>OY728133.1:1473896775-1483896775 GCA_963277665.1 Viscum album
CTTACATAAAAACAACCTCGGATAATAAAGAGATCGTAAAATAAACCCATACCTTGTACTTTTCTTTAGTCGAGGGTAAATTAACCTCTTGTATAATAAATAATTAATTGTTATTAAAATATAATATAACAATAAACATAAATATTATATAATATTTGATCCTCTAATATTGCTTTATTAATAATATTTCATAAGTATCATTGTTTTGGGTGTTAACTGATTTATTTTCCTTTATATGTTTTGTTACGTAAGTCATGTTTGTTGTGGATAGGATGCATTTTATTAATATCTATATTGATATTAATTTATTAAACATTATTTTTAATCATAATATGGAAAATATTCTTGAATGGTTACAATGGGAAAAAAATCTCATCATGTCGTGGAGATGGTAAGTCGTATATACGCACGAGCGACAATATCATTATATTAGTGGTGATATCGTATGTAATTGAATGTTTTATTATATATAAAAAATAATTAAAATTTTATATTTGTTATTTATATCAATTATAAATTATTATTATACCCATCCAAATAATTTAGTGTTGAATAGAAAACTGCAGCATGATATGGAGATGTTAAACCGTATGTACGGACATATGGTGACTTTTTCATTCATAGGATGGAGTGAATAATGAATATTGTTGTAATTTATTTATAATAAAAACAATGTATATATAAGGTTCTAGAGTTATTATTTTTTTATTGAAAGAACCATTAATGTGGACGTGGAAGAAGAAAATAACACTGAAAGAAGTGATGAAATAATTATCTCTTTATCAGGTGCTTCCTTTTTATTTGAACAAATGGGCTCCAAAGGCTGGCTTTATGATCAATGTAAGGCCTATAGGTTGAATTGAGAGTAGTTGGTAGGATATTTGAGTAGTTTTTGTATGAGTTAAATGGATTTCAGGATGTGAATTTAATATAAGGGGAACAACCCTTCTATACGAGAGGTGGGGTCACTTTAGGAGAAGTTTGAAATATTATTTTATTATAAAATTGTTTTTAGTTTCTAATATCTGAAAATGAATTTTTTTTTTCTAGTATAATGTGTTTATGGGTTGAAAAAATCCCATCCAATGGGTTTTATATAGGTGTAGGTCACCATATTAACCATATCTTTTATATTTAACTCTTATTTAAATAGTTTAACTCTTACAATGCCTTCTTATATTCTTGTACTATATGGTTAATAAACATACTATAAAATTCCATGAGAACCTAAAGTGGTCCATTAATGAAATTTCTAACATTATTTAAGACCTTTGTATGAATGTTAGATTTTTAGGACTATTATATAATTTAGTAAAATAGTATTTTCTTAAAAACTCATTTATGAAAATTTTGACATAATATAGTATTTGGATTTTTTGAAACTCATAACAGTCTGATTTCTTAAACAAAATCCATTGAATCAACCCTAAGAAGTCATATTAACCTAGAAAATTTATGTAATGCAACCAAAGTCCCAATTAACATTTATTCTAATATTTATAATATCAATTATTTTCTTCTTTCTTTAATAAGGTATTTACTGCATCATCATTGTGTCATTTCAAAATTTAATTATTTATTGTCTAAAAATTATAAATAAAATAACAAGATGTAGGAATGATTTTTATATTTCTAATGAATATTTATATTATAATTTATCTAATGTATAACCATATATTAAAAATGTTTTAGTTATTAATATTTGAATTTAACACTATTAACTCTTCATTACCTAAAATATAATAAATGTCATAACATTATCCAAGTGGATTAAAAAGGATAATATTTCTATCCTAAGGTTGATTTTGGTCCTGCAAAAAACTTTTTAAATAAAATTATGACATGTTTTAGGATAATTATAATATCATTTTTACCTTTAATTTCCATATTTACTTTGAACCGTTGTAAATAAAATTCAAAATTTATTATTCAAAAAACATTACTTTCATCCTATTGAGCCACATTTTACTTACTAATTTCAGCCATGTCACTCGGACTTTTTAAATTCAATTCACAGGAGGGGTAAATTTATGTTTTATGCCAATTTTATTATGTTCCTAGAAGGTGGGTAAAAGATTGTAAAAAGTTCAATAAAATTTTATATATCTAATTTTATTATAAAATGACTTAAATTAATTAAATTTATCTAATAAATGTACTATGTTTATATTTTTACTTTAAAATTAATTTAAATTAAAAATAATTATTTAAATAAAAATCTAGTTTTAAATAATGACACATTGTTTTTCACTATTCATCAAAAATTAGATATTTTAAAAAAAATACCAAAAATTCACTCTTAGATAATTTTGATATTCGGAATGGAAAAATGAAGTCCATTTTGAAAAATAAAATTTATAAAATTTTAAATAGTTCGTATTACAACGCCTTCTATTTCATTATTCAAAGAGAAACTTACCGTGGAATCATGGAGTGTTATATTCTTCCCTCCTTCAAATAAATCTAACCTCGAAATTTCTTGAAAATCACTTCATAAAACGATTGGGGTGGTTCTTCATCATAAGGTCCTCATGTTCCAATGTTTCCTCTTCCATTTTTGATTTCTCCAATGAACATTTACCAAATGATTTGTTTGGTTTATCAACACTTGTTATCTAGTATCAAGAATCCTAATAGCCACTTTATAATAAGATAGAATAGGTTCCAACTCTATTTATTCCTATGTGAGTACATGTATTGGGTAAGGCATGTATTTTCTCAATAATGACATGTGGAACACATAGTGAACATTGGGGAGACTTGGAGGTATTCCCAAATGGTAAAATACAACTTTGATTAGTTCTAGAATTTCGATAGGTTTGATGTACATGAGACTCAATTTACCCTTTTTACCGAATCATATAACACCCTTCCATGGAGATACCTTCAATAAAACATGATCTCATACTTGAAATTCCAAATCCTTCTTTGGTTATCAGCATATCACTTTTCCTACTTTGAGATTCTTTGATGTGGGTCTGGATAATCTTCACCATTTACATTGTTTCCTCAACACATTCTAGGCCAATGAGTTTTCTTTCAGTAACATCATAACAACAAGTTGGTGTGCGTCATCTCTTTCCATATAAAGCTTCATATGGTTTCATCTAAATTCTTGAACAGATGCTATTTTTATAAGAAAATTATACCATAGGTAAATATTGATCCCACATACCTTAAATGTCAACTAAGAAAGATCTCAACATGTCTTTGTATGGTTTGAATAGTCTATTCTAATTGTCCATCAATTTGAGGGTGGTAGGCAGTGCTCAAACGAAGTTTATTATCCAGGGATTTCTGAAGACTTTCCCAGAATCTTGATGTAAAATGGGGATCATTGTCAGAAACAATCGATAGGGGTACACAATGAAGTCTTACAACTTCATTAATATATGGGAATGCTAAATTTCCACATGGTAAATCTTATCTTATAACACGAAAATGTTCTAACTTATTAAGATGATCAATAATGACCCATATTGCATCATTCCATCATGGATTATTTATAATAGTGCACAAGTGAATTTCATGATCTTTATAGATTTTGGATTATACCAAGAAATCATCAAAAAATCCCCTACAAAGTCATCAATATATTACTTGAAATCTATATTCATTTTATCCATGATAATAGAGGGTGTATTCGTCATTCCAAAAGGCATTTCTATAAACTTGTAATGCCCATACATGGTTCGAAATTCTGTCTTCGGAATGTCTTCCTTCATTACGCACAATTGATGGTATCAAGATCGAAGGTCAATAATTGAAAAATATTGATCTCTACAAACATGATCAAATAAATCATCAATCCAAGGTAGAGAATACCTATTCATTATTATTATATCATTGATCTCCCTGTAGTAATTGCAAAACCTCATATATCCATCTTTCTTTTTAGAAAAAAGATCAGGGGATCCCCGTAGAGAAACACTAGGATGAATTATTCCTTTATTACTCAATTCCTCTAGCTGATTCATCGGTTCCACTAATTCCATAGTGTCCATTTTATAAGGGGTCTTCGATATGGGCCTTAAACCAGGAATTAAGTCAAGGGAAAACTCAATTTCTCATTCTAAAGGATATCTAGGTAAATCCTCTAGGAATATATCAATATATTTTTTCACAATAAGTACATACTCTATTCAAACATTACATTTCTCACCCATAGTTAGTTCACTCTCTTACTCCCCAATAATTGAATTTAGTATAGCTACTAGGGATGGATATAGATAAGAATCAAATGGTGATGTTTCTACTCTAAAGATATGGGATTTCTTATCATCATCAAAAAAAATTACCTCCTTATTCATACAATAAATTTTCACATCATGGTCTAAAATCCAATCCATACCGAGTATTATATTGAATTCAATCATGGTTATGTCAATAAGATCAGTAGATAATGCACATTAATATTCCATAATGGTAACTGATTCACAAAAAATTATTACAATGATAATTATATTATGAGTTTTGACTGAAAACTCACTTATTATGTCAAAGTAGAAATATCTAATTTTCTTGGAAAATGGGAAGATATAAAAGAATTCGATGATCCAAAATCAAATAAATCATTTGTTAAATTTGTGGAATTGATTAAAGTACCTCCCACCACATCATTCATAACTTCAACCTCAGCAGTTGTTATTGCATAAGCATGGCCTTTCTCCCTTGGCCTTTTCTAATGTAATATTAATTGATTTTTAGGAAATTCATTTTCATAATTCCTTATTTCTTTATAATTGAAGAATTTAACATTGACAACCTCTTTTTTTCCTTTACAATCACGAGCTTGGTGGACTTTTTCTCCACACTTGTAACAAACTCACATCCCCTTTAGCCATGTATCGAGGTGTTTCTTCCCACATTTACTACAGGGATGAAATAAAATATTTCTCTTCTTACCCTTATTTACTTTTCTAGAGTGTTTAGTAGATCTATTCTTCTCTTTCTTCTCTTTAAATTCATAAGACTTTGAGAATTTATCCTCTGTTTTGATTGCACATGAGACTATATCTTCGTATGATGAGAAGGATTGTGAGACTAACTCTAGATAGAGAAATGGTTTTAACCCATCAAATAATCGATAAATCTTACTTCTTGTGTTATGTTTATAATATAAAATATGACATTTGACCATGAAAGGCTAGCCTCATACTTTGCGATATTCTAATCCTACATTTTCCGCATGATCAGAAATTTCCTTTCCATATCTGCTTGATGTTCATGAGGAAATAATTTTTCTAAGAAAATATTTTTAAAATTGCTCTATTCCTATTTGATACTTCTTTATCATACTTTATGTTTTGAACTAATTACCATCATTAATCTGCATCTTATATGAGGCGGTGAACTAAAATGAAAATTTTTTCCCATTCACTACTCCCCAAAGCATGAGATATTTTCTCTAAGTAACTAATTGATTTCTAAGCTGAAAATGTATTTTTAGTCCCATTTAATTTTGGTTGTTGTTTCTTCATGAAGCGGTCTAACATTGATCCTTTGCGTTGTGGATCAGGGTTCTCTATATGGGTAAGGTTATTATTCATAACCTAGTTGAGTTTTCCCAATATTGTTATAATATATTTAGTACTAGTTTCATAACTAGCTTCACAGTAATTATCTTGACTAGTAGGGTAATCTCTATATGGTTTACATTCAGGGATACCGTATAAATTCCTTCTACTAGGCACCATTTCTAAATAATGGTATACACTAGGATAGTTTATGAATTGCAATTCAAAATTCAAAACTTGTATAATACCTAACATAAATTTAATATTTTATTCATATAATCTATAATAATAATAAAAACTTTGGGGAAATATTTACTCATAAATCCTTCATAATGGTTTGTAGAGAAATTGTGAATTATCCTAACCATATCCCCCAGGTCTTTCAAACAAGGTGTGCAGTAATGCCTATTGTAATGTACTAAGATACCCTGGGTTGAGCCTGAAACACCTTGTTGGAGTTTTCACTCCTAGGTATATCATTTTCATAACCATGTCCACTTGTGGTATCAAGAGAGAGATGTATTTCTTATAAAACCCACATAATATCTACATTACCAAAAAAAATTCATGTTCTTTTATACGAATCCTAAAATTCTATCTTAGGGTGATGTCCTCTAATCTGTGTTTTTATAAATTCCGTTTCTAAGGTTTATACTAAAATTACTCTTATACCAACTATAACACCCCAGCCCTAGTTATCCAGAGTTGGTGCATTATTACTTAACATTGGCATGATCACAAGAGATCATGTCCCAGAAGACCATCAGTTTAGTAGCCTTGGAAGTACTATATACATATATAAGTTTTACGTTATGTTATAAAATGAAAAATAAACAACATTATGTCTTCTTTGGACACACTCATATCCATTATCCTATTACTACAGTTCAATCATAATATACTTATTCTCATCTTGTGAAAAATAAAACATAAGAAAAGGGTGAGATCAGATGCTTAGTAAGGCTAAAAATATAGCATAAGTTAGCATAAATAATCATAATCATTTAATCCAATGTATAAGACTAAAATAGAATCCTTTTAAAAATAAACTTATGTATAATATGGAAAAGATAAATCAAATAATACTACTTACTTATTCACATGGAAATTCTACTAGTCGAACAATCACAAGTAATATCAATAGATAATCTCATAATGACGGAATGCATAATGTCGGACATTATAGCCACATAGTCAAGGAATCATCCAAAGATTGCAAATAATTTTTTTTTCAAGGCCTTGTTCCAACAAACTATTTTGTCTCATGTGACCTACTGATGCATCAAGGGGCTCTAGAAAGCCCCTCTCATCACTTACTTCGTCCAATGCATTCCTCATATGAAAACGTTGCAACATAACATAAACATTCGCATTAAAAATACCATATGAAATTTTAATACTTTAACTATAAACCATGAATTTTATAAAAATATCACATCCATAGCAAAAAAAACATATCAAAAAACCTTCAATACAGTATGGAATATTAAATCATAATAAATCCACTTCAAACAAGCGTAAAATCCCACAAAGGATGTTGACATAGATGAAATCAATCGAAAAACTATTTGAGTAAAATATCTGAAGTGCCCAGATCAGTGTGAATCACTGAGAGGGGGAGGGGGTGAATCAGTGATCCCTTAAAACTTTTTACTAATCGATTCTTATCAATTAAACCTCTATGGCTGGTTAAAGCCTCGATCCACTCTTCTTGTATCTCTCAACCTTTCCCGGATAATGCAGTAATGAAAAGGCACAGGACACAAGGATTTACAAGGTTCGGCACCAAAGGCCTACATCCTTGCCATGCTCTCCAAGCATGGATTCTCCATTATAACCTGTTAAAATTACAATGGTCGATATAGAGTCCCACGGTATCTCTCCTGAGTCCCACAGGAGGGTCTTTATACTGCGTCACACAGTGTTACCAGAGTCCCACTGGCCTGCTCCAGAATCCCACTGAAGACTTCTTCTCCCTGAGTCCCACAGGGTCTTCTCCTGGCTCCTCGAGTCACACGAGTAGCTCTTCTTCTTGTTCAGCTCTTCAAGTATCTTCAGCAGCCTGGGATAAAGGCTGCTGGCCTTGCTCGGTACCTCTGATCACTTGTGATGATCAGGTCTTCTCGTCTTGCTCGGGATTTATCACCTTCTTCTAAGGATGACTCGGCTTCTCTCCAACTACTGAATACTCAGACAAATAATATCTTTAACTTCAGTCTGGTCCAGTCTCACACCAATTCAACTTCATGCACTGAATGCATGGAATCTCTGATTCCTCAAGATCTTCTGGTCTTGGACAACTCAGATGCACACCACTGATTTAGCACTGTTCACGTGTGCACGTGCATGCATGCATGCATGCACTCTCCTTTTCTTCCTCTTGGTGCAGTAGACCCACAAAGAGTGTAATTCTTTTAAGCACACACCTTCTCACTTGAACTTCACACTTTTTGTTCAATGTGTTTACACACTTAAATGTGTGTTATACTTTAGTGTGGGTCAACTTCTTCTTCTAAGTGTGTCCACTCCTCTTAGAGCACACACATAGGTTCGGCCACTTCACTTTGTTGTTTTGCACACACAACTTTGTTCTTTGCTTTGCACACACACAATGAGTGTGTATTTGGCCTCCAATATTTTTGCACACCCCAAGCTATGCCTCGGCCTTCCTTTCAAATGCACACACACACAAAGTGTGGTGGTCTTCACTTTACCCACTTGCACATACCCAAGCCAAGGTCTCGGGTTCTTCCTTGTTCTTTTAATCTTCTTCAAAGTGTGCACTTCACTTATGCACACACTTGGTTCTCCATTTTGTACACACAAGGGCTACGGCCTCTTTGTTTTCTTTTTGCACACAGAGGCACAAAGGTGTTTGTCTTCACTTGGTGCACACACAAGGCTATGCCTCAGGTCTTCTTTGGTGCACACCCACTGCCACCTTATTGTAATTGCACACACAAATACACTTAGGCCTTGGGTCTTCTTTGGTTGCACAAGGCTACGGCCTTTCCTTCCCTTCTTGCACACACACAAGGCTACTGCCTTTTCTTCAAATGTACACACTAGGTGTGGCCTTGTCTTATTTACACCCACTGCCCATAGGGTATTCTCACTTGAACCCTTTCTACAAGGAGGCACACACGGTGTCTTGGTGCAAGGGGCAGCCGCGCAAGGATGCTTGGTGCAAGGCAGCGCGCAGGGTGCCTGAGTAACCTATGTCTTGGGCACAAGGGCCGCGCAAGGCCTCGGGTGCAAGGCACCTCGGGCTTCAACCGTGGGCGCGCAAGATGTTGCGGCCACGGGTCTTCCTGTCGCGCAAGGGAGGCGCGCAGGGGACCTCTTCTTTCGCGCAAGTATGCGCAAAAGGATCTCACGGAGCCTCTGATGGCTCCGGGCTTCACTGCCGCGTAGGGGTGCGCGCATGCTCTTCTTCGCGAGGCAAAGGTGCTCTCACGGGACTCCGAATCTTCAACAAAGGATCAGCGCATCAGCAAGCGGCACAGAGGGCTCGGCCTCATTTTTATAGGCAGAGACTGCCTCGCATCGTCCGCGTGATAATAACTTCAAACACCCGAGATCTTCGGATCTTTAAAATCATCAAATCTTGATTTTTATATTCTGTTTCAACGCGGGTTTCCTTTTCTTTTCCTTCGGTTTTCTCCACGTGCATGCGACTTAGAACGCATGCACGGCCTTCGTTTAGGCTTATCTCATGCAAAACATCAACCCGGTGCCTCGGCAACTTCGTTCGCCTCGGCCAACATCGAATTCCCTCATTTGTTGCATGCACGTGTATTCTTGGGCATGATCCTGTTAGTTATGGCCAGACGAGCGCGAGGGTGGCTTCACTTCGATCAGCGGTGGCCGGGAGCTCGAAATAGGTCGTCGGGGAGGCTCTGGTTCAGCGGCTGCTCGCGGGTGGCTTCGGCTCGAGCTCGACGAAGGAGATGAGCCGGGAGCCGTTGGATCGGGCGATCAAAATACATCGGGCGGCCTGGATTAGATCGCGGCGCCGCGGATGGATCGTGCGGCGCAGATCAAGCGCGCGATGAGACGGACGGCAGAGATTTGCTCCTGGGATTTTTTGCGCGTCCCACATCGAATCCTCGCCCGGTTTCTCCGCGGCTTATAACCCTGGCGCTGTCTCAACACGCCAGTTGAACTTCTCCCCTCCCGGTGCCGCCCCGCACCGGGTTCTCTCTGCGGGCGCGCTCTGCGCCCCCTATGCTCCCTGCGGGCGCGCTCCTAGCGCCCCCTATGCCTCCTGCGGGTGCGCCACTGGCGCCCACTATGCACACTGCGCTCCTCCGGGCGTGCCCAAGGCGCCCATGCGGTGTCCTATGGGTGCGCCCTGCCGCCCTGGCTCACCCCACGGGTTCCCCCGGGCGTGGTGCCCTAGCGCCCATGCCTTGGGGTTGAACCCCCAAGGTGCCTTGGCTGGCCTAATTTTTTGGCAAAGGACAGAATAAAGACTTTGTTAAAAACAAAGTTCTCCATATAAAACATGCCAAGTGCCAAGCCACTTCTTCCTCTTCATTTCTTCTCATCTTCTTCTTAAGAATTCCTCCATTCCTCTTAAACATTTAATCATTATTTAAGAATGGAATTCTTGAAGGTTCTTCCATCAACCGATGCTCCTGAATCAAAGATTTCTCCAATGTTTTTCAATGATCCAATTAGAGGTCAAGTTGGATCACATTCACATTGTCATGCACTAAGAGTTAGTACATGGTCTTCTTCAGCTCACTTCATCCACTTAGAAGTTGTGGATGGCTCATCTTCATCTCCTCATGCATTGTGAAGACAATGCATGGTCTTCAATCAATGTTGTGACATTGTATCATCAGGATACAAGTTCTTTGAACTTAAAGAGCAGCTCAGCAATCGTCAGATATCCATGGAGAATGTTTCAACCATATTCTCCAATGCCACTTAGTGAATCTCCTAAGTGACATGCATCTTAGTACCATGGCCATTCTCCTTCATCACCATCACCATCACATCCTTTGACATTCACATCTTGACTCCTTGACATCCATTCATTCCAGGACAACTTCATGCCTCATTGACAACAAATGCAACACAATGCACTTCAATCTCCCCCTTTGTATTTGTTATCAATACACTCCTTCAGCACATATGAATGGGTCAATATGTGTGCCAATATTTCTCCCCCTTATTGGCAATCAAATGCAAAGGTGTGGTGTGGTTCTCTTTCAAAAATATCTTCCTCCCTTTGAATAGCATCTTCTTGAAAATCACTAAGATAGGGATGATGCCACATGTTCTTCTTTAGCAAAGAACCTTTAGTAAATCAACTCTAAGTCTACTTGGGCTAACCCGGTGTAGAAAACAAGAGTGATGTAACCGAGGAACTCAATGCTGTCCACAATTCTCTACGCATGTGAGATCATGCTTAGGGGCTTGAAATTTTTCAGATATAACAATGAATTGCTAAATCCTGCACATACTTCACAAAACTCATTAGAAAGTTCAGTGCTAAGATAAAGCTCCCCCTTTCATCCATTTGTCTTCAATCCGTACTCCCCCTTAATTGACAAGATAAACTCAAATAAGAAACAAGGGATGAAAGTATGATTGGAATACCTTCACTTTTCTCAAGATGGTATTAATCTAAGAATGCCATCTTCTTAAGATTGGCTCCCCCTCAAGGGGTGCACTCCATTCTTTCCAAACCATCCTCCAATTGAGAATGATCATCATCTTCAATTCCCTGCAATGTCATCACATGTAAGTACAAGTGATTAGGGAATAAATGGAACCTCCTTGGTTCATCAATGTGAACAACAAGGTTGAGAAGATTCTCTCAACCGAGATGTCCCATTTTCACCATTCTTCACACTTGCACATTTGATCTTCATTGATGATTGTGCTGGTGTGGTTCTCAACCCATCTTCATGTGAAATCTTTTTCTTCCCTTTTGCTTTAGCAAATGCCAGAGCTTCATCTTCAGCTCTTTGTAGTTCTCTGGCAAGTTGCAACTGATGTGGCCATATGACAAGTAAATCATTTGGAAGAGTGGCCTCAGTTTTGGAAGTTCCACATGGTACTTTGGATGCTGCTAAGCTACCTCTCTTAGGCAACTTATTTTCAATCAATCCCTTCTGCTTCTTCTGGATTGATTGTCTGTTTGAGTCCAGTTGGCTTCTATTGAATTTCATGGCTTCTTTACAAAGATCCATGGTATGACCATTCCTTCCACAGTAGAAGCACTTCTTCTTGGTGGTCCTTCTGGATGACTCACCCTTCTTGGATTTAGAATCCAAGGACTTCTCTTCCTTTTTCAACATCTTCTTGGGAGCTTTTTCAGCTTTCTTCTTCTTGCTTCCCAAGGATTCTTTCTGAGCCAGGTTCTGTGACCTTTTCTTCTTTTGAGCTTTGGATACAGTTGGAGATTGACATGTATCTTTTTGACCACTTTTGCAATCATCCCAGATGTTGTCAAGTAATCCAAATCTATTTGCAGTAAACAGATGTCTCTGGACCTGTGGATGCTGCTTCTTTTCTTCTGGCTTGCTCCCCCTTGGCATGGGCTTCCTTTGTGCTTTTACATTCAGTGGACTGTACCAACAATCCTTTGCACAATGCCCATACTTGTTACAACACCAACATTGACCCACAAATCTTGACCTCTTGATTCCTTCTGATTGTAGGGTACCTGTCTTGAATTGTTGTGCTGCTTCAGGAGAGCATTCTTTCTTCATTGTCTTCATCCATACTTGTTTGGAATTATTTTTCCATCCTGCACTTTTTGTGGAAACACAATTAGAAGCATCAGTACAAGATGGTATGGATGGTACCTTCTTTCTAGAAGTTGTTGCACTTTCACTAGAGGATGTCTTGATTTTGTAATCATCCTTCTCAAAGCTCACTTGAGTAGCAACATTTCTTCTTTCAGCTGACTGGGAGGCTTTAGCTTTGGGTGATTGCTGATTTTTCAATATCACCTCTAGTTCTAGGCATTTCATGTTAAGGGAGTTCTTCTCATCCTCAACAGCTCTTAGGTTTCCTTCCCAACTTTCTTTCATCTGATTCATCTGGTCATCATGCACTTGCTTCATTTCAAGCAATGAGTTGTCAAGCTCCTTCACCCTTTTGAATTTGTCTTCTAGTTGAGCATCTCTGACAATCATTGAGACTCTGTGCAGCTTCTCCAGTGCATGGAACACTTCTTTGATAATTATCAAAAATATTTCTTTCTCAGAAGAGCTCCTTTGCAATTCTTCACAGGTATCTTCATATCTTTCATTGCAAAGGGAAACAGTTTCATCCTTGGCATTCACCAGCTTTCTGAGAGTGTTGGTTATGCCAACCCTTTTAGCCAATTGATCTTCCATTGCATTGGCTTCTTCTTCTAACTGTGATTTTTCTTCATGAAGATCATGGATGCCTGTAGCTATACACTTTGCCACTTCCATGGGAACTGTCTTCTGAAGATATTTGAGTGCACTCTGAAGATCATTCATTATTTCAACTTCATCACAGCTAGGACAAGCTTTCTTCATCTTCTTGGCATGTTTCTTCTTTCTATTTTTCTGAGTCTTGGCAGATATCTCCATTTGAGGCTGGTCACTCATTTCCTCAAATCTGCACTTCATAAAGACTCCCCTGGATCTTTTAGAGGTAACCTCGCTCTGATACCAATTGAAGTGCCCAGATCAGTGTGAATCACTGAGAGGGGGAGGGGGTGAATCAGTGATCCCTTAAAACTTTTTACTAATTGATTCTTATCAATTAAACCTCTATGGCTGGTTAAAGCCTCGATCCACTCTTCTTGTATCTCTCAACCTTTCCCGGATAATGCAGTAATGAAAAGGCACAAGACACAAGGATTTACAAGGTTCGGCACCAAAGGCCTACATCCTTGCCATGCTCTCCAAGCATGGATTCTCCATTATAACCTGTTAAAATTACAATGGTCGATACAGAGTCCCACTGTATCTCTCCTGAGTCCCACAGGAGGGTCTTTATACTGCGTCACACAGTGTTACCAGAGTCCCACCGGCCTGCTCCAGAATCCCACTGAAGAATTCTTCTCCCTGAGTCCCACAGGGTCTTCTCCTGGCTCCTCGAGTCACACGAGTAGCTCTTCTTCTTGTTCAGCTCTTCAAGTATCTTCAGCAGCCTGGGATAAAGGCTGCTGGCCTTGCTCGGTACCTCTGATCACTTGTGATGATCAGGTCTTCTCGTCTTGCTCGGGCTTTATCACCTTCTTCTAAGGATGACCCGGCTTCTCTCCAACTACTGAATACTCAGACAAATAATATATTTAACTTCAGTCTGGTCCAGTCTCACACCAATTCAACTTCATGCACCGAATGCATGGAAACTCTGATTCCTCAAGATCTTCTGGTCTTGGACAACTCAGATGCACACCACTGATTTAGCACTGTTCAGGTGTGCCCGTGCATGCATGCATGCATGCACTCTCCTTTTCTTCCTCTTGGTGCAGTAGACCCACAAAGAGTGTAATTCTTTTAAGCACACACCTTCTCACTTGAACTTCACACTTTTTGTTCAATGTGTTTACACACTTAAATGTGTGTTATACTTTAGTGTGGGTCAACTTCTTCTTCTAAGTGTGTCCACTCCTCTTAGAGCACACACATAGGTTCGACCACTTCACTTTGTTGTTTTGCACACACAACTTTGTTCTTTGCTTTGCACACACACAATGAGTGTGTATTTGGCCTCCACTATTTTTTCACACCCCAAGCTATGCCTCGGCCTTCCTTTCAAATGCACACACACACAAAGTGTGGTGGTCTTCACTTTACCCACTTGCACATACCCAAGCCAAGGTCTCGGGTTCTTCCTTGTTCTTTTAATCTTCTTCAAAGTGTGCACTTCACTTATGCACACACTTGGTTCTCCATTTTGTACACACAAGGGATACGGCCTCTTTGTTTTCTTTTTGCACACAAAGGCAAAAAGGTGTTTGTCTTCACTTGGTGCACACACAAGGCTATGCCTCGGGTCTTCTTTGGTGCACACCCACTGCCACCTTATTGTAATTGCACACACAAATACACTTAGGCCTTGGGTCTTCTTTGGTTGCACAAGGCTACGGCCTTTCCTTCCCTTCTTGCACACACACAAGGCTACTGCCTTTTCTTCAAATGCACACACTAGGTGTGGCCTTGTCTTATTTACACCCACTGCCCGTAGGGTATTCTCACTTGAACCCTTTCTACAAGGAGGCACACACGGTGTCTTGGTGCAAGGGGCAGCCGCGCAAGGATGCTTGGTGCAAGGCAGCGCGCAGGGTGCCTGAGTAACCTATGTCTCGGGCACAAGGACCGCGCAAGGCCTCGGGTGCAAGGCACCTCAGGCTTCAACCGTGGGCGCGCAAGATGTTGCGGCCACGGGTCTTCCTGTCGCGCAAGGGAGGCGCGCAGGGGACCTCTTCTTTCGCGCAAGTATGCGCAAAAGGATCTCACGGAGCCTCTGATGGCTCCGGGCTTCACTGCCGCGCAGGGGTGCGCGCATGCTCTTCTTCGCGAGGCAAAGGTGCTCTCACGGGACTCCGGATCTTCAACAAAGGATCAGCGCATCAGCAAGCGGCACAGAGGGCTCGACCTCATTTTTATAGGCAGAGACTGCCTCGCATCGTCCGCGTGATAATAACTTCAAACACCCGAGATCTTCGGATCTTTAAAATCTTCAAATCTTGATTTTTATATTCTGTTTCAACGCGGGTTTCCTTTTCTTTTCCTTCGGTTTCCTCCACGTGCATGCGACTTAGAACGCATGCACGGCCTTCGTTTAGGCTTATCTCATGCAAAACATCAACTCGGTGCCTCGGCAACTTCGTTCGCCTCGGCCAACATCGAATTCCCTCATTTGTTGCATGCACGTGTATTCTTGGTCATGATCCTGTTCGTTATGGCCAGACGAGCGCGAGGGTGGCTTCACTTCGATCAGCGGTGGCCGGGAGCTCGAAATAGGTCGTCAGGGAGGCTCTGGTTCAGCGGCTGCTCGCGGGTGGCTTCGGCTCGAGCTCGACGAAGGAGATGAGCCGGGAGCCATTGGATCGGGCGATCAAAATACATCGGGCGGCCTGGATTAGATCGCGGCGCTGCGGATGGATCGTGCGGCGCAGATCAAGCGCGCGATGAGACGGACGGCGGAGATTTGCTCCCGGGATTTTTTGCGCGTCCCACATCGAATCCTCGCCCGGTTTCTCCGCGGCTTATAACCCTGGCGCTGCCTCAACACGCCAGTTGAACTTCTCCCCTCCCGGTGCCGCCCCGCACCGGGTTCTCTCTGCGGGCGCGCTCTGCGCCCACTATGCTCCCTGCGGGCGCGCTCCGAGCGCCCACTATGCCTCCTGCGGGTGCGCCACTGGCGCCCACTATGCACACTGCGCTCCTTCGGGCGTGCCCAAGGCGCCCATGCGGTGTCCTATGGGTGCGCCCTGCCGCCCTGGCTCGCCCCACGGGTTCCCCCGGGCGTGGTGCCCTAGCTCCCATGCCTTGGGGTTGAACCCCCAAGGTGCCTTGGCTGGCCTAATTTTTTGGCAATGGACAGAATAAAGACTTTGTTAAAAACAAAGTTCTCCATATAAAACATGCCAAGTGCCAAGCCACTTCTTCCTCTTCATTTCTTCTCATCTTCTTCTTAAGAATTCCTCCATTCCTCTTAAACATTTAATCATTATTTAAGAATGGAATTCTTGAAGGTTCTTCCATCAACCGATGCTCCTGAATCAAAGATTTCTCCAATGTTTTTCAATGATCCAATTAGAGGTCAAGTTGGATCACATTCACATTGTCATGCACTAAGAGTTAGTACATGGTCTTCTTCAGCTCACTTCATCCACTTAGAAGTTGTGGATGGCTCATCTTCATCTCCTCATGCATTGTGAAGACAATGCATGGTCTTCAATCAATGTTGTGACATTGTATCATCAGGATACAAGTTCTTTGAACTTAAAGAGCAGCTCAGCAATCGTCAGATATCCATGGAGAATGTTTCAACAATATTCTCCAATGCCACTTAGTGAATCTCCTAAGTGACATGCATCTTAGTACCATGGCCATTCTCCTTCATCACCATCACCATCACATCCTTTGACATTCACATCTTGACTCCTTGACATCCATTCATTCCAGGACAACTTCATGCCTCATTGACAACAAATGCAACACAATGCACTTCAATATCTTTATCTAAATTAAAATCATTAAAAACTAATGAACAAATATATTTTGAAAATATTCTTATAAGATCATTAGGTATGCTTTGAAGGAGTTATAATAGTCAAAAATATATGCACCGCCGTATAATTAAAAAAATTGTGTCTATAACTTGTCGAAAAGCTCGTGAAGTACTTTGTTTGGAAAACGACAGAATGATTCCATTCAAAACATTTTATAAAAATTCAAAAAAGTGTATAAATGAATTTAACCCATATTCTATAAAATAGAAAAAATGTTTTGAAATACATTTTTAAAAAACATGCATGTTGATGATAAGGGAGTCTCAGTAGATACTTACATAAAAACAACTTTGGATAATAAAGTTATTGTAAAATTAACCCTTAACATATAATTTTACATTTTCGATGGTATGTTATCATTCTATATTATAGTTAAATAATTATTATTAAATTATACAGGAACCAAATACATAAATATGACATCATATATACTCCTTTAATATATCATTGTTAATAACATTTCAGCAGTATCATTGTTTTAAGAGTTAACTGGTTCATTTTCTTTTATATGTTTTATTATGTAAGTCATTTTTTTATGGATAGGATTTATATGACTCATATCCAGAAAGATATTATGTTCTTAAAAAAAATTTAATCACCATATGGAAATTATTTCTGAATGGTTACGATGGGGAATGAAATCTCATCACGTTGTGGGGACGGTAAGTCGTACGTATGCAGAAGTGGAAATATCATTTTATTAATGGTGAAATCATATGTAATTGGATGATATATTATATATAAATAATAATCAACATGTTATATTTATTATTTAATTCAATTATACATCATTATTATACCCATCCAAATAATGATGTGTAGAATAACAAAATAAACCACAACGTGTAGATGGTAAGCCGTACGTACACATGTATAGTGACTGTCATTTATAGGATAAATAAAATAATGAATATGGTTGTACCATATTTTTAATAACATCATAGTATGTAGAAGGTACTTGAGTTATTATTTTGGTATGGAAACAACAATGAAAGATGAAGTGGAATAAGAAAAGAACACTGAAAGAGTTGATGAAATAATTACCTCTTCTTCGGGTGCTTCCTTTTGATTTGAATAAAAGGGATCCTTGGGTTGGATTTTGATCAAAGTAAGGCCTCTAGATTGAAGAGATAAAAGTTGAAAAGATATTTGACCAGTGTTTGGTAGATCTAAATGTCATTGGATATGTGAATTTAATAAAAGGGGAAGCACCCTTTTATAAGAGAGGTGAGGGTCACTTTAGGAAAAGATTGAAATATTATTTTATTATAAAATCATTTTTCATTTTATAATAGTTCAAAATGGATTTATTTCAAGGATAATGTGGGGATGGGTCCAAAACCTCTCAACCAAGAGGTTTTATACAAGTTTATGTCACCATATTAACCTTATCTTTTATATTTAACTCTGAGTTAAATAGTTTAACTCTTTCCATGCCTTCATGTATTCTTATACAAATGGTCAAAAACATACTATAAAATGCCAAGTGAAACCAAAGTGTTTAATTAATGACATATATAACATTATTTAATTCATTTGGCCAAACCTTAGAGAATTAGGATTGTTATATAATTTAATAAAATATTATTTGTTTTAAAAACTCATTAATATCAATTTCGACACTATTTAGTATTTGGTTTTTTTAAGTCATAAAAATATGATTTCTTCAGAAAAAATACATTTAATAAACCCTAACATGTAATATTAGACAATATAATTCTATTAATGCTTTAAATGTTTCATTTTATATTTATTTTAATATTTATAATATCAATTATTTCGTTAATATGGTTATTATTGCATCATCATTGTGTCATAAATAAATTTAATTATTTAATTTCTAAAAATTATAAATATAAATATCACGACGTAGGAAATATTTTTAGATTTATAATGAATATTAATAGTCCAATTTATCTTATGTATAAGCCTATATCAAAAATTGTTTAGTTATTAATGTTTGAATTTAACACGTTTAATTCTTCTTTAAATAAAATACAATAAATGTAATAATATAATATAAGTGGCTAAAAAAAGATTATATTGTTGTCCTAAGGTGTATTTTGGTCTAAAAACAGTTATCATGTATAATTAGGACACGTGTTAGGATAAGTATAATATCATTTTTACATTTAATTACCTTATATACTTTTAACCGTGGTAAATTAAATTCAAAAGTTACAATTCACCAAAAAAATATTATCATTCTCTTGAAACACATTTTACTTAATAGTGTAAAAAATGTCTCTTAGATTTTTGAAATTTAATTCATAGAGTCGGTAAAATTACGTTTTATAAAAATTTGCAAATGAACCTTGAAGGTGGGTAAAAAACAATAAAAAGTTCAATAAAATTTTATATATCTAATCATATTATAAAATGCCTTTGATAAATTAAATTGGACGAATATAGGTATTTTGTATCTATTTTGACAATTAAAATAATTAAATTAAAAAAAAATATTTAAATAAAAAAGTTGGTTTTAAACAATAACACAGGGTTTTCAAAATTCATCAAAAATTGAATATTTTTAGTAAAATACCAAATATTCAACCTAAGATAATTTTGATATTCTGAATCCAAAAATGAAGTCCATTTTGAAAGTAAATTTTTTAAAATTTCAAATTATGGGTAAATCTATTCATAAATGCTTTTAAAATGAATAGTTTGATGGGTCGTGGTGTGCTAGAACTAAATTTTATGTATAATGAAATCTATTGTATTATTCAAAGAGAAATGTACCATGGATGCTTATGGTGTTATAGTTTACTTAAAATGCTTCCTTGATAAACATATTTACTAAAAATCAACAAGGATATTTTGAATCTCCAAAATATTTATTAGCATAAAAAAATAGAATTTTATTTTTTTTAATCAGTTGATATGGTTAAATCCAAATCTTCCTCCTTTAATTCTCTTGAATCTTTAGCATTACTAGAATTTTTAGTTTTTTTTCTAATAAATTTTTCATTATCTCAATAACATTAGAATCATTTTCTTCATTATTCACACTCATTTAATGATTAATATAACACATTCACATTATTATTATGAAAAATATCACAAGATTCGATGTTTTAGAAGATATATTAACTTCTATATTGAGGATAACTAAAGAAACATTTCACCAATAAATCCCTGATCAAATATTCAAAACATTTATCTTTCAACTTTGTTGAAAAAAGGTCTTTTAAATAACCTTATATAATTTAATAATTTATTATTCTATTATTTATACCAAATGGAATCATGATAAATTTTCAATGATATAATACGTGGTTTTATATATGCACCACTACCCCCAATAACATGCCTCCAAATGAATCATGAAGTGTTATTCTCATGAAAAAAATGACCCATGTCCACCAAAAATATATTCATACTTTTTGAGAAAACCATTTATTATAGGGTATCTGGTTAATTAAAATCATTTTCGATAATAAGAATTTAATAATTACCAAAAAACCATAAACTTTTTCACTCAACTCTAATATAATTTTGAATTATATAAGATTAAAATACAATATTATTTTGGAAACATCTATTAAAGTTTTTAAACAAGTTCAAGGACATAAATTTATTCTTTATAAGAATAATAAATGTAATAAAATTAATTTCATAAATAAAATAGATAAATTTATTATCTAAATTTCTTTATTTATTCTTCATTAGACCAAAAATATTTTAATGAATAAGTTCAAGTAGATGAGAAGTCTAAATATCCACCTTATTATGCGAATAATTGATAATATTACTGATTTAGCATACAAAAAATCTAATCTATTTATCTATTTAACAAACGACAATCACAATTATTATCTCCATTGGTTTTTTATTGATTTTATATTAGAAGGGGTTAAAAATTATTATATTCAACTATTACTTATCTACATTTATTATTAAAATGGAAATAATTTTTGATATATTCTACTTATAATATATGAGTTTCACCTTTCACTATAAAATATTCCATTAACCATTTAACTAGTAATCCTTGCTTTTTAAAAGTCAATTTATTCAGTTCATCTAAATTTTTTGAATTAATAAAAAAATTATGCTTCACTACATTTGTATAAATTGTTTTCTTTGATTTCTTTTTTTTCTATGTGATATCCATTTAGCTAACTCCTTTTGAAACATCCCATCCTGGATTCCACTAAACTGATGCCACAAACTAGTTCACCATAGAACCTCAAGATAACATATTCATAAGGCAGAGGCCACAGACTAGCACCGAGGGTCTAAGAAAGGACTTTGAGGAGACTATAACCCTATGTAAAATCAAACAAAACAATAACTAAATAAAAAATATTTTATACATCATATTACATGTAAATTAAAAATAAACTAAAATAAAGGAATTATTTAATGAAATTAAATACAGTAAAGTCATGATCATATGTTAAATACCCACAAAATTGATCAACCAATTCTTTAATCACATATAAAAGATAGAAAAATTAAAAATAAATACATCAGTATCTGCTACCAAATCTGAGCCATGTCAAATACATGGCCTTTGTACCCTGTTAAGAAATTATGTCCCAACCATTAGACTCCACGTGGAGAACCACATACATTATGAAATCTTGGGCCTTCTTCCAATCCATCAAGCATCTGTGATCAAGCTAAAAGATGATTTAATGCAGGAATGCACACCCATGTGAATATATAGGGGTTGAGAAATAACTATCCATATTCCACCCCCAACGGTGATCCTATAGCCTACATTTATATGTTCATGATCATGCCATATGATTAGCATAGTCAAAACATAAATGAAATAAAATAAAATAAAACCTATTTTGATCCTCAGTTATGAGACCTCAATCGATCATACCTCCTTTATCCAATGTCGTGGTGTCTCTTAGAGTGTCTCTATAACCATGCATCCAAAATAAAATATGGATTCCACATCTAATTCCTCCCTAACTTATTCTCTTTGACATTGGGAACTTTTTCAACATGAATTATTTCACACTGAACAATAATATAAGGAATCCAATTCCATGTCCTCACAACCAAAGGGATATAACCTGTATCAGTCATATCTTCTCAACTATATTGAATACCATATTCCTAGATCATCAACTTGGAACCTACACCACAAATTATGTTATCAGTGCTATGAATCAGCCTTAAATATAACATAATATTTACTATTTAGACTAGAATAAACATTGATTAATTCCAAAATATCTTTTAGGTTTAGATTTTTAGAGAGTTAGGAAAAACATTACATAGTAAACCTATACATTATAACTGGATACTTCTAATCAATATAAGTTTTTCCCCAACATAAAACCATTAAAATAAAAAACTATTTATCTTCATGATAACACTTTAAGACTCTTAACATGAATTCATCATTTCCCTTTCCCATCCTTAAACCCTATGAAAAAAAATTAAAACATAGTATGAGCAGAAAAATATAAATAAAGTAAATAAAATATTAAAATCTATTTGTCCAATGAAAAAACCATGAAATGTTTACCTTTATCTCAATTATATTTGAGCATGTGAAATAAATCATTTCCACTTGAAAATCCCACATACTTTTTTCTCAAACAAATACATTAAAACTCATTCAAAAAAATAAAAATCTTTTTTAGAAACATAGTGAATTATATTCATCACACGTGCAAAAAATAACATGAACCTAGTTAAATCCATAGGGAAAACCACAGAGGCAACTCCCTCATTGTCTGTTATGTCATGGAACATTGCAAAATGATTTGGAGAACCGTCTAGGTGCACCGATTAGAGATGTTGTATCAAGAACACCCAATTCTATATCAGTTAACTCAATATATAATATCTATAATTATCATATGTGAGCAATAATGGGGCTCAAATCACCGTATAAGCTGTATCGGGCTCACTTGTTTCACATATAATGCCCAACTACCATATAAAATGTAACACCTTGTGATTTTAAAAGTGGAAAATCATGTTTGGTTGTGTTAATGACAATAAAAACTACTATAAAATAATTTAACACCCTTGAGATTTACAATATATTTATTTTTAAATAAATTCAATCTCTTTTATATCTTGCAATGAACGCAACATCAGGTTCAAAAAACACAATAAACTATTAAAATGTTATTATTTAAAGCATGACCATTATTGCAAAAAACCATTATTATATTTGGTATGAATAATACAAACTAAATTATAGAAATTATCGGTATCTATTTATTATAAATAAAATAATAATCATTTTTAATAAAATGAAATTTTTTTTGGAAACCATATTTTTCTAATAGGTGGTTTAGTTTCCTTAAACACACATAGTTTATAATTAATTTTTATAAAATTTTAGAAAATTAATTAAAAAATGAACTTAATTTTTTAAATCATGATTTAAAAATTATCATATAGTTAATTTTTGTGATTTTTTCAAAACGTTTAATTTTTCAATAAATAGTAAAAATGCTAATTTTGGTCGAAAACATCATTTTCTTTTAAATTACATACAATGTTAAGTTATAATTTAAATTTTATTAAAGTAAAATTAGTTATATTACATTATAAAAAAAAATAAAATTTACAAGAATTTAATTAATTTTATATTTAATTTTCATATTAAAACATACAATACTTATGAGATGTTTCCCTTTTGAAACCCGCTTTTTCGTCATGTCCATAGGTATAATTTTAAATTAGATTCTAACACTTATATAAATTGATTTTGTAAAAAAGGATTCTATATTTTAAATTAGAATAATATATATTATATAAAAATTTCATCTATGATTTAGACCATTATGAATATTAAAAGTAGTAAAAATTAATTGTCGCGTTTAAGTTAAAACTGATTTACTATGGGGATAAACTAAAAATACAATCTTAGAAATGAACGAGAAATTTTCCAAAACCTATTATATGGACATATTTAGATCTATTAACCTATAGTTGTCAATATTTACCTATTTTGGATGCATTTGGAATGATAAATTTGTGGTTGTAACTGATTATTTTCAAATCATCGATGTGTGTCCTCTCCCCCACTTACAAATACCCCACCCCCTCCTCAATTATTTACACTTACAAACCCATATTTACCTTCTAATACTTGCACAAATCATATATTTACTCCCATTATAACATCTTAGAGTGATTATTTATTATAAATTTATCATAGGAAGGGTTTCGGTGAAAACATAATGATGATGTCTTCAGAATAGGTAATGATCTTAAAATATCATTTTTATTTTTATTTTCTTATTACACCTCCTTAAAATTTTATTAAACAGTGATTTCATAGTAAAATAATTATCTTACATTTAATTGTATCTTATAATGTTATGTTAATTACCTATATCCATCTTCTCATTCATCAAATGGGAAACAAAAGCGTCAATGGTTTGTTTGGAAAACTACCACCTCACAAACTAATGAAATTTATTTTCCATCACCACATTTAAAAAAAAGATATAGTGATGGATTTAACACATTTATAAAATATTTATTGAATTATAGTACTTTTATAATTTAGTATCACATATACCTTCTTATATTCTATTCTATTTAAAATATGATAATGTCGCTTGTTTTCTCGACGGACAACCACCTCACGAAGAAATGTGATTCGTTTTTCAAATAGGATTTACATGGGATGTAATAAGGATAACTCTAATTAATATATGTGACATATAATAAATGATATTGATTCTATAAAATTAATATATCACCCACTTCTTTACCCTTTCACCCGTTAATGGAATGATATCGCCGCTCGTGTGTACATATGACCTACCGTATCCCCAAAGGGGTGTGATTAATTATCCATTTAGAAACTTTAATAATGATTATAAAAATTTATTTATATAGTACATATGGTTCTTATAACATTAATAACATTCTTTAGATTATGTAACTATATAATATTCAGAATAATAGGATCTATAGTGACAAGACCTGCATGATAAAACATGGAAATTAACACCTAACATTATGAAAAGAATTATATATTATTAACAAATTAGTGGTAAAATGTTATAAGGGGATCATATTGGATATTATAAATATTAATATAGTAATTTTATAATTCAATAATAGGCATAATATCATTATATGTGGTGTTAAATAATGTTTATCCAAAAGGAAGTGTGTGGTAAGAGACTTCATCTCAATTTCCCATCATTGAGGCTTATTATACAATTAAGCACCTAATTTATTTTATACGGTGTATATATTATCCCATTTTCATGTAATATCATGAATATTTTATAATTATTGGTATTTTAAGTTTAAATGTTTTTTAACGGTTATTTGATATTAAAATCACTAAGTGGTAATGAATTTCACAACTCCATTTCTTTTCATTGGTTTATATTAATTAAACATCGTCTTTTATATTAAATGATCATTTATGAAAATAATTTTCACTCTATTATTTTTTAATTGTAGTTATTGTTATGTTGATTTTAATGTTAAACACAAAATTTATTCATTTGTTAATTATGACTTCAACATAATGATCTTTGTATGGGTTTATTTCACAATATAATTTTAACCAGGATTGTTAATGCTTTATTTAAATAAAATAAAATAATTTTATTATGTCTATTAAAACAATTTAATTCTATTCTACTCAGAATATTCATCACAATTTCCATAAATATTTCCATTTTCCTTCGTTTGGTAGTCTTAATTATTAAGAAAATATTTTTAAGAAAATACAACATTATTTCTCTCTTTGGATAAAAATTATTTTCATCTAAATCCATGTTTTAAAAAAATGAAAATGTTTTAACATTATAAAATAAATTATTGAATAAACTTTTACATATTTTTGAATTTTAATAGAATTTTTGGAATGAAGTATTCATGTATTTTTTCAATAAATTCTCATTTATCATTTATAAAAATGTTAAATGAATCTTTTTTGACATGTATGGACTGTATAGAATTTCCTACCATCATGAAAACTTAGTCTTTCAAAGAATACTTTGTGTGTTTAAAATGTTTTTTTTTCAAATAAATTTTTTTTAAAAATATTTTCAGAACTTTTTGTTTGACAAAATATCTCCAAATTGATAAATTTATCTTCCATAATAAGCTTTTTAATGAAATTGTTGTTATATTTTAACTCATCAACTATATCATCTATTTATTATACTTATGATACACTAGGTATATAATGTATTTATAAAATCCTTATTATTTCACTAGATTATTTTTTGATTCTTTTGAACGTTGAAAGTATTAACATTCTATTTCATGATTAATTTTATTAAGCATTAACTTTCCTATAAAATATTTACTTTGTTGTTATAAATTGATATTATTTTTCACCTAAATATCCATATTATTTATCTTGTATATTCTTATTACATAAATAATATATCATTTCAACATTTATTATTTTACTTAGAAAGTTATAAAATTGACTGGGGAAATTATTTCTAATTCATATTCCTTAATTGATATAGAATTTTCCTAATCTGTAATAGTTCTTCATGAATCAAATTGATTATAAAATATTTGTAGAATAAATTTGGATATGTTGATATGGTTCAGGCCTAGTAATATATGTCCTATCAAATCATAATTTGTCTCATGACATGAATATTTTGGATCAGCTTTGTTAAATACATTTTTCATTTATACCAACCCATCAATTTCAAACTGTCTTGTGAAAGGAATTAATAAGAGATTTATCATGATGCCTGATATCATGAAATATAAAAATTAATAATTTATTTCCATAATATTTAAGATAATATATACCAAAATATTTTTTAATGGATATTATCTCTTGATTAATTTTCCATTCTCATTTTATCAATTAAATTGAATTTGTTTTAATTTGTTTACCTTTCCACATTGATTATTCCTTAACTAGTCATGATACTAAACTAATTGATTAAATTTAATATATGATAATATTTTTCCTTTCCATATTGATTATTTATTATTTATTATTCTTCATTTACTCATCATCACTTCTAATTTAATTAATTCTTACTGAACATTTGAGCTCTCCCTTAGTTATTTCCATTCCGAGCAATCCAAGACGTGTTCTATAAATGATATTTATTTATAATCTAGAGGGAATAATTATATTCATGAAAAAATTTATTATTTTACTTTTGTATTAATATATAATATGTGAATAATGTATGTATATAGTTCATCCAAACTATTAAACTATTTGTTATTTTAGGATGTGATGACTTCTATATAGATTGAATTTAATAAATAAGACATCAGTTTCATGTTACATGGAATGGGATGATTATATAAAATAATTTATTATTTCACATTTTTATCATAAAATAATTAAAAACTATTTTAAACTCATATGAGAACCACATTTAGATATCAAAATACACTTTTTTAAACCAATTTTCAATACTGAAATACCCAAAAATGTGAAAGAGATTTTTTCTTTTAAGAAAATATCATTTTAAAAATTATTAAGTAAAATAATTTTATAACATTATATAATTTCAATGGACTTAATCTTATATGTAAAATGACTTTAAAATATCAATTGTATCATTTCTTAAGTAAAATATCATTTGTATTTGGAAATTTGTTTTTTTTAACTACATAATTTTAATGAAAAACATTTTCTCTTAAAAAACCATATAAAAATATAAATTTAGATTCAAAAAAAGATAATTCAAGATGTTTGGAAAAATATTCCTTGTCGTACATGTTAAATAAACATTCCTTTTAATATTTTTTCATAAAAGTCACAAAGTACCTCACTTGAAAGAAAAAAAAGATTCCTTTCAGAAATTTTTTTAAAAAGTAAAAGTGGATAATAATTAATTTAAAAAATAATAGTAAAATAGTAAAAAAAATGTCTAAAACATTTTTATAAAATATATATTTTGAAGAAAAATATAGTTTTAAGATAAAATTTAAAAAATGATATCAAAAAAGACTCTAACCCTGAGTTTAAATCATCATATACATTCATTGTCTTCATGAATAATAAAATAATGTAATTTTTAACCTTTCTTAAAAACATTTTTAAGTTCATTATTCCTTTATTTCATTTAATACCCTATTATATATCATTATATACTCAATTTTGTTCACATTGGATGTTTTTTACGATATTCAACTCGTGTGTCACAAATGTATTTTGTATGTTGACTATGGCCAGGATGGTCATTAGTCTACCTTATCCAGAATATTAATAATTAAAAAATTATCACTATTATAATATAATAATTTTTTTAAATATAACCAATTAATATGGTTATGAAAAATAAACTATGTTATAACCATGTAGACGGTAGGTCATACGTATGTATGAGTAACGTTACCATTTTTCAATGATCATTACATAAAGAAGTTATGTATAATTTTATCATTATATAATTATCATAATGTAATTAATATCATATAACATCGTTAAATATACTTACATATATCATAAATTTGTTGTGGTGATGAAAAATTAATTACATCTCTTCATAGAGGTGGTAGTCCACACATATGAACAAACAACACTATAATTTTTTAGTAAATGGAAAGGAAAGAATATAAATGATATTTCATATTTATTGATTCAAAATAATTTCATTAACATCATATTTTTAAATTATTTCCATCATTATAATCATTCTTTAATTAACATTATGGAAAAGTAATAACATCGGTTCATAATGTGGCAATCTGTTGTACACATGAACGATGAAATGCTATTTGATTTGATGGATTTTGGAGACTAGTATAGTTTATAATACTAAAATGATATCTTAATAGTATATTAATTATAATATTTAATTTTTTTATAATGTTTTAAGAATATTTAATGGATATGGAATAAGAAACAAAAAAGAAAACATGTAGTTAAAAACTATACCTCTTCTTTGAAAGCCTCCTTTTATTAACACCTTAAGCAATATAAGGTTTCTATTTCGAATAAAAAACATGGGAATGATGGGACGGATTCTATAAATGTATTTGGTCAGGAAATAGAAAAAATAAATGGTTTTTTCAATGTGATTAAATGAGAATAATTGGTGACCTATTATAAGAGAGTGGTAGGTCACACTAGGAATTCTTCAACAATATTAAATTAATATGATTAAATTTTTAATAATAAATGGATCCCAAATGGTATATTTTGAATATAGGTTTATTATTGGTCAAAAAACATCAAATAATAATTTTAGGATTTTTTGAGGTCACATTGGTACCCTTATCATTTGGTATTAACCCCTCATTAACCTCTTTCACTCTAATCATGACAATAAAAAAATACACTTTGAGGGTCAATATAGTTACTATAAATGGAAAAACCCTCCAAAAATGTTTCATGGTGGATATTATCAACCATATTTTAATCCCTTATCCAAATCTATGATTTTAAGGAATCATTTAATAAAATATTGTTTATTATAATATATCATTAATATAAATTATTGTTACTATTCATTACTTTGGTTTTAATAACATCCAGACATCAAGTAAAATTTAAAAAATAAATACATCCATAAAATTTCATGATAATCTATAAAATTTTGGGTCAAATTACGTATCCTAAATTATATTATTTTCATATTTTTAATATCATTTATTTTATTTTTTCCATTATTTAAATAATTACCACATCAACATTCTAAAATTATTTAATGGATTTATTTTATCTTTAAAAGTTACCATGATGAAGGAAAATAACTTATATTTTAAAATAATATTTTTATCTAATAGAATATTCTATTTATTTCCATCTTAAAATTAATATAGTTATTTAAAATAAGAGTGAATTTTTTTAGTTTTTATTAAATAAAATATTATTAAGGTCATAATCTCATCTATATGGAAAAAGGAGATACATTCTACCTTTTGATTATTATGGACATGATATAATCATATAGTCAAAATAAAGTTGGTTTTATGATAATTTTATAGTCCTTATCAATTTATTTTTAACATTAATTACTTGATTTACTTTTAACCATGGTAATAAAAAATACAGGTGTTACTCTTCATATAGTCAAAAAGTAACTATTTACTAAATTTTTACTCACTAATTTAAAATATGGTATCAATTTTTCAAAATTAAAAAAATGTACATGGAATAATAAAACATTAAATAAAATGAGAAAAAAGTGACGAAATGTTGTTCTTTAGAAAAATTCCCTTTTCTGTATAAAATTTTTTAACACTAAATTCATGTTTATAATTCATTAAAAAATATGTGTTATTATTAATAAAAAAATTTCAATTAAATTTTAAAACTAATCCAAAATAGAATTTTACTTTATAAATACATTAGAATAAAATAAAGCTATAAATTAAAATTTAATATTTCCAACTATTCATTGAAAAATCAATATTTTTAGAACATTATCAAAAATAAAACACATAAGAATTTTGAAATTATAATTAAAAAAAGTAATTCATGATTTTAAAATATTTTTTTTAATTTATAGTAATTAATTATATTATTCTCTCATAAAAATAATAAATACCCATTTTTGATGAAAATATATTTTTGAAGAATAAAATGACTTTACTAAAACATATGTGATTATTTTCCAAGAATTTAAAAATAATGTTATATTTATTAGTATCATTATATTTATTTCATAAATAATTTATTCTTATTCATACCCACAATTTTAATATCTAGGTTATAATTATCACATTTAAATAATAATATTTTTTCATTCATCTAAGCTCAATGTTCTGTATGTTTTTCGCTATAAGAAAACATATTTCCTTTTAAAATATTATGATATAACATCCCCCTTTTAATTAATTTCTTTCTATCAATTTTTAATTTATACTCATTAAATATGGTTTTAATTTTAAAAATACCATTGTTATAAAACCTACATCATAAAAACTTTCAATAAAACTTCATCTTGAAAAGAGTGAAAGTGTATTATAAAGGTCATCTAGAATAACAAATATTTTCTCTCCAAGTAGGATAACATATGTGGAAATTGAAAACATCGATGAGTAATGAAAAACTAGCTCCTAAGGACTGATAGAGAGTCATAGAGATTATGGTCAATATAAAGTTAATCATAAAAAACCGTAAATATTTGATGTGTTAAAATACCATTGATTTATTGCAATGAAAAGTAAACTAATAAATTTTATTAATCAAAATAATTTTCTTAATATAAGGAAATTATTTTACTACCTATAAAAATAAAATAAATAAATATACCTACATGATTGGTATATATTTGTTCTTTAATCAATTACCACCATAGTCTTATCTTTCTTATCCAAACGATGAGTATTCCAGACGTATTAATATATTTTATTTTATTTTCATAAAAAAATATAATTAAATTATGAGGATATAAATCAAAAAAAATGTATAAATATATTTCTCTTATCCTTATTCTTTAACAAAAATGAAAATAGATAGAATAATGTAAAATAATTCCCAAAACAATATTCCTTTATATGATGAAAAAATTCTTTATAATCAAAAAACCAACATTAATTACAATTATTTAAAATATATCATTAAAAAAATAACTATCCTTAAAATACTTAAAAAATATTCTGGACCAATAATGATACCCAAGAATCAAAAGGCTTTGATCACATAGTCTTCAGAGTTAGATTTAATATTTATCTCAAAATGGCATCAATCACTCTTAGTGTCTAATACCAAAAATTTAATCTCCCTAACCACATAATATAGATGATATTTTAGTCAATTATATAAATAAACTAAATGTCTATATTCCATAATAATGTCATATATCCTTCTAAAATATAATTCAACATTTATTTCACAAAGAAAATCCCATTATATTATATTTACCTTAATCTTATAATATGACCAAAAATAATATTGATATTCTTCCAAAACAATATTAATCCTATGATAACCAAATCACTTTTACTTATCATGGTTATCGATAAAATATAACATATTATGAAAAAAAATGAACTCAACTCTTATATTTCATATAGTTTTAATAAAGGAAAACAGTTTCATAGTAACCAGTACATCATGTTGGTCGGTAGTAGCCAATGTACCCTTATTCCACATTAGTTTTGGGCTCAAGATTTGTGTCTTTTCCATATGTGATGTGTTGTAACCTAAATTATGATTAATCCTTTTGATATAATATAATCCATATAAAATTCCAAAAAATGTGATAAAAATCCTAAAAAATAACCTTAATGTATTCAAGAAAAAAGAAATATTTTAACCCCAAAGGTTATTTCATGCCATTCATTTTTCATATGAAAAATGTTTTAAACCATAACTATCTCAAAATAAAAGATCATATAAACCTTAAAGTTTATGCATAACGTTAAATTTATTTCTAAAAAACTAAAATATCATTATTCATCAAAAAAAGTTTCAAATAAAAACTTAATGGATACATATACCTCAAAAATTAATCAAAACTCAATAAAATTATACCAAAATACTCCCCTCGTCAAAAGATTATTAATTATTCTAAAATTATTATCATACATAAATATACCACTAAAACATAACTCTTTAATATATACACCTTAATTATTTAACGTTATTCATGATCCCTTAACAATAATTTTCTATCTTATTTCTTAAAACTTATTTCTTATAAACAAATATATAAATCATGTCCTGATATTCAACAATGTCATAACATAGTCCATGAAATAATCCATACCTTTCATATTTAATTTTTAGTTTCCTTATACTTAACTTTAATATATTTAGGTATTTGTAAATAGATATTTGTATAGTCCCACTGATACCATTCAAAAGCCTTCCCCCTAAGACATCAATTTTTATAATGACCATTCTACCCACGTTCAAAAAATTAATTGATACCTCAGGAATAACTTTTTCCCTTTCATGGTGTTAACTAAATGCTTCCTTTTTTCCTTGGAATATTATTTGTTTATTACCTCATTTTCCACATATAAAATATCTTCCAATTCTTTTAAGACATCTTCAAATGTACTACTATTAGGCCCGAGCCTTAAACATTAAATAATCTTGAGTTAAGTCAATAATTCACATTAAATATCTTTTCATGATGAGAGTTTAGGGAATTAGACCATAACAATAACATAATAGACTGATACATTACATATAAATAGTTACCCTTAGTATCCACTTTTTCCACCAAAGGAATCCCATTAAACAAATCATGAATTTTTTCCTGATAAAAATTTTCATGACATCTTCATTTCTATTAACCATCCTTATAACATATGTAAAACATTTCAAAAACACAGGATGAGCATAATAAAGATCAGTAAGGAATATAAGATAAGGAATAAAACCATTAGTCCATGAATATTAAAAAACCTTGAAAACATTTTCAAAAAATTCTACTTTTCACCCATAAAACATAAAAAAAATATCTTACATCATGTTATCATAATATTCCTACAAAAAATCATAGATATCATTAAACATAAAGGTAAATTATCACATCCATATCATACTTAAATTTTAGATTTCACAGTTAAATAGGGAGTAACCTCCATGGTTATGTTTGTAATACTCATTAGAGTGTATTCCATAAATCTATTAAGATAAACCATAACATTTACCTCTACCATGATACCCAATGAATTGGAGAGATATCATAGGCTCACCCTCCCTTAGTTTATCAAAAAACCACCAATATACATAATGAATTCCCAAGAACCAAAAAAATCTCATAACACATAAAAAAAGTATAAAGTAAAAAAACATTTTCACATTGCAATCAAAAGATATTGTTTCTAGATATTGATATGATCAATTTATTTAAAACATTCAAAAAGAATAGTATTGAATCAAAGTCTCCCATAATACATTGATATTTTTATAGGAATTTACACTTTAAAACACCCTGTAAATATAAATACATCTTTAAAATCGTTTTTAAAATATGGACATTAATTTTAAGGATTTAAAAGATTAAATCATTAAAACATTTAAAAAATGTTTTAGTTTAAGAATCCCTTACTACAAGATAAACACTCAAATTAAAATCACTAAATAATAACCTCAAAAAACGTTAAATATCCTAAGAATATCGAAATTAAGGATATAAAAATTTAACATTGTAGTATATACACATTATAGGATAATAAAGGTGCACAGTATGAAGATATGCTTCAACAAAAGGAGATTGAGATGTAGTCCCTTATAAAGATCATACCCTTAGGTTCTGGTAATTCAATGAAATAATTATGTGTGAAAATTTTAATAACACCCAATATAATTTGATATTATGTTTAAAACAATCATAGGTAATTCACAAATGTTCTTGAAAAAACAAAACCAATGATAGGGATATCTAACTTAATGTAATTTGATTCAGTTATGATTCCCCTTACCTCGAGTCTGACATGTCTCATCCATTATTTATTTTCGTGAACAATAAACATAAGTTAATTTATAATTTATTATGATTATTATTCAATTTTATTATTAATTTTATATTAATTATTATCATTTTATAACAGTTAGTTAATTATTGGAGTTCTTATCGGATTTTTTGTTGATGATAGGTACATGAGTCAAAAATGAACATGTTATAATTACAAATTCTCCATGTTGTAAAAATTACATTATCTCTAAAATATTATTTATGATTTAAATATCATATATATTCAATATATATGTATTTATAAAAATATATTATATTTTAAATTAATAAATGAAATGCACCGTTCATAGAGACGGTAGGTCGTATGTACACATGGGCGCTACTTTTATTTCTTTGTCAAATTAAAGGAATGAAAAATAAATGAAAAATAGGTATATTATAATTAAATAATAATATATATTTTATATATTTTACATAATTTCATTAACTTCATCCTTTATAGGTTCTATGTATGGCATGAATGAGTCATGTCACATTGAGGGGGCGATATTCCGTAATTCCTCAAATGAAATTCTCATATTTAAACATTTTGGAAAGCATAAAGGTGTGTTGTAAATAAAAATTACCAAAGAATTGAGACAAAATAAATATAATATATATCATATATAAATACATTCCCGTCATTATTTCCACCATGATAGGTGGTATGAGAAAATTGAACAATCATCATTTCATAGGGCAGTATTTCGTCGTACATAGAAACAGCGTGTTCTATATCTATTATACAGAGGTTTTTGTAAGTATAGGTATAAACAATATCATAACCACATCCTAGTAGATTATGGACACTATTTTTTATAAAATAATGTAATTAATAGTGGTTAGTGTGTTGGAGAAGAAAAATAAATGAATTGAGCTTAACAGAAGACGTTACCTCTAAATTTGGTAACTCTTTTTGATTTAATCCAAAAGGATTCCTTGAGTGGAATTATGCCCAAGGTAAATATTATAGGAGAAATTTAGGTGTTTTTGTTTCTTATTTTAGTATAATTTGTGTGATACAAGGGGATTGAGATGTGTGAGTAAGTGGGTAGAGGTGGTGGCCATTTATAAGAGGGAGGAGGGGCACTTTAGGAACGTCTTAAAATATTATTTTATTAAAAATTTATTTTTAAATTTATATAGATAAAAAGTGATATATTTCAAGGATAATATGATTATGGATCGAAATACTCTCATCCAATAGGTTTTATACAAGTTTAGGTCACAAATTTAACCCTTTTTGGATTTAACCCTTAGTTTTATAAATTTACACTTACCATGTCTTCTTCTATTTCAATGCTATATGGTTAATATAGTTACTATAAAATTCTAAGAGAACCTCAAGTGGATAATTAATAATTTTTTAACACATTATAATTATTTTGGACTAATCATATATTTTTAGGACAATTATATCATTTAATAAAATAGTATTTTTTTTAAACTTCATTTATGCCATTTTGGAAACTATTTAGTTATTGATTTTTTTAATAGTAAAAAAACATGATTAATTATAAAAAACTAAATTAAATTAAATATAAAAGGTCCTAATAATACATAAAACTCGTGGATGTATTTAAAATTATCAAATTAAATTTATTTTAATATTTAAAATATCATTTATTTGAATCATTCATTAATAAGGTAATCACTGCATCATCATTGTGTCATAAAAAATATTTATTTAACATCTAAAAATAAATAAAATACCATGATTTAGGAAATATTTTTATATTTATAATGAATATTTATATTCAAAGGGATAAATTATATGACTCTATAGCAAATTTTTTTTATAAAAAGATACATGTTTATGTTATATTTCTTTTTACATTAAATTAATTATTATATCAGGTCATTATCACACCCAAGTGGTTCCAAAATTCAGAATGTTCATCCCAAGGATTGTCTTGGCTACCCATTACTCATAAAATAATATTATCACATGTGTTAGGGTAGTTTTATATTATTATAGTATTATTTTTACTGTTATTTACTTAATTTACCTTTTAACTGTGGTAATTAAAAATAATTACTAATTTCACTATTCATAATGTCCAAAAAAAAATGCCTATTTACAAAATTTGGAGAATATAATTAAAAAAATTGAATACATTTTTCAAAATTCAAAACATAATTTTTTTTAATTAATTTAAAATTAATTCCTACTGTCATAACTAGAAATAGGGTTTTTAAGAACTAAAAACTATCAAAAGATTAACATGTATTTTTTTTTAATTATATGTATAATTACATAAAAGGACCAAACTTTTATTAATTTGTAAAAACATAATCTAATTATCATTTAAAAATAGTAAAAAATATAATCTAACTTTATAAATCAATGAGAAAAAAATGCAGTTTTGAATTAAAATGCAATATTTTTCACTATTCATTAAAAAATCAATTTGATCATAAAAATTAAAAAATTAAACCAGAGTAAACATTTTTTTACAACATATAAAGAATAATTTTATTTTTTAAATATAACATATAAGTGAAAAGAACTATATTTAAAAAGGGTCCTCCATCAAAAGGCGGTAAAAAAACCTGTTAATAAAATTAGTTTATTTTATTATTAAGATTAGATTCATTCTCTTTTTAAGGCTCTAAAATTTAATGTATAAATGTAGAAATAATTAACAAAAAATATTAGTAATATATTAGTTATTTTTATTCATTCTCACTAATACAACATGTAGGCATTAACTACCATTTAAAATAATATTATTATTTTTGTATTATTTTTCTATATAACTCAGGGTTGTGTGCAAAAAAATATTTTGGAGAAACATGTTTTTGTGTGTTGGGTACACACTAAAACAAGGAATTCCGTTTAACATAAAATTATTATCTTATTCATAAATATTAATAGATATGAAAACTTTTTTCTATAATTAACGGGGTTATTACATCCTTCCCCCATTTTGGAAATTTCATCCTCGCAATTTCAAAATTGGGCTTATTAACTTCATTGAAAATACCACATCCGAAAACGAGTCAATAAAAATACCAATTCAAAATAAATATAGATAAGTACAAAGGTCACTGGATATAACACATAATAGGATTCCATTTAAGAAAACTTGGATATGAAAGAAAAACTAACCACCTTATTCTGATGGAGAGTGATAGAAAACATGATTAGGGTAAAGTTAAAAATTAGAAAACTAAAAATTTATGATGGGTTAAATAGTATTCAATTCACTAGTAGGAAAAGTGAATAGACAATGTTTTTGTTTTAATTTCCATTTCAAAATTTTATGTAATTTATTTATGAGTGTGATTAAGAACAAATGGAAACATACATAGTTGTCAAGTAGAGTTTCATCCTTTAATAAATTGTTCGACAAACTTATCTTTTCTCGAAAAAATTAGTATTCAAGATGAATTGGTCACACCTAAAGAACTAGAATCAACTTTTAGAGAATCATAAAATCTATAAAAGATTAACTATCTCTTCATACCATTATGAATCATTAACCAAAAACAAAATATTTTGCACAAGATTATATAATCCCCTAAAAATAAAAATCCTTCATAAGGAGAAGGATAAATTTTAATCTCCAAAATTTAATAGTAATATTCAAGTTCAACATAGACCATTCAACCAAAATATTTCCATAAAATTCCCCAAATTAATCATTACTAATATTGAAACAAAAAATTCATAAGGATTTTATCACATTGTAATCAATGTTAAATTATAACATGAATCTCCCAATAAAATTGATCAATGTTAAACTATCATACCAAAATGTAATTACCCTAATCACTTATTCTCCAAGTTAGGTTAATCATTTCCATAAATAACCTGAATCACCATAACTCCATAGTAAAAACATAGAGTCTTCAAAAATAAAATTTAACCATTACTCCTAAAAAAGTCTCAAAGTATTCTACTTTATTTTAGAAGTATAAGGATCCAAAAATAGTGAAAATCTTCCGAAATAACATTTATCACTTTATCCCAAAATAATTTTCTTATGATACGGATATCCATTTGATAAAACATAAGTTCCCAAAATCAGCATACTCTTATTTCATCCACTTGTTTAACTAAAAAGATAAATTCATACAAACCTGGGACATCAAATTGGCAAGTGGTAGGTGATGAACCCTTTCCACCATTTGGTTGTGGGTTCGATTCACGCAGCCTTTCCAGACATGATGGGTTCTCACCAATCTTGTATGCCGTCCCTTTTTATAAAACTCAAAAATGACCATAACATGGTTTAACCTTAATGTTGGTCTTATACCCCTCATTTTTATCTCAATTCATAATTATCCCAAAATCATGATTCATGGAGTCTTATATATATAGAAATTTTCTTTACCTCAAATAGATTTAATAAAAATATTTGGAAAAGAAATATCATTTCACCATGGTCAAGTGTCCACATGGTTTCATTGTCATTTTTTCACGTAGATATATGGTACATGAATTGAAAAAAAATGATTAGTATATTCCTCAAAATAACTTTCCTACATTGTCAAAATACACCTTGTACACCTTGGGTCGTATGGGTGTTTGGAGAGAACCATTTTTAGAAAATAATTTTGTATTACATATAATTTCAAAACATCAGATAAGACTTTCAATTTATAAAACATTTGAACCAAGTTTGAGTTGAAACTTTCAATCAATGGTCCTTTTAAAATACCATTGGTATGTAATGAAAGACTATATTTTAATAGAAGATATATTTTTTTCTTAGGTATCCTACCTCATTAGATTTTTGAAAATCATAACATGCTTCATAATCTTGTGATAGGGTATAATATCTAAAAATTCCGTGATAATATTTATCTTTTTTTTAATGAGAATATTGAGAAAATAAGAATTCATTAAAAATTACCCTTGATACACAATGGTATTAAAGTATACTAGAGTTGTTTGATATCTCATATAAATTATTATAAGTTATTTGTAAGTAATAAAAAGTTTCAGAATCATCCAGACATGACATTACAATAATTATTTCGAGAATTCCATCAAGAAGAGATAAAAATGTGTTTTGATATTTTCCATCAACCATTAGTAAGATCCCTTACATGATTTTAAAAGTTATATAATAAGTATTTAACCAAAATAATACACATTGAATGTTAACATATTTTTAACCAAAACTCCTAATCCCTAAATATGTCTAAACTGACATTTTATACCAACTATATGGACCCATACTTAAACATTACCTAATCTTGAAATAAGTGAATAATTCACAATAAGTATCTTTTTAGGTTTAGACATTTAGAGAATTTATACTTAAATATTATATAATATACCAAGACATTACATGTGGATAGCTACCCTCAATATCCACATTTTCCACCAATGGAAACCTTTTAATCAAAACATGATTTTTTTTATTGATAAAAATCATTTTGAATTCTTTCTTTCCCTTACCCATCATTATACCCTATGGAAAACATTTCAAAAACATGGTATGGACATAAAAATATTAGTAAAGAATATATAATTAGTAATAAAACCATTAGTCCATGAATATTTAACACCCGTGAATTTTTTTCCACAAAATCATACTTTTCCCACATAAAACATAAACTATTTAGCTTGCAACATGTAATCCTAAGATTCCAACAATACTTCTTTGAAGTAAAAAAAATAAGGGTAACTTGTGGAATCCATATCATACATAAATTTTATATTTCAATATTACATAGGCCGTAACCTTCATGGTTATGTTTGGAATACCCATCACAATATATTCCCTAAATCTCTTATTAGAAAACATAATGTTTACCTCCGTCACATTACCCAATGAATTAGAGAGTTATCATGGGATCTCCCTACCTTGGTTTATCACAAAACCACCCATATACGTAAAAGATTCAAAATAACCATAACATAATCATTACAAATAATATAGTCATAAAGGAAAAATAACATTTCCACATTGCAATTACAAGATATCATTTCAAGATATTTCTATAATCAATTCATTTAAAACATTCAAAAAGAACAGTTTTAAGTCAAAGTGTCCCATAGTACTTTGAAACTTTTGAAATTAATTTACACATTAAAACACTCATGTAATTATAAATAAATCCTTCAAACAATTTTATAAATTGGGACATTAATGAGAATGATTTAGAATAATAAATCATTGAAACATTTAAATGATGATTTAGTTAAATAATCTCTTACCACTTGAGAAAAAACTAAAAAAAATAATTAAATAATAACATCAAACAAAAAATTTAATATATTGAAATTATATAAATTCTTGATATAAAATGTCAAAAGGGTTGTATATAAACATTATATGATAATAAAGGTGAACAATATCATGATATGGCCCAATGAAAGGAGATTGAGACGTAGTCCATTCCAAAGATCATATCCTTAGATTAAGGATAAATCAATGACATAATTATATAGGAAAAATATAAATAAACAAAATATATTTAGATGTTTATTGTAAAAGAATCACATTTCATTCACATATATTCTTCGAAAAGCAAAACCAGTGACATCGATATTTAACTCAATGGATTGAGATTGAGTTAATATTTCCATAACTTCAAGTCTGACATCTTTTTCATTCTTTATATTCCTAAATAATAAAAATAGGTTAATTTATACTTTCTTATGAACATTTTTCAATTTTATTATTCATTTTATATTACTTATTACCATATTATAGAAATTGGTTAATTATTTGAGTTCATATCGGATGTTTTGTCGGTGTTCTAAACATGAGTCAAAAATGAACTTGTTATAATTACAAATTGCCCATGTAGTAAAAATTATATTTTCTCTAAAATAGTATAACTGATTTAAATATCATATATATCCTGTATATATTTATTTATAATAATCCATTATATTTGGGGGGAGAAATGAAATTCGCAGTTCATAAAGACAGTAGGTCATACATACGCATGAATGCTACTTTCATTTTATTGTCAAATTAAAGGAATGAAAACTAAATGATAAAAACAGTATATTATAATTGTAATATAATATATATGTTATATATGTTACATATGTTCATTAATTATATCCTTTATACATTCCATGTTTGCAATGAACGAGTTATTTCATATTGAGGGTCTTGTAGTCCTCACTACTTCAAATGAAATTATCGTATTTACACATTATGCAAAGAATAAAGGTATATTGTAAATAAAAATTACCGAAGAATTAAGACACTATAAATATAATATATATCATATATAAATACAGTTTCATCATAACGGCCACCATGAGAGGTGGTATAGGAAAATTGCACAATCATCGTTTTGTGAGATAGTAGTTCACCATATACATAAAGAGTATGTTCTATATCCATTAGATATAGGTGTGTGTTAGTTTACATTTAACACTTGTCACAGAACATCATAGTATATTTAGGATATTTATTTCATAAAATATTTAAATAAAAATGGTAAGGGGGTTGGAGAAGGAAAATAAATGAAAGGTGCTTAAGAGAAGATGTTACCTCTAAATCGGGTAACTCTTTTTGATTTGAGCCAATAGCCTTCATTATGTTTTATTATGCCCAAGGTATGGTTTATATGAAGAATTTACGGATTTCATAAGAATATTTTATTATAATTTGATTGAGAAAAGGGTCTTGAGAGGTGTGAGTAAGTGGGTAGAGGTGATGTCCATTTATAAGAGGGAGGAGGGGCACTTTAGGAAGGTCTTGAAATATTATATTATTATAAATTGATTTTGAATTTTAATAGCTAAAATTGATATATTTAAAGACTAAGATTATTATGGGTGCAAATACTCTTAAATAATACGTTTTAGACAAGTTTAGGTCACAAATTTAACATTCTCTTTTGGCATTAACCCTTAGTTAACTAAATTAACTCTTACCATGTCATCTTGTATTGTTACACTCTATAGTATATATAGTTACTATAAAATGACATTTGAACCTCAAGTAGATCAATAATTTCATTTTAACACTATCTAAGTATTTTTCTGAATCTAACATTTTTATGACTGTTATATCTTTTAATAAAATATTATATGTTTTAAAATATTATTTATGTCAATTTCGACACAATTTTGTATTTGATTTTTGTTAAAGTCATAAAAACATGATTAATTCTAAAAAACTACATTTAATCAAATATATAATGTAATAAATATATATACAAGCACTTAATATGAAAAAATTTCAAATTACATTATTTTAATATTTATAATATCATTTATTTTAATCATTCATTAATATGGTCATCAGTAAATCATCATTGTGTCGTAAAAAATTATTTATTTAATGGATAAAAGTATTAAATAAAATACCATGATGTAGAAAATATTTTCATATTTCAAATGACTATTTATAGTCAAATATATCAATTATATAACCCACCTCAAAATTGTTTTAGTAAAAAGACATATTTTTATGTTATATTTCTCTTTACTTTAAATTATTTATTGTAACATGTCATTGTCACACCCAAGTGGTTCCCAAATAACATAGGATACACATAATAATTTTTTTGGTCTCCCATTAATCATCTAATAATATTAGGAAACATTTTAGGGAATTTTTGTGTTATAATAATAATATTATTACCCTTATTTTCCTAATTTATCCTTTAACCATGGTAATTAAAACTAATTACGGAAGTTACTATTCCTAATGTCCAAAAAATAAAAGGTGCATATTTACAAAATTTATAACTTCTGATTAAAAATAAGGAATCCATTTTTCCAAATTCAAGACAAATAAATTGAATTAATTAATATTTAATTAATTCTTGTTTTCAAAACCAGTTTGCAGGTTTTTAAGAAGTAAAAATTATCAGAAGATTAACACGTTTTTTTTTGTCTGATATAAAGGTGAAATTACATAATATTACTGACATAGTATTATATAATAATAACATAATACAATTAAACTTTAAAACCAATTAAAAAATATTAATATATAAATAAATAATAGGAAAATGCAGTTTTGAGTTAAAATGCAGTATATTTCACTATTCATCAAAAAATAAAATTTATCATAAAAATACTAAAATTTAAAAAAAATTAAATTTTGATGTCCCGCTTCTAAAGAAGAAGATTATTTTGTAAAATATAACATATAAAAGTGAAAAAACTATATTTAAAATGTTTTCTCCATCAAATGTTTATAAAATGGCCTCTTAAAAATATTAGACTACTTTATTCTTAAAATTAGATTTATTCTCATTTTAAGCCTCTAAAATTTATTGGAAATCATAAAAAAATTAACAAAAATTAATAATCATATTTTAGTAAATTATATTCATTCTCACCAATACAATGGCTAGGCATTAAATAACATTTAAAATAATAATATTCTTATTATATTATTTTGTGGTTTAACTTAGTGTTGTGTGCGATGTATGATTTTGGAGAAACATAATTTTTTCATTTAGAGTACGTTATGATACATGAAATCCCATTTAATATAAAATTAATATCTTATTCATAAATAATAATATATGTAAAAATATATTATTTTATAATTTACTGGTATGTTACATCTACTTTCCACATTCTAGGCACATAGATCATTTAATATATTTACCTATATGATCATTGTCACATAGACTTACTCAGGGATTCAATTCTCTCATATTAAATAAATTATTAAACTCACAAAGGATCATATTTTTAATCATTAAATATAATAAATTGTTAAAAATAACCATAATATTTCTAACTATAGATCCCATTCTATTTTTTTCTTATTCAATCAACCACCGCACCTTCCTTCACATTTGTTGTTACTCTGGGGCCTACTGGATCCATTAATTTACTAAAACTAAAAATGTTAGTGTGACTGGATCAATAAAATAATAATATACCATCTTATGATGGGAATATAAACTAATATATCCTTATTCATGTTACCTAAAACTCAATTAGTTTATCCAAAATAATTTTGATTCCCCCTAACATACGAACTATTGAGGTTATATTATACTTGTAACTTAATATTAAATAAAATAAGAACCTTTAATGTTATTGAAAACCTACTATAATACCAACTATAAGGACCCGGCCACAAACATAACATAATATTGAGTCTTTAGAATTAAATTCACTTTCCTTCATTAACAAATATCTTTTATGTTTAGTGTAATGTCTCAACTTTTATCAAAGGTATTGACTATTTTTTTTTTTAAATTATCTGATTTGTCCATAATTATGATACATAATGGATTTATTTTGGTCAAGAGTGTGTTGGAGAATTATTTATATCCTGAATCCCAAAAAATTAGAGAAACTAATTGGGCTGCACGGTTAGTAAAAATTGTGCCACCTAGCCCGCATGGTTTCCCTAAACCATGTGGCTTAAGGAAGTGGGGTGTTAGGGGCCACATGGTTTTAATGAAACCATTTTCCCTAGTTGCATGCCCATGTAGACCACCTATAGATTAAACATACTCATTTTACATGGGATGTTCATGGTTAACCAAACCACGTTTTATCCTATGTGAGGGTCCTCTTTGGGAAGTGTCTAGGTACATAGTTGGCACACATTTTGTCCAATCATGCGACCAAACCTTGAACCCCTTCTTGTGTGGGTGATTTTAAGAAACTACCAATGAAATTTTTTTACGTTAGACCCTCTTTCTCTTTTCTATTTCAACCATCATACCACTCATCTCCCTCTCCCATCGAAGACTCATCTCCCTCCATCTAGAAATCATGATGTCATCTTTATTTTTCTAAAAAATAACTCATCATCAGATCCATTGATATTTTTGAGGGAATATATACACTCCTCTCGCTCCCTATTATAGTTTTTATCTTCATCTACATCACTATTTATGTGAAATATCATTTTCTCTATTTTTTAGGTAATTTGATGATTCTTCTACTAACTCTTGTTCTAGCATGTTTCAAATGATGACATTGGATAATGGAAGCATTGTGGGACAATGGTCGGTGTTATACCTTATTTACCAAAGTTTCATTGTATTTTATAGATTTTTTTGATGTGTTGTGCGCCATACCATTTCGAAGACACCTCCAAATTATTAAATAAATTATTACAAATGATTTCCCCTATGAATGATGTCCCAAGATTATAGAAAATAACCTCTAAGGTTAATGGGATTTACCTAAGAAACCCCTTTGGGTATGGCTAGTATCTTATATCCTCTCTATCATTGTTCTAATTTGTTAGTCACCATTTTAGGTGAACCGCCCCTGTGGTTAATTAAATGAGTTATAACTTGAATTGAATTGGGTGATAGACTATGAGACAGGCCCTAAACCCCATTCCATAAATAAAATGGGTGAAATATTATAATTGGTTAGGTGGTTATGAATTACACCAATATGCCATAAATGAATGGTTAATTTAATGAAATTTCAAACTTGTTAAATCATGTGGTGAATTGTTTTTTGTTAAAGGATATGGCTTTTTTAACCAATTCATATACTCACCTTACACTAAGGTCGATATGAGGGGTTCCCATTTAAGGACCCCTTGGATAGGCACCTCATGCCTTAGTTAGAAGTTTGTTCTTAATTGTAATCATATTAGGGGAGACACTAGTTATGTCTCCAATGGGATCTCTATGTGATTTAATTTTTACCTTCAGAAGAGTGACAATGGTCCCCTAGGGGATACTTAGTGGATGGGCGCAATGTCTTTTTGGTTGTACCATGCCATGAGAGAGGCATATGCCCCTTCGTGTGATACTAGTTATGGTCTTTGAGGTTAGTTCATGATGTTATCACACCATACCTAGAGTGAAACTTTTTATTTCTTCCATGGGTCACTTAGGACCAAATCCTATGGAATTGGTCTTACACCATTCCATTGAGTGATACTTGGGGTCCCACTGAGATCTCCTTGGATGGGATCAAGGTGAAACTGCATAAATTCAAAGAATGGTTTTATATAATAAATGAACAATTGAAATAAAAAAAATAGGGAGGTGTCCACCAAGCTGAATCACAAGTTTGGGGACAGTCCATCTATTTACATTATCCCACTCACCTTATATGTGTAGGATCCCTTTGTTCAGACATACCTGGCCTAGGCCAAAGAATATAAAGTTGGAGGGGATCCCATGTGGAACCCAACATGATGTACTTAGTTATTTATTTCTGTATTACATTTATTAATTTTGGTACACTATTTATTTTATATTGCATGAACCAGATTGGTCTAGACACTGTTGATGGTGTCCTACTGATTATATCTCACAGCCTTCATAGGTCACCTTTGGTGCCCAAGAATACTTCATGATTGTAGGTATAGATATAGGGAAGCAGACATCTTCTCAAGCATGATTGGTTTTTCTAGGATATATTTTGTAGAAAGAGTATTGAGCTTATCCTAATAATGCTAGTAGTTGTTGTCTTTTTGACCTTTTTGTATTTTGTTAGCATCTGGTATATGAATGTATCTTATATTCCCTGCATATTAATTTTTTTATATCTAATTGAGCATTATCATCAGTTTGTATCTATTTATTATTCATCTTCTCGATATTTTTTTTATCTTTCATTTTTTATTATTGTTGCTTCACCTGCTATCTATCTGATGACACTACTTCTATTATGTAAAGTTACTCATCTAGTCAAAAATTATTTTTTCTACTATGTACTATTTATTCCTTATGAATATTGATGCACTCCACTCTGATCAATGAGTGCATAGTTGTCCCATGGACACTCCCAAGTCCCTCGTTGCTAGTCAGATGACTCTGTCATTCGGGGAGGTACTCTTAAGGAATTGTGTCCACCATCTCAGGGCGCTACTAAGTGTCCTATGGGGTGGGATGCTACAATATGGTATTAGAGGGTTTTCCTTTTTTTCTTAATTTTGGGCATATAAAAGAGACCAGGATATTGGAATTTAGTAATGAGTGTGTCCCTAGGAGTAGATAACCTATTTACATGGGGAACCCAGATTAAATGGGATGGGTTAAGCTATTATTTCTTGATCTTGTTACAGCATCATGTATGTCACCATTGGTTGGTGTAATTATCAGGTGATATTACTATTATTGATAAAATTGGTAATATCATGGGTTTCCTAACCCTAGAATAATGATATGAGTTAATATTAAAAATCCTACATCATAATGGGCACCATAGTATTAAAATTGTGTGAATTATGCCATGCCATAGCTACATTCTACATCAATTTCATGTATTTTAAGTTCATGTTCGGGTATCTTGTTGGTTATTACTTGTAGTGCTTGATTGTTATGTATGGAAATGTGTTGATATTTCTTATAAAACTGAGAAAAAATAATTGACAATTAAAAATAATATCATAACCTAATAATGTTTTTCTAGATTGGTCAAAAAATCCACCTTAATTAGTTTGTTATGGCATGTTGAGCTATGAACCATTAGTTTCATGGGTTAGAATATGATATGTTTAAGGTTAAGTGAATGTCGCATTTATATTTTTAATCATTATGTGCCCTTAGAAATTATAAATGGTTATTCATATAATTAAAACATTTATAGAATTATAAATACACAATTGTATAAAAAAATAAAATGGTTTATATTTATTATGAAATGGTCATTATATATGTGTGATATGATACCTTGACCCTAACTCGACCTTAGAAGTGGGAAATAGTTTGTGTCTCCTTTAATAATTTTGTGGCCTTTTTTGATCACCTGGATATAGATCCAAGAGTATGATAATGGTTGTGATGTTTTTATATATAGGTTTCGTACATGTCCTTTCCTGATCTCTTTTCATACACATTATAAATATAATATGAGGTATGAACTTTGAAAATATAAAGTTATGTCATCGTGAAATTCTCGCTCTATATTCCAGGAATGTATTGATGAGCTCTCAAGGTGGTGGCCCATAAGCTACCTGTGACAACTCCTATATTTCCACCTAAAGAACCTCCTACAAATCTTCCAATGGGTATCAATTCTCAGTTCTAGGATAGTTTCTTTCAATTCATTCAACCTTTACAGGGTACTCCTCAACCTACACCCTCTATGGTAGAGATGACACTTTAATTCCAGGATCAGCATCCCCGCACCTTCTCAAGGGATGGTGGACTTTAGGTTACTGAGTCATAGTTTGAGGCCATGTTTTTTATATTCAATTGTATCAAGATGACTCCAGAGAGAAGATTCAATATTTCTACTTATATTCATTTTTATTCTTCCAATCATTGGAGGGATGTCCTTACCCATGCTGGTCGACATCAGGATATAGTCTGGGTGAACTTCTATACAACCATCTACAACTACTTATTTCAAAATACATTGAGAATGGATTATTCTTGGGAGTTCATGCACATTCTGTAAGGTGACATGTTAGTGACGGAATATTCCATTCACTTCACCGGGTTACATCTTTTTCCACCAAACTTCTCCAATGATGGGTTGATGACTATGATGTGAATTGAGTACGGGATTCCATATTCTATATGATAATAAGAAATCATATTTTTGGTGGCCACCATTTTATAATTGGTGAACCACGCCCTTATAACTGATCATAACCTAAGGGAATCTATCAACATGAACTATGTATAGTAATATTTCTGGAAGGGGAGTGGGTTATTCAGTGGGAAAAACATTGAACTGTGGTTACATGTGGGGCTGTACCAGCCAAGAGGCATGAAATGAAAACTATGTGGTGTATCTCTAGGGTGGTAGGTCAGGCCATGAAAATACCTAGTGAACGAGGAACCTGATTAGTTATTGGGCTTACGGTAGGATGTGTTGCCTCTATCATTTCTATCTATCCTTTCCTCCAATTCCCAATGAGCGGGGTTCTGTGCTAGAACTGCATTCAGGTGAAGGTTCAGCGACTCCATGTCAAGATAATAGTTTTCTTTCTACCATATGATCCAGTTGAGGAGGTGTTCATGTCCAAGGCATTCAGGCCTCAAAGCATCAGTGTCATCAGAGTTCACTTTGTCAAGCTACTCCAGTAGCATATCATGGCTCGGTTTCAGGCTATATCGAGGATATGTATTCTATACCCAAGGAGTAGAGTCCAAGTCCTTATACTATATGAGGTAATATTGTGGTGGCCACCACATTAGTTTCAGCTCTTTTTTTATAAATTTCAATTGTACTCTTATCAATCTAATGGACCTCTGGGAAAGCTAGGCCTAGTGATAAGGAATTCCAACAGTGTGATGAATCTTGAAATACTGTTTGGGTTTTTATCTGAGGGTATAATCTAGTGTAGGGAGTGCCCAATGAGATATGTGGGTAATATTTTCTGTGGATTTTCTTCATCATCCTGATGACTAGATTCGATTTCATTCTCAGTATAGAATTTATTGTGCCTTTTCAAGACCAAGTGAATTTATATAGTTAGTAGGAATCCTTTATATTAATCTAGGGAAACATGTATATCCATAATGTTGAATAGAATATCATGGAAAATCAATATGGGCCCAAGAATATTTTGTTAGGAAGAGTGATAGACCAGGTGGGGAGAAACTTTATGAGCAATTATGGGATGAAAGTAGTTGAATTAACTCATGTTTTAGATTATTTCATGGATTTATTCACTGAAAATTTCTATATATAGCCACTGGTGAGAGAAGTTGAGCTCAACATTGATCTAGTGTTAGGTGTGGCACCAGTTTCCATTCCATCTTATATAATGTAAACTAAAGATCTTTGTAAACTTAACAAGAAACTTTATGATCTTGAGGTAAAAGGTTTTATCCAATTTATCACATCACCATGGGGTTTACCTATTTCTATTTACCTGATTTTGGATTATAACTTAGATTTTGTGTAGATTACAATGGATTTCCACATCTTGTGTTGAAGAACTGTTATCTTATTCCTCATATAGATGACCTCAAAAAATATCTCTAAGGAGAAACAGTTTTCTCCATGACTAATTTGACCTCAGGATACCATCAAGTGCTTTTGAGGTAGTAATCCACATCACATAAAGTGTTCTAGATCATATATAGCACATATGAGTTTTTTTGTCTTTATGAACCCTCAGATAATCTCTATGGATTTGATGAATTAGTTTTTTCATATGTTCAATGATTACTTTGTGGTGGTATTCATAGAAGATATCTTACTGTATTCTTTCACCTGACATAAAAACTCCAAACAACATGAGATCATGATGAATACACTAAGAGATCATTAGCTATGTGATAAGATCAATCAGTTCTATTTTTAATTAGTAATTTTCACATATTAGGTCATATCTTTTCAGAGGATACTATATTTGTTGACCCAGATAAGTTGAGTTTTGTTCTTTCCTTAAAGTAGCCCAATAATCTATTTGACATGCAGAGTTTCTTGGGGTTGGAAGGCTATTGTAAGTGATTTGAATTGGATTTCTCATGCCTAGAAGAAACTTTTATGGTTTTCACCAGGAAGGGTGTGAAATTTCATCTGACTAAATCTTGTGAGAAAAATTTTCATGAGTTAAAGAGATTATTTACATTAGTGTGGATTATTATTATACCTGAATAAGGAAGAATCTATACTATTTACTGTGCTTATTCAAGAAATATTTTGAGGGAATTTATAAGGCAGGGAGATAGTGTTGCAATATTGAAGGTCTGAAAGCTGAGACCTCATGAGAATAATTACCAAACACATGACCTTGGGAAAGTATTCATGGTCCATTCTCTTTGGGGTCAGAGGCACTATATTATATAAAATTGGTTCATATTTTACATAGATCACAAAATTTTCAAATATATCTCTATATAGAGAAACATGAATCTAAGGTTGCGCATGTAGGTTTAATTCTTGTAGTCCTTCAATTTATAGCATGCTTAAACACCTCAATACGGTAACATTGTATCACAAGCCTTGATCTAGAATACGCAGATGCATGACAACAAGGAGGTTAGAAGTGAGTGGTAAATGAGGGATCTATTTTTTAAGTTTCACCAAGTGTTTCAAGAACAGTAAGGGAAAATACTTTTAGTACCTCTAGAAATGAAATCCTACCTTATGGGTTGGGTCTGGATGAGGCAGTTATCAGATTTTGAAGGCCTCATCTTTAGGGAGAGCATAACTGGTGATAACCCACCTCCTAGTTGGGTTGTTGATGAGAATGAGATCATTCTTTTCTGTGGGAATGTTTTGGTTCATTTTGACATACAAGAATATATGATGAGGTAATATCATTCCCCTATTTGGGATTTTCAACCTATTCTTATAAATATGTACTGAGACATGCATAATCAGTACTTGTGGTCGGGTAAGAATAGGTATATTGTAGGTGTCATAACATGGTGCTCCACCTATCATTTGGTGAAGGCTGGGCACTAGTGACCTAGTGAACATATACATATTGTAACCATTCTTGAGTGGAAATGGAATGAAATCACCATGGATTTCATGACTTTTTTTTGAGATTCCACAAAGAAAAATATGTAGAATGGGTGATCATTGATAGGTTAACTGGTGTCTCACACTTCCTACCAATATGGTAGACCAACTCTGTTGATGAGTATTTTAGTATTTATATCTAGAGATAGTAATCCTTAATGGTGTTCCTTGTTCTATCATTTTGAACTGAGACATACATTTTACCTCACGGTTCTAGAAAGTGTTAAAAATGGCGTCTGGTTAATAGCTGCTCTTGAGTATAGCATATCACCCATAGACCAATGGGTACTCCAAGATAATGATATTGGTGTTAGATTATTTTCATTGGGAATATATGTTTGATTTTGGGGGTTCATAGTAAAATAATACACCTTTTTTTGATTTCTCCTCTAAAAAAAATCAATAAACAATTCAGATAACTCTTTATCATGCACTTTAGGGTAGCTCAGGTTGTCCACCTCTGTATGGGCTAGAGGTAGGGGAGAAAATTATACTAGGCCCTTGTCTCATTCAAGATACTTGGGATTAAGTAAAACTAATTCATATGTGTATGGATAAAACCTGGTCTAGGAAGAAGTGTTGTACCTATTATCATAATCAACCTCTAGGGTTTGAGGTGGAAATTATATCTTTCTATTTATATCAGCGATATGGGAACAAAGATAAATTCGGAGAAAAAATTATCACCTCGATATATCAATCCTTTCAAGATAGTGGAGAGAGTTACTCTGGTAAGAAATCGGCTACAGCTACCTCTTAGGTACTGTGTCGTACATGATGTTTTCCATATATCACATCTTTTTCATTATCACGTCAAACTATCTCATTCATTTTACCCCACAGACATTGATCCAGAGGTAGATTTGTCCCTTTAAAAAGCATCTGATATGTATTGTTGATCAGAGAATAAAGGCTCTCTGAGGTAGGTCACTTCCACTAGACTATGTGATGCAGAATCAAAGACATGTGCAAGATAAGACCAGGGTGCGAGAGGCCAATGTAAAAACATAGTGCCAAGAGATCTTCTCGGATGATGTTTTCCACAATTGGAAGAGAATCTTGGGGACGATTTATCTTAAAGAGAGAATGTCATAACATCTCTTCTTTTCTCAAAGGTGTGTACCATTTTCTCTGTTTCAAATTCTATTTTTTCCCTTCATAAAAATTTAAAATGGATTCATTTATTTCATAAGGTTGTCTAGAGATTATTTGAATGTTATAGCCGAGATAATTGGAGAAATACACTACTCTGTATAGTTTTTCTACAACTATATGTCCCCAGGTGCATGCTCATGCAGAACCCATGAAGTTTTTAATATAGGAATTTACCACAATATATGCACTATTAATCAAATTCAACACTTAGACCATGTGATAGTCCCCTTTGGGTAGTGGCTTGGTTTACAGTTAGCCCACAAGTTGGCCACTCGTGTGTCCAAACCATGCACCCCTACCTATGTGAATGATTTTATGAAACTACCACTATAATGTTTTTATGTTAAACCCTCCTTCCCATTTCCTTTTTGTGAAGAGGACCACTACACACCATATTCTTTTGAAGACTCATCTCCCTCCATCAAGGGATCAGAATATCTTCTCTATATATCTACCAAATCACTTAATGTCAGAACCATTTGAATGTTTATGGTAATATCTACACTCTTATTGCTTCCTATTCTAGTTTCTCTCTTCCTATGTTGTGACATTAATGTGTAAGTTCATTTTCAAATTTTTTAGGGAATTTGATAATTCTTATACTAACTTTTGTTCAATCTTGTTAGGGAGGTTCTAAGAGACTAAGGTTTGTGTTCTAGCTTCTTTCCCAAATTTTCATTCCATTTTATAAATTCTGTTTCTTTTCCGCACAGTGAACCATTTCGAAGACACCTCCAAATTTTTAAATAAAATATTCCAAATGGATTATCAAGATTATTATAACCCTTGAATATTGAGAATATTATTTGAGGTTTATCTTCTTATACTAACAAACCCATTTGGGTATGTCTAGTATGTTATATCCTATCTGACACTATTCTAATTTTTTAGTCACTATTTTAGGTGGACTTCCCCCATCATTAATTCCTTGAGTTATAAATTTAATTGAATACGGTGATGAACCATGACATAAATGAAATGGGTGATCTATGTGAATTGGTTATGTTATTATGCATTACCTCATATTCCACAAATGGATGGTTAATTAAATGACATGGAAAACTAGTTAAATCATTTTTAAAATTATTATTTTCTTAAATGGTATGGATTTTCTAACTAATCCATATCCTCACCATGTTCTATGAGCGATATGAGGAGTTCAGACTTTAGGACCCCTTGGACTGGGTCCTCATTACTTAGAATGAATTTTGTTATTGAATTGTAAACATATGGGGGAACACAAGATATGTATGGAATGGTATTGCCATACATTTTCATTTTTACTTAAATATAAGTGAAATTAATTCCCAGGGGAAGACCCCATGGACATGCTCAATGGTGATTTGTTTATACCATGCCACAAGACAGACTTGGGCCCCAATGTACAATACTATGGATGGGCTCATAGGTTATCCTGTGATGTTATCACACCATGCTTATAGTGAAACATGGTATATATTTTTTGGTTTTCCATGCATAGGCTCTTATGGACTTGGTCATATAATGTTCCACAAAGTGATTCTTGGGGTCCCACCCGGACCACCTTCGATGGGCTCCAAGTAAATCCGGTTAAATTCAATGTATGGTTTTAAATAACAAATGAACCTTTAAATTGGAAAAAAATGAATGTGTATGCTAAGACAAATCAAAATCATAGGGAAAAACAATTTTTTACATAATCCCACTCACCATACTTGTGCATGGTCCCTTGGTTCAGGTATACCAAACATAGTTCAGGGCAGTTAAAGTTGGATGGGTATCCTAAGAGAAACCTAGTACGATGCAATTATCAATTTATGTATGTCATGTATTTATTAATTATGGAACATTGTTCATTTAATATAGCATGAACTGGATTGATATAGATATGTTTGGTGGTGGCCTACAGAGTATATCTCACACCCTTCTTAGTCCATCTTTGGTACCCAAGAATACTTCATGAATGCAGTAACAGATAAAGGGATGAATCCATCTTATAATGATTTATAAATAGTTCTAGGGTATAGTTTGAGGGAAGAGGAATGATCATATTCTTGTGAAGCTATAGTAGTTATATTTTTTACCTTTTGGTATTTTGGTAACATGTGTTATATGCATGTATCCCACGTTCCCCGCAAACTCATTATTGTATAGCTACTAGAGCATCATTATCAGTATATATCTATTTATTATTTAGCTTCTTAATATTGTTTACTTATATTGTATGTGTTGTTGTTATTGTTCCACTACTATCTATCATTTGATACTACTTTCACTATGTCGGATTTTGTGTCCGGTTATATATTTTATGTTTTTGTTGTTTCTTATTTATTCCTTACTAATAAAATAGTGCTCCACTTTGATAAATTATGGCATAGTCACCAAAAATTCACAACTAAGGTCCTAACTTCTAGTTAGTAACCTCTATCATTCAGGAATGTGTAATTGAAATCGTGTAGCCCCCATCTCAAGGCCCTACTAATTGGAATCCGAGGTGGGACTCTACATTTAAGGGTTATGAAAATTAGGTCAAAAACTTACATTGTAAACCCATCCATTACAAGTAGAAACTACTGATCAATTTCCATTTTTTCAGCAATATAAACCCATTAAATATATATATATATATATATATATTGAAAAATATTCAATGCTATCAACAATATGTTTTCCATTCTCTACACGTAAACAAACCCAACGAAAAAATTTTAAAAATGTGAGATGTGCTCCAAAATCATAGCAAGGTACATAAAATAATGAAATATGGTAGTCCCGTGAAAAACATGAAAACCCATAAAACATTTAAAATTATCTTATTGATATTTGTGGACATCAAATAAAACCTTTAAAAATTAAAATAATACACATTTATTTCTCAAATAAAAAAAATAAAAACACATATCAAGTAAATAAGAACCCTTTTTTGGAATCTTATTCATTACATTCATCACTCGTGTAATAAATAAATGAAACCTAGTTAAATACATTGGATAAACCACATTGATAACTCTATCCTTATTTTATCTTAAGATAATGAACATTGCTGAATGCATTGAAGATATATCTTGGTGCACCAATCATGTAAGCTGTATTAGGATCACTGAATTCTATCTTGGCGCGCTTAATGTATAAGATATATTGAGCTCACCCATGAGCTATAATGGGAATCAACCCATCATATAATCTATATTGGAATCACACATTTAACATATAATGAAAAATTATAATACAAAAAAATATGATTACACCTTTCCATCATTAAAACATTGAAAAAATCCTTTAAAACCATATGAAAAGACATTTGGATATCAAAATGTCATTTTTAACTAATTTTCAATGAATAAATACCTAAAAAAGGGAAAGAGGGTTTTTCATTGATGAAAGGATCATATTAAAACTTATTGATGGTAATATCCTTATTTTTTTAAGTAACATCAATAGATGCAACTTTATATGTATAAATATTTTGAAATATCACTTGGAACATTTATTGAGATAAATATCCTTTCTATTTTTAAAATAATTATTTAAAAAAATTCAAAACATTAAATGAAAAATATTTCTCTCAAAAAAAATTGTATACATTTATTGGATTCATGAAGGAAAGTATTATTCATTATAGTGGGAAAATCTGTTTAGGTTGTATAAGTTAAAAAATTTCATTTCATACTATTTTCATAAATGTCAGGGTGTACCTCATCTGAAATATAAAAAAAATAACGTTCAAAATATTTTTTAAAAAGTAATCATGGATAAAAATAACTTTAAAAATCATAGTATACTATTAAAAAAATTAAAAAACAATTTTATAAAATATGGCTATGTAAGAAAAATAGAATTTTAAGGGAATATGAAAGGATGATTTCTAATAGAAAGTCTCTTACCTTTCGTCCGACTCATCAAGAACATTATCTTTCTTCCTAAATAAGAAACATATATTGTTTTTCTAATTTCTTATGAATATTTTTCAATTAATTATTCCCTTATTTAGTGTAATAGAAATATATATATATATATATATATAATTAAAACATCAATTAAGTTCACGTTAGGTGTTTTTGATGATATTCAACTCATATGTCATGAATTACATTCGTAGGTTGACTATGGTCAACATGGTTAGTAATAGACCATCTATAGAATAATATTCATTTAATAATGAACACTTTTATAAAATAATTATATAGTTAAATCTGACAATAAAATATTATTATGAAAAATTAACTATGTTCTATTGATGGAGATGGTAGGTCGTACATACACATAGGAAACATTTTTTTTTGCAACGATCATTATGGAAAGAAAGAAAGTATTATTATATATTTATAGAATTTTCATAATATCATAAATACCATTTAAATTACATAAATATAATTATATATATCATCCATGTTATGTGGTGATGAAAAATGAATCGTATCACTTCATGTAGGTCGTAGTCGACATGTACGCATGGACTACATTATCATATATTATTGAATTGATGGTTAGGAAGATAAATTATTTTTTAAATTTTTACATTGATAATTATGCCATAAATATCATATATAAACACTAATTTCATCATTAAAACATGTCTTAAAATATAGTGATGGAAAATGAATTACATTGGTTCGTGAGGCAGTAGTCCACTATACACATGAATAATGAATTTCTCTACCATTTGATAGAGGTTAGAGATGGATATAGGTTATTATATTAAAATAACAAATTAGTTTATGTATGAAAATTTTATATTATTTGACCATTTTCTAAGAATACTTTAAATAGGTGGAACAATAAATAAAATTAAAACAAGTGGTTGAAAACATTACTTCTTCTTTGGAAAGTATCCATTGATTAGTGCCATAAGAATTCTACGGTTGATATTATGTCTAATAAAAGACCTATATAATGATTGGATGGATTATATGAAGGTATATTTTTAGCTATTTTCATAGATGAGTTAGGTTTTATGTGTGATTAAATGAGAAGAATTGCTTCCCTTTTATAAGATAGGGGAGGGCACTCTTGGAATTCAACAAAAATATTTAATTAATAAAAATTAATATTAAATTAAAGTTTGAAAAAAATAGTTTGTTTCTATTATAGGATTATTATGTTTCAAAATCCTATCATACCATTATTTTTTACACTTTTCAGTCTCATTTTTACTCTTATCATTTGGTTTCAACTCCTTATTAACCACTTTCACACTTATCGTGACAACATAACTTTCAAGGTTATTATATTTAATAGAAATTGAAAAATTACCATTAATGTAACATAATTGATATGATAAACCAATTTCTAATTAATTTGATGAATATTTTATATTTAGGAATAATTTTACAAAACAATTCAATTATAATATACCATTACTGTCAATTTTTGTAACTCTTCATTACTTTGATTTTAATAACAACAAAAAATGTGAAAATCTGTACAAATATTTTATTAAAACCATTAAATTTAATCATAATATATATAATTCATGTTTCATATTATATCTCTCAAAAATTTATTTATTTTAATATTTTTAATATCTATTATATGCTTTTTCCCATTAGTTGAATAATTACTACGTCAGCGTCGTGTAATTATTTAAGGGATATATTTATTCAAAAAAAATTAAAAATAGATTACCATAATTAAGATAAATTTTTTATATTTAAATAATATTTATAACCAAACATATCTTGCATTTTTCTCCCATGTTAAAATTATTATATTTATAAAGAAAAAAAAGTGTCATAATTTTTACTTTTCATTATATAAATATTTTAAATGTCATAATCATATAAAAAAGGAAAATAAGGTCAAATATTTTACCAATGTATTATTATGGATGAGATATAATCATACAATAATATTTAATCAGGTCATAGATTAATTTGATAGCCCTTTCCATTTTATTTTTACCTTTAATTACTCAATTCAATTTTAAAAGTAGAAACCAAAATTACAATGGATACTATTTGTATTGACCAATAATAAAGGTTCCATTTTTACTAAATTTGTACCAATTGATTTATAATATGGAAACCATTTTTTATAATTCAGAACATCGAAGTGGTGGAATTTAAATTAAAATTAAACTATAAGACTTTATGAACAATAGTTTTCCATAAAAATGTCATTTTATGTATTAAATGTTTTTATAATAAATTTAAATTTAAAATTCATTTAAAAATAATAATTTTATTATTTTAAATACAAAATATGTAACTAAAATTTAAAACTAATCCAAAAGAGAATTTTAATTTATAAATAAATTAAAATAAAATATAGTTTTCAATTAAAAATAAGAATTTTTCACTATTCATTAAAAATCAATATATTCAGAAAATTCTTAAAAATTCACCCCAATATAATTTTATCATGATTATTTAAAAAGTGATATTTATTTATTTAGATGAATTTTTTAAAATTTATTTAAATTAATTATAATATTCACTCACCAAAATCAATAAACCCGTTTTTGAAGAAAATGTATTTTTGAAGAATAAAATGAGTTTAATAAAAATTATTTGATTATATTATAGGAATTTACCAATATATTTATATTTATTAGAAACATTATATTCGTTTCATAAATAACATATTCATATTCATATCATCCAAATTATTAGATGGTTTATAACAGTGCCATTTAAATAATAATACTTTTTTGTTCTTTTATGCTTAGTGTTGCATATATTGTATGCTATCGAACATAGTGTTACCCATTAAAATATTAAGATATTAAAGTCAGTTTCCATAGCATCACTCTAACACCAAATCCATATAGTATACTACACATGTCTAAATCATCAATCCAAAATATTTCCATAAATTATTATCAATAATGTATGGAACCTCGGTCCAACACCCAACCAATGAACAAATGATTAGTACTGATACCGTGTTTCATGTACAACCTCCTAAAATATGGGTGAAAACCTCCATCACCAACACCCAAAATCATAGGTGGGGACCTCCATGACCACCACCTTAAAACATGGTTGAGGACCACCATGCCCACCAACTGAAACCATAATTGAAGACCACCATGACCTTAACCATAAACTATTGGTGAGGAATGTCATGACCAACACCTTAAATCATATTTAATAACCACCATGACCACAAACATAAACCATGGGTTATTACCACCATAACCAACACCCAAAACTATGTCTATGGATTTCTAGGTCCACCAATCTCATCCATATTCATGGAATGAAATTTCCAAAAAACTCATCCATATCCATAGAATGCCATGTCCACCAATCTCAAACATATATATGGAATTCAGTTTCTCCAAATCTCATCTATATCTATGGAATGTGGTGTCTAACATAAAAATATCAACACCTTCAGCTCGTACATCAATTTAGGTCCCAAAGGATCACCCATAATCAATAATACCTAGACACACATAACTGATTATGGTCTTTCTATCTATTTGGAACCAACATGGACCTCCTGTTCGACAGGTAAGTTGATGCATCCTTCTAAGAATCCTCAAAACTAGAACTCAAGAGAAGTAATCCCTCTTGGGATCCTTTAGATCAAAATATACAATAAGACATCTCTCTACCATCCCTGGGTAACAACCAAACTCTAACGCCAACAACAATATCTCAGGGATCAAACATCCCACAACATAGTCTCAAGCATCTCACAACCTCACGATCCTCAAATATAGTAAATCCTAATCCAAGAGATGGCCTTAATCCCATTATGAATCCATGTCACCCCAGGATGTCCCATACACAAAACCCATCCACAAAATATACTCACAACTCATTGCTTCCAGCCTGGTAAAATCCCATTCTACCACCAATATAGGTCTCTAATAAACTCATGCTTTGTCCAAAATTCATTCCCATAACTGTCTCATTGGTCTCACCCCATTACACACTCTTAGAAGATATATGAACTAACATTATAGAGAAAATAAACTCATTCATAACTCATTCACCATAAACCACATCTTATTAGTACTCAAAACACCTCAAGGTATCCAACATTTTGTTCTATGTAAAAGAAACACTCCAAATCGACTACTATTAAATCCAATTATGACACTGATGAATAAAACCACTGATAAAATATAAAATGGCAACAAATGGGAATTACATGGAATGTACCCGAAGTACACATTATGTACATGAAAACATTTCACCTAGACATGTACATCTATAGGTCCAAGGTACACCTGAGGTCTAACTATGTACTATTAAATTGTCACAGCATACACGGGGTATGGTTGAGTACTACTTACACAACCATGTCATAAATGGGGTATGGTAGTGTACTTTCACATGGCCATGTCCCCTTTACCTGGGATATCTTCCCATGACCATGACCACATAGTCATTTTCCATTAAATGTTGTTATCCTTGACTATATAGCATGTTTCCCCAAAGTTTCACTTTCTCATGTACTCAACCACATGTCCATTCACTAATACAGGGCATGTACCCCCAGTACATGGTGTGAATTTCAAAAATTTGATCATCCCAGAATAGGAAAAACACATGGTGTGCATTCCAAAACTACAAACCATCTAATCTGTGTAAGAACCCACTTTCGTTGGGATTGGGAAATTAAATATGAATTTAAATTTTCTTCTATTGTTGATGGGTTTTTTTGAAAAATAGGAATATGAAAAATATTATTGGTGTTTAGAAATCCAAAATTGGGTATTTATAACATTTGTTAAGTTTCAATGAAAGTACCTATGGTTTATAAAAGCACTGGATTGGGAAAAAGAATTATAAGATACTGAAACATTATGCCTTTCATGTTGTGAATAGTGATTCATAATGTGAAATGGGTTCACAAGGAACATCACGGGAGGTTCAAGATTTTAAAATGGGGACCCCAAGTCACTACCCAAAAATTCATGCTGTGAACCTTTGATTCATATTGTTAAAGTTTCTTATGCAGGTTTTATTATTTTCAGTGAGGCTTATCCCCTCTTCATTTGTTAGGGAAATTGGGTGCGGATAATAGGGGTTTTTCTAGATCTCCTCTCCCTTGATTATCCAATAATCTTGGAAATCTTTTGTGTGATTCGACAACATCATCATGAATGGTCTTTCACTTCCCTCCATTTTCATTGTCCCTCCCTCATTATCACTGAGTTTCTAGATGATAATTTTACATCAAAACATATATTTCACTAGTAGATGTTGAAATCGTTGATTTTCATCAGATATTCCTTACACTCTAGAAATAGGCTTTCCTAAAATTATGTCTTCCAACATCTATGCATCAATCCATTTAGTTATGTCGCTATTTTAAATTTAGAAGTAGTTTCTCCCTCAAAATATTTATCAACTATTGAATCAGTAGAATTAATTAGGTATTTTGTGTAGCCTAAATTCGATAATGCATTGGGAGTGGAAAACACCTTGTTGTTTACGGTTTTGTCGTTGATTAATGACTTGGTGAGTTAATATATAATTATTCCATGTCTATATTTAATTAATTTAAAATTTGTTTTTTATTATTAATTAATTACTATTTCTTTTCATGAGTTAGAAGATTGAGGATGTAAGGTGGGTATAGTTGTAAAAATGTGTGTCTAGATGATCTTGTGCGGCCTTGGTAGTTGTTTCAGTCACTTGGAATCAAAATTGAAAGGCCTCAGAAAATGATAGGTGGTCTCACATACTTATCATATGATATTTAATTTTATTTTAACGATTCACATGGATTTTAAGGGATTAAATTATGAGTATTTCCCCTATTTTATTTAATTTAATAATTTTTTTATTTAATTCAAATGTCTTATTAGAATAGTAACTTCCAAGGGCCACTAACAACCCATGAATTAATGTGTGACATATAATCCTCCAATTTCCAATGTTGAGATAATAAGACTATGGATGGTTTCCAGACCTTTTATGAGGTGTGGGGATTAAGACAACGAGTGGTTTCTAGACAATGAGTTTGGAGATTGAGGACTGAAGACGGGTCTAGTTGGATAAAGGTGAGGCTAGATGATCTTGTGGGGACTCGGTAGTTGTTCCATAACTTATCATCAAATATTAAAGGCCTCAGTAAAATATAGGTGGTCTCACATACTTTTCATACTACATTTGAGGCCAAATAATCTTGTGGGGCTTGGTTGTTGTTTCCATCCCTTGGCATCAAAGTAGAAAGTTGTCTGTAAAAGAAAGGTGGTATCATGTACTTATCATATGACATTTAATTTTATTTGAATGATTCAAATGGATTATTAGGGATTCCATTGTGGATGTTTCCCCTATTTAATATAATATAATAATTTTTTTATTCAAATTTATCACTAGAATATTAACTGCCAAGGGTCATTAACAACTAATACATGCTTGTGTGACATATCTTCTGCCAATGTCCAGTGTCGATACACTGAGACTATGGATGGTGTCTAGACCTATTGTGAGGTGAGGAAAATACATTTTATAACCCATTTTTTAAAATTTATATTTAATTTAATTTTGAATTTTTAATTAAATGAAAATATAATATTAAAATGAATCAGCACCAATGGTCAAAAACGACCCAGCATAATAGCTTTAAGACATGGTCATCAATGGCCAAGGCCAAGACCTTGTCATCCTAGATGGCCTCTAGGCCTTGTGTGGGGTGATGGAAGACTATTAGGGAACCCTATTCTTATGGTTGTTTAGGCTCACCATCTAGGGTGATTCCAAAAGAAAATTTAATTAATTAAATGTTTTATTTATTTTTTAAAAATACATAATTGGAATATTTAAATGCGAGGGGTCAAAAACAAATGTGTGACACTCATTGGACACATCAAAGACCGATGGCCGATTATGAGTACTTGTGACATCAGTTTTCCTCCAGACATCCTATGATGTGAGGTTGGACCATAAGGCCCTTTTCCCTTGTGTGATGGATAGAGTCATTTGGGGACTACTTTGTGATTTTTGGACCATCAGGTTCATTGTGATAAAGAAGGGATGTAAAACCCTCTATTTTGTGATGTGACTAGGCCTAGGAGGATAGACCTTAGGTGGGTGGGGACTATGTGTGGATAAAATGAGTATACTATAGTGACATTGAGAATTGAGATGTCATATCGACCATCTACATATTGACTCCCATGTGTCAAGACCCTAGGTCTTCAGAAAGGTCGAGTTACCCTTCTGATTATATCATGGGACGTGACATCATTGTTCATAAAGTGATGACCTAAGACAGTGACGATGGGCATGGGGGTTTTCCTATCCCTATGTTTTATTCTTCTAGAATGAATTTTTGATGTTCTCTAAGGGTGAATTTTAATGGGGCGGATGAACCAGTTTTCTCCAATATGGAAGGACTATCGTGGGGAGTTTATATTCCGAAAGTTTAGGAATCTGATTGGACATTCATTGAGTCCATACCTAGAGACACAATTACCCCATTATATGAAAAGAATTTTGGGGGAGTTTGTATTCCTATATTTCAAGAATGTAAAAGGAATTTTATGGGGTGAAAACAAAGAGACATGAGGACCAAATAATATGGTAGGACTACCTGGGGGTGTTTATTCCTAGAGTTGATGAATCTAACCATACTTCTGTGGGGTTAATACTGAGAGTCATCATGGCCTCATGATATTGTAAGGCTATTGGGATGAGTTTTAAAACCCATAGTCGTTGAATCATACCAGACATCCAAAGGGTTCCGGCTCAATTCTTGATGACCTCGTGATATGATAGGATTACTTGGGGGAGTGTCTATCTTTGAAGTTAAGGAATCTGATCAGGATTCCATGAGATACATCCATGGAATTATGGTGACCTCAAATAGATACCATGGATTGGGAGCCTTATGTTACTTTGTAGTCATGGTTATCGCAACATGGTTAGAAATACTTCGGTATCATTCCAAATTAGGGATGATCAATTTAGTTCATGAACCTAAGGATTGATATTATTTTATTTATTTTTGGATTTGTGATTTATTTTTTTAAGCATGTCACATTAATATATCTCTATATATTCTAGTTAGTATGAGCCCAAATTAGTGGTTCCCTATTGATTTTTGTACTCACACCCTGTGCGGACTGCCACTACACATGGGTACCAAAGTAGAAATTCAATTTTGTTGTAGGAATATTTTTTGTTGAGGCCCATGATGGTATAATGGAGTAAGATAGATTGTATAATACTAGGAGGCTTGATGGGTTTTATCTTGGAGATAGTTTAGATACTTTTATTTCATTTCATTTATTTTGTTATGTATCTATGATCATCCAAGTGGGTGGACTATTGTCTGTAAAACACATTTTTTTATGCCTTTAATACATTCCATTTGTTTATGCTTTAGGAATTACTGATTGATGTTAATTTATTCTACAAACTCTAATTATTTACTATTCTGGATGGTATCTGGTTATTTTTAATTTTATTCTGCACTCTAATATATTGGATTTAATCACCATATAGTACCACCATAGACCCATTCTACTAGTCAACAACCCCCAGAGTATGGGGAGGAATGACTAAGGTCATTTGGTGAACTAATCTAACTACTTAGTATAAAGTGAGAAAGGATTGGTTATTATATAGTGGTATCAGATAATTAATTTCTTTTCTATAATTATTTTGGTTTCTTCTAGATTGAGGATTATGTAATGTGTCTGTTCTTATGATGGATGTTAAAAAGGAGCATCATGAACACCAAATCTAGTAGAAATCCTAGGTTACCATGGAATGAAGATGCTTTTTTATTTTATGTTTTTTCACTTTTTATTGATTTTTCATTTGGTGGTGCACATGTGTTTTAGATATTTTAATAAATGATATACATTTAGTTCATATCTAATACGTAGAAGTCTAGAATATTTATTTAAAACCATAGATGGTAGAGAAAAGACGTTTCCCATGCATCATATTAAGAATTTAGAATTCACAAGACATATTATTCCTCTATTGGGTGATTTTAAATACATTACTTATTATGATAGTTCATGTGGATCTAAGATTATATGCTAAATGATGAGAATTATGACTCATTCCTTGGTCACAGGAGGTGTGGTGGTCCCATTTGGTATGTGTGACACATGATGTTGAGGTGCTGGACCGATCGTTGGTGGTTTTTGTTCATGTTTAGTCGCATGGAATTGTTCTCTTGGGATCAGTATGATGTGTTGATGTTGGGAGGAATAGGTTCCCTATTTTTTTTATTTTTGGGTTTTTAACCCCCCCCCCCCCCCAATTTGTTAGATCCTAGACATGGATTTTTTGATATGTTGATATCATGTGACATTGGGATGGGAGAATGCTTGAGGACCCATGAGTTGTGACCTTATGAGAGGTTGACCTATGCACTAGGTGTTTGGATATAGTGTCTTTTTTTATACATTACCAGTAGATCTAGTTAGGATACAAAGATGCCCTTAAATATGAATTGAAACCCAGCAGTTCGGTGCTTTAATTGTCTAATTATGACCCATTAGAGGGGTTACTCGGGTGGTGCGAAAGTTGTGGCTTAAAAAATCAATGCATGGTAATTTTAATCAAGTTTCTATAAAAGGCATCATCAATACATGGTTTCATAAAACTGAAGATCATGAGTAATTGTGGTTTTCCTTATGGTTGGCGATGAATGAATCATGGGTTTTGAGTTAGGTTCATTGAATCGCCTAAGGGAAGTGTGTGGACCATGGTTTCTAGTGAGTCAAGATATAAGGCACATGGTGGAGATGAATTCTTTCATTTGGGATATATGAATGGGTGAATAGAGATGGATTGTCTATTATTTTCTATGAAATCAAAGTTAGGTTCTCTGATTTTGTAGTAATATTTATTGGCATCATGGTGTTCTCCCAATCAAGAGACTATTGTGCCTAATATCATGAAATCATCCTGAGTACATTAAAGTGATCTTTAGATAAACATCAAGATATAAAAATGTTTTTGTGTTGGATGAGGGATATCATTTTCGGTGTGCTAGTGAAGTGGTGAAAGGAAAGAAATTTGGTTAGAATACTACCATTGGATGTTTTTGGATGAGCCTCATGTAAGAAAGGTCATTTTTTTAGATGCACTGGTTGTCAGAAGCTTGAGAATGTGTTTGAATGTTGGTGAGCTATAAGTCTAATTTGACCAGTTCTATGAAAATACTAGATTATAATTAGTATGAGACACTATATGATGTTGGTGTGTGGGCATCAAGATCAGGATGTTTTTGTGTGTTTGGAATATGATTTGAAATGTAACCCACATTTTATGGCTTAGTTCAGGGGGTGAGCTTGTTTCATCACATGCTTAAAGGGGATCAATATTCATTTTTTGACTTGTTTATCGATTGAAACATGCCACAAAAGTTTTGTGAAATTTTTCAGGGGATGAAACATGTAATGAAAATTGATAAAGGTTATATTTTGGGTGAAATGCATGAGAAAGAAAATAATTTTTTTAATGAATCTGGTATGTCATTCTGGGAATGACAGAATTATTCTTATGTTTAGTGGGGACATTCTAGGTAAGGTTCATCATACGTGGTCTCTATGTGTGGGTAGTGGATACTCACCTTTTTGGCTTGAAGATAAAGATGACATATGGAACTAACTTTTTCCTGTGTGTTAAACATGATTAGGTTTAGTGATGTGAACCAGTATCGACTAGTTTTTTTTGACCACAGAGAAAATTTTTGGATAAAATATTCTAATTGTGGGGAATATTGTGGGTTAGGAGCAGTCATCATGGGATGTGTTCTATGGTGGGGAGAACTATTAAAATGTTTTTGACATGGCTAATGAAATAGTGGGGTTTCAAAATATTTTGGAGTTGGGGAACACCATCTAGGGGTTTAGTAAAAGATATTAACTGTGGATCAGGTTTTGGCAGACAATTCACCTCATTTATGGATTTTTTCAATAGAATCTATTTTTTATTTTTTGGGAAGAATGTGGTGAATTGAGCATGGTTAAGGAACATGTGTCTATATGGTTCATCTATTTAATGATAATCAAGTATTATCATGGAAAAGATGTTTTTTATGGTGGTAGATTTTAAGAACTTTGTTTTTTTTGGTTGATAAATTCATCATGAATTTGAATTTCTCCTTTAGTGGATGGGTTACTCTGAAATCTAAAAATTTCAACAATGATTTGGGTGTTTGGAAGCCCAAACGTAGTGTTTTTATATATATTCTAAAATAATATGGATGTCTGGGGTTTTAGAAAAGAACCAGATATGGGATGGGTATGTCGAGCTTCTGAAAAGAAAAACAGTAGGGATTTTAAATCATTAATAGTGATTCATGACCTGAAAAGGGTTCACATGGTGCAGCCTGGAAGGTTCAAGATGTTAAAAGGGGCACATAATTCTACAATCCAAAAAGTCACACTGTCAACCCTTGAGTCACATCATGATGGTTTTCTGTATTTTTACTTTTTTTAAATCGGTCTCATCCCATCTTCTTTATCAAAAAATAGGGATCACATAAGAGGGGTTTATGTGGATCTCCCCTCCCTCAGTTTTTCATTGATAATGGCGTTATTGGGTGTGAATAAAAAACATCAATAGGTATGGACTTATTCTTCCCACTATATTCATTGTCTCTCCCTTATTATCTATAAATCTGAAGAAGACCATTTTTGTTCTAAATGTATATTTCATTAGAGGAAGGTTGAATGACTGTTTTTCATTAGATATTTCTTACATCATAGAAATAGGGGATCCAAAGACAATTTACACCTCTATTCGCATATCGATCTATTAAGGTATGTCCTTATTTTGGATATTACAATGTTTTTTCTCATTAATAAATGTATTCAACTATTGAATTAGTAGAATTGGTTAGGTATTTTGGGAAGCATAAATCTTATGATGCATCAGAAGTGGATTACACCCTATTGATGATGGTATTGGCATGGAATAATAACATGGTGAGTAAATATCTAAATATTACATGACTATATTTATTTAATTAATTGATTAATCATTGTTTCTTGGAAAGAGTAAGGATCTAAAGGATCTGATATGGTTCTAGTTGGACAAAGGTGTGTCTAGATGAGTTTGGTGATCCTTGGTAGATGCTTTCAAACCTTGGCATCAATATTGAAAGGCCTTGGTAATGGGCAGTTGCTCCAGTGGAATTTACCTGTGGAATTTACTTTTGTTTGTATGGTGCATGTGGATGATCAGAAAATCCATTATGGATGTTTTCCCCTTTTAATTTAATTACTTAAAAGTATTTATTTAATTAAAATATATGATTTTAATAGTAACTTCTAAGGATCATGAACAACCCCTATGTGATAAATTGGCACATCAGCCACAAATTACCAATGTTGAGTCATTGATACTTTGGATGGACTCCAGAACTATTGTATAGTGAGGAAGGAACTTTTGATACACATTTTTAAACATGTAAATATTAATGTGAATGGTATGATTAAATTAACTAAAATTATCAGATTAAATGATTGAGCGCAAATGGTTATGAACATCCCATTTTCACTGGCTAGATGAAATGGCCACTAATGGCCAAGGTTGGGACTTGGTGATCTTAGATAGATTGTAGACCTTATGTGGGGTGAGGCTGGAAATTTAGGTAACCCTCATCTTGTGGGTGTTTGGGCATGCCATAGATGGTGATTCCCTAGGATGGATTTCAATAGATACATGTTTTATTTATTTTCCCAAGATTCTTAATTTGTATATTTGAACACTTGGGATCGTGAACAAACCTAGTGAATTTACTTGACACATCAAACATTGATGGTCTATATTAAGACCTTGTGACATCATATTTCCACCATACCTCTAATGAGGTGAGGTTGGATGAAAGGATTTGTTTCCCATGTATAAGGCCTTGAGACATTAGAGGACCCCTTTGTGAACATTGGGCTATCAGTTTCATTATGATGAGGATGGGATGTGTGACCCTCTCCAATTTGATGAGACCAGAAATATGTGGATAGATCGTCACATGACCAATACCTGGTGTGGGTGATAGGACTAACCTTGATAAACCCTTATGAATGACATATAATATCAACCATCCCTAGATTAGTGAACATGTGGAGACACCCTATAAAGTTTACAAGTCTGATCTAACCTTCTGATGATAATGTGGGATATGAAATCCTAGTGTGTCACAAGATGACATTAGATAATGATTATGTAAATGGGAGTTTGGTTAGCACTATAATTTATTATTTTTGAAAGAATATGTGATATGATCTTGGGGTAAAGGTGAATGGTTGGGATACCACCTTTTAGAGTCGATATGAACAGACTATTAAGGGAAAGTTTAACCCGGAATTTGGGGAATCTAACTATACTTACTAGGGTTGAATACCTTTAGTCATGATAACCTCATGATATTAAACTAAATTCAATGGGAGTTTCTATCCTAGGTGTTGAGTAATCAACAGGACTTCTGTTGGGTGCATAATGGGTATCTATATTACCTCATGATATGATAAGACTTTCGAGGGAATTTGTATCTTAGGATTCATGTAATACTACTGGACCATCATGAGATGAATACTAAGATTCACAATAACCTCATGATAATGTAGCCATTATTGGGGGAGTGTGTATCCTTAGAGTCTATGAATATTATCGTCCATACTTAAGGTGCATAACTAGAGTTTCAATGACCTCATAATATGATAGGACTCATGGGGGGAGTGTGTATCCCCAAATTCAAGAAATCTAATCATAATACAATGGGATCCATCCACAGAATCATGATGAACTCAAATGGATACTGTTTATTTAGAGTTTTAGTTTACATGGGAGGTATGTTCATCTCAACATGATTAGAGACACTCCAACTTTAGGACAAAGTAGGATTAATTGAACTGGGTAACGGACCTAAGGATTGATAGTGATTTATTTTATTTTTTTGATTTTTCCTTTATTAATGTTGAGAATCTCACATGAACATATCACATTTTATGATAGTTAGTACGGGACCTCGTTGGTTGTTCCCAACTTATTTTTTTTACTCACACCCTACTTGGGATTCCACTATACATGGGTACCAAATAACTAATTCACTTGGATTTAATAAAAGATTAGGCTAAACGAAGGATAACATAGTTGAGAAGCATAACTCTAATGGTACCAGGAGGTTGTATGGGGTTTGTCTTAGAGAAATTGTAGATCCATTAATTTAATTTTTTTTATGTTGGTATTTATCTACAATCAACCCAATGGGTGGACTATTGTATGAATAGATTGGTTGTTCCGGCATTTAGTATGTTTCATATATTTCTAATTCATATATAACTAATTCATGCTTATTTATTTTTCATACTAAAATTATTTACTGTTTAGGATGGGATTTGATTATTTTATATTTCATTTAGCACTCTAATATAGGAGGTATATTCACCACACTTTACCAACATAGATCACCACAACATTTTGGTAATCTATATCATATTGGAAGGCTCACCTAAGTTCGTGTGGAAAATATTCTCATTCATGGGTATAAAGTGAACTATGGTAGGAATATAAAATAAGAATTTCTAAATAGAAAATCCATGCGAACCACCTAAATCCCTTGTTCATCACAGATTAGGCCTAGAGAAACCCTAATGGGGTCCTAAACATTCATAATAGGTCCTTAAAACATAAAAACAACACATATATGAGTATCGTGGAATAAATCTCTAAAATTGGCCTACCTTATAGTCAAATGTTTAATCTTTAAGTCTAAATCTTCACCCAAATGTCATTTCACCTTGATCTTATCTCGATCGCTTCCATGTATGAAGTTCATCAGCACCTCCTTCTTTATTCCTTATCAATTCATCTGTCACATTCAATGTATAATCCCTATACCCATTCTTGTAGTTTGTGGGAATCTAAATAGAGGAGTGTTTTACTTTGTTTTATTAATTATATCCCCTAATAAGTTATAGTCTCGAGTCTCAGAACCAAATGTGGGTGTATACATAAAATAAGAAACACCCCACCCCATTATGGACTCAACCAAGAAGTTGGAATCTTAATATGATGCTCTATTTAAAACAAATCACCACTCAAACACATATGAATAATTTAATATTTAATTAATTGAATATTATATATTCCTCCATAACTCAACCTATTTGGAATTCCATCAAAATATTATAATATATTAAAATCACTATTCTAGGAGTAACTACATAATCAAAAATATTATCCAAGCTCATATATTGGGTGTAGGAGACCTTTTTACCCCTTATATGCATTTGAAAGAAACCAATTTATTTATATTAACCAATTCAAGATCAATTGAAATAAAATCCTTTGCACTATTTATTTTGAGGAACCATTCATTTCCAAATGACACTAAAAAATTATTTAATTTGTAAACATATTTTAGAAACATCATATCTACTATCAAGTGTGAAAAAAATCAATTTCCTAAAATCTTTATATACTCCTATTATGAAGATTTCAACAAAAATTCCACGATAAGTGATTTATCCTTAACCTTTTTTTTCATCAGAGAATTTTTAGTATTATAATTAATAATCAAAAAATCCAAAAAAACAAATATTATCTTCAAATTCATGACATAATTGGTCACACTATCAATATATTTTCTTCGACAATTGAAACTGATTCTCTATCTTTAATTGAGATATTTTTATTTCTTTTAATCTTATCTCCTCCGATCAGGCTGACTCCCTCTCTTCTCTAATCTTCACAAAATTATTGTCTCACAAAATTATCATACTTTTATTTGATATCACCAAAAAAACTATAAATAAAATGGTAAATTTTTTCTCTAAATAAAATTATTTATAAGCTATATCACTTGATGATCATTAGTATTTTGACTTATGATTTCAACTCTATTTTTTGAACTAAAAATATTGAATACTTCCAACACATTCTCTACACATAAATATTCTCAATTGTATCTTTATTCATTATATTTGAAGCATATTTTTCATTTAATTTATATTTTATAATTTCTATATTTTTTTAATTTATTTTTCTTTCTATAATCTTCATTTTCATTTCCTTCATATTAAAAATATCCTAATCTCACATATATTTATGAATATATATTCTATTAAGTTAGGTCATTAATTATTAACCCAATCATCATAATTCTTTGATGGTTCAAGACACTCTACCATTCCCTTAAAGGATTATTCAACTTATTTTATTGATCTAGTGATGAAAACTATGAACCTATTCACTTAACATTCATATCCAATAGTTTTTTATGAATTATTTCAAGTCCATTTTCCATCATGTTATCCTTGTCTTTTTTAGACTCTATAATAATTTTCTTTACATCTAGTAACATTTTAAAAAAAATATCAATCAATGGATTTGATTCCTTCTCTATATGTGAAGAATCATTAGTAGAATATTGAGAGTATTTCATAAATTTTATATTTTATTTTTCATTATTTATGATCATTAAAAGAAACTACAACAACATTCACTTCATTATAAGCACCATAAAAATTTTATTTATCTTATTATCACAATCATCTTCATAATCGATGAAATTATCACCATTTAGTTTAATGATCAAAAACTTTTCTTATTCTTCACTTGATGTTTTAAATTTATTTTATTCTTCCCCATAATAATTTTCATCCATCATAGAAAAGAAATTTTTTTTCTAAATTTTTATAAGTTTTTCCTATTCACATAAAGAGGAACATATTACTTAGGAATTTTAGTGTCTTATTATTTGAAAAAATACACTATAACTCAAAAACATAATCTATTTAATCTTCTTTAATTTATAAAAAAAAATTATACAATTTCCACTAACATTAAATTTGAAACATTTAAATTATTTGTTTTCCCTAGTACTATCAATTTTCTTTAGGAAAACTTCTTCAGATGAATGAAATCAATTTTTAAAAAACTATAACTTTAGCATTATCAGAATTATCTTCTACCTCTTTGAATTCTTTTTTATACTTCCCTTGCATCGCAACATTAATAGTTATTTCATTATCAAACTTACACTTCTTTTGAAGATAAGTTACTTTATTTATTTCATAAAAAATAAATATTATATTAAAATCATCTAATTGATTTGTGTTAAGACCATGTTCTTCATGTGGTGATACCATTTTATAAAATTTTTCAAATAAGATATGAAGAATATTTGTGTAAATTATAAATTTATTAATAGTATCACCAAAAACTAAATTAGTTCTCACCATGTCATTGAATCTTTTGATGTAACCATAAATAGATAAACCAAAATTCAATTGAATTTCTTCATAAAAAACACCAAATTTTTAATTTAGATAATTTCATTTTCAAATTTCCTTCCCTGATTTTCTCTTGTTTATTTTATATTCCTTTAGATTTTTGAATCCTTTTGAATTTAATAGATAATTTATTTGATGGTGATAAATTAATTTCATTACAGTCTCTACCGTCATTCTTAATGTTATTATAATTTATAGCTATAATTATTGCATCTTCCACTTAAGAAACATCCCCATTTATAGAAACATTAAGGATATCGATGCATTTAGATAAATATTATGATAGTATTTTATCTTTAAAATATGATAATTATTCTCATCAAATTTATAAATAAATTTTTTATACATTGAGTTAATTAGAACCATTATACTTATAAATAAACAAATCTAATAAAGAGAGCACCTTAACTTTAAACTTCAAACAAATTCTTGTTTATGAATAAAGCCTAAAACATGTCTCTAATATAAATTGTGGGATAACTAGATACTAATAGGTATTATGATCATCACATACTCACTTATATAGAGGGGATCATTGAATTTTTTTTCACTAGTGAACAACCTTCAGCACATTCAATTGATTAAAATATTTTATGTTTTTACTCTTATATCGCTTCAAAAAAACTATAAAAATCAGGACTAGGGTAAATTTACTAATTTTATCACTCAAACTGAGTGATTATGACCTTGGAATAATCTGGAAAACCTAAAATCACGTGATTCGGTATTCAAAATAGATATAAATAACCTAAGTTAATCTTTGAACACATTTTACCAACAAAATTTTACCAACATGATTTAACAAGATCTCCAAAAATTATTAAAAATGATCTCAATAGATACAATTAGAAGAATATTGTATATCTAATAAATTATTCCACATGGATACAAATGATTGAAAACTCTTCTTCTCTTCATCCAATATTGGTGTTCCTATCATATAGTAAGTGAACACAATATTCAACAACAAATATAATGATTTTATTAATCACCGAAAAATGTTGTGAAGGAAAAATATCTAAACATAAATAAGTGATTATAATCTCAAATTATTACTCGTCATAGCATATCAGTCGACATCTTTATCAGAAGTATCCTCTATTTTTGAATCCATCTATTTATAATCCATGATATGAATTTGATGAAGAAAATATAAACATATATTCTCTCTTCATATTATTATTATTATTATTTCTCTATTACACTATATCAAATTCATGAAACACTTATTGACACACACCTTTTCTCTACACACACACCTTTTACAACAACTGACTTTTTATTTTATTTGAAATTTCAAATTTTAAATTGAAAATTTAAATCCAAGTTCATATTTGAACATAACTCACTTAAATTAAATTTGTTTGATCAAAATAGATTTCTTTATCACACAGGGTAATTTTTAGGGACTTGAAAGAACATTTTTGAGTATACCCTAAGACATCCAAGAAGACACATCATCGAAGCAATAAAAAATCAACACCAACCAAGATGTGTACATTTAAATTATAATGTTATCACACATATAATGGTGAATCTATAAATCTCATGATGTAAACATGTAATTATGAATGTGATAAAATTCTAACAACTTATAGCTTCAATGAACATTGTGGACTAAAACCATGAATTTTAGGGTGGCCTATAAAAGTATTTAGAAATAATGGAGCACTAATTTCTCATAGTCCCCAACATTGTGGTCAAATTACTGGATTCAAGGAATAACCAAGTTCCTCAAGGAATGACTACAAATTTATTTTTAAAACTAATTATTCATCTATAAATAATTTTTAGTGTGACCTATCATATAATGGAATAACTTTAGAAATTGTTCAATGCAAAAGTGAAATAAATTTTAATGCCCGCCACTATTGTTTTATGATGTATATATTCATGGTATAATTTCTTCTATCATGGTAAAACCTCATATTCCAATACCAAATAGAAAGAATATAAAATATTACTGATTTTCCATTATATGGTTAACCTTGTTTTGTGAATAATGGTATAATCATCCACACAATTAGAAAAAATTCATGGACTTATCAAATTTTTTGTAGTATGACTTCTTTTAACTCATAAAAATTTAATTCTTGTATTGGATTTCTATATAATTAACTAGACATTTGATATGTAATTTCCTAGATTAACATCGAAATACCTTCCAAAATTAACTCCCCTTATTCAATATTCATATAACATCATTAAGACTTCAAAATGAACATCAACTCATTAAACTTATCCTAATACATCTAGGATTGAATATAAATCATCAGTTAAAAATATTTTGAGAAATTTATTGATTTTTTCAAAAACAATTAAAATACAGACATTTAATATTATATACACATTATAAACCATCAATAAAAAAATCCCTCCTTCCACCAGACACCTCATGGGGAACCTTTAATATCCAAAAATGTAATTGTCGTGAATTAGTGCAGTATTTATGTTTCCTCATAAGTAGAAGAATAATATATTATTCGTATTTCATATATAACCATGGTTCTCTTCTGATAATACATTTTCATTATTTATATATCTTTTCTTATAAAATTAATCTCTGAGGATAAAATTATAAAGGGATAGATTTGACTATTCTTTAAAAAATTATCACATCATTTATTAACTCCTCCACACCCATCATTCGGCTAATAGAGTTAACAACATGATTGAGGAGAAAATATAAATTCTATGTGGGTTATATTTTTTACTCATAGACCTTATTCCTCAACACTTTAAAAATTACCTTATTTACCTTTAATTCTCATGTTTTTTGGTTTTTAAACTTATCCCTCATATCCTTTCAGGTTTTAATTCCACAGAATTATAGAAATTTTTTCATATAATATCCCCCTATGGAATTTATGATATTTGAATCCATTTAAATTTATTTTTTTATACCATATATAAGTGAATAAAATATTCTTCAATAATAATAATACCATATAAAATGGTTATATATATGTATATATTAACCAAGAGATCTAAAATAATGTATCATTATACTATTATATAATTTATAATTGTATCCATCATAAATTAGGATTAATTTATCGATTAATAATGTATTTATTTTCAAAAATAATAGAAATATATAGAAACCATTGATTTATAAAAACCATAGATATTATTCCAATTGTTGGTAAAAATCCCATTTATCTAGCTATATGAAATATATTATTTTGAATTAGGTTCACACCAAAAACATATATTGGGACTACTCTAGTGTTTGTGACTTTCTCATTATAACCATACACAACCTCTATAACTCATTATTCTAAAAATCATCATTAGATTACTCACTATAATTTTGTCTCAATACCTATATAGATTATTGTCTCACTTCCTATTATTGGGAATTCCAATCTAATAAAATAGAACACTATATATTACATCATGCATTAATAGTCTAAGAAAATGTGACGAGACATTAAATATGGATATGAAAATGTCATATGGGTGCGTATATGATTCTATAGACAAACTCTTTCTTCTTTCACCTCCATTCTATCGAATATTAAAATTTTACCTTTTTTACTTATTTTATATGGAATTAAATAATTTTTACTAGTAATTGATAAATTTTATTTCAATTGAATCATTTTTTATCATGTTTATTAATCCTTTTCCAATATCTTAACTCCAATCACATATATTTTTTCATATTCCACTTTTGATATTCAATGTTAACAAACTTTCATAATGCATATAGATATTATTTTTATTCTTCCTCCATAATCAAATTATATTAATCATTTATTATACTTTTCATATAGTCTTGATGTATAGTCATCCATGAAATAAAATTCTTAAATGTGTTCAAAAGAGGGCCTTATAATTTCAACTCACACTAATTTTTTATCAACCACATTTCGAGAAGGGAAAGTGGTGAATAATATTTACTCCTACAATATTGTATCCTCTATTTTAATAAAATAATTTATTAATTCTTCTATAAATCTTTAATAGAATAGTGTTCTATTAAATTTTTTCCCTCTAATGTATGCTTTTTTTCACTTTTTCATTAATCCTTCTATTTTTTTACTTTTAGTTCTTATTTATTGATATTTGAGATCATATGATTGTTTTAATTGCATTCATGGATAGAAAAAGTCACTATATGGTTTTCCCCCTATAAAATATCATATTTTCCATTTTGAAATATTAGACAGCCATTACAAAATTACAATAAAATGAAATGTTGAAAAGTATGATATATTATATCAATGTATGTTATAGATAACATGTATAATGACATATTTATGTAAACTAATGTGACTTAAAATGTTTTTCCCACATTACATGTAATATATCATATCTATACTCATGGTTTATATCATATATTTAAAAATATCATGTCATTATATGCAATTAAGGAGTCCCATTTTTATTTTTAGCACCCAAAACTAAGCCCTGTATCATTGAAGTGATGGGTTGTATGTTTTATAATGAGATTAACCATTATCAATATATAACCACTAAATTATAATAAGTTATTTCCACTTTATATTTTGGTGACTCATATCTTACAATAGTATTCTTGTATGTAACGGATTATAATATATAAAATAACATTGTTTTTCTTTATAATGAACTCTTTTTTCATGATTTTTGACAGCTTTCATATCATAAAAATATGAACATACTAGTGATGAGCCACAATTTGTTAATAATTTTCAATAGTTTTTATAAATATATTAATTTTAAAATTTATCGTACAATTTAAATCATATTCTAGTTTATTTAAAAAATAAGGATTAAATATGATATTTTTATATAATCATCATAAATTAATAATCATCTAGAATTGAAGAGGGTAAAATGAAGAAAATGTACATATTAAAGTAATATATTCTATGTAATTTTACAATTAAACAACATGTGAATATAAGGATACATAATAAATCCAAGTAAAAGTATACACTAATAGCCTCTTTGATATAAACTCGATGATTTAGGGTGATGGAAATGCCATCCACCACCTAACTCACACATTTACTTAATTTACTAATACTAATCTATTTGTACTAATATTATTGGAATTTTATATACCATATAATGTAACCCCATTAAGAATCTATATAGAAAATATTAAGAAATGTAAGAAATCAAATGGAAAAAAAGAAAAAAAATAATTATTGGATAAGAATTTTTATAAGGCCCGAGCCTTAAACCATACTTAATCTTGAGTTATTACAAGATTACACATTGATGATCTTCTCAGGTTTAGAGTTTTAGAGAATTAGATCATGAAACTTACATTACATTCCACATTTAAACAAAGTGGTTACATAAAATATAGTATTCATTCTTCCCATCAACGGAAACATATTTAAAATAAAACAGGGATTTCTTTCTTGACACATCCTTGACACTCTCATCACATCATGTACCTTTCCCTTGACCTGTGAAAAACATTTCAAAAACATGGGATGAGCATAAAAAGCTCAGTAAGGGTTCTAAAAATATGGAAAGGAAACATGAGTTCATATATACATAAGAATGAAATCATAATTTACCCATAAAACATAGGCACTTTAACATACCTCAGCAAATCATGAATAAATCATAGAAATCATAAGACATAAAAGTAACTTGAGGCATTCATAACATTCATACGTAGCGAGTAACCCACTTGGTTACGTTTGGAATACCCATCACAGTATATTCCCTAAATCTCTTTGGAGAAACCTTAATGTTTCACTCCTTCGCGTTACCCAATGCATTGGAGAGCTATATCGGGCTCACCTGCTCTTATTTTATCACGAAACCACCCATCTTCATAATAATGCCCAAGAACCTCAACATAATCGTATCACATAAAACATGCGTAAAGGAAACATAACATTTCCACCTTTCAATCACAATATATCAATACAACATATTGATATAAAAACATTATGAAAACCATTTTCAGTACCAAAATAAAATAAAAGTAAAACATGATATTTATTTTTCTTTTAAAAAGAAGGTATGGCTTGTAGAGGAAGCCGAAACCCAAATAATGTTCACGGCGGCGGAGAAGTCATTGTCGCCGCATACGTACGACAAAAACATTCCCTTTTGTCGTTTTGTAAAATGATTCGTATAAAAAAGATTCCTTTTGGATAAACGTAAAAGTCAAAGGGGTTTATACACCGTATAAAAGAAAGTTGTGTATAAAATAAAATATGCCTCAATGAAAGGAGATTGAGACGAAGTCCCATACAAAGACGATATCCTTGTTTTAACGATAAATCAATTAAATAATTATGTGTGACAATGGAATACACCAAATATAAGTGGATATTAAGTGTAAAATAATAAAATTTCATTCACACATATTCAAAGGATGACATATTCAATAACTACATGTTGAACCCAAAGAAATCGAAATTGGGTTAAGAAGTTCCCTTGATAGCCTAACGGCGTCACATCAAAATGAGTTGATGAGAGATAAAAAGTGTATATCATCACTTGGACATAAAATTTACATCAATAAGGATATATGAGAACATATCCCAACATAACAATATGTAAATTAAAAGACCCAAGAAAATAAGTCTTTTAAAAAAGAGGAGGGTGAAAGTTTCCCTTACCGACTTGGGTGTCTTTCAAAACATACACCCCATGAAAGAAGGACAATAAATCATTGATGTAAATACTCATAAACAAAATTATATTACACAAAGAGTAGAATAATGGGCATTACATACACCACTCAAAGGAAATTGTGGCAAATGTAGCATAAATCTCATGGGAATAAAAGTGAGATGAAAAATCCCTTACGAAAACTCGGCAGCCTAACGGCGCCACATAAAACTTACAAAAATGTATTGATGAGATCAAATAGGGTCTCTCATCACATGAACATAAAAATTACAGTATGTTTAATATAAAATAACATCCCAATAACAAGAAAGATGAGCTTTAGAGGGAATGACATAAAAGAGTATACTTAAAAAGAAATAGTGGAGTAGGATCCCTTACCTCAAGTCCAACTTGTCTTATTCGTTTCTTTATATTCCTGAATAATAAACTTTGGTCAATTAATAATTGCCTAAGTACCTCCTTTAGATATTATTATTCAGTTCATATCACATATTATAATGTTATAAAAATTGTTTAATAATGTTAGTTCATATCAGACGTTTTTGTCGATGTTTGGTACATGAGTCAAAAATGAACTTGTTTGAAAAAAGATTGCCCATGTAGTTATAAGTAAATAATTTCCAGAATATTATTAATGATTAAAATATCATATATATCCAGTAAATATTCATTTCATACTATTCCATATCATTTGGAGATAAAAAACGAAAAGCATCGTTCATGGAGACGGTAGGCCGTACGTACGCATGAACGCTACTTTCATTTTTTTGTCATATTAATGGAATTAAAACAAAATGAGAGATATATATATATATGTTATAATTACAGAATTATATAAATAATTTCGATGTAATATATTACATATATATCCATTATATATATGTACTTATAATATTACATAACATTTTGAGATAAGAAATGAAATGTACTGTTCATGGAGACGGTAAGCCGTACGTACGCATGAACGCTACTTCCATTTCTATTTCATATTTAATGGAATTAAAACATAATGATACATAATAGTATTTTAATTCCAGTATGGTATATTATATAATATCATTAAATATATCCTTTATACGTACCACATATGGTATTAATGAATCAAATCACTTTGAGGGGGCGGTAGTCCGCACATCCTTAAATGAAGATATCGCGTTTACCCATAATGGAAACCATAAAGATATGCCATAAATCAAAAATACAGAAGATTAAGTAAAACATAAACATATTAGATATCATATATAAATATAGTTTCATCTTAATGGCCACCTTTGAAGGTGTTAGAAGAATGTTGAACAATCATCGTTTCGGGAGGCAGAAATTCGCCATCCACTGAAACAGTATGTTCTTTAACCATTAGATGTAGGTGTGTGTAAGTGTAGCTCGAATAATTATTATAAAAACATCCTAGTATATTGATGATACTGTATTTGTTACAAAAGAAACGAATAAAAAGAGTTTAGGGGGTTGGAGAAGAAAAATAAAACAAAAGGACTCAAGTGAAGATATTACCTTAAAATCGGGTAACTCCCTTTGGTTTGAGCTCAAAGGCTTCCTTGGGAAGACTTATGCCCAAAGTGAGGCTTCAAGGAGTAAGAGAGGGAAGTGTAGAGACAAAATGGGCAGAGTTTGGCAGAGCCAAAGGCTTTGGGAGTGTGGGTAAGGAGGTAAAGGTGGGGGCCTTTTATAAGAGGAGAGGAGGGGCACTCTTGGAAGGTAAAGAAAAGTCACTTTATTTTAAAATGGTATTCGGATTTAAGAAGTCCCAAATTGATGTGTTTCGAGGTTAAGGTGATAATGGTTTGAAATACACTCATCCAATAGGTTTTTGACATGTGTAGGTCTTAGATATTACATTATCTTTCCATGTTATTTAAATCGTTAAATAATGAGGTCATCGCTGCATCATCATGATGTCATAAATAATTTTATTTATTTAATGTCAAAAAATAATAAAAAAAATACTATGATGTAGGAAATATTTTTATCTTTCCAATGAATATTTATAGTAAAAAATATGATTTTTATAACCCCATGTAAAAATTGTTTTAGTAAAACATTTCATGTTTGTCTCATTTTTTACTTTAACTTTAAATAAAAAGATATTAATGTCATTTTCCAACCAAAGTGGCTTCACGGGGTCCCCAAGTTGACCCATGGGTTGTCTTTGTCGGCAATGACACATCCAATGAGTTTAGGACATGTGTAAAGTTCATTTCATATTATTAAAACATTATTTTTACCTTAAACTACACTAATTATCTCTAATCGCGATTAAAAACTTAATAAGTTACTATTCACCAAAAAATTATTTTTATCCCATTGAACCACATTTTACTTCTTAATGACAACCATTTATGTCAGATTTTTGAAATTCAAAACACAAAGATGGAAAATTTTCATTTAAATGGAAAAATCAGTTTTTATAAGTACCACTTAGTGGTTTCACTATTCATCAAAAATTGAAGTTTTTCAGAAAAATCCCAAAAATTAACCCTAAGCTATATTTGATATTCCAAATTCAAAAATAAAGTCTATTTTAAAAAATTCAAAACATATAAGTCAAATTAATTAATTTAATAATTAATTCCCGCTGTCAGAGCAAATAGCGTGTTTTTATGAAATAATAAGTATCAAAAGATTGACACTAGTTTAAGTCTGATTTCAAAGTGAAATTAATTCCAACGACCACTATTGGATTTAATGGTAAAAATATATTCTAATTTAACTTTAAAACCAATTCAAAAGATAATATAATCATATAAATAAATTAGATTAAAAAGAGGTTTTTAATTAAAATACAACATTTTAACCTATTCATTTAAAAAAATGAACTTTATCGGAAAGATACCAAAAATTTACACAAAGTAAATTTTGATGTACAAATTCTTAAGAAGAGTTTTATTTGGTCCAAAAGGATGTATAAGAGTGAACAAAACTATATTTAATGACGGTTCTCCATCAAAAGGCGATAAGTGAACCTTTAGGGAAAACTAGGGCATATACGCCTAAAATCGAATTATTTCTGTATTTTATGCCTTTATCTTTTATTGGATAAATGTAAAAACATTAAAAAAACATATATAATCATATTTTAGTTATTTCTATCCATTCCCGCCAATATAACGGCTACATGTTAACTGCCATTTAAAATAATATTATTTTATTATTAGAGTGCAACGTAAGATTCCCAAGAAACTCGTTGTTGCGTGTTGGGTATGCCATCGAGCATAGCGTCCCCTTTAAAGTCATATTAATAATTTATTCACAAATATGGATAAATATGAAAATTTCATATTCTTTATTTACCTGGGGTGTTACATCCTTCCCCCCTTTTGGTAATTGTGTCCTCGCAATTTTTAAAATTGAGCTTGGAAACATCCTTGAAAATCCCACATCGGAACAAGAGTCGGTAAAACAATCACTTTAAAATAAAGAAAGATAAGAACAGAGGTCACCCGAGTTAACCCATACTAGGAATCCATGTAGGAAAACATGGACATGGAGGAGAAAACATAGGGTCATGTTCTGATGGAGAGTGATAGAAAACATGTTTAGGAGAAAGTTAACAATAAGAAAATCCCAAACTTGTGATGGGTTAAACGGTGTTGGGTTCCCCAGTAGGAAAAGTTAATAGAAAACATTTTTGTTTTAAGTTAATTTTTATTGAGTAATTTATTCATAATGAAACATAATCACTTATCATGTTGACTTTCAACTTTTACTAGATTCCTTAATCAAACTCATATTTTTTCCAAAAGGTGATTATTTAGGGAGACTTGTTCACATTAAGAGTACTATAATCAACTTCTAGAGAATCACCTAATCCACAAAAGAGAAATATATACATCCCATGTCTTTAGGCTTTAACCAAAACCAAAACAAGAAAGGTTAGTACAAGGTCAGATAATCCAAAAAAGGATAAACCTTTTTAAAAAGAAAATTTATTCTTAATCTCAAAATTTGTCCAACAAAACCCAATGTTCAAAGTGGACCATTCGATAACCAATTTGTCCATAAAATTATTCAAAGTAAACCAATCTAAGATTGAAACCCAAATATTTGAAGGATTTAGTCACATAGTCTTCCAAGTTAAATCGTAACATTTATCTCCAAACAACATCAGTTGCTCCTAAAGTCTCGTATTGAAAAGTAATTAACCAAATCACATATCCTCCATGATAGGTTAATCATTTTCATAAATAACCCAAAATCAACTTACTCTTAATTCATAAAATCATCTAACTAAAAATAATCGGTCAAAATAACTAGGTACTTTACGTAGTCCAGTGGTAGGCGATAAATACCAGTTTCACTTTGGTTATGGGTTCGATTCCCGCAGCTTTGTCCGATACGACGGGTTGTCACACGGTCTGCGTGTTGTCCTTTTTCTAAAACTATATAATTCTTAAATCATTCCCCAAAAAGAGATAAAATCATCAAAAATGATCATAACATATTTTAACCTCAAGTTTATCTCATGCCTTTTATTTTCCAGTATATCATATAATAACCCATAATTACCTCAAAAGTAAGGAACATATAAACTCTAATGGTTACCTTTATAATTATTACCTGAACTTCCACATGGATTGGTCATCTCATACATGATGCATTAAATATCATACCAAGGTTCAAGTGGTTGATCATGACTCCTTGATAGTTGGTTTAGAACAACCATGAGTTTCCTCATTGAATCCCCTATTTTATCTAGTATCTTAATCATAGAACCACCACAGTTTCCTTCAAACATGTTGTCTCTTTGGTGCCTGCTAGATCCATCTATTCACTAAAAACAGAAATTTCAGTGTGAGTATATCAACAAAACCATCATGTACTAATGAGTAAGGTAAACACTAAGATACACTTACTCATTCACTTTATCTAAAACTAGGACTCATTCTGAAATCCTAACCATTATGGTAATGCCACTTATGCTTAAAGAATACCCTAACCTCTAAAGTTATCTAAACCGACCTTTGATACCAACTATAAGGCCCCAGCCTTAAACCTCACTTAATCTTGAGTTATTACAAGATTACACATTGAGAATCTTTTCAGGTTTAGAGTTTTAGAGAATTAGATCATGAAACTTGCATTACATTCCACATTTAAGAAAAGTGGTTACATAAAAGATAGTATTCATTCTTCCCATCAACAGAAACATATTTAAAATAAAACATTGATTTCTTTCCTGACACATCCTTGACACTATCATCACATCATGTACCTTTCCCTTGACCTGTGAAAAACATTTCAAAAACATGGGATGAGCATAAAAAGCTCAGTAAGGGTTGTAAAAATATGGAAAGGAAACATGATTTCATATATACATAAGAATGAAATCATACTTTAACCATAAAACATAGGCACTTTAACATACCTCATCAAATCATGAATAAATCATAGAAATCATAAGACATAAAATTAACTTGAGGCATTCATAACATTCTTACGTAGGGAGTAACCCTCTTGGTTACGTTTGGAATACCCATCACAGTATATTCCCTAAATCTCTTCGGAGACACCTTAACGTTTCACTCCTTCGCGTTACCCAATGCATTGGAGAGCTATATCGGGCTCACCCGCCCTTAGTTTATCACGGAACCACCCATCTTCATTATAATTCCCAAGAACCTCAACATAATCGTATAACACAAAACATGCATAAAGGAAACATAACATTTCCACCTTTCAATCACACGATATCAATACAACATATTGATATAAAAACATTATGAAAACCATTTTCAATACCAAAATAAAAGAAAAGTAAAACATGATATTTATTTTTCTTTTAAAAAGAAGGTATGGCTTGTAGAGGAAGCCGAAACCCAAATAACGGTCACGGCGGCGGAGAAGTCGTTGTCGCCGCATACGTACGACAAAAACATTCCCTTTTTTCGTTTTGTAAAATGCTTCGTATAAAAAATATTCTTTTTGGATAAATGTAAAAGTCAAAGGGGTTTATACACCGTATAAAAGAAAGTTCTATATAAAATAAAATATGCCTCAATGAAAGGAGATTGAGACGAAGTCCCATACAAAGACGGTATCATTGGTTTAAGGATAAATCAATTACATAATTATGTGTGAAAAACAAATACACCAAATATAAGTGGATATTAAGTGTAAAATAATCAAAGGTCATTCACACATATTCAAAGGATTACATATTCAATAACTACATGTTGAACCCAAAGAAATCGAAATTGGGTTATGAAGTTCCCTTGATAGCCTAACGGCGTCACATCAAAATGAGTTGATGAGAGATAAAAAGTGTATCTCATCACTTGGACATAAAATTTACATCAATAAGGATATATGAGAACATATCCCAACATAACAATATGTAAATTAAAAGACCCAACAAAAGAAGTCTTTTAAAAAAGAGGAGGTTGAAAGGTTCCCTTACCGACTTGGGTATCTTTCAAAACATACACCCCATGAAAGAAGGACAATAAATCATTGATGTAAATAATCATAAACGAAAGTATATTACACAAATAGTAGAATAATGTGCATTACATACACCACTCAAGGGAAATTGTGGCAAATGTAGCATAAATCTCACGGGAATAAAAGTGAGATGAAAAATCCCTTACGAAAACTCGGCAGCCTAACGGTGCCACATAAAACTTACAAAAATGGATTGATGAGATAAAATAGGGTCTCTCATCACATGAACATAAAAATTACAGTGAGTGTAATATAAAATAACATCCCAATAACAAGAAATATGAGCTTTAGAGGGAATGACATAAAAGAGTATACTTAAAAAGAAATAGTGGAGTAGGATCCCTTACCTCAAGTCCAACTTGTCTTGTTCGTTTCTTTATATTCCTGAATAATAAACATTGGTCAATTAATAATTGCCTAAGTAACTCCTTTAGAGATTATTATTCAGTTAATATCACATATTATAATGTTATAATAATTGTTTAATAATGTTAGTTCATATCAGACGTTTTTGCCGATGTTTGGTACATGAGTCAAAAATGAACTTATTTGAAAAAAGATTTCCCATGTATAAGTAAATAATTTCCAGAATAGTATTAATGATTAAAATATCATATATATTCAGTAATATTCATTTCATACTATTCCATATCATTTGGAGATAAAAAACGAAAATCACCGTTCATGGAGACAGTAGGCCGTACGTATGCATGAACGCTACTTTCATTTTTTTGTCATATTAAGGGAATTAAAACAAAATGAGAGAGATATATATATGTTATAATTCCAGAATTATATCCATAATTTAGATGTAATATATTACATATATATCAATTATATATATGTTCTTATAATATTACATAACATTTCGAGATAAGAAATGAAATGTACTATTCATGGAGACGGTAAGCCGTACGTACGCATGAATGCTACTTCCATTTCTATTTCATATTTAATGTACTTAAAACATAATGATACATAATAGTATTTTAATTCCAGTATGGTATCATATATAATATCATTAAATATATCCTTTATACGTACCACATATGGTATTAACGAATCAAATCACTTTGAGGGGGCAGTAGTCCGCACTTCCTTAAATGAAGATATCGCGTTTACCCATAATGGAAACCATAAAGGTATGCCATAAATCAAAAATACAGTAGATTAACTAAAACATAAACATATTAGATATCATATATAAATATAGTGTCATCTTAATGTCCACCTTTGAAGGTGTTAGAAGAATGTTGAACAATCATCGTTTCGGGAGGCAGAAATTCACCATCCACTGAAACAGTATGTTCTTTAACCATTAGATGTTGGTGTGTGTAAGTGTAGATCTAATACTTATTATAACAACATCCTTGTATATTTATGATACTGGATTTGTTACAAAAGAAATGAATAAAAAGAGTTTAGGGGGATGGAGAAGCAAAATAAAACAAAAGGACTCAAGTGAAGACATTACCTTAAAATCGGGTAACTCCCTTTGGTTTGAGCTCAAAGGCTTCCTTGGGAAGACTTATTCCCAAAGTGAGGCTTCAAGGAGTAATAGAGGGAAGTGGAGAGACAAAATGGGAAGAGGTTGGACGAGTCAAAGGCTTTGGGAGTGTGGGTATGGAGGTAGAGGTGGGGGCCTTTTATAAGAGGAGAGGAGGGGCACTCTTGGAAGTTAAGAAAAGTCACTTTATTTTAAAATGGTATTCGGATTTAAGAGGTCTCGCATTGATGTGTTTCAAGGATAAGGTGATAAGAGTTCTAAATCCACTCATCCAATAGGTTTTGAGCATGTGTAGGTCTTAGATATTACATTATCTTTCCATGTTATTTAAATCGTTAAATAATGAGGTCATCACTGCATCATCATGATGTCATAAATAATTTAATTTATTTAACGTCTAAAAATTATAAAAAAATACTATGATGTATGAAATCTTTTTATATTTCCAATTAATATTTATAGTCAAAAATATGATTTGTATAACCCCATGTAAAATGTTTTTTAGTAAAACATTTCATGTTTGTCTCATTTTTACTTTAACTTTAAATAAAAAGATATTAATGTCATTTTCCAACCAAAGTGGCTCCATGGGGTCCCCAAGTTGACCCATGGGTTGTCTTGGTCGGCCATGACACATCCAATGAGGTTAGGACATGTTTCAAGTTCATTTCATAATATTAAAACATTATTTTTACCTTAAACTACACTAATTACCTCTAATCGCGATTAAAAACATAATAAGTTACTATTCACCAGAAAATTTTTTTTATCCCATTGAATCACATTTTACATCTTAATGACAACCATGTATGTCAGATTTTTGAAATTCAAAACACAAAGATGTAAAAGTTTCATTTAAACGGAAAAATCGGTTTTTATAAGTACCACTTAGTGGTTTCACTATTCATCAAAAATTGAAGTTTTTCATAGAAATCCCAAAAATTCACCCTAAGATATATTTGATATTCCAAATTCAAAAATGAAGTCTATTTTAAAAAATTCAAAACATATAAGTCACATTAATTAATTTAATAATTAATTCCCGCTGTCAGAGCAAATAGCATGTTTTTATGAAATAATAAGTATCAAAAGATTGACACTAGTTTAAGTCTGATTTCAATGTGAAATTAATTCCAACGACCACTATTGGATTTAATGGTAAAAATATATTCTAATTTAACTTTAAAAGCAATTCAAAAGATAATATAATCATATAAATAAATTAGATTAAAAAGTGGTTTTGAATTAAAATACAACATTTTACACTATTCATTTAAAAAAATGAACTTTATCGGAAAGATACCAAAAATTTACACAAAGTAAATTTTGATGTCCCAATTCTTAAGAAGAGTTTTATTTGGTCCAAAAGGATGTATATGAGTGAACAAAACTATATTTAATGATGGTTCTCCATCAAAAGGTGATAAGTGAACCTTTAGTGAAAACTAGGGCATATACGCCTAAAATCGAATTATTTCCGTATTTTATGACTTTATATTTTTTTGGATAAATGTAAAAACATTAAAAAACATATATAATCATTTTTAGTTATTTCTATCCATTCCCTCCAATACAACGGCTACATGTTAACTACCATTTAAAATAATATTATTTTATTATTAGAGTGCAACGTAAGATTCCCAAGAAACTCATTGTTGCGTGTTGGGTACGCCGTCGAGCATAGCGTCCCCTTTAAAGTTATATTAACACTTTATTCACAAATATGGATAAATATGAAAATGTCATATTCTTTATTTACCTGGGGTGTTACAACTTTTTAGGTAATTGTCTACATATTATATATTACAAAATGTCTATAAAAATGAGGTCTTGTTAATAAATAAATGGGAAAGATTTTATCCTATAAATCCTTCTTAAAACTCAAATAGTTTTATAATAAATTATTAAATGGTTTTTTAGTGCCATTGAATAAAATAGTGATTTTTATCATGGAATCATTTGTATATGTTCTTTCATAAAAGGTTTTATTTTTAATTTTTTAATAATTAATTTAATTTATTATCCAAAAAACTATGTTTTAGAAATTATTTAATGATTTCTGTGGTATATATATTATATTTATGAAGATAATTTTATGATTTTTTATATTTAATAGATTCTAATATCATAATTGTTTTCAAATTATGTTGAGTATGAATGTTTAAAATTTTTTCTCTTTGAGTTACCAGAATAAGAAACCTACTGTGATAGGATTCCAAATAAACTTTTAATATGTAAGAACATTACCATTAAAACTTACATACTTTATTTCTGAAAAAAAATTCAACAAATAATTAATAATTCAAACACCAATCCTAGGATTATGTTTATAAGAAGGTTTTATACACAGCAGAATAACCTATTTGGGTCTGTATAAACACATCATTTGTTGGATTAAAAGAATAATCCATAATGTCTATAATGATAAAATTCTTGACCAATAAATTTTTCTAATGAAAATTAGTAAATAAAAATAGAACCAAAAGAAAGAATCATTCACATTAAATTTATAATTAATTTAACAGTATGAATTACCACGGTCTTAGAAAATTTCTCTAAAGAATATGATTATCATCTGCATATTGTTCAGGTTATACTGTAAATCTGAAAAGTGGATGTAATGATATAATACCTACATCAATGATTCTTATGTGATGATTTGATCTAAAATCGTCTATGATGGTACTATAGGTGTTAGATTGATTCTATCAATCATTGTGCATCTCTTTCTTTGATCACCAAACAATCCTTTGAGATTGGAGAGAAAGGAGGTGGATTCTTGAACATAGTTCTTGAGAGTGTTCTAGGGAATTTTTTTCTATTCTTTAGATAATCTCTATAGAGGATGTATTGTGAAAAATAAAAAATTCCTTGTGAAATTATATAACCATGTATTTATAGTGCAATGATAGAGAATAAATAATTTCAAAAACACCCTTAACTATTCATATAATACATAGAGAACCTCGTGTCTAGGAGTAATAGTATTGTTATAATTTTCATGATTCACACATATATCTTGGATAAATAATTATCATTCCCTAATATATAATTTAATATTAATTTTAATTAAATTTAATATGTCATTCCCACCAGACCTGATAACTTGATTTACCTTTCCTCCTCAGTAATTACTGAATCTTAGATAATAAATATTATTCACGTGTTAAATAAATTAACATTTTTAATATGCATGGTCTTATGAATAAATCTTTCTTATAAAATTCAACTAATATAAAATAGTGTCTGAATATATGTGATCAATAAATTCTGAATAAATATTATTTCTTGGTCTGGAGATTAATATTTATTCTATTAAATAGATTAAAATAGAATTTAATTTAGATCATGAAAAACTCTAAGTGTGTGACCCACTATGATTCTTTATTATTGGAATTTGGTTTTTTTGCTAAGGTCTAATATAATTGTCTAGTAACATGTAAAGGCATTCCAGAGGAAGAATTTAATACCACAACATAACATACCACATATGAATTCTCATTATTTAATATAAACACTTTGTCCCAATATCTCATCAATAAGTTTTCATAATCATGTCATAAACCTATATTCTAGACAAATCATTCAATTACTTCATGAAATAATAAAATCTATACAACATGTTCATGGACATTAGTTTGATAGTTGTTTTCTAATAAAATGGTTAAAATATCAGTCTTCATTAATATAGAAAATGAAAATCCTTAGTTTTCATATTTATTAATAAAATACAACTCCTGAAACACCTAAAAACTAAAATTCAATGTGGAAATATTTCATCACAATTTATGGAAATATATCTATGTAATTAAATCATGATATGAATTAATAATAATCATAATGTATAATGATAATTACACATGTTCTCATATAATAATATCTAATGATACAAAACATATGGAATTCTTAATGGTGGATCTATCCTTGTAATCCTTATTTAGAGAATACCAATTTTGAACTTCTTGATATGAAGTCCCATATATTTATGAGTGATATCACTTGGAAGTATGTATCATTTGTATCCCATTATATGACATAATATAGTAAAAGGATATAGATTAATAATATCATCATGGAATTGCATGGTTGTCATCATATTGGGGAACTGCAATGTCCTTTTTAATATGATAGATAATAAAAGTCATTGTCCCATTAAAATTATATAAAAAAATGTTACGAGGTATTTACTAATATTATACACTTTTAATATATATGTAATATAAATTAAATCATTAGTTATTTCTAGAGAACCAATTCCAATAGACTCCCACTTGAGCTATATTCAATTTTTCATGAATGTTTTTTCTTACATATTAAAAAAAAATTTACTTAATAAGTAAATAGAAATAAATACTTTTACATATTCCATAGACATGATTATTATTGTAATATGTCTTCATTAAAAATGTTCTTACTGGAGCCTCACCCACTTTTTAAAATCCCTCAAGTGGTAAAATATATCACGTCATTGACTTCTTATTTCACTATCATAAATCTAACATATTATAAAACACCATTGTCAAATCTTATCATAATAATGATAATACTCTTACTATTTGAGTAAAACATAAATTTGAAGAAACTTTTATTAAATTGCTTCTTAAACATCATCAAAAGACATTTTGTACATGGTTACTATATATATGAAAACCATAGGTTGTAATATATTGTCTCAAATATTAAATTATACTCACTATGATCGTTGGTAAAAAAATTGAAGAAAACTAGGGTTATATCCCTTTAAACACTTGTTTTCACATTTCAAATTCTACAATGAATTAATATAGTTAAAAAAATTAATGTCATTTTAGATATTCATAACTATCTGTATATGTAATTGCACTATTTTTTTTAACTCCGTGTAATAAGAATAAGAAATTTCAAATGCCAATAAAAATCATGTAATATTAGTTATATTCCTGTAACTAAATATGGTGAAATTTTCTTCATAATATCATTCTATTCGCATGCATTTTATCATAGAGATAATTTAGAAAACTGGTATGAATAAAATTCTATTTTCATATGTCATCAACATATCTATCTTAGAAAATATTATTTCACCCACTATGCCATTGTAGACCTGCTGCACTCCCAAGTTCCAAATTAAATTATATGATCATTATTAATTATTATATACCTGAATTGATAGGTTAAGTTTATTTATCTTATTAAAATGAATTAGTTTCACCAAACCTTTATATTGTTTCAATTATAAATATTTAATAGGGTCTCCATTATGGAAAAAGACCTTGAAATCTAACTTCCCAATAAAATTACACTGCAATGATACTACGATTTGTAGACTTCAAACAAATTTTTCTAATATGATTGGGATAAGGGTTTTTTCACAGAAAAAAAGCATGGAAAACATTTAAAATTTTTAAGAGTCAATAATGATTTATTATTAATATTTTTTACCATCTATGTATGGTTTATATTGAATAATCATCAGTAGTATCAAGTTTAGAAACTTCTAAAATATGGTGCCCCTAAATTTTTGTACATGGATTGCATTATCAGGTTATCATTTACTACTAATTTAAAGGAATCATTAAACATATACAATAATATATGTATTTATATATATATATATAAATACATTTCACACACCATGATTAATATAAAACCACCACTTTGGTTTTAAATTCCTATAAAATGTGTGTCCATGGAACCACTCATCCCGCTAATCTTAGTGGATTCTGTGTTTCTATGACAATTCATGTGTATCTAGAGAATTTACATTATTAATGTTAGCATACTCTAAATATCACAAAATATAAATTTTTCCCTATTTATTAAAACATATTAATTATTTAACAATATATTTTATTTTAGTTTTTTGATATCTTAAAATGTTATGGGATAATTAATAGAGATGCCCTTAGTTTTATATTGATGATTATTTGTAGAAAAACTCACATTTTATATAATGGTTCTCAATAAATAAAATAAAATTTACATAATTAATTCATTATAATATTGTATTTAATATGGTATCTATTATTCAATGAATTAGGCACATGGTTACTGATTATGGTGCTATATGTGAAACCTGACATAGAAGAAATCATGGAATAATTATATCAAAAATAATAAATTTCATTGATCCACTTCACTACCCTAAAATTTATAATGTTTAAGGTAATATAATTTTAGTATTACCTTAAATATACATATTAATAATAGATGTTTACTTATTAAAAATATAATCTTACAAACCAACACAAAGAATCATATTGGATCTGGTATCCTTTACCAAGTGTGTTCATTTATTCACTGACTATTCCTAAAACTGATTAAAGTAATATAAAAAAGTATATGAAATTAACTACTATATACCACATTAGAATAGTTCTCATTGATTTGTTAAACTAAATCTAGTATATTTTTGGCATATCTTTATTTATAATGGATTATTTATCAAAAACATGATAGTGAATTAGTTAGTATAAATAGTGTATTAGCATAAAAAAGATTAGAACATCATTTTCGAATTAAACATGTTAACATCTATCATTTTTACATATTAAATAATTATATTTAAATGGTTAGTTATTTTAACTCCTATATTTATATTCATCATTGGCTGTTTATTTTGAGTATTTGTGATTCAATAATTACAGAAATATTATTTGAGTATAAAACACTATAACAACATCTATTCTAAATGTGAAACAATGTCTCATTATGTCTAATTTAGAAATTAATATAATATTTTGGTAACAGTCAATAAAAAACAATAGTTTAACTTAAAATATATTAGGAAATTTTGAATTTATGAACTCTTCTATACTACTCTAGGAATGTCCCTTCTTCGGCTTATTTTAATAGTGGACCAATCTTCTAGTAATCTATATGTACTTTCTTGATTATTGTGTTTTAATCACCATATGAAATATATTGTTTTTAATACAAAATAAGGGATATATAAGAATTAAATTTATGAATATACCTACATTAGTATATTCTACATCAATTCATTATAATTTTTTTATATTTTACTTTCTTGATACATGAGAATAAAATAGAATTTAGTTCTTATGTTTCCCATTGATCCTTCTTCTCTTGGTAAAGAATCGAATAGATTACTTAGAATTATTGTTTGTATTGGGTTATTTTGATTTCCTTTCCCCTTATTCACCAAACATATTGAAGTATTTTCATGGTTCATGTCTTCATCTTATTGATGAAGTTGACATAAGAGATCTAGGAGTGACCAATTTGTTTGTTCATGTTAAAATTCATATAAATATTAGAGAATAATTTAGGGTGTGAAGAAATAAAAATATTGATGAAAAATTCAATGTGTTGTTTAAACTCTAGAATGACTATGTGATTAATATATCCAATAATAATGACTATGTGAAAAATAGATTAATCTTTATATCTAATATTTCATTTAAATAATGGCTTCGAAATATAAAATTTCTTCTATCTAGATCGCTCTAGAAAAATATCATGGATATTCTTGATAATTTTATATATTTATATTCTCTCATGAGATTCCATGAGTTTTTCATAAATTGATGAAATCAAAAAACACTAGATTTATTTTGCATCATACATGTTTTTTGATGGATATTGAGCTCTTCCTCACTCACCACATAAGCAGGTTAATCAGAAATAGGATATTCTAGAATGGATAATTTTTTTGTAGTAAATTATTATAATAACATTTATATCTTATGGGATATTTATGGGTATAAGATCCTTCCCTAAACCAAGGAATGGACGTAGTGTTATCATGGTTGATGACCATGGAATTTTCTTTTCTATAGAAATTAGATAGAGTATTTAATATCATATCTTTATTTCCAGAATATGTGTGATGAAATAATTGTAATAATCTTATTATTCATCCACTATTTTATTAATTATCAATAGATATTGACATTAAACTCAAAATACACTACTATATGGTCATTCTACCGAAGAGGATCCATATTTATCTTTTCAAAAATTATACATTGTCCTAACAAGTTATTTAAGGGTATTTAATTAGGTGGTCTTGCCACATACTTACTAGAATATCCTTGATCTATCAAGTGCAATCCCTAAACCAAATATCATTTGTAATATAGTTCTAGAAAACTTTATTTTATGTTTTAGTAGGTCCTACTTTAGAATTAAACCCTTGATAATATCATTGTTATATCAATCTAAAACATTAGATATACCATGTTAATATTTAAAAAGTACCCTAACATTGTTATTTTAACTATAATTTCATAGATAACATATGGTTTGGATGAATTTATTAACTTAATATATATTTTAGGGTTTTTTATATTTAAACATTAAAATTAAATTACACATAATTCAATACATTTTAATTGCATCTTTTATTCCTATTAATCCATTAATTTATGGCAATGTGATAAAAAAATCAATAAAATAAATCATGTACTTATATGTAAATAACATAAATAATTCTACATTATTATGATCATTATAAGGATTGGTTTATCGAGTGGACAATAAATTATCCAATGACACAAAAAGAATAACTTCCTTGACTCGGTCTTAGCTCAATTTTCATTATTCGGCTATTGATTTTTGTACCTTCAAGGTTGATTTCACCATGAATCGGCTCCAGAATCTGCTCCTATATTTAGATCTCTATCCTTTTAATAAATTTACTCTCATTTCAGTGAGGGAAACCAGTGAAATGGTTAATGGGGGTTTACAAAAAATAAATCATGCAAACATAGTTCTTACATAAAAAGTGCATAAGTATGAAACATGGGTCATTATTCTAATTTAATAATAATAAATCCCTATTAAATATATTAAAATAAATCCAAAAAATAGATATTTTAGTATAATATCATTATAATTCATTCATGCAATGAATAGTTATTTAAAAAAACTAGCTTGAATTCATTTCGATCATTCATAATTAAAATAAAACAATCTCAGATTAATTTATTATCTTAATTATATAATTTATCTTAATATTCATATACAAAATCATTGAGATTCTCATCCAATTTAATTTTAAATAAATTAAAAACATATTTAATAATAATTATGTACACAGTGTGTATAAGGAGGAAAAAAATTTTATACACATCTGAACTATATTATATGGTCATCATCATGTATTTCCAGCTCGCACTACCTGTAGCATACATGGAATTTCATGTAATTGCATGGTTTGTATATTCATTAAATGACACATGGACATGTGTTGAATTACATGGTTTTTACCAAATTTAATGAACATGGAGTATATGGTCTATAATGATTAGAATACATGGCTTGTAGTTTCAAATTTAACATATAAACTATTTAAGCAATTAATATTCTTAAAAACCTAGTACGGAGAATGTATTTTAAATTAATGACACACAAAAATTGTTTAAAAAGGATTATTGGAATAATTAATTTTTTCCCATGTAAATTAATTTACACATTGTACATCCCCAATTGGGTTTCTCTCTATATGAACTGGTCTGAGTCCACTTTTATATTAATTATATAACACATGTGTATTAATTAATTATTCACTACATGTTTATTATTATAAATCAAGTGTTTATTAGTTAATTATAAACATAATGTATATTAATTATACACCATGTGTATATTAATTAATTACATGTTGGTTGAGTATTAATGAAAGTTACATTATGTGAGTGTTAATTAATTTCACACCATGAGAATATTAATTATACACTACATGAGTGTTAGTCGTACAATGTGTGAGTGTTAATGAAACTTCATGTTTGTTTTAATTAATTACACTCATAGTGTATTAATTACATTCCATAACTGTTGAAAACATGACCACTACATCATGTAACCCTAAAACCTATGTGTTGAATCTAGATGGTATTTGATCTGAATTTTTCCTGGTTATAAGAATGGGAACAATGAATATATATATATATATTAAATATAAACAAATAAATAAATAAGAAAATATAAAAATGAATAAATTGATATAAGATTAATAAATAATTATACTTTTATGTGTGGCTACTCTAACACCAATTGAATGTTCTGAACTTTGTGTAAGCACCTATTTGGGATGGGACAAACATGATTATTTTCATATTCAATGAATAATTCACAATGTAATTGATGGTAAATTTCATGGATGATGAATTTATTATATGAAAATTGAAAAATAATTTTATAACCAAGAGAGGGGATCTTTCTCATTAAATTTATAATTAATTTTAAGGCCCAAATGACAACGGTGTTGATAATTTTTTTAAAGGATATATTGATTGATATTATGATATTCGGTTTGTACTATCTTTTCATCAAGATGATCCGAGTATAGAATCTCAATACCAGTTATCCAAATATGATCATTTTATCTCAAAGGGTCCCTGATGGTACTCAGGGTTATTTCATGGTAGTACCAATCATCATGCATCGCTTCCATTAATCACTACAAAATCATTAAATAATAAAAGGATTGATTCGCGTTCTCTAAAGATTGTAGATGATAGTGGGGGATTCTTAGTCTCAATTATTGAGAGTGTTCAAGAGAATTTTATCTCTAGGTTTGAGAGAATCTATATGTAATATGTGTTTTTTCACAACAATGTATTCCCTTTGAAATTATATAACTACTTATTTATAGAGTTAGGTTGGAGAATCAATAATTACAAAAACATGCATAATTATTCTCATAATCCATAGAAAAAAATGTTTCCAATAATAATAATATTTTTATTATTTCTTTAACATGGACATTTCATATTGATGAATAAATATCATTACATATAAAAATAATTTAATATTTATTTAAATGAAATTTAATATATCATTCCCACTGAACATGATAACTCCATATTCATTTCTTCTTTATAATTTACCAAAACTCATATAGTAAATATTATGTATTCTATAAATAAATAAATATTTATAATATTCATGAACTTATAAATAAATATTTATTTTAAAATCAAACTCACATGAAATAGTGACAGAATATATGTGATCAATGAATTATGAATAAATAGTATTTATCTGACTAGAGAATAATATTTACTCTTGGAATTAAATTCAAATAGAATATTATTGAGATCAATAGAAACATTAATTGTTTAACCCTCAATTCTTATTCCATATTGGCATTAGGTGGGTTCACCTAAAGTCTAATATCTTTGTGAAGTAACATGTAAGAGTCTTCATATCTCATCAAGTAGGTTGTATACTCGTTTCTCCAACCTATATGTTTGATATTTCTTTCTTTTACATTCGAAAATAAACCCATCTATACACTATGTCCATATAATTTAATTTTAAAGTTACATTCCAACCAAAGGGTAGATAAATAAAATTCAACAAAGATAAAATTGAAAAATCTATCCTCGACCTGTTGATTAATAACATATCACTTGCGAAAAACCCAATATACCCAACATGCCCATGAATATATTTATCCATATTTTATGGAAATACATCTCATTTTGTGATTCATGAAATGAATTAATGATACTATTGATGCCTAATTATCATTAAACATATTTTTAGATAGGAACATGAAATGACACAAAATATGTGGAGTTACTATTATAAGTATTATCTTCTTAATCCCTAACTTAGATATTACCATGTGAAAACTTCATGAGATAAAGTTTCATTTGAATATGAGTACATTCACCTATAATTATACATCATCTATGTCCTATTATATGATTTTATATGACCATAGGAATTAGTTCAATATCATCATCACGTAATTTCAAGGTTGTCATCATAGGTGATAACTATTGTCACATTTTCAATGTAATAGATTTTTTCAGACATTATCATATTAAAGAATTTCATAAGAACAATCAATATGTGATATGACATTTATTAATATTTAATTATGAAAATATAAGTAATGTAAAGTTTTAATTATTTGGTTCTAGGGAACTAACTCCAATATTATCAAAGATAGTTTTTTGGGAACCATATTTAATACTCATCAAAATAATTAAATTCATGGCCACCTATGAGGGGTCAATAATTTTCATGGTGAATCATGATTATAAATTTATATCAAATTTCATTAAAACTAAAACTAGAATGATGATAATGTTTGGGGATGAACCCAAAGAAACATAGATCCATATGAGAACCCTAATTCAAAAGTTAAGACAAAAAATTGAGATCATTGATAAGAAAATAAATCTATTTTTATAAAAATAATATGAATAAAAAATTCATTGATCATTTATAATTATATAATCATGAAATATTAAGACATAAAAATAAATAATATACAATCATTTTACTTTAATCATTAGTTTATGTGAACCGATGGTCAGGTATCCACTTTATTGTTAATAAAATCCCATTTTTAAATTATAATGTTATTAGGTTTATTTATTAATTAGTTGATACAACCCCATATTTAATTTCAAAATATGAAATCAATTAAGGTTAACAAATAATAAAATAATGATTTATTTCATTGAAAATTATCTCTCTTATTAATGAAAATTTTCCATGATTCAATGAAAGAACAAAATATATTGAAAAAATATTAAATGTGAAACCCAAAAAAATATCATTAAATGTAAGAGTACTATAATCCAAAACTCACCATTAATTGAAACAATAAGAAAAAATATATTAGTCCCACTTGTTAACCATGAATCAGTATTTGAAAACCATTCTAAACTGACTAGATCCTCCGTCTGTTAAACCTTCATCTGACTACTCTACCATTGAACCTCCTAGAAAGATTCAATTCCAAAGTAGAGAACATAATATTATTTATTTGAAACAATTCTACCATTAAATATTAAGTATCTCTATATAACTTTCCCATATTATATCGAACCCAAAGTCCAGAAATATATCCTTAAAATCACAAAAAACATCTCTCATTGTCTCTAAAAATATATCTTAGGGAAACAAAAAATTGCCCAAGATAATGATATTTTCTTATATATATGGAAGATATATATGTATATAAATAATGATATTGTGGTATCCTCATTCATGTTTCTTTTTCTTGAATTTTAAGCTTTGGGGAACATTGACATGAACCATGAAACAACCTTCATTATACAATTAATAGATAAATCTACTCCATCATTTGATTGTGGCATAATAATTTCATTAAGACAAAACAAATCTTCTCACAATAAAGGCTCTTTCTCCATAATTCTTATGTTTTTAATTATCGGTCCAATTATTATTCCATCATGACATATCCCCATGCATCAAAAATAAGGTCTTAATTGAAATTCAACCATTTCCCATACATTTAGGTACTTTGGAAACATGTATCATTTCATAACAAGAATAGGATTCTTCAAAAAAATATTCCATAGGTTATTCTTATGCAGCTTTTGTGACTCTGAGTTGATTTGTATGGCTTGGATAAAGATGTGTTTTTCCAACACAACATCAAAGTCACACAATTTATTCATATATTATCACAATTCTCAGATCAATCCTAATAAATATTATCCAAAATTCCATTTATAATTACATAAAATGTATTTTACATGTTTTATTCATGTGCATACCGAGGCAATTTTTAGTTAATATTATACAAGGAAGCATGACTCTAAATTAATCACATACATCCTTTAGTAAATATGAATTAATCTAACATAGTTCTCAGGAAAACCATACCATGAATAAGTCAAATGCAGATCATATATTCTTTATTTAAACATATGTAGGGTGGTTCCTGTAACACCCCACAGTTTCTAAAAAATAAATTAAATGCATGAAACTTTGTTTTATGTAGATATTTATAACTTACCTTTAAACATAATTTTACTGCTTCTATGTTTTGAATTTCAAAAAATGGCCCTCTTAAATTGTGATCAGTAAATTATTTAGAGTATTATAAGACCATATAAAGTTTTTTTAATTGTAACATACCTTTATGAATAGTTGCATACCCTTATGAATAGTAACATATCCTTAATAATAGTAATGTACCCTTATGAATAGTAATGTACCCTTCTGAGTAGAAACTTAACCCTAATGTATTGAAATGTACCCTTTTGAATAGTAATTTTACCCTTATGAATAGTAACATACACATATGAATAGTAACATCACCTATGATAGTGTATATATAGGATTTAATTGAATGTATGGTACTCCCATATCATTGAATAAGTAAATAAATGCTTTCAAATTGTTATTTTCTGAATAAAGTAATATTTTATATAAAAATTAATTTTCTAATATTTATAAAATTATTTTGATAAAATTAAGTTCATTTTTGAATTCTACATGTCGAAAAATGGTTGGGATGAATTTTTTGTAAGTTTTTGAAATACCTGATTTTTTGGTGAATAGTGAATTTTTGGTATTTGACAAATAAATGAGTTTCTGCATCATGAAGGTTTCATCGATTATGTGGTGTTAATGTAAGCCCATTATCTCGAACACATATTCCATTATTATAGTTTTTAGTCATGGTAGATTCACTATTTCTTGTCTTGAGGAAAAATAAAAAAATAATAATTAAAATAATATGATATCTCTCCCCTCTTCCACTATAAATACCACCCATTTCCCCCTCTTCATCCCACACCTCTCAAGCCTTGAGTATTGTCTATTTTCTGAAAATTTCCCACCCCAACATCCTTCCCCATGTCCAAGACCTATGGGCCACACCCAATGTCCAAAATCAATGTCCTTAAGCAGGATCTCAAGGGGAAGAGATCAAGAGGTATGAAATCCTCTTCTTTTTTCATGTGTTTTCCTTTCCTTTCCTTTTCTTTTATTATATTATCCTTTCCCACTATTATCCAAGAGGAAATAAAGCTCCATAAATCTTGTATATTCTGTATATTTTAGTGTTCATGGAAAATAATTCAGAATTATTCCTCTCCTCTCCCACTTATTCAAGGAATAAAAACATAGTCCGTGATATGTCAAATTACCGACACTGTGGACGATGTGATTTCAATTTGCTGTAATTCCTTCATGTCTCGTCATTAAACCATTTTTATGGTTGAAATAGGTTATAATATATGTATTATGTCTCATCCATATTTCTATAATCCTTTTTTACACATTGTTTTAATTTATAAAACAAGATGATGTTGTTATTATCAAACAACCACTAAAATGATCTAAACAAACATCATTAATGATTTAACTTATGAATCGTACTCATTTAATAATTAAAAAATGATAAATGGTATAATTTATGGTTCTATAAATATGTAACTAACATTCCATTACAATTCTAGAGTTTCATTTACAATCAACAAGAACATCCATCATAAAGTGGTCATGGAAATCATGTAAAGAACGCACCTGAAACAATGGAAGGAACAAAATACTATCAATTAAAAGATAAAACAATGTTTTAAAATCATCATATATGATGTTATAAATATTAATATGTTTCTTTAAGATAATAGTAACACTATTTTAGTCATTATACATGAGTTTTAAACAAGTTTTACGTAAGATAACCTCGAGGTAAGGTAATTCATAACCCGATATCCATTCTTTAGCTTAACATTCTATATCATCATTTTTATTCTAATAAATTTTTTTGTGTGAAGCGTTTTGTTTATACAGTGTTGATTTATGTTTATTTATAGTCTATATACATATTCCATACACTCCATTAATTCACACTTCAATTATATGATTTTTGTAAGGGGTTTTACTTTTAAAATCCAATTTTGAGAATTATATTTAACAAGATACAAAACCAATATTTTTATTCAATTATTCTTGTTATATGATAATGTTATTGTTTTTGTGCATTTTTTATGATGAATGGTGGGACCAATATCTCCCTCCAATTCATTGGGTATGTGTATGTTAGAGGTCAGCCGTATGGTTACTCCATGTGTAACTGTCTGTGAAGGTTACACAAATTCTAAGGTAGCCGTGAGGGTTAAAAATTATAAGGTAGGCGTGAGGGTAACAGTATTAGGTAAGTAATTACACAATACATATTTGTGTTTCTATTTATGTTCTTATTTATTTTTGAAATCTTTTGAAATATCATGTTTCACAAAGTAAGTATATATGGGTGGCAAGTATGTATTTTGAAAATGATTTCACATGTTTCAAGTATTCATGGACTATTGTGTTTGTTATTTTTTTTATCCCTTGGTGAGATGTTTGTGCTCATCCCAAGTTTTTTAAATTATTTTCACAAGTTGAAAAGATTTTGAAGACAAATAAAGAATTCACGTTAAATGTTTCAAGAACTGTCAAACAGATCATGTTTAATTTGATAAGTTTGTTTTTATATTATGAGAAATGAGTAAAATTTTTATGGTATCCACTATCTATTAATGTGTAATTTCATGAATGTGTTATTTACCTTTTCTCTAACTCTCTAAAATAGAAAATATAAACAATGTTAAAGGAACTTATTTCTTTAATAAATTCATGATTATGTAATGTAATAAGGTTTGGTCCTTATAGTTGGTATCAGATGATGGGTTAAGTATATTTAGGGGTTAGGATGATGTTAATATATTAGCATAAGTTTTTTTAATATATGGTAAATTTTAAATTATATAACATTTAAATATTACCATGTTTCTTATACTAAGATATTTTTTTTCAGAATGGTTGTCCGTAGAAGAAATAATGCAATTAAAGAGGAGAGGCACCGATGGAATGACATCTTTCTGAGTCTGCAACTTGAAATGGTTGGGATTGGAACCGAGTAGTTTGTAACTATAATGGATTAGATAACATAGGAAATACATTTTTGTATCATCCATGAAAGATAACTATCATGGGTACCATGATAGAACATGAAAATAGTGGAACATTTTATGAGGAAACACCCTCCTGCTATCAGTGGATCTTCTGACCTAGTAGCGGCTGAAGGATGGATTAAAGCACTTGAAAAGATATTTGATGTAATGGTTTGTTCAGATAATCAAGAGGTATGTCTTTACATTTATAATTTTTAAGGTTAATTTGATCGGTGGTTGACCATTGAATGAAATACCAAGGATAGAGAGGATATTGATGCCTTAGTTTGGGATGAATTTAAATGCCTTTTCCTTGAAAAATAGTATCCTATGGTGGTGAGACTTATTATGGAGAATAAATTCCACTAATTAATGTAAAATGTGGATTATTTAGTGGCTATGTATGAATAAAATCTCACCCAACTGGTGAGGTATGCTCCAAATCAGATTCTGGATCTTGATAGAAAAATCGACTGCTTTTACTCAGGACTGGAGCCAAGGTATCGAAGAGCACCGGTCTCCCAGGAATTCAAAAGTTACAAGAAACTTCTCTAATGTGGTGAAAGGGTAGAGATGAAGTTTTCTGATGATCATATAAATTTAATAAATAAGGAGAAGAAGATGTCCAAATGGCAAGATATGGGTAAGAATCATCCAAATAAATCTGATGGTAAGAAAATCGAGTTTCTAGTTTATGAAAAGTGTGGAAGGAATCACCCTGGGGAATGTCTTACCGAAACTAAGAATTTTTTTGATGTGGTATTTTTGGACATATATACCAATATTGTAATTAAAATTATCCTAAGACTAATCTGTATAAGAAATCTGAACGGATTTTTAAATGTGGTTAGATGGATCATTATGAAAATGTCTTCCCAAAGAAAGATATGAATGAAGCAGTGAATATAGTTTATAATAAAAAGGTGTAGTGATATCCTTCATGACTATATCAGGAGAAGTTGGGATATCCAATGAAGTTTTATTAGGTATATTGCATGTTTACTCAAAATTTTCTAAAGTTTGGTTTATACAGGGTCTACACATTCCTTCTTCTTTGAGAAATTTGATGGTAAATTGGAAATATCAACTCAACCAATGAGAATGAAACTTTTTGTTAAAAAACTAGGGGGAAATATTATATCAAGGAGGAATGATAATAATCTTTCTATTGTGGTATGTGGAAATACTTTACCTACAAACCTTGTTGATTTACTCTCAGTTGAGTTTTATGTTACTCGGGGAATGGATTAGATTTCTGTTTATCATGCTAAGATTAACTGTAGAGCTAAAGAAGTTTTTTTTTCAAAAGGAGTGTTAGTTTGTATAAAAGAACAAACCCACACAATTGATAACATATCAAGAAGCTAAGAAACAATTGAATGATTAAAATGAAAGTTACCTTTCTCATACTGTTTAAAACACAATAATTATTCAAATTAATGATTTCTGAGGGGTAAATGAATACCTTTTTTGTTTTTTATGATTATTTACTCGGTGTCACACCTGATCAAGAAGCCAAAATCACAATTTACTTAGTTCCTGATGCTAATCCAATTTTAAAACCCCCATATTTTGTGGCTTAAATAGAGATTCTTGAATTGAAAAATTAGATGCAGTAATTTCTTGATAAAGGATACATTCGTCCTAGCACAACGCCATGGGGAACTCTTTCTTTGTTCGATAAAAAGAAATATGGTTTCATGAGGCTCTATGTTGATTATATAGATTTTAATAACATCACTATTAAAAATAGTATCATTTTCCCCACATCGATGACTTGTTTGATCAGCTCCATGGACCTCAGTACTTTTCCAAGGTTTACTTGAGATCGGGATACCATTGGTTGAAGGTTAAGAAGTATGACATCCCAAAAATAGCTTTTTTTAATAGATATGTGAATTATGAATTTTTTGTCAAACTATTTCGTTTTGCTAAGGTGCTTATTGTATTGATGAATCTAACGAATAGAAATATTTATGACTGCTTGGATAAGTTTTTGGTTTTGTTTATTAAGGAAATTATGGTATTTTCTAAGAGTAAAAAAGAGCATGAAAAACATATAAAGGTTGTTTTACAAACCTTAAGGGAAATGAAACTGTTTGGAAAATTTAGAAAGTGTGATTTTTGGTTCCAACAGATTACTTTTCTTGGGAACATTGTAAATAAGGATGGAATAAAAGTTTATCCTCCCAAAACAAAATTGGTTATTGAATGTCCAAGACCAAAAAATGTTATAGAGATGCATAGTTTTCTTGCATTAGCAGGTTATTACCGATGGTTTGTAAAGAACATTGCAAGTTTATCTAGCCCGATATCTATGTTAACATGAAAAGGGGTCAAATTTATTTGGACAGAAGAATTTGATGTTTATTTTTAGGAAATGAATAATAAATTTTTGAATTCTCCAGTTTTGGCATAGCCTTCCCGAAATGGTTAGTTTTTTCATATATAGTGATGCATCATTGAAGGGACTTGGTTGTGTTCTGATGTATGATAATTTGGTAATTTATTATGCTTCAGGGAAAATTAAACCCCATGAGATAAATTATTCCACACATAATCTGTAATTGGTAGTTGTGCTTTTTTTGAGAATTTGGAGGCATCATTTATACAGAGCCAAATGTGAAATATATACTGACTATAAAATTATGAAGTATATATTCACTCAGGAGGAATTAAACATGATGTAGAGAAGATTTCTTGAACTGATAAAGCATTATGATTTCATGATCAATTACCATCCAAAAAAAGTAAACAAAGTGGAGGATGCCTTGGGTCAAAAAAATCATGCATCATTAACCATGCTACGTTTGGAGCATGATACCTTCACTAATTATTCGAAGAATTTTGTCTTAGAAGCTGTTGGTGTATAAAATACATCTGTTTTGTTTCAGGTTTCAGTGTAGTCATAAATATTAGACAAAATTATGAGAGCATAGAAGAAAGACCATGAGCTACAGAAAAATGAATAATTGGTTAAAATGGGTAAGTTTTCTAATTTAACAGTGATAAAGATTGTGTTTTAAGATTTTGAAAAAGTTTTTCTGTGCCTTGTGATTCCCAATTGAAGAAATATTTGTTGTGTGAAGCTCATGGTTCTCCGTTTTCAGTTAATCCTGGAAGTACTAAGATGTACAGAGACCCTTGTGATTATTATTGGTTGGATAGAATGAAAACGGATATTGAATAATTTACTAGGAAATGTTTGACTTGTAAATAGGATAAAGCATAGTGGGACTTACCTAAGGGGGTACTTTAGTCTTTTCTAGTTCCAGAGTGGAAATAGGAGAATGTATAAATGGAATTTTTGGTGAAACTACCTAATAAATATTGAGGTAAAAATGCAATTAGGGTTATTTTTGATCAGTTGATAAAATCTACACATCTTTTTATATTCAAGATAAAATGTATTTGGATCAGATTTCTCGACGGTACCTCAAAGAGATTGTCAGGTTACATGGAGTTTCTCTTTCCATTGTATCTGACCAGGATATCGGGTTTACTTTTAACTTTTGGAAGGTCTTTCAGAAGTCATCAACCACAGAATTTAATTTCAGTACATCTTTTCATACTCAATTAGAAAGAAATTCAGAAATAAAGATTCATAATTTGGATTATATGCTTTGAGATTGTCCAATGGAATTCTTGGGAAGTTGGTATCAACATCTTTCTTTAGTTGAGTTTTCAAATAATAATAGTTTTCATTCCAATATTCAGATGGATCCTTTTCCAGAATTGTATGGGAAGTGGTGTTAAACTCCAAAATTTTTGGATGAAGTCAGTGAAAGAACATTTATGGGGATGGAATTAGTAGAGGATGTGACTGAGAAAGTAAAGATGATCCCACAGCACATGAGGACAACTCAGAGCAGGCAGAAAAGTTATGCAGATAATAGAAGGAATGACATGTCTTTTGAGGTAAGTGACTATGTTTTCCTTAAAATTTATCCTTGTAAAAGTGGATTCCTTTTGGTAAGAAAGGAAAGATAATTCCACAATTCATCGGTCCTTTTGAAATCTTGGAGAAAGTTGGACCAGTTGCATACCGAGTATCTTTTCCTCTGAGATTTTCTTAGGTACACAATGTTTTTCATGTTTTAATGTTGAGAAAGTATGTGCCAGATTCAACTCATGTCTTGTGTCCAGAAGCAGTTCAGCTGGAAGAGAACCATTCCTATTAAGAAAACCCAATTCAGGTTCTTGATCGAAGGGAACAGGTATTGCATAATAAGGTAATCCACCAAGTAATGGTTTTGTGAAGAAACCACATGCTTGAGGAAGCAACATGGGAATCTGAAAATGCTATGAGGGAACGGTACCCTCACTTGTTTAATGAGTAAAAAAAATTGCGAGGATGCAATTTCTAGAAGGTGGGAATAATATAACACCCCAATTAATTACAAAAAAAATGAAACTCATGAAATTATGTTTTAAGTAGAAATTTATAACTAGCCTTTATACATAATTTTAGTACTTCTATGTTTTGAATTTCGAAAAATGGTCATCAAAAATTTTGATCATTAAGTTATTCAGAGTCTTACAAGGCTAACATAAATTTTTTTGAATATCCACATACCCTTATGAATAGTAACACACCCTTATGAATAGTAACATTATAGCATCCCGTTTTTTATAACATAAACTTTCATTTCATTACATGGAACTGAGGACCTTTAAGGTTTAGTGTCTTGGAAACAAGGAACATAATACATGAAAAAAACATTAAACATTCTTCTTAAAACAATTGAAAGGCTTATCCTTAAGTTCATCCTAGGTTCATTACTGCATCTCAAAACCTGGGGACATACATGAAAAGAAAGGGTGAGCAGAAGGCCCAATAAGGGAAACAAGAGAAACATTTTACATGTGAACTTGAGATACTTCAATAAGGACATGAAAATAACTTTAAGGCATGAGAAAGAAATAATGAGATACATCATAATAAAAATAACATTTTTCATAACTTGAAGATGTGGCTGCAACATTTAATATTGACAATCATTTCGTTTCACCAAGGTCCATACCCAAGGTGTCATTAAAAATTACCAAGGTTATTCACCAAGGTATCAGTCTAAAAATTCATCTCTAGAGATTAAGTCTTTACCCAATGCATTGGAGCGCTATCTGGGCGCACCCTTGACATGTATTTATTATCCTGTGAGCCACATATATCATCATCAATCATTTCATAAACAACCCATATAGCATAAAGTAAATTGGTTTCATTTCATAATCATAACGTTTTAAAAACTACTTTAAAGACATGATCTTTATGTCACTTTAAACCCACGGAAAGGGAAAGTGGGTTTCATGTATGTAAATCCCAGAATATAAAATAAAACATTGTGATATATATGTGAATACCCCTATATAAATAAGAGCTTTGAGTATTCAACTAATAACATAAAATAATTTTGAGAAGAAGAGAGAGGCATTTTGAGACGAAAATTCTGCAGCATAACGGCTACGTTACAGGGTTTTAGAAAACGTTGAAAAGAGAGGGGACGTGGGTCACCCACTCATAAATGATGTATAAAAATAGTATAGGGACAGAATATAATGGATATGAATCATGTTAATGAAATTTAAAGGACATACCATTTGAAATGTAAAACATGGAAGTAAGACAAAAATAAGATTTCTCTTATGAAAATTTGGCAGCCTAACGGCGTCACTTAAACTTCAACAAAAATGAATTGAAGAGATCAAATAGGGTCTCTCATCATATGATCATAAAAGATCAGTATGATAGATATAGAGATAATACCCCAGCATAATAAAAAGGAACTTGAAATACTTGACATGAAAATAGAACTTGAAAATGAGAAGGTTGAAAGAATCCCTTAAAAATTTGGCAGCCTAACGGCGTCACTTAAACTTTCATAAAACGAAATGATGACAGTAAGAGGGGATATCTCATCATATAAAAATGAAAAGGGAAGTAAGATGAATATAAAAGAACATCCCCTCACATAAGAACAGGGATCATAAAGGAAATGACATAAAAGAGATTACATGAAAAGAAAGAGAGAGGTCGGATCCCTTACCTTAAAACGTAACTCTTAAAACTCAAAGGTTTGGACCTTGAGGGATTGGGGGCACCTTGGGAGGACTCCTTGTGAGGTAAGGAGACTAGAACTTCGTTGGGGGAGAGTTGGTAGTGAAAACTAAAGGAGGAAAGGGTGGGTATTATAGGGAAAGTTAGGGGACAAGGCATTAATGGCCAAGGGACACCTCACAAAGTGCTTTTCTCAAAACCATGTTCTCTCCCATGGAATTTACCATGGAGTTAGGACACATGGGGCCCCCAATACAATAATTCATCACCTTTGGCCATTCAACCCTTAAAATATCTCATGACATCATCATGACACAGTTATGATGACATTAAACATACTGAAACCCTAAAACTGTATTTTTACTATTCACTGAAAAATTCAACTTTCTCATAAAAATCCCAAAATTTCACCTTAACCAAATGTTGATGCTCTAATTAAATTTATGAACTCCATTTTATAAAAATAATTTTCTAAATATTTTTAATTTAATTTTTAAATAAAACTACTATTCATCGAGAATTCACTTTTTTCAGAAAAATCCCCAAAAATTACCATAACATAATATCGATGCTCTGAGTTCAAAAATAAAGTCCATTTTATAAAAATAATTTTTTAATTATTTTTAATTAAATTTTTAATTAAAAAACACTATTCACCTGAAAAAACTAATACTTGACTAATAATTTATGGAACTGTTATTTACCCATTTTATTGAATCTCATTACTTAATCAAGGTGTCTAAATTATATTAAAATCTTTCTTTAAGTGAGATTACTAATCCATTTGGTCACAGTACTAATCCTAAGCGTAAAATCACTATTCATAATTTACTATTCATCAAAAATTAAGTTGAGCTTATTAGACTACAAATTCTTTGTTGAACACTTTTGTAGAAGACTATTTTTTGAAAATCATTACACGTTATTAATTATTTAAGGTTTACATAAATATTTTAAAATATCCCCTTTTTCAAAATTCATCAATAAAATACATCCTAAAATTATCTAGACATTTTGAAATTTCACAAACATCACTAAAGGAAGAAATCTCAATTCATTCATTCCAAAGGATTACACAAAGAAGCTAGGGTCTCATCACATAGCCCCTTATAACACCGGCATATGTCCTAAGTGTAAGGTGTGATATGGTGAGAGAATCTGAGGGAGGCTCAGATAACATTGTCTTAGTAGTAATCTCTACTAACTTGAACTTCTCCCGTAGGCATTTCCATTCAAGCTTGACACGCTGGAGTTCGGCTTGGGCTTGCTCCAAAGTGAAGCCGAAAGATGCCACCTCCTTCCCAAGCTCTGATAAGTGGGCTTCATAAGGTTCGAGTCTACTGGATGAATCCATCAACTCCTCTTTTTGCATTAACCATTAACATCTCTATTAAATCATTAAGAGTAAGTTAATATACTACTCAAAAAGATTGGGTCGTTACATTCTTCCCCCCTTAAGAAATTTCGTCCCCGAAATTTATAATTGAGGCCTAGTCCAAAAGGTGAGGGTACTTTTGCATCATCGTTTCCTCAGGCTCCCAAGTCTCTTATTCATATTTATGATTCATCCACAACACTTTCACAAGGTGGGTATTCTTGTTTCATAGAACCTTGTCTCTATGGTCTAAGATCTCCACTAGCTGCTCCTCATAAGAGAGGTCATGTTCTAGCTGTACCACCTCTGGGTTAAGTACATGCAAAGGTTAGGGTATGTACTTCCTCAAGAGAGATACATGGAAGACATTGTGAACTTGAGCTAGGTTCGGTGGAAGTGCTAGACGATAGGCCACTGCTCCTATGCGATCAAGGATTTCATAGGGGCCAATGTACCTAGGGATGAGCTTCCCTTTCTTCCCAAACCGCATGACTCTCTTCCATGGAGAAATTCGAAGGAAGACTTTGTCACCAACACCAAACTCCAAGTCCCTTCGACGATTGTCAGCATAGCTCTTCTGCCGACTCTGAGCAGCCTTTATATGTTGTTGGATGGCATGAACATGTTCTATCATCTCTTGCACGAGATCAGGCCCAAGAATCTTTCTCTCATCAGTTTCATCCCAACATGTAGGAGTTCTACATCGCTTTCCATAAAGAGCTTCATAGGGTGCCATCTGATACTCTAATGGAAGCTGTTGTTATAGGAGAACTCAACTAATGGGAGGTGTTGATCCCATCCACCTTTAAATTCCATTGAGTATAATCTCAGCATGTCTTCGAGTGTCTAAATAGTCCTTTCCGATTGGCCATCAGTTTGAGGATACTAGGCCGTACTAAAATTCAATTCAGTATTCAGAGCATGTTGAAGACTTCTCCAGAATTGTGATGTGAATCTTGGGTCACGATCAGAAACGATGGATAGTGGTACCCCATGCAGCCTTACCTATTCCTTCACGTGTATATTGGCAAGTTGATATAGAGAGAAATCATACCAAATAGAGATAAAATGGGCGGTCTTGGTGAGACGGTCCATAATAACCCATATCGCATTATTTCCTTTGGATGTTTTCGGGAGACCAGTTACAAAGTCTATAGTGATATTATCCCACTTTCATACTAGTATGGGTAGCGGTTGTAATATCCCCTTAAGAAGTTGTCGTTCTGCCTTTACCTGTTGACACACCAGGAACCTTGTAGTGTAATCAGAAATCTCCCTCTTCATGTTATCCCACCAATAATGATCAGGAAGGTCTCTATACATTTTAGTGCTTCCTGGATGTATAGAGAAAGTAGAGCTATGAGCTTCATCCATCAGTTCTTTCATTATCTCTGGAATAGATGGAACACATAGTCTTGTACGAAATTTCAATACACAATCTTGATCAATATTGAAATCTGGGAACTTCCCATATTTTACAACCTCCAACTTCTCCTACAGAAAAGGATCTTCTTTTTGAGCCTTCTTGATCTTCTCTAGTAATGAAGGTTGAGAAATCATTTGGGATAGGGTTGATGATGGCCCTTTCCTTATAATTCCCATGTCCAGTTTTACTAGATCTATAATCAAGGAATCTCCTAGGATCCTCATTGTTTCCAGAACAACAGGGTCGTTCCTACTAAAAGCATACGCGACTTTATTTTCTCTTCCAGGGTGATAATGAATTGAACAATCATAGTCTTTAATAAGCTCCAACCATCTCCTTTGTCTCATGTTCAATTCTTTCTGTGTGAAAATATACTTTAGACTTTGGTGGTCAGTGTATATATCACATTTATCCCCATAAAGATAGTGCCTCCATATCTTTAGAGCAAAAACAACTGCCTCCAGCTCTAGATCATGCGTAGGATAATTCAGCTCATGAAACTTCAACTGTCGAGATACATAAGCAATTAACTTGTCATTTTGCATGAGGACGCACCCAAGCCCTTTCAGAGATTCATCGCTAAAAATAATGAATCCTTCTCTAATAGAGGGTAGTGTTAACACAGGTGCAGTAACCAATCTCTTCTTCAGCTCTTGGAAACATTCCTCGCATTCCTTTGTCCAGATGAACTTAACCCCTTTTCGAGTCAACTTGGTTAGTGGATTAGAAAGACGTGAAAAGTTTTTCACAAACCTCCTATAATATCCCGCTAAACCAAGGAAACTACGAATCTCAGTTACTGTTGTGGGTTGAGGCCACTCCTCCACAACCATTGTCTTAGCAGGGTCAACCGAGATCTCTTCATTGGTTACGATGTGCCCCAAGAATGCCACTTATTATAACCAAAATTCACACTTGCTGAACATTCCAAAGAGCCTCTCCTTCCGTAGAGTTTTTAAAATAACCCTCAGATGATCTTCATGCTTCTCATGACTTTTTGAATATATCAAAATATCATCAATAAAAACTACCACAAAGTTATCTAGGTAGTCCTTAAAGACTCTATTCATCAAATCCATGAAAATAGCAAGAGCATTAGTCAAACCGAAGGGCATAACAGTAAACTCATAATGCCAATATCTTGATCGGAAGGTAGTCTATGGAATACCTTCCTTCTTCACCCTCAGTTGATTATAACCAGATCGAAGGTCAATCTTAGAGAAGAATTGAGCCCCATGAAGTTAGTCAAATAAATCATCAATTCATGGAAGAGGATATATGTTCTTCACTGTGATTTTGTTCATTTCTCTATAATCAATGCATAGCCGCATTGATCCATCCTTCTTCTTCACAAAGAGAACTGGTTCCCCCCAAGGAGACACAATCGGTCGGATAAACCCCTTCTCCAACAAGTCTTGGAGTTGTTTCTTTAACTCTACTCGCTCCACATTTTCCATTCTATATGGGGTCTTTGATATCGGTTGAGATTCGGGTATGAGTTCAATGGAGAAGTCTACCTATCTTTTTGGGGGAGGTCCAGGTAACTCCTCAGGGAATACATCCATGTATTCTTGAACAATTGGAATATCTTCTATTTGTAAGCTCCCTTTTCCTTCTTCATCATCACTGATTAACTCCATAAAGAAAGCTATAGGAGGTGCTTCTAGATAGGGATCAGTTCAGGATATCTCTCCTTGGAAGATAACTGTAGGTTTTTTATTCAAGAATAGTGAGATTTCCTTACTTCTGCATTTGATCTTAGCATTATAATTTGAGAGTCAGTCTATCCCTAGTATAACGTCGAATTCCAACATGGGAATCACAACTAGATTTGCGATAAGATTATGCTCGCTAAAGTAAACACTATAGTCTCTAAACACTGTTGATGCATGAATAATCCCACTTAGAGTATTGACTAACAACTCAACTCAAGCAATTCGGGGATTGATTCTATATTCTTTGAAAACTTGGAAGAAATAAAGGAATGCGTAGAACCAGAATCAAACAAAGTAGTTTCTAGTTTTGAGAGGACAACAAGAGTACCTGCTACCACGTCATTTGGTGTAACACCCCAGGTAAATAAAGAATATGACATTTTTATATTTATCCATATTTTTGAATAAAATATTAATATGACTTTAAAGGGGACGCTATTCTCGATGGCGTACACAACACGCAACAACGAGTTTCTTGGGAATCTTACGTTGCACTCTAATAATAAAATAATATTATTTTAAATGGTAGTTAACATGTAGTCATTGTATTGGTGGGAATGGATAGAAATAACTAAAATATGATTATATATGTTTTTTAATGTTTTTACATTTATCCAATAAAATATAAAGGCAAAAATACGGAAATAATTCGATTTTAGGCGTATATGACCTAGTTTTCACTAAAGGTTCACTTATCGCCTTTTGATGGAGAACCATCATTAAATATAGTTTTGTTCACTCTTATACATCCTTTTGGACCAAATAAAATTCTTCTTAAGAATTGGGACATCAAAATTTACTTTGTGTAAATTTTTGGTATCTTTCCGATAAAGTTCATTTTTTTAAATGAATAGTGTAAAATGTTGTATTTTAATTCAAAACCTCTTTTTAATATAATTTATTTATATGATTAGATTATCTTTTGAATTGGTTTTAAAGTGAAATTAGAATATATTTTTACCATTAAATCCAATAGTGGTCATTGAAATTAATTTCACTTTGAAAACAGACTTAAACTAGTGTCAATCTTTGGATACTTATTGTTTCATAAAAACACGCTATTTGCTCTGACAGCAGGAATTAATTATTAAATTAATTAATGTGACTTATATGTTTTGAATTTTTTAAAATAGAATTCATTTTTGAATTTGGAATATCAAATATAGCTTAGGGTGAATTTTTGGGATTTTTCTGAAAAACTTCAATTTTTGATGAATAGTGAAACCACTAAGTGGTACTTATAAAAACTGATATTTCCATTTAAATGAAATTTTGCCATCTTTGTGTTTTGAATTTTAAAAATCCGACATACATGGTTTTCATTAAGAAGTAAAATTTGGTTCAATGGGATAAAAATAATTTTTTGGTGAATAGTAACTTATTAAGTTTTTAATCGCGATTAGAGGTAATTAGTGTAGTTTAAGGTAAAAATAATGTTTTAATAATATGAAATGAACTTGACACATGTCCTAACCTCATTGGATGTGTCATGGCCGACCAAGACAACTCATGGGTCAACTTGGGGACCCCATCAAGCCACTTTGGTTGGAAAATGACATTAATACCTTTTTATTTAAAGTTAAAGTAAAAATGAGACAAACATGAAATGTTTTACTAAAACAATTTTTACATGGGGTTATACAAATCAGATTTTTGACTATAAATATTAATTGGAAATATAAAAAGATTTCCTACATCATTGTAGTTTTTTTATAAATTTTACACATTAAATAAATTAAATTATTTATGACATCATGATGATGCAGCGATGACCTCATTATTTAACGATTTAAATAAAATGGAAAGATAATGTAATATCTAAGACCTACACATGTCTAAAACCTATTAGATGAGTGGATTTAGAACCCTTATCACCTTATCCTCGAAACACATTAATTTGGGACCTCTTAAATCCGAATACCATTTTAAAATAAAGTGACTTTTCTTTACCTTCCAAGAGTGCCCTCCTCTCCTCTTATAAAAGGCCCCCACCTCTACCTCCTTACCCATACTCCAAAAGCCTTTGGCTCGGACATCATCTGCCCATTTTTTCTCTCCACTTCCCTCTATTACTCCTTGAAGCCTCACTTTGGGCATAAGTCTTCCCATGGAAGCCTTTGAGCTCAAACAAAAGGGAGTTACCCGATTTTAAGGTAATGCCTTCACTTGTGTCCTTTTGTTTTATTTTGCTTCTACAACCCCCTAAAATCTTTTTATTCATTTATTTTGTAACAAATCCAGTATCATAAATATACTTGGATGTTTTTATAAGAATTATTCGAGCTAAACATACACACACCTACATATAATGGTTAAAGAACATACTGTTTCAGTGGATGGCGAATTTCTGCCTCTCGAAACGATGATTGTTCAACATTCTTCTAACACCTTCAAAGGTGGCCATTAAGATGACTCTATATTTATATGTGATATATAATATGTTTTCTTTTTCCTTAAGCTTCTGTATTTTTCATTTTGGGCATACCTTTATGGTTTCCATTATGGGTAAACGCAATATCTTCATTTAAGGAAGTGCGGACTACCGCCCCCTCAAAGTGATTTGATTCGTTAATACCATATGTGGTACGTATAAAGGATATATTTAATAATATTATATATGATACCATATTGGAATTAAAATACTATTATGTATCATTATGTTCTAATTCCATTAATTATGACATATAAATGGAAGTAGCGTTCATGCGTACGTACGGCTTACCGTCTCCATGAACGGTACATTTCATTTCTTATCTCAAAATGTTATGTAATATTATAAGTACATATATATAATGGATATATATGTAATATATTACATCTCAATTATGGATATCATTCTGTAATTATAACATATATATATATATATATATCTCTCTCATTTTGTTTTAATTCCATTAATATGAAAAAAAATGAAAGTAGCGTTCATGCGTACGTACGGCCTACCGTCTCCATGAACGGTTCTTTTCGTTTTTATCTCTAAATGATATGTAATAGTATGAAATGAATATTTACTGGATATAAATGATATTTTAATCATTAATACTATTCTGGAAATTATTTACTTATAACTACATGGGCAATCTTTTTTCAAACAAGTTCATTTTTGACTCATGTACCAAACATCGGCAAAAACGTCTGATATAAACTAACATTATTAAACAATTATTATAACATTATAATATGTGATATTAAATGAATAATAATCTCTAAAGGAGGTACTTAGGTAATTATTAATTGACCAAATTTTATTATTCAGGAATATAAAGAAACGAACAAGACAAGTTGGACTTGAGGTAAGGGATCCTACTCCAGTATTTCTTTTTAAGTATACTATTTTATGTCATTCCCTATAAAGCTCATCTTTCTTGTTATTGGGATGTTATTTTATATTAAACATACTGTAATTTTTATGTTCATGTGATGATATACCCTATTCTCTCTCATCAATCCATTTTGGAAGTTTTGAGTGGCGCCGTTAGGATGTCGAATTTTCGTAAGAGATCTAACCTCTCTATTTCTTTTTAAGTACTGTCCTTTATGTCACTTCTTTTAAGCTCCTATTTGTTATGTTTGGGGATGTTCTTTTATATTCCTATTTCTATAAACTTTAAGTTAATATGATTAGATACCCTTTTTGATCTCATCAATCAATTTTTGTAAGTATTATGTGGCTTCGTTAGGCTGCCGAGTTTTCATAAGGGATTTTTCATCTCACTTTTAATCCCGTGAAATTTATGCTACATTTGACAAAATTTACTTTGATTCGTGTATGTACTTCCCTTTATTCTACTCTTTGTGTAATATACTTTCGTTTATGAGTATTTACATCAATGATTTATTGTCCTTCTTTCATGGGGTGTATGTTTTGAAAGATACCCAAGTCGGTAAGGGAACCTTTCACCCTCCTCTTTTTTAAAAGACTTCTTTTGTTGGGTCTTTTAATTTACATATTGTTATGTTGGGATATGTTATCATATATCCTTATTGATGTAAATTTTATGTCCAAGTGATGAGATACACTTTTTATCTCTCATCAACTCATTTTGATGTGACGCCGTTAGGCTGTCAAGGGAACTTCTTAACCCAATTTCGATTTCTTTGGGTTCAACATGTAGTTATTGAATATGTCATCCTTTGAATATGTGTGAATTACCTTTGATTATCTTACACTTAATATCCACTTATATTTGGTGTATTCGTTTGTCATGCATAATTATGTAATTGATTTATCCTTAAACCAAGGATACCGTCTTTGTAAGGGACTTTGTCTCAATCTCCTTTCATTGAGGCATATTCTGTTTTATACACAACCTTCTTTTATATGGTGTATAAACCCCTATGACTTTTACGTTTATTCAAAAGGAATCTTTTTTATACGAAGCATTTACCAAATGACAAAAGGGAATGTTTTTGTCGTACGTATGCGTAGAAAACGACTTCTCCGCCACCGTGACCATTATTTGAGTTTCGGCTTCCTCTACAAGCCATACCTTCTTTTTAAAAGAAAAATAAATACCATGTTTTACTTTTCTTTAATCTTGGTATTGAAAATGGTTTTCATAATGTTTTTATATCAATGTTTTGTATTGATATCTTATGATTGAAAGGTGGGAATGTTATGTTTCCTTTATGCATGTTTTATGTGATACGATTATGTTAAGGTTCTTGGGAATTATTATGAAGACGGGTGGTTCTGTGATAAACTAAGGGCGAGTGAGCCCGATATAGCTCTCCAATGCATTGGGTAACGTGAAGGAGTGAAACGTTAAGGTTTCTCCGAAGAGATTTAGGGAATATACTATGATGGGTATTCCAAACGTAACCAAGAGGGTTACTCCCTACGTAAGAATGTTATGAATGCCTCAAGTTACCTTTATGTCTTATTATTTCTATGATTTATTCATGGTTTGATGAGGTATGTTAAAGTGCCTATGTTTTATGGGTAAATTATGATTTCATTCTTATGTATATATGAACTCATGTTCCCTTTCCATATTTTTATAACCCTTACTGAGCTTTTTATGCTCATCCCAAGTTTTTCAAATGTTTTTCATAGGTCAAGGGAAAGGTACATGATGTGATGATAGTGTCAAGGATGTTTCAAGAAAGAATCCATGTTTTATTTTAAATATGTTTCCATTGATGGGAAGAATGAATACTATCTTTTATGTAACCACTTTGTTTAAATGTGGAATGTAATGCAAGTTTCATGATCTAATTCTCTGAAACTCTAAACCTGAAAAGATCCTCAATGTGTAATGTTGTAATAACTCAAGATTAAGTAAGGTTTAAGGCTAGGGCCTTATAGTTGGTATCAAAGGTCGGTTTAGATAACTTTAGAGGTTAGGGTATTCTCTAAGCATAACTGGCAGTACCATAATGGATAGGATTTTAGAAAGAGTCCTAGTTTTAGATAAAGTGAATGAGTAAGTATATCTTAGTGGTTATCTCCCTCATTAGTACATGATGGTCTTGTTGATATTCTCACACTGACATTTCTGTTTTTAGTGAAATGATGGATCTAGCAGGCACCAAAGAGACAACAGGTTTGAAGGAAACGGTGGTGGTTCTCTGATTAAGAGACTGGATGAAATGGGGGATTCAATGAGGAATCTCATGGTTGTTCTAAACCAACTATCAAGGAGTCATGATCAACCACTTTAACCTTGGCATGTTCTATAATGAATCATGTACGAGATGACCAAATCGATGTGGAAGTTTAGGTAATAATTATAAAGGTAACCATTAGAGTTTATATGATCCTTACTTTTGAGGTAATTATGGGTTATTATATGATATGCTGGAAAATGAATGGCATGAGATAAAATTAAGGTTAAAATATGTAATGATCATTTTTGATGATTTTATCTCTTTTTGGGGAATGATTTAAGAATTATATAGTTTTGGAAAAAGGACAAGACGCAGACCGTGTGACAACCCGTCGCGTCGGACAAAGCTGCGGGAATCGAACCCCCAACCAAAGTGGGACTGGTATTTATCACCTACCACTGGACTACGTGAAGTCCCTGGATAGTTTGACCGATTCTTTTTAGTTAGATGATTTTATGAATTAAAAGTAAGTTGATTTTGGGTTATTTATGAAAATGATTAACCTATCATGGAAGATATGTGATTAGGTTAATTACTTTTCAATACGAGACTTTAAGAGCAACTGATGTTGTTTGGAGATAAATGCTACGATTTAACTTGGAAGACTATGTGACTAAATACTTCAAATATTTGGGTTTCAATCTTATATTTGTTTAATTTGAAGAATTTTATGGACAATTTGGTTATCGAATGGTCCTCATTGAACTTTGGGATTTGTTGGACAAACATTGAGATTAAGAATAGATTTTCTTTTTATAAAGGGTTATCCTTTTTTGGATTATCTGACCTTGTACTAACCTTTCTAGTTTGGGTTTTGGTTAAAGCCTAAATACATGGGATGTATATTGTTCTCTTTTGTGGATTAGGTGATTCTCTAGAAGTTTATTATAGTACTCTTAATGCGAACAAGTCTCCCTAAATATTCGTCTTTTGGAAAAAATGTGAGTTTGATTAAGGAATCTAGTAAAATTTGAAAGTCAACATGGTAAGTGATTATGTTTCCTTATGAATAAATTCCTCAATAAAAAGTAACTTAAAACAAAAATGTTTTCTATTAACTTTTCCTACTGGGGAAACCAACACCGTTTAACCCATCACAAGTTTTTGACTTTCTTATTGTTAACTTTCTCCTAAACATGTTTTCTATCACTCTCCATTAGAACATGACCCTATGTTTTCTCCACCATGTCCATGTTTTCCTACATGGAGTCCTAGTATGGTTTAACTCTGGTGACCTCTGTACTTATCTTTCTTTATTTTAAAGTGATTGTTTTACCGACTCTTGTTTCGATGTGGGATTTTCAAGGATGTTTCCAAGCTAAATTTTAAAAATTGCGAGGACGCAATTCCCAAAAGGGGGGAAGGATGTAACACCCCAGGTAAATAAAGAATATGACATTTTTATATTTATCCATATTTTTGAATAAAATATTAATATGACTTTAAAGGGGACGCTATTATCGATGGCGTACCCAACACGCAACAACGAGTTTCTTGGGAATCTTACGTTGCACTCTAATAATAAAATAATATTATTTTAAATGGTAGTTAACATGTAGCTATTGTATTGGAGGGAATGGATATTAATAACTAAAATATGATTATATATGTTTATTAATGAATTTACATTTATCCAATAAAAGATAAAGGCATAAATACGAAAATAGTTCGATTTTAGGCGTATATGCCCTAGTTTTCACTAAAGGTTCACTTATCGCCTTTTGATGGAGAACCATCATTAAATATAGTTTTGTTCACTCTTATACATCCTTTTGGACCAAATAAAACTCTTCTTATGAATTGGGACATCAAAATTTACTTTGTGTAAATTTTTGGTAACTTTCCGATAAAGTTCATTTTTTTAAATGCATAGTGTAAAATGTTGTATTTTAATTCAAAACCTCTTTTTAATCTAATTTATTTATATGATTATATTATCTTTTCAATTGGTTTTAAAGTGAAATTATAATATATTTTTATCATTAAATCCAATAGTGGTCGTTGGATTTAATTTCACTTTGAAATCAGACTTAAACTAGTGTCAATCTTTTGATACTTATTGTTTCATAAAAACACTCTATTTGCTCTCACAGCGGGAATTAATTATTAAATTAATTAATGTGACTTATATGTTTTGAATTTTGTAAAATAGACTTCATTTTTTAATTTGGAATATCAAATATATCTTAGGGTAAATTTTTGGGATTTTTCTGAAAAACTTCAATTTTTGATGAATAGTGAAACCACTAAGTGGTACTTATAAAAACTGATTTTTTCGTTTAAATGAAATTTTTCCATCTTTGTGTTTTTAATTTCAAAAATCCGACATACATGGTTGTCAATAAGAAGTAAAATGTGGTTCAATGGGATAAAAATAATTTTTTTGGTGAATAGTAACTTATTAAGTTTTTAATCGCGATTAGAGGTAATTAGTGTAGTTTAAGGTAAAAATAATGTTTTAATAATATGAAATGAACTTGAAACATGTCCTGACCTCATTGGATGTGTCAGGGACGACCAAGACAACCCATGGGTCAACTTGGGGACCCCATGAATCCACTTTGGTTGGAAAATGACATTAATATCTTTTTATTTAAAGTTAAAGTAAAAAATGAGACAAACATGAAATGTTTTACTAAAACAATTTTTACATGGGGTTATACAAATCTGATTTTTGACTATAAATATTAATTGGAAATATAAAAATATTTCCTATATCATAGTAGTTTTTTTATAATTTTTAGACTTTAAATAAATTAAATTATTTATGACATCATGATGATGCAGCGGTGACCTCATTATTTAACGATTTAAATAAAATGGAAAGATAATGTAATATCTAAGACCAACACATGTCCAAAACCTATTGGATGATTGGATTTCGAACCCTTATCACCTTATACTCGAAACAAATCAATGTGGGACCTCTTAAATCCGAATACCATTTTAAAATAAAGTGACTTTTCTTTACCTTCCAAGAGTGCCCTCCTCTCCTCTTATAAAAGGCCCCCAACTCTACCTCCTTACCCACACTCCCAAAGCCTTTGGCTCGGCCAAACTCTGCCCATTTTGTCTCTACACTTCCCTCTATTACTACTTGAAGCCTCACTTTGGGTATAATTCTTCCCAACGAAGCCTTTGAGCTCAAACCAAAGGGAGTTACCCAATTTTAAGGTAATGTCTTCACTTGAGTCCTTTTGTTTTATTTTGCTTCTCCAACCCCCTAAACTCTTTTTATTCATTTCTTTTGTAACAAATACAGTATCATCAATATACTAGGATGTTTTTATAATAAGGATTCGAGCTACACTTACACAAAACTACATCTAATGGTTAAAGAACATACTGTTTCAGTGGATGGCGAATTTCTGCCTCCCGAAACGATGATTGTTCAGCATTCTTCTAACACCTTCAAAGGTGGTCATTAAGATGACACTATATTTATATGTGATATATAATATGTTTATTTTTTCCTTAATCTTCTGTATTTTTCATTTTGGGCATACCTTTATGGTTTCCATTATGGATAAACGTGATATCTTCATTTAAGGAAGCGCGGACTACCGCCCCCTCAAAGTGATTTGATTCGTTAATACCATATGTGATACGTATAAAGGATATATTTAATAATATTATATATGATACCATACTGTAATTAAAATACTATTATGTATCATTATGTTCTAATTCCATTAAATATGAAATAGAAATGGAAGTAGCGTTCATGCGTACGTACGGCTTACCATCTCCATGAACGGTACATTTCATTTCTTATCTCAAAATGTTATGTAATATTATAAGTACATATATATAATAGATATATATGTAATATATTACATCTAAATTATGGATATCATTCTGTAATTAAAACATATATATCTCTCTCTCATTTTGTTTTAATTCCATTAATATGACAAAAAAATGAAAGTAGCGTTCATGCGTACGTACGGCCTACCATCTCCATGAACGGTGCTTTTCGTTTTTTATCTCCAAATGATATGGAATAGTATGAAATGAATATTTACTGGATATATATGATATTTTAATCATTAATAATATTCTGGAAATTATTTACTTATAACTACATCGGCAATCTTTTTTCAAACAAGTTCATTTTTGACTCATGTACCAAACATCGGCAAAAATGTCTGATATAAACTAACATTATTAAACAATTATTATAACATTATAATATGTGATATGAAATGAATAATAATATCTAAAGGAGGTACTTAGGCAATTATTAATTGACCAAAGTTTATTATTCAGGAATATAAAGAAACGAACAAGACAAGTTGGACTTGAGGTAAGGGATCCTACTCCACTATTTCTTTTTAAGTATACTCTTTTATGTCATTCCCTATAAAGCTCATATTTCTTGTTATTGGGATGTTATTTTATATTACACTTACTGTAATTTTTATGTTCATGTGATGAGAGACCCTATTCTCTCTCATAAATCCATTTTGGAAGTTTTTAGTGGCGCTGTCAGGCTACCGAATTTTCGTAAGAGATCTAACCGCTCTCTTTCTTTTTAAGTAATCTCCTTTATGTCACTTCTTTTAAGCTCCTCTTTGTTATGTTGGGGGATGTTATTTTATATTCCTCTTTCTATAAAATTTAAGTTTATATGATGAGATACCCTGTTTGATCTCATCAATCCATTTTTGTAAGTTTTATGTGGCGTTGTTAGGCTGCCGAGTTTTCGTAAGGGATTTTTCATCTCACTTTTAATCCTGTGAGATTTATGCTACATTTTCCACAATTTCCTTTGAGTGGTTTATGTACTGCCCATTATTCTACTCTTTGTGTAATATACTTTCGTTTATGAGTATTTACATCAATGATTTATTGTCCTTCTTTCATGGGGTGTATGTTTTGAAAGATACCCAAGTCGGTAAGGGAACCTTTCACCCTCCTCTTTTTTAAAAGACTTCTTTTGTTGGGTCTTTTAATTTACATATTTTTATGTTGGGATATATTCTCATATATCATTATTGATGTAAATTTTATGTCCAAGTGATGAGATACACTTTTTATCTCTCACCAACTCATTTTGATGTGACGTCGTTAGGCTGTCAAGGGAACTTCTTAACAAAATTTCGATTTCTTTGGGTTCAACATGTAGTTATTGAATATTTCATCCTTTGAATATGTGTGAATGACCTTTGATTATTTTACACTTAATATCCAATTATATTTGGTGTATTCGTTTTTCACACATAATTATGTAATTGATTTATCCTTAAACCAAGGATACCTTCTTTGTAAGGGACTTCGTCTCAATATCCTTTCATTGAGGCATATTCTGTTTTATACACAACCTTCTTTTATATGGTGTATAAACCCCTTTGAATTTTATGTTTATTCAAAAGGAATATTTTTTCTACGAAGCGTTTACTAAACGAAAAAAGGGAATGTTTTTGTCGTACGTATGCGGCGACAACGACTTCTCCGCCGCCGTGACCATTATTTGAGTTTCGGCTTCCTCTACAAGCCATACCTTCTTTTTAAAAGAAAAATAAATACCATGTTTTACTTTTCTTTTATCTTGGTATTGAAAATGGTTTTCATAATGTTTTTATAAAAATGTGTTGTATTGATATCTTGTGATTGAAAGGTGGGAATGTTATGTTTCCTTTATGCATGTTTTATGTGATACGATTATGTTAAGGTTCTTGGGCATTATTATGAAGACGGGTGGTTCCGTGATAAACTAAGGGAGGGTGAGCCCGATATATCTATCCAATGCATTGGGTAACGCGAAGGAGTGAAACTTTAAGGTTTCTCCGAAGAGATTTAGGGAATATACTGTGATGGGTATTCCAAACGTAACCAAGAGGGTTACTCGCTACGTAAGAATGTTATGAATGCCTCAACTTTCCATTATGTCTTGTGATTTCTATGATTTATTCATGGTTTGATGAGGTATGTTAAAGTGCCTATGTTTTATGGGTAAATTATGATTTCATTCTTATGTATATATGAACTCATGTTTCCTTTCCATATTTTTATAACCCTTACTGAGCTTTTTATGCTCATCCCAAGTTTTTGAAATGTTTTTCACAGGTCAAGGGAAAGGTACATGATGTGATTATAGTGTCAAGGATGTGTCAAGAAAGAATCCATGTTTTATTTTCAATATGTTTCCGTTGATGGGAAGAATGAATATTGTCTTTTATGTAACCACTTTGATTAAATGTGGAATGTACTGCAAGTTTCATGATCTAATTATCTAAAACTCTAAACCTGAAAAGATCCTCAATGTGTAATCTTGTAATAACTCAAGATTAAGTAAGGTTTAAGGCTAAGTCCTTATATTTGGAGCTTCAAATTCAGTTGTTGTGATAGAAAAAGCAAGACCTTGCTCCCCTGGCCTTTGCTGAGGTTGATGGTGATTCCCCTCCACTACCCTTGGATTTGGACAGAGATTAGCATAGTGCCCAAGCTGTCCACACTTGAAGCAATGGACTTCGGGTTAGGCCAGAACCATCTTTCCTCTATATTTAGTGTTGGGGAGTTGAGGCTTCACCTCACTACAACAATTCCGAGAAATATGGCCTCCTCTTCCACACTTGTATCACTTGACACTTCCGACCAAGCAGTTCCCCGGATGCTTCTTCCCACATTTATTGCATGTGGTAAGTTTCATTTGCTTTCCACCTCTTCCCTGATCAAAATTCTTCCCTAAACTAGGATCCAAAGATCTCTTCTTGTCATTTTATTTATGAGACCACTGTGTCTCACCAAACTCTAGCTCAACTTTCATTGCACTCCGCACAATCTCCTCATAGCTATCGTAGTCCCGGTTGGTTAAATTCTTCTGCAGATGAGGTCTCAGTCCACTGAAAAATCTATCAACAATCCCACTTGGATCCATGAAAAAGCTAGAGGTATATCGTGAAAGTCGGGTGAAGTTCATCTCATAGCTTCCGACTGATTTGTTCTCCTTCTTCTTCTGCTCGAGAAACTCTTTCTCCATTATCGTTCTCATGGAATGAGGGAAATATTTGTTAAAGAATATTCCCCAGAATTCTTCCCACTCCATAGCTTCCATCTCTCTTCTAGGCTTCGTGTTTTTGACCAAGGACCACCACTGATCAGCTTCTCCCTCTAGGCGATAAACAGCAAGGGTGACTTTTTCTTATTCCGAACAAAGGAGTACAGAAAAGATCTTTTCAATGGAGCTTATCCATTTTTCCACAACCAAAGGGTCAGTAGATCCACTGAATGATGGCGGTCGTTGATGCATGAAGGAATCAACAGAATGTTGTTCCCTTCGTGGTGAGATCGGTCTCTCAACTTGATTCAAGTTATTACTCATAACTTGAGTCAGTTGGTTCATCATTCGCATGAATGTTTCCATTCTGGCTTCCATCGGGGGGTCGTCAGCACATGGTGCATTGCGGTCACCATCTGCATGGTTCCTCCTATTTCCCGACATCTTCTAAAATAATAAAACTTTAGTGAGAAACTTATTTCATTTATGAATCTTTTAACTAAGACTTCATTCTCCGAAAATTACATTTCTCTATAATTCCTTCATAATGATTCATAAACGGCTTGTGATTAACCAAACATATCCCCCGGGAGTATCGTAACCAAGAGTGCAGCAAGGCCCATTATCGTGCACAAGTTCCCATTCGATTCTAGCTCAAAGAGGTGTTTTCGGGTTTTACCCCTATGTACATCTGTGCCAGAACCTCCTCTACCTGCTCGTATCCAGACAGGGATGTATTTGTTTGATAAACCACTTACTCAATACTTACCAAAATACCAGGAAGTTTTCCTATATTTAAACTTTTCTATAGGGTTATTCATAAAGTTTTTATATCCTAATTTCCACAAATAACTAAACCATACTTTGATACCAACTATAGCATCCCGTCTTTTTATAACATAAACTTTCATTTCATTACATGGAACTGAGGACCTTTAAGGTTTAGTGTCTTGGAAACAAGGAACATAATACATGAAAACAACATAAAACTTTCTTCTTAAAACACTTGAAATGCTTCTCCTTATGTTCATCCTAGGTTCATTACTGCATCTCATAACCTGGGTACATACATCAAAAGAAAGGGTGAGCAGAAGGCCCAGTAAGGGAAACAAGAGAAACATTTTACATGTGAACTTGAGATACTTCAATAAGGACATGAAAATAACTTTAAGGCAAGAGAAAGAAATCATGAGATACATCATAATAAAAATAAAATTTTTCAAAACTTGAAGATGTGGATGAAACATTTAATATTGACAATCATTTCATTTCCCCAAGGTCCATCCCCAAGGTGTCATTAAAAATTACCAAGGTTATTCACCAAGGTATCAGTCTAAAAAGTCATCTCTAGAGATTAAGTCTTTACCCAATGCATTGGAGCGCTATCTGGGCGCACCCTTGAAATGTATTTATTATCATGTGAGCCACATATATCATCATCAATCATTTCATAAACAACCCATATAGAATAAAGGAAATGGGTTTCATTTCATAATCATAACGTTTTAAAAACTGCTTTAGAGACATGATCTTTATGTCACTTTAAACCCACGGAAAGGGAAAGAAGGTTTCATGTATGTAAATCCCAGAATTTAAAATAGAAAATTTTGATATATATGTGAATACCCTTATAGAAATAAGAGCTTTGAGTATTCACTTAATAACATAAAATAATTTTGAGAAAAAGAGAGAGGCATTTTGAGACGAAAATTCTGCAGCATAACGGCTACATTACAGGGTTTTAGAAAATGTTGAAAAAAGAAGGGACATGGGTCACCCACTCATAAATGATCTATAAAAATAGTATAGGGACATAATATAAAGGATATGAATCCTGGTAATGAAATTTGAAGGACATACCATTTGAAATGTAAAACATGGAAGTAAGACAAAATTAAGATTTCCCTTATGAAAATTTGGCAGCCTAACGGCGTCACTTAAACTTCAACAAAAACGAATTAACGAGATCAAATAGAGTCTCTAATCATATGATCATAAAAGATCAGTATGATAGATATAGAGATCATACCCCAACATAATAAAACGTAACATGAAAGACTTGACATGAAAATAGAACTTGAAAATGAGAAGGGTGAAAGAATCCCTTAAAAATTCGGCAGCCTAACGGCGTCACTTAAACTTTCATAAAACGAAATGATGAGAGTAAGAGGGGATCTCTAATCATGTAAAAATGAAAGGGGGAGTAAGAGGAATATAGAAGAACATCCTATCACATAATAAAATAGAGCATAAAGGGAATGACATAAAAGAGATTACATGAAAAGAAAGAGAGAGGTCGGATACCTTACCTTAAAACGTAACTCTTAAAACTCAAAGGTTTGGACCTTGAGGGATTGGGGGCACCTTGGGAGGAATCCTTTGGAGGTAAGGATACCAGAACATCGTTGGGGGGGAATTGGGAGTGAAAACTAAAGGAAGAAAGGGTGGGTATTTATAGGGAAAGTGAGGGGACAAGGCATTAATGGCCAAGGGACACCTCACAAGTGCTTTTCTCAAAACCATGTGCTCTCCCATGGCATTTACCATGGAATTAGGCCACATAGGGCCCCTTATACAATAATTAATCACCTTAGGCTGGCCAAACCTTAAAATAACTCATGAAATCATCATGACATAGTTTTGATGTCATTAAACATACTGAAACCCTAAAACTGCATTTTTACTATTCACTGAAAAATTCAACTTTCTCAGAAAAATCCCAAAATTTCACCTTAACCAAATATCGATTCTCTAATTACATTTATGAACTCCATTTTATAAAAATAATTTTCTAAATATTTTTAATTTAATTTTTAAATAAAAGCACTATTCATCGAGAATTCACTTTTTTCAGAAAAATCCCAAAAAATTACCATAACATAATATCGATGCCCTGAGTTCAAAAATAAAGTCTATTTTATAAAAATAATTTTCTAATTATTTTTAATTAAATTTTTAATTAAAAAACACTATTCACCCAAAAAAACTAATACTTGGCTAATAATTTATGAAGACATTATTTACCCATTTTATTGAATCTCATTACTTAATCAAGGTGTCTAAATTATATTAAAACTATCTTTAAGTGAGATTACTAATCCATTTGGTCACATTACTAATCCTAAGCGTAAAATCACTATTCATAATTTACTATTCATCAAAAATTAAGTTGAGCTTATTAGAATCCAAATTCATTACTGAACACTTTTGTACAAGACCATTTTTTGAAAATCATTACACATTATTAATTATTTAAGGTTTACATAAATATTTTAAAATATCCCATTTTTCAAAATTCATCAATAAAATACATCCTAAAATTATCCGGACATTTGAAATTTCACAAACATCACTAAAGGAAGAAATCTAAATTCATTAATTCCAAAGGATTACACAAAGAAGCTAGGGTCTCGTCACATAGCCCCTTATAACACCGGCATATAACCTAAGTGTAAGGTGTGCTATGGTGAGAGAATCTGGGGGAGGCTCAGATAACATTGCCCTAGTAGTAATCACTACTAACTTGAACCTCTCCCGTAGGCATTTCCGTTCAATCTTGACACGCTGGAGTTCGTCTTGGGCTTGGTCCAAAGCGAAGCCCAAAGATGCCACCTCCTTCCCAAGCTCTGATAAGTGGGCTTCATAAGGTTCGAGTCTACTGGATGAAGCCATCGACTCCTCTTTATGCATTAACCATTAGCATATCTATTAAATCATTAAGAGTAAGTTAATATACTACTCAAAAAGATTGGGTCGTTACAAATATTCTATTAAGAATAGTATTGTTCCCTTATGAATAATAATGTACCCTTCTGAGTAGTAACTTGACCCTAATGAATAGTAATGTACCTTTATGAATAGTAATGTTACCCTTATGAATAGTCAAATACCCATATGAATATTAACCTCACCTGTGTTATTGTATATATAATATTTAATTGAATTTATGGTACACCCATATCTTTGAATATGTAAATAAATGCTTAAAAGTTTTTATTTTTTGGATAAAGTATAATTTTATTTAAAAATCAGTTTTCTAATATTTATAAAATTATTTTGATAAAATTGAGTTAATTTTGGGATTCTATACATCGAAAAAATGTTGGGGTAAATTTTTTGTAATTTTTTAAATACGTGGTTTTTTTGTGAAAAGTGAAGTTTTGGTATTTAACAAATAAATTATTTCTACATCATGGATGTGTCAATGATGATGTGGTGCTGATTTAAGCCCATTATCTCGAATTAAAAATCCATTATTAATGTTTTTAGTCATGTAAGACTCATTATAACTTGTCTTGAGGAAAAATAATAAAATAATATTTAAAATAATGTGAAATCTCTCCCCTCCTCCACTATAAATAACACCCATTTCCCCCTCTTCCTCCCACACCTATCAAGCATTGAGAAAGGTATAATTTCTACTGAATTTTCTCCCCAATATCCTTCCCCATGTCCATGACCTACTGGTCTCACACAAAGACGAAAATCAATTTTTTTAAGGAGGATCTCAAGGAGAAGACATTAAGATGTAAGAAATCCTCTTATTTTTTCATGTGTTTTCCTTTCCTTTAATTTTTTATTATTGTCTCATTCCATCCTATTATACAAGAGACATGAAAGCTCCATAAATATGGTATATTATGTATGTTCCCATTTTGATGTAAAATTCATCATCATTCTTCCTCTCCTCTCCAACTTATTCAAGGAATAAAAACATTGTCAGTGATGTGTCGAATTTCCAACATCCTGGACGATGTGATTTGAATTTTATTTAATTCCTTCAATTATGGTCATGAAAAAACATTAATGGTTTAAAATGGTTATAATATATGTATTATGTATCATACATGGTTCTAGAATCATTTTTTTACACATGGTTATAAATTTATAAAACAAAATGAGGTCGTTATTATCAAAGAACACCTAAAATTATCTAAACGAACATCATCAATTTTTTAACTTATGAATCATCTTCCTTTCCAAATTCAAAATAATAAATGGTATAAATTATGGTTTAGGAAATATTTTACTACCATTCCATTCCAATTATGGAGTTTCACTTCCAATCAACAAGCATATCCATCATGAACCGATCATGGAAAACATGTAAAGAATGCACCTGAAATAATGGAAGGAACAAAATACTAGCAATTAAAAGATGAAATGATGTTATAAAATGATCATATAAGATGTTATATATATGAATATGTTTCTATAATATATTAATATCAGTCTTTTATCATTATATAGGAGGTTCAAACAAGTTTTATGTAAGATAAACCCGAGGTAAGGGAATTCAGAACCCGATTTCCATTTTTTGGGTTAACATTGTACTTAATTATTTATCTGGTACTAAAAATGTTTGTGTGAATAGTTTTGTTTATAATATGTCTAATTATGTTTATTTACAGTCTCTATACATATTCCATCCACTCTATGAAGTCTCACTTCAATTATATGTTTTTTGTAAGGGGTTTTAATTTTAAAATCATATTTTAAAAATTTTGTTTTACAATATTCAAAAGCAATGTTTTTTATGAAATTATTCATGATTTATGATTATGTTCTCGTTTCTGGGAATTTTTTATGATGATTCTTGGGACATATATCTCCCTCAAATTCATTGGGCATGTGCATGTTGGAGTTCGGTCGTATGGTTACTCCATGTGTAACTGCGATTGTTACACAAATTGTAAGGTAGTTGTGAGCGTTACAGTATTATGTAAGTAATGCACCGGGATACCATTATGTTTCTATTTGTGTTCTTATGTATTTTTGGAATCTTATATAAATCTAATGTTTCCGAAAGTGATTATATATGGGTGATAATTATAATTTTTTAAATTATTTCATATGCAACAAATATTCATGGAGTAATGTGTTCTTTCCTTCTATTTATATTCATTACTGAGATTTTTGTTCTCATCCCATGTTTTTGTAAATGATTTTCACTGGTTAAAATGATGTGTAATACAAAGAAGGAATCCAAGTTAAATTTTTGATGAGCTGTCAAAGAAATCATGTTTTATTTGAATGTTTTTTTATGTTAGTAGAAATGAATATTGTTTTTATTGTATCCACTCTGTATTAATGTGTAATGTCATGATTGTGTTATGTCCCATTTCTCTAAAGCTCTAAACATGAAAATATCCTCAATGTAAAAGGAAGTGATTTATTTACTAAATTCATGATTATATAATTTAATAAGGTCGGGTCCTTATAGTTCCTTTTTTAGTCCTATGAAACACCTTGAAACTCTCATGTATTCTCATTTTTCATTAACAAGTTAAAAAAATTATTATTTTTAATAATAATAACACAATAAATTATGAAAAAATATGTAAAATAATAAAAATTTAAATTAAATGGAATTCATATATTTTATCCATCAAAGTACCAAACACTAAAACTCTTTACTTTCTTTAATAAATATCTCAACTTCATTACAAAGGAATCCATCATAACTAGAATTAAATATCATAGTCAATAAGATAAATAATTATCAATAAATAATAAATTTTTAATAATCACAAGAGAAACATCTTATGTGGTCCTAAATATTAAATAAAACCAATCATCCCATATATTTTTTATTCCAACTTTAATTGATGATACTTTTTTTAACATCAATTATCATATTTTAACTCATTATTATTAATCCAAGTACACTATTAATCAACCTTACCATGAAATTATTCATATCTTAACTTAATAACAATTTAAGACAATAGTTATGATCAAATTGAAGTAAATTTTCTCTATCCATAAACTTTTAGTTCATCTAAATGTCTATATTGAAAAAACAAACACAAATCATGAAAATTTTCATTATGGATCTATTGAATCTAAGACTAATGTTGGGAAAGAAATATTGTGAAAAATATAAAAATAATGGCATAAAATTAAAGCATAAATCCTTAGATTGCAAACCATGATATTAAATAGTGTATAATGGAAAATAATTTCCCCTTCAACTTACCTTAAAAATACAATATCTCCAATCCAACTCCTCTTCTCCTCATAGGTTCGAAAAAATTAATTTGAATACAATGAAAGATTATGGTTCCTCTTTATAAAAATTTCCCAATATTTTTTCAACTATATTTATCTTCCTTTTTTAAATAATTGATGAACCATGTAATCATAATTAATTATAGATTCGAAAACTTTCTCCCAAAATGAACAAATCACACCTCACCTACACTCAAGAAAGAATACAATAACTAGTTAATAAATTAAAAATTATCTCTAAAATCAATGATAAATTGTCCTTATTCAATGAAATAAGAAATTCTATGAAACAAATATTCAATTCAATAACCCAAAAAAATATCATTAAAAATAATATTACTATAATAATCAAACCCCCTTTTTTACAAAACATGGCACAAGTGAAATAACCCCCCCTCCCCCCGATGAAAACCATGAGAGATTAAAATAAAACCAATATAAACTGGATAGATCCTACATCATTTAAACATCCATATGAGTACTCCTATTATAACCTTATAAAAATATTCAATTCAAAAATGAAACATCTTCATTTATTTATGGGAAACATTTCACACCTTGAATATGGTACATCTGCATGTAAAATTCATATATTATCTCTAATTCAAACTCTTGAAATATATCCTTAAAAACTAATTAAAAAATCACTCATTATCTTCTAAAAATATATAAAAATATTTCAAATGTATAAGGGATCATCATAATTTCTTATATAAAACATATATATATATATATATTAGGGAATAGTAGTATCCTGATGCTTGATTACTTTTTCTAAATTTTATACTCCATGAAACAATGACATGAACCATTTTGCAACCACTACTATCCAATTAATAGATCATACATTATTTATAATCTAACTATGATGTAATTATTTCTCCATTACCCATGAAACCCTCTCATGGAATAGGATCTTCCCATATGATTGTTAAGAATTTCATTTTCCATCCACTTCTTATTCCATCATCATGAAACCCCATACGCCACGACACTTGGTTCTCATAGAAACATAGTCTATTCACATGCATATATGTTCTCATAGAATAATATTCAAGTCATTTTGTAAATAATTTTCTTCAAATTAATCTTCTTGGGGTTTTTATTTTATAGCTTCCTTAGCTACAAATTAATATGATGTTTCCTTTGAACCATGTTTTTATTTCTACAAAACCTCAAGGTCATATTGTTTATTTATGAGAGATTTGAGCACCCATATTTATCCTTAAATAGATTCTCCTTCATTATATTTATTCATACACAGAATGGATTTTGTATATTTAAATATTGTGCATACCTAAGGGATTTTGAGTTAATATGACATGAGTTATCAGGAATCCTATTTAATCACATCCATTCTTAAGTGAATGGAAATTAATCTGATATAGTTCTTATCAAGACCCTTACATTACTTACTCCAATATAGACTAACATCATAAGATTTAATCATATATAAAATGGTTATATTTTTATTTAATCTTGTAAATCACTCCAAAAATATCATTTACTATCCTTTTCCTTCAAAATTTAAAAAAAAATACATTTCTTTTTTTTATAATAAAAACTCTCAAAGTTATGATAAACACATTAAAATTATAAATTATAAATGATAAATCGTGCATATATTTATTAATTAATAAGTTATTAAATAAATTATTTTTAATGTTAATTAAATGGTTAGGATTGCAAAATAATTCTAAATTTGGAACATACCATGTCATATCATCCAAATCAGTATTATCCTCTCATATCACTAACATTGTAAATATTTGATTCATTTTTAATTCCCACTTCATTTTACATATTTCCAATATATTTTATCAAAGTCTTGTCCATATATATTACACATTATTATTCATGGGATCAACCCCAACAATAAACTAGTTGTATATTTATTTGAATCAGGGTAGAATAAAAAATGCTAATTTCGCATCCCATGTGATGAGTGTGATATACTTTTATCACTATTACTAATGATTAGGTTTAGGAAGACATAGGATTCACTAAGATCCATTACTTTAGATAATATTTTAAAAAAATCATATTGAAAAAATTAACAAGAAAATAATGAACCTTATATTTTTGGTACCCAAATTTAAAATATTTATTTATTACATTAAAAAATGTTAGAGTATTATTGCACGTATAATTGATTTAATCACCCAATATCTTTTTATTCTATCGATAAATAATATGGTAAAAAAAATTCAAAATAATGATATGATAAATACAAGTTATATCCATATAATAATTTAAATATATTCCAACCACTACCACATTAAAATATTTATACAATATATATGAGAATAAAAATTTTTATAAAACATTAAATGATTTGAGCTTTTACCAAGTTCCAATATAACCCATTCATCTAGTTTAAATGATTAAGTCTTTTAGTGGGGACATTGTTTAAGAAAGTAAATGACAAGAACAAATTAAATTTACTTCAATATAAATGATTAGATAGTTATTTAGATGAGTAATAAATTTGTCACCCACTCAATTTGATGAAAATGGTACTTTAAAACAAGTTACTATTTCCACCACTAAATTTTCTTCAAAATATTTTGTAACAATTTATATAAAAATTATCATAATTATAAATATATAAATATATTTGTTAAATTAAGAAAAATTTCCTGAGGTGAATCATAATATTGTTAAATTTTATTTTAATTTAGATTTTCTTTCATGTGTAAAATTTAAAAATGAAATTGACACCTGTCATGTTAGTACTGAATTTCAGTATCTAATTAATTTAAAAAATATAAATGATGTTATTTCTACTCTAAAAGACATTATTTATTCTTTTTTTGTTTTTTAAAATATGTAGAATTTTAAAACCAATGGTAAACCATATATATTTAACCCACCTCCCCTAAAAAAGGGATACACCAGGTTATCAATAGGAGGTGGATGACATGAGGAATATATTAGAGACTCAGACCAACCATTGGTGTATTTTGGTTTAGGAAAAATGATTTTATAAACCACTATATATTCCTCATGAATGAAGTACATTAATTAAAATGCTAGTAATCGTAGAAATAATGTTGTGGCCTTCTCTGAGAAAAATCTATACTTGGATATATTATAGATGAAATTTTTTTACATGGTTGAGGAAATAACTATAAATAAAGTAATTTCCTGATAGGTAACCTGAAGATATTTTTATTTTACTATATTTTAATAAATATACAAATAAAAATATATATATTAATTATATTCTATATAATAACAAAAACACATAAATAATTTTATACATCATGTTCTCTTATACAATGTCATGTGTCTATTTTGATATATATATATATATATACATATATGTATGCATGCATGTATGTATGTATGTATGTATGTATATATGTATGTATGTATGTATGTATGTATGTATGTATGTATGTATGTATGTATGTTTTTATATCTATATACATAAATATATTTTCCCATATATCTGTATTAATGTATCAATGTATGATATATTCTATAATAAAAATACATATTTAAATAAATTTAAAAAGAATTTTTTTTCATCAAATGGGTATATCAAGGGATATTTTACCTTCAATAATTTAAACCCCAACTCAACCATATATACAAGATTCGTTCTAATAGTTTTATATTTTAAAATAAACTATTTATGATTTTTTTTAAAAAAATTAAAATAGTGTGAAATAACTTTGTGTGAGGTTTGTGTTTATGTATTTCCATAGATATGGAACTACCATAACTTCAAGTATTCACACTATAATAATTGTAAATCTCATCATTTTTTTCATTTTTTTACATGAAAAATATTTCATTAACAAACATTAAAATTTAAAATGCTAAAAAATATGTTAGAAAAGTTATAAAATGATGGATGCGTAAATTTTGTAAAAACCAAGTCATCACAGATTCTTGACTCCACTGAGGAAATAGTATACAAGTCATCATTGAAATTCATTTTTTAAATTACTTATCATAATGTCATATATTTTTAATCATATATTAATAGAAAGAATAAAAAATAATGATTAAGGGTGGACTTGACTTTTATGGATGTAGTTTTATCCAGGAACAACACCATAACATTTTTTATTCTTCTCCAAGGCATATGAGACAATTCGATTAATTTAAATTTAAATAACTTTTACTCAAAATGTAAATAAATACATTTCACATAACTTAACTATATACATATACACAATATTTACTATTATTAATATATTTATATAATAAAAATAATAATTTAAAAAATAACATACAAGGATTGAGTGGATTTAGTTTACAAAATATACATCGTATAGTTCATTGATTTAAGCCCCAATGTTTTCTCGATGAACATTATTGGGTATTATCTTCCTCAAATCCTGAAAAACCTATAATACATTGTGATAAACCATCCATAACATAAATAAATATTACATCACTATATGTTACAAACCAACCCTAGTCGACCCCGAATTGGACACCTAAGTCGATCCGTGGAAGGGCCAAGAGGCATTCCTGATCCTCTCGGGCTGGCAACAAGAGCAAGGGAATCAAAATGGTGAAAATGGGAATTTTTTTCCAACATAAATAAAAAATAAAATATAAATGAACATCCAAAGGTAAATATTTTTTACAAACTAAACACCAAATATACATAAATAGAAAATACAACAATATAAACCACAAAACTGTACACGAAAATTTAAAACTGAACCTGACATCTATGAAATCTCCATGTGACCCCAAGGGTCAATATCCAACCCATAAACAATAATATCATGAGGTCATCAAAACAGAGCTGGAACTTTCAACATAAACAAAAATTAAGAAAGAACTGTAGGCATGATTATTAAAACTCAATAAGTAAAACAAAATAAATATATTCCCAACACATTTCCTTTAAATAAAGAAACATTGATTTCTATTTTGAAATACTTTATATAAATCTAGGTTTTCCATTATTTTCATTTTTAAGAAAACAAATCATAATCCATTTCCCTCATAATTTTAAAAAAAGCTTCCTTTCATAGAGGATAATTAATTTTATAGAGAAAATGGTAAAGGGAACCGAATGGAAATGTTCATTTTTTATACAAGTAAAAATGGGAAAACATTTATTCTTTTCAAATATCATTCTTGAAACATTTTTATGAAAAACCAAACATTCTATTTTTATGAAGAATACACCATCCACCATGATCAAAAGCTATGATAAAAAACAGGGTCAGTTGGATGACAGTCCTCAAGAAACCATTCTATGAAAAACATCGAAATCCTCCACCAAATATAATCTATTTCTAGAAAAAATATTAGAATAACTTGGAATTTAGAGAAAAGTCGAGAATATACTATACATGCGACTCATCCCAAAGGCTTTCCTTACCCAATCACATCATAATTCCCAAATACTCAATCACACCCTACTTTTCCCAATCAAGGGTCCAAGTTCCATCACAATAAAAAAATACCCCTATTATGGGCCTCTAGTTAGTGCGTAAAATAACTAGTGTGGGAAGCATTCTCACAATTCCTCGTAGCTATGGTTCTTTTCCAATTCATGTTCACAAAGGGGTCTTCCAAACAAAGATAAGAAACCAACCATACATATATGCCATTATAGAACTCGCACAAACCATCACGACACTGGACACCTGAAAGAGTATTCCCTTACATTTAAACAATCATCACATAAGGTAATTACCAAATTGAGGACACTATAATCTCTTTGTCAACCAATAAGTCAAGTGACTCATTCCAAAAAGGGTTTTCCAATGAATTCATTTCAAATGTTCCAATCAGGCCTCATATAATTTTCGCATATCTAACATTTTCATAAATAAAAAAATATAATCCTATTTATAAAACAAAATAACATTTGGAAGCCCATTTATAAAACCCAAATCTTTATATAAAATCCAGATTGTATTTAAAAGAGAAAACTTAGCATTTCTTCAATCATTTTTCGTGAACAAACATAATACAACTATTTTAAAAAAATTAAAAACAATTGTCAATAACCTTATTTCACAGAAACAAATAATTCTAAAAATCATCCATAACTAATTGATATCCATGGAAGGTGAAAAAATCAATTAATCAATGAAATCATGAATTTAAAGGAGAAATGTGAAAGAATACTACCAAAAATCTCTTCTGCTTCAAAAATACCTGACCAAAAAGACTCCACAATGGTTCTGGGAAGTAAGAACATCCCCAATGAACCCTAAGAAGGATAAACCCCCATTTACACACCATCCTATGTATGAATATCTTCCAAACATAAACACTAGGTTTATAAGAGAATGTAAAAGTTGAAGAAAAGAAATAGAGATGGAGAGGGGGCCCTAACCTATAGATCTAGATGAATAATCACCATGAAATCACTTTGAATCCCACTTGGAGGGGCGTGAAAGATCCAAAAAACCCCCCATGGATGGATTCTAAGATGAGGAGTTTTAATGGGATTTCATGGGAGAAACCCTAATTAAAATGAAGGAAAATACACCCAAAATACATTTCCTATGTGCGTTTCACATTTAGCTCCGTTGGCTTACCAAACTATGCTCAAAACGTGCAATTTCTGACTATCTAGTGTTGTACGGGCGTCATAGTTAATATGAAGGCTTAGTTAAATCATGTTCCAATTGTACAACCCCCTATACACTTACCTGCATGGTTAAAAAAAATATGTTCCTTAAACGTGTAACCTGGAAAAAGTCCCCAAATTACCACATTTCAACTTGAATCTATTCTAGCTCAACTGGATAAACCATATAACAAACATAACCGAAAAATATTTTCAACTTGGAGTGTTAAAAACTCATTTTCCAAGATACCTTATCCTCATACCTATCACACTAAACAATAATAGGTCAAAAATCACCCAAATCCTCTAAAAAAATTTAAATCTGGAACACCCGTAACTCAGGAGAAAACCCAAGAGCTAAAAAGGTACTTCAAAACAAAGCATGTCACAAAATTCTAGTGTGAAAATTCTCCCCCCCCCATAAAACTTTATACCCCTAGAAAGCCACAAAATTTATTATTGATCTATCAAAGAAAAATGATTTACACATCCTCATAATCCAACCACTCAAACTGAGACCACCTCGACCACATCCAAATGAAATTTACACTTATTACACGAATCCAGAAAACAAAATGAAACCATTTAATACCGGAAAAAATTTGAAATTAAACCAAATTCTCAACATGGGAGGCCGGAATGAACTCCCAACCATTAGGAAGAAGAAAATACTAATCAAATTTGGAAAAAAAACTTCATCGAGATCGAGAGTGGGTCTCCCCACTATTAATAGAAATCTATATTTAACTAATAATGTTGGTCAACATGAAAAGTCCAACAGAATAAACAAAAGAACTCTCCCCTAGGGGATAAAAACCCCATGAAAATAGAATGAGGGGGAAATGAAAGAAACAGATATCCATATGGATACCAAAACCCAATAAATACACAAGGAGGAACATCCTACATTGTGAAAGTATATGAAAATAAAATTTAGACCATACACTCCCTGATAAAGGAGATAAGAACTAATCTAAATATCCTTACTCCCCTGGTGGTTTCATGACTATGTAAAAAAAGATTCACTCTAAGACATATGGTTGGATCCATGATGATTGAAGCATATGTTTCGCTGAATTTTGGAGAAAAAATCCTTGATCACCAATACAAGAATTAAATATATAAACATGGAATACACATCTATTTAGATTAGATAAAATTCAGTCTTTCTGAAATAAAAAAAGCTTTTATTAGAAAAGAAGTTCTCACGGATTTAAAACATCCATTCCTACAATTCAAAAGAGTATAAAACTCTTAAAAACACCACCAAATACAACTATTACCATAAAGAATCATTATAGTGAGGGAGACTTTAAACTATTCCCCAATAGTTCCCCACTCCTGCAAATATATTGGGGTGTCCTTCAATGAGTTGGATCTGGATTCACGTCCCTGATAGAACCAATAAAAGTGACCAAAGCATCTATATGTGTGGAAGGGTCTTGGATCACTCGATCAAGATAGCTTCATGATATTGTTCTTACAACACTGATGATATTTTAAGATATTACACACTAAAGAGGCTGATGGGAGGTCTGAAAGCCTCTTAATTCCCCTACCATCACCACCAGAATCAGGATGCTTCCCATTATTCTTACTAGAATCCCTTTCCCATTTCCAGAGACTGGATGAAGGTCATCTATCTCAACCATACCCACTCGCACTGCTTTATCATGAATGGATTCCCTTACCACATTGTAAAAGGATGTTATGTTGAGCTATGACACCTTCGATTATAGATCATTATGAAGCCCATACAAAAAATGTTGAGCCTAATGGGATCATTTAAAACATACCCTTTATCATATGTTACTAGATCTATGAACATAAAATGGAACTCTAACATTGATCCAACAACCTCATAAAGATAACACATATCCATCCCCTTCCTCACCTACGGCATCTCAGAACATTACTATTAGATGGTGGCTACCTGATGAAATCCCATGTAAGACCTTCCCAAGTATTGTTTTGATACACTAACTTCCACCATTTCTAGTTTGGACCTTCGAGCACAATGATATAAAACTTTACCTTTAATGACTCTTGAAACTCAAGGAAACGAATGTTTCTCTCGATATTTCCCAACCACTCTTTCATTTCAAGAAGATTTCATTGACCATAAAAGATAGGTGGATTCAACATTCGAAATTCAAGAATATAGTCAATGGGTTTATCAACTGGAAATCTAGATAACGGTGCACCACCTGAGGTTTCACCTTGGGAATCCATCAAAATTCTTTGGGGGAGGACAGTAAAAACCATAAAACAATGAACACAATCAAGATAAATCTGTCAAGAAGAATTCACGATCTCAAAACACCGCTTTGGAAATATCATTCCTAAAGCACAAGAATACCAAAGGCCAACCACAACTTCTTTTCAAATTTCTAAATAGAACATTCTACCCAAGTTTCTACATTTTTATGAAACCTAGGAACTATTCATAGTTAGGCCGAAAAGTTTTCCCAAACCATGCGTTGACTGTCCACCAAGAGAAAACATTGAAAACTCAAAATTTTAAATGTTAATCACCCAAAAAATGAAATTTAATCTGATAAACAATAAAAAACCACAGTTAAAATAAATAATCTAATTCAAACATTTCCACTAATTTTAAAAACCTCATTTCATCAAGAATTATTTGACTAAAAACACATTTTCTCTTGTTTAGAATAAATTCCAAAACTATATTCAAAAAAAACAACTATTTTTCAAAAAAAACGTTTTCAATAAAATTCATATTTTGATTATAAAAATCCAAACCTATTAAACTATTTCTATTTCACCCAAAAAAATCATTTTACAAATACCCACTTTTCTAAACCCTTTCTTATTGTAAATTAATAAAATCCATTTTTTAGTTTCCAAAAACTCGTCATTACTAATTTAAATTTATCTTTTCACAATTCCAAAACATGTTTTTTCTAAACAATTTTCAAAATTAAGGAAGACCTCAAACAACTCATAAGGGGAAAATAGTATCTATGGGGGACTTGGCTATATGGTTGGTAGTAATATTCCAATCACACCACCATGGGGAGTCTTTTAAAACCATTTCCATATAACCAAATGGATTTATAGACCCTAAAAACACAAGAATTTCACTTTCCCAAATCTATTTTCATTTCCCAACACACACAAAAATCCCCAATAATCAATGGGAACCAACAAAAATAGACATACCATGGAAACCCAAGGATCAAAACAACTAGTGGTTCATGATTACATTCCCATTGATGCCTCTTTACTCCCTAAAATTCTATTCCATCTACCATGAAATACCAATGTAAAAAATGGGAACTCTAATAGTCAAGGTCCTCTAAAGATCCACTCTCTTCTGATACTATATTTCACGATCCAATCTAGTTCAACCCTAAAATGGTCACCCGATATGATTTGTGGAAATACCCGAGAGGTGTTCTTGGTCCTCCCAAGATAGAAACATGCACCAAGGGCATCAACAGAGGGAAAATGGGAACAATTTCTCCCAACAAAAATAAAAAAACAGAATAATATAAAAGAATATTCCATTTAAAATACATTTTTCAAATTGGAAATCATATACACTTAAACCAAAAACACAATAAGATAAACCAAGAAACAATATATAAAAACTAAAAACTAAACCTGACATCTGTGACATCTCCATGTGACCCTGAAGTTCACTCTCTAACCCATAACCAACAATCATCTAGGGCGATCAACCCCACTCTAGAACCTATATTAGAAAATAAAAACAAGAAAGAACTATAAGCGTGAATATTAAAACTCATCAGGTGAGCTCGATTAAATCTATTCCCAATGCATTTCATTTAAATAAATAAACAATGATTTTAGGATAAAAATACATTATACAAATCTAGGTTTCCAATAATTTTCATTTCTAAGAAAACAAATCACAATCCACTTACCTTATAAACTAAAACAATATTCCTTTCATATAGGATAATTATGTTATTCGGGAAAAGGGGAAATAGAACCAAATTAAAATGATCATTTTTCATTCAAGTGAAAATAGGGGAAACACTTTTTCATTGAAATCAAAATTATTGAAAAAATTTAATGAAAAACCACACATTCTCTTTTTACCCAGAACACACCATTAACCGTGATTATAAACTATGATCACAAATTAAGTGCAATGGGCTAATGGTTCTCAAGAAACCATACCAAGAAAAACAATCATACATTAATGATAATCTAGTTATAGAGAAAAAAAAAAGAAAATACCTAGATATTCAGAGGAAAATATAGAACATATTATACATGTGGATAATCCTGAAGTAATTATTTACCTGATGATATAAAAACACCTGAACACTCAATCACACCCTACCTAGCCTAACAGAGGGACAGATTACCATAGTAATAATAACAAAATACCCACCTCCTATGGTCCTATAACTATTGAATAATCTATGTTATGTATTAAGGGTTCTCATAGGTCCTTATAGATATTCTAGTTTATCGAGTCATGTTCACAAAGGGGTGTGCCAAAAAATCCCAGAAATAAACTATAAATATATACCATCACAAAATCTACACAAACTGAAACCACCACTGACACCCCAATGACTAGTACTTTAACTTTAAACAATCATCACATAAGGTCATTCCCAAACCAATGATAGACTCTTCTCTTTGTCATCCAATAAAGCAAGTGACTCATCATAATAATTTTTTTCCAATTTAATTATTTCGAAAGTTCAATCAGACCTCATATAATTTTTACATATCAAAACATTTTTTAAAGAACCAAACAAAAGACTATTCTCAAAACAAAATTAAATTTGTAAACCCATTCATAAAATCTAAAAAATCACAAAAAATAAAAAACACATTTATAAGATCCAACCTGGAATTTTATCAAGCACTTTGTGTGGAAAACCCAATACAACCATTTCAAACAGTTAAAATCATGTGGAAATGACCTCCTTCCACATCAAACATTAATTATAAAAATCATCCATAAATAATTGATATATATGGAAGTTGAAAAAATCAATAAATTAATGAAATATTTAATATAAAGGAGAAATGAAAAGGTTTCTTACCTCAAATCATGTTCTCTTCAACAATTCCCAACTGAAAAGACTCTGCAATTTTTTCGGGAAGCAAGAGCATCTCCAAGGAACCCTAAGAAGAATACCCCTGTTATTTTGCACCACCCTAGGTATAGAAATCACCCAAACATGGTCACTAGGGTTAGTTGATAAGGTAATAGTGAAAGAAAATCAAAGGACAATGAGAAGGGGGCCGTAACCTTTTTCTCTAGTTGAATAATCACCAAGAAACCACCTTGAATCCCACTTAGAGGGTCACAGAGGATCTAAAACCACCCATCGTATGATTCTTAGTTAGGGGAGTTGTATTGGGGTCCTAGGGGAGAAACCACAATTAAAAGAAGAAAAATAATCAAAAATACCATTTCCTGAGCGTATTGCATAGTTATATGCATGGTTTAACAAACTATGCACACCCCATGAAATTATCCACTGTTTAGTGTTGCATGAGCTGAACACATAAGTTGTAGGGTAAGTTAAAACTTGTGAAAGTATTTTGACCCCCTGCACACCTTCCTACACGGTTAAACAAACTGTGAAACCTAGAAAAAGTTCCCAAAAACTTCATTTTTCACCACAATACTCATCTAACTCACGGGGATAAACCATCCGACAAACATACCACATAAAACGGTTCCACTATGACTATTAAAAACTAATTTTCAATGGATGTGGTGTCTCCCTCATGTGATGGTCTTTAGATCTCAACATGAATCGTGACCCGCCTTCAGCTGTAGTGTGGGTAATATTTACTGATCGTCCTCTACCATTCCAAAATCCTTCCATTATTTCAATGCTCGGGAACATGGTTAGAATATTTTTATGTTCGGATCAGTGTACCTCCATGATCCGTTATCCAATTTTTCCTCGTACTTGTGTTGAGGTCAACATCTCCAAACCACCATCAGAGTGGTTGTGGATATTGGTCATAGAAAAGTACATGTGGAAGAAGATAGTGGTGTTTGAAGCATGGCCTTCTTTCTAATTGGGATGTATCAAATTCGGACCTTTCACCTTTGAGTGTCATCGTGTGAACTGGGATCAGCTTCCACCGATGAAAGAGGATGCATCTTTAGACCATCAGTTGCAGGATAGTGGAGAATTGGGTGTGCAAGAAGACGTGCGCCAGGAAGTTCCATTACAGCTTATTCTAGTTCGGAATCATGATTCTCCAGTAGTGGGAGCCAGTAACGGGGAGGCTCAGAATCAAGAAAAATCCCTTGATTTCAACTGGGGGTGTGAAGAAGGGGAGGCCAGAGGAGGTTGGACCACGGGTTGGGGAAATCTTTTCCTGGTTGAAGCAGGACTTGGGAATTTGTAGAGTTGAAAAGGATCTTCCCTTATTAGTGGCCTCGGTGGAACCAATAGCTACACTCGAGGATGGTGAGATGAGACTAGTTGAGAGAGTGGTCCATAGTTTCAATGGATCTCAAAATAGCTGGGAGGAAAATAATTACCAGTAGAAGTATATGGGCCGAGGGTATGTGCAATTCAATGAATCAGAATCAGTGCAAGAGAAGCCTTACTTGTTGGCTGTAACATCTCATAAGGGTCAAAGGAAGTCTGATTATGTGAATATATTGAGGAAATTAGACCCAAACACTCTCATCCATCCAAAGGCTGGGTCTGGGGAGAGGATAACTGGCTGGGATAATAATGCAGGTAAAGGGAAATCTCAAAGTAAGCTGAGGCCCCTTATATTTGACTCTAAGTTAAAGCTTGGGAACTACTTTGATGGATTAGAATACCAATAACCTCCATGGAATGAGGAGGATGACTCGTCATGTGATGATGAAAGTAATATCCTACCATTAGTGGATTGCATGGACCAATGTCAAGGGAAAGGTCCTCACAGACCTCGCAGGAAAAAAGGGAAAATGTATTAAAGAATTGAGAAAATGTATAGTGGTTCAGGGGAAAAAGGAAAAGGGACGCAAGGATTACTCTTACCTGCCAAAACCTATGGAAACTCGATCTTCCAAGAAAATATGCAACAAAGGAATGATGGGAGAAGATGTGGAGTGCTTGAAAATAATTATGCACTCCAAGGAAGACATGATTGAGCAAGACGTACAACCCAATGTCATAGAAGAGGAACTCAAGATTATTTATGAAAGAAGGTTGCAAGTTGATGCTATAAAGGAGAAAGAAGTCTGGATAGATAAGAAAGATAGAATTCTAGACTGAGGCTTTAACCAGAGAAAAATCAACTCAAACGAATTTATTCAGACAATGGAAAGGATGATCTCCCATCTTGAAGAGATCATCAAAGAAGATCCAGGTATCCAGGTTAGTTTGCTTCACTGGGAGCTTTATATAATAGCTGGTTCAAGTAACATTAGTCTTGTGTTTAACCAGTTTGTGGATCTTTCATCACATATTGATAACTTTTTGTAACTCTGGTTTCCCATTTTTCCTAAAAATGGTTTTAATAAAAAAAATTAAACTTGTTTACGAGAAAATAATTAATATACATGAATATAACATAATAAAATCATACCATATGAAAGAAAGATCATTATTTCTAAATAATGACCTATGGCTTCCAACATAACAAATTAATTTTGGAATATAAATTTGTAACCATGAAACAATTATCATAATCCATATAAACATCACAAAGAAATAAAAAAACAAAAATGTGGCATAGAATGTGTAATATTCATAATCATATAAAATAATTTTTTATGAAAAGAATCGCTTCCAATAACATAATCATATAGTTTATAAAGTCTCATCATGGATTTGGTTCACTTATTATTCTCATAGGAGTCTTGGAATGGATTCATTTCCTAGTCATTTTCGTAAAATATCATGAAATATAAATATTCACCCAATGCATTGGGTATATAATTCAAGTTTCACCCATAAAATTATTAAAAACCAAATATATGTGTGTCACATAACCCTCAAAATATTCATAATTATTTTATAGCATAATTTTTTTGACTAAAAAATAAATCCTTTATTATTAAACTCTTTTGAGGAAAAGTTAGAAACCTAAAGTTCAACCACAGAAGAAAATTATGAATCTATTAAAGAACAACATAATTCTATAAGATTTTAACTCCCTGAATAACTTCTAAGAGATAGTGATTACCTGTGTACCTAGTTCATCTATTAAAAGATCTTCCAACCTGAACACCATCTTGTCCAAGGACTAGATGTACTTCACTAGATTTATCTTCCCATAATTGTATCCTCTTATCATTGAAATGTATCCCTATTGAACCATATTAAACATTAAAGGATGTCCACATCGATAAAAAATCATATGATCGTCAGATACTTTCATGGAATATTAGAATAAATACAATTAACATTTAAAAAACAATTTATTAATAAATTAATTCTTCAAATAAAGCTTGGTCTGTAAATAAAAATTTCATTAAAGGATCTTGATAACTCTGAACGGAAGCTTTGTAAGGAAACCTAGAGAAATTAGAGGGAGAAATAGACCATATGAGAAATGTATAAAAATATGTACTCTACACTGATGTAAAATTCAATAGAAATTTTCAATATGAAATTATATAAGTAATTATAAGGAAATCTATAAAATTTTATATAAACATGGCCTAAATAAAAATATTCTTGAACAATAAGAAAAGGTAAAGTCAGTTCCACTATGAAGAATAGTTTTAAATGAACCAAATGGTGGTGAAATGGTAAGAATTCATGTAAAACCAAAATTTACTATAAGAGAATAAAATAAATGTAGTTTTAAGCAAAAATAACATCCAATTTCTTTGATGAAAACATAGTAAAAAAATCTCCATTTCAAAGTGATATTGGAAAAAAACATTTATCATTACTCCAAATATATACAAAAATGCGTTAACCTGCTATATACTAAACAAATCCATCTTATCCACTTATATAAAAAACTTATTCATACCTTTTAAATTGTATAGTATTTAATTATAATCATTTATCACCCATATAATAATTTGTAATTTAATATTTTAATCATCAGGTTTTAGTAATTTTAATTGTTTTGTGGTGGTTTTATCATATAGATGTTCATCTTCATTCTTTAATAAAAAATTTAACATTAAAATATTATAAATTTCAATGGAATTATTTCTTTCAATTATTTATTTATTCCTATATTAATTTTATATAAATTATGGGTGTCTTTAATGTGAATGTGGTCAGTAGAAAGTACGTTTTAGGTAATTTAATGACAACAACAAGTTTTTTATTATGACAATTTATTCTTCTATAAAACTTATAGTACCATATTCCTAACATAAATAAATATTAATTATAATATATTACCATAATTAATATCTCAATACCCATCTGTGAATAATGTTATGGTGTCAGTATAACATCATTCATGTAGGTGGTTGAACCAACCCAAATAATAATATGTTATGATAAGGAATGAGTAGAAGTATAGAGTTATATAATCAAAATATAATTATGAAAATAGTCATAATTATATTAATATATCATTATTAAATTATAGAATGACATTTAGAAATAATTTATATGACATGGTAATTGAAAAATATGGTAAATAACTAAATACTTTAATGAATTGGTTCCTTCTTGAAATAAGTTCCAACATAATGTAGGATTTAGGAATATTTCCTTAAATTTGAGGATAAAAAATATTTAATGGTGATTTAAGATAATTAATTTGAGTAGGTATTCATTATAGAAAAAATTCAAAGAAATTTCTGGTAGGGTAGAGGAGGGGTCCTTTTATAAGTGTGTTGTGAGTAGCATTTTCATAGATACTCATTCCATAAAGTGTTAGGTTTTCATTGTACATGAAATGTGAATCCACAGTGAAAACAGAAGGGATATATGTTGGTAATCCCATAACACACATAATTAAGATACAATTTTATAAATATTTTAGGTCTTTACCTTTTAATTTAATCCTACTATGCCATTTTACCTTTATTGTGATTCTTTAATTTTTAGCTCAACGGCTTTTTTTAAATAAAACTGACCCTATTACATAATTTCAATGTTTCGATTAAAAAAATTTAATCCATTTAGTATAATTCAATTTATAAATATAAAAATTTTATTTTTTAAATGAAAGTATATAATATATAAAAAAATTATGGAAAACAGTTATCAAAACATTATGTGTTCTTAATTCTATTTTATATAAATTACTAATTAAATGAGTTTCAATATAGTTGTTTATATAATGAAACATTACATTTTATCATCCATTAAAAGTGAACAATTTAATTTATTATGGTAAAAATAAAAATAAAAAAAAAACTTTGAAAATTAAAAATATTGTCATTAATTGATTTTAATCACATCTCATTATTTATCTTCTAATCATTCAATTTTATCTGTTTATTGATAGTCTAATTTTTCTTTGAATATTATGAAAATATAATATTATTCTTTATAAACAATAATTATAATGATAATAATATATAATGGTATAAAAATATATTATTTATAATAAATAATTTCCATTAATTATTATTTTTTTAGTTTTTCCAAAACTATTTATTATATAATAATTAAATTATTTTTAGTTTTTTCACAGTTACATATATAAAATTAAATTATTTGAAACTAGTATATCTAATAACCATATAACCAATGACCATATATATAACATCTATATTACATTCTTATATGTATTCTTGCATGAATATACAAAATTATACATGATATTGTCAAATTTATTTTCCAAGATCTTTATAATATTTTTAATATGTTATGTTATTTATATAGTTATATTCAGTTGTATGATCATCATATAAGATCATAAAGATGATAATTTTTAACATCCAATGTTTTTATTTAATTGTGGTTTCATTCTTTTGGTAACTTTAGTAGTTATGTTTCATCTAGTTATCTTGTAATATATTTAATTTTGTATTATAATATTCTACCATTATAAAATAAGTAATTAATCATTTTATTTTGTTGTTATATATATCATAAGATAAAAACACAAATTATTTATCAAAAATAAAATACATACTAAAGTCATATTTTGTTATATTATACCCCATTAAAGAAATTTTATCATAAAAAATTCATTACTCTGATTAAAAAATTAAGGGTACTTTTATCTTGTTATATCTTAAACTTGTTGAGATTATTCCTCAAACTTATGATTCATCTAAATAACATTAGCTAGGATAGTGGTATGTTTCATAGAAATTTATCTCTATGATCTATTATTTACTTTATTTTTTCCTTATAATACCTTTATTTTTTCGTTATAAGAGAGATCATGATTCAATTTACTAACAATGAGTTCAATACATGTGATCTATTAGGTGTATACTTCCTCAAAAGTTATACAACAAACAGATTTGGAACATTTTATAGGTTCAATGAATGTTCAAGGAGATAATATACCATACCCCATGATCTATTATCTCAACGGCAACGACATATCTAGATTAAATGTTTACCTTATTACCAATTCTCATAACCCTCTTCAATTGTGATATTCAAAAGAATTCATTATATCCAACATCAAACTTTAAATATATTTTATGACTATAAGTGAATATCATTTTAATAAATTATACTATTTGAATTTGTCATTTATTTGATCGAATAATCTATTATGTTTTTTATAAAGACCTAGTCTTTGAATATTAACCTCTCTAAATTCATCCCAATATGATGGAGTTCTACATATCTCATTATACAAAGCCTCATATAGTTCCATTTGAATAGAAGAATTGAAAATTTTTATATATGATAAATATACCATTAGATGGTTTTTATCCCAGCATATTTTAAAATATTTAGAGTAATATATTATCATATCTTACATGGTTTCAATGTTCCTTTATAATTAACCATCAGTTTTGGGATGATTAGTTACAATAAATATTAGCATTATATCCAATTGTTTTGAATACTTATCTAGAACTTTGAGATAAACATTAGATCTATATTATAAACGATTGATTGTTTTAATCTGTAAAGAATTTCAATTTCCTTTTTGTGTATCATGGTAATTTGATCGAGGGATAAATATTTTTGAACATAAATTAAATGAACTAATTTCATAATGAAATAAAATACAAATAAAAAGGTAGTATAGTATTTTGAGATCTCCAGAATAATAATAACAAAATTCATGGTGATGTTCTCTCATTTTCATATATGTCTGAGAAATGGTTTATCTATTCCTTTAGAATTATATTCTTCTTCATAAACTTGATTTCATACCATGAATTGATATACCAACCTTACAATCTTCAACTTCTTTTTGAACCACTATAAATGAACCCTGAGATATCTATACATATTTATGTTTCCATGAATAATGGATAATGATGATTTATATTCATCATTTAATAGCTCCTAATTTAATTATACTATTTAAGGGACGCATATTTATTCCCAATATATTATAATTCTATCAATTTCAAGGATGATATCAGGAATATTACTTACATTATATTATATATATATATATATCTTCTTTTTATGCTGACTTGATCATCACATCCCTAGATAGTTCAACAACCATTTGAGAGAGAAATTATTCCTCACCTTCCCTTATGATTCGCAAGTTCATCCATTGAAAATAAATTAGTATTGGGTCTCTTTAAATAATCATCATGGATAAGGTATCTTAATCCTTTCTTATCAGAGCAACATCAACCCTGTTTTACTTTCCAGGGTGGAAATGTATTGAGTATTTATAGTCTTTAATGAACTCCAACCATCTATTTTGGAGTATGTCCAATTCCTTCAATTTAAATATGTAATTTAGTATATTTTTGTCATTATATATATCATAAATTTCATTATATAGATGATTCTTTAATATATTTAACGACAATATTATCCCTGTTAGCACCAAATCATATGTTGGGTAATTTTGATCATGAACCTTCAATTGAAATGAGACATAATCTATCAACATGTATTTTTACCTAAGGAAACATCCAAATCCCTCCTTTAAAAGATTATAGTATATAAAAAACCCTTCTCTACTATAGGGTAGTGTGATTATATGTTTAGTGAACAAATTTCAATTAATATACTGAAAATTTTATTCACAATCATTGATATAGATGAATATAACTCCCTTGTTAACTTGGTTAGTGAATTTTAAAGTTGTGGGAAATTTATCACAAAGCACCATTAGTATCCAACCAATACAAGAAAACTATGGATGTATATTACATTTATTGGTTAATTTCATTTTTCAATAATCTATATCATTGAAGGATCCATAGATATATCCTTATTTGTGATTACGTGGAACAATAATGAAACCTTCTACAGTAAGAAATTACTCTTGAGAATTTTAGCATATAGTTTATCCTTTTTGGGGTCTTATGAACAATACTAAAATGATTTTCATGAACTTCCATTCACATTAAATATATGATAACATCATGTATAAATTACTCCACAAATTGATTTTAGTAATATCAAAATATGATCATCATCGCATCTATGAAGATAGAGTTTAAGTCTGAAAGGCATCACTATTAATTCATAGTGTCCATATCTTACACAGAGGGTTATTATAGAAGTATCCTATTTTTTCACTATTAATTTTTTATATCCATACTAATGATCAATATTTTATAAGTATTCATCCTCTTGCAGGTGATCAAATATATCATCAATATGGGGTAGAGGATAAATTTTCTTGATCATAATCTAGTTAATTTATTGATAATTAATTTAGAGATGAATTGATTCATCCTTATTTTTAAGAAAGAGGAATAGTTTACCCCAATATGAAGTACTTGGGTGCATAAAACCCTTATTAGGATTCTATTGGTGTTTCTTCTTCAATTACAGTGATTGAATTTTGGTGTAGCACAAGGTATGAATTCTATTCAAAACTCAACCACACAAATTGGGGGATGAAAAAATAGATCTTTTAAAAATTCACTGACATTTTCATACAAAATAGACATATAATCAATATTTATTTTATCCGCATTAATTTTAGAAATATATCCTCCATTATTATGTGATGACACTAATACAAGGAATTTAACATTGATGGAGAGTTCATAGTCAGTCTTGTACTAATAGATGGTCAAGGGTTGATTTAACGTATGAAATATAATTTCCATAGCATGGAACTGAATATGGGATATATGTAAAGAGAACCAATCCAATCTAAAAATAATATAAAAATATACTAAATGGATAATAGAAATATTACCTAGATACATATTCCTATAAACATCGATTAGAGAAGAGTTATTGTCTTGGGATGCAATCATCATACTATTGGGATTTTTCACTAGTAATTCAAAATATAATTCTTATAGTGGTAAATTAACCTCTTAGAAACTTTTTAAGATATAAATGAGTAGTTGTAACCATAATAAAATAAATAAATTTTTATTTATTTAGTGGATAATGAATATACCATTAACAACTTCATTTTTATGACACAAATTACTAGTTGTGATTACATAATATTTCCCTTTCTCTCTTAGCTTTGGGGTTTACTGGAAACTATTTTCATCTTTAACCCTTGGATTGGTTGACTGTTTGGAACAGTTCTCATAATTATTATAATTAAATCATTATAGTGTGGGTGGTTCATTAGGTAGATTTTTCTTTTTATCCATTTCATTGGTTAGCATCTTCATATCCCTTCAAAATTCATGAGCATGATTGCCTTCTTTTCGAAACATAAATAATTTCCATGTTCCTTTTAGACAAAACCCTCCATGGATCTTCCTATATTTTGAGCAAGTAATAAGATAAATTTTATTTCTTCCAGGGTTTTAATCATTTGAGTTTCCATGAAACATAATTTTCCTCATCTAGTCCCTAAAACCATGAGAATAATTATGGCCTATAATATCTTTATTCCCCACAAGATAACATCAAATAATTTCTTCATAACTCTTAAAGTACCTTATAGGAAATTACTTTTGTAAACTTTTTTTTAATCCACTATGGAAAAAATTAATTTTATTTTAGGATAAAAAATAAAACAATAGGCATATATTAACAATTAAATGATTTGGTTTTAATCCACTCTCATGGAAATTTATAATTTTTTTAAAATATTTATGATTATCAAATTTTAAAATAAATCATGAGTCATGATGTATATATAAATATTTAACCATCATAAATTTCTCATGGTAATTATAATATTGTTAACCTATCCTTTAACAAGAATTTTCCAAATAAAAAAAACATTTAATATTAAGAAACCCCTAAACTATTACATTCAATGATCAAATGGTCAGAATTTATTTGATTTAATGTCTAAATAATAAATAATAATTTAATATGAATACTATAAAATCTAAAAAAATAATTTTTTACTTTCTAATCAATAAAAAGGATATATGAATTGAAATTTTTTATCTCAAAAAATTTCTATCATTATATACTTATAATGAATTTTAGAAGAAAAATTGTAAATTATATTATCAAAATATTGGAATGTTGTTCTTTATTGGAATATTATCCTCCAAATATTTAGTTAAAAATATAAAAAAAATCTAGAAGTTCTTTGTTATAAATATTAAAATATAGAAAATGATATTGAAATTTCCACTAAAATCATTAATTGTGAAGTTTCATATATAGAGGAAGAAGAAAACATAATATTAGAGCCACTTATAAGAGGCTCATCCTTTTAAGAGATATATAATAAAGACTCCTCCTCTATGAATTAGATATTAAATGGATGTAATATTTATCTAGATTTAGTACATTGTAATTTAATAAAAATAATCCCAAGATTCTGGAGGAATTAAATTTCACATATGATAAAATAATAACTCTACTAACTCAGCTAGACATAGCTAATATTAATCAATCCTCAACATTAGAAAAGTGTAAAATCAATTAAAATAAATGATCAAGATATTATACTTGAAAAATATTAATCATAATTAAATACCATAAATTACAATATTGAATACATGGATAAGTCGCTTACTATATTTAAAAATAAATGATATAATTTAAATAATAATATTTTTATTTAGAATCCTTATAAATTCATATAAAAATTATGATATATAATGGAAAACAAAAAATAATATCTATTGAAAATACTTCATTTATAATAAAAAAATAAATTAAATATGAAAAAATATATTTTCAAATATACCACTCTATAATTTTAATGGAATTTAAGTTATGGTCTTCGTATGAATCAAGTATACTTCTTGAAATAACAACAGGAAGATGAGATTAATTCCAAACATAATCAATCCAATGATATCTATATTATAAATTTATTATGTGCCACTACCTATGGACCAATAAAATTTTGAGTTTTGAGGACATTTCCCCTAATATTTGATAATAAATATCATTAAATGAAAATTTTAAATATTGGAAAACCACTCTATAATGAGTAATCACTATTTAATTTATCTTGAAACTATAATTTATGAGGAATCATTGAGCTACCTATATTAACTATCAAGATATATATTATTATGATTTTAAAAAAATCACCCCTATCTGTGTACATTTATATTCATTATTTTATTACTAAATGAGGAATTTAGTCATTGGATCATTCATGAAATTTAGTTTTCTCTTGAATTTATTTACTACTATACCAAAACGAAGTTTCTACTCTAATAAAATACAAAGAGTGTGAACTATATCATTCATACATGCAATTTGAAAAACATTTGTTCAATATATTTTTAATTATTTCCCATTGCATCTTTATACATAATTTTTATAAATCACTAGATTCAATGTTCATCCATTAAAAATGGAATTTATTCTTATGTATTTTCTCTTACTATTACCTATACTTTTTAACTATTTTCATATGTTTTATCTAAAAAACATATAGAACGTGTGGAATCAGAATTTTTATGTCCTTATGCCTCTAAATAGGATTTATTATTGATAAGTTTCTATAATTAATGGAATCAGGGATAATGGCCATTCCTTTTATTCTCTCTCTAGAAAGATTATTGTAATTCTGGTAAAATATCATTCCACCTATATGTTCCTAAGAGATTATTCCCTTGACTGTTGGGATGAGATAGGATGTTAGAGGATGCAGGTAGATGAAAAGATTTGTTGATTAGTATAAAGGAAGGTGAGAATATATGTATATTAATGTGAATTTTGGTTGACAATGATTTTCAGTTTTATTATTTTCCTTATTTATTTATATGGATAAATAGTGTTCAAGGTTATTTTAATCCATTTCATTTTCCAAATAGAAATTAATTTGTATTAATAATTTTCCAATAACTATACATATTAATAATAAATGACCCATAAGGTTAGAAACTATAGCATTTATATGTTACATTAATAATAAAATAAATGAGACATGAAAAATAATCCCCTAGACTCATAGAAATTTTTCTGGAATTAAGTGATAATAAATAAAATTAAAAACTACCGGAATTTAAAATTTACACTTGTTGAAGATTTTCTTTTTGAAAATGATCAAGTAACTAATATATACTGAATAATAACACAAGGTGACTTTATTTAATTTCCTTATGTTATGAAAATTAATAGGATTTTAAATTCAATTTTATATTATGATTTCACATGTGTTTAATTTTTTCCTTTCAAATAATTTTTAAAATATTTTTTAATGGGGTACTAATTTAATCTTTTTGATATCGTCTCTTACTAATTTTTCATATTTTATGTTTTGTGAATTTCTTTCAAATCATTATTCATTAATTTTTTTCATAAATTTTTAAAAAAACAAAACTATCTATAATTTCATTAAAATTTACCCTTTAGAGAATAATATTATTTCCTTGTAATTTTGATAACAATATAGGGTGAGAGTGAGAAATAAATATTTTTATGGAATAACATTCCTCAATCCAAGAACTTGGTTATCTAACACCATGGGGGATTTCTTTAATCTCAATAAAACCCTCTCCTGCTAATTTTATTATCTTTTATATTATAATAGTGCTCTTATAAAAAAAATCATTTATTTTTTTATTAAATATAAAACTAAAAATCTATATATTATTTAATTTAAATTTATCTTTTTTTGTATAAAATTATTTACAAATATAAAAATTAATCATATACCAATTTAAATAGAACCTACTATTTTTCATTATGAGAGAAATCCTTATTACTTTTCCCTAAGGGAAACTTGAGTTTCATTTTAAATCCATTATTTCCTTTACAATGGGATAATAATAAAGGGTGAGAGAGATAATTGAAAAGAATCATATCACCACCTTTATTGGGACATGAACCTGGTCATCTGACCCTATGGGTCTTTTATAATACATTGGTGTTCATCCCAGTATAGTGTAGTCTATTACCCACTAGGGCCACTTATCTGAATAATGATTTACTCCATAGAACAACACAAGTTCTTTCAGTGTTATCTAACTAATGAATCTCCCCATAGTCAAACTCATATTATTTTATTTTGTATTTTCCTCACTCATAGATACCCATAGAAACATCCATAGAGTTAACCCATCTTAACCACTACTACTGGACAAGCACGCTTAACACTATAGTTATAATCTGTATGATCCAAAAAGAAAGGTAAACCTTAATAACATGGGTAATAACATTTAACCTTTTTAAGATTCACTTTTATAGGGGTGTTACGAAAAAAACATCTTTATAAATAATAAGGCAAACATGGTTTATAATATATTTTTTTTAACTAGAACATCAATTCTTAAATTACACATAATGAACCATATATATTTTTAATGTATTTCATGATATACCATGTCATATGATGATAAAAAGGATTGGTATTGTTGATTTTCCCTATAATTATAACAAATATAATCCTTTATAATGAAATATTTTATATTTCACATGAATCATATCTTTTTATATTTTATATATAACTTATAATTTTTAGTTATAAAAAAAATAATTATAAAATATAAAATGCATGGAATGTAATATAAATAAAAACTAAATGTTTTCAAATCTAGTTTTTTAAACTACTGAACTATTTTTTGAATATAGAGATAAATAGATATATCATTTAAATGAATGAAGAAAAAATAGAAAGAATAAATTTTAAAAATAAACTTCATTGTTAATAATTTCCATACTGAAATAAATGACTAATGTCAAAGAAGATAGAAAGAATATTAGAGCATCTATGAAATTCATAAAGAATATCTGATACCCAATAAAGAGTTCTTCTTCTATCTAGCTTTGATGTCCTGACAATAAATTATAATTTTTATATATATTTTTGGTTGTGTATGGCCTTTGATGACCATATTTCTAAATTAGGAGATAAAAAATAATTTTCACATCATTTCAAAAGTATAATAGATAAATTATCAGAAAAGAATCCATATATACTCTAACGATCAAATAGGCATATATCATAAGAGAATCCACATTAATTCTAATGAATTTTTTTCAAATGGTTGGATTTTTCAGTATATATTAATTCTTAGAGAGATATTATTTTAAAAAAATTAAAATAAAAAAAATTACATAAGAAAAAAACATTATTCAATGGAGAGAACAGGTTTTGTAATGCAACCCCCTGTTCTTAATCTAGATCGCTCTTCAAAAAAAATACCTTTAATTATATACATTTTTATCTTGATCTTCATATCATATTAATAATATATAATTGTTTTTTATTAATTTAAAAATATAATCAAGAACCAAAAATTGTATTTCAATAATTCTATAAATTATTATTTTAGGATAAAATAACTCCTAGAAAAAAATTCTCCTATCAATAATTAAATTATAATAGTGTCAGGGGTTAATAATTTTTACCTACAAATAATTTGCTAAAATTAACCATTGGAATAATTTATTTTATTTGTATTTATTCAATGTTAGGAACTTTCGATACATATTTGAGAGACCAAGTGGGATCATTTAGACACACATGATGGTGGGGTGAATTAAGTGTGAAAACATTATTTTACTAAAAACCAATTATACTTTTAAATGTCTAGAAACCCTTTGGTTTTAAACTCATTCAATATTTGGGATGTAAGTGGATATTTTCCAATTTACCCTATAATTCACCTATATGAAATTTTATATACTAAAATTCAAGATGGAGAGAGTATTTTATCATTGTTCATCCCTACTAAGGGTAACCTACTTCTTGCCAAGTTCAACTCAAATTGTGAAATGGATTCTCCATTAATAATATTGATATAATGTATAATGTGTCTTCAACGAATTATCCAAAAAAATATAATTCCATATTATATAGTAAAGTGATAAAAATATTACACAAGTAATATGTCCCCTCTATATTTCATATGTGACGAGATCTTTATAATATATCCCATAGTAATCAAATTTTCATCACAATTGATGGAATTTTTAGATTACTTACACCTCTTGATATAGATCAGAATGTAGTCCATGTACGTCTATTCACCTTTGAAGATGGTCCTCTCCCTCAAAACAAAGTAATTTTAACTGCCTTTATTTCTTTAAATACAATTTATTAAACTCTACCACTGTTCTGTCAATAAAATAACATTATTCAAAAAGTATACTTCTAAAAAATAAAAACTCCATCTTCTCAATAATTCTATCCCACAATACCTATATATATCCTAACCCCGGTATTGTTTTGTCGGTGTTAGGATTTATTCATTGAAACTAGATACAAGTGATTGTATCCCAAAGGACATAATAGTTTATTAATCTTGGTAAACTGGAAACATACAACATTCCAATATTATATTTGAAAACAAAATTAAAAACATAATTTTTTTCAAGAATATAATTTTTTTCTCTATTATATCCTTGAAAACAATTATTATTAGACTTCCTAGATTCATAGTAATTGAAAAAAAATAAATGTGACCTCAAACAATCAGTAAGAATTAACTATAGTGGGAGCTATCTTTAATAAATAATCATAATATATATGTAAATGTAATTAATTGAACACGTATTTCATTTAAATAACATGACTATCATGAATATATAATTCATAATAAATATTATTATGTAAATAACTAAATACACATTCCCTTTGATCAATAAACTGAGAATGAAACTCATCCAAAAAGAATATAAATGCAAAAATATCATGCATAATAATAAAAAAATAATTCTCATTAATTGAAATTATTAATTGTTGGATTTCATGATCTCAGGAACCACCACACCTCTACAATCAAGACCTTTTATAAGAAAAATTGTAACTATTAGTAAAACCTCATTTAAATAAGTAAAACCAATAGATTTTCCCATGAGACCACAAATGGATCAAGGGTTTATCTATAATTGGGACCCTCCAATCACTACCTGTTTAAAGAATTCCTCATATATAAAATTATCAATTTAATCTATGATAATATGCATTTTTAACAAAAAAATTTATTGACTAAGGAATATATATTAAAAATAATATCCACATTCAATCATATAAATTTCAAAAAAAAATTCCATATATAATAATGATATATTGTTTAAGTAATAAGTATATCAATTATAAATTATATGGACATTTAAAGTAAATTTAATGAAAAATAAATATATGAAATTGAATATTCATAAGAAAGGTAATGATTACAAAAATTAATCAAGAAATTGAATGTAAATACTTTCCTTGGTCAAATTGATTATAACACATCAAGATAAATAATAATGATTATATCTATATAACATATCCCTACTAAATTATAATTACTATAAAGGTTTAATTTTTTTAATAATTTAAAAACCATGATAATTTTATTAAAAACATTCTTGATGAAAATATCATTCAATGTTTGAAAATATTTTTAAAACTGAATGTTCAAAAAATTTGAAAATTATTTTATTTTAAAATAACCATATTTAAATTAATCTTTAAAAATTTTATTGCTCATGATGGTGGTAATTGTTTCATGCATTGTGAACATTAAAACAATCATTCCTTTCACATTTTTGTTCAAATCCAGACATGTCTTGTTTCAAAAAAAGAATTTAAATTTCATTAAAATAATTTTTAAAATTTAAAACATGCATAAAAATGACTTTAATAAATATTTTTTAGAATTTTAGAAACATTTATGAAATGAAGAAAATTGATTTTTGACTGAAGAAATAAATAATATCTAGTTTTTCTAAAAATAAATCTTTTCTATAATTTTAATTAACAAAGAGTTTAAAAATGTATTATTAATTGAAAAAATTGATGACTAAATATAATAGAATAACATTAAATGGTTTTATTATCCAATTATCAAATAATTTTCTTTAATGAAAATTTAAACATAAAAAATCCCAAATTAAAATGAGATTATGAAATAAACACTTACAAATATCAAAAACATTAAGTGAGAATTAAAAAATCTAACAGTTATCTATATAGAATGTAAATACTTATAAAAAAGTGGATATAAAAAAAATATATTCAAAATTCATTACACACAAGATCTTAGAATATCAAATACAATGTATAGTTAATATAACCCAATGAAAACAAATAGAGTTAAGAAATTATTTACCACTTAGTAACATTTATATTAAATTCCCTTAAATTGAAACGTAAAATAGTATGAATTATTAAGTTGTCATGTTATTATATTTAAAAAGATAATTATGTAAACCATGTAAAATAAATTATGTGCAGAAAATTATAATATGCCACAATAAAGGGAAATTTAGAAGAAGTCCCTTACCTCGTGTTTATTTTTGGTTAAACATGAGTTAACCTACATTAAAATAGTTTTAAAAATGTTATTAATTTTTAATGGACCCATATTAATATTTATAATATCATATATTACCATATTAGTATACTTCAACACATGTTTTCTAATAATATTTCATTATATTCATTGTTTTTTGTTTTAATTTATTTTTTTTCTCATGCGTATTTTGGTGTGAAAGTATTAATTATGGTGAAAATGATTTCGATGCGTCATATAAATAATTATAATAATGTTATTAATATCATATTTACTAATTATATTCATTTTTTTGATCATCATTAAAGGGAGTACATGGAAAATGAATCGCAACACTTTGTGGACATGGTATGTCGTGCGTACGCATAAGTAATGATATCATTACCTTAATGAGTTAAAGAGTAATGAGTTTTATGGTATAATATTTTTAATTTATCAATATAACGTTATATATATCACATATATTCATTAAATGTGTCATTATTACGTTTAATGAAAAAATAAGTGAAAAACAAATCACATCGTTGTATGGGGTTGTAGTCCTCTGTACACATGAGCAATATTATAGTATTTTAAAAAATCATGGAATTAAGAAGGTATATGAGATATTATAATTAAATAATTATAACAATAACATAAATATTATATATATATATATACATTAAATCCTTAATTATATATAATTTTGAGATGTGTTGAGGGAAAATGAGTCGCGTCGGTTTGCGAGGAAGTAGTACGCTATACACACGATCGATGATTTCATTTCCCATTTGATTAAGCAGGAGATAGATAAATATTATGTCATCAAAATAATAACATATAAGTATATGGTTTATTTTTTGATATTATAATATAAGTCTTAATACATAATTGAATGTGGAAAAAGAATAAAAAATGAAAGAGCTTCATTAAGACAATTACCTTCTCTTAGACAAACCTCATTTAGATCTCCTCTTAAGAACCAAATGGTTTGTATTTTGGAAATAATAGTAAATCCATAATTTATATAATGATATAGGTTATATATTTTGTTTGTATTTTTTTGGATACAGTGGTCATGATATGTGTGAAGAATTAAAGGGATGAAGGGGCCTTTTTTATAAGTGGGGGAGAGGATACTGAAGGATTTTTTTAAAATAATGAAGTGTGCCCACATTTTTCACATATAGAAAAGGCCTAAAATTAATTTTTCATAATCCTTATAGGATATAAATTCTAAATATATCCATATAATATGTTTTTTATAAGTTTTAGGTCATTTTTAACCCATTTCTTCTTTGTTTAACCCCTTAGTAAACTTGTTTTCTCCTTAACCGTAGTAATTAATTATTACTATTATTACTATTCATATTAATAATAAAATAAGTTGAAATTATTATATAGTATAAATTATTATGTATAAAAATATAGATTCCATTTACAAAATTCAATTCACATAAGTGTTATAACAGAATTTAAAATTAAACCCATAGATGAGTAGAAAAATTAGTTTTTCTAAATAAAAACTTTGAACAGTTTAAAATGTTTTTCTTTTAAAATTGATCATATTATATAATTAAATAAATTAAATAATATTAATTAAAATATAACTGAACTAATTTTTCCTTTAAAACAAATTTTCTAATAAAATGCGACTTTTAAATGCTTTAAATGAAAATGCAGTTTTTAACAAAGATTGTTATTTTTCACTACTGATTGAAAAATGGTACATTTATAAAAATTAAAAAATAACCCTGACATAATTGTAACTTGATGAATTAAAAAACTTGATTCATTTTATTAAAAAAAGAAAATGGAAAAAATATAATTTTAAAATAGTTGTTCAAAATACGACAAACCTGCTTCTTTGAAAAATAATATTTTTCAGGAAGCAATTATTTTTTGTCAAATGATTTTTATTTTTATGAATAATAAATAGATAGAAAATGAAAATTTTTAATCCATATATTTTCAAAAAAAATAGTTATTCATATTTATAACCTCCAACATAATGGCTAGGTTTAAATGGTCATGTTTAAAAAATATCATTTTAATAGAGTATTGTATTTATTCTAAACCCGATGTTGAATGGATCACAAGTTATCGAAGAGATTAACTTTATTTAAAAATATATATCATAAAGTATCATAGTGTTAAGTTATCTTATAATATTTTTGTTTCATTTCATATACTATATTGAACATGATGTTCCACTATTAAAATCTTAGGGTGTTACAATCTACACCGCATAAAACAATTATGCCCTTGTAATTCAATCTTGATATCGATAATCAAGGGTTTTACATTTGAGAATACCTTTGGTGTAAAACCACATCATAAAAGTGGTTAATAAAACACCCTCTTAATATGAGAGAAAAGTTAATTATAAAGATCTTCTAGAATAACATGTGTATGTTTCTAAATAGTAGAATATTGGTGGAATGTGAAGATATGTACATAAAAGATAATTGTAAATAATTATAAAGAGTGATAGAAATCATTGATCCCATGAAATTGAATGTTTAATATAAAGTTATGGGCCTCAAAACCATTAATTTTTAATTATTTATATTACATTTTTATGTATCAAATATGGGGTTTATTGGATAACTTTTTTTCCATGATCATTTTTACTAATGTTGAGGAAATCATTTACCATATTAACTATGAACATAATTAAATGAATTAACATGATATCATTATATTTCATAGGGAAAATTTCAACCATAGGTTGTTCTTTAATTAATTTCTACTTCATCTCTAACTCCAAGAAATGAATATTCCAAAATTTATTTTTTATGACTAAATCTCAAAAATTAACATGCAATGGATCATAAAATCCATAAAAGATTTAAAATTCATTATTTTTATCTCTAAATATTTTCCAAAACCAATATTGTTAGAACATGTCATCCAATATAATACATTAGTATCTAAACCTCAATAGTAACACCTCTGGTTCAACATTAATATTTATCCCTCGTGAATTTTAAGTAAAAATAATGATATATTAACCAGACCATTGTGTAGTTCAGTGGTAGGCGCAACACCTATATTGCTTATCGGTTATGGGATAAAGTCCCATAGCCTTATCGGATGTGACGGGTTGTCACCATGAATTCGGGTTTTCCTTTTTCTAAAACCATATTAATATAATTTATAGAGAATTACTAAAGTTCAATCACCCATAATTATATCAAAATAAAATATATGATAAACCTTAAAGGTATTCAAAATCATTAAACTTATTCCTAAAAAAATTAAGGGCTTTCTTCCAGAAATAACTTTTTCACTAAAATATATACTAAACCAAAGTGTTTTATTTCCATAAATGTCTGCAAAAATATCCTCAATATTAGTATTCTCCCATAATATAAATACTAAAAAGGGGTGTTTAATACAATCAACTAATGACAAATATTAATCTCATAAACCCCAGATACTATCCCTAACTCTTAATTTGATGAAGATATATATTCTTCTAAAACATAAATCAGTCATTAGATGTTTCATGATTCTTATAACCAAAATACCATGTGTAGATATATTTATATAGTATAATTATGGAATCACAATGTTAGGACCGAGCCTTAAACATTAGAAATTCTGGTAAATTTTACTATTATACACTTCCTTACAATCCCAAATATCATTCCAGTTTTGAGTTTTAGAGAATTAGAACATTTTCTTGCATAGTAAACTCATACATTACAAGTGGACCCCAATACTAAGTATCCATTTTTTCCACAAAACATATAATTTTTAAATAATTTTTTCTTTTCATGACATATCTTCATAGTTTTTATTTTGAACTCATTATTTTTCATACTCGTTATTAAATACCTATGAAAATAATTTTAAAACATTGGATGAGATGAAAAGTATCATAAATTGACAAAAAAATAAAACCTTTAGTCTAAGGAAAAAACATGAAACCCCATGTCATTTTGAATTTTATCTTCAAAGTTCATTGATCGTATGAAATAAAATATTTCAGCATGGAATACTCACACACTTTTGGATCAAAAGAAAATTTAAGAGCAATAAAAAACAAATAAAAAATAATTTTTGAACCATATATAATAAATTTCATAAACTATTATAAACTCGTATTAGAAATTACTTGAGACCAGTTAAATTCACATGATAAATCCTTTAGCAACGACCTCTTTCTTTCCTCATAAGTCAAGGTAAATTACCCAATGCATTGGAGTACTATCTATGAATAGCCAAATTTATAACGGGCTCACCTAGTGTTATCTAGGTTCACCCAATGTATAATCTATATTATCCTCACCCATGAGATATAATGGGGCTCATCCCTTCTTATAATATATATAAGGATCAACCATTTTTTATATAATATTCAAGTTCTATATCATGAATAAAACATTTTGTGATTATACTTTTCATTAAAAAAACATTGAAAAACTCTTTAAAACCCATATGGAAAATATTCTTTGATATGAAATTAAACTTTTATTTTAAAAAAACATTTTCAATACCAAAATACCTAGAACAATGTAAATATGATTTTTTATGAAAAAAATCATTAAAAAATTATTGAGAAAAATAACATTTCCATTTTGAAAAAACACAATTTAAAAATAGAAAAATCATAAAAGATAATATTTTCATTAAAAGTAACAATATAATGACTTTAAGGAAGCTTCAAATAATTATGTTATCTTAAAGGTGGTAAAATACTCTCATGTCGTATAAGTTTAAAAACATTCCTTCTATACTTTTCTCAAAAAATTCGTAATTTTTGACATTTTTTAAAAGGAAAAAAGATTCCATTAAACCTATTTTATAAAAGTTAAAACACCGGAAAAATGAATTAAAAAATAATAATAGAATAATAGTTTCATGACCAGACCCATGATTGGCTCAAACCATAACAACCCCAAGCCCACCTCCATAGGCCAGGGGTGGCGATAAGCATTAAAAAATTAACTAAACTTGGGAAGGCCTTTTTCTAAGTACCGCTATGCACACACACATACAACTTAATTAAAAATTAAAGAGGGAAATAAATAAAACATGTAACACTACTATAAGTAAACAAAATATACATGGAACTCTAAACAATTTGAAGTACGGTTGTGTAAACTAAAAATAAAAGGAAAAAACACACCCACCCATAAATATTTCCCAACCTAAAAACTATAAAAGAGTAAACAATTGAGATCACATCTCCTATATCCCAAACTATAACCACCATATGTAGCAAAAGATATCTATATCCCTAACATCCTCTAAAGTCATGATTGACATGTCTTTCATCTTCAAAAGACCTGACAGATGTTATAAAAATCCCATATAGGGGTGAGTATATAGATACCTAGCAGAATGCCTCAAAAAGGGTGATGGGGGAGCATTGAGATATACATTTTAAGAGGAAAGCATTATGATAGAACCATGTATGGTAATAGAGTACAACTCAACCCAACAAGACATTTAAATTAAGCTCATCAAAAAACAGGGAGCTCAACACAGTTAGAATATGAACATCTCATTGAGTCTTTTCTACCTATATTATAAGTGTAGTCTCATCCAACCATGAGAAACTAGAAACATAAATCATGTGGAATACCTTGAAAGTCTTCGCCTCTCTTGGAAGGATAGTAAATAATAGCCAAAGAGTGGATACCGATAAGGATATACATATATGCTCAATAAAAGAAACCCAAATAACATAGTAAGGGGATCTCCATCTCACATCTCATCCCAAGAAAAAGTGTAGCTAACAGTTCCAAGGTAAGACCATATGTGATATCTAACATCTCATGCATATACCAAGTAGAAACATTTCTAAGAGAATTAATCACAACACCTTGATACTATCTGCTTTGGGCAGCACTCACTCGCCCGCAAAGTTTTAAGTCGCATCACAAGAAAGTATCTCAGTCAAAAAATGTCATATATTTCATCTAATAACAATTATATGTCAAAAAATGCATCTTCAATATGTCAAATAGTCAATTAGTCACCTTTTTTAGCAAAGGGTCTAGTTCCTTTGTACATTATGAAGGTCCTACTCTGGTATTCACTAAGGAACTCCGCTAGCCAGCCTAGATGGAGTGTACTACTCAGGAAGGTCACTGGGGAACACCACTTCATAATCCTAATGGAAAGTATGCCTAGTGAGTCCATAGAGAAACATTATTGCCCAGATAAGCTAGAGGGTTATTCTTGAAATATTTCATCGGGGAATTCATTCACCTAGCCCAGCTGGAGGATAATCCCAGAATGACAAGGAACTCCACTTCCCAATTCTACATGAGGGTAACTCGTAAAGATCATCGAGGAACGCCAATGCCCAGCCCAGCTGGGGGGTAATTATGAAACATCCATTAGGGAACACCACTATCCATCCCAACTGAATGGTAATCCAAGTACTTCTATAGTAATTTTTTATGATCACTTCCATCATTAGGCGTCTACTTAGCTCGTGAAAACCCAATAACATTTCACATCATATCTCAAAATCCACTTTTAAAAGAACCATAATGTTCTACATTCAAAAACACTTAGTATGGGCATCTATTAGGCCAAAATTTGAGTTCAACTTAAGGATATATGATGATTTGAAGGTCGCTCAGAGGAGATCAAGTAGTACACAACTTTTGAGGGTACCAACATGGTGTTTGGTCCCTCTTCACTTCCAAGTTCTGTCCCTAGTTGGTAAACGAGTCTCGTCCATGTATGGGTACACACCGTGTAGGTAGATTACACAACATGTCCCACATCTCTAGGGATGGACCATGTCCCATGGTCATGTCCATATACACGGACTTTGTTTTCATGTAGTTTGGTACACATCATATGGATCCATGTGGGATCACACCTGTGTGGTAAACCTTTGTCCATGTTTTCTTACAAGGATTCCCCACCCATGTGACCCATCACATGAGTTTCCCAATTGGGGTTTGTGTACATGGCATCTGAGGGAGGACTATACATTATGTCATCCTTATCTTCTCCCAAACCCTTGCATCGCCACTACGAGAGGCTATATAGAGTGTTTTCTTTATACTACATAGTTTGTAGTTGAGATTTTTTCAAAACACTTAGTTTTTCTTTGGATCTTCGTCATTGCTTTGAATCTGGTCAAACCAATTCGTATTTCATCACAATTCTTCTTTAAATAATTAGATCTATCCAAGAATCATGCTCATCAACTATCATTCACTGTAAAATGTCTATGATCATCAGTGAGGGTTTTGTCGGATGTTCTTAATATTGTCTCACCTCTAATCATGGATGATTTGGACTATAGCCTTCGTATTTACCATCCATTCATTGTGACAATTTAATATCTAGACTTCTCTTGAATAATTGTTGAAATTTCATTAATCTTCCACAAATCCAAGCACCCAATCAAACTCATGACACCTGGAAATTGTCGAATTGGGAACCACTAGGTTCCAATAGAAATGAACATGAATAAGGGGGAAAAGAAGCACTGTGAAAAAAGTTATTGAATATCATTGGCCAAAAGTTCTTGGAAAATGATTATTAACATGATCCAAGGTTAGAAACAATTGAAAATGAAAAATATATGATACCATTACAATTCATTGGGATAAAAAAATTGTGTTGGGATGGGCATAGATCGATGACTAATTAAAAAAATACTCAAACTATTATTATAAGGGCATAAAACAGCAAAAGACGTGTCTTGCCTCTTCTTTGGATCCATTTATGGTGAAGAACACATTTTCCAATGAGAGATGCGGAATCTAATGCATTCACCACATCTTTATTTGAGTGGAACCCCCACGTGACGGGCCGCCCACTCGGTCTGGGTAGGACCCGCTGACAAGGTCGGAGCCTAGTCCGGACACGGGTCGGGACGGTTCAGTTTGACGAGGTCGGACCGGACCCAGACCCGCTATGGCCTGTTTTCACCTTTTCACCCATAACATGGGCTATGAGTGTCTGATCGATGAACCGTATGTGGTGATAGAAATTTTGGAGAGAGATGATTCATTTGAAATACCACAAATGTGGTTTGGAAACATTTTGGGTATGGTCAGGTTGGTTTGAAACTAAAATCCACGAGGCCCCTGGATCGGAAATGCCAATAACTCACAGATTGGGCGTTTGATTGACGCGTCGTCTGTTGTGTTGGGACCCATTTGACAAGGCAGATTTTGAGATAATTATAATTGTGACATCGAGACAGATGTACTACTGACCAGTTTCTCATGGATCAGATCCTCACAAAGACAAGTGAGCAGAGAAAAGAGACCTAGTAGCTGGCTCATACCTAACCACTACTGACCATTCAACTCAGAGCGTTTCGACTAGCCCAGTGGGGAGTGCCTCTGTGTGTCTCGGTAGAACCAGAGTGGGGAGTGCCTATGTGTGATGCGATAGACCCACTGTACTCGGCATGAGGAGTATCTCATTAGGCTATGAGCGGGAGCGCCTCTATGAGACACGGCAGACCCACAGTGGGGAGCGTCTCTGTGTAACGCAACAGACCCATGATACTCGACAGGAGGAGTACCACAGCAATCCATGATAGTGGGAAGTTCCACTATGTGACGCGGCAGGCCCATAATACTCTATAGAGTAGGAGTACACCAGCAGCCGAGGTTTCGACAGATTTAACAGGAGTGTTACATGTTACCACCCCAAGAATAAAATCCTGGTTTTGAGCTGAGTCAATTACTTTTTTGTTTTCTTCATTATTGATATGGTTTAATAGATAACTTAGGTATATGTATGGGCATATACATGAGTAATGGTGATCCAATGGTTTCATACTTTGTGGTTTATCCTGGATGGACATAGAGAGTCCTTGAGGGTCTAGGGGTCCCCATTGAGTAACGTTATACTCACCCCTACATGGGCTATGCCCGCACATTGTTGTGTTGGATGCTGACAAAGAACATCGCTAACTGAGGTAGATAGTAGTAGGACTGGATGGTACTTAGATGTGGACCACCCAGTGTGATGGTACATAGAGGAGACGAATGGATGGAAGTACTGAGGAGTCCATCTGTACCTACCCTTCAGGTAGGAACCCCGGAGGATGACCCAGTAGCTGCTTTACTTTTCTACAATTGTACTTACTTTCAGTTGTACATGTAATTTCTTGTTGGGCATGTATTTCCGGCCCCTTTTACTTTTTAGCACATCTTTTGTATACAGTTATACTTAGTGTTTTCCTTCTAGTTGTGTACTCCATTGTGTTTGGTTACTACTATAAAGTCAATGCCTTCGTAGTTTAGGAATTTATGCCTTTTGTAGTTGTCACCTTCCCTTGGCCTATGGAAGGCAGGCTTGGGTAGTCATGATACGGGCCCCGGGGGACGGGTCGTGACATCCCAAAAAGATAAATCTAAATTAGAGATATGAATATAATAATATAATAGATAGGTAATCATTAATGATGTACATAAAATCCCATATAACCATTATCAGAAATCAATAAAACCAATGATATACATATCATTTCATAAAAATGAATCATTAAAAAATTGAGATATTGATAATGAATTTAAGAATCACATTCGAATGTAAACTCATTTAAGCCACTACGTCACCATAGGATATGAACCAATAGAATTCTACATCTGTGAACTACGTTAACATAATTGAACAAGTATCACCCCTAAATCATCACTCTTAAATACTATACTAATTACACACAACATACAACACTATCATTAATAGTAATCTATGATTTCAATATCCATTTCATATTTAAAATACAAGTAATATTAAGTTTACAGTTTTAAATAATATGGAAGACTCCCTAAATAATAAATAAAAGGTATTCTCATTAAATGGAAAAATATTTTTTCTAATATATAATAAGATAATAAATCCAAAATGATACTTCATCATCTCCAATAAATTCACCACACAAGTCACTCTTCTTGGATGTTCTTATATAATATATTTTTCCATAACTTAGGGAAAGGAAAACATAAGAAGGAGGAGATAAATTTCTCAATAATTCAATGCATAGATATAAATAATAATATGAGATATTTGGGGGAAAACTAATATTATAATGTGGATGATTATATAAATCAAATCATGTAATAATGTTATGATATCATATGTATAAGGATTATATTATAATAATAATATTACAGAATAGAAATATGGGAATTGGGTGATAAAATAAACATGACATCATAATAATAATTCAAGGTTCCTAAGAAAATTAACATAACATTTTTTTCTAGGATAACTTACCAAACACCATATTTTTATGTGTTCTCTTCCTATGCACTGTGATATCATGTTAGATTGAAATAGTTCCCACTTAATTGGGTAAAATATAATTTATTTCCAGGACATTGAATAATTAAAATCATACATATGTGTTCCACATGGTTCTAATCAACATATCATAAAAACATTAGGAAAGGTAATAGGGATTATATCCTTTTATTTGGATTTATTATGGAATCATTCAATATTTAATCAATAAACCCGACATGATAAACTAATTGAATGTAAATGTGTATCCCATGACATTAATTATAATTCTATGTAAATACCAAATTGATAAATATGACTATACTTCAGGTATTTACAACATAAAATAATTGGATATTTGATTTTAAAACAATTTCCCTAATCATTTGATGTATTGGGAATCTAGGAGAACATCCTTCAATCATGTAATTCTAGATATGTAATTCATAAAAGTATATAATATTAATAAATTCATGCCTCCCTGAGTGGGTGATTATGGAATACAAAATCACATATGGATTATAAAAATGATGTAAATGATGATTTGATGACATATACAAATAAATAAAGGGGATTGAAAAACTATAATAATACCCATGATCATGTATATGATTTATATGAGGAATAATCAAAGAAGAAAAATAAATATTTATTTTTAAAAAATTATAATTTTCTATTAGACATTTAAAAGAACGAATTTATTAAAATATGAGAATAATAACATCAATTTTAAAAACATGAATGCGTATAGAGGATGTATCTTAGAAAATGGAAATGGTTTCATAAATACATGTTAACATAGAAACATCTTAAAGGGATTATTGTTTTTTCAAAAATAAACTATAAAGAAACAATTAAAATATTTCCTTTTATTTTTTTTATTAAATTTAAGGAAGTAAAAAATTTCTTTGTTAAAAAAGATGTAAAGAATGAAATTGAAATCATTTTAATAGATTATCTTAGATAAAATCAATTTTGATAAAAATTAATCTAGAAAATGCTTAAAGGAAAATTGACCCATTTAGTGAAACTCGCATAATAAGGAGAATGATTTAACCATACATGAATATTCTATAAAGAGAAGTATTCCACTCAATTAAAACATTCAATAAAATTCATTTAATAAGTAAAACATGGGTATGGAAGAACAATATCCATTGTAAAGTATAATATTTATTATCATCAGCAATGTAATTTTATTTTACATGTATTCGTATAAAAGTGATTTATTAAAGTAAATTGATTAAAAACATATGGAGAAAATATATCATTCTAAAAAATAATCATTGAAAAAATATACATCAATAATGAAAATAAATATGATATTTCACAATATATATGAATAAGTACATGAGTTGATAAAAAAATTATTACTTGAGTATAATTTTATAAAACACCCCTGAAGGAGAATGTGATTGAAAATTAAATTCCAATAACCTGAATAAAATATATTTCAGTATACCATAATAATTGTACATCATATATAAAATAAATTTTAAATTATTTGATGAAGTAAACGTTTCCACAATGAATGCTATTTCAGACTAAAAATACCATTAGTTATTTTAAATTTTAGTTGATCACACTATATTATCAAATAAATATAACATTACTATATAAATAATCTATTTAGAAACCACATTCATATATATTACCATTTTATATACTTCAATTATTATTATTTACTGTGAATATCATGATTCATTATAGATTATTTTTAACATCACTTGTTAACACTTTTAATTATCTTGCACATTCTATGGAATGCTAATTTTGAACTTTTAAATTTGTAATGGAGCTAATTATTACTATATTAATTGTGGTTAATTATTATATATCCGATTATTATTTATAATATTCAACTTTAATCCCATCATATTTTCAATCAATAATATGGAATAAGATGCAAGAGGAAAATAAATTGGTACATTTTCATGAACAAATATTATATAGTATTTATTTATTTAGATATTAATATTTAAACTCCGGAAACATTAAACAATATTTTATAACCAGTTAATTTGTTTCATTAAAATTATATAACATTTTCTAATAAATAACTATGTAAACATTACAACATCGCTTAGGTAGGTGGTAAAATGACCAAAAAAAGTGTGTCGTGATGAATAAATGAGTAAGAATATGAATTTAAAAACTATTAATATTACATTAAAATAAGATTATATATTTAATATATATCATATATATTGATAGAATACATTCTTATAAACATTAAATATGGGTTTTTAGGAAAAATGATCATCATCATTTATTGAGGTAGTACCCATAGGTATGCTCAATTAATGAATTCATTTATCAAACAATGAAGAGAGTGTAGGTATATAAAAATATTTAATTCTTCAGTTATTAAATTCATATAAAATCATATTATCTAATAAAGGAAAATTTATTTTCCTTCCATGTTTCTTGATTTATATAAATTATATATACTCTATATTTAGTTGGTATCCCATACATACCCATGATTTACGATCACATTATTAATGAATGAATTGAATGATGGTAAATGATATATTTTTACTTTTAAATATTTTATAATTGACATAAAAGATATATTTATTCACCAAAACAATTTTTGATACTATCCATAAGTGGATGTGATAAAAAACCAATCTTCATTGTGTCATTGTGGCGGTAATCCCCAAAAAAACATGATCGATGTGTTTATTTTACATAGATAATTCTATATAATGAATTAAAAGTTTTTATAAAATTATTATAATAAAATCCAATTATTTATATGATTCTAAATTAATTATTCATTCATATTTAGGGAATATTTTGTAGAGTAAAATTTAAAATGAAGACTAAGAGGAGAGAGAAACTCACATCATGATCTTTGATCTTCCATAGATTTTTTAGTGAAAATGAACAGATAATGATAATTAAGGGTGTAAAAGGATGTGCTTAGTGGGATTGTTTAATATTATGAAATAATAGGTGAAATATCTCCCTGTAAATCAAATTATTTATTTTGTAAAGACTGTGGGAAACTGAGTCCTTTTTTATGTGAAGTGAAGGGTAATTTTTACCATTACTTATTAAATTATTTCATTATGATTTTGATTGAAAATTTCCCCTGACCAAATAAATTCTGGTGTATGGACCGTGATATACAATAAAACCAACCCATAATATCATGTTTCTTATATCTTTGAGTGATTTAAATATTTTGACATTCACTTTTCATCATACCCTTGTGTAGTTTTTTGAAATATATATTTTCAATCACCAATGTAAATAAAATAAAATTTTATATATTAATATATATATGTTTCCACTTAATTTTATTATAATAATTCTTGATATGATAGTAACTTCATCAATTAAAATTTATATAATTAATATATAATAATTTTAATGTAATAACATGTAACTCTCAAAAACAATTTTTTTATAATTCTCCTTTAAGAATATAATATTTTTATGTTATAATATTATTAATGCCAATAATTTTTAGAAATGAAACTTATTAATTAAGAGTAAAATAAATTTAACATAAATTTAATATCTTTCTATAAATTTATTTTTTCTAAATTTTGATCAATTGAATTAAAATGTATAAATTTTATTTCCATTAATGTAACACTTTAAATTAGATCTAAAAATGTTTTCCATGGTTTCTTTATGTAAAAATAATTTTTCAAAATCCTTATTTTATTCATAAATTTATATTTGATCAATATAATATTGTTCATTATTAATGTAACCCTTTACATTTGTTCTAAAATTGTTGGACATGGTTTTTTACGATAAAAGAATAGTAAAAAATCTAATTTTTTTCACATATGTTGATAAAGTCATTGATATTTTAATTTTTATAAAACTATTTTTTTCATAAAAATTTTATATTTCATGAATATTATAATGAATTAACTAATAATAAATTATTATATTATAAATTAAGAAAGGAAATTAAATTTATATAAAAATATTTATAAAAATAATATTCTAAAATTTTAATATAAATAAAAAAATATAATGATAGACTTCTATTATTTTAATAGACCTTGTTAAACATTACAGATTTAAAATTTTATTTCATACAAATTTTATAACAAAAATAATTATAATATTTTATTTGAAATATATATATTGATTATCATAATGAGGTTTAAAAATAATTATTATCGTTTAATAAAGAATCACACCATTCATCTTACTGTATATGAAGAAATATATCGAACTCAGTATAATTTCAATGAAAATATATATGCACTAAAATAAAAAGATGTTAAAATATCCCCTCTTTAAATAAATTGTTCCCTCACAATATTATACAAAAACATTAATTAAGTATTTAAAAAAATATTTACATGACATATGGTAGAATTTTAAATGTAATGCATAAACTCTTATCTTATGTAAAATAGGAAGTCCAATATTTTTCCTCTACCAAGTAAACATAATGTTTCATTTTCCTATGATAACATTAGTATTTATATCCTCATATTCTATAACTTATTATTTTTAGAGTTTGTTCGATACATTACCTTTGGTTTTTCATCCAAATTTTTTTAAAATAATGGAATGCGTAATTATTTCCTTCATAATCATTATCACTTCATCTTTCCTGAGACTTCATTGGTGTGTTTTGGACATCTAATATGTTCACCAGGTTAATAATATTTCAGGATAGTTTTTTGGAATAATTGATATATTCATTTCCCAACTGCTTATCGAAATAGACTTCAGGTTTGTATAATCACTACATTTCCCAGTGCATCCCTTGTTAGCTCAGTTCCTTCTTGCTCTAAAGATTCAATTAGAATAATTTTATGGATATGAATACTTAATTTGGAGTATGTTCGAAAGAAAATACTATGATCTATTTGGATAAAATTCATAAAAGTTATTTAATCAAAAAAAATATGATTCCCTATTTGTTATATTTTTTATCCATTATCATTTATGATTAGGTTCTCTAATCTAGTAAACTTCAATAAAATCGCATGTTCATGTACAATATAATTGATTGTAAATAGAATCTAAATTAACCCATGTACATCCCTCAGAATTGTATGTATCGATGTTCTATTAGGGACCATTCACAATAAACTATAATTATGGATGAGATATTGTAATACCCTATGAATTTATAATATAGTTTTTTTAAATATTTTTATTATATTTGAAATCTTATGACACTCAAAATAGTTTGTCTAAATGAACTATAATATAGTATAGCATTATAACCATGAATTAAATTATAATGTATGAACTGGAAAAGATAAATTATCAAAATTATATGGTTTACAAATGAAATAATAAATTCAGTATTAATAAGTTACTTAAAAATAAATAAATCATTTTAAAGTAAAAGAATTATTTTTGATAAATGGTTTTTATGTGAAAATTTGTTTATATATTAATGATTATAATAAAAATTATATATGAAAAAAATTAATTAAAATTATATATTATATACAATTTTTTAAAAAAATTATCAAATATTTTTCAAAGAATTAGATAAAAGTAAGACCAGTTTTCTTCCTAAAAGCTATAAATTTCTTGAAATTTGATCTTACACAATTTATGAAGTGATTATTCAAATAATTTCCACCTTTTATAGAAAGAAATTAAATTAACAAAAAAAATTAAGTAAATATTTTATAATTATCATATTTTTATTTTTTTATAATTCTATGAAAATACTATTTTTAGGATAAAAATTGAAAGTTATTCATTTTTATTAAAAATTATCAATTGGATTAAATTGATTTAAAATTTTATTTCATTATTGTTTTTTTAAAAGTAAAATAAATATATAAAATTTATTATTATTATAATTTTTTTAGAATAATTTTAATTTATATATTTATTTGAAAACATTCTGTACATTGGAAAATATTTATATGGAAAACAATATTTAATCACGTGTTCTGATTTAATTTTAAATAAAATTTCACAATTTATGTGAATTGAATATGATAAAATCGATTAAATATTTTGAATAATAGTATTTAGTATTATGTACAATGATCAATAAATTTTTTTCTTATAATGAAAAGTACATTATAAAAATTAATTAATATATTTATGGTAAAAATAGGGTTTTCTGTAACACATGAACCTATGTTTTAATTAAATTTCAACATAGAAATTAATTTTATTTTATATATTCGATTTAATATTTATAAACATTCTTTTTAAAATATATATAAATTCTCAATTATTTATACTATTAAATGACAAATTACCATGCTAAATTGCATATAACAAGTTACCTTGTTGTAAACTAAAACTGTAATGGTGTGTAACCATAGTGGTTAATGAAATAAAATGTTTATAACATATTTCCTTTAATTTTATTGATATTTATTTTCCTTATCTTCCCTCAATTACATTATTTATCAGTTTTAGGAAATTGTATTGAGTTCAAATTCTCATTATTAAATAATTTGTCTTTTTACAGATATCTCACACATCAATTATTAAAGGGAACCGCATACCATCACATATTAACAATTATTACTCCCATTATATAGACCATAACATGAAAAAAATATCATTAAAAAATAATTATACACATTCTAGATCTGCTAGTATTAAAAAAAACACATTGGAGTCCTTAATAAGATATCCAAAGGAGGCTTCTCTAAGTGAATGTAATTCTCTTTGCTAAGAAGTTTCAATTTTCCCCATATATTAACCCATTAATTAATGACTTAACAAATTCAATAGAATAATACAAATATATAACTTATAATTAGTTGTTATTTTTTTATTTTATAATCTCTATCGATCTCATCTTTCATAAAATGGGAAATGGAACTACTGATTTTGTGTAAGAAAGACTACTACCTTGTGAACTGATGTAATATACATCTATCACCAACTCCAATAACATGATATAAATTATTTATCTAATAAATATAAATATACTAAATTTATGAAATAATTATACTTTGGGAATTATAATAATAGATATAACTTCTAAACTTTCAATCTTTTGGAAAATGATAATGTCACTTGTGTGTATGTGTGGACTACAGCCTCCACGAGGTGATGTGATTCAATATTTATTTATATTTAAATGGAATGTAATGAATATTTATTTCATCAAATTATAAAATATATTATATATAATAATTATTCTATAATGGTCAATGATTATTTGTCTTTAATTCGTTCCATCTGTTAAAAGTGAAAATAGAATACAAGCGTATGTATTCTCTACTGTCTCTATAAACAGTTTAACCATATTTTATATATATAATTTTTATAGAATACTAGAAATAATGGTATAATTAATATATATGATATATATATATTTTTTTAAAATTATTTTTATTATTGAACTTATGTCAATGTAAAAGCATCAAAACAAAAAAACTAAAACATTCCCTGATAAACCAAGTAGTTTTTACCCAAAATAGTAATTTAGACAAAGCATTGTTAATGAAGAATTGAAAAAATACTATAAGTAAATAATATGTGTCATGATATATATTATTATTATTAGGGAATATATGTATAATAAATCTCAATTTATCATATCATAGAGTCAAACAAGTATGAAGGAATCCAAACTGGGTGTAAGGTTTTATTTTTGATATCTCATCATTATTCAAGATTATTAATGCATTTGTGTCCAATTAGAAAACTATTTTGTATTTATATATTAAACAAAATTATTTCTTTACGCTCAATTAATTAAAATAAATAAGTATTTCTCTATTCGATTTCCCTTATTTAAGAACTCAATATACTAAAATAATATTTTTAATGAAAAAAATACTTTTTTCTAGTAAGTCAGGAATCGTTCTCATATGTTTACATATTTCTTTTAAAAAATAAAGTATATTTTTAACATTGTAATTTTTTTTAAAAAGAACATTATTATACATTTACTACTTTTTTAATAATTGATTAAAATTATTTTAATATTTTTCAAAAAAGGTTTTTTTTGAAAATTTTATAAGTGTGGAAGGATTTTATTTAAAAATTGTACAATTTTTTTGGAATTTTACACTCCATGAACACTAAATTACATTAATCTTACATTATATGTTCACAGTATCCATTTGAATGAACTTTTTCAAAATATATATGATTTATTTTTAGACATTAAAAAAGGGTTTTTTTATTGAAAAGTGGATTTTCTTTAAGAAATTTTATAATGATATTTTTAATGTATATTAATCAATGTCAACATTATTTGGTGAATATTATTATATAGGGCGATATAATATTTTGAAACCATTTTTCATATTTTAAAATATATTTTATAAATATTTTTAGTGGTTGGAGATATTATTTATATTTCTTATGTGAGGTTTTCAATAAAAGGTTTACATTGATTATGTTTTGCCCATTTCATTTGATTAATTCATAATACATAGTATGTTATGGGTGGGGCCTATTATTTATATTTGATTTATTAGTAGATCATGTTAGAAAAACTAGTCATATTATTTGGTCAATGACATACCCATGTATTCAAGATGACTTTTAATGAGGCTATGATAGTATGTTAATGATGTTTGGTGTTAAAAATTCACTCATTATAATATTATTTATTGATCACCATGTCAGTATTTAATTATTTGTGATATCCATAAATATGTTTCAATATAATTTTATAAATTTATATTGAATTATCTGAACATTATATATTATTTTGATGTTATTCATCATGCTCAATATTCTGGATTAAATGGAATTTTTTTCAGATATTTTCCAATCCATTCTAATTATTTCTTATTTATTCATGATTTATTTCACTATAGATAAACCTATATCGAGAATCTATGCTCAAATATTTATTTTTTATCGTTTAAAAATGATTCTAGGAAGTGTTTTATGATTGATATATTGGTATATTCTAAGTAGAATAATAGTGTATTCAAATAAAATATTGTGTTATATTTTATGTTTTCAAATGTAATGTGAAGTTAATGTATATATACATATTTATAATAAATTAATCTATTCATTAATTTTGGTTGGGATCCTATATATCAATTATCATTTTAATATTTTGATTAGTAAACCTAGTCTTATATGGTCTGGGTCTTTATAGTTGGTATCATGTAATGCTTAGTAAAAACATTAGAACTTGATTTAGTGAAAAATTATTATAGATCATAACCCATTAATTGAATTTAAAAACTAATATTGGTGTAGGATAACATCCTAATGATTTGGAAATGATGATATTTTATAGATTTCCCTGTAATACATCCATTTAATGATAATATATGTTGACATGGTTTTGGAACAGATTCATCGAATGGTAAATACACCTAAAAGAGTTAATTTGATTATATCTTGATTATTATTCTGGTACATGGTGTGTGTGCCCTTACTACACACTCAGGTTGAATCTCTCATGATATATTATATGATTAATTTAACTTTTATTTAACAAATATTTTCATGGATTTGATCATATATTTTTGACTATATAATATCCCCAATGATACTAACTCTCTGAGTCTAAGATCAACTTTGAATGAATTGTTAAATTCATGTTATGCATTTCAATAGTTCTAAAATTTTACATTATAATTCAATGTTTTATCTAATTTAGTGTATCATGTTGTTTATAAAAGGTTCCTTGTTGATGGATTGTATATTCTAGCAACTCATGTAATAAAAATTTTATTTTCCCTCTTCGGTAAGATATTGATAATGAAAATAGATATATAGATTGGCCTAAAACATATATAAATATATTGGGGTAGCAAGCTTGTGTTCTGTTAAATAAACATTACCATATGGATATGCCGACTAATCCACAATGAATTTTAATTTTGTTTGACCACTTCTTGATTTATCAACATAAATAATTCAATAAGACTAAAAATTTATTCGTAACTGAGATGTGGATAAGTTCTTTAGATAATATATTTATCACTTCCAGAAATCATGAATGGGATAGGGTTTTCAAGGAAGTATATCATCTATTTGGATATGTGGATCAGTGTTGGTCATTAAATCAAATCACTGAGGATGAGGTGGAAATAATGAGAATGTAATGGAATTATTTTAAGGAACTTCTCTGAAAAAAATATTTTCCACATGAACAACAAATAGATATGGAGAGAGAATTACTGAGTTAAAAAAATTATGTGGAAATTTATTCAATGTTTGAAGAAACATTTTAGGGATAGAAAGACTTGTAATGGACTATGTGTGTAATCCATAGTGAATGACTGATCATTTCATTGAAAAGATCAATAAAATCTTTTAAAGGACACTAATCTCCAAAATATTCAATCATATAAGGTTATAGTATTATGTACTATTAATAAATTGAAATAATCCAGAATGTATTATGAATTATAATTAAATATATATAACAAGATAGAGGTTGAGAAATCTAGAAAAATAAATTCATCGAAAGGGAACAATAGAATTGTATAATTTCCCATTTTTAATAATTTTGTAATGAAGCCTCATAGAACATTTTTTTTGGAATGATATTTTTTTATAAGAATGGAGTGAAAGGCCACCAAAGTCAAGATTTTAATGGAATGAAAGAATCTATCAATGTTTAATGCGTCAAAATAAAGATAATGGGTGTTAGGAAAGTGATTTTTTTAGGAATCAAGCTAATTATCTTTAGAAAAGTTTAATGAAGAAATACCGAGTTTATGTGATCACAACAGATGAGGTTGAAGTTCATAATTATGTGATGGTGGGTACATAGATCATATCATAAATATTAGCTAATGCATTATTTGATTCTAGAGTATCTCATCCTTTAACATCTTCCATGTTTTCAATAAAGAGTAAATACTTTCCTAGAACCTTAGGAATAGTGATATCAATCGAAAATCATTGTGTAAGTCTCACGAAAATGTGGTTAGGTTAGATAGTTCCCTTTATGACACTAATTTAGTTATTTTTTTATAAATCATATAGTTGATTTTGATATAATCCATTGTATAGAGTGAATTTTGAAATATATTGAAATAAATTACTACCAGGAAAATGAAATTATGATTATTGACGAATACCTGGATTTCCATATTTTTAGAGGGGAAACTTCATTATATGAGTCATGTTAGATCCAGTCCTACTGTCCCTAATGAGTGAGATTTATATGTAAAAATAACATTAATAATCTAAATATGGAAAAGGTGGTCATTCAATTTTGGGAGAACCAATTTTATAGGAATATGATTATGTATTTATTGAATAATTACCTTGAAATACACCATAGTAGGAAGTCAAATTTTCATTTTTTTTAATTTTTGATGCATGACAACTATCATTTAATCCATATAGTATATCCATTGTGGAATTAGTGGAGTTAAAGGGAAAACTATAGTATTTGTGTGATAAGGTATTTATTCACCCTAGTGTTTTTCCATGGATATACCCTCTTCTTTTATATATTAGTTAAAATGCATATTTGTGGTTTTTTATTGATTATTGAAAAATAAATGTTATTATGAAAAATAATAATAATCACATACCTTGCATTGATTTCTAATTCCATCAACTTCACAGATCTCAATATTTTACAAAGGATACTGTCATTCCTAGTATCATAAATTCTGTGTAATGATGGAAGACATTCTAAAGATAGAATTATGAACATGGTAAAGATATCATATATTTATAGTTGTTAAATATTTCTTAACTAATTCACCCTCTGAATGTATGGTTCTAATTAATCAAGTATTCAAGTTATATCCCAATAATCTTATTATTGTGTGTATTGATAATATATTAGTGTAACATATGAGCTATGTGGTCCATGAGAAACACTGTTAGGTCATTTTTAGACTCTTTTAAGAAATGATTTAAATATGAATTTTATCAGGAGAGAATTATGAATTTATAATGTTTTATATCTTTCGAATAATGCCACCATTGATGGAATCATAGTTGATACAATGTAGAAAAATTAATTCCAAAAAAATTATACACAAAACACCTATTTACGTATATAATGTCATTATGTTAGTAGGATACTATCAGTGATTTTATTAGAATTGTTCCCCATTGGATAACCTGCAAAAAAAGATTACTCATAAAGGGGTTATGTTTATTTGGATAAATTAATATAATGAATGCTTTGTGGAATTTATGAATATATTTTTTAATGATCTAATCAGGTATCTACCATCATGTTTGATTGATTTATGGAATACAATAGTTCATCTAAGAATGGAAATGGTTTTGTTCTTATGAATAATTATTATTATTTTACTACGCATCAGGGATGTTAATGAATCATGAACAAACCTATCCGAATAATTATTTCAAGATAGTAGCTGTAATATGTACTCTAAAGATATGGATATATTATCTAAATGGTGAAATATGTGAGATATAAATTGGAAACCATTGTTTAGAATACATATTTTCACAAAAAATATCAATATGTGGGGGAAATATAACTTCATGAGCTACTCGATGGTTTTAATTCCAAAATACACTAAATAACAATGAAAAAAAATAAAAAAGTATATGCATTGAGCTAGAATGTTTAGGGAGTCATTACCAAATTAGTATAGATAAAAATATTATGTGCATGGATATAGTATCAATTGATCTAGAAATTATTAATGTAAGGGAAACATACAACCCTTTCAAATTTATTACCCAGCCATCTTTGTTAAAAAAGATATACATTTCTCAGGAAAATTATTAGAATTACAAAATGAAAATTAAATCACCAAAATTGCAAGAAATTATATGACATCATATATGATTTTTAATTCTTATATTTTTATAGTGGACATGTAGAATGTCCTAGGCTTATTATACATTGATAATAAATTATTTTAGAGAAATATTCAATACATTACCAAAATACATGTTGGAGGACTGTAATAGTTTAGCATCTTCGGAATCTTGGGGAAACATATTCTATCTCGGCGAAATAACATCGATATCTCCCATTTAGACCTCAACATTTAGTAAATCAACCTAAAACCGTTCTTCATAACCTGGAGAAACTAACCATGAAAATAGGTGATCACAAATGCTCATTAAGGGTAAAATTGGTTGTCATATAAGTATAATAATGAGAATAAGGGTATGATAACATTATTATGAACATAAAAGACAATACCATTCACATTACAGATCATAAAAATGACCACCTAATAAAAAAACTGTTCATAAGGTATCAATCATAATTAAATAAAGAGCATTGGACATGAAATCATTATATATAAATAATTCATGGAATTTTGGCATACATAAACATGGAGTATCATCACCAGTAAGTCAAGATGCATATCTAGAACATATCAAGGTACTTTTGGGGGATTTCAATCACTAGGTGGGGCACACCACCATCCTCAATCATAGTTCTTTCCTTGAATGTGATTGAGTTTCCTCATCTATGAGTATTGGATCATATTTCCCCATATCCCATCATCATGATGACTATACATACAGGGTCGGACACCCCACCATCCCCAGAAAAAGTCCTTTATTTGTATGGGATAAATTTCCCCATTTATCCCATAGTGGATCTGCTTTCCCCATATTCTATCATCATGTTTGCTACACCTACTGGGCTGGAAAAACCACTATCCCCAATAGAAGTACATTATTTTTAAGGGACCATGTTTTGAAAAATACACTTTAATAACAATATTTTGTATCAATTAATAGAAAATGGTATTAATAAATGATTATATAATGAAATAGTATTTTATAAAAAATAATTAAATTTATTTAATGATGTATTTATGATTTAATCAATGTTTCAATAAATATAGAAAATCATGAAAAGCAATGAGATTGTCTCAATAAACTCTTATATCATGGTATCAATGGATCATGCTCTACATGTAAGGGAAGGAAATTACATAAATCATAGAATATCATGAAAAAATTTAGATTCATCAAATTTCATGTAAAATGGATGTATATGAATCTCAAAAATGAGTTCAGGTGCATAAGAATACATGAGTCTCAAAGAAGGGAAGTTGGGAGAAACATTTTTACCAGTTCGGTAACTTTTGAAGCATAAACCCATTAAATAAAGATTATACAATGGGAATGTGAATACAAATAAATTTTAGTAAAATGTACATATTATAAAGTCAGAGTCCATACATACACCACATAAATGGAAAGAGCGGGGAACATATCTTATATCAAATAGAAATTAAAAGTGAGATGAAATCCCACTACCTTGTGTATTCACTCCCATTCGTACTCATACGAGCACACTTTATAATAAATATAAATTTATAATAATAATTTTAAAGAATATTATTATAATATCAATTACCTTATATGGTTCGATTATAACCTTATGTTACTTTCTTGTAAAGGATCTTATGTTAATGTTTCACTTCTGGTAATAATCATTTTGTTCTTCACATGTGTCATAATTTGTTACATCGTTGGTCCATAAACTTATATAATGATTCAAGAATATATAAAAAGGTATAAATATCCAGTATATATATTATTGTTATATTATAATAATCTATATAATAATTATTTACATAATAGAATACACAATTCATTGAGACGGTAGGTCGTACGTACGCAAGATCATTGTTTTCCATTTTTATTTTCGTATTGAAAGAAAAAATGTAAATGAAGTATATTTATATGTATATATATATATATCAGTATAATATTATAAGGACTATATTATATATATCATATAATTTCATTAATCCCATCCTTAATCCATTCCATGTTGTGTGTGATTGAATAGCATAACTTTGAGGGGGCGGTAGTCTACACTTCCTCAAATGAAATTTATAGTATTAACACCAATTAAAAAGTTAAGAGATGTCTGTTTTAAAAGGAATAAAAAATGAATAAATACATATTAAATATGATATATTATATTAATAAACATATTTTACCTCATAATGCTCACACTAATTGGTGGTAAAGGAGAAATGAATAATTATAGTATCGTGAGGTAGTAGTTCATCGTACACAGAAAATGTATTTTCAAAATCCATTACATTGACTTTTCTGTAAGAATTTTTCATTAAATTTACATTAAAACATCCTAGAATAAATTGTATTAATTTTTTATCACCTAATAATTAAACAAAGTGATTGTATGGGGTGAACAAAGGAAATAAAGGCAAGGAGCTTGAGAGAGGATATAACATCTTAATCCTGTTACTCCTTTGTATTTATGACAAAATAATACCATGAGAATATTTATGAACAAATGGATGCTTAAATGTCGAAGGTAAGATTTTTTTGTGGCAAATTGGTCAGGTATTGTGCGATCTTAAGTGGCTTGAGACATATCAGGAAGGGGTAGAGTGCTTTCCTTTTTATAGTGAAGGGGGAGTGGCACTTTGGTAATTTTGAAAAGGCATTCAATAATGGGTTTCCTATCTTACCTAAAGTTCCACAAAAATTGAAAAAAAACAGATTAAAATACAATCAGGGTTTAACAAAACATCATCCAAAAATAATTTGTGCATTTTATTTATTCAGTTCCTTGTCTTTTAAGATTCACCAATTTAATCATGTTGGTTTTTTTATTAATGAATCTAGTTTAAAAATATTATTTATTTAACCATTAAGAATAATTTAAAGTGATATTTATTATAAAATATATAGTCACTGATATATTAACATTATAAATAATTTATAAAATTAATATCCCATTTGTTTTCTAAATTAATTTGAAAAAACTCACATGTGATGCGCTAGAACGCTGGTTGAACCTGGACCATCTTAACAACTTATTTACGTAATATTGGACAATATGTTAATTTTAAAGTACTAAATATTATATTGATAATACATATTTAATATATATTAACACTTACAACTACCTTGTATGAATTTAAGATTTCTATAAATTTTAAAACATTTTATAATATTAATTGATATTAAAATATTAATAATAATGTCAAATTTGACATTATTTAATTAATGTTAATTTTGAAGTACCATTATTATATTTTAATTCAAATATATTTGGTTTAATGTTGTGTAAAACGATATATTAATATCAAAAATTAAAGATAACAATTCCATCATTTTACATCACTTTTAATATTTATATTATCATTTATTTTAGTTAATATTGAATAAAATAAGCATTATCTAGATGTTTCATATGTATATTAAGTACCTATACCATCACTGAAAGTTATTTATAAATTATTATTACAATAATAACCAAAATATCTTTCAAAATTATATATATAAGTGAAAATATGATTTTTTTACATGTATCAATGTTTTTTAAATGATAAAGGTAAGGATAGTTCCCCTTTTTACCTTTTCATTACTCACATTATTTTATAGGGAATACCCTTTTTATAAATCCTAATAACCCATATATTTTGTAAAAAGTGGTAAATTGTAATGTTTTTGAATAAATGGCTTTTTTAAATGTTTCCAAGTCATTTTGGAGCACAATATTAATGTTTAGCCCCTTATTAGGCTTAATCGTTCCATAATAACAGTAAATAATTTTAATAACTTCCACAAATAATTTTGATAAAAAAAATAAGATGATCTTATTAGAAAAAAAATATCATACTAATTACATCCATGTATTTTATATTTTGAAAATTCTAATAATATATGTGGGAAAATTAATATTAACACTAATCCTGTAGATGGGGCGAAATAATGGGTTTTTTATAGAAAAATAATGTTCAAATGTCTATTATGTTTTTATTTCTATTTGAAAGTAAAATTTCTCCTAATAAACATAAAAATATAAATATTTTATAATTTTTCTAATGTGACTCTTAAAAATGTAAAAATTTATTTATCCTTAATAATTATTTATAATTAAATAATTTTTTTATCAAAATTGCAGTAATTTTTACTATTCATTAAAAAAATGAAGTTTCTCAGAAAAATCCCAAAACATCCCTCTATGATATCATTAAAATTATGAAATAAAAAATTGTTGTTAATATTATCAAATTCAATTTCTAAATTTAATAATATTACATTGATTAGTCGAATTTGTTCATTCAAGGAAGCGATGTTTTTAAACATAAAAAGATATTACCAAAAATCATATATTTTATTATGAATATGTTTTTCAAAAAATATAAATAAAATATGTGAAAATTATATATTATTATTTTTATAATAATGTTTAATGGTTAGGTTCTAATTATCTCATTTAATCAATTATGTGTTTGTGTGTGTGTTTCATAGAAATTCAGAATTGTGTGTATCATATGCCAAGTTGGTCTTCCTATGAAAACAATTCATGTTGGTATAGAATATAGTGCTTTCCAATATGTTATTATATTATACATATGTTTTGACGTAGTTTTTAAATTTATATATATATAGACTATTTCTATTGTCATGTGAAATGAAAATTATTGAGAAGATAAATTAATTCGAATGAAATAATAATAATAATTATCAAAAACTTAATGTGTTACATTTTACCTCCCTTAAGATGAATATCTTCCAAGAAACTATTCTATGATATCAATGGTCCAATACATGAATTTTGTTTTAATAAAAAACCACATCATGAAAATTGATACTAAAATTTCCCTAAAAAGAGTAATTTGGAACCAAAACAGTTACTAAAAGTAACATATAACAAAATTTCAAAATATAAGAACATAGGTGGAATGTAAAAACATGGATATAGAATAAAAATTAAACAATCTAGTTATGATAGTAACTGATACAGAAAAAGGTTAGGAAAAAGTTAACAACCCGAAATCCATAAATCTATAATGACCAAAGGGACTTTCTGATTCATAAAAAATAGATATATGACTATATTTTTTGTTTCAAGAACTGTTAAAGAGTTTTAATTAAAAGATATAATTTCTTGTTTTCTATAAAAAATCAATCTTTTTCTTTTTTTGGATCACATTGCCTCCTTCGGTAAAAAATATTACCTTTTCATTCCCAAAGTACTAATAGATCACGAGTTCCATAATATTCCATCCCTTTTTCCATTACTAACCATCTACACTAAGTAGATTAAACTGGCTATCTATAATGTAAAAATCCTAATATGAAGGATAAAACATTAATCTTACTAACATAATATTATGTTTAACTAAAATTCCACATAAATGTTTATCCATATAACCCCTCCAAATGATGCAAATTCAAGGATTTAGAAAATTTTTTATGAAATTAGCATAACATTGATACCCTTTTATATTACAATGTATCTCGTGGTTATCAAATTACAAACATGTGAAAAATATCCCCATATATTCCCTTGAAGCATGGTAATAACATGAATTTATATAAATCCTTTTTGAAAAAATGTATTCTTCCTTATTCCAGTGTATATTGGATTTTCTTCTCAAATCCAGAGAATTTGAAAACAAACTTTTTTCTAGAATAAACATCCTATAAACAAGTCCTTACATTGTTCCATGATAATCAATATTGTTCAATTTAATTATTCAAATCCCTCGAATATTTATCTATAAAATATATTAAGTTATACCATACTATAATCAAAATATCATCTATTTATTAAATCACCTCACTAGCCCATATGGAATATTTAACATAAAAATGAAAATACTGTGCAAAAAATTAAGTAGAATAATCCTTGTATATTTTCTCATTCACAACTTTTGATTCCAAATACATAAATATCTCGATTACATCATCCTTAATTCATTATCAATAATACCTAATTCTTTTTATATTTCATCAATAACCTCTTCATCATCTACAATATTTCCATTACATTCATTACCTTACTAATTCTAATAGGAGAATTCCTCTTGGGACATAGGGTTTTATAATGACCATTTTTTCCACACACAAAACACATGACCATTGATGGCGACATAGGGAGGAAAAATTCCCATCCATTTTGTTAACCTAACTCTTCATTTTCTCCTATAGTCACATTGTTTTTTTCTTTATTTAGCACATTAAAACCAACTTCTTATTCCTCTAAGAGATTCACATTGGTGATTCATTCCTCATTTTTTTCATAAAAGATATATAAGCTTCTATGTTCCATGTACTCCAGGACTCGAACTCTTTGCAAACTCATTCTTTCTCTTCCTTGGTGACACTAAGAGTTGGAAAAGGAAAACATTATTAATCATGTTTTGTAAAAACTGATTACATGTGATCACAACATCATTCACATTATTCAACATCCCACATGACTACTCATCAAAAAATCTTCCATCACACTCATCATTAATCAGGTTCATTTTGATTCCCTCCATTGACTAAAACCAAAATCATAGTGTGCTCATTACTTATCCCAGAAGAAAACCATATATTTATTTAAATAATTACTTATTGGATTTATAAAACATGAAACTTAACATAATATATGACACCTTTGTATTATCCTAGGTTGTTTATTGCTAAATTATATATAAATAATTTATTATTGTTCAGGAAAAGTTTGTGAATTCAAAAGCCATATCCCCTGGGAGTGTCAAAATAGATATGCAGCAAGGCATGTTTTCATATACGAGATTATACTGACTGAAACTCATAACATATTGTTGGAGTTGTTACATATAGGTACATATGTTCTATACCCACATCAACTTGTATTATCAAGATATCCATGTACTTGTTGGAAAAAAATCACTTTATCCTTTACCAAAAGTTCAATACATTTTCCAAAAAATGTTAACCCATCCTTATAGTTATCCCTAGATACATCATTGTACATATAAATTGAAATAAACTATGTGATGTCACTATAGTTTTATCATCCTAGTTTTACATGGTTGAATAAACATTTCATTTGATACTAACTATAAAGACCAAGTCTCAACATACATGGATATTAAATCATTTTAGCTGAATATTCAGTACATTACAAAAACACATAACAATGGACCATAATAGTTCAGTGACTTTGCAAACATAGATACAAAATCTTCTATCCTAGTGAAGGATCATAAAAATATCCCACGAATACCTCCACCATTACTACATCTACCTAAAAACATTCTTCATAACCAATAGAAAGGAAACATGAAAAGGGGTGAGCTCAAATTCCTAGTAAGGGTAAACAAGTGATAAATTTAAGTATATTCATGAGTATAAGGGTATGATAAAATGATCATGAAGAAATAAGATCATTACCTACATATCAAAGATAATAATGGAGATCATGGAATAAAAAATTATTTTATAAGGTGTGAATCATAATTAAATAAAGATAATTGGACTAGAAAGCATAACATAATAATAAGACATGGAAGTTTGGAACACATAATCATGCCATATCATTCCCAATAAGACAAGAGACATTGATAGATCAAATAGGGGAACTTCATGGGAACAAAAACCACAAGGAGAGACACACCACCATCTATATTCATAGTTCTTTCATTGTTATGGATTAGGGTTCCCCATTTTCCTATAATGTATTAGGTTTTCCCATCTTCCATCTTTGTGGTGACTACACCTACTCAGCGGGACAAACAACCATCCCAAGTGGATGTAATTTATTTGAAGGGATTGGGTTTCCCCATCTACCCATAGTGGATCAGGTTTCCTCATATTCCATTTTCATGGTGACTACAACTATTGGGTGGGAGAAACCACAATCCCCATCAGAAGACTTTCTTTGTAAGGGACCATGTCTTCCTGAAAACACATTCTTAAAAATGTTATGTACCAAAGAGTGGAAATTGGTTAAAATACAGCATTATGTAATGAAATAGAATAGGATAATGAAGATATTTAATATTCATGAGATAAATATTATAATATTTCCTCCAAAGGAGTTGTAAACATAAATAATCTCCAAAAACAATGAGATTGTCTCAATAAACTCTTATAACATGGTATCTTGGCATCATGGTCCCCATGTAATGGAATAAATTTAAATGAAGCATATAATATAATTAAAATATTTATATTCATTATATGTAATTTAAAATTTATGTATGTGAATCTCTAAAACTATTTTAGGTTTATAACAAAATATGAGCCTCATAGAAGGGAAATTGGGACTAATTGTTTTTAATGATATAGTAACTTTTGAAACATAATCCTTGAGAAAGAATAATCCTCATATGGGCTTGTGAATAACCATAAATTCATATAAAACATACATATAATACAATAATGGGCCGAATATACACCACCCAAAAATGACTGAGGGGAAAACAAATCTTGTATCTCATAGAAATTAAAAGCGAGACAAAATCCACTTACCTTGTGTCATGAATGTCTCCATACTCATAATAGATTCCTATATAATAAATATAAGTTTACTATACATATTTTATCGAAGATTTTTTTATATATATTACTGTATATTGTTTAATTATAACTTTCTATTATCTACTTGTAAACATTCTTATGTTAAGGATTCACTTTGGGTAATATTAACTTTATTGTACGCATGTGTCTTAATTTGTTACATCTTTGGTCCTTTTACTTACATCATGATTACAGAATTTATAAAATGATATAAATATCTGTTATATCTAGTATATGTAAAATATAATAATATATAGCATAATGAAGTAGTTAATAGAAAACAATACTCATAGAGATGGTATGTCGTATGTATGTATGAACGTTGTTTTCAGATTTTATTATCTTATTGAATGAAAGTAAGTAAATGAAATATATATATATATATGTATGTATATATATCATTATTATAGTATCATTAATATAAAATATATATAATATAAGTTCATTATTCCCTTCCTTAATAAATTTTATATGGTGTTTGAATGAATCACATCGCTTTGAGTGGGCGGTAGTCCACACTTCCTCAAACAAGATTATCACATTCACAACAAGTTGAAGGAAAAAATATGTGTTTTGTAAAAGGAATAAAGAAGCATAAATACATATTTAAAATAATATATTACATATATAAACAAATTTTTCATCATAATGGCCACCATTATTAGTGGTAAAGTATAAATGAACAATCATCGTTTCGTGCGGTTGTAGTTCACATACACAAAAACAGTGTGTTCCACATCCATTATATGGAGGTCTATGTAATAGTTGGTAAGACCCATTACATAATAAAATACTATTATATATTGGATATTTGTTTTTTCACATATTAATTAATAATATAATATGTAGGGGTCTAGAAATAAAATAAAGGAACGTAGCTTTAGAGAAGAGGATACCCCTTAATCAGGTATCTCCTATTGGTTTATGAAAAAAGGCTTCCTTGAGAATACTTCCATACAAACAGAGGCTTAATGTTATAATTTATGATTTTTTTGAGGAAATTTGGGTAATTCATGGTCGAACATAAGGGTCTTGAGTGGTGTGAGAAAGCGGTAGAGTGCCTTCATTTTCGTAGTGGAGGGGGAGAGGCACTTTTGTAAATATAAAAAGGTATTCAATAATGGTTGCTCTAACATTCATAATGTTCCTCCAAAATAAAAAAATAATTTAGTAAAGGAGAATCATGGTTTAAAAAACCCCATCAATGAAAAAATATGTGCATTTTAAATATTTGGATCCTTAACCTCCTTGATTCTCCAATTTTATCATTTTGGTTTTATATAAATGAATCTAGATTTAAAATTTAATTAATTTAACCATTTGGAAAAAATTAAAGGGAGATATATTAGAAAATATAGATTAATGGAAATATTGAAATTATATCTAATTAATAAAATTAAAATCTTATTTTTTTACAATTAATTTTAAAACAATAACACATGACAATCTAAAATGTTGCTGGAACCTGGACCATCATAAAAACGTATTTACAAAATATGGGTAAATATGTTAATTTTAAAAGAGTTAATTTTTCAATTAATGTAAAATATATAATATATATTAATAGATAAAAGTAACATGTAAGAATTTATTATTTTTATCAATTAAAATAATTTTATATGATTTATTGATATGAAAATAACAATAATGACAATTTTGAAATTATTTATTTAAGGTGAATTTTAAAAAATCCATTTATATTGGAATTAAAAAATATTTGGTTTAATTGTATTTAACATGTTATATTAATCTAAATAAATGAATAAATAAATTAATTCAATTAATAAACTTCACATTTAATATTTATGGTATCATTTATTTTTTATGATACTATTTAACCAAAAAAGTCATTAGGTTGATGTTTCTTAAGTTTTTTAAGTACCAAAACAATCTCACAATATTATTTATAATTTATTATGATAATAATAACAAATATATATATTTAAATTGATATATATAATCTAAAATATAATTTTGTTTACATATCATAACATTTTATAAATGTTAAATGTAAGAAAAGATCCCTTTTTGTCCTTTTGATTAATTACCATTTTTTATATGTAACTTCCATTTAATAATATAAAAATAACCCTTATATTTAAAACCATGGTTAAAATTGGTTAAAATTTATCATCCAATGTATTTTGGACACCTTTCAAAGTCATATCGGTGCTTAATATTATTGTTTAGTCCCTTATTAATCATAATTGTACCATAATCACCGTAATTAATTTTAATCGCATTCCCTAATCATTTTGGAAAAAAAATTAAGTAGATCTTTTAATAAAAAAATAGCATACTAACTATATTTCTTTGTTTTTTGGATTTTCAAAATTATAATCACAGAAGTTGAAAAATTATGATTTACGCTAATCCAGCAGATGGGGTGAAATAACAGGGCTTTATAGTAGAAAAACATTAAAATGACTGTTATGTTTTTATATTCAATTTTAAATTAAAATTGATTATAATTAACATAATTTTATAAATACATGTGTAATTAATCTATTGTGACACTTAAACAAATATAAAATATAATTTATCTTTAGTAATTTCTTCAATAAAAAGGTTTTTATAAACTAAATTGCAGAAATTTTCACTATTCATCAAAACATGAAGTTTTTCAGAAAAATCCCAGAAATTCACTCTATGATAATTTCTAAATTATGAATGAAAAATGGTGTTTATTTTATCAAATATAATTTCTAAAAATAAGAAAAATTACTTTCACTAATAGAAGTAGTTCATTTGAGAAAACAACATTTTTAAACCTAAAAGGGACTTTACCAAAAATAATAAACTTTATTATCAATATGTTTTATAAAACAATTGTAATAAATATTTGACAAGTAGTAATTACTATTAAAATAACTATTTTTTATTTTTAGGATATAATTATCTCATTTAATTAAATATATATATATATAACTATACTTATTAAAAACTCAGTGTTCTGTGTATCATACACCACGTTGGTGTTGCTTGGAGTTTAATCCAAGTTTGTATTGCATATAGAGGGAGACAAGTTAGTATTATGTGTGAAATTAATGTGTGAGTTAATATATATATATATATAACTACTTCCATTATCATGTGAAATGAATAATATTACAAAGATAAATTAAGTTGAAATAAAAAATAATAATAATTTTTAAAATCTTGAGGTGTTACAATATGTGTATAATCTAAACCAAATCTAGAAAGGGAATTATTATATTATTCTCATAGCTATAATTTCTCTATATTCTAGGGTAGCATCAAGATATATAGAGATTTTCAAGGTATATATTTTTGGGATGATATAAATTTCAAAATAAATCAGAATATGTCATGATGATTGGTTTCTTAAAAGGTGAAGGCTAAGAGACAACATCCTAGAGGAGTCATAAAACCTACTACTATTTGTATAAGGAAATGGGATGGCCTTAAAATTAATTTTCACATCAGATTGTGTAAGACTATATGGAATAATTATGAAATGTGAGTTATTTTTTATCAACGTTATAGATCTACACATTTTCTTTCTATAGGGGGATATTTAATTCTAGTTCACCTGTCAACTCTATATATTAATGATGTTATAATACATCATTATTCACATATTTCAACTGAATTTGATCATTCCCGATGACTTAAATAAAAATTCTAGAATAGTATTTAGAAGGATCATTGTATTGAGATTCATTTGATCATTTCTTATCAACATAAAAGTAATGTATAAATATAAAGGTCTATATAAACATTACAAGACATGTTTTGGTTGCAATATATTTACATTAAAGGTAAGTATGATCAGTATTTAGCTTTAACATCCTTGCTAGACTTACCGCTAAACTGGTATATAGACCGATGGGTCCCATTACCCAAAAAGATCTTTCCCATATACCATAGGTTTCCAAATTGAATTGAGGATCTTAGGAGGTGATAGTGGGGAGACTATACCCTCATATAATAGTAGAATAATTGTCTAGTAAATTAAAAATCAATAGAAGAAGTAAAAATTAATGAAAAATCATTAAGTGGATGAGTAATATAAATTGATTATAAAATATGGCCAATACCAATGTACAACAGTGCATGAATGTCTTGCTGATGATACATAACTAAAACAGAAGAAATATTGGAGGGAACAACATATAGTAAAGTTGATAAATATTGAAAATATGTAAAATTGTCAATGAAATTAATGATGAGGATCCAAATATCTAGCTTAGTCTCTTTGTCATAAATCAGAGCTACAAGAATGATGGCACAATAAATAATCAATGGCCCTGCGAGAATGAGATATACTAGGGTACCCTTGTGAAATGGCCGACTGAGTTGGGTGTGAGATATAAATCCTAGTAGGTTACCACTCAAGGTGTCTACAAATAAAAACATCCCTTGGACATAATTTAAGGATGTGTATTTGGAATATGAAAAAATAAATTTTATTACATAAATAAATAACCAAAGGTCAACATAGGCTCCAATAGGACACCTGGCCGACTCAACCATCATTTAAACACCGTCTAAATGAATTTATAATTGGTAAATATATATAGTAATTATACATAAATATTTATAGTACTATATTTTACCAACCAATATGAACAAAATATGTGCCTATATAAGGTGGACATATACATTGAATACTATGTGTTAGTTTATGGATTCATAAAAGAGTCACACACAACCTATCTAGATGATCCAATAAGATAAACTAATAGTTTACATTCCATAAATCTCATAATGTGTTGCATATTTCATTCACTTTACTCTTTATAATCGGTGTGTCATCATGTCAACACTTGAATAGTAGTGAGTAATAAGTGTTGTGGTGCTCTATTCCCACCATCCGCATTGTATCTCTTGTGTGAGGCGTCATTCACAACACTAGATTTAATGGATCATGATACCACCATGCTAACAAGAACACTTACCATTTTCCCAAACCTATGTATATTGCGAAATAACATAACAATAATAAAATAATTAATGAGAAATTACCTCCCTTTATTTACATTTATTAATTCCAATAACTATTTATATAATATAATTATAATTATAAAATGTACCGACAATGTAATTATTAGTGCGACATTATCACCCAAAACATTTCCTTCAACTTGAATAGTTTAATTCAATTCATAGAATTCCTGATTTTTAAAATACATGAAGTTGTATGGTGGTACCACCCAATCCAATTCCATTTCAATTAAACCATCTAGTTCATTCATGGAAAGAAACCCGTCATAAAAATCCATTCCAATCAATAAATTTTGTTTACTCTATCAAAACATGGATATTTAATTATAAAAGGAAAAGAAGACACTTAAAGAGAACCATGAACAATTGGGAAGTTACCTATTTGTAAAAATCATTTTATGGAATAAGAAAATATGTTGGGAATTGTTTTGTTCATTAGTCAACTAGATGAGAGTGTTCCATGTCATGCACATAAAATTTTAATTGTTTAGAACAAAAAATTTATTTAAATGGAGGGACAAAGTAATAAAAATAAACACATTATGAACTATTAATCATCACTTTTAAATTTAATTGTCAGTGCACCTAATTCTATGTATATTATTATACAAACATGAAATTGATCATTAAAAAATTCATTTAATATAATTAAACATCAAATTCTGGAATCATTACTGAATTCACCTTAAATGGTCAATTTAGAATGATACCAAAAATAGAAATCAAATATATTTTTGAACATGGAACTCAGAAGGTTTTAATTGTTATCGTACAAGAATTTATATATAGAAGATTCATTATTATTCAATGTTGAATGGGTAGAAGGAATTATGTGAATTTAAAAAGTTTTTTATAAATGGTCAATTCATACTGGCACACACAAGGGGTGTCAGTGTTCAATGTTTATATCCTCTGTATATAAAAAAAGATTAGCAGGGGAAATATAATGTGCATAAAATAATTTAAAATGATGAAATCTTTTCTAGGAAAATAGGTAGAAAAAACTGTGTGTGGCATAATGAAAAAATTTATATTTAGATGGAAATTTATAGAAAATTCTTCAGAAGACCTATCTTATTCTTTGGACACATTACTCATCCAATATAAAAGGTTGATTTGGTATATTTTAAATGAAATAAAAAAATATACATTCATCTTTAAAGTGGAGAAAATTATATTGCACTACACTAACATGTTCAAGAGGAAACTATGTGAAGAAATATTTAAAAAGAATCAAGAGATTTCCATTACATAACAATAAAAACATACAATGTTTCATATAGTATATAGATGAGGGAGATCATTGAATGCACATGTAATGCTTAGATGATACCCATGATACATTAGAAGTTGAGACACCAATTGTAGGAGGAGAATAAAAGGAATAAATAAATGATTTATAAACCATTAATATAATTTTTTACAAATAAACCACAAAACTGGGACTTATAATTTTTTCATATGGTTTGGCCAAACCCTACATCGACAATTTGGCACTAACTACATTACAATCCCTCCTCATATGGTTTATTCACACGGTTTTCCCAAAAAATGTGCCAACTATGATATGACTAGTGAAGAGGTACATCATTAGTGGCACTAACCATGTGTACTAGGTCTATGGTTTGGGAAAAAATTTCATTGTCCATGTGACACCTACTGTACCTCTGGTTTAGACCTCACAATTTACTATAGGGGTTGTAAATTTGTAGATAGATTTTGTTCCTTATTTTGAATAACCCAACATGTGATTTTTGGGTCCTGGCTATCCCCATACTCAATGAGACTCCTAAGGGACCCCTCATTCCTTAAAAAAAATTATAAAACAATTAGGTATTCAAACTCTTAGAATTATATTTCGATGATTAGTTAAAAGAAGCATCCATCAACTAAATGCAAAAATTCAAATTCCCATGGAATTCTTCCTACATTCTAAAACGCATGTCATTAAAACCTCCACACATTAGAAAACCTCATCCTCAAGAATCCTATGGGAACAAGAAAATAGCACTAGACCTATAAGATATTTAAAGACTCTTTACAATGGTTTCATTGTGTTTTCAAATTCCCAACGCACCAACAGGTATTAATTAAAAATACTGCTCATAAAACACAAAAACCTTAACCAATGCTCATCTTCTAATTGATACACCTAAATTGTTCATACCAGAGCCTATTGAGATGGATACATGATTACATCATCATATCATTAAACATATTTATCATGGTGCTCCCCACTATAGGTATTAATATAAAATTGGTCCAATTCAAAACCAAGGTACCTCTAAAATTGAAATTTCCCCCAAAAAACACCAATTTTTTATAACTATAGTCCTAACATGATTTTGAGATGTTCAATTAGTTGATTCCCAACCAATTGATACACCTTAATACAAAAAGGATACATGTTCATCCACCTCCAGCTAAGAATTTCCAAAACACCCGAATTATATAGTCGTAGAATCAAAAATAGAATCACAACAAATTATTCCAAAGAATATTTCATTTACACCAAGAATAGTCACTGAATCCCATACCAAACTCTCTGATAAGATTCAGGATCAAACCATCACATGGACATTTTAACAGTCCTTCCTCATCATGGACAATGGTGTCACCTAGATGAATCCCACTAGAATATTAACCCTTTAAGTATTACATCTATGCACAACAAAAAGTCAAGTGTAATCATGGATTTATCAAACTAGATTCCACAATACTAACCCAATTTAGTACATTTCAATTCTTACAAGTGAGATGTCGGTACATGTCCAATACACCCACTAGGAAATATATACTGAACCAAGAGTGGCACTTATTTGGAGGTCATGACAGAGGGAAACAACATGTTTTTATGTTCGTCTAAGGCATTCCTAAATTGGAACCCATTGATCACTCAATACTAACCATGACTCGATAAAAATCATATGTCGAGTGCGCAACTCTGATGTAGAATAGATATCTAGGCCAAAAACATTTAAAATATTATTGCAACATAAGAACAACACATTCTTAGTGAATCAAGGATTATGTCATGATAGGGAACATGGTCATCCGTTAAAAAAGTGTACACTAAGAGGATCTCGGGAGATTCAATAATGATTAAAGACACCTCCATTATGTTCAACATGATGTACTCCGCATTGTTTTCAAACCAACCATCCCAATATACTAGAATGAAAAAATGTAGAACCGTGATTTTTAGACTTCTTGGAAAAATATCGTCTTCACTTACTAACACATCAACATTAATAACTATATTATCTTCTTACCACATGAGACATCTCGTGAATGTTCAAGCATTACCACTAATGTCCATCCTCAAATAATGATGTTTTAAGAGGTTTTTCATGCATCCAACAATTTAATTGTTCTGCGGCATTGTAAGAACATACATGATTAAAAACTCACTAACCCAAAGAGAATTTAAGGAATAAATATAATTTCAAAATTGTATCCTTATTTATGTTCCTTCTACATAGAAGGGAGTTTATTTACTCGATTTTAAGTGATCCTCCCCACCTTGAGACTATCCTATTCTTCAGGAAGAGTGATATAATAGGTGATCATTAGAACACTACATCAAAACCACATTAAACATATTTTTATCACCCCTCCGAGTCAAACTCGCAACATCAAGGAATTTAGCATGGATACCAAAACCATCCTCGTCGGCATATCAAAATACCTCATTCTATAAAAGTCATCATAATCATTGGGAAAGAATCGATTCCTTTAATTCACATATCACTCTACATCATTGATGACCTGAAAACATACTCAAATGATCAAAGATCAATGAATCCACTAAAATAAACCAATTCATTAAACTACTTAATGACTCTACAGGTACCGTATATATCACTACTTACTACCCAGATATTTCATGAGCTGGAGAAACATCTCAAATACTATACATAGGCTTGTCACCAATAGAAATTAATGTATCTGATGGATGACTCCTAATACTGTCTCAAGTCAAAATGTCCCACATTAATATACAATAAACTAATGACCATTATAGTCGCCCAAGGAAAGAGAAACCTGGTCAGGAGACCTAATAACCAATCTACCATTCCCTAGGCTTGTACAGCCTATTGAAATAGGGCATTAAATGATGATCATGCCCATAAAAATGGACTATGATACCATCACCACCCATATGTATAAGAGTTTTCTTTTAGAAAAAAGGAGTCCATATAAGGACTGTAGGACCTAAATGAAACCATACATTTGAAAATTTATATCATTTAGATTAAAATTTGAGCTCTATGGGTGCAATCTACCTCAAGATATCATAATAGTCGAATCCATTACAAGCTCATGCCAAAAATATTTCACTAGGACCTACGCCTATCATTTATAAATTCAATAAAATGGAAAATGGCCTATCTAAAATTATCATGTTTCTATTACAAGTATACATAAATATACATTTAAACTACACTCACACACATGTTTAAATGGAGGATGACATCTATGGTTCCATTCAAATCAATTAAACTGATCAAATTCATTTTTTAAACATTGAAAAAAATAAAAAAACACCAAGTCATAAATTGGTAAACTCTTCAAACATCATTTTTTAACACTAACCATTAAATAAAATGCAATAATAATTATAAAATATTTTAATTAATAACTTTTATGTCAACAAAATATACGACGACTTACAAGGTTCCTATTGAGAAAATGTGGGTTGATCAGAATGAATCCAAATTGAAGTTTTTTAATTATTAAAGTTTCATAATACCTGTAAAAGGATATCACATAAAAAACATGCCCCAATAGTCCTATTTGGATCCATTGGTTTATTTATGAATCTAATTTTATGGACATCCATTCCCATTTGAATTATTGACAAGAATGTATAGAGGCAACCAATTCATTTCATATCTATCCAAAAAAAATTTTACATTTTTATCATTTCATAGTATAACTTGATAATGTATAGTAGTTATATAATTTGGGTTTTAATCCTCAATTAATAAATCACCCATAAAAATTATAGATAAAATACTCTCTCCCATTTAATTAAAACCAATTCGCTTTATCATTTGAACAATGGAAGCTCTTTTATTTTGACAATGGATTATATAAATATTTGCCAAAAACAAAATATTGTTTGTGTATACTGGTGACTTTTCACCCAATTATAAGGCACCAATACATGTTAAAACTGAATATTGGTTCCCATTTAACATTAATCAAAAAATTCAGACCATGCACCCACTTGTATATATAAAATTATCATCTTATCAATAGAATTCAACACCTAAAATTTTCAATTAATATATAATCACAATATAAAGGAAGATTATTCTATATAAATCACCCAAGAATGTTATACAAGTAAGCATAAAACTCAAGGTACACAATAAAAATCATCAATCAATATACAAATTCAACTGAATATCATGTCACATTCATGGAATTTGAATTTCTATATTCCTATAATGATACAGGTTAAACTAACTACTTACCAAACCAGGTTTGTGGTAAATTACATGAAATTGAATAAATCAATATGTTGTGGAAAGTAAAAGTGTCACTCATGTTGAAATTATAATAAATTGTAATAGAAAATTTAATAATCAACAATCCCAACACTGGAAACTCGGAATTTTACTCATACATGGGTTTCTCACTCCAAGGACTAACTATTTAGTATGTGTTGATGCATTTCTAGCATCTTGTACACCAGACCAAATTTGTAAAAAAAATGAAAACCACTATGATAGAATTTTGTAATTTCCTAGCTTCAATTAAAATTAAACCTATAGTCATACCAGTGGGTAAAAACCCCTTATGAATGCCTCCCCATATTCCAAATGCTTCTGACTAATAGCGAGGTTTTGAAGAGGTTTTTGTGGGGAGACTATACCCTCATATCAGAGTATCATAGTTGTATGGTAAATAAGAATACAAAATATAAGCAACAGTAAAAGAAAGATAGATATGTGGAAGAATAATATAAAATTAATATAAAAGATTAAAAATTCCAATTTACAACTGTGTAAGAATGTTTATATGATAATACAAAACTAAAATTATAGATACACATAAGGAAACAAGAAAAAAAAGTCATATGTGAATAAAGATAAGAAGTAAAAGATTCGAGGGAAATATTATGTAAATCCTGACCTCCATCTCAGTCCCTTGCTCCTAACTCCTATTTACAATCATGAAATCATAAGCCATAAACCAAGGTTCTATGAACACAATATCTGCTCGGGTACCCTAGTATAATGGAATCCCTAGAAGGGTGTGAGACATAAATTATCAAGGGTTACCACCCACTATGTCTAATGTAAATCCAGTTTTTGTATATAAATTAATATAATATAATGGTAATACAAATAATTAAACAGTGTTGAAAAAATATATAACCACAGGTTGACTATTGTTCTAATAGGACACTCGGCCGACTCAAACAACATTATCACATGGAATGAATGAATTTTTTATTAGTAAAAATATATAATGTAATAATATATATATATATAATTGTTATATAGTTCACCATAGATATGAACCATGTATTTTTGGTCCTCTGTGGACATATACCAGGACTACTATTTTTTGGCTGGAATGAGGTGTAACTAATTCATCCATGACCATTTTAAATGATATTATAAACCCAATTAATATGGTACATTCCCTACATATCATAATGAGTGGTAGAATTCCATATCATCACATGATATCATGAGTGTGCCATCATGTAATCACACAAAGGGTAGTTAGTGTGCCATTATGTCAAATATAACTAGAGTAGTGGTACACCACACCCACCGTACACATATCATTGGTGTGAGATGTAATTCTCAACACCTAATGTAAGGAGGAATGATACATCCTTGATCAAATAAACCCTTACCATCATCCATATACTATGTTCAAAGCTTAATGACATAACAATAAAAATTTAACCCGTGAAGTTTTACCTCTCATTCTCTAAATTTATTTATCCCTGTTTCCACTAATATCATTAAGTTATAATTATAGAATATATTAATCATGAAATGATCAATGTGGCCTTACCAACCTTTAATTTATCTTTTATTTTAAATCATTTAATTCAATTCACATATTCTATGCATCCTTATATACTACAAGTTTCGTAGTCATAACACCCAATACAATTCCTTATCAATTAAAAATTTTAGTTCATTTAGGGAATTGAAACCACTTTGAAATAAATTCCATTTAATAAATGTATAAAAGTATAAAAAATTATCAATTTAGTTAAAATTTGGAGAAAATAAATTAAGAGGGCATAATGAACTACTAGATGTTTACCTACATGTGAAAATCCTTTTATTAAGAAATCCAAGAACATCAGAGTTTCATGGTTTATTAGTCAACTATATTAGAGTGTTCTATGTCATGTACATATAAATTGAATTGGTTAAAAAATATTTATATAAATGGAGGTCCATTTAAATAAAAAAAATCACATTATATGCTAATAATCATCCCATAGTAATTTTCATTATTTCACACCTCATCCAAGGGGTTTTATTACATAAACATGGCATTGTTCATCAATCAATTTTTTAACATAATTAACCACCAATTTTAATATTTATAACCAAATTCACCTAAATGGATAATTTTAAGAAGCTACCACATATGGAAAACAAATACATGGTTAAACATAGAATATAGAGAGAGAAATTATTAATTAGAAAATATTTTATAAGGAATAATTTAATTATTAATCCAATCGGAATTCTTAAAATACATTCCATATATTTAATAAATTATTTTAAAAAGGTAAATTCATATCGAGACACCCAAGGTTTTCATGTTTTTGATGCCAACAACCTCTATTTACATAACAAAGCTCAACGAGAGCAACATATGGTTTGTATAAAAATTTAAAAAGAACTCACTTTTTTGGGAAATGCGTGATAAATACCAATATGCGAAAAAAACAATAAAATTATATTTCAATGTAATGCTAATATAAAATTCATAGACCACCTAATTTATTCATAGGTTTCTATACTTATCCAATATCATGGTATTATTTGGTGTAGTTTTGAAGAAATAAATGAAACAAACATTATCCCTGAAAATAATGCAAATGATCTAACATTATGATAACATGGTTGAGAGGAAACAAATGATTAATGATTCCAATGTAATCGATAGATTACTATTTCAGATCTATAAATACTTATGTTGATATATTTTGTCAACGGAAGGGGGAGATAATTTAAAGCCTATATTAGGATAGGAGGATACACTAGATGAAATGGATGAGGAGGCACTCATTGGAAGGGGATATAAAAGAAAAAAAAATCAATAAAAATTGTAAAGATAGTATTGAAATATTATCCCTCAAAAATAGGACACACATTTTGGGTTTGTGGTTTGGAAAAACTTTGCACCAATCGTGCCACCCCCACCACCTTGGAAACCATCTTCAAATGGTTGGGATGCACGGTTTTCTAAAACAACGTTCCATAAATGAGATGAATAGTGAATAAGTTCAGTCTACATGACACTAACAGTGTGGGATAGGGGCATCATTTCGATAAATCATGTGCATCCTATGTGACACATACTGCACCTCTAGTTCAGACTGAATAGTTTACTATTGGGGGACACATTGTTTAAAAAAAATGTGATCCTTATTCAAACCACTCAAACTTGTGATTTTTGGGGCCTCATGCTCCTGAAACTCAATAAGAAACCAGAGGGAACACATAGGCATTCTACCAGGTCAAAAATCCCTTTTATGTGATCTGACTCTATTGACTAAATTCAAAATCGACGTTCAAATATCATACTATCCACTAAATTCAAAAATTATAATTCAATAAAAAAATTTTCTTAGCTCTGAAACATGAGCCATTACATTACATTTTTTAAAATTTTACTACAGTAATATCTTTTATTTAAGTATTCAATAGGCACCATATGATGAAATATATTTAAATACATATTGCAATCCAACTTGTTGGGATGAATTTTTTGAATGTTATATCGAAAGTACAAAAATTTAGTAAGAGACAACACCATTGATAATGATTGTTAATACTTATATCAAATCATCTCAATAAAGAAAAAAGTGTTTTGATGATTACCATACGTATGATTTTTTATTTCAAGTGGGATAACATTTTTCATGGAAGAATATCCCTAGAAGGGTGTTATAAGATTCACTAAGAAAGGGAAATTGGGCCCCTAGTTTAGGGAATCATTTGAAATCACTAAAATAATTGGAGTTCTCCCTTACCATTTGGAAATTCCACCAAGTCTCTCTAAAGTACATGGTGTGTTCCACATATCAGTTTTGTAGAACTACGTGAAAAAACCAATGAATTTTATCACATATTAATTAATAGAATATGAACATTATATATCATACATGGATGTTCGTTTCATGGTTCTATAAACTGGAGAACAAATATTGATGAATTGGATAACTCAACTTTTAAAGGTATTATGATAAAACAAAAAGATAGAATATATGACATGTTATCCAAAATGAAATTTTATGAAGAACAAAAAAAATATATTCATGAGGTTTCATTCTTGAAATTTAAATAATAAAATTCTTTGGTGGTAAAAATTAAACCCCTGTGTCATTATAATATATTTATTTTTATATAAATTCAATCACTTCGATAGCTTGTGACACACACAAACCCATGTCTTAATGAACTGTAATATAGAATAAAATTATAACATTTTTGTTAGGTATGAACTTATTAATAGGAATAAAATAATTATTAAACATATATGATATATACATCTGTAAATAAATTCATTGGTTATTAATTGATTATAAATATAAAATATATTGAATGTTAAATTATGGTTTTATTGGAAAAAACAGACTTTTGGTACGCAATGTGTTAATATATTTATGAAATACTTTTAGAAATACTTTTGAAATAATGTAATTAAATATAAATATTATATATTCAATAAATTATTTTATCATTCATCAATTTTTTTATATAATCATGGAATAATAATAAATCATATTTTTTCATAAAAAATATTTGGTTTTCAAAAAAGATGTTTTTTCACATTCTACATTCTAATTAGGAAATTAATTATTTCCAATATTTTGAAATTTATTTGAATATTTAACATCATTTTTTAAAACAAAATATAAAAGTTATATTGGAGTTAGTTATTTATAATTTTCTAAAAATATTATTTTTAAAATGAATAGTGAAAAATGCTGATAAAAAACTATGTTTTCATTTATATAATTCAAAAATATATATTTATTTATATTTTTTAAAAGTTAAAATGAGTTCAATTATATTATTATTATTCTATTTAATATAATTGTAACCAATTTATATTTAATTGTTTTATAAAAAAACCTTTTTTATTAATAGATATATTTTTTAAGAAACTGCATTTTCATCGTGTTTGTTGATTTATTTTTAAATATACCAATTAGGTAATTGAATAAGATAAAAATAAATCCAATTTTTATTGAAAATAATTTATATTATTTGATTATATCATTTTAATTTTATTCATAATTAATATTAATGACTAATATTAATTAATTAATATGGTTAAGGTTAAAACAGGGTATTGGGAATTAAATCCGCCAGTGTTAAAATTAATTTTACAAAAAAATGGGAATTGTATTTCAAAAAAATTATTTTATTTTTAGAATAAGTACATCCACATTATATAATATGGCTGATTTATTTTTATATATAATGAATAAATAACCTACGTAAGTAAAGAAACTAGTTAATGTGGTGAACTGTAAAATGGTAAAAGATTAAAACCTTATAGGTTATGGTACAAACACATATTAAAAATGTTTTATTTTTTTGGAGTTATAGATAAAAATAATAATCCATTCAATGCATTATTTATCAATTTTTCAGGAACATGGGTAGATAGTTACTTCCCATTATTGAATAGATTATGGTATTTACAATAACATCACTCCTCTTTAATTATTAAAGGGCCCCTCCAACGATAACTTATTGACACCATTTAGTCCATTTATATTGATATAACCCAAAACAATTCTCCCCCAAACATCCTTATTCATAATTTATGGATACTTATTATCCCATAATACCAACCCTAGTGTAATTAATAAGATATCCAAAGGATGCTTTTCGATGTATAGTTAATTGAATTTATGAAGAGAATTTTTATTTACTCCTTATCTTACTACATTCATTAACATATAAATATTAACAATAACAAAACACAGGTTTCTAAAATATACATATATTTTATTATTTTGATTATATAACCTATATACGTCTCATTAAACATCAAATGGAAAATGAAACCCTTGATTGTATGTATGGAGGACTACCACCGTGAAAACCGATGTAATTTTATTTCCATAACCACCTATAAATATATGTTATAATGATTTATATAATTTATATATTTTATACTCATGAAAAATTTATTATTAATTAATTATAATATCACATCTAACATTCTATCTTTCAGTCTGATGGAAAACAATAATGTCTCTCCAGTGTAAGTGTTGGCTACCGCCTCCTTGAGGTGATGTGATTCATTTTTCATGTTATTTTGAATTGGATGGTCATGATTTTGGATGTAATATAGAAATATTATCTAGAAAATATCTTAAGTATAATTTAAAGGAGACTTATTATTTAACATCCTTTCATTCTATATATCAAAAATTAAATCAATGTGCATGTATAAGTATACCCCAATATCTCTATTAAAGGGCTAACTCATTTCCCTATATATAAATTTAATGGAATATTTAAATAATTGTATAATGAATATATATGGTATTAATAGAAAGGATAAAATTATTGAGATTTGTAACCATGATAAATGTAAAATTATTAAAACATCAAAAAATATATGAAAAACATAGAATATAATACATGAAATAGTGATTTTAAAAAATATATTTTATGTAAATGGTGATAAAATATTATAAGAAAATAATATTCGATATGATATATTGAACTATAGTTATAGAATATGTGTATACTAAATCTATTTTTATTATATAGTAGGTTTAGAAAATACAAAGGAAGAAATAATTAATGTTAGAGTTTATTTCAAAATGTAATCATAATTCTAGATTGTTTATATTTGTGACGCTAATAGGGAAATAGATTTATATTTATATATAAACCAAATGTATATTTTTATCCATTAGTACTTACTATAACCTAAAATGTTTACATATATTATACTGTTTTATTTTTCTAAATATACCAAAAAGAATATTTTTTACAGAAACCCTATTTTTTGTTCTACTCATTTGGGAATATATCTCTAATCGGTAAATATGGTCATTAAATTATCTAAAATTATATTTTTATCATTCAAAAATTATTTATGAAATAAAATTTTACCCAGATAAAGTTATTAAAAAATATTTTAAAAAGAATCTTTTTGACCTTTTTTAAATGAGGTTATTTTTTATATTTTTTAAAATATGAAAGGAGTTTTTTAAAAAATAAGACATTTTCAAAATAGACCACATCCATGAATACTCCTTACATGAATCTTCCATTACAATATTACACATAAATTTTAAAGAAATATTTTTCCTTAAAATTTAGCAGTAATTTTATTCTTTAAATAGAGACATCAATCTGAAAAATGTTTTTCCCTAAAGACATTTTCATTTGATTCATTTAATTTATATTCATTTACGTCTACATCCATTTGTGAATATTATTCTTTATTGCAGATATTGATTTTTTTGTTCCATTTTCTATATTACTCCGGATCATTAATGATTACATTTTCTATTATTGAAATTATTATATTTTTATGTGGTATTTTTTCAATATGAATGTTTTTATAGATTATATTTCACCCCATTCAAATGAGGAATTAAATTCAATTTTTATGTGATAGGAGAGTCACTGTATAGACCCATAGATTCATTGGTTTGTCTCAAGAGACAAAATCATCTTGTTATTTAGGAAATAATGTAACCATTATATAAGATATCGTGGAACAAGGAATTGATGATATGTTTCTGATGTCTAGAATTATTCGTTTTCTTTTCATGATATTAATTTTTGATTTCCATGTTATTATTTATTTATTTATTATATCCAAAGATATGTTTCAATATCATGTAAATATTAAATGGAACTATTTTAGCATCATTTATTCCTACCATGTTATTCTATATGCTTATGTTATTTATAAAATGTAATTTGTTTAATGATATCTACCTTTTCATTTTAATTATTCTTTATTTATTAATGATAACTTCCACTTTATGCATACCCTTTATAAGAATTTATGTTAACCTATTTCTTTGGTTTTATTTCTCCATGATTCTAAAAAGTGTCTTTTGATTGATATGTGGGGATATTCAAAAGGAGTAGTTCTATTTTAAATGAAAACACTATTTCAAATTTTTTATTCTCAAATTTATTATGAAATTCAATTAAGTATCTGATTACCCAAAACTAATAATCATTTTGGTCCATTAGGATGTGATTTATTATATCTAATACTGATGTAATAAAGATACCACTAACTCTACAACACTGGGGATATAGTCTATATTGATACAAATGACTATGATTTTTTTTCATTTTTATCACTAGATATATCTATTCCCAAACCATGTTTACATCCCATTATCCATGAAGGGTTTAAATTTCTATTAAAATTGCATAATTTTTTATTTTCTGATTTTTTGGATATTCTCTTATACATTGACATGTATATTGGGATGACAATAATTTTCTATTATCTTAATCTCAATAAAATATAAAATATTCAATATTTCAAAGCTAATAGTTAATCTATATCTTCAAAAATATCATCCTTGACTTATCAAATATTGATGTCATTAATAAATCATAAATTATGCTTTTATGAAATCATTACATCCGATAATGTTACCTAAACACAGTTAGGATACCAACTATAATACCCCAAAAAACACCCTCCTAGATCTAATAAAAAAAATAACAGAAAAATATTATTTAGTACAAATTGTGGATCACAATATATTTCTATCATAAAATATCCATGGATCATTAATTTTTGAGCTATGGAGACTTGGAATGAATCAACAAAAAATAAATATCATGTCTTCTAATAAAATTTAAACATCACTTTTCTTCGATAAAAAAATATAATAAATTCAGAATGTGTCATCAATGTATCACATAAATTATCCCCACAACATAAATTTCTAGGATTAATATACCTAAGAAATTTAATCATAATCATGGGAATGGGAAATATATTTAGGGGTGTTATTAAATTCAAAATAAGTTAAATCATAATAAGAAGAATCATATGAGAGAACTAATACATAACCTGTTATCATAATGGGAATGATCAAGATTATAGAATCATAGAATATATAGATGGTATCATATGGACATTGATATATCAAGGATCACAACATAAGATCATAGAATATTAGTAGTAGTTGGACAACATAAACCTAACATTGTTAGCATAATTCTTGAATAACTACTTAAATGACAAAAATTAATTTATAGACCAGTGAAAAATAAAAGGTTATGAAATGAATTTAAGAATAATTTCATGTAAATACAACTCAAAAAAGTTTACTTTTATATGGAATTTAATCCTTATATAAAACAGATCTATTATATATAAAAAAAATTCAAAATCAATCAATGTTCTAGGTAACATTGTGAACATATTTTAATAATTTAATTAGACATAGGAAATTCACAATAGAAAGTGATTGGAAGTCAATAATTCCAAATAATGATCATGATTAGGCCAGAATAAATCAATGATATATTTTTCCAAAGATGGAGAACACTGTTTGAAGAATTAGGAAAATACATTTACATATAATAATTTCCCTTCGACATTGAAAAAATATAAAATTATTATTCTAATAAATGAATCTAAAAAAACCATTCTTCTTTTTAAATTTTGAATGTGTAGCAATAAAGATTATTAGAAAATGAAAAAGTAGGCGGAAAGTTGTCTCAATATGGAAATTTTGGGAATGTATTATTATTCATTGAAAATTAACCAAAGAGAAACATTTATATATTGACCCATATTTTTCATAATACAAATTCAGTTATTAACTGTTGAATATTTCATACATAATTTAATAATCCACATAAGAATCATATAGTTCAAGTGCTTTTTGAAATTTTGATACATAAAAAATGGTTCCAAAGTGAACTTCATCATCCCCATTATGTTCTTTATAACTATGACCCTTGTTAGACATATCATACATAATTAATTTATTTATAACTTGGTTAAAGAAAACATAATAAAGGGTGAACCTTGATGCATAGTAACGGTAAAGAAGGTATATATCATTGGTCACATAAACATAACATGAGAATAAGGATATCAGTAAAATAAGAATAACATTTAAAATATATAACCTACATATCCTAAGTCACAATGCTAGAAAAAATTAGGTTGAATGTTTTTTTGTTCTCTATAATAAAAATAAATTTACATTGTAAGTGTCGGTGACCTGATCAAATTATCATCAGACTCAAATGACAGGACACATGTATGATAAGAAACTCAATTATTTCATTTTTATAGATAGAAGATGTTATATAGTTTGTTTTTTTACCAACGACAACTTATGTCTAGAATGATGTTTGTGATTATTTTAAAAAATATCATCAGATTATAAATGTCTCCATACATAATCAGAAGACGCATTCTTATTTTTTAAGTTCTCAATATCATGATTTAATCACCACTTCTAATTAAATAATTGTGTAATAATGTGAGAAAATTTGTTTCATTCATTCTAGGTGGTTCTAATCAGATTAACATTTGGATAAAAAGGAATAAGTTTTTGGGATATAGGGAATTTATTAAACATTACAATGTATGTTAGATGATGATATCCTTAACCTAATAATCCAAACATAACCAAAAATTCCTGATACATTATGTACTTTATGGGAAAATATAGTTTGATGACAACGTATTCTGGTCACAATTCATTGGTGCATGGATCACCTAAAAAGGAATTTTTCACGAGGATATTATTTATTTTTTTATCTGAAGGAATTAGTTATATTGAATCGAAGATTGACCAATCCATCAGACCAACATATCATTAGTCTCTCTAATTCAACAAAAGAAAAAACCAATGGCTCAATGAGTAGTTTCATAATATCTGGAGAAAAGTAGTCACTAATACCACTTGCCCAATTGATGTGGTGATACATTGATCCATCTATGGATTTAAGAAAATGATTAATTAGAAAAATCATAGATTAAAAAATTTAAATGGATTTTGTGTCCAATTTGAGGTAAGTCATGGATGATTTCTTGACAAAAAATCATAATGTAAGATTTTTTTGGACAAATGAATGAGAAATGATTGAGTAGTTGGTACCGATAATCCTAATGGGATGAGATAATAATAAACCAGATGACTGTAAATAATTTATTCAACCTTTTTTACATAAGATTATATTGTTCATAGATTTTGTCATTAGAAAAATAAATCATATTTTTATCATTAAAAATGTTTTTTTAAGAGGGTCAAGAGTCATTATGCCTAAAGTAATGTTTATACATCATATGAAATTGAAGAACAATTAATCAGATGCATGATGAAATTGATAAGTCATAAAAAATATACTTCATAATATGTAGGTACATTAGGTTGAGGAACAATTTAATGGTTAATTAAAATAATTAATTTTTTGAAGATTTTTTTTCCAATGATTTCTCAAATAGTTTTTGAAGTCAATATGTTTTTCAATGATGTTTATATGTAACATACCAGGTATTTTTAGAATTATAAATTTTTATCTCTTTTAATAATTTTAATTTAATATTAATTTCAGTTTAAAGGGGATACTATGTTTGATAGGATACCCAACACAAATAAAGGTGTTTTCTTGAAATCACATGTTTCACACAACACTAAGTTATACTGGAAAATAATACAATTATATTATTATTATTTTAAATCATAATTAATTCCTAGGTATTATATTGGTGGTTATTAATATGAAAAATTAAAATATGATTAAAAACATTTTTTTTACATTTATAAAATTATTTTTAAAGGCATAAAATTATAATGAATCAAGTTTTAAGAATAAAAAAATTTAATTGTTTTAACGTCATTTTACAGCGTTTTGATGGAGATCCATCATTAATCTAGCTTTTGTCAGTTTTATATGTTATAATTCACAAAATATAATTCTTTTATAGAATCGGGACATCAAAATTTACTTTGGATAAATTTTCTGACGAATTTCATTTTTTAATAATTAGTAAAAAATGCAGTATTTTAAGTTAAAACTGACTTTTCATGTAATTTTTTTTATGTTGTTAGATTGTATATATTATTTTTTTATAGTTTAATTGTATTATTTTTTTCATTTAATTAAACAATTATTGGCAGTAATATTACATTTAAAATGGACATTAACACATGTTAATCTTTTGATAGTTATTTTCTTAAAAACATGCTTTCATGTTTTTCCCATTGGAAAAAAATTTAAATTAATTAATGAATATTTATTGTATTTAATTTGAATAAATATATTAAATATTTAGTATTTAAAGGTCCAAATTATGTAAATTGGACCATTTTATTTTTGGATACTATGAATAAAAACATCCGTATTTTTTTGTCACGGTTAACGGAATAATTAGGAAAATAAGTGTAAAAAAGAATATTGTAATAATATAAAACTAACCTAAATTTTTTTTTAATACTAATGGATGAGTCATGGGAGACCAAAAAAATCCTTTTTCAGAAATTTTGGAATTAGGGAGCCACTTGGGTGTGAAAATGACATGTTATAATAATTAATTTAAAGTAAAGGGAAATATAACAAAAACATGTATCTTTTTAAGAAAACCATTTTGTGGATAGGTTATATAATTTATTTATTTAAATATAAATATTCATTAAAAATATAAAAATATTTTATAAATCATGTTATTTTTTTTATAAATTTTAGAGATTAAATAAATAAATTTAATTATGACACAATGATGAAGCAGAGGTGGCTTCATTAATAAAGGTTTAAAAGAAATGAAATTATAAATATTATAATAAATTCAATTTTTACTTTTGGATCCAATCCAAAAAATTTCAAGACTATAATGAAATATTAGTTTTTAATTAATTCTTTTTATTTGATAGAATCAAGATTTCATTACTATAAAATAATCAATTACTAAATAGTGTCACAATTGTCATAAATGAGTTTTTATAACAAATACTATATTATTAAATGATAAAATAGTCATCAAAATATATGATTAAGGAAAATGACTTACATAATGGTTCAAATGTTATTAAAAATACACTTATTGTTCTATGGTCATTTTATTGTTACTATATTAACCATATATTGTAAAAACACAAGAATACATGTTAAGAGTTAATGATTTTGACTAAGGGTTAGAGCTAAAAGCTAAGGTTAATTTTGTGTCCTTAAATGTATAAAACCTATTGTTTGAGAGGATTTAGACCCAAAATCATATTATCCTAGATATATATCACATAGTAATTGTTATTATTCGAAAATAAGTTTATAATAAAATAACATTTAAAGGATTTACTGAAGTGCCCATACTTCATCTTATAAGAAACCACCAACTCTACACACATTCTAACACCTCTCAAGCCCCATTAATCATAAAAATTATACTCAAATAATTTCCAAAAATCTATACTTTAATATTATTGGATACACAATGTTCATACATCTATCTGATGGATTTCTTTTGTGAAAATTAATAAGAGATACTTGGAAAAGAGGTATTCATTTTATCACCTTTTTCAAAATTATTTTCTTCTTAAAGATCATATTATTATCTAGTTTACATAATAAATTAATAAATCTAGTATATTACACATGAATATATGTTAATATAATTATGGGAAAACATTATATCTCCTTTTATCCATCCTATTAATAATTATATCACTATGTCTGCATACTTATGGCATACCGTCTCCTCACCGTCGTGTTATTTTTTATTCAAAAAGGAATAATTTGGATGGGTATAATAATGATTATGAAAGATGTAAATAATTAATATAACATTATAATTATAGTGTTTAATTAATATACAATCCAATCTTATACTGATTAACCATTACGTAAATGATATCGTCGCTCGTGTGTATGTACGATCTACCGTCTCCAAGATGTGATGTAATTCATTCTACATGATTGTCATTAAACCATGATTATATACCTGAATGGAATGAATAAATTTGATATATATTATATTTATATTGAATATATTATTTATCTATTTTTATTTATAACATACCTTTTCCTTTCTATAATGTATAAATATGATAATTTCATTTGAGAATGTTTGGACTAACGCCCCCTCAAAGTAACATGACACGTTCAAGCCATACGTGGAATATATAAAGGATGGATTTAATGAACTTATGTAACATATTTAACATATATAGTATAATTAAATTATAATGTACTTTTGTATCATTTATTTTTCAGTCCATTAATATGATAAAAAAATGAATGTAGCGTTAATGCGTCTGTACGACCTATCGTCTCTATGAATAGTGTATTTCATTTCATATCTCCAAATGTTATTGACTGTTATAAATACTTATATACTAGAAATATATGGTATTTATATCATTAAAACTATTATTTAGATTATGAAATTTTGAACACACTAACTAGTGACATCATACCATGTTCGTTTTTGACTCATGAACCGATTATCGATAAAATGTCTGACATAAACTCAAAACTAATTATTATAACTTGGTCATAAGTGTTTTAATGAGAATAATAAACATGAATAACTTTATAAAGATATTATAAATTATCCTAAGTTTATTATTCATGAAGATAAGAATCAAACCTAAGAAGTTGGACTCAAGGTAGGGGACTTCATCTCAATATCCTTTCATTGATGAATATTTTGATTTATATACAATCTTATTTACTATGGGGTATAATCAACCCCTTTGACATCTAATTTCATTAAATGGATTCCAAAAGGAATATTATTTTATGAATCATTTCACTAAATGAAAAATGGAATGGTTTTTTAACTTATGTGGTGACAATGACCTTTCTACCGCTGTGAGTATTAATGGATATTTGGATTCCTCTACAAGTACAAATATTTTTATAAAGAAACGTAAAAACCATATTTATTTTTATGTTTTTTTATTCAAAATTTTTTTGAGAATGGATTTATTATGTCGGTATCTTGATATGATGTCTTATTATTGAAATGTGTAAATGATATTTTTCCTTTATGCATGTTCATATGTTATGATTAGGTTATGGTTCTTGGGTATTTCTTATGTATATGGGTGGTTTCGTGATAAAATCTAGGCGGGTGAGCCCATGATAGCACTCTAATTCATTTGGTAACATGTTAAAGGTAAATGTTACATTTTCATCTTTGAGATATAAGGAAATTACTTGTTTGGGTATTCTAAATGTAACCATGAAGGTTACACCCTATGTAGTGGTGAAAGCTATAATGTAAATATGTTATGGATGTCACAAGATACCTTTATGATTTATGATTTCTATGAGTTACTCATAAATATTATTATTTTATGAGGTATGATAATGATATTATGTTTTATGGGTGAAAAGTAGGATTTCATTGATTTGTATATAATAATGGACTAATGTTTTATTTCGTTATTTAATATCCATTTCTGAGATCTTTATGCTTATCAAATTTTTTAAAAAATTTATTTACTAGATATAAATATGTGTAAGTGAAAGGAAGATTTCAAGTATATTTTTATAATGGAATAATTTCTTGTTTTATTTAAGTTGTTTTATTATTTTGAAAAAAAGGATAGACTAGATGTGTTTACGTTGCAATATTTGAGATTTAATGTATTAATAATGGTCAAATTCATTAAAACTATAAATTTAAATAGACATGCGATGTGAATTAATGTAAAATAATTGACTTATCTCAAGATTATGTAATGTTTTAGGTATGGGGGATTGTAGTTTTTATCAGATGTAACTTTAAATAACTTTATGTGTGATGATATTTTTAATAGAATATCCATAAATTATTATTAAATTGTGTTAAAATTGAAATTGCATTTTAGGATTACTATATAACATCGTAAAAAGATATGTCAGTTTAGAATGGATTTAAATAAAGGGAACATGGAATCTATGCTGGGATGACATCTCGAGGAAAAAAACCTTCCAAATCAGCAACCTGAGATAGTAGGAATTAGAATTGAATAGTTTTTGTGGTGATGTCACAATTGACTCATGTTATAAATGTGGGTGGTATCCATGCGCAAGATCATCCAGATCAACCACACAAGAACATGTTGTCATGGAGAATTTAATGTATCAACATCTCTCATCATATAAAATACTATATGACCAAGTTCTAGTATAAGGGTGGATTAAAGAACTGGAAAAGAATTTTGATGTCATAGGGTGTTCATAATATCAAAAGGTTAGTCAATCTGTTTACTTTTTTAAGGTGAATTCAATTAGTGGTGGTTGATGGTTTAAAATATCAGGGACAATGAGGGTATTATTGATCTTTTTTGGGATGAACTCAAAAATATAATTCATGATATGTTTTTTCTTTAGGCAGTTCAACATGGAATGAAAAATAAATTCTGGTAATTGGGGTAGTAGGATGACTAAGTTGATTATTATAAAGAAAACATTACTCAATTGGCATGGTATGCTCTATATTTCAGATGGGATTTCTATAGTAAAAATCAGTTGTTTTTATTTAGGATTAAAGGCAAAGTATCGAAATGAATTAGCATCTCATAAGTTCAAAATTTATGGAAAACTTGATTGAAATGTGTAGAAGGTTGAAATGGAGTTCTTTGATGATCAGGTGTTCTTTATAAAATAAAAAAGTGGTTGAGGGGGTATAAAAATTGGAATTACACTTCAAATATGTCTTAAGGTAAGAAATATAAGTATTAAAATGGTTAAAATTATAGTAAAAAGCACATTGGGGACTGCATTTGGAATTCTTGTAAGTGCTTCTAATGTGGTAAAATGTGACATAATGCTCATAATTTCAATAAAAAATATCAAAATAGTAGTAAGAAATAATTTTATTTAATGTTTTTGAAATACATTAAGTGAAATTAGTTGTGTAAATATACAAATGAGTGTCTAACCATGAACTCAAATGAAGGATATCAGTCAGAATACAAGCAGAAAGGGGTGGTGAAATTCATTGAAACAACTTCAGTAGTTATTGGGTCATAAAATAAAGTAGTATCAAGTATATTTTTGGTTTATTAAGATTATTCCAATGTGTTGATTGATTTCAGGTCTACACATTCTTTCATTTATGTGTAATATTCATGAATATTTGGAATTCCATCTCGTGAAATGAATTCTTAACTTTTGGTAAAAACACATAGGGGAAATGTTCCAAAAAATTATAATAGTCATTCTATCCTAATCTGAAGAATTAATTTACCTACAAACCTTTTTTTACCTCTAATAGAGTTTGATGTAATTTTGGGAATGGATTGCATTTCCATTTATCATTCCAGGATTGATTATTGAGATAAAGAAGCTTCTTTTAAGATTGATGATCGATTGGTGTACAAGAATGAAAACTTACTATTTATTAAATTTCAGGAAGCTGAGAAACTATTAAAATATGGAGATGAATGTTGCGATGCACATGATGTTGAAAACAATGTAAATATAATGATTAATGATGTTCAAGTGTTAAATGAGTATCTTGATGTTTTTTAGATGAGTTTCCTAGTATAATACCTAATCGGAAAGTCAAATTTACTATTTAATTGGTTCCTGGTACTAATATAATTTCGAAACTCACCTATCAAATGGATCAAATTTAATTTTTAGAGTTAAATAATGAATTGAAGGTGTTATTAGATTACTGTTTCATTCGACCAAGCACATCACCAGGGGTGATCCTTTCTTATTTGTTAAAAATAATGATGGTTTAATGAGACACTACATTGATTATAGAGCCATGAATAACATAAATATTAATAAAAATTATCCTTTTACTCATATAGATGACTTCTCTGATCAGCATCTAGGTGTTCTATATTTTTCGAAGATATACTTGAGGTTGTTCTTCTATCAATTTAATGTAAGGGAAGAAAATGTTCTAATCACTGCGATTCATACTAGATATAGTTATTATGATTTTTTAGTTATGACTATTGGGTTATCCAATGCATCTGCTATATTCATAGATCTTATTAATAGAATTTTATGTGAGTTATTGGATAATTTTTTGGTTGTGTTTATTGTTGATATTTTGGTATATTTTAAATGTAATGATGAGCATGAAAGTCATTTAAGGGTTATCTAGAAATACTTAAATGAAAAGAAACTATATGGGAAATCCAGAATGTGTGGGTTTTGGTTACAAAATATATCATTCCTTGGTCACATAGTTTATAATGATATCATAATTGTCGATATTTCAAAAAAAAAGTTGTTGAAGAATGGAAGAGACCCACAAATATTACTGAGATTCGAAATTTTCTTGGTTTAGAATGTTATTACCGGAGGTTTTTTTGAATTTGTTTCATGGTTATCTAGACCACTAACTATGTTAACTTTAAAATGTGTTATGTTTATCTGGAAAAAAGAATGTGATGAATTTTTATAGGGATTTTAATGAAGATTGGGGAATGATCTAGTGTTGGCACTACCTTCCAAAAATATTGAATTTGTTATCTATATGGATGCTTTGTCGAAAGTAAATGGTTTTATCCTACTGTAGAATGATCAATAAATTGATGATGCTTCAGTTTTGTTGAAAATGCATGAGTTATATTACCTTGAACATGATTTGGAATTAGTTATTTTCGTTTTTTGGCATTATAAGATTAGAGGCATCATGTGTATGGAGTAAAATATGAAATATATATTGACCATTAATGTTTGATGTATTTATTTTCTAATAATTAATTAAACATGAGATAGATAAGATGTCTATAATTAATCAAGGTTTATGATATCTGGATTCATTACCATCCTAGAAAAGAATAAAAAATTGTCTCATACTTTGAGTCTGAAAAGTAATGCTACATTTACCATGTTACATTTGGAATATGAACCTTTGATTAATGATTTGATGAACTTTATCATTAATGTTTTTGGTGTAGGAAATTCTTTTATTTTGTTCATGTTTTAAAATAATCATCTCTAGTAGACAAAATAAAGAAATCGTAGAAGAAATATAGCGAGTTTCCAGAAAGGGTAGAATTAGTTCAGAAGGATAATTTTCCTAAATTTAACATTGATAAAGATTATTTTCTTAGGTTTGGAGAGAGATTATGTGTGCATTGTGATTCATATTTAAAGAAAGAGTTGTTGTGTGAAATTTATAGTTATCTAATTTCAGTTAATCCTAGAAGCACTAAGATGTACAAATATAATTTAGAGTATTACTAGTGGGATAGAATGAAAATATATATTGTTGACTTTACTGTGATGTGTTTGACATGACAGTAGTTGAAAGAAGAACAACAATTACTGAAGGGGATGCTCCAGCCTATTCTAGTACCATAGTGGAAATGTGAAAATATATCCATGGACATTGTTGGGGGATTACTGAATATATAATGACATAATAATGCAATTTGAGTTATTATAGATCTATTGACTAAATATGCTCATATTTATCCTATTCGAGATACACAGTATCTAGATCAAATTTCTCGATTTTATACTAAATATATAGTCAGGTTATATTAAGATCACCACCTTATGTGCCTAATCATTATACCATGCTTACTTATATCTTTTGGAAATTCCTTTTGAATTCATCGGTTTCTGAATTAAATTTTAGTATATCTTTTCATTCTTAATTAGATGGGCAGTCAGAATGAAAAATTCAAATCATATATGATATGCTACGTGCTTGTTCAATGGATGACAAGGGATGTTGGGATGAACACATTTATTTGTTTGAGTCTTCTTATAATAATAGTTTTCATTACATATAATGATGTCGCCATTCGAATCATTATATTTAATGTGGTTTCTAACTCCAAATTTTTTGTATGAATTAGGCGAAATAAAGTTGGTGGGATCCTAATTGGTATAAGAGATAGAAGAAAAAGTTCTGTTAGTGTAAAAGAACATGAGGAAAGCTCAAAGTATGAAAAAAAGTTATACGGATAACCAGGAGAATGACCTTTCTTTCGATGTAGGTGATCATGAATTTCTCAATGTTTCTCCATGGAAAGGTGTGATGTGTATTTTTAATAATGGAATGTTGAGTTCAGGATTTGTTGGACCCTTAGAAATTTTGGAGAATGATGGATCTGTTTCCTTTAGAGTGGATTTACCTCCATGTTTATACCATTTATAAATTTTTTTTCATGTTTCAATGTGAAGAATGTATTTGTTAGCTCCATATCATGGTTTTAGTCATGATGTTGCCCACTTTTAAGTGAATCATTCTTATGAGGAACAACCAATATAGATTCTTGACCATAGAGAAATAGTGTTGCAATAAAAATTGATTCAATGGGTAAAGTTTTTTTTGTAAATACAATTTGATGGAAGAGGCATCATGGGAATCGGAAAATTCAATGAGGGATAAAAATCCCCACTTATTTGATTACTGAATAAAATTACAAGGATGTAATTTCTAAATTGGGGGAATAATGTAACATCCCAGGTATTTATAGAGTACTAAATTTTAATAACTATTAGTATTTTTTAATTTAATATTAAAATTAGTTTAAATGGAACATAATGTATGATAATTTACCTGAAACTCAACAATTGGTTTCTCAGAAATCATATGTTGAACACACCACTGAGTTATACCAAAAAAATAAGACAATAATAATATATTTATTTTAATTATATAATAATTCCTAGCTGTTATATTGGCGGGAAAGAATATAACTAACTAAAATATCATTACACATGTTTTTTAAATGTTTTTACATTAATCCAATCAATTTTAGAGGCTTAAAATGAGAATGAATAAAATTTTAATTAAAAAAATGTTCTAATATTGTTTAAGAAAACATTTTCAATCGTTTGATGGAGAAACCATTTTAAATCTATATATTTTCAAATTTATATATTTTATTTTAAAATATTTAAATCTTCTATAGAATCTAGACATTAAAATATAATTTGGATAAATTTTTGGTAATTAGCAGATACGTTTACTTTTTTAATGAATAGTAAAAAGTACAGCATTTTATGTCAACAACGCCTTTTCATCTAATTTATTTTAAAAGTTGGATTTCCTTTTTATAGGTTTTAAAGTGTAAATATATTATTATTTTTATCATTTAATCCATGGTTTTTCATTGTCCATAATTTTAAATTTAAATAGGACATTAACACATGTCAATATTTTGATAGTTTTTACTTATTTTTAAACCCTATTTCTGGTTTGGACAGTGGAAATTATTTTTAAATTAATTAATAAAACATATTTGATTTGAATTTTGAAAAATGGATTCTATATTTGGAATCATAAGGTCCAGATTATGTAAGTAGGTTCCTTTTATTTTTTAATATTATAAGTATTATCTTATGAAACAGTAACACCCCTAGATTTATTGATATGTTATCTCTGTAATGTAATTCAATAACTTGTACTATACACAACACCGAGTTCGAGCGCATCAGTACTTACCAAACATGCCATTCAAAAAAGGTAATGAATAGTATTTATAATATTTTGATTTTTATATACTCCGTATAATTTTAACATATGTATTATGTGTTTCTTAGACATATTATAAGAACAAATTTAATTTATTAGAAAAAAATGTTTTTTTCAAAAAAAATGCAATTTGACCTCCTCTTTATATCGAACCCTTTTTAAATCCAGTATTTGACACTTTTACAAATATATTTTGACAAAATAAAATTATTATTTAGAATCAGGATATAAAAATTTACTTTGGATGAAATTTTGGTACTTTTCTAATAATATTTCTTTTTTATGAATAGTGATAAATTCTGTATTTTAATTCAAAACTAAAATTTAATCAAATTTATTTATATTGTTTTATTACCTTCATAATTGGTTTTTAAGTGAAATTAGATTATAGTTTTACCCATTAATCCAATGTTGGTGGTTGGATGTCATTTCACTTCAAAATTGTACATAAACAAGTGTCAATCTATTGATAGTTAATATTTCTTAAAAACACGTTTTTTTGTTTTGGCAGCGAGAATTAATTTTAATTCCATTAATCCAACTTTTATGTTTCTAATTTAGTTAAATATACATAATTTTTGAATTTTGAATATCAAATATAGATTACTCTAAATTTTTTGGTATTTTTCTGAAAAAAAACATTTTTTATGAATAGTGAAACCACTAAGTAGTAGTTAAAAATCTAACTATTTTATATAAATGAAAATTTACCACTTATTTAAATTGAATTTCCAAAATCATACATAGATTGCTGCTATTATTATGTAATGTGTGGTTTAATAAAATGAAAATAATTTCTGGTGTATAGTAACATTGGACTTTTATTTACTGCGGTTAAATGTAAATATGGTAATTCAAGGTAAAAAGAATATTCTAAAAATAAAAAATAACTTAAAACATTTCATAAACTTATTGTATGAGTCATGGAAGACTATGGGAATATTTGAGTCGATTTTGGGACCCCATGGAGCGATTTATGAGTGATAATGACACATTATGTTAATTAATTTTAATTAAAGTCAAAAATGACATAAACATATATCTTTTTGAAAATAAATTTTTTCATGAGGTTATATAAGTTATCTATTTGAATATAAATTTTCATTAGAAATCGAAACATATTTCCTATATCATGGTACTTTTTTATAATTTTTAGACATCAAATAAATAATATTATTTATGTCACAATAATGTGGTGGTGTTTACCTCATTAATGAATGATTTAAATAAATAAGATTTATAGTTTAAAAAATATCCCAAACCTAACCAATTATTACTGGATTATTTTATTTTGACCATGAGTCATATTTTCATTGACTATAATTATTTTTGGTTCTTTATAAACCAAAAATCCATAAATAAAAAATTAATATTTTCACACATTCCTAAAGAGCCCATCTTCCCCTTATAAAATCCCTCACCTCTAACCCATAACGCACACCTCTAAATCCCCTAGTATCTTTCTAACTATGACCAGATAATCTCACAAGATCCATCACTTCCACCTAGAATCATTACCTTAGGCATAAGGACTTCAAGAAATCCTTTTTGTTCAAAACAAAGGGAGTTACACAATTTTAAGGTAATGTCATCCCTAAAGTTCTCTTGTTTTATTTTACTTCTCCAACCCCCCTAAAATCTTCTTATTATTTTCTATTATTACAACACTAGTATCCTAAATATTATAGGTTTTTTTATGAGAGGTATTTTAGCTACACTTACACACACCTCCATCAAATGGGGAATGAACATACTGATTCAGTGGACGGTGAACTACTCCCTCACGAAACAATGATTGTTCAATTATCTCCTACCGCCTCTTATGGTGGCCATTATGATGGAACTGTATTTATATATTATATATATATATTATGTTTAATTTTTTATATATTCTTCTATAATTTTCATTTACAAAAACACCTTTATGCATTGAAATATGTGTGAACACGTTTATTTAATTTGAGGAAGTGCAGACTATCGCCCCCACAAGGTGATATGATACGTTCCTGAAAAACATGGAATGTATAAAAGACGGATTTAATTAAATTATTTAACAAATATATCATATTAAATTATAATGTAATTATAATATACCTATGTATAATTATGATTTCATTTAATTAAATATTTTATAGAAATGAAAGTAGCGTTCATGCGTACGTATGGCATACCATCTCCATGAATGATGCATTTCATTTTTTATCTCCAAATATAATGAACTAAATATATAAATATATATATATATACTGAATATATATGATATTTAAATCATTAATATGATACTAGAGATTATAGTCTTTCGACCCTATGGTCAATTTTTAATTATGACAAGTTCATTTTTGACTCAAGTACCAAATATTGACAAAATGACCATTATTAACATAATTGATTACATAATGTTGATAACATGTTAATAATTGATACAAAAAGGATTAATTAACTTGAAAACGGTTCTTATGCAAGTATAAATTAACTTTAGGTTATTATTCAGGTGATTAAAGAACAAACGAGTCAAGTCAGACATGATGTATGGGGTTTCATATCTCACTTTTAATTCTGTGAGATTTCCACTGTTCAACTCTTATTAATTTTATGTGATGTACTGTGTATGGTCATTTGATATATAGTATCATGATTCTCTATATTTTCATTTAATTCTATGATTCATTTGGTGGTTTTTAACTTTTGGTCATATGACTTGATTGATTACAATGTGGTAAGGGGTTTTCATCTCACTACTTATTCAAGTGAGATTCATGCTATATTGCCACTATTTCCGATTGCGTGGTGTATGTACTTCCCATGACTGTATTCACTATGTAATATAATTTAATTTATGGGTATTTACATCTTCATTGGAGGAAACGTTTTTCATGGGGTGTATGTTTTTTAAGTTACCTAATCGGTAAAGAAATTTCAATTTTCAATTTCTACTCCTTGGGCTTTACTCATACTTTATTGATTACATTACTCCCAGATTATGTGTGAAATAATTATTTATTTACTTATGTAGAAATTTCCACTCTCCTTTTTTTGGATATAATTTTGATGCACATAATCACTCCATTGATTAATTGTCATTTCATTGATATAAACTTGATAAGAGAAATTTTTAACACAATTTCTATTCATTGAATTAAATATCCAAGACATTATGGTAATTTTTACACGAATATGTGTGAATGTATTGTGATTTATTTACAATGAATATCTAATAATATTGAGTGTATTTATATCTTTCACACATAATTATGTCATTGATTTATCCTTAACATATGGATACCGTTTTTATAAAAGAATTTATGCCAACTTACATTCCATTGAGACTTCGTTGTTGTTATGCGCCAATTCACATTTATTTGGTGTATATACTGTATATTGACATAGTATATCATGAATACCTTTATTCTCATGATATTATAATTTTAATATTTCCTCAAATATTTGTATTCAATTTTCTCTCATTTGGTTTGTAACTCTAACTAAAATATCATTTCAAATGTTTTAAAAATTTATTCTTATAAATAATTCTCATTAATGTCCATGTTTTAAAAATGGTTTCAAGGTTTTATTTATATGGAAATTAATGGTTTAAAATTAAAATTCCGTTTATATGTTTCAATGTGGTATGGGAAACTTTGATTTAGAAGTCTATTTTAAACATATTCCTGATAAATAGTGAGACTTTTAACTGTTTTCATGAAAAATGGATATTTCTCTCAAAGATTTTTACTGATCATTTTCTACTATGTCAACTTCCTTTACAGGATATTATTCTTGATCTAGGTTATTTCAATATGATACAAATATTTCATACTGTATTGATGGTTTTTTTATATTTTTGACTGTGGATGTGTTATTTTCATACCATTAATGGTTTATGAATAAAGTATTGACATTTCTTATGCTAGTTTAAATACGAATGTTTATGTTATGTTTAAACCATTTCATATGAGTAATGTATTGAACATAGTAAGTGACGGGTGGAGCCAACTATATATCTCTTTGATCCATCGGTAGTTCTCATTAGATAAACTAGTGTCCTGGCACAAGGCCTTGAAAAAATATTATTTGTATTCTTGGCATAAGGCCTTGACTATGTGGTTATGAAGTCTGGCATTATGCATTCCATCATTACGAAAGTAGCTATTGATATTACATGTCATTATGAAAATAGTATAATATCCATTTGAGTATGTAAATTGAATTATATGATTTTATCATTTCCATATTATGTTGATGTTCATGTTTAAAAGGATTTGGTTTTAGTATTATACATTGCCTTAAATAATTATGCATAATTGTGAAAGTATTCGATATATTGCTTTCCCTACTGAACATCTCAACTCACCCCTTTCTATGTGTTATTTTTTCCAGGATATGAAGAAGAATTGTATGGTTGTACTTCAGGTATAGGCTATGTATATAAGTTGATTTAGAAAGGGGACAAAATATTGTTGATGTTTTAATTTCATGATGTAATGTAAAACTTATGAGTGCATCTAGAACTTCCAATGATACTAAAATGATCTCTCTTTCAGGACATGATTCCTTGAATCATGAAAATGTTATGAAATAATGCACTGAATCTAGGCAACTGTGGTTGGGGTGTTACAATTCGTATCAGAGAAAGTTTAGTACAAACCTTGGAAGCTATATTTAGAAAAACTCTGATTAGAGAACATTACCCTAATATAGACATGTGGAATTGTATCAAAGAACTCCCTAGAATATTGGTACTCTAGATATTTTGTGAGTTTTCCAAACAATACATCCCTGCTTGGATATGAATTGGTAGAGGCGGCTATGGCATAGATGCACATAGGGGTTAAACCTAAAAACACCACTTTGAGCTAGACTCGAACAGGAACTGGTGCACTACAATGGGCCTTGCTGCACTCTTGGTTACGACACTCCCAGGGGATATTCTTAGGATAATTCAAATTATTATTATAAAACAATTTCTTATATTTTTATAGATGATGAGAACAAATAACCTTTTTTAATCATGTGGTACTTTTGATTGAAAATAAGGTGTTATGATATTCTCTAAATTATTTTATGACTCATATTATTCTTACTTTTTTTAGTCAATGGGTATATTTCAAGGAAGTAATAATAACATTTAACATAATGTACAAGGTGAAAACATTGGAGGAAATGACCAACGAAATTGGATTTTGATAGGAGTAAAAGATATAGTGTTCATGACAAATCAGTTATACAAAAAATATGATAAAAAATATATATATTAACCAACTCACGAACTCAATAAAGAAGATAAATGCGGTGAATGATAAGAGCTCTAGTAGTGGATACCATGGAGAAATGAATGATCAATTTCTATCATGCAGGAAATTGAAGGAGACAGTTGGTAATGTGTCTCAATGGTACAATGAAATGCTTTATGTGTGGGAATGAAAGACATAATGTAAATAATTTCCAATGAAAAATGAAGAGTATTATAGAAGAAAACAAAAATGATCATAAGAATCAAATTACAGTCATTTGTCATAAATGTTAGGGACCTTGGCATTTCTTGAGTCAATGGCATATTATATGGGATAACCCCTAAGTTATAGAAAAACGTATTTTGAAATAAATGGATGGAATTTTTTTTACAAGTATGGGATTACATTGGAATACTATTGTCTTGTATGTCTAACAATGTAGTTTTTTATGTGAAAATATTATTCAAGGAAGAATTATCTTTTATTTTGTGGATATAGTTCTAAAAACTCATTTGGGATTATATGATCCTTGAATTTGAGGCAATTATAGGTTATTATTTTTTAGGATGAAAATGTGAGGTATGAGATAACATTTATGATTAAAATATGTTAGGGTTATTTTTAAGGAATTTATCTCATTTTTGGAATATTATAAAAATATATAGTTTTTGTAAAAGGAAAACATGTAGACCGTGTGACATCCCGTCACATCGAACAAAGCTGCGGGAATCGAACCCACAACCATAGTGCGACTAGGATTTATCACCTACCACTGGACAACGTAATGTCCCAGGTCAGTATGACTAATTCTTTTTAGTTAAATGATTTTATTGATAAAGAATATGTTTATTTTGGGAACTTATCATTTATCCTTAGTATAGGAAAATCATTTGGTGATTAAGTGATAAATGTTATTTCAGAAGATGTTAGCTCTTTTTGTAAAAATACATGCCTAAGGAAAATAGAATATTATGGGATTTCATTTGAGTAATGGTGGGTTTTTATCCATTTTTTTATTGTTTATTTATATTGATTTTTGGTAATTTATGGAAATGATTGACCTATCATAGAGAATATGTGATTAGGTTACTTACTTTTAAGTATGTAACATTAAGAGTAGTCGATGTTATTTGGAGGTACAGTTTAATGTAATAGACTATGTAAGAAAATTCTTCTGAGTTTTGGGTTTCAATATTAGTTTATATTATTTGAAATATTTTATGGTCAATTTTTTATTGAATGGTATTTATTGAAATTTGGGTATTGATGGTTTAATTTTAGAAATAATGATTACTATTTCATTCTATAAAGGATTATCCATTTTTGGGAACGTCTGATATTTTACTAATTAGTTTGGTTCTGGTTAATCTATTAAGAAAAAAGAAATATATAGTTCATCCGTTTTGGACTATTTGATTCCTTATAAGTTGATTCTAGTTCATTAGGTGTGACTAAGTCATCTTGAATACTCATCATTTGGGGTGAAAGATGAGTTAGTGGTAAGAATTAGATGATGGATGAAACTCTACTTGTCAAGTATACACATATGTTCTCTTATTATATGAATAAATTATTTATTAAACTTTAGGGAATGGATCTTAAAACCAAAAATTTGTTATCTTAATGATTTATGTTTTGTTGGAAGGATGATATTTTAAATCATCATAGATTGATGGCATTGAGGCTCTACATTTTACAATTGTCTGTGATTGATGAACTAAATCACTCCGTATAAATATTTAAGTTTTCCTCCAATTATGTGTCTCTAATTTCCCACATTGTTCTCCTAATAAATATCATAATTTGGTGGGGAATTTTTCATTCCCATCCCCTCTTATTAAGACTAAATTTTATTAACCCAATTTCCGATGTGGGTTTTTCAAAAAGGTTTTTTTCTATTTTTAACTGTTTATTTTTGAAGAACAATTATAAATTATGAGGATACAATTTATTAAAGATGAGGATAATTTAACACCCCTATATTTCTTGTTAGGTTATCTCTTCAAAATAATTCAATAACTTGTACAAACGCAACACTGAGTTCGAGCGCACCACAACTTACCAAACTAGCCATTCAAAAAACGGTTATGAATAGTATTTACTGGATTTTGAATTTTATATACTCCATATAATTTTTAGTTATTTATTATGTTTTTCATAGACATATTATAAAAACAAATTCAATTTTTCAGATAATAAATTTAATTTTCAATAAAATGCAATTTTACATTATTTTAATGGAGAACCCTTTTTAAATCCAATATTTGACACTTTTACATATTCAATTTGACAAAATAGAAATTTTTTTAGAATCGGGACATCAAAATTTACTTTGGATGAACTTTTTTTATTTTTCTAAAAATATTCATTTTTTTAATTTGTGAGAAATTCTGTATTTTAATTTAAAATATCCTTTTAATCATATTGATTTATATGGTTAAATTATCTTTTTAATTGGATTTAAGTGTAATTAGATTATACTTTTATTATTTTATAAAATTTTGGTCGTTGGACATAATTTCACTTTAAAATTGAACATAAACAACTGTCAATCTATCAATAGTTAATATTTCTTAAAAACACTCTTTTTGTTTTGACGTCCGAAATTATTTTTAAATTAATTAATCCAAAATATATGTTTTTAATTTGGTAAAATATACATCATTTTTGAATTTTGAATCCCAAATATAGCTTAGGCGGAATTTTTGGTATTTTTCGGAAAAGCATCGGTTTTTTATGAATAGTAAAACCACTAAGTAGTAGTTAAAAATATGAATTTTTAATTTAAATGAAATTTTATCACTTTTGTAAATTGGATTTGGAAAAAACTGACATACATGGCTGTTATTATAGAGTACAATTTGTTTCATTAAGATTAAAATAGTTTTTGTTAAATAGTAACTTTTGACTTTTATTTACCGCGATTAAAGGTAAAAAGGGTAATTCAAGGTAGAATGAATATTAGGGTAATTCAAGGTAGAAATATAAAATTACATTAACACTATTAATAATCTTATTTTATGAGTCATGGTAGACTATATGAATATTAGGGTCGATTTTGGGACTCATGGAGCCATTTATGAGTGATAATGACCCTTTATATTAATTAATTTTTAGAAAAGACAAAAATAAGTAAAACATGTATCATTTAGAAACAAAAAATTACATGGGGTTACATATGTTATCTATTTGACAATAAAATTTATTTAGAAAGATAAAAATATTTCCTAAATCATGGTATTTGTTTATTAATATTTATACATCAAATGAATAAAATTATTTCTGACACAATAATGATGTAATGTTTACCTCATTAATGAATTCTTTCAATAAATAGGATTATAAAGATTAAAAAAATATCCAAAACCTGAACAATTATTATTGGATGATTTTATTTCAACCATGAGTCATGTTATTGATTACTATAATTAGTTTTAGGCTTTTAGAAACCGAAAATCATTATATAATAAAACAATATTTTCACACTTTCCTAAAGAGCCCATCCTCCCCTTTTAAGAAGCTCTCACCTCTAACCCATAACTCAAAACTTTCAAGCCCCTTGTATCATCCTACCTCTGACAAAATAAGCTTTCAAAATCCCTCCCTTCAGCCTAGAATCCTTACCATAGGAAGAAGGCACATGAAAATCCCGTTTTGGGTCAAACTGAATGGAGTTACCCAATTTTAATGTAACGTCTTACCTAAAGTTCTCTTATTTTATTTTACTTCTCTAACCCCCAAACACTTATTATTACTTTTTTTATAACATCATCAGTATCCTCAATATAATAGTTTGTTTTTATGAGAATTATTTGAGATAAAATTACATACATCTCCATCTAATGAGAAAATAACCTATTATTTCTCTGGATGGAAAACTACTGCCTCACGAAACAATGATTGTTCAATTATCTCCTACCACCTCTAATAGTGGCCATTATGATGGAAGTGTATTCATATATTATATATATATTATGTTTATGGTTTTCTCTTTTATTATATAATATTCATTTACAAACCCACATTTATGCTTTCCAATATGTGTGAACACGTTAATTTATTTTGAGGAAGTGCAGACTACCGCCCCATCAAGATGACATGATTCGTTCATGACAAACATGGAACATATAACAAACATAGTTAATTAAAATATGTAACACATATATCATATGATATTATACTATAATTATAATACACCTATATATAATTATGTTTTTATTTCATTAAATATGAACTAGAAATGAATGTCGTGTTCATGCGTAGGTACGACTTACCTTCTCCATGAACGATGCATTTCATTTCTTATCTCCAAATATCAAGAACTAATTATATATATATCTATGTATATACTAGATATATCTGATATATATGATATTTAAATCATGAATATGATACTGGAGATAATATAATTTTGACCCCATGGACAATTTGTAATTATAATAAGTTCACTTTTGACACATGTACAAAATATCGACAAAACATCTATTATTAACATAAATGATTAGATAATGTTTATAACATGGTAATCAGTGATATAAAATGATTAATAATCTTGAAAAAGTTTCATAAGATGTTATTAATTAACATTAGTTTCTGATTCATGAGATTAATGAACAAACGATTCAAGTCGAACATGATGTAAGGGGTTTCTTATCACACATTAAATTCCGTGAGATTTTTACTTTTCACCACTTGTTTATTGCATGTGGTGTTTCTCATACTGAAATTTGGTATATATTGTCATTATTCTCCTTATATTCATGGTATTATGTGTTTCATTTTGTGGTTATTAACTTTTGGTCATATCACATGATTGATTACAACATGGTAAGGGGTTTTCATCTCACTTCTTATTCCCATGAGATCCTTATTATTTTTCCACGATTTCCTTTTTGTGGTGTATGTACATCCCATGATTGTATTATTTTTTTAATATAATTTAATTTATTGTTATTTAAATCTTCATTGGATTAAACTTCTTTCAGGGGGTGTATGTTTCGTAAGTTAATTAATAGGTATTGAAATTTCAAATTTCAATTTCCACTCATTAGGCTTTACACATACTTCATTGATTACATTGCTCAAAAATTATGTGTGAAATCACTATTTATTTAATTATGTAGTAATTTAAACTCCCCTTTTTTTATATATAATTTTTATACACATAATCAATCCATTAATAAATTCACAATTCACTGATATAAACATGATAAGATAAATTTTAACTCAATTTCCATTAATTGAGTTAAGTATCCAAGTCATTAGTGCTGTTTTTACAAGAATATGTGTGAATGTACTATGATTAATTTACACTGAATATCCAATCATATTGAGTGTATTTATATTTGTCACACAGAATTATGTCATTGATTAATCCTTAACATAAGGATGAAGTGTTTATAAAGAAATTCATCTCAACATACATTCTGTTGAGACTTCTTTGGTGTTATGTGAAAAATCACTTTTATTTGGGGTATATACTGTACCTTGATGGAGTATATCATTAATCCCTTTATTCTCATGATATTATAAATTTTTTATTACCTCAATTATCTTTATTAATGCGTCTCTCATTTGGTTAGTAACTCTAACTTAAATATCATTTTAAATGTTTTAAATTTTTTTTCATAAATCTTTATCATTAATGTCCATGATTTAAAAATGGTTTTATGGTATTATTTATATGGAAATTAATGTTTTAAAATCTAAATTAAATTTAAAATTATAAACATGGTATAGGACAGTTTGATTCAAAAATCTATTTTTGACAGCTTCTTGATAAATACTGAGACTTTTAAATGTTTTCCTAAAAAAAGATATTTCTCTCAAATATTTTTACTGGGAATTTTCAACTACATCAACATCCATTACAAGATATTATTCTAGATCAATGTTGACTTATTATGATAAAATTTTTCATACTTTAATGAAGGTTTTGTGATATGTTTGACTGTGGGTGTGTTATTTTTATACCATTCATTGTCTATGGATAATGTATTGAAATTTTTTATGCTAGTTTTAATACGAATGTTTATGTTGTGTTTAAACCTATTCATATGAGGAATGCACTCGACTTTGTAAGTGAATGGTGGAGCCCTCTCAAACTCCTTGATGCATCAGTAGGTCTCATGAGACAAAATAGTGTCTTGTCATAAGGCTTTGAAAAAAATCTTATTAGTAGTTTTGGAATAAGGCCTTCACTATATGGTTATGAAGTCTAGAAATATGCATTATATAATTATGATAGTGGGTATTGATATTGAATGTTATTATTTAAGTTGTATAATATCCATGTGAATAGGTAAATGAAATTATTTCATTTTATCTTTTCCATATTATGCTGATGTTCAAGTTTAAAAAGATTTTGTTTTAGTCTAATACATTGCCTTAAATGTGTATGATTAATTATGAAAGTTTCCTCTATAATGTTATCCTTATAGAGAATCTGAGCTCACCACTTTCTGTGTTTTATTTTTCCCAGGATTTGAAGAAGTATTTTATGGTTGACGTACAGATATAGGCTATAAATATAAGTGTGTTTAAAAAGGGGAAAAATGTAGTTGTTGTTTTTAATTCATGATGTAATGTAAACTTATGAGTGTATCTAGTAATTCCAAGGATGCTAAACTAATTGGACTTTCGGGACCTGATTCCTTGTATCATGCCAATGTTATGTAATAATGCACCGATTCTGGGTAACTAGGGTTGGGGTGTTACAAAATTTATATTTATTTTCCACAGATAATATGCATATTTGGTAAATTATGGTAAAAAGAATATTATAATAATATAAATCTACAATAACACATGTCCGGATTTTATAGGATGATTCATGGGAACCAAAACAATCCTTAAGAAGATCCTTTGGCTTTTGGGATCCACTTGGGTGTGAAAATGACATGTTATAATATTTAATTTAATGTAAAGGGAAATATAACATAAACATGTATCTTTGAACAAAGCCAATTTTAAGATGGGTTTATATAGTAGATATCCTTGATGATAAATAGTCATTATAAATTTAAAATGATTTACTAAATCATGGTATTTTATTTTCAGTTTTACAGAGTGATTGCTTCATTAATAAAAACTTCAAATAAATAATATTATAAATATTAAAATAAATGTAATTTGATCCTTTTGATGTCATGCACTAATATTTGGATTATTTTGACATATTATATTTGATTTAGTTCTTTTTTTTTCTAAGGAAACAAATTTTTATGGATTTAACAGTAATTAATTACTTAATTTTTTTAAAATGAACATAAATGTGTTTTTAAAACCAATACTATTTTATTAAATGATATATATGTCCTAAAAATATAATTTTGTGCCAATAGACCTATATAATGTATCAAATATTATTAATGATCCACTTATGGTTCTTCTAGAAATTTATAGTATGTACAAAGACCATATATTGTGAAAATACAAGAAGACATGGTAAGTGTTAATGTATTTAACTACATGTTAAAGCTAAAATATAACATATATTTTTTTTTATCTAAACTTGTCTAAAACATATTGGGTGAGAGGATTTCGACCCATCCTTATATTATCCTCTAAATATATCACTTTTTAACTATTATGATTCAAAAATCAATTTATAATAAAATATTTTTTCAAGACATTCCTAAAGTGCCTTCCTCCCTCTTGTAAAAGGCCACCAACTCTACCCACTTACTCACACATCTCATTCCCCATGTCTCATCCAACTTCTTCTCAAATAATCTCCTAGTAGCCCTACCTTCCACATAGAGTCCACACCATGTGTATAAATCCATCCTGAATAGACATTTTGTGAAAATCAAAAGAAGATACTTGAAAAATCACTATTTATTTTATCCCCTCAATAAAAATTATTTTCATCTTCTAATTCTTCATTTTATGTTTCTTCCATAATAATTTAATAAATCCAATATATTATACATTCTAATATGTTATTATAATTATATTACAACCTTATACCTACTTTTATGTAACACTTAGATGTTTATTATGGAATATTTTCTTTTAAAACATTATTCTTTAGTAGTTTACATTGCATGAAATCACGAGGTTAAAATAAACAGGAGGTTCGATTATTATAAAATTACCATTATAGCCTACTCTTTAGGTTTGGGAACATAATTAGAACTATCGTGTGAAAATGAATTATTAATTCATTGACAATAAATTATTAATGAAATATATAAATTTATTAGATATTATTATTTTGAGTGAATTATGATAGAAAATGAAATTAATGAGATATATATGTTATATTTTTCATATACATATAATAGATATTTTAGTCATAGGTATTGAATAAATCACTATTTGATGTATAAAAAACTATTTAAAAAAAGATAATTTTACCCATTTTAATGGAGAACCCATTTTAAATTAATATTTCGACACATTAATAATAGTTATATGAAAAAATAAACATTTTATTTTTAAGTGTAATATAAAAGTTTTACTTAGGATAAATATTTTATATTTTTCTGATAACATTTATGTTTATATTGTTAGTAATAATACGCAAAATTTTAATTAAAAACAACTTTTTTCATCAAGTTATTTATATGGTAAAATTATAATATTGAGTGGTTTACAAGTATAAATAGAATATTTTTTACCTTTTAATATAATTATGGTAATTGTAATTAATTTTACATTGAATTGATATTTAAAAACATTTCAATCTTTGGCAATGTTTTAACTTATTAAAGTCGTCTTCTCCAATTCCGACAATGGGATTAATTTTAAATTAATTACTAAAACTTATATGTTTTGAAAATCTCAAAATTTATTCAATATTAGGAATCAGTGGTAACGAATTATATTAATAGGCTACTTTTATTTTATGACATTATGAAAAATAATTTTGGTAATTTTCATTATTAACATGGTTAATGGTATATCATCTTATTATGGGGTACAAATAATATTATAAAATTACCATAAGAGATGTAAAAAAACCTATTTGATGACTAAATTATACAATTATAATATTTCTAAATGTAATCACATTATGGTCACTTAACTTTGAATATGGCATGTATGTAATAAAAACTAATGCATGTGACAAAATGTCACAATCTCATTTTATATATGTTTATTAATTTCTATATATGGATAACTAGAAGATAATTTCTACTATAGATAGTCTTCGTAAATATAAATTAATTAGCTACATAATAGAATTTTATATATAATTTTTATAGATTAAATAATTACCATTAATTATGACACAATGGTGATGTTGAAATTTATTTTATTAATATAAATATCAAATAAATGGTTTTAAAAATATTAAATGAAATATCATTTAAATTAATTAAAGTGATCAAAAACTTTTTAGAGAATATTTTATTTTAAATGTGTAAAAAATATTTTTTTTCTAATTTTTCTTCTGTTGGAATATTATGTGATGTCATATAAATAAATAATGTCCAAATTGACAATATTGACATTTTATAATAATAACATATTATTAAAATATTTAAAAATCATAGAAAAAATAAAAAATAAAAAATGAGAATTATATGTTCTAAAATTTCATAAAATATCAATTAATTTTAAATAAACAACATATAATAATATTTTTATAACCATCACATATTTAGATTGTAATTACCACAATTAAAATTACATAGAATAACAAAGTGTTGATTAAAAAGGTAATGCTAAAATTGACATTAAATCATTTCTAAAATTTATTGTTTGATGATATTATAACCATGTCTCATCTCATCATCAAAATTTGGATATTTTAGTTTATTTTATGTGGGGGTTGATTTTATTATAAAATATATTTTTTTATGTTTCCAAAAGTGCCCCTCACCTCAATTATAATGGGGCACCACTCCCTCACCTATTCACTTCATTTTGAGCCTTAATGTTTGGCCTTAACCTCGCATGTTTCCATATAAAATTACATATTTTCATTATAGAGGTTCAGATATTCTTCAATGACCAACTCCTGTGTCCCAAGAGGAAATTTAAAGATGCGCGTCGAGGAAGAGGTAATCTCTTCTATCAATTCATTAAAATTTCTTTCTTCTTATACATCTTATTCATTAGTTTTTTAGTCATAAAGTAATAAAATAAGTATAATTAATATAATTATATGTTATTATAAATATGAAACAACCCTATTTCTCCTTCTATCCATCCAACAATAAATGAAATCATTACGCATGCGTACGTACCGCTTACCGTCTCCACACTCTAGTGTAATCTTTTTTTCACCACCTCCATACATGGATAGATATAATGGTGGAAATAATAACTATATATGATTATTATAACAAGATAATAATTATTATATATTATACACCATCCAATTTAATTCCATTAATCAAATTTGAGAATGATATCGTCACTTGTGCGTTCATATGGATTACAGTCTCCACGGTGTGATGTGATTCGTTCTACATAATATTCATTAAAGAATGATTATATAAAATAATTCAATGAATAAATATTATTTATATTATACTAATATCATGGTGTAAATTATATAAATATAACCTAAAAATAGATATATGAACTTATCTGACAAAACATGCATAAGAACATATAGTAGTTAAAACCCAAATAAACAGTAACAATGAAATGTTACTAACAATAGGATAAAAATATGATCATAAATGTTGTAATAAAAATTATTTTGATTCTTTAATAAATCAGTTACATAATTTAAATAATCATATTGAAGGATCAGATTCATACGATTCATATCAGACCTAAAGTAAGGGATAAATTTGAAAATCTATTTTTTATCTGAGATTTTTATTCGTAAGTATTTACTAGGTTTCATTTATCATCCATGCACAAATTTTCATAATATGTATTTAAAAAAAATTCTTTATATACTTCAACAATTTAATAATTTCAATTTTACACAATTGTAAGTTTTACTATATGTTATGAATGGAATCTTTTTTTCATTTTCATTACGAGGTACATTTTGACTTTTTCAAAAAATTTATGAGAATAATGTTTTTCTACATTATTGGAATGAATTGATTTTTACTCTTTTATAATGATTTATTTTTGTGAATCTTATAATAAAATAATACAAGTTTAATTCTCCATTAAATTATTTCTTCTGAAATTGATTGGTATTTTGAGGAAGGAAATCGTTTTTGATGAAGAAAGGGTATTTTATTCATAATTGAAGATCAAGCGATTTATCAAAATTATTTTCCATATAACAATTCATTGGTTTATGTTGAAACCTCTATTATTAATTTAATTTTATTGTGTAAATTATGTAATTATTATTATAAAATTTATTTAAGGATTATATTATTCTAAAATTATGTTTAAGAACCCCATTTTAGTTTATCGGTTATGCTATGGTAAATCATTTTATGTTATTTTGGAACACATTATAATGGATTCATTATGAGATAGTTGGGACCTATATATCCCTCAAATGCATTGGTAACCTATTTTTATCTCATGATGTAGACATTACTGGAATGGAAAATAAATCAGGTTTAGTAATACAGGGCTAGAATGAGTAGTGAACTCAGTTTAGTAATGGAAATTGTCCAATATGATGGTCTTGGTAATGAGCCTTGACTAATATGGAGTGATTTTATATGCTAATGTGTGTATTAATTTTTTTCAGATTTTATGTTATGACTATTGGGATTATATTTCACATATATGATTTATCCTATGATATGATATTGTAATATTTTATATGTAGGATAAATTTTTAAATGTTATATTCTTATGAATATGATATGATTGATATTTCATTTTTTTAACATTGTTGAGAATCTATGGTCACCCTTTCATAGTTTTATTTTCCCCAAGATATTATTTAGGGTTTTAAGTATGATATTCAATAAAGGAGCCTAGTTATGATGAAATAAATGGTAGATAATGTAGGTTTTTTATGAACTAGTTCTTTATGTTTCCATGTTTATAAAGACGTATAACCTATATGGTCCTATCATGGTTTTGATATATATATTTATTAATATTCATAGATTATTTAGTAATATCAATGTATTTAATGTGTTTTTTATTATATTTTATCCATCCTATGAATAACAATACCACCATGTGAGTGTGTACGGCTTACCGTCTCCACGTCGTGGTGTAAATGGTTATTCAACAAGATATAATTGGGATGGGTATAATTATGTGGATAATGAATGTAAATAATTAATATAAAATTATAATTTTTTTTATAATTAATATTCCAACCAATTCACACTTTATACCTATTAGATTCATGAAATCGTCGCCCGTGAAAACGTACGTCATACCATATCCACGGTGTAATGCGATTCATTCTACCTGATATTCATTAATCCATGACTATATACATAAATTAAAGGAATAAATATGATATATTTTATATTTATATTGAATCTACGGTTCTGAAATTTATATATACAACATACCTTTATGATTTCCATGATGTTTAAATATGATAATTTCATTTGAGGATGTGTGGAGTACTACCTTCTCAAAGTGATATGACTCATTTATTCAATAAATGGAACATATAAAGGATAGAGTTAACGAAATTATGTAACAAATATAACATATATATTATACTAGAATTATAATATACCTATGTAACATTTAGTTTTAATTCCTTTAATATGACAAATAAATGAAGGTAGTGTTCATGCGTTTGTACGACCTACTGTCTAAATGAATTATGAATTTAATTTATTAACTCTAAATTTTATTGACTATTATAAATACATATATACTATATATATATATGATATTTAATGCATGAATACTATTCTGGAATTGATAGACTTATGACCACATGGACTAGTGACTTCATACCATGTTCATTTTTGACTATAGAACTAATTATTGACAAAACGTCTGATATTAATGCAAGTAATTAACTAATTATTATAATATGGACATAAATGATGTAATGGGAATAATAAAAATAAAACGTTTTCGAAGAAATTTAATATTAACCTAAGATTATTATTCAAGAAGATATATAACAAACAAAACAAGTTGGGCTCAAGGAAAGGATCTTCTTCTCAATATCCTATCAATAAGGAACATTTTCATTAATATAAAAGATTCTTTTATACGGTGTATAATAAAGCCCTTTGAATTTTAATTTCATTCAACAGTTTTCAAAATGAAACTTTTTTACAAAATATTTTACAAAATGATAAAAGGAATGTTTCTAATTAACGTGCACGGTGACAATTACATTTCTTTCACCAAGAACATTATTTGATATTTGTCTTAAACTATAAGCCGTAAAGTTTGTAAAAAGAAATTTAAATACTATATTCATTTTTATGTATTTTTTTATTGATTTTTTTTAGATTTTATATATTGTATCTATATATTGATATGATTTCTTATTATTGCAATGTAGAAATGTGATTTTTCCTTTATACTTGTTCATGTGATATGATTATGATATGGATCTTGGTTTTTTATTATTTATATAGGTGTTTCTATGATAAATTGAGGGTGGGTGAGCCCATGATAGCTCTATAATTCATTGGGTAACATGGAAGTGGTAATCGTTAAGGCTTCTCTGAAGAGATTTAGGGAATATACTATGATAGGTATTCCAAATATTACCTTAAAGGTTTATCCCTATGTGGATGTGAATAATTCAATGAAAGAATGTTATGTAATCCACAAGTTACCTTTATTATTTATGATTTCCATGAGTTATTCGTAAATATAATGATTTTAGGAGGTAAGTTAATTATTTTATGTTTTTTGATTCAAAAGTATGATTTAATTGATTTGTATGTATTTATGGACTAATGTTTTCTTTCAATATTTTATATCCCTAAATGAATCTTTTTTGATCTTATCTTGTTTTTTGAAATTTTCTTCATAGGGTATAAGAAAGGATAATATAAAGGATTAATTCATACGTTTTTTCTCAGTAAAATAATTCTGGTTTTATTTAAAGAGTTTTATTAATGTGAAACAAATTGGATAGAATATAAGTGTTTAATTTGTAATATTTGAGATGAAATGTATTAAAAATGTAGTTATTCATTAAAACTCTAAACATGAAAAGACCCTCGATGTGAATTAAAGTTTAATTATTGACTTATCGCAAGATTATGTAATTTTTTTAGTTTGAGGCCTTATATTCTGGTAGAATTTATTCAATTTTCATATGTTATGGATATCTGGAATGAGAATTAAATAATATTTAGAATAGTTTCAATGCTTATGACTTAAATTTGTTATGATGTACTTGAATGAAGAACCTTCCACTATTATATTTCATCATGTGGGTTTTGAATGAATTTGTGAAATTATATATCTATTTAATGAGAAACATAATCATAATGATAGTTTGTATTGAATAGAAGAATTATTATGAACTACGAAGAAGGTTGAAGTTGTCTCAATATTCAAGATGTATTTAGAATAATGAAAAAGATTTGAGAAGTTCTGAATTTATCAAGGATGAAGAAAAAATTTATATAATATTTTATTTTCTGGAAATTGGGTTGAGGTGGAAGATGATTTTTTCTCCCATCACTTTTAAATATCCTATAAATTGAGGTAATGAATTTATACGTAATTGATGATGCAATGTTGTTAATGTGTGGAGAGATAAATCGCACTGATGTCCTAGAGAAATTCTTTTTTTCAAAAATATATTTCATGCGGATGTTTTTTAGATAAAAGATGATGAAAAAGAAGAAGAATGATAATAATAATATTAATAATGACAAGAATATGAAATAGGATATCATATTCAAATGATAAAATTAACATCTGTTTTCTAGGAAAGAATAATTTGTGCAAAAAAATTTAGATTATTATTTCTTATCTTTTTTGTAGAGTTTATAATTAGATTGGGGAATTAGGTTGAGCCATCTGATTGAGTTTTTTAATGAATTCCACAAAGGTTGTGTCTACCTGCTTTTAAGTAGGAATGTGTAAAATTGTTCCTAATAAATATTATAAAAGTTGAATTTGTTAAAGAAGTGAAGTAACATTTTCAGAACCAACTATTGAATGATTCTTCACATCATATAGAAACTTGTTTTATATAATTCATGCTAAAATAAGAAAATTAAATATAGTATTGATCACAATAGCACAGAACAATAATGGTATTTCATACTTATTTTATCTGCACAAAGTGATTTTTTCTAGTAGATTTTGTGGTATTATATTATCTCCAAACAATGATATGGACCAAAAACACATATTTAGTTGTTAGCATTGTAAATAATTATGTTCATATATATGTTTGAATGTTTTGTTTTCAGAATAGAAAAAATTATTTAACAGGTGTTAATGGTTTTTAGAAAATAAAAAATAAAATCAAACAAAATTTTATCACTGATTCACCCCCTTTCCCACTCAGTGATACATTGATCATTTATGGGTCTTATCAAGTGGTATCATGTAGAATTTACCGTTTATTTATGCTTTGATAGTTCTTTTGAAGTGATTTTATTATGGAGAATGTAAATTGTCTATATAGAAAGGGGAATGTGGTCTTTAATGGAAAGAACAATCATACCTAGAAATACATAATCTTTCTATATGTTATGTCACTTGTGTATACTATTTGGGATATTGGTATTGATGATTTTCTTCTTTTTGGTAAAAATAATAATTTTACATCTATTGATAATAAAAAACTGTAGAATGATGGTAAATATAAGAATTATTTTGTCACATGACTTAATGAAAGTTAGGTATTTATAATTATACCAGTTTCTACAAATAAATACATCTTGGAAAAGTTGAAAAATATTTATGAAGACAAAAAAAATCAGATAAGGAAAAGATAATATTATGGAGGACGAAATATGAAAATTTCTAAAAGGATGAGTAAGAATTCATTGTAAAAAAATTTAAATGGTTTAATAATATTGTTAACACCATAATATTTCCAACTAAGAAGAAATAATATTGAAATGTTATTGATTTTATATTAATAATTCTTCCCAATAATTTTGATTCAAAATATTATTCTTTGAATGATATATATCTCGAAACTTTATCCTTCGATAACCATCATAGTAGTGTCTTTATTTATAAAATCAAAATAGAGAATCTCATGTAAAGAAAAACAAAAGAGGAAATGGAAATTTTCTTCAAAAATTATGAAAATTTAATGTTTATGAAGATTGATGAAGAAGATGAATGTGGTGAATCAGAATCCTAAAATGAGGTTAGTAAAAATACTAATGAATATTTATCATTTAAAAAATAGGTACAAGAAATTACAAAGGGAAGCTTCCATTAAAATTTTTGGAATGTGGAGCATTTTGGGAACATTACTATTAATTTCCCCTGAATAATGAATGAAATAGATGTTGATGAGGATAAGAGAATACCACAAAGATCCTAGGAATAAATGGGGTAACAATTAAAACTTTAATTCCAATAGAAAATATATTAAGTTCTCCAAATATCGAAGGATAATATTTTTCTCTAAATATGAAGAAGTGGGAAATATTATTGTTGTCGATGAATAATTTTCAGATATTGTCGATGAAAATATTTTCATTTTAGTAGTTAATGATGAATATTTTGGATGTAGTAGTTTTTATAAAAAAGTGACGGATTTAGAGTTTTGCATGAATATATAATGGAAATAATGTATCATAAAGATATAAAGACATGAAAAATAAATCCTGAATTTGGAAAAAGGAATTCCTTCAATAAACAATATGGAATGTATTCATGATAATAAATATATGTTTCTAGAATGTTTTTATTGTCTAAAGAATAATTTGGGAAGATAATTAATCATAATAAACATAATGAAATACTATTTAATGTAAAAAATAAGAATATTTAGATATTATTTAAAACAATTCATGGATAACAAGGAATTAAATGTTTTAAGAGATCTATTTTTATTGTTAGTGAATTTTATAGAAAAGGATAACTTAAAAGTGATAATAAAAAGATCCAATCAGACTTTGGAAAGAATGTTGAAAATTTTCCTAATAAATAGAAGGTTGGAAATATCTTTTATGTGGGAAAGTAAAAAAATATGTATGATATGACATTTCTAAAATTTATTATTCTGAAACTAATGTTTATAACATTTTTTATTCCGATAAATCTTGGAAGAAATCATAATTTAAGAAGAACACTATAGGTGATAACAAAAATATAGATAGCTAACAGAGTTCTGATACAAAAGATAAAAAAGTTGTTCTAAAAAATTTTCAGAACTCTACAAAGTATGAATTTTTCATAGGTAAATATTCATTCTATGGTTACTACGAGTATTTTGTAATATTTTGTCTTATTGGAAGTATGTTATTGTTTAAAAAACAACCTTGAAAAAAACTATTAGAAACCATAGAATACATATTTACCTATGAAAAATTAATACTTTCTATAGTTGTGAACATGTTTTCTGACAACCATAAAACTATTCCAAGAGATAAAAAATATAATTGTGGGGGACTCAATATTCTCAGATAATTTTTTTAGAATAATTTTTTGAATTTTAATAATAGGTTTCATACATTAGAAACATTTTTTTAAAGATATAAACAACTTGTAAATGTTCTAAGAGGGTGTCATGTTTTTTTACTGACATAAATACATGTTTATAAAAATTCTCAAAAGGATGAGGTGATAAAAGATAAAGGGAATAAAAAAGATCATGTTGTAGAAACAACACTTAATGATACAAAAATAGGACAACCACGAATATTTAATAGTTTATGTTCATATCATATGATATGATATTTGAAATTTTTGACGAATGTGAACTATTTTAATGAGGGAACAATGACATTTTGAAATAGTGAATCTCTTTAAATGAATGGTGTTGGATATTTTATTGTTGGGAATTAAAATTTAAAACCCAAGAAAGAATTGTTTATTGATGTGTTGAAACAAAACATGTTGAGTGTTTTAAAAGTTGGTTATTAATGTTCTAATGTTTTTTTGGAAAATATTGATTATTTTTTTGGAAATAGTGGATGGTGTAAATGTTATTACAAGAGGCCGATATAGAAAAGTAATCTTTTTTCGTATTGGGGATGTTCTAAATACAATTTACATAAGCATGATGGAAGAAAATAAGTTTTTCCATAATAGGATGGTTCACATGTATAATATACACATGATAAATTTATAAAATATCTACAATATATGTAGTATTATTGATATGTTAGGAAGAAGGAATGGTTGTAGTTAATTTTTTTTGAAAGGGGATATTACACACTTTATGAATATGAATGTTGATATTCATAAAATTCAACCCTTGTAACAAATTCATTTGAATATTTTTTGTTCAATGAGTTAACGAAAAACATTATTATATAAGTACTTATTTTATTTTATTAATGATTTTACTCACATTACTTGAGATATATATTTGAAACAAAAGACTGATTCTCTGACGATGTATAAAATTTTGAGGAAAAGAGATGAGAATGAATGTTGGTATTTTTTTAAGAAGTTGAAAACTAAAAATAGTGTTGAATACAATAATTAAGAGTTATGATGATATCTAAGAAATCATGGAATTTTTCATGAGTTTAGTACCCCATACACTCCTAAAAAATGTTGTTTCTAAGTGGAAGAATATATTCTTAGTTAAAATGGGACATAGTATGTAACATGAACATAAATATTATCATTACTCTAGATTCTATATATTTGATATTTTTTTCTATTAAAAATAATTTTTTTAGAGGCCATGTTTTTATATGAATCATTATAATTTTTTTTATAAAACACTATGTTTGAAACACTGAAGTGTTTTCAGGATTCCCTATATCATAAAAAATAACAGTTGAACACTTAGAATGTTTGATGGGAGAGGTGGAGATAAAACATTTCTTGGTGGTGCTCTATATGGAACAGGATATAGATGTTTCACAAAAGTAATGGCAAGTTCATTTGATTTTGTTAATGTAAATTTACATGAAAAATAGGAGGATGTTGTGTCACAATCACATGATGATGAGGAAGATAATGATGAGATATGAATTATTATTATGAAACATGAGAATATTACAACAATTACGATAACATAATAAAGGAATAATTGGACTTATCTATTTTCAATGATGAGGATTAATTTTTTACATCTTATATTATGATGAGGAAATAGGTAGAATCTCAAATAATTATTTTTGATCAACTTAAAAGCATCCAAAAATAAGAACAAAAAAATTGTTACACATAATTCCTTGTCGTCAAAAATTTAGCCGATAGATGTTAGTGAATCCTTTAATAATATGGAATGTGTTAAGGATTATAATGATGATTTTGATCAAGTTGATAAGAATGATACTTGGGGAATCACGCCAAAACAACATGAAAACAATTTTATTTGGGAAATTCTTTTGTTCTGAAATAAGTTAAATAAATATGGTGATGTGATAAGAAAACAATAATGATTTGTGTTCAATGATTACTCAAAAATTAAAGGAAATGATTTTGAATAGACAATTTCTCCAATTGATATATAAGAGACCATTTGTATTTATCATAAAATTTACACTGAAAGAAGTCATGATTTTTTTTTCAAATGGATGTTAATGCAACATTCTTGAATGGGTGACTTGATGAAATAGTGTATTTTGAACAAAATTGTTTCTTTGTTATTTTGAATAATGAAGGTAATATTTTTTAGTAGAAGAAAGTCTTGTTTAGTATTAAGAAATTTCCAAGGGAATAGTATTCAAAATTGGATACCTATTAAAGAAAGATGAATTATATTAAAGTAATATTTGATAGTAATCTATTAATCAGATAATTTCATGATATTTATATCATTATTATTGAATATGTTGATGAAAATATCATTTTTTACTATCCTCAACCTTGATCGAAAAAACCATTAAGTAGAGATGGTGGGTCACATGGTCTCAAGAATTCCTCCCTAAATTATTGAGGCTACTGACTAGTAGATAGAGACTATGGTGTTATAGTGGGGAAACTCCACCCTCATCTAAAAGTGGCACAATAGATGCAATAAATAAACATGAAATAGTATTATTATATGAATTATCATGGGATCATCGAAAATTGATTCAATATTGATAGTAGTAGAAATATGTCATAGTAGAGTCATAAGAATCAATAATAGTAATAATATCAATATCTAATAGGTTGTGTCATATACTATGATGTCATGAAAACTATTTTAAAAAAGGGGAAACATGGGACATGAATAGTTACCCATGTATAAAAATATGAAAAAGGAAAAAAAGGATTCACCACAATAATCTCAAGAATAACCTTTTCCTTATTCCCCTATAATCTAATCCAAAATTAAAAATAATAAAACTACTATTGACAGGCTCTTTTTCGTGTCTACACCTAAAGATAAGTAATCTACGGATGTACCAAAGGCATCCCAAGTAGGGTGTGAGGTAAAATAATAGTAGTCCACCACAATTGTGCTTATAAATAATCCAACCCATATAAATATAAATAGAAGTGGGTAGGTATAATTATACTTACAAGATTGATAAATAAGTACTAGGTGGATTAGGATCCTCTAAGAAACCTGGACGGCTTTACTTGCTTTGGTATAGGCCGATATGAGAGTATGATATGTAACAATACATATATACGTTAATAAATCATAAATAAATAAATACTTGAGTCATATACTATATAAAAATATAATCTCGAAGTACGTGATGGAGTAAGTAGTCAAATGTATGGATAATAGTTACTGGTTGGAAACGTAACATAACTCAAGCATCTATAACCAGTTTAATGAGATATTTGTTCAATAAAGGGTATTGTTATTGAATCTCATGATGAATGTGATCCAAAATTCTCAACACTTGAGATTGGTGGGGTGATATGGCATTTACAGTACCCAATAGAGAGGAAATTGGAATTCTATTCCCATTACTCAGATATAAGTATAACAATGAGAGGATTTATTCTCAACACCATATGTTCATGGGAGTGAAACATCATTCTCAAAATGTACCTTAACCACCATTCCATAGAAAATTTCAGTCAAATTATTCAAAAAATAATAATTGCATGAGGTTTATCCTCTATTGCATAAATATTATCAGGACACAATTTTAACCAGGGGAATCACATACAATTAAAATAACAGTTAATAAATATTTAATCAGATATTTTGTCTTAACACCCATTTAAATTCAATGTGAACAAGACATTTATTAATTAATACATTGAGATTTATAAATAAGGTCAATTACAATGCTTAGAGGGTTTTACGGTCCATTTCAGATTTATATAATAGAGTGAAATTTCATAAGTCAGGTTGAACATGTAAAAGGAAGTTTGGTCTTTTTAATGAATAACATAAATGGGAACATAAATACTAAAGAGCCCAATGTGTGTCTATAACTAAATTTGGTATCCTGAATCATGTAAAACGTTCCACGATAGTATAAAAACAAGATTTAATTAATTTTAAAAAAGATGGATCCATATAATGCAACGTGAGGAAATTTACGACAAGAGACATAATGATAGAGCAATAAAAACAACCCGACTATGATGGAAAATAAATATTCCACCTACATTATGGATGTAGAAAACTCTACATCCAATATAAGATTCGTATTTTAAGTACATGGGGTGAAAAAATGAATAATTATCCAAATATGGATAATATGGTGAATGAGATCACACCAAGATAGGGTAAAAATACAAATAGAATATGAGATCGGATGAAATATGATTTTAGTGATTACCTATATGGATCCAACGATTCTGATATAACTTGGATAGGAGTATAATCAAAGAGATATAAAAAACATAGGTTATGATTTTTGAAAAATCATTTGAGGAGAAGGAGGAGCTAGTCCACCAGAAAATAAGTGAGAAATAACAAACATATGTAAAAAAATCATGTGATGGAATGTAATTACACCATCAAATATTGGGGTTTCACGGTTTTGCCTCCTGATATGGTCAAAAGTTCTCCAACCCGTGTTGTATCCACTATATATGGAAGGACCCACGCATGGGCTAGGTGTATGGTTTGTCTAATGTGTGCATCTCATGTGTTAAGCCACTATCCTAAACCTATAAAACCTACATGGGACTAATCCAAGGATTGTATGGTTTCAAAAAAAATTTCATCCCCCTAATCCCATCTATGGATCCCTGCACAATTACGATGATTAAGCAGGATGGACGGTATGGTTTCTCCTAACTCTGGGGCCGAGTCAATTTCTTCAAATATTGGGGTTTCAGGCTCTAAAAAATCCTGATTCACCCTCAAGACCACTAGGAATCCATTGGGTAACCATACTTGGGCCAAATTAATGAACTTAAACCGAAAAATATATTATTTGTACATTTGAGAAAATCCAAGTCCATTTAATCTCCATCTTTTAAAGAAACTCATACCCAATTTTTCCTTATAATGGTAAAAACATATATTCATAAAAACACTCTCCCCACTATGCTGGTATATCAACCTCCCATTACAATGTCATGTCTTGTACATGGTCGTACTAACCTAGAACCCATACAAAAGGGTTTTAACCTACCTTAGAGTTTCTCAACAATCTGATACATGATACACAATGTATACTTCTAGAAGTATGAATTCAAATCTATCCCAACCTATTCATATTTCATAACCAGATATGGGTATGGATAATATTGTCAATTCGGTGACACGCGAAAGGAATCATGCATATACTGGTATCTCTAAGGATGTTCTATCCAGTAATCCATTATTCCGATCTGGTTTATATCTTTAAAATATACAAAAAATAAAGGAATGATTTTACCATACCTATGAATACATAGATGGAAGAACCTCAGAAAAAATGCACAAGCAATCCTAGCCTATGACCCTAGACTCAAGAGAACACCGACATGAGTTAGCATATAACTATTATCTAGACTAAGCTGTCATCAATGTATTTCTGATCAACTATACCAACTCTATTGTCTTCTAGAAGATACATGGTCCATGAAAATCATCCACCCCTACCTCTAACCAACATAGAGAAGAACATAAATTCCTACCATATAAATCATTATAAGGATATGTCTAGAAGGAAACCTAAAAGGTGTTAATTTTTGTGGACTCAAAATGGGGAAAGTGTTTTCGCCATGAAATAATGAAGTCAAGGATACTTGTATGAAGAATTTCCTCTAACACCTAAATCACATTCTCCATATTTCTATTGGTCTATGGGTTGATAGACCATGCTCATAAGAAATATTTTTCCTATGGGATTCTGCATCCCCTGCCAGAACCAAGACATGAAGTGAGTGTCCCTATGAGAAACAATCGATTGTGGGGCCATATTAATATGTATGACCACTGTACTGTATATCCTCCTCATATCATCCGCTGAGATACTGTCTTGAAATGTTAAGAAATTTTTTACCATCTTCAAATGGTCATTCAGAACAAAACATTTATCATTAATAGAAGGTGATCTTGGTAAACATGTTATAAAGTCCATAAAAACATCATCCCATTCCAAACAAGTAATAGATAATGGATTTATTTATCCTATCAGTTTTCAACGATCTACCTTCACATAATATAATCTGCACCATTGTTTGTTAAAAAGAGTTATCTTCGAAAACATAATAGGCCACCAATACTAGAAAAATAATTCTTGAAACATCTTGGTCACATCGGGAGGTTCCACCCATGTTGAGGCATGAAATTATAACATTATCTACTATATAATGTCTATTGGAAACCAAATATTCCCCTAAAACAACAAAAATATTCATCCTCATACATGGTCCAACTAGAAGACAAATCATCATATATGATTATTTCCCTTAGTTTCAGACCCCTGGGTTTGAAAAATTACTCAATACGACCTTTCTAGAAAGGCATCGCTCACTACTATGGTTTTGAGGAAAGTTTCCCAAGGTCCTCCTGAACCTCATAGTGCTTTATTGAATACAACGTTATGAGCTTCCACTCTCCACTGGCCTCCTAAACTGCATGTGTCAATGTCTTTTGGCATAGATCAGAAACTACAAATATTCTATTTGATTAATAGATGCGGGATCAAAAATCAATGGATTGTAGGTACTCAACCCATCGTTGCTGCATGAGATTTGAATCACACTAAGTGAACTATACTTGTGAAATTTGTGATTTTTTAATACCAAAAAAATATATCCAAGTAAATTGTGTCTCCCACAACATAGATCCTTAAAAATTGTATATATCATGAGGTCATGTGTGGGGTAATAAGATTCATGAGGCCTCAAATGAAGAGAACCAAACACAATTAATTCATCCTATATCAAAACAACTCCTAGTTCAATATCATATGCATAAAAATAAATAATATATCTCATTCCTATCTATGATAGAATTTGAATATGTGTGGATGTCAGTCTTCCCTTCAACTCCTGAAATACCACTTCATAGGTGACTAGCCATAGGAATTTCACACCATTCTTACTCAAGCCCATAAGTGGTGTTATTAGTCATGATAAATACTAGATTTAGAAATTGTAATACCCATATATCCATAAGAACCCACATATATCAATGATACTCTTTGGATCCTCCTAAGAATCTATAGATCTATCCTTCTTAGGGTATAATGAAAATATAGAATCCCATATTATATGATATAGCATATTAACCTAATAAATCCAAAAGTGGAATTTACTAATATTTTCATAACGATGGTGTTGTCTTAGTATATTCTGTATGATCTAAATATGGTATTCATGGTCTTGTATAGAATGAGATTACACTAAGATATCATCCAGTAAACTACCATGAACGAACCAAGATATGGTAGGAACATCCCAAATCATTAGATTTGTGAAAACTAAAGGTGAGTTCTTTACACCAAAAGGAATTACCATGTAGTTGTAAAGAACATCACGGATCCAAATATCTATGAAAGGTATGGATAAAAATTTTACATGCATCTTATGATTTCATGACCTTAAATCAGTATTTGAAACCACCCTCACATCATAGTTCTGATCGAAGAGGTATTCTGTTCGAGGAAGGGGATACCATTTCTTTAACATAGGTTTGTTCAACCATCACTAATACATGAAAATCCTAGGATTACTATCCTCCCTCTTGAAAAACAAGACTATTAAACACAATTTAGTAGTGATGGGGTGTATGAAAACTTTATCCTCATGATCCTCCAACTGTTTATTGATCTCCAGAATCATTATATTTTCCATCTTGTGTGGATAAAGATGAACTATTGATGTTCTTTGAACTAGGTCAATAGTGGGTGGTTCCTATCTCTCTCTATAGTCATCCTTGTAAAGTCATAAGCAAAGAAATTCATCAATATAATCACTAAAAGATGAAAACAATGGGTTGTAACCCTTGATCATCTATGAATACACTAGCATTCTGGGTTTTCATAGAACCTTTTCAATAATTATTAATTCCTAATCTATATTATTACATGTCCCATTTTCCATATGTTGTTTTCTAGAAACCTATGGTGATATAAACCACACCCTCTTATAATAATAGTCAATGTGGTCATGGTAAGGAACAATCATATCCAACCCAATGATTACATCAAACCCTGTCTTTTCAGTGAATAAAATATTCAATATGAACACATTTATGCCAACATTGAGGGGAAAATCATTCTAATGGAACACGGTCTATGATCAAATACTTAATGGGGTACCAAGAATCATCATTCAATAGTAGTTACTATATAGAGGGCTATACTCTTAGTGATTTCCTATAACATGAAATAGTGAAACATGACTATTTTAAACCAGGCATACCCAAATATAGAGTATATTAGAGTTGTAAATTGAATAGTTGAATGTATTGTGAACTTATCCTCTAGCATTGTTTGAAATTAAATCAACTGGAACACACCATATCCCTAATATGATGTATAATTACCCCATGAAATGACACACTTCTGGGGTTGACAATACCAAGTATGATTTACTCTACCTCAACTACCACCTCAAAGTATGCAGCTAGTGGTATTCTAGCCACATGCATGGAGATATACTATTGGTCGTTCTTGGTAACATAGGGTATGTGTAGATCCTAGAACACTAGGAACTATATGAAATTTTTCGTAGATGAATCATATATTTCTCAACCTCAACATCCAATGTATTCAATTGGATCTCATATACACTGGGGTTTCAAATGTCCCACCTTCCAGAACTGATGATAGATAAGAAAGCTTTTAGAATGAACTGCTCGAATGCTACTACCCATATGAGATTTCTCAAAATCTCTCTTTCTCTCAGAAGAGTAAATTCTGAACGATATCAGTGCCAAAACACCCTATCTGACACCATGATCTTCCCTAAAATTCCACTTTATAAGGAGTTCCTAGATTACTATATCATAAATAGTCATTATTCCAAAAACATTAAAATGTGATCAAATGGTGTGTATAATCATATCCCATTTTTTTACATTTTTAATATCATTATGTGCTAAAATGGGAGTGAAACATTCCATCTTAGTAAACTAGATGAACACCCCATGATAGACATGACTCCCAACTACATGTTGATTAAATATAAATCAAGGTCATCCCTTGGAGTTTTTAGAGTGAAGTGGCCATAAAAGTTCATCTACATGTCTACCCTTATCATATCTATCTATCTGTATACCTTGGTAAAACAAATCCCACCATCTCATGGAAGAATCATGAATTATATCAGAAGTGATTTTGATCAACCACTCCAGAGGCATCACCATATGCTCAACTATAGAAAACATGGCATCCATCCATGACTCCATAGCATGAGGTCCATATTTACATGAAATTGTGGGAGGATGATACTACTAAAACTCCTAATTCAACTCTACCAAAGTCTGGGAGGTTGAGAAGCCCCTTTGAAATTTTGCATAATATTGAAGATACTCTATGGAAAAATGGAATTGGTTAGAATTTAAAAAACAACAGATGATTCCATATTAGACACTACGGAGGGGGTCACTAGTGGGATAGGTGACATCAACTTAGATGAATGTACATTACCTCCTACTTCACATATGATTAGAGTCTATCAGCGATGAATGATTCTGCACTACCAAATTCTCACCAAGAAGAGATTTGAATAAATGAAAGAAATAATAATAGAAAAATTGAAAGGTATGAAACCTTCCTCTTCAAAAGATAACACATCTCTACATCCTCCAAAATCCAGGTCTTGGATAAAAAATCATAACAAGCTATAAGAAGATATGTGACACTCACACATACCAATTACTAAGTCTAGTTCAGGGTCTAGTACTCATATTAAATGATGGAGGATCTAGTATATGGAGTGTCAATTGTATGTTATTTATTAAAAATAGATTTAATTTACGATTTGAAACCCATTATGTTGTAATAATTTCCCTTTTAATGGCATAAATTCATTGCATTGAAAACTTTTTATACTGAATACATATATCACAATCCAGTACTCGTAGGTCCTAACCCATAATATGATGTAATTGGATAATTAAGGTATCATCACTTTTCAATTCTGGAAAACACCATCAAGAATTATGTGTGCACTTTAGTTAGTAAAATTATATTCTCCAGGAATGAAATTTCAGTACATTTCAAAATATGATAATAAGAAAATAACTATATGAAAGGTAAAATGAAAGTAGAAAATACATGTGTCAGGGATAATTTATTTCATATTAGTCTAATTAGGAAAATATTGATTCATGAATGACATGAAATCATTATGAAAGGCCCATATAAATGTAATATCATTGCAATAACACCATTACTAATAACATCGAGAGGTATCTGCATCAGCCAATGTTGATGTCTTATCAACCATAACATGAATGTCCATGAATTGCAATAAACCATCCTATGTAATATTGGTTTCTCTTATACTTGGGTTAGCTATGCCTAGGCATAGGTTCATTTCAAAATTCCATTATTTCTTATTGTATTATCTAATACCCAAATAGTAAGAAAACTGATGAATGGAAATCTAATGAAACCACTTTGTAACCTCTTAATTTGTGATCCACTTTACCTGTTCTCTAATCCAATAGGTCACATTTCCTTAGGAGCTTCTCCATGAATGCCAGAGGCTTCCGAAATTAGTGAAGGAATAATGTTGTACATTGGGGAAACTATACCATCATACTAGTGTGTCTTAAAATATGAAATAAATAACAAACAATAATTTTGTAACATGAATTTAAAATAGAACAATGTAAATATATACAATGATGATAGTACCAGAAACCTATAATAGATCTAGAATAAAAAAAATAAGTAGTAATAATATCAAAATACAATAGGATTATTATTATATGATGAAGTCCTATCAGGGTGACATTCATAAAGGAGAAATAAGGGATAGGCTGATACAATATGTTATATAGAAATAAAATATATATATAAAAGGGTTGCACTAGTATCAAGAGTATATTATCATTCCTTTGATCCCATTATCCCTGTGATAATGAAATATAATAAAACATATATTGAAGGTCAAATTCCATTATCCATACATGTTGACATTTAATCTACATGGATTCCAAAGATTACCTGACAAGGGAGTGAGAAAAAAATCCTAGTTTTCCACATACAACAGTTTAAATAAATTATTCATGATATATACATAGAGACACTAGTGTACATGTATAAGAATAATAAAACAATATGAATATATTTATACAATCAAGATCAAGTTCTAACACGACTCCATGCTGGTTGTACCTGCTTCAACATTGACTATTATGATAGTTTGATCTGTATCTACACATATATATATAGTTATAACACACATACATATATATAGAATAGTTATATAGTTTATACACCCATATTCACTATGTACATTGAGATTTAAGTAGCCATATACATAGATACTTGGTACTTCATGGTCATGAGCTGTAATTGAAGCATCCATAACCCGTCTAATGATATATAGTCTCAAGAAATAGTACATTACATGAATCTCATGATGAATTTGAGAAAAAATTATCAACACTCAAGATAGGTGTGGTGATATGTCAGGAACAACAGCTAATACATGGGAATATAGAACGTTATTCTCATCAATCATATATAAGTACAATGGTGAGAGACATCATACTCAACACCCAATATAAGGTAGCGTGAAACATCCAGCTCAACAAGTACCTCAACCGTCATTCCAAATCCAATATAAATGGAATAATTATAACAATAATAATGTCATGATGGGTAACCTATAATTCATCAAGATCATAAATCCCCAATACAACCATATGTTTCACATAACATTCAATTAACATTTTATTATTATATAACATGAGCTGGGGTCTATCCAAAAATTTACATTCAATATAAATAAACCATTAATTAATGAAGACATGATGATTGATAAATAAGGTCAATATGATCAATTATAAGGTCTTCTATTATGTTGAAAATTTATATAATGTTTTGAAATTCCACTTATATGTCATTCAACACGCTTAAAATGTGTTCTATCCTTCTAAACAATTACGTAAATGGAACTTAAATAAGGAAAACCCAAAATGGTATATAAATTTGTGGTTAGAATCCTCTAATGACTTATCAAAGATTAATTGGAGTATAACATCATTTTTCATTTTATTTAATGAATTAATTAAAAATTTATGGTAATTTGCGACAATTGATGGAGTGTGGTAAAATGATAGAGCTCTGACAGAAATTAAATTTAAGGGAAAACAACTGGACCACATATATTAGGAACATAAACTCTTTCACCTCTAATATCATCTTTATTTTCAATGTATATTGGAAGAATAGTGAATAAGATTCTAAGTCCTTTAAAATTTGGAAATAGATATGAAGGTTAACTAAGATAAGATGTTAGATGATTCTTGTGATTACCATTGCTGATCCTACTCTAACTAAAAATCATTATTTGGAGTATGGATCGATATCCAAGGTTAGTCCTTGGGATAAATTACTAGTGATGAAGTATGGGTATTTCTAATTGAAAATAAGAGATATATAAAAATTCAATGTTAAAAACATTTTAATGTAATAAATATAATTTGACCATCAAAATTGGAGTCCAACAGTTTTGAAGTGTGGTTTGGTAAAATATTGTGAATACCATCCTCTCTCCACTATCTATAGAAGGACCCTGCATGGGCTAGGTGCAGAATTTGTCTAACAATGCAAGAATCCATCATCCCAGACCTCTGAAACCCACATTGGAAATCACATAGGCTCCCACGGGTTCATAAAAACCGTGTGGCGACCTTCTCACTATAGAATTACCCCACATAGTAAAGAGAGGTCATGTGAGAGGGGTGGTATATTTTCTCCTAACAATACGAACTAATTTGTTTCTAAAATATTAGGTTATTGATGTAACACCCCAACACCAGTTACCCAGATTCGATGCATTATTACATAACATTTTCACGATTGCAAGGAATCAAGTGCCAAGGACACATCATTTTAGTAGTCTTGAAAAATACATTACATACAAGAACATTAAAATACATTATAAAATGAAAAAACAACAACAAAAATGTCTCCCTTAAACACATTCATATCCCTAAGACTATCCCTACAGGTCAGTCATAATATACTTCTCTGCATCATAGGAAAAATAAAACATATAAAGGGGTGAGCTCAGATTCTCAGTAAGGATAACAATATAGCGGAAACCTTCATAAATAAACATAAACATTAGAGGAAATATGTTAGTCTAAAACAAAAGACTTTTAAATGTAAACATCATCATAATATAGAAAACATAAAATCAAATAATGTCATTTACTTATTCAAATTGATATTATACTAGTCGAATAATCACATGCAATACCAAAAACCACTTTCATAATGATGGAATGTAAAATTCTAGACTTTATAACCACATACTCAGCGCCTTTTTCCAAGACTATAAATAAGATTATGTCAAGGCCTTGTACCAAGACACTAGTTTGTCTCCTGAGAACAACTGATGTATAGACGAGCTATAGTGGGCTCCACCCGTCACTTACTCCATCTAATGCATTCCTCATATTAAATGGCTTAAACATAACATAAACATTCATATTAAAACTATCATATGAAATGTCAAAATTTATCCATAAACCTCGAATGGTATTAGAATAATACATCCACAGTCAAACATATCTCAAAACACACAATATGATATGGAATATTTTTATGTTAATAAATCAACCTCGATCAAAAATAATATCCCTTAAAGGATGTTGACATAGTTGAAATTGATCTGTAAAAATCATTTAGAGAAATACCCCTTTTTCATGAAATAATTTAAAAATCATATAAAGGAAGTCATTAAAAAGATAACTTTTAATTAATGTTTCTTATACCACTATGAAAATTGTTAATGGAATTAACATTTTAAATCATTCATGTCCATATAAATAAATCCTTAAAACCCTTTTTAAGTCATATACATTAATGAGAATGGTTTAGAAGAATAAATTCTTAAAACATTTAAATTTTTTTTAGTAAAAAGTACCTTAAAATAATCCCTTTGAAAAAAAATTTATGAAACATGGACATGGATAATAAATATGTCCTAGTAGATACTTACGTAAAAACGACCCTGGATAATAGAGAGATTGCGAAATTAACCCTTACCTAGAACTTTTCTTTGGTCAAGGGTACGTTTAACCTCTTGTATAACAACCATAGTATGTTATTAAATTATATCAGAACCATATTTATATTTATCATATCATACATGATTCATTTATTACTTTATACTATCCCTTTAATAATGATTTCCATGTTAAATTATCATTTTGGATAATAATCACATTTTTTATCGTACGTGTTTTAACTTGTTATTTTTAATCGTATCATTTAGATAATGATTTAGATACCTCCAGAATATAAAATATTATTTATATATAATATATTATTAGAATATAAATATTTAAAATAGATAGATATATGAAAAGGAAGGCACCATTTATGGAGACAGTAGGCCATACGTTTGCATAAACGTTGTTTCCGTTTTCATATCATATTGAATGGAAGTATGTGAATAAGATGTGTGTAAGTATATATATATATATATATCCAGTTCAATTATTATTTCAAATATTACATACTTATTTATAATCTATATTTTTATAATTATCATCTAATGGTGAGCGTGGGAATGAATCTCATCACGTCGTAGAGACAGCAATACGTACATACGCACAAGAGACAATGTCATTATATTGATGGTGAAAAAGTATGTAATTGGATGGTATTTCAGATATACAGAATAATTAACATGTTATAATTATTATTTACATTAGTTATACTAATTATTATACGCATCCAAATAATGATGTGTTTTAATAACTAACTACACCCTCACGTGGAGACGGTAAGTTGTACGTACAAACGTTTGGTGAATTTGTCCTTTAGAGGATGGATAGAATAATGAATATGGTTGAATCATATTTATAATGACATAAAATTATGTAGGAGGTACTAGAGTTATTATTTTGGTAAGTAAACAACAAAAAATGGGGAAGTGGAAGATGAAATGAACTTGAAAGAGGGCGGTGAAATTATTACCACTTTTTCAGGTGTTTCATTTTGAGTTGATCAAAATTAAACCTTATGTTGGATTTATAATCAAATTAAGGACTCTAGATTTATGTGAGGTATGTTGGGAGGATATTTGGGCAAGGTTTGTCTGAAAAAAATACATTTGGAGGTGTTATTTTGAGAGAAGGGGAAGTACCCTTTTATAAGAGAGGTGAGGATCACTTTATCAAAGGCTTGAAATATTATTTTATAATAAAATAATTTTCGGTTTATAATGGATAGAAAATGATTTATTTCTAGGATAAAGTGATTATGGGTCTAAAAAAACTCAACCAGTAGGTTTTAGACAGGTTTAGGTCACTATATTAACCATATCATTTAGAATTAACTCTTAGTTAAATATTTTAACTTTTACCATACCATCTTGTATTCTTACACTATATGGTAAATAAACATACTATAAACATCTAATAGAACCCCAAGTGGTTAATTAATGAAAAATATAATATTATTTAATCCCTTTTTCCGAACCTTAGATTTTTATAAATATTATTTCAACCAATAATACAGTAATTGTTTAAAAAATTAATTTATTACAATTTTGACATAATTTGGTATTTAGTTTTTTTGAAAGTTGTCACAACTTTATTACTTCGAACATGATACATTCAATCAACCCTAACATATCATATTCCCCTAGAAAATACGTTGATGTCAATAAAACATTTAAATTATATTTATTTTAATATTTATAATACTATTTATTTTATTTTTTCATTAATAAGGTAATTACTACGTCATCATTATGTCATAAATAATGGAACATATTTAATGTCTAAAAATTATAAATAAAATACCATTATGTAGGAAATATTTTTATATTTCTAATTATTTTTTATAGTCTAATTTATATTGGGTGTAACCCTATATTAAAAATGGTTTAGTTAATAAACATTGAATTTAACACTATTAACTCCTCTTTTAATAAATTAATAATAAATGTCTTAATCTTTTCCATGTGGACCTAAAGGGTCATATTTTATTCTTAGGTTGTTTTTTTGTTGAAATACACTTATCCAATAGAATTAGTACTTGTTTTAGGGTAATTATAATATCATTTTTACCTTTAATTACACTATTTAGTTTTAACCACGGTTAATAAAATTCAAATGTCACCATTCCCAAAAAAATTATTCTCAACTTATTCAACAAAATTTTACATACTGATATCAACTGTGTCTTTCATATTTTTGAAAATCGACTCATAGAAGCAGTAAAATTTAGTTTTGTGGACATTTGAAAATTCTCTTAGAAGGTGGTGAAAGAGGTTTAAAAGTTCAATAAAATTTAATACATCTGATTTTATTATAAAATGACTTCAATGAATTACATTGAACATATATAGGTATTTTATTTCTATTTTAACTTAAAATAAATTTTAAATAAAATAAATAATTATTTCAATAAAAAGACGGTTTTAAATAATAACACAGTGTTTTTCACTATTCATCAACAATTGAAAGTTTACAGAAAAACACAAAAAATTCACCCAAAGATAATTTTGATATTACGAATTCAAAATATAGAAGTTTCATTTATTAATTTAAAATTATTTACCATTGTCAGAACCAAAAAGTGGGTTTATTAAAAGTAAATACTATCAGAAGATTGATACATGTTTATGTCAAATATAAATGTTAAATTACTTATAATGACCTAAATTGTATTAAATGATAAAATTATAATCAAATTATACTTAAAAACCGTTCGAATGCTTCATTTAACACTATAAATTATTTCAATTAAAAAAGATGTTTTAAATTAAAACATAGTATTTTTCACTATTCATCAAAATATAAAAGTTATCAGAAAAGTACCCAAAATTTATCCAAACTTAATTTTAATGTCCCACTTTGGAAGAAGAATACAATTTAATTAAATTTAATATATAAAAGTTTCAAAAATTGGTTTTAAAAAGGGGTTTCTATTAAAAGGTGGTGAAGTTGCATTTTTTGAAAAATAATTCTTTTATCTGAAAAAATAAATTTGTTCTTATATTATGTCTATGAAACACATAATATCGATGTTAAAATTATATAGAGTATATAATATTCAAATTGTGGTTAATATTATTCATAACATCTTTTAGAACTGCTAGTTTGGTAAGTTGTGGTGCGCTCAAACTCGGTGTTGCGTCTAGTGCAAGCTATTGAATTACTTTAATGAGATAACTTACTATGAAATCCTAGGGTGTTACATTCTCTTCTTCTTAAAAAAATTTCATCATTGCAATTTGAAATTGTTCTTCGAAAACAAAATTTTAAAAATTTAAAATACCTTTGTGGAAAACCAACATCAGAAATTGGGTAAATAAAATATAGTATTAATAAGATGGAAAGGGAATGAAAAAGTTACCACCAAATAATGATCTTGATTAGGAGATCATTGGTGGAAATTAAAGGCACATAACTGGAGGAAAAATTTAAATATTTTTAGGGAGTGATTGAGGTCATCAATCACAAAAAAGTTTAAAATTGGCAGCCTCAAATAAATCAATCAATTAGGATTTAAAATATCGTTAGTTCAACAAAACATAAGGTATTAGGATAACACATTTTTTTGGTTTTAAGATTCCTTCCCTAAATTTTAAGAATAAATTTACTCATAAAATAAGAGTAAAAAAATATACATGACAAGTAGAGTTCCATCCATTAACTAATTCCTACCACAAACTCATCTTTAACATCAAAAGATAATAGAATTCAAAATAATATTCTATTTTTCATAATTGTATAGGGTTCCAAAAATAATGAATTTATAATTCATTTTTCAGACTATTTAAAATACTCTACATTATAAAAACCAATACATCATGTATTCTAGTGGTAGGTGATCCAACCATGTCGCCCTTTGGTTGTGGGTTCAAATCTCTTGGCCTTATCGGATGCGATGGGTTGTCACCCGACATTCGGGTTGTCCTTTTATAACAATCAAAAAATAATCTCATGAAATGATTTAACCTTAAAAACATAATTGATTCCAACCATTAGAATTATCCAAAATACTTCTGTCCAAACTCATAGTCCAAAATTTATAAGGAAGGTGAACACAATGAAGATCATTTTTTCCATGTAATAACATTTGAATAACTTAATCATGCATTCTTTTAAAACACTATAACACCATGAATTACCATTAAACCATATTGATTACATTCAGGCTCTCTTATTCTTTTTATAATACTGGATATACTCCTTCTTTTGAAAAATATTGTAAACTCTTACAACGATGGAATATACAAATCATTAATTAGTTTCAAGGTAGTCAATAATATCCAATATAATTTATCCATATAAATCATATATTGTTCCAAAATCACTACCTCAATATCAGAACCATATTATGGTTTATCATTCTCTGAACCATATATTTTCCAAAAAAATTAACCTTCTACAGAGTCACTTTTTTGTTTCCACACAATCTCAATCCCTTAATGAAATAGTACTACAGTACAAACCTTTTATACTCTATAATTATTATAACATGTATATAATTAATACAATACTGAAATGACATTATAATTTAATAAAAACATATGAAATCTAATCATTCCTCTTCATCTTTGGTAGTATCATAACTTTATTTTTATTCAATAGCAGCATTTGGGGTATACTCTGATGATTTCGGCATTGTTTCATGTAGGGTCCTAACTCCTTACAGATGAAGCATTATACATTTGAAACCTTTTTCTTACCCTTGAAATTTCATACTTGGTGTCCTTTATTCCCACACTTATAAGAAACTCTCATTCTATTCAAGCATTTACCAAGGTGATTATTTTAATAGTTATCACATATTGGAAAAATCCTTTTTTTCCATCTTCCCTTTATCCAACATTCTCCCTTACATCCTTGCCTTCTCTTGCTTCCCTTCAAAGCCATAGGACTCAAGAATTCATTACTTATCTTATTAACACATGATATAATTTCTTCATATGATGTGAATACATGGGTGAATAGTTCCATTCTAAATGTTTTATTAATACCATGAATGATATGTTCCTTCATAGTCATTAGATCTTGTGTATTTCTAGAATTCATATTCATTCTTCTTAGCGTTATTTATAAACAATGGAATTCACTAGGTTATTTTATGAATCAAAATTCATAATTCCAAACTTTTAAAATACATAACGTAAATTGAAATGAGTATGTATATAATCAATAATCATAAATTGTTTTCTTTGGGAAGTAGTTACTCCTAAATCATTTATAATCGCTTGTAATATAAATGTGAATTATCCAAAGCATATCCCTTGAGTTTTTTGTAACCAAAAGTGCAGAAAGGCTCGTTGTCATGTACCTGGATACCCCAGGTCTAGACCGAAACTCCTTGTTAGAGTTTCAATCGTAGGTACATCTATGACACATATTCCTCTACCTGATCGTATCTAGACAGGTTTTTATTTCATGGAAAATACACCAAATCTCTACATTACACAAATTCTAGGAAGTTCTTCAATACTAATCCTCAAAGTCTATATTTGGGTAATGTTCTCTAATCTGATTTTATATAAATCTATTTCCAAGGATGTTTCTAATCGTTCTTTGATACCAACTGCAATGCTCCGACCCTAGTTACCGAGATTCGGTGCATTATTATGTAACATTTCCATGATTACAAGGAATCAAGTCCTAAGGACCCATCAGTTTACCAGTCTTGGAAAATCGATTACATACATGAACATTACATTACATTATAAAATGAAAATAAAAAACAACAAAATTGGATCCATTTTGCACATTCATATCCCCTAGAATATCTCTTTAGGTGATTCACAATATTCTTTTTAGCATATTGGATGAAATAAAACATAGAAATGGGTGAGCTCATATGCTTAGTTAGGAAAAAATAGAGTGGAAACATTCATAAATAAGCAAAAACATTTAAGGAAATGTACTTGACTAAAACATAAGCATTTTAAACATAAAATTCAGCATAATATGGTAAATATAAAATCGAAAAATTCAATTTACATATTCACATGGATATTATACTAGTCGAATAATCACATATAATATCAATAGCGACTTTCATAATGATGGAATACATAATTCCAGACTTCATAACCACATAGTCAAGGCCTTGTGCCATGACTACAAATAAGATTGTGTCAATGCCTTATTCCAAGACACTAGTTTGTCTCATGAGACCTACCAATTCATCGAGGAGCTATATCGGGCTCCACCTGTCACTTACTATGTCCATTATATTCCTCATATAAAATGTTTTAAACATTACATAAACATTCGTATTAAAACTAACATATGAAATGTCAGTAATTTATTTGTAAACCAAGAATGGTATAAGAATATTACATCCACAGTCAAACATATCATAAAATGATAAATGCAATTGGGAATATTTGAATCAATATAAATCAACATCGATCAAGAATAATATCCAGTAAAGAATGTTGACATAGATGAAATTGATCAGTAAAATTTTTTAAGAGAAATATCCCATCATCATGATATTATTTAAAATTAATATTAAGAAAGTCATTTAAAAGGTAGTTTTGAATAAAATTGTCCCATACAAGTTTTAAACTTTTTGAAGTAATAAACATTTTAAATCATTCATGTCTAAATAAATAAATCCTTAAAACCATTCTGAAAACATGGGAGTTATTGAGAAATGTTTTGCAGAATAAATCATTAAAACATTTAAAATCATGTTTTAGTAAAGTGTACCTAAAAATAATCAATTGGAACACACTTTTATGAAAAATTCACATGGATAATAAATATTTCCTAGTATATACTTACGTAAAAACAACCTCAGATAATAAAGAGATTGTGAAATTAACCCTTACCTTGCACTTTCTTTTGGTCGAGGGTATGTTTAACCAACTGTATAATGAACATAGTATGTTATTAAATTATACCAGAACCATATTAATATTAATTATATCATAAATGATTAATTTATGACATTCTAATACCTTTTTAAAAATTATTTCCATGTTAAATTATCATTTTGGGTAACAATCACAATCTTTATCATACGTGTTTTAATTTGTTATTTTTGATCATATTATTTAAATCCGGATTTAAATACATCCCAAATATAAAAAATTATTTATATAAAATATATATTTAGAATATAAATATTTATAATAGATAGATATATGAAATGAAAGGAATTTTTTATGGAGACGGCGGTCCGTACGTACGCATAAACGGTGTTTCCGTCTTCATATCGTATTGAACGGAGGTAAGTGAATAAGATATAATTTACTATGTTAATACATAAATATATAAATATATATATATATATATATATTTCTAGTATCATTATTGTGTCATATATGACATACTTATTAAAAATATTTATTTTTATAATCATCGTTGAATAGTGAATGTGGGAATGAATCTCATCGCATCGTGGAGACGGTAATCTTTACGTATGCACAAGTGACAATATCATTATATTGATGGTGAAATATTATGTAATTGGATGGTAATCATAAATAAATAATAATTAAAATGTTATATTTATTATTTACATCTGTTATACTCATTATTATACCCATGAAAATAATTAAGTGTATGAATAAAAAACTACACCACTACGTGGAGATGATAAGCCGTACGTATGCACGTATGGTGACTTTGTAATTTAAAGTATAGATAGAATACTGAATATGGTTGTAAAATATTTATAATAATATCACATTATGTAGGAGGTATTTTAGTTTTTATTTTGGTAAGCAAACAACAATGATAGAGGAAGTGTAAGATGAATGAACTTGAAAGAGGGTGGGGAAATTATTACCTCTTCTTCGGGTGTTTCATTTTTAGTTGATCAAAAGGGATACTTAGGTTGGATTTATGATCAAAGTATGGAATCTAGTTTTATTTTATGAAAGTTTGGAGGATATTTGGTCAGGTTATTTCCTCTCCAAATAGCTTTTGAGGTGTGATTTTAAGAGAAGGGGATGTACCCTTTTATAAGAGAGGTAAGGGTCACATTAAGAAAATCTTGAAATATTATTTTATAATAAAATAATTTTTAGTTTCTAATGGCTCCAAAATTATTTATATCTATTATAAGATTATTATGGGTCTACATACACTCAACAAATAGGTTTTAGACCGGTTTAGGTCACCATATTAACCATATCTTTTAGATTTAACTCTTAGTTAAATATTTTAACTATTACCATGTCTTCTTGTATTCTTACATATATGGTTAATAAACATACTATAAACTTCCAAGAGACCATAAAGTTGTTAATTAATGTCATATGTAATATTATTTAAGCCCTTTGGTTGAATCTTAGATTTTTAGGAATATTATATCAACCAATAATATAGTATTTGTTTTAAAATTAATTTATGTCAATTATGACATTATTTGGTTTTTGGTTTTTGAAAAAGTCATCAAAAATTGATTACTTAAAGAAAGATACATTTAATCAACCCTAAAATGTCATATTATCCTATGAAATTCGTTTATGTCATAAAAATATTGAAATTATATTTATTTTAATATTTATAATACCATTCAATTGATTATTTCATTAAAGAGGAAATTACTACATCATTATTGTGTCATAAATAAATTAAATTATTTAATGTCTAAAAATTATAAACAAAACAAAATTATGTATAAAATAATCTTAGTTCTCTATGTAATATTTATAGTCAAATTTATATTTTTTGTATCCCTATATTAAAAATGGTTTTGTTATTAAACATTGAATTTAATACTTTTAACACTGCTTTTAATAAAATAATAATAAATGTCCTAAACTAGTCGAAGTGGGTCTAAAGGATCATATTTTATTCCTAATTTTTTTTGTCACAATACACTTATCCAATATAATTATGACATGTGTTAGCGTAATTGTAATATCATTTTTACCTTTCATTAGCCTATTTACTTTAAACCATGGTAAATAAATGTCCAATGTTTCTATACACAAAAAAAAATATTTTCATAATATTGAACAAAATTTTACTTACTGATATCAACCATGTATCTTAGTGTTTTGAAATTAATCTCATAGAAGAGGTAAAAATATGTTTTATGTGAATTTGCAATTGCTCCTAGAATGGGGGTAAAAGAGGTCAAAAAGTTCAATAAATTTTAATACGTCGGATTTTATTATAAAATGGCTCCAATTAATAACATTTAACATATATAGGTATTATATATCCATTTTAACATAAAATAAATTTAATTAAAACAAAAAAAAATTTAATAAAACATTCAATTTTAAATAATAACACAGTGTTTTTCACTATTAATCAGAAATTGAATGTTTTCAGAAAAATATCAAAAGTTTTCCAATAGATAATTTTAATATTTTAAATTCAAAAATAAATTCAATTTACCAAATTAAAAATATATAACTTTTATTTATTAATTTAAAATTACATCCCATTGTCAAAACCAAAAGGTGGGTTTTTTAAATGTAAAAAATATCAAAAGATTGATATGTGTTTATGTCAAATTTAAACAAAGAATTACATATAATGACCTAAATTGTACTAAAAGATAATAATATATAATCAAATTATACATCAAAACCTTTCAAATGCATAATTTAACACTATATATTATTTCGATTAAAATGCTTGTTTTCAATTAAAACATAATATTTTTCACTATTCATTAAAATATGAAAGTAGTCAGAAAAGTACAGAAAATTTATCCAAAATAAATTTTTATGTCCCAATTTTAATGAATAATATAATTTCTTTAAAATGAATATATAAAAAATCAAATATTGATTTTAAGAAGGGTTCTCCATTAAAAGGTGGTTACGATGCATTTTTTGAAAAATACTTCTTTTATCCGAAAAAATGAATTTGTTTTTATATTATGTCTAAGAACCAAATAATATTAATCGTAAACTTATATAGAGTAAAAAATATTCAAAATTCAATTAATATTATTCCTAACTGCTTTTTGAATAGCTACTTTGGTAAGTTGTGGTGCGCTGGAACTTGATGTTGCGTGTAGCTCAATCTATTGAATTAGTTTAATGAGATAACATAGTATGAAATTCTGGGGTGTCACATACGAGCTCTGAATAGGACATAATCACCATTGGGACTTCCAGGACTTCATTAGGTAACATTATATGTTCTAAATTAGTAATGAAATACTAAAACAAGGTCTATATATTTGAGAAAATTTGGGTTGTTTAGAATTGATATGAATGATTAAAGAAAACATGAATGGATTACTGAAGAGATGAAGAAGTTGTTTGAAATGTCCAATCATAGTTAAATAAAATATTTTCATAGGATTAAATTATCAAAAAATAATAATTACAAATTTATCCCTCAAAAATTTTACACTAATAATTATCTTAAGAAGTTTTCATTGAAAATTTGAAATTTGTTTCCACACAAATTTCATTGGGAACCAATTTAAACAATTTCTGAGAATGTAAAAAAGTAATCTACAAAGAGTTTTCCATGATTATTGAAATTTTATTGCATTTTAATTCCTCAATACTAGAAATTTCTCATATTGTTACATTATGTCAAAGATTACAAAGTTCACCTAAACAGACACATTACTTAGTTTTAAAAAATCATTCTTAGATATATCAAATGCAGAAAATATTTGAGAATTCGGTATGATAGCACTAAAATAATTTATTATTTTTTATATACTAATACTGAATGGGAAGGAAGCATTGATGAAAAAAGACCCACATCTTGTTGATTTTTATTTTTGGGGAGAATATTTTTTATTTAGAACATTAATTTCAAAAAATTGGAAACTCCTTGCACAGATAAAAATGAGTATGTTTTTGTAAATCAAGATGAAAAAAAAACTTATGTTGACGTAGAATCAGTTGGATGACTTACATATTTATGTAATGTTACTAATACACTTGGGTTGTGTTAATCGGAGTGGGATAAACCATAGAACATATGTCAAAAAACATTATCACTCAAAACATATTGGTATGAAATATCACTTAATCCTAGATAATGTAGAAAATAATGAACTCTAGCCAAAGTATATTCCTACATCATAAAAATTTTCTAACATATTCACAAAACCATTACTAAATGAGTCATTTCACAAACTGAATTTGAAGAGTGGAATCCAACCTATTTATCTCTATGTTTGAGTTATGTTTTTCAAAAACCTATCTCATCTATTCTTTTGATAGTGTTTTTGAGGGGAGAATAAAAACCATGTATCTATTAATTAAGATGTGTTGATCCTTTTTTTAAAAGCATATATATATGGGGTATGTTTATTAAGATATGAACTCAAATTTTAATTGTGTGATGTATTCTAAATGTTTGTTGAAGGAAATTTTTTATAGGGTAGAGGAAGAATTTTTTACGTTATGTGAACAATGTTATAGTTGGAGAAGTTTTGTAAGTCACTACTTTTGGAAAGCATGGTTTTTCTATAAATGATTCTTTTTTCCTAAAATGTTTTCACATGTCTATGATTAGAAATATTGATAAGTGATATAGTGATTGATGTTATAATGCTTATTGATTTATTAAAAATTGATGACAAAAAAAATCGAACTGGGGAGATTGTTGGGACCAAGTTGGTCGAATGGGGTTTTTGGTTGCTTAAAGTTATTTGTAATAGTTTTTTCATATTTTTATTCATTAAAAAATTATATTCACTTTTCAAGTGATATTGATCATATGAAAGGAACATAAGTCTTAGAAGATAAAATAAATGGTTTGTATGTAACTCCATCAGTTTGGTTTTCTGTTATAATATTTTTTCTAGGTAACAATGTTTATGAGACTCTCCTTCGGTAGGGAATGATGTTTCAGATTGGTGTGAGAAGTTGTATCAATGTCAAAATGGCTCCATTCTAAATATGAGGTTTCCTTTATATTTTTAAGGTTTCATTATCATGAGTTAATCAACACTACTTCTCCAGAAAACATTGTTGAGTAATTGAATGTGGTTCCAATTATACTGATTGAAAATTGATCTTTTATTGAAAAATGGATCAAAAAATAGGCTCGCTCGAAATCATATAGGATGTAAATGATGGAGACCAATGGAATATCTAGTTAAAAATACTTTAAAATCCTCAAGAAGGGAGCCTATGCATGAATTTAAAGAAACCCTAACTCCCAAATATCCTCTGTTTGCAAGAGAATTTTCAAGGATGTTCCCTTCACTATATGTATGCGTAAGAAAAATACCTTAGTTTATGTACCCTTTGTAATTTCTAACAATTTAATAATTCTCTCAAGGGGCCCTAACATGGCCTCAGATCAATCTAATTAGCAACGTTGAGTCAGATTCTTCTTCGTAAATCTGTATGTTCAATCATTTACACAACATAGAACCTGTATCCATGGCACTTGTTTCTACTCCCAAAGAGGTACCCATAACATAGAATACACTAAAACCCAAAATTATAGATCCTTAGTAATATATTACCCGCCCGCCTACCCCCATCACTCCAAAATTGCAGGATCCATCAACGATAAGTTTCAAAATGTAGGTCGGAGGAATCCATTTGACCCGCATCCCCTAACTGCTTCTACACCTGTTAGCAGATCTAAAAACCTATGGGAGAAATCTTTTAAGGGATATCTCTTTCCCCCTCCCTTCTATAGCACCCCCAAGTCAGCAATACGACTACTAGACTGAGTTTTGGAAATAAATTCATAAGGTTCTATCATATAATGAAGTCTTATAACCTTCCAATGTATGTTCGATGATTCCATGATGATCCTATTGTTTCTAACCTCATGAAACAATAATGATAAAATAATGAGTTTTTGGATTTATAAATCTCAATGTGAATGTATTCTGGTCACAATTCATAATTTTAAGGATCACAAAATACAATTTTTTTATAGTCATATAAGTTTAGGAAGTTTTTGAAGGAATTTTTTTGATGATATTTTGATCGAATGATCCATCAGACTAACAAATCATTTTACTACTTGATTCACCAAACAAACATGTTCAAACAATCAATCATTAGTTATAGAGTATCTAGAATGATTTTTTGTTATTGAAAACAACATATCGGATATGGTTAGACAATGACCAATTGAAGGAGTTCTAACACTGATTCATCAGACACGGTACTGATTACAAAAATGGAATGAGATATAGATTCATATCAAAGGCATATTATCATATATTTGTTGAAAAATATTAGTATGTAGGAAATTATTTTACTATAGAATAAGCAATGTTACAGTTTGCTACTTGTAATCAATGTTGGATTAGAGAGTTATAAACTTGATGATGATCAACAATGAAGTTATCCATTTTTCATTAGGTTGTATTATTCTTTGATTTGGTCCAATGAAAAAGGAGTCATGGTTTCTTTTCAATAAACAAATTAATTGTTATGAAACAAGATAGTAAATTATTATTGGAACAGAAATAATGTCAATACACTGGATGGAATCATAGACCTATTCATTAGACACATACTGACACAAATAAGTCATCAGACTATAGACATCATAAAATATAGTAATAATGGTATAAAGATATTTTAATTTTTGGTGAAAATAATAATTGGTTTGATTTGTTTTTTAGTCACACCTAGGATTTTAGTTTTAACATCATTCTGGTTCTTGATATTTTCCTTGGGAGTCGGGTATGATAGGGTTGAAATTTTTGGGCATATTTTCACCCTTTCCTTGGCCAATAGTTCCCTTCTTATTTTATCCTTGACCCCCCTGAGTTCCCCTTGTATTCCCCCATAGGATCCCCTTGAATGTTTAGCAAAATTGCATGTTTTTGGGTGGACAGAATAGACTACAAGGTTTTCCCACATCGTTTACGGAACCATGCATCCAAACTATGAGCATTTTACACCACATTAAATTTTTTATTTTATTCCAATTCTTCCCTTCCGAGCACAAAAACATTTTCCCCTTTCTTCCCCAATTCGATCCTAGAAATTAGGGAGGTCTCCAAGCTTCCTAAATCTACCATGGAATTCATTTTTGATGGGTTATTTGGTGGGGATACTCAAAATCATGAAATATGTGAGTCACAACCAAGATTATTCCTTATACTTATTATTTATCTCAATTTTTATTGATGTTCTATAATTTTAGAAATTAGTGTTTTATTCATAGGTTTTAAACATGTTTTTTGGATGAAATATTTTTTTCATAGGTTCGTTTACATTCCCATGTGGTGCGGCAGTGGTGATTTTGATGATTCACCCATTGATTTGGGGTTTTAGACATATATGGTAGCTGATTCCATTTGTAATCACTCTATTTTGAGTTATCCTTGCTATATTTACCTATTTATCATGTTCCACTAATGTTTTGTGTGGTGAAAAAATCATTTCTATGGAGTTGTATAAGTTTTTAATTTTAATGTTTCATTTTTTCATGAAAATGTTTGTTTTTCATGTGTAACACATGTGGTATCATTTTAGGTCTTTTTATAACATATTAAAGTGGTTTATTAAATGTTTCTAGGGAATCCAATCCTATTTTGTTTTGTTATTGGAGAAAATTTTGCCTATATAGAGGGTTTGAAAATTTATTTTTCTTTAAAACCTTGTTATACACTTTGAAGTTGTTTTATACAAATAAAAAACTGTTTATTGGGTTACAAAAAGTGTGAAAAAGATTATTTGGAACAATTTTGGTTGGTTCATGTTCTTGAAATTGGGTTTTTAAAAGGGAAAGTGATGATTTTGATGTCAAATATTTCTAGAATGTTATATAAAGTATTATAATTATTTATTAAATCATGAGAAAGGTTTGAGACTTGTTTGTTTGTTTTTTTTGCTGTGAGTATGAAGTTAAAATGAATTTGAATGTGAAAAAGGGGTATTATGTGACCTGTGTGTTGGATGTTTATTGTGTGTATGATTTGAAAATTGGATTTTCATGTGAAAAGTGTATTGATAACATGTGGAACATGATTTAGCATAAAAAAGGACACCCATGCATCTTAGTGGGAAGATTAGGACCATAGTGCTAGTGACCGAGAGTGTTATCATCCATGTTTCACTTAGAAAGATTTATGATGGAAAGGCTAACTAAAATATGATGATTCTTTGGGATCACTTGTCTATCAGGGTGTGTTAAACACTCCCTATGATAGAAATGTTATTGGCATATGTTAGGAAAACATATATCCAATCCACCAACCGAACTTTTTTTCTTCTCACATTTTCATAAGTAACTTTCTTTTGGAATCTTGGAAAGATGGTTTTTGAGTAAAAATGACTTGGGTTTAAGAAATATAAATTTTGTGAATTGATTTTAATGTAAAACAGAAATGGTTGAATTCAAAAAGGGAGTAAATGAATATATGGAATTGTATTGAAATGGTAAATGGAGTATGTACACATCATTTTAATGTATAATTTCTGTATAAGTGTGTTTTGAAAATCTATTTTAAATGAAAATCTTTGAAATTTTGAAAAATTATTTTGTAATTTATTTGGGGGGTTTTAATAATGGTTTTGATTTGGTAACAAGTGATAATTTGAAATATTTTATGAAATACTAGAATGTTTTTTAGTATAAAAATAGATGAGCCTTAATTAAGTGGGTATTGATGAAATGGATATTGTCATAAAACTAAAAGAACTTTTAAATGGGTTCAGATGTTTTGAAATTAATCTGTAATTCATGAATGTGAGTTTCTATTCGAATGGTTGGTGCTTTTCTAAAAAATTGATTCTATGATTTGAATGGGTTTTAGAAATGTGTCTAGTGGTTTTGAGAGAAAAAGGTTGTTTTGGATGAATGTATTGGTTTCAAAAAATGGAAAAAAATTGTTTCAATCTTTTATATTTTTATGACTGAGAAAATTCATAGGTTGAAATTGGATGATGGATATTCAATGGAACTACTACTTGAGTACCTTCATGGATATGATGAGGGAGCCCAGTTGGGCATGATAAAATGCATGTTTGAGTTCCACGGGGGTACCAATGGTAAATGATCTAACCACTGACACAGTTTACATTCTGTGAAATAAAATTTAAGGAAACAACGATGTTTTAGAAATATGGTAGTTTTTTGGTGAGTACCCTGTTATTTTGGTACTGTTTTTGTGGGATGTTTTCAGTTCAATAACCCCTCTTATTAGAATGATGGTTTGGGTTTGTGTTTTATCTGTACGTTGAGGTGAATTTTTGGTTAGTGGTTTCTTTGGAGGAGTGTTTCAGGAATCCATTGTTGTGGTTTCCTCCTATATTTGATCTATTATTTGTTGTGTTTTAACTGATGGACCAGATTGGTTTGGTCCTTGGGTTATCTTTCTTTCTAAGGTATGCCATCCTAATGAGCTATGTAGTGATTTAAGTGTGTCCATTGGTGGTTCGTAGTTGTTAGGTCCTCTAGTTGATCAATGTAGAGACTATATTCTCAAGTTATTGTGTTTATTATATCTATCTTATTCTTCTTCAGATTACATAGATCATCTTACAGAGGAAGAGTAGATGCAGAAGGTGTTTAAAGGAGTCATGGTTTCTTCAGTTTAATGAATTATCAAAGGTGAATTTTGACCCCGTTGTGTTTGTAGGATCTATATGGAAGTGGTGAAGGGTAATTCAAGTGAGGGAGGGAATAGTGGTAATGATTTGACGGTTTTGGGTGTAGTTTTTATGGGACATTGTTTCATTCATTGGTTTCTCATTAGAAATGGTTTCATGATAGGCCAAAAGTGTGGAAAATATGGTCATTCGAGGCAATTATTGATGCCTACAATAATATCATGTTGATAGGGACTTGGTTCAAGGTCTGACTTCTTGATATGTATATATTGGTTTTTAAGTTCATGTTTGGATTTGAATTCTTATGTTGTGTCTTTTTATGGAAAAGGTGGTTATTATAGAACTTTTTGAGGACTTCGTCTTAAATGGAAGTATGTTTTCTTCTGGGAATTCATGATATTATTTAGACTGAATGAGGGTGTCTTCCTTATGTCTCTTTTTCACATTTCATTATTTGGGGTGAATGGGGTAGTTCTCGTGAATCTTTAAACCTGTGTTTAGGAGAAGGTGTCATGTTAGAGTAAAATAGGCTTCAAAGTGTATTATGTCATGGTGGTTTTGTCTGAGAGGTGATGTGGTTGCTTTTGGCACCATAAGGAGATGTTTTGAAAGGGGTTTTTTCAATACCTGACTGAAAGGTAAGATATGCTTCAATTATATGAGAACCAACCATAGTTCTAACAAACAATGTACCTATGTACCCAAATCTATATCGTTCCTAGGTGTGTTCCATTGAGTAGCGATCATTATATATATTGTACTTACCATTGGAAAACATTGTGTTTTAAAAAAAATTATTAGCATTTTTGTTTTATTTAAAAGTTTAAATTATTCAAAGTCTACCTCCTGAAAAATATTTTCATTTTAAGGTGGTATCTCTTGGAAATTCGTATTAGAATTATTGTTTATAAAAAATGGAATAATTATTTTCTAAAATTGATTATCATATAGAATCTATTTGGGTGGAATCCTTTTGGGATTTGGGTTTCACCCCACATACACTTTTGGTTGAAATTATACTTGATAATGTTTGTCACGTGTTATGCTGAATCAATGAGAACCAGTGGTATGGGTTACTAGCGGTCATTCTTGATGTGGTGTTGTTTACAAGGATTAATGGTGTTTCACCCAAGACATAAGGTGGTTCTTGGGCAATTATTTTTTTCTTTATTCCTTTTTGGTAGTCTTTGGTATTTCTTACAAACACTATAATCCAATTTTTAATTTTATTTAAATTTTATTTGGTTATAAATATTCTATTTCTATTTATCTATTATTTTTTGTTGTCTTGTGATTCTAAAATTAGGTAAATAATTCCAAATCATTAATTTAACATACCTGGGAACTTCTTCCATCCCATAGGATAGGTAAGACCCTTTTGGGCCATCCTATGGACTAAGAATGGTGTCAATTTTTATTGCGACAAGATCTATTTTCTCATATTTTTTGGAAGCATTGACAGAGGGTTTATAAAAGATAAATTAGTGCAAATAATATTTTTTAGGATTCTTTAAAATTTTATATCTTATGGATCTATGGAATATGAAATCCTATAACATTCAAATAGTTTCAATGAATTTGTCTTTTAGTTGGTACAAAACATCAAAATGGGGAATCATCTGTTATCCTGTGTTTTAAAGTGGTTTATAAAAATCATAGTGATCATAAGTTTCATCATAATGAGAAAATTTATTCAAATGATAGTTTCTATCAGAAGAAACAGTGTTTATGAATTATAAATAAGGATTAAGATGTAATAATAGTCAATAACTTTCTAAAAGAATCAATATTACTTAAGAAGGAGATAATTTTTCAAATATGATGTATAAAAGTATATTAAATTTGAGTCTCTAGATATTTTGTTGCGCGTAAAGGTTATATTAGTTTCCCACTTATACCAATTCTGTATCTGTTATAATTAAATGTAATTACAAAATACATTCAAAATATAGAGAAATGATCACAATGGAGAGTGAGTGAGTTTACTTAGTCCTATATAAAGAAGAAGTTTCCCGCCATATTTTCCTCAGGGAATTTTCTAGAGAATAGAAGTAGTAGGAAATTGAGGTTACCATATTGGACTATAAAATTGTACCAATGTACCCAAGGAAATAATAATTTTTTCAGAATAGTTTTAAGAGTATTATTTCATATCTATTTTTGAACTAATGAATAACAATAAGAAATCATACTAAGCCATTAGACTTATTTTTTTTATGATGTCCATAATAGTAGTTTATACATTCTACAAGGTAGTAATGTGACTATATTTTTTTTAGGATTATAAATTTGTAAGATATTGAAGCAGAATAGTAATATGTTTTGAAATAACTGCTGAAGGTTTCATCAATTTTTACACATATTTTAATGATCAATTATGATTAAATAAGCTCATGGACTGTTTATTAGTCATAGTGATACACAAGTGTAGGTTTATTTACAACTAATTGTATCCACACAAAAGGATATGTTTGTGGTTGATTGTGTGGGGTTGGATTATTTAGAAACCATGCCATGGACTAGAGACTCCTATATATTATTGACAAATATTAATAATTGTGTTCTTGTGGATGTGTGGATTTTTTTCATCAAAGTAGAAATTATTTATTAGTATGTACATTTTGTTATAAAAGAAAGATATCATTAAAGAAAAAGTATTCATATATTCACCCATAGAGCTCTAATTGATACATTTATCATGAATGATACTACATATAAATTAATGGTCACTAAAACATAACAAGACCAAAATAATATCAAAACCTAAGAATAAAATTTAATATTTACAACCAAAATATCATAGATCACAATATTGAGTCATAGAATAAATCATGGTAGTTCACAAGACATGAATCATAAAGGAATGAATGAACATTAGACATGATAGAATAACATAATCATAGACATCCATTTGTGTAATACACATAAGAAAAAATAATAATTTTCTTATTACTCATGGACTACTATCATGACTATTATAGTAGATTTATTTAACTCCCCCAACAATAATAGTAGTCAAGGATCTATCCCAAGAATATCATTGAAGATAGATTCACTGACTATATTGGTTTCACTATCAATTACATTACTAATTATCTCATGATATATAAATATTTACCAAATTAATTAGAGGGATATATAATTATGTTCACACCATTAATGTAATGAAAATCACTTATTTTCTCCAACAAAATCAAAAAACATTCATAATAACATTAATCCTGAAAATGAAATGGTCTTTATAATAATTTTATCATTTCAAAATAACATATGTGGTGAAAAAGAAATTTGTTTCCAAACATAAATTACCCATGTAAAATAAATGGGTTTCACAAAATAATACATAAATCATCACTATGATTATACATAAAAAGAGTTAGATATCATTGAATTATATCCCAGTAAAGAATAATTAACTTAAAAATTTCTCATATTTTATAAGAAAAACATTAAAAGATATTAGAAAAACATACTGTTAAAAATAAAATCTTCATTTTTGAATCACGACTATAAAGTATTAAAATGAAAAAAATATTTTGTAAAAAAATTATTTGAATAAAAAACATTGGAAACATGAACTAGATGATTTTTATAATTGAATTTCCATAAAATTAATAAAATGTGTTCCTGTTTTATATGTTAGAAGAAAACATTCTTATGAGACTTTTTTAAAAATTTAAAAAATTACCATCATTAGAAAATGAAAAGAATATTTTTTGAACCATTTATTAAAAATTTAATAATTGTTAAAAATAATTTTAATCAATAATTGTAAAATATTAGAAAAAATTGTTGAATTATATAAATTATTGACATGGAAGGAAGGTATTTTTGACCGAAGAGAGAAAAAAGTCAATTTTCTGTAAAAACATTCGTTGGGTATTTTCAATTATTATTATGATGAAAATAAAGATAAAATAAGTAATTTCTATAGAAAAAATTATTATATGATAATTTATGATAGTCTTGAGAGTTATATCATGAAAGTTCATCATCAGAAACATAATCATAAACAATCATGGTAAATAGTAACACAGTAACAGGAACCACTTACCTCGGGTCCAACATCCTTTGTGTAGGATTAAAACTCATGTATAAAAAAATATTTCTTTAGTTAATGGATTATAGAGATGTATATATATATATATAATTCCAATATTGTTTACTTACAACCATTTATCACAATTTTATTTATAATTATTTATTAAATTAACTATCTTGGGTGATAACAATTTTATTTTTCATGTATGCATTGATTAAGTAGTTTTGGTCCTTTATATTTTATCATAGATCCATCGTATAAATATTTATAATAATTATATAAATATCATATAATTTCATTATATATGTATTCATTGTAATCCATAAATGTTATAGGAAGAGAAATGTATTAAACCATTCAAGGATTCAATTGGTCATAAGTATGAATTATCACTGTTATCAATGTATCTAAATGATAATAACAAAGGTAAATATTAATTAACCTTAAAGGATAATTATCAAATCATATATATAAAATATATTCATTAAAAATATTGTATCTCTATCTATGTCAAAATAAAATGTAAAACGACTCATATCACTTTAAGGAAGTGGTAGTCCACTAGTACGCTCATATGACATCATCAAATTCAAATATATTATAATATATGAAGATAAATGTGACATTATTATAACATTATTAAAATTATATAATAAATGTAATATATAAATATACATACATTAAATATATTACTATATCCATCCATGAGAGGGAGTGAAGGAAAATGAATCACATCAGTTCTTGAGGCGGTAGTCCACCATATGCATGATCGATGGATTTGTTTCCAATTTGATAAATGGTTGATGTATAAAGGCTATTAAATTATCAAAATTACAAATTATTTTATGTAATATAATATTTTTATTAATTTATAATAGATAAATAAAATATCATAGAGGAAGAAGAAGCAATAAAATGAAAATTCATGGCCAAGAACTATACATCTTCTTCAAACAACCTCTTTAGTTTCACACCAAATTCATTACAATGGTGGTTTTATAATCTAGATAGGGACTATATATCATGGTGTCTTATATATTTAATGTATTTGGGTACGCTTTTATAGAAACAAAAGGCTCTATATCTGTGTATTAGAGTTGAGAGAGGGTTTCATTTTAAAAGATAAAGAAAAGCCACCATTGTAATTTATAAATATTAAAGAATTATTCAAAAAAAAGATAAAAAAATTAACATTAAAATTAACTATATTATATTTGGAAAATTTAACACCATAAAATATTATTTTTATATTTCTTTGGACATTTTAAACCCTATCACATTAGTTTAACCCCCGATAAACTTTTTTTAACCTTCACTATGGTAAAATACATTTATAATATTTACTATTCATTATGATAAAAGTTATCTAACCTTATTACATAAATTTAATTGGTTTAATTTTGGATTTTTAATATATTTTTTATATTCATTTTATATAAGTGGTAGGATTTAATTTATTATTAAACTTGTTAATGTGACTAGAAGGATTTTTTAATGACAAAGTATCATAAAGTAAAAAATGATTTGATATCAAAATTCAACCTAAAATTGATTAATATAACGAGAAATAGAGTATTAATAATATAATTTATGTAATATTAATTTCAAAATAATTTATAAAACATTATTACTTTTTAATTTCTTTAACCAAAAAGTTTATTTTTAATAAAAATCATTATTTTCACTATTTATAGAAAAATTAAATTTTTTTGAAAAATTTAAAAATTAATCTATAAAAATTATGACATGTAGATTTTAAAAAACATAAATTACTTTTTTCAAATAAATTATATAACTAATTTTAAATTAATTTTAATTTTAGTGTGTGAAAAGTGATGAATAAACTTTTTGTAAAATATATTGTTTAAGAATAATAAAATATTTATGTGTATATCATTCAAAGAAACAAATTTAAATGAATGATAAAAAAATTTATTCCATATATAATATAATGCTTTCTATAAAATCATTCAAGAATAAGTATTAATTTAATTTATAATGTTAAAAACACACTACATGCATAAAATCATTATTTGTTCAGAAAATCATTTATTTTACATTAAAATTAGTTTTAATTTCATTTCTTTACAATTGATAATCAAAAAATCTGTTTATACAAGTTGAAAAAATTTAAATTTTAAAATTTAGTTAATAATACTCATACTCACCAATTTAATGGATACAATATAATGATATACCATATTATGGTTCCTTTTTTACTTGAGGTTTAATGTATCACAAGCTATCAAATATATTTATATTATTTAATAGTAAATACTGAAAAAAATATTATGATGTAAAATTGCATCCCTAAGATACATTTCACAGTCAAAATTATTTTAAACTAATACAATAAAAATAAGTATATCTTTTCTACATCACATCCTCGACTTCCTATGAATCTTCTTTAAATTTATGAATCATTCAGGGAACAATGACCCGGTGAGTAATATTTTTTCCATATAAATTTATCTCTATGATAATATATTTTACTAGGTAATTTATTTAAAGAAATATAATGATCTAGTCTTATTAACTCTATGTTATGTTCATGTGATTGATTAGGTGTATTCATTCACAAGGGATGTACATGGCACATATCGTGAACATCAGAGAGGTTTGATGGAAGATCCAAGTGATTTGATAGAATCCCTATAAGATCAATATTCTCAAAATAGACAATAAAAAAATTATCATCATTGCCTTAAATTAAAATTTATTAAACTTCTTCCAATGTGAAATATTTGGTGAAAATTTTTCATTAACATCATCTTCAATTTCATGATGATGATTTTTAGGATTATGTTTCGGACGGATCTAAGATTATTTGATGTGGTGCTGAATCTATCTGACATTATATTCCATTTAATTGGCTATCTTAGCACAATAAAATTTTATTTTCATTAAATTTATCCCATCACATTTTAATTTTACAATTCATTCCATAAATGGACTCATAATGATCCATCTATTTTCTCGTGTGAAAGATATTATAGTAAGACAAATAGAACAGGTTAAGGTTATGATCCCCACAACTTTTCAAATACATAAAATATGATCTCAACATATCTTATATGGTTGAAATTATTCTCCTAGATATACCATATTTCTGAAGATGGTATGAAATACTGAACATAACACAATATCTTGATCCTATTTAAGAATAATATATAAGTTTAAGGTAAACTGCATATCCTTATTTGGTACAATAGAATTTGGTACTCCATGAAACCATAAAACATATTTGATATAAATTAAATCATTGTTTTCATGATATAATACTTCATTTTTCTAAATTAAGTTTTATGACATCATAAGGCGATTTACTATAACCTAAATGGCATTATATCACTTGATATTTTGGGGACACTGATGAGAAAATCTATGGTGGGAATTTTCTATTTCCATTATAGTATGTGGAATGGGTGTAATATCCGCATAGAATCATATCTCAAAGACATAAATTCATGACATACCTGGAATTTATATATATACTCAGTAATATCTCTCTTCATGTAGTCAACCTAAATATACTCTTTCAGATCTCTAAACATCTTTTTTACAACTAGGATGAATGGAGAATGATAATCTATGAGCCTTATAAAATGTCTCCATCAAATATAGTTTGTAAATAAAATATAAAAGGTTCCATAACCTTATAATTCAATCATAATAAAGTATAATCTCATTAATGTTTTAAACCTTATTCTATAACCCCACATATTGCGTATGAGACTCTTCAACAATTACTTGGATATATGGTTGAACACTATTTTGAAAAAGATAATATTTCTTTTATTCTGTCAAGATTTTAGGACCCACCCTTCAACCAAAAGAGAAATAATGTATCTTTTTATATCCATGGAATAGATAAGTTATAATTTACATTTTAACATTGATTATCTGCCACGATGTTCACTTTCCTTGAATGGTAATGTATCTAGAAATCATAATCACTAATCAAATCAAACCACCCTATCTATCTCAAATTCAACTCATTATGTTACAAAATATATTTTATTTTATTTATTAGTTTATATATCAAATTTTTATCTATGAATAAAATTTATCCATATCAATAATTCAAATAATTCTACATGTGAATTTTAGTTATGAGTTTGGTAATCATTCCCATGAACATTCAATTATCATGAGGCATTAGCTATAACCATAATACAATTCAGGATAATGCATATGAACACCTTCTTCAACGCATCAAAAAATATTAGATACATATTCCTATTATAGATTAATTTAATAATAGGTTCACTGACTAACCTTCTCTTAAATTCATTTTAATTTAACTTGTGGTAATCTATATAAAAAAACATGGATCCCTTTGTAGATAACATAGATATTAGATTATATAGAAATAAAACATTCTCCACAATTTGGATACAACTTCATGCCAAACTATGAAAATAATGGATCACAATCCTTGTAGTTTTAATGGACCATTGTTCAATAACTTCTATCTTTGATGGATCCACCGATATATCCCCACCCAAAATCATTTGTTCCAATAATGAAACATTTAATAAAAAATTAATAAAATTTATAATCCATATACATCTTCTCCTTCCAAAAGGCATTTAGTATGATGCGTAAGTGATATTTATTCTCTTATTGAATCGTTGAATATATAAGAATATCATCTATAAATACTACCAAAAATTCAACAATGAAATCTCTAGAAATACTATTCATTACATCCATGATGATAGAGGGGGAATTTTTAATACTAAATGGATTCACTATAAACTCATAGTGTCTATACCATTTATAGACCATCGTCTTAGGTATATCCAATTTCTTGACAGTCAATTGATGATATCTCGAAGAAAGATCAATATTGATTTTTTTACCGCATCATAGTTTATCAAATAAATCATCAATACAGGGTAACTGATACTTTTTATTCATATAGATCTTTATAGGGTCCCAAAAACAATAAAATGTTTAATTGATGAATATTTATTCCTAAAAAATAATTGGTTCCCAACTAGGTTATGCAACTGGCTACATAAAACATTTTTCAATACTCTCTTAGTGTTGATTATCAAATTTTCTACAACTCAATCAAATAAATGCTACATGGATTCTTTGAAATAGTTGTACCACCATGAATGAGTTTTATTGAGAACATAAATTCAATATTAGGTCGAACACTACAATACTATCCTTGAATGAAATCAACAATCTCCTAAAAAATATTCATATAACTGATGTTGAGTGTCTCCACAAGCAAATGAGATAAATTTACATTTGGAATATGAATCAACACACATAAAATGGATGAGAATTTCATCTAAATTTTATAATTACCAACACACTGGTATACAATTCTTGGTGGCTTTGGAATATCAATCAGGATAGCCCTTCCTCAATAATTGATGTCGGATTTATGTAGTGAAATCCAAACCATGAATAAGATAACATCAGAGTCATCTAGGGAGGACAATTATATGATTCTTAAGTATCACACTCCCACAACCATAAACTAGTGAGGAATCATAGAATTGAGATGTGGTCATCATACCTATACACATGCACACATCTCCCAGAAAATACAATTCCAAAATGAAAAAAAACCAATAACCAGTCATGAATAAAATTAACTTCCTACCATCGTAGTATGACAAAACGTATTCAAAAATTGCATCAAAATATAATCCCACCAAAAGAACTTGAAAACAAGTACATCATGTCAGTAAGGAGAGGGATGCTTTACATTCAAACATCAAAACCTAGAACAATATTTCTATCCAACTAAACACTACCATATCTTGGACCCACTAAGACTCTATCAAAAGTACAATCATCTGCATAAGAAATAAATTGTGTAGACAAATCCCATGTAGGGATGAGTATAACAATACCCAGCAGGACACCCTGAAACACAATGCATATGGGATAAAGAATAGTTGTCTTCTCAGAGTAAGGATATATCAACAAAATATATTATCTGAATATCCATACATACTAATAGTAGACACATAGTCTCAAGGTAAAGTCCCAATCATAAATCCTAAATAGGATTCATGGTCAAAGGGTTCATATAACACTCATCTATGATAACACACTCCATAATATATATATTACTGATGACATACAACTGACATTTCATTGTCATTGGCTATTTCTATAAGAATTACATAGTTGATATATAAAAATATATATACTTAGATGGGGATCACAACCATGTTCATGGGGTGAACCAACCACCCAATCTTGACTATCACACTATGTAGGGGGTTTATGTCCATTTATTGTTGTTCACAATAAATCAAAGAACCCCACAAAGGGAAAATAATGATGATAGTGGATCTCACTCTAGTCCATACATAAAAATTCCAATGACTCTATCTGAGGTTGATGTTCCATATAGGGGATAACCATCCTAGGAATAAGACAAAACTCTATTCTAAACCCTCAGGGAATATATTATGGAAGCATACACTAAAAAAACATACCAAGAGAAAGAGGATAAGGGCTCTAATCTTTCAATGACAAGGTGCACAACATGTACTATGAGTGCATGGTCTATCACATCAACATATGGTTCTACAAATGTTTGACTGTATGTTCCCATATTTCTGTCCGTGTATGCGGTGTGAGGACCACCGAACACGACATGTTGATCAACCCAATCATTAGTTTGTGTATCCCTAGTACAAACATATCTTCCAACTGGGGTGTACATAGCTTGTGGCATGCAACACACTATGCATAACTTCACATGAACTCATGGGTGTGTATCTCTTGTACGTTGTGATATGGTCATCTAGGGGCTACAGGACATGTGACATGAGTCACATGGTATGTAATACTTGTATCTCTGCTGAAACACTATCTCGACACATAATGGACTACACCACAACAGTTCATTGGACTACAAGTCATGTGGTCGGGATATTAAAAGAAACTATCAAATTATTCGTGGATCTTACTCTTCACCTAAATAACCTTCTCTTCTACCATGTAATGCACCACTCATCGCATATCTAGGATTATCCAAACCCCCTTGGAATTTATTGGCCAGACTCTAACGGTATTTGATAATTGAAGGGTTCCATGTATCACGTCTCCTTAGTTTTTTCTTCCCAAGTACTAATCATATACTTTTGATCCATCATCATATATTGATCCCATAAACAATCCTAACCTATATCCATATTTTTAATCTATTTCTCTAGGAAACTAGTGAGAAAATGTTGATTATCGAGTATTTAATGAACTATAATTCAAATGGAACTTTGTAGAAGAAAGAAAAAAAGAATTGGGGATTAATGCTAAAAAACCAGAAGGAATATACCTTTACCAATGATCATGTATTCATAAATTTGTTTCAATTATAATTATGAATGACGAGATATAATAAAAGGAAATAATATATATCCCCCAATAATGGATAATCTTGACTATACCCATAATATGCTCTATCATCAATTCAATCTACCAATTGATTGATTCACATTATTCATTGGAATATTCAAAATGGGATTCATGGATATAAAAAATTTCATCAAGGGGGATAAACAATTGATGAATATTAAATATGTGTCACTAACTTTTGAGAGATCCTTGAATTCTATTGCACATTGATCGATGAACGCTGTTCCAGTTGTCATTATTCTAGGAACGATCCCTAAATGATCACTAACAAATCTTTGTGGTTATGTGGCTAACACTGTGATTTTTATATATAAATTTATTTATATAACACTATATGTGATTAAAATCTAATAATATAAATTATTTTCTTCAAAATTATTTATTCAACCATTTTCATTTGAACGTGTTCAACTTGATCTTCCATCCCGCTCCAAGATTAAGTAACACCGTGGGAACAACCCATGATCTGAACTTAGTATAAGCCTAATATTTCTTGTCCAATACATTCTTCTTGATTAATTCTTCTTTTTTAGGAAAAATATGTACTTTTGATATTAAATATATTAAATATATTTTTAAAAATTAATTTTTTGGCTCTCTAGGCTATATAATATCAATCTTTTATGAGACCTAGCTCTAAATATAATTCATATAATATGATATTGTAATACATAGGAAAATCACGGTTGTTAAATTCACCTCATCTTTTGGATTTACATAATGGAAATTGAAAAAAGTAATTTACAAATAGATTTGGGTACTGAGCACACATATGGATCTCCCACTACAATGTACTCTCTTGAATATTCTTTTTCCTCCACCAGACACACACAATAATTGAATTACTAACCCATTGATGGTCCAATCATTTAAAAAATCAATATCTACTAGGTTCTAAACAAAATAATGTCCAACATCTATGTCAATCTTTCGGTTGTTGAAAACATATGGTAGGTCATGCACATGCCACCTCTTCTATGAAACGTAAAAGATGTCGTGTAATGAATTAAACTGTGGATGTAGAGAAAATTAGTATGCAACCATTACAACTCTTTTCTATATTTGGGTAGAGATAATGAATCTCAGTGATATCTAGTATCCTCAAACAAATATCCCCAACCTGCTCTCTCTGAGTCCCATAAGAACACATGGCCTCTTTCCTTGAATAGAAAATTACTCCATTGTCGATCCTCAAAATAATTTCAATGGATTTTTTGAAGTCCCTATCCTCTAATGAATGACCTATACCGTCGCTTTTCGGTCTCTCAAAAACATCTCACCCTTAAGTGCTAACTCCCCCTAGTCATTTCAGTATAGTGGTGTCCTACAGGTTCACTTGTACATGGCTTTGAAATGTTTCATATTAATGGTGGAATCATATGTGTTGTTGTAGGTAAACTCCACCAATGGTTGGTGATACTTCCAACAATGAAAAAATTATAACATGAAATCCTCCATCATGTCCCACATGACTTGAATGATCTACCCAGTTTAGCCATTAGTCTAGAGGTGAAACCCCATGTCTAAATGCAAATGTACCCCAAAGGCCACCATAAATTCCTACCATAACTGTTAATTGATTCAATACTCACAATATGAAATTATATTCAAGGAATATCTATATATATCGTGACTATATCTTGAACATAGAGGTATCCAAATATCTCTACAGAACTATTATCTTGAATATAATGGACTTGGGGAAACTTCATGAGATGATCAATGATCACCCACATAGAATCATGTAATATAGAATGTCCTAGTAACCCCTTCATGATGTAAAAATATATACCATCCCATCTCCACTATGTCACGTATAGGTGTTTAGTCAAACCCACTAGAACTTTGTTTTCATATTTTACATCGTGACAAGTATGGAATTCAGAGACAAACTCTATAACACAACACTTCTCTCTGACCAACAAAAATGACATTGGATGTCTTGATACATCTTCACCACACCTAGATGTATCGCCAAGGGATATGTATGACAATCCCACATAACCTCCACCTAAAATGTCATTGGTACCATCATGTGTCCTACGAAAATGATTAAATTCTCCCAACCTTTAGAAAACCCATTAGTAGCATGCTCAGTGGATGTTTGAGTACACTGGGTCTCATAGTCAGTATCCCAAGATTATGCCTATGATAATTGATTAGAAATTTTAGGGTTAACAACCCTAGATTAGAAGCAAACTTCTTCATCCCCATTCACAATGTATTAATTTAATGAGACAAAATAACCCAAATCATCAATTAGTAGTTGCATATAATATTTATTACTCAGAGTATCAACTACCATGTTCCTCTCCCCATAATAAAAAAATCTAGAAGTCATCATACTAGAGGAAATATATTCATTTCCACACTCTCATCCTCTCATCCTTCTAAGAGAATATATACATGAGACTCTCATGGTCATAATTGATAGTATATCTATAACACATAAGGTAGTATCATAACATCATTAGTGTGTAGACTATTGATGAAATAATTGGATCATATGTCAGATATTTTTACCTATGTGGTCTAAACTAACATTTACCATAGGCAATAAATACATACCTATGCATTAGAACACAACTAATCATAAAACCAAATACATATCATAACACTACAAACATAGCACACTCTTTTATAAATATCAAGATTGGATCTCTCATCATTCATTACTACAACTCGTAGAAATCCTCCTAATAACTCTCTTTCATAATGAAAGGAATCCCCTTTGGGTTTAAAGCATTCAAGAGAGATGATATCCAAGAAAAACCAGGTATGAATCTCTGATAGTACCGTTCCCACATAAGAAATTACTACACCTCAATCATAATCAAGGCTAGATCCCAGGATAACATTTCCTCTAATTCTGATGGGTCCACAAGTACAATTTCTACTACGATAAAATTTCTTATGATATGGACCTCATAAATTGGGAACAATAACTTATAGATATTTCTATAAATTTTCTTTCTATAAATTTATATATTGAACCATCCTCATGTTTCAAATGTTCTCCTCTTTATAAATTTAGTAAACTAGGATATCATCGGTGAAGACTACCATAAAATTATCTATGAAAGGATGATAGACCCAGTTCATGAATTCCATGACCACTACTAGGGTATTCTTTATTCCAAGAAGAATCACTATGTACTCATATAAAATGTATAAAAATTGGAAATATGGATTCTATATAACCCCATCATGTACTCATAGTTGGTGAGAGCCTATTATATGGTCAATATTAAAGAACCATTACTCCCCTCTCAAATGATCAACTTTCCCATTAGTCCTCATTAATGGACTCTTGAAATTTAATGTCTCTTTTTTGGATATTTTAACCCATAAACAACCTCCATATCCAACTATCCTTATTATCTCACAATATTGGGGATTACCATGGTGAAACACTAGATCTAATAGAGCCATTCCTTTTAAAGTCCTCCAATCACACCCTCATCTTGTAAGGTTTTATGGGAGACATATGATATTCTGTTGTAGATATAGGGTACATCCCATGGTGTTGGAAATTATAGAAGTCAATCTCTCATCTGTGAATTTAGCTCCTAATTTCATTAGGAAAGATTCCCTTATACTCCACCATAACATCAGGAAACATAAATCTTTTAGAATCTATTGTACCAGGAGACACACTAGACAAATGATGTGTAATACTTCACTTCCAAGGTTAATTTTTCACCCATAATGTAATCCTTATCTAATCACCATGGAAAAATCACATCCCCCTAAAAATATGTTATCTAGGAATGAACTATAGATAACTAATCTATGATTAAGATGACATCATAATACCTCATAACTAAAACAAAAAGATACTAAAAAATATAGCCTACAAGAGTTAGGTACCATAGTTAGGATAAGTGTGTTATTTTCGAGTTTCCACATGTTAAAGTCTCCAAGCGTGGGGTTCAAGTATAATGTCAACTCAAATCCTTATATCTCAAATTAGATAAGTATCTTGAAGAATTTGGAATGCTCGTATTTCTTTCAATACTAAGGAAAAAGTAAATAATAAAGATATTGTAAATCATATAATCCCGGGATATATTGGATAATATGCCTCAAAAACCTATAGATTACCACTACCCTATCCCCCAGCTCTATGAGCATGGAGCAGACCACCTAGGGGTGGTGGTGGTAAAAAGTAAAAAATGTTGGCCACCACAAATAGCACTCCCAGCCCCTCTACAACATATGACACCATATGAACAAGCCTACTCCTACAAATAATACAGCTTATGTGTAATTTCCTTTAAATATATTTCATACACGCATTTTTTCATCCAATATCATGAAATATTTCTAATACTATCAAAATAATATAACTTTCATTCCCAATACTAACAAGATTTATCATGTGATCCCAAAACCAAAGATTATTTGTCTGAGGATTTCATTTAAAATTTTATACCACATCTATTTCCTTACATCTATCCTCGGATTCATGACATCAAACTACCTACTCATGTGTCCAACTACTGGCACCAACTATCTATATCATATCCTAAAGGAAATTATCAACCACCAAAGAACACTCTAGCACCCTAGTATAGAGAATAAAGAATATACATATCAGACTGAATCAAAGTCTCTAATATACATTTATTGAATGTACATGCATGAAATAAATGATTAGGATCCTTTTACACCCCATACCAAGAGAGGTCGATGAACCTCGACCAATAGTCATCCATTGTCATAATTCCTTCTAGAGCTATAGAATCCCCTTCATGTACACATCCCTTATACTACGTGGACAATATTCTACTCTAAAAATGTACTTGAACTCAAACCTTAAAAGAGTTTCCTCATTATATTTCTAGATACTATGCCCCACCATCATGTTATAAATATTTTAATAAGATCACTTCTAGGACCACCATTTAGAATATAGGTGTCCTAACAAGATGAAAGACTCACATCACTACCTCCAGACAATCCTCATCATATTTTGGTTTTGGATCACCTCTAAACCAAAGGTGTTGTTAGAGATGAGACACATGAAGTGAGAACAACCTACACACCTCATATACCGGTACATCAAACACTATAGACATCATTGTAGGTGGCAGTAATACTATTTCACCCCTTAGAGTTAAAAAATATAGAATAGTTCCATTCATTAAAGTATCTACACTAATTGAATCATCCTCATGATCCCAATGATTAATCAAATCTAAGAAATATCATATTTGGATCCTATAATAGAAACGATGTACTAGATTTTCTCATTGTATTTAGAGATTTTAATTAAGGACATGAATACAAATTCATTATTATAAATTTTATAACAATATTTTTCACCACAAATAGTGCCTACATGTAAAATGTTAAAATGTATGGAGTTAATTCCTTGGTGAATGGATACAACGGTTTCCACACCAGAATATTAGTCCCTGGAAAGAGTGATTCGGTCAAAATAGTTGACGTTGTTACAGTAATCCCATTCCAATATCACATACTATAGACTTAAGGTACAATTAAACTCTTTTGATACAACTCTATCATGACTTGGTCAAATAGGGTCTAAACCATGACTATAGTAAGCCCACTTCCAATTGTCCAGGGGTTAGAGATTAGCACCATGTCGGAATGGCACATTCATGTGAGGTATTTTTATTAATGTAACAATATACATGAACATGTTTCATATTACATAATATGATGAAATATAAATAATAAATTACCAATCATGAATATATATAAAATCTCTCTATTAGAGAATGACAACATGTACTGGAAATAATGAAAAAAATACAAGATTTCTCAAGGAATATAAAAAATATTAAAGTCTAAAATGTAAGAGTGTAATACGGTAAATGAATCCATTGGAAATACCTCTATTAGTTTAGATCACTAATTTATTCCATGTCCTTGTCCCTCTATAAATCATCCAAAAAGGCAGTCATCCGCATAAGATGTGACACATGTAGGAAAATCTCATATAGTGGTGAGTCTAATAATACAATGTAGGATATCTTAAAATCAGTATGAATATATAATATAGAATTATAGGTATCATATCATTGGGATATCTGGAAAAAATACATAACAATAATATCCATATATACTAACAGTAAACATAGAGTGTCATCATAATGACAATATCTCAGAGTTAGGATAATATTCCTACTTGGAGGTTTCATATAATATTCATTCTGGAGAACACGCTCCGTGAGTCCATTAGCATTAATAGATTCCATCCGAGATGTTTTCCACATCTAGTCTCACAATAATAAGTACATTCTAGAAGTTGGAATAGATCAACACATAGATGGGGATCAAAACCAAAACCATGTGGTATTCCAAAAACCCAAAAAACATTAACCCTCTGTGTAAGGGATAGAAATTGGCATATTATTATTTATGATGATTTTGATAACCCAACCAGGGGAAAATGAATATTATAATATAGCGCACTTTGGGATTCAAGGATGGATTCTAGAGAATCTATCTGAGAATGATGTTCTTAAGTTGGGTTCACTATCCAAGTAAAAGGACTTGACACATTACTAAACACTCCTGGAATGGATCATGGGAACATTCCCTAGTGAATCATGTCCAATATCAAGAGGTGAAGGGCTCCAGCTTTTCTTTGAGAAATCACATGGTGTTTACAATTGTACACATCATGTCTCCATAGAACTTTTTTTAGCCAGGTATGTTGTCCCATTCCCATATCTGTGTTTGATTACATGGCGTGTCGTCCACCACACATGGCATGTTGTTTCACATGATCTCTATGGTATGTTTTGTAATAACTCAGTTCTTCCATTGAGGTATGAATCTTTCCTTTTCAGTTTGTACCTAAGAAAATGTAGGGAATGTGGTCGAGGGGTTAGAAATAGTCCTATTACATGATTTGAATGTGAACTAAATATTGGGTACTTATTGGTAAACATAGTGCATGTAAGGTTACATTCCATGTAATCCCAATAGATGACCACGTAATTGTTGGGATTGAAAACTGTATGTACAAGGCACCTAATCTCATGTACCAGAAATGTATTTTTTTAAATTGATTAATAAGTCGGGTTATACATCATTTTTTAATATTGAATGAAATGAATCAACTTTGACATATGAAATGCCTTGAAAACCCAAATGAGTGTTTCCCTCTCGATTTGTCATCTGATCATCGATATGATGAACATCATATCCTTTTGATTCCCCTAGGCGAGTTCTCGATTCCTCTTGATCCATTCTTCCTTTTTTATTATCTCGATGAGGTTATTTATGGATGATATTTTATACCCATTTTTTAGTTATATGGTGAATGAAAAATCAATGCTGGATGAGGAGATTACTACTTCATTGAGGTAGGTTGTCATGTTCCATTTGTGAATTTTCTTGATGTTTATATAAGTTACAGTGTCACACACCCACTTTTAGGGTGTGTCTTGACTGAATAATTAACCTTGTTATTTTTTATTGATGATTAGGTAGATGTATAGATGATTTTAAATCATGTTTCGAGTTGTGAACCTTGTTTTAGATCCACCCCATGGGTGTGTTTCCCTTCAATGGATGTGTGGCTAAGAATTCTTATGAGGCTTAAATAAAATTTACATTCTTATGTTGTTAAAAATGTATTTCTCATTATATGAATTTCCAATGTGTTACACATGTTGTGTTAATACTTTTTTAAATTTTTTATATTTCATAAAAGGATTTTTATGTGTTTTTCCCATGCATGTTATCCTTGTTGGTCCATGTAAAAGTTAAATTTACATGCGTTGGTTATTATGTAAATTTTTCCACATGTGTTTTTTATGTTAAAGACATATTATAGTCTAATTCACAAGTGTTTCATTATATATGTAATGTGAATTTGAAATAAATGTAAAAAAGATGTAATTAGAATTGGTCGAGCCATAGTCTAAGTAAAAAAAATACAATCTCATTCTCATGTGACTAATTACATCTTATATACCTTGGGTGAACCATTGTCTCAGATATAACATAATGGATCTAATTAAGAAGTTCATTGTGTTAATTTTATGAGAAACCCATTTATAGGGTGGTTGGGCTCATTGAATCTTGTTTTAAAATGTCGAGAAAACCTAGTATCCATTGTGGGATACCCATATTGGGCTCTATTGGAAAATTATTAAATGATTATTATGTCAGAAGTTGATGGTTACTTTTATTCATAGAGTCATAAGTCCTAGGTTGGACCTTAGGAAATTATATAATACACAAAAAATGAATAATGAAATGGTTGACTTATGGTTTGTTTTCCAGGACAGTGCACGAACTAGGATTCAGTCTTAACTTATACATGTTTACCACTATCTTCTAGGACATCTGTGGGGCTTACTTTTGAGTACCTATTGTTTATTTCTTTTACTATTGTACATTTACTGCTATATATATTCACTGATTGTGTGGCACATGCCATTGGTGTTTTCATAGTGGGATTAAGTCTCATATCTTGTTTAGGTCATGCTTTCGGCCCAAACAGATTATATGATTACAGGTATGGATGAAGGAAAGTTCCCTACTATAGGTACATGATGTGCTTCTGAGGACTTCGAGAGAATGAGACCGAGCTGATGATCATGATGCATCATAGTCTTTTTTTTTGTTTCTTTTTTTTTTGAGACAAATATTGGGTTTTGATACAGTGTAAATTATTTTGTTGCTTTCATAGAACACTTGAACTGCTACATCATATCTTGTATAGATTGATGCTTGGTTATTTATCTTATCAGTCTTTCACTGTTTATTTTCGTTGTATTTTTTTATTGCTTCTGATATTGTATTATTATTTATTACACTATGTTACACTCTATTATTGAGGTCATGGTTTCCCCAATATCATTCTTTAGGCCCTCGTTTCTAGTCTGTAGCCTCTAGCGTTTAAGGAAATGTGCTTGAGGCCATGTGGCCAACTGGGTACAAGGTACCAATTGAGTGGGATCTAGATCTGGGAAAATACAATGTGGTATCGGAGGTTTTCATTCATTGTTTGTCTTACTCATAGGAGACATTTGATTACGATAGGAAGGAAATAGAGTTTGGTAGTTAGTTGTTCCCAATAGTAGTTACCCTGTGTAGAAGGAAAAACCAAATTACCCCGAATTGAATTGTGATTTTTGGTTTTGATCTATTAGAGTTGATTTTATTGCACCATTGGATGACACACATATTTTTTGATGTTATTATTGATATCATTGTGGTTCCATATTATTGCGACCGGATGATATGTGGGTATTCCATCACATGCATTGTATATCAACTTGTTACAAATCACATGCCATGCGTTCTTCCCATGCAATTTAGAGTGAATTACTAATTTCATGATATTGTGATAGGTGTATTGGTACATGTTATGGTTGAATTGGATGGATTCCAACCATTTATCTCTAAGGAGTACGGGTCCTCTTGGATCAGAATTTGGTGGATCACATTTTGGTAATTGATATAGATTGTGTTGTTCTGCATTATATGTGGATTCCAAAATTTGATTTGTGGAGAGTATAGGCCCCCACATATTGGAATTTGGTACATTGTTTCATTATTATTCCAAATCAAGGGTTCTAGGGATGTTTCTGAGTCTTACTGTCTAAAAACCCACACAACACGGCATGTTGTCCTATGAACACCCTCAATGTGTTCTTTAGTTCAGGAAGAGAGAACATTTCTTAAGTACACATCATTTGGTTTTGGACCATGTTTCCAGCCAAGCGAGAGAGAGAAAAGATTGTTCAGTTTTGGTCAGAACCAATCGTGTACCTTATGTACACCCCATGTTGTCTTAGTTAGGTTGACCCATTTGGCTCTAGACATATAAATGTACATGTATCGGGAGGGACATGAGTTCACACTCTATGTATGATTCCTACACACCATGTACCTAGGGTGTTTACTCACCAAAGATGATGAGAGTACACATGCAGTTAATGAATTTTGTCTACACTCAATGTATTTTCCCTACTTGTTTTTTCCCAACTTTTGTGACCTTTTGAGGATTTTTTCTTCTATTTAGTTATTGTGCATTTGAAATGAGTACCATGATGGATAAGATTACTCTGAGGTGTATGTTCTGGACTTTACAAAGAATTGTCTTTACGATGACCTCCAGTTGTATTACAAGAGTGCAGTGATGATCATACCCTAGAGGTTGTAGTCCATGGTCTACTAGTGGAACCACTATACATGCCTTTAGTGGCACCTAAATTTATACTAGACACAAGTGTTGATGAAATTCTCTGATAAGTCTTTATACAATTCATTAAAACATTTCAAGAAGCACTAGAGATTTCCACGTCTATTACAGAACTGACCTAAGTGTTCTAGAAGTAGCATCCACCAATGTTTTCTATGGAAGGTGGACATAGGCGGTAGATTCATGGATAGACTACATGTTACTAATCTTAGACCATCTTGAGATTCCCCAGAGAGGAGGGTCAATCTCAGAACTTATAGGATGTGTGATTCTTCCAAGAGGTGGTGGGATGTTACCACACATATAGAGCATTAGTAGGATATGACATGGGGAGATTTCCAATAAGTATTGTATGAACTCTTCTTTCCCAATTGTTCTGAGGGTCAACATCACCCATGAGTTTATACATGTGGAGTAAGGCTCTCTATTAGTTATGGATTACTTTGTCCCCCTTACTGAGCTCCATCAAGTCACACCTATTATGATCCGTGAAAATATGTCAATATCATGGCATTTCATGGATGGTCATAAATATGACATCCCCTCACAGGGGAATATCTTATTTCTGACTATTGTATCAACTATAGTGAACTAGGAGATGATTACCAAGTGGAATCAGTGGGAATCTGGAGGTGCAATCCAGGGTGCTTCGACACCAATATCATGTACAGTTTAGTTTGGTATAATGATGTGTCATCTTGGAGCTTACATGAAACAAATCTAGTACTAAGAACATATCTTCTGGTATCTATGTGATTTACTTACAGTATGTGAGAATTGGATATACTAGACCTTAGTGACCAATGGACCTAGTAGGGTGTCGATCTTGAAGAAATATGGGCCAATTTCTGTGCTTCTGCATGACATTTCCACCAACCTCTAGTAAGAGAGGGTCTACACCAACTCCATGTTTAGGAGTCGGGTCATTATCTTCTCACCAGTCAGTGAACTAGAATGTGACAGGCCGTTCATGCCAAGTTTTTTGTTTCGGAGATGGTAGCCGAACCCTAGGATCTCAGTGATAGCAGTGCAGGTCAGCTCAGGGAATCCAGACAATGTCTTTGGGCCGCGGTCTGGGCAAGACTTATGCAGTGCAATAGACCCAAAAAAAGTAAGATCCTAGGCCTTCTATTTATAGAGATACTATTCTACTCACCTCTGTTTTAGCTTCAGGAGTCTTTGATACTTCTGATACAGATAGTTTCATACTTATTCCTGTTGTGGAGAAACAAGGGCTCCTTATTTTTACTTCTGATGACATTGCGCAACTAGACACTCTGTTAGGGATTAGAACGAATGGCGTGAGACAATGAAAGTATTTTCCCGTTGATATTGGTGTGTGTCACCTCATGTCAATCTCTATGTATTAGAGATGATATGATTTTATTTCCTACTCATATGGGACTGGTTAGTCTTCTTTCAATCCTTTGTCAATTGTTATCGCTGCATGTTGAGTTTTTCATCACCGAGAGGGGGATCGTTTCTATATAAGGGAGAGTTGGATGTCAAAGAAAGTCAAGTAGGACCCGAGCATCATGGGTTGTTTGGGATAGAAAAACAAATTTCCATTTTATAACTCAATGAATAGGGATCATGTCAGATAGATTTCCCTTCAGCGGTTGATCGTTTCAGGGATGTTTTCCTAGATGACTATTCTAGGATACATCTGGAGAGGTAGGTGGAGTTCATGACTGAGCTAGTTCAAGGTGTTTCACCAGTATCCATTCATTCATATAGGATGACTATGATGGAGCAACATATGTTCAAGATTTAGTTAAGTATTTAGATACAAATTGGTTTATTCGGCCCAATACATTCATGTGGGGTTCTCTAGTCCTTTTGGGAAGAAGGAAAATCATACCCTTAGGATATGCATGGACTATCAGATACTGAATGAGTTGATAATTGAAAACTGATATCCCTTGCCACAGGTCGATGACCAGTTTGGTCAGCATGGTGGAGCTAGGGTGTTCTCAAAAATTGACTTATATTAAGGATATCACTAGGTACGTGTTTGATCATTTGAAATCCGTTGAAATGTGTTTCGTAGTATGTATGGTCTATAAGAGTGTGTGGTTATGTCATTTTGTATCACAAACATGCTAGTTTTTTCATTGAAATGATTAACTACGTGTTCCATCCTTACATGGATTCTTTTCTAAAGGATTTCGTGGATGATTTCATGGTTCATTTTCACAACTAACACGACCATGACACACATCATAATACTGTTTTGAGGAAACTTACAGAGCATCATTTATACGATATGCTCCCAAATATACAAATCTGGATGGAACAAATTCATTTTCTAGTTCATGTCATCTCAGCGATAGGAGTATCAGTGGACGCAGAGAAGGTTAGATCAGTAGATAATTGGGAGTAGCCCAATAATGTATTTGAGGTGCAGAGTTTTCTAGGGCTGGCAGGTTACTATAGGATTTCCATACAATACTTCTCACAATTTGTAGCACCGATGAATGGATTGACAATTATGGGTGTGAATTACGTATGGTTATATTGTTGCATGTTGGACTTCCAATATCAAAAAGGGATATTAATGCTAACACTGATACATATTATTCCAGAGATGGGTAGAATGTACATTATATACTATGAAAAATCCGGTGTCAGGATAGGATTAGTGCTTATGAAAGGGGATTGAGTAGTTGTGTAGGAGTCTCAAAAGTTGAGGCCATATGAGAGGAGTTATCTGATCCATGATCTTGATATATTTTCGGGGTTTCATGCTTTAAACTATCAGATAATTTACTTTTTGGGATTAAATTTATTTGTTGTACACAGACCACAAGACTCTTAATACATATTTGCACAGCATGATCTGAATTTTATGCTGCAATGTTTGGTGGAATACCTATATCATCTCAACAATGAGCGTGCATATATTCCTGGAAAAGAAAATGTAGTTGATGAAGCACTGAAATGGAGGAATCAAATGTAGGCACTGAAATGGGCTAGTAGCGAGTGGCAGCTTAGGGTGTTGTTCTCTGAGATGCACATGGAGGTGCGCGATAGTTATGGAAAAACATTCATTTCTTCTTTATCTATGAATTATACCCTCCTAGACAAAGTGATGATGAGAAACATATAAGATTAAGAGGGCCTAGTCCTATAGGATAGTGTAGTAGGTGGGGATCCACTTCCTGGTTGGACGGTTGGTGATGATGTTATCTTTAGGATCCATGGACGTGTTTGGGTTTCGGTGGACAAACGTGCGGAGTTGGTTCCTGAGTTTCATAATTCATCTAGGGCAGTGCAACCCAATGTTACGAAGATACACTGTGACTTGCACAATCTGTACTTGTGGTCGGTCATGAAGAGAGAGGTGGATGGTTTTTTTACAAGGTGTTCCTCATATTAGCTGGTGAAGGTTGAAATTCAATGGCCAGTAGGGCTTTTAAAGAAGTAACATATCTTGGAGTTGAAATGGGATGATGTCACGAAGGATTTCACAATGGGTTTATCGAGGTCTCTTTTTGGTAATGATGTAACATGGGAAGTTGCTGATAGACGTAATATAGTCGCTCACTTTTTGATGATTAAGGAGACATTCATTGTTGATGAACTTGGGAAGCTATATATTCGGGAAGTGTTATGAATTCATTGGGAACTTCATTCCATCATTTTAGATAGCGACACCCCTTTTATTTCTCATTTATGGTAGAGTTTTTATAGTGATTTGGGTAATCAGGTTTTTATAAGCACAACATACCACCCTTAGACTGATGGGTAGTCAGAATGTACGTTACAGGTGATGGAGGAAATACTGGAAGCATGTGTCCAAGACTTTGGGGTATCTTGGGAGAAACATATTACAATGGTTTTATTTTCCTAAAATAACAGTTTCAATGTGATTATAGAGATGGATCAATATGATTATTTGTATGATAGGCCACTCTGATCAACCCTATACTTGTCGAACGTCGGTAAGGCAGTTTTACCGGGACCACATCTCATGTAGGATACTATTGAGCATGTCTAGTTGATTTAGAAATAGATGGCTACTACACAGTCTCATCATAAATTTTATATCGACTTCCATAGAATACTTCTAGATTTTGAGGATGGGGATTTTGTTTTATTTCCTGTTTTACTATGGTTCAGACATAAGAGAATCAAGAGACATGGTAAGATTTCTCTATGATAAGTCTTTATGATTAATATTCTTGAGAGGGATGTTCCATTTTCCAACCTATCATAGTTACCACAGAGGCCTCGAGATATGCATGAAGTCTTCCACATTTGTCATTCGTTACATTAATTTCCATACCCATCTCACATCTTTTTGCCTCAGTAAGTGGCGTAGGATGAATATGTGTCCTTTGAGGTCCATCCGTTTTGTGTTGTGGATCGTAGCATGATGGTTCTCCCTAAATGGTCTATTCATTTGGTATTGGTGATATGGAATCATGACCAAATCTAGGATGATACTTTGGAAATGGAGGTTAATGAATGTTCATAGTGGCTAGAGTTGTTATTAGATATTAATTCACCACCCTTGGAATATAAATTAAGGAAAAAATTACTTTAAGGGGTGTTTTTTAAGAAACCAGTTCTTCCTTTGATGTTTAGATCATTCCTTTTTTAGTTTTTACTTAATAAAATTGGGGGAAAGTGGTCTAGGGGTTGGATGAAGTCCAACTAAAAGACATGACTGGGAATAACACGACATGTAATTATAAGTACACTCTGTGCTTGTAAGGCTACAAGAAATGTAATCACAATACCCATCCACATAATGTCTGGGCCTTAAAACTGTAGGAAAATAGCATGTAATATCATGTACATGTCATGATTTTTTTAATTTATTAATAAGTTTGGTTGTATGTTATTTTTCTAGATGGGAAAAAATAGTTCACCTTTGATGTACAAAACAGGTAGAAAATTCGAATGAGTGTTTGGATCTGGATCCGTCGTCTAATCTATAATTCGAACACTATCGGATCCACTGGATTCCCATTGGTGATATTTCTATTCATCATGAATATTTCTTTCTAATTTCTTCTCTCGATGAATTTATTTAATGTCAAATTGTTTTACGCTTTTTTAGATCTACTCCATTATAGGTCGAATCCAAGCCTGATGTTGGACAAAGAGAGTCGTACTACAACGAGGTAGGTGGTCTTATTCCATTCATGAATTGTCTTCATGTATACATATTCCATAGTTCCAAACACTCACTTATAGTGTGTCTCTTGATTGTATAATAAAACATTTTATTTTCTATTAATGATTAGGTTGTTATTTATGTGATTTGAAAGCATGATTAGGGATGTGAAGCTTGAGTTAGGTCCACCACATCGGTGTGTACCCCATGGATGGTTGTGTGGATAATAATTCCAATGAGGCTTGATATAAATTCCTATTCCAAGGTTGATAAAAATTTTATTTCGCATTAAATGAATTTTCCCATTAACATAAATGTCATGTTAAGCTTTATTAAATGTTTATATTTCATAATAGGCTTGTTATCTGTTTTTTCTCAGAGAGTTATCCTTCTTTGGCCATGTAATAGATTAATTTACATGTGTTATTTATTATGTAGTTATTATCAAGTGAATTGGTTCAATTAAATCCATATGATAGTTTAATTCAAATATGATGATGATACGATGGAATTTGAAATTGTATGAAATGATAAAAATAAGTAATTTGTAGTGGGTGAGACAAAGTCTTGGTAAAAAGGCAAGGTTTGGCACAAGTGACTAATTGCATCTTATATTCCATGGGTGAACCATTTTATCAATTAAAAGCTAACAGACATGATTAAGATATTAATTATGTAATGGTCGTGAACAAGACACCTATAGGGTGGTCAGGATCATTGATTCTTTTTTTAAATGTCGACAAAACCTAATCTATATTGAGGGATACCAATGCCACACTATACTGGAAAATGATTATATTATTATTATGTCATGACTTGATAGTTACTTTTATATAGGTGGTTGTTAGGCCTAGACCAAACCTCAAGAATTTATAAAATTCACAAAACATGAATAATGAAATGTATGACTTATGAAATGTCTACTAATCCCATTTACAATCTTGGATTAGTATTTCACATATGACTATTTACCATTTTCTTATAAGACATATATTGTTCTTACTTTTGAGTACCTACTATTTACTTCTTTCACTATTGTACACATCTTGTTATATATATTCACTGAAATATTGGGAAAACCCATTACTGGATTCTTTCTAGGAATTAGTCTCACTCTCTGTTTGGGTAATAATTTAGGCCCAAATTGATTATATGATGGTAGGTGTTGATCAGGGAAACAACCCTGCTCTATAGGTACATGAAGTGATTCTTAGGAGTTAAAGAGAATGGGACCGAGCCAGGGCTCATGATTCTTCCTAGACTCTTGTTGTTTCATTTGTGCTTTTGATACCGGTATTGTTTATTACTATAGTTGAGTTGGATTGGTTATTTTCCTAAAACATGTGAAATTCCACCTCTCCTTTTGTATCGAGTGATTATTGGTTATTTATCTTATTATTTTTCAACTATGTATTTTAGTTTTATATTGTTTACTACAAACAATATTGTTTTATAATTTATTCTGTTGTGTTACACTCTTCTAATGAGGGCATATTTTCCACACTATCATACCATAGGCCCTCGCAACAAGTAGGTAGTCTGCGGCACCTGGGAAAAGGCGTTTGAGTCCATGTGGCTAACCGAGTATGATGCACCCGTTGAGTGGAATCCGGATCAGGTACATTTCACGGTCCCCTTATATAGGTTGAGCAACCTTCCATAGTGTACATGACATGTGGCATGGACCAATCACATATAATGACACCAAGACTCTTTTTTTGTTTACATCCTCACACACCGAGCATTTGAGCTAGGGAATACTAGGTAAGTGATGAGTCAAATGGAAAGTGATAAATCTCTCTACACAAAAACCCTAGAACAACATATATGTGTTCATACAACTATACACCGTGTAGTTGGGAAATTTGTTGAACATATGATATTATTCCAACATATTACTTCATGTCTCAAATTCCCTCGATTTTTCTATAGAATGCACCATTTATCATGGATCTAGGGTTGAATTAACCCCATTAAACCTCAGAAACTAGATTCTAACCATATCTGGTACTGGAGAGCTAACCACAGTCACACCCCATCAATTAGACACAAAAATTCACAATTATATAATCCAGATCAATCCTCATAACATAACCCCACCAAAAAACCGAACCAAAATCCCTAGGACCACTTGTTCAGAATGTGTTTTTCTGTTAATTTTTATTGATTTTTAATGTCAGTTATAAGGAAATGTTACTGTAGGAGACATTGTAAAATATTTTTAACAACGGCTAAAAATGATATTATAAATGAAAAATTGTATTGTTTTTTCATGTAAATTATTTTATAAATGGTGTGAAACCCCAATCATAATGGGGTTTCCGTGTTTTTTTTCAGATTATCAATGTGGAAAAACGCATATTAATGTTTTTATTTTAGAACCTACCTAGAGTACATTCATTATTAAGGGTTTTCATGTCATTTATCAAAAATAATGATGTCAATAACTGATTTTTTTAAATAATTTTGCTTTCAACTCTCCTCTGCACTATAAACAATAAGATAATCAATGGATAACCCATTAGAAACAAAGTAGTAGAAGGAGTAGTAAAACAACCAAAGAAACCAATTTATAATAACCACATTCATAAATACAATATAGAATAAAAACAAACAAAAATCCAACCAAAAAAGTACAATTTTTTCCCATCCAGACATATTTATAATTACAACATTCAAAGATACAATTTAGAGTAAAAATAAACTAAAATCCCACCAAACCTGTAAGGTGATTTTATCATTTAACTTGTAAGTGTTTGAGATCTTCTACACTATTATTCCAAGGGACATCAAAATGATACAAATTAAAAATAAAATAATTCAAAATTAATTGTAAATAAAATGAAAAAAAATTAAGTAATTTTTTTTAATGAAATCTAACATGATGGAACTTCTTAACTGTACGATAAGAAATTATTTCATCCATAAATCTTAACACCTAATTTCCACAATATTTTATGCCTTCTTGTCTATAATATTGTTTTTAATGAGATTTTCAATTTAAAATTACATTAATAACTATTATATCCAAAATATACTTATTAAAAATGAAAATTCACCAATATTTTGAAATATTTGTTCTTGGTGAAAACTTTCTTTGTGGTTTCATGAATTATATACCACCCCTTGTTGGAAAATAATATGAATTAAATAAATTTTAAATAGAATATAATATAAAAAAAATATTTGTAAATTCAAACATTCAAGTCCAGTACATCATAAAAAATTATATCGCTTCGCCATGGTTAGAGAATAATTGGTAGAGTGTCATCTCCCTTAGACATAAAACCCCTAACATCCAATTTAAACAGATATAAGAGAAATATTTATGTCAGTAGTCATTATTTCAATAGAAAAATAACACTTTCTGAGATGTATGTTTCATACTCTTGAGGATAAAGAAACATCCATCAATAAATAATTACATTATTTTGAAATAATATAGAAATATATACTATTATTTCTGATTTAGTCAATTTTCTCTCTGCAGGTGAAATTAAATGTAGTTCTATAAATCTATATACAAATATCTTTTCATGCTTCTTAGACATTGTATAAATACACCTAATACAAAACAAACATAAGTATAAATTTAAAATAACTTATACACATTGAAATATACATGTTAATACTTACTTGGAAAAAATGCATTGTGTTGATCCAAAAATGATCTATACATACGTGATCCATGGTATCATTTTTCAAAAACACCGTAGTCAATGAACGCCCACAAACATCCACATCTATTAGAATCAAATAAATAGCTGAAAAAAAATTTGAATATCTTGATACTCTTTCAAGACTACTATAATTTTTATCTCTAGTAATAACACTTAAATTTTTCTTATTTTATATAAAGTATTTAATTACATTTAAAATAATATTATATAAAATAGATAAATATATGAAATTTAAATTGTTTAGAAAATTTTAGTATAAAAATAAAATAAATGATAAAATACAAACACCCCTCTATGTTAATATGTCATAGAGGACTTACTGACCAAACTAAAAAGTATTTTGATACCTTACCCAAATTTAATAACCACCTCTTTAGGTAGTGATTCTCCAACTGATATATCTATATTATCTTGTATAGTAACTATTTTATTCTCTATCTCTAGTTGTTGTTTATGAATATTATCACCAAAATAAAATATCATCCCATATGCAATAATATGAAGTTCTAGATCACTAACAAATAACTCATAATTATTGGGAAGTTTTGGAGGAGGAGTTATTGGATTAGGAAAATGAGTGGGGTCTTCTGGTGTTGGTGTAGGAGTGGAAGCAACTATTAGAGGTGGAAGAGTGGTAGTTTTTGGAAGAGGACAAGGAGCTGTCTGAAAATGGATTTTCATTTATGAAAACATTTATTCTATCGAACCTCAAATCCTATCCTCTACCATCAGTTTAATATCCTCAACTTGATCCTCCAAATATAATATTTTTTTTATAAACACCCTCCTTTATGTATATGAAGAACTTAAAAACAGTTATTTCATTGATACACCTATTAGGTGTCCTCATATGTGACCTGTGTGTTTCGAAATTCCCAATAATGTAGCTAAAATATATTGAATACCCTCAACTAAAAATACCACTCAACTCCTTAATATAATCTTATATGAATTATTTTAAAAACACTATAATGAATAAAAATATATAAATAATTTAATTAACATAAATTAATAATTAAAGTAACATCTTACAGTCCGCACAACTATAACTATCACCTATTCCATAATATATCATTATTTTTTTCTAATCTTATCCTACATCCTTTTTTCATATATAACTATGGATATGTACTGGAAACCATTATAGAGCATAAAGAATCATCTACCCGTTTTTGAAAATTTTCATCCATCATTTGTCCTTATAATAACATATACAATCCCATAGTTAATTTTTAAGGGTATACAAAACTAGATTGGTTCCCATGATGATATCTCCTCAATTTTTATATATTAATAATAATGAAAACATTAATAAATAATTAATAATAAAAATAAATGAAAATAAAAATTAATAGTTAACCTTTCACATAAAAATTATTCGTGTCATCTATATTCAACGTATTACTTCTGCATGCCTTTATCTATAAAGGGAAATAAATCACATGGATTATGAGGTTGACTATACCAAAAAAAAATATCTTATGATAGAGAATATTTGAAATCATTCCATCTAATAACATCTTATGATAATAATTTACTCATGACTCATTCAGTATGAGGTATATAATATTTCAACTGATAAAAAGGACAAAGACGTATATTACTAAAAAAATATCAAGATAAGTAAAATAATAACAAAATGGATTACCAGAATGATCTCCCACAATTGAGATTGTATCAATTTTTCAACACTTAATGAGTCCTTAATAAATTTACTGACTTTTCTTTTACCTTCAACTGATATAAAACTCTTGAATTGTTTTTATTTAGGACCTCATCGAATATCATGATCATAAAAGTCATGTAGTATCCTCTAATTCAAGATAAAAGAAAAATATAATTTCGTTAAACATATGATGCCACATTTATCAACCCTCAAATTCATCATTTTCCTTGTGGGAGTAAATGTATCTTATAAGAACAGTGTGGCTCATCTAAATGTTTTGGTGAACATTCCTCCCCAATGGTATGAGTACGATCATCTCGATAATTATGGGGTGGAGTAGTTGATTGATATTTCTATATCATACAAAATCAAAGATGCATAAAAAAAATACAAATTCAACTATTACAATACTTACATAAATAAATAATTCAAAATTTTCAAATAAAAAATAAAATAAATAAGACTTATCACATTTTTATTCTTTCTTATAGTAAACTATAATGAAAACAATAGTAATAAGATATGAAATTCCATATAATTAAAGGAAATAAATCCTAAATTTTAGTTTATATTAAAAATTCCCCAACCTAATGAATCAATTTTGACACAAAAAAAGAATAGCTTTTCAATACTCTTAGAAAATATTTTAGTTTTTATTTCACATATTTGTATTAAAATAATGTTTTTAAACAAAATCAATTAATAAATATACTACACAAGGGTAAAAAAAGTAAAACAAACAAAAACATAAAAAAAATATAAACAAATTATTTAACTTATTAGTTATAATACATGTTTTAATACAGAAAATAAAATTAAAATGTCTAATATTTTATAAAATTTGAAAAATTAAATGAGAAAGATACATATATAACGTATAATATTAGGAATGTACTAAAACGTTTTTCTGAATTCCTTTATCATGATCATTTTTCAAGGCACAAACCATGTCTATGATGTTCTTATCAATATTATAAATTAATATTTCCTTGTAAGATGGTATCTCAAATAAATTGGCTTCTTCATCAATGTTATCATCACCAAAATACTATTTTTATAGAATAAAAAAATACAACCACATATTTGATTGACCATGATCATATAATAATTTTTTCATGTGTTTTTTTATAAAAGGATGAGTTTTATTTTTCAATATATTAAGATTAGCTTGTGTCATTTCAAATTAATTGTGTTGTAATCTGTTGTTACAGTTAACAATTTTACAATTAAACACCTATACTATTAATTTAATATAATAAACATCCCATATTTATTTAATGACTCTATAATATGAACTTTATGAAGAAATCATGTCATGTTCTTTAGCACTCAAAAATGAATTTTTTCTATGAACACTAATACAATTATATTCTTAAAATTACTTCTGTTGTCCTAATATTTCATATGAAATATATAACCATCATTTTTATATACATACCATGTTATTAAATTTAATCTTGGAAAACATTACAACCATCTCAATGACTCCGATGTTTCTGATCTACCATGCATGGTCTCTTTAATCCATAAAAAAATTATACTCAATCTAAATCCACATAACATTTTTCTATGGATAAAATAGTTTCAACATATTAATATACAATGATATATATGGTTCATAATAATATATTTTGTTCAATATGTATAAATGAACCATTTATATATGTTCATATGTCAATGAATTCACTTTCAAGACAAGAATATCATTTCCCCCATAATTAACTCATTCATTGAGAGGTGAAGGAAAACTAGAGTGTCCCCACTATAGAAAAGTATCTTGTACAAAACTGTACAACCTCCTCAAAAATATAATTCTCAATAATGGAGGCTTTAGATTGATATTGATTCATAACATACCCCATAAATATCATTATATTCATTTGAAATGGATAAATACAACATAGATATATAGGTCCAAAAACAATTTTCTCACACAATAAATGAACTATTAATTGAACAATGATATAAATGATGGAGGAAAATACAATTATAATTGAAAAACTATATAAATTGATTCATTTTCCAAATTTTTCAAAGTAATCAGATCAATCACCTTATTAAATATTGAATAGAAAAAGTAAAACACCTTCATGAAAACCATTCTAACACAAATGTGATATATTCCAACCAATAAAATTGATATGATTTATTTCATCATGACATGAAAATAATGAGATATCATTCAAAATTATATACAAAAAATTAATTTTAAAGAATAACATTGTGACACTTTGATTTCAAGAAGACACTAACAAAAGCTAATTTCAACCCTATATGATAATTTTTGACATGATTGGGGTAGGAAATTGTGCCTTCCATTAGGAGTGGGATCTTACTTCAAATGTATTCCCATTGAAAGAAATTTCAATCTTCCATTCAACCCATCATTATTATTTATAACAATTTTCTGATCAATATTTCATAGATATTCTTCCACATATTCATGAAATCAATTTTATGTTTGGACTCATGATATCTCAAATATGGTATCCCAAAAATTATTGACCATTTATTTCTAAAATTTCTATCACTACTTTATTTATATGTCTTTTTGAATGTCACAACATGGTTTTTCACCCTCTCCAAATACTGATCACTAGATAATTGTTTAAAGAGATATCATATTTCTTTGATCCATTGAATGCCTTTTTTAATCTTGTATTTTATTTTTCTAGATACAAAGACATTAAATATCCCATGTATTCTTTTCCCCCATGATTCAATTTATAATATTAAGTCTGTTTGCAAATTAGAGATGTTTTATTCCCCTAAACACTATATCAAGACAATTTTCAATACATTTCAAAGTCATTTATAATGAATATAATCATTACATACTATTGAAAATGGTCCATTTTATAAGAATCATACACCCTAATAAAATCCTCACATAATAGTTTCAAATCATATATTAAACATGAAAAGAAAACATTAATATCATTTCTAGGCGGTTTTGGTCCAGATATCATTACACTTGACATATCATATGCTTTCTTTTTAAAAAATTCGAGAGGGATGTTGTGAATTTCTAATAAAATAGCCTGTGAACAATGTGTGCTAAAAAGGATTTGATATAATTTCATTCCATCCATGAATGGTCCTTGTATGGGATTTCTACCTTTATTTTTGAATGTTGAAAAATGAAGATCAATTTTCTCCCACCGTGGACAATAAACTGGATGTTGTAAATATCTATCACTTATTCTCTCATTTTCATTACATCATGACATTTTTTCATCATTATAATTTATAAATAAAAAAATAAAAAAAGAAAATATAGGATGATACCAAAATTACTTGGTTGGGGTCTCTATAACTACAAAATCAATAAGTGCTTTTTCTATCAACTTATACCGAAACATCTCATATTTAGGAATTTTTGAAAAAAAATCGTATTAAGTCATATATAATAATCATTTATTCCAGAAGACATGTAATTTTTTTACCATAATCCCATATGATAAATTTATTTTCTTCTCTTTATATTGTTAACCGTGAATAACATTGTATTTAAAAAGAAAATATTTTAATAATTATAGAAAATATGTACACAAATTTTTAAAAAAACCCTATTTATTCATTATGTTTTTTAGTCTTAACACTGATAATCACACCATAAGTTACATTCAACACAGATATAATGGGTTTTCAACATCACCATATAGATTCAAAATTATCATTCCTTTCTCAATTGCATCTTATTAAATATCACATATCATTTCATCAAATTAATCAGAGTTATCATCTTTCAAAAAACAATTATCAATAGATCCATAATACTACATAGTCTTACCAAGAAAAATAGAATGGTTGTAACTCATATTAAAACCTTGAATAATTAAAGAATATTTCAGTTGTATTCCTATTAACATCATCATATTTAATCATTTTAGGCATGTATAGAAAAATATTTCATTTTTTGGATCATTTATTTTAAAAATTTACAGAATATAATGAATTCATTCCTCAAATTCATCACATTTAAGATGTGTCTTGATTCATTTATGACTCATTATTATCTATAAAAATAACTAAAATAAATATCATGTCAAAAGAAAATATTAGTGATAAATGTGTGAAAAACATTTTTCAAATCAAACCGGGGTTAATTGTATATCAATGTTTTTATAGTTTGAAAGTCAGAAAAAATTAAAATTTTAGACAAATATCTATGAATATTATAAAATCATAATTATAAATTATAGAAAATAATGGAATATTTTTTTAATATTGTTGGTAAATAATAATAATAAATATATGGAATTAATTTTTAAAAAATATATATTTAGAATATGTTATCTTTTTAAATATTATGCAAAATGAAATTAGGTAAAATGTGAATTGAATATTATTTATGAGTATCAAAATCACATTAAATTTTTTCATTTTGATTGGAATCATTATTTTTGAATTTTATTAAATAAAATTCTACGAAATACAAACTATTATTAGATGAAACATTTATTCATTCAATAATATAATCTTAATGTAGAGTTGAAATAATAAAATGAAATTTTAGTGAAGTAAATTTATATATATTTATATATTTAATATTATATATTATTTATTCTTATTTTAATTTCTCCATTTTAAAAATATTGATAAAGGAACCAACTGAGGGTTTCTATTGCGCATTCCTTAATAATTTCAACATTATAATGAAACTAACTCATAATATGATGACTAATTATATAATATATATTTTTTCAAGATAAGAATATTCTCACAATACGAGAAAAGTTTTGATAAGAATATATAGTAATTATAGTATGTTTTATATAGAAATGTATGAAAATTTCAATGACATTATACATTACATTTTATGATTACTAATCCACTAATAAAGGTATTAATATAAGAGAATTTTATATATAGGTATAAAATTTTGTGAATAAATAACTATTGATTCACAAACAACATCCAAATAAGATGTATTTTGAGATTTAGTGAAGAAATTATAGATGAGATGCAGTATAAAATATAAAAACTCAATTTTTTATAACTATATAACATTAATATATAATTAAATAAACTCTTTTTTACATCAATAAATGGATAAATAATATATATGAAGATGGTAATCCATGATTTTATGTATAGAGATCTATATAAAAATGGTAACGTGTGAATTTATTAAATGTTATCGAAAAAAAGTGAGTTAGAGAATCTGATAAATTTAATGACTAGATATAGGATAAATAAGTGGGGTTATTTGAGAGTTTATGAAAAGATCAAATAAATTTGGGAAAAAATTATGTATGAAGCTAGATACCCCATATTTGAGGCCTTTGTATCGAAGAAACGAGGTTAGGGCTTCCACGTGCGAGATAAAAGATATTTCTTTCACATAATAAAATTACAAAAAAATGATTCAGAACAAAAAAAAATCATACAATATTAAATAAAATATCACATAGGTTATTATATAACCGATGTGATAGAGTAATTTTTATTTCTTTATAACATCTGTTATGATGTAACAGACATAAACGATTGTATTTAACACATCAGTTATCTTATAATTGAGTGGTAAAGCAATGAGATTTTTTTTCTCACATTGGTTATTATATATAACCAATATAGAGGAATAGTTTTATCATGTCCATTATATAATAACACACATGATAAATAAGAATACATGTTTATCATATTACTTACCCCTTAATCTATGTGATTGATAAATATAATCAAATTTTAAAGGTTAGTTATAAATAACCAACATGAGAAAAATCACAATAAATACTTTTGGTACTATTATATCAATCTGTTGCACTGGGAAATGGGTGTTAAATTATTGATTACCTTGTATTATTTAAAAAACTGGGCAAGAGAATGCTGAATATGAATAAATAGATAAATTGAAAATAAATGAATAGAAAAAAAAAACATGATGAATAAACCTTATCCAATTTTCATGTTGCACATGATTTTCCTTTTATTGAATGAAGAAAAAATAAATATTATATAAAAAAATAGAAATTCCACAATCACGGATAATCTATCCCGTACCTACAACACAATTGGTCTTCAAATAAATTCATGAGTTGATTAATTATTATTCATTATATGAAGAATGAAATTGAGGTAAATCAATATGAAAGAAATATCCTACCTTGAGATGGATCTATTACTGATGACGAACGAATAAATGTTGTTTTCATTGATAGGATCCTCAAATTCTGTTTCACATCAATCAACGATATGTGGTCTATTTATTGGTTATTGAACAATAATCCTTCAATGATCTCTCACAAAACTCCAAGGGTTATGTGGATAACACTAGTATTTTTTCACAGCAGTGTTTCTCTAAGACAATCTAGGTCATGTCAATTTAATTAAAAATATTATTTTAAAATAAATAATTTATTTAAATATTAAACTGTGAATTTTCCCAAACCAATCATTTACTGTGATCAAATATTATGTATTTCTCATGTTAAAACACCTGCCATAAACTAAATTATGGCCTCTGATTTCATATGCAAGCCTCTATTGAAGAGTTATTACACATTTTTTTTAAAACATCATACCACGGATAATTGTTATAAATATTATATTTCAAAAGTTAATTTGAGATAACTAATTATTTTAATCTCATGTTGTCTTAGTTCCTAAAACCTATAATTATTCATATAATATTATAAAGTAATACATTTAAAATTCAGATTCATTAAATCTATAGTGGATGGTAAGATTAACATTCATCTCAATTTTATCATAACCCTCTTAAAAATAATCATTAAAAGAAATTTCCATTTCTCTCTCAACATAAGAAGTTTCTAAAGTGGAAAAGCATCATTAACCATCAAATTTGATCACTAGTTAGCATAATTTTTTACTATTAAAATTTCAATTACTGTAGTATGGGTGGCGTGTTAAATAGATATTTCACTCTATTCATATAATTATCCAACATCATCTCATCACATGCATATTTGATTTCCCAATGGCCTCTATTTCAACACTTAAAATATTTAATGTTACCCCTAAGGTAATTTAATCGATGATATGATCCACACATAAATCATAAAAGAAGTATCATCTTCATCAATCTATGAGTTTTAGAGTTTTTGATGAATTACATATCAATTTATATACGAAAAACATGTGTTTTATGGGTAAACACAATGACCATTTCATATTTGATGGCACCTCAAATGATTTCCACATAAATATTGATTTTAGTTATGGGAAAAATACATAAAATAGTTGGATTTATTCCATTAAAGAGTTTATCATCCATAGTTTCATGTTGGATGATAATACCCAAAGAATACCTCACAAGTCCTCTATATTTTCCTCATAGGTACAAAATTATTAATCATCCTTTTACATTAACTAATTAACTTCTCTTCCATTTTCATATATATATATATAAATTAAAATTCCAATTGACAAATAAGATTTTAAAATAGTCTTAATCAATAGAGTTAATTTATTCTTATTTCCTCATATTCTCAACAAGGTTCCAACATTAATATACTTCTCATTCCAAAATATATATATCCAAGAAACGATTCCCATGTTCGCCCAAATAGAAATAGGGAAAACATTTATGTTATGTTGATCCATTCCCTAGTAACTATTGGATTTTTAAACCCACTAAAATAATGATAATGTTCCCTCATGAAGGAATCTACATAAATTTTTACTCCAATATTATAATACAGTATCGTAGCTTGAAATATTTATTTATATAGTTGTGTATGAAAAGAAAAAATATTTTATATTATATCTCCCATAACATTTAGTTTATCGGGCGGACAACCATTTCATTATTTGTCACATCTACCATTAACACAGTTCCTTAGGGTTACATCCATTGACTAAAACCAAATGTAAAACAATGAGAAATAATAATCATAGGGTGAAACAAAATAATCATAAAAACCCATTCATAATATGTCTAAATCAATGAACATTCTTTGCAATCTATGAAACCTTGTGCTTAAACTAGGTCACTCATGATCATAATCTCATTAAATTAATTAGTATTATTGTAAATTAAAATTTTAATTGAGAAAATCATATCACATAGGGGTGCCATCCCAGGTGTGGAATAAGGGAACACTCACTAATCAATATAAAGATCACCAAAATTTACATGACCAACTATTTTTTTGGGTAATTTCTTCCATATTGATCTATTCAAAAACCACATCCACTTGTAGTGTCTATATAATGATTTTTTTCTTAAAAAAACATAGTACTTTAGTTTTCATAATGTATCACATTCTTTTATTCATAGTATTATCCCAGTAGATCTCACTAATCCTTTCCCATCCATGTTCTTGATGGTTAACTAACCCTTTTTATGATATAAATAATAGAAACTCGTACTTTTCAAACAAATATCTCACATATTATTAGATGAATATTAATTACAAAATATAATGATCCATGAATGAATCATATAGGACTAGTCCCATTGGAAACAATGATTCATAGACAACCAATTCATAATTGATCAATATCATCTCCCACTATATCTTGTGCTACAAGAACCCATATTATACATATCATACATAATAAATTTAAAATTAACCTGAGGAGATTAAATATATGAATGTATGAGACTTGATGATCAATAAAGATAAATAATAGAGATATCAATGATCCCTTAAACATAAAGTCAGAATGTGGATATGAGAACATGAGTATAAAATTTGAAAACAATACATGAGATATCATATATCATAATCATGAATCATGACATAAATATTGGATGCTCATAAGATATTATTCATAAATTAATTAAATAGAAGGATCCATGAGATCATAACATTGGAAGAAGACATGAGTTTTTTGAATAAAAATAAGAAACGAAATTATTTTCATTAGAAGTTCATGATTACTGATGAGATTAACAAAGAAGATTGGGTTCAATAAAAAAACAATAATAGTTGTCACGGTTCACTCCATGGACTATCATAGATGAGTAACTCCTTTTCTAAACTCATTTATCTCCCAATTCAAATATTTTTTATATCGTGAGATATCAAACATTACCAAATTCCTTAGTCGGTATATAATTCTAGGCCCACCCATGACATGATAAAGGTCATATATATGTCTTACACATGATCATAAAACATTCATTATATTATAGCATACGAAAAGACACGGATCGTAAATATTCCACCATTTCATGGTAACTTATCCCATTTAAAGGAAGCATGTTTTATTAATTAATTAATACAAGAAAAGAAAAAGGGATTCCTATAATCATATATAAATAATCATCATCATAATCCTATAAAAAATTGAATGTGGATGCTATCATTGGACGATATACCTAGTAAATCATTTCTAAAATAAAATGTTGACATTTTATATGATAATACATTTAAGTTCTAAATAAAATATATATTGATGAAGATAACCTTTATATTTTGAAATCACTTATTTAAAATCTAAATATTTCCACAAAATTATGAATTTTTTTAATGAACCTATGAAATATATATAGGAATCTTTAAATAATTGAATAGTCATAATAGAGGAAATCATTGTTCATTCCAAATATGTTTAAAGAAAACATTCCATTCACATATTTGTAATAAATTAAAAAATACTTTATTCAAAAAATATCAAGAAATTTTATATTAAAAATTTTCATAAAAATCAGTAATGGGAAATATTATGTAAATATTATAGGAAGGTATTAAAACTACTATTGAAAATATTTTCATAAAACATATGCATTAATGAAAATGGATTTTCAATCGAAGAGTGAAATAAAGATGGTTTTCCATAATTAATTATTTCAGACTATTGAATTATTAAAAATAATAATATGAATGTAAAATATGAAAAATCATTAAAAAATGGAGAATAATTTTCATGAGTTTCATGAGAGGTATAACATGATATTAAATAATTTGAAACCAAATCATAAGAATTCCCAATAAACATTATGATTATAACAGAAAAGACATACAATAGTCCATACATCCTTAATAGATGTCCAAAACTCCAATATAGAAATATATTTCTATTATAAATAAATTATATATCCATAATATTATATATAATACCATATTTTATTAACTTATAATCATTTATAACTCATTTTTTAGAAACTATTTATTAAAGTTACCATTCAATGTGGTACCTGGTTAGTTTTTCAAATATGTTAAGGTTCCTAATTTTATGTCCTTTTATATTGATCAAGGTTACATAATCTCTAAAATATAAAAATAACATAAATATAATATCTATTGGATATAAATTAATTTAAATTAATACATAATATTTTGATATATATAAAAAGTAATTATATAGTTCATTGAGACGATAGTGCATATATGTGCATGAATGTTTTTTTTTCATTTATTGAAGAATGGAAGAAAAGAATGTTAATGAGTAATTGAACATTAAAGAATCATTATTATACAATATATATCACATATATTCCATAAATAAATCCTTTTTTCATCCATACAAACAAAAATTAAAAAATGGATCCCATGGCTTCGAGGATTGGTAGTCCATACGCATGCATGAGCGCCATTATTGTTTTCCAACAGATTAGAGAACCATAAGGTATATGTTATATTATAATTATTTAATTATAATAACATAATAAATATCAAATATATATATATATTAAATAAATCATTATATCCTTCCATGAGATGTGGTGATTGTAAAAAAAATTATATTGGTTAATGAGGTTGTAGTCCTCCTTACAAACAATAGACGAATTCATTTCAAATTTTATAGAATTGCAGATTGATATATTTTATGAAATTAAAATAACAAATCATTATCATATGGAAGGAATTGGTATTATTATTTCATAATATTTGAATAATATTTAAAAGATATATAAGTAAAATTAAAACAATATTTCATGGTTTTGAGTTATACATCATCTTGAGACATCCACTTTATGTTAATATATAAATAGTTTATAGAATGGTTTTCTGATCAAAATAGGGAATCTAAATCACATGAAGGGTTATGAGAAATATATTTTGGAATGTAAATTCTGAATCAGATGGATATAGATCTATGTATAAGAAAGAATGGGTGTTTCCTTTTATAATTGGCATAAATGAAACACTCGAAATTTTTGAAAAGTTTATAATATGTTAAAATTTTATTCACCAAAGAATGTCTCAAAAATAGATCATTTCTAAATATTATATGATATATTATCAAAATATTTCAGGAAAAGAAAATTTGGGACTATTTTTATAATTTTTTATCCCTTATCCCCTTATTCTAACATCATGGTAAGAATGTTTTAACCTTAACCATGATATCGTATTTTTACTATTTTTACTATTCATTTTTACCAAAAAAATTATGTTGACCTTCCGAAAAAAATTATTATCCTTATTTTTCATATTTTATCCAGTCTATAAAATTCAATACATGATTTTCTTGGAATTTAATTTAAAACTATACCCACAAAATAATGAAAAGTTAGTTTTCAGAGAAAAGTTTTTCTTAAGCATTAAAAGTTATTATAAAAAAAGTTTACAAAAAATTGATTACAATAGAATAAATTGAATAAATTATATTATAATTCAGTTCATTTTACATTAATGTTCACAATATTAAATAAATTATCTTTATTAATGATTTGAATGTAAATACAACTTTTAATAAAAAATAGGTTTTTCACTATTTATCAAAAAGATATTCATTTAAAAAAATATATATAATTCACTCTGAGATATTTTTTACATGTTGAATTCATAAATTTAGATTTATTTTTTCAAATAAATTTTATAAAATTTAAAAAAAGTATTCTAAAAATAAGGTCACAAAATGTGATGAAACTGGTTTTTAAAAGTATATTGTTTTTACCAATAATACAGGTTTTAATAATCTGTCATGCATGTCAAAAAAATTAAATAATAGATAATTTTATTAAATATATAGTATATAAATTTCATTTAAATTATTAATAAATAATACTTAATTTATATTATCAAAATAAAAACACATTCTAACCATTAAAAAAATTAATTTAGAAAAACATTTCTTTACATTAATATAATTTTTTATATCAAATTAACATATTAATAATGAATTTATTATACACATGTGTAATCCAAATCATCTTCATACTTTATTTATTCCTATTAATACCCACCAATTTAAAGTAATGGTTATTATTGTATGGTATATTACAATTCATTTTTTATTCGAGGTTTCATGTACAACAATCTATCAAAGAAATTAAATTCATATAAAAATAAATATATCATAAAATATTGGTGAGTAAAAATATAAAATATTTCATTCTATAGAATTATTTTATAAAAATAAATTTATTTTAAAATACCTTTTTATGAATTTTGTAAATTATATATTTTTGAACATTATAAAATATTCTTATATAATAAATTATTTGTGAAAACTAATATTGTTGAAAATTGGTATAGTCTATTAAAACAGTATAGTGAAAATGAAATCAAGTAATGATTATAAAACCATTCATTTACAAGGGTTTAAGATATATATTAAGTAACCTAAAATATTATAGAAAATACATTCTATATTTAAAACATCGATTTGGAAGAAAAATATACACTAAAATGTATATTAGTTTATCTTATCAAATTCATGAAATTATTTGAGGCAGAATTACAGAAAATAAGATTATAATAACAAATTAATGTTATATCAGCATAAAATAGGAAATTTATAATGAGAAAAGGATTTTGGTTAGAAATAATTTCTTGCATGATCAAAATCAAGAAGATATTTCATGACTCACTAGAAAAACTACATCTGTCGTGAAAACAATTACGAATTGAGTTACATTTTAATAAAAACGGTTTAAAGAGAAAGAATATTAAAATGAACATAAAAGATGATTATTAAAATATATTTCATGATAAAAAAACAATATTACATCATATGCACCATATAAATGTAAGTTTCTTCTTAAAGTAAAATATATTTAAATAAAGTTCTTTTTTCTACCAAAATACTATACAATATTTCCATGCGGGTTTACCACACCCTATATTACTATAAAAAAACTAAAATTATAATAATTATCTATTTTGGAACCATATTCATATATATATATATATATATCCCTTTGACATACTAAATTTATAATTATTTACTATAAATATTGTGGTTCATTATAGCTTATTTATAACATAGCATGTTTATACATTTATTTGTCTTTCACAATCATTATAATGTTTATGTTGATCCTTGATATATGATAAAAAGTTCATAACTACTATGTTACCTTTGTTTCTATAATATAAATCCCGTTGTTATTTATAAATGTTTTCATTCATCCGATGAGAGTTTTAATTACCACTCTTGATGATGATATTGGAGAAAAATGTGTTTCGATAGTTCATGATGATTAGTGATCATATATTATTAATAGTTTTTTCATTAATATTATAATTTAATAAAAGTTAAAAAATATTTAATATAATATTATTACATGTAATTATTTGTGTATAAATTCCCATAATAATTCACTATATAAACATTACAACATCACAAAACTACGTGGTAAAACGACCTAAATAAAAGAATGTCATGTTGATCACATGAGTAATATTGTTCTACTATGTTGTGTCAATATAACCTTTATATAATCTTAAACAAGTAATATATATCTTATTTCTCCATAAAAACCATTTTTATAATTTTTCATGATTGGTGGTCATGAAAAATGGAATTCATTGTTTTTGGAGATTGTAGTCCCCTTTAACATATAGTTTAAAACCGATTTATAAATCATTGAATAGAGTGATGGTGCATGAAAAAATATCATTTAAGAATTATAATAATTTTATAAACATCATATTACCTAATTAATAACCCATTATGTTTAATCTATTTTAGTTGTTTTAGAGAAATGATACATGTCATTCGTGGATGTGGTAGTCCGCAAATACAAAATATTAACGGACATATTTCTTAATAAATGGATTTCATGTTGTTAAATTTTTAATTTGTTAATTTATTATTTTTACAAGGGAAAAACAAAATTTTTTATGAATGGAATCCTTTATTCCAACCAGAAGAGTTTGTGATGAATAATTTATTACACCTCGTCATAAAGCTCTATTTCCATACATACACATGATCAATATGATTGTTTCTCATATAGGTTGTTATGGAATGAATGAATAATTGTAGTGAAATTTATATAATTAATTTTTATTATGTATTTGATACAAAAAGCTATATATTATAAAATATAGGGAATATTAGGAAGTGGAAGATAAGAAAATAAATACCAAGTATAAGTTTAATACACACATTAGGAACACATATTTTCTATTAAATTATAATTGTAAATGATCAGATTGTATTAAAGGATTGTTGAAAAGTTGATATTTAGTGGGAAATTTTTATAATATATGAAAATGGGTATTTTATAACAACATTATTAGAATTTATGGTATTTTAAATAAGGGGTCTAATGGTGTCCATTTATTAGTGGGGGATTGGTAGTTTCTGAATTACCATAAATTAATAAATTATTACATTACACTATTCAAAGTCAAAGACCCCCTATTTGAAAAGTATGGATTATTGTCCATGATATGAACTAACCATCTATCATCCACTTATATTAGGGACATATTTTATTTATAAATGTGTTCTTAATTTCACATTACCTGTGTGTACTTTTTTCAATAAATCTTTAACAGTCAAACATGTTAATAAATTTAAATGTCCATTACTAATAATAATATTGATTATCCATCTGCGTATTTCAATACTATATATGATCTAAATTTTATAAATTAAAATTTATTTTATTTGGAATAGTTTATTTTATAATAAACGTGAATAATAATTATGAATGGATTTTAAGATAATAATGTTCCCAATGTAAAATTTATGTGCGAGTAAAAATAAATGTATATCAATGTTTTTTATAGAATAAATAGACCAATTAAAAAAAATTAATATCATGTTAAATTAAAAAAAATTAATATTTTGTTCAAAATATTATTTAATTGAATGTAAAGATATAAATTTTTTTTCTTTATTAAATTATCCTTTTACTTAAGATATAAAAAGGATTCTAAAGTGTTATATAACTTAAAATAATGTTCAAAACACATAATATTATTCATTAATATCTTATTTGATCACTTAAATTATTTTATGACATTCAACGTCAATCTAAAATATTGATATATTCATGAAAATTATTATTTCTATAAAAAACATTTTAAACTAAAAAATATATATTTTAATAGAATACTCTAAAAATAAAAATTAATAAATTATGATATTATAATTTTTGTAATAATGATAACATTATATTTTTTTATTTTAAAAAAATGAAATGAAATTATTAATATAGAGATAAAATATAATGAAAAAATAATTTTGTTTAAAAATATATTCTAAAAAAGTATGTTCTTATAATAATATTTTATACGAATTTCTTAATTTCATGATTTTTAATATTATATATCAAATATAGATAAATTATATTTTTTTATAATAATCTTTTAAATTTGATTATTTTAATTTTATAATTTATCATGGAAATCATTTTAGTGTCTATGAAGAAAGATATTAAACATAGTATTATTTAACATAAAATATATATACTAATATCTTGGGATGTTATATTCCTTATTGTAGATAAATAATTTCTACATTGTTTTATCATTTTAAATATATAACTCAGCCATATTAATTACATGGGAATCATAGTGGTGATACTAATAAAAAATTATGCAGAAAATTTCATAGATCGAATCCATCTGTAAGGATATCACCAATAGATATAAAAAATCATAAACAAGATTCCACACTAATAAAGGCCCAACAAATCAGGAATAAAGCATACTCATAAGACCAAACCTCATGAACAAATCTTACTCACATAACCAAACATATTTTACACAATATATGGAGACAACATCAATTATTATTTATCTAATATATTTAACTCCAGTTTCCTCCTCTTATGATCATTATAAAAATTACGAAAATCCTATGACACCTCCATTCTGTCTCCAATAACCTGTAACTTCTCTACTATTATCTGAATTAATTATGATTTTATAATTTTTATCTTTATTGCCTACGCCCAATATAAATAAAATTTATATGTTTCCTATTATGTTTTTTAAAAGGGTCTATATTGGTGGGGGACTGATCATTTTTTTATAAGTAAACCAAAATAAGGGTATGAGATTTACCAATAAACCGAAAAACTCCAAAACACATGCCTAAACCATTACTCCCATATTATTGATAGTTTGATCTATTTAACCATCCAATTATTGATGAAAAAAATTATAAGTAATAGATGATTGAAAAATATTGTGGTAATGTACCAATACATGGGAGCTCAAACTTGTATCGTGATTCGATATATTCGCCCACATAAAACAATGGAGACTCAAAATCATCTCTAAATAATAAATTTACAACATATTCAATCACCTTGTGCCCTTAATTTTCAAGAAGTAAACCCAAATTATCAAAACAAATACCCTATCACCCACATGTTATTGTATCCACTATGAGATTGATACTAAATAAATAAAGAAATAGATATTTCTATTCGATTACATTGAGTGAAATCTAGAAGCTAAAGAAATCCATAAAGAACCTAATGTATGTCCTTAACAATATAGTTGACCAAACTCTAGTATATTAACTATGTGACTAATCTCTTTATCCCTGACCACTAGAAATAACCACTTAAGTTAGGACACTACGTTTCCATAGTAGTATTTATATCTGTGTCTGATCTATGATTCATATGATGAAACACCTCCATCATCACCAATGGAATAAAGATCATCCTAGGGAACAACACATGATATTGACAACACTAATACAATTACTTAGTGGAATCCCCCCAAAACACATGTTCCATTAAAATAATGTATTCAAAATACCTGTTGTAATATTCCACTACTTTGTACACCAATTATGATTACAATTTCAGCTTGCCAAGACACCCCCTACATCTAATTCCCCGATGTCAATATGAACATCTATAAGAAATTATATTACTTTTCATGAATTCCCAAACTCTTGAGAATCACCATCAATCGTCCTACTCATACCATCAGAAATTACATTCCCATTCCTTATTTTATGTAAAATTTCACTTTTGTAATCCAACAACATGTAGATATATTTCCACTGTAACATGTTCAAATTTAACAAAGATAATATATATCTCAAATTTTTATGTTCTATGAAGTCCGAAAATCACAATCTAATGATATTTTTCTTCAATAAAATCTTGTAAAATAGTACTTCTCCTATATCTATATTATGAGGAGTGACATTAAATTAATGGAATCGTCATTTTTAGGACCCATTTGATATAAATAATATTTATTGGATCAAAATGAAACCAAAACAAATTTTCATGTTTCATAGTATACCTAAAAAACATATTCCACCAGGAAAATTATAAACATGAAAACCATCTAGTTTATCTATTAAATACTTCAATTTATATTAAAACATGTCAGTACACACGAAATATTGATACATAATGGTAAATGACTCACAATCCTTGAAAAATAGGGTGAAATTCTCTTGTAGAAACATATACGACTAAGGAAATTCAAATCCTCCAAATAATTATTGGGTGATTAACAAGAAGAAACATCCTTGATCATAAAAATACCGAAGAAATATACCTCATGGGCCTAAATCATAAACATTGATAGCTTCCCAAAAAACTAATGACCTCGAATAACCACATAAATGGATGGAATATGATCTGTATACTATTCCTCAAACAAATAATATTTCTGGTTAAAATTAATCAAACCCACACCGAAGTAGTCATTCAACTCACAAGAAAATGAATCCATTAGTTCCCTGAAGATGACTTTTTTATACATGACATGAAGATCCATTAAAAAATCATAGTTCATCTAACAACTAAAGAAGGAAGTTTCTAGAATATATTCATCTTTCAAATATATCTGAAGATACTCTGACTAAAAATCAATCTTTCATGAATAGTTAGATCTAATAATCTAATTGAAAAGATTATCAATCTATATAAAGGGATAATAATTCATTATTTTCACCAAAATCAACTTACATATACAATATGTTGTCAAATAAATAATTCAATTTTTTTCTAAAACATGAATAGCGGACCCCAATGTAACACCTTCGATCAAAAAAAACATCTCTATTGAAGATCATGAATTTTATTCCAATAAACCAAATACTCTATACTTTCCATCCATTAAAACATAAATATTGGTGACTACCCTATCTAAAAATCTATCCAAAAAACAATTTTTCTTCTATATGGTATTTATATTACCTATTTGGTAAAAAGTATAAGGATAGGTCTAAAACATTAAAAAAACAACGAAATAAACCTTTAAAGAACCCATCACTAGATTAGTCAAAATAGAAGAAAATTTCATGACCTGTGCATACCCCATATGATATTGTTCAACAATAATGAACATAATGAGATCTATGTTAACAATAAAGAACATAAAAATCTGTTGTAACAAATGAATGATTACCTAAAGAAAATAAATTCATTCTATGTAAAGTATGAAATCATATATTTTAATCCATAAATATAATAATATTCCTCAAGACCAATAGTTCCCAAACCATAGTTAACAATCTATAAATGAATCATAAAATCATATTCATCATCAAAAAAAATTCAACACCTTGGTGTTTGGAAAACTCTCCAACTGAAGTAATATATACATGAAATGTAGGTGAAATAAAATCATTATTATTTAATAATATTTGTAAATAATTAATAAATTTAGAAAATAGATAGATGGTACCACACACATCATCTAGATTATCTGCCCCTAGAAAATCTATAACATGATTATGGACACATCTCAATCCATGAACTCTTTGGTCTTGATTTCCTATACAAGTATAACCATGATATACCCAATTTCCCTTTAGAAGAGTTTCATAATCAGGATGTTCTTTACTAGTCCCATCTCCCCACTATTGATCCCATTCCAAGGCACCATATTTCTTTTACAAATATCTCTAAGGATACAACAACAATAGTTGATCCTAAAGTAGGTCACTAGCTCCCTACTGGCTATCAAGGGTGGTCATACTCTATATTCTAATGGAACTGAACATTATGTTAAAGTAGACCGATGTATAATATATTGGTAGAGGTCTGAGAACTACTAGATCTGGTCTAGTGGGATTGATGTGTATGAAACGGACTCCCCACTATCTAAAACACAGACCGACTAGGATACTGAGAACCATTTCAAAGAAATCTACTCTATAATAATTCAGGAATAAATCCCTCCCATGAGGTTCCCATTTGATTAGGTAGCATCTTGTAAAACACATCATTATCAAGAACCTCAAAGAATATTAAAACAATATATATAAATTTAATATCTAAGGAATATTTATTTTACTATAATAGATTATTCTAGAAGATATGATCCATAAATTTGGATGTTATTGAAAAATATCACAAACTCATGCATGTTGTAAATCCACTGGAAAAGAGAAATAATATCATGGAATTGTCTCTCCAACATTTTCAACAAAAGTAAATTATCCCATAATGGATCCCGAGAATTCTTCCATGAACCAAATAACACATCACTTGCACTAAGGTGTAACAAATCCACTGATGAGAATACCCTTGCAGCATTATTATAGACAATGATTTCTACTTGTCACCCCTAAAAATAATAAAATCATACATAATCTCTTGATCCTCTAACAAATCCATAGTCTTTGATGATCTACTGGTGTATCCAATATAACATAACATACATGGACTTGGTAGGGACATCAATTAATAGATACCCCTAAAATAGAAAAATGTTATGGACTTCTTAACTCTATTTATATCATCTATATGATCAGTTAATTGAAACCATTCCCATTTTCCATTTTTAATGCAATTTAATAAGTGGTATATATATTCATTATGCATGATACTTACCTAGGTGAATACCATATTAAAATCATTACTTATCATAGTAATTATTTAAGTTTAATGTTCTATGCATCTTCTCTTATATAGGCCTAATAATTTTTGGATTAGTCTTTCTCCCTTTTTCACATCAAATTTTATATTATATTAATATTATCTCTCTAATAGCCTATGAAATCTTCATCTAAAATGGACCATCATAGTTCAAACAAATCATACGCTGAAGTCATCCTTGACATAGTGTGGTGAAACGAAGTTAATTGAAAAAATTCACGAATAAAACAAAATGAAGAAATTAAACTATATGAAACGTAGATGAAAATGGAATAAAAACCATAAAATCAAAGATACAACTGGATAAACTAGAACATATTAATGTGATGAGCTATCACCTCCAAACAACCCTACCCATAAGGAAATGAAAAATGAAAAGCTGATGTGCTACAATATTCATTTACATTTTACTAGAACATGTAAGAAATCATCTGCAACTACCAGGATGATAATGTAGGGGTGATTACAAATCCTAGTATGATACCACTGTAGAATCTATAAACAGTCTAACATCAAGAATACAGTAGTTCAAGCATTTAAAATAAAATTATATTTATAAATAATTTTCCAAAATCTAAAATCATTCCATAATAATTTTCCCTTTGGTTTATAATGAAATTCTTATGTATTCACAAGCTAGAAATATGAAATGAATAAGTGATAAGATATGAAATAAATTACTTAAATAATGATGTATGAAAGTATACACATATCCATGATATACCATCATGTGATTCCATATGATAGAACATCTTATAATATCATGATAGAAACAAACTGTGATAAAAACAATCAAGTGATACAAAATAATAATTGTAAAATTACTCTATCATTTGGAATCTAGAATGTGGGAAAATATATACTAGGAAATAATCAAAAACATTGACTAACATTCAATCAAACATACATCAAGTTCTGCCACTGTTTTTCAATATCTTTAAAAACAGTAGTGGTTCCATACATATTATAGTTTACGATGTCTATTTTGTGATAAAAAATGGTTCTCAAAGTTAATGTATTTTAGCAATATATTTCAGAACAATTCTCACCAATTATAAAACATTTTTCAAATCCAAACCCAACCACTTCTCAATTTGAAAACCACATTTCTGATTAAGAAAACTTTTAAAAGAACACACCATAAAAACATTTATATTTAAAAGAATCCCATTCAAACAATAAATAATGACATTTTAATGAAGAACCCTATTGAATATTTCCTGTATGATAATAAATTAATTGAATTAAACAATTTTATACAAACACCTCTCTCAGAATAGTATAAACCCATCCACCTTGAACAATGGTGATTGGAATCAAATATATTACCCTTTAAAAGAAATGAAACACTAAAAAAATGAAAGTATAAATACAAAAAAATATATGATGGTGAATTTTACAAAAAATGTATTAAATGTAGTGGAAACAACTAAAGGAAGAAAGAAAAATAAGGAATGATTACCTATAGAAGTGCACCATAACAACCCTCATTATTGATCACCAAACGAACGATCCGGAAGAAGATGGGACCTCTATAATCCAATGGGATAAGATATGGGTCGGGAGATGGAGATCGTAACATATTATTACCTAATTTTATGTAATTTACTTATCTATACGAGTTTTTATCTATATTTTGGTGTTCCTTGAGACTCTCGAGGATAGAGATAATTTGTTGGGTCAAATTACTTAAAGTCTGCAAATTATAATTTATTTCTATAGAGGAATTTGATTATAACTATGTAATTGGATTTTTTTTGGGTTCTCATGTGGTTCATAAGATTCCATATTTCTTAAGGGTTTGGTGAATAATATGTAGTTTTTATAGAAGATGGGAGATATATATGTCATGTAATGGGAGTACACCAAATTTATTTTCTATATGTAAGGATCTATAAACCTTGTAAATAGAGTGATGTATTACACACTGTTTATAGATTTCATATCATGAAATCTTAAAAGGTAATTTTTTATTAAAACTTTTACATGCTTTTTGGAAAATTTGAGTCACGAGTATTACATGACATGTAATGTGATTACATGTAATTTATATTTCATGGTTTTGTCTACTAGGGTACCACACAGATGATGTTTTCATTCATTAATCCATAGCTCCAATGGATCTCATATTATGGACCATTTCGATTGATCTTGGGAGACTTTATTTGGTATAGACTGATTCATTTAATGATTCTTCACCATTGAAACTGGATTACATCTATTTTGGTGAGTAATATTTTATTCATATTTATTTCATTGATCATGATTGTTTTTGTGAATTGTATTATCAGATCTGTTTATCGATGGTGATGTTTCTACGTGTTTTCTTCTAGTTCTATTTTGTGATCATGTTATAGGGACCATTTTATTTTTGTTTGTGGTGTGGAAGGTGTTCTTTCATTTGGTATGTCTTATTTCCTCTTCTCAGTCAGCCCTTTTGTTGAATGGAATCAAATATATGATTTTTTGGTTGTTTCTATGGCCACCATTTTCATTTTCTTCATCTTCGTGTATGTGGATCCTTAATGGAAAAGTGAAACCCCAAGATTTGTGGTAGGTGGTTTGGTCAATAGCTTGTTTTGGTGAACATCCCGACTGGTGTTTTTTAGAAAAAAAATTATTAAAATAAATGGAAAGTAATTAGTGATTCCTGCGTGTGAAAATAAGAATTTTTAGAATATAATTTCCCCCTAGTTTGGGTAAATGGAAAGGTTTTTTCAATGAATTATGAAATGGGACTGTGAAATGGTGTTCAATGTATTGTTTGATGGAAATTGTTTGATGAACATTTGTTTTAAAGTGGATCTCAGGGGTCTCCATTGGTAATTTTGTGTAAGGTATTGTAATAGGTCTAGTTCACTATCATGGGGTTGGGTAATGGGAATTCCTCTAAAACCTATGCCAGTTTTTCTAGGGACTTGTTAGTATTATTGGGAGGATCACTTGTTGGGTGTTCCTATAATCTCTAAACATGATTCATATGTCTAGTGTACTGATCTGTACAAAATTTTGGATGTTACGTATGACAATCCTTGCTATCCTGACCTATTATGATGCCTATGATGATGATAAATATGCTTCTAATTTTGCATAATACTATTTTGTTGTATTTTCATTGACTTAATATGAAATATGATGATTTTTTTACATAACATATCAGTTATGATATATGGATATAAAATGCATTGAAACTAATTCTCTTATTTTTATTTGGAAATGTGAAAAGAAAATTCTAATTAAATTCCTTTCCCATTCTTTAATTATAAAAACTATTTAGCATTTATCATGCCATGTTTTCATTAATTCTTGGATATATTGTATTATTGTTCAATGACATTACAGGGTACACCAAGTTGAGTCCCTACTAATCCTATTAGTCACACCTTGTGTACCCCTTTAATTGTGCAGAGACCTAGTTATTTCTTTGTATGGAATAACTTTCATTGTGCCATAGTGAGGTGGTCATGTTTTCCATCAGTTTAGTTGAGTAGTATGTGTTGAGATGGTGGGAGTTTTCCCAAACTATCACAAGGAGTAGTTTGTTTTTTCAATTTGGACTATCTGTTTAGGTATGAATTATACATGGAGATTTGTTATATTCTTGTGTTGATTGGTTTCCACAATTTGGTTTCTATTATGAAATATATTTTAATCTTCCTATATTTTTATCTTTTATATATATATGTGTCTATGTGTGTGTCTGAATGTGGGGGAGTGTGTGTTTTCTTTTCTGTTTCTTCTAGTAGGATGAAGTTTCTCCATGTGTTTGTTATTTGATGTCTGAGTTCTAGTCCCCATCCTGTTGGGTTTGAGAATTTCCTTCGAGTATGATGAATATTTAGTTTAGGTACTACTTTGAGAGTGTATTTGTGATGGTTTTAACAAATATTGGTATCAAAGGGGGAATTTCCTCAATATTCTTGGTCTTATGATGTTTGGTAGACTAAATATAATATTTTGGAGACTTTAAAGGTAGATTCTAGTTATTATTGAACCTACTTGTGATGTGATGACACTCCTGTTATCATAGGATATAAATATGTGTGTCTATTTTTTTAATTTATTGATGAAAATATCATTTGTTTCTTATGTGTTTTCCAGTTTGACATGAGATTATTCATTTCTATGATAATTGTTTTTGTTTTAGTGTGCATCAATATTAATCCAAGATGTGTTTTGTGAAATTATCTAGATTTTTTAATAGGTTATCCTCAAGGGAATCCTCTGATGTATCCAAAATTTATCCAATTTATCATATGGGTAGTTCGTACTATTGAACAGAATGTTCCCAAAGATCAAAATATATTTATTTAGGTAAAAAAATGAGTTATATGATAAATAGAATGACCAATGATATATTACATGAGAATCCAACACCTGTTAAAGGTATGAATGATCCCCTAGAGGAAGAGGATTGGATTTAAATCATTGAACATATATATGACTTCCTGGAAACACATGAGAATATCAATTCCAAGAGTGTAGAGTTTAGAACTGACAGTCCTATAAAACATTGGTTGGATTCCATGGTAGATGTAGATATGGGTGTTAGATTTGAATGCAAGTGTTTTTAGAATATATTCATCAATTATTTTTGTTAATATTTTATGATTGTAGATAAGTATCTGGAGTTCCTCTCTTTATAGCTGATAGAGTGTTCAGTGTCATCATATACATATTAGTTTGCTGATATAATTCATTTTTCACAAGTGGTTGTAAAGAATGATCAACTTAATGATCAGAAGTACATATAGTGGTTGCAACATGATATTAGATCAGATATATTTACACTTATTTTTTGGAACTATAATGAGATAATGGATATGACTATGATAGTAGAGATGAAGATGATATGAAATGATGGATATTTGGTCCCTTATCATCCACCTAGTATAAAATATAGTGGATCCTCCGAGATTAATAGGAACTTGCATGATCGATGCAGAAGTGGTGAAGGTATTTCTCATAATTATTCCTCTTCAACACCTCTAGTTGTAGCTATTAGTGTGCCTCAAAAAATTTATTAATGTGGGAAGGATGGAAACACACAAAAATATTTTCCTTCACCTACAAACAAGTTCATCAATTCTTGATGTTTTTGTCATCTATAGTGTTTCTATCATGAAATGAATACTCCTCAATATGGTCAGGTATTGTCACCTCAAAATTCTATTATGGAATATTTAGATACTTTAGTGGTTATAGGGATCCATCCCATCCCTCAATAGTAAATTACCTTCACGTAGTCGATGTGTTTACATTGGAGTTTGATGTGAGCCATGTAATAGTGATAAGAGCCATCTTTATTTTTCCTCTATAGGAATTGATTTATATGATATTGGTACATCCCACACATTTATGTCAATATTTTTTGTTGATATCATTATTCTTATCTTGGAACTAATTTCAATTTTTATGGTGATATGTGATACCTATTAGAAAGAAGAAATTGAACTGGTTGTAGTTCCATTATTTTACACTATCAATAGCTGATTCAGAACAAGTATATGATTTTCTTATTCTCAATATAGATTTATTTACAACATCATTAAGATGTATTGTCTTGCTGACCATCATTCTAAGGTTTACTATTATCATTGGTAGGTCCTGTTTATTTTGTCATATGGAGGCTCATGTGTCTTTCATGGGGAGTGGGATCTGGCCTCGAGTCTTGGATGACCTTGTCGCCCAGATATCAAGAGTTGTTTCCTATTTTCGATGTTAACATGATTATATTTCTTTTATTTTTTATCATCCAACTATTTTTTATGGTTTTAATAATGTTTTCCAAGAAAATTTATTCGGGCTTCCTCCTATGACAGAGGTAGATTTCATGGTTGACCTAGAACCAACAATATAGCTGATATTGATACCTTATTATCAAGTGTCACTAGAAGAGATATAAGATATGAGGATTCAGTTTAATGATCTTCAGGGAAATGGTTCTTTCACCCTAGTGATTCTCATTGTGTAGCCCTAGTTTTATTTTCAAAAATTCCAAATGATTCACTTTGATTGTGTGTGGACTACCAAATGTTGAACTCAGTTACATTCCAGAATATATATCCTCTTCATCATGTGGATGATTTGATTGATCGGTTAATTAATCAATGTTTTTTTAGAAGATTGATATATGGTATAGTTATCATAATCTCATATTTCCAAAGTGTGTTATTCTGAAGAAAACATTTTGGGACAGGTATGGTCAATATGAATATATTTTGATGTCAGAATGTATAATTAAGGATCCTTTAGTTTTCATTGTTTTTATGAATAATATATTCCATTAGGGTTTCAAAAAAAATTAGTGTTTGTAGATGTCATTTTTTTATTCAATATCACAGAGACAATACAAGAACAATCTGATTTTGGTTTTGTAAATCATGAGGAGTCACCATTTTTTTGGAAATCTCTTCAAATTGCTCATCTATATTCAAGAAGTTAAATTCACAGGGCCTGTGTTTTATGATCATGGATTTTTATTTGGCTCTAATATGTTAAAGGATTTTATATAATTTGAAGTGCTAAAAAAAATCCTTGAGATAGATATATTCCTTGGACATATTGGATAATATCAAAGGATTATCAAAAAATTATCTATAGTGTTGTCACCTATGATTTCTCTTACTAGGAAAGGGCTGAAATTCATATGAAATTCAATGTTTTAGAATTAGTTTAGAGACCCGAAAATACTTCATACATTCAATCATATTCTGATATTTCCTATGCTCGGTAATGTCTGTGCGGTTTTCTGTGATGCTTCTAGCACTAGTTTGGGATGCATTCTGCTGCAGGATAATCATGTGGGAGATTAATGCTCTTGTTAGCTATTCCAAAATTATAATAATAACCCCAATATGGATTTTGATCTTAATATAGTTATTCATGGACATAAGTGTTCGAAAATTTTTATTTTTGGTGAATTTTTCATAGGATTTTTCAAACCATACTATTTTGAGCAATATATTCTCTAAAAAAGACTAGAATATTACACAGAGGTGATTGGTGGAACCCTTGTAGATGTTTCACTTCAATATCATCTACCACCTGAAAGGGAATGTCATTATAGAAGATCTTAGTAGGAACGTTCCTTCACAAGTACTAATTTAATTGAAGGAATAGTGGAACAACATGTGTCTTTTTTATCAGTTTCATATTCATGCTTACAGGTTTTTTTAGTCATGTTTTTAGAAGTGTTCAATTATCTTCATCTCCAATTGAGTCTATTCTACAGTGTCAGTATTATGATGATGTGTTCATAGGAATTTGAGAAACCTAATATCATGGGGAGACCATTTTTTGTTGTATCTATCTTTATATGGTATTCTCAATTTTGGGGATCAATTCTCCATCCCAGCATCTGTAAGGATAGTTTTTTTGTTGTATTTTTATAGTAATTTATGATATATTCATCTGGGAACTATGAAAATGTAATATGAAATGAGATGGGGATTTTGGTTGTTGGGTATGAAGTTTGAAATTATTTATTTGTTTCCCCAATTTAACATCTTTCAAAAGATGAAAGAATATCTTTTCCAACCTTCTAGTTTTCTTCATCTTTATTGATTTTTATTTAGAAATAAAAAAAGGTATCCATGTATTTTGTGGTTTGGTTTTTATGGACTACCCATAAGAGGAATGATATCTATATGGTGATTGATTGGTTAACAATGTAAACTCCTAATACTTTGATTAAAGACATAGAAATATATAAATATCTAGGTCAGTTTTATGTGCATTAAATTTTTTTATTACATGGTCTTCCATCTTCCATTGTTTCATATAGGGATCCTAGGTTTACTTCATAGTTCTTGAGAAGACTCCATGAGGTGATGGGGACCCCGGTCATGTTTAATGCAACTTATCATCCATTGAATGATAGTTATATAGATTGTGCTATTTAGATACTAGATGATATTCTCCATTGTTATATGTTGAATTTTTTTGGATCTTGGGATAACCAACTATGACTATAATAGTATTCTTACAACAATAGTATCTATTCATCAATAAAAATTGATCATTTCGATGATTTTAATGGTCACCGATGTTGATGACCTCTTTGTTGGGAAGAGGTGTGAGAAGATTCTTTAGTGGGACTATGTTTAGTTAAAGTGACTTCTGTGATGATTTAAGATATATGTTGGCATCTGGTTATAGGGAAGAGTGGACATAAGTCATTTTTTATCAAGATAATTATAATTTTCATTTTATTCTAGTGTCCAGGTTTTCATGAAATTTTCTACACGATTGGGTAAACATTAGGTTAAAATATTGAAATTTGTCTTTGAGATATGTTAGACTATTCGAGGTCACTGAGAGGCTTCAGAAGGTTTCATATAGTTTATAATTTTTGCCTCATTTTAAAATAATTCATGTTGTTTTCTACATATCATTTCTTAGTAAACATCTTTTTGATCCCTCTAACATTCTATGTTCGGAAAAGATTGAGTTAGAGCTAGATTGTTTTTTTGTTATAAATCCAATTGAGACCATTGATGATAAATTGAAATAATTTCATGGGAAGTCAATTATATTGGTCAGGGTTTTGTGCTAGAATGGATTACATTCTCATTATATAATTGAGTTTGATTCCTTGGTGAGGGAGCTGTGACCACACCTCTTTACCAGAATTAATTCTTCAACATGTCTACCTAGAAATGGAAAATATTTTGATGGGGAGTTTATAACATCTAGTTACCCTCTTTTATGTATTCCCCTATTCATTACTTATTTTACTCCTTAATTGTATGTGTCTTCATACTCCCAAGGATAGAGATATATTTTTAGAAAATTACCTAACGTTTGTTGTTTTATGTTTATTTTAATTAATGGAGTCTGGTTACAAATAAGCTAATGTATTTTCAACTTCCCCCATGGGTTATAGGATTCCCAAGTGGGTTTGAGGATTTTGTAAAGAATATACATTTTTTGCAGTCTGTAGAGGAAATAAATTCTTTTAATGGGGGTACATAACATGTCGGTTCTACAGGGTAGATGTCATGATCCATTTTAATAGTGTGATAGTAGTACACTCTACATATAGAGTAGACTTCACATAATGTTAAAAATCACGTTTTTTATAAAAATACATTTGGGTTTCATCATATCTGATTCCTAGTGATTACTTTATCTGTAAAGGGATTTTATTCCTTTTAAATTCTGTGGTTTCTGATTTTAGGGTGTCTCTCTACTGATGTTTTTATTCATTCATATACGAATCCTTTGGTTGTTAATGTAGATCCATTCTTCAATGATTTTTGTAGTGTCCATTCAATAATGATTGATTCGTTTGGAGATTGATCACCAATTCTTGTTGGTTTATGTCTCACTGGGTGGGTAACGATTTCTTCTCTTTCTTAATTACTTTCATTGTGGTTGCATCATTTAATTGCTTTATAATATCCATTGAAACTTATTTATTTTTCTTTCTAGTTACCTTCTAAATATATTGTGAAATATTGTTCAGGGGGTCATTTTCTTATTGGTTGTGGTGTGGAGGGTGTATGTTCTTGAGGTATGTGTTTATCCTCTTCTACATCAACCCTTTTTTGAATTTAATAAAATCTAAGAAGTTTAGGTTTATTTTTATGGGATATTTTTTCATTTTTTTGATCTTCAAATAACTAGAACCTTTATGGGAATGTGTGTTCATAGGTTTTAAGGTAGGTTGTTCTATCTGTAGCCTATATTGGTGAACTACATTACTATAATTTTTGAAAAATATTTTTATTAATTGAAATGAATGATATTACTAATTTTTCTTGTGTGTATAGGAATGGGTATTTATAAAAAAAATTCCCCTAGTTTTTGTTTACTGAAAAGGGATATCAATGTTTTGAGAAATATGATTTTTGAAAAGGTATTCAATGTGTGGATTATTGTTAATTATTTGATGAATTGGATTGGAAATAAGATATCATGGGATGCCTTGGGTACTTAGGTGGAAGGTATATTAATTTGCCTTTTTCTCTTTTTAGGATTTTTTAATGGGGCTTTCCTCTTCTCCATTGGCATGTTGCTTTAAGGACATGTTAGAACAGTTTGGATATTCCCTTGTTATGGTGTTCTTATTGTCTCAATAATCAATGAATATGTCTAGTGGTTTGATTTGTACACAATTATCTATGTTACCTATGAGTTTCCTATTCATCTTGACTGATTCTGATCCATGGTGTGATGTTACATGTTGTTATGTGTTGGGTATGTAGTGTTTTGTTTTACTTGCATTCACTTGATCTGAGATTTGGTACTTGATTTGTGTGGGTTTTATATGATATATTGACTATGATATATGTATATGCGATGATTTTAAACTTATTTATATGTTTTTTATAGTATTATTGAAAAACGAATATATTAATATCTTTGTCCTTATATTTTTCATAAAAACAATTAAACTATTATCATGCATAGTTTTCACAAATGTTGAGAAGGCATGGATTATTTTTCAATGACATGATATTGAAATACTTTGTGAGACCCCTTCTGATCCAATTAGCTCAAACCAATAAGACAAGTTCAGTAGTATGTACTTCTGGTTATGACATTTAATACATGGAATGGGAAGGGGATACAATGATGTAGTTAGGTTTTCTATCTTCTATGTTGAGTATCTGGTAGTGAAAAGGTTAGAGTTTGCCCATTCTATGACAAAGGTTAGTTTTTTTCGAATTTTTATATTCTTTTTTTATAAGAATTATATATTGTTAATTTTTCTACTCTTCTGTTGTTTGGTTTCTCCTTTGTGATTTTTGATATAGAATATATTGTTATTTTATTTTGTTTATCTCATTTATATATATGTATATTCCATGTTTCCTGTTTAGGTTGGGAGACACTATTCCCTTTGGTAGTTATTTTATTATCAGGGGTACTAGTTCTCATCCAATGTGGATCAAGAATGCCCTTTGGGCATGTGGAATATTCATGTTGGGTCCTAGTATGATAGTTTATTCGAGTTGGGTACATCAAAAAGGATGTGGGTGGAATGAAAGAATAAAACCTCTTATATCACAGCAAAAAACAAATCCACAAGTGTTATATCTCTTATAGTACCATTACACAACATCAATTCCATGTTGGTTGGAAATAAAAATATTTTTGTCTCCCGTTTATTAAGAACATGATTTTAGCCAATATATGTCTTGAACTCCAAATACCTGATGTGTACACTTTACACCCTAAACTAGATTCAGGGAATCTTCATGGTGACCAATACATGGTATGTAGTCCATTTACATAGTGTTCAATCTTTAATTAAATATAAAACAAGATATTTCTTGTTAAAGAATCAACAATTAACATGTGGCATTCTCTGAAATTTTGGCCATTTCCCAGGAAAATTGCCTATATTCTCGAGAAGACCATAAATTCACCCAAACAAGGCTAATAGAAAAAGAATGAATAAGGGAGTAAATTAGAAGCATAAAACGGTGTTACAATATCTCCACCATAAACACTTTCTTCCCCCATAAATTCCCCATATTAATGGACTTATAAAAAGTGAAGGCTACTGCTACATCATTAATAATTCCATCACTCACATCTTGTGGTCATCCCATATTCACTGCTATATTACCCATATCATAGGAATCAATTAACAATTCAATAACATATAATGAAAATCCATAAAATGAATATGATTCTCAACAATAGTGGTTTTGGTATGAAGATAAACATCCTCATATACAATCAAATGGGAAGTATTTGGTACATACCACCTTAGCTATGATACATGAAACACTTCATGGTAAGATGTAAAACCATATATCATGTTCGAAAGATATACAACCATTCCTTGTTTCCCAATGTTCTGAAATGGATCCACAAACCATGGTTCCAACTTTCTCTTCCTACCAAACCAAGGATGTCACAAGAAAGGTGAAATTATAATTAAAACATGATCACCAAACAAAAACATTAGTGGATGTCAATGATTGTCTAAATAATCTTTATGATGGATTTATTCCTTGATCAATCTCTCCTGGATCAAATTCACCATATCCATCACATTCTGAATAATAATTAACTCAACCATGGTATACTCTCCCAATTATACATAGTACATGGTATATCTATATGGCCAACCATAAAAATCCATGAAGGGATCAATCTTGATAGATTATTAATAAATATTTTTGTTGTAAAACATGACCAGAAGAAATTTATTTTCACATAGAACTCTATAATGAATCACAAAATCTTGGATCATATCCTCATGAGCCTAGATATCCCTATCTATCTTAACCCCCATATGTGAAAGATAATGCGTGATCAATGTAATATGATAAATAAAGGTCTTGTACATATCATTACTAAATCATGACATGAACTATAGGTCCCTGTAATATACAACCATAGATTGAACACCAGGAATTATAAAAATGTCATGTACATGAAAGTCCCAAATATGTTACACCTTCATTGACTCCTTGATAGAGAGAAAATACTTCGTTTTCATGAATTGATCAATGATCAAAAAAATTGCATCCTTCCCACTATGATTACTTGGAAAACAAACAATGAAATCCATAGAAATAACTTCCCACTTTTATACCAGAATGGTAAATTTTTATAAGAAACCTATTGGTCTCTTGTGTTCCACATTAATTATCTTACAAGTAAAATATTTTGATTCAAAATATACAATTAGCCAGCGCATCCACAACTGGTGATATCAATGTTTTATCTCATTATACATAATGTTAGCCACATGTTTCATTGAATAACAAGACAGATTTCCACTGTTGATCAACACCTAACTCAGGCGGAATGAAACAAACTAAATATTATAGAAGTGAAATCACTATCAAGGGAATAAGTCCACCCACATATGGTCACCCTGCAATTAATGGTTTTTCCCAAGCATTGGAACTCGGTTTCAATCACATACTCTAGCTAAACCCGCACATAAAAATAAATTTCATCTTTAATAATAAACATGAACACATTTCAACCAACCTATACTTCTACCAAACTCATCTTAGCAATAAAAGTCATCATGGGCCACTCCTCAACCGATTCCTTCAGATTTTGTGACTGTTATTTTCTTTTTAATGCATTGACAACCACATTTCTTTAACAGGGGATTATGAAATATAAAAATCAAAATTTAGAAGTCACTAACAGTAAAATATTTTTCATATGCTCATATCCCTTAGAGTAAAAATATATTTTTGGATACAATGATTAGAGTACATAATAAAATTCTCTCCAAAAGGTTGTGTCACCATATTTTTAGTACCTCAGTAACAACTTTTAACTCAACATCGTGGTTATGTTAGTTCATCACATGAGGGTGTAATTTTTGTGATCTATGGAAAACCACTTATTTCCTATGTATCAATATAGATATATAACCCATACCAGAAGCTTTGTAGAAAACTTCACAACCAGGACCTTATTTTGGAATAATAAAAAATGGGTGGTGAAGTTAAAATCACCTTATTATCAGTAAAATAACTCTGAAAATTATTGTTCTCCAAAAACATTATAGACCTAAGTGTTAAATGATTCATTGATAATGTTATCATGTGTAAATAATGAAAAAATAATTAATAGTTACAGGACAATCTTATTAATTTTCATATCTCAAAAAAATTATATTGGTCCTAGGATATAACAACATATATCTTTTCAAGATCCATTGAGATTCTCTTCTCAGACATCACATTTTCCATAAATTTCACTTCCCAAATCTAAAACAATCATTTTGAAATATTAAAATATATTTTATAGTCTTTTAATGATAAAAAATTACATCCAATTTATCCATGTGATCCCCTTCTAACATAGAGTGCATAAAAATAACATTCATGAACCTAAGAACAAAATAGTCACTAGACTGATAAAATATATGGTTCGTCACTGCCATAAACACCATATAAGACTTAGTAAAACTGAATGAAATAACAATAAACTAAAAATTCCAATATCAACTCCTAAATTCAGTCATTGGTATATCATATTCTCAAACATCCAACTGTTTATACCCTAACTAGAATTCAATATTTGAAAACCAACAGGCCACTCTATGCTGGTAAATTTCTCATCAATCCTATAAAAACATTATTTGTTCATAATAGTCACCTAATTAACCTTTTCATAGATAATAAAATGTCTAATACCCCTATAATACTTTTTATAAATGAGTACATGTGAATCTCATAGCGATGTGCTATGATGATAAGTCCATTAACAACTATGTCCACAGTTTGGACCTTAACATCCACCAACTCAGAATGTTCCATTCGATAAGATGGAATTAAAATGGGAATCGTACAAGGGATTGGGTAAATGTAAAACATAGCTACCCTCAAAGGTGTTAAACCCTAAAAATCATCCATAAAGACATTTGGGATATCACACGCCACTGTAGTAATATTTCTTCCCATGAAAGGGTTAACTACGTCATAAAGATATCAAGAAACTAGATTGAAATTACCCAATCATAAGGAACATTTGGCCTTTACCTACTTGATATAGAGGTTTAATCACCCATGGAAAATTGAGGCACCCCATCTGTAGATAAGAAACATACCCTATGGTGATAATAGTCTATCAATTAATTAACAATGATCATTAAATCCATGTTAATAATCGTGTCAAATATTTCAATATATTTAACAGAAATTCCCATACCACCTTTATGTCGGAAGTCATCATAAGAAAAGTAGGGAGCATAAAACTTTTTTCACACTTCTTACCCAAATGCATAGAAATATCCAACATGTATGGTATATGTTCCAAACATATCTCTAAAAATATAAAATATAATTTATCATATAAAAGAAAGATTGTCACCTGTAGAAAAAAAATATTGCACTATAGATATATAAATATACATTTTACCTCTAACTATAGTCATCCCTACTTAATCTTCACCTAGGGCATACTCCACTACATAAAAACATATGGTCTCATCTCATCCCTAATAATTCATAGCCACATGACATATATCTTACTCCGAGGATTGTCCTCACTACCCTTGGAAGTATCTACTTGATCCTTTGATCCCTTGGTAAATTTGGATCCTACCTTACTACATTTGGAGTTCATGTCACAGAAATGATTCAGAAAGAAGATCCATGGTAATGATTAAATGTTTTGGGAACCTCTACATAATTATAAATATTATGGACAAGTTAACCAAAATTATATAAAAATATTTACTTCAATCCTGATGAATCCCCCAAAACTGATCCACAAGAAAACTAACTATCATTACACTTCCTTTTATAGATAGAAGATATTCCACAACTATCAACTAAATCAACTGAAGACCCACCCAAACATGTATTTATATATTTTTCTTCCTGTCAACTACCAACAAGAATGTTTTTTGCAAAATTTGAATCAACATCAAACTAATTTATTACATCATTCCCAACTCAAACCTATACGCCTCTATGTACACATTAGTGACAAGATACCATTTTAGATGAACCGGCTCAGCAAAATAGGTGGAATACTCTAGAATTGTATGCTCTTACCACTCAAAGTCCATACACTCTCAATTATTTTCCACATATAACATCCTAGGGTATAATTTTTGATTAAATTATTTTTTGATGTAATCTATGGTAATATCCTCATAGAACATAGCTTGAACAACAGTGTCCCACGACATATTTCCTAATCACATTGGCATAGATGTTGTTATACAAATATTTGTGTTTTATGGCTCCGTAAGATGTTAAATACCCTCCAAACACATTCATGAATCAATTCATTTACTTATTGTCCATTTTCTCTGTGGAATATTGGAGGATGTTTTTTAGTTAATTTGGATCCCTGATCCAATAAACTTCATGGGTTCTCGACACCTACATGACCAAAAATCTGAATAGCATGGATTAATGCATATAAAAAATAAGGGTCCAATGGATCATATCCCATAGATACCTCCCTCAAATATGCAAGATATAATCTCATATATATATTTTAATAAATAAAACAAAATAACTAATTATATCATTTTATCATTCTTAAATCATATATCTACTAATATAAATCATACCAATGCTTTAAAATAACTTGAAAATAATGAAATTTTGAATTACACTAATTAAAAGAATTACATAAATAAGAAATTGGACAATTTAAATAAACATCTCATATATTTCATTCAATTTAACTCTAACCCAATGTCTCAATCATAGTAAAAGACCCTATCCACTTATGGTAATTAGGGTTCTGTCACATATGTGAGTAAGACAGTCCCCTTTTCCGCACATACTATCCATATTTTGAAAGTCTGAACTCTTATCTTCCTATGACACAAAACAAAACACATGCTGGGTAAACATACTTTTGGATAATCCTTTACTCTAATAACAAATTATAATATACCAATCCTAGTCATCCAAACCATACACCCATGCCGACTATCACAAGTTTAGGTGACACAAATATAACAAAAAAATATCTTGAATATTACCCAAACTAGACATACAGCCGGATTACAACATGGAAGAAATGGGATACAATAAAACCATACAATCCCAGACAAAACTGGATGAACTAGAAAATATGAAAAATCTATATGTGACCAACAGTCAACTCCAAACCACCCCGCAACAATGGTAGCAACAAAATTGAAGTCGACATGGTATGAGAGTCACTTCCATTTAATTATATTCTATAATATGACATCTTAAAACTCTGAATGTAAAATGTAGAGTGTCATAAAAAACCCTATTAAGATACCACAATAGAGTCTATACATGTTATAATATCCAGAAAAAAAAAAATTCACTAAATTAAATCAAAAATAATTTTAAAAAATAATTTTCTTAAATCCCAAATCAATTGGTAAATAATTTTCAATTTTCTTTTTCATAATTTTTTTTCATATTCTGAAAGAATAATTATTAAATGTAGAAGTGAAAAAATATGAAATCATATTCTAATATTATAAGGTATAATAATAAACTCATATCTATGGAATGCCATCATATAATTCCAAGTGATACATCTATATATAATAACTTTAGAAAAAAAATCCTTGATTACAAAAACATTTAATTAAAAAAACACAGTATCATTTATAAAATACCATTTTAAACAATATATACTATATATTAAATATCATAAACAATGATAAAAATTAGATCCAACTAATATTGAACCCTAAAATTATCTATCAACTTCATCTAAACAACCACTAGTGGGGCCACACAAAATATTATTTCCTATGTATATTTACTTTTTTTACGGTTGGGGCCAAAGACTAATTTTATTATTAAATCAAATCAAGGACCATTTTTTAACTGGGTACAGGGAGACCCATTACATATCCCAAAGGCTCAGTGGGAATGTATCCCATTACATAGCTCGCAGACTGAAATTTACTGATTTTTTACAGCACACAAAGTTCCAAGCCTAAAAAATACATTTCAACACCATGCTGATCATTACCAAATCATTTGTCAAATCCATGTACAACCTCTTTTCTATTTTAAATAATAGAAATAAAAATTGAAAAAAATTAGTTTTTAAATATAATACCTTTTAAAATATTTATCATTCCATTAACCCCTTCAAACCATAATTGAATTCGATGAAATTAACATTCCAAATGTTTTTTACAAAAATGAAAAGAAATTAATCGAATTGACCCATTTTATGGATTTAAGTACCTAAATAATGGTATTACCATATCCTCCTTTGACAATAGTGATTAGAAACCATGATATCTACATTCAAAGGAACATTCATGCCCAGAAAGTATAATAGATCAATAGAAATTATTTTTTCATCATGAATCTAAACCATAAATGCATCCGCCATAATGGAAATGACTAAAGGAATAAATAACCAAAAGGAATGCTTACTCGAAGTTGTACATCGAAACAAACCCGAGGATAAATAATTTAATGAGTGATCTGGAAGGAGACGATATCTCTAGTATTTAATATGGTGAGATATGAGTAAATATATAGTGTAAAAATATGTAATTAATATATAAATGTTTTTATTGTTCCTAAAAACCAAATTATTTGAGAGTTACACAACAAGTAATCCCATTACATGAAATGAATTCCATTGAGGATAATACACCCAAATAGTGCATCATATTTTCATAAAAACATTCTTTTATCTATATGATATTTATAAATCCAAATACATGACTGAAAAATTTATTCCGTGAATAAGATTCACAACATCTTCCAAGTGACCATTACATGGTGTGTCATCCCATTACATAGCTTGTAATCGCTTAAAAAAATCACACCTTCCAGTTCTCAAGATAAAATAAACCAATTCACTGGGATCGTTCTCCAAAATTTAGGTTATTTTCCACATTAAATCCTATATATTCCATTTATTTGTAAAAATTCACCCAAACAAGAATGATAAACAAATCATGAATATGAGTGAACCTAAAATCAGAATTGTGTGTTACATCACATTTTTTTAACCCCAAACACTATCATATCGCTCAACCAAAATCATTGATACAACATTTTTATGGTCCTTCCCCATTGGTACCCATCTAGGGTAGGATGTGAAGAAAATAGTGACCCCCAAAACCTTCCTCAAATTTATCATATGTTGGATACTAGTATAGATGGTATAGAACATAGACATATTGGATGAATTACCCTCATTATTTTTGTGTTACAATTAAAAATACAAAAATAAAATAAATTATAATTAATAGAAAAATCCAAATACATGATTTTTTATGAAAATATATAAAAATATTTTAAAATAAAATTATAATGTCTTTAGATAAATACCAGGATCACTACCATCCTATGAAAAACTTATAGCTACTTAGGCATCACTCAATCACCACTATCATATTATGGAATGATAAAAATATTAATATATATAAGGGTGATAAAAAAGATATTCTTAGTTAGATTATTTTCAATGCATCTCATAAAATTGTACAAGAATAATATTCAATCTCAAGTGAATAAAGCGGTTAATCAACTCAGTTCCCAAATCAAATAAACAATATACTCTCTTCCTATAATGAATAATAATATGTATAACAATATCAATATCATATATATAACAACTTTACCTCTCATCCACATTATATATTAAATATTCCTAAAAACCATCAATGATACACCTCATTTTGTTACCATATCCTCTATAAGTCTTTTTGCACATCCATAGTAACACATCATAGAAAGAGTTGTATATCATATCTATACCACCCACACATTCCAATATTAACATTATATAAGTATATGAAACTATTTCTCTTATAAATAAAAAATATATCTTAATCTATTCCAACATATGTGTAAATATATATGTAATAATAACAAGTTATTAGAACCAAGAAATATTTACTGTAACAGCACAGAACCCATACACCTTGATTTGGTATTGAAATGTCAAAATTACATTCTTGAGTTTTATATCGATAATTATAAAAAAATTTATCCATCCAAACCATACAACATCAAAATGAAAAATTGTTTCACATACAATCCCAAAGACCTTTTAGGTATAGTGTTCTTGAGAATGAAGAAAAACTCATACATAAAAAATTTATTTTCCATTAAATTATTATTTCTTCTACATAACCTATATTTTATAGTTTTACATTATATCATCCTAATCAATCATATGAAATCCCTTATGTCCATAATAAACTAAACAACATTTTTAATAAACTGTGGATATTGAAACATTAAAAGGGTGAGATGAAATGATCACCAAGGGTGAACATAGGTGTTAACATGTGAATGTCAATGATTAACATGAGAATTGTATAAGGTCCTAAGGAAATAATATAAGTTAATTGGAGAATCATACAATAACACATACCCGGAACTGTAGGAATCATCAGTAAAAAAACTGGAATATGGATATATGAAAAGAACATTCAACTTAATAATTAGTCATGATCTAAGTGATATTAATCGTTAAAAATGTAAACACTATAAAACCGTAGAATTCATATATATGATATGTTAGTATCTTGGAAGATCATCATCATAGAACCACTATAGAGACATTGTAATTAGAATGACCATATGGAATATATTGAAAAAAAATTTAAAGAATGTTATCATTACTCAATGTAATAGAATCATATATTGGAACCTAAAATATTTAAGTTATAATGGGATCACCTAGAAAAATATCCCTCCATAATATCATATATAATGTAATTATCCATTATTATTTGAGTTTACCAATAAAAAATGATGTAATGGGCTCACATAGTTATATCTAAGTCACCCATCATATAAGTAGCGTTAAGCTCACTCAATTCTCTCTTGGCTTCCCCACCATATATAATGTCCAAGAACACCATATAAAAGGAATATAGCATCGAAATCATCATAAAAATCATAAAAATATTATTCCATAAAATAAATTATTAACTAATGGAAAATATAATGGGTTCGAAAACAATCTATTTGATATATGATTATCCTGTATATAATAAATGAGTTCCTCTTTCAAAGATGATTAACCCATGCAAAAGAAACAAGTTCTATAACAAACTCTATTAAATAGTTATAATCCATCCAAGGGAATAATTTGGATGATATCAATATAAAATATCTATAGTGGGGGATAAGTAACAATAAGGGTTTTCCATTATTATGAATACCATTAAAAAATCAGTGAAAAATTCTCAGGGAAAATAAACTTTTTATTTTAAAATTCACATTATAAAAAATACAATTTTCTGAAAATATTATCATTGAAAAATGTGTTATAAAATAATAATTTATAGAATATTTTGTAACAAATTTATTAAAAAACTATACTTTTAAACATCATAGAGATGCTTTAAATATAGTTTAGTCATGTTGGTGGGTAATTCAATACAGTCTATATAAGTTAAATAGACCATTCCTTTTGCACTGTAAAAATGATTGTGATGTTCCTTATTCAGAAAATGATAAGAAGAATCCATTTAAACCAATATTTAAAAATTTAAACATGTATAAAAATTTATTTAATGAATATTTTTTAAATTTTTATAAAATTTTTTTAATTTTTTTTTGAATACATGGGTTTTGATGAAAACGTATTTTTAAATGAAGAGAGAAATAATATAATAATTTCATAAATACGTATTCTAGACAACTATAGTTACCCACGTGTGTAAAAATGATACTATTATGTGAAAATATCATGAATAAGAATTGAATATGAAAATTAATTTCAATTATTGAGATTTAGATAATATAATTTCATTCTTGGATACTTAATCATAAACAATCCTGATAAACGATGAGATTATAACATATACTATTTAATATGTTGGTACCCTTGAATCATAAGCCCCCTGAAAAGATAACATGAAATTAAAAATAAAATATAATTGGAATAAGTATATTGGATATATTATATTTCAATATTAATTTATATATTACTCATAGAGGAAGACAGGTTTATAACATCATATATATCTCAAAGAAGGAAAATGGAAAAAATCATTTACTACATTAGTAATAATTGGAATTGTATTTCCTAGTAATTAATTACCTAAAATTAAACATTAAATATATTTAAAGTAATTTTATTCATGATATAAAATTTTTAAGAGGAAGTATATACACCACACAAAAGAAAGAAGTGGTGAATCTGTATATGTATCCTAGAAATAAAAGATAGACTAGACATCCCTTACCTCATTCTTGCTATTTGTTAATAATGTATTAACATTCTATATAATGGTTTTCAAAAATTTATTAACTTAATAAAGAAAAATATTAATTTTTATAATATCATATATCCTCTTATTATGACATCTTCTCAACTTTTTCTTAATAATCATCCATTATTTTCGTAGTTTTCGGTGTAAATTACCCTTTATTCAAATTCATGATTTGTAATGAATGTTCTAGTTCATATACAAATTATATGGTTCTAGAATCTATAAAATAATAATAATGACATATTTTATTATATTTATACATCATTTATACTATTAATACTTATAGTAATATATAAATTTGGAGAATATTGTATGTTACAATCATGGAGATTGTATGTCATACGTACGCATATGTGATATTTCAATTTTTGGATGATTGTTATATAAAGTGGTAATTAATATTTTTTCCTTGAAAATGGTAATATTATCATATATACCATAATATTTATTTATTCAGTGTTTTTTATACCATCCATGTGGTGTGGTGATGTAAAATAGAGTCACATTACATGGTGAAGGTAGAAGTCAACATGTACACAAATGATGTTACAATATTTTTGTTGATAAAAAATAAAATGATATATTATATTTTAAAAATGATTATTATAACATTAATATCATTAGTATTTCATATAAATAAGTTATATTCATTAACATTATCATTATTTAATTCAATGTACAGAGTTAGTGAAATATTAATCACATCACTTCACGAGGCTGTAGTATACCGTACACATGTGATACATTATCCTACCCACTTTGGAATGTAAGCTAAAAAATATAAATTATTTAATGATGAAATTGGTATAATTATTATATAAATTTAAGATTTATAAATTTGATAAATCATCATTCTGTACCAGGACACGTTATAATGGAAAAATTTATTGACATATATTTGTGAGGTGGTAGTCTATTGTACACATGAATAATGATTTTGTATCCCATTTGAGATAAATGGGTAATATATATTGTCATAAAATTATTATAAAAAATTAATATAATATTTATGATAATTTTATTTCTATATAAACATGCTTTAATAATAACTGAAGGTTATGGAGAGATAAATAAAATAAAAACGGTCAGTAAAGAAAGTTGCATCTTCTTTCATTATACTTCATAGTTTTATAGAAAATACTTCTCCGGTTAGCATTAATCAAACAAAAAGAATTATAAAATTATTAGATGGATATGTTTATGTGATTTTAGTAGTCCATGGCCAAAACAAAGATGTTTTATGTTCTGATGAAGATAAGATAATTGGTGTCCATTTATAAGTGAGGTGAGTGGAAGACAGTCATTTTTTTAAATTATTCAATTGTACTCATGTTTTAATCATTATAAAGGCTTAAAAATGGCCTATTATGTTTAATTTATGATATAAAATAGAAATATTTCTATATAATTTTTTAATATATTCCTTCACCATATGTGGACCTTTCAAAATTACAACAAGCAATGCCACATTTTCCACCATTCACCTTTTAAGGTATAACTCTTTGATGAAAGTGGTCATAAAATTTCTTAAGACATACCAACATGATAATATGGTGGGAATGTATCTTTATATTTATCTAAACATGTAACATAAATATAACCTATAATAGATCACACCATCACAACTTGGGGAGTTCCTAATGACCTAAAAACACTTATGGCCTTTTTAGTCCACTCTATAGCCTCCAATGGACCTTAATAACCATTAAAAATGGGTAACAATTGAGAATATCTTGGATCAACCACCTGAAAATGACTTCTTATCGGGAAAAGATAATATGTGACTCATTGGGAAACTTTGGGATCATTTTATGCAGGATACTCTATATATCACAAAAAACCAAAAAACTAAATCTACATCAACCAAAAATTAAATAGAAGTAATATCATAATAAATTACACACCCATGAACCATTCATCAAGAAAATAACCAAATATAAACATCTAGAAATCACCTTATCAATTCCAAAAAGGCCCATTATTCTAAGGCAACTTTTCAAATAACGAAACCTACATTGAAATTAAAAGTAAACACCCAATAACACTTTTCAAATAAAATAATGTCCAAAAAAATTTCATTTTGAAAATCCATTTAATGAAAAATATTCAAATTAAAATTCAACTCACATTGACTATAATCAAACCAATGGGTTCCAAAAAACAAAACTATAAAAATATGAAACTAATATACATGTATAAATTTTCCACCTCATAGAGAAAACAGTAAAATCTCCAATACACCTGAAAACTCAAATAAAAATGTATCCTATGAAATTGTTTTGTCATGATCAAACAGGGGTCAACCTTGAACCAGTCACCATATCCAAATTTGTACAAGGATCGAGAAGAATTCCCGATCCACTTGGATGGAAAAAAGTGTTGGGAATCATATTAGATATAATTGGGAATGATTTATCACTAATATATGGAAAAAATTAAACAACACATATCACATACCTTAAACAGTGGGATATAATAATCAATGAAAAAAATAAATTTGTAAACAGTTTCTAGATTCAACCACCACTGAACAAGATATAAAAAAACAAAAGAATAAATTATAAACCAATCTATAATACATCACAAACTCCATGTAACCTCTTGGTCACCCCTATACATAAAATCATCCCACTCCATAGGCCTACCTATTCAAAATAAAAACCAAAAAATAGTTAATGCTAGAAATGCCAATGGTCATAAGTAGGGTTATAAAATAAACATCCAAGTAAGTAAAACCATAAAATTCATACATGCGATTTTCTGAAATAGTACATATACTCTATTTTAAAATAAAATTAGGAAAAATAAGGTTTTATCATAAAAAATATGCATCAATTTCCCTATGAAATGAAAGCATCATTTTCTGTAATAAAATAACAACTTTTTTTAATTCTAGTTTGAAAACCATAGGCAAGTAAGAAATATTACGCGAGTAAATAATAAGATAAAAATTTGTAAAAACATATATTATTGGTTGGGTATAACCATCAAGATAGAAATAATGGTAACTACCCATGGATAAGGAGCCAAATACTATTAGAAAATGTAACAAAAGTGCAAAAAAATAAAATAGATACATACACTTATTAAATCATGGGGCATTACTCAATATAACTAGAAGAAATCCATGGAAATACATGTTTTGGCACCATCATCCATCATATGATACAACTTCATAGTAAATAATCATCCTAAATTCATAATGTAGACTCACCAGTGTCTATGCCCACCATGATTATCCTCTTTCTAGGGGGTTCAAATCCATCTAATCATTAATTGAAATCAATCATCACTCAACACTCTAGATGATGAATATGAATATCATGAAAATTTTATAAGGTAATTTGAGTGGGTAATCACACACTTCGTATTAAACAATGCTCACAGCTTCAATTGTGGATTCCATTCCCAATCCTCGACCACATCCTCATGATGGTTGTAAAGACTCAACCTTAAAAATTACCTATTATGGTGTTATTGAACTAGAATTAACATTATAGGATATTTTAATTTTATATTTTTATAGAATTAGGACAATATCATAAAAATTAAACCCATATATTACTAGTGGACACTTATATTCGGTATCAATACTTTTTTCATAAATAACACTATTAAAATTAAAACATGGTTTCTTTTCATGATCATTCATTGCAATTTTTCAATTGATCTCATATTTGTCTTTATTACCCATTATATATCTAATGAAAATCATTTTAAAACATTCATTGTTTAAAAATTATCATTAAGGAAGGTAAATAAAAGGAAAATGTTATTCTACTGAAATACCCGAAAACATTTTCATAAAAACATACCTTTTTACCCAAAAAATGGAATCCTTATTTAAAAATTATAATCATATTAACTATTTAAAATCATATCATATTCATGAAAACTAAAAATAAATAATATAAAGGATATGTAGGTAACTGGGAAAATCATCTTCTTTATCAATCTTAAATATATTATAGCTCTATTGGATACACAGGGAGTTTCCATCATAGTTACATTTGATATATTCACCATAACATTCTTCTTATAATCCCCTATAAAAAACATAATTAGTTAGCATTGTCCCATTACCAAATTAACTGGAGGGAAATAATTATTTCTCCAACCCTAGGATTATCAGGGAACCCCATATCCACATAAAAAATTTCTAATAACCATTACATAATCATAAAACATAAATATTTCATAAAAGAAACATTCTTGAGGGAAATAACATTTCCATTTTGAAATCATTTTTTGTTTTTTAATAGTAATGCACTCATAATTAAAAACATAATATTTGAAAATAAAAAATTAAACTTGTAAAAGATTAATCAAAACATTAAATTTACATTAATGTGGAAAATTATATTCATTCTGTATATGTTTAAAACATTCACTTAGGCATTTTTAAAATAGTTGAAACCATAACATTAAAAGATGATTTTTTGAAGAAAATACCATTCCTAAAACCCTAAAATAACATCTTATATCATTTCATATAAATTACAAAATTTAAATTTTAATGCAATAAGTAACATAAAATTAAACATTTAAAACCATTTTTAAAACGTAAACTTGATTTTTATATATTTTTAAGATTATATCATTAAAATGTTTAAATTTATGTTTTAGTTAAAGTGTCACTTAACATGAGTCTTACTCACCACATATAATCTATATCTTTTTAAATAACTATAAATTGGATAGTTATTTAATCTCATGAGATCATATCTAATTTATATTATTCCTTTTATATCACTTATTATCATATTATAACAATTAATTAATTATTTATGTTCATGTTATATTTTTAATTGATATTCTGTAATGGAATCCAAAATTAATTTGTCATGATGTTAAAAATAAAAGGGATAATTAGATCATCATATCCTGAATTATATTAATTAAATAAAAATCATTATTATATACCAATTATAATTTCAAATCTATCCCTGACATATTTATATGAAAAATATTATATGTTATAGTCATGGAGACGGTTCTTCGTACATACAAATGAGTAACATTTTCATTTTTCATTGACTATTATAGAAGTAAGGTTACTATATTTTTTTCAATATTGATAATAATTTCACCAAAATCAAATTAATTTTTTAAATACAATTATATATATAATTTATATAAAGTGGTGATGAAGAAATAATTACATCTCTTAATAAAGATGACAATTCACACATACACATGAATGACAATAAAATTTTTACTTTCACGTAATGGTAAGAATGTAAATGGTATATTTTATTTTAATAATAAAAAATATGTCATTAATATGATATATAAACCCTAATTTAATCATTGTAATCAATTTTTATATATGGTGATGAAAAATGGATAAAATATGTCTGTGAGGTGGTAGTTCATTTTACACATGAATGATAACATATTTTCCCATTTTATGGAATAAGAGATGAGTTTTTGTGATTATATTAACGTAATATTATATCATTATATTTATGGTAGTATATTTTTAATTTAATCCTGATTGAAAAATATTTGAAGGGGTTTAAATTAGAAAAAACATTACCACTTAATTAAAAATGATACATTATCTTCAGATGATATCCCTTTCTTAAAACATTAAAAGAATAGTATTGTTCTATCTCAAATAAGAGATATAGAATGTGGGAGTGACTCTAGGTAGGTAATATTTTGATATTTTTTTTAAGAAATAGGATTCTATGTGTTAATAAATGATTATAATTTTATCCCTTTTATAATAGAGGGAATGATCACCACAAGAATTTAAGAAATATTTAAATTAAAATAAATAAATTATGAATTAAAAATTGTTTATAAGTGATTTATTTAAAATATAATATTTTTATGGGTACAAAAAAACTCATAAAATAATAATTGGGTTATTTTTTGTTATATTATTAGCCTTTTCATTTAGTTTTAACCCTTATATTACCCCTTTAACTCTTACATTAGAAATATGGGTTTTTACTCATTGAGGATTATGATATTTATTATAAAATGAAAGGTAATGAAGAAGAATAATTTAAGGTATTTTTAACATTTTATAAATTATTTGTAGAAGTTAAATATTTTTATGAATTTTATATCATTTATTAATGTATTAATTATTTTGAATTATCATTACTGTAAATTTTGAGTCTATAACTGACATTGACATTTAAAAATAAAAAAAATTACTATATAACTCTAAAAAAATAATTTAATACTCCCTGAATATGTCAGTTTATTATATATTGTTATTTTATCATATTAAGTGTATAAATTATTTTTATTTAAACAATTTTAATAACATTTATTTGATATTTCTAATAATCAAATAATTAGTCCATCAAAGTTGTGAAATAATTTTAGGTAATTATTTATATATTTTTAATAAAATATCATGATAAATATGAATCATTTTTCCTTTTTTAGTTGAACATAGCCTCTAGAAAACCCCTTTTTAAAAATATTTTACTTACTAAGAATGTGATTGTGACATCTTTGTCTTTTTTTAATGTAAAATTTTATAAATGTCATAATCACTTATAAATGGAATCCTAAAAGACATATATTATAAAATTTACTGATTATGGATAAAATATGTTCATCTAATAAAATTTCGTAAAGTGTAAGGGCCAATTTCTGATTAATCTCATATTATTTTTACTCATTATTAGTCTCATTCAAACCAATTTTCCTTTATCATGGTAGAATCAATTTACCAAAGTAAATGTTCATATTAGAAAAAAATTAAAAGGGGAACACCCAATAAATTTCTAATATATTATTCCATAAATGAAATCCATTTTTGAAAATTAAATTCATATAATATTTAGAAATTGATTAAAAAATTATCCAGAAAATGGGACAAAACAACCACTTTTTAAGGATAAAATGTTCAAAAGATTGCAATAATTTTACATTCTATTTAAAAGATAAATTGATTAAAATGAACTAAATCTGGTTTAATGATGTATAAGGTAACTATTAAAACTTTAAAAAATTTAAAATATAATCTAACCAAATATATAATTTTGTCAAAAAATAAATTTTCACTTTAAATGCATTAGTTTTCAATATTGATAATAAAGGAAAATTATCATAAAATATCACAAATGGAATTTTAATAGTTTTCATTAAAAAATGAAGTTTATTATTTCATATAATGTTTTATAAAAATATCAAAATTTAGTTTTAAAACAAATACTACATCAAATGGTGAAAAAACATAGATTAGAAAAATACAGCTTCTAATTATTATTAATGGATTTATTCTTACATTATACCTATAAAACATATTGGATGAATTTGAAACATTATTTTAAATATATATATTTTAAATATTATTAATATATTTCAATAATAGTGATTCACTAATTTTTTTAAGATCAAATTTTGTTATGGTCATAAAAATTTATTTTTTTTAAAAATCTAATATATTCAATTAGTTTTATTAAAATTTATAATTAATTGGTAACCAATTACTTAATTTAATAAACATGTGTAAAACATATTATTATATTTCATTTTATATCATTATTTTACCCCATTTTAATTTCTAGGTGACAACTATCACGTTTAAAAAATAATATTTTGTTCCTCATTTAAGCTCGATGTGGCATTTAATGTTTCCTTTGAAAGATTATTTTTAATTTTTAAAGACTCATAAAGTAACATTATTCCACCATTAAAAAATTGTGTCATCACAATATTAACTATGTATGGTTAAACATGGTTTTATTATTAATAATATCTTCATTGAAATTCAATAACGAATAAATTATGAACAAATTATCCACTTTTAATGAATGAAAGGAAATTATAAAGGTCTCTTGTGATAATACATATCGTGGTTCCTTTTAAAAAGATAAGGATATTAAAGAAAACTAAATATCATTCTCTAATATATAGTGATAGATAACATTATTATTATTAATTTAACCATTAAAAAACCATAAATATTTTATGGGTTGAAATCCCGTTGAATTATTAGTAAGAAAAGAATATAGATAATGTTTTTGTTTTAATAAATTTTTCATAGATTTCAGAAATTTTCTTATGAAATGTATTGATAAAAAATGTAAAATATGCTTAATTTACTATTATAATTTAATTTATTTTCTAAATTTCACCATAAACACATCTATTTCTCTGGAATATGAGTTTGAAAAAAAAAATTCATTCAGGAAGAACTACAATCAACTTCTCTGAATCATAAAATCCCCAAAAGATAATAATTTATTCCTCGTATCATCATTAAATAACAAAATCGTAGTGAATAGGATAAAGAAAGTCAATTTCATAAAAATAATAAACCATTAAATGATGAAAAACTTTATTAATCTCCAAAATCAAAAATTGACACACAGTCACACCCCTACTGAGTTTGATGTGCGACTTTCACGTGTCTTATTAAACTGTGTAACAACACACTATTTGACTTTTTGGATGGGTAGGGTTGGGTGGCATAGTTCGAGTGCAGCATGCTCGACCGCGCACTTGATGTCAAACGAGCTGTGCGATTTTTGAACATCTGAAATTGGTAAATAAATTAATTAATGGAAAATTAAAATAAAATCAATTAAAATAAAAATTTAATAAAATAGAGTTTGATGAAATAATATATAAGCATAAAATAATAGTAATATAATAGTTTTAATATTATTATTATTATTATATTGATTATTATTATTATTATTATTATGATTATTATTATAATTATCAAGATTATTATTATCATTATTATTTTTATTATTGTAACTAATTATTATTAGTTAAAAAATAAAAAATAATAAAAATGAAGGTGGGAGAACCCTAACCTACCGCAGCCCCCCCCCCCCCCGTGTTTTCTCTGCATGACCCAAACCCCTTCTTCCTCCTTCTGCCATCAACCTCTTATGGCCTTCACACCACTATCACAAGGCCCTATGGCCTCCCCTCCGCTGGAAAGCGGCCCTTTGACCTCCCCTCGACCACCCCCACTAGCCATTCCTGACAGGTGGAACCCGAAAGCCGAACCCCTACCTCATCAGTTCCATTTTCTCTCCAACCGATATTTCCATTTCCAGCGTCCTCTCTACTCTAGTCGTGCCTCCATCGCTGGTTCCCACTCCCTTCGGTGGCCATTGAGGTTCCCTTCGGTAAGATTCAACTCCCTTCTTTATTGATTTCTAGAGTTTCATTGTTGGGTTTCTTAGTGACCGGACACAATAATTTTAGTATTATTGTGATATATTTCCTTTTTATTCATGTATGAATATATTTTAAAGCCTTTTGTTTATTTGAAACCATTTATGTTCTGGGTTTTGGTATAAATGTTGGCTTTCTTGTGTCCTTGTATTATTATTTAAATTGGAAAATTTAATTGTGCACGGTTTTCCATGAAATTCATTTGCATCATTCTAATGGTTTTAAACTTGGAAAAAATGGGTCTTGGACTGTTGGGTTTTCAATGGGTGAAAATGTTCTTTTGATGTGAATTGAATTTAAATTGAGGTATGACCTCAAATGATTTTGAAATGGGGTATTTTGCATTTATTTTAATAGGGTTTTATGTATTCATTATGTTTGATAAAATATTCCAATGAATGTATCCATTAAAAAATACACTATATCATTAGGACTTAGGCCATTTGGTTTTGGGGTGGCCTTCCTTTGGTTTTAAAGGGGTTTCCTTGCCTTAATGGGGTGTTTTAGTTTTAAAAAGAGAAACCATATTTCCCTTGAACTATTTAGTTATGTTTAAGTGTATATATGATTTCCCCTAATTTATTAAATGATGTATTAATTTATTTGTTAGTTAATAGAAACTCAATGTTACAGTTTTATTCAGGTTTTGTTGATTCTGGCAGTTTAGGGTTGTGTGAATGGTCCCCTGAGACCTATTCTTATGGATACCATCAACTGTCGACGAAGGAGGGGATATTCAGAATTTTTTGGTTTTCCTCCACCATCTAAGATATGGATTTCATGTTATTGTTTAGTTTCGCACCATCTTAATTAGGGTCTTTATTTGTTTTGAGGTATGTAGTATTTGTGGTGTAGTGTTTTGAACTCTACATTGTGGTTTCGAGAAGCATGAGTCATGAACCCCTACATGTATACGCATAGGGAAAGACATATATATTTCTATGCCCTCCTGGTACATGTTCTTCCAGGGAATAAGGAATATGTGCAATTCATCAAGGGTCATATATATATATATATATGTATGTATTAATGCATTTATGTATAATCACAAAGGGTCGGTTCAAGTGGTCATCTTCAAAAATCATCTTGTTTGAGGTTGGATCTCTATCCATTAACCTTTATATTTAAGAATAATTTATTTCTTGCATTTCACACCTAGTTTTAATATTAATTATTGATATATAATTGTTAGTAATTTTTTTGTCTTTAATTGGAGTGGTTTATTTCTTATAATGTGTTCCAATAAGTGGGTTGATTGTGTTTTCATATCAATTGCACGTTGAAATGCCCCATTGGCCTTTTTGAATGGGTTTTAGATTTGAAATGTTGGTTTGGTTTTCTTAAATGGGTTTCAATGTTTATTTATTATTTTCAAAGTGGCGTGCGTGTGATTCTTAAGAAATGGTTTTTTATGTGAAATTTATTTAAGGCCGGTTGTAAATTTTTGTAAAACTATTTATCTTAATAAAACTATCCTTGGATGTGGTCCCCTTTGTGTTGTTGAGTTATATATTATGGGAGTTCCATTGGGTAAGACTTTCCAATGATCAAATGGTTGGAAGGTGAGGGACATATTCCTTGGGGTGACTCGGTTGTGACATTGTTGTGTGTGTTGAATGTGTGGGAAGAATGTACTTGTGACTACATACTTGTTTGATGTTGTAGGATCACCCCCTTTTTAGTCTGAAAATGGGAACCTATCCTAGCGAGTGGATTTTCAGTGATTGATTTCTACACTAGTTTAGACTATGCACTGGCTTGTGGCCCTTAGTATAGATTATACTCTACTAGGGTATTTGGGGACTCGGTTAGGCAAGGTAGGGAGATACAGAGAATTTTGGCATTATGAATTCATTGAGAATTGGCATGCCTTATGGATGAGTCACATGTATAGTATGTTCTAGACGATTCTCTATCCCATAGGCCTTTCCATGTATATTGACACATAGTTATCTGCGGCGGATGATTGAGGTGCTTCCCTTGCATGGTTACTCTTGTTTGTTATTTTTCATTTACCCTTGTGTGATTATTGCTTTTGGCATTGTGTATGATGTGTCTCTTTGTTAAAATTGATAAAAATGATCTTCATAAGTTTTTAGAAAATGGTTATTTAAAATTATTTACATTTCACTATCCCTATATATCTAAGAAGGTCAAAGATTCATCCTTGTAAAAGAACAAAGTGTAAAATATTAAGGCCAATATATCGGGTTTTTATTTTAAAGAAGAAAATGTGTAAAAACTAGTTCTATACATTTTATTTCAAACTTGAAATTGTTGTATATTTTATTTAAAAGAAATGTATATGAGAATAGATTTTTTCGGCATGCCTTCTGAGTATTAGTACCCATGCCTATAGTTTTACGTTTGTTTTCTTAGACTCAGTTGATTAACCTTGCATGGGTTCAGTCACCATGGAGAAAAGTTGTTTTGAGGTTAGTTATGACCCATAGGATCACATGGAGGTATGTATGACATTATATTCTCATCGTTCCTAGTTTTTTTTCACTATTCACTTTTTGTTTAGTTATTTTTCTTTCATTTAGGGGCCAAATCATTCCCACCTGTTTAGTTTTGATGAGAGGAACTAGTTGCGAGCCCATGGGGATCGGGAATGTCCCTCGGGACATGTCGTGGGCAGGCTCGGGTTACCAGTTCAGGGTCAACCCAAGTTGGTTTGTGAAAAAATGGTATCAGAGGAGGCCCTTGTTATTTGGTAAGTCTGGTAGATATTGATTAAGAATGTCAGGGCTTAAGAGGTAAGTTGCGGGTCGGTGCATTATCACCACTGCCCGTGTCGAGACCTGAGATACCAGGGGTAGTCCAGGTTAGGGGTATATTAGCATTTTTTTTGATTGAGAGATTACAAGATATGGGACTTTATGTCACATTGTGGTCACACATGGATTAGTGACTAATGTAAAGAACAGGTCCCAGTTCAAGGTCCTCTGGTATTATGTCTTACTTGGGGTGTGGTTTACTACCATGTTGTTGGGTTGGACATAAGCACTAGTTCCTCATTCCAGTTTTCCATTTTTGGTTGTTCTTTGTCTGTATATGGGTTGGTTTTAGAGTGTTTTTGGAAGTTAAGGGGATTTATTTTTAGTTGTTTTGAAATTGTTGAAGCGCGTTTTTAAAGAAAAAGAGCTTTGATTTGGAAAATGTATATTATATCTATATTTGGTAACTGAATGGGAAGTGTGACCCTTGGTATTCCTTAAGATCGTCCACATATGTGTGGGTAGATATGTGATGTGCACATTGACACATATGTACGGGTGATTTGAGTGGAAAGGGATAAAGGCTTGTGCGGTGGTTCATAGGATGCCATGGGTGGGGTTTTGAAATTTAAGGCTTGGATTGATTTTTCTAAAATCAAAATGAATGAAAAATATTTATTTCGGGACTTTGATTTTCTTGAAAACTGGGTTTTTTGTATTTTGAAAATTGTATTTTCCTTGTGTTTATACATGTTTGATTTATGATTTGTTACCTTTGGCTTATGGTGTTGCTTTTGGTTGTGTTTGAGCTTGTTTGGGATTCTGGGCCGGTTGTCTGGGTTCATAGTGTTTCTTGTGGTTGATTTTTGGCCTGATGCCAGTTTCGATTTTGTTTTACATGTTGTTGTGAATATTCCACCCAAAAATATCCTCAAATGTTGTTAATAGGTTTTCCCAAATTCAGGTTTTTATCGAGTTGTTCGTGTCTTTGGAGGAATCTAGGGTTCATTAAGGGTAGTGTAGCAGTTTTAGGGGAGTAGAGCATACATTAGGGTGGTTGGGGAATCCCTAGATTGTAAGAGTTAATATTGTCTTGGGTTTAGGGGATGGTATATCCTTTGACCAATGGGGGTTGATGTCCCATCATATTTGGAGTTGGGATGATGTGGGAGGTGTTAATGTCCGTCTTTATCCAATGGATCATACCTAATGAGATGAAGGTGAAAAGATGTGAGAGACATCCGTAGTTAACAAGGCCAGTGGTTCGTGAAGGCTTGTGTCGGTTTCTTTAAGGAGTCTACATCTGGAGCGCAAGTGCTTTAAAAATCTAGCACCTCTCATTTCTCATAAGGGTTCCCCATTTTGCGAGTGGGGCATACGAGAGGAACCTTCCTCTGAAGAAATACATTTTTTGGTGTTGACTTCTGGTACGTTCGACTGCTTTCTAATGTGCCATCGGTGTTACCATTTTGAGAATCCTAAGCCATCTTGTCTCATCCTTGTGATGTCCTGCTATTGTGTGACCATGAATATCAATGGGAAAGGATCAAAAATATATGTCGTTCACAGGAGTTCTGATATGGGGATGTCCATGTCTAACTATGAGGTATAAGATGCTTCATCCATCAGAACCCCACCCTTAGGTTTCGGGGTGAAGATCACGCATAGTCAGGGTGTCAGAGGAATTTGAGACCTTCACATGGTTCTTTATGTTTCTCCTTGGATTAAATACATTCAGGGTATCCCTGTCTGTGTTTTCTTGCTGTTTGTCAGTTTCTCTTTTGCAGTAACAGTGCGACGAACTTATTCATTTGTGATCATTATAGTAGTGTTCTTCTGAATATGGCCTCTATAATTGTTTGTTTTTTCATAAAAGTTTATTTGGCCCTTGTGTGTGTTGGTGTTGATTTCATTGGTGATCATTTGGAGATTTGATTGTTGGGGGGGATGTCTTGTACCGAGAGTTCCCTATTTTAGTGGAAGGGTTTTCATTCTCATACTAAGGGAGTTGGATGTGTTGGGAGTTTTAAATCAATTTAGGGAATTTTTATTTCTAGTTTTGTTGTTATAGGTATTTCCTTGTTTTGGTGCCAAAATATGTTGGGAGGCCATGTAGTGGTGTTCCTTTTATGTCTCAGTGGTTCGGGTCAACTCATGTGGGGAAGTCATTAGGTTTATGTTGGGGGTTCCCTAGTACCTAGTAGTGGTGAGGGTGTTGTTTGGATAATGTAAAGAGGTCAAGATTTTTTTTGGGATCCGGTATTTCCGAGTTTCTTTGAAGTATGTTTCTCGTTTATGTCTTGGTGGAGTTGTTTGGATTTGGATGTTTCCGTGTTAGTCGATTCCTTGTGTTGGGGAGAACCCAGTCGTGTTATCCACTTGTTTTATGTCATGGTTTCTTCGTGACCAGTCAGGTGTGACTTGTGTAGTGAATAATCAACCTGAGGTTCTTGATTTTTCTTTTGGCTATATTCGGGAATGGAATCAAGCTTTTTTGATATTTTAACTTGGTGAATTTCTGGGGGTAGAAAGTGTATATGGTGTGAAAAATTGTCACAACGCAACCAAGTTGGACGAGCGACTTGCGCATGACTTATAAAACTGTGCGACAACATGATGTTTAACTTTGTGGGTGATTTGTTCTAGGTGGCACAGTTCATGTACAGCCTTCTTGACAGCACACTTGATGACACACGAGTTGTGTGATTCCCAACCTCTGAAATAAGTAAATAAATTAATTAAAGGATAAGTGAAATAAAATGATGTAAAAAAATTTAATAAAACAGTGTTTGATGAATGAAGGTTGAAGCATAAAATAATAATAATATTATAGTTTTAATAATATTTTTATTATTATTTTGGTTGTTTATATTATTATTATTATTATTAGTATTAAGATTATTATTATAATTATTATTATTATTATAATCATTATTATTTTTATTTTTGTAATTATATTATTATTAGTATAAAAAAATAAAAATATAATAAAAAAATAAAGGGGGGAGTAACCTAACCCGCTGCAGCCCCCCCCCCTTGTTTTTGCCCTGTGAAACCCCAAACCCTTCTTCCTCCTTGTTCTAGGAGCCTCCTCTAGCCTTCCCTCTACTAGGGCATGGCCCTCCAGCCACCCCTACCCTGAAACACGACCCTCCGACCGCCCATCGACCACCCCCGCCAGCCCTCCCGACGTGCGGAACCCGAAAACCGAACCCTTACCTCATCAGTTCCATTTTCTCTCTGGCCGACGTTTCCATCATCAGCATCCTCCTCAATCCATTTGTGCCTCCCTCGCTGGTTCCCACTCCATTAAGTGGATTTTGTGGTTCCCTCCAGTAAGATTCAACTCCATTATTTATTGAATTCTATTGTTTCCTTGTGGGGTTTCTTAGTGACCAAAATCTATAATTTTATTATTATTTTTCTTTATTTTATTTTTTATTAAAGTATGAATATATTGGAAAGCCTTGTATTGATTTGAACCCATTTTATTTCTTCATTTTTTCATAAATGGTTTGTTTCTTGTGTCCTTGTTTTATGATATAAATTGGAACATTTAATTGTTCACGGTTTTCCATGAATTAAATTTGAGTCATTATAATGGTTTTAATGTGGGGAAAAATGGGACTTGGATGGGTGTGTTTTCATTAGCAGAAAATGTTATTTTGATGTGAATTGAGTTTTAATTGAGGTGTGACCTCAAATGATTTTGAAATGGTGTCTTTCAATTTTTTTTCAATGGGGTTTTATGCATTCATCATGTTTGAAAAAAAATGCCAATGAATGTTTCCATTATTAAATACACTAGATCAATGGGATTTAGGCCAATTGGTTTGTGAACGGGTATCCTTTGTGTTTAAAGGGATTTCCTTTCCTTAAAGGGGTGTGTTGGTTTTTTAAAGAGAAAAATGAGTTCCCTTGAATTATTTGGTTATGTTAGAGGGTATTTACGCTTTCCCATGATTTATGAAATGATGTAATGATTTATTTGTTAATTTATTGATACCCTAGGTTAGTGTTTGATTCAGGTTTTGTGGATTCTTACAGTTTAGGGTTGTGCGAATAGTCCCTTGAGACATATTCTTGTGGATTCCATCAACTGCCGTCGAAGGAGTGGTTGTTAAGAATGTTTTGATTCACCTCCACCATCCGAGGTATGGATTTCATAATATTGATTGGTTTCGCACCGTCTTAATTAGGGCATTTATTTATTTTTAGTTTTGTATTATTTGTGGTGTAGTGATTTGAACTCTGCTTTGAGGTTTCGAGGTGCGCTTGTCAAGAATTCCTACATGTGTATTCATAGTGTAAGACATATATATATATATATATATATATTACCTCTTTGTACATGTTCACTCATGGTGCGGGGAATATGTGCAATGCAGCTAGGGGGATTTATAAATATATATATTTATAAATGCATTTGCATATAAGCGTGAACGGTCAGTTCTAGTGATTGTCTTCAAAAGGTGGAATTTACGAGGTAGGATCTCTATGAATTAACCATTAAATTTATGAATCATTTATTTCTTGAATTTCACACCTAGTTTTAATATTAATTATTGATATAGAACTATTAGTAAAAAAATTTGCCTTTAATTTTAGTGGGTTATTTCTTTTAATGTGTTCCAATAAGTGGTTTGATTGTGTGTTCACATCAATTGAATGATGAAATTCCCCTTTGGCCTTTATGAATTTGTTTTAGATTTAAAATTCTATTTTCGATTTCATAAATGGGTTTCAATGTGTATTTATGGTTTTCAATGTGGCGTGTGTGTTATTCTTAATAAATGGTTTGGCAGGATAAATTTATGTAAGTCTCAGTTAGAAATTTGGTAAAACAAGTTATATTAAGAAAACTATTCTTGGATGTGGTGTCCATGCTTTGGTTGAGTTAAATGTTATGGGAGGTCTACCGGGTCGGACTTTCCCGTGATCAAATGGCTGAAAGGTGAGGGACATATTCCTTAGGGTGACTCATGGGTGACATTGTTCTGTGTGTTGACTGTGTGTGAGGAATGAACTTATGACTTCATACTTGATTGACACTGTGGGCCCACCCCATTTTTAGTCTGAACATGGGAACCAAGCATAGAGAGTGAATTTTCAGTGAATGACTCTTGAACTAGTTTAGACTACGCACTGGCTAGTGGCCCGTAGTATGAATTATACTCTGCTAGGGGATCTGGCCCTTTGGTTAGGCCAGGTTGGACGATACCAAGCATTTTGGAATTATGATGTCATCGAGAGTAGGCATGCCTTCGGTATGAGTCACATTTATATTATGTTATAGACTATTGAGTAGCACCTAGGCTTTCCCATGTATATCGGCACATAGTTATCTGCAGCAGATGATGGAGGTGCTTTTCTTGGTTTGTTACTCTTGTTTATTATTTTCTATTTCCCTTGTGTGATTATTTCTTTTTTCCTTCATGTATGATGTGTCTATTGGTTAAAGGGGATAAAAATTATCTTCATAAGTTTTTGGAAAAAAAAATTTAAAATTTTTAACATTTCACTATCTATAAGTCCATTAAAAGTTTAAAGCTTCATCCTTGGAAAAGAACCTAGTTTAATATATGAAGGTTAATGGATCATGTTTTTCATTTGAAAAAGAAAATGTGTAAAAACCTATTTCTATACATTGTATTTGAAACTTGAATTTGATGGATCTTTTATTTAAAGGAAATGCATATGAGAATAGATTGTTCGGGCATCCCTACTGAGTTTTATTACTGAAGCCTATAGTTTTACATTTGTTCTTTAGCTTCGGTGGTAGCACATTGCTTCGATTCATTCGCGATAGCACGATGTTGGATTGTGGTTGGTGGTGACCCATATGGTCACATGGAGGTATGTACGACATTATTTTTTCATTTCACCTAGTTTATGTTTTCACTATTTAGGTTTTATTTAGTTATTTGTCTTTTATTTATGGGCCAAATTGATCCTAATTTTTTAGTTTTGATGCCCTACACTAGTTGCTAGCCCGTGGGGATCGAGAATACCCCTCGGGCCATGTCGCTGGCCAGCTTAGGAGACCGGTTCAGGGTCGACCCAGGTGGGTTTTTGACACACCCAAAGTTCAACATAGATCATTTAATAGAAACATATAATTAATGTAACTCCAAAAATTTACATTAAACTATGATTATAACCCAAAACACAGAAGGACTATATCACACAGTGTTCTAATATAGTAGTTTTAGAATTATCTTCAAAATACACAAATAAATCATAAATTCTCCCTTCATAATGCATATTCAGAAATTTAATAATCTCTATGATATTATAGTCATTTTCATAAATCACCATAAATCCACAATGAAATAAAATATTATTCAAAAATATAATTCAACCATTATTACTCAAACAAAATACCATAATATTATATTTTCCCAGATCATATAGGGTTCCCAAAAAGTGAACATTTTCTCAAATGAAAATAATATTTTAATCAACAAATCATTTTATAATCCCATGGTAATAAATTAAATAAAACATAACTTACAAAAAAATTATTCTTTATCAATTTAATGGTTTAACAAAAATTAAAAAGTTATAGTAAATAGTACCCGACATATGCCGGTGGTAGGTGGTACACCTTAATCACCTTTTGGGTGTGGGTAAAATTCTCACACCATTTCCATACGTGACTAGATTCCACACAGTCTATGAGTTTTCATCTCTATAATTATAAATTTATATAATACTTATCAAATTCAATAAATGGGAGAAACATCCTAAAAAAATATCCAAATACGTTTTAAGTTAAATTTTTTCTCATTCCATTCATTTTAAATCCCAAAATAAAAAGCCCCATAATTATCTCAAAAATGGATGTATCTAAAAATAATATTCATCAACATAAGATCTTATAACCTAAATAAATAAAAGGGGTTTTTAAGACAAATAACTTATAATCAACCAAAACATTATAAACTTATAATTATATCTGTAACTCTCAAGAAAACATCGAAATTTCCTAAGTTTTTTGAACCATCCTATGATATAAACTGTTAGAAAACAGACTTAAACATTACATATCCAAGTGTTATTGAACATGAATTCATATTCTATGACTGTTTTTTTGAGTGTTTCAGAGAATGTGGAAAAACTCAAATAATGTAAATGGATTTATTTCAAGTGGAAAATTAAACTCAATATCAATTTTTCTCTATAATAATACTCTATAAAATAGAGAAATAGATATTTTCTTCATCAATCTTCAAAAAATTCACCTTTATCGTATCCTTCACACCATTGTCCCTTATATCATATGAGAAAAAAAATTAAAACATAGGATAATAACATATAAATCATTAAGGGACACAATTGATTGTAAATGAGTATTTATGTGAAACCCAGTAAACATTTTCATAAAAAATACATTTTTATCCCAAAAGAGTAATAATCACTTAAAAAAGTTCATTACCGTACCATTTGAAAATTAAAACATTTTCATGAAAAAAGTATAATGTATAAGCAGTTAACATAAAATTTTATTTTCCATATCAATACTAAAAATATTTTACCTCTCTCGTCTACCCATGGATTAATGATCAAAGTTAGATTTGGAATAATGACCACAAAATTATTCCCACAACATATTATTATAATCATAGTCGGTAAACTCTTCCCCATTATACCATGCATTAGAGAGAAATAATAGGATTAATGAGCCATGATTTATCATAAAACTAACCATACGTGAAAAAATTATCAGAAACCACAACATAAGATTAACAAATAAATTATTCATAGAAGTACCATTCTCAATGAAAAAAACCATTCCATTTTGAAATCAATTTTCATTTTTAAAAAGCCATAAAATTATAAATGAAAACATTTTATTTAAAAATAAAATTGAAAACATATAAAGGAAGCATAAAAAATATTAAATCGACATGATGGTGGGGAATTCCATTCATTCTGTATATTTAAAAATCATTCCTTTATTATTTTATAATAATAGTTTAAATAATATCATTAAAAGTGTATTTTTAAAAATAAATATAATAATAAAATTATGATTTTGAATAAATTTTAGAGAAATTTAAAATTTACTATTTGAAAAAATTCATTTTTATAAAAATAATTTCATAAAAATAATATTTTAAACATGGACATGAAATAAAAATATTTATGAGAGTAAATCTATAAAATGTTTAAAAAGACATTTTAGTTAAAGAGTATCTTACCAATAGTCTCACTAATCATGAAAAATATTTATCTACCTAAATTATAATAATATGATAGTTATTTACGTTCTCAATATATTTTTTGATGTTTGTTTTGACATTTTCGTCACTTGTTGTCATTTTATAATAAATGATTAATTAGTAATGTTCATTTCAAATGTTTGGAAGATATTTAGTACTTTAATCTAAAATGACCTTTCTATTATTTCAAAAGTCATATTGTTCTTTAGTTCATGGTATCTAGAATAATATTAATTTAATAATTATTATTATTAAATTTAAATTATACTTTTAAATATATCCATTACATATAGAGATGATAAATGAACTACCTTACAATCATGGAGACGGTAGGTTGTACGTAAAATTAATTAACATTTTTATTATTAAATGATTATTATGAAAATAATATAATAAAAAATTTATTTCCATAATTATAATAAAATAAAAAATATAATATTTCTTTTCCTAATATACATATATATATATCATTAACATGATATGTTGAGGAAAAATGAATCACATAACTCCTTAGAGGGGATAATTCACACATGCACACAAATGATGTTATTATTTTTCTTTGCATAGAAAGTTAATAATGTAAATGAAATATTATAATTCAAAAATGATAAATATTTCATTAATTTAATATATTACCTTCATCAGATAATTTAAATTAATTTTTATAGATGATAAAAAAATTATTGACATTATTTTGCGAGGAAGTATTTGGCCTTACACACAAATGATATCTTCTTTTCCAATTTGTTGGAATTGGAGATGGATTTAGATGGTTTTATTAAAATATTAACATCTTAGTATGTTGAGAATACATGAGTTACAGTTTCATCCTGATTGAATAATATTTTAATCAGTTCAAAGAAGAAAGGAAACATAAACACTTAATTAAAAACAATACTTTTCCTTTAGGTGATTTACTTTTTATAACATGATCATACCAAATTTTTTTTTTCTACCACAAATGATAGCCCCATAATTTTATGAGGGATTAAATAAAGTTATTTCGTAGATATTTTATGAACTAAATTGGGTTTTATGTATGAATAAAATTGAATAACTGGTTCCATTTTATAAGAGAATGGAGGAGCACTATTTGAATTTCTTAATATATAAATTAATTTTATATTAATATTTTCTCAAAATGGATTTTTTTAAAAATATAATATGTTTAGGGGTCTAAATAATCTAATAAATTATTATTATTTTGATATGTTTAGGTCACATTATTACAAAAATAATTTAGTTCTAAAAATTATTTATTCCCTTTAACTACTACCATAGGAATATGTATTTGGAATAATTTATAATTAATATACATACTATAAAATTCAAAAAAACTAATAAAAGAATAAAAGATAAAATTTAGAACCTTATAAAAATAAATTTTTATAAATTTAGTGCTTTAGGTATTTTATATCAATTATTAAAATATTATTTATTTTAAAATATCATTAATGTAAATTTTGATGATATTAATTACATTCACTTTTAAAAATAGAAATAAAAAATAACATCAAATATATATATATTAACCCCTTAAATGTAAATTTAATCTATAAAATATTTTAAAATATTAATTAGATCAAATAATATTTTCCTAAATATTTTAATAACATTTATTTAATATCTCCATTAGTAAAATAATTATTTCATCACTTTTATGTAAGAATATAGGGTAACTATTATTTTAATAAAAATTAGAAAGATATTAAAATGATAAAAATATATATTTTATCATTAAAATGATTATTATTTTGAACATATACCCCATATAACTCCTTATTAAAAAATCTTTTTTACTAAGAATGTGATTGTGTCATCTTTGTCTTTTATTTAAATTAAATATGACATATATCATACTCACTTATAAATGGAATCCAAATTCCATATATTTTAACCTAGAATCATTATTATTAAAATTTTTCATAAAAAATTAGGCTTGATTAAGGTTCATTTTAGAATCTATATCATATTATTTTTACTCTTTAATATTCTTTTTTTACCCGATTTACGCTTTACTATGGTAAAAATAAGTAACCAAAAAAAATATTTATATTGGAAAAAATTTATAATTGAAATATTTAATAAATCTGATCATTATTATTCCCAATATGTATTCCATTTTTCAAAAACTAGATTCACATAATTTTAAAAGAATAATTTAAAATTAGCCTCACATACTGAACAAATAACATGTTTTAAAATTGAAAATGTTCAAAAGGATTAATGTTTTTATATGCAATATCAACGTGAAAATTATTTCAATGAACATAATTGTATTTATTAATTTATAATTGAAATATTAATACATTAAAGAAGTTTAAATAAAATATAATTATATAATTCAATTATACAAAAAAGCTTTTTCAATTAAAATGAATTATTTTATCTATTCATTAAAAAAGAATCATGTCATTAAAATTATGAAGATTTAGCCAATGTAAATTTGGATATTTTAATGTAAATATATATTATTATTTTTTAAAATTTTACATTTAAAAAATGTATTCCATAAAAGGCGGAAAACTACTCTTACGAAAAGAATTATTTTTTACTTAAAATTAGATTTACTTATAACCAAAGCCTATACATTTTATTAGATGAATTTAAAACATTATTTTGATGATATAACCTATAAATTTGATTACTATATTTCAATAATATTTTTAATTAAATATATTAATATACAATCCATTATGGGCATAAAAATTGTTTTTAATAAAATCAATGCCTATATATTTAGTTGTTTTTTATTTTCATTTATAATTAATTTTAAACCATTGAATCCATTTGATAAAAAAATTTAAAACATAATTTAATAATTTTTCAAATTTCATAAATTTTCTCTATTCTAATTGGTATGTGGTAACTTTTACAATTAAATAATAATATTTTGATGTTAGTTTATGCTCTATTTGGGGTATGATATACACTATCCAATATAGTCTTTTCTTTTAAAATATCAGGATGTCACAAAGGTCCTCTCATCGAAAGGATGAACATAGGGGTCACCATCTTTTATATACATTTTCAAAAGTTCAAACTGGTCTTACATGTCATATAAAGTTAAAACCAATTTTAATATCATCAAAAAGTGTGAGGTGGGCCTTCACATTTAAGAATCTAAAACCATTTTTAATGAGTAAGTATGTCTTATCAAAAATATTTCCTAAATCATAGTGAAAAATTTATACATTCATAGATGAGAAAAATGGTTTAATCAAGTCTTGTGGATACAAATCAGGTTTCATGGTACCAAATGGGTTGAGTTTTGGATAACACATTTTAATTCCAAATTTGAAATATTTTAGAAACCAATATTAATTTAGAAAACAATGAGATGTTTTATAAATAAAAATTAAAATGATTATAGGAGCGTAAGAGAATGGAAGAAAAGAGATTATTAGATTAGGTCTTCAAAAATGATATTTCTATGGAATACCCTTTATATGTATATGTTTCTATCCATATGTGAACCTTGTGCACATATATATATTCCCACATTTACCAAAAATATATATGGAGAAACATAAAAAAAATATCATGTCTGATTAATGAATTAAAAGACACGACTCATCTAATCACATGGATCAACACATAATCATCAACCCAAAAATAGTCACCACATCCCACACCCAAATATAATTTTCTCAATTCACCCAACTACCAACACTTATACAAGGTCAGACACAATCATGAAGGTCTCAAATTCATTTTAGAACCCCAACACGTATTTTATCAAACACCTAGTATACATATACATATACTCATTAATAAAAAATTCCATTGAGACCCCATTTTTATCAAATTACAAACATATACGAACCATAATAAATCAAACACGCGCATCACAAGAACGAGTAGCTCATTTTAATATAATTTAAGTCATCTCAATCATAACATGGAATGTTATGAAAAACAAATTGGATGAAAACACCTACCTCAATGATGTGTGAATGTAATGAACATCTAGGATAAGGATTAACTAAGACTAAGAGACAATCCAAAGACTCACCCATCAAATGAAATTAATCAATATAATTCAACTCTCACTATAGGGTTCAGAAAACAAGGATACAAGGAATGAGAAACAAATTAAATAAGAGATGAAGTGAAAAAATGAGAAAAATAACCAAAAGTCAAGACAAACACCCCTAGATTTGATGAAGGGGAACAACGATCTAAGGAGAGACAAATGATGTGGTATTTTGTAACCCATTCATGTGCCAATGATTAATGGGTGAAGAGTAAAATGTAATTACTTTAAAATAGAAGAGGATAAATCTTGGAATTTTATTTTTCTAGAATCATAGTAAGTCACACAGTTTGGCCACACAGTTTGACAAACTATTCACCAACCATGCTCACCCTACCAGAAAAAGGTACTCCATAATAGGTTGGTCCCATGGTTTAGGAAATTGTCTTCCAACCCTACAAATAAGGGTTTTCAACCCTACTAACAATGCATAAGATGTTCATCGTTCCCAAAACACCACCAATAAGCCACATGGTAACTCCTTTACCACACATAGATTGGTCCAAACCATTTGAAGAAAATATTAGACAAATTGTTTAAGTAAAAAAGTGAAATAGAAATCTTTTATTCAACCACCAGCTGTAAAATTTCTCCATAAATAGTTTACATGTCCTGAAACAATCAAAAATTTGTTAAAACTAATAAATTCTCACTAGAAACACAACTTGAACCTTATCCAAATGATCCAATTATAAAAATAAAACTAATAAATAATATAAAATCAAGGTCTTCGAGTGACACTATCCCCACATGTCAAAACCTCCAATCAATAATTCGATCAATTCAATACCATTATAACAGGGTGTGGCATCTGTTCTATTTATCCCCATCCTTTACATATCCTTAAACCCTAAGGTGATATATCCTCTATTAGTCGAATATCATTATTGGTCAATTAATTTTATTCTCTTACTTGTCCAATATATCCTTCCTAATTAATTGAATTTGTACTACTTCTTTGATGAAATATACCTCAATGATAAATGGAATCAGTATCTCCCTATTCAATGTCATTTTATCTCCACTATTTTTCTTTATGCAATGCTATCTTGAAATCCTTATTTTAATAATGAAACCCCACTCTATTTCCTAGAGATAAGATCCATCTTGTTCACACATGGATTGTGTCACCCAATACCTTAATGTTATTCCCTTCCATTATCAAGGAAATATACATTAGGATTTGTAATAATCACATTTTTAATTAAATATGTACTTTAATTCGTCAATGAAACTCACATGGATAACACCACTCTTATTCACCAAAACTACGAACCAACTATTAAAAAATAATCTTTTCTACATATCTCACAAGTCTATTTACTTATATTAATATTCTTACACCTCCAATATTATTTTTCTAAAAGTAATTTCATTTCTATTATCCCTTAAAAAGTCCTATATAATTTGTTCCTAAAAATTGATATTTCATAGTATCTGTATATACTACTATTAAATTGATTTCCATACAAACTATCCCCTATAATTATTCTACTTTAGCATCCTTTGAAATACTTTATAATAATATAATCAAAAAATAAATAAATAAAATTATAGTTTTTAACATCATTGATTCGCAAACACACTGAAAATTTATTATCTATTTTTTTAATAACATCATCAATTGTTTGACAGTTCTAAAAAAACTCTTCCAAGGGCATGTATTTCACTTTTTCTTATTTCACTTACAGCCATTTCTTCTTCAATTTTAATTTTCAATCCCTGTATTAATATTTATTGATTCAATATTAGTTCTTTATATCACACTATAAATTTAGATTCATAATCCATATATCATATTCTATATTCATATTTTAATTTCCATAATAAATTTATTCAGTTTGTTGATTGGGTACTTCTTTGAATCTATACCTGTATAAAATGATTCTCATTAAAATCACATAGTCAAATTCTAAAATTATTTTTTATATAATATTAATTTATTTTAGAATATACAGATATTTATATTCTATATCTTATATTTAATATCACAAAATTATTATATATTAATACCCAATTTATCATAAATTCTATTCATTGAAAATTTTGTTTCTTATCTCAATATTTTACAAATGTCTATATTCCTTCATATTTTCAAATTCCTATATTCATTTTAAACTTTTATTTTTTAATTTTTATTTTTAAAAATATATGTAGGACATTACATTAGACTAAAACTAAAAATTATTCTAGAATGATAAATGTTTGGGTACCCAATCTATTATGAGACCTACCTAATCCTTTTTTTCTTCCCCAAATCTATAAAAAGTACTAATTTGCAGGATATAACAATGTTCATTTATCTTTTTCCATTATTCATGTATTTAATTTTTCAATTTAAAACAATATTATTATATTCATATTACTAATTCATTGATTATATTTGGTTTATGAATATTTTTTATGCAATTCATATCCACCCTGCATATGTACTATGGGAATATTCCATATCTAACACATTCATATAACATATTTATCTTAGAAAATATATAACTTTTAACTTTTTCCAGTATCATAATTCAAATTAAATTCTATTTGTTAAATTATTCACTTAATATGTATTCTATATTCCTTGATTCTTTCCCCACATATTTTTAAATTAGTTTTAGACACCAATAATATGTAACATCCCAGTATCGGATGCCAACGAGAGGCTCCCCATTCCCGGTTGCTCACATGGAATCAAGCATATTTCCCTGAATGCTAGAGGTTGTAGACTTGCAATGAGGGCCTTGGGTGTGATGGTGGGGAAACAATTCCCTCATTATCAGAGTTCACAATGGAAGTAAACAACATACAATAGCGGAAGTAGTAAATATCCAACAACAGTAAACAGTGAAAACTGATAAAGAACGATTTGGAGCATAAATATATATAAATGATGCATGGTACATATATATCTAGGAAAAAATCCAAAAAAGTGCAATGATGAATACAATACAAAACCCGTGTACAAAAGATAAGCAGATGCGAAAATTCTCAACATCGCAATCCTCGGCTTGGTCCCATGCGCTCCAACTCCAATGCAATCACATAGCTGAAGTCGAAGGGCGCTCTCCCTTGTCTATACCAGTAGAAATATATTCTCTTTGGGCCCAAAAGAATGTCCCAATGAAGGTTTGAGAATAAATCCTAGTAGGAAACCACCTGAAGATTTGTTCCAAGCAGTCAATGATTATAGGGCAGGTAAAATTATAGAAAGAAATAAGGAGGCACTAAGTAGTAAAAAAATTCCACAGTTTAAGCATTCCAACGCCACACAGCACGTAAAAAAAAGTTTACACAATAGGTAACCCAATGGGATATACCCATAGCCTATCCGCTCTGGTCCTACTTATCAAGCACTAGCAACCCTCTAGGCGGCACACACAGTCTCACCCCTCTGGTTCAGCTAAATTATAGACTCTCTGAGGAATCACCCACTATAAATTCCCCTATAGTATCGTATCATACTAAAGGTGCTTTAGGGAAGCACTAAACGCCAATTCCCCCTATGTCCCGCTTCAGGGAACTACAGGAACTCTGGGGAAGCACTCAATGTCAATTCCCCCTGTTGTCTCACATCATATAATTATTAAGACACTCTAGAGAAGTCCTCAACGTCAATTCTCCCTATGGTCTATACACCAAGTTCTCACGACCCTGTGTAAGTCAAGAAAGCATATCATCATGTAACAGCCAAACTAACCCTCAAGAACTACTAATCTAGTATTCTACAACATAACAACATATCAGAGCAATAAGCACACCATCTTATAATACAAAGCATGGAAAGGGAAACATCAATCAAACAGGAAAACTATACCCAAAGGTCAAATAAAGGCAAAACATGCATGGCAAATACATAAAAATCAAAATTATTCCCCATAATCACAAACAGTAACCTCTAGTTAGGCTTACAAGCAATGTAGGAAAACAATAGGGCTAAAAAGGTAATCTTTCAATACCACATTCAACGGTATTGAAAAAATTTGCACATAAAACTCAAATATGTTCTACAAAAAGGAAAAAACCACCTACCTCAAGGTTTGGATATCAATATACCTGAACCTCAAAGCTTGAATCTCCATAAAATGTCATAGATCTATAAAAACTCATAAAACTTTTAACCCATGATAACATGGAAAATAGGAGTAATTTGTAAATAGTGCTCTAAAAGAAGGAAGAGCTTACCACTACAGTTCCAACGCATTCGACGATGGTCGATTCAGAGAAAGGATACGTGATTGGGGGCTCAGGGAAGTCTAAGTATCGTACGGGTGCTCAAGACGTTTCGGCCGAAGAAGAAGAAAAACTTGTCTATTAAACACGACCTCAGTCCATTTAATGGGAAAAAACAAAATACCTGGTTTGTACTTTCCCTTTCTATACTCCGCTTTAGGCAGCCACCACATCAACCAACTTGACAGTGTGTGTGGACATGACATAGGCTAGACACGACATCTTGCGGCAACGAAGTGCACGGTGTGTACTCATAAAGTACATGGCGTTTACATCAAAAATTTACAAAAACTACTATTTTCTCAAAAAATCTAGAAAATGGAAAAACATACCAGGAAGGAAGGTCCGAGTTCTTACAAACTCCCCCCCTTAATGAAATTCATCCCTGAATTTCCCTTGAGTGGCATTAACGAAGGAACCTCAAACAGCTCTGGCCACTGTGATCGTACATCGGTCTCCCTCTCCCAAGTCTAGTTCCGTACTTGCCCATGCTGCCATAGAATTCATACCAGAGGAACAGACCAGCCACGAAGAACCTTCGTACTGTGACCGACAATCCAGATTGGATGCTCCTCGAAAGATGCATCCACCTCCAACTTGACTTCCTCAGGTTGGAAAGTCTGAGGAGGGTCTGAAAAGTAACCTCAAAGTTGAGAAATGTGGAAGACATCGTGTATAGACCTATACCTCGGAGATAACTATAACTTATAGGCAATCAGACCAACACTCTCCAACAACTCAAATTGCATGACGTACCTCGGTGAAATCTTACCATGTCTTCTAATCCTCATGTGTACCAACCTCGGTGTGACACGCAGGAAAACCTTATCCTGACCTCAAACTCCAGAGGTTATCTCTACTGATTAGAACAAGACTTCTGATGAGACTGTGTAGTATCCAACCTCTTTTGAATCAACTATATCTACTCTATGGTCTCCGGAACAAGACGAGGTCCCAGTAAAGCTGCCTCTTCTACCTCCATCCAACATAAGGGCAATTAGCATGGCCTACCGTACAAAGCTTCATAATGTGGCATCTGAATAGTGGATAGAAAACTATTATTGTAGGAAAACTCCACAGGAGTTATATTCTTCTCCCAAGAACCTCTAAAATCCAGAATACATGCTCGGAGCATATCTTCATGCACATGAATTGTACGCTCATACTAGCCATCTATCTGGGGATGGTAAGCTGTACTCAAAATTACATGTGTGACCAAAGCCTTCTGAATCCCCTATCAGACACGAGATGTAAAATGGGCATCCCTATATAAAACAATAGGGTGTGTAACCCCATGCAGACGTACAATCTCTTAGATGTACAACTGCCCCAGCGCATCAACACTGAAGGTCTCCTTGATCGGTAATAAATTTGAAAGCTTTGCGAGTCTTTCAATGAGAACCCAAATAGCGTCATTCCCTCGAGGTGACTTTAGGAAAACGGTCAGGAAGTCCATCACATTGTCATTCCACCTCCACTCGAGAATGGGCAACTACTGGAAAAGACCTGTCGGTCACTGATGCTCCGCCTTCACCTACTGACAAAAGGAACACCTCATGACGAAAACAGAAACATCCCTCTTTATAACTATCCACCAATACTGACGGTGTAGATCATGATACATCATGGTGATGCCAGGATGAAATTACCAAATTGATGAATGAAAGTTCTGAATCAGCTACTCATGTATATCTGTTGGCACCAATATACGTCCCTGGAATCAAAGTATCTCATCCTCACATATGGTCCACCCAAGAATAGGGTTCTCTCCTAACACGCTTTCTCGTAGGACTAGGCTTTCAAAATATGATGTCTTCTTCATTCGTACTCGATCTAGAAGGGTAGAGGTAACAACAAAATAAGATAGGAAAGTCTTCCCTATCTGTCATGCACCTCCAAATGCATCTCAGAGAACAGATTCATAAACTGCCACTAACTACTGGCCTCCCAAACCACCTGTATCTAATTCCTCCTGCTCAATGCATCATCCACTACGTTGCCTTTCCCAGGGGTATAGGAAAGATCACTATCAAAAGACTAATGGTACTCAACCCACCATCACTATCTCAAATTCAGATCACGCTATGTGTTGATGTAATTGAGACTCTTGTGGTCGGTGAAAACCACATGGTGATCTCCCAGAATATAATGTCTCCAGCAGCGTAGGGCATGAACAACATCTGCAAACTCCATCTCATGTGTTGGGTAATTCCTGTCATGTGGAACCAATGGATGAGACCCTTAAGCCATGACTCCATCTCCCTGAATAAGCATAGCTCTCAGCCTGATACATAATTCATCATAGAAAATGGTATGGCTCTTGACTGGATCTGGAAAGACTATAATCGGTGCCGAAGTAAACCTCCCTTTCAGCTCATGAAAGGATGACTCACAAGAATCTGACCATAAGAACATCACACCCTTCTTGTCAGACCTATCATCAGTGATGCTAAGAATGAAAAGTCTTGTATGAAATGTCTATAGTATTCATCCAGCCCTAGAAAATTCTACAACTCAAAGAGGTTCTTCAGCTACTCCCATGAAACTACTTCCCTCACTTTCTCTGGGTCTACTGACACACCGGTCTCTGAGATAACATGACCCAAGAAGTGAATCTAGTCTATCTAAAAGTGGCATTATGAGAGCATAGAATATAACTGATTCTCCCTCAGTGTACTCAAAATTATCTCATGATGGGTAGCATGGTCTGGTCGAGTGTGAGAGTACACAAAGATATCATCCATGAAAACAACCATGAAGGAACCCAAGTATATAAGGAACACTCGATTCTTCAGTGCCATGAAAACTTCCGACGCGTTTTTGAAACCAAACTGCATAACCATATACTCGTTTAGACAATACCTACTCTGGAAGGCTGGGACAGGTATGTGAGATGGTCTAATGTGAAACTAATGTTTATTGGACCTCAATTCAATCTTTGTGACCACCCATGCTCCTCAAATATGATCAAAGATATCATCAATCCAAGGAAAGGGATATTGTTTCCTGAGCATCAACTGGTTCAGCTTCTGATAATCCACACAAATCCTAAGGGTACCGTCTGCATTCTTTGCAAACAGGACAGGTGAACCCCAAGGAGAAGTACTATGTCGGATGAAACTCTTGGAATGTAACTCCTACATCTATTTCTTGAGATACTATAAATCTGGGGTAGCAATCCTATAATAAAGAATGTACACTGGTGCCACCCCTGGCACAAGCTCAATATTATCTTCTACCTCACACTCTGGAGGAAAACCATAATATTCCCCTGGAAAGACATCTCTCAAAGGATACACCACTGGAGGAAATTATAACTGTGAAGTCCCTAAGTCATCCAAACAAAGTCTAGAAATCTGGGATGTGACTGCTCCCAACCCATGTTGCTCTGGACCTGATCTGCTCGCCTGGATATCCCACTTTCCCTTATAAAGAAAGGATCCACCCTCTAGTGATATGAAACTCACCCTGCGATAATAACAGTCGACGACTGCATGGAATGTAACTAGCCAGTCCATTCCAAGAATGACATCATAGCATGTCATCTCTAAGACATATTGATCACAAATGAAGTGACACCCACCATCCTCAAGAGGGAACTCCTTGCACAGACGTACACCAGATGTTCATGTCCCCAATGGAGTGTCTAGTGACAAAACATCTGTAGAAGAAAAGATACAGAGCCAAAGGCTCTCCACCATAGTGACAGATATAGAACTATGTGTAGCACCGGTATCAAAAAGAGTAGAAGATAAAACCGATGAAACTATGATCATACCTCAAACTATAGAGGGGTTGGGATCCTGGTCCTAATGGGTTTTCTCCACTGCAAAACTCTGGCCAGCTCCATGGCCCTATGACTCTACCTGACATCTCTGAGCTGATCCACCCTACTGTCGTTGTTGGCCTGGTGACCAACCACTGCAGCAGCGACCTCCACCTTTGCTTGAACGGCCGGAGGAACTCAAGTTCCCATACTGGTGAGAAACTGGTGGAGCTACTCCGGTACAAGGAGTCATAGAAGAACCCTTATCACTAGATGCATGTGAAAAGATCTGAAATATTTTTTGAAGGTGTCCCAAATTGCCTCAATATCGGCTCTCCACTGGGTATCTCTGGAACTGTGGCCTCATATGACCATCTCTCCTACACTGGTATCACACCACCTATCTACCATAAGATGCATCCCGCCTACTCGAATCTCCCTGTGTAGTCTACCAGCGGTGCTTCCGACTATCAACTGGTGGAGCACTATCTCTGGATATAGAGCCGCCCTGGCTCACAACTCCGGATTCCCTCAGATTTCTCTCCATGATCAGTGCCTTGTTGACTATGGAAGCGATGGAGTTGAACCTAAAGATATTCACCTGTGAGAGGATGTCCCATATGAGGCCATCCTCGAGCTTCCTTGGCCGGAATTACCCATCTCCTCCCAGGAAGGGTGTGAACCGCTAAATCTCGGTTAAATGAGAGGAGTACTCCATAACCGAAAGGTACCCTGCTCAAGGATCATAAACTCCCAGGCTCGGTTGGCCCTCAGGGTCTATAGATATATGAAGTCATAGAAGATGTGTTTTAACTCCTCCCAATCCATAACCTACCGATGACCCTCATGTGCGATCACCTCCCACTATATCTTTGATGAATTCCATAGCATATTGGTAGAGAGCATGACTGTCCTCTCTGGAGGCGTCTCCAGATGCTCAAAGATCGTCAACATGGATTTGAGCCATGACTCTTCAGCCTCAGGTCCTCCTTCCCCTAAGAAAGTGGGAGGATGTTGCTGCTGGAAGACCCAAGTCAAATCATCCATCAACGAGGAAGGAGGCGGTGCTCCCTGAAAATTCTGTATTATCCTCATGAAGCCTTCCTTGAACTGTGCATCAGAACCAGTAATAGGTATAAATGCTGCTTCCAAGACTGGCACAATAGGAGGATCATCAGGTGGTCCCTAATAAGCCATGTCTGGTTTCTGATCACCACCATGCAGTTGGCATACAATTGGAGGAAGTCTCAGTGGCATGACTCTGCAAGGTCAAACGCACACCATATATTAGAATTATCAAGTAATGAAAACAAGGAGTGTAAGAAGTGAACAAGAGGAAGAAAACATTCATGTTTTAGAATACATGACTACACGGTGTGTACGCTACCTACACAGGATGTTCCCTGAAGTCATTCACATGGGAGTTTACTTTTGCCTAAACTGGTTTTGTAACACCCCAAACACATGACATGTTCTCAAAACACACAGTGTGCATGTGAATCCTCTTCCCCTACCTGGGTCCTTCTACATAGTTAAGCCACACGACTCTCCTAAGATAGGACTACACGACATGTTCAAGGATGACACGACGTGTACTGGACAAGCTTCACCTGACCCATGTTTTTAGTGACACGGTCAGACACACAACTAAAAATACCCGACATGTTCCATACAGACACGATGTGTACGTGAAAGGATAACATCGACCCATGTTGTTCATGACAATGCCAGGTACCTGGGTCAGACTACACGGTGTGTTCAAGGTGGACACAACATGTATAAGAAGAGACTCCACCGACCCATGTTGTTAGCTTCACATCCAGGTTTCTATGATTATACTACATGTCGTGTTCAACGTGGACATGGCATATTTCAACCTGGATCTTCCCATCCTGTGTATCTTCCCACATGGCATATGACACAGTCAGAGATTACACGGAGTGTACATATAGTACATGGCGTTTAATTAAAAAAACTTTTTCTTCCCGAACAGAATAACTCATGCAGTGTACTTAACAATACACGACATGTATTCTAGGTTTTCCCAGACAGTAAGCCTAAAAAACTACTTTGGATCCTAGAAAACACATAAACGAGCATAGAATGTTCCAAATTACGATCCGTGATGTCCCATACTCACCACAATTCAATGTTTAGAATCTTATACAAGTTATAGACAAGAATTACGATGCAACGATCCACCAAATTCTGGTCCAGGAGGGCCCATAACACCTCAAGAACCAAGGTTTGGTTTTCATTCAAATTGAACCGTGCACACAATTCCCTATCAAACAGTAGGTATTTCTATCAAGGAATCAATCTCTACAGCATGCATATTCTACACAGTATCTGTCATAATAATGTGCAACCACTAATGCATCCTAGATGGCATGGAAGGAATGCATGGAATTTGATTTCTAACAAGTTCCTATATGATGCATGATATGGAACACCCTCATCTCATCGGGTTGCGACATAAATTGAACCTCAATAAAATCAACAGTAACTGCAAAAACATGCGAATCATCCAACGGTGAAAATCAATTCAACCGTAAAATTGTGAAACCGTAAAATTGCAATAACGAGGTAGATTTAATTTTCCTCATACGCGGGTTTGCTACTCTCGAGCACAAATTACTACCAAGTACCTATTTCAGACTATCCCTAGATATAGGATCCAAACAGTAAATGAGGAGATAAGAATTCCTCTAATAACACTTTGCAACATCCCGGTTCCAGAAGCCACCAAGAGGTACCCTATACTTGATTGGTCATATAGTGTCAAGCTCATTTCCCTGAACGCCAGAGGCTGCCGACTATCAGCGAGGCCCTTGGGTGTGATGGTTGGGAAACTATGACCTCACTGGAAGAGTACACAGATTATGTAACAAAATAAAATATCAGAAGCAGTTAATTCCCAAAAACAGTAAACATCGGAAGACAGATAAAGAAACAACTAGAGCATAAATATATATAAATGATGCATGACAAATATATGTCTAGGAAAATACCCAAACAAGTCACAATGATATATATAGTTCTAAACCCAAGTACAAAAGAAACAAAGATAAGAAAATCCTCAGAATAAAAAGCCTCGACTTGGTCCCACGCTCTCTAGATCCAATGCAATCAAGTTCCTGAAATCGAAGGGCGGTTTCACTTGTCTATATCAGCAGCAATACAATCTGTTTGTGCCCAAAAGCATGGACCAAATAATGTGTGAGACAAAATCCCAATAGGCAACCACCAGAAGATCTATGCCTAACAGTCAGTGAGTATATGGTAGGTAAAAGTATAGGAAAAAATTACAAAGAGGCACTAAGATGTAAAAAAATCGACAGTTTATGCATTCAAAACACCAGAGAGCATGCAATAGAAAAACAGTTAACACAAGAGGTAACCCTCAAGGAAGTACCCACAACCTATTCCCTCTGGTCCGACCTATCAAGCACTAGAAACCCTCTAGGTAGGACACACAGTCACACCCCTCTGGTTCAGCTAATGTATAGACTATCTAAGCAAGCACTCATCATCAATTCCCCCTATAGTCTCGTATCATACTAATGGCACTCTAGGGAAGCACTAAACGTCAATTCCCCCTGTGGACCACGTCGAGGAACTACACAAACTCTGGGGAAGCACTCAATGTCAATTCCCCCAATGGTCTCACATCGTATAATTATAAAGACACTCTGGAGAAGCCCTCAACTGCAATTCTCTATATGGTCTATACACCAGGTTCTCACAACCCTGTGTAAGTCAAGCAAGCATAGCATCGCGTAATGGACAAAGTAACCATCAAGAACTACTTCGCTTGAATTCTACCACAAAACAGCATATCAAAGCAATAGGCACACTATCCTATAATACTAGGCATGGAAAAAAGAAACAGTAGCCAAACAAGCAAACTAGACCCAAACGTCAAATACAGCAGAAGCATGGATGGGAAATACATCCAAAGCACAAAAAATCACCCTATTCACAAACAATAACCTCTAATAAGTCATACAAGAAATACCGGCAAACAACAGGGCTAAAATGGTAAACACGCAAGACCCGTCTAAGGTTATTGGGAAAATTTTCACATAAAACTATAATAATTTCTACAGAAAGGCACAAACCACCTACCTCGGGGTTAGGAGATCAATATACATGAACCTCGAATCTTGAATATTTTTTTAACATTGTAGTTTACGAAAACGCATAAAACATTCAACCCAAGATAACAAGGAAAAGAGGAAGAATTGGAATATGATGCTCTAGAAGAAGGAATACATTACAATTCTGGTTCCAACATAATTGACAACGGTCGATTCAGAGAACAGATGTGCTATTGGGGGATCAGGGATGTCTTGACGTCGTACGAGTGCTCAGGGATGTTTCTTCTTCTAAATAAGACACCCTTTTCTATTAGACGTGACCCCGATCCGTTTAATGAAATAAAATGAAATACACAACGTTTACTTTTGAAGTACACAGTGTGTAATTTCCCTTTCCATACTCAGCTTTAGGCGGCCTCCACATCACCCCACACGACCGTGTGTGTGGTAATGACATGGCCAGTACACGGCCTCCTACAAAAACGAAGTGAATGACGTGTACTCATAAAGTACGTGGTCTGTACTTAAAAAAATTTCAGATACTCCTCTTTTCTCAAAAACACCAGAAAAAGGTGAAACATACCTGAAAAGAAAGTTAGGGTTCTTACATAATATTTTCTTCTTCCGGCATTTTCCATCAAAACTTGTTTTATATAGCTATAAATTACCATATATAATAATGATTTTGTTCATATATCATTTAACATATTATATAATTACAATGTCTATAATTATATTTTCCAAATCCTCCATAACATTGCATTTTACTATTATGTGTCCCTATTTTAAATTTTAATCTGCCAATGCGTTGTAATCATGAAATTGAATGATGCATATCACAATTATTTATAATTATGTTTTTGAGGAATTTATATGACACATGACACATTTAGTATAAAACATGTCTCAATATCATTCTGTAAAGAGACATCCATACTCTTACACCTGTCACATTATCCTACCTACATGTTCACATGTCACACTCTCCTTCCTCATTTTCATACCTCAAATATCATCCCATATATGCAACCCCTTCACTTCCCACACCTTTAATTAAACCCCTATCTCCCCATTAACAACTCCCACCTCCATTTACTCACCTATTTATCTATATCATCCCAACAACCATCCTCCCACCCATTCTATATCCTCATCTTGATTATGGATAATTTACCATATTCATCCATTGATTCTCTCCTCCATCTTATTTCAAAACCTTATATCTATCTGAAACATCACCTATTTAACACCACTCTCATCCAATTATGAATTGAAATTAATTTAGTATTTTATTTTAATCAAAATTAAATATATAAACCGACATGTATTCACTCCATCATGATGCTGAAAAGAATATCAATAATGTCAGAATGCTCAGACCTACCAAATTTGATACCCCGGTCAAGAAAAAGGGTTTTGATAATTTCCATTTTCACCAATTACAAAAAAAAAATTTCCATTTTCATCATTATTAATTTCTTTGTATTCTATCACATTATGGTTTTTAAAGTATTGAATTCTACATGGTATCTATCCAGTAAATCAAATCAGTAGCACTTGATCCCATATCCTCAAACATAATGGTTCCTATTATTTTTAAATGTCATCAAATTACTTGATCATGAAGAATCATGTGATCTTAAGACTCTAGTAAAAACACAATTTGATAATTTAAAATAATACTAATATATTTCATTATATTGACTTGATATATTTTATATTTCTTCTCCACATCAGTGGAAATCATTAGTTCTCCCCATCCCCTAAATTTAAATTGGCTTTTCCTATGGAATTGAAAATTAGTTTTATGTTTATTAATGTATTTTATATTTTAATTATATAATGAGATAATTTTATATTGATAAATATCCATTTTGTTGATAAAACCCCCTCTTAATATGTTTTTAAATTGTTTATTTATCATATTCCTCAAAAAATTAAAAGGTCTTTTTAACATTTATATTTAATCAATTTATTCATAGATAGTCAAAAATTATATTTCAGTTTTTTATATATAACATCGTCACCTCATCATTCCCAAATATGGAAAAAAATTTACTGGCACCATATGTTATAATTCGAGGTTGTATTTTAATTATATTAATCCTCATCTATTCTATTATTTTTTATATTACAAATTTATCTTTTCAAAAAATAGATAAAAAATAAAAGTGTTTATTTATTCATTATTCTATGTTGGAGATTTATTTTAAATAATGTTTTGAATTTTAAATACACATAGCCTATTTTAGTAACACAGATTCCCCAAAAACAATAACTATATAATTTACTTAATATAGAAGATAAATACTTGAAAACATCCTTGAAAGATTCTCTTTATTCACTGTTGGATGTTCAGTTTATCGTAGAAAATAGAATTGATGTATTTTATTAAAATATTGTTTGATGTTTCTGTTAAATTCATTATTATTGTTAATATCATAGTTTTAATAATTATATTTTACTTGTGATGACTTCTATATAAATTATTATTATTCAAAAAAATATATATCATTGTTTTTTTGGAAAATATCTAATGTTTAAAATTTTAAAATATTTTTTGAAACAATATTTTATATATTATATAGTTTGGGAAAACAATTTTATACGTGGCTTACCCATTTTTAGTTTTCGTTTTCTATGAAACATTTTTTCTATCAATTATAGTAGAAAAAGTTATTTAAAACCCTAATTAAAAAATAACTTGTGAAATCAAAATTATTCTTATTAATTTAGATTTTATAACATCAAAAAACAATAATATTATTAATTATATGGGTTTTGATTTGAAATGTATAAAAAATGATGTTACTTCTATGATAGAATTAAATTTCACCATATTATGGTGCATTTAAACTACTAAAATCTATCAGTATTGTGTGTTTTATCAGCCAAATGAAACAATGAATTCTGCTTCATTTGTATCTAACTTAAATCAAAATTTAATTATTACAAGTTATTGAATACTACCCATGATGGGGACACAATTCATTTATTTTGATTAATATATTCTTTTAAGACTCACCACATTCAATAAAAATTAGATGTATGTGTCTATTTTCATGGAAAAAAAATTAATGTTTATTCATATTTTTTTATGTTTCAAATTAATATAAATTATTGAACAAACCAAAATCGATTATGTTTCATCACAAAAATAAAAATTCAGCACATTTTGACCTTTTACACATAAAAAACAATATTGATTTCAATATTTTCTATTATAGAATATGTTTACTAGGAGTTATGATTATATTAAAATGAATAGATAAATTTTTTAGTGTTTTGTTTTAGATTTATTTTTATGAAATTTTAGAATATACAATCTAAATACACTTGATGAACATGAGAAAATAGTTACGTATATGAAAAATAATATTTGAAAATGTATGGTCAATATGTTTCCTTATTTCAACTCTAGTATATGATTTATAATAACTTATATGTTCTATAATAAATTATCAGGATGTTCAAACATATATTATATAATCTATGGACATTAGATAATTATCTTTGACTTGTATGTACTATTCTATGATTTATTATTACGATACATCTTGTTGAACCATTAAAGGTTCTATCAAATGTACTGTTTTAATGCAACTTAACTATTTTCACCCAGACTAAAAAGATTTCTTGAACATTAATGAGTTAGTTCCTTTATAATTTTTTCATAGAACCCCTAGGAGTCATTAAAAATGTGATTTCACTTTAAAAAATTTATATCCTTTGATATACTTTGAAAATAAGGAGCATATGTGGTTTACTATATATTCTATTTTTAATTCTATGGTGTAATGATTATTAAAATATTTGATGATTAAATGGGATTCATTACATAAATCTTTACAGGGAATAGAAATGAAAAAATTTCATCCAGATAGTTAATCTGGTAGGTCATGGTGTTGTGATATTTTTAATTTGTCTTACTGAAGATCATTACAGATCGAATAAATATAAATATATATAAAAAATAATTATTACTCACATGGGTTTCATGTTGTAGAAAAAATTGTATTTTTTGGTAAATGTAGATGTTTATTTTAATTATTCATACTATGACTGCTATTTTGATTATGTTTTCAAAAGATTATAAAATTATGTTTTAAGACAAGAATAAATACCTCAAATATCTAATATAAAAAAACACATTCTAATTGATAACAAAACCCAAACAGGATACCCAAATGATTTATTTTTTTAGGATAATGCATTATATAATAAAATATAGAATATAAAATGGGAAACAAACATGAATTATTTTCATGAAAAAATGATACAATTTGTTTATATGATTTATAATTTAGATTTTTATTTATTTATAGATTTATTTCAGTTTTAATTTTTTACATTTAAATGAAATATAACAACAAATTATGAAACTAATTTATAGATATATTATGAATTAGGAATTAAAAACTATTAAAACATTCCCTTTTTTTAGTCTTTGAAATTTTCCTTAAATTTTTCATAACAAATTTTTTGTAGAGTCATTTAGAACATGTATTTGATTAATTGAGATTTTTTACAAGTGAGGTAGTCATAATTTAATTTCGTAGAGATGGTAAAACCTTATAGGATCTTAAAAAGAAGTTAAATTAACATCACTGTAATATGAAAATACAAAATTTATATACTGACAAAAACTCAATTAATGTGATAAAAAATTTATTAATGATTTTATTTTTATGCATCATCTATTATAGAGTCTTATGTTTTGTTCTCCCACTATATTTTATTGAACCAAATATTTTAATAACTTCATATTGTGAGCATGTTTATGTGAATTTTTGTTTAAAATACTTGGTACTAAAAATTAATTGTTAGGGTACTAGAATATAAAAATAGTTTGAATGGAATTTTTTATACCTTTAATACTCAAGAAATTACATATCCCAGATATTTAACAAAAAAACATGTCAATGTTAACTGTGTGTATATTAGAAAACAATGTTCTTAGAATAATGCATATTATAATTGTCATTAATGTTAAAAATATTAGGAGCCATTTGTGTATTAAGTAAGATTATGTTGAAAATAAAATCCTAGATAATTATTTTAAAATTATATTCCTATAATAAAAACACATAAATTTTAGATGATCTATTAATATGGATTAAAATAGAATTTATTTTTATGGTATAAAAAGTCAAATTATTCTCATATGTTAATATGTTGATTTATATTTTCTAAAAATGATTAACAATAAATTTTTGAATGTAGTACTTTTTCAAAAGTCCATCTTCTTTAAATAGAAATAATCTGGTCTACAGTGATAAATATAGTGAATCAAAGATATGAAAAACCATATTTATATGTAACTGATTAAAATGATTAGTATATAAAATTATAAGATTTATTACTTTCATGGATGAGTAAGGATTATATATAGCCACCTTATCTATTTAATTCATATTATTTCATATTGAAATGTTATTTTATTTTGTTACAGATTACATAGAAATGTGAAATACATTAGTCAATTCATTTTGTGGTCTACATTTTATGGTTACAATTACTTAATGAGATCTATTTGACATTAGTCATAGGGTAAAGAATCTAATCCTTATGTGTTGTCTAGAAAAGACATTATAGATAATAACTATCCATACAATGATGTTTTTTCATAATTATATATCTTTTGATAAGACTAGAAGTGGTGATTTTATCTAGTTACTTCCATTTATAGCTTACAATGGGAGAATTATAAGATATAAAATTACTAATAATTATAATATCTCTTTGGCATATTGATTTTTTACATTTCCATCATGATACAAGGATTTTTATTTCAAATCATGAATTTAACTAGTTTTGACAAAGATCATTATTGGACATTACAATTTCATTTTGAGATACCTAGGAAATCTTTAACGTTGAAGGATAAAAATTAACATATTAGTGAAAATAGGTATTCCATGAAATATACATCCAGCATTTTATATGCTTATTTATTTCTAATTATACCATTGGAAACTATATTTAAAAATAATATTCTATAGAAAATGATCCATGATTCTTACATAAAAAAAGTGAAGCATTGAATAATATAAGGGAAGCTTCTCCAATTTCATATTAAACATGATAATAATTTAAATTTTCATCATCACATTGAATCATTTCCTAGAAATGATAAAATGATTTTTATAATTGGAATCCAAAAAAAGTTTCTCATCATAGTGTAGACCGTCCTACATAGCATTTTATAAATTCTTATATCCTTTAAAAATAATAAGATCATCTATATCAGAAAAGGAAAGGAAGACCATTAATATGTATACTATGTTTTAATTGGTGAAGGAAACCAAAGCCTCATAAACATGAGAAGCTATATTTTGTTACAGTCCTAAAAATGATTAATGAATGAGTAATGATAGGATCACTATATTTAAAACCAAATCAAAAAAAGTAATAAGATATTAGAGATCCAATAATAATTAAAGAGGATTAAGAGAAATAATTGATATGGGGAATAATTCTAATCCATTTGGTGGATAATATATATATTATTTAAATACAAAGGTTATAGCTCCACCATAGAGTATCAAAGGCCTTTGAAATATCTATATTGAGTGTAATATTCCCATAATTAGTATTTTATTGTATGAAGTTAACATATTTTTATATTGTGTAATAATAATATTTTATTTTTCTATATGGAATGAATTCAAACATATTGGTTGAAAAACTTATTTTCAGTATGTTAATCTTGTCCCCTAGCTTGCTTTTTACAGATAGTATTAGGCATAGTGTTACAAAACATAATTATTTTGAAGCCCCTGATAACTAGTTCTTCTTCCAATTTCATAATATTATTAATTAATTGATAGATAACTCCCATCAGAACATACACTTAAATAACAAATAAATCTTATAGTTGGATATATTTCCTCTTTTAATGGGTCACAAATGTGTATAAACGTATTATTAGTAACCTATTATGGTGTTATTCACTATTAGGATTGAGGTAAAAGTGTTCTTCTTTACCATCCTAATAAATAGGGAGGAAAATAATGAAATAATATTTTAATATATTAAAGGAGAGTGAAATAACATTTTCCAAATTTAAATCATGTTTCTGGTGATCCTCATGATTTTTTTTGAAAAATAACCCACCATGGAATTATAAAACTAATCAACATAGTTAATTATCATTCCATTTGAACAAATATTTTTTTTGGGAAAATAAAAATTAATTTATTTATAAACCATATTCGGGGATTTATAATTTATTTCTTAATCCTTCAGATAGTACATTTTAATATGCTACAAAAAAATATTCACATTTTCCATAATAAAGTTATCTAGATATCAATTCATTTAGATTTCTTCTTCAAAGGGATTGAATTTATTATCATACCCATTTTCATAATCCTATAGATCATCCTCTTCTCAATTAATATAAATTTAAAAATAATATTTACTACATTCCAATGATTATAAGATATAGGTTAGACATTTTTATATTCAAACCGATCTTACCAAATTTAGTTCCAACATTTTTATAATTAATTTCATATAGAACAATTTTTATTTCACTCCTGAATGAATATATATTAGTTAGTAAATTTAATATGATAATTTGTACAATAATTATCATTTTCATCCATTGACACCATTTCTAGAGAATTTCAAAAGTGATTCCATTAAAGGGTAATAAAAGAGAGATATGTGATCGAGTTATCACCTACAGTTGAACAAAAAGACCAATCATTTTATCAATCGTACTTATCATGAATAACGTTTCTATCCCACATGAGATCACTATATAAAATCATTAATTCAAATATGATACACCTTTAAATTCTTGTTTGAAGCTTATTTGATCTATCCATAATGAAATGAATTCCATTTTTTATTATAATTGGGAGATATGTTAAAGTTAGGGATGGATCCAATCCTATTTAACTATTGATTGAGAAAAAAATTCCTTTCATGTGTTCTTTATTATCAATATAACCAGTGTGAGAAAATATATGTAGGACACTGTAATTCCTATAATATTAATTTTATTTCAATTTAATGAGAAAATTTCTATTTCAATGGGTTTAAAGTGAACCCATGAATGACTCTGAGGAAAATAATTCGATGCTCAAAAACATATATGAACCAAGTACAAGTGATAACATAATTTAGTTAACACGATCTTAAGGAAATAAATATCATCTCATAAAATAGTAAAACTTTCTATTTGAAAATTCTTTAATAAAATTTCAAACTATATTTAATATTGATGTTTTTATTTTAACAAATTTTTATTTTTTAATGATGTTCCATTATAGACTATTTTATTTCCATGAATGATTTTTATGAAAGTGTACATTTTTATTAAATGAAAAATGGTAAATTTACACTAGTTGGTGTGTTTGACTAGAAAAAAGATTGTTTCACTGTATTTGGAATATATTAGTTACCCAAATATATGTTATTCTATAATATTCAGAGGTGTTAAAATGTTTATGAAATGGTTTTGGTGCATTTAATGGAATTATATAAATAAAAACACATTATTATTGTATTTTTCACATTTCTCTTTCTTATAAGATCATTTTCTACAATTTTAAGTAATGATATTTTTTAGTGCAATGTTTAAGACTCAATGGTTGATCATGTCTAAATAGTTGGGGTCTTCCATTAGAGAATTTCTAGACTTCCGAAACTGTGTATTGCTCTTTGATATGCCTTTTAATTCTGAAGCCCATATTCTCTATTATCATTATGATATAAAATGAAAGAACCCATGAGAAAATATTAATATATTCTCTATTTAAATATAAATCCATTGAAATTATATTTGATGAAACATGATGAACATAGTTATAAATAATTTTCAATTATATTCAAGGGGAATAACTGGAAATCTATTTAAAAATATATCATTTGAATTATTCATGAAATTAACCAGACCTTTTTGAAAGGGTATCAATGAACAAATTCCTATATAATCTCTGAAAATAAATATATAGACTATATTTTATTATATAGAGATCATTTTTTCATCCCAAATTTCTCTCTATGGTTCAGATTATTTATATTTTGGATCAGTGATATCAATGACCAAATATTGATTTAGGGGTTTGAAAACTACTAACCCCTATAATTTGGTATTCATCATGGTACATAAATGAGATCAAAATCCCATGGGTAGAGGCTAGTGAGGAAAACAATCAATGGCCTTACAATTATTAAATTATCACAATAAAAAGATCAAGTGTATATATGTCATCTTTATTATGGATTTATAAATGTACATGTATTTACATGATGAGATCCTTCTAATCATTAGATTGTAAAAATTTATTTAACCTTGTTAGACCTTATCAAGAAAAGAATAATTTTGCTAGCCTGAGAGGTGTGGTTATTCCCTTTACCTTAATTGAATGGTGTATATCCGACAACACAGCATTAGAGGTGAAATTTAACACTATACTAGTCAGGAAAATGTTTTCTGCCTGATCTCTCTATATGATGGCTACCATTCATTAGAGTTTCCACATGGTGGTGTTTCAATGATTATTTATTAGTTTCATTCAATAAAATTATGTAATGATATATAATCATATGGGATGAGGCAATATCAAATATGGTGTATGGGTAATGTGTTTGTATAGCATAGACCCCCACCTAATTGGTTGAATCAATGAAAGACATACAATGATGTGTATGGTAACAAAATTTGATTCTAATTTTTAATGGACACCCCTTGATATCCTAGACCTAATAGATCAATGATTTTGTCCTTTTAAGATGATATATGTATAAGATCCATATTTATTTCAAATGAATAATAAAATTATTGGATTAAAATAATAATTTTTTAAATTTTTTAATGATCTAGAATAAGATGGGGCTTAATAAGTGTCATTGAAAACTAATTTATAAGTAAACCAAGTTTAATGAAATGATGATTAAAAAAAGATATTAATTTTTTTGTTCATGAATTTTGAAAATTCGATATATATATATATATATATATATATATTACATGATAAGGATACTAATAATTGATAATTTAATGGTAAATAAAAAAAGAAAAAAAGTAATTATATTAGATGAATAGATATACCATAATATGTGGTTATTGGACTATGTTTACATTTCAGTAGTTGTGATAAGATAATATTAACAATATAAATAAGATCACTAACTCTACAACGATTCATCAAGGAATATGATGATAAAATAATTAAATAAAAAATTATAAATTAAAGTAATTTTTCACATATTATTGGAATATACATAATGAATAAATTAAATTAAAATGTATGATATATTTATATATTTGTTGAAAAAATATAATCCTTTGGAGAAATTAAGAGTCTTTTTAGAAAAAAACATAAAAATGTAGTACTTATAATGGTTTTTTTCAAAAATTTATTTTCATGGATGGAAATATATGAAGATATATGAATGGTGTAAAAAATTATTTATATTAGTTCATAAAAAAATTAGATTATTAAATGCATAAAATAGATTTAACTGTAATGTGTAAAAATGAATTATACTGTGATAAATCAATAAATGTAAAAGAATAATTTAACAATATAAAGAATTAACATTTTTAATGATGGAGTGGAATAATCATGAATGAATTAGAATTTATTCATTATTATTCAATAAATAGTGATAGGAAAAATCAATAATGATGATAGAGAATCATTAAATAATATATTATAATCTGTAAGATAATGTTTTAGAGAGATTTCCATTGTTTAAGAAACCTAGTTGAGGTATTTTGGAATAATTAAAAAAACTAAATATGAGTTCTTTGAGTCGTTTTATATATATTATATATTTTTATAGTTATTCAAATTATTTAACAAAAAAAATTATCTAATATTGAATTCTAAATTTTTTTCCTATGTGTTTTCAAACGGATAACCTATTGGCATGAATTTAGTAGTTATATTATTACTAAGAAGTACTATATGAGAGATAATAGGATTATATAATCTAATTATGAGATTTTAATGTATTGACTCATTTAGAATTATATGTGATGAAACATATGGAATATGGATATTAACAGAAAAGAGTAGTTGAATTGAATCTGTTTTACACACAACATTTTAGAAGGGATAGATTGAGATGATTGTGATAATACTCTTTCTAACAAGAAGATATGGATATATAGATATGATGCATTATATGTATGTAAATTTTCACTCACCCACTAATCTAGGATTTTAAATAATAATTGTCAATAACCCAACCTAGGAATCCCATAATTAGTGGTTCTTTAATCACATTGGAAAAATAGATAAGTAATTAAATCACGAAGTATTTAATATATTAATAGTCTTAGAAAACAAGATACATAATTTAATGTCACGTAACAATTTTAAAACACAAAACAAAAAAAATCATTGAGAACTCTTTATTTCACCATATCATATATCTACATATCAATCATAAAACATATCCTAGTGTCCTATGTAAAATAAATCAAAATAACGTGGTGAGCTCAGAAGTCCAATATGGGTTTCCATACTGTGGAAGCTATCATGAATAAATAAAAATAATCAATATGGTATAGAATTTATCAGAAACATTATTACATTAAAATATTAAATTATCATAATATGGAAGTTTTAAATGATGATAAAATAAATCCATATAAATAATAACATTACATTTAATCTTATCTTGAGATAATATAACTAATCAAATAATCCCATCAAAATAAATAACTAATATTATAATGAGAGAATTCATAATACTATAAATCAAAACCATATAATCAATGAATCATTAATTTAAATCAAAAATTAATGGGTAAGGACTACTCCAAATGCTATGCTAGTTTGACTCATAAGACAAAACGATGCATTTATGGGATATAATAAGCCCCATCCATTACATACTAAGTCCAATTCATTAATAAAATGAAAAGGGTGAATCATTATTATTGAATAAACTAATATATAATGTTTTAATAATTACATTAGTAAAATAAAAATAATCAATACCCATTGAGAGTAATATTAATAATGGTATCAAAATAGTATATCCCCAGTCAAAAAACATAATAAATTCCAAATAAGTTAAAAAATAATTCCCTCTACACTGTAGTAAATCGGGTAAAAACTTATTCATTCATAAAATGAAAAGAAGATTATATTTAACCCATTTCATAAAAAGTAACAAATGGTTAAAAGTTACATAAATAAATCATTTTAATAGTCATATGAAAAATTACAATCTTTTTTACATAACATGGTTTCTGAATAAAAGTAATTTTTGACCGAAGAGTGAAATAAAGAAAATTTTTCTTAAACACATTTTCTTATTCATTTTAATACTTTTTGTATAAACATATTATCAATCATTTTATGTATTAATGATAGATAAGGATTTATTACATTAAAATTTCATTAACAAACATATGAAAATAGAATATATAGAGTTTAATAAATATCATTAAATTCCTCCCAAGGGAGATGTAAACATAAACATTCATGAATAATGACAAGATTGTAAAAAACACCCTTACCAATTCAGTGGAAATTGAAACAAAATCCACTTTGAATAAATACATTCTAATAAAATATTTAATAATATAAATATAAATAGTTTCGTGATATAACATTTCCAAAAGGGATGTATATGCACCAAAAAATACGAATTTTGGTGTTATATGGCATTTGTTTCTTGAAAGTAAAAGTGAGATGAGAAAATATTATAAGGAGAATAACATTAATGTGATAATTAATCCATGAATAGATTATGGCTATCAAATATAAATCCACAAAAATTAATTTTATATATTACAAAAGATAATAAAAATTAATTACACACATAATCTTATAAAATTAAATAATTATAAGATGTAATATAACCTAATGTATAGAAATTGAGTTCTGAAAATAATTTCCACTTAGAAATATCCATTCCCATATCCTTGGATGAAATAATTCCAATTAAATCATAAAATAAAATAAATTCTGAGTCATTAAATGTATGAAATTTTAATTGGTTATTCGATACACCATATAAAATAATTTAGGTGCACAACATTATAATATGACTCGGGGAAAGGAAATTGAGATGATTTACATTACATCTTTGGTAATATCTAGATCAAAACCTAATTAATGTTATAACATCATATAGAAATTTTAACTAAACTAATGGTCAAGAAAATAATCATAAAATAAATTCCCAATTAGTATATACCCTACACAGTATATATAATTTTTTTATATAGAATATGTATCGCAGAAGTAAAAAAGTGAGATGATAAACCCTTATATTTTGTGGGGTTTCCTTAAAACATGTTCAAAACACTTATATAATGAATATATTATTATTATAAATTTATAAAATAACCATATTTATATATATAATACCATATTTTGTTTATTTATAACCATTTATGTCCTTTTAAAAGATATTTGTTTATTTAAATCACATTCTGAGTAATACCGGATTTTTTTTCTTATATTTTTTGATTTGGTATATTTAGTCATGTTATATTAATCATGGTTCCATAATAATAATAATTTTAAACATTATATATATATATATATTCATTAGTTTGTTTTTATATTTATCAATAAATGATAGAGATACAAAATGGATGACACCTTTCTTGATGACTCCAGGTTGTACGTATGCATGCATGTTGTTTCCATTTTTTATACACAGATGGAAAGAAAGAAAAATAAAAATTAAATAGAAACTATAGAGTTATAATTATGTCATAAATATCATTTATATTAATTTAATACATTATTCTTTTGATCCATGTAAAAATAAAATGAAAATTATTCCCCATCTCTTTGTGGAGGTAGTAGTCGACATGTACGCATGAACAACATTGTTGTTCAACAAATAATTTACAGTAAGAAGTTATATGTATTATTTAAATTATATCATTATTTGTAGGTTGTATATATTTCATTTATAATAAATATGGACCTTAATAACTTCCATGTAAAGTGTTAGTGAAAAAGGAATCACATCACTTCACGAGGCAGTTTTCCTCTTTATACTTGAGCGATGTTATCCTATCACCCATGGAATTGAAATTTAGAAGGTATATGAGAAATAATAATTAAAAAATTATAATTTTTTAATTAATATAATATATTAATGTTAAATATATCATTATATCCACTAAATAAATGTGGCGAGGGAATGAAAATTACATATATTTGTTTGGCGGTAGTCAACCATACATGGGATAGACGGTTTCATTTCTTATTTAATGCATATGGAGATAAATATGAGGTCATTCATTGAAATAATATAAATATATTATATATGTGATATTATTGTTGTTATATTAATATAGTTTCATATTATTATAAGTAGTTGTTATAATGAATAAAATATAGATGGATGTTACTTAATTTCACCTCTTCATCGGAGAGCTTCTTTGGGTGTATAACTACATCCTTAAAAAGAGGGATTACTAATAAAAATAAGTACATAAATATGTGGGTATGGAATTACTGAATATATTTTTTTATGTATTGTCTTAACCAAATGTTTTTATGTGTAGATATTTGAGGAGAGTGGTGGCCATTTATAATTGGGGGAGAGGACACACTTGGAATTTTTGAAATGATAAAGTGATACCCATGTTTCTATCATTCCACAAGATTCAAAATTGGTTCATTAGAGGCCATTAATTGTAATTAGGTATAATTATTTCTACAGTGTAATGGTTAGTCAAAAGTTATAAAATTTTAACACTTATTTTATATGTTTAACCCCAGTTAAACCCGTTTTTTCCCTTAACCATGGTAAATAATTTTTATAGGTATTACTATTCATTATGTTAAAAAATTAAGTTGAACATATTATATAATATTAATTATATTTATTCCAAGTATAGAATAAAATTTTTCCGAATCCAATTGACATTCTTTTCATAATTTTATTTTAAATGAAAACTACAGATGTGTCGAAAAATTAGTTTTTAAAAGACAAACATTTTAAATGTTTAAAAGGATTTACATAAAAATTTAAAATGAAATTGTTTCCAATGAACTAATGTTTTTCTTTTGTAATATATTTTAACTAATATTAATTTATCCTAAATTCAAAATATCAATTAACATTTAAAATAACTTTAATAAAAAATCAGTTTTCAATAATAATAATTATTTTTCACTATTCATCATAAAATTAATCTTATTAAAAAACTATATAAAAATCACCCAAATATTATTTTGACATATATATTTACAAAATGAATAAAAAAATTAAAATATTTTTTATACTTTTGGAAAAAAAGTGATGTTTTTTGTGTAAGGAACAACAATATGATTATTTAAACAAATACATTTTCATAGAAAAAAATTTATTTTAATTCCAATGAATCTTATTTTATTTATAATTAATTGATAAACATTTAAGTTATTTTATACATTAGAAAACCATATAATTTTCATAATTTATTTATTCCTATTAATTCCCACCAGCTTAACAACTATGTTAGAATTTTCATGTTTAAGTAATAATTTTTAATAGTGTATCATGTTTTTTAACCCAATGATGCATGCATCGCAAGATATAAGTGAGAATAAATTTAAAGAAATATATTTCATTGGTCAATTAAAAAAGGATTTTTATTTCTCATAAACTATAAAACACAATTTTCGTTTTTTAAATTATGTGTGTGTTATATCAAACCACTGATAAATATATTATATCCTTGTAATTTAATCCTAATCATGGAAAAAAAGGGCATGAAATTTGAAAATACAATTGTTGGAAACCCACATTATAAAAAAATATAACAAAAAATTAACTTAATAAGAGAGAAAGGGATGTATGATGGTCAACTTGAATATCAAAAACCTGAATTTCAAAAAGGATAACATTAATGGAGAGTGAAGATATGGACAAAGGATAAAATCATAAATAATTATGGAGATTGATAGAGAACATTGATCACAAGAATGCGAATGATAATGAGAAAATAAAAACAAGAAAACATAATTATTTGACGATTCGAATGAAAATTGATTCATCATATACATATGTTATATTACTAGAGTTATGTTTTATGATACTTTTACTTAAGTAGAGTATTTATATTTTAAACTGCACTGAGAACATAAGAAAATGTTCTTAAAAAGTATAATTAAATAATTTAATCAATATTATTCCCTCTAAATAATTATCCTTAAAGATTAATTATTCATTATTGTTGAAATAATATTATCTTCTAATAGATCACATATTCCTGAAAAGAATAACAATGTTTTCCCTCTGTTTTTAATAAAAAATAGTAAGATTATGTTTTCTAATATAATACAATAATCTCTAAAACCTTAATAGTAACTCAAAATGTTTAACTTAACCATTCTATAAGTGTATAACACTAAAAACTTTCGACTTAATATTCCAAAAATGTAATAACCTTTTCCAATAATAATCCTATATTCCAAAACTAAAGGTAATATATTCTCTATACTAAAAAAAATTCCTATAATAACATTAATAAAAAATATATATATTTTATCTACATAATATTTAACCATAAAACAATTTCTAGAAAAAAATCATATTTACTATAAAATCACATAACCTACTGGTAAGCATTGAATAGTTATCCCACTTCATTTGTAGGTTTAAGCCTCACAACCGTGCTCGATGTGAGAGGTTTTCACACCAAATGATTGTTTTCATTTTTCTAAATCTATATTAATATAACTATTATAGCATTACCAAAGTTTAATAACCCAATATTACCTCAACATCTAATATTGGATAGACCCTAATGTTTATAATTACCTTTAAATTCATCTAACAATATGTAAAGTAATTTTTCCTTAAATAACATTTTCACCAAAACATATACGAAACTAATCGTTTTTATTTCCCTAAGTGTCTCCAAAAATATACTTAATCTTTGTAATACCCATTCATATCTAACATAAAAATGGTTGTTTAAACAATGAAATTATAAAAATCCTTACACTCATAAACCCATGATGGTATCCCTAACTATAATGTTAGTGAATTTATATATGCATCAAAAATTTAATACAAACAATAGATGTTTCATGATCCCTATATCTAAAATACCATTGATAAAAATTCATCTAAAATTTAATTATTGAATAAGAATACTTAAATACCTAACCCCATATACATAAATATAGGTCCTTCTATATTATAACGTTTAACAATTAAAAAGTTCATTGAATCATATAATACACATGAGAACCTCATTTATGACAACAATATATAAACAGATCCCCCATTTGAAATTAATTTCTTTCCATCATACTCTTAAATTTTCCTCACTAATTCTGTTCTTTACGTTGTTCATCTCTATACCTAAAACATTTCACATTCATTTGAAAAATCTTATTGGGTGTATCATTCTACATTTATAACATGAAGTAAATAGGGTATTTTTTATTCAATGGTATTCATCACTCCAGATCGTGGATAACATTATCAAAATATTATTTCATGAGTTTGAGATTTTCTTAAAGAATATGTTGTTAATATTGTTCAAAAAATTTGATTCATCATAATCATGATATCATACAGACTAGGCATATTGCAATTTAGTTTCTTATAGTAACAATAATTTCCTTCATGTTGAATGTCAACATAATTTCTTCAGGTGCTAGATATTAAATTAAATAGAAATTCGTTGTGAGAGAAACAATAATCATTGTGGGAAAATGAGATAATTATTTATATGATGTATAAATCATGAAACCTTATTTTCAAATTAATAATCCTTATGTTAAACATAGGATATTCATTATCACCATAAATTCAAATCCTTCATAATGGTTTATAATAAAAATGTGAATTATCCAAATAAAATCCCTTAGGAGTATCAAACTAATTACAAAGCAAGGCCCGCTTTCATATACCACGTAATTCTCAAGAAAATATTGATGATATATTTTTGGATATATTACCCCTAGGTACATCTCTACCAAAACTATATCCAATTATAATATCCAGATATGGAATTATTAATAAGAAAAAATTATAATATCATCCTTACTCAAACATTAGGATGTTATTATCTATGAATCCTCAATTTCTGTCATACGGTTAAGTTCCCAAATCTATGATTTCTAAATTCCAATTCCCAATGTTTCTAAAAAACATAATCTAATACCATCTATAAATACCCATACCCAAGATGCCCAGAGTTTGTGGTTACTTTATTACATTTTTCATCTGATATATGGAATCACATCAGGATGAAAATAATTTTATAGTAGTTATTGTAATCAATATACATACATTAAATTCACAATATAATTGAAAATATAAAACACATAATCTGTGTTATTTGAGAACTCTAGATTTCCACTTATCACATCACTTCATATTCATCATAAAAACATCTTTCTATATTTGGGGTAATAAAAAATAAGAAAGGGGTGAGCTCAAATGCTCAATAATAGTGTTCGTACATTATAATATTTTAGGAATAAATATTAATAATTAATATTGAATGGTAATTAATTAAATATAATTAAATATAAACTATAAATTGATCATAATATGGAGGGAATTAATGATTTCAAATATAGCCATAAAAATAATGAAAATATCTGGGAAATTATCCATTGATATTATGACTAATCAAATATTCACTATCTAATCAATAACTAATATCATAGTGAAGGAATACATAATTCCAGAAATCATAACCATAATATTAATACCTCTTTCTAAAAAATCGTACCTAAATTGTTAAGGTCTCATCCAAAACCTAATCTAGTTTGACTAATGAGATATACTGATTCATTAAATAGATATAACATGCCCTTCCAATCCCATAATAAGTCCAATTAAATCCTTCTGTGAAAGGATTAAAACATAACCAACATTAAAATTCATAAATTAAAATTAAAATATGATGTTTTATTGTTTACCATAATCAATATACATAATCATAAACTATTCAGAGTAATGTAGAAAATGGTATTGAAATAGTACGTCCACAATTAGATATATGATAAACTATCCTGATTAAAAACTTACTTCATAGATAAAAAATATTCACAAAGGTATATAATAAAAAATTGAAATTTTTTTCCATTTAAGAATACAAATTCTATAAACATTAAATTAAAAACATTCTTGAATAATATATTCTTTTCACATTGGAAATATCCTTTTAAAATAAGACGTTCACAACATATATTGAAAATAATTTTAGAAGAAATTTTCTTTTTAAAAATATAAAATACAATTTAAAAATTATGTTTTCAAGATTTAGTGAAATTGGATACATTTATTATAAGTTAATAAACATTCCTTTCATGCTATTGTAAAATGGGAAAAATCTCCTTATTCATAAAATAACAAAATTATTCCTTTCAAACCGTTTTTGAAAAATTCAGACATGTTTAAAATATATATATATAATTATTTATAGATTCATATAAACATTTTTGAAAATATTTTTAGAAAAAAAATTGGATGAAAAATGATTTTTGACTGATGGGATATATGAATTCATATATTCATGAATACTTTTTCTCACTCATGTTTAGAGATTTATTAAAAAAAATATCACCTTAATTTTAAATAATAATTATAGAAATAATGGTTTTACTACAATAAATGTTCATTAATAAGCATAAGATAATAAAATATGAATATTTCAAGAAATATCAAATATTTATCCACAAGGGAGACGTCAATATAAAACAATAACGATTAGATTGTGTGATATATTATTACAACATTGGTAACATTTGAATCATTAGACCCATTAAAATAAATAATTTCAAATTAAAAAATAAACACCATGAAAATAAATTTCATGATTATATTACAAATATAAAGAAGCAATATTTACCCTACATAAAGAAACAAGTGGTGAATATGGAATATGTCCCAAAAAAGTAAATGTGATATAAGAACCCCTTACAATAATTGTATCATTGTACCATGAATTAGTCAATGAAGAAAGTATATGTATCAAATGTAAATATACAGAAAATAAGTATAAATATATCATAATATAATAAATATTCACTACAGACATAATATAAGAATATTAAAGATAATGAAGTGGTAATATAAATTAATGAAAAAAATTGAGTTTTGCAATTATTTACCACTTTTTAACATTAAATTTAAATAAAATTGATTTAAATAATTAATATTAATTCATAAAATACCAACAATTATGATGGATTAATTATATTACATGTCAAAATGAATGTATATTAGCCATAAAAATAAATAAAGTGCATAACATTATAATATTACTTAGTAAAAGGATATTGATATGATTCCATTTTATACATTCGTAATCTCTGTATCAAATATCTCATGAAAATTATAACATCATATTGTTTTTTAATACCTATAATTTTCATAAATGGTATTTTAAATTACATTTATTGGTAGTATGTACAACATAGAACAAAATTAAGGATTATATTTCTGATATTGTTTTCAGGAATCTAGTTTGGTTGGTAATTCCAAACCATTGGGTTGTGAAGTTGTGAATGCGAATGTGTTGATTGTTGACTATTATATGTTTGGGAGAGGACATAGTTGGATGTTTTTAAAGCATAATTAAATACCCATGTAATACTCATGAAAAAATCCAAAAAATGGGTATTTATGTGTACTTAAATGTTATAAGGTATAAATGTGTTTATAAAATAGGTGTTTCAAATGTTTTAGATCATTTCACACTTAAAATATTAGTTTATCCTAATATTAAACCAATTTTTACCTAAATATTTGTAATTAGTTTTTAAAATTTTTAATATTCTTCATGGTACAAAAATTTGTCTAAATTATTAAGTAAAATTATTTATTATGATTCCAAATATGGAATCCGTTTTCCAGATTTCATCTCACAAAAGTGTCAGAATTCAATTTAAATTTTAAGCCATCGAGGTGTTCAAAAAGTAATTTTTCCAAAAAAACAATCAAAAGTTTAAAATGTTATTTTATGAACATTCATCAATAAATTTATCTCAATTACAAAAAATAGTTAAATTTAAATATAATTGAAATTATTTTACATTAAAATTATTTATAAATATAATATGATAATATAAATACTTAAATGAAATGTTATTTTTCAATAAAAATCAATATTTTTTACTATTCGTAAAAATTATATTTTCACATTTTTTTAAATATCTCCCAAAGATAATTTTTACATGTGTATTTCAAAAAACTAACTATATGCTTAAAAATAAGTTTCTTAAATGTGGTAGAATTTAATATTAAAATATGCACACAAGGCATGAATAAACGAATGTTTTGAAAAAATATAGTTTTCTAGAAATCATTTCATGTTCATTGAAATGATTCTAATATTATTTATAACCAATTCATAATAATTTAATTTAACTTATAAATGTGTAAAACATAAATTTTTTAAATTTTTTTATTCCTACTCATACCCTACAATTTAACAGCTAGGTAATAATGATCATGTTTACAATATAATATTTTAATTGTGTATTTTGTTTCGTATAAACTTCATGTTTCATGAATTGATATTAATTAAAGAGAGTAAATTTAATGAAATGTATTTTGTGGGTAACTTAATCTCGGTGTTCTTTTTCACATACAATTTCTAAAAAATATTATTTTAAAATTTCAAAATTTTACAATATATATATATATATGATATAATTAGGTATGATTTTTTCCTCCAATATCATCAAAGTGTGATAGATGAAAATGGAAAAAACATATAGTATCACATGTAAAAGAAAATGAAAGATAGTTTATGTGGACATGGGTAGTTCCTCTATAATCCCAATTAAAAGAATTTGATGGATGGTAATACTTCTATTTGGTGATACAACTTGTCTCTTATAATTTAGGGATAGATGTGGTTATGAGGCATCATATACTATCTCTTATAATAAGGATATGTCTAGGAAATAATTTGAGCAAATGTAAAATTGTATAAATTTATATGTGTATTTACTCAAGATTTTTAGTTAGTTTTTATAGTATATAATATGCATATTTCCTTTTATTTTTTGAATTATATACACTACTATATTTGATATATCTATATCTTCCAAATAGATATGATAATTTTCTCTGTCACATGAGATATAGATAGAGGTGTGTATTTCCTATAAAACGACAATGTTTATAAAATAAACTGAAAGGATTGAAACATTGGGTCTCTTAAAAATAGAACATTTTTTTAAGAAGATAGTCATAAACTAGCAATTAGGCATAATATTACTACATCTATTTTTTGAATTTCAAATAATAGACATCTGTGATTTTGATCAGAAAGTTATTTGGTGTCTATTAGAACCAACATGTTATTTTAGAATAGTAACATACCTTGATAAATTGTAATATGACCTTTATGAATAGTAAATAATATTTATTTTCTTGTCTTAAGGTTGTAGGATAAGTGTATTTGGATTATTTTCTTAAGGTGATATAAAACCAGTTATAGTTTTATAATATTTATTTTTCGAATAAATTATGATTTTATTTAAAAAATTAATTAATCATATATATAATATTATTTAAAAAATTGGTGTTCATATTTTAATTCTATGTATCAAAATATTGTTAGGTTGAATTTTTGGTATTTTTCTAAAATATATGAATTTTATTTGTGGATAGTGAAATACAGTAAAAAAACAAAATATACTAAAACTGAATTTATGCATTATGATCGAGTCATAAATGATGTAAATATACCTTAGTTCGAACTCACATGCACTTATTTCTGTTTTAGGTCACATGAAGCAAGACTATTCATATTATTTACAAAAATATTAATCTAATTTTTAAAATAATGTAAAACCCCTCCTCTCCTTCACAATAAATACCACCATCACCCCCATATTCCTCTCAACCCACTCAAACCTTAAGAATTTTCTATGTTCTACCAAATTATCTTCCTAATCCCCACTCCCATTTTCAATTCCTGTTGGTGACAAAAAAAGGCCAAAACTGGTTTCCTTAAGAATGGTGTCAAGGATACGAGATCAAGGTGTAAATATCCTCTTTAATGTTCTTGTTTTTTGTTTTCAATATTTCTTTTCTTACAATCTCTTCAAATCCCCTTATCCCTGAGGCATGAAGACTACATTAATAAATATATATATATATTATTTTTATTGGTTTTAAGAAAAAATTCATCTTCATTCGCCCTCTCCCCTTTCTCTTAGTAAAAAAAATTAAAAACACTGTCTATGATGTGCCGATTTTACAAAAATGTTTATGATGCGTTCTCAATTTCCATTACTTATTTAAAAACTAGTTATAAAACCATTTTATTGTTTGAAATGTGGATTAATGTTTATTTTATATCCTCTTTCTTATTTTGGAGTAAACATTTATACATAATATTATGTTATATAATGAAACTAGTTTATGATTATCATTGAGCCGCCAAAATAATCTAAATAAATATCAATAAATATTTATCTAATAATTCATTCTCATACCAAATATCCAAAATGATCCATGGAATAAATTAAAATCTATTAAACATATTAATATCATTTCCTTACAGTTCTGTAATTTCATTTCTATACGACAAGAAAATCAAATACAAATCAGCCACAAAAATCATTATAGAACACACTCAAAACAATGAAAGAATCAAAATAATAATAATTAAAGGGTGAAGTTGTGTTATTAAATGATTGTATAAGGTGTTATAAATATTAATATTTTAACTCAAGATTTTAGTAACACTCTTTTAGAAATTATACAAGTATTTTAAACACATTTGATGTAAGCCAAACTTGAGGTAAGGGAATTCATAACCCAATTTCTATTATTAGGGTTGTCCTTCCACTTCATTGATTATACACTACTAAGAATATTTGGGCAATTAATTTTGCTAATATTATTTTCTATTATGATTATTTACAATGTATACACTTAATCCTTTCACTCTATCAATTATTGCATCATTTATATGATATTTTTAAGGGACATTCCTTTAAAATACTCATTCAAAATTATTTTTTTATATAATTCAAATGAAAATGTTTTTATGAAATTATTCATGTATTATGATTATGTAATGAATCAGAAGAATTTTTGTAATGATGTGTGGGACCTATATCTCCCTTCAATTCAATTTTATTTTTTAATTGGGTTTTGGTCATATGTTTACTCGATGCGTAACTACAATGGTTACACAATAAGGTTGTCATGAGGGTTACATTGTAAGTTAGTTGTAAAGGTTACAAATTATAGAGTCACCAAGAGGGTTAAAAAATTATGTAAGTAATTCCCCAATATACTTTTATGGTTCTATTTATGTTCATTATGTTTTTTCTAAATCTCATGGAAATATCCATTTTCAAAAAATTTATATATATGGGTGGTGAGTATGTATTTTTGGAAATGATATCATACGTTTATAGGTATTCATGATCTAAGGTTTTAAGTCCTTATTTTTATATCTATTACTGAGAATATTTTTCTCCTAACATGTTTTAAAATGATTTTCTCAAGTTATAATGATGTGTAATGAAAATAAATATTCCAAGTTAAATTTTATAATGTTTTTTCAAACAAAACATGTTTTATTTGAAAAGTTTCACATTATATAAAAAATGGATAATATTTTTGTTGTATCTAATATATATAGGGAATGTTGTATATTTATTATATCTTAAATCTATAAAACTCTAAACTTGAAAATATCATCAATATGAAAGGAAGTGAGTTCTTGACTAAAATTCAAGATTATGTAATGTAATAAGTCTGGGTCACAATAGTTAGTATTAGAGGATGGTTTATATAACATTAGGGTTATGACATTGTTAAAAGATTAAAATAAAATAAAAATTACTCTATAGATAATATGAAGTGTTATAGTATTTAAATATTTATAGGTTTCAATGACAAAGATATGTTTGTTCAGAATATTTTTCGATAGAAGAAACATGGAAGATTAAGTGGAAAGGAAACAACATAATGATATCATTCCAAATCTACAACTTGGAATTGTAAATATTGGAACCGATCAGTTTGTGATAGTATTGGATCAACTGACACTTGTAATAAATAGTGGCGGCATCCATTCATGAGAAAAATCAGAGGTACCACAATGGAAAATGAATATAGTAAAAAAATTCATGAGGAAACACCCTCCTATATTCAGTGGATCTTTTGACATAGTGGTGTATGAAGGATGGATTAAATCCCTTGAAAATATTTTCTATTATATAGGATGCTCAGATAATAAAAATGTAAGTCTTACCCCTTATTGTTTTTATGGTGAAGGAGATCGTTGGGGGATAGTGGTTAAGAATATCATGGACAGAGAGGACATTGACACCTTAGAGTGGGATAAATTTAAAATTCTTATCCTATAAAAATATTTTCCAATGGTTTTTTTTACATATGATGGAGAATAAATTACTTGAATTGATGCTAAAAGAGGAATATTAAGTGATGTGTGCAAAGTGAGTTTCACCCAACAAGCAAGGTATGCTCAAATATTATTCTAGATCTTGATCGAAAAAATATACTATTTTTACTCAGGATTGAAGTCGGTATATCATAGAGAATTGGATTATAATGAGTGAAAATGTTATAAAAGACTTATATGATGTGCTGATAAAGTAGAAATCAAGTTTTCATATGATCACATGTACCATGAAAACAAACATAAGAAGAGATCCAGAAGGAATGTAATAAATGTAAATTAATCAAATAAATATAATGTTATGAATGCTCAGTATCCAGTATGTGAAAAATGTTGTAAAAACTCCATGGGGAATTCTTTACCAAAACTAATAAGTGTTTTTGATGTGGTTTTTATAGACATATGGGCTGGGATTGTAATGAAAATGATCCTAAGACTGATAATGATAAAAAAACTATATTGTGTTTTAAATGAGGTGATATAATTATTTATGAATGTTCCTACCCAACCGAATGATGCAAAGAACCCACAATATAAGAGTAAATGATTATAGATATTCATTGAGACTATGTAAATAGAAATTGGTCCATCCAATGAAGTTGTACCATGTAAATTTTTTGTTTACTCATATTTTTTAATGTTTTTTGTGATACAAGGTCTACACATTCTTTTTTTTCTGGGAAATTTTCTGGTAAATTATATATATCACCTCAAAAAATAAGACAGAAAATTATTATTAAAACCAAAGTGTGGAATATTATAGAAATGAGGAATTAAAAAATTATTTTTGTTTTGGTATGGTGAAATAATTATCCTCAAAACCTTGTTATTCACCCTTAGTAGAGTTCTATGTAATTTTGGGTATTTATTTTCCATCTATTTATCATACTAAGATTGATTTTAGAGCTAATGAAGTTGTTTTTCAGAAAGAGTTTAATTTATGTAAAATAATAAACCCATACAATTGATAACATATTAGGAAGATGTAATACTATTGAATTTTGGAAATGAATATTATCTTGTCCATATTGTTGAAAAGAAGGGAACTATACATATTAATGATGTATTAATTGTTAATGAATATCTTGATTTTTTCTGATGAGTTACCCAATGTTATACATGACTGGGAAGTTGAATTTAAAATTGACATAGTACCAAATGATAAGAATATTTCAAAAAACCCTTATCTAATGGCTAAAGAGGAACTTATTGAATTGAGAAATTAGTTTATAGGTGTTTCTTGATAAAGTTTTCATTCATCATATCACATCGCCATGGGGTGATCCTATATAATTAGTTAAATAAAAATTTGGATTCATTAGAATTTTAATTTATTATAGAGCCTTGAATAACTTCCTTATTAAAAACAAGTATTATTTTCCTCATATAAATGAATTGATTGATCATATCTATATAGCATAGTATTTTTCGAAGGTTGACATTAGGTTGGACTACCATCAGATGAATTTAAAGAAGAATACATCCATAAAACTATGTTCCATAAAAGATATGGGCATTTTGAATTTTTTGTTATGTTGACTGGGTGAACTAATGAACATGTTATATTCATAGATCTTATGAATATAATATTTCATAAATTATTGGACATGTTTTTAGTTGTTTTAATTGATGACATTCTAGTATTTTCTAATAGAAAATTGTAGTATGAAAAAAATATAATTTGTGATTATCAAACCATAAAGGAAAAGAAACTGTAAGGAAAATTTCACAAGTGTGGTATTTGGTTGCAACATATTATTTTTCTTGGGAAAATTATAAATAATGATGGAATGACACTTAAACCAGCCAAAAAAGAGTTATGTGATTGGAAAATAGATTTAAATTTAGTAGAAATTTATATTTTTCAAGAATTAGTTGGTTATTATTGAAAGTTTGTTAAAAAAATGCATTGTTATCTTTCCCACTAACTAAGTTAACATGAAACGGGTGTAAACATTTTTGGATAGAATAATGAGATTTTTTTCAAGGAAGGAAGAAGAGAATGGTGATTGCTCAAATTTCGGATCTGCCTTCAAGAAAGGGTTATTCTATCATCTATAGTATTTCTTTCTTGAAAGGACTAGGATTGTTCTAATACAGAATGATCATTTAATTTCTTATACATCAATAAAACTAAAACAGCATGAATTGAATTATCCCACACAGGATTTGAAATTACTATCTATGGTTTTTGCTTGAAAAACTTGTAAGAATCATTTATACGAAGCCAAATTTCAAATATATAATTATTATAAACGTTTGAGTTATATATTCAATTAGAAGGAATAAATCATGAGGCATAGAAGATGGCTATAGATACTAAAGGATTATGATTTAACAATTAATTACTAGAATGAAAAAAGAATACAATGTTTCAAATGATTTCTGTCTAAAAATTCATGCATAATTAACAATGTTATGTTTGGAACATTATCCCTTGATTCATTAGTTCATGAATTTTGTCTTAAAAGTATTAGGTGCAAGAAATACCTCTATTTTATTTTAGGTTTTAGTACAGTCATCATTATCAAATAGATTTAATCAGGCTCGTAATGTAGACAATGGGATACAGAAAGTGGAAGAATTGTTTAAAATGTGTATGTTTCTAGAATTTAACCATGATAAAGATTGTGTTTTATGATTTGGAAAAATATTTTTCTTCCTTGTTATTCTGAGTTGAAGAATTATTTCTTGTGTGAATCTCATTGTTCTCTATTTTTATTTCACCATTGTAGTACTATGATGTTCCAAAAACTCTAAAGGTATTACTGGTGGGATGGAATAAAATGTTATATTCAATATTTTTCCATGAAATCATTGACATGTCAACAGGTTAAAGTAGAGTGTGAATTACCTAAGGGGATGCTTCAACCTTTACCAATTCCAGAGTTGAAATTAGAAAATATATAAAAGTACATCATTATGGAACAACCATAGTCTTCTCACGGTAACAATTAAATCAGTCTAGTTGGGATCATAGGTTCACTTTTAATTTTTTGAATGGATTTCGGAATTTGTTGGGCATAAAATTAATATTCAGTACATCTTTTAATCCTCAATTTTATGGGTATTAAGAACTAATGATTCAGATGTTGGATGATGTGATTCGTGCTTGTTCAATGGAATATCATGGATGTAGGGATTGACATACTTATTTAGTTGAGTTTCTTTTAATAATAATTTTGATTTCAGAATACAGATGGAACCATTATTTGCCTTATATGGGAAGTACTTTCGAACTCTAGAATTTTGGGATGAAGTTGGGGAAAAGTAGTTGAGGGCACCAAAATTTGTAGAGGAAGTGGCTGAGAATGTGAAGATTATCCAGAAAAACCTAAGGATAACTCAGAGAAGTATGAAATGTTACCCAGACTATATGTGTAAATACTTTTCTTTTGATGTTTTTAATCATATTTTTCATAGAATCTCACCATGGAGAAGTGTTATGAATTTTGGTAATAAAGGAAAGTTATGTCCATGATTCATGTGATCTTATGAAATCCTGTAGAAAGTTGAACCATTCTCCTACCAAGTAGCTTTGCCTCTGATTTTATCTCATGTATACAATGTTTTTTTGTTTTAATGTGGAAGAAGTATGTTCTTTATTCATATAATGTCTTGATCCCAGAAGTAGTTTAGCTAGAAGAGTACCTTTCTTATGAATAGAAAAATATTTAGTATCTTGATCGAAGAGTACATGTATTAAGGAATATGGTAATCCACCATGTAAAGGTTTTGTGGGGAAACCATGTGGTTGAAGAAGCAACCTGAGAATCTGAAAATGATATGTGGGAAATGTAACCACACTTGTTTAATAGTTAAATAAAAAATTGTGATTATACATTTTCTAGATGTTTCAGAGAATGTAACTCCCTAAGGATTTATAAATAAACTAAAATTCATGAAACACTGATTATCTTCATAATTTCACGTTATTTTAAATATATAGTTATAAACATTCCATTAAACCTTATTTTACCTCTTCTATGTTTTGAATTTCAAAAAATGGGCCTCAATGTTTGTGACCAGTTTGTTATTTGGAGTCAAAAAAAAACCAATATGTTTTTTGGTGAACAGTAAAATACCCTAATGAATAGTAATATGAATTCTAAAATGAACCTTATAAATAGTAAATCTTCTTTCATTTTTTATTATGGGTATAGGATAATAAGATCTTGATCTATTTTTCAAGGTGATATAAAATCAATTACAATTGTAAAAATATTATTTTTTGGATAAATTATGATTTTATTTAAATATTAAATTATTAATATTTATAAAATTAATTCTAAAAAATGGAGTTAATTTTTGAAATCAATATGTGGAAAAATAGTAGGATTAATTTTTTAATTTTTTTTGAAATATTTGTATTTTTTGTGAATATAAAAATATTGTAATTAACAAAATATGCTAAATAAATGAATTTATGCACTATGCTTGATTAATGGATTATTTAAGTGGATATTTTCTCTTACTAACATGCACTTATTAGTATTTTGGGACACAATAATCAAGACTATTCCTAATCATTAGTGAAAATAATAAAATAATGATTAAAATAATGTAAAACTCCTCCTCTCCTCCATTGTAAATACCGCCATCAACTCCCTCTTTCTCTCCGAACAATAAAGACTTAAGGATTGTATAATTTCTTCGAAAGGCTCTTACAAATACCCTCCCACACGTTCAAGACCTCCTGGTCTAACCAAAAATCCAAAAAGGTCCTTAAGGAGGATCTTAAGGAGAAAATATGAAGAGTTAAAGATCTTCTTTCATTTTATTGTTTTTTATTTTCAATTCTTTATTTTCTTATACTCTCTTATCCACCCCTTATCCAAGAGTAATGAGAGCTCTAGTATTATATATATTATGTATTTTTATATTGTTAATGGAAAAATTCATCATCTTGTTATCTCTCCTCTTCCTCTTATTCAAAAAATAATTCAAAACATCATCCATGAAGTACCAAATTATCAAAATCATTGACGATGTGTTTTCAATTTCTGTTATGTCTTTCAAAAAAATTCATCAATCCATTTAAATGGATGAAAACAATTTTAAATTATATTATATATCCTATTTCATTTTATAGAGTTAACTTATATACATAATATTATGTTATATAATGAAACCAGTTTGTGATTATCAAAGAACCGTCAAAATGATCTAAATGGATATCAGTAAACATTTATTGAATGAATCATTCTCAAAACATATAACCAAAATGATTCATGGAATCATAGAATATTCTGAAAACATAATATTTCCATTTCATTCTACTTCTGTAATTTCATTTCTATTAGATAGAAATATCAAATACAAAATTTCCCTAGAAATCTTGTAATGAACGCACCCTAAATAATCGAAGGAAACAAATACTAACAATTAATTGGTGAAATTATCGCATCCCTCCTTTTAATCACATAATCTTTCATTACATTATACAAAACTGAGGATCTTTAAGGTTTAGTTTCTTGGAAACTAGTAACTTAATAGATGAAACAAAAAAACATTATTCTTAAACACTTGAAAGGATTATCCTTATGTTCATCCTAGGTTCATTACTGCATCTCATAACCTGGGGACATACATCAAGAAAAAGGGTGAGCAGAAGGCCCAGTAAGGGAAACATGAGAAACATTTTACATGTGAACTTGAGATACTTCAATAAGGTCATGAAAAGAACTTTAAGGCATGAGAAAGAAATCATGAGATATATCATCATAAAAATAACATTTTTCATAACTTAAAGATGTGGCTACATCATTTAACATAGAAAATCATGAAAATATCACCAAGGTCCATCCCTAAGGTGTCATTTGAAAATTACCAAGGTTATTCACCAAGATATCGTGAAAATTGTAATCTCTAGTGGTTACATCATTAGCTAATGCATTGGAGCGCTATCAGGGAACACCCTTAAATTTGCTTTTATTATCATGTGAGCCACATATATCATCATAAATCATTTCATAAACAACCCATATAGCATAAAAGAAATGGGTTTCATTTCTTAATCATAACGTTTTAAAAACTGCTTTAAAGACATGATCTTTACATCACTTTAAACCCACGGAAGGGGAGAGTGGGTCTCATGTATGTAAATCCCATAATTTAACATAAAACATTTTGGTATATATGTTAATACCCCTTTTTAAGAATGATCTTTGAGTATTCACTTAACAAAATAAAATTACTTTAGAAAAAGAGAGAGACATTTTGAGAGGGAAATTCTGCAGCATAACGGCTATGTTTCGGGGTTTTAGAAAACATTGATAAGAGAGGGGACATGGGTAAAACACTCATAAATGACCCATAAAACAGTATAGGGACAGAATATAAAGGATTTTAGAACATGTTAATGAAATTTGAAAGATATACCATATGAAATGATGAACATGAAAGGAAGACAAAAATAAGATTTCTCTTATGAAAATTCGGCAGCCCAACGGCGTCACATAAACTTCAAAAAATGAAATGACAAGATCAAATAGGGTCTCTCATCATGTGATAATAAAATATCAGTATGATATATATATAGATCATACCCCAACATAATAAAAAGGAACTTTGAAGACTTGACATGAAAGTAGAACTTCAGAACGAGAAGGGTGAAAGAACCACTTAAAAATTCGGCAGCCTAACGGCGCCACTTAAAACATCAAAATACTGAATTGAAGAGATAAAATGGGGTCTATCATCATATTATCATAAAATATCAGTATGATAGATATATAGATAATACCACAACATAATAAAAGGTAACTTCAAAGACTTGACAAGAAAATAGAACTTGAAAATGAGAAGGGTGAAAGAATCTGTTACAAAAATTTCGACAGCCTAACAGCGCCACTTAAACTTTCATAAAATGAAATGATCAGAGTAAGAGGGGGTCTCTCATCATGTGAACATAAAAAGGACAGTATAATGAATATAAAATAACATACTCTATCATAATAACATGGAGCATAAATGAAATGACATAAAAGAGATCACTTGAAAAGAAAGAGAGGGGGTCAGATCCCTTACCTTAAAATGTAACTATTAAAATCAAAGGTTTGGACCTTGAGGGCTTGGGGGAACCTTGGGAGGACTCCTTGGGAGGTAAGGAGATCCGAACTTCGTTGAGGATGGTTTTTGGAGTCGAATGGATGAGAGGATGGCTTGGTATTTATAGGGAAATTGAGGGGACAAGGGATTAATGGCCAAAGGACACCTCACAAGTGCTTTCTCAAAACCATGTGCTCTCCCATGGCATTTACCATGGAGTTAGGCCACATGGGTCCCCCAATACAATAATTCATCACCTTGGTCGTCCAACCCTTAAAATATCTAATAAAACCAGCATGGCACAGTTATGATGTCATTAAACATTCCGAAACCCGAAAACTATATTTTTACTATTCACTAAAAATTCAAATTTCTCAGAAAAAACCCAAAATTTCACCTTAACCAAATATCGATGTTCTGATTACAAAAATGAACTCCATTTTATAAAAATAATTTTGTAAATATATTTAATTTAATATTGAAATAAATACACTATTCACCGAAAATTCATTTTTTCATAAAAATCCCCAAAAATTACCATAACATAATATCGACGCTCTAAGTTCAAAAATGATATCCATTTTATAAAAATAATTTTCTAAATATTTTGAATTAAATTTTTAATTAAAAAACACTATTCACCTGAAAAAACTAATACATGAATAATAATATATGAAAATGTTATTTAACCATTTTATTGAATCATATTACTTAATCAAGGTGCCTAGATTATATTAATACTTTCATTAAGTGAGATTAATAATCCATTTGGTCAAATTACTAATCCAAAGCATAAAATCACTATTCATAGTTTACTATTCATCGAAAATTAAGTTGATCTTATTAGACTCTAAATTTTGTACTGAACATAATTGTAGAAGACCATTTTTCGAAAATCATTACACATTTTTAATTATTTAAGGTTTACATAAACATTTTTAAAATATCCTTTTTCTAAAATTCATAAAAAATATGCATACTATATTTATCCAGTCATTTGAAAATTCATAAACTTCATCATAAGAAGAAATCGAAACTTTTATTTAAAAAAAAGGATTACACAAGGTAGTTATGGTCTCCTTACATAGCCCCTTATCACACCAGCATAGGACCTAAGTGTAAGGTGTGATAAGGTGAGAGAATCTGAGGAAGGCTCAGCCAGTAATTTCTATCAGTTTGAACTTCTCACGAAGGCGATTCCGTTCTAACTTCACGCGATGAAGTTCGTCTTGGGTTTGGTCCAGAGCAAAGCCCAGTGGTGCTACCCCCTTCCCAAGTTCTGCTAGATGGGATTCGATTGGTCCAAGACAACTGGGTGAGGCCATCGAAACTTCTTTCTATATTAATTAACCAAGACTACTTGTATTTAGAGACAATAATCAAAATGTTTAGTGTCCAGTGGTCATATTGAACAATGGTCATATAACAGTCAAAAACCCAACAGTCTCATTTTATTTATAATCATGTTATCAAATGAAAAATTTTTGTTGAGTATATAAAAAAATAAAATAACACACAAAATTAGGAAACAAGATTTATTCAAAATTTCGGGTCGTTACAATCTTCCCCCCTTAAGAAATTGCATCCTCGCAATTTTTTAAATTTGGGTTTTGAAATTTTACTGAAAGTCCCACATTGGAAAAAGAGTTAGTAAGACTCTTACTTTAAAATATAGAAAAGTAAGTATAAGGGTCACCCAAGTTAACCCATACTAGGATTCCATGTAGGAAAGCATGGATATGGAAGAAAAAACAAAGGGACAAGTTCTGAGGGAGAGTGATAGAGAACATAATTAGGAGAAAGTTAACAATATGAAAATCACAAACTTATGATGTATGTAAACGGTCTTTGATTACCCAGTAGGAAACGTTAACTGACAACATTTTTGTTTTACGTTCCTTTTCATAGTTTTGAGGAATTCATTTACTACATAGAATAAAAACACAAGTAAATATACATAACTTCAAGTAGAGTTTCATCCTTTAAAAAGATTATACCAAAACTAATCGTTTCTCCAAACGATGAGCATTCAAAACTACTTGGCCTCATCAAAGCAAAAGAATCATCCTGTAGAGAATCACATAATCAACCAAAGATTAACTATCTATTTATTCTATCTTTAAACATTATCCCAAAAATAGAAAGGGTAAGGTAAAACAACTCTTCAAAAAGAAATAATCCCATAGGAATGGAAACTACATTAAATCTTCAAAGTTCCACGGTACCACCCAATGTTCATCATAGACCATTCCATAAAAAACAGTCCTTAAAATTCATCAAAATAAACGAAACTATGATTGAAACCCAAATACAAGAAGGAATTGATAACATAGTCTCCCAAGGAAAACTTTATCATTCATCTCCAAACAATATCAACCACTCCTAACATCTTATAACAAAAGTAACTAACCTAAACATATTTACCCCAAGATAGGTTAATCATTTCCATAAGTAACCTAAATTACTATATGTCCACCTTAAATTCATCTATTCTTCAAAATATAAGTCAACCTTAACTCTTCAAACAAAATACCGTAGTAATCTATTTACCTTGATCAAATAGGGTACCCAAAATAGTTAACATCTTCCAAAATAATAATCATATTTTAGTCCCCTGATCACCGTTTTTTTAGAAGAACATCTTTACTACATCAACATGTGGTACATAACAATAGATGTTTTCCTTAATGATATAAAATCATCTTAGGTAGTAACTCGTTGATCTTATAAAACATAAAAGATATGCTAATAGTGAACAAACTAAAATACAACATGACATAGACAATTATTGCGAAGAAGTTACATGTACATCAGTCATCATGATCCATCTCAGCATAGGACTTGAATTGTTCCCTTGTCCTCGAAGATTGTTGATGCTCATCATGCTTCTCACCCATTCCAAGAGAGAATTTCCTTGTATAATGTCTAACTTCTCCACATTTACAACATCAAAATGTATAAGGAACATTAGATCTAACCTTATCTCCATTCATCACATTATCCATTTTTTTAAAGCAATTGGCTACTTTATGCCCTATCTTCCCACACTTAAAACATCTCCCGGTTCCTTTGTGACATTCTCCTTGGTTCCCCTTTCCACATTTTTTGCACAAAGGAAATTGGGTCCTCTTTCCCTTATCAACTTTATCATATGAACATCCTTGAGACTTTGTCCTCTTCTTCCTCGATGAATTTGGGCATTCAACTAGGTACCAATTATTAATTGTGAATTTTGATAGCTGGTTTGGCATAATCACAATATGTTCAACCTGATCTTTTGTCATCTCTCACATCAATAGGGAAATCATCACATTTCCTATCACATTGGTTGTTGGGACATGTTCTTCCATTTCCCGCCATTAACTAAGAAAAAAGTATAATTATGCGCTTGAATACTTGGCCAATAATCATTAAAAGGAAACTTTAAGCATAAAAGGATAAACTTGTAGAAGGAATGTATACCCTAACTTGTGATCCCCTAGGTTCCAATCTAGGTTATCTATGATCATATATTCTTATGTGAATCTTTATTTTATTTTATATTTGTTCCTTTAATAATGGTTCATACTATGCTTATGAATTTACCAAAGCATATCCCCCAGGAGTGTCGTAACCAAGAGTGCAGCAAGGCCCATTGTCGTGTACCAATTCCCATTCGAGTCTAGCTCAAAAGCGGTGTTTTCGGGTTTTACCTGTAGAGACCCGTATCTTGACGTACATGGACTTTACATTACTTTTGCGGAATACTTAGTACATTACAAAAACACACACATAAGGACCGTACTAGTTTAGTGTCTTTGGAAACTCGGACTATAATCTTCTAATCGTGGTGAAAGATCATCAACATATCCCATAAAGATCTTCCTTTTTTTACCTAAAACCTTTCTTTATATCCTGGGGAAAAGAAAACATAAAAGGGTGAGCTCAAATGCTCAGTAAGGGTAAACAAAAGAAATATCAATCACATCATATTCATAAGAACATAACATTTTGGAAATCATAACCTGCAAAAGAGAGCATAATTTCATAACATGGGATAAATTATGGTAGTAAAATGTAATCACAATAATCATAACATAAAACATGGGACTTTTTGGCATACACACATAATCATAGAGAATCATTTCTTGTTAGTCATGACTCATTGCCAAGACTATCTTAGTGGACAAAGTCCCTTTCTGAATCGAGTAACCCTCGTTTCAGTCCTGTTTCACTGAACCGGTATAACCTACCATTCCAGCCATGTCTATCTCATGAGATATAAAATCTTTACCCAATGCATTGGAGGGAGATATAGGTCCCACCCATCTCATAATGATGCCATTCATATATGTGCCACAAAATCATAAATCATACATCATTGCATAACTCGTGTAATAAAAATGGGATTCTTAAACAACATGACATCATAAAACCATTCATATAAGATAAAGGCTTTCATAAACATAATTCCATCACAACATAGTCAAATCAATGTAAAAATATGGATAGAAACAGAAACCTTTATTATCTTAGATGGAAAATAATTTTGATAAAACACTTGAATTGAATTCTTGAGGAAAATATCCTTTCTTCTTCAAAATCAATTTCTTTTCACAAAACATCATGAAATTTTAAAAGAAAGATATTTTATTGAAAATAGTCATGAAATCTTTTAGAGGGAGCTTCATGAAAATAAGGCTTTATAAAACAGTAGAAATCCGTTCGTGCCGTATAAGTTAAAAAAAACATTCTTCGTACTTTTGTCGGAAAAGTCAAAAAGTACCTCGTATGACAAAAGATTCCTTTCATAGATATTACTAAAAACTCACCGAAGGGTAAAAATGGATTTAAACAATTGTAGGTGGATGGAAATAATATTACATATTGATGAAACATGGATGTGGATGATAAAATACACCCCAGTAAATACTTACGAATAAACAATCTCGGATAAAAATGAGATTGTGATATTTCCCTTACCTTAGGTCCGATTTGCTTTGTTCGTGTCCGAAGCTCCTGTATAATGGTTTAAATAATGTTATTGACTTATTCCAGAATCATACATATTGATATGATATCATATATGGTCATATTATTAGCTTCTTGTTAGTAATATTTCATTGTTACTTGTTACTCGGGTCTTTATAACTTTTTGTTCTTATGCGTGTTTTGTCGAATAAATTCTTATTCTTATCTTTAGGTTATAGATAATTCATTTACAGAATGGTATTATTTTAGTATATACCATATTCATTCATTCAATTCATTTATATAATCATTATGAAATGAAGATCATGTAGAACGAGTCGCATCACATCGTGGAGACGGTATTCCGTACGTACGCACGAGTAATGATATCGTTCCTATGATCGTGGAATTGTATTGGAGTATATATATATATATTATTTCAGTATCAATATTACTTAATAATAATCATATATAGTTACTCATTACACCATTATACCCATCCTTGTACGGTGATGGTGGAAAATAGATTACACCACGGCGTGGAGACGGTATTCCGTACGTACGCACGCGCGGTTATTTCATTTTTCCGTAGGATGGATAGAAGGTGAATTAGGGTTGTTTCATATTTATAATAACATATCAGTATGTAAGTAATACTGATGTTATTACTTTATCATGAAACAACTAAAGAAGAAGAAGTTGAAGAAAAAAGAAATTGAAAAGATCGGTAATGGATATTACCTCTTCTTTGGAACGCCTCTTTGAATCCTCCACTTAAGGAACTAAGATTGGTCTTTGGAGAATACCAGGACCTCTAGGATTATTCTAGGGAAGTGGAGAGGAGAAAATGGCAGGGGTTGGACGAGCTTGAGTGCTCAAATTGGTGTGAGGAGGAGGGGGAGGAGGTGTCCTTTTATAAGGGAGGAGAGGGGCACCTTAGGAATATCTCAAAATATTATTTTATATTAAAGTCAAAATCGGTTTATAATGGTTCCAAAGGGTCTTATTTCGAAGCTAAAGTGGGGATGGGTCGAAATCCTATCATCCAATAGGATTTAGACAAGTTTAGGGTATTATTGTAACCTTATCAATTAGATTTAACTCTAAGTTAAATAATTTAACTTTTACCGTGTCTTTTTGTTTTCTTTCACTATATGGTTAATACACTTACTATAACATGCCAAACGAACCCCAAATTGTATATTATTAATAAATATATCCTTATCTAAGTCATTTGGCCGAACCTTAGATTTTTAGGAATAAAATAATAATTAATAATATAATATTTGATTTAAAAACTACTTTGTGTCAATTTTGACACTATTTGATATATGATTTTTGTGAAAGTCATAACAGAATTATATGTTCGAACCAAGTTGATTAAATCAACACTAATATATCATAGTAACCTAGAAAATTAGTGGAATTCATAAAAAGTCTCAAATTACATTCAGTTTGGTGTTTATAACATCAATTATGTCAATATTTCATTAATAAGATAATTACTGCATCATCTTTGTGTCATAAATAAATTAAATTATTAGATGTCTAAAAATTACAAATAAAATACCATTATGTAGGAAATCTTTTTAGATTTATAATGAATATTTACAATCGAATTTATCATATGTATAACCCTATATTAAATTTTTTTTAGTAAATAAACTTTGATTTTAACTCTTTTAACTCTTCTTTGAATTAAATAATAATAAATGTCCTAATCTAATCCAGGTGGGCCTAAATGGTCATATTTTATTCCTAAGTTTGTTTTTGGTCGAATTACACTTATCCAATAGAATTAGGACATGTGTTAGGGTAATAGTAATATCATATTTACCCTTAGTTACCCTATTTACTATTAACCGCGGTAAAAAAAAGTAAAAAGTTACTATTCACCAAAAATTATTTTCATCTCATTGAACCACATTTTACTTACTGACATCAACCGTGTCTCTCGGATTTTTGAAATTCCATTCACAGAAGCGGTAAAATTATGTTTTATGAAAAATTCAGTTTTTTAACTACCACTTAGTAGTTTCACTATTCATCAAAAAATGAAGGTTTTCAGAAAAATTCCAAAATTTCATCCTAAGCTATATTTCATATTCCGAATTCAAAAATGAAGTCTATTTTACCAAATTCATAACATAGAAGTTGCATTAATTAATTTTATAATTAAATCCCGCTGTTAAAACAAATAGCGTGTTTTTAAGAAACAATATCTATCAAAAGATTGACACTTGTTTATGTCTGGTTTAAATGTGCAATTACATCCAATGACCAACATTGTATTAAATTGTAAAAATATATTCTAAATATACTTTAAAACTACTCCAATTAATAATTTATCACTATTAATTATTTCGATTAAAAAAGTTGTTTTTTAATTATAATTTAGTAATTTTCACTATTCATCAGAATATGAAAGTTATCCGAAATGTACCAAAATTTCACCTTAGGCTAAATTCGATACTCCGAAACCAAAAATGAAGTTCATTTTGAAAAATAAGATTTACAGAATTTTAAAAAGTGGTTATTACTATTCATACCTGCTTGTTTTAATAATATTTTAATAGCATATCGTTGTTTAGTGAAACTCGGTATTGTGTATTACACACGCTATCGAGGAAGGTTGCGATTGCGTGTAATGCAAGGCAAGTCAAGGATGCGTGTTGTGCAAGCTCTTTTTGGTGTAGCGTACAACACAAGACATTAATAAAATTAAAAAGAATATTTTTTATAAAATCTTGGGCTGTTACATTACCCCTATGTACATCTGGGCCAGAGCTGCCTCTACCTATTCGTATCCAGACAGGGATGTATTTTCTTGGAAACCCCTTACTCAATACTCACCAAAATACCAGAAAGATTTCCAATATTTAAACTTTTCAATAGGGTTCTTCCTAAAGTTTTAATATCCTAATTTTCACAGATAACTAAACCAACCTTTGATACCAACTATCGCATCCCGCCTTTTTATCACATAATCTTTCATTACATTATACAAAACTGAGGATCTTTAAAGTTTAGTGTCTTGGAAACCATGGACATAATACATGAAGCAAAAAAAACATTCTTCTTGAACACTTGAAAGTATTCTCTTTATGTTCATCCTATGTTCATTACTACATCTCATAATCTAGGGACATACATCAAGATAAAGGGTGAGCAGAAGGCCTAGTAAGGGAAACAAGAGGAACATTTTACATGTGAACTTGAGATACTTCAACAAGGTCATGAAAAGAACTTAAAGGCATGAGAAAGAAATCATGAGATATAACATCATACAAGTAACATTTTTCATAACTTGAAGATGTGGCTACATAATTTAACATAGATAATAATGAACATATCACCAAGGTCTATCCCCAAGGTGTCATTTGAAAATTACCAAAGTTATTCACCAAGATATCGGGAAAATAGTAATCTCTAGTGGTTACATCATTACCCATTGCATTGGAGCACTATCAGGGTGCACCCTTAAATTTTACATTATTATCATGTGATCCACATATATCATCATAAATCATTTCATAAACAAACCATATAGCATAAAAGTAATGGGTTTTATTTCATAATCATAACGTTTTAAAAACTGATTTAAAGACATGATCTTTATGTCACTTTAAACCCACAGAATGGGAGAGCGGGACTCATGTATGTAAATCCCAGAATTTAAAAATAAACATTTTCGAATATATGTGAATACCCATTTTGAATAATTATCTTTGAGTATTCACTTATTAAAATAAAATTACTTTAGAAAAAGAGAGAGACATTTTGAGACCGAAATTCTGCAGCATAATGGCTATGTTTTGGGGTTTTAGAAAACATTGAAAAGAGAGGGGACATGGGTCAAACACTCATAAATGACCCATAAAATAGTACAGGGACAGAATATAAAGGATTTGAGAACATGTTAATGAAATTTGAAATATATACCATATGAAATGAACAACATGAAAGGAAGACAAAAATAAGATTTCTCTTATCAAAATTCGGCAGCCCAACGGTGTCACTTAAACTTCAAAAAATGAATTGACGAGATCAAATAGGGTCTCTCATCATGTGAACATAAATGATCAGTATGATAGATATAGAGATCATACCACAACTTAATAAAAAGAGACATTAAAGACTTGACATGAAAGTAGATCTTCAAAACGAGAAGGGTGAAAGAACCACTAAAAAATTCGGCAGCCTAACGGCGCCACTTAAAACATCAAAATACTGAATTGAAGAGATCAAATTGGGTATCCCGTCATATGATCATAAAAGATCAGTATTATAGATATAGAGATCATACACATACATAATAAAAGGGAATTTTAAAGACTTGACAAGAAAATAGAACTTGAAAATGAGAAGGGTGAAAGAATCTGTTAAAAAACATTCGGCAGCCTAACGACGCCAATTAAACTTTCATAAAATGAAATGATGAGACTAAGAGGGGGTCTCTCATCATGTGAAAATAAAAAGGACATTATAATGAATATAAAAGAACATCCTTCAACATAATAACATGGATCATAAAAGAAATTACATAAAAGAGATCACTTGAAAAGAAAGAGAGGGGGTCAGATCCCTTACATTAAAATGTAACTCTTAAAACACAAAGGTTTGGACATTGAGGGCTTGGGGGAACCTTGGGAGGACTCCTTGGGAGGTAAGGAGACCAGAACATAGTTTAGTATGGTTTTGGAGTCGAATGGATGAGAGGAGGGCTTGGTATTTATAGGGAATGTGAGGGGACAAGGCATTAACGGCCAAGAGACACCTCACAAGTGCTTTTCTCAAAACCATGTGCTCTCCCATGGCATTTACCATGGAGTTAGGCCACATGGGGCCTCCAATACAATAATTCATCACCGTTGGTCGGACAACCCTTAAAATATCTCATGAAATCATCATGACACAGTTATGATGTCATTAAACAAACCGAAACCCAAAAATTGTATTTTTACTATTCACTAAAAATTCAAATTTCTCAGAAAAAACCCAAAATTTTACCAAAACCAAATATCGATTCTCTGATTACAAAATTGAACTCCATTTTATAAAAATAATTTACTAAATATTTTTAATTTAATTTTTAAATAAATACACTATTCACCGAAAAATCATTTTTTCATAAAAATCCCCAAAAATTACCATAACATAATATCGATGCTCTGAGTTAAAAAATGAAATCCATTTTATAAAAATAATTTTCTAAATAATTTTAATTAAATTTTTAATTAAAAACACTATTCACCCGAAAAAAACTAATTCTTGAATAATAATATATGAAACTGCTATTTAACCATTTTATTGAATCACATTACTTAATCAAGGTGCCTATATTATATTAATAATTTCTTTAAGTGAGATTACTAATCCATTTGGTCACATTACTAATCCTAAGCATAAAATCACTATTCATAATGTAATATTCATCAAAAATTAAGTTGATCTTATTAGACTCTAAATTTCGTACTAAACATAATTGTAGAAGACCATTTTTCGAAAATCATTACACATTTTTAATTAATTGAGGTTTACATAAACATTTTTAAAATATCCTTTTTCTAAAATTCATCAAAAATATGCATACAATATTTATCCGGTCATTTGAAAATTCATAAACTTCATCATAAGAAGAAATCTAAATTTTTATTTAAAACAAAGGATTACACAAGGCAGTTACGGTCTCCTTACATAGCCCCTTATCACACCAGCATAGGATGTAAGTGTAAGGTGTGCTAAGGTGAGAGAATCTGTGGGAGGCTCGCCCAACATCGCACGAGTAGTAATTTCTATCAGTTTGAACTTCTCATGAAGGCGATTCCATTCTAACTTCACACGATGAATTTTGGCTTGGGTTTGGTCCATAGAAATGCCCAATGGTGCTACCTCCTTCCCAAGTTCTGCTAGATGGTCTTCGATTGGTCCAAGACTACTAGGTGAGGCCATCGAATCATCTTTCTATATTAATTAACCAAGATTACTTGTATTTAGAGATAATAATCAAAATGTTTAGTTTCTAGTGTTCATATTGACCAATGGTCATATAACAATCAAAAACCCAATGGTATCATTTTAATTATACTCATGTTATTAAATGAAACATTTTTGTTGAGTATATAAAAAAAATAACACCCAAAATTAGGAAACAAGATTTATTCAAAATTTCGGGTCGTTACAGAAATGATTGTTTTAAATGATTATATATGGAGTTATAAACATTAATATTTTTCTACAAATTAATAATAACACTATTTTACCCATTTTAAAGAAGGATTAAACATGTTTTATTAAACATGAACCCAAGGTAGGGGAATTCTAAACCTAATTTTTATTCATTGGTTTATACTTCTACTTCATTGATTAAACGGTTCTATGAATAATTGTTTAATGATTATTGATTATATTATGTTTTATTATGTGTAATTATACTTCATATATATAATCCTATAATTATATTAATTATCAATTAAATTATAATATATTTGTATGTGCCATTCGTTTAAACGTCCCATTTTAAAATAATGTTTTACAAAATTCAAAAGCAATGTTTTTATGATATTATTCATCTATTTTGAGTAAGTTCTCAATATTTGAAATTTTTTATGATGAAGGGTGGGAACCCCATCTCCCTCTAATTCATTGGATATTTTTTTGTTGGATGTCGGTTGTATGGTTACTCCAAGGGTAATTGCAATGGTTACACAATACATGAGTTGTGAGGGTTACATTGTATGGTATCCGCGAGGGTTCAAAATTATAAGTTAGCCTAGAGGGTTACTAGATAATTTATTTAATTCCACAAGATATGTTTAGGGTTCGATTTATTTTCATTATGTTTTATATAAATCTCATAGAAATCTTATGTTTCACAAAGTATGTATATATAAGTGATAGGTATGTCATTTTTAAAATGATTTTGTACTTTTACAAGTATCCATGGAGTAATGTTTGATATATTACTTTTTAAATCCCTTAATGATATTTTTGTGCTCTTCACAAGTTTTTAAATGATTTGAATCTATTATACAGAATTTTAATACAAATAAGAAAGATAATTTAAATGTTCTGAATATTTTTCAATGAAATCTTGTTTAATTTGAATGGTTTTATATTTTGGAAAAATGTATAGTGTTTTTTTGGTATTCTCACTATACTAATTTGGACTATTATGTATGTGTTATATCCTAATTATGTAAAACTATAATCAAGGAAATATCCTCAATGTGAATGGAAGTGAGTTCCTAAAAAAAATTTAAGATTATGTAATGTAATATGAACTGGTCCTTATATTTCCACCAACAATTTTTAGATAATTGAAAATGTATATTTCCTCCATCATATAATTATTTATACATCTATAGTGATTTTTTGTGTATTATTTCTTTGATGAGGTGTGATATCGGATTTTTCCATTTCATTATAATTTTAATATTTAAGGAGAATACTGAAAGTGATCCATAGGTGGATTGATCATAAGTAGAGTTTTAGTTTGGGATGATTTCAACTAATGTTATATTATATACATAAGAAATTTCATTGATGTACATAGAAACTAGATGGTTTGATGTTGGAACACTACTCCCGATGGCCAAATTGCGTATGTTTTGAAACACCATTTCACATAGCCATTTTATTTGATTTCATTTCGATGTTTTATATCAGAATATTTGGAGGATAATATTTCACCCATGAGATAAAAACAGAATACAAATATTAGATGTTAGAGAAGAATAATTATGAAAATTACAATTGTTTAATGAATAAAATTACATATTATACTTTCAAATACATCTAAAAATATCTTCAAAGTTGGCTGCTTAGTAGGTGTGAGATTCTAGGTCCCATGGAGTGATGATATTGATATATTAAAAATATTTAGTCATTTATATCATGTGTGTAAAATTGTTATTAAATATTAGAATAACACCAATGTGTAATATTATATTAGATATCGGATAAAACTGTTGAATCTAAAATTTGGGTTTTACCCTAGGATGGACATAAATTTTGTAAGCATCATGTTTTAGGATTAAATGCAATCATGAGAGAACAATAATAAAATTAATAAATTTATTAATTTTCTAGTATTTAACTATCATGAACTAGATCATTCACCTATATATACCTCATTTTGGTGACCTTATATGGATATCTACTTAATTATGAAGAATGTAGTGTAATTGAGAGAGATCACTGTTGGGAATTACCTTGGTGTATGGTCAAAATATCATGAATTGAATGTTGGCGTACCATGAGAATCATCATCATCAGTAGAGTTATCAGATCTCACCAATGAAAATGACCAAGAAACAATATTCATCAGTAATTGATCCACCCCAAGGCATGAAATTTTATTTTTTTGGCCTAATCCCCATTTTTAATTTGTGATGAACATGAATTCCATCCTCCTAAATTAAATATTAATGTTATTTTCATTTGTTTGCCAATGATTTTTATCTCTTCGTAGATATTATAATTTGAAATTTATTTATCATTTATTGATTCATTTTTATTTGATAACCCAACTCATAGGATGTTGATAATGATTTCCAAATAAGCATGGGATTTGTTTAAAGATAATTTTTGGTCTTATGTGTTTCTCTCTCTATTCACTATATTTTTCATCAGTAATCCGTTGATCAGTGATTTAATGATACATGGGAGTACCGCTCATTGTATGTTTTTTCTTTGTTAAAATATATCACGGTCAAAATATCAATTTTTAATTTTAGAGATGTGATGAAGGTGTACAGGTGATAAGATGAACCATAATTTGGATGAGGAAACACTATTTTTTGTGTTGTATATTTAGAGGATCGTACAGCTGCTTCATCCCAATGGTGTATAGATAACTATATGGACATGGTAAATTTGGTCATCTTTATTATTTGTGATGTTTAATATATGTTTTCCATGATAGTAATTGTGGGGTAGGGTCATATGAACAGGGGATTTGGTGATCTACAGGCCTATGGCATTCCATTTACATCACCTATTCATGATTAGATAGTAGTTGGTGGAAGTGCATTATTTTTTATTATTTTTAGTAATAATAATTATTTAATAAAAAATAAAATGTATAATCCATGGTTGGATCCATGTGATATCTATTCATAGAGAGGAAGAGGTTTTCAACATGTAACCACCCCTTTTATTTTATTTATTCATTATTCAAATGAATATTTATTACGATAATAATAATATAATTTATTATTATTATTATTGTGGAATTTAATTTCCAACCATGACTTCATTATATGGTGATAGATTGACTTACTATCATTGGTATCCTGACCCTGACATTGAGACATCTAATTCAAGTCAAACATTGAGTACCATTATCTAGAATCATTTCTTGGGACCATAAATTTTCTTACGTACGTCATGTGGTGAGACACATTTTTCATCGGGAGTATGTTTTTGTTATATAAATATCCTATCTTAAGTGTTTTTCCATTAGGATCCCAATAGTGTGATCCATTTTTACATTCATGGATTATTTTGGGGACATATTAGTGGATTTATAATTTAACCCTTCGGACCAATGATGAGCCTCCTGTGTTCATGAGTATTTTCTTAAACACATTCTTGGAAATGTTATTTGTCTACCAAGAGAATTTTTTTATCATATGATGTGATTGTGGTATTTTATTCAGAAATATGGATATGATGTTGGGTGATTGTAGTTGTATTCTTATTTTATTTATTCTTATCTAATGTCAATGGTCATTTTTTGTCCTTAAAGAGGCCTCGAGATGGAAACCCCATGTCGCATCAGGGCAACAGTCCTATAAACTCATTAAACAAATATAAGAGACTAGCTGTGATCATATGATTATTATAGGGGTTTTAAATCCTCTTTTCATACATAATAATTGATCGTCCATACTCTTAATGCAGGTTGGTTTGGAAACCCCCATACTACATTTGGAACAAGTCCTGTAATAATGGAATTGAATCAGCAGAGTGTTCTTGAGGTCGATAACCCCTCTCTTTCTCCAGCATGTGGGTCCTCCATACTCTTTACATTGGTATTTTTTCCAATACTTCATGATAAATTGAACGTGTGTACTGTACCAACCAATTAGAACATCCATCAAACACTAGGGCATGGGACCTCAACCTATTGAGTGGCACTCAGTGCTACACTAGGTTATTGTTCCTCAACCTACTGAGTGGAACCCACATGATGCACTATGGAGTGAGTCATATACACAATGAACTTAACCCTAATAGACACTAATGAGGTGATCCTCTAACTACTTAGTGGAACCCTGTTTCATACCAAGGTGTGGGTACACTATTTGAGATAGTTCCCATCAACATGGGAGCTCATTATCATGGTGCAAGTTTTCCACATGTATTTCATGGTAGGTTGTTCATAATGATAGTAATTGAAGATGGTCCTTTTGAGCTATAGGAATACAGTTCACACTTAGCTAGTTTGTGGAGATTGTGGTCCCTCGTATCACTTCATTGGGGTTTCTGGTATGAGCATTTCTATCCTTTTATTGTCAATGTGTTAGCTTCAGATTTTCAGAAATTCATATTAATGAGATGACTACTCTCTATTGATTCATTGAGTTTAATTATTTTGGTGTGCCTTAATGGATATTTTCATACTCACCCATATATGGATTTTCCCTCACATGCCATGTCTTATGAAGACAACAGAAAGGTTATTAGTTAAAATATTGACATGGTTCAGTGGATCTTTGAAGTACATGATGTCACTTACCATTTTTTTCAATCAGACTCTAGATTCTATGGATGGATCTGACCCATATACTATTTATAGTTGTTTTTAGTTAATGTTTCCCCCATTAATTTGTTTTTTGGTAAGTATTTTCCCCTTTAAATCATTTGAATTACGTTTTTGTACTCTGATATGTATTTATTATAGGTTATTTCATGTAATGATTTTATTCTAGGTGTTCTATATTTTATTATACCTCTGTATTGATACATGATGTTTGTTCTGTGTATGTGTGCACTTTAGAATATTCCCTCACATTTCATTATTATTTCTACTCATTTCTTATCGCTATCCATTGGCCTGTTGGAAGTGGGCTTCGATGTTTTGGTTCATTCCAGATTGGTATCAATTTTTTTTCCTTGAGTCAACAATTTTATTTTCTAAATTTTTATGATGATTAGTTTTGGGACAAATATATTCCTTGTTATAGATTCTCAACTACATCTCTCAAGATAGGGAACCCAGTGTTTCTGTGGTCACTAACATATCCATACACATAGACTCTAATAACATGTTTTTCAACTCATCATATTGAGACATCAATTATAAGGAAGCTAATAATATATGCATCATATAAGAATCAGTAAATTGATTGTCTTTAATAAGTAAGCTTCCCATATAATATTTTTTGTTATGGTATTTCTTGATAAATTTCACAATGCCTTCATGATGATAGCCAACAAGGATTTGGAGACAGTGATATGATGATGAATTGTTGAGAAATGAGGAAAGGGTTCAAGGATACACATGTTCATTAATGGTTGGATCTATCATGGTGGGGTGATTATTGTCTCTAACATAGTACATTATGAAGGATCTAATAATAATGACTGATATGGTGTCATGATGAGCTAGACCCTCAGGCAGTAGATGATTTTCTCAATGAGGTTGTCTGATTCTTTCAACTTGTATAGACCCTAAAAAATCATACTGTTACACTCACTATCAGTATTATCGATAGGGTAATAGTTGGTTCTACGGAAACATTAGTTTAAATACCAATGTTGATTGTTCGTAAATAGATCCATATTTATTTTCCCCAATATTCATAGTGATCAAAACCCCACCCCCTTTTTGATAATAGAGCTCTAGTATAGTATTATAGTGTGAATCCCACATGTGGATAGGATACCTATTGATGGTGGTCTTAAAAGTAATAATTTATTAGGGTGACATAGGGAATTAGTAGTGACATGCATGGGAAATGTTTTACATGGAATTAGGAATGTAAGGAAGAGGGAAACTTCCTCCATCAAAGAATTGTTTTATGGTGATGTAAAATTGTATGGGAGAGTTAATTCCTCCCATAAATATAGTTTCATGTTTTTTCTGATATTATCACTTAACATATAGGTTTTAGGTCACTTTTTTGTGATAAGTAGTGAGATAAGGACATCATTTTGTAAAAAAAAGTGGAAAATGGAAGAGATATATTTTGGCAGTATGAGATTGTGTCCCAGAGTCATTGAGTGTGATTTAGGGTATGAAATGTATCTTATCTTCCTCAAGTGTAATTTCGGTCTAGATATTAAGGCCAATATTCCCTATATGTTTAAAATATTTGTTACTATGTGTTACCTATGGATCCTTTAACCTGATTCTTTTGTTTAGTGGATCCTACATAGACGATCAGTGATCACCCTCTATTGACATCATGACAAGACTCTGGTAGGAAATAGTGCCTCACAAGGAAAATTTTCATATATGGTGAAGAGTCCCTATGATATTATCCTTGATATAGACTAGATTCCTTCTATAATTGCTCTATTTATTGATACAAGTGGTGTTTCTAGTGTATCTATTTTTATATGACATATAAAACAAGATCCATAACCCTTGTGGGATTGATTCATGGAAGTATTCTTTAATGACACCCTCTTGTACTCATAGTCTGAGGGTGAGCATGTGAGAAACATGAGGATGGTTCTAGAAAATCTATGAATGTACTACAATTATAGGTAAATATCATGAATACATTTATGGACCCCAATGGTTCACTTTTTGGGTTGTGTATTATTAAACATGGTACTAAAAATGGACTTCAAATTGGTTGAGGAAATGCTCTCTTGGGATCCACCTAAGAACATGGTCATAGTGGAAGATGTTCCTAGTGATGTTTTACATATACTATTGATGAGAATTGTGATATAGAAGTTGAAAAAAAAATTACCTTGAGGGTGAGGATAGTGATTTATATCCCTAATATATGGTTGTTACCCCTCTGCATTATTAGAAAACCTTGGAGCCACAACTTGGGGATATTTATTATGATATCTTGCATGACTAGGTATCCACTAGATAATATATTGACAAACATTCCAAAGCATGGGAACACATCACCTTTTTTTGAGTTTGTATGATTAAAGCCATCACATGGAGGGAGGAGATTCAGTGGAGATTTCATTCCCTTAGTAATACATAAAAAATCATTTAAGATGTAGCAATCTTCATTGGCATCACAATTTTTGGAAAATGATGTCTTATATTTTTCTTTAGATAAACTGTTCATGTCTCATCTACATATATGTGAAGGATGAGGTTCCTAGAATTAAGTCGAAATGTGATGTCTTTAATCATTTGAGATCATATCATTGGGGAGAATTGGGACACCCGTGAATAATGGTGGTAGTTCAGCTTCATGGATTTTGAGTAATGATCATTGGACCATGATACTCACTTCAGGTTTTGATTATGGAAATGCATTATGAGTCCTTCAAGGCTCATTTTCATTTGAACAAAGTGTTTCTAACCCATACTGGTGGCTATGTAAAGTGGACTATTTGGGTTCTAGAAAACAGGATTCGGGGATTCATGTTTTCCTTGGTCTACACCTTGGAGGATCATCTACCAATGGGGAAATTTATATATTACAGTTGTTACTACTCAACATTTTGTGTAGCGTCTTTTTAATTCATGTAAGAGATACCTTGTGGGACACCATTTTAATTGTCTAAGTCGGTGAGAGATAACACTTGTTGTCCTATGATGGGTGCAAGAGATGGTTTTGTAAGGTACAGTTCATACAAGGGCGGAAGAGGGCTACCCATTGATTTTAGGTTACTATATGGACTAATGAAGGTGGCATTTAGAGTTTGGTGAGGAGATCATTTGTTCCAATATATCATAACACATCGAGGCTTATGAGGATATGGTTTAGATAGTACAAATTCACCATAGAATGTACACCATTTTAAAATTAATACATTAGGTTGGCGAGGTGGAATACCACATGACCACACTATCATTATTAGTCTGGGTTCATGGTGTATTCCTCATTTTGAAACTTATATGAATGTCAAAAACTCCTTACTACATTTCAAAAAAGATATCAATACATTGATGGTGTATTTATCATTTTGAGGTTAATTTTGAATATTGAGAACTAGTGGGAGATGACCCTTCATGGGAATGTTTTTCCCTTTGGTGTTTGTTTTTTGATGGCATGAGGAACTTCCATAGTGTTCATTGGAAGGAGAAACCCAAATGAGATTTCAATATCATTACATGTCTAGTAAGATTTTATTTATTTGGAAGAAATAAATAATTGTTTGGAAGATTATAGTGACTATGTTTTTTCTATGTAATACTTTTTTATATTTTAATTAATACTTTCTGGGTGACGTGATAAATCGGTGTGAGATTCCAAGACTCATAGTTCCTTGGTATTGATATATTAAAAATATTAATTATATTATATCATGAAGGTGTAATTTTTCTAATATAATTCAATATCTTTTGAATAGAGTCTCCGATTAGTAATCTAAGGCCACAATAAAAATTTCAATGTGGGTTTTACCCTAGATGTAGCAATAATTTTTTGTGTAATGTGTTTTTTCTTTTATGTCATCATGTGGGAATTATTCTTAATTAAATTATTTTTTTGTATTAGTAGTTAATTGTTATAAACCATCTCCTTCCAAAATATAAACCTCATTATGGAAACTTGCAAAAGGTTTTCCACTAAATCCTAGACTATAGAACAGAATATAGATAGTGCTTTTATGGATAATAAATTGATGGATATTCTTTCGTAAGTAGGCCAATGATTAGAGTAATGTGAAAATCATTTTGGATCATAAATCAGGGATCAGAGTACCATGAGAATCATCATCATCGATAGAGTTCTCATATCCCATCACGAGCAACAATTCTGAAACATTCACTATTAGTGATAAACCCAACGTAAGGATGGACATTTTATTCTTTTGGTTTATCTCCATTTATAATTTGAGATTAATGTGAAATAATTCCACTAAATTAATTCATGAATCACTATGATTAATTTTTCCAACAATTTTTTTCTCTTCCTAGATCTAGAAATTTTATATTTATTTATCCCCAATTGGTTCTAGTGGATTTGTTAAACTCTTTAATTATATTTAGATGATGATTTAAAAGTAACCAAAAACATAATTCAAAGAAAATTTCATGTATTTTACCTTTCTTAAACCATTTTTTGGAATTATTAATCATGATTTAGTTAATCGAGTATTAGATTATACTTATGTGTACCAATAATTGTGAACTCATTATTTGGAATGATTGATAACGATCACAATTTTGGATTAGTGTTTTGGACACATGATGGATGTGTGGTGGTGAAGATGTTATCAAAACATTGGATTAGGAGAAACTAGTTTAGTGAGCTTGATTAAGAGGATTTCATGACTACATGGAATCATTGGTGCATGCTGGACATAATGGACCAGATGAGGTAGGTCGTCTTTGTGGTTGGTGTACACATGAGAAAGTCGTTGCAATATGTATGGAGGCCATATAATCCATTAACACGAGGATTCAGTGGCCAAGAATTCTATGTAAAGACTTTATCTCCCCTAATGTGTGATTAAAGTGAGGTTGGGGGGATGGTTTTTATTTATTATAATTTTAATTAATAATGATGACTTAATAAAAAAATGGGGAATCCAAGGTGGGAGCTGTGAAAACACTATGCAATGAGAGATTGTGATTTCAAGTGTAAAATCACAAACATATTATTTTTATATATTCATTAATCAATTTAATGTATTTTATAATAAATATAATATAAAATATTATTATTATTAGTGAATTTAATTTCCTACCATGATGTCTTTATATGGTGTCATATTAATAAACAGTCAATGGAAGCATGACCCTGACATTGAGGAGGTCAATTTGAGAACACTGATGATAACCTTTTTTAGAATAGTGTTTTAATCCCTGGAATCATCGTACATGTATGATATAGAAATATGTTTTTCACCAACTACCCATTTTGGGAATTTAACTAGCCTGTCATGAGAGATTTTCAATGAGGATCACATTGTCATAATCAATTTGTTCATTTTAATCATTTTATTGTAAAATATATCCTTATATATGTTCTATACCTTTCTATTGGTATCAATCTTAGCATGATTTTTAGGCTTTTGATGGACTCATACTCGAGCACATGACTAGACTATTCTGTGTAGTTTTCTACGTAGAACTAAATGGAGGACTTTTTTTAGAAATAGAAATATAATGTGAGGTGATTCTGGTGGGATGAATTATTCATTGATTCTAATATTTTTTATGTTATTAGGTTTGATCCTTAAAGTGGTGTAAGGGTTGGATACCCCATGTCATATCACGAAATGTGTCCTCATACTATCTGTGATGATATAAGTTACCATGTATGATCATGAAAGTATTATTCGGATTGTAAATATCCATATCATTCTATAGAGTGGTTCTCCCATACAATAATTATAATTAGGGTTGTAAATCCCCCAAATAACATTGTGTATGGATTCTATACCTTTGAAATTGAATCCTAAGAGCTTTCCCATGGTTTTTTTCCCTACCGCACTAGGGAAACAATTTACCATACTCTATACATAGGTAGGCTTGTCAATAACCATGTAAAAGTTTTAATAGGGTCCTCTAACAACTGATTAGAACCCACAAACACTCTAGATAACGTGTCCTCTTCTTACCAAGAGGCACCACCCCACCAAACTATTGTGATAGACCCCTGGCTACTAAGTGGTACCCCATAATTTAATAGGTCATGGGTCTTATACCAACCAAGTGATACCCCTTGACACACTATGTCATGTGTCCTGTACATAGTGAGATCTCCCCTTTAGGGCATAATTCACCCATTTATTATAGTTCCCCCTTAGTTATGGAGTGTCGTGGAAAGGTGTGGGTCCTCCAAATAGATTTATTATGAGTTTTCACATTATGTTTATCATCTCTGATGGACCTTTAGAGTTTTGTGAACACTCGTCACTCTTATCTATTCTATGATGATAGAGATCCCATTTGTATCTTCTATTGGGTATCCTGTATGAGAATATCTATATATTTATGGTTTAGGTCTCAACTTCTGATTGGAATTCCATTTTAATTATAAGATGACTACTCTCACATAGTGCATTGTGTTTGGGGATTCCTTGGTTTCTGGATGTTTATATATATACTCATCCATTCATGTGATTTTACTACATGTTTTTTTATTGTTTAAATTAAATATAAAATATCAATGACTATGGTAGACATGGTTCTTATGGATCTTAGTAGTACATGATGACACTGACCCTGTTTGGTAGTAGGACACTGGGATTTGGAGGTAGGATCTCCCATAATATATTATTTTCAATTGTTGTCAGTTTAGGTTTTCCCTCATATGTTTTATGATATGAATTTATTTTTTCCCGATGTATCATTTTAATGATTCTTTTGAACTCTGATATACGTTTCCAAGATGTTATTACAATTTTTTTTCACAAGAAATGTTTGGTATTTTATTATACCATTTAACAGTTACATGGAGTTGGTTGTGCGTGTGTGCATGTACATTATGCTTAGGCCATCCATTTTAGTATTATTTCATCTAAATGCTTTCCGGCTACCATGGGATTGTTATAGGTGGGCATGTGATTTTCACACTGAGTATACCACTGGCCTGGCTATCCATAGTGGGTTGGGTCATGACATATCATGTTATCTATTCTAGGGATTAGAATAACTCGAGGATATTTGAGTTATATATTTTAGTTCATCTTGTAATTTTCAAAATGGTATCATATATATTTTTATATATACACATCATCTATAAAATTTAGTTTTTGATCCACATATATGTTTGTGGTAGTAATACATGAGATAACATTATAGTTTAATGATAGATTCAATCCCTCCCATGTTTCATAGTGACCTTGGCTTTTGTCACTATCCTGAATCCTATTAGAGTTAAACCTGTTGAGTTCGCCTACTAGTAAGATAACATGTGATAAGTTAGTATTAAACTGTAATTATTGAATATGGATTTATGCATATGTTTGTTAAAGTTTGGTTTTTTGGGAAATTCATACACCAGATGATTAATATATATAGTCAAATTAAAGGAAATTTTAAATAATGTGGTAGAAAACATATTAAATTGAATGACTCTTATTGATGACATATGAAAACAACATTAATATAAAAAATTAGTATTGTAATGGTGTGTCATGAATCTTATATAACATATTCAATGTTTGTTTATTTCATGATTTCTTCGATTTCATCCACATATTTTTCAATGATTCGACTAGTAGTGGATTTCTCAATGTTCTCATAATTTTCATTGTGTTCATGGTTTATATGATCTTTTAGAAACTATGTTATTGAATTTATGAGATTGAGATATTTTTTTATATACCATTGTGAGGAAGGTATGGAATTCATAAAGTAGATAATGTGTTTTGGTATTGTACCGAATAATTAGATTTCAAATAACTCAAGAATACCCAAGTTGTAATATTCTAATGTGGTTTCACTGATTCATTGGGAAATATATGAGATGTTAATCATTTTATTACTAATTTATCTTATTTATGTTTGGATTTAATTGATGTTTTCCAACATCTATTGCAGTTTTATTGAGACTCTGTAGAATTTTCTATGAATTTTACATCAAATATATTGAGTTTTAACTAATTAGAGTTTTCCAACATATTTTCTAGTGTAGTTAGATATTTTTGGTCAAATTATCATAGAAAATGTTTAATAATACAAGCTATATCTAATGGGTATTGGGGATTTTCTAAATAACTGCATCCATAATAATATTTATGGAGGATAAAAAAACATGAAATTTTTTTGAGGTAGAGTAACTAGTGCACTTATTTACATTAACAAGATCATATGATTCCACATGGAAATGTTATGGGATTGATTCCTCTTTTGATTGAAATAGTAAATTTTTTTGGGATTGTGTAGTTATGTAAATGAACTATAGATATTAGTTTATGGATTATAAAAATTTTAATGTTAGATCATTATATTCTATTAACTTTTCCACTCTAAAATATTCATATTTTTATATAATCTAGTATATGATGATTTTGGATTATTTTTGGTCGGATATGACCACTTACATAAAACATTGTTTCATAGTCATGATAAAATATCAACCCCTATATTCCATGTTAGGGAATACGATGTGAGGGTTTCAGATCTCCCTTGAGAGGAGAATCCACCATAGTGTGGCATGAATATGACCAAACATTTTTATGGGTGTTGAATAAATATAATCAAACCTTACTAAAATTTGAATTAAATTATTTTGGAGTTTAGAATGTTTTATATGTTATAGAGATAATTTTCATTATGTGTTGGCGTGATGATAGGTGAAAATTATGTATTTTATCTTGTCCACTTGAAAAAATATATAAATATGTGTGTTATCACTAGGCATAGTGAGAATTTTTTTATTAGTATGAAATTTAATTTTGTCCCTTCATTGTGTAATTTAGGTGAATTATAGAATTTTATATTTATCATTGGATAGAAGTGATTTTAAGTTAGAGTAAATAATCCTACTATTATCATAATTTTTTGATGTATATTTTATATTTCTCACTGATATTAGTTTTAACTAAGTAGATTATCTCATTATATTTAGTGAACATACATTATATTGGGACATATTTACATGATGTAAATAGGTAATGGTAAAATAGACAAGGTGATTATCCATGATTATATTATTAATCATCAGCACATATAATTCAATGGTTATATGGTCGTTTGCTGGCCTATTTTTGATATCTTATGATATTTTATATAATGGTGTTATTTCCCATTATGGGGTTAATTTTATTATTGTATTTTCGTTTGGAAGTTTTTTTCTAGTATTTTTGGGGAATATTTGGTTTCTTCTAACTAATAATAACTGACTATCTATGATATTTGAGTTTTATTATAAATCAAGATAAGTGGTTGATGACAAGATTGGTAATTATTATAAATATTTATAAAAAAACATTATTATTTCATTAAAAGGTAGGGATCCTAAATCTTATCATTAAGATATATGGTAATTTGTGTGGGATATGAATATATTTATTAAGTGATATACTAAATTTTAAAAGATGATGACCTGAATATCATGTTAATAATGGTTGAGTTGTTATGGGAGAGGCTTCCATATGTCAATTGTATTCGGCTGTTGAAGAAGTTGGAAATTGGGGTAGTGATGTTTTAATATTTTAATAGTATTCATGGAAGTGATTTTTATCTTCAGTTCTATTAGATAATTATAATTTTTTTGGAAGGAAGCATTATATTGGTTATCATAGTATGTAGTGATCTATTATTATTATTTTTTGTGGATATTATTGAATGATTTTAAATTATTATAGTTTATTTTTATATATTTAATTACTCTAATTTATTGGTCTATTGATTTTAGTTAGGTGCCTATTTTAATATCAAAATAGGATGATTGTTTTCATTGGTAAATCAATGGTTTTTTCTATTTTTATGGATTTTTTGAAATTAGAGTTTATATAACATTATAGGGTTCTAGGTGATAATTTATCTTCCTATTACTAGAATAACGATTCTGATTCAGTGTTGATTTTTTTATTATTCTTCATTTAAAATTTAAATGTATTTAACTTGGTGATTTATTGATCTCCCTGGGTCAATTTCTATAAAACATTAATTTTTTACTAAATAATTAAAAATGGTAAATTCACCTTGATATTTATGATATGTTCGTAACCAGACTACAATTTTGAATCTGAAATGGTGTGTTTACCCTAGGTTGGTGTGGCGTTTAATTTTTCTGTGTGATCTCATGGGGTGAAGTGGTGATGGTGGGGCATTTTAAGAAATTATTTAAATAAATAATAATTCATTTCTCACATAGACAAATTCATCCCTATTATATGTTCATTTTAGATAATTTTCAAATGGGTTCATGTTTTTTATGAATAGTTAATATACTATAGAAAAAAAATTCTAGTTATTGGGGACCTTCATCACTAGAGTATCTCTAAAATTTGGACACTTGGTATCGTTATTTTTTTACCTATTTCATTAAAATATTAAATTTTATCACTTTATTTTTATATTAAATAATATAATACTATATAAAATTTTTATTCTACACGTTTTTACTATGAACCACTTTCTTTGGATTTGATACTCTCTAAAAAATCTATTTTGAGATAATTTATTGAGTTATTCTATTGGTGTAATCATATAACTACTTATAAAATAATTTTGGATTTATTTGAAAACCCAAACAACATTTTAAAATATTCTGAATCTGAAAAATCAATATTCATTGGAATGACACTAAATGGGCCTATGAATATGATTATATATTTGAAATTATTTTCTACCTTTTTTAGTTGAATTTTAAAATTCAGTGTATCAAAATATAAATCATAAAAAACCATGGTCAAATCTCAAATAGTGGGTTGAAAATATTTCTAGAACCTAAAATTTAATGTCCAATATATATTATAAATTGGAAAATACATTATGGGTTATGGAGAGAGAGGCGATGTATGAGTGGTGAGGGACACTAGTTTCACATCCATTTGATCATCGAAGTGGATTCACTGGTTGTTAATGTTTCATCCTTAAGATCAATGGGTTTGAAAATGCTTCTCCACATCATGATACCTATATGATCTAATGATTATATGAATGTTATCATGCTATATTGGACCAAATAAAATTGTGTGATTTGGATGGATAGAAAAGTGTTTTCTATTCAACTCCTTTATCAAGTTGTGTATATAGGGCTATATAAAATCAAATGGGAAATGTTACATTGATTTGTGTATGATAATTTCATCTCCAAAATCCTATTATTTGTTTAATAACTTTTAGTGGAGGTTCGTTGTAGATCTTAGTTAACATGGCTCGTTCATTGATATTTTATCAAATGATAAGATGACTATGAATCATGAAGGATAAGGCACTAATGGACTACACATATGTGCCACATGAGACCCCACAAAATTGATTAAATTAATAAAACGCGTGTGATGGCATGTGAGGTACCATAATTTGTTTTCAAAAATTTGAATGGACTCCATTCGACATCCCAAACCAAATGTGACCATGTTTGGGTCATTTTGAGAAAGTTATATTGATAAATTAAGTTGACCAAGTTTAAATAAATATATAAATCCTTATTTATAAATATTAATAATTTAAATTTACTAAATTGAGTGAATTTTAGAATAACTTCTATGGTTCACATTAATATAGGTTACGAGAAAACTTTATTTAATGAAATGGGAATTTTTAATCTAATGACGTCGATTTCTTGGTTGATGATAACGACGAAAAATATTTTTAGATGCTAAAAATACTATTTACATATTAATGTTAAAAATTAAATGGATTGAATTAATTATATAAAATGAATTATTTTACCATAGTAGGTGATGATTAAACTATTTTTATAGTTCAATAGTTGGGATAATAGTATATTAGTAATATATTTAATTTCATTAACTCTATAATGATTTCTCTTAGAAGATGATACAAATATATATGGGTGTCTATCAATTCACTAGGAAATAATGAATATAAGGAATTGCTAAAAATTGATCATAATATTGGTAAAAATATAAAAATATGATTTACATGGGTGAGGGAAAATGATAAATTTTTTTATGAATTATGATTCATGTAAGATAAATATTTATATAATTAGTAGTTCTTATAGGTGTTACGGTTTTCAAAAAAGTTTTTTTTCTGTTATAGATCTCTATAAATATAGGTATATGATATAAATTTTATTATTTATATCACGGAAATATTGAAAATTTTTAAATTAATAAATATAGGTAAAATATTTAATTTTAAAGGGTGACGATAGTGAACAATGTGATAAGTAAATAATGGGATTAAAATAATGTTATCACATGGAAGATTTGAATTCACTAGGATAATGTGTCTTAATCATGATGTAAATTGAAGTTTATAATGATTTTTATATTAATTGTGAAAGTGAAATGAGTAATGATGTAAAAGACAATTATAATAAACTTATGGAATTGTTAAAATGATGTTTGAAATACAATTTGATTATATGGGAAGCGAAATATAAGTATCTTGAGTTATAATTAATGACTTAAAATTACTTTTCTTAGTATAGTGATATCTTTGGTATCATTATGTGACTAGTAGGATGATTCGACAACTATATTTATATATTATTGAAGTATCATTCCATACCTATGATTTTAGGTTGTGGGAATCTATTGTGTTGCATGTAGAAGGTTGATTACTACTATGATGTCTTGGTTGACAAATAGTGTGATACTTAATTGTGATTGAGGGGTTTGAGTGTATGTATTGAAATACATATATATGTAATATAAAGTATAATGGATGGATATCAATGGATGTCAGTTACAATTGTATTAATCCTTTATATTGGACCATTCTCTTGGGTAAGATTGAGATTACAGTGACTATACTTCTCCTCACATCCTACTATTTGTATATACTAATGATGGGTTATATGTTTGTTAATCTGTACTCACCCACTTCCTTGGGATAAAAAATATAAGCTATTTATTTGATATATTTTGGGGTGATTATTTCCACCAATAAAAATGGAGATAATAGATAGATATGGGTAATTCTTCTATAATACCTTATATTAGAATTTTTTTGATGGGATGTGTGGAGATGGTTAGTACCACCAGGACCCCCATTGTGAAAATGTGATATATGGTAATTCACTAAAGTGGTAAAACTCCTACTCTATAATAGAAAAGGTATTGAGGTGGGTAATTATTCACTATATAAACCCTCTTATGCTACCATAATCATTAGGACATAAGAGGAGATAATGTAAATGCATAATCCAAGAAATTTGAGTCCTCTCCGATATTATATTATATAGTTCTAGACATGGTGTAGTGGGTTTCCTACAATATCTAATGATGTAAATAAAACTAAATTTTAGAGATGTGTATTTCTATTATCACATTAGAGATGGATAGATATTTGTATTTCCTTGATCACTTTTGAGATAGTTGGATATGTGAATTTCATCCAAAATCTCATGATTTGTTAATCTTTAGTAAATTATTGAAGGGAACTATGTGATGTCTTTGTGGGATATGAATGCTAATTATTTCCCATAAGTTTTTTTTTGTGGATGTTCATTAATAGTGATGCATTGTTAAATTAATATTTATTATCATTTTCTATGGTGATGATCATTGGATATTTTATATTAGTTAACCATTCTTTTCATTGATGTATGTTGATACTTGATGTTATAGGGCTATCTCAATACTTAGGACAACCATAAGAAGTATTTTAACACACACCCCAGAATGTACACTTGTTTCTTTTTTCACATTGTGTCCATACAGATCAACAATTACATATATGGGATGATCTTGGATCCAATAAATGGATATTGGATAAAAATTATTAGTGGACTAATGATCTCATGGTAAAAATTACTCCCTTGCCATTAGTTCAGTCCAAGATGTCGATCATCCAAAATAATAACATCCCAGAAGTGTTTGAATAGTCCATAGAGCAAAAAATAAGCGATATTAATCCGCCAATATGAGAGTTTACTAGTAAAATCCAATATGGTAGGCATCAACAATGTCCATAACTTGGTAATGCATGTCCCAGCCAAACACAAAAAAGTGGTCTGTATATCAAATCTAAAACACTCATGTCTTGTGTGACATCAATACCCTATTTTCATGAAACTCATTTCCTATGTAATATATATAACCTATAGTATACTATATTAGGGTTTCTGATTGATATGGTGTATTGGCACAATAAGTGGTTCTGATTCCACATCATGTGGGGTATGCTGATCCCACCCTCTTAGAACTTAGTGGGAGATAATTGTGGTGTAATATCCCTATTATTTAAAATTATCTGTTATAAACTTATGATTATAGGTATTAATATCATGTACTGGGGAAATACAAAACAAAAACTATGTTATGTCACTCTACACATATACACCATATGATATTAGGGTCTCATGATCATAACTCGAGTCTATCCTAATGTACTCACTATTGTGTATTGTATATTATCACATAATACCATTTCAATAGTCATCATACATTGGAATACATAATCAATATTGATGGGTGGACAAATTATAGTTAAATAATGATTCTATACATAAAGACTCTATATAAGCTATTTTTGTTACATTAAATAACCAACCCCAATATCATAACTATAAAATTATCGCATATAAGTTATTAAAATTCTTTTGATTAAAACGTAGAATATATGACCCACAAACACATTCCCTTTTTTCCACTAAGGCGAATTAAAATATCAAATTAACTATAAAACACAAAGCATATTCTTTAAAAATCCATAATCTATAAACCATGAATATAAAGGACATCAATTAAATCATTAGTAAATTTTAATTCACTTATATTTGAGTTTGATCCTCTAATTAATAAAGGGCATAAAATTCAATGAAAAAATCTACCTCCAACTATTGTTCATAAATAATTAAACATAAAACAAGTCCTGAATGGGACTTTATAATTCCCTTAGCATTGTTTTTCTAATGGGCCTAAACTGGGTGGTAATACATGAACTAAGAAATGCATCCCCATATTCTAAATGTGGTTGACTAGAAGTAGAGGTTAATGTATAATATATGGGGAGAATATACACTTATTTAAATGGAACTATAGTTCACTGTATAAAAATACTGACTAGTAGAAAAAAAAGTTTTTTTCTAAATATGTACTATAACAAAAAGAACTGAATTGTAATGTAACATAGGAATGTAACAGAAGTAAAGTCTCATATGGGAATACAATATATAAGGTTTTACAAAAATATGAATTAAATGGAGAATACTAAAAAACTAGGTTAAATTCCTTTACCTAATATCATATCTATCTCTAATCATTTTTAATATTTGCACCCACACAACAGTAGACATTTTCTTTAAATTATTCCTATAACCATAAATTATTCTTTGGGATAAGGGTTCACATGTTGGGAATGAGTACGTCTTAGTAAGACATAATAAACAGTGAAACCGAAAAATATAATAAATAAAAAGCATCATCATCATGAGATTCTAATAAATAATGTAAATTATTAACTTGTCGGTTCATTTTTTCTCTATGAATAAACAATGTATGCCCATGACCACTCAATACAATGGATATGAAATGAGATTATTTTTAAATGTATTTGGGTAGTACCCCAAGTTTCTATAACAAAAACCTTTCTTTCAAATTTTATGGATATAAAGTATAAGGTGGAATGGTGGGAGTGTTTGGTGATCTTTCGCAATGTTTTGTGTATAAAATGAGATGTGCATGGGCTGCACATGGTTTATCCAAACCATGAAAAAATCATATTTGAAACCATGTGCAAGAGAAAATTAGAGGTATAGTGCTACTGCATGGTGTCTTAATGATTTGGGATTCTATTCAAGGAGGTCATGCAAGGTTCTTCCTAAATAGTAGCTAACACATGGTTCATGCACGACTTGTCTAACTGTGCATACTAACTGTGTACATGGATTAAATGAGATCCTAAAAAATTGTACCTAACACTTTTTTACCAATAAGTTTTATTTTTTTCTCTTAATCATCCATAACTCATAATTTCTCTTCCTTGAAGGTAGAATAACATCTCCCAAGAAATTTGATTTCATTTTGAAGTATTACCTTGGTGTTTTGAAACCATATTCTTGAGGTATGTGATCGTTCTTCATTGTTCTTGATCGGTTTCTTATATCTACCTAAATATACATCTCCTATCAACATGGATTCTCAAATATGAATCTGTTATGGGTAGATCTTTGAGTTTTTACCCCATAAGTTTATTTTTTTTCTGGAACTTTCTTGGAGAAGAGATCAATGGAGGTACCGTGAAGAATCGTCTTTTTTTCTTGATTGTTCTTCATATGTTGTCATGTTTCGTCAAAACCTTTGAGGTTGGTGGCTTCATTGTCAACTCGTAGTTCTCTAAATGGTTGGATTAGTTTCAAATTGATTAAATTAAATGAAATTTATTGTGAAATCTTGGTTCAATGGATGAAATAAAACTTCTTTAGTGATGATTTATAGTTTTTGTGAACTTGTGCATTCCTGATGAATTGTTGTGAAAATTTATTCATTTTTATGAATTTTAAATTGTGATTTTAAATCCTGTATTTACTAGAATAGAAATATGGTTTGATGAAAAAGGGATTTTGAATAAAAAGTGTGCTTTATTGAAATGGTTTTCCATTGAAATGGTTTTTATAGAAATGAATTTTAATAAAAAGGTGTTTTTCTGAAAGGTTTTTTACGCATGATCCATGGGTATATTGGTGCATGAGATCATTTTTCATATCTATATATTGGTTGAAATATGAAATTCTTCTTAGTGCCAATGTGAAAATGAAAAACAATATATAATTACCTAGTGATGACTTGGTAGATCGATGATAAACTGCTCTTGAGTATGGAACTTTCAATGTTTGTCACCCATGGTTGGTTTTTTGGTTGTGTGGAATGGATTGGGTGTGCCAAAGGAATATTGAGTAATATTTTTAAAGATTTTTTTTGTTGTTTTTCTGGAAAAATAAATTTCTTGAATTTTTTTCCTATTTGACTTGAATGATTTGGTTGTAAATGGTTTTGGAAGCATGCGTATATTTAGTTATAGACTATTTTTGACTAATTGTTTTATATAAAATATTTTATGTAAATTTTTCTCACTATTATATCTTTGTGGTGTGATTAGGGATGCCATTGGGGAAAACCTACTGATTTTTATACTCACACCTACTTTTCCACTTTACTTATTTGTTAGATATTATCTTCCTATATAGGGGAAAAGGTAACGTTTCACATGTTTTTAGCACCACTTCGTGACAATCGGGCTGTTTGGTGATCATGGAGGATGGGTCTCGTGGAACATGAAATATGGTGGTTTACTTGGATTCTTTATTTGGTTTCTGCTATTTACTTTGATAGTTGTTGATTCTTCTATTTTTTATACTTTTATGTGGTTTTGATATTCATAAACTTGTTGAGTTTGCTTTCATTTTTTCATGCATCATATAGTGAGAGGTTTGGTTAATGTTTTATTTATAAAGGATAAATCATCCTGCATTTTTATTTAAATCCTTTTGGAATTTATTTCAATTGTTTTGTGTGTTGTGGATATCTCTTAAGGTCAATTAATGACTCGTTGTACTCTCAATCCATTGAGAATTAGAAGTTCATTAAAAATGGTTAATCTTGTCCACTTCTTACCTAACAAGTAGTTTACAGTCTCTTGGTCTTGGAGTTGACTCATCCTTGTTTATTCCTTGGGTTGTGATCACAGAAATGAGTAGGGTTTTCAGGAATTAAAACATATAGAATAAAAGTACATAGATAACCCATTTATGATAAACATCATGTTACCAATTTGTGCAGTACATAAGTGTTTTAGAGACACATATTAGATATGAGAATCTCACTGTCATGGGTTTAGATACTGAGGCAAGAATGTCATAAATTAGAGGAATAACATCCCACTATTATTTCTTATTTCATTTAGAGTAATGATATATGATATTTTGAAATGGTGGAAAATTTTTAAAAATGAATAATTTTTTTTCAAATGATATATTTTGAAATGATGATAGTTGGGATATTTTGAAATAGTGATTTTCAAAAGAACGAATGATTTTTTTCAAAAAATGGTATAACGTAAAAGGGTTGTTTTTGGAGAAAAAAAATTGTTTTGATAGTTGATGCGATAGAATTTTAAATACTAATCCATCCGTTTCTAGAGAGTGAAACTTATAAAGGTTGTTATTTATTTTGAAAATAGATCCCGATAGGAATTGTAGAATCCAACTGGAAGAACCTTCAGAGAACGTGGTTGCACTTGATCCACAGCTGAACCAAGAGCTAGTTCAGAGAATCGTCTAGTAATTTTAGGGATTCAACATTGGGAACCAGAGGAATGAGTGAAGGCATGTGGACCATGACATCCAATTCATGAAATATACACCACCCATATTCTGGATAGATCTTGAACCTGAGGATGAGCAGTTGTGGATCCGTAGGATGAATCACATCATCGAGTTCATTAGCACATTAGTGAAGCTAAAGTTCCAGATTGTTTTGTAAATGATTGAGGATGTTGTAGTCCAATGATGGGAACTATTAGTGCATGCTAAAACAGTTCAAATCCTTACTTGTAAGGACTTTGAGGAATTGATTAATGAACAATTCAACCATCACATGTTCATGATCAAGGGGATGATAAACTTATTTATCTAGAAGTATGAGAATATATATGTCACAGAGTATGTAGTTAAATTCATAAATTTAGTATGTTTTTCACTAGAATTTGTGGAAAGTGCGTTCCTAAAGGCACATATCATCAAATCAGGGCTAATGTTAGAAATTTGATCAAAGATCGTGGTTCTCTATATTAAATGATTATACAGAGATGGTGAGCAAAGCAGTGGTGGATGAGAGAGACAACTATGGATCTACTGGAGTAGTATGTATGATGATCCCTTCAAGAAATGGTGGAAACCAAAATTCTAGGAGAAAGTGAAGGATTCATACATATTTCGAAGGTGGGAGTGGGAATCAAAACCAGACAGCTAGACCACTAAATCTTACTCCATGACTAAATATCCAAGTCAAATACTACCACTATTGTTCATTTGACCGCATAAATATGGAGTGTAAAACACCACCAAGAGCATGAAATATTTTCAACAAGATGGAACATATTATGATCTTATGTTGTAGTTCTCTGAGGTTAGGTTATCAACACACTTCTTAGGTAACACAATCATTGTATACACCGATGGGATGGGGCCTGTAGAATCATTCACGTCAGTAGATAAAATATATCCATGTTTATTATTTGAATATCATGAATCTTCAGTAGGGGAAATATGTGCACGGAAACAAATAGTAGAGTGCATCGGAGAAGAAACGTTATAGAGATGAGCGGATGATTGTGGATGATCAGGCTGGACTATCTACAATGAGAGGTATTATTATTTTGAATTCTACCTCTATTAAACTACTATTTGATACTAGTGCATCACATTCCGACATTACTTCTCATGTTTTTGACTTGATTTGTTTGAAACCTAAAATGAAATCTTCTATCCTAAAACTGGAAACTCCTCTTGGTGAAACAGAATGTTCATCCTTCACTTGTAATGATTTTTCTTTAACTATTGATGGAGATGAACTGAAATTGGACTTATGGATGTTCTAGATGTATGTTTATGAGGTAATCATGTGTTTGGATTTGTTTAGAATGTTCAACGCTCACCTTGATTTATAAAGTAGTATATTATTTTTCTTGACTGAGGATGGAATTGAGCATCACTTCAAGAGATAGAAGGTTCTGAAGAAGGGTGCAGTTAGTTTGTTGGCAATAATTTTCTGAACGATCTATTTCCAGTTCACATTTTTGTCTTTGGAATTGATAAAAGAGATCCATGATGTCTGTTTTCCAGCTGTGGTGGATAAATTTCTAGATTTCTTTCCAAAAAACATCTTAGGGTTACCACCTATAAAGGAAGTGTAGTTTATGATTGATCTCCTTTTGTAGAAAATTCCTATTTCCCATCCATCATATAATATGTAACCAAAAGATTTCCGGAATTGAATTTCAATTGGGGTAGCTATAATGAAAGTGTTTTATTCATCCACATACATCTATAGGGGAATGCCGAGTTTTTTCAGGAATAATTCTAATGTAACTCTTTGTTTGTGCATTGATTATCATAATGTTATCCAAGATATATTAAAGAATCAGTATCCACTTCGACGGATTGATCACCTATTTGATCAATTGATCGGATCTCAGTTGTTCTCTAAAATTGACTAGCGATTAGTATATCATCAATTGAGAGTTAGAAAAGACGATATTCCGACTATATCTCTCAATAGAAAATATGGACACTACGAATATGAAGTCATGCCTTTTTGTCTCATGAGTGCAGCAGTAGTATTCATTGCCTTGATGGATAAGATATTTCTGAAATATCTAGACTATTTTATTGTGGTGTTTGTAGATGACATCTTGGTGAATTAAAAGTCATGTAATAAGAATGAGGAACACCTATAGACAGTGTTATAAATATTGAAAGATCACAATTTGTAAGCCAAAATGTCACAATTTGATTTTCGGATATAGGAGGTACACTTTCTTAGCCATGTGATTTCTGAAAAAGTTATTTTGGTGGATCCTGAAATGAAAGAAGTTGGGATCTTAGGGAAACTATTGAACAATGTCTTTGCTATACAATTTTTTCTTGGTATACTAGGTTATTTATGGTTCTTTTATGTGACTTTTCATCGAAACCCTTTCCAATGACATCATTTTCAAATAATTTTTTATCCATTAAAATGGACAAAGGAATGCTAGAAGTCTTTCCAGGAGATGAAAGTCATTCTTTCTTAAGTACCTATAATGATTTCTTCAGAATTAGGATGGGGATATGTGGATGTATTGTGATGTTACTTGATCATTTTTGGGCTATGTTATTATGCTAAGAGACCATGTTGTGACCTATGGTTCATAGTATTTGAGAGTGGATGAGTAGAATTACCCCACAAATGACTTGGAATTATCAGCAGTCGTTCATGCCTTGATGACTTGGCATCATTATCTATTTGGTGAGAAATTTACTCTTTTCAAAAACTAAAAAAGCATGAAACACATTTTCTTATAGAGAGATTTTAATCTAAAAAAAGTGATATAGATGGAGTATCTTTAAATGTTTTCCTTTGACTTGATGTATACACCTAGAAAATGGTATTCGATGGAAGATTCATTTAGGTTAAATTCATATGCTCAGTTATCGAAAGAATCTTTAGATGAATGGTAGTTGATGGCAGTTATACTAAACATGAATGTGGAATGAAAAAACTAAGCTGAGGATTCAGTTTTCATTTCAGCAATGCATATTCTTGATTTGTAAAATATGGTCAAAGGGGAATAAATATCTAATGCAGAATGTCTAGTTATGAGTACAAAACTCAGTGGTGGGAAGACCATTAAGGGATGAAAACATAATTGAAGTTAAATTCTATGTTTCATAGATCGAATGGTTGTATCTATTTCTTTTAATGGGAAACTCCTTCATGATAACCACTCTGGGAGATGGGCTATACGTTTAGGAACACAAAAGATGTATAAGGAACTAAAGGTGCAGCTTTGGTGGAGAGGCATGAATAAGAAGTTGGCCAACTTCATCTTGCATTGCTTAACATCTTTGTAGGATAAAGTATAGTATTAGAGACTAGTGGATATGTTGCAGTATTTACCTATCCCAGTTTGGAAATGGGAGTAGATAGTTTTTGTTTTCTTATAGGACTCCTATTAATGGTTAAGAAACATAATGCGATATGGATGATAATGGATCCTCTTACTAAGTTAGCTCATTTCATTATAATTATAAAAACACAAACGGTGGAGGTTATGTCCAAAATCAACATCCACGAAGTGGTAAAGAGACACGACATACCAATGTAAATATTCTCATATAGAGATTCAAGGTTCATATCCTGTTTCTTAAAATCCTTACAGAATTCCCTTGGTAGTCAGATTAATATGAGCACAGCATATCGTCCTCAGAGAGATGGGAAATCCAAACATAAAATATAAACATTGGAATACATGTTGCGAGATTTTATAATTGATTATGGTGGCTCATTGGAGGATCACATACCCTTAGTGGAGTTCGCATATAATAACATCTATCAGGGCTAGATACATATCGATCTGTATGAAGCCTTGTATGTGAATCCTGGTCATTATGCATTGTGCTGGGTGGAAATAGGTGAAACGTCACTAGTTAGGCCGTTCCTAGTCCATGAAACAATGGTGAATACTCAGTTAAATTAGAAATATGACTGAGATGGATCAATGTCATTATAAATCTTATGGTAATCACCTTCTGTATATGGTTTTGTTTTCCTTCAGCGATCATGTGTTCTTAAGTATCACTCCAATACTTAGAAATTGTCATTTTGGGAAGTACGGGAAGTCATATCTTAGATATATTTTCCCTATTGAGATACTGGAATAGGTTGGAGAGGTGGAATATCAGTTTCCATTTCCACCAGAGTTCATTTCTATGAATAATGTGTTCTATATATCTCAGATGAAAAAGTAACATCATGATCCAAACCATGTTATTGGATTGGATCACATTAACCAAGAGTTTAATTCATCATTTGTACATATCCCAGTACAAATTGTGGATAGAAATGTGAATGTCCTCCATGGAAATTTTTTGGTTTGGTGTGGGTTTTATGAAAAAATGGTCATATTCATGAAAGACATTGGAACATGAGAAGGAAATGAAAGCCCAATGGCCAGTACTCTTTCAGAGCATCTATGGTTTTCTAATTCCTAAGGATAGAAAGACATATGGTGGGGAGATTTTATTACCCCTGGTTTCTAGTACATAACTCATTACTTTTTTTATTTATATAATGTATAAGTGGGAATGTTGGGAGATTTTTGGGATCTTTCACTATGTTTTGGAGACAAACAGAGAGGTGCAATTGTTGGATATTGTTTATCCAAACCGTGCATAAATCCTACTAGAATCCATGATGAAGATAACATTGCAGGTATAGAGCTTCGACACGGAGTTCCCATGGTTTGATAGACTGTGTGAGGAGTTCGTTAGAGGGTCTTGATAGACAATAGCTACCACACAGTTAGCACACGATTTGTCTAATCGGGCAAAGTAACCATGCTCATGGTTTAAATAAGATCCTAAAAAAGTGGATCTAACTCTTTTTTGCCTCTAAATTGTTTTTTTCTCATCCTAACTTGACATAACTCAGTATTTCACTTCTTGGATGGTATAATAACCTCTCCCAATTGATTCGGTGTCAATTCAAAGGCTTCCCTTTGTTTTTCAAACCCAGATTCTTGAGGTATGTGATCATTCTTCATCATTGTTGTTCGGTTTCTCAGATCTAATTATCCTATATTCATGGATTCATAGATATACCCATATTATTGGTAGATCTATGAGGTTTTATTCCAAATAAGTTTATTTTTCTTTTTGATCATACTAGGATATGTGATCTAAAGTGGTTCTGTGATGAATCGAGCGATTTTCATGAGCGTTCTTCAACTGTTGTAATGCTTCATCAAAACCATTGAGGTAGGTTGATTCACTAACAACTAATCCTCCTATAATAGATTGGATTAATCTCAAATTGATTAAATTGAATGAAATTGACTGTTAAATCCTAGTTCAATGCGTGGAATAAATCCTTTTTAGTGACGATTTATCATTTTTTTTATTGTGTAATCTTGGTGAATTATTGTGCACATTATGTTAGTTTCTTGAATTTAACGTGGTGATTTAAAATTATGGATTTTTTGGAAGTGAAATATTTTTTGATGGAATAGGGGTTCTCAAAAAAATTGTGTTTTATTGAAATTGTTTAGAATTGAAATGGTCTTGATGGAAATGGATTTCAATACAACAGTGTTTTATTGAAAGGGTTTTTTGTATAATCTATGGGAATATAGGTGTTTGAGTTCATTTTGAATTTGGAGAGATTTATTGAAATATAACCTTTTGATCAGTTCCAAAGGTCAAATGGAACATGGTAGATAATTACCTTGTGATGAATTGTTTGATTTACAAGAAACCGCTCAAGAGTATGGAAATATCATCACGTAGAATGTATGGTTGGTTGTTTGGATGTGTGGAATGGATTGGGTATGCCAAAGGAATGTTGAGAAATATCATCAATTAATTTTTATTCATTTTTCTAGAAACAAATATTTCTAGAAAATGGGTTTCTATTTCACTTGAATTCATTTAGTTATAAATGGTTTTGAAAACTAGTGTATATTTTGTTATAAACAGTTTTTGAGAAAAAAAATTTTGTAAAAAGTTTTATGTAAATGTCTCTTACAGATCTATCAAAGTGGTTTGAGTATAGAGGTTATTGGGGAAAACCTACTGAGTTTTATACACACCCCTTATATGGAACTTGTGTTCTTTTGCAGATTCTATCTTCCGGTACAGGTGCAAAGGTATTTTTCACACATTTTTTGCACCACTTCATGTTGCTTGGGGAGTTTGGTGATCTTAAGAGCATGGGGTATGTGAAACTTGATGTCTTGTTGTCTTCATGAATTACATAGTTGGTTTCCTATATTTTATTTTTTATTTTTTGAGGCTTACATTGTTTCCTATGTTGATGTGTTTTATATATATATATATATTGAGATTCCTTTCAATTTTTTATGCATCCTATAGTGAGATGTTCGGTTAATGGTTATACTATTGAAGTTTAATTCATCCCCCACATGTATTTGAAACCCTTAAACATTTATTTCTAGTATTTGGGGTCTTGGGGATGTCTCTTAAGACCATGTAATGACTCATTTTACTATCATTCCAATTATAATTTGAGGGTCATTACAATTTCCCATTGAATTAATAATGTGTATTTGACACCTTGTAATGCATATTGAACTAGAAAAAAAATCAACCATTATGTATATTATTGAGATAAAACATTTCTACGATGAATTTATATTTAATCATTATTTGAATGAAATATGAAACATCTATAAGAAAACTACAAGAGGGATAAATCCACATGAAAATAAAATCATATGAAGATAAAAAAGTCCATGAATATAAAATCAATATCCTCACTATTTTATAAGAATATTATACCTCGGATAGTAACTATGGGATTAAGGGAAAAAATATAATAGACACTTTTTATTTACTTAAACAAATAGGATGATTTATTTTAGATGTGTATGTAATGCCAAATAAAGAAACGTGATACAACTATTAAAAATATTGTTATTTGACATGTAATTGATTTTCATATAGAAATTGTACATATGGACATTGAATATATACATTTGATATATATTAGATGAATATACATGTATTCAATACGTTTATTTATGTTGTATACTTGTGGGTAAAATAATAAAAATAATATAATTCAAATATAATAAATAATTTTGGAAAAAAATTAAAGGACATTAATTAATTAGAAGATATCACTTTTATTCAATATATTATTATTATTATTACTAAGTATATGGTTTTATGTTTCAATAAAATTAGAAGAAATATTGTAATATTGATGGATTTATGTAATTTAATGGTTAAAGGATAAATTATAAGATGTGATTAAATTAATTTAGAAACAGATAATTATTTAATAACTCTTATTCATTATTTTGAGTTATTTTTTTATTAATAAATTATATTTATCTCTATAGGAGATTTCATTTTATAATATTTTTTATTTATATTTACAAAAAAAATAATATTTTATTCATTTAATGATTATTATTTTTAAGATATAATAATAATTCTATTTTTTGCATAAAAATAAATTTTTTGAAACTTCTTTTTCACATTGTAAATTTGATATTTTAACATGAACATTTAAATATTTTATAACATGATTCCAATGAAATATATTTTAATTTTTAATTAAAATAATTATACTTTTCTATATGGTAAATTTCATTTTCCAGAATAAAAATAAAATTATCGAGGTAGAAATTGATTTTCCATAGTAAAGGTGAAATGAGTTAAAAGGGATGAATTATGGGGTAAAGATCTAAAATATCATCAAATAATATATTTAAATATTATTTTAATGGAATATTTAAACTCCCTTCAACCATTATCTAGTATTGTATCACTTGTGTCAAAATTCATTTTAAAATTTACATTCCTTATTCGATATCGAATGTGTAACTATAAAAATTACACTATAAAATCACATGTAAAAGGAAACACCTTAACCGTCCTAAGAAAACTCCATTGTTTTGGTTTTATCATTAATATATATCCAAATATCCTCTTGAATTTTTGTTACATGATTGGGATCCTCTAATCTTAAAAAATAGTCTTAGATCCCTTTTTTCAAAGAAACTCTTAATGAGGATATTCGTGTCTTCACAGATAACCGTTTTCTTCTCCTTAAACATTCGTATATATCTTATTTATCCAAAAATTCTGAAATATAAATCAAAAATTTAATATAATTTTATTTAAATCATTATTATTTTGTAAAAATGATATTATTTTTATTCGATACCATGTTCTTACTCATTCAATTGATAAAACACATCCTTGCTTGGGTCGGTTTTACCACCTTCATAAACGATGTTGTAATTAATACATAATGAATTGATAATATAAAATAAATATTAGTAATATTATTGCATAATTATTAATTTAATATTTTCATATATTTATTTAATAGTGATATGAAAATTTTTATTAACCAATGAATTTAATTCATTTTTCAATTCATTAATCACATAAAATGTAATTTTTATTCATTCTTTGTGAACCATCACAATCGGTTACATGAAATAACCATGGGACTAAAAATATATATGATAAATATATAATACATATTCATAAACATATTTCATGTTATCAACCCAGTATCAATGATCGAGGACACAAACCTCTACACCAATGTATGCATGAAACAAACTTGATAATTAACACCCTAATGTTGATTTTGACAAAAACATAATCGATAAAGGGGTAATAATAAATTTAAAATGAATTATATAAATTATCATAAAGATAAATATAGTTATAATATATATGAATGAAATATTTAAATTCATCATATAATAAGTCGGATCATGTCTAATTAAAAAAAATTCTCACGCGAGGGTATCTCATCGTAATTTCATATCAATGTGATATGATTCATATTCACCACTTGTTTTATTTTATATATATTTATATCTAATGATTTTATTTTTATTATAAATATCATGACATTTAATATAATTAAAAAATCATCTCATATTATCTCATTCTAGTAATAGTGATTCAAAATTTACTAAGCCTCTAACTTTTTCTATCCAATATCTATTGGAAATCATGTTTATTTTATATTAAATTTCCATTAGACATATGTTTTATACTATTAAAATATAAAACACAATATATTTTGTTCTACTCTAGTTATTTTTTGGTTTTAAATGTCATCTAATAAATTCATCATCATTTGGTCCACAAATTAACAAAAAGGATACATGATTGATGAGTCATCCTTACCTCATATTTTTAATCGAGAATATTTCTCTTCCATGTTTATATAATTTATACTTCAAAAAAATTCTTCCCTATAATTAAATGATTTATATATTTTATTTCCTCTTTATATTGAATTTATTTTGATTAATGTGAAACATATATCTGTTTAGCGTTTTCTACATGGGTCATTTCTCAATATCGTTGACTTTCATTACAAATGTTTGAAAGGAATATCTTCTTAATTCTTTAATCATGATATATTACTACCTAACCTTTCTTCATTACTATTTATGAAGTTTAATTACCATATTTTCTTAATTTTACAAAGTAAATTTTATTCTCATATTCATATAATTTACTTTTTTTCGATATAATGTTTTTCAAAACATAATGTATACTTTTTCGTTATTTTTCTGAGAAAACTTCGAATTATCGAAAAAATATTTTTTCATTTATTTCAATAATATTTTGTGTATGTTATTATTATATATTTATGTTAAAAAATGATACCATAAACATTATTTCCTAGGTTATATTATGATTAGTTATTGGGGAAATCATCAAAAAACATTTCACATTCTCATTAGTTATTTATGCAATGATGGAATAATGATAATGTTTCTGTTCCCATACAACAAATATATATGGATTTTCATTATGAAATATAGGGTCCTATGATTATATATTCTTCTCAAACATTATGCATTCATTTATATGTTATGGGTTGATGTGGAACAAAGAGTAAAACCAAACACTTAATGTGTGGGTGAGAAAGGAATTATATATCCCTCTAATGGACCAGGTAATGTTTTATATCTCTTTAGATAATGGTGAATGTAGAGTAAGCCCAAACTCATAGGGGAAGGTTGGGGTTGAAATTATATAGAAATACAATTCATTGTATAATGTTCTATATCTCATGATATAGTATATTATAGACTAGCGACTATGACCAATCAAGTATGTGAATCTATCAACTATGTGATAATGGTTTTGGTAGTGATGCACGGTGTAAGGAATGATTTCATATGATTAAATATACGGAAAATATTTCCTAAAAACAGTGTAATATGATTTATTCCTATTTTATGTTCTAATTTTTCATGAATGTTTACTCAATTTCTAATAAAACATTGGATTGTTTCTTATGATTTATCACAATTATCATATTATGAATCAATTTTTAATATATATATATATATAATTTTAATTTTAATTTTTTCCATATAATATTTTCATGTACCTTCATTATTTCTCAAACAAACATGTTTATATTATTCTCACTTATTATAATGACCTATTCAATAACAAAATATTAATGTTATTTTAATTGAAAGGATTTCAAATTTTTTACATTACCATGATTATTTAGGTTTTGGAGATTTCCCGAACTAGGAAAATCATTACATTACACTGGGAATACTAACATACAATGTACGTTATTCCAAAAAAATGGGATTCCTAAGTTCACAGTCAACTTTCTTTCATGACACAATTATTATTTTCCAGGAGAACATTCTAATTTTTTAGTTAATGTTTATAATATTTCATATTCATCATTCTTCCATGTAACACCCCAAGCCTCTACGGTACGTTTCCTTTTGAATAATGCAATAGCATGTGTTGTACGCAACATCGAGTTCTAACACACACCACAACCGATCAAACTAGCCATTATGAATAGTAATGCCTACTTTTTAAAATTTTATAAATTTTATCTCTCAAAATGGACTTCATTTTTCGATTATGAGTATCAAATTTATCCTAAGGTGAAATTTTGGTACTTTTCGGATAACTTTAATATTTTGATGAATAGTGAAAATTACTAAATTTTAATTAGAAACAACTTTTTTAATCAAAATAACTAATAGTGATAAATTATAAATTTTAGTGGTTTTAAAGTATATTTAGAATATATTTTTACCATTTAATACAATGTTGGTCATTGGACATAATTTCACAATTAAACCGTACATAAACAAGTACCAATCTTTTGATATTTATTATATCTTAAAAACACGCTTTTTGTTTTGACACAGGCAACGGGTCTTTACATCCTTTTTGTTTTCTTTCTTCGGTGTAAGGATTTGAGTGAGGAACTTTACTTGGTGGAAAATAGGGATTTCACCTATACTATATTGATCCAGTGCTTTAAAGGGCATTATATAGAGGTTTACGACTTCTTAGTGTTAAGCACGGCATGGTTTTACCCTAGCCTCTCAAATGAGCCCCTAGTAAAAAAAGAACTGGAATTAATTTTAAATTAATTTCTGCCACTTTTTTATTTTGAATTTGGAAAAATGGATTCCATATTTGGAATCAGGATGTCCAAATTTTGTAAATAGGTAACTTTTATTTTTAGACATTTTTAATAATTACTTCGGTAAATATTTTATTTACCACGGTTAAAGGGTAAATCCGGTAAATAAGGGTTAAAAAATAATATTATAATAATACTAAATTACCATAAAACGTGTCCTAAAATTATTGGTGGATATATGTCCGACCATGGGCATCTTTGGGTTGATTTTGGGACCCCATGGAGCCACTTTTAGGTGATATGGGCACATTATTTTAATTAAGTTCAAATAAATACAAAAATGACAAAAGCATATATCTTTTAGGAAAACAATTTTTACAAAGGGTTATATATGTTGGATTTTCGACTATAAATATTCATTAGAAATATAATAATATTTCCTACATAATGATATTTTATTTATAATTTTTAGACATTAAATAATATAATTTATTTATGACACAATGATGATGCAGTAATTACCATAATAGTGAAAATTGAAAATAATTGATATTATAAATACCCAAATAAATATAATTTGAGCCTTTTAATGAATTAAACTCACTTTATAGGATAATATAACATATTAGGATTTATTTAATTTACTTTTTTTGAAGTAATAATTCTGTTATTATTTTCACAAAAATCAATTTTTAAAAGTGTCAAAATTGACATAAAAGTGTTTTTAAAACAAATTTTATATTTTTAATTGATATTAAATTCATAAAAATATAAGGTTTTACCAAGAGACTTATATCATGATAGGTGTATCATTAATGGACCACTTGGGGGTTTCTTGGATGTATATTGTATGTTTATTAACTATATAATATAAAAATTCAAAGTGACAAGTTAAGTGTCAAACTAATTAACTAAGAGTAAAAACTAAAAGATAAGGTTAATATAATGATCCAAACCTTTCTAAATTCTATTTTTTGAGTGGTTTTTTACCCATCCCCACCTTAAACTTTAAATAAACCACTTTTGAGCCATTAGAAACCGAAAATGAATTTATTGTAAAATAATATTTCTAGCTTTTCCAAAGGTTCCCCTCACACCTCTTATAAAAGGGCACTCCCCCTTCTCATTATTTCACACCTTCGATGCCTTTTAGTTCGGCATACCCCTGCCCAAATACTCTCTAAACTTTCCTCAATTCATCCTAGGGGCCTTCCTTTAGTTATAAAGCCAACCTAAGGAGCCCTTTTGATCTAATCAAAAGGAAGAACCCAAAGAAGAGGTAATGTTTTCACCACCCTTTTTCAAGTTCCGTTCTTCTTCCACTTATTCTTTCTTTTTTATTACCATTATAAAATAATAAATCCAGTATCTTATATATACTGTGATGTTATTATAAATATGGTACAACCATATTCAGTATTCTATCCATCCATTGAATGAAATGTCACCATACATTTGTACGTACGACTTACCCTCTCCACATCGTGGTGTAATTGTTATTCAATATAATATTATTTGGATGGATATAATAATGATTTTTAACTCATGTAAATAATAAATATAACATGATAATGATTCTTTATATATGATATACCATCAAATTATATATTATTTTAATGATATTGTCGCTCGTGCGTACGTACGGACTACCGTCTCCACGAACGTGATGAGGTTCGTTCTCCATCGTATCAATTCAAGTATAATTCTCATTTTATGATTAATAATATTATCTAAGGGCTTGATATCATTCTGGATATTATTAAGATACAACCTATCCATGTCAAACACGGCTTATGTAACAAAATATATAAAAGAAAATGAGTAACTTAACACCTGAAACAAAGATAATACTAAGATATTATTAACAAATCAATGTTAAAAGATCATATATGATATCATATTAGTGTATATGATTCTTGTATAATTTAATAACAATTATTTCACCACTATACAGGAGGTTAACCTACCCCAACTAAGGAAAAGTACAAGGTAAGGGTTTATATCGCAATCTCTTCATTATCCGAGGTTGTTTATACGTAATAATATACTGTGATTTCTTTATCATCCACTTCCATGTTTCTTAAAAATGTATTTCAAAACATTTTTACTATTTACAAGAATATGGGTTAAAGTCATTTATACCCTTGTTTAAATTTTTATAAGAGGTTTAAAAATGAATGTTTCCATCATTTTCCAAACAAGTTTCTTTTTAACCTTTTCGACAGAATTAAGGTATGAATGTTTCTTTAACTTATACGGTGGTTGAGGCTAATTTCTGCCGTTATAAAATTGTTGAAGCTTCCCTTATATGATTATAATAATATTTTCAAGGAAAATTTTTTATTTTATAAATATATGACTCTTAAATGATTTCAAAATAGAAATAGATATTTCTCTAAAAAGAGTTTTGATTTCATCTATGTCAACATCCTTTGCTGGATATTATGCTTATTTGATGTTGATTTATTATGATACAAACCTTCTATATTGTATTGAAGGTTTTGTGATATGCTTGAATTTGGATGTGTTGTTTTTATACCATTCATGGTTTATGGATGAAGTATTTACATTTCTTATGCAAGTTTTAATATGAATGTTTATGTTATGTTTAAACCTTTTCATATGGGAATGCCTTGGACTTAATATGTGACGGGTGGAGACCGCTATAGCTCCTCAATGCATCGGTAGGTCTCATGAGATAAAATAGTGTCTTGGCACAAGGCCTTGACAAACACTTATTTGTAGTATTGGCACGAGGCATGGCTATGTGTTTATGATAGTCTGGCATTATGCATCCATCATTATGAATGTGGTTATTGATATTGCATGTGATTATTAGATTAGTAGAATATCCATGTGAATAAGTAAATGGAATTATTTTATTTTATTTTTTCCATACAATGTTTATGTTCAATTTCAAAAGGATTTTGTTTTAGTTATACAATTCCTTAAATGTTTATTCTTATTTATGAATGTTTCTGCTATATTTTTACCTTTACTTGGAATTTGAGCACAACCCTTTTCTATGTTTAATTTTTCCAAGGATTTGAAGAAGTAATTTATGAATGACCTGCAAGGATAGTATGAGGGGTTAAGAGTGTGGACTATGGAGACTATGTTGTTGTAGTTTTCAATTTTATGATGTAATGTTAAACTGTATTATCTTTGTAGTTATTCCAAGGATACTAAACTAATTGGTATTTTGAGACTTGATCTTTCTTGTGATCATGCCAATGTTATGAAATAATGCACCGAATCTGGGTAACTGGGGTCGGGGCGTTACAATTGGAATCAGAGGAAGTTTAGTACAAACCTTGGAAGCTATATTTAGATAAACTTTGATTAGAGAACATAGACCTAAGATGGTATTTGAGGATTAGTATAGATAAAATTCCTAGAATTTTAGTATTGTAGAGATTTTGTGAGTTTCCCGAGAAGTACATCCCTGTCTGGATACGAGAAGGTAGAGGCGGCTCTGGCACAGATGTACCTAGGGGTAAAAACAGAAAACACCGCTTTGAGCTAGACTCGAACAGGAACTGGTGCACGACAATGGCCTTGCTGTACTCTTGGTTACAACAATCCCAGGGGATATGCTTAGGAAAACTCTCATATTCTATACAAATCCTTATGAAGGGTTTGTGAGTATATACTTCCTCAAAGAATTTTTTTTTATGATTATGGATTATATCCATAAATAGTTCAATTTATGTTAAGTGTTTTATAAGTATGAAATTATGTATTTTGATTCATAAACTAATCTAGTTTATGCCATTGTTTAGAAATGGCACCAAGTGGAAGAAATGGAGACTGTATCAATGCACGCACTCCATATAGGGATTTCCCTCCTGCTCAAGATAATTATAGTGGAGTTGGTGATGCAACTGGTGCCGATCAGCTAATCACCATAATGGGACAACTCACTCAGGTTATGAATAATAACCTTACCCGTATGGAGCACCCTGATCCACAGAGTGGAGGATCAATGTTAGATCGCTTCATGAGGAAACAACCACCAATGTTCAATGGGTGTACAAATCCATTGGTAGCTGAGCAATGGATAAGTTCCCTAGAGAAAATATTTCAGGCTTTGGGAATTAGTGAAAGGGAAAAGGTTATCATGGCAGTTTACCGCCTCACTGGAGATGCTGATCAATGGTGTTTATTGATTCAAAACATGAAGGAAGATGATCAAGTATCAAATATGGAATGGAGGGAGTTCAAAGATCTCTTTTTAGAAAAATACATTCCTTGTGACCATCGAGAAGATATGGAAAGGCAATTTCTGAGTCTGAGAAAAAAGGAGGATGAGAATGTCACAAAGTACGAGGATAGCTTTACAAAGTTAACAAGGTATGCTGGATATTATATATGTAACCCATGAAGTAAGATATATCGTTTATTTGAATGGTTAAAACCCTTTCTCCGTCGATAATTAGTCTCAAAATCCTTCTCATCATACGAAGACATTGTATCATGTGCTATCAAGACAGAAAAGGTATTCTCTAAGTCTTATGACTTTAAAGAAAAGCAAGAGAAGAAGAGATATGTTGATCAATATAGGAATGGAAATAAGGGAAATAATGGAAAGGTTGAATATCCATACTATAGTAAATGTGGGAAGAAACACCATGGTACTTGCTTGAAGGGAATGGGTGTCTGTTACAAGTGTGGTGATAAAGGCCACCAAGCTCGTGATTGCAAAGGGAATAAGGAAGCTAACAATGTTCAGTGCTACAATTGCAGGGAGATTGGTCATTATGCAAATGAATGTCCCAAGCGTCAGGGGAACATACCTCAGTAAAGGCCAAGGGATCAAGGCCAAGCTTATTCTATCACTACTGCTGAGGTAGAAGCTTCGAAAGACGTGGTGGCAGGTAATTTAATGGTTTCCATAAGTTTAGCAAATGCATTATTTGATTCTAGATCATAACATTGTTTCATATCTTCCTAGTTTTCTAAGAAAATTAGATATTTCCAATTTTATTTAACAAGGGAGTAGTCAGTTAAAACTCCTAAGGGAAGTATCATTGCAACAAATATTTGTGAATCAGCCCCCATTAGAGCACATAAATGTTCTTTATCCGCTGATCTCATCGTCATATCTATGATTGAGTTTGATATAATCCTCGGCATGTATTGGCTTTCAGACCATTATGTGAAGATTTATTATAAGTAGAAGGAGGTTTCAATTTTTGATGATGATGATAAGGAACACCTTATCTTTAGAGAAGAATCGTCACCACCTAATTCTTATCTAGATCCACCCCAAGTAGCTCAACTAAATTCAATTATTGGGGAGGAAGAGGATTAAATTACAGTGGGCGAGGAACGGAATGTTCAAATAGAGGATGTACATATTTTGAATGAATATGTAGATGTGTTTCTGGAAGATTTACCCGGACATCCTCCAGAATGAGAAGTTGATTTTTCCATTGATTTAATTCCTGGATCAAGGCCTATATCAAAGACCCCTTATATAATTTCCATTGTAGAATTAGTTGAACTAAAGAAATAACTAGAGGAACTGAGTAATAAGGGATTTATTTTCCCTAGTGTTTCTCCATGGGGAGCCCCTGTTCTTTTTGTTAAAAAGAAAGATGGGTCTATGAGGTTATGTTTCGACTACAGGTATATCGATGCTATAACAATAAAGAACAAGTATCCCCTACCTCTCATTGATGATTTATTTGACCAAATGCATGGAGCTCAACACTTTTAAAAGATTGAACTTCGGTCTGGATACCATCAGTTGTGTCTGAAGAAGGAGGAAATTCTGAAGACAGTATTTCAAACCAGGTACGAGCATTACGAGTATACAGTAATGCCTTTTGGATTGACTAATGCACCCTCTGTATTCATGGATCTGATGAATAGAGTTTTCAAGTAATATCTCAATGAATTTGTGGTGGTATTTATTGAGGATATATTGGTATACTCCAAAAGCTACGAGAATCATGAAAATTACATGCGCATTATCCTGAAGACTCTGAGAAGACATGAATTATATGGGAAGTTTATCAAGTGTGAATTCTGGCTTCATGGGATTCCTTTTCTTGGTCATATTGTCTCTAAAGTTGGAATCTCTGTTGATCCTTCTAAGACCAAGGCAATCCAAGAATGGCCATCACCGGTGAGTATAACTGAGGTACGTAGTATTATTGGTTTAGTAGGTTATTATCGAAATTTCATCCAGAATTTTTCCCGGTTGGATAACCCATTAACAAAGCTCACACATAAAGGGGTTAAATTTTTTTAGACAAAAGAGTGTGAAGAATGCTTCGAAGAACATAAGAGAAGATTAGTCAATTATCCTATATTGACTCTACCATCGGGGAATGATGGGTTCGTTATTTATAGTGATGCATCGAAGAAAGGACATGGTTGTGTCCTTATGTAGAATGATAGGGTTATTGCCTATGCATCAAAACAGTTGAAAATTTATGAACAAAACTATCCTACTCATGATATCGAGTTAGAAGCTGTGATCTTTGATTTGAAGATATGGAGGCACTACCTCTATAGTAAAAAATTTGAGATTTACACAGATCACAAGAGTTTGAAGTATATTTTCTCACAAAAAGAACTCAACATGAGGCAAAGGAGACGGCTTGAATTACTCAAGGATTATGATTGCACGATACACTACCACCCGGGGAGGGAAAACATGGTGGCAGATGCTTTGAGCAGAAAAGATCATGGAGTTTTGAACAATATGAGAATTGAAAGGGATCCAATTTTCATGGATCTAGTAAAGATGGACATGGGAATGACCAGGGAAGGTGAAACATCAATGCTTTTTCAAGTGGTTTCTAAACCATATAACTAGAAAGGATTAAGAGTTCTCAGACCGATGATGAAGAATTTCGAAAGAATATTAAAGCTGTGAATGATGGGAGATTGAGAGACTTTGTGTATGAAGATGGAATTTTGAAATTTGGGAAGAGGATTTGTGTTCCCGATATACCTGATCTAAAAATGGAATTGTTGGATGATGATCATAGTTAAAATTTCTCTATACACCCTGGGAGCACCAAAAAATATAGAGATTTGAAGGAACATTATTGGTGGGACAACATGAAGAGGTAGATTGCTGATTTTGTGTCAAGATGTATGGTTTTTCAACAATTGAAAGATGGAAGGCAACAGCCTGGTGGAGTATTGCAACCTCTTCCCATACCTGATTGGAAATGGGATAATATCACGATGGACTTTTTGATGGGACTACCAAAGACTCTTAGAAGTAATGATGCAATATGGGTTATTGTTGATCGTCTTACCAAGTCAGCAAATTTTATTACTATAAGAGAATATCTACCACTGGAACGTCTAGTAAGAATATATATTGATGAAGTTGTGATACTTGATGGAGTACCCCTATCGATTGTTTCTAATCATGATCCCCGTTTTACATCAAGATTCTGGAAAAGTCTATAGAAATCCTTGGATACCGAACTTCATTTGAGCATTGCCTACCACCATCAAACAGATGGACAATCAGAATGAACTATTCAAACCTTAGAAGACATGTTGATATCCTGCTCACCGGACTTTCAGGGTATGTGGGATCAATATTTACCTCTGGTAGAATTTTCCTATAAAAATATCTTCCATTCAAGTATTCAAATGGTACCATATGAAGCGTTATACGGAAAGAGATGTCGCACACCAACCTTTTGGGATGAAGATGGTGACAGAAAACTTGTAGGCCCAGAACTGGTGGAGGAAATGATGGAAAAGTTGAAGGTAATCCAAAACCATATCAAAGCATCTCAAAGCAGGTTGAAGATCTATGCCGATAATCGAAGGAAGGATTTGGAATTTCAAGTCGGTGATCATGTTTTCCTGAAGGTATCTCCATGGAAGGGAGTCATATGTTTTGGTAAGAAAGGTAAATTGAGTCCCGGGTACATTGGATCTTTCATAATTCTAGAACAAATTGGGGTTGTAGCTTACCGATTGGCAATGCCACCAAGTCTCTCCAAAGTTCACGATGTGTTCCACCTATCTCTGTTGAGGAAATACATGCCTGACCCAACGCATGTACTCACCTATGAGGAATTAGAACTGGAACCTGATATATCTTATTGCGAAGTGCCCGTCAAGATTCTTGATATGAGAGAACAAGTCCTGAGAAACAAGACGACTCGTCTGGTAAAAATCTTGTGGAGAAACCATAAGAAGGAAGAGACAACGTGGGAACCCAAGAACATATGATGAAGAACCACCTGAGTCTTTTCATGCGTTAGTATTCTAGAAATTTCGAGGATGAAATTATTTGAAAGAGGGGAGAATGTAACACCCCAAGCTTTTGTGGTACGTTTCCCTTTGAATAATGCAATAGCGTGTGTTGTACGCAACATCGAGTTCTAACACACACCACAACCGATCAAACTAGCCGTTATGAATAGTAATACCTACTTTTTAAAATTTTAGACATTTTATCTCTCAAAATGGACTTCATTTTTGGATTCGGAGTATCGAATTTATCCTAAGGTGAAATTTTTGTACATTTCGGATAACTTTAATATTTTGATGAATAGTGAAAATTATTAAATTTTAATTAAAAACAACTTTTTTAATAAAAATAATTAATAGTGATAAATTATGAATTTGGGTGGTTTTAAAGTATATTTAGAATATATTTTTACCATTTAATACAATATTGGTCATTGGACATAGTTTCACAATTAAATCGGACATAAACAAGTACCAATCTTTTGATAGTTATTATATCTTAAAAACACGCTTTTTTGTTTTGACAGCGGGAATTAATTTAAAATTAATTTCTGCCACTTCTGTGTTTTGAATTTGAAAAAATGGATTCCATATTTGGGATCAGGATGTCCAAATAGTGTAAATAGTTATATTTTATTTTTAGAAATTTTGAATAATTACTTCGGTAAATATTTTATTTACCACAGTTAAAGGGTAAATCCGGTAAGTAAGGGTTAAAAAATAATATTATAATAATACTAAATTACCATAAAACGTGTCTTAACATTATTGGTGGATACATGTCCAAAAATGGGTATCTTTGGATTGATTTTGGGACCCCATGGAGCCACTTGTAGGTGATAGGGACACATTATTTTAATTAAGTTAAAATAAATACAAAAATGACAAAGGCATATAAATTTTAGGAAAAAAAATTAAAAAGATTTATATATGATGGATTTTTTATGATAAATATTCATTATAAATATAAATATATTTCCTACCTGATGATATTTTATTTATAATTTTTAGATATTAAATAATTTAATTTATTTATGACACAATGATGATGCAGTAATTACCATAATAGTGAAAAATTAAAATAATTGATATTATAAATACCCAAATAAATATAATTTGAGACTTTTAATGAATTACACTAATTTTATAGGATAATATGACATATTATGTTTGATTTAATTTACATTGTTTGAAGCAATCATTCTGTTATTATTTTCACAAAAATCAATTTTCCAAATATTGTCAAAATTGACATAAAAGAGTTTTAAAAAAAATATTATTTTATTAATTGATATTCAATTCCTAAAAAACTAAGGTTCGGCCAAGAGACTTATATCATGATAGTTGTATCATTAATGGACCACTTGGGGGTCTCATAGATTTATATAGTAAGTTTATTAACTATATAATATAAAAATACAAAGTGACATGGTAAGTGTCAAACTAATTAACTATGAGTTAAAACTAAAAGATAAGGTTAATATAATGACCCAAACCTATCTAAATTATATTGGTTGTGTGGTTTTCAACCCATATCCACCTAAAACATTAAATAATCCACTTTGGTGCCATTTGAAACTGAATATGAATTTATTATAAAATAATATTTCTAGCATTTCCAAAGGTGCCCCTCACACCTCTTATAAAAGGGCACTCCCCCTTCTCATTAATTCACACCATCAAAGCCTTTTTGTTTGGCCAACCCCTGCCCAATACTCTCTCAAATTCCCTCACTTCATCCTAGAGGCCTTCCTTTAGTCATAAATCCATCCTACGGAGCCCTTTTGATAAAATCAAAAGGAAGAACCAGAAGAAGAGGTAATGTTTTCACCACCCTTTTTCAAGTCCCTTTCTTCTTCCACTTCTTATTTCTTTGTTATTACCATTCTAAAATAATAACTCCAGTATCTTATATATATAACGTGATGTTATTATAAATATGGTACAACCACATTCAGTATTCTATCCATCCTTTGAATGACATGTCACCATACGTGCGTACGTACGGCTTACCGTCTCCACGTCATGATGTGATTGTTATCCAATATATTACTATTTGGATGGGTATAATAATAATTTTTAACTCATCTAAATAATAAATATAACATGATAATGATTCTTTATATATGTTATACCATCCAATTATATATTATTTTAATGATATTGTCGCTCATGCGTACGTACGGACTAACGTCTCCATGAATACGATGAGATTCATTCTCCATTGTATCCATTCAAGTATAATTCTCATTTTATGATTAATAATAGTATCTAAGGACTTGATATAATTCTGGATATGATTAATATACAACCTATCCATGAAAAAAATGAGATACAAAACAAAACATATAAAAGAAAACGAGTAAGTCAACACCCGAAACAATGATAAAACTAAGATATTATTAACAAATCAATGTTAACAGATCATATATGATATCATATTAATGTATACGATTATTGTATAATTTAATATCAATTATTTCACCACTATACAGGAGGTTAACCTACCCCAACCAAGGAAAAGTATAAGTTAAGGGTTTATTTTTAAATCTCTTTATTATCTGAGGTTGTTTATACGTAATAATCTACTGGGATTTCTTTATCATCCACATCCATGTTTCTTACAAATGTATTTCAAAACATTTTTACTATTTACAAGAATATGTATTAAAGACATTTATACCCTTTTATGACTTTTTATAAGAAGTTAATAAATGAATCTTTCTGTAATTTTCCAAACAAGGTGCTTTTTATCCTTTTCGACAGAATTAAGGTAAGAATGTTTTTTTTAACTTATATGGCGGGTGCGGCTATTTTCTGCCGTTATAAAATCGTCGAAGCATCCCTTACAAGCTTATAAGATTATTTTCAAAGAGAATGTTTTATTTTATAAATATATGACTCTCAAATGATTTCAGAATAGAAAGATATATTTCTCTAAAAAGAGTTATGATTTCATCTATGTCAACATCCTTTGATGGATTTTACGCTTATTTGAAGTTGATTTATTATGATACAAAACTTCTATATTGTTTTGAATGCTTTGTGATATGTTTGACTATAGATGTGTTATTTTTATACCATTCATGGTTTATGGATGATGTATTTACATTTCGTATGCTATTTTTAATACGAATGGTTATGTTATGTTTAAACCTTTTCATTTGGGAATGAATTGGACTTAATATATGACGGTTGGAGCCCGCTATATCTCCTCGATGCATCGGTAGGTCTCATGAGACAAAATAGTGTCTTGGAACAAGGACATGACAAAATATTATTTGTAGTCTTGGCACAAGGCCTTGGCTATGTGGTTATGATAGTCTGGCATTATGCATTACATCATTATGAAAGTTGTTATTGATATTGCATGTGATTATTCAATTAGTAGAATATCCATGTGAATAAGTAAATGGCATTTTATCATTTTATTTTTTCCATACTATGTTGAAGATCAAGTTTAAAAGTCTTTTTTTAGTTATACATTGCATTAAATGTTTATTCTTATTTATGAAAGTTTCTTCTATATTTTTATCCTTACTGGGCATTTAAGCTTGCCCCTTTTCTATGTTTTATTTTTCCCAGGATGTGAAGAAGTAATTTATGAATGACCTGCAGGGACAGTATGAGGGGATAAGAGTGTGGAATATGGAGACTATGTTGTTTTTGTTTTCATTTTTATGATGTAATGTTAAACATTATTAATGTATCTAGTTATTCTAAGGCTACTAAACTAATCGGTCTTTCAAGACATTATCTTTTTTGTGATCATACCAATGTTATGTAATAATGCACTGACTCTAGGTAACTGGGGTCATGGCATTACAGTCCATGTGAAAAAAAATCAAAAAATGTGGGATAAAACAAAAATAATTTGTAAGGGATATAAAAATTAAGAAACCTCATTAGTCCATTCCAAATTCAATAAAACCCATAAGGTATATTTTATTTCACATAACAAACATTGGGAAAAAATATAATATAATTATCAATGAAATAAAAATTCAATACAAAATATTTCATAAAGAATATCTAAAGCAATCGTAAAGAACAATTATTGTTATGTGAGTTCCATGGGAAAAAATGAAAACTTAAGAAATAATTTCCTTCAAAAAAAACTTTCCTCCATGAGCATATCTTAAACATTTCATACATTTAAAAATAATATAATTTAATTATTAAACCCATAACAAGCAATAAATATCAATGAAAATTTCTTGGGATATATTTCTATATTAGCCCTTATAATAACCATAATGATGGAATAACATTTTTTTGGTAATTAAAATATCTTTCTTAATATTATAATAATTCCACTTAACTCTGTCACATTTCCTAATGTTTTGGTAGTATTTAACAAACCCACATGTTATAAAAATATCTCTTAAGGGTATCTAATTTTTCATTCAATTTGTCATATTATGTAATTCAAAATAACCATATCATGAGAAAAAACACATAAAATATTTCATTTCGATCCTAAAAACAATTATTGTTATCATTATATCCCATAGATACCCACTTCCATGTATCTCATTAAAATTAGAAGAAATATCCTTCTATTTTGATAATATTCCAAAAGTAAAAATTCCCTGAATAATAGGAAAATTAAATTATTTTAAAACCAATATAAAATTGTAGATAAATCATAATAATTAATAAAATTAATGTAGTGGGAAATTGTTTTCATGATTCATAGGTAAAAAATCATTTTTTACACCAGTTATATAAAAATTAAAACATTAATTTTTTAGAAAACATAGAAATTATTCCTTTTTATAACTAGGAAAATATTATAAAATATATTTCAAATAAAATTGAAAAATATTATACTAAAAAACAGTATTGATAAATTTTAAAAATAATATCTCTATAGTAAAAAGATTTTGAAGCATCTAAAACAATTACAAAACCTTATTCTAGATTGAGTAAATTTTAAACCAAATGAACATTGAAAGAGAGAATAATAAAATAATTTTTTAAACATAAGAATATCCATAAATTGTTGTTAAAATAAATTCATATTTAATATGATAAAAACACAAAACAAAAACATGTGGTTATGATGGAATAAGTCTCAATGAAATGAAATTGGTATGATAAATCACATACGTTTAGTACAGAATCTTCATCCACCTTATTTTCATGCCTGAATATTAAATTTTTATTAATTTTATAATTTCATAAGAACCATTTAATTTTTTTTAACATATTATTATTCTCTCCATTTGATTTATTTTCATTCTTTAATTATTTTATAAATTGGTTTATGTACATGTTGGGATTTTTGAGGATTTAAGATTCATAACCCATTAATTGGGTTAAACATGGGAAAAGGCTTCATGGAACAATATTCTATAAAATATTAATCATTTTATAACTATCATTTTTATATATTAAATAAACATTTAGAAATATCCATGTAATTTGGCTAGGAGAAATGAATAACATTATTTCATGGAGGTTGTATTCCCCACGTACTCACAAATGATGTTTACATTTTTTCAACATGGTGGAAATGAAATAAATTATAAAATATATTAATTTTATAAAATCCAAAATATGTTATAAATTTAATATTAATTCCGTAGTTTTATATTTATGACTTTTTGTGCCATACGGAAATGGAAAATGAATGACATCACTTAATAGCTGGGGTAACCTACATGTATGAATGAGCGATGTTATGATTTTCGAGCAAGTGGAAGGGTTCTATGGTACGTGATATATTTCATTTCAAGAATCATAATTGTTTCATATAAATCACATATATACCTTTATTTTAATATTATTACCATCCATGAGAGGCTATTTTTAAAAATGAAATACTTCACTTTGTGGAAATAGTAGTCTATGTGTATACGTGAGTGTGGCATTAATTTATCCTTGGACAGAAAAGGATATGAAAAAACATTTTACATTAACATAAAAAATTTAATTCTATTTAATATACCTATGTTATTATATCTTCATGTTTATATAAATTTTTATGGATTTGGATGAAGAAGTAAACATGAAAACCCACAGTTAAGAGGAAGAACTCTTCTTTGGAAAACCAATTTTTTATTACATAGTAATAAATAAAATATTAGTTATTTTCTGAGTAGATTACCTATAGGATTTGAGAAAATATTTTTGTAAGGAATTTAAATTGGCCTTGTGCAAGATCAATGGTTCAGAGATGTGGATAAAAGAGGATATGAGATTAACATTTCTAAGAGAGGGGAGTTGAACAATATTAATAATTCAATGTTTTAAAATAATATAATGTATTTACCTTGTTATAGTATCCTAGCAACAATTAATATTAAAATTAAATGTGATAAGTGTTGAAATTTTCACCTCTAATGTGATTTAATTTAAGATATTTAAACCTTATCACTTAGTTTTACCCTTAATTAACTTGTTTCTCCCTCAACTATGGTGGAAGATTTTTACCATAATAATTATTTATTATGAAAAAAATTATCTACTTAGGAAGTAAGAACCTCAAAATTCCAAATATGAAATAACTTATTCATCATTAAATTACCATGATTTTCATATATACCATTAAATATATTTTCATAATGTGAAATGAAAACCTTTTTTTTATAAAAACACATTTTTTAAGAATAAAATTGATTTTATAAAAAATTATTGTATAATTTAAATTTCCATTGATTTAATTGGATAATTTTTAATAAAATTATAATCAATTAAATTTAAACCCAATTCAATAAATAATTTTACCTATTCAAAAAAATTATTAAATGAGAATGAACAATTTTTTTTGCATTTTAATAAAAAAATTACTTATTTTTCCACATTGAAAATAATAGATTTATAAATTCAAAATTTGTCTTTTAAATTTATTATATTACTTATTAAATTAACATTTAATCTATTAAAAAATTTATATGAAATTTTACTTCATTCTAGTATCATGGTAATTACATAAAAGTGTTTGTATTCATAAAATCATTGTTTTTCATTATCCACCCAAAAATCAACAATTTAGAACAATCAAAAAAATCATCTTAATATTACTATAAAATTATTATTTCAAAAATATATTCCATTTTTTCAATTTAAATATATAAAATTATTAAATTTAATATTTTTATTAAAATAATAATATATAAATAAAAACTCTATTTGTAGAAAAATACAACTTTTAATCTTTAATTTTTCTTAAACAAGTATTATTTAATTATTATAATTCAAAAATATGTACTAAGATCCAAGGAATTATCCAATATATTTATATTAATAAAATTTTCTAAATATGTTTCCTAATTTTGTTACTCATATTATTACATAAAAATCCAATGGCTATGTTATAGTGGTCCTATATAAATAATAATATTTTTCAAGTATATCATTGTTCTTTTATGATGGGTTTATCTTGTGTTAAAATATTTAAAACCTAATATTCATTTAAAAGAATAAAACATAAAACATTGGGTGTAATATTATTCCCCATTAAATAATGTATCTCCTCTCAATTTCATAACATGTTTAGTAAAAAGGTTTTAAATTTTTTTTAATCAATTCTAAGGAGTGGAAGATAAGTATACAAAAGTGGGATGAAATCCCTTGTTATCCACAAATATGTCGTTTGCCTTTAAAAATAAAATTTATGTTTATGTTCATTGAATAAAACATATCATTTGATAGATATTTCTTAAACCATTCATGTACAATTATAAGACTTTTACTAGTGAATATGTTTTCAAAACCATACCATGACATTTGAGAAGGAGATCCTATGTAATATTAGATGGATTTATCATCCTCTTAATTGGGTTAATAGATTATTTTTTTAATCTATATATAGAATAAAATTAAATATTAATAATTTATTTTTTTCTTCATTTAAATGAAGTTGTAGCCTTTGTTTTTTTTCAATCAGTTTCCACTTCTGTCTTAACTCTTCCTACAAGAAAAGAATTATAAAGATGAATTTTTTCATTCCTATGGTAATATAATCAACTTATAATGCACCATAATATCTAAAAATAATTATAATTTATTTATATTTTTTTAGATATTAACCAAAACCAAATGGTAATAAAAATTCATGATAATATCTAATATGAATAAATAAAACCAAAAAATAAAAATCATCCAAAAATAACACCCAAATATGAACATAAATTATTCAATAAATAAGTAACATTAAAACTCTTCAAAATTTTCCTAACATAAAATTTAAACACAAAGAACATAATGATTGGATCATATAGTATTCCATGATGTAGATTTTAAGAACCTAATTTTTTCTATAAAAGATCTTGGAATATTTTTGATGTTATTCCAGAGCAGTTCCTTTAGACGAAGTGCGATTTCGAGCCCCGGTTTGGTTGGAATTAAATTTTCAGTGCGTTCACACTAGACAAGCGAAATAAATGGGATAACTCCTAAATTGTGTTTTGGATCAGAGATCTGAGTGTATGGATGGGTCCTAAATGGAGTTTTTACCCTAAGAACGACATAAAACATATCAGCACGGGGTGTTTGGACCCCTCTCTCACTTCCGGAACATTATGCAGATAAATTAAATAATTAATTTATTCATTTAATGGCTTAACTCATATATCTCTTAAACAATAGCTCGGATTGGAAAACAGGGGGAATAGTTGAGATTGGAGTTTGTCGTTTACCATAGGAGGGGTGTAATTTTGGTGGGAATGAACCTTCGGTGGAAAATGGCCCTAGGGGCAATTTCATAATTTGACGAACTCAAGCGTTGAGTTTAATAACTTTTTGAACGGGGCCTCGGATTGAAATTTAGAGACTTCCTTTGTGCTCGGGCGGTGGTGTTTACCATAGGGAAGACTTAACCTCGACCCCGCTAAGGGTTTGGGAACAGGCCTACCATTAGACGATTAAAATGAATTAAAATTTTTCATTTAATTACCTACTTAAGTCTAATCAAGCTCACCCTCTCCCATTTTGCATCCCCATGGCGGAAGAGATCTAAACCGAGGAGATCTGCACACCAAGTCTTCTTCCCCTCCTCCTCTCCAAGGTTGCGGCTCCGGCGGATCGACGACGAAGCGCCGGGCTATGCCCAACAAGATAGGCGGTGTTCATTTTGAGTTTTAAATCCCGAACTCCTCTTATAATAACAATTATAGAAACAAAATTTTGATTCATCTTCGAGAAAATCCCATACTTGTGTAGTAAATTTTATGAGATTTCTGACGCATCTTTCGGATTTAAAATCCAAGTCTTTGGGCGTCCGCAGCGGTGTGTCGAAGAATGCGAGATTTTAGAGTTTCTTCAGCGACATGGCAGAGCTCCGTTGGCGGCGTGCGGCGGTCCAGATTTGGTTGCTGGTTTGGCGGCATTAGGTGGATGGTGTAAGTCGAGGGAATCGGTGCCAGGCGGCGGCTCCAGGTGGAGGTTGGCGCGGGGCTCCTCATGCGGGCGGCTCGGGAGGACAGCCCAACTATGTCGGCCCGTAGACGCGGAAGCCGGGGACGCGGCGCGCGACCCCGCTCGAGAGAAAGAGAATCATTGTATTCAGATCTCAGCATGGAAGAAGAAACATGCCTCGAGTCCGGTTGGTGGAACAGTGGACCACGGCGGGACCAGGGCCGGCCCGGGCTGGTCCAGCCCAAGGGGCATTGCTCCCTTGACTCGGACGCTTGTAATTTCCGCTACGGGCGTCCGTTTTGAATTCCATCTACAATAGTGACTTCCTGGAATCTAGATAAAATTTTTGAGATGGTTTCGGGAGTTTTTAATTCCCCAAATGAGGGGCCTCGGAGGTGCGATTCGCCTTCAATTAGTTTGACATTTTTCCCAGGGTTCGTGTTTTGAGAGGCGCGGACGCATCCGATGTCCGATTTGAGCGCCGTCAGTGGCGTTGCAACCCTGGAGTTGGGATGGAGTTTTCCAGTTAGGTTTTGGGCATTGATGTTGGATTTGAGGTGTGGGCCCCACAACCCATCTTTCAAGCTGTACGTAGCATTTTGTAACTTTTTCATTAGATGTCCTTTCGGGGCATGCGACCAGTCAATTTTGGGTGTTTTTCCGAGGGCATTGCATTGGTGCAGTCTACAACTTTAATTCCACACGTTGGTGCGGGCCCTGCGAGGGATGTTTTGGGAGTTGGCAGTGATTTCAGCTTTATCATCGGGTGTCCATTTTGGACAAATGAATAGTCCATCTTGTGTACTTCTTCGAGAGGATCGCAACGGTGGGATCCGTTCGTTGCGTTTCAGGACTAAGATGCAGGTCCCCCGAAGCACCGCTCGTGTGCGGTATGGAAAAACACATCATTTTTTCTGGATATCCGTTCCACTCAAGTGAGAAGTCCATTTGATGTGTTTTCCTGAGGGGATCGCAATGGTGTGATGCGCTCTACTGTTTTCGGGGCCGGGGCTCGGGACCACGGGACGCTGTTCAGGCGTAAAGCGGTGTCAGACGACTTTTCTGTCGGATATAAGTTTTAGGAGAGTAAGTAGTTGATCTCGCATGTTTTTCCACGTGGATAACAACGGTGTAATCGGTTCGGGAAAGCAGAGCCTCTTACATGATCTTGTTAAATGTGGAAATATGAAGGGTGCTCTAGTGGCTGTTCTTCATACCGTGTTTGGAAGCGATCCCTTGGCGTACGATCACATGCACTCCTATGTGAGTGATGTAATTTTTTAAGAGATGTAGTTGGTCATGGTTGGGCCGATGAGGTGGCACGTTTGAGTTGTTACTTTTACGCCCTTCACGTTGATGTTGGGTTCTGTGGGTACGATTACTTTGGTCTGGAAATGTGGCATACTGTAGGAGTATACGGGAACACTTGGAGGTAATTGTGGTTGTTTGTACTTGAGAACGTTTGTGCGCTTGGCAGGAGTTGAAATGGGGCCACACGTCGTGTGGGCCCCATGTGCGTTCCATGTTCTACTTAGCGTACACTTGACCTCTCGCGACATAAAGGGTCCCTCTGTTCTCATTTTTTTACCAATAGGGTTGAGTTTCCCCCGGGTTCTGTTCTTGTTTATTTGACCAGCAAGGTTGAGTTTCCCCCTAGTTCTGTTCTCGTTTGTTTGACCAACAGGGTTGAGTGGGTTCCCCTCCTGGTCCTGTTCACGATGGTTTCAACCTGCAGGGTTGAGTGGGTTTCCCTCCTGGTCCTGTTCACAATGGTTTCAACCAACAGGGTTGAGTGGTTTTTCCCTAGTTCTGTTCTCGATGGTTTTTCCAGAAGAGTTGCTTTGTGTTCCCTAGTAGAGTTCTTGTGGATTTGGTGTGACCAACACATTACGCGGTCACCGATCCTTTACCTAGGAGGTTGTTTCTAGCAGGGTTGGCCAGGATTTTGTTTCCAGCAGGGCTGGCCGGTGAGGTACCATCCAGCAGGGGTGGCCAGTTGTACCATCCAGCAGGAATGGCCAGTGTGGTACCATCCAGCAGGGATGGCCAGTGGGTTACCATCGACCAGGGATGGCCAGTGCAGTACCATCCAGCCGAGATGGCCAGTGGGTTATCATCCAGTAGGGATGGCCAGTATAGTAGTGTTTACCGAGTAGTACCATCCAGCTGGGATGTCCAGAGTAGTTCTGGGTTTACCTCCAGCGGGGATGGGAAGTGTTCCCTGATGTCGGTTTTACCTTCATCAGGGCTAGTAAGTGGTCCCCGATGACGGGTTTACCTCCAGCTGGGCTGGGAAGTGGTCCCTGATGACAGTTCCGAGCCTCCCTCAACTAGAGTACCCTTTTATGCGATTAGGTAGTGGGACTCATCGACAACTTTATCCGGGTCTTCCTCCAGTGGATTACGCTTCTATGGGACTGGGCAGTGTGGCACCAGTCGACTTTTTCTGAGTCTCCCTCCAGTGGGAACTCGTTGACTTCCAGGGATTACCCTCCAGCGGGGCTGGCCAGGGGATCACCTTTCGACTTTGATGAGACCTCTCGACTATGGGGTAGTGATGAGGTGTAGTTTGACGTTCCCCCAGAACTCTCAAGTACGAGGGGCGCTTTCCCCACTGAGACGTATCCTTGTGACACGACCTAAAACCGTGCGGCCAAGTCAGTGCCACCCAATGCGGATAGTGTCAAGGTATAGTGATTGGAGCCCCTTGACTAGCAGTTCGGGGCAGACGTGGAAGACGTTGGGCATCGATGGTGTTTATTTCTAGGACTGTTGGCTACTCACTTTCTTGGGCTGTGCTACTGGATGGAGATCCCCTTACGATCTTGTTCGGGATTCTTGATTGAGAATATGGATATGTATATACCTTGTTCCAGTACAAAATTCTTGGGTTTTGGCTACTCTCTTTCCAAGAGAGGTGAAGACGTGTGGGGTATGCCACGTGCTTTCCGTGTCTAGCTTCTCATGGTTTGACGTGTCTACTCTCCTCTTATAGGTAGTGAAGACTCGATGAGAAGTTCATCTTCTCACCGTGTCAATCTCCTTGTGTCTGGGGGAGTCTACCTATTTTCTCTTGTTGGTTTGAGCTGGACTCTTTACTGTTACTATACATCACTCTCGGTTGTACTCCTTCACTTTTCCGTGTTCGATCAACTGCTAACCCTTCGGTACCTCCTTTGTTTCTCCCTCGAGCCTTCATGGTACCCTACTAAGTTTTTTTATACTCACCACTGCTTGGGCTTTGCCTGCACTTGGTGTGCCCTTTAAGACGACAGACATGTTAGTCGTGACTTCAGCGGAGCATAGGATATCGGGGTCTTGGACTGCATACGATGGTCGGAGTCATGTTCCATGTGGGGGAACCTTTCAGCTGTTTTACTTTTGTTTGCCTGTTGAAAGGTTGTTGCAATTTTCTGGTTGGTTGCGTGTTTGTCCCTTTACTTTTCATTTTACCTTCAACACTCACTTTGTACTGTTTAGAGGTCGATGCACTCTTGTGGTTGTTTATAGTAGTTATTACTTTTCTTTCCCTTTTACTCTGCACTTTTTCATTGAGTGTGTTGTGTGTGTGTGTATAGGTACTTACGTAAAGGCCTCCTTGAGTTTTTGTTCCTTCGGCGCTGGTCGCCAGCCCCTAGCCTATGGAGGTGGGCTTTGGGTAGTTGTGGCTCGAGCCCAGGTAGGATCGGGTCATGACAATGTGGTATCAGAGGTTGTTTGTTTCATGAGACGTTGTTCGGACATCCCTAAAAATGAATTGGTTGGGTTTTAGGGAAAAACTTTTAACGTGTCTCGAAAGCGGCTCTCAGGCCAGGGAGTCCAGTGACTGTGCGGCAACCAACGCATCCATTCACCAGGACCCTGATAAACGGCTTGTTGACTCGGCTTGCTGAGATGCTCGTTGTAGGGAAAATTGGTTTTTTCATCACATAGGATTGAGTCTTTGACTGCCCTTCTTGAGTCATCTCCCCATTGTTGTTACAGTTATATTAATATATGCTCATCTAACTGTGACACTCCTTGATAACACTCAGGATGTCTCCGTGAAGATAGTCATCCAATATACCATATTTGGTGCGTGATGATGACCCTGTGAGCTACGAGGCCTCAGTCCGGGACCCATAATGTGAGTTGATTTCTCCGGGTGGGCCGGTAGCAGCACCCCCACCTGTTGAGTAGCAGACAGCTTCAGTAGAGCAGACTGAGCTTGAGCGCAGGTTGAGCACGCTCTGTGGGTTCCAGTAGTAGAAATCGATGAGGTTCAATGGTCATCCAGACCCTTAGGAAACAGTGGTTTGGATAGACACACGGGTTCGTGTAAAGACCCGTAAATTTCAAGGAAATTTTTTTCTTAATTTTTTTTGGAATTTTACATGAACGTAGTTTCTGACAGCACCTAATTCCGAGGACCGGTGTGCCCGGAATCATTTTCCGAAGTTTGGCTCGGGTACGTTCAGTGAACGAACGAGCGTATTTTTCTAACTTTTTAATCGGTTCTCGGAATCGAATTCTGAGGGCACCGATAGAATCACAGCTCCGGTACTTGCTTAGAAATGCCTCTTCCGGAGTTGCATTTTCTCGGGTGTGGTTTTTAATTTTTTGGGCTTTAAGTTAAGAAATAAAATAAAGTGGTACGACAACTTTATTTTTATTTCACTTAATCCACTTAAAAGCCACTTAAAGCCGCTTAAGATAAGTTAAAGAGGATAGGGTACAATTCAAAATATCCTACCCTCTTGGTAGGATATTTGTGAGGTGGGGCCCACACGAGCCCCACCGTTTCTTTTCCGCTAAGTAACGCACCCGCGAAAACCCCTTTTAAATGAATGTCAACTGGGGAATTTCTTAAACTATTAAACGCTCTTATTAATTGGGTGGTTTATTTTTTGAAATTAATTCTATGAATTAATGGGTCGTTACTTAGTTTGTTTTTCGTTTGTTGGCATGTAATAAAATAGGACCAACATTTTTCTTCTTGAGTGTTGTTCGTCGAGAGGATTTGACCGAAGCCTGAAGTCCTTCATCCTCCTTCGCGAAAAACACGAAGAAGGCGAAGAACGCCGGCCTTCGATGAAAGGAGACGAAGAACGCCGAACCCTCGGAGATCGACGATGTGACGTCGTGTTCTGCGACGCCAACAATTCTCCTCCTGCGACGTTCTTCTACGACGTCCCTTCTTCCGCAACAAATCTTCGAACATCTGCTTGAGGTAGGAGATTTAAAATCTTTTAAATTTCCTTTGTGGTTTTTATACTTGACATGGATTTAATTCGTGTAAATTAAATCTGTGTGTTTCCTTTACCCCTCTGAGATCGTCGACGCGACTCCCTTCCGCGATGACGTGACGCCCTTCTGCGACGCGACGATCACCTCCTACCGCGACGGTCAATTCCGCGAAGAACTCTTGTCCGACGACAGCTACGAGGTAGGGGTCGTTTTGAAAATGTTTTTACCATGTTGTTTTCCTCCAAGGCAGGAACGCGAACCAACCAAATTAACAAGTTGGTTCGCGGATCATTATTATTGCGGGACGTGGTTTATCAATTGCTGGGATTTATGTTTTTTTAACCGCTAACGCGATGGGTGCGGACTAACGAACAAGTCCGAACCCACCGCACTTTTTTGTTCTTGGTGCGCGAAACGGCAGACGATGACAAACGGGGCCGTAATGGCGATTTGAGGGCCTGGCAGTGAATAATGGGATCCGGGAGGAGCCACGGCGCAGACGAAAGTGGAATCGGACCACCGGAGCAACTCCGGTGGCCCGCGGGATCCAACGGCGGCGCGGGTCGCCGGCGTGGCGGTGCCGGCAGCCGGAGGCGGGGGCGCCTCGGTGCGCCACCGGATGGAGCCGCCGCGGCTGACGTCTCGGCGGCAGCGGCCGACCAGACCCGCAACCGCGCAGGTTCGGTGACACATGGGACGTGGCAAAGCTGCGTCCGCTGACCATGCGCGGCCCCAAGAGGGGCCGCGGCACATCATCCCACGGGGGCAGCGCGCCCCGCGGTTCCTCTGCTCGGCCACTCGGCCGAGCCGAGCCGGGCTGACCTGCCGGGCCGGGTTGCACCCAGGCCGGGCCGGGCCGCCTGGACGGGTCGGTCCGGGCCCAGACCCCCCGTTTCCGGACCTCTTCGGTTTTTTGATCATAACATGAGCTACGGGCATCCGAACTATGTGCCGTCTATGGAGATACGATCCTTGGATCGGGACGGTCGTTTCGGTATATCACATAGAAGGTTTCAGAATACTTTGGGTCCGGCCGGGTTGGTTCGTACACAGAACTAACCGGGCCCTCGGAGTGGAAGCGCTCATATCATGAGCTTTGAACGTCTGATAGACGTGTCGTCGACTTTGTTGATTTCCTCTAGGTGAGACGGATCTTTTGGCTTACTCCGCCCGAGGTTTGGATGCAGGTGGAGTACGGTCGGGTAGGTTTTTCCTTAAAAACCAACCGGGCCCCTGGGATGAAAAAGCCAATAACTCTCAAACCGGGCATCCGATTGATGTGTCGTCTGCGACGTTGAGTTCCTGTTGACGATACGGAAATTTTGGATAAATCAACTCTGGACTGTGTGTCTGTTGATGTGTCAGCCTCTCGGCTCGTCGAGCGAACCCTCCCGAACGAGATTGCTGTGTGCGGGAACCCTAACTCTGGATGCGACTGCTACTGTGACGACGACCACTGTGTAGAGATCCTCAGTGGATTCGACGGCGATGACTACAGCACTCAGCAATCCTTTGTGGGTCAGTGCTACCGATCCTGTGTGGGTCTGATCCTGTGTGGGTCAGCGCTCAGCGGTCCTATGTGGGCCAGCGCCTACAGATCCTGTGTGGGTCCGATCCTGTGTGGGTCCGATCCTGTGTGGGTTTTTGTGGGGGTTAGTTACCTATCGATCCTTTGTGGGTCAGATCCTTTGTGGGTCATTGTGGGGGTTAGTAACTATCAATCCTTTGTGGGTCTGACGACTTAGATAGATCAGTGATCATCTCTATCGTCATTTGAAGAAGTATACCTATGTGAGCTGAAACCCTATTTTAATTTCCTTTATGGATTTTGTTGTGCTTTCCTGTGTGGATTTAAGTTTTTCTTTCTTATGTGGATTGTGTTGTGCTATCCTGTGTGGATTTACGTCTTGCTTTCCTGTGTGGACTGGGTTTTACATGAGCTCGGATGTTGGAGCCGAGTGAGAATTGATGACTTAGGTATATGAATGGGCATATACCTAAGCTGTGTAGGATGTTATTTCGTGATTGTATCTTTCCTTTTTGGTTTTTATCCTTTGTGGATTCTGGGAGACCTTCGGGGGTCTCAGGGTCCCTACTGAGTAGCTTATACTCAGCCCTTCACGGGCTATGCCTGCACTACGTTGTGTTGGTTGCAGACGACGGACAGCGCTGATCGTGGTGGAGGAATGCGGAGCAAGACAGTACCTGGAGGTGGACCACTGGGTGGGACGTACACGGAGCGGTCGGCTGGACCCGAGGAGCAGTGGAGGCTATCTGTACCCACCCTTCATGTGGGACTTCCAGTGGACGGGTCGACGTTGCGGCTTCACTTTTTAGTTGCTGTTTTTCCCCTTTCAGTTGTACTTTATAGTTGGGCTTGTATTTTTGGCCCCCTTTACTTTTCCGCACTTACTGTTGTACCTACTTTTTCTTAGTTTTTACTTTTTCCTCTTGCTTACTCTGTGGTGCTTGTTTACTTTACAAGGGAAATGCCTTACATTTTTACTGGGATTTAAGCCTTGGTGCTAGTCGCCAGCCCCTGGCCTATGGATGGCGGGCTTGGGGTAGTCACGGCACGAGCCCCGAGGACAGGTCGTGACAGTTCACCTTTTCAGGCTTGTGAAGACGCCAACAGATCTTATGGTGGCTTTGTCTGCCAACCTTTTCCGTGGAGCATCTTAGCGTTGGTGGAGTTTGGTGATTGAGTTTCTTGACGAGTCATCCCTTTTGTGGGGTAACTTTCAGTTTTTGTTTCATGAAGAGTTTTTTCCCTCATACATATGCTCCGTTTAGATTCAGTAGATCTTGCAGTTTCAGTTGGGAGGGATGACGGTGGCGGAGTACGCGACTAGTTTCCGAGACCATACACTCTTTTACCCAAACTTGGTCCACGATGAAAAATTCCAAGAGACAATGTTCGAGAAGGGTCTCCATAGAGAGATTCATGCTCTCATGGTACCCTTGTGCATTTACACATATTCTAGGGTGCTAGAGCAGGCGCTGGTGACAGAGAGCTTCCTGTCACATTCTACAGTTGGTGGTGGCAGCAGGCACGATGGAGCCGAGATGTCTGTCGCAGCTAGCGGGCATTGGCAAGAAGAACCTCGATGTATGTGGCTTTCTGAAAACCAGACTCTGGGGTGTGGTCACACACCACAGTGGCACCGGAGGTCACCAGTGTAGCCCAGAGAGTTCAGGTGCTATGCTTGTAGTGGGCGAGGTTGGCTGGTGCGGGACTGCCCGACCAGGCATGCTGAGAATATCAGGCAAACAGTAGGTGAACCACCATGATGGAGGCAGCATCATGATCAGATTACCTCCATGAGAGGTGGTTCTAGCAGAGGATCGGGAGGAGCTGGTTGTGGGGGACGGCTTTACGAGGTCTTCCCTTCAAAACTTGGTGGTCCACATCAGGCTCCGGGAGCTGACAGTTGGGACTGCGAATAGCCGCAAGCTTTGGATGTCTACGATCCCGCAGAGCATGGTGTGATAATAGGCACACTCTACAACTCATCTACATTTTTTAGTAGAATTTTTAGACTATGTGTGAAATGTTTTTCTCCCTGCTTCTTGTTTGAGTTGATTCCAGGGTGGAACGGGGCATCGGTGTAACCCTGTTTTGGTAAGGTAAAAGGAGTGGAAGCATTTTCATTAGTCGATGGTGTCGACTCCTTTACTTTCCAAGCATGTAAGAGAGTATTGGTTGCGAGACATCGTCTGTGAAACCTTGTGTGATCATATTTCCTTGGGTGTTTCACCATAAGGATGTTCTGAAGGAGGGAATCACCGGCCTTTGTCCCAGGTCCAAACGGTGATTCCAGTCGCGACGTTAGACGTAGCGGTTCGGCCGTGGAGGTAAGCTACCCCTGAGGTCCTTAGAGCCATTTGCAACCATGAAAAGGGATTTCGAGGTTCCCAACTGCCTTCCCTTAACCCCAAAGGCTGGTTTGGGTGCATAACATCTCTCACGTGACTCACCTGAGAAGAAGTGTGCATGCTCCTATGCACGTCATCGGAAAGGGTAGACCTTGCGTGAACAGATCAAATCCTGTAGACTGTGTGTGGTGATGCTGGACTGTTCGAGAGTTCTTCTAGGTACGGGAGAGCCATGTGTGAGTTTATTACCCTAAGTTTCTCTTTTTTTTTTTGCTTTTCGGGGTCGAAAATCTTGAAAGATGGAATTATCTATGAACCCAGTTTTTTCTATAATAGACTTTGGAATATTCTAGATGTTATTCTTGAGCAGCGCCTTCATACGACATGCGATTCCGAGCCCCAGTGTGGCTGAAATTAACTTTTCAGCGTGTTCACACTGGGCATGCCAAATAAATGGGATAACTCCTAAACGTTGTTTCGAATCAAGGATATGAGTGTACGGATGGATCCGAAATGGGGTGTTTACCCTAATAACGACATAAAACATGTCAGCACGGGGAGTTTGGACCCCTCGCTCGCTTCCAGAACGTTAAACGGATAAATTAAATAATTAATTTACTTGTTTAATGGATTAACTCAAGTATCTCTGAAACGGTAGCTTGGATTGGAAATCCGAGGGAACCTTTGAGTCCGGAACGTGCTGTCTATCCTTGCAGTGGTGTAATTTTGTCGGGCGCGTCCCTTCTGTGGAAAATGGTCCCAGGGGTGTTTTCGTAATTTGGCAGCCTCGGACGTTGAGTTTAATAACATTTTGAACGGGTCCTCGGATTGAAATTTCAAGACTGCCATTGTGCTTGGGAGATGGTGTTTACCCAAGGGGAGGCTTGACCTCGACCCTGCCGAGGGTTTGGGAATGGGCCTACCGTTAGACGATTAAAATGAATTAAAATTTTTCATTTAATTCCCCACTTAAGTCTAATCAAGCTCACCCTCTCCCATTTTTCATCCCCCATGCGGAAGATCTCTCAACCAAGGATATCTCCACACCAAGTCCTCTTCTCCTCCTCCTCTCCATGTTTGTGGCTCCAGCGGATCGACGATGAATGGCGGGGCTACGCCCAACAATGTATGCAGTGTTCATTTTGAGTTTTAAATCCCGAACCCCTCTTTGAATCACAATTATACCATCAAAATGTTGTTTCATCTTTTAAGGAATCGCATACAAGGGTATTAAATTTTATGAGATTCTTGACGCATCTTTAGTATTTAAAATTTGAGTCCTAGGGCATCCGCAGTGGTCCATCGAAGAATCCGGGTTTTTTGAGTTTTTCCGGCGGCATGGAGGAGCTCCGGTGGCAGCGTTTGGTGGCTTGCGCGGCTGCCTTAGGTAGACGGCGGGGGTCGATGGCATCGGTGCCAGGTGGCGGCTCCAGGCGGAGGTCAGCACGAGGTTCCACAGGCGGGCGGCTCGCTCTTTGGAGATAGAGACCCACCGTATGCGGGTCTCCACATGGAAGAAGTAACTGACCTCGAGGCCGGTCAGTGGAACAGTGTACTGCGGGTCCACAGCTGGCCTGCGTGGCCGAACTGCGGGCCGGTCTAGGCTGGGCAAATCGGTCGGCCCGGGCCGGTCCACCCCAAGGTGCTTTGACCCCTCGACTCGGATGCACGTAATTTCCACTATGGGCGTTTGTTTTTCATGTCGTCTATGGAAGTGCCTTCCGGGTGTTGAGATGATGTTTTTGAGTTGGTTTTGGGAGTTTTTATTTCCTGAAACGAGGGGCCTCAGAGGCGTGACACGCCTTTAAGTATTTTGACGTTTTTCTGGGAGTTCGTGTTTTGAGAGACACAGATGCATTCGATGTCCTATTTATGGTCCGTCACTGGCGTTGAAACCCTAGCGTTGGGCTGGATATTTCCAGTGTGGTTTTGGGCAATGAAGCCAGAGTTGAGGCCTGGTCCCCACGGCCCATCTTTTGAGCTGTGCGTCGCTTTTGGTAACTTTATCATCGGATGTCTGTTTGGGGTGGGCGACCTGTCAATTTTGGGTGTTTTTCCGAGGGCATTGCATTGGCACAGTCTGCCTGCTTTAATTCTGCACACTGGTGCTGGCCCCGCGAGGGCCATTTTTGGAGTTGGCGGTGATTTCCAGCTTTATCACTGGGTGTCTGTTCTGGACAATTGGAGATTCCATCTTGTGTACTTTTTTGAGAGAATCGCAATGGTGTGATCCGTTCATTGCGTTTCAGGATCGAGATGTGGGTCCCATGAAGCACCGATCATGTGCGGTATAGCGAATCACATCTTTTTCTCTGGATATTTGTTCCACTCAAGTGATCAATCCATTTGACATTTTTTCTTGAGGGGATCGCAATGGTGCGATGCGCCCGACTGTTTTCGGGGCCGAGGCATGGGACCACGGGATGCCATTTTGGTGTAAAACGGTGTCAAACGACTTTTCCATCAGATATTCGTTTAGGGAGAGAAAGTAGTTGATCTCAAAAGTTTTTCTGCGAGGATTACAATGGTGTAATCGGTTCAGGAAAGAAGATCCTCTTATGTGATATTATTAAATGTGGAAATATGAAGGGTGCTCTGGTGGCGGTTGTTCTTTCTGTGTTAGGAAGAAAACCCTTGGCGAGCGATCGCATGCACTCTCGTGTGAGTGAATTAATGTTTAAATAGATGTAGTTGGACCTGCTTGGGCCGATGAGGTGGCAAGTTGGCGTTGTTACATTTACACCCTTCGCATTGACGTTGGGTGTCGTGTGCACGATAGCCTTTAGGCTGGAAACGTGGTATACTCTGGGAGTATACAGGAACAATTAGAGGTACATGTGGTTGTTTTTACCTGATAACATTTGTGCACTTGGTTGGAGTTGACATGGGGCCACACGTCGTGTGGGTCCCATGTGTGTGTCGTGTTCTTCTTTGTGTACCCTTGACCTCTCGCAACAAAGAGGATCCCTCTATTCTTGTATTTTTGACTAACAGGGTTGAGTTTCCCCCTGGTTCTATTCTCATTTGTTTGACCATCAGGTTTTAGTTTCCCCCTGGTTCTCTTCTCGTTTGTTTAACCAGCAGTGTTGAATTTCGCTGGTTCTGTTCTCATTTGATTGACCAGCAGGGTGGAGTGGGTTCCACTCCTTGTCTTGTTCATGATGGTTTTGACCAGGATGGTTGAGTGGTTTTCCCCTGGTTCTATTCTCGACGGTTTGGATGACATAGTTTCTTTGTGATCCCTGGTAGAGTTCTTGTGGATTCAGTGTTTCCAACACATTACGAGGGCACTGATCCTCTACCTAGGAGGTTGTTTCCAGCAGGGCTGGCCAGGAGGTTGTTTCCAGCAGGGCTGGCCGGTGAGGTACCTTCCAGCAGGGGTGGCCAGTTGTACCATCCAGTAGGGATGGACAGAGCAGTACCATCCAGCAGAGATGGCCAGTGGGTTACCATCCAGCAGGGATGGTAAGTGTAGTACCATCCAACAGAGATGGCCAGTGGGTTACCATCCATCAAGGATGGCCAGTACAGCAGTGTTCACTGAGCAGTACCATCCATTACAGATGTACATAGCAGTTCCGGGTTTACCTCTAGTAGGGATGGGAAGTGGTCCCCGATGCCGGGTTTACCTCCAGCTGGGCTGGGAAGTGGTCCTCGATGCCGATTTTACCTCCAGCTCAGTTGGTAAGTGGTCCCCGATGACGGTTCCGAGCCTCCCTCCAGTGGAGTACCCTTTTACGAGACTGGGCATTGGGACTCATCGAAAACTTTAGTCGGGTCTCCCTCCAGTGGATTACCCTTTTATGGGAATGGGCAGTGTGGCACCCGTCCACTATTTCTGGGTATCCCTCCAGTTGGAACCCATCGACTTCTAGAGATTACCCTCCAGAGGGGTTGGAAAGGGGGTCGATTGTCGTCTTTGAGGAGACCTCTCGACTGCGGGGAAGTGATGAGGTGTGGTTTGACATTCCCCCAGAACTCTAAAGTACAAGGGGCGCTTTCCCCACCAAGACGCATCCTTGTAATGCGATCTAAAACCATAAGGGCGAGCCAGTGCTGCCCAAAGAGGATAGTGTCATGGTGCGGTACTTTGATCCCCTTGACTTGCAGTACGGGGCATACATGCGGGATGCTGGGCATCGATGGTGTTTACTTCTGGGACTGTTGGCTACTCACTTTCTTGGGCTGAGCTACGGGATGGAGATCCCATTACGATCATGTTCGGGCTTCTTGATTGAGTATATGGATATGTATATACCTTATTCCAGTACCCACTTCTTGGGTTTTGTCTAGTCTCCTTCCAAGAGAGGCTAAGATGCGCGGGGTATGCCACATTCTTTCCTTGTCTAGCTTCTCATGGTTGGACGGGTCTACTCTCCTACTATAGGTAGTGAAGAATCGACAAGAAGTTCATCTTCTCACCATTTCTAGCTCCTTGTGTCTGGATGAGTCTACCTCTTTTCTCTTCTTTGGTTGAGTTGGACTCTCTACAATTACTCTAATACACTCTCGGTTGTACTCCTTTACTTTTCCTTGTTCAATATACTACTCACCCTTTGGTACCTTCTTTTTTTCTCCCTCGAGCCTTCGGGGTATCCTACTGAGTGTTTTTATAATCACCCCTTCTTGGGCTTTCCCCGCACTTGGTGCGCCCTTGCATACGACGGACAAGTTGGTCGTGCCTTCAACAGAGTTTAGGAGATCGGGAGCTTGGACCGCGTTTGGTGGTCGGAGTCGGGTTCCAGGTGGGGGTCCCTTCCAGCTATTTTACTTTTGTTTACCAGTTTACAGGTTGTGGCACTTTTCTGGTTGGGTGTGTTTTTTTTCCTTTTCTTTTCAGTTTACCTTCAACACTCACTTTGTACTATTTAGAGTTCGATGAACTCCTGTGGTTGTTTATTGCAGTTAGCACTTTACTTTCCCTTTTACTCTGCACGTTATCATTTAGTGTGATGCGTGTGTTTGTTCAGGTAAATAAGAAAAGGCATCCCGGAGTTGTTGTGCCTTCGGTGTTGGTCGCCAGCCCCTGGCCTATGGAGGCGGGCTTGGGGTAGTTGCGGCTCGAACTTGGGTAGGGTCGGGTCGTGACCTACATAACCACAATATTCAAACAACACAATTCCATCATAGTTTCAAAACCAAAAAAAAATTCATTAATCAAATAATCTCAATGATATAATAGTACATTAATTAATATCAAGAATCACTATACAACCAAAATTAAATCATTTATAATTCTAATTTATAATTCTAACTGTATTCAATTTTTTTTACCTTAATCATTTAATGATCATAAATTTTTGTACTTAGTTATAAATAAAATTGAACACTTAGTCACCAAATCACTCTTTAATTCCATTGTAATCAATTCAAATAAACATATGTTCCCAAAATGTAATAACCATTTATCGTAATTGACCATTGTTACCTCTACATAAAAAAATTAAAAAACATTACGGTTATGTTTAAATCCTAAAAATAAACATATTATTACAAAATAACCTTCATAGTAAATAACAAGATAATTCTAACGGTTATATATACCTAAATAATGAATTAAAAATAATAAAATATATCTCGAGTTATCCTTAATTTTTGTTTACTTTTTCACATTATGAAATGCATCCAAATGATTTAATAGGCCAAACCGATACAAACATATCTATTAATAGTAAATTATTTCCCATTAAATCCATTATAATATAATATTTCCAAGAACCATATCATTATAAAATCCTATAAAATCATTCATTTCCATCATTAAACCCATAAATAATTCTATTAGATCCTAAAACGAAAACTAATTTAAATTACCTCATAAAAATGAGAAGTAAAATCCATTTCTTTTGAAATCATTTAAAAACAAAAAATTTATAGAACAACAAGGAAAAATATGTTATTTTAAAGTATTTATAAATATATATATAGGGGTTGTTATAATATATACATTACATGAATATAGTATATTTCTTTCATGATGCATACATAAAAAACTCCACACTGTGATAATGAATGTCAAAAATGACATATTCAGAAAATAATTAAAGGATTCTTTTTTAGAAATTTATAAATAAATAAAATTTTATATTAAAATGAAATTTAAAAATCATTATTTTTTAAAAATTATTTCTCTTAATCATTAAAAATAGTATATACATTTTGGAAAGTTGTTTGAGACATTTTAAGGATATTTTAAATAAAAAATAACCCTTATATCTTTAGAAATTTTTTCATAAATAGAAAACTTATTGGGATTAATTGAAAATGATTTATAAAAAAAATTAATATAATTAAATGAGTAATTAAAATAAATTAATATGAAATTTCATACACCACAAAAAACAAATCATGTGGATAATATGGAATAATTATCAGTGAAAGGAAATTGAAAATAAAAATCCCTTACCTTCCTTTAATGGCTTGAAGGCCTTTATTTTTTTATTGATTTTTGATAATCCACCTTCTTATTGGGTGAGATGTAACCCTTACAAGGCACGTAGGTGTATGTATTACATGTATTGTAGGCCTTTAAATGAATTCATTACCTATAGGATTCTAACATTACATACAACCCAAACAAACTACATGGAACTTCTCCTCCCTAGAATCTTTATCATGAAATCATCTCTCCACCTTTGCATGGAAATCAGGACAATATTTCTCATGCATACGCAATCTTGTCCTCATGGAAGGTTCCCAACCCTCTTATTCTTTCAATCCATTTAGTTTCAGTTATCATGAAATCCCCTTGCTCCTCCTCATTATGATGCATATTTCTTGTAGGTTGTCTGGTTTGCATCTCCACTTAAGGTGGCCTGAAAGCCTTGAGGTGTCACGAAGGGCTTACTAACCCAAAGACCTCAGTGGCCCAAAGTCCCTAAAGGACACGGGGACCAAATTGGTGGACAGAAGGCCAAAACGGGGGAATATTCTTGGTTGCTACATTAGCTGTTTTAGTAGCTGGAAATTAGCCTCCAACTAGTTTTGATCCCTAGTCTCCTAGATTCACATAAGAACTCCTCACCAACTGGGTTAAGACTCATGTGAAAATCCCTTACCTTGAGTATCGACTTCTTATATACTTCATTTACATTAAAAAAAGATAAATTGTATAAATATTATACACTATAAACAAAAAAAATTATATTCATTAGTGATTTTTTATTCTTTTTATTTTATTTTTTACCATGATCTGCATATTTAATATATAATTTTAGTTCTTTTTTGGTATTTTAATGATGTTTGGTTCATAATTGAAGAACATCGTTAGTCGGTTGACCATAGTACATGTTTTCATGGTTCCACTCTATAATAAAATCATTATAATTTAATAATAATAATGTTTAAATATTACATACAATTTTAAAACTAATCATTTAATGTAGTAATGAAAAATTGCACTTATTTTTTCATAGAAGCGGTTGTCTATGCGTACACACAACCAACATTTCCATTTTTTGTGTTAGGTTGACAAAAATTTCTTAAATATTATTTTACTTTTATAGAATCGTATATATGTTATATATATTATAATAACACAAAAATTACATCCTCATGAACATTCACGTGAGGTGGTAATGAACAATATATCTTAATTCTTAGTGGATGTGGAAGTACACACATCTGCATAAGTGACATTATCTTTCTTAAAAAGGTGGAGGAGTAATATAGGAAGTAAAATATTATCATTATAAAATAATAATTTCTTCATATACATCATATATATAAATAAAATTTTTGGTATAACCAATGATGGTAGGTGTTGATAAAAAAGTAAATATATCTATTTTTGGAGATGGTGGTCTCTAGAAATGCCTGAATTATTCATTCATTTATAATTTGTTTAAAAATAAGATAATTTTTTTTTTCAATAAACAAAACAAAAATTATGTATACTTATGATTTTGATGATATTGTATCATCACAGTATCGGAATATTTGAAGGTGGTGTGAGAATAAATAAACATGAAAACACTCAATTAATAGTTATACCAATTTTTTAGAAATCCTCATTTGGCCTTAACCACAAGCCTTTTAAGATGTGGGGATGGATATTTGAATGGTATTTGGATAGTTTTTGTTCAATATGAATGAATTAAAGTATGTGAATAAGATAGGATAGTCGTAACCCTTTTATAATTTAAGTGAGTGTCACTCTTGTATTCATTAATGATTTAAAATAAAATATACAATTAATAATGGGAAAGTTGAACAAAAAAATTAATTTCAAAATATAATGTGATTATAGATGAAATACTATCTTCCAATATGATTTAAGAAAATTATTGTGGCTTTATAACTTTATTTTACCCTTTAATGATACATTTTATTCCTTTACCATGGTGATAACCTTTTACCGAAGTTATTATTTATGAAAAACAAAAATGAAATTCATATAATTAATAAGTTGATACCATTAAATCCAAAATATGAAAACAATTTTTTCAATATAAATATTTTATATTTTCCCTAAATAATATTTAATATATGTTTACATAACATAATAGAAAATTTGTTTTTTTAAAAACAATTTTTTTAATTATAAAAATTATTTTATTCCAAAATTGTATATAATGTTGATTCTCATTGAATTAATATTATTATTTTTAATAGTGTTATTATTTTATTTGAGTCACAATGAAAAATTGAAATTTTACTACTGAAAACATGATTGAAATATAAGTAAATATGTATTATTTATTTGAATAAGAAGAAATACATAGATATAAAAAAATTTAAACATATATATATTTTAATATTTTAATATTTTTTAAATTATTACTCTGTTCAATTGAAAAAAATAAAGGACACTTCCCATAAATAAACTGTGAAACATAATTATTTAAATATCACACTTATAAAGTATCCCCTGAATTAGAATTTATGAATTAGAATAGGTAAATTATAAGATGAATTTAAATTTATTAATAAATTTATGTATATTTATTAATGGTTTACAAATATACACTCAATTTTTTTAAAATTTATTTTATTCTTCAACAAATATTTTTTCTTCAAAATTGATTTTATTACCTTTTTTGTGTAAATATTATACCTAATCAATGGAATATTTAAAAAATTATTTGATAAAATTATTTTCATTTTGAAATCAATAATTCAAGATTATATTAGGATTAATTTTTGTGAATTTTTTTGACACTTTTTATTATATAATGAATAACAAAAAATAATTCTTTTTATTGAAAACTATATTTTATATTTATATATTTCAAATGTTAAAATTATATTTTACGTCAATTTTAATATTTTTATTTTTGATTTTTATTTAAAATAATATAATTATGTTTTTTTGAATGAATTTTATATTTAAATTTAGGATAAAAACATTTTATACTAAAAAGGTATTTTTTCAAAAAAAATGTTTTTCATTGTGGATGTTAATTTATTTTAAAATAAGATCCATTCACTAGTAAATTTATTATCATTTTATTTACTAATAATGGCTTTCATCATCTGATGTGTCACCAAATTAAACAGTCATGTCATAAAAAATAGATTCATCCACCCTCCAAATCACAATTCCCACCATCACGAACTAAATAACCCCCAGACTGCCTCGATTTATCGCTCCATATTAGGGTTTTGGTTCCTTTTTCTCTTTTATACTATTCATTATCTCCTTCCCGCGATGCTCATAGTTTTACGCCTTGACATTTACCTCAACTCCCCTATCATTCCTGCTTCCCTGTTTGACTACCTCTACCTCCCAAACAACCATCGGGGTGTTCGGCTTCTCCACCTCCTCCTTCACCTTCTCTATGTCAGCCTTCTCCATCTCCTTCAGTTTCTCTACCTTATCCTACTCTTCCTCCTCCACCTCTGAATCCATCACATCTAGATACTTCTCCTCCTATTTTTAAATAGTAGAGACAATATATCGTAGGGGATTTCAATCTTATTCAAGATGGTATTGTTGGCGTCGAGTCACAGTTCTTTCAAATGCATGGTGGTCAACATCTCTAGATTGGGGGTCAAGGAGCTCTATATCAACTAACATATTAGATCGATAACCCATTTTTCATCTCTCTATACCACCTCAACAACCATTGAAATTTTCATCAGATGTTGTTCATTCTAGGATTCCATTTGGATGTTATCATCAAGACAAAAATGACAGTCTCCAGATCCCATCTCGTAAGCTCGTGATTCTATTATTTTAGTATGTTCATCAATCTCGGGTGAAATTGAGAATTTAAACAATGTTACATGATTTGTGGTATTTCTATTCAAATTAATCTAGTTTCATGTTCTTTATATAGACATACCCCCTAGAAAAATTCTGGATTTAGGATTCATCAACACTACCATCATCATCATAAATGGTATCTTTAGTGATATGAATCTATGGTTATTTAAGAAATAAAATAATTTACAGAACCTTGGAATATTTTTTTATCATCCTTTGTGACTCTTTTCTTAGCAGATCAATTTCATTTTCTTGAGAGTCCCCCGTGAACTATTTTAGAGATTCGCCGAGGAGATTCATCTAGCCTCCTCCTCTCTTCATTCATGTTTTATATATAAATACATCAATAATTTTTTGATTCGTTTGTTTATTAAGAAACGGGTTCAAAAGGAAGAGAATTTTTTTGAATGGGAATGTGAGGGTTCAGTTGGTGTTGGTACCTATTAATACTTGACTTCTTTGTATGTAAGCTCACCCAATTTGCTTATTTGTTTGATATTTTATGGATTTAACCATGATCTCCATGTTTGGGAATGTTCAAAGGATCTATAATTAGCTATGAAATCATGGGGGACACTCGTATCCTATTATTGTATTCATTTAATTATTGGTCGAAGACAACATCATTTTTCATTATATTTAGTCTCCTAGAGCCATTATAGTCTCATGGTCTATTATCATATCAATCACCAATCCATACAAAAACTGTAACATCATATTTTATCATTCATTAATAAGATGTTGTATATTTCATTTTTGGTTGAAGGTGTGTCCATTATTATGGAAGAATAATAATTATTTCATGGTGACATGTAGTAACCAGCATTACTTCCATTTCTGTGGGAGATCATTTTTACAGATTACCTAATTGCTGATCATTTTTCAGTAATACTATTTCCCCATATTCTACTTGTTATGACTACTGTCCACATACTATTTCACAATATATTATATATATATTAATCGGCACTATAACTGTTCCAATTGGAGCCGCATTAAATTAAATGTGTTGAATATGGGTGAATTATACAATCAACTGAAGGTTAATTTTGTTTCATTTTCATTTTTAAATATTATTTTTCTCGCATATTATCAGGTTTTTACATTTTAATGTCTGAATATTATTTTTGTAAATTATATGTATTCATAATTGAAATTTTAAGGTTCATATTTGTTTCAACATTTAAATTTGATGGTTCAGAATTGAAATATATTGGATCATATTTATTTCAGAATTGAAATAGGCATGTTCATATTTACTTCAGAAATGAAATATGTAGGTTCAAATGTAGTTAAGGTATAGAAATTTTATTTATTGAATATAATTTTGTTAAAATATGTGTATTAATAATTGAAATATATAGGTTTTATTTATTTTCAAACAAAAATAGGCACGTTTATATTTATTTCAGTATTAAAATTTGTGAATTCAAATTAATTTCAGATTCATTGATTTTATTTGTCCTAAATATTTTCTACATAAAATTTATACTATTTATATATATAGAAAAACATGTTGCCTGGTTTTGATAGTGAGTATGGGATGCAACATAATCTCTAATTGTCTTGAGACACTGTGTCCGCAATAATCCATTCCTCTAAACTACACCCTGAAAAGAATTGATACTTAAACATGAAGACTGAAAAAGTGAGTGAATTGTTCTAATATGATAGAATAGTAATATTTCATGTTGACTATTTTTAATTTTTATTTTATTTTTTATAATTAGTTTTTTACCATAAGAAGTGTATTATAGTTTACGTTTTTCAAATGAAAGGAAGTAATTAATATTAATTGTTTTATTATAAACATCTTGCTTTGGTAGTACTGTGTTTTAGATAGAATGATTTTAATGTTCATACAATAATCATGAATGTGTTTTAGTAGTAGGAATATAATCATTCTGCAAGAATTAAATCACTGTGTAGAAATTTGATCGAAAAAACGATTTTTGAAGTATATAGAAATATGAATCACAGGATTATGCTATGGGGATTATAAACACGCCAGAACATAAACATTATATGATATGTGTGTGTGTGTGTGTGTTTTGAAGAAAAAATAAATCACATATTATTCATTTGACGTATGTGTGATTTATATTAAAAAATATATGGTTTCATACTTGTTGAATATTTTAAAAAATCCAGTATCACCAGGCAGTGCATTCAACCATTATGCCATATTAGTGAACCGAATTTCATTATATTTTTGTATCATATATGTATCATGTATATACATATTCAGGGTTGATTAATTTTTTAATATATATATATTAAAACCCCAAAACATCATTTTTTTCATCCCTGAGATGAATAGAGAAAAATAAGAGGAACCATAGGCTAATATAAAATAGTGATCTTTGGGTCTTGTGAATGAAAGAAAAATACCAGGATACTATAGTTAGTGTTCCTATTATTTTGATTTTTCTAAGACAACTATTTCATATTGGGATGTTTCTGTATGTTTTTTCTTTTATGTGACTACAGGTTAGAACCAGTAGTGGGTTCCACTATGGTAAAATATCCCCAAACAAAGTTTACAACCCTATGCTTATGATCCAAACAAGGAAAGTGGAAAAATTATGCTATTCTAATTGATTGGTCATTCTTATTTGAATTTTCTGACCATATGATTGCAGATAAATGTCAATATAATAAATAATGTGTGGTGAAGTCATAGTAACATCCCAGAGGGAAAATGACAATTCAGTTGTTCAAGAAATTTTATGTTCCACTTTAATTTCAGTAGGAACAATGAAATAATTTTTTTCATATCTAAATGTTAATTAATCTCTTTACAGATAACTAAAACCTGAAGAGAAGTGTTGTATAGAGAAAAATCAATGCAATTTTATTCTCATGAAATTTTCCAATTTTAAACTTCATTTTTCTTCATCCTTATTGTGAATGGAGAAAAAAGAAGAAGAATCATTATCCATAGAAACTGGATTCCCATGGGTCATATACATGATATACTGTACACCTGAACCAATTTTTTCTATTCAAGAGATTTTTATTTAGATGAGCAACGAGGTCTTATTGAGAAGTATCTCACTGTATTTTATTTTATGTGACTGCAGATTAAAACCTTTGATGGCTTCAACAATGATAGGTTTTCCCAAAAAAATGGTTACAACATAATTATCTAAACTAAAACCCGGATTGGCTGATACGTTAATAATCATACAAGTTCATGAACTGAAAAATTTATCATAAAAAATGTTTTCATTAGTTTTTTTCATCATATGTCACAACATGATCCAATCCATCATCATTATTTTGTTGAAAGGTAAGCTTATTTTTTAGGGAATTTTCCTTTTAGGCCTATTGAATGCATGGAATCCTATAATAGATCATATGAGAATATTAGGTTGTTGAGAGAGAATCTGATGTCGGCTTATGCAGAGACTCAAGGGTTGTGTATGGGGGCCGTAAAGGTTCTCCATTTGCTAGTTTCTTTATTTATAATGATGTGAAATCATCAAGTTATGTGTTTTAGTTGTTTTAAGGGTTTTTTCAACAATGTAAATTGATTTTTTAACTAAGGATTCAGTTATTTGGTTTATATGTAATAAATATTTTTTTTGTAGTGAGGAGTAATAAAAATTGGTGTATACCCATATTTTATTTTAATAGTTTTTTTACAGTTTTTTAATTTATAATGTGTACTTTATATGAACTGTAGACATTATTGTTTATTGAGCATTTTCATCATTTTTTATGTACATGAAACATAAAAAATTATGTAGTGTATAAGTTAAGATACATGAATCACATTTTATAGCATGTATAAACTAGGGTAGTACTTGCATATTAGTAACCCATGTCCATTGGTTTTACAGATTCCTAAAAAAATAAACATATTTCTATATTCCATATCATAATTTAATACTAGACCATGCATAACGTGATTCAATCATATAATTGTAATTTTTATCATCTTGTGTTCCCATTAATCATCCATTTTACCATACATGTACTCGATGCTTCCTATATTTTCTTCTCTATCCATTTAAATAGAATCACTTTAACATAATAATTAATTATGATAGATATAACTATCAATGAGAATTTTATTGTTATATTTGTACCAAGTTTATTATTAGCTGAAATTGATTTTCAGTTTTCACAACATTCTTCTTCCTAAAATTAGTCCCTCTATTTGCAACTTCATAGTGCATCTCAACATTCCTTGATATCCACGTTTAGCATGCGACAAACATATGCCAGCATATAAGAAGATTAAAAATGGATCATTTGTATTAATTATTTTTAGATTCATACAGATTCATCGTTCGTGAAAACATCCTCTTACATATTTATGGAAAGATGAATTTAAAATAGGAATATACTTTCTTTATATAGTGATTTATTCAATTATTTATTCTCATGTGTCTTTATAATGTGTTAAAAGTTTGCTTCATAAACCATGGAAGAACTAATTTAATTAATGATCGTGTTTAAATGTTCATGTTTAAGTATTATAGTATGGTATATCCTGATTACAATTTGAAGTTTATTGAGTAAAAATGATGTCTGATCAATTCAATCTTAATGTATTCATGTGGAAAAAATAACATCTTATATTTTAAAATATTACAACAACGGGTTTTTATGAAAATCATGGTGTATGTATTGTTGACATTATTTACATTTGGAACAGGTTAATATCTTCCAACAATTTTTCAATGAAGCATGTTACTACTTTGGATTCTGGTGTTAAATATTGATAAACTTCTAAAAGTAGATACATTAATATTTTTCTCATCAAATTTTTTTCAATTTATGATCCAATGTATTTTTGAATGCTATTTTAAATGTAATTTTATTCATTTTCTTCCATTCTTTATTATCAAATTAAATTTTCAATGCTTTAATGGTTTTTTAATGTTTTATACTATATTCATAATGTCTCAATAGTTTCTTCACATTTATTCCAATATTGTGTACCATATTCATGTTATTCAAATAAATTCATTATTAATATTCATCATTAACTTTGAAAACCAGTATTTTCTTATTGAATATATGAATTGATTGAGAATATCTTACGAATGCATGGGCCGGTATTAGATTTAAAATATTGGATCCATATTTGGAATTGGTTGGTAAAAAAATTAAATATCCCATTGTTATTTTTTTTATGTATGAATAGTAACCTTAATAATTTTTATTACCACGGTAAAGGTTAAATCGATTAATTAATGTCAAAAATGGATAATAACAAAAGAATGGCCCTAAAATTTTCTTTATTTTTTTGGACGATAATATATTTACCTTAATCATCCGATTGTCGAATATAAGGCATTTTTTTATTTGGATGTGATTATAAACATTGTAATATTTTAACAAATGAAATGTTTAAAATAACAAACTCATGGGTTTAATAAATATATTATTCTTATCTTGGGACAACTGGAGGATATGTTCAGTTGAAATTAGTATTTTTAAAAATTTATATTTTATATTTATCATGGTAATTTATTTTTAATATTTATTGAAACAATAATTAACTTAATTTGTTATACAATTATGGAGAAATAATTATTCAAATAATTTATAAATAAAATAAATAGTATTAAAAATATAAAAAAGTAATATAATTTGAAATAATAAATAGGACCTGAAATTTTTATTCATAACTATAATAATGTGTGAATATTTTAATTTATTATATTATAATTCCTTGTTTGTATTGATGTAACAAAAGTCAAAAGTGAATGAATTTTTTTAAAATTAACAATATTGGTATTTTAAGAAAATATTATTATATCAAATGATTTAAAAATACAACATTTAGAAGAAAAAAAAATTATTTGGTTTATAATATCAATCATGGTTGATTTAGGGGGTGTTTTTCATTTATAGTAACTATCTTGACTCTCATGGAGTAAAAAACTTTGTATTCGCGATAAGTGTGAAAAAGGATAATGGGGATTAAAACAAAAGAAAAGGATTAAAATGTGTCGTAAAACTCTCCAAAAATTATTTTATGAGAATATTTACACTCATTCTCTTGTTATAACATTATATTATCAAATTGGATCCATTTTGATATTACAATTATTTTATATTAATTTAATATTTTTTGGAAATTCTAGGACTGCACTTATCCTCTTTTATAAAATTGAAACACTTATTCTCATTTATTCTCACATATAAAACCATTTGTTTTACCCATTCAAGTGAAAAATACATGTTGGTTCTGAAGTTTAACAACATTTTTTTTCAATTTCTTTAATTTTCAAATCAAAAAAACATACATAAAACTTGTTTACTAACTTTTTATGTCTCACATATTTTAGTATATTTTTATAGAGAACATTATTTTATATCATACATAAAATTATTCGAATTTATCTTGAATATTAAAAATACATTATTCACTAAAAAATCATTATAAGAATTGGTGTAATTATACAAATCATCTTTCTTCAACCAGATGTTAGAATTAAGACATGTCTCTCTTACTGACTAATGTCATGACTGTTGGACTGATATTGGTAAAAATACAACTAGATAAGTACTCGTGTGTATTAACATATTTTCATTATTAAGGAAACCCATCAGACTAACAAATTATTAAAACTAGATTTACAAAATAATTTTTTCTATGATAAAAGAAAAACATTAACATTGTATTGGTTTTAATGAATATAACATGTGACAATTAGTTACGATTATCTTTCATGTGTTAGGTATTTAACGCTATGAAAATGAACATGGAAACATGAAAGTTAGTAGAGAGCCTATAAATAACTATTCACATTAAGAGATTGGATCTAGTTGATTACATTCGATCTAATTTTTTTAGTTGAATTATTATCATGAATTTCTCATTATTATTCTTTATTTATTTCGTTATAGTGTTTTATTCATAAGGAAACCTTTTCAGGTTGTCTCCTTAAATAATTTTTTAACTGTAACTCATGTCAAAAAAAATAAAATCGAGGGAATCTAATGATAGAAATATTGTGAATCTAATACAACATATCAATGGATTCTAGGATTAGAAAGACATAGTTGATCATTTTATAGAGAGATTTTATGGATATGATGATATAGATAATATGATCATCGTATTGGGGGCTCTCATGGTATGGAAATAGGAAATTTTGTTTTATGTATAAAATAGTGGATACATTTAGTCATGGATATTGAGTAACTTACTCTTAATTTAAAATGTGTTATCTTTTTTATAATAGATTTTTTTTATCCCTACTGTTATTAATTTCTATTTTATTACTTTTTTCTATTCAATTTACTATTATTATACATTTAATGGAATGTGAGTCATCATATTAATCTTTCTATCTTCTGTGTTTTATCATATTAACTCTTATTACGATTTATTTACTTTGATTAATTAAATACACTATGATGTTGATCAGTTACTCTAATTTAATAATACCATTGTCTAATTTTGATCATGTGTTTCCTCTAATTTTACAGAGTCTGAGTCCAATAAACATACCTTAAGTGGATTGGGGTCAATTAGTGTAAAATTTTTAAACATATTTTTAAAATTACAATTCACCCCTATTATAAGTATATCCATATATAATAATACATATAATCTTAAAATACCATTCTATAACCTGATACATGTTCTGTAGGCCTTATATTGTGAATAATACAAATCTTAAAGGTCATAAGGTGTTATAAAAATGATATTTTTCAATGAATATATTTATTTATAACAATATATTTTAGTTTTATTTCCACATACACCTCCTTATAATCTTACTAATCCAATATAAACAAATAAAAAAGTACCCTTGAGGTTCTGAGATTTCATTATGTTAATATAATAACCTATATATGTCTTCTCATCCATCAAATGGAAAATAAACCCATCGTTCATGTGTATAGAGAACTATCACCTCACGGACTGATATAATTAATTTTCCATCCACACCACACATTATAGTATTATAATTATGGAATTAATTATTATAAATTATATTAAGGAAATTTTTATCCTTATGAAAATATTATATGTCATTTACCTTCTTATTTTTTTGTTCATATAAAAATGATAACATTGTTTTTGTGTAAATGTAGACTATCACCTCTATGAAGCAATGCAATTCATTTTTCATCACCACATCATCTGGATTATATACTTTAGTATAATTAATGAAATAATATGATATTTATGATAATATTATCATTATAAAAATAAAAAATGATATGTACCTTCTATTTAATTTTATTATTGAAAAAAAAACATTAGGCATGCGTACGTACGACAAACCATCTCCATAATTGTAACATGTATTTTTAATAACCATATTCCATGATTTGTTTTAAAATTATTGTTGATGTATTTAAATTTAATTTATATCATTATTATTGTAATTTTCATGTTTTAATAATTACCTATTTAATGTTACTCAACATACCAAATCAATCGTTTACTTTTGAAACATATGTCATTAGAACGTCTAAGGTGAATTTAATTCCTTCAATAATTAAATGTAACATAGAAAGATATAAAATAATAAAAATAAAAGAAATGAAAAATTTTATGAAGAAATAAGGTAACTAATCAATATTTTTTATTCAGGTTGATAATGAACAGATGTGATGAGCCAAACTCAATGTAAAGAACCTTCTTTAATAAAAATATTTTTTAATGTTTTCCTTTAGAAATATTTTTCTTTTAGGTCCACATTTTTAAATTTATTCGATCGATATATTTTTATGGAAATATGTGATTTACATAGAAAAGCTATTGTTTCTTCTAACATTCATTCAATGGTTTTAAAAAGGAATATTTTTATGAAATTTTCTTACTTTCATTAAAAATTAAACAACAGAATGATCTTTTTTAATATATATAACAACAATGACTTTTATCTCCCCCAAAACCATTATTTTATGTTTCTATTTGTTTAAAATCATTCATGTTTTATTCAACTAAAAACCATATTTTCCATTTTTTGGAATTATAGTTTTGAAAAATGTGGTTTAAAGGAAAGATATATATCATTATCCCATAAATTTCTTATGGGTGAAAATATTTAGATTAAAGACATCAAAATATTAGGACTATGTTATGATTTTTGGTAATTTTTTGTGGGGAATGGTGGTTTCATTATAAACCTATAATGTTTGAGACTGTTATAATTCTCTAATACATTAGTGAGAGGGACTAAGTTAACTAGTTTGATTTATTCTATGATATTATATGAATATATTTTGATGGATATTACCATAATAATTATGATGGTGATTTCAAGTATAACTATGATGGTTACTCTAGGTATTCATATGTAACTTTGATGGTTACTCCAATAATAGCCATGGTGGTTATTCTATTTGTAACTTTGAGGGTCACTCTATTTATATGACTGATATGAAAATGATTCCCTAGGTTTCCTATATTTTTTATCTATGATATATATTTGTTTTAAAAGTTTACTTTGTCAAAAAAAAGGATGTTTTTTAATGTCTAAATGATTTATTTTTTAATATATTGGGATAATGGGATAATGGTATGTATTTTTAGGGGTTTCTTATTTTTCACTAGGCTAATGGATTTCTTTATTTTTCTATTGATTAATGATTTTTTTCCATTATAAATTTAAAAAAATACTAATGGAAGACTACAGACATCATCGAGGTCAAGATAAAAATAATGAAAAGGTGTCACCCAAAGAAAAATATTTTCTTTTTTAATGATTTTTCAAATAGAAGTGTAAAGTTAATTAAATTTTATGCTTTTTAAAATATGGGTTTTTTATATTATTTTTATGAAAGACATATATAAACTCAAATCCTAAATGATCTTTTTGAATATAAGAAATTTATTTCTACTTAAATTAAAAAATAATATTTAATTTTTAAGGTTAATTAATTACCGTTTGAATAATAATAATATAGTTTAGATAACTCCAGAGGTTAGGATTTTATTAATACAATTATTTTAAAATATTTTACCTAATGATAATGTTAAAATGATATAGTATTTAAATATTAAAATTTTTCATCTCATAAACAATGTTTGGTCATAATTGTTTCCCATAGTGAAAAAATGGGATGTCATTGTAGGAATAAACCAAGAGAAAAATATCCCTCAAAATTAGAAAATTGGAATGAGTGGAATTATATTTGAGTAATTTTTTAATATTCTGGATCATTTTAATAAAGATATAAATTATGGTCGTGTCCATTAATGATAGTATCAAGCACTAAAAAAGGAACATTTCGAATTTATAAAATTTTACGAGGAATCACCCTCCTGAATTCAATGGGTTTTATGACCCAGAGTTGGTTGATGTTGGGATTAAATCCTGATAATAGATATTTGATTTCGTGGGTATCCTTTTAAAAATAGTTAAATATTTCCATTTATCTTTTGGATGGTGAAATTAATTGAATGTGGAATTTGGTTAAGAATGCCAAAGTGAGATATGTGGTTGATTACATGGAATGGAAAAATTTATGAACCTATTTCATGATAAATATTCCCCAAAACATTTTCATATATATATTGAGAAACATTTTTTGGAAGTGTAAAAAAAGATTAATATTATGTAGTCATGTCTGAAGAAAACATCAGAATGTTTTCCATATAAGTGAAATGTTTTATTTCAAATATGGATAATGAATATAATTAATTTTAATCTAGATTTAAACCATGTTTATAAATAGAATTTTGTACATTATAATTTAAAATCTAATAACATTGTTTTTCATTATTCCAAGTATGTTAATATTGAGTTTTATGACACAAATAATCTTCAAGAATACAAGATTAATAAATGTTGATGGTCGAAAACAATTAAGGCGAAACTACATAAGAAGTCTAGGGGTAATACTCTAATAGTTTTTAATTTTGGTAAATGTGATTTCTTGAAATTTTTACAGCCTCGGTAATGTTTCATTATTGAGATAAGATAGATAATATGGATCATGAGTGTAGTGAAAAATATATTTATTGTAGTAAAGACTATTTTTAAAAAAATGGTAATTTTTTTAATATTTGTGAGATGGTTTATTAAGAATATAAGTGTCCAATGAAGGGCACTAATGATGGGAATCAATGATACTATAATCAAAAGGGTGTGGATAAATCCTTTAAAATAAATTATTAGATGTTTTCCCATCATAAAAAGTAAAAATAACTCTATGGATCACAATATTTTTCAAAGATTGACTATGGTTAGGAAACCATCAACTGAAGGTGAAAGAGTATGATATTCCAAATATAGTTTTAGACTATAAATGATAGCTATAAATTTTTATTGTTATCTTTTTGTGGAAAACATCATTAGTGGTAATTATGGATCTCATGAATAGATTCTTCCTTGCACCTTTGGATAAGTTTGTGACAGTTTTTATTAATGATATCTTGTTGGATTCAAGATGGTTTTAGGGATCATAAAAATCCATAGGATTGTTCATTCATAGTTTATATTCTCCTAATTTGGAATCATTTATTAGATGGAATCGATACCATGGAAAAAGGGCGCATCATTTATAGTTTTTAGAGACATAAAATTAAGGACATATGATATACATGTAAATATACCTATAAGATATTACATTATATATAGTAATTAAATAATAATCATTGAATATTTTATTATTTTGTAAAAATATGTTTTATAAAAAACCATTCAATAAAATAAGTGATTTGAGTATTTAATATTGAAAGATAATTTTTGATCAATATATGGTTTTCAGAAGTATTTATGATGATTGACCATATTTATGGAAATTATTATCATATCATTGATAGTATATGATTAGCTCCTATAATTTTCAGTATGGGATGTTGAAAGTGATTGAATATATGATAAAATACTTCATATTTTTGGGATTCAATTTTTGTCTGTAATATTTCAAAGATTTATAAGGATAGTTATTTATGGAATGATTTAATTTGAACTTTTGGTATTAATATTTAATTTTAGATATTGATTTTTTATTTCTTCATAATATGTTTTGTTTATTTTTAGAATTCACTTATATTTTCCAAACTATTTTATTTTTGGTTAATTTCTTATGATAAGAGGAATAACTTTTCATCCATTTCTATATTATTTTATCAACTAAATTTTTTTCCCATTGCTCTAAGGATGAAAACATTCATCTTGAATACTCATCGTTTGGAAAAAAATATGATGTTATTATCAAAATTTATTAAAGTCTGAAACCATACATATTAGTTAAGTATATATCATTACATTATTATTCTAGATGGTAAAATAATTACTCAAATATATGAAGATGTATCTTTAGAAAAAATATATGTTTACTTTTATTATCGTAAAATCAATGCTATTCTAACCCATCAAAGGCATAATGTTTTATTTTGGTCAACATACTCATTGACATATTTTCTACCACTCTCTATTAATACAGATGCGTTAGATTAATTATTCCATGTTAATAATTTAAATTCTCTTTTATGTTATCCAATTATGAAAACTATTTATGTCTTATTCCATATGACCTTTACACTTCCCTTCCCCTCTATTAAAAAGAGGTTTTATTATCCATTTTTATGGTGTGGGATTTCAAAAAAGTTATTTTAAATTGTTAATCATTTGATTATCAAACATGAGTTAATATTTTTGGGTTAAATTTTTTTTAAGAGGAGAGAATGAAATATCTCACTATCTTAAAATAATGACTCTATCTGATAGTATACAAAATACGCGACACCAAGAATAAATGAGTCATGAAATATTATTATTTAAATATGATCATTATAAACAAATATTTGAATTGGTGGGTTTGAATTAGATTAACATAATTTTCAAATATATATAAAGTTCACAATAAATTATAATATATAAATAAATTCTTTATAAATAATCACTTAATTTTTAGATAGTTAATATTATGCTTAAAAAATATGTTCTCTTCAAAACTGATTTTTATTTATTTTTGTGAGTAGATATTTTAATCATTAAATATAGAATTTTAAAATTATTTTATAAAATTAACATTATTTTTTAATATATAATTTCAAATTTATCATAGGATGAATGTTTTATAGTTTCCTGAAAAGAATGATTTTTCTATGAATACGGAAAAATGCATATTTTTATTAAAAATTGTATTTTCTTAATGTATTTATAAATATAAATATATATATTTTATTTAAAATTAATTTAATTTAGTAAATTTTATTTAAAATAACAATATTATGGTTTTTTGATGAATTTTATTTTGTAATGTAGTGTAAAAACATATAATACTTAAAGGTGGGATTTTTTCATAAAAAATCTATTTTGTGTTTTATTTTTCATGATTAATTAAATATTTAATTATTCCAATTATGTGTATAAGTTTTTAAAAATATGGATTTAAAATTTTGAAACAGCGGGTATAATTTTGTTAAATATTTCCCTTAGTTTTTTTGGTCAACATGAATATTATCCTTTTTAATGTTTGCTACCACGGTAAAGGGGAAATTGAGTGATTAAGGTTAAAAAATTGATATATACTAAATAGTTACCTAAACACTGAAATTTATATTATTTTATTATTATATCTCATTTATAATCATCCAAAGGTCGAATATATGGCCTTTTTTCATTTATATGTGATTATAATATTTAAAATATTTTTTGTAAAGAAAAATATAAAATGTCTCACTCTTGATTTTAATAACTATAATATTTTTAACATTATGATAACAAGATGATATGTTATATTATATATATTATTTCTAAATATAAATGATTTAACTTCACCTGGGTAATTTATTTACAATTTTTATTAAAAAATTAATTACCTCAAATTATAACAAAATTTGAAGCGGTAATTAATCAATTAGTGGAAAAATAAAAAAAATATTAAATATATTAAAAGTAAAATAATTTTAAAGAACTATTGTCATAAAAAATAGATAAAAATAACATAATAGAATTATTTTAAATAATTACATTCTAATTCATTGTTTTTTTAAGCCAGGAAATTCAAAGTAAATGAAAAGTTATAAAATTTACTTTATAGATATTTTTTAGAAACAATATTTATATAAATGAAAAAAGTTTCCTAAATAAAATATATTAATAAAAGTTATTAGGATATTGTTTAAAATAACAACCATATTTCAATAATTCTTCTTTTTCATTTATTGTAACTATATTGACCCTCAAAGTGTAAAAAACCATGTTGGCATGATAACTGTGAAAATGGTTAACAAGGGTTTAAACAAAAATATAATTATAAAAATGCGATCGAGACATGTGAAAAATATTTCATGAGAGTATTTAGAATAATACCTGTAATATATTGTAATTTTCTCTATTTCAATCTAGTTTTATATTAAAATTAAATTATTTTAATTTAATATTTTATTAAATTTCAACAGTGATCCTACTCTCACTTATAAAAGGGAACCACTTATTATGATTAATTAACAATTGAAACCCCATATGGATTAGAAAATATCATCTCCAAAGACATCCTATAATCCATCATAATGTTATAGAGTATTTTTCTAATAATAATAGTCATTGAGGTCTTAAGGTCTTATGCAAATTAGATTTGTAAATATGAGGTATAGTTTGAACCGCATATATTTTTTTATTCTTCCAAATCCTTAAAATATTATTCAATGATGATAATATAAATAAAATATTATAATTAATATATTTATATGTTATATTTTAATTCCATAACCAATCTACCACTTATATTCCATCAAATCGGAAATAAACCCATCGTTCTTATATACGGCAAACTATCACCTCATCAACCGATTTAATTTTTTTTCTATCGATGTCTCTCCTAAAAAGATTATAATGATTTAACTAATTCCTATATATGATATATATATGACACATTTTTTATTATTAAAATTCTATATATGTTTTACCTTCGGACCATTCCATTCACAAAAAATTATAACATCATTCGTGTGTACCTGTGGACAACCCCCCACTGCAAAGCGATTTGATTTATTTTTCACCATCATATCACAAGGATGATATTAATAAGTATAATTGAATAAATAATATTATATTTCTGATATGATGATAAATATTTAATGATCAAATGGTACATACCTTTATTCTATAATTATCATGGAAAAATTGAAACGTTACTCATGTGTGTGTAAGGCCTACCATCCCCATGATTGTAACATAGTACATTTTTCATAACCATATTTCAGGAACATTTTTAATATTATAATTAATGTATAAAAATGATTAATATTTATTTAAGATTATTCTAGATTTGATATAATAATGTCATATTTGACCATAGTCAACTTACCGATGAAATTTTGGACTTATGAAACAACTATCATCAAAACATCCAACAAGAATTTAATTGACTAAATAATTTTATTTATCATGGTAATATAACAAATAAAATTATTGATAAAAATGAAATAATTCCCTATGTATTTAAAAAATTATCATTTTTTTATTATTCAACTATATTAATAACTAATATTATGAGTCAGATTTAAGATAAGGGACTTTCTATTAAAAAATACTCTTTTAATGTTGTCTTGTCAAACTAATTTTCTTCATTGAAAATATTTTGGAAAATATTTTATTGTTGTATTTATTTGAACATTAGTGATCTATTATGAAAAGTTAATTTTTCTATTTTAATTTATTTTAAATTATTAGAAAATGAATCATTTTACAGAATGTTTTAAATTACATTTAAAAAGATAAATTCAATGTTCTTTTTTAATTTTTTAGATTATAATGGATTTTTATTTTGATATAATGTTATTTGACGTATAGATTCCTTTATAAGCATTATTGGTTTTATTAAAAAAACCCTCTTTTAATTTTTTTTGTAATTATATTTTTTTAATTGGGGTTTAAATAAAATGGATATATAAATATCTGAAAATATTTTCTTATGGGTGAAAAAAACATTTTTATGATGAAATATTTCATATATTATGATTATGTTATCATTCTTGGTGTTTTTGGAGTATTGGTTCTTACTTTACAAAAAATAAAATGGTGATCTCATTATATATCACAAATTTGTTAGGTAAATGGATGGATTTAGTCTATTGGGATTCTCTTAATAGATTGTGGTAATTTACTGTGATGGTTATTCCAAATAAAACAATGATAGTTATTTCAAGGGTAAATGTAATGGTTACTCCAAGTATTCAAGTGTAACATTAATGGTTACTCAAGTATAAAAGTGATGGTTATTCAATGTGTAACTGTGAGGGTTACTCCATATGTAATAGCGATATAAAAAAGATGCACTATGTTTCCTATATGATAAATGTTTTCTGTTTATGGGTATTAAAAGTTTCATTTTGAGAAAAAAGTATGTGTTTTTTTTGTGGAAAATATTTCTTTCAAAAGCTCAACGAATTATGTGATAAGGGTAAGTATTTTGTGGATTTAATTTTTTTGTATAGACTAATGTATTTTTATGTTTTAATATTTTTATTGAGATTATTTTTCTCATAACATTTTTCACATGTTTCCCATAATATTAATGGGCACATGGATGGGGTAAAGATAAAAATAGTAAAGATGTGTCATCAAAAGAAAACATGCTATTTTTTATAGTTATATGCTAAAATTGGATACAAAATATAATTTTCCAATTCTTAATATATATATATATATATATATTTTATTCATGTTATATAATCTAACTCGATAAAACTATAAACCAAAAAATATTTTAGAATATATGAATGTGAAATCTAGTTAAATTCTCTAGAATATGTCATGTTTATGGTCAGTTGTTTACATTTTAACAGACAAAATTATAATTCTATATTAATTTTATTACTTATTAATTATATATTTTTAATATTAAAAATTATGCATTAACATTAATTTCATTCTTACATCTTGATAAAGACAAAAAAAAGTGATTATTTGTTATATCGAAATTTTTATCTATTCAACCAAAAATAAATTGTATTATAAAATCCCCAAAATTCATATTATGCATCTACTAAAATGATGATTTCTAAAATTAAATCAATTTTATCAATTTAAATTTCCAAAAATAAGGAATCCAACTTTTGAATAAAAATAGGAAATCTAAATAAAAAATGACTTTTATAGAAAACTACTCTTTTCCGCCTTAAATATTCATAACGATATATAGTTTCATTATTATCATTAAAAATGGTGTAATTATTTACTAAGAGTGAATAAATATATTTTTATAAGGTAAAATTTTCAAAAGAAATTTCATAATTTTGTTTGTCTTATTCGAACAATCCAATTAGAAAAATAGTTTATGACGATCATATTTAAAAACATAATTTTTCAATAGTATTTAATTGTTTATTCAGACATAGTGACATATTTATTACATGATAGAGAAAATAATATTCATTTATATGAATATACACTAAAATTATAGGTTGTCACATTATTTCCCAATAAAGAAATTGTTTCCCCATAATTTATTCTCACATACAATATAAATTTTATAAAATCATTAAAAATAAATCCCTTGGAGTGGAATATTCTTAAACATTAGTGGAAATAAAAACCTTTTTATCCAGAAAATATCATTTCATTTTTCAAATAACATAATGTTATATTATAATACTAGATAACATATCATTTTAATGAAATTTCATAAACCATTGGCGTATTATTAAAAGACATACAATTCATAATAGGTTTCCAAAACACTACCATGATAGTTAAAAAATTTATCAAATATATATAAATATATTTATCTTCATATAATTTTGGGTGAGTAATTATGTTAACCTTGTGATATATAATAAGAGAAAAAATACTTAATTTATTTATATCTTCTTGATGGGAGGAATTTCTTTTTGTGTATGTACTTCATTCAGTTTCCAACTCTATATTATCTATTACACCGTCAAATGAGTATTCCAGATTATATTTTTCGTTCATTATGAAATAAAATACAATTAATATGGATTAAAAGATATAAAAATTATTAAAAATTATTTCTTTATTTATATTAACCTAAAACAAAATTTCTAACATAAGTTAATAAAATATCATATATGATGAAATACTATATTAATATATAACTCATCAACAAATAACACCATAATGTGAAATTAAATCATTTATTAAAATAATAACCTTAAAACTCTTAAAAATATTCCATAAACAAAATTAAACAAGTAAAACCCAAATATTATAATAAATTTTTCTCCTTTTAAAAAATTATTTCTATAATAGCTTGCATTGCATGCAACTGTGATTTTAAACGAACCACGAGACACTATTAGAATAAAATGACCATTATATCATAACTATTAAATTAGTGGGAATAAATAATAATAACTTATTTATGAAATAATATTATGGTAAAACTAAATATGAATGTATTGTTGAGGGCTTAGAAAATAATCACACAATTTTAGTAAAATAACATTATTCTTCAAAAATACATTTTCATGAAAAAATGAGTTATTTTATGTATTTATTCATTTTTATAAAAATATATTGGATGAAATGAATAAAAAATTTTAATTCATCATGTAAATTTAACCTTAACATTATTTTTTCTATGAAAACATTTACTTTTAATAAAGAGTAAAAATATTGATTTGTATTGAAAATGGTATTTTCCTTTAAATTCTTCAAAAGTTCACATTATTTAATGGTTTAGTTTTAAATTATAATTAGTTCACTTTGTGTTTAATATAATTCTTTTGTTGTTTTAATGAATTATTTTATACATGAATATATTATAAAAACATTTTATGCCTTAAAAGGGGCATTTTTCATAAATACTAAATTCATGGTGGTTTACCAATTTTATATTAAATTAAATTCCTAGCATATTTTTTTTATGTTTGATAAATGGAAGAAAAATTTACATTAATAATGTCAAATTTTGGAATAAATGTCTTTTTTTTAACTAATATGAATAGTACCCATGGTACATTTTGTTATAAGGCAAAGCGTAAATCAGGTAATTTTGGTTTAAATAAAATTATAGACTATATAATTAAACAAATATAAGATAAAATATTGTTACATGAAATAATTTATAACCTTATCGCATATGTATATAATTTTATCATTTAATGGACACTTCTCCCTGAAAATGACTTTATAATATTTAAATAAAATGAATAAACATAATATCACTTTCCTTGTCTTTGATATCCCTTATGTGTCCATAATATGAAAAATGAATGATCTGAATGAATATCAATGTTAATTATTTAACTTAATATACATATTTTTATGATGTACTTTCTTTTTGTGTTTTGGGATACTTGGATGAAATTATGATGTTTATAATATTTTATTTAATAAAAATTTAAATATATCACATTCATGTTTTAAATAATATATCATTTTTAATAGAGGGAAATAAAATAGATAAATTCTACTATAAATATTATTCTAAAATATAGAATATTTATATTTTTCAAGGTATTTTATTTTTAACTTTTAGTAATGGAATGATTATATCTAATAATTACACAATTCTTATATATTATTTTTTTATTAATAAAAATATAATATATTTTTCAATAAAAAACATAAAATATTTACAATTTTGGATAATTAATACATCCTATAAATTTTATATATCATGTTATCCTATCAGGGATGTAATAAAATATATTTTTTAAGTTTACTTATTATATAGATTTTTTAAAAATACAATATACAAATACTGTCAAAATTGAAATTATTTATACTTTATCAAACTAATGTTTTATTAAAATATTTAAAAAATGAAGAAAATTTATAAAAATGAAAAATAATTATAATATGTTCAGAAAGGATACAAAATTTTCATTTATGGTCTAATTTAAATAAAAAAATAATATGGTATAATCTATTAGTTTTAAAAAGTAGTTACATTAGTTAAAATTAAAATTGTTTTACTAAGGGTTAAGTAAAATGATATGTTTTAAATGAATACCAACACCTAAATAAAATATATTCATTGATGTGATTAAAACATTATATAATCTTGTATTGTAATATATTATATTTTGGTGGTATTTGGAAGGATAATTAATTTAGTATAAATTAATATTTTAGAAATTCCAAAGGTGTCCCCACCTTATTTATAAAAGGGAACCTCCTCACACATTTCATAATAACTCATTGATACTTCAGTAACGACATTCCCATACCCATTTCCCATATAAAATCATTATACACATTCTATAGGTGATGGTTTTCTCAACAGACAAACTCTAGTGTCCCTAAGAGGAGACCTAGAGGAAGCTCACTGAAGAATAAGTATTCTCCATTACCGATTATCTCAAGATCATTTCATTGTCTACTTCCTCTTTAATTATAGTTTTCATTATAAATTAATAATTCCAGTATATCATATATTATTAGATATGATTATTTTAATAGAACTACCATATTCTATCTTCAATTCACCCTATGAAAAATGAAATCACCATGCATGTGTACTTATGATCTATCATCCCATCACCGTGGTGTAATATGTTTTTCATCAACACATTATGATGATGTGTGTAAGGATGGGAATAATAACTATAATTTATTACTATAATGAGATATTTATTCTCTAATATATATATATATATCATCTAATTCAATAATATTTCAAAATTGAGGGAATTATATCAACTCGCGTGTGTGCGTATGACCTACCTTCTCCATAAAGCGATGATATTCATTCTCCATAATGACCATTAAATAATGATTATACAAATTTGAATAATGAAAAATATGATATTTTTTACCTTAATATATATATTTAATTCAAAATACTATATTCTATGTTCAATATGGGAACTGATATAACAAAACATGCATAATAAAATTAAGTAGTTAACTCCTGAAAGAAGTGTAATAATAATATATTATTTCACTTTTGATAATATGATCATATATGATATAATAAATATAAATATTTTTTTTAATGGGTAAAAACATTATTTAATCCATTATTCATGAGTTTATGATATGTACTAAGGAACCTATATCTATGATAAGAAATAATTTCACAATATCATTAATATTCATGATTTATTATACGTAAGTATTTGTGGGGTGTGTTTATCATAAATTTCTATGTTACTTAAAATAAATTAAAATATATTCTTACCATTCTTCTTAAAAAATTAACACCATTTTGGGAAAGTTTTATATTTTTACTAAGTGTTTTCAATAGAATATTTTATCATTTTCCCATTGAGGTACTTTTGGACTTATCTAACAAAAGTACAAGAATAGTTATTTTTTTAACTTATATAGCATGAATGAGTTTTTATGATTTAATGGCCCCTTTTTTATTTAAGAATTATATTACAGTATTATAGTGTTGTTATCAAATAAAATTATTTCTTTTAAAATCAAGCTTCTTTTAATTAAAGAATTATTTTTCAAATCATAAGGGATATTTTCCTTAAAAATTATTATCAAGCATTATCATGGACATTACTTAAGTTTTACATGGGATATTTTTCAAGGATGTTATCACTATTATAATATGGTTGGTTTATATGTAAAAAATTAATTTTTTTATGTTATGTTATGATTTGATGCTGTTTAAGAAACCCATTTATTTTCATGGGCTATTAAATGATGCATGATTTATGTTCTTATGGCACAAAAATGTATGGTTTTCATTATGTGATGGGTGGGACCTATATCACCCAAAAATACATTGGCTAATGATTTACATCTCATGTGATATATAGAAAAATGATAAATGATCGCGGTTCTGTAATAAAGGGGTAGAATTGAAATTAATCATGATTCAGTAACACATGATGGGAATGGTGTCTTAACTGGCTTTAGTGAAGGAATTTTTTCACAACAAGAATCTTTTAAATGAGCCATGAATAATATGAAAATTATTCTATATTCATATTTTAATACCACAACCTCAAGTATTATTTTTTAATCTCATTATGAGTTGTCTTTATGAACTTATATGATTTATCTTGTGACGATATATCATGATCTTTGATTTCAAGGATACTATTTTAAATTTTTTTTCTTTCATTCGTATATCTTATTATTATTATATGAATGATTCCTTACTTACTTTGAATCTGATCTCTCCCCTTTTTATATTTACTTTCCCCATGATATGAAGAATGTTATTATGTAACATGTGTAAAAAGGGGGTCCATATATAAAGTAAAAATCAGGAGATTATGTAAATGTTTTATGAACCAGTTTTTTGTGTATCTTAATTTCCAGAGATACTGAACCTATATAGTCTTAGAATGGTTCTATTATGTTTTTAAATTTATACTTTTAAATTTAGAATTAATATCCATGTATGAAATGTATAGTTTTCATAGTTGGTATCATAGTATATTTTAGTTATCCTATCAAATATTGGATTCAAAAATGTTCATGACAACCCTAAGGATTAGTCTTATTATACATTACAATACTAGTGTTTTGGTAACAGTCATGAATACCCAGTGATATAACATAAGGTGTCCTGAATTGAAATATTATAAGTATTTTCCCTTGATACTGCAACCCTTCAAAAATAGCCCACTGCATAGGAGGTCATATTATCGATGATGCAACATATCCTATTATGTTGTCCTACTAGATGGGGGATCTCCACATATGGATTAGTTGTCATAGCGATACCAAGAAACCGATCATGGGAAGTGAAGCTAGATGATCCTGCTCCAGAATCACCAGAGGGATACCACAACTCTATCTGAAAATCATCCTATCAAGGGGATCACAAACTAGTACTAGGGTTGTAATGCCACAAGATCCCTCATAGGAACAAACAAAGGGAGTTCATTCAAACGCTAATAGTAAAAACATATCTAACCACGTTTACCCAAAACATCACCCTCTTTCTCACCTCTAAGGCTCAATCCACGGCCACCATTGCGTTCAATGCGAAAAAACACGTAGGATAGGAGGTTTACTAGCTCGGAATGGTCAATTAGTGAAAAATTTACTATTCATTTTAACAAGTCCTAGCGGAGCCCACACCATGATTCTGAAACTCATCAATTGGATCACAACATTGTGATACCCTCCAAAAAATGCATGATATCATATACTCATTGGTCCATAAAAGACACTAGAGGAATAAGTCAAATTTCTCTGTAACTGCCCAAAACCAGCCACATGGGGCCCACAACCGAGACTTAGTCCCATCACCCCAAAACTATCATGAAACATCCCTATTACTATAATGTTCACAACCCCAGTAACAGTGTGCCAACATATGCTTCGTGAAAAAGTTACAATGGGTCGAAGCTAAATAATAATAAAATATTATTATTATTTCAACATTTCATAGCCACGAGCCCAACTCATAAAATTCCCCAAACACTCTCAAAGGGTACCTCTTGATGGAAGGATTGTGTCATCACAAATAGATCGTAAATTAGACTTCTTATTTTGTGAGTTACAAAGGTTAAAATAACCCCTGGAAAAATGTGGCCTGACCACCACCGGTCTCAGCGGAAACCGCTTTGTTGGAGCCAAAATCCACCATGCCATAGGCAAACTCCACCGTGTCGCTGCCTCCCTCACAAGATTCCACCCTGGAAGCCACCATAATCTGGTTTTTTCACTGAAAAACATTCTCGAACAACTGAGAGCACCCCAGTAATCCAAATTCAGATCTGAAACTAGTTTAAAAAAACCTGGGACACAAACTACACAAACCTTATGATTATTTAAAGTAAAACAACACATAAATGGGATCTGTGATTTTAAAACTCAAACAGCCGACACTTTGGTGGAATGACGATGCTTTGCATGCTTTACTACTATCGCTACTCGATCTAGGAGCGACCTCAGTCAAGATTGGAGCTAAATGATGCCTCACTTACTCAATTATGGCATTCATTGACGAAATGGAGGAGGAAAATAATATGTTCCTCTCTGGTTACAATGAAGAATAATGGGGGGGATTGTTTTATTTTCATTATTGTTATTTTTAATAAAAACATCATTTTAACTCTTTGCCAACACACCTCCGACCTAGATCCAAGTGCCGACTAAAATTATTTCACACCAAGTGTAAACACGACAGTCTAGACTCAACCGAAATCTCAAAATTTAAATCCGAGACTCCGTTAATAAGTTAATCACACCAACAACAATAAATAAATTATTCATTTATTTATGAAAATGATATTGGTCACCATTTTTATAGCCAGTTTGCGCCCACAAAGCCTACACCCCGCCTAGGGTGAACGACACACTCCTGACGCATCTGTGCCCTCAAATGTCTATTTCGAGGTTCTGTTTAGGAGATAACTCATCTCCTCCATGTTAATAGGATAAAAATACTTAATATTTTTATAAAATTAATTTTGGGCACACCGGGCCTCGAAATCGAACGTCGTCTTCATGCCTAACTGTAGAATTATTTGTACGAATATTACAAAGTTTGACATGGCCAAAACCCATGCCGCTACATCCTCCCCACCTTATGACTTTTTGTCCATGTAAATTCATAAGCAAAATGGAATGAAACTAAACAATGAACCAGGTTACCCACACCAGGGAGTTCACCAAAAAAGGCAACAAATCAACCAAGGGTTCTAATGATGCCAACTAGAACACACTATGAGGAACCAAAGGCCTCACGCACAAACTCCCCAACACAAAACCCTACCCCAAAAACATAGGTCAGAGGTAATAATCCTCCACACCTTGAAACTATCCTCTTTGGGTGGCATTGACTCACTTATATGGCTTTAACCCTGTCACAAAAATGCATCTCAGTGGGGGAAGTATCCCTCATCTTCATGACCTCGAAGCACATCAAACAACACCAAAACCAACACATGGTCTTAATAACACCCTAATAAATCATAGAGAAAGAAATGAAAAAGTAAATAATATAGAATAATAGTGTCCATCAAAACTACATTAGAAATTATAAATAACATGGAGCGTATCTCTATCCATATGTGGATCCTTTGAGTCAAGAACCTCTAAGGTCTGAAGTTGTCCTCACCCTTGTCCTCCTACTCCTTCATCTCGATGTGGACCACCTAGGATAGTGGTGGTGGAAAATTTCACAGGCTTCCACCTCCTGCTGCTACAACAACTCTGTTGCCACGTCCGCCACCCGACAGACCTCTATACATGACACAATGCCTTTGTCAAGGCATGTTGTCGATTGGCTCCCTCTCTGCTACATAATGGGGCAGACAATCTCTAGAAAGATGTCACCAATCATCGCATTCATAACACCACCTCTCCAATGATGGACCAAAATCAGCCTTAGAGTCCTGATCCTTAGATCCTCGGTCCTTGGGTTGCCTCTTAAAGCACTGAGCTTTCCCGGACCCCTGCGACTATCGTCAGCTACTATCTTCAAAACTAGGTACTAATATCTCAACTCTCGTGTGCCCAACACTAAAGGGATTAATTTTCTCAACCAGAAAGCTCTCCACCACTGAGGCACGCTCAAGTTGCATAGGTGGTCATGATAAAAGAAAAAACACCTACCTAGATGTCTCTCTATAGGCCCTGATTGAATGTCTGAGTTCTAAAGAATGGGTCACGAAACATATTTAGGGATTAGCGTGACAGTTCTGTAAACCTCGTTGAGTACTCTGACATAGTTATACCCTCCTTCCGATGCTACAGATTCTCTTAGATTCTCACTGACCTCAGTGTAACTAGATAGAACTCTTCCCTGAAGAGACACTCAAACTCTTCCCATGTGAGCGTCTCCTCATCAGGGGACTGCATCATTAGACACCACCATTTCCCAGCCAAACTATGCAGAAGGCCCTCCGCTAGGACCGCCATCTGATCTGGAGGTGTCCTCGCTAGGAGGAATACTCAGGTGACAGCCTCAATCCATTCACCCGCTACCTGGGGGTCTTTATCACCCCGGTACCTCAGAGGTCAGTGCCTCTGGAACTCGTGCAGTGCACTCATCCTGCGTGCATCATCTTCTGTACTACCATTATAAGAAGATTCTCTAAATGTGGGGGCTCAACTGGTGGACCACCTAGAGGTCCAGCCTCAGAACCTATACCTTGATCCATAGTCTCTACTCAAGGTGGATTTTCACCATATTCTCGATTCAGAACCCTCTTTGACTGTAGTTGTGGAGGCATCCTGAAATACAAAGAAGACGCACCATGATCAAAGAGTATATATGGAGAGATGACTCTAAAAGAACAATGAAAACCAAAAACCTAGTTCTGTATGGTGAATGTACTGTTATTTCCATACAACCACTGTAATAATTTCTTAAGTTGAAATTCAGGTTATTAGAGTTCTGGTGAATGGATATTTTGGTCACAACAACACTGTAGTCCATTTCCTGAAATCTGAACTCAAAATATCCTAACACTACCACTATGCTACAAAAACCAATCCCACAACAAGACCAACTATGCTCTGAGATCCGAAAGGTGGAACCCCCTTTGATGCCACCATGTCAAGACCCTACTCAATGGGGCTCGAGCTGCGACTCCCCAATCCCACCTCCAATAGGCTAGGGGCTAGCGACTAGTGACAACTAGGCTATCGCACACATGAGAGGATTTATACTAAGGTACATGTACATATTCACCCATATACTCCTCCTTGCCAAAGTGCATAGATATATATAAAAACTAAAAATAAATGCATGAAAACATCTCACTAAAAACCATAGTATAACAAAAGTACAAAAGGGAAAATACATGGCTCCAAAAAGGTAAACTACAAAGGCCTCCAAATTGCTCATAAGGAAGGGATCGATGTCAAAAGCACCCATCAGAAACCTCCTCGGCACAACAAGGTTAAACACCCTGTTCGATCATGATCAATAAGATTTTCCTTCTCCGGGAACTACTAGGACTTTATTGAAATCCTTGTGGTATTCACAAGACAAAATACTTGTTAATGCAAATCCCGTGCTGGGGACAGTATATAAATACTCAGTAAGAGCCCCAAAAAACCCAAAATAAAAAGAGATCTTCTAAAAATAAATAGACAACGCATCCTAGCTAGAGGGAACCCAAACGAGAGAGACATTCCATCTCAAGACCATCCTTAAAAAACACAAATAGTCATCCCAGCTCAGGTATACGCCCGTACATATACCATGAACATTCAGATATTCAATTTTCATGTACCAGGCCTCATGTGGGTGTGACCTCATCACCAGTGACATTTTTAACTCAAGGCTCTAAGGCATACATGGATCCAAGATAACATGCTCTTTGAGCTATTTCATCACAAAAGACACTCGTTAGAGAGATACAACCTATCAGGCCTCACTCCACCATCCCAGATGGCCCATCTAAGGGAACACCCTCATCATACATCATCACTAAGAACAACACATTGAAATAATGAAAACACCAAACTCCTATGATATGGGATCACTCCTAGGGTCCCCTAGGGGATACATGAACCAACTTTTGTAACTCCAAGATCTCACTGAGAGTGGATCACTCTGAGGACCCACTGGGGGATACAAAAACCCGACCTGACATTCCACAAATCATATCACTCATATAGAAGATTGTCACCCATGAAAAGGTGGTCAAAATGATGCTGGAAACCTCATCTAGTATAAAATTCAATGTAGGGGATCGAAACGACGATACCACAAACCCTACTGATACAACGCACTAAGCAGGGGATTGCATTACCGATGATAACAAAACCCTACTGAAAACCACACACTGAGTAGGGGATTGTATACCCGAAGATACCACAACCCTACTAATACATCCCACAGCGTAGGGTTCATATTCTCGATGATGCAACAAACTCAAAACGGTTTTACTTTTAGATGGGGTATCGCCACCCATGGATATGAAGTCACAGTGATACCACAAACCCGATACAGATAAATGATGTTAGAGGATCCTTCTCTAGACTCACAAGGGGGATAACACAACTTTATTTGAAAATCATCCAATCCAGGGGATCACAAACCTCTAATGGGGTTTTAATGCAACAAGAACCCTAATGGGAACAAATCAATGGATTCTACTCAACTGATGCTGGTCTAAATGTCACTAACCCATTGTACTTACAACATCGCCACACTGTACACCTTCTAGGTTCATATCGAGGCCACCATCGAATTCTACACAGAATTACCGGTAGGATAGGCTATTTATTCACTCGAAACTGTCAACCGGTGAAAAATGTATTATTCACCACAAAAAATCTAAGTAGGGCCCACACCAAGATTTCAAAACACATCAATTGGATCACATTTTTGTGATCCCCTAAGAAAAATTCATGAGATCGTATACTCGTTTGTCCAAAACAGACACCAGAAGGAAAAGTCTTGTTTCTCCGTAAATTCCAAAAACCAGCATCATGGGGCCCACACCCTGAACTTGTTCCCAGAGCCCAGAAACTATCATGAAATGTCTGCCTTACTATCAACATCACAACACCACTAACAGTGCGTCAATTAGATGCTCCGTGTAGACTTTATGGCAGTTCGAAGTTGAATAATAATAAAATATTATTATTATTTCATTGTTTCGTAGTCCCTGGAAACGAAAAAATCCCATAAAATGCCCCAAAACTCCCAAAGGGTCCATATTGATTCAAATATCATGTCGCTGCTAGCAGCTCACAAATCGGGCTTCGGGTTTGTGTGTTATTGGGGTTTAAAGAACCCCCGAAAAAATCTGGTCGGACCACCGTCTGTCTCCCTAGAAACCACCATGCCGGACCTGGAATCTACCACGCCAGAGGCACACACCACCATGCTACCACCTCACCACCAAAACCCTCACCAAATTCTTCCATAGACGCTACTAAAATCTAGGTTTGCTGTTGGAAAACATCGGGGAACCACTGGGATCCCCTTGGTGCTCCAAATTCAGATCCAAAACATGTTTCAGAAAGCTCAAGACCAGAACTACACAACCCTTGTAAATATTTTAGGCAAAAACCTACCTATATATGATTTTTTATTTTAAAACTCAAATCGAATACCATTTGTTGGAATGATAATGCTTTTCATGCTCCACTGTTTCCACTACTCGGTCCTGGAGAGTTCATCATCAGGATCACAGCTCAATGACGCCTTGCTTGCTCAATTTGGGAGTTTTTTGGAGAAACGAGAAGTAAGGTGGATGTTACTACATAGTGTGACACTAAAATTAATGTTGGGGTGGGGGTGTTGATTGATTTTAATTAAAAAAAATTAATAAAAACATCATTTTAACTCACCGCCAACACGCCTCCGACCTGGCACTTGACACTCACAAAAATTACATCGTACCTAGGGTAAACAAAGTGTTTCGGACTCAACCGTAATCTCATAATTTTGATCAAAGACTCTCTTTAGGAGATATTCACACTGATTCCCATAAATAAATTATTCAATTATTTATGAAAATAAGACTGGTCACCTTTTTCTACACCAGGTATGCGCCCACAAATGTTACACCCCACCCAGGGTAAACGACACGCTATAGAAGTAGTTGTGCCCTCATATTTTGGATCTAAGTTACCATTTATGATATAACACATCTCTGGAATGTGTATGGTATAGAAATACATAATATTTTTATAAAATTAATTCTGGGCACACCAGGCCACGAAATCACATTCCATCTTCATGCCTAACTCTAGAATTATTCGTAGTAATATTCCAATGTTTGACATGAACATAACCCAATCCACTAAAAAACCAATGCCCTATTCCAAGGGTTTTTTATGATGATCAACATCATAAACCTCATAAGGACAATGAAAAAATTAAAATCGTATGTGATAACCACTACTGAGGTGGATGATGATGATGAAATGGTGAATGTTGCACATACCATCAACTCTAAATTAGAAAATGTTTTATTTGATTCTAGATCCACCCACTCATTTATTTATAAGAATTTTTGTTAATGTCAACCTATATATACCTCAACAATAACATGTTGATTTAGCTGTGAATACTCATAATAGAACTATGGTTTCCTAAAAAGTTTATAATTATTCTCTATTTGCTGTTTGTTAGAAAGAGCATCCATAAAATCTTGTGATGCTTCCTTTAGTAGAATTCGATGTTGTTCATGACATGGATTGGATTTCACTATATGGATAGAATATCGAATTTCAATGATGGGAAGTCAAATTTCATATTCTATATGAATCTATGACCATCTATCGATGCATGGATGAATATGAACTTCCATTGGAAATTTATTCCACATTATGTGTCTTAATTCCAATAGATGTATTATATCAATCTCAGATTCTTAGTTGGAAACACATTGTTAAAAATAATAATATTTTATTATATTTTATTTATTTCGTTTTGGATGAATTTTTAGGTATTCCAATGAATTGTGTAGTCGAGTTTTTAGTAGATCTCATTGCAGGTGCTATGTCTATTTAAAAACTCATTATTGAAGATCCCCAATTGGATGGAAGTAATTGAAGAAGAAACACCAAGATAATCTTTATATGGGATTCATACACCCTCATGTGTCACCCTGTAATGCTCAATTTCAGTTTGTTAAGAAGAAAGATGGACCAATGAGAATCTGTATTGATTATCAAGAACATAATATGATCATTATCGAGAACAAATACCATCTTCCATTTATTTAAGACTCATTTGACCAACTAAATGGATCTTAATACTTTAACAAGAATGATCTTCATTATAGATAACATCAATTCAAGTTCATGTAGTATGAAATTCCCAAGAAGGAATTACGAAAAATGTATGTACACTTTGAATTTATTGTGATGCATTTTTGTCTTACTAATTCCCCGTCGATCTTCATGCTTTTAATTAATAGAGTTGTTAGATACAATATTGATCTCTTTATAGTGGTATTTATATAAAATATTATGTCATATCTGATAAATAAGGAATAACATGATGATCCCATGAGAATTGTGTATAAGACCCAAGGAAATAAGATTCATTATGAAAATTTACCAAGGGTGAATTTTGTATTAAAAATTCTTCTTTTTTGGGTCACATAATTTGAAAAGAGTGTATATCAATGGATCCATTAACGATAAAAGTTGTTGAACATTATCGTAGACCAACAATGGTGACTTAGATCTGAATGTTTCTTTGTTTGGTTGGATATTATCACTATTTTGTGAAATATTATTCATGATTAAATAATCCTCTCACCAATTTGACTCATAAAGTAGTTAAGTTCATATAGATGGATGAATAATAAGATAATTTCAATATGGTGAAAAGAAGTATACTAAGTGCATATGTTTCCACACTACCATGTAGAAGAATGGGAGGATATTTTTTCTCTTGAAAAATGATATTGTGATATCTTATGATTTAATATAATTGAAGATCCAAGTGAAAAATTGACCAACTCGTGATTTGGAGTTATTTATAGTAATCATTCCATTAAAGATATAAAGGCATTATATTTATATAGAATGGTCGGACATGTATAACTATAATAAATGTTTATAGTATATCTTATCTCAAAAGGTGTTGAATATACACCAAATGAGATGGTTGGAGTTTATTGAATATTATGACTCCTCAATACATTACCACCCTAGGAAAGAGAACAAGGTTCCATATGATTTTTGTTGAATAGACCATGATATACTATATATGATGAGGATAAAAATTATCTAATATTTACGAATTTCAAAATCATGTATATGGATATATTAAATATATGGTAGAAATATTATTTTTGAAAATTATTGGTCAAATACCTATACAAGTGATTATTAAAGAGTTGTAGAAAGAATATGTAGAGCTATAAAAGATATTGAGAAATGTTCTTGAGTTAAATCATGATTGTTAGAGAATAATATGGTTATTGATCCATGTTTATATTCCTCTCATATGATAACTAAAGATGGAGTTGTTGGATGAGGCTCGCAGTTCATCATTATCTATTCATCATGAAAGCAAGAAGATGTATAGGGACTTCAAGTAGTATCTTTGGTGGATTGAAATAAAGAGAGATTTAAGGGAATATGTTTATTGGTGCATGGTTAATCAATAAGTTAAATATAATAGAAATAATTATAATGGGATGTTACAACCATTACCCATACCAAAATAGAAATTAGAAAACATCAATATATACTTTTTCATGAAACTTCCCAAAATATCTAAATTCAATAATTCTATATGGGTTATAAATGAACTCCTTACAAATTAAAAACACTTGATTTCAATTAGAGAATAGTTCTCTCTTTATTAGATTTCTAAAATATATATTATGGAAAATAAAAATTCTAGGTAGTTCCACTTTCTATTATATCTGATCGGGACCCAATGATTTCCTCAATATTCTAGAGAATTCATCGGCAGGCACTGGATACAGAGTTTTGATTTAGTATTGATTATAATCCCAAGAAATATTGTCAATTTTATTGAATAATAACAATTCATGAAGGCATGTTGAGAGTTTTTTAGTTGGATTTTAATGGGGTAGGGATCCACATGTGCCTTTGGTATAATTTTCTTATCATAATATCTTTCACTCTAGTATTTAGATGACACCTTGGGATTCCCTATATGGTTAAAACTGATGAAATCTAGCATTATTGGATAAATATTGTGAAAAAAAGCTATTGGGGTCTGGTATTTTTGAGAAAATGGTAGATAACGTTAGAACAATTCAACAACGCATAAGAATAATTCAGAATAGAAAAAAAACACTATGCCTAAAATAGATGAAAATACCATGAATTTGAAGTGGGTTACATGGTATTACTATGAATTTCTCCACGGAAGAGAGGATACTGTTTTGGAAAGAAGTTAATGTTATAACATCAGTAAATCTGTCCTTTTAAACAAAATTAGATTCAAGGGAAGGTAGCGTATATATTATCTCTTCAACCAAATATCTCCCAAGTTCATGATGTGTTTCAGGTGTCTCTCCTGAGGAAGTGAATACATGATCCTTCACATGTACTAAACACAGAATTCGTACCCCAAGATCATGATATCTCATATGAAGAACAACTAATATATATTCTGGATCAAACTGAAGAAGTTCTATGAAATAAAACCACTCACCTGGTTAAAGATTCATAGAGAAATCACTCGGTTGAGGAAGCTACAAAGGAACTTGAGGATGTGAAGAGGTAAAGTTATTTTCATATGTTTTTATCCATGTGAGGATTTTAAATTTATAAAATCATTTTAGGTGGTTTATAATTTAGAACCCTAGTATTTTAATAAATTTTTCTCTTTAAAAAAATTTATTCACTATCATGCATTTCATGCATCTGTGGTTTAAACAAACTATGAGATGTTATTAGTATTAATTTATTTTATATACCAGAATTTAAATTAGTTGAAATAAATAATAATAACTAATTTATGAAAAAAAAATAGAGGTCCAACTCAATATGAAAGTATTTTTGAGATCATACAAAATATTCTTACAATTTTAGTAAAATCACTTTATTTTTCAAAAATTTGATTTATTAAAAAAACAGTATTTTATATTTTTAGGAAATTTTAAAACTATATATTTGGTGAAATTAATTTAGTTTTTAAATTTAGAATTTTAAAATTATCATAAAATGATTTTTTATGAAAATATTTATTTTTAAGGAATAGTGAAAATATTGATTTTTATTGAAAAGTATATTTTCTTTTAAATTCATTAAAAGTATACATTATGTTTTGGATTTGTTTTAAATTATAATATGTTAATATATGTTTAACGTAATCCTATAACATTTTAATGTATTTTATACATGATTTTGTTATAAAAACATATGATGTTTTTTATTTGTATTTTTTTTGGAATTTTTTTTGTTTTTATAGAGAATTTCCAGTTTGTGTTAAATTAAATTTTGAAACTTGTGTGCTTTAAATTTTGAAGATATAGATGCCAATTTAGATTAATAAAGTCCTTTTTTGGTAAATATTTCTATTTATTTTTTCCCAATATGAATATTAACCATGGAAAATTGTATTACCATGGTAAATTGTAAATTATGTAATTTAGGTTAAAAATAAAAATATAAAGACTAAAATAGAACCTAACATATTCTAAAATCTAATTGGATGAATAAAGTTAAAACATTAACACAAAATGTTCTATGTTATGTCATTTAATGGACAAATTTCCCTAAAAATGACTTATATAATATTTAAATTAACGAAAGACACAACATGTCAATTTCATTCTTTGTAATCACCCTTATGTGTCCACATATAAAAAAGGTAATGATATGAATTGATATCATTGTTAATTTTCATATTAATAAAAATATTTTAATGATATAAACTTATTTTTCTCGTCATCGGTTACGAAGATGAAATTATATTGTTTATAATATCAAATTTAATAAAATTTTTAAGAAGTCACATTCATGTTTTATATGATATATCATTTTTAATATAGTGTTATAAAGTAGATAAATTATAATATAATTAGTATTATAAAATATATAATATGTATCTTTATTTATTATTTTATATGAAATTTTTAGTGAATAAATGATTATATTAAATTGTTACACAAATATGATGTAGAAATTATTTTATTAATGGAAATATCATATATATGTAAATAGACATATTAAATTAAATATAATTATGGATAATTAATATATCTAAATAATTTTATTGATTATATTTACCGTGAAGGGATATAATAAAAAAATATAAGTTAAATTTTTTTCTAGATATTTTTAAAAATCCAATAAATGGATAATTTCAAAATTGAAAGTATAAAAATTTTACCAAAATAATGTTTCATTAAAATATTTAAAAACCATAAAACATTATTTAAAAAATATAATTATGATATGTTCCAAATGTTATTTATTGTTTATTTATTGTCTAATTTACATAAGAAAACTAAAATATACACCCTTTTATTATAGAAAATTAGCTACCTTAGTTAAAATTAATATCAATTAACTAAGGGTTAATTAGGATAATTAGGTTTAAAGAAACACCAAAATATGTCTAAAATATATTAGTTAATGATGTTAATGAGTTATATCATAAAATATTCTAATATATTTCATTTTTGTGGTATTTTGAATGTAACTAGATTTATTAAAAATTATCATTTTTAAAAATTCAAAAGGTTTCTCTAACCTCATTTATAAAAGGGAACCTAGTCCCACATTACTTCACAACTAATTGGCCCTTCCATATCTAACATACACTAACCAATTCCATTATCAACATAAATATCTACATTTTATAGGTCCTTTTCCTCTAAAAAAATAGTATCCTTAAAAGGATATCTAAATAGATCTTAATGAAGAAGATATAATCTCTTTTACTGACTCCCCCAATATCATTTGTTTTTCCACTTCCTCTTCCTTTTAATATTTCCACTATAAATTAATAAATCAAGAATAAAATATATTTATAGATTTTATTAATATTATAGAAAAACAAAATTCTATATTTTATCTTATGAATATTGTAATCACCACACGTGCGTATGTATGCCATATCAGCTGCATGTCGTGGTTTTCTTTGTTTCCCACCAGCACTTTACTTGGATAAGTATACGAATATAAATAATAAAAATACAATGATTACAATATTTTATATATTATTTAATACAATATACACCATATAATTCAATAAAATTTCATAATTAAGTGAATGATATTGCAACTCATCCGTAAGGAGGACATACTATGTCCACAATGCGACGTGATTCAATCTCTATAATCAGTATTAAATAATGATTATATATATATAATGAATAATTTAATATATATTAACATTATATAATTATTTAATGGATAATATTATATTCATTGTGTAAGAACTCGAACTTGCACTATAAAACATGAAAGTGAAAATGAAGCATTTAACACCTGAAAGAAGCGTAATAACAAAATAGTACAAAACTAGTGATAACATGATCAAATATGATATCATAATAATATATATGGGTTTTAAATAAGTTAATATAATTTTTTCATCCATTATATTGTAATTATATATACGTATGAAGGAAACAAGACCTATGGTAAAGGGAAAATTTCTCAATCTCATTATTATATGAGATTGTGTATACATAAAAACATACAAGGGTAAGAGAAAATTTCTCAATCTATGAGTTACTTTGTTTACGTATCTAGAAAAAGCATGGGAAGAATGTTTTAATTTAATTTATATAGAATTAACATATTTTTATGATTTCTTTTAGCATTATTTCCTTAAAGTATCCCTTTCATTATTCAAAGTTAATTTTATGGGAAAATTGTTTTTTACATTTGTTTGGCATTTTATGAAAAGAAAATGTTTTCAAAGTAGAATAGAAATGTTTCTCAATAATTGTTTTCAAGTGATATCTTACAATTTACTAATGTTTTAAGGTGGTATTTTTCATGGATTATACCTTTATTGCTCAAACGTTTGGTTTATATAATCCTGGTTTATTTTCATGGTTTATGTTCTGACTAAATTATGTTTATGAAACCCATATATTTTTATAGGTTATTATATGATGAATGATTTATTTTCTTGTGGCACACATATGTATGGTTTTCATTATGTGACAAGTGGGGCATATATCTCTATCTAATGCATTGGGGAATTATTTATATCTAATGAGATTGACATTAATAGAATAGGAAATGTTATCATTTTTGTAATACTAGTCTAGAATAGGAGGTAATCTAGGTTCAGTAACACAGTGAAAGTTTGTGAAGTGAACTTGGTTTAGTAAATGACTTTTTATACTATGATGATCATGGAAATGAACATTAAATAATATAGAAATGAATTTATATGATTATGTGTATTCCAAGAATTCATTAATTATTCTATAATCTCATTAATTTTGTTCTTTATGTAATTTTATGATTTATCTCATGACATGATATCAGGATCATTGATATGAATGATAATATTTTAAAATGGTTTTCTAACATTCTTATGTCCTGTGATTTGGATATATCTGATATATACCAATCGTATAATTTGATATCATTCCATTTTATTCAAATTTTTACCATGATATGAAGATGGGTATTATATAAGATGTGTCAAAATGGGGTTCTAGAAATGATGGAATAAGCAAAACATGATATAGATCCTTTATGAACTACTTTTTTATGTTTCCCATTTTCTGAAAATAAAAACCTATATGGTTAGGAAATGGTTTTGTTATGATGTGAAATGAATATTCATATATTTAAAAGTAATATCTATCTATGAATTTTATAGGAAATTATGAAACACAACTAGAAAATGAGGCTTCATCCAAAGACCTATTGCCACGGTTTTGAAACTGTGGCTATAGGTGGCTATAGGCACGATTTTTGTGGCCTATTGTCATGGTTTTAAAACCGTGGAAATAGTAATGTTATCATGGCATATGGCCACGATTTTCACAACCATGAAAATAGCCAATGTATTAGCCACATTTTTAGAACCACGGTGATAGTCCATTTTTTTTGAATAGCCCTTTTCCACGGTTTTTCAAAACTGTGGCAATAGGGGTCCCGTGCTTTGGCGGGGAAAATACTCCCGCCAAAACATTGTCGGGAAGACATACGTCCATGGTTTTGAGGATATTCCCAATATTTATATTAATATATATATCATAATATATATATATATATACCCATAATGTGTTTTGGTGTAGTGGTAAGTGATATGGTTTGTAGAGCAAAGGTGTAGGGATCAAAACCTGCTGGTGACATTTTCTATTTAGGCTATTACTATGGTTTACCAAAGCTATAACCATTGTTAATACCATAGAAATATCTATATATAGCCACGGTTTAAACCATGTCCATAAGTCAATTACAACAGTGGAAATTTGTAAGACCTATTTCCACGGTTAAAAATGTTGCAATAGGATGGGACCTACTGCCACAGTGATAGTGGCCACGGTTGTCCAAAACTATGGGCATAGCCTATGGCCACGCTTTTGGGGCCTATTTCAAGGGTTTGGAACCATGGAAATATGTATTATTTTTTCAATTGTTAAATCTCAATGATCAGAATGATTTTATCACATATTCTTCCATGATCAACATAAAATTTATCTCCAAACTAGATCATTCACTCAAAAAATCACATACCTAATATGTATATAACCAAATAATATAGTCTTTGAGATTTTATAATCTTTTACATAAATATCATAAATCTATTTAAATTAATAATAAATGAAAATATTCTTTCAATATATAACTCAATATTTATTCATTAAATCTCATTTACATTAATCCTATAATATTACCATAATAGTGGAATTATTCAAAATTATCATAATCTATTAGTCCAGAAAGAACATTTGAATACCCTTATTATCAATAAAATAAAACATATTTTCAAAAATAGTAAAAACCCATTATGCCAAATATCTATAATTTTCTCTATATAAAAAATCATTATAACCCTAATTATTATGTTTATATCTTAAAAATAACAACATTCTTCAAAAATAAACTTCAAAATAAATAACCTGATAATCCTAAGGGTTATATAAACCAAAACAATGTACTAAAAAATAAAACAATTATCAAAAATAATCTTTAATGATATTAGATTATATCATATATAATATAAACAGAATATCAAAGAATTCATACTTCTGATCAACCTTAAATTAGTAAACGATTAGATAAAATACCATAACTACATTACTCATGAAACCTTATATATAAACACTTTAATAATTCATATTTATTTATAATCCTTCAACCATGATTTTTCATATTCTTCAATAATGTTTTATTACTATAATCAGAATTATGAATCATGTTCTTTGATTTATGAATGACAATATAATAATGTTTCTTACTATAAAAATATGCAATGTATTTCATTACTTTTATATGTTGTTTATATTTTCACTATTTTTAGTTGTAAAATATTTATTCTCATTACTTTGTTGATTCCCTTTTATAAATTTTTCCTCTAGGATAATGGTTTCCATAACACTCATATACCCCATATTTAAATCACCTTAATAATATTTTTAGATTTTCCCATGGGTGATTATCCCCACTTTTTGAAAATGTATGAAGTAAAAATTTACTTCAACCGTGGTTTTTATCACCTCACCTCCCATTATACTCATTTTCTATATTTTATTATCCCCTAGGGAACTTTCAATTATTTAAGTAACTAACCATAAATCTAGGTAATTCATTATGAATAACCATATGATTTTTCACTCAACCTGCAATATTTTTCTATTACATATTCAGGAAACCATCACATTTTTCATGACACCCAATATTAGATTATTTTATGTTGGTTTCTATAATTTAATAAAATAAATCAAATTTGTGTAAATATGTAAAATAAATTCATAATAAAACAACTTATGAATATAATAAATAAAATATTTTCCTTAAATTTGTCACCTTCTATTAAACTCATTTAGTTCTTCCTTTAATTTATAAAAAATAATAAGTATTATTAACAAACTATCCCTTAATTTTATGAATACTTATAACTTATGATACATAAAAATAAAATTAATTATTTCATTTTTGTCTTAAAACTATATCTAAACCTCTAATGTTAGTAAAAAAAATTCTTCAATGTCAATCATAATGATGTGTGTCTTAAAAACCTGTAAATATGAGTTTAACTCTAAGTATTTCATATTTTTAGATTAGCATATACTTTTAGATTTAAATTTTTAATGAACTAGTAAAATCATTACATTTCACATGTATAATTTACATTTAGTGAAAAAAAATTCAAAAAAAATGGACTATAATGTTCACAAGCATGTTTCTTTATTGATGCATTTACTTATACCATAGGAATCATTAATTATTTCTAATCTTTAGATTATTATAATTTTTAATTATCATTAGAAACTATAAAAAATTAATAATAAGGTTGAGATGAAAAAAATAGTAGGTGACATAAAAATAAATGTAACATATTAGGTCATTTAAATTCATGAAAATATATAAGGTAGTATTTATTTGATGAAATTAACAATAGGATCAAATTAATCATTTACTTACTAAAAAAAATCAAAGTCACATGTTTTTCATTATTTTTTTATGTAACGATATTAGAAATATAATAATCTTCAAATTTACTAGTGAAAATCATGAGAAATAAATAAAACCATTCCTTAAAAAATCATTTCAAATATATAAGATCATAATATATCCTAACCATTCAAAATGAAAATACTATACATAAAATCCAAAAAAAATAAATCTAAATTCATATTGGTGTCTTGTAACATTATCATTACATTTACCATTCCATTAACCCATTAAAATGAATAAACATTATGGTTTATTTCATGATATCCATTTGTAGTAACTTAATTTCAATTAACTTTATCACATTACCCAATGCATAAGGGGAATTTTTTGATCCCGACCATAACAAGCATATATCTTAGGAGTAAATTATTTCACATTAAATATATTATCAAATAAGATTAACAAGAACTATATCTTTTTGAAAACACATAAAATATTTCATTTCTAATATAAAACCCATAATTTTTTCTATTAGATCCCAAAATAAATAACACTTTTAGTTATCTTATAAAAATTATAAGAAATATCATTTTTTAAATAATTAAAATCCAAAAAATAATAAAACAAATGGGAATTGTACATTATTTAAAAACAAATATAAACATGTTTATTAATAATTATAATGATGAAACCACATGATAGTAAGATATTTTTATCATATCATATATAATAAAACATTTTCATCCCACCTTTTATAAAGAAATAAAAATTCAACTTGTTCTGGAAATGAGAAAACGTTTCATATTTAATCATTCATAAATATATATAAAAATAATATCAAGTAAAATTTAATTATATTTTTAAATTTAAAGGATAATGGTTTTGAAATATTTAATTATATATGGACATGTAGGAATAATATTTTAAATCAATTAAAAAACATTTTTATGATAAATACGATATATGATTCGAAATTTTTAAATAAAAATAAATTAAGGGGGGAAACATAAAAAGGATTTGTAACCAAATAAAATTTCTATGAGTGAGAAATAAGATAAATTGACGAATAATTATATACATAAAAAACCTGTTTTGAAAAATGAATATGTCTCTAAGAATAAAATTTGAGAGGAGAAATCCATTTCATTGAGTCGTAAATCATCACACACAAATTATACATTCCTAAAAAATAAAATTATATAAATTTACATGTTTTTAAAAACAATATTCATGTTAATTAATTTATTATTATTCCCGTTATTTCATTTATTTCAATTTTTTATTTAGTTACTAATTTTATTCGTCCATATTTAGCGGTTTGAGTATGTTAACTTCGTAATACCAAAACAGATTCATTAGGCTGACCATGGGAAAAGGATTCTGGGTGTTTTCGACTCAATAATCATAAAGATGATATATTAATAATATTGATATGATAAATACACTTTTAATACAAACCATTTAATATGGTCCGGAATGATGAAACACATTATATAATGGATGTTGTACCTTACACATACACATGAGAAAATATTCCATTCTTCTACTAGGTATAAAATATATAAAGTGGATATTATTTTACATTAGAATAATGTAAAATATATCATAAATTCATATTTATTCATTATTAATATCATTATGAATATCCATGTCAGGTGTAAATGATAAACTAATTTCATCTTTTTTGGAGGTTATAGTCCACACATATACAAAAGTAACAATATCATTTTCCAATGGATGGAAGGGTAACAATTTAAGTATTTTATTACCTGAAAATAATAATAAATTATTCATATTTAACACACACACACATATATATATATATATATATCAAATTATTTATTATATTCATCCATGAGAGGCAATGATGAAAAATTAAATGCATCTCATTGTTGTTGTTATAGTTCTTACATATGCACAAGCGACACATTAATTTATAATTGGATACAAAAGGAGATAAAAAATTATATCTCATAATCATAATAAAATACTAGTATGCTGTTGATATTTAATTTAATATATATTTATTATTAAATTATTTTTTAATGAAGTGGAATATCAAATAAGCATGAAAACACTCACTTAAGAGTTATTACTCTTATTTTGAAAACCACACCTAGATTACACATTAAGCCTTCTTGTATTTCAACAATGGTGAGAAAAGGACAAATTTCAAATGTGGAGGGATATTGGGAATATATTCAGGTTTCTTATGGTCATTATTTAAAAATAATATAAATACAGACTCAGCAGAAATTGTTAATAAAAAATTAATGTTCAATGTAATATAATAAGGCTCTAATAATAAAATACATTTATATTTATGATAATAATGTCGGACGTCTTCAATTTTTTTAACCATCATTAACATGTCTTATAATTTATTGTAGTGAATACATTTTACCATTATTACAATTCATTATGATAAAATCTAAAATAATATTAATTACCAAATTTTCACAACTAGATTCCTAATGTAGAATCCATTTTTCAATATTCAGTTTCTATAAGGGTTGGGAATTACCTTTAAATAATGATAGGAAAATGAAGTGAATTCATGTCTTTAGAGAAATTAATATTTAAAGAATTAAAACATATATATACTAAAATCTTGTATAACATGGATTATCATTAAATTAATTGAATTATTATTAAATATATTAATCCTATTGGAATTTAAATCCTATTCAAATCCATAAGTTTATTTGTTAAAACTTGATTAAAAGTTAAGTTCCGAAAATATTTTATTTTTGAATTAAAATATTACATTCATTTCAATAATGTAAGATATAAATTTATATGTTGAAAATTATAATATAAAATATTTTTAATAAATTATTATATGCATATGTTTTCTATAAAAAAGTTCATTAACTTATAACTCATCCATACATCATAATAGTGATACAAAATGGGCACTATTTTTAAAATAATATTATATTATATTACTACTAGGTAAAATATTGTAATTATTTACATATACTTAATTCATTAAAATAAAAAATTAAAAAGTTTCTATATATATTTTACAATTCAGTTACACAAATTCAGAACCATCAATCCAATATCTAGGTTATAATGGTCATATATAAATAATAATATTTCTATAGTATATATCTATTCATTTATAATGGGTGCTGAGTGTGGTACATTAAATGAAACATAATTTTCATTAAAAGAATATAATCTATAATATTAGTGAGTCACACTTATGATCATAGACAGATATCTCTTATGTTCACATCTTATTGAGAATCTGAGGTGACCTCTTTCAATGTTTCCATTCCCAAATACGTGAGGTGGTGTATTATGTCTAATATGTCTCTAAATGAATTATGTGTGAAGTGTGAGGAACAATTTCTATTTTAGATTTATTTTTTTCAATAATATCAATATTTATAATGTTGGAATTTATAAATGAGGAGAAATGATAAAATGGATCTCAGAAAAACCTTCTATACATAGAGTCCTCAATGCAAAAGATTATAAAAAAGTTATGAAAAAAACAATGATTTTTTTTTAGAATTTTAAAACATTATGGAGAAATAATGATATGATATTATATTTGATGGAGAATATAGAAGTGAAAATTTCTGAAGCCTCCAGAAAAAAAAGTCTTCCATATTTAGATCATCATATGGAGAAGATGTTTCATGTTTGAATTTATGGATTTTTTATGAATAAAAGATTTATTGATATGATACCTCATCAAAAACACCAATGAAAGATCCATTACTCTAAAAAAATGTAGAGTTATCTAAATATGATGAATCAGAGAGGTTTATGTTTACATTTCTAGTCTCATTGATAAAGCATTAGTATCATAGTTTCATCGGAAAGATCAGAGTTGTGAAAGTGAATATTTTTTGAAACTGATTAGTCAAAAAATTTGTTGATATTGATACAATATATTTAGAATTTATGACTATTTTAAATAATATATTGTTTACATCTGAATAATAAAAAATAAAAAATTGAAAGATCATGTTTTTCATCAGATTCAGATAATATGTTTTAGAAACTTTAAGAATTTTTGATCTGATTGAGAAATATTTTGAACAATTCTATCAAATAGAAAAATTATTTGAAAATGTGAGACATATTGAAGTTTCTATTAATGTATTTGTGAGAAAGTAATGTCATATTATTTAAAACAATGTAGTCAACCATTTTCAATTGTATTGAAGAATCACAGTGAGAATTCAAGTTTTTTATTATTAATAGGTCAATAGAAAAAGTTTGGAATTATTTCAATTGGGTCAAAAATCATGGGATAATATTTGACTATAATCCATCGAATGAATCTTTGAAACCAATCCATTTCAGATATATTTTTTAAATATTATGAACTAATGATTGAGTATAATTTTAGTTGGGGAAGAAGACGTGACATATTATAAGTTTTCCATATTTTCATGTCTAGACAGAATTTGTAGAATTATAGAAATGTTTTGATGATTCATTATTTTTTATAAGTCTTCATAATATATGATAATAGTTTAATTGGTCTAATATTAATCTCAGATGAAAGTAAAATTTAATGTTATGAAAATTTTATTGAGTGGGAAAAACATTTTATTTTCCCCCATTTTCCATTTGGGAATGCCTATAAATTAAAAAACATTATACATTCATAATTTTTAAAATATTTTAATGTGTTTATTAAAATGAAACTCTAATGATTTTCAGATAGGTTGAGATACCAACCAAAACATTATTTCAGTTTTATGTTGAGAAGAGCATAGAAGTATTCACTAGATAGGGGACTTTCCTAAAAGTCTCATTAGAAGTATTTTAATCATAATAAAGTCTATCATTTTGAGATCCATTGGCTATATAAGTTTTCATATTCCAATTAAGTATCTACACATTTTTTGTAGAAATATAATAAGTAGAACTGGATATAGATTAATTGGATGGAGGCCTTCAGAAAGAGGTTATCTAATTGAGGTCAAAATGGAATTCTTTTTCTATGTATGTTTTTTGAAAAAAACAGTGTAAATATAAGATAGATCATATTCAGATTTTTTAAAGATCTGGAGTATGATTCAAGAACAAAAAATCCTTACGATAATTCTATATTTTCATTAATATCATGCACTTGTGAATTTTATTCATAATACTTTTGTAGGAATTGAAAAAAAATTTACACTGGATTAGAAGATAAGAAAAATTAATCTTGTAGTTGGGGTGTATAACCGGATGTGAAGTATGAAGATACAAAATTAATAGTTTGAGGTTATAACCAACTAGATAAGTAAATATGACTACTAGTTTTTATATATATTTGTTCCTTATATATTTTTACATAGGAAATGATTTAGTAAATTTTTTTATGCTTCTGGGTATATCTAACAAGGAAAAAAATTATATATGATTAAATAACATTATGAATATTGTGTGATAATTTCTCATTATAATTATTCCATACAAAAGGTGGTAATATTTATTATATTTCAGTATAACAAAATAATAACAACTTTTTAGAGGTTAATAATGATTTATTAAGAGGAATTTTATGAAAATTTATTCTTAGGAAAACATTATCATGAATTCACCCCTAGTGATCTCTATCATTTTGGGAACTTCAATTAGTATTAGAGAATATTCCTAGTAAAATATATAACATTGGGAATGGATATTTTCAATTCTATTTACAATTGGGATGTTCCAGTTTTTGAGTGGAAAACTATTTTAGTTGGAATAATATTATGTTACCTTATCTTATATATCTTGGTCTTGATGTTAGGGAAACAACAACAATTATATTTCCTACTATTAATGAATATGCTATGATATCTATTGATATGTGAAGTTTATAATCTTATGGGAAATATTAGAATTTCATATTTAGAGATTCTATATAAAATGTTTATTCAAATATTATGGAGTTTTAAATATCTAATAAAAATTTTAATGTGATAATAAATATCTATGGTGGAAATGAATAATTTAAAGAAACCATGATAAAATTATTTAGGGGTATATTTGAAGATATAAAATTTTTAATGAAGAAAGTATTGATAATTTCTTTTCAAGAGTAAATGAAATTGTAAGAATCCTCAGATGTTTTAGTGAGAAGAGGGAAGATTCAAAAAATTTTATGAAACTGATGATAAACATTCTAGATATATTTGATGATAAAGTTTTAGCTATATTATATTGTAAATATTTATCCTTGGATGAAAATCAAAACATCTATGTGTAATATGAAATGAGAAAAGATATTGTTTTACAGGAAAACAGCGAAAAAAGAAATTTTTTGTAAAATCGTTATTAAAGGGAATGAAATAATAAAAAAAATTAGTATAATAATTGAGTTATTCATAAGAAGATATTGAGATATAAAATTTCACCACATCATTTGTTCTCAATTGTAAAATATTCAACTAAGATATTTTAAATAGAAAATGTACAAATTTTTTCAATTAATTTAATTTTTAATGAAATATGACTTTTTCACAAAATTTTCATAAAACATACATATAAAGGTTTGAGTCAAATAAATATGATTGTAAATCTCTAAAATAAATAAAAACGAAACATAAGGGAAAAATATTGCATGATAAGAAGATGAGATGTTATATAATCATAATAATGAAGGATGATTCCTCATCCAATGATAAATCTTATCATCAAGTAAAAATAATTACCAAAATTATAAATAAAATTATTTCATAAAAAATTTATGATGATTGTAAATAGATTATATAAATTTTGTGGATTATTAATGGAAATTTGAAAAACAAATTGACTAGAATAAATAAATCATGGATGATTGAAGACAGTTAAATAATGAGTTTAAATATTTAACTTTTCATAATAAGAATTGGATTAAAAAATACCGAATAGACATCAATTTTTTTTATATCTCAAAAAAGATATATTGTTGTTCTGGAAGAAAAAATAATTTTTTTTAATATAAATTAGTTGTAAATAAGAATCTCAACATGATATAATCTTCAGCGGTTTTTGAAAATAACACGAATAATTTGATGATATATGAATCTAAGATGACGATAAATGTTTTGAAATATATTTTGTATGAGAAAGAATAATATTTTTTTTTAAAAAGAAATATTACTTATGAAATTATATTAGTTATGAAATATGAGAGAATAACTCAATTATTTAGTTGAGGTAAATGGTTAGACATCTATAGATGGTGAAAAGATATTTTCACAGAAGGGGGTTTTTAAATTTTCAAAGAAATCATAATATACTATTTAAAAAAAATATATTTTTAAAAATGAATATTTTAGAGAAATAATAATCTACTATGAATAATCATAATCATACATGAAAGTATTTATGGGAGAAAATAATTCCACAAATTATAATGAAATAAAGAAATTAATGTTTTGAGAAATTTTATTATCAGTTGGAACATCTAGATTCATATGTCACTATTTTTATTATAGAATATTTGTTCATAGAAAATATTTATGTTGGAAAGAAATGTATCAACCATGTAATAGGTATGAATCAAAGGATGATTATAATGAAAAATGAGGAACAACTTTTCTAAAAAAATTTATTTTGGAAATACAACTATGAATATTAAAAATTTTGTAGTCTCCATTAAGAAAAATGAAAAACAAAATAAATTTTATTACATTATGAAATTTTATCAAAGTAATAGATAATATTGAACTAGAAAATAAATTATTCTTATTTATGTGTCTAAATCACGTTTCCATGGATGGAAAGATAAAAAACATTATAAAACTCATCTCACTAAACATGGTAAAAAATGATTTCTTAAGATAAAAACAAGGTTGATAAAAATACATCAACAGATGGTGTCATGAATATTCACAAAAATCTAATATACTTGATTCTTAAAAATTCATATTTATTTTATTAAGCCAATCATTCTAGTTAGGATAAGAATATTGGAAATATGTTAGAAACGCAATGTAACAAACATGATACAAAATTCAAAGGAAGAAAACCTTTTCCCATTATTATATTGATAAAGTTATATATTTTAATAACTCTAATAATGTTAAATAGAATGAATAAAATAAATACAATGAAATATCCATGAAAAAGATTAAAAATTCTTCACTAAGAGAATATTCTTTATTTGGATATTATTTTAACTTCTGAGACTCCTCATTATTCCCAATTTACATGATAAATTTACTCATTTGTAAGGATTTGAAGGATTTAATGTTTGGATGTTAGGTGAGTGATTTTGATGTTTTAAACTAAGAATAATGTTCATCATGGAACTCATCAACCATGATTACAAATAGACATCCACACATGTGGGGGAGAATTATGAAGTTAAGTTATGTGTCCATTAAATTTCAAGAAAAATAAAATAATGAGGTTATGAAAGAACTGATTCTTGGAAATTATTTGTTTGAAAACATGATCTCTTCGATATGTTTTTTGATGTGGGTGCCGGTTGTTTTTTTCTTAAAAAAATTCCAAAATTTCCACAGAAATTAGCAATGTAGAGAAAATCATGAAAATTTATTAGATGAAAAATAACTATTGAAACATATATCACCTTGAATATACACTCATGTTATCTTCACTAGATTCTACACCAAAGAATTAAATGAGTTTAGTTAATGTCACGTAATTATAATAATCATGTGATACTTTTATCATCTTGATGTAAAACTTTAAGATTCATGAGTGGACCATTTGAATTTGATTGTGAACAAGGGGGGGATGAAAATAGGGGATAAAGTGTATTAAAACAATAGTTAATGATAAGGATGAGTATAAAAATTTATTACTAATATGGTTAATGGTTTTTGAGAGTATTGAAAACAGAAAAAAAGGGGGACATTGTAAGGACCAAGTTGAATTTTTATTCTATTTGTTTGTCAATAAGATAAATATATATAATATTGGATGTTTCAATAAGGTAAAATGGTAAAATTATCATCATAAAAACAATTTAGACACATATTTCTGGAAATATATGATAGAAAATAGGTTTCGAACAAAAAAGTTAACCATGATTTGTTGTTATTTTTTTCCTAAAACATCATGTAGAATTAATTCTACAATATTATGTTGTATGGAGAGATGAGATGTTAAAATTTATGAAACCACAAAATAATAATGTATTCCGGACACATATCATCAGATGTTGATGTTATTATATGTTTGAATAATATGAAGTTTGATGAGTAATAAGAGTTACTGATTAGATACACCATCAGCTGAATAATCTAATGATCCATTATTCTAGGATATACAAAGTTCTCTAAGGATGTAGAATGAGTGAATTTAATGTAGTTTTTTCAGTCACATCGATAACGAATCTAAATCATAGATGCATCATATTATCCAATGTTCTCATAGTCAAGATTTTTTGACACTGACCAATAATAAGAGTTATTTTCATTGATTCATTAGATATATAATTGATGACTAGGTAAATTAATAAATTAGACAGATATAAATTCTTAATAAATGATAGATGGAATAACCATGTATGATATCTGACTCAAATAATTGGTCTAATAAACTGTATGATTGTTTGATAGTACTGTGAAATGAAATGAAAAATATAATCGTATTGAGAAAGTATTTAAAAATGGATGAAATGTTAAATTTTCTTCACAAGTATTTGTGGGAAACTGAGGTCTATAGTGTTTTATAAAATAATCAACCATTTTTAATTGAACTGAAGCATCAGATTGAGAATTAAATTTGTTTTATTTTTAGTGGGTCAGGATGAAAAGTTTTTAAGTCATTCAATTGGTTCATGATTAATTTTACAAGATTAGAAAAATAACCATCAGATAAATATTGTACACTAGTCTATCAAATGTAGAAAAACAATTAGACAGATTTTGGTTAATATAATTTTAACAAATGAGTATGTATATTTTAAGATGGTCAAGGGGACACTAAAGATGACACGTTTTCCAAATTATCATTTCTAGAAAAATGGTGAAGAAATTAATAAGTTTTTTTATTCTATATGTTTATAGAAGTATTCATAAAAGTATATAAGAGTTGAATTGGTCAAATAAGAAGATTTAATGAATATTGAATTTGGATATATGAAATTTTGAGTGAGTTTGATGAACATTATTGTTCCCCACATTTTTCATTATAGGATGTCTATAAATAGAAATGATATTGCATTCATACATTAAGAAATATTATTCATGTATGAAAACTATAACTCCCTAATGATTTTTGGATAGGCTGATATCCCAAATAAAACATGCTTTTATGTTTTAGTTCATAAGATCAGACCAAGATTCACTGGACATAGGTACTTCCTTAAATATATTATCATATATAGTTACATAAAATAGAGTTCCATAATATAGATCTCTAAAAATCATAGAGGTTTTAATTTTTTAGTTGGGTTTCTATGAAGATTAATAATGAATAGAATAATAACAATATGAAAATGAAAAATTATATTAAGGCGATCAGATAGAGGTTATCATACTAAGGTCAATAAAACATTCATTTTCTATGTAGGTTTTCTACAAACAAATTCTAGAGAGATGAGTTTTATTAGATTAATATTTATTCAATATCTATATGAGGTTTAAAGACCGAAAAAATTCATACTATAATTTTTTATGTTCTTAAAAATTGTAGACAATTGAAGTTAATCTTGTTTACTTGTAGTGTAAGTGAAGAAAATTGCGAAGTCCATTAGGAAATATGAAGAACGGTTCTTATAGCATGGGGTATCAATAGTTACATAACAGACTTTTTTATTATAGTGTAAAATTAGATATGAAGGAAGCAGATGTGAAAAGGCTATTTAGGGGTATAACAAATTATATCATTAAAGTTAACTTCTGGGTTGTAGAACTTTTTGTAGGTTGTGCCCTTGTATTCTACAAATATTTTTGTAATATAATTCTTCTTTGTAGGTACATCCAACATGTGAAAGCGTAGGTATTTTTACACAACCTTTTAAATATTATTTTTTATTTCTATTTATATTTATTTCAAATGAATGTTGGGGTTGAGATTAATATTATTTGGATTATAACTCTAATTATTTTTCCTAGGTTATTATTTTTTTAAGAATATGATTAAGAAAAATTTGTATAAAAAAATGATCACTGATTCCCCCCTAGATCAATTATCATGATACATTGGGATAAATAATTATTACCATTTATGATAGATATTTAAGAATGTTTTAAAAATAATATTGTTAGGTATCTAGTTTCAAAAGTAACTAAATATAAGAGTTTCATGGTGTGTTTTTTTAAATGTAATGGATATTAAAGTAAATTGATGTTATATGTATGTATATTAAGACTGATTCAACACATTTGGTATTAAAATGGAGTTTATTTATCTTAGAAATAAGTATTTTAAGAATAATAACATACAATATAAATTAAAAAATTATGAACCAAAAGTGATATAAGATAATCCTGTAATATCGTATGTTAAAATAAAACTATCATAAAATATGAAATCATATTATTGATTTTATTTTTCTAATGATATCATTGATAGCTATGGTCCAAAATCGGAACTCAGGGAGGAAAAATCATGACCCAAACAGGTTCTCACATAAATAATAAAAAATTAAGAAAACAATATAATTCTTTAATAGGAATAGTCATATTGTTGTTATGTTTCCATATTTCATTATATATTCATAAACATTATAAAAATTGAGGGGATAGTTATAGACCACTAACCTAGACCATAATATTCCCATACATTGGATATCATCACCAGATTTAGTTCTAATCAGTAGAAATCGTGAAACCTAGAATAATCCATGAGATTTTTTATAATAGGTATAAAATATTTATATAGTGATATAAATAATTAATTTATTCAAAAGGAATAATATCCTTTCTCACATCATTTACATGGGTCTAATGGCATAATTATCTATCCATGAATGGGAGAGAGCTCACTTGGAGGGTGGATAATGAATAGTGGTGAGGGGATAGGAATCATCATTTCATAGGGAGGAAAATGAGATTTATATAGTTTAATGATATTTTTTAATATTGATAATGAAATAATTAAAATTTTAAAAAAATTCATGTGCATTTTCCCACTGGAACATCGGTTTTTATCACCAAAACTCTGATGGGCTAGTAGGGTCCTGTTGTAGCCCCTCATTGTAATGACCCTTACTCCAATAGCACAAAAACAATGGTTACATTATTAAATTGGTATAATATATACGTGATTTCATTACAAAGGATTGAATAGTTTAGTAGTCTTGGAAAACTATATATATGCTTGATTCTTGCATATCATTTAAATTCAAAAATTATAACATTGTCAATGTAAATATTTTACATCCTTGAACTCATTTAATTATTCTTTAATCATATCATGGGAAAAGTAAAAAAATAAAGGGTGAACTCATATTGTTGTTCAAGGTTATGTATAGTGGAAGATATCATGAATAAATATGGAATATTTAACATGGAAAGGTTAATAACTAAAATTATTGTCATTTAGTCAATAACACAAGCATAAATTATAGTCTACCAAGAATAATGGGTGATCAAATAAGACCATATAAATAATCAAATGGTCCTAGATCTAATCCAGTGATAATATAACCAATCATAAAGTCACATGGAAATGAATAAAATAATTCTCAATGAAGAAAATGTTTAATATTGGACGTTATGACCTGAGGTATCATAAAATATATACAATCTAGACCTTGCACCAATATTGATCAAAACTCTTGTTAAAACCCCATTTAGTGAAAGACATAAAGTTTATATCATGATACATATCGATCTATTAGGGGGTAATATATTTCTGGTCCCCAACTATCACTACATGTTCAATGGATGCCTCATATATCAAATGATCGATTTAATTCCTGATCAATATTCCTTATCAATAAATGCCTATATTTAACAAATAATAAAAAATATAAATATCTCTCCAGTCAATAAAATAACATTCAAAGTAAAAATGAATACGTATTAATGATACTTTTTTTAATCTGTATTCATATCCATGGTAAAGAAAAAGGAAATGTACGGGAATTGAAATGTTCAATGTTTACAAGAAAGTGAATGTTTCATGAAAAGGTAAAAACCCACAAAATTATTCAATAAATTGAATGAAAATAGATTCCCTTATCAATCCGATCATAAATTATAAATTTAAATAATATGGATGGTTCTATATCAAAATATCCTCAAAGTAGAATAATTATAATAATGGTTTTTTTAATAGAAATATGAAAATAAGATCCTAAAAATATTATTGAAGAAAATACACTATTCAATTTGAAAACAATTTTAAAAACTAAATAATATAAATTATTAGGAAACAATTCATTGAATATAACATTATAATAATGTAATGGGTTCTTTAAATCGATGGTTTTTTATGATGGTGGTAAATTTTCATTCATGATGAATATGATAAAAAAGATTCCTTTAGATTTTTTTAGAAAAGTAAAAAAGTAACCTTTTTAGAAAATGAGAGGAAGATTCCTTTTATGAGAATTTATAACAATCCAAACATGTGTAAAAATTTCCTTAATCAACCATTTTAGAAGAGCAAAAATATTTTTCAAACCAATTTATGTTAAATAAGGATGTCAAAAAAAATAAATTTTTGACTAAAAACTAAAATAAGTTGGATTTTCATAAAAACATTTTCACAATAATTTAAAGTTCCAAAGAGATTAAAATGGAAATATTATATAAAAGTTTCGTGAATATCATTATAAGAATACAATAAAAGGATTTTTTTTGTATAGTGATAAAAAAATTACCCTCATTGGAAGTCCAAGCATAAATAATCCTGAATAAAACGTGATTGAAGAATAAACAATTACAACTTTGGTAACATTTGAATCATATCCAATGTAAAATTAGTAAAATAAAATGAAACATTAAATTACCTGAATATAAATATATTAATGATAAAAATATTAAATGGTAAATATATACACCTTATTTATATTAAGAGATGGATAATACTAAATTTGTATCAATGGAGTAGAAATTGAGATGTAATGTCTCACAAAGATCATATTGTTGAAGTAGGTATTAATCAATCAATGAAATATGTGTATTTAATTCACATACACATAAAACAACAGCAAATGTAGTAAAATTAATAAAAATATATTACACAAAAAATCTTATAATATCAGAGAGATTAAATAAGTAATATATTAAGATGAAAAAAATTGAGTTATGAAACACTTACCACTTGGTAACATTAATGTTAAATCCCATTGGATGAAATACAATGAATTTAAACATAAAATTGAATTTAGGATTAATTATTCCTGATAAAAAATATAATATTTTTTATATATATTCTATAAATTAAATTATGTGAATAACATCAAAATTTACCACAATAAAAGTGATTTGAGATGAAATCCCTTACCTTACACTTCCCTCTAGTTAAACATTATTTAATTTCATATATAATTTTCTTAAACATGTTGACATTTTTTTATATAAAAATATAAATATTTATAATATCATATTTTATTATATTATAAAATATTATCACATGTTCATTATGAATATTTCATTATTACCACTACTTCGCGTGTTAAATTCTTTGTTTTCTTATGCATGTTTTTCATGGAAGAACATATTATTATGTATAGTATATAGATTCATCCTATAAAAAATATTATTAATTTTATAAATATACTATATGATTTAAATATACATTTTTAGAATATTTATTGATATTTAGAGGTGTAAAATGAGTTTAATCGCTTCTTGAAGATGGTAGGTTATACATACGTAGGAGTAGTGAAATTGATTCTTTAATGGGTGAAAGGGTAATGAAATGGAAGATATATTAATTTAATAGTCAAAATATTATATAATAAGTATTATATAAATTTATTATTTCCTTCATTATTAATATCCTTGATATTAAGTTATAGATAAAAAATTACATCAGCTCATGATAATGTAGTCTACCATACACAGGAGTGAACACTTTGTTTAACATTTGATGAAGAGGGACACGGATAAATATTATGGCATCGAAATAGTAAAATATTATTATATTTGATATAATATTGTCAATATATTTTATTTTTTAAGATATAATTTATGTTGACAAAATAAGAAGTAAAAAAACAAAGATCTCGACCAAGATGATTACCTTCACTTAGAGAATCCCCATTTAGATATCTAATTAAGGACCCAGGATTGATCTTTTGTGTAGAACAGAACCTAATTTTTTTTAAGAATTTTGGAGAGATATTTTTCTTGTTTTGGTTGAGATAAATTTCATCAGAGTTATAAATAAGTGATGTGAGGATGGTCTCTTTTATATTTGGGGGAGGGGACTTTCTTGGTAACAACATAAAAATTTCCAAAAATAATAAAAAACGGTTATGCCATTCCAATGATAAATACTTCCACATTACCTCATAATATAATTTTATATAGAATAATTTCAAAATATTTATAACCAATAGTTTTTTTAAATGGTAAATTTAAAAAATAGTTTTATAATTTGGTTTAACCCCCCCCCCCCCCCTGATAAACCATTGTTAACCTTAACTTGGATAATTCTTTTTTATTGTTTTTACAATTCATTATGAATAAATTTAATGTAAAATATATTTAATTTTATTAATTAATATAATTAAAAATCTATAATTCAATATATCAAATAAAATTCACATAAGTGTCAAAATTAAATTTTAAAATAAATCTAAAATTCATTTTGAAATGTAGTTTCTCCAAAAATGTATTTTTCAAGTACAATATGATTTTAAATTAACTAAATGACTATAAAAAATAATTATATGGATTTAAATTATTCTATTTAGTTATATAATATATAAATTTCATTTAAATCATTCATTGTTAAATATTAATTTTATAAATTAAAATAATGAAACATTATTCCCTTGAAAGAGTTTTTAGAAAAAAAAAATTTCATACCTAAATGTAAACTTATAACAAAATCTAGTATAAAGAAAATTACAACGTAATTTATTATATAAAATATGACTATATAATACTTATGTTACTTTTAAATCAAATTAAAATCATTATAATACTATTATATTACTTAATTTACTGGAAATAATTTACAATTTTATAGAAAGTGATAATATTCACTATTCACTAAAAAATGAATTCTTTTAGAAAAATCCCTATTTTTAACTCTAATATAAGTTTTACAACATGAATTCAAAAAAATATTTTTATAGAAAAAAACTTCTAATATTGTAACAAATTATTTTTTTAATTTTTCTCATATAAGGAAAATAAAAACATTTTCTGAAAAAAATACATTCTAAGAATGTAAAGATTTTACTAAAAACTAATTATTCATTTACCAATATATTTTATTCATCTTAATAATTTATACTATAATTTAATAAATTGTTTATTCCTTTTGGCATCTCCAATTTTCATATTCGAGTCATAAAGGTCACTTTTAAATAGCATGTCACGGTTCGATTCAAATTGGTGTTGGGTATCTTATACGCTATCTAACATAGTATTCTTTAACATGGTGTGTTGAATTCTCCCAACCATTGATAAAACTTTTCATCACAATTTGATCATTTGATAAAAAACGGTTTCACTTTTGAATAATTCTTTTCTGAAAACCTATATCTTTAGCGGGTTAATAATACTTTCTCTTAAAAATATGAGATTAAGAAATATAAAGGTATTCACAAAACAAGGTTTTTAAATAAGAAAAAATTAGTTTGAAGTAAAAATTTGGACCTGGAGGATAAAAATAATATAGATTCACTAATACATAGTGATAGAGAACATGGTCAAAAGAAAGATAGCCACCAAAAACTCATGGACTTTTGAGGGGTAAAAAGACAATTGATTCATTGTATATAAATCTAATTGGATAAAAAAATTACAAATCCCTTTCTTGGAGTTATGGAATTCAATTACCATCAATACTGAAAAATATACTTAATTTATATGTAAAATTTCACATTTTATGAATTTTCCCCTATAATCTCATCTGTTACTCCAAACGATGATTATTCGGGGTGAATTTTCATTCATAAAGAACTTAAATAAAATTATAATATATAATTTGATTTTGTAAAATTAAATTAAAATACCTCATATGTTTAGATTTTATATTAAATCCAAACATTTTTATCATATAGAAATATACTTCTCAAAATTAATACACCTAAATATTAATCTCCAAATCCAAATGTCAACTTCAATATTTTGAGAAATGGAAATAACGACATCCAAAATATCCTCAGAAAACTAAAATACAATTTTTTTCTCAAAATATAATATTTCATATGGAATCATAGGTTAGACCTAAGGGATATTTATAATTTACACCAATGAATGATTTGTAAAAAATCAATTTAATATTTTTCCATCAAATCAATTATGTAAATTCATATTAATAGGTACATCACTTAATCTAGTGGTAGACGTTACACCCTTGTATCCTATTAGTTTTTTTTGTTAATGGTCAGTGGCCTAGTGGGATGTGATGGGTATCATCCAAAATATAGGTTTTCCATTTTATAGAACTATATTAATATAACTTAAAAAATATTCCAAAAAACATGATGAACAACCATGAAACAAATAAACCATTAAAAAAAATTAAACAATTATTTTTTATAGATAAATTATTTTTAAAAAAAATTAAAACATATTAATTGAATATTATTAATTGAACAACAATGATCATATTTCCCCAAAATGTTATCAGTACAATTAAGCATATCTCCACAAAATCTAAAATAATCACACCTCAAAAAATCATTTCACTAAACCATATGCTAAACAAAAGTGTTGTATTCCCATAACTGTTTTCAAAACAAAATCATATTTCATGTTATATTCCAAGCCAAAAAATTAAAAAGGGGTATATATTCCTTTTCATATAGGATCAACCTTATACATACCATCCTAATTCAGTAAGGTTTACCCTATATCATGATGAGATATCATAGATTTTCATAGGTTCTTTTACTTTATCATAATTATTTATAAATAAATTATGCATTAACACAAAGAATATACCTTGAGAGTATCAAAATATGTATGAATCAATGCCTATTATAATTCAATTGGTTGTGATCGTTTTAAATCACAATTCACCATTTTTTAATTTATTTTCCTTAGGTATAGTATTTCAAAGACACATGGACTTATATTATCTTGGTAGGGGTGTAATTTCGTATGAAATACACATAATATCCTCTTTTCCAAAAATGTTTATTGTTATTCCACAATTTTAAATATCATAAAATTTTATCATTGGGTTATGTCTGATAATCAAGGGTTACCTAAATTTAATTCCCAAGGATTCTACGAAACTTTCACTTAAACTAACTTTAATGAACCCAACTCAGATAGCCTAGAATATGTAGTTACATTATTAAATTGGTATATGATACAAGTGATCACATACCAAAGGACTGAATAGTTTCCTAACCATGTTAAACTGGATACATAATTTAGTCTTGTATTATATTTAAAAACATAAATTATTATATAGTGTAAAAAATATTATACATCCTTTATATCATTTAAATATTCCATCTTCATATCATACGGAAAGGAAAGTAAATAAAGGGTGAAATCAAATTCTTAGTAAGTGTTGTGTATAGTATAATCTATATTGAATCAATAAGGAATAGTAAATATAGCTAGGTAAGTACCTTAAAACCCATTCCATTTAGTTAATTACTTGAACATAAAGAATATTATGGTAATAATGAATTATGATCAAATTATTATATATAAATAATCACATGAACATTAATCTAATCCATTGATAACTTATATAATGAAATAATAACAATGAAAACAATAACTAGATTCTCAATTAAAGAAATAATTTATGTTGTATTTCATGATCCCAAACAATATGATGTCTATATTTTCAAATAAACTCCACAATAATGATTAAAACTATTGGAAAAAACCTATTTAATCCATTTTTTGTTGATTTTTATCATGAGACATATTGTTTAATCAAGGGGCTATTTAGGTCTACAACCTACATATATCCACGCATGTCTAATTCATTACTCATATATGAAATGATAAATTTAATTTCTGATCAATTTTTTTTCAATAAATGTCTATATTGAATAAGGAATATAATGATTCTAATATTTTCATATTCAATCAGTTAAAAATAATCGTAAAACATCATATGTATAAGTGATATACAGTTTTATAAATAAAAATGTAGATGATAATGAATATTGATATTTCATAGAAATTGGTTCTGACGCTTTCTTAAGGGTGTGCATCTGCCCATGGAGGATGCGCTGATTGTTCCCCCACATTCCCGCTTTCTAATGGTATGTGATATATGTTTCCTATTAATTTACATTTTATTCTTGATCAAAATGATATTATGGGATGTCGGTTCCTCTTTCCTTAGATTCCTCCTCAGAACTCTTCACCTAGTCTGGGACTCCCTTAAATATTAAGAAGTTGTTCATGAAACTCTTCCTAGTGCCAGGTCTTCTGGGATTCACGTTAATTATGCTGCTTCTTACAGGTCATTCTTAGGGGTCCAGTCAGGGTATGATTCTTCGTTCAGGGGAGTACTTATGTGGGCATCGCTTTTGTGTTTGGACACTGGAACACTGATACGTCTGGGTTTCTTCCCCTTATGATAGGTCTTGTTGAGGGTGCGGAAGCCTGAGCCATCCCACATCCAATGTGGGGAATTATATTACATAGGCATGTCTATGATATTTTCCTTATCAACTCATGTTTAACTCATGGTATTCCATGAGTTTAACATCTAGAAAAGATAGATCAAACTGATAATAATACTGATGAAAATGGAATAGATGGGTGCATCCCGAAGAGGAAACACTGATACTTGGGATTACACATTGTTAGTTACACAATCACTACTAGGAGTTGTGAGAATGTGGGTAAAATGATCTTACCATGATGTGATGGCCCGGGTATGGATCAGAATGGATATGGACTATTGAGAGAAGTGGACAGAGAATGAGATGGAACTGACTTGATGAAAGTAAGAATGTTGTGCATTAGGCTCTATGAGACTTCCTATGTATCCTCATGGTTGGGAATCAATGTTCATGTATTTCGGTGGGCGATGAGACACTTGAGGAGGTGGCCTGTGAAATTAGTATTATGGATGGGACCCGGTGGAACTGGAACCCCCAGGTTGGGGCATGATCTCCCTGGAACATAGGGGCTCAAGGGAGAGGCTAGGATGGGACATGGGTGATGGGATTGAACCTTAGAGAGGCTTCTTTTGTATCCTTGTGGTAGGGAAACAATGTCCACATAGTTTAGGATAGAGGCATAGAATTGGGGTGTACATAGAGGATAGCGACCAGATGACATGTTGGGGGTTACGTGTGGTGTGCGGCCCAGTTTGGTTTGAAACCTGGTGGGAAGACCAGAGATATTGGCCCCGAAAAATGTAACCATGATATCTTACTGTCTATTGAGGACTACAATAGCTTACTGCTAATTGGGGATCCAACGTCTTACCGCTTTTTGCGTATCACAGTGGATTTCCATCGATTGGGGTATAACGGCTTACTGTTGAATATAGATCACAACATAGTACTCTTGTATTGGGTATAATGGCTTACTGCTGATTGGGGATCATAATGACTAACTTCTGGATAGGTTACAATGGCTTACTACTAAATGGGGATCGCAGCATATTTCTACTTCATGGGTTACAATAGCTTACCGCTATTTGAGTATCACAACGGCTTACTACTGGAAGGGTGTGAAACTCATGGAGGCTTCCTATATACTATGCCTACGAGATAGAGATAAAATCCCATGTATTTTAGGAGAATATATTTTAACGTCATGCAGGAAGAATGAGTGGGTATAGTTTAACATCATATAGGATGGGGGTGAACCTACTTGGTGTGGGCGGGATCGATGGGTGTTGGGAATGAACCTATGGGAGGCATCTTACATACCTTTCGAAGAAAGGGAATGGATCAAATTCCATGTAGTTCAGAAGGCTGAATGCAGTTTAACGTCATGTGGGATGAAGGCGAACAGATGTGAAGTGGTCAGGACCAGTAGGTATTGGGCTGGTACCTTCAGGAAGCTTCCTATATACCCAGCTCAAAAAGGGAAAATATCAAAGTCAACATAGTTAATATGGGTTAATGTAGTTTAATGTCATTTGGGATGAAGGTGAATCGACATTAATGGGTTGGGACCAATAGGTATTTGGTTTTATCCTTCGGGAGGATTCCAACACACCTTTCTCATAAAGTTAATGAATCAAAGACCATGTAGTTCAGAAGAGGGCTTGGGACGTACACATTAGGGAAACCTAGGAACAATTTCATGGTCAATGATTACTCTAAGACCACGTGAGTCATGCTTAGTGTGAGAAATAAGAGGGAGTAAAGACATGACGATCATGTCGTGAAAGAGGCATACATAGGAAGTGATGTGGGTATTACACTTGGTTAGTGTCCCAAAGTGAAAACATGATCATAAGCATGGTTAGAGGCCCATGGATATGGACATTGGGACATACTATAGGTTGGAGGCCCGATAGCTACAAATCCTAGAGGGAGAGGGATGGGGTAACGAAGGTCCATGTGACCATCTCTTCTCAAGTCATTAGCACTGAAGAATAGTGGAAGAGTAGGGGGTTGCCTCCTGTAAGAAGGGCTAGGGGATTAAAACGAGATGATTTCCCTTCATTATAGACAGACTCCGCACCATTAAAGATGATCTCATTCCATGTGAGAAATATCACACTCCCATAGAGATTATGTGGAATAGAGAATTTCTGAGACGGGGTGCCACGAGTGTTTTACAGGGGGAGAGGCCACCATTTAACATCATGTGCTGAGGATGATGGTGCTTGGTAATATAGCGTCTTGTAGCTCAGACGAGGCGGGTTCACTCTGCACCCCTATGACATACATAACTAGCATACATTAACCATTAGTGAAGGGATGTCTCTGGTAGTTCCATGGTGAGGGGGTGTTGTAGAGTGATCCACTGAGGGGCCCACGTTAGCGTGGCTAGGGAAAAAAATCAATATCTATTAGCGTGCCTATGAGAAGAAGAATGAGGCTAAGAAACGCAACGTAAAGAACCGCCCAAAGGTCCTTGAAATCCTTTCATACAATCTTGGAGGGTCGTACAGAAGAAGGGGTTGCGAAGCAAATTGGTTCACAGGAAGGGACCTTGTGAAGATATGGTTCTCTATGTAATGGAGGGGCTTCACAAAGTGCCATGCTTCGCGATGTGGGGTTTCCTAGCCTAGGCATAAGGCATAAGTGAATATGGATAGTGCATCATGATGTGGAAAGGCATTCCTGGAGTAGGGCTTCATGCAGCTAGGGTACCTTTCCAATCATAGAACTGCAAAGCAATGTGCTTCATGAAGCACAGTGACCCAACCTTATAATGAAGTTTACATGTGCATGGCGGGTACTTTGTGAGCCATGAGTGCTATGTGAAGACCTGAGTCCCCTTAAGGATCTCTTTCCTTTGATATGGTCTTTGGGCTCCGCAAAATGAATCCCTGCTTAAAAAGTGGTTTTATTTGAGCTAAGGGAAGGGTGCTTCGCATTTTTCAAGTCCCTGTAAGATCTCATTTTTTTCAAGGCTTCACAGAGCAGAAGTTTCTTCATGACTAGAAGGAAGATAAGGTAAAAGGTTGGAGTATTTGTCATTTGGACTCTAGGGAAGCCCAATATTTATAGGTGAGGAGTGGCGCGAAGCAAGGAAGGCTCGATGTGAATCCATATGGTGCTCCGTGATCGACCATATATTTTGTCAAGTTACTCATAACCATAGAGTAGACCATTATTCCCTACTCAACATAGAGCTCCTTGGGGTGCTCTACAGAGTGTTCATGGAGGATTTTATCCTGTTTTATGGGTTTGCGGAGCTCAATTAATCTCCCTCAGTGGCATGAGGCTCTCAGTCATTTAGGTCACAACCACACAGGCTCCCTAATCTTTTATCCACAATGACCATAGATGGGGATTCGGTTTCACATCGACCCTAGTGCTGCAAGGATTCATGAATGGTGCGGTGATAAGAGGCTTCATGAATGATTTTTTTCTAGGAAACCCCTTTGGGATGGGTTTCCTCTTCGGGTACATTCCATATGAACTTATTTTTGTGCTAAAAAATTCCCCCCTAAGACTTATATATAAGGTGAAAATTAGGGTCGATGTCTGAGGGAAAATCACTAGAATGTTTACACAAATTTTGAAAGCATGATCGCGATGTTGGGTCATGATGCAGAGCGGCGATGCACTGGTAGGGAGCACTGTGAAGCTTGTCGTGGCCAGACATGCTATAAAGAACAAGGGTTAGTCGCCTATTAATAGGAAAGGATGAGATGTTTTTTCCATTATCATCATCTCGTTTTCATTCCTGAGCCCTTGATTCACAAAGCTCCACATGCTCTATGATTTCTCTTATCAAACTGGGTCTTTAGGCTTCGTGGCGCACATAGATTCCTTTGACTCTGTGAGTTTGTTCTCTATGGATTATTTCTACAAATTTTGTGGTTGAGCTCTCCAACCTATCTATGTGATTGATTTCCATGATTTTTTTTGATTGAGATTTTAGATCTAGGAAAAAATTTCTTAAATACTTAAGACCGAATTTTTCTTTAGGAATCTTACATGGGGGTTCTTGCAGATGCTGCCTAGAGAGAAGAAATATCGAATAACTTAGGTATTAGGGAACATGTACGGAGCCATTCAGACCATGAGTCCAAAGTGGAGCTGCTGTCAGAGGGTTAGAAAAACTACCCATAGTGAAAAAGGATTTCTTTATATGACTTTGGTCTAATGGTTGACAACTCAATTCATAAAGCGAGTAGTGATGATCCGGCGAACGGGTTCTTGAGTACGTTGTGCCAGCGCCAGTGGTTCAGGGTGGATGACAGAAATACATGGATGAATTTCACACCCATCAATGATAATTTTTTTAAAGCCATGAGAATAACGTTGATGGGAAGAAATTGCATCTGGAGATATCCCACACACTGTACAACACCATTCTGAAAGTGGACCAGTGGAACCCAGAGAAGGGGTGGACAGATGAGTGAGATTTGTGCCAGGGTAGAATCTTTATTGATGACTCGGCATGGGCCTACTAGTTAGGCACCTCTTGTGAAAATTATGGGGTAGATATGAGGTGAGTGGGCTTGTATGAGGCTTCTTGGGATTGCCAATTTCACATCTTCCAGTGTGGCAAGGATCACTCATATTGGTGACTCCTGGAGGAAAGCCATTGGAAGAAATTCATATTCTGTCTCATCAAAGAGTAGCAATAGTTCATTAGGTTAGCTACATTCGTCTCAGTTCTTATCTGTGGCTGGATTATGCCAATTAGGGACAAAAACATGGCCATGAAACTGAGCACATTAGTCATGGAGTCCATGTTAGGGATAGGGGAGCGGGTCAACCTAGGAATCCTGATTCTCGCCAAAATCTATAAGGTGTTGTGTCACATCAGCAACAGGAATAATCCACAATAGATATATGGGACATTCCATCTTCTCTAAGGGAGGATAGAGGTGCATATTATGGGCCTGTTTGAATATCTGAACACCATTTTCCCTCTAGGATCTGATTCCCGACCGGTCATTCTGAACATAGTGTGGAGTTTTCTAACCAAGTCGACCCTGCATTCGGAGCTGAACAAGGTCTTGAAGGCAGACAAGTTGAACTTCAACTATTTAATATTACCAATAGGTGTGTTCACAGATTAATGACAGGGGATGGAGAGAATTGGATTTACCTCATGGCCTTTCGGGGTGGTGTTCTGGTGGCACGATCGACTGTGAGCCTCTCCGTGAACCGTTCACCCCGCACTCTTTCGGGAGGCAGTTTCGGTGCATGCAGTAGCTGAACCTGCCTGTCTACAAGGGAGTGTTCCACGTTGATCACCCATGTGTAATGAGGAATATTTGGCTCAGGTTGACATGGGAGGATGTCAATATGAAAAATGACCGACCTCCACCCACAACTTTCTATGGGTTGTTGAAGGAATACGCTATAAGCTGGGAGGAATCTTAGCTATATGAGATGTTGAATCTGTAGGGAGTATGTTCCAGTGATAGGGTGCCTCCCAAACCTTGAGGTTGGGGCCAGAAGGTAGAGAGGGATCCTTTGGTGGTGGGGTTACAATGGCGGTGAGACCCACTCCAGTCGAGAGGCAGATGGCCGCGGTAGACCCGGTGGTCCTAGAGGAGCAGAGTCAGCTGAAGAGGAGGTCTCCCAGGGGGTTCCATAGGATACCCACATCATCTTTGGGAAAGCGGTTTCACTAGATTTACATGCATGAGAATTCTGTCGTCTTGGAGTCTTGGGACATCTGGGATGTCAACAGACAATTCCCAAACTCGTCTGAGACATGGTAACATTTGAATCAACTCAGGATGGATTTTTCCTAGATCGGTCATGTCTGGGGAAACTTTATTATATTCTATGTGGAGGGAGGGAGAAGTAAATTTCTGAAATAGAGGAATTTTTTCACTCCATGGTTGTTCCATGCCTGATGAGGGATCGATTGAAGTTGCTTCTCGATTGAACAACCTTCCATAGTTGTCGGCAGTCTTATTGAGTGAGTAGTTCCCTATAGCGGGAGAATCAGACTAGTCCTCTTGGGGGGAGGGAGCTGGGGGAGGGATCCCTCTAGAAGATGGTGATGTTGACAACTCAGACCTAGAGTTGGAAGAGTTCGTAGAGGCCCATTAGGTAAACCTTAAACCACTTCCCTATTGTCTTCATTCAAGATGTTTTGGGAATATCAACTAGAATTTGTCCTATGTAGGAGGGCTTCATATGAAAAAACCACTCTCGCATGATCATAGATATAGTTTCTATAACATCAGGATCCGCACCCACTACTATAGTAATCATCATGCATGGCAGGGCTGAGACACCCTGAGGGTCCTCCCAGAGCCGTCGAACATCCCAACAATATATGGATGGCCACGCTTCATGGTTCCAACGTCAACAAATCAAGATAGGGACCAACTATTCGATCTATGGATGTCTCTTTTGAAGAATTCGTAAATGTCATCAATTTATCATGTTAAAGAGTATCTATGCACATATTGTATGCACAGTTCCTCAAATGGTGTGGGCCTCCTTGGAAAGGATTGTCGGAGCACTTTGTGCTACCATTCCTAGGGGAACATCAGTGACTGTAGAAGTGAATGTTAGAATTGACCAAGTTGTATTGCTTCCGATCACTAGTGGGACCATCAGCAAGACATATCCTGATATCATTGATGTGGGATCTAACGATGAGGATCAATCGAACAACATGGGTTAGGATATACTCGATCAGACACCAAATACAAACCATGTCGACGAGTTCCTGAAGTTGTTTCCCACATATGAACCTCCCGACCCTGATGATCAAGATGAGATGACCTCTGATGAAGAGAAGAGAATGATATTCCATCTTTGGTCATGGAAACATATCATGTGATTAATCAAGAAGTCTCCTCCAAGAAATTGGATAGACTAGATAGAGAGGCTTCATTATCAAGTGCGCGAGCTATACACTGGGGGAGTAGATATCCAACATCCTCATATTCTCATTCGAGACGTCATGGTGGAGAAGATTTGGGGTCCTGATTGGGGTCTTGTTGTAATTTAGAAGCATAGGAAATAGGTGAACATCAAGAGGTTGCAAAATGTCGAAGATGAAATCCAAAAATTGATGTTGCGGGTGAATGACCACTCCACCTTCCATGACACACAATCGGGGCTCATATCAAGCCTAAAGTCCCTATTTATGGAAGCTGAGGAATGGATGATGAAATCATTTTAGGAGATATAAATCATCAAAACCGACGAGGACCAGTCCGAGATCATGGCTGATGAGCTATGCCCCATAGCTACCTAGGAGAAGTAGGAGATAAATTGTTGGTAGTAGATCCTAGACGCCACAAGATCGAGAGTGGAGGAGCTAGAACGCTCTATCAAAGAGGTCAATACATCCCTATGAGGGGATAATAGTTGGGTAATTTAATGTTTATAAACCCAAAAATGTACTTTCAAGATTTTTATATTGAATAAATGCATGAGTTATATTAATTGTTTTGGTTTACTTAATTTTCATCACATTCGTGAAACATCCAGCGATCAATCCCTAAGCTCACGTGGGTCGTTCCTGATACGAGAAACAAGGGATGATCACTTTGTTATTCCAGCTAAATATGAGAGTTCCAACCAAGATCTAGGATTCAATGTTTTGAAGAACCATTCTAGATTCCCAGAAGGAAATAGAGAGGCCTGGCTGGAGAATAGAGTTCTAGGAACAGTCAAATTTACATCTTCCTGATGTGCTCTGGTGCATGAGCCAGGAAACACCAGGGGTGCTAGAATCAATCCGAATAGAGGGGAGTGTAAGGTGTGAATCTTGATACCCAAAATTAATAATATTGTAGGGATGGAGTGATAATGAAGGATAAATTTTGACATTGTTTGAAACAAAGTATCCTTATTTTGTTATCCTGAAATGTGGATATCAAATGAGGGTTTAAAACTGACCATGTTTGAAACAACGTAAATTCCTCTAAATTTCATTCATTAGTGCTAAAAACACATTAGGTGGGCATATCATTCTAATTAGGGATCAAATATACTTACGAATAGGATCTATCTGGTGATGGTCTAGGATGCCTTGGGGTTTTATGCCATGTCACGGTGGACGATTGACCCTGGGATGGGCCCAAGGCAAGTTACCTAGATTCCATTATGCTTCCCATAAGTACAAGGATCAAGCCAAATGTTGTTCTCAAGAATACAATAGTTAGAGACCAATACTATTAAGGAGAGTCCTCTTCAATGAAGAATCTGACCCATCTCATAGTTAGCCTGAGGCATCCTGAACTTCTTCTCGGTAGAGCTATAGTTTAATGTCATTTGTTGAGTATATATGGAATTTTGAATTTTAACGTCACACAGTCGGACGGGGAGTTGAAGAGGATATCCCAAAAATTGAGTATGTGATGTAGTAGTTATAAACCAGATGTGAACGATGACATAACGATTATGTACCAAACCATGTGTCTTAGGAATAAGTTTTTAGGTCAAGGGACTAAAAGTAAAAGTAGTTGGGCCCAATGAAAATTGTGTGGGATTCCCTACGTACCCCATGAGGATGGGAATCAATCCGCACCTATTCATGGGATCAAAATTTAATGTCATGCAGGATGATATGCTAGTGTGGTACAGTTTCACCAGTACACACCCCACCAAAACTACTAAGCCCATGTGAGTCGTACTCGATGTGGGTAAAAATGATTAGAGGTAGTATTTACCTGATACATAGAGGAACACATTAGGAGTGATGGACCAACATGTGAGTGGCATCGCACTACAATTGACACACATACTTAACACACCTAGACCTTTGATGGAGAATAACTGAGTGTGTCAGAATTCCACATATACATATGGGGGTGGAAATATGTGATTCATGATGCTCGAGATCTACATCACAATGATAGTATCATTATTATAGAGGATATTTTTGACCATCTTCGAAACACTATATCCATTTCGCATTAGCGTATAATTGGGAGTGACAAAGGATAGTCATCCACTGATCACGTTTGAAGCATGGGACCTGTCGCAAATGTTGTCCATGGTAATTAGGGGAATTGGCCAAAGACAATAGGTAAGCCAAGGTGGCATGAGACCAGGCCATAAAGGGGTTCCCTTTCAAATGTGTAAGATAATGTGGAACTAAATTAAGGGCTCATGACGCATGGACACGGAAATAGGGGTGTTTATGTAAAAATTCCACACATTAGATTCTTGGTCACGTCGCATTTCAGTAGGAAAATGAGATGTGTCATATAGAGGACATCAAACCCCTTTTTGAGGAGAAGGGTCCTGAGGTCAAACACTGCTAACTTATGGTCATAGAGAAGACCATTAAGAGTGGACCAGGTTTGATGGATTATGCACAGGTTAGCAAAGAATCCAAACCTGAAATGTAGTTCCCATAGGAAGATCTTATTTTAGGGTAATATATCTTGGACCATGCTGGGAAGAGGCAAGGAAGAAACATGGTGTAGTTGTCACAAACTTGACGTTAATTTGAACCCAAGAGAGGATATCATCCGGACATCCTTCCATAGACGTTTAGGCCAATGGACCAAACAAGAGGCATGATTTATGATTCTTGGGGCTGGACCTGCGGATGGAATGTATGGGCTTTCCTACGTACCCCATGAAGATAGGAATTGATCCACATGTAGTTCTATAAAATGTCACAAAATTTAGTGTCCTATGAAAAGGATAGTGGGATATTATTTTAAAGGTCTTTGAGATCAGACCATTGATAGAAAAAAGGGAGGGAGGCACATCCTACTATAATTAAAAAACCTAATGTGAATGAGGAAGGCATGATTTCTTATCACGCCATGAGCTCCATTGGGACTGTTTTGGTCGAGGACTGAAAATAAAGGTTGGGCTGGGCCCAAGGAAAAGTTCCTAGGCATTCTTATGTACCCCATGATGAGAGGGATTAAGCAATATGTTGTTCTAGAGGAAGCATGTTAGGGTACCAATTATGAGGAAAATACTGTCGTGTGGGTCAAGACCAATCACAAAAAAAAGCATAAATTGATAGATATTGTTTGTTCTTTATAATTGATGTGTGTTTTTTTAGTGAAAAACCTAGGATGGAGAATCCAAGTGCCACTACATAAATCAAGACAAATATATGACTTGAAATATTGTATGTTGGATGACTGATACCAAACATGATGTCCCCTCGAGTGAGGATATCCTAAATTCGGGCTTTTTTCGTATGGCCAGGACAACAATGACACAGTTCAGGGTCATATGATAGGACCAAACCTAACATTTTAACATCTTTTAGTAAATACATTATAGTTTACATCCATTTTGTACTGGGCATTATAGTTTAAACCATATGGCTTGGACACATACAGAAAAATGAGGATTGGGGGGGAATGCCCATGGTGTGATAAATCATTCCAGACGTGAATGAGGATGTAAGCCCACAGCACACCATGCATAATCCCGGGGAAGAAACCTCGAGATGAGGGGATATAAAAGGTAAAAGAATATGGGGTTTGGCCTGTGGAAGAAATTTTTAGTTGTTCCTAAATATCCCATGAGAATGGGAATCAAGTCATACATTATTCTAGGAGTGCAGTTTAACATCATGTTGGATAGGAGGTAGGGGAGACGAGCTACCAGAAGGAGAGTATGTAGTGCAGCTATTGAAAACCCAACATGAATGACGACATAAGACCACACAATACAAACCATGACATCCTAGGAAATTAAGGACCAAAGGCTAAGCGGAATAGGTAATTAGTGGAACCCGAGTTGGACCTAAAGACATGATGTCTAGGCATTCCTACATATCCCATAACGATGGGAATCAAGCCATAAATTGTTATAGATGGATGTTGTGTGGTTTAACATCGTCTTACTAAGATGTTTTAGATATTAGATTAATGGTTTTAGAGATCGAACAATATATAAGCGAGAATCTTCCAAAAGGGTGCAACCCTCGACAAAATATCTAAGACCACATGAGCTACGCTCAATAAAGGAAACATGGGAAGTAAGGTCTTTACAACACATGGAATACATGCAAAGGGGATATCTATGTGGATCCCTGAATGATCCCTCATTATGGATTTGTATTCCTAACATGAAAATGCGTACTAACGGATAGCACCAATAGTTTCAGATTTCCACTTGGACGTGAGGAACTATAGATGTATGTGAATCATGAAACCAATATTCAGGGATTTATAAGGGTGGTTTGATGATGGTGGATTGTTGTTGATAATGTCTAAAACATAGTTTCTATTTCACGTTAGCTTGTTATGTTGACAGAAAAATGAGGGTTAACCACTGACCATGTTCAAAACACGGTACCTATCTCAAATGTCGTCAAAAATCATTGGGGACGTTGGCTAAAAATGAAAGGAGAGCCTTGGGGCCTTGCATCCATGTCGTTAGAGGGTCCCTTCTGTTGTGAAAAATGGTAAAAACCCAAACAAAAGTGAACATGAAGCATGCGAATAAGAAATTAGATGTCTATGTAGAACCCAACACTCTTGGTCCTAAAATAGATTTCTCCTGGGGATGCTTACAAACATTCTAAGAGGGTCAAGGTTCCCGATTCAAGAGCAATCGACTCAAAAATATGAATGGGGGAAAAGGGGATGAAGGGATTTCAAGAGGGAGTGTTATGAACTATGGGTGTTACAAACCCTATTTAAATGAGGATGTAAGAACATACCCCAACACATACCCCACCAAATTTTTTTGGAGGACTCAAGCCAAGGGGCCAGAGAGATAAGGTGGTAAATAGTGTCAACCCGAAGACCAAACGTCCAAGTGTTCCCACATATACAATGAAGATAGGAATCAAACAATACATAGTTCTAGAGCACTGTGCAATTTTACATTATGTTGCAAGGACGAATATAGGAGGTAATATCCTTAACGAGGAATGTGCATAGCATGGAGAATAACCCGATGTGAATGAGGCCATAAGACCACATACACCACATCATTCATAACTATTGTAGAGAATTCAGGAAAAAATGCAGAGAGAGAAAATAAATGGACCCATGATAAACTTGAAGACAAAAATTTTGGGTTTTCATATGTATACCATCATGATGGGAATCAAACCATGCGTACTTCTAGAAGGATGTATGTTTCGTAGCTCATTGAAACTTGTATTCAAGTTTTAAGAATAACTGATTCTAGGTGGTTTCCATTGAATTTATTTATGGAATTGGAAACTTCCAACAGTTCTTTATCCAAAAACGTACCTACTTTTCAAAGATAGATATTCATTAATTTTAAACATTATGATACTTATGAACGTACATTGATTGAGATGATGGGAGGTCAAACTCATCACACACTATTAGGGGAATTATTTTCTTCTCAAGGACTCTCATTATAAATTTAAGATAGTTTCATAAATCCTTAATAATTCACCAAGGACTACATAAGTTTCACCTGGAATTTTCAATCATTTATTAACATGTGTACAATTTAGAATCCTCAGTATGTATTCAAGGTTCTTCATTAATGGATATATCCACATGTATTCAAGGTTCTCCATCAATGGTATCATCTAATATACTATTTCAAGATTCTTTTAATCCTTGTTATGATGATAATGGTTTTAAGCCACTCAGTGGGGCACTCTAAAATTTATTGTGATCCAGGGAGACGATGGTTTTGTTTGATCTTGGGATCGTGCTCATAAAATGGGATACCTGTGTATCCTTTTGAAAGGAATCAGAACCCCAGTAGTTTGGTGCCACTAAATGGGACACATCATTCCTTTCATGGTCATGTGATAAGGACATATCCATATAGTTTAATGTTATGTAGTATGGACATCTAAGCGGAAGGTTCTTAGTTAAAACAAATTGTGGGACTTATACTGAAGTAACCCAAGGAATTTGGAAAGGATATGGGTTTTTAAGTATGATCAGAACATATTGGTAATATGGCCCATGAAGAACATGGTTGATTTAAGTTATTGGGTTTGAGAATCAAGGATTCTTCCAACGTATCCCATATAGATGGGAATCGAAGCCCATGATGTCTAATAAATCTCATAGGTAATAATAGTCCTTTGAGATAAATTATTTTGGGCTTACTTCCGGAAAGGTATGCCTTAATGATTATAAAGTTTAACTTGGGGCTTATTCTTAAAGAGGTTTCCTAGATCAAGGGAATTTGGGTTAGATTCTTGAAGAGTATATCTAGTGATCTCGGTCCCTAAGAAGGCTTCATACATATCCTAATTATGATGGGAATCTGAGTTCTTGTAGTTCTTTCTTCATGGGTGTTTTTCAACATGTTGTAATCATTAAAAATATCTAATCCAATGTCAGTCATGCTCGGTGTGAGAAACAAGATGATGTGGAAGATTCAACAAAGGCACTTGCACTTTCATATTATTTCTGCTCCACTGGTGGAAGAGGGCGCGTTAACTGTTGATGAGGGAGAGGCAACGATATTTCCCTCTATTCACTTTACATTAGACAAGGATCCACTAAAAGGAAGAAGGGATGAAGGTTAGGGGATTTCACAAGGATGAATTCTTAAAATTGATCCTGGTTGGGGAGGGTGACTTCTCTTATACATGCATGGAAAAGAAAGTGTGAACTGTACCTTCCCAACCATAGAGCTGATGTTCCGGGCCATCTCTTTGAGAAGCAAAAGTTCAGGACCCACCCCTCCTCTAAACAGGGAGCTTCCCAACACTATTACTTGGATAAAGGTCCATGTGACTATGGGTATAAAAACCCATAGATACCCCATGAATCTTAACCCCATTTTGAAACAAATGTGGGAAACCTCTGATTGTGGATATACAAACCCAAATTGGAGAAAAGCTAATCTACCTTTCATGAAGGTTTGATAAGTTAGGGGGTTTTGGTGGAGGTCTCGAAGAATCGATTTCATACAAGGGATCCAAAAAAGTAGAATCCTTTCAATGAATGGATTGTATGAAGGCTTGATGTCTTGTAAACTGAAGAGTGTTATTGAATAAAAGAGAGGCTCCCATGTAGGTAAGGGGACGAAAATAAGGGTGAACCAGTGGTTAAAGGAGCACATGTATCCTTGGGTGACCTAATTTTCATATAAGAAACGAAAAACATATATGGTAATACTTGGGAGAGACCTTTCTCAACACTTTAGGAGTATTCACAGGTGATCCCAGACGTAGGGTGATGAAGTTCCTATGAATGGAATAGGTGGCGCGCAAGTTTTATGTTTTTTAAAACACTAAAATGACTTATGTCCAATGATCCTCCCTTAAACCCTCTGCTCATGGTGTTGAAGAACTACCTTGAATGTTTAAGGAGACATGGGCAAAGCACTAGGGAAGACAGAGTAGCAATTGGGCTTTAGTGGAATTTTTCCATAAAATGAGGGCCCCAATGGACTATTTATAGGCAAAAAAAATCCCCTAGGAAAAAGGAAATTGGGTGTTCAAGTAGGTTAAGAGAAATTTTAGGGTGCGCAACTAGGATGCGTCTTTCCACTCTTTTTGTCTGACTAAAGCGATACAAAATTCATTCCTTTTCAAATCTCGATTTTCATCATTTATTTTCAAATTTCTTTCTAAGGGGATTCCCTTTGTCATTTTTTAGACTCTTTGATGAAATGAAGTGTCAAAAAAATCCCCCCCTCAGAATTGGATCTAAAATTACAAGATGATCTTATAATCAGGTGATGTAATGAAGGAGAAAGAAAAGAGTTCCAGGGCACGTAAGTGTTATGTCTGTTGAACAACTGGTCAAGAAAGTTTGTAGCGTGAAGAAATCTGGCATGCATGGTGAAATGTGTTTTGAATATATAATGGCTTTACTTTTTTGAAAAGCCTCGAGACATCAAAAATTTTAGCTCTTTCCATGCGAGTCTTCTTTGGATTAGACATTTCTATTTCTCCACGCTTCGTTTGTATGTTCTTTATTTGTGTGCTATAAGTGGGGTGCCATACTTTCACACTGACTTATACTTGTGTGCATATTTTAAACTTGCGGGCATAGTTTACACTTGCGCACCTTAATGCCTTTACAAATTTTTTTGTCAAAACACCCCAAAATGAACATGCATTATGAGATGATTTCTATCTTTTTGAAGGTTCAATGGCTCCCAAAATTATTGGAACTCATGATGAGATTTCCAGCAAGAGGATTAATGACATGATGAATGTCGTTGGCCATGATTACTTTGACATTTGTGACACCACCCTTCCAAACTTAGAAAAATATTTGAACAAGTATAATTTCAGTTTTCCCCATAGCACATATCTTCCTTTGTATAGCTATGGTCATTTATAGGATGTTAATATTCGAAATCCAAAGAACTATGTCCCATATTCTTGGGTTTCATATTATACCAACTTTCCTTCTGCTAATGTTTCTAATGGGGTATCATTTATTGATGATGGGATAATAAAGAAGGCTCGTATTTTGCATCATAACATGTGTGATCCATATTCGAATGAACACACACATGAGATGCAGAAACACTTTTATTCATCCCTCTTTCGATATTCTCACACAAATCAGTCCAAGTGTTGGAAGAAAAGTTGGGACATTATCCTAGGAGGAGGTGTAAAACCCATATGGATTTAGGCATACTGGGTTCATAAGACCAGTGCAGACTTTACAGATGACATTAATGGTTTTGAGATTTATGAGGTTGTCTGGTATAGAAAAACATATGTGTACATGAATGATGATTTTGTCCTAGAATTATTAAGCTGATATATCCCTGGGAATAATTCCTTCCACTTAACACATGGAGAGGTATGCATCAGCTTGTACGACATTTATAATATTTCTGGAGCTCCAATACTTGGAGACATGTATGATGAATTTATTCCACCCAAGGTGTCATGGAATGACTCGGAGAAGACACCGGCTCTAGTTCATGAGTTAATGAAAATATTTAAAAAACTTAGTAACACAGCCACCATGAAGTCTCGCACCAGGAGGGATATTCATCCAGGGGAATAGATGGATATTTTTTTTAAAGAATAATGAAAAGTGTCCTACTTAAACCCGTCTGAATAGCTGTCCAATGGAAGAGAATAGTGGTACCCCTGTTACTTTTTTTCCAACATTAGAGAAAGAAGAATTTGATAAATGGGCATATAATGTCCACACAAAAATTCTTGAAAATACACGTCTATCAGGTTATTTGGCCCTGTGGCTTAGTGTGTATTTTTTACGAGTACAAGTCTCCAAAATATACGTGAGGCTAGGAACCATTTTTATTGTAGCTAGGCTTGTGGAGAAAAGTATAGTTGGGTTAGCCACTCCTGTTTGGGCCAAGATTCATAGGATTTTTCTGCACAATTACATGGGGAAGTCTCCCATTAGTTTAGAAGTACCATTACAAGGTTTGTGGGGATGAATCACTACTAATTTCAGAACTTTTTATATACAAAGTTGAGTATAGGTTTTTAGAAGTTCTTTCCAACCATCAGTTCAGGCTTTTTCTGGTCTTTCACCCATGTCTATAAATTCTTATGACATTAAGTCTAGATTTATAATGCATAAGGATTTCCATTTATTTTATTATGGGAATCCACATACGGGGAAATTTATTGATGATTTGATGGCCAGTTCAGAATTGAGGGCATATATGCTTGCTTATAGAGATGGTGTGTTGGCCACCAGAATCGATAGAGAATTCATATGTGAGGCCTATGCTCCTTATATATTTGCATGTCAACTAAAATTTCTATAACAAGATATTATATCTCCTCTTATGCATGTCAGATTAGAGAAACAAACGATGGTTTTCCAGAAAAAAAGTTTGTTGACATTTGCAGAGAATATGGGGTCAGTATTTAATTTACCCATCACTGAGGAAGAATGCAGATTAACTATCTGGTATGCCAAAAACTGGGTTTCATGTCACCCTAAATGGGTATTAAATCATGTCTTCCCTCTAATGGGGGTGTAGATAAGTAGAAAGAGGGAACCCCTTTTTTGGAAGATAATTATTTATCATTAGGGGTTGACTCGCAAGAATTAGAGGGTAGAGTTGATGATGCAACAAATTCACTGAAGAGACCTCATTCCAGATATAACCCTCCTTCCATAATTAAGAGAGCCACTCTATCAATCCCTATTGAAGATTCATCTAGGTGATCTAGTCACCATCATTCTGAAGAGCGATGAGTTCCATTTTCTAATCTTTCGTCTGTGACTATGGGTGTTGTGAATAAAATTAAATCCATGATTGCAAGATCTTATTCCCAACCCTCTGACTTACATTCAAAATATATGTGACCAGAGGCTGTTCAAACATAGTAGAGTCTGTACTGTGATGCTAAGACCAGGTTGATTTGTCTATGTGAAGGATTACATATTCTAGGAGTAGAGAATTTGCAGGCTACTTCTGGCATTCTTTTTAAGGATAATACCAAAGAGGTGAGGACCGACATTCGAGATCTGAAAATACTCATCTATCCCTCTAAGGATTCAATTCCTTCCACAAAGAGGGTGAATGAAATGATAGATCGTGGTACCACTGAAGGGATTAACCTTTCATTAGATGAATAGTGGCTTGATGTTGTAAATCATGAGATTGTATGTTTCCTTTCTCTCACATTCTCTTCCATTTTGCAACAGGAAATTGAGTCAAAATATTGATACATATGAGAAATAGAATCTTAACTAGCAGCAATGTAATGTAAAGGGAACTGGTGTTCCTTCACCATAGTATAGCCCTATAGGCACTACTCTTGGAGCTACCGGGTAACCCCGTGAATCAAGAGAAATATCTCCGGGCCAACAAGCCATAGATGAAAAAAAGAGAGGGTATTGGGAGCTCCAATACCTATATTGGGGGATTATGATGTAGGTCCTCTTAAGAATAGGAATAAGCAAAATCATTGAAGAAAGAGAGACATTGTTAAGCGCTTTCTTAGCAGTGGTGAGTCTCCCTGATAATCATGAATTTTAATCATTATTCCTGAAAAATTGCCTAAACTTTTTAGGATTACAGATGCTTCCTAGGTTTCTTCTTTGAAATAAACTAATAATAAGATTCAAGGGACCATAGAAGGTTCTGGTGAACAAACACAAATTCCTACAAATCTAGTTTTGTCTAAAGAGACATTAAATCCAAAAAAAACCTACATATGTTCCAATAACTGCTCATGTTCCTGCTATCAGAGGAGAGGAGGCTACTAGTAAATCGACAATACTTCATAATGCATCAAATGTAATGATAATTGATTTTTATTTTCTGATACATTTAGGTTCATCACATGCAGTATAACATCTAGAAACAACTAACCTTGACCCCACAACAATTTTTGAGGAATCTATTTTTGGTAAATGGTTGCCGGAGGAAGGATGCGAAGAAAACATTCCAAGTACTCTATTAAGTGATATGAACCTGGGATCTGAGATATCATTGGATGAAATTATTAACCTTGGAATGTATTTTGAAGAAATATTATAACATGATAATGTGTAAATTACTTCAAAATCTTTTCGAGATCCTTTTATAGAATCAATTGGACATGAGTTCTCATTGTTCATCGTGATAATATACTTATGATTAATCTTCTAATAAGGGTACCTTTGAAATATGAAGTTACATCTAAAGAAACTACTATCGAAAGGATATTTGAAGGAAGTATTAACATTAATGTTAATCTCACAACTGCAGAGACATTGGCTTGGGTGGAACTTGAGATAATATATCTTCTTGAGATTCACCCTGAAGATCTTGAGCATGTTAAAGATAACACTCCTCATGAAGATACATCATACAAAATTTCAGAAACTATGAATATTGTGGAGGATTCTTCTCAAGCGGCTGACCATCTAATAAGTAAGAGATACTAATTTTGTGATTTCCATTACTTTTTTTATATCTTGAATATAAACATAACCATACTTCTTGATTTATCATATGGGGATATCAATGTCAATGTCTAGGTCAAGAGGTGAAGCCTCTACATCAGCCCAAACAACATTAGAAGTCGGAGAATCCATTGATCAAGATGGAATAGAACTGGGAACTTCATTAATTGAATTAGTCCCAGAATATATCTCTCCTTATGATAGTGATTCTAAATAAAACCCAAAAACTGCAGAAGGCTCTTCGTCTTGTTTTCCACAAGGCATGGAAAAACATCAAGAAGATTATCTCTGAGATTCCCCTTGAGGAACTACCTTCATGAATTCCTTGACTCTCATCTCTGTTTATCATTCTAGGATTTGGTGTTTCGAATACCATAAAATTCATACTACGGTGAAAGAGATTATTCAGATGTGGGAGCAAGAGTGAGAGCATAAAAAAGACATGATAAAATCCAAAATTTCATCAATATTGAAGACTTCCAAGAAGCTCTATCCTAGGATAAGGCTAATCATACTGTATAATTGAAGGGACTGAAGAAGAAAATTAATGAAAAGACTATTCAGTACCTACACCTTCAACAATAGTTAGATATAATTACAAGGGAACTTGACTATATTCATAGCTCAGTAGGAGAAGTCCAGACGGATGGTATGAATGATATTGTAGATTCTAGTGAAGAACTTCATCATGACGAATAGAGTGAGGGAAGGAAAATAAAAAAGATTTAGCATGTAGTTGAAGGGGCTCAAGAGGTTTTCAAACATATGAGGAATTATGTAGAAAGAATTTTATAGTTTTTGATTATTGACAAAATGGAGACTCCAATTTTTGGATGCTCCTCCTAGAATATTTTTTATAAATGAAAAATATTTTGTCATTAATCATTTGTGGTTTTTACATTAGCAAACTGATTTTGTTTTTCTTAAGTCATAGGGCCTGGTAATCATAGTTTGATTTTTTCTAGGGTTATTTTGAAAACCACAAAAACATTATATCTCTTGACTTTTTAGGGCTCAATATTATCTAAATCATACATAAAATGTACATTTAGTGAGCTGGGACTCAACTTTTGTTCAAAGTTCCCCTTGTAGGTTCTCAATTTAGTGAGTACCATTAATTTTGAGGTTGGAATTTTAGAGTCATGCATATTTTACTATAAAGTGCTAGTATTTGATGTCGAATAGCTTTGACCATAAATTTTTAAATTATATCTCATATACGACTCTAAGGCTAAGAATTTCATTAATATTCTTTAAATATTTCTTACGGGAATTGTAACAACCGAGAATTTTATGTCATATAAATCATCAAAGGAATCTTTTTCTACACACAACACTTTCTTGGCTTTCTTTACACAAAATCGCGACCTTCCTCGATAGCTTGCGTCGTACGCAATACCGAGTTTCACTAAACAATGATATGCTATTAAAATATTATTAAAACCAGCCGTTATGAATAGTAATAACCACTTTTTGAAATTTTATAAATTTTATTTTTCAAAATGGACTTCATTTTTGAATTCAGAATATCAAAATTAGCCTAGGGTGAAATTTTGGTATTTTTCTGAAAACTTTCAATTTTTGATGAATAGTGAAACCACTAAGTGGTAGTTAAAAAACTGATTTTTTCATAAAACATAATGTTACAGCTTCTTTGGGTGGAATTTCAAAAACCCGAGAGACACGGTTGATGTCAGTAAGTAAAATGTGGTTCAATGAGATGAAAATAATTTTTTGGTGAATAGTAACTTTTTACTTTTTTTACCACGATTAAAAGTAAATAGGGTAATTAAGGGTAAAAATGATATTATTATTACCCTAACACATGTCCTAATTCTATTGGATAAGTTTAATTCAACCAAAAACAAACTTAGGAATAAAATATGACCATTTAGGCCCACTTGGATTAGATTAGGACATTTATTATTAATTTATTTAAAGAAGGGTTAAAATAGTTAAAATCAAAGTTTAATAACTAAATCATTTTTAATATGGGGTTATACATAAGATAAATTCGACTATAAATATTCATTAGGAAGCTAAAAAGATTTCCTACATAATGGTATTTTATTTTTAATTTTTAGACATTACGTAATTTAATTTATTTATGACACAAAGATGATGCAGTAATTATCTTATTAGTGAAATATTGACATAATTAATGTTATAAACACAAAAATAAATGTAATTTGAGACTTTTTATGATTTACACTAATTTTATAGGTTAATATGACTTGTTATTATTTATTTAATTAACTTTTTTCGAACTAATAATTCCGTTATGAGTTTCACAAAAATTAATTACTAAATAGTGTCAAAATTGACATAAAATAGTTTTTAAAACAAATATTATATTAGTAATTGTTATTTTATTCCTAAAAATCTAATGTTTGGCCAAATGACTTAGATAAGGTTATATATATTAATAATAAACAACTTGGGGTTCGTTTGGCTGCTTATAGTATGTTTATTAACCTTATAGTATAAGACCACAAGAAGACACGGTAAAAGTAAAATTATTTAACTTAATGTTAAATCTAAATGATAAGGTTAAAATAGGAACCTAAGCATGTCTAAATTCTATTGGATGAGAGTATTTCGACCCATCCCCACCTTAGATTCTAAATAAATCAATTTGGAGCTATTTAAAACCGAAATGACTTTATAATAAAATAATATTTTTAGTTATTCCAAACGTCCCCCTCTCCTCCCTTATAAAAGGGAACCTCCTCCCACTCTTCCTCACACCACATTGATCCTTCAAGCTCGGCCAACCCCTGCTACTTTCTGCTCTCAACTTCCCTAGAGATATCCTAGAAGTCCTGTTCTTCTTCAAAGGCCAATTTTAGTGCCCTAAAAGAAGGTCTCAAAGAAGCACTTCAAAGAAGAGGTAATGTCCGTTACCGATTCTTTCATCTTTATTTCTTCTCCCACTTCCTCTTCTTTAGTTGTTTCATTATGAAGTAATAACATCAGTATCACTCATATACTGATATGTTATTATAATTATGAAACAACCCTATTTCACCATCTATCCATCCTACGGAAAAAGAAATCACCGCGCGTGCGTACGTACGGAATACCGTCTCCACGCTGTGGTGTAATCTATTTTCCACCACCACCTTACTTGGAAGGGTATAATGGTGTCAATAATGACTATATATGACTATTATAAAGTGATATTGATTCTGAAATAGTATACATACACTCCAATACAATTCCACGATCATAGGAATGATATCATCACTCGTGCGTACGTACGGAATACCGTCTCCAGGATGTGATGTGACTCGTTCTACATGATCTTCATTTCATAATGATTATAAAAATGAATTAAATGAATTAATATGATAAATATTTCACTAATACCATTCTGGAAATGAGGTATCTATAATAGAAGAATATGAATTTATTCGACAAAACAAGCATAAGAACAAAAAGTTATAAACACCCAAATAACAAGTAGCAATGAAATATTACTACTAAGAAGCTAAGAATATGACCAAATATGATATCATAAAAATAAGTATGATTCTGGAATAAGTCAATAAAATTATTTAAATCATTATACAGGAGGTTCGGACATGTACAAAGCATATCAGACCTAAGGTAAGTGAAATATCACAATCTCATTTTTATCCAAGATTGTTTATACTTTAGTATTTACTGGGGTGTATTTTATCATCCACATCCATGTTTCCTCAATATGTAATATTATTTCCATCCACCTAAAATTGTTTAAATCCAATTTTACCCTTCAGTGAGTTTTTAGTAAAGGATATGGATGGAATCTTTTGTCATTTTTCGTACGAGGTACTTTTTGACCTTTCCGACAAAAGTACGAGAAGAATGTTTTTTTACTTATACGGAATGAATGGATTTTTAAGACATTATTTCAAGAAGATTCCTTTACAAGTTTTCAAGATTATTATTAATCAAATTATTTTAGTTTAGAATTGTATGACATGTTAAGAAAGGAAATTTGTTTTTGAAGTAGAAAGGATATTTTCCTCAAGAATGGAGTTCAAGTGTTTTATCAAAATTATTTTCCATCCAAGATAATAAAGGGTCTTGTTTCTATCCCTATTATTACATTGATTTGATTATGTTTTGATGGAATTATTTTTATGAATTCCTTTATCTTATTTTAATTGTTTTATGATGTCACGATGTTTAAGATTCCCATTTTTATTACATGGGTTATGCTATGATGTATGGTTTATGATTTTGTGGAACATATAAGAATGGTATCATTATGATATGGGTGGGACCTATATCTCCCTCCAATTCATTGGGTAAAGATTTTATATCTCATTAGATAGACATGGCTGGAACGGTAGGTTATACCGGTTTAGTGAAACAGGACTGAAACGAGGGTGACTCGGTTCAGAAATGGACTTTGTCCACTAAGATAGTCTTGTAAATGAGTCTTAACTAATAAGAAATGATTCTCTATGATTATGTGTGTATGCCACGAAGTTTCATGTTTTATGTTATGATTATTGGGATTACATTTCACTACTAAGACTTATCCCATGTTATGAAATTATGATCTCTTTTGCAGGTTAAGTTTTCCAAAAGTTATGTGCTTATGTATATAATGTGATTGATATTTCTTTTGTTTACACTTACTGAGCATTTGAGCTCTCCCTTTTGTATGTTTTGTTTCCCCAGGATAGGAAGAAGGTTATTAAGTAGAATATTCCAAAAAGAGACTCTAGATATGATGAAAGAAATGGGAGGAAAAGTAGATGCTTTATGAACCAGTTGTTTATGTTTCCCAGTTTCTAAAGACACTATACCTATACGGTCCTTTCATGGTTTTGTTATATGATGTAATAAGTGTGCTTCAACTATGAATTAATAACAATATATGTAATGTTTGTGTCATTATAGTTGGTATCAGAGGAAAGGTATAGTCAACCTTTGGAAACTAGGATGTGAAAGCCTTAGTAAGAACCCTAAGGATAAGTCTAAGCATAGAACACAATCATAGTGTTTTAGAAATGGCCATGAATAACCTAGGAGAATACCTTAAGTGTGAAATTTTATTCTTGATTATGTGGTTTTCCTATTATAATTAGCGTTGCTCACACTATTCTTCTTGGTTTTAGTCAATGGCTGGAACCTGAAGGAACCGTGTTAATGCGGAATGCGACGGGCAATGCAATGATTGTCCCCCAGAGCAACCAAACGTTATAGGAGCTGGAATGCAAAATCTTGTAGCCATGCTCACACAACTTTCTCAAGATATGAATCATGCAGGACTTCCAAACGAGCAAAGGAAGAAGAAACATTCTATTGAATCCTTCATGAGACAACGTCCACCTTCATTCAGCGGGTCTACTGATCCATTAGTTGCTGAACAATGGATTAGTACTACTGAAATGATATTTTCTGTTCTTCAATGTTCTGAGCATGATAAATTCATCTTATCAGTGTATCGTTTGGAAGTTGATGCTGATCAATGGTGGAATCTTATTAAGAATACGAGGAAAAGGGATGAAATTGAGTCCATGGAATGGGACGAGTTCAAGAACTTATTTTTCAATAAGTACTTCCCTCATATTCTCCGAACAAAGATGGAGAAAGAGTTTCTTGAACTAAAGCAAAAGGATGATGAATCTGTTGGTACCTATGAAGAAAATTTTACAAGACTTGCAAGGTACGCTTCTGGTATTATTATCCAACCTGAGAGTAATATCGATCGATTCTTTAGTGGCTTAAAAACAAGTCTTCGAAGGGCCTTAGCCATAAGGGACTTTAATAGCTACGAGGAAATAGTTCGATGTGCTCTCAAAGTTGAGATAAAGATTTGAGTAACCCATCAGTCATATGGGTTTGATAAGAAGAGGAAAATAGAATTCAAAGGAAAATCTAAAGAGCACACTGAAAAGAAGATGAGCTTTCCCTTATGCTCAAAGTGTGGAAACAAACATGGAGGGAGTTGTCTTAAAGGGACAATAAAATGTTTCAAATGTGGAAAGGAAGGTCATCGGGCATTTTAATGCCACGATGATGGGAAGAAGATGTCTAATGATGCAAACAAAGGAAGGGATGCACAGAATGAACCTACTACACTTAAAAGTTTCAAGTGCAAGGAGATGTGGCATTATGCCAATAAATTCCCTAATCCAAGAGTTGATGATGATCATCGACGTCAAAAAACACTTAAGGATAAAGACAAAGGAAAGTCACGTGCAATTTCTATCAGCGATGTAGAGTACGATAAGGATGTGGTGAAAGGTACACTTACCATCTACTCTAAAGTAGCAAATGTTTTATTTGATTCTGGATCCACTCACTCCTTTATTTCTGAATAATTTTCTAAGGATATCACCGTATTACCTCAATAGATAGATGTTGAGTTAGCTGTGAAAACCCCTAATGGAACAACAGTCCTATCAAAAGTTTATAATTCTTCTCCAATTGAAGTTTGTGGGAAAGTGCTTCCTGCAAATCTTGTGATCCGTCCTATAGTGGAATTTGATGTGATTCGTGGCATGTATTGGCTTTCTCTACATGGAGCTCATATCAATTTCCAAAGAAGGGAAGTCACATTTCATATTCCAGATCAATCTATGATCGTGTATCGATGCAAGGATGAACATAACATTCCAGTGGAAATTTCTTCCATTTTATGGGTATTGATTCCACTAAATGAAGGTTATTTATCTCAAATGGTTGATGAGAAACTCACGATTATGAATATGACCATTGTACGGGAGTTTGATGATGTCTTTCTGGAGGAATTACCGGGTCTTCCACCGAATCGTGAAGTTGAGTTTTTAATAGAACTCGTACCAGGTGCTTTGCCTATTTCAAAGACACCTTATAGAATGGCCCCAATTGAGTTGCAGGAATTGAAGAAGCAACTCCAAGAGAATCTTGATAAGGGGTTCATATGCCCTAGTGCGTCACCTTGGGGAGAACCTGTTCTGTTTGTTAAGAAGAAATATGGATCAATGAGACTCTGTATTAATTATCAAGAACTTAACAAGATCACTATCAAGAACAACTATCCTCTCCCGCGCATTGATGACTATTTGACCAGCTACGCGGAGATCAATACTTTTCCAAGATTGATCTTCATTCGGGGTATCATCAATTAAGGGTCAAAAGGGATTATATACCAAAGACGGATTTCCGTAGAAGGTATGGACACTATGAATTTATAGTGATGCCATTTTTTCTTACTAATTCCCCTAATATCTTCATGTATCTGATGAATAGAGTCTTTATAGACTATCTTGATCAGTTTGTGGTAGTCTTTATAGACGATATTATTGTCTATTCAAAGAGCAAGGAAGAACATGAAGATCACTTGAGAATTTTATTGAAGACCCTGAGAAAGGAGAAGCATTATGCCAAATTTACCAAGTGTGAATTTTGGCTTCAAAAAGTTTCATTTTTGGGTCACATAATCTCAAAAGAGGGGATATCTGTGGATCCAGCATAAACAGAGGTTATCGAATGATGGTCGAGACCAACAACAGTAACTGAGATCCGAAGTTTTCTTGGTTTGGATGGATATTATCGACGTTTTGTGAATGATTTTTCAGGATTATCTAATCCACTCACCAAGTTGACTCAGAAAGGAGTTATGTTTTTTGGACGAAGGAATGTGAAGAGAATTTCAAGGAGTTGAAAAAAAGGTTATCCAGTGCACCTGTGCTCACACTGCCTTGTAGTGGAGAAAGTTTTGTGATCTACAGTGATGCATCCAAGAAGGGATTGGGGTGTGTTCTTATGAAAAATTATATGGTGATAGCTTATGCCTCACGACAGTTGAAACTACATGAGAAAAATTACCCAACTCATGATTTGGAGTTAGCTGTGGTAATCTTTTCATTAATGATTTTGAGGCATTATAATTATGGAGAAAGGTGTGACATTTATACTGATCATAAAAGTTTAAAGTATATTTTCACACAAAAGGAGCTGAATATGGGCCAAAGAAGATGGTTGGAGCTGATTAAGGATTACGACTGCTCAATCCATTACCACCTTGGGAAAGCAAACAAGGTGGAAGATGCATTAAGTCGACAAGACCATGCCAGTTTATCCATGATGAGGATCACAAAAGATGCAATATTTATGGATTTACAAAGGATGGATCTTGGAATTAGAATAAAAGGGGAAAATCGTATATTTCTCAAATGAATGTTCAACCATCTATACATGTGAAGATTAAAGAGGCACAGAAAGAAGATGTCGAGTTACAAAAGAAGGTGAGAAATGTTCCGAAATTCAACCTTGATTTTGATGGGATAATAATGTTCAGGAATCGGGTTTGTGTTCCTCCCATCCCCGAATTAAAGAAGGAGCTGCTGGATGAGGCTCATATTTATTCATTCTCTATTCATCCTGGAAACACGAACATGTATAGGAACCTGAAAGAATACTTATGGTGGGATGGCATGAAAAGAGATGTTGCTGAATATTTCTCTCGATGCTTGGTTTTTCAACAAGTTAAAGTTGAGAGACAGAAGTCTAAGGGGATGTTACAACCATTACCCATACCCGAATGGAAATGGGAAAACATCACTATGGACTTTGTCACAGGACTTCCTAAAACATCCAGAGGCAATAATGCTATCTGGGTCATAGTTGACCGTCTTACAAAGTCTGCACACTTCATTTCTATTAGAGAAGATTTCTCTCTGGATCAGCTTGCCAGGATATATTAAAAGGAAGTGGTATGATTTCATGGAGTACCACTTTCTATTATATCTGATCGGGATCTGAGATTTACCTCGAAGTTCTGGCGAAGTCTTCAGCATACTCTGGATACTGAGTTGAGTTTCAGCACTGCTTATCATCCTCAGACAGACGGTCAGTCTAAGAGAACAATTCAAACTCTAGAAGATATGTTAAGAGCTTGATCTATGGATTTCAAAGGTGGTTGGGATCAACACCTACCTTTGGTGGAATTTTCTTATAATAATAGCTTTCACTCCAGTATTCAGATGGCTCCTTATGAATCTCTCTATGGAAATAAATGGAGGACTCCAACTTGCTGGGATGAAGTTGGGGAAAGAAAGCTATTAGGAAATGATCTCATTGATGAAATGGTAGAAAAGGTTAGATCTATTCAACAACACATAAGAGCAGCTCAGAGTCGACAGAAAAGTTATGCTGACAACCGAAGAAAAGACCTAGAATATGAAGTGGGTGATAAAGTGTTCTTACAAATATCTCCCAAGAAGAGGGTCATGAGATTTGGAAATAAGGGGAAGTTGAGCCATAGATATATCGGTCCTTTTGAAATATTGGATCGTGTTGGGAAGGTAGCTTACCGATTGGCGCTTCCACCGAATCTCTCTCAAGTTCACTATGTGTTCCATGTATCTCTCCTGAGAAAGTACATACCTGATCCTTCACATGTACTCAGCTCAGAAGTTGTACCGCAAGAGCAAGATCTTTCTTATGAAGAACAGCCAATATAGATTCTGGATCATAGCGAAAAATTACTACGAAACAAGACCACTCGATTGGTGAACGTTTTATGGAGGAACCACCAATTAGAATAATCTACATGGGAGATTGAGGATATGATGAGGGAGAGGTATCCTCATCTGTTTGTTACAATGTGACGAATTTTGAGGGCAAAATTCATTTTAAGGGGGGTAGAATGTAACACCCGAGACTTTTATGTTATATAAATCATCAAAGGAATCTTTTTCTACACACAACACTTTCTTGGCTTTCTTTACACGAAATCGCGACCTTCCTCGATAGCTTGCATCGTATGCAATACCGAGTTTCACTAAACAATGATATGCTATTAAAATATTATTAAAACCAGCCATTATGAATAGTAATAACCACTTTTTGAAATTTTATAAATTTTATTTTTCAAAATGGACTTCATTTTTGGATTTGGAATATCGAAATTAGCCTAGGGTGAAATTTTGGTATTTTTCTGAAAACTTTAAATTTTTGATGAATAGTGAAACCACTAAGTGGTAGTTAAAAACTGAATTTTTCATAAAACTTATTTTTACCGCTTCTATGAGTGGAATATCGAAAATCTGAGAGACACAGTTGATGTCAGTAAATAAATGTGGATTAATGAGATGAAAATGATTTTTGGTGAATATTAACTTTTACTTTTTCTTACCACGGTTAAAAGTAAATAGGGTAGTTAAGGGTAAAAATGATATTATTATTACCCTAAAAAATGTATTAATTCTATTGTATAAGTGTAATTCGACCAAAAACAAACTTAGGAATAAAATATGACCATTTAGGCCCAGTTGGATTAGATTAGGACATTTATTATTAATTTATTTAAAGAAGGGTTAAAATAGTTAAAATCAAAGTTTAATAACTAAATAATTTTTAATATGGGCTTATAAATAAGATATATTCCACTATAAGTATTCATTAGAAATATAAAAATATTTCCTACATAATGGTATTTTATTTGTAATTTTTATAAAATAAATAAGCTAATTTATTTATGACACAAATATGATGTAGTAATTATCTTATTAATGAAATATTGACACAATTAATGTTATAAACACCAAAATAAATGTAATTTGAGACATTTTATGAATTACACTAATTTTATAGGTTAATATGACATGTTAGTATTTATTTAATTAACTGTTTGTTAACTAATAATTCTGTTATGATTTTCACAAAAATTAATTACTAAATAGTGTCAGAATTCACATAAAATGGTTTTTAAAACAAATATTATATTAGTAATTGTTATTTTATTCCTAAAAATATAAGGTTCGGCCAAATGACTTATATAATGTTATATATATTAATAATAAACAAATTTGGGTTCGCTTGTATGCTTATAGTATGTTTATTAACCTTATATTATAAGAACACAAGAAGACACGGTAAAAGTAAAATTATTTAACTTAATGTTAAATCTAAATGATAAGGTTAAAATAGGAACCTAAACATGTCTAATTTCTATTGTATGAGAGTATTTCTACTCATCACCACCTCAGCTTCTAAATAAATCAATTTGAAGCTATTTAAAACCGAACTTGACTTTATAATAAAATAATATTTTTAGTTATTCCAAAGGTTCCCCTCTCCTCCCTTACAAAAGGGCACCTCCTCCCTCTCTTCCTCACACCACTTTGAGCCTTCAAGCTCGGCCAACCCCTGCCACATTCTCCTCTCCACTTCCCTAGAGACATCATAGAGGTCCTGGTCTTCTTCAAAGACCAATTTTAATGCCCTAAAAGAAGGTCTCAAAGAAGCACTTCAAAGAAGAGGTAATGTTTGTTACCGATTATTTCATCTTTATTTCTTCTTCCACTTCTTCTTCTTTAGTTGTTTCATTATGAAGTAATAAAATAAGTATCACTCATATACTGATATGTTATTATAAGTATGAAAAAACCCTATTTCACCATCTATCCATCCTACGGAAAAAGAAATCACCGCGCGTGCGTACGTACGGAATACCGTCTCCACGCCGTGGTGTAATCTATTTTCCACCACCACCTTAATTGGATGGGTATAATGGTGTAAATAATGACTATATATGACTATTATAAAGTAATAATGATTCTGAAATAGTATACATACACTCCAACACAATTCCATGATCATAGGAACGATATCATCACTCGTGCGTACGTACGGAATACCGTCTCCACGATGTGATGTGACTCATTCTACATGATCTTCATTTCATAATGATTATATAAATGAATTAAATGAATTAATATGATATATATTACACTAATACCATTCTGGAAATGAGGTATCTATAAGAGAAGAATAAGAATTTATTCGACAAAACACGCATAAGAACAAAAAGTTATAAACACCCGAATAACAAGTAGCAATGAAATATTACTACTAAGAAGCTAGGAATATGACCAAATATGATATCATAAAAATAAGTATGATTCTGGAATAAGTCAATAACATTATTTAAATCATTATACAGGATGTTCGGACACGTACAAAGCATATCGGACCTAAGGTAAGGGAAATATCACAATCTCATTTTTATCCGAGATTGTTAATACTTTAGTATTTACTGGGGTGTATTTTTTCATCCACATCCATGTTTCCTCAATATGTAATATTATTTCCATCCACCTACAATTTTTTAAATCCAATTTTACCCTTCATTGAGTTTTTAGTAAAGGATATGAAAGGAATATTTTTTCATTTTTCGTACGAGGTACTTTTTGACTTTTCTGAAAAAAGTACGAGAAGAATGTTTTTTAACTTATACAGCATGAATGGATTTTTAAAACATTATTTCCAAGAAGCTTCCTTTACAAGTTTTCAAGTTTATTTTTAATCAACTTCTTTTAGTTTAGAATTTTACGACATTTTAGGAAAGGAAAAGTGATTTTGAAGTAGAAAGGATATTTTCCTCAAGAATGGAGTTCAAGTGTTTTATCAAAATTATTTTCCATCTAAGATAATAAAGGGTTCTGCTTCTTTCCTTATTATTACATTGATTTGATTATGTTTTGTTGGAATTATTTCTATGAATTCCTTTATCTTATATGTATTGTTTTATGATGTCACGATGTTTAAGATTCTCATTTTTATTACATGGGTTATGCTATGATGTATGGTTTATGATTTTGTGGCACACATAAGAATGGTATCATTATGAGATGGGTGGGACCTATATCTCCCTCCAATGCATTGGGTAAAGATTTTATATCTCATGAGATAGACATGGCTGGAACGGTAGGTTATACCTGTTCAGTGAAACAGGACTGAAATGAGGGTGAATCGGTTCAGAAATGGACTTTTTCCACTAAGATAGTCTTGGAAATGAGTCTTGACTAATAAGAAATGATTCTCTATGATTATGTGTTTATGCCACAAAGTTTCATGTTTTAAGTTATGATTATTGGGATTACATTTCACTACTAAGACTTATCCCATGTTATGAAATTGTGATCTCTTTTACAGGTTAATATTTTCAAAAGTTATGCACTTATGTATATGATGTGATTGATATTTCTTTTGTTTACCCTTACTGAGCATTTGATATCACCCTTTTGTATGTTTTGTTTCCCCAGGTCAAGAAGAAGGTAATTAATTAGAATATTCCAAAAAGGGACTCTAGATATGATGAAATAAATGGGAGGAAAAGTAGATGCTTTATGAACCAGTTTTTTATGTTTCCCAGTTTCTAAAGACACTATACCTATACGGCCCTTTCTTGGTTTGGTTATATGATGTAATAAGTGTGCTTCAATTTTGAATTAATAATAATGTATGTAAAGTATGGGTCGTTATAGGAATCATGAGCCATGGAATTTAATGTCAGTAAATTTAAAACCAATATCAACATAAGGGGAGTTTCTCCCAAGAATGAAATTGACATTATTTTGAAAAACCTGTTATGCGGGTTGTATTATGTTAGGTCAATTAGGTCATATACTACATAGCCAAATAGTGGCATCATTTGGATGATAGTCCTATTATGTAGGTAACTTATTCAAGGCCCCTTAAGGGCACGTACTGCATAGTCAGGAAAAAGAGTTCTTAAGAATACAAAATTTTACTATTAATACATAGGGTAAAATAATATTTGGGTGAATCAAGACAATAGTGGGTTGTTTTCCCAAGGAAATGATTTTGAAAAATGATAGGGAAATTTTATATCGACATATGTCATGAATTAGAAAACAATTTCTATACACATTTGGTGTATGAGTAATGGTTAAAATTTATTTGAGAGGGGGATTTCTTATATCATATTGTGTAGTTTTAAGTCATGTAGTGAGGAAATTGGTATTGTGCAGTTTTAAGTCCCTGTGTAAGGAGAATGGTACTGTGCAGTTTTAAGTCATGCAGTGGGGACATTGGTACTATGCAGTTTTATGTCATGTAGTGAGGACATTGTGTGGTTTTAATTTATGGTCACTAACTTTGACCAAAATTATGAAACTCACCTAATTTCTTTATAATTTGTTTAGAAATTTAATACCCTATCCAGGTATTAAACAGGAAATTGTAAATGGTAATTTAAGAATTTATGAATCCAATGGATGTTATGGAAAAAGGGATAAAATAATTAGAGGAAGACTTTTCCAAGAACAAAGTTTCAATTATTTGACAAAACTATTATGGGGGTTGTGTTATGCATGGCCAACTGAGGCATATGCTACATAGACAAATAGTGGCATCTTTTGGATGATATTCCCATTATGTGAGCAACATATACTAGGCCACCTAAGGGCACGTGTTGTATAGTTAGGAAAAATAGATCTAAAAAATATGACATTCTACTACTAAAAGATGAAAAATGTTTAAAGAGATTCAGATTTTCTAAAATGCAGAGTTTGGTTTAGGGAGAAATGTAACCTAATATAGAGAGGGTATTTCCAACAATTATTTCTAAAGAATCAAAGGAATAATACTCTTATGAGGGTCTAACCCAAATGTAATAGTTATGGTGTTTGTAGTTTTAGGGCATACAACTAGGACCAGATATGTATACATTATGTGATATGTGGCCAAGTAATTCCAAGGTTATTTCATATTGCATTGAACACATGGTAAGGGAAATGTGTAAACAATTGTCTTGAAGACTATCAGATTAGGAGAAAGATAATGGGACAAGTATACTTGAATAACTATTTTAAAATACAATTTCTTGTATATTTTCCTCAATGTTTAAAGGGTACAAAGTAAATATAACCAAGAACGTAATTACAATTATTTTAAAAACTCATTATGGGGGTTGTGTTATGTAGGTCCTACTGGGGAATATTCCACATAGCCAAATAGTGGCATCTTTTGGATAACAGACCCATTATGTAAGCAACTTATGTAAGGCCAACTAAGGGCACATGTTACATAGTAAGGAAAAATAGTTCTTAGGTATTAGAAACATTATCAATAGAAACGGTAAGAAATTTTATGAAGATCTAAAAACATTCAAGATTAAGAGTTTGGAATTTGGAAGGGGTTTATTCCAAATGAATATGAGAAATACTTGAACCAATATTTTCCATGAATTTGATGTCCTTTACATAGATCTGACACATATATAAAATGGAGACAGTCATTGTTTCATCTGAATTAATATTATGATGTGCAGTCTTAATTCATGCAATGTGGACATTAATAACCCCATAAGAAATTGAGGAACCTTATTTTAATAAAGAATACTTTTAACCAATTCCTAATCCCACGTAATCTATGCTTAGTGTGAGAAATAAAGAGAATTCAGGGTTTCTTCTATAAAAAAATATTTGACACAAGTGAAGAATATGGGTGTTAGATTTCCAGTCATTTTAATGACATGTGGTATAGAAAATGATAAACTGATGTGAAAAGTAAACTTTTTGTATTTGGACTAAGGGATAAAACCCCAAGATCCACAACATGTCTTATTGGGATAAGAATCAAGTCATACATAATTCTTAAAACATTACCTATGCTGGTTTGATTCTTATTCAAGGAATAAGGGGTTTTTATCGTGGTTGGGCCTAATATTGGAGATCAAGGAATCTTACGTATCTCATATAGATGATAATCAAGCCGTACATAGTTCTGTAAACAATAATTCCTCACGGCCATCGAGTTTGACATGATGAATGGGGGTTTTTGACACGTTCTAAGAGAATGGTAAATCTTAAGAGAAAAAAAATGGAAAAAGTACCAAATCATATATCTTAAGGAAATACCCTATATAGATCTAATTCATATACATAAAGATAAAATAAAATAAGAATATGTTTTATTTTGGATGGGCCCAAAATTGGTGATTTAGGCGTCTCTATGTATCTCATTTAAAATGAAGACCAGGCCATACGTAATTCTTGAAATAAGGATTCTATGCAAATCTTACACAAACTATTGAAAAGAGTCACTCATATGACACTAAGAAGTTTCTATGATTTCAATGATGTCTGCTTATGAAAGTTTCTAACATTAAATATAGAAAATGTTAGTCGTACAATTTAATGTCATACAATGAGGACAAATGATATCATGCAGGTTGATGTCATCATACAAGGACAATGATACTCTAAATTTTAACATCATGCATCATGGATTCTTATGGTTTTTATGCAGTTTAATGTCTCTTAATTATGTTGTATTACTGTGTAGTTTTTAGTCTTGCTGCTTGGATGGGGTGGTTGTGTAGTTTTTAGTCTTACAGTAAGGTCATTCTAATGTGCAGTTTTTAGTCTTGTAGTGTGGATGATTTGGACAAATACACAATGTATTTATTTATGAATCTCATATTGGTTGGAGTTGTAATAATCTCTCCATCCATTGAGACTAACTAATAATCTCTATTTGAATGGACCTTATGTATGGAATACGGTCCTTCCCACTTTGGATCAAGCATTGAAGGATTCTCCACTGGTATCATTATAGTCTTAAGGACCAATACTGATTCCCCTTGATGAAATGAACAGAGGTGAACTTTCATATTAAAAGATCACACTATACCATTTTTATAGACTTTTAAATGATTAAAAGTATGCAATCATTTCTCGACTAACAATTCCAGGTCATTGAACTGTTTCTGAGGCCTCTCATCTATAGAAAACTGATCACAGATTACAACTCTGAGTGAATCCAATTGCATTTCAAATGGAAAAACTGATTTTGTTCTATATACCAATGAATAAATAGCTTCTTGGGTGGCAGTATGAGTAGTTGTCCAATAAGCCCATAAACCATTAAAAATTTTATCAGGCCAATATTTCTTATCTTTATCCCCCATATTCTAGAGTTTATTTGATAGGGTCTCGTTGATGTCCTCTATTTGTCCATTGGTCATCAAATGATAGCGAGATGAATGGGAGAATTTGGTATTATGCCCCGATATAACCACTTTACCATAATCGAAAAAAATTGGCGCCATTATCCATAAATATAGTATGAGGGACACCAAATATGCTCATATTGTATTTTTGGACAAAACTAACATTGCTTTTGGATCCAACTTCATTGAGAGGTATTCCCTCATCTTATTTAGAAAAGACATCAGTATTAGTAAGAATATAATTGAACTTCTTAGATATAGCTGGAGAATAAGGCCCTGATACATCCATTCCATGTGTGGAAAATGGCATGGAGTATTTTTCTATATGTTGAAAATCTGGGGGTTAATGAATGAAGTTGGCATGCACTTGTCAAGGATGACATTTCTTAGTGAAATATGTTCTATACTGCGTTATTGAAGGCCAAAAGTATCCAAGCCTTCAGATCTTATTAGAGATTATATGCCCAAATTGGTGGGTACCACATGCTCCTGAGTGTTATTTTTGCATGATACTTATAGTCTATTCTCCATCAATGCATATGAAGAGGAATCCACTGATGCCTTATTTGTAAAGGATCTTTTGGTGGTATGGACTATCATAAAGAGTAAAAATGGCTGTCTATCGCCGGATATATTCTTTTTCATCCCTATTTAGAGGAAGTACTCCATTTTGAAGGTATTCCATGATGGATGTTTTCCATCCTTTGGTATGAACATATGGCTTAGAAATTGGACTAATTTCTTTAATTTACACCATTATGGTTTGAACAGAATGTAAGACCACACGATGATGGATTATGCTAATAACGGTCTCATTCTGATTTGGATCTGCCAAAGTTGTAGTTGTATTATCCAATGCATCTTCTTGAGCATTTTGTGATCGCGGGACATAAGAAAATATCATCTCTGAGGGAAATTCAGCCATTAACATTATGACATAATCCCACAAAAGGGATTAACTCTTCTTTTCGGATAGAATATTCCCCATTTACTTGCAAGATTACCAATTCTGAATCACCTTTTACGTTCAAATGATTCACTTGTACCTAAAGTGCCAATTCTAAACCAGCGATGAGAGCTTGATATTCTGCCTCATTTTTGGTAAAACCTTCTGAAAACTAGAAAGAATAAGGCAATAATGACTTTCCTTGGGAGATATAGAAAACTCCTAACCCAACTTTGTTGAGTTGAGGGTTTTACATTCTATCCCCTTTTGGACTCCTGGAAGCACCATGAAAGTACATTTCCTCTGTTTTCAAATTATCCTGAATAGAGAAAACCACTTCATTAAGAAGCTTTGTATGTAATGATGTATCTTCTTCAGATGGATACTCAGCAAGGAATTTGACCAGATCATGGCCTTTTATTCCCTTTTGAGGCACAAAATGAATATTAAGTTGTTACAAAATAACGTCCCAATGTGCCAGATTACATATACTAATAGAACGACATAAGTTAAATTTGAGAGGGTTATTGCAAGATACCAATTAGACCACATGATGTTGTAGGTAGTGCCTCAATTTCTAAACATCAAAGATTAATTCTAGGAATCACTTTCCAAAACATTATTACTGAGGTTCTATATCAAACATAGTTCCTCTGAGATAGTAAAGGTCGTTTTATTTCCCAACATCGTTCTTCTGAGCATGGAAGACACCTAGTGATCACTCTAATGTTGTCACATAATTAATAAGATTCCTTCCTTCAACATGGTGGCATTAATACTGGTTGTCCCAATAGAAATTTCTTGACAGTATCAAAGGATTCTTGATATTCTTTAGTCCATTGGTAGGTGACTCCCTTCTTCATTAATCTAGTGAAGGGTAAACACTTGCCTTCAAAATTGGAGATAAAGGGACGAATATAGTCCATGTGTCCTTGGATTCCTCTTAATTTTTTCAATTTTTTAGGATGTGACATACCAAGGATTGATTTTGTTTTTTCAGGATCATCTTCAATGCCATGATGGCGTACAATGAAGCCGAGAAACTTTCATGAGGTTACCCCAAAAGCTCATTTCAATGGGTTCATCTTCAAACTATGTTATCAATGATTATGGAATATGTTCTCCAAACCAGCCAAGTGATTGGAAAATTGTCTTTATTGACCATCAAATCATCTACATAATATTCAACAAATTTCTTTAAGAAGGTTCAAATGATATGGTCTAAGGAATGTAATTATGTTGTGCTATAATTATTTAAACCAAAGGGAATTACTCAATAGAAAAATACACCTTGAGGCGACCTGAAGGATATAGATTATTCATCCTCTAGTTCCATACCGAATTTATTATAACCATGGTATCCATCCATGAAGGAAATAGCTTCATAGCCAGTTGTTGCATCAATTAAAAGTTCTATCATTTGAACTGGAAAATCATATTTAGGAAAATTTCGGTTAAGATCTCCGAAATCAATGCAAACTCTAATTTTCCCATTCTTCTTTTGCACTGGGAAAATGTTCTCCAACCATTATGGATATTCAACTCCCCTAAAAAAGTTATGTTTTAAAATTTTATCAAATTTATCTTCAATTTTAGAATCTTTAGTTGGGTGTGTTCTTCATGATTCTTGATTGAATCCACGATTTACTTCTTGAAAACCCTGATGATGGGTGGATACATAAGGATTATGTTTTGGAATTTATTTATAATTCCACGAAAATATATCTCGATGTTTCTTTAGAAATAAATTATGGACCTCATTCTCTTCAAAGGTCATGACCACTATAATTAGAGTGGGGTGTGGATTTTCTTCTGTACCTAGATTTATTTCTTTGAGCTCATCTAAAGTGGTAAGGACACCTCCCTCAAATGTCGGAGGAGCATCCCAAATATCTTCATTTTATTCTTCAATATGTTTTACCTCTTCTTCTTCCACTTCCATAGTAGATGACGTGGCAAAGCTCCCAGTGTTAGAGGGGGAGTCAGTATTTGAACATCCTGATGAAGAGGCCACCATATCTGATCCAAATGATGACGAAGGGTCTTCCTATGGTAATAAAGTGGAGATGATGTTTGGGAATCAATATATTTGTTTTCCTACTACATTATTACAATTTATTCTACTCTGATTAATGGAGTAGAGGCTTATTATAGTTCAGTAGATGAAATGAAAACATATCCATCTAGGCTTCCATCAATGGTTGGTGAATCTATAGTTTCTCCCATGTTGTTAGGATCAATTTTTAAAACTGACATTATGGAAGATTTTGGATGAGTTCTTGGATTTGGTTTCAACTTTTCCATTTTATTAATTTGTAACTCATAATCTATAAAAAATGTATTAATAGGTTTTTTGGAATCTTTTCCAAACCATTCGGAGCATTAACTCTGGTTATTTATTTCATTATGGAATTAGTTTCTTTTTGTGTGATAAAACTCTTCCTCAATATATGGAGATTCAAAAGTTTTGAACGGATACTTGTCACCATAAAATGTAACAATTTGACCATTGAAATAGTACGTCGGGAATTGGTGATATGACGAAGGTATGGAGGCATGTTGATGTAGCCAAGGCCTTCCAAGTAGAATATTAAAGGAAGTGTCCTAACGAACAACCATAAAAACTTAATTAGATAAAAGATCACCAATATCAGTTTTGAGTGTAATTTGTCTCAGAGGTTCTTGAACATTCTTATAATAAACATGCAACATTAATGTTGAAGGAGATGATTCAAATTCATTCAGGCCAAATCGATGAAGTGTAAAAATGGAAATGAGGTTGACTCCATATCCATTATTAATGAAGGCATACTGAATATCTACATCATTTACTTTTCCATACAAATACAAGGTTCTAATATGTCCATGTATAAAATCATCATCATATTTATATATAAAGGAAATGACTGCATGACATTCTATTCGATCGTTCTCTATACGGTAAACCTCAGCAGCAACTGCGTCAGTTTCCAACTCTGTATGACTTGATAAAGCCTCAATAAGTGATTCAAGAATGACTTTTGATTGATTCAAAGCTTCCAGAATTGATAACATGGATATTGAATGGGCCAATTGTTTCAAGTCATCATAATTGTTTTCCTAAGGTCTACGTTTTCCAACATGAAGATGCGGTTTTGCATGTAATTTTGAGGTTGATGCTTTTGAGGTAGATGTACCCTATGTCAGAGCAAAAGCTGTAAAGACACATGGATTTGGTAGATTAGACTGAATAGGTCTATTCATTTTCTGAGAGGAAGATGGTGTGATGTCTAATCGGTCCTCAAAAATAATTGTGTCATAACTGAACCTATCTTGCAAGGAAGAAACTTCTTGTTCCTATTGAACCCGCTGAAAGGGATCTTCCACGAGTTTTTGCTGCATTTATGTTTCGAGCAAGGGTGGAGTTAAAATGGTAGTTTCTAGATTTTCCATGTCTTCCCATGTATCCTTGACCTTGGCCTCTTCCTCTGGTTCCCCAATTAAGTATAATGAATTATGGTTCATTATAATCAAAATCACCATTTCCATAAGGATCTGTTAAGTGGATAATGTAGACAGAAACAATGATAAACCCTTCATATGATAAAGATTCTTCTGAACAGGATAATTATGGTTGTGTCGTTTGGGGGGTGGTTCCCGTGATTTTGAAATAGATGTCATGAAATCAGCCAGTGTCATGAACAACTTTGGCCTTAATGTGAATTTGTCTTCCTTTGACTACTCTTTTTGAATATGACCACATCGCTTCCTTGAAGAATGACCTTTTTTTAAGGTGGTTTTGCAATGGTACGTGTGGAAGAAGACACAATAGGTTGTTTCAGCCATGTTTGTAAAATAGCATGAGTCCAGTTAATCCTTTTTGTGATCGTATAATCATCATATTACTGCACATTTGTACTCTTGAATTCCTACCATTCAGCCTCTTCCTCTGGATCAGTAGTGGTAACACATGCTACTTGAACTAACTAACTTTTTAGATTCAATTTTACAAAATCTACCATCTTTTGCATGAGGTCCTTAAAAACAAAACATTCTCGGATGGGATGTCCTATCATCTGGTGAAGGGGACTATAATTAGGAATTTCTTCATCTCCTTATTTATTTTGTTTCTTTTCCCTGGGCAACTAAACCAAATTAATTTGCAGGGCTAAGATGAAGTAACCAAGAACCTATTCATTTCAGAATGAATAAGAATTATTCATTAATTCCTCATATTGATTCTCCCTTTGATCTATTTGATCATCTTGATGAGGTGGTTGTTTCTACTGATGCTCAAGAAGTAGAGCCCTTTAATATGATGCGGATCTTGAAGTAGAAGTAGGTACAGGTGCTTGATTGACTGTAATTGTAGCAGCTTCTGACTTTCCAACCATCCTCCCTAGAGCTGATGTAATTACACATGTTTTAGCCGTAGTTTCTATAATAGAGTCTTCTATATATTGAGCGATTGAAGCAAGGTCTCAAAACTCTTCAATTTTTTTCACAGGGATAAATGGTGTGGGTAACTCATCATGTAGATTGGACACACAAATTGGCAGCAACTCTTCTTGAGGGAGTGCAAGACTTATGGAATATGTTATTCCTTTCCATCACACAATGATATATGAAACACTTTCATTCTCCCTTTGTTTGTAATTGGTAAGATAAAAAAGTTTCATATTTGGTAGTGTTGAGCTAAATTGAAGAAGAAATTTTTGACAGATATCTTCCCATCCAATAATTGATCGAGATTGTAAACTTGTATACCAAAAAAGCTGGTCCCTGTAATGACTACACAAAACACCTAAGATTAACTGCTTCTTTTGGTTGATCATTTCCCATTATGGTATCACAATAAAAACCAAAATGTGTCAAATGATGTTATGGATCTCCTGAACTATTAATGATTGGTAATTCTGTATTCACATAATTTGGTGGGGGAGGAATTGCATCCACCCATTCAAGATAAGCTCTCTTTTCTAGAAGAACTGGTTCATGTCGTTCCTCCATAGCTACCAATTGAGTTTTTAATTCCTCAATTGTGTTCATAAGTATTTGGGGAACATCTGGATGAGCTAGAACATATTCAGGTATAGCAACTACAGCTTGATCTGGTGCAACAACCCAACAAACCGCTAATGGTGGTGTAGAAATTTGCCTTGGAAAACCACGGGAACATTCCTATCAGGATGTATCTTATTTTTCCTTGATTGTGTACCCAGTGGAAGGAATTCATTATCCTCATCTATATTTAGTAAAAATCATCTTTGGTTAGGCGCTTGTACAGGATGTGGAAGTGGATGACCTCCCTGGGGAGTACGTTTAGCCGAAATACTGCTTCGAAGTAACTCTGTATTGAGTCTTTTCAACTCCTTCATATCCTCTTCTTAATGTGAAAATATTTATTAGAGAGAAATACATTGAACTTCTCTTGTAGAAAAGTGATATGCAATCAGAATTTTTTTATTACCCTTGTTAAGAATCTTTTAGGTGGGGTGGGAGTTGGTTATTTCAGGGCATACCTAGATTCTGGATAAGCTTTCGATTTTGGGTACACACACCTTTTACATTTTCCTCAGTGGGTACCATAATATGGATGAGAACATCATCTTATGATTCGCCTGAGCTAGACCCAATTTCTGAAGGATTTTCTATAGTGTTGTTAATGACATTTACTGACGAATAACGCATAGATGGAATTCTGTTAGTATTTTTGTAAGATCGTATCCCTCTATATTTTCCATGAGATTATGTTCTCCTATATGATGAATTCTAGGGAACTATTTGGCAGACAGTAACCCGAAGAAAATCCTTTGATAGTTCAGTTGTACAATTTCCTCATGGATTCTTCTTTAATGAAGAGAAAACTGACTTCCGTTGAGGAGGGGATTGCAGGTGTGAAAAATACCCCCACCCTACAGGTTGGGGCTGTTTATGTTATTCTTATTAAAATCTCTGAACATTATTTAATGAATTTCAAGGCTGAATTAAATGACACCCATCCTTTCAAGATTGGGTGATTCTAGAACTATTATGGGTAGAATTCATGCAACTGCACTCATGATTTTTTGAATTTTTTTGGACATTAGGTGGGTGCATTATCCAAAAACCACTAAAATTACCTATTTCAGAAGATCTCTTTGATATTTCTGAAATTTTCATTCCCTATTGCCTAACATCCTTTATGTGGGATGCCTGCTCAAGATTTTCAGATTCTTGATGTAAAAGTAACCCAACCACTTCTTTTCTTTGGTCTTGACTCTAATGAGAACTCTTTGAGACATGTTTTGGAATGTATATTTGATTACATACAAAATCTATTGATTGTGGATGACCGTGGGAAATAACATTGCATAATTCCACTTTTGGCGGGAATTGCTGAATTTGGAGTGCAGTGAAATGACATGCTCCATGTTCACCCCATCCTTAGATAAGAACACTTGATGGGGAATTAAAAATTAACTGGTGTAGAATCTTTAGAGAATTGAGGCATGCATGCCAAAATATTCTCTGCTATTTTTAAACATTTGGATTTTGGTAGAATGAGAGAGATGCCATCACAATGTGGCATTGAAACGCTTATATTACCTTTACATGATTTTGATATTCATCATATGGTAATATTGTGGTTTTAAAATGATGAAGAGACTCCCATAAATTGATTCAGATATCATGAATACAATCTTCTATCATCAATTCTAGAATGTTATACTGAGAATTTTCCAACAGTTCAGAACATAACTAGTAATTCTCCCTTAACCAATTGTTTCCTCATTTTTAACGCATCTTTATCTTCTTTCACTAGTGGTTTCTACACTAGTTCTGACCGAAGTGGATGCTCGGTATTAAAACAAAAATGACCCAATGAAAGTTAGAAGAATTACCGTTCCTTTGAAATGACTTCTGGTTGAGAAACTATTTTATCTGTCAATGAAAAGGCATCAGACAAGCCGAGCCTTGTGTTTTCATGTGACTCGAGATAAAAGGGCTTTCTCGTCACTACATTGTCAATAATAGAATTGTATTGAAAATGAGAAATACTACTACAGAGAAGACTTTTGCAGAAAATTTCATCATGAGGAGGATCACCATGACGGATTATAGTAAGGGATAAATCTTCTTGATCCCCAGTCTTCTTGCTACATGGAGGGTTTCTGTGGCTCTCAACCAAGGAAAGGAACTCTGGATTGACCAAATTTTTATGAAGAAATACGTCATGATGATGTTTCTAATGAGGAAATTAAATATTACTAATACCACTCCCATAATATGGTAATGAGAGGATATGATCTTGATCTGCAACAGATAAATTTTTAAGCACTTCAATTACTCCATGACAAAGATAAAATAAATACCTACATGAATCGTGATTTTATAACAGTTATTTGCGAGACTTCTTTTTGGATGTTCTCTTATACATAGTTGGGGTTACCTTCTGGAAAAAATGGGTTTCATGGGAAAGTGTATGTGTCTTCCTTGGACTGGTAACCAGAATGGACCGATTACCTCCAATTGGAAAGGTTATATGTTCCTGATCTAGATGTCCATGTGATATGTGTGAGTATGCCCCATGACACTCCTGGACGAGAACATAGGTGTGTATCTATTCTAGGATGTCTTGTCGTTGTGTCATCCCATGTGTCGGGAAAGATTTAAGTTTTTATTCCCTTATTATTGCAGAAGTGGTTGTAATAATATACTATCATGATTTTAGAATATAGGTAGGGATTTTTGTCTACCCTTTCACTATTGATAAGACGTGTTTGGTGACTTCAGCGACCAGAACAAGAATATACATCAATTCCATATTTAGAGAAGGTGTATGTGCCTTATCATATCCTCCTTTTCCTGTCAATGGGTATTGACTATACTAATTCTTGAGGGCATAGAGTTGGGTCTTCCCTAAATTTGTCATCAGAACATTCTGACTGACTTCTCTAGGTGCTACTAAATGAGATAGTTGGAAAACATGATGAACATTGGTAGGTGTATGTGACTGTAGGATATTTAATGTCATGTACGGTTGATGAACATCCTTCAATACTAGAAGACAAGACAACTTCCATAATTAGTGATTGTAAACAGTAGTATGTTCCTGTTTACAAGTTCCCACCACATTATATTGGATGGATTCTTTAAATGGAGTGAAATGAGCTTTCTAAATGGCTGATAACTTGTAAGAATGTGTATATACCAGTTCACATTACTCCACAAGATTTATCTGGTGGGATTGTTGGGTTGCTGTCATACGAGTCTACTGAGCAGAAAAATTAGGACGAATAGGTGTATGTTCCCACTCGTTATTTTCAATCAAGTTAGGTTGATGGGCTTCTCTGGAAGGGGTAGAGGTATGAACTAGATACCTATTGAATGGAAGTTGTCCTAGGAGGTTCATCTTGCAAGCCCAGGTCTGAGAGACCTAGGATGAACATCCATAGGAAACACCCCCATCATGTTGGGGGTTCACTACCACGCGATTATGCTGATAGAGATTGCTGGTGGGAGTCCTCAAGAAGGACTACTACATTCTAGAATTGAGTACTTGAGTGGAATCTTATTCCACCACACTATAATATGAGAGGGATTGACTGTTTCGTTCCAGAGATAAGGACCTGAAACAATTGAAGATGATGGTTTGCACCGTTGTCTTCATGATCATGTGTCATCATTGGCAAGATGATCGAGGATTATTATTGACATTGAGGGCCTACCGAGAAGCCTCTAAACTAGTTATTTTACCATGCCGGTGATGTTCCTTTAATATCACATTAGAAACCCAGTTTCGAATACACTAATTTGGGGATGAAAGTTTTCCCTTGGATGGGGATCCAGTTGGAATAGCAGTTGGGAAGTTCACAGATGTTTCCTTGAAGAAAGACATTTTGGAGTAAACAAAATTCTAAGAAAAACCTAAAACAACAACAAACTACATTAAAGATACACCATTTTAGATAGATATATGATTTATTTATTCCTTTTTCTGGCCTTCCTTTATCAATTTATTGGGTCTGACACGTGGGTAGCATTATTATCATGGTTAAGGATCCACGTTGACTTCATCATTTTTGAATCGTAGTTCCTTGAAACATGTATTCCAGTTTGAAGAATTACTGCATCCAGGTGGTTTTCATTGGATTTATTTATGGAACCACAAAAATCCAATAGTTATTTATTCAAAAAGGACCTACTTTCCAATGGAATGTGTTTGTTTAGTTTAAACATTATGATACATAAGAATGTACATTGGTCGATAAGATGGGAGGTCAGGCTCATCACACCCTTTTGTGGGGAATTATTGTCTACTCTGGGACACTCTTTAAAAAATTAAGATATTTTCATGAATCCCTATTAATTCTCCAATGATTACACAAGTATCCCTTGGAATTTGAAATCACTTATTAACATGTGTAAAATTTAGATTCATCAGTATTTATTCAAGGTTCTTCATTAATAGAGATATATGTATGTATTCAGGGTTCTCCATCAATGATATCCTCTAATATACTATTTCACGATTCTTTAAATCATTGTTATGAATACACCAGTTTCTAGGCCAGTCAGTGGGGAACTCTTGAATTTATTGTCATCCAGGGAGATGATGTTTTGGTTTGATCTTGGGATCATGCCGATAAAATGGTCTACCTACATTTGCTTACGAAAATAATAAAAACCCTCATAGTTCAGTGCCACTAAATGGGACACAACATACCTTTTATGGTAATTTGATAAGGACCCAACCATACATTTTAATTTCATGTGGTATGGACATCTAAGTAGAAGGTGATTAGTCAAACCATAGTGTGGGGCTTTTGCTAAAGCAGTCCAAGGAATTTGGAAAGAATATGGGTTTCTAGGTAGGATCAGACCATGTTGGGAATATAACATAAGGAGAATAGGTTTGATTTAAATAATTGGGTATGAGCCTCAAGGAGGCTTCATACATATCCCATATATATGGGAATCAAAGTCCACATACTTCGATAATTCTCATAGTAGAGTATAGTCAAATGAGATAAATGATTTTTGGATTACATCATGAAAAGGATTCCTTAATGATATTTGGGATTAATATGAGGATTTTTCATAAGGAGGAGGCCCAGATTAAGGGAATTATGGTTAGATTCTAGAAGAGGATATCTAGTGAGCTTGGGCCCTAGGAAAGCTTCCTATGTATCCAAATTATGATGGGAATCATTGTTATCAATGTTGATTCCTCGTGGGTGTTTGTGCAAATGTTTTAATCATTATCAATATCCAATCCCACGTGAGTCATGCTCGGTGTGAGAATCAAGAGGATGTGGAAAATTCAACAAAGTAAAATGCACTTTCAAATTTTTCCACCTCCTCTGGTGGAAGAGGGAACGTTGACCATAAAAGAGGATGAGGTGATGATATTTCCCTCTATTCACTTTACATTGGAAAACGGTCTAATGAAAGGAAGAAGGGATGAAGGTTAGGGACTTACACCAAGCTGACTTCCCTAAAATTGATCATGTTATGGGAGGGAGTCTTCTCCTATACATCCATCGAAAATAATGTGTGAAATGTACATTCCCTACCAAAGACCTAAGGTTCCGGGCCATCTCTTAGGGAAGTGAGAGGCTAGGACCCAACCATCCTCCATACTGGGAGCATCCCAACACTTTTTCGGGGAGAAATTTTCTTGTGAATGTGGATATAAAAACCTAGAGACACTCCATGAATCCTAACCCCATTGTGAAAAAAAGGGAAACCACTAATTGTGGATATTGAAACCCAAATATGGGACAGGATAATGTTCCTTTCCCGAAGGTTTGATATGTCAGGATTTTTTGGAGGAGGTATTTAATGAAATCCTTTCAGGGAAGGGATCCAAAGAAGAAGAAGCCTTTCCATGAATGGCATTGTTAAAGGATTGATGGCTTTTAAGCTGAAGAGAGTAAGTGAATCAAAAAGGGTCACCCTTGTAGGTAAGGCCACACAAGTAAGGGCGGAAGAAAGGGAAAGGGTGCCCAAGTAAGGGTGAAAAAGAAGTCTTGGGTGACCTAATGTTCACTTATGTGACAAAAACATGTATTGTAATACATGGGTGAGACCTTGCTTAATCTTATAGGAGTATTGATAGGTGATCCCATAAGTAAGGCACTCATGTTTTTATGAATGGTATAGGTGGCGCTTAGGTATTTCTGGTTTGGTGAGGTTGGGTTCTTTCGGTGTGCAAGTGCTATGGTTTTGAAAAAGTAAAAGTAATTATGTCCAATGATCCTCCCTTAAATCCACCTCTAATGGTGTTAAAGAACTACCTATAAAGTTTACGAAGACATGGAAATGCACTAGGGTGACTAGAGTATCAATTGAGATTTAGATAAATTTTCCTATAAAATGAGGGGCCCAAGGGACTATTTATAGGCAAAAACAAGACCATGGGTTAAAGGAATTGGGCGCACAAGTAGGTTGTGAAATAATTTCGGGCACACAAGTTGGCTATGCGCCGCCACTATTTTGGTCTGACTAAGGCGATAAAAAATTCATGCCTTTGGAAATCTTTATTTTCTTCAATTATTTTCAATTTTTGTTTATAAGGGGTTCCATTTGTCAGTTTTTAGACTCTTTGATGGGATGGAGTGTCAACAATGCTGTTTAGTTTAACACCGAGTGACAAGGACGTGGTAGATCATAGTTTAGGGTCATAGTGCTCAGACCGTAAATGCCTAGTTTAATGTTATATAGATGGGATAGATGGGTAGAAAGGATGAATCATCGTGTATATCACGTGGAAGACCATAGAGTGAAAAAAAGGATTGAGGATAACTGTTGACCATATTCAAATTACATTATCTGTATCATTTAATGGAATGAATACAAATAATGAGTGTGATCCACTGACCATATTTGAAATGCAGGACTTGTATCAAATTTTTGACCAGAATCCTCGAGGACGTTGTCCTGATATGGTAGGATATCTCTAGGTCCTAGCATCCATGTCATTTAGGGGTCCCTTCGTATGTGATAGGTAGTGGAATACCAAATTATAACGTCTTTTGGCAAAGACAATAGTTGTAGGGGTGTCTCCAGAGGATGTATGTGGTGTGAAAAAAAATATCCTGACAAGAATGAGGACACAGAGTCCAGGCCACACCACATGATCCTAAGTGAGATCTTGGGCCAGAGGGCCGAAATGGTCTAGGGACATGAGGATGGGCCACAGATGGATGGTCCCGATTAGTTTGCAATTTATTATCATTCAGGACGACTGTTGAGGGGTTTTACATCCCCTAGTTTAGTCAAATCTTTAGTTTAGAGTCATGCGGTGAGAACATTGGTGTTCATAGTTTAAGTTCGAAGAGCGTGGACCATCTAGTGCAGTGAAAACGATGGAGGATAGTGGTTGACCATGTTCAAATCACATCCTCCATATCGTGTGACTTGAAATGGGTACAAAAAATGAGTGTCAACTACTGACCATATTCACAATGTAGGAGTTCTATCAAACTGTCACCAATAATCCTAGGGGATGTTGAACCAAAATGTTTGGAGATCTCTGAGGCCTATTATCCATGCCATTTGGGAGTCATTTCAGATGTGAATGTTCAAGGATTCCAAAATGATGGGAACTCTTGAAGCGCAATGGCCACCAGGTAGTTTAATGTTTTTTGGTGAGGACGTTGAGCAGTAAATGCCTCAAAGGAGGAGAACACATGGTGCAGCTGTGATAAACCCAATGTGAATGAGGACATAATCCCACACCCCACCATGCATTTTGGGAGGTATCCATACTAGGGGGAATACCAAATTGGTGATCTTTAATTTTGCAGCTGGGCCCATAGAAAAAAATATGATGATGATCCTACATATACGTTAAGGATGGGAATCAAGCCATATGTAATTCTGAAAGGGAAATGTAGTTTAACATCGTACAGTGAAGACATGGGTGAAATGAAGAATGGGAAGGCACATTGTGCGATCATCGTAAACCTAGTACCAATGGGGCCAAAGAAGTTTACCTGATACCATATGCTATCCTCCAAAGGATCTACTCTTAGGGGGTAGTTAAAGAGATGAATTTGGGGGCTAGACTCTACGAATATGTTTCTGAGTATTCATTCAATCCCATGAGGATAGTAATCAATTAATATGTATTTTTTAAAGGTGTAGTTTAATGTCTTGCAGGACCATGGATACAAGGATATCTTAGTTTAAGGTCATAGAGCTCAGACCATCGTGTAGTTTATAGTCACAATGGACAAAAAAGTTGGTTAATGTCGTTCAAGACATAAAAGTTTAAGGTCGTGTGGGACCATCCTACTCTGGAAAAGTATTTCTTGAGAAATTTGGCATTGGAGGGAGGAGTTATAGGCTCTCCATCCACAGTAACCAGGGAGTACATGCCATCAGGGTAAACCATGTAAATAATGTATGGTCCTTCCCATTTGGGCATCATCTTGGGTGGTTACCTACCAAGTATCATTGGTGTTCTCAGTACCAACACTTGGTCATGATAAAAGAAAGAGTGGAGGGGAACTCTCTTTTTTAAAGCTCATCCTGTCATGTTCTGATGACTTTCTAGATTATATCGGGGATGAAACTTATTCTTGTTGACCACTTCCAATTCATCCAGAAAAATTTTGACCACCTTGTCTGGTACCTATTGATCATAGACCGATGTTCGTAATGAATTCAAATGAATCTAGATGGGGAGGATGATCCTCATTTCCTACACTATAGAATATGGGGTCACCTATACAGAATTATGAGTGGTTGTTCGATAATTGCAGAGGGAGTTGGAGATTTTTTCAGGCCAATGCTTCTTGTTCTGACCAACCATTTTTTGTAGGATGTTTGATAGGGTTTTTTAAACACATAGATCTGCCCATTATCCACTATGTGCTAGAGAGAGGTATAGTTTGAAAATCTGTTGTATTTGGCATACAACTTCTTCAATTCTGCCACCTGGAAGATGGGTCCATTATTTGTGAGGACGGAATGAGGGACACCAAACTTTTAATTGATATTGGATCACACAAAGTCAATGATAGAACTTTCCTTTATATCCTTTGGAAAAACCACCACTTCCCATTTGAAAAAGAAATCTATACCGATCGGGATGAACCTGCACTGGTGAGCTATCCCCTATGGATATGGTCCGATGACACTGACTCCCCAAACTACAAAAGGAAAAGAGTAATTGGTAGTGTGGAGAGGCTCTGACAGCTTATTCAAAATGTTAGCATGAATTTGGAATGTATAAAACCTATTGGAAAACTCAATACATTCACAGATCATGGAGGGCCAAAAATATCCCAACCTCCGAATCTGGTGAGATAGTTTTGACCTAGTCCGATAAGCCCTGCAAGAACCAGAATGAACATCCTGTATAACATGGGTAATCTCACCCCCTTGAATGCAATGTAGGAGAACCCCATAAAACCCACTTTTCTAAAAGATCTACTCATGACCGGGACAACTCTGGGGGGGAGTAAACTGTAATGCATATCATTATTTTCACACGCATTCAGATCAATCTATTGGAAGATTTCAATGTTGGAGATACTCAAAAAAATGGGTTCTCCAGTCGAGTGTAACTTCAAATGATATGGAAAGAGGACATTAGGGGTCCTGACGTGGAGGCACCGGTAGTAAGGTGGCTTACCTACGGGCTATCATCATCATCTAGAGAGACATGTGCAATGACTCTCCAGTGTGAAACATGAAAAATCAAATCATCCTAGTCAAGTTCCGCAAGAGATTCATCCAAGATTTCCAGGGTTTCATCTCGACCGCTCAGAAAATGAGGGACCTGAGTAACCTCTGGCCAAGATGGGAAATCAACCATCAATTGGTGGGTACCTTCCAATAACTGTACAAGCTTTGGCTTCCTGATGACATAGTCACTGTTGATCTACTTGATGACCAGTTCAGAGTCCCCATTCACTTGCAAATGGGGAATTTCACTCTCAAGGGCCTACTCAAGACCAGTGATGAGAGTCTGGTACTCTTCCTCGTTTTTGGTACAACCATCTAACAATAAGAATGAATATGAAAGAATAGTGAGTGCTAGGGAGATGATGATGATACCCAGGCCCAATCAGTAGATCTTGGAATCCTTGAGTCTTCTACTAGTAGAAATTTTGGAGGAAACATCAAGGGGAATTTTCCAACACAGAATTACTTTTTCTTCCAAAAATATCACCTCATCATGAAAATCAATATCTAGAGACTGGTCTGTAGGAGTTGGATGGGCAAAAATGATGTCTTCCAACTAATATCCCTTGATGGACTTCTAGGGGAAAAACCTGATGTCAAAATTCTTTAGAATCAATACCCACTGAACTAGATGGCCTATCATCAAAGGCGAGGTTCATAATGTACTTCGTCAGGTCAATTCGGGACATTAGCTGTATCCCGTGACGCATCAAGTAATGTCACAATTTCTACACTACGAATTCTAGCGTGAGGCATCTCTTCTCAATAGAATAATATATGGTCTCGATATCAATAAGCATGTGGCAGAGATAGTATAAACCATTATTTATCCCTTTATTGTTCTTCTGGGTAAGAAGGGAACCAAGGGATCATTCTATGGTAGTCCCGTAAAGGACCAACAACTTTCTTAAAACTGGTGGCATCATAATAGGAGGTAGTGATAGGAACTCCTTGATTTCCAAAAAATTATTCTAACATTCCTCATCAAAATGATAATAAACTACCTTCTTCATGATCCAGGAAATGTTATTAGACTTTCCATCCAAATTCTCAATTAATTGTCTTATATAGGCTAAGTATCCTTGAAAACCACACATCTCCCAAATGTTTCTCGGTGAAGACATCTGGTAGAAGGAATTGATCTTATCTAGGTTGATCTTGATTCCTCAGTATATGACAACAAAGCTAGGGAAATTAATGGAATTAACCCCGAAGGCACACTTCAAGGGTTCATCAAAAGATGGCGGGATCAAAGGAATCCAAACACTTTCTCAAGATCATTGAGATGGTCTGGGAACTGGTGAGATTTCACCACTGGGACATCCATGTTGAATTCCACAAGTGTCCCTAGGATTAACATAAATATGTGATGCATGGAACACTAAAAGGTGGTACCTGCATTATTTAGACCAAAGGGAATTACATGGTAACAGAAAGTACTTTGTGGTGCCCTGAAGGCCATATAATCGTCATCCTTATGGGAAATTCATATAATTTTATACCCATAAAACCCATCCTTGAAGGAGATGGGCTAGAACCCACTAGTGGCATCAATCAACAACTCTGTCATAGGTGTGGAAAAATAATCCTTTGGATAGTGACAGTTTTGATCCTGAAATTTGATGTACACTCAGATTTTCCAGTTATTCTTCCTGATGGGCACAATATTGGCTAACCATCTGTGGTACTGGACCTCTTGGATGATGTTGGCTCTGATGAGCTTTTCAACATCTACCTGAACCATGTCATCGTGAGAAGGATGCATCTTTCTGGATGGCTTTTTGAACCCATGATGATTAACTAGAAGGCCAAGGTGGTGGACATTATTACGAATATCTAGTCCTAGTATTTCATCATAACTCAAGTAAAATACATAACGATGTTGCTTCAAGAATTCCAAGTATTTCGGTGGTTCTTTGATAGAAATAGCAGCATTGATCAATTTGGGTTTCATATCCATCTCACTGCCAAGGTTCATCTGTACCAATTCATCAACTATGTAAGAGACACCCTGTTAAAAAGCATGAGGTTCATCTTCCAAAACTTCTCCTTCACTTATGGAAAAGGGATTCTGGCCTAGAGGATATCCCTTTTAGTTGACATATCCCAATGGGAAGCTGGTGCCAGCCTGAGTGGTAGTAGATAATGCATCAGGGTACTCATGTGCTGCCAAAACCCTAGCGATGAAAGTCTTCAATCTGATCCCATCTAGTCATCGGCCCAAGGGGACATTCTTGATGATGTCAAAGATATAGTGGCACATCATCTTGATCCGGTTTATCCTATCAAGAAAAAACAAGAAAGTTTGGAGTATTGTTGTTGCCATGGGGTGGAAATCTCGATACCTTATGGGGGTTGGTGGTTCTAGGATTACTTGAGCCTGATTTATATAAGAATATAAGGTGATCTTCCAGCATCTCTTAGATAGGGGAATTACCTACCAACTTGATCTAGGGACAAAAAAACAATGACCCAAATTTGGAGTTGTGTCCACCAATTGTTGGATCGGGAAAACATAGGCATCGTCAAGGCATGTCCATGGGTTGATTGCAGCCGTAGAGGGCTCAAATTTACTAGCCTGTATTTTCTTGTCTTTAATCAAGTAATAGATGGAATCCAGGTAACAAGATTCATAAGAGGCAAAGGGAGATGTGTCGCCATGGAGTATGACCACTCAGCCATTATGGGAGTACTTAAGGCAATGGTGATACAATGAAGGGACTGCCTCATGCAGGTGAAGACATGGCCTACCCATTACACATTATTGGCGGTGTCCTGGGAGACAACCATGAACTCGGTGCTGGCTACCAGACCACCAAACTGGGTCTTTCGGCAGATCTTTCCAACTGGTTTCTATTTTGTTCTATCATACCCTTGAATTTTTATGTTAGAGGGACTTAGAGTATCCTCTGACATCCCCATTTTTTAGAGTCTTCATGTCAGGATTAAGTTGATCCCAAATCCTATGTCGACTATACAGTGAAGAATCTCCACACCATTGAAGTGGTCGGTGATATATATTAGTCAAATTTTCTCCAGAATGGGAGAGAATTGATCTTATCCAAATAAAGTATTAATAACCTACCATTCAACATGCTCGACTACCTCAGCGTGGAATACTTCTGTAGCCACTACCTTCATTTCACACTAGAGGGGTTTTATTAAAGCTTTGGCGAGGGTGTCATGAATATTAGCTGACAAACGATGAGACTAAATTTTAGAGATCCTAGAAACAATTATGGAAAGATGATTAAGAAATTCATAAATCTGTGCAAAGCATTAACTTCTGCTTACAGTAGGATGTTCTATGTCAGGGGGTATGATATGCCCTTCCGACTGAATCGGTGGTTTATTGGAGTTGGTAATGTCCCACTTCTCACTGGTCAAATCTTGTGGAGTGACTACCAGATGTGGGAATGATGTCTTTTGCTTGTCTGTAACAGGGCATGGTTGATCGCAGTGTGGTCGAGGCAGCTCTTCCTAACCAAGTAACATAAATGGTGGTGAAGACGGACCTGATGATTCGGAATGAGATGGTTGTGCATGTTGAACTCTATATTGGGCATGCTTTCTAGTTTCTCTGGAATTCATATCCCCTCTAGAAGTACTGGAAGTGGCACTATTATGATCCATATATCCACGGCCCTGTCGATGTTGGCGACATCTGGGGATGTTGGGAGGATCTTTCTGGCACTCCTCACCATCAGAAATCATGTATGGGTTTACTCGCTCCACGGTGTAAATGGAAGCATACCCTTCATCTTCACTTGAATAATCCTAAACCAATGTACAGATTATGGGGGTAACCTCCATCCCTAGAAGCATGAACTCATCGAGAGTGAGGGATAACGACATCATCAGTGGATGACTTTGTCTTTCCTTACGTCACTAATCCCCGCTCTTTTTGGAAGAGAGAAACTGATTTGTTGACAATGAAGAACTGGTTGAGTGTGTTGTGATGTCTTCTTAAGGCTCATGTCGATTCATAAAATTCATATATAATACAATGGGCATGGGGGACTACTTTATGATCCATCACATCATCATACTTCTGGGACCTGCGTTTAGGAACCTGGTCCCACTCACCTTTGGTATCACCGCCATTGTCAGGATTCACGAATTCACATGCCTCCTATTCTGGAGTGCGACCCAACCTTACAATGTTGTTATGAACCTAGTATTGATGCTATTATTTAAACACATAGCACTTTTTGAAGGTATAACCCTGGATCCAGTGATAGGGACATTAATTTGGGTTATCTATGAGATCATCCTCTTCGAGCCTCTAGCATTTGGTCAACTATATAATCCCCTATTACAAGGCACGTCAAAAATAACCAGGGACCTGAGACTCATTGAATTAGTAGGTCCAGTTTCTTCTATCTGGTAATGGGGATCTGAGAGCCTGGCCTAGAAAAGGGGCTAGAGGGTCCTTCTAATGATTCAGAACCTATTTTTCTCTCCTAGCTGGCGGCAGCACATTACGCATGGGTTCTTGACAATTCTAGGGTGGATGCTGCTAGGCCAGATGATGAGCCTGAGGTGGCAGGCCTCTATGAGTCAGAAGAGGTGTCTCCATTGGCAATAACTCTAGTTTCCTAGGGGCCACTATTTGTGCAACCACGGTGGGATCAACCATAGCAGCCCTTCCAGCTGGAATTGTAGGACGCAACTGGTGTGCCTATTCGTCCTGCTGCAAGGCTTCTTCTAGGTGCTGGGCATAATCAGAAAAATCTTGGAATCCCTCAGAGTAATTCTGGGTAATGAGATAGGGGACCAATTTTATCTTGAAATTCCCGACACACATTGTCAACATCTTCTCCTATGTCAGCAGCATGTCAAGGGAGTTTGTGAGTCCTTTACATCAGGGGACAAAGTTAGTGACGCACTCGTAAGGCCTTTGTATACATATGAAGAGGTCTACAATACACGTCTTTTGGGTGTTATAGCTAAACTACTAGAAATATATCCTAGTATGATCTTCCCAGCCAGCTACTGAGCCAATGGGTAGCAGGTTGTACCAGAAAAATGTGGGTACTTCTAATGTTCATACAAAACACTGGTGTTTGGAGGCCTCTTGTTGTGCTGGAGATCACAGCATGGGTCCATACCATTATATGAAGTGGTCGAGATGATCTAGCAGGTCACTCATCCAATTGAAGGGGGGGGAATGTGGTGTTACCAAAACCCGGGGGTACCGCCATATTATCCACCCATGCCGAATATGGCTTTCCATCAAGCAGAATATCCACCTATCGTGTTTCCAATTCCTTGAGGCAAGCAATAAGTGCTGCCATCGGATCCTCTGGTCAAGGATTCCTATTTTGGAGAGGGTCCCTAAACACCGGTGCATTGGAAGGTTCTTCTTCATGATAAGCATGTCCAGTGGCTCGTAGAGCAGCTGGTGAGATTACATGTGTAGCTTTTAGGAGAACCTGAGCTGGTTCTAGGGGATTATAAAGCTACTCAGGTGGATTTGGAGACACATACCTCACCTTCTTGCCATATGTTATAGACTCTATCCTGTCTATATGGGTAGTGTGTTCGGGGTCACCTAGAAGAAACTCGTCGAGGGGAGTTTTACATGCCCCTACTTCCCTGGTCAATGATCATTGTAATCTTGTCAACACTCCACATAATATTACACGAGGAGGTCATCGACTATCTTTTTATGTACCGTGAGATATTGCCCCAATGTTGAATTTTTTTAGATCATCTTCCATCTTCTGAACTGAGCCAGATGGGATGGAGGGTTTGACAGTCCTGAGATTCTCTTTGCCCTTATTGGGATTCCAAATAATGACTAATGCATCGGTGGGCACAAGGAGACCCAATAGATTGCTCTACTAGATCGTAACCCTTCCCAACAGATCCAATATTTATGGCACTCCTCCATGGGATAATTTCTCTCCAAGGAGCTCTGTATCCATCTCATCCTCTGATAGAACGGCCATGTGAATATTGACTCTACCCTGAGGCATATCCTCAATATCACCGGGAAAATATGGTTGGCGCCAGATAGAACTGAAATGAAGGGTAGAATACTTCCCATAGGCACAGATCTATACGTGAGGGGAAGACTCCTTGATGATCCTACGGATCACTTTGAAGATATGGACGAATCGTTGTTGGAAGTTCTGATGGAGAATATGTGACTTGGGGGGATGGGCCATAGGGAGCATGACCAAGTCAACCATATGACTCTACTGGACAATTTCATCAATGTGTGACTATCTCTTAGGGTAATTCACTCATCGATGATGATGATGGAAGTGTATTTCCTTGAGGGTTTGATGAAAATGCACAAATTCTTCCTGGGTGAGTGATTCTTATGCACTGAAGTTTGCTGTTGAAATTGGAATGAACATATTTGAAAGATAGTCTATTTTAGGGATTTTCCACAAGCTCATCATCTCAGACTCAGGGTCTGGCCCTTGGTATCCCCACTCATTGATAGGAAGTGGTTGGGGAACCAGTAGAAGAACTGAAGTAGACCGCCGAGACAGTAGGCTGGTTGGTGGTGAGTACCGTTAATGGGCTGACAAGATGCTGTATCTTGGGCTATCCTTTGATGAATGAAGTGACTATGCCCGCACATCATGATAAGACAGTTTGGTGACCATTGTTCCTTGTGTAGGGGTAGAGACTGCTAGTGGTGGACCATACTAATGCCCGTCCCCTATCGGTCCCCAGAATAAATCTTCATGAACTCCGGTTGAGGTAGAGAGTGATCCTGGTGATGAAAAGGGGTATTGCATGGCGAATCCCTAGAAAGACACCAAATCATCATCATCCTAGATGTATTTATAGATGTAGGTGGGGAGATGGTGGACCTCACATTCTGGAAGTATAAGGCTGATACACCTCATCCCAGTCCTGGCCCTTGACACAGAGGATCGAGGTGAGGGTTCCATTGCCAAATCACATTCTACCTCAAAATCTGAGAAGCAAATGAGTCTAATTGTGGTCTGAATCTTCTCAGCACTCTTTTTATGGATTAGATGACCCAACATAAAACCTCGGGCTTGTTCTTTGGGATATGGTAGGTTCCTCGCATGAGGAGGACATTAGACTGAACTTGTGCTGGGGTGGAGAGGACTTCTACCTGGGTGACACGGGGTTTGAGGAGCACTTGGATAGATGTCAAAGGGAATGCGGGGTGAACTTTAATATCCACTGGATGACGCGAGGAGAGAGTCTCTGTGGGATGTGACGGAGCAGGTAGGACCTCTTCTAGAGTTTTTAGGGGCATGGGAAGCGTCTCCATTATTGTTCCTCTTATAAGTGATAGTAAGTGGAGAGACTTTGTATAGGTCAAGATGAACATTGGTAGGACCTCCATGATGGGTTCCAAACAAGTGATTAAGACCATAACTTCTCTGATTTCTGGAATAATGAAGTCCTTCATTGACTGTAATTCAAGAATGTGGAAGATCTTAGGGCATTTATTTGACCTAATGGGAAGGATATTCACATCGGAGACCTATAATAGGAGGAACATCTCCATTCCTCAGGTCACGAGTACAAGGTAATTCTCTATGTTGGATTTTGACGCAGTAGAAGAGACCCTAGCTCAGATCAATGGTGGCATGAGGAGGACCTCCACACCAGGAATGGGATCAGATATGACTTGTTCTCTTATTGGAGGTGGCATGGAGAGGACCTCTGTATAGGATGTCGATGCCATGGGTCCGCCTGCAACGGATGCAACCTATGTTGAAAACATGGAGAGTTGACCCACCCTAACCATGGGGTGGTTGGGGACTCAATCTAGGTTGGGCATACGAGTTCCCATGCTCCACATGAATAGGGGAATGATGGTATGTGTCGACGGTGCCACGTGCCATGGTAACCATTGATATTGATTCCCCTAAGAAGGCATCCTCCCCGCTCTACAACCAACGTTCATGTTGGCTTAACTGGGACGTGGCCAGTGGCACAAGTGTATAACTCAACAGTTCCTGAGCCAGTTGGGTCAGGTGGCATTGCTGGAAAATCCTGGTGGTGTCCCTCCTTGGTGGCCCCTAGAATGGGACTACAGCTGGGCTAGCCCAGACATCCCTCACATCAATGCCGAAGGGGAGGGAGTCATTTAAGTGTTCCAGGGAGAGGCTCCCAAAACGATTGTAGGTCGGAGTGGGGAGAAGTGGCTCCTGGCACGGCCCTTCGGGTCAGCATTGGTAATGATGCGCAGAAGCCTCTATGTCTTAATGGTCTATATCCCGGTTTGGGATAATCCCCTTCCCCACATATCATCAATTGAGTTTGTTAATTACCTTCCTTTGAATGAATTATGATGAGGATATGGGGCGTGTGTGCCTAGTAGCTGGGGACCTGGATGCTTCCATGGGGTAGATGAGGCCATCAGGGGTTTCCTCATTGACATTTCCCATGCCCCTCTATCTGTTGGTGGGCGGTGAACGGTTTCCTATAATAACATCTTGGGTCCTAAAAAGCATGTAGATTTAACCTTTAGTGGTGAACGAATGAAAGCGATGATCAGTGCCCCAGTTTTATTCTATCTTTCATGCTTTGTAAGAAGGATACACATTGAAAACATCACAGATTGGGATTTCTAATGTTCAAATGCCCCAATTTTATGTGATTTTTAAGCCAGGCCCACTATTTTCACTGCGGGACCTGGCACTAGATAACTAGATCTGGTTACACAAGAATCCACTGATGTCTCGAGTGCTGCTATTCTCCGCATTCAGGAGATGAATTTGATATCGGCTTCACCATTTCTATTTCTGACGTGTTCATTGGGGCATCCATCGTCTGTGGAGGACACACTGATTGTATCCCCTCATTACTACTTTCCAATGGTGGGTGTCATCTGTCACCTATTTACGTAAATTTTCTCTTTGAATGGAATGGTATAATGGGATGTCTGTTCTTCCTTCTATGGATTCATCCTCGAAACTCATCACCTAGTCCGAGACTCCCGTAAAGATAAATAAGTTGTTCATGAATCTCTTCTTACTTCCATTTCTTTAGGTACTCCTATTAATTATTCTACTTCTACGAGGAAATTTCATAGGGTTATGTTAGGGCATCAACCGTTGGTCGAGGGAGTAGTCAGGTTTGACATCACCAGAGTGTCTGGAAACTGGAACACTAAGGGGTCTCGGTTTCTTCCCCTTATTCTAAGGCTTCTAATGGGAACAAAATCTCATGGTTACCCACGTCAAATGTGGGGAATAATATGCCATAGTCATGTCTCTTAGGTTTTCCTTAACTTCCCATGTTTAACATAGGGTATACCAAGAGTTTAATGTCTAGAGGAGATGGATTAGACTGATTGGAATAGAGATGTAAGTAGACCAGATAGGTGCATCTCGAAGAGGAACACATATGTTAGGGATAACGTGTGGTTAGTTACCTGATCACTACTATAAGTAGTGAGAAAGTGGGTGACATTATCTCACTGATATGTGACGTCCTGGGTAATGATCATGATGGATATGGATGGTTGAGAGAAGTGGATGGAGAAATGATATGGAACAGACGTGAGGATGATGGCGATGTTGGTCATGAGCCTTGAAGAGACTTCCAACGTATCTCCATGTCTAGGAATCAATGTCCATGTAGTTTGGTGGGTGATGGGACACCTAAGGAGGTAGCCCATGAGAATAGTCGTACGGATGGGACCCAAATGATGTAGAACCTCTAGGTTGGGGCATTATCTTCCTGGAACATAGGAGCTCGAGGAAGTGACCAAGATGGGACATGGGTGATGGTCTTGAACCTCATTGGGTCTTTCTACGTATCCCCATGGTATGGAATCAATGTTCATGTATTTTAGGATGGGGGCATAGAATCGGGGTGTTCACATAGGATAGTGATCTGATGACATGTTGGGCCATACGAGTGGTTAGTATCCCATGATGGTCTGACGCCCAGAGGGCAGACCAGAGATATGGTCCCCAGCAAAGGGAACCACAATAGCTTATTATTTATTGTGGTCTACAATGGAATAGCACTGACTGAAGTTGAAAAGGCTTACCATAGGTTGGGGATCACAATGGCTTTCCATCAATTGGGGTACATCAGCTTACCACTGAATGGGGATCACAACAGCTTAGCACTATATGGGGTACAACGACTTACCACTGAATAGGGATTCCAAAGGCTTATTGGTGGATAAGTTACAACTAATTACCACTAAAAGGGGATCACAACAGCATAGCACTGGACGGGGTACAATGGATTACCACGGAATGGGGAAAGAAACAGCTTACCGCTGGATGGGGTAAAATGGATAACCGCTGACTAGGGATCAAAAAGACTTACAAATGGATGGTGGTGAACCTCATGGAGGCTTCCTACATAATCTATATAGGAGGTAGGGGTCATGTCCCATGCAGTTCAGGTGCATACAGTTTAATATCATGCAGGACAAAAGAGGGTGTACAGTTTAACGTCGTTTATGATGGGGGTGAACCAATGTAGAGTGGTCGAGATCGATGAGTGTTGGGTTTGAACCTCTTGGAGGATTCCCACATACCTTGACCAAAAAGGAAAATTCTCAAATTATATGTAGTTCGGAAAGGTAAATGTAGTTTAACGTCAGGTGGGATGACGGTGAACCAAATTGATGTGATTGGGACCAGTATGTGTGGGTTTGAACCTCTAAGAGTCTTTATACATATGTTTATTGGAAAGGGAAATGATCGAAGTCTATGTAGTTCGGAATGGTGAATGTAGTTTAATGTAATTCAAGACTAAGTTGAACAGAAGTGAAGGGGTGGAGACCAATAGGTGTTGGGCATGAACCTCCGGGAGGCTTCCTACATACCTTGCTTGGAAAGGGAAAGGATCAAAAACAAAAAAGTTCATAATGGGGCTTGGGACATACACATTAGCGAAGCCCAAGAAAGATATAATGTTCAATACTTAATCTATCTCCATGTGAGTCATGATCTGTGTGAGAAACAAGAGGCAGCAAAGACCTGGAGATCACCTCTCGAAATGCCCGTACATGGGAAGTGAAGTGGGGCATAAACATGGTTAGCTACCCAAAAAGGACATAGGGGTTTACACATGGTTATTGGAACCTGGAGATGGATATTGGGAAATACACAATAATGGAGGCCTAATAGTGACAAATCCTAGAGGGAGATGTATGGGGTAACAAAGTTCCATGTTCCCATCTCTCCTTTAGTCTCTACCACCGTAAAAGAAAGGAGAATTAGGAGTGATACCTCTTACAAGAAAGGATAAGGGATAACATTGAGATGAATTACCTTCCCCACGGACAGACACTACTCCAGCAAAGAGGATCTCATTCCATGTGATAAAGATCTCACTCTCAGGGAGACGGGCCAGAGTAGTGAAAGTTCGATCATGGGTGCCTCATGTCTATTGTAAGGGGCTAGGACAAATTTTAACTTAATGTACTGAGGATGATGGCTCTTTTTAGTTTAATATCCTGAAGCTCAGACAAGGTGGGTTTACTCCGCACCCTTATGAATTACATAACCAGCATGCTTTAACCCTTGGTGAAGTGAAGCACCGGTAATGTCGTGGTGAGGGGGTCTTGTGGAGTGATTCACTAAGGGGACCACATTAGCGTGGCTATGTAAAGAATAAATATCCCTTATTGTTCCTATTCGAATAAGCCCGAGGCTAAGAAATGCAACATAGAGCATTGCCCAAGGGACCTTGAAATCACTTTGTACAAACATGGCAGCTCGTATGTGATATGGGTTTGAAAAAAAGGGTTCATAGGAAGGGACCTTGTGATGCTCTGGTGCTCAAGGTAGTGTAGGGGATTCACAAAGGGATATTCTTAGTGAAGTGGGGTATCCTAGCCTAGGCATTGGGCATATGTTCATATGGAGGGTGATTCGCGTAGTCGAAAGTCTTTCGCGGAGTAGGAATTCGCAAAGCAAGGGTACCTTGCAATGCCTAGCACTGTGAAGTAATGGGCTTCACAAAGCACAATGAACCATCCTTAACATATTGTTTACATGATCATAGAGGGAACTTCACAAAGCATGAATGCTCTGTGAAGACACGAGTCCACTTGAGGATATCCTTCTTTTGTGGTGGCCTGTGTGCTCCACCAAGGGAATCCCTAGATAATGATGGGTTGTATTTGAGCTATGAAAAGGGTGATTTGCAATGCTCATGTACATGTAAGAGATAATTTTTTTCAATGCTTCGCAGAGTAGAATTTACTTCGTCAATTGAGAGTAGAAAAGGATAATGATCAAAGTAAACATCATTTGGGATCGAGGGTAGCCTGATATTTATCTGCGAGTGGTGGTACGATGTAGGGACAGCTCAGCGCGAAGCCCCGTGGAACTACACGATCAATCACAGATTGCGTCAAGTTCGTCGTAACCACAGATTTGACCGTCATTCACTCATTAGCATGGAGGTCTTTGGGGTGCTTTGTGTGGTACTCGTGGAGTCACTTATTTGGTTTGATGGGGTCAAAGAGCTAAATTTGGCTCCCTCCATGGCACGAGACTTCGGTCAATTACATCATAACCGCGGAGCCTCCCGCCTCATTACTCTGTAGCAACCACATAAGGGGTTTCATTTTTTTATTGGGCTTGGTGCTATGTGGATTCATAAACGGTGCAATGCTAATGGAATCTATGAATTGGTTTCGCGAGGCAACCCCTTTGGGACAAGTTTATTCTTCACGTCCTTTCATTCTGGACTTATTTTGGAACCAACAAAAATATGATTTAAAATGATAAAAATAAATATATTGTGTCAAGAGAAGGTTAACACACCTAGAATTAATTGAGAAACTGAAATTAAATTATTTACCTATTAAATCTGATCATAAAATATACAAGGAAAAAATAATGTTTGTATTGAAAAATAACCCCATATAAGTTATAGAAATCTAAAGGGTTGTTGTCATTGATGAACAATAAATACCATAAGAGGATCTCTGAAAGTATTTATGACAAAAATAAGATATTCAATTTGAACATAAATTTTAAAAACTAATACTTTCCATAATATAAAGGAAAAAAATTCATTGAAAATTACCATGTAAAAAGCAGTAGGATCTTAAAGAAATGGGTGGTCATGAAAGTGGGATGTTTTTGTTCAATATGGTTACATTAAAATAATTATTCATTTCACATTTTTATAAGAATGGTTAAAAATTACCTTATTCGGAAACTAATTGAAATATTTCATTAAAAAAATTATAAAATTCAATAATGGTTAAAAAATTAATAATTATTTAGATAATTGTAAAAATATTTTTTAAAATAATTTAATGAAAATATGGATATAGAAATAAAGGAATTTTAATCCCAAATATGAAATAAGGTGGACATTATTAAAAATACTTTCTCAATAATTTTAATTACCCAGAACATAAAATTGTTAAATTATAAGAAAATTTCCTAAATTACTTGAGTATAAGAAAATTAAATGTTATTATTAGAAACTGATCAAATAATTTCTTTCAATGGAAATTCAATAATAAAAAACCTCAATTAAAATGAGATTGAAGCATAATCCTTTACCACGTTGGTAACATTTGAATCACAACCCCCTCAAAATAATTAACATAAAATGAAATATAAAATACCATAAATATAACTTGATTAATGATATAAAAAATAAATGGGTATGTATATACCTATCATAAAAATAAATTGGTTTACAATACCAAATATCTATAAATGTATTGGGAATTCAGATGAAATATTTTGGAAAGAACATACCATTGGTGTGGGGGGTAATAAATTCATCAATTATGTGTATCAATTTTAATTCAACATAAGAAAAGTGTGAATATGGTATAAAATATTAAAAAAACTACACAAATAATATTTGAAAACATGACACAATAAAATGTAAAATAACCCAATGAAAATAATTTGAGTTATGAAATACTTACCACATGGTAACTTTTATGTCAAATACCCAGGGATTAAATAAAATGAACTTCAACTAAAAATGATATGAAATATTTTGGATTAATTATATATCATCTAAAAATGTATTATATACACCATATAAAATAAATTAGGTTAAATATTAAAATATTCTTTAATGAATGGAAATTATGATGAAATGTCATACCTGACATTTCCCTCTGGTTGTACATTCATTAACCCCATGTATAATGGTTTTCAATGTGTTAGTAATCTGTAACATAACCATAATAATATATATAATATCATATATGGTATACTTATAATATCTCATCACTCATTAATTAATAATATTTCATTTTTACCATTATCTTGGTTGTTAACTACTTTGTTTTATCATATTTTTACACCTCATCCCATTCTTTCAAACATTGGGTCCATACCTTATATATTCCCTTTTACTGCTAAAAAAAGTCAAAATACATAAGGTTTAACAAATATTATATTGAATATAATATTTTTTTTGTGATATATATGGGCACACTAAGTGGGATTTTAATCAATATGAACCAATTTTACTAACTAATTTATCATATAATTACCCTTCAAAATATTTAATCCTATGAACTTGTTATGATGAATTACTATTACTAAAAACTCCCAACACACCACAGAACATGAAAAGAAGAAAATACTCAATAATTGAATTCATATAGTAAATATAATATTGATTCCAATGTGGGTGACTATGCAATTATTGTGTTTGGTTTGAGTCGAAGATGAAAATATAAACTCACAAAATAACGGGAATATATGTGGGGAGTGATTCATAATTAAAATCATTGTTATATCATGATATCTATATAGTATCTCAATGAGTTATTTATCTTGGATCCCTTCATTTTATGGTACTCCCATGCATTCTACTGAATAATATCTTATTCTATTCTTCACACTTCTCCAATATTAATTTTTGATCTTATTGTATAATCATACCATTACATATCCTATGATTATCTATTTTATTATCATACATATCAGTTTATTCATGTCAATTTCAAAATAAAAAACACATGTGAATAACATGTTAATTTACATTTTTATCTTCCTCTTACATATAATATCTTCAACATCTATAATATAAACAATAATATTGTTTCATGTTGATTCTTAACTCAATTTTATTATTTTTATTCTTTAAGATAAATAAAACATAGGATATATAAATATATATACATATATTGTCGCAGTTTCAGCCCTTGTCAATACTCTTATTCTCTTTCACCTATTATATTTTATCAAATAAGGATACTATAGTGTAGGCCATTAATAATTATTATTATCCTTCCCTAGTGCACAAAATATGTGTAATAAGTGGGAACAACTCCTCATCATTTTTCTCTATTTTATATTCTTTCTTCGTCCTAGATTATTTGATTCAGAGGAATATTAGAAAATAGTAGCTTCTATTTATTCTAACTTCATTGGTGTTGTTATATGGTTCTCCTCTCTTAATGGTTATCCCAAAATCACTATTAATTTCAATAATTGAATTATGGGAATTCCAATTAAATAGATGAATTTTATAACTTTCCAACCTCTCTAAATCTTAGCTAAAAATGTGCATGTTCTCCCATAATCATTGAATTTTTATTTGTTTATAAATATTTCTTATATTATATTCATTAAATACCCATGAATTATAATTTAAAATGGTAAAAAATATTTCCACGGAATATTCAAGCATGGATATCCATTTTTAATTTTATAATATATATATAGATTAATCTAGTGGTGATATTATCAGTTAATTATCCTTTAATTGCACTATTGAATCAGATTGATTTTCCTATCATCTATAAAGGAATGTAGGTTTCCTACATAACCACTCCAAGGTGAAGCACAAATTTATTTAAAATACTATTTAATTGTGATTTAATATATAGAAAATATTTATATTTAATTCTATTATAACAAAAATATATATCAACAAATTTATTCTGCAATATTTATCTCTTAATTATTCATTTAACTGCCTGAATTGTTAGATTTAAAATGTTATGCAAACTCAACAGCATCACCACTCAGATTATATAAAATATTTTACATAAAATTATGTTACTATTTTGTATCATTTTAATACTCCATATTAAAATTATGTATAAAATTGTTACTCTGGATATTTTCTAAAATTATAACTTTAGAACCTTCTAGTCATCAAAAATTAATTTTCATTAATGTCTTATTACTATTTCATACACCACTGAAATCTCCCACATACTGTTTGATATGATCATTCATACATTTCAATTTTTACTATAAATATAGTCATATTATTAATTATGCTTAGATAAACTCTTATGTGTCATAGTTAAGTCTGTTTTTATTCGTATACATGAGTATGTTAATCAATATTTCAACCTATGTTGTAATGTTCATTTTTTCTCAATGAAAAGTTAGTGGAAAAAGTTTATAGTTTTCTGAAGTTATGAAGTGGTTTGGAAAGATACCCACTCACCCTATTTTCATGAGCATGGATATATCTTTTTGATGAATAAAATGGCTTATATGGTGGATCATGCAAATGGTAATCTTCAAAAGGATTGAAAAGGATAGATGAATGAATAGAACATCATGTCTTATGGTATTTTTTCCATTTATATATGATATTTATAAAAAACATACAAATAATATATAATAGATAATAGTTAATTCTAGAAGAGGTATAGAAAAGTGGGAAATTGAAATCATACACCTTGTATACATAATATACATCCAAGAAATATGTTAAAGTAACTTTTCCAGATTAAGTAAACATTTAATAGAGTATGGAACCGCACAATGCTATTTAAGAGTGAAATTGAATAATACATAAAATTCATTATATATTTAATAATATTAATTTTAATGACTCAAAGGAAATTTGTAAGGGTTGCACCATTTTCTTTTTGAGAAGTAGATTTATCTATATCAAGAGGTTGTGGCCCTATTATGATGAATTTTTGGTAGATATCTATTTTTCATCCAATTTAGTGATGTTCATATCCCATAAGAGTGAAATGATGTAGTGGAAATAATAAAATATAATTGACTAATGATTGAAGACTGACAATACTTAGTGATTTTGAAATCTGATGAATGAAATTTCATAGATCATTGTGAAGAATAGGTTGACTATTAATTAAGAATATGATGAAGATATTTTCATTATATAATCCTAACGGGATTACATAATCCATTTGGGAAATGGAAGACCCAAAAATGGTGTGTTTTAAGATTTTATGAATTGTATATAAGAAGTAATAAAATGATAAATTATTGAATACCCTGGTTTCAGATCAAGGCATTACAAGTAATGTGTTTATAGAGTTAAAGATAAAATGGACATCTGATAATAGAGCCAACCAATTTAAGGGGCTATCATCTAGAATCCGTTATTCCATGTAATTTATGAAAGATGTTGTGGTTTGTATTTTATAGTGAGTACAGTATCATGATTGGATTTTTATTGAAATTCATGATGAAGAGAATAGTTTATAGTTATGTGTTGTAATTGAGGATTAAAGGAGCGACATATTGTGAAGATTGATTTATAAATTGGGTGATAAATTAATATAGAAAAAATTATATTGCCAATGTTTTTAGAAATTTTATTAATTGTGTTCATTGAGAACTAATTAGAAACTAGAAGAGGAAGAAGAGTGACAAGATATAGATTATAACAAGATATCTTAGAGTTAATGGATATGAAAGAGAAGAATATTAATAGATCTAGAAAATTATAGTAAGGGAATACTACATGGGAGATTTCTTTGGTGATTTAGATATTAGAGGAGGAATAAAAGTTCAATGACGAAAACATTGTTTCTATGGTGATTAAAATTTTAAAGACCTATTATGATTGATCATCATGAGATTTCTTTTTCATTCCTTACCCCATAGCAATGTCCAGAAAATCAAGAAATGTAAATTCACTAAGTATTTAAAAATTTTATTTCTTAAACACTTATAATGTAAAGACATATGAATTTAATATCAGTTTTCTTCTAGTTAGTTCATTGTGTTCGATATACTTATCCATAAGAAACAACAAACATAAGTGAAATCATGATATATTTAGTTAAAATATACATATTTAAGTATAATCTTTAAAACCAAGCTATTTAATTTATAAGAATTAATAAGAGTAAGAAATTTATGATATATTTATATGAAGAATATAAACACTAATTTTAATATGAATGAAATACAATTATTTTGACTTATCTAACTAATAATGTAATTTATTATTTAGAAAGTAATTTTTTAAAGAAATATCATTTTATTTAATATGTTTTTTGATTTCAATAAACATATTATAATGTAGATTAATTACCATTTATATTAGTAATTGTTGAACATAATTTAGTTATTAAATGCCATGAAATAAGAATAATGATAGTTAATATTTGAGAATTTCATTTTCCAAAAAAAATTATATTATAATTTATGGTTTTATTCAAAAACTAAATTTATAAAATATATAATTTTAATTTTACCGAACTAACATCATTTTTTAATTAGTAAAAAAATTATTCACTTATATTAGAAATTAAACTTTGTTACTTTTAGAATTTATACATAAATATTTCTTTGCATATTTATGTATAACCTGTCAATATTATTTTAGAAGATTAATTTAATTTAATCAGTGAAGATAATATAAGTTATATTAATTTTCATTACGGTGATAATGGTGAAATTATTTTTTAATGAATTTTTTTATTAATATCATGTAATTTTTATATGTAAATTAAATGTATAAATATAAATGATAAATCCAATATTATTTTGAACATATATATAATTAAATTAACTCTCTTTAAAATGGTAATCCAAACTAAATAATATTATGAACATAAAAATTTTAAATGTCATTTTTTTCTACAAAAACTATTTTTTTATTTTATAGATCTTTATTCATAAATTGATTTTATAATGTTTATAAAAGTAATTGTACTAACTAGATATTAAATTTAGGTTTAAAAAATAATTTCTTGGTAATATTTACACATATTATTCCTCAAATAAAATACAAATTACTTATTTAAAATCCATTTAGAAAAGTAAAAATCTTTGTGTTAAAATATTAAAACATATCATAAAACACTAAAAAAACGTTAAAAAAATGTGTGGAATGTATGGTTCAGGATTTAAAAACTCAATACCATCCCATTAACCATTATTACTAAAAAAATTTGTCATCTATCAAGGAAGAATTTAATTATATCATCTAATTTTAAATGGTATTCCCAAAATGTTCTTTTCTTCACTTGTAAAAGGGGATCACTTCCACAAGCCCATCGTTACCCTTTGAATTTGATTTTCCCATTATCTATTTCAAAAACTACCAATAATGTAATTAAAATTTTCATTCATAATACAATTATATATATAATTAATCTTAAGGCCTTCACTTCTAAGAAGATATCTATGAGAATATAAAATCTCCAACTTATGTATTACATTATCTATTGTCTTTTCTCCTTATTCGTCCTCCTCCAAATTTATTATATCCAAAAAAAATTTACTACATCAATATCATTACTATAATTATATTATACTTTATTAATGGAATAATAATAATATATTCTTATCATTCCATCAAGAAAAACAAATGCTTCATTAGTAATGGAGTGCAGACCACCACCTTTACAAAGCATCATCCTCTACAAATTATTAAAAAACACTTATGATTTGTTTTATTTATATTATTTATTAATAGATATGATATATAAAATATAACAATTATTTTTTAAAAAATTTAATTATCATATACTTTATTTCACCCTCATTCATTGATAAGTAGAAATGGTAGCCATGCGTATGTGTGGACTACTGCCACCATGATACATGAGTTTCATTTCTAATCATCTCCCGTCATGGATGGATATAAAAATATATTTAATATATATTAATTATTGGCATAATACTATTAGTATTATGGATACTATGAACTTATTTATCAATTATTTATACCTTGTTCAACATAAATAAGGAGTTATGGAAAAATTGACCAATAACCTCAAGTAGTCGACGTAAGAAATAATGATATATAATAAATACCAAACATAAAACAATAAATATAACATAATATATTAAATAAATAATAATAAATATACTAATACGTTTTCTGATAAACATGATTTTAGTATTTATGATGGTAGTTATGTGAACATAATGAATTTTGAACAATATAAGGGTTTTATCTCAAAATGTCCTTCTTTGAGACACATTTTATTATATGCATTATATTTCAAATAAATGGTTTGTATATTTCCACTAAGATATATCATATCATAAATTTTCATTATTCATGGAATTTAAACTCTAACTTCTTCCTCTTCCTCACTCTACATATGTCATGGGTTTTTGGTAATGTTTTATAAAACATTATTGTTTTTGCATCTCAATTTTTATTAATTGAAATATAAACATTAATAACCAATTATATCATATTTATTGTGTATATAATGGAAATAAAAATATATTAATCATAATTTTCATGTAATATATGATAATTTTCTTACCCATATTACTTTATACCAATCAAGGGACTTTTATAAGATAGCTAAAACGACAATAAGGGATTTATATCTCAATTTAACATCATTGAGTCATGCTTTAATGTTATGAACCAATTTATTATTTATATAGTTTATAGACTACCCAATAATATATTTGTCCATAATACATGATTTTATTCATTGTATTTATAGAATATATATTTTAAAGATTCTAATTACTATTGATTCAAAAATTACAAAAGTTGTAAAGGACTTGGAAACTCATACTTATTCCTTTGAGTTATAAATTCTCTTCATGATTTTATTTCCCTCATGTTCACTAAATTTTCCCTTATAAATGATGTTATTTTTTTATTTCATGGTAAAAATATTTATTGATCCAATCCATTTCCAAGAATATATTTTCATTTATTTTTTATAGCACACAAATATTTTATTGTATGTTTCTTATTAAATAATTTCCATTAATTAGATAGATTATTATGAATGAAAAATTGGGACATTAAGAAAATTATATTGTTATAAGATATAGTTATAACATTTCCTTTGAATATACTTTTTCCACTTCTCTGATTTGGATTTTAAAAAATAGACAAACATAGTGTTCTTCAATAAAATATTTAGAGTTTGATTGGACCAACTTAATATTTTTTGAATAATAACTTATCCTTATTAATCTTAATGAATAGTAATGTACAATTTTGAATATTAACCTCACCCATGTATGTATAAATAATATTTATGCACCTTATAAATGAGAGTGAATATTTTAAAAAAAACTTTTGGTATTCTTTTGAGTAATAAATATTGAGTTATAATTTTATTGTTAATAAATTAATTTAAAATCTAATTAATTTTTATAAATTGTATTCATAGAAAAATATTTTTTTGTCCAATTATTTAGGTATAATTTAATGAGACCTTTGTTAATTTTTTAATGTATTATTAAATCTTTTATAATTTTAAAAACATATTTTTTACGAAAATTGTTATTTTAATTTCTCATATCTTGAAAATTATTATCATAAAATCATGTTCATTTTGGATTATACACATCAAAACATGGTTATAGAGATTTTTATGGATTTTTCTGAAATACATGAATTTTGGGTGAATATTGAAATTCGATAATTTGCAAAATTTGCCCGAGAAATGAATATATTCTTCATGATTGAGTCATGGATGATGTAAATAAAAAATTGGTTCAAAATAACAGGAACATATAAATGTTTTATCTCAAAAAAATCAATATTATTTCTTGTCTTGGGAAAAATAATAAAATAATGATTAAAATGGGGATAAATCACTCCTCTCCTCCACTATAAAAACAACCCATCACCCCCTATTATCCTTACTATTAGATTTCATGAATCGTGTCAAAGATCTACTAAAATATTCTTCCCTTGTACCTCTCCACAGACATAAGCTCTTGGTATTTCCAGAAAACCAAAATCAATCCCCTTATGGAGATTCTCAAGGTGGAGTATCGAAGAGGTAAAATCATGTTCCTTTTAATTTTATTTTCATTTCATGTTCCTTATTCATTTATTATTCTATCCTCACATACTTTGAAAAATGATAATGATAACTCCAATATCATCTATATACTTGAATTGTATCATTTAAATTAGTGATACACCATCTATATATTTACTATCTCTCTTTTATTTTAAAAATGAAATCACTATCTATGAGGTGCCAATTTACAACTTTCTTGGACAAAGAAATTTCATTTATCAATTTCTCCGTCAAGTCTGGACCTGAAACCATTTTTCTGGTTGACCCAGATTACTAGATATTTATTATCTCTTATATAGTGTTCTAGAACAATTTTATATACTTGATATTAAATAATGGATCAAAGTTATTTCATTGTGATTGAAAAACAACTAAAATGAAGCAAAACAATTATCATTAATGTGTTATCTAATGATTAATCCTCATGCCATATAACCAAATTATATGTAAATCCATTTAAAAATAGGTACAATCATTAATAACATGTAATTACATTTTTTAGAATTAAACACATTTTACAGGAACTCCATTACTTGTATTCAATCAAATCGTTTATGAAATCAAGTAAACGAACACTTCATAACAATGGGATTCAATATTATAACTTATCAAGAAGGCCACGAAAGAACTTAATAAAAATATATTTAATCGAATACATGATTACAAGTTTCTGAAATAATTATTTAATGGATGTAATTTGATTTTCATGCACATTATGATCATGTCAATAACACATTCGGCCATAAGATAAGGGGTTTCTCATCTAAATTTTATTTTCATGATATTTCTATTTCTAGAAACATATTTCATGTATGTGTTCTATGTTTGATACCATTTGATATATAACATAATTATTTTATTTATATTTTTGTTATTGAATGATTCATTTGAATATTATTAATATTTATTCATGTGATTGGATTGATTACAATGTGTTAAGGCACTTCATCTAAATTTGCATTTCATTGAGATAGAATTTATATTGTGAACCAAAACATTTTTATATGGTTAATCTACTACCCCTTTGAGAAAAAATTTCATTTTAAATTTAAATACTATTAAATATCAATATTTTTTATAATGGATATGATTATTATCTTATTTGTTTACCCTTTTATATATGATGTTTAATTTGAATTTTTTTTAACAATGGAAATATTGATGAATCAATATCCTATAATCAATAGGGAAATTTATAGGGAAATTTTTTTTAGAATTAAATCTTTTAATAGTAAAAATTTCAACCTGTAATGATGGTATCGGCCCGCTATAGCCATTAAATGCATCGATGGGTCTCATGAGACAATATTGTTGGCGATAAGTCTTTCGATTTTCCTTCTAAAACATAATCAAATGGGTTTCTACCCACAAAAATAAACCATCTCAATTTTATGATGGTTCATGTGCTAGATACATGATGTAAAAATAAAAATAATTCCTTTTATTTATCATTTATTTATTACTTTCCATGAGGTAATCGATATGAAAACACCTTTGGATTTACTTTCATTCTCAGTATATTGATGGTCTGTGTTTTTAAAATAATCATGATGTCATATTTATTATGTGTAATTGATAATGATTCAATTATTATTGTTTCATGATTCAACTACATGTCATATTTATTAAGAATTTAGGATACTCCATTAATTTGTTTTCCCTAGGTTATGAAGAATATATCGTTTATTGAGGTTTCAAGGATGTAGTTTATTAGTTTCTGTTATGTATTAAATTTTGTTTTCTATTCCCAATATGAAATGAGTTTGATGTATGTATCTAGTTTCTTCAAGACTACTAATGTAATCTGTCCTATAAGATATTATTCTTTGTAATCATACCAATATAATAAATTAATGCACTACCTCTAAGCTTCTGGGGTCATGGAATTATAGATGGTATTAGAGAAATTTTATTAGAAGACTTTTGAATAGGAATTAGAAAATGAAGATTAGAGAGAACATCCCTATGATAGTCATTGATGATATGTATTGAAGAAAATACGATAAATTTGGTATGGTTTATATTATTAGGGTATTCCTAGAAATACATCAATTTCTGGATACTACAAGTGGATGTGGTTCTGGCCCATATTTACTTTGGAGTAACAACTCAGACAAGATGTTCTGAGCTAGACTCAGGATAAACTATTACAAGACAACGGGTCATACCGTAGACCCGGTTTAAAACACCTAGGGGATATGCTTAAGATAATTAATATTTTCATTACAAATCATTATGACATATTTAAATGAAAATAGAAACCATGGTTATTATTATGATATTAGCTCTGCATAAATTTTCAGATTATGTTATGTGTTTTGCTAGTTTGAATTTATGAATTATTATTTAAAACCAAATTTAGTGCATGAAATTGTTTAGCGGTGGAGCTTAATGATTGAAAGGGAATCAATACCCATAGGAATTTTAGGGATTACCCCACTGATCAAGTCAGCCAATTTAGTGTTGGAGATGAGTAGATCATCACCGTATTAGGAAAACATTTTCATGTTGTGATGAATAACCACGATACAACTATGTTGGATTGTTTCATGCGACGAAATCCACCATATCGTAGTGGGACTACTAATCCAGTGACAACTGAGTAGTTGATCAAGTCCCTTGAAAAGATATTTCTACCATTAAGATGCAATGAAAATGAAAAGGTAGTACTAGAAGAATATTGTCTCAAGGGTGATGTTGATAAATAGGGGTCCTTGATCCAAAATACCACATAGGAATATGAAATTAATTATATAGAATGGATAAATTTTAAGGAATTATTCCTCAACATAGATTTCCCTCATGAGAAATGGACAGAAATGAAGAGAATATATTTTATCTTGAAACAATTGAAAGAATAGAGTGTTGCAGAGTATGAGGCTACTTTCACAGGAATAGATAGTTATGATATATATTATATACATGATTCGGGAGAAAATATTGATCATTTATTTAATGTTCTTAATCCATGTCATTGTAGGGAATTGTCTTCTCAAACATTTTCATCATAGGATGAAATAATATTAAGTACCATAATAACATATAGAGAATTTTATATCTTGAATTGGATCAATGGAAATCAATGGAAGACGAGGTCTTATAATAACCATGAAAAAAGATAATCTCCAAATAATAATAAGGTAATGAATCAATTACCATTATGCAATAAATTTGGAAAGAACCATCTATGAAAATGTTTGAAAGGAATGTGTATTTGTTATGTGTGGAGAAAAGGGTCACCGATATAATGAATACAAGGTGGAAAAAAATCAATGATATTCAATACTATAATTGTGGGGATATAGGACATTATTCAAACTATTTTTCAAAATGTCAAGTAAAATTTCCATAGAAAAGTCTACGGGGGTAAGGGAAAGAATATAGAATCCCAACTATGGTGGTTGATGTTCCTAAAGATGATGTGTCATGTACATTAATAATTTCTTCCAATTTATCAGATGATTTAAATTATTCTATATCATGTCATTATTTTATATCATCCTAGTTTTCCAATAAAATTAGACCTTTAAAATTTAATTTAATAAAAGAGTTTTTATTCAAAACTTATAAGGGGAGTATCATTGCATCAAAGATGTGTTGTTCTGTCTACTTTGTGACACATAAATACAATTTTCTGGTAGACCTTACCATCCTACCTATAATTGACTTGGAAATAATTATCTGTATGAATTGGATTTCAAATTATTATATGAAAATCAACAGTAAGAAGAAGAATGTTACAGTTTATGAGAATGATGTGTAATACCGTATATTGAGAGCAGAAACATCATCATCTAGATTTAATCCAGATCCACCTTTAGTATCATCTCTAAATGAAATTCTATGGGAGGAAGATAAAACATCATCTATGGATATTCATATTTAAGATGTACCTATTGTGAAAGAATACATTGATATATTTCTAAATGATTTACCTAGACATTCTCCAGAGAAGTAAATTGAGTTCTCTATTGATTTAGTTCATAGTTCAAGAACTGTATCATAGACTCCCTATAGAATGGCCACTGTGTATTTAGTAGAGTTTAAGAAATAACTATAGTAATTTTAGTGAAAATGGATTTATTCGACCTAATTTTTCCCAATGTGGATCCCATGTTCTCTTTACCAAGAAGAAAGATGGATCCATGAGGATATAAATTGATAATAGAGATATAAATTCTATTATAATAAAGAACAAGTATCCTTTGTCTTGCATTGATAACCTATTTGATCGTATTCACAAGTCCCACTATTTTTTGAAGATTTAATTTTGTTATCCATATCATCAGTTGCGTTTTAGAATGTAAGATATTCAAAGGTAGCATTTCGAACTAGGAATGGGAATTACCTATTTATAGTAATTCCATTTGGACATAAAAATGCACCATCTATTTTCATGGACCTAGTAAACAATGTTTTCCAGGAATATCATTAATATTTTGTTGTTTTATATATTGATGGAATCCTAATATATTAAAAAAGATTTGAGGAACATGAGAAGCACATGTTGGTTGTGCTGGGGACTCATAGAGTAAAAGAGTTATATGGGAAGTTTATTAAATGTGAATTATGGATTCAAGTAGTCTCTTTTCATGGACATATTGTCTCTAAGGATGTAATCTCTTCTGATCCTATAATGAAAAAGGAAATTCAAGAGTGCCTTACTCAATAAAACATAACTGTGGTAAGTAGTTTTTTGTCTTAGCAGGTTACTATCATCATTTTGAATTGAATTTTTCCCAATTGGATAACCTGGAAATCGAAGATCCCAAATAAAGGGGTCATGTTGATATGTGAAAAAAATATTTTTTAGAATTGAAAATATTGTTGTTTAATGCTCCCGTTTTGATTCTTCCATCTGAAAATGATGGGTTTGTGATATACAGTGATGCATCAAAAAATAGACTGGGTTATGTCCTTATGAAAACTGAAAAATTTATATCGTATTCATAAAGGAATTTGAATACCCATGAACATAATTATCTAAATCCGGATCTTTAGTTAATAGCCACAATCCTTTCTCATAAAATATGGATACATTATCTGTATTGTGAATTACATGAGATATATATATGGATCAAAGGAGTTTGAAATGAATTTTTAAGTAGAAATTAATCAACATGATTAAATGGATATGGATTGAGTTACAAAAATATTATGGTAGTTCAATAAATTTCCACCTAGGAATTTAATATAATGTGGTATATGCAATAAGAAAGAAAGATCACAGACTTCTGACCCATATGAGTATTGAGAGAGATCTTATATTCATTTATCTAGTAATGATGGATATGGTAATTATTCAGGAAGAGGAAACATAATTCATTTTTAAAATTATTGATAAAACATATGTACTATAAAATATAATAAGATCTATATTTTCTAATGATAATCTACAAAATATAATTAAACCAGTTTAGGATGGAATATTGGAAGACATCATATGTGAGGATGGAGTTATAAAATTTGGAAAGAGGCTAAATTTTCTATCAGTAGATATTCTAAAAAAGGAACAATTATATGATTCTCATAGCTACATTTTCTATAAACACCATGGTAGAACAAAGATGTATATAGATCTAAAGGAACATTTTTTGTTGGATAACATCAAGCGAGAAATTAATGAAAATGTGTCAAGGTGTCTAGTTTTCTAACAAGTGATGTCTGAAAGACAGTATCTTATAGGATTCATGAAACCTCTAACTATTCCTTTGTAAAATTGGGATGAAATTACGAAGTCAATTTTCATTGGACTACCAAGGACACCTTGAATGAATGATGTAATATGGGTAATTGTAGAACATTTTACAAATTCAGAAAATTTCATTACTATGAGAGAGGATTTACCACCATAGTGCTTATAAATAATATATATTAATAAAATTTTAAGATATCATGGTGCACTTATATTGATGGTTAATGATTTAGATCCATGATTTTCATTAAAATTTTAGAAAAGTATTCAGACGTCTTTGTGTATTGAGATTCTTATGAGTACTTCTTATAACCCCCAAAACTATGGATACCCGAAAATTAATATTCAAACAATAGAAGACAAGTTGAGATCATGAACACTCAACATTCAACATATGTGGGATCATTACTTAAGTTTGGTAGAATTTTATGAAAATAACAGAATCCATTATAGTATTCAAATGGTTCAATATGAAGCATTTAATGGAAGGATATGTTGAACTCTATATTGTTGGGATGAATATGGTGAGAGGAAACTTATAGGGCAAGATATTATTAAAGATACAATAACAATGTGCTGAAAATTAAGACCCATATTAAAGAAGCCCAAATTAGGTAAAAGTGTTATGATGAAAACCATAGAAATGATTTGGAATTTCAAGTGTGATATTATGTATTTTTAAATTTATCTTCATGGAAGGGTGTCTTAAGGATTGGTAAGAAAGGGAAACTCGGCCCAAGGTACATCAGACCATTCAAAATTCTAGAATAAATTAGAGTTTTAGCATACCATTTAGTAATGCCACATAATTCTCTCCAATTTTAATGATGTGTTTTGTGTTTTATTGTTAAAGAAGTTCCTACCAAACCCAACGCATGTTCCCACCTATGAAAAAATAGAACCTGAACCTGGTTTGTCATATTTTGTAGAGCCTATTAATATTCTCAAAACAAGGGAACAAGTATTGAGAAAAAAGAAAAATGGACTAGTAAAGGCTCTTTACAGAAATCATAAAACTGATGATGAAATGTAAAAATCCTATGATGTTATGAACAAGAACCACAAACATCTTTTTATAGGCTTATATGCCTGAAAAATAACAAGGATGAAATTTCTTAAAGAGGGAGGAATATAACACCCAAATATTTTATTGTATGTTTCTTCTTAAATATTTTTAGTAAATTAGATATAATATTATGAATGAAACATTAAGTATAAGAAAAAAATATTATTATAGGAGATAGTTATAACTTAACCATTAAACATAATTTTTCCACTTATGATATTTGAATTTAGAAAAACATATCAACACAATTTCATTATATAAGATATTTATAGTCTGATAGAATCAACTGAATATTTGGTGAGTAGTATCTTACACATAGGAATAGTAATCAATTTTAATGTACCATTATTAATATTAACCACAACCATGTATGTATAAATAAAATTATCGCACCTTATAAATGTGAGTGAATATTTTTTTAAAATAATTAATAATTGTTTGTAATTTTATGAGTAATAAATATTTAATAACAATTTTATAATTAATAAATTATTTTAAAATATAATTAATTTTCATAAAATGTATTCATAAATCAATATTTTTTTCCTATTATTTTGGGATTATTTAATTAAAAATTAGTTAATTATTCAGGATATTATAAAAATATGTTATAATTTTAAAAACATATTTTTTGAGAAAATGCTGATTTAAATAAATGCCTTTTTGTATCATGCTTGAGTCATAGATGATTTAAATGGACATTAATTCAAACTGACATTCACTTATTACTATTTTTGGTCCAAATAATCAATCCAATTTCTTTTATCAATAATATTAACAATATAATGATTAAAATATAGTGAAATCACTCCTTTCATCCACTATAAATCTCACCCTCTACTCCTCACTCTTCTAAGACTTGCTAATATTCGTAATTATTCCCAAATCCCCCTCCCCAAAATACCCCAATATCTAAGATATCTTTTCCAAAATATCAAAATCAATCCTCATATAATATCCTATATTAGGAGTATCCAAGAAGTAAAATCCACTTCTTTTTCCTTTTTTTTCTTTTCTCGTTCCTTATTTATTTATTTTTTTTCTCCTCACCTCCTCTGTCCGAATTATCATGATAAATCCTATATAATATATATATTATAATTATATTATGTTAATGGATTATAAATAATCAATATACATACTCTCTTTCCCTCTACCTCCATTATTTTAAAATTGAAATAATCATTCGGGAGGTGCTGATTTACAACCTTCTTGGATGAGGAACTTTTGATCATAAATTTCACCATCAATTATATCCACAAAACCATTTCTATGGTTTAACCAGATTATAAAATATTTATTATATCTTATATAGGGCTTTTGAACAATTTTATATTCATGATATTAAATTATTTATCAAAACTAGATCATCGTGATCAAAAAACCGCAAAAAGTAAGCTAAAGGGTTATCGTTAACATGTTATCTAATGATTCATCCTCATAACATATAAAAAATGATATGTATAACCATTTAAACATATTTATGATCATTAATAACATTTAATTCCAATTTTCTAGACTTATACACATATTACAAGAACTCCATTAATTATAATCAAGAAAAATGATAATGAAATCAAGTACACAAACACTACAGAACTACAGAATTCAATCTTATAACAAATAAAAAAGGTATGAATGAAATTAATAAGAATATAAGGATAAAAATGTATGAATTAAAGGTTATAAATTAATTAATAAATGTATTTAATTAGATTATATAAGACATTAATATCAAGTGAAGAACATATTTGGGCATATGGTATGGGGTATCTCATCTCACTTTTATTTCCACGCTATTTCCATAGTGTGCCACATATTTCTAATAAGTGATGTATGTATGCTTCCATTTTATATATTATATCATGACTATATTTATATTCATGGTATTAAATGATTTATTTTATTATTATTGGTTTTTTAGGTGATTCAATTGATTAAAATATGTTAAGGGACTTCATCTTAATTGGTATTTCTTTGAGACTCACTTGGTATTATTCACTTAATAATTTTTATATGGTTTATCTACTACCCATTTGAGATCAATTTAAATTTTAAATTAAATTTCTATTAAATATCCATATTATTTTATAATGGATATTTCTATTTTATTATCCATATAGCCTTTTACATAAGGTGTTTATTTTAAATGTTGTTTTAACTGTCGAAATACTGATTAATATGTATCCTCTACTCAATACAGAAATTGATAAGGCATATTGTTAAATAATTAAATCTTTTTATAATAGTTATTTAAAATTTTAGTGATGTTATGTTCCCTCAATACAACCAGTATGCATGTAAGGGTATTTTGGGACCAAAAAATTGGTGAAAACACCTTCGAGATTATTTCCAATATATAATCAGAAGGATTTATACACATAGACATAAGTCATCTCAACTGTATGTTGGTTCATGTTCTAGATACATGAAATAAAAATAATAATCATTCTCTATATTTATTATTCAATTATTACTTTCCATGAGGTTTTCCCTATTACAAAACCAGTGGATGCACTTTCACTCTCATTTTATTAATGGTGTGCCTCTTTTAATTTATAACCATGCCATATTGATTATGTATAATTTAAAATGACTGAATTAATATTGTTCAATTATTTTGATATATGTAAAAAATAATGAGAATTTTATCTCATCCTTTGTAATATTTTTACTTCCCAATGTTATGATGAAGATATTGTTTATTCAGTTTTCAAGGATGCAGTTTATTAGCTTCTGTTTTGTATTATATTTTTTTCTTTTCCCAATGTAAAATGGGTTCTATGTATGTATCTAGTTTCTTCAAGACTACTAAAATAATAATTCCTCAGGTATAGGATAAATTTTAATTATTAAAATATAATAAAATAATATACTGTCTCTAGGATTATGGGGTCCGGCGTTACTATTTTCATTCAAAACAAAGGAGACATTCTAGAAAAATAGCCATAACGGTGAAATTTTCAAAAATATAATTTTATGATTTGTTTTTCACTATATTCAAATTATATATATCCAATGCATTTAAATTTCTTATTAAATGAAAATTTTTATTTAATTATTTTATTATTTGTGGTTATTATTATTTTCTTATTAAACAATTTAATTTAGAATGTTATTCTATACCATTTGGATGTCTAATGAATACCATTTTGTTTCTGTGTTAATTTTGAAAAGAGAACTATTGATAATAGTATATTTAAAAAAACCATTATTTTTTTAGGTTATTTAAGATATTAGGAATATCTATTTTTAAATGGAGCACATATAAATGGAAGGGGATGGTCAGGGTCATATGTTTCCATCCATTGCATTAGTAAATGTTTCACATCACATGAGATGATGAAATATTTCATGAATGAGATACAAGAATCATTATTCACAAGTTCATTTCATCTATGATAAGTTGGATATTTTCTCACATTTTTATTTTGTGAATGAGATATTGGATGATTTTTTCACAAGTTATTGAGAAAAAAATATATAGAGAGCATTGTTCATAATAAATTCTATTCTTATGTTTGAGGCATATTTTTGTAATATTATGATTCGATGTCATTATATACTTTTATATGCCTATGATTATGATCGTTGACTCATGATTAATGTATCATGACAACACAAACATTTCATATGGTATATGTTTGTCTCTTTTAGATTAATTGTATTTCTATCATGAATTAGGAAACACTCAAACTATTCCACGTTCCTTTAATAAGAAGTTTCTCCCCTACCCGTGTTTTCACTTATTATTTTCATCTAACCCTTGATTTCATAGGGATATGTTTTCCCTTACTGATTATTTTACCCCAACCATTTCATAGGATTTCCATTCCCCATATAATATAGATAGAAATAAATTGTGGAAATTCTATAAGGGAGTCTAGAGGAGTTAATTTATGGAGAAATGATTTTAGATAAGATATTTGTATGGATAATCTATAAGGTAGTAAAACATCTTTTATTATGATTGTTTGATAATTTGGGAGTTTTAATTATTACCATATAATTTTTTTTAAATGGAGGCATGTTTAGCTTCGGTTTCTATAGTTAGTATCAGGAAAGTGCTTAGTTTTTTTTAGATTATTTTAGAGATCTTTTGAAAAAACCTATGGAAAAGTATAATGTATGATTTTATATATATGATAATATCGTGCTTTTGGTATAGTAGATAATATGTAGTTATCCATGAAATTTCAACCCCAAATAGATATGAAAAATACTATTCTAGATTTGTAATAGATGTACTAATGGGTACAAAACATGAATATGGTGTGTTGTGTGTTAAATAAAACATGAATCAATGAATGAAAAATATGCCTACATACACATCTTGTTTGACACTCATAAAGGGTATACATTTTTTATTCACATTATATTAACATTATATTAAAACTAATTTTTTTTGTTAAAAAATTTGGAAATGAGGAATGAGTGAACCGAGTATGACTAAACTGAGAACGAACCGAGATTGATTTAGGTTGAACTAAAGAATAATGTGATGGTTTCAAAGAGTAACACATTTTGAGGATGAGTTTTTCATAATTATATTATGATGTAAATATTGATCATTCATGATTAACTCTTTTTGTTTTAAAAATGATTACACCTAGGAGATACAATGTAAAAAATATAATTAATGGATATTGTTGTAATTTTCATAATGAGAAACCAAGTGGGATACAATCTATATTTAGAATCATTATGGTTATACTCAGTAATAAATCTAGAGTTTTCATTAATAACATTATTATTTAAAAACATTTAACCCTTACAAATCGAATAATGATATTGTTTCATAGTAGACAATTAGTTGTAAATGATTAAAGAAATAATATTATAATTTTAATATTTCAAAATTGTGAAAGAATCAAACAATAGAATGTCTTGTAGAAATAAGAAAGTGTATTACGTTTTAAATGAGTGGTCATAGAACTCATTATTTTTGAGATTCCGAAAATAAGATAATCGATGAAATAAAAGTGATGAATATATAATTTCTCAAATTTATATAGTTTTTGAAATATGCATGAGGATTACCAAACTCAACAACTAGCGAGGATGATAAATATCAACAACCTTATAAACCAAGTCAAAAAGGTAACACCTTTGTTAACCCTAATTCATAAAGTTTTACGTGAAAAAAACAATGGTAAAAGGTGTACTTGTCATCCAATATATATTATGGTATATGCATCTTTAATATAGTTCCAACTATATTAGTAGAAAAATAATGTTTTCTAAACTAATTAAATTACTATCATAATGATTTGTTTATAAAAGAAAACTTCTTATTTTATTGACTTCCATGTAAACTTTTTTTGGGAATTAACAATGTCTAAATATTTATATCCTTCCATTAGATAAATTTAACATGGTTTTAGTGATGAATTAATTCCATACAGTTAGTGAAAAAAAATTATAAAGGGTATGGAAAACACATTTCATATTATCATATGATATTATATCAATGAAATATATATGATCAAAGCCCTATATAAAAAATACATAATGTCGGTCATCATAAGAAAAAATGATAGACTCATAGACCAAATAGTTAGATAAAACTCAATATTAGGGATAATAATATTCTATGTGAAATGATATGTTTCTTAAGTTTCTAATTTTGATATCAGTAAATAATTATATCTCTTGTAACGTCTATATATAAGTCACCACTGGATATTTTCATTAGAAGGAAAAAAATTTCATTTTACATACCAAATTTATATAATGTGGCGGAATTTAGAGTATAAATATTATAGTATAATTTTTAATCAAACTAATAAATGTGTTTGATATCCTGTTCCACACAAAACACAAAATAGAAAAAAAATTGAAATAGTTAATTAAAATATAATATTTTTGTATGGTCGATAAAATATAGCTCATAAATTTATAGGAATAAATAAGGGTAAAAATTATATTAGATATTTATATAAAGAAAATAAATTATACTCTTAATATGAATGAAATTCAATTATATTACCTGAAATGACTAGTAAGATCTTTAATTACATAGAAACATATTTTTTTCTAAATTTTTCATTTTATTTAAATTTTTTTTATTTTTGGAATCATAAGATTGATTATAATAAATTATGATTCACGCTAAAATATGTTTAGCACCAATATATTTTATAACTATTATGAATTAAATATAATAAAAATTAATATTTTAAAATTTCATTTTCAATTAAATTTGGGTTTTCAATATATATTCAGATTATCATCCAAAATTGAAAGTATAAATTTTATAATTAAGATTTGATGAAATTAAATTAATTATTCTATTTATTATATCAATATTAGAATAATATGAATTTTTAGGATTATATAAATATAATTAATTATTAGGTGATGAGTAAACAGAAAAATTTTGATAAAAATAATAACTTCAATTATAAAGTAATGAGTTTAAATATAATAAACGATTTTTAAATAAATATCTATATATATATTTGTCAAGAAACACCATTTATAAGAATTATGTTGAATCTATTAAGTAATTACTTAACCATTTTGAAACTTCAGTAACATTTCACAAAAAACAATTTATACACATTTTTATTTAAAATTATTCTTTATCAATTTTAATAGTTAAAAAGGAAAAAATTGTATTTCAAAATTGAGCTAAAAAATGAAATTTACGTTAATAATATTAATTTCACTATATTTCATAAGGATAATTTTAGAAGGATTAATGTCTATTATCACAGTATTGGTGAAATAATATTTTATAAATGAATTATTTTATTTATTTAATTTAATTTTTATCTAAAAAATTAAATGGAAATAATTTAAATAATTACTAGAATATTAACTATATATATATATATATTTATATTAACAACCATTAAATTATAAATCAATACTGAATAATATTAATAAAATATAATGGTTAAAGGTCATTTAAAAGAACTATTTTTGTAAATATTATATATTTTCATTTTATTTTCATTTTATCATATTTATAAATTAACATATACTAAATAGATATTATATTTAGCATCAAAACATATAAGATTAGAAATATAGGATTCCTTAATATTTTTCTAAAATACAAATTACATATTTTCAAACATGTCACTATGGTAAAAATCCATAATCTGAAATGTAAAATAAAAAGTTAAAAGTCATGGAGCATTTATAATACATATGTGGATAGTATTGATTGAGAATATTTCAACCCATTACCACCACAAAATCAATAATTATTAAATTATATTGTCAGTAACCATGTAATATTTTTATGATATAAAAAAGTCTAAATGGTATTTCCAAACGTTCCATTTTATTAACTTATAAATAGGGACAACATCTACCCTTCCATGGATACACATATCATTCAATAAAATATGAAATATTTCCCAAAATACCTATAAATAAATTAATTTATTCATCTATAATCCCCATGTCTCTAGAATAAATCTTAAGGCCTTCACATCCACAAATATCTCCTAGAGAAGATGAAGTCTCAAACGTAAGTATCACAATTTTTTAATCCTTTCTCCATAATATTCCTCATACAAATAATTTATATCCATAAATAAATAATTAAATAAGAATCAATAATATGTTAATATTTTGTTATATTAAAGTAACAGTGAATATTTATTCCTCTATATCTGCAATGGAAAACAAAATCATTATTAGTGTGTGTGACCAAACTACCACCTCCACAAAACAACATCTTCAATTTTTTGTAACCAACTCTCATGGTTAGTTTTAATGGTGTGATTAATGAATAAATATAATACATATAATTTTACAATTATTTTCAAATTTAAAATTATTATATATTTTATTTCCCTCTCATTCATTCATAAATGGAAACATTAAACCTGTAAATGTTTCGAATACAACATCCATGATAAATGAGTTTCATTTGTAATCATCACCCATCATGGATGGCTAAAAAATATATCTAATATATGTATAAAATAATAATATTAATAATCTAGATACTATTTAACTATTTTTTGATTCTTTATACCATGGTAAACATACATAAGGAGTTACAGAAAATTTGACTGAATTACCTCTAGTAAATGACTTTTGAATGAAAACTACATAAAAATAAATTAAATATTATAATAAATTATCCATGTTAAACTAAATAAGTAATTATAGTTTTATTAATAAGGTAAATAACAAATATAATTGTATTTTTCATCATTTTAGTAGGGTGTATAAAATGAATCTAGAACATAGAAACCATTTTATATCAAAATTTATTTCTTTATGACACATGTTTTTTGAAATAGATTTAATTTAAATAGTTTTAATAATTCCAATAGGATATATAATATAATTAATTGTGTTTATTAATGTAATTTTAACAAAAAAATTATGTTATATGTATCTATTTATTTTACAGTTGTTTTATTATAATAATTATTAAGTCTTATGAGTTTTTATATATCAATTTTTTATAATTTATATTTGAATTAAATTAACTTATTTTTCCCTATTTGAGGTGTATATATTTTCTGTTAACTTTTTTTCTTCTTAACTTTCATGTAGTATATGGGATTCACAAAAAGATCTCATGTTATCTCTTTCAAGGGTTTTTTATTTGAATGATTAAAAAAATTGTATCAGTTTTAACTCTCAAATTGTAACACCCCAAGCTTCTACGATACGCTTCTCTTTGAATAATGCAATAGCATGTGTTGTACACAACATCGAGTTCTAACACACCACAACCAATCAAACTAGCCGTTATTAATAGTAATACCCACTTTTTGGAATTTATAAATTTTATTTTTCAAAATGGACTTCATTTTTTGATTCGGAATATCAAAATTAGCCTAGGGTGAATTTTTGGTATTTTTTTGAAAAACATCATTTTTTTAATGAATAGTGAAACCACTAAGTGGTAGTAAAAAAAACTGAATTTTTTCTAAAACATAATTTTACCGCTTCTTTGAGTGGAATTTCAAAAATCCAAGAGACACGGTTAATATCAAGGAGTAAAATTTGGTTCAATGAGATGAAAATAATTTTTGGTGAATAGTAACTTTTTACTTTTATTTACCACGGTTAAAAGTAAATAGGTTTATTAAGGGTAAAAATGATATTAATATTACCCTAACACTGTCCTAATTCTATTGGACAAGTGTATCTAAACCAAAAACAACCTTATAAATAAAATATTATCATTTAGGTCCACTTGGATTAGATTAGGACATTTATTATTATTTAATTCAAAGAAGAGTTAAAGGAGTTAGAATCAAAGTTTATTTACTAAAACATTTTTAATATAGTGTTACCCATAAGATAAATTTGATTATAAAAATTAATTATAAATATAAAAAGATTTCATACATAATGATATTTTATTTATAATTTTTAGACATTAAATAATTTATTTTATTTATGACACAATAATGATGTAGTAATTACCATAATAGTGAAAAATTAAAATGATTGATATTATAAATACCCAAATAAATATATTTTGAGACTTTTTATGAATTAAAATAATTTTATATGTTAATATGACATGTTAGGAATGATTTAATTAACTTTTTCCGAAGTAATCATTCTGTTATGATTTTGAAAAAAATCAATTTTCCAAATAGTGTCAAAATTGACATAAAAAGGTTTTTTAAACAAATATTATATTATTAATTGATATTAAATTCATAAAAATATACGGTTCGGCCAAGAGACTTATATCATGATAGTTGTGTCATTCATGGACCACTTTGGGGTCTCTTGGAGGTATATAGTATGTTTATTAACTATATAATATGAAAATACAAAGTGACATGGTAAGTGTCAAACTAATTAACTATGAGTTAAAACTAAAAGATAAGGTTAATATATTGACCAAAACCTGTATAAATTCGATTTTTTGAGTGTTTTTCGACCCATCCCCACCTTAACCTCTAAATAATCTACTTTGGATCTACTAGAAACTGAATATCAATTTATTATAAAATAATATTTCTAGCTTTTCCAAAGGTTCCCCTCACCCCTCTTATAAAATAGAACTCGCCCTTATCATTAATTCACACCTTCAAAGCCATTTTCTTCAGCCAAACATTGCCCACATACTCTCTCAACTTCCCTCACTTCATCTTATAGGACTACCTTTAGTCATAAATCCATCCTAAGGAGCCCTTTTGATCAAATCAAAAGAAAGAACCCGAAGAAGAGAAAATGTTTTCACCACCCTCTTTCAAGTTCCTTTCTTCTTCAACTTCTTCTTTATTTCCCATTCTAAAATAATAACTCCAGTATCTTATATATACTGTGATTTTATTATAAATATGGTACAACCATATTCAGTATTCTACCAATCCTTTTAATAACATGTCATTATACGTGCGTACATACGGCTTACCATCTCCACGTCGTGGTGTAATTGTTATTCAATAAATTAATATTTGGATGGGTATAATAATGATGTGTAATTTATGTAAATAAAAAAATATAACATGATAATGATTCTATATATATGATATACCATCCAATTATATATTATTTTAATATCAAAATAATGATATTGTCACTCGTGCGTACGTACGGACTACCGTCCCCACGAACGCAATGAGATTCATTCTCCATCGTATCCATTCAAGTCTAATTATCATTTGATGATTAATAATAGTATCTAAAGACTTGATATCATTCTGGATATGATTAAGGTAAACCATATCCATGACAAACAAGGCTAACCTAACAAAACATATAAAATAAAACCAGTAAGTTAACACCAGAAACAACGATAATACTAAGATATTATTAACAAATCAATGTTAAAAGATCATATATGATATCATATTAAGGTATATGATTATTGTATAATATAATAACAATTATTTCACCATTATACAGAAGTTTAACCTACCCTTAACCAAGGAAAAGTACAAGGTAAGGGTTTATTTTGCAATCTCTTCATTATCCGAGGTTGTTTATACGTAATAATCTACTTGGATTTCTTTATCATCCACATCCGTGTTTCTTAAAAATGTATTTCAAAAAATTCTTAATATTTTACAGAATATGGGTTAAAGTCATTTATACCCTTTTTTGACTTCTTGTAACAATTTTATAAAGGAATCTTTCTGTCATTTTCCAAACAAGGTGCTTTATAACATTTTCGACAAAATTATGGTAAGAATGTTTTTTTAACTTATACGGTGGGTGCAACTATTTTCTGCCATTATAAAATCTTAGAAGCTTCCCTTACAATATTATAAGAAAATTTTCAACGTAAATGTCTTATTTTATAATTATGTGACTTTTAAATGATTTCAAAAAAAGGATATTCCTCTCAAATAGTTTTGATTTCATCTATGTCAACATCCTTTGATGGATTTTAAGCTTAATTGATGTTGATTTATTATGATTCAAAACTTCCATATTGTATTGAAGGTTTTGTGATTTGTTTGACTGTGGATGTTTTATTTTTATACCATTCATGGTTTATGTAGAAATTATTGACATTTCATATGCTATTTTTAATACGAATGTTTATATTATGTTTAAACCTGTTTATACGTGGAATGCATTGGACTTAATATGTGACGAGTGGAGCCCGCTATAGCTCCTCGATGCATCGGTAGGTATCATGAGAAAAACTAGTGTCTTGGCACATGTCCTTGACAAAATCTTATTTGTAGTCTTGGCATGAGGCCTTGGCTATGTGGTTATGATAGTCTGGAATTACGCATTCCATCATTATGAAAGTGGTTATATATCTTACATGTGATTATTCGATTAGTAGAATATCCATGTGAATAAGTAAATGGAATTATTTCATTTTATTTCTACCATATTATGTTGATGTTAAAGTTTAAAATGATTTTGTTTTAGTTATACATTGCCTTAAATGTTTATTCCTATTTATGAAAGTTTTCGCTATATTGTTATCCTTACTGGGCATTTGAGCTCACCCCTTTCTATGTTTTATTTTTCCCAGGATGTGAAGAAGTATTTTATGAATGACCTACAGGGATAGTATGAGGGGATAAGAGTGTGGAGACAAGATATTGTTGTAGTTTTAAATTAATAATGTAATGTAAACTTTATGAATGTATCTAGTGTTTCCAGGACTACTAAACTAATCGGTCTTTCGATACTTGATCTTTTGTGATCACGACAATGTTATGTAATAATGCACCGACTCTGGGTAACTGGGGTTGGTGTGTTACAGTTGGTATCTGAGGAAGATTAGTACAAACCATAGAAGCTATATTTAGATAAACTCTAATTAGAGCACATATATTTAAGATGGACTTTGAGGATTAGTATAGAAAATATTCTTAGAATTTTGTTATTGTAGAGATTTTGTAAGTATTCCGAGCAATACATCCCTGTATGGATATGAGCAGGTAGAGGCGGCTCTGGCATAGATGTGCCTAGGTGTAAAACCCGAAAACACCGCTTTGAGCTAGACTCAAATGGTAACTGTGCATGACAACAGGCCATGCAGCACTCTTGGTTACGACACTCCTGGTGGATATGCTTAAGATAACACTCATTTTCTTTACAAATCATTATGAAGGGTTTATGAGTATATAATTCCTCAAAGAAAACATTTTTATGATTATGGATAATATCCATAAACAGTTCAATTTATGTTAAGTGTTTTATTAGTATGGAATTATGTATTTTGATTCATAAACTGATCTAGTTTATGCCATTGTTTAGAAATGGCGCCTAGTGGAAGAAATGGAAACTGTATCAATGCACGAACTCGATGTAGGGATTTACCACCTTCTCAATATAATTATAGTGGAGATGGTGATGAAACTTGTGCTTATCAACTAATCATAATACTGGAACAACTCGCGTAGTTTATGAATAATATCCTTACCTGTATGGAGCACCCTGATCCACAGCATGGAGGATCAATGTTAGATCACTTTATGAAGAAACAACCACCAACATTCAATGGGAGTACAAATCCATTGGTAGCTGAGAAATGGATAAGTTCCCTAGAGAAAATGTTTCAGGCAGTGGAAAGTAGTGAAAGGGAAAAGTTATCATGGCAGTTTACCGCCTCACTGGAGATGCTGATCCATGGTGGTCATTGATTCAAAACATGAAGGAAGATGATGAAGTATCAAATATGGAAGGGAGGAAGTTCAAAGATCTGTTTTTAGAAAAATACTTTCCTCATGACCATCGAGTAGATATGGAAAGGCAATTTACGAGTTTGATACAAAAGGAGGATAAGAATGTTGCAAAGTATGAGGCTAACATTACAAGGTTATCAAGGTATGCTAGAGATTATATACATTACCCAAGAAGTTATATTGATCATTTAATTGATGTGTTAAAACCATTTCTCTGTCGAGCAGTAGTCTCACAATCCTTCTCATTGTACGAAGACATTCTCTCATGTGCTATCAAGACCGAGAAATAATTCTCTAATTCATATTAATTTAAAGTAAAGCAGGAAAAGAAGAGATCTGCTGATGAATCTGGGAATGGAAATAAAGGGAAGAAGGGAAAAGTTGAATATCCATCCTACAGTAAATGTTGGAAGAAACACCCCGGTACTTGCTTAAAAGGAAAGGGAGTCTGTTACAAGTGTGGTGAAAAAGGCCACCAAGCTCATGATTGCAAGGGAATGAGAGTTTCTATCAACGTGTAATTCTATAATTTTAGAGAGATGAAACATTATGCAAATTAATGTCTTAAGTGTTAGGGGAACTTACCTCTGAAAAGGCCAAGGGATCAAGGACAAGCTTATGCTATCACTACTGCTGAGGTAGAAGCTCCAAAACATGTGGTGGAAGGTAATTTAATGGTTTCCTCATGTTCAGAAAATGCATTATTTGATTCTGGATCATCTCATTGTTTCAAATCTTCCCAGTTTTCTAAGAAAATTAGATATTTACAATTTCATTTAACAAGGGAGTTGTCAGTTAAAACACCTAAGGGAAGTATTGTTGCAACAATTTTTTGTGAATCAGTCCCCATTAGAGAACATAAATGTTCTTTTTCCACTGATCTCATTGCCATACCTATGACTGAGATTGATATAATCCTAGGTATGGATTGTCTTTTGGACCATGATGCGAAGATTTATTGTAAGAATAAGGCGGTTACAATTTTTGATGATGATGATAAGGAACACCTTATCTTTAGAGCAGAATTGTCACCACCTAATTCTTATCTAGATCCACCCCCAGTAGCTCAACTAAATTCAATTATTTTGGAGGAAGAGGATGAAATTATAGTGGGTGAGGAAAGGAATGTTCAAATATAGGATGTACCTATTGTGAAATAATATGTAGATGTGTTTCTGGAAGATTTACCTGGACATCCTCCAGAATGAGAAGTTGAGTTTTCCATTGATTTAATTCCTGGATCAAGGCCTATATCGAAGACCCCTTATAGAATGGCCACTGTAGAATTAGTTGAACTAATGAAACAACTAGAGGAATTGAGTAATAAGGGATTTATTCGCCCTAGTGTTTCTCAATGGGGAGCCCCTGTTCTTTATTTAAAAAGAAATATGGATATATGAGGTTATGTATCGACTACAGGGAGATCAATGATATAACAATAAATAACAAGTATCCCATACCTCGCATTGATGATTTATTTGACCAACTGCATGGAGCTCAATAATATTCAAAGATTGACCTTCGATCTGGATACCATCAATTGTGTGTGAAGAAGGAAGACATTCTGAACACAGAATTTCGAACAAGGTATGGTCATTACAAGTTTACAGTAATGCCTTTTGGATTGACTAATGCACCCTCTGTTTTTATGGATCTAATGAACATAGTTTTCGAGGAATATCTTGATGAATTTTTAGTTGTATTTATTGATGATATCTTGGTATACTCAAAAAGCTACAAAGATCATGAAGATCACTTGCGCATTATATTGAAGACTCTGAGAAGGCATGAATTATATGGGAAGTTTAGCAAGTGTGAATTTTGGCATCAAGAGATTTCTTTTCTTGGCTATATTGTCTTTAAAGATGGAATTTCTGTTGATCCTTCTAAGACCAATGCAATCCAAGAATGGCATGCACCAATGAGTATAACTAAGGTACGTAGTATTATTTGTTTAGCATGTTATTATCAACATTTCGTCCATAATTTTTCCTGGTAGGCTAACCCATTAACAAATCTCACACGTAAAGGGGTTAAATTTGTTTGGATAAAAGAGTGAAAGAATGTTTCGAAAAACTGAAGACAAGATTAGTCAATGGTCCTATATTGACTCTACCATTGGGGAATGATGGGTTCGTTATTTATAGTGATGCATTGAAGAAAAGAATTAGTTGTGTCCTTATGCAGAATGATAGGGTTATTACCCATGCATCACGACAGTTCAAAATTCATGAACAAAACTATCCTACACATGATCTCAAGTTAGAAGCTGTGATATTTTCTTTGAAGATATGGAGGAACTATCTCTATGGTGAAAATTGTGATATTTATACTGATCACAAGAGTTTGAAGTATATTTTCTCACAAAAAGAACTCAACATGAGGCAAAGGAGATGGCTTGAATTACTCAAAGATTATGATTGTACGATACACTACCACCCAGGGAAAGAAAACAAGGTGGAAGATGCTTTGAGTAGAAAATACCATGGATTTTTTAACAATATGAGAATATAAAGGGATCCAATTGTCATGGATCTAGTCAATATGGACATGGGAATAACCAGGGAGGGTGAAACATCAATGCTTTTTCCAATTGTTTCCAAACCATATTTACTAGAAAGGACAAAGAGTTCTCAGACCGATGATGAAGAATTTCAAAAGATGATTAAAGCTGTGAATGATGGGATATTGAGATACTTTGTGTATGAAGATGGAATTTTGAAATTTGGGAAGATACTTTGTGTTCACGATATACCTGATCTAAAAAGGGAATTGCTGGATAATGCTCATAGTTAAAATTTCTCTATACACCCTTGGAGAACCAAAATGTATAGAGACTTGAAAGAACGTTTTGGTAGGACAACATGAAGTGGGAGATTTCTGATTTGGTATCAAGATGTATGGTTTGTCAACAAGTGAAATCCGGAAGGCAACATCTTGGAGGAGTCATGCAACCTCTTCCCATACCGAAGTGGAAATGGGAAAATATTTCGATGGACGTTGTCATGGGGCTACTGAAGACTCCTAGAAGGAACAATGCAATATGGGTTATTGTTGATCGTCTTACCAAGTCAGCACATTTTCATGCTATAAGAGAAGATCTACCACTAGAACGCCTAGCAAGACTATATATTAATGAAGTAGTGAGACTTCATGGAGTACCCCTATCGATTGTTTCTGATCATGATCCCTGTTTTACTTCAAGATTCTGGAAATGTCTTCAGAAATCCTTGGATACTGAACTTCATTTGAGAACTTCCTACCACCCTCAAATAGATGGACAATCAAAACAAACTATTCAAACCTTAGAAGACATGTTGAGATCCTGCTCACTTGACTTTCAGCGTATGTCGTATCAATATTTACCTCTGGTAGAATTTTCCTATAACAATAGCTTATATTCGAGTATTCAGATTGCACCATATGAAGCGTTATACGGAAAGAGATGCCGCACACCAATCAGTTGGGATGACGTTGGTGAAAGAAAACTTGTTGGCCCAGAACTGGTGGAGGAAACGATGGAAAATGTGAAGGTAATCCAAAACCATATCAAAGAATCTCAAAGTAGGCAGAAAAGGTATACCAATAATCGAAGGAAGGATTTGGAATTTCGAGTCAGTGGTAATGTTTTCCGGAAGGTATCTCCATGGAAGGGAGTCATATGTTTTGGTAAGAAAGGTAAATTGAGTCCTAGGTACATCGAACCTTTCGAAATTATAGAACGAATTGGGGTTGTAGATTACCGTTTGGCAATGCTGCCTAATCTCTCCAAAGTTCACGATGTGTTCCACGTATCACTATTGAGGAAATACATTCCTGACCCAACGCATGTACTCACCTATGAGAAATTAGAACTGGAACCTGATCTATCTTACTGCGAATATCCCATCAAGATTCTTGATACGAGAGAACAAGTACTGAGAAACCGGACAACTCGTCTGGTAAAAGTCTTGTGGATAAACTGTAAGATGGAAGAGGCAACGTGGGAACCCGAGGAACTTATAATGAACCACCAAAGTCTTTTCAAGCAGTATTATTCTATTAATTATGAGGATGAAATTATTTTAAGTAGGGGATAATGTAACACCTCATGCTTCTACAGTATGCTTCTCTTTGAATAATGCAATAGCGTGTGTTGTACGCAACATCGAGTTCTAACACACTAGAACCAATCAACTAGCCATTAGGAATAGTAATACCCACTTTTTGAAATTTTTAAATTTTATTTTTCAAAATGGACTTCATTTTTGGATTCGGAATATCGAAATTATCCTAGGGTGAATTTTTGGTATTTTTCTGAAAAACTTCATTTTTTTGATGAATAGTGAAACCACTAAGTGGTAGTTAAAAAACTGAATTTTTCATTAAACTTAATTTTACCTCTTCTGTGAGTATAATTTCGAAAATCCAAGAGACATGGTTAATATCAAGGAGTAAAATGTGGTTCAATGATATGAAAATAATTTTTGGTGAATAGTAACTTTTTACTTTTATTTTCCCACGGCTAAAAGTAAATAGGGTAATTAAGGGTAAAAATGATATTAATATTACCCTAACACATGTCCTAATTCTATTGGAAAAGTTTATCTCAACCAAAAACAACCTTAGGAATAAAATATTATCATTTAGGTCCACTTGGATTATATTAGGATATTTATTATTATATAATTCAAAGAAGAGTTAAAACTGTTAAATCAAAGTTTATTTAATAAAAAAAATTTCATATAGGGTTACACATAAGATAAATTAGATTATAAATATTCATTAGAAATCTAAAAAGATTTCCTACATAATGATATTTTATTTATAATTTTTAGACCTTAAATATTGTAATTTATCTGTGACACAATGATGATGCAGTAATTACCATAATAGTGAAAAATTAAAATGATTAATATTATAAATACACAAATAAATATAATTTGAGACTTTTTATTAATTAAAATAATTTTCTAGGTTAATATGACATGTTAGTAATGATTTAAATAACTTATTTTGAAGTAATAATTCTGTTATGATTTTCACAAAAAATCAATTTTACAAATATTGTAAAAATAGACATAAAAGAGTTTTTAAAAAAAATATTATATTATTAATGGATATTAAATTCCTAAAAAACTAAGGTTCTACCAAGAGACTTATATCATTATAGGTGTATCATTAATGGACCACTTGGGGGTCTCTTTGAGGTATATAGTATGTTTATAAACTATATAATATAGAAATACAAAGTGATATGGTAAGTGTCAAACTAATTAACTAACAGGTAAAACTAAAAGATAAGGTTAATATAATGACCCAAACCTATATAAATTCTATTGGTTGAGTGGTTTTAGACCCATACCCACCTTAACCTTTAAATAATCCACTTTGGAGCCATTAGAAACAGAATATGAATTTATTATAAAATAATATTTCTAGCTTTTCCCTAGGTGCCCCTCACCCCTCTTATAAAAGGGCACTCCCCCTTCTCATTAATTCACACCTTAGAAGCAATTTTTTCCGGCCAAACTCTGCCCAAATACTCTTTCAACTTCCCTCACTTCATCCTAGAGGCCTTCATTTATTCAAAAAGCCATCCTAAGGAGCCTTTTTGATCAAATCAAAAAGAAGAACCCGAAGAAGAGATAATGTTTTCACCACCCTCTTTCAAGTTCCTTTCTTCTTCAAATTCTTTTTTCTTTCCCATTATAAAATAATAACTCCAGTATCTTATATATACTGTTATGTTATTATAAATATGGTACAACCATATTCATTATTATATCCATCATTTGAATAACATGTCACCATACCACGTCGTGGTGTAATTGTTATTCAATAAATTATTATTTGGATGGGTATAATAATGATGTTTAATTCATGTAAATAATAAATATAACATGATAATTATTCTGTATATATGATATACCATCCAATTATATATTATTTTAATATCCAATGAATGATATTTTCGCTCGTGCGTACGTACGAACTACTGTCTCCACGAACACGATGAGATTCATTCTCTATCATATCCATTCAAGTCTAATTCTCATTTGATGATTAATAATAGTATATAAGGACTTGATATCATTCTGGATATTATTAAGATACAACCTATCCATGACAAACACATCTTACTTAACAAAACATATAAAAGAAAACGAGTAAGTTAACACCCGAAACAACGATAATACTAAGATATTATTAACAAATCAATGTTAAAGGATCATATATGATATCATATTAATGTATATGATTCTTGTATAATTTAATAACAATTATTTCACCATAATACAGGAGTTTAACCTACCCTAAAACAAGGAAAATTACAAGGTAATGGTTTATTTCACAATCTCTTCATTATCCGTGGTTGTTTATACATAATAATCTACTGGGATTTCTTTATCATCCACATCCATGTTTCTTAAAAATGTATTTCAAAACGTTCTTACTATTTTACAGAATATGGGTTAAAGTCATTTATACCCTTGTTTTACTTTTTATAAGAATTTTATAAAGGAATCTTTCTGTCATTTTCCAAACAAGGTTCTTTTAACCTTTTCGACAAAATTAAGGTAAGAATTTTTTTTTAACTTATACGGTGGGTGCAGCTATTTTCTGCACTTATAAAATCTTCGAAGCTTCCCTTACAAGATTATAAGAAAATTTTCAAAGTAAATGTTTTATTTTATAATTATATGACTTTTAAATGATTTAAAAAAATGGATATTTCTCTCAAATAGTTTTGATTTCATCTATATCAATATCCTTTGATGGATTTTAAGATTATTTGAAGTTGATTTATTATGATACAAAACTTCCATATTGTACTGAAGGTTTTGTGATTTGTTTGACTGTGGATGTGTTATTTTTATACCATTCATGGTTTATGGAGAAAGTATTGACATTTCATATTCTAGTTTTAAAACTAATGTTTATGTTATGTTTATTCATGTTCATACAAGTAATGCATTGGACTTAATATGTGATGGGTGGAGCCTGATATAGCTCCTCGATGCATCAGTAGGTCTCAAGAAACAAACTAGTCTTGGCACAAGGCCTTGACAAAATCTTATTGGTAGTCTTGGCATGAGGCCTTGTCTATGTGGTTATGATAGTATGGTATTATGCATTTTATCATTATGAAATTGGTTATTGATATTGCATGTGATTATTCGATTAATAGAATATCCATGTGATTAAGTAAATGGTATTATTTCATTTTATTTCTGCCATATTATGTTGAAGTTCAAGTTTAAAAGTATTTTATTTTAGTTATACATTGAATAAAATGTTTATTCCTATTTATAAAAGTTTCTGCTATATTTTTATCCTTATTGGGCATTTGAGCTCACCCATTTCTATGTTTTATTTTTCCCAGGATATAAAGAAATAATTTATGAATGACCTGTAGGGATAGTATGAGGGGATAAGTGTGTGGAGACAAGATGTTGTTGTAGTTTTCAATTAATTATGTAATGTAAACATTGTGAATGTTTCTAGTGTTTCCAAGACTACTAAAATAATCTGTCTTTCGAGAGTTGATCTTTTGTGATCATGCCAATGTTATGTAATAATGCACCGACTCTGGGTAACTGGGGTCGGGGCATTACACAAATTATCTTTTGTGACATGTTTTAATGTTATGAACCAATGATTTATTTATTTTGTATATAATACAAAAGAATGTATTTTAGAATAATATATGATATAATTCAGGTTATCTACATAAAAATTTGATTTTTAGGAATTAAACGTCTTTTTGATTCAAAATTTATTAATGTATAAAGCGAATTGGTAACTCAGACTTATTACATTGAGTTATATGATTCCTTCTTGATTTTCTTTCACATGTGTTCACTAAAATATTCATTTTAAATGATGATTTTGTCTTTATTTATTTGGAAATTATTTATGAATACAAATCCATTTTCATGAAATATTTAATTTTGACTAATTTGTATTTTAAAAAAAATCTGAATATTTAAAATGATAATCAGAACTATAAATTTTACCAAGATAGATAAAAAATGTTTTTAAATATATTTTTTAATGATTTTTTTCACTATATTATAATAATATATATTTAATAATTTTATATTTCATGTTTCCCCACATATTTTCATCAGTACTGTAATTATTTTGTGTAAACAATTTTTTGGTATCGAATAATATAGTAAATGATATAATTTTATACCATTTGGATTTATTTTGAACCAAAATTTACACTGAACTTTCAAGATATGGGTGAACGTGATCATATTAATTTATTAAAAAATATAAACAATAGATATGAAAATTAGCCCAAATGCCCCAAAGCTATTTTTTTATTTTATTATAGATCATACCCCTTTTAAGGGTTGAAGGGGAATCCTAACATGACTCATAGGCCCAATGCACCAGGCCCAACACAACTCGAAGACCAATACCTGAACCAAAGGCCTAGATGCATAATATGCTCAAAACATGACTCGTAGGCCCAACCAACTAGAACTACCCCTCTCCAACTTCTCCATCATTGATCTCCAAGCTCGCCGCCATGCATTTCAGATCTTCTAGCATTTCCCCATACAAATCTGCACAGTTCCTGGCCCTAATGGAGGTTTCCATACCCTCTCATTTATCCAATCTGGTAAGCTGTACTTCTGGTGACAACTACTCTTTTCTCTAATCCTCTACTAGGATTTTCTTAGTGTGAACAGGGCTACTCCATGATCTCTCCAGCTCCAAGTCCCTAAGGCCCAAAGACAATTGATAACCTAAAGGCCCTGAGACCCATATGCTCAAAATGGTGGCCCAAAGGCCCAAATCGGGTGAATAGTTCTGACTGGTACAGTACCAAATAGTACCATGTATTGAAATACTACATCACCTCAGAAATTCGCCTCCACTTGGTTTTGAACCTTGGACTCTTGGATTCCAAGCAGAAGCATTTACCACTCGGGTATAGACTTGTTGGAAGATATGACAATTTAAAGGGTTTTAAAAAGGATAGATTGGTCCCCACCTAATGTATCCACATTAACCAGGGGTGTTAAGTAATAAGGGATCCGAAAGGATAAAATTTAGCTTATCTTGGTTATCGTTCTCTTCGATAGGGAATTCATAACATGGTTGGCATCTTTGTAGGAATGTGATACAGTCGTGTTTATATGATTAGTTAATTGAATTCATTTAATAAAATATAAGGAAAATATCAATGATATACTCCAAGTTCTAGAATTTTGATATCCCAAATTAATCATTGATATTGAATCAGTCCATAGAAATTTCCATTCATGGTTGACTGCGTGCTTGATAAATTAATTTGCAACCCACAATTCAGCCTCATATTCCATTCCATTACCAATGTAACAATAGTGTAATCCATTGATGAATACAAATGGGTTTATAAGAAATCTTCGTAGTCATAAGGTCCTAGTGTAGCAAATATAGTATCATCGCCTCTCACCTTCATCCAAGATGCGATCGTGGGAATCCAATGGATGGATTTAAAAAATAGAGGTCTTTGGGTCCTTTCATGTTCACACATTAGCCATGAATTTTTGAAGTTAGAGTTATTATTTATCATTGAACATATCTGTATTTTGGTGGCATAGAATAAATTGTAGTCAATGATATTGACACTCATATGAAGAGAGGGAGTCACGTTGTTAGATACCAATTCATTAATGGTGCTTCAATTTTATGCAATTTTTTAGGAATTGAAAGTTAGTAATATATTGTAAACCTATTGAATTTGGATAGAATATATGATGGATGACATTATGCCCTCACACTAAATGTACATGAAAATCTAGATTCCCAAACAATTCTATAGATATTTCCGATGTTTAGAGACAAATCTTCTATGGATTCGGTTTTTTAAATGGTTGAAAATCCTCGTAATTGGTTTTCATGTTTGGTGACCCATGTATTTTTTTGATGGGGTTTTATGTCTTGACAATTTATATAGGATTTTAGGGGAGTTTCAGGTGTGGAGGGGGTCAGAGACATCGATTCAAGAAAGCATAGGGTGTGGTGAATGGTTTATAAAAAATGACCAGCCTCCTAAGAGTAACCATGTGGCCTACCAATAGCACATGACATGATTTTTGAAACCATATGAGTAGGTGAGAATTTTTTTTGAGTATTCTATAATTTTTTCAAAATTTCTTTTTTATGGATTGCAAATGGGTTTTCGATCTAGGGTCATAAATATTGTGTTTTTGGTGACTAGGTAGTGAGGTTCAAATAGTTGGTACACCATTAGTTGAATTATATGGAAAAACAATGTGGCTAATTTACTTGGGAAAATTACCAAAATGGATCTCCTTGTTTATTATATTTTATCCTTTCATTTCCCCTAATTCCACAATATGAAAATAGGGGGATCCTATAATTATTTCCCACCAAATAATTGATCCATCTTCCTTAATTGGACCAAGATCTTTGATCTGTCGGTGGCTACAAATTCGACATGACAATACCATCAATTTACTATCCTCTCTTTTCTATTTATCTCACAAAATTGAGTGCTAAATCCATGTAATACCTTTTTCTATTTTAAGGGAATTAATCTAAAACATCATTTTCATCAGTTTCAGCCAAAGTTAGAGGCCAATGCCAAATGAGAGTGTTTCTACTAGTGTAAGGTATGTCGTTCCTAGATTTTTCATTGATTTTTTGAGTTTTTTGTAGGTGATTTCTTACGTGACAAGTGGGTTGTCTGAGAGAACCCTTGATTAATTAAATGTACGATTATTTAATTGTTATAATGAAAATATTAGATCATTATAAGCATGTTCTATCTCCATTACAAAGGGTCAATCCAAGTACATGGCTTCGACTAGTGTGGCTGTTTTGGGTAGGAATATGATTTAAATTATATTATATTATCTATATGAAATATATTAGTTCTATGGGAATTTGATATGCATGGCCCAAGGATAGGGGTAATGTTTATCTCCTCGATTGAGTGGCATGGTTTTTCATGTTGGGCATGAACCAAGATACTCAAGGTGATGTTGATCGCGAGGTTGAGGTGAAAATCTCATTAGGTTGGGGTGATAGATATTCAGAAAGGGGGAAATGGATTGTGTGAGTTGTGTCGGTGATGACTATCATGACTTTGTGACATGGTTATAGGGGAATGAGGTGCTGGATGATGTGGATTTTTTTTAGTAATTTCCTCTATCCTTTTGTCGTCTGACATAATTTTGGAGTCATGTTCACACAATTAGGACTCAGATGAGGTGGTGTTGACCAACCAATGTTGGTGGAGGACACCAATGACTATGTGTCTTAGGTGATGTTGTTTACCATGGGTTATTCTTATTTAGTTCTTTATATATAAATCTATATGGATTGTGATAGACCATCAGTTAATGGTGTTGAGACCACCGTTCAGGGGCTTAGACTCACTGTGAAACTTGAGGCTGTTAGCCTATGATATTGGTAAGCAACATATCATTATACCGTGGGATGTCATTTTATGATTTGAATGTTTTTATTATTTAGGGGAAATAAATCATTGTGACTTGGGATGTTATATTTCTATCTATTGGTGATTTTGGGATCTATGGTCCATGGGACCATATACATATTGTTATTGAATGTTGTTTGAACACCATATATTTGACAAGTGGCATGATGTGTTAGGTGACAGGGTTATAGGTAGAATATGAGAGTTCACCTAGGATGACTTTATTTAGTGAATATCTTGGGCTCTATTCAATGGATTATATCTACATCAACTATATATATTCATATAGGTGATGTATTCTATATATATAATTTTGGGGAATGTATTTAGATATTTCAGTCAATGAATAATCATGTGATTTTATCCTTACTGCTGATGAGAACAAGGGAATCATCTTTTTTATTAGATGGATGTTTAATGATTTTATATTTATATTTCATAAACACATTCATAATTATGGATGTAATATTAGAACACATTGGTCGTAGCCTATATAGATTTACTCTCACACCCTACATGAGCCCGTCAAGATGCATGCAGACTTTATATCACTGTGATTTGGTAATAAATCAGACATAGAAAGTGGACCCTAGTGATAATGTTATTCTACAATGCATGTGATATATAGAATTAGACCGTGGTTGTTTCTCTACAACAGTTGGAGTTTCCATTTTTGCATTAGAATGCTTATGATATGTATGTACATATATTTAGCCACGGAAAACCCAAATACCTATTATTTTGTATGAGATGATATGATATGTGTTGTCTATAAAAGTTATTTTCCTCGGGATTTAATAATATTCTGTTGTTATGTTTTTATGATTCTATTGAATTATGTTTCTTCCATTGATTTATTGTTTTCTTTTGCCAATATATTTGTATGGACCATTATTATTATCCAAACCAAAGGGTATTTTCTACCCACTATTACCTATTAGAACCTAGGTACTTGTCCGAAGCCTTTTCACATAGGGAGGTTCACATGTGGCCTAGTGGACAATAGTCCTGAAGCACTATTTTTGGTGTAAAATCAGGTCAGGTGATACAAATGATATCAGGGTAATTTTCTTCACTATAATTAGGTATCAGTGTTCAGTTGGATACTAATTGTATCAATTTCATTCCTTTTATTTATTCTATAATACTATTTGAGGTATAGTATACTTGAGATAAAGATTTAGTTGGAATTTTGTACAAATCATGTGTTTAGGTGACTTTGTAACCATGCACACGAGACATAACAAGTTTCCTGGGTGATAAATTAATGTTATACTATTCTATTTTATTGCTGATTTGATTTACACCTTGAGTGGAACACATTGGTGTGATGGTTGTCTATTATGTGTCTCTTGACCCTTGTCCTGGTTGGAATGGGAGGACTGATTACGCATCATGATAGGATCATAGGGTCGTATTATTTATCTTTCTTGTTATTTTCAATGGGGACCTTGATTGTGCTTTGTGGGGTTACATTATTTAATGTTTCAACAAATAATCTATATAGTGATTTTCTTCATAGCTACTTTTTATTGAATTCAACTCATATATCCAAATAATTTGGTTCCAATGATAACAATGTATGATACTATATGCATGTAATTTAAGGTCCTAACCCTAATAAAGATTGTTAGGGATGATGATATGGTTGAGTTATTTAAAGTGTCAACAAATAATCTAAATTGTTTTTCCTATATAGATTAACTTTTGGCATTCTACGTATCTACCATTGATTGGTGATACATGATATTTTATGAATGGATCCTATGTATAACATATATAATTTTATTCCAATAAATCTCATTGTTTAGGTGTTTTGATGATTCAAAAAATACACATTGTTATTCTAAAAGTTTTATCATAAATGTTTCAAACAATTATCTTATGAAGTTTATCTGACATTGATTGAAGTATAAAATCTAAACCAATGTGTTTTATCATACAAGAATAGTATAATATATTCTATCCACTCATAATCTGCAAGTGTTATAAGTTAAAGTTACTGTGAGAGACTTTTTATTCTAAAGAATAATGGTTGAGTTTCTCAAGACAAATGATGTAGTGAGTTTGAAAATATGAGAAGACATTATATTATAAAAATTATATTCATAAAATATTATCTTATGTATGCTAGAAGAAGATAAATAATCTAAGTGTCACATCAAAGTAACATATTTATCATACACTAGAAAATTATCTTATGCTCATTCTAATTCTGAAAACTGTTTTATCTAACAATGTCTCTCAAAGTGTTATCATTTGAGGAATAGTAATTTCATTAGATTATCTTACAAAGAATTAGTTATTTGCAGATTGTCATGAATGATTTTATAATACCTGGATAATTAATTTCATTATTTTAGAGTTTATTAGACAAGTTAATATCCATTTGAGGAAAAATCTTTCTGTACAGCATGTCGCTTTAATGTAAATTGGAAGATATGAGGAACTCCAATATTTATAACATCATTTCCCCAAAAAAATTATATATTTAGAATGAATTAATCTATATCCTTAATATCTTGTCTTATAAGATCGAAATTAATGGCAAGATCATAAATTTCTATTATATGGTGATTATTTTAAATATGTGATATAAATTAAAGAGTTTTCTTCTACAGGAATATGAAAATAAATATCCATATATATTGATACACATGAAAAAATATTCATATTAATACTCTGAATTGTTATACATAGAAAAGATAACACCCAAATGATTCTGTTTTTATTACATGTTTTATTAGTAGAACTCAATATTATACTACGATATACCTTTAATACTATCATTTTCCTAGGAAAAATATTAGACTACTATAATTTTATGCTTCCAACATTATGCTGCTATAATTTTTTGAAAAAAATTCATTCTATTTTTTACACATTGGGTAAGGGTGTGTTTTGAGAACATGGATGGTTATAGTAATGGACATCCTGTTTGATTGATCTTGGACCTTAATATAAAATTACATCCAATTTTACATAGCTAGGACCGACCCCCTGCTAAAAAAGATATTACAGTAAAAGTCACCATCATCATTGAGTATGGTGTTGGTAGAGTGGAATAAGGGATTTTTGTTCCCTGAACCACTATAAATCTCATGTGGTTCAATATCAATAGTTTTATTCTTTCTTTACACTATCTATATTTTGTAAGGAGAATAATTTTAATATTCGTACCTGTAGAGGGAGGTTTTCTGTAAAATAAAATTTTTAGTACTCAAATCACCCCCTTTTGAATGTTCAGTTTTCCATTATTTTGGACAAAATTGGTACTAGAGCCAGTGGATCTTAATTTTATAGCTATAAAATGTTTAAGTATAATTATATTTAGTTAAAAGGGGTAATATGGATTTTTAACAAAAAGATATGTTAATTGTCAGATCTCTACATCAATGGTAAAAATTAAGGTTACTAGAAAGCTTGCATGTTCATCTATCTGAAAAATGATAGCTTGGATGATTACCTCAAAGCTGTAAAGCCCTATGAAATTCCAATGATATAACCCAAGACATGGAAATATACTACTGATGAATATTTTTTACTAAACTCCAAATATATAAATTGTAAAATATTAAGGTTAGGATCATATGAGTTCAAAAGTGTTTCCCAATGTCAAACAACACATGAAATGTAGTCCACTATAGCAGTTTTATGTGACGGTACTTATAATGTGAAATATCATAGATATGATATAACTATTCTTTTGTTTAACGCATTAAAAATGGATGATGGTGAGTGGATTAATCAACTTAATGGTTGGCTCATTGATATTGTTAATAACATTGTTTCTCTAGGAACACTTATCATAGATTCTAAACAAGTGTTGAAAGTTTTCATAGTATTACCACTAACGTTGAGAGAAATATCAAATGTTATTAGAAAATATTCATAATTCAAGAAACATCTAGATAAAATAAGTCATCAGAACTCTCATGATGTATGAAATTTAAATGGAGACATGATTTGAAGTGAATAAGATGATCAACAAAGAAAATATTTCCTTTAATCTTTCCAATTCAATGGATAATAAGAATAAAAAATAGCAGAAATCTCTAAAACATATAAAGATTAATATTCCTCAAGAAATTGTAGATAAAATTATTATTTTACACATATATTTTTAATACCTTTTAAATTTTACAATAAGATAATAGGTTTTAGAAGACCTTACAATAAGTACATGAAAAATGGAAATAGGACAAAAGAGTTAAGATGATATGAGTGGAGAAAATAAGACATACCATTCCTGATTTTCTAAATTTTAGAGATGATTAAAAATAAAAATAATCAAGAACAATTGTAATTATAAAAATGTTAATAAATCAATGAAATCCAATGAGAGTACTTCTAAAGATTCTAACTAGTGCACAGAATCAGAATCATAAGATGAGGATACTAATCAAAATGTTAATATATTCCTTATGGAGCATTCAAATGAAACAAATTCTTATTAATATTCATGTCATGATAATGAATCAAAAAATTAAAACAACCCAATTGAAGAATTAAATGAGTATTTTACCATGTTGGAAAAACATTACATGTGCTTAAAAACAAAAATAATCCTCCCATAAATTCATAAAATAAGATTTTTAATGAATAAGAGTAGCAAAATAAGAATATTTTGGGGTTATAAAATCACATATAAAATTACACTTCCTCAAATATACAACTATATATAATAATAGAGAACCAATAGAAGGAATTTTAAATCATTAATGATGTTTCAAGTGTATTTACTAAATTATAAGATTATTAAAATAAAATTCTTGTTCAAAATAATCATAAGATATAACATTTTCAAAAAGGAACTCTTAGTGAAATAAATCTAATTCTATAAAACTTATTTTTTCCATTGATCTAAAAACAAAAATCTTCCAAAAGATACATGTTATCTTTCTGGTGGAGTAGGAAATCATGACAACATTTTTAAAATGAAAAATCGAAAGTTTTATATATTCGAACATACTTTTCTTAAAAAAATAATTCAAACCATTTTTCAAAGTATTCCATAAAAAATAATAAATCTAGATACATATATCTATTATATATAAAATTTCTTCCCAAAAAAGAGTTTGAGTACCAAAAATTTCAATTCATTGATTTCTCATTTTTAGAATCAAACAATGAGTACATAAATTAAAAATGGTTTACAGACAATGGTTGTTCAAGACATATGACTAGTTATTTATCAAAATTTTCAGTTACTATCTAAAATTTATGGAGGCTATGGCACATTTGGTGGTAATCCAAAAAAGAAAAATATTTGGAATTGGATATATTGGATATCCTCAGTCTATTTTTATCAACAATGTTTTTTCATAGAAGTATTGAAGCGAGACATGAATAGATTCTCTCAGTTTTGGGGTGATGGATATACTATTTATTTTTCTAACAATTACAATTTAGTTTTCATAGATAAATTTCCCGATTTTTAGCCCATATAATGGAACATTTATAGATAATAGATATTAATTATTTTTGTATACAATATTTATACTATTTTAATACTAAAATTGATGAATCATGGATTTGGAAAAGAAGTTTTTTATATTAATATGTTATTTATTTAAGAACGTTTTCTTAAAAGAATTTTATTTCTAACATGCTTAAGAAAAAATTGGATAAAAAATCTATTTGATTCATGTCGAAGTTTCAAGAAATACTGGTCATATTTTAACCCTTTTAAAGATTTTGTTATATCTTGATCTCTTAATCACATCCAAATGGATATATTAAGACAAACATGAAGTTTGTTTATATCTATAAAATCATTTTTTTTATTTGTTAGTTTATTATTTTTACATATTTACATGGGTTTAATTTTTTTAAATAAAGTGTATATCATTTTCTATTTTTATTAATTTCTACAAATTTGGTTCAAATGAAAAGGATGCTAAAATCTTTTCATTGAGTTGTGATCGTGGTGGTGAATTATAGAATCCTAAATTTAATTATTATTTCTCTAAGAGATGAATTAAACATGAATTAGCTTTTCAAAATACACATAAACACTATAGTGTTCTTAAAAGGGGGAATATAAATTTTCAAGAAATTGGTAGGAATATGTTACGCAAATGTAACATGCCCATTTTATTTTTGGTCATTGGTTGTCAACAAAACATGTTTTGGAATTAATATAAATATAATATGACCTATTTTAATAAAATTATAGTGTTATTTGTGGTGTAATAGAAAATAAAAGGTAGTATACTTCAATGTATTTGAATACAAGGTTCATATCATGAACACTGTGTATAATCCTGGAAAGATCAATCCAAAGGCTGCTAAAGGTATCTTTCTAAGTCACTCTACTTATTACAAATCCTATAGAGTTTTTAACAAAAGGTCATGGATTGTTAAAGAATAAACGCATGTAAATTATGATGAAAGTGATTCATATGATCAAATAATTATTCAAACTGGTATGAAAAGTGATTTCATAATGTATATGAGAAATGAACCCCTCTTTAACAAAATCAAGGATAATTATTTGGAAGATGATTACTTTAAACAAAATATAATAATGGTTGATACTAGTGAACCAAAAATTTTGTTTCATAAAATACCTTATAATATTAATGTCCATGATCTAGAAATAGTTATAGGAATCTATGTTAAATGATTGATAACTAGAATAATGATAGAAAATATAGTTTAATTCTATTAATTTCTTTCTCAACTAGAACCTAAATCTATATTAGAAAAATTGATAAATTAATTTTTTACAATTGATATACAAGAACAGTAAAAATAATTCAAAAGAAGCAATGTTTGGGAATTAGCTGAATGACCCTCTAACTATCTTTTAAATCATACAAAATGGGTTTTTAGAGACAATAATGACTATCATGGTCTAATAACTAGAAATAAATCTAGATTGGTTTATAAAGATGAGAATAAATAAGAAGTAATATGTTATAGTGAAAAAATTACACAAGTATCTTAGTTAAACGCTTTTAAAATAATACAGAATATAAATCATATAAAAAGTATTAATTTTTTAATATGGATGTTAAATCTATTTTTAATAATTTATTTTAAATGGATGATGTTTATGTTGAACAAAATATTGTATTTGATGACCCTAAATCTCAAAAATATGTTTTTTAAACAAACCAAAGATCTATATGGAATTAAATAATATCCACGAGAATGTCATTAAATATTATGCTCTTTTCTTTTATCAAATTATTTTATGGTATCAATTGAAGAACCTATATTATTTAGGAAAACTAAATCCTCAAATATTTGTTTACTAAAAATATTTGTAGATGATATTATTTTCGGATCAACAAATCAATAATGCTGTAATGATTTTTCAGAACCTTGCAGAATTTATTAGAAATGAGTATAATGGGTGGGTTAAACTATTTTATAGGATTTAAATTCTATCAAAAATATTTTTTAAATTTTTTTAAATAATGAAAATACAAATTTTATTTACTTAAGATGATTGGACATAAAAATAGCAAAAACCGATCAAATACCATGAGATACAATATTAAACTTGATATGGATGAAACTAGGAACCTAATTAAAAATATGATGTATTGAGGAGTCAATGGATGTTTTTTATATCTTACAATAAGTATGCCAAATATTATTTTTTAGTGTTTTTCTGTCCATGATTTTAATAAAATCCAAAATAAACTCATTTGAATGCTTCCAAAACAATTTTTAGATAATTAAAATTAACTATGAATCCTTCCCGTGTTTTTCTATAAAAAATCATTTTAGTTTGACTTCACATTTGAAGTCTTTTTTTATTGGATTTAGAAAGAATGATAGCCTTAGGAACCTATCATTTTCCTATAAAATCCATAGTATTTTTGTTGAGTAAGAAATGGAAATCTGTAGTATTATTAACTACCAAAATAAAATATATTGAAGTATTAAAGTTTATTCACAATTGTTGTGGATAAAACACACCATTTTGGATTTTTGATTTTATTTAAATCGAATAACGACCAAATTAGATAAAACAAGATTTTCAAAATTTCAAATAATCTGGTAAACCATTTAATAACAAATTATACTTATTTAAGACATAATTTATTAAGTGATCAGTCACAAATGAATGGTTTCTCTTTATAGTTTTGTTCAATAAAAATTAATTAGAGGAAATTTTTACTAAACAAAATGTCTCCTTACGGACTAGATTTCATTAAATCAAAAATACATTCATTTTTTATACATAGTGTAATTTTTAAATTTATAATATATTTATATTCGAAGTAATTTTATTGTCTTATTTAATTTTTTGTTTTGTGTCATTTTTTATGTATTAGTTATATAAATAGGTCACATGACATAGTATTGGTATTAATTACATTAAAAATCACTAAGTGGATCCTTAACTACTATAATTTAAAAGAAGTATGTATCAACTCTATGAATGAAATACTTTGAAACCCTTTGAACCAAATTTCTCTCTGCTCAAAATCTTTTTTTCCTAACCTTACTACCGTTTAAACTCATAATAAATGGGAAAAAGGGAATTAAAGGTTCCTCTATAAGAAAAATGAATATTTAAAGGACCTCATGAAATGTTTTTAGTGGTCCAAAAATTGATTTTTTTTCTATTTAAAAAATATATATTTTTAAAAAATATATCCATTAATCATTACGGTTGGAAATTTTTCTTTGATGAAATGTGAACCTTTTTCATTTTCAAAAAAGAAGTTCATGGGTTTTATGAATCAAAAAATTCTCACTTCGATGATGATGAAGACCTTTTTACTTCAATATTAACCCCAAAGAATCATTGTATAACCTCTATATAGATTATATAATCATTAATGACCCCACCTGAAGGTTAACCACTTTTAAATACCTCTTTAGTTGTGGTTGATGGAGTCACTCCACCAAAGATAATAAAGTCACTATTTTGAATCGTATATGTCGAAAACAAACCAGTCGAGTACATAGAGCTAAAAAGAAATGTACGTGCCTTGTTAATATTTCTAGAATTTCATAAATAAATGGTGTGTTTGAAATTTTCTTTTTCATGATGTTTCTTTTCATTATCTCTTCAATATTGAAGAACCTACTAATCTATCATTATATACCTTGTGATAAATTTTCCATGCTTAGAACACATAATTAATTTTTTAACCCTTCGAAATGATATTAACTCTAATTGTTTATATTGATAGAGTTTCAAGGAATGATAATAGAACTATACAATTTCATGGTCTGTAAACCTTAAGAGAAATAATTTTATGAAAATTTGTTTTGTGTTGGAATGATTCCTTTAATAATATAGTCCACTTTACCAATAATACTAAATTGGAAGCTGCAATAGCTCAGGGGGAGTCATCCTACTAGAGAAAAAGAGTCATGTTAGTAAGATCATCTCAGAGTAATGATATAATATTAAATACATATGAAGGAGTGACTTAATCAGAAAGGTAAAAAAGAGTCACATTTTTTGCGGAATGTGGAGATACAATTTATCAACAATTGAGTTCACATCTTATTCCTACTTCATTTACTGTTCAACCTAATAGAGAACAGGTAACCACTATTATTACCCTATTGTTTTCTATTAATCAAGAAAAGACCCCCCCCCCCAATAAGCCGATAGCACTTGCCCTCTCATTATTGAGTCTCGTTATAATGAGTTGGAAATGTTGACTACAATAAGAATTGGTTCTGAATCCTCATAATCGCATCAAGTAAAAGAAGTTTCCTATCCTTAGAAATAACTAGTTGGTAGTGTGATTAGTGAAGTCCACCAGGATATATTTTCTCTTGCTCATGAACAAGGAAGAAATTATAATGTTCTTGATGTTGGTAGAACTGATTTTGAGAAATCCAAAGAGGTCTCATCCAAGTTAACAAAATAATTAGTGTCTATGAAGACCCATTTACATGAATCCATAAAAGATATTATGAATATTCATCAAATATATATATATCTAAAAAAATTAATGATGTGATGTTTCATATTCAATCATTTCTAGGGAAATTCCCTTCAAAATCTTTTAGATGAACCATTAATCAAAATGTTTTTTTTTTCAAATAATGAAAATGTGTCTCAAAAAATACACAAGTTAGCCTCATTAATTTGATGGATGAAGTGTGATCTAATCTTAAAGGAAATCATTAAAGATATGCCGAAGGACATAGACAGTGAAGTTAGAATAATATTTTTTTTCCATGAATACCTTACAATGTTTGATCAATCTAGGAAAGTGATATCCCTTATAATGAAAGAAATAGTTCAAAATGTTCATAATATTTCTTATAATGTGAAGAAAGATATGAGTTTTTTAAAAAAAATCTTAAAAAAGAAGGTGATTTATTTATAGAATTACATAGAAAATTATAGAGAAAAAGGTTGAGGACCTGTATCAGATACTTAAAAGTAGTTTAATGTAATAATTTTAGGATTAGTATGATGAAGACCAAGCATATACGTTTTTGGAGTGCCTATATTCTCATACATCTTCAAAGTGTAATGATATCATTTCTGTTAGTTTTCCATTTAAGATTTAAGATAACCAGTTTTAAAAATTAGTGAATTTTTTTTGTTCGAAATTAAATGAAAATAGATAAACAAATTTATGTTGGAATTTTTTTATATCATGTCTGTAATGGTTTCATAACTATCATATAATTTTTCAAAAACAATTTGGGGAAAATGATATACAGCTATAATGAAGTCTTGTTCCAAATTAGTGGGAAAAATCTTTTATAACATCTTATAGTTGATTAGTATGGATGGAATTCCTTACGAATAATGGGTAATTTTTACCAAGTAAATGGGTGTATAAGTGAGAATCATAGGTTTTACCAACATGTTACTTTATATTCACCACAACCACACTCTTGAAAATTATTGGTTTCTACAGATAAATTTGTTTTAGCTAGGGATCTATAAAATGATCTCAATATTAAATCCCAACTGTTAAGGATTGATCAAAGAGATTAATCAAATCCTGGAGCATCTCTACTAAATTTTTTTATGTCATTGGTGAAAAATCTGACACCCATCTTCATGAATAAAATTTACTATCTGGGAAAAAATTATAATTCATGAACCCTCCTTCTAAAAACCGTTTTATGTTTATATGTTGACACACATGGTCTCTTAGGTTTTTGAAGTGCGACTCTTAGGGGATGGGAATTTTCAAAATATTTTAAACATTATATGTTTTAATATCAAATTTAAAACATTTGAATCTATTTTTATGATAGAACTTTAACACATGAATGATTCTAATTCCTCAATGACTTTAATGTTATTTTTAGGATGATTATTTTGAATATGATTCTATTTGTTTAGAAAATATTCAATATTCTTATATTATGATTTATTTATTTTTTTACTCTATGTTCTTAAAAACATTTATCCACATGATCTAAATGTTTGATTTTTTTACTTATTTTATTAATGATCCATATTACTTATTGACACTACACAATTCAAAATTATTTTCTCAATCAGTAGCATTAAATTTGACCTATTATTCCTATGAAATATTAATTATATTCTATATTCTATATATTTTTGATATCACAAAATGGGGGAGATGAAAAGGAAAATAACAAAAATTTTGTTTCAAATATTTTCATCAAAAAGTTGTTAAGGAAAAAAATTATAATTTTTTAATGTGTTCAATTATTCACGGGTGAAGAAAATTGTTTTCAAAATGGTTTTTTCATTAATATGGGATAATAAAATGATGAATATATATTTATGAAATCTTTATATTATGTGATTTTTTTTGAGATGAAATATTATTTTATTATATTTTTTTTCTCCAAATAATTGGTTTTGAGATCATCTAAAAGGGAGAGGTTTTTTGATATATTATGTACTTCCAATATATATTTGTTTTTATGAGTTTTTATATTCACAATATATGTAATTTTATTCTGAAAATATTATCTTAAGTGTTTTATAAAATAGGCTTAAAATGTTTATCTTACTTTGAGTGAAGTATTCGATCTATGCCAAAGTGTTGTATCTAAAAAAATTAAAAAAAATATCTTTTCACTACATAGAATTAGAAAGTGTTTTGTTTTTATCATGATATGTATGACTTTTTCTTCCAATGAATATTGGTTGATTTTAACAAGTAATATTGTTTAATCCATATGAAAATATGAGAATGCATTTTCTTAAGAAAATTATATTCATAAAATATTATATTATGAAATACATATAAATTTGATGATTTTATATGTTTCATCATACTAACATATTTATCTTTTGCTAGAGAATTACCTTAAACTATGTTTAATTCAAAGATCAATTCTATCTTATGAAGTCTCTACAGAAGTTATTTTACAAGGAACAGTACGTCTAGTTGAATATATTAAAAATAATTATCCATATATAATTTTATGGTGACATTTATAATATCATTATAAGTCATTTCATTCTTGTAGAGTGTATTAGTAAAGGTATTATATATTTAATGAAAAACCATTCTACACATTATGTTTCCTTAATATAAATAGAGTTATCTAAATAACGGGAAAATGTTAGACATCATTGCAACAAAACAAACTTCTATAATATAATGAGACACACAAAGGAAACAAATAGGTGGGGGTCGAAGAACCTCATGATTCATAAGGGTGTGGATGTAGTAGGCATGGGCCAAGGCTCGGGGTCTAAAGTCGATGAGGCTTTGTTGGGATAGAGTGCTCAGGATAAAATTTCCCCGAGTCATTTTCTTCTTGAGTGTGGTAAGCTTATGGATATGGTTTATGGTGAATATGTTGATGGTTTTGAAGAATATTATTGGGGAACTAGTAATAGAACTTGCATTTTAGGTTCGGGTGATGCATTAAAGTAAAAGAATTTTATGGTATTACCTTTAAGGCAAGTGTTTCTTAAAATTTTAGTCGGATAAGAATGATTTGGACCATCCCCCCGGAATCTCTATAATTTAGTGGGGTGCATAGGCCAGTACAATGGTAGAAGTAACTCTGTATATGAACTATGATAATGATCAAGATCCAGGGGAATTAGTTGGAGTTGATCTTCCAAATTCTAAGGGAAATGTGAGACCAATTTCTTGTAGATATGGCTACATGTGTATAAATTTATAACATAAATAAGAGGGTGATACATATGACTGTAAATTTAAACAAAACAGATGTTCAGGAGTTGGAGAATCCAAAACAGGGTGCTTTCAGGAAGTTAAATACCCAACAGGGAACCAATATGAGGGTAACATTGGCATGTCTCTACATAAACAACTATTTTGACAGTTTTATTAATGATGAAGGGATGAAAGGAAACACCATTAATCCAACTGATGTCGAGTTTGATGGAAAATAACATTCCATAGATGAAAATAATATAGGGATATCCAGTAAAGACCTCCACAGTCTATGGATGAAGAAAGGAAATAGGGAAAATAGGGATCCCGGGAGGTGCATTGTTACCCAGAATCAGAACCCAACAGGATGTAAAGTCTACTCATATCTTCCTAAGCCTATGGAGACACAATCAGCAAATAAATATGGTAAATTAAAGGCACATGAGATTCACATAGTGGATGGCAGGTTGGGTCAGCATGTATGAGTCACCGAGTCCCCAGAGCTCGACAAAGAGGTTAGAAAGGCAAAGGCCCCGGAAGGCTTGGGGACCCCCATGGTGAAGCAGAAAAGATGTTAAAGGTACTACCAGGAGAGGAAATCCGGTAATCTGAGTACATGGTTCTAGTAATGGAGGATGTTCTCCCTCCTAGTCCAGAGTGTGAGACAGAACAAGTTGAATTTAATTCCATGTTCAAACATCATTTCAAATTTCTTATGAGCTCAGAAGAGATAATAGTCAAAACGGTCCTAACAATTAACGCTCCTGATTCTGAGGCTGGATGAATGATGGAAATGGTTATATGGGTGCCTCCCAATGAGGTGAAAATCAATTATATTTATATACAGGACCAGATTTTAATTTGAGGCATCAACAAAGGGAAGATTTGTATAGAGGAGTATATACAATCCTTGGAAAAGATGGCATTATGGTATGAAATTGTTCTATTGGAGGAACTAGAAACTCAGGTAAACACCATATCCTAGAAACTTTTTATATAGATGAAATATAGTAGGTTTCAATTTCATTTTAATGACTTGGTTTCCTTTTTTGTGATTGAACTTTTGTTTTCTGAATTTTTTCCTTAAGAGTGTTTTATAATAATAAAAAAATTAATTTTTAGTGCTTATAAACAAAAAATATAAAACATATAGTGCCATTTTGTGAATACTAGTATCATTACTTACACTTATGATCATATGAAGATATACCTTGAAGACTATTATATCCTCAGGATGAATCATTGACTACTGTCAGTTGATTCTTGAAATTGTTTGATGTAATCATATGGTCAAAATATTATTCATTAAATATTTTTTTACACTCTGTGTAATAGTTTTTGTTGAGTCCATGGGTAGGTATTGTAAAAGGAGCTCCTATTTCAAGGATCATAAACATTTATATTATGTAAAATAACTTTTACTTATTTATGAGCCCCAAGTAAAAGACTTTTTATAGTGAAAATCCCCAAACATGTGGAATAGATTGTTGGTAGAGTTGATATATTAACAAAAAAATTTTTCAGTGGAAATTACGTTCTTATAATTATGTCATATAATCCCAAAAAATACCAACAAAATTAATAAGTAAGTAATTTGTGACCATTAAACATAATATTGTCACTTCAATTATTTTAATTTCAAAAATATGACATACACAGTTGTGATCAGTATGATTTTTGGAGTCTGATAATGAAAACTTAATTTTTTGGAGAATAATAACCTACCATATAAATAGTAACCTACCCTTATGAATAGTAATATTTACCTTATGAATATTACATCATCCCAAATAATACTAACCTCACCCTTGAATTTATAAGTAAACTTTACGTATCTTATAAGTGATAATATGACCATAGTAAAAGTATTGGTATTTTTATAAATCAGAAATAATTAAATAATTTAAAAGAAAATGTATTTTCATAAAATGTGTTCATAAATTAACAATTTTATGTCTTCTGGTTTTAGGATAATTTTATCATACCATATGTAATTTTTGAAAGCAAAATAAAATCATTTATAGATTTAAAATTTGTATTTTTCATTTAAATTATGATATTAATTAAAAATTAAATTAATAATATTTATAAAATTAATTTTTGAATATTGGAGAAGATTTTTGGATTCTACACAACGAAAAATGGTTAGGGTTATTTTTTTTGATTTTTCTAAAATACATGAATGTTTTATGAAGAGTAAAAAATTATAATTTACAGTATATATACATTATATGTTAGATACCCTATTTATTGAGTCATGGAAGATGTAAGAACCTTGGGATCAAAATAACATGAATATATTACTATTTTTGGTCACAATAATTATTTATATTGCATTCCTTATGAAAAAATAATATACTAATGATTAAAGTATTATGAAAACCCACCTCCCCTACACTATAAAAACATCCAACACTCCTCCCTTCACTTCACTCATCTAAAGCCTTGCGCCTTCCCAAAATTATACCCAAATATCTCCCTGAGATCATCTCTACCTTCTAGCAGCCTTTTTTCTCTTCAAAAGACTAAATCCTATCCACTTAAGAGTTTATCAAGGATGATTAAATCAACAGGTAAATTCCTATTTTCTTTTAATAGTTTTTTTATGTTCCTTTGTTCTCTTTTCATTCGTAACCTTTACTCATCCAAATGGCATAAAAAATATAGTAACATAAATTTAATATAATGTTTTTATTATAATGGGATAATTCATTATCATATATCTTTTCCCCTCATTTTATTTAAATTAAATGAAAACACTGTCTGAGATGGGTTAATTTATCACATTCATGGACGACAGGATATCAATTTATATTAACATCTTCTATTATGGTCATGAAACCATTTTTATGATTGAACCAGAATATTAAATATTCATTTTATCTTTGGTTATGTTCTGTAATCAATTTTCATACATGATATAAAATAATAATACAAAAAAAGGTAATTATAAGCAAAATCACAAAAATTAATCAAATAACTTATCATTAATATTTTATAAAATGATTCACCTTCACTCCAAATAACCAAATGAATTTTATAAACTTTTAATATTATTTATTTTCACTAATTTCATATAACTTCAATTATGTACAACCATTCTCGTCATAAATTTTTATCCGAACATGATTATAAGTGAACAGACTAGTAAAACCAAGTTAGCAAACACTCCCAAACAATGAAATTGAACCTATTAACTCATCAAAAATGACATGAATGAACTAAATAAGGTCATAATAAATCAATAAAATTTAGATTATGTTCTATAATTATTAATTAATGAACTTAATTTTATTATTCAGGTCATTGATATCAAGTGGAAAACACCATCGGACTTAAGGTAAGGAATTCTACCTGAAGCTACATTATTACTTCTTGTTGTCCTTACTCTCTTTTATCCCAAATGAAATCATATATTATTATTATGTACATATTATAATTTTTATTTTTATGTACAAAATTTTGTATCAAGATCCATTATCCATTTTATTTTATAGATATACATGCTTTTGATTGATTCCCTCTTCAATACTTCCCGATAGGGAAACTCTTTTTAATGGAAATTCATGAATTCATACCCAACATCAAGTTCACTATACCAAATGTCATAAAGATAATTTTTTTATAAAAACAATGTTCTTATTATGAAAACTCCATTCAATAACTTATGTTTTCATATAAAATATTATTCCTTATTCTATTTTAAATTCTCATTAGTATTTTCAAAAAAATCACACTAAAATGTTTTAATGTTAATTTCCTTAAATACTCCTTTTTGATGTTTTCAATTATATTTCACATCACTTGCCATGATATATTATCATTTTACTTTATTAATTTCCATGTATATTTTAATTCCATTCATTCATGGACACTAGTATGCTACACCCATTCGTTATTCTTTATGACATGATTATGATATTAATTTATTAATATGGTTAACATTATGATTTTGTATTATTTATTATGTGTGATTATTAATGTCGAAAACATATTCATGAACATGTTAAGATGGGTTCACCCTGATAAAACTCGAATGAAATTGTTAAATATGAGTCTCATGTGACGTTTAGTGCAATGATTTTGGTGGTTATCCTTGACTCATGCTACCATATACAAAAGTCTTGGAGATTAACCTTGACTTGTGCTCCTCCATGCGCAATAAGCCTTAAATCATGAAAGATTCAAGTTTTATGTTGATTTCATATTATTTAGAATCCATATTTATATTAAACCGTTTTTATATGTTGTGATTTCACATTCTCCATTCATTTTAATATCATTATGCCAGGTCTGATAACCCAAGTACTAAAGCTTTATTACTAGGCGTTTTCCCTTACTGTGATTTTAGATCATCACTTTTTTCATGTAATCCTCATTCTACCCTATGATTATGTATTAGCACAATTGAATTTAATATAACATTAGGATGATTAAATAAATAAATATTTTTTCAGTACCATGATTTCATTTTTATGTACCCAATCTTCCAAGACACTGACTTCTCGATACATGGCTTGTAACATAATGTTTTATTATTCCTAAAATCAGGTAATGATATGTTAAATAGTCTAGTATCTCTATAGTTTGTTTCAATGGATTTTCTAGTTATTTTTTGAGATTTGGAATAGAGAACTTAAGTAATAACCTTAAGGGTGAGACTAAGTATAAGAAAATACCCCTTAATTTTGGTAATTATATAGTAAGTGGTTTATTAATAAAATACATCCTTGTCGAGACACAAATAAGTAGAGGTGACTCTGGAACATATGTATCTAGGGGTAAAACCCAAAAACACCGCGTTGAGCTAGCCTTTAACGGGAACTCGTGCACGACCATGGGATTTTCTATACTCTTGGTTTGATAGTCCAAGATGATATTCCTTGGAAAATTCCTGATCTTATTACAAACCATTATTAAGGGAGTGAAAAAAATCCCAAAAGAAATGTTAAGAAATAGATCAATGATAACCTAGATTAAAACCTAGGGAATCACAAGTTAGTATATACTTCTAAATTAAAAGTTTATCCTTTTATGTTCAATGTTTTCTCTTTACTCTCAATAAATAAGTATTAAATCCCTCTAATTGTATTTTATTTTTCTTTTTTAGAGGAGGAAACTATAATAACATGTTCCATCAATCAAGGTTATGGGGAATGTGAAGATTTCCATCATTATATGCCAAATATAATGGGAGCGGCTTCTCAATACTTCATGACGTTACTTTCCCATCTTTCTCATGTAATGAATAATCACATGAATCACATGGAACACCTTCCTCTCCCAAGTAAATATCATGTTGTCATAGAATACTTAAGGACAATAAAATCATCTTATGTTTAGGGGTTCTTATAATCTCCACCTTAGTGAAGAGTTTATTAACTCTATTGAAAATATTTTGTGTCTCCTCTGGTACATAGAAGAAGAAAAAGTTCATTTGGTGATCTATCTTTTGACGGGGAAGTTGATTAGTGATATACATTGATCAAGAATATGATTCCCCATGAGGAATTCTATTCCATGGATTTGGATAAATTAAAGATAATAATTTTTAATAAATATTTCCCCAAACCCTCTATCTCAATATGGAAACAGAGTTCCTCAAACTCAAGTAGAAAGAAGATGAGCCAATCTGGGAATATGAAGAAAAAATTATAAGGCTTGAAAGGTTTCCTCTGTCTTTTTTATGAACACTAGAATCAAGTTCGTTTTCTTTATTAGATGAATAAAGTTGAGTCTATGAAAAGTATTGGTAATTCAAGACTTCTATTTCTCTGAAAATATTGTATGTTGTGACCTTGAGGTTGAAATGGAGATCGGAGACACTCATAGGTATCGCCGCCCAGAATGAAAAAAAGTGGATGGAATCTAATGTTGGAAGTGACCCAAATAAATTCCATTATGGAAAGAATCATGACCATCCCATGTGTAAAACTTGTGGAAAGAATCATCCTAGGAATATTCTAAAGGGAACCATGAATTACTTTAAATGTGGAAATATGGGACATTTGGCTAAAAAATGCCAATGGGATATGAATAATCCCACTAATGTGGAAGAATAAAGGAAGTTTCATATAAACACACATCTTATGGTGTAGTGTTACAACTAAAAATATCATGGGAATTGGGAGAAAAGTTTCTCTAATCCAAGGGTTGTCAGAGGAAATCAACAAAACCATCATGGAATCGAGGAAGGGCTTACGATATCACAACATTTGAGGTGGAGAAATACAAAGATGTGGTGACAGTTATGCTAGTTATTCCTTCAATAATAGATAACTTACTATTCTATTCTTATTCTATACATTCTTTCATATCATGGATGTTTAGTAGAACTATTCAAATTCCACCTCAAAATTTGGAGGATATGTTATCTATGAGAACAATGAATGGGGAAATTATTGCATCCAAGGATTATAACTCCTTTTTAGTAATTTTTTGTGGATTAAACCTCCCATAAAATCTCATCAAACTTCATCTATTAGAGTTTGACGCTATCGTGGGAATGGATTGGCTATCTATATACAAAGCCAACATCATTTTTTAGGAAAGGTATATCACTCTTCACATCCCAAATCGTCCTATAATTATTTATAAGTGTAATGAGGAAGAGTAATCTCTATTAGAATCATTGTATCAAGTGTGGATATTAATTCCTTATGAGATAACATGACTATCTCAAATTATTGATACAAAGGAGAGAATCATGCATGAAGATATGCCCTTCGTGAGGGATTGCACTGATGTATTCTCTGAAAATTTTCCTACTCTTTCTCCTTGTCAAGAGGTTGAGATCTCAATTTAACTTATTCCTAGATCTCTAAATATATCAATGAAACATTATATAATGTCCATCATATATCTAGAAGAGTTGAAGAAGCAGTTATAGAAGAATCTGGAGGAAGGTTTTATATTTCTGAGTTCATCACTATGGATTACATGAGTCCTCTTCATCAAGAAGAAGGACAGATAAATGATAATTTACAGTAATGATCGTGAGCTCAATAAATTCATGATAATGAACAAGAATCCCCTTACACGAATAGATGAATTGTTCAATCATCTTTGTGTGGCCAGATATTTATCTAAGGTGAACCTTCAGTCTGGATATCACCAATTAAAGGTGAAGAAGGAAGTTATTCCAAATATTGCCTTTTGAATGAGGTATTGACACTATGAATTCATATTGATTCCATTCTAACTCACAAATTCCATATAATTTTTCATGGATTTAATGAAAATAGTCTTCAAATGTTACCTTGACATATTTGCGGTCATCTTTATTGACGATATTCTGATATAATCGAAGAGCAATGAGGGGAACAAAGAGAATTTGAATACTGTGTGAATGAAATCGTAAAGGGATAAGTTGTATGAAATGTATAACAAATGTGAGTTATGGATGGAGGATGAATCATTATTATGTCATGTTATCTCCCAAAAAGGGATATCTATGGACCCTTCTAATACAAGGGAAATTAAATAGTGTCCCAAAACTACATCTGTAACATAGATCTGTAGAATTCAGGGTCTAGAAATGTATTATCAATGACTTTTTAAGCAAATCTCAAAATTTGCAATCCTAGTGAACAAGAATAAATGGAAGGGAGTGATGTTCGTCTGGACTTAGGAATGTGAAGACTACATTAAGGAGTTGAAAAAGAGGCTTATCGCTACGCCAATACTCACAATTCAAATGAGTGGAGAACTCTTTGGGGTGTAAATTGATGATTCAAAGAAGGTATTAGGTTGTGTACTGATGAAAAATTATAATGTGATGGCCTAATCCTCAAGGAAGCATAAATTCAATATCCAAAACCATCCTACACATGATCAGGAGTTGGTTGTTGTGATCGTTGCATTAAAAATCTAGTGGCATTATCTCTATGTGGAGAAGTGTGAGATATATACTATTAATACGAGTGTTAAATATATATTCACACAAAAATATATTAATATGACACTAGATATGGATATATCTCATCAATGTTTATGACTGCTCAATCCACTACTATCAAGGTAAAGCGAACAATGTGGCGGCTGCTCTTAGTAGAAAGGATCATGCATCTTTATCAATGATTAGAATTCAAATAGATCTAATCATCTTAGATTCACAGAGGTTGGACATGGGAATTATTAAGGGAGGAACATCATCAATTCATTATCAAATTATTTCTCAACCATCCCTCATGGAGAAAATAAAGGATGCTCAATGAAAATATGTGGAAATTCAAAAAAGGGTTGAAGCAATTAGAAATGGGAAATCCTCTGAGTTTATAATTGATGATGATGTATTTGTATAATTTTGGTCATGATTTTATGTACCAACGAATCCAGATATAAAGAAAGAGTTTTTGAATGATGTGCATAGCTTAACCTTCTCTATTCACCCAGGGAGAAAAAATATGTATCAAGATCTCTGAGATAACTTTTGGTGGAACAATATAAAGAAGGAGATTTCTAAATATACATTAAAGTGCCTGGTATATCAACAAGTGAAGCATGAATGGAAGAATACTAGGGGGATGATGCAACCACTACCCATAAAAAATGGAAGTAGGGGAAAGAAACCATAGACTATGTCACTAGATGTTCGAGGACATCCAAATGAAAAATTGTTATATGGGTCATTATGGATCCTCTTACAGAGAAAACTCACTTTTTTGCAATTCGAGAGGACTTATTATTATATAATCTTGACAAATTTATATCAAAGAGGTTTTTATGCTTCATGGAGTAACACTATCTATTGTATCTAATAGATATCTTAGATTCACCTCAATGTTCTGGAAAAGTATTCAACATTCTCTAATAACTGAATGGAACTTCAGTATGGCCTATCATCCTCAAGATGATGACGAGTCTAAGTGAACAATTCAAACATTAAATGATAGGTTGAGAGGATTTATAGGGACATCAAAGGAATATGGCACTGACATCTTCCATAGGTAAAATTCACCTACAAAAATATTTTCCACTCGAGCTTCTGAATGGAAGGATACAACGTCCTTTATGGGAAACGGTACAGAACAACGACATTGTTGGGATGAAGTTGGTGAGTGTAAGCTTCTAGGACCCTAAATGGTCGAAAAAATATTATAGAAGGTGAAAACCATTCAGTGGAACATCAAGGCAGCCCAATGTCAATAGAAGATTTTTGTGAACAATCGTCGATGAGTCCTTGATTTCACAGTTGGATACATTCTATTTCTACGGATACCTCCATGGAGTAGGGTCGTGATTTTTAGAAGAAGAAAATGTAAATCCCTAGGCACATCATCCCCTTTGAGATTCTTGATCATGTCAGGGTTGGGGCCGATCAGTAGGCACGTCCAGCTACCATGTATAAAGTAGAAAATTTCTTCTATGTAACCTTCTTAAGGAAGTATATACCAGATCACTCACATGTACTCTCTTTCATGGTGTTACAGTTGGACAATGATTATTCTTATGACGAGAAGCTGATGAAGATATTGGATTGTAGAGGTCAGTTTATACCTAACCAGACTACTCAATTGGTCAATGTACTATGGAAGAACCATAATCACGAATAGTTAAATAGGGAACTATCGGAGGGAATGAAGGAAAAGTATACGCACCTATTTATGTCTAAAAATGTAAAACGTAATTTCGAGGGAGAAATTTCTTAAGGGGGAATAATGTAACGACCCATTGTTTTATCAATGGAGATTACCTTCTTATAATTATGTCTTATAATCACATGAAATGCCAATATAATGAACTAATATGTAATATGTTACATTTGAACATAATATTGTCACTTCTGTGATTTGAATTTTGAAAATATAACACACACGGTTGTGATTAGTAAGATGTTTGGAGCCCGATAAAGAAAACATAATTTTTTGGTTAATAGTAACCTATCCTTCTGAATATTATCATAACCATATGAATAGTAATATAACCCTTATGAATAGTACACCATCCAAAACAATAGTAACTTTACCCTAGAAAGTATAAATAAAATGTATGCATCATTTAGTTGATTATATGACCATTGTAAATGTATCAGTATTTTAGTATGTCATAAATAATTGATTAAACTTAATTAGTTTATTTAAAAGAAATTTTATTTTCCTAAATGGTGTTCATGAATTAACAATTTTATGTCTGCTAGTTTTTTGATAATTTTATAAGACATTATGTAATTTTTGAAAGCAGTATTAAATCAGTTATAGTTTTAAAATTAGTATTTTTCAAGTAAAATATGATTTAAATTAAAAATTAAATTAAACATATTTTGAAAATTATTTTTGAGAAATGGAGTTCATTTTTGGATTATAAAAATAAAAAATGTTTAGGGTAAATATTTTTGATTTATCTAAATGACTTTATTTTTTATAATAATAGTAAAATATTGTAATTTACCATATTTATACTTTATTAGTTAAATACACTATTTATTGAGTCATGGATGATGTAAGAACCTTAGGTTCAAAATCACATGCACATATTTAATTTTGGGTCACAATAATCCTTCCTATTTTTTTTCCTACGGAAAAATAATAAAATAATTATTAACATATTAAACCCCCCCCCCTCACCTCCAATATAAATACCACCCATACCCCCTCTTCTCTTCACTCCTATCATGACTTCTGCCTTCCCTAAATTTTGCAAAAACAATCTCTCCATGATCCCCCTCCTCCCAGGTCCATTATCCCTTGGTCTCCTGAAAATACAAAACTCTCCCCTTAGGATTCACTCAAGGAAGATTAAATCACGAGGTTAATTCCTCTTTTCTTTTCATTCATTTTATTTTCATGTTTTTTTGTTATATTTTCTTTACTAATATCTCCCCATCCAAATGATATAAAAAATATAATATCATATATTAAATGGAATTTGTTTATTCTAATGGGATAATTAATTATCATTCCTCCTTTCGTCTTCGTTTATATGAAATAAATGAAAACACCATCCGAGATGTGTAAATTTATCACATTCAGGGACGATGGGTTATCAATTTCTAATACCATCTTCAATTTTTTTCATGAAACCATTTATATGGTTGAACTGGACTATTAGATATTATTTTTATCTTATGTTAGGTTATGTAATCTGTTTCTATACATTATTAAAAATAATAATACAAAACAAGTTAATTTTGAGCAAAATAACCAAATTAATCCAAGCTTTTATCATTATTGTTTTGAATAATGATTCACCTTCACTCAAAATGACCAATTGAATTTTATAACCATTTAATCTTCTCTATATTCAGAGAATTTATATAACATCAATTCTAAAAAATCATTCTCATCATACATGTTCAACCGAATATGAATATATGTGAACTGATCTTTAAAACCAAGGATGAAAATGCTCCCAAACAATGAAATTGAACCACTTAACTCTTCAAAAAGAACCCGAATGAACATAATAAGTTTATACTATATCAATAAAATGTAGTAGTTTTTTTAATTATTAATTAGTTGCCCTAATTTAATTATTATTGTCATTAATATCAGGTGAAATATACCATCAAACTAATGGTAAGGAATTCTACCCGACTTCCATTATTCCACCAGGTTGTTCATACTCTTTATTTACCCAAATCAAATCCTATATTAGGTTAATGTACATATTATAATTTATGTTTATATGTCCAAATGCATGTCTCATGACCTTTTATCCATTATCTTGGGGGACATACATTCATTTAATTGATTCACTCTTAAATACTTCCCGATAAGGAACCCCATTTTAAGGGAACTTCACGATTTCGTTCCCAATTTTAATTAAATTCTAAAATATGTTTTAATCCACCATTGGTTTTATAAAACCAATGTTTTATTGTGAAAACATTCTTGGATCACTTCTGATTTTATATATAGAATTATTCCCAATTATATTTTAAATTCTTGTTAGTATTTTCCTTAAAATAGAACTAAAATGATTTAATGTTAAATTACTTAAATATAGGTCTTTCATGTTCTCAAATTATATTTGACATCACATACTATGATATATTCATATTTTTACTTATGAATTTCAATGTAAATTTTAATTCCTTTCTTTAATGGACACTTTATGATACACCCATTCATTATGCTTTATGACAGGATTATGATACCCATTTCATCCCATGGGTATCCTTATGCTTATGTATGATTTATTATGTATGATTAATAATGTAGAGAAAATATTCATGAACATACTAAGATTGATGCTCCTAGATAGCTCTCCAATGCATTGGGTAATATTTAGTCTCATGAGACGTTATTTGCAATGGTCTTGGCAGTTGTTCATGACTCATGATACTATGAGAAACAGTTATGGTGGTTAACCGTAACTTGTGATACACTATGTGAAATGAGCGTTGACTCATGATAAAGTCATGTTTTATGTTGCTACCATAATATAATTATTCCATTTTATATGACCGCATGTTTATATGTTAGGATTTCACATGCTCCGGGCATTTTTATATCATTATGGCATGCCTTCTAACCCATGTGCTAATGCTCTTTCACTATGCTTTTCCCCTTACTGGGCTTTTTGATCATCCCATTGTTCATGTTATCCCCAGGATACCCTATGAAGATGTATGAGCTCAATGGATTTTAGGATAACATTAAGAATATTAAATAAAGATAGTTTTTATTTATTACTATGTTTTCATTTTTATGTACCTAGTCTTTTAAGACACTAGGCATCAATATCCATGGATTTTAAAATGTTGTTTTATTATGATTCACATCATGGAATGTTATTTTTAAATGGCTAAGGTCACTATAGTGGACTAGGGAAATTATGTTTCCATATAAACTATTTATACGATGTGTTCGATCTCCTTTATTTTATTTTTATTTATACTTTATATCTTTAGTAAGGAGAAATATTTCAATGTTCGCTCATGAAGAGGGAGATTTGTTGTAAAAGAAAATATTTGGAACTCAATTCACCCCACTATTGAGTGTCTAGATATCAATTATCTAGTAAAACACTATGTGGATTGTAAAGGGGCCATGAGGATAGGTTAAATGTGATAGATGACTCTACCATGGTAAGATAAGTGTCCATGAGGAAATATTTTACTTGATACCTTACATTAATATGGGTATGTAAGGATCCTTGAGGTTGGATTTCAAGTGATAAGGTGTGATATGGAAGTGCATGTGTGGTGGGATTCTCTGCCTATTATATCATTCCCTTTTGTGTATATATATATATATATAAACTATTATGGTTTTCATATAATCATGATTGGTCTTCATCAAGATTATACCAAGATGGATTACATTAGAAAATCAGAATGGCGGTGATATGGTGTTGCATGAGCAGGCACATGATGAGGCCCCTAAGGGTTGGGATGAGTCCCCATTTGTTCTGTGTGATCATGATCTATAGTTACAGGCTTCATTATAGGAAATATATCCATATATGGAAGAATTTGGGCCATGAATGGATTATTAGTTCATGAAAATCCTAGATCATGATATATAGGTTCTCGAAAGGGGAACTCAGGGAGCTTATCCATCAATGGTAAACCATACTTAGGAGTTCTGCTCTCTTCACCCTCCTTTATTTAATGGTGATGTTGGAGGGAAGGTGGAAGATAATTGGTTTGAATTAGTGCATATTAAATTAAACCTTCTCAAGACAACCTCGGGTTTGAGGGTGAAACGGTTTCCATACATGCTCAAGGGATCAAAAAAATGTCGGTGGGATATACATGTCATGTGAGAAGATACGAGAGACTAGCATTGCATAATTTAAAATTAGGGTTATTCAAGGGATTTTTCATAGAGATTCTAAGGATATATAATGCTTTCATGTTCGGGAATCTCTAACAGGGATATACTTATGTCATAGTTCATGTGGACAATGTCAGAGACCTATTGTTATTTTCACCTTCAATGGTATATAGGGACATCACTAGGGTTTGATGTTTTCAGGATATCTTGAGGCACTCCATCAAGGTAAATGTCAATATATTTAGGTATACATTCTTTTCATAGACATTCAATCAGTTTCTAATATTTGATGGAAATTTTATTGAATGGTCTTATTTGATATGGGTGAAAAAAATAGGTGACATGGGAGGGGATTTTTCTTTTATCTAGAAGTGGATTCGTGACGAATCAAATCATGGTATTCTAGTTATAGACTCATGAAGTTCACCCATGAAATGGTATATAGTATATTATTCTAGTTTCAGTAGCTAGGAAATTTTTAGTCCTAGGGAAATCAAGATGCAACGGATTTCTTGGCATGAGTCTAGATTGTTCATTTAGATAGGCTTTAAAGGAAGAATTATAATGATTATGGAATTAAGGTACTGGGACAGACATAGGTATCTGAGGTCCGATCGATAGCTGTACCGGGAGATGGTGGTTGAGACTCAACTACATGTGGAGGTTTTTGGAAGAGATAGCGAGACCCAATAGTGGGGTCATAGACCAGTATCTGGTATAGCTCTGCAGGGAACCCAAGCTATGTGCTGTATTTATTCAGTCCAGGTACATTAAATAGAGCTCTTGGTGCATTGTAGTTCATGGAGAAAACTATAGTCTGACGTATGTCATGGTTATGGGAATTACCATGTTTTTTTTTCTTGGTTTAGTTCTATTGCATGAGGTGCATATGTGTAAATTTTGGACTAACTAAGAATTAGTTAGAAGGTTGGAATAAATTATAATGGTTGATATATATATGTGAGGTGTGTTGTCATATAGGAATCAATTTGATGCAAGTTTTTAAGAGGTTTGTTGGAATCGGTATTTTTATGAGGATATGTATGTATATATGATGATGGATCTACAAGCATCTAATGAGATGCCGGATTTTATGATTTCCATGTATGGAATTTGTACATTAGGGCATCTGCTGAGATGTGGGAATTTATTGGTTTTATATATGATAGATGCATGACTTGAGAACCTAATGAGGTTATAGAGTGATGCTCTATCATGGTATGAGAATTATTTCTAGGGATGGTCTGTGGGCCATTGGATATTTTTTTTGGATTGGTAATAAACTTTATAGGTAACTCATCAAGTGAGAAGTGCATTGAGCATAGTTAACCTTTGAATTAATAATCCTGGTAGACCTAAATGATTTTGATGAGATGGGTTTTTTCAATACCAAATCTAGTTAAATCATGTTATCTTAGGAATGAGATATTTTAAGGTGGGGAGATTTTAATGTCCCATGTTTTTGAGTGGGTTGAAAATACTCAACATTTTTTAATTATCTTGTTTGGTGAGAAAGAAAGAATTATATTCTATCTTAAAAACCAAATTTCAGAAGTCAGATTGACCCAAGGACTTATTATTAGATAGTATTTTTTGTATTATAATTCTATTTAGTATTTCAAGTGAGTTTCAAGTGTTATGGGGCCGGGAAACTTAGTTTCCGGATAGCCCGCATTGATGCGCGTTTTTTTCCAAAACTATATAGCCTTTATATGTTAACAATGAGGCCTACATGCAACATTGGACATAGATTTTAAAACTATAAAAGTAGAGGAAAATGGTCCAATGAGTCTTATAAAATTTTTAAAGTAGGGATTTTAAATGTTTTATGTAAGTTTTTGAAAACCATATGCCTAGCTTGTGCATGTGTGGAGCTTGAAAAGTGAGCACTGCACGCTTGGAATACGATTATCCAAACTATGTGGCTCATTTATTTAGTAAAATTTACCAAAATTACCCTCCTAACATATTATATTTTCTTCTTCCTTTTCATCATATTCCACCACAAACTAATATGGGGCTCCTATAATTCTCTCCCATCTACCCTTTTTTCCTTCTTCCTCAATAAAAATATGATATGTGATCTGTTGGTGGCTATCGATTCATCTCGGTATTAACATTAATCAACAATATTCTCATTTCTATTCTTCTAACCATATGAAGCTCTAGATCTCTGTGATAGTTTTTTCTTATTTTTAGTTTCTTCATAAAAATGTATTTTTCATCTGTTTCATATTTATTTAGAGGCCAACTTTAGTTAAGTGTTCTCTTACAAGTACCAGGTAGGTGGTTCCCATCATTCTCGTTGATTTTGATAGTGTTTTGGGGTTTCATTATTACACGCGACATGGTTTTTCATAGAGATAAAATAGTTCATCAAATGAATACTTATTAAGTTTTTGGAATGATAATATGAGATGTATATGGGATTAATATAACTCCACTACAAAGGATTAAGCCAGGTTAGGGTGTTGGACTAGCTTGGGTAGTTTTGGGTTGGAAATATTATTTAGATTTAATTTAATTGTTTATATGAAATTCATCTGTTCCATGGGAACATTATGGTGAAATCTTGAGGATAGAGTTAATGATGATTACATGGATTGAGACGATGTGTTTTGTCTAGTTGGGAATGGATTATGTTGCTCCGATAATGATGATCACTATATTGAGGTGACTGTGTATTCGAGTTGAGGTGATATTATCATCAGGATGGGGGTAATGGATCATGTGATTTGAGTTAGTGTTAACAATTGTGACATACCATCATGGTTTGAGGGGAACTAGAATTCAAATGATGAGGCCTTGGTTGTTTTGGGATTTATGCTCAATATTTGTTGGTTGAAGTGTGGCTGGAGTTTTATTCCTGTAGATATGACTCAGATGAGGTGGTTTTCACCACACGATATGGGTGGTGTCCCCTATAGACTTTGAATATTTGGTGATGGAGTTGATCATCATTTATGTTTGTGGGGGGGGGGGGTCTCGCCATATAAATCCCCATGAATGGTGAATGACCTTCTATTAATGGTTCTGAGACTAGCATTTAGGGATTGAACCTCATCGTGATGCATGAGGCGGTTGGCATAGGATATTGGGAGGATAGATATCACCATAACTAAGGACATCATTTATTGGGCTGACGGTGATTATTATTTGGATGATAGACATATATGTGCCTTAGTATGTTGAACATGGATCTTATTGTGATTTTTTATTCTTAGGTCTAAGAGAATAGGTACATATTGTTTAGGTGTTCCATTTGGACATCAAATATTTGACTGGTGGATCAAGGTGTCAAGTGACATGATTTTATGTGAAACAAGAGGGTTTACCTAGTATGACTTTTGTCTAGGATTCCATGGACACTAATACATGGATCATCACCCCTATAATTATATTTATGAATAAATGTGTTTTATTCCATATATATAATAAGGGACACATATTTAGATATTTTCAGTGATGGATAATGTATAAGATATTTTCCTTGTGGATGCTGAACACAATAGAAGTGGGTATTTTATTAAATGGGTGTGTAATACCTTTCTATTTATATTCCAAATACACCTATATAATTATGGATGTAAGACAGAAAAACATTTGTGGTGTCATATTGAGATATATTCCCTCGCCCTACACATACCCCACAGGACACGTATATACATTATTTATCTATGATCGGGTTGTGGATCAGGCTCAAGATATGGAACCCAGTGATCTAGTTATAATTCGTAGCATGGGACAGATTGAAGTGGACCATGACAGTTCTAATGTATTTTCTAGGGTTTTGTTTTTTTTTTTGTTTCGGCATGCTTAATATATGTATGTCCTTATGTTCATCCATGGGAGGCCCAGTTACCTATTGTTCTTCATTACCAGATATTATATGTGTTCTCTAAAACTGGTATTAATCTTGGGATTGTATATTATTATTCATCTTTGTTTTATTTTCATCCCTTGAGGTGTGTTTCTTTAACTGATTTATGATTTTCTTCCATTGCTATGAATTTGTGGACCATTATTATTATCACCACAAAATCTTATAGTATCCCCACTATAACCTCTAAAAAGTTGTGGTTTATAATTTCCTTTGATATTTTATGAACCCACAAGAAAAATATAGCATGAAAAGTATATCTAGAGACTATATTGTTTCAATTGATCGTGACTGTGAAACTGGCCTCTCATAATCTTCTAAAGTTACAGTGATCAGCCATGATAGATGAATATAGGTTTAAATTAAGAATTAATGAAGGAGTATTAATAGTGACATTATAATTCATTCTTTAATACTCTGTTTATAAATTTTTAATTTTTATTTGGTGTCAATATGAGAATATCACTATCCACAAAGGTGTGTCTAAATAACTCAGTTGAGATGTGGGGACAGAAAAGATCATTATTGTAATATTTATTATAAATTGATTATTAATGGAAATGTTTAGTATGTTTTGTGGGAAACTATAATCCCTTCAATATTTATTTTAGGCCAATGAGTTATCAAGTAGTTCTAATTGGACTAAAAGAAAACCATTGATTTAAATTTACACATCATATCATTGAATGAGTATTTGATGGATGACAAAATAGATGAGTAAAGGTAGTGGGGATACCGGTTTAGAAACTTTTTGTGTGATCCTATTGGATAGAAACTAAAGAGAAAATTCATTAGATATTATAAGATTCCATGTAAATTTATTTATTAGTGAATCGTTGGAAATATAAATATCATAGGTGAGTAAACCCACAAATTCAATGTGTTTATTATAGTATTTACACACAATAATGATTAGTTTCCTTTCTTGAAAAAATCCCACACATATAAAGTTACTGATCATATTATTATTCTTATTGATAATACTTAAAGGAAATATTTATAGAGATAAACCAATGTAAAATATGGATGTGAGCACTATGTTTACCAAGAAAAATATCATAATGTGTGTCATAGACTTTCTTTTCCACATATCCAACGAGTTTATAATTCCAGGGGGTTCTCTCAAGATAGTAGCTTCTAATTTTTTTACAAAATAAGGGGATATGAAGGTAGATAAAGGGTAGTGATTGGCTCTTCACTCTAAGAGTTTTAGAAATTCTATTTTTATGAGACGCAAATATTCCATTGTTAAACACAATGAAATACTTATTCCAATTGTAACACCCCCAAGGTTTTACAAATATATTTAACATTGACTTCATGAAACACAGAGACACAATGAAACAAAAACTTTGTTATAGTTATAAACTAGCCTCTATAAAAATTAATTCCACTTCTATAATTTAAATTTTGAAAAAAAAACATACACTTTTGTGATTCCAACGAGCTTATACCCTAGTGGTACAAGCTCCTGCTTGGCATCCAAAAGACCCGAGATCAAATCCGGGCTGGGGTGAATTTTCGGGTACTGTAGCAGGGCACTGTAGCAGGGCACTATAGCAGTACTGTAGTAGCCCTGGGACTATAGCAACAGCGACACTGTAGCGGCGGAGGGACTATAGCAGGTACTGTAACGGCATCGGTTACTGTAGCAGTGCGGGTACTGTAGCAGTACTGTTCAGTGAGGGGTCCTTCGGGCCAAAAAATGGGCTTTCAAGCCTTGTATTCAGGACACTTGGCCTTGGGCCTTCGAGCTATGTAAAGGGTCACCCTCTACCCAGTCTAAAGAGGTCTTTGCTTTAAATAATAAATTGTGGCTTCGGCCCCAACCTTTAAAAAAACATACACTGTTGTGATCAGTATGATATTTAGTGTCTAATAGAATCAACATACATTTTTTGTGAATAGTAACTTCCCCTTATTGTTAGTATTATACCCTTATGAACAGTAACTTACCCTTATGATAGTAATGTGACCTTATACAAAGAATCTTCAACATATATGAATAAATATAATTTTGGAACCATATAAATGAGAGTTAGTATTTTAAAAAATAATAATTAAGGGTTGATATTTCTGTGAGTAATAAATATTTAATTAAATTATTAAATTATTAAATATAGTTAAATTAAAATAAATGTTCATAAAATGTATTATTCAATAAATATTTTTCTTTAATTTTATTTTAGGATAAATTTTTGAGACCTCGGTTAATTTTTGAATGTATTATAAAATCCAAATTAAATTTAAAATATTTATTTTTCATGTAAATAATGATTTTATTTAAAAATTAAAAAACTATTATTTGGAAAATTATTATGATAAATTGGTGTTAATTTTTTATTTCTATACAAAAAAATGTTTAGGGTGATTTTTTTTTTGTTTTTCTGAAATACTTGAATTTTGTGAATAGTGAAATTCGATATTTTAAAAAATAGGATAAATAAATGAATTTATGAATCCTGATTTATTCATGGATGATGTAGATGTCCATTGGTTCGAATAGACTTGAACCTATTACTATATTGGTTCACAAAAATAAAGCATTGTTAATTTTCTGGAGAAAAATAATAAAATATTGAATAAGATATTCAAAAATCACTCCCCCCTCCACTATAAAATACACCCATCACTCCCTCTTCTCATCACACCTCTAATCCTTGAATCTTCATAATGTTAATACCCAAATACTCTTTCCTAGAATTTTCATACATCAAATATATCTTGATCTTTCAAAAATACCAAAACCCCATCACTTAAGGAGGTTCTCATGGAGGTGTACTCAATTGGTAAAATCCACATCCTTTTTCCAAAAAAAATATTTTTAGTTCATTATTTTATTATTATATCCTCACCTATTTGATAAAAATGATCATTGTAACTCCAGTATCATATATATACTATAATTATATCATCTTAATGTAATTTACATCATCAATATATTTACTCTCTCTCTTTCTGTTTTATTTTAAAAACAAAATCATCACCCGGGAGGTGTCGATTTACAACCTTTGTGGACTACGAAGTTGCGTTCATCAATTTAATATTCAAGGCTACTCATGAAATCATTTTTTATGGTTGAATAATAATATAATTTATGTATTATATATTATATAATTATTCTTGAACAATCATCAGTACATGATATTAAATAATATAATAAAACTAGTTCATTGTGATCTGAAAACCATTGTAAAAATCTAAATGGTTATCACTAAATTTTTTATCTAATGATACATACTCATACTATATAACCAAATGATATGAATAAACATTTACACTACTGTATGTTTATAAATATCACATGAAATCAATTTTGGAGAATTATACTCATTCCACATGAACTTCCATTATCATATACAATTATACCGATAATGAAAACCAAATAAAACAAATGCTCCAGAGTGATAAATATGTATCTTATAACTCATGAAAAGGACATAAATGAAAATAATAAAAATATTAAAAGAAATGTAAAAAGTATTTTTAATTAAATAATTTATTTATTTTATTTGATTATCCAGGACTGAAAGGTCAAGTGCAGAACACATTTGGACACATGGTAAGGGTTATCTACTCAACCCTTCATTTTCATTCAGGTTGCACTCTCTCTCTATCTTAGTCCTAATTAAATTATAAATTATTATTTTGTACTCATAAATTTTATTTGAATGTTCTATATATCTGTACCAATCAAGAATACTCCTATATTATATGGAGAGAATTTTTTTTATAAATATCATTCATAATTCTTCCAGATATACAAGCCTAATTCAGGTGAACATCTCAAATTCTCTCTGATTTTTCGGTGAATTATAAAATCAATTTTTAAGAGAAATTATAATTCTAAAACCACTCATTTAATCCTGAAAAACAACATTGGATTATTCTTGGGCTTGTGCAATTATTTTTCCAAAATAAGTCTTCTTTTCAATGTAAAAGTGTATTTCTCTCAAACATTTCTCGATGAATTTATTTGAGTATTTTTTGTCTATTTAAACACATCTATTAAATTTTATGTATTATAGAGGTTAATATCTTATTTTTTATCATCTAATAGATTATATTAAATGTTTCATGATCATTTTGACTGTTAATGTGCTATCTTGATACCATTCACCATACTACTCGGAATGGTTATTGTTTATGTGTACCAATTGGGGAAATTTATTTCATATGTTCATGTTGTTTATGAGCCCCGTTCATATGAAGAATGTGTTATACATATAAATAGACATGAGAGGACCAATATATACACTTGATGCATCAGTATGCATCATGAGACAAAACTGAATTGGGTTTTGGTCAAGGCCTTACCCAAGTATTTACAGATATCTTGGTCGAGGCCTTAACAATATGTTTCAGATGTCTGACAATATGTATTCTCTCATTATTGTATTTGTAATTGATAATCGATTTGATAAATGGACTAGTAGAATGTCGGTGGTTATATTTCATCCTCTTGTGGTCTTTTATATGGATATATTAAATCAGCTTCCATTCCTACCATATTATGCCCAAGTATCTTTTTGAAACCATGTATTTTTTTCATAATACATAGTGGTGGTTTTTATGTTTACTTCCTTTGTATTAAATAAAATTACTATGAATCTAATATCACACCTTTAATGTGATTTATTTTCCTCTGGTTATGATGATTAATATTAAGAATGTATTATATGGATAATCATGGAGTCATATGAATTTTCAATTGTGTATTTTGTTTCATGTTGTAATGTTGAACTTATGTTTGTGTCATTTTTTCCAAAACTACTAAACTATTCATTCCATTGGGATATGGATTTCTTGTAATCATTCCATTGTAATAAAATAAGACACCAACTCTGGGCTACTAGTTTCGGGTCCTTATAGTTGGTATCTGAGGATGTTTAGAAGAAAACATGGAAACTAGATTTAAGAAACATACATTCACAGAAAACCCCCTAAGTTAAACTTTAAGGATAAACATACAATAACATCCTATAATTTTGGTAAAGAAGATATTATATGTATATTCCTTGAAAATAAATCCATGTCTGGATACTATAAGTGGATGTTGTTTTCGAATAGATGTACCTAAGTGTAACAACTCTGACATGGTGTTTTAGGCTTGAGTTGGGGCATCCTAGAAAATGAAAATTGGCCTTACTGCACACCTAATTTGACACTCCCTGGGGATGTACATATGATAATTCACATATCCATTACAATCCACAATAATTTATTTAAAAGTAAATTTTTCCACAAAGAATTCATTTTTATGATTAGGGGATTTGATATGTATAGTATTTCAATTTTTGTTAAGTATTCTGCTAGTTTAAATTATGTTATATGATACATAACATCATATAGTGTGTTCCATCATTTAGAAATAGAGAATAATAAATAGAATGCAAACTATATCAATGTGTGTATCCCATGTATGGATTTCCCCTCTATACAAGATAATGATGTTTGTTTTGGATCTATGAAGGGTTTTGAGAAACTTATAAATATAATGGGATAGATGACGTAGGTTATGGACAATAACCATACATGTATGTATCACCATTAACATCAATGTAGAAGATAAATGATATAAAACTTTATTCACCAACAATCTCTATAATGTAATGGGACTACAAAGCCATTTTTAGAAGAGAAGTGGATATGTTTCATGGAGAATATATTTCTTGCATTTGGAAGTAACTAAATAGAGAAACTTGTAATAGAAATTTATCCTTTATAGATAGATATTGATAAATGGTTATCACCAATTAAAAACAAAAATGTGGATGAAGAGATTGAAAATATAGAGTTGATGGATTTTAAGTAAATATTATTTGAAAAATACTTTCCTCTTGAGTAGTGATTGGATATAAAAATCATTTTCTGAATATGAGGAAAAACGGATGAGAATATTGAAATGTATGAAGCTAACATCAAATGGTTAGAAAATCATTTCTTCGACAACAAACGTAATTCAATGAGAAGTATTGATCGATGCATTGATGGTATAAAACCATTCCTTCGAAGGGCACAGGTTTAGAAAACATTATCATCATACGATGATATAGTGTCATGTGGAATAAAGATAGAAAAAAATTTCCCTATGTCTTATGAAATTAAGTGAATTTAAGGGAATAAGTCGGTGGTAGAGGAAAGAATGCATAAAGGGTATAATAAGTAGTGTATTTTTTAAACATGTGAAACTTGAGAAATTAAACACCCAAGAGTATTCTTAAAAGAAAATGTAATTTATTACAAATGTGGAGAAAGAGACAACCAATCAAGAGATTTTAAGGGAAAGAAAGAAGCTACCAATGTTTATTGCTAGAATTATAAATATATGGTACATTATAACAATTAGGGTCCAATGAATCAAGAAAATATTCCCCATAGAAATCCAAGAGGGAAATTCCATGCTTACTCATTCACAACTACTGAAGTGGAAGTTCCTAACGATGTGTTGGAAGGTAATATAATCAATTCCTCAAACATGGAAAATTCATTATTTTATTATAGATCATCAGATTCATTTATATCTTCTTATTTTTATTTAAAAATAAGATATTTCCAATTATCCTAAATAAGGTAGTTGACATTACAAACCCCTAAAGGAAGTCTAACTGCAACAAATATGTTTTAGGAAGTCCCCATTATGTCATATAAATATTCATTATCTACTAATTTTATCTTCATACAAATGGTAAAATTTTATATAATCCTTGGCATGGATTGGAATTCAAAATAAGATGTGAAAATCTATTGGTAGAAGAATGAAATTACTATTTGTAAAGATGTTGTATAATCTATTGTCTTCAGAGCAGTAGCATCACCATTTGATTCATATATTGAACCATCCCAAGTAGCTCTAATGAATAAAATTATTATGGAGGATGAAAAACCAGTATCTATGTGTGAGAAAAGAAATATTCAAATTGAGTATAAACCTATTTTGAATCAGTACATAGATTTGTTTCCAAAGGATTTAGCTTGACATCTTGGCGAGAGGGAAATTTAGTTTGCAATTGATTTAATTCTCAGGGTAAGGCCTATATCAATGGATCCATATAGAATGACCCCAGTAGAATTAGTAGAACTAAAGTACCATCTCAAGGAATTGAGTGATAAGGGATTTATCTATCTTATTGTTTATCCATGGGGATCACTTTTTCTCTTTTTCATGAAGAAAGATAGATCCATGTGGTTGGGTATTTACTATTGAGAAATTTGTGCTCTAAAAATAGACAACAAGTATCCCCTACCTCAAATTTATGATTAATTTGATCAACTTCATGGAGCTGAATATTTTCTTAAGATACACCCCTGAACTATATATCATCAGTTTCATGTGAAAAAGGAAGATATTACAAAGACATAATTTTGAAATAGGTATGTGCATTACGAATTTACATAAATACCTTTGGGACTGTCTAACGCACCCTCTATTTTCTTGGATATAATTATTATATTTTTCAAGGAATAGCGTGATAACTTTGTTGAGGTATTTGTTATTGACATCCTGGTGTTCTCTAAAAGCTATCAATATTATGAGAATCCCATAAAAATTATTCTTAAGACTCATAAAATAAATGAATTATATGGGAAGTTTATCATGTGTCAATTTTGTCTTAAATAAATTTTGTTTCTTGATCATATTGTCTATAAAGATGTAACTGTAGTTGATCCTGTGAATACAAAGGTTCTGTGCTAATTTCCTACTCCAACGAACATAATTGATGTATGTTGTCATATTTGTTCAGTAGGATTTTATCACCTATTCATTTAGAACATCACCCATTTATCCAATCTATAGACCAAGCATACTCATAAATGGGTTATGATTGTATGGAAAATATAATGTGAAAAATGATTTGAAGAATTTAAGAGGTGATTAGTAAATCCTTTTATCCGGACCCTAAAAACGAGAAATTGTAGATTTTTGATCTACAATGATGCATCAATGAAAGGAATTAATTTTTTCATTATGAATAATGATCGAGTTTTGTCCTATTTATCAAGAAAGTTATCAATTCATGAAAAGAACTATCAAACTAATGATCATGAGTTAGTAGCTATCAAAATTCTTTTTATTATAAGGATACATTGTCCATAAGGAGAAAGGTGTGAGATATAAATGGATCAGAATATTTTAAAACATATCTTATCATCAAAATACCTCACCTTAAGGAAAATGTGATGTCTTGAGCTACTCAAGTATTATGAAGTTTCCATATACTACCACCCAAGAATGGAAAATAAGGTAAATGATGTATAGATCAGGAAGGATCCTAGAGTTTTAAACCAAATGGGGATTGAACGGGATCCTATATTAATGGATCTAGTAAAGGTGGATATATGAATTATCAAATAAAGTGAAACATCAATACTTTTTCCTTTAAGTATCCAACAAAATTTATTATAAAAAATTAAAAAAATTCAGTTAGAACATGATAATCTTCAAAACAAAATTAATGGTGTCATTGATGGGAATCTTTCTAAATTCATGTGTGAAGATGGAATTTTGAAAATTTTGATGATGTTTTGTGTTCACTCCATACCCAAGCTGGAAAAGGAGTTATTTGATGATAACCATATTTCTATTTTCTCTATACACAATGGTATAAAAAATTTATAGATAATTGAAGGATATTTTTTGGTGGGACAAAACGATGAGGGAAATTGTTGTATGTGTATCAATATGTTTAGTCTATCAACAAGCGAAGGCTGAACGAAAACATCCTAGATGATTCTTGCATCAACTACCTAATTATACATTGAAATGGGATGACATCATCTGAATTGTTTCACTATATTAAGAAAAATACTATGAAATGATGATGCAATATGGGTAATTATTGATTGACTTACAAAATCAACACATTTCCTCATTATTAGGGAGGATTTGCTGCTAGAGTGACTTTCATGACTCTATATCAATTGCATTGTGAGATTTCATGGAGAACCCATCTCAATTATTTCTGATCATGATCCAGGATTCACATTGGAATTCTTGAAAACTCTTCAAAAAATTTGGATACTAAGATTCGATTGAGTACTTCTTATCACCCTCAAACTAACGAGAAATGGAAAAGGATGATCTAAACTTTAGATGACATGTTGACATTATTCTCACTTGATTTTCAAGGTATGTGATATTATTATTTACCTTTGGTGATGTTTTTTACAATAATAGTTTCTATTCTGGTATTAAAATTGATCCATATTAATAATTGCATGGAAAGAGAATTTGTACACCAATGTGTTTGGATGATCTTGGTGAAAGGAAGATTATAGGCATAGAGATTGTGGGGGAAACCACAGCAAAGCTAAACACAGTTCAAACCCTTATCAATGAATCTCAAAGTAGAAAAAATAGGTATGTTGATAATTGAATGAATGGATTTTAATTTCAAGTGGGAGATCATGTTTCCATAAAAGTATCTCCATGAAAGGGTGTTATATGTTTTGAGAAGAAAGGTAAATTGAACCCTAGGTACATTAGTACTTTTGAAATTCTATAGAGAATTAGTGGTATGAATTATCATTTGGCAATGCCTCAATTCCCTTAAAATGTACACAATGTGTTTTATATCTCATTTATTAGAAATTATATGCCATATTTAATACATATACTCACTTATGAAGGAATTGAATTAGAACATGACCAACATTGCTATGAGGAACCAATATGGATTATAGAAACTAAAATGTAGCAGTTTAGGAATAAGATGACTTTGATGGTAAATGTACTTTGGAAAAATCCTAAAATTTATGCAAAAATGTGGGATCCTAAGGAACATATGATGAAGACCTACACAAATCTTTATATGAGGTAACATTCTAGTAATTTTCAGGAAGAAAATATTTTAAGGGGGGAAGAATGTAACACAACAATGTTTTACATATAAATTTAATATACATTTCATGAAACATTGAAAACATGTGAAATAAACACTTTTTTATAGTTATAACCTACCTGTTAAACATAATTTTTCCACTTCTATGATTTGAATGTCGAGAAACTGACAAACACGGTTGTTATCCGTATGATATTTAGAGTATGATAGGATCAACGTGCATTATTTCAATAATGACATACCCTTTTGAATAGTAATGTACCTTAATGAATATAAACCTCACCCTTGTATGTATAAATAAAATTTAGGAACTATATAATTGACGGTGAATGTTTTGAAAATTAATAATTAAGTGTTGATATTTTGGTGTGTAATAAGTATTTAATTACAATTTCAAATAAATAAATATATTTGAAATAAATTATATTTTAATAAAATATAACATTCAATAAATATTTTATTTTTCTATAAATTTATGATAACTTTATGTGACCTCGGTTTATTTTTTAAAGTATTTTAAAATAAGTTTTAAATATAAAATATGTATTCTTCAAGTTAGTATGATTTTATTTAAATATAAAATTTATCTTATTTTGAAAATTATTATTTTTAATCTAATTTCATTTTTTAATTATATATCTCAGTAAATGGTTTGGGTGTATTTTTGAGATTTTTTTCTGAAATAATAGAATTTGTGTGAATAGTGAAATTTGATAATTTATGAAATATGATAAATAAATAAATTTCTACATAATTTTTGAGTCAGGTATGATGTAAATAACCATTTTATATAAATAACATGAATCTATTACTATTTTTGGTGAAAAATAATCATATTATATATATAGTCTTGAGAAAAATAATAAAATATTGAATAAGATATTCCAAAATAACTCATCTCATCTACTATAATAAACACCCATCACTCCCTCTTCTATTCAATCTTCTATGCCATTAATATTTTGAATAATTTGAAAATATAATATTATCTAGTCTCTCCCAATGTCTAAAATCTAATTTTATTTCCAAAATACCAAAACCCTTTCTTTGAAGGATGTTCTCAAGGAGGAGTACTCAAGAGGTAAAATCATCTTCCAATTTTCTTTTAATTTCTTTTAAGTTCGTTATTTTATTTTTATCTCCTCACCTCCTCTATCCAAATTATCACGATAAATCCATTATCATATATATACTAGAATAATATCATGTTAGTGAAATATCCATAATCAATATCTTCACTCACTCTCATTTATTTGAAAAACAAAATCATCATCCGGGTGTTGTTGATTTACAACATTTGTGGACGATGATGTTTCGTTCTTCAATTTATTCTTCATGGTTGGTCATTTAAACATTATTATAGTTGAAACATATTCTAAAATATGTATTATATCTTATGTATATATTCTTAAAACAAAATTTATACATGGAATTAAATAATACAATAAAACTATTTCATTGTGATTGAAAAATGGCCATAAAAATATAAATGATTATCACTGATTGTTTTGTCTAATGATTCACACTAAAAAAATATAAAAATGATATATATAAAAATTTAAACTAATTTATGTTCTTAAATATCATATAAATTCAACTCTATAGAACTATACTCATTCTGTATGTTTTCCATTATCACATACAATTATAACTACGATGAAAACCAAGGAAATGAACGCTTTCGAGAGATATATTTGTATCATATAACTCATAAAAATCCCATAAATGAAAATAATAAAAATATATAAAATAAAAAACATATAAATAGGGTTTTTAATTAAAAAATTAATTGAATTATATTGATAATTCCAGACAATAAAATCAAGTGTTGAAGACATTCAGACACAAGGTAAGGGTTTTCTACCTGAACCTCTAGTTTTTCTTATTACCCTTTTCGGTCTTAGTCCCAATTAAATTATTAATTATTCTTATGTAATCCTAATATATTCTTTTTTAATTTTGTATAATTTTTTATCAATCATAATCCTTATTTATTTTATGTGGGGATAAATTGATTATAACTATCTTTCACAATTCTTCCAGATTAACAGGCCCAGTTGAAGATAAGTTTTCAAATTCATAAATATTTTAAATTTCACACTATAAAATATTTTAAGACACAGTTTTTTATTAAACCACTAATTTAATCATAGAATGTCTACCATGGTTCATTTTGATCTTATGCTAATATTATTTCAAAAGATCTATTCTTTTCAAAGTAAAAGTGAATTTCTCTCAAAAATTCCTCAATAGTATTTTTTGAGTATTTTTTTCCTATTTTAAAACCATTGTTGAATTTTATATCTTATTGAGGTCGATATAATATTTTTATCATCTACCATATTTTAATAAACTATTTACAATCTGTTTCACTGAGGATGTGATATCTTGATACTATTCACCATACTACTCAAAATAGTTAGTGTTTATGTGTACAGATTGGGGAAAGGTATTTCATATGTTGATGGTGTTTATGTTTATCCATTTTAATATGAAGAATAAATTGGGGTTAGAAATTTATTTGGGGGGAAATATCTCCCCTTGATGCAATGGTATGTCTCATAAGAGAAAACAGAATTGGGTTTTGGTTTATGCCTTAACCTTGTATTTTTAGATGACTTGGTCGAGGCCTTAACATTATGTTTTAGATGTCCAACATTTTTCATTCCATAATTATAATATTAGTAATTGATAAAAATATGTTATTAATTTACTAGTATAATATCAACAGTTCTGTTTCATTACCTTGTGATCATTTACTTGGACATATGTAAGCATCCCTCATTCCTTCTATAATATGTCTAGGTATATTTTAAAAGGAATGTTTTTTTAGTTGTTCATCATTCCTAGTGTTTATTTTAATAATAACTTCTTCAGTATAACTTATCCTTACTGAGAATCTGAACTCACCGCTTTATTATGTTTTATTTTACATAGTTTTAGAGATTAATATTATGAATTACTTCAGGGGGTAATCTTGGAGTCATATGGATTTTCTATTATGTATTTAGTATCAAGTTGTAATGTTGAACATATATTTGTATATAGTAATCCAAAACTACTAAAATATTAATTTCATCATGATACAACTTTCTTTAATCATGATAATGTAATGAAAAATTTAATGGATCTGGGATTACTAGGGTTTGGTCTTTACACTAGTTCATGGATTTCCCTTCTTCTTCCTCATCGTGTCCTAATAAGGATTTAAATTGTAACGCCTCGACCCCAGCTACCCAGAGTCAGTGCATTACTTCGTAACATTGGCATGATCACAAAAGATCAAGTCTCGAAAGACCGATTAGTTTAGTAGCCTTGGAAACACTAGATACATTCGTAAATGTTACATTACATCATAAAGTGAAAAACTACAATAACAAAGTCTCCATAGTCCACACTCATATCCTCTTCTCACAATCCCTGCAGGTCATTCATAAAATACTTCTTCACATCCTGGAAAATATTAAAACATTGAAAGGGGTGAGCTCGGATGCTCAGTAAGGTCAACAATATAGCAGAAGCTTTCATAAATAAACATAAAAATTTAAGGCAATGTATAACTAAAACAAAATCCTTTTAAACTTGAACTTCAACATAATATGGAAAAAGTAAAATGAGATAATGACATTCAATTCTTCACATGGATATTCTACTGGTCGAATAATCACATGCAATATCAATAACCACTTTCATAATGATGGAATGCATAATGCTAGACTATCATAACCACGTAGCCAAGGCCTCGTGCCAAGACCACAAATAAGATTTTGTCAAGGCCTCGTGCCAAGACACTAGTTTGTCTCATGAGACCTGCTGATGCATCGAGGAGCTATAGCGGGCTCCACCTATCACTTATTAAGTCCAATGCATTCCTCATATGAATAGGTTTAAACATATCATAAACCATAACATAATCGTATCACATAAAACATGCACAAAGGAAACATAACATCTCCACATTTCAATCACAAGATATAAATACAACACATTGATATAATAAAAATGCTTTCAAAACCATTTTCAATACCAAAATAAAAGAAAGTTAAAACTTTGTATTTATTTTTCATTAAAAAAAATGATGGCTTGTAGAGGAAGCCAAATCTCAAATAATGGTCACGGTGGTGGAGAAGTCATTGTCGCCGCATAAGTACGGAAAGAAAAACATTCCCTTTTGTCGTTTAGTAAAACGCTTCTTATAAAAAAGATTCCTTTTGAATAAACATAAAAGTCAAAGGGGTATATACACCTTATAAAAGAAAGTTGTGTATAAAGCCAAATATGCCTCAATGAAAGGGGATTGAGACGAAGTCCTTAAAAAGATAATTTTTAAAATAAAATAGATCTATTATGTGAATTCACTACAGGTACACATAATGAAACTTAAAATACAAAATAGGACATAATAATATCATGACATAATTTGAAAGTAGGAGATTAACCCAAAGAATGGAAGTTGGGTTAAGAAATTCCCTTACCTTGTGTCCGACTTGATTCGACCATTCTTTAACCTCATGAATAATAAATTAGAGTTAATATCTACCTTCCTAAGACCCTTTTTCAAATTCATTATTCCTTTTATATCACTTATTACCATGTCGTGAACATTATGTAATTATTTAAGTTTATAACGGTCGTTTTGTCGATCTTATGTACTTGAGTCTAAAATAAACTTCTTATAATTAAAAGTTGATCATGTGGTGATATATCCATTATATCCAGAACTATATTCATGATATAGATATCATAGATATCATATATATTCAGTATATACATTCATTCATAATGTCACGTAACATTTAGAGGTATGAAATGAAATGCACCGTTCATGGAGACGGTAAGCCGTACGTACGCATGAACGCTACTTTCATTTCTATTTCATATTTAATGGAATGAAATCATAATGATATAAATTTATAATATAATTACAGTATAATATAGTGTATAATACCATTTACTCCATCCTTTATACATCCCACATATGGAATTAACGATTCAAATCATTTTGAGGGGGCGGTGGTCCACACTTCCTAAAATGAAATTATCGCGTTTTACCCATAATGGAAATCATAATGTATGCCATAAATGAGAAATACAGAAGAATAAGTAAAACATAAACATATTATATATCATATATAAAAATACTGGCATCTTAATTTCCACCTTTGAAGGTTTTATATGAGTGTTGAACAGTCATCGTTTCGTGAGGTAGAAATTCGCCATCCACAGAAACCGTATGTTCTTTAACCATTAGATGTAGGTGTGTGTAAGTGTAGCTCGAATCCTTCTTATAACAACATCCTAGTATATTTAGGATACTGTTTTTGTTACAAAAGAAATGAATAAAAAGAGTTTAGGGGGTTGGAGAAGAAAAATAAAACAAAACAACATTAGAGAAGACATTACCTCAAAATCGGGTAACTCTTTTTGATTTGAGCCAAAGGCTTCCTTGGGAAGAGTTCTGCCCAAAGTGAGGCTTCTAGGAGTAAGAGGGGGAAGTTGGGAGAGTATTTGGGCAGAGGTTGGCCTAGCCAAATTGCTTGAAAGTGTAAATGAGGTGGGAGAGGTGGGGGCCTTTTATAAGAGGAGAGGAGGGGCACTCTTGGAAAGTAAGGAAATGTTACATTATTATACAATGCTTTTCGGATTCTAAAGGTCCCAAAATTATATAATTCGTGGCTAAGGTGATAAGGGTTCTAAATCAACCCATACAATAGGCTTTGGAAAAGTGTAAGCCTTGGATCTTGCATTATCTTCTCATTTTATTTAAATCGTTAAATAATGAGGTTATCGCTGCATCATAATGATGTCATACATAATTTAATTTATTTAATGTCTAAAAATTATAAAAAAAATACTATGATGTATGAAATCTTTTTATCCTTCTAATGAATATTTATAGTCAAAATTTGGACTTGTTTAACCCCACTTAAAAAGTGTTTTAGTAAAACAACTCTTGTTTGTGTCAATTTAATTTTAACATTAAATAAATATATATTAATGTCATTTTCCAACTCAAGTGGCTCCATGGGGTCCCCAAGTTTACCCATGGGTTGTCTTGGTTGGCCATGACTCATCCAATAGGAGTAGGACAACTGTCAAGCTCATCTCATATTATTAAAACATTATTTTTACCTTAAACTACACTAATTACCTCTAATCGCGATTAATAACTTAAAAGTTTCTATTCACCAAAAAATTATTTTAATCTCATTGAACCACATTTTAATTCTTAAGGACAACCATGTATGTCGGATTTTTGAAAATCAAATCACAGAAGTTGTAATATTTTATTTAAACGAAAAATCAGTTATTTAACTTCAACTTAGTGGTTTCACTATTCATCAAAAATTGAAGTTTTTCAGAACAATGCCAAAATTTCACCCTAAGATATAATTGATATTCGGAATTAAAAAATGATGTCTATTTTACAAAATTCCAAACAAATAAGTTGCATTAATTAATTTTATAATCAATTCCCGCTGTCACAACAAATAGCGTGTTTTCAAGAAACAATTTATATCAAAAGATTGGCAATTGTTTATGTCCAATCTCAATGTTAAATTAATTCTAATGACCACCATTGGATAAAATGGTAAAAATATATTCTAATTATACTTTAAAACCACTAAATAGTATAATTTATCATAATAAATTATTTTTATTAAAAAATTTGTTTTAAGTATTTATCACTATTCATAAAAAAATTGGGTGTTCTCAGAAAATTACAAAAAATTCAACTTAGGATAATTTCGATATTACGAATACAAAAATGAAGTCCATTTTGAAATATAAAATTTATATAATTTTAAAAAGTGGTTATTACTATTCATAACGGCTACTTTGATTAGTCGCAGTGTTTTAGAACTCGAAGTTGCGTACAATGCAAGCTATTGCATTGTTGAATGAGAAGCGTATCGTGGAAGCTCGGGGTGTTACATTCTCCCCTACTTCAATAAATTGCGTCCTCACAATTTGAAAAAAAAAATTCATTGAAAATAAAAGGTTGAAAAGAGAAAATACCTTTGAAGAAAACCCACATCGTAAATAAGGATAATAAATATATAACATTAAAAGAAAGCAAGATAAGTACAAAGGTCACCCGATATAGCCCATTCTAGGATTCTATGAAAATATGGATATGGAGGAGAAACAAACCATCAAGGTCTGATGGAGAGTTATAGAAAATAGAATTAGGAGAAAGTTTAACTACAAGCAAATCACAAACTTGTGACTGGTTAAACGGTCATTGAATCCCCAGTTGGAAATGTTAACCGAAAACATTTTTTTAAGTTACCTTTTATAATGTTGAGGAATTTATTTACGAGATTTACTAAGAACGTAAGGGAATATACATACTTGTTATGTATACTTTCATTCGTTAATAAATTTTTACCAAAAACCCATCATTCACTCTAAAAGGTAATAGAACTCAAAAATATTCTATTTATCCTAATTGTATAAGGGTCCAAATATTAACACATACCATTTAGATTAGAAAAACTATTTTGTAATAACCAGGGACTTCACGTAGTCCAGTGGTAGGCGATTAACCCCAATCGCACTATGGTTGTGGGTTCGATACCCACAGCTTTGTCTGACGCGATGGGTTGTCACTCGGTCTGCGTGTTGTCCTTTTTATAAATATCCAAAAATAAACTTAACAATAGTATCCAATGTAAAATATAATCCATTCCAACCTTTATAGTTATCCAAAATACTTCTGTCCAACTCACAGTCCAGATTTTATGAGGAAGGTAAACATAGTGAAGCTCCTTTTTTTCCTGCGTAACAACATGTGAACACCTTCATCATGTATTCTTTTAAAACACTACAACATACTGAATTACCATAAATCCTTATTGATTACATTCATGATCCCTTATTCCTTATAGAAAACTAGATATAATCCTTCTATCCAAAAATGTATACAAATCATTAATCAGTTTCAAGGATGTTAAGAATATCCAACATAATTTATCCGAATCAATCATGTCTTATTCCAAAATCACAATCTCGGTATCAGAACCATATTATGGTTTATCTTTCTCTCAACCATATATTTTCCAAAAATTTAACTTACTGTGGAGTCACTTTTCTTGGTTCCAAACAATCTCAAGTCCTAGATGAAATAGTACTGCAGTACAATCCTTATATACTCCATAATTATTATAACTAGTACATCATTGATCCAACACTCAAATTAAAAAATTCTTTAATAACAACATAAGAACACTAATCATTCCTCCTCATCTTTGGTAGTATCATAACTTGATTATTATCCAATAACATCATTTGGGGCATACTCTGATGATTTGAACATTGGTTTGCGTAGTGTCCCCACTCCTTGCAGATGAAGCATTGTACATTTGAAACCTTTTTCTTACCCTTGCAGTCACGCACTTGGTGTCCTTTTTCTCTACACTTATAACAAACCCCCATTCCCTTCAGGAAAATTCCAAGGTGTTTCTTCCCACAGTCATCACATATTGGAAAATTCTTCATTCCCCTCATTCCTTTATCCATCATTCTCTCTTCCATCCCTTTCATCTCTTGCTTCGCTTCAAAGCCATAGGACTCAGAGAATTCTTTACTTATATTATTAACACATGATACTATTTCTTAATATGTTGATAACACATGGGAGACTATTTCCCTTCGAAATGTTGGCTTAATACCTTTAAAGATACGATACTTCTTACTCTTGGGATCATATGTATTGATGGAGTTCACATTCCTTCAACTGGGTGCCATTTCTATAAAATGGCATAAACAATATTAGTTTATGAATCAAAATACATAATTCCATACTTATAAAATACTTAACATAAATTGAACTATTTATCGATATAATCCATAATCATAAAAAGGTTTTCTTTGAGGAAGTATATACTCATAACCCTTCATAGTGGTTTATAAAGAAAATGAGAATTATCCAAAGCATATCCCCCGGGAGTGTCATAACCAAGAGTGCATCAAGGCCCGTTGTCGTGCACCAGTTCCCATTCGAGTCTAGCTCAAAGCGGTGTTTTCGGGTTTTACCCCTAGGTACATCTGTGCCAGAGCCCCCTCTACTTTCTTGTATCCAGACAGGGACGTATTACTCGAAAAACTCACAAAATCACGATAATACCAAAATTATTGGAAGTTCTTCTATACTAATCCTTAAAGTCTATCTTTGGGCTACGTGCTCTAATCAGAGTTTATCTAAATCTAGCTTCCAAGGTTAGTACTAAACTACCTCTGATACCAACTGTAACGCCCCGACCCCAGCTACCCAGATTCGGTGCATTACTTTGTAACATTTGCATGATCACAAAAGATCAAGTCTCGAAAGACCGATTAGTTTAGTACCCTTGGAAACACTAGATACATTCGTAAACGTTACATTACATCATAAAGTGAAAAACTACAATAAAAAAGTATCCATAGTCCACACTCATATCCTCTTCTAACAATCCCTGCAGGTCATTCATAAAATACTTCTTCACATCCTGGAAAATATTAAAACATTGAAAGGGGTGAGCTCGGATGCTCAGTAAGGTCAACAATATAGCGGAAGCTTTCATAAATAAACATAAAAATTTAAGGCAATGTATAACTAAAACAAAAGCCTTTTAAACTTGAACTTCAATATAATATGGCAAAAGTAAAATGAGATAATTCCATTCACTTCTTCACATGGATATTCTACTGGTCGAATAATCACATGCAATATCAATAACCACTTTCATAATGATGGAATTCATAATTCTAGACTATCATAACCACGTAGCCAAGGCCTCGTGACAAGACCACAAATAAGATTTTGTCAAGGCCTCGTGCCAAGACACTAGTTTGTCTCATGAGACCTGCCGATGCATCGAGGAGCTATAGCGGGCTCCACCCGTCACTTATTAAGTCCAATGCATTCCTCATATGAATAGGTTTAAACATATAATAAACCATAACATAATCGTATCACATAAAACATGCATAAAGGAAACATAACATTTCCAAATTTCAATCACAAGATATAAATACAACACATTGATATAATAAAAATGCTTTCAAAACCATTTTCAATACCAAAATAAAATAAAGCTAAAACTTTGTATTAATTTTTCATTAAAAAAAATGATGGCTTGTAGAGGAAGCCGAATCTCAAATAATGGTCACGGCGGCGGAGAAGTCGTTGTCGCCGCATAAGTACGGAAAGAAAAACATTCCCTTTTGTCGTTTAGTAAAACGCTTCGTATAAAAAAGATTTGTTTTGAATAAACGTAAAAGTCAAAGGGGTTTATACACCGTATAAAAGAAAGTTGTGTATAAAGCCAAATATGCCTCAATGAAAGGGGATTGAGACGAAGTCCTTAAAAAGATCATTTTTAAAATAAAATAGATCTATTATGTGAATTCACTATAGGTACACATAAAGAAACTTAAAATACAAAATAGGACATAATAATATCATGACATAATTCTAAAGTAGGAGATTAACCCAAAGAATGGAAGTTGGGTTAAGAAATTCCCTTACCTTGTGTCCGACTTGATTTGACCATTCTTTAACCTCCTGAATAATAAATTAGAGTTAATATCTACCTTCTTAAGAACCTTTTTCAAGTTCATTATTCCTTTTATATCACTTATTACCATGTCATGAACATTATGTAATTATTTCAGTTTATAATGGTCGTTTTGTCGATCTTAGGTACTTGAGTCAAAAATAAACTTCTTGTAATTACAAGTTGTTCATGTGGTGATGTATCCATTATATCCAGAACTATATTCATGATATAGATATCATATATATCATATATATACAGTATATACATTCATTCATAATGTCACGTAACATTTAGAGGTAAGAAATAAAATTCACCGTTCATGGAGACGGTAAGCCGTACGTACGCATGAACGCTACTTTCATTTCTATTTCGTATTTAATGGAATGAAATCATAATGATATAAATTTATAATATAATTAAATTATAATATAGTGTATAATACCATTTAATCCATCCTTTATACATCCCACATATGGCATTAATGATTCAAATCATTTTGAGGGGGCGGTAGTCCGCACTTCCTAAAATGAAATTATCTCGTTTTACCCATAATGGAAATCATAAAGTATGCCATAAATGAGAAATACAGAAGCATAAGTAAAATATAAACATATTATATATCATATATAAAAATAGTGGCATCTTAATGGCCACCTTTGAAGGTGTTATATGAGTGTTGAACAATCATCGTTTCGTGAGGCAGAAATTCGACATCCACAGAAACCGTATGTTCTTTAACCATTATATGTAGGTGTGTGTAATTGTAGCTCGAATCATTCTTATGACAACATCCTAGTATATTGAGGATACTGGTGTTGTTACAATAGAAATGAATAAAAAGAGTTTAGGGGGTTGGAGAAGAAAAATAAAACAAAACAACATTAGAGAAGACATTACCTCAAAATCGGGTAACTCTTTTTGATTTGAGCCAAAGGCTTCCTTGGGAAGAGTTCTGCCCAAAGTGAGGCTTCTAGGAGTAAGATGGGGAAGTTGGGAGAGTATTTGGGCAGAGTTTGGCCGAGAAAAATGGCTTGATAGTGTAAATGAGGTGGGAGAGGTGGGGGCCTTTTATAAGAGGAGAGGAGGGGCACTCTTGGAAAGTAAGGAAATGTTACATTATTATACAATGCTTTTCGGATTCTAAAGGTCCCACAATTATATAATTCGTGTATAAGGTGATAAGGGTTCGAAATCTACCCATACAATTGGCTTTGGACAAGTGTAAGCCTTGGATCTTGCATTATCTTCTCATTTTATTTAAATCGTTAAATAATGAGGTCATCGCTGCATCATAATGATGTCATAAATAATTTAATTTATATAATGTTTAAAAATTATAAAAAAAATACTATGATGTAGGAAATATTTTTATCTTTCTAATTAATATTTATAGTCAAAATTTGGACTTGTTTAACCCCACTTAAAAATTGTTTTAGTAAAACAATTCATGTTTGTGTCAATTTAATTTTAACATTAAATAAATATATATTAATGTCATTTTCCAACTAAAGTGGCTCCATGGGGTCCCCAAGTTGACCCATGGGTTGTCTTGGTAGGCCATGACTCATCCAATATGAGTAGGACAAGTTTCAAGCTCATCTCATTTTATTAAAACATTATTTTTACCTTAAACTACACTAATTACCTCTAATCGCGATTAAGAACTTAAAAGTTACTATTCACCAAAAAATTATTTTAATCTCATTGAACCACATTTTACTTCTTAATTACAACCATGTATGTCGGATTTTTGAAAATAAAATCACAGAAGTGGTAATATTTCATTTAAACGAAAAATCAGTTATTTAACTTCCACTTAGTGGTTTCACTATTCATCAAAAATTGAAGTTTTTCAGAACAATGCCAAAGTTTCACCCTAAGATATAATTGATATTCGGAATTCAAAAACGATGTATATTTTAAAAAATTCCAAACATATAAGTTGCATTAATTAATTTTATAATCAATTCCCGCTGTCACAACAAATAGCGTGTTTTCAAGAAACAATTTATATCAAAAGATTGGCAATTGTTTATGTCCAATCTCAATGTTAAATTAATTCTAATGACCACCATTGGATGAAATGGTAAAAATATATTTTAATTATACTTTAAAACCACTAAATAGTATAATTTATCACAATAAATTATTTTTATTAAAAAACTTGTTTTAAGTATTTATCACTATTCATAAAAAAATTGGGAGTTCTCAGAAAATTACAAAAAAATCAACTTAGGATAATTTCGATGTTACGAATACAAAAATGAAGTCCATTTTGAAATATAAAATTTCTATAATTTTAAAAAGTTGTTATTACTATTCATAACGGCTACTTTGATTAGTCGCGGTGTTTTAGAACTCGAAGTTGCGTACAATGCAAGCTATTGCATTATTGAATGAGAAGCGTATCGTGGAAGCTCGGGGTGTTACATTCTCCCCTACTTCAATAAATTGCGTCCTCGCAATTTGAAAATTTTTTTCCTTTGAAAATAAAAGGTTGAAAAGAGAAAATACCTTTGAGGAAAACCCACATCGGAAATAAGGTTAATAAATATATAACATTAAAAGAAAGCAAGATAAGTACAAAGGTCACCCGATATAGCCCATTCTAGGATTCTATGAAAATATGGATATGGAGGAGAAACAAACCATCATGGTCTGATGGAGAGTTATAGAAAACAGGATTAGGAGAAAGTTTAACTACAAGAAAATAACAAACTTGTGACTGGTTAAACAGTCATTGAATCCCCAGTTGGAAATGTTAACCGACAACATTTTTATTTCAAGTTACCTTTTATAATATTGAGGAATTTATTTAGGAGATTTACTAAGAACGTAAGGGAATATACATACTTGTTATGTATACTTTCATTCGTTAATAATTTTTTACCAAAAACCCATCTTTCACTCTAAAAGGTAATAGAACTCAAAAATATTCTATTTATCCTAATTGTATAAGGTTCCCAATATTAACACATACCATTTAGATTAGAAAAACTATTTTGTAATAACCAGGGACATCACGTAGTCCAGTGGTAGGTGATTAATCCCAATCGCACTATGGTTGTCGGTTCGATACCCACAGCTTTGTCCGACGCGATGGGTTGTCACTCGGTCTGCGTGTTGTCCTTTTTATAAATATCAAAAAATAAACTTAACAATAGTATCCAATGTAAAATATAATCCATTCCAGCCTTTATAGTTATCCAAAATACTTCTGTCTAACTCACAGTCCAGATTTAATGAGGAAGGTAAACATAATGAAGCTCCTTTTTTTCCTGCGTAACAACATGTGAGCACCTTCATCATGTATTCTTTTAAAACACTGCAACATACTGAATTACCATAAATCCTTATTGATTACATTCATGATCCCTTATTCCTTATAGAAAACTAGATATACTCCTTCTATCCAAAAATGTATACAAATCATTAATTAGTTTCAAGGATGTTAAGAATATCCAACATAATTTATCCGAATCAATCATGTCTTATTCCAAAATCACTATCTCGGTATCAGAACCATATTATGGTTTATCTTTCTCTCAACCATATATTTTCCTAAAATTTAACTTACTATGGAGTCACTTTTCTTGGTTCCACACAATCTCAAGTCCTAGATGAAATAGTACTGCAGTACAATCCTTATATACTCCATAATTATTATAACCAGTACATCATTGATCCAACACTCAAATTAAAAAATTCTTTAATAACAACATAAGAACACTAATCATTCCTCCTCATCTGTGGTAGTATCATAACTTGATTATTATCCAATAACATCATTTAGGGCATACTCTGATGATTTGAACATTGGTTTGCGTAGTGTCCCCACTCCTTGCAGATGAAGCATTGTACATTTGAAACCTTTTTCTTACCCTTGCAGTCACGCACTTGGTTTCCTTTTTCTACACACTTATAACAAACCCCCATTCCCTTCAGGAAAATTCCAAGGTGTTTCTTCCCACATTTATCACATATTGGAAAATTCTTCATTCCCCTCATTCCTTTATCCATAATTCTCTCTTCCATCCCTTTCATCTCTTGCTTCGCTTCAAAGCCATAGGACTCAGAGAATTCTTTACTTATCTTATTAACACATGATACTATTTCTTCATATGTTGATAACACATGGGAGACTATTTCCATTTGAAATGTTGGCTTAATACCGTGAAAGATACGATACTTCTTACTCTTTGGATCATACGTATTGCTGGAGTTCACATTCCTTCTACTGGGCGCCATTTCTATACAATGGCATAAACTATATTAGTTTATGAATCAAAATACATAATTCCATACTTATAAAATACTTAACATAAATTGAACTATTTATCGATATAATCCATAATCATAAAAAGGTTTTCTTTGAGAAAGTATATACTCATAACCCTTCATAGTGGTTTATAAAGAAAATTAGAATTATCCAAAGCATATCCCCAGGGAGTGTCGTAACCAAGAGTGCAGCAAGGCCCGTTGTCGTGCACCAGTTCCAGTTCGAGTCTAGCTCAAAGTGGTGTTTTCGGGTTTTACCCCTAGGTACATATGTGCCAGAGCCGCCTCTACTTGCTCGTATCCAGACAGGGACGTATTGCCGGGAAAACTCACAAAATCTCTATAATACCAAAATTATAGGAAGTTCTTCTATACTAATCCTTAAAGTCTATCTTTGGGCTATGTGCTCTAATCAGAGTTTATCTAAATCTAGCTTCCAAGGTTAGTACTAAACTGCCTATGATACCAACTGTAACGCCCCGACCCCAGCTACCCAGAGTCGGTGCATTACTTCGTAACATTGGCATGATCACAAAAGATCAAGTCTCGAAAGACCGATTAGTTTAGTAGCCATGGAAACACTAGATACATTCGTAAACATTACATTACATCATAAAGTGAAAAACTACAATAACAAAGTATCCATAGTCCACACTCATATCCTCTTCTAACAATCCCTGCAGGTCATTCATAAAATACTTCTTCACATCCTAGAAAATATTAAAACATTGAAAGGGGTGAGCTCGGATGCTCAGTAAGGTCAACAATATAGAGGAAGCTTTCATAAATAAACATAAAAATTTAAGGCAACGTATAACTAAAACAAAAGCCATTTAAACTTGAACTTCAATATAATATGGCAAAAGTAAAATGAGATAATTCCATTCACTTCTTCACATGGATATTCTACTGGTCGAATAATCAAATGCAATATCAATAACCACTTTCATAATGATGGAATGCATAATTCCAGACTATCATAACCACGTAGCCAAGGCCTCGTGACAAGACCACAAATAAGATTTTTTCAAGGCCTCGTGCCAAGACACTAGTTTGTCTCATGAGACCTGCCGATGCATCGAGGAGCTATAGCGGGCTCCACCTGTCACTTATTAAGTCCAATGCATTCCTCATATGAATAGGTTTAAACATATAATAAACCATAACATAATCGTATCATATAAAACATGCATAAAGGAAACATAACATTTCCACATTTCAATCGCAAGATATAAATACAACACATTGATATAATAAAAATGCTTTCAAAACCATTTTCAATACCAAAATAAAATAAAGCTAAAACTTTGTATTTATTTTTCATTAAAAAAATGATGGCTTGTAGAGGAAGCCGAATCTCAAATAATGGTCACGGCGGCGGAGAAGTCGTTGTCGCCGCATAAGTACGGAAAGAAAAACATTCCCTTTTGTCATTTAGTAAAACGCTTCGTATAAAAAAGATTCGTTTTGAATAAACGTAAAAGTCAAAGGGGTTTATACACCGTATAAAAGAAAGTTGTGTATAAAGCCAAATATGCCTCAATGAAAGGGGATTGAGACGAAGTCCTTAAAAAGATCATTTTTAAAATAAAATAGATCTATTATGTGAATTCACTATAGGTACACATAAAGAAACTTAAAATACAAAATAGGACATAATAATATCATGACATAATTCGAAAGTAGGAGATTAACCCAAAGAATGGAAGTTGGGTTAAGAAATTCCCTTACCTTGTGTCCGACTTGATTTAACCGTTATTTAACCTCCTGAATAATAAATTAGAGTTAATATCCATCTTCTTAAGAACCTTTTTCAAGTTCATTATTCCTTTTATATCACTTATTACCATGTCATGAACATTATGTAATTATTTAAGTTTATAATGGTCGTTTTGTCGATCTTAGGTACTTGAGTCCAAAATAAACTTCTTGTAATTACATGTTGTTCATGTGGTGATGTATCCATTTTATCCAGAACTATATTCATGATATAGATATCATATATATCAGATATATACAGTATATACATTCATTCATAATGTCACGTAACATTTAGAGGTAAGAAATAAAATGCACCGTTCATGGAGACGGTAAGCCGTACGTACGCATGAACGCTACTTTCATTTATATTTCGTATTTAATGGAATGAAATCATAATGATATAAATTTATAATATAATTAAATTATAATATAGTGTATAATACCATTTACTCCATCCTTTATACATCCCACATATGGCATTAATGATTCAAATCATTTTGAGGGGGCGGTAGTCCGCACTTCCTAAAATGAAATTATCTCGTTTTACCCATAAAGGAAATCATAAAGTATGCCATAAATGAGAAATACAGAAGCATAAGTAAAATATAAACATATTATATATCATATATAAAAATAGTGGCATCTTAATGTCCACCTTTGAAGGTGTTATATGAGTGTTGAACAATCATCGTTTCGTGAGGCAGAAATTCGCCATCCACAGAAACCGTATGTTCTTTAACCATTAAATGTAGGTGTGTGTAATTGTAGCTCTAATCATTCTTATGACAACATCCTAGTTTATTGAGGATACTGGTGTTGTTACAATAGAAATGAATAAAAAGAGTTTAGGGGGTTGGAGAAGAAAAATAAAACAAAACAACATTAGAGAAGACATTACCTCAAAATCGGGTAACTCTTTTTGATTTGAGCCAAAGGCTTCCTTGGGAAGATTCTGCCCAAAGTGAGGCTTCTAGGAGTAAGATGGGGAAGTTGGGAGAGTATTTGGGCAGAGTTTGGCCGAGAAAAATGGCTTGCTAGTGTAAATGAGGTGGGAGAGGTGGGGGCCTTTTATAAGAGGAGAGGAGGGGCACTCTTGGAAAGTAAGGAAATGTTACATTATTATACAATGCTTTTCGGATTCTAAAGGTCCCACAATTATATAATTCGTGGATAAGGTGATAAGGGTTCGAAATCTACCCATACAATAGGCTTTGGACAAGTGTAAGCCTTGGATCTTGCATTATCTTCTCATTTTATTTAAATCGTTAAATAATGAGGTCATCGCTGCATCATAATGATGTCATAAATAATTTAATTTATATAATGTTTAAAAATTATAAAAAAAATACTATGATGTAGGAAATCTTTTTATATTTTTAATTAATATTTATAGTCAAAATTTGGACTTGTTTAACCCCACTTAAAATTTTTTTTAAGTAAAACAACTCATGTTTGTGTCAATTTAATTTTAACATTAAATAAATATATATTAATGTCATTTTCCAACTAAAGTGGCTCCATGGGGTCCCCAAGTTGACCCATGGGTTGTCTTGGTAGTCCATGACTCATCCAATAGGAGTAGGACAAGTGTCAAGCTCATCTCATTTTATTAAAACATTTTTTTTACCTTAAACTACACTAATTACCTCTAATCGCGATTAAGAACTTAAAAGTTACTATTCACCAAAAAATTATTTTAATCTCATTGAACCACATTTTACATCTTAATTACAACCATGTATGTCAGATTTTTGAAAATAAAATCACAGAAGTGGTAATATTTCATTTAAACGAAAAATCAGTTATTTAACTTCCACTTAGTGGTTTCACTATTCATCAAAAATTGAAGTTTTTCAAAACAATGCCAAAGTTTCACCCTAAGATATAATTGATATTCGGAATTCAAAAACGATGTATATTTTAAAAAATTCCAAACATATAAGTTGCATTAATTAATTTTATAATCAATTCACGCTGTCACACCAAATAGCGTGTTTTCAAGAAACAATTTATATCAAAAGATTGGCAATTGTTTATGTCCAATCTCAATGTTAAATTAATTCTAATGACCACCATTGGATAAAATGGTAAAAATATATTCTAATTATACTTTAAAACCACTAAATAGTATAATTTATCACAATAAATTATTTTTATTAAAAAACTTGTTTTAAGTATTTATCACTATTCATAAAAAAATTGGGAGTTCTCAGAAAATTACAAAAAAATAAACTTAGGATAATTTCGATGTTACGAATACAAAAATGAAGTCCATTTTGAAATATAAAATTTCTTTAATTTTAAAAGGTGGTTATTGCTATTCATAACAGCTAATTTGATTAGTCGCGGTGTTTTAGAACTCGAAGTTGCGTACAATGCAAGCTATTGCATTATTGAATGAGAAGCGTATCGTGGAAGCTCGGGGTGTTATATTCTCCCCTACTTCAATAAATTGCGTCCTCACAATTTGAAAAATTTTTTCCTTTGAAAATAAAAGGTTGAAAATAGAAAATACCTTTGAGGAAAACCCACATCGGAAATAAGGTTAATAAATATATAACATTAAAAGAAAGCAAGATAAGTACAAAGGTCACCCGATATAGCCCATTCTAGGATTCTATGAAAATATGGATATGGAGGAGAAACAAACCATCAAGGTCTGATGGAGAGTTATAGAAAACAGGATTAGGAGAAAGCTTAACTACAAGAAAATCACAAACTTGTGACTGGTTAAACAGTCATTGAATCCCCAGTTGGAAATGTTAACCGACAACATTTTTGTTTCAAGTTACCTTTTATAATGTTGAGGAATTTATTTAGGAGATTTACTAAGAACGTAAGGGAATATACATACTTGTTATGTATACTTTCATTCGTTAATAATTTTTTTACCAAAAACCCATCTTTCACTCTAAAAGGTAATAGAACTCAAAAATATTCTATTTATCCTAATTGTATAAGGTTCCCAATATTAACACATACCATTTAGATTAGAAAAACTATTTTTTAATAACCAGGGACTTCACGTAGTCCAGTGGTAGGTGATTAATCCCAATCGCACTATGGTTGTGGGTTCGATACCCACAGCTTTGTCCGACGCGATGGGTTGTCACTCGGTCTGCGTGTTGTCCTTTTTATAAATATCCAAAAATAAACTTAACAATAGTATCCAATGTAAAATATAATCCATTCCAGCCTTTATAGTTATCCAAAATACTTCTGTCTAACTCACAGTCCAGATTTTATGAGGAAGGTAAACATAATGAAGCTCCTTTTTTTCCTGCGTAACAACATGTGAACACCTTCATCATGTATTCTTTTAAAACACTGCAACATACTGAATTACCATAAATCCTTATTGATTACATTCATGATCCCTTATTCCTTATAGAAAACTAGATATACTCCTTCTATCCAAAAATGTATACAAATCATTAATCAGTTTCAAGGATGTTAAGAATATCCAACATAATTTATCCTAATCAATCATGTCTTATTCCAAAATCACTATCTCGGTATCAGAACCATATTATGGTTTATCTTTCTCTCATCCATATATTTTCCAAAAATTTAACTTACTGTGGAGTCACTTTTCTTGGTTCCACACAATCTCAAGTCCTAGATGAAATAGTACTGCAGTACAATCCTTATATACTCCATAATTACTATAACCAGTACATCATTGATCCAACACTCAAATTAAAAAATTCTTTAATAACAACATAAGAACACTAATCATTCCTCCTCATCTGTGGTAGTATCATAACTTGATTATTATCCAATAACATCATTTGGGGCATACTCTGATGATTTGAACATTGGTTTGCGTAGTGTCCCCACTCCTTGCAGATGAAGCATTGTACATTTGAAACCTTTTTCTTACCCTTGCAGTCACGCACTTGGTTTCCTTTTTCTACACACTTATAACAAACCCCCATTCCCTTCAGGAAAATTCCAAGGTGTTTCTTCCCACATTTATCACATATTGGAAAATTCTTCATTCCCCTGATTCCTTTATCCATAATTCCCTCTTCCATCCCTTTCATCTCTTGCTTCACTTCAAAGCCATAGGACTCAGAGAATTCTTTACTTATCTTATTAACACATGATACTATTTCTTCATATGTTGATAACACATGGGAGACTATTTCCATTAGAAATGTTGGCTTAATACCGTGAAAGATACGATACTTCTTACTCTTTGGATCATACGTATTACTGGAGTTCACATTCCTTCTACTGGGCGCCATTTCTATACAATGGCATAAACTATATTAGTTTATGAATCAAAATACATAATTCCATACTTATAAAATACTTAACATAAATTGAACTATTTATCGATATAATCCATAATCATAAAAAGGTTTTCTTTGAGGAAGTATATACTCATAACCCTTCATAGTGGTTTATAAAGAAAATTAGAATTATCCAAAGCATATCCCCCGGGAGTGTCGTAACAAAGAGTGCAGCAAGGCCCGTTGTCATGCACCAGTTCCCGTTCGAGTCTAGCTCAAAGTGGTGTTTTCGGGTTTTACCCCTAGGTACATATGTGCCAGAGCTGCCTCTACTTGCTCGTATCCAGACAGGGATGTATTGCCCGGAAAACTCACAAAATCTCTATAATACCAAAATTATAGGAAGTTCTTCTATACTAATCCATAATGTCTATCTTTGGGCTATGTGCTCTAATCAGAGTTTATCTAAATCTAGCTTCCAAGGTTAGTACTAAACTGCCTATGATTCCAACTGTAACGCCCCGACCCCAGCTACCTAGAGTCGGTGCATTACTTCGTAACATTGGCATGATCACAAAAGATCAAGTCTCGAAAGACCGATTAGTTTAGTAGCCTTGGAAACATTAGATACATTCGTAAACGTTACATTACATCATAAAGTGAAAAACTACAATAACAAAGTATCCATAGTCCACACTCATATCCTCTTCTAACAATCCCTGCAGGTCATTCATAAAATACTTCTTCACATCCTGGAAAATATTAAAACATTGAAAGGGGTGAGCTCGGATGCTCCGTAAGGTCAACAATATAGAGGAAGCTTTCATAAATAAACATAAAAATTTAAGGCAATGTATAACTAAAACAAAAGCCTTTTAAACTTGAACTTCAATATAATATGGCAAAAGTAAAATGAGATAATTCCATTCACTTCTTCACATGGATATTCTACTGGTCGAATAATCACATGCAATATCAATAACCACTTTCATAATGATGGAATGCATAATTCCAGACTATCATAACCACGTAGCCAAGGCCTCGTGACAAGACCACAAATAAGATTTTTTCAAGGCCTCGTGCCAAGACACTAGTTTGTCTCATGAGACCTGCCGATGCATCGAGGAGCTATAGCGGGCTCCACCCGTCACTTATTAAGTCCAATGCATTCCTCATATGAATAGGTTTAAACATATAATAAACCATAACATAATCGTATCATATAAAACATGCATAATGGAAACATAACATTTCCACATTTCAATCACAAGATATAAATACAACACATTGATATAATAAAAATTCTTTCAAAACCATTTTCAATACCAAAATAAAATAAAGCTAAAACTTTGTATTTATTTTTCATTAAAAAAAATGATGGCTTGTAGAGGAAGCCGAATCTCAAATAATGGTCACGGCGGCGGAGAAGTCGTTGTCGCCGCATAAGTACGGAAAGAAAAACATTCCCTTTTGTCGTTTAGTAAAACGCTTCGTATAAAAAAGATTCGTTTTGAATAAACGTAAAAGTCAAAGGGGTTTATACACCGTATAAAAGAAAGTTGTGTATAAAGCCAAATATGCCTCAATGAAAGGGGATTGAGACGAAGTCCTTAAAAAGATCATTTTTAAAATAAAATAGATCTATTATGTAAATTCACTATAGGTACACATAAAGAAACTTAAAATACAAAATAGGACATAATAATATCATGACATAATTTGAAAGTAGGAGATTAACCCAAAGAATGGAAGTTGGGTTAAGAAATTCCCTTACCTTGTGTCCGACTTGATTTGACCGTTCTTTAACCTCCTGAATAATAAATTAGAGTTAATATCTACCTTCTTAAGAACCTTTTTCAAGTTCATTATTCCTTTTATATCACTTATTACCATGTCATGAACATTATGTAATTATTTAAGTTTATAATGGTCGTTTTGTCGATCTTAGGTACTTGAGTCAAAAATAAACTTCTTGTAATTACAAGTTGTTCATGTGGTGATGTATCCATTATATCCAGAACTATATTCATGATATAGATATCATATATATCATATATATACAGTATATACATTCATTCATAATGTCACGTAACATTTAGAGGTAAGAAATAAAATGCACCGTTCATGGAGACGGTAAGCCGTACGTACGCATGAACGCTACTTTCATTTCTATTTCGTATTTAATGGAATGAAATCATAATGATATAAATTTATAATATAATTAGAGTATAATATATTGTATAATACCATTTACTCCATCCTTTATACATCCCACATATGGCATTAATGATTCAAATCATTTTGAGGGTGTGGTAGTCCGCACTTCCTAAAATGAAATTATCTCGTTTTACCCATAATGGAAATCATAAAGTATGCCATAAATGAGAAATACAGAAGAATAAGTAAAATATAAACATATTATATATCATATATAAAAATAGTGGCATCTTAATGGCCACCTTTGAAGGTGTTATATGAGTGTTGAACAATCATCGTTTCGTGAGGCAGAAATTCTCCATCCACAGAAACCGTATGTTCTTTAACCATTAGATGTAGGTGTGTGTAATTGTAGCTCGAATAATTCTTATGAAAACATCCTAGTATATTGAGGATACTGGTGTTGTTACAATAGAAATGAATAAAAAGAGTTTAGGGGGTTGGAGAAGAAAAATAAAACAAAACAACATTAGAGAAGACATTACCTCAAAATCGGGTAACTCTTTTTGATTTGAGCCGAAGGCTTCCTTGGGAAGAGTTCTGCCCAAAGTGAGGCTTCTAGGAGTAAGATGGGGAAGTTGGGAGAGTTTTTGGGCAGATTTTGGCCGAGAAAAATGGCTTGATAGTGTAAATTAGGTGGGAGAGGTGGGGGCCTTTTATAAGAGGAGAGGAGGGGCACTCTTGGAAAGTAAGGAAATGTTACATTATTATACAATGCTTTTCGGATTCTAAAGGTCCCACAATTATATAATTCGTGGATAAGGTGATAAGGGTTCGAATTCTACCCAGACAATAGGCTTTGGACAAGTGTAAGCCTTGGATCTTGCATTTGCTTCTCATTTTATTTAAATCGTTAAATAATGAGGTCATCGCTACATGATAATGATGTCATAAATAATTTAATTTATATAATGTTTAAAAATTATAAAAAAAATACTATGATGTAGAAAATCTTTTTATCTTTCTAATTAATATTTATAGTCAAAATTTGGACTTGTTTAACCCCACTTAAAAATTGTTTTAGTAAAACAACTCATGTTTGTGTCAATTTAATTTTAACATTAAATAAATATATATTAATGTCATTTTCCAACTAAAGTAGCTCCATGGGGTCCCCAAGTTGACCCATGGGTTTTCCTGGTAGGCCATGACTCATCCAATAGGAGTAGGACAAGTTTCAAGCTCATCTCATTTTATTAAAACATTATTTTTACCTTAAACTACACTAATTACCTCTAATCGCGATTAAGAACTTAAAAGTTACTATTCACCAAAAAATTATTTTAATCTCATTGAACCACATTTTACTTATTAATGACAACCATGTATGTCGGATTTTTGAAAATAAAATCACAGAAGTGGTAATATTTCATTTAAACGAAAAATCAGTTATTTAACTTCCACTTAGTGGTTTCACTATTCATCAAAAATTGAAGTTTTTCAGAACAATGCCAAAGTTTCACCCTAAGCTATAATTGATATTCGGAATTCAAAAACGATGTATATTTTACAAAATTCCAAACATATAAGTTGCATTAATTAATTTTATAATCAATTCCCGTTGTCACAACTAATAGCGTGTTTTCAAGAAACAATTTATATCAAAAGATTGGCAATTGTTTATGTCCAATCTCAATGTTAAATTAATTCTAATGACCACCATTGGATAAAATGGTAAAAATATATTCTAATTATAATTTAAAACCACTAAATAGTATAATTTATCACAATAAATTATTTTTATTAAAAAACTTGTTTTAAGTATTTATCACTATTCATAAAAAAATTGGGAGTTCTCAGAAAATTACAAAAAATTCAACTTAGGATAATTTCGATGTTACGAATACAAAAATGAAGTCCATTTTGAAATATAAAATTTCTATAATTTTAAAAAGTGGATATTACTATTCATAACGGCTACTTTGATTAGTCTCGGTGTTTTAGAACTCGAAGTTGCGTACAATGCAAGCTATTGCATTATTGAATGAGAAGCGTATCGTGGAAGCTCGGGGTGTTACATTCTCCCCTACTTCAATAAATTGCATCCTCGCAATTTGAAAAATTTTTTTCTTTGAAAATAAAAGGTTGAAAAGAGAAAATACCTTTGAGGAAAACCCACCTCGGAAATAAGGTTAATAAATATTTAACATTAAAAGAAAGCAAGATAAGTACAAAGGTCATCCGATATAGCCCATTCTAGGATTCTATGAAAATATGGATATAGAGGAGAAACAAACCATCAAGGTCTGATGGAGAGTTATAGAAAACAGGATTAGGAGAAAGTTTAACTACAAGAAAATCACAAACTTGTGACTGGTTAAACGGTCATTGAATCCCCAGTTGGAAATGTTAACCGACAACATTTTTGTTTCAAGTTACCTTTTATAATGTTGAGGAATTTATTTAGGAGATTTACTAAGAACGTAAGGGAATATACATACTTGTTATGTATACTTTCATTCGTTAATATTTTTTTACCAAAAACCCATCTTTCACTCTAAAAGGTAATAGAACTCAAAAATATTCTATTTATCCTAATTTTATAAGGTTCCCAATATTAACACATACCATTTAGATTAGAAAAACTATTTTGTAATAACCAGGGACTTCACGTAGTCTAGTGGTAGGTGATTAATCCCAATCGCACTATGGTTGTGGGTTCGATACCCACAGCTTTGTCCGACGCGATGGGTTGTCACTCGGTCTGCGTGTTGTCCTTTTTATAAATATCCAAAAATAAACTTAACAATAGTATCCAATGTAAAATATAATCCATTCCCGCCATTATAGTTATAAAAAATACTTCTGTCTAACTCACAGTCCAGATTTTATGAGGAAGGTAAACATAATGAAGCTCCTTTTTTTTCCTGCGTAACAACATGTGAACACCTTCATCATGTATTCTTTTAAAACACTGCAACATACTGAATTACCATAAATCCTTATTGATTACATTCATGATCCCTTATTCTTTATAGAAAACTAGATATACTCCTTCTATCCAAAAATGTATACAAATCATTAATCAGTTTCAAGGATGTTAAGAATATCCAACATAATTTATCCGAATCAATCATGTCTTATTCCAAAATCACTATCTCGGTATCAGAACCATATTATGGTTTATCTTTCTCTCAACCATATATTTTCCAAAAATTTAACTTACCGTGGAGTCACTTTTCTTGGTTCCACACAATCTCAAGTCCTAGATGAAATAGTACTGCAGTACAATCCTTATATACTCCATAATTATTATAACCAGTACATCGTTGATCCAACACTCAAATTAAAAAATTCTTTAATAACAACATAAGAACACTAATCATTCCTCCTCATCTGTGGTAGTATCATAACTTGATTATTATCCAATAACATCATTTGGGGCATACTCTGATGATTTGAACATTGGTTTGCATAGTGTCCCCACTCCTTGCAGATGAAGCATTGTACATTTGAAACCTTTTTCTTACCCTTGCAGTCACGCACTTGGTTTCCTTTTTCTACACACTTATAACAAACCCCCATTCCCTTCAGGAAAATTCCAAGGTGTTTCTTCCCACAGTTATCACATATTGGAAAATTCTTCATTCCCCTCATTCCTTTATCCATCATTCTCTCTTCCATCCCTTTCATCTCTTGCTTCGCTTCAAAGCCATAGGACTCAGAGAATTCTTTACTTATCTTATTAACACATGATACTATTTCTTCATATGTTGATAACACATGGGAGACTATTTCCATTCGAAATGTTGGCTTAATACCGTGAAAGATATGATACTTCTTACTCTTTGGATCATACGTATTGCTGGAGTTCACATTCCTTCTACTGGGCGCCATTTCTATACAATGGCATAAACTATATTAGTTTATGAATCAAAATACATAATTCCATACTTATAAAATACTTAACATAAATTGAACTATTTATCGATATAATCCATAATCATAAAAAGGTTTTCTTTGAAGAAGTATATTCTCATAACCCTTCAGAGTGGTTTATAAAGAAAATTAGAATTATCCAAAGCATATCCCCCGGGAGTGTCGTAACCAAGAGTGCAGCAAGGCCCGTTGTCGTGCACTAGTTCCCGTTCGAGTCTAGCTCAAAGTGGTGTTTTCGGGTTTTACCCCTAGGTACATCTGTGCCAGAGTCGCCTCTACTTGCTCGTATCCAGACAGGGACGTATTGCCCAGAAAACTCACAAAATCTCTATAATACCAAAATTATAGTAATTTATTCTATACTAATCCTTAAAGTCTATCTTTGGGCTATGTTCTCTAATCAGAGTTTATCTAAATCTAGCTTCCAAGGTTAGTACTAAACTGCCTCTGATACCAACTGTAACGCCCCGACCCCAGCTACCCAGAGTCGGTGCATTACTTCGTAACATTGGCATGATCACAAAAGATCAAGTCTAGAAAGACCGATTAGTTTAGTAGCCTTGGAAACACTAGATACATTCGTAAACGTTACATTACATCATAAAGTGAAAAACTAAAATAACAAAGTCTCCATAGTCCACACTCATATCCTCTTCTCACAATCCCTGCAGGTCATTCATAAAATACTTCTTAACATCCTGGAAAATATTAAAACATTGAAAGGGGTGAGCTCGGATGCTCAGTATGGTCAACAATATAGCATAATATTTCATAAATAAACATAAAAATTTAAGGCAATGTATAACTAAAACAAAAGCCTTTTAAACTTGAACTTCTACATAATATGGCAAAAGTAAAATGAGATAATGCCATTCACTTCTTCACATGGATATTCTACTAGTCGAATAATCACATGCAATATCAATAACCACTTTCATAATGATGGAATGCATAATGCCAGACTATCATAACCACGTAGCCAAGGCCTCGTGACAAGACCACAAATAAGATTTTGTCAAGGCCTCGTGCCAAGACACTAGTTTGTCTCATGAGACCTGCCGATGCATCGAGGAGCTATAGCGGGCTCCACCCATCACTTATTAAGTCCAATGCATTCCTCATATGAATAGGTTTAAACATATCATAAACCATAACATAATCGTATCACATAAAACATGCATAAAGGAAACATAAAATTTCCACATTTCAATCACAAGATATAAATACAACACATTGATATAATAAAAATGCTTTCAAAACCATTTTCAATACCAAAATAAAAGAAAGTTAAAACTTTGTATTTATTTTTCATTAAAAAAAATGATGGCTTGTAGAGGAAGCCGAATATCAAATAATGGTCACGGTGGCGGAGAAGTCGTTGTCGCCGCATAAGTACAGAAAGAAAAACATTCATTTTGTTGTTTAGTAAAACACTTCGTATAAAAAATATTCCTTTTTAATAAACGTAAAAGTCAAAGGGGTTTATACACCGTATAAAAGAAAGTTGTGTATAAAGCCAAATATTCCTCAATGAAAGGGGATTGAGACGAAGTCCTTAAAAAGATCATTTTTAAAATAAAATAGATCTATTATGTGAATTCACTATAGGTACATATAAAGAAACTTAAAATACAAAATAGGACATAATAATATCATGACATAATTATAAAGTAGGAGATTAACCCAAAGAATGGAAGTTGGGTTAAGAAATTCCCTTACCTTGTGTCCGACTTGATTCGACCGTTATTTAACCTCCTGAATAATAAATTAGAGTTAATATATACCTTCTTAAGAACCTTTTTCAAGTTCATTATTCCTTTTATATCACTTATTACCATGTCATGAACATTATGTAATTATTTAAGTTTATAACGGTCATTTTGTTGATCTTAGGTACTTGAGTCAAAAATAAACTTCTTATAATTACAAGTTGTTCATTTGGTGATGTATCCATTATATCCAGAACTATATTCATGATATAGATATCATATATATCATATATATACAGTATATACATTCATTCATAATGTCACGTAACATTTAGAGGTAAGAAATGAAATGCACCGTTCATGGAGACGGTAAGCCGTACGTACGCATGAACGCTACTTTCATTTCTATTTCGTATTTAATGGAATAAAATCATAATGATATAAATTTATAATATAATTACAGTATAATATAGTGTATAATACCATTTACTCCATCCTTTATATATCTCACATATGGCATTAACGATTCAAATCATTTTGAGGGGGCGGTAGTCCGCACTTCCTAAAATGAAATTATCGTGTTTTACCCATAATGGAAATCATAAAGTATGCCATAAATGAAAAATACAGAAGCATAAGTAAAACCTAAACATATTATATATCATATATAAAAATAGTGGCATCTTAATGGCCACCTTTGAAGGTGTTATATGAGTGTTGAACAATCATCGTTTCGTGAGGCAGAAATTCTCCATCCACAGAAACCGTATGTTATTTAACCATTAGATGTAGGTGTGTGTAAGGGTAGCTCGAATCCATCTTATAACAACATCCTAGTATATTGAGGATACTGTTTTTGTTACAAAAGAAATGAATAAAAACAGTTTAGGGGGTTGGAGAAGAAAAATAAAACAAAACAACATTAGAGAAGACATTACCTCAAAATCGGGTAACTCTTGTTGATTTGAGCCAAAGGCTTCCTTGGGAAGAGTTCTTCCCAAAGTGAGGCTTCTAGGAGTAAGAGGGGGATGTTGGGAGAGTATTGGGGCAGGGGTTGGCCGATCCAAATGGCTTGAAAGTGTAAATGAGGTGGGAGAGGTGGGGGCCTTTTATAAGAGGGGAGGAGGGGCACTCTTGGAAAGTAAGGAAATGTTACATTATTATACAATGCTTTTCGGATTATAAAGGTCCCACAATTATATAATTTGTGGATAAGGTGATAAGGGTTCGAAATCTACCCATCCAATAGGCTTTGGACAAGTTTAAGCCTTGGATCTTGCATTATCTTCTCATTTTATTTAAATCGTTAAATAATGAGGTCATCGCTGCATCATAATGATGTCATAAATAATTTAATTTATTTAATGTCTAAAAATTATAAAAAAATACTAGGATGTAGGAAATCTTTTTAGCTTTATAATGAATATTTATAGTCAAAATTGGGACTTGTTTAACCCCACTTAAGAATTGTTTTAGTAAAACAACTCATGTTTGTGTCAATTTAATTTTAACATTAAATAAATATATATTAATGTAATTTTCCAACTAAAGTGGCTCCATGGGGTCCCCAAGTTAACCCATGGGTTTTCTGGGTCGGCCATGACTCATCCAATAGGAGTAGGACAAGTTTCAATCTCATCTCATATTATTAAAACATTATTTTTACCTTAAACTACACAAATTACCTCTAATCGCGATTAAGAACTTAATAGTTTCTATTCACCAAAAAATTATTTTAATCTCATTGAACCACATTTTACTTCTTAATGACAACCATGTATGTAGGATTTTTGAAAATCAAATCACAGAAGTGGTAATATTTCATTTAAACGAAAAATCAGTTATTTAACTTCCACTTAGTGGTTTTACTATTCATCAAAAATTGAAGTTTTTCAGAACAATGCCAAAATTTCACCCTAAGCTATAATTGATATTCGGAATTCAAAAATGATGTCTATTTTACAAAATTCCAAACATATAAGTTGCATTAATTAATTTTATAATCAATTCCCGCTGTCACAACAAATAGCGTGTTTTCAAGAAACAATTTATATCAAAAGATTGGCAATTGTTTATGTCCAATCTCAATGTTAAATTAATTCTAATGACCACCATTGGATAAAATGGTAAAAATATATTCTAATTATACTTTAAAACCACTCAATAGTATAATTTATCACAATAAATTATTTTGATTAAAAAAGTTGTTTTATGTATTTATCATTATTCATAAAAAATTGGGAGTTCTCAGAAAATTACAAAAAATTCAACTTAGGATAATTTCGATATTACGAATACAAAAATGAAGTCCATTTTGAAATATAAAATTTATAAAATTTTAAAAAGTGGTTATTACTATTCATAACGGCTACATTGATTAGTCGCGGTGTTTTAGAACTCGAAGTTGCGTACAATGCAAGCTATTGCATTATTGAATGAGAAGCGTATCGTGGAAGCTCGGGGTGTTACATTCTCCCCTACTTCAATAAATTGTGTCCTCGCAATTTGAATTTTTTTTTCTTTGAAAATAAAAGGTTGAAAAGAGAAAATACCTTTGAGGAAAACCCACATCGGAAATAAGGTTAATAAATATATAACATTAAAAGAAAGCAAGATAAGTACAAAGGTCACCCGATATAGCCCATTCTAGGATTCTATGAAAATATGGATATGGAGGAGAAACAAACCATCAAGGTCTGATGGAGATTTATAGAAAACAGGATTAGGAGAAAGTTTAACTACAAGAAAATCACAAACTTGTGACTGGTTAAACGGTCATTGAATCCCCAGTTGGAAATGTTAACCGACAACATTTTTGTTTTAAGTTACCTTTTATAATGTTGAGGAATTTATTTAGGAGATTTACTAAGAACGTAAGGGAATATACATACTTGTTATGTATACTTTCATTTGTTAATAAATTTTTACCAAAAACCCATCTTTCACTTTAAAAGGTAATAGAACTCAAAAATATTCTATTTATCCTAATTGTATAAGGTTCCAAATATTAACACATACCATTTAGATTAGAAAAACTATTTTGTAATAACTAGGGACTTCATGTAGTCCAGTGGTAGGCGATTAATCCCAATCGCACTATGGTTGTGGGTTCGATACCCACAGCTTTGTCCGACGCGATGGGTTGTCACTCTGTCTGCGTGTTGTCCTTTTTATAAATATCCAAAAATAAACTTAACAATAGTATCCAATGTAAAATATAATCCATTCCAACCTTTATAGTTATCCAAAATACTTCTGTCCAACTCACAGTCCAGATTTTATGAGGAAGGTAAACATAATGAAGCTCATTTTTTTCCTGCGTAACAACATGTGAACACCTTCATCATGTATTCTTTTAAAACACTGCAACATACTGAATTACCATAAATCCTTATTGATTACATTCATGATCCCTTATTCCTTATAGAAAACTATATATACTCCTTCTATCCAAAAATGTATAGAAATCATTAATCAGTTTCAAGGATGTTAAGAATATCCAACATAATTTATCCGAATCAATCATGTCTTATTCCAAAATCACTATCTCGGTATCAGAACCATATTATGGTCTATCTTTCTCTCAACCATATATTTTCCCAAAATTTAACTTACTGTGGAGTCACTTTTCTTGGTTCCACACAATCTCTTGTCCTAGATGAAATAGTACTGCAGTACAATCCTTATATACCCCAGAATTATTATAACCATCACATCATTGATCCAACACTCGAATTACAAAATTCTTTAATAACAACATAAGAACACTAATCATTCCTCCTCATCTGTGGTAGTATCATAACTTTATTACTATCCAATAACATCATTTGAGGCATACTCTGATGATTTGAACATTGGTTTGCGTAGTGTCCCCACTCCTTGCAGATGAAGCATTGTACATTTGAAACCTTTTTCTTAACCTTGCAGTCACGCACTTGGTGTCATTTTTCTCCACACTTATAACAAACCCCCATTCCCTTCAGGCAAATTCCAAGGTGTTTCTTCCCACAGTTATCACATATTGGAAAATTCTTCATTCCCCTAATTCCTTTATCCATCATTCTCTCTTCCATCCCTTTCATCTCTTGCTTCGCTTCAAAGCCATAGGACTCAGAGAATTCTTTACTTATCTTATTAACACATGATACTATTTCTTCATATGTTGATAACACATGGGAGACTATTTCCCTTCGAAATGTTGGCTTAATACCGTGAAAGATACGATACTTCTCACTCTTTGGATCATACGTATTGCTGGAGTTCACATTCCTTCTACTGGGCGCCACTTCAATACAATGGCATAAACTATATTAGTTTATGAATCAAAATACATAATTCCATACTTATAAAATACTTAACATAAATTGAACTATTTATCGATATAATCCATAATCATAAAAAGGTTTTCATTGAGGAAGTATATACTCATAACCCTTCATAGTGGTTTATAAAGAAAATGAGAATTATCCAAAGCATATCCCCCAGGAGTGTCATAACCAAGAGTGAAGCAAGGCCCGTTGTCGTGCACCAGTTCCCATTCGAGTCTAGATCAAAGCGGTGTTTTCGGGTTTTACCCCTAGGTACATCTATGCCAGAGCCGCCTCTATTTGCTCGTATCCAGACAGGGACGTATTGCTCGGAAAACTCACAAAATCTCTATAATACAAAAATTATAGGAAGTTCTTCTATACTAATCCTTAAAGTCTATCTTTGGGCTATGTTCTCTAATCAGAGTTTATCTAAATCTAGCTTCCAAGGTTAGTACTAAACTGCCTCTGATACCAACTGTAACGCCCCGACCCTAGCTACCCAGAGTCGGTGCATTACTTCGTAACATTGGCATGATCACAAAAGATCAAGTCTCGAAAGACCGATTAGTTTAGTAGCCTTGGAAACACTAGATACATTCGTAAACGTTACATTACATCATAAAGTGAAAAACTAAAATAACAAAGTCTCCATAGTCCACACTCATATCCTCTTCTCACAATCCCTGTAGGTCATTCATAAAATACTTCTTCACATCCTGAAAAATATTAAAACATTGAAAGCGGTGAGCTCGGATGCTCAGTAAGGTCAAAAATATAGCGAAAGCTTTCATAAATAAACATAAAAACTTAAGGCAATGTATAACTAAAACAAAAGCCTTTTAAACTTGAACTTAAACATAATATGGAAAAAGTAAAATGAGATAATGCCATTCACTTCTTCACATGGATATTCTACTGGTCGAATAATCACATGCAATATCAATAACCACTTTCATAATGATGGAATGCATAATGCCAGACTATCATAACCACGTAGCCAAGGCCTCGTGACAAGACCACAAATAAGATTTTGTCAAGGCCTCGTGCCAAGACACTAGTTTGTCTCATGAGACCTACCGATGCATCGAGGAACTATAGCGGGCTCCACCCGTCACTTATTAAGTCCAATGCATTCCTCATATGAATAGGTTTAAACATATCATAAACCATAACATAATCGTATCACATAAAACATGCATAAAGGAAACATAACATTTCCACATTTAAATCACAAGATATAAAAACAACACATTGATATAATAAAAATGCTTTCAAAACCATTTTCAATACCAAAATAAAAGAAAGTTAAAACTTTGTATTTATTTATCATTAAAAAAATGATGGCTTGTAGAGGAAGTCGAATCTCAAATAATGGTCACGGTGGCGGAGAAGTCGTTGTCGCCGCATAAGTACGGAAAGAAAAACATTCCCTTTTGTCATTTATTAAAACGCTTCGTATAAAAAAGATTCCTTTTGAATAAACGTAAAAGTCAAAGGGGTTTATACACCGTATAAAAGAAAGTTGTGTATAAAGCCAAATATGCCTCAATGAAAGGGGATTGAGACGATGTCCTCAAAAAGATCATTTTTAAAATAAAATAGATCTATTATGTGAATTCACTATAGGTACACATAAAGAAACTTAAAATACAAAATAGGACATAATAATATCATGACATAATTTGAAAGTAGGAGATTAACCCAAAGAATGGAAGTTGGGTTAAGAAATTCCCTTACCTTGTGTACGACTTGATTCGACCGTTCTTTAACCTCCTGAATAATAAATTAGAGTTAATATCTACCTTCTTAAGAACCGTTTTCAAGTTCATTATTCCTTTTATATCACTTATTACCATGTCATGAACATTATGTAATTATTTAAGTTTATAACGGTCGTTTTGTCGATCTTAGGTACTTGAGTCAAAAATAAACTTCTTATAATTACAAGTTGTTCATGTGGTGATGTATCCATTATATCCAGAACTATATTCATGATATAGATATCATATATATTATATATATACAGAATATACATTCATTCATAATGTCACGTAAAATTTAGAGGTAAGAAATGAAATGCACCGTTCATGGAGACGGTAAGCCGTACGTACGCATGAACGCTACTTTCATTTCTATTTCATATTTAATGGAATGAAATCATAATGATATAAATTTATAATATAATTACAGTATAATATAGTGTATAATACCATTTACTCCATCCTTTATACATCCCACATATGGCATTAACGATTCAAATCATTTTGAGGGGGCGGTAGTCCACACTTCCTAAAATGAAATTATCGCATTTTACCCATAATGGAAATCATAAAGTATGCCATAAATGAGAAATAAAGAAGCATAAGTAAAACATAAACATATTATATATCATATATAAAAATAGTGGCATCTTAATGGCCACCTTTGAAAGTGTTATATGAGTGTTGAACAATCATTGTTTCGTGAGGCAGAAATTCGCCATCCACAGAAACCGTATGTTCTTTAACCATTAGATGTAGGTGTGTGTAAGTGTAGCTCAAATCCTTATTATAAAAACATCCTAGTATATTGAGGATACTGTTGTTGTTACAAAATAAATGAATAAAAAGAGTTTAGGAGGTTGGAGAAGAAAAATAAAACAAAACAACATTAGAGAAGACATTACCTCAAAATCGGGTAACTCTTTTTGATTTGAGCCAAAGGCTTCCTTGGGAAGAGTTCTGCCCAAAGTGAGGCTTCTAGGAGTAATAGGGGGAAGTTGCGAGAGTATTTGGGCAGAGGATGGCCGAGCAAAATGGCTTGATAGTGTAAATGAGGTGGGAGAGGTGGGGGCCTTTTATAAGAGGAGAGGAGGGGCACTCTTGGAAAGTAAGGAAATGTCACATTATTATACAATTCTTTTCGGATTCTAAAGGTCCCACAATTATATAATTCGTGTATAAGGTGATAAGGGTTCGAAATCTACCCTTCCAATCGGCTTTGGACAAGTTTAAGCCTTGGATCTTGCATTTTCTTCTCATTTTATTTAAATCGTTAAATAATGAGGTCATCGCTGCATCATAATAATGTCATAAATCATTTAATTTATTTAATGTCTAAAAATTATAAAAAAATACTATGATGTAGGAAATATTTTTATATTTCTATTGAATATTTATAGTCAAAATTTGGACTTGGTTAACCCCACTTAAAAATTGTTTTAGTAAAACAACTCATGTTTGTGTCATTTTAATTTTAACATTAAATAAATATATATTAATGTCATTTTCCAACTAAAGGGGCTCCATGGGGTCCCCAAGTTGACCCATGGGTTGTCTTGGTCGGCCATGACTCATCCAATAGGAGTAGGACAAGTTTCAAGCTCATCTCATATTATTAAAACTTTATTTTTACCTTAAACTACACTAATTACCTCTAATCGCGATTAAGAACTTAAAAGTTACTATTCACCAAAAAATTATTTTAATCTCATTGAACCACATTTTACTTCTTAATGAAAACCATGTATGTCGGATTTTTGAAAATCAAATCACAGAAGTGGTAATATTTCATTTAAACGAAAAATCAGTTATTTAACTTCCACATAGTGGTTTCACTATTCATCAAAAATTGAAGTTTTTCAGAACAATGCCAAAATTTCACCCTAAGATATAATTGATATTCGGAATTCAAAAATGATGGCTATTTTACAAAATTCCAAGCATATAAGTTGCATTAATTAATTTTATAATCAATTCCCGCTGTCACAACAAATAGCGTGTTTTCAAGAAACAATTTATATCAAAAGATTGGCAATTGTTTATGTCCAATCTCAATGTTAAATTAATTCTAATGACCACCATTGGATAAAATGGTAAAAATATATTCTAATTATACTTTAAAACCACTAAATAGTATAATTTATCACAATAAATTATTTTTATTAAAAAAGTTGTTTTAAGTATTTATCACTATTCATAAAAAATTGGGAGTTCTGAGAAAATTACAAAAAATTCAACTTAGGATAATTTCGATATTACGAATACAAAAATGAAGTCCATTTTGAAATATAAAATTTCTATAATTTTAAAAAGTGGTTATTACTATTCATAACGGCTACTTTGATTAGTCGCGGTGTTTTAGAACTTGAATTTGCGTACAATGCAAGCTATTGCATTATTGAATGAGAAGCGTATCGTGGAAGCTCGGGGTGTTACATAAATGTTTAAGAAACCCCTATTTTCTTATTTTCTTATTAATATTATTATATATGATTTTTAAGTGGTACTCATATGAATTAATGAATATTGGGGGGTTTTAAATCAACATCTAATGTATTGGTAGATATTTTATATCACATGAGATCATGAGTTTTTTTGGAATGTGATAATGGAATATTTTTGCAAAAAAATTACCTGATTGAGATTAGAGAATATTTATTAAAAATTTATAGTATGAATAATATGTCTAGATATTTATTCATAAGTATTTAAGTGAACAAGATTCAAAATGAATTTGTTTTTTAATTTTTTTCATTCTTATGTTTGTTCCAAAATTCCAGGTTATATTAAAATTCAATGGAATTCTATATTTCTATATGCCTATGATTATTCTATTTGACTCACATTATATGCCTAATTATTCGAAAACTTTTTCAATGGTATATGTTTTTTTCCTTTGAGATTACCTGTCATTTTATCGCATCTTATAGAAAAATAATATTTTTCTATATTCTATTATTTTGAAATTTATCTCATATTTATGTTATTATATAATATTATTATATAACCCTTGATGGTATTGTTATAATTTTTCCCCTACTGAGAATTTGAGATCATCACTTTCTAGAGATTTCATCTACAGAGGTTATGAGCATAAGAATAAATTTTGGAATACATAGTGTAGTTCAATTATAGAGAAATATTTATAGATTAATATCCTTATGTATCTAATATCAATTAGACTAAAAAACATATTCTTGGTATTGTGGAATTATTATTTAGATTTAATTCTTTCCTTATAGAAATGTTGTAAAATAGAATCATTTCTAGATTGGTTCATTATATGTAACACATATTATAACAACCCATAAATTCTAAGAATTCATATTAAATATTATTATATGAATATTGATTGCATAATATAATGATCCATACAATAATCATATAGGTCATGAATGCTTATAAAATTAGATGCATAAATAACTAAATAATAAACCTGTTACATCATCTCAAACTTAGTTCTTGGTAAATATACCCCCCTTTCACATATAATATTTAAAATTATTCTTTATAGCCTATGGAAGCTAAATTTAATAATGGGTGAGTCCAGATGCTCAGTAAGTGTAATGAGTTTGATATTAAATAACACCTAATCATAACATGAGAATAAGGGTATAAAAAGATGACCTTAACATGTAAATACCATTACTATGATATCATTGTTCTTAGTCTTCAATCATATGAATATAATTCCATTTGGTAAGACATGAATCATAAAGGATTCATATAACATGGTCCACTAGAGAATAACATTGGAATAAAACTTATATTTGGGGAATATAAATAAGAATAGAAAATCATTTTCATAAAAGTTAAGAATCACTAATAGGAAAATCTTTATGGATCTATTTCACTCCTCAATCTATAATAGTAGCCATAGTTCACCCCCAAGACCATCATAATGGTAATATTCCCTTACTAAACTATGTTCACTCCCCATTCCATTCATGTTTATCTCAAGAGATATCTATATTTAATCGATACATTAGAGGGTTTTATAATCCCATGTTCACACATCCCATAATGACAATCCTGTATATGTGTGCCAAATGATCAAAAATCAAGCATAACATCATAAACTATTAAAATTAATGGGTTTCATAAGCATTTATTTATACAATAACTTGTATAAAATAAATGGGTTTCATAATCATTTCATCCTGGCATTACCCATGATAAAAATGACTTTCATAAACCTTTTACTAGAATAAACATAAAAAATCTACAGAAATCATGAGGATAGTACCCTTGGATCATATCACTAGAATATAATAATTTAGATCATGGGTTTTTGCCTTTGATGGGTTGAAATACCATCACAATATCCTTAAAACATCTTAAGTAAAATACCCTTAGCACATTGAAAATAACTTTTCAAAAATAAAATAAGAAAATTAATATTGTGGAGGTAATTTTCTTTGAAAATATCCTTAGAAATTTATAATGGAAGATATAGTGTATTCAGAGTTCATAATGACTAGAAAGTATTTTTTTCATATAACTTAATACAAAACATTCCTTTCACATATTTTTTAAAAGTAAAAAATTACCACATTTAGAAAACTAAAAAAAATTCTTTTTAAACCAAAATGTAAAAATTATAACATGGTAAAAAGTAAATTTAAGAAATCACAAGAGAATATAAACCCCTTCTTGAAAATATTTTTAGGAAACATTTATATGGAATAATATGTTTTTTTGACCGAATAGATAAATAATTTCAATTATCATTAAGAAACTATTTTTGTTATATTATGTAAATAAGGAGGAGAAAATTAAATGAAAACATTTATTCTAAATAAATAAACATAAGTGAATAAAATTAATGAGTTTATTTATAGGTATATCATATAATTTTTACATTGGAATCATAGACATAAAAAATCTTGACACATAATAATATTGTAACATAAAACTCTTATCGCTTTTGTAAAAGTTAAATTGTCAGCACAATGAATGAAATAACTATATATGGAGATTTATATACCTTAATTTTCGTTATTATAATCATAGAATAAATAATTTTTTAGTCTATACACCATAAAAAAGAATCATGTGGTGAATGTGGAATATATCTGGTTAAAATAAAAGAGAGACTAAAATTTATTACCTATAGTCTAAAAATGTTTAGACACAATAAAACCTACATTATAATAAATATATATTTATAATAAATATATATTTATTATAAATATATTAAATAACCATTAAAATATATATATTACCATATATTATTTACTAATAACCTTTTACCACGTATTTATAATCAATTATTTAATAAAATAACTATTTCAGGTGATATGCGCTTGTTTTTTCATTATTGTTTTGTTTTGATAGTATTGGTACATGAAATTTTACTAAGGTTACATGATCTAAAATATTATAATAATAATATAAATAAAATATACTAATTTTATACATATCTATATCCATCTATAAAATTATAGATAGAATACTTAATTACATCGTTCATAGCGATGGTAGGTCGTACGCTCATATGAACGATGTTTTCATTTTTTATGGATGGAATAAAAGAAAGTTAAATAATAATTCAAATTTAATGAATAATTATAATATCATATATATTATATATCTAAAAAATATATCCTTATTACCATCAATGTTAAATAGAAATGAAAATGAATTGTTTCACTTTGTGGAGGTGGTAGTCCACACAGACAAACAAGTGACCTTGTCTTTTTCCTAGGGATTGGAAGGTAAGAATCTAGATGCGATTTTATAGTTAAAAAGGTACAGTTTTTTTAATGATTATTGTATATTATTATTAATACCATCATAATAATTTTTCATTTAAAATTGTTGTGGAGAGTGAATTACATCACTACATATAAACGGTAATTCATATGTATACATGAGCTATAAATTCACATCCCATTTGATGGAAAGAGGGTGAATAAATGTGGTTTAATAAAAATAAAAAATAATTACATTTAGGATACTGAATCTATTGTTTTTTATAGGATATGATAGATTTATAAGAATAAAAACATGAATTAAAAATAAAGTGATCATTTATGGTGATTAAATATTCTTTGAAACAACTCAATTAGATATCCTCTTAAGGGCCCTGTGATTGGTATTCTAGGAATAAAAACACTTATATAATGTTTATAATAGAGTTTAAAGGGATTTTATTAGGTAATTTACAATATATAAATCTTAATGTGGACTAAACAATAGAAAAGAAGGGTTCGTATTAATAATTGAGGGGAGGGCCACTCTTAAAATTCCATAAAATATTAAATTATAATAAACTCATTATCTAGTAAGAATTCTTCCAAAATTACATGTATTATAATATATAATAGTATGGGGTTTACATAACATTAAATAATAAAATTTTGATAGGTTTATGTAGTGTTTTAATCCTTATCATTTGGTTTAACCCCTTTATTAAGCCATTTTAACGATAACCATGGTAAAAATGTTTTCACTATTTAAGTGTTATGATTTTACTGATAAGGTAACTATTGAATCGTAAATGGAAAACAGATTAAATTTTAGACCATATAATTTACTCATTTTCTTCTTAAAATATTTTTTTAATTTCAAAATATTTCAATAAATTATTATTTTGATAAAATATCATTAATGTCAATTTTGAAACAATTAATAAAAATTGATTTAAAATAAAAAAATAAAAATGTTTTAATTAGAACATAATTATTTAATACAATACTAGTATATCATAATAATCATTAAATTTTATGGGACACTACAAATCACTCAAACTATATTACTTTTTATATTCTTAAAATCATTTTTAATTTTTTTAATAATTAAATAAGTATGGTGTCCTCATTGAATAAGTATTAAAGGTAATCTTAAAATAAATATAAGTTCTTAATAAATCTACATAATTAAAATTGATTAATTAATCCTAAAATATTTATTTTGATTCACTCCAATCTTTCTTTTGTCCCCATGAAAACACATAAGGGTTATTTTAAACTGAAAGAGTTACACTTTGAACATTTTTTTCATTAATTATTATACATGCCATTTTAATGGAAAAGATTCCAATATTCAAATAAACTATGATACCAAGGTGATGAGGTTATAGTTACCTTAATATAATAATAACTATAATGAACATATATGGTCTTATAGCTTTTTTTAACCTAGATAAATTTTATTTACAATTTGTTGAGATGATAAAATTTTACAAAGTTAATATTAAAATTGAAAAATAATAAGGGGAAAGTATTTTTAGAATTTGAACATTTTGATTCAAAATATGGAATCGAGTTTATTAAACTAAATTTAAAAAAAATAGAAATATATTTTAATGTTATAATGAAACATAGGATGAAATCCTATTTTTACATAAGTAAATTTTTAAGCATAAGACATTGTTTATTATTATATCAAGCATAGAAAAATATCAAATTAATTTTAAAACATTTAATTAAATATATAATAAATAAATTTAATTAAAATCATTCAATGTTTAAAAAAATTTAATTCATTTAGATAAAAGTAGTTTTTTCTGGAAAATATCTATTTTACTTCCAAATGATTTGTATTTTTTCTAGTTAATTAATTGATATGAAAATAATTAATTTATACATATATAACAATTAATTTTTTCATTAATTATATAGAATTATTCATACCCACCAATAAAATGACTATGTTATAACTGAAAGATAATTTTTATTAATATTATATCATAGTATTTTTAAATGTGATGTTTCCAATTACTTTATCTATTAAAAAAACTAAATTTTTCTATAAAAATTTTTTTATAAAATACGATGTTGTCACATTATACCCCCTTAAAATTAATTTTTCCCTATTAAATTCTTCACTCTGATATGAGAAATTGAGGATATATCTATTTCATTACATCCTCAGGTTCCTATGTTAATTTCTAGAATTTCTAATTCCTCAAGAAAACTTTCACCAAGTGAGTAGTATTGTTCCGAAGAACATTATCTCTAAAATCTAAGATTTCTACAAATTTTTATTAATTAGAAAGATCACTATCTATTGGTATAGCATATGATTTAATTTAATGTTTTGGATAAGGTTTGTACATTTAAATATAGATACATAGAACACATCATAAACCTGAGAGATGTTTTTTGGAAGCGTGAACCAATAAACAACCATATCTACTCAATTAATAATCTAGTAATATCCAAATGCATATGGACCAACATTCAATAATTTTAATATATCAAAGCCTTATTCCATGAATAAATTTTGTATAAAAATCTTCTCACTATATTACCATTCAAATTTATGCTAACACTTTTTAGTATAACGGTTTTGTCCACTCTATGAAGCCATGAAATTTTATTAAGTGGATCTAACATTCTCTACAATTTTCATAACTATCTCAGGTCCCAAAATATTTGTTTCTTTAACATCATCCCCGTATTATTTTTTTTATAATTCTTTCTATATAGGCCTTCATAATTTCCATCTAAATGATTATGTGAAATTTATTATTTTAAGAAAACATGGCCAGATGTAGGAATTGATCCCAACATCCTATGAAATCAAAATGGAAATATCTCAACATATCCTCTAGGGTTTCAATGGTTATCTTAGTCTAACCATATATCGAAGGATGATACACCATACTAAATCTCAACTCTGGATCTAGGTCTATCAGGATACTTTTACAAAACATTAAGGTAATACAGGGATCATGAGACAATATAATATAATGTCATACTCTATGTAACCTCACTACATCTTTAATGTATAATTTAGAGTGATGATCAAGAGAGAAGTTTTATCATAAAAAAATTTAGTGTGATGACTTCATAAGTTAATCGACTACATCCCAAATGGTATTATAACTGTTAGATGTTTTTTGGTGTTCAATTACATAGTCTATAGTTAAATTTTCCCATTTCTATTCTTGTGTGGGAAATGTTTGTTATATCCCCTTAAACATTTATCTAGCAGCCATAACTTACAGACATAATAAAAAACATACAAAGCACTTAGGTACATATTTATCTATATCTATCTATGGATCCCCCCATAAATAATCTTTCTAATCACTATATATATTCTTACTTCTAGAATAACCATAGAATGTTGAAATATGAACCTCATCCAATAGATCCATTAAATACTTTTTGAAATGAACACATACATGGTCCCTAAACCTTATCATTCCATCACAATAATGTTTATACTCAGGTTATTTCTCACCTACCTCTATAGGTCTACATCTTTATATTGTGTTTTTTTAATCTTCACAAGGATACATGGTTAGACACTCATTTGATAAAGATATGATTCTTATCCTTCCTTTATGTTTTTATAATCCATCCATTATAAATTCATAAATATTTCATCTTTTGGGATTAATATCATAGATAAGATATCATGTTCCTTTAACATCAGAGAATATTCTACCTAGTTTTCTTTCCTTGGGTGGTAATGCTTGGAGAAAACATAATATTTAATCATCTCCAACCGTCTTATAACATTAATATTCAATGTGTAGAAATAAAAATTAAACACTCAGGATTATTATATATATCCCACATTCATGTATAAATATAAATATTATATATATTTAATGTAAAAATTAATATAGATAACATAAAATAATGGGTTCAGTATGTTTTTTCATGAACTGTCAATTGGTGTGTGGTATAAGTTTCCATCATATCATTTTTACTGAGAACACATCCCAGTACATTATTCGATTAATCACTGTAGATTTAAAACCCTTCTCCACTACAGGGTAAAGTTGCAATTTTTTGATTGAATATCCATCTATTTAGGTCCTTGAAATTTTATTCTCATTCATCCAACCAAATAAACTCAACTACCTTCTAATATAAAATTGTGATTGAATTTGACTGTAGAGAAAAATTCCATAGTGAATAATGAATACATCTAGCCAAACCAAGAAACCAAAGAATTATAATAATTGTGGATAGACTATACCAATATTCAATAACCATCATCATTTATGTATCCACTGATATACCCTCACATTATATTTGATAACCCACAAATGAAAACTTTTACATCCATAATTCACACTTTAGAAAATTTTCATACATATTTTCCTTCCTTATGTTCTACAACACAATCCTCAAGTGATTCTCATGCTCTTAGTTCTAAATTTAATACATAATAATATCATCTATAAATACAACCAGAAACTAATCGAGGTAATTTCTATATACTATATTCACTAAATCCATGGAGATCATGGGGGAATTAGTAAGACCAATCAACATCACTATAAATTTTTAGTGCCCATACCTTTTACGAAATGTTTTCTTGCATATATTATCCTTTTTATCCTTAATTGATGATATCAAAAATGAATATCAATCTTTGAAAAGTATTAATCATCATACATTTGATCAATAAATTCATTAATAAAAAAAGAGGATCCTTATTATTGATTTTGAAAATGTCATACTCTCGATAATGAATATAGAGATTCATATATCCATATTTATGATTACTAGAATGGACTTGTTCACTATATAGTGACACACTTCGACGAATGAATCCCTATTCAAGATTCTCCAAAAGTTGATTCCTCAATTCCTATAACTCATTCAGGTCTATTCTATATGGAGTCTTTGAAATAGGTATAACACCATGTATAAGTTATATTAAAAACACAACTTCATGATTCTGTGGAAATAAAAATATTCATTATGATATACATCAAAAACACTCGTATAATAGGAATATATTTTATTTTTACTTCATCCCCATCCATCAGAGATAAACATCTCTTTTGTTTAGGAATCAGTACCTATTCGATGGATTTTATTTCAATTAAATTTTTATATTTATCAATGCACTGATTGATGTTTATTATTTGAATTGGGATATAAAATTTGATTTACTATCCTAAATAATTGATGTTTCATTTGTGTAATGAAATCTAGTACATTACTAACGTAACATCAAATTCAAAAAGAGTGAGAATAATATGATTTACCTAAATCCCATCTCCAAAAGTAGCAACCACAGAATAATTATATACTTGATATTCAATAATCATACCATTATTCCTTATCAATAATAATTTAATATATTATTTTCAAGGTGGAATTTTTATACCCCAAAAATTTCATCATGTATAAAAGAGTGGGTAGATCTAGAATCAAATAAGACATTATAAGTTCTTGAGTAGATGTGTATTTACTTTATTCCACTCCTTTATCATAATTTAAATTTCCAATGTGTTCTATTGAGTTTTCCCACATTCTATTATCATAATATGTCTTTGAAATCATTCATCATCATTAACATTTTTATTTGAGTATTGGTTAGAATAAGTCTAATACTCATTGAATTTGAGACACTGAAATGTGGATGGTGAATTATGTGGTTCTTTTTCATTATTCCACACATTGACTAGTCCCTTCACATAATTTTGGAATTTTATTTTCATAATGACCTTCCATTACAAACATAAAACATTTAGTAGTCACCTTAAGACAATTTCAACCATGTTTTATTTTAGTCATTGATCATAAATTTGGGCACATCATCTATTCTTCATGACTTTTAGGAGTTAATTTGAATTCAACATATCTTTATTATCATCAAAATTATATTTATGGGTAACTATCATATATATTTTATCCTAAATATCAAATATAATGATTAATTATTATCTATTAAAGTCACATGTGGCTAATACCCTCCGAAGACTGTGTTTTTAGCCATTATAAAATCATTCAACCTAATATTTAGGTTGAATGACAATACCATAATCATACCACACAATTATTGTAACATTTTCCTCATAGGTACCAATGGAATCATAATCCTTATTATTTATCTCAATGAATTACTTATCTTTAAAAAAAAGAATACAAGGATAATAATTATTTAAATGTAATATATTCAATTCATTACACTCTATGGAGTTATTTTCTTCTTGTTTCATTTTATTATAAATAAAAGTCCACCATTGATGGAATTTTAATTCCAATTGACATACATCCAGATTGAATTTTCAATTTATAAACACTGGATAAAGAAAAATATATTTTTAGTTGTACTAATCCGATTCTCTGTAACTTGTCTATCGGAGGAACCAGTAAAACATTGTGTATTTTTTCTCATGAATGTCACAAAAGAATTATATTCCATCATTTTATTATTTGGATGTTCTAAATGATTCATAGAATTATAAAATTTATTTATAATAGAGTTGAGATTTTCCATTCCATCCCCTAAATCATTTGGTTTCTCATGAGGACAATCGTCACATTTTATGTCACATTTACCTTTAACACCATTCCATTGGGTTCCATACAATAACTAAAATAAAACAATATACTATGAGAAACAAAAATAATAGTATAACACAACATAATATGGAAGAATATTTATATAGGATTTATAAATCAAGACACAATATTTTAAAAATATGAAAACTTATTTTTAACTTTGGTCGTCCATTATCATTACCAAAACATTAAGATTTCGTCCAATACATAGACATATCCCATAGGTTTTCCCTAATGTTCTCCTAATCTATTTTCAAATGTTTAACTAAACATCACTCTGAAACAATATATAACAACCCACACATTTAATACATAGATATTATATATTAGTTGATTAATATTCATTACCTAACATAATTATCCACTATATAATCATATAGGTTTTATATCTTTGGAAACATAGAAATACAATCAATTAGTAAAAAATGTTCTACATTTTTTCCAATTAGTTCATAATAACTGGATCTCTTCTTAGATATATAATACATATAATATTTCTTTATAGTATAGTGAATGGATAAATAAGGAAGGGTCACCTAAAATGATCAGTAATTGTAAACACTGGAAATATAAATGATCAAATAAGAATAACATGCTCATAATGGTCTGCAAACTGGATATTAATATTTATAAACATTACCACGTATTTCATAGAATAAAATCATCAGTCATGGAATAAAAATATGTAGTTTATAAGAAATTAAACCTAAAGGAATAAATGAACATGTTCTATTAAATGATAACATTGTCATAGGACATAAATATTTGCATACACATAATAGCAGAAATTTATTAACCTATTTGTCATGTCTCACTACCAAGACGTTCTTAGTGGATTGGGTTCACTACCTAAACCATAAAATTCATCATGTTTTATTCCTAGGACTATCATTATGGGAAGAGTCCCTTATTTAACTAGGTTTACTCACCATTCAATTTCAGTTTAATGTACCAAATATCAAAATTTACCCAATGCATTGGAGGGATATATAATTCTTGGGAAACTCATAACATAATGAAAATAATACATATTTGTTCCATTATAGTATAAAACATTTATTTTATCCTAACACGTGGAAATAAATGGGTTCATAAAAATTCCATCATAGCATATCCCTTGGAAAGCAAATAGGTTTCATAATTATTTATTTATTTATTCACTTCATAACCCATGGATAAATTAGTTTCATAAATGTCTTTTAACTATAATAATAAACCATCTAGATAAAAATGATGATAGTACCCCTAGATCATATCCCCAATAAATCTAAATTTAATTCAATTATTGTTGTATTTAATGAATATAAATACTATTATAAGATTATTAAAACATTCTTGAGGAGAATACCCTTTACACTTTAAAAGTCAATTTTCAAAAACTAAAAATTCACAAAATTTTATGAAAATAAATTTATTTTATATTTTCCATTGAAATATAAAATGTATTATCTACATTATTGTGTTTTCATAATAGATTTAAATTCATTCATGTCATATAAGATAGAATAAAATCTTCCTTTAACATTTTTAAAAGAAGTCCAAAAGTACCTTGTTCAAAAAATAAATCCATTTTAAAACATTTTGTAATAATTTTAACATGAGTTAAAATTAATTTAAACAATCATAGTATAATTTTAAAAAATTTCATATAATAATTTTCTGTGATAATGGATATGGAAGAAAATAATTCTGACCAAAGAGAGAAAGAAATTAATTTTCCTTAAGAAAATATTTTCACTCTCTTGAGTACATAAACTGAAGGAATTAAAAGGAAAATATATATTTTTAATAAGTAAACAATGATATTTTTTTTTTGATTTTCATTATATTTAGATTAAAATATTTTATCATTATAAATATAATCATAAATAATCATGATAAACAAAGAGATTGTAATATTAAACCCTTACTACTATGGAATCATTTTAATAACAATATATATGAAATAAATTTCTATATGTTGATATTTATATCCAATAATTATCATGATAATAATCATTAAATAAATTCATGGACTGTGTATATACTACAGAAAATAAACAATTTTTGAATGTGTCATGTGTCCCACCGAAATAAAAGTGAGATGAAAATCCCTTAACCCTATTCTAACTTCCTTTGTATATATTCAAACATCATGTATAATAAATCTAGATTTATTATAAATATATTATATAAAATTACTCATATATTTTATATATTTATATGTTTTTATTATAACCTTTTATCACCTTTTATTGTGAATTCTTCATTAAAATCAATGTTCTATGCGATATCTTCTTCATTTTTTATGTATGTTTTGTTTTGTTAGTTTAGGTCCATGTACATTTATTATGGTTCTATCATATAAATAATTTTAAAATGGATATAAATAATATATATATATATACATTACATACATATTAATATTCATTAATAAAAGTATATACATAAAAATCAATTTCACTCTTCATAGAGATGATAGGTCGTGCGTAAGCATGAACGCTGTTTTCACATTTTGATGGATGGAAAGAAATTAAGTTGAATAATAATAAAAATTTATAGAATCATTGTTATATCATATATATATATATATATTCTACAATCATTATGTATATCCTTATCACGAAATAGTAAAATGAAAATGAAAAACGAATCACATTCCATTGTAGAGGTGATAGTCTAGGCATATGAACTAGTGAGGTTATCATTTTAAAATTAGTTGAAATGTAATAAGGTACATGTGATATTATAATTTCATAAGTATAATTATTTTACTAGTATAATATATATATTTTAAATCTATCATAATGACTATCCATTAAATATGGTGGTGTAAAATTAATTGTATTTCTATGTGGATACGGTAAGTTGTGTGTACACACAAGAAATAATTTCACTTCCAATTTCAAGGAAAGTTGGTGAAAAAAAGAGGTTTTATAACAATAATAAATTTTGAGTATATTTTGGATACATAAATTATTATTTTCTGAATAATATAATAAAATTATAGGTGTTAATGTGATAATTAAAAATAATGTGATCGATTAAGGTGGTTAACTATTATTTGAAAAAACTCATATAGATCACCTCTTAAGGGCCCATGGGTTAATGATTTTTGAATAATAAGACCTAAAAATGTGTATAAGGAATCTTAAAATGTATTTTATTGGATTATGATAAATATACGATGTTCAATGTGGTGTGATGAATCGAAACGATATGTCCCCATTTATAATTGAGTGGAAGTCCACTCTTCAAATTTCTATAAAAGAATAAAATATTGCAAGGTCATCCTATGAGAAAAAATTCCTCCAAATGGAAAATTATTAGAATATAAGATAGTATGAGTTTTAAATAACTTCTAAAAATAAATATCTTTAGGTTTATGTGGTGTTTTAAAACTTATCTCATGGTTTAACAACATAGTTAAGCAATTTTAACTTTAACCTTGGTAATAATTTTTTCATTCTTAATGGGCTATAATTTTACTTATAAGGTATCCATTGAATCATAAATGGGTAAAAGATGAAATATTCAGCCATATAATATCCTAATTGTCTCGTTTATTATTTTATAATTAATATATTAATATATTATTTTGATAAAATATCGCAAATGAAAATTCTATCACTATTCATTTAATTTGAAATAAAATAAATAAATAAAAAGATTTACTTTTATTATAGTCCTTTAAAAAACACTAAAATGTTTAAATAATATATAAAACTCAATTACCAATATATGTTTCTCAAATTGTATTAATTTTTATAATTTTATTATCATTTGTTTTTTTCAATAATTAAATAAGTAGTGTATCAGCATTGGATATGTATTAATTGAAATTACATAATTTATAAAAATTAGGCATAAATTATCATCATTAAAATAATTTTGTTAATCTTGAAATAGATATTTATATTTATTCATAACTTTATTTTATACCTATTTGGAAACTACTATATATTTTAAACTGAGAGGGTGACACTTTGTGATTTTATTTGATTTAAATATTATAGACGTCATGTTCATGGGAAGGTTTCCATTAAAAAATTAATTTAAAAAAATGGTGATAAGGTTATAATTCCATTTATACATTAAGAATTATTATGAAAAGTTATGGCCTTGTCTTTTTTTTCTAATAAGGATAAATGTGATATTCCCTTTACTGAGGTAATAAATTTCTTGAGGATTACTATTCATATTTAACAAAAATAAAATGAAATAATTTACCAAATTTGAACATATTGATTAAAAATATGAGACACATTTTATTTAATGAATATATTGATTTTCAAATAATAATTTCATATACTATGAATACTTTATTCTAGAAAAATATATTTTTAATCATAAAACATAATTTATTTTACCTCATGCATAGACAAATATTAAAATAATGATAATACATTTTATTATGAATATTATATATACAATTAATTTTAATCATTAACCAATATGTTATAATTTAATTTATTAAAATAAAAATACATTATGAGAATAAAAACAGTTCTTCATAAAAATATCTCTTTTAATTTCAAATATTTTTTATTTTTTATTTATATTTAATTTATACAAAATTAATTAACTTATACATATAAAAAAAAATATTTATAATTATTTAGATAGTCCTACTCATACCTAAAAATCCAAGAGTTATGTTATAACTAACACAAAATAGCATTTTAGTATTACATTGTGGTTTGTTAAAATTATGTGTCATGTATAAGGAAAGGTATAAAAGAAATTATTTTTTTTGGAAAAACTAATTCATAAAATCTAGAGGTGTTACACATATCTTTCATAGTTTTAAACCATAGTAAGTCAAAAAACCACTAGAGTAATATAATTAGAATAGCCCTTTTTGTGGAACCAAGTAAAATCCTAGTGACCATATTTTTATTTTCTAAATCTTAATATCAAATGTTTCATTGAATATTGACTAATTTGAATTATTATTATTAACAAAATAAAAATCCCCAGTGGTAATAAAAGAATAATTGAACTCCATAATTATCTAACCCCCTATTAGTGTAAATTGTGCATATGATTATAATAATTTTTATTATATCCATAAGGTTTGTTCATAATGAATCTATCATTGGAAGATTTATGATAACAGTATTGTGGTAAAGGAAAAAAGAGATTCCTTATTTGAAGGTTATAATTTGATATCTCCTCCACTTAATTATTTTGTTACTTCTATTCATGGAATATTTGTTAAAGATATTATATAAATCATAATGACTAAAGATTCTGAGATACTATTTATTATCGATGCAATGTGACAAAATTCATTGTTTATAGCCTTGTCAGAACAAAACTATACAAATATGATGAGTTACTCATCTAAAAAATCCATTTGGGAAAAAATATTCAATATTTTTGAAGAATAAATAAAGGTCAATGAAGATAAACAAAAAGTGTTTCATGAAACTATTGGTGATTTAAGATGAACCCAAATGAGAATATTGATGTTCTCTTAAATCGTATCATTATAGTTGGGGGACCTTTTGTGGACTCGAATACTAGATGAATGGTGTATATATTATATATAAAATATTTATATTAATACAACATTTTTACTATTCCAGGGTGTTAGCTCTTGAGATATAAGATATCATTGAAATTGTTCTTGGTGATATACATAACAGGCTAGTATATTATAAAATATTAGTGAAAGTAAAAATTAAATATGTCCCATCATTAAAAGAAATTTCCTATAAATCCTTGGATAACCTTAATATTCCTTAATTTGGAGGTAATAAATAAGATGTTTTTGATGAAATTCTTTATTTTTATTAAGGAAATTTAACCAAGAAAAAGGGTGGTGTGAAGGGAAGAAAAACATTTTGTTATTTAATTAGAGATAGTATGGATATATCAAAGTAAAATGTCTAGGGACAATAAAAAATTGTTGTGAAGATAATTCGCCCCTAAATATATATAGTAAATTAGGAAATACAATTTGATTGAGGTTAAAGTGAAAACATGTTAAATGAAAAAGGAAAAATGTGATGAATTGTTTTTAGTAAAATGGTGTGGTTAAATTAAATTTAGATATGGAATATGTTATTATGGAAACGATAAAAAATAAAAGAAATAAAATTAAGGATGAATATCATCCAAAAAGAGTCATTGATCTGAGTTTCAATCTTGAAATAGAACATGAAGAGTTGTATATTTAATTTATAAAAAAAAGAAAATGTGTGTATTGTTAATGGAATAATAATAATATGATTATCGACTCAAATAAAAAACTATATGGTTAGAATGAAATTTTAGAAAACATGGGGGTAATCAAGAAACTTCTAAGATGGGTTTGGTTCCATGTTAGAGATCAAATATAATAAGGAAATGAGTAAATAACTTAATTCATGGAAGAGTGTATAAAAAGGGTTTAATAACTTAATCAAGAAGGTTTTTTTAACAAATAAGTTTAAGGCTAAATAAAATGTTGATACTAAGAATAAAAAGTTATATTTTAGAAATTTATATGATAATGAATTGATAAATTTATTTTGGAGATATTCGTGTATTGTTAGGAAAATCCTAAATGAATATTAGAAAATGACTATAAGAAACAGTATTCTTAAAAATAAATTCAGGAATTCAATGGTAGGATGAGTAGGTGAAAAAAAAGGAAGAAGAAAGTCGATGATAGATCTCAATCACTAATTTTTCTTCAACAGTCATGAAGCCACCCCCATAATTTAAATTCATGGATTTTTAGTAAAGAAAAAAATATTATATTTGATGATATGATTATTTTTTGGATCTCTTTTTCAGACAATTACTTAGTGCATTATGGCTGTGAGTTCTAAGAGAGGTGAAGATCCCAGATGCCAGTAACAAAAGATGGGGACTTATCCTACCTCATCAAGGCAAAAAATATTTTTATGGACATTGTTGTAATAGCTCAAACATTCACAATAAAGTTATAATTTATTGAAAATATATAATTTAAACTTATTAAAGTTGAATTCATATGATAATGGTAGATATAAAGTTAAATGATTTCCCTATGATAAATAGTTTTAATTCTTCGGATGAATAGAAGTGTAATATCAAATTATATGTAGTGGAAAATATGACAGATCATCTATTATCTCTACATAATAAATAATTTACTTCAAAGAAAATAGGGGATAATGATAAGGATATCGTGTTAGATATTACTCTCCAATAAAACAAAAAATTTATCACATGGATCCTAGATAGTGGGTTTTTATCTCAGAAGACCAGAAATAAGGAAGTATTGAATAATGTGATGGGTATGGTGGATATAATATTAATATTTAGAAATTATGCATCACTAAAAATAAATCGATGTGTAGATACTATTATTAATGGAGACAAGATAATGAATACATAATTTATTTATATGTATAGTCTTTAGAATTATATTTTTATCATTAGTAAATTATGTGACTCCAAACATGACCTTCCTTTCAATTATAAGGGATGCTTTATCATATGAAGAAACTAAAAACCCTCAAATTCATGGATGGTTAAAAAATAGTAATCTACCTTTAATAGATTGTAATGGGAACACTTTTCACCTTTTAGTGGAATAAGAATACGGAATTTGGAAAAAAAATATCAAACAAATAAATCTATAAATCATTGAAAATTAATCAAAATATGAAATTAAGGATATAAATTACAAATAAAATACTTAATTGGTAAGATACATGTGATTCTTGTGTATAAGGTAAAATTATTATAAATTACTGCTAGTTGATGTATAAAAATACATTAAATCTATTTGATTTTAATCATTATTATGTGTGTGTACCCATGAAATTTTTGGAGAAATATAGTGAGAAATAATTTATATAATTCAATTATTATTATATTATAATGAGTTTTTTATATTCATTTTGTAAAATATTTAATTTATCGGTTATATTGAGAAGATTCAGAGGAGATTTGAAAATAAAACTCAAAGAATGATTGAAACTATACAATATGAAAATTGAAAGGACTAAACCTCTCTTGTCATATAATATTTCTAGGAGAAGAATGAAATTAATATTTTTAGTTATCATAGATAAGATATTTTTAATTGGATTGTTTGTTTAAAATATGTAATAAAATGCTGAATAACATGCCCAATATATTTCTCCTCTAAGTGGCATCTCTCATTAATATTTGAAGGAATTCATGTTAGTAGTATTGTACATGAAAATAAATAGTTTTTGAGATCTAGTGAAAACAATCCATAAGATATATGAAATAGTTTGAGGCTAACATTTAATCATTTGAAGGTGATCAAAAGAAAATTATTTATTCGTAATTTGTAAGGAAATTAAGGAAAATTAAGAGAAACTAAATGCAAGAAAATCTATCATTTAGTCATATATGGATCTTTTTTTGTTATCACTTGTACATACATATATTCAAATATTCCTATAAATAAATTATTATTATTTTTATCCACTCTTCCTTACCAGTTTTTATGTCTACCATTCATGCCAAATGTGAAGCAGTAACTATAGAATATATATTGACATCTCTCTATTCTTTCATCCTATTCCACCACTCTTAGTTCTTCTAATTTTATTTTAACACCATTTTGTATTCATAAAAATGATTTTAAACATTTACTCAAGGAATTAGATGAATGTATTCGACTCATTTATTATGTAGAATAACCTCACATATCATGGATATGTTGGTGATGACCACACATGGTCAAATAATAAGTGGGGTAGTAACAACATCCTAAATTGAAAAGATATATTCATATCCAATCATCCATGGATTGGATCCATATTTCATTAAATTATTTTTCACATGGTTAGGGACATCAAATATTATTCACATATATGGATCCGTCCCAAAACATCAATTGGGTTCTCGAATAAATTTTTCTCCACAACTCTCTTAATCCATGTATGTTATTTTATATATATCAAACGTGATTCCATGAGTACTCCCATGTGTGTCCATAAATATATGGATTTTTAAAATTATATAGGGTAGGTAAATGGGATCTCCTAGAGTTATGTAACAATAATACTAACGCTTACCCCATCCAGGAGGATCGGAAAGCTGAAATAAATCATCTAGAATCTAGTCTATAGGATCATTAGTATTATGATAGATTTTTTCTCCCTTTGAATAAATATATATGATTTTAAGAACAATTAATTTAGGAGGAATAAATATAAATAGAATCATCTAGATCTTTTTAGTTGAGGGATGGTTATAGGAACATGCCATATGTTAAAGTTTGTATTAAAAATTAGAAATATGTGTCGAAACATATCAATATTTTCTATGATCGTCTATAAGCTAATGTTAGAGATTTTGTAGGTATCTTAGTTATTGATTATTATTTTTATAGTATAGATGGCTTGAGCGGTGATTAAGATGGGTTTAACCCTTGGTAAGAGTTCTATAAATACTTTTTTATTAAAAAAAATTGTACTAGGAGGATCATAAAAATTAATTTTTGATAGAATTCATGGGGAATAATAATTTAATGATATTTGAAAAAAAAATTGAAAAATTTACCTATACTTCAATGGGTTATTATGTTAATTCTTTAAATAATCTTAACATATTATTATAATAGAGAATATAGAATTCATACATGATTTTTTTCTTAGGTGGAATCTTCCCAAGATTCTACCATGTTTCTACTCTAATCCTCGTTCCTATATTGAAGTAAGAATTATCATTCTTTATGTACCAACCTATTAGTAAGTGTAACCTCTAAACTAAAACTCTATTATACCTATTAAATAACAAACACATACAATACCTCCCAAACCTAATATCATGTGGGAAACTAGTTTTTTAATTTGAAGAGTAATTCAATGTTCCATTATACTATCTTAGGAAATGATTATTGATCTTAAAATGAGAATTGTTAGGTTCAATATTATGGTTATTGTAGATATGGAAAATAAATATCACAGAATAGAATGGAACAAAATATTTAATATTATGAAATAATAAGGTTCCATATAATGGTTTTGTGATCATTTTTTCATTTTTATTCAACTCATTATAAAGATGTTTAGTTTCTTCATGTTAGTGTGGGGAACTTTTGGGGGAGATCCCCTATCACAAAATCCATTTATAATATCCAAAAAAAGTCTTAGAAGAAATATTTACATTGGTGTTTAAAATTAAGAGATTTTCTAGTTCAATTGAACATATGTTTTCACTGGATATACCACCTATTTTTAATGGTAGGCACAAATCCATTTAGGTATTCGAACTTATCATGGATTTTTAAGGAACATTTATGGGGAAACATATAAATTCATGTAGGATTATGGTGTATATTATCTATAAATGATCAATTTTTAATACAAAACATATTGAGATTTTGATTTTAATAGATAAACTATGATTTCCCATAGAGTATCTAGGCACCCCTTGTATTTAGGTAGGATTTACAACCACTATTTTGATGTATTGGTGAATATGACCAGTACATGTATCAATAGTAATAATTTTTTGTTCATATCCTTATATGTAAGGATAAACTTTAGAAATATGTTATATATTTTATCCCAATTCATGACCATTCTTCATTATGGTTACAAAATAATTTAGAACAATCATATAGAGAGATCTAAATGGATTAATATGGGACACATAATGAGAGGGTAAGAATCATAAAAAAAGTTTGGATAACTGGATAATCCTATTAAAGGGGGATTTCTAAACTTGAGTATTATAGAGGATACCATGAATTTAATATAGGGTAAAATGAAATAGTAAGTGATTATAGTATAATCCTTATGGGGGAGATATTAAAATGTGAAAAAAAAAGAATGATATCTACTCTAGTTAATTAGAATTCATTATTGTCCCCTATTTGTTATAGCCTTTAATGATTCCAATGTAACATTTATGATCATTACCATTAGATTTTATTATATAGAAACATTAGTTTCTAGAATAAAAACTAGTCTGTATATGATTTATTTTTCCAGGGTACCCACCACTATATATGAAATTATATTTAGAAACCAATCACCTAAGATTCATCAATGTCACCTTGGAATCAAACAAAATCTCATTTTATCTAACATAAAATATATGTATTATTTGGACTATTTTTTTAATCAATATGTCTTGGGTGTCTTCATTACTTCAATGATCAACCAAAGTATCCATATACATCATTAATTATATACATGGGGTATGGTGTTATAGTGAAATCCAATACCTCTGATGTATAGTTATTTGCTATGGTTAAAAAACAAACAGGTCATTCTAATGGATCATGAAGTGAAATATTAAGGTATACATTTGTAATAACAATGTTAATGTTTTTGGAATAAAAAAATATGATTAATGGATAATTTATTTTTTAAAAGATGACTGGGATCATTTTATCTATATCCAATTAAGAAGGTGTATAGGGAACTTGATTCATCTAGTCCTAATTGATTTTTTTTAAGTACATAGTATTATAACATTGATAGTTAAACAATTATATTTTAGGCCCATTGATTGCTCCTTATGATAAGATACTTGAGTATTTGAGAAGATCATAATGAAGTTAACCATCAAGGGTGGAAGTGTACTTTCTCCTAATTTAATATTATGGTTCTATCCATTATTTGATATTTGGGTTCACTAATCAACTGAAGAATTTTTTTTAAAACATTTTTAAATGCAATATCACAATATAACCATGTCATAACTAGGGTAAAAAAGCTATTTGTAGGGTTATTAGGTACTCTAAAAAGTGATCAGGTCTAGATTCATGATTTATATTTGTAAATCATGTGACCAAGAAACTATGATGGAATGACACATCATCTATAATATAACGTTTCTATATTTACAACATTTAGTGGAATTTAAAGGCATGTAATTTCTCTCATAAAAGAATTACAAGGTCTATATAGCACGATTTCATTATGAAAATTCAATTACTTATACTCATCAATAATTAAAATAACATTTAACTTATTGGTAAAATCATTTATGGGGAATTTCAAATCCCATTTTTCCTATCACCTAATATATCCACAAATAAAAATGTTTTACAAATAAAGATATTGAGAATACACATGTGGTGTGGGGGAAACTAGGTAGTGGACCTCCATTCTACTAATAGGGAGAAACTTGACTCTATCATTATCTACACTTTAATTAGATTTTTTGCACAAGGATTATAAATTCATTATAAATGGGGTACCATTAGTTTTAATCATTTCAAACATACTTGATAATTATTAAAAGTTTCACCTTTTAATAAAAATATATAATTTTGTTTTGGTAAACATTGATATTCCACAATAAATGGGATATTTTGAGATAGTTTTTAAGATAAAGAGTTATAAGTGTCTTGATATAAATCTGGATAATATTATGGAAACCAATTTTGTTATATTTTTTTATGACAAAGGGTTGAATAGATCTAAAAACCTAGTCTTAAAATAGATATTATATGAATAAAAATAGAGTGATACTAGCTTAGTGGGATACACAATATTAAATGAAATGAAGAAAATTCCAAAATAAAATTAGTGGATGAAGAATTAGGTGAATATATCCAAGTACTGACACCACATAGAATAATATGTGCTGAGTTCAATGACTAAAATATTAGTATTGATAAATTTTCCATGTAATTATTCATATGATGAAAATTTTAGAGAACACATCTTTATTATCTGATGTGGATCCATCCTTATTTGATGAATAATTGAGATTTAAGTCATGCATCATATCTATGAATGAATTGTTAGATCAAAATGAGAAAAATTAAACTTTGGTTCTTCTGAATATGACAATGGAAAATAATGTTAGATGAACTATATGTATTTTTAGATATCAAAAAATAAGATTTTGGGAATTTTATTATAAATAAAGAATGGTTGGTGAAAAAGGAATATTAACAAGTGTAAATTATTAATATTGAATAACCTTCAAACATATGGAGTATCTTGGGTTAGTTTTACTATTTATTATTGTGACTATTTTGAGAAAAATCAAAAACTATAAAATGGATATCAAGATATATTTTTTGAAAATAATTCTCATTTAAAAAATTATATCAAACATCCAATGGGAATTATAATTAGTGAATATAAATCAAACTTGTTAATGTTGAATAATTTATTTTATGGATTGAAACAAGAATGGTCATGATATGTTGGGACAAACACATTCATAATGAAACTAGAATTTTTATAAGGTAGATTTGAACAAAATATTTATATTGAATTATGAATTGATGAGTAAGTCATGGTTATTTTCTATATTGATGAAATTATACACAGTGTAATCACACATAATTTTTAGAGGAGATTATATAGTTAATGATCTTTGAGTTTTCGATGCTGATGATAAGAGATATCGCAAATTTTCTATGAATATATGATGTTCTTAAAAAAAGAATATATATTTTTTCCAATAAAAATATGTAAATGATTTTATAAAGAAGTATGATATACCTGATAGAAATATGGTTTCTCAACTATTTATGGTTGGAAACTATCTTTGAAAAAATGGGGAAGGAATATAAATTAATCCAATATTTTACTAGTGTATGATCGGTCACATTTTTATCTTAGAGAAATAAGAAAATTTATTTTCTTTTATACATGCATATCAATCCACTATAAAATCACTTCCAAGGAGCAACATTATTTAGTTACAAAATTGATCATAATTAAATTGCAAGGAATAATGGATTTTGGAATTTTCTATTGTGAAAAAACTGATAATGATTGGTATAATTGCATGGATGCTAATTTGGTTGGAGACATTATGGATTAAAAACCCATATGTAGAGGATCCATATTTGATAAAAGAAAATGTGTTATATGGATCAATAAGAAATAATGAATATTTTTAACTAAAATAGATAATGGAAAGTAAATTTAAAAAAAATGAGTATTAAACAATTTTAGATGAAATATAAAAATGGGGATCTTGAAGAAAAATTATTGCTAATCAAGGTATTTGTAGTATCCCTCCCCGAGTGACAAATTATGGTGCCCTAAGATAAGGACCACAATACCTGAATAATCCCTCCCCAAAAAAAGGATGCCGACTATAAGAAAGGTACTAGGGTTTATCCATGGGGATAAATTCTCTCATACATTAGATTGAGTGAAATATTAGATAATAATAATAATAATAATAAATGGATGAAAAGGGAAGTCCAAAATAGACATAATTGGAAAATAATGGAAATAAACCAATTAGTATAATTATAAAACTAGCATGATATGTATAAACCCTAATTAATAAAAAATGATGATCATAATTAAAATACTATAAAAATCAATTTTTAAGGTGAACTAGGGATAAAAGAATATACTAAATGTTGTAAAAATACACAAAAAGAAATAATTGATACTACCAGAATCTCAATCATAGGCTCGGTCCTCTTCCCTGTGATCCGTCAAAATGTTATAAATCAATCAAGCATTAGTAGTCAAAGGCTTCCCTTTTCCTATAACTCCAATCCGGAAATCTATTAGGGTGCCAAATGTTTTCAAATAAGGGTGTGAGATACAATGTAAGTAGGACACCACCCACATTTTCTTGGAGAATTCTTTTAATGAAATAATAAATGAACGGTATGGATTAATAATATCAACATTATAATAACTAACTAATAAATAAAACCACTTCATTCTATTTTTATTAAAATGGACATGAGACTAATTTCACCTACATCAGTCTAATCTAAATGTCTGAAACAAGGTACATGTACATACGATATGAAATTTACATAAGACATCATAAAGAAACAACCAGGATTTAAGTATCCTAATCTTGTATTTTGGTTTAGCAGTCACTTTCTCATGTCTTAAATCACGAATTCTCTAAATATAAATAAGAAACGTGATATATAGATAGGAATTAATTCCCTAAAATCCATTGGTGGATCCTTTAACTCATCCAATGATATTGAAATGTGTCCATTACTTCAGTATAGGTGTCTTTGAAATTACCAATTCCACTAAGTCATTCCATGTAAACCCATATATGCATCCCTTGTATCACTAATAGAATGGTGAACTATGAGTCCATACCAAGTATCTCACATTGGGGACCAGGTATCATCTGAGGCTAGGTGTAGCCATATTTTCAAATTGGTCTATCCTATATTACTCCTATTGGGAACTTGTTTCACTCATGTGTATGTAAAATACACCTAGAGATCCCATATATGGATGGCCTATGTATCGCTTCGAGAATGTTTTCTGAATCAAACTAAACACGAAGATTCCATCGAGGGAATCCTTAAATCAAGACCTATGTTCTCTCATATACTGTAGTTGGTGATAATAGTAACAAAGGTGTATATCTCAAGGAAAATCAATTACAAATCAAATGTCATCAGTAAGGGACGACAGTGTCTCAAGATAATAAGCTAGCTAAATAAAGGAATTTAATCCATCAAAAATGGTATAAGCTCAATGCTACAAAGAATAATCACTTAGCAACATGAAATTAAAATAATCAATGAAATACTTACATAAGCATAAGTAATTTTCATTTAAATAGATTGCATAAGAAATGGGATATAGTTCATATGTAATAAAACATGAAGCAACAATCATATGCATAAAAGTATGAGGTATGATGCATCATGCTTAGGGGAATATCATATGTACAACCATTTATACCAATTCAATTTCTATATTTAAATAATTTAACCAAGGAGAAACACACACACATAGTGTGGTTATCAATGTAAGGCATGGTAAAATAGGACAATTAGGTAGGAACACCAAAAGGGGAGGAGAATTTTAAGGAGAACACCCCCACATATGGGTTTCTTTATATTATATATTAACAATGGCCACGGTTATCTAATTAAATTAGTTTATTTAACATATTTAAAGTGTCACTAGAAGATTTTGGTGAATGTAACTATCATGCATCATTTAAAAAGAAATGAAATTAGAAGGAAATACCAAGACCACCTCCCTAGAATTAGTTTCATTCTATTACTCCATTTTTCAATTCATGGATCAACCTAGTATGGAATAAAATTAATATATCATAGTACTCTATGAAAATAGGGTGAAAGTAGTCGCATATAATTAGTGAAACAAATGATATAAGAAACATAGAATATAAGGGAATAGATATAAAGGGTTATGGAGATATTTTTGTTTTTTTATGGTGATAGATTTGAGGGAGAAATGATGGAGTTATCACAAACCCTATTAAGAGTGGAGAAGTAATCTCACATGTGGAAGAAGATGAGTAAACCGCATGAGAAGGAGGAAGAAGAAATGTGGGGTCAAATAATTAAATAGAGAAAATGATTATTTTACCCTTAAAATGAGGATGCATGATTTAGACCAATGGTTGGACAAACCATTTCTAGTCGTGGGCCATGATCTTCTTCAATGGGGATCCCAGCATGGTAAGGTGCACAGTTTATAGAACCATGCACAAACCGCGAGAAACCTCTTTTTCCCAAACTTCTAAAAAATTGTACATTCATGCTCCTTGGTTTTCATGGCCACATAGAAACCATGCGGCCCAAAATACCTCAAAATATACAACTTCATGGTTTAGTAAAATTATGTGGGCTATGTGATAGGGTTTTTACTAACCTTAAATCCTAGTATTTTTATTCCATTTTTAGGCTATGGGATCAAAAAAATCACCGAACACACCTGATCCCCCTTGACTTTATTAGGAATCGTAATAAGGGTTTTCTTAAAAAAATAAAACAAATATATTAATAGTCCACGCCATTTAGAAAATCTTGGACATCACAACCTCCCCTACTGAATACAACTCATCCCTAAGTTTCACTTCCATGTGTGGTAAGACATAATCTTGGAAACATTCTAGACATTTCCCATGTTCATCGGCTTCTGACACTCAAGGATCAACTAGAATGCATCCATTATTCCATAGAACTCATGCTAGAGGTACTTAAGGGCATCGAAGATCCTTCATCATTTTTTCAATGATTCGTATTGGATGCTCCTCGAAAGATTCATCTATTTCCAAATTGATATCATCTACATTCAAATAATGAGATGTTTCGTCATGATATTTCTGAATATAAGATACATGGATGACTTCTTATGTGGGATGGTACCTTTGAGGTATCATTAACTGATAGGATACTTTCCCTACACTCTCAACTATCTTGAAAGACCTGACGTAATGAGGTGATAACTTTCCCCCTATTTAGATTTGTTTATGACCTAATTGAGGTGATACACATAGTAAGACCCCATATACCACCTCAAAATCATGAGGTCTATAGTGAATTTCTAACAAACACGTCTTATTATTCTGATATATATCCATACATTTCTGAATTAGCTGGACTTACTCTAAAGTCTCTTGAATGAGATGAAGACTCGGTAGAGTTGTCTCGCCTACCACAATCCAACATAAAGTTAAACAAAACTGTATAGAAGAAAGGACATCATAATGATCCATTTGTATCATTTACATAATGTTATTATTTTAGTATAACCCAACAACATGGATATTATTTTCCCTTGAACGTATAAATTCAAGGATGCAAGCCTGAAGCATATCTTCTAACACTCCTATCATTCGCTTGAACAACTTGTCATTCTGAGGGTGATATTCTAAACCCAAGAGAACCTATGAACCCAGTTCCTTATAAAACCCTTAAATGAACCATGAAGTGAAAAGGGTTAACCAATATGAAACAATTGAACCTATCACACAATTATGTAACACTATCTCTTAGATGAAAATATGACAACCCTGCTTTTATTACAAACATAAACATGATTTATTACATAAAACATCACTTGATACAATAAGAAGATCGAGAGGTTTAGTGTCTTTGGGGCTTATGATTATTATATAAAAACATAAAACATTAAATAGAACATCTTTATTGAAAACTTCCTTACATTCTCTCGTACTTAGCATTGCATGGGATAACCTGAGGACATGCATAAGAAAAGGGTGAGCTATAAAGCCTAATAAGGGAATACACATGGAATAACATAAGGATTACAATACATGTTACACATTAGGCATATCAATAGATCATAAGAGAAACATGATCATAAAGGCATGATAAAGCATGATAATCATAACATGGAAATGTGGCAACAACACTTAACATGGAATTAGCATGAGCCAAGGCTCATTGCACATGGAGCATGAGTAAATCCTCATTGCACATAAATCATGAGTAAACCCTCGTTGCACTTGAATTAGAATGATTCAACACTCATTGAACATGATGTATCATGATACTATACTTTACCCAATGCATTGAAGCGCTATAAGGGCGCACCCTTCATAAACATGTCATTTCACGCATAAGTGTGCCACATGGATCATAAAACACTGATTCATAAAACATAATCATTTATTCCACGATAAAGGAATGTGGAATTAATACATGAAACTTTATAATCAATAAGTACATTTACATAAAGGTGAATACCCTTGATGTAGAAATGGGCATGGTATTCACTACACAATGGCTTTGGTTTAGAAAATCGGTGCGATTTCGGCAGTGTAACGGCGTGACATAAGAATTCATAAAAATGGTTGATGAGGGAGAATGGGGTTCGCCATCATATATACATGTAATGGACAGTAAGGAGGTCATATATATACATGTACCAACCACTGTAATGTAATTTGGATTCATGATACAAAAGTACTGCTTGAATGTAAATGAGGAGAGAGAAGTTCCTTTCGGAATTTCGACATAGTAATGGGTGTACATGGGAGGCAATTAATGAGAGAGAAAGGGTCTCCCATCATTAAAAAATAAAGAGGGAAGTATGAGGGAGGTGTGAAACCATACCCCAAATTCATAATTGAAATTAAATGGGAAAAACAACATAATGAACATTGGACAAAAATGAGAAAGGATGAAAAAACCCTTACTTGGAAGTGTGCTTCCAAAGGCTAGAGAGAGGCTTGTGAGAGGATTCTTGGGAGATTGGGGCACCATGGGATTATTTTAGAGAGAGAAGGGAAGAGGTTGGACGAACTCCAAGGGATTTTAGTGAGGAGGAAGTGGGAGCTTGGGTGGGTTTATATAGGAAAGGTGAGGTAATTCTTTATTATTTAGGTTTGGGACCCCTTACATTAAATTAATCCAAAACACAAACCATCCCATGGTTTTTGAACATGGTTTTTGGAAAAGGTAAGATGAAAAAAATATTTTATAAGGCCAAAGTCCGAACTTCTTAAAATAATAGGGTTGCTTATGTGGAGGTGAGTCACACTCCCATGGAAAATAATTTAAAAAGACAAGGTGTTTAAAAATTCTTGAGGGGTCCATTAATGATTTTAAAAGTAAGTCAAACAAACCCAAAATCACATTAATTTAATGGTAAAACATATATTTGCTGAACATACATATTATAGTATTTTATTACAACACGATTGGGTCATTATGATGTCATAAAACACATTATATATTTAAAAGGAATTTAATTTTTACCCAAAAATTTGACTGTCTCGTGAAATTATGAAAAATTCACCGTTGGATAGTTTTGACATCCTGATTCCAAAAATAATATTTATTATATCTAAATAATTTTTTAAATATGTTAATTTTTACTTTTAAAATAAAAAACGACATTTATCGAAAATTCACGGGTTTTGACAAAAATGGCTTTCAAACCTTAATAAAAATTACAATTGCATTCATAAAACTATACGATCATTCATATATAATAAAAATTACTTTAATAATAACAATAATAATAATTTATTAAAATAATATTTAATTCAAAAATCCCTTAATTTAATAAAATATATTTCCTAATTAAATAATAACTAAAAATATTATTTGTACTTTAAAAACTATTTACAATGTATCAATAATGACAAGACAACATATTCGTTATTATATAAAAAAATAATGTACATGAACATAGTACTAGAGATTTTTTACATAACCCCTTAAACAGCTGCATAAAACCTAAGGGTAAGGTGTGTGATGGTGAAAGACTCTTGGGGTGGCTCGGATAAAATTTCTCGAGTGGTAATCTCTATCAACTTCCACTTTTCCCATAAATGGTCACGTTCGAGCTTGACATGATGAAGATCAGCTTGGGCTTGGTCAAGAGCGAAGCCCAAGGACGCCACCTCTTTTCTGAGCTCCGAAAAATGGGCTTCTTATGGAGAAATTGTACTGGATGAGGCCATCGCTTCTTTTGTCTGAGTAAATTGGATTTGTTAAAGTCCTATATTTATACTAATCATGTGATCAATTATCAATGGATTTATTAGAAATGGTAAAAATTCTTAACATAAAACCAAATAAGTAGACATTTTATATAAACATAAATAGACGTTTAACTAGATCAAGAGGGATTTTCATTAATATTACTTCAGTTCTTTACAATATTCCCCCCTTAATAAATTTCACCCTCGAAATTTTTCTTTTCCCACACTAAAATAGATGTGGGTAACTCAGCTTCATCATTTCTTCTGATTCCCAAGTCGCTTCTGTAAACATGTGGTTTCTCCACAACACCTTGACGAGGGGCATTGTCTTATTTCATAGGGATTTTTCTCTATGATCTAAGATCTTCACTGGTTGCTCCTCATAAGAAAGATCATTCTACAACTGTACCACCTCAGAAAAGAGTACATGTGAAGGGTCCGGTATATACTTCCTTAATAGGTATACGTGAACGACATCATGTACTTTTTCCACAGTAGGTGGAAGTGTTAGTAGATAGGCCACAACCCCGACACGATCAAGAATCTCGAAGGGGCCAGTGTACCTTCGACGTAACATCCCTTTCTTTCCAAACCTCATGACCTTCTTCCATGGAGATATGCATAGAAAAAACATATCCCCAACTTTAAACTCAAGGTCTCATCAACGGTTATCTGCATAACTCTTCTATCGACTCTGGCCTGCCTTTATATGCTACTGAATGGTTTTCACCTTCTCCACCATTTCTTTGACCATTTCAGGTCCAAGCAGCTTACGTTCTCGACCTCATCCCAACATGCTGGTGTTCTGCACCTTTTCCCATACAGGGCTTAATATGGTGCCATTTGGATGCTTGAGTTGAAAGTGTTATTATAATAGAACTCAACGAGATAAATATGTTGATCCAATCCTCCTTTAAAGTCCATTGAGCACGCTCTCAACATGTCCTCAAATGTTTTGATAGTCCACTCGGACTGGCTATCAGTTTTAGGATGAGAGGTCGTACTGAAGTTCAGTTTAGTATTCAGAGCGTGTTGAAGACTCTTCTGAAATGTAGAGGTTAATCATGGATCTCGGTCATACACAATAGATAGTGGTACTCCATGCAACCTTACCACTTCCCTGATATATATCTGTGCCAGTTGATCCAAAGAGAAATCCTCCTGAATAGAAATGAAGTGTGCAGTCTTTGTAAGACAATCCACAATAATCCAGATAGCATTGTTGCCTTTGGATGTCCTTGGAAGTCCGATGACAAAGTCCATGGTGATGTTCTCCCATTTCCATTCTGGTATGGGAAATGGTTGCATCATCCCCTTAGACTTCTTCCTTTCTGCCTTCACTTGCTGAAACACCAGACACTTTGATGTATATTCTGCGATCTCCTTCTTCATATTATCCCACCAAAATTTTTCTTGGAGATCTCGATACATCTTTATGCTCCCTGGGTGAATAGAGAAATTTGAACTATGTGCATCATCCAAAAGTTCCTTCTTCAGCTCCAGACTTGATTGAACACATAGTATTTTCGCAAACTGCACAATTCATCCTTAATTAACATTAAACTCCAAGGATTTCCCTTTTTTGATAGCTTACACTTTTTCCTGAATTCCCACATCATACTTTTGAGCATCCTTTAACCTTTCCAAAAGAGGCGGTTGATCAATCATTTGTGAAAGGATTGATGGTGTTCCCTTCTTTATGATTCCCATTTCCATCTTCATCAATTATATGAAGATTAGGGCTTTCTCAATTCTCATCATTGATAGAATCACTTGGTCATTTCTACTTAGATCACCTTCCACCTTGTTCTATTTCCCAGGGTGGTAATGTATTGAAAAATCATAATCCTTTATGTTCTCTATCCATCTTCTCTGGCGCATATTAAGCTCTTTCTATGTTAATATATTTTTAAGACTCATGTGGTCAGTATATATATCACTTCTCTCCCCATAGAGATAATGCCGCCAGATTTTCTAGGAAAAGATCATCACTTACAACTCCAGATCATGTGTTGGATAGTTTCTCTCATTTATTTTCAATTTCCTTGATGGATAGGATATCACTTTATCATTCTGCATCAGCACAAAACCTAATCCCTTATTCAAAGCATCGCTGAAAACCAGAAAAGGTTCCCCACTTGTGGGTAAAGTGATCATGGGCGCAGTGATAAGCCTCCTTTTCAACTCCTTTAATATTTCTTTACATTCATCAATCTAAGAAAACATTACTCTCTTTCGAGTTATCTTGGTAAGAGGGTTGGACAATCGTGATAAATTTCTCACAAATCGTCGATAATATCAATCTAACTCCAAGAAGCTACGGATATCAGTTACTGATGTTGGCCTCTTTCATCCCTCAATTGCATCTGTTTTGGAGGGATCCACAGATATCCCATTACTTGTGATGATATGGCCCAAGAATGAGACTTTCATCAGCCAGAAAACACACTTTCTATACATTTCATAGAGCTTCTCCTTGCGCAAAGTCTCTAGTACAGTTCTTAAATGCTCTTCATGATCCTCCTTGGTTTTGGAGTATATTAGAATTTCATCTATAAAGACTACCAAAAAATTGTCTAGGTAATCTCTAAAGACTCTATTCATCAAGTCTATGAAGATTTCTAGAGCATTGGTGAGTCCGATAGGCATTACTATTAATTTATAATGCCCGTATCTTGTACGAAAAGCAGTCTTGGGGACATCTTCCTTCTTCACCCTTACTTGATAATATCTCGACCACAAATCTACCTTGGAGAAGTATTGTGCTCCACACAGCTGATCGAACAATTCATCAATCTGTGGTAGACGATACTTGTTATTTATCATGATTTTAATAAATTCATGATAATCGATTCAAATCCGCATTGAACCATCCTTCTTCTTGAAGAAGAGGACTGGTGCACCCCATGGTGAAGCACTTGGGAGTATAAACCCTTTATCCAGATTCTCCTGCAGTTGTTTCTTCAACTCTTCAAGATCTACAACAGCCATTCTATATGGAGTCTTGGATATTAGTAATTCCCCGAGTATAAGTTCAATTGAGAATTCAACATCTCTTCTAGGAGGAAGACCAAGCAGTTCCTCAAGAAACACTTCAGCGAATTCCCTCACAATAGGAATTTCCTCAAGGATGGTTTCTTCCTTGGACTCAATCATCTGAGCTAGATACGCATTCTCATAGGGCATTAATATCCATGCTTGAGATGATATAGCTAAAAGAGATTCATCTTCCTCCTTAAACTTGTAAAGAATTGGGGGCTGATTCTCCATATGGATAGTGATCTCCCTCTCCCAGTAATTTATGTTGGATCTATATAAGGAAAGTGAAACCATGCCAAGAATTGTATCAAATTCCACTAGAGGAGGTATGACAAGGTTCACCAGTAAATTAAATCCACAGATTATAACAGGGGGGGACTTATATTCATGGGATGCAATGATTTCCCCATTTTTCGTACTCACCGACATCTTCACTTCCATGATTTGTGGTGGTGCTGGGATTGTTCTACTAAACTTTCGAGATATAAAAGTATGTGTAGAACCTGAATCAAAAATTATGTTTTCTATTCTTGATGAATAACTAGCGTACCTGTCACCACTTCGTTGTAGGGGTTCACTTTGGAAGATGTTATGGAAAAAGCTCTTCTTTTCTACCTTGGAGGTTGTTGGTTTCCTCTGAAAACCCTTGGATTAGGGAACTGATTTGCAAAATGCCCCAGTTCTTTGCATTTGTATCATTGAACAACGCGTTGAGGTTCGAACAGAGCGTTCCTCTCCTTTGTCGTAGCCGCAGGTCTTTCTTTCCGATAGTTAATAGCTAGTTTCTTCTTCTCTTCCACACATGAAGAATTTCCTCATCCGCTTGAGTCAATTTCCAGGGTGCTTCCTTCCGTACTTTTGGCAAGTGGGGTGTTGGATATTCTTAGCATCGTTGGATTTATCCATTGGACCACCAACATTGAAGTCCACCTTACGCTTTTTGTCCCCATGATACCCTTGTGATTCCCTGATCTCCATTTCGACCTTGAGGGCACATCGGACAATTTCCTCATAGATTTTGAAGTCACGGATCGCCGATGCTTTCCACAGGCTAGGCTTCTGCCCACCATAGAAGTAGTGAACTTTGAATTCGGGGGTAACGACAAAGTAGGAAGTGTATCGTGCAATCCTAGTGAAGTTTTCCTCATACTATCTAACATATTCTTCATCTTTTTTCTTGAGGGAAATGAAGTCCATTTCCATCTTAAGCCAGAAGGTGCACAAAAAATATTTATCAAAAAACATCTTCTGGAAATCCTTCCATTCCAATGCCTCGATATCCTCCTCAGGCTTAGTATTTTTTATCAATGTCCACCATTGATTGGCTTCACCCTCCATATGATAAGCCGCCAGGATAACATTCACCTGTTCATAACATTGAAGGATGGAGAATATCTTATCAATGGAGTTGATCCATTTTTTAGTGACCGTGGGATCAGATAATCCACTAAAAGTAGGAGGCCTTTGTCTCATCAAGCTCTCGATAGCGACTTGTTCTTTCTTATGGGGGTTGAATTTTCCTCTTGACTTGGGTTTCTATTCAAAGCTTGAGTTAGTTGAGAGAGAAGCGTGACAATGTTCGTGATTCCTTCTCCCATTGGATTAGGCATCTCATTTGTACAGTCATCACACTAATCTTCACAACGGTTGTTAGCCCGAGTCCTCCTATTATCGGACATCGGCAGGAATAAAAAGAAAGTTAGGGGTAACACATAAAGGGTAATCCAAAGAAAAATTTTTATGACTTATAAATAAACTTTTATTTTCTTAACTCATGAGTCTATATGATTCAATCTAGGATTTTCATGATCTACTTTCTAACATATATTCTTTGGGGCATTTTTTTTCTTTATATGGGTTCATACTAAGCTTGTGAATTTAACAAAGCATATCCCTCGGGAGTTTCATAACCAAGAGTGCAGCAAGGCCCGTCATCATGCACCAGTTCTCGTTCGAGCCAGCTCAAAGCGGTGTTATTGGGTTTTACCCTTAGGATACATCTATGCCAGAGCCGCCTCTACCTGCTCGTATCAAGGCAGGGATGTATTTTTTTGATAAACCACTTACTCAGTACTTACCAAAACTTAGGGACGTTATTATTATACTTAGTCTTGTCTCTATGGATTTACTAGGGTTTTCTAATCCTAATCCCAAAAATAACTAAACCTATCCTTTGATACCAACTATGACAACCCTACTTTTATTACAAACATAAACATTATTTATTACATAAAACATCACTTGATATAACAAGAAGATCGAGAGGTTTAGTGTCTTTGGGTCTTAGGATCATTACATAAAAACATAAAACATGAAATACAACATCTTTATTGAAAACACCATTTACATTACCACTACATTCCCTCGTACTTAGCATTGCATGGGATAACCTGAGGACATGCATAAGAAAAGGGTGAGCTATAAAGCCCATTAAGGAAATACACATGGAATAACATGAGGAGTACAATAAATGTTAGACATTAGTCATATCAATAGATCACAAGAGAAACATTAACATAAAGGAATGATAAATCGTGATAATCATAACATGGAAATGTGGCAACAACACTTAACATTGAATAAGCATGAGTCAAGGCTCATTGCACATGGAGCATGAGTTAATACTCATTGCACCTAATGGACGAGTAAACCCTCATTGCACTTGAATTAGTATTAGTCAACACTCATTTCACATGATGTATCATGATACTATACTTTACCCAATGCATTGGAGCGCTATAAGGGTGCACCCTTCTTAAACATTTCATTTCATGCATAAGTGTGCCACATGGATGATAAAACATGGATTCATAAAATATAATTATTTATTCCACGATAAGGGAATTTGGAATTAATACATTAAACTTTATAATCAATAATTAAATGTGCATAACGGTGAATACCCTTAATGGAGAAATGGACATGGTATTCACTACACAATGGCATTGGTTTAGAAAATCGGTGCGATTTCGGCAGCGTAACGACGTGACATAAGAATTCATAAAAACGTTTCAGGAGAGAAAAAGGGGATACTCATCATATTTAAATGTAATGGACAGTAATTAGGTCATATAGATACATGTACCAACAATTTTAATGGAATTTAGATTTATGATACAAAAGTATTGCTTGAATGTAAATGAGGAGAGAGAAGTTCCTTTCAGAATTTAGGCATAGTAACGGGTGTACATGGGAGGGATTTAATGAGAGATAAAGGGTATCCCATCATTAAAACATAAATAGTTCAGTATGAGGGAGGTTCAAAACCATACCCCAACATTCATAATTGAAATTAAATGGGAAAAACAACTTAATGAAAATTGGAGAAAAATGAGAAAGGTAGAAAAAACCCTTACTTGGAAGTGTGCTTCCAAAGGTTACAGAGAGGCTTGTGAGAGGATTCTTGGGAGCTTGGGGAACCTTGGGAGGATTTTAGAGAGAGTATGGTAGAGGTTGGACGAAATCCAAGGGCTTTGAGTGAGGAGGAAGTGGGAGCTTTGGTGGGTTTATATAGGAAAGGTGATGGAATTCTTTATTCTTTTGGTTTGGGACCCCTTACATTAAATTAATCCAAACCAAAAACCATCCCATGGTTGTTGCCCATGGTTTTTGTAAAATGGAAGAGTAAAAAATATTTTATAAGTCCAAAGTCCGATCTTCTTAAAATAATAGGGTTTCTTATGTGGAGATGAGTCACACTACCATGGAAAACAATTTAAAAAGACAAGGTGTTAAAAAAGTCTTGTGGGGTCCATTAATGCTTTGAAAAGTAAGTCAAACAAACCCAAAATAAGATTATTTTAATGGTAAAACATATATTGACCAAACATAAAGATTATAGTATTAAATTACATCGCTATTCGGTCATTATGATGTCATAAAACACATTATATATTTAAACGGTATTTAATTTTTACCCAAAAATTTGACTTTCTCAGAAAATTATGAAAAATTCAACGTTTTATATTTTCAACGTCTTGATTCCAGAAATATAATTTATTTTATCTAAATAATTTTCTAAATAATTTAATTTTCACTTTTAAAATAAAAACTGACATTTATCGAAAATTCACGTGATTTGACATAAATGGATTTCAAAACTTAATAAAAATTACAATTGTATTCATAAAATTATATGATCAATCATATATAATAAAAATTACTTTAATATTAATAATAATATTTTATTAAAATATTATTTAATTCAAAAATCCCTTAATTTAATAAAATATATTTCTTAATTAAATAATAACTAAAAACACTATTTGTACTTTAAAAACTATTTACAATGTATAAATAATGGCAAGAAAGAATATTCATTATTATATACAAAAATTTTGAACATGAACATAGTACTAGAGATTTGTTACATAACCCCTTAAAATAGCTGCATAATACCTAAGGGTAAGGTGTGCGATGCTGACAGACTCTTGGGGTGGCTCGGATAACATTGCTCGAGTGGTAATCTCTAACAACTTCCACTTTTCCCATAGATGGGATTGTTCGAGCCTGACATGATAAAGCTCAGCTTGTGCTTGGTCAAGAGAGAATCCCAAGGATGCCACCTCTTTTCCGAGCTCCGACAAATGGGCTTCGTATGGAGCAATTCTACTGGATGAGGCAATCACTTCTTTTGTCTGAGTAAATTGGATTTGTTAAAGTCCTATATTTATACTAATCATGTGATCACTGTTCAACGACTATATTAAAAACTGTCAAAATTCTTAACATAAAACCAAAGAAGTTGGAATTTTATATAAACATAAAGAGACATTTAACTAGATCAAGAGGGATTTCCATTAATGAAAATTTGGGTCATTACAGAAAATCCTTCCTAGCACAACAATTAAAAAGGTATCTTGGATAGGTAGAAAGTCTGAAACCTTAGTCATCATGTCGACGATCACCCATATTGCATCTATACATTTATGGGATCTCAACAAGCCTCTTACAAAATCCATGGTGAGTTTATTCCATTTCCTTTTCATAATGGATAGAGGTTGTAGAAGTAAAGATCCATGGTTCTCTACATTTATCTGCTAATAGGTGGAGCACTAAGTGATGAAAAATATTATCTACCTATTCATATCTAGCAACTAATATTGTTGACATATCTCCCTACACATATTTATAATCCTAGGATGAACATCCCAAATAGAGGCATGTGACACCCACATTAACTCTTCATGTATAATCATAGGTACCCATACCCAACCATAGAAGAGTGGGGTCTCACTTTCGTCAATGACACCACCAAGAGGAGGGTTCTCTCCTTTTCCTATCTCCCTTAAAAATAATCCCTTATAATTAGACAACTAAATCATCCAGACCCACTCCATATGCGATAATTTCACTTCTATAGATTTTATGATTGGTTTCCTGTGTTTTTCCTGAACCTCAAGATTAATCTCGTAGAACAAAGACATCAATTTCCACTCATTGATGGCCTCCATGACAGATTGTTTCAAGCCTTTTAGCTCAAGGATTCAATGTTAGTATTAACCTATCCATGGGTGTATGCATGCTCAAAGTAAAATGATTGTTGATATTCCACCCATCTATGATACTTCAAATTTTAGTCTCTTTTTTGGAGATGTATTTGATACTTTTTTTATCTGTATAATTAACGAATCATTCTCAAAATATATATTTCCTCAATCAAAGTATGATATGAAACATGAAATCAAACTCGAGGTCTTCTATAAGATATTTCCACTCATGATGCCTCATATAGTAGAATCCATAAACTACCATCCCATCTCCCAGAATTAGAACTGCACCCATCCTAGTACCTAATGCATCACAAAAGATGGTATAACTTCTGCATGGCTCTAGAAGAATGGGGATCGACACTGAGGCGAGTCTTACCATTTACTCTTAATGAATTGTCTCACAAACATCAGACTAGATGAACTTCACACTTCTCCTTGTCATGATTGTAAGCGGAATATCCAAATGTGAAAAATCATGGATGAATCAAATGTAATATATATCTAATCTTAACTAGTAGTGCATATCAAACATATTCTTGGGTTGTTCCCAGGAAACCAAAGTGCTTACATTAATTGGTTCAATATATATTCTAGTTTTAGATATGATATGATCTAAGAAGTGATACTTTCTTGTATATGGTTTCATTTATATAGCATCCATAAATTTGTGGCTCTCTAATTGCACTCATCGCGATTTCAAGATAATTGGCATGGTCGTGTCTGGCGATTGAGTACAATAAGATTTCATAAATGAAGACAACCATAATGAATAAACACACAGGTCGAAATCCTGATTTATCATAGCCATGATTACTATCAACATGTTTGTCCAACTAAACAAAATGAAAAGACACTCATATAACATACACATACTATGGATGATTTTTTGTGGTATTTATGATTTCCTCAGATATACCTGATGGTATCCTGACATCAAATATATCTTAGAGAATATGGTTTCTCCTCATATCTAGTCGAAGAGGTCATTTGTATGATGCAGTGGATAAAGGATCTTCATTGTATGTTTTTTACCCATCATTAATTCATGAACAATCTAAGGGTTCCCTCCACAATCTAGGAAAAAAGGATAGGTGAACCCCACTATGATGTGTTAGGTTAGATGAAACCCATTACCTATAGAAATTTTATATTCTTCATGAGTTATTATATCTTTATAGGTTTCATCTGATAGGTAGTAATGGAAACTGGTGACATACCTAGCACAATAATTATGGGAAAATCAACCTCCCTATTAGGAGGTAATATAGAGAAATTATTAGAGAAGATGTCCCTAAAATGATTCATAATGGGTGGGAACTCTTCTAACTGCATTACCTAAGAACTCCTAAGTGGACTCACCTACTGAGTTGTCACTCTTCCGAGCCCAATATGCTTTGTTCTAGATCATCTTTCTTAAATATCATATTCATCCTAATTAATATAAATGTATCCCTTGGGTGATGTGAAGGACACCCATTGGTGATAGTAACACCCTTGGGAACAATAAAGCATAAGACAATCTATATCGAGAATGACATATAATTTAGTCATGTCGAGGATAAAGAAACTCTAAAGAAAATTGATCCCACCTATTTTAAGGGGCATTCTCAAAAATTGTGTATTCTCTATAATCAAGTCCCTAATAGTGTTTCAAAAAATGTGATGCAAAAATGGTACTTAATTTTAAGGAAAAGGATTTGCAAATCCACAATATATATATATGAATATTAAGATTTAACTGTATCAAAATGTGAATAAACTAAAGTGGAGGATAATATAATAGTACCTTTATCCATATATAGACCTAGAATGTGCTCCACAGGAACTGGTTTCATAGAATAAATATGGACTGAACCACCACCCTGATATGCTACCATACTAGACAAAGTGAATCCACTCTACTAGAACTAATGTTCTAGAGCCTAGTAACCTCATCCATGGCCACTACCACGTCAGCCTTATTGGTTGATATAAAATCAACTCTCAGTCTGACATGGATTCATATATCCTATAATAGATAGTGGTGTTAGTATGGATACCCTCCCATTAGACATTGGAGGTAAAGACCTGAATAGCGATCAAGTTGACTAATCCTGCCACAATCCTGGAACTCGATCATGTTCCTCATCCATTTAGGCTTCTTTTTGTATATATTACTAAAAAAGTGACACAACATAGATATGTCTGTGTGTGTCATGCAATATTCCACCACCCCCATGTGCACCCTATAAATGTTACTTTATACTTCCAGATGAACCAATAACATGTCTCACGACTGAACAGACATAGATCAAATTTTAAATGTCTTTGAGATTTGATTTTTTAATATGGGACTAAATCAATATTTTTGTAGTGTTATTCAAAGGGATTATTTTCACCTATAATCAGAAAGTATATCCAATCCCATTCTAAAATTTCATCTCATTCAGCAACTCATCATCGTCCAGATATGAAGTGAAATGATGGACCTTGTTAAAGTGAGAAGAATACTCAAGCACGGTCATTGGTCCATGCTAATGATTTATGAACTCCCTAGTGCACTCGGACCTCTGAGTGTGTGACAATAAGTTATCATAACGTATTTTCTAGAAATATTCTTAGGCCATACCCCAATGATACTTAGCCAGAGATATTTTATTTCACAAGAACTTGGTGAAATCACTAAACATTAAGGTTGCAAGCATGAACCTCCGCATTAGAGGTGTGTCAAGTGTATTAAAGATCGACACCATATCTTGTAAACAAGACTCAAAAAACTTTGTTTTGTCATTCCCTTTGAATGTGGGAGAATATTGCTAGTGCAGTAATTGTTTAACCTCTTCAATAGTTGTGGTAGACCGGGGAGCACACTAAATATACTACATAAACTAGACTAAACTTCCATAGAACTGAGTATCAGTGCCTAGTGGTAGATCAGTGGGAGGTTCCTCACATGGAACTATTGGAGGTATCACAGGTGTCTCAACTCCCACCACCTCTGAAATGGGCTCATCACCACGCACCTGGAATACGTCATTAGGGCATGGTAGTGGCATATATCTAGAATTTCAATCAACACTACAAATATTTTATTTCTAAAATATAGGGAAATAAATAAGGAGATGGAAGGTACATGGCCTTCCAAGAAGAACTTCATAATTAATTGCCTAATAAAATAGATAGTTCTAGGATTGGTGGAAAAGTCACATAAGGATCACTAGAGACATAGGAGACACATCCTAATTCCCACTACCTTGGTTGGCTTAGGTTCAAGGTGACACATTAGACATATAATGTTACAATTTAATTTTAAATTTGTTGTCCATTTTTATACATTTATGCATTTAAATATCATTAAATAGTTAAATTATATGGATATCCAATGGTCCATGTCTCAACATGACATAACCTACTACATACGTTGTCTACATTAACATATGCAGGAACACTTTCTAAAATTAGGGAAGGCACTTTTCGTGTAATTTATGTTTTCCATTCCTATATAAAAATAATAAACAATTTCAAATATATAAAATTAAGGAAATATAGCAAGCACATGCATCATACAAAAATTCTTGTAGAAAATAAAATATAGCATGGAATAATGCATGAAATTTCAATCTTATGGTTCCTAGTATGACGAATGCTTTGATACAACCTGATATAATCAGGATATGACAAAAGAAATCACATATTATTATTAATTTCATGAGTATTTATAAAAAGGAGAGTGTGTCACCCAATGGAGAAATCCATGAAACCATAGTATCATGAGAAATAACTGCATTTACCCAACCCTTGAAATTTGGAGTTTCCCTATATATGGGTCAACTACTCCCAGGAATAGGCTCATTTCCAAACTCTATAATCATAGTCTCTTATATAAACCAAAATAGTAATACAATTTTACAAAAGCCTCTGATACTACAATATAGTTTATTTCCCTAGGTTCCACTTACTGATTCCCATAGATTGTGGCCACAAGACCTCAAACATGCCTCTGTAAATGATGGGGGGTGCGGAATAGTAGCGATGGCCTAGGGTGGGTCAATGGGGATATTATACCCTCATATATCGGAGTGATCATATATACAGATAATGATAAAAATAAAAAATGGTAGAAGTAGAAATAAGAGACACACTATAATGTAAAATAATGTAAATTATATAAGTAATGTAGTTAAACAACTGGCAGAAGATAAATGAACCCTAATAGATAAAAAGTGATGATCATTTACATGATACTATAAAAAAATGAATGTCCATGGAGAGTAGGGGATATAAGACTATACTACATTATTCAAAAATATACTAAAAGGAAAAAACTACTACTATAGGCATCTCAAGCATAGGCTTGTACCACTTCAATGTGCTCCATCCAAATATTGAAAACCAATCAAGCATTGGAAAATGCACCCTTTTATATGTATGTACCAAAAATCATAATATATGTTTGGGTACCAAAGGTGGATTAATCATGGCTTGAGATAAAATCTCATTATTTTTCCACCAATGGTGTCTAGTCCAATCCATTCTATGAAATAATAAATTAACACTGTACAATAATAATAGTAGAAGTAAAATTACATAGAAATAAATAAAAATCCATTAATATGGGTTCCTAAATGGACTCTCAATTTCTACCACCTACTTTGTCCTAATACAGAAATCTAAAATAAGGTACATGTATAGGTGATATGAAATTTACATAGTCCATCATGAAGAAAAAACCAAGATAGAATGACCCCAATCTTGTGATTTCGACTGGCAGTCACATTCTCATGTCCTCAGTCAGGAATAATATTAATATAAATAATAAATATGAACTATGGACATGAAGAAAATATATTAAATCCATAAATGGATCCCGGATCCCATCCAAGGTGATCTAAATGAATCCCATGGCATGCTATAGGCATCTCCAATATAGTTAGTGCCACTGATTCCATTTGAGGAAACACATATAGGCATCTCATGTATCACTTAAGGAATAGTGAACTCTAAGCTTGTAATATGTTTTTCCCATAAGAGGCCAAGTATCCCCCTCATCTGGTCATATCCATACTTTTAAAGGGTTATATCCTTTGTTTCTCCCCCAAGAAACCGGTGTCACTCAAGCATCTCTGAAATCCCCTCTGATATAACGAACATAGAAATCCAATTTATCTCTCCCGCAAAATCAAAGAATCCAACCGAACATGGAAATTACATCCATGGTTTCCTTAAATATAGATGAATGTTCTCTCATATCCCATGGTTCGTGAGCATAGTTCACATATCACAAGTTAGATCACTTACAAAACACATGTCATCTGTAAGGAATGAAAATTTCATAATCTAATAAGTTGGATAAATAATGAAATTCAATACATAAAACATTTCATAACATCAAGGATAAAAGGAATAATCACTAGGAAAATTAAAATAATAATAAGAAATGGAATACAAGAATGATTACAAAGAATTGTAAATTATATAACCTATACAAGAAATGGAATATAAGACACCTTCAATCAATTTTGAAGCACCAATAACAATCATTTGAGTATAATGTATGAGACATCGTGATCAAGGGAATTTATCATGGCCAACCATTTATCCCAATTCAATATAAAGATTTAAATAATTTAACCAAATAGATACACACAGCCAAGGTGTATAATAGTTCAAGGCATGAGTAAATAGGCCACTTAGGCGGGCACTCCCAAAGGGGTGGCCAACGAAAAAAAAAACTCCCCACGTATGGGTTTATCTATATGGTAGGATCATGATAGAAATGGGAAATAAAAATAATTTATTTATTTAAAAAATTTAATGTGTCATACAAAGGGTCCATAGATAAGAATAATGACACATCATTTAAAGAATAGATGAAACAATCATGAAATACAAAGACCATCTACCTTGATATAGTAGAACTCCACTCATACTTTTTTGACACATGATTAGACCTATGATCAGATAAAATAAATATATCATTCAACATGCAAATAATAGGGTGAAAATAGTCACCCTTAATCAGTAAAACATACAATGGATGAAACTAAAAATATTAGGGTTGTGATTAAAGAGCATACATAGGGATTTCTTTTTCTTCAGATGGTGAGATATTTAGAGGATAAATAAATAAGTTATCATAATCCATTTGAATAAGAGAGAAGAAGAATCATGCATTAAAGAGATAGAGAAAACTTCTAGGGAAGAAGGATGAAAAATTATAGAGTTCATAAATCATTAAGGAGGGTGAAATGAGTATTTTAACATAAACATTGGTACAAATTTTGGTAACATGGTTGGCTAAACCATACACCAATAGTGTTCCATGATCTGGTTTAGATGGGTGCCCCACATGTTAAGTGCTCGTTTTATCTAAGCTTATGCAAACCATGTGAAATCGCTCTATCTCTAATGTCTACAACAATTCATGGTAGTGCACCTGGGGTTGCATGGTTACATAAAATCTATGCATCCCCAAGAACCCAGTTATATGTAACAACATGGTTGAGGGAAACCATAAAAGCTGGGAGTCACCGTTTCTAATAACAGTACATCCAATTATTTTATTCCCTTTTAGGGGATCCAATCTCCGAAAGAGCCCCAAAAAATTCATGATCTCTCCTTGACATCATTAGATATTTTTGTTAGGGTCATTTTTTGTAATTTAAACAAAAAATGGCCTATAGAATTTAGAAAATCTAGGATGTTACAGTTGTCCATTTTGATGACCAATGTGTGATAGGGTTAAAAATCCTATAGTGAAGCATTCATGAATGATATTTGATGAGTTAAATTAACATTTCATTAAGGAGAAAATATATAAATTTATTATTATGTTGGAACAAGTGTCAACTAATCAAAAAATTTTAGACATCATCAGATAACTATTGGACACATATTTATTGGATATACATAGGTTAAACCTAGATGTTCAAACAAATTGGTTGGATTGAAGAGGTTAAAAATATCTCCTCTCCCCAATATATTTATAATGATTCAGTAAGATATTATTTTTCCTTGTAGGAATCAATCTTCTATCGTGTATAAATGATGGGGAAAGATAAATTCCCTACAAAATTTATAATGTATAGAAATATTTTCAATGAAAATTTAATGGATGGTATTGTAGATAGTTACTTGTTTTCAGGTTTCATATTAATACAATTGACTCATACATTCTTATAAAAAATTTGATGAATATTTTTTGAATATTTTCCCAGTGGTTGTAAGTTCATTATTAGAAGAGATTTTAACTAAAAAATCAGAAATCCATTTTCTTTATACTACCTTTGGGGGAGAATGATTACCATGGGAGTTTCATATGAATGAGACTTATATAGAGGCACTAATTATCTCAGAGGAACATATAAAGATTATTGAGGAAAGATATATATAATTTAAATTTTATAATAATTACTGTAATATTGTATGGTTTTCAATTGGATGTTGTTTGATAGAGGTTTTAATTGTGTGATGTTTTGATGAAATTTTTTATTATAAGCAACCACCATAGTGTGTTGAGACATCAAATGTAATTTTAGAGAATAAAATGATATATATTTTGAATATTACAACAATGAATTTGTAATATGATAGAAGATGATTGATGGGGGAACAGAAAATCATTATTTGGGGTATAAAGGGACATTGTGAGAGATATTAATGAAATTTTTTCAATGTATGGATAATAAATAAGTGTAAATTTTGGAAGTGGTGAAGATATGAGAAAAAGTAAAATTATTCATAATGTATATTGTTATTTCCAAGACGCATAGGCCACTAAAATAGTTCTGTAGATTGGGATCACTATAAGACCACAAGTGTGGCACCCCATAATCTAGAGTTTTCTCACTAGTAGTGGTGGTTTAGGTAGGTAATGCAGGAAGACTATACCCTCTAATAAAAGAGTATAATCATGGATAAAATAAATAAATATCATATAGAAAAAATAAACATCATATTAAGTATGATAAAGTAAACAACACAATCTTTTATAATGTTAATGAGGAAGAAATATAGTCACACAATAAAGGTTTCCCACAAAGATGATCACTTATAAGAATAACGATAAACTAAAATAATTAAGTACATCACATGAGGCTCAAACACATCCCTGACCCTCTCTTAAAATCCAATATCTATTCCCAATAAACCTACCTCATCTCAATCATCAACATTATAACAAGACACTACCTATGTTTTACTTATTTAAACTAAGAAGTTTACTCAGGTACTCATGTTACATTTATAAAGAGTAGGGTGTGTGTACATTACTCTATAGGAAACCACCAATGTGGTCCATTACATTAAAATTAAATATTTTCCATTCATCATTAACGTATTTATAATAAATAAATACAATATAATTAATAAATAAAAAATCCAAAATCAATATCTCCGTCCAACGACCATGATCCTTCATGTAAAGACCCGCAAATTTCAAGGAAATTTTTTTTTCTTAATTTTCTTTGAAATTTTACAAGAGCGCAGCTTCAGACGGCACCTGATTCCGAGGCCCGGTGTGCCCGGAATCAATTTCCGAAGTTTGGCTCAGGTACGTTCAGTGAACGGACGAGCGGGTTTTTCTATCTTTTGAACCGGTGCCCGGAATCGAATTCTGAGGGCACCGATGAAATCGCAGCGCCGGTTTTTGCTTAGAAACGCCTCTTCCGGAGTTGCGTTTGCTCAGACGTGGTTTTTAAATTTTGCGGCTTTAAGTCAGAAATAAAATAAAGTTTGTGCGACAACTTTATTTTATTTCACTTAAGCTGCTTGGAAGCCACTTGAAGCCACTTAAAGACGGCTTGAACTGAGTTGAACTGGATAGGATGCTATCCAGAAATATCCTACCCCCTTGGTAGGATATTTGTGAGGTGGGGCCCGCACGAGCCCCGCCGTTTCTTTCGCTAAGTAACGCACCCGCGAAAACCCGTCAAAGTAACTGAAAAGTCAACCGACGCGTTTTCTTTAATTCTTAACAGACCATTTAATTGGGCGGTTTATTTTGTGAATTAAATGGGCTGTTTCATTCGTTGAATTAATTCAACGAATTTAATGGGTCGTTACTTACGCGTTTGCGTTCGTTGGCAAAATAATAAAATAAGACCAACTCTTTCCTTTGGAGGATTACTCGTTGTGTGAGATTCTCTGCGCCTCCACCCTCCCCGCGAAGAACGCGAAGAACGCGAAGAACGCGAAGAACGCGAAGAACGCCGACGACCGAAATTCGACGACGCACACCGAGATCTGCGACGTCGACGAGCTTTACCCGCGACGTTCTTCGGCGACGCCTCTTCTTCCGCGGCCAATCCTCGTTCGGCAACTAAGGTGAGAATCAGATCGTTTAAATTCTCCTTTTTTTTAAAAAAAAATTCATGGCAACGGATTTAATTAATTAAATCCGTTTGTTCTTGATCCGGAGATTGGCGACGCGACGTCGGATACCGCGACGACGCGACGATCTCCTTTTTCCGCGACGAGCAATCCCGTGACGATCCCTCGTTTGGCAACGACGACGACAAGGTAAGGGATGTTGGATTATTTTATCTTTTTTTCCCCGTGTTTATTCTTTTAAAGTGAAGAACATGATCTCTGACAATTTTAATTTATTTAAAATTGTTGTTGATTATTCCTCTCGTGGTTTATGACTAACGCGGAGGGTGCGGGTCTAACGAACAAGACCCGGCAACCCTCCACCGATCTCTTTTGTTGTGCGGATATGGAGGACGACGACGAACCGTGCGGCAGGGGCGATCTGTTGATCCCGCAGTGGAGATCGGCCCCCGAGAGGAGCATCGGCGCAGACGGGAGGCAAAACGGGCCACCGGAGCAACTCCGGCGGCCCGCGGAAGGGGGCGGCGGCGCGGGTCGCCGGCGCGGCAGCGCCGGCGACCGAAGGCGGCGGCGCCCGGCGCGCCGCCGGAGGCGTCCGCCGCGGCCGAGTCGCGGCGGCGGCGAACTGCCGGACCGCATCCGCGGTCCGGCCACCCAGCACGCGGCCCGCGCGGGCCGCGTTTCTCCAAAGCCGCGGGTCAAACCCGCGGCGGCTCACTCGGCCGCCCGGCCGAAGCCGAGCCGGCCGGTCCGGTCGGCCGGGCCGCGCCCAGGCCGGACCGGACCCGGCCTAGCTGGGTCGGGCCGGGTCGGTTCGACCCGGTTCGGGCCGACCCGGTTCGGCCGACCCAGGGGGGGGGGGGTTCGGGCCGGGTCGCCCCGGGCCCAGAACCCCCGTTTTCGGGCCCTCTTCGGTCTTTTGCCCATATCTTGGGCCTGGGACCTCCGATTGACGAACCGTCAGCGGATACGCGATCCTTGGATCGAGACGGTCGTTTCGGTATATTATACTCAAGGTTTCGAAAGACTTTGGGTTCTGCCGGGTTGGTTCGTACACGAAACCAACCGGGCCCTCGGAGCGGAAACGCTCATAACTTGAGCTACGGACGTCCGATCGACGTACCGTCAGCTGTGGTAGTTTCCTCTAAGTGAGACGGAACTTTTGGCATACTCCGCCCGAGGATCGGATACAGGCGGAGTACGGTCGGGTCGGTTTTGCCCTAAAAACCAACCGGGCCCCTGGGACGAAAATGCCAATAACTCTCAGACCGGGCGTCCGATTGACGCGCCGTCTGTTGCGTTGAGATCCTGTTGTCGATACGGAACTTTTGGATACATCAACTTCAGACTACGTGTCATTTGATGTATCAGCCTCTCGGCTCGTGGAGCGGACCCTCCTAAACGAGCTCGCTATGTGCGGGAACCCTAGCGCTGGCTGTGACTTCGACGACAGAGCAGAGATCCTCCGTGGACTGCGACGACGGCAGAGCAGAGATCCTCCGTGGACTGCGACGACGGCAGAGCAGAGATCCTTCGTGGACTGCGGCGACGACTGTGCAGAGATCCTCAGTGGACTGCGTCGACTACTGCACTCAGCGATCCTACGTGGATCAGTGCTACAGGTTCTGTGTGAGCCCGATCCTATGTGGGTCCTTACTACCGGTTCGGTGTGAGCCACTGCCTACAGGTTCTGTGTGAGCCCGATCCTACGTGGGTCTTTTGCGGGGGTTAGTACCTATCGATCCTTCGTGGGTCCGATGACTTAGATGGATCAGTGATCATCTTTGACGTCATCTGAAGAAGTATACCTGGTTGAGCTGAATCTTATGTTACTCTCCTTTGTGGATTGTGTTGAACTATCCTATGTGGATTTACTGTTTACTCTCCTTTGTGGATTTGAGTCTTGCTTTCCTATGTGGATTGAGTTGTTCTTGAGCTCGTGAGCAGAGCTAGAAGTGGGGACTTAGGTATATGTATGGGCATATACCTAAGTCGAGTCAGATGTTACTTCGTGATTGCATCTTTCTTTTGTGCTATATCCTTTGTGGATTTCGGGAGACCTTCGGGGGTCTCGGGGTCCTTACTGAGTAGCTTGTACTCACCCCTGCACGGGCTATGCCTGCACCTTGTTGTGTTGGTTGCAGACGACGGACAGCGCTGATCACGGTTGGGGCGTGGAGCAGGACGGTACCTGGAGGTGGACCACTGGGCGGGACGTGCTCGGAGCGGACGTGGGACCCGAGGAGCCTGGAGGATGTCTGTACCCACCCTTCATGTGGGATTGCCAGTGGACGACACGAGGCCGCCGTCTTTTCTTCAGTTGCTGTACTTTACTTTTCAGTTGTACTTTACAGTTGGGCTTGTATTTCCGGCCCCCCTTTACTTTTCTGCACTTTACTTTCCACTTGCTGACTCTGTGTGGTTGTTACTTATAAAGGCAATGCCTTCCCTGTTTACTGGGATTTTACGCCTTGGTGCTAGTCGCCAGCCCCTGGCTTATGGAAGGCGGGCTTGGGGTAGTCACGGCACGGGCCCCGAGGACGGGTCGTGACAAATTGGTATCAGAGGCGGTCGGTTCTACCACAGACTCTGATCGTCCTTTCTTTCTATATGAAGCAATAGTGTTTAGTGTATTGAGTGTGGTTATCAGTTCAGGGAGCCCAGTGTTGGTGCGGCGGCCGACGTATCCGTACACCAGGACCCTGACTCCTGATTTCCGACTTAATGCATGAAAACATTGATTGTGTGTGTGTTTCAAGTTTTCTTTGTGATTACTTGTGTCAGCTCACCGGGTATACTGATCTGCTTCATGAAAGTCTCAAGTTTTCCTTGTGATTACTTGTGCCAGCTCACCAGGTATATTGTTCTGACTGTGGTGCTCTTGTTCTCCTTTTCAGGATGGCCCCGCGACGACAGCCAGCTAGGGTTCCGAGTGTAGGGCGCGACGGCAGCCCACCAAGCGACGAGGCCTCGGTGCAGGGCCCTTTGCCAGCAGTGGCACCGGCGGTAGCTTTACCCGCCGAGCCACCGATGCTACCAGTACCAGACGCTGACGATGCACGTCGCCTCAGGGCACTGCATGAGTTTCAGAGCCAGCGACCACCCAGGTTTCGTGGTGAGGCGGACCCCCAGGCCGCCGAGGACTGGCTAGATGCGGTGGTACGGATCTTTAGGCTAGTGAGAACACCAGCGGATCTCATGGTGATTCTCGCGGCGAGCCTCCTGCAGGCGGCGGCAGGACGATGGTGGAGCCTGATGCTCCAGGTTCACGATGAGGCATCCTTGCTCTGGGCAGACTTCGAGAGCCTCTTCCGCTCTGAGTTCGTCTCGGCCACCCTCCGAGCGGTGCGCATCCAGGAGCTTCTCCAGCTGCGCCAGGGCAGCATGACGGTCGCTCAGTACGCGGCGAGGTTCACTGACCTATCTCGCTACTCGAACGACATGGTACGGGACCCCTTCTTCCGGGCCCGGACCTTCGAGCAGGGCTTGCGACAGGAGATTCGGGCGTCGCTGATCTCCCTCAGCATTCCGACCCAGGCGGGAGTGCTGGAGCGAGCCCTCCTGATCGAGAGCTTCCTGGCAGAGCCTTCTTCAGCGGCGAGACCTAGCGCAGGGCGGCAGGTAGCTGAGTCTTCGGCAGCAGGTAGCCGACGGATGACTCTCGGGTCCAGGCAGACCAGACCCCCACGCAGACGGCCTCAGGACACCGGCTCAGCGGTGCGGGGCACACAGCGGAGTGCCAGCCTTCCGAGAGGCAGGCTGTGCTACTCCTGCGGCGGGCAGGGTCACATGGCTCGTGACTGCCCGACTCGCCGACCAGAGGAGCAGCAGACGGTGGAGGAGCCACCCAGGCAGAGGCAGAGGGTCGACCGTGGCGGTCCGCAGGGAGGAGGCGGACGAGGCAGAGGAGCTGGCCGAGCAGCGGGTGGTGGGCGACGCTTCCAGGCTCTACCCCCACCACCACCAGGAGGGCCACCTCGACCACATGGAGCTGGCGGGCAGGGACAGGCCCAGCTCCAGGCAGTGGAGGCCTACGACCCCGACTTTCCAGAGATGATTCGAGGTACGATCTGTGTCTATTCCACCCTTGCTGCAGTACTTATAGACACAGGAGCGAGTCACTCTTTCATAGCCTCTGCCCTTGTTCGGAGCTCGGAGATTCCGACTGAGCCATTGGCTCGATCCTTACGGCTAGAGACTCCTACGGGAGCAGACTCGACGATTACGCACTGGTGCCAGCAGTGTGAGCTTACTCTAGGAGGCGAGAGCTTCGGCTGGGATCTCCTTGTAGCGGCGTCGAGGCCTTACGACGTCATCTTGGGCATGGATTGGCTATCCACGGTTCATGCCCAGATCGACTGTTTTAGGCGCAAGGTGCGATGTGTTCGCACCGACGGGAGCAGGTTTACCTTCACCGGCGAGAAGGGAACCTTTGCAGCACAGGATGGACTTCCGCGGAGGAGAGTGCAGCCCATCTCTCATCAGTTGGCTAGCCTCATCCTAGGAGCAGTGGACGTGCGGAGTCCAGCTTTTCCTGCAGTGGTGGACCAGTACGTGGACGTCTTTCCCGACGACGTTCTAGGGCTACCTCCTCGTAGAGAGGTAGACTTTTACATCGACTTGTACCCCGGGACAGCCCCGATATCTTCTCCAGCATATCGGATGGCCCCCACTGAGCTTCGGGAGCTGCGGGTACAGTTGGAGGACTTGCAGAGCAAGGGGTTTATCCGACCCAGTGTTTCACCCTGGGCTTCCCCGATTTTGTTCTCCAAGAAGGCGGACGGGAGCTTGCGACTATGTGTCGACTATCGTCGCCTGAACCAGGTGACAGTGAGGAACAAGTATCCGCTGCCACGGATTTATGACCTCTTCGATCAGCTCAAGGGAGCGCGGTGGTTCTCGAAGATAGACCTCCGGTCAGGCTATCATCAGCTCAGAGTTCGAGACGAGGACGTGCAGAAGACGGCCTTCAGGTGTCGGTATGGCCATTATGAGTTCTTGGTTATGCCATTCGGCGTAACCAATGCTCCAGCAGTGTTCATGAGCCTCATGAACAGGATCTTCCAGCCATACCTCGACCGATTTGTCGTGGTCTTCATTGACGACATTTTGGTATACTCGACGACTGAGGAGGAGCATGCCTACCACCTGCGAGTTGTGCTAGACACACTCCGAGAGCACCAGCTTTATGGCAAGCTCTCAAAATGCCAGTTCTGGTTACGTGAGGTCCATTTCATGGGGCACGTCATTTCTGAGGCGGGAGTTGCAGTGGATCCCGCGAAGATCGAGGCAGTGCTAGCTTGGGAGCCACCCAGGAGCGTGACAGAGGTGCGGAGCTTCTTGGGCCTAGCCGGATACTATCGGAGATTCGTGCCAGACTTCTCCAGAGTTGCGGCACCACTCTCAGCTTTGACAAAGAAGGAGAAACCCTTCGTGTGGTCAGACAGATGTCAGCAGAGCTTCCAAGAGCTGAGGCAGAGGTTGACCAGCGCACCTATCTTGAGGTTGCCTGAGGAGGGAGTTGGATACGTAGTTTACTGCGATGCATCAGGGACTGGACTCGGATGCGTCCTGATGCAGGAGCGGGTCTTGATCGCCTACGGATCACGTCAGTTGAGGCCGCATGAGCAGAACTACGCCACTCATGACCTGGAGTTAGCAGCAGTGGTCTTCGCTCTGAAGACGTGGCGACACTATCTGATGGGCGAGCGCTTCACAGTCTTTTCTGACCACCAGAGTCTCAGGTATATCTTCTCTCAGAAGGACTTGAACCTGAGACAGTGGAGATGGCTTGAGTTCCTCCAGGACTATGACTTTGAGATAGTCTATACTCCTGGGAAGGGGAACGTGGTAGCCGATGCCCTCAGCAGGAGGACGGGCATTCAGCTACTTGAGGAGGCGACGGAGCAGCTAGCCTCCTTACAGATATCCTTTGTGGATAGAGACGGAGCAGCCTTTCTTCAGTCTCTCACAGTCTCTCCTCCACTTCTACAGCGGGTCAGAGAGGCTCAGCGTGAGGACGCTGACTGTGAGACCCGGCGTGCACTGATATCCTCAGGTCAGGCGCCTGATGGCTTCTCCCTTGGAGCAGAGCACGACATCCTTTTCAGAGGACGTACCTTCGTACCAGTCGCTTTGCGAGAGGAGGTGCTGAGAGAATTTCACACTTCTCCCTTGGCGGTACATCCTGGAGTGGCGAAGATGTACCAGGATCTCAGGCGACAGCACTGGTGGCCGGGCATGAAGAAAGCTGTGGCAGAGTTCGTTTCACGATGCCTCACCTGCCAGCAGGTGAAGGCAGAGCATCAGGTACCAGCAGGCTTGGTACAGCCCTTGGAGGTCCCGGAGTGGAAGTGGGATGGCATATCTATGGACTTCGTGACTGGACTTCCACGCACTTCCAGAGGTCACGACTCCATTTGGGTGATTGTCGACCGACTCACCAAGTCGGCACACTTCTTACCCATCAGAGAGCAGGGCTCAGTGGAGAGCTTGGGACGTCTTTACGTCCAGGAGATCGTACGACTTCACGGTGTGCCATCGTCTATCGTCTCCGATCGGGATGCTCATTTCACTTCCCGGCTTTGGAAGGGGTTGTAGGAGGCGTTCGGGACGCGGCTCCATCTGAGCACAGCCTTCCACCCTCAGACGGATGGTCAGACGGAGGGGACCATACAGACACTCGAGGACATGCTCCGTGCATGCGTTCTCGACTTTGGTCGCAGCTGGGAGGACCACCTACCCTTGGTGGAGTTCGCGTACAACAACAGCTACCACTCCACCATCGGGATGGCACCATACGAGGCATTGTACGGCAGACCCTGCAGATCACCGTTGTGCTGGACAGACCCTGGGGAGTCAGCACTCGTGGGACCAGAGATGGTCCGAGCCACGACAGAGAAGGTCCAGATCATCCAGGAGAGGATGAGGACAGCTCAGAGCCGGCAGAAGTCATATGCTGACAGGAGGCGGAGGCCACTAGAGTTCGAGGATGGCGACCACGTCTTTTTGCGTGTCTCACCTCGACGTGGTTTACGGAGATTTGGCCGAGGCGGCAAGTTGTCTCCACGCTTCATCGGGCCTTTCTAGGTCCTCAGCAGGATAGGAGAGGTGGCTTATCGCCTGGCTGTACCACCTCAGTTGCACCGGGTGCACGACATCTTCCACGTGTCTCAGCTGAGGAGATACGTGCACGACCCGACGCACATCATCGATTTTGGGGAGCTGGACGTGGACGATGGGGCGACTTTTGCGGAGGTCCCAGTGGAGATCGAGGATCGACAGGAGCGGGTCCTACGTGGGCGGTCGATTCCTCTTGTGCGCGTCAGATGGCAGCACGGGAACCTCCAGGAGAGCACTTGGGAGCGGGAGGCTCAGATGCGTGCTCAGTACCCCCATTTGTTCCCCTAGTTTTTGATGTATCTTTACGGGGACGTAAAGCCCTGAGGTGGGAGTAATGTAAAGACCGGCAAATTTCAAGGAAATTTTTTTTTCTTAATTTTCTTTGGAATTTTACAAGAGCGCAGCTTCAGACGGCACCTGATTCCGAGGCCCGGTGTGCCCGGAATCAATTTCCGAAGTTTGGCTCGGGTACGTTCAGTGAACGGACGAGCGGGTTTTTCTATCTTTTGAACCGGTGCCCGGAATCGAATTCTGAGGGCACCGATGAAATCACAGCGCCGGTTTTTGCTTAGAAACGCCTCTTCCGGAGTTGCGTTTGCTCAGACGTGGTTTTTAAATTTTGCGGCTTTAAGTCAGAAATAAAATAAAGTTTGTGCGACAACTTTATTTTATTTCACTTAAGCTGCTTGGAAGCCACTTGAAGCCACTTAAAGACGGCTTGAACTGAGTTGAACTGGATAGGATGCTATCCAGAAATATCCTACCCCCTTGTTAGGATATTTGTGAGGTGGGGCCCGCACGAGCCCCGCCGTTTCTTTCGCTATGTAACGCACCCGCGAAAACCCGTCAAAGTAACTGAAAAGTCAACCGACGCGTTTTCTTTAATTCTTAACAGACCATTTAATTGGGTGGTTTATTTCGTGAATTAAATGGGTTGTTTCATTCGTTGAATTAATTCAACGAATTTAATGGGTCGTTACTTACGTGTTTGCGTTCGTTGGCAAAATAATAAAATAAGACCAACTCTTTCCTTTGGAGGATTACTCGTTGTGCGAGATTCTCTGCGCCTCCACCCTCCCCGCGAAGAACGCGAAGAACGCGAAGAACGCGAAGAACGCGAAGAACGCCGACGACCGAAATTCGACGACGCACACCGAGATCTGCGACGTCGACGAGCTTTACCCGCGACGTTCTTCGGCGACGCCTCTTCTTCCGCGGCCGATCCTCGTTCGGCAACTAATGTGAGAATCAGATAGTTTAAATTCTCCTTTTTTTTAAAAAAAAATCATGGCAACGGATTTAATTAATTAAATCCGTTTATTCTTGATCCGGAGATTGGCGACGTGACGTCGGATACCGCGACGACGCGACGATATCCTTTTTCCGCGACGAGCAATCCCGCGACGATCCCTCGTTCGGCAACGACGACGACAAGGTAAGGGATGTTGGATTATTTTGTCTTTTTTTCCCCGTGTTTATTCTTTTAAAGTGAAGAACATGATCTCTGACAATTTTAATTTATTTAAAATTGTTGTTGATTATTCCTCCTGTGGTTTATGACTAACGCGGAGGGTGCGGGTCTAACGAACAAGACCCGGCAACCCTCCGCCGATCTCTTTTGTTGTGCGGATATGGCGGACGACGACGAACCGCGCGGCAGGGGCGATCTGTTGATCCCGCAGTGGAGATCGGCCCCCCGGGAGGAGCATCGGCGCAGACGGGAGGCAAAACGGGCCACCGGAGCAACTCCGGCGGCCCGCGGAAGGGGGCGGCGCCCGGCGCGCCGCCGGAGGAGTCCGCCGCGGCCGAGCCGCGGCGGCGGCGAACCGCCGGACCGCGTCCGCGGTCCGGCCACCCAGCACGCGGCCCGCGCGGGCCGCGTTTCTCCAAAGCCGCGGGTCAAGCCCGCGGCGGCTCACTCGGCCGCTCGGCTGAAGCCGAGCCGGCCGGTCCGGTCGGCCGGGCCGCGCCCAGGCCGGACCGGACCCGGCCTAGCTGGGTCGGGCCGGGTCGGTTCGACCCGGTTCGGGCCGACCCGGTTCGGCCGACCCAGGGGGGGGGTTCGGGCCGGGTCGCCCCGGGCCCAGAACCCCCGTTTTCGGGCCCTCTTCGGTCTTTTGCCCATATCTTGGGCCTGGGACCTCCGATTGACGAACCGTCAGCGGCTACGCGATCCTTGGATCGAGATGGTCGTTTCGGTATATTATACTCAAGGTTTCGGAAGACTTTGGGTTCGGCCGGGTTGGTTCGTACACGAAACCAACCGGGCCCTCGGAGCGGAAACGCTCATCACTTGAGCTACGGACGTCCGATCGACGTACCGTCAGCTGTGGTAGTTTCCTCTAAATGAGACGGAACTTTTGGCATACTCCGCCCGAGGATCGGATACAGGCGGAGTACGGTCGGGTCGGTTTTGCCCTAAAAATCAACCGGGCCCCTGGGACGAAAATGCCAATAACTCTCAGACCGGGCGTCCGATTGACGCGCCGTCTGTTGCGTTGAGATCCTGTTGTCGATACGGAACTTTTGGATACATCAACTTCGGACTACGTGTCAGTTGATGTATCAGCATCTCGGCTCGTGGAGCGGACCCTCCTAAACGAGCTCGCTATGTGCGGGAACCCTAGCGCTGGCTGTGACTTCGACGACAGAGCAGAGATCCTCCGTGGACTGCGACGACGGCAGAGCAGAGATCCTCCGTGGACTGCGACGACGGCAGAGCAGAGATCCTCCGTGGACTGCGGCGACGACTGTGCAGAGATCCTCAGTGGACTGCGTCGACTACTGCACTCAGCGATCCTACGTGGATCAGTGCTACAGGTTCTGTGTGAGCCCGATCCTATGTGGGTCCTTACTACCGGTTCTGTGTGAGCCACTGCCTACAGGTTCTGTGTGAGCCCGATCCTACGTGGGTCTTTTGCGGGGTTTAGTACCTATCGATCCTTCGTGGGTCCGACGACTTAGATGGATCAGTGATCATCTTTGACGTCATCTGAAGAAGTATACCTTGTTGAGCTGAATCTTATGTTACTCTCCTTTGTGGATTGTGTTGAACTATCCTATGTGGATTTACTGTTTACTCTCCTTTGTGGATTTGAGTCTTGCTTTCCTATGTGGATTGAGTTGTTCTTGAGCTCGTGAGCAGAGCTAGAAGTGAGGACTTAGGTATATGTATGGTCATATACCTAAGTCGAGTCAGATGTTACTTCGTGATTGCATCTTTCTTTTGTGCTATATCCTTTGTGGATTTTGGGAGACCTTCGGGGGTCTCGGGGTCCTTACTGAGTAGCTTGTACTCACCCCTGCACGGGCTATGCTCGCACCTTGTTGTGTTGGTTGCAGACGACGGACAACACTGATCACGGTTGGGGCGTGGAGCAGGACGGTACCTGGAGGTGGACCACTGGGCGGGACGTGCTCGGAGCGGACGTGGGACCCGAGGAGCCTGGAGGCTATCTGTACCCACCCTTCAGGTGGGATTGCCAGTGGACGACACGAGGCCACCGTCTTTTCTTCAGTTGTTGTACTTTACTTTTCAGTTGTACTTTACAGTTGGGCTTGTATTTCCGGCCCCCCTTTACTTTTCTGCACTTTACTTTCCGCTTGCTGACTCTGTGTGGTTGTTACTTATAAAGGCAATGCCTTCCCTGTTTACTGGGATTTTACGCCTTGGTGCTAGTCGCCAGCCCCTGGCTTATGGAAGGCGGGCTTGGGGTAGTCACGGCACGGGCCCCGAGGACGGGTCGTGACACTTCATACAAGATTCATCTAGTTTTAAGGTGTCCCTAATGTAAAACCCCAAGCTTCCACAAAACGTTTCTCTTTTAATAATGCAGGAGCTTGCGTTGTACACAACTTGGAGTTTTAACACACCACGACCAATCAAACCAGCCATTATGAATAGTAATACCCACATTTTGAAATTTTATAAATTTTATTTTTCAAAACGGACTTCATTTTATTATTCTTAATATCAATAATTTCTTAGGTTGAAGTTTTGGTATTTTTTTGAAAACTTTCGATTTTTGATGAATAGTGAAAAACAATGCGTTATTGTTTAAAACCGAATTTTTTTTTAATAAGTGGTTATTTTATTTTAATTTATTTTATGTCAATATAGACACATAATACCTATATATGTTCAATGTAATTCATTGGATTCATTTTATAATAAGTTCAGATATATAAAATTTTATTGAACATTTTACCGCCTTTTACCCACCATCTAGGAGCATTTGAAAATTTTCATAAACCATAATTTTTCCTCTTATGTGAGTTGAATTTAAAAAAACCAAGAGACACAGTTAATATCAGTAAGTAAAATTTGGTTCAATAAGATAAAAATAATTTTTGGTTAATAGTAACTTCTGATTTTATTTAACAAGGTTAAAAGTAAATAGTTTAATTAAGGGTAAAGATGATAATATAATTACCCTGACACATGTCCTAATTGCATTGGGTAATTTTAATTCAACCAAAAAACCTTAGGAATAAAATATGATCATTTTGGTCTACTTTGATTAGATTAGAACATTTATTATTATTTTAAATAAAGAATAGGTAAAAGTGTTAAATTTAATGTTTAATAACAAACCATTTTTAATATATGGTTATGAATAATATAAATTATACTATAAATATTAATTTTAATTATAAATTATTTCTTACATAATGGTTATTTATTTATAATTTTTATACATTAAATAATTTAGTTTATTTGTGACCCAATAATGATTCAGTAATTACCTTATTAATGAAATATTAATATAATTGATATTATAAATATCCAAATAAACATAAATTGAGACTTATGATTGATTAAACTAATTTTATAGTTTAATATGAAATTTTTTTATTGATTAAATAAATTTTATTTTAAGTGAAATTTTTTTTTATGTATTTACAAAAAATTAAATACTAAATAGTGTCAAAATTGATATAATTGAATTTTTAAAACAAATACTAGATTGTCATTTGATATAATATTCTTTAAATTCTAAGGTTTAGCCAAATTCCTAAGATAATTATATATATATATATATTAATAATGAACCACTTAGGGGTCACATGTTAGTTTATTGTATGTTTATTAACCATATAATATAAAAATACAATGAGACATGGTAAACGTCAAACTATTTAAATATGACTTAAATCTAAAAGATGAGGTTAATATGGTGACCTAAATCTTTCTAAAACCTATTAGATAAAAGGTGGTCAACCCAAACCCACCTTATCCTCAAAATAAATAATTTTGGATCAATTAAAAACCAAAAAAGATTTTATTATAAAATAATATTTCAATCTTTTCCTAAAGTGACCATCACCTCTCTTGTAAAATGGTACTTCCCCTTATCTTAATTTCATAGCTCCAATGGAATTTGTCTTGGCCAAACCCTACAAAAATATCCTCCCAGATTCCCTCATGTAATCCTAGAGTCCTTACATGGATCAGAAATCTAACCTAAGGATCCCTTTTGATCGACTAAAAAGGAAACACCCGAAGAAGAGGTAATAATTTCCCCACCCTCTTTCAAGTTCATTTCTTCTTCCAATTCCTATTTATCTGATTTCATAACAAAATAATAACTATAGTACTTCTACGTACTGTGATTTTTTTATAAATATGGTAAAAAAATATTCGTTATTCTATCCATCCTATAAATGACAATGTCACCATACGTGCGTACGTATGGCTTACCGTCTCCACGTTGGGGTGTAGTTTGTTATTCAAAAACATAGTTATTTTGGAAGGGTATAATAATGAGTATAAATGATGTAAATAATAATTATAACATGTTAATAATTATATATATATGATATATAATCCCATTATATATGATTTCACCATCAATATAATGATATTGTCGCTCGTGCATACGTACGGATTACCCTCTCCACGAACGCGATATAATTCATTCCCCATCGTAATCATTCCAGAATAATTTTTATTTTATGACTAGAAATAATGTTTATAAACGTAATATCATTATTTATATGAATCAAATACGTCCTATCCCTAACAAACATGGCTTATGTAACAAAGTATATAAAGTAAAATGAATCAGTTAACACCGAAAATGATGATACTGCTAAAATATTATTAACAATGCAGTATTGTAGGGTCATGTATGATATCATATTTATATATATAGTACTTCTATAATTTAATAAAAATGTTTTATCTATTATACAAGATTTTAACATACCATTTACGAATTAAAAGTACAAGGTAAGGGTTAATTATACAATCTCTTTAGTTACCTAAGTTGTTAATACATATGTATCTACTGAAACCTCTTTATCATCCACACCCGTGTTTTCAAAAAATATAATTCAATGCATTTTTATTATTTACTATACTGTGGGTTAAAGTCATTTATAACCTTATTTTACCACCTATGTTTTGAACTGAATCTTTCCATCATTTTCCAAACAAGGTACTTTATGACTTTTTCGACAAAATTAAGGTAAAAATGTTTTTTTAACTTATTCGGCGGGTTCAGCTATTTTCCACTGTTAAAACACCTCCAAAGCTTACATTGCAAGATTATAAAAATATTTTCAAAATAAATTTTTTCATTTATAATTATATGACTTCTAAATGATTTCAAAATAGAGAGATATATTTCACTCAAAAAGTTTTTCTTTCATCTATGTCAACATCCTTTGCTGGATTTAAAACTTATTTGATGTTGATTTATTATGATACAAATATTCCATATTGGATTGATGGTTTTGTGATATATTTTACTGTGGATGTGTTATTTTTATACCATTCATGGTTTATTGATAAAGTATTGACACTTCATATGATAGATTTAATACGAATGTTTCTCTTATGTTTAAACATTTTCATATGAGGAATGCATTGGACCTAGTAAGGGACGAGTGGATCCAGATATAGCTCCTCGATGGATCAGTAGGTATCATGAGAAAAACTAGTGTCTTGGCATAATCCCTTGAAAAAATATAATTTTTATTCCTGATACAAGGCCTTGACTATGTGGTAATGAATTCTGGCATTATGCATTCCATCATTATGAAATTGGCTATTGATATTTCATGTGACTATTCGACTAGTAGAATATCAATGTGAATAAGTAAAGGGAACTATTTGATTTATATTGGCTATATGATATATAATTTTATGTTTAAAAGTCTTATTATCTAGTCTTATATATTTTCTTAAATTTTTATGCATATTTTTGAAAGTTTCTGCTATATTGTTATCCTTACTTAGAATCTGAGCTCACCCGTTTCTTTGTTTTATTTTTCCCAGGATGCGAAGAAGTATATTATGACTAACATGTACGGATAGTCTAAGGGATAGTCTAAGGGATTTTAATGTGGTAAATGGAGACAATGTTGTTGTTCTTTTTCATTTTATAATGTAATTTAAAACTTATGAATGTATCTACTACTTCCAAGGTTACTCAATAGATTGGTCTATCAGGATTTTGTACCTTGTGATCATGAAAATGTTATGTAATTATGCACCGACTTTGGGAAAATAGGGTAAAGACATTATAGTTGGTATTAGAGGAAGTTTTGTAAAAACCTTTGAAGCTAGATTTAGAAAAACTATGATTATAGAACATTACCCTAAGATATACTTCAGGGATTAGTATAGAATAACTTCCTATAATTTTTGTAATGTAGAGATTTTGTTAGTTTTCTAAGAAATACATCCATTTCTGGATATGAGCAGGTATAAGAAGCTCTAGCACAGATGTGCCAAGAGGTAAAACCAAAAAACACCACTTTAAGCTAAACTTGAATGGGTACTGGTGCACAACAACGAGCCTTGTTGCACTCTTGGTTACGACCCTCCTAGGGGATATTCATAGGATAATTAAAATTTTGTTTAAAAACCATTATTAAGGATTTATGAGTATACACTTCCTCATGGAAAACATTTTTATGATTATGGATTATATCTATAAATTGTTCAATTTATGATAAGTGTTTTACAAGTTTAGAATTATGTATTGTGATTCATAAACTAATATAATGTATGTCGATGATTAGAAATGGCGCCTAATTAAAGGAATGGAAATAGTATCAATGCATGTAATCCATGTAGGGACTTCCCTCCTACGTAAGATAATTATAGTGTATTTGGTGATGCAACTGGTGCTGATCATCTTATCACCATACTAGGACAACTCACTCAGGTTATGAATAATAACCATAAACGTATGGAGCACCCTGATCCATAATGCGGAAGATCAATGTTAGACCACTTCATGAGAAATTAACCCCCAATATTAAATGGGAGTAAAATTCGCTTAGTAGATGAGAAATTGTTAAATTCCTTAGAGAAAATATTTAATTCTTTTGGGAGTAGCGAAAGGGAAAAAATTGTCATAGCAGTTTATTGCCTTATGGGAGATGCAGATCAGTGGTGGTCCTTAATTCAAAACACAATGGTGGATAAAGATGTATCAAGTATGTAATGGAGATATTTTAATGATATTTTCATAGAAAAATACATTCCTTGTGACCATCGAGTGGATATGGAAAGGAAATTTTTGACTCTGTGGAAAAAGGTGGATAAGAATGTCACAAAGTATGAGTCTAACTTTACAAGGTTAGCAAGGCATGAAACAGATTATATATGTAACACAAGGAGTAAGATTTATCGATTCTTTGATGGACTAAAACCATTTCTCCGTTGAGGGTTAGTATCACTATCCTTCTCGTCGTATGAAGATATTCTCTCTTTCACTATCAAGACAGAAAATGAATTATCTATGTCTTTCGACTTTAAAGAAAAGTAAGAGAAGAAGTGGTCTAATGAACACTCTGAAATGGAAATATGGGGATGAAGGAAAAAAGTTGAATATCTATCCAATGGTAAATGTAGGAATAAACACCCCGGTACTTGCCTGAAATGGATGGGAGTTTGTTACATGTGTGGTCAAAAATTCCACCATGGTCGTGATTTCAAGGGAAAGAAAGAGACTATCAATGTTAAATTCAACAGTTGTAAAAAAATGGTGCATTATTCAAATGAATTTCCTAACCATCAGGGAAACATACCTCAGAAAAGGCATGGGGAGCAAGGCCAAAATTATGCAATCACTACTGCTAAAGTTGAAGCTCTGAAAGACATAGTGGCAGGTAATTTAATGGTTTCCTCGAGTTTAACCATTGCTTTATTTGATTCCGGATCATCACAATGTTTTATTTCTTCCCAATTAGCAAAGAAAATTAAATATTTTAAATTTGACTTAACAAGGTAGTTTTCAGTAAAAAATCATAAGGGAATATCATCACGACAATATTTTGTGAATAAGATCCCATTAGGGCATATAAATGTTCTTTATCAGCTGATCTCACCATCATACCCATGAATTAATTTTATATAATCCTCAAAATGGATTGGATTTCGGACCATGATGATAAAATTTACTGTAATAAGAGGGAGGTTATTTTTTTGATGATGATTAGAGGTACCTTATCTTTAGAGCAGAAACATCCCCACCTGATTCTTATCTAGATCCACCCCCAATAGCTCTAATAAATTTAATTATTAGGGAAGTAGAGAATAAGATATTTATGGGTGAGGAAAAGAATGTTCGAATAAAGGACATATAAATTGTGCAAGAATATGTTGATTTATTTCTAGAGGATTTATCGAGACATCCTCCAGAATGAGAAATTGAGTTTTACACTGATTTAATTCCTTGTTCAAGGCCCATATCGAAGACCCCTTAATGAATGGCCACTGTGGAATTAGTGTAAATAAAGAAACAACTCAAGTGTTTCTCCATGGGGAGCCCCTGAATTTTTTTTAAGAAGAAAGACAGATCGATGAGCTTGTACACTGACTACATGGATATCAATTCTATAATAATAAAGAATAAGTATACCCTACCTCATATTGATGATTTATTCTACCAACATCATGGATCTCAACATTTTTCAATGATTGAACTTCGATTTTCATATCATCATATGTGCGTATAGAAGGAAGACATTCCGAAAACAGCATTTTAAACCAGGTACAAGCATTACAAGTTTACAGTAATGGCTTTTGGATTGACAGATTCACCCTCTATCTTCAAAGATCTAATGAATGGATTTTTCAAAGAATATATTGATGACTTTGTTGTGATATTTATTGATGATATCTTGGTATACTCAAAATGTTACAAAGATCATGAAAATCAATTGCGCACTATTCTTAAAACCCTGAGAAGAAATTTATTATATGGAATGTTTAGCGAGTGTGAATTTTAGCTTTATGAGATTCCTTTTCATGGTTATATTGTCTCTAAGTATGGAATTTCTATTGATCCTTCAATGACCATGTCAATCCAAGAATGGCCAGAACTGATGAGTATAACTGAGGTATTTAGTTTTATTGGTTTAGCAGGTTATTATCGATGTTTCTTTCAGAATATTTCTCGGTTGGCTAATCCATTAACAAAGCTCACACATAAAGGGGTTAGATTTTTTTGGACAAAAGTGTGTGGAGAATTTTATGAAGAACTGATTATAAGATTATTCAATGATCCTATCTTGAATCTAACAGCAGAGAATGATGTTTTTGTTATTTATATTGATGCTTCAAAGAAAGGACTTGGTTGTGTGTTTATACAGAATGATAGACTTTTTGCCTATGCATCATGACAGCTAAAAATTCATGATCAAAACTATCCTTCTCATGATCTTGAGTTAGCATCTGTAATCATTACTCTAAAAATATAAAGACACTATATCTATGGTAATAAATGTGAGATTTATACTGATCATAAGAGTTTTCAGTATATTTTCTCAAAGAAATAACTCAACATGAGGCAAAGATGTTGGGTTGAACTACTCAAGGATTGTGATTGCACAATACACTACCACTCGGGGAAGGCACATAAGGTGGGTGATGCATTGATTTAAAAGGATCATGGATTTTTGAACAATATTAAGGTTGAAAAGGAATCTTATTTTCATGGATATAGTAAACATGGGTAATATACTAACCATGGAAGGTGAAACATAAATACTTTTCCAAATGGTTACCAAACAATATTTACTAGAAATGATAAAGAGTTATCAGACTCATGATGAGGAGTTTCACAAGAAGATTAAAGCTGCTAATGAAGGGATATTGGGTGACTTAATATATAAATATGGAATTTGGACATTTGGGAAGAGACATTGTGTTCCTAACATACATGATCTAAAAAGGGAGTTGTTGGACGAGGCTCAGAGCACCAATTTCCCTATACACCCTGGGAGCACCATGATATGTAAATATTTGAAGGAACATTTTGGTGGGACAACATTAAGAGATTTATTGCGTATTATGTGTCAAGATATATGGTTTTTCAATAAGTGAATGAAGGAAGACGACAACCTAGATGAGTCATGAAACCTCTTCCCATACCTGAGTAGAAATGGGATTATATTATGATAGACTTTGTCATGGGATTACAAAACACTCATAGAAGGACTGATGTAATATGGGTCATTGTTGATCATCTTACCAAGTCAGCGCATTTTCTTACTATAAGAGAAGATTTACCACTCGAACGTCTATTAATACTATATATTAAAGATGTTTTTAGACTTCATGGTGTACCCATATTGATTGGTTCTGATTGTGATCCTCGTTTTACATCAATATTCTAGAAAAGTATTTTGAAGGCCCTGGATAATGAACTTCGTTTGAGCACTACCTACCACCCTGAAACGGATGGAAAATCATAAAAGACTATTCAAACCTTAGAATACATGTTTATATCTTTCTCACTTGACGTTCAAGGTATGTTGGATTAATATTTACCTATGGTTGAATTTTCTTATAATAATAGCTTCCATTGAAGTATTTAGATGGAACCATATAAAGCATTATATGACAAGAGATGTTCCACACCAACTTGTTGGGATGATGTTGGTGAAAAAAATATGTAGGCCCGGAACTTATTGAGGAACAATAGAAAAGTTGAAGGATATCGGAACCCACATCAATGAATCCCGAAGTAGGCAAAAGTGTTTTGTCGATAACCGAAGGAAGGATTTGGAATTTCAAGTAGGAGACCTTGTTTTCTTGAAGGTATCTCTATGGAAATGTGTTATACATTTTGGTTAGAAGGGTAAATTGAGTCATAGGTACAGCATACCTTTCAATATTCAAGAACAAATTGGATTTGTAGCTTATCGTTTGGAAATGCCTCCAAGTCTCTCCAAAGATCATGATGTGTTCCACCTATAACTATTAAGAAAATACATGCTTGACCCAACGCAGGTGCTCACCTTTAATGAAATTGAACTGGAACCTGATCTATCTTATTGTGAATATCCTGTCAAAGTTTTTTATACCATAGAACAATTTCTGAGAAACCAGACGACTCATCTGGTAAAAGTTCTATGGAGAAACCATAAGGTGGAAGAGGCGACGTGGGAACCCGAGGAACATATGATGAAGAACCACCCAAATATTTATATACAGTAATATTCTAGAAATTTCGAGGACAAAATTAATCTAAGGAGTGAATAATGTAACACCCCAAGCTTTTGTGGTACGTTTCCCTTTGAATAATGTAGTAGCTTGCATTGTACGCAACCAAGAGTTTTAACACACCGCAACCAATCAATCTACCCATTATGAATAGTAATACCCACTTTTATAAATTTTACAAATTTTATTTTCTAATATAGACTTCATTTTTTGTTTCGGAATATCAAAATTAACATAGGGTGGATTTTTGGTATTTTTTTTGAAAACATTCAATTTCTTATGAATAGTGAAAAACACTACATTATTGTTTAAAACCGACTTTTTATTTAAATAATTTTTTATTTTATTTTAATTAATTATAGATCAAAATAGATACATAATACCTATATATGTTCAATGTAATTCATTGGAGTTATTTCATAATAAGTTTATATATATATATTTTTTTATTGAACTTTTTACCTTCTTTTACCAACCTTCTAAGAGCATTTGAAACTTTTCATAAAACAAAATTTTACTGCTTCCTTGAGTTGAATTTCAAAACTCCTAGAGAAAAAGTTAATATTAGTAATTAAAATGTGGTTCAATAAGTTGAAAATAAATTAGGGTGAATAGTAAAATTTGACTTTTATTTACAACGGTTAAAAGTAAATAGGGTAATTAAGGGTAAAAATGATATTATAATTGACCTAACACGTATCCTAATGCTATTGGATAAATTTAATTCGACCAAAAACATCCTTGGTAATAAAATATGATTTTTTTGGTCCACTTGGATTATATTAGGACATTTATTATTATTTTATTTAAAGAAGATTTAAAAGTGTTAAATTCCATGTTTAATAACTAAACCGTTTTTAATATAGAGTTATAAATAACATAAATTTTACTATAAATATAAATTATAAAGATAATAATTTTCCATATATAATGGTATTTAATTTATAAATCTTATGCATTAAATAATTTAATTTATATATGACACCATGATGATGCAGTAGTTACCTTATTAATGAAATATTAAAATAATTGATATTATTGATGTCCAAAGAAATGTAAATTGAGACTTATGATGAATTAAAATAATTTAATAGGTTAATATGAAATTTTGGGATGGATAAAATAAATTTTATTCGAAGTGATAACGTTTTTCTGGCTTTTGAAAAAATCAAATACTAGATAGTTTCAAAACTGACATAACTATATTTTTAAAACTAATATTATATTATTAATTGATATAATATTGCAAAAAATATAAGGATCGGTAAAAGGACATAGATAAGGTTAAATATATTAATAATTAACCACTTGGGGTTCTTTTGGTAGTTTATTTTATGTTTATTAACCATATAATATTAAAATACAAAGAGACATGGTAAATGTCAAACTATTTCAGTAAGAGTTAAATCTAAAAGATAAGGTTAATATGGTGACATAAACCTATCTAAAACCTATTGGATGAGAGGTTTTCTACCCATACCCACAATATCCTTGAAATAAATCATTTTTCAGCCATTAAAAACCGAAATTGAATTTATTATAAAATAATATTTCAAACATTTTCTAAAGTGACCCTCACCTCTCTTATAAAAGGGTACTTCCCCTTCTCTTAATTTCACATATCCAAAGACATTTTTCTCTGCCAAAACCTACCCTAATATACCCCCAACTTCCCTCACATAAACCTGGTGTCCTTACTTGGATAATAAAGCCAAACTAAAGAACCCTTTTGATCAACTCAAAAGGAAACACCCGAAGAATACGTAAAAATTTCACCACCCTCATTCAAGTTCTTTTCTTCTTCCACTTCAACTTTCATTGATTACATACCAAAATAATAACTCCAGTACCTTATACATACTATGATGTTATTATAAATATGGTACAACCCTATTTATTATTCTATCCACCCTATAAATGACCAAGTCACTATACGCGTGTATGTTTGGCTTACCGTCTCCCCGTTGTGGTGTAGTTTGTTATTCAAACACTTCATTATTTTGGATAGGTATAATAATGAGTATAAAAAATGTAAATAATAAATATAAAATTTTAATTATTCTTTATATATGATATTCCATCTAATTACATACGATTTCACCATCAATATAATGATATTGTCGTTTTTGCGTACATACGGATTACCGTCTCCACGAACGCAATGTGATTAATTTCTATTCGTAATAATTCAAGAATAATTTTAATTTTATGATTAAATTTTTTTTATGAAAATAATATAATTCAATATGTTAATTAATTACATACTATCCATAACAATCATGGCCTACGTAACCAAGCATATAAAGGAAAACGAATCAGTAAACACCCAAAACGATGATACTATTGATATATTATTAACAAAGCAATATTAGAGGATCATATATGATATCATATTTATGTATATAGTTCTTGTATAATTTAATAACAATGTTTTGACTATTATATAGGTGGTTAACATACCATCTACTAAGGAAAAGTACAAGGTAAGGGTTAATTATACAATCTCCTTACCTATCCATGGTTGTTAATATATAAGTATCTACTGGGACCCCATTATCACCCACATCTGTGTTTTCAGAAAAATGTAATTCAAAACATTTTTAAAATTTACTAGACTATGGTTTAAAGTCATTTATACCCTTATTTTACCATATATGTTATGAAACGAATCTTTCCCTCATTTTCCAAACATGGTACTTTATGACCTTTTTGAAAAAATTAAGGTAAATATGTTCTTTTAACTTATACGGTAGGTGCGTCTATTTTCCGCCATTATAACACCTTCGATGCTTACATTACAAGATTATAAGAATATTTTCAAAATAATTTTTTTTATATTTACAAGACTTATAAATTTTTTCAAAATACAAAGAGATATTTCTCTCAAAAAGTTTTTATTTCATCTATGTCAACAACATTTGATGGATTTTAAACTTATTTGAAGTTAATTTATTATTATAAAAATCATCTATATTGTATTCAAGGTTATGTGATATATTTGACTATGGAGATATAATTTTTATACCATTCCTGGTTTATGGATAACGTATTGACATTTGGTATGCTATTTTTAAAATGAATGTTTATGTTATGTTTAAACCATTTCAAGTGAGGAATGCATTGGAGCTATTATATGATGTGCGGACCCCACTATAGCTCCTCAATGCATCCGTAGGTTTAATGAGACAAACTAGTTTCTTTCCCAGGGCCTTGAAAAAATCTTATTTGTAGTCTTGGCACATGGCCTTGACTATGTGGTTATGAAGTTTGGAATTATGCTTTCCATCATTATGAAATTAGATATAGATATTTCATGGGATTATTCGGCTTGTTGAATATTCATGTGAATATGTAAAAGGAATTTCTTCATTTATATTTTCTATATTATGAAAAAATTTATTTTTAAAAGGCTTATGATTTAGTCTTATACATTGCCTTCAATTTTATACTTATTTATGAATGTTTCCTCTATATTGTTATCCTTACTGAGCATCAGAGGTCACCCCTTTCTATGTTTTATTTTTTCAAAGATGTGAAGATGTATATGATGACTGTCTTATAGGGATAGTCTTATGGATATGAATGTGGTCAATGGAGACAATTTTGTTGTTTTTTTTCATTATATAATGTAGTTTAAAACATAATAATTTATCTAGTACTTCCAAGGCTACTAAACTAATCAGTCTTTCAGGATTTGATCCCTTGTGATAATTCCAATGTTATGTAATAATTCACTGACTCCGGGTAACTGGGGTCGAGGCGTTACATCTAAGCACACCAAGAAATATTTCAAACGATATAAACCCAAATATTTCGGTGTAACCTAGGATTGTGTAGTACATATGATGAAATTACCAATTTTTTAATATGAATGTCTCAACCGGAACATCATAAGAATGCTATGAATATATCTAAACTCAAGGACTCATCAATGTATCATGGTTGATTATTGGGTTGACAGGGTTGTTACTAGATCCAAAATATCACTAATTTCGCCATGCCAAATATCCAAATCCTAATCATCCTTAGCTTCCCAAACTGATTCATTTTGATTTACATGCTCTAATAGCCTAATCCTTAAGGGTAACATAGTAATCTCATGATAATAATAGTAATAATTGTCCCTTATATGAATGTTTGGATCCTATAAATTCAAGGCATATTAGGGACCTATGGAATCCGTTCATTCTGATACATACCTAAGGTTTAATCTCTATATCCCATGAATTATTATGTGCATCAAAAACTGGATTTTAGTAAGAACATCTAGGCATCTATGATACCAACATGAAATCTATGTTGTATCACGCATGTATCACATAAGGTTAATAATCTAGGATCTTGTGAATTACCTCTAAACATCCCAAATAACACCATCCCATCTTGTCAAACCCATAATCATGGTAACAATTATCACCTCTTAAACAATTATTGTGTCAAAAAAACTACTAAATAATAATAACAAGTTATGGGTTGGCCAAATGCCTAATTATATCCCCTCATTCAACTGCTCCACAGTCTAACATCATTGATATGGGTTTTAATGTGGCACTAGCTTCCATATCTAAATATTCATGTATTTTCCCTCTATCTAGGGTCCAAATATATAGGGAACCCTACTGGGTCCCCTCTATGTTTTGAAGGTCTCACTGGCTTGCTAGTCATGTCACACTAAGAAGAAGTCCTTATGTCCATACCATTTCCCATTCATCTTAGGGAGGCTCAAACACCAGAATCCTTCTCAAGTCCTCATAGGGTCAATCCACCCAACCAATCATGTACTACTGTTTGAAAATGAATTCTCACCCCAAAATCCTCTAAATGAACCTATTGGATCAAGCATATCTCTCATTAAAAAACACCATGGCTATGAATCGAATTTCATCACTCCTATCTATGTAGAGGTCATTATGTCACTTGTAACTAGGGATACTATATATTTTTCATTTAAATTCAATACATTATCATCCTTTAAGGGGTTCATATATTCCTAAGCACATGGTATAATTTATATTCTCAACCATTAGAAATCAATATTTTTCTATCCAGTACATTACGGGCTATCAGGACCCCGTCACAAAGTGAAAATCAATCTTACTCATCAATTAAAATAAATAACATAAAAAATTTAATGAAAATCACTAAGTAAAGTGGAAGTTCCAAACATAGCACTTGTATATAAATAAATTCTTAATACCAAAGTGAATAATCATAAGGACCACCGAATTTAAGATGACGTTATCTCCCTTTTAAGTAGATCATCAAATATCATTGAGGCTCACCAAACCCATATTTTCATTTCCCTAGAACACAGAAGCCTTTTTAAAATCCCAATAAATAAAATTATTGAATTATAATAAAATTATTAACAATTAATTCTCTAAAGTTAATCTTTTAAATATTTTTATATTTTAATTTACAAGTGATTAAATTCTTAGAAGCTCATCATTCGACATCATCACACTAGAATCCATGTCCAAATGATCAACAAAATCTAGAGGGGTACTCCTGACTATATCTTGGGCCAAATACTTAACATGTTACTAAAAATACATTATTAAATAAACATAATTAATGTATGATAACCAATGAAAATTCCAAATGGTAATGAACCTCATTTATAAATTTTCAACAGTAATAATAATTCTTCTTGGGACATCCCCTATGATAATAGAGAAAAATCGCCCATATGAAATATAAGTTAAATTATAAATTCAATATATGTGAATAAAAATCCTATTAAATATCAATGAAAAAAGTTTCCAACATAATAATGGCATGATACGGTGTAGATTTATCATCATAATATAAACTCTATGGAAGCCACATAAAGGACCCAGGAGGAATGAAAAATTACATCATGATTCAGTGAAATCATAACTAAATCCCTAAATAGAGAGAGTGGAAATAAAAATTACAGTAGAATAATATCAAATGATATTTCTAGTGGGAAACATGTTCCTTAAATATCTAAATAAATAACTCAAAACACTTGTTAATGAATGGAAGAAATGAAGAGGAATGGGTTTTCATTGGTCATCACGAGAAAAAAGGGAGAACAAGGCGGGGTTGCCTCTACATTATGTTTGAGGTCTAAATGTGACGATTTAACCATCAATACCACTAGATATACATTTATATCCACAAGATGGCTGGTGGAAGCTTGAAGTATTAGATACTACTATTTTACACTGTCATACAATAAATTACTCTATTGTACATTTGGCTTCAGCAACCTCCCATCCTCTCTTGAGGCTCTGATAAGACCCTAATACCCCTCTAAATTTTATACCAAGTCCAAAAACACCCGTTTGACACATTCAAAATCATGGAATTTGATTTTAAAAATCATTATTAAAAATAAACCTACGACTAACTTTAATGTTTAAAATACCATTTTAAATGTTCACAATCATACAGAAATGTGGTTTTATAATCTCCTCACAATATAAAATATCATTCCAAATAAGTCTCATAGAGAATCCCACCACCATCCTTGACATATTCATGTTAAAAATTGAAAACAATATGGCCACATCCTATCCTTAAATTCCCAACATGATCTGTATTCCCAACTGTAAATATAATATAAAAGTTCTCATGATATCAATCCCACAGTCATACTTATCATCATAAAAACAATATGACACTTCATGATGCCCATATAACCCATTAGACAAATTTTTCATCATCTAATTAATAATTCTTTCTATTGTGTTCCCCACAAAAAGACATAGTTTACAATGGTAAATTTTTATCCACAAAACTTCCCACTATTGGAACAACCTAATGAAACACTCATCTTGTATTTTATTTATGTTCCTATTATGGTATTGATTTACCATACTTGATCAGAAAAACACCGATTCCAAATTAAATACCAATTCTCATTCTAATGTTTTGAGTTGAAACAGATGAGTGTCCCTCACCTGAACACAAATCCAATCTGGCAATATTTTATCGAAAAAATACCTAGACAACAACTAAATCGCACCCTATCATACCTAATATGACATTCTCAACATGATTTGTATCCCACCACATCCAAAAAAAGTAATAATTCAAGTCGTACATCAATAGGTTGACCTGTATCAAACTGCATAGTTTCACCCACTGATCTAACATTGAACACCTGATCATGATGCATGAAAGATCAAAGGTAATATATGTTCATTTAAAAATTATCACTAATGTCTTAAATAAATCTAGTTGAAATTTCCATGTTGTTTAATTGTGGAAACAAAACAGCCATCATGTTCTATTTTTAAGCCTATGCCCAACATTTATCAATACATGCTTTATTGTCATCGGATTTCACATTTAAATTCCAAACTAGAATTCACTGAGGAATGCATATGAATATCAATCCATTTGATCAATGATATCAGAATTCCATAACAACCATCTAAATACATGTCCTATTACACTGAAGACCCTATAAACATGATTTGCATGCTTCTGTATCAAGTGATTTTTCCATTACCACATGTACTAAATAGATTCATGTAACGACCAAAAAATTACTTAAGGAAAATTACTCTTAGAGTATTTAAATGTCTTCTTATGGTTATTCACTTATTTGGTTTTATGTTTTGGATTTTAAAATATTGTTAAGAATTGTGATTGTTTCTAATATAGTTGTTTAACAGTGATCACATGATTAGTATAAATATAGGGCTTTAACAAATCCAATTTAATCAGACAAAGGAAGTGATGGCCACATTTAGTAGACTTGACTCGTATGAAGCCCATTTGTTAGAGCTCGGAAAGGATGTGGCATAATTGGTCTCCACTCTTCACCAAGCCCAAGCCGAGCTTGAACATGTTAAGCTTGAGCAGAACCAACTACAGGAGAAGTGGAAGTTAATAGAGATTACCACTCGTGCAATGTTATCTGATCCACCACAAGAGTTTTTCCCCATCATGCATCATGACATGTGGTCTTATGTAGGTGTTATAAAGGGTTATGTAATAAGAACCTAGAACTTCGATTATGTATATTATTCTTCTATAGAGAATATACATTCTTTTTTTTATTGTTACTTTGTAAACTGTTTTTAATGCACAAATTGTATTTTTAGTTAATATTTCACTAAAAAATATATTTTAATTCATTAATGGATTTTTGAATTAAAAAATATTTTAAAAAAATATTATTATTATTATTAAATTAATTTTTATTTAATATAAATTATCATATAATTTTATGAATGCAATTGTAATTTTGATTAAGGTTTGAATTCTGTTTTTGTCAAAAACCCGTGATTTTTTTATAAATGTTGGTTTTTATTTAAAAAGTAAAAATTTACATATTTAGAAATTTATTTAGATAAATGAATATTATTTTTTTAATCTAGATGTCAAAATTATCCAATGGTGAATTTTTCATAATTTTCTGAGATAGTCGAATTTTTGGGTAAAAATTAAATATCGTTTAATTATATAATGTGTTTTATGACTTCATAATGAACGAATAGTGATGTAATAAAATACTATAAATATTATTTTCGTACAATATAAGTTTTATCATTAGAATAATGTGATTTTTGGTTTGTTTTATTTATTTTACAAAGCATTAGTGGACCCTTTAAGGTTTATAAATCATTTTTTCTTTTTAAATTGGTTTCCTTGAGAGTCTGACTCACCTCCACATAAGCAACCCTATTATTTAAAGAAGTTAGTACATTGGCCATATAAAATATTGTTTTACACTCCAATTTTGAAAAACCCAAGGGAAAAACCATGGGCTGGTATGGGGTTTTGATAAGTTTAATGTGAGGTGTCCCAAACCTAAATAATAAAGAATTCCCTCTCCATTTCTATATAAACCCACCCATGCTCCCACTTACTCTTCACTCAAATCCATTGGAGTTTGACCAACAATTTTCCACCTCTCTATATAATCATTCATAGGTATCTGAATCTCCCCAGAAGCCTCTCTCAAGCCTCTCCGATGCTTTTGGGATCTCACTTCCAAGTAAGGGATTTCTTCCTTTCTCATTTTTTCCAATTTTCATTATGTTTTTATTACCTTTTGTTTTCAATTACAAATGTTGGGGTATAATTTTTCACCTCCCCCATACTTTCCTCTTTAATTTTTCATAATTGGAGACCCCTTTTCTCTATCATTAATTCCTCCCATGTACACCTGTTACCATGCCGAAATTCTAGGAGGGATTTTTCTCTCCTCTTTTACATCCATGTAACTATTTTGTATTATGCATCTAAATTCCATTACATTTGTTGTGACATGTATCTATATGACCCCTTACTTTCCATTTCATGTACATATGATGAGACTATATTTTTCTCTCATCAACCAATTTTATGAATCCTTATGTCAGTCTCTTAAGCTGCCGAAATTGCAGCGTGTTTTTTGAAGCCAAGATCATTATGTAGTGAATACCATACCCATGTATCTATTAATGGTATTCACCATTATGCACATATACATATTTAATGTTAATTTAATTTATTTATTAAACATTAATTAATCATGTAATAACTTCTTATGTTGATTGAATCCATGTTATATGATATATGTGGCACACTTATGCATGGAATTAAATGTTTAAGAATGGATCACCCCAATAGCGCTCTAATGCATTGGGTAAAGTATTGTATCATGATACATCATATGAAATGAGTGTTGAATCATTATAATTCAAGTGAAATGAGGTTTTAATCATGTTTCATGTGCAATGAGGGATTAGTAATACTCCATGTGCAATGAGCCTTGGATCATGCTAATTCCATGTTAAGTGTTGTTGCCACATTTCCATGTTATGATTTTCATACATTATCATGCATTTAGAATTATGTTTCTCTTTTGATCCATTGATATGTATGTTGTATAACATTTATTTTATCCCTCATGTTATTCAATGTTTATTTCCTGACTAGGCTTTATACCTCACCCTTTTCTTATGCATGTCCTCAGGTTATCCCATGCAATGCTAGGTATGAAGGAATATAGAGGTCATGTAAAGGAAGTTTTTAATAAAGATGTTGTATTTAATGTTTTAATTAGTTATTTAATGATCCTAATCCCCAAATACACTATACCTATTGATAATCTATTTTTTATCAAGTGAAGATTATGTAATAAATCATGTATTAGTTTGTAATAAAAAGTAGGGTTGTAATTGTTGGTATTAGAGGATAGATTTAGTTATTTTTGGGATAAGGATTAAGAAAGCCTAGTTAATCCTTAGATACAAGTATAAGTATAATAAATACAACCCTATGTTTTTGTGGGTATTGAGTAAGTGGTTTATCCAGAAAATATATCTGTGTATGGATATGAGTAGGTAGAAGCTGCTCTGGCACAGATGTACCTAAGGGTGAAAACGCTAACATGGAGTTTTGGGCTTCACCCATGGTATCCTAGAAAATGACAACGGGCCTTTCTGAAATCTTGGTTACGAGACTCTTAGGGGATATGCTTTGGTAATTTTACAAACTTAGAATGAGCCATTATTAAGGGAATTTAAAAAAAAATCTTCTAAGAATACATGTTAGAAAGTAGATCATTGATAACATAGATTAAAGCTTATAGATTCATAAGTTAAGGAAATAAAATATATTTATAAGTCATCTATTTTTTCCTTGGATTACCCTTTATGTGTTACCCCTAACATTCCATTTATTCCAGCCAATGGCCAGTTATAGGAGGACTTGTGCTAACAACCAATGTGAAGATCAATGTGATGACTGTGGTAATGAGATGCCCAATATGATGGGAGAAATAATGGAAACATTTTCATGAATCTCTCTCAGTTAACATATGATTTCAATAGAAACATTGGTCAAGGGTAACATTTAACCCACCAGCCCCTAAGAAAGAAAAAGTCGCTATCGAGACAAAGTCCTTCTACTTTTAATGGATCATCTAATCCCTCAATAGACGAACAATGGATCAACTCCATTGAAAAGATCTTCTCTATCCTTCATTATTTTGAACAAGAGAATGTTATTCTGGCTTCTTATCTTATAGAGTTTGAAGCTGATTAATGGTGGACATTGATCCAATATATGAAGCCTGAGGAAGAGATCAAGGTGTTGAAATGGAAGGATATCTAGAATATTTTTTTTATAAATATTTTCCGCACACCCTCCGAATTATTATGGAATGGGACTTCCATTCACTCCAGAAAAAATTTGACAAATATGTCAGAGCATATGAGTAAAACTTCACAAGTCTTGCACAATACGCTTCTGCATTTTTCATTACCCATGAATGCAAGGTTGACCGCTTTTTTGGTGGGTTGAAACCTAGCCAGCATAAAGCCCTGGTGATCCGCGACTTCGACAGTTGTGGGGAAATTGTCTGATGTTCCCTCAAGGTTGAAATGGAGATCGGAGAACCTCATAGATATCATGGGGATAAGAAGTGTAATGTGGAATTCAATTCTGGCAGTCCGATGGATAAATACAACGGTTCTAAGAAAATCTTGTACCCCACTTTCCATAGTTGTAGAAAAAAGCACCCTGTAAATTGCCTAAACAGGATGAAGAAATTATTTAGGTGTAGAAGAAAGGGTTGCCTAGACATTGATTTCCAACAAGAAAACCCCACTGCTACGACAGAGGAGAGGAACACTCCATTCGACTCTCAACGCATTGTTCATTACTTCAACTGCAATAAACCAGGGAACCTTTCAAATCAGTTCCCTAAGTCAAGGGATTTTGGAGGCAACCAACAACCTCTAAGGTAGAAAGGGAGATATTTTTCTATCACTACTACTGAAATGAACCACGACAACGAAGTGGTGTCAGGTATGATAGTTATTCATTCTAGAATAGTGAATGTGCTTTTTGATTTAGGTTTTACACATTCTTTTATACCCCAAATTTTTAGTCGAATAATCCCAACACCACTTAAAATTATTGAATTAAAGATATCAGGGAGTATGGAAAATGGGTCAAACATTGCATCCCATGAATATAACTCCTACCATGTCATAATCGGTGGATTGAACATCCCAGTGAACCTCATCATACTACCTCTGGTGGAATTTTATGCAATTCTTGGCATGGATTGGATTTCCCTATATAAATCCAACATAAATTACCATGAGAGGAAAATCACTCTCAATGAGGAGAATCAGCTGACTATTTTGTACAAGTGCAAGGAGGAATATGAATCTTCTTTAGCTCCATCATCTCAAGAGTGGATATTACTGCCCTATGAGCATGCATATCTAGCTTACATGACTGATCCTAATGAAGAACCCATCCTTGAAGACATTCTTATTGTGAGCGAATTCACTGATGTGTTTTCCAAGGAATTACCTGGTCTTTCTCCTAGAAGAGATGTTGAATTCTCAATTGATATTAAACATGGGGGGTTGAAAATATCCAATACACTATATAGAATGGGAATTGGGGAGCTTGAGGAGCTCAAAAAATACTACAAGAGAATCTGGATAAAGGTTTTATACGCCCAAGTGCTTCACCATGGGGTGCACCGGTCCTCTTCGTTAAAAATATGTGTGGGTCAAAGCGCCTTTGCATTGATTATCATGAGCCTAAAAAATCATGATTATGAACAAGTATACTCTCCCTTGAATTGAAGACATATTAGATCAGCTGCGTGGAGAAAAATACTTCTTCAAGGTATAATTGCAGTTGGGATATTATTAAGTAAGGGTGAAGAAGAAAGATATACCCAAGACTACTTTTCATACAAGATACGGGCAGTATGAATTCATAGAAATTTCTTTCGGTCTCACTAATGCTCCAGAAATCTCTGTGGACTTGATGAATATAGTCTTTATAGACTACCTCAACAAATTTGTGGTAATCATTATAGATGATATTTCAATATAATCTAAAACCCAAGAGGATCATGAGGAGCATCTAAGAACTATACTAGAGACCTGGTAAAAGGATAAGCTTTATGAAAAGTACATCAAGTTTGAGTTCTGGTTGAAGGAGGTCTCATTCATGGGCCATATCATCATAAACAATGGGATATATGTGGATCCCTCTAAAACAACTGAAATAGAGGGATGTCCAAGGGAAACATCGGTAATGGATATCTGTAGATTTTTGGGGTTAGCTGGATATTGTCGACAATTAAGGGTGGATGAATGTAACGACCAAAAAATTATTTAATGAAGATTCCTCTTTGTCTATTTAACTGTATTCGTATGGTTATGCACTTATTTGGTTTTTTTGTTTTGAATTTTAAAATACCATTAAGAATTGTGACCATTTCTAAAATAGATTTTGAATAGTGATCACATTATTTGTATAAATATAGGGATTTAACCAATCAAATTTACTCATAAAAGGAAGTGATGTCCTTATCCAGTAGACTTTCCTCATATGAATCTCGTTTTTTGATGCACAAAAAGGAGGTTTCATCATTGGGCTTCACTCTTGACCAATCCCAAGCTGAGCTTGAACATGTTAAGCTTGAGAAGAACCGATACAAGAGAAGTGGAAGTCAATAGAGATTACCACTCGAGCAATGTTATCTAAGCCACCCCATGAGTTTATCACCATCACAAACCTTTACCTAAGGTATTATAGAGCTTTTATAAGGGGTTATGTAACAAAACCATAGTACTAAAATTATGTAAATTATTCTTTTATAGATAATATACATTATTTTTATTGTTGTAACTTTGTAAATAGTTTTTAAAGCACAAATAGTATTTTTATTTAATATTTGACTAAGAAATATATTTTAATGAAGTAATGGATTTTATAATTAAAAAATATATTAATTAAATATTATTATCATTATTAAATTAGTTTTTATTAAATATAAATTATCGTATAATTTTTTGAATGCAATTGTAAATTTTGTTATGGTTTGGTAGGTGTTTTTGGAAAAACCCATAAATTTTCTCTAAATGTCATTTTTTATGTTAAAATTAAAAATTCACATATTTATTTAGATAAAATGAATATTATTTTTGAGATCAATATATCAAAATTATCCAATGGTGAATTTTTCATAATTTTCTGAGAGAGGATATTTTTTGGGTAAAAATTAAATAAATTTTAAATATAAAATTTATTTTATGACATCATAATGACCCAATAGTGAGGAAATAAAATACTATAAACCTTATGTTAGTACAATACATGTTTTACCAATAAAATAATGTGATTTTGGGTTTGTTTTATTTATTTTTGATTGCATTACTGGACCCTTCATGGCTTATAAAACATTTTTCCTTTCTAAATTGTTCTCCTTGAGAGTGTGACTCACCTCCAAATAAGAAACCCTATAATTTTAAGAATTTTAGACATTGGACTTTTAAAATATTATTTTCCAATCCACTTTGGAAAAAACCATTGGCAACAAACATGGGCTGCTTTGTGGTTTTGATTAGTTTAATGTGAGGTGTCCCAAACCAAAATAATAAAAATTGCCCTCTCCTTTCTAATATAATCCCACTTTTTTTTCACAAAAAGCCTTTGTAGTTAGACTAAACCTTTCCTTACTCTCTATATAATCCTCCCAAGGTTCCCCAAACTCCAAAGAATCCTATCCCAAGCCTCTTCCAAGCCTTTGGGATTGCACTTCCACATATGGGATTTCTTCCTTTCTCATTTTTTCCAATTTTCTTTTAGTTGTTATGTACATTTTTTATCAATTAAAAATTATTGGGTATGATTTTTCACCTCCCTCATACTTCACTCTTTATTTTTGGATTATGGGAGACCCCTTTTCTCTCTCATTAACTTATATTATACGCAACACTGAGTTTGAGCACACCACGACTTACCAAACTAGCCATTCAAAAAACGATTATGAATAGTATATACTGGTTTTTGAATTTTATATACTCAAGATAATTTTATATTATGTATTATGTGTTTATTAGACATATTATAAGAAAAAATTCATTTTTCAAATAAAAATGTATTTTTTAAAAAAATTGCAATTTTACCACTTTTTATTGGTGAACCATTTTTAAATCCAATATTTGACACTTTTATATATTCAATTTGAAAAAATAAAAGTATACATTAGAATAGAGACATGAAAATATACTTTTGATGAAATTTTTGAATTTTTCTAATAATATTCGTTTTTAATGAATAGTGAGATATATTGTATTTTAATTCAAAACTACCTTTTAGTAAAATTTATTTATATGGTTAGATTGTATTTTTAATTGTTTTAAAAGTGTATTTAGATTATTTTTTACCATTTAATCCAATGTTGGTCGTTGTATTTAATTTCACGTTAAAATTGAACATAAACAAGTGTCAATCAAATGATAGTTAATATTTCTTAAAAACACGCTTTTTATTTTGACAATGGGAATTAATTTTAAATTAATTAATCCAACTTATATGTTTTGAATTTGGTAAAATAGAAATAATTTATGAATTCATAATATCAAATATATCTTAGGATGAATTTTAGTTAATTTTCTGAAAAACATTGTTTTTTTATGAATAGTGAAACCATTAAGTAGTACTTAAAAACGTGAATTTTTCATTTAAATGAAATGTTACCACTTCTATGAATTGAATTTAAAAAATCCGACATATATGTTTGTTATTTTTAAGAAAAATTTGGTTCAATAAGATGAAAAAAAATTGGTGATTAGTTAATTTTGACTTTTGTTTACCGTGGTTAAAGTTAAATCGGGTAATTCAAAGTAAAAACAATATTCTAATAAAAACAATTACGTTAACAATTTTACTAACATTATCGGATGAGTCTTGGCCGACCATTGGCATATTTGGGATGATTTTGGGACCCCATTGAGCCATTTAATAGTGATAATGACACTTTATATTAATTAATTTTAATTAAAGACAAAAATGACTTAAACATATATCTTTTAGAAAATAAATTTTTACATGGGGTTATATAAGCTATCTCTTTGACTATAAATATTTATTAGAAAGATAATAATATTTCCTACATCATGGTTTTTTTTAATTTTTAGAAATCAAATAAATAAAATTATTTATGACACAATAATGATGTTGTGTTTACCAAATTAAGGAATTATTTAAATAAATTAGATTAAGAAATATTAAAAAAATATACAAAACATGTCCAATTATTATTGGCTGATTTTATTTCGACCATTAGTCATCTTATCATTGACTATAATTATTTTTGGACCTTTAGTAACCAAAAATCATTATATAATAAAAAATTATTTTCACACTTTCCTAAAGAGCCACTCCTCCCCTTATAAAAATCCCTCGCCTCTAACCCATTACTCACACATCTAAAGCCCCTTGTATTATCCTACCTATGACCAAATAATCTCTCAAGATCCCTCCATTCCACTTATAATCCTTACCTTAGGCAGATGGTACTTCAAAAAACCCTTTGGGTTCAAACCAAAGGGAGTTACCCAATTTTAAGGTAAAGTCTTCCCAAAATATCTCTTCTTTTATTTTACTTCTCCAATCCCATAAACTCTTTTTATTCCTTTCATTTATAACAACACCAGTATCATCAATATAATAGTTCACTTTTATGAGAAGGATTTGAGCTACACTTACACACACCTCCATCTAATGGGAAAAGAATATACTGTTTCTGCGGACGGCGAACTACTACCTCACGAAACGAGGATTGTTCAATTATATCCTACCGCCTCTTATGGTAGCCATTATGATGGCACTGTATATATATATTATATATATTATTTTTATCTTTTCTCTATTATTCTGTATTTTTAATTTACAGACACACCTTTATTCTTTCCAATATGTGTGAACACGTTAATTTAATTTGAGGAAGTGTAGACTTCCTCCCCCTCAAGGTGATATGATTCTTTCATGAAAAAAATGGAACATATAATGGAAGGAGTTAATTAAATTAGGTAACACGTATATCATATTTTATTATACTTTAATTATAATATACCTATTTTTTATTTGGTTTTCCATTCAATAAATATGAAATAGAAGTTAATGTAGCGTTCACGCGTATGTACGGCTTACCGTCGCCATAAACGGTGCATTTCATTTCTTATCTCCAAATATCATAAACTAATTATAAATATATATACAGTATATATATGATATATTTGATATTTAAATCAGGAATATGATACTATAGATAATCTACTTTTGACCCCATGGACAATTTGTAATTATAACAAGATCATTTTTTACTCAAGTACCAAATATCGACAAAACGAACATTATTAACTTAAATGATTACATAATGATTATAACATGGTAATAAGTTATATAAAAGGAATAATAAACTTGAAAAAGTTTGTTAAGAAATTAAAATTTAACTTCAATTTATTCTTAAGGATATTAAATAACAGACAAGCCAAGTCGGACACGAGGTAAGAGGTTTCTTATCTCACTTTTAATTCAGTGAGATTTCCACTGTTCGCCACTTATTTATTTCTTGTGGTGTATTGTGTACTATCATTTGATATATATTATCATGAATATATTTATATTCATGGTATTCTATTATTATTTTGGTGGTTATTAACTTTTTTTCATATGACCCGATTGATTGCAACATGATAATGGGTTTTCATCTCACTTCTTATTCCCGTGTGATTCTTGTATATTGACACTATTTCCTTTTGAGTGTTGTATGTACTGCCCATGATTGTATTATTTGTGTAATATAATTTAATTTATGGGTATTTATATCTTCATTGGATGAAACTTCTTTCATGGGGTGTATGTTTCATAAGTTACATAATTGGTAAGGAAATTTCAAATTTCAATTTCCACTCATTGGGCTTTACGCATACTTCATTGATTACATTACTCCAAGATTATGTGTGAAATTAATATTTATTTAATTACGTAGTAATTTACATTCCCCTTTTTTATATACTTTTGAAACAAATAATCAAACTATTGATAAATTCTCATGTCATTGATATAAACTTGATAAGATAAATTTTAACTCAATTTCTATTCATTATGTTAAACATCCTTCTCATTGGTGTTGTTTTTACAGGAATATGTGTCAATTCCCTATGATTAATTTACACTGAATATCCAATCATATTTAGTGTATTTATATTTGTCAAAAATAATTATGTCATTGATTTATCCTTGACCCAAGGATACGGTCTTTATCAATAATTCATCAGAACTTACATTCCATTGAGACTTCTTTTTTTTTGCACCAATTAAATTTTATTTTATGTATATACTAGACTTTAAAATAATATGTCATGAATCTATTTATTCTCATGATATTATTATGTTTTGATTACCTCAATTATTGGTATTCAAGCGTCTATCATTTGGTTTGTAACTCTAACTAAAATATCATTTTAAATGTTTTAAAATTTTATTCTTCTAAATAATTCTCATTAATTTCCATGTTTTAAAAATTGTTTTAAGGTTTTATTTATATGGAAATTAATGTTTTCAAATTTAAATTCCTTCATAAAGTTTCAAAGTGGTATGGGAAACTTAGAATCCAAAATCTATTTTAAATAGATTCTTGATAAATAGTGAGGCTTTAAAATGTTTTAATAAAAAAGGGATATTTCTCTCAAAGAGTTTTACTGATCATTTTCAACTACGTCAACATCCATTACGGGATATTATTCTTGATCGAGGTTGATTTTTTATGATACAAATATTTAATACTGTATTGATGGTTTTGTGATATGGTTGACTGTGGATGTTTTATTTTTATACCATTCATGGTTTATGGAAAAAGTTTTGACATTTCCTATGCTAGTTTTAATAACAATGTTTATGTTATGTTTAAACCTTCTCATATGAGGAATTAATTGGACTATGTAAGTGATGGGTGGATCCCGCTCTATCTCCTCAATGCATCAGTAGGTCTCATTAGACAAACTAGAGTCTTGGAACAAGGCCTTGACAAAATCTTATTTGTAGTTTTGGCACAAGGCCTTGACTATGTGGTTATGAAGTATGGAATTATGCATTCCATCATTATGAAAGTTTCTATTGATATTGCATGTGATTATTCAACTAGTAGAATAACCATGTGAATAAGTAAATGAAATTATTTTATTTTATCTTTCCAATATTATGCTTAAGTTCATGTTTAAAATGATTTTGTTTTAGTCCTATATATTTCCTTAAATGTTTATGGTTATTTATGAAAGCTTCCACTATATTGTTATCCTTACTGAGCATCTGAGCTCCCCCCATTTTATGTTTTTTTACCAGGATATGAAGAAGTACTTTATGGTTGACCTGTAGGGATAGGATATGGATAAAAGTTTGATTAAAAATGGTACAAAAATTTTGTTGATGTTTTTATTTCATTATGTAATGTAAAACTTATGACTGTATCTAGTACTTCCAAGGCTACCTAATCAGTCTTTCAGGACATAATTCCTTGTATCATGCAATGTTATGTAATAATACACTGACTCGGGGTAACTGGGGTCTGGGTGTTAAATTTGGTATCAGAGAAAGTTTAGTACAATCCTTAGAAGCGAGATTTAGAAAAACTCTAATTAGATAACATCACCCTAAGAAATACTTTGAGTATTAGTAAAGAAGAACTTCATTGAATATTGGTACTGTAGATATTTGGTGAGTTTTCAAAGTAATACATCCATATCTAGATACTAGCAGGTAGAGGTGGCTTTGGAACAGATGTACCTAGGGGTAAAACCTAAAAAAACCACTTTGAGATAGACTCGAACGGGAACTTGTGCATGACAATGGGCCTCATTGCACTCTTGGTTATGAAAATCCCAGGGGATATTCTTTGGATAATTCACATTTTCATTACAAACTGATTTGAAAGATTTTAATATTATATGATAATAAATAAAAATGGTTGATCCTAAAGTATTTTATATTGAAAATAAAGTGTTATGATATTCTCTAAATTATTTTAAGACTCACACTATGATTTCTTGTGTTAGTCAATGGATGGATTCCAAGGAAGTCATAGTAACATTGAACATGATGTAAAAGGTGGGCACAGTGGAGGAAATGAGAAATGAAATGGAATGATTATAGGAATAAAATATATATTGTTCATGCTGAATCAGTTTTACAAAAAAAAATATGATCAACAACATATATATTCACCAACTCCCATACTCAAAAAAGAAGAGAAAGGTAGTGAATGATAAGAGCTCCAGCAATGGAGACCATGGAGAATAGAAATCTATATTTCCATCTTGCAGGAAATGTGGAAGGAGACACTTAGGAAAGTTTTTCAATGGTACAAATACATTCTTTATGCGTGGGAAAGAAGGACATGACGTAAATAATTTCCAAAAAATGAAGAGTATATATGGAAGAAAATAATAATGATCACAAGAATCAAATTAAAATCATTTTCCGTAAATGTAAGTGACCTTGTCATTACCTGTGTCAATGCCATCTTCTATAGGATAACATCTATGTCATGGAAGAACCTATTTGGAATTAAATGGATGGAGAAATGTTTAAAAGTATGGGATTACTTTGGAAGACTATTCCATTGTATGTGTAACCATGTAGATTGTTATGTGAAAATACTATTCGAAGAATAATTATCTTTTCATTTAAGGATATAGTTCAAAATAACCATTTGGGTTTATATGATCCTTGAATTTAAGGAAATTATAGGTTATTAATTTTTAAAATCAAAATGAGAGGTATGAGATAACATTTATGGTTAAATTATGTTAGAGTAATTTCTGAGAAATTTATCTCATTTTTTGGAATATTATAAAAATATGTAGTGTTTATAAAAGTACAACACGTAGACCGTGTTACAACCCATCGTGTCAGACAAAGTTGAGGGAATCGAAACCACAACCAAAGTGCAACTGGGATTTATCGCCTACCACTAGACTACATAATGTCCCTTTTAAGTATAACTAATTCTTTTTAGTTAAATGATTTTATGGATCAAGAATATGTTGATTTTTGGAACTTATGATTTATCCTTAGTATAAGAAAATTATTTGGTGATTAAGTGATAAATATTATATTGTATGATGTTCGCTCTTTTGGTAAAACTATATTCTTAAGGAAAATAGAATACTATGGGATTTCATTTGAGGAGTGATGGTGGGTTTTTATCTATTTTATTATTATGGATTTATATTGATTTGGGTTATTTATGGAAATGATTGACCTATCATAGAGAATATGTGATTAGTTTAATTACTTTTAAGTATGTGACTTTAAGAGTAGTCGATGTTATTTGGATATACAACTTAACGTGGAAGACTACATAAAAAAGTTTATCTGAGTTTTGGGTTTCAATATTAGTTTGGATTATATTGAAATATTTTATGGACAATTTTTTATTGAATGGTATTTATTGAACATTGGGTATTGTTGGTTTAATTATATAAATTAAAATCAGTATTTCTTTCTCTAAAGGATTATCCTTTTTGAGGATCATCTGACCTTTTACTAACTAGTGTGGTTTTGGTTGATCTATAAAGAAAATGGAAATATATATTTCATCCTTTTTATATTATGTGATTCTCTATAAGTTGATTCTGGCACTTCAAGTGTGACTAAGTCATCTTGAATACTCATCGTTGGGAGTGAAAGATGATTTTTTGGTATGAATTAGATGAAGGATGAAACTCTACATGTCAAGTATATATATGTTTTCTCTTATTATATGAATAAATTTATTATTATACATTAGGGAATTGATATTAAACCAAAAATGTGTTATCCTCATGCTTTATGTTTTGTTGGACCGATGATATTTTAAATCATCATAGATTGATGGCTTTGGGGCCCTAAATTTTACACTTGTCTCTGATTGATGACCTCAATTACCCCTATAAATATTTACATTTTCTCTCCAATTATGTGTCTCTAATTTCTACCAATGTTCTCTTAATCAAGAACATAATTTGGTGATGACATTTTCAATCCCTTTCCTTCTTATTAAGACTAAATTTTATTCACCTAATTTTTGATGTGGGTTTTCCACAAAGATATTATTTATATTTTTAACCTTTTATTTTCAAAAAAAAATATTAAATAGTGAGGATTCAATTTATTGAAGGAGGGGAGAATGTAACGCCACCAGAATTCTTGGTACATTATCCCTTCAAAGTAATTAAATAACATGTACTATATGCAACACTGAGTTCGAGCGAACCAAGAATTATCAAACTAGTCATTCAAAAAATACTTATGAATAGTATTCACTGGATTTAGAATTTTATATAATCTATATAATTTTAACTTATGCGTTATCTAATTCATAGAAATATAATAAAAAAATTCAAATTTTTAGATTAAAAAACTATTTTTAATGCAATTTTACAACCTTTTAATGAAGACCCATTTTTAAATCCAATATTTAACACTTTTACATATTCAATTTGACAAAATATAATTATTCATTAGAATCAGGATGTCAAAATTTACTTTGGATGAAATTTTTCTATTTTTCGAATAATATTATTTTTCTTTTGAATATTGAGAAATACTGTATTTTAATTCAAAATTGCCTTTAGTCAAATTTTTTTATATGGTTAGATTATCTTTTTAATTTATTTTTATGTGTAATTAGATTATATTTTTACCATTTAATCCAATTATGGTCGTAAGATGTTATTTCACTTTAAAATTGAACATAAACAAGTGACAATCTTCTGATAGTTAACATTTAATAAAAACACACTATTTGTTTTAACAAAGGGAATTAATTTAAAATTAATTAATCCAACTCCTATGTTTTGAATTTGGTAAATTATACATTGTTTTTGAATTTGAAATATAAAATATATCTTAGGCTGAATTTTTGTTATTTTTCTAAAAAACATCAATTTTAGATGAATAGTGAAACTACTAAGTAGTAGTTAAAAATGATAATTTTTCATTTAAATGAAATTTTACCACTTCTGTGAATTGAATTTTGACAATTCGACATAATTGAATTTTATTATTATGTAAAATTTTGTTCAATAAGATGAAAACAATTTTGGGTGAATAGTAAGTTTTTACTTTTATTTACCATGGTTTAAGGTAAATAAGGTAATTCAAGGTAAAAAGAATATTTTAATAATAAAAAATTACCATAACCCTTTCCTAACCATATTGGATGACTCATGGCCGACCATGGGCATATTTGGGTCTATTTTGGGACCCCATGGAGCCATTTAGGAGTGATAATGACACTTTATATTAATTAATTTTAAGTAACGATGAAAATGACCTAAAAATATATATTTTAGAAAATAAATTTTTACATGGTGTTATATAATTTATATCTATTAATATAAATAATAATTAGAAAGATAAATGGATTTCCTACATCCTGGTTATTGTTTTATAATTTTTAGACATCAAATAAAAAAAATTATTTATGACGCAATACTAATGTAGTGTTTACCTCATTAATGAATGATTTTAATAAATAAGATTATAAGGATTAATAAAACTTCCAAAAACTTTTCTATTGTTATTTGATGATTTTATTATGACCATGATTCATATTATCATCGACTATAAAAAATAATAAAAAATCCCATCCTCCCTATAATAAAATAATATTTTCACACTTTCCTAAAGAGCCCCTCCTCCCTTTATAAAAAGCACTCGCCTCAAACCCATTACTCAATCATATCAAGCCCCTTGGGTCATCATACCTATGACCTAATAAGATCTCAATATCCCTCCCTTCCACATAGAAGCCTTACCTTAGGCATAAGGAACTTCAAGAAATCCTTTTTGTTCAATCCAATGGGAGTTACCAAATTTTAAGGTAACGTCTTCCCTAAAGTTCTCTTCTATTATTTTACTTCTCCAACCCCATAAACTCTTTTTATTACATTATTTTATAACAACACTAGTATCCTCAAAATACTAGGTTATGTTTATGAGAATTATTCTATCCACACATACACACACCTTCATCTAATGGGAAAAGAACATACAGTTTCTATGGATGGCGAACTACTGCCTCATGAAACAATGATAGTTCAATTATCTTCTACTACCTCTTATGGTGGAAATTATGATGGTGCTGTATTTTTATACTATATATATATTTTTTATGTTTTTTTCTATGCTTATTTAATTTTATTTTACAAACACACCTTTACTCTTTCCAATATGTGGGAATACGTTAATTAAATTTGAGGAAGCGTGGACTACTGCCCCATCAAGGTGATATGATTCGTTCATGACAAACATGGAACGTATAAAGGAAATAGTGAATTATATTATCTAACACATATATCATATGATATTATATTGGAAATAAAATATACCTATGTATAATTATGTTTTCATTTCATTAAATATGAAATATAATTGAAAGTAGGGTTCATGCGTACGTACGGCTTACCGTCTCCATGAACGGTGCATTTCATTTCTTATCTCCAAATGTCATGAAATAATTATAAATATATATATACACACTGGATATATATGATATATATGATATTTAAATCATTAATATGGTACTGGAGATAATAGAATTTTGACCTCATGGACAATTAGTAATTATAACATGTTCATTTTTTACCCAAGTACCAAATATCGAAAAAACGACCATTATTAACATAAATGATTACACAATGTTTATAACATTGTAATAAGTGATATAAAAGGAAAAATAAACTTGAAAATGTTCTTAAGAAATTAGAGATTTACTTTAGTTTTTTATTCATGATATTAAAGAACAAATGATTCAAGTCGAACATGAGGTAAGGGGTTTCTTATCTCACTTTTAATTTTGTGATATTTCCACTTTTCACCACTTACTTATTTCATTTGGTGTATTGTGTACTGAAATATGATATATATTATCATTATTCTCTTTATATTCATGGTATTCTGTGATTCATTTGGTGGTTATTAATTTCTGGTCATATGAATTGATTGATTACAGTGTGGGAAGGGGTTTTCATCTCACTTCTTATTCATGTGAGATTGATTCTATATTGCCACTATTTCCTTTTGTGTGGTGTATGTACTTCCCATGATTAAATTATTTGTGTAATATAATTTACTTTATGAATATTCAAATATTCATTGGATGAAACCTCTTTCATGGGGTTTATGTCTTGTAAGTTACATAATCAGTAAGGAAATTTCAAATTTCAATTTCCACTCATTGGGATTTACACATACTTCATTAATTACATTACTCCATGATTATGTGTAAAATCACTATTTATTTACCTATATAGTAATTTCCACTCCACATTTTTTGGATACAATATTGATACACAAAATCAAACCATTGATAAATTCTCAAGTCAACGATATAAACTTGATAAGAGAAATTTTAACTCAATTTCTATTCATTGAGTTAAACATCCTAGTCATTGGTGTTGTTTTTTAATGAATATGTGTGAATTCCCTGTGATTTATTAACACTGAATATCCAATAATATTGAGTGTATTTATATTTTTCACACATAGTTATGTCATTGATTTATCTTTAACCTAAGGATACTGTCTTTGTAAAGGAATTCATCACAACTTACATTACATTGATACTTCTTTGTTTTTATGCACCAATTAAATTTTATTTGGTGTATATATTGAACATTAAAATAGTATATCATTAATCCCTTTATTCTCATGATATTATAATGTTTTTATTACCTCAATTATTTGTATTCAAGCATCTCTCTTTTGGTTAGGAACTCTAACTGAAATATCATTTTAAATGTTTTAAAATTTTATTCTTCTAAATCTTTATCATTAATGTACGTGTTTTAAAAATGGTTTTAAGGTTTTATTTATATGGAAATTAAAGTTTTAAAATTGAAATTCCTTTTAAATGTTTCAAATTAGTTTGGGACACTTTGATTCAAAAATTTATTTTAAAAATCTTCTTGATAAATAGTGATATTTTAAAATGTTTCCATGAAAGAGGGATATTTCTCTCAAAGATTTTTACTGATCATTTTCAACTATGTCAACATCCTTTACTGGATATTATTTTTGATCAAGGATGATTTATTATGATATATATCTTTCATAAGTTATGGATTTTTTTGTGATATGTTTGACTGTGGATGTGTTATTTTTATACCATTCCTGGTTTATAGATTAAGTATTGACATTTCATGTGCTGGTTTTAATACAAATGATTATGTTACATTTAAACCATTTCATATGAGGAATGAACTGGACTTAGTAAGTTATGGGTGTGTCCCTCTATAGCTCCTCTATGCATCGGTAGGTCTCATTAGACAAACTATTGTTTTGGATCAAAGCCTAGACAAAATCTTTTTTTAGTCTTGGCACAAGCCCTTGACTTTGTTGTTATAAAGTCTCGCATTATGCATTCCATCATTTTGAAAGTGGCTATTGGTATTGCATGTGATTATTCAACAAGTAGAATATCCATGAAAATAAGTAAATATTTTTTTATTTTTTCTTTTCCATATTATCATGATGTTAATGTTTAAAAGGATTTTGTTTTAGTCTTATACACTGCCTTAAATGTTTATTCATAATTATAAAAGATTCTACTATATTGTTATCCTTACTGGGCATCTGTGCTCTCCCCTTTCTATGTTTTATTTTTCCCAGGATGTGAGGAAGTATTTTATGGGTGACCTACAGGGATAGGCTATGGATATATATGTTTTTAAAAAGGGGGAAAATTTATTTGATGTTTTTATTTCATGATGTAATGTAAAACTTATGAGTGTATCTACTACTTTAAAGGCTTCTAAACTGATGGTATTTCAATACATGATTCCTTGTATCATGCCAATGTTTTGTAATAATTCACCGACTCTAGTTAACTGGGGTCCGAGTGTCACATATTATATAGATTTATTCCATGTTATATGATCTCTGTGGCACACTAATGCATTAAATGAAATGTTTAAGAAGGGTGCTCCCTAATAGTGCTTCAATGCATTGGGTAATGTATAATATCATGATACATCATGTGAAATGAGTGTTGAATCATTTTAATTCAAGTGAAATGAGATTTTACTTGTGCTTCATGTGCAATGAGTGATTACTCATTCTCCATGTGCAATGAGCCTTGGCTCATGCTAATTCCATGTTAACTATTATTGCCACATTTCCATGTTATGATTATCAAACATTATATGGACTTTATGTTCATGTTTCTCCTGTTCTCCATTGATATGACTATTGTATAACATGTATTGTATTCCTTGTTTTATTACAAGTTTATTTCCTTACTGGGCTTTGTAGCTCACCCTTTTCTTATGAATGTCCTCAGGTCATCCCATGCAATGCTAAGTACGAGGGAATTTAGTGGTCATATAAAGAAAGTTTTCAATAAATATGTTGTATTTCATGTTTTAAGAAGTTATGTAATGATCCTAAGCCCCAAATACACTAGACCTCTCAATATTATATGTTGTATCAAGTGAATTTTATGTAATAAATCATGATTTAGTGTGTAATAAAGTGTAGGGTTGTTATAATTCATCAATCTCACTCATACATATGTGTCAATAATTAAACATTGATCCCCACCCATTCCTTGATCACATGAAAACCATCCTCAGAATCCACAAATTATATTTTGAAATAAGAGCTTCATACTTAATATCCTATTATGGGTTTCACTTCATTTGGATTTCCTCATACCACTCCTCAATCAAAACCTCAATGGGATCCATTAATATATTTGGGTCACGCCTCTTGTGCCATGATCCCAATATCCCATCAATACATGAATCAGATTTACCTAAATCAATCATTCGACCCAAAATAATCCAATTGTAATTCCTCTAATTCCCGTGAGGGACATCTAGGATTTCATAAAAAGTGTGATTATCCAAGATCGCAATTGTATCATTGGTCCCACCATTCATCACGTCACACCCATCTTCTCGCTGATTATCTATTTAAATGGATATCATGTGGAAATGGAATGTACCATTCATATATCACCCCACACATTATGTGTATAATCTATTACACCTATCACATCACTAAATAAATTCTATTGAAAATCTCCCACTATGTAACAAGGATGATGTGCCACATTAACAAAACCTAATCATTGGCATGTTAGTTATTTAAGCCAACCCAATTATAAATCACCACCCAGGGTCATTCTAGTCATGATCATCCACCCATGATCTCACACCACTTCTAATGAATATTGACAGTCAATAGGGGTTGGTCCTTTAAATTTCATTCCCTTAAAAACCAATATAACCTAATCTCTATAACCAATGGTACATTACTCAAGAAGATAAGGCATCATCATTCCTATATCACATGCTCGATGGCACCTTCATGAATCAATATTAAAAGAAAAAAATAATTTATTCTTCCATCCTCTACGGAATTAGTAAAGCCAGAAAAACCCCTCTCATGGGTCACACTAAACCAAAAATAGTAACAAACTCATTAAAACCTATGTCATATTTTGAGATAGTCTTTAGGGTATCCCACCTAGACCATAAACCAAGTTCTCACTAGAGGTCAATATTATAGACAAAACCTATATATTACTGTATAAAAAATCCACATATACACTCATAGACAATCACTAAATGGTCTTAAGTGATTTTATATTGCTTCTTGTTCCAACTAACCACCTACAAGGGCACCAATATTCACCATGTATCCACATATGGGACTACCACCTCCAGAATATGAATCCTTGGAACAATCCTCAGTGAGTCTCCTTATACAAGTTTCACCCCCTCAAAGTACAAATTCTATTTTTTCACAACATATTCAAATATATCTCACTATAATAATTCTTTTCAAGAAACGATAGTCGACAGTCCTATTAACTAAAATTTCCCCAAGAATCTATATGAGGAAACACTATATAGGTTCTTTCTAACACTATAAATAATAAAACCAATTTTTCACATTTCTAAACATGAATTATAATCTCCACATGGGTTTTATATCTAAGGAATAATATGTCTATGTTTACATACCAGGGTCATTATACAACCCTTGTGACAAGAAACAACATCTTCTCAATCAAGGTGAATCATCTCATCGATCTACATGACCTTCCTTAAAATGACGATACAAATTCAAGCCTATCTAAATAAGTATAATTCAATTAAGTACATGTAATGGATAATTTTTTGTCAAAAGATTATAACACTTTACAAAAAATGATCATCTATTATCAATGAGAATAATAACACAAGAAGGCTTATATATAATGTGAATATTGTGTTCCATCATGATACATGCGATTTAGTCTCTTTCTTATGGACCATGCAATTATAAATAGTATCAAATAATTAACCTAAAACATACATGTAAGTCACAAAATTAGAATATCACAATAAATCATAGCATTAGAGGACAGAAACATCAATTCCATAATTAGCAACCTAAGATTACACCATAAAATGTATTCTCTATGAACTACTATAGTTTTCATTACAATAACTAACACATTCCAATGTCTATAGTCTACTGAATCCAAAAATATTAAGACAAATAAAAAAATAGTCTTATAATACAACGTTATAACATACCCGACCTAGACGCCACTCGATTGATTCCCTATATGAGGTTCATAATAATACATCAGGAACTTCTCCCCATACATATGAGGTTGTTGACTAATATCATGGGTCTATGGTCGTACCATGGGGAGACTATATCTCCCAATTAGATTTCATGTTAATTTTAAAATCAAAAATATATATTACATCTATAATAAATATCATAGTATTTAGGATAAGTAAAACATACCAATCGGTAATATTGTGTTATGTGGAAGAAATAAAATCATATAAAAGTTATCTTTTGTTGAACCAATCACATATACACATAAATATATAATTAAATAAAAATATTAAATTAATTAGGCTCAACCAGATCCCTGGTCCTCTCCACAAACCAAATTTATTTTCCAAATTGAGGTACATTATCTCAATAATAAACATAATATTGGGATATATCCTAACCTGGTCCTATGATAACTGAGAGGACTACTTGGCTACCCATGTTCCATTGATTTTTTTAGTTGGTTTGGTGTAAATTACTCAGTTGGGAACCACTATTAAGGTCACATACCTAACTAGTAAATATATTGTATTCACGAGTGATATAGTTAGAATAAATAAAGACCTACCACATAATAAATAAATAAACAAATTTTTATCTCTATGTCCAGTGAACATTATCAAACATACTAAATTTTTCCAGTATCATTAACCAACCATGGATGGCCCCAAAGTAGACACTCAATCCATCCCACGAAAAGGCTTGAGAGGCTCTCCAGATTCTACCTATATAGAAACAAGTATCATAAATAAATAATTATTCCAATTGGAATTATTTAGAATATAAAAAACCTGATTAAAAATTAATGATAGAATGTATACAACAAACATTGGTAGTGTAAAATAAATAGACAACTGAAAATACCACCACGTGAACTCAAAGGTCACCACCAACCACAGAATTGTGCTCACTCAATGGGAGATCTAAAGGAAAATTAACCTAGAATTGAAATAATAATGTAATTGTGATCACCAAGATCCTCAAAAGGGATACCAAAAGAAAACGACAACTGATTACTCTCCTATAAAAATAAAATCACTTCTTTCTTGTTAGAAAATATTAATGTATAAAAATGTGGTCTTCATTTCCATTCAAATTAGTAGAAATCATATTCCTTAAAAACTAAATTTTCAATATTTATTTTTTAAATAGTTTTTATTGAATTTGAATTCATCCAAAAAACCATATAAAATAATATACATCCAATAAAGTGTGAGTTTCAGTAAGAAATTATTACATTCAAATTTATTTTATAAAGTTCCCAAAAATAGTGGAAAGTAGAATACATGTAAATAGGTGTCATGGGAACTAGGTTCTAGTCAAAACAGTCTAGGATAAAACTATAAACATTATCAAAAACAATCTCCACCATTGTTCGAAACCCACAATCACTCTAACCCCAACACTCTACACCACACAGACTGGTTCAACTGGGGGTATATCACATAAGAAGAATAAGTCCATCTCAGAAACACTAGTTAGAGAATAATACTAAATTGGTGCTTCATGTATACCTATAGCTCCCCATAACAACACAATACAACCCATGATATACAAATGGAGGTGAGTTTTATCAATATATAATAGACATACATATCACATAATTCACATTAAAACAGTTCTTTCACTATCCCACCTCCAAAATGACTTCTATCATAGCCCATTTCTCCCTTTCCAATATAATAAAACTATATACAAGCCCCTATATTAGGAATTTATCACATACATTCCCTATATTCAACATGCATAACAATTTTATTAAAAAATGGAGTGCATTAAAAAAGGTTTTCATTTTTAGTAAAGATCTTCAATGTTTTAACCAGGCCACTCCAATTGAAATAAAACACTATTTATTGGAAGAAACATTTTTTCAAAATGATTTGATTTTCAAAAAATTCACTACACACTCACACACATATGTTCATTGATTTATATTTATTTACCAAATGTACATATTCTTAAAACCATGTTTTAAAATTCACAACTAGGGAAACAATATATAGATGTGTGTGTGTGTGTGAGTGTTATTTAATGAGTTGGAGGATTAAAAATAACTATGAGGATTTTAAAAAAAATTTAAACATATCATTGGGCCATTATAGAAAACTGGTTGAATGATATAAACACACTTGTGATTGATTGATTCACATAGTAGAAATCATTAATGAAAAAAATTACTTAGCATGGTAGACATTGCAAATCAAGTTTGGAAACATTATTTAACACGAGAGACCCATGATCAAAATTTATTAGAAATAAAAAAATCAAGGTAGAAACCTATTCCAAATATCATAACTACCTTAAATAATATATCTACATTATATTAAAGTAAGAACACACTCCAAATCATTAAAAACCATATATTTGAATTTATGGCTTACAAATTGGGTAACCTACCTCAAATCAAATGGGAATTAACTTCCTTGGTTATTATAAGACCAAATCCATCACTATAGAGTCTGAGGAACTCTATAAGATGAAAATAAACCAGAGGAATAAAGAAACATATGAAAATAAAATCATAAGAACACCCTAGGATTCAGACAACTTCGCATCATAATGGGAAAAATGATAAGGATGGAGAAGAAAAAATACCATAGAAGAAAGGATATATTGAGATGAATACACCAAAAAATCAAAGGGGTAGTGACCAAAAATGAAGGGAGGTATATAAGGAGGGGTGGAACTCTGGTATCCCCTTGGGTGATTCCAGAGATTGGGTTTATAATGACTAAAATACCCATTGGGGGGATAATCCATTATGGAAAAATGGGAAATTTTCAAAATTTTATGCTCGTGGACACTTCGTACAGTTTTTCCTTATTGTTTAGTAAACTATTTTCCAATCATGATCTCGCTCTAGTACATTTGTGCACCGTAAATGGGTTTTCCATGATGTTTAGTCAATTGTACCTTGATCATTTGGTTCAGATAATTTAATATATCTGAAATTATCCCATGATTTCTATACTATATAAAAAACTATACAGCCTTAGCATTCCACATTCCAAAAATCATTCTTATTTTTAGAAAAAATACCTACAAAAGAATATAAATAAATGCAACGTGAAAATAAATAAAATCATATAGTTTTTTTTGTGTCAGGGCATGATAAATCAATCCACTACGATACATTGTACCACTATAAAGTCACAAAAAGTTTTGGTCAATTATGACATGAAGAAAGATCAAACTACTACTAAAAAATGTCTATGAAAGTAAAAAACCAAAGATCCAAATCCCACTTTTCCCTCATAATCCAAAAGTTTGAAATCCTAAAATAGGTTAAAGAGGTAATCCTAAAGAAGAAATTAAAACATCAAAGGAAGTAATTAGCTGAACAAGACCACGTAAACTACCAAATGAAAAAAAGAAATGAGAAACTCATATCTCTAAACACCAAATAAAAATAATAAACACCCACACCCCTAGAATAGAAATAATCAAATAAACTCATCATGATTTTCTTCGGATATCCATGAAAATATATCACAAAAACCAATATCCAATATTACAAAAATACTATGATTAGAGTTGGGTTCCCTACCAATAAAATATTTCCCCATAAATAATAATTTGAAGTTCCAAAAATAGGTACATGGTGGTTTGAAGCCTAAATTTAACACAATATCCATCTATAGTGGAATCCCTACAATATTTAGACCCTGGTTGAACACATATTTCTTGATCCTAAACAAACTAATGAGACCTATTGAATTCCCAATCTATAAGAAATTAGGCACATAATAGGAAACTACACCATTTTCAAATAATGGAATATGGAATTTCCCAAAAGGAAATTTTATTAAGGAAAAAACAACGAATTCGTCATCAAAATAATTCTAAATTTCCAAAAAAATATAGCACCACCAAACAAAACACCCAAATTAGAAAATATTTACAACCGGATATATTTTAAAAGGATCTCACACTATCACAATGTTCACCAAACATAACTAGAATATTCATTAAGGCATTGCATCTATATTAACATGTCATTATAGAATCACCACAAAAAACCATTGTAAATGACCAAGATAGACATATGTATGAAAATAATTTTGTAATTCATGGAATGATGCACTATTATACCTTGACTTCCCACACTAATGGAAAATCAAGAGTTTTCTCTCAGATAAACCTAGTGAGAAGAAATGAAACAACCTTTTCACACCACATCCAAAAAAGTCAGACCAATATTTTATCACATTACATTTACTAGATCCACCAATAATAATTCTATTGATATGAAAGACATCAACCACCTCCATCTATCATGTAATTCTAGATTCTTCCTGACCATCCTACCTCACTATGTATTCATTGGTGTTAGGGTTGTGATTATCCACTTCTATAAGACGATTAGGTTGAATTCATTTTCAAATGAAACAACCATTTCAGTATTCATCTCTATTTTCATAGAATATAGGGTACCAACTCAAAGAAACGATTCACATACACTAACAATGTTGAATCGCCTTTTGGTGACATCAAAACTCCCCAACCATTGGCACCCTTACATCATTTGATAAATATTGATTGATAAAAAGGGTATTGAAGCTTTCATGTGAGGGTTATTTTTTTATTTTAGTCTGATTAATGAACTTCCACAACTTCCAACTCATGAATTAGAGTAGATGGTAGAAAATATAAGTTTGGAGGATCCAAAAGAAAAATTAAAATAAATATATCCTCAAAAAATAAAACCATTCTTTAAATTTCCCTATCATTGGATACCCAAATAAATAAGGAGTATTTGAATAATGAATCTGATAGATGAAATAATGATATTGAGGCATTGTATGAGGACCAATTGGCTCCATGTCCATAATATATAAACCAAATGATTCGGAGGAAACATGATCAACCAAAAAGCACATAGTGGGGGATTAACTTGTAGATCCTCTTCATGAATCATGAAAACTTTCAGGGGTGTAATCTAAAAATAATAATCCCAAAACTGAATCAATTCGTATTAAAAAATGAAACATTATATTGTGAAAACAAATCAACAACTCAAAGTCCATCATCATTTTCACATCTCTCCTAGTATAACAACACTAAAATCATCAATGTCGAAATCAAAAAAAATCCAAAAAGGAAGCATCAGATAATACATACTCGCCACATCCATGAAATTTTCTTTCTCAAAAAACCATTGAATATTAATAAAAAACAAATGAAATAAATTTATTAACAATGTTATTCTATGAAACTTTTCATATATAAAAATCTTTTCACACATTAATATACGCCCACACATACACGTAATCATGTACTTAACACAAACATATATATATATATGAATCTGAACATTAAAAAAGGAATAAAAAGGTCCAAATAATGGTATGGTCCATTTCAATCCGCCTCTTATATTAAACAATAAAATTTTTAAACTCACAAATTTACATCAAAACAAGATGTTTATAATTTTTCTATTCACCTACCATTCAACATTTTCATAGAACATTTCAAAAACATCAAAGAATTTTCATTTCAATTATAATAATCCAATGTTTTTATTTAGGAAGTAAAACTTTGATAAACCAAATATCCCTTTAATCTCAATTGAAACATACTAAAATCAACTTAAACCAATAATAAAAATGATTAAAAACAAACCAACACATATTGTTTCATCAATTCAAAAATATTTGTAGAAAAACTATTGTTTATGGTCTGGTTGCATGGGTTGGCAGACTGTGCACCATGTAAATATCACTTGAGGTTATTAAAGATTTACACATAGTTTTCAAGATAATGGACATTAAATATAAAACCTATCAATCCCTCAAAAAATCCTATTCAATTTTTTAGATTATCAAAATAATCTATAAATTATTCGTTCCACAATTAAGAACTCATAGAAAACTAAAAAATGTGAAAAAATCTAGGAACCCATATCAGATTCAAGTTCCAAATATCTTTGAAAACCATATAAACTCATGAGGCCATTCAAATAAGTGGTGATAAAGAACTTACTTGTGACCTACCACTTGAATTATGAGAATCCATCCACCAAAATAATACACAACACCAAATATCTAGGGAAACCCACTCAGATAAATTGTTTTCCATAACCAACCCCAGTTGACCCTGAACTAGGTAGATGATCTGGCCTATGACATATCCTGAAATGCCTTCCCAATCACCCCATGTTGGAATCTTATAGCGGGAATCAAGAATAACATAAATCCAAATTATTGTTTCAAAAAAAATAACTAGTTAGAAATTAAATAAGAATAAATTAATTATAAATTTGATGATTAAAAGTAAAAAACAAATTAACATACCTCTATGTGACCACATAGGTCACCACTAACCATAAAATCAATATTTCTCCATAGGTTATCTCATGGAAAACTGATGTTGAAACTAAAATTATATTGTAAGTAAGAGAACTGAAATTATTATTTGGGGTTCAAAGAGAGAAACCACACACAATGCATCACCTTTATAAATAAAACCACTTTTTATATGTTTCAAAATATAAATGTATAAAAAATAGAGTTTATTTCCTTTAAAATAAGTAAAAATTTGATAACTTATAAATATCATTATCTCCTTTTATTTTTGAATATATTTTAATAGTATCATAATTTGTCCAAGAAACCATTTATAAAAATATACATGCAATAAAGTATGTGTTTTAAAAGGAAAACAAAATAATAGAATCTAATTTGTAAAGTGACACAAAATAGAAGATATTAGAATACATGTCAAAATGTGTCATGGGAACATAAGATCAAGTCAATATGATCTTAGATAGAGTTGTCAACATTATCAATGTCAATCTCCACTGGAATATAATAATTTCAATCACTCTTCACCAACACTCGACATCACCTACAGTAGTTCAACCAAGTGGCATATCCCATATACCGAATAATTATAACTCAAATGCACTAGTAAGAGTTTATTACTAATCTAATATATCTTATATACCTAGATATACCGCTTAAATACACACAAAATCCCTTGATGTACAAATAAAGTCTATTTTTATCAAAATATTATATACATGTTTATCACTCACTTCGCAAAAAAAACATTCCTTTAACATACTCACCTTTTAACTTCCATTTAAGAGTAGAACATTTCTACCTTTCCAAATTACAAAAAATTTATACAATCCCCCTTTCTCATCATTCATACCATAAATTCTCCCGATTCAAAACCTATCCCAATTTGGTAAAAAATGAAAATTATTTAAGAGGGGTTCTCATTTTCAATGAAGAACTTCAACTGGACCTCATTGATTTAAGGAAAACACCATAAATTTGAAGATATAGTTTTTTCCCTATGATTTCAAGTTTTAAAACCACACTCCATACATACACACATATTCACTTTGATATATGTATATATAAGTATCCCTTGTCCCAGTGTACAAATTTCCATCATGGTGATGTAATATTCAAAAATAGGGACCCTATATATATATATTTTTTTTAAATGCATAAAAGTCACATTTAATGAGTTGAAATATTAAAAATCTCTTAGTGGGTTTTAAATAAAATACTAATATGTCATTAAAAAGTTATCTAAAAACAATAAAAATAAATAATCACCAATGGAAAAAAAACTAATTTACATTTTTGAAATCATTTTAGGACAACAAACATGATCTTTGGATGATATAAATTATAAATTGAGTCATAAAACATTCTTTAATAGTAGATATCTATAATAAAAATTTATATAAAACCTAGAAAACAAGGTTTAAATAAATTTAATGAATAAAATCCAATTACAATATCATATTCACTATATATAATAATGAATAAAAAATTTGAAACAATAAATAAATAATAATTTCAAATTTATAGTCTCAGACAGAGGGTAACCTACCTCAAATTAAAGTAGAATTCTCTAACTTTGATGTGTGAGGCCCAAATCTATCTCAATACCATCCAAATAACCCCAAAAGATAAAAATAACCCAAATGAAAAAAAGTGAAGGTAAAAAAATAAATGTGTAATAATTATATATGTTTCAGATGAACTCATTAAGTGATAATGAAAAGGATGAGGAGAAATAAGTAAGAGACGAAGGATAATAGATGACCACCTGAGATGACCACACAAAAAAAATAAAAATGAAAAATGGACAAAATTGATATAGTGAGTGGATTAGGGCAATGTCACGGTGAACCCCCTCGAGAGAGTCGACTGAGAGGGGTGAGGGTAAGTATGAGACCCCATTTGGGTTTCTTAATCCATTACAGAAAAAATGATAAATTTTCATAATTATAAACCCCCATACACTGATTATAGTTAATTCTCATGGTTTATCTACACTGTCTTATAAAACATGCTCCAACCATACTCCCTCTCTAGACCTATGGGGAACCATACCTGGGTATAACACATGGTTTAGTAAACCTTTCACCAACCACACAATTTCGATCCGTTAAAATTAGATAGGTTGTCATAGAGTTTCAACTTACTTTGAAACATCATGACCTCAAACTACAATATGCGATATTCATGAAGAAAGATTTTTATTTTTGGAGATGACCCCCAGAAAGGAATAAAAATTAATAAAAGTAAAAAAAATAAATGAAATAATATATTAGTTTTTGGTGGGGTGTGTCAATTATCACCACCATGACACTTTCATTTACTTAAATGTCCCAAAAAGTTAATTATGATCCTAAATATAATCACAAGAACAAATCTAATCGAAACAATTATCCCAATGTTTGAAAACCAAAGATCCAGTGCTCACTTTTCTCTTAATATCCAAAACTCTTAAATCAAAAAATAGGATAACGATTTCCTCCTAGATATTTAAATAACACATGTAATATAAAAATTTACCGGATAAAATATCTCAAACCACCAAATAAAATAATGGATATTGAAACCAATATCTCTAAACACCAACTAAAAAAATGAACACACAAACCCTTTGCAAATAAATCACCAAAGAAACTCATCTGATTATTATTTGGATTTTCGTCAGCATCTGTCAGACAACTAACTGTCCATGCCAACTAAACTACTATGATGGAGGTCAAGAGGGAAATAAATAATAGATTATCCCTCCAATAAGAATTTTAAGTTCCCAAAAAGAGGAACACTAAGGCTTGATGACTAAAATCACCATAATTTGAAGTTCCCAAACCAATATCTCACAACCAATAATAAAATTATTATAGATCAATGAGAAACTCAAAGGTCAATTCAACTTGAAATTAAAATGATAATGTAGGCGTGAGAACCAAGATGTTGAATAGGGATTACCATAAGAACACTACTCTCTATGATTAACCTTTCAAAATAAAACCACTTCTTTCATGTTGGAAATTTTTAAATTTTAAAAATAAATATTTTTTTCATTTCAAAATAACTGACAATATGGTTCTTTAGAAAACCTATTTCTCCCTTTTTATTTTCAAAAATGTTTTCAAAAAATAATAATCCATACAATAAACCATTTATAAGTAGTGACATTCAATGAAAAATATTTTTTTAGGAAAATTTAGATGTATAAAATATTTTTTGAAGTTACAAAAAAATAATATAGAATACATTAAAATTTGTTTTATGAGAACTATGAATCTAGTGAAAATGTTCTATGAAATTACTATAAACATTATCACAATAAATTTCCACTCACGATTAATACCCAAAATCACTCTACCCTAACACTCGGTTTTACCCTCACTAGTTCAGCTGAGGGTCATATCCTAAGAAAAATAATTGTGTCTCACGACCATCAGTAAGAGTATAATTCTAAACTAGTATACCATGTCTACTTAGATATGCCAATTAACTTCACAATGTGTGACATGACATATAAATGGTGTTATGTTTTATCAAACTATAGTATACATACATGTCACATAAATAAGATTAAAACACACATTTCACTTACTCACTACTAAAATACCTTCTAATAAAAACACCTTTTTCCTTTTCCAACGTACATAAATCATATACAAGACCCATTTCTAGGAATTCATCACATAAATTTCCCTATTTAACACCCAATAAAATTTTATAAAAAATGGGAATTCCTTAAGAGGGGTTTTCATTTTCAAGGAATAATATTAATGTGTCAACCCAGCCTCATTAATTGAAAGGAAATTCTATTCGTTTGAAGAATCATATTTTCCCTAATTATGTCTTGTTCTAAAACCACACTCCATAGTTACACACATATTCATTTTTTATATACATATATTTACCCCTGGTCCAAATGTACATATTCCAATTACCAATATATAATGGTCAAACAGTGGGAACCTAAATATATATGTTTTTGTGTGTAAGTTACATTCAATGATTTAGAATATTAGTTTTCTCTTTTTGTAAAATTAAAACATGCCATTACTAATTTATATATTTTTTTTGAAATAACTAAACAAATTTGGTATTTTCCAATTCACATGGTAAAAATCAATTGATAAAAATAACCTATCACTTAGTATACTAGAAATTTCAAAGCTAGTTTGAAAACATGCTTTAACAAGTGAGACCCAAGATTGAAATTTTCTAAAAATATGGAAAATAAGGTAATAAAATTCCAAAAAACAATCCATTTTTATAATATATTAACTTTATATAATAATGAATAAATCATTAAAATAATCAATAAATAATAGTATTAAATTTAAACATTATGATATAAGGAAACCTACCTCAAATTGAAGAGGAATTCACTTCCTTTGATGTGAGAGGCGCAACTACAACTCAATCGAGTTTGAAGAACCTTGAAATATGAAAATAAACCCTAGAGATAAATAAATGTACAAAAATTAAATTTTGATAATACCCTATGGTTTAGTCAACCTCAGACCACAAAGAGGACAAGCAGGAGGAGGAAGAATAACTAGATTGAGGAGAAGAAACACTCACCCATGATGATCACACCAAAAAATTATGTGTAAAATGACTAAAAAAGTGGGAGGTAGAGTCAGTGGGTTCCTAGAAAGGATCACCCTTTTTGAGTAAATAAGTTGGGTGTGGGTGATTGAGAGAACCATTTATGGGTTTTTGATCCATTAAGTGAAACGGGTAAATTTTAGAAATTTTAAACTCCTAGACACATCAGACGATTTAGCCACATTGTTTGGTGAATTGTGTTCCAGCTATGCTCTATCAATATAAATTTTGATGACCACACATGATCCAGAAGAGCGGTTTGTTAAAATATTCACCAACCATCTGGTTCATCTCTATTAAAATTAGAGAGGCTATCAAATAGTTTCCAAAATGTTTAACAAACCCTGAATCCCAATTCTTCAAGATGATCTTCATGAACAAAAAACATTAGTTTCATATAAACAATACCAAAAAATTAATAAAATAAATAAAACTCCAAAATAAATTAAGTGATAGAGTACCTTCGGGTCAATGTGTGAACACTAGTATTAGGGTTATTCTTAGCACATCAATATATCATACTGACCATATAATTCATGAATCATAATGTGTAACCCAAAAGTCCCTAGTAATTATGATTAAGAGGCCAATTTATCTTCATAAAAATTTTCATGATACAAATATAAGGAATTAGGGGCTTCTCTATTAACATTTTGTATCATGAAAAGATCAAAGATGAATCCCTAGAATCCCAATCTATCACGGAATCTAAATTATTGCTCAGATCACCATGAAAATTTAGCAGATCCCAGGATCATGATCATCAAAAATAAATACATATATTTTCCCTAGATTGATTGGATGGATCCTAGGTGGTATCCTACATATACCATGATAATAAAAGAAATTGAAATCTCTAATCCATGGGATCCTTAACATGCTAGGCATCCTAAATACCTATGGTATAAAAGGCCTCTCATACACACTTGAGTTCAAATCCTTGAATCCCAAACATTATTTTATGTTTCAAAAGGAATACCCTAGGAAATATATTTGGGAATCCATTATGACATATCCAATTTAATTCATGTAACACTAGTATTAAAAAAATTATCAAAATCCAATATCCAAAAAAGTACCCAATGTATCCACAAGAAAACAATCACGTAGCACTACACCCTTAGTTCAAGTCCTGGGAAGTACATCTGGGTATCTATATCTACATAAAAAATAAATATGTCAAAGAATAAGAACAAGTTAGGGGTTTAATGAAATCCAAAACTCATCACCTCCTTCCACATCCCCTCAGGTTCAAATCCTTTTTATGGGTACTAAGGTGGTACCCACTACCATTTGCTACATGATCCCATATTCTCCCTCCCACTAGGGTCACAAGTTATAGGGAAACCTACTAGGTTCCCATAGGTATCATAAAGGTCACTATGTCATCCAAAGAATTTCACACTAAGTACATGGCCTTAAGGCAATCCCCTTTCCAGGGAATCATAGGTCAGCCATAACACCTGACTTATCTATGAGTCCTCATTGTGTCTAACCTCGAAAGTAATTACATCATTTTGAGGGGGGAATTATCACCCCATGGTAATCACAATGATCTCAATGGCTCTAGGTTATCACTCATGGAAAACCCCTTATACATTCTTCATAATTTATCACTCCTATCAACCTATAGGTAACTAGGTCACCTTCCATAAGTTCCACTAAATAATATTAATTTAAATTTAATTCATTCAAACCCATAATGGTGTTACTTTATTCTAATGAACTTGAACAAATTTATATACATAGACCTTGGTGGTCAAGATGTCTAGACGATACATGAGGGATTGTCAAATCTCTCATTGCCATGTAAAATTAAAATTATGCTTCATGTTTAATTAAAGAACATAAATAAATTTAAAGAGTCTCACGACCAAAACTAGAGGGTCCATATATAACACAAATATATTAATAATTTTTTAATACCAAAGAGAATATTCAAAAGAACCACCCACCTTAAATGGAAGAAAAAACCATTCTTAAAATGGCCCAGTATCTCTCATTGATTCTCACCAAAAAATTTGTCCATCTTCCAAAACGCGTTATCCTTTTCTTAAATATATACCACAAAATTGATTATTTATAATCAAATTATAATTTATTAATTAACTATAATTAATTTTTAACAAAAAGTACATTTCAGTTAAAAAATTCATAACTTCCTAGAAGCTCATTGGCCATCCTTATCACACTGAAACTGTGACTAAACACTCACCAATAGCGTATGGTATACTCCTGACTATATTTTAAAAAAAATTCCCCACCACTAAACTACACATCCATAATAATTTAACTTTATTAATTGGTGATACCCTTATAAAATTTTAAATGGTGATGTACCTCATCAAAAATACATTTGTTTATATAGAAACTCCATATCAGGATATCCCCTACAAAAGTATAGCAAAGTCCTCAATGGAAAACAATGTTTCAATTATAAATTAAATTTAAATTGGTTAAGTAACCTTGATATAAATCAATGTGGTGTCCTACACCTACAAAAATGAAAGGAGAAAGTGGTAAAATATCTTGATGGGTTCTTCTATATGCAAGACACATAAGATCCACCAGAACAATGGACGATTACACCATTACAAAGGATATTAGACACCAAATTCCCAAATGAAGAAAGAGAATATAATAAAATACTAGAGGAATAGATCTAAGGAGATTACTAGAGGGAGGGTAACATATTAAATCACTAAAGAACGACCTTAAAAGAAAACATTAGACATTAAATATTTTATAATTTAGTGGTTTTATCTCTAGTATATGTGAGAATAAAGGGAAATGAATGAGAGTCTATCCCTTATTTATGATTGAGGGGGGAAGTGTGTTTACCACATTTTAAATTACAGGCAGGATGGTGGATAAAACTTGTTTCCCATTGGATCAGCATCAGTAACCACCTGGGCTCTCATGAGGCTCGTTTGAGCCCTCAGGACCACTCTATACCTCAAACCAACTCCAAAAACAACCATTTAAGAAATTCAGTGTCTTACAGTTCAATTAAAAACGTATTTCTTTAATCAACTGAGATACTAAACTAAATGTTTTAAATTCCCTCAATAATTTACATAATTATATGGATACCGTGTCCGAAAAATATAAAAATCATTAAATTAATATTAATTTTCAATTTTTAAAATTGAGAAGAAAATAAAAAAAATTATAGAACTAAACTAGTATATTCATGTGTAAATCTATAGAATATATAACTTTCACCACGTGGTGTGTGAAAGTCATATCCATGAATCGAGGGAATTATGTGAGGGTCATTACCTTATCTATTTTCAAAGAATATTGGGCCATGTTGTGAGGTGATAGCCAGACTAGTAATAATGTTATGTATATTTTCTCGACTCTTCCAATTGTGATAAGTCTATACTATAGAATAGATACACACTGCAATGGATACTAAAAACATAAATTGATGTTTTAACCAGAAAACCATGAAGACATAAATATATTTAAGTGGTATCCAAGACATTTAACTATCCATTTTGAATATTTATTTTACTATGAAATAGGAATATAATAAATTCCAGGCAATAAAAATTTGTATAGGGGTTTTATAATACCTACTAAAATGGGAAGACCCAAAACAGACATCAAGGAGGAGGTTATGAACTGTTTGTGAGAATTATTAAAATATGATATTGGATAATTCCCCATGTTATTTCCTAATGTATATTGAGTATATTTTTTAGATATATTAGGTAAATGGTTTGTCTGATCTTGAATCCGACTATTTTTAATGTAGTTTTACCTTGAAATCCTATATTTTATAGAAATTATAAAATAACAACATTCTCATTCTGTTATTGTGAGTGAAGGATTATTACATGCCATTAATGGAAGATCATGAGGAAAAAAGGATTCAAATTTATGGGGAGTTTTTAATGATTAAATGAGTAATTAATGCTGGGAGTAGAATGATGTTAATATGTTGATAAATAATGATTTATATATCATAATTCCAATTTGTTTGAAAATTAAATTGACATAGGCCTATGAAAATTGATAAAATTAATAAGAAGAAGAAGAGTGGAATGATAAAACTTATTTTTTAAAATATATTATGTAAATTAATAGAAATAAAAAAAATATTTACATATTTATAATGTAAGAATGAGAAAATTGAAAAATAAATTCATTTATGATTAGGAGATTAAATGATGAACAAAGGAATAGTTCCAACACCCCTTTCATTTGGTGTTTAACTTTTTAGAAGATTTATTATGAATGATCATTATGTCAAATATATTTTTTATTCATTTTCTCAATGAATTGTAAAAATAGAAAACATGAGGGAGAGTCCCTTTGATGGATAAAACATATACCCTATACTATTGTGAAACATGAAATTCTTGAGCATCTGTCACACAACTAACTATCCAGGCCAACTAAACAACTATGATCGAGGTCAAGAGGGATATAAATAATAGATTACCCCTCCAATATGAATTTGAAGTTCCCAAAAAGAGGAACACTAAGGCTTGATGACTAAAATCACCAAAATAACACTTAGTCATTGCCTCCCCACAATATTTGGTCCATGGTCGAGCATATCTTTACTAATATATAATAATATTATGAGCCCTACCGATGTCGAATGTTATGAGAAATAAGGTAAAATGGGAAAAAAATTACATTTCATGATAATGGGATTCAAAATTTCCCAAAAGAAATTTTGATTGAGTAAAATACTCCCAAAATATCTACAACATCATACTACATTCCCAACCGAAAGACAAAACCAAAAAACCCAACACACAAAATAGAAAGAATTTATAGTAAGGGGGAATTTAAACAGAGTTGAAATCTTCCCTAACTTCACAATACTGAGACAGTATATTATTTGAGGGAGTGTATCTAGCTCCATGTCACTTTCTGGAAACACCTCAAAAACCCCTTTATAAATATACTATATGGAATCAAGTACAATAGGTATTTCGTTCAAATTTGAATGATTACTTCTTATTCCTAGACATCTCACACTCATATAACACCAATATTTTTCTCCCAGATAAATCTATAAAGAAAAAAATAATTGAATTTTCACACCACTTCCCAAAAGGATAGACCTATCTTATTTGACATTCACTTTTTCAGAACATACACATCTAATCCCAAGATTTGGTGAGACAGTAACCAACTCTATCTCTCTATCTAGACTAACATTTCCCTTAAAATCCTACTTCGCTATATATTTATCGGTGTCAAGGTTCTATAATGAAAATTCTTGAAGGATATTAGGTTTAATTCATCTACTAAATAATCGAACAATTAACCATTCATATCATATAAAATTTGGAATATATGGTACTAATTAGTTATAGCTATTAGTATACTTCAATATCATTGAATCACCACTCTAGACATAGTAAATCTCTATAAACATTGGTATACTTATAGCTTTAGAGAATTATCACTAGGGTAAAAAGTAATTTAAGCATTCTTATGAGTTGTATTTTTTGGGTCCTTGTAAAAGACTTCAACCACCTCTAAGTAAATCATTATAGAATTTTGGTGGAAAACATATTCTTTAGTTTTTTGATAAGCTCAGTCTAATTGAATATATAATAAATACTTCAAAAACATTCCTCATCTATCCATTTCACTTGTCATCTAAAGAAATGAAATGGATAAGAATCTCAAATATTTTTAGTGAAATTCTATTACTAGGGAACTGTATGGGGACCATTAGGATCAATATTTTTAATAGATTAACCAAATGACATGGATGAATCTTGATCAACCAAAACGAATACAGTGGGATATCTACTCTTAGATCCTCTTCATGGATCCTTAAATCATAGTAGGGATATACTCTAAAAATAATAATTACAAAACATAATCAAATCAACTTAAAAATTAAATACATAATTCCCAAATAAATGTCAACATCCCAAACTCAAAAATCGTTTCAACATCACTCCCAGTATAACAACACAAAAAACATAAAAGATTTAATCCAAATATGTAAAAATGGAAACATAAAATAATAATTATTCATTAAAGAATCAAAATTACATTTTTTCAATATCATTTGAAACAAAAAAACATCAAAATTCCTAAATTTGATGATTATCAGTGTTCTTTTAAGAAACATCACATATATAAATAAGGGTTTACACTCACATGTAAAACAATGTATAAGCAGAATCATTTACTTACCCAACACATGAATATATATATATGTGTGTGTGTGTGTGTGTGTGTGTTTGTATGTTTTTTTGTGTGTTTGAACATTCATAAATAGTACTGATGACCAAATATAGGTAGGTTCCATTTAAATTCAATTCTAAAATTAACCCATCAAATTTTTATACCCTCCATTTTTCATCAAATCAAAATGATTACAATTTTTCAATTAAATTTACATTCAACATTTTCTAAATAAATTTCAAAAACCTAAGATAGTTCCTATTTCATGTTTTAATAATATCATGATTTTATTTTTGAAATCAATCTTCAATAAACTAAATACCAATATAAATCCAAGTAAACTTCACAAAAGCAATGTAAACCAATAAAAAGAATGATTAAAAACGATCCAACCCATAAAGAGTAATAAATTAAAAATAATTTGAAGAACAACTACCACGCACAGTTTAGTTCCATGGTTTTTAGGCCATGGAAAAACTGTTCAGAAATCACTAAATGTTATCAATGATGGATGTATGGTCTATGAATGGCTCACTAGACTACACACAACAACCTTTCACCCTATTAATCCCATTAAAAATGGACTCTAAGAATTGTATCCTCTCCAAATGACCTATAAACTCTCAATTCCACTATTCCGTACTCAAATAAAATCTATGAACCATGGAAGCAACTGGGTTCCAAACTCAATTTTATGTCACTAATAACTCAGACAGCCCTAGAAACTCATGAATCATTCTCAATAGGTGGTGGTCAAGGAACTAACCATGATGATCCCCTTCAATTATTATAAACTTACATCATAACTATTGGAATGCCCTAAATTACAAGGGAAGAATATTATGATACAATTCCTTCATGAACCAACTGGGGTTGACCTGAAATAAGGCACACGATGTGGGCCGTAGAAAGGCATGAGAGGCATCTCGGTCCTCTTAGGAAATAAACTAATGTCATAAATAAATTTTAATACCATTGGAAATGATTTAGTACATAAAAAAATGTAAAAAACTAAAAATTAAATAAATATAATAAAAATGGTATTTTACAAGTAATTAACAACTTAGCATACCTTCGTGTAACATCGTGTCTCACCACCAATAATAATATTATTCTAGATCAATGAGAAACACAAAGGTCAATTTAACCTGAAACTAAAATGATAATGTAGGCATGAGAACCAAGATGTTGAATAGGGATTCCAATAAGAAAACTACTCTCTATGATTAACCTTTCAAAATAAAACCACTTCTTTCATGTTGGAAATTTTTAAATTTTAAAAATAAATATTTTTTTCATTTCAAAATAACTGACAATATGGTTCTTTAGAAAACCTATTTCTCCATTTTTATTTTCAAAAAAGTTGTCAAAAAATAATAATCCATCCAATAAACCATTTATAAGTAGTGACATTCAATAAATAATTTTTTTTTAATAAAATTTAGATGTATAAAATATTTTTTGAAGTTACAAAAAAATAATAGAGAATACATTAAAATTTTTTTTATGATAACTATGAATCTAGTGAAAATGTTCTACGAAATTACTATAAACATTCTCACAATCAATATCCACTCATGATTAATACCCACAATCACTCTACCCTAACACTCGGTTTCACCCTCACTAGTTCAACTGAGGGTCATATCCTAAGAAAAATAATTGTGTCTCATGACCATCAGTAACAGTATAATTCTAAACTAGTATACCATGTCTACTTAGATATGCCAATTAACATCACAATGTGTGACATGAAATATAAATGGAGTAATGTTTTATCAAACTAGAGTATACATACATGTCACATAAATAAGATTAAAACACACCTTTCACTTACTCACAACTAAAATAACTTCTAATAAAAACACCTTTTTCCTTTTCCAACGTACATAAACCATATACAAGACCCATTTCTAGGAATTCAACACATACATTACCCAATTTAACACCCAATAAAATTTTATAAAAAATGGGAATTCCTTAATAGGGGTTTTCATTTTCAAGGAATAATATTAAAGTGTCAACCTAGCCTCATTAATTGAAAGGAAATTCTATTCGTTTGAAGAATCATATTTTCCCTAATTATGTCTTGTTCCAAAACCACACTCCATAGTTACACATATATGCATTTTTTATATACATATATTTACCCCTGGTCCAAATGTACATATTCCAATTACCAATATATAATGTTCAAATAGTGGGAACCTAAATATATAAGTTTGTGTGGGTAAGTTACATTTAATGATTTAGAATATTAGTTTTCTCTTTTTTGTAAAATTAAAACATTCCATTACTAATTTATATATATTTTTTTGAAATAACTAAACAAATTTTTTATTTTCCAATTCACATTTTAAAAATCAATTTATAAAAATAACCAATCACTTAGGATACTAGAAATGTCAAATCAAATTTGAAAACGTGCTTTAACAAGTGAGACCCAAGATAGAAATTTTCTAAAAATTTGTAAAATAAGGTAATAAAATTCCAAAAAACAATACATTTTTATAATATATTCACTTTATATAATAATGAATAAATAATTAAAATAATCAATCATTAATAGTATTCCATTTAAACATTATGATATAAGGAAACCTATCTCAAATTGAAGAGGAATTCACTTCCTTTGATGTGAGAGGCGCAACTACAACTCAATCGAGTCTGAAGAACCTTGAAATATGAAAATAAACCCTAGTAATAAATAAATACACAAAAAATAAATTTTGATAATACCCTATGTTTTAGTAAACCTCATACCACAAAGAGAACAAGCAGGAGGAGGAAGAATAACTAGACTGAGGAGAAGAAACACTCACCCCATATGATCACACCAAAAAATGATTTGTAAAATGACTAAAAAATAGGGAGGTAGAGTCAGTGGGTTCCTAGAAAGGATCACCCTTTTGAGTAAATAAGTTGGGTGAGGGTGATTGAGAGAACCATTTATGGGGTTTTGATCCATTAAGTGAAAAGGGTAAATTTTAGAAATTTTAAACTCCTAGACACATCAGACGATTTAGCCACATTGTTTGGTGAATTGTGTTCCAGCTATGCTCTATCAATAAAAATTTTGATGACCACACATGATCAGGAAGGGAAGTTAGTTAAAATATTCACCAACCATGTGGTTCATCTCTATTAAAATTAGAGGGGCTATCAGATAGTTTCCACAAGGTTTAACAAACCCTGAATCCCAATTCTTTAAGATGATCTTCATGAACAAAAGACATTAGTTTCATATAAACAACACCAAAAAATTAATAAAATAAATAGAACTCCAAAATAAATTAAGTGATAGAGTACCTTCAGGTCGAGGTGTGAAAACTAGTATTATGGTTATTCTTATCACATCAATATATCATACTGACCTTATAATTCATAAATCATTATGTGTAACCCAAAATCCCTAGTAATTATGATTAAGAGGCCAATTTCTCTTCATAAAAATTTTCATGATACAAATATAAGGAATTAGGGGCTTCTATATGAACATTTTTTATCATGAAAAGATCAAAGATGATTCCCTAGAATCCCAATCTATCACAGAATCTAAATTATTGCTCAGATCACCATGAAAATTTATCAGATCCCAGGATCATGATCATCAAAAATAAATACATATATTTTCCCTGGATTGATTGGATGGATCCTAGGTGGTATCCTACATATACCATGATAATAAAAGAAATTGAAATCTCTAATCCATGGGATCCTTAACATGCTAGGCATCCTAAATACCTATGGTATCAAAGGCCTCTCATACACACTTGAGATCAAATCCTTGAATCCCAAACATTATTTTATGTTTCAAAAGGAATACCCTAGTAAACATATTTGTGAATCCATTATGACATCACCAATTTAATTCATGTAACACTAGTATTAAAAAAATTATCAAAATCCAATATCCTAAAAAGTACCCAATGTATCCACAAGAAAACAATCATGTATCACTACACCCTTAGTTCGAGTCCTGGGAAGTACATCTGGGTATCTATATCTACATCAAAAATAAATATGTGAAAGAATAAGAACAAGTTAGGGGTTTAATGAAATCCATAACTCATCACCTCCTACCACATACCCTCAGGTTCAAATCATTTTTATGGGTACTAAGGTGGTACCCACTACTATTTGCTACATGATCCCATATTCTCCCTCCCACTAGGGTCACAAGTTATAGGGAAACCTACTAGGTTCCCATAGGTATCAAAAAGGTCACTATGGTGTCCAAGGAATTTCACACTAAGTACATGGACTTAAGGCAATCCCCTTTCCTTGGAATCCTAGGTCAGCCCAAACACCTGACTTATCTGTGAGTCCTCATTGTGTCTAACCTCTAAACTAATTACATCATTGTGAGGAGGGAATTATCACCCCATGGTAATCACAATGATCTCAACGGCTCTAGGTTATCACTCATGGAAAACCCCTTATACATTATTCATAATTTATCACTCCTGTCAACCTATAGGTAACTAGGTCACCTTCAATATGTTCCACTAAATCATATTAATTTAAATTTAATTCATTCAAACCCATAATGGTGTTACTTTATTCTAATGAAAATGAAAAAATTTATAAACATAGACCTTGGTGGTCAAGATGTCTAGACGATACATGAGGGATTGTCAAATCTCTCCTTGCCATGTAAAATTAAATTTATGCTTCAAGTTTAATTAAAGAACATAAATAAATTTAAAGAGTCCCACCACCAAAACTGGAGGGGCCATATATAACACAAATATATTAATAATTTTTTAATACCAAAGATAATATTCAAAAGAACCACCCACCTTTAAAGGAAGAAAAAACCATTCTAAAAATGGCCCAGTATCTCTCATTGAGCTCACCAAACGATTTGGCCATCTTCCAAAACACATGATATTTTTCATAAATATATACCCCAAAATTTATTATTTATAATCAAAATATAATTTATTAATTAACTATAATTAATTTTTAACAAAAAGTACATTTCAATTAAAAAATTCATAACTTCCTAGGAGCTCATTGGCCATCCTTATCACACTGAAAATGTGACTAAACACTCACCAATAGCATATGGTATACTCCTGAAAATATTTTAAAACAATTCCCCACCACTAAACTACACATCCATAAAAATTTAACTTTATTAATTGGTGATACCCTTATAAAATTTTAAATGGTGATGTACCTCATCAAAAATACATTTGTTTTTATAGAAACACCATATCAGGATATCCCCTACAAAAGTAGAGAAAAGTCCTCAATAGAAAACAATGTTTCAATTATCAATTAAATTTGAATTGGTTCAGTAACCTTGATATAAATCAATGTGGTGTCCTACACCTACCAAAATGAAAGGAGAAAGTGGTAAAATATCTTGATGGGTTCTTCTATATGCAAGACACATAAGATCCACCAGAACAATGGATGATTACACCATTACAAAGGGGATTAGACACCAAATTCCCAAATGAAGAAAGAGAATATAATAAAATACTAGAGGAAGAGATCTAAGGAGATTACTAGAGGGAGGGTTAGACATTAAATCACTAAAGAATGACCTTAAAAGAAAAATTTAGACCTTTAATATTTTAGAATTAAGTGGTTTTATCTTTAGTATATGTGATAATAAAGGTAAATGTATGAGAGTCTATCCCTTATTTATGATTGAGGGGGGAAGTGTGTTTACCACATTTTAAATTAAAGACAGGATGGTGGATAAAACTAGTTTCCCATTGGATCAGCATCAGTAACCACCTGGGCTCTCATGAGGCTCGTTCGAGCCCTCAGGACCACTCTATACCTCAAACCAACTCCAAAAACAACCATTTAAGAAATTAAATGTCTTAAAATTCAATTAAAAACGTATTTCTTTAATCAACTGAGATACTAAACTAAATGTTTTAAATTCCCTCAATAATTTACACAATTATATGGATACCGTGTCCAAAAAATATACAAATCATTAAATTAATATTAATATTTAATTATTTAAATTGAGAAGAAAATAAAAAAAATTATAAAACTAAACTAGTATATTCATGTGTGAATCTAGAGAAAATATAACTTTCACCAGGTGGTGTGTGAAAGTCATATCCATGAATCAAGGGAATTATGTGAGGGTAATTACCTTATCTATTTTCAAAGAATATTGGGCCATGTTGTGAGGTGATAGCCAGACTAGTAATAATGTTATGTATATTTTATCGGTTCTTCCAATTGTGATAAGTCTATACTATAGAATAGATACACACTGCAATGGATAATAAAAACATAAATTGATGGTTTAACCAGAAAACCATGAAGACATAAATATATTTATGTGGTATCCATGACATTTATATAATAAATTCCATGCAATAAAAATTTTTATAGGGGTTTTATAATACCTACTAAAATGGGAGGACCCAAAATAGACATCAAGGAGGAGGTTATGAACTGTTTTTGAGAATTATTAAAATATGATATTAGATAATTCCCCATGTTATTTCCTAATGTATATTGAGTATATTTTTTAGATATATTGGGGAAATGGTTTGTCTGATCTTGAATCCGACTATTTTTAATGTAGTTTTACGCTGAAATCCTTTATTTTATAGAAATTATAAAATAACAACATTCTCATTCTGTTTTAGTGAGTGAAGGATTATTACATACCTTTAATGGAAGATCATGAGGAAGAAAAGGATTCAAATTTAGGGGGAGTTTTTAATTATTAAATGAGTAATTAATGCTGGGAGTAGAATGATGTTAATATGTTGATAAATAATGATTTATTTATCCTCATTCCAATTTGTTTGAAAATTAAATTGACATAGTCCTATGAAAATTGATAAAATTAAGAAGAAGAAGAAGATTGGAATGATGAAACTTATTTTTTAAAATTTATTATTTAAATGAATATAAATAAAAAAAATATTGACATATTTATAATGTAATAATGAGAAAATTGAAAAATAAATTCATTTATGATTAGGAGATTAAATGATGAACAAAGTAATAGTTCCAACACCCCTTTCATCTGGTGTTTAACTTTTTATAAGATTTATTATGAATGATCATTATGTCAAATATATTTTTTATTCATTTTCTCAATGAAATGTAAAAATAGAAAACATGAGGGAGAGTCCCTTTGATGGATAAGACATATACCCTATACTATTGTGACACATGAAATTCTTGAGCATCTGTCACACAACTAACTGTCCAGGCCAACTAAACTACTATGATTGAGCTCAATAGGGATATAAATAATTGATTACCCCTCCAATAAGAATTTGAAGTTCCCAAAAAGAGGAACACTAAGGCTTGATGACTAAAATCACCAAAATAACACTTAGTCTTTGCCTCCGCATAATATTTGGTCCATGGTCTAGCATATGTTTACTAATATTTAATAATATTATGAGCCCTACCGATGTCCAATGTTATGATAAATAAGGTAAAATGGGAAAAAATTACATTTCATGATAATGGGATTCAAAATTTCCCAAAAGAAATTTTGTTTGAGTAAAATACTCCCAAAATATCTACAACATCATACTACATTCCCAACCGAAAGACAAAACCAAAAAACCCAACACACAAAATAGAAAGAATTTATAGTAAGAGGGAATTTAAACAGAGTTGGAATCTTCCCTAACTTCACAATACTGACACAGTAGATTATTTGAGGGAGTGTATCTAGCTCCATGTCACTTTCTGGAAACACCTCAAAAACCCCTTTGTAAATATGCTATATGGAATCGTGTACAATAGGTATTTCGTTCAAATTTGAATTATTACTTCTAATTTCTAGACATCCCAAAGTTATATAAAACCAAGAGTTTTCTCCCAGATAAATCTATAACGAAAAAAAATAATTGAATTTTCACACCACTTCCCAAAAGGATAGACCTATCTTATTTGAAATTCACTTTTTCAGAACATACACATCTAATCCCAAGATTTGGTGAGATAGTAACCAACTCTATCTCTCCATCTAGACTAACATTTCCCTTAAAATCCTACTTTGCTATATATTTATAGGTGTCACGGTTCTATAATGAAAATTCTAGAAGGATATTAGGTTGAATTCGTCTAATAAATAATCGAACACTTAACCATTAATCTCTTATAAAATTTGGAATATATGGTACTAATTAGTTATAGCTATTAGTATACTTTAATATAATTGAATCACCATTCTGGACATAGTAAATCTCCATAAACATTGGTATACTTATAGCTTTAGAGAATTATCACTAGGGTAAAAAGTAATTTAAGCATTTTTGTGTGTTGTATTTTTTGGGGTCCTTGTAAAAGACTTCAACCACCTCTAAGTCAATCATTCTAGAATTTTGGTGGAAAACATATGCTTTAGTTTTTTATAAGCTCAGTCTAATTGAATATATAATAAATACTTCAAAAACATTCCTTATCTTTCAATTTCACTTGTCATCTAAAGAAATGAAATGGATAAGAATCTCAAATATTTTGAGTGAAATCCTATTACTAGGGAACTGTATGGGGACCATTAGGATCAATATTTGTAATAGATTAACCAAATGACATGGATGAATCTTGATCAACCAAAAAGGATACAGTGGGATATCTTCTCCTAGATCTTCTTCATGGGTCCTTAAATCATAGTAGGGATATACTCTAAAAATAATAATTACAAAACATGATCAAATAAACTTAAAAATTGAATACATAATTCCCAAATAAATGTCAATATCCCAAACTCAAAAATCATTTCAACAGCACTCCTAGCATAAAAACTCAAAAAACATAAAAGAGTTAATCCAAACATGTAAAAATGGAAACATAAAATAATAATTATTCATTAAAGAATCAAAATTCCATTTTTTTAAATATCATTTGAAACAAAAAAAACACATCAAAATTCAGAAATTAGATGATTATCAGTGTTCTTTTAAGAAAAATCACATATATAAATAAGGGTTTACACTCACATGTAAAACCGTGTATAAGAAGAAGCATTTACTTACCCGACACATGAATATATATATATATATATATATGTGTGTGTGTGTGTGTGTTTTTGTATGTTTCATGTGTGTGTTTGAACATTCATAAATAGTACTGACGACCAAATATAGGTAGGTTCCATTTAAATCCATTTATAAAATTAACCCATAAAATTTTTATACCCTCCATTTTTCATCAAATCAAAATGATTATAATTTTTCAATTAAATTTACATTCAACATTTTCTAAATAAATTTCAAAAACCTAAGATAGTTCCTATTTATTGTTTTAATAATATCATGATTTTATTTTTCAAATCAATCTTCGATAAACTAAATACCAATATAAATCCAAGTAAACTTCACAAAAGCAATGTAAACCAATAAAAATAATGATTAAAAACAATCCAACCCACAAAGAGTAATAAATGAAAAATAATTTGAAGAACAACTACCACACACAGTTTAGTTCCATGGTTTTTAGGCCATGGAAAAACTGTTTGAAAATCACTAAATGTTATCAATGGTGGATGTAAGGTCTATGAATGGCTCTCTAGACTACACACAACAACCTTTCACCCTATTAATCTCTTTAAAAATGGACTCTAAGCATTTTATCCTCTCCAAATGACCTATAAACTCTCAATTCCACTAATCCGTACTCAAATAAAATTCATGAACCATGGAATCAATTGGGTTCCAAACTCAATTTCAAGTCACTAATATCTCAGACAGCCCTAGAAACTCATGAATCATTCTCAATAGGTGGTGGTCAAGGAAATAACCATGATGATCCCCTAGAATTATTATAAACTTACATCCTAACTATTGGAATACCCTAAATTACAAGGGAAGAATATTTTGATACGATTTTTTCATGAACCAACTTGGGTTGACCAGAAATAAGGCACACGATGTGGGCCGTAGAAAGGCCTGAGAGGCATCTCTGTCCTCTTAGGCAATAAACTAATGTCATAAATCAATTTTAATACCATTGAATATTGATTTTACTATGGAATAGGAATATAATAAATTACATGCAATAAAAATTTGTATAGGGGTTTTATAATACCTACTAAAATGGGAAGACCCAAAACAGACATCAAGGAGGAGGTTATGAACTGTTTGTGGGAATTATTAAAATATGATATTGGATAATTCCCCATGTTATTTCCTAATGTATATTGAGTATATTTTTTAGATATATTGGGGAAATGGTTTGTATGATCTTGAATCCGACTATTTTTAATATAGTTTTACCTTGAGATCCTATATTTTATAGAAATTATAAAATAACAACATTATCATTCTGTTATAGTGAGTGAAGTATTATTATATGCCTTTAATGGAAGATCATGAGGAAGAAAAGGATTCAAATTTATGGGGAGTTTTTAATGTTTAAATGATTAATTAATGCTGGGAGTAGAATGATGTTAATATGTTGATAAATAATGATTTATATATCATTATTCCAATTTGTTTGAAAATTAAATTGACATAGTCCTATGAAAATTGATAAAATTAAGAAGAATAAGAAGAGTAGAATGATGAAACTTATTTTTTAAAATTTAGTATTTAAATGAATAGAAATAAAAAAAAATATTGACATATTTATAATGTAAGAATGAGAAAATTGAAAAATAAATTCATTTATGATTAGGAGATTAAATGATGAACAAAGGAATAGTTCCAACACCCCTTTCATCTGGTGTTTAACTTTTTAGAAGATTTATTAGGAATGATCATTATGTCAAATATATTTTTTATTCATTTTTTCAATGAATTGTAAAAATAGAAAACATGAGGGAGAGTCCCTTTGATGGATAATAAATATACCCTATACTATTATGACACATGAAATTCATATTTTCAACCCCTAGTATTTCGATAAAACATTTGAGTATAGTATATAGAATAGCCCTTTGGGGGGAACAAATTAAAATCTTCATGTCCTTGTATTTAATTTTAATATCTAAATATCATATGTTGGCTTAAAATTTGGTAGGTTTGAATTATTCTTACTATCATGAGAATAATTTCCAATGAAATGAAAGAAGAAATTATCCCCGTAATTATCATTACCAAGGTGAACATTTTAGGTACCATTTATATTAGTTATTTATTTATACTATTCCTTATCATTTATAATGGTTTTCATTTTTTGAAATATTTTGAAAAATATGTATTGATTCCTATTAAATAGTTGGCACATTGTTACTATTAACTATGTTGAAAGTCCACAAAAACCATATATATTCTTAGTAAATAAAATTTCTGAGTTTGGTGTATGGTTTTTCTAACTATGGGTCTAAATAGTGTAACACCCATGAGAGTTCTAATACCATCAACATAATTAGATATTGGTTTGGAAAACCATTTATGCAAACTATATGTCCTACATTGAAACATAAAAATTTAAAAATATCCAACTACCCTTACTCAATTTTAAAAACTTAACCATAATTTATTTTCCCCACCCAACCTATATCACTTTATAATTACAACACCCTCCAATATTACCCTTTATTGATTGATTTTTGGTTATCTGTGGCTTTTATTATTCACGTTACTTCTTATTATTTTATTCCTCACATCTACCCTTTCTCTATTATTTTCTTTTCATTTAATTTCCTTCTACCCAGGGTCTATAGTGACTTCTAGGATTTTGGGTTGAGTTTAATGAGATTTTTTTCATGTTTAAGATTTTTCCTTGACACCTAATTTTATTATATGTCCTTTAATAGATGATTCCACACTATTTCAAATGATTTCATAAAATTTAGCTAAATGGTTTTATGGATAATCATTTTTTGAGTGATCATGAATGCTTGTTTTCTTTTAAATGTTGTTTTATAACTCTATAAAAAATGTAGTGTGAACATTCAAGAACTAATTCAGGAATTTAAAATTTTTTAAATGATTTTATATAAATTTAGAACGTTTAAATAGTTTTTAGGATAGGGTAATTAAGGTTTCTTTTTTTCTAATAGATGAGGATCGACTTTGGTGGGAATTAGGATTTAACATTGGAAGTGTATTTTATTTTTAAAAGAGTAACAATCCATGGAAACATTAGGTGCCTAGGGGGAATATTAAGATAAGTATATTTAGTCAGGTTATGCTATATATAGTTATATATATGCACATAACTAACTAAAAAAATATTCTGGTCACAATATGGGATACCACTGATGCTTTATAGAGATCTATTAGATTAATCATACCTGATAAGGGATATAGTTATCTTTTTATTATGGGTTTGATCAATTAGTGTAGATGAGGGACCTATGGTTCCAATAACCTTATAAAACCTTATGGGTCTCTCCATAGTAGTTGTTTGTGAAATTTTTATTTACCGATCATACAATTTCAATTCCCAAATTGTATAACATTGTTTTCAACCCACATGATTTAAAAAATTTCAAATTTTATTTATCATTTAAACCATTTTCAATCATGTTTGACTACTTTTTAGGTGTATGGAGATCATGTTTTGGATGATGTAGGAAAAGGAAACACATCACATTGAGGAAGTGAGTATTCTTGTTTGAGGAAAAGGAGATAGTGATGGTGACATAGATGGAGGTTATACCTTATGTCACATGTGGTATGGGTGATCTTACATTGTTCAAATTTATTTTGTTTATTAGATTTATTTATGTCACCCAATTGATTTTGAAATCATTTTTTTATTGTGTATTGTGGTTTTTCTTATGTACTTCACGATATGTTTTCAATATGGAATTCCATTTAATTTATATTAATATATCTAGTTTATTTGGGTCTATTTGTTTTATTTAGATTTATGAATTCCTAAAATAATAAAAGAACATGGTGGGTTCTTAGATATAACATTATTGATTTATTAATGGGAAAAATCATTCTGAATTGAAATTCTTCAATTCCTAGGAACTAATTTCTATCTCGTGAGGATTATGAATACCCTTCATGCCTTTCCACGAGATTCCTGGGCACCTAGATGAGGGGTTGCTCAGTTTGATTCGTGAAAAAAATATATCATAGGTATGTTTTAATTATTTTGTTTAGTAATTTAGTTAGACAACAACTAGGACTATGAGGGAATGAATAAGAGTTTTCATTAATTGTCTATATGAAACTCTTAGTATCCTCTCAATATTTTATATTTTTATTGGGAATGATATTATGATTGATGGTTGATTCATCCATCATTTTGAGTTTGTTTCATGGTTTGAATATTGTGCATTGATTATTTGTTTTATAGAAAGAAATTATTTTTTTATTCATTAGCTTATGGTTAACTTGAATATTGTGTGGATTTTTGTAGTTATAATTGATATTTTTTTTCTTTTTTAATGGTTTCATGATTTTATTAGACAAGTTATACTTCATTTACCGCACAAAAACCTATCCTAAATCCTATAGAGGGTTCTATGTGAAATATCATGTAAGTAAATCCTCTGTTATATCATAATATTTTTAGTGAAATGTTTTTTATGGTCCATTATATTTATTAATGTGGGTTTCCTACCCAAGTTAAAGCTAAGGAAATATATATAGAACTAATTATATATAATTATTATGTTAAAGAGTTTCTTCTCTAGAAACAAACATATTCTCAAAGGACTAATGACCCCTCGAATGTGGAGGATTGGTTAGATTAAATTGAAAGTATATTTATGATCTAAAACAATCATCCTTCTATTAAGGTGTAATGTTTCACCTTTATATTTAAAGATTAAGAATAAAGATTTTGTAAAAAAGTTACTAGGATAAATGGAATGAAAATAAATAACTGAATGACTTAAAAGTTATATTCTGTTAATTTTTATATCTAGATACCATGTCATTTGAATATCCATGGTAGTTTATCGAACATCATCAAGATGACAGGTGAATTCTGGAAAATGAAAATATATTTTATAAACATAATGGCTTTTCACTAATGATGTTCTATTACAGTAATTGCTTAGCCTTTAGCCACTATACAATATCTAGTTCAAGGTCTTTATATGGCCTAATGTTGAACCCCCAATATTCTATATGTTACCAACTTGCATCGAGGTCCTAAAACATGCATTGGGGAGACTATTCCCTCAATATCAGAAAGTTTAACAAAAATAATAATAATAATAAATAACTAAGAAATATCAACATTAGAGTGAATATAATAATAAATACATCAAGTTATTTTCTTGATTCAATTATATAAAACATACATTGTTATCCCCCTTGGTTGATAAATAGGTAAAATAAAAAATTAAAAAAATACACTAGTTGGATATCCTACCATCCTTAGAAATAATCTCAATATCTAGATACCGTAGAGATATCCCCATCAGATCCACTCCATATATAATTCTCTTACATGAATGGAAACATAAGAACTACATACACACTGGAGTTCAAAAATATGGTGAAAGAATATAACTAAATAGCGTCTCACATATCACCTATAATATATTTCATCAAATAAATTTTTATATAAGGGGAAATGATAAAAATATATAAATATTCTTATTGATTCTTCATGTGCTAACAAGGCCACTATAATTGCCAATGTGATATACACACTCATCAGGACATCAATTGATTACTAGGGATACCTAATGCCTAATCATTCCATCATAGAAACTATACCAAAATCTACTCATCTCATCATTCCATACATACCATCCTATACCTGAAAAACACAATTTAGGTCAGTTTTCATGTCCCATATACTACTCCCTCAATGTAGGCTTTATGCCAAGTATCCTAACTAAACCCTATCACATGGCAGGTTTCACATCCATATATCGACCACTTTCTTCCCACTTAAGTTAATGTCCATCTATACTAAGATTCAAAACCCATTCCATACCCCATATCACTCATATAGTTCTTTCCTCTTATCCTGTCACATCACATCTTGAAGTCTATCTTTATTGAGGAGGTTTTATCGTTATCATCTCACTAATTAAATGGAATAACTATCCCATATCACTCATGATTAGTATAACTAGTATCAATGGTTATCATATGACCCATGGTTGGCACAAACATAATTCATAATTAGGAATCCATCCCACTCATGGAGATATGTCTAGAAATAACTCACATAGAGTGGGATACGGTCTTCTTATCCTCCCCCACATCAGGTCCATCGCAAATCACAAGCACAGTCACACAAGAAACATAAAATTTGGTATAAATATAAATCATAATCAAATTTCCTTTCCACTTAGGAATTTTTCATTCTAACCTATCATCAATTCTGTAACACATTTCACTGTTTCCATTAGGGCATCCACTAGGTCCTTCAGACCTACTATGTCTCTTATCATTAATACTAGAATAGTTTCATTTCCCCCTGATCGCACCATCACCAATTAGATCATCCCAAACTAGACTTGAAGAACCAGTAAAATGTTACAAAATTACAACATCTATCCTAGTCATACTTCTTAGGGACTATACAATGTCAATTTTCCCTTACCCTATTGGCGTCCTGATATAATGTCCCAAACAGTTTCTTCGACCCACAACTAATCCTTATTTAAGATCTCCTAATAGAAATATCCTAGCTCATCACCTATTAGAAACCCCTATTTGTTACAAAATCCATTACTTATAGGAATTATCCTATTCACATTGCACATCAATACAAACCTCCAACCTTTTTAGATAGTTCCTCATAACTCATGAGCCATATGGTCATATTATCTGTTATCAATCGGCCCCAAGGATCTTATTAATACCCAAAATTCCCAAGGTACACCCATACTAGGACACTAGCATCTCACCTCACCTCTAATGACTTCCTATAGGACTCTCATCAAATCAATCAATTCCCTTACTACTTATTGATATAGTTGCCAGGTGACCACAATGAAAAAAATTGTAAAAAACACTTGGCCTCATCCTAGGGGGTCAATTCCACCCCAAAATTTACTTATGGTATTATATCATCCCCTAACTCTACAAAAACCCTTGATATATGCACACATGAATTCACATTCATTTATAAACATAAATATGAAATTTTGATATAGGTTAAACCTACCTTGATACTAGAGTTACTCTATCACCAAGCTCTGTCAAGCCTTTTCTATGGTCTCCAAGACTCATCCATCTCTCGAGAACCTATATAATTCCATAATACACAAATAACTAATTATAAATATCTATAATTAATTATTCAACCTTATTTTAAAAGTAAATTTTTCCTAAAAATGAATCTTTTATCATTCACTCATAACAAGCATGCCCAATGGGGTGCGGTCGACTCCCAAAAGGCACCATGTCTGTATTCATGATAAAGGAAAAAACATTACACCCAATTCAATAGTAAATTTCATTTAATTTAGGTAATATAATAAATAAATTTACTAGGAAACATACCTTCAATGTAATAGAAAGAAACATCATGTAGACATTGTCTCAAATCCTCCTCTATCCACTACAAATGGAAGACCCATTGATTTTTTCATAAACCTCCATGATCTAGTGGAATCGTCATTATACCCTAATCTAACATCAATCCATTTTAAGAAAATGTCATTCTCAACATGAACTATGGATTACACCATGATATCGTTGAGGTAGAGGGCTGTGACCATATTCCCAAAGTCATTCACATTGTTACCCATATAATTTATTGTGTGAATTATTATATCAGCTAAAATTCAGCCTCTTGGGTCCACAACACTAATCCAGCATTCTCTCAAACACCTAGAAAACCTATTAAAACCCATTCCACATCCAAAATTATCTTTTCAAGATGTTATAACCCTTACATTCCCAATCTGAATTCCAATTAAATTAATCACATATTATCACAATAAAAATAATTTATATTTCATATGTAATTTTCAACTTGTAATGATTCCATGTCATTCTAAACTCCCTACCACTGGGATTCACATACTTCACAATTTTGAAGTAGTCCTCATGAATCAACATAGGCCTAACTCGAATATCAATTCAATGACACGATTTTGTTTTCCTTCACCAAATTCCAAACATTTTTTAGTGAACTAAAACAACCAATCTCAAATACATAATTTTTCTTCTAAAAAGATAATTTATGATCCTTTTACCACTACAAAATCATCCTACATTGTTCTCTCATCATGATTTCTATCCACAGTAAACGATTCCATTCCAAAACATAAGTTGGTCCTCCTCTAACCGAATTTTCACAAACACACATAGTTTTACCCCTGTCAAAGCATTATATCCAAACCACGCCATAATTCTTTATCTCTTAGAGGAATTGTGATATCATCTAAACACCCACATCAAATTTTGAGCTTGAATTTCGGTGTGATTTTATATTTCCATTATCAACTGCCTGATCCATCCATTAAGTTCTCACAACAAGCACTAGAACACCAATAATTTGTCTCACCCTTGGATCACATCAATTCCTTCCTATTGCTTACACAAATTAATAAAAATCAACTTAAAAATTATCAAGACATAAAATATGGGATGACCTAAGGATCCAGATATTAGTGGATCGACCCATGCATTTGCATCATGGATTCACCTAAAATGTTCAATGAACAGTCTTTCCACATTAATGACACATTCAATTTTAGTTGAATACATCAATGATATAAACAATTATTCCCACCATCATATACTATTTATTATCACTCCACTAAACGAGACACATGACCTCTACTGACCGTACATTTTCCATTGCTGAATGCATTAACAAGCCATGAATGTCCCACTCAGACTTGAGCACCAATGATAACCACCAACATTTCTCATCCCTAGCCTAGTAGGTATGTCATTATACAACATCCAATGGTGTGTTCCTCAAAATGTGGATTTCCTTATACTCCTCCCCAAGTAACCTTCTAAATATATCCCATCACCAAACCTTCCTAATAATAATCCTTTCAAGGACCACTCTCAATTAGATCATAAGATGATACCATGATCCATCATGGATGTCATCTTTTTTCCAATGTGAAAAATATTCTAATTCACCTTTACCTAGGATTCAATAATTTCAATAATCATACTAAACCCCAATTATATATAATCCTTCACACCTAGTCACACAACCAAATTCATGCTTCCATGATTTGCATCCCATGTGACCATGGTGACATGTATAATGCACTAAACATTCCCTCGTACATGTTATTAATATCAAATTTCCTAAGGAATATATCATTCTAAGGAAACTAAACAATCACCCTCCACATGGGCATCATTCCAAAACCATAAAAAACTAACCTTACCCTCACTTAGCTACACAAAAGATAATCCTAGGAACCACATGTACTGGAATTCAAATGATCCTTCCTTATCATCCCAACCTTGATACCATAAAAACATGGAATATTTCACATCATGAAGACCCCAAGTCACTCACATTCCATTCAGAAACTTACTATATCAGCTAAGTTTAATTACAAAAAGAATCTATATGAGAAAAAACTATATGTGTTGTTCTAGAAACATTATGTAACTAAAAAGTCATCCTTAAGAAAACGCATTATCATCCTCAAATCACCTCTCAAGCATAATATGCCCTCAACGATTAATTACTAGGGAGTCAACGATCTCACCGACCAATGATGGGTATTCATACATCTCATGAAAAAGGTATTGTAATTCCATAATTATAGTACATACCTCCTTATAATCCACAGTAATTGCCATAAAAATGAAACACACCATGATCTAAGTGGGTATAATTACCCAAATATTTACATAAATAAACCATATAATATATTGATGACACTTTAAATAATATATCCACTTTTAAAAAACAATCGTAGTGAATAACATGGGTTTCATGTAAATATTATATACCAAAAAATGATGGATTTATGATTCCATTTTCCTTGATGATCTAAGAGACAATGTATAGGAATGATCATAAATAAAAACATCATAATTGAATCAATACCAAAAATGTGACATCAAAAACCAAAATTGTAATCTCATACCTTTGGTGACTAATAATTCCAAATTAAAATATTTTTTGAATGTGATAGTACTAGGTAAATTTTATGATTTTTCGAGTTCCTAAACAACCAATCTACCAGCACACTAAATATTTTAACAAAAATAAAATCTTTGACACCACTTTGTAATGACCTAACCCAAGGCCACTAAATAGTTCCCAAACAATGGTCATGATATTTTCATAAGCATTCCTCCCCATATAATAAAGTCCTTTGACTTGTATTGATAGACTAAAAATTTTAATGGTGAGACTATTCAGTTGATATCATAGAATTAAAAAAATAACTATGAAATGTCAACATCAGGGTATGGAAAATAATAAAAACATCCAATAACATACATAATGTAATAATAAATAATTAAATAATCACCCACATGGACAATCCCAAATAAAAATTAAACAAAAGACTAAAATGTTAAAATTTTCACTACAATCGTACCTAGGACTCATCCCAATCTCCATATACTCTTGAATTGCCGAAAATAATACACTTCACATCTCATGCATTACCTGAAACAAAAAATAAGTTTTTTACATGCACCAAAGTGTATGTTCTGGGTGTGAGCACATAACATGAATGTTTATCACCAATTACCCCTAATATATGTTTTCATGTGTGTTTCTTTTCGTAAATAAAATAAGTTTAATTTCAATTCTCACCAAGTTATTGTGTGCTAACTTGGCCAACACTTACCCAGATGTGATCCATAAACATTCAAGACATCATGTGTTAACCAAAAATTTCTGATCCCTTTCTAGTAAAACATTGATTAAATACCAGAATCCACTCATTGAATTATCCCATACAATATTTCATGTACTCAAAGACTCATGGATGAAATTTTTTCATGTATTTCCTATTACGTCATCAGAGTCGGGTATAATACCAATAATCCTAACTAACCTCCCTCATAGGGTAGGTCATATATCCAGATAAATAACTCTAAAATCGTAGTCAGGGTAGGTTCTATCCATTTCGGTATCACATTCCATTCTAAACCCCATCTAACTCATGGAATTCTAACATCTTATATCACCACATTGCATTATGGACCTCATCTCACTCGTGGAGGTCTCACCACTACCACCTCACTCATGGTAGGGAATATTCATCCTATATCACTTGAAATGATTCCAATTTGTCTCATGCTTCACCATTGTCCTCATGGTCATCATAAGCTTCATAAATATTGAGGACCCAATCCCACTCATGGCAGTTCATCTAGCGTCATCTCACTGGTAGAAGGATAAGTATTTTGTATCCAAACACCCATCAGTTCTATCACATCTCACAAAAACAAGAAGACATGATAAATCAAAAAGGACATGACCCATATCCCAAGATATCCATCTCTATATGAATATATTAGTAACTAAGTTTTATCTCCAATATCACTAACATATATTAGCTCACATATTAGAGTTTCCTATGGGTATTCCAAACTAATAACATCTTTTCCCATTGATTCTATTCAATGTATTTCAACCCATTATGACAGCACTACTTGTAGGCACATACTGATGTAGAGATCATGGCCCAGTCTAAACTCATTATGGTCCCTCATAACACCTGGTCCTATAACCTAAGGATTGTCTCAATTCATTTCCTCCAAATCCACTTGGCATCCCAATTCTAAATCCCAAATAGTTTCTTCGGCTAACAATTGGGTCATGTTTCATATCTACTCAGAGATACCTCTGATCCAATCACCCAGAATAAACCCATCTATATCTGATATTCAATGTATTGAGGGAATTATCATACTCATCATACACAATAAGGACTCACCTCCAAGCTTGGTATATATTTCCTTATCACTAGTGATATGTAAAACTATTTCTCTTATCGTCAATCATCCCCAATCCTCTCATTCCCACTCACTAGGGAAACCCATCCTTAAAAACAATATCACACCTAAAATCCCATAGCCTCTTTGAGGTATCTCATGACCGCATCCTATTCCCTCACACCTTTTAGGAATGTTATTCAGGTGATCCAAACAACATAAGTCATAAAACTAACGTTGAAACATCATATGAGCTTAATTAAACTCTAATATATACCTTTGGCCCACTATTGAACCCTATATCTACATAGAAACATATAATATGAACACACACATTTATAATCATCTATAAATAACTTATGAAATTTTATTATTGGGACTACATACCATGATATAGAACTTATCCCTTTTCCAAGAATCATCGAGCCTCTTCAATGGAAATAAAACCTTGTTTATAGTCTCAAGATCCTTTTTCAATCAATAAAACACAAATAATTATTTATTAAAAATATAATTTATTAATAAACATAAACTAAATTTTAAATTTCACTTGAAAACACATAAAGTGTCATCCTCTTATTGAAACCTTGAGCAATGGGGTGTGGTCCTCTCCCAACAAGCACATAAACCTAATCCACAAGAAATATCCAGACCTTAATCTCAATTCAATTGATATTTTTAATCTATTTTGTAAAAAACCAAAATAAATATACATTGTTAAATACCATCAATGGGACTATGATCAATATTGTGTAATCATTACCATGTGTCCTCCTCTAGTCACTTCCTAATAAATCCTCAAAACTTATAACTGATTCGAACATCAACATGTAGAAATGAAATCAAATCGTAACCCAAAGAACAGGGATTCCAAAAGGGGAAACTATAATGGGGGTAAATAGAATATATAACAAAAAATCTACACCAGCATTCATAAAGAATCATCCCTTTTTAATGGGGGTCAAAAGGGAATAGGAGGGGAGGTATTTTACTAAAATGACCCTCTCATACACCCCTTAACTCTTAAAATCCATGGGATCACATCCCAGGAAAATATTGATTTTCCCCTAAAAAAAGAACACCCTGAGACACTATTCATGACATAAACCCTTAGCTCACACCATGAACAACATGATGTGTGGGTTCGTCTCCTTGGATGAAATTTATTCACTACATAAACTATGGTCTACATTATGAAATTATCAAGGTAGAAATACCTCACAATCTTTAATACCGCATTATTGTTTGGATCCTAATGGGTAATCGCATGAATTGAAACTACTACTAAATTTATGTATCTTGGGTCCCCCAAACCTTCCCCATCCTTCACCTAAGTACCACTACAACAAACTTAGACTTGTTCTTCATCCAAAAATATCTTCTTGAGATGTTCTAGGACTATTATTCTCAATTTTAATACCAATTAATGTAATTAAAAATTATCTAGATTTAGGAAAATATAATTTCCTGAGGAATTAAGAACCTTTAATGATTTGGGTCATCATAATAATGATGGATGAATGGTACAGAAGTTAGAAATGGTATTTAATCGTCACATTTAATCATAATTTTATTTGATAAATATCTACACATATTTTAGGGTGGTAGATCTAGAGTTAATGTTAAATTTTATCAAGAAAGTGTGGCTAGGTTACTTGGGTCCACCTTCTTGTGTTATGAGAGTCATAGTAGTCCCATAGATATTAAAATTAATTGGTAAGATCCTTAATTGGGGGTAGTGATGGATTTGACCATCATTCTCAGTCCTTGTAATTGGTGATGGTTTATAGTGGTGTTCTCACTAATTATTAGTGTTGTAATATTGGCCACAAAAAAGTCGTACTTCCTGTAATACCTAATTAACTTTTATACATGTGATCATTTGGGCCATTTTTTGAAATGTTTTTTTGATTCAACTCATATCCATGTGTTTTTTAGGATCCCCATCTCCAAAAATACCCATGGTTAACTCTTATTCCTCTAATGATATAAGACCTTGACCCCAAGGGTGTGGGGGAAGAACCAGTTCTTTATATGAGAAGACCCAATTAAGGGTCCATCCCTATGAAGACGATAATAATATGGTATACTTTAGAGTAAGGAAGTAGTATGATATGGAAAACTGCATATGGATATTGATGTTCACTCATCAACATTGTGAGGTAGTATTCATATAACTATTCTTAGAGATAATGATTTTCATAAAACTAGAGACTCTCACTCTATTGTATCTACTGGTGTTAAGAATCATCTGACTATCTCATCTAATTTCAAGCCTTATATTATGATGTTATAATAAAATTTCTATAAAAAAATTAAATAATGTTTGAATTTCCCTTCATGTTGTATATCAATTTAGGAGGTTGAGATATCATGTGATTTCATCATTAAACGGATGGATCATTTTACATTTTTTATCATGATGGAATTGAAATATTTATTTATTTATCATGATGATTTATATCAATTAAAGGTAATTCTCACCACTATTTAAGTGAACTATAATTTATTTTAAGTAGAATGTGATTTTTTAGTGATTCAATTAAGTATGTATTTCCCTAAAATGTATAGTTTTTTGTGTCAGGTAAAATCAATCTTAATTCAATTTGAAGAAGGAAAATTTGGGTGAAAAGTTCCCCTCATAGATTCCATGTTTCTTGAGGTGTTTTTGGATGACTTCACATGTTTAACCCTAGGGTGGGAGGATTATTGATCGATTGATCTTGTACTAGGTATGTAACTTGTCACATTGTATTATTATTGTGTGGATCATATAGAATTAAGGGAGATAAATATTCATCATGAAAATTTTAAATACAGGGCATTCATAAGTCTGACCACGTCTCCATGGGTTCCTCTAATTCATTATACTGACATGTCTAATAGAACCCTACATTTATATTATTATCATAAGTATAAAATATTTAATAATAAAAATAATTACCCCTAGCCATATATTGATGATCTTTTTGACAAATTGAAATAGTAAAGGTGGTTCTCTATAATTTAACTCTGGTCTGGTCATCATTAGCTCGGGGTGAAAGATTCAGACATTCCCAATACTTCCACTAGGAGAAGGAATATCCCCATTGAATATCTAGTGATGCATTTTGGTTCAAATAAATCCCTTATAGTTTTTATAATACTTTTTAATAATATATTTTAACATACATTGATGGTTTTTTCTAGTATTCATAGAAGATATTCTAATCCATTCAATAACTAAGGAGGAGTATGGGAATCATCTAAGGATAATTTAGAGTACTATTTGAGATCATTGATTCTATTCTAGGATATTAATGTACACATTCTGGATACAATATTTAATATTATTGATGAATTATGATTATAAATAAGTCATTTCTATAAGTCCTAAATAGGTTGAACATTTAATTAGCTATGAGAAACCACAAACTGTATTTGAAATCAAATACTTCATTAGAATCATTCATTAATATTGTTAATTCATAAAAGAATTATCAAATATCATTTCATCCCTATCTATTCCCACTTATAATGGATTTATGTTTTGGTATATCATTATGTGTAAGGAATCCTTTGATGACCTGCAGCGATGGTTTACCTCAACACTGATTCTAATTATATTGGAATACTATAAGTGTTATGTATTTTATTTTTATTTCATTTGCTCTATATTAGGAAGTATCATCATGGAAGGAATAAATGTGTTGGAAAACAACTCTTGTCAACATTTTCCATATGAGAGATACTACCCAACCATTGATTTAGTGAATTATCTATTTTTAACTCCCATAAAATTTGGAGGTAATAACTTTAAAAAGAGATATTCATAGTGTAATCTGATCACTTGATTTTAAGTAACATATTTTATTATAACTATTTGAACATCAGAATTGGGGGGTGGAATATTACTCAAAATGTTAATTAAGGATCCACTATACCCTAGGAAACCTGAAATTTTTTGTTGATACTCTCTATAGAAAGTCATCTTCTTGGACATTAATATAATCGAGGGATAAATGGGAACTTATGCATATCCACACTAAAATTAATTAATTATTAGTGAAGATAGGGGTGGTATGTTCTATTATTGATTTTAGTTGACCCCTTATCTTATCAAAGTCATTCATCCACATAAACATGGAGAAAAAAATTCCTTGATTACAAAGGAATCTATAAAATTTTGGGAGACCAACAGTTGGTGGTATCTATCTCTAAAAGACATTAAATTTATCAAAGTCTGGTATGTAGTTACGTTAAATATTTGTAATTTGTTGATTGAATGTTTTTAATCATTCTCATTGTGTTATAAAGCCATAAACCACCAAGACATATTATGATATGAATTTCCTTTATTGGTGGATAAGTTTGATATTTGACCTTTTTGGTTTTTTGGGTATTGTTATCCCTTCAAATAGATAAAGGGAGAATATCAATATCCCTCTAGTATACTCTATAAATTGCTAGTATTAACTTATAAAAGGTATGATGTTGTGTTGGATTTTGTCATAAAATTTCCTCAAACTCCCCAAGGAAGATATTTCATTTGGGAGGGCATTTATTCGTTGAAAAAATAATCTCATTTTCTCTTCTCAAGAGACCACCAGTTTAAAAGCTAATGGGAGGTCATATGTGTAATAAATAATGAGGTTAAAGATGGTACCATCCAATATCAGTCTAGATAGAGAACCTCGGCACAACTTTTGGTTTTTAAAGAGACTTCATTAGGATAGGGGATCTCAATAGAAATTGTGAACCATATACTATCTGAAAAATAATGGCAAAATAGAGTATAAATTTTTTATTTTGAAATATATGTTTTGTACATGTGTCCTGGACTTTGGAGGTTTATGGGATAAAACTCTAGGACTTGTTGAGTTCACCTATAATAACGATTTCCAATCTTCAATTAGAATTTCTTATTTCGAGACCTTCTATATTAGACCATTCCAATCCCTACTTCATTGGACAGAAGTCAGTAAGGCCTCCATCATGGAGAAAGGTATTTTTTACGAGGTGTTAACAAATATTCTTATTATATATATTCAATTAACGATAACTCATATTCAACATAAGCCTTATACCGATGATCTACAATGGCCTCTAGAGTTTTTGATTGGTGACTAGGTGTTCTTCATGGTTTCAACTCAGTTAGGACATTAACAGCTTGAGAAACGTGAAAAACATTCTATGAGGTATACGAAACATTTCAAAAGTCACTAGAATTATTAGGAAAGTATCATATTATTCATAACCACATCCACAATTGTCATTCACCTATAATTTTATCAATATCTTACCGATTAAGAAATACCACCAAAATAATTATCATTTCTTGAATTGGTAAGATCTCAAATTAAAACAAGATGCCTCAATGGTTTAACAAACGATCTATATTATCTATTTCAAGGAAAAGGTTCTACAAGGGATGTTGATTCAATTAGTCTAAGTATTATGGAAACATGGGAGGGAATCTTATGAGAAAATTATGAGATAATATCTTTTAATTGAGAAATGGACTTACCTATTATCAAATCAACCATCATTGAGAACAATTTCAAGTGATGTAAGGTGACATGGTAGGTAGAAATTTCACACTCATGATGTCATTTTAGGGTACTATTTCTATTAATAATTCATTCATCTAATTCTCATTTATTTTTGGGTGCTTTAGTTTTTAAATTTCGATTAAATATATGATATTTACTGATGCATAGTTGGTAAATTTTATTATTAAACATGTGGAAAGCCCTAAAAACCTAAACATTCATAGTATAGGTTTTTTAATAAATTTGTTCATTATTTTTTAAACTGTCTGGTCAAATCATGCGATTTCAATGTTAGTTTCAGTGCTATCTGTATAGTTTGGAAAACTAGGTGGTCTACCTAAGAACATAGAAATATAAATAGACCAGACTACCCTTACTAGATTTTAAACATATAACCCTCATTTCACATACTTATTCGACCTATAAAACTTCCTACATAGAACGAAATCCTTTTTTATCTTAAGATAACTTCTTTTTTGAAATTTTTCTAGGATTCGTCATGAAAATTCATATTAAGTTATTAAAGTCCAATATCCATACTCTATTATCTTATTTTCATATGATTTATTTATAACCTATGTCTATGGTATCTAATTATTTTTCATGGATTAATTTAATGAGTGGGGATTGGATGTTTAGAAGTTTTCATTTCCTTCTTAAGGGTTTTACTCTCATTATGTGGTGGATTACATAAGGTTACAAGTGATTTATTCTAATTTATATAGTTAGTTCTATGGATAATCATTGTTTGAAGATCTGTGTATAATTTATTACATTTAAATTTTGTTTTAAAAATGTTTCATTCATGTAGGGTGATCATTCAATGTATATTAAAATAATAAAAATAAATAAATTATTTTTCATGATTTTTTTAATAATTTTTTTTTGAATATGGTAATAAGGGATTCATATTATGTAATAGATTAGGATACCAATTGGATGGAGTGTGGATTTAATATTGTAATAAAATTAAATTTTTAAAAGTTGTACATCCCTTGGGAACCCAGTGTTCCTACAGAGGAACATTAGGATAAGTCAAGCTCAGTCCACAGTGTCCAACACAGAATTTAGATCGATACCATGATAACTAAACAATATAATAATATTGATATGGAATACAACTAAAAATTGATAGAGTTACTCAAGGTAACTCATCCATAATATGGAATATGTTTCATGTTGTTATTATGGGTTCCATCATTGGGTGAGGGTGATCATCAATTGGTGTTCTTAACCTTATCTTTCCTTATGGGTTTCCTAATGGTTCTTTTTTGTAAAAAAAATATTTACAATGAATATAAATTCATTTCCAAAAGTTATTAAGGATTTTATAAGCTCCCGTGATTTAAATCTAATCAAAGATTATTTCTCATTTAAATTATTTCTATATTAGCTTTTTTGTTTTGTCTAACAATATATACCCATGAAACAAATGGTGGGATCCTACTCGGATATTGTTTTTCATTCCTTAAATACCCCCAAATGAGAGTAAGTATACCTCTTTTGAAGAAATGAATGAAAAAAAGGTATCACAGAGAGTTTTAATGTATTTTGGTTAGTGGAACATTTGACAATGGTGGTGACATGGTGGTAGGCTGATCCATGTTTCACATGAAAATGGTTGGATGTTGTTTGTTCATGTTTTGGTTTCATATAATGTTTGATTATTAACCAATATATTTCCAAATCCTGATATTTTATTTCTCTGTTATATGCATATTATTATTTATTGATGGAAAATTTTGATCTAGGATCTTTTAATTTATTTAGATGCATGAATTCCCAAAATATTGAAATACCATGTTTGGTTCCTTTTACTCATTGGATGTATTCATGGTTTAAATCATTCCAAAATGATGTTTTATGATACCAAGTCACTAGTTTTAAACCTATTGGGAATCAGGTATTCCCTTTGGGTTTTTATATTGTCTAACTCAGATTACTTATTGAGTGGTTTCCCATGTTGGTTCATGACACAAATTCACCCCCACCCCCCATACACACTTAGGGTACATTGAGATTGGGGTTATAACACATTATATATCCATTTGAAGAATTTGGGTTAATTATATATATGACCAGGATACTTTTCTATTTCAAAAAGTGAAATCCTTGATACATTTCCAAAATTATACTCATATAGATCATAAAATCATGTATAGAAGGTAATTTTATTTTCACTATTCCATTTATTACATCAACTTAGGATGTTCCTTATGTATTCACTAATCAATTTTCTACAACCTTAGAACTTCCTCATCTCAACACTAGTATTATCAAAATACATTACATTATTTTAATAATTTATAAAACTATCAAAGATATATTTAATTTAATTATCAATTAATTTATTTGATTTAATTACTCTTCTTGTGTCTTTAAAAGTATTTACACAACATAAAATGTTCTTCATCACTTATTTATTATTATTCACATAATTTGTAAATTAATTAATTATCAAAATAATTTATCACCTTTTTTATCTTTAAAACCAACCTTCTATGACTTTCATTTAGGTAATTTAATCAAAAAAATTAGTATCTCAGGCTAAATAACATATGTATTATAACTCACATTAATTAAAATTAGATTTATTTTCTTCACTCGATATCTCTCCAATAAATACTATGTGTACTTTTCCTTAGCTCATCAAGATGTATATTCAATTATCCCCCTCCCCCACAATATAATCATAATTTATCATTCCGAAATTTAAATTTTATTCCAATAATCAATTTGTTTTTTCCCAACCCTTATGAAACAATAATATTGATAAATGAACCTTTTATCATTTAATTTTTAATTCAGTATGTATAGATTAATTTTGTTATGATTATTCGACTACACACCTCTACTTTTAAGTTTTTTTAGGGAAATTATTATGAAATGTTTTCACACTATCTCTTGATGATGTTTTTGGTATATTTTAAATTTATTCTACCTATAAAATTACATAATTCGTCTTACAACATGTACTATAAAGTGGAACACCATTAGTAAAAAATGATATTTGTGGAAAAGGTTTGTACTTTATTTGAACCTATGATATATATATATCTGGTTATTTTCAAGGTCTTATTTCTGATTCATTGAGAAATTGTAGAAAAAAGAAATATCTCAGAGAAATACAGGGTAGACACACTTAACATTGTATCATGTAATAATTCTTCTTGAGCTACTTCTATATTTATCAAATTCACTTATATGTTAAGGTACATTAGATTTATAGTGTTCTATTAATCTTATAGATATTTCACTATACATTTACATTCCTTTATAATATTATCAATATGATCATCAAGAATCATACTTTATTCTTTCATTTATTTTTCAAACACCTTTTCTCATTAACCTAGATCTCTAATTGAGATTTTTGGCATCAATAATATCCCTTTTTTATTCTCCTAGCGCATGGATTCTCTATGAACTTGACTTTATTGACTCGTATTTCTAATCACAAGACATTTAAAACCCTTTTTATATATACATCCATCAATTTTTTTCATCTTTTGATACTATGATCAATTAAAATATTAATGTAATGAAATATGGGTGAAAATGTTCAAATAATCATACATTTATGATTAAAAAACCATGTTATTCAATAGACACTGCACTTCATAGTCAATTATATATTCTTCTAGAAAATGTGGAACAAATCGGCCCATAGATTCCATCATAACTAGCACCCTACCATGCCCACCATAGGATAAAATGGAATTTATAATTCTTATGGGGTAGAAACATGTTTCAGAGTCACATGAATTATATATGGCAATAATTTTACCATCATATATCAATATAAAACAAATAAGACACAAAAAATTTAAATAACCAGCTAAGAAAAAAATAAAATAATACATAAAATAATAGTAATCTAAAAAAATACATATTTGAATAATATATAGATAATCATCTTGTAGTGACTGAGATTTTCATAAAATGATTTCAAATCCAAAAATATTAATATTCATTAGATAACATAAATTTATTGAAAACATCATTTCTTCTTATTGACATAAGAATATTGGACACAAAAACAACTGTTTCATAGGTTAATTATATCCTCCCCCACTAAGTTTTTATAACTATAAACCTTCTTAGAAATATCATACAAAAATATTTGGTTATAACCTGGTGAAGAAGGAATAATAAAGGGTGATATTAAATGCACAGTACGAATAAATAATGGATATATCAATAATCACATAAGAGAAACATGAGAATTAGGGTTTGAGCTTAGAATTTGTAAACCATACCGTTCATATCATGGATCATAAACATAAGTCGTTTCTTAAATCATAGAAATTCATAAGACAAGAGTCGAAAATAAATTGAATAAAATAATCTATGAGATCATAACATTGGTATAATACATACATTGTATCATACACCAAAGAATAAAAAACCTTCTGTCAATAATACCCACCAATACATTCATAAAATGTTAGTCTATCCATAACCACATTTGTAACTACTTTATGATTGATAAAACCTCCCATATACCATCATTGGGACTCATGATAACCTATCATATAACTTTTTGTCTCATATAATATTAATCATTACCCCATTAATTATAGAGTGACATAGTGTCATGAACCAGTCCGGACTACCGTCCAACCTGAAACCAGAACCCACCCATGGCATGGCCTAAAGAGTGTTTTCGATCCCCATGGGCTGGAAACTAATTTCTAGGAATTAAGAAACCCATTTGGTAATTATTTTACCCATGATAACCAACTATAAACAATAAAAAGTAACATAATAAAATAATGAAAAATCCAAGTCATATCATAATCCAACATCTACAATACAAGAGATCAAAGATAACACTACAACCTAAATTAGACAGTATATAACTATAACCAAAACCAAAATGATAAAACATTCCGAGGAAAAAACTATCCTAAAAGACTACTTGTTTCATGTCCGTTAACACCTCATGCCACCACCATCAACACCTTCCCAAGATGAGCTAAAAACATGTAAAACCACCATCCCCACCATGGAAATAATTCTTCTACCAAGATTAAGTATGAAAAGGTATTCATACACCAAAGGGTATATATAGGATGTGATCCAAATTTAAAAATGGGATACCACAAAAAGAGGTTATAAGTATTTTCATAAAATGAAAAAAATAAGTGACAGATTTATAGAATGTAAAGAAACAATTTAAATAAAACGTGATTTGAAATTAATATAAGAATAAATATGACAATAATCTAATATAGTAAACATATCATGAACACCATTGGCAATCCTTATTGTATGAGGGTTATCATAGTCCTAGGATCCTTATAATATTAGTGATCACATCACCTGGTTTAGAAGGTCCTACTCAATCCAGCAATCCACTTTACATAAAAAATTATTTACCACTGTTACATAATCATATTAGGGAGACCAAGCCTCAGCCCTACCGAATTCCCAAACACACAAGAACTGGTCTACCCACCTAGATACATAATATACCATAGATCCCAATTCCAATACTTATATAATATGAATCCAACACTTACATATTCACAATTCTGATAATTGAAACCACACATGATAACCACCTTTTAGAAAAGTAAAACATTATTCAACTAAGAACACACACCGAAATCCATGAAAACACCTTTTGAACCACCCAAACAATTTATAAAATCAATTTAGAAATAAAATTACTAATAATAATATCATAAAATTATTTGAAACAATGAAACCACCTACCTCATTCTTAAAAACATAAAAAACCCATATGGAAACATCCAACAACACAATTTAGATACCCTAAGGAATAAAGACGACACAATATATAACAATACTTAACCCAAAGAATAAATATTTGGACCAAAACTATATCAAACCCCTTGCTGAAGAATGAGAGGTAACAAATGAAGATCTAAGTGACCAGGATGATGGAATAAAAGAATATTGGATATGCTTACTTGATGATTAATTGAAGATCCATTCAAAAAATCCCTCAAAATGGGAGACCAAGTGTGTAGAGGGAGGGATGGTGGTGTACCTAGATTTGGTGGGTTGGGTCAGATATGGGTGATTTGGTGTTAAAATCAAGGGGGTTAAAACTTGAATTTCAATATTTATAAAGATCTAGAAGACCGTATAGTTTTCTTAGATGGGGCATGTTCACAAACGCCTAGTTGTGTGGCCTATATAGTCCCACTATAATGGCCACATGGTTATCCCTAAAGGGTTTTATTCCTTCTAAAAACATCATGCATCCTAGATAGTGCAACTTTCTAGGGAACATGGTGTCTATTATACTAGAACATAGTTTCTACTAACCATGTTCCACTTGTGTGCCTCCTTCTTTCCTATCCAAAACAAAAAAAATTATTAAAAAACTCTCGAGAAATCCATGTAATGATAGAAAGATAAAAAATAAAATAAAAAATACCTAAAAATAATAGCATAGATGTGAAAATTCTTCCACAATAAAAACTTGTCACTATCATAAAGTCAAAATGATGTCTGATAAGAGAATAAATGTGAATACAACTCTTTTACCCAAGACTTTTTCTCTCATACCTCATGTTAATCATTATTATGATTCCAAATAACCCAAACAATATTATTGATTTTCCCCAAAGAATATTAAGTTGTGATTCCACGATCATCACAAGTCTCTCAATCAGAAAAAAAAATAAAATTCCAACTCCAAATATTCCCAATTCTGCACGTGAGACTGGTCCGAGTTATACTTTTTCAATTGTGATACATTGAACGCATCATAGATCAATGACAACTAGGTTGGTAAAATCAACTTTTTTTTATTCCTTACGATTTATCATAGTAATATTAAAATAACTAACATATCACAGTGTCATATTACTTTCCTTACCAAGATTTTGGTGACCAAGGAATGGTTTCATCCATAGAAACACTAGGTCACCCACTATCAATTCCAAGGATTAGTGCCACTGATCGGAATAAGACTTATGTAGGTTATATGGAATCAAAAACATATCCTTGGTCAGTTTAAATTTTTCATATGTCTCATTTAAAAATTTCGGTCCCAAAAAAGAATAATCACCCACTTCAGTCCTTTATAGGTTTGACTAACATGGTTGACCATAAAGAACCTCAAAGGGAGCCTTTCTTATTGAGGATTGGTATCTATTGTTGAATGAAAATTACACTAATACCAAATATTTTTTCCAAAATAATAAAAAATAAAACAAATGTACATAGATCATTTCTTTCAAAATTTGGTTCACCCACTCCGTCTAACCATTTTTTTAGTGTGTTATACCATACTCAATTTGACCTATGATCCCCTTTCCTTCTGAATGACATTCCAGAACTGAGAGGAAAAGAAGAGGTCCATTTATGAAATGATAGCTAATGGTACCCCATGAAGCATCAATATCCTTTAAACATACAAATAACCCTAATCATTATCATTTTTTGACTCCTTGATCAAATAAAATGGGTTGATTTGGGTAAACGGTCCATCACAAATCCACATTGAATTCCCTCCTTGGGGTTTTCCAAGAAATCCAAGGATAAATTCCATAGAAACCACATCCATCTACCAGGTAGGAATATGTTGTGGATGAAGAAAATCTAAGGTCCTTTGGGGGTCAGTTTTGAACTGTTGATAATTATAACACCTTCATAAAAATTCTACTATATCACATCTTATACATGGCCACATAAATCAATGACACACATTGTAAAAAATATTGGTGGTCCAAGGATGAATGGACCACTAGTATTGGTGACCATACTACATCACCACCTTCACCAAAAAAATTTCACCCTGATGAAATCCTTTAAAAAATTAACTCCCTCAAACTAAAAATACAAATCACTGTGATCCTCACTACCATTTCGAATAAGAATAGAACATTGTAATAGATCATCATTTGGTTATTCTTATTTAATCATCTCATGAAGTGTGTGACGAAGTTGAATAATGGAAAATAAAATTCCTCCACTATGCACTTTGGTTTCTAGATTCATATGGAGAAGAATACCCATCAAATCTTACTCATCACTGGACTCATTTAGTTCTTTCACTGGAATCTTCCTACATAGATAATCAGCTACCACATTTACTTTTCCTAGGGTATAGAATATATCTAATTTAATCCTTTGATGGAACTAACCCCATTAGCACTATCTCGTATTAATATATTTTGGGTGGAATTTAAGCCCATATATTATGGTATAAGTACATCTTGAATTTCTCCCCAAATAGATAGTGACGCCTCTTTTCAAGTCATACATCACTCCTACCAGTTCTATATTCTGGGATGAATAGATTCGTTCCTGTGTTAAGAGATAGTGAGTGTTATACAAAACCACATGATCATCCAACATCAACATACACCCAAGACCCATACCTAAAGTGTCACAATATACCATGTTTCCCTTTTGGGATTCTGGTATGATCATGACAGGGGTAGTGTTCATCCACTACTTCGGCCCCTCAAAATATTCCAATATTTCTGAGATCCATTCAATCCATAACCCTTTCCAAGTGAGCACAATCATGGGAGATGATATCCAAGAGAAATATACCAAAACGGACCTATATCACCCATTCATCCCCAAGAAGCTCTTGATCATAAAGAAATTCCTCATTTTCTCTCATGGCATCACCCATTCAATTTTCATAGGGTAAACGGAAACCCCACATTATAAAATTATGTCTCCTAAAAAATTTACTCTTGAATAAAAAAGCTAAACTTCTATAGATTATCATATTAATGGTGATCTTGTAGTGTCCATAGATTGATTCTCCTATGTTGATCATGCTCTTCCTCAATCTCGATGTAGACTTGCATGTCATTTAAAAACACCAGAACCAAAATAATATAGGTAACTATAAAATATCTAAAGCATAAGAACCCTAAAAACCAAATGATTATTTTTCAACCTGAAGGGCATGACCATATACTCAATGTGGTTGTATATTATTTTTAATGTTGTCTCAGGAATGTCTACCACTCAAACCCTGACTTGATGATACCCGGAGCGCAGGTCAATCTTGGAAAACCACTTTCCCCCCATTGTATTGATCAAAAAGTTCATCAATACTGGGAACGGGATATTTCTTCTTAATTTTGACATTATTCAAAATCTGGTTACTAATACATAACCAAAGGGGTCCACCAACAATTTTAGGAAAAAACACATGGGTTGACCAAGACGAGCCACATGGGCGAATGAATCCTTTAAATTACAATTTCTCCAACAATATCATTATTTAGCTCAACAAGATGGTCGATATATGATATAAAAGAAGATACATCAGTTGTGTTACTAGATCCAAATTGATGGTGAACAACACATAATTTTATAGAGGAAACCCAAATAAATCATCTAGAAATATCTCTAGAAAATCATTTACCATATTAAGAAACCCATCCTCAGAACCTCTACCATCATCATTCAGCATGAGGGAAGAGTCCTATAAAAAAATCCCCAAATCCAAATTTAGAAGTCTAGATCACCCTGATCAGGAATCCCATTCACCTTTGATTACATGATTACTCTAATTAAGAACCAAAAATCTTAAATGCTAGTGATAGAAATAGATGTGTGTTTAGAAATGCACCATCCAGTCAATTTCAAGGATCACATCAAAGAGGTCCATTTCCAGAACTAGGAATTCCCACATCAATTCAACTCCTAACAGAGTGAGAGAGAAGGATCATCATCTAAAACCATATCCCCTATTCCTTCCAAGAATCATCACCAAATCTATGGAATTAGGCATAATATCATCTATTAGACTCAATAATTCCCTAAGATGGGTAGAAATAAATGAATTGAAAGTGTCCATGCCAATTAAAAAATCGACAAGGATAATCAAATAAAAATAGTACCTCAAACTATTGTATGTATTTTATCTGATTCCATTGGAGCTTGATCCATGTCTTGGAGGTGCTTCATATCTACCAATTACTAAAACAAATTAATTATATGTGTCTCTTACTTTATCTAACTCTTCCCATAAGATAATACGTCCCTTACACCATACCCAATAGATTGACAACCCATCTCCCTTGATGCACCTTATCAAGTTGGGAATTCTTTATGGGTTATGGGACCATCAAACATCTGAGCCAACATGCCACTCTTAAGGAATTTATGAAAATGAACCAAGTTTCTACACTGATTCCAAGGTCTTGGTTGAACTCAACATACTGACTATATATTCCATGGCCTTCAATAATGGTAGAACATGTCTCACCCACAAATAATGGTTGCAAACCAAATTCTATGAGGTGGTATACCAGAGCTATTACATCCCTTATTATCCCACTAATCTTGTTTTTGTATTTTTCATAAAAATTTCACTGTCGACCAGGCCCAAAAGTAGTGTCATCATAAGAAAACACAACTTATCTTTGAGAAAATTTCCACCATCAGTGATCAATTCAATACCATGGCTTGCATCATCTTCTTAAACAATAATACCTAGTATTAGATATCTGGCATCATCAATATCTCAAAATGATGAGCCTTTATCTTCTCAATAAAAACCATCTTAGATATAAAGAATAATAGATTAGAAAAGTGACTCGAATATTCTAACATAGTTTGATTCACGTGTTGGAGGTCCAAAAACAAACGAGTCATGGGAAGGTCCAAAGTATTAGGTAAATAATTATCATTGAAGGAAAAAATAAATTACATCGAACCCATCTTCTTTTGTTTATCATTCTAGACCATTTATATCTACCATTTGAGGTTAGAACATTCCAATATGAATGAATCACACTTTACATTAATAGCCTTAGGAGTCCAAAGGATCTCAAAAATCCTCTCAACATTTCTAATCCAATTTTTATCCTCCTGGGGAATCGATGATACCCTATAAGAAGGAGGTTTTCCCTTGAGAAACTCTTGTTCCTTTTCCTTTTGTAGAACTAGTTAATATTATATAGCTTGATAAGGACTATATCATGCACCTTAATCCAGTTATTGATTGGACCAAACCAGGGACTTCACTAATCTCTAATCAATTGTTGAGGTATGATTTTGTCCATCCTCTTCCCTTGATTACATGGGAAGCATTCTGGGAGGCATGATGCTACATCAACTAACCCGTCCATATAAACCATCAATACATCATCTAGGGAAATTTTAAGTGTAAATTACATTCAATTATTTCCTTAGGTCAAGAAAAAACCATGAATTACACAATAATAGATTAAATCAATCAACCCTAACTCATTTTCTATGTGAAGTCTACAAGCTATGCATCACACCTAAAGGATAAGTCCAACAAAATCTTGAAAATGCCATGAAAACCAATGTCTTATCATGAGGTGTGTTGCCCAAACACACCAATTATAACAAGAACCTCAATCATGGATAGTTCTAGCTCACGTATATCTAGAATCTCCCAAATAGAATTATCAAAAAAATTGAAACCTACTCAGATACCATTTATCCATAAACCGGGTTGGGTTTCCATCCATCCCAACACCCGACCTGGCCCATGGCATGACCTAAAGGGTGATACCAATCCCCACAGGATGGAAACAATCCTTTGGGAACCAAGAAACAATTTTAGAATGATTTATACGATGAGAACCAACTATAAACAATAATTTATAATAGAATAAAACTAAGAAACATCGAATAAATATCTTAATCCAACATCCATAACACAATATATCAATATTAACACAACTAAATGAGATAAACCTTTCACAAAATTAACCAAACCCAAAATGACAGAAAATGGATTGGTAACCAACTAGACCACATGATACTATGTAACATGTGGGTTAAAACCCCAGTCCACCCCCATCGACACCTTCCCAAGAGGATCTTCTTACACATAAAACCAGTAATTCCACTATGGGATGCCTTTTGTCTATAGGAATCAAACATGAAAAGGTATATAAACACCTGAGGGTATATTTAGGGTTTGATAAAAGTGAAAAATAGGATACCATAAAAAGATATTTGATGCAATGAAATTAAATGAAAAATTAAGATGCTGGTTTTTAGAATGAAAAGATGCAATTTAAATAAATCATGCCTTGATGGTAAAATAAGTATGAAGTACAACAAAAAGATGATATTGTAAGAATAACATATAAAACATAAGATATCACTAAGGTAATAGGGTTATAAATATCCTATGATCCTCTTAATCTCTGTGATCACATCTCCTAGTTGAAAATTTCCCTCTTGAGCCACCAATCCAGATCACATGAATATTTAGTTAGTGTTGTTATGCCATCTTGTTTGGGAGATCAGGCCTCGACTCTACTGACTCTCCTAACTTAATAGACCAAGTCTTTCCACTATGATAACTATGATTTACTTATTCTTAAATCCATTAATATAATTACATGGAACCCCCTCTAACACAATCCAAATTTCAACAATTAAAACCACGCATGACAGCACCATTTACAAAAGAAAAACATTATTCAACCATGAATGCACACAAAAATCCATAAAAACCTTTCACAACACCGATGAAATTATATAACCCATATCGAAAAATATCAAACATACTAAAAATATAAAATAATTTCAAAGAATATAACCACTTATCGCTTGGTTAAAAACATCAAAAATTTGGTTGGAAACCACCAACTATACCAAGGAGAGTCCCTAAGGAAGTAAGATAACACTATTAACACCAAAATTTAACCCAAAATTCTATATTTGGGCCCAAATTTGGTAAAACTCAGTAAAATAGAAGTATAGCTCTAAGAATAAGAGAGAAAAGACCATGTTAAAGGAATAATAGAGGATATGGGAACTTTACAAGATCATTTCTTGAATATCCAAGGACAAAATTAAAAAAAATGGGATCCCAAGGGAAGTGATGAAGGGAGAGAGCTATTATGAGGGATAAAGGTCTGAATGAGTAATGATATGGGTGATTTGAGGTTAAAATTGGGGTATTAGAATTTTAATATTCTTAATGATCTGCAAGGCCCATAGTTTTCCAGGAGGGTTCCATGCATGTGCACTTAGTTGTGAGACCTAGAAATTTCCACTATCCAAGTTGCATGGTTATCCTTAGAGAGAAACTATCTTAAACACTATGTCTTTTATACTAGATAGTTGCACATTCCAAGGGGCATATTTTCAATAAGGATGGTGCACTTTATCTTTTAGTTGTGTGCTAAACATGTACCTCATTCTATTCATCCCAAACAAAATCCATTTTTCTCAAAAAAAATCTCTCGAAATCCATGTAATAAGAATAAAATCAAAATAAATGTGAAAATTCCTCATAATAAGACTGAAGATGGTACATATAGGTCTCACTCATCACATAATTAAATCATAAATATGAGTTCCATTATATAATAAAAAATTCATCGTATGAAAACCCATAAAAAGAAATGGGTTTTATAAATATTTTGTCATTATATTTATAAACCATAAACATATTGAATAAATATAGTATCATTGCATAGTATTTCCATTAAATATAAAGTATTATCAAATAATTTCATCATAGATGGAAAATCGTTTTGAATGATCACTTGGAATATTTCTTGTGTAAAATACCCTTTCCATTTTGAAATCACTTATTTTAAAAAAATTGGACAATTGAAAAGGAAGATATTATCTTTGAAATTAACCTTTGAAAATTATAATGGGACCACCAAATAAAATATTAGTAATGGTGATGTAAAAATATATTCTTTATATATAATTTAAATAATCCTTCGACATAGTTGTATAAAGGTTACAAATCGTCTCATTCAGAAAATTACAAGATGATTCGATTCCCAAATTATTTTATAAATTAAAACGTGGGAAAAAATACATTATAAAATAAATGTAAAATTGTGATTTTTAAATAAAATCAGTGAAATTATAAAAATTTCTATAGTAGATATATATTTCTCATGTGAGACTTAAACATGAACAATCTCGAATAGATATGAGATTGTGAAATAAAACCATCACCACTTTGGTAACAACTGAATCATAAAACACAGGAGTGAAAACCCATATATGGATTTTTATATCTCATAATATTTTTTAGAAGAACCATAAATTACATTCATGGGATGTATATACATAAAAAAAATGAAATATGTGGAAAATATGGCATGTGCCCTCTAAAAAATTGAAGTTAGATGAAAATCTAATACCTCAAGTCTCTAATTTTTTAATTATCATTAAAACCTCCATTATAAAAAATATGGACTTAAATTTAAATATATTACATAAAAATATTCATATATATCATACAATATATGATTTATTTATGACATATTTTCACCCATTTATTAATAGTTATCTATTAAAATCACATATCTGGTTCATAAATATTTCATCTTCTAAGCATGTTTTGGTTCATCAGTCACGATCCTTATAATTTTATCATGGTTTCATCATTTACATCATTTTAACCATGGTATAAAAATAATATATATTCATTATATACATATTTATAATTATTCATAAAAATTATAGATAGAAAAACGAATTACAGTATTCATGGAAATGGCAGGCCTCAGGTACGCATGAATGCTGATTTCATTTTTTAACTGATGGAAATAAAGAAAGGTAAATTATAATAAAACTTTATAGAATCATTATTATTTCATATTAATCATATATATTCCTAAAATTAGTTCTCATTAAATACCATTTAAAATATAAATGACAAATAAATCACATCGCTTTGTGTAGGTGGTAGTCCATAAGTACACATAAACGTTGTGATCATTTCCCAAATGATTAGATGGTAAGAAGAAAAATGTTATATTAAAATTATATAGTTTTAACTATTTCATAAGTATAATATATAAAAATTTAACCCATCATAAAACCCATCCATAAATTATGGTTAAAAAAATTCGTTGTATCATTGTGTGGCGAGGGTAAGCCGTACGTACGCATGAACAATGCATTCCCTTATACATTGATGGGAAAGAGGGAGAATAATGTTTTCTCATAATCATAATAAAATTTAGGAATATTTATAATACTAAATTTATTATTTTATGATACATACAATAAATTTATATGAGTTAAATAAGATTAGAAAAGAAAGTGATTATGTAAAGAGATTACATATTCATTGAAAATATCCATTATATTTCATCTGAATCTCTCATGGATTTGATTTTTGTGAAGTATAGAATAACTATAATGTTTTAATAGAATTTTATAATGGAAATAATTATATTTTTATTGATCTATAGGGATCAAATTAATGTGAAGAAGTGAATTAAGAGGTTCCCTTTTATAATTGAGGTGAGGGGTACTTTTGGAATTTCTCCAAAATATTAAATTATAATAAATTATTTATCAATAAAAAGGGATAAAAATGTAAATTTATTAAATTATTAAATAATATATGGTTTTAATACAATATAAAAATATAATTTGTAAAATTTTTATTGTAGTTGTAAACCTTATCATTTTGATTAACCCTTAAATAACAAATTTTAGTTTTACAAATGGTAATGTCATTTTCAATATTAATGGATTGTATGTTTTAAATATAAGATGAAAATTGTTCCATAAATGGAAAATTTATGATATTTTATACCATATCATGATCACCATTTATTATTTCATGTTTTTAATTATTTTCAAAGAATTTAATTGAATATTAATTTGATAAAATATCATTATTTTTAATTTTGACACCATTAATTTAATTTAAAATTAAATGCATAAATAATATGGGGTAGTTGAATATAATGATTTAAAACCACTATAATATTTTATGTAGATCAATAAAATTCCTAAATCACAATATTTTGTTAAAATAATGCCACTTTCAATATTTTTTAATTCATTTATCATATTTTTTATTATATTACAAAATATTACATCGGTGTTTCACAAGAAATTAAGATCATTATATAATTTTATTAAACTCAAAATAAACACTTATATTCCCCCTACATTACTTTTATCCATGTTTGGACACATAAGGTATGTTAAAAACAAATAGAGTGTCATTTTATAACATTATTTAATTTAAAGAATATAAATTTCATTTTCATAGAAATGTGCCCATTAAACAACCCAATTTGGGGACAAATGTGTTATTGGTATAATTTAATTTATTTAATAGGAATTAGTATGAAAAATTACCACATTATCACTAATTTTTAAACTCGATTAACTCAATTTATCATTTACTGATGTGTTAAATTCTACCACGGTTACTATTAATATTGACCAGAAATAAAAGATGAAAATTTACTAAAGGTGAACCTCCAATATATATATTTGTAATTAATTTTATCTAATTCAATAACATAAAATAGTTTAAATTAACTTCAAATTATGTGAACAATATGTGATAAATACAGTTTTATAGAAAAAAACACATTATTAAGCATAAAAAATGGATTTATTATTATCTTATGCCTATAAAAATATTTTTGGAATGATTAAAAATTATAATAAATTAAATAATATATATTTTTTATTAAATTAATTCAATAGATATTAATTTAATTTGTTAATATAAAAGTACATTACACGCATAAAACTTATTTTTTAGAAAAAACATAACTTTTATTTTCAAATTATTTATGTTTGTTATTTCAATAATATGATAATTAATGAATTTAGTTTATAATTGTGCATACCATTTATTTTTCATAATTATTTTATTACTGTTCATAGATATTGATCCACACTCTGATTGATAATGGAAACATAATATTTAAATAATGTTACATGGTTTGTCTAAACTCGTTGTTTTGTGAAACGCAAGCCATTGAAGAAATGAAATTATTTAAGGAGAAATATTTCTTAAAATCGTAGGGTGTAACATTGTACCCCCCCACCCCAAATTAATTTCTCCAATTAAATTGATCAGTAATTTGTGAAACAATTGACAATATCTTGGTTCCATTACATCATCAGCTTCCTCTATAGATTCTTCAAAATTTTGGTTTCTCTAGTAAACTATAATAGTGAATGTAGTCTTATTTGGAAGTAGTTTATCTCAATGAGCTAAGGTTTATACAAGTTTTTTCAAATATGAAATATCAGGATCAAGTGGTATTACATTAGAGTTCATTATATTTCACGGATCAAGTATATAAATTCTTTGGATAGATAAATGAAACACATTATGAAGTTGTGAGACATTTTGTGGAAGCACTAAATGATAATCTACCATACATACACTATCAATAATCTCGAAGGGGAGACATACCTAGGGATCAACATCCCTTTATTCCTAAATCACATAACCTTATTCCAAGTAGATATTTGTAGAAAAAACTTCTCATGAACATCAAATTACAAACCACATCAATGAATGTTAGTATAACACTTCTTTCAACACTAAGCTACCTTCATGTGATGATGAATAGTTCTAACTATCTCAACAATTTCCTCATCTTACTTGGGTCCCAATATCATTCGTTCTCTAACATAATCCAAGAAAATTATATATTTACTCTTCCTTGTATAATTTTTTTCATAAGGAGGCATCTGCATTCCTGAGTGAAATATAATGTTTTAAGAAAAAATGACTAACGGAATTTGTTAATCCCAAACATCATTAAAATACATATAATAATATATTATCATATCTTCAAGGGTTTGAATTATTCTATTAGATAGACCAACTATTTGTGGATGATATATCATAATTAAATAAAACTCTTATCCAAAGAATATTAAATACATCACATGATCGTCTAGGGAGACCTAGTATACTGATAGTTATGATAGAAGGTTATACTCCCTGAAATCACACCTCTTTCTGAATATATATTCTTCAAGTCTGATCCAGAGAGAAATATTATTTGATAGATATAAATTTTTCTAAATTTTTAGGTGATGAACTATAAATCATATAGAATTATGAACTTTATATGTTTTGTGAAGTCTTAAAAAAATCCATGGTGCTATTTTCCCATTTCCATTCATGTATGGTTTATTGTTCAAACATCCCCTTAGACTTTAACCACATATAATTATGCCACTAAAAAAATAAGAATTGAAAAAATATTTTTCAATGTACTTTTTCATGTCATCAAATAATAAATACTTTTTTATGTCCATTCACATTTTTTTTCTTCCACGATGCACATAAATTGAAGATCTATAAGGTACATCCATCAACTCATTCTTCAAATCTAATACTGAAGGGACATATACATGGTTACTGAAAATTATTACTCCATCACAAAAAAAGATTTAATTCATGAATATTTCTCACCTTATTTTGTAGATCTTCTACTTAATTATGTTCCTCTTTATTTTTCAATTGTATAGATAATTTAACACTCAATTGAGAAAGTTATTATTTCTACCCTTCCTTCAAGATTTCAATATACATTCATTACATGTCTATAAATATTAGATATTTTCTGATCCTCATCATATATAATATATAATGATCAATTTGAATTAGTGAAAGTACCATATTTTTTTATTCCCATGTTGGTAATTTACTAAGTAATTATGATCATTAATAATTTCCAACCATCTTCTTTTGTTAATGTTCAACTAATTTCAAGTGAAAATATACATTAAACATTTATTATTAGTATATATTTCACAGTTGTATTCAAATAGGATGTTATCAGAACATTAATGAAAAAATTACCTTGGTTAACTTGTAGTCATGAGTTGCGTAGTTTTCCTCATGATCCATCATTTCAAATTTGTCACAGGATATCATTTTATACATTTTCAAAAGAACACATCTCATTTCCTTCATTAAAACAACACTATAGATCCCAAACCATTCTCAACTACAAGATATGGTGAGCACATGTTCACTGAACAAATTTAATTTCGTATCTATGAAATTAACATCACATTCCTTCATATATGTGAGAATAACATATTTTAGAGTCAAATCTGTTATATTAGAAGATAATAATGAGAAAAATATCAAAATTTGTCTAAAATATCCTTCTAACTCAAGAAAACTATAGGTTTTATTTTATATGGTTTCCCTAGTAAATTTCCAAATAACATTGGTATTTGAATGACCTAAAAATATACCCTTAGTTGAGATTATATAACATAATAATTTAACATTGTAAGAAAAAAATCAAAATTAATAATTTTTTCATAAATTTATACATCCTTAGGATCTTCAACCCAATCTCTATGTGATCTTCATGATCATTATTTGCTTAAAATATACAACAATTTCATCAATAATGATTACCATAAACTGATCAAGGTGGTCTCTAAAGACTATATTAATAAAATCTATGAAACTTGTGTGGTAATTAAAAGCCTAAAAAGATTCATTATAAATTCATTACTTCCATAAATTCTATTCAATGTTGTCTTTATTATATCATATTTCAGGACCCTCAATTGATGATATCTAGATAAATGATCAATATTTGAAAATTATTTATAACCATAAAATTGATCAAACAACTCATTAGTATAGGTTATATGATACTATTTCTATATAGTGATGTTATTATGTTTTTGTTAATCAATGAAGAGCTATAAGGATCCATTTTTCTTCTTAAAAATATAATAGGAGCACCCCAAAGTGATGCACTTGGTTAAATGAATACCTTATTTAGATTCTACATTAGTTTCATCTTCAATTCCTGAAACTCAATCAGGTTAATTCTATATAGACTTTTGGAAATAGTTAAAGGAATAGGTATGAGTTCTATTGAAAACTAAACTTCATGATTTGAAGGAAGACCGTCACATTTTTTTAGAAATAAATTAACAAAATCTTGAACAATAGGAAAATCCTTGAAGTCGATTTTCCCTTGAATAATCTATCATAAAGGTGTCATTTTAATTAGAATCAAGTCCCATTAAATGGATTTCATATCCATCTTATGTTCATATTTATCATCCGACTAATATATGATCATTGGTTATTCTATAATATCAAATGCGACTCACTTTCCATGAAAATTAGTGTTATATTTTTTTATTTGGAATACTAATTCATTCAAAAACTAACATCAAACACAACCATAGGGAAAATATAAATATTTTATAAAATTAAATTCCCACAAAATTCAACCAAAGAAGAATCATATACATGGGATGTGATCATTATACCTTTAGGTGTTTTTTCTTCTAATTCAAAATCTAATTATTAATGTGACAGTATGATTCCATTAAAAAATTACTTATATATAAAATATTTGTTTTACCTAGAACTAAATATGACCATAGCCATTCTAGATTGTATTATATTTATAGTTTCACCATCACTTTTTCACACCCTTCATCATAAATAGTGATCCCATGAGATTTACCCTTTCATCTAGGCTTAAGAATTTGTTGAAAATAATCTTCATCCTTAACCATAATATTTGGACACTAGTTAGAGTAATTTTAATACACATGGAATATGATAAACTGGATTGTAGTTGGTCTATCAGGTGATGATTTATCTTTATTCAAATAATTAGATAACTTCTTCTCATCACATTTGACGTATGTCACCTGTAGAACTTTCCTTACACCCATAAAACATTTTTTAGTTTCTGGAAATAAAATTCCCCTCATGTTTTATTCTACACTATGGGCAACACGTAAGTCTTTTCTTCTTTTCTCAATGGCATTTAGAATTTCCTTTTAATTCCATTTTTAATTTCAAACAAAACCATGAGATTAATCGATAAATATAATATAATTTTCAACCATGATAGTACCTCACATGATTTCTTTATAGATATTGAATTCATTATGGATAATTCCTTTCGAAGACTTGGTTTTAGGAAACAAAATATTTGATTTAAATTACTTTCATGTTGGAAGATAATAATAAAAATGTGTTCCTCATAGGACTCCTTAAATTTCCACCATATGTAGCAATGAATTCATCATAATTCAATTTTATCTTAATGAATTCCTTATAAATTTTCATATATATAATATAATAAAAATAATTATAGATATATATGTTATTAAACTCAGTCTACACTATGGAGTAAATTTTATTTTGTTCCCCCATGTTATTGATAAGAGTCCACTATTGATCTATTTTACCATTCAAATGATAATATCTTAAATGAATTATTCATGATCCAAAAACTATGTAATAGAAAATATATTTTTAATGGTATTGATCCATTGATCATCGATTTTTGGATCAACATGAATACTAAATGACGGTGGATGTTTCCTCTTAATAGTATAAATAGACTATGGTTCCCTACTTTTCTTATTTTGAATATCAGTATGATTCCCAGCTTGAGAAACTTTTCTTATAATAATAATAATATTTTTCATTCCAAATCAAAAAAAAATTGGTTGATGATATGGTAAATCATTAAAATATCCACCACATTCATCATTAAAAATATTCATTTGGGTTACATCCATTGTCTAGAAACTAAAAAAACAAACTACGTAAAATAATAATCATAATGGAAAACCACATAATAATGAAAAATGGTATATTGGATATCTAAATCCGGACACTTTATTCTATAAAAAATAATTAATAACCTCGGTATTTCATTATCATTAGTAAAACATTAGTTTTTTATCATTTTCTTATAAAAATACATATGGTTCATGCTGATTTTTTCTTATCCCAGTTCTGAATGGTTTACTAACCCATACTATGATACCAACTATAGATACCCAGACTTTTCATGATAATATGTTACATTTTAATATATGAATATTCATTAAATAACATAATGATCCATGTTAGAATCATTTAGGTCTTCTGCCTTTAGAAACATGTAAACAAAAAAAACTTGTTCGTTGTTAAACTAAATCCTCTCCCACTATGTTTTTCTTATCTGGATCCCTTATTAGACATATCATATAAAAATCCTTTCTTCATAACCTAGGGAAGAAAACATAATATTGGTTTAAGATAGATTCATGGAAATTTTAAACAAATAATATATCGATAATCACATTAGTGTAACATTAGCCTATGGTTATGAGCTAAACAATTGAAAACATACCCTGCGTATCATTGGTCATAAACTGGAGTTGTTGCATAAATTTTGGAAGTTCATAAGACATGAATCATAAAGGAACCGAAGAACATGATCCATGAGATCATAACATTGGAAAATTAAATGGATTGTGACATACACATAAGCATAGAAAATCTTATGTTATGGATACCCACCAAGACATTCATAACATGTTTATTTTGCGATGACCACCCTTGTACCTACTTCGGGCTTTGGATAACCCCTCGTGTACCCTCTTTTGGGATTGGGAAAACCACATGTCTACCCTTTGAGCACATAGAACATTAATCATTTCATAATTCATTTCCGAGATATATAGTATTCACCCATCATATAATCTAAATCATACATATATGTTCCAAAATATCATAAAATAATCATTATACCATAACCCATTAAAATGAATGGGTTTCATCAATATTTTTTAGCATATTAATGGACCATACAATGAAAGATAAATATGGTATCCTTGGATCATACCCTAGAAAGAAAAAGTAACATTAATGTATTTCATTTAATATGAAAATTTATATTGAAATTTCACTTGGATAATTTATTGTACAAAATATATATTTCATTTTGAAAAATCCTATTTTAAAAAATCATTGTGAAGAAAAAAAAATATTTCAAAATAGTTTTTCAAAATTTTAAAAGAATAATCAAGAAAAATTTTATTCAAGATGATGGGAAATTATTTTCATGTCATATGTGTTAAAATGTATTCCTTACACACTTTAATAAAAAGGTTAATAAGTACCTTGTTGGGAAATTACAAGAATATTAAATTCGAAAAAAAAATTATAAAGTCAAACATGTGGAAAATGAATTTAAAAAATTAGTGTATAATATTAAAATAATTTTAAACAAAATTACAAAACAAGGATATGGAATAAAAATACTTCCAATGAGATACTTAAATGTAAATAATATTGAATATATATGAAATTGTGAAATAAAACACTTATCAAATTCATCACTTTTGAATCATAATCTACATAAAAGAAAAAACATTATATGGTTATATATATCCCAAAAAAATATAATTATCAAAAAAATTAATTAGGACCAGTATTTGCACTACACAAAAAAAATGTTGTGGATATGGTATGTGTCTCATTGAACTTAAAGTCAGATGAAAACCATAACATAAGTCTTTAATTTCCCCATTCACGTTCAAACCTAACATTTAGAAAATATGAATTTATTATACAAGTATTACATATCCATATTCTTGTCTATCATACCATGTATTATTTATTTATGAAATCGTATCAATAATTCGTTAATAATTTGTTAAGATCATTATTGTTTTTTCTAATAATTGCTTCATTTTATAAGCATGTTCCAGTTCGAAAATTCTGCTCCATATAAACTAATAATGGTTCCAAAATTTATTTAATTTTAATCATGTTATAAAAAATAATATATATTAATTATATAATTATTTATAATCATTCATAAAAATTATATATAGTTTATTATGATAATAGCTCATACGTAAGAAAGAACGTTGTTTTTATTTTTCAACAGAAGAAATGAAAAAGGTAAATACCAATTCAAATTTTCATAATTATTATTATTTTATATATATAATTTAAATTCCTAAAATCTATCTTCATTACCATCAACTTCAAATATAACTAAAAACGAATCACATCTCTTCATGGAGGTGGTTGTCCACAAATACACATGAACGAAATTATTGTTTCCCAAACGACTTGATGTTATGAAATAATATGTTATATTAAAATTATATAAGTATATTTATTTTAATTTATCAAATATAGAAAGTAAAAATATCATAATTTCCATACATTTGGTATGGTCATAGAAAATTAATTGTATCACTACATGGATTTGGTAAGTCGTACATACACATAAGAACTAGATTCACTTCTTGTTTAATGGGAAACAGATATTATAATTGTGTTTTAATAATAATAATAACATTTATCTACTTATAGGACACTTTTTGTATTATTTTCTCTTTCAAATAAAATATTTATAGGAGTAAAATATGATTAGAAAAGAAAGTGATTGGGTAAGGTGATTACCTCTTCATTGAAATGGCTCTTTTATATCTCCACTAAAAGGCTCTAGGTAGGCCATTTATGGATACTATACCCTATAGAATATGAATATATAGTTTTAGAAGTGAAATTAGTAGATTTTATCGAAGACTAAAGGATTAATTTAGTATAAATAATTGAGGGAAGAGGTACCCTTTTATAATTGAGGTGAGGGGAACCTTCTGAATTTTTCATGAAGATTAAATTTTAATAAATTAATTATCAATCCATCTGTCTCAAAATAACCATGGATTCAGATATAAGATAATATATAGTTTTAATAACATCAAATGGTATATTTTATAGAAATTTTAGTGTAACTTTAAACCTTATCATTTTGATAAACCATATTTAAATTTTTTAAATTTTAACAACAATAAAACCTTTTTCAACATTAATGTGTTATAATTTTTAATTATAAGGTGAAAATTAATCCATAAATATGAAATTTATGAAATTTTTTACCATATCATATCCAAATTATCTTCATTCAATATTTTTATTATTTTAAACTAATTTAATAAAATATTAATTTGATCAAATATCATCATTCATGATTTTGAAACTATTCATTTAATTTTACTATAAATATAATGAGACAATGTGTGGATTTTAGTATAACTCATTCAAACCTCCCTAATATTTCATATAGACCAATAAATTTTATTTTTCATGTTAATTTATTCAAATTTTGTCACTTTTTAATATTTTTTAAATCATTTATTATATTTTTTTACTAAATGGAGAAATAGTACATTGGTGTTGCATAATGAAATGAAGGTTATTATATAATTACTAAAATTTAAAAATAAATTTCTATAGTGAAACAAATTTTATCAAGTATAAATAAAAGAGTATATTCATTCATAACATAATTGTTTATCAATGTGTACACATAGTATATTTGAACAACACTGTTACATTTCATTACATTCTTTGATTTAAGTAATATATAAGATATTTTCAAGGAAAATATTCCCTTAATATAACAAATTTTATTTTTATATGTATTATTTTTGAATAATGTATGGATTATTTTTTAGACAATGCTCTAAGATGGAATTAAATCTTGAGGCCTCGTGTACACAAAATAAATATTAGAATTATTAGAAATATATTAAATAGAACACATGAAAAAATTTCATGAAAGGTAGAATAACTTATAAATTGAGGCCTATATTATAAATATAATGAAAAAACTGAGTTCGTAGTATTGTTTTCACCCTAGGTGTGATATAACCTTTATCTAAGTGGGGAATTAACAAAAAAGGTGTCGTAAGTGAAAACTAAATAAAATAATTAAATAAATTTTTTGGTTTTCATTGTTTATATAGTGAAAATGATTTTCCTATAAGTATACAATTATGTCAAATCATTAGTGTTTTCCACATAAACCTAGACCCATTGGAGGACTATTGGAGAGAGAGTTGTAGGATATCTCTCAGAAGAACGTCAACCAGATCATAGATCAGTAAACGGTGGGAAATTGGATTCAAACATCTCACCAAAAATAGTGACATAGACTCTTTCTTCATTGGTGATATATATTTCATGAGTTGGTATGGTTTTTTGTTATATTTTTCCATTGTTTTATATTTTTATGATAAATGAGAGCCAATTGACAAATATATTGATTCACGAATCAATTATTTTGTGGGATGGTTTATCTGTGGGGATTCTTTAGGGAAATTACTTTGTGTTTTTTTACTATATATTTATTCTTAATTATTAATTTTAATGGAAACTGATCAATTCCAACATGTAAATTGTATGAGGTTCATTCATCATGGTATTTTTGTTTTTTTTCCCACCTAATTTATTTATTCATCATCGATGTTTCATTTCTCTAGTCATTCGACCAAAATAATGGGGAATCGATCATTGCACACATGTTTTATGTTTCAGTGATTCAATATCATATATTTGGACTTTTTATAACGTGAGGATCATATAAAGGTGGTAATATAAAATAATTCATCCTGGATTTGAGACCTTTAGGTTTAGGTGGAGTGTAAGATGATGATAGGAACAAACAAAAACTATTTCTCATGCGAATCATATTGCCACAATCTAGTGAATTGAACTGGTTAGGTTTGGGTGAACTAGATCCGCCGTAATTGATGTGATTTATTTCCTTATATTGTTCTAGAAGATCCAGAACACCTAGTAGAGTAATAATGGGGGCATTCAAGAAATCCCAATCTACTAGACATGAAATCAAGGATTACACAGCATGTGGGACCCCTGGTGTGGTGTCTAGGGTTTCCAGGTGAATTTACGGTTCAGATTGCATGTGACCACTATCACAAATCATGTCATACCTCCTCTATATGATTATTATATACATCAGTGGGTACACAAATTGGATCTAGAGTACAAGAGCATAGACCCACTGTGTACTCCCATATGGACCCTACCATGCCTAATGTACATTGGTTTAGCCTTGTACTTGGACATGTACAGAAGTACACAAGAAAAGGGAACATCATGTATATAATGACATATTCTTAACATAAATTTATATTAAAAAAAATTTAATGAACATTCATATCATTATAAAAGTACATTCCTGAGGACAATTTATAAACATGGAACAAAATCTTATGACTTGGTAAAAGATCTTCAATGTTTCCTTGAAAGATCTTCTCCTTTAGTAAATATACATTAAACCTTTATTCATAACCAATCTAAAGGAAACAAAATAAATGGGTGAGGTTGAATTTTAAATAATTTTAAATATAGTAAATACATTGGAATTACATGAATATAATGGTATGAGAACCTGAGAAAACCATTTGAATATTATACCCAACAAATCAAAGATCAAAAACATGATACATTACATAATGATTTATAGTTCATAAGATATAAATAATAAGATAATAAATAACATGAACCATGTTATCATATCATAGGAATTAGATATATAATTTGTGGCCAACAAATAATCATGTTATATCCTTCCCTATAAGTCAAGGGTAATTATAAAAAACTTATTAGGGAACATCATGGGGACTACACCTACTGGGTGGCACACACTACCATCCCTAGTTTTAGTTCATTCCTTTAATGGGATTGGGTTTCCCCATATTCCCATTCTATATTAGGTTTCCCCATCTTCACATAGTGGATTGGGTTTCCACAACAGCATATATTTGATCAAGTTTACCCAACTTCCCATAGTAGATCAATTTTCCTCATATTTAATAGTGGATAAATCCTTTTGAAATGAATCCCTTGATTTTATCATAAGATATAATTCTTTATTGAATTATTTGGAGAGAGATATGGGTCCCACCGATATAATTTCATCAAATCATAACCCGTGAAAATAGTCGATATTCATAAGAAAATACAGTATGAAATAGAAACCGATTTTATAAACATTTTTCCTATTAAAGATAAATGTATTTAATAATAATTATTCGATCAAGACAAAAACATTCAGAGAAAAAATATGAAAATATTATTTTGAAAATTTCTAGAAATTCATGAGTTCTACTAATTAATGTCACCTTATATTGAAAACATTTTCAATATAACCTTCAAAAACTTTTCTTGATGAAAATATAATTTATTATTTGAAAATAGATTTTTAAAAGGTAAAACTTTTTTGAAAACCTTTTTCATAAAAACATATAAGAGAATATTGATTTTTTTAAACCCTATTCCTTGAAAAACTAAAAAATAATCTTGAAAATATTTTAAAAATAATTTTCGTTGAAAACTTATAAAATAATATTCAAATAAAATTGAAAATATTTTCCTTTTACAACTTATTAAATAATATTGAAAATATTTGGAAAACAATTTTCATTGAAATATATAAAATATGTTTCCAAAATAATTAAAAAAAATTATTTTAAAATGAATTGAAAACATATAAATAAATATTCAAATTGTTTTGAATAATATTTCTTTGAAAAAACATATAAACCATATAAAAAATATTGAAAAAATTTTCAAAACAATTTTTTTGAAAATAAATTAAAATATATTAATGAATTAGTTAAAACAATTTGAAAACATTTTTATTTTAAAAAAATGTTAAACATATAAATAAATATTGAAAACATTTTTTGAAAACATTTTTCTTAAAGAACATATATTAATGACCGAAGAGAGCTGTAAAGTAGAACTTTTTTAAAAACACATTCTTAATAATATTATGTAGAAAAGAGAGGTAAAATGATACTAATACATGATTAAATTATCAATAAAAATAGGATAATAAAAATGTTGTGTTATTTTGATATATGTAACGTAAGAGTTCATCAATGGAATCATAATCATAAGTGATCTCAATCTATAATGTGAATATAGCAATAAACTATTTCCACTTTGGTAACATTGAATCATAGTCCCCATTAAATAATAAAATTACATGAATATTTAAATATCATTAATGGAAGGATATTCATGAAATAACATGTCAGAATTTATTATATAGACCAAATACAAAAATTCATGTTCATAACCTGGCATTTATCTCAAAGAAACAAAATTGAGAAAAAATAACTTCACGAGTTTGGTAAATTTTGGACCACAAACCCATTGAAATAAATATAATCAAAATTGATACATTAATACCTATAACTTTATGTATAGGAATCATATAATAAATACATGGGTAGTTAACTCACCTATTTTTAGAAATAGGTGGTGAACATGGCTTGTGTCTCACGGAAAATAAAACTAAGATGAGAAAACCCTTAGCTTAAGTCATGACTATCACCGTAATCATTCAAAACTCCAATATAATAAATATATATTTATTATAAATCTATAAAATAATATTATTATTATATATAATAGAATATATTATTTTATGATTACTATATATTACACATTTTTTAACAACTCAATGTTAATGTTATGTTTCTGGTAATAATCGCTTTATTTTTCTCTTGAGTTTTGATTTGTCATATTTTTTTACCTTATTGTTATTTCAGGATATTAAGAATGTAATACATGATATTAATATCATATATTTTTTAATATAATTAATTATAGTAATAAATTAAATATTAAAATATTAAATGAAATATACCACTAATGGAGATGGTAGGTCGTACGTAAGCGTGAACATTGTTTCCATTTTTATATCAAATTGAATGGAAGAAAGTAAATGAAATATATGTAATATAATTCATGTAGAATTAATATTTCATATATATCATATATTTTTTACTAAACCAATCCTTAATACATTCCATGTAATGTGTGAATGAATCACATCACTTTGAGGATGGGATAGTCTACATATCCACAAACGAAGTTATTGTTTGGGCACAAAATGAAAAGCATGAAAGTAAGTTTTATATAATAATTAAATAAGAATAATGTAATAATAAATATCATCTATATAATATAATAACATATTTTCCATCATAATTATCAACAATGAGAGGTGGTAAAGAGAAAAAAGTAACCACATCATTTCGTGAGGTGGTCATTGGTCACACACAAGAACGATGACTTCATTTTCCATTAGATTGAATTTTGTGTAAATTTTTGTTTAAAATTGTAATAAAAATGTATCAGTATATATTATATAGTGATTTTATTATATAATCATTGAATAATAATAATTGATTTTGTGGATACTGAAAATAAAACAATGGAGCCTGAGGAAGGATGTTACCTCTTCTTTGGGTAATTCCTCTTGGTTTGCACCAAAGAGTTTCCTTGGAAGGATTTATTCCTAATGGATGGTTTCTATAATTTTGGTAGAGATATAGAGAGACTATTTTATCAGAGTTTTGATTGTCCAATTTTTATTTAGAGGTGTGATTACTGGGAAGAGTTGATTCTTTTTATTGTGGAGGAGGAGTGGCATTACAATAAATACCAAATGGTAAGAACTTAGAAGAGGTCTCCCATACCTACAATGGTTCAAAAATGGATAAATATTTGAGTAAAGTGAATTTATTTCCATGAAAAATCTTAACCACAAAAATATAAGTACATTTTTATAATTTTGATCTTTAGAATTTATCATTCCTTATATTTTTCGTTTTGGTTTTTTCATTTAGGTAACTAGTTTTCCAAGATATGTAATTTTACCAATAAGAATAAATTAAATTTTTATTAAATAAAAATATAATAACAATGAATTATAAATACTATATATAATTTAAAAAATAAAAATCTAATGATTATTGGGAATTTATTTTAAAACAAGGGCATGTAACATTCAAAAACACTGCTTTAAAATGAACTATGTTAATAATGTTTTTACTTTTTAAGTGTCTATATCTTCATTATAAAGATAATTTCTTCCTTTAATTGACCAAATTTCTTATATACTAAAACTAAAAAATAACATGTCATAAGGTAGTATTTTTATTAATTTTTACAGTTTTAATAAAATTTCATTTGTTGTAAAAACAAATTAATTTTACTTTGGACATTATTTATTTAATTTAAATTTAAAAATAAAAAACATTATTGATAATAAATTAATTATTTTAACATATGTATAAAATGATATATTAATCAAATAAAATAATGAAACCAAATAATTCATTAAATATACTTTACTTTTAATTTGTTTAGAATTATTTATTTTATTTAATTATAATCTAAATAAACCATGGAGTAGTACTTATTTAGAATTTAATATAACTAATTATTATATAAAAAATAAATATAAATAATTATGATACAAATAAATCATTAATATTAAATAATTTTATTTATAACTAAAAATATGTTGTTTTTTTTCATATCTCAATGTTTTATAAATGTTAAAGGTAAGAAAAGTTCCTTTTTTGACTTTTTCTTTACATAACTTATGGAATATGAATCTTTTATTGAATATTATACCACTAAACCATAAAATTAGAAAAGTTAATGAATGTAGTATAAATATGGGATGATAATGGGTTTTGGATAAGTATATGGTTCAATTTGGCCTTTATGTTTAAGGTGTAGTCCTTTGTTAAGATACTTTTTATCTTATTCATTGTGATAAATTTAAATCAATTTCACAAAGTCTTTTTGTCAAAAACTAATTTTAACTTATTATAAAATAAAAAATAAGATGAATCAAAATTTGGAATCCATTTTTTTAAATTATAATCACCAAATTGGTATAAATTAATTAAAATCTAATCTTGTAGACGAGACAACAAAGCGTGTTTTTAATGTAAACTTTCTCCGATGTTTAAACTTTTTATATTCAATTTCAATGTGAAATTGATTTAAATGACATAAATTTTATTTATTTATGTAAAATTGTCTAATTATTATCTACAAAACTAAAATTTAATTTAACTATATAAATAAATTATATGAAAATCAGTTTCGAATTATAATTTAGTGTTATTCATAATTCATCAAAAAATGAAACGTTAGTAAAAAATACTAAAAAAGTATCCCTAATATAATTTTTAATTTCCAATTTCAAAAATGAATTTTATTCTTTCAAATAAAAATTATCAATACAAAAATAATATTTCAAATGGGGTTTCCAATAAAAGATGGTAAAATTTCCTTTTATAAAAATTTATTTTTTTATTCAAAAAATTGGATTTATTTATAACATATAAAAAACATTATATTGGATGAATATATAAATAATTATTTAATATATAAAATATAAATTGTAATTAAATCATAAGTTCAAAGTTTTTTTAAAATTTATTAAGGTAGAATAGTGTTCGTACATAGAAAAATACTTTTCATAGAAAAGTATTTTCTTTATTTTTTAATAGTTCTTACATTCACTTCTAGAAATTTATAACCAAATGATTCATTTTATATAAATGCATAAATAATATTCCTGTAATAGAGTTACTCATATTAATATCTTTCATTCCAACAACTATGTGGTCGCTATAATAATATTTTAATAGCCATATTAATAGTATATTGTAGTTTGTTAAAAAATCGTCTTTGCGAATATCACAACCGAAACATAGTGATTTAATTAAAAAAAATATTTGTTGTTTCATGATATTAAAAATATCAAAACTATTAAATTAATTAAAAAATCATAAAATCTCGGGTTGTTACATTCTACTCCCCTTACAAGAAATTTCTCCCTCAGAATTTGTTTTGGTTATTAGACGTTTTGAACTTGAAAGTACCTTTCACCAAAACCCACATTGTAAAAAATAAATACCAAAACTACCATTAAATGTGAATGTTTTAAAGATTACAGTTATACAAAGTAACTCATAATTATGATTCCTCATAGGATAACATAGGTGGTAAGAGAAAACATGGACAAGGAAGAGAAATCTAACCAACATGTTCTGATAGAGAGTGATGGAGAAAATTGTTACGAGAAAGTTAACAGTCCCAAAACCATAAACATAAGAAATGTGATATAGGACATTGATACCATCATAAATAGTGATAATAGTTTAAATATGTTTTTTAAAACCCTTTTCTAAAAGAATATATTCTTAGTTGATTTTATTCTATTCATTATGCATAATTTCTTCATTTAGTTGGGCTTGATCAATTTCTACTTCACCTACTTATCCAAAAATAAAGGTGATTTTTTTATACCTGAAGCACTAATAGATCATGAGGATCATAAATATAATTATAGGCCACTCCATCTATCCTATCACAAAAAAATATTTGAATAGGTTATCCAAAATTTATAAATATTCATATGGTGATATAATACATTAATCTCTACACAATCATCCAAAACATAATATAAACCATTCCATAAATAGTCATCCTTGTAACCCTTCCAAATATGAAAATCCAATAAATTAGAATAGAGTTAACTAAATCATATTAACATTTATCCTATATATATCATAATGTATATCTTCTCTGTCACTATCCAAACATGCGAATACCCTCATCATGTATTCTCTTGAGACATGGTAATAACCTGAATTACCATAAATCATTTTCAAAAACAAGAATGCTTCCATATTCCAAATATTATTGGATATATTCCTTGAATCCAAAAAATTTTGAACTTTATACATGAAAACATATACCACTTTTTCATAAAATCCTTCATCTATTCTGATATCATAAATACTTCCAATTTACATTATCTAAATCATGGATTCTTTATAAATATAAAATATCATTTCCTCATCATCAATAACATGTCAAGGTTTCTATTCCTTTAATGTAACCATTCCATTAAATAAATTTTATTGGTCATTAGTATCATTTAGTACATTTTTTAAAATATAAATAATTCAATAAACAATCCTTAAATACTTCAGGATTAATACAACATATTCTGTGAATTACCAAACATATACACATCAATCATCCCACTTTATTCGTAATCCATTACTCAATATTAAAAAAATTATTCCTTAATACCTTTTAAAAAAAATGAAATATAAATCGTGTCTTAAAGTTCTTAAACTGTAATCTAATCATGATTCTTTTGTTTAATGTAAAAAATACTAGAAGTACATTTGATACCTTTCACATGTCATTTGTGGTCTCCTTATCTTCATGAGTATATCCAATACTCATACTACCTTCTTGATCTCTTCACAAGTGTAGATACATGAAGCTTGATGTACATGGACATTACATTACTTTAGCAGAATACTTAATACATAACAAAAAAAGACACAAAAGGATTGTAATAGTTTAGTGTATTTGGAAACACGGAATATAATCTTATAATCATGGTGAGAGATCATCAACATCTCCCATAAAGAACTTCACCTTTTTGTTTTCTTACCTAAAACCTTTCTTTAAATCCTGGGGAAAAGAAAACATATAAAGGGTGAGCTCAAATGCTCAGTAAGGGTAAGAATGGATAACATAAAACAAATCATATACATTTGAACTTCAAAACATGAACATAATATTTAAACATCAGAATCTTGAGCAATGACATAAATCATGGAAGTATGTAAGGCATAGATCATAAAGAAACATTAATCATGATAAAATAGAATTGTAATTATACTTTTAATTGTGGAAAACCATTAATCACATGATATGACCTCCATAGTAGCCAAGGCATTGCTGCCAAGACCATTATAGTGGACAAAGTCCCTTTATGAATCGATTTCACTCCTTGTTCCAGTCCTATACTACTGAACCGGTTAAACTTGTCGTTCCAGCCATGTCTATCTCATGATATATAAATCATTACCCAATGCATTAGAGGGAGATATAGGTCCCACAAATCTCATAAATAAATAATTCTTACTTGTGCAAAAAAATAAACATATATCATTCATAATAACCCAACGAATAAAATGGGTTTCATAAACATCATCCCATCATTACATAATCCCTATAAAAGAAATGGATATAATTTCATAATAAGGAAATTGAAACCATGTAAATCATAGAGACATTATACTTGGAACATACACATATGAAATAATTTCATCTTAGATGAAAAATGGTTTCGATAGAACACTTGAAATGAATTCTTGAGGAAAATATCCTTTCTTCTTCAAAATCATTTTCTTTTCACAAAATTTCATTCAATTTTAAAAGAAAAGGATTTTGTTGAAAATAGTCATGAAAACATTTGGAGGAAGATTTATGAAAATTAGGCTTTATAAAACTGTAAAGATCCTTTCATGCCATATACGTTAAAAAACATTCTTCTCGTACTTTTGTCTGAAAAGTAAAAAAAAGTACCTTGTAGGGTAAATAAAAGAAACATTCCTTCCATACAATGTAGTAAAATTCAAAAATTTGTAGAAAGGACTTTAAAAATACATGAAAACATTTTTAGAAAACATGGTCATGGATGATAAAGATAACCCCAGTAAATACATATGAATAAACAATCTCGGATAAAAATGAGATTGATAAATTATCCCTTACCTTAGGTCTGATATGCTTCGTACGTATCTGAACCTCCTATATAATTATTTAAATAATGTCATTGACTTATTGCAGAATAATATTAATTGTTATTATATCATATATGTTTCACTTATGACTTTATATTACCCATTATTTTGTAAATTCCAAGTTAAATAAGCGTTTTGGGTAAAATCATTTCATTTATCGTATGTGTTTCGACTTGTCGTTCTTGATATTATTACTTATATCCTGATTTACATAATTCCAGAATGTAAAACATGATTTATATATAATATATATTCATCATATACATATATATATATTATAGATCGATAAAAGGAATGAAATACACCGTTCATGGAGATGGTAGGCCGTACGTATGCATGAACGTTGTTTTCGTTTCCTTATAGAATCGAATGAAACTAAATAGATGACATAAATATATATATATATATATATATATATATATATATATATATATCCAGTAGAATTATTATTTCATATATTTCATTATTATTCATTATATAAACTATATGATCATTCATGTATGGTTAACATGGAGAATGAATCTCATCGCGTCGTGGAGACGGTAGTCCGTTCGTACGCACGAGCGATGATATCGTTCCCATAATTATTGAATAGAATTGGAGTGGATGGTATAATATATCAGAATCAGTATTATGTTATAATAACCTTATATAGTTAATCTTTACACCATTATACCCATCCATATATGGTGTTGGTGGAAAAATATATTTCACCACGGTGTGAAGACGGTATTCCGTACGTACGCACGCGTGGTGATTTCATTTTCCGTAGGATGGATAGATGGTGAAATAGGGTTGTATCATAATTATAATAACATATCATTATATTATTTATACTGATATTATTACTTCATAATGAAACAACTAAAGAAGAATAAGTGGAAGAAGAAATAGAGTTGAAAGAATCCGTAACAGACATTACCTCTTCTTTGAAGCGCCTCTTTGAGACCTCCTCTTAGGGCATGCAAAGTGGTCTCTGAAGAAGGTAAGAAACTCTAGGATGTTTCTATGGATGTGGAGAAGATAATTTGGCAGGTTTTGGCCGAGCATGAAGGCTCAAAGTGGTGTGAGGAACAGAGGGAGGAGGTTCCCTTTTATAAGGGAGGAGAGGGGCACCTTTGGAATAACTAAAAATATTATTTTATTATAAAGTCATATTAGGTTTTTAATGGCTCCAAATTGATTTATTTCGAATATAAGGTGGGGATGGGTCGAACTCCTCTCATAAAATATAATTTAGACACGTTTATGTTCCTATTTTAACCTTATCATTTACATTTAACTTTAAGTTAAATAATTTTACTTTTACAGTGTCTTCTGGTGTTCTTACACTATAAGGTTAATAAACATACTATAACAAGCCAAAAGAACCCCAAGTTGTTCATTATTAATATATATATCCGTATCTAAGTAATTAGGCCGAACCTTATATTTTTAGGAATAAAATAACAATTAATAATATAATATTTGTTTTAAAAACTATTTTATGTCAATTTTGACACTATTTGGTACATGATTTTTTTGAAAATTATAACAGCATGATTAGTTCGAAAAACGTTACTTAAATAAATAATAACATGTCATATTAACCAATAAAATTAGTTTAATTCATCAAGAGTCTCAAATTACATTTATTTGGGTATTTATAACATCAATTATGTCAATATTTTATTAATAAGATAATCACTGCATCATCTTTGTGTCATAAATAAATTAAATTATTTAATGTCTAAAAATTATAAATAAAATACCATTATGTACGATATCTTTTTATATTTATAATTAATATTTATATTCTAATTTATCTTATGTATAACCCTATATTAAAAATTATTTACTTATTAAACATTGATTTTAACTATTTTAACCCTTCTTTAAATAAATTAATATTAAATGTCCTAATCTAATCCAAGTGGGCCTAAATGGTCATATTTTATTCCTAAGGTTGTTGTTGGTCGAATTACACTTATCCAATAGAATTAGGGCATGTGTTAGGGTATTAATAATATCATTTTTACCCTTAATTATCCTATTTACTTTTAACCGTGGTAAATAAAAGTAAAAAGTTACTATTCACCAAAAATTATTTTCATCTTATTGAACCACATTTTAGTCGTTGATATTAACCGTGTGTCTTGGATTTTTGAAATTCAATTCACAGAAGTGGTAAAATTTAATTTAAATTAAAAAATGTCATGTTTTTAACTACTATTAAGTGGTTTCACTATTCATCAAAATTTGAAGTTTTTCTAAAAAATACCAAACATTCAGCCTAGGAATTATTTGATATTCGATATTCAAAATTTATGTCTATTTTTCCAAATTCATAATATATAAGTGGCATTAATTAATTTTAAATTTAATTCCCATTATGAAAACAAATAGCGTGTTTTTAAGAAACAAAAACAATCAAAAGATTGATACTTGTATATATCCAATTTCAAAGTGAAATTAATTCCAATGAACAAAATTGGTTTAAATGGTAAAAATATATTCTAATTAAACTTTAAATCCAATTAAAAAGATAATATAACCATATAAATTATTGTGATGAAGAAAGTTGTTTTTAATTAAAATATAGCGTGTTTTTACTATTCATTAAAATATGAAAGTTATCTAAATAATATGAAAAATTTATCCAAGGTAAATTTTTATATCCTGATTCTAAAGAAAAATTTTATTTTGTCAAATTGAACTTATAGACAAGTCAAAAACAAGATTTAATGTGGGTGCGCCATCAAAAGGCGGAAAAACTACATTTTTTGAAAATTACTTATTTTACTCAAAAAATTGATTTTGTTCTCATACCATGTTCTAGAAAATGTGTAAGATGAATAATAATGTTATAAAATTCAAAATTTAGTTGATACTATTCATAATGGGTAGTTCATAAAACATATCGTTGTTTAGCAGAACTCAGTATTGCGTACAACACACGCTATCATGGAAGGTCGTGATTGCGTGTAATGAAAGCCAAGTCAGGGATGTGTTTTGTGCAAGCTCCTTTTGGTGTAGCATACAACACAAGACATTAATGAAATTAAAAACAATATTTTTCATAAAATCTCGGGGTGTTACATTCTACCCCCCTTAAAATGAATTTCTCCTTCGAAATTCGTCGGGGTTATAAATGGTTTACTACTCGAAAGATTGTTTAATAGAAACCCACATCGTAAAAAGCAATGCCAAAACTTGTCTTTAAATACTAAAGTATGAAATTTAACGGTTACCCAAATTAACTCATCACTGGGTTTCCACGTAGGAGAACATAGGTGAAAATATGGATATGGAAGAAAAATCTACCCATCAAGTTCTATTGGAGAGTGGTAGAGAACATAGCAATGAAAAAGCCATCAATCACAAAGCCATAGATTTGTGATGATCTAAGGTACGATCTGATTCATTGGATATAAGGGCACTAGGAAAACATTTTTGGTTTTCAAGATCATTTCCTTAAAGTTCATGAAATTGGAATTAGAAGAAATACTTTCGTGATTTTGGTACAGTCTCACCGTTGGTCGTTATTTGGACAATTTCCACTTCATCTCTTAAAGAAATGAAGTTGAATTTGTCATTCATGAAGTGTTAGCAGATCATGTGATAGAATGATGGGTCATTCCATCTGTCTCAAACAAAAGGTTATAAAAGTTATCGAAAATAAATAAGTCCATCTATAGTGAGATTAATCATATATGGTTCCTAAAATGGACTTATACTTCATATATCATACAGCTTAATATAATAAAACTAGTTTCTACTAAACAGGGACTTCCTGTAGGCCAATGGTAGGTGATAAAGGCCAGTCGTACTTTGGTTGTGGGTTCGATTCCCACAGCCATGTCCGACGCGATGGGTTGTTGCCTGTCCTGCAGGTTGTCCTTTTTTTAAAAAAAATACATTATTATAACTTTCCATCAATAATATCGAAAAAGTTCTATCCTTAAACAATACTAACTTATGTCCAACATAATCCATTCCAATATTTAGGCTTATCCAAAATACTGTTGTCCAATCTCATATTATAGTGAAAAAGATTACCAAAGAGTTCATATAACAAGCATGTTAATACCATCGTTGATCACCATATATCATAAGATATTCCTTGTTTGTCACATTCCAAACATTCGAAGGCCTTAATCATGTATTCTCTTGAAAAAAATGAATACCCATTGAACCTTAGTGAAAACATGAATGCAGTTATAAGTTAACACTTCCCATATACCAAAATCCTCAAAATTCTATATACTCAAACCATGATACCACATAGTTCTTATATCAATCATGAGCTCATGAATACTGTCAAACATTTCATTTTCTCCTTATCCCTTCATTATGCGCATATCATATTCTTTCCAAAATATTTGAATCACTTTTCATGGTTACCGGTACCATAAAATTATTGAAAACCACAATAGACTAATATAAAAATATTCTAATACACCATAAAAGTACCTCAACAACATTATTCTTTAATACTAATACATAAACACTTCAATCCATCCTCTTCAATTATTTTCCTGGAATAAGTCCTTCCTTGATTTAGAAGTAACTTTTTAGGTCAGGGCATTGAGTTGGGTAATGCCCATGTTCTCCACAAATAAGACATTGAACTCCATAACAGTCTATCACTCTATGACCCTTTTTATCCACATAGATAACATCTATCCCTCCATTTGAGGTATTCCTCAAGGTTCTTCTTCCCTTCTTTAGAAATATCAATCTTCCTTTCTTTATGCTCCTCAACAAGCGAACATGGATAAAAGTCTATCTTCCTCTTATTTGATGAATTAGGCATTCCACTAAATTTCACCTTGTTAATCATATATCACAATGACTAATTCGGAATAATCCCAATATCTTTATCTCTAGGCATTATGCAATTTTGTTTCTCATAGTCACCAATTTGTCCATTGGATTCAATGTTAACCGAATTCCTTCTGGTTCCCTCTATTGACTAAAACACAAAAATAATTTTGTGAGAGGCAAAAATCATACAATGAAAATAACATAATCAAGGGGGAGTACCTTCGACATCTACCATCTTAGGTTTAATTCTAATATCGTTACCGTAATTCTAGGAATATAACCTATACTTATACTTAACCGTAGGGATATCCCTAGACATACCTTTGAAATATCTCTAGGGGTCTCACTATAATTTATGCATCATAGTTTCCACAGGTTGACTAAACCTTTCCTCCGATACCAACTGTAGAGACCCAAATCTTGATGTACATCGACATTACATTACTTTAGCAGAATACTTAATACATAACAAAAACAGACACACAAAGATCGTAATAGTTTAGTGTCTTTGGAAACTCGGAATATAATCTTCTAATAGTGGTGAAAGATCTTCAACATCTCCCATAAATATCTTCCCCTTTTTTTTCTCTTACTTAAAACCTTTCTTTAAATCCTAGGGAAAAGAAAACATATAAAGGGTGAGCTCAAATGCTCAGTAAGGGTAATAATGGATAAAATAAAACAAATAATATACATTTGAACTTCAAAACATGAACATAATATTTAAACATCAGAATCTTGATCAATGACATAAATAATGGAAGTACGTAAGGAATAGATCATAAAGAAACATTAATCATGATAAAATAGCATGGTAATTAAACATGTATTTGTGGAAAACCATTAAGCACATGATATGATTTCCATAGTATCCAAGGCATTGCTGCTAAGACCATCTTAGTGGACAAAGTCCCTTTCTGAATTGAGTTCACTCCTCATGCTAGTCATATATTACTGAACCGGTTTAACTTGTCGTTCCAGCCATGTCTATCTCATGAGATATAAATCTTTACCCAATGCATTTTAGGGAGATATAGGTCCCACCCGTCTCATAATGAAATCATTCTTACATGTTCCACAAAATAAACATACATCATTCATAATAACCCAATGAATAAAATTTGTTTTATAAACATCATCCCATCATTACATAATCCATATAAAATAAATGGATATAATTTCATAATAAGGAAAGTGAAACCATGTAAATCATAGAGACATTATATTTGAAACATACACATATGAAATAATTTCATCTTAGATGAAAAATGGTTTTGATAAAACACTTGAAATGAATTCTTGAGGAAAATATCCTTTCTTCTTCAAAATCATTTTCTTTTCACAAAATGTCATGCAATTTTAAAAGAAAAGGATTTTTTTGAAAATAGTCATGAATTTTTTTGGAGGAAGCTTCATGAAAATAAGTCATTATAAAACCGTAAAAATCCTTTCATGCCGTATACGTTAAAAAAAACATTCTTCTCATACTTTTGTCGGAAAAGTCAAATGAGTACCTTGTAGGGTAAATAAAAGAAATATTCCTTCCATACCATGTAGTAAAAGTCAAAAATTGGTAAAAATGACTTTAAAAATACATGAAAACATTTTTATAAAACATGGGCTTGGATGATAAAGATAACCCCAGTAAATACTTACGAATAAACAATCTCGGATAAAAATGACATTGATAAATTATCTCTTACCTTAGGTCCGATATACTTCGTACGTATCCGAACCTCCTATATAATGATTTAAATAATTTCATTGACTTATTACAGAATCATATTCATTGTTATGATATCATATATGTTTCACTTATGACTTTATATTACCCGTTCTTTTGTAAATTCCATGTTAAAGCATCATTTTGGGTAAAATCATTTCATTTATCGTATGTGTTTCGACTTGTCGTTCTTTATATTATTACTTATATCCTGATTTACATAATTCCAGAATGTAAAACATGTTTTATATATAATATATATTCATCATATACATATATATATTATAGATCGATAAAAGGAATGAAATACACCGTTCATGGAGACGGTAGGCCGTACGTACGCATGAATGATGTTTTCGTTTCCTTATTGAATTGAATGAAACTAAATAGATGAAATACATATATATATAAATAAATCCATTAGAATTATTATTTCATATATTTCATTTTTATTCATTATATAAACATTATGATCATTCATGTATGGTTAACATGGAGAATGAATCTCATCACGTCGTGGAGACGGTAGTCCGTACGTATGCACGAGTGATGATATCATTCCCATAATTATTGAATATAATTGTAGTGGATGGTATAATATATCAGAATCAGTATGATGTTATAATAACCATATATAGTTATTCTTTACACAATTATACCCATCTATGTAAGGTGTTGGTGGAAAAATAGATTTCACCACGGTGTGGAGATAGTATTCTGTACGTACGCACGCGTGGTGATTTCGTTTTCCGAAGGATGGATAGATGGTGAAATACGGTTGTTTCATACTTATAATAACATATCATTATATGATTTATACTGATGTTATTACTTCATAATGAAACAACTAATGAAGAAGAAGTGGAAGAAGAAATTGAGTTGAAAGAATCGGTACCAGACATTACCTCTTCTTTGAAGTGCCTCTTTGAAACCTCCTCTTAGGGAACTAAAATTGGTCTTTGAAGAATTAAAGAACCTCTAGGATGTTTCTATGGAAGTGGAGAAGAAAATTTGGCAGGGTTTGGATGAGCGTGAAGGCTCAATGTGGTGTGAGGAAGAGATGGAGGAGGTTCCCTTTTATAAGGGAGGAGAGGGGCACCTTTAGAATAACTAAAAATATTATTTTTATTATAAAGTCATATTCGGTTTTTAATAGATCCAAATTGATTTATTTCAAAGATAAAGTGGGGATGGGTCGAAATCCTCTCATCCAATAGAATTTAGACAAGTTTAGGTTCCTATTTTAACCTTATCATTTAGATTTAGCTTTAAGTTAAATAATTTTACTTTTACTGTGTCTTCTTGTTTTCTTACACTATAAGGTTAATAAACATACTATAAAAAGCCAAAAGAACCCCAAGTGGTTCATTATTAATATATATATATCCTTATCTAAGTAATTTGGATGAACCATGGATTTTTAGGAATAAAATAACAATTAATAATATAATATTTTTTTTAAAAACTATTTTATTTCTATTTTGACACTATTTGGTACTAGATTTTTGTAAAAATCATAACAGCATGATTAGTTCAAAAAAAAGTTACTTAAATCAATAATAACATGTCTTATTAATCTATAAAATTAGTGGAATTCATAAAGAGTCTCAAATTACATTTATTTGGGTATTTATAACATCAATTATGTCAATATTTTATTAATAAGATAACTACTGCATCATCTTTGTGTCATAAATAAATTAAATTATTTAATGTCTAAAAATTATAAATAAAATACCATTATGTATGAAATAGTTTTATATTTCTAATTAATATTTTATAGTCGAATTTATCTTATGTATAACCCTATATTAAAAATTATTTACTTATTAAACATTGATTTTAACTATTTTGACCCTTCTTTAAATAAATTCATATTAAATGTCCTAATCTAATCCAAGTGGGCCTAAATGGTCATATTTTATTCCTAAGGTTTGTTTTGTCGAATTAAACTTATCCAATAGAATTAGGACATTTTTTAGGGTAATAATAATATCATTTTTACCCTTAATTATCATATTTACTTTTAACATGGTAAATAAAAGTAAAAAGTTACTATTCACCAAAAATTATTTTCATCTCATTGAACCACATTTTAGTCCTTGATATTAACTATGTCTCTCGGATTTTGGAAATTAAATTCACAAAAGTGGTAAAATTTAATTTAAATTAAAAACAGTCAGTTCTTTAACTACCACTAAGTGGTTTCACTATTCATCGAAAATTGAAGTTTTTCTGAAAAATACCAAAAATTCAGCCTAAGCATTATTTGATATTCCAAATTCAAAATTCAAGTCTATTATTTCAAATTCATAACATATAAGTGGCATTAATTAATTTTAAATTTAATTCATGTTATCAAAACAAATAGCGTGTTTTTAAGAAACAAAAACAATCAAAAGATTGATACTTGTTTGTATCCAATTTCAAAGTGAAATTAATTCCAATTAACAAAATTGGATTAAATGGTAAAAATATATTCTAATTACACTTTAATCCAAATTAAAAAGATAATCTAACCATATAAATTATTTCGATGAAGAAAGTTTTTTTTAATTAAAATATAGCGTGTTTTTACTATTCATTAAAATATGAAAGTTATCAGAATAATATGAAAATTTTATCCAAAGTAATTTTTTATATCCTGATTCCAAAGAAGAATTTTATTTTGTCAAATTGAACTTATAGACAAGTCAAAAACAAGATTTAACGTGGGTGCGCCATTAAAATTTGCCAAAACTACATTTTTTGAAAATTACTTACTTTACTCGAAAAATTGATTTTGTTCTCTTACCATGTTCTAGAAAATGTGTAAGATGAATAATAATGTTATAAAATTAAAAATTTAGTTGATACTATTCATAACGGGGAGTTCATATAACATATCTTTGTTTAGAGAAACTCAGTATTGCGTACAACACACACTATCGTGGAAGGTCGTGATTGCATGTAATGTAAGCCAAGTCAGGGATGCGTGCTATGCAAGCTCCTTTTTGTGTAGCGTACAACAAAAGACATTAATGAAATTAAAAATAATATTTTTTATAAAATCTTAGGGTGTTACAACAAGGTTTCCACCTTGGACATTGATTTGTATAATTCTTATACATTCGATATATGAAATATTCAACATTAACCTACTTCCATATGGTTCTTGTTATTGACTCATATTAGAAATCATTGGGTGAGAAACACTTAGCTTGTCATAAAAATCCCTATAAATGAAAATTTACTTATAAGACATAAAAATAATGACACCTACTTAATGTATGAAATGTTAGGATTATCTTGGGTTACTCATGGTCATATTATATTGAAATCCTTCATGAATGATCGAACGGAGTTTGTGAATTCCCAAATAATACTCCCCAGGAGTGTTAAATATGCTTCATAGTAAGGCTCATTTTCATATACCCGTTATTCTCAAGTAAGGCTAGATGCACCTTATTGGATTTGTTACTCCTAGGTAAATCAGTTCCATAACCACATATACTTATAGTATCAAGATAGGGACGTATTACTAGCAATACACTCTCCCTTTAATTTACCAAAATTCTAGGAAATTTTCTAAAACATTTTTCATCCTTATACTTGTCCTTAGAGACACCCCTATGAATATCCTTTAAAATAACCCTGTGGATCTCACTAAATGTTTTTAAAAAATTTTTCCAAAGGATAACTAAGTCTTACCTTAGATACCAAATATAACGACCCAGTTTAATCATAAATGGTTATTGGATAATTTTTTCTGAATATTTGAATCATTACCAAATTACATTACCAAGGACTATAATAGTTTAGTGTGTTTATAAACATGGAAAAAATATTCTAACATGGTGAAATATTTTCAATTTTTAAAATGAAAATCATCCCTTTTAGTACTTGTACCTGAAATCTTTTTTCATAACCTTTGGAAAGGAAACATTATAATGTGGTGAGCTCAAATTCTACATAAGGTTAAAAAAAGTAAATACATAAGAATAAAATGAACATAAGGGTTGTAGAATAGAAGAATAACATTTGAAGATCATACCATTCATATCAAACATTAGAAATAGTAGACATGGAATAATGATTTTTAGTTCATAAGACATGACACATAATATAATCGAGAACATGAAACATGTATGTATATCATAGGAACAAGACCTATAATTTGTGGAAAATACATAAACATGTAATATATATCCCTATAACTCAAGAATCAATTCCAAAAACATATCAGTGGACTTCATAGGGACTACACCTACTAGTAGGGACACACAACAATCCCCAGTGGTGGTACTTTCTATAAGGGATCATTTTTCCCATATTTCCATAGTGGATCACGTTTTCATGTCTTTCCATACTATATTGGGTTCCACTAATATCCCATAGTGGATCAGGTTTCCCCATCCTCCCATAGTGGATCCAGCTTCCCCATTTTCACATAGTGGGCCGAGTTTCCCCATCATCCCATAGTGGATCAAGTTTTCCCATTTTCCATAGTGGATTAATCTTGTCAACTTCATTCCCATAATTATCTCATGATATATAAATATTTATCGAATGCACTAGAGAGGGATATAGGTATCACCAATATTATAATTAAATCATACATAGATACTCCATATGATCATAAACAATCATATCATAAACCTTGAAATGAAATGTGTATCATAAACATGTATTCATAACATAATATCTAGAAATTATATACGTACATTAATCATTTCATCATATCATAACCCAAAAAATAAGTGGGTTTCAAAATCATGAAATCCATGAATGAGAATATTGTTTTATAAACATATAACATGTGAAAAGGAAATTTGTTTCATAAGCATCACGCTATCAACAATAAAAACATTAGTACAAATAATATGATTGTAACCTTTGGATACATTACCTATAAATTCATTAACAACATCATATGATGTCACCTTAGTTGGAAAATAATTTGGAAGGTTCCTTTAAAAACATTTCATGAGGAAAATATCCTTTCATCTTTGAAAATCACTTTTTAAAACATAAATCATGTGTGAAAAACTTTTCTTTGAAACCTATAAAACTATATTGAAAACATTTTGAAATCCTTTTTCATTGAAAACATATAAAATAACATTTAAAAAAAATTAATATATTTTCCTTTGAAATATTATAAAATAATATTGAAAAAATTTTGTTAACCTTTTTCTGTGAAAACTTCTAAAATAATCTTGAAGACATTTTGAAAACTTTATTCATTGAAATCTTATAAAAAAGAATTAAAAAAATTTGAAAAAACATTTCCTTGAATAATTATAAAATTATATTCAACCCATTTTGAAAAAACATTTCCTTTTAAAACAAATTGAAATTTTTTTAATAACAATTAAAAATGTTTTGATAACTATTTCTTTAAAAATATTTTTAAAAATTATAATGAAATCTTGGAAATATTTTCAAAAAAATTTATTTAAAAATACTTTGAAAACTTATGAGGAATTATTGAATAAAAATTGAAAAACATTTTCATCAAAAATACATTGAACCCTTCCAAATAAATCTTCCAAACATTTTTATAAAACATATTATTGAAAGAACAATGATTTTCTATTAAATAAATAGGTAAAGTTGGACTTTTTGAAATATGGTTTATTAATCATATTATGTTCTAAAGATTGGGAAAATGGTAATAATACATGAATAAACCAGTAATATTCATAGTATAGGAATTTTCATGAGTGATGTTGAGATTTGGATCGAACAATTTCCTTAATGGAAGCATAATCAATTACAATCTCGATAAATTTTGAGATTGTAGTAATAAACTGTTACCACATTTGTAACACTAAATCATATTCCCCATGAAAGAATAAAATTAAATGATGTTTAAAATATCATGAATGTAAGAATATTCTTAATATAACATGTCAAACAGAATTATACATGCTATATGAAAAAATATTGGTGCATAAAATGGTATGCATCACAATGAAAGGAAAATTGGGACAAAATTTCATCACTGATTTGGTAACATTTGAACCATAAACCCCTTGAAATAATGATCATAAAAGGGTATTTAAATACCCCTTATATTTATTATAAAAATCAAACAATACATACATGGCCTTTAAAAAACCACATATAATAAATAGGCAGTGAACATGGTTGGTGTCTCATGGAAAATATAAATGAGATGAGAAAACACTTACCTTAAGTCTAGAATCACTTAGTACTCGTTCAAAAATTCTATATAATAAAAATTAGTTTATTATAAATATATAAAATAAATATATGAATATATAAAATACCATATATTTATTTATTATTACTTTATATTACCCATTTATTAAAAACTCAACGTCAATGTTACGTTTCGGGTAATAATTGCTTTGTCTTTCTCTTGTGTTCTGATTTGTTATATTTTTTGGTCATCATAGTTATGTCCTGACCTAAAAAATATAAAAAAATATATAAATATAGTATATATTTATTGTATAATTATTTATATTAATCTATAAATATATAAAAATATTAAATGAAATACACAGTTCATGGAGTTGGTAGGTCATGTGTACGCATAAAAGATGTTTTTGTATTACCATTGAATCGAAAGGAAGATAGTGAATGACATATATGTTTCTATATAAATATATATAATATCATTTCAATATAATTATTATCTCATATATATCATATTTTTTTAATTAACCCATACTTACTATATTCCCTGTAATGTGTGAACGAATCACATCGCATTGAGGAGGCGGTAGTCAACACATCCATAAATGAAGTTATCCTATTGAAAAAAAATCAAAACAATGAAAGTATGTTTTATAAAATACTTTTATATGCATAAATACGTCATAATTATCATATATATAATAATAAACTAGAGTTTCCATCATAATACCCAACCATGGGAGGTGGTAAATTAAAAAACGAACAACCATCGTTTTGTGGGGCGGTAGTTCATCACACACAAGAACTGTAAGTTTGTTAACAATTAGTTCAATGTGTGTGTAATTGGAGGTAAAGTACATATAATGAAAATGTTTTAGTATTTTTAGGATAATAATTTTATTATATAATCATGTAATGAGACTAATTTAGTTGGTGGAGGACGAAAATAAAACAATGAACCATGAGAAAGGATATTAACACTTCTTTGGGTAACTTCTCTTGGTTTTCACCAAAGAGCATACATGGTTTTCTTTACTTGCAATGGGAGGATTACAGAATAAGGGTATGAATGTTATTAGTTTATTTGGGTGTATTTTTTATGATATAATGTGCCTTGAAAGGTTTGAGTAATGGGAAGTGTGAATTTCTTTTTATGGTGGAGGAGGAGTAGTATTCTTGTAAATACCAAAAGGTACTCAATAATGTGAGGTATCCCTTGCCTAATGTAAATAAAAAATGGAATGAATTTAATTAAACTGAATTTATGGTCTAAAAAAATCTCCACCACACAAAAAATAAGTGTATATTTATAATTTTGTTCTAACATCATTATGTTTCCTTATATTTTCATTTTGGGTTTCCATTTAGGTAACTAGCTTTCCAACCTATGTAATTTAACAATTAAGAATAAATTACAGTGTGATGTATTAGAAACTATATTAAATTTGAATTTTAATTATTATAAAAAATTTTAAAAATATACAAATTAGGTCTGTTGAAAATAAATTTTAAAACAAGATCATGTAACGTGAAAAACACTACATTAACCCAAATTAGGCTACTAATTTTTTTTACTATTTTAGGGTATATATGTTCATTATAAAAGATAACTTGGTGATTTAACAAAACATATTTTATATGTATTAACACCTGAATATCATTTTTTAGAATTTAGGACTTTTATTAATATTAAATCTATTAATTAAATAAAAATTATTTTAAAATAAAATTAATTTTAAAATTCGAATTTTTTTTAATTTTAATTTAAAAAGTATCAAATAAAATTATTCAAATTTATTAAGTTGACACTTATATAACATAAGTTTTTAATTTAAAAATATTGGAACATAATATTTCATTTAATTTACTTTTCTTAAAAAAATTGGCATCATTTATTTTATTTTATTATTAACTAAACAGTCCATGTGTTAGTGTTTGTTAAGATTTTAATGTAACTATTTCATAAATAAAAAATTAATAATAGAAAATAATCATAAAAATAAATCATTTATATTTTAAAATGATATATATAAAGGAAAATATTTTATGCATATCTTAATGTTTTATAAATGTTAAAGGATAGGAATGTTCCTTTTTTGCCTTTTTTCCTTACATAACTTTTGAAATAGGGTCATTTGATTGAATTGTATCCTAGAAACCCATAAAGTTAGGACCATGAATGAATATAGTCAGAATATTGGCATAAAATGGATTTTCTTTTAAGTGTGTAGGTCATTTAGACTTTTTATATTAAGGTTTATTAATTTATTATGCTAATTTTTCTCTTAATCACTCTAATTAATTTTAATCACATTCAAAAATATTTTTCGTCAAAAAATATGTGGAACTTAAAAGAAATTAATAATTACTCTGATTCTAAATATGGAACCCATATTTCCAAATAATAACCACTGATATGGTAGAAATTAAATTAAATTTAATCCCACTTATGGTACGACAAGGTTGGTTTCTAATGTCAAAAATGCTCAAATGTGTCAAATGTTTTTATATGTAATTTCAATGATTAGTTGACTAAAATGACCTATATTTGATTAACTAATCTAAAATATATATAATTAAACTCTAAAACCAAACAAAAATATTATTTAAGAATATAAATAAATTATATGAAAAAACATTTTAGAATTAAAATTCAATTTTATTCCCTATTAATAAAAAGAGAAACTTCGTTGCAAATTAACAAAAATTCACCCAAATATAATTTTTCTATTCCATATTCATAGATGCATTTTATTTTTTTAAAATAATAATTATAAAAGTTTCAAAAATCATATTTGAAATAGTATCTCTATTAAAAGGAATAATATTTACTTTTTTAAAAAAATACATATTTTTTCATTAAATTCTGTTTATTATTACCTTATTCAAATAAAATATATTTTATGATTATAAAAAATATTGATTTAATATATATATATATAGAAAAAATTAGTCAAAAGAACATTGTTTATTTTATTAAGATAAAAGTGTGTATTTACATAAAAAAATTGTCTTCCTAGAAATGTAATTTCCTTATTTTCAAATAGTTAATACATTATCTTCTAGTAATTGATAACCAATGGATTAATTTTATATACATATGTAAATAATTTTTTCACAATTTATTTAATCTTATTTATAAATTCCATTCCAATGGCTAGGTAGTAGCTATAATAATATATTAATGATCATATTAATTAAATATTTTAGTTTGGTAAAAACTCGACCTTGTGTATAATGCATGCGAACATAGTTCTATAATAGAAAATTTATTTTTTGTTACATGAAATAAAAATATAAAAAATATTAAATTAATTTAAAAAAAATAACAGAATGTAGGGTTGTTATAGTGTACTTCTATATGGACACAGGCACATGCCGTTTACACAGGCATGAATGGATGTTGTGCAAACATGTTGTGTAGCCCTAATACATCCCATGTACTCTTTAAATGTTGGATGGGTTCTCTTTTATTATGTATCTTTGAAAATTTTCATTTAGTTGTGCTCCTTATATCCATTCCATGACAATTAGTATAGAATTATGTCTTATATTTATGATGGTGATCAATTTAGTAGGAAATCTTGGATATAGTTGTTTGAACCCCTCCATATGGCCTAGAGTGAGATATTATATCATCTCCTTGCCCTATGTTGATTTCTTTCTATCATAATGACCAGAACTACATGGGAACCAATCCTCTACATCAGGGGTAATCTAGATTGATTTTTGGGTATACCCCGTGACCTTGGTAGTAATCCTCATCTATGTATTGTATCTATTTATAATTACAGGGTATACTTATAATGGAAATACCAATGATAACTACCTATTAGAATTACTTCATCAGTGCTATATGACTCATGATGTGTTTTCTCATAAATGAGTGTTTTCTAGAACCATAGAGCATGAATCCTATGTTAGCATTACGGTTGTGAATTTTCCTTGAGATTATGTGTCTTTACTGATTATATACGTATATTCTAGTTGTATGTTGTTTATACATATATTGTGTAGAGATGAGTATAATTATTATTTTATTATTATTAGTTTTGGTGTGTCCTAATTGATATTTTTATACTCACCACTACATGATCATTCCCCACACGTTTTGTGTCATGTACAAATGATCATCATTTTTATATTTTCCACTAGAGACCAGGACCAAGTAGTGCTTAGAGAGTAGAATAGACTAGGGTGTTTCCCTTTGGTAGCTTGACAGTAGTCCCAATGATTAATTTCTGGTTGGAATTGTTTTTATACTCACTGTTGTTATATTGTATTTGGCCCTGTTTACTTTTCATTACTTTTTGTTGTACTGTAGTTGTGGAATTTACATGTGTACATTCATTGTTTTTTGGTTATTTTGACATTTCAAAATTTATAGGCTTGGAGATGTGTTTTTGTGAGTATGTATGTATTCTAAGGCCTTCCATGTTAGTGATAGACCTACTCAACACTAGTTGGCAGCCAATGGCCTGTTCGAGGAAAGCTTATAAAGTCGCAGAGCATGCTCCATTGGGACAGTTCATGACAATTTACCAACTAACATTCTAAAATAATGTGTTAACATTTAAATTTCCTTCATCCTATACAAATTAATATGAAAAAATATGGCCTTGTCAATTACTGTTTACCTAGATTGACCTTATTACCATTTACCACGGTGATAAAATTTACCACGTTTATTATTCATATTAACCAAAAATAAATGGTAACTAACTAAAAAAATATATCTTCATAATTATAAATATTTCATTCATTTTATATCATTAAATACCTTTAAATATCAAAAATTATGTTTAATTTAAGTGTGAAATTTTTTCATAAAAAACGAATTTTTTGAAAAAATAACACATTTTTTAGAATAGAACTTGATTCAATCTTATCTTATTCCTAGAAAAGTATTTTTTAAAATGTCTAAAAAAATTTAATCCGAACATTAATTTATAAATTCTATTAAAATAATTCACTAATATTAATTAATTTAAATAATTAGTAAAAAATTACATTGTGTGCATAAAAAATCTGTAAAAACATCATTGTTGTCTTCAAATAATATTATCTTTTAATTCTAATAATTTGATAACTAATGAATTCAATTTAAAAATGCATAGATAGTATATTTTTCATTATTTTTTTGTTACTATTCATGACCTCCAATCCAAAAGGCTATGCATAACAGACCAATAATGTTTTAATAATGTTACATGATTCACCTAAACATGTTACAACAAGTATCATAAGGTAACACCCCCAAGATTTTAGAAGTGAAGAATCATATCTGATATAATATGTGGAAAAACACCAATATTATAATATAATGTAACACCATGATACATTATGATAAAAATTTATTTTGAAATAAATATAATCTCTTCGATAGCTTGTGATGCACGCAACACTAGATTTAGATGAAACACACTACTTTATTGAAATATTATGCTTAAAGCATTACATTTATAACCTAATTGTTAAGTTAGTAGGAATTAATATGACTAAATAAATTAGGAAAATTATATTTTTAAAACATTTATAATATAAATTCAGTGGTGGTCTATTTATTATAAATAAAATAACAAATAATTGAAAGAAAAAAATCTAAAAAATTGTATTTTTTTGGTAAGGTGGTTTTCTCATGATTTTTTCCCGTAGTATAAAATTATTTTTTCTGAATTTTACATTATTTATTTTGAAATTTTAACTTCATTTCATAAGTCATAATATCATAATTTACCTAGTGTGAAATTTTGGGATTGTTCATAAAATATTGATTTTTCAGTGAATAGTAGAAAATAATGATTTTAAAAATCGTTTCTTTATAATAAATAAAGTAATTTAAAAGTACATTATGATTTTAATTTCATTTAATGTAAAATATTTATTATTGTTTTTACTTATCACAGTTTATAACATTTTTATCTCCATTATACTATAATTTAGTATAATTTTTTTTTTGTATTTTAAAAACTATTTTTCCGAAAACTATTTTAATGTGAATAATGTTTCTTCATTTTATTTAATAATAATAACCCCTAATAAATAATTATTTAATTTAACATTAAAATTTATAGATCTACCATTTTATTTTTAATTTCATATAATGTTGATTTCTATTCATTCATTTAATCTATGATCATTTTTTCCCTATAAAATACATCTCTTGAAAACTGATATTTCTTTTATGTCTACAAGATTAATTATAAATTATATTCATTCACATATATGAATTGACTTTATAAAAACATATTTCATTTTTTTATAATCATAAATAATATTATCGAATAAATTCTATTTAATGTTGACCATAATTAATATTTAAAACATTAAAACATAATTAATGTGGTTATGGTAAAAACATATTTATCAATGGTTAAAGAAAGAAGAAAATTGATTTAATGAACTAAAACCTGTAAAAAACTATTTTATCCACATATTCAGAACTTATAACTTCTAATAATTTCAATTAACCCATTTGTGTGGGTTTTTTATGATAAAAACAAGTGTACCACATTATCTTTTCAAAATTTCCATGTGTGTCCTCAGCACCAATTATAAAAGGTCACCCCCTTGTCTCACCTATCACACTTAAAAACCCATTTGGTTCCAAAATTACCTACCTAGATAACATATGTTATCCTCTAAAATCATGATAAAGGAATTATCTTTTTTATCAGTTCCTCATAATATGTATTGAAGTATAACCCTAATTAGGCTCTCTAAAGATAACTATGCATTATTAAACGTGACTATTTGTTTTATTTCTTATTACACCTCCTTAAATCCCATTTTACACTGATAATGTATTAAAAAAAGTATAAAATATATACAGATATTTTATTATGTTAATTTCATAACCCAAATATATCTCCTCTTCCATCAAATGGGTAATGAAACCATCGATCATGTGAATAGTGCACAACCACCACGTGAACCGATGTAATTTGTTTTCAATTTTTACATTTAATAGACAAATGTAATGATAAATTTAAAATATTTTTATTTTTATTTATTCCATTATTATAATTATTAAATTATGATATCATATATACCTTCTTACCTTCGATTCTATAGGGGATATTATAATGCCACAAGTGTGTATGGCGGACCGCCTCACGAAGCGATGCGATTTGTTTTTCACTTACAATTTACATAGAAGGTATTGAGGATAATTTTAAGTAATATAAGGGATATTTTTGACTTAGAATTACTTCTTTAAATATTATATCACATAAGACTTTCTACCTTCAAATCCAATGTAAAACAGTAATGTCCCTCGTGCGCAGGTGGGCACTACTACCTCCACGTAGCGATGTGAAATGTTTTTCATTTTATTTTTAAAAGGATTATAATAAGGATGTATTTTATTAATATAAATTATATATATTGAATAAAAATTATTCTCTATTTATGAAATAATATTTATTTTTCTTTTTTCTATCTGTTGAGAAAAAAGTGCGAACATTGTTTATGTTTATGTACGGCCTACCATTTCCATGAACGGTCTAATACATTTTCTATCTCTAAATTAAATAGATTAGTACAAATAAAAATGTAATGAATATATAATATATTTATATCATGTAAAACATTATATATGTTATTTAATCCTGCTCAAAGTAAATGGAATGAAATTACAAAACTAATATATACGTGATAAACGAAGCAATTATCAACCCAAATAGTACTTTTGATAAAGAATGGTTAATAAAAGGTTAATAAAAAGTTATAAGTAGGTAATATAAGGTAGAAAATATATTCTTATGGTATATAATAGTTTTTTATAAAGATATATTTATTATATTAAAGTTTTAGACAACTTTGAAGGAGATCGTACATGAGGTAAGGGTTTCTCATCTCACTTTTACTTCCAGGTGACATATTCAATTTTCACCACTTATTTCATTGTGTGGTGTATAAAATTTAAATATTTAAATGGTATATGATGAATATATTTCTGTTAGTTTTATTCTAATTATCATTTGATATTATTTCCTCTGTGTTACTTATGATTCAATCATTACAAAAACTGTAGGGGTGTATTTCACAATCTCAACACCATACGAGATTGTTTATGTTTAAGTATCCCTTGGTGTAATTATATGATATTTCATAATCTGAATATGTTTTAATATCTAAGGTTTATTAATGATATTTTTCAAGTATTATTACCATTTTTTCTTTCTTTGGTACTAAAAATAATTGAGAGAATGTTTTTTAATAAAATACTACTTTATTTCACTATTCGGTCGAGAATTATTCTTAATCCAAATTCATGTCTTCAAAAAATGATTCCATAATTTTTTTTAATATCTAATAAAAATATTAAATATATTTTTACACATTTTTAAAATATTGAAAAAAAATTGGGAAGTAATCTTCATGTAATCTTCCAAATAAGGCCCATTTTTCATTTACTAAAAATCTATAGGTAATATTTATTTTTAATTATACCGAATGTATAGAATTTATATTCATCGTTAAAAATAAATTTTTTAAAAATGTTTATACATTATGAAAATTATATTTTCCAATAAATTAATTTTTAAAAAATATTTTGAAATTTTATATTTAAAAGATGATTTTCAAATTGAAAATTATATTTCCATCAATATTGTTATTAGTGGAATTTTTATGGTATTTATATTCATAAAAAAGAAAACACCTAATTTTACCTTATGTTCCATTAGTAATATATTGTAATGTTACCATCATTATTATTTATCTAGATGGTTTATGATTAGTTTGACCAGGTATGTAATATTTTGATGTCATTCTCCATATCACTCTGAATGGTTTATGATTGTATTTTTTAGTTTACTAATTATTAAATTTTGATACGTTAGTTTTTCAATATGAAGGTTTATATTTTTTTATGATTCACCCATTTTATATAAGTATTTTATTGGACTTACTGAGTGATGGGTGGGGCTTACTATTTCTCCTCGATGCATTGGTAGGTCTCATGAGAAAAACTAGCTTGGGTATTCAGTCAAGACAAGACCCATTTATATAAAATGTCTTGGAAAAAGTACTTGATATTATTTTTATAATATATTAAATTATAAATTCCCTAAAAATGAGATTATATGTTTATGTTCCATGTGATCATTAAATTATTTATATATCCATGGTTATGTTTTAATCTCGTGTGATTATTTTTATGGAATTATTTGATCATCCTTTATTACTGGAATATTATTATCATGTAATTTATTAGGAAGAATGTGGTTCAATTATTTACATTTCAATATTTATTATACCTTATTTATTAATTATACATTATACTATACACATACTGTTACTCATAATTTTAGCTCATCAATTTCTTATGATTCATTCTCCTGGTTTCCAATATATATAATATGAATGATATTCAATGTTATTCTAGGGGAAATAATTATGAACTATAAGGAAATAATATGATGTATTTTTTTCAATTGTAATGTGACAGTTATGTATGTTACTAGTTTACCAAGACTACTAAACTGTTAAGACCTTCAATATTTGATTACTCATATCTTCTTCCAATGTAATAAAGTAACCACTCGCTATGATCTACTATGATTGGGAAATTTACATGAAATCCATTGATGAAATAAAATTATTTAAAGAGAAATATTTTATAGAATTTCTAGGATTTACCCATCATATGATAAATGGTCAGTAAAATATTCTAATATAAAATCATAAAGTGACATGAAACATGAACATCTACATCATCACCACTTGTGACCCTCAGTTACATATCCTATCCAACCATTCATCAATTGACCAAATAGATCCATGCAAATGAAATAGGTCAGTGAAAAATAATCCTATATAATATCTATATTTTTGTGATCTAAAAATCTCGATAGGTAACCAGTATTGGAACTATCAAAATCCCTTTTTTAATGAAGTTTATTAAATGATATCTTGAACTGTTCAGTCAGAAATGGTGAATGAAGATGATCTAGTGTGGGGGATGAATATAAAAAATTAAAAAAATTAACTAGATAAATGTATTATCCAAGTTAATTGACATTGTTAATAAGAAGACAAAAATAAATGAATGAACTCAATGAATTATACAGTGATTTGGTATAAATTAGGCCTAGTTAACTACTATACCTCTCTATATTGTGAGATATATGATATACACTAAACCAATTTCCAAACGGTAACTATAAAATTTTAACCTAATATTTCTAGTGGAATTATAACCATGACACCTAAATTTTTTATAGGGTGTCATAAAATAATTATAATAATTAATTTAGACATTGTGAGTCATAACCTAAAAGGTCCTAATTTTATAATATGATATTCATAACATAATGAAAGTAAATAATCCATTAGAATGTAAAATCATAAAAAGAAAATGAGTGAACATGTAATATAAGGGAATTAATGTTATAGAAAAAATAAACTATGATGAAATAGATGATAAATGAAATATTCATGTATACTCATTCTTGAGTAATGTATTATGAAATCTCTTCAAGGTAGTAATAGAAGTCATAGATGTTTTTATTCAGCACTTAAGAAATTTCCAGCAGATGAAAACATGATCATATGGGACTTGATTAATAATACACTTCATATATCAAAGGTAATCTATTTCGTTTCTCAAAATTTAATGTCATTTTAATAGTTGTGTACAATGAATGTGTCATAAAGCTATTATATAGGATCTCTGAAACTGACATGTCAATCTCTGATCAGGTAAAGTAATTTAAATTCAATATTTATAATTATCTGAGAGAGATAAAATTATAATTCTATGATAAATAGAACAATAACAATTTATATTAAAAAATTACATATATATTAAAACTAATTTTAATTACCTATTTGAAAATTTAAATATCATCCAGATTAATATGCCAAATAAATCTTATATAAATTAAAATAAAATTTGACTATTATAATTCAAGATTAATATATATATATAATTTATCAAATTATTCAGAATTTAACTACACATTATTAAATAAAATTAAATAAGAAATATTTTCCAACATAAAATATAAATAATTAAATAATTAAAACACCTGTTTTATGTATATGTGAAAATGTTGAATAAATTATACACAAAATAAATATGTTTAAAATACACTATAAATTTATTCATGAGGATTACATATAATATATATAAATTTTAAAAATCAATAAATTAAGAAAAATAATTGATATAAAAATGTATTAAAATAGATTATTAAAAAATAATGAAAAATATGGCATGCTAAAAATGATATTTTAGAAAAATATAAAAAGTATTAAACTGGACAAGACTATCGAGTGACCATGGGTATATGCCTTGAAATCTATTAAAATAATATATCATGAAGTCATGTTCTCTATTCATATGATTTCTGGTCGATATACTAACTATTTTAATAATATTACATGTTGTTAGTTAAGTTATCGTATGGAATATGGTCAGTTGAAATTTCAATTCAATGTAGTTAGAATTAAGATTTCACTATATGAAATCATATTTTATTACTATATTCTTGAACAATCCTTATGCAGTAATATCATCATATCATTTTATCACTTTATAAATTACAGATATGGTCCCCAAAAACCTATAATAACTTAAAATAATGCAGATGGTATCTTTAAAAACAACACATGTGGTAAATTTAAGAAACCCAAGTGGTTACTTTACATCAGAGATTTGGTATGTATTTATAGTATATAAATTGAAATTTCATCCTTCAATAATGTTTAATGAAATAGAGATAATTTTATTATTTTCCATCACAATAATTTTTTTGAAATAAATTCTTTGTATCTAATGTTATCATAGAATAAATGATTAAAACTGTAAACCAAGAATTTATTTATAAAAAAAAATATGTTTCTCGTTCCAAACGAAAGTGTGACTGTTTAAAGACTAATTAAATATTATTTATAGTTTGATAAAATTTAGAAAATATTCTTATGTTTTATAAAAAAATATGAATTATAAAATTATAACCATTATTCATCAATATTTAATTTAAAGATATTGAGTAATTGCAAAATATTTTTCCTAGAAACTATGAGTAATATAAAATATTATAAGGAATTATAAAATTCAAGACAAAGAATATAAAGAAAAAAAAATTCACCATTATCAAAATTACAATACCATATATTGTTTTATAGAATCTTTTTCCTTTTGGAATTTTTTCCAAATATAAAATATTAAAAAATAAAAAAATTTGAAAAAATGTTAAAAAATATGTTTAGAATTAGAAAAATTACCTATATAAAAATTCATATTGAGGTAATTAGAAAATAAATTAAAATATTATTTTAAAACAAAAATGATAACATATCAAGATAAACGTTAATTTTCTCAAACTATGAAAAATCCAATAGTTTGGTAAAAATATCTAACATTTTATTATGATTTGTAATATATTCCACAATAATATCTTTTTTGATAACATAATCTAGAATAAAATGATATGTCAAGATTATATTCTTAGTTATATAATTAGTAAAAGTTTTTTTTTTGAAATGGAAATTTAAGATGAATTTTTCCAATAAATATGTATATTTTTACAGTTAAAAATATAGAAATACAATGTATTTAAATATATAAATATCAAGATCAAAAAGATGTCTTATAGATATAATAACATTTAGTAGTTTATAAAAAAATTATTTTGTTTTATGAAACTCCATGAAACAAAAATCTTACCAAGAAATCGACACATACCTTAGGTACTTTTTCTATAGAGTCTGAATCTAGAAAAATCATATTTAGAGTAACTAATAAAATCAAAACAATTTTTTTAGAATAAAATATTCCATAATTAACTATTCCTTAAACATATAAAATAATATTTTTTATAGTTGTTAAGTGATAATCCTTAAGATCTGATTGGAATATTTCAAGAAAATAAATGCTAAACAGTATAGCAGGTCTAAAATTAGTAAAATTTAACAAAAATTTAATTGTGTCTCTAAATAATCTAGAATCCATATAATTTCCAAAAGAATTAGAATCTAATTTATAACTAATAATCATATGTGTTATAATATATTTACATTAATTAATGCCAAAACCCTTTCTAAATCATTACAATATTTGTATAGAGTCAAAAATATTACATCATTACATAGAAAATTTTTATGTCTTGGTATTAGTTGCATTTTTTCTGATATGATTCATGTCAAACTAATTTTCCATAAAAGTTTAAATTTATTTCCAATGAAAATAATTTGAAGTTGAAAAACATATCATCAATTAAATTTTAATCAATTAAACATTCATTAGATTTTACTTTAATAAATAAACTAGGATCTAATTTACCATAAAAAATTAGTTCTCAGTGAAAAAAGTAATTATATCATACCAAGAATTAGGTGGTTTTTTAAAACCACAAAATACATTTGATAACATAAAAACATGATTTGGAAATCTCTCATTTTCAAGAACATGTTTTGATAAACATAAACTTATTCATATGTAAAAATATTTAGAAATATACTTTTAACAACTATTTCAAATGACATGAAATCTAGAAAACTAAAAAAATAAAAAAAATATTATAGATTCAATTATAGAAACATATAAAAAATCATCTAAATTTATAACGTATTATTTAAAAGAATCATAAGAAAAAAAATTATAGCTTTATTCTTAACAACCTTTCCTGATTCATCTTTCTTATTTCTAAAAGTCTAGTTAGTTACAATAAGATAGTAATTTAAGGGGGGGTCAACTAATGACCAACAATTATTCTTAGTTATTAATTGATCTCATAATGTATGGAAGAAATAAAATTTGAATAATTTAAATAACATTTAATATTATTAAGAATAAAATCAGAAATAAATGCAGAATTAGAATAAAAATTAAAATACAATTTATAGATTTAATTTTAGAATCAATATTTCAAATAGCATTGTCAAAAGGATGATCTGTATGAATATTAACTTATCTAGTATCAGGTAAAAGATTATACTCCACCTTAGTTAATTCAACCTTGTCCTTATGATTTTTTACACCTAAAAAATCTCTAAACTCATCAATATAAACATAAAAAAATTCAATTTTACATTAATTTAATCAAAAATACCTTGATCAAATTATTCTATAATAATAGTTCTTCTATTATAAAAACAATATCATTAGTATTGTTATAATAACTAATAAAAATACCTTCATAAACTCTATAATTAAATTTATCTAAACAATCCATGGATTTAAAAACCAAATATTAATATATTAAAACTATAAAATAACCAACTTTACGATTTTTACCATTAAAAAATTCTAAGTATTTTTCTTTAGAAAAGGTCTAAACAGTTTTCTATTTAATATTTTACAAGTAAAAAAATGTATTTATATGAAAAATATATTGGAAAATTATATTCACTTAGCATGGTTTAGTTCATTTCAATAAGAGATATATTTTAATATTCTACAACACCAATTTACTTTGGTAAACTATGTGCCGAATTTTTTTAAAAATAACCATTCCATTAACAAAAAAATCAAATTCTAAATTATGAATTTCTCCTCCGTTATCACTATGAATTGAAACAATTATTTAGATTTTTTCATTTTAAAATAAATTGAAAAATGTAATAAATATAGATAACATGTCATTTTTTAATCCTCGTAAATAAATAATGTATATTTCTATCCTCTAGGGCTTGAAATATTTTTAGGTACAAATAAATAAATATATACTATTTGTAATGGTATATGAGTAATTAACTAATTTATAGGACTAAACTAAAATAGTGATTTTTCCCTTTCTTGAAAGTTTCACAATCATGGAATTGTTCTTTCTTCATAGTAGGTAACTGTATCACATTCTCCTATTTATAGATCTTACATAACATTTTGATGTTACCATTAACTATTCATTGACACCAAATGTCATGAACCGTCCCTCAGGGCCCGTATCGTGACTACCCCAAGCCCGCCTTCCATAGGCCAGGGGCTGGCGACTAGAACCAAATTGGTAAATCCCTCTAATCGGAAGTTATTTCCTTTAAAACTATAAAAAAACAAATAAGAGTACACAACTAAAAGCAAAACACTAAGTAAAATTGTATACAATAGAAGTGATGGAAAGTAAAAGGGGCCGGAAATACAAACCCAAAAAAAATTACAGGTACAAATGAGAAGAAGTAAAGTCACTATTGGGTCATCCTCCGGGGTTCCTACCGGAAGTGTAGGTATAGATGGTCTCCCCAGCACTCTCGTCCGTCCGTCTCCTCCATGTACCATCACACCGAGTGGTCCACCTCTGAGTACCGTCCCGTCCTACTACTCTCTGCCTCAGTCAACGTTGTTTGTTGTCTGCAACAAACACAATGAAGTGCGGGAATAGCCTGTGTGGGGGTGAGTATAACGATAATCGGTATGGACCCTCAAACCCTCAAGGTCTCACTAAATTCAACACGCATATACAAAAAATTATGAAATCAATGGATAACCATTACTTAATTATATGCCCATATATATACCTATGTTATTTAGTAACCCATCTCAATCATGAGGAAAACACGAAAGACATTGACTCATCTCAAACCATGATTTTTATTAAACTAAACCCTCAACTGCTGAAGAACTCCTCCTCTATCGAGTACAGTGGGCCTGGCGCGTCACACAGAGGTGCTTCCCACTAACTTGGACTGTGGAGGTACTCCTCCTGTCGAGTACCATGCATCTACTGCGCTCACACAGAGACGCTCTCCATCATGGGTCTGTTGCGTTCACATAGAGGTGCTCCCCTGGTAGCCTGCTGAGTTACTCCACATGTCTAGTATCGTGGGTCAGTTGCGCTCACACAGAGGCGCTACCCACCATGCGGTTGTCACACTCACAGAGAGGCCATCCCCACTGGGCTAGTCGAATCACTCTGAGTCGAATCGGTCAGGATTCATCAAGTCTCATCCAGCTACTAGGTTCCCACACAAATGCATGATCGTCTCTGGATGATCTTCTCCACAAGCTACTGGTCGATACTCCAACTATCACGAAGTCCCATGTAGAAGTATCTCAAAGGTCCACCACGTCATAGGGGTCTCAACGCAATAGATGGAGGGTCAATCAGACTCCTAGTCTATTAGTTATTAGTATTTTAGTCCCAGGAGCCCGGTTAGATTAGTGTAAGATCCAACTTGACCGTATCTCAACTATACCCCGAACTCTAGTGGGGTATTCTCAAAGGGATGGTTTCACTCCAAGAATATCGGTGCTGCTGAAAGTTCATCAAATTTACATCTGGTGACAAAGAAATATCCCAAGAAGGTAATGGGTAAGTAATGGGACCGGGTCCAGTCGGAGTCAGTCTGACCGACTCAGCCCAACCCAGTCTGGGCCGACCCAAACTGGTTCGACCTAGTCAGAGTCACTGGGTCTGACCTGGACCGTCGGGTAGGTCATCCATCTAGGTTTTGGCCTGGTCTGGTGGGCCTCGGAAGTCACCACGTAGGTGACTCGGCCCGAAGGCTGCGGCCGGTTTGGCCAGCGCCGCGAGGGGCGCGGCTCGGGTGACTCTGCCCGGGAGGTCGGGCCGGTCGGCAGACCATCAGGCAGGCCGCACGGAGTGCAAGGTGGTCGCGGGAGCACTGTGTAGTGCACTGAAGATCCCGGGTAGGCCATAGGGGCACCGGGTAGGTCACGGGGGCGCTGGAAGGCCTCAAGGCAGGCTGCGGGGGTGCCGGGCAGGGCGTGGTAGGGGCCACATGCGTGTCGGCCAGGGTTTCAGAGGGTCGCGGGCAGGCGGGCCGCATTCCGGGCAGGGCACTAGAAGGCCGTGGTCAGGAGGGGTCGGGTGCCGTTCGGGTCGGTGGTGGTCGGCCGGAAGCTTCGGTGTGCCACGGGGGCAGCGTGATTCACAGAGGTCGTGGGTAGCGCAGCCTTCGTCGTTGTCGCCTTTGTCATCACCTCCTCATCACCATGTCGTAGAACGCCACAAGAGAGAAGAATCGACGGAGGATGTCGGGCCTTTTAGGTTTTCCTGCATCCTCTATGTTTAAAGCGATAGCAATAGGTTCATCAAAAAAAGGAAAGAAGAACGACAATTATTTACAACCACGGAATGATTTCTTTTCGAACGATGATAAGAAAAAAAAGGAATATATCACAAGGTAAATCCCCTCCCTTTTGATTCGTCGTTCATAGTTTCTCATTTGTTGATGGTGTTGTGGAAAGAAGATGATGAATTTCATCATTCTCCATGTTCATCACGCACTCCCAATCCTGAGTAATGTCGGGCGTGGAAGACACTCCACATCAATAGGATCTGAGGGAGGAAGTTGAAGAATGGTGTTGATGTTCTTCATTCTCCATTGGAAGATGAGGTTCTTCATTCTTCATTGGGAGCTTTTTTCAATAGCTCTCCTCTACCGCCGTTCTACAAAAATTGATCATTCCAACAAAAATAATAGATTGGTTATTTATTATTCCATTGGCATAGAATTCAAAAAAGGAGCATAAATTATGTGGCTCCACCTAATTAATGCATGAGAGTTGTCATGGCTTTATTAGGGGAGGTCAAGGGGGTTTCTACCCACTTAATTGGGGAGTTTAGGAATCAAGAGACTATCCATCATTAATGAGGGGTAGTTGATATGTTTTATCCTCCTCCATCAATAGGGGTCAGGTGGTCCCCACCCCTATTATTTAAAAGAGAGGTTAAGCGGTCACGGGTGGTCCCCACGTCGTAACCTCCCGCAGGAGGTTATGTTCAGGTGGGCCCCACCACCATAACCTCTCATGGGAAGTTAGGGTGTGGCGTTCCCACCTCCAACTCCTAAGTGGAGGTTTTATCCAACAACCACTCGCATGGAATCTTAAATAAAATAAAGTGTTTTAAACTTTATTTTATTATTTTTTATAAAAACCCAAATACTAACTTTTATTTTTGACCATTTTTCATCGGGGTGAAAGTCTTCATAAGAGAATATTGGCGCTGCGATTTCAACGGTTCCCTCGGATTTCAATTCTGATCACCTGTTCAAAAGTTATAAAAACCCGCTCATATGTTTACTGAACCTACCCAAACAAAACATCAAAAATTGATTCCGGGCACACCAGGTCTCGAAATCAAGCACTGTAAATTTTTTCAAACTCGTAAAAATCCCATGTATTTAAGACAAAAAAAAAATTGGGTCTTTAAATTCTTCCCACATCAGGGCTTTACGTCCCAGTAAGATATAACATGAACTATGGGAACAAATGGGGGTTTTTAAGCACGCATTTGAGCCTCCCGCTCCCATGTGCTCTCTTGGAGGTTCCCCTGCTGCCATCGAACGCGCACCAGAGGTATTGACCATCCACAAAGGACTCGTTCATGTCTATCCACAATCTCCATTAAAACCTCTGTAATATTCGCCCCATCATCGATGTCCAGCTCTCCATGTTCGATGATGTGTGAATGGTCTTGCACATATCACCTCATCTATGATATGTGAAAGACGTCATGCACCCGGTGCAACTGAGGTGGATGAGAAAAGTGGTAAGCCACCTCACATACTCTGCTGAGGACATGGAAATGTCAGATGAATCTCAGATATAACTTGCCACTTAGGCCAAATCTCTTTATATCTCGTCGAGGAGAGACCCATATAAAGACGTGGTCACCATCCTCAAACTCCAGAGGTCTCCGTCTCCTGTCACCATATGACTTCTGCCTGCTATTTTCAGTCTTCATATTCTCCTGGATGATCTGCACCTTCTCTGTAGTAGCTCATACCATCTCTGGTCCCACTAGTGCCGAATCCCCAGGGTCATTCCAGCACAAGGGTGATCTGCAAGGTCTCTCGTACAAGGCCTCAAAAGATTCCATCCCTATGGTGGTGTGATAGCTATTGTTTTAAGAAAACTCTACCAATGGTAATTGATCCTCCTAGCTGTGACTGAAGTCAAGGACACATGCATGGATCATGTCCTCGAGGGTCTGAATGGTCCGCTCAGTCTGACCGTCCATCTGAGGATGGAAGGTGGTGCTCAAGAGAATCTATGTCCTGAATGCTTCCAACAACCCCTTCCATATCCGAGAATTAAATCGTGCATCACGATCGGAGACATTCGATGAAGTTACTCCATGTAAACTAACAATCTACTACACATAGAGGCATCCCAAGATCTCTACTGAACCCTGCTCTCTGATCGGTGGGAAGTGGGCCGACTTGGTGATTCGGTCGATGATCACCCAAATTGAGTCATGACCCCTGGATGTACGTGGATGACCCATCATGAAGTCCCTGGATATCCCATCCCACTTTCCCTCTGGGACCTCTAAAGGCTGAACCAATCCTGTTGGTACCTGGTGCTCTGCCTTCACTTGCTGACAAGTGAGGCACCATGAGACAAACTCTACTACTGCCTTCTTCGTACCGGGCCACCAATGTTGTCGTCGAAGGTCATGGTACATCTTTACCACTCCATGATGTACCGCTAGAGGGGATGTGTCGAACTCCCTCAACACTTCCTGTAACACCCCAGGTAAATAATGAATATGAAATTTTCATATTTATCCATATTTGTGAATAAAATATTAATGTGACTTTAAAGGGTACGCTATGCTCGATGGCGTACCCAACACGCAACAACGAGTTTCTTGGGAATCTTACGTTGCACTCTAATAATAAAATAATATTAATTCAAATGGTAGTTAACATGTAGCCGTTGTATTGGCGGGAATGGATAGAAATAACTAAAATATGATTATATATGTTTTTTAAATGTTTTTACATTTATCCAATAAAAGATAAAGGCTTAAAATACGTAAAGAATTCAATTTTAGGCGTATATGCCCTAGTTTTCACTAAAGGTTCACTTATCGCCTTTTAATGGAGAACTGTCATTAAATATAGTTTTTTTCACTCTTAAACATTATTTTGGACCAAATAAAACTCTTATTAAGAATCGGGACATCAAATTTTACTTTGTGTAATTTTTTGGTATTTTTCCGATAAAGTTCATTTTTTAATGAATAGTGTAAAATGTTGTATTTTAATTCAAAACCTCTTTTTAATTTAATTTATTTATATGATTAGATTATATTTTGAATTGGTTTTGAAGTGAAATTAGAAAATATTTTTACCATTAAATCCAATAGTGTTCGTTGGAATTAATTTCACTTTGAATCAGACTTAAACTAGTGTCAATCTTTTGATACTTATTGTTTTATAAAAACACGCTATTTGCTCTGACAGCGGGAATTAATTATTAAATTAATTAATGTGACTAATATGTTTTTAATTTTTTAAAACGGACTTCATTTTTGAATTCGGAATATCAAATATAGCTCAGGGTGAATTTTTGGGATTTTTCTGAAAAACTTCAATTTTTGATGAATAGTGAAACCACTAAGTGGTACTTATAAAAGCTGATTTTCCGTTTAAATGAAATTTTTCCATCATTGTGTTTTGAATTTCAAAAATCCGACATACATGGTTTTCATTAAGAAGTAAAATGTGGTTCAATGAGATTATAATAATTTTTTGGTGAATAGCAACTTATTAAGTTCTTAATCGCGATTAGAGGTAATTAGTGTAATTTAAGGTAAAAATGATATTATAAGAATGTGAAAACACCATGACACTTGTCCTACACCTATTGTGTGAGTCATGGCCGACCACGACAAGCCATGGCCCAACTTGGGGACCCCATGGAGACACTTTGGTTGGGAAATGACATAAATAACTTTTTATTTAATGTCAAAATTAAATTGACACAAACATGAGTTGTTTTACTAAAACAATTTTTAAGTAGGGTTACACAGGTCCAAATTTTTATTATAAATATTCATTGGAAAGATAAAAAGATTTCCTAAATCATAGTATTTTTTTTATAATTTTTAGACATTAAATAAATTAAATTATTTATGACATAATAATGCTGCAGCGATGACATCATTATTTGACGATTTAAATAAAATGGAAAGATAATGTAAACTTTATGAACTACACATGTCCAAAACCAATTGGATGAGTGGATTTCGAAGCCTTATCACCTTATACACGAATTATATCAATGTGAGACCTTTTAAAACCGAAACACATTTTCAAATAAAGTAATATTTCTTACTTTCCAAAAGTGCCCCTCCTCTCCTCTTATAAAAGGCCCCCACCACTACCTCATTTCACACACTCCTCAAGCCTTTGGCTCGGCCAAAACCTGCCCATTTACTCTCTCCACATCCCTCTCCTCATCCTAGAGTATTCCCTTTGGGAAGAATACTTTAAAAGTAAGCCTTTAGGCTCAAATCAAAAGGAGTTACACTTTTAAAGGTAATTCATTCTCTCATGTTCATTTGTTTTATTTTGCTTCTCCAACCCCCTGAACTCTTTTTATTTATTTATTTTGTAACAACACCAGTATCTTCAATATACTAGGATATTGTTATAAGATTTATTCGAGCTAAACTCTCACACAACTACATCAAATGGTTAAATAACATACGGTTTCCGTGGATGGCGAAATTCTGCCTCCCGAAACGATGATTGTTCAATACTCATTTAACACCTTCAAAGGTGGCCATTATGATGCCACTATTTTTATATATGATATATAATATGTTTATGGTTTCCTTAAGATTCTGTTTTTTTCATTTTGGGCATACCTTTATGGTTTCCATTATGGGTAAACGCGATATCTTCATTTAAGGAAGTGCGGACTACCGCCCCCTCAAAGTGATTTGATTCGTTAAATACCATATGTGGGACGTATAAAGGATGGAACTATGATATTATATATGATATTATACTGGAATTATAATATACCTTTATATAATTATTATTACATTCTATAAAATACGAAATAGAAATGAAAGTAGCGTTCATGAGTACGTACGGCTTACCGTCTCCATGAACGGTGCATTTCATTTTTTACCTCTAAATGATTATGTAATGTTATAAATTCATGAATGTACTAGATATATATATGACATATATTATATCTACATCATGAATACAATTCTGGATATAATAAACATTTTTCCACATGAACAACATGTAATTGTAAGAAGTCCACTTTCGACTTAAGAACCAAATATCGGCACAACAAATATTATTAACTTAAATGATTACATAATGTTTATGACATGGTAATAAGTGATATAAAAGTAATAATTAACTTTAAAAGGGTTCTTAATGAAGTATAAATTAACTCAAGTTTATTATTCAGGAGATTAAATAACGATCGAGTCAAGTCGGACCCGAGGTAAGGGATCCAACAACTCTCTTTCTTTATAAGTACACTCTTTTATGTCATTTATTTTAAGCTCATATTTCTTATGATTGGGATGTTCTTTTATATTACTCCTATTGTAAGTTTTATGTTCATGTGATGAGAAACCCTATAATCTCTCATCAATCCATTTTGGAAGTTTTGAGTGGCGCCGTTAGGCTGAAGAATTTTCGTAAGAGATCTAACCTCTCTCTTTCTTTTTAAGTACTCTCCTTTGTGTCACTTCTTTTAAGCTCCTCTTTGTAATGTTGGGGGATGTTATTTTATATTCCTCTTGCTGTAAATTTTATTGTAATGTGATGAGATACCCTATTTGATCTCATCAATCCATATTCGGAAGTTTTATGTGGCGCTGTTAGGCTGCCGAGTTTTCGTAAGTGATTTTTCATCTCACTTTTATTCCCGTGAGATTTATGCTACATTTTCCACAAATTCCATTGAGTGGTGTATGTACTGCCCATTATTCTAATCTTTGTGTAATATAATTTCGTTTATGAGTATTTACATCAATGATCTATTGTCCTTCTTTCATGGGGTGTATGTTTTGAAAGATACCCAAGTCGGTAAGGGAACCTTTCACCCTCCTCTTTTTTAAAAGACTTCTTTTGTTGGGTCTTTTAATTTACATATTGTTATGTTGGGATATGTTCTCATATATCCTTATTGATGTAAATTTTATGTCCAAGTGATGATATACACTTTTTATCTCTCATCAACTCATTTTGATGTGATGCCATTAGGTTTTCAAGGGAACATTTTAACCCAATTTCGATTTCTTTGGGTTCAATATGTAGTCATTGAATATGTCATCCATTGAATATATGTCAATGTCCTTTTATTGTTTTACACTTAATATCCACTTATATTGGGTGTATTTATATTTGTCACAGATATTTTTGAGATTGATTTGTCCTTAATTTAAGGATACCTTCTTTATAAGGGATTTCATCACATTTGACATTTCTATTGAGGGTTCATTGTTGTTATGAACCAATTCACTCTTATATGGTGTATATACTGTCCTTTGGAGTATTATATAATGAATCCATTTATTCTCATGATATTATAAAGTTCTGACTAAATGTTATTCCTCAATTATTGTATTCATGTGTCTCTAATTTTGGTAAAACCCCTTTAACCAAAATATCATTTTAAATGTTTTAATTATTTGTTCTTATTAATATCCATGTTTTCAAAATGGTTTTAAGGATTTATTTATATGGATATTAATGGTTTAAAATTTTAAGCTTCAAGGTGGTATGGGACACTTTGATTCAAAAATCTCTTTATTAAATGTTTTAAATGGTTTTGGAAATGGTTTCTTTTTGAATGGATTCATTATTTCAATATACTAAAATGTTATATTGTGATTGAAATGTGGAAATATTATGTTTCCTTTATTCATGTTTTATGTGACACATTTATGTTATGGTTCTTTGGCATTGTTATGAAAACGGGTGGTTCCGTGATAAACTAAGGGCGGGTGAGCCCGATATAGCTCTCCAATGCATTGGGTAACGCGAAGGAGTGAAACGTTAAGGTTTCTCCGAAGAGATTTAGGGAATATACTTTGATGGGTATTCCAAACATAACCAAGAGGGTTACTCCCTACATAAGAATGTTATGAATTCCTCAAGTTACCTTTATGTCTTATGTTTTCTCTGATTTATTCATGATTTGATATGCCTATGTTTTATGGGTAGAGTGTGATTTCATTCTAATGTATATATGAACTCATGTTTCCTTTCCATATTTTTTTTATAACTCTTACTGAGCTTTTTATGCTCATCCCATGTTTTTGAAATGTTTTTCACAGGTCAAGGGAAAGGTACATGATGTGATGATAGTGTCAAGGATGTGTCAAGAAAGAATCTGTGTTATAATATGATTCCATTGACGGGAAGAATGAATGTTGTCTTTTATGTAACCACTTTGTTTAAATGTGGAATGTAATGCAAGTTTCATGATCAAATTCTCTAAAACTCTAAACCTGAAAAGATCCTCAATGTGTAATCTTGTAATAACTCAAGATTAAGTAAGGTTTTAAGGCTGGGGCCTTATAGTTGGTATCAAAGGTCGATTTAGATAACTTTAGAGGTTAGGGTATTCTTTAAGCATAAGTGACATTACCATAATGGTTAGGATTTCAGAAAGAGTCCTAGTTTTAGATAAAGTGAATGAGTAAGTGTATCTTAGTGTTTACCTTCCTCATTAGTACATGATGGTTTTGTTGATGTACTCACACTGACATTTTTATTTTTAGTGAATGGATGGATCTAGCAGGCACCAAAGAGACAACAGGTTTGAAGGAAAATGTGGTGGTTCTCTGATTAAGATACTAGATAAAATGGAGGATTCAATGAGGAAACTCGTGGTTGTTCTAAACCAAATATCAAGGAGTCATGATCAACCACTTCAACCTTGGTGAGTTCTCTAATGCATCATGTACGAGATGGCCAACTCGATGTGGAAATTCAGGTAATAATTATTAAGGTAACCATTAGGGTTTATATGATACTTAATTTTTAGGTAATTATGGGTTACTCTATGATATGATGGAAAATGAAAGGAATGAGATAAACTTGAGGTTAAAATATTTTATGATTATTCTTGAAGATTTTATCTCATTTTGGGTAATGTTTTAAGAATTATATAGTGTTGAAAAAAGGACAACACGCAGACTGTGTGACAACCCATCGCGTCGGACAAAGCTGCGGGAATCGAACCCACAACCAAAGTGCGACTGGTATTTATCGCCTACCACTGGACTACGTGATGTACCTGGTTAGTTTGACTGATTCATTCTAGTTATATGATTTTATGAATTAAGAGTAAGTTGATTTTGGGTTATTTATTAAAATGATTAACCTATCATGGAGGATATGTGATTAGGTTAATTACTTTTCAAAACGAGACTTTAGGAGCAACTGATATTGTTTGGAGATAAATGTTATGATTTATCTTGGAAGACTATGTGACTAAATCCTTCAAATATTTGGGTTTCAATCTTATATTGGTTTACTTTGAGGAATTTTTATGGACAAATTTTTTTATAGAATGGTCCTCGTTGAACTTTGGGTTTTGTTTGACAAATCATGGAGGTTAAGAATAGATTTTCTTTTATAAAGGGTTATCCTTCTTCTGGATTATCTGATCTTGTAATAACCTTATTGGTTTTGGTTTTGGTTAAAGTCTAATGACATGGGAAGTATATAGTTCTCTTTTGTGGATTAGGTGATTTTCTAAAAGTTGATTATAATACGCTTAATGTGAACAAGTCTTCCTAAATACTCGCCTTCTGGAGAAAATATGAGTTTGATTAAGGAATATAATAAAAGTTGAAAGTCAACATGATAAGTGATTATGTTTCCTTATGAATAAATTCCTCAATAAAAAGTAACTTAAAACAAAAATGTTGTCTATTAACTTTTCCTACTGGGGAATCGAATACCGTTTAACCCATCACAAGTTTGTGATTTTCTCATGGTTAACTTTCTCCTAAACATGTTTTCTATCACTCTCCATGAGAAAATGAACCTATGTTTTCTCCTCCATGTCCATGTTTTCATACTTGGAATCCTAGTATGGGTTAACTCGGGTGACCTTTGTACTTATCTTTCTTTATTTTAAAGTGTTTGTTTTACCGACTTTTGTTCCGATGTGGGACTTTCAAGGATGTTTCCAAGCGCAATTTTAAAATTGCGAGGACGCAATTCCCAAAAGGGGGGAAGGATGTAACACCCCAGGTAAATAATGAATATGAAATTTTCATATTTATCCATATTTGTGAATAAAATATTAATATGACTTTAAAGGGGACGCTATGCTCGATGGCGTACCCAACACGCAACAACGAGTTTCTTGGGAATCTTACGTTGCACTCTAATAATAAAATAATATTAATTCAAATGGTAGTTAACATGTAGCCGTTGTATTTGCGGGAATGGATAGAAATAACTAAAATATGATTATATATGTTTTTTAAATGTTTTTACATTTATCCAATAAAAGCTAAAGGCTTAAAATACGGAAAGAATTCAATTTTAGGCGTATATGCCCTAGTTTTCACTAAAGGATCACTTATCGCCTTTTAATGGAGAAATGTCATTAAATATATTTTTGTTCACTCTTAAACATTCTTTTGGACCAAATAAAACTCTTATTAAGAATCGGGACATCAAATTTTACGTTGTGTAATTTTTAGGTATTTTTCCGATAAAGTTCATTTTTTAATGAATAGTGTAAAATGTTGTATTTTAATTCAAAAACTCTTTTTAATCTAATTTATTTATATGATTAGATTATATTTTGAATTGGTTTTAAAGTTAAATTAGAAAATATTTTTACCATTAAATCCAATAGTGGTCGTTGGAATTAATTTCACTTTGAATCAGACTTAAACTAGTGTCAATCTTTTGATACTTACTGTTTTATAAAAACACGCTATTTGCTCTGACAGAGGGAATTAATTATTAAATTAATTAATGTGACTAATATGTTTTGAATTTTGTAAAACGGACTTCATTTTTGAATTCGGAATAACAAATATAGCTCAGGGTGAATTTTTGGGATTTTTCTGAAAAACTTCAATTTTTGATGAATAGTGAAACCACTAAGTGGTACTTATAAAAGCTGATTTTCCATTTAAATGAAATTTTGCCATCATTGTGTTTTGAATTTCAAAAAATCTGACATACATGGTTGTCATTAAGAAGTAAAATGTGGTTCAATGAGATTATAATAATTTTTTGGTGAATAGTAACTTATTAAGTTCTTAATCGCGATTAGAGGTAATTAGTGTAATTTAAGGTAAAAATGATATTATAAGAATGTGAAAACACCATGAAACTTGTCCTACACCTATTGGGTGAGTCATGGCCGACCAATACAAGTCATGGGCCAACTTGGGGACCCCATGGAGACACTTTGGTTGGGAAATGACATAAATAACTTTTTATTTAATGTTAAAATTAAATTGACACAAACATGAGTTGTTTTACTAAAACAATTTTTAAGTAGGGTTACACAGGTCCAAATTTGGATTATAAATATTCATTGGAAATATAAAAAGATTTAATACATCATAGTATTTTTTTATAATTTTTAGACATTAAATAAATTAAATTATTTATGACATAATAATGCTGCAGCGATGACATCATTATTTGACGATTTAAATAAAATGGAAAGATAATGTAAAATATATGAACTACACGTGTCCAAAACCAATTGGATGAGTGGCGTTCGAAGCCTTATCACCTTATCCACGAATTATATCAATTTGGGACCTTTTAAAACCGAACCACATTTTCAAATAAAGTAATATTTCTTACTTTCCAAATGTGCCCCTCCTCTCCTCTTATAAAAGGCCCCCACCTCTACCTCATTTCACACACTCCTCAAGCCTTTGGATCGGCCAAACCCTGCCCATTTACTCTCTCCACATCCCTCTCCTCATCCTAGAGTATTCCCTTTGGGCAGAATCCTTTCAAAGTAAGCCTTTAGGCTCAAATCAAAAGGAGTTACACTTTTAAAGGTAATTCATTCTCTCATGTTCATTTGTTTTATTTTGCTTCTCCAACCCCCTAAACTCTTTTTATTTATTTCTTTTGTAACAACACCAGTATCTTCAATATACTAGGATTTTGTTATAAGATTTATTCGAGCTACACTCTCACACAACTACATCAAATGGTTAAAGAACATACGGTTTCCGTGGATGGCGAAATTCTGCCTCCCGAAACGATGATTGTTCAATACTCATTTAACACCTTCAAAGGTGGCCATTATGATGCCACTATTTTTATATATGATAAATAATATGTTTATGTTTTCATTAAGCTTCTGTTTTTTTCATTTTGGGCATACCTTTATGGTTTCCATTATGGGTAAACGCGATATCTTCATTTAAGGAAGTGCGGACTACCGCCCCCTCAAAGTGATTTGATTCGTTAAATACCATATGTGGGACGTATAAAGGATGTAACTATGATATTATATATGATATTATACTGGAATTATAATATACCTTTATATAATAATTATTCCATTCTATAAAATACGAAATAGAAATGAAAGTAGCGTTCATGCGTACGTACGGCTTACCGTCTCCATGAACGGTGCATTTCATTTCTTACCTCTAAATGATTATGTAATGTTATAAATGCATGCATGTACTAGATATATATATGACATATATTATATCTACATCATGAATACAATTCTGGATATAATAAACATTTTTCCACATGAACAACATGTAATTGTAAGAAGTCCACTTTCGACTTAAGAACCAAATATCGGCAAAACAAATATTATTAACTTAAATGATTACATAATGTTTATGACATGGTAATAAGTGATATAAAAGGAATAATGAACTTGAAAATTGTTCTTAATGAAGTATAAATTAACTCAAGTTTATTATTCAGGAGATTAAAGAACGATCGAGTCAAGTCGGACCCGAGGTAAGGGATCCTACAACTCTCTTTCTTTATAAGTACACTCTTTTATGTCATTTCTTTTAAGGTCATATTTCTTATGATTGGGACGTTCTTTTATATTACTCCTACAGTAATTTTTATGTTCATGTGATTAGAGACCCTATTATCTCTCATCAATCCATTTTGGAAGTTTTGAGTGGCGCCGTTAGGCTGCCGAATTTTCGTAAGAGATCTAACCTCTCTCTTTCTTTTTAAGTACTCTCCTTTGTGTCACTTCTTTTAAGCTCCTCTTTGTAATGTTGGGGGATGTTCTTTTATATTAATCTTTCTGTACATTTTATTGTAATGTGATGAGATACCCTATTTGATCTCATCAATCCATATTCGGAAGTTTTATGTGGCGTCGTTAGGCTGCCGAGTTTTCGTAAGGGATTTTTCATCTCACTTTTATTCCCGTGAGAATTATGCTACATTTGCCACAAATTCCATTGAGTGGTGTATGTACTTCCCATTATTCTACTCTTTGTGTAATATAATTTCGTTTATGAGTATTTACATCAATGATCTATTGTCCTTCTTTCATGGGGTGTATGTTTTGAATGATACCCAAGTCAGTAAGGGAACCTTTCACCCTCCTCTTTTTTAAAAGACTTCTTTTGTTGGGTCTTTTAATTTACATATTTTTATGTTGGGATATGTTCTCATTTATCCTTATTGATGTAAATGTTATGTCCAAGTGATGAGATACACTTTTTATCTCTCATCAACTCATTTTGATGTGATGTCGTTAGGCTGTCAAGGGAACTTTTTAACCCAATTTCGATTTCTTTGGGTTCAACATGTAGTCATTGAATATGTCATCCATTGAATATATGTGAATTTCCTTTTATTGTTTTACACTTAATATCCACTTATATTGGGTGTATTTATATTTGTCACACATATTTTTGAGATTGATTTGTCCTTAATTTAAGGATACCTTATTTATAAGGGATTTCGTCACATTTGACATTTCTATTGAGGGTTCATTGTTGTTATGCACCAATTAACTCTTATATGGTGTATATACTGTCCTTTGGAGTATTATATCATGAATCCATTTATTCTCATGATATTATAAAGTTCTGACTAAATGTTATTCCTCAATTATTGTATTCAAGTGTCTCTAATTTTGGTAAAACCCCTTTAACCAAAATATTGTTTTAAATGTTTTAATTATTTGTTCTTATTAATATCCATGTTTTCAAAATGGTTTTAAGGATTTATTTATATGGACATTAAAGGTTTAAAATTTTAAGCTTCAAGGTGGTATGGGACACTTTGATTCAAAAATCTCTTTATTAAATGTTTTAAATGGTTTTTGAAATGGTTTCTTTTTGAATGGATTCATTATTTCAATATACTAAAATGTTATATTGTTATTGAAATGTGGAAATGTTATGTTTCCTTTATTCATGTTTTATGTGACACATTTATGTTATGGTTCTTGGGCATTGTTATGAAAACGGGTGGTTCCGTGATAAACTAAGGGCGGGTGAGCCCGATATAGCTCTCTAATGCATTGGGTAACGCGAAGGAGTGAAACGTTAAGGTTTCTCCGAAGATATTTAGGGAATATACTGTGATGGGTATTCCAAACATAACCAAGAGGGTTACTCCCTACGTAAGAATGTTATGAATGCCTCAAGTTACCTTTATGTCTTATGTTTTCTATGATTTATTCATGATTTGATATGCCTATGTTTTATGGGTAAAGTGTGTTTCATTCTAAGGTATATATGAACTCATGTTTCCTTTCCATATTTTTTTTATAACTCTTACTGAGATTTTTATGCTCATCCCATGTTTTTGAAATGTTTTTCACAGGTCAAGGGAAAGGTATATGATGTGATGATAGTGTCAAGGATGTGTCAAGAAAGAATCCGTGTTATAATATGATTCCGTTGATGGGAAGAATGAATGCTGTCTTTTATGTAACCACTTTGTTTAAATGTGGAATGTACTGCAAGTTTCATGATCTAATTCTCTAAAACTCTAAACCTGAAAAGATCCTCAATGTGTAATCTTGTAATAACTCAAGATTAAGTAAGGTTTTAAGGCTGGGGCCTTATACTTCCTCTTGAAGTGCTACGGGTACCATGGTACATCCTTTGAAGAGGATGACATGCTTCCCATATTCAGAAAATCCATCAGGTGCCTGCCATTTGGATATCTAAGCACGTCGTGTCTCGCAGTCAGCGTCCCCATGTTGTGCCTCCCTGACTCGCTGAAGAAGTGTTGGAGTGACCATAATTGACTGTAGGAATGTTGCTCCATCTCTATCTACAAAGGATATCTGTAAAGCACCAAGCTACTATGTCGCCTCTCCTAGCATCTGTATACTAGCCCTCTTATTGAGCACATCTACAACAACATTCCCCTTCCCAGGAGTATAGACTTTCTGGAAATCATAGTCCTAGAGGAAATCAAGCCAACGTCACTGTCACAGGTTTAGGTCATTCTAAGAGAAGATATACCTTAGACTCTTTTGATCACATTACACAGTAAAATGCTCTCCCATCAGATAGTTTTGCCACATCTTCAAGGTGAAAACCACTACTGCTAATTCCTGGTTATGGGTAGTGTAGTTCTGCTTGTTTTGTCTCAAATTCCAAGAACCATAAGCAATCACTGCTATCTGCTACATCAAGACACACCCAAGTCAAGTCTCTGATGTGTCGCAGTAAACTATGTACCCCATGCCCTCCTCTGGAAGCCTCATGATGGGGGCACTCGTTAGCCTCAGCCTCTACTCCCGAAAGCTCTACTAGCATCTATCTGACCATACGAAGGGTTTACCCCTCTTCGTCAAGGCTGATAGTGGTGTTGTAACTCTGTAGAAGTCTGGAACGAACCTCCGATAGTATCCAGCCAAACCCAGGAATCAATTTACCTCTGTCACACTCCTAGGTGGCTCCCATGGAAGTACTACCTCAATCTTCCCATGATCCACTACAACTCCAGCCTCCGAGATGACGTGTCCCAAGAAGTGTACCACTCGAATAAAAAACTGGCACTTAGAGAGCTTACCATAAAGTTTGTTCTCTCCGAGTGGGTCCAGTACTACCTGTAAATGGTAGGCATGCTCCTCCTCAGTAGTCGAGTACACCAGAATTTCGTCGATGAAGACTACGACAAAGCGATCAAGGAAAGGCTGTAAGATCTTGTTCATGAGTCCCATGAATACTGTTGGAGCATTGGTTATGACAAATTCCATAACCAAGAACTCGTAGTGTCCGTACTAACTCCTAATGTTCGTCTTCTGCACATCTTCGTCTCGAACTCTAAGCTGGTGATAGCCCGATCTAAGGTCTATCTTCGAGAACCATCGAGCTCCCTTTAGCTAATCAAATATATTTTCAATCCTCGAGAGTGGGTACTTGTTCTTCACAGTCACGTGGTTTAGTCGATGGTAGTCGATACAAAGCCCCAGGTTCCCATCCGCCTTCTTGATGAACAGAATTGGGGCTACCCAGGGAGAAACACTGGGCCGGATGAATCCCATCCCCTGTAAGTCCTCCAAATGTACCCACAGCTCATGAAGCTCAGCAGGAGCCATCCAATATGATGGAGTAGATATTGGTGTCATGCCGGGGTACAGGTCAATGTAGTAGTACACCTCTCTATGAGGAGGTAGTGATGGAAAATCGTTAGGGAAAACATCTGTGTACTGGTCCACCACTATAGGATAAGTCAGACTATACACATCAACTACTGCAAGGGTAAGGCAAGACAAATGGTGAGTGATCAGATGCACCCTCCTCCGAGTAAGTCTATCCTATACTAAAACGGTTCCTTCTCACCGGTGACGGTTAAACTGGTCCCATCCGTGCGGACACACCGCACTTTTCGCTTAATATAGTCAATCTCATCATGGACTGTAGATAACTAGTTCATACCCAAGACGAAGTCGTAAGGTCTCGATGCCGCTACTAGGAGATCCTAGCCAAATCTCTCACCTCCGGGAGTAAGCTCGCAGTACCGGAACTAGTGCATAATCATCGAATCAGCTCTCGTAGGAGTCTCCAGCCGTAAGGATATAACTAACGGCTCCTTCGGAATCCCAGAGCTCCAAATGAGGGATGTGGAAATGAAAGAGTGACTGGAACCTATGTCTATTATAACTGTAAATAAGGTGGATTAGACATATATCGTACCTCAAATCATCTCTGGAGCACCGTGATCGTAGGGCTCAGTTGCCTAAAGCTGAGCTCTCCCCTGTCCACCCGCTCCCTGCGATCGGGGTGGGCCTCCTGGTGGTGGTGGTGGTAATACCTCATAACATCATCCTCCGCCAGCTACATGTATAGATACTCTGCAATGTCTGCCTGCTCCCTGCGAACCACCTCGATCAAATCTATGCCTCTTCATGGGAGGTCCCCCAACTGTCTGTTGGGCATCTGTACGGCGGGTCGAACAGTGATGAGCCATGTGACCCTCCCTACCACATGAGTAACACTTCCTGCTACGGGTATGTGTGTCTCTACTCTAGGAGCCCCGTTCAACAGATCATGATTCATGCGGTTGTCCACCCGTGGGATTGGTCCTCTTCGACCTCTACGACATCGGTCTACTGCTAGCTACAGAAGACTCCACTGCGTGTTGGATAGTAGTGGGTCTTGCTGTTGGTGACTACTCAGCAAGTAAACTCTCCACTAGGAGGTCTCTCTCTAACACCCCCTCCTGCGTCGAGATGCTGAGTGAGATCATCGACACGCCGATCTTCTATTTAAGCCCCTGATCGAAGGTTCAGGACCTGATGAATGGGTCCCGCACCATATATGTGGAGTAGCAAGAGAGGTCGGTGAACCTCACTGAGTACTATGCCACCGTCATGCTACCCTACTATAGATGCAGTAGATCCTCTATCCGCACTGCACGGAGAGTGGATAGTACAAACTATGCCTGGAACTGACTCTCGAAGTCTGTCCAGAGTAGCATCGCTTCGTCATTCTCCTAGAACATCAGGCTCCACCATATTCCTACTACTGCATGAAGGAGACTTGCGGCAAGGATCACCCTAAAGTCTAATGGTGTCCCTACTAGCCTGAAGACTCTCACCACAGCCTCCAGACAATCCTCAACAACTTGAGGGTCTATCTCTCCCCTGAACTCGAGTGGCCTCTAGCACTGGAACTCGTGAAACATGCTCAAGCGGCATGCATCGTTTGCTGCTGGGGGTGGTGGCATATGTGTCCCAATGGGAAGTAGTATCGCTGGTGCCTCCGCTGGTAAAGGGACCTGCACTAAGGCCTCGTCAATTGGTGGTATATCTGTACATACGAATCTCGGGGCTCTAACTGGTCATCCACGAGTAGGCATCCTGAAATAAGCAGATGTGACATGGTCAAAAGATTATAACTGGTGAGCTAACATAGTTGAGATGACTTAAATAAAACTTTTGGAAACATGCATGAAATTAATGTTTTCATTCACTGAGTCAGATATTAGAATTCAGGGTCCTAGTGTATGGATACGACGGCCGCCCGCACCAACACTAGACACCATGAACTGAAAACCACACTTAGTACCCATACCTCTATTGCTTCACAAAAAAAAGATCAGAGTTCTATGTTCTACGGTAGAACCGACTCTTCTGATACCAATTTTTCATGACCCGTCCCCTGGGGCCCGTATCGTGACTACCCCAATCCCAACTCCTATAGGCCAAGGGATGGAAATGAGCACCAAAAGCGTAAATCCCTAAACTGGGAAGGCATTGCCTTTAAAACTGTAAAAAAACACATCAGAGTAAACAACTGGATGCAAAACACTAAGTAAAACTATATACAATAGAAGTGATGGAAAGTAAAAGGGGCTGAAAATACAAGCCCAACAGTAAAGTACAAGTACAAATGAGAAAAGTTAAAGTAACTGTTGGGTCGTCCTCCGGGGTTCCTACCTGAATGGTTGGTATAGATGGTCTCCTCAGCACTCCCATCCATCTGACTCCTCTGTGAACTGTCACACAGAGTGGTCCACCTCTGGGTACCATCCAGTCCTGCTACTCTCTACCTCAGTCAGCGATGTCTGTCATCTACAACCAACAAAATGAGGTGCAGGAATAGCCCGTGCAGGGGTGAGTATAACTATGTTCAGTAGGGACCCCGACACCCTCAAGGTCTCACTAAATCCAACAAGGATAAACAACAAATTATGAAATAAACAGATAACCATTACTTAGGTATATGCCCATACATATACCTAAGTTATCTAGTAACCCATCTCAATCATGAGGAAAACACAAAAGTCATTGACTCAGGTCAAACCAAGATTTTTATTAAACTGAACCCTCAACTGTTGGATAATTCCTCCTCTATCGAGTACAGTGGGCCTACCGCGTCACACAGAGGCGCTTCCCACTAACTTGGACTACTAAGATACCCCTCCTGTAAAGTACAGTGCATCTATTGTGCTCACATAGAGGCGCTCTCCACCGTGGGTCTGCTGATCTCACACAGAGGCGCTCCCCTAGTAACCTGCTGAGGTACTCCACGTGTTGAGTACCATGGGTCTACCGTGCTCACATAGAGGCGCTCCCCACTGTGGGTCTCCTACGCTCACACAGAGGTGCTCCCCTCTGGGCTAGTCAAATAACTCCGAGTCAAATCAGTCAGCAGTCGTCAAGTCTCATCCAGCTACTAGGTTCCCGCAAAAATATATGCTCGTCTCTATATGATCTTCTTTACATGATAATGGTTGATACTCCAACTATCACTAAGTCCCAGGTAGATGTATCCCAAAGGTCTTCCACGTCATATGGGGTCTCAACGAAATATATGGTGTGTCAATTGGAATCTCGGTCTGTTAGTTATTAGCCTTTTTGTCTCGGGGCCCCGGTTGGATTCGTGTAAGATCCAACCAGACTGTATCTCAACTATACACCGAACTTTAGTGGGGTATTCTCAAAGGGATAAATTCACTCCAAGAATACCGGCCCCACTGAATGTTCGTCAAACAGACGTCCAATGCCAAAGAAATGGTCGTAGAAGGTAATGGGTCAGTAATGGGCACGGGTCTGGTCCAACCTGGTCGGACCGACTAGGCCCAACCCAGTATGGTCCGACCCAGTCTGGGTCGACCCAGTTAGACTCGTTGGGTCTGACCCAGCCCGTTGGGGGGTCAGCTCACTGAGTTTTGGCCTGGCCCGCTGGCCCGGGCTTAGCGGACTGTGAGGGCAGTTCAGCCTGGAGGTTTCCACGTAGGCGACTCGGCCCAAAGGCTAGGTCCAGTTCAGATAGAACCGCGAGGGGCGCGGCTCAGGCAACTCATCCCAGGAGGTCGGGCCGGTCGGGAGACCGTCGTGTAGGCCACACGGAAAGCAGGGTGGCCGTGGGTGGGCCGGGTGGGGCGCGGCAGGGGTCGATCAGGCTGCGGGGGAGCTGGCAGGGTACCGGGAAGACCGCGGGGGGTGCCGAGCAGGGCACGCCAGTGTCCGCGGGGGCATTGAGTAGGTCGTGACAGGGGCCAGACAGGCCACGGGGTTGCTGGGAAGGGCACGACAGTTGCTGCGGGGGTGCTGGAAAGGGCGCGGAAGCGCACCGGAGGGCCGCAAGCAGGCGAGCGGTGCGCCGGGCAGGGCGCTGGATGCCCACGGGTAGGTGGGTCGGGCGCCGCTTGGGCCGGCAGTGGTCGGCTGGAAGCTTCGGTGCACAGTGGGCATGATGCCATTCATGGAGGCCACGGGTATCACGGCTTTCGTCGTTGCCACCTTTATCATTGCCTCCTCATCACCATGTCGTAGAACTCCACAAGATAGAATAATTGACGGAGGATGTCGGGTCTGTTAGGTTGGCCCGCATCCTCCGCGTTTAAAGCGATAACAAAAGGTTCGTCCAAAAAAAGAAAAGATGAATGACAATTATTTACAACCACGCAACGATTTATTTTTAAATGATGATAAGAAAGGAAAATGAATAAAACACAAGGTAAACCCTCTACCTTTTGATTCTCCGTTCGTCCATTGTCGTTCGTTGACAGTGTTTCGGAAATAAGACGATGATGTTCGTCGTTCGTCGTGTTCGTCACACAATCCCAATCGCGAGCTGCGTCAGCCGTGGAAGACACTCAATATCTGTAGGATTTGACGGAGGAAGTCAAAGAAGGTTTTTTCCATTCTTTTTTCTCTGTTGGAAGATGAGGTTCCTCGTTCTTTTTTGGGAGCTTTTCTCCCTATCTATCCTCTTCCTTCATTACGCCAAAATGAATCATGCCAACAAAAATAATATATTTGTTATTTATTATTCCGTTGGCATAGAATTCAAAAAGGGAGAATAAATTAAGTGGCTCCACCTAATTAATGCATGAGAGTTGTCATGGATTAATTAGGGGAGGTAAAGGGGGTTTCTTCCCACTTAATTGGGGAGTTGAGGAATTAAGAGGCTCTCCCTCATTAATGAGGGAGAGTTGAGAGGTTTTATCCCCCTCTACCAATAAGGGTCGTGTGGTTCCAACCCCTATTATTTAAAATAGAGGTTAAGCGGTCTCGGGTGGTCCCCACGTTGTAACCTCTCGCGGTAGGTTATGTTTTGGTGGGCCCCACACACAATAACCTCTCATGGGATGTTAGGGTGTGGTGGTCCCACCTCTAACTCCCACGTGGAGGTTTTAACCAAAAAACACTCATTTGGTAGATTAAAATAAAATAAAGTGTTGAACACTTTATTTTATTATTTTTATAAAAAGCCAAAAACTAAATTTTATTTTCGACCATCTGTCGTCAGGGTGAAAGTCTTCTTATGTGAATACTGATGCTGCGAGTTCAACGGTACCCTCATATTTTAATTCTGAGCACTGATTCAATAGTTATTAAAACCCACAGATACTTTTATTGAACGTACCCAAACACAACTTCAAAAGTTGATTCTGGGCACACTGGGCCATGGAATCAAGAACTGTAAATTTCTGCGGACACATAAACATTCCATGTATTTAAGAAACAAATTCCATGGAATTTCCAGGTTATTACACTAAATATTTTTTCCCACATTATTTTATTCAATCACTTAAAATGTTCATCATTTGTTCAAAAGATAAATAGAATAAATATTTTCTTTTATATTAGAATAAAATAATAAAATATCTTCCCAAAAAACTAAAAAAAATTCATTTCAAAATTTAAATTCTATTCCATAATCACATAATTGAGATACAATATTTAATTTTTGTAAACATATAACATATAAAACCTTATAAATAAAAGTGTAATTTAAAATACTAATATTACCTAAACCATTTATTTTTCATTTGGAATTGTCTCCATTTATAATAATTCCATTATCAAATTTTTGTGTGTAATTGTCACGACCCGACCCTACATGGGCTCGAGCTGCAACTACCCCATGCCCGCCACTATAGGCTAGGGCCTGGTGACCAGCACCGAAGGCTAAATAACTCAGGGAGGCCTTTTCCAAAGTACCTGTACACACACACATACCACAATCAATAAAAAAGTGTAGATTAAAAGGGAAAGTAAAGTACCAAATTCTATAAATAATCCACAAATGTGCTTCAACCACTAATCATTAAAAAGTAAAACCTGAAGGTAAACTGAAAAGAAATGGGAAAAACATGCACCCAACCAGAAAAGGGGCCATAACCCGGAAACAGGTAAACAAAAGAAAAAAACTGGAAGGGTCCCCCCCACCTGGAACCTGACTACGACCACCGCACGTGGTCCAAGCTCCCGAACTCCTAAGCTCCACTGAAGCCACGACCAACCTGTCCGTCGTCTGTGAGGGCACACCAAGTACGAGGAAAGCCCAAGAAGGGGTGAGTATAAAAATACTCAGTAGGATACCTCGAATACTCGAGGGTGCAACAAAGGAGGTACCGAAGGGTGAGCAGTAGATCGAATAGGTAAAAGTAAATGAGTACAACTGAGAGAGCAGTAGGAGTACAACAATGAGTGATGTAGAGTAACAGTAGAGAGTCCAGCTCAACCCAACAAGAGAAATGAGGTAGAATTGTCCAGACAAAAGGAGTTGGAAATGGTTAGAAGATGAACTTCCCATTGATTCATCGTTACCTATAGCAGGAGAGTAGACTTGTCCAACCATGAGAATCTAGACATGAAAAGCATGTGGTATACCCCGCGCATCTTCGCCTCTCTTGGAGGGAGAGTAACCAAGCCCAATAAGTTGGTACTGGAATAAGGTATAGATATATATATGCTCTGTCAAGAAACCTGAACAAGATTGTAAGGGGATATTCGTCCCGTAGCTCAACCCAAGAAAGTGAGTATCCAACAGTCCGAGAAGTAAACACCATTGATGCCAAGAATCCCAAAAGTCTACCCCAAACTTCAAGCCAATGGGGCTCAAATCACCTAATCTTGACACTATCCACTTTGGGCAGCACTGACTCGCCTGCTCAGTTTTAGGTCACGTTGAACAGACGCATCTTGGTGGGGAATGTGCCCATCATATTTGAGAGTTCTAGGTAAAGTCAAAACACACCTCGACACTTCCCCTCAGTTGATAGGTCTTCTCAAATTCAAAGTCATCATATCCCTGACCCGTACAACCAAGGGTCCCGCTCTGGTAATCATGTATACTGGTCATAGACTATACTAGTAAAAAGGTTTAATTCTGAAAGAAGTCGTCGAGCGACCCACCACCCAGTCTCTACTGGAGGGTAGACCCTAAGAGGTCGTCAGGTGACCCACTACCTAGTCTCTGCTGCAGGGTAGACCCTAAGAGGTCGGCAGGCGACCCACTACCCAGCCCTGCTGGAGGGTAGACCTGGAATACATCGACAAGCGACCCACTTCCCAGTCTCTGCTAGAGGTTAGGCCTAGAAGAAGTCAACAGGTGACCCACTGCCCAGTCTATACTGGAGGGTAAACCTAGAATACGTTGACAGGTGACCCACTACCCAGTCTCTGCTTGAGGGTAGACCTGGAATACGTCGATAGCTGACCCACTACCCAGTCTCTGCTAGAGGTTATACTCAGAACTGCTCTGGCCATCCCTACTAGAAACAACCTCCTGGGTAGAGGATCGGTGCCCATGTAAAGTGTTGGTCACACCGAATCCACAAGAACTCTAACAGGGAAAATGAAGCAACTGTGCCAGCCAAACCATCGAGAACAGAACCAGGGGAAACCACTCAACCCTGCTATTCGAAACCATCGTTAATAGAACTTGGGGGAAACTCAACCCTTCTTGTCAACAAAAAAGAACAAAACCATGGGATAACTCAACCCTACTGATCAAAAAACAAGAACAGAGGGACCCACTATGTCACGAGAGGTCAAGGGTATGAAAAGCAGAACACGGCACGCACATGGGGCCCACATGACGAGTGGCCCCAAGTTAACTCCAACCAATCACACAAATATTCTCAGGTACAAACATACACATGTACCTCTAAGCATTCTCTCATACTCCCAGAGTATGCCACGTATCTAGCCCAAATGCAAACATGCACACGGCACCCAACGTCAACGCGAAGGCATAAACGTAACAAGTCCAACTTTACACCTCATCAGCCCAGGAACGGCCAACTACATCTCTTCAAGCATTAATTCACTCACACGGGAGTGCATGGGATCACACGCCAAGTGTCTGCTACAAACACAGTAAAGAACCGCCATCAGAGCACCTTTCATATTTCCACATTTAATAAGATCATCTAAGAGGCTCCACTCGCCTGAACAGATTACATCGTTGTAATCCTCAAGGAAAAACATGTGAGATAGACTATTTACTTTCCTCAAAAGGATATCTGAAGGAAAAGTCTCCAACACCGCTTTATGCCTGAACGGCGTCCCGTGGTCCCGAGCCTCGGCCCCAAAAATAGTCGGGCGCATCGCACCATGGAGATCTCCTCGGAAAGACACATCAAATTGACTGCTCATTCTAGTTGAATGGATATCCATAAAAAAAGATGCATTCCATCGCACTGCACACGAGCAGTGCTACGTGGGACCTGCATCCCTTACCAAAGCACAATGAATGGATCACACTGTTGTGATCCTCTCGAAAAAGTACACAAGATGGACGACTCACTTTTCCAAAACGGACACCTGGTGATAAAGCTGGAAATCACCGCCAACTCCCAAAATGGCCCTCGTGGGGCCCGCACCCGCGTGCGAAATTAAAGCGGGCCGATTGCGCCATTGCAATGCCCTCGGAAACCACCCAAAAATGACTGCTCGCACGCCCCGAACGGACGTCCGATGAAAAGGTTGCTAAATGCTGCTCGCAGCTCGAAAGATGGGTCGTGGTGCCCACGCCTTAAATCCTATTTCAACGCCCAAAACTACACTAGAAAACTCCGGCTCAAGTCCAGGATCTCAACGCCACTGGCGAAGCTCAAAACGGACATCGGATGTGTCTGCACCGCTCCAAACAAGAACCCCCGAGAAAAGAGCACGTCCACTTAACATCTTGTCGTGCCACTGAACCCCTTATCTCGGGAATTAAAAATTCACAAGACAATCTCAAAAAGTTTTCCTTGACGCTTAGAGTACACTTCCACAGATGGCATGCAAAACAAACTCCCGTAGTGAAAATTACTGGCATCCGAGTCGAAGGGGGAAAAGCCCCTTAGGCTAGACAGGCCTGGGCCGGCCTGCGGTTTGGCCGCGCGAGCCGGTCGTGGACCCGTGGTCCACTGTTCCGCCAACCGGACTCGAGGCCGGTCGCTTCTTCCAGGTGGAGACCCACGTTTGGCAGGTCTCTTTCTTTCAAGAGGGGTCGTGCGCCGCGACCTTGGCCTCCGCGTCAACCGGCCGGCTACGCCGGCCAGCCCTTCGCCCCCACCCCCCCCCCCCCCAGCTCACCTGGAGGAGCCCCCTACCGCTTTCCTGGAGATTCGCTATAGTCCGACGAAGCCAGACCTCCGCACGCCGCCACTGCCTTAGCCCGCGCAACCGCGCCTCCACCTGGACCCTCTCCAGACCGCTGCCGAACCCCCAAAACCCGCAATCTTCGATGGACGACTGCGAGCACGCGGGGACTCGGATTTTAAAAGCTAAAAGTTACTCGGATAGCTCCGAATAAGTTCTACACATTTATGGGCTTCGTTTGACGATCAAAAAACATTTCGACACATATAGAAATTTAAATAGGGATTTTTGGAATTGAAAAATACGCAACGAAAAACCCTACCTCTTTGGGCGTAGCCCGAAGCTTCGCAAAGGGGGTTTTCCTTCACCGGAACCGTGACCTTGGAGTGGAGGAGATAGATATGAAGGGGATATTCCTTGAGGGTTCTTCCTCTTGGCTATGCAAATGGAAGAGGGAGGGGAGTGGGTTTGGCTTAAGTAGAAAAATAAAAATTAATTTAATTAATTTTTATTAATCACCCACGAAAGGACCCACCTCCGAAACTTTCGACGGGGTCGAGGTTATGCCTCCCATTGGGTAAAAACCACATCCTGAGCACAACGGCGGTCTTGGAATTTTAATCCGAGCTTCCGTTCAAATGTTATTAAACTCAACGCCTGAGGATACCAAATTACGAAAATGCCCATGGCAGCAATTTTCACAGAAGGCTCGCGCCTGTGATAGTTACACCTTTCCTAAGGTAAAGGGAACATTCAAGACTCAATGGTGCCCTTGGTTTTCCCATCCAAGCAACAGTTTAATAGATACTTTAGTTAATCCACTAAAAGAAAAAATTAATTATTTTATTTATCCTTTTAACGTTTCGATAATGGGTGAGGGATCCCAACATCTCGCACCAACATACTTTATGTCTTCCCTAGGGTAAAACCCCATTTCAGAACCATCCATACACTCATATCTCTGATCCAAAACACAGTTTAGGATTTATCCCATTTATTTGGCGTTCTTAGTGTGAACACAATGAAAATTTAATTCGGCCACACTGGGGCTTGGAATCGCATGCCGTCTGAAGGCGCTGCTCTGGAATAACATCAAGAATATTACAATGTATTTTATAGAAAAAACAGTGTTCTTACATCATTCCCTCCTTCAATATTTTCGTCTCTGAAAAGAAAAACCAACGAATAACTTAGGTTACTAAGCCCACACATGGCTCCTCCGTACCCAGAAGAACTCTTGCATAGGCTTGCACCACCACACATAGACCAAATGATTTTATTGGTTCGCGTGAGGTCTGAACTTGCCGATGACGTGCATAGGAGGATTCACACTCCTTCTTAGGTGAGTCACATGGGAGACTTTATGCACCCAAACCAGCCTTTCGGGTTAGGGAAAGGCAATAGGGAACCTCGCCATCCCTTTGCACAGCCACAAATGGCCCGAAGGACCTCGAGGGTAGCTCATCTCCCCGACAGAACCCCTACGTCGCCCGCCACGACTGGAATCGCTATTTGGACCTGGGACAAATCCTGGTGATTCCCTCCTTCAGAATATCCATATGGTGAAACATACAAGGATATCTGATCACACAAGGTTTCACAGTCGATGTCCCGCAACCAAGGCTCTCTTACACGCTCGGAAAGTGAAGGATCTGACACCATCGACTAAAGAAAAATGTCCCATGCCTTTTATCTTACCACCACAGGGTTACACCGTTTCCCCACGTCACCCTGGTATCAACTCAAACAAGGAGCAGGGAGAAAACAAATTTCACACGTAGAGTCTAACAATTCTGCTGAAAAAAGTAAAAGAGTTATAGAGCGCACCACTTATCACCTCATGCTCTACAGAATCATAGACATCCAAAGCTTGTGGTTGTCTATGGTCCCAACTGTCAGCTCCCAAAGCCTAATGTGGACCACCTAGTGGTGATGGGAAGACATCGTAAAGTCATCCCCCACTACCAGCTCCACCCGCTCCTCTTCTGGCACCACCTCTCTAGGTACCACTCCGATCATGGCACTGCCTCTGCCACGGTGGTGCACCTGCTACCTACCTGATATTCTCAGTGTGCCTGGTCAGGTAGTCCCAAACCAGGTGACCTCGCCCACTGCAAGCATAGCACTGATGCTCTCGGGGGATGCACTGGTGACCTCTGGCACCACTGTGGTGTACAACCATGCCCTTGAGTCCGGTTTTCAGAAAGTCACCTGCGTCGAGGTTCTGTTTGCCGACACCCGCTAGCTGCAGCAGACGTCTCGACTCCATCGTTCATACTGCCACCACCAACTGTTGAACATGAAAGGAAGCTCTCTTTCACCAGCGCCTACTCTAGCACCCCGGCATATGTGGAAATGCACAAGTGTACTATGACAACACTAATCTCTCTATGGAGACCCTACTCGAACTTTCGTGCTTAGAAGTTGTAATCGTGGAACAAATCCTCTTAAAAGCGTGCACGGTCTATGAAACTAGCCATGTTCTCGACCACCGCCATCCCTCCCTGCTGAAACTGCAGGAGCTCCTCTATCCGAACGAAGCATAAGAAAGAGGGGAAAAACTCCTCATGAAACAACAACTGAATGTCACCCCAAGAAGGAGACGACACATCGAGAAACTGAGTCACCAGACTCCACCAATGCCAAGCTTCTCCATGGAAATGGCTGGTGGCTAAAGCCACCATAAGATCTGTCGGCATCTGCAGAATCCTGAAAAGGAAAACCACTGTCTCTAGCCAATCCTTTGGTTCCTGGAGGCCTGGATCACCACCGAACCTCAGAAGTCAATGCCTCTAGAACTCGTGGAGCGCACTTAACCCACGCTTAGGCTCAGTCTGCTCTGCTGAAGCTGTCTGCTGCTCAACAAGTGGGGGTGATGCTACCGGACCACCTGGAGAAAGGGTCTCACATGATGGGTTCTGGACTGAGGCCTTGTAGCTTACAGTGTCATCATCATTAACCAATGCTGGTATCCTGGCTGGATGTCTTTACGGAGACATCCTGAATATTATCAAGGAGTTTCACGATCAGATGAGCATATATGTATATAACAGTATCATCAATGGGGATATGACTCAATAAGAACAGTCAAAGACTCAATCCTATGTGATGCACAACCAATTTTCCCCTGCAAAAAGTGTCTCATCATGCTGAGTCGACAAGCGGGTTATCAAGGTCCTTGTTAATGGATATGTCGACCGTCGCACCATCATTGGACTCCCTGGCCTCAGAGACGCTCTAGAGACACGTTGACACGATTTCCCTAAATCCCAACCAATTCTTTTTTAGGGACGTCCGCACAACATCCCAAGGAATAAACCACCTCTGATACCACTTTTTCACGACCCGAACCTACCCGGGCTCGAGCCACAACTACCCCAAGCCTGCCTCCATAGGCCAGGGGCTGGCAACCAGCACTAAAGGCTAAACAACTCAGGGAGGCCTTTTCTTAAGTACCTGTACACACACATGGATCACACTCAATGCAAAAGTGTAGAGTAAAAGGGAAATTCATGTACCAACTGGTATAAATAAACCACAAATCTGCATCGACCACTAATCAGTACAAACTAAAAGCTGAAGGTAAACTGAAAATAAAAGGGAAAAACACGCACCCAACCAGAAAAGGTGCCTCATCCTGAAAATAGGTAAATAAAAGAAAAACATCTGGAAGGGTCCCCCCCCACCTAGAACCTGACTACGACCACTGCACGTGGTCCCAGCTCCCGAACTCCTAACCTCTACTGAAGTCACGACCAACCTGTCTGTCGTCTTCGAGGTCACACCAAGTGCGGGAAAATCCCACGTAGGGGTGAGTATAAAAATACTCAGTAGGATACCCCGAAGGCTCAAGGGAGAAACAAAGGATGTACCAAAGGGTGAGCAGTAGATCGAACAGGGAAAAGTAAATGAGTACAACCGAGAGAACAGTAAGAGTACAATAAGGAGTACAGTAGAGTTACGGTAGAGAGTCCAGCTCAACCCAACAAGAGAAAGGAGGTAGACTCATCCAGACACAAGGAGCAGGAAATGGTGAGAAGATGAACTTCTCTTTGAGTCTTTTTCACCTATAGCAGGAGAGTAGACACGTCCAACCACGAGAAGCTAGACATAAAAATCATGTGGCATACCCTGCTCATCTTCGCCTCTCTTGGAGGGAGAGTAACCAAGACCAATATGTGGGTACTAGAACATGGTATACATATATATATATGATCTGTCAAGAAACCTGAACAAGATAGTAAGGGGATCTCCATCCCGTAGCTCAACCCAAGAAAGTGAGTATCCAATAGTCCCAAAAGTAAACACCATTAATGCCCAACATCCTGCACATCTTCCCCAAACTGTAAGTCAAAGGGGATCAAATCACCGAACCTTGACGCTATCCTCTTTGGGTAGCACTGACTCGCCCGCACGGTTTTAGGTAATCTCGCAAGGACGCATCTCGGTGGGAAAATTTCCCCTCGTAGTTGAGAATTCTAGGGAAAGTCAAACCACAGCTCGACACTGCCTCATAGTCGAGAGGTCTTCTCAAATTCAAAGTCATCACGTCCCTGACCCGTACAACCAAGGGTCATGCTCCGGTAATCACGGATACAAGACGCAGACTAGCCTAGTAGAAAGGACTAATTCTGAAAGTAGTCATCGGGAGACCCACTGCCCAGTCTCTACTAGAGGGTAGACCGTAAGAGGTTGTTGGGTGACCCATTGGCCAGTCTCTGCTGAAGGGTAGACCCTAAGCGGTTAGTAGGTGACCCACTGCCCAGCCCAGCTAGAGGGTAGACCTGGAATACGTCGACAGGTGACCCACTTCCCAGTCTCTGTTGAAGGGTATACCTAGAATAAATCAATAGGAAACCCACATCCCAGTCTCTGCTGGAGGGTAGACCTGGAATACGTTGGCAGGCGACCCACTGCCCAGTCTCTGCTCGGGGGTAGACCTAGAATATGTCGACAGGTGACCCACTGCCCAGTCTCTGCTCGAGGGTAGACCTAGAATAAGACAATGAGAAACCCACTGCCCAGTCTCTACTGGAGGGTAAACTTGGGACTACTCGGGCTATCCCTACTGGAAACAACCTCCGGAGTAGAGGATCGGTTCCCACGTAAAGTGTTGGTCACACCAAATACACAATAACTCTACTAGGGAAAACGAAGCAACTCTGCCGGCCAAACCATCGAGAGCAGAACCAGACGAAACCACTCAACCCTGCTGGTTGAAACCATCCTGAACGGGAACAGGGGGAAACTCAAAACTGCTGGTCAAAAAATGAAAACAAAACCAGGGTAAATCTCAACCCTACTGGTCAAAAAATGAGAATAGAGGGACCCTCTACATCGCGAGAGGTCAAGGTTATGTAAAGAAGAACACGGCATGCACATGGGGCCCACATGACGGGTGGACCAAAGTCAACTCCAACCAAGCGTACAAACATTCTCAGGTACAAACATCCACTTGTACCTCCACACATTCTCTCATACTCCCAGATTCTTCCACGTCTTCAGCCCAAAGGCAAACGTGAACACGACACCCAACGTCAACGCGAAGGCCTAAACGTAAAAACTCCAACTTGCCACCTCATCAGCCCAGGCATGACCAACTACATCTCTTCAAGCATTACTTCACTCACACGGGACTGCATGTGATCACATGCCAAGGGTCCGCTACAAACACAGTAGAAGAACCGCCATCAGAGCACCTTTCATATTTACATATTTAATAAGATCACGTAAGTGGCTCCGCTCGCCTGAACAGATTACACCATTGTAATCCTCGTGGAAAAACATGTGAGATAGACTATTTACTTTCCTCAAATGGATATCCAAAGGAAAAGTTTCCAAAACCGCTTTACGCCTGAACGACGTCCCGTGGTCCGGAGCCTCGGCCCCAAAGACAGTCGGGCGCATCACACCATTGCGATCTCCTCGGAAAGACACATCAAATTGACTCGTCACTCGAGTGGAACAAATATCTAGAGAAAAAGATGAATTCTGGCGCACCACATATGATCAGTGCTATGTGGGACCCGCATCCCAGTCTCTAAGCACTACGAACGGATCGCACCATTGTGATCCTCTCAAAAAAGTACACAAGATGGACTATTCACTTGTCCAAAACGGAAACCCGGTGATAAAGCTGTAAATCACCGCCAACTCCCAAATCGGCTCTCACGGGGCCCGCACCATCATGAGGAATTAAAGCGGGTTGATTTTTCCATTGTAATGCCCTCAAAAAACACCCCAAAATGACTGCTCGTACGCCCCGAACGGACGTCCGATGAAAAAGTTGCTAAAATCTACTCACAGCTCGAAAGACGAGCCATGGGGCATATGCCTCAACTCCGATTTCAATGCACGAAACCACACTGGAAAACTCCGGCACAACGCCAGGGTCGCAACACTACTGACGGCGCTCAAAACGGACATCGAATGTGTATGCACTGCTCAAAAAAAGAACCCCTAAGAAAACCGTACGTCCACTTAACGTCTTGTCGCGCCACCAAACCCCTCATCTCGGGGATTTAAAATTCCCGAGACCATATCAACAAGTTTTCCTTGACACTTGAAGTACACTGTCGCGGATGGAATCCAAAACGGACGCCTGTAACAGAAATTATGGGCATCCGAGTCGAGGGGGAAAAGCCCCTTGGGTTGGACCGGCCTGGGCCGGCCCGCGGTTCAGCCTTGCAAGCCGGCCGTGGACCCATGGTCCACTATTCCGCCGACCGGCCTCGAGGTTGCTCGATTCTTCCACGTGGAGACCCGCATTTAGCGGATCTCTGTCTCTCGAGCGGGGTCGCGCACCACGACCACGGCCTCCGCGTCAACCTGCCGGCGCAGCCGGCCGGCCCTTCCGCTCCGCGCCCCCCTGCTCACCCAGAGGAGCCCCATGCCGCCTACTTGGAGCACTGCTGGAGGCCGCCGAAGCCGGACCGCCGCACGCTGCTACTGCCTCATCCCATGCCACCCACACCTCCGCCTGGACCCTCGCTGGACCGCCGCCGGAACCCCCAAAACTCGCAATCTTCGACGGACGACTACGAGCGCGCCGGGACTCGGATTTTAAAACCGAAAAGTGTGTCGGATAGCTCCAAAAAGGTTCTACACATTTATGGGATTTTTTTTGATGATCAAACATCAATTAGACGCATATAGAAATTTAAATAGGGATGTTTGGAATTGAAAAATATGCAACGAAAAACCCTACCTCTTTGGGCGTAGCCGGAAGTGTCGCAAAGGGGGTTCGCCTTCGTCGGAACCGTGACCTTGGAGTGGAGGAGATGGAGATGGAGGGGAGATTACTTTAGGGTTATTCCACCAGGAGGTGAAAATATAGGAGGGAGGGCAGTGGGTTTGTCTTAAGTAGAAAAATAAAAATTAATTTAATTAATTTTTATTAATCACCAACGAAAGGACCCACCTCTGAAGCTTTCGACGGGGTCGAGTTTAAGCCTCCCCTAGGGTACACAACACCTCCCGAGAACAATTGCAATCTCGGAATTTTAATCTAAGCCTCCGTTTGAATGTTATTAAACTCAACTCTCGTGGCCGCGAAATTACCAAAATGCCCCTGGCGGCATTTTTCACAGAAGGCTCGCGCCTGTGAAATTTACACCCCTCCAAGGGTAAACGGAACATTCCGGACTCAGAGGTGCCCTCGGTTTTCCCATACGAGCAACCGTTTAAGAGATACTTGAGTTAATCCATTAAACAAATAAATTAATTATTATATTTATCTCTTTAACATTCCGGTAACGGGCGAGGGGTCCCAACATCCCGCGCCGACATACTTTATGTCGTCCTTATGGTAAACACCCCATTTAGGACCCATCCGTACACTCAGATCTCTGATCCGAAATATCGTTTAAGAGTTATCCCATATATTTGGCATTCCCAATGTGAATGCACTGGAAATTTAATTCCGGCCACACCGGGGCTTGGAATCGCACGCCGTCTGAAGGCGCTGCTCTGGAATGACATCAAGAATATTCCAAAGTCTTTAATAGAAAATACCGGGTTCTTACAGTAATAAAATTTGATATGTATCATGTCATATACCAAGATCATCCACTATCCATGTACAATTTTTTTATACATCCCAAACATTGTTTCTATAAAAATGAATTACTTGACAATTTTAGTACCAAAACTACTTTGGGTTCAATCGGATTAGAAAAAAAAATTTAGGTACCCATAATAAATTTAAAAAAGTATTATAAGGTACTATATATAATAATTATACATAAATATGGACCTTTGAAATCCCAATGAATGATTAATCAAATAAAATAATCATTTTTATAGTTTCCTTTCATTCCCCATTGAAAAAATAGAATATGTATAACCATTTTTACTTTTCACAAAATAATTTTGATACATGTCACATTATCTCATATCATAGATAGTGAAATTTTTATTTTTATTTATATTATTTAATAAAACAGGTTTTTGATACTTTTTCCAACCTCAAATAAAACCAGGAAATATTTTCTTATGACTTTCAACTTACTTTTTCAAATTTTCATTAAAATCATGAGAAAATTTAAAATCATCATAAACATTATAATTATAAGAAGAAATAATATTCATTAGTTTTTTCATTCTAATATATAGGAACATAATTTTTAGAAACAATTTATACAGTATTTTCCTTAAAAATATTCTATAAATTAGCATCTTTAAAAACATCATTCCTCAATCGTCCAATATCATTATGCAACTCAAAAACATTTGGATTTTCAGAATAATAATCATAATAAAAACATAAATAATAAAATCCAAAATCACTAAACTCATTAAATGGTTCAATTAAGTACTAGTTAGAATATTTTTTATCATTTCTAAATTCTTCACTAGTGTTGAATTCATTGGTAGAACTCATACTAGTTGTCAAACCCTTTTCACCTTTGTTTTTTATTTTCATTTATTCTTTTGTTTTGGGAATTCGATCTTGACAATAATTTTATTTCTTCAATCAAAACATGTAACATAGAAGGTATTATAATTTGTATTTACTTTTTATCTCCATTTCAGAATTTCTTTTGGTAGTTTCTTCTAAACCAATTCATTAATCCTTACATTTGAAATATTTTTTAGATTCCATTCAAATTCTGGGCCATTTTTTTTTACTATCTTGTAGTTTAGAATCATAATGGATAGTATAAATCAAATTTATGAATTTTAAATCTACAACATCTCTATTTTGATGTCTCATATTTGACTATTCTCTTCAGTTATAGTTAACTGTAAAGAAGTTTTCCAATTAAGTAATCCTTAGTATACACTTTGAAGTTATTTCGTCCATTGGTTGTGACCTTATTTTCGTGCCATTTATTTGATATCACTATTAGGAATCATTAAAAAAGTAAAATATTTTCTAATGTTTCTCCAGGAAAATACATTAGATTCATAATTTGTGTGAATGAGATGAATAATTTGTTTACAGTTTCAAAATGCTCATATTGAAGTCTTGGTACCGAGATCAAAGTATTCCATTCTTATTCCAAATCATATATTTTTAGCCAAGTTGGGTAACATGTGAAACCTTCCAAATATCATGAGTTTTATTACATGAAGAAACAAGATTAAACACTCTTATGTTAATAGAAAATAATAAAATATTCCCTACTTTTTAATTTAAAACATATTTAAGAGAATATTTTCCTATAAGAGTATCTAGGTCATCATTTGATAGTTTTTCTGGTTTAACTATGATTAACTAGTATGATATAATTAATTTTAAGAGTTATGCCTCCATTAAAGATTTTTTATTACCATTATAATTTCTATCAAAGTGCGGTGGATTCTAATGAATACATTCATCATTTAAATTTGTTCTTGCAATATAATATATCTCATGCGTAGATCGTAAATTATACGAAATGGTTTACACAATATAGTATAAACATAGACTCTATAACAAATAGAAATAAGTTATTGATACATGGTGGTTGATGTCTAAAGGAAAAAAATTAGTAATAATATATCATTAACATAGTGAACTTATGATACCAATTACTAGTATCAGTAAAAAATAAAATAGAGATTAACTTATAGATCTCAATAGTATTATCATATGATAATAATTATTGAGTTAAAAATTTTGATAGAATGTGGCCTAGATAGACAGTGAATAGAAGAGATTTAAAATTTTAAAAATATAACATTATTATCAAAGTTAATTAACAATGTTAATTAGATGTAGAAAATAAATGAATTAACATGGGTAATTTTTATAATAGTTCAGTTAAAATTAGACCAAGCCCACTATTAAACATCTATACTACATGAGATATATTTTATTCACTACACTGGTTTTTGAAGGGTAATCATAACATGATTACAAAATAATATTTCTAGTATAAGTACAATAAAGACAGTTGGCTTTTGTATGGGGGGTTACAACCCAATTACAACACTGAATTTAGACTACTGGATTCACACCAAAAATGGTCCTAAATTTTGAATTCAAGAGTCAAACCCCGAAAAATAGAAAGAATGATTTTGAATATAATATTATAAACAGAAAGTCAGATCATGTGTGTGAGATGGGAAATAGTTTTATTGACCTAAAAAACTAATATTAAATATAATATAATTGAAAGAACCAAATTTAATAGTTCTTGAGTAATTTATCAAGACATCTCTTCAAGGATATAATAAAAGGTATGGTACCATTCATTTAATACGTGAAAAAATGTATAGTATATGTAAACTTGATCACACGGGTCTATGTTTATACACCACTTTTATGTTTAGAGTAAATCTATTTCAGTTCCCAAAATTTCATTTTCTCATAATTAGTGTGTACATTGAATGTGTATCGAATCCTTTCGAAAGGATATATGAGGCTAACATGGTAATCTCAAACTTGGTAATGTAATTTAAATTAAACTTAATGATTGTACAAAATAGAGAGGAAAATTCTAGAATAATTGTAAAAAAATATTTAAAATTTAAATATAAAAAACAAATTCAACTTAATTTAAATTTTTCATTAAATAATTCTAATCATCTCAAAAAATAATAGGTCAAATATATTATATAAAATTATAATATAATTTGACTACAATAATTCAATTTATAAAAATGATTCTAATTCCATGTAGTTTATAATTATTTAAAATTTAATTTTTCTGAATTAAATGAATCAAAATAAGAAAAGAAAATAATATTATTATATAAAAAATTTAAAAAATAAAAATATGTGTTCTATGTGTGTGTATAAATAAAGAATAAATTAAACACCAAATAAATATATTTTAATTAAACTAAAAAATATTCATGAGGCTTATATATAATAAATAGGTATTATAAAAATAAATTAATTACTTAAAAATTAATATAAATTTTAGAAAATTAGATTATTAAAAATATTGAAAAGTAGAGAATGTGAAAAAATTAATATTTTAGAAAAATAAATAAATTATTGAACTGAACATCTGTACCGAGTAACCGTGAGGTATATTCCATGCAGTTCATTAACATACCATGAAATCATTTTTTTGATTTGGTTCATATGATGGGTGTTCATTATACATACATTGTGAATTATTTAAGGTTTGGTAACTTAAGTTACCACAATGATTATGGTCATTTGAAATTTTGACATTTGATGTTTTCACAAAAAAATTCATCATGCTATAGATTTCTTTAGCATGTTAAGATTAGGTATACCCCTATTGTAGGTTTTAAAAATTTCATGCATTAAATTCATCATATTCCGAAGTCAAATAAAAACACATGTGGTAACATAAAAAACTTTTATCAAATAAAATAACACATACGGTCAATTAAAAAACAACACAAGTTTTAATTTTGAGAAACCCAAGTGATTACATGACATCAAAAGATTCTATCAATTTTTTATGTAAGTAAATAGAAATTTCACCCTTCCAAAAATTTTAATGGAATAAAGACAAATTTATTTTATTTTTGTCCAAATAAGTTGTGAGAAATCCAAGATATGTAACTCATGTTATCATAAAATAATTGAAGAAAACTATAAACTAAAAAGTGTATTATAGAGAAAAACATGTAGGATGTTCGGACCTAAACTGTGAACATTTTGAAACTATTTCAAAAAAAGTTATAGTTGGATAAAATGTATAAAATGTTATTATAATTTATATGGAATATAAATTATAAAATTTTAAGCTATATAGTTCAAAAAATAATAAAAATATATTTATAAATTTTAATCATATTTCCAATAAATTATGAATGGTATATAATATTTTGATGAATAAAAATATTCAAATCATAACATATACACATAGAATAATAAACTACCAACATGTACATAAGACACAAAATATGGTTTTTGTATTCTTAATAAATCAACTGTAAGAACATATCACTTACAAATTGATAATAAATCACCCTATAAATTAAATGAATCATGTATTGATAAAAAAATTAAAATAATATTTTCAAGAAATGAAAAAAATTGACTTTAAAAGCATAAAAAAATCACCATTTATACTCCTTTCCAGAAATTTCCTCAAAACTGATTTTTTATAAAAAAAACTACATTTAAAAACATTTATTACAAACTTTTTAGGAAAATATCAATATATTTCATTTTTCAAACCATTATTTCAAATTAATTTTAAGTAAAAATTTTAAAATTAAACTAGAATAGACACGAAGAGATATACAATGATAAAAAGGAACCAAGATATGAAGGGGAATAATAAATGAAAACAACCCAACAATGGGGCGGTAAAATAAAATGAAAAAGTGGAATATAATGATTCAAGATATAAATCCTATAAAATATATTGATAAATACATATGTTTTGTGGAAGATTTCCTATGGCTCTATTAACAAGGACCCACCCTGGAAATAGGGAATATAGGTCGGTAGTACTGAACCTGTCCATGTCATCGATAGTCTCATTAGACTGTCCAATGATATTATAACCTCATGTTAGCACAGTACTACCTCAAGATTCTATAACTCCCACTAACTATAGCATTTGTTACCAATATTGATACACTAATAAAAAATAACACCTATAAAGTACACATTGTAAACTTGGGATTCCACTCATACTAGCCACATATCATATTTTTCGGACTCCCTTGATATTTAAAACAATTAAAGTGAGTCATAACAATTACATATAACAAATATATAAATCATTTAGAATATCCAACAAGTCACATCATATACCCATGAAAAAAACATCCCCTTTTCACATCAATTTATAACCATTTCACAGCTCGATGCATCAATATATAACATACCTTCATAGGATTACAGGACACTATAGTACTAATACTAACATAGTGATCAAAGAGTTTCCAATATAATTAAAAAAATTCACTTAAAGTGATTTTTAGTCTTCCCTAAATGTTATTAGGAAGCCAAGTCATTTTCACACTATTTCAAAATCACATTTATAATTCCCACAGAAAACATTAATCAAAACAAACATAAAATCCCATTTTTGAACATAGAAATTTCAATAAATCACTATTAAAATTAATAAATACCCTTTTTAAAAATAAATTGGTTTCAATAAATCTGTTATAAAACTTAAATTTTTTCTTTTGAAAACTCCGGAATACACTATGAGAACCAATGGTCTCAAAACCATATAAAGAATAAAGGTAAAATCCTTACTTTTTCAAGACACTATTAAAACATCACAAAACTTCTGTAAAGCTATGATAGTGTAAAAACCCCTATTAACAAATTGAAATATCTTTTAAAATACACTATGACATTTTAATAAACAATTTTCCTATGACAAATATCCATAAAAAGTGTTTAAATCATTTAAACCCATTTAAAACCCAAAATTGTATTAACTCCACATTTTATTCTAGGATAAATCATTTCAAAAACATAAAACCATTTGAAAAATATCCATTGTTACAATTTCAAAAACACTTAGCACAAGACACATCCATGAAAAGTGAAATATATAATTCCAAAACCATTAAAAAAATTAAGAGAATAAAATATTCTTCTAAATCCAAAATAAATAATTTTAAACAAATGAGAAAATTCATACCATTCATTAAAAAGGATATCTGATGTGGAACATACAACATTTAGAATGAAACCATTTGAATCATTTTATCTTCTAATGTGATATTATAACTTAGACAAGAGACGATAATCTATATACTATAAAAAAATACCTATTATTAGAACTTATTTGAACCCTTATCCAAAACCAAATAAATGTTATGATTTGTAGGAGTTAGAAAAAAATGATAGAGATGTCAAGGGGAGAAGATAAAATATAAAAGGGTGATAAAAAAGGGTCAATCCAACCTGAAATAAAAAAAATAAGGATCCAAAACAAAGTAGTATTAAGGGGTGATATCCCCAATAGTTCACAATCATTTATCTAAATAACAGTAAAATAAATTTTGTCCAAATAAAAAATTCATAAATGGGAAATAGTTAATTTTTTCATTTTTATGAAATTTTGGTTGGACACATGATTTGGCCTTATTGTTTTCAAAACCATGCACCAATCAAACGGGGTTCACTGCCTAGAATGAATCACTCTTCATATTCATCCTGGTAATCCCACATTATTAGAATAACCATATACCTACAATTACAAATATCACTATAAAATTACAAACCAACTTCATATTTTAAGTTCATGGTTTTACCTTACAATGTGTAAACCATGCGCCAATACCCAAATATATAAAGGTTCCTATATATTTATCCATTTTTATTCATGGTTTGGACCATACTAGGAATAATCCATGAATTATAATATTAATCTATGAAAAATGAAGTGGAAAAAAACCTTGTGTAAATGTTTTCATACTCTTCCCCCTCAACTATGTGTGAATATATTGTATAGAGAAAGAAATTCTATATTTCAAGAGTTCCATGTTGAATATCATTGGACACAAAAAATTTCTAATTATCAGATAAAATCACCTAAAATAAAAGGTAATGAACTCATGTGGGTATAAAAAGTATCCCCACAATTCTACTTACTACCACTATAAAGTCACAAGTCATGGTAATGGATAATTGGAAATAAATCCTGAGATGGGCATGAATGTATTAAAAAAACAATCCCAAATGAGAGAAAGGATACCAAAAAAAGGTCTATGAATCCAAATATTGATCATTAAAAAATACTATTAATCACCAATCATTATTTTCAAAATCAAGTTGAAATCGAAAAAAATCACCAAATGTGGAACTCTGAATGAAGGGATATTGAATGGTGTCTCCCCACCATTTTAAATTAATCTAAATAGTGATTCCTTAAATGAACACTCCTATAATTGTATTGCATCAATTAAACTATGATTATACAAATAATAAACCTGTTTTCACCAACCACTATCATCTAAAAACCCATCAAATCTCTAAAAGTATGCAAGAACTATAAAGTATCCAAAATATTTAAAATTCAACGAGTATCCAAAATAATAATATTGGGTTCTAAAAATGATCTAAAACCATTTCTTGCCATATAAACAAAAGAACATGGAAACAATGTTCAATCCTTAATGGAAGAAATTTCATGGGCTCTAACAATGGATTATATACCAAAATAAAAGGGGTGAAATATGAACTCATACCTAAGTCACCATCACCTAGAGAACTGAACTAGAATTAATTAATGACCAGTGTATAATATCAACTAGTTCCATTTCATTACTAGCCTCATAAAAAACATATATCTAAGGTAATCACATATCCAAAAAATAATAAAAACTCCCTTGAGATCCTCTCCATAACACTTACATTGTAAAGAGTGACCACATATATCGCAAGGAATAGTGATGTGTGAACAAATCAAAACAAACACTACTAAATTGAGAGAAGGAAAAATAACACCCAAGGATCACACCAAATAAAATCTACCTTAATGATACAAGGATCTGAACTCATCGAGAACAAATCCTTAGATAAAATATCCCCCCAAAAACCAATGAGATCAGAACTCATCAAATCTCCCAACTAGATAGTCAACTCTCACCTAAAATCATATCCCAAACAAAACTAATGTATAACGCACCACTTACCACTAAAAAATGGGTAAAAAAATTTCTACACCCTTAAAATACAGTTAGGAACCAAGCATAAGAAAATAATAACCCCTAAATATGAACACTCCACTTTTACTTGAGACCTTTTCGGGAGAATCCTTTTTGTAAACCAAAACAACCTAGACCAATTTACAGTATCCAATAATGATGTTCCAACACCATCGAAATAAAATATCTATAAAAAATAATCTAGAAAATTCACATGCTCAAAATCACATTCCATTAAAAACAACCAAATCCCTAATGTAATGAAAAACATGTTTTCAAAAAACAAATGGGTGTTTTAAACTCACTCAACCATTTATAAAAATTATTTGACTTTTAAAATCCAAACTCTTTACGGAAATTAAAAATAATTTTAACCCTGTATTTCAAACCACCCATTTCATTACAAAATAAGAAACACCATCAATCTTATCAAATCTCATTCAAGAAACAGTATTCAAAACATCTCCTTTAAAATGATTCAAAAGGAAACCCAAAGGTTTAAAATCATTTCCAAATTAATCACTAATTGGTTTTAAAACAAAATCATTTAACATATTCTATAAAAATAATCTAATATAAAATAAAACACCACCAAAAATGTTCCCATAAAATCTATTTTGTTTTAAAGAAAATCTTGAAATATCCTTTTCAAACAAAAAAATCTCAAAAAATAGTACCTTCTCAGAAAAGAAAAATAAATTTAACAATTAACACATAAAAAAGGTGGTGGATCATAGATCCTATAAAATCTAATTCACATCATCAACATGTCACAATACCAACTTTATTTATTTACCAATAAAATAATTTCTTATAATCAGTCTAAATGATAACCAAAATTGGAATGTAGAATGATGTTTGATTCAGATATATGGTTTATGGGCCATGGTATTGTACTGGTATAATCCTTGTAAAAATTTCTAGATCTATTATTTTTTTATTGATCTTTCAATAAAATCATGTAAACCAACTTCAGGCCATCGATCAATATTCTAGTCCCGTACCAAAATATAAAACCTCGAAGTCAACTAACAAAATTCTAGGAGAATCAACACCTATACAGTGTTAAATCGCATGACATTCCAAATTAAAAACTCAAACCCAACATCTCATTGAAACTCAGGTTCCATTTGGATGGGTGGTGATAAAGCACCAAAATATGAACAAACTCTTAATTCTGAGTGATAATTTTAAATCCGCATTTTAAGGACACCCGAAATAACAATAGATAGATCTCTAGAACTTAGTTCTCTATAGATATTCCTACACTTTCATAGAATTTATATTGAACGGGACAAAGGATTTAGTATAAAGTTTAACATGTCCCTACCCTCCACTATCAAAAATGGTGTTCCCAATCCCTATAGTTAGGAAACTAGTTCCCAGGCCTCAATAATTCTCTTTGGTAATTATATTACCCTCAGATATCAATATAAAACAATAAGTCTCACAGACAATAAACTGGAAACGAAACATTGAAAAACTAATAAAGAACCATAGAAGGATAAGAAACTGAAATAAATATATAGTATAAGTTGAAATATATAATTATATCACATAAAATGGTTGATACAATGTCCAGAAATAAATTATTAAATGGAAACGAAAACTAAAAACTCTAGTATCACCGCTAACATTCCACAATCACATTACATATCCAATTATCCATACATAGACCAAACTGATCTAAGAAACTAAAACAATTATGAGAAATAAAATCTTTAAAAATATATATAAAAGTGTGAGATAAATATCCTAGTATGTATCCATCAATGAAACTAGGGAAATTATTTTTTAATGAATTTATAAAATGATTTTGTCAATGTAGGATTAAAAATAGGGTTTCTTAGATACCTAATAAAAAAATGTAATAATAAGACACATACATGTTTATATGAAACCATCATTTTAAATAAACTAATTAAATTTAATTTAAACATTTTAAATTGATAATTTCAACACAAGGAATGGATATCATTAAAACCATGGAAAATAAACCAATTCACAATTTATCCTTATTTTCTTGTATTTCATTAAAAATCTATTTTCATAAACAACTGTATTGAAAAACATTTTATAAAGCCCATTTAAGAATAATGAAAATTTTTCCTTCTTAAAACCACACTTTAAAATTCATTTTAAGATAAAATAATTTAAAATTATTCCATATCATAAACTAACTATTATACAATGAAAATCAAGCCCCAAGATATGAAAGGAGTATAATAAAATTACTATTACACCAAAAAAATATTAAAAATAAATTTAAATTCATGAAACAATATGTATCAACATAAAGAATATTTTTAAATAAATATTTATAAACAATCCATTAAACATAATATTTCTGCTTTTTTGTTTGTAATTTTGAAAAACAGACTTCTACGGTTGTGATCAGTAAGTTATTTAGAGTCTGATAGAACTAACTTGTTTTTTTGGTGAAAAGTAATATACCCTTATGAATATTAATATTAATTGTAATATTAACCTTATATATCATATATCATATAATTATTTTATTTTCTTAAGTATATAAGATAATGGGATGTTGATTAATATTTTTAGGTGATTTAAAATTAGTTATAATTTTAAAATTTTAATTCTTAAAATAAAATATTATTTAATTTAAAAATTAAATTATTCATATTTATAAATAATTTTCAGAAAATGGAGTTCATTTTTTAATTCTACATATCAAAAAATGGATGGGGTTAATTTTTGATATTTTTCTGAAATACTTGAATTTTTGGGAATAATGAAATATGGTAATTTACAAAATATTCTAAATAAATGAATTTCAACTTCATTCTTGAGTCATGGATGATATAAATGGACATTTTATTTAACATGCTTGAACATATTATTATTTTGAATTCCATGAATCAATATTATTAATACTCTTTAGAAAAAATATTAATCTAATGATAAAAATAATGTAAAAAACCTCCTCTCCTCTACTATAAATACCACCCTCACCCCCTCTTCCACTCACACCACTCAATCCTTGTGCCTTGTCTAAGATTGGAAAAATAATCTTCCCAATATCCTCCCTCATGTATAAGTCCTTTTGGTCTCATCAAAATTCCAAACCCAAGGGCTTTATGGAGGATCTCAAAGAGAAGAGATCGAGAAGAAATGATCCTCTTTCATTTTCTTGTGTTTTCTTTTCAATTCATTATTTTCTTATAATTTCTTCTCCTACCCTTATCCAAGAGGAATGAAAGATCCATTATTATATATATTCCTAATTTTATAATGAATATAGAAAAAGTCATCATTATTATATCTCTCTTATTTAACATATTCTAAAAACATAAAAAACTGTTCGTGATGTATCAATTTTCCAAAAATCATGGACGATGTGTTTTCAATTACCATTAATTCAATCCAAACTGGTTGTAAAAAAATTTCAATGTTTGATTCATATTTTAAAGAATATCATATATCATCTTTCATTTTTTTATGTTAACATATATACATAATATTATGTTTTACAATAAAACGTTTTTGTGATTACGAAAGAACCGCAAAAATGACATAAAAGGATATTGCTAATGATTTATTGAATAATTGATCTTCAAAACATTTAAAAAATATATTAATGGAATAATTTTATATTCTTGAAACATATTAATAAAATTTTATTCCACTTCTGGAATTTCATTTCCATATGATAAGAAAATCAGACACAAACTGGTGATGGAAATCATGTAAAGAACGCCCCAGAAACAATGGAAGGAACAAAATACAAATAATTAAAAGGTGAAATTAAGTTATGAAATGACCATATAAGGTGTAATAAACATTAATAAGTTTCTTTAATATATTAATAACACTATTTTAATCGTTATATAGAAGTTTTAAACACATTTTAATTAATATGAACCCAAGGTAAGGGAATTCATAACCCAGTTTCCAGTCATTGGGTAAATATTCACCTTCATTAATTATTTGATATTGATATTATTTGTGTAATTAATTTCTTTATTATTATTATTTATTATGTGTATTTATAGTGTATACACATAATACTACCATTATATTATTTCTCAATTCAATTCTATGATTTTTTAAGGGACATTCCTTTCAAAATCCTCTTTTAATATTCAATTTTATGAAATTAAAAAGCAATGTTTTTATGAAATAATACATCTTTTATGATTATGTACTGATTCTTGGGAATTGTGTATAATAAAGGGTGGTAAATATATATCATTTAAATTTTTTTGGTATGTGTATGTTGTAATTCAGTTGTATGTTACTCTAAGTGTAGCGGTGATGGTTATACAATAAGATAGTCGTGAGGGTTACATTTTAAAGTAGCCATTAGGGTTACAAATTATAAGGTAACTGAGAGGGTTACAAAATTTTGTAAGTAATTACCTAAGGAAACCATTATGGTTCTATTTATGTTCTTTAGGTTTTTTAGAAATCTCGTTGAAATTTTAGGTCTCACAAAGTAAGTATATATGGGTGACAAGTATGTCTTTTTAAGAATTATTTCATACGTTTTCATGTATTCGTGGACTAATGTTTTCATTATTTATTTTTATATCACTTAATGAGAATTTTTATCATCCCAAGTTTTTAAATTATTTCCATAGGTTATAAGGTTGTTTAATACAAAGAGGGAATCCATGTTAAATTTTATAAATATCTGTCAAAGAAAACATGTTTTATTTGAGAAGTTTTATATTTTGGAAGAAATAGATACGGTTTTGTGGTATCCACTCTTTATAAATTTGGAATGTTTTGTATGTATTATATGTCACGACCCGCCCTCGGGGTCCGTGCCGTGACTACCCCAAGCCCGCCTTCCATAGGCCAGGGGCTGGCGACTAGCACCAAGGCGTAAATCCCGGTAAAAAGGGAAGGCATTGCCTTTGTAAAGTAAACAAACACCACAGAGTTTGCAAGCGGAAAGTAACACTAAGCAAAAACAGAGTACAACTAAAAGTGCGGAAAGTAAAAAGGGGCCGGAAATACAAGCCCAACTATAAAGTACAACTCGAAAGGGAAAACAGCAACTGAAAAGTAAAGCTGCTACGCCGAGCTGACCACTGGAAATCCCACCTGAAGGGTGGGTACAGATAGCTCCTCTGCTCCTCGGGTCCCGCCGTCTGCTCCGAGTATGTCCCGCCCAGTGGTCTACCTCTGGGTACCGCCTCGTCGTACAGTCCACCTCCAGGTACCGTCCAGTCCTAGAACACTCAGCCTCTGTCAGTACTGGACGTCGTCTGCAACCAACACAACGAGGTGCGGGCATAGCCCGTGCAGGGGTGAGTATAACGATACTCAGTAGGGACCCCGAGACCCTCAAGGTCTCACCAAAACCAACAAGGATAACCACAAGAAGATCACAACAGATAAACTCTACTTAGGTATATGCCCATACATATACCTAAGTTATCAAGTAACCCATCTCAGTCATGAGGAAACACAAGGATCATGAGATCAACGGAAAACCACTACCCAGGTATATGCCCATAAATATACCTAAGTTATCAATTAACCCATCTCAATCATGAGGAAACACAAAGGTCAAAGTCTCAGCTCAAACCAGGATTTTCATTATCGAAATCGTAGCTGCTGAAGAGCTCCGTCTCTAGAGTGTACAGTGGTCCTGTCACGACTCCGAGGTACTGCTCAATAACCTAAGACTGCTGAAGTACTCCTCCTGTCGAGTACTGCGGGTCTGCTGCCAACTACCGGGCACTCCGTCCGCTGAGGGTCTGCTGCCAAATACCGGGCGCTACCCAGATAGCCTACTGAGGTACTCCTCCTGTCGAGTACCGCGGGTTTGCTGCCAACTACTAGGCGCTCCGTCCGCCGTGGGTCTGCCGCCAAATACCGGGCGCTCCGTCCACTGGGCTAGTCGACTCACTCCAAGTCGAGTCGGTCAAGCAGTCGTCAGGTCTCAGCCGGCTACACGGTCTCCGTACTCTGCACGCTCGTCTCCGGGAGGGTCCGCTCCACGAGCTACTGGTCGATACTCCAAGTATCACAAGGTCCCGCGAAGGAGTGTCTCAAAGGACCGTCTCGTCACAGGGGTCTCAACGCAACAGACGGCGCGTCGATCAGACGTCCGGTCTGTGAGTTATTAGCTTTTTCGTCCCAGGGGCCCGGTTGGTTTTGAGAGCGAAACCAATCCCGGCCATATCTCAACTGTACCCCGAACTCCCATAGGGTATACTCAAAGGGACCGTTACTCAACGTAAACACCAACGCCGCTGACGGTTCGTCAAACGGACGTCCTGTCTGAAAGATATCAGCTTTCCCGTTCCAGGGGCCCGGTTGGATTTCGGGTGCGATCCAACCCGGCCACTACTAACTGTATCCAAATCTCGGGCGAAGGATACCAAAAGTTCCGTATCGTAAACAGGAACTCAACGCAACAGACGGTGCGTCGATCGGACGCCCGGTCTGAGAGTTATTGGCATTTTCGTCTCCGGGGCCCGGTTGGTTTTTAAGGAAAAACCAACCTGACCGTACTCCACCTGCGTCCAAACCTCGGGCGGAGTATGCCAAAAGATCCGTCTCACTAAGAGGAACACAACACAGCTGACGACATGTCAATCGGACGTCCGTAGCTCAAGATATGAGTGTTTCTGCTCCGAAGGCCCGGTTGGTTTCGTGAACGAACCAATCCGGCCGAACTCAAAGTAATCCGAAACCTTGAGTGCGATATACCGAAACGACCGTCTCGATCCAAGGATCGCGTTGCCGCTGACGGTTCGTCGATCGGAGGTCCGAGGCTCAAGTTATGGGCCAAAAACCGAATCTGGTTCGAAACGGGGGGGTCCGGGTCCGGGCCGACCCGGCCCGACCCCCCCCCCCCCCCCCGGGGCGGCGCGGCGGCGGCGCGGCGGCGGGCGCCTAGCGCCGCACGAGGGTGGCACGCGGGGGCTAAGCCCCCCGCTTCTTTGGAGCGGCGCGGCCTTGTGTCGCGCCTTATGCAACAAACGGCCCCCACGTGGGGGCCGGTTTGATTTAAAGGAACCGGGGGGCTGCTGCCCCCCTTTCATGGAACCGCCCCCCCTCTTTAAGAGGGGGGTTTTACACGCTGGCCGGGGGAATTTATTCCCCCGGTTTTAAGCCTTCCGGCCGGCCAGCTGGCCGGCCGGTTTTCTCCAACGGGACCGGAAATTCCGGTCCCCCCTTCGGCTTCCGACGCCGGCGGCCGGGCCACCGGTCTTCTCTTCCGCCGCGGCCCGGAACCGGCCGCGGTCTCCTCGTCCAGCCGCGACCCGGAACCGGCCGCGGTGTTCGTCGTCCGGCGCGGTGCGACGGCACCGCGCCCCTTTGCCGTGCTTTGATATTCATTCAACGCGGCGCGACGGCGTCACGTTCTTGTTGTTTCTTCCAAGGTGCGTGCGCGACGGCATCGCGTAAGTTGAACGTACAATTATCCGCGTGGTGCGACGGCACCACGCCACCTTGCTTCCGCCCGCAAGATTAAACAACATGAACGATGGAGGGGGTTCGGCCGTGTTCATGCGGTCCGGCCCCCTCACGTTAAGCAATAACGCATCTTAAAATAATCAACATCCCCACGTTAGTTATACGAACCACGAGCAAGAATGAAATAATTAAATATTAAATCAACAACCCCTACCTGGTATAAGGTTCGAAGATTTGTCTACGTTCCGCGGAAGACGACGTCGCGGAGGTCGGGCGTCGCGGTCGTCGTTCGTCAAATTCAACGACGAAGAGGCGCGTCCGAAGAGGCACGTCGTTGGTGAATCCTTGTACGCCGACGAAGGTTGTCCGAGGAAGGTGCGGTGTTCTCTCTCGTTGACACCGAAGACGAAGAAGAGCGGAGCGGCGTTCTTCGTCGGAACTTGAGCGTTCTACGTCAAGTCTTGAGGAAAGTCAAATAAAAAGGAAACAACGAACTCAAGAACCCCTACCTCTATAGTCGCACGTTGACGGAGTCGTGGAATATCGGTGTCGATTCCTTTGACGTCGGAGGAAGAGTCGTTGTCGATGGCGTTCGTCGCGGAAAACCGTCGCGGAAGAGATGATGCGGAAGAAGTACGTCACGTCGCGGATATGGCGTCGCGGATGGACCGTGTTCTTCGGCGGAGAAGTTCTTCGTTGAAGAACGAAGTTCTTCGCGTTCTTCGTTGAGTTTGAAGAAGAAGAAGAGCTCTCCACCTCTCAAGAAGACAAACAAATAACCCAAAATAAAATAAGCTACACCTTATTTTATTTTCACTTTGCCAACCTTTCAAAATTCAAAAGTTGAATTCAAAACATTAATTAAATCTAGAGTTGACAAAATTAAGTGAAGAGATAGGTTGGCAAGAGTTAAAGTAGGGAAGAGTTACATAATTAAGAGGGGGTTTAGAGGGGTTAGGGAATTTGAAAAGAATTAAGGGTTCGTGTGGGCCCCACCACACTTAATCCTCCCAAGGGAGGTTAAGTGGGTGTGGGTCCCACTTCCAACCTCCTTTGATAGGTTTTAAGAAGTTATAATAAAATTTGTTCTACACAAATTTTATTTAACTCAACTAAAAACCTCAAAAATTAACTTTCAACCCGCAACAAACGCAACTCCCGAAAAGGTCTCTTTAAGCGAATATCGGCGCTGCAAGTTCATCGGTGCCCTCGGATTTCAATTCCGAGCACCGGATCAAAAGTTAGGAATTCCCGCTCGTTCGTTCACTGAACGTACCCAAGCCAAACTTCAGAAATTAATTCCGGGCACTCCGGGCCTCGGAATCAGGTGCCGTCTGAAACCGCGATCTTGTAAAATTCTAAAGAAAATTAAGAAAAAATTTTCCTTGAATTTTATGGGTCTTTACATTACTCCCACCTCAGGGCTTTACGTCCCCGTAAAGATACATCAAAAACTAGGGAAACAAAGAGGGTACTGAGCACGCATCTGAGCCTCCCGCTCCCATGTGCTCTCCTGGAGATTCCCGTGCCGCCATCTGTTGCGCACAAGAGGAATCGATCGCCCATGTAGGACCCGCTCCTGTCGATCCTCTATCTCCACCGGGACCTCCGTAAAAGTCGCCCTATCGTCAACGTCAAGCTCCCCATGGTCAAAGATGTGCGTCGGGTCGTGCACGTATCTCCTCAGCTGAGACACGTGGAAGACGTCGTGCACTCGGTGTAACTGAGGTGGTAGAGCCAGGCGATAAGCCACCTCACCAACCCTGCTGAGGACCTGGAAGGGTCCGATGAAGCGCGGAGATAACTTGTCGCCTCGGCCAAATCTCCGAATACCACGTCGAGGTGAGACCCGCAAGAAGACGTGGTCACCATCCTCGAACTCTAGTGGCCTCCGCCTCCTGTCATCGTATGACTTCTGCCGGCTCTGTGCTGTCCTCATCCGCTCCTGGATGACATGGACCTCCTCTGACGTGGCCCGGACCATCTCTGGTCCCACAAGAGCTGCAAGATTTCTTCTTTGCCGATAAGAGAAACCTGGTCTCATCCCCTGGATGAACCACATTCTTTGCTTAAAACAGTCAATCCTAACATGGATGATACTAATCCATACCAAGGATGAGGTCGTAAGGCCTCGACGCTACTACTAAGAGATCCAACCGTTACTCTCGCCTCCAAGGGTTGAGTCACACTGTCGGCATCAATGTGTGGTAACTGGTCTCCTCCAGTAGATGTCTCACAAGTGAGGGTCAAGTCAACAGTCAACTGGAACCTCTTAGTAACATCACAAAAGAGGACAGGAATGAAAACATCACAAAGGATGCGTCTTTTATTATTGCAGCTCATATTACAAGACGCTACACAAAAGCAACATCAACATGGAACTAGAAGTACAAAAGACGTTTCCACTAGTTCCTCCCCTGTCCACCTGCTCCCAGAGCTCCATGATCGTAAGCTTCAGCTGCCTGAAGATGTGCTCTCGCATGTTCACCTACTCCCTGTGGTCGGGGTGGACCTCCTGGTGGTGGTGGTGGCAGAGCCTCAAAGCGTCGTCCACCACCTGCTGCTCGGCCAGCTCCTCTGCCTCGTCCGCCTCCTCCCTGCGGACCGCTACGGTCGAACCTCTGCCTCTGCCTAGGTGGTTCCTCAACCGTCTGCTGCTCCTCCGCATGGCGGGTCGGACAGTCACGAGCCATGTGGCCTTGCCCGCCGCATGCAAAGCACTGTCTTCCACTCAAAAGACTGACTCTGCGCTGTGTGCCCTGCACTACTGAGCCAGTGCCCTGAGGTCGTCTGCCTGAAGGTCTGGTCTGTCTGGACCCCTGAGTCATCTGTCGGCTACCTGCTACCGAAGACTCCGCTACGTGCCGCCCTGCGGTGGGTCGCTGCGCTGGTGAAGACTCAGCAAGGAAGCTCTCAATCAGAAGGGCCCGCTCCAGTACTCCTGTCTGAGTCGGTAAGCTGAGGGAGATCAGCGATGCCCTGATCTCGTGTCTCAAACCCTGCTCGAAGGTCCGGGCCCGGAAGAATGGGTCTCGTACCATGTCGGTCGAGTAGCGCGAGAGATCGGTAAATCTCGCTGAGTACTGAGCGACCGTCATGCTGCCCTGCCGCAGCTGCAGAAGCTCCTGGATACGCACCGCACGAAGGGTGGCTGGGACGAACTCCGAGCGGAAGAGGCTCTCAAAGTCCGTCCAAAGTAGAGATGCCTCATCGTGTACCTGGAGCATCAAGCTCCACCATCGTCCTGCTGCTGCATGTAGTAGGCTCGCAGCGAGGATCACCATGAGGTCTGCTGGTGTCCTCACTAGCCTAAACACTCGTACCACTTCCTCCAGCCAGTCCTCTGAAGCCTGGGGATCCGTCTCCCCGCGAAACCTGGGCGGTCGCTGGCGCTGAAACTCATGCAGTGCGCTGAGGCGACGTGCATCGTCAGCGGCTGCTGCTGGAAGCATCGGGGGCTCGGCGGGTAGAGCTACCGCCGGTGCCACTGCTGACAAAGGGCCCTGCACCGAGGCCTCGTCGCTCGGTGGGCTGTCGTCACGTTCGATTCTCGGAACCCTAGCTGGCTGCCGTCGTGGGGCCATTCTGAAAGAAACAACGTAACACGATCAAACGATTATACCTGGTGAGCTGACCTGGTTTGAGCTGTTTTAAGGGGAAAAACTTTTGAAAACACACACGCAATCAGTGTTTTCGTGCACAAAGTCGGAAATCAGTTGTCAGGGTCCTGGTGTATGGATACGTCGGCCGCCCGCACCAACACTGGACTCCCTGAACTAAAAACCACACTCGGTACTCCCAACACTATTGCTTCACAGAAAGAAACATCAGAGTTATAAGTTCTGCGGTAGAACCGAACTCCTCTGATACCAATTTGTCACGACCCGCCCTCGGGGTCCGTGCCGTGACTACCCCAAGCCCGCCTTCCATAGGCCAGGGGCTGGCGACTAGCACCAAGGCGTAAATCCCGGTAAAAAGGGAAGGCATTGCCTTTGTAAAGTAAACAAACACCACAGAGTTTGCAAGCGGAAAGTAACACTAAGCAAAAATAGAGTACAACTAAAAGTGCGGAAAGTAAAAAGGGGCCGGAAATACAAGCCCAACTGTAAAGTACAACTCGAAAGAGAAAACAGCAACTGAAAAGTAAAGCTGCTACGCCGAGCTGACCACTGGAAATCTCACCTGAAGGGTGGGTACAGATAGCTCCTCTGCTCCTCGGGTCCCGTCGTCTGCTCCGAGTATGTCCCGCCCAGTGGTCTGCCTCTGGGTACCGCCTCGTCGTACAGTCCACCTCCAGGTACCGTCCAGTCCTCGAACACTCGGCCTCTGTCAGTACTGGTCGTCGTCTGCAACCAAAACAACGAGGTGCGGGCATAGCCCGTGCAGGGGTGAGTATAACGATACTCAGTAGGGACTCCGAGACCCTCAAGGTCTCACCAAAACCAACAAGGATAACCACAAGAAGATCACAACAGATAAACTCTACTTAGGTATATGCCCATACATATACCTAAGTTATCAAGTAACCCATCTCAGTCATGAGGAAACACAAGGATCATGAGATCAACGGATAACCACTACCCAGGTATATGCCCATACATATACCTAAGTTATCAAGTAACCCATCTCAATCATGAGGAAACACAAAGGTCAAAGTCTCAGCTCAAACCAGGATTTTCATTATCGAAACCGTAGCTGCTGAAGAGCTCCGTCTCTAGAGTGTACAGTGGTCCTGTCACGACTCCGAGGTACTGCTCAATAACCTAAGACTGCTGAAGTACTCCTCCTGTCGAGTACTGCGGGTCTGCTGCCAACTACCGGGCGCTCCGTCCGCTGAGGGTCTGCTGCCAAATACCGGGCGCTACCCAGATAGCCTACTGAGGTACTCCTCCTGTCGAGTACCGCGGGTTTGCTGCCAACTACTAGGCGCTCCGTCCACCGTGGGTCTGCCACCAAATACCGGGCGCTCCGTCCACTGGGCTAGTCGACTCACTCCAAGTCGAGTCGGTCAAGCAGTCGTCAGGTCTCAGCCGGCTACACGGTCTCCGTACTCTGCACGCTCGTCTCCGGGAGGGTCCGCTCCACGAGCTACTGGTCGATACTCCAAGTATCACAAGGTCCCGCGAAGGAGTGTCTCAAAGGACCGTCTCGTCACAGGGGTCTCAACTCAACAGACGGCGCGTCGATCGGACGCCCGGTCTGTGAGTTATTAGCTTTTTCGTCCCAGGGGCTCGGTTGGTTTCGAGAGCGAAACCAATCCCGGCCGTATCTCAACTGTACCCCGAACTCCCATAGGGTATACTCAAAGGGACCGTTACTCAACGTAAACACCAACGCCGCTGACGGTTCGTCAAACGGACGTCCTGTCTGAAAGATATCAGCTTTCCCGTTCCAGGGGCCCGGTTGGATTTCGGGTGCGATCCAACCCGGCCACTACTAACTGTATCCAAAACTCGGGCGAAGGATACCAAAAGTTCCGTATCGTAAACAGGAACTCAACGCAACAGATGGTGCGTCGATCGGACGCCCGGTCTGAGAGTTATTGGCATTTTCGTCTCCGGGGCCCGGTTAGTTTTTAAGGCAAAACCAACCCGACCGTACTCCACCTGCGTCCAAACCTCGGGCGAAGTACGCCAAAAGATCCGTCTCACTAAGAGGAACACAACACAGCTGACGGCACGTCAATCGGACGTCCGTAGCTCAAGATATGAGCGTTTCCGCTCCGAAGGCCCGGTTGGTTTCGTGAACGAACCAATCCGGCCGAACTCAAAGTAATCCGAAACCTTGAGTGCGATATACCGAAACGACCGTCTCGATCCAAGGATCGCGTTGCCGCTGACGGTTCGTCGATCGGAGGTCCGAGGCTCAAGTTATGGGCCAAAAACCGAATCTGGTTTGAAACGGGGGGGTCCGGGTCCGGGCCGACCCGGCCCGACCCCCCCCCCCCCCCCCCCGGGGCGGCGCGGCGGCGGCGCGGCGGCGGCGCGGAGGCGGCGGTGGTGCGGCGGCGCGGCGGCGCGGCGGCGGGCCGCGGCGGCTGGCGCCTGGCGCCGCACGAGGGTGGCACGCGGGGGCTAAGCCCCCCGCTTCTTTGGAGCGGCGCGGCCTTGTGCCGCGCCTTATGCAACAAACGGCCCCCACGTGGGGGCCGGTTTGATTTAAAGGAACCGGGGGGCTGCTGCCCCCCTTTCATGGAACCGCCTCCCCTCTTTAAGAGGGGGGTTTTAAACGCTGGCCGGGGGAATTTATTCCACCGGTTTTAAGCCTTCCGGCCGGCCAGCTGGCCGGCCGGTTTTCTCCAACGGGACCGGAAATTCCGGTCCCCCCTTCGGCTTCCGACGCCGGCGGCCCGGCCGCCGGTCTTCTCTTCCGCCGCGGCCCGGAACCGGCCGCGGTCTCCTCGTCCCGCCGCGGCCCGGAACCGGCCGCGGTGTTCGTCGTCCGGCGCAGTGCGACGGCACCGCGCCCCTTTTCCGTGCTTTGATATTCATTCAACGCGGCGCGACGGCGTCGCGTTCTTGTTGTTTCTTCCAAGGTGCGCGCGCGACGGCATCGCGTAAGTTGAACGTACAATTATCCGCGTGGTGCGACGACACCACGCCACCTTGCTTCCGCCCGCAAGATTAAACAACATGAACGATGGAGGGGGTTCGGCCGTGTTCATGCGGTCCGGCCCCCTCACGTTAAGCAATAACGCATCTTAAAATAATCAACATCCCCACGTTAGTTATACGAACCACAAGCAAGAATGAAATAATTAAATATTAAATCAACAACCCCTACCTGGTATAAGGTTCGAAGATTTGTCTACGTTCCGCGGAAGACGACGTCGCGGAGGTCGGGCGTCGCGGTCGTCGTTCGTCAAATTCAACGACGAAGAGGCGCGTCCGAAGAGGCACGTCGTTGGTGAATCCTTGTACGCCGACGAAGGTTGTCCGAGGAAGGTGTGGTGTTCTCTCTCGTTGACACCGAAGACGAAGAAGAGCGGAGCGGCGTTCTTCGTCGGAACTTGAGCGTTCTACGTCAAGTCTTGAGGAAAGTCAAATAAAAAGGAAACAACGAACTCAAGAACCCCTACCTCGATAGTCGCACATTGACGGAGTCGTGGAATATCGGTGTCGATTCCTTTGACGTCGGAGGAAGAGTCGTTGTCGATGGCGTTCGTCGCGGAAAACCGTCGCGGAAGAGATGATGCGGAAGAAGTACGTCGCGTCGCGGATATGGCGTCGCGGATGGACCGTGTTCTTCGGCGGAGAAGTTCTTCGTTGAAGAACGACGTTCTTCGCGTTCTTCGTTGAGTTTGAAGAAGAAGAAGAGCTCTCCACCTCTCAAGAAGACAAACAAATAACCCAAAATAAAATAAGCTACACCTTATTTTATTTTCACTTTGCCAACCTTTCAAAATTCAAAAGTTGAATTCAAAACATTAATTAAATCTAGAGTTGACAAAATTAAGTGAATAGATAGGTTGGCAAGAGTTAAAGTAGGGAAGAGTTACATAATTAAGAGGGGGTTTAGAGGGGTTAGTGAATTTGAAAAGAATTAGGGGTTCGTGTGGGCCCCACCACACTTAATCCTCCCAAGGGAGGTTAAGTGGGTGTGGGTCCCACTTCCAACCTCCTTTGATAGGTTTTAAGAAGTTATAATAAAATTTGTTCTACACAAATTTTATTTAACTCAACTAAAAACCTCAAAAATTAACTTTCAACCCGCAACAAACGCAACTCCCGAAAAGGTCTCTTTAAGCGAATATCGGCGCTGCGAGTTCATCGGTGCCCTCGGATTTCAATTCCGAGCACCGGATCAAAAGTTAGGAATTCCCGCTCGTTCGTTCACTGAACGTACCCAAGCCAAACTTCGGAAATTAATTCCGGGCACTCCGGGCCTCGGAATCAGGTGCCGTCTGAAACCGCGCTCTTGTAAAATTCTAAAGAAAATTAAGAAAAAATTTCCCTTGAATTTTACGGGTCTTTACATTATATCTCCATTATTTAAAACATTAAACTCAAATATATTCTCAATTTGAAAGGAATTGAGTTCTGGAGTAAAATTCAAGATTATTTAATGCAATAAGGTCGGGTCCTTATAGTTGGAATCAAAGGATGGTTATATAAAATTAGTGGTTAGGATGATATCAAAAGAATACAATAATTGGTTATTACTCTATGGTTAATTTGAAATGATATAGAATTTAAATATTACCATGTTTCATTAACTAAGATATATTTGTTTAGAATGGTTTTCCATAGAAAAAATAGGGAAGCTGAACTGGAAAGGCACCAACAGAACAATATCCTTCAAAATCTATAGCCTAGCATTATAGGGATTGGAACTTATCAGTTCGTCAAAGTAATGGCTTAGCTGAAACAGGAAATAAATTGTGTTTTCATCCATGGAAGAGAGAAACCATAGCTACCACAATGTAACATGAGGATAATAGAACATTTTACAAGGCTACACTCTCCTCCTTTCAGTGGATCTTCTAACCCAGTAATGGATGAAGGATGGATTAAAACCCTTAAAAACATTTTATGTTGTGGGATGTTCAGATAATCAACAGATAAGTATTTAAATTTATTTATTTAAAGGTGAACCTAATTAGTGGTTTTCAATGGTTAATAATATCATGGATAGAGTAGAGATTGAGTTCTTAGATTGGGATGAATTAAAAATTATTTTTCTTGAAAAATATTTTCCAAAGGTAGTTCGACTTAATATGGAGAACCCATTCAATTAATTGAATTTTAATGATGAAGACTCAGTGACCATGTGTGTGGAAAACATCACATTATTTTCTAGGTATGCTCTAAATCTTATTGTGGATATTGATAGAAAATTCAATTGTTATTACTAAGGATTGAAGCCAATATATTGAAGGGAATTGGCTTCTTGTGAGTTCAAATTTTATGAGAAACTTGTCTGATCTGCTGAGATGGTAGAAATGGAGTTTTTTATGATCGTGTGCACTTTAAAAATAATAATATGAATAGGTTCATATGAAAATGTATGGGTAATAACCAATCAAATAAATTTAATAGTATGAAAGCCCAGTTTTCAGTTTGTGAAAGGCATGAAAAAAAAACCATGGGACATGCCTTACCAAAACCAGGAAATTTTTTTGATGTGGTAAAGTTGCATATATTGACTAAGATCAAAATGATAATTATCCTAATACTATTCCTGATAAAAAAACTATAAAATGTTTTAAATGTGGTGAGATGTGTCGTTATGAAAATGTATTCCCAAAGAGATATCTAAATGATGCAAAGAATCCAGGCTATATGTATAAAGGAGTATCAAGATCCTTTGCAACTAAATCAAAAGATGTCAGGCCATCAAATTAAGTTGTATCAGGTACCTTCTTTGTTTACTCATATTTTTATAAAGTTTTTTTGATACAGGGTTTACACATTATTTTATTTCAGTGAAATTTTCTGGTAAATTAGATGTATCACCTAAAAAAATGTGATCGAAACTTATAGTTAAAACACAATGGGGAAATATTACAGAAAAGAGAAATTATGAGAATCATTCAATTTCATTTTGTGTAAATAATTTACCTAAAAATATTTTTGTTTTTTCCTTAGAAGAGATTGACTTCATTCTAGGTATGGATTGGATTTCAATTTATCATGATAAGATTTATTATAGAGATAAAGAAGTTTTTTTTCAAAAAGAGTTTCAGTTTTTATACAACAATTGACCCATAAAATTAATAACATATCAAGAATTTAATAAACTAATGAAATAAGGAAATGAATTTTATATTGCTCTTGTTGTTGAAAACAAGTAAACTATTCATATTGATGATATGTGAGTGGTAAATGAATATCTTGATGTTTTCTTTATGAGTTTCCTAGTGTTATACCTTATCAGAAAGTTGAATTCACAATTAACTTAGTTTCTGATGCTAACACAATTCTAAAACCCCCTTATCGAATGGATAAAGTGAAACTTATTGAATTGAAAAATCATTTGCAGGAGTTTCTTGATAATGGATTCATTCATCCAAACACATCACCATGGGGTACTTCTATTTTGTTCATTAAAAATGATGATTGTTCCATGATAATTTTCTACGATTATAGATAATTGAATAACATTAATATTAAAAAAAATTCTCATATTCCTCATATCGATGACTTGTTTCATCAGATCTAGGTAGAACAATATTTTTCCATGGTTGACCAGAAGTCAGGGTTCCATCAATTGAATGTAAAGGAAGAATAAATCCAAAAGACTATGTTTCGTACTAGATGTGGTCATTTTGAATTTTTTGTTATTCCATTTGGGTTAACTAATGCAAATTCTATATTCATGGATATTATGAATAGAATATTTTATGTGTTCTTGGATTTATTTTAAGTTTTTTTTGATTAAATTTTGGTATTTTATAAAAGTAAAGTAGAGTATGAAAAATATTTAAGGGATTTTTTAATAATATCACAGAAAAGAAACTATATGAAAAATTCACGTAGATTGATTTTTGGTTGCAATAGATTTATTTTCATGGGTACATTGTAAATAAGGATGGAATAACAGTTGATACTTCCTAAAAAAAAGTTGTTTACGAATGTACAAGAATGAAAAATGTTACAAAAATTCATAGTGTTCTTGGATTAGAATGTTATTTCTGATAGTTTGTTAAACACATGTAATGATTATCTAGCCTCTTAATTATGTTAAGAAAAAAAGGGGATAAATTTATTTGGATTGAAGAATGTTTTGTTTGGTTTGAGGAACTGAAGAAGATATTGGTGAATTCCCCAGTTTTGGATCTGCCTTCTAGAAATTGTGATTTTGTCATCTACAGTTATGCTTCATTGTAGGGACTTGGTTGTGTTATAATATAGAATGATCAGGTAATTTATTTTTCATCAAGACATATAAACCCTCATGAGTTAAATTATCTGACACATGATTTGTAATTAGCAGTTCTGGTTTTTCCCTTCGAAAATTTGGAGGCACCATTTATACGGAGCCAAAGGTAAAATACATACTGACCATAAAAGTATGAATAATATATTCACTCAGAAAGAATTGAAAATAATCAATAGAAAATGGATTGAACTAATAAAGGATTATGATTTCATGATAAATTTCAATCATGAAAAAAAACAAAGTGGCAGATTCCTTGAGCTGAAAACATCATGCATCATTGTCCATGTTATGTTTGGAACATGATCCCTTAATTAATGATTTGATGAATATTGGTTTAAAATTTATTGGTGAAATTAATACCTCTATTTAGATTTATGTTTTAGTGCAGTCATTGTTACCAGACATAATTAAGAATGCAAAGTAGAAAGACTATGAGCTAAAAAAAATTGTATAATTGGTTAAAAAGGGTATATTTTTAGAATTTAACCTTGAAAAAAAATTATGTTTTAGGATTTGAAAAATGATTGTGTGTGAATTGTGAATCTCAGTAGAAGAATGAATTGTTGTAAGAAGATCATTGTTCTCTCTTTTCTGTTCAGCCTAAAAGCACATAAATGTACAGAGTCCTTCAAGATTATTACTGGTGGGATGGAATGAAAAGAGATATTTTGTATTTTTCTATGAAATATTTGAGATGAAAACAAGTTAATGTAGAGAAATAATAAACAAAGGGGATGTTTAAACCATTACCAGTGCTACAATGGAAATGGGAAAATATATCCATGGACATCGCTGTGGGACTACCAAAGACTTCTCTAGGTACCAATGAAATCTAGTTTATTATTGACCTACTAACTAAAGCTACACATATCCTTCCTATTTTAAATAAAATGTCTTTAGATCAGCATTCTCAAATGTACCTTAAAAATTTTTCAAGTTACATGGAGTAAGTCTTTCCATTTTATCTGACCAGTTCCCAGGATCACATTTAATTTTAGGAAGGGCTTTCAGAAGTCATTGGACACATAATTAAATTTCAGTGCATCTTTTCATCATCAATTAGATGGGAAGTCAGAATAAACGATTAAAACATTGGAGGATATGCTTCAAGCTTGTTAAATGGACTACAAAGCAAGTTGGTTTTCGAATATTTCTTTTGTGGAGTTTTATTATAATAATATTTTTCATTCTTGTATACATATGTAACTTTTTGAGGAATTGTATTGGAAGTAGTGTCAAACTGCAACTTTTTTGTATGAAGTTAGGGAATGAAAGTAGAAGGGATCAGAATTAGTATAGGTGGTGGATCAAAAAGTGAATATAATCCAGAAACACATTAAGACAGCTCAAAGAAAGAAAAAAGTTTATTCAAAAAATAAGAGGATATAATTTTCTTTTGTGTTATGTGACCATGTTTTTCTTAGAATATCACCAAGGAAAAGTGTTATGTGTTTTGGTAAGAAAGGAAAGAAAACTCCACAATTTATTAGACCTTATAAAATCCCTCAGAAAGTTGGACTAGTAAACTACCGAGATGCTTTGCCTCTACGTTTATCTAATGTACATTATTTTTTTCATGTTTCCATGAGGAAAATGCATGTGCCTGATTCAAAACATGTCTGGAGACCAGAAGAAGTTCAGCTGGAAGAGAACCATTCTTCTGAAGAGAAACCTATTGAGAATATTGATCGAAGAGAACAAGTATTGGGGAATAAGGTAATCCACCAAGTAATGGTTTTGTGTAGAAACCAAATGGTTGAAGAATCAATAATGGAATTTGAAAATGACATGAAGGAAAGGTACCCTCATTTATTTAATAAGTAAATAAAATCCAGAAGATGCAATTTTGAGAAGGTGGGGAGAATGTTACTACCTAAGGTTTTAAAAATAAATTGAAATGCATGAAACATTAGGTCTCTACATAATGAATCATTTTTAATGAGAATTTAAAAACTACACATTAAACAAAATTTCACCACATCTATGTTTTTAATTTTGAAATATAGTCATCTATAGTGGTGATCATAAAGTTTTTTAGATTCCAACAGAACTAACATGTTTTTTTAGTGAAAAGTCACAGAACCTTATGAATAGTAATAAGAATACTAATATGGCCCTTATGAATAGTTAATAATATATTATTTGTTATCTTAAGGATAGAAGATAATTAGATCTTTATAAATACTCCAAGGTGATAAAAAATAAGTTATAGTTTTAAAATTTTTATTTTTGTTGTAAAATATGAATTTATTTAAAATTTAAAATAATCATATTTATAAAATTAATTTCAAAAAATCACAGTAAATTTTTAATTCTAAAAATTAAAAAAAAGGATAGGTTTAATTTTTGGTATTTTTCTAAAATCCGTGAATTTTTACTGAATAGTGAAATACATTAATTAACAAAATATGATACAAATTGAATTTCTGCATCATGATTGAGTCATGAATAATGTTAACGTCTATTGGTTCGAACTCACATACACTTATTACTATTTTGGGTTACATGAATCAATAATATACATATTTTTTTGAAAAAATATTAAACTAATGATTAAAATAATGTAAAACCCCTCCCCTTCTCCACTATAAATACCATCCTCACCCCCCCCCCCCCATCTTCCTCTCACACCACTCAAGCCTTGATATGTTTCTAAGTTCTTCGGAATAAACTTTCCAAGACCCACCCCGACATCCATGGCTTTCTAGTCTCACTAAAAGGCCAAAACCAAGGTCTTTAAGGAGGATCTCAATGAGAATATATCCAGAGGTAAAGATCCACTTTCATTTTCTTGTGTTTTCATTTCAATTCATTATTTTATTATATTGTCTCATCCTCCCCTTATACAAGAGTCATGAATGATCTGGTATTATATATGTTATGGGTTTTTATTATGTTTACGGTAAAATTCAACATCATCCATTTTCTATTCTTCCTCTTATTATAAAAAAATTAAAACATCATCCATGATGTGCCGATTTACTAAAATCATTGATGATATCCTTTCAATTTTCCATAATTCCTTCAAAATAGGATATAAAATCTTTTTAATGGTTGAAACAGATTTCAAATGTATTATATATCCTCTTTAATGTTCTGGAATTAACATATATAGATAATATTATTTTATACGATGAAAGTATTTCTTTATTACCAAAGAACCACCAAACAGATCTAAACGGATATCACATAGATTTATTTAATGATTCATCCACATACCATATAACAAAAAAAATTATGGAATCTTTTAATATTTTGAAAACTTATGAAAATCATATCATCCCACTTCTGTAATTTCATTTCCATATGAAAAGAAAATCAAATACAAACTGGCCATGGAAATCATTTAAAGAACGCACCCAAAATAATGGAATAAACACAATACTAATAATTAAAGGGTAAAATGGTGTAATGAAATGACCTTGTAAGGTGTTATATACATAAATTTGTTTCTTTAATATATTATTAGTACTCTTTTAACCATTATACAAGAGTTTTGAACACATTTTATGTAATAGTAACCCAATATAAGTGAATTGTTAACCCAATTTCCATTCATTGGGTTATCCTTATACTTCATTAATTATGTGCTACTAAGATTATTTTTGTAAAAAATTTAATTTATATTAGGATTTATTATATTTATTTATTGTGTATACACATAATAATTTCAATATATTAATTTTCACTTCAATTATATGATTTCTTACGTTACTTTATTTTAAAAGTCCTATTTTAAAATTCTATTTTATGAAATTTAAAAGAATGATTTTTAAACAATTATTCATCTTTTATGATTATGTTACGGTTTATGTAAATTGTTTATGATTAATGGTGGGAAATTTATTTCCCTCTAATCCATTGGGTTTGTGAATGTTTGAGGTTGGCCATATGGTTACTCTAAGTGGAACTATGATTTTTACACAATAAGGTAGTCATGAGGGTTACATTGTAAGGTAGACGTGAGGGTTACAAATTATAAGGTATATGGGAGGGTTATAAGATTACTTAGGTTATTCCTCAAGATTCCTTTATGGTACTATTTATATTCATTATTTTTTATGGAAATCTCTTGGAAATATAAAGTTTCACAAATTAATTATATTTGAGTGACAAGTACGTATTTTTTAAATTGATTTCATACGTTTACAGGTATTAAAGGACAAATGTTTTCCTTCTTTTCATATCCCTTAAAGAGATTTTAGTGCTCAGCTCTGGTTTTTAAATTATTTTCACATTTTATAAGGATGTTTAAGATAAATATGGAAGCCAATTTAAATGTTATAAATATTTTTCTAAGTGAACATGTTTTATTTGAAAAGTTTTATATTTTGGAAGAAATTGATACTATTTTTGTGTTATCCACTCTATAAAAATGTGGAATGTTCTGTATGTATTGTATCCCAATTATCTAAAACTCTAAAATTGAAAAGATCCTAAATGTGAAAGGATGTGATTTCTTGACTAAAATTCTACATAATGTAATATTATATGGTTGGTTCCTTATAATAATAGAACCTTAAAAATGGTTTCATAAAAAATCTATTGGAATAAAATGAGTTAATAGATAAATCTCCTAAAGTATCGTAATAAGGATTAATTGTCATGTAAGACATATAAAGTATCTGGTAATAAGAACTATCACTTAATACATGTAACCCATGACATAACTAATGAACCTATCCATATCCCTGTTAGCCCCGTCAGACTATACATATATGCTATATACTCCAATATTCTCATCATTACACCAAGAAATTGTAACTCCCACTACCCCAATTGGTTATTACTGACTTAAAATCATTGAGAAAAAATTATCCATTGTAAAAAAATTATTTATACGAGGTATTCCACACATATCATTCACTTTATATAATCATAGGACACTCATGACATCTCTAACAGTGGATTTGAGCAACAATAATAATATATAAAAAAAATTTAAAACATTCCACACCTCACCTCCTTCACTCTAGAACGAAATAGTATATTTTCACATCCATGAATAACTATTTTATATTTAGAATAATAAATATAATATATCCCCTCATGAGATCACAATCCACCATAAGCATAACACTCACATCAGGAACAATGATGGTCTCATATAATTATAAAAACATTTCACTTAAAGGTGGAATATGTCTTTCTTATAAGTGATTAAGAACCTAATATATGTTCATGGTATTTAACAAATAACATTTCAAATTCCATTTGAAAAAAAAATTATCAAAAACACTTTAAATATCATTTTTAAACCCAACCATTTCTATGAATCAATTTTTAAATTAAATCTATTTCTTTTAGAAAAAAATTGGTTCCAATAACCCTTTTATTACACTTTAATTACCATTTTCAAAACACTTCAAAAAATTATAGGAAATTTTTGCCTCAAAAGTATTAAATGAATACAGATCAACTCCCTTTCTTTTAAAACACACATTTAAAACATCAAAAAATAACATCAAAGCTAAAATGGGGGAAAATTACCTTTTATAATATTTAAAAAACATTATAAAATATAGTCTGTCATTTTAGAAAACACATAGAATGTAACACATGCTCATAAGAAGACTTTAAACCTTTGAAATACATATAATAACAACATGTTTATTCCATAAACATTTTATTTAACAATTATATATCTCAAAAAATTATAACCATTTTAAAAAATGGCCACTCATGAAATTTCACAAGTACTTGGCATGCGACAGGTACATTTTAAGTGAAAACCCAATTTAAAACCATTCCAATCCTACTAAGAGTATAAAATATTAATTGGAATATATAATAAATAATTTTAAAAACAAGAATGAAATTGTATACATGCATTATAAGGGACTTACAAAGAAACTCCAACCTCATATCAACTATAACCGTTTGAAGCATCTCACATTCAGTGTTGAATGAATAATCAAGCCAATAGAAAACATTCTAAACCATATAAAACTCACATCACCATAATTAGAAACTTTCAAAACCCTAATTCAGACCCAAAAAGTGGTTAAGGTTGGTGGGAGTTAGAAAACTAAGATATTGGGAAGGGGGAGAATATAGAAGAAGAAATAATAAAGAAATGTGGACTTGGCAACATTAAATCGAGAAGAACAGGGATCCAGAGGAAGAATGTATGAAATCCCTGAGAATTACCCATTCTCCATCTAAATAAGAATAATAAATGGAGTGGAAAATACAGAAATAAGAATAGTAGAAAAATTATATTTACCCTTTTAATCAAATATTTTTTTCCACATGTTTTTCCCATATGGTTTTACAAACCAAGAATGAGCCACTACCTATAAAAAACACTTTCTATGATATCCATAAAAACCCCCACATGATTGGAATAACCTTTCACCAAACATTAAAAATGGTTTTGATAAATTATATATCCAAATTTAATGTTCCTCACATAGTTTTAACTAATTATGTTAAATTCATACACTAGTACCCATATTCCCAATGTTTCCACAATGTTTCTCTATGGTTCTTCATTGTTTAGACTGAATTGTATGCTTCCAAAAAAACAACCATGAATTATAAAAAAAGGTTCTTTAAAACACTATAAATAATGGTTTATACATGGTTTCCCAATATTTTTGTATGAAAACCTTGTACAAATGTAAATATTCTTAGTTTAAATTGTTTTGGGATGAAAAATCTTGGAAACATAAAATACTCAATGATAAGAAAACAAATAACCTAAAATAAAAGGTAGTAGGGAGATGTGGGTGTCTGGGGATGATTCTAAATGGAAATAATCTATGAACTACCACATCTGTTACCATCAACTAGTAGTGAATACACATTCTCTTTTCTCACTTCTATAATCTTTCTCACATTTTTAACCTCTTTATTGTACCAATTCTTCAAGTTTTTATCATAACCCTCCATATATACTTTGATAAGGTACCCAAAATATTCTTCAAAAGTTCACTTCATATCTAATATATTGGAATAAATAGAAAAAATATCACATACAATCAAACATTGAACCTTTTCCTCTAATAATAATTGAAGTGAAAAGTCACATGTGTAGTCACACTATAATGGGGGTGAATCAGAGTGAACAAGTTTTACAAAATAATTTCGTATTATAATTACCACTCTTAATATTATATCCAATACACCTATTAGAATTAATGGATAGTATTATAAATTCCTAACACACCCCATGAAAAGTAGTAAAAAATAGCCTCTTCACACTCTATTTTTACATGGTATGTCCCCAATATGGATGATTATGTTCTTTTTGTGCTTAGGGTGAGTCTAATATATAGATATCCACTAATATGATAATTTTAATACATTTAGGTAATGTTTTGATTTTATCCTCGACTCCATCTCTCAATAGTTATATAGTCCCCTAAATGGAACTTTATCCCATATCCCTCCAATTTTTAATGGTAATCCCAAACTCACAAGTGAACAAGTTCATCATCCATTCTCCACACTTCTACAACATAAATTCAAAATCTTATTATATAAAAAGATTCATCAATAGCTAATAGATTGTATGATTTAGTATCATGCATTTTGGTCTATTTAACTCAATTTTAGAATGATCAACAGATGTAAATAGTAGGTTCCTCGACATTGTATTCTTACTCTTTCACATAAGATCTTCTAAGTACAAAATATAGTCAGTATATTAAATGAAATTTTATTATTACCTCAATATAAATCATGTTATTCTGGATATTTAACATGGAGAATATGTTTTAGTAGTATATTTTTTGGCCTTCCTAAAACCACTTATTCACTTTATCCATTAGCTTATATGATATAAGGATATCATAGGGAATACATTCACTTTGTATTTTTCTTCCTCTATTCTAGGAAATGCAGAAGTAGTAGCACTACCATATAGACCTTACTGAAAATCTCTTCTCAATTATTTTTTAATTAAATATTTAATACATATGATATTTATAAAATAGTTGTATTGGATTCTTATCACTTATCGTGTCTCGTTATTTTCTTATTCTCTCTTTTAATCATTTAAGAACTATGATTATTTCCAACAATTAAACTATGGAACATTATAATAAATTGTATTATTCTTGAATTTTTCACCTCCCTAAATCTTAATTGATAACATTAGAATTTATCTATGATATCATAATATTTTTTTAATTACAATTTCTTGTCTTGGTTGATTTTCAACAGATACCCACTTATTCTCATTTAAACAGGTTAAAAATATATTAAAGGAATATTACGACATATATATCCTTTTGCAATCTATAAATCATCAAATGTAAAAAATATATAATAATCAAGTAAGTATATTATAAGTTAATTTTTATTTAATTCCCCTTAATACATTACTTAATATTAATTATTCTCTCATGGTATACATGATGGTGTTGTGACCATATCATCCATGGAATAATACCCACATTTTCAAACTCGTATAGAATCATCATTCAATATTTAGAAAATCTGAATATTTAATCTCCAATGGTTTATAATAAATACTATGACACATTTCCTAATATGTATATCTTAGTTATCAATTTTAATTCTGTAAATAATAGCCTCAAAATATTTAAAAATTGATACAACATCACCTATAAGATGAACTATATGGCCATACATGAGAGTACGTTATTCTTATCTGTCCATTGAATATTTAAGACTTATATTAAACATCATAGGGTATATCTAGTACTTTGTCAAAATTATTCCATCAAAAGCTTCATTTATTTTAGATTTATTGTCATACATAATACAATTACAATAATATTTGAGTAATTATTCTTTGGGTAGTCATAACTTATATCATAAAAAATTTTATATAAATATCATTACATATTATGAAAGAACATATTTTTTTCAACTTACGATATTGGATCATTGTCTTTATAAAGTATGACAACTCATATCATTCTAGCCATCCTTTTTCATTTGATGAGCCTATTATTATATACTATTTTGACACTATTTAAATACAGTATGTGAATTATTTTTCATTGTTTGTATCTATTATCTAATAATTTGTCTTCCAATTTTAGGTATGTATATATTATATAGTCCTCTTGATATATTTTTCCTATTATTAACTCGCATTATGGTGCATAAATCACATTACGGTGTAGTGATATATAGTCTAGAAGATGAATACTAGGGAACTAATAGAGACCATGGTGTAGTTGGGGTGATATACAATAGTAAAATCTCTAAGGTCTGCAAAGTTGTATGGAATCTAATAAGGTCCAAGTAATGTCTTGTTGATGAATCTGAATTGAAGAAGAAAAAATGGCATATCCATAGTTTATTTAAAAAGAACTATAAACTTGTTTTATTACTTTGGGGTGACATTTTAGGACAAACATCAGGGATCTAACATTACAGTAGAGAGGTTTCCAAGATTTTGAGAAAAATGTAAAACAATGGTCCATCACTAATACATCCATCAACCAAAGGGAAATCATCCTAGACAAATTAATGTATCCATCCATTCCCATTAGTAATGATAGTTTATGATGTATCAGAGTTTTTTCATGGCACCCACATGTATTAGTGTAGCACATAGGTGGCACTTATCCTCCCCCATGATGGTCAACACAGTAGACCTATGGGGAGAATCGACTCCAAATGATTTAAAAGACAGGCACATGGAAGATTTCTAGCAATATAGGAGAATAATTCTGAATGAAATTTTTATATGGGATAATCTAATTGGTTTCTTCATTACAATGTTTCACCGCACACCATAGATGTTTTAAATTTTTTCTCAGAGCATCACTAAGGAATGACATATAGTGTAGCCATAATTCTATATCTTGGAAGCATCAAGGTGGTCTATGACTATTCCAAAAGGATAGAACATGTCTCCTAGAATACTAATTTTAATAAAAATATCTAAATAAAATATAGAGTGGTGATTATAGACATGGATTTGATTTTTGAGAGCAAGATCCAACTAAACTGCAACGATTTCCCAACACCATACCCCATCCATGTTATTATTAATATTATTCAAGACCTATAAAAGATTTATAAAAGATATATTGATTATCTAAGAGAACTATATTTTTAATTTTGATTCCCATCACTATAGTAGATGACTTTTTGCTCCATCATAGTCATGATCGAACCCCATGCTGAAATTTAGGGATTTTAATTGTCCATGAAACAATTAATGTTGATTCATTGTGAGACACTCTTCTCTATTTTAATGATATTTTTGTTCAATTTGAAATGGGATATATATTATGACACAAAAAATGAAAGAAATGTAAGGGGAAATTAATTTAAAGAGTAAATATAGGTAAAGGTGAATACTTTTCTATATTAAACATTCTTATTTTCATGTGAATTGGGGATAAAAAATAATATTTATAGTGAATATTCTCTATTTTCCTTTCTCTAATTACTTATTTTATTTATGTTCAACATGAGTGTAAATACATGGATCCCATTAACATATAGTTAGTCCCTTACATTAATACATTTGAATAGATAATAGAAATGAATCTAAAAGGATTGATCGGTTTTTTAGTTTTGGAATCTATATTACATATGTGAACATTACATTACAACTTGAAAGGAAAAAATGTAGAAACTCAATTTATAACACCCCAAAACTCTTAGATTAACTATGAAAGTCATTCATAATATTTATCTTTATATCCTAGTGAAAAATAAAAAATAGTAAAGGGGGGAGCTCAGATGGTCAGTAAGAGTAATTAATATAGAAAAATATATTATAAATAATAATGAAAAAAATACATGCCATTAAAAGTTAATCTTTAACATGATATGGAATTGATAATATCTGAATAAATAATTCCATATAAGAATTCCAATGAGAAAGAAGCTTAACCATGCATATTTTACTAGCCTATTATTCACATGGATAATAAATTAATAATATCATTATGAGGGAAAGAATATGATGGAAATATAAATCATACCATTAAGCCCTTTTCCAAGACATCATAAAATGATTAAGGCCTCGGTCCAAACCATATCTGAAAATGGGTAAGGCCTCCTCCAAGTCCATATCTATTTTGTCTCATGAGACCTAATGATGCCTCAAGGGGTTGTAGTGGACCCCACCCAACACATACTAAGTCCAATTCATTTCTCAAATGATTGGGGTTAAACATAATAGTATATACATATGAAAATTAAATAATGTTCCCCAATATGTAAACATAGTCAATAACCATTCTGAGTAGTATGGAGAATAGTATCAAGAGAGAACATCCATAGTCAAACATATCATAAAACATTTAATAAAATATATTAGATGATAATAATAATATTTTAATAACATTAAATCATAAAATTCAACTGAGTCATTAAAGGAACTGAAAATACTTTAATAAAATCAATGAGGAAATATTGAGAGTAATACCCAATTTACATTATAATAATGGTTCTTTTGAAGAAAAAAATAATTTTTCTTTTTTATAATTGTTATTAAAAAACCAATAAGGAAAAAATATAATTTTTCATGAGAAAAACGTGATATTATAAAAATAATGGTCTCTTAAAATAGATTATGGATGGTACTTGAAAATGAGTAAGAAATTGAGATGTTTCATTTAATCGGGCATGTGTATCGAAAATAATTAAGAAGGGAATCTTGTAAAATATATAATTACCATAAATGAAAGGTGAAATGTCCAAGAAATATGTTTTTTGAACGTAAAAACATAATTAAAAATGAATAAACAAAATGAAATAAGATTTATATTGGTATAAAGAGAGTTAAATAGTTACCCAAATGAAAATAGAGGTTCTGGAAGAAAACTCTTACCTTATGTCGAAATGTGTTTTGCACTTGACCTTAATGTCCTGGATAAAAAATTTAAATTAATTAATTAATTAATTCAAAACCTTTTATACATTTAATTGATTTTTTATGACTTTATTTAGTTTATTAATATTATTTTTGATTAGTTATAAGACACAATTTCATCATTTAGGAGCGTTCGTTTCTTGGGTTTTCATGATTGGTTTGCTTATTTATAAGTAATAGAGTTCATGTAAAGTGTGTATAATTCAACAGAACTGGAAATTTATGTAATCCAAAATCATAAAAAAACTAGAAATGTTTATAGATATCATTTGGTATTATGTTATCAATACGGATCATTAGATAAGACATTTAATGATAATCATTTAGATTATTACAGTAATTATTGTTCAGGGCGAACTCATTTTGTTTTGTCATTTAGTGATATGAAATAAATATTACTTATAAATCAAATGATGGTTATGATACATATATTATAGTATATTTTAGTCATAAAAATGGTTTCATTACTAGACATGAAGGATAAAAGGAACAATGAAAATTCATCATCCATAAAGGTTTTAAATCAACCCCTCATTGAAGATGATTTTTATTTTTAAAATAAAAAATATTGAGAAAGGATTTTGATTATGGATTATTCGTTTAGAATAAATAATTCCAATATATGTATGTTAATGGAGTTATCATGATATTTGGATGACAGTAGGTGAGGATAGAAGAATAAATGAAAAGAACTTGGAAATAAATTAAAAAGAAAAGGAAGAGGATTTCACATCTTGAATTCTTTTCCTTGAGAACTCCTTGTGGAAATGGTTTGAGTCGTTTAATGAGAACAAGATATCCATGACATAGTGGGGGGATTTGAAATATTATTGGGTTGAAATTTGATAAGGATCAAATCTTGGGCGTTATATGGATAAGGGGTGGTAAGGGGTGGTATTTATAGTGGCGTAGAGAGGTGGTTTTTGATTATTTTATTCATGTGTTTATTATTTTTGCTCAATAATGTGAATAGTTTAAAAATTATCATCAAAAATATTAAAATATATAAGGTAAGATTTATATTATATTTCTTACATAAGTGATGACTCATGGAATAGTGTATTTAACATATAATGTATTTATATGATAAATTGCAATATTTTACTATTCACCAAAAATTCAAGTATTTTAGAATAATCCCCGAAATTCACCCTAAATTTTTTTCAATTTTTAGAATTCCAAAAAATGACTCCATTTTATGATAAGAATTTTCTAAATATGAGAAATTTATTTCTTTAGTTAAAACCATCATTTATTCAAAAAAATATAGATTTTAAATTTCTAACATCTTTTATAACACTCTAAAAAATTTACTAAGGTCATATAAAATTATCTAATATCATAACACAACCAAATATTAATTTATGAAAACAATTTATAAATATAAATTTTCATTCCATTTATTTTTTTAATTATAAAACTTTAGTTAAATATATATGACTAACAAAAATTCCAACAGTCAATTATTAATTTTTTAAATATTCATTCACCTACAAAATGATATAATTATATCATAATTTCATTTATAAGATGCAAATATTTTTTATAGAGACATGGGTGAGGATACTATTCATTCACCTGGTTTACTATTCTTATGTTTCATAGATTTATTCCTAAGGTAAGTTTATTATTTCATCGGTATAGGTTTCTTAACTTCTAAAAATATATATTATTTCAATCATTATTAATTTATTAGGATTGAATTATGTTCTATAATTGATTTTATGTGATTTATAATATATGAAATAAACATAATAAATAAATTCTCATCAATATAATTCAGTTTCATTACAATCAATGTAAAGACCCGTAAATTTCAAGGAAACTTTTTTCATAAATTCTTTGAGATTTCACGAGTATGCAGTTTCTGACGGAACCTGATTCTGAGGCCCGAAGTGCCTGGAATCAATTTCCGAGGTTTAGCTCAGGTACGTTCAGTGAATGAACGAGTGGGTTTTTCTATCTTCTGAACTGGTGCTCGGAATTAAAATTTGAGGGCACCGATGAACTCGTAGCGCCGGTATTTTCATAAGATGACTTTTACTGTTGATTCATTTTCTCGTGAGAAGAAGTTAAATTGTGGGGTTTAAGTGAGAAGTAAATAAAATTGTGTACAATTTTATTTTATTATCCTTGGAATTTAAACTCTCTCATGGGAAGTTGTTAGTGGGGCACAACCACCCAACTTCCCATGTGTGGTTATGAGGTAGGTGGGACCCACACGAGCACCCATATTTTCACATTCCATAACCCTTAACCCCTTTGAAATCCCATGATAAATACATGGAAACTCCCCATTAAATATTGGTATCCTTTATTTGTGTAACTCTCCCCTCTCTCCTCTTTAATCATGCCAACACACTTAATAAATTAAGTGAGTTATGTGTTTGAATTATAAAATTGAAGTGCATGGCTTCAAGTAATAAAATAAGATAAGTCTTATTTTATTTTGGGGGTTAGTTGTTGTGTGAAGATATTGGGGAGAGAGAGCTCTAGTTCCTTCCGCGAAGAACTTCATCCTATTCATCGAAGAACGCCAAATCCATGAAGGACGACGATGCGCCTCCTTTTCTTTTCTCCGTGAAAAAAAGGAGACGCCGCTTTCACCTCAGACGCCCTCCATTGACATCTACGGAACCTCACCCCGCGACGCCATTTTCCGCGACGCCCGTCGTTCGACAACTTTTGTTGAGGTAGAGGTTATTTACGTTCATGATTAATTTAACATTCCATTCTGATTAGTTTTGGCCTCTTGTTATCAACATAATGGGAGGATATCAGACCGCACAAACATGGCCGATCCTCCTCCACTTTTATTTGTTGATCCTCATTGAACATTGCGGCGAAGTCGATGCGGTGCAGTTGCACCGTGCAGAAACAAAAAGGGCCACGGCCAAAGGAGGTCGTGGCCAGGAGTGGGCCGCAGCGGTATTCAAAGGGGAAGTCGACGGAGCCGTCAACCGATGCCACCTGGAGTTGGGACCCCCTCTGGTCCCACGGTTGCACAAGGTCGGCCATTAAGGCTAGCCGTTTCGGAAACAGGGGGGCGGTGCCAACCCTTCGCACCCCGCTGGGCAGCAAGCCGAGCCGCGGCCGGCTTCCCAGTCGGGCCGTAGGCCACACCCCGCCACAGGCCGGGCCACGCCAACCTGACCGGGTCACGCCCAAATGGGCCAGACCCGGACCCAAGTCGGGTCAACCCAGTTCGGGCCGACCCATGGGGTATTGGGCCGGGTCGGACCGGGCCCAAACCCCCTATTTCCAGACAGATTCGTTCAAACGTCGATATCTTGGCCTATGGACCTCCGATCGATGCACCATTAGTTGTGTTGGGATACTTGGATTGCGACGGTCGATTCTGTATATTACACAAGCTTTTGGTAAACTTTAGATACGGCTGGGTTGGTTCGAACCCGAAACTAACCAGGCCCATGGAGCGGAAATGCTTATAACTTAACGACTGGATGTCCGAATGACGTACCGTCAGTTATGTTTAATTACTCTTAGTGAGACGGTTCTTTTGGATTACCCCGCTTGAGGTTTGGACACAGCTGGATTACGGTCGGGTTGGTTTCAGCTTAGAAACCAACCGCGCCCCTGGGACGAAAAAGCCAATAACTCTCAGACCGGGCGTCTGATTGACGTGTCGTCTATCACATTGAGTTCCTATTTATGAGACAGAACTTTGTGATACATCAACCTTGGACATCGTGATAGTTGATGTATCGAACTCCTTAGCTCGTGGACCGGATCCTTATGGAATTGAGCATGCTGTGTGCCGGAACCCTAGAGCTGGCTGCGACTGCGACGACGATGGAGACTGTACTTGGATCCTACATGGGTTCGACAGCGAGTACAACTGTACTTAGATCCTACGTGGTTTCGGCAGCGATGACGACTGTACATGGATCCTACGTGGGTTCGGCAGCGATGGTTACTGTACTTGGATCCTACGTGGGTTCGGCAGTGATGACTTCTATACTTGGATCCTACGTGGGTTCGGCAGAGAAGATGATTTAGAGGCTACATCAAATCATCTCCACCCCTTTTCGTGAGTAGTATACCCATGTGATCTGAGTCTTGACTTTCAATCATTATCTTCAATATGATTGACTTGCTTTCCTGTGTGGACTGGGTTGTGCTTTCTTGTATAGATTGGGTTGTACTTTCCTGTGTGGGCTGGGTTGAACTTGGTCTCAGAAGATGGAGCCGAACTGGAATTGATGACTTAGGTATATGTATGGGAATATACCTAAGTAGTGTTGGTTGATACTTCATATTTGTATCTTTCCTCTATGTTTTATCCTTTGTAGATTTTGGGAGTCCTTCGGGGGTCTCGGGGTCCCTACTAAGTATCGTATACTCACCCCTGCACGGGCTATGCCCGCATTACGTTGTGTTGGTTGCAGACGATGGACAGCACTGATCGTGGTTGAGGCATGAGGAGCGGGACGGTATACGGTGGTGGTCTATTAGGTGGGACATACATGGAGTGGACGTCTAGACTCGAGGAGCCGACGAGACTATCTATACTCACCCTTCAGGTGGGAGTTCCGGAGGACGTCTTGGTGGTTGATGATCTACTTTTATTCTGTTGAACTTTCTTTTCCCAGATGTACTGTACTTTTATTTGGGTTTGTATAATGGCCCATTTACTTTCCATCACTTACTTCTGTACTCAGATTACTTAGTGTTTACTTCAGCTTGTGTACTCTGTGGTGTTTGTTTTATTATATAAAGGCAATGCCTTCCCTTTCATCAGGATTTACGCCTTTGGTGCTAGTCGCCAATCCCTGGCCTATGGATGGTGGGCTTGGGGTAGTCACATCAGGGGCCCCGAGGAGGGGTCGTGAAAAATTAGTATCACAGGAGTCGGTTCTACAACAGAACTCATGACTCTGATAATTTCTTCTATGGGAAGCAATAGTGTTAAGGGTATTAAGTGTGGTTATCAGTACAGGGAGTCCAGTGTTGTTGCGGCAACCGACGTATCCATACACTAGGACCCTAACTTCTAATTTCCGACTCAGTGCATGAAAACATTGATTGCATGCGTGTTTCAATGTTTTCATTATGATTACTTTATGTCAGCTCACCATGTATATTGTATTAACAGTGGCACAGCTGTTTCTTTTCAGGATGGCCCCACGATGGCAGCCAGCTAGGGTTCCGAGCATTGTGCAAGACGACAGCCCACCGAGTGACGAGGCCTGGGTGCAGGGCCCCATTATAGCGGAGGCACCGGCGGTACCTCTACCTGCCGAGCCACCGATGCCAGCAGACCCAGTAGCTGAGATTGCACGTCGACTGAGTGCACTGCACAAGTTTCAGCATCAGAGACCACCCAGGTTCCACGGGGAGACGGACCCTCAGGCAGCCGAGGATTTGCTGGAGGCTGTTGTTCAAGTCTTCAGATTAGTAGGGACACTAGCTGACCTCATTTTCATCCTTAAGGCGAGTCTCCTACATGCAGCAGCAAGTAGATGGTGGAGCCTTATGCTCCAGGTGCATGAAAATGAATCATTAATTTGGTCGGACTTCGAGAGCCTCTTCCGCTCGGAGTTCGTTCCTGCCACCCTTCGTGCGGTGCGCATTCAGGAGCTACTACAACTATGGCAGGGTAGAATTATAGTAGCCCAATACTCGGCGAGATTTACTAATCTCTCGCGCTACTCCACAGACATGGTACGAGACCCATTCTTCCAGGCTCGGACCTTCGAGCAGGGACTGAGGCATGAAATCAGGGCATCGATGACCTCACTCAGTATTGTGATGTAGGCAAGAGTACTGGAGAGAGCCCGTCTTGTGGAGATCTTTCTTTCTCAGCCTACACCAGTAGCAAGGCCTACCGCAGTGCGACACGTAGCGGAGTTTTCTGCAATTGGAAATAGATAGATATCGCAGAGGTCCAAGAGGACCAGACCATCAGGTGGACGACCTGAGGATATTGGTTCGAAGGTGTGGGGCACACGCAGCAGAGCCAGTCATTCGAGAGGCAGACAGTGCTATGCATGCATCGGGTAAGGCCACATGGCTTGTGACTGCCCGACCTGCCATGCAGAGGAGCAGCAGACAGTTGAGGGACCACCCAGGAAGAGGCAGAGGTTTGACCATGGAGGTCTTCATAGAGCAAGCAGACGGGGTAGAGGAGCTGGCCGAGCAGAAGGTGGTGGACGACACTTCGAGGCTCTACCACCACCACCACCAGGAGGTCCACCCTGACCACAGGGAGCTGGCGGACAGAGGCAGGCTCAACTTCAAGCAGTGGAGGCCTACGACCACGATGCACCTGAGATAATTCAAGGTATTATCTGTGTCTATTCCATCCTTGTTGTAGTTCTTATAGACAGAGGAGCAAGTCATTATTTCATTTCCGCTTACCTTGTTTAGAGCTCGGAGATTCTGATAGAGTCATTGGCTTGATCCTTATGGCTAGAGACTCCTAAGGGAGCAGACTCGATGATTACACACTAGTTCCGGCAGTGTGAGCTTACTCTAGGAGGTGAGAGATTCAGTTGGGATATTCTTGTAGTGGCATCGAGCCCTTACGATGTCATCTTGGGCATGGATTGGTTATCTACGGTCCATGCTCAGACTGACTATATTAGGCACAAGGGTGGTGTGTCTACACCGATGGGAGTAGGTTCACCTTCACTGGTGAGAAGGGATCCTTTTCAGTGCAGGACGGACTCGCATAGAGGAGAGGATAGCCAATCACCCATCAGTTGGCTAGTCTCATCCTAGGAGAAGTTGATGTGTGGAGTCCAAGTTTTCCTGTTGTGGTAGATCAGTATGCAGAAATTTTCCCTGACGACGTTCCAGGACTACCTCCTCGTAGAGAGGTAGACTTCAATATTGACCTGTACTACGAGACAACCCTGATATCCAATCCATCATATCAGATGGCTCCTGGTGTGATTTGAGAGCTACGGGTACTACTGGAGGACTTGCAGGGCAAGGGATTCATTCGACCAAGTGTTTTACCCTGGGCTTCCCCGATTTTATTCTCCAAGAAGGCGGATGGGAGCTTGCGACTGTGTGTCGACTATCGCCGCCTGAACCAAGTGACTGTGAAGAACAAGTATCCACTTCCGAGGATTGACGACCTCTTCGATCAGCTCAAGGGAGCATGATGGTTCTTGAAGATAGACCTCAGGTCAGGCTATCATCAGCTCAGAGTTCGAGACGAGGATGTGCAGAATACGGCCTTCAGGTGTCGGTATGGCCACTATGAGTTCTTGGTTATGCCTTTTGGCATAACCAACACTCCAGAAATGTTCATGAGTCTCATGAATAGGATATTCCTAGCATACCTCAATCGATTTTTCATAGTATTCATTGAGGACATATTAATTTACTCGACTACTGAGGATGAGCATGCCTACCACTTGCAGGTTGTACAGGACACACTCCGAGAGAACCAGCTTTATGGTAATCTCTCTAAGTGTCAGTTCTAGATTCGAGAGGTCCAATTCTTTTGGAACTTCATCTCAGAGGCGGGAGTTGCGGTGGACCCTGTGAAGATTGAGGCAGTGCTAGCTTGGGAGCTACCCAAAAGCATGACAGAGGTGCGGAGTTTCCTAGGTCTGGCAGGGTAATATCAGAGATTTGTTCTAGAATTCTCCAGAGTTGTATCACCACTTTCATCTTTGACTAAGAAGGGGAAACCCTTCATGTGGTTAGATAGATGTCAACAGAGCTTCCAGGAGCTAAGACAGAGATTTACCAGTGCACCCATCTTGAGGCTACCAGTGGAGGGAGTAGGGTAAGTAGTTTACTACGATGCATCAGGGACCGAACTCGGGTGTGTCTTGATGTAGGAGCATAAAGTGATCATCTATGGATCATGACAGTTTAGGTAGCATGAGAAGAACTACGCTACCCATGACCTGGATTTAGAAACAATGGTCTTCATCTAGAAGATGTGGTGGCACTATCTGATGGGCGAGCACTTTACAGTCTACTCTGACAACCAGAGTCTCAGGTACATATTCTCGTAGAAGGACCTGAACCTGAGATAGAGGTGATGGCTCAAGTTCCTCTAGGACTATGTCTTTGAGATATTCTATACTCTTGGGAAGGGGAACGTAGTAGCTGATTCTCTCAGCAGGAGGTCGGGCATCCACCTACATGGAGAGGTGATGGAGAAGCTAGCCGCGTTGCAGATATCCTTCGTGGATAGAGATGAGGTATCCTTTCTACAGTCACTTACAGTCACTCCACAATTACTTCGGTGATTCAGAGGGGCTCAGTGTGGGGAAATTGACTCTAAGACGCGACGTACACAGATATCCACAGGACATGAACCTGATGGATTTTTTGAAGGAGAAGAGCATGTCATCCTTTTTAGAGGACGTACCATGGTACCAGTTGCATTACAGAAGGAGGTGTTGAGAGAGTTTCACACTTCCCCTTTGGCGGTATATCTAGGAGTAGCGAAGATGTACCAGGAACTCAAACGATAGCATTGGTGTCCAGGTATGAAGAAGGTTGTGGCAGAGTTCGTTTCATGATGCCTCACCTGCCAGTAGGTGAAGGCAGAGCACCAGGTACCAGCAGGCTTGGTACAGCCCTTGGAGGTCCCGGAGTGGATGTGGGATGGGATATCTATGGATTTCGTGACAGGGCTTCCACGTACTTCGAGAGTTCATGACTCAATTTGGGTGATTTTTGACCAACTCACCAAGTTGGCCCACTTCTTACCTATCAGAGATCAGGGCTCAATGGAGAGTTTTTGATGCCTCTATGTTCAAGAGATCGTACAGATTCATGGTGTGCCATCAACTATCATCTTTGATTGAGATGCTCACTTTACTTCCCAGTTTTGAAAGGGGTTTCCGGAGGAATTTGGGACGCAGCTACGCCTGAGCACCGCCTTTCACCCTCAGACGGATGGCCAGATAGAGAGGACCATTCAGACACTTGAGGACATGCTCCGTGCTTGTGTCCTTGACTTTGGTCGCAGCTGGGAGGATCACCTACCCTTGGTGGAGTTTTCATACAACAATAGATACCACTCCACCATCAGGATGGAACCATACGAGGAATTGTACGGCCGACCTTTCAAATCACCACTGTGCTGGACAGACCCTGGGGAGTCAGCACATGTAGAACCAGAGATGGTCTAGGCCATGATGGAGAAGGTAAAGATCTCCAGGAGTAGATGATGACTGCTCAGAGCCGACAGAAGTCCTATGCTGACAGGAGGCGGAGACCAATAGAGTTTGAGGATGGAGACCACGTTTTCTTACGGGTCTCACCTCGACGTGGATTACAGAGATTTGGAAAGGGTGGAAAGTTATCTCCACACTTCATCAGACCATTCCAGGTTCTCAACGGGATAGGCAAGGTGGCTTATCGCCTAGATCTTCCACCTCAGTTCCCCCAGGTGCATAACGTTTTCCACATATCTCAGCTGAGGAGATATTTGCATGACTCGACGCATATCATTGATCACAGGGAGCTGGACATCGATGACAGGGTGACTTTTTTAGAGGTCCTGGTGGAGATCGAGGATCGACAGGAGTGGGTCCTACGTGGATGGTCGATTCCTCTAGTGCGCATCAGGTGGAAGCACGAGAACCTCTAGGAGAGCACATGGGAGCAGGAGGCTCAGATGCATGCTCAGTACCCTCATTTGTTCCCCTAGTTTGTGATATATCTTTACGGGCTCGTAAATCCCTAAGGTGTTGATTAATGTAAAGACCTTTAAATTTCAAAGAAATTTTTTTTTTAAATTCTTTGGGATTTTACAAGTACGCAATTTCTGATGGCACTTGATTTTGAGGCCTAGAGTGCCCGGAATCAATTTCCAAAGTTTATCTTCGGTACGTTCAGTGGATGAACGAGCGGGTTTTTCTATCTTTTGAACCGATGATCGAAATTGAAATATGAGGTCACCGATAAACTCGCAGTGCCGGTATTTGATTAAGATGACTTTTACCATTGATGTGTTTCCTCGGGAGAAGAAGCTAAATTTTTGGGTTTAAGTGAGAGGAAAATAAAATTGTGTACAATTTTATTTTATTATCCTTTGAAGTTAAACTCTCTCATGGGAAGTTGTTGGTGGGGCACAACCACCCGACTTCCCATGTGTGGTTATGAGGGAGGTGGGGCCCACACATGCACCCATCTTTTCACATTCCATAACCCTTAACCCCTTTGAACTCCCATGATGAATACATGGAAACTTCCCATTAAATATTGGTATCCTTTATTTGAGTAACTCTCTCTTCTCACCTCTTTAATCATGCCACCACACTTAATCAATTAAGTGAGTTATGTGTTTGAATTTTAAAATTGAAGTGAATGGCTTGAAATAATAAAATAAGATAAGTCTTATTTTATTTTGGGGGTTAGTTGTTGGGTGAAGATAATGGGGAGAGAGAGCTCTAGTTCCTTCCACGAAGAACTTCATCCTCTTCATCGAAGAATGCAAAATCCATGAAGTACGATGATGCACCTCCTTTTCGTTTCTCCATGACAAAAAAGGAGATGCTGCTTTCTCCTCAGACGCTCTCCGTTGACGTCTACAGAACCTCACCCCGCGACGCCATTTTCCATGACGCCCGATGTTCGACAACTTTGGTTGAGGTAGGGGTTATTTACTTTCATGATTAATTTAATGTTTCTCATTGAATAATTTTGGCCACTTGTTATCAACATAACGGTGGGAGATCGGACCGCACAAAGATGGTCGATCCTCCTCCCCTTTTATTTGTTGATCCTCATTGAACATTGCAGTGAAGGCGTCATGGTGTCGTTGCACCACGCGGAAACTGAAAGTTTCACGGACAAAGCGGGCCGAGGCGACGGTGCGCAATGCCGTCGCGCCGCGTCGGTGAAGCCGAAAGAGGCCGCAGCTTGGAGCGGGCTTTCGCGGAGGGGTGCGGCGCCATCGCGTCGTGCCAGTTGGATAGGAGTCACAACCAAGGTCTGCTGCGGTCTTCAAAGGTGCAGTTGGCTGAGCCGGCCATCAGCGCCACCTAGAGTCGGGACCCCCTCAGGTCCCACGGTTGCACAAGGTCGGCCATTAAGGCCGGCCGTTTTGGAAACAGGGGTGGAGCCCCCACTTCGCACCACGCTCGGCAGTGAGTCGAGCCGCGGACGACATTCGAGCCGGGCCACGCCCGGCCGTGGGCCGGGCCACACCCAAATGGGTTGGGCCTGGACTCGAGTTGGGTCGACCTAGTTCGGGCTGACCCAGGGGGTATTGGGCCGGGTCGGACCGGGCTCAAACCCCCTATTTTTGGACATATTCTTTCAGACGCCCATATTTTGGGATATAGACCTCCGATCGACACACCATCAATTGTGTTGGGATCCTTGGATTGTGACGTTCGTTTCAGTATATTACACTCAAGCTTTTGGTAAATTTTGAATACGGCCGAGTTGGTTCGAACCCGAAACCAATCGGGCCCTTGGAGCAGAAACGCTTATAACTTAATGACCAGATGACCAAATGACGTGCCGTCAGTTATGTTGAATTTCTCTTAGTGAGATGGTTCTTTTGGCTTACTCCGCTTGAGGTTTGGACGCAGCTATAGTATGGTCGGGTTCGTTTTAGCTTAGAAACCAACTGGGCCCCTAGGATGAAAACGCCAATGACTCTCAGACTGGGCGTCTGATTGACGCGCCGTCTGTCGCGTTGAGTTCCTATTGACGAGACGGAACTTTTTGATACATAAACTATAGACTTCAAGATAGTTGATGTATCGAACCCCTTGGATCGTGGAGCGGACCCTCCCGGAATCAAGCATGATGTGTGTGGGAACCCTAGAGCTGGCTGCGACTGCGATGATGATGGCGACTGTACTTGGATCCTATGTGGGTTCGGAAGCGAGGATGACTGTACTTGGATCCTACATGGGTTTGGGAGTGATGACGACTGTACTTAGATCCTACGTGGGTTCTGCAACAACGAATTCTGTACTTGGATCCTAGGTGGGTTTAGTAGAGGAGATGATTCTGAGGCTACATCTAATCATATCCACCCCTCTTCGTGAGTTGTATACCTTTGTGAGCTGAGTCTTGACTTTCAATCATTATCTTCGATATGATTGACTTGCTTTCTTGTGTGGACTGGGTTGTGCTTTCTTGTGTGGATTGGGTGGTACTTTCCTGTGTGGACTAGGTTGATCTTGGGCTTGAAAGTTGGAGTCGAACTGGAATTGATGACTTAGGTATATTTATGGGCATATACCTAGGTAGTGTTAGTTGATACTTCGTATTGTATCTTTCCTTTGTGGTTTATCCATTGTGGATTCTGGGAGGCCTTTGGGAGTCTCGGGGTCCCTACTGAGTATCGTATACTCACCCCCGCACGGGCTATGCCCGCACTACATTGTATTTCTTGCAGACGACAGACAGTGCTAATCGTGGTTTAGGCCTAAGGATAGGGACGATATAAGTTGGTGGAATATCAGGTGGGACGTACACAGAGTGGATGACCAGACTCGAGGAGCCGACGAGACTATTCGTACTCACCCTTCAGGTGGGAGTTCCGGAGGATGTCTTGGTGGTTGCGGCTCTACTTTTTAGCTATTTTACTTTCTTTTCTCATTTTTACTATACTTTCAGTTGGGTTTGTATACTATCCCATTTACATTCCATCACTTACTTTTGTACTCAGATTACTTAGTGTTTACTTCATCTTGTGTACTCTGTGGTATTTTTTTCTTATATAAAGGCAATGCCTTCCCTTTCATCGGGATTTACGCCTTTGGTGCTAGTCGCCAGCCCCTGGCCTATGGAAGGTGGGCTTGGGGTAGTCACGGCATGGGCCCCAAGGACGGGTCATGACAATCAATCATTGATCACTACTATTATTGTTTTTCTTATGAGGGATGATAAAGTTGTACTGAGTGAGTAGTTACTTTAGGGGTGGTGGATAGAGGGTAACATGACCAATTCGTGGTAATGATTTATTTATTGAATGATGATTCTATTATGAGGAACTCATACCCTACTATGTTAATCCTTAATCTTATCCATAAACCATCTAGAAATATTGATTATAATTTTGGGATGAAACCCAACATTGTAGGGGGGACTATGAGAGCTAGAGTACACCCCACTCTACCTCTTATATTGATATTGACTATGCAAACCCTAGGTGAGTTACATATTACCTTGATAATGGGATCGATAATCCTAGGTAGGGAAAGTTTATGAGGAAAAATTATAACAATTTTTTCTAAGGAGTCACATAATTAGTAAGCAATATTGGCCACTTTATTATCAAATCATTTTCTTTAGGATTGAACAATCTCAAATTTTTCAATTTTATCTACCTTAAATTATATTTTTAACAACCCTTAATCCATAATTATACCTTTTGGTTATGTTCTTCCATGTTGACCCCCCCCCCCCTTAAAATAATCTATATCTTTGGATATATTATGTATCCATACTGAAATAAAAATCAAAAATAATTTTTTAGTTTAGGATCTCTCTTGTTTCCTATGGTTAGACCAATGTACTCCAATTATATAAACTAAAATTAGTGATATTAGTGATTATGGACACATGAATTTCAATTCAAGACTATAATATATTCCCAAGAATATAATTAAAACAAGTAGTACATTGAATTTTAAGTGTTGTAACCTTTGATAATGGAAGAACTACCTTTGAAACTCACTATTAATTGATTATTTCACTCTTCTTTTTTCCTTTTTCTTTTTTAGTTTTTGTTTTCCTTGACATTCATTATATTTATTATCCAGACAATATCAAGTCATAGGTGCACGATCTGTGATACCAACATGTGGAAAAAGAGTGTTGATTTAAATGTTCCTCTTGAATTCCTTTTATAAATTAACTTTTATATATTTCATGATTATATTAGTAGGAAGGAAATAAATCTAGGAGCCCATGTTGGTCATGATGAGATTTTCTGACATGTTGACATCTAATAAATTATCCAATGAGAGTGAAGGTTGATGGGAAATAGACTTACATATATAAATAGATCTACAACAAGTAATGTGTGACCTCTCATCCGATCCAATAAGTTTTAGTTGAAACTGTGTATCCTCTAAAATATTTAAAATGGTGGAAAAATTATGGGAATGAAAAATAGTGGTCCATATGGTCACCTATCAAACATTTTCAACCATTATAAAACATTTAAAAACAATGGAGTTTTGGATAATTTCATTTTCCATTGAGCCTTTCCATTATCACAAATAAGAAATGTTAATTAGTGGCTGAAGTTACCACCACAGTGATTCATCATTAAAAGAGAAGATTTTATGTGGAGATTTTTTGGAAAAATAATTCCAATAAATGAAAATGGATAAACATCAGAGTTACATAAAAATGTTTTATAACATGATAGAGAGTCCATGTATGAGTCTTGGGCACATTTCAAGAATAATTTTTTGAGGCTTCTATCATCACAGAGTAACTATTTGAATAAAATAAAAAATTTATTTTCCAGATTTCAAAATAATTCAAGGGTCAGATTTTATTCTATTTTAGGAAGAGGATTGATAAAGAAGAACCCTTTAAAAGATCCAAATGTTTTATATGATCAGGAATATAATGTCTCTTAGTGGTATAGTGGTCGAGACATGTCCAAGAGATGAGTTCACCAGGTTGAGGAGATTACTAAGCTGGATTCCAAAGTTGAAGCTATGTCTAAGAAAATGGAGTCTCTTTTTCACCTCTGTAATCAAATATTCTCATCCAATTGACCTCAGGAACATTCTGGTGATATGTGTTGAGGACCTCACCTTTTTAAGGACTGACTAGCTGGAGTAGCATACCCTTCTATAGATGAATTAATGTTATAAATTATAACCAACCTCAACTACACTATTACAACCAATACTATTAGTGCAGCTGATTCAACAAAATTAGGATTAGTGATTTAGTTTAAATAATAATTCATTCAAAATATAGGACCTCTATGTTATTCCCAAAGATAGCATCTAGTGAGACCTATAGGCCAACAAATATAGGCCCTCAGCCCAAAGAATAAGAAAAAGTTCAAGTGGTCACCAGCAAAAACCTATCCTTCATTTTAGGATATGCTGAATTGCATCAAATAGAATGATCAGTTCCTCATACAAGAAAAAAGTGATGTGTCCAAGAATAATAATTACATAGAATGCCACCAAGTCTTAATGAGGAACATTGAGACACAGTAGGAATATTTTACCTAAAAAATGAAGGGAGGTTCATTTGGATTTTTATTGGGAAACAACGAGGTTCCAAAAGTTAAACCCGAAATGATTAATTTACTATGTGGGAGAGAATATACAAAGAGAATTGAGAATAAGGAGGAGTATTATATATATATGTGCAACCAATAGAAATATGTAGAAAATTGAAATCCTAATGAAGCTATGAAACTAAAACATGAACCAAAAAATGAAAAATTAGAAGAAAAAAAATAAAGAAGTAGTATCCTACAGGTCACCCCTTCTTTTTCTAGAGAAGATATTCCATGTGAAATTAGAAAAGAAGCATAAGAAAGTTTTCTACATTTTCATGTTATTTCACATAAAAATACTCTTTATAAAGAAAATTTCTCTAATTCCAATTTTTACCAAGTTCCTTAAAAATATATTCTCATGTAATAAGAAAATAGATGTTTTGGGAATGATATATTTAAGTGGGGAATCATAAAAAAATAGGAATTTAGAATCATTTTAAAAAAAAATTCAGGAAACACCACTCAAAATATATATATTTATATAGATCATTTCCATACCTCAATGTAAATATATATTTATAAATACATATTAATGCAAGCACACACATACACAAATATATATATATATATATATATATATAAACACACACACATGTATATATACGTATAAATGCATATATATTTTAATTTTTGTCTCGTTTTTAAGAGAATGTGACCATTTTAGTGAACTTTTTACCGGGTATTTAAAACGTCGGTAATTATATATAAATGTATATATTTATAATTATATATATGTATACCTAGAAATTTATATTTACACACACACACACACAGATATATATATATATATATAATCATGTATGTATATAAATAGATATATGTATATATATACATATATATATAATATAAAGATAAATATTAATATAAACAAATGATATATGAAAAATATAAACATATATATATCAACCCACATATATATATGTAACAAACGTAAAATTTAAACATATATAAATATAAAATATTACCATAACATATAAAAATATATATGATATAAACATATTTATAATATAAATATGTATATAAACAAAAAAAATAATCATACATATAAAAAATGTAAAATATAGATGTATAGATACATAAACATATATATATATATATAATATAAACATATATAAACATATAAACATATATGTATAATATAAACATATATATATAATATAAAATATATACATATATATTATATATAATATATATACATAATATGTAAACAGATATATATATATATATATAATATAATATATAAATGTATATTCATATTAATATATGTATATTAATATGTAAAATTATAAATATATCTGTGTGTGTGTGTGAGTGTGATATTAATTTTTAAATAATATAATATATATATATATATCATAATACAATTATATATCCAAAATTGGCATAGATGAGTTGGTCTAGTCATTTTGTGTGATGTTGAAAGTGCTATGTTCAAATTCTAGACAATGTCAATTTTCAGCTTGGGTTCTATCCACATGTGGAGGCCATCTCGGGTAGGCGGGGCATACAAAGGTGGATCTCATCACAATGGGGATGTTTTGGTTTGTAAATACCCTCTACTAATAATAAATAATATATATGAAAAATTTATAGAAATATATGTGATATTTATATTCTCAAATATATATATATATATAATATTATAAATAGGCATATATTATATATATAGATATATATGTACATATATACATATATATATACATATATACATATAGTTATTTATTTATTAATTTATATATATAAACACACACACATATAAAAATATATTTATATATAAAAAACATAAGTATATTTTTAATTTAGCCACGTTTTTAAGAAAACATGGCTACTTTGGTGACATTTTTACTAGTGTTTAAATAAAATTCTAATTATATATATATAATTCTATTTATTTACATATATATAAAAATAAAAAATGTAATCATATACATGTATATATGAAAATTAATAATGATATACCAATACATTAACATATAATTAAATATCATAATTATAAATAAGATATATATATATATGATGAAATATATATAAATACATAAATATATATGTGTGTGCGTGTGTCTATAAACACACCCACACACACACATGTGGATATATATATATAAACACAGACACAAACACAGAAACACACGCATATATATATAAATAGACATAAAAATAATATATATATAATATAAACCTATATCTATACACATACATATATTAATATATGTATATATACATATATATACAGATATATATATATATATATATTTATTTATTTAATAGTAAAAAATATTACTATATATATAAACATAAGATTGTATATTTTTATAAGTAAAAAACTATTTAGTATAGTCGGTCAAGGTGTTTTGTTGTTAGGTGTAAAGTCTAAGGTTTCAATTCCATGGGAACATAGGGGTACCAGAGATAGGGGAGTTGGGTATGGGTTTGTTCACCTGATGGGAGGGGGAGGGGGTGCCACGGTACAGGAGGGGTATGGGGAGGGTCGATAGGGAAGCGGGAGGAAGAGGGGCATTTCATAGAGAGAGGGGGTGATGATGAGGGGTAGGGGTGGTAGAGGGGCATGTTAAAAAATTTCAAATAAACATATATTTAGAAAAAGTCACATTTACCGATGTTTTTTGAAATGACTATAAATGTGGTATCATTTACCGATGATTCTTATAAACGTCGGTAAATGTGATATCACTAACTGGTGTTATTTATAAAAGTTGCTAGAAATTTAGGAATTTCAAAAAAAAAGTCAAATTTTATTACTCATTTTCTAATTCATTAAAACACTGCTATTGCAAAAAAATATCACTAATCTATTTTTTTTTCTGTTGAATGCTCTGATGTGGTATAAAGAATGACTTCTCACATGAAATGTGACCTAATAATCTTTTCAATTCCATATACTTTTAGGAAATTCACCATAAAATACACTTTTATACAACTTATAATAAAACATAAATATTATGCTGCTACTTGTGTTTAAGAATATAATATTAAGAGATCTAAATCCAATAGGATTTTCATATAAATATACAGCCAATTTCATGAAAAATCATTTAAAAATAATTAATAACATTTCAGTGGAGGTAGGAAAAATTATATTTCTTTTTAATTTTTCAATCATGGAGATGGAAGAATGGGATAAACCCATCATCATTAGTAAATTATTCATTTCCACTATAAAATTACTTGATGATGTAAATCAAGGGTAGTAGATTTTCCATGTGGGTGATGAGCAGGTTCACTTTGGAATTTCTAGAAAAATGAAGCATGGAGATGAAATAGAAGATTATCATTTAATTTATATTTTTGAGGGGAGCAACAACTGTTTAGATATTTTTAATATGTTCTACCTAAAAAGGAACAGAAATAATGGGAGATGGATGAGGAATGTTAGAATACAAAAAGAACATATAGTATTGTGAGTAGTAGTCTAGAAATTCATATCTTGAGATAATACTGTTATTTTTCAAGACATCGATGATGGAAATACTGTAACCTTCCATCACTCTATAGTATTTTATTCAAGGAAAAGGTGAGGCCCCATTGGTATTCATCAATTCAAATCTATCAAAAGAGAAAAAGGCGTTTCATGCTTGCCCAACCTCTTATTGGTGAATTAACATAATATGACCAATATTTCGCAGTTTCTTCTAAAGAAAGTGGAAATTATATAATCTTTACTTTTTTCCTCATCCACATTAGAAAGTTTTAATGTTTAAAAAACAGTATGAAATTCTTTTAAGTTCTTGTTTGGATCTTCCCCAGGAAGTCCATGGAGTCTTGGGAATAGATGAATTAAACATGATTTTAATTCAAAATTGGGTGCCTCGCCTTGTAATTGAATGCATGTGGGATTAATATCAACAGCAGGTGAGGTTAGTTATTTTAGTGTTCTACTATTATCAGCCATGTTGTACAAGTATTTTCAGTTTTGATGTCAGTTCCAGAAGAGGATGGAGGGTGAGGAAGAGTTTCAATGTGCGGTGTGTCCTCCTTCAAAGTGTTGTCTTGTGTGTCTCGGTGTCGTTGACGTAGGTTCCTCTCTGGTTCAGGTTTGAAAGGTACTAAATCTCCCAAAGTAGAATGCATCATGCACCAAACCTACACAAAGAATAGATCATAAAAAATGGGATTGAAAAGGTATAAGAGAAAACAAATAAATATTCACAAAAATTACAAAAACCTTATAAAAAACATGCACTAAAAACTAAATCACTCCCCAGCAATGACGCAAACATTTGACTGCGTTGTCATGACGTGAAAATTTGATTATTATTTTAAGATTTATTTATAGTCTAGGGAAGACCCTAGGTCATCTCTCAAGGAACATTGGTTGGTTTAGAGTGTGCGTTTTTAATAATAAGTTCTTAAACAGGGGGTGGTTTTGAATTCAGTTTAAGGATGAAATTACTTAATTATAGAGTTTAATATTTGGAAAGAAAAGGTGGTGTTAATTAATTGTGATGTAAAAGGGGTTCATTGTGAGTTCACTACACACATTTAAAGCTCATTGTTCTTGGAGATTAATTAAGGATTGATGTAATTCTTTGGTTGAAATCAATCAGAATCACGATTACTTTCCAAGCTTTTATATCAAAGAACATTGAGCCAAACCTTGACATGAAAATTGTATAGAAAAGGTCCAGATTAAATGAATGGTATAAAAGCTTCCAAATCAAATTAAAATCTCAAATAAGTGGGGACGAAAAGGATTCTTTGAATGTCCAATCAGAACAACACAAGTCACACTCTCAAAACTTCGCACCGATCGGTTAAAAGTAAAGAGAATTTCATTCAATTAAATCAAACTAAGTTAAATAAAAGTAAGATACTTTTAAATGATTTTTTTAAAAAAAATACATAAAACCAGTTGTAGTACAAGTTTCTGAACACCCTTTACATGTGTGTATCTCCCTCACAATGAACACCCACCGTTTAGCTCGACATTGGGAGGAGGATGAATCTCGAGTGGAAATCCTTCTTCATTCTTGATCCCACTAAGAGGATAGGGGCCTCTAAAACATATACGATGAGGAGGAGACTCCAATAAGACTCCAAAATCTCATATATTCACTTCTTGGTCGAACATTAAAATGAGGAGCCCAAGGTGCCATTTTATAGGAAAATGGGAAGGTGGTTTTGAGCGCACAGAATGTTTAAAACCACTTGTCATTGTTGTTTCAACCTCCATACTACCTTAACTAGATTTGGATATATTAAATAATTTGTAGCCACACCTCTTGGATGTCTCCAAAGAATGTTTGGAATACTTTGGACACCTATAGCACGATATATGGACATATCACAACACACCACTTTTGACATCGTGCAGATTCAGTGTGCTGGACAGATCAGGTTGGTTGGGATAACATATGGCCGAATGAGTCTTGGAATCCTTCATATTAAATGAAGGAAAATTAATTCTGGACCATCCTACAAAATATCAGCCTAATTGGATGCACAATATAGTAGCAGTGTGCGGATTAATACACTGGTGTGCTTGGATCCTGTGCTGTTTGACCCATTTTTCGTGGACATCATCATGGGCCCTCCAAATCACATCCTCCTACAATGGAATCATCAAAAAAAGTATCGTTTCCATTTTTTAAAATGATAATAACATAAATAAAATATTCAAACATGGAATGAAATTTGTTATTATTTTTATAATTTTCAATATAAAACAAGTTTAGCACAATGGTGTAAGGCTGAAAATGAAATAGTGAATTGCGGTGCGATCAATGATCTCACTACATATATAAATTTATTTCAGGTTTCCAGTAAGTTTATATTGGCCGTTATTGGAATTAATTTTTTATACCTTTGGGTAGTTTCTATGTCATTGATTTAGATTTACTTTGGGTACTTACATTAGAGACTTTTATCTGTATCAGTTCCTTTTATACATGCACTATGGGATGGTTTTTAGATTTCATTTATATAGTGTCTTGGAGATGTTTCAATATGCACCATATTATCTCTAAATATAATTTATATTATAGATTTTAATTAAACCCTTTCTTGATATTTTTATAACCTCATTGCTAATCACAAACCCAGGGCCTACTAGTAGAATATATCGGGGATCATTATCTCTCAACCTTCGTTGCGGTATATTTGGACGGAGGGGTCGTGATAGAGTGGTATCAAAGGGATGGTTAATATATTGGATGGATTTTAGAGTTAGTAATTGTGATGGTAGCAAGGGTCGGTATAGAAATTGTGATATTTAACCTTGGTGCATGACATTGGCCTAGGATAGTGGCTAGGATGTGGGATTTTTGGGCCCCCACGTGATCCAATGCACGAACTCTGAGCATATTGAACAACAAAGTGAGATAGACCTTCATGTAGGTAAGAGACCTAGGAGATGTATATATATCATAATGACTTGTTTTCTTCTTTGAATTTGTTTGTTTTAGGAATGATGAAATGGATAAAAATAGAATTAAATAAGTGAAAATGAACCTTAAATAAAATTCCATTCTACTCGGGATTAGGAAATATCTGTTTTCATTTTAGATATGGCTCTACATCATCATTTTAATGTGGATCAGGCAATTGAGGTTAAATTGGATGATCTGGTTGATCACTGTAGGGTTGTTTCGATTAAGGTGTATGAACAATGGCAGAGGATGTTGTGTGTATTCCAACTCCAGGATTTGGGGAAAGTATAAGGGTAGTGTCTGAGATGTGGTGACATAGAGCTAGATGGAGGAGCTCAAGATTTCTTTTTTTATCACATCCTTAATAATGTACTAGGTTCCTTTGGAAGTAATTCATATTCATGGAGATGCGTGTTAGTGGTGGATGTTGTATCTAGGAGAGAAGAAATAGGTAGATATTTGTGGTTAAACTTCCAAAACGAGTTCTGACCAAAGTTCCTTTTTTTGAATATGAAGGTAGTGAAGAGGTAGGAGCTTCTTTCACTTTAGTAGGGGATAATGCCAGTTTGAGATCTTGGAATCATGTTCACGGACCTTTTGAATTTTACACTATATATTTTTCTGGAAGTGGATTCTTGCATGAGACGTCTTGAAGAGGTAATCTTCCCTTCTATCTAGTATGCAGTAACTCCTTTTCAATTTTGGATGTATCTAGATGTTTGGAAGAAGGAATATGTGATAGAGCGGATGAACTTGTGAGGAGTTTTATCAAGAGAGGGGAACCATATGTTTTTCCTGAGGGGAATGATTTTTAGTGGCATACCTCTCATGTCATGTCCTTTAATGTTTTGACTAGCAGGGAGTCGAGCTCAGCAGCTTCTTTTCTGTCCTTCTGGGGCCAGAGGTTTCCATTATTTTCCTGGGAGTTTTGTGAAATTGGTTTTTGGTTGTGGAGTTCATGGAAATCAACAAAATAGTGCCCAGTGGTTCCCCAGTCTCATTTCTTTGGATGCGGATAGTTTTAGAACCATCCTTTGTAGTAGTTTAGAGTGAGGTAATTTCAGCACTAGGGGAACTGGGGTTTTTCTATACCAAGGGGAGATGGGGAAAGAAGATATAGATCTTAGGATATTCTTCATGTTCGACTACCGTGACCCTAGAAAGTCTGTGGAATTGCTCTTTAGCAGAGAGGAACATGATCTCGTCTTGGTTAGTTACATGCAATGGTGGAATCTATTCCAAAGGGGATAGAGATTGTCAGAGGTACAATCAGTTTGTTTAATACCTTTATTTCTGGCTTGTTTTATTCATGATCTACATACTCATTTTTTGTAACCACTATATCCCATTATTTGGGACTAGATTTATAGAGGCTTCACCTACCCTTGGTGGTAACTATGCCAGTCGGAGGCCAAACTAGCTTGTTTGATTTTTGACGGGGGTGTAGACTGATGATGGGGAAGCATTAGTTCCATGGGGATATTTTTCTACTAAAAATGTAGCCACACAATTTCGTCCTTGTCATTGATGTTGTTTATTCTATACATTCTGTTATTGAATTATTTAGAAGGAGAGTCTTGTTTTCGATTGTGGATGGAAGTGTGTGTTTTTCATTGGTGAGTGGATTTATTAGGTTGGAGTTGGTGTATGGAGCCCCTTATTTCTTTTTTTGATGTTTTTTTAGTGGAATAATTTTAAAATGGGATAGTGGAGGTCCTTAGGTTCAATGGGGAGTTCCTAAATGTTGTCCCCGAGGAGGTTGTGACACTACCCCCTCGACGTGATGATGAGTTTTAGATAGACATACATCTCTGTTCTACTCCAACTTTGATGGATCCTTGCCATATAGAACCTTCCTAGTTTTGGGAGTTGTGGTTTTAGGTATAAGATCATATGCGTAAGGGTTTTATATCACCTATTCTGTCACTATGGTGTGCTCTGGTGTTGTTCATAGGGAAGGAAGATGGTAGCCTGAGGTTGTGCATAGACTACCAGAGGTTGAATCAAGTGATAGTCAAACCCCATTATCCTTTTACAAGGATAAATGATATTTTTTTACTAGCTAAAAGGGATGAGTTTGTTTTCTATCATTGATCTGCAGTCTTGATATCACCAGTTGAGGGTGAATAAGGCAGATATCCTGAAGACTTCCTTCAGATGAATCTTTGGAAACATCGAGTTTGTAGTCATTCCATTCTGTGTTATGAATTCACAATTCGTGTTCATAGGGTTTATAAACACTTTTTTCAATGATTTCCTAGATTGGTTCATCATCATATTCATTAATGATAACTTAATATACTCGAAGTCATTGGAGTTGCAAGATGAGCATCTCAGAAATTTAGCGCATGTTCTTCGATGCCACTATCTCTACATAAATTTTTTCAAGTGTATGTTCTCGACATGAGAGGTGAATTTCCTCATGCATGTGGTGTCATAGACTGCTGGGTAAGTTGACACATTGATGGTTGATGTAGTTTTTTCTTTTGCATCACCAATGAACATGGCATAGATTCACAGTTTACTTGGTCTCATAGGCTATTATAAGAGTTTAAACACAATTTATCTCTTGTTTTATCCACAATGAAATCATTGACTAAGAAGGACCATGCTTTTGTGTTGAGTAAGAAGTCTCAGGAAGTGTTCAATTACCTAAAGGGAATTTTGGTTAGTGCTCTAGTTTTCAGAAAAAGGGGAGATATTTGAGGTGTTCTCTAATGCTTCCCATCTAAGATTGGGATGAATGATGATGTAGTTTTGGGTAGTGATCTCTTATTGGTATACATATTTAGGTCCCCATGAGCATAACTTTTCCACTAATGATCTAGAGCTAGTAGTGGCTATCTTTGGGCTGCAATTCTGGCGACATTACCTCATTGAGGGACACTTTATGGTCTTTATGTATCACATGATCTTTAGGTATGTATTTTCCTAGTGTAATATTAGATTGAGATAGTGGATGTTGATGGAGTTTCATTTGGATTATCATTTTGAGATCTCATACACCTTTGAAAAGGGTAACATTGTGGCTAATGATTTAAGAAAAATGTCATGGAAGGGTGTTGTTTAGGAGTCTAAGGATGCTTGGAGAGCAGTGGATGAGTTGTAATCCTTCCACATAGATGCATGAGTGGATGGTGGTAGAGGCTATTTGATTCAAATTATGGTGCAACCCTCTATAATGTAACATGTGGAAGAGTCTCAATGGGGTGACTCACAGACATAGGTGATGCATGATCTTTTTTGCCATAGTGATGCTCTGGAGGGATGGTCGGAGGAACTTTACTAATGGGGGTTGTTTCGTGTGAGGTTTTTTGTTTCAATAGTAATACAAAATTGAGTCATCTATACATTTCATAACTCACCTTATTATTTACACTCAAGAGTTTCCAAAATGATCCATGTCTTGAGGAAATAAATTTTATGGCCAGTGATGAAATGGGAAGTGGTAGAGTTTGTGGCTATGTGTTTAGTTTTTCAGTAGGTAAATGTCGAGCAAAATGTTCCCATCCATTTTTTGTTTCCCTTGGATGTTACCAAGTATTAATGGGATGATATATTGATGTATTTCATCATATGGTTGACCAGAGATCAGGGAGGTTGTGAATCTATCTGGGGGATAGTGGATTGGTTGATGAAGTATTCCTACTTCTTAGAAACCAAGAAGTTGGGTGTAGTTGATGCTTTGGATAACATGTATGTGGGTGTGGGTGTGCCGTTTCATGTAGTTCCGAGTTTCATTTTATCGGATCGATATGAAAGTTTTACATCATGAGTCTATAGGGGTGTTTCATCATGCTTATAGAAACCAGTTTTTCCTCATCACTGCTTTCCACCCTCATATGGATGGGAAAATGGAATAGACTATGCAGACGTTAAAGGATATATTGTGAGGGTGCATCTAAGACATTCATGGATCTTGGGTACAACACCTTCCTTTGGTATATTCTACTTATAATAATATCTATCAGTCTTCCATTGGCATGTCTTTGTTTCAGGATTTGTATAGAATATTGTTCCATTCTACATAGTTCTGGATAGAGGTTGGGGATACCATCATTTTTTCTCCCGATGTGGTGTAGAGAATGTCAGAAAAGAATCATCTTGTTCATGAGAGGATGAATGTATTATAGGATGAGCACAAGTCTTATTCCAGTGAAATTAGGAGGCCTTTGGAGTTATCAGTTGGGGATCATGTGTTCTTTAAAGTTTCCCCTTGATGTGGCTAGCTGAGTTTAGGCAGAGGGTGTAAGTTTTCTCCTATGTTTTTTGGGCCCTTTTAGGTGTTGGGGAGAAATGGCGAGGTGGTGTATTGGTTGGTGTGGCCACCACATTTGGAGAGTATCCATACCATTTTTTCACTCACTAAAATTATTTTGTATATTCATGATGACTCTCATGTCATTGATAAGGAAGATTTAGATATCAAGGATGACACGATATTTTTGGAATCTAGTAGAGATCTGGGATCTCTGAGAAAATGTATTGAGTGGATAGAAAATTCCTTTAGTTTGTGTGTTGTGGAGGCATGGTGTCCTAGAGGAGTGTACTTGGGATATAGAAATGCATATTCATTCATAGTATGAGGAGTTTTTTATGTTTTTCTATGTTATATTTTCTTTTTTGATGTGGTGTTTAATCCTTGTTTTATGAGATATATTGTTTTCCTTAGTTTGTGGTGTGTCTAGTGTGATGTGTGATAAATTCATGACATATGAAAAGTCGAAGATGATGTTACTAATAGAGACATGTTAAATTTGAATAAATTTAACACATTTTGGTGAGTTAGTGCACCTAGATAGGATATTATCTTCACATAGATGGTGGAATTACATGATTTGTGTATTTGGGGCTGTTTGGTTCGTTGGTTATAGCGTTTTCTATTTTGGGATGTTTGTAGATGGAGACAGTTTTGTGAGAGGAGGTGTCTTGTAGTTTTTGTGATTTGGTTACGCATTGTGTTTTTTTTCTATTTGGGTTGGTGTGTTTATTTGGTGTTAGTGTTTGAGGTATGATAAGATCCTTGAGAGGTATCTCTTATAATGGTAATTCAAACCCCTTTCGTTCTGGGATTGATTTTGGGTTCTCGAGGGATATAATCATATTAGAGGTATCTGTTGTAGCGTTACATTCCCTTATATTCCATTACATAATACATTTTTGTATAAGTTTGGGGGAGGTTGTAACGACCCAAATCCAGCACCACTCAACCGGTGCCCCATACCCAGTTCTCCACGTGACCTCAAGCATATTTCCCAAAATGCCAGAGGCTGCCGACTAGAAGCAAGGGCCTTAGAGAGTCATTGGGGAAACTATGCCCTCATTTGCTAAAGTATACAAGGGAAAGGAAATAACAGTAAATTGAGGAATCATTAAACAACATACAATAACTGAAACCAAACAACGGAAACAATTAATATATAGTAATGATGACAATGATGCAGTAGGTAAAAGTATCTATGGAAGGCAGCAACACAACAACATGTTGAAATACAACTGAGAAACAATGTACGAAAATTAAACCGCAACTCCTGCAGCATCGTAAGCCTAATCTTGGTCATATGCTCTCCAGCTCCAACCAGCAATCATGTACCTGAAGTAGAAGGTCCACAATCCCTCTCCAAACCTGCAACCATATAACCTATTTGGGCCAAAAAGCAGGACCAAACATGGTGTGAGAATAATCCCAGTAGGCAACCACCACAAGATTTGTGCCCTACTGTCAGTGAGTAAAATACCAGAAGTAATTAAAGTAAATGTAGTAATGAACTAGGAGTAAACATGTAAACAATCCTACCAATTACCATTCGCATTCATTTAACAATTAATTCATTCATTTAATTAAACAACCAAGGAATATAGAAAATCTCTCTATTCCAATGTAAATAGGTAACACATCAGGCATCAAAAGACTACCTAAACAAACAAGAAGGCCAAAAAGATCCAAGATTTTTCTTTGGCTTGGTAGAATCATCTAAACCAACAAACCAATCCACATTCACACTGAATCTCTGGGTGGCTCAAACTAGCAGACCCTTATAGTCAAGTAAACATACAATGGCACATACACTCTTGGAAGCTCTCACATTGATTCCCATGTGGTCTCGCAACGATAGCTACAGACTTTCTGAGGAAGTTCTTATGTCTAATTCCTCCTATGGTATTGATATGTGCGTAAAATAAGGAAACTATTAAGAAGCACAAAGTCCATTTCTCGTAGGTCCTGCGTACGAAACTAATTCCAACAGAACCCATAGGGAAGCACTAATCGCCTATTCCCTCTTTGGCCTCATGCACCATGTTCTCACAGCCCTGAGTAGTCCAATCGTGTGTAATGTACTGTCAGCAGCCCTAAGTAATTTGAGAAACTACTTGTATAAAAGCTAAAATGCATCAAAAAGCATTAAAACAATAGGCAACACATGCAATCAGTTATAACAAGCAAACTAGAAATTGCAATAGGGTTTGCCTTGCAGGCAAACTATGCCAAACGGTGATAAACAACCAAACAAGGATAACACCCATGGGGTGATACTATAACATGAAAAAAAGCATATATTATTATCAATTAACCTTAATCTAACAATAAATCTAAGGCAATCAAACAATAGGACCAAAATCCCTAACCTGAGATACCCGAAACATGGGAATCCGGCACTTTTGCACAAAAACTCAATGGCATTCAATGTAAGGCAACAAACCACCTACCTTGATCCAAGGAGATCGATATACTTGAAACTTGGCCCGTGAATCATCCTAGAACGGAGTAGATCTGCAAAAATGTCTAAAACGTTCAAACTATGATAAATCTCATAAGATAAGGAATCAGGAAGTGTGGCCAAAGAAAAACCAAGAACTCACCGCTACGATTCTATTGCAACCGACGATGTTCGATTTGGATAATTGGTGACGGATCGGCAGCTCGGAAAATATTCAGCCTCCTTGGACGCTCTTGATGGAATTAGGCGAAGAAGAGTATGGGAAAAAGCATTAGATGCAACCCCGGTTTGTTTAACAAAAAAAATTACACAGCATGTACTTCTGGAGTACACGGCATGTACTTTCCTTTTTCTTACTCCACTTTAGGAGGCCTCTAATTCACCCTTACACGGTCATGTGTGTGACCATGACACGGACAGCACACGACTTCCAGTGGCATCGAAGTACACGGTGTGTACTCATAAAGTACATGGCGTGTACTCCGAAAATTTCCAGATTTTCCTCTTTTTCTCAAAAACTACATGAAAAGGAAAAACTTACCTGAAAAGAATATTCGGGTTCTTACGAACATCCCCCCTAAAAGAAATTTGTCCCCGAATTTCCCTAACAAGGTGGAGAAGAATAAACCTCGAACAACTCTGGCCACTGTGATCACATATCGGCCTCCCTCTCCCAAGTCTCATCCTGTACACGATAGATTGCACCCATACCAGAGGAACAGACCAGCCATGAAGTACCTATGCACTACGACCAACAATCTTGATAGGATGCTCATCAAATGATGCATTATGCTCCAGCTCAACCTCCTCGGGTTGAAAAACATGAGACGGGTCTGAGTAGTTGCATCGAATCTGAGAAACATGGAAGACATCATGCATAGCCTGGTACCTTTGAGGTAACTGCAACCTATAAGAAACCAGTCTGACTCTCTCCAGGACCTCAAATGGCCCGACGTATCTTGGTGAAAGCTTGACCTGTCTTTTGATCCTTTTGTGTCCTAACCTCTGGGTAACACATAGGAAAACCTTATCTCCGACCTTGAACTCCAAAGGTCGTCTCTACTGATCTACATAATATTTCTGCCAATACTATGCAGTATCCATCCTTTTCTAAATCAACTCTACCTATTCTGTTGTCTCCTGAACTAGATGAGGTCCCAGCATAGCTGCCTCTCCTGCCACCAGCCAACACAAGGATGATCGGCATGACCTACCATAAAAATCCTTGTAAGGTGGCATCTGAATAGTTTCTTGAAATATATTATTGTAGGAAAACTCCACTATAGGTATATGTCTCTCCCAGGAACCTCCAAAATCAAGGAAGCATGCTCATAGATTGTCCTCTAGCACCTGAATCGTGCACTCTGACTGGCCATTTGTCTGGGGATGGTAAGTTGTACTCAGAAGTACCTGTGTACCCAAATCCCTCTGTAGCCCTTGATAAAAATGTGACGTGAAGCATGCGTCCCTATCGGAAATGATAGAACTTGGAACACCAAGAAATCATAAAATCTCAGGGATGTACAACCATCCAAGCTCATCAACACCAAAGGTCTCCTTAATCGGCAAGAAGTGAGTAACCTTCATGAGCTTGTTAATGACAAACCATACCGTGTCATTCCCTCGAGTCGATCTCAGTAACCCTGTCACGAAGTCCATCGTGACATCATTCCACTTCCACTCGGGAATGGGTAGCTGTTGTAAAAGCCCTGCTGGTTGATGGTGCTCCTCTTTCACCTGCTAACAGGTGGAACACCTCAGGACAAAACCATCAACATCTCTCTTCATACTTGGACACCAATACTGGTAGTGTAGATCACGATACATCTTGGTGATGCCAGGATGAACTTCCCAAATGAGGAATGAAAGTCTCGCATCTGATCCTCACGTATATCTGTTGGCATCCATACCCATCCTTGGAAATTCAAGAACTCACCCTCTCCTACGGTCCATCTAGGAATATGGTCCTCTCCTGACACGCTTTCCCATAGGACTAGGCCTTCATAATCTGATATTTTCTTCATTTGAACTCGGTCAAGAAGGGTATAGGTAACCGATAAAAATGAAAGAAAAATCTGCCCATGTTTGTCATGCACCTCCAAATGCATCTCAGAGAACAGATCCATAAGCATCGACTCACTACTAGCCTCATGAACTACCTGTATCTGAGTCATCCTGCTCAATGCATCAGCCACTGCGTTGCCTTTCCCAGGTGTATATGCAAGCTCAAAGTCAGAGGACTTAAGATATTCGACCCACCTGCGCTATCTCAGATTCAGATCATGCTGAGTTAAGATGTACCTGAGACTTTTGTGGTCAGTGAAAACCACAAAATGCTCTCCCAGAAGATAATGTATCCAACAGCATAATCCATGTACAACTGCCACCAGCTCGAGATCATGCATCAGGTAGTTACTCTCATGTGGCCTCAACTTCCTAGACCTGTACGCAACAACCCCCTATCCCGGCATCAGCACAGCTCCCAGCCCGATACCTAAAGCATCGCAGTAAATATTATAGCTCTTGGCCGGATCTGGTAAGACTAGTATCGGTGCTGACGTCAACCTCCCCTTCATCTCATGAAAGGCTGACTCATAAGAATATGACCATAAGAACTTTGCACCCTTCTTGTTCAAACATGTCAGTGGTGCTTCTAGGCGTGAAAATCCCTAGATGAAGCATCTGTAGTATCCAGCCATCCCTAGAAAACTCTGCACCTCAAAGTCGTTCTTCGGCTGCTCCCAAAAAACTACTGCTCTCAATTTCACTAGGTCTACTGATACTCCTTTCTCTAAGATAACATGACCCAAGAAGTGAATCTGATCCATCCAAAAGATGCATTTTGTGAACATATCATATAACTGATGCTCCTTCAGTGTACTTAGAACAATCTCAAGACAATTAGCATGGTCGTGTCGAGTGTGAGAGTACACCAAGATATCATCCATGAATACCACCACGAAAGAGTCTAAGTATGGATGGAACACTCGGTTCATCAGTGCCATTAAAACTGCAGGCGCATTCGTGAGGCCGAATGGCATAACCATATACTCGTATAGACCATACCTGCTCTGGAAAGCTTTATGTGGTATATCAGATGGTCTAACACGCAAATGATGATAATCATACCTCAAATAAATCTTCGAGAACACCCGGGCTCATCGAAGCTGATCAAATAGGTCACAAATCCTAGTAAAGGGATATTAGTTCTTGACCATGAACTGGTTCAGCTTCCAATAATCCACACAAAGCCTAAGGGTTTCGTCTTCCTTCTTCGCAAATAGGATGGGCGAACCCCAAGGAGAAGTACGGTGTCAGATGAAACCCTTTGCCTGCAACTCATCCAACCACTTCTTGAGCTCCTGCAACTCAGGTGTAGCCATCCTATAAGGAGGAATGGACACCAGTTCCAATCCTGGAACAAGCTCAATAGAAAATTCAACCTCATTCTCCGGAGGCAAACCTGAAAATTCCTCTGGAAAGACATCACTGAAATGATCCGCCACTGGATGAAAGTCTAACTATGAATTCCCCTGGTCAACCAAATACAGACTGGAAATATGAACTGTAACTCCTCCTAGCCCATGATGCTCTGGTCCTGCTCTACTCGCATGGACATCCCACTCTCCCTTATAAAGAAAAGATTCACCCTCCTGTGATATGAAACTCACCCTATGGTGATAACAGTCGACGACTACACGGAAGGGAATGAGCCAGTCCATTTCAAGAATGAAATCATAGCATGTCATCTCTAGGACATAGAGGTTCTGTAGAAAGTGACACCCATCCACCTCTAGAGGGCACTCTTTGCACTGACGTACACTATCCATCCTAGTCCCCAACAGTGTGTCTAGTGTCAACATATCGGCAGAAGAAAATATACAAAGCCCAAGGCTCTCCACAACATCAACAGAGATAAAAATACTCGTAGCACCAGTATTGAAGATAGCAAAAGATAAAACTGAGGCTACTAAGATCGAAACTCAAACTGTAGAAGGTCCAGGATCCTGCTCCTGATGAATCTTCTCTACCGCAAAAGTCTAGCCTGCACCACGCCCTCTGTAGTAGCCTGAGATCCCTGAGCTGACCCTCCTTGAGCCTGACCACTACGTCCATAGCCTCTACCCTGGCCTGAATGACCTGAAGAATTCCATCCCCCAGTCAGCTGCAGAACTGGTAATCCTGCTCTTGTACACAGAGTCGAAATTGATCCTCTTTCACTAGGTGCAGGAAGAAAAACCGTGCAGAAATGCTGCAGATGACCCATCTTACCGCAAGATCAGCACTCCAATGGATATCTTGGGCACTAAGTTTTATTATTACCTCTTTTTTCACACTAATATCACACCACTTGGTTTCTAGAAGGAAGATCCCGTCTACCGAAAGGAATACCTCACTTCCTCGGGTCACCTCGTGTAGACTCTTGGTGGCGCTTCCTGCTGTCTATCTGAAATGAATCAGACATGGATGCTGAACTGCCCGGGTCCATAGCTCCAGTCTCCCTCATATTTCTCTCCATGATAAGAGCATGGTTGACTATCAGTGTAATAGAAGTCAACTGAAATAATTTCACCTGTGATCTGATGTCCGGGCTGAGGCCTTCCTCAAACTTCCTCGCTAAAAACATCTCGTCATTCCCCAGAATGGGAGAGAAACGTTGTAACTCTGTGAAGCGAGAGGAATACTCCATAAATATGAGAGTACCCTGCTGTAGGTTCATGAACTCCTTGGCTCTGTCAGCCCTCAACATCGCCGGGTTGAAGTAGTCGTAGAACGTATGCTGAAACTCGTCCCAAGCCATAGCCTGTTGGTTCCGTACCTACGAAACCACATCCCACCATATCTTGGTAGAATCTCGTAGCATATAAGTCGCGAGAATCACTCTCCTCTTTGGAGGAGTCTCCAGGTGCCCGTAGATAGATAACATGGCCTCTAGCAATGACTCTGCAGCCTGTGGTCCTCCATCCCCTGGGAACGTGGGAGGATGATGCTGCTGAAAAACCCGTGTCACCTCTGCCATAGATGGGGTAAGATGATAAGATCCCTAGAAGGTCCGCATGAATATCATGAAACCCTCTCTAAACTGAGCATCAACACCAGTGTTTGTAATCACTGTAGGTGCCATGTCTGGATTGATAGGCGGAACTACTGTTAGTCCCTGATCTACCTTATCAAGCATACGGTCACTGCCTTGCAACTGCCGAACAACCGTAGGACGTCTCAGTGCCATAACTCTGAAAGGTCAAATTCACACCTCAGATTTAGGATTAACAAAGACAGAAAAAAATAAAGGCAGAAGAAGGAATTTGGAAAAGAAGTCCTTCAAGTTATGAAAAACATGAATACACGACGTGTTCTTTCCCTACACGATGTGTTCCATCAGGTCATTCACATGGGTGTGTAATTCTACCTAAAACGGTCATGTAACACCCCAAATACACGGTGTGTTGTCCTAACACATGGCGTGTACTTGAATCTTATTCCCTATCCGAGTCCTTCTACATGGTTAAGGAAAATGGCTCCTCTGAGACAAAACTACACGGTGTGTTCAAGGAAGACACGACATGTACGAGGCATGACTTACCTGGCCCGTGTTGTTAGCGACACAACCTGACACATTGCCGACTCTAAACGGAGGGTTCCAGACAGACATGGAATGTGCAAGGAATGGTAACACCAACCCGTGTTGTTCGTGACACGGCCGGGTACCTAGATCAAACTACACGGCGTGTAAGATTCAGACACGGCGTGTATGTGAAAAGATAACATGACCTGTGTTGTTTGTGAGATGGTCAGGGTACCTATTTCATACTATACGGAGTACTAAACTAATACACAACATGTTCCTATGAGATTTTTCAGAATCCTACGTTTCTGCTCACACAGTCAGTGACACAGTTTAAAAACTACATGGCGTGTATTAATAAAATACACGGCATGTATTCTGGGTTTTTTTTGGGCAGTAGCTCAAAAACTGCTCTGAAGCCTAGAAAACAAGAGTTAAGGTGCCAAATTCCGATCTGTGAGGGACCATACTCCCTACGAATAAAATCTAGGCATCTTATACATGTTATAAAAAGGAAACCAAGAAATGATCCACCAAATTCTGATCCTCGAGGGCCCATACACCTCTAAGACCAAAGTTTAGCATCCATGTTAAAGAATCTCAAAAACAAACAATACCCTATCAACATAGTAGGTATTCTATAACAGCAGCTATCACAACAGCATGCATAGTCTATCACAAATTCTTTCACAACAACATGAAATTTCTAATGCAATTTAGATGGCATGGAAATATGCAAGACATGTGATTTTCTAACAAGTGACTATATGATGCATGATATGGAATACCCTCATCTCATCGGGTTGCAACAAAATAGAACTACAATCATATAAACAATAACAACACAACACAAGTGCACCACCCAATTGTGAAGTCAATTAAACTATAACATTTTCAAAACTCGAAAATTGAAATATTCGAGGTAACCTGGCTTTTTCCCTATACACGGATTCTAGAACTCCCAGGCACAACTATTTACCATTTACCTATTATGTCCTATCCCTGTCTAATTTCTCTAAACATTAAGTCAATAAAAAAGAAAAGAAACCCCTCTGATACCACTTTGTAATGACCCAAATCCGGAGCCACTCAACTGGTTCCCCGTACCCAGTTCTCCACATGAACTCAATTGAATTTCCCCAAATGCTAGAGGCTGCGGACTAGCAGTGAGGGCCTTAGAGAGACATTGGGGAAACTATTCCCTCATTTGGTAAAGAATACAAGGGAAATGAAATATCATCCAATAGCAGAAGTAGTAAACAACATAATCGTTTCCCTCTAGAATTGGGGATGACCTCATCGATTTAAGGTTCAAACATTCCAAGCAGTTTATAATGGGTTTGTTCATAGAACCGAAAACATCCAATGATTCCATATCCATTTGAACCTACTTTCCAAAGGTAGGCGCTCATTAGTTGTAGACTGATGAGGCTTAGGAATTTTCATTGTTCGAGAGGATGGGAGGTCAGACTCATCACACCTTTTTTAGGGTAATTATTGTCTACTCCGGGACTCTCTTTATAGATTTAAGTTATGTTCGTGAATCCTTATTACATTACCAAGTATAAAATGAGTTTTCCTTTATATATGACAATCAATGATTGATATTTAGGAAATTTAGAGAATCTTTTATATGTATTTGAGGTTCTTCATTGATAGAGAATAATCTGTATTTGTTAGAGATTCTTAGTCAATGGTATCCTTTGATACATAAAAGTCTCTTGGTCATTATGATGACCATACTGGTTTTAAAGCCACTCAGTGGGGAACTTGAAGTTTGTTGTCATTCAGAAGGACATGAATTATTTCAAAGTTGGGATCGTACCCGCAGATGGGTTGCCTACGTATCCTTTATTTTGGAAAAGGAATCATAAACCACGTAGTTCAAGTAAGGGAGTATGGTGTTTATGATTGATGTCTCAAAGAAATATTTCCTAATTAATTTTACACTCTATGATCACGTGATTCATGCTCTGTGTGAGAAACAAGAGGTATTGGTAAAGCCAGACAATTGTTCCATGAAAGATGCAATCATAAGAAATGAGGATTAAGATTTACTTAAGGGAAGAAATCTAGGAACAGGGTCCATAATGGTATATGTGATTCATGGAGATTTGGATACTCTAATCTTGGGGATTACTTCTAAGGAAGATGCCCAAGTTAGGAGGGGACTTATGATTGGGTTTTATTCTTGATAAGGAACTTCCGATCAAAAGTAAATTAGGACTGGTTAAAGGACTTGGGACTTATTCCTAAGGAGGATGCCCAAAATTAATGGGAATTATGACTGATACTTACTCCTAAAAAGGAAGCCCAGGTTAAGGGGTTCTCTCATCTTAAAGGATGAGGTTGAATAAATTAAATCTCAATCTTTAGTGACATAAGATGTGTAAATCAATAGGTTTTGAGAGATATTCCATGGAGTTCCTTTCAGATAAGGAATTCAAATCAATAAATCATGCCATAAATGGATTTGAAGAGTGTCTTGAAGACTGAATCCTGAATAGGAAAGGTGGAATGGCATAAGAAGGGTTAAATGGGAAGTAAAGGCACCCAAAAAGGTAGGGGAGCGAAAGTCCTGGCAGGTGCACAAGTACTATGTGGGCGCGCAATTCCTGGTCGCGTAGGTATACCTGCGCGACACATGGGTACTTGCGCGTTTGTAAACTAGTATGGTAATACATGGGTGATCTTTGACCAATGCCTTTAGAATTATCATGAGGTACTTCTAGAAGAGAGGCGCACAAGTTTTGGTGAGGAAGTAGGGTGGCGCGCAAGTATGTTTATTTCCCTTAAGGGTAAAACACCTTAGGCACGCAAGTTTTAGTGAATTCTAACACTTAGACCTTACTCCTCTTGTTTAGACCTTCCATTCTAGGTAAAGAATTACCTTATAAGTGTTCGGAAGACCTGAAGAAGAGAGTTGGGCATTCAGAGCTCTAAATCTGAATTCTGAAAAAAAACCCCTTCAAATGGGGGGCCCACAGGGTCTATTTATTGGCTGGAGAAGACCCCGGGTGGTTATAATGTAGGTCGCGCAAGTCACTTTCATGACCGTTAGGGGGCGCGCAAGTATACTTGTGCGACCATGAGGGAACTTGCGCGACCTATGGGCAATGTTCCCCTTGTTCATCCCTTAGTCGATTTTTGGTGTTTCTTCATAGGATGAATCAATTTGGACTAATGTATTTCCCTTTACATTCATTTAAAAAATGTGACGAAAAGGAGCGTCAACAAAAGTCCCCCCTCAGATTTGGATCCGGAAGAATAAGTATGTGACTCTAAGGAAAAGAAGAAAAAACAAAGGGAAAGAGGCGTGCAGGTATTCACCACGCAACCATCATCGTGCAGGTGAGAGTCGCGCAGGGCTAGAACGCGCAGGACGGAGCGCGCTGGCTATAGGCGTGCAGGTGGGTAGCCTGGACTATAAATACGTGGTCATTTTCCATGCATAGCATCTGATTTCCAAATTCTCGAGATGAGGCTGACTATGCTGCCAGGATGAAGGAGGTGAAGCATAAGATCAAAGAAAAAGTCATCCAGAAGATGCACCTTTAGCAACAGTTAGTTGCTGTTACTGGGGAACTTGACCAACTTAATAATTCATTGGAGGGAGTTCAAACAAATGGTATGAAGACCATTGTGGATGCCAAGAAAGAACTCCATCAAGTTGAAAAGAGTGAAGTTGGTCGAGTGCATGAGATTCAAGTAGCTGCTGATGAGGCCCAGGATGTGGTTCATCAATTGAAGACTTATGTTGACAGTCTTTTGTAATTTCGTGAAAAAGAGAAGAGGCTCCAATCTGTGGATTTCCTTTTAATTCTTGTGCATCAAATGGAAAGAATTCTTTCATCTTCAATCACTTGTGCATGTATTTTCCTGCTACCTCCTTTAAATTTTACCTAAGCCAATGGGCCTAATAAGTATATTTTTATTTTTACTAGGATTAATGTAAATAACCGTACAAACTTTGAACCTTTTAATTGCTCAATGTTACCTAAATCATACAAAATGTATGTTTAGTGAGTTGGAAATTGACTTTTATTTAGAGTTACTTTGTCTTTTGTGGGTAGTTTAATGTCATGCACATCGTACATAAAGAGGCTAATGTTTAAGGTCGAAATAGCTTTGACCGAATGAATTAGAATTGACTCAATTCCTTGACAATTCATTTGAAAACATAGTACCATACTCAAGTATGAGGGAAAATATGTAAACTATGACTTAAGAATATTTGAACCTGAGGAATGATATGAAAAACAGCTAAAAGGCATTAGAAGAAGTAGTTCCCAAAAATGAAGTTACCATTATTTAACAAACCCGTTATGGGGTTAAATTATGCAGAGCCACCTAAGGGCATTGGTTACATAGTCAAACAAATAGCATCTTTTGGATGATATGTCTGTTATGTAGAATACTTATGCAAGGCCACCTAAGGGAACGTGCTGCATAGTCAGGCAAAAGAACTCTCATAAATTTACTTTCCTAGTGCTAAAATCCAGTGAAATTTTATGGAGATTCAAATTTTCCAAAGTATAGAGTTTGTTGTATGGAAAGAGTTACTTGAATATGGAGAAGATATTTCCAAATAAGATTATCGAATAACATGATGGATATCACTCCTACGAAGGTCTGACCCAAAAATAGGGAAGGAGAATATAAACCATAGACTTGAATACTTTCAAATCATGAAAAAAGAATATGGGATAAATATGTTAAGGATGACTACTTTTTCAGATCCCTACATAGTGTCATTTAAGACCAACAAGGACAAAAGAGGATTTATTCTCAAGAATGAAGTTACCAGTATCCGAAAAACCCATTAAGGGGTTGAATTATGCAGGGCCAGATAAGGGTATTGGCTGAATAGTCAAATAATAGCATCTTTTGGCTGAAAAATCTGTTATGGACACTATTTATGCAAGGAAACCTAAGGGCACATACTGCATAGTCAGGAAATAGAATTTCCAGAAGTTTGACATTTTTGTGACTAGAAGTAAAGAAAAGGGTTATGAAGATCTAAAATTATTTAAGGTTTGGATTATGACACATAAAGATGGGTATTGTCCAATGTATGAAAAAAATACACAAATCAATACAAACCATACTCATGTTGTGGCTGGGTCCTGAATGGAAATGTTGGACTTCACTACGTATCCCTTAAGGATGGGAATCAACCCATACGTAGTTCATGAACTACAGTTTAACGTCATGTGAGACAAAATTATTGGAGATCTTAGTTTAGGGTCATAAATCTTGGACGATTATAATAAATACACAGTGTGTGTTTTCATGGGGACTTTTCAGTCAAGGGACTGAAAGTGAAATTTGGGGTTAGGCCCAAAAGACTTGAGGATGGATTCGAGGCACACTCGAATGTTCCTACGTATCCCATAAGGATGGGAATCAAGCCCACATAGTTCTAGAAATACCCTTTGTACAAATTTGGTTCGTACATGTGAAGGGTGAAAGGGGACTTTTAGTGCAATGATGATTTAACCCAACATAAAAGGTTCAGGTATTGTCATATATGCACGTAGTCTTTGAAATGAAACATGATTGAAAATCCATGTAAATAATGATTCCCTCTCAGGTGAGGGTGTCAAATAATATTGTATTATATTGTCATACTGGACAAAAGTGTTGTATAGTCTAACATCATATAGCAAGGATGAAAGTGAACCAATGTAAAGATATTGATTCTAGAGGCGGTTTCACTAATCAACATCATATAAGATGGAGGTGAACCAATATGAAGAGATTGGTTTTGGGCATGAACCTTGGGAGGTTGCCTACGTACCCGGCCTAGAAGACAAGGAGAAAAGTCCGCGTAGTTCAATTAAAGAATGAATTAGTGATCAAGTTGTTCTTGGGGACAACTTTCCTAAAATGTGGTGTTGGTACTTACACATGGTTAGTAGCCCATAGAGAGTGTTATGGTTGAAGTTTTTCTAAGCTCACGTGAGTCGTACTCGGTGTGAGAAACAAGAGGTAGCAACAACCCTAAAGATAAACAGTTTAATGTTATGTAGGATATATAAAGGGACTATGTAGTTTAAAGTCTTTAGTTAGGACTATCGTTGTTGCACAGTTTAGTGTCATGAAGTAGGGACAAAGCACAGTTTAATGTCATGTAGGACATATTAAAGGACTTTCTGTACAGTTTAGCATCATGTAGTTAGGACGATGGGACAATATAGTTTAATGTCATGTTGGACAAAAGGGGAACTGTGCAGTTTAATGTCATGCTGTGAGGACAAAAGAGTACACCATTTAACGTAATGTTGGATGTATTAAGGACTTTTTCATAGTTTAACGTCATGTTGGACAAAAAAGGGATGATACAATATAACGTCATGTTGGACAAAAGTGCGAATAGTTTACGGTCATATGCATGGACCGTGGATGGTGATGCAGTTTAACGTCTTGCTGGACGTAATGATAAATTTTAATGTCATGCATGGCAATGGTGTAGTTTAAGGTCATACCAGACCAAGGTGCAGTTTAAGGTCATACAGGACCACGGTTGATGCATTTTGTGTTTATAAAAAATACTTCTTCCAAAATTTGGCATTGGTTGGAGTAGTGATGAGTTCTCCATCCATCGAGATTGATGAATAAGCTCCATTAGAGTAGACCCTATGTATTGATTAAGGTCCTTCCCATTTTGGATCAAGCTTGGGAGGTTTCATTCCTGGTATCATTGGAGTTCTGAGAACTAATACCAATTCTCCCTGAGTGAATGAACGAAGATGAACTTTTTTGTTGAAAGCCCATGCTATTCGATTCTGATAGACTTCCAAGTGGTGAAAAGTGCACAATATATTCTCAACTAACCATTCCAATTCATTTAATCGCTGTTAAGATTATTCATATCTAGATGAATGATCACAAATGGATACTCTGAGCGAGGGTAGTTGAACTTCAATGGGAAAGACTGCTTCCGTTCCATATACCAATGAATATGGAGTTGACCGCGTTGCAGAGCAGGTGGTATTCTGATAAGCCCATAAAGCATGAAAGAGTTTATCAGGCCATGACTTCTTATCTTTATCAACCATCTTTTGTAGTATATTGGAAAGAGTCTTCTTGAAGGCTTCTATCTGGCCATTGGTCGCTGAATGATACCAAGATGGATGATTAGATTTGATGTTGTATTCTTGATATAACTTCTTCACCTTAGATGAACAGAAGTTAGTGCCATTGTCCATTAATATGGTATGAGAGACACCAAATCTGGTAATGATGTTATACTTGATGAAGCTAACAATGCATTTATAACTGACTTCCTTGAGAGGTATTTCCTCTGCCCATTTGGAAAAGAAATCAGTAGAAGTAAGAATATACTTAAACTGCTTGGCTGTAGTTGAAGGGTAAGGTCCCACCACATCCATTCCCCATGTGGAAAATGGCCACGAGTATTTAGCTTTATGAAGCAACTCTGGAGGTTGATGAATGAAGTTGGCATGTACATGGCATGAATGACACTTCTTTGTGAAATTAACACAATCTTGTATCATTAAAGGCCAAAAGTATCCAAACCTTCAAATCTGATCAGACAGTCTATGTCCAGACTAGTGGGCACCAAAGATTACTGCATGCACTTCTTTCATGACACCCATTGTCTCTTCACCATCAATGCATCTGAAGAGAACTCCATTAAAACCACGTTTGTAGAGAATTTTCTCTAAGTGATCTGGTCTATCATAAAGGGTAAAATTGACCACACTTCGTCGGATTTGTTCTTTCTTGGCTCTATTAGGTGGATGTGTTCCATTTTGAAGGTATTCCCTGATAGGTGACATCCATCCTATAGTATGACCATACAGTTCAGGAATGGGACTAATTTCATTAATTTCCTCTGTTCTAATTCAAACATAAGGTGAAATTTTACAATGGTGGGCAATACTAATGGTTGTCTCATCCCAATTTGGATCTTCCAGAGCTGTGGCTATATTAGCCACTACATCAGCTTGAGCATTTTATAATCACGGGACATAAGAAAATGTCGGTTCCGAAGGGAATTCCTCCATTAACTCTCTAACATAATAATACAAAGGGATTAGTTCTTCTTTTCTGATGGAATAATCCCCATTGACTTGTTTGATTACCAGGTCTGAATCACCTTTCACCTTTAAATGATTCACTTGTGCTTGAAGCGCCAATTCCAAACCTTCGATGAGAGCTTGGTATTCTGCTTCATTATTGGTACCACCTTCCCATTATAAGAAAGAATAAGGTAACACTTCCTTTTCTGGAGAAATGAGCACAATTCCTAAGCCAACATTATTGAATTTGGGATTTTCCATTTTACTCCCTATTGGACTTCTAGAAGCACCATCAAAGTACATTTCCCATGTTTGAGGAATATACTGAATAGAGAAGACTTCCTCATCAGGGAGTTCAATATCTGAAGATTTGTCTTCCACTAAAGGGTGTTCAGCCAGGAAATTAGCCAGAGCTTGGCCCTTTATTACCTTTTGAGACACATATTGAATGTCAAATTGCTGCAAAATAACTTCCCACCTTGCCAGACGTCCTGTAAGCATTGGACGACTAAGGATGAATTTGAGCGGGTTATTGCGAGATACCAATTGGACCTCGTGATGTTGCAGGTAGTGTCTCAACTTATGAACTTCAAAGATTAATTCCAGACAGCACTTCTCAATACTTGAATACCGAGTTTCTGCTTCAAGAATAGTCTGACTGAGGTAGTAGAGGTTTTTTTTCATTCCCATCATCATTCTTCTAAGCAACAAAGGCACCCAATGATCGCTCTAGAGCTGTCACGTAGAGGATAAGTGGTCTTCCTTCAACAGGTGGCACGAGTACTGGTGGACTCAAGAGGTATTTCTTGATAATATCGAATGCATCTTGACATTATTCAGTCCACTAGTATGTGACTCCCTTCTTCATCAATTTGGTGAAGGGTAAACTTTTTCCTTCCAAATTGGTGATGAAATGCCGAATATAGGCTAAGTTTCCTTGAAGTCCTCTTAATTCTTTCAAATTTCAAGGAGGCTACATACCAAGGATTGAATTTTTCTTCTCAGGATCGACTTCAATACCACAATGGAATACAACAAAGCCGAGAAATTTTCCTGAGGTTACCCCAAAAGCACATTTTTAGGGGTTTATCTTCAAATTATGTTGTCAAAGCTTGCGGAATATGACTTCCAAATCAGCCAAGTGATTAGAACGTTGTTTGGATTTGACCACCAAATCGTCCACATAACATTCAACCAACTTCCCTAAAAAGGGTTTGAAGATACGATGCATGGCACGCTGATATGTTGTGCATGCATTCTTTAAGCCAAAGGGCATTAATCGGTAGAAAAACACACCCTGAGGGGCTCTGAAGGATGTGGATTCTTCGTCTTCTGGGGCCATTTGGATCTGATTATATCCATAATATCCATCCAAGAAGGAAAGTGCTTCATAGCCAGCTGTTTCATCAATTAAAACTTCTGTAATCAGAAATGGGAAATCATCCTTAGGAAAATGTCGATTAAGATCTCTAAAATCGATTCAAACTCTAATTTGTCAGTTCTTCTTATTTACAGGGACAATATTATCCAACCACTTGTGATACTAAACTTCTCTGATGAAGTTAGATTTGATAAGATTATCCACTTCAACTTCAATTTTGGAAGCATAAGTTGGGTGTGTTCTTCTCGCGGCTTGCTTAAATCCTCGATGTTCTTCTAGTAAACTCAAATGATGAGTAGAAACATCAGGATCAAGACCGGGAATTTCTGTATAGTTCCAAGAAAATATATCTCTATTTCACTTTAGAAAATAAATATACATCTCTTTCTCTTCAAGAGTCATGGCCACACTAATAAAAGTGGGGTGTGGATCTTCTTTTGTACCCCGATTTATTTCACTGAGTTCATCCACGATGATAGAGATGCCCTCTTCAAATGATGGAAGAGCATCTCTGAGATCTTCCTCTTCTTCTTAATCATGTTTTATTTCTTCCATTTCTACTTGCATAGTAGATGATGAAGAAAAATTTCCATGATCAGAAGAGATGTTAAAATTTGAACATCTTGAAGAAGAGGCTTCCATTTCTGACCCAATTGATATTGAAGGGTCTTCCCTGGGAAATAAAGAGGAAATGATGGATTGAGAATCTACATCATTGTTCAACTCCGATGTTGCTATAACTTCTTCTGGCCTGGTTGGAAAAGTATAGACTTGCTGGATTTCAGCAGATGAAACAAAGACATCTCCATTTGAGCTTTCATCATTGCCTGGTGGGTTACAAGTTTCTCCCATGTTGTCTGGCTCGATTTCCGTAATTGACATTATGGATCTTTCCATAAAAGTATTTTTATTTGTCTCTACCCTATCAATTTTACTGATAGGAAACACATAATCTGTACTCACATGGGCAAATGGATTTACTGGAATCTTTTCCAAACCATATAGAGCATTAACTTTGGTAATCTTCCTGGTTGTGGATTTATCCTTTCCCTTCATGCGATAGAATTCCGCCTCAATGTATTGAGACTCACATGTCTTGAATGGGGCCTTATCACCATACAATGTCCCAACATGACCATCGAAACAATATTTTAGACATTGATGGTATGATTAAGGGATAGACGCATGTTGATGTAACCAGTGTCTTCTAAGAAAGATGTTGAAAGATGAGTCTTGATCAGCAACCATGAAATCTGAATTGGATACAAATATACAAACTGAGTTCTGAGTGTAACTTTTCATAGTGGTTCTTGTTCATTTTTATCATATCCTTGTAACATCATGGTAGAAGGAGATAAATCAGATTCCGTGAGGTCCAATTAACGAAGTGTACGAATGAGCATGAGGTTGACTCCTGAACCATTATCAATGAAAGTTCTTCGGACGTTTACACCATTGACCTTGCCAGATAAGTACAAAGGTCTAATATGTCCATGCATGACATCATCTTCATCTTCATCAGTGAAAGATATCACTGAATCTAATTCCCCAGGATTATTCTCTACGTGATAGATTTCAGCTGCATCAATTTGAGTTTCAAACTCATGAGGACTTGACAAAGCCTCGATGAGTGCCTCCTGAAGATCCTTTGACAGATTCAAAGCATCTAGAATTGATAACATGGCCGGTACTTGGGCCAGGTGTTTCAATACATCATACTTTTGATCCAGAGTTCTACATTTCCCAATAGGAACATGTGGTTTAGTAGGTGCCTTGGAAGCAGATGCTTTTGAAGTTGATGCATCTTGTATCAGGATAATAGTTGGAAATATTCCTGGTTTTAGAATATTAGACCAATTAGATCCATTTACTTTCTAAGAGGAAGAATATGGATCCTTCAACCGGTCTTCCAGAATAACTATTCCATGACTGAATTTTCTATTGGTGGAAGAACTTTCTTGTTCTTGTTGAGCTCGTTGAAGTGCTCTGCCATGAGTTTCTACTATGTATACAGTTCTAACAGGGGTAGAATTGGAATAGTGGCTTCTAAAAGATCCAAATCTTCCCCTGTATCCTGAGCCACTAGAACATCCTCTGATTCCTCTATTTGATATAGGGAATTCGAGCTCATTATAATCGAAACTACAACTGGAATATGGACCTGTTAATTGAATCATATTAACAGAACTGAAAATCAATTCTTCATCTGATGAAGACTCTGCCTGACTAGCCAATTTGGACTATGCCTTTTAATGGGTCAGTGCCCATTGCTTCGAAGTAGATGGCATGAAATCTTCTAGGTTCAAACACAACTTAGGCTTTGACACGTACTCATCTTCTTCTTATTCTTTCTCTTTCTTTGAATCATGTCGTTTCTTCGAGGATTTTCCCTCGGATTAAGAGGGTTTTGCTGTGGTATTCATGGTAGAAGGCACAATTGGTTTCTTCAATTGCATTCTCAAAATAGAATGAGTTCGGTTGATCCTTTTTCTGACCATTTGCTCATCATATTTTTGTGCATTTTTGTTTTTAACTTCTTTCCATTCTCCTTCCTCCTCTTGAACTATAGCAGATACATATGCTACCTGAGCTGAAGAACCTTTCAGTTTGACTTGGCTCGAGTCGACCATCTTTTTCAGGAGGTCTTTGAAGACGAAACACTCCTGGATGGGATGTCCCAGCATCTGATAAAATGGGAAATAATTGGGATGGTCTTCATCTCCTTCCTTGTATGGCCTTTTGGGCCTTGTCAACTGAACCAAATTATTTTCCAGAGCTGAAATGAAGTAACCAAGAACTTGGTCATTTCAGAAAGAGTATGTTTTGTTCTTCAGATCCTCAAATTGTTTTCGTCTTTTATCTCTTTGATCATCTTGACGAAAAGACCTCTGTTTTTGGCGCTCATGAGGTGGATCCCTTCGAGTAGATGAAGGTTTCGAAGTAGAAGCAGGTACATGTGCTTGCTTAAGCACAACTGTAGCAGTCTCTGATTTACCCATTCTCATTCCTGGAGTTGATGGAATTATATGATATTTAGCCTTAGTATGTATAAGAGAATATTCAATCTATTGAGAGATTGAAGTAAGGTCTTCAAACCCTGCTGTGTATTTCACAGGGATCAACGGTGTGAGTAATTCGTCACGCAGATTTGCCACACAGATTGGAAATAGTTCCTCTTGAGGGAGTGCTGAGCTGAGGGAATATGTTAACCCCTTCCAGCGAGTAATGAAATCAGAGAATCTTTCATTCTACCTTTTCTTACAGCTTTTAAGATCGATGACTATTGTCTTTGGAAAAGTTGAGCTGAATTGAAGAAGAAATCATTGACGGAGATCTTCCCATCCGGTAATTGACCGGGATTTCAAGCTTGTATACCATACAAAAGCTGGTCCTTGCAAGGTTCGAACGAAGCATCTGAGTTTCACTGCTTCTTGCTGCTCCGAAGTTACCATCATAGGATCGCAACAAGACACATAATGTGTCAAATATTATTTAGGATCGCCTGATCCATTGAAAATAGGGAATATAGGGTTCCCAAAATTTGATGGGGGAGAGATTGAATCTACCCATTCAGGGTAATCTTTCTTTTCCTGTTGAACCTGTGCATTCTTTCCTTCCATAGCTTCCAACTGAGCTTTTAATGACTCAGTAGTATTTATTATCTTTTGAGAAACATCCGGTTGAGCTTGAATCTGAACAGGTGCACTGACTGGAGCTTGGACAGGTATGGAAGCTGGTACTGTAACTGATGGAAGTACTGCAAATTATTGTTGCACTTGACCCATAGGATTAGACCTTTGAGGGTGTACTTATAAAGGAGGATATTATTGATCCATCTCATTAGCTGCAACAAAATCTCTTGGATAACTGACTATAGCATGCTTAGGAGGAAGACTACCCTGATGTAGTTCTGCGTTCATCCTCCTCAATTCCTTCATTTCTTCCCCCTGTTGCGCAAATCTTTTCTCTCGTGAGAGCGATTATCCCTCTCCAGAGGGGGGATATGTAACCTTATTCTTCCCCTTTCCCTTTTTTGATCCCTTTTGGAGAGGGGGAAGTGGGTTATTTGAAGGAACACCCAGATTTTGGGTAATCCTTTGATTTCGTGTATGCACACCTTCTTCATTTGTGTCTGTGCGTACAACTTCATGAACAAGAACCTCTTCATCTGATCCCTCTGAGTGATCCTCATCTGGTGGATCAGAAACAACGGCATTGATGAAATTGATTGAATCATAATGCATCACATCCCTTCTATCATAATTTCTGTGATATTGTCTCCTTCTATGTCTTTGACGATACATTTCCTTTTGTTGATTCGATCCTTCAGGAACTTATTGAGGAACCATAATTTGGAGAGAATATCCTAATAATTTGTCTCTTAGTTCCTCTTGTGGCTTCTTCCCCAATCGATAAAAGACTAACTTTCTCTGAGGAGGGGGTTGATGATTTGAAAAAGTCCCCAGTCTGGTGGACTGGGGCTGTTCCTGCTATCTTGGTCAACTCCTTGAATCCTATTTGTTGATTCTGAGGGTTGTTTTTAAAGAGTCCCCAGTCTGGTGAGCTGGGGTGGCTCTTGACATGCTATGTCTGAGACTTTCTTAAAAGCTCTCCTGATCTTGTGGACCTGGGTCCGGAAATTAGCTGGATGCATCAATCGACATCCACTTTTATCACCCGGTTCAAAAGACCTTTGGATGATTTCTGACACTTCTGTCACTTGGTGATGTGCTTGCTCCAAACGAGAGGCCTGTTCAATATTCTCATTTGCTTGATGCAGGAGTAATTCAACAACTTGTTCTCTGTATTCTTGATTTTGAGAGGAACTAGTTGAATCCTTTTCTTGAGAAATCTTTTTATTACAAACAAAGCTAGGTGTCTGTGGCCAGCCATGGGCAATAACATTGCATGAGACCATTTTCGGTGGGCTTCGCTGACTGGAGAGCACCGTGAAATGCAGTGCTCCATGAACACCCCATCCTCTAACATGAATACCAGATGGGGCATTGGAAATTAACTGGCGCAACATTCTTAGTGTGCCAAGGCATGAACCCTGAAGGGCTCTCTGCTACTTTTCAGCCTTCGGATACTGAGAGACTGATAGAGATGCCAAGTCAATTTGGCGTTGTAACCCTTCTATTATCTTGACATGATTTTCATATTTATCATAATATAATACTTTCTTTTTCAACTGACAAATAGTTTTCCATATGTTGAGACGAATATCATGAATTCCATCTTCCATCAACATTTCTGGAATGTCATACTCAGAGTCAGAAAGAGTCCAAAACATGACTGGTACTTCAACTTTCGCCAGTTGTTTTCTTATGTTCAGAATTTTCTCTTTATCATTTGATAAAGATTCTTCTACCTATTTTGACCAGAGTTGTTGCTTCCTTGTTGCTTCATTGGATTCTACAGGATTGGTAGAGAAATCACTGATTAAACTAGAAGATGCATGACTTAGGGGTGGTTCGGAGAATGACCTACAACCTGGGCTATCTTACGATTGAGAAAGTATTTCACCTGCCAGCGATGAAACATCAGACATGACTGGTTTCGCATTTTCAAGTGCCTCATGATAAGAGGGCTTTCTTGGAACTACATTGTCCACTGGAGCATTTTCCGGGAAATGTGCATCACTACTGCGGAGAGGAATTTCACAGCGAAATTCATCGTCATGGGTAGGACCACCATGGTGGGTTACAGCAAAAGATGAGACCTATTGATCCTTGGTCTTCTGGCCACATAGAGGGTTCCTGTGAATCACATCTGAAGATGAAACTTCGAGATCGACCGAATTGTCATGAAGAAAGCCTTCATGAGGAAGTGTATGTTGAAGACCTTCGGAATTAATGTTCCCACTATTGGGAAATGAGGGAGTAAAATCTTGAATTCCAATAGATAACTGTATGAGGGCTTCAAGAACTCCATCATCGAGAAAGGCCTTCTTGCAGATTGGATCTTGAACTCTTGACTGTGTTGGGCGGGTCTTTTTCTTAGACGCCTTCTTACTCGCCTTGGAAACCACTTGTTGACGAAAGTGGCATCTCTGAGCAGGTTTATGTTCCTGATCCGGAGAGATGGCCAGGTTAGGCTGACGATCAATACTCAAATCAGGTGTATGTTCCTGACTTGGTTTTCCGTATGATATGGGGGAGTATTCCCCACAACCCTCTTGGACTGGAACAGATGTGTGTGTCTGTTTCGGAGTGAACTATTGATGTGTCACTCCACTGGTAGGGATAGATTTATGTGTCTTTCCCTGAGATGCTGCTGAAGCTGTTATAATATCCTGACAGGCATCCAAGATATGAGCAGGAATTTGCTTCTGCTCTTCCACCATTGATAGAATATTCTTGGTGACATCAGCTGTCGGAACGGGGATATACGTCCATTCTGTGCTTGGAGTAGGTGTATGTACCTGCTCCTGTCCTCCTTTTCTTGTCAGTGAATCCGGACAGTACTCATTTTTAGGGGCAGAGAGTTGAGTCTACCTCATGTTTGTCACCGGAGCTTTCCGACTGACTTCTCTGAATGCTACCAAGCAAGAATGTTAGTAGGATTGATCAATACGAGCAGGTTTATGTGCCTGATGATTGCACTTCGCCAAACGTGGTTGACGCGATCCGTCATTTGTAGTCAAACGAGCATGCTGACTAGCTGGTGATGTATAAACAGGTGTATGTTCTTGCCCATAGTACTCTGCCAGAATTACCTGGTGTGATTGGTGTGACGCTGCCAGATGAGTCTGCTGGATAGGAGAATTAAAATGGGCAGGTGTGTGTGCCTGCTCGTTGCTTGCCACCAAGTTAGGTTGGTGGACTTCTTCGGAGATGTAAGAGATGAGAACCTGCTCACTGTTGACCGGATTTCACCTCTGGTGATTCGTTTGGCCTACTCAGGTTCGAGGAACCAGAGCTGAGCACTTGGAGTTGGTACCCTCATCACGTTGAGGGCACACTTCCGCACGAGTCTGGCGGCGATTGTTGGTGGGAGCCCTCAAGAAGTACCTCTGTCTTCATGAATTAAGGCCCTGAGGGACATGCTCATTCACCTCTCCAGAATAAGGGAGCGAATGGTGATTGTGTTCCAGGGATAACGACCTGAAATGGTCGGAGATGGTGGTTAGCAACACCTACTTCTTGATCACTGGTCGTCGTTGTTCGGAAAAATAGGGTGAGTTATTCACTTGGAGGGCTTGTCAGGTAGCCTCCAGAGTTGGAATGGTACTGTGTTGACGGTACTCCTTAACCAGCACATTTGATACCCAGCGTTGAAGACTCTGAGTATGTGATATCATCCTCAGAGTGGACGACAATCTAGTAGGAGTAGCAGTAGTGGAATTCACAGCAGCGGTATTCACAAGTGTGAACTTGAGTGCAGCCATTTCTTAGAATGCAGAAAATCTTGGAAAAGAGTGTTTTTTTGATATAATAGAAATAATCAAGATAAATTCATCCACTACATCTTTTGGATGAGCGCATATGTCAATGATTGTTTTTGTTGGCCCTCTCATTGAGTTTTAAATAGGGGCCTAACAAATAATAAAAATATCATTTTAACTTGGTTAAGGATTCATGTTGGGTTCACCATTTTTTGTTTCCCTCTGGAATTAGGGATGACCTCATCGATTTATGGTTCATATATTCCAATCAGTTTATAAAGGGTTTTTTCGTAGAACTGGAAACATACAATGATTCCATATCCATTTGAACCTACATTCCAAAGGTAGGCGCTCATTAGTTGTAGACTGATGAGTCTTAAGAATTTGCATTGGTCGAGATGATGGGTGGTTGGGCTCATCACACCTTTTTGAGGGGAATTATTGTCTACTATGGGACTCTCCTTATAGATTTAAGTTATGTTTGTGAATCCTTATTACATTACCAAGTATAAAATGAGTTTTCCATTAGATCTGACAATCAATGATTGATATGTAGGAAATTTAGAGAATCTTTTATATGTATTCAAGGATATTCATCTATATAGAATCATCTATATTTGTTAGATACTCTTAGTCAACGGTATCCTTTGATACATAAAAGTCTCTTGGTCATTATGATGACCATACTGGTTTTAAAGCCACTCAATGTGGCACTAGAAGTTTATTGTCATTCAGAAGGACATGAATTATTTCAAAGTTGGGATCGTACCTGCAGATAGGCTTCCTATTATATTTCCCTCTAGAATTGGGGATGACCTCATCTATTTAAGGTTCAAACATTCCAAGCGGTTTCTTATGGTTTTGTTCGTAGAACCAGAAACATACAATGATTCCACATCCATTTGAACCTACTTTCCAAAGGTAGGTGCTCATTAGTTATAGACTGATGAGGCTTAGGAATTTGCATCGGTCGAGAGGATGGGAGGTCAGACTCATCACACCTTTTTGAGGGGAATTATTGTCTACTCCGGGACTCTATTTATAGATTTAAGAGATGTTCGTGAATCCTTATTACATTACCAAGTATAAAATGAGTTTTCCTTTAGATATTACAATCAATTATTGATATATAGGAAATTTAGAGAATCTTTTATATGTATTCGAGGTTATTCATTGATAGAGAATCATCTGTATTTGTTAGTGATTATTAGTCAATGGTATCCTTTGATACATAAAATTCTCTTGGTCATTATGATGACCATACTGGTTTTAAAGCCACTCAGTGGGGCACTTGAAGTTTATTATCATTCCGAAGGACATGAATTATTTCAAAATTGGGATCGTACCTGTAGATGGGCTGCCAACGTATCCTTTATTTTGGAAAAGGAATCAAAACCCACGTAGTTCAAGTAAGGGAGTATGATGTTTATGATTGATGGCTCAAAGAAAGATTTCATAATTACTTTTACACTCTAATATCATGTGAGTCATGCTCGGTGTGAGAAACAAGAGGTATTGGTAAATCCATACAATTGTGCTATGAAAGATGAATTCATAAGAAATAAGGATTAATATTTACTTCAGGGAAGAAATCCAGGAACATGGTCCATAAAGTTATATGTGCTTCATGGAGATTTGGATACTCTAATCTTGGGGCTTACTATTAAGGAAGATGCCCAAGTTAGGAGGGGACTTATGATTGGGTTTTCTTCCTGATAAGGAAGTTCAGATCATAAGTAAATTAGGACTAGTTAACGGACTTGGGACTTATTCCTAAGGAGGATGCCCAAAATTAATGGGAATTATGACTGGGACTTGCTCCTAAAAAGGAATCCCAGTTTAAGGGGTTCTCTCATCTTAAAATATGAGGTTTAATGAATGAAATCTCAATCTTTAGTGACATAAAAAATGTAAATCACTAGGTTTTGAGAGATATTCCACGGAGTTCCTTTCAGATAAGGAAGTAAAATCAAGAAATCATGCCATAAATGGATTTGAAGAGTGTCTTGAAGACCGAATATTTAATAGGAAAGGTGGAATGGCATAAGAAGGGTTTAATGGGCAATAAAGGCACCCAAAAAGGAAGGGGCGCACAAGTACTGCGTGGGCGCGCAAGTCCTGGTCGCGCAGGTATACCTACGCGACACATGGGTACTTGCACGTTTGTAAACCAGCATGGTAATACTTGGGTGATCCTTGACCAATGACTTTAGAATTATCCTGAGGTACTTACAGAAGATAGGCGCGCAAGTTTTGGTGAAGAAGTATGGTGGCGTGCAAGTATATTTATTTCCCTTAAGGGTAAAACACCTTAGGAGCGCAAGTGTTAGTGAATTCTAACACTTAAACCATACTCCTCTTGTTTAGACCTTCCATTCTAGGTAAAGAATTACCTTAGAAGTTTTTGAAAGACCTGAAGAAGAGACTTGGGCGTTCAGAGCTCTAAATATGAATTTTGAAAAAAAACCCTTTCAAATGGGGGGCCCACAGGGTCTATTTACAGGCTAGAGAAGACCCCGGGCAGTTATCATCTAGGTCGTGCAAGTCACTTGCACAACCATTAGGGGGCGCGCAAGTATACTTGCGCGACCATGAGGGAACTTGCGTGACCTATTTGAAATGTTCCCCTTGTTCATCCCTTAGTCGATTTTTGATGTTTCTTCAAAGGATGAATAAATTTGGACTACGGTATTTCCCTTTCCATTCTTTTAGACAATGTGATGAAAAGGAGCCTCAACAAAAGTCCCCCCTCAGAGTTGGATCTGGAAGAATAAGGATGTGACTTTGAGGAAAAGAAGAAAAAACAATGGGAAAGAGGTGCGCAGGTATTCACCGCGCAACCATCATCGCGCGGGTGCGAGTCGCGCAGGGCTGGAACGCGCGGGATGGAGTGCGCTGGCTGTAGGTGCGCAGGTGGGTAGCCTAGCCTATAAATACCCAGTCATTTTCCACGCATAGCATCTGATTTCCGAATTCTCAAGCTAAGGCTGACTATGCTTCCAGGATGAAGGAGCTGAAGCATAAGATCAAAGAAAAAGTTGTCCAGAAGATGCACCTTCAGCAACAGTTAGATGTTGTTACTGGGGAACATGACCAACTCAATAATTCATTGGAGGTATTTCAGGCGAATGGTATGAAGACCATTGTGGATTCCAAGAAAGCACTCCATCAGGATGAAAAGAGTGAAGTTGGTCTAGTGCATGAGCTTCAAGTAGCTGCTGATGAAGCTTGGGATGCGGTTCATCAATTGAAGACTTATGTTGACAGTATTTTGTAATTTCATGAAAAAGAGAAGAGGCTCGAATCTTTGGATGTCCTTCAAATTCTTGTGTATCAAATGGAAAAAATTGTTTCATATTCAATCAATTGTGCACGTATTTTCCTACTACCTGCTTTAAATTTTACCTAAGCCAATGGGCCTAGTAAGCATAGTTCGATTTTTACTAGGATTAATGTAAATAACCCTACAAAATTTGAACCTTTTAATTGCTCAATATTACCTAAATCATACAAAATGTATGTTTAGTGAGCTGGAACTTGACTTTTATTCAGAGTTCCTTTGTCTTTTGTGGGTATTTTAAAGTCATTAACATCGGACATAAAGAGGATAATGTTTAAGGTCGAAATAGCTTTGACCGAATGAATTAGAATTGACTCAATTCCTTGAAAATTCATCTGAAAACATAGTACCATACTCAAGTATGGGAGAAAAAATGTAAACTATGACTTAAGAATATTTGAACCTGAGGAATGATATGAAAAAGAGCTAAAGGGAATTAGAAGAAGTAGTTCCCAATAATGAAGTTACCATTATTTAACAAACCTGTTAGGGGGTTAAATTATGCAGGGCCACCTAAGGGCATTGGCTGCATAGTCAAATAAATAGAATCTTTTGGCTGATAGGTCCGTTATGTAGACTACTTATGCAAGGCCACCTAAGGGCATGTGCTGTATAGTCAGGCAAAGGAACTCTTAGAAATTTACTTTCCTAGTTCTAAAAGCCAGTGAAAGTTTATGGAGATTCAAATTTTTCAAAGTATAGAGTTTGTTGTATAGAAAGAGGTACTTGAATATGAAGAAGATATTTCAAAATAAGATTATCGAAGAACTGGATGGATATCACTCCTACGAAGGTCTGACCCAAACATAGGGAAGGAGAATATAAACCATATACATGAATATTGTCAAATCATGAAAGAGGATATGGGATAAATATGTTAAGGATGACTACTTTTGCGGATCCCTACATACTGTCATTTAAGACCAACAAGGAAAAAAGAGGCTTTCTTCTCAATAATTAAGTTACCAGTATCCGAAAAACCCGTTAGGGGGTTGAATTATGCAGGGACACCTAAGGGCATTGGCTGCATAGTCAAATAATTGCATCTTTTGGCTGAAAAATCAGTTATGGAGACTGTTTATGCAAGGCCGCCTAAGGGAAAGTACTGCATAGTCCGGAAAAATAATTCTCAGAGGTTTGACATTTTTGTGACTAGAAGTCAAGAAAAGGGTTATGAAGATCTGAAAATATTTAATGTTAGGATTATGACACATAAAGATGGGTATTGTCCAATGTATACAAAGATAAACAAATTAATACTAACTATAATCATGTTGTGGCTGGGTCTTGAATGGAAATGTTGGACTTCACTACATATCCCATAATGATGTAAATCAAGCCATACATAGTTCTTGCACTATAGTTTAAGGTCATGTGGGACAAAAGGATTGGAGATCTTAGTTTAGGGTCATAGTGCTTGGACCATTATAAGAAATACACAGTGTGTGTTTTCATGGGGACTTTTCAGTCAAGGGACTGAAAGTGAAATTTGGGGTTAGGCCCAAAAGACTTAGGGCTGGATTCGAGGGACACTCGAACATTCCTACATATCCCATAAGGATGGGTATCAAGCCCACGTAGTTCTATAAATACCCTTTGTACAAATTTGGTTCGTACATGTGAAGGGTGAAAGGGGACTTTTAGTGCAATGATGATTTAACCAAAGATAAAAGGTTCGGGTATTTTCATGTATGCACGTAGTCTTTGAAATGAAACATGATTGAAAATCAATGTAAATAATTATTCCCTCTCAGGTGAGGGTGTCAAAGAATATTGTAGTTTATTTTCATACTGGACAAAAGTGTTGTATAGTTTAACGTTGTATAGCAAGGATGAAAGTGAACCAATGTAACGATATTGATTCTAGAGGCGGTTTCATGAATCAACATCGTATGAGATGGAGGTGAACCAATATGAAGATATTGGTTTTGGGCTTGAACCTTGTGAGGTTTCCTACGTACCCAGCCTAGAAGGCAAGGATCAAAGTCCACGTAGTTCAATTAAAGAATGAATTAGTGATCACGTTTTTCTTAGGGGCAACAGCCTAAAATGTGGTGTTGGTACTTACACATGGTTAGTATCCCAGAGAGAGTGTTATGGTTGAAGTTTTCTCTAAGCTCATGTCAGTAATACTCGGTGTGTGAAACAAGAGGTAGCAACAATCCTAACGATAAACAGTTTAATGTCATGTAAGACATATAAAGGGAGTATGTAGTTTAAAGTATTCAGTTAGGACTATTGGTGCGGCATAGTTTAGTGTCATGTAGCAGGGAAAGAGAACAGTTTAATTTCATGTAGGACATATTAAAGTACTTTATGTACAGTTTAGTGTCATGTAGTTAGGACGATGGGGACAGTATAGTTTAATGTCATGTTGGACAAAAGGGGAACTGTGTAGTTTAATGTCATGTGGTGAGGACAAAAGAGTACACCATGTAACGTCATGTTGGACGTATTAGGGACTTTTTCACAGTTTAACATCATGTTGGACGAAAAAGGGACGATACAGTTTAACGTCATGTTGGACAAAAGTTCGAATAGTTTACGGTCATATGCATGGACCATGGATGGTGATGCAGTTTAACGTCTTGCTGGACGTAATGAGCAATTTTAATGTCATGCAGGACAATGGTGTAGTTTAAGGTCATACCGGATCAAGGTGCGGTTTAAGGTCATACAGGACCATGGTTGATGAATTTTGTGTTTATACAAAATACTTCTTTAAAAATCTGGCATTGGTTGGAGTAGTGATGAGTTCTCCATCCATCGAGATTAATGAATATGCTCCATTGGAGTAGACCCTATGTATTGAGTAAGGTCCTTCCCATTTTGGCTCAAGCTTGGGAGGTTTCTTTCCTGGTATCATTGGAGTTCTGAGAACTAATACCAATTATCCATGAGTGAATTAATTAAGACGAACTTTTTTGTTGAAATCATGTGCTATTCGATTCTGATAGACTTCCAAGTGGTGAAAAGTGCACAATCTTTTCTCATCTAACCATTCCAATTCATTCAATCTCTTTTGAGATTGTTCATATGTAGATGAATGATCACAAATGGATACTCTGAGCAAGGGTAGTTGAACTTCAATGGGCACGACTGCTTCCATTCCATATACCAATGAATATGGAGTTGACCGCATTACAGTGCCGGTGGTAGTCCGATAAGACCATAAAGCATGAAAGAGTTTATCAGGACATGACTTCTTTTCTTTATCAACCATCTTTTACAGTATATTGGAAAGAGCCTTATTGATGGCCTCTATCTGGCCATTGGTCATTTCATGATACCGAGATGAATTATTGTATTTGATGTTGTATTCTTGATACAACTTCTTCACCTCAGATGAACAGAATTTAGTGCCATTGTCCATCAATATGGTATGAGGGACATTAAATCTCGTAATGATGTTAGACTTGATGAAGCTAACAATTCATTTATAACTGACTTCCTTGAGAGGTATAGCCTCTTCCCATTTGGAAAAGAAATCAGTAGCAGTAAGAATATACTTAAACTGCTTGGCCGTAGCTGAAGGGTAAGGTCCCACCACATCCATTCCTCATGTAGAAAATGTCCACAAGTATTTAGCTGTATGAAGAAACTCTGGAGGTTGATGAATGAAGTTGGAATATACTTGGAATGAATGACACTTCTTTGTGAAATTAACACAATCTTGTATCATTGAAGGCCAAAAGTATCCAAGCCTTCGAATCTGATCAGACAGTCTATGTCCAGACTAGTGGGCACCACCGATTCCTGCATGCACTTCTTTCATGACAGCCATTGTCTCTTCACCATCAATGCACTTGAAGAGAAATCCATAAAAACCACATTTTTAGAGAATTTTCTCTAAGAGATATGGGATATCATAAAGAGTAAAATTGACCACACATCACCAGATTTGTTCTTTCTTGGCTCTATCAGGTGGAAGTGTTCCATTTTGAAGATATTCCCCGATAGGTGACATCCATCCTGTAGTATGACCATACGTTTCAGGAATGGGGCTAATTTCATTAATTTAATCTGTTCTGATTCGAACATAAGGTGAAATTTCACGACGGTGGGCAATACTGATGGTTGTCTCGTCCCGATTTGGATCTTCCAGAGCTATGGCTATATTATCCAGTGCATCAGCTTGAGCATTTTGTGATCGCGAGACATAAGAAAATGTCGGTTCTGAAGGGAATTCCTCCATTAACTATCTGACATAATCATAAAAAGGGATCAGTTCTTCTTTTTTGATGGCATAATCCCCATTTAATTGTTTGATTACTAGGTCTAAATCACCTTTCACCTTTCAGTGATTCACTTATGCTTGAAGCGCCAATTCCAAACCTACGATGAGAGCTTGGTATTCTGCTTGATTATTGGTACTAGCATCCCATAATAAGAAGGAATGCGGTAATACTGCCTTTTCTAGAGAAATGAGCACAATTCCTAAGCCAACTTTGTTGAATTTGGGATTTTCCATTTTCCTCCCTGTTGGACTTCTGGAAGCACCATCAAAGTACATTTCCCATGTCTGAGGAATATCCTGAATAGAGAAGACTTCCTCATCAGGGAGTTCAATATCTGAAGATGTGTCTTCCACTGAAGGGTGTTCAGCAAGGAAATCAGCCAGATCTTGACCCTTTATTGCCTTTTGAGACACATATTGAATGTAGAATTATTGCAAAATAACTTCCCACCTTTCCAGACGTCCTATAATCATTGGACAACTAAGGATGAATTTGAGCGGGTTATTTCTAGATACCAATTGGACCTCGTGATGTTGCAGGTAGTGTCTCAACTTCTGAACATCAAAGATTAATGTCAGACATCACTTCTCAATACTTGAATACCGGGTTTCTGCTTCAAGCATAGTCCGACTGGGGTAGTAGAGTCTATTTTCATTCGCAACATCATTCTTCTGAGCAAGAAAGGCACCCAATGATCACCCTAAAGCTGTCACGTAGAGGATAAGTGGTCTTCCTTCAATAGGTGGCATGAGTACCGGTGGACTCAAGAGGTATTTCTTGAGAATATTGAATTCTTCTTGAAATTATTCATTCCATTGGTAAGTGACTCACTTGTTCATCAATTTGGTGAAGGGTAAACTTTTACCTGCCAAATTGATGATGAAACGCCGAATATAGGCTAAGTTTCCTTTAAGTCCTCTTAATTCATTCAAATTTCAAGGAGGTGACATACCATGGATTGACTTTGTCTTCTCAGGATCGACTTCAATACCATGATGGCATACAACAAAGCCGAGAAATTTTCCTAAGGTAACCCCGAAAGCACATTTTAAGGGGTTCATCTTCAAATTATGTTGTCAAAGCTTGTAGAATATGACTTCCAAATCAGCGAAGTTATTAGAACGTTGTTCATATTTGACCACCAAATAGTCCACATAACATTCAACAAACTTCCCTAAAAAGGGTTTGAAGATACGATGCATGGCACACTAATATGTTGCGCATGAATTCTTTAAGCCAAAGGGAATTACCTAGAAGCAAAACACACCCTGAGGGGATCTGAAGGCTATGGATTCCTCGTCTTCTGGGGCCATTTGGATCTGATTATATCCAGAATATCCATCCATGAAGGAAAGTTCTGCATAGCCAGCTGTTGCATCAATTAAAAGTTCTGTAATCGGAAATGGGAAATCATCCTTAGGACAATGCCGATTAAGATCTCTAAAATCGATGCAAACTCTAATTTGTCCGTTCTTCTTCTTTACATGGACAATATTAGCCAACCACTTGGGATACTGAACTTCTCTGATGAAGTTATCTTTGATAAGCTTATCCACTTCAGCTTCAATTTTGGAAGCATAAGTTGGGTGTGTTCTTCTTATGGCTTGCTTAAATCCTCGATGTTCTTCTGGTAAACCAAAATGATGAGTAGAAACATCTGGATCAAGCCCGAGCATTTCTGTATAGTTCCAACCAAATATATCTCTACTTCTCTTTAGAAAGGGAATATTCATCTCTTGCTCGTTAAGAGTCATGGCCGCACTGATTAAAGTGGGGCGTGGATCTTCTTTTGTACCCAGATTTATTTCACTGAGTTCATCCACAATGGTAGAGATACCCTCTTAAAATACTGTAGGAGCATCTCTGAGATCTTCCTCTTCTTCTTCATCATGTGTTATTTCTTCCATTTCTACTTTCATAGCAGATGATGAAGCAAAATTTCCATGATCAGAAGAGATGTTAAAATTTGAACATATTGAAGAAGAGGCTTCCATTTCTGACCCAATTGATGTTGAAGGGTCTTCCTTGGGAAATAAAGAGGAGATGATGGATTGAGAATCTACATCATTGTTCACCTTCGATGTTTCTATAACTTTTTCTGTCCTGGTTGGTGAAGTATAGACTTGCTGGATTTCAGCAGATGAAACGAAGACATCTCCATTTGAGCTTTCATCATTGCCTGGTGGGTTACCAGTTTCTCCCATGTTGTCTGGCTCGATTGACATAATTGAAATTATGGATCTTTCCATAAGAGTATTTTGATTTGGGTCTACCCTATCAATTTGACTGATAGGCAACACATAATCTGTACTCACATGCGCAAATGTATTTACTGGAATCTTTTCCAAACCATATGGAGCATTAACTTTGGTAATCTCCCTGTTTATGGATTTATCCTTTCCCTTCATGCGATAGAATTCTGCCTCAATGTATTGAGACTCACATGTATTGAACGGGGCATTATCACCATAAAATGTCCCAACTTGACCATCGAAACAATATTTGAGACATTGATGGTGTGATGAAGGGATAGCCACTTGTTGATGTAACCAGGGTCTTCCAAGAAAGATGTTGAAAGATGAGTCTTGATCAACAGCCATGAAATCTAAATTGGATACAAGATCTCCAAACTGAGTTTTGAGTGTAACTTCGCCTAGTGGTTCTTGTTCATTTTTATCATATCCTTGTAACATCATGGTAGAAGGAGATAAATCAGATTCCATGAGGCCCAATCGACGAAGTGTACGAATGGGCATGAGGTTGACTCTTGAACCATTACCAATGAAAGTTCTTCAAACGTCTACTCTATTGACCTTTCCAGATAAGTACAAAGGTCTAATATGTCCATGCATGACATCATCTTCATATTCATTAGTGAAAGATATCAATGCCTGGAATTCCGTAGGATTATTCTCTACGTGATAGACTTCAGCTGCAACAATTTTAGTTTTAAACTCGTGAGGACTTGACAAAGCCTCGATGAGTGCCTCCCGAAGATCCTTTGACAGATTCAAAGCATCAAGAATTGATAACTTGGCCCGTACTTGGGCCAGGTGTTTCAATACATCATACTTTTGATCCAGAGGTCTGTGTTTACCAATAGGAACATGTGGTTTAGCAGCTGCCTTGGAAGCATATGCTTTAGAAGTTGATGCATCTTGTATCGGGATAGGAGTTGGAAATATTCCTGGTTTTGGAATATTAGACCGATTAGATCCATTTACATTCCGAGAGGAAGAATATGGAACCTTCAACCGGTCTTCCAGAATTACTGTTCCATGACTGAATTTTCTATTGGTGGAAGAACTTTCTTGTTCTTGTTGAGATCGCTGAAGGTCTCTTCCATGAGTTTCTGCTGCGTACACAGTTCTAGCAGGGATAGAATAAGAATAGTGGCTTCTGAAAGATCCATGTCTTCCTGTGTATCCAAAGACTCTGGAACTTCCTCTGATTCCTCTATTCGATATAGGGAATTTGGGCTCATTATAATCTAAACTACAACTGGAATACAGATCTGTTAATTGAATCATATTAACAGAACCAAAAATAAATTCTTCATCCAATGAAGACTTTGCCTGATTAGCCAATTTGGGTTCTGTCGTTTGATGGGGCGGTGCCCATTGCTTCGAAGTAGATGGCATGAAATCTGATAGGGTCAAAGAAAAATTAGGCTTTGACACGTACTCATCTTCCTCTGATTCTTTCTATTTCATTGAATCATACTGTTTCATCAAGGATTTTTCCTCTGATGAAGAGGGTTTTGCTGTGGCATTCATGGTAGAAGGCACAATTGGTTTCTTCAATTGCGTTCGCAAAATAGCATGAGTTCGGTTGATCGTCTTTCTAACCATCCACTCATCATATTTTTGTGCATTTTTGTTCTTAACTTCTTTCCATTCGCCTTCCTCCTCTGGAACTGTAGTAGTTGCAGATGCTACCTGAGCTGAAGAACCTTTCATTTTGACTTGTGCCGAGTCGACCATCTTTTTCAGGAGGTCTTTGAAGAAAAAACACTCATGGATGGGATGTCATAGCATCTGATGAAATGGGAAATAATTGGGGCAGTCTTCATCTCCTTCTTTTTTTGGCCTTTTGGTTCTTGGAAAATGAACCGAATTATTTTCCAGAGATGAAATGAAGTAACAAGGAACTTGTTCATTTCGTAAAGAGTATGTTTTTCTCTTTAGATCCTAAAATTGTTTTCGTCTTTGATCTCTTTGATCATCTTGATGAAACGACCTCTACTATTGGCGCTCAGGAGGTGGAGCCCTTCGAGAAGATGAAGGTTTTGAAGTAAAAGCAGGTACAGGTGGTTGCTTAAGCACAACTGTAGCAGTCTCTGATTTACCCATTCTTCTTCCTGGAGCTGATGGAATTATACAAGATTTATCCTTATTCTGTATAAGAGAATCTTCAATATTTTGAGTGATTGAAGTAAGATCTCAAAACCCTCCTGTATATTTCATAAGGATCAATGGTGTGCGTAATTCATCACGCAGATTTGCCACACAGATTGGAAACAGTTCCTCTTGAGGGAGTGCTAAGCTCAGGGAATATGTTAACCCATTCCAGTGAGCAATGAAATCAGAGACTCTTTCATTCTCCCTTTGCTTACAGTTTCTAAGATCTAAAACTGTTGTCTTTGGAAAGGTTGAGCTGAATTGAAGAAGAAATAATTGACGGAGATCTTCCCATATGGTAATTGACCGGGATTTCAAGCCTGTATACCAGAAAAAAGATGTTTCTTGCCAGGTTCGCACGAAGCATCTGAGTTTCACCTCTTCTTGCTTCTCTGGAGTTCCCATCATAGAATCCCAACAAGACACATAATGCATCAAATGTTGTTCAGGAACGCCTGATCCATTGAAAATAGGGAATACAGGGTTCCCAAAATCTAATGGGGGGGAGATTGAATCTACCCATTCAGGGTAAGCTTTCTTTTTCGGTTGAACCTGCGCATGCTTTCCTTCCATAGCTTCCAACCGAGCTGTTAATGACTAAATAGTAGTTATTAACTTTTGAGAAACATCCAGTTGAGCTTGAATCTGAACAGGTGCACTGAGTGAAGCTTGGACAGGTATGGTAGCTGGTACTGCAACTAATGGCAGCACTGCCAATTGTTGTTGCACTTTACCCATATGATTAGACCTGTGAGGGTGTACTGATAAAGGAGGATATTCTTGATCCATCTCATTAGCTGCAACAAAATACCTTGGATGACTGACTACAACACACTTAGGAGGAAGACTACCCTGAAGTAGTTCTGCATTCATCCTCCTCAATTCCTTCATTTCTTCCTCTTGTTGCGCAAATATTTTCTCTAATGAGAGCGATTTTCCCTCTCCAGAGGGAGGATATGTAACCTGATTCTTCCCCTTTCCCTTGTTTGATCCCTTTTAGAGAGGGGGATGTGGGTTATTTGAAGTAACACCCTGATTTTGGGTAAACCTTTGATTTTGTGTATGCACACCTTCTTCATTTGTGTATGTGCGTACAAATTCATGAACATGAACCTCTTCATCTGATCCCTCTGAGTGATCCTCATCTGGTGGATCAGCAACAACAGCATTGATGACATTGATTGATGCATAATGCATCACATCCCTTCTATCAACATTTCTGTGATATTTTCTCTTTCCATGTCTTTGACGAGACATTGCCTTTTGTTGATTCGATCCTTCAGGAACTTCTTGACGAACCATAATTTGGAGAGAATCTCCTTATAATTTGTCTCTTCGTTCCTCTTGTGGCTAATCGAGAAAAGACCAACTTTCTCTGAGGAGGGGGATGATGATTTGAAAAATTCTCCAGTCCAGTGGACTGGGGATGTTCCTGCTGTCTTTTCTCAACTCCTCGAATCCTATTTGTTGATTCTTAGGGTTTTTTTAAAAGAGTCCCCAGTCTGGTGAGCTGGGGTGGCTCTTGACATGCTATGTTTGAGACTTTCTTACAATCTCTCATGATCTTTCGGACCATGGTCCAGAAATTAGATGGATGCATCAATCGACATCCACTTTTATCACCCGGTTCAAAAGACCGTTGGATGATTTCTGACACTTTTATCACTTGGTGATGTGCCTACTCCAAACGAGAGGCATGTTCAATATTCTTTTTTGCTTGATGCAGGAGTAATTCAACAACTTGTTCTTTGTATTCTTGATTTTGATAGTAACTAGTTGAATCCTGTTCTTGGGGAAGATTTTGATTACAAACAAAGATAGGTATTTGTGGCCGGCCATGGGCAAAAACATTGCATGAGACCATTTTCGGTAGGCTTTGCTAACTGGAGAGCACTTTGAAATTCAGTGCTCCATGAACACCACATCCTCTAACATGAATACCAGATGGGGCATTGGAAATTAACTGGCGCAACTTTCTTAGTGCGCAAAGGCATGAACACTGAAGGTATATCTGCTTCTTTTCGGCCTTCGGATATCGAGAGACTAATAGAGATGCCAAGTAAATTTGGCGTTGTAACCATTCTATTATCTTAATATGATTTTCATATTTATCATAATATAATACATTCTTTTTCAACTGACATAGAGTTTTCCATATGTTGAGACGAATATCATTAATTCCATCTTCCTTCAAAATTTCTGGAATGTCATACTAAGAGTCAGCCAGAGGCCAAAACATGACTGGCACTTCACCTTTCGCCAGTTGTTTTCTCATGTTCAGCATTTCCTCTTTATCATTTTATGAAGATTCTTCTACCTGTTTTGACCAGAGCTGGTGCTCCCTTGTTGCTTCATTGTATTCAATAGGATTTGTAGATAAATATCTGATTAAACTAGAAGATGCATGACTTAGGGGTGGTTCGGAGAATGACCTACACCCTGGTCTATCTTCTGATTGAGAAAGTATTTCACATACCAGCGATGAAACATCAGACATGAATGGTTTCGCATTTTCAAGTGCCTCAAGATAAGAGGGATTTCTTGGCACTACATTGTCCACTGGATCATTTTCCGGGCAATGTGCATCACTACTACAGAGAGTACTTTCGCAGCGAAATTCATCATCAAGGGGAGGACCACCAAGGTGGGTTACAACAAAAGATAAGATCTCTTGCTCCTTGGTCTTCTGGACACACAGAGGGTTCTTGTGACTCACATCTGAAGTTGAAACTTCGAGATCGACTGAATTTCCATGAATAAAGCCTTCATGAGGAAGTTTGTTATGAATACCTTCAGAATTAATGTTCCCACTATTGGGAAATGAGGGAGTAGAATCTTGAATTCCAACAGATAACTGTTTGAGGGCTTCAAGAACTTTAGCATTGAGAAAGGACTTGTTAAAGATTGTCTCTTGATCTCTTGATTGTGCTAGGCCGGTCTTTTTCTTAGACGCCTTCTTATTCTCCTTGGAAACCACTTGTTGACGAAAGTGGCATCTCTGAGCAGGTGCATGTGCCTGATTATGAGAGATGGCCAGGTTAGGCTAACGATCTCCACTCAAATCATGTGTATGTGCCTAACTTGGTTGTCCGTATGATATGGGGGAGTATGCCCCACAACCCTCTTGGACTGGAACAGATGTGTGTGTCTGTTTCAGAGTGAACTTTTGATGTGTCACTCCACTGGTAGGGATAGATTTATGTGTCTTTCCCTGAGATGCCGCTGAAGCTGTTATAATATCCTAACAGGTATCCAAGATATGAGTAGGAATTTGATTCTGCTCTTTCACTATTGATAGAATATTCTTGGTGACTTTAGCTTCCGGAACGGGGATATACATCCATTCCGTGCTTGGATTAGGTGTATGTACCTGCTCCTATCCTCCTTTTCCTATCAGGGAATCCTAAAAGTACTCAAGTGTAGGGGCAGAGAGTTGAGTCTTCCTCCTATTTGTCATCAGAGCTTTCCGAATGACTTCTTTGAATACTACCAAGCGAGGCTGTTGGTAGGCTTGATCAATACTAGCAGGTGTATGTGCCTGCTGATTGCACTTCACCGAACGTGGTTAACGAGATCCATCATATGTAGTCAAACGAGCCTACTGACTAGATGATGATGTATCAACAGGGTTATGTTCCTGCCCATAGTACTCTGCCGGAATTTCCTGGTGAGATTGGTGTGACGATGCCAGACAAGTATGCTAGACAGTAGAATTAAAACGGGCAGGTGTGTGTGCCTGCTTGTTGCTTGCCACCAAGTTAGGTTGGTCAACTTCTCCAGAGATGGCAGAGATGAGAACCTCCTCACTGTTGACTGGATTTCTCCTTTGGCGATTCGTCTTGCCTGCTCGGGTTCGAGGAACCTAAGCTGAACGCCTGGAGTCGGTACCCTCATCATGCTGAGGGCACACTGCCGCACGAGTCTAGCGGCGATTGTTGGTGGGAGCCCTTGGGAAGGACCCATGTCTTCTTGAATTAAGGCCCTGAGGGACATGCTCATTCACCTCCCCATAATAAGGGAGCGAATGGTGATTGCATTCCGGGGATAACGGTCCGAAATGGTTGGAGACAATGGTTAGCACCACCTACTTCTTGATCACTGGTCGTCACTATCCGGATGACCAGGGTGAGTTATTCACTTGGAGTGAGTGTCGAGTAGCCTCCAGAGTTATAATGGTACTATGTTTAAGGTACTCCTTAACCATCACGTTTGATATCCAGCGTTGAAGACGCTGAATAGGTGATATCATCCTCAGAGCGGATGATGATCCAGCAGGAGTAGCAGTAGTGGTATTCGCAGCTGCGGTATTCATAGGTGTGAACTTGAGAGCAGCCATTTCTTAGAATGCAGAAAATCTTAGAAAAGAGTTCATGTTTGATATAAAATATGTAATAAAGATAAATTCAGCCACTAGATCTTTTGGATGAGCGCATATGTCAATGATTGTTTTTGTTGGACCTCTCATTGAGTTTTAAATAGGGGCCTAAAAAATAAGCAAATCTTCATTTTTACTTAGTAAAGGATTCATTTCGGGTTCACCATTTTTTGTTTCCCTCTAGAATTGGGGATGACCTCATCAATTTAAGGTTCAAAAATTCCAAGTGGTTTCTAACGGGATTTTTCGTAGAACCGGAAACATCCAATGATTCCATATCCATTTGAACCTACTTTCCAAAGGTAGGCACTCATTAGTTGTAGACTAATGAGGCTTAAGAATTTGTATTGGTCGAGAGGATGGGAGGTCGGACTCCTCACACCTTTTTTAGGGGAATTATTTTCTACTACGGGACTCTCTTTATAGATTTAAGTTTTGTTCTTGAATCCTTATTACATTACCAAGTATAAAATGATTTTTCCTTTAGATCTGACAATCAATGATTGATATGTTGGAAATTTAGAGAATATTTTATATGTATTCGAGGTTCTTTATTGATAAAGAATAATCTGTATTTTTTAGAGATTCTTAGTCAATGGTATCCTTTGATACATAAAAATCTCTTAGTCATTATGATGACCATACTAGATTTAAAGCCACTCAGTGGGGCACTTGAAGTTTATTTTCATTCAGAAGGACATGAATTATTTCAAAGTTGGGATCATACCCGCAGATGGGCTGCCTATTATGTTTCCCTTCTGAAATTGGGGATGACCTCATCGATTTAGGGTTCAAACATTCCAAGTGGTTTCTAACGGGTTTGTTCTTAGAACCAGAAACATCCAATGATTCCATATCCATTTGAACCTACTTTCCAATGGTAGGTGCTCATTAGTTGTAGACTGATGAGGCTTAATAATTTTCATTGGTCGAGAGGATGGGAGGTTGGACTCATCACACCTTTTTGAGGGGAATTATTGTCTACTCCGGGACTCTATTTATAGATTTAAGTTATGTTCGTGAATACTTATTACATTACCAAGTATTAAATGAGTTTTCCTTTAGATCTGACAATCAATGATTGATATTTAGGAAATTTAGAGAATCTTTTATATGTATTCTAGGTTCTTCATTGATATATAATCATCTGTATTTGTTAGATATTCTTAGTCAATGGTATCCTTTGATACATAAAATTCTCTTGGTCATTATGATGACCATACTGGTTTTAAGTCCACTCAGTGGGGAACTTGAAGTTTATTTTCATTTAGAAAGACATGAATTATTTTAAAGTTGGGATCGTACCCGCAGATGGGAAGCCCATTGTATTTCCCTCTGGAATTGGGGATGACCTCATCTATTTAAGGTTCAAACATTCCAAGAGGTTTCTAACGGGTTTGTTCATAGAACCAGAAACATCCAATGATTCCATATCCATTTGAACCTACTTTTCAAAGGTAGGCGCTCATTATTTGTAGACTGATGAGGCTTAGGAATTTACATTGGTCGAGAGGATGGGAGGTTGGAATCATCACATCTTTTTTAGGGGAATTATTGTCTACTCCAAGACTCTCTTTATAGATTTAAGTTTTGTTCGTGAATCCTTATTACATTACCAAGTATAAAATGATTTTTTACTTTATATCTAACAATCAATGATTGATATGTAGGAAATTTAGAGAATCATTTATATGTATTTGAGGTTCTTCATTGATAGAGAATCATCTATATTTGTTAGAGATTCTTAGTCAATGGTATCCTTTGATACATAAAAGTCTCTTGGTAGTTATGATGACCATACTGGTTTTAAAGACACTCAGTGGGGCACTTGATGTTTATTTTCATTTACAAGGACTTGAATTATTTCAAAGTTGGGATCGTACCCGCAGATGGGATGCCTATTATGTTTCCCTCTGGAATTTGGGATGACCTCATCGATTTAATGTTCAAACATTCCAAGTGGTTTCTAATGGGTTTGTTCGAAGAACCAGAAACATCAAGTGATTCCATATCCATTTGAACCTACTTTTCAAAGGTAGGCGCTCATTACTTGTAGACTGATGAGGCTTAGGAATTTTCATTGGTCGAGAGGATGGGAGGTCGGACTCATCACACCATTTTGAGGGGAATTATTGTCTACTCAGGGACTCTCTTTATATATTTAAGTTAGGTTCGTGAATCCTTATTACATTACCAAGTATAAAATGAGTTTTCCTTTTGATCTGACAATCAATGATTGATATGTAAGAAATTTAGAGAATCTTTTATATATATTTGAGGTTCTTCATTGATAAAGAATCATCTGTATTTGTTAGAGATTCTTAGTCAATGGTATCCTTCGATACATAAAAGTCTATTGGTCATTATGATGATCATGCTGGTTTTAAATCCACTCAGTGGGGAACTTGAAGTTTATTTTCATTCAAAAGGACATGAATTATTTCAAAGTTGGGATCATACCCACAGATGGGCTGCCTACGTATCCTTTATTTTGGAAAAGGAATCAGAACCCACGTAGTTCAAGTAAGGGCGTATGATGTTTATGATTGATGGATCAAAGAAAGTTGTCATAATTAATTTTACACTCTAAGCTCACGTGAGTCATTCTCGGTGTGAGAAACAAGAGGTATTGGTAAAGCCAGAAAATTATTCCATGAAAGATGCAATCATAAGAAATGAGGATTAATATTTATTTCAGGGAAGAAATCCAAGAACATGGTCTATAAAGGTATATGTGCTTCATGGAGATTCAGATACTCTAATCTTGGGGTTTACTCCTACGAAAGATGCCCAAGTTAGGAGGGGACTTATGATTGGGTTTTATTCCTGAGAAGGAAGTTCAGAACAAAAGTAAATTAGGAATGGTTAACAGACATGGGACTTATTCCTAAGGAGGATGCCCAAAATTAATGGGAATTAGGACTAGGACTTACAACTTAAAAGGAATACTAGGTTAAGGGGTTCTCTCATCTTAAAGGATGAGGTTGAATGAATGAAATCTTAATCTTTAGTGACATAAAGATGTGTAAATCACTAGGTTTTGAGAGATATTCCACGGAGTTCCTTTCAGATAAGGAAGTCAAATCCTGAAATCGTTCCCTAAATGGATTTAAAGAGCCTCTTGAAGACTGAATCTTGAATAGGAAAGGTGGAATGGAATAAGAAGGTTTAAATGGGAAAGAAATGCACCCAAAAAGGCAGTGGCACGCAAGTCCTAGAAGGCGCGCAAGTACTATGTGGGCACGCAAGTCCTGGTCGTGCAGGTATACCTGTGCGACACATGGGTACTTGCACATTTGTAAACCAACATGGTAATACTTGGGCGATCCTTGACCAATTCCTTTAGAATTATCCTGAGGTACTTCCAGAAGAGAGTTCTGCATGTTTTGGTGAGGAAGTAGGGCAGTACAAAAGTATGTTTATTTCCCTTAAGGGTAAAACACCTTAGGCGGGCAAGTGTTAGTGAATTCTAACACTTAGAACTTACTCATCTTGTTTATACCTTCCATTCTAGGTAAAGAATTACCTTATAAGTGTTCGGAAGACCTGAAGAAGAGACTTGGGGGTTCAGAGCTCTAAATCTGAATTCTGAGAAAAAAAATCCTACAAATGGGGGGCCCACAGGGTCTATTTATAGGCTGGAGAAGACCCCGGGTGGTTATCATGTAGGCCGCGCAAGTCACTTACACGACCATTAGGCAGCGCACAAGTATACTTGCGCAACCATGATGGAACTTGAGCGACCTATGTTCAATGTTCCCCTTGTTCATCCATTTGTCGATTTTTGATGTTTCTTCAAAGGATGAATCAATTTGGACTAAGGTATTTCCCTTTCCATTATTTTAGACAATGCGAAAAAAGGGGTACCAACAATAACATAACTAAAACTAAACCGTGGAAACAATGAATATATAGTAATGATGAAACCGATGTAGTAGGTACAAGTATCTAAGGAAAGTAGCAAAACAACAACGTGCTGAAATACAACTGAGAAACGAAGTACGAAAAGTAAACAGCAACTCCTGCAGCATCTCAAGCCTTAGCTCGGTCCTATGCTATCCTTCTCTAACTAGAAATCATGTACTTAAAGTATAAGGGCCACAATCCCTATCCACACCTACAACCATATAACCTGTTTGGGCCGAAAATCAGGACCCAAACAGGGTGTGAGACAAATCCCAGTAGGCTACCACCACAAGATATGTGCCCTACTGTCAGTGAGTAAAATAGAAGAAGTAATGAAAGTAAATGTAGTAATGAACTAGGAGTACAAAAGTAAACAATCGTACCAATTACCATTCATATTCATTTAAAAATTAACTCATTAATTTAATTAAACAACCCAGGAATCTAGCAAAGCTCTCTATTCTAAGGTAAATAGGTAACACATCAGGCATCAAAAAACTTCCTAAACAAACAAGGAGGCCAAAAAGATCCAAGCTTGTGCTTTGGCTTGGTAGAATAATATATACCAACCAAACAATACACATTCACATTGACTCTCTGGGTGGCTCAAAATAGTAGACCCCTATTTTCAAGTAAACATACAAAGGCCCAGACACTCTGAGAATCTCTCACGTCGATTCCTGTGTGGTCCTGCAATGATAGCTACAGACTCTATGAGGAAGCTCTTATGTCTAATTCATCCTATTGTCTTGAGATGTTAATAAACTAAGTACAATCTTAGGAATCACAAATTCTAATTCCCATAGGTCATGTGTATGAAAATATTTCAAAAAGACCCCCTAATGAAGCACTAATCATCTATTCCCTCTTTGGTCTCCCGAACCAGGTTCTCACAGCCCTGAGCAGTCCAGTTGTGTGTAATTGACTGTCAACGTCCCTAAGTAAGTTGAGCAACTACTTTGCTAAATTCTAAAATGCATCAAAAGCATTAAAACAACAGGCAACACATGCAATCAATTATAACAATCAAACTATCAATTTCAATAGGGTTTTCCTTGCAGGAAAACTGTGCCTAACGGTGATAAACAACAAAACAAGGAAAACACCCTTGGGGTGATCCTAAAACATGCAAACAATAATAAATTATTATCAATTAACCTTAAGATAACAAGAAATATAAGGCAATTAAACAATAGGACCAAAATCCCTAACCTGGGATACCTGAAACATGGGAATCTGGCACTTTTGCACAAAAACTCAAAGACATTCAACATAAGGCAACAAACCACCTACCTCAATCCAAGGAGATTGATATACTTTAAACTCGCCCCGTGAATTATCCTAGTATGGAGTAGATCTGTAAATATGTCTAAAAAGTTCAACTTATGATAACTCTCAGAAGAGAAGGAATTCGGAAACGTGGCCAAAGAAGAACCAAGAACTCACCGCTGCGATTCTATTGCAACCGATGGTGTTCGATTCAGATAACCGGTGATGGATCGGAGGATTTGAGAAGATTGGAATCCTCGGATGCTCTGGATGAAATTAGGCCAAGAAGAAGATGGAAAAAAGGATTAGATGTGACCCTGGTCTGTTTGACAAAAAAAGAAAGTACATGACATGTACTTCTGGAGTACACAGTGTGTACTATCCTTTTCCGTACTCCTCTTTAGGTAGCCTCCAAGTCACCCTTACATGGCCATGTGTGTGGGCATGACACGGCCAGCACACGGATTCTAGTGGCATCTATGTACACGGCATGTACTCATAAAGTACATGGCATGTACTCCAAATATTTCCATATTTTCCTGTTTTTATCAAAAACAACCAGAAAAAAAACAAACCTGAAAAGAAGATTTCGGTACATACAGAGGTTCTGTGACTTATTGTGAGAGTTGAGGTGTAGTAGAACTAATACATGAAATAAATATTGTGTATGTGTATTACACGATGTAAAATATGGTTTCACAGGTTATTCGGGTATGGTTAATAATGTGTATATTTTTATGGGTAAATATTTAAAAAGTTGAAATGTTTTTTAGAGAAACTGAACCCCAAGGATTACATGATGTGAAAGTGGATTTCACATCATGTAAACCCCTAATCCAATGCAGTTTTAATATTTTTTTCTAGCTGAATCATCATTCATTTGGTTGTGCATTCTTCTTCAACTAATTTATATTCCAACCCTAAGAACCCCAAGGAGTTATTCAATATAAGTTTCACCCTTATTGATCCATTGACCCTATTATTTTGTCGGCAATCTTTGATTGTTATTTGGTATGTGCTTCTCCCTTATTAGTGGTTTCTCTTCCGTTATTCACACAGGGATTCACTGTGTTAATTTTGTTATGGTTTGGGGTGTGTTTTGGGTTGTGTTTTGATGGTATTTAGTTTTTGTGACAGTTGATCTATGCTTCTTATGGTATGTTTGAGGTTTCAGAGCATTCTTCTTTTCCTTGTGGTGCGCAACAAGTTAGAAATCTTCTTTGAGGTAGGTATTTCCTCTTTTCCAATTATTATGTATCATGAAGGAGGGGTTTACTATTTTTATCTATGGGTTATGGTTTTATTGTCTTATTAAAAGTTAAATAATTGGTTAACTTAATTTAAATGGGTAAATGGGGTTTGATTCGCATTTTATTACAACTTTATTTGTTATTGTGATATTCTGGATTGTACAAGCTTGATGCCCCGCTAAAAAATATGGTTGTTGGGGGATTTTTTTGCACTAGATATATGAATGGTGACTATTGTGACTGTTTTAAATATATTTATATATCTTATATCACCCTAAATAAAAATTGGATAATAATTTATACTTGGCTAATGAAATGGTTTCCCCGGGATTTTGGTTTTTGATATAACACCCCTAAAATAAAATATAATGTGATAAAATCCCATTTGAAAACCAATGGAATTTTTCTTGATGTGTTTTAATATGTTTTCATGCTTTTGGGACATTGATGTGTATTTGTAATGGGGTGTGGGGGATATGTGGTCTGTTTGGAATGAGGATGTGTGGGACATCGATTCCTGAGGAGGTGGTTTTTTTGACATACTTTTTGGGTACCAAGGAGGTGGTTTTTTCGTAGTTTTGGGGTAGTGAAGAGGTTTTTTGTTTGGTATTACTTTTGTTGAGGCGAGGAGGTGTTTTTTTTGTTCAATATTTGGGGTGTTTTGGAGGTGGTTTATTTGGTTGTGCTTTTGGGGAAGTGAGGAGTTTGTTTGTTTAGATGTACTTTTGAGGCAATGAGGAGGTGGTATGTTTGGTCATGCTTTTGGGGAGGTGATGAGGTTGTTTATTTGTTATTTATTTTAGGGTGGTGAGAATTTGGTTTGTTTGGCCATGATTTTTTAGTGTAGAAGTGGTTGTTTATTTTTACTAGATTCCCAACTAGTGAAGCAATAAATTAAAAAAATTTAAATAATGATTGAAATGACATGGTTTGGTTTAGTTAATGGGATGAAAATGGTTAATCTATAATTAAATGGTGGGTTCTATGGTTAAATTTGGTTGATTGTAAATAATTAAATAAATGTGGTGATTTAAATAAGAATTATTTGGGAATGTGAAATGAGGTATGTGGCTTGAAATGTGGTATTATGCATTTATAGATGGTACTGAAATGATGATTTTTTGACTTGGTTGGTTCATTTGTGAACACATAGATTGGGATTGGGTGTTTTGTACTATATATAATTTCTTCTATTTTCTTTTGATTTATATATTCACCCCACCCATATCGAGCACTATGTGTCAGAACCCACATAGTCATGTGGGGGGTTTCTGGCATTTAGTGAGGAGTATGGATATATTGGTACCTGATATTTCCCACTCTCTCTTTCAGGTGAGGTGGGTATTTCATAATATGTGATGGTAGGAGGTATTTTAGTGCCTTAGATGGTGGTTGTCCTAGATGATGTGTCTATGGGAAAGGGTTGATGACCCAATTGTTTTTGGGTAATATGTGACTATTATTGGGGGGAAATAGCTTGTGTGATTCGGGAAAAGTGGGTTGTGGATGTGATTTTGGGGTGGTGAACCCAGTTTTCTATGGGTGAAGTGTTTTGTGACTATTCTTCTTTAAAAGTGTGGTATACATAAGAGATCGGAGTTCCGGGATGTATGATGTTCGATGTGAGAGTGTCATACCAATGGGAAAGTGTTGTGGGTTACCCAAATCGATGTGATTCCTATCACATTATATTATGTGGTTTTCATTATAATGTGATATTTACTTGGTGAGGATGGAATGGTTTGTATACCTCTATAGGTGTTATTTGGTTCTATTGTTTTCTCAGAGATGCATTAGTATCCTCCCTTTACATGTTCACGTGATACTAATGTTTTTTCTAATGAGTATACTTGTATGATAACCATATGTATATAAAATAGTTTTTAGGTTTCCATGAGGATTGTGTATATTGTGTTGGGAATTACTTTCATGGGGTTTTAGATCATTATTGTGTCGCTGCTTTAGCTTCACTTTGGGAATTTACTTTGGAGAAATTTTATCTGAATCATTTCTTTTTATACATACATTTATGGATGATTTTTATCATTATTTTATGTTTTTCATTGAGTTATTTGTGGATTATCCATCTTATATCCCGATTCTCTTTATATTATAGAGGGAAATACCTCCCATACATGATATTTTTATACCCCCAATGCTAGTCGCCAATCTGAGTCCTATATGAGGCGAGACTTGGGGGTTATTATCTCGGTCCCTTCATTTTCATATATTTAGAGGGAGGGGCCATGAAAGATGTGTGTGTGTGTGTGTGTTTGAGTATTTATGTGTGTAGTTTTTTAAATTCTATATAAATCCACTATCACTAATCATTCACATTATCAACACAGAGAAGAACCAAATTCAAAGATACCATGGATCTTACAATATTGAATCTATATAATTCAACACATGTTAAATCACTATATACCATCTACACACCACATTTAGTAGATGATTGAACTAATAGATACATTCATAAAATCCAAAGTCTCAATTCATTATTAAAATATTTTATTCACACTGATTGGTTTGTTTGATTTTAGTGGGTCAAGCATGGATCAATTTAGGTAAGCAATATAAGTCATTATATTTTGTAGATTTTTTATTATGTTAATTTATGATTATCATTTTTTAATCAACTTCAACAATATTGATTACTGTTATTAGTTATAGATGTGTCATTCCTAGTTCATCCAAAAAAAATTAAAGATAGAAAATAAATGGTTTACTTCCATCATAAATGATTCAATTTCCTTATTCATGATAATATGTATTTATCTTATTTGGGTTTTTGTTTTTATTTTCCACAATGAATCCATATGTGTGGTAGTGGTAACCCTTAATACTCTTATCAATATTGTTTTTAAAAAAATTCTTCTTTTTATCCCATATATTGGTGGAATCTAAATCAAAATCAAATTTTTTAAAACTAGACATAAATGTATCTATATTCATAATAGTTTAAAGGGTTTTTCCCATAATTCTTATTATAAAAAAATATTCCTATACAATCCTAAATGTTAGGGAAATATGTATTCTCATTAAAATTGTGGAAAAAAATTTCTAGAAAAATATTGGATTTCCAATTATATAAGAAATGGGACAATACATTATAGTTGATATATATAATACTCAAGATATTTTGATCATATTGGTTTCTTAACTACATGAAGGATTATCGATATGTGGGATTATATGTAGGGATTTATATACTAATTTGGTTAAGGATCTAGTCAATAAGACTAGGATAAATAACCCTATCTCTTCCATACTAACAAAGATAACAGATGTGTTCAAGGAAGATAACCATGCCTCAGTTTTTCATGCTTTATTTCATGGTTTTTCCATAGATCTCTCATCTATATTCCCTCTATAAAAATAGATTGTTTCATTAAAATATGTAATTATTAGTTCATGAATTATATATCATATGGGGGTCACTCATGTTCAACCATCCTCTATAATTCTAGTGAATTATGGAGTGGGGGTTGTACTACTGAAACATAGATAATGTAGGCCATTATAGATTCATAATTTTAAGAACAACTTATTAATACTTCAAATGAAAAAAAATCCATATAGTCAAAAGTAAATAATCATTTCCTATATTAATAGGGAATCACCCTTCCCTAGGTGAACAGTTATAGGAAATGAAAATATTGATATATCAATTAATGGACACTAACTATGAGGTAAGATGAAAATTCAAATCTACTATCAATCATGAATATTACAAATCCAATTATTTAAGGATACTTAGCTAGCCTATTTTTGGAATAGGATGGTATAAATAAGAATAATATTTGAAGAATAATTCATATTCCACTAAGTAATTTTCAATCATCTTGGCCTCATAAATAATATTCCCCATTTCAAAATGGTATTTATTTGGGTATGATCACTATTGAAGAGTATTTACATCTACTTTCTCTATTTATATATCATTATAATGATCTCTTATACCGGAAATATAATGATATTCACTTCTATTTTTATGTTTAAATTGATTCATTTTTAACATTAATGTTTTTATTGGTAGGACCTAATTTTTTTTAATATTTAATTTTTCTAATTCTTTGATCAATGAATATAGTCTTATGTAATACATGATATTTTATGTTTTTTTTATTTTGATCTACCTTTTATGTGGTTATAAATAGTGTTTCAACTTCATAATATATATTTATGTATACACACATACAGGTTTTTTTGGAGAATTCTATTATGTTCTATTATATGTAAATCTTAGTGATGTAAAAATTTAGTTTTGTGTTGTATTATTCCTTTAGATTATTTTCACCTCATGACTTCTATTTCCAATATTTATTTAAATTTTTTACATTAATATACATTTGATGTAGAACCTACTCACTATAAATATACTCAGTACAACATAAATGGTCAATGTACTTAGATATATGATGTTGATGGTTATGAATATAGTATTGGATGAGAATTTAAGAAATATTATCTCAAGGGGTGTGGGTTCACATTAACAATGTATAAATATATATACATTAACTTATGGTATAACATTAATAAATTATTTATCTTTATATAATTTTTTTGTAATGTTGTGATATTTTTCATATATTTTTTGTGATTTGCTTCCCATTTCAAGTTCCAATGTATATAGAATAGATACATGAAATGCATCCATTTTATATTGATATGATTATTTTTTATTGATATTTATTTATTATAATCAGGGTGTGGTTCTTCATATATATTTTAGCTGATGAAAATTTAAATTTGAGGACAATATATCCAATGCTTATGAGTATATCTTTTGTATTATCATCCTCTTTCCTATTTGAGATGGTATTTATAACTATCCAATGTTTATGAATAATATTTATTTCCTGAAAAAATATATGTTTTGTTATATTATAATATTATACATATAAATAAATAGAGAGACAAAAAACATTATTTAATTACTAAATATTATTACATAAATGGATAATGAAACTAATTAAAATTCCATACATTACAGCTGAACAAAAAATATAAAATATAAGAACTAAAAAATGAAAATATGGATCACCCAAGTCTATTAAAATCATCACCCTACTACAAAAACTATAGAAAAGAAACAAAATATTAGTAAACCAAGAAACATTATAGAAAATGGGAATATAGAACATTGAGAGGAATTGACTTGAATATTGAATTAAGTAAATTAGAGGAATTCATATGCGGTGATGTGGTCATTGGAATAATAATGTGACCACTAGAATATTAAAGATACATTTAGAATAGTAACATGACCATTGGTTAATCATTTGAACAGTAATTTTACCTCGAAATAATAAATATTTTATTTATCATAATTAATATATGTAAATAAAAATATTATAGTACCAAAAAAAATACCATGATTTGAAAATTTAATAAAAATATAAATAAATTTTTAATAAACATTGTTTCATTGTATTTCGTAAAAATCATAAGTTATATATTAAAAATAAAATTTATCTATTTTATAAATTTATGCTGAGAAAATTAATATTATTTTTGAAATCACCACATCGAATTTTTCCAAGGGTTATGTTTTGGTAATATTTTGAAATACTTCAATTTTCAGCTAAATAGTAAAAAAAAGTTATTCACATAATGAGTGTATCTTAAATTAAATCATTCGATATGTAATAATTAAATAATATTTTATATAATTTTAATTTCATCCGTGATATTTTTTCATAAATGAATCATAAAAATACAATAAACTTAATTTCCAGACTTAAAAGTACTTTCAAAAACCTAAAGTCAAAAGTGTTTCCTTGAAATATCAATTTTCCTTTTTCCCACATTCCTTTTTAATAAACTAATGAATTTGAATTTTAAAGGTGATTTAAATTATTAATCCCATTATATTATACATATATATGATTTATATTTTCATAAAATCACTGTTAAATTGTTTACATTAGATATAATATTTTATACAATATTTTATTCAAAAAATACCCGCTCAACAAATACAATTTTTCACTCTCCATTACCTTGGAAAACCACACATTACACAAATTTCAGAGCATAATATATTCCCAAATACTCCCCCACAATAAAATTCTAATACTTATACACATGCTGGAGAAATCTTACTCCAATCACCAAGGGAATTATAGTGTCGTACAACTGAAGCTACACTAAGGAGAGAGTAGGCCTCTATTACCTCTTTCATATTTTCTTATTCTCCTTCTTCATTTTCCAAAATTTCATTCAAACCCATATATTATAATATTAATTATTCTATAATTTAACATTATATTAATTATTTTATCCTTTTATAATTTTTATATTTATAATAAATTTAAATTTCATATTTTTCTTTCTTTATCTTTCAACAGCATCCCATTAAGGGTTGGTTAACCACATATATAAACATTTCTAAGTTAATTATTAGAACCCCATTCATGTATGGGTGTTATTAATTATATATAATGTATCAATAATTAATTTCATGTATTATATTCTTGGAAATTTAATCATACTTTTCTATAAATGACTTTGAACGAAGGTAGATAATTCAAAGTGAAAAGGGGAAATTTAAAAAAAACATGATGTAAAAATGCTTTAATTTCAAAAAGTATTTATGAAGTATAATCCAATAATTATAATTTATAAATGGTTTTATAAATAACTATAATTTACTTCTATATCATTTTTAATTAATCTATGTTTATTATTCATGAGGCACAAAAACGACAAAATAAATAGGTAACTAAGGTAAGGGGATTCTGAAACCAAAATCCATTTTTCGGGTTATCCCTATCTCAAGGTATATTTTGTATGAATACTCCTCTAATGTTCTTTAAATATAATTTCATTATTTGTTTTATTTCCTTTTGGGGATATACATGTATTTACATGATTTGATGACAAACTCAATGATGTTCCAATATAACTCCTCTTTACAAAACACATAATTCACTCCACTTAGGTTGTTTCTTAATTTTCCAATAATGATGAATATTATAACAAATACATATTACCCTTTTATTTGGGAACTTCATATTTTTTCATGAAATCATGACTGATGAAATTTTTATGAAGCCAATTCCTTTTCATGTTTTAATTCATGATGACGATTGTAATATGTTCTATATGTGAGGCAAGAGTGTGTAAATGTTAGGTTGTAATGGGTGGGACTATAATTATAAATCCCATAAATTAATTGGTTAATGTGATGTATTTCATGATATAATGTGTATTATGTGTGGACATGATTCGTTATTTTTTCACAAAGATGATGTTATGATTATGCACAAATGTTATACGTGAATATGATGCTATATTTTTTAACAAAAAATGTATATTATTTGACCACTATGACTTCATTTTTCATTTCTATGCATTGCTAAATTCCATTACTTTGTCACAAGTTTTCCTCATGATGTTGATAATGATATTATATTTATTATATGATGATTATTATTATAATTATTCCCACCCTCCCTATATTTATTTATGTTTCTTATAAATCCTCTTACTATTCTTTTAGATCTCCCCTTTCTTTGAGGTATATCTTCGTGTGACTACATGTACAAAAGACAACATCACCTTTAAAAATATAAAGCATCAGATTTAAAATAATTTTTTATATTTTATCACGTATAAGTGATTTATGGTACTAATTTTCCCAAGATACTACAAATTTGAATCATATATTGTAACACTATTATGTTCTTTATATTTAAAATAATGTAATATTTACTTAAGAAAAATTAGGGTCACTATAGTTGGTATCATAGCACGGTTTAGTTAATTTAGGAATTGTGATTAAGAATTAATACCATAAGTATAAGCCTATGTATAGGTAAAACATCCTAGAAGAGTCTTTATGAAAAAGGATAAACATTGTGATACCATAAGATATATGTTTATAGATAACTGTGAAAAATAATAAATTATTTATTCATGATTTTTTGACATATTATTCATTCAAACCATTTTCTATGTTATAAAATTGTGGAGTCTGGGAGAAACTAGTACTAAAAACTATGTAAGGGACAATTCAATGATTGCATCAATGACATTATGACTACCACAGGAGGTGGAGTTCAAAACATCATAGAAATTCTTAACCAGTTGTCTCAAGCTATAAATAATAACTTGAACCTTATGAAATTTTTTCCTTTACCCAATAAGGATCAACTATCAATTGATTTCTTTTATGTGGAGATGAAAACCAATATTTATTGGATCATATAATCCACTTGTCCCCGAATAGTATATTAACTAAATGTAGATGATCTTTTCTATTCCCTGCTATTATAAGAAGGATAAGTTAACACGTTTAATTTATTGTTTAGATGGAAAATATGATCAATGGTTGTTATTGGAAAAGAACACCAATCCAATGGATGAAATGGAATAGATGGACTCGGATGACATTAAGAAAATATTTCTTACCAAAAATTTTACTAAAACTCTTTGTTCAAAGTTGGGGATATAATTCATCGAGTTGAAGCAAAAGGAAGGTGAATCAATCATAACTTTCAAGAAAAACTTCACAAGGATTACAATATATACCTCGCGTTTTCTTATAAACAATGATTGGAAAATGGATAGATTAATTATTGGTTTAAAACCACACTTATGGAAGGATATTTCTATCTAAAACATTGTGGGTTATTAATAATTGGTATAAAATTCTCTCAAAGGAGAGATGGATTTTGAATAATGGTCCCAAATTTATGGATATACGAAGAGAAAAATGTATTTTCAAGCTAGTGGGTCAAATGAAAATGGATGAAAGGGGATATAACTACCCACATGTTAACAATGTGGGAAGAAACATCATGGTAATTTCCTCAATTTTATAGGGTGTGATTCAAGTGTGGGATATAAGGTCATCAAGCTCATGAATGTCGAAGAGATATAAATAATCTGACCATCATGATAGATGCATTGAGGGAACCTCATATTGAACAACATATGGTTCAAGGCATAAACTATAGAGAGAAAGGTAACTATGAATGATATTGCACCAAACATTGAATCCTTGAGGGTAATTAGTGTTAGAAACCACTAAACCCAAAGTATAAATAGAAATATTTTTCCATAAGTATTGTTGATGTGGAGAAAGAAAATGAAGTAATATAAGTTACAATTAATATTCACTCAATAATGGAAAATGTATTATTTGACTCTAGTTCTAACAATTCTTTTACATCTTGTATATTTTATAAAACATTTGAATCAAAGCATTAATACCTTAAAGTAAATATATCTATAAAAACTCTTAGTGGTGAAATCCCTACAACCAAAGTGTTGGATTCTTCTCATATACATATCTCTTGAAATATTCTTCTAGTGAGTCTCATAATACATAACTTGGTAGTATTTGATTATATACTAGGAATGGATTGTATCTCGTTATATAGATCATGCATAAACTTTCTAGAAAAAAGGAAATTGCTTTTCATATCTCAAACAATCCAATGCACAAATATAAATGAAAGGTAGATCTCAAATATCCTTTGGAAAATAACTCAATGGTGTGGGTGTTGAAACATTTTAAAGAAGAAAACATTTACCAAATGGATGATTAAAAGGAAGCTATTAGCATTCATGAAATGAACATTATTAAAAAATACACAAATATATTTCCTAATGAGTTACCTAAACTTCCCCCAGATTTCAAGGTAGATTTATTAATAGATATTATACCTGGAGCCACTCCTATCTCAAAATGCCTCTATAATAGGGCCTAGATAAATAATAGGAGTTAAATAAGCATCATCAAGATCATTTTTACAAATGTTTCATTCACCCTTGTGCATCACATTGTGTTGTTTTTATGATATTTGTCAAGAATAAGGGTGTATCAATATAGTCATGTATTGATGATTGGGAGTTGAACAATATCATAATAAAGAACAAGTATCCTTCACCAAGTATTGATGACTTGTTCGATCAACAAAAAGAGGACCAGTAGTTCTCAAAGGTGCATATTCATTCTGTGTATAATCCACTGATGTTGGAGAAGGAATATATTAATAATAATTCATTCTATATAAGGTATGGGCACTATGAGTTTATAGTCATGTTATTAAGACTTAAATATTCCCATGAACTATTCATGGATTTGATAAATATGGTCTTTGGATACTACCTAGACAAAAAACTTGTATATTTTATTGATAAAACTCTCATTTAATCTAAGAGAATGGAAGGACATGGATATCATCTAAGGATTTTACTTGTAATATTAACAAATGAGAAAATGTATTCAATGTTTATTAAGTTTTACTTTTGGATTTATAATGTCACATTCTTGGGGCACATGATCACTAGTTATAATTTTTCTGTATACCCTTCAGCGACCATGGAAATTGAGGAATGGTCTAGACCCACTCGTGTCATGGAAATACATAGCTTTCTCAGGTTAGTTGGGTACTACTAGAATTTTGTGTGAAATTTCTCATGATTATCTGTCCCTAAAACAAAATTAACATGAAAATGGGTAAATTATGTATTGATGGAAGAATGTGAGGAAATGTTTTTGGAGATCAAAATGATTCTAATCATTTCACATATACTCACACTACCATCAACTGGTAAAGGTTTTTTGATATATAGTGGTTCTTATAAGGATGGATTCTATTGTGTACTCAATAAGAATGATAAATTGATAGAATATTCCACAAAAAGTTAAATATTTATTATAATAACTACCCGATACATGATATATAGTTAGAATATGTGATATTTACTCCAAATATTTTGAGGCACTACCTCTATGGTGAAATGTGTGATATATATACTCATCAAAAGATTCTAAAGTATATAATCCCATAGAAAAAGATCATCAATAATCATAGAATATGGTTCCAGATAATCAAGGACTATAATTTCTCAATTCTCTAATAGTAAGGAAAGGATAATATGTTTGTTGATGCTCTTAGAAGAAAAAATCTATTACACAATCCCCGATACATATTAAGAAATACCCAACCATGTTGGATATGAAAATGATGGATTTGGAAATAATAATTGCATTGAAGACATACTAATTTCCCAAATGATTTCCTAACCATATATCCAAGAGAAGATAAAAGGGGGATAAAGGGATTATTGGGAGCTATAAAATAAAGAGAATGAAATAAAGTAATGGAAAATAAATGAGATCCAAATTGATGATGATAGTGTGGGTCGATATGAAACAAGGCTTTGTGTACCTTCAACAATTTATATAAAGAAGGAGTTATTGGATAATTTTCAAATCTCACCATTCTCTATAAATCATTGAAGTACTAAAATATACCATGATCTATTATAGCACTTCTGGTGGGACAATATGAAAAGAAGATTTTATGGCATATCTCACAGTGTTTGGTATGTCTTTAAGTTAAATCAGAGATATAATAGTCCAAAATAATGATGTAACCATTTCATATACCCACATTGAAATGGGGGAATGTCACTATGGACTTTGTGAGTGGTCTCTTGAAGACGTCTAAAGAAAAAAATGTGATATGGGTTTCAGTCGATCGAACAACAAATACTATCCACTTAATTACTATTCTGTAAGATTTATCACTTGAATAAATTTCCATGATATATGTAAATAAAGTGTAAAAGCTAAATTGGGTTCCACTTTTGATCTTCTTTGATCAAAATTCAATTTTCACCTCTAAATTATAGAATGGTATTCAGTATTTATTGATTACTGAATTGAATTTTCACATGGCCTATCACCTTCAAATAGAGGGCCACTATGAAAGGACTATAAAAACTCTGGTGGACATGATAAGATCCTTCTCAATGTAAGTTAATGGAGGATGGAATCAGAATCTCTCATTGGTAGAGTTTACATAAAATAACGTCTTCCAAATGAGTATTCAAATTGATTTATATAAAGATTTGTATGGGAAGCGATGTAGAACTCCAAATGTTTTGGATGAATTAGGGGGAACAATAGATACATTGACCTGATCTTGTGGAATATATGATAGATAAGGATTAATATATCTAAAAATAGATAAATCTACTCAAAATAATCAAAATAGCTATACTGAAAATCATCAAGGGGACTTGGAGTTTGGTGTGGGAGACAATATTTTCCTTCAAATATCACCATGGAATAGAGTCACGTGGTTTAGATATAAAGGGAATCTTAGCCCATGGTGCATTGTCCCTTTTGATATCCTTGATCACATAGGAGCAATGTCATATTGGATTGTACTTACAACAAGAATAGATCAAGTTAATCATGTGTTCCAAATATCAATCCATAATAATTACATACCTGACCCCACACATGTACTAAACGTAGAGGTAGTACAACTAGATAATGACATATCATATGAAGAACAATCGGTGGAGATCTTATACCATAAAGAGACATTTCTATGAAACATGACAACCCACCTTTTCAATGTGTTGTTGAGGAACCATAAGTTTGAATAGGTGACATGGTAACCAGAGGAAACAATTAAACATATGAACCTTGTATATTATCAACAAAGAAATTGAGTTGAAATTTTGGGGATAAAATTTTAATTTGGGGGGAATAATTTAATGACCCAAATCTTATGAGTTGTACTTGTTTCTTCAATAAATGTGTGGTGTATTATATTATAATATTATAAACCTAAAAAATATAGAGAACCCAAAAAAATTTATTTCATTACTAAATAATATTACATAAATTTTAAATGATCCCAATTAAAATTCCAAACATCACAATTGGACACAAAATATAATATTGAAGAGCTAAAATGGTAAAATATGTATCGCTCCACTATATTAGAATCATCACCCACACTAAAAACACAATTGAAAAGAAAAAGAAATTATAAAACAATAAACATTATAGAAAATTGAAATAAAGTATCCTTTGAGTAATTGAGTTGAAAAATTATTAAAGAAAATTAGAGGTATTTATAGGAGGTAATGTGATCGTTGGAATAGAAATGTGATTGTTGGAATAGTAATGTGACCATTAGAAAAATAACCTGACCATCAGTAATAGTAACCTGGCCATTGGAATTTTAATTTGACATAAAAATAATAAATATTATATTTATCATGATTAATTTATTGAAATATAAATATTATAATACTAAGAAATAAATTTAATGATAAAAAAACTCAAAGGAAAAATATAAGAATTCTTTTATAAAAAATATTTTAAATTATTTCACAAAAAAACATAAACTTTTTTTTATAAATAAAAATATTTATTTTTGAAATTTATTTTCATAAAATGAATATCATTTTGGAAATCAAATAATTTAAATTATCCAATAGTGATTTTCTATAATTTTATGAAATACATCAACTTTAGTAGAATAGTAAAAATACAGTTTTTCATGTAACTGGTGTATCTTAAATTACATCATTCATGATGTAATAATCACTTAATACTTCATAAAACATGAGTTTCGTCCATGATATATTTTACTTTTAAAATTAATAATTAAAATAAAATAAACGAAATTTCCAATCCTAAAAGGAACTTTCCAAAACCTAATGTACAAAGTAATTCCTTAAAATAATGATTTCTCTTTTTTCTCATTTACTTTTTAATAATATATTTAATTAAATGTATAAAGGGGTTTTAATGTATTAAACCCAATATATTATATTTATATATAATTCATATTGTCATAAAATCGCTATTAAAAGGGTTATCTGGGATTTAATATTTTATTTAATATTTTATTCTAGATATAACTTTCCCCTCAAATATAAATAACCCCTCTCCCTTCCCTTTGAAAACCACCCCTCACACCCATTACAAAGAACAATATCTACCCAAATCCTCCCTTTCAAGATCCTATGAATAATTTGGGGCATTGTGGAGCAACCTAACTCAATTCACAAAGGTAATTATAGTTTGGAACATGATAAGCTATGTCGAGGAGAGACTATGTCTCAATTAACTCTTACATCTTTTCTTCTACTCTTCCTTCTTTTTCCCAATTAATTAAAAAACCATGTATAATAAAAATAATTATTATGTAATTTAAAAAATTATATTGATTATTTTATCTGAATTTAATTATCATATTTATAATAAAAATAAATTTCATAATTCCCATTTATGCTCTTTCGACAAAATCTCGTTAATGGTCGGTTCACCACCTAAAGAAACATTTCCAAGAAAATTATATTAACTAACTTCATGAATGGATATTATTAATTATATATAATATTAAATAATTAATTAAATCAATTATATGCTTATGGATTTAATCATACTATTCTATAAATGATGTTGAATGAAAATAGAGAAATCAATGTGTTATGGGGATTTTTTTTTAAAAATATGATATCAACACACTTCAATTTCATGATTAGAAATTGAGAAATGTAATATAAATATTATAATTGATAATTATATATAATATAATAATTTACTTGTGGATAAATGTTTTATTAGATCTATGTGTTTTATTCATGGGGCACAAAAGTGGTAAAATAAAGTGGGAATTAAGGTAAGGTGAATCTCAAACCCAACTCCCTTTCTTTGGGTTATCCCTCTTTGAGGACATTATTGGTATGAATACACAAATGATGTTCCTTAAATATATTTTCATTATTATTCCAATTTATTTTTAGGATATATATGTTTCATACATTATTTAATGACAAGTAAAAATATTTTCCAAAATTACTTTTCTATTGAAAACATGTCTTTAAGGCCTGTTTGGTTCTTTATTTTTCATTCAATAAAGATGATTATTATACCAAATACATTTTTTTCATTTTTATTTTTATATTTCCATTTTTTCAGAAATAATTATTTATTAAATCATTATAAAACCCATTCCTTTTCATTTTTTAATTGATGGCTATGATTATTATATGTTCTATGTGGCATACTTGATTATATAAATTTTATGATGTGATGGGTGGCCCTATAATTATATAGCCCTAAAATTAATTGGGTAATGTTATTTATCTTAATATATATTGTGTGTTACAAATTAACATGATGATATATTTGTTCAAAAATATGATGTTACGATTTTGCACAAATGTTACGCATGAACATGATGTTAGATTTCTTCACAACTATGTGTGGTATTTGACCACAATGAAATGATGTTTCATTTTTATGAATTTCCACATCCCATGACATTATCACAAGTTTCCCCATGATTTTGATGAATATCCTGTGTTTATTATTTGATGTTGATGATTATGCTCATTCTTGTTATATCAATTCATATACCATATTCATCCTTTTTCTAGGATTTTCTCTCATCCATTATTTGATGTATATCCTCAAGTGACTACTTGTTCTACTGAAAAAATTTATATTTAAAAGGATAAATAATAATATTTTACATACATTATTATGTTTTATTATGTATAAGTGGTGTATGGTCCTATTTTTTCCATGATACTAAACTCTTGGGTCTTGGATAGTTACACTTTTATGTTTTTAATAATTAAAATTGTGTAATATTCATGAAATAAAAACATGGGTTGTTATATTATTGGTGATACAAAAACCCAATTAATATTTATTACATGGGAAGGGTTATATATGGGAAATTTAATGTTAGTTTAATATATATAATATTTCCTACCATGGGATTGATAACTATATTTATCCTTGTGTGGAGAAATATTCCAAATGTATTTTTAAAAATTATAATTCAAACTAAAGAACTTATACTTATCCCTCACAATTAATTATGTACTAGGATAAAAACTTATTTAGAAACATATAAAAAGGTAAAAAATTAATGTGGCTTATGGTTCTCACATAATGTAAACCACATCATAGTGAAAGTTACTATATCACGGTTTTGTTCATTGTAAAACATGCCTTCTATTGTAACACATTCGGAATATTGTTACAAAAATTAAAATCACTAAAAAACTATTTATAATATTATATGATGATATTAAAATTAATTTAAACAACCATAATTATAGTTTAAACATTATATAATTCATGGATGAATTAAAACACTCATTAAAATTTGTTTTAACTTTTAAAAATGTTTTTGATATGTTTCCATTACAGTCAAATAAATTATAGATTTTTTAAAGTCCAAGGAACATACTTGGTAGACATATAAATTTATTTAATGATTATGGTTGATTATAAATGTGGTTTTTGTATAAAAACATGTAATATTCCTTAAATCAAATCATTATTTTCTTATAACCTATAACTGAAGTATCTAATAGATCATTGTTTAAAGTAAGTCATTACTAAGAATTTTGAGATTTGCACAACCCATTGATTAGCCTTAAGGTGGGAATAAATTTTTTTATTGGTAATCTTTATAAAAAAATTCTAAAGGAGGAACATATTTTATTGACAAGGATATATGTTATTCATCGTGTTTTATTCAATTTAAAATAACTATTTTATATTTTTAAAATGGTTTTCATTTGTATGTTAACACTTGTTTTGGAAAAATGCGGTCCCGCATTAATACCCTAAATATTGTAAGATCTACTTCCGTTATTGTTTTAATAATTTTTTAAATAGATGAAGAATTTAGAAAATGAGTACATCATGATCCATAAAATGTTTTATTAATAATTTATGTGGTTCATAAAAATATTTATATCTATAATTTGATTCAAACAAAAATGTGTATAGTTAAAGATAAAAATTAAATTATATCATCATTATTGTAAATGAATCATAAAAATACTTTTCAAAAAATAAAACAACATAAAATATGCTTTAAATAATGGTTTTATCTTAAAGAAATCATGGTTTTTATGGGAATACTATTTCCATATGAAAATCATGACCTGAAAAAACAACATTGTTGTTTCAAAAGTATTAATTTTAAAAGTTTATTCTCAAAATGGAATCTATAGAATAAAAAAAATTGATCATTGAGAAATAGTTTTTATATAATAATAAGTATTTTGTGATTTATATTAAAACCTTACACGGTTTTATGATTTATGATAAATTGTTTTTTAAATTTCTCGAAAACTATTATCTACCAGGGACTCATGACTTGTGTCTCCACTTCTTTACTTTTCTTTGAGTAGTTGTAGAGGTTTTTATAAAAAAATATAATTTTACATTATTTTTGTTTTTTTGTATGTAGTTATTGATGTTGGTCTAGTATCTGATAAATTTAGGTTTGGTTCCCACTCAACCTTCAGTTGTATTATCTTAAAATAAAATGAAAATTATAGGGATATTAAATATATCATTTTATTACATGATCATAAATAATAATATTAATTATATATATTAAATTTTCTTTAATTTAAAATTTATTAAAATAATTAGAAAATTATATTTTGGTAAGTTGATCAAGTTCAAAATATAGTAAAGTATATGATATTTGAATTATATATAATGTTTAAATAAAATATGAATAATTCAAATGGAATATATAAGTTTATGATTTCATAATTATCATATACTAGAAATTTTAATGAGTTCATATAGAATGCCATGTAAAATGAATGAGTTTATTAAAATAAATGTGAAATTCTGAAATTTATATATTTATGAAATAACTATAATATCAATTTATTTATATGGTGTTCATATTAACTTTATTCATTAAATATTTGTAAATATTTATTTACATTTATATTTTTTGAATTATTTATTTATTTATCTTGTTATATATTTTTTTATTCAGTAATATAAAGTTTTTATAATATGAAAGGATTTATAGTTTTTGTTAAACATCATATTATACATTTTATATCATGTATAGAGGTACTTATATTCTATGAAAGTTAATATATTTTGTTCTGTTTAAAAAATACTATGATTTAATAATGGGATATGAAATTTATAGTGAAGTTTGGTAATGATTTATATACGTTAGGTGTTATGGTTATATTTTAATTAAGTTCTCTTGTGTATTGATCTATTTGTATGAGGATATTTATCATACTTTTTTCCACCATGGGAGATTATTATCTATTTAGAAATGTAGTGGTTGGATACCTCTCACACCATACATTCTATTATGGGGATTTTATTAAAATACTCTAAACCTTTACTTGAAATGGTTTAATTTACCTTAATAATGTGATGTATTTACAAACGTGTGAATATAATTGGGTTTTATTTTTAGGTAACATAAATAATACTGTTTACAATGTGTTATATTTTAAAAAATTTTGAACATTATATTTTGGTTGATTGTACAATATAAAATAGTAAATAATTTTATATATTCATAAATAAAGTGAATACATGAGATAATGTGGTGGTATTATAATCCTTCTTAAGAATAATAACATGTATATTCCTTAAAATCTAAACAAATCTCAATTTATTGATCATCAAAATGGGTAAATTCATTCTAAAGTTATATATTCATAGATTCTATATTTTAAGGATGAGTGAATGTAGAAAATCCTCAAAGTTAGGTAGTCATGTCATATTTTCATATTTGGATTATAATTAAGTAGAAAACCCTAATATTTTGTATATCTGATTATTAGAGTTCTATAATTAATATTTTTAGATTAGGTAATGATTTTCCCACTCAGTTATTTGTGATTCATATGTTATATGATTAAAAATATGGTCTTCCAAAATAATTATATAATTGGATAAAATTTATAGCTAAAATAAATCATAGTGAAATTGATATAATGTCCTACTAATAAAGAATATCCAATTTAAATTTTATTATCTTTTAAACCAAAGACAATCTTATGAAATTCATTATTAAATTATTTTTAATTATAATACTCATATAATGAAAGATTCTATTATCTATAATAAATACATTATGATAAACTCTTACACTAATAGAAATTTTTTAAATGAAAAAATATTAGGTGAATAAAATTCCTAGAATGGTTTAAGTATGTGAAAATAATTCTCAGATAAAATGAAAATTTTAATATGTTTGAGAAAATACATTAAAAGAAACTATGAGTAACTAAACCTACTAAATATGAGAATGACACTTATAGTAAGAAAAGTAATGGTTATCCTAATTTATCTATATTCATTTTTTTTTCTTTAGATGCCAATATTCAAAAGAAATATGAGAATTTAGAAATTTTTGGGTGGCAGATAACATAAAAATTCTCAATTTAAAAAACATATATATATTATATATATTTTAAAGTTTTATTTTTCTATGTAATATGGTTCATGATATTTAAATATCAACTTAAGTGGTCAACAAGATTGGGTATGTAAAGAGAATAAAGAGACTAGGTTCACTGCACAGGTTTGGCATGGCTATAAAAATTATTCCATAATCTCTTTTTAAAATGTTTTAGTAGTTAATTTTAAAAAATAATAATATGAAATATATGGTCAGGAATTTTTTCTTATGGTTGGAATTTTTTGATTTAAAACAAAAATATGAATGAGATTGAAAAATTTTTACATGATATACTCAATATATTGAGGATTACTAATCAAGAAATGGTAGGTCCAATATCAAAATGTATGATAATGGTTTAAAATAGAAAGAGTTAATTTTTTATATAGAAAAAAAGAAAGGGATATTGGGTAGAGTCCATATTAATTTTGTTAAAACTAAAACAGAGAGATTCTGAAGAAGGATATTCTTTCCAATGAGAAAAAATATTAAATTAAATAATTAATTTTATAGAGGATCTGAATGGTTTTAAGAATATGTATGTATATTCCATGTTAAATGATAATGCTAAAGAAATAGATTTTTATATTTTTATGGGTATATGATATAAACTACAAATTAACAAATTAATTAGTATTTTATTAGTGTTTGAAATTAAAAATGAATTTTTTTATTGTGTTTGAATTATGTATTAAAATGATGCATAAAACAGAATATAAATCATGGAATTGGATTTCATGAATTATTTCCAATCTCATTTTTTTAATAAAAGATATTAATTTTATATCATTTAATTTCCCTTATATAATAAGATATTCTTTATAAATAATGAGTTTTCAGGAATAAAATGAGGTGATATTTTTTATATACATGGTTAATGATTCAATTAATTCTAATACATGGATTTAAAAGAATAGTTTTTAATAATGAATCAAATATAAAAGTTATTTCTTCAAATTATTTGTTAAAATATGTGGGAATGAGTTCCCGCCACCCAATAGTAACTTATTTTAAGTTATAAAATATTATCTTTAGAATATTTATTTAACCCTATACATTATAATTTAACATATAGTTGTCAATAGTTTTTAAATTTAATATTCCCATGAATTAAATATGTATTATTTCCAAACACAAGAGAGTCCGGGTTTGAGAAAAATATATTTTGAAAAGAATATAATTTATAAGAGTTTGTTAAGATTATTATTAAACTTGGATAAGTTAAAAGTCTTATAAATATGTTATTATACCATTATAAATAAAATCTAAACTCATTTTTATCCAAAAATAGGACAGGTTATATTGGAAAATAATGATCTTAATGTAAACTAGTTTTTTTTATTTTTATTACTAAAATATCTTAAAAAATTGATTTGATATGTTAAAAGACAGTGATGATGAATTAATAATTAGTATAAGTATTTAAGAAATCATAAGTTATTAATATCAAAACATTATATTATTTCAAAGTAAGAAAGTATACGTATTATGTTAAAATATATTTATAATTGTATTTTGAATTATAATCTCACCATTATTCAAATAATCTTTCCACATATATTTTGACATATTAGAGAATTTTAGTTTGAGAATTTATAAGACAGTCACATAGGGATGGTGTACGAATTACATAGTGTTGTAATATGTTCAAAGAAACCATAAAAATTTAAGAACATAAGACCTCATTGGTAGTCAATCATATGGGATACGATTAGACAAATGATGATATGTGGTTTTTAGTATATTATTAAATGATTTTAGGAATATGCATTATTATCTAAAATGAAGTCCATATTTTATAATTCTTTTATATTGGTTTCATATAATACATGAAGTGAAATTGTAATTAATCTCTCAAAGAATGATTTTTAGATATATATAATTAATAATCACTATGTAATATTTTATTTTATAATTTAATTTCAATATTTGAATTGGATGGGTTTTTTATAGAGATTAAAAGATTACACGTGGGGTAAAAAAATAATTTTGTGTGATATATGAATTTCTACTTATATTTCATAGAGTGTTTTACATTAAATATTTGGTATGGTGGGTGTAATTGTTTCATATTGAATCCCCATTAAATAACATTCAACATATACCTATCATGGGAACCATCATACATTAATTCTTTTCATATAAAATCCATAAGTTGGAGATAATTATGGTGCGTTTTAGAATGTTGTTGAATAATTAATTAATTAGTGATTAACCAAGATAGGATTTTCCTCTTATATGATAATTCTTGCATCATGAAACTTAATTGGTAAGGACTAAATAAGTTTATAAATATACCTAGATAAGTGACATATGGTGTGTTTATTAATTGGGATTAGGTTCTTGTGATATGAACATATTCCTAGGTGAATAGAATATGATGGGTTCATTGGTAAGGTTAGTTTATAATCAAATAATTGGTAATATTTTTATAAAATATATGGGATTTATAAACTCTATGTTTTATGGTGACTTAATGTCTTGGAAAGTCACATTATTATGATAATTAAAGTACAAAGAATTATGGAGATACATTTGTTTATTTGAGATAATGTCATATCCCATTATAGATTTAATGGAAATTATGTTTTCATATAAGATTATATTTGAATAAAATTAGAGATTAAATAATTAATTGTTGTTTTCAACACTAAATATTCTTATGGGGTCACATTTTTTTCATTTTTCAAATAAATATTATGTTTTATTTTAATATTTTTCCTTAAACTTTTATAGATACTCCAATATTATTATTTTAGGATATAAAAATATTTTATCTATATTTTATGTATTTTTTATTATGATGTAATATATGGTGAAAATTATTCGTAGATTTATGGAAAAAATTATAATATCCAAGTTTTTTGTTGTTGTGGTTTCTCATGATTTTAAAATTGATGTAACATTAGATTAAAGTAAATTTATTGTATGAGGAAATAGTGAGAGTGGGAGATAAATATAAATACAAAAAATATAAAAAACCATGAAGTGTTTGTAGTAACAACATTTATGTTTGTACAAAAGTAAACCATTTCTTAAAAAATATCACACCAACATAGTTCCATTCATGATAGAAAATGTATTATATTATAATGATTGTAAATAGTTATTCCACCGAATAATTTCTGTAATGATATGTTTAAAATATAATATTATTAGAAATAGTTTTAACATATAATATTGTTGTTAAAATATTAATGAAATTATGAAATAATTAAACTTGTATGACATAAGTTATAACAACAACAAATTTTACTAAAATTTTTTGATTGTGGAGAAATTGTTTTGAGATATTTGGAAGTTTAAATAGATCTTTTATTGGATATATAAATGGTTCATGACTTATGTATGAGGGGGTATGTGAATTTTATTTGACATCATGTGAAAGACAGTGAATCTATTCTCTTTTCGCTTCCTATCTTTAACTTAACAGTATACCAAAGAGGGGATTGAAGGATATTCTTCCCAAGAATTAGAGGATTTGTAAAACCCATGGATTACCCTAATAATATAGGTTCTTTTTTATATTTTATCTTCATAAACATGTGCGAATAAGGTGGAAGACTTTGAAAAATAATGGGTTATTTTTTATTTGTATTTTTTTAATATAAAAAATGGGTGGATATTTAGGTAAATGGGTGTTAGTGGTTTATTTTCAAAACATTTATGCATAGGATCATACTATTTAAAACCCATAGAAACAAAAATAATCAAAAAATATATTTCAATGTTAATAGGTTTTATAAGAACAAAATTGATCATATCAATGAAAAAATAAAAAATTCACTAAAAGTAAATATAATGTAATAATAAATACTCAATATAAAATAATAATAAAATGAATGAATATAAGAAAAAGAATATAATATAAAAAATAAAAACTGAGTGGATATCTGAATGAATCCCTATAGTATCTAGCCTAAGTTTCAATAAATTATAAATTGTTTACAGTGTCAAAAATAAAAAAATATTAATAAAACAATTACATTTTGAATAAAATTTAATTTTTTTCAAAAAAATAAAAATTAATTAATATTAATATGCCTCTATAACACATATAAAAAAAATTATATTTTGTTAAATAATCTCAAATAATGCATAAAAATTATTTATTTGGGGAATTAAATGACATAAGGAAGCATTCATCTATAATAAGATCATAGGTATAACTTCTTATTAAAAAACCACCATAGTGACCTTCTCTAAATAATTATAGAGAGTGAATAAGTTGAATTGTGAAATTGTGGTTTACAATCTTTTTATTTATTTATTTTGGTGACATCTATTGAGTTTGGTTAATTCTCTTAAATTTTTTCAAAACGTGTTTTTTCAAGAATAATTTTTAAAAAGATTTTTTTTAATAATGTTTTTGGAAGCAGTAAAGGAAATTTGAGTATATGAAAGGAAATTTTCTAATGCATTTTTCTCTAATTTATTGATGAATGTATCAAAAGAAAAAAAAATTAAAACTTAGAGATCATGTGAGTTCACCATTTTTAACTGGTCAATTAGAATGTATAATAGTGAATCAGAAGTTTCCTCAGTCAATATAAGAAGATACATGATTTTCAAAGGATGGTGGAATCATTTTTCTAGATAAAAACCTCTAAAAATATGAATTGTGCCCAATTTCTATGTAATATGCACAACATATAGAATATATAAATTTTGGTTAATTGAGATATTGAAAATATTTATTTTAGAGTAAGATTGATTGTAATCTCTTGTATTCTTTTATCATAGTGATTGAAATGATCTCCCATGGATATAAGAATTTTTTATTAACCTCAAAATTATTATTTTTTATTCCATTTATATCATTTAATTCTAGAATTCTTTGTGTTTATTTTTCATATCATCTAGTTCTTGAAAATGGATTCAATGATAGTCAGTTAAAATCAGAAGGATAAAAAGATTCTAGAAAAATATTCTTCTAGATGATTGTTACTATTCACATACCTTAAAAGTGGGTTTTCCCCCCAATGAGTATAATTAAAGGAATTTATATTTTTACAAACCAAAAAATGGACATAATCATGTCAAGTAAAGTAAATATCCAAATTTTCAAATTTAATGTAATAGGCTTTGGTTTTTGGAAAGTGTAGTTGGAAGATATGTTGATATTGTAAGATCTGGTTGCTCTTTTTTATAGATAATTCACATAAAATATAGATAAAACTGAATTTATATGGTTTTATAGGACTTATGTATCCTTGGAAATATTGTATCTTGATCAAAATTCATTTTTCAATATTTTGTTCAAGAAAATAATTATGAAATATATGAGAGTGTTGAATGACATGCTTAAGAAACCAATGGAATTAAAAAAAGTATTTATTATGTGGTGAATATTTATCTTGATACTATAAAAAGTAAAAATATTATTATACCATATAAATGATTTCAACATGATATGAGGATGGAATTAATTAGTGAAGTTTAATTTCTAGGATGATTTTTGAGTGTTCATTCTTTTATCTTCACTTTTTGAAATATAGGATTCCATTGTGATAACATTAAGTTATTTGAGTACAATGAAAGAACATTTATTTGATGAAATTTGGAATATTATTCTTAATAAAGTGTTTAGGTGGAAGTAAATAATGTTTCCCTCTAAAAATTCTCTTAATATTGAAAGATAGGGAAAATAACCTTGATAAAAGGAAAATTAGAAGAAGTAATGTGAAGATAAGTCCCAAGAAATAATTATTATTAGATCAGCTGCTCAATTCACTACATTTTTGTAAGGTTTATATCAAGAATTAATTTATAAATGACATGTTTTATGTGGATAAAGAACCAGTATTTTGAAGTATTAATTTTTTTAGTACGAAGTAATGATGTAATATTCTATTTCTTAGTGTGAATATTTTGAAAGAATCATGGGTTATTGACTTGAGTGCATTTTTTTATTCAATTTTTAATATTGGATCAGAGTTTACTAAGTATCTTGAATCTTTTATAGAGTAAATATAGTCGATGATATATCTATAATGATATTTGAAAAGGTAAATTTCAATATTTGGATGAAGAATAGAGGTGTTTTTAAGCTGAAATAGGTTATACACATTCCATGTCTTTAGAAGAACTTTATATCAGTTGGATAACATGATATAGTAGGTTTTGAAACTAGTTCCTAATATGGACTATTGAAGAAAACAAAATTATCCATGGTGATTTATCATGCGGTAATGAATGGAACTCTATACCAGACTGGAAGAAAATATGTCATTGAAATTACTTGATGAACTTCATCAAAATATCCAGAAGTATGGAACTATAGATATGCCCGCCTATGTGAGAATAATATGAAATTTATTATGGAAAATGGTATAAATAAACTCAATAACATTGATTTAGAAAGGTGAATGATTTTTATTCAATGAAAACATGATTATGTTTTGTTAAATTTGGATGGAAATAAACATATTAATTGAAATCCAGACCTTGTTTATTCTCATGTTTGGGGATATGTCCTTGTTAATTCTAATAGATGATCTCTATACTTTGTAAATTTTTATTAATGATGTCAATCAAAAGGGATAGTTTTTCTTATTAAAAAAGTATGATGTTTTAGCCATTTATTCAGTGTAATGATTTATCAAAATGGTAGTTTGAACAGAAGTTGAAATGACTCCGAATAGAAAATAGATAAGAATAAACTAGATACAACTTCCAAAAAAATTATTGTATTAAGGGATTCAGGAATGAGAATAAATTTCCTCGAACTCCAAAAAAGTATAATGTAGTTAAAATAATAAATAAGACACTTGAAGATAACACTTTTTGTATGATACTAAATTCTGAAATGTATAAGGGAATTTAGATAGAGATATAAACAAGGAATATTAATTAATCCACATATATCCAACTTTATTTATAGGTATTGATCTTTTGAAAGAATTTTGGTTATGTAAAATACCATATGTAACCATCGCAAAACATTTATAAGTATGGAATATGTTCATGATGATTCTACAGAAAGGGATTTGTTTGAGACTAAATTTAAATTATGTTTTATTATCGAATATGGTGATATGAACATCATATATCATTTATGGGATGATGATAAGAATAAAATCTTATGAAAAATACATGTTATCATCAACAAAAAACTTATGTTTCAAGATGAGAACTTTTAAGTTATAAAGGTTTATGAAAATTCTGCATTAGTGTTCAAGTTGATTGAAATTAATTACCAAAAAATAATACATTCAAAAAATATAGTGGTAAAATTATAAATTATATAAGTAAATGAAACTAAAGTATTTTCACAATGTAATATTTGTGAAATGGTTTTTGGAAAGAAGTTTATTAGAATATTCAATTTAGTAAATGTCATCAACAAGAATTAATCAAAGATTTCATAGGTTTAGCAATGATATGAACATTATAATTTTATTTGATATTAGTTTAGCAAGAAATTATAGAATAAGAATATACCTTAGTGGCTCAGAGATGTAGGATTTTCCTTTGAATAAGGAAATTAATTCCAAAAATGTCAAAAAAAATTGTCAGTTAGAAAAATTATAGAAGAAAATAAATCTCTTAAAACATTTTTTTTCATTTCAAAGAAGTAGCTTATGGAAGTATTAGGTATACAACATGGCTTGTGGTTAAAGGATTACAATAAAAGGAAGGAAGTGATTTATCATAGACATTCACACTATTTATCAATAACACTACTTTCAAGATAGTATTTAGTATTATTTCTTTTGATAATTTTCACTTGTAATAGATGGATCTTAAAATGGGATTTCTTCATAGTGATTTAGATGAGTAGATAATCATGGTTTAGGCCAAGGGTTTTGAATTTTATAGAAATAAGAATAAAATTTATTTAATATTGAATATAATTCACTATGTATTGAAGAAATCCCCTTGATAGTAGAATTGGATGTTTCATTCTTTCATGTTTGAAGAAATTTTCACTTTGTGTGATTCTGAACACTATTGCTATTGGATGTAATGGAATGATGAAACATTAATTTTTCGACTATTTTTTATGGATGATATGTTACCTGTGGGGGCCTAAAATAAAATGTATTGAATATTTTAAGAGTACTTTTTGGTATATTTAAGATGAAGGATCGTGTACATGCTAAGAAAATAATAGAGAAGAAAATTAAGTGAAATTGGAAAGATGGAACATTCATATTATCAAAGAAGGAATACATTTAAAAGGTCACTGAATGATGCAGAAAAACCAAATGTAAAACTATATCAACTAACTATTACAAACAATTCAAACATATAAAGGCATTACAATCATATTCAGAAGAAGAAGTATGAAACATGAAAAATTTTCTATATGTTTCAACCATCAAAATTTTGATATATTACATAGTTTTTAAATGACCTAATATTTACTATGTAGTGGTCCTTGGGTGATACTATATATCAAATCCGAGAAGGATACATTTTGATGATGTGAAATGGATCATCAGATATCAAAAAGGTTTATAAGATACATCACTGTGCTTCGGTGATAATGATCCATTGAATGGAATTTTATATGCGTATTTTTTTAGATACATGGATGTTGAAAGAGTTCGACTGGTTTTGTCTTCAATTTTAGAAGGATAGTGATTAGTTGGTTTTCTCATCAACAATATATGCTTATTTTGTGAATAACATAATAATAATATGTTTTTTAAAGAAGTGGTAAAGGTTGTTTTCTAGTAAATGTAATTATTGAAGGATCTCGAGAAATAATTAGAAGTAGAATTATTTTTATATGATATTTATAGTTCCATTTACCTTTCTACGAAACCTATTGTTAATATAAGTATAAAACACATTAACTTGAAATTAAATTTCCTCTATAATTTATAAGAAGGAAAGTTATAGGATCATTAACATGTGGATAGAATGAAAAATCCTACATACATGTTTACGAAGGTTTTATTCCTAGAAATTTGGTGGGAGCATTGTGCATTAGTTAGACTTGGATGGATGGAGGGTGATTTATAATAATACTCACACAAGAATAAGGTGAACTCTAATGAAAATAGAAAGTGTTTATAATCCATGAAGTATTCTTCTTGTGAGATATTATTTGGTTTTATGAATTCACTTCATTATTTCTGAAAGTAGTATTCCTAGAAGAAGTGTTTCCAAAATAATTATTTTTTAAAATATATTTTTTAAAATGGATACGGACCTCAAAATATTCTGAAGGAATTTTTCAAATTTATATTTCTCAAATTTCAGTTAAAAATATCAAAAGTAAAATTTTCAAAACATGGGATGTATTGATGTTCACTAGTTTTAATTAGTCAATAAAAAGGTCTAACAGTGTATCAGATATTTCCTCAGTCAATAAAAAAAATTAAATATTTCATTATCCACTAAATGATTCTAATATTAATTCTTAATATATATAAGATGAATGTGATTCATTATTCATTAACACCATTTTAGTGTATTTTACACTTTGAACATCACTTCACATTATTATTGTAATTCATTTTTAAAATGCACTATTAGATGGTACATTTTTGAACACCATATAAAATACCCAATGATCTTGATTTTATATTCATATTTAATTTTATGTTTTTCCATTTCATTGGGAACAATTCATACTTTTTGATTAATTGAATATTCACATTGGAAGACCACCAAAGTGGACGTTGAAATAAAAATATTCTAGGTGAAGTGAACTAGACAACAGCCCAATAAAACTACTGTATTGGCCAATATCCAAGCCCAATAAATCTGAAAATGTAATTAAAGATAGAGGAAACCAAGTATAACATTTAATCAAATAGTGAAAAGAGCTAATTCAGATTTTTTAATGGAGTTATAGGAGGCCCAATTGGAAGATGAAATTCTGGGCCAGATTCTGCGGCCCAGAAAAACATCCCACCATTCCGATCATATCTCTCTTGAAAAAAAATCTATTTTTTCGAATATTTTACCAGAGTATAGGGGACATCTGGGGATACATTTTATTTTACTTAGTCCTACTCTAATTAGGACATATTTAAGGTCATTTTGAAACTTCTGTTCGGTGGATGAAATCTCGCTTCCACTTCAGGTCAAAGTTAAGAAATCCACTCTCCATTACATTCCACCACCCTAGGCCTACCATACTCTAGTGGGATACTTTGTACTATTACTGGATAGACCCTAGACTTCTTAAATTCATATTTAAGGTAGTTTTGGTGGAGGATTGGATCATCATGGAACTTTGTTTTCATTTTAATGTTATTATGTTGATTTTTCTTTATAACATTCTTCTTTCTCATATAAGTTGTTTGAATCACCATAGTTTTTAATAAAAGTTATTATTATTATATTATTATCTTCTTATTCAAATCAAGTTGATATCTTTTCATCATGGTGTGAACTTATTCACACCAAACTTTGTGTTATTCTTCACACAATGGTGGAGTGATCGTTATTTTTTTGTTTTTACATCTTCAATTCCACCCTAATGAGTCTACTTCCCGCTTTTGTTGAGAATATGTCATCAATAGAGGGGTAATTGTTTTATGTATTGATACAAGGGAGTAGAAAGGGGATATATTGGATATTATTTCTCACTCCCTAAATTTTTATTAATTTCTTTTATTTGATTTTATTTTATTCAATGATTTTCTCTCTTCCTTTTCCTTATGGAATTTATTCTACCCACTTTTATGTGCAAAGAAGATAATTTAACTTGGTGTGCTCCTGAAAATGATCCTACAATTGTATAGAAGATTAGAATGCGTTTTTAAAGGTGTTTAACCTGTAATTGATGACATTAGTTTGAATTCATTGAATTAATACTTCTCAAGTAAATGAAATTGAAATCATTAAAAATGTAATTCATCCAATCCACCCCAATCAATAACCTAGTATCAAATCATTATTTTAAATTGAATTCACATAGATCTCTTATTTCCCTTTTAAACCCATCTAAAATCAACTGAAGCTTCCCACTTCATAGCTGAAAACAATCCATATAATGTACGTGTATGTAGGTTACTTCTTAGGTCTCTAAGGATTCGACAAGCCAAGCTAAACTACAAGTGATCGATTAACCCTAAAATCATGGGTAAATTTGGGAGAGACCAAATTTTGGTGTAGTTGTTGGGGACCCAATTAATTCATATCAACATCAATTCTATTCTCCCCCAATTATTTTTTATCACACTATATTCTATTATCTTTTCCATTTATCACTTTTTTTCTTTTTGTGCATGTCCTCCTACACCCGTGATAACTCAAATAGATTAGTTCGGGTGGATAGTCTAGGGGTTGGGGAGTCAATCACACCTAGGGAGTCATAAATTCCATAAATTCATGTCAAAGAGTTCAATGAAATTATTGAAAGCATGTGCCCACCACATTAACTTGGAAAAAATAAGATGAGGCTATTTCCTTTCTCACTTAAGGATTGAGAAATGAATTGGCTAAAAAATCTTAGACTTGAATCAATCCACTCCTGGGACAAAATAAAAAAATATTTCTACAATAACAGTTCCCCCATCACAAAAAAAATCACTTAAAAAGAGCATTAAAAACTTTTTTGAAAAATAAGGGAAGTCATTTTAGGAAAACTGGGAAAGGTTCAAAGATACACTCAACATGGTACCTCACCATGGATTCTCAATCCCAGAACAAGTTATAATATTCTATGAAGTGTTGGGTTTGGGAAACAAACAATTAATTGACATGATGTATAATGGAACCATAAAAAACAATGCCCCAAATGATGCTTATGAGTATCTAGAAGGACTGGCTGAAAAAAATACCAAACATGGGGAACATTAACTTACTATGGGAAGCCACACAAATCCGGTGGAATTAACACACTTATAGAGGGAAAAAGCCTTAGGTTAAAACATTTTACACTCACTAAGATGGTTGAGAAGATGGATCTTAGGAAGATCCATGAAATTCCAACTGCTACCCCTATTTTCAAAATTTTTGAAAAACATGACCACAAGACTAACAACTTACCAACAATACCTTCTATTAAATATGTTCTTTAAGTAGGACTACCAGCGGAGGTCAATGCTCTAAAATTTCAAAAGAAATTGTACCAAAACACATTAAATTCAAGGTATAATGACCATCCAGGATTCTGTTGGAAAGATAACTTGAAACCCATCCAACAACCTAATCATCCACAAGGACAAAACCCTTACCCTCCACAAAATTTTCAACACCATAACTAGTTATAATGACAACTAGTCCAATACCAACAACACATCCAATAACAACTTCAATAACCAATAAAACAACAAAATTATTCTTATAGGATAAACAAACCAGCACAATCCCCTACCCAATATGTCCCTCTACCAATAGTTGAATAGTTTTGTAAAAAAAATGGAGAAAATGAACTCAAAAATCTCATCCCTTAAACATTAACTACAAACCCTAAAAATTGTGAAGGAATGCATGCCTAATCAGGCCACACCATCCTTAAATTTAAGGGGAGTATCTAGTTACACACAATCTTTTCATTAAAAACTCAAAGTAGTGACTATTTTAAGAAGTGCTAAATAGATTGAGATACTCGAAAAATTCATTCCAGAACCATTAAATAATTCAAATATGCATGAAAATTTTGAAGAACCACCCACAGATTCCGAAAATCCCAATGAGAATGTGAATGAACCAAAACCACACCAAACACTCAAACATCCTTCTCCCTTACCTCAATGCATGAGAGGAAAATATAAACCAGAACTAAATGAAACATTGAGAGAAATATTCTCTCAATTTAAGTTGAACATACTCCTTAAATATGCAATCCAAATCATTCCTACCTACTCAAAGTACCTTAAGGACTTGTTTAATTTTAAAAATAAATTATCACCTAAAAAAATTTCCTTTTGGTACTTAATGTGAGTACCACCATTCAAGGGTCCATTCATCCAAAGTTGAAAGATCTAGGATGTCCATACATTAATGTTTAGATAGAAGAGAACAAAGTTGTAAAATACTTTTTTGATCTAGGAGCTATTTGGAACATCATTACTTATTCCATGTATTGGTAGTTAGGGATTGAAGAACTCAAAACAACATCATTCACTCTTCAACTTTCTAATCATAGTGTTCGAGTACCTAAGGGGATATTAAATAATGTTCTGGTGAAAGCTGAAAATTTTATTTACCCTACTAACTTCATTGTCCTTGAAAATCACTCTATATTAGGTTCTAGAGAGAAAACCCCATCATCCTTGGTTGTCCATTATGAGCAACAATCAACTCAATCATCCAAGTTAGCAATGGGAATAAGAAAATAACCTTCAGAAGAATGATTATTGATCTAATGATCTACAATGAAACCTCTTAAATTAGGTATGCTTAAGAGATTGATGAGGTTAATTGTATTGGAAGTGTTTATAATGAAGTATATTAAAATAAAGGAATTATTGAAGGATGTTTAAGTCAAGAAGATATTGATTTCCTTTGTTCACATTAGGTATATTTTTCTACTTATCTTGAATATATTTCAGATTTCTCTATTGATGATTTTCTCAAATCACCAATCAATGATACCATTGGTGAAATCAATAACATTGAGTCTATACCCATTCATGACACTGATCTGGCCAATTTAGTGGATGAAAATTCTGTTCAGAAGGAACCAATTTTATCAAGAATTCTAGACAATGAAACTAAGTTCAATACAAATTCCAATCCTTCCTTGGAAGGTGATAACAAATCTGATCTCTAATTTAAGGTCCTGCCTTCACTACTCAAGTATGCATTCATAGGGAGAAATAGAGCATTTATCATCGTCATTTCTTCCTCTCTTGAACCTAATCAATAGATGATGCTTCTGGAAGTACTAAGAAAGAATAAGAAAGAAATTGGATGGACCCTTTCTGATACTCTAGGGATTATTCCACACATTGGAACTCATAGGATTTTTCTTGAATCTAAAACCAAACTATTTCATTAACCTTAGTGGAGACTCATTCCAAATCTTATGGATGTATTAAGTAAATAACTTCTTAATTTCTTAAAAGAGGGTAACATATACCCCATTTATTATAGTGATCAGGTAATCCCTTTTCAAGTTGTCCCAATGAAATATGGAATCTCTTTGATCAACAATGAGGACGGTGTCCTTCTACCCACAAGGTTAAGTAGTGGATGGAGAGTCTGAATTGACTATAGGAAGCTCAACTCTTGTATGAAGAAAGATGATTTCCCATTGCCATTTACTGATCAAGTCCTCAAGCAAGTGTCATGTCATCAATTATATTGCTTCATATATGGATTCTTAGTGTATAATCAAATTGAGGTCTCCATAGAGGACCAAGGAAAAACAACCTTCACTTAACTATTCGGCACATTTGCCTTCAATCGCATGCCCTTTCGGTTATGTAATTCCCCTGGAACCTTCCATTAGTGCATTATGGAAATCTTCTAGGACATGGTGGGGAACTTTTTAGAGGACTTCATGGATGAATTCTCCATATTTGGGGATAATTTTGAGGGATTCCTTATAAATGTTTAAAGGGTTTTTCCAAGATTCAATGATTAGAACATCATCTTAAATTGTGAAAAATTCCATTTCATGGTAATGGAAGGAATTGTTCTAGGCCATCTGGTCTATAGTAGAGTGATTTATATTGATAAATCTAAGTCTGACACCATTTTTCACCTTCCCTCTCCTAAAACGGTTAAGGAAGTGATATCCTTTTTAGGACATGATGGTTTCTATAGAAGTTTCATTAATAATTTAATCTCTATTTCTCGACCACTTGGTGCTCTATTGGTGAAAGATGCTGCATTTTTAGGGATAAAAAGCTATGTGGAATCATTATCTACACTCAAGTCATCTCTTATCTCTCCGCCGATAATTAAATATCCAAATTAAAATCTTTTTTTGAGCTCATGTGGGATGCGAGTGACATCAATGTAGTATTAGTCTTAGGAAAACAGTGTTAGAAAACTCCATGTGTCATTTATTATGAAATAAAATCTTTAAATTATGAACAGATAAACTAAAACACCACTGAGAAATAGTTGCTTTATTTTTTCTTTTCCGTATAGATATTCAGGTCTTATATCTTAGGATCACCCATAATTTTCTTCACCAAACATTCAGCCCTGAAAAACCTCTTCTAGAAACAAGATACTAAGGATAGACTAAATAGGAGCGTCCTTATCTTACAATAATTTTACCTCATAATCAAGGAAAAAGGGTATTGAAAATGTTATAGTTGATAATCTCTCTATCATAGAATTTAACGACAAATTATATCACCTTTATGTGTCGGATTCATTCCCTAATGAAAACCTATACTTTGTGAGTGATTACCCTTGGTATGCCGACATAGCCAACTACATAGTTACAAGACTCATTCCAAAATTCTTAAGACACAACATAGATAGAAATTCCTTTTTTATTTCAAGAACTATGTGTTTGATGATCCATACCTCTATATGTTCTTCCCTGATGAATTCATTCGAAGGTGTGTCCCACAATCTGAACAAGAGTCCATCCTTAAATTCTGTCATAGTGAGGCATATGGAGGTAACTTTTCCTCTATATAAATTTTTTATAAGGTTCTATAGTGTGGTCTCTTCTGGCCCACCCACTCAAGGGACTCCACATTTTTTTCAATGTTGTTCTAGGTGTCAACAAGAGGAGTACATCACAAAAAGGAAAAAAAATCACTCACTTTCATCTTAGTGATTGAAATCTTTGACTTCTGGGGAATCAATTTCATAGGTCCCATGAAAAAATCTTGGGGATATCTATACATTTTTTTAGCTGTTGATTATGTATCCAAATGGGTTGAGTCCATTCCTACAAAAACCAATGATCATCAAACTTTGATTATATTTCTCATGGAAAACATCCTCTCTAGATTTCGAATTCCTAAAGATATCATTAGTGATCGTGGAACTCATTTTTACAATCATCAATTCTCATAAATCATGAAAAAGTATGGAATTTCTCACAATTTTTCCACTTCTTAACACCCATAGACCAATTTTCTAGCATAGTTAGCCAGTCGATAAATCAAAAACATTCTTGAGAAAACTGTTAATCCATCTAGGAATGATTGGTCCGAGAAACCATTGGATTCCCTTTCAACAAATCGTAAAACATTTAAAACCATCCTAGGAATGCCACCAAATATATTGGTTTATAGAAAAGCATGAAATTTACCTATTTAAATTGAGTATAAGGCTTTTTGAGAAATCAAAAAAAATTAAATTTGACATTTCTTTGGCTGAAGAAAAGAGGAAATTAGATCTTAATGAACTCAAGGAACATAGTATTGAGCCTTATTATAATTCAACGATAAATAAATCTAAATTTCAAGCCTACCAATCTAGGAATATAAATGTTAAACACATTGAACCAAGAAAATATGTGCTCAACTATAGTTCAAAACAACATTTACACCTTGGAAATTTGAGGTCCAAATATTCCGGTCTATACATAGTGCATAAGGTGTACCCCCATGGGGATATAGAAATTCAAGATCCCACCAATGGTCAAACCTTTAATGTTAATGGTCATAGAGTCAAACCATTCATTAAACCATTCTAAAAACTTGATGTTCATGAAGACTTGTGCTAACCAACATTAGATGAGGAAAATACTTATACAATTAGGGGTTTTTGTCAAGAAAGCTATGTTAAACCAAAGCGCATCATGGGAGGTCACCTATGGTTTTCATGTTTCTAATCCTTGTAAATCATCTTTATCTTTCAAATAGGATTATTGAATCATTTTAATATTTAAAAAAAATTACATAATCAATCAACTATGAATATTATAGTACCTTAGACTATTGAATTGTTCATCTATTATGAGTATGGATGGATATGAAAGGGTAGTGTCATATTCATCTGTGTCACGTGGTGTGATCACTGAGTAATACCTTACCCAGAAATTTAAAAAGAAGACAATGTATCATCAGTTTTTTTATTTATGTGTTTTAATGTTAAAAAAATTATTATTATTATTATTAAAATAAAAAAACAAAAGGACATGTCATAGGACGTGTGGAAAACCTCGTCATAACCATTGAATCCACAGGGACTCGAACCTGTGACTGAAGGAAGACAGGGGCACGCACTATCCACTAACCTATGGGTTATAGTGATTCTTTCATCTATAATTTTTTATATATAATTATATTTTACTTTTTTTATATAAATATATATATATATTGTTTTTTTTTCATTTTCCTCATTCCACTATGAAACACAGTTAGTAACTTGGATATAAAAGGATTAAATTGGAGCAACATGAACATCAACTTAAACCACCAGGTGAATTCATTCCATGATTTTAGTTTTCAATTTCATTTCTTAAGTCCATTCCTTTACCCTTTCTATGTTTTATTTTCTTTAAACACTGGGTACTGTGTTATTATATGTTGGGGGTGAAAAGAAAGAAAACAATTACTTTTGTATGCATAAAAATAGGTGTGGAGGGAAATTTTCATTGACAATGAACATGATAATACACATTGAACACTTTGAAATTGAATATAAAATAATTCAGCCTGCCGTGATTCTTATTTTAATGAATTTATAATTACATGAGTATAGATTTTGGAAAGTGTGGTTGTCCTATGTAAAATTTCATTGTTTATATTTTCATCCAAATGAATAAAAAATTTCCCATTACAAATCCTTTGGATAGTGGGGTATTAGTTTGAGTTCATGGGGTCCCCCAAATAAATATCATAGGTTTGGTGATCATTTCAGTTTTTATATGAGTGTTCAATAAAAAATCAAAAAAATTCAAGAAAACAAAAAAATGCACATAGAGAAATGAAATGACCTAATATATGGATTTCAGCACTTGGGGATTGGGACTCCATAGTTGTTTGGCCCAGAGTCAGTAATTTTATATCTATTTTTAGTTATTTGACTTTGTTTTTTACTGATTTAACTCGAGATGATGCCCGAGTATGTGGGATTCACTTGGTGCCCCATGATCTTTGTGCCTTAAAGTCATCAGCAATGTCTCACTATATGGGTTGACTCTATTGAGTCCAATTTCAATTAAAATTGAAAAATTGAAACAAAAAAATAAAAAAAAATATAACAAATAATAATAATTGAATATTCATCTTAATATTAAAATGAAATTCCACGTAGATCTTCCATCATTTCCCCCTTGAATAATGATGAACCCCCATATCTATTGTGATACCCAACACATCATCATACTTAATTGATATTAGACAAAATATGGAAATGAATTTGAACAATGGAATGGGCTTGGTATTGGGATTTTATTGTGCAACTATCTTGTATTGAAATATTTTTATGGGTTTTATTATTGTTTGGTATAAGGGTTTTTGGTGATCATTGTGTATTGAAATTTGTTTTGGAAAATGGAATTCAAATTTTATATTTCTAAGATATATTTTCATCATGACTAGAAAAAACATAATTTGGGGGTGTTATTATCCACTAAATGAGTATAATATTCATTGTTAATATATATAATATTCAAGTGCTTCATTATTCATAAACACCATTTTATTATATTTTACACTTTGAACAACATTTCACATTATGATTGTAAGTCCTGTTTAAAATTAACTATTACTTGGTACATTTTTTAACTCCATATAAAATAAGAAATGATATTGATTTTATTTTTGTATTTAATTTTAATGTTTTTCATTACATTGGGATCAATTCATAATTTTGGAGTACTTAAAGATTCACATTGGAAGACCACCAAAGTGGGCCTTGAACTAACAACATTCTGGGCAAAATGAACCGTAGAGTAGCCCAATAAACTATAGTAGAGGAAAATTTACAAGCCCAATAAATATGAAATATTATTTTAAAATATATTAAATCAAGGGGAACATTTCATAAAATAGTGACAAGAGATAATTAAGATGTTTTAATGGAGTTATAGGCGGACCAAGTTGAAGATGAAATGATGGTCCAGATTCTGTGGCCCAAAAAAACATACCACCATTTCGAATATATCTCGAAAACCAAAATTATATTTGGGATAAAATTTTAAATTAGGTTTGGAGAAATCAGGGGATCTATTTTCTTCTTCTATTTTCTACTCTAATTTTTCCATCTATAAAGTCATGTCAACGCCTCTGTCCGGTGGATGCAATCCCCCTTCCACTTCGTGTCATGGGTGAAAAAGTCCACTCTTCCTTACATTCCACCACCATCGGCCTACCATACTCAAGTGACATACATTGTACTATTTGTGGCTTGACCCGAGGATTCTTAAATTCCTATTTAAGGTAGTGGTGGTGGAGGATTCTAACATCTTGGAGCTTTGTTTTCATTGTAATGTTATTAGGTTGATTTGTCTTTGTAATGTTCTTTCTCATGTAAGTTTTCCAAATCACCTTAGTTTTTAATGAATGTTATTCTTATTATATTATTAGTTTCTTATTCATATAATTTTTATACCTTTTCATCATGGTTTGAACATATTCACACCAAACCGTTTGATATTCTTCACACAACGGTAGAGTGGTTGTTATTTTGTTGTTTTTACTTCTTTTATTCCACCATTATGAGTCTACTTCTCACTTTCATTGAGAACATGTCATCAATGAAAGTATAACTCTATTATTGGTTGATCCAAGTGAGTATAAATGGGATTTATTGCATATTATATCTCACTCTCTAAATGTTTATTAATGTCTTATATTTTATTTTATTATTCAATGATTTTCTGTCTTACTCTTCCTTACTGAATTTATTCACCCCACTTTTATGTTCTAATAAGATCCTTTACCTAGGAGTGCTCATGAAAATGATACTAGAAGTTTATAGGTGATTATTATGTGTTTTTGAAGTTTTTTAACCAGTTTATGATGACATTATTTTGAATTTATTGAATGAATCCTTCTTGAGTTAATGAAATTTAAATTTTCAAAAAAATAAATTCATCCAATCCAACCTGATAAATAACCTTGAATCAATTCATTCTTTTAATTTTAATTCACATAGATCTCATAGTGATATTTTAATCCCACATGAAAATAACCAAAGTTATCCATCTAATATCCAAAAACAATCCATAGAATTTACATGTCTATAGGTTACTTCTTAGGCCGATGAGGATTTGACAATCCAAGATAAAGTACAAGCAACTGCTTAACCCTAAAATCTTGGGTAAATTTGGGCAAGACCAAGATTTTTTGTGTCACAAACCAAGATGGGTTTTCATTCTACCAAGACTATGAAAATTCCTGAGATTCATTCTAGATCCTCCTAGGATAGTGATTAGCATCGGGCATCAATTATAGTATTGGTGAAAATTATTCTTCCCAATAATAAAATAAAATAAATAAATGAGACAGAGAACAAAAAAAGAAACAATAAACCAATGAATACAATATGTACAACAACAGGATCATGATAAAAATACTTCATAACAAAATATTGACCAAAAAAAACTAAAACCAAATTGGAAACAACTTGGCCTGAATGTGACCTCTTGGTCACCACCAATGATAAAACCAACTTTTTCAAAATACAAACCCGAACCAGAAACCTAAAATAGAAAAATTGATCGTGTATACCAATGTTGAGTTTCACAGTTAAGGTTTGAGCATAAACCGATTTTCAAGAAATCACCACAAAATATATACATTTACTTCTACAAAATGGTATAAAAACTAATGTTTAAAATACATATATGTAACAGGGATTTGTCATTTTAAATGTAAAAACATAGCTTTCCCTTTATAAATATAAACACAGCACATAACACTTTTCAAAATAGGTTTCCATTTTAGAACCCAGTTTAAAACATAATATTAAATAGTGATACCAAAATATGTGATCAAAATAAATATCAAAAAATTAAAGAAACAGTGCAAGCAGGAATATACTTGAAGGGAACAAACCAAGTGCAACAGAATAAATAAAATCATGAAGATAATAATATTTTTCATTTCATAAGAATATATAGAAGAAATCCCAAGAAATTTTCATTTTGTAATCAACTGTCATCATATGTTTCAACTCTATAGTTAATGACTAACTATCTGCTCTAAACTAATCTCACTAGTGGCACATTCTACCTTGACTCCCAGAAAATCTAGAGTTTAACAAGCCATCTAATCAAGTTCAATATGTAAATGTAACTCGACCCGCTAGATGAAGCCTAGGAATCCCCTAAAATAAGTATATGGTGAATGAGGAGGTCCTCACACACATGGCATAAATCAATAAACCATAGATTCCATCATGCTTGCCCAGAACAAACATTGACACCACCTATGTGATGATTTTGTCTTCAAAGGGACTATTATAGAGGTTCCCATCACACATCAAGTCATATTCAAGTACCAACCAGGCCTACACGTTATTTCATTTTAATACAAATTAAAAAAATAACTGGAAAGTTCCAACCAAGAATTCTCATTTAAAAATCAAAATTATTTTCCAAATCCTTTTCTGAAATTTAGATAAAACATAAAACATGCTTTAAAGGTTCCAAACGGGCCTTTATATCAATAAATTCCCATTTCATATTATAGGGTTTAAAATAGGTTATAATATTAAAGGAAACTGTAAGAACCACATTTCATATCATTTCAAAACAAAGAAACATTTAGAACCCATCAATGTTGTTAGAAGTATCAATTGAATATGAAGGATTAAGGAATAAAGGTTGAGAGGGGGTGTAGTTTGAAAATCCGAGTTCAATAGGAACATTTTTTTAAATAGATTTAACATTATTTGTGAGCCCATCTATATGTGAACCCCATGAAAAAATGGATATTCCTACATATTATGGAACACTTTTTAGGAACCATGAATACCAAGAGTTTCAATTTAAGAATCACTAAGTGATTATCAACCCTTTAAAAGAGTCCACATATACACAACAGACCACATAACTCACCCAAAACAAAACACATCACTCAACTCAAAAACAAATCAATTAGTTCAATCTTAAGAATATATAAACCAAAATCCATGAACTAAATTTTATATTTATGGTCCGTTTATCAATTTATTAAAACACTTTACAAGCATATATACTTAATCATAATTATATAAATCCTTTTAAATCCCTTATTCCATAAAATTTCCAATATAAAGAAAACATATAAACTCACACAACTATTAAAATCATGAATAATAATTTTATAAATTAAATTGGAAATCTCAACCATAAAATGGAATGTGTCAGAAATGAAATGGCTAGAAACACCTTCCTCAACAATGTGTGAACGCAATGAAACTCCGATAAAAGGAATAACATGACCCAAGAGATAATCTGAATACCTTGGGATTGAAGGAAAATAATACTTACATCAAACCTAATATATATGTTTCATCCAATAAACAACCCAACAGAGAACGTCCAAATAACTAAAGGAGAGGGAGAAGAGTATAAGACAATTGGATAAAAATTCAAATGAACTCACTTAGATTTGAAGGCGGGGAACCTTGGAATTAAGGATAACCAAGGGGAGGAAGGTTTCAGATCCCTCCTATTCATAAAAACCAAGAAAGGGAGGAAAATCTGGAATTTGGGTTAAAAATAAGAGGGAAAAGGATGAATTTCAACTTTTTATGAACATGGGAAACTCCCTTGGTTAGGCTACATGTTTTTCCAAAATGTGCACCAATTGTGCACACCCTAATATAGAGAAGGGAAACCCATATAGTTTAGATGCACTCATTGGGAAATTTTGAACCAATAGTGTACTAAGGTTCTATAAAAAATTACAGAATCCCTCACACACTTTCCACATGATTTCCTTTAATCATGCCCAAGTCGTTCTCCTTGAACCTGACATGAGAAAGGAATTGCACAGTCTCTCTTAGTACATGAATTGTTTGTCCAAACCATTCCCAAGCTATGAAATTCAAACTATTCAAGAAGTAATTTAATTAAAAACACCCTCATCTTTAAAAAGCTATACAATTAACACCCAAATTGTGAATACAAACCATACATAGGGCCAGAACATACTCGAAAACTCAAAATCTCGAAAATTTCAATCAGGGACTCGACCAAAACGTTCTCCAAATGAACCAACACCAAGTAAAGAATAAAATAAATGTTAAACCATGGTTAGGGTTTAACAATTATTCCCACCACAAACACTTTCTTCCCCTATAAATTCACCTTTCCAAACAAAGAACAAAACACAAGCTCAAAGTGAATGAAATGTGATAAACCCATAATCCTCGGGGAGACCTTTCAATCCATAGGCCAAACCAAACTAGATCTAGAGAAAACCAAAAGAAGTATCACTAGAATAGAGAAAATAAAGTTGTTATCCCCCCTCCATAATAAGTTAACCATCACATATCAACGCCATGGAACCACATTAGGCAAGACCAATATGGGAACTCCCAATATGAACCATACCCCAAAAAATGGAAAATCCACATATGGAACTTGAACAAAATAGTTAACAAGAACACAATTCATCATTTCCATAAGAAAAGAGCATCTCCAAAACCAGTTCAATAAAAATCTTAAACCAATCCAAAAAAAAGAAAAACTATTTAAAGATTTAATACCAAAAGGTACAGCCACAAAACTAAAATAAATGAAGACCATCAATCTTTTAAAAACAAAAGACACTACAATATAAAAACATAAACTATATCCACTCTAACCTTGGTAATAAAATTGAAACAATTACTACACCACCACCAATGATTCTTGACTAAGTGAATAACATCACTCTATGGCTTGTGGCCAGAGCCCGAACATCTTAAATCATCTTGTTCACCATAATAAAAAAATGATATCCTCCACATGAGACTTCCTATTAACAAATAATTACTTTCATAACTTCTCCAAGTGACCCAAATGGACACATTATCGACTGAATTTTGGAGGATTACAGAAAGATGGATTCGAATGCCTAAACATACCACATTTGAAGAATATGGTTCAATGGTTTGACAAACAAGGAGCCAGAACCAATGAAGGGGAATTATCATGAGAAGGTTCCTCTAGAATTAACCTCTCTCCATATAGTGAACCTTCATGAGATCCAAGAGATACTATATCACCAACTACCATGGGTTGTGGTCGAGGAACCAACTCGGCAACAAATTCCTCATCCACTAGCTTCACAAACAAAACCTCATAGGATGAAGGAACACACTCCTTGATATCTAGATGAAGACCCTAGAAGAAGAGATGAGTCTTTATTTAGTCCCATAAATAATTATCTAGAGAAAATAGAACCAACTCCTTTAAGTAATCCATATAGGCCCGCACTTTCCATTGACATTGGTAAATTCCCAAGATTTTGCCACTTTCCTCTCCTTCACCTACTCTAGTAAGAACCTGAAGGACCTCGGAACACCCTAAGAGGGGAGGGATCCATTAGGGTGTGAACTTTTTCTTTTTAAAGTTATGGATCGTGTTCCCACATTTGTTGGAACTTGTTAATTATATCAAACAAAATAATGTAGGGAGTGGACACATTACTTTTACATGGTTTACCGCAAAGGGATACGTCCAAGGAGCATACGTCGGCAGTGTGTCGATTATACCAAAATCCACTAATATTCACTAGTTTATGGATTACATGTTTTGGTCACAAACACTCTGTTCCAGGAACACTACCTTTATAAAGATTCAGGGAACACTCCCTACATCCCTTAGATCACTTCTGTCAACTCCCCCTAGCTCACTGCCTTGAGAGAAGTCAACTCAGTTTATCAACTTGATGGTATCTTAAATAGATTTTCTTTGAAGTATTTGTCTCTATTTAGAATGAGACACTACTTGCATCGAAGTCCTAAAATTATGTACATGAAATCACTGAACCACTGAACCAGATAATTAGAAGCCTATCATAAGCATAACACCACACTTGCACGCAAGTCCCCAACTTGCGCGGAAGATTTGGGAATTGTCGTGAAAGATGGATTTCAAACAACACCTACTTTCCTCGTGACCCTTATCTTTTATAAAACTTTCCCTAAGGGATAACTTGGTATTTTTAGACTAAAAGAACAATTTGTGCACAAGATTTACTCTCCTTAAATATTTCACATGCAAATATTTCCTGTGGCTGAGTTACTGTATTTTAGATAGAAAAATATTAAATATTCATTGGGGGTAACCCACAAATTTATTGGCCCTAGATGACCCTATGTGCGAGTTTTCTAACACTTCTTCATCGGTGCATATAAGATTCACGCTGAGCATTCAAAACCCCTTTTGACATCGAATTGGGAGCGCAAACCCTTTCATGCAACATCATCTTTTGCGCACTCCATGACTTTTCCATTTTTCGACGTTCCGGTCCTAAAACATGTTTTGCACGCAAGATCCAAAAACACCTTCAATCATGCATGTAAAAACAAATCTTTCACAAACACTTCATATCATTTACACACACTCCCTTTCCCAAAAACACATTTCTCAATTTTTCTATTTTCCGCCCCAAAAATTTGGCAAAAACTAGATAATGGTGCCACCTTCAATACTACTTTCAGATCAAACTGTAAAACCACATTCCATGTAATCTCCATGATCTTCCATGAAATTGTTGACAATAAAAAACCTTATCTTTGATCAACCCAAAGTATATTGACAAAAAACACAAACCTAATTCCTTTTCCGGCAAAGAACAACATTGGATCCAACAGAACCATCAAATGAAAGTTGTCTTAAACACTTCCCAAGAAATCTTGAGTTGCAAAAATAATGGTACAATGACCTTCCACCAATCCATGGCCATACCTTCAAACAAAAACAAAATATATTTAATCATTATTGCTTCGGGATTTCCCAATGACCGGAAGAAACCATCAACTTTATCAAGACACTCCATAGCCTCTAATAGACATTCATCACCAGAAAAAACCTGAAAAAACTAAGAAGAACCTTACTCCACCACTTTACTGGGAGTCTAAGAAGTGCCAAAAATTGTATTTCACTCGCTAGAAACCATTCTGATCTTTCTATGAGGCATACTCAATATAACACCAAAAAATGAAATCCACACCCTCTCAAAACGCAATCAAAATAGAATCTAAAACAAAAATAGATGGATCACAATCCAAACCCCACAAAACAAAACCAAAAACCCCATTTAAAAATCCATACTTCCATTCCAATTTCAAAACTTCCTTCTTCCAAGGCCACATTACATATAAAATAATCCACATACAAATATAATTTTAAACACCCAAGACCATTTTTAAAAAAAATTAAATCATGAAACGATCTTCCCCTTTGTAAACCATTTTCCCCAAAAATCTATTTTTTATTTCAAAATCCACCCACACCAACTGAGACCACATCAGAACATAACTCACACAAAACTATAGGAATAGGGAACTAGTGATCAAGCATTACCTGAGAACATGGTTTGTGGTCCATTCCCCATGAATGAACCAACCACTATGAATACAGTGAACCATGCATGTGGGCTCCACATGGGTCACTAATCCACATAATCCCACCATAAAATAATGGCTCGCAACCTTTTTCATTCCCAATCCAAACCTCCAAAAACAAAAAAAAATGTCTTTATATGGGACTACCCCTGGAATCCCAAGGCTCAAGACAAGATGGGGTTTATGAAGTCCTTACCATACCAACTTATTAAGTTATAATATTTATAATCTTAAAGCTACCTAATTCTCCCAAATAATAAAGGGCTCCTCTAATACCACCTTTTCATGAACAAGGTTGGGTTTCTATCCAATGCAACACCCAACCCAACCTGCGAAAAGGCATGAGTGGTGTTCACAATGCTCTTGGGTTGGCATCTAGTGCAGGGAATCAATGATAATTCATATGGTACTTCTTTTTTCCAATAAAAAACTGAAATAAATAAACTAGGAAGATCTTGTGGAAAGAAACTATAAACCATTAAATACAATAAATACACAAACAGGATCCAAATACAACTTCAACAAAACAAAATAGAAACTATAAAATGATAATAAAACAAAACTAGAAGTAACTCAGTCTCCACATAACCTCTTGGTAACCACCAACCATAAAACCAACATTCTATAAATACAATCCCAAAGAGAAAATCGAACCTGCAAAACATATTGGGTCTACTGAAACTAAGTGTCACAAGTGGGGTGAAAACATAAATATCTTAATAGGTAAGAACCATAGAATCCATATGTTTCCTTTCCCAAAATAGTCCAAACACACTATTTTGAAATACATATAGAAAATAGTGATTTATCATTTTAAAGATCCAAAAATATCTTTCACTTTTTAAAACAACACACACCACTATACACTTTTCAAAATATATTCCCAGTTTAAACCCAAATAACAAATAGGGGATACCAAAACCTGGGATCAAAAGAAATACCAGAAATAATAGAATCAATACAAGCATGTAGATATAGGAATGGAAATTTATTAAGTGTTAGAGAATAAATAAGAATATTCATATGATAATCATGGGAATTTCATAAACATCATTAGAATAAATCATTATATGTAATCAGTTCAGACTCACATGCCGGCACATGGTGCATCTTCATAGTCCATAACTTGTTGGCTGATCTAAACTAGCCTCACTAGTGGAGCATCCCACCTCACCTCTCATTAAAACCAGGGGTACCAACCCATCTAATTAGGGTTAATAAGAAACTATCACTCGACCCTCTAAATTATTCACATGAATCCCATGATAGTATTACATCGTGAATTAAGAGTTCCTGAAACATATGGCATAAATCAATAACCCATAGATGAAATCGTGCTTTTTCTGGACCAAACCCTGACACCCCCTATGTGATGACCTTCTCCTTAGAGGGATTACCATTGATGTTCCCGTCACACATCGATCCATAAACATGTTCCAGTCAGACCAACATTTTATATCATTTTAAAAACAATTTCCTGACACGCCATTATATACCAATTGGGCCTTATCATTTAAAAATCAAAATTCATTTCAAAACCATTTATAAAAATGAGATAAAATATACCTAGAGAATTAGGAGTCATGAGAGCCTGCTCCTCAGGAAATCAAATAAAAATTATAAAGTACATGTTAAGGCATCACAAAGTCTCTCTACAAAGACATGTGTAAACCTCACAATAATAATTAGAATGAACAAGACTATCATAGTATTCAGGTGACACAATGGACTGAAAGGAGGTGACATAAGAATGGCCCTTTTCACAAGAACATCGACCACTTTATTAGCCTTCTGGTAAACATGTGTGACTTCAAGGGAGAGAGAGTCTAGAAGCCGAAGGCAGTCAGTCCAGACCGGTTGTATCTTCTATGGCACATTCCATGACTGATCTTTCAGAATTTGAACTACAACAAATAAATCAGACTCAATCCATAAATAATTCCAACCAAAATGGACAGCATACCTGATTGCTATAATTATAGCACATAGCTTTACTTCAATGGAAAACCCACTTCCAAAAAACTGGAAGAAGCATCCTTTTACAAACCCCTGATAAGTATGGAATATAACACAATATCTAGAGGGTCCTGGGGCACCAAAGGCAACCCCATAAATATTAATCTTTATCCACCATAGAAGAGGTGGTATCCATCAGATATATTCCACCATTGGTGGCTTCTTCATCCTACTATTTACACCAAGATATCTCAATAGAACAAGATCAACAACATAATTTCTCATAGAAATAGTTTGGATATTAGAAGCCATGTGGATAGCACAATGCACTACTAAGACACCAGTATGAAATAACAACATGATGTTTTTGAACAACAGGTTATTTCTTGACTTCCAAATGATGTCTAGAACAGCTGCAGATGCTGCAAACAGAAGACCACGAACTTGCTCACTTAGATCAGCCTTGTAAATGGACTGTAGTAATAAATCAACTGATTGGAAGGACATTATGTACTGAAATATATAATGCATATAAGACCAGACCTTCTTGTAAGATTTCATGAAACAAAGAGGTGGAATATGTTTCCATTTTCTTCCAAGGAGAGAGTGAAGACCAGGGAAAGATACATGAGAAAAAATATAAAACATGATTTAAATGTTTCAAATGGTCCTTTATATCATTAAATTACTATGTCATATTATAAGGTTTAGAACTAGCCAAACTATTAAGGTACACCTTGAGAAACACATTTTAGATCATTTGGAAACCAAAGAACCATTTAGAAAACATTGGTATTTTTATAAGTAATATTTAAAGTGAAGGTATAAGGGAGAATAAAGAGAGAGGGGGATTCGTTTGATGTTCTAGGTTCAAGAGGAACATTTTTTAAAGAAATACATCACCATTTGTGAGAACATCTATATGTGCACCCCAATAACATATATATATTCCCACATCCAGTGGAACACTTATTGGGAACCATGAATACCCAGAGTTTTTATTTTAGAATCCCAATGGGATTGACTACCCATTTCAAGTGTCCACATATACAAACCAAACAATACAAGTCACAAATAAACCACACATATCACCCAATTCATAAAAAAATAGATTTAACCAAACTTAACCAAATCCAAACAAAACCCCATGCACTAAATTTCATATTTAAGGGATATGTTCCATTTTACCCAACACTTTACATTCATATATACTTAGACATAAATTTTTAAATCCCTTGAAATCCAATTTTACACCTAATTTATAATAGGAAGTCGCTATAGAAATTCACAAACTTCCTCACAATCATTAATATCACATTTATAATTTATCTAGGAAAGCTCAAGCCTAAAATGGAATGTGTTAGAAATGAAATGAAATAAAAAACCTACTTCAACAATGAGTGATCACAACAAAACTCTAAGAAAATGAAGAACACACCCCAAGAGACAATTTGAACACCCTAATTACAAAGGAATACAATCCATACATCAACCCTAATCTCTAGAGTTCATCCATGAGATAACCCACCAATTAAAATCCAATGTACCACAGTAGATGGAGAAGATGAGAAGAAAATTCACCAAAAATCCAATGGAACTCAGTTGGATTTGAGGGAGGGTCACCATAGAACCAAAAATTGCCCAAGGGAGGAGGGGTTGGGAGACCTATAATGTACCAAAACTGAACAAGGGAGTATAATCCTAAATTCTGGTTAAAATATAAGAGGGGGAAAGTGGAATTTTTAATTTTTAAGAACATGGTAAACATGTATGGTTAGGCCGCATGGTTTTCCAAACCATGTGCCTACTATGTGCACCATACCCGAGATAATGAACACCCACATATATTGGTTGTACTATTTGGGAAACCATGTGACAACTGTGTGCCATGGTTATGTCAAAAGTTATATAATCCCTCACATTCTTGTCACATGGTTTCCTCTAGCCATACACAAGTTGTGCCCCTTGACCCTAACACCAGAAATGAGCCTCAAGGTTTTTCCTAGGACTCACATGGTATGGTAAAAATTGTTATCAATTCATGAAATTCAAACTATGCAAGATGGAATTGAACAGTGAACACATTCATCTTTAACTGGACACACGAAAACCCCAAATCATGCTTGAGAACCGTGTAGAGGGCCAAAACACACATGAAAACTCCAAAAATCAAAAACTTCTACCGATAAATCAACCTAAAACTTTTTCCAAAAGAACCAAAAAAATTAAAATAATAAAATAATGTATAATCTATAATTGGAGTGTGAAAATTAACCCCATCACAAACACTTTACTCACCTATAAAGTCACTCGTCCTAACAAAGAAGAAAACTCAAGCTCAGACTAAATGAAATGGGATGAGACCATGAACCTAGGTCTGACCGTTCACTTCATAAGACACACCCAACCATCTCTAGATAAAACCACATGAATAATCACTAGAATAGAGAAAATAAAATGGTTATCCTCACCAAAAGAAATTAACTAGCACATATCAATACAACAACACCACTACATGTTGGACCAATGTGGGAACTCCCAACATGAACAAAACCCAAACACAAGGGAAAACCCATAGACATAACTCATACCAAATAGAAAAAAGAACACAATTAGTCATTTACACAAGACATCAGCATCTCAAAAATAATCATAAGAGAAATATATTACAAATCCATAAAAAAGGAGAACTATTTAAAAAGTTACTACTATAAGGTATGACCACAAAACTACAAGAAAAGGTTACAAACAAGGTTTTAAAAACAAAAAGAGACTACGATAGGGAATCTTAAACTATACATAATATGATATTGGAGAAAAAATTGAAATAATGACTCCACCACTCACAGTGATTTCTTAATTCATGAAGAGGTTCACTCTGGGACCTGTGGATAGAGCCTTAATTTCATAGAGAATATTTTACCACACATTCAGGTACTAAAATATTCCTCATAAGTCTTCTTATTTAAGAAAATTCACGTACATAACTTCTCCAAGAATCCAAAATGTCCACATCATCAATAATCCGTCATAGGATTATGTTAAGATAACTTTGAATACCTGAACTTCCTACACTAGATGTACATGAGTGAACCGTATAAAAAATGAGGAGCCAAAACCAATGAAGAATAATTTTTAGGGGTAGTTTCCTCTGGAATACACCACTCTCTGGATGGGTAACCTTTACAAGAACCAAGAGATACTGGATCACCAATTACCTAGGATTTCGATCCAAGAACCAACTCAGTTAGAAAGGGCTCATCCGAAATCTTCTCTAGTAGAACCTCTCCGGACAAAAGAACTTGCTTCTTGATTTCTAGAAGAAGACCCCAAACAAATAGAGGAGTCTTCAATTTATACTCTAAAGATATATCTTGAGAAAATAAAACCAAAACCTTGAAGAATCCACTTATACCCTCACCATTCATTAACCTTTCTGAAATCCCAAGATCTCTGCCACTTTCCTTGCCTTCACCTCCTCTAGTATAAACCATCAGATGAAAGTGGTTTTAACTCTTCCCAAGACATCCCGAATTGTAAAGATGAATAGACAATCACCTTCCACTGATCCAAAGCCATACCTTCAACCAAACACACAATATCTCACACCCTCATAGCTTTGTGAGTTCCCAATTCCTTGAAGACACCTTTAATTTTCTAAATCCACTCCACATCCCCTAATGGACTTTGATCCCCATGAAAAACTGGAAATAAAAAAGAAGAACATAAATCTTCCACTCCACTAGGAGTCTTGGTATGACCAATATATGGAAGGGAATTGCTAAAAACCTTTGGGATATTTTTTTGATGGATACTCTATATAACATAAAAACGTGAATCCAAAAGTAACACCCACTCAAAAACCAATCAAAAGAAAATTTCAACCAGAAATACCCATCTTACAAGCCAAACACCACTAAAAATCACAAACCTTTTTTAAAAATCACCACATCCATTCCAATTACAATACTTTATTCTTACAAGGCCACTTTCTAAAAACCAAAATCCACTTATAAGTCCAATTTTAAACATCAAAGCCCATATTTTTTAAAATAAATCAAATCCCAAAGTCATCTTCAATTATGAATAAAATTTCCCCAAAAATCCATTTTAATATCAAAATCAACCAACACCAACTGAGACCACATCAAATATAAGTCACACCAAAATTCATGAATAGAGAAATAGGGGTCATGAATTACTTGTCAACATGGTTTATGGGACATTCCAAAAGAAGGAAACAACTACTAGAAAAACCATGAAATGTGCATGAATGATCCACATGGGTCACAACTCCGCATAATCACATAATACAACAATGACTTTCTTCCATTTTCATTGTCGATCCACACCTCCCAAACCCAAAACAAACGCTTGATCTGAAACTTTACCTAGAAACATGAGGATCAAGATAATAAAGGGTTCATGACCTTCTTCTCATGCCTACCTCTTGAATCTCAATGATACTAATCTCTAAACTTATTGAAGTCCCAAATAATAAAGGCCTCCAATGATTTAATTTTTTCACAAACCAATCCAGAATTCCATCATACCTGACACCTGAACCAACTCATGACAAGGCCCAAGAGGCATTCTAGATCATCGTGGGTAGAAGACTACCACTAATGATCAATAATAACCTACATGGAAATAATTTTTTAAATTAAACAACTATAAAATGAACTAGAAAAATCCCACAGAAATAATCTATAAACCACTGAATATAATAAATACATAAACAACATATAGATACAATGAAAAATAAAAAAACAGATACCACAAAATAAAACTATAACCAAACTGAAAAAACTCGATATCCACATTACTTGTTGGTCACCACTAACCATAAAACCAAACCACTGAGATGAAAAAACCAAAACAAAAACCTAATCCAACAAAAAGGAGTGGGTCTACCAATGCCGAGTTATATAATTAAGGTGTGATTGTAAACATCTCATTAGTTATGAACCATAGATTCCATAAATTTACTTTCTCGAAATAGTCTAAAAAATCTTGTTTGAAATGCATGTAGAAAATAGTGGTTTTTTATTTTAACGATCGAAACACAACATTCATTTTTAAAACGAAAAACACCACATTACACTATTAAAAATATTATCTCATTTTAAAACCCAATTTAAAAACCCTATATGAAATAGAAGATACCAAATAAATACAAAAAAAATAAAGGAAGTAGTTCAAGAAAAAAGATACTAGAAATTAAAATAACAAGGTGCTGTATAATAAAGTTGAACATAAAGATAATAATCATGAGAATTTCCTAAACATATCTAGAAAAAATACATAGATGAACTCAGTTCAGACTCACTTATCGGTGTATGGTGAAACTCCATAATCAATAAACAAATAGCTACTCTAATATAGCCTCATAAGTAGAAAATCCCACATTTCGTCTCAACAAATATAGAGGGCACCAACCCATCTAATCTGTGTCGGCAAGAAACGGTCACTCAATCCCATAGATAACAACAATGAATACCATGATAGTATTATATAGTGAATGAGTATGTCCTTTCATATGTCGAATAACCCAAAACCCACTGATACCACTATTCTTACCTAGACATACCATCGACACCACCTATGTGATGGCCTTCTCCTCAGATAGACAACCGCATAGGTTCCAATCACATGTTGATCCATATACAATAGCCAACTGGTCTTACATGTCATGTCATTTTCAAACCAATTTCTCAAAACACCAAAAAGAACAAACTAGACCATCACATTTACAAATCAAAAAACATTTCCAAAACCATTTTTTAAACTGAGATAAAACGTACAATATTCATGAAAGGTTGAAAATGGGAATTTATATCATTAAATTTCCATTTCATGTTATAAGGTGAAAATGGGCCAAATTATTAAGGGAAGCATTAATATTTGAGATCATTTTGAAACCAAAGAACCATTTAAAGATCCCCAGGGTTTTTATAATTACCATTTGAATGTGAAGTTCTAAGGAAGAATGAAAGAGAGAGGGGATTATTTGTTTGAAAATTTGGGTTCAAGAGGAAAATTTTTCTAAAGAGAACCATCATCTTTTTTGAGAACATTCATATGTTCACCCTATGCACATATTGATATGACCACACCCAATGGAACAATTTTTAGGAACCATGAATATAAAGTGTATCAATTTAAAAATAAATAAGGGTCTAAAACCCCATTACATATGTCCGCATATAAAACACAAAATCACATAAGTCTCCAAAAACCAAGAACATAACCCAATTGTAAGAACCCGGTTCATATTTTTTAGGTATGGGCTTCTTGTTTTCTCTTTTCCTTAACTGTTTTTGAGAAAATAAGGAAAATGGGGGAAAATCCTAAATTTTGGGACAACACGCCGTGTACTTTTCCACATGTCGTGTACTATGGCCGTGTGGGATGAGTACATAGGGTGTGTGGACATGTTGGCGATGAAGGGTGTAAAACCCGACTACACACCATGTAGTGGGTATTTACACACCGTGTAGTCAGTCGGCAGGTGAATAGTAAGGCGGTGGAAGCAGCCATCAGCTGGATGATATTATACGCCATTTGGTCAGGAATACACGTTGTGTACTCATGTCTACAGATGAAAAGTGTGGCGGTGACGCCAAAGGAACAGTTAAATGAGAAAAGTACATGTCGTGTACTTGATTAGTACAAGCCGTGTAGTTTTTTTCGATTAAAATGGGCAGTAGCCAACCCTGTTCACAGGATTGGAATAGAACTGGAGGAAAGAGTCGGGAGAGGAGACCGGACCTTCGAGGATCTCCAGATCGAGTGTCGAGAATCCATTTTCTCCTCTGACAATCTCGTTGGAACCGCATGGGTAAGCCCACCACTCTTTTTAAGCCATTCTTTCCAATTCTTCCTATAAGGGTAGTTATTTGAGTTTGAATGGGGATTTATTTTATCTCAGATCTACGTCATTCTTGGACGATTCGAGGATCGCCGTTCGCTTATACCGTTCAGGGGAATTTAAGGTAGGTGGATTGGTGTTTAAATTATAACTGTTGTGCATTTTTTTGTACCATTGTGCTACGAACCAATGTTGGGGTGTCGTGTGGATGAGGCCTTGGCTATTTAAATACCCATAATTTTATAGGTAATTAAATGTGATAATAACCTGCTTTTTGGGATCGCTGCTTGGATCCAGGACCTCCCCGGGGTTGAGTTTCTCTGTTTAGCCATTTGGCCAGGATACCCGAGGGTATTCCATTGTAATAATGTTTGTTAAATTTACTTGAGAGTAATTTTATGTGAATTTCTTATTTACATGTTGGGCATGGCCCGGTTACTTGCGCCTGAAGGCATTGTTCTTTTTAGCCTGAGGGTATTTTTTGTTTAGCCTGAGGGAAAAGTACTACTTAGCCTGAGAGAAACATTCTATTTCACCTGAGGGAAACCTTTCGTATTCCTGAGGGCAGTGACTTTTGTGCCTGAGGGTGACACTTCATATGCCTGAGGGCAATATATGTTATGCCTGAGGGCAAGATTCTGATTACCTGAGGGTAAGGGTTTGCGTGTCTGAGGACACTGACTGTTTACATAGAAAATTCACTGTGGTGGTTTTCCTTATGTTGAATGATTAAATGAATATTAAAATGGAAACATAACTGGTAAAGTTAGTTACTTTTGAGTACTGCTTAGTTTATTGCATGTACTTTCGCACACTGTTGTTTCATGTTTACACATAGTTGAGCACGGGCCTTTGGTGGGTGCCTACTGGGATTTATTTCTCACACCCTGTTTGGGTCATGTCTTTGGCCCAAACAGACTATGTTGTTGCAGGTTTGGATAAGGGAAAGGGTCCTTATATAGGTACTTGATTGCTACTGAGGAGTAGGGGAGCATGGGATCGGGCTTAGGCTCATGATGCTACCTGTTGTTTTGTTTTTTGTTTTTGTACTCTGTATTGTACTGTACTGTATTGTTGTGTAACATGTTCTGGCTGTTTTCTTAGAACTTGAGACATGTTGAATCATTATCTATAAAACCGTTGGTTATCTTTTACCGCAATTGTTTATTTTAAATGTGAATGGTTTATTTCTTTCACTGTTGTTGTTTGTTTTTTATTTTATTCCGCTATGCTACACTTTGAAAAATAAGGGAATAGTTTCCCCACTATCAGACATGGGCCCTCACTGCTAGTCGGCAACCTCTAGCGTTTGGGGAAATGCACTTGAGGTAACGTGGCGAACCAGGTTTGGGGCACCCGTTGAGTGGAACTCGGACCCGGGACGTTACAAAGTGGTATCAGAGGGGTTCTTTTATTTGACTTACTATTTGGAGCCATAGTCAGGGATAGGTCGAAAACGGTATTTGGTAAAAAGTTGTGCCCGGGAGTAGGTAACCCATGTACAGGGAAAAGCCAGTCTACCTCGGTTATTGCAATTCTTCTAATTTTTAAAATTTTGCAGTTTCTTTGACTTCACCATTGGGTGACGCACTTGTGATTGTTCTATTTATATCTCATCTATGAGTTCTTTTTAGTTGCAACCCGATGTGATGAGGGTATTACATATCATGCATCATTTAGGCACATTCTAGAAATCACATTCCATGCATAGTTCCATGCCACATAGGTGAATTAAAAATTGCATGTTGTTGTGATAGTTTTTGTGCTAGAAAAGCATATTGTTGTGATAGCTTCTTGATCAATACCTGCAATATGATATTGTATTTTTGTGTGATCTAGTTTATAGAAGGAATGCCAAACTTTGGTTTTTGTGGAGTATGGGACCTCAATGACCGGAATTTGGTGGATCATTGACTTGTTTATCTTGTTATAACATATATAAGATGCCAAAATTTTATTCTCAGGGAGTATGGGCCCTCACGGATCGAAATTTGGAACATATGTGTTGTTTTTCAGTATTTTTTGGGTTCCAGAATAGTATCTGAGCATTACGGTCTGGAAAACCCAGGATACACGCCATGTAGTTCCTCAGAAACACGCCGTGTGTTCTTATGTTTGGAAATAAAAGAAAAATTTTGAGTACACGTCTTGTACCCTCAGTACATGCCATGTAGTCTCTTCCAATGTCAATGACCATGTGGGTGGGGGCACGGGGAAGGTAAATTCTTGGGGAGAACACACCGTGTAGTGTTGACCTAATGTTCGCCCGTGTAATTAACAACACAGACGGGAAAAACCTTAAGACATACACGCCGTGTCCACTGTGGAACACGCTATGTAGTATGACCTGGGATCCGTCCGTGTAACTAACAACACAGGTTAGATTAATCCCTTCATGTACACACTATATTTATATGGAACATGCTTTGTAGTGTGATCCATGTATCCATCCGTGTAACTAACAACACTGGTCAGCGGAGCTCGTTCAGTACACGATGTGTGCCTTAGGAACACGCCGTGTAGTCTTTTCCAAGGACAGACCGTGTGGACCTAACCTTGTGGCTGGTAAATAGGGTGGTGTACACACCATGTGCGGGTGTAACACGTCATGTAGTATCAAGCTGAGTAGTCATCCATGTCAAAAACGACATGGGTAGTTGGAATTTACACCCTACACGCTGTATAGATTATATACACACAGTATAGTTTTGTTTAATAGGATCTGTGTGGCTTAGCCGTGTAGAAGGACCTGGGAAGGGGAAGAGAAGTCAGATACATGTCGTGTAGTCAGTATACACACCGTGTATTCTTGTTTTGAAAATCTTGAAATGCCTTCTTCCTCCTGTTCCCTTTTTGGTCCCTTCATTTCCCGTTTTTTATAATCTGGATCTAAGGTGTGAGTTTGACCATGTAGAGTCATGCCGCCGAGACGACCACGCGTTGTTCTCCAGGAGAGTGGAAACGATTATACTTCAGAGATGGTGGTCCATGGGCTACCATTGGATCCTAAAACAGATCCAGATGCGGTGTCAGCTGTTATACCAGACATAGGTACGGAAGCGAAGTTCCATGAAGGATTTATGCGGTTCATGCAGACCTTTCAGGGAGCACTGTTGGCTGCCACATCTATGGCCGAGCTAACTCGTATATTCCAGCGGAAGTATCCACCTACATTCTCAGGGGATGGCAGACCATAGGCTACGGAGTCTTGGCTGGGGTCTATGAAGACTATCTTTGATCATATTGAGATGCCTCCAGGGAGGAGGGTCAAGCTCGCGACTTATATGCTGTGTGATTCTTCCAAGATGTGGTGGGATGTTACCACTCAGACATTGCATCATAGAGACATGGCGTGGGAAGATTTTCAGGTAGTCTTCTATGAATTCTTCTTTCCAGAGACGCGGAGGGAAGATAGAGCTCAAGATTTCATGAATCTGTAATAGGGTGCTATGTCGGTGATGGATTATTCTGCTCGCTTCACCGAGCTTCAACTTTTTTCAACCATTCTGGTGGGTGATGAGACATTGAGAGCCAGACGCTTTGAGTATTGTCTTCGATATGACATCTGAGACCTGGTGAATGTTTTCAGGTTGCCTTTAGTATATGCTATTGTGAACCAGGCACCGATTACAGAGAGGATCCTTTGGGAGGCTAGTGGTGCAAGCCAGGGCGGTTCGACACCAGTTTTTGGTACTATTTCTACCGGGAATAGGAAGTGACAGATGATTTTATCTCACGGTGGCAGTACTAGCTAGGCAATTTCGTCAGGTGGCCAGGTCTTTTTCTACTAGTGTGGTAGAGAGAGGCACAAGAGACCATAGTGTCCATGTGACCTAGTGGAGTGTCAATCTTGCAGAAATATGGGTCATCTACAGCACTTTTTCAGGGCATTTTTACCCGTGGCGAGTGAGAAGGGTTATGTGCAGACTCCACATGCGGGAGCAGGACCAGTGGCTTCTTACTAGTCAGGGAACTGGAATACGTCAGGGCGTACATGACGAGATGGTGGTCATGGCCGTGGTAGCCAGACACCATGATCTTAGAGGCAGCAGGGTGGGACAGCTCAGGGTAGCCAGGCTGTGTCACAGGGCCGCGACACTAGGCAGGCATATGCCGTGCAACAAACCAAGAACGAGTAGGATCTCGGACATTCTACAGTCAAAGGTACTATTCTAGCAGCTTCTATCTTATCTCCAGTACTTTTTTATACAGTTTTGATGCATAGTTTCATATCTATACCCGTTGTGGAGAGCTTCGGGCTCTGTGTTTCTACTTCTTCTGATGTTATTACGCTAGACACTCTGTTGGGAATTAGAACAACATGTGTGTTTCAGTTAAAGGAGTTCCCCCTTGAGGTTGGTGGGTGTCACTTTCTATGGGACCTCTATGTCTTAGAGATGACGATCTATGATGTCATTCTTGAGATGGACTAGTTGGTTCCCTTTCGATCCTTTGTAGATTTCTATCGTCATAGGATGAATTTCACGTCACCAGAGGGCGGAGAGTTTCTATACAAAGGTGAATGGGATGTTATGGAAAATCGAGTTGGACCAGAGCATCATGGTTGAGGTGGATCCATAGCACAGATTGCGAGTTTATATATGGATGATCAGGGGACTTGTTAGATGGATTTCCCTCTAGGGGTTGATCGTTTTAGGGATATTTTCCCGAATGACTTTTTGGGTCTACCTCCAGAGCGAGATGTGGATTTATCTATTGATCTTGTTCCAGGAGCAGCACTGGTGTCTATTCCTCCTTATATTATGGTCACGCTTGAGTTGCAGGAGCTCAAGAGGTAGTTAGAGGAGTTACAGGAAAAGGGTTTCATCTGACCCAGTAATTCTCCATGGGGTTCACCGGTCCTTTTTACAAAGAAGGCAGATGGTACCCTCAGACTCTGTGTGGATTATCAGAAGTTTAACTAGTTGATGGTCAAGAACTGATATCCCTTGCTGAGGATTGATGATCTTTTTGATCAAATTTGTAGAGCATGAGTGTTCTCTAAGATTGACTCGAGATCAGGATATCATCAACAGCGCGTGAGATCATCGGACATACCGCTTACAGCTTTTCGGAGCAGATATGGTCTGTACGAGTACTTGGTTATGCCGTTCGGACTCACGAACGATCCAGCAGTTTTTATGGCTCTGATGAATCGTTTGTTCCATCCTTATCTGGATTATTTTGTGGTAGTATTCATGGATGACATCTTGGTGTACTCTCACACTCGACACGACCATGCCACCCATCTTGAGATCGTATTGACTACACTGAGAGAGCATAATCTACATGCTAAGCTCTCAAAGTGCCACTTTTGGATGGACTAGATTCACTTCCTGGGTTATATCATCTCAGAGGTAGGAGTTGCAGTAGACCCAGAGAAGGAGAGAGCATTAGTTTCTTAGGAGCAGCCTAAGAAAGTGTTTGAGATACGGAGTTTCTTGGGGCTGGTTGGTTACTACATATGCTTCATACAAGACTTATCCCGCTTAGAAGCACCGTTGATGGGTCTGACTAAGAAGGGTGTAAAGTTTATTTGGTCGGAAGCTTACGAGATAGAATTTCAGGATCTGAAAGGAAGGTTGACATCAGCACCAGTCCTAATACTTCCAGTGCAACGGAAGAGCTATACAGTTTACTATGATGCATCGAGTATTGGTCTGGGAGCAGTGTTGATGTAGGGAGACCGAGTTGTTGCATACAGTTCTCAGCAGTTGAGGAAACATGAGAGGAATTACCTGATGCATGACCTCGAGTTGGCTGCAGTTGTTCATGCGTTACGCTGTTGGAGACATTATCTCTTGGGAGAACATTTTGTGGTTTTCACCAACCACAAAAGTCCCAAGTATATCTTTACTCAGCATGACTTAAATCTGAGATAGAGAAGGTGGGTCGAATACCTTCAGTCCTTCGATTTTGAGATTTCCTATACACCTAGTAAAGGTAATGAAGTAGCTGATGCACTGAGTAGGAGGACTCAAATATAGGCAGTGCAGGAGGCCAGTGGTGAGTAGCAGCTCATTACTTTGTTCTCTGAGATTCATTTAGAGGTGCATGAAAGTCAAGGGAAAACCTATCTTTCATCTTTAGCTATGACTTCTACCCTCTTGGATAGAGTGAGGATGAGAAAACTATCTATTGCGGAAGTCCTAGTTCTACGGGAGTCGGTGGCAAGTGAGGACCCTCCTCCTAGGTGGACGATAGACGATGATGAGGTACTGTGTTTCCATGGACGATTATGGGTTTTAGGGGATATACACGAGGAGTTTATGTGGGAGTTTCATGCTTCATCATGGGTAGTTCATCCTGGGGTTACCATGATGTACCGTGAATTGAGGCGTCAGTACTGGTGGCCGAGTATGAAGAGGGAGATAGATGGTTTTGTAACTAGATGTTCCACCTATCAGCAGGTGAAGGCAGAGCATCAGAGGCCAGCCAGACTGTTACAGAATTTACACATCCCGAAGTGGAAATGGGTTGATTTCGTGATGGATTTCGTGATCGGGTTTCTGAGGTCACCTCGAGGCAATGATTTAATGTGGGTTGTTGTGGACAGACTCATGAAGGTACCTCACTTTTTGCCGATCAAGGAGACCTTCGGTGTTGAAAATATTGGGAAGTTGTATATCGGAGAGGTCATACATCTTCATGGGGTCCCTTGTTCTATTGTTTCATATAGGGAAACCTGTTTTACATCTCTTTTCTGGAATAGTTTTCAGAGGGCACTGGGTACACAGGTGCTTTTGAGCAAAGCTTACCACCCTCAGACTGATGGCCAGTCAGAGCGTACGATACAAGTGCTTGAGGACATGCTATGTGAATGCATACTAGACTTTGGGGGCTCTTTGGAGAAGCACATACCCCTGGTCTAGATTTCCTGTAATAATAGTTTTTAGGCACCTATTGAGATGGTACTTTATGAGGCTTTATATGGTAGGCTGTGCCGATCACCTTTGTGCTGGATAGAGGCAGGTGAGGTAGCTTTACTAGGACCACAGCTCATGCAGGAGACTTTTGAGTAGGTCCTGTTGATTCAGATCTGGATGGCTATAGCAGAGTCTCGACATAAATCTTATGATGATCACCGCAGATGACCTTTGGAGTTAGTGGTCGGGGATCAGGTTTTCTTGTGTGTTTTGTTGAGGTTGGGACACAAACGGATCAGGAGACAGGGTAAACTTTCACCGAGGTATGTGGGTCCATTTGAGATTTTGGATAGGGTCGGGCTGGTTGCCTATCAGTTGCAGTTACCACAGAGGTACCGAGCCATGCACGATGTCTTCCATGTAACTTAGTTGCATCGCTATAATTTAGACATGTCTCACATCTTTCATCCAGAAGAGGTTGAGCTTGAGGTAGATGTGTCCTTTCAGGGGAATCTAATTCGTATCGTTGATAGGAGCACGAAGGTTCTCCGAGGCCGGTCAGATCCTCTCGTATGGGTGCTATGGCAGTATGGCCGAGTGCAGGATGAAACCTGGGAGCGGGAGACCGATGTAGGTGCTCAGTGGCCAGAGTTGTTCTGAGCCTTATCTTCACCCCCCTTGTAAGGGCAATTCAGGGATGAATTGCTTTAAGGGGGGAAGTTTGTAAGAACCTGGTTCTTTTTTGAGGTACAAGTTTCTTCTTTTCTTTTTTCCTTAAGTGTTTTTGAGAAAATAAAGAAAATTGGGGGAAATCATAAATTTTTGGACTACACGCCGTGTCCTTTTGCACACAGCGTGTACTATGGCCATGTGGGATGAGTACACATGGTGTGTGGACATGTTGGTGACGAAGGGTGTAAAAACTGACTACCTGCCATGTAGTGGGTATTTACACACCGTGTAGTCAGTCAAAAGGTGAACAGTAAGGCGGTGGAAGCAGCTGCCATCCGGACAATAGTACACACCATGTGGTCAGGAATACATGTCGTGTACTCATGTCGATAGATGAACAGTGCGGTAGTGCTGCCAAAGGAACAGTTAAATGAGAAAAGTACACGTTGTGTACTTGAGAAGTATACGCCGTGTAGCTTGTTGTTTCGCTTAAAAAGGGAAATAGCCAACCCTGTATACAAGATTGTCTTAGAACCGGAGGAAGGAGTCGGTAGAGGAGGCCGGATCTTCGAGGATCTCCAGATCGAGCATCGGGAATCTGTTTTTGCCTCTAACGATCTCGTTGGAAACACACGGGTAAGCCCTCCAATCTCCTTAAGCCGTTCTTTCCAATTCTTCCTCTATGGGATGTTATTTGAGTTTGAACGAGGATTTATTTTACCTCAGATCTACATCGTTCTTGGATGATTCGAAGATCTTCATTCGCTTATACCGTTTATGGGCATTTAAGGTAGGTGTCTTGGTGTTTAAATTCCAACTATTGTGTGTTTTTGTGTACCGTTGTGCTACGAACCCACGTTGGGGTGTCGTGTGGCTGAGGCCTTGGCTGTTTAAATTCCTAGAATTGTATAGGTAATTAAATGTGATAATAACCTACTATTTGGGATTTCTGCTTGGATCCAGAACCACCCCGGGGGAGAGTTCCTCTGTTTAGCCGTTTCTCCAGGATACCCGAGGGTATGACATTGTAATAATGTTTGTTAAATTTCATTGAGAGTAATTGTATTTGAATTTCTTATTTACATGTTGGGAATGGCCCGGTTACATGCACCTGAAGGAAGTGTTCTTTTTATCCTGAGGGCATTGTTTGTTTAGCCTGAGGGCAAGGTACTTCTTAGCCTGGGGGCAACATTCTATTTTGCTTGAGGGAAACCTTTCGTATGCTTGAGGGCAGTGACTTCTGTGCCTGAGGGAAAAACTTTGTATTTATGAGGGCAATATCTGTTATGCATGAGGGAAAGATTCTGATTACCTAAGGGTAAGGGTTTTCATGTCTAAGGACACTGACTGTTTACATAGAAAATTCACTGCGGTGGTTTTCCTTATATTGAATGATTAAATGAATATTAAAGTGGAAACATAACAGATAAAGTTATATACTTTTAGTACTACTTAGTTTATTGAAAGTACTTTTGCACACTGTTGTTTCATGTTTACACATAGTTGAGCATGGGCCATTGGTGGGTGCCTACTGGGATTTATTTCTCACACCCTGTATGGGTCATGTCTTTGGCCCAAACAGACTATGTTTCTGCAGGTGTGGATAAGGTCAAAGTTCCTTATACAGGTACTAGATTGCTGCTAAGGTGTAGGGGAGCATGAGACCGGGCTTAGGCTCGTGATGCTACTGGCTATTTTGTTTTGTTTTGTTATACTCTGTATTGTACTGTACTTTATTATTGTGTAACATGTTCTGGATGTTTTCTTATAACTTGAGACATGTTTCATCATTATCTATAAAACTATTGGTTATCTTTTACTGCAGCTATTTATTTTAAATGTGAATGGTTTATTGCTTCCACTGTTGTTTTATGGTTTTTATTTTATTCCGCTGTGCTACACGTTGACAAATGAGGGAATAATTTCCCCACTATCAGACTTGGGCCCTCGCTGATAGTCGGCAGCCTATGGTATTTTGGGAAATAAAATTGAGGTCACATGGCGAACCGGGTTTGGGGCACCCTTTGAGTGGCACCCGGACCCGAGATGTTACAAAGTAGTATTAGAGGGGTTCTATTCTTTGACATACTATTTGGAGACGTAGTCAGGGATAAGAAAAAAATGGTAGTTGGTAATAAGTTGTGTCCGGGAGTAGCTAACCTATGTAGAGGGAAATGAAAGTCTACCTTCGTTATTGCAATTCTTCTAATTTTCCAAATTTTACCGATTATTTGATTTCACCGCTGGTTGACGCACTTGTGATTGTGCTGTTTATATCTTATCTATGAGTTCTATTTAGTTTCAACCCGATGGGATGTGGGTATTCCATATCATGCATCATTTAGGCACATTCTAGAAATCACATTCCATGCATAGTCCCATGCCATGTAGGTGCATTAGAAATTGCATGTTATTGTGATAGTTGTTGTGATAGAAAATCATGATGTTGTGAAAGCTTCTTGATAAATAACTGCAATATGATAGGGTATTTTTGTGTGATCCAATTTATAGAATGAAAGCCAAACTTTTGTTTTTGGGGAGTATGGGCCCTCAATGATCGGAATTTGGTGGATCATTGACTTTTTTATCTTGTTATAACACATATAAGATGCCAAACTTTGATTCGTGGGGAGTATGGGCCCTCATAGATTGGAATTTGGAACTTAGGTGTTGTTTTTCAGTATTTTATAGGTTCCGAAATAGTATTCAAGCCTTACTATCCCGAAAACCCAGGATACACGCTGTGTAGTTCCTCAAACACACGTCGTGTGTTCTTCTGTTCGGGAAGAAAAGAAAAATTTTGAGTACACGCCGTTTAGTCTCTTCCCGTGTCAAAGACCGTATGGGCGGGGACATGGGGAAGGGAAATTCTTAGGGAGAACACGCCATGTACCAGATGTACACATCGTGTAGTGTTGACCCAGAGTCTGCCGGTGTAATTAAAAACACGGACAGGGGGAACCTTAAGCAATACACACCGTGTCCACTGTGGAACACGCCGTGTAGTCTGACCTAGGATCCAGTCGTCTAACTAACAAAATGGGTCAGAGTAATCTCTTCGTGTACACGCCGTGTGTATATGGAACACACCATGTAGTGTGAGCCATGTATCCGTCCATTTAACTAACAACACGGGTCGGCGGATCTCATCCAGTACATGTTGTGTGCCTTAGGAACACGTCGTGTAGTCTTGTTTGAGGAAATACCATGTGGACCTGACTGTGTGGCTGGGAAACAGGGTGGTTTACACGCCGTGTGTGGGTGTAACACGTTGTGTAGTATCAAGATGATTAGTCAGCCTTGTCACAAATGACCCAGGCAGTTGGAATTTACACCCTACACACCGTTTAGATTATATACACACCATGTAGTTTGGTTTAACGAGAGCCATGTGGAATAGCCATGTAGAAGGACCCGAGCAGGGGAAGAGAAGTCAGATACATGCCGTGTAGTTAGTATACACGCCGTGTAGTCTTGTTTTGAAAATCTTGAAATACCTCCTTCCTCCTTTTCCCTTTTTGGTCACTTCGTTTCCAGTCTTTGATAATCTGGATCTAAGGTGTGTGTTTGACCTTGTAGAGTCATGCCGCCGAGACGACCACGCATTGTTCGCCCAGAGAGTGGAAATGATTATACTCCAGATATAGTGGGCCATGGGTTACCAGTGGATCCTCCAAAAGAGCTAGATAAGGCACCCGATGTTATACCAAACATAGGTGCGAAAGCGTAGTTCCGTGAAGGCTTTATGTGGTTCATGCAGACCTTTCAGGGAGAACCGTCAGATGCCACATTAATGGCCAAGCTGACTCGTATATTCTAGCAGTTGCATCAGCCTACGTTCTTAGGGGATGGTGGACCATAGGATATGGAGTCTTGGCTAGGGTCTATACAGACTATCTTCGAGCATCTTGAGATGCCTCCAGGGTGGAGGGTCAAGCTCGCGACTTATATGCTGCGTGATTCCGCCAAGAGGTGGTTGGATGTTACCACTTAGATAGAGCATCAAAGAGACATGGCGTGGGAATATTTTTAGGCAGTCTTCTATGACTTCTTCTTTCCAGAGACGTTGAGGGAAGACAGAGCTTGAGAGTTCATGAATTTGTACCAGGGTGTTATGTCGGTGATGGATTATTCTACTCGCTTCACCGAGCTTCAGCGTTTTTCACCCATTCTAGTGGGTGATGAGACATTGAGATCCAAATGCATTGAGGATGGTCTTCGATATGACAGCCGAGCACTGGTGAATGTTTTCAAGTTGCCTTTAGTACATGCTATTGTGAACCAGGCGCTGATTACAGAGAGGAACCTTCGGGAGGCAAGTGGTGCAGGCCAAGGCGGTTCGACACCAATTTCTGGTAATATTTCTACCAAGAATAGGAAGCGAAATGTGAGTTCCTCTCATGGTGTCAGTACTAGCTAGACATTTTTTTCTAGTGGCTCGGTCTTTTTCTACCAGTGCGGTAGATAGGGGAACAAGAGATCGCAGTGTCCACGTGACCCAGTGGAGTGTCAAGCTTGTGGAAAGATGGGTCATCTACAGTGCTTTTGTAGGGCGTTTCTACTAGTGGCGAGTGAGAAGGGTTCTGTGTAGACTTCGCATGCGGGAGTAGGACGAGTGGATTCTTACCAGTCGGGGAACTGGAATACGTCAGGGTGTACAGGTCGAGATGGTGGTCATGGATATGGTAGCTAGATACTAGGATCTTAGAGGCAGCAATACGGGATAGCTCAGGGTAGCCAGGTTGTGTCGCAGGGCCACGACACTGGGCAGGCATATGCATTGCAACAGACCCAGCATGAGAAGGATCCCGGAACTTTTACAGTCAAAGGTACTATTCTAGTAGCTTCTGTCATATCTCTAGTACATTTGGATACGGGTGATATGCATAGTTTCTTATCTGTACCCATTGTGGAGAGCCTCGGGCTCTTTGTTTCTTATTCTTCTGATGTTATGACGCTAGACACTCCGTTGGGAATGAGAACAACATGTGTGTGTCAGTTCAAGGATTGCCCCTTGAGGTTGGTGGGTGTTACATTCTATGGGACCTCTATGTCTTAGAGATGATGAGCTATGATGTCATTCTCGGGATGGACTGGTTGGTTCCCTTTCGAGCCTTTGTAGATTTCTATCGTTGCAGGGTGAGTTTCACGTCACCAGAGGGCGTAGAGTTTCTATAAAAAGGTGAATGGTATGTTCAGGCAAGTCGAGTTGGACCAGTGCATCATGGGCGAGGTGGACTCATAGCCTATATTGTGAGTATATATATTGGATGATCAGGGGACTTTTCAGGTGGATTTCCCTCCAATGGTTGATCGTTTCAGGGATGTCTTCCCGGATGACTTTTTGGGTCTACCTCTAGAGCGTGAGGTGCAGTTCTCTATCGAGATTGTGCTAGGAGCAGTGCCGGTGTGAATTCCTCCTTATAGGATGGCCACACCTGAGTTGTAGGATCTCAATAGGAAGTTAGAGGAGTTATAGGGAAAGGGTTTCATCCGACCCTGTACTTCTCCTTGGGGTTCGCCGGTCCTCTTTGCGAAGAAGGCAGACAGTACCCTCAGACTCTGTGTGGATTATCGGAAGTTTAACCAGTTGACGGTCAAGAACCGATATCCCTTACCGAGGATTGATGATCTTTTTGATCAACTTTGTAGAGAATGAGTGTTCTCAAAGATTGACCTTAGATCATGATATCATCATCTGCGTGTAAGATCATCAAACATACCGCTTACAGCTTTTCGGAGCAGATATGGTCTATATGAGTACTTGGTTATGTCGTTCGGACTTATAAACGCACCAGAAGTTTTTATTTCTCTGATGAATCATGTGTTTCATCCTTATCTGGATTATTTTGTGGTAGTATTTGTGGACAACATCTTGGTGTACTCTCACAATCGACACAACCATGCCACCCATCTAAAGATCATATTGAGTACACTGAGATAGCATAAGCTATATGCTAAGCTCTCAAAGTGCCACTTTTGGATGGACCAGATTCACTTCCTGTGTCATATCATCTCAGAGGCAGGAGTTGCAGTAGACCCAGAGAAGGTGAGAGTAGTAGTTTTCTGGGAGCAGCCTATGAACGTGTTTGAGATACCGAGTTTCTCAGGGCAGGATGGTTACTACAAACGCTTCATTCAGCACTTCTCCCACTTGTAAGCACCGTTGATGGGTCTGACTAAGAAGGGTGTGAAGTTCGTTTGGTCGGAAGCTGGCGAGATAGCCTTTCAGGATCTGAAAGGAAGGTCGACATCAGCACCAGTCCTGATACTTCCAAAGCAAGGGAAGACCTACACAGTTTACTGTGATGCATCAGGTATTGGGATAGGAGCAGTGTTGATGCAGGGTGACCGAGTTATTGCGTACGGTTCTCGGCAGTTGAGGCCACATGAGAGGAATTACACGATGCATGACCTTGAGTTGGCTGCAGTTGTTCTTGTGTTACTTTTTTGGAGACATTATCTCTTGGGATAACATTTTGTGGTTTTCACCAACCAAAAAAGTATCAAGTATATCTTTACTAAGCGTGACTTAAATCTGAGATAGATAAGGTGTGTTGAATACCTCCATTCCTTCAACATTGTGCTTTCCTATACACCTGGTGAAGGTAATGTTGTAGCTGATGCACTGATCAGGGGGACTAATATACAGGCAATGCAGGAGGCCAGTGGTGAGTGGCAGCTCATGGATTTGTTATCTAAGATGCATTTAGAGGTGCACGACAGTAAGGGGAAAACCTATCTTTCATCTTTAGTTGTGACTTCTACCCTCCTGGATAGAGTGAGGATGCGACAACTATTTTTTGCGGAAGGCCTAGTTCTACGGGAGTCGGTGGCAAGTGAGGACCCTCCTCATGGGTGGATGATAGATGATGAAGATGTACTGCTTTTCCATGGATGAGTATGGGTTCCAGGGGATATACACGAGGAGTTGATGCGGGAGTTTCATGCTTCATCTTGGGAAGTTCATCCTGGGATTACCAAGATGTACCATGACTTGAGGCATCAGTACTGGTGGTCGGGTATGAAGAGGGAGATAGCTGGTTTTTTTATTAGATGTTCCTCTTGTTAGTAGGTGAAGGCAGAGAATTAGAGGCTATCTGGAGTGTTACAGGAGTTACCCATCCCGGAGTGGAAATGGGATGATGTCGCGATGGATATCATGACCGGGTTGCCGAGGTCACCTCGAGGCAATGATGTCGTGTGGGTTGTTTTGTACAGACTCACGAAGGTAGCTCACTTTTTTCCGGTCAAGGAGACCTTCGGTGTTGATGAGCTCAAGAAGTTGTATATCTGAGAGGTCGTATGTCTTCATGGGGTCCCTCGTTCTATCATTTCAGATAGGGACTCCCATTTTACATCTCGTTTCGGGAATATTTTTCAGAGGTCACTAGGTACATAGGTGCTTCTGAGCACAGCTTACAACCCTCAGAACGATGGAAAGTCAGAGCGTAAGATACAGGTTCTTGAGTACATGTTGTGTGCATGCATCCTAGATTTGGGGGCTCTTGGGAGAAGCACATTACCCTGGTCGATTTTGCCTATAATAATAGTTTTTAGGAAACTATTGATATGGAACCTTAAGAGGCTTTATATGACAGGTCATATCGATCCCCTTTATGCTAGATAGAGGTAGGTGAGGTAGATTTTCTGGGACCACAGCTTGTGCAGGAGACTTCTGAGTAGGTCTAGTTGATTAAGAAGTGGATGGCTACCGCACAGTCTCAGCATAAATCTTATGCTGACCCCCACAGAAGACCTTTGGAGTTAATGGTCCGGGATCAGGTTTTCTTGCATGTTTCTCCATGGTTGGGATAGAGACGGATTAGGAGACAGGGTAAACTTTCACCGAGGTATGTGGGGCCATTTGAGATTCTGGAGAGAGTCGGGATGGTTTCCTATCGGTTGCAGTTACCATAGAGGTACTGAGCCATGCACGACGTCTTCCATGTATCTCAGTTGCATAGCTATCATTCAGACCTGTCTCACGTATTTCAGCCCGAGGAGGTTGATTTTGAGGTAGATGTGTCCTTTGAGGAGCATCTGATTCGTATCATGGATAGGGGAAAAAGGGTTTTCCGAGGTCGGTCAGTTCCTCTCTTAAGGGTGCTATCGCAGCATGGCTGAGTACAGAACAAAACCTGGGAGCGGGAGAGTGACGTAGGTGCTCAGTGGCCAGAGTTTTTCTGAGCCTTATCTTCGCCACCCTTGGAAGGGAAATTCGGGGACGAATTTCTTTAAGGGGGGATGTTTGTGAGAACCCGGTTCTAATTTTTGAGGTATGGGTTTATTCTTTTCTCTTTTCCTTAAGTGTTTTTTAGAAAATAAGTATAATGGGGAAAAATCCTAAATTTTGGGACTACACGCCGTGTACTTTTCCACACTCCATGTACTATGGTAATGTGGGATGAGTACATAGGTTGTGTGGACATGTTGACGATGAAGCATGTAAAAACCAACTACACGTCATGTAGTGGGTATTTACACTCCATGTAGTCAGTCGCTAGGTGAATAGTAAGGCGGTGGAAGCAGCCGCCAGCCGGATGATAGTAAATGTTGTGTGGTTAGGAATACACGTCGTGTACTCATGTCGACAGATGAACAGTGTAGAAGTGCCACCAAAGGAATAGTTAAATGAGAAAAGTACACGTCGTGTACTTGATAAGTACACACTGTGTAGTTTTTTTTTCACTTAAAATGGGCAGTAGCCAACCCTATTCACAGGATTGGCTTAGAACCAGAGGAAGGAGTCGGGAGAGGAGGTCGGACCTTCGAGGATCTCCAGATCGAGCATCGAGAATCCATTTTTTGCCTCTGATGATCTCGTTGGAATCGCACAAGTAATCCCTCCACTCTCCTTAAGACGTTATTGTCAATTCTTCCTCTAAGGGATGTTATTTGGGTTTGAATGGGCATTTCTTTTACCTCAGATCTGTGTCATTCTTGGATTATTTGAGGATCGTCGTTCTATTATACCGTTCAAGGGCATTTAAGGTTGGTGGCATGGTGTTTAAATTCCAACTGTTGTGTGTTTTGTGTACCGTTCTGCTATGAACCCATGTTGGGGTGTCATGTGGCTTAGGACTTGGCTGTTTAAATACCTATAATTGTATAGGTAATTAAATGTGATAATAACCTGCTGTTTGGGATTGCTGCATGGATCCAGGACCACCACGGGGGTGAGTTCCTCTATTTAGCCGTTTGGCCAGGATACCTTAGGGTATGTCATTGTAATAATGTTTGTTAAATTTCCTTGAGAGGAATTGTATGTGAATTGCTTATTTAAATGTTGGTCATGGGCTGGTTACTTGCGCCTGAGGGTAGTGTTCTTTTTAGCCTGAGGGAATTGTTTATTTAGCCTGAGGGAAACGTTCTATTTTTCTTAAGGGAAACCTTTCGAATGCCTGAGGGAAGTGACTTATGTGCCTGAGGGAGACACTTCGTACTCCTGAGGGAAATATCTGTTATGCCTGAGGGAAAGATTCTGATAACCTGAGGGTAAGGGTTTGTGTGTCTGCAGACACTAACTGTTTACATAGAAAATTCACTGTGGTGTTTTTCCTTATATTGAATGATTAAATGAATATTAAAATGGCAACATAACTGGTAGAGTTAGTTACTTTTGAGTAATTCTTAGTTTATAGCATGTGATTTTGCACATTGTTTTTGAATGTTTACACACAGTTGAGCACGGGCCTTTGGTGGGTGTCTACTGAGATTTATTTCTCACACCCTGTATGGGTCATGTATTCGGCCCAAACATACTATGTTACTGCAGGTGTGGATAAGGACAAGGGTCCTTATACAAGTACTTTATTGCTGCTGAGGAGTAGGGGAGAATGGGACCTATCTTAGGCTTGTGATGCCACCGAATGTTTTTTTTGCACTCTGTATTGCACAGTACTGTATTATTATATAACATGTTCTAGATGTTTTCTTAGAACTTGAGACAGGTTGCATCATTATCTATAAAATTGTTGGTTATCTTTTACTGTAGTTTTTTATTTTAAATGTGAATGGTTTATTGCTTCCACTGTTGTTGTATGCTTTTTATTTTATTCCGCTGCCCTACACTTTGACAAATGAGGGCATAGTTTCCCCACTATCAAACCTGGGCCCTCACTGCTAGTTGGCAACCTCTGAAATTTGGGTAAATGTGCTTGAGGTCATGTGGCGAACCGGGTTCGGGGCACCCATTGGGTGGCACCCAGACCCGGGACATTACAACAATTCACAAACAATCCATGTCAACCAAACATAATCCAACCCAAAAATAAATCCACATAATCAATTTCATATTTAAGGTCCAAGTGGAATTTTATAAAACACATTACATGCATATATACATAAGCATAATTATTTAAATCCTTTTAAATCCCATTTTCCACCTAATTTCCCACATGAAAAAACCATATTAATTCACACAACACATTGTAATCTTGAATATAACATTTATGAATTAACTAGGAAAGCTCTAGTATTAAATTAAATGTTTCCAAAAGTAAATAGATGGAAACACTTACCTCAGAAATGTGCGAATGTAATGAATCTTCAGGAAAAGGAGAAACATGCCCCAGGATACAATCAGGACACCCTATTATCAAAGGAACACAAGCTGCACATCATCCCTAAAAACTAGGGTTCTTCCAAGGGAGAACCCACTAATAAAAATCCAAAGAACCAAGGGATATGGAGAATAAGAGAAGAAAATTGGACAAAAATCCAAATGAACTCCCATATATTGGAAGGAGGGACACCATGGAACCAAGGAAATCCATGGGTAGGAGGGTTTGGGATCCCTCCTGTGTTTCCAAACTAAAAAAGGGAGGACAATTCCTAATTGAGGTGGAAACATAAGAGGGGAAAAGATTAATATCAACCTTTTATATACCTGGGAAACTCGCATGGTTAAGTCGCATGGTTTTACAAACTATGTACCAATCGTGCACACCGTATTAGAGAGAAATGATATCCACATGGTTTTGGGAAACCATGCCCAAACTATGCCCCATTGTTATGTCAAAAATTGAAAAACCTCCATGTACTATTACGACACGATTTCCTCTAACTATGAACAAGTTTTCCTCCATAACCCTAACAACAGAATGAATTTGCACAATTTCTCGTAGGACTCACAGAACATGGACAAAACCATTCTCAAGTCGTTCAAGTCAAACCATTCAAGAAGGAATTGAACTTAAAATACCATCATCGTTAATCGAGCACACGATTAACCCCCAAATTGTACATGAAAATCATGCATAAGGTCAAAACACTCCTGAAAACTCAAAAACTAAAAAATTCCCTCAAGAAACATGATCAGAACTAAATCTAAAAGAACCACAACCAAGAAAATAATAAAATCAATGGTAAACTATGGTCGAGGTGTGATAGTCCAAGGGTAGTGGAACCAATTTACTAGACCAATACCTCTATAAATATTAGGTGTGAAGAACTTTTATGTAATATACACACCACACATAATATAAAGATATTTATTACGTGAGATATTTTATAGAGTGGGTTTAAAGTAAAAGTTATTTAAGTATCTTTTACTCTTTTATCATAGTGATTGCAGTATTCTCTAATCTTTGAATGAATTTTTTCCGAACCATCGAATTTCTGAGTGTTCTTTCATTTTTTTCATTTTTTACTTGTGTGTGTATGGTGATTTCATGCTATGATTATGTTTTATATCTTTTAATTTTGGAATGCATGGTCAAGGGGATAGTGAGGTGAAATAAAAAGGATGTTGGTGTTTTACGTGAATGTTCTTCCAAAAGTCCATTATTTTTTACATATTTTGGAAGAGATTTTTTTTCCTAACATCATTATCTCAAGGTGACCCATGTTTCAAATATATTAGGTATGGAAAATGTGTCTCATATTTAGTGATTTGTGAGAATTATAATTACAAGGGTGGACTGGGTAGATGTTTTAGTCTCTTCCTTTTGGGTATATCTTTCCTTGATATAAACATTAATATCATAAAAACCACTAAAAAGGAAAGTATGGAAATATATAAGTCATAAGAAATGATATCCACATTTATTATAGTTTGTTAAAAATAACTATATCCCTTATTCAAACCAATATAATAAAAAAATTTGAAAACCCCTTGGTTCAAAAGTTTTAGGACTAGGATGATATGTGCGACTAAAATAGTGGTGAAAATGGAGAAGTGGTTATAGGAATTCACATTGTAAAACTATATTTTCTATAAAAAATAACTATTTAAATACAATATTAAAGTTGGAATTGTCGGATGAATATGATACTCAATTGTGTCTTTGGGTGGATAAGGATGCTCCCCATTCTACCCCTCCTTCACATATAAAGGTTATCTTACACATTTGATTTGAATCTCAATGCGATGTGTGGTGATTTAGCTAGCATTTGTGTTTAACACTTGTAGTTGAGAATTAGTTTTCCATTTTAATTGTAGCATATAAACTAAAAATTACTATATGTATTCCTCTAGTGAGGAATCAATTTCATCATATACAAGTGTGTTTTTTTATTTAGATTCATGATCAAATTATTCCAATTCATGTGAAATGGTTGTAGAATAAGAATTAGTCCCAAAATTTAATTAAGGTGGGTTCTCATATTTTTTTAATGGATTATTAATTAGTTAATTGTGATGGAACATTAAAATTATATAACTTTAATTTATTTATTTCTATAAAAAATTAAAAGTAATAAAATTATTAAATAAACTAATATAAGGGATATAATTAAGTTGAATTTATGATTTCTAAGTATATCTAAATTATACATAACAAAAAATTAATAAATAATTAATAGAAGTAATATTATAAGTGTATATAAATATTTATTGTATATATATATAATTAATTATCTTATTTTTAATGACCAGCTCTTCACCATAAAGGGAGATTCTATGTTAGATAAAGTGGTAATAATAAGTATCACATGCCACTTTTCATTTTTTATAAATGTGTATTGAATCCTAAAACACCTTCATTAATGTTTATTAATTATATTTATAATAAAAAATTAATAACCATATGTTGTTGATAATAACTTACTTCCCTGACTAAACTAGTGATATTCCAATAATATTAGTTGTTATGTTAATAAAAACCATCAAAAATGATTTTCTAAAGATAGAGAAGATAGGGGATCCATCCATTATATATATTTTTGTGTGTGTGCAATAAAAATCAATTTTATAATTTTTAATCATATACAACATACATATATTCTACTCCATGAAATTAATATTACATGTTAATTTAATATACATTTATTATTATATGTCTCCTAGTGGAATTATTACATCAAATATATTTTAAATTATAGAAAAATAGATTACTCAGTTCACAACTAAAAAACTAATTCATAGAAAATTTTAATTATATCATCATTCATGTGAGGATAGAAAATTAACTAAAAAAGTGAGTTTATTACAATTATGAACCCTCAATTTCATACTTAAATAAATTAACTGTAAAATTAATTTTATTTGATAAGAGTGATTACTAAATAATCATGTAAGGAATTAATTTTGAATGATGATTTTTCATAAAATAATTTGATTTCTTTCCTATATAAATCAACTGATTAAATTAATTTCAATTTTTTTCAAAATTAATTAACAGTATTATGGTAAAATCATACAATTCTACTTAAATTAATTTAATTCTCTTCATTGAATAAGTAAATAAAAATAATTTTATAAATTTAAGGGAATTATGGGGTTATTATGATAAACCTAGAACTAATTTATCCCCCACAATGTGAATTTTTATATATAAATGAAGAATAAATATGTATGTGTGCATATATATTTTGGGTATTAGCATCCATATACATCATGTTTTCTTGATGAAGATCACTATAGCTAGATATGGAAGCCTTCTACCTCCAGGGTGGAACACATGTTGAAGGATAATCATTCATAATGATATGATTTTGATAGAAGAAATGGGATCTAGAACCTTCACTATTGTGAGGATTGATATATCAGGATAAAAAATCTATTAAAATATTTACGTGATACTAATGATTATTCACCATTTACAACAGGAGGAATCACATTCCTTTATATATCTAGACTCAAAACTCTCCATTTAATTAAATATATCAACCATATATAACATATAAGGAGTATACATTACTTATCATTAGATAAATCCATTGAACCCATTCAATGTAAAATGGATCTATAATTAAACCATTCAGAATAAATTAATAACTAAAATAAACTACAAGGGAATGAGGTGACATATAGAGACCCAATATTAATATACGTGGATATTACATCATTTTAGATAAATATTTAGTACATTTCCAAAATACATTCCCAAATTCCATAATACTTTAGTGTATTTGGAATCTGGGAAAAAAATATTCTATCCTCGTGAAAGATATTCAAAATATCCCATAATGATCAACGCCTTTAGTACTTCTATATAAAACCATCATTCATAACATGGATAAAGGAAACATAAGAAATGGGTGAGCTCATATGCTCAGTAAGGGTAAATAAATGAATTTTTTATGCATAACATGAAAAAAAAATGTTATGGAACTAGATCATAACATTTTAAGATCATACCCTTGTTGACACTCCTTTTCGTGACAGTGTCCAAAGAAATATAAAGGGAAATGACTTAGCACAAATTGATTCAGCCTTTGAAGAAAACATCAAAAATTGACAAAGGCATGAACAAGGCTTCAAATGCATAATGGTCGCGCAAGTTTCATCACTATCATGCAAGTATACTTGCGTGCTGCCTAATGGTTGCACAAGTGACTTGAGCGCCCCAAAGGATAACCGCCTGAGGTCTTCTACAGCCTATAAATAGACCATGTGGGCCCCCCATTTGAGGGGGAATTTTTCCAGAATTTAGATTTAGAGCTCTGAACGCCCAAGTCACTTCATCAGGTCTTCCGAACAGTTCTAAGGTAATTCTTTACCTAGAATGGAAGATCTAAACAAGAGGATTAAGTTCTAAGTGTTAGAATTCACTAACACTTGCGCACCTAAGTTGTTTTACCCTTAAGGGAAATAAACATACTTGTGTGCCGCCCTACTTCCTCACCAAAACTTTTGCGCCTCTCTTCTGGAAGTACCTCAGGATTATTCTAAAGTCATTGGTAAAAGATCACCCAAGTATTACCATGATGGTTTACAAATGCGCAAGTACCAATGTGTCGTGCAGGTATACCTATGCGACCAGGAATTGCACGCCCACGCAGTACTTGCGCGCCTGCCAGGACATGCACGCACCTACCTTTTTGGTGCCTTTCATTCCCATTTAACCCCTCTTATATCGTTCCACCTCTCCTATTCAAGATTTAGACTTCAAGAAACTCTTCAAAGCCATTTATGTAATGATTTCTTGATTCAGATTCCTTATCTGAAAGGAACTTCGTGGAAAATTTCTCAAAACCTAGTGACTTTCACATCTTTTTGTCACTAAATATTGAGATTTAATTCATTCTACCTCATACTTTAAAGATGAGAGAACCCCTTAAAATGGGATTCCTTTTCAGGAGTAATTCCCAGTCATAATTCCCATTAATTATGGGCATCCTCCTTAGGATTAATCCCCATGGCCCTTAATCTGGGCATCCTTTTCAGGAGTAAGCCCCAATCTTAAAATTCCCAAATCTGGGCATCCTCCTTAGGAGTAAGCCCCAACAATAATTCTCAAACTCGGGCCTCCTTTTTAGGAATAATCCCTAGTCATAATTCTCAAAGTATGGGCATCCTGCTTATGAGTAACCCCAAGTCCTCATTAACCTAGGCCTCCTTTTCAGGAATAATCCCCAGTCTCAAATATTGGCATCCTCCTTAAGAGTAAGCCCCATGTCCCTTAATTTTCTCTTAACCAGTCCAAATTTACTTTTGATCTGGGCTTCCTTCTCAGGAGTAAAACCCAATCATAAGTCTCCTTCTAATTTGGGCCACCTTTTTAGGAGTAATCCCCAAGTTAGAGTATCCAAATCTCTATAAAGTACATATAACTTTACGGACCACGTTCCTGGATTTCTTCCCTGATGTAAATCTTAATCTTCATCTATTTGGGAATTCATCCATACATAAGCCCCACAACATTTATTATGATTGCATCTTTCATGGCACAATTGTCTGGTTTTTACCAATACCACTTGTTTCTCACACCGAGTGTGACTCACGTGAGCATAGAGCGTAAAAGTAATTATGACATATTTCTTTGAGCCATCAATAATAAACATCATATTCCTTTACTCAAACTACGTGGGTTCTGATTCCTTTTCCTAAATAAAGGAAACGTTGGTAGCCCATCTGTGGGTACGATCCCAACTCTAAAATAATCAATGTCCTTCTGAATGACAATAAACATCAAGTGCCCCACTAAGTGGATTTAAAACCAGTATGGTCATCATAATGACCAAGAGACTTTTACGTATCAAAGGATACCATTGACTAAGAATCTCTAACAAATACAGATGATTCTCTATAGATGAATAACCTTGAATACATATAAAATATTCTCCAAATTTCCTACATATGAATCATTGATTGTCAGATCTAAAGGAAAACTCATTTTATACTTGATAATGTAATAAGGATTCATGAACATAACTTAAATCTATAAAGAGTCCCGTAATAGACAATAATTCACCTCAAAAAAGGCGTGATGAGTCCGACCTCCCATCCTCTTGACCAATGTAAATTCCTAAGCCTTATTAATCCACAACTAATGAGCGCCTACCTTTGGAAAGTATGTTCAAATGGATATGGAATCATTGGGTGTTTCCAGTTCTACGAACAAACCCATTAGAAACTGCCTGGAATGTTTGAACCTTAAATCGATGAGGTCATCCCAAATTCTAGAGGGAAACAAAAAATGTTGAACCCTACATGAATCCTTAACTAAGTTAAAATGATTTTTTGCCTATTTTGTTAGGCCCCTATTTAAAACACAATGAGAGGGACAAAAAAACAATCATTGACATATGTGCTCATCCAAAAGATGTAGTGGATGAATTTATCTTGATTACGTCTGTTATATCAAACAGGCACAATTTTGAAATATTTTCTACATTCTAAGAAATGGCTGCTCTCAAGTTCACACCTGTGAATACCGCTGCTGCGAATGCCACTACTGCTACTCCTGCTAGATCGTCATCCGCTCTGAGGACGATATCACCTACTCAGCATATTCAACGCTGGGTATCAAACGTGCTGGTTAAGGAGTACCGTTAACACGGTACCATTCCAACTCTGGAGGCTGCCTGACAAGCCCTCCAAGTGAATAACTCACCTTGGTCATCCGGACAGTGACAACCAGTTATCAAGAAACAGGCGGTGCTAACCACCGTCTCCAACCATTTCTGGTTGTTATCCTCGGAACGCAATCACCATTCGCTCCCTTATTATGGGGAGGTAAATGAGAAGGTCCCTCAGGGCCTTAATTCAAGAAGACAGGGGTCCTTCTCGAGGGCTCCCACCAACAATGGCCGCCAGCCTCATGCGGCAGTGTGCCCTCAACATGATGAGGGTACCGAGTTCAGGCATTCGGCTCAGGTTCCTCGAACCCGAGTAGGCAAGACAAATCACCAGAGGTGAAATCCAGTTAACAGTGAGTAGGTTCTCATCTCTTCCATCTCCAGAGAATTCTACCAACCTAACTTGGTGGTGAGCAATGAGCAGGCACACACACCTGCCCGTCTTAATTCTGTTGTCTAGCAGACTCGTCTGGCAGCATCACGCCAATCCTGCGAGGCAATTCCGGAAGAGTACTATAGGCAAGAACATACACCTGTTTATACATCACCACCTAGTTAGCAGGCTAATTTGACTACATATGATGGATCTCGTCAACCATGTTCGGCGAAGAGCAATCAGCAGGCACGTACACCTGCTAGTATTGATCAAGCCTACAAACAATCTCGTTTGGTAGCATTCAGAGAAGTCAGTCGGAAAGCTATGGAGACAAACATGAGGTAGACTCACCTCTCTTCCCCTACACTTGAGTACTATCAGGATTCACTGACAGGAAAAGGAGGATAGGAGCAGGCACATACACCAACTCCAAGACCAGAATCGATGTATATCCTCGTTCCGGCAGTTGAAGTCACCAAGCATATTCTATCAATGGTGAAAGAGAAGAAAACAATTCCTGCTCATATCCTGGATGCCTGTCAGGATATTATAACAGATTCAATGGAATCTCAGGGAAAGACACATAAATCTATCCCTACCAGTAGAGTGACACATCAATAGTTCACTCTGGAACAGACACACACATCTGTTTCAGTCCAAGAGGGTTGTGGGGAATACTCCACCATATCATACAGACAACCAAGTCAGACACATACACCTGATTTGAGTGGAGATTGTCAGCCTAACCTGGCCATCTCTCCTGATCAGGCACATACACCTGCTCAGAGTAGCCACTTTCATTAACAAGTGGTTTCCAAGGAGAGTAAGAAGGTGTCTAAGAAAAATACATGCCCAGCACAGACAAGAGATCAAGAGCCAATCTGTAACAAGGCCTTGTTCGATGCTGGAGTTCTTTAAGCCCTCAAATAATTATCTGTTAGAATTAAATATTCTACTCCCTCATTTCCCAAAAGTGGAAACATTAATTCCGAACGTCTTCAATAGACACTTCCTCATGAAGGCTTGCTTCATGAAAATTCGGTCGATCTCGAATTTTCATCTTCATATGCAAGACATAGGAACCCTCTGTGTGGCCAGAAGACCAAGGAGCAAGAGATCTCATCTTTTTCTGTAACCCACCATGGTGGTCCTCCCCATGATGATGAATTTCGCTGTGAAAGTCCTCTCCGTAGTAGTGATGCACATTGCCCGGAAAATGCTTCAATGGACAATGTAGTGCCGGGAAAGCCCTCTTATCTTAAGGAACTTGCAAATGCGAAACTAGACATGTCTGATGTTTCATCATTGGCAGGTGAAATACTTTCTCAATCAGAAGATATCCTAGGGTGTAGGTCATTCTCCGAACCACCCTTAAGTCATGCATCTTCAAGTTTAATCAGTGATTTCTCTACCAATCCTATTGAATCTAATGAATCAACAAGGAAGAAGTATCTCTGGTCAAAATAGGTAGAATAATCTTCATCAAATGATAAATATGAAATTCTTAACATGATAAAACAACTGGAAAAAGGTGAAGTGCCAGTCATGTTTTGACCTCTGGCTGATTCTCAGTATGACATTCCAGAAATGTTGACAGAAGATGTAATTCATGATATTGGTCTCAACATATGGAAAAATATTTTTCAGTTGATAAAGAAAGTATTATCTTATGATGAATATGAAAATCATGTTAAGATAATAGAAGGGTTACAACGCCAAATTGACTTGTCATCTCAATCAGTCTCTCGATATCTGAAGGCTGAAAAGCAGAAGAGAGCCCTTCAGCGTTCATGCCCCGGCGCACTAAGAAAGTTGCGCCAGTTAATTATCAATGCCCCCATCTGGTATTCATATCAGAGGATGGGGTGTTCATGGAGCACTACATTTCACGGTGCTCTCCATTCAGCAAAGCCCTCCAAAAATTGTCTCATACAATTTTATTTCCCATGGCCGGCCACAGATACCTGGCTTTGTTTGTAATCAAAAGCTTTCCCAAGAATAGGCTTCAACTAGTTCCTCTCAAAATCAAAAATACAGAGAATAAGTTATTAAATTACTCCTGCATCAAGAAAATGAGAATATTGAACATGCCTCTCGTTTGGAGTAAGCACATCACCAAGTGACAGAAGTGCCCGAAATCAACCAACGGTCTTTTGAACCGGGTGATAAAAGTGGATGTCGATTGATGCATCCAACTAATTTCCAGAACAAGGTCTGCAACATCAGGAGATATTTTAAGAAAGTCTCAGACATAGCATGTCAAGAGCCACCCCAACTCACCAGACTGGGGACTCTTTTAAACCTACCCTTGGAATCAACAAATAGGATTCGAGGAGTTGAGAAAAGACAGCAGGAACAGCCCCAGTCCACCAGACTAGGGACTTTTTCAAATCATCAACCCCCTCCTCAGAGAAATTTGGTCTTTTCTCGATTGGGTAAGAATCCACAAGAAGAACGAAGAGCCAAATTATCCGGAGATTCTCTCCAAATTACGGTTCATCAAGAAGTTCCTGAGAGATCGAATCAACAAAAGGCAATGTCTCATCAAAGACATGGAAGGAGAAAATATCACAGAAATGTTGATAGAAGGGATGTGATGCATTATGCATCAATCAATTTCATCAATGTCGTTGTTGTTGATCCACCAGATGAGGATCACTTAGAGGGATCAGATGAAGAGGTTCATGTTCAGAAAGTTGTACGCACAGACACAATTGAAGAAGGTGTGCGTACATGAAATCAAAGTTTTACCCAAAATATGGGTGTTCCTTCAAATAACCCACTTCCCCCTCTCTGAAAGGGATCAAAAAAGGGAAAGGGGAAGAATCAGGTTACATATCCTCCCTCTAGAGAGGGATAATCGCTCTCACTAGAGCAAATATATGCGCAATAGGAGTAAGAAATGAAGGAATTGAGGAGGATGAACGCATAACTACTTCAGGGTAGTCTTCCTCCTAAGCGTGCTGGAGTCAGTCAGCCAAGGGATTTTGTTTCAGCTACTGAGATGGATCAAGAATATCCTCCTTTATCAGTACACCCTCACAGGTCTAATCCTACGGGTCAAGTGCAACAACAATTTGCAGTCCTGCCATCAGTTGCAGTACCAGCTGTCATACCTGTCCAAGCTCCATTCAGTGCACCTGTTCAGATTCAAGCTCAATTGAATGTTTCTCAAAAGTTAATAACTACTATTGAGTCATTAACAGCTAGGTTTTAAGTTATGGAATGAAATTGTGAGCAGGTTCAACCGGAAAAGGAAGCTTACCCTGAATGGGTAGATTCAATCTCTCCCCCATAAAATTCTGGGAACCCTGTATTCCATATTTTCAATGGATCAGGAGATCCTGAACAGCATTTGATGCATTACGTGTCTTGTTGCGATCCAATGATGGAAACTCCGGAGCAGTAAGAAGCAGTGAAACTCAGATGCTTCGTGAAAACCTTGCGAGGACCAGCTTTTTTCTGGTATATAATCTTGAAATCCCGGTCAATTACCGGATGGGAAGATCTCCGTCAATGATTTATTCTTCAATTCATCTCAACTTTGCCAAAGACAATTGTTTTTCATCTTACAAACTATAAGCAAAGGGAGAATGAAAGAGTCTCTGATTTCATTGCTCGCTGGAAGGGGTTAACATATTCTATAAGCCTAGAACTCCCTCAAGAGGAACTATTGCCAATCTGTGTGGAAAATTTGTGTGATGAATTATGCACACCGCTGATCCCTGTGAAATACACAGGAGGGTTTCGAGACCTTACTTTAATCTCTCAACAAATTGAAGATTCTATTATACAGACTAAGGCTAAATCTCGTGTAATTCCATCAGCTCCAGGAAGGAGAATGGGTAAAGCAGAGACTGCTACAGTTATGATTAAACAAACACATGTACCTGCTTCTACTTCAAAACCTTCATCTTCTTAAAGGGCTCCACCTCCTGAGCACCAACAACAAAGGCCATTTCATCAAGATGATCAAAGTGATCAAAGACGAAAACAATTTGAGGATATGAAAAGAAGAACATATTCTTTCCGAAATGAACAAGTTCCTGGCTACTTCATTTCGGCTCTGAAGAATAATTTGGTTCAGCTGCCAAGGCCCAAGAGGCCAAATAAGGAACAAGATGAAGACCATCCCAATTATTTCCCCTTTCATCAAATGTTGGGGCATCCCATCCAGGAGTTTTTTGTCTTCAAAGACCTCCTTCAAAATATGGTCGACTCCGGACAAGTCAAATTGAAAGGCTCCTCAGCCCTGGTAGCATGTGTTACTGCTACAGTTCCAGAGGAGGAAGGCAAGTGCCAAGAAGTCAAAAGAAAAAATTCACAAAAATATGATGATTGGATGGTCAGAAAGATGATCAACAGAACTCATGCTATTTTTTGAATTCAATTGAAGAAACCAATTTTACCTTTTGCTATGAATACTGCAGAAAAACCCTCTTCTTCAGAGGGAAAATCCTCAAAGAAACGACATGATTCAAAGAAAGAGAAAGAATCAGAAGAAGATGAGTACGTGTCAAATCCTAAGTTGTCTTTGACCCTAGTAGATTTCATTCCATATACTTAAAATCAACGGTCACCGCCTCATCAAATGGCACAGCCTAAATTAGCTAGTCAAGAAGAGTCTTCATTGGATGAAGAATTGATTTTCGGTTCTGTTAATATGATCCAATTAACAGATCCGTATGCGAGTTGCAGTTTCAATTATAATGAGCCTGAATTTCCTATATCAAATAGAGGAATCAGAGGAAGTTCCAAAGGATCAGGAAATAGGGGAAGATGTGGATCTTTCAGAAGCCACTATTCCAATTCTACCCCTGCTAGAACTGTGTAAGAAACAAAAACTCATGGAAGAGCCCTTCAGCGAGCTCAACAAGAACAAGCAAGTTCTTCAACCAATAGAAAATTCAGTCCTGGAACAGTTATTCTGGAATACTGTTTGAAGGTTTCATCTTCTTCCTCTCAGCAAGAAAATGGATCTAATCGGTCTAATATTCCAAAACCAGGAATATTGTGAACTCCTATCCTGATACAAGATGCATCAACTTCCAAAGCATCTGCTTCCAAGGCACTTGCTAAACCACATGTTCCTATTGGGAAACGCAGACCTCTGGATCAAAAGTATGATGTATTGAAACACCTGGCCCAAGTACCGGACAAGTTATCAATTCTGGATGCTTTGAATCTGTCAAAGGATCTTTAGGAGGCACTCATCAAGGCTTTGTCATGTCCTCAAGAGTTTGAAACTGAAATTACTGCAGCTGAAGTCTATCATGTGGAGAATAATCCTTCGGAATTCCATGCACTGATATCTTTCACTAATGAAGATGAAGATGATTTCGTTCATGGACATATTAGACCTTTGTACTTATTTGGCAAGGTCAATGGCATAGACGTCCGAAGAACTTTCATTGATAATGGTTCAGGAGTCAACCTCATGCCCATCCGTACACTTCATCGATTGGGCCTCATGGAATCTGATTTATCTCCTTCTACCATGATGTTACAAGGATATGATAAAAATGAACAAGAACCACTAGGCGAAGTTACACTCAGAACTCAGTTTGGAGATCTTATATCCAATTCAGATTTCATTGTTGTTGATCAAGACTCATCTTTCAACATCTTGCTTGGAAGACCCTGGCTACATCAACATGAGGCTATCCCTTCATCATACCATCAATGTCTCAAATACTATTTCGATGGTCAAGTTGGGACACTGTATAGTGATAAGGCCTCATTGAAGACATGTGAGTCTCAATACATTGAGGCGGAATTCTATCACATGAAGGGAAGGGAGAAATCCACAAAAAAGGAGATTACCAAAGTTAATGCTCCATATGGTTTGGAGAAGATTCCAGTAAATCCATTTACACATGTGAGTACAGATTATGTGTTTCCTATCAATAAAATTGACAAGATAGACCCAAATCAAAATACTCTTATGGAAAGATCCATAATGTCAATTATGGCAATCAAGCCAGACAACATGGGAGAAATTGGTAACCCTCCAAGCAGTGATGAAATCACAAATGGTGATGTCTTCATTTCATCTACTGAAATCTAACAAGTCTATACTTTTCCAATTAGGCCATAAAAAGTTATAGAAGCATTGTAGGTGAACAATGATGTCGATTCTCAATCCATCATCTCCTCTTTATTACCCAAAGAAGACCCTTCATCATCAATTTGGTCGGAAATGGAAGATTCTTCTTCAATATGTGCAAATTTTGACATCTCTTCTGATCATGAAAATTCTACTTTATCATTTACTATGCAAGAAGAAATGGAAGAAATAACACATGATGAAGAAGAAGAGGAAGATCTCAGAGATTCTCCTCCAGCATTTGAAGAGGGTATCTCTACCACTGTGGATGAACTCAGAGAAATAAATCTGGGTACAAAAGAAGATCCACGCTCCACTTTAATCAGTGCAGCCATGACTCTTGAAGAGCAAGAGATTTATATTTCCTTTATAAAGAGAAATAGAGATATATTTGATTAGAACTATACATAAATTCCCAGGCTTGATCCTGATGTTGCAACTCATCATTTGGGTTTACCAGAAGAACATCAAGGATTTAAGCAAGCCGCGAGAAGAACACACCCAACTTATCCTTCCAAAATTGAAGGTGAAGTGGATAAGCTCATCATAGCTAACTTCATTAGAGAAGTTAAATATCCTAAATGGTTGGATAATATTGTCCCAGTGAAAAATAATAATGGACAAATTAGAGTTTGCATTTATTTCAGAGTTCTTAATCGGCATTATCCCAAAGATGATTTTTCAGTTCTGATTACAGAACTATTAATTGATGAAACAGCTGGCTATGAAGCTATTTCCTTCATGGATGGATATTCCAGATATAATCAGATCTTAATGGCCCTAGAAGACGAGGAATCCACATTCTTCAGAGCCCCTCAGGGTGTGTTTTGCTACCGGGTAATACCCTTTGGCTTAATGAATGCAGGTGCAACATATTAGCGTGCCATGTATCATATCTTCAAACCCTTTTTAGGGAAGTTTTTTGAATGATATGTGGAAGATTTGGTGGTCAAATCCAAACAACATTCTAATCACTTGGCTGATTTGTAAGTCATATTCTGTAAGCTTCAACAACATAATTTGAAGTTGAACCCCTTAAAATGTGCTTTTGGGGTAACCTCAGGAAAATTTCTCGGCTTTTTTGTATGCCATCGTGGTATTGAAGTTGAACATGAGAAGACCAAGTCAATCCTTGGTATGTCACCTCCTCGAAATTTGAAATAATTGAGAGGACTTCAAGGACACTTAGCCTATATTCGTAATTTCATTGCCAATTTGGCAATAAAAAGTTTACTCTTCACCAAATTGATGAAGAAGGGAGTCACTTACAAGTAGACTGAAGAATGTAAAGAATCATTCGATATTCTCAAGAAATACCTCTTGAGTCCACCAGTAATCATGCCACCTGTTGAAGGAAGACCACTTATCCTCTATGTGACAGCTCTAGAGTGATCATTGGGTGCCTTTCTTGCTCAAAAGAATGATGTTGGGAATGAAAACATCCTCTAATAACTCAGTCAGACTATGATTAAACCAGAAACCCGGTATTCAATTATTGAGAAGTGCTGCTTGGCATTAATCTTTGTAGTTCATAAGTTGAGACACTACCTGCAACATCACGAGGTCCAATTGGTATCTCGCAATAACCCGCTCAAATTAATCCTTAGTCATCCAATGCTTACAGGACGTCTGGCAAGGTGGGTAGTTATTTTGCAGCAATTCGGCATTCAATATGTGTCTCAAAAGGCAATAAAGGGCCAAGCTCTGGGTGATTTCCTGGCTGAACACCCTTCAGTGGAAGACACATCTTCAGATATTGAACTCCCTGATGAGGAAGTCTTCTCTATTCAGGATAGTCCTCAGACATGGAAAATGTACTTTGATGGTGCTTCCAGAAGTCCAACAGGAAGGAAAATGGAAAATCTCAAATTCAATAAAGTTGGCTTAGGAATTATGCTCATTTCTCCAGAAAAGGCAGTGCTACCTTATTCCTTCTTATTATGGGAAGGTGGTACCAATAATAAAGCAGAATACCAAGCTATCATCGCAGGTTTGGAATTGGCGCTTCAAACATAAGTGAATCACTTAAAGGTGAAAGGTGATTCAGACCTGGTAATCAAACAATTCAACAGGGATTATGCCATCAGAAAATAAGAACTAATCTATTTGTATGATTATGTCAGAGAGTTAATGGAGGAATTCCCTTTGGAACTAACATTTTATTATGTCCCAAGATCACAAAATCCCCAAGATGATGCACTGGCTAATATAGCCATAGCTCTGGAAGATCCAAATCGGGACGAGACAACCATCAGTATTGCCCACCATTGTGCAATTTCACCTTATGTTCGAATCAGAACAGAGGAAATTAATGAAATTAGTCCTATTCCTGAACCGTATGGTCATACTATAGGATGGATGTCACCTATCAGGGAATACCTTCAAAATGGAACACTTCCACCTGATAGAGCGGAGAAAGAATAAATCTGGCGACGTGTGGTCAATTTTACTCTTTATGATAGCCCAGATCACCTAGAGAAAATTTTATACAAAAGGGGTTTTCATGGAGTTCTCTTCAGATGCATTGATAGAGAAGAGACAATGTCTATCATGAAAGAAGTGCATGTAGGAATCTGTGGTGCCCACCAGTCTGGACATAGAATGTCTGATCAGATTCGAAGGCTTGGATACTTTTGGCCTTCAATGATACAAGATTTTGTTGATTTCACAAAGAAGTTTCATTCATTCCAAGTACATGCCAACTTCATTCATCAACCTGCATAGTTTCTTCATATATCTAAATACTCATGGCCATTTTCCACATGGGGAATGTATGTGGTGGGACCCTACCCTTCAGCTACAGCCAAGCAGTTTAAGTATATTCTTATTGATAATGATTTCTTTTCCAAATGGGCAGAGGAAATACCTCTTAAGGAAGTCAGTTGTAAATGAATTGTTGGCTTCATCAAGTCTAACATCATTACCATATTTGGTGTCCCTCATACCATATTGACGGACAATGGCACCAACTTCTATTCATCCGAGGTGAAGAAATTGTTTCAAGAATACAACATCAAATCCAACCATTCATCTCAGTATCATGCAGCGGCCAATGGCCATATAGAAGCCTTCAATAAGACTCTATCAAATATACTGCAAAAAATGGTGGATAAAGACAATAAATCATGGACTAATAAACTCTTCCATGCTTTATGGGATTATCAGACTACCACCCGCACTACAACGAGGTCAACTCCATATTCATTGGTATATGGAATGGAAGCAGTCTTGCCAATTGAAGTTCAATTACCCTCGCTCAGAGTTGCCATTTGTGATCAATCATCTAGAGATGAACAATCTAAAAAGTGATTGAATGAATTGGAATGGTTAGATGAGAAAATATTGTGAACTTTTCACCACTTCGAAGTCTATCAGAAGCGAATAGAATGAGCTTTTTACAAAAAAGTTCATCTTCGTTCATTCACTCATGGATAATTGGTATTAGTTCTCAGAACTCCAATGATACCAGGAAAGAAACCTCTCAATCTTGAGACAAAATGGGAAGGACCTTACTCAATACATAGGGTCTACTCCAGTGGAGCTTATTCTTTAATCTCAATGGATGGAGAACTCATCACTACTCCAACCAATGCCATATTTTTGAAGAAGTATTTTTTATAAACATGAAATATATAATCATCGGTCTAGTATGACCTTAAACTACACCTCGGTCATGTATGACCTTAAACTGCACCTCGGTCCAGTATGACCTTAAACTGCACCTCGGTCCAGTATGACCTTAAACTTCACCTCGGTCCAGTATGACCTTAAACTGCACCATGGTCCTGTATGAACTTAAACTGCACCACGGTCCTGTGTGACCTTAAACTTCACCTTGGTCCGGTATGACCTTAAACTTTACCTCAGTCCAGTATGACCTTAAACTGCACCTCGGTCCAGTATGACCTTAAACTGCACCTCGGTCCAGTATGACCTTAAACTGCATCTCGGTCCAGTATGACCTTAAACTACACCACGGTCCTGTATGAGCTTAAACTGCACCTTGGTCCGGTATGAACTTAAATTGCACCTTGTTCTGGTATGACCTTAAACTACACCATGGTCTGGTATGACCATAAACTGCACCAGGGTCTAGTATGACCTTAAACTGCACCACGGTCCTGTATGACCTTAAACTGCACCATGGTCCTGTATGACCTTAAACTCCACCAGGTTCTAGTATGACCTTATACTGCACCACGGTCCTGTATGAACTTAAACTACACCTTGGTTTGGTATGACCTTAAACTTCACCATTGTCCTGCATGACATTAAAATTTCTCATTACGTCCAGCAAGACGTTAAACTGCATCACCATCCACGGTTCATGCATATGACCGTAAACTATTCGCACTTTCGTCCAACATGACGTTAAACTGTATTGTCCCTTTTTTTCCAATGTGACGTTAAAACTGTATCGTCCCTTTTTTGTCCAACTTGACGTTAAAACTTTGAAAAATTCCCTAATACGTCTAACATGATGTTAAATAGTGTACTCTTTTGTCCCCACTGCATGACATTAAACTTCATAGTTCCCCTTTTTTCCAACATAACATTAAACTATATTGTACCCATCGTCCTAACTAAATGACGCTAAACTATACAGAAAGTCCATTAATGCATCCTACATGACCTTAAACTGTGCTTTGTCCCTGCTACATGACACTAAACTTTGTAGCACCAATAGTCATAACTGCAAGACTTTAAACTGCATAGTCCTTCTATATGTCCTACATGACATTAAACTGTTTATCGTTAGGGTTGTTTCTACCTCTTGTTTCTCATACCGAGTATGACTCACGTGAGATTAGAGAAAACTTCAACCATAACACTCTCTCTGGGCTACTAACCATGTGTAAGTCCCAACACCACATTTTAGGTCGTTTTCCCCATGAACAACTTGATCACTAATTCATTCTTTAATTGAACTACGCGGACTTTGATCCTTGCCTTCTAGGCTGGGTACGTAGGCAACCTCCCAAGGTTCAAGCCCAAAACCAATCTCTTTACATCAGTTCACCTCCATCTCATACGATGTTGATTCATGAAACCACCCCTAGAATCAATACCTTTACATTGGTTCACTTTCGTCCTTGTTATATGACGTTAAACTATACAACACTTTTGTCCAGTATGACAATAAAATACAATATTTTTTGACACCCTCACCTAAGAGGGAATCGTTATTTACATTGATTTTCAATCATGTTTCATTTCAAAGACTACGTGCATACATGGAAATATCTGAACCTTTTATCTTGGGTTAAATCATCATTGCACTAAAAGTCCCCTTTCGCCCTTCACATGTACGAACCAAATTTGTACAAAGGGTATTTCTAAAACTACATGGGCTTGATTCCCATCCTTATGGGATACGTAGGAACGTTCGAGTGTCCCTCAAATCCAGCCCCAAGTCTTTTGGGCCTAACCCCATATTTCACTTTCAGTCCCTTGACTGAAAAGTCCCCATGAAAACACACACTGAGTATTTATTATAATGGTCCAAGCTCTATGACCCTAAAATAAGATCTCCAATCCTTTTGTCCCACACAACATTAAATTGTAGTTCAAGAACTACGTATGGCTTGATTCCCATCCTTATGGGATACGTAGTGAAGTCCAACATTTCCATTCAGGACACAGCCACAACATGATTATGGTTAGTATTGATTTGTGTATCTTTGCATACATTGGAAAATACCCATATTTATGTGTCATAATCCAAACCTTAAATATTTTCAGATCTTCATAACCTTTTCTTGACTTCTAGTCACAAAAATGTCAAAATTCTGAGAGTTCTTTTTCCTGACTATGTAGTACGTGCCCTTAGGAGGCCTTGCATAAACAGTCTCCATAACAGATTTGTCAGCCAAAAGATACTATTATTTGACTATGCATCCAATGCCCTTAGGTGGCCCTGCATAATTCAACCCCCTAATGGGTTTGTTAAATACGGGTCACTTCATTCTTGGGAAGAAATACACTTTTGTCCTTTTTGGTCTTAAATGATAGTATGTAGGGATCCGCAAAAGTATCCATCCTTAACATATTTGTCCCATATCCACTTTCATGATCTGAAATTATTCAAGTCTATGGTTTATATTCTCCTTCCCTACGTTTGGGTCAGACCTTCGTAGGAGTGATATACATCCAGTTCTTCGATAATCTTGTTTGGAAATATCCTCTCCATATTCAAGTACCTCTTTCCATACAGCAAACTCTATACTTTGGAAAATTTGAATCTCCATAAACTTTCACTCGCTTTTAGCACTAGGAAATTAAATTTTTAAGAGTTCTTTTGCCTAACTATGCAGCACGTTCCCTTAGGCGGCCTTGCATAAAAAGTCTACATAACAGTCTTGTTAGCCAAAAGATACTATTTATTTGACTATGCAGCCAATTCCCTTAGGTGGACCTGCATAATTCAACCCCCTAACGGGTTTGTTAAATAATGGTAAATTCATTCTTGGGAACTACATCTTTTAATTCCCTTTAGCTCTTTTTCATATCATTCCTCAGATCCAAATATTCTTAAGTCATAGTTTACATATTTTCCCTCATAATTGAGTATGGTAATATGTTTTTAGATAAATTGTCAAGGAATTGAGTCAATTTTAATCCATTTTGGTAAAAGCTATTTCGACCTTAAACATTATCCTTTTTATGTTCGACGTGCATGACTTTAAACTGCCGAAATAAGACAAAGGAACTCTGAATAAAAGTCATGTTCCAGCTCACTAAACATACATTTTGTATGATTTAGGTAATATTGAGAAATTAAAAGGTTCAAAGTTTGTAGGGTTATTTACATTAATCCTAGTAAAAATAAAACTATGCTTACTAGGCCCATTGACTTAGGTAAAATTTAAAGCAGCTAGTAGGAAAATACGTGCAAAAGTGATTGAAGAAGAAATAATTCTTTCCATTTGATGCACAAGAATTAGAGGCACATCCATAGACTGGAGTCTCTTCTCTTTTTCAAGAATTACAAAAGACTTTCAACATAACTCTTCATTTGATTTAAGGCATCCTGAGCTTCATCAGCAGCCACCTGGAATTCATTCATTCAACAGGATACCATAAGAGATGCAGTGATACCAGCTCTTCTTGGAACAATTGTAAAAGAATGTTCTTGAGTGCGGTTTGAGAAAATTTTCTAATAATCAAACAGTGACTCGGTTTCTTTCCAAGATACTTGGAAGATGGATACATAGATTTGAGAATGAAGCATTGGAATAAAGAGCCATTTGGAGAGAGTACTCTTTTTAGATATTGCTCTAATTCCATGTTTGTCTTCTCTCCACCAACCGGCAATGGAAAACATTTCAACCCATGGGTTTTCCATTTTCATATCTTCAAGGAAATGACATGGAGTAAAAATTTGAAAGTTCACACCATTGTTGTTTCTCTTAATTCACAGTATAACCGAAATAGAGGAGTAGTAGTCAACTGCATCTCAGGTATATAATTCTTTGCATCTAGAACATTGACTCCTTGCAGATGACCATGACCATATAGAGGCAGGTAGATGCTCTGTGGGAAATTAAGATGATATTTCATCAAGTACTTAGCCAAATCTGGGAGAGTGATGTCGCAAATATCATAGTAATCATGGCCAACAATGTTCATCATTTCATCAATCCGCTTGCTAGCCAGTCCATCAGTCGTTTTGATTCTCTTGGGAGCCATTAAATCTTCACAAGAGTTGAATAAATTAACTCTTAAATGGATTGATTTTTTATAAACATTGTGAAGAAATTTGAAAAAAATGGATAAGGCATTAAGGCGCGCAAGTCTAATTTTGACGTGCAAGTATGGATGTGTCGCGCAAGTTTTTGGTGCGCAAGTATCACCGCGCAAGTCCAAATACCTATACAGCAGTGCGACAGCAAAGAAACATCAGAAAACAGAGCAACTTGCTCGACGAAGTTGACCTGTACGGTGAGATCTAGAAGGTTTTAAATCTAGATTCTTTGTATGGAAATGGGGCCGCATATTTACATGCAAGGACGCACCCTTGCGCGCCGATGCCTGTGTGCTCAACACTTGCACGCCGCCCTCTGCGCCATCACCACCTACGCACCTCTTTCCCTTTGGTTTTCTTCTTTTCCTCAAAGTCACATCCTTATTTTTTAGGATCCAACTCTAAGGGGGGGACTTTTGTTGACACTCCTTTTCGTCACAGAGTCCAAATGAATGTAAAGGGAAATGACTTAGCACAAATTGATTCAGCCTTTGAAGAAAACATCAAAAATCGACAAAGGCATGAAAAATGATTCAAATGCACAATGGTCATGCAAGTTTCATCACTGTCGTGCAAGTATACTTTCTCACCACCTAATGGTTGCACAAGTGACTTGCGTTCCCCAAAGGATAACCACCCGGGGTCTTCTCCAGCCTATAAATAGACCCTGTGGGCCCCCCATTTTGAGGGGAATTTTTCCAGAATTCAGATTTAGAGCTCTGAACACCCAAGTCTCTTCTTCAGGTCTTCCGAACACTTATAATGTAATTCTTTTCATAGAATAGAAGATCTAAACAAGAGGAGTAAGGTCTAAGTGTTAGAATTCACTAACACTTGCGCGCCTAAGGTGTTTTACCCTTAAGGGAAATAAACATACTTGTGCACCGTCCTACTTCCTCACAAAAACTTGTGCGCCTCTCTTATGGAAGCACCTCAGGATAATTCTAAAGGCATTGGTCAAGGATCGCCAAAGTATTACCATTATGGTTTACAAACGCGCAAGTACCCATCTGTCGTGCAGGTATACCTGCGCGACCAGGACTTGCGCGCCCACACAGTACTTGCGCGACTGCCAAGACTCGCGTGCCCCGGCCTTTTTGGGTGCCTTTCTTGCCCATTTAACCCCTATTATGCCATTCCACCTCTCCTATTCAAGATTCAGTCTTCAAGTCACTCTTCAAAGACATTTATGGAATGATTTCTTGATTCGGATTCCTTATTTGAAAGGAAATCTGTGGAACATTTCTCAAAACCTAGTGATTTTCACATCTTTTTGTCACTAAAGATTGAGATTTCTTTCATTAAACCTCATCCTTTAAAGATGAGAGAACCCGTTAAAATGGGCTTCCTTTTCAAGAGTATGTCCCAGTCGTAATTCCCATTAATTATGGGCATCCTCCTTAGGAGTAAGCCCCAAGTCCCCAAATCTGGGCATCCTTTTCAGGAGTAAGCCCCAATCTTAAAATTCCCAAATCTGGGCATCCTACTTAGGAGTAAGCCCCAAATATAATTCTCAAACCTGGGCCTCCTTTTCAGGAATAAGACCCAGTCATAATTCTTAAAGTATGGGCATCCTCATTAGGAGTAAGCCCTATATCCTCATTAACCCGGGCCTCCTTTTTAGGAATAAGCCCTAGTCTCAAATATTGTCATCCTCCTTAGGTGTAAGCCCCAAGTCCCTTAATTTTCCCTTAACCAGTCTTAATTTACTTTTGATTCGGGCTTCCTTCTCAGGAGTAAAACTCAATCATAAGTCTCCTCCTAATTTGGACCTCCTTTTTAGGAGTAAGCCCCAAGATAGAGTATCCAAATCTCTATAAAGTACATATAGTTTTACGGACCCTGTTACTAGATTCTTCCCTGAAGTAAATCTTATTATTCATCTATTTGGGAAGTCATCCATACATAATCCCCACATCATTTATTATGATTTCATCTTTCATGGCACAATTGTCTGGTTTTTACCGATACCTCTTGTTTCTCACACCGAGTATGACTCACATGATCTTAGAGGATAAAATTAATTATGACATCTTTCTTTGATCCATCAATCATAAACATCATATTCATTTACTCGAACTATGTGGGTTATGATTCCTTTTCCTAAATAAAGGATACATAGGTAGCCCATCTGCGGGTACGATCCCAACTCTGAAATAATCAATGTCCTTCTGAATGACAATAAACTTCAAGTGCCCCACTGAGTGGCTTTAAAACCAGTATGGTCATCATAATGACCAAGAGACTTTTACATATCAAAGGATACCATTGACTAAGAATCTCTAACAAATACAGATGATTCTCTATCGATGAAGAACCTCGAATACATATAAAAGATTCTCTAAATTTCCTACATATAAATCATTGATTGTCATATCTAAAGGAAAACTCATTTTATACTTGTTAATGTAATAAGGATTCATGAACATAACTTAAATCTATAAAGAGAGTCCCGGAATAGACAAAAATTCCACTCAAAAAGGTGTGATGAGTTCGACCTCCCATCCTCTCGACCAATGCAAATTCTTAAGCCTTATCAGTCCACAACTAATGAGCGCCTACCTTTGGAAAGTAGGTTCAAATGGATATGGAATCATTGGGTGTTTCTCGGTTCTACGAAAAAACCCGTTAGAAACTGCCTGGAATTTTTGAAACTTAAATCGATGAGGTCATCCCTAATTCCAGAGGGAAAAAACTCTGCATATCTGAAATAATAATAAATATTAACAATTCATAAGACTGGAATCATATAATAATAAGGAAGATGATCCATGAAATGATAACATAGGAATAAAACATGGAATTATGGTGAACACATAACAATATTGTATTGTGAACATGTATAAGTAGAAATAGGTTCACTAATTAGTTTAAGGACATGAGATCAAGCCCTCACATAAACTTATGGACTTTCAAACAGGTGCATGGACAATTTTGTGAACATATAATCATATTCACAATTAGTAGTCAAGGAATCACTCCCAATGCCATCTTGGTAGTATGGGTTCACTCCCCATACCATCTTGGTAGTCATGGTTCACAGCCATGGCCATCATGGTAGTCATGGTTCACTCTCATAGCCATCTTAGTGGCATGATTTCTATCCCCATACCATATTAGTAGTCATTGGTCACTCCCATGTCGATATTAGTATCATTTGTTGACTCCTCATACCATATTGGTAGTCAAGGTAAATGTCCAAGACTGTCTTAGTCTATCTGATGGGATATAAGTCATTACCCAATGAATTGGAGGGAGATATAGGTCACACAAATCTTGTAATAAAATCATACAAACATGTTCCATGAGATCATAAATAATCATATCATAACCCATGAAAGGAAATGGTTATTTTAAAATGTAATCATATGATAACATATTGAAAAATGAAGGTTTCAAAATAATTTCATCATAAACATAAACTTTGAGAAGAATAAGGTTTCAAAATCATATAACCCATGAAAGAGAAACAACTTTCATAAAGTCCATGACATTAAGTGTAACCCATTCATAGAACAAATATGAATGGAACCATTATATAATTTCCTATAAAGGAATGAGTACCGTCAATGGATTTCATCTTAGATAGAAAATAATTTTGAAACATCTTTCAAAAACATTTCATAAATAAAATATCCTTTCTTATCCGAAAAACTGATTTTTAACACATAAAACCATTTGATTATAATTTTCATAGAAAATTCCTTTAATAGATATAAATAAGTCTTTAAATCAGTTGAAAAAAATTACTTCAAAACTTATAAAATAATCTTCTAGAAATTTTAGAAAATATTTTTCTTCGATAACACTTTGAAAACTTTTAAATAATAAATCGAATCATTTTTAAAACCATTCTCATAGAAAACTTATAAATAGGTTTCAAAATATTTTAAAACAATTTTCTTTATAAACACTTTGAAAATGTATTAGGGAAACCTAAATTTTTTTTTGAAACCCATTTATTTTAAAATATATTGAAAACATATCAATAAATAATGAAATATTTTTGAATATAATTTCTTTTCATGTAGTTTGAAAACATATAAATAAATATTGAAAATGTTTTGAATACTTTTTAAAACATAAAATTATTTTGAAAATATTTTTCATTGAAACCCACATTAAAAATAATGAATATCCCGAATATTAGTAGAAAATTTTCTTTTTAAAAAGAATAACCTTTTAATCTTGTAAATTTAGTTTCAAGGGAATGATGGTGTGTAAATTCATACATGTCATACGAGGCGAAAATAAAATTCCTTTTTCACAATGAAAATGTTAGAAAAATGACTTCTTCCGAAATTGACAAGAATATTGTTTTTAAATAATTGTAAAAGAAAAAAATTTAAAAATTTATTTCAATGATTATAGTATATTAGTATAATATTCAAGGAAACCCATTTTAGAAAACATGGTTTTGAAGGAACACATATTTCAAACCAAAGAGAGGGTAGAGTCGGGATTCCTTGAAAACATATTCTTAAATATAATATGTACCAAATTATTGAAAAATTGTACCAATGAATGAATATATTATGAATAACTAGAGGGTAGTAAATTTCTTTAATTTTCATAAGATATTTATCATATGACTCCATCAAATGAAGCATAAACATCAACAATCTGGAAAAAGTGATGAGATTGTCATAATAAATTTTTATAACTTGGTAACTTGGGATAATAATCTCTATGTAATGAAAGGAAATTAAAATGAAACATAAAACATATATAAAGAAACTAAATTTGTGATATAACATTTAAAATGGAATTATTTTCACCCCAAAATATAATTTAGGTGTATAACAAAACACGAGTCTCAAAGAAGTCAAATTGTGACAAAACTATTTTACCCATTTGGTATTTTTCGAAACATAAACCCCATAAAATAAGTATCATATAATGGATATGGGAATAACCATAAATTTAATTATAATATATATAATTAAATCATTATCAGTTCATATACCACACAAAATGAAAGTGTGTATAACATGACATGTTTCTCACAAAAATATAATGTGAGATGAAATCCCCTTACCTTGTAACTTGACTATTGTAGTACTCAATCAAACCATTGGTATAATAAATATAAATTTATTATAAATATTTTATAGAAACATTTTATTATACAAAATACCATATATTTGTTTATTACAACCTTATATTACCTTCCTATTAACTATCTTATGTTAAGGTTTCATTTCGGGTAATATTCGCTTTGTTTTTTGTATGTGTCTAAATTTGTTATATTGTTGGTCCATATACTTATATCATGATTCCATAATGTAAATAGTGATATATATATTATTTATTTATATTATATATTTATTATAATAATATATATAATATATAGGTATGAAACATCATACACCGTTCATGGAGATGGTAGGTCGTACGTACGCATGAATGTTATTTCTGTTTAATTGTCATGTTGAGATAGAGTAAGTAAAAGAAATATATTATTATATATATATAATTATTAGGAAGTTTTATGATATCATATATACCATATTTATTCACTAAAACCATCCTTAATACGATCCATGTAGTGTATGAACGAATTGTGTTGCTTTTAGGGGTGGTAGTCCACACTTCCTCAAACGAAATTATTATATTTACATGAGATAAAAATCATAAAGGTATATTCTAAATAAAAATTAAATAGTAATAAATAAATTATAAATATAACATATATCATATATAAATATTTTGTCTATCATAATTCCCTGCATGATAGGTGGAAATTGAAAAATGGACAATCATCATTTCGTGAGGCAGTAGTTTGTCGTACGCAGAAACAATATGTTAGATACCCATTAGATGGAGGTTTGTGTAAGTTTAATTTGTACCATTAGAATAAAAACATCCCATTATGTTGGGGATAATATTTTTTATACAATAATGGAAAAAATAAAGTTGAGTGGGTGGATAAAGAAAGTAAAAGAAAGAAGATTTAGAGAAGGTGTTACCTCTTAATCGGGCAACTCCTTTTGGTTTATACCAAAAGGATAACTTGGATTTCCTTCTACCAAAACAGAGGATTCAAGGATTAATATAGGTATATTGGTATTTTTATTGGCCAGGGATTTTGTGAAACTATGAGGATTGAAATGTGTGAAGAATATGGAGAGGTGGTGTCCATTAATAGGGAAGGAAAAGGACTCACTTGGATTTTTTTAAAACAAGTTAGGTGTACACATGATATTTCCTAATTAAAGTCATAAAAACAAATATAAATTAATAATGAATGGTTTTTTGACGAAATATGGACATATAATGGGTGTTTTATAAGTTCCTAGGTCATTTTGGCCCTTGATTTTAAGGTTTATTCCCTAATTAAGCTTAATTTGTCCTTAATCACTATGATTAATTTTAATCGCTTTTACTAAACTTTTTGGTCAAAAATTAAGTTAATATTATTATACTACTAATATTTTACTACTTATAATGGTGTATGTTGGTTTTTTTAAATTCAATTCACAATATCGGGAATATTAATATTAATGATAATCCCATAGATAGGATGAAATAATGGGTTTTTAAAGTATAAAAATGTTCCAAAGTGTGTTTGTTTTTATATTAAATTTCAACGTGAAATTGATTATAGTTACCTAAATGGTATTAATATATTAATAATTTATCTACTATGACCTTAAAACAAATTTAAATTATAATTTAATATTAATAATTATTTAAACTAAAGGTCTGTTATTAACTAAAACACAATATTTTTCACTATTCATCAAAAATGATGTTTCTCAAAAAAAATATAAAAAATTCACCATTAAATAATTTTGAAATTATAAATTAAATAATAAATTTTATTTAATCAAATATAATTTTAAAATGCATCTAAAATTAATTTTATTATTAAAATCTGTTTATTTCAGAAAATGGTAATTTTAATCATAATAGGACTTTACCAAAAATCATATGATTCATTACCAATACGTTTTATCTATATAAAACAATTATAAATAATATATAATTTTTTTATTAATATCAATATAACTACATTTAGCAGATTGGTTATAATTATCTATTTTAAATAATTATAACAAAAAAATGATGTTTTGTAGAAACATTGAAGTTGCGTGTAATGTACACTAAACCGGTGTTGCGGGTAGTGCAATCCAAGTTGATATTGTCTTTAGTGAAAGAAAATTTGGTAATGTGTATAGCGCAAGCCAAGTCGATGTTGTGTGAAAGTAATATTTGACTTATTGATTTCATATATATGTATGTATATCTAAGAACTATTTCCAGTGTCATATGAAATGAAAAATATAAAAATGATAAATTAATTAAAAATAATAATTCAAAAAATCTCAAGGTGTTACATGGAAGTAACATGCACTCATCTTGAGATGTGGATGATTCATTCACTCAACTTGAAAGGTGGAAGATGAATACATACAACTTGTGTTATGTTGTTTGAAAGATGTTTTATCATATGTATCATATAAATATATTTTTTCATAAATAATAATCTCCCAATAACATTAAAATCTATAAATAATTAATTAAAAAACTATGCAACTCTTTATGAGTCTACCCAAAACTCTTTTTTATATGGTTTCCTCAAACTCTCTTAATTCTGGAATAAACACTTAATCCAACATTTAATATTTATCCAAATTTCCTACAATGTGACCCTCTAAGATATATTAGTATTGAAAACATATAGAAACCCATTATTTTTTAGATATAATAAAAAACATCCTCTGGTAAAGCATAAGTACAACACAAGACACTAAGGGGTCTTGTGTGGTCTTTAATAAACATGATCATATCCTTATAAAAACATTTTGACCACAATATTTTCCATATACATCATATATATAACTATATAATCTTTTTTTAAAGACATTAATTAACCACTATACATATATCAGGTTATTCTAGTGTAGGTTATCTTATCTTCTATTTATTTTATGTAATAGACTTACCAGGATAATAAATACTTTACTTTTCATTAATCTAATACATGACTACCTCACATATATTTTTTCAAAGTATTTGAGCACATAATATGTGACCAATCTATGAATGGTTATGAATTTAATCAATCTAATTAGATTGATGTTTAGATTTCTTTACTCGTCATAAAAGTGGAAAAAACACATCTTGGTTGTGCTCTAACTGACAACATAATTTAAAACATACCCAACCATACACTAATTTTCTATGTCACTTTGGACTTGTGTAAGAAAGGTATAAAATTATAATGTTTATCACTCTATATATCTCACCAGCCTCAGGTACTATGAATTGATAATAAGAATACACCCTTATTTTTGTTGACGACTCTATGAAATTATATGGGATATACTTTAGTGGGTCAGTCCAAGTTATAAGTCTCTACTTATTACCTTGTGAATTTATTCTTCGCGTATCATATAGAACACTTTTCAATGTGTGTACTATTCTATTCATTCTAATATTTACATATCATCATAACCCATATTATTATGAGAAGATCATCAATTATTGACAACTCAAAATTATACTTTGAGGGGGTATTATAATTCCAATGTTCTTATAATGTAAATTGTCGTACACATGAATGAATGATATATATGGGTTTAATTTTATTATAAAATCATAGTACATTATATCACCATTACATCAAGGAAATAATTAGATACTTATATCAATGAATCTCAAAGGAGAAGTAATTTTTTAAGGATGTGTTTGGTACTTTGGTTAGAATATGGTTCATTAAACTAAGATATAGCTCTATTTTTTCTTAGTGATCCTCGATTTTACCTTTAATTATAAAAAGAACTTCATGTTTAGAGATGTAATTTCTAATCCCAACAAATTCCATCATATAATAGTATTTATAAATATAATTTTACTCTATTTTTTAGGCCACTATAGTGGATTTTTTGGAAATATTCCAAGTGATAAAACCAAAATTTTGATAAAATACATAACTAGGATAATATTTCATATCATCTTTATAAGACTGGAAACTAGTATTTTTATAACCTTTAAACAAAGATTATACTCTCCTATAAATTTCAAGAATATTCCTTTTTACTTCTCAAGTACCTATGAATATTCTTCTAAAAAAATTAGTTACTCTCACTAGGATTAGATTGGAATCTACTAGTTATTCTAAGAGAATAGGAAGCATCAGGTCGAGTGAAAAATTTAGAATATATGATTGATACTATAGTAGATACATATACAATTATTTCTATCCTTGATTAATCTTTAGAATGATATTGAATATTCCCAATATTAATTCAATGAAACATTGAGACATACCCCTTTTCAGAGTTCTCTATGCTAAACCTCTTCAGAATTTTACTAAAGTGTCATGAATGAGTCTAAGAAGCCTCAAAGATATATATCTAAATATCATCATACTTAGTATGTATCCAACATAACCAATTTATTTTACTATTAAGAACTTAGAAAACATCATATTCATAGACTGGAGAGCTGGGATATTATTTATGATAATTATTATGTCATCTATATAAAATATCGAAAAAAACTATACTCACACTAATAAACTTATGTATATAGTAATCCACTTCATTCTTGATGAAACCAAACTCTTTGATTGGGTAGCATCCCTAACCCAATTACCCACCCAAATAGTGTTATCGGTCTAGTTTCCACTTTCCTTAGGTGAACCTCCCTAAATTCCAAAGGATGAAAACTAGCAGAAGGGGTGTAAACATATATAATGGGGTAGTTAAAACCTCTATGGATGATAATATACTGATATGATCAATAATATATAACATACATCAGAAGTAAATGATTCATAAAACTCTAACCAGACTCCCCAAAAGCATAGTCAATAACAATCAATGAAGGAGGAAATAAATATAAGTAGTGGGAAAATAAAAAAGAAGATCAACATAACTACAAAAAAATTTAGGAACTAAATTGTACAATCATGCATTTTGTAACAAGTTTTACTAGTCAATATACGAAAGGGGTGCCAATGGCTAACCAATACAAGTCGTAAACATATGTATCATGCTAATACAATATGGAAAATAAAAATATAAATTATGTCTTGGAATCACCTTTAGGTTAAGGACAATCTCTATGTAAAAGGGATACTGAGACCCATCTCTTAAGTCCGATCCTTTACCTATACATAAATTCACAAAATCTACATGTGTTCTGAAGGACCTGGGTAGGGTGTGAGATGAATCTCATTAGGATACCACCTAGTGGTGCATACCTAATGTATGTGTTTAATAAGGTGTAATACAATATATATTTAAGAATAAATATGCAATAAATAAAAATGTTAACCCTGGTGCTCAACAGCCACCAAGAAACTCTCACCTTCATCATCCAATGTCAGAATCTCAGAATAGAGGAATGCCCTTATCCCATGGCCCAAGGTACCTCTGAATGTCATATAGTCTAGGTGTAAAATAAGGTTCCACTTCAATCAATAACTCGACACCTCATTCCTCCTATAACATCATGTCTCAAAAAGTACCGAGGTCCTAATGGCACACCAATGTAACACAATTCATTCCCCCACACACCTGCTTGAAACCACACATCGGCTCAAAACATGACAACCGAAGGCATATCGAAATATTCTCTCAAATAAATATCCATTTTTATCTAAAAGAACACATCTGAAGGAACGATGATGTATGTACTCACATAAAAATGAAGTCTCACAGCCTCAATCATGGAGATCCTCATCCCCCAATCGATATACTCATCATTATCAATTGAAGGCTCCTCACCTTCCATGTGGGCTTGTACAACAAGCATGCACAAAACATTTCCTAACCAGAAATTACAGGGGTCTCTACCCACATGAGTGGTCAAAACCACCTAATAAACAGATTCATCATGTGTGCACACAACCCAATTCAACACTTTTCTCATCCACGGTGAGTGAAAATCACCATATAAATAACATAATCCACATCAACTTTGGAACCTTGTCCCCGACGATCATGTCACTCGAAACAGATGTTCATGCCGTCCAATATCATGGGTCATGCCCAACCTGATATCCTTTCCACATCAATTTGATGTTAATGACATCCAACCAATGTTAAACACCACCCAAGTATCTGCTCCAAGTCTAACCAGTGATCAACATAACTTAATATTGATGGAATAACCACCTCAACCTTAGTCCAAGCCTGTAACAACACCTTGGGTCCTGGTAGCATGTCTCAAACAAAGCATATATATATAATTTGATCTCAAAATGAAATTCAGGTTAGTAATATTTAATTTCATATCTAACAATCAGAACAATTCAATTTATATTACTTGAATTCCTCATATCGTATTAACCAAACCAAATCAATTAAAACAATTAAATTTAGATGATTGAACTAAAAAATTCAAATAAAATAAGATATTCAATATAGATGATTGAATTTTGAAATCTAAACCACCATAATAATTCATGTTAGAGATATTAAATTACTCTTATTTTAATTGATATCCCAAATCAATTTATAAAATTGAATTTAAAATGGTTTAGAACCCCCGTCCAATCCAACCCAAGGGGTGACAACCTCTAACCTGGCCTTGCTCAAGAGAAAACATAATTGGGAATGCTAGACAACATATTGTGGGTCACATGATCATTTTAACATGAAGCAAAATGTATAAATGGGTCTCACATAAAATATCCAATTTCACACAAAAAGTATCACCACCAAAATGATGAAGAAAACACAAATCAAGATATGTGCCACCTAACTTGGACTCGTAGATGTACGCACCTCTGATATGAATCTCAAATTTCTAGAAGATCAAAGTAGATATTGGTTTTCATACAATGACTTGAAAATAGGGAGAAATATCCCTAATGGATTTAGAAATTTTTTATAAAAAAAGATTAATATAAGGCTATGTTAGGTTATCCTTACCGAGATGTATCTGATGCACCAGACGGATCTAAAATTGGAGTATTGATGGAGATATGGGAGCATTACAAGTTGATGAATGAAAAGGAAGGTCTTTCCTCTGGTTGTATGTGTGACCAATGAGAATGAAGTGAATAAATAAGAAAATAAAACAAAAAAACCATTTCCCAGGCTCCACAGTTTACTCGCACGGTTTTCCAAACTGTTCGAACACCTTGTGAGCTACAATGTTGAGCTACTACCCAAAAGGGCTCCCTCACGTGGCATACACACAGTTTTCCCAAGCCATGTGAAAACTTGGAGGAATCCCTCTGAAACTATTTTAGATAACCACGTTTGGTTATGTAACTCACATGCATGTTTTACCCAAATGGTGATCTAGTACAGAAAGAGGTCGCATATTTACCCAGAAGGGGCCGCATGGTTTACCCTAAATCGTGCTCCCTAGCCTGAAATTTAAAAACAATACATTTGGCCTACGATGCTCTTGAAACCAAACCAAAAAACTTTAGGCACTCTCCAATACTCTAAAATAACCCTAAACCATCATATATAGATTATAGAACTCTTAGAATAGAGTTGTGATTGTCAAATTAGAAAATGCCACCTCCACTAACTAAAAGATTAAAAAATGGAGTGATTTTAAACCCTTTTCAAAAACCTGGGATGTTACAATCACCCTACCTTAACATATATCATCCCCAACCTATCAAACTAAACCTAGAGATAGTACCGAATATACACATATCGGTAAAGACTATCCTGGAATACCCTAATTTTAAGGGTTCGGGCCAATTTTCTCAATCAGTATCCCCACGTTAGAAATTTCCTAACCCCGTCTCAATTGACCAAAAATCTCAAAGAAAACAAAATTTTATAGAACTATTTCATGGAACCGTGGTCCCTCCATGATGCATCATCACTCCCCCATTTCACTAGTTTCCCTTCTGTCTCTATCGACACCCATTCACATCTCACACTACATCGGTGTATGCCTCAAGCCCGTGATACCCATGGAACAAAGAGGTCTTGTATCACCACAGACTCTCAAATAATTTCTAGTTCCTCACACATCAGTCAATTACTGCACTTAATTGGTTCCCATATGAATCTCACAAAAAATAAGTACTACTTATCCTCGATGACCTACAACCCCACACCTCAATAATCCTACATCCAATGATGCCATGGTGCCAAGAACCCCAAACAAGTAACAAATCCAAGGATTACGTAGTGGAAATAAACTTACAAAAACAGATTTTTCATATGGTCAATTAATGAACCTGGTGCCTTGTACCTCACTAATATGATTCTACACCTAATTTAGTTCCAACCTATTGACTAGTATTAGGTTAATCCATATGTTTACATCCTTTTCACCTAATGCACAAAATGAAGATGAATCAACAGTTCATGCCAAACGAAATAAAAATGATATTAATTTCCATGCCTATGGTGTACCTCTAACCATCATTGTCTCACCATCCTTATTAAACCCTAGAATCCCCACGGCATACACCAAGCCTAAAACATGACTATATGATGCTTGGGATACCTGCGAGTATTCTCTAGCCACTAAACATTTACCCTACCGAGGGGTCTCACTAACTCTACCACAAACTCTATGTGTAGCTGAACCTTAGCTACCTTCACCTGGTATTGATCTTGTCAAGGGTCTGAGCCTTCCCCTGAACCCGATCAACGGCTGTATGAGATGGCTTCCCTCATAACATCATGAGATTCCTAACATTCCCAAATTCTTGGAACTCCTTTGTACCACCTTCAGTCTAGAAATTTCATGGATACCCACACTAAAAAAACCATATAATAGCCAACTATGAGGTAGTCTTATCATGTCCTTGGCCTGAATACCCTACTGGAACTCATCCCAACCTCATTTCCTACAATCAAAAATGTTTCCAGTGAAATCACTAGAAGTCACTCCATAGTACATGGAGCACATGTCACCCTTCTGGAGGCTTAAAAATTACTAAGCCCTTTATCCCTTAGTGTCTTGATGAATAGGAGCTCAATGAACCTGGCCTCGAAGTACTTCAAGTCCATTCCCTCATGTCTACCCGCCTGAACCTGAATATCCCACTAGCACATTGTTGGTCCTTAGAGCATGTACTTCGCCAGCTTGACCCTTTGGGGTCAAAACATGATCAATCTCCTATGGCACTAAATCATCACCCACCTATTTCTCCATCGATATGTCTATTTGAAACCAACTAAATACCATAAATGATTAGACAAACCATATATATTACATATATATATATATATAAGTCTGATTGGGAAATCAGAAAAACGAAGTGCGTTTTCACTACCCTTACCCTTCCTTATCTCAACCATGCCCCATGGCATCCCGACCTCATGTCCTCTTTACCCGGCCTCAATAGAACATGTATCATATAATCCCCAGGACATGCTCGTCTTGACAACTATCATTTCCTTTAACTGATGATTCGGTCACCCAATCCTAGTGATCAAATTTATCTCAACCATTTCACCTTCTTGCTCCTATAAGATCTAAACCCATTTCAAATTACATTAAATTATATATATATATATATATAATTGTGGAATATCACATTTCTTATATCAAAGAAATCATATCATGTAATTTCACATTTTCACATGGAATTTGATATTTGTCACATGGTATAAAAACTTTACAGAGAATACATGGAATTAAAAATTTTAAATTCCCTAAAATGTGCCTATCAAAATCCAAAAAGAAAGCAATCAAACCTTGCCTCACCAGGAAATTTTCCAATATCTCCCTTACCTCACCAGGTTAAAGGTCACATATCAAATACAATAACATTCCATTTTAAAATAATCCACTGAGGTGGAAATCATATGAACTCTAATCAGTGAAAAATAGAACAACATTGCCCACCCCTGAAAACTATGTCTTTCCCTCATACAAGGGGTTGTAGGAACCCAAGCGTGATCTCTAAACCAAGTTCCAACATCACCTATATCTAGTCTACAAAATCCCATAGAGTAAACTAGTAGAAAAGATAAACATTGTCTCTATATCATTAGTATCCAGTCAAAATATACCACCAAATACAAGTCAAAAACTACTTTCATGCCATTTGTTGCATCCCCGCCCTGATTAGCCATCAAAATAATGATATCAATCTGGGTGTCACTTGTCTAAGGTTCACCTTCTCGAATTCCATTGGCTACCGACTAGTATTGAGGTAGTAAACAAGTATAGTGGGGAGACTATACCCTCAAGGGATAATAATATATTGGTTTGAGTAAAAATATATAACATGTAGTGGATGTAAATGACTCAGTATACTCGAACAAGATTGGCCAATGGTGGAAAAATAGTCAATAACAAGAAATAGTGGAAGCAATAAATAGAACAAGTGAAAAAATTAAAAATCAGATCAACATGCTTACACTACTTGTAGGAACTAAAAAGAAAAGGCATGAATTTAATAACAAGGTTTACTTGTAAATATACAAAAGGGATGGAAATTTCTCACTAGTATAATTCATACACATATATATCATGACAAGAAAAGAGGTAAAACTAAAATAGAAATTCATGTTAGGTATGGCCTCAAGGTCTATGCCAGTTCCTATGCCAAATGGTTATTAAGTTCCAACTCCTATGGATGATCCTTTACAAGTATGTAAATTCATTAAATATATACACATTTTGATGGACCTGTGAAGGGTGTGAGATGAATATCAGTAGGGTACCACCCAGTGGGTCATACCCAGCCTATATGTTTAAGAAAGTATAATAAAATAAATAATTAAGTGGAATGATTCCATAAATAAAGAAGGATTACATGGTTATCAACATCCACCAGGAAACCATCACCTGCCTCATCCAATGCAGGAATCCCATGATAGAAGAATGTCCTAGGCCCATGTCTCATGGTACCTCTGAATATTATATAGTTCAGGTCTACCCTCAGGTTCTACCTAGATCAGAAACCCCACACCTCGTGTCTCTTGGAACATCATTTCTCATCAATTACTGACATCCTAAAGGAATTCCCAAGAAATACAATTAGGTCCTTCATAACCCTGGTTAAAAGAACACATTGGATCAGAAACTGAAAATCAGAGGAGTAGTGATATCTACCCTCAAATAAGTATCTTCAGTTGGCTCAAATCACAACTTCCATAGGAAAAAAAATGTCCATCCTCAAATATAAATATAGGCACACTACATCAATAATTGCGATCCTTATCCCCCAACTGATAGCATCATCGCTGTCAACCTAAAGATCGTCACCTTAAACGTGTTTTTCTAAGAAAAGTAACCCCAACACAATTCCTAATCCACAATAGCAGAGGCATATAACCACATAATTAGTCAAACCCACCTCATCAACAGAGTCATAATATGTGCACACGTCTCAATTATGAGATTTTTCTAGCACAGGGGAGTGTTAATCAGCAAATAAATAGCCTAACCCACATCAACTCTTGATCCTCATTCCCCTACAACCATGTCATTTTAAACTAACGACCATTCCATCTAATATCACGGGATATACCCAACTTGGAGGTCATGTCGCCTTAATACAACATCCACAATGTCTAACTAATGGTCAAAACCATACAAATAACCCAGACAAGCCCAAAAAGTAATCTACATCAATCAATCCTAATGGCCTAGCCACCACTACCTTGGGATAATACCATGATGACCCCTGGGGTCCCAAAAGATCATCTCAAGAAAATTATATATATATATATATATATATTTCTCTTTAAACTGTAAATTCAATTTAATAATATTTAATTTCATAGCTAACAGTCATAATAATTCAATTTAGAGGATTTGAATGCCTCATATTAGAATAACCAAACCAATTCAATTAAAATAATTCTATTTAGATGATTGAATTAAAAAATTCACATTAAATAATAAATTCAATTTAGTCAATTGAATTACAATGAAACTAAACCATTATAACAATTCATGGTAGTGGTCTTAAATACCTCATATTTGAATAAACAAACCAAAAAATTTAGACAATTAAATTTCAAAGGGTTTACACCCCCATCCCAACTAGCACAAGGAGTGGGGGCCCCTAATCCAGCCTTACTCATGAGAAAATGGAATTAGTGTTTCCCAACAACATCCCATGAGTCACATGATCATAATAATATGAAGAAACTTGTAAAAATGGGTCTCACCCAAATACCCAATTGTCTATTAAACGTCTCACCCCAAAACTATCATGAAAACAAAAATCAAGATATGATCTAATTACCTTATAATCATAGACATAAGCACATGTAATATCAATTTCCAATTAGAAGTGGAGAAGAGTAGATCTGAATTTCCATCCAACACCCATAAAATAGGGTGAAACGAACCGAATATATTTATCACCTCGTGAGGTGAAAATAAAAAATAAGAGAGGGCTTGGTGAGGTTAGCCTTACTGAGATGTATCTGATGCACCAGACAGATCTAAAATCAAATCACTAATCGAGAGTTGGGAGAAATCAAAGAGGAGGAAGGAAAGAAGTGGCTATCCTCATATTGTTCGAATTACCAAGGATAAATACGGGATAAAATAAGAAAAAAACATAAAAACATCTTGTACATGCCACACAGTTTACTCTCATGGTTTTCCAAACTGTATGAAAACTGTGGGAGAAACCATGTTGAGCTATTTCCCAAAAGGAATCCCTCACATGGGTTGCACATAGTTTTCACAATCCATGCTCAAACCATGCAGAATCCCTATGAAACAATTGCATAAAACCTCACATGATCATGTTCCTTCCTAACATAGTTTACCAAAATGGTGCTCTAGTACAAAAAGGGGTCACACAGTTACCTACAAGGGGTGACATGGTTTACCCAAAACCATGTACCCAAGCCTAAAGTTATAAAAGGGGACATTTGGCCTCTAATTCTACCAAAACCAAACAAAAACACTTGAGTCACTCTCCAAGCCTCTAAACTAACCCAAAACCGTAATATAAAGCCGATTAAACTCCAGGAATTGAGTTCAGATCATCACATTAAAAAAGGAACCCCCAGTAATTGATAAATTCAAAAAGGGGGTGACTTTCAACCCATTTCAAAAACCAATACATTGTGGATTGCATCATAAAACTAGATGTTACAACTCTAAGATTCTTAATTCAGTTCATAAATGGAACACTGCATCTTTCATGATTTATTATCCTCATATGGAACTTTAAAACCATTGAGTTTTATCATATACACATCCTTGACTAAATTGGAATAAAGGAAAGAAATTTTGACAACCATTTGATATATCTAATAATCAAAAGAAAGTTATTATGGAGATTAATATAAGAGTGGAAGTTATCATATCAATTGGTGAAAAAGTTTCTTCATACTCAATACCATGAATTTTTCATTACCTATTGTAACCATGAATGATTTATAGGTATACACTCTACCATCCATTTTATCTTTCTTGAAGAAAACCCACTTGTGTCTTCTGGTTTTATAATTTATCAACATATAAAAAGTTCAAAACCATATTAGTGTATATGGATTCCATTTTAGTTTCCATGGATTTTAACCATTTATTATAATATGAACACTCTATTTTCTCTTGGTTGGAAGCTGATTCATCTCTTATGAACATTACTTCATCATCATTTTCAATGAGAAATCTATGTCTCTCACATTTTGGATGATTCTAATCCGACCTTATATGTTCTTGTGTAACTTTAGTTGGTTAATATTCTCCAACTATTTATCGAACAACCCAAATTCTATATTGGGAATGTTTTTTGTCTTATTTTCCATTAACATAAAAAAGTTCAACACTCCTCCAACTGACTCCTTGATTGATAAATCCCTTCCGATGATTGTAGCTAACTAAGACACAAATACTTTGTGATTGGAATGGTTATAGAAATAATATCCTTTAGATTACATGGGAAACATATAAAATAATCATATTTTGGACTTACGCAAAATTTTATCATAATACCAACATCACATGTATTCTTTACAACTCTAAATACTCATAAGAGACAAAACAGTACATTTCACAATCTATATCTCATACTGTTTCTTTCTAAATTCTTTAAATGGAATAAGGTTTAGTAGTACAGAATCAACCTTTGTAGAATAACACTGCAATGTACTAGGAAGTTCCCATTGAATCATCAATGATAAAACTATGTATAACAATGTACTATTCTTCCTTTCAGATACACCATTTTATTGTGTTTTCCTAAGGGTGGTTTTTTTGAAACAATTCCACAATTCCCCATATGATAAATGAATTATGGGATCATGTATTCACATCCCTAGTCTAATAAAAATATTTGAATACTCTTAACAGGTTGATTTTATACTTTTTTTGGAAACACTTTATAATTTCCAATGTTTCATACTTGTGATTCATCATAAACACATATCCATATTAACTGAAGTCATCTATAATGGTATTGATGTACCTAAAACCAAAACATTTTTGTAAACCCATTATTCGACATATATCACTATGTTTGAGATCCACCATTATACTATTCCTTTTATACAAAATAAAAGGTTCTTTAGTCATATTCCCTAACAAAATATGCACAATTCTCAAACTATTTATAGTTGAATGAGTCCAATAATCCATCTTTCAATAATTTTTTGATATATTTTAGCCTTATATGTCCAAGGAGACAATGCCAAAGATCTGTTGTAACACCCCATTAATTAGTTTAATAATTTCAAATCATATAAAAATATGTTTTTTAATTAATAATAATTATAATAAATAAATATAATTTATAGAATTAAAATTAATTAAATAGTTTTCTAAAAAATACTATTTTACACTATTATTTTGTGGAAAAGAATATTTTAATAAAAATATATGTATTTGATAAACATATTATTTAACTAAATATTTTAATGAATAATAAATGTTTTACTATTATAATTATTTTGATAAATACTAAATTATGTTATGAATATATTCACTATTAATAAGACACCCTATGATTTTATGGAATGTTCTTCTTAAATTTTTTCAATTCATTAGATAGATTATATGAGAAAAACAATGAGTTAATGTGAAACAACACTTTGTTATAACCTAGAAAATTAACATAATTTTTCCCCTTCTATGATTTTATTTTCGAAAAATGCACATACATCATTGTGATCAGTAAGTTTTTTAGGGTCTAATAGGATCAATATAATTTTTCGTTAAATAATAACTTGACCCTTATGGATAGTAATATGCCCTTATGAATTGAAACATAACCCATGTTAATAGTAATGTGCGATTATGAATAATAACTTTACCCATATAAGTATACATAAAAAAATTTCACCTTATAAATGAAAGTGAAAATTTTAAACATTAATAATTAAGTGTTGGTATTTTTGTGATATATAAATATTTAATTACAATTTTATAATTATTAAATTAATTTAAAATATAATTAATAAAATTTATTCATAAATAATTATTTTTTCCTATGATTTGGTATAATTTAATTAGACTTAGTAAATTTTTTAGGGTATTATAAAAATAGGTATAATTTTAAAAACATTATTTTTCGAGCCAATGGTGATTGTAATTAAAAATTAAATTTTTCTTATTTATAAAATTATTTCCATAAAATAGTGTTTATTTTTTTATTATATACACAAAAAAATGGTTAGTCTGAATTTTTGGGATTTTTTTGAAATACATGAATTTTTGGTGAATAGTTAAAATATGTTAATTTAAGAAATATGATAAATAAATGAATTTCTGTATCATTATTGAGTCATTGTAGATGTAAATGGCCATTGGCAAGAGAAAAATGATCTTCTTACTATTTTTAGTCACAATAATCAAGACTATTCATATTATTGAGGCAAAATAATTAAATAATTATTAAAATAATAGAAAACCGCTCCTCTCCTCGACTATAAAAACCACACCTCAACCCCTCTTCCTCTCACACCACTCAAGCTTTAATCCATCCATATTATATTCCAAATACTCTTCCAAAGCCCCTTTCTCACTTCCAAGACCTTATGTTCTCACCAAATTCCAAAACCAAATTCCTTAAAGAGGTTCTCAAGGAGGAGTACTTAAGAGGTAAACCTCTTTTCCTTTTTCTTTCAATTAATTTTACATATTCCATTCTATTATTTCTATATCCTCACCTCCCCTAGTCCAAATTCTATGATAATTAAATTACATAAAATTTAATTGAATTATATTATTATAAGGTAATATTTAATCATCATATCTCTTTTCCCCTCCTCTTATGATAAATATGAAAGCAATGTCTCAGATGTGTTAATTTATCACAGTCAAGGACAATGGGTTTTCAATTTATATTACCATCTCCCACTCTGGTCATAAAACCACTTTTATGGTTGAACCATGTTGTAATATATGTATTATATCCTATTTAATGTTCTGGAATCATTTTATACACATGGTATTAAATTATAAATCAAAATGATTCTGAGGTGATCAAAAAAATCAGCAAATTAATCCAAGCATTTATCAATGAAATTTTATCTAATGATTCATCATCTCAGAAATAACCAATGGATTTATTTGATCATTTAACCATTTGTATGATAATTAATAACTCATAACCTGAATTATGGATTTCAATTCCCATTTTACATGATCTTCCATACTCTTATACAAGTGAACCAATCATGAAAACTCAGAAAATGTGGACTCCCAAATGATGAAATTGAATATTTTAACCCATGTAAAAAGAAATAAATAAACATAATAAAGATTTAATAAATCCATTAAATTTCTATATTGTTCAAGTATTATTAATTAATTAATCAAATTTTATTATTCAGGACATTAAGATCAAGTGTAGAATACATTCGAAAATAAGGTAAGTCGTTTCCTCATGTCACTACAATTTTTTTGAGATATTATTTATTCACCAATATTTATTATGTATGGTGTATGTATACTGCCCATTTTTTATCAAATAATGAATATATTTATTTTCATATTATTCAATGTATCATTTTAATTTTTATTAATTTTGGGACATATGATTTGATTGGTTACAAAGTGGAAAGGGTTTTCTACCCGAACCTCCATTTTTTCTTCGGGTTACTCTTATACTCTACTTACCTCAATTAATTTCTTAAATATTCCTATGAAAACTTCATAAATTCTGTGTGAATGTTCTATATAAATGTTCCAAATATAATCCTTCTCTATTTTATGGTTAGTTTGATGTTTTAAAAGGAAAATTCAATAATTCTCCCTGAAAAACATGCTGAATTCAGGGGATGTTCTTGGATTCTTACATATTTACAAGTTCACTATATATTCTATTTTAAGAAATATTTATTTTTGTAAAATCAAAAAAAATCATGTAATACTATATTGTTTAATTTCGTGTTTTATGAAATAAAAAATTCATTTCCTCTTTAAAATCCTTTTAATATTTTCCTTAAACATCACTAAAATGTTTTATTTCTAAAGCATCCTTAAATAATATTTTTTACATGATTTAACTTCAATGAGACATCATTTATGCCTAAAATATATTATCAATATACTCACCATTTCATTTCAGGTATATACATTTCTAAAATTTAATTTTTATGAAAAAGATAAATGATTTTCCAAAAAACTCTTCTTTCCAAAGTAAAAAAAGGATTTTTTTTGTCTCACTTTAACTTTTATGATATATATTCCTAGTTTAAAAAATTTTACTTTCATGTGGTGTATGTACTTACCTTTCGTATATCATATCAAAAGTCTCCTTATTCTAATGATATTCTAATGGATTATTGTTTGAATGTTTCGAGGTAGGATGGGACGCTTTGGAATGTTTAAGTATTATTTCCTCAAGAATTTTTCAATGGACTCATTTAATAGTATATTTAGCTATGTAAACATACTTTAATGAATCTTGTACTTAATTGAGGTTTATATCTTATGATATCATATAAAAAAAGTTTTTTAAGGGTTTCAAATTAGTTTTATAGTGGATGATCTATCTTGATAGCATTCACCATGTTACTCTGAATAGTTAGTATTTATTTTTAATGATTGGGGAAATTTATTTACATATCATATGTTATTTTAATATGAATGTATATATTACTTAAGTTTATCCCAATTTATATGAGTAATTAATTAGACTTAGTAAGTGACGGGTGGGGACTACTATATCCCATCTACACATCGGTAAGTCTCATGAGATAAACAGATATGGACTTGGATGAGGCATTTCAAATTTTCAAATATGGTTTTGGCAGAGGCCTTAATCATTTTTATAAGTCATGGTTATGGCCTTTATGGTATGTTTCAAAATTTATGGCATATTAATTTCCCTCAATATGATATTATTAATTGATAAATCATGTGATTATTTTACTAGAATAATGTCCATGGTAGAGTTTCATGTGATCATTTATATGGATTTATTTACTCAGCTTTCATTCATGGCATATTATTCTTGAGTTTATTTTTAAAGGAATTTGTTTTAGTTATTCACCTTGTATAATTTTTATGTTTATGATAAATTTAATTTCATTACTTACCTTAACTGAGCATCTGAGCTCACTCCTTTCTTATGTTTCATTTCCCCACGTTATGAAGAATAAAACTTTGAATAAGCTTTCAAAGATGTATTTTTTATATATTGTATCATATTTTATTTTATTTCTCCATTGTATTATGGGTATCATGATTGTAATATGGTCTTCCAAGGCTGATAAAATGATCAGTCCTGGTTTGATTCTTTTTAATAGTGAAAATTTATTAAAATAATGCCTCACCTATGAGATTTTTGGGGTCGGGGCATTACAATTGGTATCAAAAAAAAGTTTATCAGCAACCATGGAAACTGGATTTTGAAAACATACGTTTTGGAACATAATCCTAAGATGGAACTTGAGTATAAGAATAGAATAACATCCTATAATTTTGTTAAGGTTTATATTATACAGATCTTCCTAGAAAAATGCATCCATGTTTAGAAACTACAAGTTGACGTGGTTCTTGCACAGATGTACCTATGGGTAGCAACTCTGACAAGGTGTTCCAAGCCTGACTTAGGGTAACCTAGTATATGACAAAAGGCCTTACTGCAAACCTAGTTTGACACTCATGGGGTATATTCTTAAGACAATTTATATTTTTTTACATACCATTATGAAGGACTTATGCTTCTAAAGTAACCAAAGTAAATGGTTCTAGGATTTACGATTCGTAAATTTCTGTTATAGTTTTATACCATGATTAGTGTTATAGATATTTCATAATTTTATGAGATAATATAGTATATATAATTATTTATAAATTCCACCTAGAGGATGGAATGGAAAATGCATCAATGCACATAATCCAATGAGTAAGAATTGTCATTTCTTATATGGGTTTAAGCCAGTATTTTGAAGGTAACTAGTCTCTCAAATGTTCTCATAATACAAAGAGATAGTATCTTTTTTTAACAGGAAGATGATAGTTTTTTCTAAGTTTTATGGATTCGGAAAGAAGTAATAGAGGAAGAGGATGTAATAGAAAAATATAGATGAAGTGAAGAAGGGAATGAAGGTTTTTCCCGTATGTGATAAGTGTGGAAACAATCACCCTAGTAAATGCTTGAAAGGAATGGTAGTTTGTTATAAGTGTAGAGAAAAAGGAAACCATGTTCATGATTTCAAGGGTAATAAAAAGGTTTCTAATCTACAATGCTTCAATTGTTAGGATATGGAACACAATGTGAATCATTTTCCCAAGAATCAAAGTAATATACCCTAAATGATGTTACTAGATAATGATGAAGTTATGATACCACCACAGATGAAGTGGAATGATTAATATGCCTAGTCAAGAATCATTTTATTTGAATATTTTATTAGCAATATACTGGTTATAAGAATTATGGAATATATGAGGATTGTATTGAAGTACATGGTCATTAAGGATTTGAGACCATAAGTTGAATGGTACCAAGAAATGATATACAGTGGAAAGTTAAACTTTTTAAAAAAACACATGATTGAGGGAAAGACAACCCTAAATATATTTTTGATGTTGAGATAATGATGAAAAAATTATTGAGTTGGATATGTACTGACTACCTTGATACTGATTATTGTCTTTTCGAAAAGTGATCTATGATATAATCGATGGAGTTTACAAGGCTTTTGGATTTAAGTAATATATCCAAAAACATGTATCTTACTTACATAATATGAAAGAATTCATGTTTCCAATAAGGTTTCATGAAAATTCGAGTTATTATCATATTTCAAGAGGATACATGATAAAGAGAATCACATGTATGGAATGTGAAAATTTATTGCTACTTCATGTTGATTAAGGGATAATGACAAGTTCATCTTGGAAATTCTGTAAGATTATTTCTAAGGTGTTGAATCATTATATTTTGGAAATTTTAACAATTTATGAATGATTTAATTTGATCAATGTATGGGGTTTTATAGGTTAATGTATTACTTCACCACATGACGTAACATGTGCTAAGAGATGAAGTATAGATAGTTCGAGGAACAATCAAATGAAAAGATTGTGTTTATGGAATAGAAACATATATTTATACACTTATAGAGTGAAATAATTCTTCAACTCAAGGAAAAGAGTCTTAAATAAAAAATTTTCCAATTATCATAATCTTTGATAACATCAATGAATTTTTTATATATTAGTTTATAGTTTTGTAGTAATCAAATTTCATCTAAACATGTCCTCAATCACTTTTCATCAAAACATCACAGTTTTATATTTCTTCAAAGTCTAGGTTGTTACATATAACTAATGTCACCCCATTAGAAAGCATAATTTTTCAGGTGGAAACCTTATTTCCTTAACCTCTTTTTAAGACAATATTTTATTAACCCTATTTCTAATGTGGGTTTCCCACAAGGGAACATTTAAAAATCAAACATTAAAATTAGAAGTGCAGTTTTGAATTTCAAGGTTGCAATTTTTTAGAGGGGGGAATAATGTAACACCCCATTAATTTTTTCAAAATTTAAAATAATTTAAAATTAAGTGTTTTAATTAATAATAAAAATTATAAATAATTATAATTTAAAACATTCAAATTAATTAATTAATGTTCTGAAAAAATACTATTTTGCACTATTATTTCGGAAAAAAGAATATATTTTATTATGAATATATATTTTTGATCAATAGATTATTTAATTGAATATTTTAAAGAATAATACATATATTAAAAATTGTAAATGTTTTGATAAATACTAAATTATGTTACGAATATATTCACTATTAATATGATACCCCAAAATTTTATGGATTGTTCTTAAATAATTTCAATTCTTTAGATAGCTTATATGTGCAAAACACCAAGTCATTATGAAACAAAACATTATTATAACCTATCCAATAAACATAATCTTCCCACTATTGTGATTTGAATTTCCAAAAATAGACATACACCCTTGCAATCAGTAAATTATTTAGAGTCTAATAGGATCAACTTAATTTTTTGGTGAATACTAACTTGACCCTTATGAATAGTAAGATACACTTATGAATAGTAACATAACCAATATGAATAGTAGTATAGCCTTTTGAATAGAAACCTCACCCATGAAAGTATAAATAAAATATAGACACCTTATAAATGAAAGTAAATATTTTATACATTAATAATTAAGTGTTGGATTTTTTTTGAAAATAAAAATTTAATTAAAATTTTATAATTAAGAAATTAATTTAAAATATATTTCATAAACTTTATTAATAAATCAATATTGTTTCCCTTTGATTTTGGGATAATTTAATGAGACTTAGTTAATTTTTCAGTGTATAATAAAAATATTGATAATTTGAAAAACTGTATTTTTCCAATAAATCGTAATTGTAATTATAAATTAAATTTCTCTTTTTTGAAAATATTTTTTCACAAAATGGACTTCATTTTAGATTCTACATATAGAAAAAATTTCAGGGTGAATTTTTTGAATTTTTTTGAAATAATTGATTTTTTGGAGAATAGTGAAAATATGTTAATTTACGTAATAAGATAAGTAAATGAATTTTTGTATCATTCAAGAGTCATGGATAATGTAAATGGCCATTGGTTTAAACTCACATGCACTCATTACTATTTTTAGTCACAATAATCAAGACTCTTCATAGTCTTGAGCCAAAATAATTATACAATGATTAAAATAAAGGAAAAACCCCTCCTCTCCTCCACTATAAAACCCACCCCTCACCCCCTCTTACTCACACGCCACTCAAGATTTGATCCTTTCCTATATTCTACAAAATACTCTTCAAAATCCCCTTACTCATGTATAAGACTATATGGTCTCACCAAAAGGCCAAAACCAAATGCCTTAAGGAGGTTCTCATGGAGGAGTACTCAAGAGGAAAATATCTTTTCCTTTTTCTTTCAATTTCTTTTACAAGTTCAATTCTATTGTTTATCTCTCCTCACCTACCCTCATCCAAATTATATAATAATTATTGTTCCTTAAATTTACTATAATGATATTATATAATGTAATATTTCATCATCATCTCTCTTTCCACATCCTCTTATACTAAAAATGAAAACACTGTTCGAGATGTGTTAATTCATCACACTCAAGGGCGACCAGTTTTCAATTTATATTACCATCTTAAATTCTGGTAATTAAACAATTTTTATGGTAAAACCAGATCATAATATATGTATAATATCCTATTTAATGTTTTATAATAAATTTTTACACATGGTATTAAATTATAAAACAAAATGAGTTTGTGGTGATTCGAACACCACCAAATTAATCCAAGCATTTATCATTTAAATTTTTTATCATCAATAATAACCCATAGATTTAATTTTTATTCCAATTTTCATTTTACATGAACTTCCATACTCTTATACAAGCAAACCGATCATGAAAACTAAGAAAACGTGCGCTCTAAAAGGATGAAATTGAATCTCTTAACCCATCTAAAAGGCCATAAATGGTCTTAATAAAGATATACTAAATAAATTACATGTATATAAGGTTATGGTATTATTAATTAATAAATGTAGTTTTATTATTCAGGGAATTAATATCATGTGTAGAATACATTCGAATATAAGGTAATGGTTTTCCTCATCTAACTTACATTTTTTTGAGATATTCTATATTAACCACTATTTCTTGTGTATGCTGTATTTATACCACCCATTGTTGTATCATATTTTTAATATCTTTATTTTAATTATATTAAATTTATCATTTTATTATTATTAATTTTGGTGCATTTTATTCTATTGGTTACAAATTAGTAAGGGTTTTCTACCTGAACCTTCGTTTTCCCTTCAGATTACTCTTATACTCTACTTACCTCAATGAAATTTATAAAAATTCTTATGAAATCTTCATAAATTCCGTTTTAATGTTCTATGTATATATACCAAATATAATACTTTTATATTTTATGTGGATTTACATGTTTTAAAAACATCTTTCAAAAATTCTCCCCGATAAACAAGCCAGATTCAAGGGATCTTCCTGAATTCTTACCTATATTTAGGTGCACTATATAATCTATTTTAAGAAATCATTATTTTTTAAAAATAAAAAAAAATTATTTTGAAAAACTCTCTTTGTTAATATCTATTTTTATGAAATCAAACATTCCTTTATGTTTTAAAATCCCTTTAATATTTTCCGTAAACTGCACTAAAATGTTTTATTTCTTAAGCTTCTTTAAAAACTCTATTTATATGATTTCACTTTAGTGGGACATCATTTATGTCTCAAATATAATCTCAATATCAATCCCTTTTCTTTTTTTGGTATATTCATGTTTGAAATTTTATTTTTATGACAAGTATAAATTATTTTCCAAAAGAACTATTCTTTCCAAAGTTTAAAAAGGATTTTCCTCGTCTCAGTTTATCTTTTATGAGATATATGCCTTTTTAACCACTTATTCCCTGTATGTGGTGTATGTACTGATCATTTTTATATGATATCAAGAGTCTCCTTATACTCATGAAATTATAAGGTATTATTATTTGTATTTTTCAAGGTGGTATGGGACAATTTGGAATGTTTAAGGTTTATTTCCTCAAGAAATTTTCAATGGTCTCATTTAATAGTATCCACACCTATGTCAACATACATTGTTTAATATTTTACTTAATTGGGATTTATATCTTAAGATATCATATAAAATATTTTTTTGAAGTTTTTCATATTAGTATGACTATGGATGTGCTATCTTGATATCATTCCCTATATTACTCTGAATGATTAGTTTTTATGTTTAATGATTGGGGAATGTTATTTAAATTTAATATGATAGTTTAATTATGAATGTGTATATTTTCTAATTTTATCCCCATTTATATGAGGAATTCGTTGGACTTATAAACTGATGAGTGGGTCTCATTATAGCCCCTCGATGCATCGGTAGGTCTCATGAGACAAATAGATATGGACTTGGCCAAGGCCTTTCCCATTTTAAAATATGGTTTTGGCCAAGCCCTTATTCATTTTTAGAAGTCTTGGTCGAGGACTTGACGATATGTTTCAAAATTTCTGGCAAATTAATTTCCCTCATTATGATATTAGTAATTGATAGGTCATGTGATCATTTGATTAGTAGAATATCCATGGTAGAGTTTCATGTGATCTGTTATATGGATTTATTTACTTAGATTTCATTCATGCCATATTATACTCAAGTTTTTTTAAAGGCACGTGTTTTCATTTATTCACCATGCCTAATTTATTTGTTTATGATAACTTCAATTGTATTACTTGACTTTAATGAGCATTTGATCTCACCCCTTTATTATGTTTTCTTTCCCCGGGTTATGAAGAACAAAAATTTGAATATTATTTCAAGGATGAAACTTATTTAATATTATATCAATTTTTATTTTCTTTTTTCAATGTACTGTGGGTATCATGATTGTAATATGATCTTACAAGACTAACAAATTAATCGGTCCATAGGGGTTTGATTCTTTGTAATCAAGCTAAGGTATTAAAATAATGCACTAGATCCAGGCTTTTGGGGTTAGGGTGTTTCATAGGTGGTATTATAATCAACCCTAAAATTCATATTCTAAATGTTATAAATAGGGTTATAAAAATATATAAGGTATTATTTATTTATTATATTACCAATTCCATAAAACATTTCATTATTATATATAAAATAACTTTTTTTCTTAAAATAGAATGACACAACATTATTTTTTAAACAATATATAGAAATAATATCCATGTTTATGGTGGAAACACAAATAAATTTATCCAATTTTAATATTAATAAACTTGATAAATTTATATTCTTAAGTTCCAACTTCTAATAAATTAACATATACTCCATTACCAACCAAAATATCCACTTTACCCTCAGTTAATTCCCTTTTATCTTCAATTTTATGTTTGACATCACAAATGTATGATTCACACCTCATATCTAATGGTCATGAGTTTGAGTTTGTATGATTAATCTATATATCATTAACATTTAGAATATTATAACACTTTTATTGGATTTTGTTTTAATGGGCCTTAAACAATTGATGATAATTTTGAATTTTCAATTACTTGGTAGGTAAAATTGTGAATTGAACCTTAGAACAAAGTTATGAAAGTTGGAGCATCTTAAAATTATGTTTTAGATGTGGAATGAGGTTTGGAATGTTCCATGAGTGCTCGGGTGAGTCTCGTATGCTATGGGTTAATTTTTATAGATTTTGGATACTTATGAAACAGGCTCATGTTCATGTCACATTGTTTAGAGTAAACTATGTGGGTGCCCATAGGTTGGGGGAGTTTATTTAAATTTTTATTGCTCATGGTATATACGTATAGTTAATGAAGGGTTTAGGGTAAACCATATGAAATCTAGATTAAACCATATGGTGTGTCTTAGACATGGAGATTTGGGCACTCTTGGAGCATGGAAGCAGACAAACCATTCAAAATACTGGAGACCGAGGAAGTTCCAATTTTCATAGTAGGTGCATGGTTTGAAAATATTTACAACCTAAATATATGAGAGGGTATTAATTGTATAGTTGCAAATAAAATTTTGGTTCATGTTTTGGAAAACCATGTAACTTGTAACATCCAGGACCTAGATGCCACTCAATAGTGCTTCAAGCCCGGTTGGCCACATGGCCTCAAGCGCATTGCCCCAAATTCCAGAGGCTTCTGACTAGAAGTGAGTGCCATGGTGTGTCTATAGGGAGACTAAACCCTCATTACCAGAGTGTAGCATAGAAAAATCAATAAAATAGAAGTATTGTAAGTAGTATAATCACTAGACAATAAGTAAACAATAGAGGACTAATAAGAAAAAAATACCAGAAGTCATCTCATTTATAGAAATACGAGCAATTCATATGTTCCTAATAAAGCATCCATCAGATGTTCACATGGAATATATAAAATACATGTAACAAAAATACCAAAAAAGTCTAAAAGTATCCCAGCTAGAATCGCACGCCTCAGCTCAGTCTCATGGTCCCCTTCTCCTAATATTAAATCAATAACCTATATTATGATGTTTTCCCTTATCCATACCCGTAATAATTAGTATATTTGGGTACCCATAGTGTCCAGAACAGGGTTTGATATGTAATCCTAGAAGGAAACCACCCAAGGTGTGTGTTATATAGTCAACAAATATATATATAAATAGTGTGCAGTAAAATATATAACAAGTAAAGGAAGTAATCACTACTGGAAATCTGAACTTTCCCAACGCTTTTATACCAAAGGTTTGTAAAATCTGTTGGTATAGGTTCCTTATCCCAACGGTTTGGTGAAACCGTTGGGAAATCCCACTTTTAGGACTCCTTTCCCAACGGTTTGGCCAAACTGTTGGGAAAAGTCCACTTTGTTGACATCTTTCCCAACGGTTTGGCCAAAACCGTTGGGAAAGGGTATACCTATCCCAAGGGTTTACCAAAACCGTTAGCAAAGGTCCCCCACAAGCCAACCTTGCCTTAGAATCAAATTCCAAAATCAAAATCTATACCAACAGTTGTCAAAACCGTTGGTATTGGCCTATACCAACAGTTTTGACAACCGTTGGTATAGATCCTTTGATTTTTTATCATTTCTTATTACCCAGAACAATATATAAATCAAAATTTAAAATAATTATGAGAATACATATATATATTTATGTAATTATATTCACAAAAGTCATGTTAGGTTAGTGGTTAAGTCGTTGAATAATAAACTAGGGGTCCTGGGATCAAATCCCAGCGAATGTTTTTTTTTGAAATACATATACCAACGGTTCCATAACCGTTGGTATAGATTTTCATATTAATTATACCAATGGGTTCCAAAACTGTTGGGATAGGTCTATACCAACGGTTTTGGGAAAACCGTTGGTATAGACCTATCCCAACGGCTTACTTGGCCACAGTTCTCCAAACCGTTGGTATAGGTTAGTTTTGTAGTATTGAATCATAAGTAAACATCCTATAGGTTCAGGTTCCGATTTATGAACATTTCATTTAGTCAGTTTAATTTAAGTAATAAATATTTTATTTAGCAGTCATTCATGTGTCATTTATAATCATTTCCAATCAACCATTCATCTTATTTAATTTATAATCCTTGAGACCCAACGCATAACCTGGCATCCCCTATGTTGATAGGTAAACAAAGGATGCCTAAATAGGCCATCCAATAAATAATAATAAGGATTGAATCTGAGCTTTCAATTTGGATTGGAAGATGCATCATATAATTTATTTCATCCATTAACTTGTAATGAACATGAACCATCCATGGAATTCCTAAGCTGGAATCTAGGTATCTCTCCTGGTGTAATAAAAAACCAACACCATATGATTCCATCCATGGTGATCCTGAAGATCCTATCTATGTGTGGTATAAAATTAATTCCACTTGAGTGCATCCTTGGTGGTCCAATAAGGGATCCCAAGTATCACCCATGGCATAATGTTCAAATTCCCATTAATTTTTTCCTTGTAAATCTCTATGGATTCTATGTATCACTTGACATATAATATTCATCCCCTATGAGTCCATCTTTGGTAGTCCATGTACCCCTTGGGCATGTAATAGTCAATCCCCTCATGAGTCTGTCATTGGAAATCCATATCAGGAGTCCAAGTATCACTCAGGCATAAGAATGATAAATTCTGAATGAGTCTATCCATTGAATTAGTCATTTGAATACATGTGTCAACCAAGGAATATAACATTAAATATAAATTAAACAATTAAATTATACTAAGGTTTGTCACCCTATCCAATTAAATTCAAATTTACCTTAATAGGTGACTCAAGTCATTGGAAAATCATAGAAGGATTTCTGTTCAACTACCCATGATGGAATTTAATTATGAAAAGCATCACATGTTTAAACAATCAATTACAAGGAAATATTCCACAGTTATGGAATCCATTCCATTTAATTTTACTAATAAATTCACAATTGATATAAAAATCCCATTTATAATTCATTTCAACTATGCTTCAACAATTCAATAATATTTAATCAAACCGTCTAATCTAAAACATTTAGGATTCCAAGGTTAACACCTAGAACATCATATTTGAAATGCACCTAGAAACGTGTCTAAAGGAATTTCTAGATAGGAAGGATTAACCTCTAATTCTACTCACATGGGAAATTCACTTTAATAAAGAAAATTAAAGCTTCATCAAGCTATTAAATAGTTCAATCCAAGGGAATGGTCATTAATTCCTTTCGATTAATTCATTCAATTACAATTTTTCTCATATTGAAATTCAATTTATAATCCAATTCACATTTAAAATCACAAGAAATGGGTAAAAGGGATGATCTTAAGGAATCAAATTCCAAAATACACACATGGTGGTCTAATTAAACATAAAAGCTCCCCTGGGGGGGTTCAGATTTTTGTTTCTCAACCATTTATCATGTATCAATGGCAATCATTACTTGAATATACTATACCCATCAATTCAAATAAAGGATCTAAATCCAATTTATGGAAACACATTAGAAAAGGGAGTGCAGTATAACAACATATATATAAATCTCTTGACATTAAAAAAATGCACTATACCACCTTCCAAAGGTCCATAGTGGATAAATCATCTAGTAATAGCTCCTTATTCGACTTAGATCAGAAGAAAATAAAAGAATAGATGAAGAACTTGAAAATAGTGAAAATAAATTATTCCTAAATATGGTAGCCAATACAAAAATAAATTAGGATTGACAAAAAAGGAATATAGAGAATATGATATGGATCCATAGAGACCGATGTCGCTCGAACTAGATGACGAAAAGAGGAGATATCATGATGACTTGTTTAGGCATGAGTTGGAACCCACTACATAGGGAGAATAGGATCACATGGATGAGGCCTAACAAGGAAAATAAAAATGTGGTTTTAACCCTCATTGAGGTAATTTTGGTCATTTTACCCTTAAAAACTGGGATTCATGTTTTGGCCATGTGATTTCTCCAAACTTTGTGCCAGTTGTGGGGCACCAAGTTCCTTAGAAACCTTCTTGGATGGTTTATCCCAATAGGTTAGCTTATGTTTTTTCATACCATGTGATGAATCGTGTGAGGGTACTACCTATGTGGAATTAACCATGTTGGCCAGCTGCATGGTCTGGGAAAACCATTTGTATCCTGTGCGAGGCACATATTCTTCTTTGATGAAGGTCACATGGTTTTTTGTTGTACTCACATAGTTTCAGACAAAATTTATCCCAATGAAGACTCTCCAAACTAGGGGGTTTTGGTCCCTGGTTCTCCCAAAACTCAATGAGATCTCCATGTTACCTCACAAGCCTCTAACCAAGTCCAAGAACACAAAACTAATGTTTTCCAACTCTCATAATTATATTTTGAAGCTCTGTTTTAAAAATAGCCCAACCATCAAAATAATCACCTTAGAACATATCATCCCCGAGAATACTTGTGGAAATATATAAAACATCACCAAACCTAAAAAGAATGTCAATTATAGCTAAAATGGTCAAATTTCAATTTCAAATGCCAAATGCACCTCAAATCATTTTTCGAGCCTATGGATTTTAAGCTGTCAGACCCGAGCCGAAGCTCAATTTCCAATAAAACACCAAAAAAATTACCCAATTAGGTTTAGATAGATATATGATCATGTCATAATCTCATTATGATTTCAGTCGATGGTGCTCCCCACCATTGGTTTTAACATTTAACGACTAATTCCAAAACATGACACATCCCACCATCAGAATTTCTTGACAAGAAAGGCTCTAAGTGTTTTAGTGATGATCTAGGAATGATTCTAAAATAATTAAATATTCAATTCCCCATTGACATAAAGTCCATGTTGGTCGAGTTTTCAAATAAAATACTTGGCTTAATCAAACGAAACTTTCCTCCACCAAACTATGTGCCCAGAAATAGTTTTTTACCAACCTTAAACAAAGAATAATAATGATAACATGTCAATCCACTCCATGTGACTTATCTAGAAGTTTCCAGGCTTAAACGGCCAATGCATCAATAAAAGAACCATAAAAAATTCTTATAAGGCATCATGCATTCACCATGATAATGTTCACCAGGCCCATAGAAAAGTTTCAATAATGTTCTCAGATCAAACCATCACCTGGTCATTTAATCTTTCATGCCTTAGCATGAGTAAGGGTGTATCCAGATCCATCCAACCAGAATTATTCCCCTTTTAATTGTTACATATTATCCTGAAAACAAGTTTGGGATATCCTAAGATTCATCAAATTAGAGTTCAAGGTACTAACCCAATGTAGTTAAAACTCTGATTTTATGAGTTAAACATTAGTATAAAGCCAAAAAAATTACATCTGATCGTTGACTAAGACCATAACAGTATCTTAGTAGTAGTAACATAAAAAGAAAAGGGATGGATTACAAGAGTCCATCCAAGGAAATCCTACACAAAAATTTAGGTGTCACTCTAGACCAAAAAAGCCCTGATCAGAACCATGTTCCAGTATGCATCACTGAGAAAACCAACCAAACAATCCCAACAGATTTTAAAACTTTAGCATGGAATAAGAATGATTATCTCTTAGTTCATCTAAAATGATTTCAATATAAAGGACATGATCATATATAATAATAACCCCAAAACATGTTTTTAATGGTCTCAAGGAAATTAGTCAAACCACTACTGGTCAACCTCTTCAAGGAATCACAACTTTACCCACCAATGCATTGTCATTTAACTAATCACAGTTCCCTTACCACCTGTGGATTTCAATGATCATTCAAACATAACTACTAAAGTCCATCCTAGACCAAAAGTATTTCTCAAGGGTTGAATAAATTTCCAACCACCACAACATCATGCTATAAATAAATCACTATTATTTATAAGATTTATCATCCTCACATGAATTTGACAATAGAAACTATCATTTCCAAATGTTATTAATTAGGTTTGCTCATTATACATGGAAGGATGCATTTATTGTAATTGATGCAACTCTCCCCACCTTAAGAGTTTTTTATTCATGGGATGAAAGGATTTACTATCCTCTCATAAAAATGCTAGTCCAGATTTACCATGAATGCATATGTGACACCCCCTCAAAGTAACACTCATACACATAAAAACATACAGTTAAATCCAAAACCAAACTGAGTGTTGTGTCAAAACACCTGAGTCTCTAGGAATTACTCTTGATAATTGGGATGAACATGATTTCCTTAACACCCTGGGCACTCTACTCATGGGATTACCCATGAACACACTCAATGGAATAGGGTGTAACAACTTGGATGAACTCAATCGGTTTGTTACATCGGTTAGCACTTCATGTGTACCCCATATACCGACACATACTACCCCCAGATTAAATTTGAAAATATAACATCCTAAGTACTATCCAATGGTCGTCTACACTATTAAACCAAGTATCAGATGTCTCATCCAGAAGCTGGTTCAAAATCACATTGTATCATACGACCATAAAACAAATTCACAACCTCTCGAGCCACCCAAGGAAATATAATAGGTTCCCAAGACCTATGAAGCGGTCGAATATTCCCTTGGCATGTGTAACCTTATGAAATCATTCATTTATTAATGATCATACCAATAAAAAATATCAATATACAGTGACCACCAATCTAAAGAAGTGTTTCATTTAACAACTAGTGTTCCTACAAGGAAAATAGAACCTCAACATCACCTATCATCATAAAACTCACTACATTTAGCAAGTAATTTAAGCTCTAAGGGTGATACCTATCATGGTATAGACCCTTTAAAAATGAATAAACATTGACCCAATCACTAAGTAATTCCAAACCCAAATTCACTATGCTCAAGAGCCTATCATTTTATCAATTTCAAAAAAAGAGAAGGCCTATATAAAATGCTCATTTTTTCCAATCCAAGGAAACTCAGAAATAAAATTTTAAACTACACTTGTATTAGGGTTTAAACGAAGTGAACCAATTCATGTTCATTATATGTATATTATATTAATTTAATTTAAAACTTGAATAATTTAACATATTTAAACATTACATCAAGTAAAAACTATAAAACAGCATTGTGTTCTTTATTTAACTAACATCTCAAAGAAAAACAAGCCAGTCCTATATATATTATTTATTAAGGAGTTAACATTTATCTACATCTCATAATAATTATGAAATTATTAATATTAATTACTTTTTTAACATATAAGGAAACCTATGAGGGGCCCATTAAGCTGACTTGGGTTCATCATAATGAAACCCAATAGTAGTTACTTATTAATTGAAGTCTCAAAACACCCGTAGAGGGTTATCTCATTAAAAACATTCCCCAAATGGCCTACTTTGGTTTAGTTGTGCATTTATAAAGGTAATCACAAGATGTTAAAGAGGAAACCAATTCATTTTAAATCAAAATTAAATATATTTTATTTTTATATCCATTTTAAAAAGTACCATGGTCATATATAATATGCTCAGTCATATGGGTGGCCATCTACCAATCCATAAATCAGTTATGCACTTTATAGGTTGACATTTGGATCCCATTAAATCAAAACCAACTCACTTTAAAAGTTGAAATTTATTATCCTTTAAATTTTAACATGGGTTTATATATAAAAATATATATGTGTATATCCCAAAAGATATTTTGATTATATGGGTTACCACATCCAAATTTAAAGTCACCCATACACCTTACAATTGAAAACTGGATCTTGATTAAAAAATAACCAATAAATTTCCTCCCATGTAACCATTTATATATTTAAACCAAAACTATCATTTCATAATCATAATTAGTAAACATTAAAACCATTATAACTATAAAATCTCATGTTTTTGAACTGGACTAAAATACGATGGTTTTTAAAATTTTTCGTTTGATAGATGGGTCAGTTTTTAAGTCGGTTTTTGCAACATAATTATGAGTGTTTGAACACATAAAAGTGTTATTTTTTGACTTGGGAGAAGTCCTGATAAGATACTTGGGTGTCCCAAGGATTTTCGGGAGCACTGGACCTAGAAAAGTCAAATTTTAGGGACTTGTAGAGAGAGCATGGTCTGGTTAATACCATGAGGCCCATAGAAGGAATCTGTGTAGATTAATTCAGATGAACATAGGTGCTCACACGGTATGTTCATAGTTAGGAAAACCATGCAGGACCAACCATGCAAGGCCATTTTCATACACAAAGGACTTCGTACGATTTAAGTATGGTTTTCCAAACCATTCGGGTTAAACAGTGCAGATAGGTCTACATAACGTTTTAATTTTTTTTAAATGATGATAATTTGGTGAATTAATTTAATTAATTTAAGATAAAGATAATTTAATTAAATTATGTTAAATAGAGATTTTGGGGTTTACTAAATAGTTTTTTTAATTAATTGATAATAATAATAATATAATGGTGGTTATTATTATTATTATTATTTTGTTTATAATTATGATAATTGTTATTAGTATTATTAATAATTATTATTATTATTATATTTTTTTGGTTTTTTAGGTTTTTATAAAACCTAAAGGGAGTGCATCACCCCCCTTCTTTCCCTATAAGGTGTGACAAGAACCTAGCACGTGACCCCCCCTTCTCGTACAATCTATGTCGCACGAGCTCCTCTCCTTATAACCCTAGACAAGGAATGAACCCAACTTATCCTTAGACAAACTCCTCTTGGATATACCTCTCAGGGTCATGATTTATAGCATACGTGCAACCCCCTGGCAGAAACCCTAGGACGCACAACCCCCTCTCACGGTCCCCTATTTGTGCACTGAAATCGTTTGTCTCTTTCACGAAACATGTCTTCCAGGGTGAGTTTAGTCATTCTCCATGTGTTTCATTATTATCATTGGCCATTTAGGCTTCTAATCACCCAGAAATATTCATCTAAAACCCTAACCAAGGGTTTGATCCAAATTTCATTGTTTCATCTGGTTTTAGGTTGTGTGATTGATGTCTCGGGACACATTGGTCCATGTTCTGGCATCTCCTACCAAGGTAAAGTTGGATAGAATCATTCCTCTATGACGCTAATGTTTTAGGTAAGGTTTTTACATCCACTATTTGTTTCACATAATCCAATTTAGGGTCTCTTGGTTCATATGTGTCCCTGGTATTTTTTTTAGGTGTGTTGAGTCTAGTCATTGTGTTTTTTCTGATTCCAAGATATGTTACAGTGGGTTTTGATCAACGTTGAGGGAGATAACGTGTATATATATATATATATATATATTCGTGTGAATGAGGATGAATACCAGTTTCAATTGGTTTCCGCCTCTTATGCCAATTTTTTGTGTATTAAACTAGTTCATCCGTGGTGTAGGGTCCCTTTCCAAGAAATTAAAATTTATAAATGCATAAATGAATTGATTACTACACTGATGTAAGACATTATTTCATGTAGTGAAGTATTTGTATTAAATGTTTATTAAATGATAATTTATCATTTTCATGATTTTATTGTTAAATTAATTAAATGAATTTTCAATAAACAATATCATTTTTTTTAAATAAATCCCCACCATCGAGGTGTGTTGTCTTCAAGATAAGAGTAGTGATTTGGTTTTTATGTATTCTTGGATGGTTGTGTTAGTTTTTCTTATTTCCTTGTTGTTTCATTGAAATATGGGATGTTTATGAAATGTCCCTAATGGAACTAGAGAAACATGGTTACCTTTTTAAATAATTAAATGGGCAAGGCATCATCTAAGTTCATGGCCCAGTTTCAAATTAGATTTATCAATGTGTGATGTTTTCCATATTTGTTATAGTTTTTTGACACATTTAGGCCACCATTTTGGTGTGACTTGGCTTAACCTTTCTAAAAGTATGCTTTCCTACATTAAATGTCTTGTTTTAGAATTTTGATTTTCATAATGGCTCGTACCATGTATGTTCACCATTTGACCTGCCAAAGGTAAGTGTTTCAATTTTATAATTAAATGTGTGATGGAAATTGGAAGGAATACTTAAGTATATGACTTGGATATATTAAATTTGAATGAAATATATGTTTCATGTCTATAGAATCCCTTACCAAATTAATGGAAGGTGGAGGAATGTACCTTGAATTTTGAATATGCCTTAAATGGAATTAATAAAGGTTGCATGATTTTTGGCCTATTCACACCATTGAAAGGAAAGACTTGAACCAATTGAAATATTATATAACTTATTTTTTTAAAAAGGAGTGACATAACTTGGTCTCACCTGGGATTCTGATCAAAGAATTCTAGGGTCACTCAGGAACCACATTTCGATTCATGGATACAACTTTCTTAGGTTGAGACCCACCTAGAATCCAATCCTTGTTAAATATTTGGATGCCCGGTACGAAACCATTAGATCCATCATGTATTACTATAGGATTACTTGGATACACTCCTTGGATCCCAAGATGTCTTGGATACACTCCTTGGATCCATCATTTACAAGTAGGTTCCATGGTTAATTATCATTAGAATTAGTCTCTGGTTTGACCGATTTTACCTTAGATGAACTCCTTGGACTAGTTAGTGTGCCTCATTGTGGAATGTCTTTGATAACACTCCTTGTATTACACTCTTAACTCATGCCAGGCTATAGTTATTAATGAGTTGGAAACCCTTGATTTCTAATCTTCCATGGCTCTAAACATAGACCTTCATTATCAATTAGTATTATAGGTTTCCATGTTACATATTGGAACCTTCACAATCTATACTACCACAAGGTGATGTAAGTGATGAATATTCCTCACATGACTTTTTAACATAAAATGTAAATTACTTAATTAATAAACTGGTTACTTTTTCATACACCAGATGATTGTTGAAGAAGTTACTTGGGTATTTAGTTAAATTATACTACTTAATTTAATTTATTCATGTCTATACACTATTTAATTTATACCACACTACCGTGATTGGGCTAAACACCGGTGGTGTTGGCCTACTGAGATTTATATCTCACACACTACTCAGGCCTCCATTACACTAGGGTACCCGAGTATACTTTCTGGTTCTTAGGACCGTGGTCCATGGTTTTCTGTTATATTTCATGTACCAAGAGTTAGGAGCAAAGGACCGAACTAGAGCTCAAGATTCTCAAGGAGATCACTCATGGGGCTTTTCAATATTTTATTTTTGGGCTGTATTGAAAATCATGTTGTACTATTTTTTTCTAATATTTATCAATACCATGTCATGCATACATGCATTGTATAAACTACAGTTGTCCATTTTCATTATTTAGTTGATATTACAATTATATTTAATTTCTTATACAATTAGGTGTTGCTGCTTCCATTATTGATTGTTATTTACTGTGTTATATCGCTGTTAAATTTTGATAAGAGGGTATAGTCTCCCCATTTAATATCCTTACACCCTCGCAACTAGTTAGTATCCCCTAGCATATGAGGATACATGCTTGAGGTCATGTGGTGACTGGTTCGACTACTAGTTCGATGGAAAGCCTAGTTGGGATGTTTCCAAGTGGTATTAGAGGATGTTACATTTTTTTTATCTTGATGTTTTGGGTTTGTAGACAGGAGAATAGGAATGTGTCTGTTCCTGGTTAATTTTTTTGATTGGGGTTGATCATCCTGCGTATGATAAATGACCATGTGGCCTGGGTTGGTATTGTTGGTTATGTTCTTCGTAGTTACAATTGATATGATTTTACCTAGAGTGATTGGTGTGCATTCCACTGCTTATGATTTAAGGAATTATAAATATTACCCTTTTACTATTATGTAAAGGATGAAACAACCATTCATAATATTAAGTACTTATAAATTCACCCATCATGCATATATTTCAGGCCTTGTGGTTTCATTAGTAGGTTGCATGATAAGTATGATTTTGTGCCTTATTGATAAGAAATTCTTAGATTTACTCCTGTTTATGTAATTCATTAGCATGCTTCTATGATTTAAAATGCCAGACTTACGTGATTTCAGCAAGTTGCTTAGTGTTAGATGATTTTAGAGACATGTTATCTTACATTGATATATGTAAATGGTTTCATGGGATAAGTGTATTGGTTGAGGTTATGGTGGGGGCCAGTTTTTAGTTGTATGGGATGCCTTATATTTGGGAAAAGTAACCTATGTAATTTAACCATTGTAAAAAAATTCTAAATTTAATTTTCGAGTAAAGTTTGTTTTGACTAAAGGAATCCAAATTCCAAACTATAAAGTGTATGGGTGCTTTTTTAAGTTAGTAGATGGACACCCATATAAATTGGACCATTATGTGTATCATGTTAAATTATGAATTAAAATTGGTATCAATTAATGGGAATGAATTTCAAATCCATAGAGTGTATGGGTGCTTCATGATTTGGGAAATGGAAACCCATATTAAATGTGATGGAATAACGATTTTTGAAATGCTAATAAATGTGAAAGAAGTTTAACATTTGTCTAAAATCAAATGGTTAGCTTTTAAAAAAATCAACTGGACTTAAGTAGCCTAGTTGGGGAATGTTTTAATGAGGTGACCATTTGGGTGTTTGAACATTAATAATTTTTTTGATTTTTATTGGGTTGATTTCAAGAGAATCCATGTTAATTAAAATGGGACCCTTGTAAGTATCCTTATCTACTTATAGGAATTTATTTTGATAAATTTCTTAAATTATGATCTATTTTAATAACTGTACTAGATTGAGCATTAGGTAGTGTTCATTTTAGGCATGTTAGACATGCCTCAGGCATAGTTAACAACTTCGTTGGTCGTTTTTCCCTTTCTTCTTCTCAAGTAATGGATGACTTGGTATGGGGTCATCCAAGAAAATGGTCATATGAGGAAATAAGACTCTGAAATAAATCTATTTTGATGTTGTGTATAGTCTCAGATAATAATTTTCGTAGAGTCTCCCTGCTTTAAAAAATTAGTAACATCCCAATGTTCAGAGTTTCTCTCATAAGACTCTTTTGTTTTGACATTCCAGCCTTGTTTCTATGATCTTGCACACTTATGAGCGGATATGTTTCTTCCCTTTCATCTAGGACAATTCTAAGGTGGGTAGTTTCATGTTGATTTTGTTAAACATTCCCTTACAAGTATAAGTAACACCTAAGAGGACTGTTGGTAAATGGTTAGTTATTGCTTGAAGACCCTAGAGGATTTGAAAGTCCTAAAGTGTGTCATTATTGCTCGGAAGTACACCTTTGATTTGGATCACTGCGTGTGAAATCTCTGGTAAACACTATTGTATTGGGATGATCATTGTTGGTAAAGTTTGAACAAGAACAAAATTCCTTTGGGTGGAAAAGGCATGTGTTCGTGTAGTCACAGTTTGTTGGCAGGTGAAGCCAGGTCCCTTCATGTAGTCAACTTGTTTTGGTTCGTCCTTTCTTCTTTCTAGTAGGTGGGTGTGTTGGCTAGAGATTGTTTCAATCCTCTTAGTGTACTCTTATTTAGATACATCCATGTCCCCTATATTTTGGTCATCTTAGATACACTAAGAGAGCTTCAGTCTTATTCCACACTGAATATTTAAAAAAAATTGATCTTGTTGGATGATCTTTGTCAGTGTTACATGCTAAAGTGTGGTTCTTATAGAGTCTTAGTATGCCTTGACTAATTTGTGGGTTCCCACATAAGAATTCCTTAGTCAGAATGATGGAATCCATCATTCCTTTTTGATTTTTCTTGGCCGCCTAAGTCGGAATTCTTCAAGATATTTCAGCCAAGTGGCTTGACTCTTTTCCTCTCCCTTGTTAATGTATATGTTTGGTGATGAAACCATTTTAATGCTCGTTTCCAGATGAAGGGAAGTGGGGTTTCAAGCTAAGTAGTGTATTCTGAGAAATCTTGTGTGATTAGTTTCTGTTAGGTTGACCAAAATTAGATATGTTTTCCTTTTTACAAAAACATTCCTTGAGCACCGTAAGAACACCCAAGGGTGTCCTTTCTATGGTTATTCCAACAATGAATGTACCATAACATGGAATTGGCCCTTCCTAGAGTTAAGATATATGGTTGGGAGAACCACCAATTAGATGATTATTAATAAAATTACATGACTGTGTCTCCATCATAATGGTATAATTTAAGCACAGTTTCTGTGCTCTAATTGGATATTGAGCATTAGCTCGGTTTGTAAATGTTTAAGTGAATATTTCTTAAGAACTTATTAAAGGTGCATCGGGCATTAGAAACCCAATCCAACTGTTTGAACAAAACATCACAACCCTTTTAGTTTGGTGATGTTTATGTTGTTCCCAAAGTATTTTCAAGGAAAAATGTTTTTAGGGTTAGTAGACTGTAGAATACATTGTTTTCTAACTAGACTAAATTACAAAGGTTTTTGAACTTTTTCATTTTTTAGACGGGTCAGTTTTAAAACTGAGCATTCGAACATAATTCTGAGTGTTGGAACACTTAAACCTGTTTTTTATTGGATGTGGGTGAAGGCTTGATAAGATACCCTGGTCTCCTGAGATGTTTTGGGAGCATCAAACCCAGAAAATTCCACTTTTCAGGACCTGGAGAGGGCACACGATTTGTCGGAAACCATGTGGCCCATAGTTGGAAATTGTGCGGGTTAATTTAGATGTAAAGAGGTGCTCACACAGTCTACACAAGTTTAGGAAAACAGTATGAGACATACTGTTTTAGTTGAATTTCATAGATAGAGGGCTCCGCATGATTTTCACATGGTTTTCCAAACTATGCGGGTTAAACCATGCGGACAAGTCAGCTTAATGTTTTAATTTTTTAATTGATGATAATTTTGTGAATTTATTTAATTAAATTAAGTTGAGGATAATCTAATTAAATGATGTCAAATGGAGAGTTTGTGGTTTACCAAAGAGGTGTTTTAATTAATTGAGAATAATAATAATATAATGGTGGTTATTATTATTATTATCATTATTATGTTTATAATTGTGATTATTATTATTAAGAGTATTATTAATGATAATAATTTTAATAATATTTTTTGAGTTTTTTGGGTTTTTATAAAACCTACAGGGGGAGAATCACCACCTTTCTTCCTAGGTAGGCGTGATACACACTGGGAACATGACCCCCCTTCCCCTGCAAGCCATGCCACATGAGCTTCTCTCCCAGTAAACCAAGAAGAGGTGTAAACCCAGCCTCTCATTGGACAAAATATTCTCAGTTGTACCTCTCTTGGTTGTGATTTACAGTAGACACACGACCCCTTGGTATAAACCCTTAGTCATACGACCCCCTCTGATGGATACCTCTCCGAGCCCTGAAATCATCTGGATCATTCACAAAACTTGTATGCTTCAGTGAGGTGAGCCCTTCACCATGTGTTTCATTATTCGAATATACCATTGTGGCTTCCCATCATCCAAAATCACTTTTTTCAAAACCCTAACCAACTATTTGATATGAATTTATTGTTTCTTCTGGTTTTAGGTTTTGTGATCGATGTCTCGGGACCTGTTGATACATGTCCTGGCATCTGCTCCAAGGAAAAAAAGGATGGACAAATTTTTCTATGTCTCTAATGTTTTGGGTTAGATGTATTCACCCTCTATTTGTTTCACATCATCCAATTTAGGTTCTCTTGGTTTATATGAGTCCCTGGTATTTTTTTGAGTTGTGTTGATTCTTGCCGCTGCGTTTTTTGTGATATCAAGTTATGTTGCAATGGGTTTTGATCAATGTTGAGGGTGTTCATGTATATATATATATATATATATATATATATATATTTAGGTGTGTGTGTAGTTGTGGACCGGTTACATTTGGTTACCACCTCTTATTCCAAAGTGTTTTGTATTATATTGGTTTTACCCTAAGGTAGGGTCCCTTTCTAAGCCATTAAATTTTATAAATGCATAAACTAATTTCTTGTTGCACTATTGTTAGTATTTAATTAATGTATTGGAGTATTTGGATTAAATATATATTAAATTATAATTTATCATGTTCATGATCTGAATGTAAAATTAATTAAACAATTCCTTGATAAATAATATCATGTTTTCGTAATAAAACCCCTCAATCGTGGTGTGCTATCTTAAAGATAAAAGTAGTGATTAGGTTTTTATGCTATCTTGTATTGTTTTATATGTTTTACTTATTTCCTTAATGCTTCGTTGAAATATGGAATGTTTAGTACATGACCCTAATGGAACTTGAAAAATAGGGTTATGTTTTTAAATAATTAATGGGGCAATGCACCACCTAAGTGCTTGGCCTAGTTTCAAATTGTATTTATCCATGTGTGATGTTTTTCATATTTTTTGTTTAGTGTATTAACAAATTCGGGCCACCGTTTGGGTGTTACTTGCCTTAACCTCTCTGAGGGTATGCTTTCCTACATTCAATGGAATTTTTTATAATAGCAAATTGCATAATAGCTCGTTCCATGTATGCTCACCACTTGAACCGCCTAAGGGGAGTATTTTAATTTGATAATTAAATGTGTGATGGAAATTGGAAAGAATGCATGAGTATATGACATGGCCGTATTAAAAATAATTGAAATATATGTTTCATTCTCATATCACCCCTTACCACATTAATGGAAGGTAGTAGAGTGAACCATGACTTTTGAATATGACTTGAAGGGGATTAATAAAGGTTGCATGCTTCCTAGCCTATTCACACTAAGGAAAGGAAAGACTTGAACCAATTGAAATATAAAATGAATTATTTAAAAAATAAGAATATATTGACTCAATATCACCTTGGATTCTGATTGGAGAATCCCATGAGCACATGGGAATGCCATTCCAATTCATGGATACTGCGTTCTTAGGTTGAGACCCACCTAGAACCTGATCATTTTCTAATCTTTGGATTCTGGGTACGATATTATTGGATCCATCATGTAGTATTACAGGATGCCTTGGATACACACCATGGATCCCAAGATTCCTTGGATACACTCTATGGATCTATAATTGACTAGTAGGTTCCATGGTTATAGCCCATTGGGCCCAGTCTCCGCTTAGCCCCATTTTACCTTGGATGAACTCTTTCGACTTGGTAGTTCACCTCATTGTGGAATTCCTTGGATTACACTCCCTGGATTGCACTCTTAACCCATTATAGGCTATAGTTATTACTGAGTTGGTGACCCTTGAGGTCTACGATACCGTGGATATAAACCTGGAACTTCATTATCAATTATTATTACAAGTTTTCTTATTACATCTTGGAACCTTAGCTATCTGTACTATCATGAGGTGATGTCAGTGTTGACTATGCCTCATGTGAATTATCAAAATAATATGGAAATTACTTAATTAATGAACTGGTTACATGTTCAGACACCAACTGATGGCTGAAGCAGGTACATGGGTATTTGGTTACATTGAACTACTTAATTTAATTTATGCATGCATGTTCACTATTTAATTTATACCACATTGTCAAGGTTGGGCTAGACACTTGTGGTGTCACCCTACTATGTTTTATATCTCACACCCTACTCGGGCTGCCATTGTACTGGGGTACTCGAGTAGACTTTCTTTTTCTCAGGACTGTGGTCCATGGTTGTTTCTTGTATATCTTGACCCTGGAGTTAGGAGAAAAGGAAAGAGATGGATCTTAAGATGCTCAAGGATATTTCTTGTAGGGATTTGTTGTCTTTTCTTTTTTGTATCATATTGAAAATAATGTTGTAATATATAATTTTTTTCAAATATTTATCATTAACATTTCATCAATTCATGCATTGTATAAACTGGTAATTGCCATTTTCGTTATTTAGTCAATATTACAATTGTCTTTGGCTACTTAGTCATTTATTTATTACTGCATCCACTTTTTATTGATATTTATTCTCTTATACCATTGTGAAAATATGATAAGAGGGTATATTCTCCCCACTGATAACACATACACCCTCGATACTAGTTAGAATCCTCTATCATATGGGAGATGCACTAGACGTCATGTGGCGATCGGTCTAACTACTGGTACGATGGAAAGTTGGGGTGGGATGTTACACTAACAGTCAAATAAGTATGATATATAAGAAAGATATGCTAATACAAGTATTCAGCATGGAATATAATCACATTATCATTTTATGTGAACCTGAAATCTAACTATTACTTAAATAGGTACAACATAAACATTGAATAAATCCCAAGTAAAATAATCAAATCAATATGAAAGCTATAAATTCAACTACATTTCTTGGAATATAATTGGAATTTAAATTATTATCTTCCTATAATGATGCATGCAAGGATACAATATTTCTATACTAGCCCGAATATCCTGAAGGCCTTCATTGTTTTATTGATTTTTGATAACCCCCCTTTAAAGGGATGAGGGGGAACCCTAATATGGACCATAGGCTCAGAGATTACATGGCCCATAGGCTTAAGAGATTACCTTAACCAAAGGTCTTAAATAATTTAACCAGACTATCTTCAAGGAACTGCCCCTCCCCCATCATCTACACCATGATAGTACCTCTCCACCTATGCATGCCTATCTGGATAGGCTTCCTGTGAAAGCATAGGATGGTCCTGATGGCATAGTCATACACTCTCATTCTGGAAAATCAATTTGGCTCTGCTCTGGTGAGTGCACATGCTCTCAATCCTCTTCTAGGGCTACTTCTTTTTTGTAGTTTCTATCTGGGAAACTGCATGTGGCCCGAAGGCCTTTGAGGTGGCCCTAAGGCCTTAAAGTTGTACCTAAATCCCTTCTGACTCAAAGGCTTGGGTGGACCAAAATCTTTAAGGACTCCAAGCCCAAACCCTGGCCACTTTTTCATTTCCCTATGGGTAGGGTGATCATTCCAAAACACTATTATTTACCATGAAATGAAATATTAATAGTCTCTTTTCTACCATCCCAAAATAGTAAACCATTGGAAAAAAAATAAAGGCACTAATACCACTTTGTAACCTCCCCGACTTGGATGCTCAACAGTGCCCTGAGACTAGTTGGTCACATAGTCTCAAGATCACCTCCCAAAATTCTAAAGCCTATCTACTAGTGTTAAGTTCCTAGGTTTGTTTGTGGGGAGACTATTCCCTCATTACCAGAGTGTAACATAGAATAATCAATAACATATAAGAAACATAATCAGTATAATAACCATACAAGAAGTAAATAGTGTAAAACTGATAAGTAAAAAATATCAGAAGTCATATCATATACAGAAAGATAAACATGTCATATGTCTTTAATAATGCATCCAAGACATGTTCACATGGAAGATATACAATACATGTAACAAAAATACTAAAATTCCAAAAATATCTCATCTAGAATCATAAGCTTAACTCGGTCCCATGCTACCCTGATCTTAAGAAACAATTAAGAATCTCTATTATGGAACATTCCCTTATCCAAAATGGTAATAATATAGTCTATTTAGTTACCCAAGGTGTCTTTAATAGGGTTTAAGACATTATTCTTATACGCAACCACTCAAGGTCTATTCCATCCAGTCAGTGAATATATATATAACAATAGTGTGTAGGAAAATATATAACAAGTAAATGAATTACTTAGGGGTAAACATTCTATAAGCATGGGTTCTCATTCATAATTATTTCATTTAATCAATTTTATTTATGTATTAAGTCTCCTATTTAATAGTCAGGCCTATGTCATTTATTATCATGTTCAATCAACCATTAATCTAATTTATTTTATAAGCCTCATGACCATATGCATAGACCAATGTCCCCCATGTGGATAAGTAAATAAAGGATGCCTAAATAGGTAATCTAATAAATAATAATAAAGACAGAATCCAAGATTGTGTTTTGGATTTCAAGATGCATCATATAATTCATTTAATACATTAACCAATTATAACCAAAGACAATTCATGGAATTACTAATTTGGAATCCGATTATCACTCAAGGTGTGGTATAACATTAATACCACTTGATTTTGTCATAGGCAGTCCACTAAGGGAGCCCAAGTATCACCCATGGAATAATTATCAAATTCTTGGTTAGTCCATCCTTGGAAATCCATATGGACTCTAAGTATCACTCAATGTATAATAGTATTCCCATATGGTCCCATAATTGGATGTCCAATTATCGCTTGGGAATATAATAGTCAATCCCTTCATGGTTCCTTCCTTAGAAATTCATATTAGGAGTCCAAGAATCAGTAGGGAATAAGAATGATGAATTATAAATGAGTCTGTCCATTGCCTTCATAATTTAAATCCATGTTTCAAACTTTCCATATAACATTCAATACCAATTAAACAATTCAATTATTCCAAGGTTCATCACCCTATCCAATTCAATTTAAACTCACCTAAAAAGGTGACTCACGTCATTGTTCAAGATTAGAAGGCTTTTCATTAAGCTACTCATGTGAGAATTTAATTCTAAAAAGTTTTACATTATTAAACAAGCCATTATAAGGAAAGGGTCTAGGGTCATGTAATCCATTCTTGATTATTTATCCAACCAATTCACAATTGATATAAAAATACCATTTATATTTCATTTAAACTATTCTTTAACAATTCCATAACATTTAATCAAATCCTCTAATCGAAATCATTTATCATTCCAAGGTCAACAATAAGAACATCTCATTTGTAACTCACCTAAATGGTTTTATAAAGGTAAGACTATATTGGAAGGATTATCATCTAATTCTAATCACATGGTCAATTCAATTTAATAAGTAAATTGAATCTTTAACAAGATATTACATATCCCAATCCAAGGTCATGGTCATTAATCTTTTCCTATTATTTCATTAAGTTACAATTCATCTTGTATTGCAATTCCATTTATAATCCAATTCACATTTGATATCCCAAGCAAGGTGCAACGACCAAGATTTATATCAATGTGATTTCCATTCCTATGTTTATTTCATTTATTATAGATCACAAAAAATCACTTATATAATGCAATAAAAACATTATAAATGAAGAATGAATGAAATAAGAGGTATTTCTAGAAGTTAAGAAACCTATACTGATGAAATAGTAACTTGACCTTAAGAATAGTAATATGACCATTATGAATAGTAAATTCACATAATAAATAGTAACCTAACCCATGAATGTATAAATAAAATTTTTACATCTTATAAATGATTTAAAGGTATAATTATATCATAGTATAAGTAAGTAAATATATTAAAAATTAATACTTCTGTGTTTGTATTTTTAAAGTCATAAATATTTAATTAAAAATTTATAATTAATAAAATGATTTAAAAGAAAATAAATTTTCCTGAAATTTACACATAAGTAAATATTTTTTTGTCTTATGATTTTATAAAAGATTAATGATACATTAGTTAATTTTTCAGAGTGTTATAAAATCAGATATAATTTTGAAAACTGTCTTTTTGAGTAAATTATAAATATTATAAAAAATGAAATTTCTTATATTTATAAAATTATATTCATAAAATCGAGTTCCTTTATTAATAATAATCATAGAAAAAAATTTAGGGTGATTTTTTTATATTTTTCTAAAATAGTTAAGTTTTGTGAATAGTAAAATATGATAATTTAGGGTAAATGCAAAATACATTAATCATGGAGTCATAGATGATGTATGGATGATGTAGGAACCCTTGGTTCAAACTATAATGAACTTATTACAATATTTAGTCACAATATTCAAAACTATTTTATGCTTTGGGAAAAATATAAAAATAGTGAATAAAATATTGAGAAACCACCCCTCTCCTCTACTATAAATACCACTATTCACCCCCTCTTCTTCTCACACAAAAAAGCATTGAATATTGTAAAAATTATACCCAAATATTCATTACTAGTCTCTCTCCCATGTCCATGAGCTCTTGGTATTTCCAAAATACCAAACCCCCATTCCCTAAGGAGGTTCTCAAGGAGGATAATTCAAGAGTTAAATCCTCATCCTTTTTCATTTAATTTCATTTCAATTTATTTTATTTTATTATCCTATCCTCACATATTTTATCCTAATGATGATGATAACTCATGTATCATTTATATAAATTAATTATATCATGTTAATGGAATATTCATTATCAATATTCTTACCCTCTCTATTTTATTTTAAGAATGAAATAATTGTCTGGATGGTGTTGATTTAAACCTTCATGGATGATGAACATTAATTATTAAATTTATAATTCAATGCTGGTCATGAAACCTTTTTATGGTTGAAAATATTATAAAATATGTATTATATCTTATTTATTTTTCAGGAACTATTATATATACATGATATTAAATAATATAACCAAACTAGTTCGTTGTGATCGAAAAATCACTAAAATTAAGCTAAATGAATATCATTATCATTTTATCTAATGATTCACCATAATATATGAAATAATAGTAAATAATACCAATTATACTTCTTTTATTTCATTAATGACACTTAATTCCAATTTTGGTGAATTATACCCATTTTACATGAACTCCATTACCTATAATCAAGCGAACTGATCATTAAAATCCTGGAAACGGGCAACTTCGAAATGATGAAAATAAATATTAAAACTTATGAAAAGTCCATAAATGAACTTAATAATATTATAATAAACTATATAAATTTATAATATGTTCTTAATTAAATTATTAACAGGTCTAATTTCATACTCCAATACCTTAAGGTCAAGTGCAGAACACATTCAGACATAAGTTAAGGGTTTTCTTCCTAAACCTCCATTTTCATTTGAGTTACGCTTTCTTTGTCTATAATAAAATGTAATTATTAATTTTTATATAATTATTATAATATATTTATATATTCCAAAATCATATATCCATATTAGTTCATCTATATTTTATGGGATAATAAATGTTTTGCAAGGTTCTATTCTAATTTCTTCCGGATAGGCTAGCCCGATTAAAATGAATGTCTCTATTTTGTGACAATTTTCATGTACAATCTATAATCTATTTTAAAAAACCATTATTTTTTTAAAATCAAAAAAAATCAGGAAAAAACTATCTTAGTTCATTTTTGGTTTTATATAAATAATTTTCTAAAATTACCCTTCTTTTCAAAGTAAAAAATTGTATTTCTCTAAAGAATTTCATGATCATTTTATTAGAGTATTTTTATATATTTCGACACCCTTGTTGAATATCATGTTTAGTTGGGATTAATATTTTATGATATCATCTACGATATTTTATTGAATGTTTTATGATTTTTCTGACTATATATGTGCTATCTAGATACAATTCACCATATTACTCTAAGTGATTAGTGGTTATATTTATTGATTAGGGAAAGTTATTTACATTTCATATATTTGTTTAAATATTAATATATATGTTGATTATGTTTCACCTATTTTATATGAGGAATTCATTGTACTATTTAAGTTTTGGTTGGGCCCTCTATAGCCCTTCTGTGCATTGGTAAGTCTTACGTGACAAACTAGTTTGAGTTTTTTACTCGTTTATGTATAGTTTTGGCATGAGGCATTAACTATTTATTTATGATGTCCCGCATTATGAATTCCCCCATTATGATTTCAGTATTTGATATTCCATATGATTATTTAACTTGTAAAATATCCATGGTAAGTATCACTTTCATGTGATTATTTATATGGAATTTTTTTTCAGTTTTAATTCTTTCCATATTATGATCAAGTTTTTATTTTATTAGAAAGTGTTTTTAGTTATTCACCTTGCCTTAGAGTTTATTTTTAGATTCTTCTGAATTCTTACCCATACAGAGCATCATATCTCACCCCCTTTCTTATATTTATTTTTCCTCTGGATTCCAAGATGAATTAAAGGAATGACATGAAAATATAATCTACAAGAATAAGAGTGTTTCCAAAGGAGTCCCTATGATGTATTTCATTTCAAGTTGTAAAGTGGAACTTATGTATATATGTTTTTATCAATTCTATGAGACTATTAAGTCCATCATTATGTTTCTTCCTTATTTATATGACAATTTAATAAAATAATTAATAGGCCTTGGGTTACTAGGGTCGAGGTCTTACAGTTGGTATTAGAGGTCATTTAGTATAAACCCCAGGAGGGTCAAACCATGTGTGTATTAAGGCCCATTCTCATGATTATGATAATAAATATGCATATAATGAAGGATTTAAAAGAAAATATTTCCCCAAATAAACCATGGTTTTGATTATGAGAAACAAATGAATATAATTTCAATTTATTTTATATATTTTTCTAGTATTGAGATTATACATTATAATTCATAACCTAAAACAGTGTATGTTTTCATTTAGAAATGGCTCCTAGTGGATGGAATGGGAAATATATCAACGCATGAATCCCATGTAGGTATTTCCCTCCTATGAAATATAATTATATTGGTATAGGAGTTGTGAAAAATGTTGAGAAACTTATAACTTTACTGGGATAATTGAATCAGGTTATGAATAATAACCCTACCTGTATGGATAATCCCAAACCACAATGTGGAGGAGCAATGTTAGATCACTTTATATAACAAAATACTCCATCATTTAATGGGACTACAACCCTATATTTATGAAAGAGGTGGATAAGTTCTTTATAGAATATATTTCTCACTTTGGGATGTAACAAAAGGGAAAAGGTTGTTGTGGAAATTTATAATAATTCATAAGACACAGATCAATGGTGGTCATTGATTCAAAAAATAAATGAGGATTAATAAATATAAAACATGTAATGGAAATAATTTAAATAACCTTTCTTTAAAAATTAATTTCCTCGTGAACAGTGAGCAGATATGGAAAGGAATTTTCTGAGTCTGAGGTAAAAAAGAGTATGAGAATGTTTCAAAATATAAAGCTAACTTTACAAGGATAACAAGGCATTATGCAGACTACATATGTAATCCATGGAGAAATATTGATTGATTATTTTATGGTTTAAAACCATTACTCCTAATGTACCTAGTCTCCCAACATTTCTCTTCATACGAAGATATAGTCTCATGTACTATTAAGATAGAAAGGGAATCCTCTAAGTATTATGACATTAATGTAAAGAAAAAGAAAAATAGGGATAATTAACACACTAAAAATGAAATGGGTAAATGGGGAAGAAGAAAATATTTGACTTTCCAGCCTGTAGTAATTGTGTGAAGAAACACATTGGTACTTTCTTAAAGGGAATGAGAGTCTCTTAAAAATGTAGAGAAAAACGACACCAAGAATGTAATTACAAGGGAATGATAGAAACTTCCAATTTTAAAATCTATAATTTTAAAGAGATGGTATGTTATTAACATTAATTTCATAGATGTTAAGGAAACATTCCCTAGAGAAGGATGAGGGAGTAATTCCAAGCTTGTGTGATCACAACTGCTAAGGTTGATGTTCTCAATGATGTGGTGGAAGGTATTTTACTCGTTTCCTAAAACATAGAAAATGATTTATTTTATTCTGAATCATAATATTCTTTTATATCATCCTAGTTTGAAAATACAATTATGCATTCCCAATTTGATTTAATAAAGGATTTTTCAGTCAAAAACCCTAAGTGGAGTATCATTGTAATAAATATGTGTCGCTCTATCCCATTTATGACACATAAACATGAATTAGTTTTTGACCTTATCATCATTCCTATGATTGAATTTTATATAATTATTAGTATGTATTGGATTTAAAATTATGATGAAAATATATATTGCAAGAATAAGGAAGTTTCAATTTTTGAGAATGATGCAGAATCCCTTGTCTTTAGAGCAGAAACCTCATCATATATTTCTTATCAAGATCTGCCCCTAGTTTCTCTATTGAAATAAATTATTGGGGTAAGAGAAAGAAATACCTCTGGGTGGTAAAACAAATCATTAAATTTAGTATGTACCTATTGTGAAATAAAACATTGACGTGTTTCTATAGCATTTACCTGGGCATCCTATAGAGTGGAAAATTGAGTTTTCTATTGATTTAATTCTTGGTGGAATGACTATATCCAAAACTCTTTATAGAATAGATACAGTGGAATTAGTGGATCTTAAGAAAAAAATAGAGTAATTGAGTATTAAGGGGTTTCTTCACGATACTTTTCCTCAATGGGGTGATCCTATTATTTTTTTATGAAGAAATGTGGATCTATGAGGTTGTGAATTGACTACAAAACAATAAGTGGTATTATGATAAAGAACAAGTATTTTATTCCTCTCATTGATGATTTATTTGATCAACTTTATAGAATAAAGGATTTTTTTAAGATTGGCCTTTGATCTGAATATCATCAATTGCATGTGAGGAAGGAATATATTCCAAATACATCATTTTGAACCAAGTATGGACATTAGGAGTTTACAGTAATAACTTTTGGACTATCTAATTCACCCTATATTTCCATTGATATAAAAAATATAGTTTTAATAAATATCTCAATGACATTATTGTTCTATTTATTAATGATATCTTGGTATACTCAAAAAGCTGTGAAGATCACGAGAATCACTTGTGCATGGATATGAATACTCTTATAGTAAACAGGTTTTATTAGAAGTTTATCAAGTGTGAATTCTAGATTCAATATATTTCATTTCATGTTCATATTGTCTAAGGATATAATCTTAGTTAATCCTAAGAAGGAAAAGGTTTTTAAAGAATGAAATACACCAATGAACATAATTGGGGTACATAGTTTTTTTGCTTTATCATGTTATTATTAGTGTTTCATTCCTAACTTTTCCCGATTAGACAACCCGTTAACCAAGATTACTCATAAAGGGGATACTTTTGTGTGGAAAAATAATGTGAAGAATGTTTTGAAGAATTTAAGAGGATATTAGTGAATTCTCCTATTCTGAATCTACCACTAGGAAAGGGTGAATTTGTGATTTATAGTGATGAATCAATGAAAGGGCTTGGTTGTGTCCTAATGCAGAATTATAGAGTTATTACCTATGCATCAAGGTAGTTAAAATTCATTAAAAAACTATCCAACCCATTTTCCTGAGTTAAAAGTTGTAATATTTTATCTAAAGATATGGAGACACTATCTCTGTGGTGAAAGATGTGAGATTTATATGGATCACAAGAGTTTAAAATATATCTTTGCACAGAAAGAACTCAACATAAGGAAAAGTAAATGGCTTGATCTACTCAAGTATTATTATTTTTCCACACACTACCACCCAAAATCATAAAATAAGGTAGTATATTCTTAAATTTTAAAGGATCTTAGAGTTCTGAACAAAATGAGGATTGAAAATCATTCTACATACATGGATCTAGTGGGGGTGGATATTGGAATTATCATAGAAGGTAAAACATCACTACATTTTCAAATGGTTTTCAAACCATCTTTATTGTAATGAATTAAAATTTCTCAAACTAATGATGGTAATATTTGAAATAAAATTAAATCCTTGAATGATGGGAAGTTTCTAGACATTTTTTGTGAGGGTGAAATTCTAAAATTTTGGAAGAGGCTATGTGTTACCTCTATACTCAAGATAAAAGGTAGTTATTAGATGATGTACATAGTTCAAATTTCTCTCTACAACTTGGTAGGACTAATATTTATAAACATTTAAAGGAACATTTCCTGTGGGATAACATTAAGCAGGAAATTGCAGACTATGTATCAAGATATTTACTATGTCAATAGGTGAAGGCTAAAAGACAACATCCTAGATCATTCTTGCAACCTATAACTATTCCTACAAGTAAATGGGATGGAAGCACCATGGATTTTACCATAGGATTACTAGAAACTCTAAGAAATAATGATGAAATATGTGTAATTGTTGATCAACTTACCAAATCTTCAAATTTTCAAACTGTAAGGGAAGATTTTCCACAGGAGTTCCATGGAGGTATCTATATTAATAAAGTTGTAAGACTTCATAGAGAACCTCTCTCAATTGTTTCTAATCATGATCCATGATTTACATTGAAATTCTGGAAATTTATTTAGAAATATTTGGATACTGAGCCTTATTTTAGTACTACATTTCACCCTCAAACTGACCGGCAGTCAGAAGGGATGATTCAAACATTATAAGACTTGTTGATATCATGTGAAGTTGATTTTCAAGTAATGTGGGATCTGTATATACCTTTGGTATAGTTTTCCTAAAACAATAGTTTCCATTCTAATATTAAAATGTCACCATATGAATCATTTTATGGAATGATATGTCATACACCAACATGTTGGGATGATGTTGGTGAATGGATGCTTATAGGCCCAGAGCTTGTGGAGGAAACAATAGCGAAGGTAAAGACTATTGAAACCCATATCAAAGTATCTCAAAGAAAGGAAAAAGAATTATGTTGATAATAAAAGTCAGGATTTTAAATTTCAAGTGGGAGATCATGTTTTCTTGAAATTATCTCCATGGAAAGGTGTTATAACATTTTAGAATAAATGGAAACTAAGGACAAATTACATTGGCCCTTTTGAAATTATGGAGAGAATTGGATTCGTGGATTATCATTTAGAAATGCAGCCAAGACTTTCTAAGTTACACAATCTATTCCACATCTTTTTTTTTAATAATTACATGCTAGGACCAACAAATGTTCTCACCTGTACAGGAATATAATTTGAACCTACCTTATCATAAATCGAAGAGTATATCTGCATTCTGGACATGAACTAAAATATTTTGAGGAATCAGATGACTCTTTTGGTAAAGGTACTTTACAAAAACATAAAATTGAAGAGGTGATGTGGGAACCACAAGATAGTATGATGAAGAACTACTAAATATTTTTATGATGTGAAATTCTTGATATTTCGAAGATGAAATTTTTGTAGGAGGGGAGAATGTAAGGACCCAAAATTCTATCAATGAGATTTACCTTCTTATGTTTATTTCATGTATTACAGATCACATAAAATCACTTATATAACACAATAAGATCATTATAAATGTATAATTAATGAAATAAAAGGTATTTCTTGAAGATAAGGAACATATACTGATGAAATAGAAACTTAGCCTTAGGAATAGTAATATAACCATTATGACTAGTAAATCAGCCTAATTAATAGTAACCTAACCCATTAATATATAAAATTTAGTAATCTTATAAATTATGGAGTTATATAATTATATCATAGTATAAGTAAGTGAATATTATAAAAATTAATATGTATGTATTGGTATTTTTGTAATTCATAAATATTTAATTAAAATTTTATAATTAATAAAATTATTTTAAGGAAAATAAATTTCCTAAAATGTACTTATAATTCAATATTTTTGTGTCTTATTATTTTAGAATAATTTTATGAGACCTTAGTTAATTTTTAAGAGTGTTATAAAATCCGTTATAATTTTAAAAACTATATCCTTCAAGTAAATGATGAATGTAATTGAATAAAAAAATTTCTTATATTTAGAAAATTATTTTCCAAAAAATTATCTCATTTTTAAATTCTACACATCGAAAAAAATTCTGAGTGAATTTTTTAAATTTTCCAAAAATACTTGGATTTTTTATGAATAGTAAAATACTATAATTAAGGATAATTGCTTAATAGATGAATTATAGAGTCATAGATTATGTATGGATGATTTAGGAACCCTTGTTTTGAGCTCACATGCTTGTATTTTTGTATTTAGTATCAATAATCATCACTATTTATTTTCTTTAGAAAAATTGTAATGTAATGAATAAAATAATGAGAGATGAACCATCTCCTCCACTATAAATACCATTGTTCTCTCACTCTTCTCCTCACACATCAAATCCTTATAACATTTAAAACTTATGACAAAATACTATTACCTAGTCTCTTATACACTTCTAAGATCTCTTGTTCTAACCAAAAGGCCAAAACTCATTTCCCTAAGGAGGTTCTCAAGGAGCATAATTCATGAGGTAAATCCTCTCACATTTTCTTTTAATTTCATTTCAATTTATTTTCTTTTCTTATACTCTTATCACCTCTATGAAAATTATCATGATAACTCCAGTATAATCTATATAATTTAATGATATCATGTTAATGGAATATCCATTATCAATCTCCTTAGTCCTTCTGTATTTTATATTAAGAGTGAAATCATCATCTGGGAGGTGCTGATTTATAACCTCTGTGGCTGAAAAACTTTTATTCTTCAATTTATCCATCAATACTAGTCATTAAGTAATTTTATGGTTGAAAAACATTATAAAATATTTATTATATTTTATGTAATTTTATATATCCATTATATATACATTATATTAAATAATAGAACAAAACTAGTACGTTTTGATCGAAAACTGCTAAAATTTGGCTAAATGATTATAATTATCATGTTATCTAATGGTTCATCCTCATATACGGACAAATGATAATAAATACTACCAATTAAACTTATTTTTGTTCATTAATAACATTAAATTCCCATTTTTTAGAATTATACCTATTTTACATTAACTCCATTACTTATAATCAGGCGAACTAATCATGAAAATCACTGAAACGAACACTCTGGAACGACATAATTCAATCATATAACTTATCAAAAGGCCATAAATAATGCTAATAAAATTATAATAAACTATATAAATGTATAATAGGTTACAAAATAAATTTTTAATGATCTTAATTTCATATTCCATGACCTTAAGGTCAAGTGAAGAACACATTCATACATAAGGTAAGGGTTTTCTTCCCAAACCTTTGTTTTCATTCAAGTTATGATTTATTACTCTATACACCAATTTAATAATTATTTTATATAATTATTATAAATTATATATATATATATATCTGTGTATGTATGTATGATCCAAAATCATATATTCAGATCATTTCATCAATCTTTGATTGGATAATAAATGTTTTGCAAGTTTCCCTTATCATTTGTTCCCAGTACGGAAGCCTGATTAAAGAAAACATCTGGATTTCTTACATATTTTCAAGTACAATCTATATTCTATTTTAAGAAACCATTATTTTTCTAAAATCACTAAATTTTTTCCTAAAAAATTATCTGAGATCATTTCTGTGTTTATACAATGATTTTTCAAAAAGAACACTTCTTTGGAATGTAAAAAAAAGAGTATTTATCTCAATAATTACTCAATGATTTTATAAGAGTATTTTCATATATTTAAACACCCTTATTGAATATTAATTTTCATTGGGATTAATATTTTATGTTATCATATACCATATTTTATTTAATTTTTTATGATTATTTTTACTGTGGATGTGCTATCTTGATACCATTCACCGTATTACTCAGAATGGATAGTGATTATGTTTATTGATTTAGGATTTATTTTACATTTCATATATTTGTTTCAATTTTAATGTATATGTTGAATATGTTTCACCCCTTTCATATGAGGAATTGATTTTTCCTATTAAGTGTTGGGTGGGGCCTGCTGTAGCCCCTCAGTGCATCGGTAGGTCTCATGAAACAAAATAGTTTGGGTTTTTACCCATTTATGTATGGTATTTGAATGATCCCTTGATGGTATGTCTATTATGTACCATATTAGGCATTCTCTCATTATGAGTTTAGTATTTGATATTTCATTTGATTATTTGACAAGTATAACATCCATGGGTATGTATCATTTTCTTGTTATTATTTATATGGTATTATTTATTAAGTTTTTATTCCTTTTATATTAAGCTCAATTTTTTGTTTTAATACAATTTTTTATCTATTCTCATTTATATATGGTTTATTATTAGATTCCTCTAAATTCTAACCCTTACTGAGAATTAGATCTCACCCATTTCTTCTATTTATTTTTTATTAGGATTTCAATATGAATTTTATTAATGACATGAAATGATAATCTAAAATATTAAGAGTACTTCCAAAAGATTCACTATGAAGTATTTAATTTCAAGTTGTACTGTAAAATTTATGTATGTATATTTCTTTCCAACTCTATTAAACTATTCACTTCTTCAGGATGCATCTTCCTCCTTTATATTCCAATATAATAAATTAAGGCATCATCTCTAGGTTACTTGGGTCTCAATCTTACACAAGGGGTGAAAGGGCACACCCTTAGGCATCCAATTCTAAAATCCACCCATTTTCATTTAATTCTATATAAACTTTCCCAAGGGGTGGTTTTGATTCATGTTTTTCAACAATTTAACATTTATCAATGGGCCTCGCTAATTTGAATAGGATATACCTATAGATTAAAATAAATGATATAAATCCAATTTAAAGTGTCATTAAAGTAATGGGCTCATAACACAATAGAGTTTATATAAATAACTTGACATTAAATAAAAATCATGAGACCGTATACTATTGGTCTATAGTGGAATGCTCATCCATTAATAGCTTTTAATTCGACTTAGATTAGGGGGAAATCAAAGAATGGACAATGTCCTTAAAATTTTGTAAAAAGATATTACACTTAAATAGAGAATTCGATACCAAACTAAACAAGGAAGGTAACATAAGAAATTTTGAGATTACTACTATAGTTCCATATAGATCGACGATACTCAAATCGAATGATGGATGGGGAACTTATAATAAAGCCTCTATTTAAATTAGGTATGAACCCACTATATAAGGAGAGGAGGATCACATGGTTGAAGGAGATAAAGGAAATAAAAATGAGGATAAAAATATCATTAAGGGAATTTTGGTCATTTTACCCTTTAAAACTAGGTCGCACAATTTTTTACATGATTTGTTCAAACTGTGCACCAACCATGTGGAACCCACTTTCTTAGAAATCTCATTTCATGGGTTTCTCCCTCATAGTAGCCTAACCATTTTGTAAATTGTCTGATGAATAGTTAGAGGGTACTACCGAAGTGGAACTAATCATGTAGGCTAGTCGAATGATTTAGGAAACCCATGAATTACACATAGAGGGAAAATAGAATCCTATAATCAAGGTCGTCTGGTTTTTTATTGGGGTATCAAGGTTTTATAAAAACCGTGTGCCCTATAAAAACACCTAAAACTAGGGGTTTTCAGGCCCTGGTACTCCCAAAACTCAATGAGACCTCCAAGTGCCTCTAGATCCTTTAACCAAGTCCTACAAAAACACATCAAACTATTCCAAATCACATAATTACGTTCCAAATATCATTTTTAAAGAATTCCCCATCTAGTAATCACTAAAACATAAATTCCCTTGGAAAACCATCCACTCCAAAAACACATGACTCTATATACCCAAACTTAGTGTCTCGTTGAAAATGGATTTTCCAATTTTTACCCCTATATATTTAAACCCCCAACCCATTTTTTCCTTCTCTTTTTCATGTATAGACCCCATCTGACCGATCTCTTCATCTTTCCTTTCATCCGCCTCAGATTTGGGAGATTCTGTGGGTGATTTATTCATTTTTATGTAATTCTCTTGTAATGTTTCTCTCCTTTATTATTCCAGTCATATTTATCTAATTTTGGTTTCCATTTGTTAGGGTTTTGGATTCTGATTACATTAGATCATGGTGGAATTAGATGTTTCAGTTGGGGGTTTCATGCAGCCCTAGTAGAGTATTTCCCAAGATACCAACTGCACCCAGTTTCTCGAAAATTTGGTAAGGTATGTTTTCATTTGGGAATTTGATATGTTTTTTCAAAATTTTAGTTAAATTAACTATGGAATAAATGTTATGTGTTATGGTTTTTTCTCATCTAAAGGTCAAGTGTATGAAATAGGTAATTAGTGTGCATTTGATTATGGTTCTGGTGTGATATGGTCTTCTAGTGATACTTCATCATTTATGAAAATTAAAATAAAATTTTTAATTAATTTAAAAATTGTTTGAATTTTTTTTTAATTTTTTTATAATTAATTGATTAATGTTTTAGGGTGTGATTTATAGGATCAAATGGTTAGATTAGCATATAAAAGACTCGATAGTCCTTAGTAGTGGCTGTCAGTCTTCTAAAAATGACGATAAAATCTATGAAATGAGGTAGGTGGTATGAGTACCCTCCCTTTTGGTATTTATTGTTTTTATTTATGATTGTTTTATATAGATTCTTCACTAATAGTATTGACCTATTAAATTAAATGAAGTATATAATTTAAATATATTGAATTGAATTGTAAATTGAAAAATTATTTTTATTAAACAATTTGGTGTGCCAAAACTATGATTCACAAACTACCAAGATCTTAATGGAACATGGTACTTGCTAGTTCTCATTTAATTTTGTTGCCTGAGGCCTTCACTTGATATGTTATTAGCCTATGATTATAGACTATAGGTTTTCATAATTAGATGGGAAGTAAGCCGACCTTATGAGACCTTGATAACTGATATGGGTCATTTTCTATATCTGGACTATTACAATTTTGAGATACCCTATATAGTCGGTGAGGTCATGTTTTATTGATAATGGTGTTATGGGATTTAGTCTTCCTTGAGAAACACTATTGGAATGTGTCCAAAAACTATACTGAGGACCCATGTGATTTAGGATTCTATATTGTGGTAGTACATGAATGAATTAATTTTCACTTTAGATGAGATACTTGTGGTCATTGTGGAATAGAGAATAAAATGAAACGGGTGATGTTATATATGGGGAGGAATGTTTTATAACTAGATCATACATGGTGACAAGGTCGCTCTGATGGTTGGAGTGTAAAATTTGTCATTAAAATATTCCCCCCATGTTAGAGTATTAGTGGGAGTTGAAACAGACCATTGTATTGTCACATTAAATTTAAGATTCCTATGGGTAAATGGATTATACAACATATAGAATCCTTAGTGAATTCCATGTATAAATTCAGATATGGTTTTGGCTGATGTTTGGGCGTGGGATTCCAGCACATGGTGGTTTTGAGGTGACCTAAATGTGGTAAAGATGGTTACGTGCCGATTGGTGGTCATATTGTTGTTGTTACTTTAAAAGTAGTGTTGTGATCTGGAAACTATATCAAGTACATAATTTTGTATATGAAGTGTTTTTTAGATGTTTTTTTAGGATTCTTGAGGAAAATATATTGTGTCTTGATGATCACTAACATGGGAGGTTTATCCATTTGTTCTAGGAAATCATAATAATGAAAAGCATAAGAACTAGCCCATTGGATTCAAATGTGTTTGGTTATAGTGATTTGGAAACCACAATGGGTGTGTCAATGGAATGAAGCTTTAAAATTATAATGGTAAATTACAATGGTAGAGGAACCAAATCATCAGAATTTATCATTATTAGTGAAGACCTACATTGGGTAGAACCATAGGTTCAATGGATAATTGGACAATGATGTGTTCATGTATTGGGATTTATGGGTTTCATGCATCATCATATAAGAGTTTGAAAATGGATATTATTTTTGGATCTTGGTTTATTTATAGAAGTACCCCAACTGGGGGTGTACTTTAGAGGCTTGTATAGTGTTTGGAGTCGAAATTCATCCATATAATAGTGAATGGATGACTAAGATGAGTTGAAATATATTATTGGATAACCAAAGATGGTTCTAGAAGACAATTACTGTTTTAGTGGGGAGGTTTTAGGATCCCTTATTTATAAAACCCTTTTAAAATCAAATGGAATTCTGAATTTTCACTTTCTAGATGGTTTGAATTCTAAATTTGTCTCCGATATAGAGATCATAAGTATGGGGATTATTAAAATTATTTTTTTAGATGTTCAATGAGGATTCAAGGTGCCTAAGGTGCGCAGGTGGTTCTCAAAATATTTGGGTTCAATTTCAAAAGTTTTTGGGGAATTTTGACTAGGGTTCAGGGTTTGGATTTCATGGTTTATAGTAAACTATGCAGTTCCCTTACACTTGAGAAGTTTTGTTTTAATTTTTATAGTGAAATATCTATTAACATGGTTGGAACAAGGATTAAGGAAAACTATGTGAAATATAGAAGAAATTGTGTGTGGTTTCTTAGATGTGGGTTATAGAACATAGTTATTTCATGGTTACAGAAAACCCATTATAATATTTTAGACTAAGGTAGTTCCAATTCGCACGGCTGAAGAATGGTTTGGAAATATTTTTTAGCCTAATCATGAGAGGGTGTTTCTCTTGTATAGTCCCAAACGCACTATCAGTGAATATTTTGGAAAAAATGAGTTTAAACCATGATACTCATTAAAAATATATTTCCACCATCCCCCCCCCCACCCCCGTAATATTCAAACCCCCCATCCTTTTTCCTTATCCTCTATTTGCAAACTCCCAAACTAGAGAAACTCCTCCTCCTTCCATTCTTCCTACATGGATTTTTCATGATTCAATGTGGAATTTATTTGGGTTTTGGGTAATTATACTCCTTATTACACTCAATTATTCTTCTTCTCACAATTCATAAATTTTGGATTCCTTCTAATAGGGTTTTGGAGTCGTATTCCACCAGATTAAGGTGGGATTTTTTTTGAGTAGGGTTTATCATATAAAATAGGAAGTGGATATCTTGAGAGGCCATCTACACTCGGTTTATCAATGATTTAGTAAGGTATTTCACTGTTTAGTAATTTAATATTTTTTTACCTAAATTTCAATTAAATTAATTATGGAACCATTGTCAAGTTTATGTATTTTTTCATGCTAATGTCAGAGTCACGTCATGAGTTTTTGGGGTGAATTTGATAGTGGATCCAATTTGACAAGTTCTTTTGGTGAGATTTAACCATTAATATAAAATTAAATTAAATTTGGAATTACATTTTAAATTGTTTTAAATAATTATAATTTAATTATAATTAGTTTATTGATGTTTTTTATGTGATTTAGAATATCATATTTTTGGATGAGCATGGATGAGGCATGATTTACCTTGGAAGCGGCTTTTGACCATTGAAAAATAACTAAAAAAAATGAAATGAAGTAGGTGGTATATGTAGCTACCCTTGTGGTATTTATTCAATTCAATTATTCTTTTGGCATGTGGTCTCCCCACTAAGGAAATAAATATGTTAAATTAAATGAATTGGATAATTTAAATATATGGAATTGAATTGTTAATTAATTAATTATTTTAATGACCTGAATTGGGGTGCCTTGACTAGGATGTGAAAAGTTAGAAGGCCCTAATAGACCTTGGTATAGGCTAGTTTGCCTCAAATACTTATGGATAAGGCCTTTACTTGATATATAATTATCCTTGGAAGATAGAATATACGTTTTGATGATGGTTTAGGAAGCAGACTGACCTTATATGATCTTGGGAACTCAGATGGTTTATGTGTCATCACTTGATCGTTTCTAATAAGAAATAATTTTTTTAGCCACTAAGGATATGTTGTATTGTTGATGGTGTTGAGGGATGTAGTCTTTCTTGGGAAGAAAATGTTGACATGTGACCTAAATTGGTATCAAAGAACCATGTATGGGTTCCTATACTATGTTGTGACTTAGGGGGGCAGTGGATGCCCTAGTGGTTAATTAACCATGAGAGGGTGTTTATAGATTGGGTATAAATGGTTCTGAGTTTCACCTTAAAACCCATACTAATGATTTGATCAAAGGGGATATGGAAATAGGGGAGGGTGAAGGGTGTTCAACCAACCCTTACCCTATATTTATATATCACTTTTTTATTATTAATGCAACTTGACATTCTCAAATAGGTTTCTTAGGACTCATCATGTTGCATGTCAATACGTGATTGTATTATTGATGATTCCTAGAGATTTCTCCTCAGATATAGCTATTAATCTAGATAATAATTCATCAAATTTTTGGATTCTATGGATACCTAGGATACCTAATACACCAATTCTTTATCACCAGACACTCTTAAGAGTATTCTTGGAAGGTTATAAATAGTGGTTTCCCATAGGGTTGGTTTTGTAATATTCATAGTATATTCTATTGGTTATTTTTACGAATGGATGCAATATTATTATATGATATATGAAAATTGATGCTTATATGGATTATTTAAATGGATGAGAAAACTCTCATATGGGGGGTTCACAATAATGGATGGGTTGTCATGAGTTAGGTTTGGATACTATTGTAGCATCCTTATATTAGGATATCAGATATGGTTGGATATTTCATAGATTAGGATATTATAAATGGTTGGTCTTCCACAGATTTATAGATTTGATATTGGTATCGTCACAAGTCAGATTGATGGGAATTTTTCAGTAGGGGAACGAAGCCTGTGATATGTCGATGGTCTTCTATCTACAAAGGCATGGATATTCTAGTAAACTAGGTTAAGATTGGATCTGGTTCTTTGATACTTCAGGCTTATTCTAGGTTGATAATACTCCCATAAGTATGGTATGTGTTATATAGTTTTTATTCCTATATGAGAATACTCCTATAAGGGAGGTAAGTGATTATAGTAGCTTATGATTAGATGAGAATATTCTTATACAGGATGTTTGTGATACCATTTAGGAATATTACCCTTATGAGAAAACTCCTATAAGTGGAAGTATTTGATAGTCTAGAAAACACCCTTTAGGGGGGTTTTTGATACTGATCTTGTATATTCCCAAGGTCTGGTATGTGAAACTGTGGTCGATGATGTACTCAGAGACATTCAAATATCAATATAAAGCGGGTATTTTTTATTATTTTATTTAGGTTTCATCAGTTATTTATTTATTTTGAGCATGTCAAGTACATATAGCACTTTATATTTCAATAGGTATGATAACTTATTGGGGTTTCCCTACAAATATGTATACTCAAACCCTGCTTATAAATCCCTGATATATAGGTACATGAGAATCTCTCACATGGTTATTATTGGTTTAGGTTTAGATAATGACTTCAGATACCATGGTTTTGTTGGACAGATTGGTTGATGACAAGACTTTAGGATATAGTATGTCTCAGGTTCATCATTGATCTAGTGTCTTTTATTTATTATATTGGTACGTATATGTGATCTTCTAAATGTGTGGTCGACTATTGTATGGGTTAGTTGTTCAGGCCTTTCTGGATAACATCAATTATCTATTGTATTTAATTTTTATTTCTTCCACCATTAATATTATTATAATTTTTCATACTCTAATGGATGTGTGATGTTTTAATTTTTATTTATGACTATGAAATATGATAATGGTGATATGCCCACCCCATGATACCTACCTCCTTAGACACATGTTGCTATTTTAGCCAAAGGAAAACAATAATAATGGGATAACAATAGAAAATCCTAGCGCACCCTTCTTTGGTAGAACCTACCCAAACACAATCCTATGTCAAAAATTACTTTATTTTCATAAAAAAGAAAATCTAAAGGAATTATACTTTATCAGAACCTAACTGACTGGATGATTGATTTCTTGAAAATTGTATCTCTGTAATTAATCTTATAGTAATTATTTTTTATGGTTTTTCAATTTAAAAGTATCACCAATTTAATATAAATATTATGATATTAAATATATAATTATTTCCTATTATGAAATATTTAACTTTTTATTATTATTAATTGTTTATGAATTCTTATAATAATTTATTTTTAGAATCACTAATTCATCCACTAAATTAATGTGTCCACACCACATTAATGGTTAACTCTTTACACAACCCACAAGTTTCTGTTATGCACCGAAAATAAAAACTAATTGCATTCATACATATCAAAATTAATATCATGCATAATATATATTTACTCCCCTTATAAAAGTGTATTACTATATAAAACTGATTACTTCAACATTAGTAATCCCAATGAACATATATCCAACCCCAAACTTTCTAGAAAAAGTCTAGGATAGTGGGAAGTCTAACCCAATTTCCCTCTACCTGGGGATAATTTAATCTAGTTATAATCTAATTCATAATAATTATAAAACCTAACAATCATAAATTATTCCCAACAAATAAATCAAATCTAATAAATTCAATTAAATATTTTGGTCAATATTGATGGAAACTAAATTTTATGGAGTTGTTCATAGTGTGAAATATAGTTCTATATCTCTTAAAAGTATTTCTTCACATAATATTACATACACAATATCCATATTTCATAAACTATTTAATAAACCTGAATATAATGGAATTTAATAAATAAATAAATATTTTTTTTCCAAAACATGAGATACAAATATGATCTTTTCATATTTATTTTTGACTTAAAAATTTATTTTACAAGGTATACCTTTTATCTTTTACATATAATTTATTAATTATAAAGAACGAACTAAATATAAAAAAATTAACTAATTTTTATTTTATATATAAACTTGACATTATTTTGACCCTCAAAACATGTATAATTGATTCCCTACACTACATTTTTACATAGAAAAGTATCACAGTGGATTATAGACAGTCCCAACTCTGATGGATCACTCATAGTTGTGAATCATGGCTCTCTTTTATTTTATGTGTTATTATATTATTAGTGAATCCTATTAAACTTATTAAAGTTATCAATCCACTTAATTATTTATCAAAACCTCACATTTGTGTTGATTAATAATGAAAGAGAGCAACAAAAAATATATACAAGTTTCATCTGAAAGGCATACTCTATTCCATACCGGTTATTCCCTATAACATGGATTCTCCATTATCACCGATCGAAATTTTATAGCACAAAGTCCAATTTTCTCTATACCCATTCATTATAGCCTCTGGTTAGTTATACCCACATCCTCAATTGGTTATTTCCCCCAATCACTATTTAAATTCATTGGTGTTGTTCTAAAATTATAAATGTTTTCTTCTTCCCCTTGGTTTCTTATGCACAACGTGAAATAATAATATCCACACATGATCCTATAAGATCTTTTTTGTTCATTTAATACCTATAGATATTTAGTTGTAGTTTTGGTCTAAATAATCATTCTATATTAATAGTGATCTAGATTTTCCAGAACTTCAAAATACTAGGATGAATAGAATATCTCTGTTGGGAAAAAATCCCTCAAGGTAACATTGAAGTATTTTTTGGGTTGATTGTGTTTGTTGACAAAGATGGTTTTCATGGAGAATTGTCGAGTTCCTGAGAATTTGTTGACAATCCTTGTTGACAAAGAATTATGACAAAGGAAAGGACGATCTGGAGGCGGTAAAAAAAGATCAGTACAAGGTGGACCCATTTTCCAGTGTTTTCAAAAATTTTGGGGTCCAAAATTGGAGTTTGGTGAGCATCGCGAAAATAGGATTTCCATGAAGAGAATAATTTAATATGGAAAAGGCATGAATTTCGCGAAGATAGGATGCATGGTTTGGAAATCGTGAAGATCATAAGAATGGAGGCAGTGAGTCTTCGCGATTACGTCAAGGTTCGCAAACAGTAGTGGCTGAAGCGCATCACGGCGGAGAAGGGCTTCGCGAGGGAGCTTCGTGGCGAAGGTGCAAAGGTATGTTGATGGTGATTATTCGCGACTACGTCAAGCTTCATGAACAGTAAATTGTTGTGGTGCTTCGCGGTTTGGACAGAATTCTGACGGAATCTTTGGAGCTTCACGATTTGAGATGACGTGTCGTTGACTTCACGTGGAAGGGACGAGGGTCGGTGGAATCGCCTATAAATAGAGGCTGACCCCCTCGAGAGAAGGAGAGAGATTTTTTAGAGAAGATCATTTTCTCTCTATTTGCGAAGGTAGTTCGCAGAGCCAGTGTGCTTCGTGAAAGAGGAGCTTCGCAGCGGCTATTGTAGCTCCGCGAAAGTTGTGTGCTCCGCGCTGGCTCAGTGAGCTTCGCGAGAGAAGTTGATTTGCAACGAGTTGAGCTTCGCGGGATTTCTTCGTGAGAGAGCTTCGCGAGAGAGCTTCGCGAAAAGTCAGGATCTTCGCGAAGGCTTGTTTGAACTTCGCGAAATTGGGAGCTTTGCCAAGTTGGGTGCTTTGCGAAGGTAATTTCTAAAGGTAGTTTCCCAGTGGTTAGAGGCAAAGTGCTATTCATCAGTGGATGAAAGTTGGACTTCAACAGAGAATCTATCAACAGTTGAAGATGCATTATTTCATGCAAATGAAGAGACCTATAGGTCTATAAACTGTGATTGGATTCCCTTCTAGAGCAGTGAGCTTAGGAAGATGAAGAAGGTGATCCTCTCCACCGGCAGTGAGCCAGAGAGAGAGAAACAGGGAGTGACCCTTGGTAAAGCAGTGAGCTGACCCTAAACCTTGTAAGGGAAGTGAGCCTGGGCATAGAAGTGATCTAGCCCGAACCATTGTATTCACAGCTAGTGAAGTATAGTGGAATTTGGTACGACCGGCAACCTATCGGCGTATGCTCCTTGGACGTAGCCCTTAGCGGTGAACCAAGTAAAATTGTTGTGTCCTGTTCTTGCTTTACTTTCTATTTATATTGTGCAACAGGAAAAGAGAAAAGAGTGTTTTGCGTAATATCGAAACAAGATCAGAACGGGCTTTAAATTTAAATTAACCATGCCCTGATTCCCCCCCCCCCTCTCAGGGTATTCAGCCTTGTGGACCTAACAATCTCTTTCTTCTTTAATGGATCTAAGCTTCTTTTCCTTATCTCTCCCTGATACTGAATTATATCAAGTTCCAATATAATTATTGAACAATTTATGTAAGTTCCCTCAGAATTAAATATACTTAATATTCTTTTCTTACCAATATATTTATACATAGATATTATAATCATACCCTGTTTTCATTTTTATTTGGAAACTCCGTGATATTTTGTAGCATATACGATCTTCCTTAAGATCTCATTTTAGTTCCTTGTAAAATATTCCTTTTAAATCTATATATGAACTATGTATTTACATCTTCAAAATCCTCCACAAAATCCTCTACTTTAAACACATTAAAAATCATTACAAGTGTGACGTCATGTTCCTTTTCCATGATGACCTTCCAGTGTATGGATGAAGAGAATATATTGTTTATGATCATCTCTAGAAAAATATCAAATTCACTATGTTTTAAATTCTTATATATAAATTTAATAAATATCCAAAGTATTATGCTCTTATATAAAGAAGTGTTCTTAGAAACAAAGTCATATGTTTATGTTGTTCCTTCATCATTAATATCTTACAATCAGCAATAAATTATTACAATGAATATTTACAGTCAATATCAAATTCGTACACTTCACTATGAAGTCATAAAATAATGGAATTTTTCTTTTTTTTCTATATAAAATTATTATAATTAAGGTTTATGTTATGTAGTCAATGAATTAAAATTAGGGAATATTCCATTTTTTTGGATTCACATTCAAATTAAAAACCCCCATAAAATGAATTTTAGGCTTCTTCAAATCATCTTCTTTCCTTCTAAAATAACTCAAAACCTTATCCAAAATTAAATAGATAGAATTCCTTTATTCACCAATACTTAACTTTAGTTTCCATGAATATTAACAAAAAAATTATCACATTTAAGTCAAATATGTTGTAGTTATCCAGTAATGGTCTTCAAGTGGAAGCACCACGTCTCTTTTTCTATTTTAATAAGGCAGTATCCCACTCAACTAATATAAATTGATGGTATTTTAATCATGAAATCCAATTAAAATTAATGGATATATAATAGTTATTCAATCATTATCACCTCCTTCAAAAAAACATGTTGACATGTTTAAAGAAAGTGGAACCAAAAACTTTTTTGAAATAATAATCTTCCACTTTGTAATTTTTTTTCAATATCCCCATACATTTATATTGATAAATATGTGTGCTTATTTATTTCTAAATCATATAAAAACCAAAATTAAAAGGTTCAATAATTTTTTATTCATCTAATCCAGACAACCTTTTCTCATCCTACAAAAAACATCTTGATCCACATATGAGAGAAGGATGACATCACATGTTTTTTCATATAAAATATATTATTGTTCGTCGACTATAATTATTAATCGGAATAAATTATCTATAAAAAATATTTATTTGAATAATGTTTTCAATAATATCAGTAAACAACAATACATATGAAACTATTCTCAAAATATCATTTTAGGGGCTTCCCATAGTATATTTATCATTAAAAGAATTATAGTCCGTAGATACTTAAACAAACAAATAAAAAAGATAAAATTAAAAGAATGAAACTTCCCCTTTGTATCATCCTATAATAACTAACACCCCCCCTAAAAATTTCATTTAATATAATCATTTCTATGGGTTTTAAGTATTATTATCATACCACATACTTCATATTTATGTAGCTTGTGGAAACCAATATTCATTATCTCTAAATGTTTCTCCCCCAAAAGAAATATAGTCACATTTTTAATTTATAGAATTTAAAACACCATGATTCTAACATTCATTATTATCAATTAGTGGAAGCCCTACACTTCTCCTTCAATTCCCTACACGTTAGCATAGATATAAAATAATAATAGGGAATATGTAGGGACATCATAATTCATCAAATTAAGTATTTAGGTTGAGACTGTTTTCTCAACATAAGTCATTCTTTATTTATAAACTCATTAGTTTTTCTCCTTTTATAATCCCCAATGGGTTTTCTGTTTTATTCTTTATATTGATCTGGTGAGATTATCATACAATCTTTTGAACCTTATTTATACTAACCATACTTTTCACATGATTTTCCTTCAAACATAAAACCTAAATTTATGGAATATTCTCAAAGATTACAATATCTTTATGGGTAGAAATATTTTTTCAATTAGTTTTAGCATCTATATCTTCTTTACCTAATCTCTCTTCCAAATTCATCTGGTCGGGCTAGATAAACAAGAATTCTCTCTTAACCATCTCATTGTTATCATCTTGCTCATGTTTGCTTTTGAAAGGATTAATAATTAATGACTCATACTCTTTTTATTCTAGAATATGACTTCAATTTAATGAGTTGGGAGTCTCACCTAGTTTTCTAATCATTAACTCATCAACCTTGTTAAATTTCAGTCCACATCTACCTCGCACTTATTATAGACATCTAAATTTATTTTATTTGGATAGATTTGGGTAAAATATGGTCATACAATGTTTTTAATCTATCCTCAAAAAATCTATAAATCTAACATTTGTTTCTTAATTAATCTATATTAAAAGAATATTATACTCTAAATAGTATGTTTTATGTTTATACATTCCATAATACCATCAATAACTTCTAAAATTGTATCTTCTATTTTGATATAAAATTGTCCCAAAATTTCCCTAATGTTTTTATTATATAAACCAATCCTCAATTTACCTATGTGGTTGTGGACTAATTTTAATGTTATTCCTTTTCTTTTATATGGAATATTTTCTGTTAATGTTTTGGCCCATTCATTATTCGGTTTGGTTTTTATATCTACATTTTAGATAAAACATGCTTATTTTGAAATTTATTATGTGTATATTTACCTTGTTCACTTGAAATCTTATACTCATTGGTCTAAGAATATTATCCATTAACCTTAATATATATAGTGAAGTGTTATCAAGTCTTGTTTAACTCATGTTGTGTTATGATAAAAATTTATTTTTATCATCTAGTTCTTCTTCATTTGTAGCCAGTTCCTCCTTGACATCTATGATAATCATTTATTGTTCATCTTCTTTATGTTTGTTTTTATTTTTCATGTTAATGTATATCACATCCTTCTTAACATAATTTTCATTTCCATTAGACACCTTTTTTCATTTATAGTTTTCTTATTTTATTTATTTAATTATTTTAATTGACCCATGTAAAATTTTAATTTTTCATTCCGCTCCCATAAAAGTTATATCCTTTTTTCTTAATTATATTAAATTAATAATAAATCATATCCATTATCATTATTATCAAATAGATTAACGTTAATATCTATGTATATATATGATCTATAATTCTCTTTACTGCTCATAAATATTTTTCATTTTCAAATGAGATGCTTCTTCATCTTATTTTTCTATCTTATCACCATACTTTTATGATTTGGATTCTTCAACCAACTTCTTCTGTAAATAATTTTATAATATGACAAACATTATTAAAATTATAACATCTAGGTAGATTATTACCTTTTCCATTTCATTAAAATTTCATGAATCTCATTGATATAAGAGAAAAATTAGGTTAAATTATCATTCTATCTAATAATCATAGTCTTCTAATTCTACAAACTCTTATTCTCTAAATTTTCCTTTTCTCATGGATTCAAAATCCATTTATCTTTTTACTTATTTTTGAAAGAATTTTTTTTCTCATCTAATAACCTGTGAATATGTTTTATATCTCATCAATTTTCATATATTATATTTCTTTCAGTGTTGGTATTTTTTTAATAAAATTGATTTAGAAAATTCCTCATTATATTTTTAATAGTCATAGAATCCTCTAGAATGTCACCAAACCCATGGATGTTTCTCATAATATCATTTATACAAGAGAAATAACTATCAATATCTTTATAATTATCCATTATAATGTATTCAATTTTTCTCCTCCAAACATGAGGTTTTCCTTCCATGACATTAACATCACATTCATAGAATCTTTTCAATTTTACCTAGATATCCTTGGCATATTGGAGACCTAAGAACTTTGTGTAAACCTTCTATGATAGAGACATAATAATGGAATTTTAATCATTTACATCTTACTCTATATTCATCTTATCTTCTTGAGTCAAAGTTTCACCCTCAAAAATGTGTTCGAACCCAAATATTATATCATCTCTCACTTTGAAGCCATGTGATGGGAGGTAGGGTAGCATAATATTCCTCTAACTATGATAATTATTCCCGAAGAATGTGTTAGAACCTTAGATATCGAAAAAGTTAATATTCTATATCTATTTGAATACTCCCATTGATATTTAAGGGGAACCTAACATATGATACATATTAATAGTATCAGATTAGATATATCCCTGAGATGGGGATGGGTGAATGAGTGATCTATTTTAGTTTATGTGTTATTTCCTATTTAACCCAACAGTGTGAACCTGATAATTTTTTTTATACACTCAATGATTTCTCATAGACTCACCTTAGTTTTTTGTAATAAATATTGAGAGAATCTCAAATCATTTATAAGGTTTTACTGATAGGAATACTCCTTATCATGTCCCCCCCCCCCAAAATGGACTCTCCTCTATCTATATCCATTATATTATAGTATAAAGTCCATTATTCTCGTTAAACATCCATTACGGACTTTGTATTGTCGTACTACCCATCCTTGATGGGTTATTCCCCAAAAAACCCCTTCTAGACTTGAATGGAATTGATCAATAGTTATAAAGATCTACTTATTATCTTTTGTTTATTATTCACCACTTAAAATTATGAGGTCCCTCCATGAGCCTACATGATCAAGTTTTATCATATACTCAATCAATAAATTAATCATTAGTGTTAGTCTTGAGACTCCTTCCAGGTCAAGAGAGAATTATATCATCCACATCTTCATGAATACTCATTTCCATACAATATCTCCTTCTTCTTCAATTTTTCCCGAATTTGTCCCATTCTCTCCCCATGATATTGATGTCTACTGATTGCACAAAACTTTATTACACAATATGTGTGAGTTCTCTCAATCATTAATCTTCTAAATCTTCCTCTTTAACCTATATATTTAAACATCGAAATATAATTAATACTTAGTTTCCATTAATATTTGTAAACTCGTTGATATTTGATAGAATATGTGATCTTCATCAAGGCCTCACCTGAATTATTATTCAATGTTTTATTTTAAATTTCCATAGGACTAGGTATTTCCTTCTCAAAAATACTCCACAAAATCTGCTAAATTAATCTCATTTAAATCTCCATCTTTATGGTTTCATTTGACTTTTCTATATAGAACTTCTAATTTGTGGGTGTGAGGATTATCTCAATTTTTATTCATCTCTTTAGACATATCTATTTCACTATGTAATATAATATTTTGATGATGTTTTATTATTTTAAAATGTTATATTCTTTTATTCAAATACTTATACTCAACATAAAAGTTTTGTGATGAAGCTTTATGTTCAACATTAAAGTCCTATACAAAGAAAAAAAAACTCTAATAATGAAGTGTTTTATTTAACATCAATTTATTACACTCATATATAAAGAAATAAGATCATTGATTTTTCCATTTTTTTGGTATCCAAAATGGTCCTATATTGAACTTTATCATAATATAAAAATACTTATAATCATGGAATTTGTAATTTTTCTAGTTTCATCTCTTAATCTAAAACTTCCATCAAATGGATTTTCTTCTTCTCCAAAGAAACTCTGTCCCATCTCAAATAACTCAAAACCTCATTCAATGTGATATAGACAGCATTATTTTATTCAAAAAAACATTTATTTAGTTTCCATGAATATCATCACAATAATCGCCACATTTAAGATTTATATGTTGATATTATCCTCCCAATCTCTTCAAACAGTAGCACCACATATCTTTTTCCAATTTATAATAAAAACATATAACTCAACTAATAGACTCATATTATATATCAAGTATGAGATCTAATTCCAAATCATGGATCTATAATAATCCTTCAAACTTAATCACCTCAATCATAAAACATATATTGATATATTTAAAACATTGTCAGCCAAAATCCTCCTTGGAATAGAAATCTCTCTATTTGTAATTTATTTCAATATACCGACACATTTATAAAGATAAATATGCATACATATTTATTTCCCAACCTTATTGAAAATAAATTACAAATACTTAATAGTTTTATAATCACCTTAACATGAAATACCCTCCTTCTACATATATCATCTTGATCTACTTATGAGGGAAGGACGACATCATATGTTTTTTCTCAGTAAAGAGACATTAGTTATTCCATTTTAAGACTAATTATCCTATATCAATATTGAGAGAAATATGGATTAAAACAAGGTTGTAATTTTTCTAATAAAAAAAAATATTTGTGACATAATGCTTAAGAAATATCATTTTAGGGGCAACTCATACCTAATTTATCATGAAATGCATTATAGCAGGCACATTCTTAAACAACCAAATCTCAAATCTCAAATTCTTATCATAAAAAAACCCTTTGTCTAATAATTTAATAAAAAACACTCCCCCATAACAATTTCATTTAATAAAATCATACCTTATGGCTACAAAAATTATTATCATACCTCATACTCTAGATTTACAAAACTTGTGGGAACATGAAAGCTATATCTCCAAATTTATCTCTCCCTAAAGGGTTGTAGTCACTCTTCTAATATAATATCCCAAGATTTTATGAATTGTATTTTCACATAAATTTAATCTTTATATATTTTTTGTTAAACTCAGAATATTTTTTATCGTTTATTACCCCCAACACTAAGTGTGGTTTCAGTTATATGCAAGGCTGATATTAAATAAAACATCACATACTATTAAAAAATTATTATTTAATATGATAGTTATCACCTAGTCATTGGAATAAACATTATGAATAGGATTAACTAAATTATGAAAATATATGTTTTAAACATTGATATAAAATTATTTCATTCATTAAAAAAATTTAGAAATGAAAATAAAACTATTTGCAAATAAAGGAAATATTTTTCTGAGAAATTATTTTTTTGCACGCAAATATGGTTTACCTAAATAAATTAAAAAAAACTTTTGGTGAAATTTTTTAATTAAATATATATATTATATATTCAATCAAATGTGTATCCTTCATCTTATGTGTTTTGTAGACAATAGATAACAATAAAACCAAATTTTTCCTTAAAATTGTTTTTTAAGTGATTTTGTTAACTTTTGCGCACATATTTTAACATTAGGGTTTTTCAATTTTTCAATATTAATTTTATAATATAATATTAGTTTTTTTAATCATGTTGTAAAAATTATATTAGGTTTAATTTTTGATAATTTCATGAGAAGATATAGTTTTTGATGAATAGTGAAAAATACAAGTTTTTATTAAGAATTTTCATTTTTATTAAATAATTTAAAAACTTACAAATTATTTCAATATATTTTTAAATGTAAAATTATACTAGTTTTATATCTATTAATATAAGTTATGTCATATTAAAAAAAATTGAATTGTTGTATAAATTCTTTCTAAACTTTTGAACATTTTCTCATTGAAAAATCAATTTCTCTTTATATTTGTGGCATTAATTTTAAATTAATTTTTTCCACATATGTGATTGGAATTTGTAATAAATTGATTCAATATTTGGAAAAATAAAAATTTATATTATCTAATAAGTTCAATTTAACTGTTTACAATAATTAATTTTAAAAATAAAAAAGATTAATTATCGTGGTTAAGGTGAACATGGGTTTACCAGGGGTTAAAATAAATAGATAAATAGTAAAATGACCAAGAAAATTTTTCAAAAACCATGACCATATTAATACCTTATAATCTATAATGTTCTATAATTTCCCATTTTAGTGCCTTTTGGAAAGTAAAAAATGTGCGTACGCCTTTTTATTTCCAAAAATTACAAGTGTGCCACTCACCTAACTTATAAAATGTCACCCCCTATCATCTCCCTTTAACACCTTAAATATTATTTAGATCATTCAATACCTACCCAAATCACTTACATAGTTACCTAATCTCATTCTAGTATCCTTATTTTATAAAAATAACTATATTAATAATCCTTTTGGTACAAACCAAAATAAGTAATTTGAAGAAAAGGTAATGTCCCTAACCAAGAATTTTATTTTATTTATTCATCCACCTCATTAAATTATTATTAAAAAAAGATGATTTATCAACATGATTATCTTAAATGTACATATATATATTATATTTCAATTTCATAATCTAAATCCTTCTCATCCTATATAAAATGGGTTACAAAATCATCATTCATGTGTACGATGGACTACTTCCTCGTGAACTAAGGTTATTTGTTTTCCATCACCACCTCACACGTCTGGATATAATGATAGATTTAATTTTTTATATAATTTATTTATGATCTATTTAAAAGTTTTTTAATATAATACTCCATATACCTTCTTACCTTTAAACCCATAGAAAAATAGTAATTCTACGTGTGTGAATGGGGGACTACCTCCACATGAACCAATGTAATGTGTTTTTCATTTAAACTTCTATTGGATAGTAATAAGGATAGATTAAATAAATATATATTATAATGGCAAAAAAATTATACTTATGTAGTTATGATATAACAAATACCTTCCTACTTTCTATTTTGTGGGAATATGATAATGTCGCTCGTGTGTACGACGACCAACTGCCTCATAAAGTGTTGTGATTCATTATTCACATACAAATTACAAGGAATATAATATGGATAGGTTTAAATAAATATAAGTGATATATATATATTTATTAACAAAGATTTATTAATTTTAATATATTATTTCCCATTATTTCAATCCGTCTATATAATATAAACAACATTCATCCATATGTACTTCAACCGTCTCCATAAACAGTGTATTTCATTTTATATCACTAATTTTTTTAGACTATTGTAAATTAATTTTTATATATATTTCATATATATTATATTTATATAATGGTAAAAATTATGAATATGGTGTAACCATGATCAAATTAATAGGATGGAAAAATAACAAATCAAAATATACAATAAAAACATATTGGTTGTTATTCAAAACACGATTTTAACTAGGAATTGTTAATAAATAAGTAATAAAATCTCGCAAATAAATAATATTTGTTATTATAGAAATATTTATGGATATATAGTATATTTATAATAAAACTATATTCATTATACTATAGGATCAAACATCTATGAAATAAGTTGAGACTTAAGCTAAGGTATTTCCATCTCACATTTTACTTCTCTGAGGCACATGCCATATTCAACACTTATTACTTTCATGTGGGGTATATACAGACAATGAATGTATTTTATGATGATTCTGAAAGAAAATAATGGGATTTTAATATCCATATTTGGATCTCTCTTTTATCGGTTTACAATTTGAATGCTTCCAAAGTGGTAAGGGATTTTTGTCTAAATTTTGATTCTTTGAGACATATGTTATGCTATCCACCTATGTTATTTTGTGTGGTGTATATACAACCCTATTCACATGTAATATCATAAATTAATTTATTTTAAATATATTTTATGTTTCACTTAATGTTTTTTTTCCTGGGTAGTACTATTCTATGTTACTAAAGTGGTATGGGTTTTATGATATAATCTCCTCATTTATCGAGATTTTTTATTATTAAGTTTGAAATGATGAAATATTAGGAAGCATAGATTAAGAAGCACATGAATTTCATTATCCCTTGGTTAAGTCATGATAATACATGTTTCCCTTTATTTTTCTCTCTTTACATACTCAAGATATTAAAATAATGTTTTTAATAAAAGTTATCTTTATTTCTATTATCAGTCAAAAATCATTTTTCTTCTGAAACCATGTTTTCAAAAAAAATCAATTTTTTTTTAAATTATCTAAATTATTTATTAAAGAAACATTTAACCATGTTTTAATTTCTAAAAAAATAAATTAATCTTCATATCTTTTTCCAAACAACTCTCATTAATATTTTATCAAAAATTTTAAAACAATATTGGTTTTAAAGTGTATGAAATTAATGGTATTTTCCACCTCCATGACGACTCAATGTTTTTAAATATTCTTTTGTAAGTTTAAAATTTTATTTTCAAAGGAAATTATTTCCAAAATGTTTTCTTAATTTTTTAGTTTCTTTAAAAAAATTATTTTCAAAATGGAAAGGATATTTTCCCTAAGAAATGTTTTAAATTTTTTTTTAAGATTCCATTAAAATTTTATAAGGTTTTTTTAATGGAAAGTATCTTGAAAATATTTTATGTTTTCAAAAGTGTTTTTATAAAGTGGTAAGGATATTTTCCTCAATAAATGTCCAAGTGAAATTTCAAAATAAGTTTCCATCTAAGATGAGATCATATGATGTTATATACACTCTAATTGGGATATTATCCAAGTATACCATCTTTATTCTTTTTCTTGATGGTTTATTTTTATGATGAAAAGACATTTATGAAACCCATTTCTCTTTCATAGGCTTACCATGATTAAATTATTATGAAACCATGTCTTTTTCCATAGGTTATTCTTTGATTAAATGATTATGAAACATTTTTATTTTCCACAAGTTATGTTTTGATTAAATAACTATGAATTCCATTTCATTCCTTGGGTTATAATATGATGATTTTCTTATAAACTTTTGGAAAACAGATGTATTATTTTCATTTTGTGATTATGGTTATTTTATAACCAAGGATGGTGGTTACATTATAACCAAGGATGGTGGTTACATTATAGCCAATATGATTTATAAATATATCTCCCTCCAATTCACTTGATAAATATTTATATCTCGTGAGATAAACATGACTAAAATAGGGAGTGAACGTAGTTCAATAAGGAAGTTTTTCTAATATAATAGTTTTGGGGAGTAAACCCATTACACTATTATAGTCTACGCAATGAGCCTATAACTAATAAGAAAATAATTTTATATTCTTTTGTAATTTCCACAAATAAATGCCTTATTCCAATGTAATATTCTCAGGGTTCATGTTCTTTGATTTAATTTTGAACTATGTATTATGAATTAAAAATATTTATTCTATAATTAAATTTTATGATATTTGATATAAAGGGTGTGGTTTTCAAATGTTATGTCCATGTTCACATTCCCTTATGCTCATGATATGTGGATATCTCCATTCTTTACCCTTATTGAGAATATGAGCTCACCCTTTCTTATGTTTCCTTTCCCCAAGTTATGATTAAATATATTATCTATGATATGTCTAAGAATGATTTTATTTATGAATAATTTAGTGCGAGATGATGTATTTAACTCAGACTAATTGTTTATGTATACATGTTTGAAAAGGCATTATACCTTTATGATCCTCATGTGGATGTTTATATAATGTAATTAATATTCTTCTAAGAGGCTATAATATCTATTTTTGAGAATTTTGGTGTATTTATAGATGGTATAAAATGATAGGTTTAGTTAACCTTTAGAAACTAGGATGATAAATCATTAGCGAGATCCCTAGAGATAAGTCTAAGTTTGATACAAAGTATAGTAAAATATCCAATAATTTTTGAAAAGGATTGAGTGAGTGTTTCCTAAAAAATTACATACCTTTATAGATATTATTAGTGGATGTGTCACTAGAAAAGAGGTTCCTGGGGGTAATAACTCTATAAAGGGTGCATTGTGCAGGACTTGATTATCACCTGGTGCACGAAAAAGGGCCTTGATGCATACCCTGTTTAACACTCTAGGTGATATTATTTTGAAATTATCAAAAAATTTATGAACCATCATAAAGGATTTAAATATATGGTAACTATTAATGACCTAGGATAATCCTATAGTGTTATAGATTAAATGGAAGGTTCCATTATATAGGCATCTTATAAGTAATTTTTCATAATTTGGTTTTTTCTTATTAAAAATATTCTTACTCACACTATGATTTTTTATTTTAGAAAATAATGGGAACCAGAAGGGAATAGATTAAAATTTTATGGGATAAAAAATGTGTTGATGAGAAAAAAAATTGAATTATGACAAGAGTGAAGGATATTCTAATTGTGCCTAATCAATTATCATGATATATGACTAAAAATGTGAACCTTAACAAACTCTCGGAATCACCCTATAAGAGAAGGGTATAGCTACATGAGTATTTGGGTGGTGGATACCATAGTAGAATGAATAGTAATTTTTCTATATGTCATGAATGTTGGAATAAACACTCTATGGAATTTGTCAAATTAATGAGATGATTTTTTATGTGTAGAAAAAATGAAACATAGTAAGAGATTACAGAGGGAAAATGAAAATTTCAATTAACAAAATGGATGAGAATAATGGTTTCCCAAGGTATAGTCAATGGTTGAATGTTATAAATGTGGAAAGTATAGACATTATATGAATCTATTTCCAAAGGGGAAAGTTTATAAAGTGAATCAATAATGTGTTATGAGTAATGGATATACTATTAATGAGGAATATACCATGAATTAAAAATAAAAGGAAAGGGGTATTATGTAATAATATGAATAATCCTAGTTAATGGACTAATACTAATGTGTAATAGTTTTATTGTTTATGTATTGTAATTAAAAATTTATGAAATATATAAGGACTATTTAGTATAAGTTTTTAATTATGGATTTTCAATAATATGTAGAATTTTTTTGATTTCCTAAAAAATTTGTTTAGTGGCAAGGTATTATTTTACGGAAGCATATTATTATGGTAAGGTAACCCATAATATTTTTATAATGTTGATAAAATGGTGTTTACTTTGGATAAAGATAATATTGATAGGGATAATATAAATTGGAGAGTATTGATGACCTCAAAACTGATAAATGATTTGTTGAAAAAGTGGTTCAAGATATCCCTTATGTAATTTACAAAATTATTGGATCTAACAAATATATTTATTGATATTTTGTTTTCTTTAAGTAATGAGGAATCATACATGTCATATTGAGGTGTTATGGTAACTAGGATTATTACCAAACATCAGGAGAATACATGACTATGAAATTCACATATTTCACATGTGACTATTAAAAGAAACTTAGTGTTATTTAGAGGATTAATGTTAAGTTAATTTTGGGAAATTTAGTGACCTGATTTATAAATTTTTAATTTTGGAAGGTTTATAAGGTTAATGATTTATGGAATGGTTTATATTGGACATTTCTTGTGGTTTTTGAGATTAATGTTTTACTTTACTATATAAATATTTGAATATAATATATAACTTGTGATATCCATTTTTTAATGATGACAACATGATATACAAATAATTACTTATCATTTTATTGGGTATCATGTGATTTACTAGTGCTTCAAGCATAAAAAATTAATCTTCATTTCATAGGGTAAAATATGAAGTGTAAATTGATCAAAGAACAACCAAAATATGATATTATCCATATGAAATTGAATAAAATAAATTAAGTATTTCTCCTCTTAAATATTCCACAATATTAAGAAAAAGATATTGAAATAAAAAAAATCTATTAACACAAATAATGATTAAAATGTCCTTTTTCACACCTCTTTGGTTTATGGTTTTTTGGATTTTTATTTTTACATGATCATTCACTTATCTTGTGATCAATAGTAACTATCACTCTTCATCATTATTTGAACATTACCCTTTTTTTATATGTCCAAATATTCACTTCTCATCTATGTTATTCTATTTAGAAACCTAGTATTTTTTATTTTAGATGATCTTCAATGATACATTTCTCTATTTTCAATATGAAGTTTTATTAACCCTTTTAGGATGTGGGTTTTCCATAAGAGGAATTTTCAAATGCTAAAACCTTCTTTACTGAGAACAAGTACAAATTGCAAGAACACAATTTATTTAAGTGGTATAATGTAACACCCTGAGATTTTGTGATTTATTTTTTAAAATAAATTTAATATTTATTTTTTACACATAACATCGTTTTTTTTTCTTTCATTACGTGCAAACTAAGTGTATCTTGCATTACACACAACACCAAGTTTAAACAAAAACTGATATACAATTAAAATACTATTATTCAATATGATAGTTATCACCTGGACATTGGATTGTAGAATATTGATATGATTAACAAAGATAGTAAAATATATGTTTTACAAATGTATATAATTTCTTCTGATGAGCAATTAATCATAAATAAAAATAAAAAAAATTGAAAATAAAATAAAACTTTTTCTTAAAAAATAATATTTTGCACATAAACATGTTTTACCTAAAAATTAAAAAAAAATCACTTTGATCGAATTATTTTATGTAAATTTATAAATTATATATTAAATTAAAGGTTTAACATTCATCTTATGTGTTTTATGGAAAAGAGATAATAATAAATCCAATTTTACAAATAAAAATATTTTTTTCTAAAAATCATTGTTGTCACATTTTTCACACTTATTTTAAAATAATTTTTTCCAATTATAGAAAATTTATTTAAAAAAATGAATTCAGTTTATTAAATATTCTTTTAAAAAATTTCTTAAGGTTATTTTTTTCAATTTTTTGATAAGATATATTTTTCTATGAATTGTGAAAGATATTGGTTTTTATTATGAATTGTCATTTCTTTTAAATCACATAAAAAAATTAAAAAAATTAGCATGGTTTTAAAAGTAAAATTAGTCAAATTATATATCTATTAATCCAATTAAGGTTATTTTAATCAATTTTATATTTGATTCTAATATAAAATCTTTCTAAACATTTCGACACTATCGCTTTGGAAAATTGATTTGTCATCATGTATATGGGATTAATTTTAAAATAATTTTAGCCACTTATATGAGTCAAATTTTTTAAAATTATTAAATAGTTGGAATTAGAATAAATTATTTTATTTAATAAGTTCAAATTAATTTTTTACTATAATGAATAGTGAAAATTCATTACCAGGGTTGAGGTGATAATAGGCTTACTAGGGGTTAAATTAAAAGGATAAGGGGTAAAATTACAATAAAACTTGTAAAAACCCAGTTATGTGGACATATTTAGATCTTAACACATATAATGTTTGGTAATGGATAATTTTGGAGCATTTTGTAAAGTAAAAAAACATGGGTACAACTTTTACATTTCAAAAATTACACTATGGGAAAATTTCCCTATACCTGTAGTTTAAAATTGTAGGTATAGTCCCTAGAACTGTGGATATAGGATATACCAAGGGTTTCATGAACTGTGGGTTCCCAAGGCATCAGGATTTCCCTATACCCACAATTTCCAAAAACAAATGTGGGTATAACCACTAGAAATTTCATAATATCCACGATTTACATAAACTTTGGGTATAATATCTATTCCCATAGTTGTAAAAATTGTGGGAAAATATTTTAAACAAAATATAATATACCCATGGTTTAATAAACCATGGGTATAGGTGATTCAATGAATATTATAATACCCATGGTTGTCTTAAACCATGTTTATATATTTTACCTAAATATATCTATTACTACGATTCAATGAATTGTGGGTATAGGTGATTCCCCCTAGGTAGTAGAAACTACTGGCCCTTTTGCTTATTCCTGCTTCCAACTGCTTCCTGCATTCCTACATCCTTCTTCTTTACCTATTTCACATCCAATACAGACCAAAATAGAAGTATCTATGCACAATACAGACCAGGAAGAAATTAAAACAAATAATTTGTTTTCTATGACCAACTCTTTTTATTTCTTTTATAAAACATTGATTTCTTTTGATTTCTTTTATAAGAAAACAAATTATTTATTTCCTATGACCAGCTCTTTTTTCAACCATAAATATTAAAAATAATGAAATATTACTATCATGTCTCACTAACTTTCGAATGAAATCCATCTCATACTACAAAACATGGCCGAATTGACCTTCACTCACCTCCTCTCTTCTCAGTTAACAAACACCAGCCATTATGAATTCCAGAACCACAAGTAAAAATTCAATAGAAGGGGGAAAATAATTCACATATCAAATATGATTCTATTGTGTTTCAAGCCACTATTTTATCTCTTAAAATCAATAAAATGATCCCTAAACCACAAAAATTAATCATATAAAATATAGGAGGAGATAAAAAATATCCCACGCCCATAAAACTATTCTTCCTTCCTACACCTTATCATTGCACCCTGAACTATTATATCCTAGGGAACCAGTGTTGATTTATGAAGATAATTGATGATAACATCCATGTTTCCCTATGCAAAAATTATTCCTCTATATTTGGTCACCTCAAACCAGTCTATAGAAGCAACAACCTGACCAGTTAATTCCAAACAACATTAAAATGATAAATGAAACTGTAATAATTCAAAACAGCATCAAATTGATAAAAAAAACTACATAAAAACTAACAAAACTATATTTTTCATACCACTGTGATGGATGGGATATGGTGGTGTATGGTGCTAAAATTAACACCAAATATAATTTTTGGACTATCAAAAGATATAGGGAGCCTTCAATGAAAGTAATTTCATAGAAAATAGTTCCTTCCTCCAGCCTATAATTTTAAAAAAAACCAGTACATAAAAGAACGCGCAGATGTTTATGGTCATGCATCAATGTGGAAAAAATAAAATGAAACAAACCTTGATGATAATTTTGAGAGAAACATTCTCAACGTACTATTTTCTAGGTTTCACTACATTTTTAGGATGGATTTATTGAGAAACTATACCCAATTCTATTTCACATGGTCATTTAATCCTTCCTAAAAATACAATAAACTTCAATAAAGGAAGGAAATTTTGAGAGTGAATATTGATGAAATGAATTTTACAACCCTAAGATCCACTAATATTTATAAAATGATTTTAATCAACTATAGTGGTTTCTCCTCACAAAAAATTTGACCATGAATATCTAACATAGATTGATCAATCTGGCAAGAATGCACAGAATGAATGGGAAATAAATGTTTCAAATTGATTGAATTATTTTATAATCCTAAGGAAAAAATAAATTAATTTTCATATTAGATGGTACTTTTAAATGAAATAAAAAAACAAACACGTATCATCCCTTTTCTTACACACATTTCAATTTTCCAATGATGTAATTGCAAATCCATATCTTCTTGAATCTTAGAAGAAAACATCACACATGTCAAGATTTAAACATTGTCACCATTATTCATTTTCTTCGTAGTTTAAAAAACCTATCTTCAAGAAACCAAAAAATACTTAAATTGAAAATAAATTCAAAGCAACAACATAATATTTTATTAACCAAACAAAAAGAGAAAACATGGAGACTCTAGTTGGTTAAATTTCAGGGACAAACCAAGTTATATTTAAATGAAAAATCAGGCAAGGGATCCACCTTTTTAATCATATTACATTGACCTATTCAAGGATCCACGATTGATTCTCATCCAGTTTCATCATACTTTAACAACACAAACTAAAAAAATTGATCAAGCACCAGAAAAAATATGCTATATTTTAAAAATAATATGATTAGAAAGGAAATGAGCATAACTTTAGTGGTTCCAATACTCTAGCATGGATTTAGGTATATCCATACCTTATATCAACTTCAAATTATTTATTCATAAGATCATATTTATTATGGTCACTAACCCTGACCATCTGCAGAATAGCAGAAAAGTCAAAATATACATCACAAAAGGGAATACAGTTTCAATTTACAAACAGATTATAATGAATGAAAGTGAAAACCAGAAAAAATGGAACATACGCCAAATCATAAACAATATTTGCTGATAAAAAAATTATAGCAGAGTGATTGAAGAAACAACCACTTTTGGATGATAAAATGATTTGTAATTAGGACAATTTTGAATTTCAGGAAAATTTAGAAACTGAAGAATGATATTATACCTGGGCTGGATGTACTAAACCTATATTAATTTAGTGCCACTATAATCACAAATACTAGAAAATAAATAATTTATCAAGGAATGGACACATTTACTATTTTTCTTCTATCGCAAAAAAAATCACAACCAAAAAATAAAATAAATAAAAACATCATCCCAATCAATGAAAATATGGGATCATAGCAAAGTAATGACTATCATGCTATAGTTATAAGAACATGAATTCCAAAAAATATCAACTAACAAGAAAAAACAAATTTCCATAGGGGAAACAATAATTCATCAATGAAGTCATGATGTAAATAATAAATGTGTTAAAGGGAATAAAAATATACAGTGATTCAAATATCTGAAAAGGAGAAGGGAATAAAAATTTATAACTAGGAATTCATATCCTTCAACTAACTAAGTAACATATATATATATATATATTCACACTGATTTCTACACACACATACAAAATTACTTCTTGCATTTCATGGATATGGATGGAAGAAGGCTCATGTTAGCTATCTTATATGGACAAGTGATATGCCATTGATTTTATAACACCTCACTTCATAAGTAAACTATATGAACACTCTTTTTAATTCTCTATTTACATAAAATATAATAGATTCCAGATCCCATTAAGGAATAGAAAGTATAATTTCATCTTACTAAATGAACAATACAAAAAATATAAGATAAAATTAGCATGTGCGTTAAAACAGACTGCATAAGTTATTATTAGTAGAGGATTATCCATCAAAAGTTTCAACAAAAAAACAGGTGGAGAAGTATATTATAGTGAAATCTCAGAAAAAAAATATAGATATCAGTCCCTTTGAATTTAATAGTCAAATAATTTCAAAAGAATTATATTTTTTGAAAAAGTTTCTGATAATTCTTCGAATAATATAATTATACTTTTACATGATCCATATTAGATAATTCCCTTAATGGAACTATGTGATTCATATTTTTCATTACAAAATCAATAACAATGGTTGTTGCATAAAATTACCTTACAGACACATCAACAAAAACAAAATAATAAAATATCAGAATGAAAACCAATAAAAACTTAAATAAAAGAATGTTAAATAGAGTCATATCACTGAAAATTTTGAACAATTAATAATAGAAACACCAGTATTAAAGGAAAGACTCATTTTAATAGGGAACAAACTCTAATAAAATCCACTCTAGTAAGTTACTCTTTCATCGAGTTCATCAATAGGCCCCAAAATTAGTGAAAAATGACCTTCCAACAACAAAATAGTGGAAAAATATGCTTTAAAAGGTTAAAAAAACATTTAACCCCCAAACATCAAGCACATCCAAATATAAAAAACATGTTAACTTCTCCAAAAAATTGATAGTTCATATACTCTTTGGATGAAATTTCTCTAAGAACCAAATTAAGTATTGATATTATTTTTTGTGGAATAAATACATGTTTACTTCTAAAAAACTCTCAAAAATGATGAATATAGGTTTTGGATTTATATTTAATCATGACCTTGAATTTTTTTCCCTTTATTCACATCAATTAAACAATGTATCAAAATTTTTAAAAAAATCATAACAATGACTAACATAGAAAATTATACATGGAATAGAGAAACACTTTGAACTAGAAACCACACCACCATATTTTTCATCCAGGTTAATAGAAAAAAAATTAGTTAAAGGAAAATGGACATACAGTAAACAAGCTCTTTTAGCCATCATAAGTAGGTATTTTGTTTCCAAAATGTAATAGAGTGCATGATTTACTTGATACTTGGAAGTTTTATTCAAGGAGGGGCAAGGATGTCATTCTAGAAGAGATTGGGGGAGCTGTTAGTATAAATATTCTAGCTGGATTTCAAGTAGAGGGAGGTGATAGAGAGAATTATGTTATAAAGAAACAAACAAGTAATTTAGGGAGGTATGCATTTATTTCGTTCAAAGGAGCCTAAGGTCTTCGGTAAGGAGAGACAAGCAATCTTGTGAATATTCTTATCTATTATTCTGTGATGTTTATTTCTATTTCGATTGGAAACATCACACTATAACTCCCAATTTCATTCAATAATACAAAATAATTGTTCTCAGTTCACCCATGGTAGCTCAACCCATTCATGTAGTTGATCAAGATCCTTTGTGATGTGTTAAATTAATTAACCTCGCATGTAATTTGAGCACCAAGTACTGTAGTGTAGAAATGAAATAGGTATTTTATGAATAAGACTTGGGAAACAACAACATATGGTTATATCCAAGATACATCACAAATACATTTACATATAAGTATAATAATCTCCTCACGCACTTGCCCATATTCATGACTAAGGATTCTAATTTTAGCATTGTGTAAATGTAAACAAAAAATTACACATAATTTTTTAGACGACAATAAATTAAACATTCTGATCCATAAAAGAATTAAATTCAAGTTCGTAAAGTATATATATAAGTCTCCCTACTGAGTCAAAAATAGAAGGGATTAATATCACCCCATAACCAACATCCCATCCCTATATCCATTCCCATCATCATCATCATCATCATCATCAGAAACATCAGAAACATCATAAGTAGCCTTATCACCAATTGCATCTTTAGCAACATCCTCACCACCAACAACTCTATTTCCACAACCTTCTTCACTACTACAACCCTCATTGGCATCACCCAAAATACAATTTAAAGAGTGAATTAACACCATATATGATTCAAAAGTAGAAACAACCTTTGATGGAAGCGACTGACTCAAAACTTCCATATTATTCATGAAATGCTCGGTCATCAGCATACTTATTTCATGCTCATATAAAGATATTTTCTTCGCCTTAGTTGTTTCATCACAATTTATTTATAACTCAGAGGTTGGGGAGTATTGGGAGGAGCCTGATGATGACCAATACCTAGAGGGGATGATGTTTTTTCATGGTCAACTTCATACTATCCTCAGGTGCTCCTCACTTAATACCAAACTTAAATTATCGTGTGGCCTAAAGTTTTCATCTTCCTTACCATAAAGGGTCTATAAGGTAGACTATTGAAATTATAAACATATTAAATTATGAATTTTGTATAAATATTTAAAATATAAATAAAAAACCAAAAAAATTATCTTGTGTCAATGCATTTACTGCACTTCCATCCTCTTTATTTCTACTGGAGGAAAAAAATTTGGCATGAGGTACATGACCATCAATGCCCAATACAGCTTACTGCAAATGAGAAATTAACAAATCTTTGTTAGAATAATACAAAATAAATACACATATTTGGAATATGTATGTTCGATAATGTTTTCAGTAGAATATCTTGTATAACATCGCAATACCTGGTTAAAGTACCTGGTGCTTTTCACGATTGGGCATTGTAGTGTGTCCCAGTGTGTGAAAATATGTTATTTAATCCTTATTATTTATATTTTTCTCTGAAACATCCTAAAAAAACTCCATAAAAGTAATAAGAATTAAATTTTATATGAAAACAATTAAATATTGAGACTACCTTAAACTTAGCAGTATTCAAAAGTGCAATTTTTTTCATATTGACTTTTTGGATGGTCGGGGAATATGGGTACACCCTATAAGTCAGTACCAACCCTAGTAATCGAACCAACATACAACTCATTCTTGTATGAGTGTTAGAACTCCCCAACATCCATCAACCATTCATTCTTAGCAGCTCCTCTATCGGGAATGTTAAACTGAATCTACAGTGAACATGTTATTTCATTTAAATACAAAAATAATATAGATATGACTTTATAAAATTTTCTTACCCATAGTTTCTCCCTTGATTTTCATTTGATATCTTTATTGATATGTCTCCATGACACCGGTTTTAGCGGAAAGATATCATGATGCTTTTCCAAAGTGGCCCTGAAACTTCTACACTGCGTTGCATTTGAACCTACTACATAATTTTGTCGATTGTAATCCACCATTAGTTATGTCTAGCGATTCTCAACATTCTTCATCTGAGTGTATCCACATCACCTAGAATATGATCCCACTAAATAAGAAAAAGAGGGGGAAAAGAAGAATCAGGTCATAGTACAACACGACAAAAATAAATTGATATAATTTGAAACAGTTATAACCAAAAAACCATTTTCATGTAGCTCAATAGACCGTGATGGATCTGTGGGTTGTCTGGACTCAGTAGCCTATGTAGGAGGTTCCTTTTCCAGTGCATGCTCTAGGTGGACTTCATTCACTGGAGTGGAAGCAAAGGAACAAACTCATTAGATGTTGGATGGATGGTAGGAATTGGAGGCGGTGTATACATGGTAGTATTTTGGTAGTAGGATGGGGGATACATCATCGGATATGGATATGGTAATTGTGGGAACATCTGTGGATGTGGTGTACACATTGTGTAGGAAGAAGAGGAAAAATGAGATGATGGAGGAATCAGTGGGATCATCCCTGAAGGTAGAATAGAATTTTAATAATAGGGTAGCTAAGATAATGATGGAGTCATGGATAAGAACATCCCCAAAAACATAAGTGGATGATGAAAAGTTGTGGTGGAAGGGGTGTCTAATGGTGGTTTAGTGTGGAAATGGTTATGACAGGTGCTCCGTCTAGTTCTAGGAGAATCCCCACTTGTACCCATGATAATAGGACTAGGAGTCAAATCTGGTGGAACTGAATGTCCCTAAAAAAATTGATAAAGAATATTAACATGAAATTATATATAATGTAGAAGAAAAATATTACAATTATTATACTCACTGATGAAATCGAAGGAAGAAACACATGCTCATGCCCCGGTTGACCAAGATCAAATATTATCTTCATTCGACCTTATATTGTATTTGTAATAATACACATTATAATGAAATGTAATGTTTTTAGAAATACTTTTTTAAAATCATGCATACAACTTACATCTATCAGCAATTCATGAGTGGAACAAATTTGACTTATTTTAATTACTAATTTTAGAAATGATTATAAAGAAATGACTAACATAGTTTTAAAATTACATTACCAAGTTATACATTTTTTAAAAACAAGATTTAAACTATGTTTTTTACATTGAAATATATCTTTTTTAATAAAATTACACCATAAAATACAAGAAATAGGAAGATCATTCCAAACTAAAACATAATTAAAGTAATTACAGTTATACTAACCTAAGAAAATCATGTCAATGTAAATTAAATGAGAAGTGAATATATATGGTTGCTTCTATATATATATATGACCACTAATTTAGGTTCAACATCAACTATCACAATGGTACAATTGGATTCATCAAATGATATTTTTTTTCCAACACCAACAGGGACATCAGTGGTGGAAATTCCATCACCAGCATCATAAAAACTGTGTCTAGGGATTACGCCATTAATGACACCAGAATCAGGTCTCAGATAATATTTCATATAAAACACATGTTTAGACATTGATGCCAAAATGTATGTTTCATTGGTACATAGTAATCGACTCATATCAATAACTCTAAATCCACTTTCATCAATAAATGTACCCTATTGTCTATTTGAATCAAACCATTTACATTTCATCATAGTGACTCTACCTTGAGAGTAGTAATCAAATAACAATATTTTCTTAGAAAGTCTATAATAATACATATCTTCATATCAAGGTAAACTATTTGATACACTGGCATAAGAGCCCATTGTAGTGGTTAACATAATGCCATCATGTTGAGTTCACTTTTCACTACTCAATCTGTTGTAACAAATTTATACCCATTGATTATTAATGATTTTCATTCACGAATCAAAAAATTATGACCAAAATCCAAAGCTATTAATTCTTGAGAAATTGAGTCAATAGGTAAACTCCACACCTAAAATATATATGAATAATACAATTTAATTGATATCTATATTTTAAACTAATTAATGTAATGGTAATACCTTTGATTTCAACCATGTAAGAAACTCTAGGCTATGAAAAGACTTTATCCTTCTCAAAGGAAAATAAAAATGAACTCTACTTATAATTTTTTTATGTTTTCTATATAAAATGATAATAAAATTTTTAGGTATATGTGAAATTTTAGAATATGAGATAACAAATAAATATCCAAATTACTTACTTGATATAGTAATTGACCAACCCACATTCAAACAAGACTCTGCGATGTGCCATCTCATGCTCTTTAAGGCTCAATGTAGCCAATGTATAAGACACAAAAATTACTCCTATTTGGGGAAGAGATGGAAATGAGGGCTAAATTCACCCATACTAGTCATATTCATTTCTAATTGGCCGGTTATGTCTTATGGTGACATCAGAAAAATAAATTGAATAAAAATCCATACATTATTGAGCCAGATAACCCCTCACAATTGAACCATCAGGATAATTATTGTTTCAAACATATGATTTCATTATTCTCATATTTCTTTCAGTAGGATGCATCCACTGAAAATAAACTAGTCCCCCAAGAAGTGTTTCAGTTGGAAGAAAAAACATTAAATGCAACATGAAAGTTAAAAAGGATGGATGAAAAATCATTTCCATCTCACATAAAATTAATGGAACCTCTTTCTACATTTTTATCAAGAATGACTTGGATATACTTTTAGAACAAAGGTATGTAAAAATTGGAATAAGAGAATCATTGTCACCCTTACATTATAGGATAGAAAATGTTGAATTTCTATTAGAATCAATTCATGAAGAAGGATGTAATGATCATGAGTTTTTAGAGATTTTAGATTCACATATATTCTATTGACTCATTTTGATATGTTGCTGGAATATCCATATGGAACCTTGATATTCTCTAATACTGCTAGAAATTGATCTTTCTAAAACGGTGCATTACATATGAAGCACAAGGATCTTTACATTTATTTTCACTGATACACACAAGATGCAGTTACGGTCGAATACCCAAATCCAACAAGTCCCGACGAGATTGTAAGTTATATTTGTTCTTCCCCTTTATATTCCGAAGAATTGCAAGAAACATTTCACATATAGTTTTCTCAATATTCTTTATTTCTAAACAATGATTTAACCAATTGGTATACCAATATGGAAACTCAAAAAAAAACTTCACTTTTTTAAATTCTAAGTGGCTTCAGTGTCAATATTCCTCATCTTTAGATTTCAACAGGACTTTAAATAGTAAATTACTGAAATCTTTCAATTAATTAAGTACATCACTTACTCACATACATTGAGGTGGTTGTTCAGTCTCAACGGTATTATCAAACCTCTGACAACTCATCCTTTATTGATGGTCCATTGGCAAGAATAGTCGATGCCCCATGAAACTGAAACATCAACAATATTTAGGCCTTCTCGATTGTGTATTCTTTATACAAACGGGGCCTTATAGTTTTCCCTTCATGCTTCACCCAAACATCATTTCCTAAGTAGGGAAATAATTTATAGTCCATAGAAGGGTAGCATGAATTTGAAACATATTCTTTTTAGAAGAATTGATTATCCACACACCCAAATACAAAAGGTGTTTCAACTCTTTTATTAAAGGCTACAAGTATACATCTATATCATTACCGGAATTAGAAGGTCCATATATCATTAAAATAAAGAAATTGAAATGTTTTTTCGTACACATTCATGGAGGAAAAATATAAACATGAATAAAAACTTGCGACATGATGGGAGAAGTACGCATCTGACCAAACAGATTAAAACCATCACAGGATGGACCACACATGACATTACACACCTAAACTGTAAAATAAAGATGTTGTGCATCAAATTTTCACCATGCTAAATCATATAAATGATGAACCAACTCATTTTTACCTTTAATTCACTCAGCAACATGACATCACATATTGACTGGTATTTCTATAGACAGGAATAGATTTTCATGTTTGGAAATCAAATGAAAGTGTCACATGACTTTCTATGCCACACGAGATGGTGTTCCATTTTCATTTCTCTTCCATTGAGATGTACCACATTCTTTATAGTCATTACGGTCATCAGTTTCCTCCCAAAACCACAATCTTTCAGATAAGAATGGACTTTATTAGTATCAAATCCATGCTACTTAATTAACTTCCATTCCTTATAATGATTTGAGCGAATATCTGCACCATCAAAAATAAAGTCCATCAAAAGTGTAATAATATAATCAATAGTGATATTAGAAATTCCATATATGGTTTTCCCATGATATAACCATATTAAAAATTCCAACTTTGTCATTCTAGTACATTCCTTATATACTGGAGTTTTGGCATCATGTAACAATTTTTTCACTCTCTCATCATCATCTTCAATATTTTCCTCATGTGTATTGATATCATTATCATCTTTCGCTGGCATACTATCTCTCTCACGATGATGCACAAATGGAAACTGATCAAATATAAAATTCTCCATAACACTTCTTTCATTTTGTTCATGAACAGTGCAACATTGACTCATCTCTCCATGGTATTACCAAACATAATAGTTTGTTTGAAATCCAGATTTCGTTATTTGGTAGTTAAATTCATTCTGACTTAACAATGGTCTTCCAACACATTTATAGCATGGACACTATATATAACCTCCATCTGAAGCATTATCAAATTCAAAATCTAAAAAATTCTCCAAATTATTTTGAAACACGGTTGAAATATTATCGGTACAATACATATAACTTCTATATATTATATAACAAGAAAAAAATTATCTTTCAATCAACAATGTAAACCATAATTAAAAAATGGATATGTACTATAGAAAATAAATCTTTTAGGACATAAAAACATAATTATTAATTCACATTTTTATTGCAAGTGCATTAATTTTTTTAACCAATTTCAACCCTTTCCATATCAGAGATAAAATTTAGACCTCTATCCTATAAAGGGAAGGTTAAAAAGGTAAACCATAATGGTCCAAAAAAAGGTTCCATGTGTATGATAGAGTGGTATGTGTCATTATAGTTGAACTAAGGGATAGAAAAAAAGTTTTTCCTCCCTTAGGTGTAACATAAAAAATCAATTTTTAAAATTAAAACACACCCTTAAACATGGGTTATTTCATCTAAAATAAACGGAGAGATAAAAGCATTCACCCTTAATCAAAATTATTTTAAACAAGCCCCATATTAATTTAATTTAATATTTTCCATAGGTAAAATTTTAGTTTAAAGAGGGAAAATAAATTCTAATAAAACCACTTTATCTCCAAGAATGAATATAATTTAGATAATTTATATAAAACAATCAGGGGTATCAGATATTGGTATAAATATTCTAGAAGATTAATTCAATAAATTAAATTACTTCATGAATTTCTTTTAGTAAAATATTTACCTAGAAACACCTATAGCATAAAAATTGGAACAAGTCACAAAAAGACTCTTAAAAAAGAAAAGGTAATTTTGGTAAAATCAGTGAATTTAAAACTAATTGAAAAATCAAATACACACAATTATAATAATATTTAACACTATATTTTTTACACATCATGATTAGGGTTCTCATAAGAAATAAAAATGATGGAAATTGAATTTAATTGACTAGGAAAATCTCCCTTGGGATTTAGGTAATGTCTAATGTATCAAATGTAATTGATTAATGTTTTTGATTCTTATGACTTACCATCATTTAATTTTAAATGACGAGTTAACTAGATTATAGTTGATCTATTTGGTTATAATTCCTCCATTTCAAGCTATGGGTTATAAAACTACCATTCTTCAAAATGTAAAGGATTGTTCCTTGAGTTTATATTGAAATAATGGATTTGGAAGAATGGAAAGGCTCACCGATTTCTATTTTTTATGAGTTTTATTGAGATTGAATGATCTATTAATCCATATAGGTTATCTCAGATTATTATTCCCTTGGGTTCCTCTCTTTTTTACATAAGTACCATTTATGATTTGATATGTACTATGACTATAGACTAACTAGTGATGGAAAAAGTATATACAAAATCATGTTGAGTGAAATTATAGAGATCGAGAATCAGTAGTATTTTATTACTCTTTTACTAATTTATAAATTTGTTAACTATTAATATGATAATAAATAATTTATTATTAAATAACATCTTAATGAAAAAAACAATATAATTTTAATTTTAGGGACACTACTTTTGGAGTCTCGCCGAGTTATAATAAAACCATGCACTTTCTACCATAACACTTGGGCACGTGAGCTATTATCATTATTATATTTCATATTTAGATTTGGGAAAGAACATTATGTTTTTGATTGAATGGTTTCTTGTAATAAGCATGGGTGTTGGGTCCATGTTGATACTCAAGATCATTCGTCATAGTTTTCATAGTTTTATCTCTCAATGTTCTGGTTATCTTATGACTATGTGAATGTATTGCATAAAATTAATTTTTTATTGTGTGAATTAATTTGATTATTTTTTAAACATTTCATTGTGTCATTAAATGTATAATTTACATATGTTTATATTATTATTCTTATTTATACTATTTTTTTAATCTAATATATGGGTATAGTCTCCCCACCATACTACTTGACACCCTCACTGTTAGTCGCCATCCTCCATCATATGGGGAGGAATTAATGGGGTATTATATCTACCAATGGTTCAAGAACTTATTGGTGGTATGTCATTGTAGGACCTAGTAAAATGCTATTAGAGTTTTTTTAGTCTTACTATTTTGGAAAGCTACAAAATAGAATAAGAATGTGTCGAGACATGGTATGAAGCTTTTCTCTTGGGCTAGACAATCTATGTATGAGGAAAGTCAAAGTTATCTAAGACTAAATTTTTATTTATACTATTAGATTATATTATTGATCTATTTTAACTATAGGTGATATGCTTGATTATGAGGTGAAGGATTGATAGGATTCATCTCATGGAATAGTATGTCAAGAGGGGGTGTGATCATGAATCTTATCTATCATGTATCATTCTTTTTCATGATGGAATTTTATTGTTTACGTGAAATATGAATTGAGTCAGTAATTTCATGTGTTTGAGAGAATTTATATGTTTTTTTCATATAATTATATGGTTTTATATTACATATTCAATCCCATAAATTATAAAATACATGTTATATGACTAATAGGAGATATTATCAAAAGTTTTTAACTAAAAAAATGTTAATTATTACATAAATAATGTTTTCTTAAATAACATGTAATTGGAATCTTATTTAACTAAGGAATAGCTATGGAGTTTTTGGTTAAATTAAATGGTTAAAGTATATTATTATTTTTCTTAACATTATTATTATAAATAACCATCTAAAATAAAATTCAAAAGTACAGCATAACGAGTGATTTTACCTATAATATGTCATTGAAATTTCTTTTATCTAAGACCTTATTGTGGAATTTTTGGCTGAATATAAAATTTTAAAGTGTAATGAAAATAGTTTTGTATTATATATGTATTAGTGACATGGTGGGTAGTAGATGTGGACCTTATGTTTATGTGGTTGTGGGTACTGAGAGTTATAGAGTTATGTGGTATCCCTATGATGTGAAGGCTCTAAAACTATAGTTAATTTTTATGTAGGTCAAAGTGTGAGTGAGATTGTTTTGAGATGTGTAGTGATTACTTCTAAAACTGTTGATTTATTCTTGACCTATGAGAGGGTAGGTCGAAATTAATTTAAATAGGTGGTTGAAACATAAAAGTAATTATTTGGAATGTTAAATGCCATGTTACCTTGAGATGGGCATAAGTGAAACCCATATTTATGACCATTGTTAGGAATAATGTGTTGAGTAGGTTTGAGAGACTGGTTACCTTATTTATCATGACTCTGGGTTTGGAATTTAGAACATTCTTACCTTTAAGGGTAACCAATCAGACTGGTTGGGCATTTTTTAGGAACATTTAGGTGTGTGAGGCATAAGTAAAAACATAGTTTTATGATATCAATTCACACAAATTTAAAAATGTATTTTTGATAGGTGTGTTAGGTGACTTGGTTTCTTTAAGATAAGTACTTATGTGTTAGTTCATTCATCTTTATGGATGGTTTTAGGAAGGTAAGTCTCATTCATATTCCTAGCTTAGGTGACGTCGGTACATGTCAGGTAGAACAATTGTATTCATGGTGGATAGAATGTATGGTGAACATGGGTAATAACACCCTTTGGGGAGTTTGGGTTCAGGAATATAGAGATACATGGTGATCCTGAGATAAATACAAATTGTGAGTTAGTGTTTTGATAGAATTTATAGTTTTCAATGGAAAATTGATAATGTGCATGGCCCTATAAACTCGGGATAAGATTTTATAATAGTGGTAAGACTATGAATAAACTCTACTTGAATTATAAAATGATGATATAATAAAGAGTGTTAATTTAAATTTTTTGATGGTGAGATGCTTCTAGTTTCATGAAATGATAAGGGTGCTCTATGCTTGGTGATATTGGAATATAGAACAGGAATGTATACTTTCTATGAAATATGGGGATAGTATAGATTAAATGTGGTTCATTGGATATTGGATATATTCTTCATGATAAGTTTGTGAATGAGAATGTATCCTCTGAGTTTTTATGTAATCTTGTAGCCACCCATGTTCAGATATGCAGTATATTGTTTCACTTGTGGAGTGGGCTTACACTACATCATGAAAACTAGAACATGGAGCTGGATTGACCTTGAATCAACCTGAATTTTAAATATTTCAAGGTTTTTATAGGTGTTGTGTAAATTATGGACCCAAATATTTTTTTATAGTAAAATATGTCATTTATAGTGAAAAGGAAATAACCACAAGGGAGTTTTAGTTATCAATTAATAGGGAGAACTCAACAAAAGATATATATATATATATATATATATATATATATGAGTTTTTATTTCTATGTTGGGGGAATGAAGTAGTTCTTTGACTATGTTGTCACAATTATAGAAGAATTGAATGTCTCGGTAGAAAATATGGCCTCAGTGGTGGATAATTTCATGTATCAACCCTGGCACTGGGAAAAAGATGTTAAACAGATGGTGTAATTTTTTAAGTATTTCAATGGAGTTTCTCGGTTCCAAGGGAATAAATTTGAACTTGGAAATAAAGGTCCATACCTGATTATAGAGAAGTATCATGAGTGGTTAGGTGTAGTTTATGATTACAAGACACTAGAGTTAAATTCAAAATTGGCAACGAATATGGTTGAAATTATGTGAGAACCAATTTTAACCAATAGTTGACATGATTTTTCAATGTTATATGGAGAGGAACCAGAGTATCCACAATATGAGACTGATGGTACATCATGGGTAGTAATAAAATATGTCCCCTACATCATTGGTTTGGGAAACAATATAGACCATACGATGGTGAAAATTAATGAAGTACATTATTCATTGAAAATATTTATTATAATGAAACTTTATAAGAGTCAGGTAGAAAAAAACCATGAAATTATGGATCTCCAAAAATTTAATATTGAGGTAATGCACTATGTAGACATGATGATTAAACAAGGTGAAAAAATAGACATCCTTGGTAACCAAAGAATTTAAATTTCTATAGATAGAATCGGTTCCATGGTAGAACAACCATGGAAGTTGACCTAGATAGAGAATATTTCTACCAATGGTAAATAATGTTTTGTCTCTTAATTAACAGTATGTATTCAATGATAGGGGCTCAAGTAGCTAGGAAATCCATGAAAAATTTTACATCCACTACTATGAATAATCAGCTACAATGAAATAACTTATGGATCATAAAATAAAGAGTAACATATGAGATACTTCCTAGAATGTTTATGTGGTAAGGGAATATTATAAATAACCTCAACAACATGATCCTAAATTAGTATTGTTTTAGGTTATATCAAAAGAACAAAATTTTGTGGTATAAAACATTGTAGATGAAAATGGATGTTGAAATAATAATGTGAGGAAGTAGAATTTACCTCATAGATAAATGAATATTTATTAAATAAAGAATGAACAATATAAATCGTGTAGTCAAATTTTTGATGTTTTTGATATAAGACTAAATGATTATTTTTTAAATCCTAAAAAAGAAAGTATAAGAAATTTTAAACCTAGATGCAATGAATCAGGTGGGGATTTTGCCTAAAGAGAGGGATCCGAGAGGGTGGAGGGGGATTTCACCAGAGGTGAGGGTGATGATAGGGTTTGGGGGTAGGGAGGCGAAGGCCAAGACATTGAGGCGGATATGAATAGAGGGAGGTCGAGGTTAGAAGCAGATGTGGAGACAGGAGACGGAGATCGAGGAGGGGAATATATGGTCAGGAAGCAGTTTTCCGATGTTTAGGAGGTGGAGATCAGATATGGGAGGATAGGGTCGGGAGGCAGAGGTCGTATGGCCGAGAGGAGGTGGTTGGTGAGGGGAGGGGAGGGCCGAGAGGCAGAGGTCGGTGAGGTGAGGGTTCTAGCAGGGGAGCCCAATAGAAAAGAGTGAGTGATGATGATAAGCCTAATGGTGGTCATAAATTGGTGATTGAATACCCAAGGTTTTAGTAAAAATATGGGGATAGAAAATAAAAAAACACATATACCCACTGTTTATAAAAATCATGGGTATATTGGTGGGGGATATACCCCTTTTCTAGTAGTTTTACAAGTGTGCCACTCACCTATCTTATAAAAGGCCACCCCCTCTCCTCTCTTCTTAAAACATTAAAACCCTTTTATTTATACAATACATGACCAAATAACATCCTTACTTCCTTTATCTCATCCAATAATCCATAATTTTATAATAAATAAAACCAATGAATCCTTTTGGTTCCAACCAAAAGAAGTTTCTCGAATAAGAGGAAATGTCCCTAACCCAGTGTTTTACTTAATTCTTTCTCCACCTCATTATATTCATATTAAACCATGATGATATAATTACCTTAGTATCTTAAATTTATTAAATTTTATTATGTTAATTTTATAACCTAAATACTTCTCATGTTTTATTAAATTACATATGAAATCATTATTCGTGTGTGTGGTGGACTATCACCTCATGAACCAATGTTATTACTTTTCCATCACCACCTATCACGGGTGGATATAATAATGTATTTAATTTTTATATATGATATTTATTATTTTATTATATCTTTGTAATTATAATAACACATATATATTTTTACCTATAAACCCTTATGAAAACAAAAAATTTACTCATGTGTATGGTGGACTACCACCTCGCGAACCTATGTAATGTGTTTTTCATTTCCATTTTACTTTGATGAAAATAATGATAAATTAAATAAATATATATTATATTGGAAAAATATTAATAATTATTTAATTATGATATCACATATACCTCCCTATTATCCATTTTGTGGAAATATGATAACATCGTTCATGCGTATGGTAGACTACCGTCTCACAAAGAAATTCAATTTTTTGTTCACATACACTTTACATATAGGATAATAAGAATAGTTTTACATATAAATATTCTATATATATAATAAATAAATAATATTATGGAATTTTAATATATTATTTACCTTTATTCCCTTCAATCCATCGATAAAATTAAAATAGTATTCATCCGTATGTATGGGAAACTATGTCCATGAATGGTGTATTTCATTTTCCATATATAAATTTTTGGATTACTATAAATAAAAATATATAGAATATATATGATATTTATGTCATGGTTAAAATTATAGAGATATATTAACCATGATAAATTTAAGAGTACTGAAGATTACAATAAAAAAACATACGTGAAAAACAAAGCAGTAATTATCTAAATTGTGATTTTAACAAGTAATTTCTTATAAATTGGTAATAAAGTGTAATAACTAAATAATATATGGTATGATATTTATAATTATGGTTATTTAATATGTTTGGTATTGAGAATCGAGATCTTTGATTCCCTACGACGATGCCTTAGCGACGATGGTGGCTTCGGCAGCCCCTCCTCCACCGGGGGAGGGGTCTCTTTCTCATACTTGCGACGCTCCTCAGCAGGGGTCACAGGTTAGAGGTAGGGTATCTATATCGTTAGCTCCAACCAAGTACATCCTATTTTTTTCCTATCATTTTCGTCTCCCCAAAGGTTCTGGGGGTCCTCCATAGACAACTTGTGGTTCCAATTTCTCCGCATGAGTTCATCGCTGCCTCAGCGCTCCTTTCTTTGTCTCTGGTGGAACGGTTCATTCAATGATGGCACCCGATTTATTTGTTTGACAGGCTTGTGAATGAGGAATGGGGTTTATCCTAGAATGTAGTTGTATAGCTATTAGTTCTATGACAGATTATTCTCAACTTCTCCAGTGAGGAAGACCTGGTGTGGGCTTGGTCTAGATCTAGAAGATCAGTTCGAGGCTTCCACTTTCATCTTCTTCATTGGTCATTCGACCTTCACATGAAGTGGGACCCTTACACCACAACTATTTGGATTCAAATTTCTGGCCTCCAATTGCCCCTCCAGAATCCAGCGTTTCTCCCTTCTATAGGTAACTTCATTGGGTGTTTTCTCTATGCTGACTGGAGGACATCGACTATGATCCCCTAATAGTGTCACAGTTTTTTGTTGAAATGGATCTCTCTCGGCCCCCACCCAAAGTTGTGTGGATTGTGATTGATGGGAAGTATATGTATTGTCAACTTATTTTCTTTGAATCTTGGAAAAATCGTTCTTTATTCTACAATAGATAGGGTTATAGTCATCTTGAATTGCGGAAGAAGGCTCCAGGTTCTTCTGAGGTCGACCCCACTGGTCTGTTTGTTGGGGCCAATTATCAGGTGGACGTTTCGAGGGAGGTACACATGAAGGAATCTCTAGCTATCGAGGATAGGGGGCCCCTATTTCCATGGTTAGTGATCTATCTGGGCATCATATCTTGGGTGAATGTCGGGGGTGCTCTTCAGCTGGATTTAAGAAAGGAGTTCAAAAGGTTTCAAGACCACTTGTTTCAGATGTGTTTGATCGGCTGCGATGCGATCTGGGTGGAAACTCCTTGCCAAGAATTTCAAGTGAGGACATGTAGGTTTGATAGGGTTGGAATGTGGAGAGTTCCCTTCCTACAGATGTAGATCAGGCTAGTCTAATGGCAGTCTAGGAAGTGGGTTAGTACCTTTGAGATTCTCCATAGACATCACAGGAGGTTACTCCAACAACACTCGATGAACTTTCCCTGGATGACAGTAATTGGCATAACACCAATGAGTCTCCGTAGTTCCTGGAATTGGAAGACAACCCAAATAATTTCCAATTTATGGGTCGAGGTCTTGAGGAGATAGGAGCTTAAGACAACACAAAGTAATCCCCACAGGTCTCCTCTTATGCTGAGAAGCTTAAAGTAGGTGGCCAAATGTGACCTCTCAATACCAGTTTGCAGTGCTGGAAGAACATTGCCATCATAGTGAGGAAGCTATTGGGTTGGGCCATGGACATGACCCATTTATTGATTTGGAAACATCCCAAAAGGAAATGGTTGAGGCTTTAGACCACGATGAGTCCAAAGAACAGGCCATAGCAGAGGCCTACCTTAGATCCTCCATGCAAAATCGAAAGAATAAAATCAAGGATTCTGATGGCTTCATTTGGAAAAATTTGAGAGCGTGTCGAAGGAAGGATTACTCCAACCTAACTTGTCCCCCTATTATAATATCTACTTGTAAGGCCAAGTTGTTCCCCAAAGGCCTCTACAAAGGCTAGAATCTCAACCATGAGCGGGTCCAAAGACCCTAGTCAATAGGAGGTAGCCGCCATCTCTAAGTACCTGGTTAAGGCATGAAGCGAGGCTGCTTCTCCAACTCCTCCCAAAGGTGGTGTGGAGATGATTGGGCAGGGGAAGCAATGTGAAGCATATTCCAAATATGATTCCGAGTTCCAGATGGCCTTAGGGCTCAATCATAGGGATCTTCTCATGCATTTGTATGAAGATATAGTTGAGGATACTTTGGATATCTGGGTAATAAATAATATGGGACCGATTCACGTGGACACTATAATGTAGCAAGGGGTGGGTTGATAAGAAGGCTCTCATTCTGATTAGAGGATTCAACATGGAAAATATTAGTAAGAGAGAATACAAGAAATCTTGGGACAAATAACTCTTCTATATGAGGTCACCTTGAAGGATTTTCCCAGCACTCTGGTAAATGTTCTTCCTTGGGTTTTGTTTAGGGAAAATGATTCTAAACAACTCAGTATTTTCTTTAATAGATATGTTGTATCCTTTGGTACTAGAACTATTTAGTTGTGAGGGTTCCCACTTTCCCCTAAAAAGTTATTTCATTAACAAAAAAAATTAACGTTGGAGGTATAATAAACTTATATTTATTTTAAAGTAGGATTTCACCTATATGAATGAATTTGAGACTTAAGAGAATGAATTTTCGTCTCACTTTTTACATTTGGGAGACGAATACAATATTTACCATTTCTTTGTTTAATGTTGTGTATAAAATTCTCATGAATTAATTATAGTATTATTATCTTGAAAAATATTGTTATTTTTACATCCATTTTAGGATCTATCCTTTATGGTTTTTATGGTTTGAATGTTTCAAAAGTGTTAATTGATTTTTTTCTCAATGTTCCTTCTTTGATATATATGTTATTTTATGCACCTATCCTATTTTATTAGGTGTATATATTACCAATTTGAGATGTAATATCATTAATATATTTATTATCATGATATTTTAAGTTTTATTTAATTTTATTCCTGCATGAGGCTTATAATTAAATGTTACCAAGGTGGTAAGGGTTTTATGATAGAATCTCATTATTTATCGGGATTGCTTATGATTATATTTCCGATGATGAAATATTATGATCCATCTCTCAATAAACATGTTTATTTATTCTCTTATGGTTATGTCATGATAATATGTGTTTTCCCTTCATTTTCTTCTCTTTATGAAGACAATTTTTCCAAAGAATGTTTTTAATAAGTATCTTATTTATTTATCTCTTTAGTCAAAAAGATTTTTTTTTTCAAAACTATGTTATTAAAACAAATCAAACATTTTTTTAAAATTATCTAAAATATTTCTAAAATAAAATTTTTCACAGCTTTTAATTTCGCCAAAAAAATTTGAAATGTATCTTCAGGTCATTTTTCAAATTAGGCATGTTTGGATTTTACTGAAATTGTGAAAGAAATATTTTTTTTAAGGTTTAAGGCATTAATGATATTTTTTAATTTAATGACCAATCAATATTTTAAATGTTACATTATATGTTTCAATGTTTATTTTAAAATAAAGGTATTTCCAAAAATATATGAATTTTTTATTTTTTAAAAAGAATTAATTCACAAAAAAACAAATGATATTTTCACTAAGAAATGTTTTAAATGATTTTTTAAAACATCCTTTATAAGTTTATAATGTTATTTTTTAAAAAATATTTTAAAAAAATTATGTTTTAAAATGTTTTTTCAATTTGGAAAGGTTATTTTATTGAAGAAACATTCCAAGGGATATTTAAAAATCGTTTTCCATCTAAGATGGAGTCTTTTTATATTACCTCTGTTCTACTAGGGATATGATCCAAGTATAAAATTATTATTATTATTATGTATGTTTTATGTTTTTGATGATAAGGTCTTTATGAATCTATTTTCTCTTCTATGAGTTATACCATGATAAATTTCTTATCAAACTCTCTTATTTTTCTACTTGTTATGATTTTATGAGATTATGAAATGATTTTGAAACCTATTTTTTTATATAGGTTATGTTTTAATGAAATGTTTAGGAAATCAATTTCATTCCATAGGTTCTGATATGATGAATGTTTTTTGGTCTTTTGACACAAAAATGTATTATTTTCATTATGTAATTTTTTTATGTTATAAACTAGACAGAGATTATGTTAAAACCAAGGATAGTTGAAACATTATAGAAAATATGGGTTTGACCTATATACCTCTGCAATGCATTAGGTAAATATTGATATCTCAAGAGATAAAAAAATACATGAATGGGGAAAATGCAGTTTAGTAAGGAAATTTTTACACTATGATGGTTTTAGGGAGAGATCCCATTCCACTATGATTGTCTTGGAAATGATATTTGAACTGTTAGGGAAATGGTTTTTTATGATTAGGTGTATTCCAAAAATCTATGCCTTATGTCAATGTTATGTTTTCATGGTTCATGTTCTCTGATTTCATTATGATTTAAGCCTTATAATCTACCAATATTTATTCCATGAATCAATTTTATGGTCTATGATATGAAAGGTATGGTTTTCAAATATTATTTTCATGTTATCATACCCTTAGGATAAATATTTGTGTATATCTCTTTTTTTATTCTTATTTTGAATTGTATCTCACCCTTCATCATGTTTTCTTTCCATATGTTATAATTCAAGATATTATGTATGATATGTCTAAGATGGGTGTTTGTTATGAATAACTTAGTGGGAGATTATATATCTCACTTGAACCAACTGTTTATGTATCCATGTTTCCAAAGGCACTATACCTTTTTGATCCTAGGTCATGTGGTTTTGTAATGTTATGAATATTCATCTAAAAATATGCAATATAAATTTATGAGATGTTTGGGGTCACTACATCTACATTATGGTAATTGAAACACCATGGGTTTGACCTTATTTGTTATCAAGTAATGAAATCCCTACACTTCTCCTTCAATTCCAACATAGAATAAATATAGAAACATAATAGGGTATAAGGAGGGACCCATTAGTTCCTCAAATGAATCATTCAGGTCAATATTTCATTATCAACCTATGTTATTACTTCCTTCTAATATCAAAACTTTTCCTCTTATTATAATCTTGAATAGTTTTTGATGATTTGTTGTGTTTTTTGTGATAGTGATACTGTAACACCCCAAGATTTTTCAAATAAATTTAAAATTGAATGAATGAGACACTGAGTCTCTACAAAACACCACATTGGTAAAACCTATCCATTAAACATAATTTTACAACCTCTGTAATTTGAATTTTGAAAAAAAAAAACCGACATACACAGTTGTGTTCAGTAAGATGTTTGATGTCTGATAAGATTAACATAATTTTTTTATGAATAATATCTTGATTCTTATTAATAGTCATATAACCTTATGAATAGTATTATTCCCTTTATGAAAAGTAACCACACCCTTTAAGGTATAAAAAAAGTTAGACACCTTATAAATAAAGTTTAGTATTTTAGAAATTAATAATTAAGTGTTAGTATTTTTGTGAGTAATAATTATTTAATTACAATTTTAAATTAATAAATTTATTTAAATGAAAGTGAATTTTTATAACATGTATTAATAAATAAATATGTTTTTTTCCTATAATTTTAGGATAATTTAGTAAGACCTTAGTTAATTTTTGAAAGTATTATAAAATCTGTTTTAAATTTAAATCTGTATTTTTCAAGTAAATAATAATTTTATTTAAAAATTATATTTCTCTTATTTTGAAAATTATTTTGATAAAATTGAATATATTTTTGATTTCTACATTTCAAAAAATTTGTAGGGTGAATTTTTGGGATTTTTTTGAAATACTCAAATTTTTGTTGAATAGTGAAATTTGATAATTTACAAAACAAAATGATAATTAAGTGAATTTATGCATCATTCTTGAGTCATGGATAATGTAATAGGCCATTTGTTCAAACTCAAATTCACATATTACTATTCTTGGTCACAATAATCAATATTTCTTCTTTTCTTTTGAAAAATAATAATATAATGAATAAGACAATCAAAAATCACTCCTCTCATCTAAAATAACCCCCCCCCCCTCTCCACTCCCTCTTCTCTTCACCATTATAAATCCTTGTTACATGTATAAAATCTGACTAAATATTCTCCCAAGCTCCTCCCCCACATCCATAAGCCTTTTTTCTCATGAAAAGACCAAAAATTATCCCCTAAAGAATCCCTCAAGGAAGATTACTTCAAGAGGTAAATTCCTCTTTTCATTTATTTTATTCCAAGTTCATTTGTTTTATTTTTCTGTCTTCACCTCCTTTCATCCAAATGTTGTGATGACTCTATTACCTTACATGTACTAGAATGTTTCTATGATAAAGGATTAATTCTTCATCATCTCTCTTTTCATATTCTTTTATACTTGAAATGAAAACACCATCCAAGATGTGTTAATTTATTACATTCAAGGACAACGGGTTTTAAATTTCTATTACCATCATCAATTATGGAAATGAAACCATATTTTTGGTTGAAAAAAACTATATATATAAATTATAACTTATTTATGGTTCTTGAATCCTTTTTTACACATGAGATTAATTAATAAGTCAAAATTGTGTTCATTGTGATCAAAAAAATCACCAATTAACCCAAACAACTGTCATTTATGTTTTATATAATGATTCATCTTCACTCCCAATAAAAAAATAAAATTTTATAACCATTTGATATTATTTTTGTTCATTGATAACATACAACTTCTATTATAGACATCTTTTCTCAATCTACATGTTTATCTGTATATGAATATAAGTAAACCGATCATGAAAACCATGGAAGAAAACACTCCCAAACAAGGAAATTAAATCTCTTAACCCATAAAAAGTCCAAGAATTAACCTAAAAAGGTTATAATAAATCAATTACATGAAGTTTAGGTTTTTTAATTATTAATTTATGAACCTAAATTTGATTATTCAGGTTATTAATATCATGTGGGGAACACCTTCACACTTAAGTTAAGGGTTTTCCACTCGAGCCTCCATTTTCATTCAGGTTAATTGTATTTTATACTTAACTCAATGACATTATTATGTATTATTTTTTACTAAAACTAAATTATTTTTTATTTTTCTATATATTTTAACCAACTAGGTCATTTTTTATTTTATAAATCGTTAAACATTTCAAAGGAAATTTCGAAAAATCCTTCCCGAAATACCAGCTTGATTCAAGGGAATTTCTCAAATTATTACCAATTTTCAAGATCACTCTATAATAAATTTTTAGAAAACATTAACTTTATAAAATAACACATTTTATTATTAAAATAATATCTTACTTTCCTTTTGGTTTAATATAAATACTTTTCCAAAAGAACTCTTCTTTTCAAAGTAAAAGAGTATTTATCTCAAGAATTACTCGATGATTTTATAATAGTATTTTCATCTATTTAAACATGCTAATTGATACCTATGTATTATTTGGTATAATATTTTATTATATCATATTTCATATTATATTGAATGTTTTATGATTAATTTGGTTGTGGATGTTCTATTTTGATACCATTCATTTTACTACTCATAATGGTTAGTGATAATGTTACAGATTGGGGAAAGTTATTTACATATCATGTGTATATGTTGTTTATGTTTATCAACATTTATATGAGGAATGAATTGGAATTAGTAAAATATGGGTGGGTCTCTCTATATCCCCTCAATGTTTTAGTAGGTCTCATGATACAAATAGATATGGACTTAGTAGAGGCCTTCCCCATTTTTAGATATGGTTTTGGTCGAGGCCTTAATCATTTTTAGATGTATTGGTCGAGGCCTTAATAGTATATCTCAGAATTTATAGCATTTGAATACCCCTAATCATGAAGCTAAAAATTTATAGTTCATGAGGTTATTCAACTATTATAATACCACAATTATGTTTTATTATGTAAATATTTACTCAAATCATATTCCATACATATTAGGTTCATGTTTATTTTTAAAGGAATGTGTTTTCAATTATTCACCATGCCAAATGTTTATGTCATCTTCCATTGTAATGATTACCCTTACTAAGAATCTGATATCACCCCTTCTTGTGTTTCATTTTTTATCGGACATGAAGAGGTATATTAAAATTGAATTTTAGGGAAACTTTTAGAGTGGTGTATGTTCCCAACAAAACTTATATGCTATTTTTAATTTCATTTTGTAATTTTCAACTTATGTATATATCTTGTCACCAAAGATACTAAACGAATCAGTACATTAGGATTCATATTCCTTGTTTATATGCTAATTTAACAAAATGAGGCATTGTCTTGGGGCAACTAGGGTTGGGTCTTTACAGTTGGTATCAGAGGAATTTTAGTATAAAACATAGAAACTAGATTTAAAAAATGTATATTAGGGAACAAACCCATAAGATAATATATGAGGATAAACATACAAGAATATCCTGAATTTTGGTAAGGAATGGATTATGTGTATCTTTCAAGAACATACATCCCTATCTAGATAGTAAAATTGGATGAGGTTCTGGTATAGATGTACCTAGGAGTGAAAACACTGAAAAGGAGTTTTGGGCTTGACCCAGGGTATCCTAGTACACAAAAATAAGCTTTACTATGCAACTGGTTTGACACTCCCAGGGGATATGCTAAGGATAATTAACATCTTCATTAAAAGTCATTATGAAATATTTAAATGTACATTTTTTTTCAAAGAAACCATGTATATGATTATGAGATTAGCTATGATAATTTTTTCTAAGTTGAGACCATGCATTATGTTTCATAACCTAATCTAGTGTATGTAATTATTTAGAAATGGTTCCTACTTGATAGAATGGAAACCACATGATTGTGTGTGTCCCATATAGGTATTTCCCTCCAATGAAAGATAATGATGTTGGATCTGGTACTACAACTAGTTCTGAGTAACTTATGACTATAATGGGATTGTTAACTGAGGTTATGAATAATAACCTTACCCATATGAAGCATCCAAATCCACAATGTGGAGGAGCTATGCTACACCTCTTTATATGACAACATCTTTCATAATTTAATGGAACTACAAACCCATTTGTAGTAGAGTGGTGGATAAGTTCATTAGAGAAGATATTTTTCTCTTTAGGATGTAGTTAAAGATAGAAGGTTGTCATGGTGGTTTATCATCTATCAAGAGATTCAGATCAGTGGTGGTGTTTAATTCAAAACAAAAATTAGAAAGAAGAAATTGAAAAAATTGAATAGAGGTATTTTAAGGAAATATTCTAAGAAAAACACTTTCCTCATTAATATCAAGAAGATATGGAAAGGTACTTTATAAATCTGAGGAAACAATAGGATAAGAATGTTTCAAATTATGAATCTAACTTGACAAGGTTATCAAGACATGTCGGGGGATACATAATTAATCCAAGGAAAAAGATTGGTCAATTATTTTATGGTTTGAAACTATTCCTCTGAATGGCTCTAGTCTTTCAAATTTTCTCATCTTATGAAGATATTGTATCAACTACTATCAAGACAGAAAATGAATTTTTTAAGTCTTATGATTTTAATAGAAATCTAGAGAAGAAGATGTCTACTTAAAACTCTAGAAAAGGAAATAATGAAATGGGGAAGAAGGGAGGAGTTTACCTTCCACCCTATGATATTTTTTAGAAGAGACACCCAGGTACTTTCTTGAATGGAATGGGTGTTTGTTACAAGTGTAGAGAAAAATGGTACCTATCATGATATTGTAATGGGAAGAAAGAATATAAAATGTTCACTGCTACAATTTTAAGGAGAGGAGACATTATGAAAATGATTTTACTAGGCACCAAAGAAATGTTTCCCAAATAAAGACAAGGGAGCAAGGGCAAGAATATGTGGTCACAACTCTGGTAGTTTAAGTTCTTAATGACATGGTGGTAGGTATATTAATCATTTCCTAAATATTAACAAATACTTTATTTAATTATGGATCATCACATTCTTTTATATCTTACCAATTTTTCAAGAAAATTAGACATGTACAATTTGATTTAATAAATGATTTTTCAGTCAAAACTCCTAGGGGATGTATCATTTCAATAAATATGTGATGATCAGTCCCCCTCACAACACATAAACATGATTTATTTGCTGCCTTATCATCATTCCCATGATAGAATTTGATATAATCCTTGGTATGAGACAGATTTCATGTTATGATACAAATATGTACTGTAAGAAGAGGGATGTTACAATTTTTGAGAATAGTTCTGAATCCCTTATCTTTATAGGAGAAATCTCACCAGCTGATTCTTTTCTAGATCCATCCTCAGTAGCACTACTGAATTAAATTATTGGAGAGGAATGGAATGCAATAATTATGGGTGAGGAAATGAATGTTCAAATAGATGACATACCTATTGTGGAATAATATGTTGATGTGTTTTCAGTGGATTTACCTGGACATTATCCAGAGTTTGAAATTGATTTTTCCATTTCCTTAATTCCTGGTTCAATGCCTATATAAAGTAATCGTTATCAAATAGACACTGTAGAATTAGTATAAATTAAGAAACAACTATAATAATTGAGTGATAAAGGATTTATTTGACCAAATGTCTCTTCATTGGGATCCCATGTTATTTTCATTAAGAAGAAATATGGATCTATGAGGTTTTACATTAACTAAGCAGAGATAAATGCAATTGTAATAAAGAAAAAGTATCCCCTACCTCGTATTAATTATTTATTTGATCAAATTATTGGAGCCAAATATTTTTCAATGATTGACATTTGATCTAGAAATAATAAGTTCTGAGTAAGGGAGGAAGATATTCCAAAGATAGCATTTAGAACCAGGTATGGGCCTTTTGAGTTTACAGTAATTCATTTTGAACTAACTAATGCACCCTATGTATTCATGGAACTATCAAATAAGGTTTTCAAAGAATATCTTGATGACTTTATGGTGGTATTTATTAATGATCTCTTGGTATACTCCAAAATCAATGAAGATCATGAAAATTACTTGTGCACTATTCTAAATACTCTTAAGAATAAATGAATTATATAAGAATTTTAGCATGTGTGGATTTTGGATTCAATATATTTCCATTCTTGGCCACATTATCTATAAGGGTAGAATATATGTTGATCCTATGAAGTCAAAGGCTATTCAATAATGGAATACTCCAACAAACATAATCGATGTATGTAGTTTTATTTATTTAGAAGGTTATTATTGGTGTTTTGTTCAGAACTTCATCTGTTTAGCCAACCCAATGACCAATATTACACCTAAATGGATTAAATTCATATGGAAAAAATAATGTAAGTAATGTTTTGAGGAATTTAAGAAGATATTATTTAATTCTATGATATTAACTATACCATCAGGGAATGGTGGATTTTTGATCTATAGTGATGAATCAATGAAAGGACTTGGTTGTGTCTTTATGTAGGATAATAGAGTTATTTACTATGCATCTAGGTAGTTAAAATTTCATTAAAAAAAACATTCCTACTCATGATATTGAGTAATATGTTGGGATCTTTTCTTTAAAAATATGGAGACACTATCTCTATTGTGGAATATGTGAGATATATATGGGTCAAAAGATTCTGAATTATATCTTCTCACATAAAGAAATCTACATGAGGAAAAGGTGATGGATCAAACTTCTCAAGGATTATGATTATTCCATACACTACCACCCAGGAAAGGAAAATAAGGTAGCTGATGCATTGAGCAAGAATAATCATGGTTTTTTAAGAAAAATGAGGATTGAAAGGGATCATGTATTCATGGATCTAGTAAGTATGGACATGGTAATTATCGAAGAAGTTAAAAAATTGTTACTTTTTTAAATGGTTCCCCTGCCACATTTGTTATAAAGGACTAAAATATCTCATCCTGATGATGAGAACCTTCAAAAGATAATTAATGCTGTGAAATATTAGAAGTTGGAAGACTTTGTATGTGAAGACTGAATTTTGAAATTTCGGAAGAGGCTATGTGTTCCATCTATACCCAAGATAAAAAAAGGGAGTTTTTGGATGATTAACATTGCTCAAATTTCTCTATACATCGTGGTAGCACTAAAATGTATAGACATTTGAAGGAAAATTTATAGAGGGACAACATGAAGCCGTAAATTGCTGATTATGTATCAAGATGTTTAGTCTATCAGAAAGTGAAGGTCGAACGAAAACATCCTATAAGAGAAATGAAACCTCTACCTACTTCTACATGGAAACCGTATTACATCACCATAGATTTTTTCACTGGATTACCCAAAACTCCATGAAATACTGATGAAATATGGGTAATTATTTATCGACTTAAAAAATATGCATATTTCCTCTCTATAAGAGAGGATTTTCAACTGGAGAGCCATGAAAGGATCTATATCAATGATATTTTAAGACTTTATGGAGAACCTATTTAAATAGTTTCTGAATTAGATCCTCAATTTACTTCAAAATTCTAGAAAAGTCTTCTAAAATCTATAGATACTGAGCTTCATTTGAGTACTGCTTATCATCCTCATACTGATGGGAAATCAGAAAGGACAATCCAAACTTTTGAATACATGTTGAGATCATTCTCTCTATACTTTCAAGGTATTTGGGATCAGTATTTACCCTTGGTGGGGTTTTCTTATAATAATAGTTTCCATTTTGGTATTCAAATGGCACCATATGAAGCATTGTACAGAAAAAGATACCATACACCAACATGCTGAGATAAAGTTAGTGAAAGGAATCTAGTGGGCCCATAGATTGTGGAGGAAAAAAAGTGGAGTTAAAGACTATTCAAGGAAATATCAAAGGAGATAAAAATAGACAAAAAATATATACTGATAATCAGAGAAGGTTTTGGAATTTCTAGTGGGAGATCATGTTTTCTTAAAACTATATTTATGGAAGGGTGTAATATGATTTGGGAAGAAAGGGAAACTGATCCCTAGTTACATAGGCCCTTTTGAAATTCTAGAGAGCATTAGAGATGTTGGGTATTGTTTGTCTATACCACTTATCATGTCTAATGTACCCAATTTGTTCCATGTATCATTATTAAGAAAGTACATGCCAGACCCAACGTATGTCCTCAATTATGAAGTTATAGAGTGGTAACATGACTTATCTTATTGTGAAGAGCCTATTTGGATTATAGACACCAATGAACAGGTGTTGAGGAATCAAAAAACTCGATTGGTAATGATACTTTAGCAAAATCATAAAATCAAAGAGGCAACATGGAATCCTGAGAAGCTTATGATGAAGACCAACCCAAATCTATTTATGAGGTAACATTATGTGATTTTCAGGGATGACTTTTTTTAAGGAGGGGTGAATGTAAAAAATAAAGATTTTGAAAATAAATTTAATATTGAATGCATAAAACATTGAGTCACTACTAATTACCCCATTGTTATAACCTATCCAGCAAACATAATTTTACCACCTTTGTGATTCAAATTTCAAAAAAAACGACATACATGGTTACATTCAATAAGATTTTTTGAGTCTGAAAAGATAAACTTAAATTTTTGGGAAATAGAATCTTGACCCTTATGAATAATAACCACACCCATGAAGGTATAAATAAAATTCATACACCTTATTAATAAAATAGATTTTTTTAGAAATTAATAATTAAGTGTTGGAATTTTGTGAGTAATAAATATTTAATTACAATTTTAAATTAAAAATTGATTTGAAATATAATAAATTTTCATAAAAATTATTCCAAAATAAATATTTTTTTCTCCTATAGTTATAGGATAATTTAATAAGACTGTAGTTAATTTTTTAAATAATTATAAAATCAGTTTTAAATTTAAATCAGTATTTTTCAAGAAAATAATCATTTTGTTTCAAAATTAAATTTATCTAATTTAGAAAATTATTTTGATAAAATGGAGTCCATTTTTTAATTCTACATGTTGAAAACTAGTTAGGGTGAATTTTTTTTATTTTTCTAAAATACTCGAATTTTTTGTGAATAGTGAAATTTGATAGTCTATAAAAAATGCTAATTAAATGAATTTGTGCATCATGATTGAGTCATGGCTGATATAAATGCCATTTTTTAGAGATCACATGAACATATTACTATTATTGGTCACAAGAATAAATAATATTTCTTTTATTGAGCAAAATAATAAAATAATGAATAAGATAATCAAAAATCACTCCTCTCCTCCACTATAAACCCCCACCCCCCCACTCCCTCTTCTCTTTACCCCTATAAATCCTTGTTACTCATCTAAATTCTTCCCCAATATCCTCTCAAGCTCCTCCCCAGCATCCAACATCCCTCGGTCTCATAAAAAAACCAAAACCACTTCTCTAAAGAGGCCCTCAAGGAAGATTACTCCAAGAGGTAAATTCCTCTTTTCATTTATTTTATTTCAACATCCTTTCTTTTTATTTTATTTCCTCAAATACTTTCATCCAAATGATTTTATGACTCCAATAACTTAAATTTATTGTATATTTATATGATAAAGTAGTAATTATTCAACATATCTATTTTCCCCTTATTTTATATTTGAAATTAAATCACCATCTAAGATGTGTTAATTTAACACATTCAAGGACGACGGGTTTTCAATTTATATTATAATCTTCAATTCATGACATTAAACCGTTTTTATGGTTGGAACAGAATATAATTTATGTATTATAACTTATTTGATGTTATTTAATCCTTTTTTTACACGTGATATTAATTTATAAATCAAAATGAGTTTGTTGTGATCAAAAAATTTCCAATTAACCCAAACAATTGTCATTAAAGTTTTATATAATGATTCGTCTTCACTCCCAATAACTAAAAACATTTATAACCATGTAATATTATATTTTTTCACTAATAACATACAAATTCTATTCTATACATCCATTCTCATTCTACATGTTTATCCGTACATGAATATAGGTAAACCGATCCTAAAAACCTAGGAAGAAAACACTCCCAAACAAGGAAATTGAATCTCTTAACCCATAAAAAGGCCATAAAGGAACCAAATAAGGTTATAATAAATATATTAAATGTAATTGAGGTTCTGTAATTATTAATTTAGAAACCTAAATTTGATTATTTAGGTCATTAATTTCAAGTGAGGAACACCTTCGGACTTAAGGTAAGGGTAGTCCACTCATACCTCCATTTTCATTTGGGTTACTATTATTGTCTACTTACCCCAATGAAATTATTACGTATTATTATGTTCTCATAATAAATTATTTTTGAGTGTAATATATATGTTTACCAACCATAATCCTTATTTATTTTATTATGAGTTACATATTTTAAATGAACTTTCAAAAAATTCATCCTGAAATACAAGACTGATTCAAGGGATTTATTAAATTATTACAAATTTTCAAGAGCACTCTATAATATTTTTTAGAAACCATTATCTTTATAAAATTACTTGTTGTATTGTAAAAAAATATTATTATTTTATTTCTAGTTTAATACAAATACTTTTCCAAAATAACCATTTTTTCAAAGTAAAAGAGTATTTATCCTAAGAATTACTCGACGATTTTATAAGAGTATATTAATCTATTTCAACACTCTTGTCGATTATTATGTATTATTGGGTATAATGTATTATTATATCATATTTTATATTATATTTATTGTTTTATGATCAATTTTACTATGTATGTGATATTTTGATAGCATTCAGCTTACATATCGGAATAGTTAGTGATTATGTTATAGATTGGGGAAAGTTATTTACATCTCATGTGTATATGTGGTTTATGTTTATCCCCATTCATATGAGGAATGAATTTGAATAAGTAAAATATGGTTGGAGCTCGTTACATCCCCTCGGTGCAACCTTATTTCTCATGAGACAAATAGATACAGGCTTGGTTGAGGCCTTGCTAATTTTTGGATATGGTTTTGGCTGAGGCCTTTTTCATTTTTAGATGTATTGGCCAAGGCATTGACGATATGTTTCAAAATTTCAGGCATATGCATTTACCTCATTATGAAGATATAAATTAATAGTTTAGGAGGTTATTATACTTGTATAATACCCATGATTATGTTTACTATGGAAATATTTACTCATCTCATATTCATTTCATATTATATTCAATTTTATTTTTAAAGGCATGTGTTTTCAATTATTCACCATGCCTAATGTTTATTTTATCTTACACTATAATGTTTAACCTTACTAATCATCTAAGCTCACCCCTTTTATGTTTTATTTTTCCCTAGACATGAAGAGATTTATTATGATTGAGTTGCAGGGATAATCTTAGAGTGGTCGATGTTCCCAAGGCAACTTATATGTTGTTTTTCATTTCATGTTTTAATATTGAACTTATGTATGTATCTTGTTTCCAAATATACTAGACTACTCGGTCCTTTGAGATGCATATTCCTTATTTATATTCCAATGTAATAACATAAGTCATTGGCTCTAGGAAACTGGGGTCAGTTCTTTACATATATTTTTATACAATCTTTTAATACATTCCCAGAATGATTAAATTGTTCACATGATTTTCCATAAACTTTAAAAAATGAATTTATAGTAGTATTATCTTGGATAATAATTTATTCATTTGTAGAAACATTTTTTCCATTAGATTTATAATCAATCTCTTCTTTCTATTGTCTCTCTACCAAATACAACTAGTTTTTCTAGATTACAAAGCATCATCTCATTTCCTTCTCAACTTCTTTAGGTTGTTCATCATTTCCTTTTAATGTTTTAATCTTGAATGATTACTCGTATTTTCATTCTAGAACATGCTTCTATTTTATATAATAGGAAGAATCACTTAGTTTTCTACTCATGCACTCCTCAACCTTGTGACCATCTAATCCAAATCAACCACACACTTATTATAAATATCCAAAACTATTGTTTTGGATATATTTGGTTTAGATTTAGTCATAAATTTCCTGTTCATAAAATCAATCCTTAAAATCCCACCAAATTTCCCCTTATTTCTTTAATATTCCTTGGTAAATACATATTATACTAATAGGAGTAGTCTTTTTTCCATATCTTCTATAGCACTGGTAATAACCACAAAAATTGGACCTTACTTTTTCATAATAAATTTTATCATAATTCCAATGATGTTATTCTATTGCAAATCAAGCTCCGCATTCCCTTGGGATTTGTATCTTCCTTGTTATATTCCTCACTTTATTTTTTATGTAATATTTCTTATTATTTTTCTACACCTAAACATCCTCAACTTTTGTTATTATGCCTTCACTTTTTTTTAATAAATATATATTTTGAAATAGATTAATTGAAAATTTACCTTGTTCACTCGAACGCTTATTATAATTGTTCTAAAAATATTTTCCATTAACCTCATCATTATTATTAAAATCTATTCTGGTCTTATTAAACTCATGATTTACTATGGTACATATGGATTTTATCTCAGCCAGTTCTTCTTCCTTCTCATCCAGTTCCTCCGTATGATCTTTGAGAATATTTTGTTATTAAGCTACACTAATTTTGTGAATCATGATCTCATAAATATATGTCACTAGTTATATAAATAATCTTCCTTATATGTATCCACAACTTTGTTTCTTTTTTATTCTTCTTTTTTCTTTCATGGGGTATTGTATCTGAACAACATATAATTCCATTTTTCTTTCCATCTCCCACTAAACTTATTTTCTTTATTCTATATGATCATTACATCCCAGTGAATCAGATCATTTCTCAACATTATCAAATAGAGTGACTTTATTATATAAGTTTATAGATGAGTCTTGTAGCTCTTTATTACTGATAAGGCTAATAATATTACTAATGAACATATTCTTCTTCTTATTTTGTTTTTGTTTCTTCCTAACATTTTTATATGATTCATATTCTTCAAACTGGTTCTTTGGGAAATAATTTAAGATATGAACAACATTATTACAATTATGACATCTAGATAGATTCTTACATTTTCCCTTCCATTTACCTTTCAATATTCTCTTTTATAGAAGAGAAATGGTTTTTTTGAATTCTTTTTCATCCTCAATATCTGAGTCTTTAGATTTTATAGCCTCTTCTTCTCTGACTTTTACTTTTTTCGAGGCTTAAAAATAAATTTCATTTTTTTCATTATTTTTGAAAGAATGTATATTTCTCATCCCATAAGATATAATTTTTTTGTGTATCTCATAAATTTTTAAATATTCTTTTTCATCTAGGGATTATTTTTTTAATCAAACTGATCTATAAAATTTTTCATTCATTTTTTGACAATTTTTTTTTGAGTGGGGTACTCAAGAGGGGGGGAATTAAGTATCCAATTATAATTTATATTTAAAAACTAATTAAATATTCCAAATTAAGAAAATAACCAAGTAACTAAAATAGAATTAATATATAATTTTATTTTTTCAAAATGTTTCTCAAAGGCTAGATGACAACCTAGTTCAAACAATTATTAAAACCATTTTAACATTTAAAAAACAATTAAATGTATCAAACACAATATATACAGAAGGCATTAAAGTTAAATATCAAATTATTGTTCTATTGAAGATTTTTGAAATAATTTAATAATTTTAAATAAATTTTTTCATAAACTAAATAACGCACAATAGAAGTAAATACATGTGTTTTAGTCTCAAGCCGAGACATTATATACTCCACTTAATAGTCACCTGCTTCCATTAAAATTCATTAATAAATAAAATGATCTATAATTTGGATTGGGTTTTACATAAAATTGCACACAAGGTAGTATTAGAAATAAACATCCTCATCTAAAGTTATTCATGGGATATATTTTTTAAATTAAGAGTGAATAGGGTATTAGAGTACTCTCTAATTTATTGTGGGGATAATTATTAAAAAATATACAAGTATAGAAAGAACAATTTAGAAGTAAATAAAAAAATAAGAATAGTGTAAGATTATATAAGTCATTATGTGGATCTCTTTATCTAATATGGTTGATATTATAGACAATCATTTCATTCTTCTTCTGGATTATCTTTAAAACTATCCTTGAAGAAGCTTTAATCATTGTACACAAGGTTTCTATTTTATCATTAAAAAAAATCATCATATATTCCACAAGAAAACTACTATTATTTCAAAAAAAGAACAATTAGGATCAACCAGCCATCTTGTTTGTAGTAACAAGTAACTGGTTTTCCTTTGCAAATGAGGGGTTCTATTGATTTATATATTTATCCAAAACACTAATTATTCATTTCAAGATAATAATAATATATGATAAATCCTCCTATTGAGTAGAAACTATGGAAACATTGAATTTTTCTTTGATGCGTCTATGTAGTCATTTTAAGAATATTCATTATTAAATCACCATGCTTAACATATATCTCACGTTTATTAAATTACATAAATTATATATTAGAATAAATAATATGAATTTAAATCTTGATTGATACATAAAATCATCCTAAATTGGTATTACAAGTTTTATATGGTGGTAACTTATTTAGATTAGTGGTAGAATAAAATAACTAGTGGTAGAGAATTTTTCCTAGTGATTGCAGGTATTCAACTAATGATAGAAAACAAGCCTAGTGGTAGCTTTCTTCAACTAACAGAAGTATACTAAGTCTTTTGGTAGTAATTTGGTACTAATAGTAGTAATCTACAATTGATGGTAGAGAAATTCACCTGATGGTAGAACACTTGTTATGTTTGTAACATATAAGTACTAGTAGTATGAAAAATATTTTGATGGTATTATACATTAACTAGTGGTAGTAATATTCTTTTAATAGTAGAACAAGTCTAGTGATGATAGAGACTTTAACTAATGGTAGAAAAAGTATTCCAGTAATAGTAGAGGTGAACTGTTGGTAGTATTCTATAATTGACTGTAATAGAATTATACTGGGGCTATCATATTTCATCTTCTATCATTCAGCACATAGATAGTCATAAATAAAATAACTACAATTTGTGACCATTAAAATAAGGAATTTTTGTACTTAGCCAACAAAATATCCTTTTTATGATCAAGATGAAATTCAAATAAGTGTATTTAAAGTAATTATAGAGATTAAAGTAAATATCAGGACATTTAGAGTATTATAGATCATAAGAAAAATAAAAAATAAAGTTATATAAAATTTCTCGTAAAATCTGATAAAAAACATACATATCATAGAATACTCATTATACACATTCTACCCCATTTATCATTATCATAAAGGAAGAAATAATATAAAATGTATCTGAGAAAAGATAAGTGAATAAAGGGTACCGATTTTTAATTAATATTAAATAAAAAAAATCCCCTATTAGATCTTATTCAAATTCTGAATTATCCTCATCAAAAATGAAGGTATGGTCAATTATGTATTTTTCTTTTCTGGAAATAGGTGTAGGAGTAGGAGAAGAAGGGGGTGAAGGAGGCTTGAACACAATGCTAGAGTCAACTAGACTGATATATCTCACAACCTTGATAAAATTATGTCTGAAATGATTGATAGAAATAGATTTAGAATTAAGGGATACTGATATAGGTGTAGAGACTAAGGCTGTTATAGGAATATTAGGAGGATAAATCATTACAGCTCTACAAGTGTAGAGAAAATTCATCATCAACTCTACAAACAATGATATGATTCTACCACCGTGCACCATTATTCTATTAAAGTTATTATTTTCTTCAATAAACACTTTCAATGATGGTATTAACTCGTTAAAATGATTAAATTTATCATTCAAGTCCCTAGTAACAAGAGGAAGTCATAGGTTCTTAGCCAAAACCTTCAAATGATAATTGAGCTCATTTTTTGTATAAATCTTAGAAAGGTAATACTTTATGGCATTGGTAATAGTTTCCATGTCACTTCTACATTCATTAAGACATTATGTAACAAGATTATATAAGTTCCCATTTTGATATTTGATCTATCAAAATATATCTTGGTGAGAAGTATAATAATCATCTAACAAACTCTACCACTCTGCCTAAAAAATAATTTGGTCAGATAAGAATCAATACTAAAATTCAAAGAATGTGGTGAAGCTCTAGAAGAAGATGCACCAATATTAGAAATTGATTCCATCCTTCTATTAAAAAACATATATAGCTATGTCAAGTCTAACCTTATATCTTCTAATGTAGAATGTATAACACCAAACTTCTCAAAAAAAATCTCCACTTATAAATTTCCCATTATTAGAAACATATTAGGATAATGGTGAGTGAAAACAAAGGATGAAATCAATGATATTTCATATTCTTTGAGAGATTTATCTTGTAAGTTATAAGGCTTGAGAAAATAACCAAGATTGGATAACATATCTATCTTAAAGTCATCCAAATAAGCTCGAGTCATGTAATTTGCCTAATGAGTTATAGGAGGTAAATACATCTCTTTTCTAGTTAAAGGAACATATTCAAGAAAAGATTGTTTAGTAAAAACTAGATCTAAAACAACTGCTCTCATATCTCTAGCAGGTTGCATAGAAGGAAAAATCATAAGAAGATCTCACCAATCTATCCTTTTTACCAAATATCCCTTATGATCTTTTTAAACAAAAAATGGAAAGTCCATCATGCTATGGTGGAATAACCCCCTAATTATTTCCATCATCATTTGAATTAGAATAATATATGATAAGAACTGCTGTCATTGGTGACTTATCCTCATTATATGGTTCATCATCATTATCTTCATCCACTTCAATTATCCCTACTATAATTCCAGCGACTGGACTTGCTAAAAAACATTGGGAGTTATTATCCCAATATCAACTAATAATATTACTAGAATCAAAAAACAGTCATAAAGTTATTAGTTTCTTAATACTCCTATTAACTATCCATATGTTTTAAAGAGTCATCAAATAACATAGTGATATCCTCTAGACTCTCTAAATAATAACCCCAAAACTAAAAACCATTGTAAATTTTAGTATCTAGGACTTAATAATATATTAGAAGAATTTCCTTAGAGGGTAAGGAAATAGATTCTTCCTCTTTATCCAAATCTTCCATATATTATTCTTATACTTCAGTATCCACCTTGACCAGCTCTTCATCATAAGAATAAAATACCACTTCATCTATCTCTAATTGAAGATAAACTAAATCCCTGGGTCAAGATGGGTTCTTCTCTGGGTTGAAATTCTCATCGAGTTTATCACTATTAACCACCTTCTTCATTAAATAGATATTCAAATTAACTTTCACCCTTCTATAAGTGTCTGGTATTATATAAAAACTACTACACTAAGTAACTTTTTTGTCTCCATCAATAATAATCACTCTTACATATGACATAATAGAATTCAAATTAGGATAAATAATAGAATTGTACCTAGAATAAGGCTTTAATAACTCTATCATATGCACCATGATATATTTATATGTGTTTATCATGACCCCTTTTCATAATAGATGGAAATAATATATATTGATACCTTAAAACATTCATGTTCCCCATAATAGACACAATATATATTAGTTGAATTTGAATATAAGTTTATGTTCCCAATAAATACATATTTTACTTATCCTTAGATAGCTCTAGGGTGTCATTAATTATATAGGGTTTCCAAATTTAGAAATTTATAACACAAAATGAAAAAATTGTAAAACAATAGGTAGTATAGGAAATGAAAGACTGAAGTCGAACCCATAGAGATGGAGTTTAAGAAAAAGATATTTTAATTAGTAAATAGCTAACTATTTTATTATGTAAATTTAAACAAATTTATGGGAAAAAGGGATGATGATGGTTTTGGAGAAGCAGGTGGTATAAAATGAAACAAAAATGTCGAACAGTAGGGAATCTAGGTTTATGGAATAATAGTTTATGATAATAATTAATTAAAAATCATGTAGTCCTTGGAATTGTAGGATCAAAATAATGATGTAGATGCTCAATTTACAAGAGGGGGGTGAAGTTTTTACTTTAAAAAATTCCTTTGGAACCTTTAAAGTTAGTTACGATTAACTATGTTTTCCTTAAGCAAAGGAAGGGGATAATTTTAACAAAGTTAAACCTAAGAAAATTCACAACACCTCTAATACCAAATGAAAACTTGGAAAGAGATTCTGAAAGTAGGTTCCGGAAATACGGTTCCAGAAATTGAAACTTAACAAAATATTACAATATGAGATTCTACCTTAAAGTGTATAGAATCTAAATGAAACAGAGTACAAGTAAGGAAGTATAAGAAAGTTATACTTTCCTTATAATACAAAATGCAGTGGAAATGAACAATTAGTAAAACTACAAGTAACAAGATATAAATATTTTAACCCAAAGAGAAGGGTATCCAACAACCTTGGATAAAGGTCCCTTGATTTATACTTTCAAGCAAGTATGTCTTACCCACACCAGGGTAAGCCCTCGATACGAAGATCGGAGTCTCTTTCTTGCTATCCCCACAAGCCCTCAACTTCAAGGTAGTTGGCAACCTCTGTCTTCCTTAGCAAAGAAGCCCTCAACTTCAAGGTAGTCGGCACCTCTGTCTTCCTATCCCCGGAAGTCCTCGAATGTAATCACCAACATTCGGAGTCGCATGAAGCTTTGAGAGTTAATAAGATCCTCTCTCTCTCTAGAAATCACTTCAACAGCATGTATGCACAATGTTGAAGAAGTTGTTCATCAGTTGTGAGCTCTTTCAAATGAGCTATTTATAGGCAAGGTCGACCTCCTTCCCAACGGTCATATTTTCCGTAAAAATCGGAGGGACATGTACACGTGTAACTTAATCAACGGTTAGTTCATAACAGAACACACGGCATCATTTTATAACAAAACAAGTGTAACAGTATGTATGACATCATTTTAAGTCTTAACTAAAAAGTTCGGAGTGAAGATTCGGAGTGTAAAGAAGCATAATTTTTCAGAATCTAAACAAATATGGAGTGTATAAAACAAATATGATCAGATTCTGTTTAATAGGTGAATTTGGAATGAGAATTCGGAATGAGAATTCGTCATCAGAATTCATAGTGAGAATTCCTCATCAGAATTCATAATGGGAATTCATCATCAGAATTTGTAATGAGATTTCATCTTAAGAATTCGTAATGAGAATTCGTATCCAGAATTCAGAATGAGAATTCATCATCAGAATTCGTAATGAGAATTCATCATCAGAAATCTTAATGAAAATTTGTTATTAGAATTCATAATGAGAATTCGTCATTAGAATTCGTAATGATAATTCGTTGTCGAATTTCATAAAGATTCGTATCCTGAATCCGGAGTAGAACTTAATCAGAGTTCGTATCCGGAATTCGGAATGAAACTTTATCACAGTTCTCATCTGGATTTCGGAGTGAAACTTTATTACAGTTCTTATCCATAATTCGGATCCTAAAACAGAATAATTTATATCAAAGTTTCAAACAAATCTGAGAAAACAGAAATGAATCTGAATTTTATACTTAAGAAAAATATGGATGAAAATATGATAAGCATAATTTTTCGTACAAAAGAGATTTTCCTTATAAAAGAAATTTTCCTTATAAAATAAATTTTCTTAAAGAAAGGTGTTTGTGATTTTCAAAACAAGAAGGAATGGAAAAGTCATAAGGAGAACCTTATTGACTCAACAATATCCCCCTTTTTGGAAAGCACAAACATCCTTGAAAAAGAAATTCTAAGAAGAAAGAAAAACATTAAGGCTTATCTCCCTTTGCTTTAAAGATATTGATGAATACGACTAACTCCCCCTTAGGCTTTGAAACTCTAAGGATTGTATTCTAGATTTCTGGAGTGACATTTCATTATAAATAAGAAAGTCTTATTTAATGAAAAACTTCCCCTTAGATAAGCTCTTATTAGAGTTCTTTTTTCTTAAGGATATTTTCCTTCTCCCCCTTTGTGATTTTCAAAAAGAATTCTAGGGAATGGGAAACACAACAAAGTACCTGAAAAATTAGTAAAAAAATGGACAAGTACAATTTCTATAAAGTTTGAAAATTTCAACAACAAAAGAGTTAAGGTACAACAAAAGATCGGATCTGTCTATTTGGGATCTTTCTCTTTCGCCATGAGACCTTTTAGAATAGTCTTTATCTTCTTTAAATCTTTATGATCTTCTTCAGCTTGCTTCTCTAAGACCACTATTCTTGCAGATTGAGCTTAAATCTTTTCTTCCTGAGCTTTAAGCTTTTCTTCCTAGTCTTTAAGCTTTTTTTCCGGATCCTTCATCTTTTCTTCAAAATCAATCCAATGATCCCTTTCAAACTTCCAGTTTTGAGAAACGGAATTCAGCTTCCCATTCAGATCTCTGACTTCTTGAATCCGGAAGTTCTTTTCATCTGTCATCTTCTCTTCAAAAGAAGAAGTCAGCTCATTTATCTTCTTGTCCTCAGTCTCAAAAGCATCTTTAACGTTGTCTTGAAATTCATCAAATAGCCTCATCTCTTCTACATTCTTCCTCGACCAGCTAGTCATCCTCCTGCAAGATCTTTTGTGGGCTTCATAGCCGACAAAGAACATTTTGAACTGAGGCTCTATTTCAACGCATTTGTCCATAACCATGGATACGGAGTCTGATTTCTGATTCAAAGCATGTTGCAGCATCTGACATCTTGAGTCAATGCTTGAGAAGGTCGGAATAGAACCTACCAGCTTCTTTAAAGACTGAACAACAAAGTCATGCCCTAATGAAGATGACACTGAATCCAAAACTTTGCTTGGAGATTTTTCTTCTTCAAAAAGGTCAAGCTTTCTCTTTGAAGAACTACCAACTTCCTTTATCTTCACCACTACTGAGCTCGGAGTATCAGCAATAATTTTCTTTCCCTTGTCTCTTTTCGGAATAGAATCCTGCTCTGGAGTTTTCTTTTCACTATCAGAAACTTGAACAATATGGTCTTCCTCATCAGGAACTTTTTGAGCACCAACCTCTACATTCTCCATTTGAGAAATATCTTGTAGAAGTTGTTCTTCCTCTACATGATAAGCTACTTCTTCTTCTCCTTTCTCTTTTTCCATTATCGGAGTGACTAGCTTAGAAGACTCAGCTTCTGAGGTTCGGAGTGACAAATGTTCGGAAGGAGTCCCCTTATAATTATCTACTTGTTTTAAAACATCTACAGTTTCACCACTGCCTTCAGCTACAACTTCTTCTTCTTTCACTCGCTCAATTTTCTCTACTTCCTCAGCATTCTTAGAAACAGATTCTTCCGGAGTGACGAAATTTCATCCTGGAGTCTCAGGAAGAGAGTCCAAGGAAAAAGATCTCAGAACAGGAATATTTGCTGAAACAATCTCATTGAACTTCAACAATGCCTGAGCTACCTCTGCTTCAGTCATCTTCTTCTTGAACTTCTTTTCTTTTTCTTGTTTTTCTAGCTCATCCGCAGTTCTTTCCTTCAAGGCCTTAGCCTCCGCAGGATCTAAGCCAAATTGAGGCTCCCCTTGCACTCTTTTTTCTTTGATCTCCCTCCATTTAGAAACTACCTCATCTGGGTAAGATTTCTTCTTCTTCGGTTTTGGAGGTGCGGAATGAACTTCCCTAGACTTGGGATTCTCTGCTTCTACTTGCACTTCTTTCAACATTCTCTTCCTTACCGGCTTAGAGGATTCTGGATCAGCAACTTTCGGAACTGTTTCTTCTTGAGCAGGTGAATCAACAAACTGACCAGTCTTCTTGTCAAAAGCTACATCCATTCTTTTAAGTGTACCATCACTCACCAGCATAATCTTGCAAACTCTTGGTTTATACTTGCAAGCCTCATTGAAAGACTCAAGGCACCGGACTATCAACTTTGAGAGGATTGCTAGATACATTATAATCTGAGCTCTCAGATTTCTTTTCTTCACATTCTCAAGAGTGATAAGAATGTGCTTCATCAAATTAAACTTCCTCAGATTTATCAAAAAATCTAGGATGTATATCACACTCTTCTTTAAGCTATCTTTGTCACCCTTCCTCGGTACGATAAGGCCTTGTACCCATAATTCTATAATCCGTAAATTTGTAGATAGAGAAGCAATCTTTGGAGCCTTGTCGTCTTCCAGTCTGAGAGTTTCTAATGTTTTTTTCCTTGTCGAATCTACCTTTTGAATCCGGCAACACATGAGATATGAATTCAGCTTCACCTTCATTATTCATCCCTACCAAGCTGATTTCCTTGGCATATGAAAGCTTATAAGTCTTACCATAATACTTAAAAGACAACTTCTCTCTTCCATCTTCCTTAAGAAAGGAAAGTGTCTCATAAAAATCTATAAGAAAATCTGAATATACTTCAGCTTGATTCCCGGGTTTTGACACCGCAACATCTTCCCAACCATTAAGCTTAATATTCTTGGAAATAATAGAGTCATACTTGTTGAAGAAATCCAGATGAACCAGCCTCTCTCTATATACTAACCACTTTGAAATCAGCTTAGAAAAAGACATGTCTTGACAAGATGATTCCACAGACATTCGGATCTGAAGACCTCTGAGAAGTTCGGAATGGAGAAATCTGATGTTCGGAATGGCTTTAAAACGGAGAGGAAGAGCTTCGAGATGCTGGAGCTTGAAAACCGATGTGAGACAACCATTTGGGGTCCCCTTTATATAGGCAATGAAAAAACGGTTCAACTTCCACGGTTGATCGAACGGTTGTGATAAGATGAGATCAGATCTGATGGTCAAAAACCAATTCTCCTAAATCCAATCTTTTGAGGTTTTTATTAAAACAAATAATTGAGAAAATTATAACCCGAAAACAAAATATAATAAAATTCCAGCAATTAAAGTATGTCTACGAAACCTTGAGTAAGGAAATCATACCTTTCGGATTTTCATGGGAGGATTATTCGTAATGGGTAATATTCTTAAGAAAACTACAGGGAAAAAAACATTACTACGAAAAGACAAAGTTTGTAAAACTCACTACGAAAAGCAAACTCAGTAAGAAAAACTCAGTAAAAAATTTCATTACAAAATTTTGAAAACGAAAAACTTATTATGAAAGATTCGGTACGAAAATCCCGTTATGAAAATACTAGTACGAAATTTTCCATTCTGAAAGTTTTCAATACGAAGTCTTTGATTCAAGAAGTCTTCTACATGAACATATCCATTCTGGAAATTTTAGTTCTGAAAATTCCATTTCGGAAATTTAGTTCTGAAAAGTTTGAAAACAAATTTTGAAAAACTTTGTTAACCTAACAATCAAATGTACTCCCCCTATGAAAAAGAGTTTATTGTTGTAAGGATACTTTTCCAACAGAAAGTTAATTAAGAAGGATTACCTTATGGTTATCATTCTTAAATTCTGTTTAATATATTCAAATCTATCGGAAGGAACAGATTTTGTGAAAATATCAACAAGTTGATCTTGTGTTCCGATAAACTGAAGAATAATATCTCCTTTAAGTGTGTTATCCCTAAGAAAGTGATGCCTAATATCTATGTGTTTTGCACGGGAATGATGTGCAGGGTTCTTACTAAGGGAAATGGCACTTGTGTTGTCACACAAAATTTGAGTTTTAGTAAAACTCATACCATAGTCTGTGAGTGTGTGTTGCATCCACAATACTTGAGCACAACAACTTCCAGCTACTACATATTCAGCTTCAGTAGTGGAGAGTGCTACAGAATGTTGCTTTTTGCAGGACCAAGAAACTAGTGAATCTCCTAAGAAATGACAAGTTCTGGATGTACTTTTTCTATCCATTCTACATCCACCAAAGTCAGCATCAGAAAAGCTTTTTAGAACAAAATAATTTCCAGAAGTATAAAATAATCCTAGATCCATGGTTCCCTTAAGGTAGCGAAAAATTCTTTTTACTGCCTTTAAGTGAGATTCCTTAGGATTGGATTGATATCTTGCACATAATCATGCTGAAAACATTAAGTATGGTCGACTAGATGTTAAGTATAGTAGACTTCCTATCATACCTCTAAAAGATGTTTGATCTACTGGTTTCCCAGCTTCATCAAGATCTAAAGAGTTTGAGGTACCAATAGGAGTACTAATACTCTTAGTGTTGTCATAACCATACTTTTTGAGAAGATATTTAATATACTTATGTTGAGATATGTAGGTTCCTTCTAGTTTTTGAGAAATTTGAAAACCAAGGAAAAATGTTAACTCACCCATCATACTCATTTCAAACTCATATTTCATTAGACTTGCAAAAGAGTCGGTCAAAGATTGATGAGTTGAACCAAATATGATGTCATCAATATATATTTGAACAATCAAAACATTTTTCTTATCTTTCTTTATGAAAAGGGTTGGATCTGCATTTCCATTAACATAGTTATTTTGAAGCAAAAATCCAGTGAGTCTATCATACCATGCTCGTGGGGCTTGTTTAAGGCCATACAGAGCTTTGGTAAGTCTAAAAACATAATCAGGATGTTTTGTATCTTCAAATCCAGGAGTTTGTTCAAAATAAACTTCCTCTTGAACATAACCGTTAAGAAAAGAACATTTCACATCCATTTGAAAAAGTTTAAAATTAAATAATGCTGCAAAGGCAAGTAGAATACGGATAGATTCAAGTCTGGCTACTAGAGCATAGGTTTCTTAATAGTCAATTCCCTCTTGCTGATTATAGCCTTTAGCAACAAGTCCAGCTTTATTTATTACTATGACCCCATTTTCATCACATTTATTTCTGAAAACCAATTTTACTCCAATAACAAAAGTTTCCTTAGGTCTTTCAACCAAGGTCCAGACCTTATTCCTTTCGAATTCATTTAGTTCATCTTGCATGGCATTGATCCAATCATCATCACCTAAAGCTTCATCAGTGCTTTTAGGTTCTAATTGGGAAAGAAATGCTAGATGTTCTACTTCATTTCTTAAGGAACTTCTAGTCCTTACAGGTTGATTTACATCACCAATGATACTATCACTGGGATGATTCTTAAGAAACACCTGATTTGGGTTTTGAAAAGCCTGTTCATCAACATAGAGTAGAAAGTCTTCTGGGGTAAACATTTCAGAAGTATCTTCTTGAACATTTTCCTTATCAGAAGATTCTTCTATCAAAGGTTGATAATCAGTTTTTGAAAACACATCCGAGGATATAGGCTGGGATGGTTTAAAAACAAAAGGATCAGACTCATCAAATTTTACATGTACTATTTCTTCAACAGTATAAGTGTTTTTATTAAAAACTCTATAAGCCTTAGATGTTGTGGAATATCCTAAGAAAATTTCTTCATCAAATTTTGGTGAAAATTTATGTAAGTTATCTTTAGTATTCAGAATGAATACTTTGCAACCAAAAACCTTGAAGTATGATAGTCTTGGTTTTCTACCATTCCATAACTCATAAGGGGTTTTATTAAGAAAAGGTCTAATCAAAACTCGATTTATAGTATAGCAAGCAGTACTTACAGATTCAGCCCAGAAATGTCTAGCTATAGAATATTCACTCAACATGATTCTAGTTATCTCTTGAAGAATTATATTTCTTCTCTCAACTACACCATTTTGTTGAGGAGTCTTAGGTGCTGAAAAATTGTCAGTAATACCTTTTCTACTACAAAAAGTTTCAAAATCAGAATTTTGAAATTCTCCTCCATGATCACTATGAATAGTTTTCAATGGAAGGTTTTTCTCATTTTTAACTTGAGCTCTAAAACTTTTGAAAAAAGAAAAAGCTTAAGACTTCTTTGCTAGAAAATAAACCCAAGTAAATCTAGTGTAATCATCAACAAGAACAAACACATAGTATTTGCCTCCAATACATCCAGTTTGTGTTGGACCAAAAATATCCATGTGCAGTAACTGTAATGCATCAGTTGTTGAGACTTCACTAATTGATTTAAAACTAGATTTATGTTGCTTTCCATATTGAAAAGGATCACAAACTTTAGAAGAATCAAATCTAAGCTCTGGTAAATCCTTAACTAGTTTCTTCTTAGAGAGTTTACATAGGTTTCTAAGGTTACAGTGACCTAGTCTTCTATGCCATAACCAGGAATGATCTTCCATTGCACTTAGGCAAGGTAAATCTTGGCTTCTAAGGTCTTCTAGGTTCAAGGTGTAAACATTCTCATGCCTATTGGCTGAGAGAATAAATTCTTCCTTGGAATTGTGAACTAAGCACTTATCATTTCTAAAATTCACAAGGTAACCTTCATCACATAATTAACTTATGCTAATGAGGTTGTGCTTAAGACCCTTTACAAAAAGAACATTTGAAATCAAAGTTTTACCAAGAAGAACAATATTACCAATACCAACAATCTATCCCTTATCATTATCTCCGAAAGTTACCTTTCCTCCTTTTGTTTTGATAATCTTTTCAAAATAGCTTTTGTTACCAGTCATGTGCCGGGAACATCCACTATCCATGTACCATGTATTATTGCTGGTACTCTCTTTATTTTCCTGAAATCAAGAATAAAATTAGACTTTCGGAATCCAAACTTGTTTGGATCCGAAATTACTAGATAACAAAATTTTAGGAACCCACATCTTCTTAGAAAAGTAAGATTTGTGAAATCCTAGATATTGGGTTTTGTTTAAGGAACAATTCTTTGCTCAGTGACCACCACATTGACACTTAGTACAAAATGGGGCGCTTTGAGGAACAAAATAATTGTTACTGAAAAATGGTTTTGCATGGGTATAACCAAATCCGGATTTATTTCTTAAAGGTCGTACCTTGGAATAAATTTTATCAAAATTTTCCTTACCATGGGTAAAGTTTGATAAAAACTTCTTTAAGGAAAAAATTTCGGACTTGAGTTTTATAACCAAGTTTTTATCCTCAAAATCATTAGTTTTATAACTAGAGCTAGGCTCGAAAACATTTTTCTTAGAAATTACTTTTTCTAACTCTTTAGCAAGTTTGTTCTTCTCAGAACTTACTTCCTCAAGATTTTTTGAAATACTTTAAAAATCAGAATTTTTCTTATTAAGATCTTTAGAAAGATCTGATATCTCTTTTATAAGAATAGAATTCCTAGATTTTGCCTTATCAAGTTTCTTTTTGAGTTTAGAATTCTCAATCTCAAGAATTTCAGCAAACCTAGAGACTTCTTCATAAGTAGGTAAAGTATTTTCTCCATCAGAAGAATATTCTTCATCTGAAGAGTTATAACACTTACTATCATTTGAATTTAAAGAAACATTGGTCAATGATTCAACATTTCTTACCTTAGCCATAAAACAATGATTATCAATAGGTAATCTAGCTATAAGACCAAGATTCTTCTGTCCTGGAGATTCATAATCAGAAGATTCATCTGAAGAGTCACCACCACTGGCACTCCAGGTGTCATTTGCTTTCAGAACGTTCTTAGCTTTGTCTTTATAATACTTCTTTCTGTTCCTGTCTGAATTCCTTTCTTTCCTTTCTTTTTTTTGAGCAAAGGGCAATCTGGTCTAATATGTCCAGCTCTCCTGCATTCATAACAAGTGACTTCTCCATCTTTCTTATCTTTCCTTTCTTTTTTCTTATACTTGGATTGAAAACTCCTTTGTCCAGCTATCTTGTTCATCCTTCGAGCAAGATTTTCTAACTCATTCTTAGATATTTCACTCTCACTAGATTCGGATTGGAAAATAACTTTCTTAGATTTGGATCTGGTTACTCTCTCAGGAGTCTTAGCTTTCATCTGATTTGATGTTGTTCTAAAAGCAACGGTACCATTTCCATTTTTCTTTTTGATGTTGTCAGCATCTCTCTTCATTCTTGTCTCATGTTGTAGAAGAGTTCCAAATAACTCATCAAGAGAAATTTGAGTGACCTTCCTATTCTCATCTATAGCTGTTCTTTTGGATTCCCACTCATTGGGCATGATATCAATTATCTTATCCACAAGAGCTTCATCATCTAAGCCTTTTTCTCCCATAGACTGTAGACTATTGACGATAGTCATAAATATCTGTTGAACTTTACAAATTGGTTCTCCATACAGAAAGTTGAAGCCATGATATTCATCTCTAAGCATAGATATCCTAGTCTCAATCACCTTAGAAGTTCCAAAGTGTGTATCCTCTAACTTCTTCTAGTTATAATTAGCTGCTTCACAAGAAGAAATTTGGCTATATATATTTCTAGTCATTGAACAAAGTAGAGTATTGTGTACCTTATAGTTTAGTTGATACTCTTGATTTTCCTGGTTAGTAAACATTCTAACTTCCTTATCACGAATTTTATAATCACCAGTGAGTATAACAAAGTTTTCCACTCCAGTATTGATAAAAAAAGTCTTCATTCGATCTCTCTAGTACTCATAGTCATTACCATCAAATATTGGTGGTCTTGTAGGATTTAGATTATCAATTGAACCAACATTGATTCCTGTCATACTTAAAATAACCTTTGGCACACAAACTTGTTAGTAGAAAAGATTCGTAATAACAAATTTTGGAATGAGAAAGTTCGTAATGATAAAGTGAGCAAGAAAAACTTATACGTGAGTACAAGTATTTCATAGACCTCCTATGATACCAATTGTAGGATCGAAATAATGATGTAGATGCTCAATTTACAAGAGGGGGGTGAATTGTATACTTTAAAAAATTACTTTGGAACCTTTAAAGTTAGTTACGATTAACTTTGTTTTACTTAAGCAAAGTAAAGGGCTAAGTTTAACAAAGTTAAACTTAAGAAAATTCACAACACCTCTAATACCAAATGAAAACTTGGAAAGAGATTCCGAAAGTAGGTTCCAGAAATATGGTTCCGAAAATTGAAACTTAACAAAAGATTACAATATGAGATTCTACCTTAAAGTGTATAGAATCTAAATGAAACAGAGTACAAGTAAGGATGTCTAAGAAAGTTACACTTTCCTTATAATACAAAATGCAGAGGAAATGAACAAGTAGTAAAACTACAAGTAACAAGATATAAATATTTTAACCCAAAGAGAAGGGTATCCAACAACCTTAGATAAAGGTCCCTTGATTTATACTTTCAAGAAAGTCTGTCTTACCCACACTAGGGTAAGCCCTCGATACGAAGATCGGAGTCTCTGTCTTGCTATCCCCGCAAGCCATCAACTTCAAGGTAGTTGGCAACCTCTGTCTTCCTCAGCAAGGAAGCCCTCAACTTCAAGGTAGTCGGAACCTCTTTCTTCCTATCCCCAGAAGTCCTCGAATGTAATCACCAATATTCAGAGTCGTAAAAAGCATTGAGAGTTAATAAGAGTCTCTCTCTCTCTATAAATCACTTCAACAGCATGTATGCACAATGTTGAAGAAGTTATTCATCAGTTGTGAGCTCTTTCAAATGAGCTCCTATTTATAGGCAAGGTCGGCCTCCTTCCCAACGGTCATATTTTCCTTAAAAATCTGACTGACCTGTACACGTGTAACTTAATCAACGGTTAGTTCATAACAGAACACATGACATCGTTTTATAAAAAAACAAGTGTAACAGAATGTACGACATCGTTTTAAGTCTTAACTAAAAAGTTTGGTGTGAAGATTCGGAGTGTAAACAAAAATAATTTTTCGGAGTCTAAACAAATATGGAGTGTATAAAACAAAGATGATCAGATTCTGTTTAATAGGTGAATTCGGAATGAGAATTCGGAATGAGAATTCATCATCAGAATTCGTAGTGAGAATTCCTCATCATAATTCATAATGGGAATTCATTATCAGAATTTGTAATGAGATTTCATCTTAAGAATTCGTAATGAGAATTCGTATCCAGAATTCGGAATGAGAATTCATCATCAGAATTCGTAATGAGAATTCGTCATCAGAAATCTTAATGAAATTTTTTTATTAGAATTCATAATGAGAATTCATCATTAAAATTTGTAATGAGAATTCGTTGTCGAATTTCATAAAGATTCGTATCCTGAATCTGGAGTAGAACTTAATCAGAGTTCGTATCCGGAATTCATAAGGAAACATTATCACAGTTCTCATCTGGATTTCGGAGTGAAACTTTATTACAGTTCTTATCCAGAATTCGGATCCTAAAACAGAATACTTTATATCAAAGTTTCAAACAAATCCGAGAAAACATAAATGAATCCAAATTTTATACTTAAGAAAAATATGTATGAAAATATGATAAGCATAATTTTTCTTACAAAAGTGATTTTCCTTATAAAAGAAATTTTCCTTATAAAATCAATTTTCTTAAAGAAAGGTGTTTGTGATTTTCAAAACTAGAAGGAATGGAAAAGTCATAAGGATAACCTTATTGACTCAACATGAATTAGGTCATAGAGAATCCAATGATCATGGAAAACACACTCCATCCTAATATCTCCTATTATAATGGTCATATACTTGATATTATAAAAGAATGGGTACCCAAAACTATATTTAAACACAAGGTAAGAACTAACCCGATGGTCATGGTGGATGTTTAAACCCTATATCTCATATTTAAATAACTAACATTCGATCAAATTAAGAAATGTTCATGCTGAAATATATAAATAAATAAAATAAAACTTCTTCATACCCCATAAAATGGACATTAATTAAGGATTAGGGAATGGATAGCAATGAAGAAAAAATGCAAGAACCCAATATGAATCTAATTTTAAAAATAAAATACCTTCATATCCAATCCCATTTCAATGTTCATGCCATATCATAATGTTTATCCCTTCTGAACTCCCTGAGGGTGTAGGTAAATACAATACTTAATTTAATCATTATGGTAGAAGAAGTCTTCTACTGACGATGGCACCTCACTACTGGAAATCCGACTTTTCCCAATGCTTCTATACCAACAGTTTGTAAACATCGTTGGTATAGGTCCTTTTTCCCAATGGTTTGGCCAAACCGTTGGGAAATCCCACTTTGTGGACACCTTTCCCAACGGTTTTGGCAAACCGTTGGGAAAGGGTATGGCTTTACCAATGGTTTGGCCAAACCATTGGGAAAAGTCCACTTTGTGGCCACCTTTCCCAATAGTTTGGCCAAACCGTTGGGATAGGTATACCCTTTCCCAATGGTTTTGGAAAACCATTTGGAAAAGTACACTTTGTGGACACCTTTCCCAACGGTTTTCCAAAACCATTGGGAAAGGTCCCTTAGAAATCAACCTCCAACCCAGAATGAATTTCAGAATCAAGAACTATACCAACGGTTGTCAAAACCGTTGGTATTAGTCCTGAGAATTTTTATCATATCTTTTTACCGAGAACATTATATAAATCAAAATTTAAAATAATTATGACAATACATATATATATTTATATAATTATGTTCACAAAAGTCATGTTAGGTTAGTGGTTAAGTTGTTCAATGATAAACTAGGGGTCCTGGGATCAAATCCCAGTGATTTTTTTTTTGAAATACATATACCAACGGTTCCATAACCATTGGTATAGATTTTCATATTACTTATACCAACGGTTTCCAAAACCATTGGTATAGTTCTATACCAACGGTTTTCGAAAAACCATTGGAATAGACCTATCCCAACGGTTTACTTGGCAACGGTTCTCCAAACCGTTTGTATATGTTAGTTTTCCAGTAGTGCCTCTTGATGAATCTCTAGAGTGGAGCCCTGATCCTTAATTTATAGAGATTTGGGAAGATCATTTTAGATTAAATTATCGATAAATATGGTCATTTAAATAAATTTGATTCATCCCTAATGTTAATTGGTCATTCAGGTCATTATTGGAGACTTTTAGTGAAATCTACCTCAAAAATATGAATTTTTTGTCCTATCCACAGCCTTTTGTGGCGTGAATTTTTGTTTCATTCCATGAAATGTATAAAGGATCCTCATAATGGATTATTTTCACATATTATGTTCATTTCTTGTATCTTATTCACGGCATGAACTATATTCCAAATGTGAAATACATTTTTTCAGTACTTAAAGCACCATTTTCACATAGTTTCTTCATTTTCAATCTTCCATAACATCAATTGATCATCCTTTTTCTTGGAAATACATATTTTGATGGTAATAATTTTCATTTTGGATCCTTTTTCACATTTTCTATAGAAAAAATTTATATTATAAAACATAAAAAAATACATTAAATATTTGTGCAATAATTGATCATTTTAATCATAAAATTAATGTATTTTAATACTAAAAAACATGCATGAATTAGACATATCAAATACCCAACACTTGAATTCAGAAATATCCTTAAGGATAGAATATCATCATACTATATAGGAATCTCACATTAACATGATTTAAAATTGATATCAATAACAATAATTGATCAAATATGAGAATTAAAATTTTCGATCACCACACTAGAAAAATCATCAACACCTCACCTTTTAAAGAAACATGTTGGTAAGGTATTTTACTTTTCTCCTTTTGAAACATCCAATCCTTTTAATTAAACCATTTTTATTTTTTAATTAAATATTAATATTAATTAGATTTTAAATTTACCTATATTTAATTTTTCAACTCATTATCAATGTACAATTATAAATAGAGTTCAGAAAATACCTCAAAAACATGTTAATTTCCACAGTATTGAAAATCATCTAGAATTTCCATACTGAAAACATAGAATCACATATAACAATGAGGGATTTTTCGTTAGGTTCAAATTCCTTTGAGGCTTGGGGTAGGTGGGTAATGGTGTGAAAAAAAATAAAACTCAAAAAGGAGTGGTTGGTTTTCTCTTGTTTTTATCGTCGGTTTATCTTTTTGCATTCACTTCAGAGAAGTCATTCTAGTTTTTCCCTAGGTCACTTCTATCATACTATGACCTCAATATCCACTATCCCTCTCTAGGTAGAATATTGAGTGATAGAATCTATAAGGTTTTGGGCGAGGGGATCAGTGATCATGGACTGTATCAGCGACTGCTTCTCCTCCCCTTCCGGGTTTCAGTCCCTGCTTTCCCTTCTCTTCACCTTATCTTTCAGTCCTTTCTTTTCCTTCTCTTTCAGTTTTCATTCCTTTCATTCCCTTATTCTTCATTGGTGTTTTCCATTTATGTTATGGTTGTTTGGGTGTTCATTTTTTGTTCAGTGGTGGGTTGGCTGGTGAGGAGTCATGAGGAAGAGATAATTCGGCCTTCATCTGGCTCACTTCTTATCTCTGGTTTTAGGATTCCACTTCCCATTCTAAGGTGAATTAGCAATGTGGTCTTCCAAGTGCTTTGGGATGTGCGTTAAGGAAGCTCATGGCTTATGGTAGTTTCAACCTTGTTGGCTATGGTCATTTATTGGTGATGGATTCATTGATTAAGCTCGTCATATGGAGGTTTTTCTGGGCCATTTTTCTTTCTTAGTGGATGTTGGTGGTTGCGGTGTCGAGATATTTGGGCATCTTTCTTGTGTCAGGTCGTTTATCAATAGAGTCGGTCGGATTTGGTGGATGTTCAATTCCATTGGAGGGTTTTCTGTTAAGGCTGATAGCTAGGTGTGTCAGGGTGTGTTGCTCATCTATCTCTCCATCTAGTTTTTTGATATTTATCCTTGAAGATGCAGTGACTATGTCACAACCACAACGATGTTGGATATGTATTGAAAGTGATGGTGATGGTTTCTCTTGCATCAATGGTTTCCTTGGTTGGTGGTTCAAAGGGCCTATGGTGTTTTTTCTGGTCGTTCATGATGATGATGATGGACTTTGGCAGTTGGTTTTTAAAGCAATTGGTATAAAGTTCAACAACGACTTTCTAGTGGCGGGGCGGGTTTCCACCGCTTCCTGTTGATGACATTAATGTTATAATGATGATGGATTTTTTTTATGGTATGACTTTGTGATGTTGATCAGTTCGAGATTCGCAACTTGATGTAGGATATGGCCCGAGGATTTGTTTTTTTTGTTTTTTTGAATTTTGAAAACAAAATTTTGAATTTTGAATTTTTTTTTGATGGTTGGTTGGGCGGTAGTTGGATCTTGTGGGTTCCCACTTTTCCAAAAAGTGGTTTTCAAAAATAATAATAATAATAATGGATTATGAGTGATGTTAATAATAAAGTACAATGACTAATATGGGGAATCTCTCTAAATTACATGAAACCCTTAATAAAGTATCCTTAGTACCATATATACTGATCCACTATGGACAATTGCTCCCCCGTAATTATTCATTTAAATATCATGAAAAATATTATGAGTTGGGTTGGGATTGACGTAATATTCTTTTCATGTGTCACATTTCAAAACATGTTCATTCGTGGATTCTACGACCATAAAATGAATAATGTATGTTACATAGAAGGATAAAGGGATAAAAAAAGCCTCCCAAATATTAAATGTTATTTTATTTAGAAAAATATTTGATAATATACCAAGAATTTTTTGGAGGAGAACATGCCCGAGTCTCTCAATAAATATACTATAGAAATAATTTCATATATTGGTTCAAAAAATATCTCGGGAATGACATGAATGGTTAGGATAACTACTCTTGTAAATTTATATGAATAACTAAATAAACTAATGAAAATAAAAAAATATATTGAGAGGATAAATCTCAGAAGAAATTATTTTAAAAAAATCAATAGGTCTCCCAAAATCATGGTTTTCAAAATCCTATCCCATACATTTATCTCTACTAATTGTTTCCCCCATTATTCTAATTCAAATTTAATTAATATTTTAAAAAAATTATGAAATTGTCCTTATAATTTTATGTCTCATAGTTTAATTGATTGAATAAAGATTTAAGGTAGACATGCAATTGGATGTTCAAACTCTTAAATAATAAAATTTGGAGAATACAATTGAAAAATACATAATTGAAATTCCTACACCCATTTCAATGGTGTTTCAAACTTTGTTTTATAAGTTCTACTTAAACCATATTGGAAATGTGAGTTGAACTTACAACTTCTTTTCAAGCTCCCTACTAGGGTCTTGATGATCTGGAAAATAAAAATTATAAAGGGAAAATGTAGGCCTATTAAATAAATATCAAAACTAAAGGATAAATTAAAATTAACTCCGAATATAAAGTAAATTCTAAAAAAGAAATAAATTTAAATTCTCAAAATTAAATAAAAAACTTCAAGTTTCCTCTCAGAAGATCAACTTTTTTAGTGGTCATTTAGATCTACCATACCTAGGTTAGTTGATTTACATATGATACGAGGCTAACTATATTGGGTTATCCTAATCTTGAATTTGTTGCAAATTCAGTACAAATCCTATACGCCATGAAGAAATGTGTATGGGATGTTGAGGAAGTGACCATAATCTGGATAACTCGATGGTGAGTATGAAGAATTCAGTATCAACCCAAATTTCATAAAATTATTCTATATCAAATTTTGGTTACATATATTCAATTTATTCAGTGATTACATCAGGGTTTATATCCAACTCTTCTTATTCTTATTCTACTTCTACATAGTTAGTACAGATGTTTGGGGGTTCTTCTTCTTCTTCTAACAGTGAACTTATATCATCAAGAAATATAGTAAAAAATGGTTTAGATATTGTTTCCTCTTTTTCCTTTTTTTCTTCTTCTTAAATTAGCTATGATTCCATTATTGCAATAAATCACTTAAAATATTTGTATCTGAGATCCATTATTTTGGTTCTTTTAATTCAATTGGATATGGTTTTTTAAATTTTTTGTTGGCCAACTCATGTTCAGTAGAAAGATCACCTTATTCTTTTTTCATCTTCTGAACCTGAAAATATAGGGTATCATGATTAGGATTAAAGTCATATTCAAAATTCTTACTTACCTCTTCATCATTTTCTATGTTTCATTACTTGTGACACACCTCTTTAAAATTTCATTTCAAACTATAGAATTTATCCTCTTCATAACATGGGTACCGTTGTGGGAACTCTTTAAATTGACTCTTCATCATTTTAATTTCTTCAAGTTTATATAGTAAATCCTTTATAATAATGGTAAACTAATCCAAGATAGTCAAAACCAAAAATATACAAGTGTACTAAAAGAAATATAAATAAATAAATAAATAACCTATACTAAATCAGGATACTGAAAATATGAAGATAAATTACCTAAATTATTAAACTAATTTAATCTCTACACATATACTTGGAAATGGAACTAAAAATTTAATAACCCTATAGGTTTAATTAATTATATAGATTTATTAAATTCAGAAATATATAATATAAAATAATGAAATCTCTAAACAATAGGGTAGTGTAGGAAATTTAATTCTGAGATAAAAGTAACTAAGATAGTCTTATAGAACATAATAGTTTAATTAATAAATATCAAACTATTGTATGATTAAAATCTATACAATTTTATGGGAAAAGTGATAATGATGGTTTTAGAGAAGTGGGTGCAAGAAAACTGAAGAATAATGTTAGGTAGCATTGAATCTAGTTTCATGGAATAATAAAGTATGATAGTAATTAATTAAAAATCATGAATTTTTCAGAATTAGGTCATATTGGAAACAATAGTCATGGAAAATAAACTCTAACATATACTCTCCTTTCATCATGGTTAGATACTTTAGGGAATAAAATAATGGGTATCCAAAACCATATTTAATCATAGGATAAGAACTAACCCGATGATCACAGTAGAAGTCTAAACCCTAGATCTCACATTTAAATAAAGAACATTTAATAAACTAAGTAAATGTTCATGCTCAATGAAATAAATAAATTAAATCAAACTTCTTAATCTCTCGTATAATGGTATGAAAAAAAGTATTTAGGGAATGGGTAACAATGAAGAACCAATGTATGAAACCAACATGAATTGAAATTTAAAAATAAAATAACTTATATATCTAATCCCATTTCAACATACATTACATGGAAAAAAATTTACCCCCTCATGCTATCCATGGGGGGTAAGAAAATAAAAGTATTAGTCTATTCATTAAGGCGGCAGTTGGCTAAAATTATCCATAAATATAGTCACTTAATTAAATCTAATTCAACTCTTATTTTAATCAGTCTTTCGGGACATTTTTGCGATCATTTAGTTAAATATACATAAAAACATGGAATTTATTAGTCTATCAACCGTCTTTCATGATGTGACTTTGTGTGTCACATCATGAAATGTATACGAACTCATTTGAATGGCTTCTTTTCACATTTTATTTTTAGATCTTGTATCCAGTCCACATCCTAAACTATATTCATGAAATAAAATACATTTCTCAAGAACTTTAATCTCTATTTCACTTCTTTCATTAGTTTTAATCTTTCTTAACCTCCATTGATCTTCATTTTTCATGTAAAGACATATTTTGATGTAAATCATTACAGTTTTGGCTATTTTTCTCGTTTTCTATAAATTTTCATAACTTTCTGAATATAAAAAATCTATCAAATATATGTGAATGAATTAATAATTTAAATCATAAAATAAATATATTTTAATACTAAATATAAATCATGAATTGTATGTATTATACTTCTTATAGTACCATCCGTTGTAATATTTTAAAGGGTGTATTAGTAAATTAAATTTTTATGATCAATGGGGTATGAACCATGGTACTCCTCATATATTATTTTATGTGGAACTTTTAAGAACTTTTCCAACTACATTGGAGAGAACATGAGTTCCTTCCCATCTACTAGAAACTTAATTAAATAATTCTTATCTCTTAAATCAAAGTTGGAATACATATATTAATCATGACCCAATCACAGATATAATGGGTCTTTATTTACTGAAACCATGCATCTCATCCTTTATAATGAATAAATTTTCAATCCAATTACAAGATCAAATTTAACAAATATTCATCTATTTTCTTGTAAATAAAAATTAATTGGGGTGAAATAGGATGATTTCATGTCTTGAAAAATCAACATGACTCACTTTTTGATTTCTTTGACATCATGAATCATCAGTAGAACCAAAATCATGTTTCATCCTCACTATTATAGCATATACAAGGAGGTTAAATGATGATGTTTAATGTTCAAGGTTGGAGAGAGAAAATAAAACATGGTTTGAAGGAGTGGGTATGATAGAGGATTCGATTCAGACTATTTATATATTTTTTTTCATTTATGGAATCAAACTAATTTTAAATATATGAAAAATTAATTAAAATGAAATATGAAATTCTGGAGTTAAGTATTAGAAGATTTATATGATTGAAAAGAAACAAAAAAAGTATGTCTATAGTAATAATAGCATCCAATGGTATTATCTAATGGTAGAAACCCCTGGTAGCGCATGGTGGTATCATCTGATGGTATTATTCAATAGTATTACTAAGTAGTAACACTTATATTAGTAGTACCCACTTGTAGCATTCCAGTAATAGAATTACAATGGTATCAGGACAATGGTAGCATCATATGTTACCACTTGAGTGGTAGTATACCATTATTGTACCCATTAGTAGCACATGACTTCGGATATAACTCTACCAAAAACAAAAATAATTAAGTAAATTAAACTATTAATACAAATTTATCATTCCATGCTCATGTTTGATATATATAAGTAAATAAAACTAATATCCATAGACTTGTAATATTTATTTCATCCACCGAATCTATGCAGAACAACTTCTTTCATCTATATACTCAACTTCTATAGTGGATAATTCAAATGAATTTTTCTTTTTTACTACACCATTATACTAGGGAATTTCCTAAAAAGTGACATGTTCTGGATGTTTATTTTCTATATAACTTACATCCAAAAAAATCTTCATATGAAAAATTAAAAAATTCAAAGGTTATTTCTATAGAGTAAAAAGATCCAAAATTAGTTGTGATCTTTAGGTATTTAAAAAAATTTTAATATAATTCAAATGATATTCCTGGTTATTTTCTTAAAAATGATCACATACACGCACACGCACTAAACATATTATCTGGTTGGAATGTTATTAAGTAAACTCCCCATCAAACCTCTGTAATTTGTTTTCTCAACTAGTTTCCTAATTTCATCAAGATCCAATTTACATGTGCTACTAATAATATCATCACTTCCTTTTGATCACTTGATGATTTTTTTTAAAGACTCTTTGAGTATTTTCATTGATTTAAATGATTTCTTTTTTGTATTTTAAAAAATATGAAATCCAAGATTGAGTTACCTTTACCATTAAACTCATTTCAACATTATTTTGCATAATTTTTTAAAATTTTACACACAAGAAGTTTTTCTATGATCCAAAAATAATGTCATTGAAATATATTTTGACTTAAAAACATATTTGGAAATCCTTTATATAAATAAGTTTAGATTATCTATCTCAATTGAAAAATCATTAGAAATAAGGAAAGTCTTAATCCTATCAAACCAATCACTTGGATCCTTTTTAAACCAAAAAAATTCTTTTTATAATTTGAAAATATGATTTAAGAAATGAGTATTTTAAAACAAAATGGTTTGTTCTCAAAAAAGATCCACAATATTATAACCATTAAGAAAATAAATATTGGCATCCATTTGATATAGTTTTAAATTAAAGTTTTATTTATAAGTAAGTGAAATTAAACTAGACTCAAGTTTATTTAATGGATAGTAGGTATCTTCAGATCCAATACCTTTTTCTTGATTATATCCTTTTGCAACTAATCTAGACTTATTTCATAAAATTGTTTCAGACTCAAAAATCTTGTCCCTAAACACTCATTTAGTTCCAATGGTTTAGTAGTCTCTATATCTTTCCACTAGTTCTTGAACATTGTTTCTTTCAATCTAATTTAATAATTATTTCATAACCACAACCCAAAATTCATCATAAATTTCTCCAGTGATGTTTTTAGGCTCATGTTTTGACAAAAAGGATTCATGTTCAAATTGGTTTGTATGAGAATCTCTAGTTTGAGTACCTCTCTCTAGATCTCCAATAACAATATCTAAAGGATGGAATCAATGAGTTATAATGTATATTGGGATAGAAGAACATGGTACTTCGTTTTATTCTCCAAGGTTTGGTTCAAAAACATTCTTAGATCTATGTTATTTGTTTACTATATGTTTTATAGGTATATCACAAGGTTTGGTTAAGGTAATGATATCCAAGTTAGAAATATCATTCTCAAGGTTTTCTAGATGACTTTTGTATCATGTGTTATAGTTTCATTAAATCTAACATATAAAATTTCTTCCACAACATTGGTTCTATTATTAAACACCCTATATGATTTCATGGAGGTTGAATAATTGGGAAAAAATCATTCATCACTTTTTGTTTAAAATTTATAAAAGATATCTTTTTTATAAGAATTAAGACCTTGTAACCAAAAAAACTAATGTAATTAACCATTAGTTTTCTTCCATTTAATAACTCATATGTGGTCTTATTTAAAATTGGACTAATATGAACCTGATTGGTGATATGGAAGGCTTAATTAAAAGATTTTTCTCAAAAATAGATAGGTGATTCATATTTATTGATCATGGTATATGAAATCTATTAAAGATTCATATTCTTTATTTCAACTACTTAATTTTATGTGGGGTACTAGGAGTAGATTAGTTGTGATTATAGACATATTATGTGCATAAATTCTTAAATTATTTATTTACAAACTCATATCCATGACCACTCCTTAAGTTCTTAATAGTTATTCCACTAACGTTTTTTATAGATTTTCACTATTTTTTAAAATTTTAAAAAGAATCAATTTTGGGAGATAAAACATTCCCAAGTAAATCTAGAAAATTCATCTACATGAACATAAGCATAATAACTTCTTCTATGCCACATCCAAGATTCTTTATAAAAGTAACTTAAAAAATACATGTTTTGAGAAAATAATGAATCTAAATCAACTATATAAACATTATAACTTTGTAATATATTAAAAACTAAAGCATACTTAGAATCATATAATTTTAATCATTATTTTATAACATGAAATTATAAGCATATTCACAAAATTAAGAGATTATTATAAAATTATACCTTAAGACATCAACAAATATGACTTTAGAAATTTAAATTGGAATAGATTTACTAATTTGAATAAGTACAATTAATTTACCATTTCTATTATCACCAAATTTTACATGTAAACCATCCACTTTTATAAGGATATTAAATATTGATTAATATCTATTCATATGACTAGAATATCCACTATCCTAATAACATAAATTCTTATGGGTACTCTTCAATCATGTTTCCTACAACAGGTTTAAACAAAAGAGGGTTTTGGTACCCACACTTTATTGAGTCCATAGAAGTTAGAAACAATATATTTTTGAATCCAATGTAGTTTAACATTTTTATCATAGTATAATTAAGTATTTAAGAAATAAAAAACTTATTAGGTTCATAATAATATGAACTGTTTATAAAACTAGATAATCTTGAGCAAGTAATAAACTTATTTTTATAAATTATCCTTTGACTGGGATGGTACTCAGTTCAAGCTGTGTAACTCAGTGGGTTCTTCTTACCATGAATCTTAGTTAAGGTTTCTTTAAAAAAATTATATATCTTTCAAAATCCCTTTAAATTTTTTCATTTTGAATTTTATGTTCATTTTTCTCTTTTAACAAAGTATTGTTCTTTTCTTTTTCTATAGACTTGGACATTTTATAAATGAGGCATAAAACATGTAACCTTTTCATATTTATATATATATATATTTAAATTCATTCATAGTGTCTTAAAACAAAGAACAATATTTCTATAATTATTTAATATTCATTTATGATTCATGGGGAGTATCCCTAAGTGAGGTAGAATTAGTTACCATGGATGTGTTTGTCATAAATCACATATTAACCCTTTCATTATTATATTCTTTACTTGAATAAGATTCACTGGAACTATCCTCATGGTAACTCTAAGTCTCCTTCATATCTCTCATAGGTCAGTTTCCTCTATCCTTATAATTATCTTTACATTAATTTTGTAAATTCATCTTTGATTTTTCAATTTTTTCTTATACTCATAAAATGATACTTCCCCTAATTAATTTTGTTTCTTCCAAATAATTATTTTTCAATCATTTTCTCCATATTTTTATTTCTTAAAGAATTTATTCTTCATTTAGAATTTATTAAATATCATGGTTAGCAGACTCATCTCCAAATCATTATTATAAGATTACTCACCCTTACTTGAACGTTTCTCTTCAATTTTCTCTTTAATCCTTAATTCTAATGTTTTTAAAGATAATATTTTTATTTTTTTTCTATCATCCTCTTTATTAGCGTTTTACTCTCCCTTGTACAGCATTTGTTTCCCAATTAGCTTCATCACTAGAAATTTTATTTTGACACATAGATCTCTAATAGAGAGAGACATTCCTCTTCATCGATCAAGTAATCATCACAGAATTCTCATCACTTGATTTTGTCTTATATTTTCTTTCCATTCACATGAATCATATTGATGATTTCATTAAACCTGAAATAAATTTTATAAATTGATTCCCCATTTTTCATTTTAATTGGATCATATTTAATAATATATGTATTTAGCTGTATTTCTTTAACATTTAATGTGACTTTAGGAGACACAACAAGTGTATCTCATAATTCAAAAGTAGTGGCACATGAAGATATTATATTAAACTAATCTTCTCAAAAAGCACAATATATTGAATTCATAGCTTCATAATTATAATCATAAGTCACCTTAGTGAAATCACTCTATTCAACTTTTGTATCTTCCTATTTTTCATATGTATCTTTTATTATTTTAAAATTTTTAGAAACCATAATCTCAATATGTATTTTAATTTTAAGATTCTATTGAGAATAATTATTACTATTAAAATAATTAGTCCTTTTAGTAGCAATATCCTCAAGTCTATTATTATTCATAAATATAAAATTTTAAAATTAATATAAATTCAGATCTTTTGGGTAAAACATAATCATTTTTAAAACTAGATGATAAAAAAAGAATGAAATAATAGAATCTTATACCAAATATTGTTCAGAGTAGATTACTCAAAAGGGGGTGAATTGAGTATCCAATAATTTTTTTTTAAAAATACCATTTAAAAAATCACAATTTAGAAATCATTTGAGTTAACTAAATTTGTAGTAATTTTTTGAAAGAGATATTACCTTTCCCAAAAAAGCAAGTCTCCTTTATTGGATAAAAACAAAAAACTTACACCAGTCTGAAAATAAGAGTATTATCACAATCTCTCTTAAGAAGAAGTAAAAACTCACGAGGAAGATGATCATACCATGGAAAATCGACACTACCAACGCCTTTATTTTCAAGGCCATCTACCACCAAATTTTCTTCACAATAAGTGTGAGTGATGATCAGATGCATTGAGTAAAGAGAATACAAATAATTGATCCAATGATTAGTGAGATTCCAAGATATGTAAAGATACCCTACCCTGATAGCTATAAAATAGTTGTAGAATCACTCTCATGCCAGAGATTATTCCACCCAAGTCTCCTACCATGTTCCTCCACAATAATAACACCAAGCATCTCCACTTCAATTGAAGAGTAAATGCCACAAGAACCATGAAAACAGCCAAGAAAACCACCTTAGTGATCTCTTAAGATAGCACCATAGTCGGAGGGACCTGGATTGCCTCTAGAATCCCCATCACAGTTAACATTAATCCAACCAAAAAAATGTTATTCCCATAAAACTTTCAAGCTATCATACGGAGGCATGAAAGATCCTTTTACTCCAATCTGATTTAGAATAGTCAATTCATGAATTGAATTAGATCATAAATGTGTACTTGGAATGATGGCCTCATGAATTGCAGCAAGAATGCAAGCATGGGCATTGTGGGCAGAGAAGGACACACCAGAATGGAGTACATGATTGCAGATATACCATATGTAATATAGAAACTCTAATGCGGAAACCAAGAATAAATCAAACAGTTATGTGGATAGAGATAGGGACCCCCAACTTTGAATAAAATCTTGAATGAGATTCGTCTATGGCAATGAGATTTCAAAAAAAACTCTAATGGATTTTCACATTAAAGCAGCTACAACATAGCATAGAAAAATATGATCTGCGTCCTATTAATGTTTATGTAAAATATAACATGAGGAACATAAATATATTCCACAGTTCTATAGATAACAATCTGTTGGGACTTTCTGATGAGCAACTCTCCAAGTCAATATAGATCGGGATGGCCTAATAAAATTCTTTTTTAACCCCTTAATACACCTAAAGTCCACATTGAAATTCAAAGAGAACCTATAAAATAACTTAGAAGAAACCAATACATTAGAAGAAGGTTTCCAAGCCCATAAATACTCCCTCTTAGATAAACAATACTTGTTAACAAGATTCTCAATATGCTATGGAAGATCCTCCATGTTATCCAAATAGTCCCTAATAGAAATACTCAAATCCAAGTTAGTGTCAACACCCCCACCAAATCAACAATAGGAGTATCACACCAATTTTCCTTCAAAAAATCAAGAGATGGATCTTAGAAACAATCCATCTTGAATGATGATCAATTGAGAAAAATATTTTTTTGAAGGCAGGCCAAGCAGAAGAATCAATATGATTAAAATCCCCCTTCAAAAGTCTTTTCATAAATTTATCCTGAAGGAAATAAAGAACCTCAGATTTTCTATTTAAGATTCTCCACATAAAATAAGCTTACAGAGAATCATTGAAGAGCTCAAGGTTTTTTATATTTAAACCCCCATCATCACAGGGTTTACAAAAGTTGTTCCAAGAAATCGTAGCTAGTTTCCTCTGAAGTATGTTTTCTCTTCATATGAAGTTTTTGAGAGATACATTGATATTATTTGTGAGATAAATATGAAATTTTTACACCATAAAAGAATAAAAAAATTTGGAGATAATAACATAATTAATCAAGCAAACTCTACTATCCATGGAGAGAGTTTTTCATTTCTAAGAAGCAGGTTTTTTTCTGACCTTACTTAGAATCTCTAAGAAATAGTAAGCATTAGGCCTCCCCCAAAACAAAGGCACCCCCAAATAATTGAAGGGATGCACTCCCTCCTGTATTCTAAACTCTCCAAAAATATCATTATTCTTGGGAACAGAGATGTTCCTTCAAAATTAAACGAAATATTTTTCCCAACTTATTTCTTGTCCAAAGATAAAAGAGTAGTGAGAAAGGGCTCTTTTGATATTCTTGATATTTCTATTATCCCCCTTGGTAAAAAGAATAATGTCATCAGCATATAACAAGTGAGTAGGATAAACGAAATCCCAAACTACATTAATCACCTTCATTTTCCCATTTCCTTTCATAATGGAGAGAAGTTTGCTAAGGTAGTCTTCCGCAATAGAGAGAATAATAGCAGAAAGGGTGTCACCTTACCTTACCCCTCTAGAACAATCAAAAAACCCCTCAAGGGACCCATTAATAAGGACAGAGATATGATCAGATCTAAAAATGTAAATAACCCAATAAATAAAGACTTCATTAAAACTAAACATTTCAATAACCTTGCAAATGAATCTACAGTCCATTGTTTCAAAGGCCTTCCTGACATCAAGTTTGAGATCAATATTTCTACCCCTCGTGGATTTCTTTAACAGATTGACACATTCAGAAGCAGTGATAAGAAAATCCTGGATCAATATCCCTTTGATAAAACCAAATAGATTTAGAGAGACAATCTTTCCAATAATCAAATCCAACCTTGTGGAAAAAAATTTACAAATGATTTTGTAGATAGAGTTAACTAAAGAAACTATCTTGAATAGATGTATTTCATTGGAATTATCCACCTTTGGAATCAAATCTAGAAACTCATCATTCCAACCATGAGGAAGGTAACCTCATTTAAATAAATTAATGATAAGCCTGCAAACATCAGATTGAACAATGTCCCATTATTATTGAAATAAAAGATTACCAAAACCATCTAGTCCTTTGGAACTTTCAAATTTGAGACTAAAGACCGCCTCTTTAATTTCAATATTCAATAGAACAACAGTGATATTAGTGTTGTCTTGATGATCCACAAGTTTGGGAATGATACATTCCAAATGATCATTATTAAAGGAAGTCTCATTAAAGATATCCTTAAAATAAGAAATCACATGACTTGAAAGATCCCCCCTATTGTCAAAAATCTGATATCTATTTTTTAATAAAGAGAGAGGAATGGAAACCTTCCTTATCTTCTAGAGAGAATTGAATAACTTGGAGTTTCTATCACCATGCTTCAACAATTTTTACTTGAAAATATCTCTTTGAAAGGCATCTTTAAAATTAAAAAGATTATTCAGCTTAGAAATGCATTCTGATTCCCCCTGAGTGTCACCTGAGAATTAAAACAAGGTACATTGCTCTTGTAAATTCTGGAGATAATCTTCAAGAGATGTTATTTCCTAGTCAAGAGAATTGAAACAAACTTTACTCCATGTTTTAAGATACCTTTTAAGGAGTTTGAGCTTGATGAAACAAGAAAACTCACCCTTCCGAAAATTCAAAGAGCTCCAAGTTTGTTCAATAATGGATCTATACTCTGGGTGATTGATCCATGCCTTGTTGAACCTAAAAGGTAAAATAGGTCAAGGATCATTACCCGCCAAGTCAGCCAAAATGTGATGATGATTCGAATTGAATCTAGAAAAATTCGTACAAGAAAAGGAATCCAATGAGTCAAGAAAATATTCATTAACAAAAGCCATGTCAATACAACTAGCAACGAACCTGTTCAAAAACATTATATACCAAGTTTATTTATCTCTAAAAAGATTGACCTCAAATAACCATTAGAGTCAATACAATCTCTAAACTCCATGGATGAAATATTATTAGATATGGCCCCCAATTTCTCATCTAGATTCATGATGGCATTGAAATCTCCCAGGACTAACCAAGGACTAGAAATAGTTGAATTGAGGTTCTCAATATAATGCAATAATATTCTAAGATCTTGATAGTTGTTAAAAGTATACACAAAGGTACAGAAATACTGAGAACCAAGGTACCTAAATGAACAAGTGACATGCTGATCAGTACTAATAATAAGGGAAATATCTAAAATAGAGTAATGTGCCAAAAACCATAACCTCTTGATCTCAAACAGATAGTTATTTTAACTAATTAGTTGAAAACCCAAAATTCTCCAAATTAGAAATTATAGAGGAAATTATTATTTTAGTTTCAGTTGATCCAATAAATAGAGTTCTATGAAGCTGAATAAAAAACCTTAGAGACCTTAAAGTGTCCCTATTAGCCAACCCCTATAAATTCCAGAAGAGAAACTCTAATTAAACTTGATATTGGGGCTGTGACCCCCTTTTTTAGATCCTATAATTTTTATCTTGCCTTCTTTAGGGGGTCTCCCAACATTATTTTCGGTATTGGGAGCATCTGGAATAAGGTCACTAATATCAAAGTTAGTACTGACTCTCTTTCAGTTAAGAGGAAACCCTTTATCACCATTTCCTAGCTTCGTCCAAAGAGAACAAGTATCAGCCTCACTGACAACCCTTACTTAAACTAGGTTATCAAATGGATCTTTTGGACATCCCGATTACAATAATCCATCAGATGGAAGAGTAAAAGCCGCATTTCATTATAAATTAACATGGACCTTGACCATTTTAGAACTGGGAATAATTTCAGGGGAATGCAAAACAACGGGACTTAAAGAGGATGATTTACCCCGAATTTTTGCACTGGAAGAATCTGAAATCACTTTGATGGAATGTTTCTCAAAAGGGGTTGTGATAACCATGTCCCTTTTTTCTACTACACTAACAGGAAGTGAAATTTTGTGTGCTGGATTGCAATGTTCCTTGTGCACTTCAGGATGAGGATTATTTTCAGAGGGCTGCAATGCTGCAGTATTTGTAGAAGTTGGATCCCCATGGATTTCAGCATTGAGGCTAGTAGAAACCACTGTGACGGAATGTAAAGCAGTAGGAATTGAGAGATCTGAGACACTACCATCTATGGAACTGATCAGGGGATAAATTTTTTCACTGGAGGACATCACTGTAAGAGTTGAAGAGACTGCCTCACCTTGGTTTTCTGGAATGATAATTATTTTATAAGCATGTGTACAAGTAAGAGAAGGAATTGTTTTGGCCTGGATGTTAAGGGCTTCATTGTACTTCTCTTCTTGAATACCCCTAACCAAGACAGTGAATTCATTATTTAGTTACTGGTGAATGAAACAATCCTCTAGTTCAGTTTGAAGATTAAAAACCAGATTAAATACTTCATTTGAGATGACAATATGTAGTTCCTGGTCATCTGGAAATCTCATCATGATTGGAGAATGAGTCATATAAGCATTTTCTTTCTCTTCTTCATTAATTATATCATCCCATAAAAGCTTTAAGGTATAGGAGGGTCTGGCTTCAAATAGAATAGGAGCCTTGGAGGATCTATTAGTCTAATCATTAACGGGTGATGAGTCAATCTACTTCTAAGTAACACCTTTTTCCATCCAAAGAATTCCATCCCTTTCCGTTCCAATTAAAATCAATCCAATCTAAGGATTTGTTATCAGCAATGACCTTCTTATAGAGCATACTGTAATTAGAAACTTAATGACCAACTATCATGCATACATTAAAAAAGGGGGCACATTCTCATACTCAACTCTGGTATCATAAGTGGTGCCATTAGCAATAAATGAGATACTGGTAGGCCTTTTAGATCCCAGATTCACATCCACAAGTATCCTAGTGAATAATCCAATCTCTCCATCCAAGGGCCTCTGGTCCATCCTAAGGGGACTACCAAGGCATGATTCAAGATCATTGGGTTTCCTTGGATTCCAAATGACCCAATTCAAACCATGCAACCTAACCCATATTTGGGCATTGGATTGTTTGATATTGAATGGGTTGAAATTAACATTCACTAGGATAGTCTAAGAATTATGGGATTAAGTTGCAAGTTACCAGAGCTCCATGATACATTCAAGGCATCCTTAGAGTGAAATATGATGTGAAAGATCCCTCGCCCAATGGGGATTATCCTCCAATCTCAATTTCTCCAGAAATGTGACACACTACATTTAAAATCATCATATGACCAAGGTTTGTCACCATTCGAGTAAATAACATAGCCCGGGATCAAATATTTTTAGAGATTAATCCATTGTTTCAAGGCCTTTGGATCAGCCACCATTAAGAAACCATCATTTTCAAGTATTTTTACATTGGATTTCCACGAAGAATCTTCCTTGATTGGATCCAACAAACCATAACCAGAGAGAGCCTCTGTGAAGGATAAACCATTCTTCATTAAAATAAAGGGTTCAGATATATCCAAAGCTTTGATCTGTTCATTTAGAAAGGATCGATAATCATTAAAAGACAATTCACATTCAGGATTAAAGGAATCCATTAATTAAAGCAAAGAAGGGGCCCAAGAATCTGAGAATTTCCATATCTATCACCAAGAATTAGTTTACCCACTCTCTCCATGTTTTAATCCAATATAAAAATTAGTAGTAATAAATAATTTGATGTTTTTTAAATGTTTCCTAATAGATTAACCACATCCTAGTTGTTACCATTTTTAAATCTACTTTATCTTTTTTTTTTAAACTCAAATCACTTCAAACATAATATATAAAACACATATTAAAGATAACTATCAAATTATTGTTTAGATAAAGAATTTTGAAATGATATATAAATTTTAAAACACTGTTATAAAAAAAATAACACACATAATAAGTAAATACAAGAGGTTTAGTCTCATGTTAAGACATAATATTCTCTATATGATATTCACCCATAATTAAACATGTTTATTAAATAATAAAATTATCCACAACATGGAATGGGTCTTACATACAACTGTACACAAGGTATTCTAGGCCATACATAGCTTCTTCCATGGTATGTTATGTGATAAAACATGTAAACTAAGAAAAATAGAATTTCTAATTACTCTCCAGTTTAGTGTATGAGATTGTGATCCATAAATATAAAAGTAAAATAACCACAAATCAAAAGTAAATAAAATAGAAAAGAATAAAAAAAATTAGAATTTTCTATATCGATCTCTTTCTATGATCAGCTTGATGTGATCAAAAATGATCTTCTTATTCTAGTTTATTGTCTTTAATTATAATATTAAAGTCAGTTAGAATATTTTCATCAAGGTTTTTACTTTTAACTGAAAAAATAGCAATGTATGTCGCACAAAAAATCATCTATTATTTTCAAAAATAACACTTAAGATCAGCGATCCAGATAGTTAGTAGTACAAAGTAATCGATCATACTTTATTCTTGTTGGTTTCCATGGAATTATAAATTTTCATAAATTAAAATTATCTATTTGAGGATAATTATAAAAAAGATAATTCCTCACACTAGGAAACAAATATGGAAATTAATACTTTGTCTTCAGTGCATTCGAGTAGCTATTTTAAGAATAATCATTCCTAAATAATCATACTTACCAAATATCTCACTTAAATTAAATCCATAAACTATCCATTAGAAAATATAATTTAAATTTAATTCTAGAAATATATAGAAGAGGAACTTCAACTTCCTGTAATGGTTTCATCTAGAATCAGCATGTTTAGACTGGTGGTAGAAAAAATCATTGGTGGTAGAGGATTTATCTTGGAAGTGGTTGAACATTGACTAATGATTGAATAACTAGCCTCGATTTTGAATGATTCAACTACTGTATGTTGACTAAACCTATTTGTATAGAGTTTGTAATACTGGTATAAAACTTTAACTAATGGTATCACTCTTTTTCTAGTAGTGGAAGATCTATACTGGTGGTAGGATATCTCTTCTGATGGTAGAGGACTTTATCTAAAATAGAAAGATCCTTCAAATAATAGAACAAGTCCTCTGATGGTAGAAGACATTAACTATTGATTGGAGTAGTCTTCTTGTGGTAGTAGCGGTGAATTAGTAGTATAAAGCTATAACTGGTAGTATAATAAGTATACTAGTGGTAGCATGTCTTACTTACAGATATTTTTAGTATATTCCTGATTTGTAAAGATTCTATCATTCAACACATATATATTCAGTAAAAAAAAGAAACATGATTTTTTTTCATTAAAATAAAGAATTATTGGACTACGCTAATAATCCCATCCACTTTCATGATGATCACAAATCATGGTTGAAAATAAAATTCAAAAAAGTGTATTTAATGGAAGTACAGAGCTTAAAATAAACATCAAAACTTTTAAATTATTTCACAAAATAAGAAAAGGAAAGAATAATGTTCTGTAAAAATTGAAAAAAGAAAAAAACATATCATAACATACTCATTATACACATTCTCCCAATTTTGAAATCATCATAAAAGAAGAAAGAGGAGAAATATATATTAGAGAAAAGATAAATGAACAATGAGTACTAATTTTTCATTAATACTAAACTCAAATAAGTACATCATCAAAAAACAAAAAAAATAAGTCCCTGTAAGACCCCTGTTATATTTCAAAGTATATTTGTTAGGAATGGAGGTTGGATAAACTGGGTCTTTTTCTTTTCCAAAAATAGGTGCAATAGTGGGACTAGAAAGAGGTTTGAGAGGCCTAAACACAACATTGGAGGAAACTATAATGAGATGTCACATAGCATAAATGAAATAAGTCCAAAAGAAATGACAATAATATAGGTTTTTTGAAGAGGTACTAAAATAGGTTTAGAAACTGAGGTTGTCACATGAATAGTAGGAGGAATAGTCATTGTGGTTCTATAAGTGTGGATAAAAGGATCCATCTACTCTACATTCTCCACCACCCCTGTAAATTGGGTCTTTTCATCCATAAATCATTATATGGTGTTGATAACTCCATCAAATATGTCACTTTCTCCTTGAAAGACAAATTAATATGAGGCAACCTTATGTTATAAACCTTTTTTAATAGTTTCACTGTCACTTCTATCTTTGTTCATAAGTTATCTAACAAGCTTCTAGATGTTCTCACTATAATATTTGATCCATCAAATATCATTTTAGTGATAAGTAGAATAATTATCTATCACTCTTTGTATCTATACCCAAATAATACTTCTAATCAGATCAGCATAAACAATAGAAGGCACTAGAATAGGAGGATCTCTAAAATAATGGGCTCCAACGGTGGAAAGAGTTTCCATCCTTCTAAGAACTGATAAATATTTATATATCAGGTATACAATCATGTCTTCCAAAGTAGAATGGATAACACCAATCCACTCAACCATGTTTTTTTCCTCCACTTCTAAATTTCCTATAATCAGAAATAGATTAGTTTTGTGGTGAGACACAACCAATGATACAACCAAAGATATTACAACTTATTTGAAGTTTTTTCCTGAATGGTATAAGACCTAATAAAACCACCAATATAATATAACATATCTCCATTAAAGGAACCAAAATCAGATCGGGTTAGGGAACTAGTGTGATGTGGATGAGGTGGTGATTAATTATCATATATTTTTAAATTAATATCCTCATGACATGATACATTATCAAGCACTGGAGCTAAAATTACTGCTCTCATATTTCTAGATAGTACCAGAGAAGAAAAAGTCACAAGAAGCTCTTATTGGTATATCCTTCCTACTAATAATCCCTTAGGATCCCTCTAAATAATTGAAATGATAGGTCCACCATGATCATATAGATTTCCCTCTTCATGATTACCATCATCGTTTTAATTAGAATATGTTAGGACAAGAAGAACTTTCCCTAGGTAGTTATCTCCCTTAGATTGTGCATCCTCACCATCTTTATATGTCTCTATTGGGCTTCCAGAAACTTCAATTACTAAAAAAACCCTCTAAGTTGCTATCCCAATATCCACTAATAGTCTTACGAAACTAAGAAATTGTTATTAAGGTATTAGTTTCTTTATCCTGGTATTCAATATCCAGATCATATAAATAGTCATTGGATAAAATAATGATATCATCTTATCTCTTTGAAGTAGAACCCTTAAATTGATCACTTTTGTAAATTTCAGAATCTAAAACTTAATCATCTCTAGAATACTTTCTTTATAGAGTAAATAAATAAATTATTTTTATTTTTCCATGATTTCAAAAGGTTCTTCCTCTAGTACATCATTATATTAAGCCACATATTTATCATAAAAATTAACTGACACCTCTTTTAGCTCTAAGCTATGATCAACTAAATCCTTGGGTTTAGATGAGTTCTTCACTAGGTTTAAATTATCATAAATTTTCTCACTATCCACCACCCACTTCATAAACCATTTATTATGATTAACATTCATCCTTATATAAGTATCATGGAACATAAAAAACAACCAAATTGAGTGAAATTATCTTCCCTATCAGCAACAATCCCTCTTGTTTATAATATAGTAGAAATATTATTTGGATAGAAAATAAAATTGGACATTGAAGTAGGATTACATAACACCATAATTTTCACTATGATATATCTACTTAGGTTTATCTTGTCCCCTATTTTCATAACAGATGTAAATACTATATCTTGATACCTCAAAATGCTAAAGTCCCCCTTCCTATAACACAACATATGTTATATGAACTTCAAGAGAAGTTGAAATTCCCCATAGATATATACTATACTTGGCCTTATAATAGTATCATCACCTCTAATCTCTAGAAGATAATATTTGAAAAAAATTATGATCACTGTGGTAATAATATTTGTTTTCATTATAAATTTCTTTTTCATGGACTTCTAATCACTTTTCCCAAGGCTTCAAATAGAACACAAGTTCCTTCCCATATAAAAACATCTTAATGAAATATTTCTTATCCTAAAACACAAAATTTACATAAAAATAAAGAAAATAAACCAATATTATATAGAAGTTTCACTTATTTAATGAGAGACATGCATCCCACCCTTTCCCTTGAATAACTTTCCAAATTAGTGACTTTTTTAAATTCAAAAAGTCATATATATTTCTTTCTTAGTGAATACAACTCTGGATAAAATAATATAAATTTTAACTTGATATATTTAATTGTATCTCGATTTTATTTATGTCATGGTTGAGACTTTTTTTCGAGAACTAGGAGCACACTTCATCATCACAATTTTATAACAAACATAGAAGTTATAGGATGAACATGAGTCCTCATAACTTTATTTTTTAGGTACTTATAATAACTTTTCCCATGTTTTAAAAGAGAAAATGGGTTTTTTCCATCTACTGACATCTTAATGAAATATTTCTTATCCCAAAACTCAAACTCAGAATAAAAATAAAAAACAGCAACTAATCGCACATATAGTGGTGAAATATTTACTGATATCCATGAAACCAACCCTTTCTATTGAATAACTATAAAAAATAATGAATTTCTCGAATTAAAAAATATTCATCTATTTCCTTTTCTATGAATATAACTATGGAGGAAAGAAGAGTATTTTGTAGCCGAATAGATCAACTTGAGTCACCATTAAATTTAATTCATGGTCTAGACACATCTGGAGGACTAAGAGAACACTTTATCCTTACCATTACAACAGAAACACAAAAGTTTCAGGATAAATGTAAATGGTTATAGATTTAGAGAAGAAGAAAAAAGAGGCCTAAAAGAGTGTACATAATAGAGGATTAAATTTATAATCATAATATGTATTTTATTTATTTAGGGCATCAACTTAATTTTAAATATAAAAAAATAATCGAAATTAAATAAAGAATTTAATAGTTAGATATATATTATTTATCGTAGAAAATAATCATATAAATATGTATATAACAATAGAAGAATCCAATAGTGTTTTTGATAGTATAAACCACTAGTATAACAAAATGGTGTCATCTAATGTTATTACTCAATGGTGTTAAATAGAAGTCACACTTATAATGTTATTAGCCACTGGTAGTAAGCCAAGGGTACCAAGATAATGGTATCGGGACAACTATAGGAGGAAAAAGGAATCATCGGATGGTATCACCTACATTGTAGCATTGAATGTTTTTACCCAGTATTAGAACATATATTGTGGCTTAAATCTACCAAAAATAAAATAATGGAAATAAAATTCTTAATAGAAATTTATTATTCCAAGATCATGTATGATATAGTTTATTAGTTCATTATTAAAAGTCTACATAATTATTTCACTAATATGATGTCCAGTGCCAATGAATTCAAGAGTTATATCCCCTTTTTCAAAAATGTATTACAAAAAATGATGTCATATATCAAGGTTTTTTATCCTAAATTGAGACATATGATTCTTATAAATGTTAATAGAACTTGTATTTTCATTGTTTATATGTACATGTGTAAACTAATATCCATAGTATAGTCATGTTTATTTTATCCATAGAATGTGAGAATATAAACTTCCTACATATATTCACTCATCTTTAATAGTGAATAATTCAAGAGGATTCTAGTTTTTAAAAAGCCGTGATAATAGAGATGTTCCCAAAAAGTTACAAGTTCCAGAGGTTCTTTTTATATCTAACCTATAACCACCAAAATCTATATAAAAATAACTAACTAATTCCAAGGTTTTTTTTATAGAGTAAAACAATCCAAAATTATTTTTATCATTATGGTATTTAAAATTTATTTTGAGAGAATTAAAATTATATTCCCTGATATTTTCTTGAAAATGAGCATAGACACACACCCTATATAAAAATATCAAGATGGATATTTTTTATGTAAATTAAACATGATATCATGACTCTATAAATGGTTTGGTACACTAGTTTCCTAGTTTCATCGTGATCCAATTTATAGGTTGTACTCCTTGTAGTATCACTTCCTTTTAATCTATCCATTACAAAAAAAATAAAAATATCCTCTTTTTATTCTATTTTATTTAAAATGATTCCTTACTTATATTGAAAAATCTAAAAACCATGGATGAATTTTAACAAACCCATTTAAAATTCATTTTGTAACATTTTTGAAAACTTTATGTATGAAGAGTTTTTTGATGGTGCAAAAATAATATCATGACCATATATTTGGACTACAAAAACATATTTGGAAATTCTTTTATTAATATGTTTGAATCATCTATCCCTTTTATAAATCATTAGGAATAAAGAAAGTGATGATCCTATCATAAAAAGATATAGGATATTATTTTAAACTTTTAAGTGATTTTACTAATTTGGAAACCTAATTTAGAAAATGGGTATTTTGAGATTTTAAGGTCTTGTGTTTTTTGTGTCGAGTTGAAGACCACTCCCAATTTGAACATTTCAAATAATGGCTATGTCATTTTCTAATATAATGATCAGAACAAAATTTTGAGAGTTTTATCATCTTAATTTCATGTATTTACATGATTCTCAAGCTTTGGATAAAGCCTCAAGTGTTTAAAAGAGGTTTCAAGAGCGTCGAAAGATAAATGGACTATTTTGGGCTATAGGCAGAGGGCACGCAGTTTAGGGTATACTGTGTGGAACCTTTGAGGTAACCATGCAGTCTAGTTTTGAACTGCAATGTGGTTTTGGTAAACCTATTATGGAGGTTGCATGTCCATGTTGGCTCATCTGAAGAAGTTTTCGTGGAATACCACATAGTTTGTGTGTTGTAAGTGCAAGTCGTGCAATAGGTTTCATGGGTACTACCACTTAGGTAGTACCTATTCACTATAGCCATGAACATTTGGTACATGGTTTGTCTAAACTTGTAATTTAAACCATCATGCCTCTTTATTTGGGGAAAATGATGATTTTCCCTCTCTTTTTGTCTCCTTTTCCCTTCTTTTTTATTGGCTGCATATAGTAGTGTAGGGTTCCCCTATTTTTCCTCCACCTCTCCTTTTTATCCAACTCATTAGTCTTAGATCTATTTCATTCTACGTTGGTGGCTATATAACCCCCTCAGTAATGCTAAACTTATACACACTTCCTCTTCTCTTTGTTTTAACCTCGTATAGTGCTAAATATGGTTAAGCCATTATGCCCTATTTTTAGGGTGTTTGATAGAAACTCAGATCTACACTAATCCACTTAAATTTGGAGCTCGATATCAGGTGTTCCTAAGTCTATGAGTCCAAGGTAGGTGGTGTATATCTTGATTTGTGTTTCCATTTTCATTTTGGGGGAGTGACATTTAGTGAACGTTTGGGTATTTTGAGTGAGACCTTTTTATTCCTTTTTATTCACATCTTAATGATTATGTTTCCCATAGGATATTGTTGGACATTCCCCTTTCCTATTTCACCCAAGAAAGGTCAGGTTAGAGGTCATTTATCCTTGGGGTTCTTCGGTCGGGGGTGTCAAATCCATTTAAATTAAATTATTTCTATTTTTATGTGTTTTTTATCAATTATGAGGCATTCATTAATGTTTAATAGAATTATTAAATTTATTGAAGTTGTGAAATTAAATAGTATTAAATTGAATGGTTTGTTTAAAGTGAATTTAACTTTATATAAATATGTAAAATCCTTGAATGGAATGTGACAAGACCAAAGGGTTCATAACGGGCTTGGTCCAAGACACTAGGATGGTATGGCCATCAGGATTGAGGTGATATAGATCATCTAGTTGGGCTTGGACTTGATAATTGAGTGATTTTAATCATGGAATTTTTTTTTTGAGGACATTTATTGAGGAATAAAAGTCATTAGGTTGTTCATGACCCATGATATTGGGATGGAAAGTCTATCACATGTGAGTGATAAGGTCACAGGGGCATGAGGTACCAGTTGATGTGGCTTAGGGACTTTATTTTTTATTGATGCTCACCTGTGATGGACAAAGCACCGAATTGAGTTGTGTACACACAGGATGACTCTGTTGATGAGGTGTTTTTGAACACTTGACTAGGTATAGGCCCCTAGTATATGTGTCTTAGATGACTATGGTTTGGGGGTCCATGTCATAAAAATCCAAGTGGAAGGTGAGGAGCCTTTAGATGTCACCATAGTGGAAAACGGTTTGGGGTTGAGACCATCTAGTATTTATTCCATGGGCCTGGACTTCTATTTGAGGATATATATCATTGTTCCTCTAGTTTTAGGCCTTGGTCTGATGTGTTCTTTTGAGTAGAGGGTCTATGGGATGAGGTTACTATTTGGTTGGCCATGCCTTTGGGATGTCGGTATTCATTGGGACACGAGATGTCAAGAGGCATATGGTGTCGGGTTACTTGTTTGTGGTGGAACCTAAGGGATCACCTGGGTTGTGACTTCAGAGGTACCTTGGGCCATGGGTCAAGGACCATCTTCTAATATGAGATTCGGTATTTGGCTAAGGTAGGTGATAGTTTCCCATGGGGTCTTTAGCATTAGATAAACCTTGTTTACTTATTGTGTTGATCTACTTTGTTTAATTATTATATCATTCATTATTAAATACATATGATAGGCATGCACCACAGGGTGGTATCCTAATGAGATTCGTCTCACACCTTTTATGAACTACAACATAATAAGCCTTTAACAGAACTACAAATGGTCATTATCAGTTCTGGTGAAGCTCTAACTACTGGATCGAGATTAAAAGACCGAGCCTTTTATCATCACTAAAAATGTAATAATAAAGGAAAACTTTATCACTGCTTTTATAAGCCCTGATATCGGATCACTTTATCGTCACTTATAAAATCAATCATAAAGGGGAATACTAGAGTGAATTGTAATAACACATTGTAGCACCAGGGTAGTGTGCTGTAATAGCACACTATATCACCAAAATCACCATAAAATCAGAAAAATAAATTATAGATATAAAATTTAATTGAAGATAAAACAATCTAGGCTCTCTTTCTTAGTTTTCATGATGTAATGCATGTTTTAAACTAAAATGATACTTATATGTTGAAAAAATGAACATGGAGTCATACCAAACACAACGTGCATCTAATTAAGGTGTGGTTGATTCTTACATGTCTCAAATGACTTATTAATCATTTTCCTAAAGTATCAAAATAATCTAAATGTGTTTTCTCAATTTTGAGTATGTCGATTGTCATTTTTATTGAAACATGCTCTTTGACTCATAAAAGTCACTTCATATGTCATTTTGATGTGATATTTATTCCTAAAAATAACAAATGAATTTTGAATAATTTTCCTAAATTATAATGATAATCAGAGTGTGTTTACTCCATTTTTAGTGAGTGACACTTTTAAAAATAAAATGTAGATTTTATACTAATAACAGACACATTGAGTCATACCAAACACATCATGTATCAAATTGAGGTTTTTTTTATTCCAAAGAATCTAAAATGACTTATAGATCATTTTTCTAATGTATCAAAACAATCCAAATGTTTTTCCTTTATTTTGAGTAGGTGAGTGGTCCTTTTTTCTAAAATTGATGTCAATTTTAAATAAAAAGATTCACTTGGAGTTATATCAGTCACACAATATGTTAGATTGAGGTGAGGGTATTTCTTACATGTCCCAAATGTCTTATGGATCATTTTAATAAAGTATAAAAACAATATGAATTATTTTTAATTAATTTTAACTATGTATCTTGTCTTTTTTACTATAATGTCATTTTAAACTGGAAACACACACTTTGACTCATACCAATCACATAGTGTATCTGTATAATGTGAAACCAATTCCTACACATCACAAATGATTTATGAATAAATATGATAAATTATAAATAAAATACAATCTTGTTTTCTATGTTTTTTGTGAGTGTCATTTTTTGAACTAATCTGTTGATTTTAAACTCATAACGGACACATTGAGTCATACTAGGAACATCATGTATCATATTGAGGTGCGGCTAATTCCAACACATCAAAAATGACTTATAGATCATTTAACTAAGTAAAAAAAAGAATATAAGTGTTTTTTCTTACTTTTGGTTGGTCATTTTTCCTTTTTATTAAAATTGATGTCATTTTTAAATAAAAAGATGCACTTTGAGTCATTATGGTCACACCGTGCATCAGATTGAGGTACATCTGATTCATACATGTATAAAATTAATAATGGATATTTTTTAAGTATAAAAAAAATGTTGATATGTTTTATCATTTTTTAATAGGTTAGTTTTCCTTTTTATTAAAATTGATGTCGTTTTTTAATAAAAAGATACACTTGGAGTCATACAGGTCACACCGTGCATCAGATTGATGTACGTCTGATACCCATATGTCTCAAATGACATAAGGATACTTTTAGTAAGGTATCAAAACAATATGAAGGTGTTTTATTGATTTTTATTATGTCACTTGTTTTTTTAGTAAAATGTCATTTTAAACTGGAAACACACACTTTGACCTATACTAATCACATTGTGTATCGGTTTGACGTGAGACTGAATCCAACACATCACAATTTACTTTTGAATATATTTCCTAAATTATGATTAAAATACAAGAATGTTCTGTTTTTTTTCTTTTATTTACATTTTTTGAACTAAATTGTCGATTTTAAACTCATATCGGGCACATTGAGTCACAGAGGTCCTACCATGTGTCGAATTGAGATGTAGTCGATTCTTACATGTCTCAAAAGTGTTATAGATAATTTCCCTAAAGTATCTAAACAATAATAATATTTTTTTCTTATTTTTTAGTATGTCATTAGTACTTTTTAGTAAAATTAATGTCAATTTTAAATAAAAGGAAGCACTTTGAGTTATACAGATCACATTGTGTGTCCGATTGACGTGTGGATGATTCCTACACATCCCAAAGTCTCAAAACAATACTAACTTCTAATGTTACCATGTTTCCATTTTATTTATATATATAATTTCCAACACTTAATATTGACTTGATGTTCTTAGCCAAAAACCCACTCTTGTTATTGAATGTTAGAAGAGAAGAGACTATCAAAAACGAGAAAGGTTTTCCAGCTAATAACATTGAATCAATATGCAGTGTTAGAAGTTTGACAAACAAAGGAAATAAAAATGTAAAATGTCGTAACATTGGTAGAAAGAATAATTTCATCTCTTTTGTGACTTGTTGCAGATATTTGAAAAAAAATATGACTTCCAAAAGGATCTATGAAAAAAAATTAAATAAGTATTCGATAAAAATGATAAGAATATTAATATAAAATAGTAGTTAAAATAATGAAAAAATTAATTATATAAGTAGTAATAATTCACCATTTCCAAGTGGTTTTATAAATTCTTGATGAATTTCCTTATTTTAATTGTCTTAGTTATAGGCTTGAAGTTCAATCTCTCACGATCATGAGAAGCTTCGAACAAAAAAACCCTACTCAAATAAAAGAATCCACTTGTACAGGAAAAAAATTATTGTATGAGTAATATTGAAAATAAATAAATTAAACATAAATATGAAACAATGCATTGATTATATGGATAATGATTTTTCAATGAAAATATGTATGACCATAGGGATATGCTAACGATAAAGTAATAATGATGATAAAAAAACACAAGCAGATCTCACCAAATAATCAACCAACGAGTGAGAAGGATTAGGAGAAAATAATATACATTTGATTGAATCTTTGAATCATCCAAGAGAAATTAAAGATAACCTATTGGGTTTATAAAATATTCATTTTGTATAATAAATAAATAAATACCCATAAGATATTCATTATTAAAGTTGAATGTCTCCCATTTGTTATTATTGCATGGAAGGTAATCAAAGATTCCTAAGGGTGGAACCAAAAGGCTATATTAAATAATGATCTATTTTTAGATGGATTAAATTAAAAAATAAAAACTTTTTATTAGATATGTGAGATGAAAGAAATGAAGTTATTTTTAACAAGTATTGATGAGTGGGTCATCATTTCAAATATGGATATGTTTTTATCAACTGTATGAAATACAGAAAATATGAAATCAATGAATAAAATTTCATTGGTGATCAAAAAATTTCTTTGAAAACTTGAAGGATTAAGACTATAAAAAACCACATTTTCCCCAAGTAGAGCATAAATAATTTCGAAAGGATGAAAAGGATGATAATTGGATCAAATCTATGCAGGAGGAGCTTGGTCCAAATAATAACAATGTAAAATGTGGATATTGATCCAAATAAGAACATTCAATGCTTCTTATGGATAAAGTTGTTGTATATATTGTTCCAAAAAATATATATTAGTTTAAAAATACATGAGTTTTTTAGTTAATTTTTTTCTATATTTCTATAAAACTCTTAACTTATACGGTAGTGGTAATTTATTATAATGGAAAATTTTTTAGTGTCATGTAATTGAGATGGTCACATCTATAGGGAATCATAACACCACAAGAAGACCATAAAAAATGTATTTAAGATTATGTTAGTAAACCATAAAATTCAATACAATTTATAATCCATAATGAACATTGTATGTCATTAAATTATAAAATCCAAACTAATAAAGTTAACTTGAAGTGGGATTCTAAAGGTGTAATGATTTCATGCATTGAAAAAAAATTATTTCAAAAAAAATAGATTCTATTAAAACATATTTATTAAATTTACATCAATCAATGATAATATTTTATTTTATCAAAAAAATTTAAATATAGTGGTATAAGATTTATTTTTGAAAGATTTAAAATATTCTTTAAAATTTGAATAATATAAAACATTTTTTGTTAAATAAGTTAAATTTCAAATAAAATATAAAAGTTAGAAAAAAAAGTATCAATCCTAAATGATTAAGAATAATAAATTCTATCAATAATGTTCTCTTCTTCTGCATGATGAAATGAAACAGTATTTTGCTTCTCAAAAAAACATTATGATGAGGTTTATCATAGAAAATGACTTATTCTAATTTTTTACATTTTAAATATATTTCAATAACCAAAATAAAAATATCAATTAATTTTTATCTCAAAATTAGTTTTTCCTATATAATATAGTCCAAGGATTATAAAACCTTAACCCTCATTAATTTTTCTTTTTATAAAATTTAAGTCATATTATTTAAATTCAAATTGAAATATTTCAAAAATAAAAAATGAAAGAATTTTATTTTTTCGTGAACTGGTAACATAAATAAAAAAACAAATCAAACTTATATAGTGTTTTTTATCATCATATTTTACAGATTCATCCGAATAATTTTATTGTTAAATTTCATAAGTGACCCATAAATATATCCCAAACCGCATGAAATATTACATTGTAATCATAAATAAATTGATTAGTTTTAAACCATATTTTACTGCTCATTATCCTAAGAAATATTTTTACGAATAATCATTATATAGTTGTTCTGCTATGTTAGATATTTCATCATCCATTTTTTTAAACAACTTTTAGAATTACATTTCAAATAGAAGGGGATAACAATATATTTATGTTCCTCCTCACTCAACCCTCTCAATGAAAATTTCTTCATTACATAATATAAGACCCTAATGATACCAGATAATTCACCATCCAAGTGATTTGAAATGTAATATTCAAAATAAAATACAACACTGAATGATAAATGGATGAATTTTTCAAAATTTAATGATTGAAAAAGTTAGATATCATGGATTATAGGTATTTGGATCCTATTATACCTCACAAAAACATGACCCAACATTGGGTTTGATATATTTCAGTTCATGGAGTACCAATGTGTCCCAAGGAGACCCACATGATATAGGGGAAGACAATACTTCATTATATATATGAAACAATGAATTTTGGGTTGATTTTTATATGATTGTGTAGGTAGACGTATTGGGATACAAGGATGTGGGATGAGAAGGCAAGGTGGATAACCAAGGGAAATTAGAGATATCGAAAAAATTGGATTTTCTTCAAGCTATGGTTACATTCAACCCTTGAATCACTCAAGACATGGATTCAAGACTTAGAATGGTTAAATCCTTGATTATAGCATAGATTCGAGCTTGGATTCAACAATAAGGAGCACCGAATATAGGTTTCTTCCATGGAGAGCTTTGGATATCACGAATGGGTTCTCAATGGTTAGGGTTGTTAAAATAGATCGTGACACTTTTATCAGCACTTCAAAAAAAGAACTTATAAAGATACCTTTTATTAGTGATAAGTTAATAATAACCGATAAATATCTATTTTTATCAGTGCTAAAAAATTATAATAAATAGTTATAATACTTTTTAAAAAATTATTACTTTATAAAAAATAATAATTATTTCATATAATTATAATAATTATAATAATACTTTATATAAAATAATAATTTTATAACTATTTGAATATATAGTTATAAATTTATAATTATATAAATACTTTTTTAAAAAATAATATTTATATCATTATATATATCTATATAATTATATATAATCATAAAGATGGTAAATATATTCATTATTTAAATTGAGTTTTTATAAATTTATATTTATTTATTTATAATTATAAAATTACTTTTTTTAAAAATATTATTTATTTATTTGTAATCATAAATAAAAACATTAAATATTCATTTATAAATATATTTATTATAAATTATTTTAAAAAAATGTATTTTTAACATTATTAAGGAATGTTTAATCTCAATTTCATATATTAATTTATATTAATTAAAAAATAAAGTTATATTAAATTATGTCCATTACTCGATGCAATTAGTCGTGATTTTTTATTCATATTAATTTTTAATTATAAAACATCATTCCCTTAATATATTACTATTTAATGAAAATCATAAATAATATTTTATATTATATAAATCATATTTATAACTATAATATATAACAATATATTTAATATATACTATTTATTAACATTATCAATAATCATCTAATTAATAAAGTGTTTAATATTTTTCTCAATTTACTTATTTCTATTTTTAGTTTGTTTAATATTTATTTTTCATATATCTATATATTTAATACATACTATTTATTAGTATTTATTATTTATATATAGTATAATCAATTTATTCATTTTTATCAATAATTATTTTATTAAAAAAATTGTAATATTTTTGTAATAAACTCATTTTTATTTTTTATTTATTTAATTATTTCCTTTTATTTATTCAGACTTTTATTAGCGCTAAAAAATTGTGCATAAAGGATTCATTTAGGAGTGCTAAAAATAAAACACTAATAAAGGGTCCCTTTATCGGTGCAAAAAAAGTTTTGATAAAAGGATAAAATTATCAGTGCTTTGTTTTGCGCTGATAAAGATGTCATTTATCAGTTATTTTTTCTAGTACTGATAAATAATGGCGCTGTTGAATTCTTATTTTTTAGTAGTGAAAATTAATTCATGATGCATGTAGACAATATAAATTTATATTCACATAAAGGATCAGCTCAAGGAGCTGGACCTTAGTAGCTTCTTGTGTGGAGTTTAGCATGAGACCTTGAGGTCGTTCCTAGTTGGAGTTTCTCATTAATTTAATTTTCTTTAAGTTTCAACATGTTATTTTTTATATTGTATGTAGCTACGATGTTTAGCCATCAGTTCCCTTTTTCTACTTGATCTCTATGGCCTGTTTTGAAATGCATGTTTTGCTTGTCTGTTTTAGTAGTAGCTATAAGTGGTGTATTGGGAATACTGATCTATTTATTTATCTTTCACCACTTCTATTTATATTGATTTCAATTTTTAATTAATATTGACAATGCTTCAACAATTTTTGGATCCAGTTTGAGTCTTCTGATTCCAATTTATTCTTTTGCATGTTGTATATTATTACTCAAACTAGTATATTATCATTCCCAGAGGGTATAACCACCCCACTATACCTGTTCACACCCTCACTACTAGTCGAAACCCTTTGGAATTAGGGTAGGTGCACCTCAGGCCAGTGACACCCATCCCAAAAACAATATTTGGGTGGCTATTTGGGTTGGGGACGCTACAAGTGGTGTCAAAATAGGTTCTTGACTGGGATTCAGTAGCATCATTTGACTGGATACCAATGAGATCGATACTTTTTTTCTTTTTTTACTTTCTTTTGGTCTTACTACTTGATTTATGGTTGAATTTAGATAGGTGATATTGTAATTGTATTTAGAGCTCATGTTTTGGTTACTATATCCTCGTGTATGAGGGATGAACTCAATTAGAAAGGGTGGGAACTTTGATTCTATTTTAATTCGATTACAGTTTATATAATTTTCATCTTGGTGGCTTATTTTAAAATGTGATGTTATTGGATTTGATATTTGACCCTTGACCTGGTGAGGTAATGGAGATATTGGACGTTGTATTGGTGAGGCAAGTTCGGATTTCTTTTTTATCAGCTTTCTTTAGGCACGTTTTAGGGTATTTCAATTTTATAATTTCATGTATGCTTTGTAATGTGATTATACCATGTGATAAATATCATATAGCATGTCAAAATGTGAAATTCCATGATAAATTTTTTTTGATATATGAAATGTTTTTTCCAATGTAATATATATATGTGTGTGATATTGCATGCTCTTTGATAAATGGTTCTAGATCTTATACGAGTAAGAGAATATCATGGAATGGGGTGATTTTGAACCCCAGGTTGGGTGAATTGGTCATCAGTTTGAGGCAATGATGGTTAAAAGGGGTGCATGGCCTAGGGATTGTATGATACTAAGCTCTATTGATGGCAGGTAAGGATTCTATGTTGTCGGGATTCCTTATGGCATGGTTGGAGTGGGGGATTAAGGGTAGTGAGGATGAACTTCCTTTTGCTACTTTATGTAACAATTCGAACATTCATGAATAAAATTCCTTTACTTTTATTTAATTAAATGCCTTGTAGATATAGAAAACACAAGAACTTTATTTATTGGGTTTAAATAATTTCTATGTATCATTATCATTAATAATATAGTCATTGAACAGTGATCACATGAATAGTATATAGGGTTTTAACAAATTCTTTTGACAAAGACGATAGAGTTCATGACCTCGACCAGTAGGATCATTCCATTTGAAGAAAATTTATCAGATATTTTGATGGAGATATCATTTATAGGATTTCCCCTAGACCAATCCCAATCTGAGATCCAACAACATAAGAATGAGTGAAACTGTTTACAGAAGAAGTTCAAGATAATCGAGATAACAGCACAAACCATGTTCGCCAAATGACCCCATGAAATCCCAACCATCACACATCATACTCTTAGGGAATATTTTGGTGTAATAAAGGGATATTTAACAAGACCATAGAATTTTAATTATGTGAATTATTTTTTTATAGAATAAATAATATACATTCATTTTATTATTTTTACTTTGCAAATGGTTTTTAAAGAACAAATAGTATTTTTCGTTAATATCTAAATTCAATTAAGAAATATTATTTAATAGATTAATGGATTTTTAAATTAAATAATATTTGTATAAATATTATTACTAAATTACTTTTTATTAAATATAAATTATCATAAATTTTTTATTAATAAAATTGTAATTTTTATTAAGGTTTGAAAACTGTTTTTGTTAATAGCCATGAATTTTCAATAAAAGTCAGTTTTTATTTTAAAAGTGAAAATTCTTATATTTAGAAAATTATTTAGATAAAATTAATATTATTTTTGGAATCAGGACATATAAATTATCTAACGGATACTTTTTCATGATTTTCTAAGACAATCGAATTTTTGGGTAAAAATTAAATACCTTATAAAAATATATAATGTGTTTTATGACATCATAAGGACCCAATAGTGATGTAATAAAATACAATAAAACATATATTCAGAAAATATATGTTTTACCTTTAAAATATTATAATTTTGGATTTGTTTGATTAATTTTATAATTCTTTAGTGGACTCTCTGAGACTTATAAATTATTTTAACATTTTATAATGATTTTCTTGAGAGTGTGACTTGCCTCCACATAAGAAAGACTAATATTTTAATAATTTATAACTTTTCCCTTATAAAATAATTTTTTCCACTTCAATTTTTCAAAAATCATGGGAAAAAAACATGGGAAGATTTTTGGTTTGGAATATTTAATTATATAGATTCCAAAACCTAAGTTTGTGAGATATTAAAGAATTCCCCTCTCATTTCCTACATAAATCCACCCAATATCCCACTTATCTTCACTCAAAATCCTTGTAACACATCCCTACTCTACCCTCCTCTCTATAAAATCCTCCCAAGGCACCTCAAGCTCTAAAGAAGCCCCTATTCAAGCTCTTGAGTTCGCACACTCAAGTATGGGATTCCTTCCTTTCTTATTTTTCTACCCAAGTTTATTTATGTTGTAATACCCTTTTACATTCAATTAAAAATGTTGGGGTATGATTTATCACCTCCCCCATACTTACCTAATTACTTTTTAATGATGATATTCCTCTTTATCTCTCATTAATTCCTCCTAAATACACTCATTACCATTGCAAAATTTCATAATAGTTATTCCATTTCTCCTCTTTCATCAAGTTTCTTTATTATGTTACGCCTTCTATTTCCAAGTTCCATGTGTTGGGAAATTTATCTATATGACCCTCCCCCCCAATACTATCTATTTCATGTTAATATGATGATATACTCCTTTATCTCCCATATTCCATTTTAATTAATTTTAATGTTACTTTGTTATGTTGTAGAAATAGCACGGAAATTTTCCAAGCCAAAATCATTGTATAGTGAATACCATACCCATTTCTCAATCAAGATTATCTGACTTTATGAACATATAAATATTTAATGGTACTTACATGTATTTATTCCACACTCCTTAGTCATTGAATAACTTATTATGTTGAATAATTCCACATTATATGATCTATGTGGCACGCTTATGCATGAAATGAAATGTTTATAAAGGGTGTGCCCTGATATCACTCCAATGCATTGGGTAATGTTTAGTATCATGAAAATATATGTGAAAGTAGGGTTTAATCTTGATAATCAATGTTCAATTAGGGTTTAATCATGCTAATTCAAGTTAAATGAGGGTTAACTCATGTTAATCCATGTGTAATGATCCTTGTCTCATTATAATATCATGTTGTATGTCGCTGCCACATTTCTAAGTTGTGATAATCATGATATATCATTTCATTATGTTCATTTTTTGTATTTTTCTCCATCTATATGCATATTTACTAACATGTACTATATTATTCATGTTATTCCTTGTTTACTCTCTTACTGGGCTTTATATCTCACCTTTTTCTTATGTATTTCCTAAAGTTATCCCATGCAATGCTAAGTACGAAGGAATGTTGTGGTCATGTAAAATAATTTTTCGATAAAGATGTTGTATTTTATGTCTTGTTTTTTCATTTAATGTTCCTAATTTCCTAATACACTAGACCTCCTGATCCTTAGAGTTTTATTATTTGAATTTTTATGTAATAAATCATGTTTAAATATGTAATAAAGAGCAGGGTAGTTATTGTTTGTATCAAAGGACAAGTTTAGTTATTTTTGGGATTAGGATTAGAAAATCCTTGAAAAATCCTTTTGGATATGACTAAGTATATGGAAAAATCCCTACATTTTGGTGGGTATATAGTAAGTTGTTTATCAAGAAAAATAATCCATGTCTGGATACGAACTAGTAAAGGTGGATCTGGCATAGATGTGTTTAGGGGTAAAACCCGAAAACACTGCATTAAGCTAGATTCGAACGGGAACTGGTGCACGACAACAAGACTTGTTGCACTATTGGATCGACACTCCCAAGGGATATGCTTCCATAAATTCATAAGCTCAGTACAAAACATTATTATGGAAGAAAAAAATATCATAAGAATATATGTTAGGAGATAGATCATGGATAACATAGATTGAATCCTATAAATTTTTAAGTGAAGGAGATAAATGTAATTTAAAACTTATCCCATTAATTTCATTGGATTTCCCTTTATGTTTTAAAATTTTTAAGATAATCATCCCTAATTTTCCTTTTATTCTATAAAATGGTTGATAATATGAGTAATATGGCTAAAAAATGATGTGAAGGGCAACGTGATGAATGTACCAATAATATTCCCAATGAAATCGGAGCTGGAGTAAGATATATCGTGATTATTACAAACCATCTATCAAAAATCATTATTATGGGTTGGTACTTTGTTAAATGCCAAAGGAAATAAAGGAAGATGAATATGACATCTTGTGAAATTCCATCTGCTAAAGTTGATAAGGGGAATAAGACCCAATTTCCTTCGTGCAACAAGTGTGGAAGAAGGCACTAAGGGAAATGTAACAATGGGATTTGGAGATGTTTTAAGAGAATAGAGGATATGAAAAAAGTATCCAATTTCCATGAAATAATGGATAATGTTATGGATGTAAAAAAAGTCCCATCTAAGGAATCTTACACAGTTCTATGCTATAAATGTAGAGAAGTCAAGAATTATCCAATATAATGCCATACAACATGGGCTGAGAAGCATAATGAGCATGAACAATATCCATGATCAAGGGATCACGGGAAGTAATATGCTAAGATGGGAAATGTTGAATAAATTACATGTGACCACTAATTCAAAGTAGTTTATTTTATGAAATATTTCAATTAATGTCATATTAGTATATCTTTTATGTTTTCAAATAACATTGAGTCCCCATTAGAAATGATATTATATCATTAGGAAAAATCTTATATAAGTGTTGTATCACATGTTTAAGTTTGTGGGAATATTATTCCTGAAACTTTTATAAGTCTTCCTTTGATGGAATGTGAGGAAAAAAGACAAATTCAATGTCTATGCCTCAAGGAAGTTGAAAATTCATGAGCAAAACTATCCCACTCCTGATCTGTAGTTGGCGGCAATGATCTTTATGTTGAAAATTTGGTGCCATTATCTATTTGGGGAGAAGTGTGAAATATATAAGGATCACAAAAGTCTAAAATATATATATTCACATTGAAATAGATCAATATTATACAATTAATATGGTTATATCTGGTCAAAGACTATGATTGGTAAATCCATTTCCACCCTGGGAGAGTGAACAAGGTGGTGGATGCTCTAAGTAGAAAGGACCCAGTGATTCTATCATTGATGAGAATTGAAAAGGATCCAATTTTCTTTGATTTGGTGAATATGGACATGGGAATCATAAATCGGGGAACATCATCAATCCTTTCACAAATAATTTCTCATTAGTCTCTTTTGGAATGGTTAAAGGATGCTCCAAATGAAGATGTGGGAATTCTAAAGAAAGTGGAAATTATAAAAAAATGAAAATACTCAGAGTTAAATGTTAATGAAGAATGAATTGTGAGATTTGGGTCAAGACTATATGTTCTATCAAGTCTAGAGTTTAAGAAAAACCTTTTGGATGATGCAAATAGTTTGAATTTATCCATTCACCCAGGAAACACAATGATATATCAATATCTCTAAGAGAATTGTTGGTGGGATAACATGAAGAAGGGGATTACTGAGTATAAATCAAAGTTCTTGGTGTGTCAGAAAGTGAAGTATGAGAGTTATAATTCTAATAGGATGATGCAAACATTACCCATACTATCATGGAAATGGGAGAACATCACCATGGACTATGTCATCAGACATCCAAATACATCCAAAGGAAACAATGCTATCTAGGTTGTTGTGGATCATCTTACAAAGAATGCACACTTCATTGAATTCGGGAGGATTTCTCATTGGATCAACTCGCACAGATATACATCATATAAGTGGAAAGGTTTCTTAGAGAACCACTATAGATTTTATCTGATCGAGATCTAAGATCCACCTTTATTTTCTGGAAGAGTTTTCAACATGCTCTAAATACTGAGCTAAACTTCATTATGGATTATCATCCTCAAACTAATGGCCAATATGATCAAACTATCCAAACACTAGAGGACATGTTTAGAGAATTCTCAATGGACTTCAAAGTAGTATGGGATCAATATATTACTCTCGTTGAGTTCTATTACAATAAAAGTTTTCAATCAAGTATCCAAATGGTTCCTTATAAATCCATTTATGGGAAGATCACCAGAACACCAGCTTGTTGGGATGAAATTGAGCAGAAAAACTCATAGGTCCAGAAATGGTCGAAGGAATGGTGGGGAAGGTAAAGACCCTCCGACAACACATTAAAGATACTCAGAGTTGACAAAACATCTATGCTGATAATCGTCGACGAGACCTAGAGTTTGATTTTAGAGACATGGTATTCCTCCGCATATCATTGTGTAATAGTGTCTTGAGATTTGGGAAGAAGGGAAAGGTGAGTCCCAGGTACATTGTCCCTTTTGAGATCCTTGGTCGCATTGGATCAGTGTCCTATCAACTAGCACTCCCACCGAACATGTCTCAAGTACATGACATATTCCTTTTATCACTCTTGAAGAAGTACATACCTGAATCATCTAATGGACTCAATACAGTTGTGGTACCATTGGAGAATTACATATCCTATGAAAAGAAGCTGGTGAAGATCTTAGATTATAAGGAAAATTTTCTAAAAAATAATGAAATTCCCCTTGTCAAAGTGTTCTAGAGAAACCACAAGTTTTAATAAGCTACATGGAAACTAGAGAAAGTGATGAGGCAGAGTTACCCACATTTGTTTTAGTGTGGGGAAAGAAAATTTAGAGTGTGAAGTTTCTGAAGGGGGAATGTTGTAATGACATGAACATTCATGAATAAAATTCCCTTTCATTTATTTAAATAAATTTCTTATGGTTATAAAAAATACATGCACTTTTTTATTGGGTCTAAATAACTATTAATTATCATTACTGCTGGTAGTATAGGCATTAAACAGTGATCACATGACTAGTATATAGAGTTTTAACAAGTCATTTTGACACAGATAAAGGAGGCGATGACCTCGACTAGTAGGAGAATTCCCTTTGAAGCCCATTTATCGAATATTTTGAGGGATATATAATTCTTAGGCTTTTCTCTAGACCAATCCCAAGCAGAGATCCAACAGCTTAGAATGAGAGAAACTGTTTACTTTAGATGTTCAATCTCATCGAGATCACGGCCCAAACTATGTTCACCGAACATCCCCAAGAAAGACCCGCTATAGCACACCATACTCTTAGGGAATATGCTGGTGTAATAAAGTGTTATGTAAAAAGACCCTATAATTATTATTATGTTCATTATTTTATGTATATAATAAACAATATATATTCATTTTATTATTTTTACTTTGTAAATGGATTTTAAAGAAAATAATAGTATTTTTAGTTAATATCAAAATTCAATTAAGAATTTTATTTTGATGAACTAATGGATTTTTTAATTAAATAATATTTTATAAAATATTATTACTAAATTACTTTTTATTAAATATAAATGATCATATAATTTTTATGAATACAATTTTAATTTTTGTTAAGGTCTGAAAACTATTTTTTTCAAACCCAATAATTTTCAATAAATGTTGTTTTTTGATTTAAAAGTGAAAATTCACATATTTAGAAAATTATTTAGATAAAATTAATATAATTTTTGGAATCAGGACTTCGAAACTATCTAACGGTGAATTTTTCATAATTTTCTGATACAATAGAATTTTTGGGTACAAATTAAATACCTTATAAATATATAATATGTTTTATGACACCATAATGACCCAATAGTGATTTAATAAAATACTATAAAAGTGATATTCAGCCACTATATTTTTTATGTTTAAAATATTTTGATTTTAGATTTGTTTGATTAAGTTTATAATGCCTTAATAGACCCTCCAAGACTTATAAAATATTTTAGCATTTTGAAATGATTTCCTTGAGAGTGTGACTCACCTACACATAAGCATGCCTAATATTTTAATAAGTTCGGCCTTTGACCTTATAAAATAATTTTTTTCACTCCACTTTGGAAAAAAACCATGGGCAGAAACCATGGTAAGGTTTGTGGGTTTGAATATTAAATTATATAGATTCCAAAACCTATGTTTGTGAAATATTAAAGAATTCCCATCTCATTTTCTATATAAACCCATCCAAGATCCAACTTTACTTCACTAAAAAATCTTTTATCAAATCCCTACTCTAAAATACTCTCACTAGAATCATACCAGGGATCCCCAAACTCCTAAAAATCCCCTCTTCAATCTCTTGAAGTCACTCAATCAAGTAAGGTATTATTTCCTTTCTCATTTTTTTATCTAAGTTTCTTTATGATGTAATACTCTTTTACTTTCAGTTAAAAATGTTGGGGTATGATTTTACACCTCCATAATTATTCTATTCTTATGTTTTAATGATTAGATACCTTTTCCGCTCTCATTAATCCCTCTCATTTACACCCATTACCATGCCAAAATTTCATAAGAGTTATTCCATTTCTCCTCCTTCATCAAGTTTCTTTATTATGTTACACCTTCTATTTCCATATTCCATATGTTGGGACATGTATCTATATGACCCCCTTACTCTGAATTTATTGTACATATGATGTGATATCCCTTTCTCTCTCATCAACCATTTTTATGAATTTTTATGTCATGTCGTTATGCTGTGGAAATTGCACCATAGTTTTACAAGACAAAATCATTGTGTAGTGAATACAATATTCATTTCTCTATCAAGGGTATTCACCTTTATGAAAACATACATATTAAATGTTACATACATGCATGAATTCCACATTACTTAATCATGGAATAACTTATGATGTTGAAAGATTCCACCTTATATGATCCATGTGGCACACTTCTACATGAAATGAAATGTTTTTAAAGATTGCACCCTAATAGCACTGCAATCCATTGGATATTTTTTAGTTCCATGATACATCATGTGAAATTAGGGTTTACTCATTCCAATCCATGTTCAATGTGGATTTACTCATGCTAATTCAAGTGCAATGAGGGTTTACTCATGATAATCCATGTACAATGAGCCTTAGATCATGCTAATATCATAGTGTATGTCATTGCCACAATTCCATATTATGATAATCATGATATATAAAGCCTCTATGTTGATTTTAATCTTGTTCTCCATCGATATTCCTATTTTCTAATATGTACTATATTCTTCATGTTATTCCTTGTTTACTCCCTTTTAGGGCTTTATACCTCAACCTTTTCTTATATATGTCCTCAGGTTATCCCATGCAATGATAAATATGAAAGAATGTTGTGGTAATGTAAAATAATTTTTCAATAAATATGTTTTATTTTATGTCTTAATTTTTCATGCAATGTCCCTAATTTCATAAGAAACGATACCTATCAATCCTCGGAGTTGTTTTTAATGCAAGTTTATGTAATAAATCATTTTTGAATATGTAATAAAGAGAAGGGTTGTTATACTTTCCCTATCTGTGTTATATATATTTGTTATATATATATGGATTTTCTAACCATTTATTTTATTCAGCGGGTTCCTCCTTGAAGTCTCAGATAGAGTGTCATGAAGATGATGGAACATTGTTTCTGGTGTATGAGCAGGTTCAGACACCTAAGTGCCAGGCATAGCATGAGCCACATGAACTGGCTCAAGGATGAGTTCATGTTCTAGTGTAGTTGGGAAGATACTAGACTTGACTATGTTTGGTCATTGTCTTGATGAGTAGCTTCAATCGAGCATGGTGTTGGTTCTCCATGGCATTGACCATGGTTCCCAAGGAGAATATCCATCGATGGAATATCTGATGTAGGAGTTTTAGTCACAATGCCCGCGTCTTTTTTCAGGTGAGGGTGGTCTATGTGTAGCTAATAACTAGATTGAGAGAATTCATATGACCTTTTAGAAGCTCTATATGACTCAAGGTCATAGGTTCAAGCTATAGACATATATTCTTAGAGGATTGCCTAAGTGATGTTGGGACATGTAGCTTTAAGCAGGTAGACACGAGTGACTAGCATGGAAGGATTTTGTGTCTATATTCTTTGAGTACTTTTTCTCTGAGATGTTAAGGATGAAAAGGTCATGGGATTTCCTAAGCCTTCAGAATAGAATCATGTCCTTCATGGACTATGAAATGACATTCACTAAGTTTTAACACTTTTTACCTGTCATGTTCAATGATGAGACCTCCAAGGTGAGGCACTTTGATAATGGTTTATGATATGAAATTTAGGTTCAGGTAAACATATTTAGGTTTTTCACATTCTCTAAGGTTGTAATCCAGGATTTCAGAGCTGAGGGAAACTTCACAGATAGGCCGTACTCGATCCGATTAGTAGCTTTTGTGATTTCAATGGTGATGATTTAGAGAGTAGGAACTGATCTAGAGATGAGTTTCAGTATGATGATCATTCTAATGACTCTATAAGACCACCTTAGAGTGGATATTTTATAGTTTTCTTTTATTATAGGTAGCCATGACATGTTCGGACTCAATGATAGTGGCCTACAAAAGAGTTTTGGGCATATGGACAGGTCTTCTATCTCAATTGGTTCTGCAGGAGGCCTTCTCATTCAGCCGGCAATTAGGTTCATGGATAGACTCAGGCTTTTGAGGTCGGTTCAGGATTAGTAACAGATGAGGGTATCCCAACTTTAGCTGCACATTGAGTTCTTGGAATAGGTATTGGGACCCAACACTGGGGTCAGTGGCTAGTGGCTATAGTAGCACCATAGTCCGGTCAGGCATCAGGCAGTCGAGCTTCAAGCCATGTGCACGCCTGGAACTTCCAAAGGATGAGCAGGCTGGTGAGCCGATGGTGGTAAGAGGTATTCTACAGGTGTGGCTATAATTATCTTTTGTTTTTGTTTATCATTTCTTGTTAAGGAATTTTCGTATAGGTGAATGAGGTTCATGTGTTGTATATGGACTGACCATACATTGATCAGTTAGTTGGTATCATATTAGTTGCATGTTATAACTATATATGAGGTTCTTGGCATCATTATCATTGATGTATTCACATTTCTGAGGTTTTATTGAATTGGGTCATAAAGTATTTGGTTTACTTTAGGTGAGAGGAATTTGGGCACCATGATGGTGAGGTACATTATTGATGCGTGAGGCATCAAGACTAATTTGAGCATCTGTTGAGATGTGGGATGTCATAGTTCCATTTTTTAAATCCACTCAAGGAGAGAAACAATGCGGTGTGGGATGTGATTAGGTCTATGTAATGGAATGGGATCACCAGGTGAGGTGAGGGAGTGATGATGCCTCATTAAAGGACTATGGGTCCCTAAAATAGGTTGATAGACATTGGTTTGATTTGAGTTTGAGGTCGGTGGAGATTGGGTTAGGAAATTCCTAAGGTGTAGAGCCCCTTGAAAAATTTGGATTTAACCCTTGAGACTAGGGTAGGTTGGGTTAGTTTTTAACGGGATGTGTATGTTCAGTACCATCTTTTTGTTTCTTTTTTTATCTTTGGGATGAGTTATTTTAAGGTGGAGATATTTTAACATCCTGGTTTTTTGAGTCGGGTCGAAAACCACTCCAAATTTGAACTTTTCAAATATTTTCTATGTCATTTTATAATCCGATAATCAAAACCAAATTTAGAGAGTTACATATGATTTATATCATAATTTTACATGATTTTTAAGCTTTGTCCAAATCCTTAGGAATTTGGAAGAGGTTTCAAGAGCATCATATCCAAATGGACAGGATTTGGTTACTAGTAAAGGGCGCATGTTTTAGGGTAAAATGTGTGTAATCTTATAGGTAATCATACCACCCAGTTTTAAAAAACCACATAATATTGGTAAAATATTCATGGAGTTTACACTTCCATTCTAGCTCTTCTTCCAATTTTATAGAGATCTACCACATGATTTTTTCATGGTATGTGTAAACTGTGCAGTAGGTTTCTCGAGTACTTCCACTTAGGTAGTACCTATGCATTGTAGCCTACATGGTTAGCACAATGGTTTGGATAACCATGAAATATAAACAATGTTTCTTCTTTTTTTGGGAAAAATTTGATTTTTCCCTCCCTCATTTTTATTCTTTTCCCTTATTTCTCCTTTCAGGGGCATGTACAGCAGTGGAGGGTTCCTCCATTTTCTCATCCACTCTCTTTTTTATCCAACTCCTTAACTGGTAGTCTGTTTTTTAGTCCATTGGTGTCTAAAAAACCCCCTTAGTAAGGATAACCCCATTTGTACTTCCTCCTGTCCTTTTTTCTCTTTTCTAAGTTCTAAATCCATTTGAGTTATTTCACCCTATTTTCAATGAGTTCAACAGAAACATAGATCTACACTGATCTTCAGCCAGTTAAAGCTTGATATTGAACTTTCCTAAATATACGAGTCCAAGTTATGTGGTGCATATATTTATTTTTCTATTCATGTTCATTTTGGGGGTGTAACCTTTAGCATGAATTTGGGTATTTTTAGCGATACCCTTTTATACCTATTATTTCACAACAAAATGATTGTGTTACCCATGGGATGTAGTTAGGCATTCCCCTTTAATTTTTTCTCGAGAAACTCCAGGTTAGATGTCGTTTCTCCTTAGGGTGGTTTTTTAAGGGGTGAAAATTAGTTTTAAATTGAATTTTTTTATTTAAATGGGTTTTTATATCAATTTTGATGCATTAAATCCTATTTAATTGAATTTTTATATTTATTGAAGTTTTAAAATTCAATAGTATTAAATTGAATTGTTTATTTAAAGTGAATTTAGATGTATATAAATATGTTAAATGCTTGAATGGTATGTGTGGAGGTCCAAGATGTCATGAAAATCTTTTCCCAAGACACTAGAATGGAATGGAAATTGGAATTGAGGCAATGTAGATCATATGGTTGTCCTTGAATTGGATAATTGATTGATTTTGATCATAGGATTGGGTGTCGATGGCATTTTTTGAGGCAGATAGCAAATATTGTTTTGCATGACCAATGATATTGGGATGGAAAGGCCATCTAATGTGATCAACAGGGTCACAGGGGAACGAGGTGTTGATTGATTTGGCTTAGGGACTTTATTGGTGATTTTAGCTCACCCATGATAGGAAAAGCACTAAATTGATTCATGTTCACACATGATGAATCTTTGGATAAAGTGGTTTTGACCACTCGAATGGGTAGATACCCCAGTATTTGTGGCTTATGTGATTATGGTTTGGGGTTCTTTCCTTAAAAATCCTTGTCGAAGGTGAGGAGCCCTCAAATGTTAGCGTTGAGGCTTTCGATTGGCGGATGGGGCCTGGAGAAATTTAGGTCATGATCTTCGACTTTTATTTAAGGATATATATTATTGTTTCTCTAGTTTTTATCCCATGGTCTGTGTGATTTTGAGTAGGGGGTTCATGGGACCAAGTTATTATTTTATTCAGTGTGCCCTTGGGATGTCGGTACTTATTAGGACACGAGGTGTTAAGAGGCACATTGTGTTGGGTTAATTGTTTGAGGTGGATCTTGAGGGTTTACCTTGGTTTTCACTTCAAATGTACCCTGGTCCATGGTCCAAGGGCCTTATTCTAATATATGATTCCATCTTTGGTTGAGCCAGGTGTGGGTTTCCTAGTGGTTATTGAGCACCATGAATCCTTGTTTACATAGTGTATTGAGATGCTTTGTTTAATTGTTATATCATGCATGATTAAACACATATTCTAAGTACACACCACTTAGTTGTATCTTACTGAGATTCATCTCACACCCTACATGGGTCCTTCAGGATGCATGTATACTTTATGAATTTTTGTTCAGGTAAGGGATCAGCCTCAAGAACCAGACCTTAATAGCTGCTTGCATGGAGTTTGGCATGGGACTTTGTGGTCATTCCTACTTGTACTTTTCTTTCATTTAGATTTCTTTCAGATCCAGCATGTTGATTGTATATTATATGTAGCTATAGTGGTTATCTAGGGGAACCATTTTTATACTTGATCAGTATTTCCTATTATGAAATGCATGTTTTGATTGTTTGTTTTAGTAGTAGTTACAAGTGATGTGTTGGGAATGCTTATTTTATTTTATCTTCTACTACTTCTCTTTATATTAATTTTTCTTTTCAATTGATATTGATTGTGCTTCCACCATTGGTGGGTCTGGTTTGAGTCTTCTATGTCTTATTTATTTTGAAATATGATATATATTATTACATGGACCAGTATATTAGCATTACCAGAGGGTATATCCTCCCCACTATACCTCTTTAAACTCTCACTACTAGTCAACAGCCTTTGGCATTTGGGGAGGTGTTCCTAAGGCCCATGTCACCCGGCTCGGAAGCACTATTCAGGTGGCTATTTGGGTTGGGGATGATCTCGGGTTTTGTTCTAGAAAAACATCCTCAACAATATAAACATTATAAAAATAATTGTTGGAATCCATTTGATATGTATTGAAATTAAAATGTGTTTCATAATCTGGTTGTATTCTAATTGCCTCCAGTATAGAAATTAGAGAACATGTTTCCACATAGTCTATACATTATTCATAACTATATACTTGTGAAACTAGTCTAGGATTGTTTCTTTAAATGGTTCCTTACTCAACATCATTGAACCTAAAGACCCATTTAGAGACAATGGTTAGGTAGACTTTACGTCTTTCTACTAGTTCATAGACTTTTTTCATTCAAACCGATCAACTCTTCTTGGATAATCATAACACAAAATTCATCAACAAAAGCTTTAGTGAAATTTTATGGTATATGTTGTGACCAAAAAGGTCGGATGTTTAGACTAGTATCTAATATAACCTTTTTTATGAGTTACTATATCTAGATTTATAACAATGGGATATAAGGATAGACTTTATGGGTTAAATAGCTTCAGAGATAGAAGTACTTGGTACTTAAATTTCTTATTCAGTATCTAGTTCAACCAATTTCCCAACATAGGGAGATTTTTCTTCATCGTGTTTACTAAGAAATATCAGGGCTTGGTTGAGGTATTGATATCAAAGATTAAAAATAATCTTCAAATTTTTCTAAAGAAGTTTTAGGCTCATGTGGATCTATTTCATCAAATTATACATTTAAAACCTCTTCTAAAGATTTTATTCTATTATTAAATACCCAATATGAATTTATATTGTTTGAATAACCATTGAAAGTTCCTTCATAACTTTTGGATGAAAAATTTTCTAAAATTTATTTTGTGTTAAGAATAAATACCTTGAATCCAAAAACTCTAAAGTAATTGAACTTTGGGTTTCTTCCATTACATAAATCATATGGGAACTTCTTTAAAAGTTTTCATATAATAACCCTAATAATGATATATCAATATGTATTAATAACATTTTCCCAAAAATAGATAGGTAAGCCATATACCTTGACTATGGTCTGGGAAATATCTTGAAGATTCATATTCCTTATTTTGACAACTTCATTTTTTTGGGATTCCTTGGAGAAAAGAAGTTTTGATTATATCCATGTTGTGCACATAAGGTCTAACAGTCTTGATTTTCAAACCCACGACCATGATCACTTGTTAAGGTCTTAATAGTAATTCTGCTATGATTCTCTATATATTTTTGATATATCAAAAAAATTGGAACAATAATCACATTTATGATCTTAAAAGAATACTCGATTAAATCTAGAAAATTATTCCAAAAGAAAATAGTCATAATGAATCCTACCTAATCTAGAAACTCTAAATGTTCCAAAAAAATATATTTGAACTAACTATAGGGTTTGAAGAGTTAAAACTTATTTATTTGGTTTGAATGAAATTGTATGATGTTTCCCTTTTTCACAAGGGTTAAATAAATTGTCTTTTGGAAAATGTAGTATAGAAATATCCTTAAATAAACCTTTACTAGTAATTTTCTAATAAAATAAAGATTATAGAAAGATGTTCTCATATTGCATGGAAACTTTTTTATAAATGGTACACAAACAATAAATGTTTTGAGAAAATAATGAATCTAAATCAACTTTATAAACATTATCATTGTGAAAAGTAGTAAAAACTAAATCATGCTTAGAATCATAAAATTTTTAAGAATTATTTTTGAACTATAAATGATAACCATCATCACATAATTGTGATATTCTATGTAAAATATACTTTAAACCATTCATAAATAAGAATTTATAATTTAATATATAATTATAAGTACTGATTTGACCAAGCCTAATTATTTTTCCTTTATAATTATCACCAAATGTAACAAAAACACCATCCACCATTATAAGGATAATAAATCTTGATTAGTATCTAGTAATATATCTAAAACATTCACTATCTAGATACCATAAATTCTTAAGGGTACTCTTCAAGATATTTTCCTATAACAAGTTTAAACAAGAAATTATTTTGGTACCCACACTTTTCTGGGTCCATAAAAGTTTTCAACAAGTGCTTTTGGAATACAAAGTTATTTACTAGTTTTATCATATATAAAATTAATTTTATTAGAAATAAAAACCTTATTATTTATATAAGAATATAAACTATTTATATAACTAGAAGATATTTATCTAGGAATAAAATTATATTTATAAATTTTTCTTTGACTGGGATGTTACCCAAAACTAGTTGTGTACTTCAGTGTGGTTTTCTTATCAAAAATCTTCTTCAATGTTTCTCTTTCATTTTTAAATCATTAAGTATACTTTTTAATTTTATCATTTTATATTTTTAGTACATTATTTCTTTTAATAAAGAATCATTTTTTTTCTTTTTCTGTAGATTGGGAAATTTTATCAATAACACATAAATCATGTGACCTTTTAAGATTTTTATATTTATATTTCAATTCATTCATAGTTTCATAAATCATTTCTCAATATTCCTCTAATTAGTTTGTATTTTTCTTTCATACATGAAGAGTATCACTAAGTGAAGTGGAAATAGTTACCTCGGATGTGATTTCCATAAATCACATATTATCCCATTCCTTATTTCCTTCACTATATGAATTTGTTTCACTAGAACTGTACCCATAGTCACTCCAGGTCTCCTCTATAAAACTCTTAGGTATTTTTACTCTATACTCATACTTTTTCTTATACTTTAATTTGTTCATTAAACTTTGATATTAAATTTTTCTTGCACTTATAACAGGTTACTTCTCTAGGTTGATTTTCCAACATTCAAATTCCTCTTGTGTCATACCGTTCTACATAGTTTAATTTATTAAATTATTTCTTCTTCTTGTATAATTTCTTAAATCTCCTAGCCAGATGATTGTAATTCCTCAACCCCAGAAGCTCGGAGCTGGTGCATTATTTTATTATATTGGAAATATTTAAAAGAATCTTATCCAGAAGGACTGATCAGTTTAGTAATCTTGAATTAAATATATATATACATGAACCCATTTTACATTTTGAAAAGACGATAAATTGTAATACATAATAGAATCTAATAAACTGCATCCTTTAAAACATAATAAATGGTCTATTTTTCATAACCTGGGGAAGAAAAATAGATGAAAGGGGTGATATAAAATTATTAGTAAGGGTTATATATAGTGTAAGAATGAAACAATAATAATTTAATTATAATCAATTATATATAATAAATATAGCATGGTGATTAATTAAAAAACACACACCATTAATAAACTGAGAATGAAAGTGCATCCAAAGGTTTTTTCATTCTGAAAACATAATCGAAAGTAATAAATGAATAATTAATTGAGATAATAATTATTATGTGGATTTCATGTATCTAGAACATAAAACATCATTGTGTTGAGATGGTTTAATTTTATGGGTAGAAACATGTTTTATTATGTTTTGGAAACAAACTCAAAGGGTTTGTCGCCAAATTTTTTGTCTCATGAGACCTGTCAATGCATCGAGGAGCTATAGTGGGACCCTCCCATTACTTCAAGTCCAAATAATTCTTATAAAAACATTTAATTCTACAAAAAATTTCCTTATCAATTATTTTATTTAATATAGGATACAGATTCATCAATATTTCCATAGTTAAAACAACATTCAAAATAAACTTTGTATGTAAAAGGGTATACGACTAAGAAACAAATTGTATACATTATAAAATAATATGTATATTTAATATGAATGTAATTTAAAATTAAAAATTATATCAAAGGGGTAGTAGATACACCACATAAAAATTATTAGGTGAACAATACCAAGTAAGTCTCAAAGAAATGGAAATTGAGATGAAGTCCCTTACCACATTGTAATCAATCGAATTGCATGACCAAAAATTAATAATCATTAAATGAATAATTGAATACCATGAATATAAATATAGTCATGATATTATATATCAAATGTAATCATACATATACCACATACAATAAATAAGTTGTGAACAATGGAAATCACATGGAAATAAAAGTGAGATAAGAAACCCCTTACCTTATGCCCAAATGTGTTCTTCACTTGATTTTAATGTCATTGATAATAAAATTAAATCCTTTAATTAATTATTTATTAATAATTTATTCATGTATTTGATTAATTAAATTTTTATTAAGTTTATTCATGGACTTATTGATAAGTAATAATACTGAATTCTGTTATTTCTGAGTGTTCGTTTACATTATTTCAAGATCGGTTTGCTTGATTATAAGTAATAGAGTTCATGTAAAGTGTGTATAATTATCTAGAATTTGAAATAAATTTTATTATTTATAATACATAGGTTTCCATGGTTATACATTGTAACATCCCAGGTAAATAAAGAATAAAGAATTTTCATATTTATTAATATTTATGAATTAAATATTAATTTTAATTAAAAGGGGTTTCTACGTTCGATAGCGTACTCGGTACGCAACGATGAGTTTCTTTGAAAACTTACGTTGCACACAAGTAATAAAATAATATTATTTTAAATGTTAGTTAACGAGTAGTCGTTGTACTGGCGGGAATGGATAGAAATAACTAAAATATGATTATATATGTTTTTAAATGTTTTTACATTTATCCAATAAAAGATAAAGGCTTAAAATACGAAAAGAGTTCAATTTTAGGCTTTTATACCCTAATTTTCACGAAAGGTACACTTATCACCTTTTGACAGAGAACCGTCATTAAATATAGTTTTGATCGATATTGTAAATTCTATTGGACCAAATATAACTCTTCTTTAGAATCGGGACATCAAAATTTACTTTGTGTAAATTTTTGGTACCTTTCTGATAAAGTTCATTTTTTTAATGAATAGTGTAAAATGTTGTATTTTAATTAAAAACCTCTTTTTAATATAATTTATTTATATGATCAGATTATCTTTTGAATTGGTTTTAAAGTGAAATTAGAAAATATTTTTACCATTAAATCCAATAGTGGTCGTTGGAATTAATTTCACTTTGAAATCAGACTTAAACTAGTGTCAATCTTTTGATACTTATTATTTCATAAAAACACGCTATTTGCTCTGACAGTAGGAATTAATTATTAAATTAATTAAAGTGACTTATATGTTTTGAATTTTGTAAAATAGACTTCATTTTTGAATTCGTAATATCAAATATATCTTAGGGAGAATTTTTGGTAATTTTCTGAAATACTTCAATTTTTGATGAATAGTGAAACCACTAAGTGGTACTTATAAAGACTGATTTTCCGTTTCAATGAAATTTTGCCATCATTGTGTTTTGAATTTCAAAAATCCGACATAAATGGTTGTCATTAATAAGTAAAATGTTGTTCAATTAGATTATAATAATTTTTTGGTGAATAGTAACTTATTAAGTTCTTAATCACGATTAGTGGTAATTAGTGTAGTTTAAGGTAAAAATAATGCTTTAATAAAATACGATGAGCTTGAAACATGTCCTACCCTCATTGTTTGTGTCATGGCAGACCAATAAAAGCCATTGGTCATCTTGGGGACCCCATGGAGACACTTTGGTTGGGAAATGACATAAATAACTTTTTATTTAATGTAAAAGTAAAGATGACACAAACATAATATGTTTTACAAAAACAATTTTTACATGGGGTTATAAAGATCATATTTTTTATTATAAATATTCATTGGAAATCTAAAACGATTTCCTACATCATAGTATTTTTTTTATAATTTTTAGACATTAAATAAATTAAATTATTTATGACATAATAATGATGCAGCGATGACATCATTATTTGACGATTTAAATAAAATGGAAAGATAATGTAAAATCTATGAACTAAAAATGTCCAAAACCAATTGGATGAGTGGATTTAGAACCCTTATCACCTTATCCATGAATTATATCAATGTGGGACCTTTTAAAACCGAAACACATTTTCAAATAAAGTAATATTTCTTGACTTTCCAAAAGTGCCCCTCCTCTCCTCTTATAAAAGGCCCCCACCTCTACCTCATTTCACACACTCCTCAAGCCTTTGGATCGGACAAACCCTGCCCATTTACTCTCTACACATCCCTCTCCTCATCCTAGAGGATTCCCTTTGGGCAGAATCCTTTCAAAGGAAGCCTTTAGGCTCAAATCAAAAGGAGTTACACTTTTAAAGGTAATTCATTCTCTCTTGTTCATTTGTTTTATTTTGCTTCTCCAACCCTCTAAACTCTTTTTATTTACTTCTTTTGTAACAACACCAGTATCTTAAATATACTAGGAGGTTTTTATAAGATTTATTCGAGCTACACTCTCACACAACTACATCAAATGGTTAAATAACATACGGTTTCCGTGGATGGTGAAATTTTGCCTCCCGAAACGATGATTGTTCAATACTCATTTAACACCTTCAAAGGTGGCCATTATGATGTCACTATTTTTATATATGATATATAATATGTTTATTTTTTTCTTTAATATTCTGTATTTTTCATTTTGGGCATACCATTATGGTTTCCATTATGGGTAAACACGATATCTTCATTTAAGGAAGTGCGGACTACCGCCCCCTCAAAGTGATGTGATTCGTTAATGCCATATGTGGGACGTGTAAAGGATGGATTTAAAGTTATTATATATAATGTTATACTGGAATTATAATATACCTCTATAACATTATTATTTCTTTCCATTAAAGTATGAGATAGAAATGAAAGTAGCGTTCATGCGTACGTACGGCTTACCATCTCCATGAACGGTGCTTTTCATTTCTTATCCCCAAATGTAATGTACTATTAAAAGTACATGTATATAATGGATATATATAATTAATGATATATCTAAATGATGAATATAATTCTGGAATTAAAATATACATACCTCTCATTTAGTTTTAATTCCATTAATATGACAAAGAAATGAAAGTAGCGTTCATGCGTACGTACGGCTTACCGTCTCCATGAACGGTGCATTTCATTTCTTACCCCTAAATGATTATGTAATATTATAAATACATGTATATGCTGGAAATATATGATACATATTATATCCAAATCAGGAATTTCATTCTGTATATAAATAACCTTTGACCACACGAACAACATGTAATTGTAAGAAGTCCACTTTCGACTTAAGAACCAAATATTGAGAAAACAAACATTATTAACTTAAATGGTTAAATAATGTTTATAACATGGTAATAAGTGATATAAAAGGAATAATGAACTTTAAAAAGGTTCTTAATCAAGTATAAATTAACTCAAGTTTATTATTCAGGACGTTAAAGAACGATCGGGTCAAGTCGGACCCGAGGTAAGGGACTTCGTCTCAATCTCCTTTCATTGAGGCATATTTCATTTTATACAAAACTTTCTTTTATACGGTGTATAAACCCCTTTGACTTTTACTTTTATACAAAAGGAATCTTTTTCTACGAAGCGTTTTACAAAATGACAAAAAGGAATGTTTCTTTTAACGTACGCGGCGACAACGACCTTTTCCGCCGCCGCGAGTATTATTTGGTCTTTGGCTTTCTCAACAAGCTGTAATGTTTTTAGAATAAAATAAATACCATATACTCTTTTATGTATTTTGGTATTGAAAATGGTTTTGAAAAAGGATTCTATTATGTCAATATATTTATGATATATTGTGATTGAAATGTGGAAATGTTATCATTCTTTTATATTGGTTTTATGTTTTATGATTTTATATTGGTACTTGGACATTTTAACAGGTGGTTACGTTATAAACCATATGACGGGTGGTGCCGTGAATACCAGGACGGGTGGTTACGTTATAACCTCCAATGCATTGGGTATGGAAGTCGGCCGTATGGCTATTCCATTAAGTATGTATGGAAATTGGCCGTATGGCTATTCCATTAAGTGATATGTGTGGAAGTCGACTGTATGGTTATTCCACTTAAGTATGTTTATGTCCCAAGTTACCTTTATATATGTTATATGTTCTTTTTATGGATTTTATGGTAATCCTTTGGTTACAAAAAGGTAATTAATGATACTTTATTCAGTGAAGAGTTTTTACTACTTCATGAAGGTGAAGGTATTACTTTGATAGAGTATATATGGTTTATTTGATGTTTGAAAAACTAATAGTTTTCATTCTTTCTGTATCCCTTACTGAGCTTTTTATGCTCACCCCAAGTTTTTTTTTTGAAATGTTTTCACAGGACTTAATGTGGAATAAGGTCAAGGATGGGATAAAGGGAATGTCATCCTATATAAAACATGGAACTAGACACGTTTCTTTTTAAGAGTTTTTTTTATTATGGAAACTTAGTAGAAGTGACTACTTTGTAATCTTTTGAGATGTAATAATTATGTTCTAATTCTCTAAAACTCTAAACCTGAAAAGATCCTCGACGTGAATTATTCATTTAATTCAATATTAAGTAAGGTTTAAGGTCGGGGCCTTATATACATATCATTTTTTTATATGGTATTAGGATTAATCATTAGATAACATGTTAATGACAATCGCTTAACTTAATTTTAACGGGTTTTCGATCACAATGAACTAGTTTTGATCCATTATTTAATATCTTGTATATAAAATTGTTACATAACCTTATATAATATATGATACATATTTTATAATCTATTTCAACCATAAAAATGGTTTCATGGCCAGAATTTAATGATAAATTGAAGAACTAATGTTTGTCGTCCAAGAAGGTTGTAAATCAGGACCTCTCGAATGATGATTTTGTTTTTAAAATAAAAGAGAGAGTAAGGAGATTTATGATGTATCTCCCATTAACATGATATAATTAGAATATATATATTATACTATAGTTTTCAAGATAATTTTGACATAGGATTTAAGGATAGAATAATAAATAAATAAGGAACATGAAAAGAAAATAAAAGGAAAAGGGAGAGGATTTTACCTCTTGGATATTCCTCCTTGAAAATAATCTTAATAGGATTGATTTTTGTCTTTTGGGAAGAAAAAGAGATTATAGATGTGGGAGAGACTAGGGAAGAGGATTTTATAATAACTTTGACAAGTTTAAAGGCATAGAATAGTGAGGAGAAGAGGGGTGAGGGGTACTTTTTATTGTGGAGGAGATGAGTGATTTCTCAATATTTTATTCATTATTTTATTATTATTTTCAAGACAAGAAATTGTATTGATTCTTGTGAAAAAAGTATTAAGTTCATGTAAGTTCAAACCAATGGAAACTTACATCATCCATGACTCAAGCATGATTCAAAAATTCATTTATTAAGCATATTTCATAAATTATCGAATTTCATTGTTCACTAAAAATTCAAGTACTTTAAAAAAATCCCAAAAATTCACCCAAACCATTTTTTGATGTGTAGAATAAAAAAATTAACTCAATTTTTTAAAAATAGTTTTCTAGATATGTGAAATTTAATTTTTAATTAAAATCTCCATTTTCTCGAAAAATATGTTTTCAAAATTATAATTTATTTTATAATACACTGCAAAATTTCTAAGGACTAATTAAATTATCTAAAAAACATAGGAAAGAAAAATATTGACTTATGAATAGATTTTAGGAAAATTATTTATCTTTTAAATTAATTTATTAATTATAAAATTTTAATTAAATATTTTTTACTCACAAAAATACCAACACTTAATTGTTATTTTTTAAAATATTCACTCTCATTTATAAGGTTCATAAATTTTATTTATACTTACATGGGTGAGGTTTCTATTCATAAGGGTACATTAGTATTCATCGCTATTCATGATGGTAAGTTACTATTCACCAAATATTAAGTTTATCTTATCATACTCTAAATATCTTACTGAACGCAACAGTGTATGTCCATTTTTCAAAATCCAAATCATAGATGTGAAAAAATTAAGTTTAACAACTAGGTTATAACTATCCCCTATAACAATATTTTATTTCACAGAGACTCAATGTTGCATTCATAATAAACTAACTAATGAATTGAAATTATTTAAGAAGAAACATACCATAAAATCAAGGGGTTTTATATTCTTCCCTCCTTTGAAAATTTATTCCTCAAAATTTTTCATTCATATATCCCTCTAAAATGATATGGGTGGTTCTTCTTGATAATATCCTCAGGTTACCACGTTGCTTCCCCAATCTCCTGGTATCTCCAAAGAACCTTTACCAGTCAGTTTTTTCGATTTCTCAATACTTTCTCTCTTGTGTCTAGAATCTTGATAGGCTCTTCATAGTATGAAAAATCAACTTCAAGTTCTGTTTCTTCATAGGTGAGTACATGTGTTAGGTTTGGCATGTACTTCTTTAATAATGACCCATGGAACGCATCATGAACATTGGATAGACTTGGGGCATTGTTAAATGGTATGTTATAGCTCCAATTCATTCTAAAATCTCAAATGGTTAGATGTACCTAGGGCTCAGTTTCCCTTTCTTATTTAAACTTAAGACACCATTCTATGGAGATAATTTTATAAAGTTATTATCTTCCACATTAAATTCTAAATCTTTTCTACGTTTGTTAGCATAACTCATTTTCTACTTTGGGCTGCTTTAATATGGTCCTGAAATTTATCCACCTTTGTTATTGTCTCTTCAATAACTTTTGTGCATATAAATTTCCTCTCACCAAGTTCATCCTAGCAAGTTTTTGTTTTAAATCTCTTTCCATCTAATGCTTCATATGGCACCATTTGAATACTATAATAGAAACTATTACTATAGAAAAATTCCACCAATGTTAAGAAATAATCCCACATATGTTGAGAATAGAGTGAGCATGATCTCAACATGTCTTATAGTTTTTTAATAGTTCTTTCAGACTCTTTGTCATATTGGGGGTGATAAGAAGTACTCATATGAATCTTGGTATCCAAAGCCTTATGAAGACTTTTCCAAAATGTTGATGTTAATCAGGGATCTCGATCAGACACAATCAATATAGGTGCAGCATGAAGTCTTAAAACTTCATTAATATAGAGTCTTTCCAGGATATCAAGTGGTAAATCCTCTCTTATAGAAAGGAAATGTGCCTATTTTTTATATGATCAACAATTACCCATATTTCATCATTCCTTCTAGGTGTCTTTGGTATTCCTGTGACAAAGTCTATCATAATTTTATCCCACTTTCACAAAGGAATAGGTAGAGGTTTCATGACTCCTCTAGGGTGTTGTCTCTCAGGTTTTACTTTTTGTCAAACTAGACACCTTGAAACATAGTCATCAATTTTTCACTTCATGTTATCCCACCAAAAATTTTCTCTCATATCTCTATACATCTATGTATTACCAGGGTGTATAATAGAAGTTTGAGCTATGACCATCATCTAATAGTTCCCCTTTTAGATTAGGTATTAATGGGACACATAACCTCTTTCTAAATTTAAGAACTACATCCTCAAACATGAAGTCTACCAATATTTTATCCTTAAAATCATTAATTTTCTTTTGTATATTCTCATCATCAAATTGATAGCTTTTTATCTTCTATAGTAAATATGATTTAGAAAACATTTGAAAAAAGGAATAATGTTTATTCTTCCTTAAAAATTCCCATATTCATCTTTACTATATCTATGAATATAGGATCTCTCTCAATACTTATTTGGGTTATAATTCCATGATCTTTCCTACATAATAAATTTTCCACATTATTTTCCTCTCCTTGGTGGTACTGTATTGAATAATAATAATCCTTGTGTAACTCAAGTCATCCCCTTTGCCTCATATTGAGTTCTTTCTATGTAATAATGTATTTAAAAATATTGTGATCTGTATATATCTCACATATTTCACCATAGAGATAGTTTCTATATATTTTCTGAGAGAATATTATAGATACTAACTCAAGATCATGAGTTGGATAATTTTGTTCATGAATCTTAAACTGCCTTGATTCAAATAAAATAACATTATCATTTTTCATAAGGACACAACCTAGTACATTATTTGATGAACACCGTATATCATAAACCCGTCATTTCTATATGTAAGAGTCCAAATTAGATCATTTGACAATATTCTTTTCAATTCTTCAAAACATTCTATAAATTATTTTTGTTCATACAAACTTAACCCTTTAATGTGTGATCTTGGTTAGCAGGTTATCCAATAGAGTAAAATTATGTATGAAAAATCAATAGTAAACTGATAATCCAATAAAACTATATACCTCGATTATGTTTGTTAGAGCAGGCCATTATTTGATTGCTTTTTCCTTCACAGGATCAACCGAGATTCCATCCTTAGAGACAACATTCTTAAGAGAATAGAATGCTTCAAGTCAGAATTCACATTTACTAATATTCCCATATAACTCATTTATTCTAAGTGTCTCTAGAACAACCCATAAGTGGTTCCCATGGTCCTCATATATTTTGGAATATATCAAGATATCATCAATAAATACAACAAAAAATCATAAAGATATTCCTTGAAAACTCTGTTCATTAGGTCAATGAAAATGGAGGGTTCATTAGTCTGTTCAAATGGAATTACTATAAACTCGTAATGACCATACCTGGTTTGAAATACCATCTTTGGAATAACTTCTTTTATCACACGTAACTAATTATATCCAGACTGATGGTCAATCTTTGAAAAATTTTGAGCTCCATGGAGTTGATCAAATAGATCTTCAATGAAAGGAAAAAGATATTTATTATTTATTGTAAGAGCATTTATTTCTCTATAATAAATTCATGGCCTCATGGATCCATCTTTCTTCTTGATAAAGAGAAAAGGGGGTCCCCATGGAGAAACATTGGGGCGAATAAATCCCATGTCACTAAATTCATCTAGTTATTTGTTTATCTCTATTAATTCCACAGTGGTCATTCTATAAGGAGTCCTTGATATAGGTCTTGTACAAGGAATTAAATAAATATAGAACTCAACATTCCACTCTAGAGGATATCTAGTTAAATAATCTGGAAACAATTTAATGTATTCTTTCACAATAGGTAAATCATTAATTTGAAGATCCATAGATGATGTTTTCTCTTCCTCCCAAATAATTTCATTTAGAAAAGCTACTAAAGTTGGATCTAGATAAGATCCAGATGATGATGTTTTTCTATAATGATAAGGGATTCCACATCATTCTCAAAAATTGTAACTTCATTCTTCATAAAAAATATTTTCACATCATAATTTGAAATAAAATTTATACCAAGAATTATGTCAAATTCAATCATAGGTATAATGATAATGTCATCAATTAATGTATGTGTATGTTTCATAATGGGGACTGAATGACACATATATGTTAAAATGATACTTTCCTTGGGAGTTTTGACTAACAAATCATTTATTAAATCAAATTGTAAATGTATAATTTTCATAGAAACTAGGAATATATAAAATAATATAATGATCCATAATAAAAAAATATTTTCTAAATTCGAGGAAACAATTAAAGTACCTACACCCACATAATTAGAAACTTTAACCTCTGCAGTTTTGATTGTATAAGCCTACCCTTGCTCTCATGGCATTTTATGAGGTAATATTCATTTACTTTTACGACAATAATTTGAATAACGTCCCATATCCCTACAATTATAGCATTGAACATCATTGATTTGTCTCCTTCCCTTATATTCATTAGATCAGTGACCCTTTTATCTACACTTATAATAAACACCCATGCCTTTCAATCGTTTTCCTTGATGGTTCTTTCCATAGTTCTTTCATAATAGGAATGGCTTCATTCCCTTATTCATATTTGGAGATTCACCTTTTCCATGGTTATTAGAAGACCTCTTGTTCTCTTGATTTCCCTTGAACAAATTTGATCTAGAAAATTATCTCTCTATTGTGATGGATCTTAATACTATTTCATCATATGATGAAAATGTTTGAGAATCCAGTGCCCTTAGAAGACATGGCTTATGACCTTAAAAGAAATGATCAATCTTATAATTCGATTCACATATGTAATATATATCATACTTGTCTAATCTTTTTAAAGTATCTTCATAATCCACAACACTCTATTATCCCCTTTGTGTAAATCTAATAAATTTTCACTTCATTTCATTCTGTTTCTCAAGAGGGAAATATTTTTCAAATAATACTTCCTTAAAAGTTCTCTATTCCATATCTTATATTTCATCTTCCTCCATGGTATTCTAGATCAAAGTACACCATTTATTAGCATCACCCTTGATACAATATACTACCAATACTACATTTTCATTTTCATTGCATCTTAATGCCAGAAATATCTTTTCAAGGGACTTGATCCACTTCTCAGCTAAAACTGGACTAGCTATCCTTATAAAAGATGGGGGATTTTTTTGCACTAAATGATCCAACATAGGTGTAGCATGGCTATTTGTCACATCTTGAGTAAGTTGTCTTAATATGGTCCTGATCATCTCGACTCCAACACTAACTATGTTGACTTGCTCAGTAGGGAAATCCCAACATTGTTTGTAGGTATTTATTCCCTTTATTTCATTAGGAACTATCAATAAATAATGGAATACACTAAATTAGTTTATAAATCATAATCCATAATTTTGAAATATAAAAAAACATAACACAATCTGAAAATTTATGCACAACTAATCTCATAATCATAAACATGATTTCTATTTACTTTTAAATCCTTCATAATGGTTTGTAATGAAAATGTGAATTATCTTAAGCATATCACCTGGGAGTGTCAACCCAAGTGCGCAGTAAGGCCCATTTTCATGGATCACGTTACCCCGATTCAGGCCTAGAACACCTTATCAGAGTTGTTACTCCTAGGTAAATATGTGCCAGAATCACATCCACTTGTAGTATCAATGCATGAATGTATTACTAGGAATACCCACATAATATATACCTTAACAAAATTCTAGGATGTTATTTTATACTTATCCTCAATTTCTATTTTTGGGTTGTTCTCCCTAATATAAGTTTTCTAAATCTAGTTCCCAAGGTTTCTACTAAACTTCCTATGATACCAACTGTAATGCCCCGACCCCAAAAGCCCAGAGCTGGTGAAATATTTTATTATATTGGAATGATTACAATGAATCATATCCTAAAGTATTGATCAGTTAATTAGTCTTGAAGAAACTATATACATATATGGAACCTATTTTATATTGGTCAAAGAAAATAAAATATAATACATAAAATAAGCTAATAAACAGCATCCTTAAAAACTAAATAAACAATCTCTTCTTTATAACCTAGGGAAATAAAACAAATGAAAGTGGTGAGATAAAATGCTCAGTAAGGGTATATATAGTGGAAGCTTGAGACAATAATAATTTAATCACAATCAATTATACATAATCAATATGTCATGGTGATTTATTTAAAAACACAGACCATTAATAAACAGAGAATGAAAGTGTATACATAGGTTTTGTCATAGTGAAAATTTCATGGAAAGTAATAACAAAATAATGAATAAAAATAATGCTTATTATTTGAAAGTCATATATCTAGAACATGAACCATCATACCATCAAGACAGTTTAACTCTATTGGTAGAAACTCATTTGACTATGTTCTGGAAACAAACATGAAGGGTTTTTGCCAACTATTTTGTCTCATGAGACCTATTGATGTATCGAGGGGAAATAGTGGGCCTCTCCCAACACTGAAAGTCCAAATAATTCTTATAAAAATATTTAATTCTAGAAAAATATGCCTTATCAATTTTAGTATTTATTAGAGGATGTGGATTAATCAATTTTTTCACAATTAAAACAACATTCAAAATAAACACTGTATATAAAAGGGTATATGGTTAAGACAATAATAATATATGTTATAAAAGAATATGGATATTTAATAGAAATTTAATTTAAAAATAAAAATGGTATCAAATTGGATGTATATACACCACATAAAAATGATTAGGTTCACTATTCCAAGTAAGTCTCAAGGCAATGGAAATTGAGATGAAGTCCCTTACCACATTATAATCAATCGAATCGCATGACCAAAAATTAATAATAATCAAATTAATCATTTAGTACCATGAATAGAAAGATAATGATGATATTATATATCAAATTTCAGTATACATACACCACATATATGAAATAAGTGGAAAATAATGGAAATATCACAGAAATAAAAGTGATATGAGAAACCCCTTACCATATGCTTGAATGTGTTATTCACATGATCATAATGTCCTAGATAATAAAATTAAATGAATTAGTTAATTATTTCAGAACATTTTATTCATGTATTTGATTCATTATATATTTATTAAGTTCATTCATGGAATTCTTGATAGGTTATAAGATTTAATTTCATCAATCTAGAGTGTTCATTTACTTGATTTCATGATCGGTTTTCTTGATTATAAGTAATGGAATTTATGTAAAATGTGCATAATTCTATAGAATTGTAATTAAATGTTATTAATGGAAATAAATATTTTTATATAGTTATACATATCATATGTTTGTATAGTAATATGATGAATCATTGGATAACAAGTTAATGATAACCGTTTATCTTTATTTTAGCGGTTTTTCAATCACAATGAACTAGTTTTGATCCATTATTTAATATCATGTATATAAAGAGTTTTTAGAACCATATATAATACATATTTTATAACCTATTTAAACCATAAAAATGGTTTCATGTCCATATTTGAAGGATAAATTGAAGAATGAAAGTTCTTCATCTAAGAAGGTTGTAAATCAGCACCTCCCAGATGATGATTTTGTTTTTTAAAAACAAAGAGAGCGAGAGTAAAGAGATTGATGATGTATCTTACATTAAAATTATATAATTAATATATATATATGATAAGATATTTATCATGATCATTTGGATATAGTAATTGAGGAGATAATAATAAATAAAGAAGGAACTAGGAGAGAAAATAAAAGGAAGAGGAAGAGGATTTCACCTCTTTGATACTCCTCCTTGAGAATCTCTTTAAGGGGATTGATTTTGGTACTTTGGATAGAAAAAGAGCTTCTAAACATAGATAGGGAAAAGGAAAGAGTATTTTAGTGAACACTGAAAAGTTTCAAGGATTAGAAGAGTGATGATAAGAGGGGGTGAGGGTTGTTTTTATAGTGGAGGAGAGGAGTGATTTCTCAATATTTTATTCATTATTTTACTAATTTTCTCAATAAGACCGATTGTATTGATTCTTGTGACCAAAATGAGTAATAAGTGATGTGATTTTGAACCAATGTTCATTTACATCATCCATGATCCATGAATGCTGCATAAATTCATTTATTAAGCATATTTCCTAAGTTATCGAATTTCACTATTCACGAAAAAATCAAGTATTTCAAAAAAATCACAAAAATTCACCCTAACCATTATTTGACATGAAGAATACAAAAATTAACTCAATTTTATAAAAAAAATTCTAGATATGATAAATTTAATTTTTTACTGAGAATCACTATTTTCTTAAAAAACAAGTTTTTAAAATTATAACTGATTTTATAATACCCTGATAATTTTACTAAGGTCTCATTAAATTATCCCAAAATCATAAGAAAAAAATATCTATTTATGAATACATTTTATGAAAAAAAATTACCTTTTAAATTAATTTATAAATTATAAAAAAGTAATTAAATATTAATTACTCACAAAAATACCAACACTTAATTAATTTTTTTAAAAAAAATATTCACTCTCATTTCTATGGTCCCTAAATTTTATTTATACTTACATGGGTGAGGTTACTATTCATAGGGTTACATTAATATTCATTATTATTCATAAGGGTAAGTTACTATTCACCAAATATTAATTTGATCTTATCGGACTCTAAATATCTTATTGAACGCAAATTTGTATCTCTATTTTCGAAATTAAAATCAAAAAATTGGAAAATATTAAGTTTAATGGCTAAGTTATAAATAGATCTTATCACAAGGTTTTGGTTTGCATAGACTCATTGTTGAATACATAATAATCTATTTAATGAATTAAAATTATTTCAGAAGAGACATACCATAAATTCTTGGTGTGTTATAATGATCCATCTCCTCATCATTGTCAAAGATAATGCATCCTCACTTGAGTTATTCTCATTGATTTTCACTTTCATCCTTAACTCTAAAGTTTGTAAAGCATCTATTTTTATTTTTGGTTCATCATCCTATGTATTCCCTTTCAAATCGTCCCCATACATCATTATTTTTAAAATCAGCTCCTCCACCAATAGTTTATTTGTGACATAAGACACTCGAATGGAGAATAAATAACTCTCTATTGATTAGAAAATAATCACAAGATTCTCATCACTTTATCTTTGTCTTATATTTTATTTCCAAGTGGATTCATCTTATTATATAATTCATTGAAACTAAGATAAATTTCATAAATTGATTAATCATGATTTATTTAAAATGTATCATATTTAATAGTATAAGTATTTAGGAACATTTACTAAACATTTTATGTGCCTTAATGAGACACAGAAAGTGTATCCCCTATTTCAAAAGTAGTGGTACATGAAGATATCCAATTAAACTCATCTTATTCCAAATCACAATAAAAGGTATTCAAATTTAACAATTATAATTATTTGTATCCTTAATAAAATCACTCCAGTCAACTCTAATAACTTTAGGTTTATCATATTTATATTTTATTACTATTTATATGCCAAAACCCATGCTCTCAAGATGTATTTTCATTTTAATCTTTCATTGAGTATAATTAGTACCATTAAAATCAAGATGACTTTTAGTATAAATCCCCTTAAGTATATAATGATAAATTTTTTAAATAAATATAAATTTAGGAAAAATATGAATTTAGATATTTTGGGTAAAAAATAAATCACAATTAAAAGTATATGGTAAAAATTAATTAGGAAATACCAATCTTTTATAAAAAATGTTTTTCTAAGTAGATTACCCAGTAGGTGGTCTGAATTTAGTATCAAATAAAAATTTCTATTTAGAAACTATTTGAAACAAATTCACAATTTAGAAAATATCCCAGTTAACTAAAATAATAAAAAATATAAAATTTGAAATTTTCCAAATGTTTCTCAAAGGTTTGATCACAGTATAATTAAAAAAAATTAAATCAACATTAACTTTGGAAAAAAATTTAATCCCATCCAACTCAATATATAAACGATGTAAAATAATAGTGAAGATAATACACACAGCCTCTTACGTAGTTATTCATGGGATAAAAGATGTAAAATTATAGTTAAGAGAATATTTGAGTACTTTTTGGCTTTGTGTAGGAGATTGTTCTCAAGATATATATAAGTACATCAATAACAACCCAAAATAAAATATAAAAAGAATAAGAATATTGAAAATTGTAGAATTTATTATGTGGATCTCTTTCTCTAGTCTTCTTGAGGAGATCAGCAATGATCTTATCATTTTTTTGGATTATCTTTAAATCTTTCCATAAAGTCACTTTGACTATTATTCATAAGGTTTTTTATTTTTAATGAAAAAAATAGCATCATATGATTCATAAATAATCCTCTTTTCTCTTCAAAACAGACTTAATATCAGTCTAACAGCAAGGTAGTAGCACCAAGTAATTTTTCATTATTTGTGTATAATGTGTTCTTTGGATTTATAGATTTTAGAATCTCTAATTATTCATTGTAGAATAATAATAAAATAAGATAAATTTGTATACTTAATAGTATATATAGAAACTATGAATTTGTCTTTAATGTATTTGAGTCAATTATTTAAAAATAAAAATTATTGAATTTTTGTACTTACCAAATCTATCACATAAATTAAATTCCATAAACTAGACATTATAATAAATAATTTGATTCTAATTATAGATAGCTATAGAATCTGAACATCAATTGGACATAGTGGTTTCATCTGGCAATATCATGTTTAGACTGGCAGTAGTAGAAAATCATTGATGGTAATGGATGCATCCTAGCTGTAGTTAATCACCAAATAATGATATAATAACTAGCTTGGGGGTATCATGCTTCATCTAATTGACGGATACTAATCCTAGAAATTGAATGTTTTTACTAATGGTAGAAAATATAAATTAATGGTATAAATATTCAACTAATGATTACAAAATTTTTCTAGCAGTAGCAGGTATGTATCTATGGTAGAGAATATCTTTTTATGGTATTAAAAATTAATTACTTTTAGCAAGATACATAGTGCATTATCATAATTCCACTGATAGTAGAAGACATTAACAAGTGATGTAAGAATTCTTCTAGTGGTAGTAGAGTTGAACAAGTAATAGAAATATATAACAGATGATTGAATAGGTATACCAGAAGTAGTATATTATTCTTAAATAACTTTTTTATAAATTCCATAATTCTGAAGATTCTTTCATTCAATACATAGATGGTCAGTAATGAACGAAACAATATTTTTTATTGTTAAATAAGGAATTGATGGATGAAGCCAGCAACACTGATGAGATCCTCTATCTTCTCAAAAAACCCCAAAATGTTACTCACAATATCATTTTCTTGAGTGAAATAACTATAATTATACTCATCATCATCCATTTTAATTTCATTATATTGGATCCTCCAAACTTGATGTTTAGCTTCCTTAACATTGACATTATGATTATAACTACTTCTGAATTTGTCCCAGATCTCCTAGATAGTCTGGAGACTCATGGCCTTTGTGTATACCTTCTCTAATAGGGAAATGATGATGGAATTTTAAGCCTTTACATCTAAATCCATATCACTCTTGTATTCTTGATTCAAATTTGTACCATGAGTAATGGGTTTAAACCCAAGTATTGTATCATCTATCACTTCTACTCAAAGTGATAACAGGTAGGGTAGTATCATATTCCCCCATCCATGGTGATTCATCCCATTGAATTTGGGAAAACATTATCTATTAAAAAAATTATGTTCTATATCTCTCATAATTATCCCATGGATATTTATAGGGAACCCGTCCTCTAATACCATTTTATAGTATTAGATCATATGGATTGTTTATAGGGGCAGGGGTGAATCAATGATCGTGTTTATTTTACGACTTATTACTTTATTAACCCAACCTATAGAGAATATTAAAGTTATCTATCCACCCAATGATTTCTCATAGACTCACCTTGGTGTGTGGTGATAAGGAAAGAGTGAAGCACATAGTATTTAAAAGTTTTATCTAAAATTTCTACTCATTTCCATGGTGGTTATTCCCCTCATCATGGATTATCCATTATCTCCAATCATTATCCTACATCATAGAGTTCACTATGCTCTATACACATCAATATAGCCTCTAGTTACTTATACCACCAAACCATGATTGTTTTCCCCCTAATAACTTCTTATAGGATATAGTAGTATTGATCCGTAATTATAAAGTTGAATATATTCTCCTTTGTTTCTTCTGTAAAACTTGGAATTATGATATCATTCTATGAGCCAATAAGATCAGGTTTACTAAAGTAAACCCTCAGTAACTTTGGTATTAATGTTGTTCTTATGACTTGTTATAGATAAATATTGATTTATAACTTCTTTAGATTCATGAATACTTAGGTGCATGGTATACATCCTTCTTATTAAATGGTTTTTTCTTCAAATCCTCTCTTTATGATACTGATGTGTATCAGGCACCCAAAACTCTCTTTCACAATGTATAAAATTTATCTCAAACTCCTCTCTAATTAATATTCTCCACTTAACTATATATTTCCACATTTAAATACTACTCATACCTACTTTCTATTTGTATTCTAAAACTCCATCATCTTTGAAAATAGATGCGATCTTCCCCAATATGTCATTTGAATTCTTGGTCAAATTTTTAATTGAATCTCTATATGACTAGGTATTTATTTATTAAAAAATAATTCACTAAATTTTGTACTTTAAACTCATTCAAAATATCCATTTACATGGCCTCATCTGTCTTAGAAATGTGTACCTTATTTTTTGTGGGTTTAGAGATTAAATTAGTTTGTATTCATCTGTCACATCCAATATTTTATTTTGAGGGATTCATTTTTTATTTTTAATATGGTATTTATCCATTGGGTTTCCCATGAGTTTTTGGGGAAAAAAATAGTGTTTTTGGGCTGGGAAGTAGGTGTAACGCGGTCGATGCATGGTTTAGTAAACCATGTGTCTACCTAGAGAAAAATGTGCTCCTAGGATAGTGGCACTGCCCAGGTTACACGACCAGCCACATGGGTGGGTTCCCTCCCCTAGAAAACTATGTGTCCAGGTTCCTCTTGGATAGAAGAGACTGCATGGTTTTTGAACAGTTTTTTAAACCAAGCAGGATAACTATGTGGCCTATCCAAGTCATTAAAAATTAGAAAATTACTCTGTTTCTCTCTTCAGATTTAACCCTAAAACACCTCCAATATGAACCCTATGAGATTTTCAGCCATGGGAGCTTCCTCCAAACCTTTATATAGCCTTTGAGCGTCTACCTTTGGGTAGTTTTGGTCATAGTTATTCAAGAAATCATCATTTGAGTAATTTCTCCCTTTGTTTATCCCTTTTTCTAGGGTTCTTCTTACCTCTTTCTTGGGTTCTCCTTTTCCAGCGGTTCTTTGACCAAGTTATGGTTTGATCTTGAGTTTTTGGGTGAAATCTTGATGGTTTTTATTAAATATTTTCTTTATAGTATCTCTCAATTGTTCAATTTTTGTTTTCCACTGTTTTTTAGATGTTTCCAAACTTAAGGTAGGTGGTTTCATGCTTTACAATATTAGATGATTTTGGATTTCTTCTTTGGTTGTTTGAATGGTATTATATGGATTATTTTTGTGCTTTGAAATATTTTTTAGAAAGGTTATGAGACTCATATGTGATGAAAGTTTATTTTATAATGGAAAATTATTATTTTTCATGTGTGCTTCATTTTGGTGTTTCTTGAAGGTTTTTTCTAATTTCAGTGAAAGGTTCGAAATGTGTTTTCAAATGGATTTTAAGGTATGAATGTGTTAAAAGTTGGTTTTATAATAGAAATGGGTTCTTTTCATGTGATCTTCTTTGTTTTTTACCTTAATTTGGTGTTTGAAATTATATAAGTGATTTGAAGAATGTTATAAAGTAAATTTTCCATGTGTGTGGATTTGAAAGGGGAATTTACCATGAAAATGGTGGGATCTCATATGTTCTCTTATTATTGTGTTTCCGAATGGATTTCATGAATTATGTGAGTGGTTAAAAATTAATTTTAAATTTTTTTGGTGTTCTTGAGAATATAAAAGTGGTTTTCTTGTGGAAAATTGTGGTTACCATGTAAACTTTAGTTGTAGAATGAATTTTATTTTGAAAAAAATGGATTTTGTGGGTTCTCATAGTTCTCGAAATGTATAAGTAAAAGTGAAGATATGTCTGATATACGAAATGGAATTTGAGAATAAAGGGATTCCTGGGTATCTAGGTTGGTGGAATATAATTAGTATACTAGTTGATTTGGAAGAATTTGAGGCCTAGATTATTCTTGAATGATTGACAACACAACACTAACTAAAAATTTTATATGATCGTAGATCACTAGAACATGGGATGGGATTCCATATAGTGGATTGTGGATGGGAATGATGCTGGTTTTGGTTTATGATATAGAGACCACTAAACCTTGGTATGTGTTCCCCTCTAATGACTCATGCACAAGGATGACGTTGGTTTTAGTTGGAGGATTTTGATCGTCGAGGTACAAAGATCATAGGGCCCTACTTGTGCTAGTTTCCTAAAGGTATTTCCTATGGTGCTCTCTTGTGATATTATTCTTATGATATGTGGTTCTAGCCATCAATATATAGTACATTGTGTGTACATATTTTTTTCAAAGCATTATTAATTTGAGAAAAAAAAATTCTTTAAAAATGTTCACTTGAGAAATGTTATAGTTAAAAATGTTTACCTAAAATTGTTATCTTGGAAATGTTTCATTTTTTTATATAAATTTACATGTTGATTTATGTTATATTGTTATATCATAGAATCATTATTTTGGGTGGTATCCTACTGGGCTTTGTATCACATGCTACAAACACCTTTGGATGTAAGTAGACATTGTTATGTGTGACCCTAGTAAAGGAAAGATGTTTTGTGGTGGTGATAGTGTATTTGGTTTTCATGATCAACTTCTTAAAGGTGTTATTTGGGGTGTCTTGAGTGTGATAGGCCTCTTGTTACATGGAGTTTTTTGGGATCTTTTCTTGGTTCTCTTTACATTGTTTCACACTTAGTATTTTCTAATGTTTTTAAAACATTGAATCTAAAAATTATTGTATCTCATTTGGTTATAATAATCAGTTATCTGATGTTTTATTTTCATGGGTTTTTTATTGTTATATTAATTAGTTAATTTTTTTCCAAAGTTTATTTTTGATACCCATACACTAGTTTCCAACATGTGGGGATTAGGAATTCCCTTAATTCCATGCCATGACCAAGGTTAGGTGTCGATTTGGATGGCACCCTATCTTGGTTTGTGATAAAATGGTATCAAATGAGGTTTCACTCTTACTTTGGGTGATCAAATTTGGGTGATTCTGGATAGACCATAGCTAGGACTATTAGGGCTTGATGTTCTAGTTATGAGTGGGGTGTTTGGAAAACACACTTAGTAACAGATCGTGAGTCTCCATGGGATATTGGGAGATTTGGTTTGACTTCTCCTACAGGTGACATGCATAGGCTATAGACTGTATAGGGACACCGGCTGGTGGTGGAGTGGTTTGGTATAGTTTTCTATTATATGGGGTATGGTTTTTTTATTTACGGATGTTACTGGTAATTATTTTTGTTACTGAAAATTTTCATAAGGTTTTGTCGACATTCGTATTAATGGTTGTTTCCTTGTGGTTATTTCTTGTCATAGTAAAATGCCTCCTCCGATACCTCCTGTGTAGCCACAGGAAGAGGTTAGAGAGATTTATTTATCACTGATTGATTAAAGTCTAGTGTAAGTAGTGGCTCGGGTTGTCCACAATTTGTTTCATGGATCAAGCTCTGGTTCTACTCATGTTGAGGAAGCCGAACTAGGTCCTATAAAGGATAAATCTTAGGAGTTTCTCAAAAATAACCCTCCTTCATTTTGGGGTATCATGGTACCCTGGTAATTTGAGGATTTTCTTGAGAATATTGAGAGGGTGTTTTATGTTTTTTGATACTCCTAATGCAATCTGGGTGAAGTGTGATTTTTTCATGTTGAAATGTCCCTGTCAGAAGTGGTCAGACTCAGTGGTGAAATATAGAAATTATGATCAGATGGGGTGGATGGATTTCAAGGTCATATTCAATGAACAATATTTCCCTAATATTTTTTCCTTCTCCAATTCTCAAGAGTTTTTGGAACTTCATTAGGGGGAACAAACCATGATGGATCATTCCAACTATTTGACTAAGTTAGTTCAATTCGCACCTAAGGTAGTTTCCAATGAGTAGTCAAATGCTCAAATGTTTAAGATGAGGCTACGATCAAAAATTCGATCATAGGTATTCTTGTTCGATATGAAGACATATGTTGAGGTGATTAATCATGATATAATGTTGGAAATTGATCATAAAGGAAATTCTAGTTTCTCTAGAGCAGTGTTTGTAGTGGGAAGTGGTAGTTCATCTACGAAGAAGAGGATACAGGTTAAATAAGATAATCGGGGAGGTGGTAGTTTCAAAAATACTTCCCTACTATCTTCATCTATGGCTTCGAGTGTGGGGTTAGTCATGTTTCACTAATGTGGGAAGGAAGGGTACATGATATAGTTGTGTTCATCCCCACACATTCATTGCCACTAGCATGGAACTATGGGGAACTTCCAATGGTTTAGTAGGATGGTAGGCCCATATCAGAGTGGTGTAGGATGGGAAACTTTAAATGGGATGTTATCATGGTTAGAACCACCAAGGAAACTAGGTTATCAGTTCAGAGGTCATGTTGGTAGTGTTGGATCTTTTTTGGAGAAGTGTCATTTCAGGATAGAGCCAAAGGTCAATAGTCATTCTCAGAATCAGGAATAGATGAGAAAAATTTATATTGTGTATAGAGATCTAGTGGAATAAAATATTGTTCATGTGACAGTTCAAGTTACCCTTATTATTGCATCATCATTATCTATTGTTCTATTTGATACTGGTGCCTTTTTTCTTTTATTTCTTCCAGGATGGTAGATGTGTTAAAGTGCCCAACAAATAATATTCTTAATGGAATGGAGTTGGTAATACTTATTGGTAAGAAGTGAGAGCAGGGATTCAGGTGTCTATATTTCAGACACACCATGTCAGGGGTCGAGCTGGAATGCGATTTCTTGGTTCTAGAGATAAATCTATTTGACTTGATTCATGTTATGAATTGGATGGTTCTATTCCAATCACATGTCTATTTTTATCATCAGTGAGTGAGTTTCATAGAACCTGATGAAAATTCCTAGGATTTTAATGGTTAATGGGATCCTCGACTAGGACATGTTGGACATCCACTTCTGAAATTTGTCATAATCTCTTCCCATATCTCAGATCTCATGTTGGAGGATAGTGTTAGAAATATTGAATCTTGGATTACCTCATGTGGTGTATTGTTTCCCAAGGGTATTTACATAGGACTTCTCAGATTTTCCCCCAGATAGGGATGTGGATTTCACCATTTATTTGGTGATAGGAATATATCTAATATCCATTACCTCATACTCTTTTTCCCCCACCTAGTTGAGGTCATTAAAGGTACAATTGGAAAATTTATAATTCAATTGATTCATTCACTCGATCATCTCACCATGAGCCACCCCAATTTTGTTTGCAAAAAATGTCTGATGGGTATCTATGATTATGTATTAATTACTAAAAGATAAATAAGGTTACAATCAAGAAAAATTACACATTTCCCCATGTTTATGACCTTATCGATCATCTTAAGGGTGAAAGGTGGTTATCCAATATCTATTTTCATTTTGGTTGTCACCAAGTCAGAGTTAAAAAGAAGGAAGTTCTAAAAATAGCCTTATAAGTCTGAACAGCTCGAACCACGGTTTCTACCAATCTCTGAAAATCAAGAAAAATTACACATTTCCCCATGTTTATGACCTTATATATAATATTAAGGGGGAAAGATTCACCCCCTATCCTAAAGTCTGAACAGCTCGGACCACGGTTTCTACCAATCTCTGATCAAGCGGTAAGGGTGAACTCTCCCTGGATTCCTCCTGTGGGTGTGTATAAGTTCTCTAGGAAGGCATCTTACTGCAAAGAGAAAGAGTCATAAAAGAAAATAATAAATACATCATATCTAAAGAAAAGTAAAATTCTCAGAAAAATAAGTAATCCTCAGTAAACCAAAGATGAAAAAGTAACATCATGACCAAACTCTTCTTCTCCGCCTGATGTCCACGCACAGTCTGGAGCCTGCACATCCCACCTGGAAGAGAAGTTAAGCAAACATCCCGACATCCCATGGAGACTCAGGGTCTGTCATGAGGTGTGTTGGCCAGGCACCCTACTTGAAACCAGAATTCTGAGCCCCGATGATCCTAACTCCTGTCTAACCAGACTCGACACAAATAAAATAACTTAGACAAAAAAACCTACATCTGATACCATTTTGTTATGAACCAAGTCAGGTCGCCATCCGAACCGACGCCCAACCCGGCACGCGGCAAGGCCCAAAGGGTGTTCCCGATCACCATGGGATGGCACAAGTTCCTGGGTATTAAAATAAACTTTGGGAACAATTTACCTGAGTAAACAAATATAATAAAAAACAAACAAAAGTAAAAGTTACAGCCAAAAAAGTCTTTAACCAAAAACAGATTTTTGAGTCACATGTAAAACCAAAACCCAAACAATACTAAAAGTATGGTGACCAAAAACCAACCTATGAACTGTCGCCCGGCCTAAGGATACCACTCTTAATCCACCACCACAATGCCACATCAAGAGTCCTGCTAACGACCTGAACCACTACTTCCAAACACTGGACCCTTACCTGTTTCAGACGTAAACAAATCTACTTACACCCAAGGGTGTAAGTAGGGTGTGAGCAATCACCCATCATGATGTCACCAAGAAAAGATTCCATGCACAAATATTAAAAGACAAATACATTTTCAATTATAAATAAAAGAAAACAAGAAATTCTTAACAATGTTAGTGAAAATGGTTTTCATAAAATGACTTTGAAGAAATGCAGTTTAAGGAAAACACATGATAGGGTAGTACTCAAGTGACATATCATGTATCGTTGGTTTTTGCAAAGTAATTAGTAGCACCAAAGAATAAGAGAGGCCCTATGGGTACTAGAAACAGGTGGGACCCTAGAACATCGTGTCTCGGTGAAACGTGACTTAGAAGGATACGAACCTCAGAAAACGTGGCTTAGAAGGCCACGGCCCTCAGAAAATGTGGCTTAGAAGGCCACGACCCTTAGTTATCTTATGTTTAGTTAGTGTTTCAACTGTCAAAACTACCAGTGAAACCGGGCCAAGCCATCTCTCGAACACTAGCTCACTAGTCCTAGTACCCCCACTTAATACCTCATCTTCCCTCCTTGTGCTCACCTAAAATCAAAGTTCACATAACATGTCACATTAACACTTATAGCCAAACAATATGTTTATACACAAGAAAATTTCACCCACACACTGATGTCCTCTTTGAAAACCACATGCACACCAAAAAATTTTAAAACATAAACTACACTGCTTACGCATGAAATTAAACTAGATACATAACTTAATGAAATCACTTTGATAATTAAGAAAAAGAATAAGAGAAATTATTAAACAATTTTCAAAAATGTCGCAAAATATTTTTAAAGGGGAAAAATTCATTGAAAACCCCATTTTAAAATAAAACAAATTCTGATACATGCCAAAACATAAACCGCTTCATCCGTACTTCTTAACTCACACATTGCACTGTTTAAAAAACAATAATTAACGGTCCAAAGTGAGTTTTCACAATAAAAATGGACTAGAATTAAATAAATATACTTCTAGAAAATTATATGCACATTTAAAATATAATAAAAACTAATTTTTCATCATGGAAACTATTTATCAAGGTGCTGAAAAATGAAACCAACGTGCAAATGATTGCCAGATAATAATTGTCTGTGGAATCACCTACCAACGTGTCGTAATCTTCGCAAAATTGGTGCGTCAAAAAGCATCACACCTAATGCACCTCAAACAAGATCAAAACCCACCCTAAAAACAAAACACACCACAAGCACATAAAAATTGAATCAAACGCAAACTAAATCTTATTTTCAATATCACAAAAAATAAAAGAATGAATAAATGGTGTACTCTACACCTACGGAGAGGGCTTAGAATGATTGTTCAGAGGTTGACGGAGGATGTCCGGATGGGGGAAAGGTGGTGCAAGGCATCGGCTGGCCAAGAGGGAAGAGGGATGCGTGGCTGTCCAAAAGGGAAGGAGAGGTAGTGAAGGGGTTCGGACAAGCGGGTGGATAGTAGAGGGTGAATCTTCGGCTGGGTAGTGGATAGGGTGAGTGGGATCTGGCTGAGGGTGTGGGAGGTAGAGGGGGGTGTGGTCGGCGGCCTGTTGGAGATAACAGGGAGGGTGGCGTCGGTTGGGGAAAAACAGGAGGAGAAGTGTGTGGCGGTTGCCGAGGATGTCAGGAATAGGGAGGGGCACAACCGGGTACAAGGCCAGTCTGGTGAGGAACTATGCGGCGTAGGCTCAAGGCAGGGGAGGGTAGCTAGGGTTTGCGCAGGCCAAATTCCGCGATGGGAGGGGGAGAGGACTAGAGTGAACAGTAGCACCTCATGGGAGAGGGAAAAAGAGGGAGGAAAAAAAAGAAAAAAATAAATATAAAAGGATAAAAAAAGAGAGAAGGAAATAAATAAAAATAAAATAAAATAAGAGAATAAAAAGAAAATAAAAGAATGGATAAAATAAAATAAAAATAATGAGATGGGGGAAATAAAAATAAATTAAAACCTAAAAAAGAAAATGTAACCTAAACTAATAACAATGTTAATAATACTAATAATAATGGAAAAAATAACTATAATTATAATAAATTTCCTTTTTATTCGGTTATTTAATCACTTGTGCCCCGGGCTGACCACGCGTTAAACTGGCGAAGCCACATGGATTCGCCCATGCCTTGCCTGTGCGTTGATCGATGTCAAGCCAACGTTTACTATCAATGAAAAAACACAAAACTCGCGTCAGGCTCGGCCTGATTTTTAACAAACAATTAAAGAAAAGACAATAAAATTATGGGATAAATATTGAAATTTAAAACATACCTCAAGCGAAGTCCGAGTGTGACAAAAATATTTAAAAAAATTTAGGTCAGTAAGAGGAATGTAAACTCTTAAATACAAAACCATGAATATTCAAGTGAAAAATAGAAAATATTTCAATCAATTCCTCTTATAATATATGAATTTAAATAGTCTCATTTTGAATAACATGATACAGGATTAAAATAATAAATACAACGAATGCTTTCATCCAATTTCTCGTTAATTATTTTATTATTTTTTCATTTTTTTCATTTTGTAAAGTTTTTAATAGAGGATGAGATGATTATAAAATAAAATTATTGAATTTCATTATTTCCCTCAATTTTTGAGAGTTATATGAGTCATAAAATTAAACATCATGAAAAATTTAAACTCAACATCATTTTTTTCAAACTATTTTTTCTTCTTCCCATTTTTTAAGGTTTTAGAGAAAGATATGAAGGAAGTAAAAAAGATCAATGAAGCATTGACATATATAAAATTTCTAAAATGTTGATACAAACCTCACCCCACCCTATAATGAGATGTATCCCCTAAAACACACATGAAAGTCCTTTCCCTCACACATAAACTTGAAATACCCATACAAAAAATATTAAGAGTAAAGGTTGGTAATAAAAATTTGGATTTTAATTCCCCATACTGACCCTCTTCACGTATAATTATGATGATGAAGAATAGGAATAAATATGAATGGGAAGAATAACATGATGGTAGAGAATGAGGGGTGAACCCTTCACCACTATTGGTTTCCCTAATACTAGAATTTCTAGAATAAAATAATGATAAATGTTGAAGTGCATGAACACAAGAATCAATCACCCCTTATGAACAAGAAATGAGGTTAGTTCTCCATTTTCATGTAGTTGATAAGGGAATTATCGGAGAAACAAAAATTTGAAACAAAATAAAGAGAGGAAGAAAAAGAGGAAACTGGTATACATTTTAAATGTAAAATGTAAATGCATTAAAAAATGAAAACCTGCTAATATATTAAATTTTTTAACTAAAATGGACAATTCAAAAAAATTAAAATCATTAAAGGGAGTATAGATATATTATTCTAGTAAGAGCGGTGATATATTTTGGCCCTAATTCTATCCTTCAAAGTATTGTGCATGGTTGGAGAAATAGATTGTCAAAATATGAAAAGGTGTACTAAAAAATGTTATTCATTTCTCTTGAATGTGTTCCCAATAAATGTATTCCTATTTTGACATGTTTGTTAAAGTTTATAGATAAATCATTAAAGAAATGTTTTATGGATAGGTAGACTACGAATATTCCAATGCATCTAATTTCAATGCATTTATGACTATGAAGTGGGATGAATACTGAGATGGAACAGTTAAATAAATTTTTTTTATAAATTTTTTATATCTTCATTAAAATTTCCAGATCATTTGGACCTTGAATATATGATATGTGAGGCCATATGAAAAATTATATCAATATAGGCATATATTCTAAGACCCAAGTTGTGAGCTTTATTTAGGCCTCAAATATTCTACTCTAACACTTTATAATATTGGATGAAATGTAGAAAATAAAGTATTTACTACTAAAAAAGGTAATTTCATAACTTGAATTATTGTAGAAAATTTATACTAGAAGTAACAAACTAATATAAAAGTACTCAAAATTCCAAAATAATTAGTTTTCAAAATTGAGTGAGAAATATTCATAAAACATAAAAATGTGATGATTTACCTTAAATGAAAAATTGGTTGCATTAAAAAATTAATTACATAATAAAATGTGTGAAATTATGAGCTATATTAATACCTCACACTTAAACATTGCACCCCTAGGAAATCATCTAATAATAACATCAAAACAAATATACCAAGTCATAATTGACATCACATCTAAATTATCATATCTAATGAAATATAATACCTCTTACATGGATAAAAATTCCTTAAATCCTCACTGATTATAAAATTACATTCAATATCATGTTAATTATCATGTTCATGTCAAACTTACCTCCCTAGAAATCCATTTATCTCTTCACTCAAGGATTATTTTTATAGATCTTTTATCATTCTCAAGAACATGTTTAATCACTATAGTCTTGTAAAAGAGATCATTTATCCACACTATGAAAAAAAGAAAAATGTTTTTAGTTATAAATAATTTTTCAAGTTCAATTTAATGGAAATGGGTTAGTGGGTAAAACATTTAAAAAATTTAAGGTCAGTAAGAGGAATGTTAACTCTTAAATGCCAAAGCATGAAGATTCAAGTGAAAAATAGGAAATATTTAATTCAATTCCCCTTAAAATATATGAAATGAAATGGTACCATCTTGAAAGACATGATACAAGAGTCAAATGATGAATACAATGAATGATTTAATTCAATTTCTCATTAATTATTTTTATTATTTTTTCATTTTTTTATTTTATATAATATTTCATGGAGGATGAGATGATAATAAAATAAAATGAATGAATGACATTCTTTCCCTCGATTTTTGAGAGGTACATGAGTCATAAAATTAATCATCATGAATAATTCAAACTCATCTTCATTTTTTTCTAATTATTTTTTCTTTTTCCCATTTTTTTAATGTTTTTGAGAATGATAGGAATGATTTACAAAGATCAATGAAGCATTCTCATGTCTAAAAATAAAAAAAATGTTGACATAAACCTCACACCACCCTATAATGAGATGTATCCCATAAAACACACATGAAAGTCTCTTCCCTCACACTCAAACTTGAAATACCCATACAAAAAATATTAAGAGTGAAGGTTGGTAATGAAAATTTAGATTTTAATTTTTATTAAACCTATAATGAGATGCATGTATTATAAGAGTTAAAAAGTGGAATATGTAAAGTTGGGTCTGAAGTTAAAAATGTGGCTAGCCAAAAAAATCCACAATAATTTTAAAAAAAATAATTAATTCCAATTTTTTTTAAGAGAAAAATCACTATTTTGGATCACACAACATGACTCAATATTATCATTAAAAAGATAAATCAAAAGAACATGTAAACAAGATTTAGAAACCACCATGTTTGGCCATGATTTTCAATTTGGATAGTAATAATGCACATGATTTTTTCAATAAATCAAACTTCTATAAATTAAAATATTGAAAATTTAGAAATAAAATCCATTTATCAATAATCTAAATCCAAGAATTCTTAAATAAAATAGTGTTCCAAAAATATCAATTTTCTTTTAATTTTACAAAATATTTGATTACCCTAAAAATTCATAAATAAAAAAAATTATTAAAAACAAGAAAAAACATACAAAAATATTGAAAATGCTAAGGAAACACATAAAAATCCTAAAAATATATTTAAATCCCACCAAACACTGATATGATCAAGCTAAAAATCATTTTTAAATCAATAAAAAAATTATAAAGTTATAAAATTTAAAGAAAATGAAAGATACAAATTGATATTTTTAGCCAATGTTAGTTTTTAGTTAAGAACCAAGTTACTGCCACATTAAACCTAAAATAAAGTAGGAATCAAAAATAAGAAATTTAACAAAATTAAAATGAATAAATTGAAATATAAATGAAAAATAATTCCTATTTTGAACCCTCAAGTGGGTACCAGTTTTTTATTTCCCCTAGTTGTTCGTTATAATTATCACCCGAAGTTTGATAGTTGATGTGTCTTGTATGATTTAAACCACCACATTTTTTCCTTCCAATATAAACTCATTGACATAGGTTTTAGTAGACTCCATGTATAGAATAAATTAGTTATATTACTAAACTAATGTAGTATGTATTTCTAGGTTGTGGAAGGATAAATAATGGTTCCTTTACTACATCGGCCATAAATTATTTTTCACCTTAAAATAAAAAATCCAAGGCATATACATGGGATGAAATTTCAGAGTTTTCATCAAAATGGAACTCATAAGAAAATTAAACTTGAATAAAATTAAAATATAAAGAATAAATATAGAAATCCTCCTCTTTAGATAGGTCATCTTGGAAATTGAACTCTTCGGGATAGGCCACTAGGAACATAGTATCAGAAAGGGAATCTTCATTTTCTTATTCTTCTTCAAAGGACATCCATATATTATCTTAATATGAAATTTTAATGAATCGTGAGGCAAAACTCAATTAATTTTCATTAAAACTAAAATAAAATGAGTTCAAGAAAATATTATCCCCATGAGTAGGCTTAGATTTTAATTATTCTTCATCACTTAGGACCACTTGTAGTTGGGTTATCATAGTTGAATTTAATCAATCAATTTGATATAATTATTCATAAATTTTTACCACATGGGTGGTGTATTCTTCCAAATACAAATAGAGATATAGATATACTAATTTTTTATTATTAAATAAGGGAAACTTATATACATTTTCATCTTCTAAAAATTATAAACATTACTTATCTAAATCATCTTGATCACCCACAAGTGCATAGGATATCATGTATGCTTTTTCATCCTCATATAATAATGGTTTATATAGGTTTTGAGAGTATTTAGTTTATAATTTCGTCCTCAAAAGGTCCTTCTATTAAAAATGTTTGTAAAAATATTTGATTCTTCATTTTCATTAACCTCATTCTGAGCTACCAATTCTTTTAGAAAATTTGAAATAAATTCTTTTTAATCAATCAAATCTTCAATCATCTTAGGATTTTTCTCCAATTGAATATTAAAAGGTACTTCTATGATAGAATCATATAAATTGTTAACAATATTCCAATTATAAGATAAATTACTATTAAATTCCATCTTTGACCTAAGAAAATAAAAATTTTCAATGATGTTCTATTCTAGTGGTTTTTAAAATTTATGATTTTTTTTGTTTTTTTTTTGTGAAAAAAATAGTTATTATAGTATAATTCCCTCCCCAAATAGGGACCTAATTTGATAAGAGGTATTTTTCATCAATCCCTAAATAATAAGTTTTTATTTTTCTAATAATACAGCATAGCACGCACCCTAGGGTTGACTTATTGAGTAGGCCACTCCCACTCACTAGTCTTCTATGCCATTAGTTATAACTATAATATAATAAAATAAAAAATAAAAATACATTGTGAGTTCTATAAAATTAATATGAAATAAATAATAGTATATATTAATTAAAAACATAAAAATAAGATATGAAACAAGTATGTTTATAAGAAAGAAATAATTTTTTGTTCTCTGGAGTTTACGATGAAGCTCTCATTGTTTTAAAAATAAATATAATCTCAATATTATTCTAGATGTTGAGATTAACCATATAAATCAAAACCATCCCATTTGAAATGTTATTACCCTACACTGACTCTCTATATGCATAATTATGATGATTAAGGAGAGTAATAAATATGAATGGGATGATGAACACATTAATAGGTAAGTAGGGGTTAACCCTTCACTAAAATTATTTTCCCCACTATAAAAATTACCTGAGTAAAATAATTAGAAACATTTAAGTCCGTGAATTCAAGTATCCATTGATCCACCCATGAACAAGTAACAATATTATTTTTCAATTTTGATGTAATTTAGAAGGGAATGATGGTATAAACAAAAATTCAAAACAAAATAAAGAAATGAAGAGGAGGATGGAAGAAGTATATAATAGAAATATAAAATATAATTACTTAAAAAATGAAACCATAATAATATAATGTAAATTCTATATAAAATTTCCCAATCAAAATTTCCAACCCCTTAAGAGGTAGTGGAGGAACATTTTTATAGGGAGGGGTGAAAAGTTTTGTCTCTAATTATATCCTTTTAAATATCTCATGTGGTAGCCATAGTAAATGGAAGAATCTCAAAAAGGTGTCTCGAAAATATTTTTTAATGTATTTATTGGGAATAATCTTACAAAATTTTAGTATATTTTCACATGTATAGCTAAAGATACAGCCGAATCATTAATGAAAATTTTTTGGAAAGGAAGAATTTTTATATTCCAATCCACGATATATCATGCATTTATAAACAATATGGAGGATGAATTAGGATATTCAAAATGTATAGAAAATATTCCTCTAATTTTTTTTATATCTCCATTTAAAATTTAATATCATTGGGGCCTTTCATGTTTAATATATGGGCCTATATTTAAAATCAATTAAATATTGGAATAGATTCCAAAGCCTAACTTATGTTATTTATTTGGACCTCAAATAGTTTGAATAAGATCTTCATCATATTAGATGAAATGTATCCCATCAACCCTGCAATTCTACAAAAACTTAATTTCACAATTTTTATTAGTTTATAATATTTTATAGCCAAAATAACAAAATGATATAAAAATACTCAAAATTCCAATAATTTTGAAAATTAAGTCTAAAATATTCATAATGCATAAAAATGTGAAAATTTTCTTTAAATTACAATTTAGTGGGATTAAAAAAAATTAATTACATAATAAAATATGTTAAATTATGATCTTCAACACTAGGGGAACCCCCTTGCTAATTATATCATCCTTATTCCTATCAAGTTCTATTGTGATGTCTCAAATATGATCCTCCATATAAGATAAGGAATAATAGGAAGATATTATGGTTGTATGATGGGGTAAGGTGGCTACCATAGTGTTAAGTGAATAATATTCTAGTAACCTTCATGCCTAGTTCACTCAGTCCATCCTTGATGACCACATGATCTCATGTAGGACTCCCCATATAAGAAGGTTTATCAACTAGTAGTGAGAGACTATTCCATTCATTGTGAATACTATGACCATTATATAAGGTCATCCAACACAAATTAAAGTGTAATAAGTAATAATAAATAAGAGTAATTGTATATAATCATATTTTTTGACTAACCGTATAACTCATATCACATGTAATAACAAAATAAACCTATTTCAATCATATATTAGCATTTATAGGATTATCCCCATGGGTAGTATATCAATACAATGATATATAAAACAATAAAAGAATATATAAGTCATTGTAAAATAGATCCCATAGTATACCCTGATATCAGCTCCATCTATAACTTTCACTACCTACTCTAGTGGTTAAAAAGGGACCTTTCCTTTACTTGGATCCCAGATAACATACTCTGTACACACACCTATGTATTTTTGAAAGATGTTAGTGTAAAAACCCTATAATAAAAAAAATGGCTCCATATAATAAGTATGAAAATATATATATCTGAGTTCATGTTCTAAGAGAAATATAAATAAACATCAAACTAGCATTCACCGATGTTAGGTTTTCATAATCTAACCATGTTTCCATGATTCCTGCCCACTTTTTATGTGGTCAATTTTAGAAGAAGAGGGTCATCGAATACCAATAACCAATAATTGACCTCATAGAAAGTTATCTAATAATGGTATAGAATTTAAAACCTTCCATAGGATCCAAACCATTACATCATATAGGTTAAGTCTCTAAGATATGCATGTAAATACACAAGTCTCATAGGAAGTATTCTGGAGAGGGTGTGACAAATACAACCTCTCACACAAACTAAAACAGCACCCTCATTAAGGAAAGTTCTCATGGATAACACTTCTACAATACAAAGAGGAGGTATGATTGAGGAGGGAATAACATAACCAACTTTCCACCTGAGCTGAACTAGCACACTCCTTGGAGATAAGGTCTCATGGTTAATTCTATGTGTCTCATCATATGACTAGTAGAATAGTCAATGAAAACAAACACTCAAATCCACCATGGTAGAACCACCCAAGCTAATAAAATAATTTAATCACAAGAAAGATAATATTTGACCAACTGGTTATTCCTTAACCACATCCCATGATTATCCTTATATTATCCATTCCCCCACCTCATATCCTTTTTAATTAATGGTGGTCATAACACCTTCCCAAAGGACATGCCACATGCCATGTTGTACCAATTATAGACCTAGTTAACTCACTTTAATCTATGTTAGATAAGGTGGAAAACACTATACCCGATTATCATGTTCACTATACTTACATCATATCCAAGAAATAACACCCATATTCACCCTCTATAAAGTCAATTTTATCAATTTAGGCCCACCCAGTCCCTTGGATACTTTAGGTAGAATTATTCCATGCACATGAACACACCCACATGCATGATAGGTCGTGAAATCCCATAAAAAATAAAAAAAAAACATGATAAATACTTCCTACCTCAATACTTGGATATATAACAAGATAATAAACATGTTTTTATTAAATCTTAATCAAATATATCATAAGAACATAAAAAACCCTTGAAAGTCGGGATTTAAGACCAAGGAAGTAGATATAGTAGAAGCTCTCATTGAAGATTGCTTATATGAGGTTAAACATACACTGAGAGGAAAAAACAACTAAAATAAATTCAAACAAGGAAAAAAATAGTTCAAAATAGTTGTAGGGAGATAAGAAGACCCCAAACATAGAGGGTGATCATGTTGGGTTTAGGGGAAGAAATAGTTTGTGTTTAAATGGGTTTTAGGGTGAGAATATAAGAAAGGCCCTAAAAACACTAAGGAGGACCTTCAAGTATCTAGTATGTAAACTATGGTTACTTAGTGATCCATTGTACACTCATTATTCTTACTCTAGCTAGTCAGTGGGGCTCTAGAGATTTCAAGGCCCTTATTCATGCCACCGGACACCCGATGCACCTGCATTAAGTACCTAATTCACTCCTACTACATTTTTAACTGGATTCCCCCTACAAACCCTCCCTATAATTACTCTAAGGCGTATAACTAGATAATAACATCATTAATAAGTTATTATGAAACAATATAAATCCATAAACAGGTTTATATAGTACCTTAAAATTAAGGGATCATTACAAACTCCCCTTAAAGGATTCTCATCCTTGAAAGGAATCACTAATGCTTATTTTTAAATAAATATATCCATTGATATTTTACATATAATTCATTCTACTATTTATACTCTTGGATATTACCATGTTTACATATCACACACATGAGAGGAACAAAATATACCCAAAGCACCCTCTCACTCCAAACAATGATACACATTTGTGTCTTCTAAAAAGGTACATCTTCCTTTATTTCAATATCATTGGTATCAATCATATGTACAATGTAAAACTTATAATTACAAAAATATGACATGTGAAACACATAATGCTTGGATTGATGCCTTTAAGAAAGTTACAACTAGTATGCTATGATACTGACCCTCGCTATTATCTCAAATAGAATAATAAACTATGGTTTAATCTTTCCTTAATTACCCTACTGAAGATACCCTTATTGAGTTAATACTCTTACAAGAATCCAATCCTCTATGGTGATCTCATTGGGTCATATATTTTTTGTTTAAATATGATCATTTCCTTCTTTTATTGGTGAATGATCACTTCATGATCAATTACACCCTCTTAGTGGTCTCCCACATAAAGACTAACCTGATGATCATCAACTCACCTGTCTTTAAATAACACAAGGATAAGCAACACAAATAACCATATAAGGGATCCTAGGGATCCATATTGATAAAATCTTAAAAAATATTATAGTATGAAAAAACTTCTAATTCCATACAGTTATAATATGATTCATCTATATCAAATACACAATCCCAAATAATTTCCTTGAGTATCTATATCATCCGCTCTGATTTCCTATCTATCAATGGATGGTATGTTTTACTCATATTTAACATAGTACCTATAGATTTATATAACTCCTATTGAAATATAGATGTATAATAGTAATTTTGATCTAATATAGTACTCATAGGTATGTTATTAAGATATACAATCTCCTACACATATAGTTTTCCCAAATCATCCACTTCTTGGGTCTCCTGAATGGGAATAAAATTCATAACCTTCATCAACTAGTACACTACAGACCATACAATATCACACCCTCTAGGAATCCTCAAATGAGTAGTTTTATAACTTATGGTCACCTTATTCTACTTCAATATAGGTATTATAATCAACTAATGTAACCATTCTAGTCACTAGTGATTTGCCTTTACACTCTAGTATATGATATAACAAACCATATAACATTCAATTCCCCTCTTAAAACTAGTAAACTAGAATAGGTTCCTAATATTGTGGTATATCTTTATTATCATGTGGTTCACATGACATTTGGAAGCATGATAGTCCCTTATCAAATCCTCCAACATTAAATTATGTTCAACCACCCTTCTAATGACATAAATAATCCCATCAACATCCTCAATACATCTTGGAATAGGATTTTAACCCAAAATCATATCACTCATCACAAATAAATTATAATATAACTCTTACATAGCTCTCACTTTATCAGATAAAGATTATTTAATATCTATAGAATAATAATTTATAGCCTGTTGATCCTCAAACATTTACAACCACCACTCTATAAATAGAAACATGAAATTTCCTTCCTCACAAATTTTTTGAACCACCTACACTTATATCCATATACTAAGATAATTTTCTATTAAATTCTATTTCAATGTGAAATAATACATTTAAAAATAAAATATTTACATATACTCTACCTAATTACTCTATCAGAAGTTTTATTCTTACTATGGGAATATTTATAACAATATATTTTGGTCCATGTAAATGATGATAGTGGAACTAAAAATTTAGGGAATAAACCATAGTATCTATATACAGATCATGATTTGGTTAGTTCAACTCTTGAGTTCATAGATGATTACACCCATAAGTTTCTACCCAATCCTCCAAAATTAAAACCACTCCAATGGAAACACAAGAAGCATCATAGATTATGGTATATCCCTTCCCTGGGATATGCGTAATCAAAATTAGAGTATATGTAAACCTCATATAAAAATATAAAAAACATTCTTTACATAGATTTTTCTACTAAAATTTCTCTCCCCTCTAATTCATTTGAATCATCAGTGCTACCAACTAATAGAAAACCAAAATTCCAAAGCCTCTACTATCTATAGGTAAGTTTAAATTAACAACTATAATACAACATGCCTAAGAACGTACACTTCCTAAATCCAAAAGTGAAACTTTGAGGGATTGTAATATAGCTTATTAAATCTAAGTGTACTCAATAAAATCCCAATGATATTTTCTTTTGTATCCCAAGCATTAGAATATACCAAAATATCCTTAACAAACACCCTAAAACATATCTATAGGTTGGGATGGAAAATATAACTCATGAGGTCAATGACCATCTTCAATGAGTTTCTAACCTAAATAGAATCAAAAGGAACACATATAACTCATACATTCTCCTAAATGTTATCTTCGGTATATCCACTATCCTAAATCACAACTACAAATAACTTGATCACTGATCAATCTTATAGAACCACAAGCTACCCTCAACTAATCAAATATATCATATATTCACAATAAAGAATAATAGTTATTAACATAACATGGTTCATCTTCTAATAATTTAAACACAACTTCCAGTTGTTTATACCCTTCATGTAAAACCAAATAGAAGAACCCTATAGAGAGGTACTCTGGTGGAAAAAAACTATTTTCCTCTGGATCCTCTTGATGTACTTTAATTTCTCTCATACTATTCATTTCAATATAATACTATAAACATAGGCTCTAAAATAGAAACTAAATTGATTATAAATTCAAACATCATTGTAGATACCCTAGCTTGACGTACATGGAAATTTCATTTCTTTTGCGGAATACTTAATACATGACACAAACAGATTCCCAAAGACTATATTATTTTAGTGCCTTTGGAAACTAGGAACATAATCTTTTAATCATGGTGGAAGATCTACAACATCTCTCATAAATATCTTCCCCTTTTTCCTACCTAAAACTTTTATTTATATACTGGGGAAAATAAAACATAAAAATTGTGAGATCAAATGCTCAGTAAGTGTAAACAAAGGAACTATCAATCATATATAACATTTGAAAATATTATCCCGCATATAAGAGATCATAATATCATGTCATGGGATAAATCATAAAAGTAAAATGTAATCCCAATAATCATAACATAAGACATGAAACTTTTTGTCATACATACATAAGCATAGAAAATAATTTCATATTAGTCAAGGCTCATTTCCAAGACCATCATTGTAGACAAAGTCCATTACTGAACCGATTTCACTCCTCATTCCAGTCCTGTATCACTAAACCGGGTTAAGTTGTCGTTCCAGCCATGTCTATATCATGAGATATAAATATTTACCCAATGTATTAGAGGGAGATATAGGTCCCACCCATAACATAATAAAACCATTATTATGTGTTCCACAAAAACATATACCATACATCATAGCATAACCCATGTAATAAAATGGGATTCTTAAACATCATGCCATCATAACATAATCCACATAAGATAAAGGGACTTTGTAAAAATAATTACATCATAACTTAATCAAAAAAAAGTAATAATTGGGATATAAACATAAACTTATATGATCATAGATGGAAAATAATTTTGATAAAACACTTGAACTTAGTTCTTGAGTAAAATATCCTTTCTTCTTCAAAAACATTTTCTTTTCACAATATGTTATGAAATATTAAAAGAGAAGAAGTTAATTAAAAATCAACTTGAAAACATTTAAATTAATATTCATTGAAATAATTCTCTATTAAATCTTAAAAATTCATTCATTCCATATAATTTAAAAAATATATTCTCCTCGTATATTTTTTGGAAAAGTCCAAAAATACCTCGTATGGTAAAAAAAGAAATATTTCTTCCCTACAATGTGGTGAAAGTCCAAAAATTATAAAAATGAATTTAAACATACATTGAATAATTTTAAACATTTTATGAAAACATTTTTAGAAAACATGGACATGGATGATAAATATAACCCCAGTAACTACTTACGAATAAATAATCTCAGATAAAAATGATATTGGAAAAGTTATCCCTTACCTTAGGTCTGATATGATTCGTATGTATCCAAAACTCCGGTATAATGATTTAAATATTGTTATGGAATTATTAAAGAATTATAATAATTTTTATGATAACATTTATGATCATATATTTATCCATTTGTTAGTAACATTTCATTGTTACTTGTTATTCAGGTATTAACTGCTTTATGTTCTTACGTATGTTTTGTCGGATACGTTCTTATTCCTATTTTTAGTTTATAGTTATACCATTTACATAATGGTATTAGTATAATATATATAATATTTATTCATTCAATTAATTTATATAATCATGGTTTAATTAAGATCATGTAGAATGAATTACATCGCACCGGGGAGATGGTAAGTCATACATACGCACGAGCGACGATATCGTTCCCATAATTTTTGAATGGTATTGAAGTTGATGGTGTACAGTATCTCAGAATTAGTATAATGTTATATTATTTATATATGGGTATAATTTACACCATTATACCCATCCAAGTAATGTTGTGGTGAAAAGTAGATTACACCACGGCGTGGAGACGGTAAGTCGTATGTACGCACGCGCGGTGATTTCGTTTTTTTATAGGATGGATAGAATGTGAAATAGGGTTGTTTAATATTTATAATAACATATCAGTATATGATTAACACTAATGTTTTTATTTTATAATTAAATAACTAAATAATAGGAAGTAGAAGAAGAAAGAAACTTGAAAGAATCGGTATTAGAGATTACCTCTTCCTCAACTTGCCTTTTTCGAATTTTTACCAAGGGCACTAGCGTTGGTCTTTTGAGAACACCAATACCTCCATAATTTATCTAGGGAAGTTTTTAAGAGTAATGGGCAGGTTTTTCTTGATCTTGAATGCTCAAAATGGAGTGAATAGGAGAGGGAGGAGGTGTCCTTTTATAAGAGATGAGAGGGTCACTTTAGGAAACTCTCAAAAATATTAATTTATAATAAAATTAAACCCTACCAAAAAACCTTCAAAGTGTACCTAATTATAATATGAGATGATATAGGGTTGTAATCTCATCAACTAATAAATTTTGGACAACTTAGTTTTTCAATTTAAAGATTATCTTTTTAATTGACGATTAGTTATTCTATTAAATTTTAATTTTGGTAATAATATTTTAAATATTTAATGGGAATGAATATTAATTTATATGGTGTTGATTAATCAAAAATGGATACTTTATAATATTTTAGACCTTATAATTATAACTTTGTAATTTTTAAAATTTTTATGATTTTTAAATAATTTAATTAATTTTATGATTATAAAATATCAAGTGTCAATTTTTACATTATTTATTTATTAGAATTTAAATAAAATTCACACAGAATATATATTAAAAAAATATTAAAATAAACTCTTAACGTGTCATGGTCACCTAGAAATTTCATGAAGAACATTAATTAGATCATATGATATTTAATTTAATATTTTTAAAAACATTTATTTTATATTTATATTAATAAAATAATTTTTACATCACTATTGTGTCATCATTAATGATAATTAATTAATCCCTAAAAATGATAAATAAATTAGAATGATAGATATATTTTAATTATATTTTTATTGACTATTTACTTATGATGTTTTTTGAAGTTAATCACTAAATTAAAATTATTACACTTATAAGATATAAGAGAGTGACGCGTTGTCACTTTATTTTGTTCTAATAATAATTTCATCCTTTTCATGGACAAAAGTCCATGAAATGAATCTATTATGACCCTTAGGTGATATGGATCGACTTTTATACATCCAGTATAATTTTTAAAGGTGTTAGGATAATTTTAAAATACTTTTTTACCCTTAATTACCTGATTTACCTTTAACTATGGTAATAAAAATAATTACCAAAGTTACTGTTCAAAATTCCTAAAAAATCAAAGTATCCTATTAATATAATTTTTACCTACTAATTCCAAATATGGAATCCATTTTTCAATATTCAAAACACAAAAGTTACAGTAATAAATTTAAAATTAATTCTATTGTTGAGAAAATGGGTTTTAAAAGTTAAAACATTACAAAAGATTGAAATGTTTTTACATATGAATATTGATAATGACATACATTATATTAAATGTTATAAATATATTCTATTTATAATTTAAAACCATTCAATATTATAATTTAACCATATTAATTATCTCGATGGAAAAATTTATTTTAATTAAAATTTAGCGTATTTTTATTATTCATCAAAATCTGAATGTTATCAAAAAAATATCAAAAATTTATCCAAAGTAAATTTTTATATTCTAATCCTAAAGAATATGTTTATTTTTTAAAAATTAAACTTATAAATGTGTCAAAACTAGATTTAAAATGGGTATGCTCTCAAAAGGCGGCAAAACTGCATTTTTTTAAAAATACTTATTTTATCCAAAAAATTGATTTTGTTCTCATAACATGTTTTAGAAAATGTTAAATATTAATGATAATGTTATAAAATTAAAAATGTGGATAATACTATTCATAACGGCTAGTTTATATCCCATTAAATAATCATATTTTAATAATATATCATTGTTTAGTAAAACTCAGTATTGCGTACAACGCAAGATATTGAGGAAGGTTGATTTTACGTGTAAAGCAAGACAAGTCATTATTTCATGTAGTGAAATATTAATTTGGTGTTGTGTATAACGTAATCAAAACTTATTTAATTTATAAATTGAAGAAAATCTATACTCAGTGTTGCATGAAGTCAATTTTATCAAAAGAACTTGAGATTGTGTGCAACACAAGCCCAATATATTGTTGTGTATACTTCAAGGTAATACGGTGTTTCATATAGCACAATATAATCTTGTTGTATCATACAACATAATACATTAATGAAATTAAAAATAATATATCTCATAAAATCTCGGGGTGTTATATTCTACCCCCCATAAAATGAATTTCTCCCTTGAAATTGGTCGGGATTATAAGTGGTTTCTACTTGAATGTTTCTTTCATGGAAACCCACATTGTAAAAAGGGATACTAAAAATCATCTTAAAAAGGAAAGTAATAAATGTAGTGGTTACCCAAAGTAACTCATCACTGGGATTCCACATAAGAGAACATAGGAGGGAAGTGAAAACATGGATATGGAAGAGAAATCTAACCATCAAGTTCTGATAGATAGTGATAGAGAATAAGGTTTGGAGAAAGTTAACTATCAGAAAGCCATAAATCTTTGATGATTTAAGGGACCATTTGATTCATCAGATAAGAGGGTACTGGGATAACATTTTGGTTTTCAAGATCATTTCTCTAAAGATGAAGAATTTTTTCATAAAGAGAAATACCTACTTGATTTTAGTGTAATTTCATCATTGGTCCTTCCCTAAACAATTTCCACTTCATCTATTATTTAAATAAATGAATTTTAATTTTTCATTCTTGAAGTGTTATAAATCATATGATAGAATGATAGGTCATTTTATCTGTCTCAAAAAATGTTAGAATAGATTAAATTTGAATAAGTCTACCTATAATACATTAATCTAACAAAGTTTAACCAGAATATAAATTATAATAACTATAAATGGATAAAATTACAATCCTTCCAAAAAATGAAAATATAAAACTTTAAAAGGAGGTGAACTAAATATACTTAACATTTTTCTCCTATATCTCATTTGGTAGTTCTTGGTTGTCACATTCCAAACATATAAATACCTTAATCATGTATTATCTTGAAATATGATAATAACATAAATTATCATAGAACCCTAGTGAAAACATGCATTTTATCAAAATTAACTCTTTCCACACACCAAATATACCAAAAATTCTATATACTCATACCATGATATCACTTTTTCCTTTTATCAGTCATGAGTTCATTAATAATATCGAGAATATTATTTTCTCCTTATCCCTTCATTACGTGCATATCATATACTTTTCAAAAATATTTGAATCACTTTTCATGGTTACTAGTACCATATAATTATAGAAAACCATAATCGACCAATACATAGATATTTCAATATTTTATAAAACTATAAATGATGTTCCTAAAACACTATTTTGAAATCCCATTACATAAACAATTAATCATTCCACTACTTCATTTTCATACTCAACATCGCCAATAGTGATCACATGTGACTTCCCATTGTCTTTTCCCTTAAGAGGTTGTTGATATCGATCATCATTAACCCTTGGATTAGGGCATTGGTTAGCATAATTCCCCATTTCCTTGCACTTATAGCATTGAATTGTTGGTGGTGTGTTCTTTGTAGTCTTTTATCCATTCACGTCATTATCAACATTTTCCATTACTTCAGAACTCAACTAATCAATGACCTTATTTTCCACACTTGAAACATTTTCTAGTCCCTTTAAGACAATATCCACCATGCTTATTTCAACACTTTGAGCATAAGGAAACATTTATCTTCTTTTCACTATTCTTTTGAGATTTTCCCTTGAAATCCAACTTTTGTTTCTTCTCAAAACCATGAGATGGATATGTAACACAAACTTCCAGTTCTACCTTGATAGCACAACACACAATCTATTCATAGCTACAGAAGTCTCTTATATTTAATTCCCTTCGAAGACTTGGTTTTAAACCACTGAAGAATCAATCAACTTTACATTCAGGTTGGATGATAAAGCCATAATTATACCTTGAATGTTTTGTAAAATTCAACTCATATGAACCAACATATTTATCATCATTTTTCTTAATCTCAAGGAACACCTTTTCTATATTTGTTCAAATAATACGACGGAAGTACTTTTTGAAAAATAAGTTCTTGAACTCATCCCATTCCATGGATTCAATTTCATCTTGTTGCCTCGTATTCTAAATTAGATTCCACCACTAGTCTGCTTCACCTTCTAAATGATAGATATCCAAAATGACCTTTTAATTTTTTGAACAGTGAAGGATGGAAATTATTTTTTCAATGGTACCAATCCATTCTTCAGCAATAAGTGGATCAGAAGACCCACTGAAAGAACGTGTATGTTGCCTCATGAAGGACTCAAAATAATGTTGTTCTATTATCTTCTCATTTGGGAGTCCAGAATGATTCATATCTTTTATAAGGATAGTAATAAAATTTTTCATTCCATCTCCCAGAACATTTGGTTGTTCAGGAGGACAATCATTGAATTTCCCAGTGTGTTGATCATTAACACAGTTCCTTCAGGTTCTGACCATCGTCTAAAACCCAAAAATAATAGTGTGAGAGGAAAAATCATACTAGGAAAACAACATAGTGAATGGGAGTACCTTTAATCTCTTACATCTTTGGTTTAATTCTAGGTTATTCATGATCATTACCATAATTTTAGGACTGTAGTCTATACTTATACTTAACCTTAGGGACATCCCTAGACATACCTTAGAAATATCTCTAGGGATCTCACTAATGTTTTGGCATCCTAGTTTCTAAAGGTTAACAAAAACTTTGCTCTGATACCAACTATAGGGACCCAAGCTTGTTGTATATGGAAATTAAATTTCTTTTTTAGAATACTTAATACATGACACAAACAGATGCCCAAAGACCATATTAGTTTAGTGCCTTTGGATACTCTAAACATAATATTCTAATCAGGGTGAAAGATCTTCAACATCTACCATAAGGATCTTACCCTTTTTCCCCTAACTAAAACTTTTATTTATATCGTGGGGAAAACAAAACATAAAAAGGGTGATCTCAAATTCTCAGTAAAGGTAAACAAAGTAAATATCAATCAAATATAACATTTGAAAATATTATCCTACATATAAGAGATCATAATATCATGTCATGCGATAAATCGTAGAATTGCAATGTAATACCAATAATCATAACATAATACATGAAACTTTGTTTCATACACACATAATCATAGAAAATCATTTCATATTAATCAAGGCTCATTTCCAAAACCATCATTGCGGACAAAGTCTATTACTGAACCGAGTTCACTCCTCGTTCCAGTCCTGTATCACTGAACCAGATTAACTTGTCGTTCTAACCATGTCTATCTAATGAGATATAAATCTTTACCCAATTCATTGGAGGGATATATAGGTCCCACCCATCTCATAATGAAACCATTATTATGTGTTCCAGAAAAACATAAATCATACATCATAGTATAACCCATGTAATAAAATGGGATTCTTAAACATAATTTCATCATAACATAATCCATATTAGAAAAAGAGACTTCATAAAAATAATTTCATCATAATGTAATAAAATAAAAGTAATAACAGGGATATAAACATAACCCTATTTCATCTTAGATGGAAAATAATTTTGATAAAACACTTGAACTTAGTTCTTGAGAAAAATATCATTTCTTCTTCAAAAAAATTTATTTTCTCAATATGTCATGAAATTTTAAAAGAAAAGAAGTTAATTAAAAATAAACTTGAAAACTTGTAAAGGAAGATTCATCTAAATAATTCTCTATTAAATCCTTAAAATCCTTTCATGTCGTATAATTTAAAAAAATTATCCTTGTACTTTTGTCAGAAAATTCAAAAAGTACCTCGTATGGTAAACAAAAGAAACATTCCTTTCATACCATGCGGTAAAATTCAAAAAAGGGTAAAAATGACTTTAAAAATTCATGGAAGAATAGTAAACATTTTATAAAAACAGTTTTAGAAAACATGGACATGGACATGGAAGATAAATATAACACCAATAAATACTTACGAATAAACAATCTTGGATAAAAATGAGATTGGAAAATCTATACCTTACCTTAGGTCTAATGTGCTTCATATGTATTAAAACCTCTTGTATAATGAATTAAATAATTTTATGGATTTATTTCATAATTATAATCATTTTTATGGTAACATTTATGATCATATTTTCATCCGTTTGTTAGTAACATTCCATTGTTACTCGTTATTCGGGTATTAACTACTTTATGTTCTTACGTATGTTTTGTCTGATGAGTTATTTTTCCTCTTTTTAGGTTATATTTATATCATTTAAATAATGGTATTATTATAATATATACCATATTTATTCACTAATTCATTTATATAACCATGGTTTAATAAAGATCATTTTAATGAATCGCATCACACCGTGGAGACGGTAAGCCGTACGTACGCACGAGTGATGATATCATTCCATAATTGTTGAATGGTATTGAAGTTGATGATATATATTATCTAATAATTAGTATAATGTTATATTATTAATATATAAGTATAATTTACACCAGTATACCCATGAAATTAATATGGTGGTGAAAAACAGATTACACCACGGCGTGGAGACAGTAAGTCGTACGTACGCATGCGCGGTAATTTTGTTTTTTTGTAGGATGAATAGAAGGTGAAATATAATTTTTTAATATTTATAATAACATATAATTATATGATTGATACTGAAAATATTATTTTATAATGAAACAACTAAATAAGAGGAAGTAGAAGAAGAAAGAAACTTGAAAGAATCGGTAGAAGAGATTACCTCTTCCTCAACATGCCTCCTTTGAATTTCCACTTAGGGCACTAGAGTTGGTCTTTTGAGAATACCAGAACCTTAATAATGTTACTTGGGAAGTTTATAAGAGTAATGATAATGGTTTGGACGAGATTAAAGGCTCTAAATGGAGTAAAGAGGAGAGGGAGTAGGTTCCCTTTTATAAGAGAGGAGAGGGAACTTTAGGAAACACTTAAAAATATTAATTTATAATAAAATAAAACCCTACCCAAAAACCTCCAACGTTTCACTAATTCGAATAATATATGATGTAGGGTTTTAATATCATTAACCAATAAATTTTAGACAACTTATTTTGTCAATTTAAACCTTATATTTTTAATTGACCCTTAGTTATTCTATTAAAGTTTAATTTTGGTAATAACATTCTAAAAATTTAATTGTAATGAATATTTATTTATGTGGTGTTAATTGAACATAAATATATAATTTATGATATTTTAGACCTTATAATTATAACTTTGTATTATTTTATTATTTTTATGATTTTCAAATAATTTAATAAAATGTTATGTTTATAAAATATCAATAGTGACAATTTTTGACACTATTTATTTATTAAAATTTAAATAAAATTCACACAGAAGATAAATTAGAAACAAAATATTAAATACACTCATAACATTCCACATTCACCTATAATATTCATTTATAACATTGATTAGTTAATATGTTTTTTAATTTACTGTTTTTAAAACCATTTATTTGATATTTCTATTAATAAAATAATTTTTACATCACTATTATGTCATCATTAATGATAATTAATTAATCTATAAAAATTATAAATAAGTTAACATGATGTATATATTTTAATTATATTTCTTGTAAATATTTAATTTCTATGTTTTATGGATTTTACCACTAAATTAAAATTTTTACACATAAGATATAAGAGAGTGACATTTTGTCACTTTCTTTTATTTGAATAATAATTACATCATTTTCATGGAAAAAAGTCCATGATATGAATCTATTCCGACATTTAGGTGATATGGGTAGACTTTTATTCATCCAATAGAATTTTTCCAGGTGTTAGGTTAATTTTATAATTTTATTTTTACCGTTAATTACCCGATTTACCTTTAACTATGATAATAGAAATAAATACCAAAGTTACAATTCATAATTACCAAATAATCAAAGTATCCTATTAACATAATTTTGACCTAATAATTCCAAATATGGAATCCATTTTTCCAAATTCATGACATAGAAGTTGCAGTAATTAATTTAAAATTATTCTCATTGTTGCAAAAATGGGGTTTAAAAGTTAAAACATTGCAAAAGATTGAAATGTTTTTACCTATGAATTTAATGTAAAATTATTGCTAATTACATAAATTATATTAAATGTTAAAAATATATTCTATTTAAAATTTAAAACCATTCAATATTATAATTTAACCTTATAAATTATCTCGATGAATAATGTTTTTTTTAATTAAAATTTATCGTATTTTTAATATTCATCAAAATATGAAAGTTATCAGAAAAATATCAAAAATTTATCTAAAGTAAATTTTTATATCCTAAATTAAAATAATATGTTTATTTTTTCAAATTGAACTTATAATCAATTCAAAACTAGATTTCAAATGGGTGGGCCATCAAAAAGGCGGCAAAAATACATTTTTTGAAAAATACTTATTTTATCTGAAAAAAATTGATTTTTTTCTCATACCTTGTTTTAGAAAATGTGTCAGATGAATGATAATATTATAAAATACAAAATTTGGTTAATACTATTCATAAAATCTAGTTTATATCCCATTAAATAATCATATTTTAATAATATATCATTGTTTTTTGAAACTCGATATTGTGTACAACGCAAGCTATCAAGGAGGTCACTTTTGCGTGTAACGCAAGCCAAGTCAGTGTTGCGTATAGTGAAATCATCCTTTTATGTTGTGTATAAAATAATTAAAACTTTAATTCATTTATATATTGCAAAAAATCTATACTCAGTGTTGTGTGAAATCAATTCTATCAAAAGAACTTGAAACTGTTTGAAACACAAGCCCAGTATATCGTTGTGTATACTGTAAGATAATACGGTGTTGTGTATAGTGAAAGATAATATTGGTGCATCATACAACATAAGACATCAATTCAATTAAAAAGTATCTATCTCATAAAATCTTGGGGTGTTACATTCCTCTCTATAGAAACCCCTATGAAATTATCAGGTAATACATCCTTTAGATGATCCACTATATGAGAGAGAGTAAATGAAACCATACCCAGAACAACTAAAAAGAACCATCCTAGATATCTACACTATCAAGGTTCCCTGTTGATTAAGGTATGTTATATCTCTACCTACCATAATATCTCATTCACTTATAAAGGCATATTTCTCACCAATGAGTGGCGTTGATGATACACACCTTTAGTAGAAGTCAATGAAAGCCTGGATTTTTTTTCATAATCTATCACAAGGGGATGATCTAAACTAGTCATATCCAGGACATATAGTTCTCACAAGTGACCATAGCCTCCAACTAATATTCAATATCTTGAAAATATCTTCATATAGTATACCTTCTTTCCAATATTTGTATCTAAAGCTAAAATACCCAAATAAAACTCAATAGTGATCCCTAAACTAGATACAAGAATAAAAAGGAAAAAAAGAGTGTAAACTACCTGTGTCAAATAGAGAACCATAAATGGTATAGGGAACAAGAAAATTACCATTAAATATATATTGAACCATTTACACATCATTTGGAATATAATCTATTGAAAAACTCTACCAGACTTAGATCCATGACAATGACCATGTGATCCTTGGTTGTCTTAAAGAGTTTTCCCCTAAAGCATCTATTATTACTTCCTTTGAGATCCTTAACCAAATCATAATCCTAACCTTCTAGAATAATCCCTATTGTTACACTATCGATGTCCCACTAACCATGATCAAGAACATTTTACCTTCCCTGAACCTCTACCTGAAACCTGATGGGGAATCCTTGTACAAAAAAACATTAAATAATCCATCCTACCATAATTATATATCTTCTTTGTAGGGTTACCACATAAATAATAGAAATGTCATAATTTCATAAACTGATAAAAAACTAAATCTCTTCCTAAGAGGTCAGGGTGATAAAATTATTCCCTAGCACAAATATATCTTTACAACCTATATCGTATCATCAAATATTCTATTATAACCACTAGAAGGTAAAACCCATCTAAACCATTAAAATAATTAATGAAACCTTTTGAGATATCATCCAAAAATAACTTCTCATTAGTAAGAGCCTTATATAAAACCATAAAATACAATGTTAGGTTGAACATATTCACATGGTGCCTCAAATATGGAAAAATATATAATATCAATAATGTAAGGAATATATGACTCATTCAATTATTTTAAATAATAAAACTATAGTAGATTAGTAAAATATATAGCATAATTATTTCTTGATAAGGATTTTTTAGTGGATCTCAATCAACTCATAAGCCACATCTAACTCTAGTGGCTTGGGGAAGAATTCATTAAAGAATAGGTCCTTAAAAGCCTCTTATGATAATATTTATTACCATATATTTTACACCATCATATCTTTCCATCTTCTGGAAGGATCCTGATGCCTGAAAGGTGACATAATTACTTACTACTCATCAGGAATCTAGATCAAATAAAATATTCCCTCAATGATCCCAATCTAGTACATGGTATCTTGAGGACCCTCTATGCCTTGGAAATCAAAAGGATGCTACATATAAAAGTATCGAGTAAATTATATTGTAGTATATCAACCCTGATATATCCCTCCACCTCTAACTAGAATGAAATGAAACACCCATGCATGAATTTTCACTTCTACCTATGCCATGGAAACAAATTTAGGATTATACTCAGCTTCCCCATTCTGATCAACTAGAGGAAAAGTAGAGGAATTCTAAACCTTGAAAGTATCCTCAATACTCTCTATGAAATGCTAATTGGGATATCATTGAGGTGGTGTTTTCTAGAATTCTAAAATAAAAATTATTAAACACCATATAATAATTAAACATCAATAGAATTTTATCATGGACAGACACACAACCGTGTCTACATTAGCTAAACTCCTCAAAGTAGACTAGGTCGCATGCCCTAACAGTTTACTAAATGAGACACTGGAGCCCAAAAAACAACTTATTTGAGGTATAATCACATATGTCTTATATCAAAATATAATCCACAATCATATCGAAGCTGTAATCATATAAAATATCCAAGTTATAATAAATTAGTTTACACCATTAATGTATTTTGTAAAATACTTAATAGATTATTACTAACATTTAATTAATTTATACCAATTTTTATTTTTCCAATTTCCTTCTACAATAATATAAATGAGGTCAAATGAAAAGTTAACCTATATACCAACTTTTTACACTAACCCACAAACTCTCATAGCCCTAGTCAAGTGGAAAAACTTTAAATAGTAACCTCAACAATAACATTTCATGACAAAAACCAAGAAATCATAATCAAAAACAAAATAAAATCAATCCTACTATAAAGAAAACTCAATAATCTACTATATAGATGTTTTCTAAACACAATCATGGTTTCCACCCCGATTTTTAACCACCCTATCACTATCCTACCAAGCCCCAAATATTAAATCAAGAAATAAGGGTTTTAATATAAATTTGTAGTGCTATCATTAAATTCACTGGGTTTGATCCAGAGCACCACATGACCCTATGCATGCCTCCCTGTATATAAGAGTTTGATGACTATAAATGAGGGATTGAACCATATATTAGAGAAATTATTCCCTCTGTATAAAGTCATCCAACATAAATAAAATAGGAATTCATGATAGATAATAGTTTAAATGGTACGGAATCATGGATACTTGTTAATCATATAAATCATATTGCATATAACAAAAAAATATACCGATGTCTAACATATTTCATAAGTAATAATACAATCCCCATGGATGGTAGATTAATACATGAGATATGAATAAGAAAAAAAATAATGTAGTGGTTATTATATAAAAGATCCTATATTCTATCCTAGTATTGTCTCTATCTATAACTAGATCTACCTACCCAAGTTCCCATCATAGGGATCTTATTCTTACCAGTATCTCTAAAAATAATATTTATACACACAATGGGGTTCTCATGCAGGGTTTGAGAATAAAAACATATTGGGACACCACAAAGAGGACCTTCACATAAGTGAGGAAATATATATATTAGTTCATGCACTAATATAAATATGAATAAACCTAAAACAACCATTCACCAATGTGTGGTAATTATTCATTGACCAAGATACCATTGTTAAAATCTATAACTCATGTGATAAATATTAGAAGAAAATAGTCCTTTTATAAAAATAATTTATCACTAACATCATAAGAATTAATCTGAGTAAAGCATAACATTTCGAACCTCCCAAAAAATATGAACCACCTAATTATGTAGGGTAAGGTCCCATTTATATTCCTCAAATACATGGGTCACAAAGGAAATAGTATAAGGAGGGTAAAATATAGAAAACCTCTCATACAAGTTGAACCAAAAACCTCTTCATGTTATGTTCCAGTGGCTAACTAAGATACCATGCATAGAGGGAGTTTAAATAGGGATTTAAAATATAGAAAACCTCTTGTATAAGTAGAACCAACACACTCCTTGAATGTAATTATATATGACTAACTCTGCCTTATCTTATCAAAAAAATAGAAAAAGGGTCACCCAAAACCAATACTCAAAGTAACTAAAAATGAAAATATAATAATTTAACTACAATACCCCCAATGATGTGGAAATTGGTTTCTATTTAACCTAATCCAATCATTACACATCATATTATCCATTTCTAAACCTCAACCCCTTCTAAATTGAAGATGGTTGAAACACATACCAACAAGATAAGTAATATTCCTTATAGTACCATCCACAGGCTTTAGAAAATAAATTTAATCCAATATAAATAAAGTGTACTTCCCTAAACCCAATCATTTTTTTACCAAGGTTACATCATAACCAATATAGATTAACCATATTCACATTTCATAAGGTCATTTTATCAATTCATGACCTCCTAGTCACTTGGATACCTTAGGTAGAAGAATTATATGAACACACACACTCCCACATGCATGAAAAGTAATTCAATCCCATACAAATTCCAAAACATGGTAAGGATTTCCTACCTCAATCCTTAGAGATAAAACTCACCAAGAGAAGTCACTTGATTCATGTTAGATCAACCATAACCAAAAAACCAAAAAACCCTTAAAATTATGTATTTAAGACTATATAAGAATAAATAGTTGATTCTCACCATAAATAACTCTCAATAAGGTTTATAATTTCTCAAAGAGGACCAATGAAACTGACAGTACTTCAAAAAAGGAAGAAATGAGGGTTGGATATCTTGAGGATGCCAATAAGGGTTCAAAATTAAAGGTCCAATTATTCAAGGGTTGGGGGAGGAAATATATGGGGTTTAAAGGGGATTTTGGGTAAAATTATGAAAATGTTTCAAAAAAAATCCATCCAAAACAATGGGTACCTTATATGCCTGTATTAGGTACGTAGTGCCCCACTGGCTTATTGGTATACACCTACAAGTGAGAAAATGGGGATTTTAGTGAATAAGGTCCCCTAATCATGAAACCAAGTTCCTGATACACTTTCATTTGGAACTTGGTTCCCACTTGGTGCATGAATCTATAAGAGTTACCCAAATAACCCTCTATGGAATACTTATAAGGCACACAAATACTTGAGAACGTCACTAATAAATCATTATAAAATAATATAATTCTATAAACAAGCTTTAAATTGTACCTAAAAATTCAAGGGTCATTCAAAGGATGGAGTATTGGTATGAATAAGTAGTGTGGTTTCTTTGTGAAAAAAATAATTCAATTTCTATATGAGGTCTAAGGTATTGGGATAACACTCTTTATAGGCTAGTGTTTGAGGAGTCATGGTCCCCAATGATAGACCTACTATGACCTTATTAATAATATATAACACTTCTTAAAAACTATACTCATTAATCTCTATCATGTAATTGACTTTGGACAAAATTTTGGATAAATTAATCATGAATAAATCCTTTAAAGGTGGTTGTGGATGGTGCATAGTAAAACTAATGAAGTATTAACTATATGAATCAAATGAACATGACCTAAGATGATTTTTTTTATCCTAGTTTAGTTTATTTAGTTCTATTAACATTTATATCTAACCCCATTTGATAACCAAATCCCTTTTATATAAAGTTGGAAGGTTTATTCATTTGATCTTCCCTAAAGAAGTTAGGGTCATAAAAGAATTAAAAACCTTTATTTACTTGGACAATCACATTATAAAATGACTTCCCATTATCATAAATATATATTTTGGCTTCATCCCTTAAAAATTCATAATCTATAACTTCTAAAAACTAGGTGGTGGTCACATTTTAATAAAAAAATTCATATGTCTAGTTGATTTACCATGCCTATTATATCCCCCCAAGGTAGTTAAGTGGTAGTGATGGATCTATGGATCACTTTCATTATTGCATCCTCAAATTGTGAGATTTTGGATATACCTTCAATATGGTTTCCCCATGGATCTTTCTTCATCAAACTCAATAAATAATAGGTATCATTCCTTTTGGGGTCATGTATCAAAATTTAATAAGCCTCAGGAGAAGGTAAAAACTAAAAAAGTCTAGATTGATAATAAAATTTAGAGGTAGTCATTCAAAATATCTTACCTCCCATCCCAAAACACATATTTTTTATCATATGTGATATTGTTAAATAACTCTAGTATAAGAACTTGTAGGGTATCTACGTAAACATCCATTATTCCCCCAAAATGTAACTTCATCAAATGGGTTATGATATTATATTCTATACTAATCTAATCCAAAACTATATGATTGAAAATTTAACTATCCATCATCTTCCTTTTATCAAAAAAATATCTAACTCATTTTGTTTATTATGCCTCATAAACCTCAAAAACTTATTCACTATAAAATGTTATAATGTTTTTAAATTAGTGGAATCTTCCCTTATAGATGAGGAGGTAGAATAGCTAGGTAGGGTCTTAGTTATTGGTGTCAGGGAGAGGATGAGGGTTATTTTTGGTCTAGTTTAAGGAAAGTGAGGATGTTTTATGGTCATTTTAGAGCAGTTTCACGGAATGGATAGTTATAATTTTGGGATTTCTTAGTGGGAAGTTGATATAGGGTACCCTCTATCCTCTCAGAAATCTACATCTAGCGTCTACTCTAAGAAGCATCTGAACCATGATCCATAGATAACTAATTGATAGATTCACAATTCAAAAAAAGTGATAAAGGGGATTAAAATAATAATAAGATCAACATTAATTGGTATAGTAATGGTTTAATAGTATTTGTTCTTTTAATGTGATATGGTAATTAATTGTAGTATTAGAGATTTATAATAGGGTTGAATTATTGGTTCTAGGATTCAATCTAATGGTTTTTTCTTGAAAGTTGGTAAAGTTCGAAGAGGTATTAAGTTATAAAAATTATTTTCATTTCATAATCATAATTTTTTATGTTTGTGTTAAAAGATTTTATTTTTATTTATCACACTAAAATTGTTGAAAATTTAATCAATAACTATGAGGAAGAAACCATTACATGGTTTAGTTTTCATCATCACGGTTTGAGGGTCAGGTTTGAAGGATCTATTTTGGTTTATAAAACCCATGATGTGGCTAGTATCACTACTCCATTTTTAGGTTGGGAAAAATAAAAAATTGGATGATGTGGAAAAAATTTCATGTCCAGGAACATGGTTATGGGGGAAATTTTTTAAAACCATTATTATGCCTGATTTAGTGCGAAATGATCAATTTCTTTCGCATTTTTTGGTAAAGTTAAGAAATAAATGTTCAGTGTTATTAAAAATTATCATCAAAAAGTGATCATAATAATATGTATAATCTATGTAAGGTATCTTGGAAAAATATCAAATAAAAGATAGTATGTTGTGTCATGGAGTGAGTTCTAAATCATCAAAACATAATATAATGGAAAATTATAACATAGTGAACATTATAAGAACCTGTTTCTTTATTCAGGTATATATCCTTTACTTCCCATAAATTTTTAGTTTAAATGTTTAAATACAGCCTAAAGTGAATGCATTTTGCGGTCATTGAGGTATTTTGGGTGTCTATAGCTGGTTTAGAGCCTAGAACCCAACTCATGGGGTGAAAAAGGAATGGTTCACAATTACTACAAACTGTGCAGGTTAGGTAGCACGATATGACTAACCATGTGTGGCATGTGCATAGAGTAATAGGATAACACATAGTTATAAAAACTGTGTGTTTTGAGGTGCTTGGTCATACGGAATTATTAATAATTTTGATAGTGAAGGTTTACAAGGTTTGAAAATGGTTAGACAAACCGTGAAAGGAAGCTATGTGTGGTTAGACTAACCATCCCTCTTTGGTAACAAAAGTAGAATTTTCTCTAAATCTTCATCCCGGCTGAAATTCACTAACCTTTTGTCTCATTGGACCTTCATTGGTGAGTTTTTTATTCCTTTTTGTCATTCCTCATTTTGTTTAGTATAGGTTTTTCTATAAAGGTTCATGATAATTTGCCCTGCTATGAGGTTCTTTATCCTTTATCCAATTTTCTACTGATCTGAGTTGAATCAGGAGCTAATACTACATGATATTTACACTAAGAACCTAAGTTAGGTATCTCATACCTTTCATTTATAGTCTATGTGCTCGTATATGTTATTGTTCCACACACCCAATTCTTAGAGTGTCACCCTTGAAAAGAAATTAAATACTTGAATTAAATTATTATGCATGGACTATGTAATAAAAAAGTCACATAAATGAATGTTTATAGGTTATGGATATTGATTTAGAACCACACCTTGGGTGAGTTGATAACAAATTGGATCACCATGGGTGTATTTTTCATTTGGATTCCTTCAGGTGTTCACTTTTACCCCCTTGTCGTGGGATGTGAATTGTAAATTGAATCTATTAATTGAAAGGTAAATTGAATTGATTAATAAGAAGGTATGGATGGATATTCCCTTGGAATATAATATGTAATAACTTGTTGAATCTTGAGTTTCCCTTATAATGAGATTACCATTTGAGTGGTTAAGAGGAAAGCCTTCTGATCTTGGCCAATGATTTGAGTCTCCTTGTGAAGTGATATTAAATTTAAATTCCCTTGGTGTTGACCTTGACATGTTTACATGAAATTGATTGAAATGTATTGAATTATATTTAATGTTTATATTCCTTTGATGAAAAATGAATTTAAATAATGAATTCCATGGATGGAATCCTGTAGAATCTACTATGCTTATTCCCAAGCGACACTTGGACTCTTTTTTGGACTGCTAAGGATGGACTCAAGGGGGATGACAATTATATGTTGAGTAATACTTGGAATTCCATATATATTTCCAAGGATATACTCAAGATAAATTTTAGAATAATTTCATGGGTTAAACTTGGTGTCTCTTAGTGGACATTTAAGGATGGACTCAAGTGTCTATGATGTTATACCGCAACTAGAGTGATACTTGGGTTCATTTGAGGATCACCATGGACAGGATTGTAGGGTGTTGTTTTATATGATACCTGGAGAGATACTTCAATTCCAACTTATGGATGCCAAGTATTGGCTCTGGTTTATAAATGAACTACTAGTGAAATTATTTATATGAAGAATCTTCCAATCCAAAGCACAAGCTTGGGTTCGATCTTTGTTTATACTTTATGGATGGTCAGTTTAGGCATCCTTTGGTTACCTATTTTCATAGGGGATATTGGGAATTATTCCAGGTATTGAGACTTATTTATTAAATGGAATTTAATAATTAAATGAAATTTATTAAAATGATAACCTAGACCATATATGATGTTAAATTTCAATACTTTCTTTTCCTGTTGTATTATTGAATGTACATTGTGACTATTATATACTCACTGACTATATGGCACTAGATCATGGATGGTTGCCTACTGGGATTACATATCACTCCATATTTTGGTGACCTTGGGTACCCAAACAAATTATATGATTAAAAGTATATAAAATGGAAAGCACACTGATATAGGTTCTTGATTACTTCTTAGGAGTAGAGAAGCATGGGATCGAGCGAAGGCATGTGATTCTAGTTGGGATACTTTTTAAATTTTTGTACTTTTGTCATATGTATTATATTGATTCAATGGTTATATATTTTGGCCATTTTTAAAGACATATAACATGTATCATCATCATTATATATGATATTCCCTTTTTTATCATTATCAATTCCTGTTGTTATCTGTTATATACTTGTAATTACTATTTTTTCTACATGTATGTTATTGATATTGTGTTGTGATAAACTCTCGTGATTCAGGAATAATATCCCCATGGAAACACCTAGGCCCTCACTACTAGTTGGAAGCCTCTATTATTTTAGGAGATGCACTTGGGCCCATGTGATCAACTAGGCTCAGGGCACTGTTGAGTGGTATCCAGGTCCAAGACATTACAAAGTGGTATCAGAGGATTATATCTGGGTTTGACTTATTATTTTGAGACAATATAAAGGGATAGAAAGAAATGGGGATTTGGTAATGATTTTTCCCTGGTCATATCTAACACGTGTTTAGGAAAAATCCAAATTGCCTTGAATTAATTTTTTTCTATATTTTGACTATAAAAGTTGATTTGAATCCACCATTGGTTGATGAACATGAATTTTGATGTCATGATTAATTTGATTGTGGGTTATATTGTATCGAAATCTACTAAGATGATGGTATTCCATCTCATGCATCATGTTAGGAACATTAAAATAATCACATACCTTACATTATGCCATGCCATTTAGGATGAATTACTTGTTACATCCTATTGTGATATGTGCCTGATAGTTATACATGTTGTTATGATTTAATTTCTATAGTGTGTTATGGTGTGAATCAGGTGGATTCCATACTTTGGTTCTTGTAGAGTATGGAAACTCATGGATCATAATTTGGCAAACCATTAGCTCAACCTTTTAAAATGAACTATGATATAAATTTTAAATGGGTATGAATTCAAATGTAAATGAATATGTAAATTCTTGTGAAAAATAATATGGAACATGGAATTGTTTATAATAGAATATTTGACCCAAAATCGACCATAGTAGTGGGATGTAGGTAGTATCTATTGATTATATATGAGTAGTAAGTCACCCATACCTAAATCAAGGAGTAGGCAGAGAGGTGTGTTCTTATATGGGAGGGTTAGGACTGAAACTTCTTTTTTTTCAAATAATTCACTTTTTGGGTAAGTGAGAACCTACAAACTCACCGGATTCCAAACCCTTCCACCTATCAAACTCATCATCGGCATTCACCACCGGTATTCATGAAAACACTGGGAAATCTTCACGGACCACAAACCAGACAACCAAACATCATACCACAAATTCACAAAGAACCAACAGAAAACCAAATCACAATCACAGATTCATTAAACTTGCTGCAAAAACACCACAGCAAGTCTGAGAAAATATGATCTGCCACCGTGAAGCCATCACAGAACGTCGCCAATCACCCGAAACCAAGATTTCGGTCACCAAGAATGCATCACCGGTTGCCAGAATTGGAGTCGAGTCCACACCGAGCGCCACAACAACCATCGAACCATGAAACCAAGAAAAACACACAGAAAAAAAAAACAAACACAAACCAGGAAAGATCTCTCTGGTAGGGGACCCCTCCGCAAGCCTATGCCGCAAATCCCAGTGTCGCCTTCAAAACCACACCTGGGGCCAGATCTACCCATCACACCCGTAGACGACATGAATTGCAACATCAACCCCCAGACCGCAGCCTCGACCCCCCGGGACCAATATCACGTCGCCATGGAGATCCCTAGCTAGAGAAATCACCGCAGCAAGGATGTTCACTAGAGAAGAAGTTGTCGTCACTGGAAGACCCGCGAGCCACGAGTGCACTGAGAAGAAGGGGAACAAGGAATATCTGCAATGGGGGAGTGGAAGGCGGTGCTGAGGTAAACCTAGCATCGAGAGAGGCCCCTTACGGGCTCATATTCATCCTATATGGGAGGTTTAGTACCTATCCTCTTTAAATATCTACACATTGAGCTGAAAATGTTGATAAAATTCTTATCTGAGGAGTGTGTTTGGCATTGTAGAGTAATGAGACCATGATGACCTCAAGTCATATGATATGAGGGTGGTGATGACTACACTCTGAAGGTGGTGGTCCATGGAATATGGGAGCATCCTCTAGTAGTGATGGCTATGAAACCATTAGTAATACCAAACACGGGTGATGAGGAATAGTTTTGTGATGGTTTCCTATGCTTCGTGAAGATCATTCATGGAGAACCACAACCTACCCTGACTGTGGAAGAGTTTATGTCTGAGTTCCAGCAGTATAATCCACCCACATTGTCAGGGGATGGTGGACCATAGTTTGTAGACTCATAGATAGAAGATATGATATCTATAATTGAGCATCTTGAGATTACTCCTAATACGAGGGTGAATCTCTCTATGTATATTCCACATGATTCCTCCAAGAGATGGTAGGATTCCATTACTAAGATAGGATGTCATCAGGGGATGGCCTAGATGCATTTTCATAAGGCCATCTATGACTAATTATATCCTAAGATAGTGAGGGTTGATGGAGCCTGATATTTCATGAACCTAGAGTAGGGTGCATTATCATTTATGGAATATTATGCCCATTTTACTAAGATTCATCACTTTTCACCTATTCTGATGGGTGAAGAGATAACTAAATATATGAAATTGGAGGATGGTCTCAGGTATGACATCTGGTCGTAGGTGAATGTTTTTCATCTAACTATTGTTTATGGAATAGTTAATTGGGCACTTATCATAGAGTGTAAGTAGAGAAATTCTGGAGGTGTGAGATTGGGAAGTTCAGCACCTAGATCCGGTACTATATCGACCAGTAGTAAAAAGCAACATCTAGAGATTTTTCATGATGATGTTAGTAGTAATAAAACATACTCAAGTATCCAGGTGTGATGCCACTAGTGCTGTAGGTCGGGACATATGAGGCCTTAGTGTATGAGGGACCTATTCGATTGCTTGTCATGTGGCAAGATGGGAAATCTACAGTGCTTCGGCGGAACATTTCTTCCAGCATCTGGTGAGAGAGGGTCTACACTAACTCCAGATTTGTGAGCTGGTTCAGCAGGTTCTTATCAAGCAGGGGTCTGAAGTACAGCTGGCCAATCAGGCTGAGGCAGTGGTCATGCTCGGGGTAGTCAAACCCCAATTTTTATAGTGATAGCAGGTTGGATCTACTCTGGGTATCCAGTAAGTATCATAGGATTGTAGTTCAGTCTAGATAAATGTAGTGCAATAAAACCATGAGGAGAATGATCTTGGAGCTTCTACTATTAGAAGTACTATTATAGTAGTCTCTATTTTAAATTCTTCACTTTTGGATATAGGGGATTCACATAGATTTATATTGTCACCATTTTTTGAGATCCTTAGGGTCGGTGTTTATAATTATGATCTCTTCATGATGCTTGACACTCTCTTTGGGATTATAATAGATGATTTACATCATTTTAGGGAGTGACCCCTTGAGAGTGGTGGGTGTCACTTTATATGGGAGATCATTATCTATGAGATGACAGGTTTTGAAATCATTATCATAATGAACTAGTTGGTTCCCTTTCATGATTTCATTGATTTCTATCACCATAGGGTGACCTTCACATCACTAGAGGGTAGATATTTTATTCAGAATGGTAAATGGGATGTTCAAGTGAGCTGAGATGGACCTGATCATCATGGGTTGGGTGGGATGATAGCCCAAATTTCATGTTTATATCTAGATGATTATGGAACTTGTCAAGTAAATTTCCCTCTAATAGTTGATCTTTTTAGTGACATTTTCCCGAATGACTTCTTAAAATAAAATCTAGGGAGAGATGTAGAGTTCTTCGTTGATCTACTACCAAGATCTACACCGGTATCCATTACTCCTTACAGGATGTCTACTACTGAAATGCAAGATTAGAAGAGGCATCTAATGTATTTAGAGGTAGAGGGGTTTACCAACCCTAGTACCTCTATGTAGGGTTTAATGGTACTATTGTGAAAAATTAATATATAACCCTCAGGAAAAGTGTAGATTACATGAAATTAAACCATATGAAGATTAAGAATTAGTATCCTCTACTATAGATAGATGATCTATTTGACCAGCTCTGAGGATCTTGGGTTTTCATGAAGATTGATTTGAGATCTAGTTACCATCAGGTTCATGTTAGACCATCGGATATATCTTTCACATATTTTTGTAGAAGGTATAGTCTATATGAGTATTTGTTTATGTTGTTTGGTCTCATGAACATGCCATAAATCTTCATGGAACAGATAAATAATGTCTTCCATATTTATCTAGATTCGTTTTTCATGTTATTTATGGATGATATCTTGGTTTATTCTCACGATCAAGATGACTATGAAAAAATCTTGAGATAGTATTGGATACATTGAAAAATAAATAATTATAAGCTATACTCACAAAGTGCTACTTCTGGATGGATCATATTCACTTCCTGGGTAACATTAACACAGAGATAGGAGTATCAGTTGACCCATAGAATGTGAGAGTTTTATTTTACTGGGAACAACCCAAAAATTTCTTTTAGGTATGGAGTTTCTTGGAGATGTCTATTTATTATAGGCATTTTATAAAGGAATTCTCACTCATATTAGCACCACCCATAGGCTTGACTAAAGAGGATGTGAAGTTTTTATGGTCATATTCCTATGAGATGGCCTTTCATGAGATGAAATGGAGATTGACTTCAATGTCGATACAGATATTTCCAAATCCATGTGGGAGTTACACTGTTTACTATGATACATCTAGTATCATTCTAGAGAAGTCAAAATGAGGGTAGATAGAGTCATGGTGTATGGTTCTTGGTAGTTGAGGCCATAGTAGAGGAATTAACAGACACATGATCTTGATTTGGCTGTAATTATTCATCCATTGTGCAGTTGGAGACATTACTTACTTGGAGTGCATTTTTTGGTGTACACGGACCACAAAATCCCCAAGTACATATTTACATAGCATGATATGAATCTGAGGTAGTAAATGTGGTTTGAATGCCTATATTATTTTGACTTAGAGCTTACCAACATGCATGGGAAGGCCAATACAGTAGTTGATGCACTGAGTAGGAGGACTTGGATACATGTAGTTCAGTAGGATAGTAGCAAGTGGCAGCTCATGGTTTTTTTCTCTCAGATGCAATTAGAGGTGCATAACATTCAGGGGAAGAATTTTTTACCATCCTTAGTTTTACCTCTAAACTTCTAAAAAGAATTTGGATAAGGAATCTATCAAACTCAGAAGTACTAGTCTTATGGGAGAGTGTGGCAGGTGAGATCCCTCCTCCTGGTTGGACTATAGGCAAGGATGAAATTTTCGATGCATGTGGTCACATATGGGTTTCATCAGACATGAATAAGGAGTTGATATGGTAATTTCATGCTTTAGTGTGGGCGGTGAATCCTATCATCACCATGATGTATTGAGATTTACATTGCCAGTACTAGTGGGTAGGTATGAAAAATAATGAAGCTAGATTTTTCATGAGGCGTTCCACCTGTCAATAGGTGAAGGAGGAACACCAGTGACCAAATGGACTTTTACAGTAGTTACCCACCCCTTAGTGGAAATGGGTTGACATTGTAATGGATTTCATGACCAGTTTACTGAGGTTGTCATGAGGTAATGATGTCTTATGGGTTGTGGTTGATAGGATCATGAAGGTTGCACATTTTCTACCGATCAAGGAGACATTTTCAATAGATGATCTTGGGAGTTTGTACATCTATGATATGGTAAGACATCACAGGCTCCCTCATACTATCGTTTGAGATAGGGATGCCTAGTTCACTACACTTTTTTGGAAAGGTCTGTAGAGGGAGTTAGGAGAACAGGTTCTACTATGCATGGAATAGCACCCTCATATATATGGTCAGATAGAGCCTATTATTAATGTTCTTGAGGGAATGCTACAATAATGCATCCTATATTTTGGGGGCTCTAGGGAGAATCATATACCCCTGGTTGAGTTATCCTATAATAATGGATTTTCGGTTACTATTCAAATGGTGCCTTATGAATCTTTGTGAAGTAGGCCATACCAATCACCCTAGTATTGGTTAGAGGTAGGAGATTCATATATTCTTGGACATCATATTCTTCAGGAGACCATATAGTACGTATATTTTATTCAAAAATAGATGGCTTCAGCATATCCTCATTATAAATCATACGATGATCATCGATGATAGCCACTAGAGTTCGAGGTTGGGGATCGGGTTTTCTTACATGTCTCGCCAATGCTGTGACATAGGAGGATCATGATACGTGGTATGATTTCATAGTGTTATATCAGGCTATTTGGAGAGATTCATGACAATAGCCTATCGGTTGTAGTTACCTTAGAGGTACAGAGCCATGCATGATATATTCCATGTATCTCAGCTATGACGCTATTATTTAGACACATATCAATAATTTTAGCTCGATTATGTTGAGTTACAAGTATATTTGTCCTTTTAGGATCATCCTATGCATATTTCGGATCATATCATGAAGGTTCTCTAAGGTCAGTCGGTTTCTTTAGTACAGGTACTATGGTAGCACAACCGAGTATAGGACGAGACCTTGGAGTAGGAAACCGATGTCTGATTGTAGTGGCCAAATTTATTCTCAGACATTCTTGACTATCCTTGAGAAGGAAATTTGGGGAAAATTTTATTTAAGGGGGAAGTTTGTAAGAACCCAGTTTTTTCTTAAGGTACAAATCCTTTACTTTCTAGAAAATTTCAGATTAAATGTGACGTAACGTGAATTCTCATTGGGGTCATGGAGGTATCGGGGGTGTTCATGGATGGTTAAGATCCTAGAACACAACTATTGTGGTCAAAGGGAAGGGATCACATTTAGTAAAAACTATACAGAGTAGGGTGCATGGTATGACTAACTGTGTGAGGCATAGGCAGAGAGGAGTTTTAACTCACATGTTTAGACAAAACATGCCTTTTGAGGGGCATAATCATGTGGATATGTCTAAAATTTTGATAGTGGATATTTGCATTGATTTATCCTAGTTAGACGAACTATGCAAGGAGGTTATGTGGGGTTCCCCATCCTATAGAAAAACATGAACGGTTGGTACACAGTTTTTCAAACCATGGAGTCAAACCATGCGACCCTATGTTTGGGGTAAAATTCCAATTTTCCCCTAATTATATATTTATATGAAACCAAATTTCTATTCCTTATCCCATATATAATCTCCTCTATTTGAGATCCCACTTTTTTGACTAAATTAGTATTTGTTGTCGACTCTCCGTTTAAGATAAAATTCAACAACTGTTCTTCTTGTTGGATAGGCATTAGTCAGTTCTCTATTTCTTTTGTGTCACTCCTCGTTTGGTTTGGTATCAGATGTGCTATTTAGGTGAAATATAATTTTCCCTATTATTATGTTCTTGGTCTGTTCAATGATTTTATCCCAATATGAGATGAATAAAGCGATAATACTAGATTAGATATCCAATAAAAACCTAAATTGGGTGGTCTCATGACTTTTGTTTAAAGTCAATGTGTTAATATATGTCATTGTTTTTTGCGCCTAATTCTTTGATCATTTTTCTTGAAATAAACATAAATCCTTCAATGAAATTGTAATTCATGGACTATGTAATTAAAAAGGCTCATCAATGAATGTTTATAGGTTATGGAACCTAATTTATAACCACCTCTTTTCTGAGTTGATAATGAATTGGATCACCATGGGTGGCTTTTGGAATTGAATGCCTTAAGGTGTTCCCTTTTACTGCTTTTCCATGGGATGTGAATTATAAATTGAATCTATGAATTGAAATGTAAATTTAACTGATTTCTAAAAATGGATGGATGAACATGACCTTGGCCTAGTCTATGTAATAGATTGTTGAAGCTTTATTTTCCCTTATAATTGAATTCCCACATGAGTAGTTAAGAGGAAATCATTATGAGAATGGATAATGCTTTGATTCACCTTTTGAGGTGAGATTAAATTGAAAAGTTATTAGTGAAAAACTTGACATTTTAAATGAAATTAATTAAATGGTATTGAATGATAATTAATTTTTATATTCCTTGGGTGATACATGGATTCAAATTATTAATTCCATTTATGGACTCATTTGGTATCTACCATGCTTACAGGAAAGTGAAACTTAGACTCCTTTTTGAACTACTAAGGATAGAATCAAGGGGGTGACTATTATAAGTTGAGTGATAATTGGAATACCATATGGATTTCCATGTATGGACTTAGGGTAAATTTCGTCATCATACCATGGGTGATACTCAGGCTCCCTTTGTGGATCTCCAAGGAAGGACTTGAGTAGATATGATGTTACACCACACCTAGAGTGATACTTGGATTCTTTTGAGGAGCTACAAAGATGGGATTGTAGGGTGTTGGTTAATATTATACCTAGAGCAATACCTAGAGTTCAAATTAGGAATTCCAAGAGTGGGATCATGTTCACAAAAGAATAATTAATTAAATGAGTTATATGACGTGTCTTCCAAGCCAAAGAAGAATCTTGGATTGGTTCTTTGTTTATACTTTAAGTATGGTCTATTTAGGTATCTTTTAGTTACATATTTTCATGGGGTTGCTATTCATTATTCTGGGTCTCGAGACGTATTTATTAAATAGAATTGAATCATTTAATGAAATTGATTACAATTAAGAATCTAGACCTTATGGGATGTTTACTTTTAGTACTTTTAATATTTGATTACATCTTAAACATTGTGACTATTATATAGTCATTTACTTGATGGCACAAGACCATTGGTGGTTTCCTACTAGGATTACATCGCATACCATATTTTCACCGCCTTGGGTACCTAAAGAGATTATATGATTGCAGATTTGGATAAAAGAAAGAATCTTAATACAGGTTCTTGATTTCTTCTTTGGAGCAGGGGAGCATGGGATTGAGATGAGTCTCATGATTCTAGTTGGGACACTTTTGGTTATTTTTTTTACTTTTGTCATGTGTATTTTATTGATGTCATGTTTACCTATTTTGGTTGTTTTTTTAGAGATATATAAAATGTATCATCGTCATTATATATGAGCTTTATTTTTTTATCATTATCTATTCCTATTATTATCTATTGTCTAATTGTTATTACTTCTTATGCTACTTGTATGTTAATGATATTTCATTGTACTTCACACTTGTGATGAGGGAATAGTCTCCCAGTGTACACACTTATTCCCTCGTTACTATTCATAAGCCTCTGGAATTTGGGGAGGTGCGCTTGAGGCCTAGTGGTCAACTGGTCTAGGTGAATTATTGACTATCATTCGAGTCTAGGATGTTTCAAAGTGGTATCAAAAGATTATTTTCTGGTTTTACTTAATATTTTTAGTCAATATAAAAGGATAGGAACAGATAGGGATTTGTTAATGAGATGTTCATGTACATAGCTAACCCCTCTTACAGGAAAAATTAAAATTACCTCAAAGGAAATTTTTGTTTTCTAGAATTTGACTATTATAGTATATTTGATTACACCATTGGGTGATTCACTTGAATTTTGATATGATTATTGATGTAATTATGGGTTATATTGTGTTGTAACCTAATAGGATTAGGGTATTCCATTTAATGCATCATGTTATGCACTTTACAAGAATAACATACTAATAAAACACATTTTTATTGAATATTTTTTTGATTATAAATGATACAATTTTCTCAAATTGTGTTAAATATGTTTATTTATAAAATATTTGGGAGTAGATCATTCATTTGAAAATTAGATGGAAAATATATTCTTACCCTTTATTGTGCACTGTAGTATTTCAGAGATAAATATTTTAAGGTATATTATTTGAAATTGAAATTTTGAAATTGTGTTCCTAACTTAATGGTCTATAACTTTTGTTCAAGACATTATAGATAAATCATGCATTCGTTTGGTGAAAATGATTCATCAAGTCAACATTGGTATGGACTCGAAAGATTGTACATTGGTTTTGTATTTGGACCATAACTTCTTCATACATGCTTGGATTAGGCCCAAAGTTTTAGAGGAGCTGGAAGATTCATTTTATCAAAAATCATACTTCTTTAAGGATATCTGATTCATTCGTTTTGGTGGTCAAATAGGCATTGAAAGTTGGATTAAAATATTTGTCAGAGATTATCCATTCACACTTGAAACCACTTTGAACCTAGCCTTACCACCACTCTATAAATGGGTGTTTTTCTCATTTGGAGGGGTTTGGACGTGAATTAGTAGATTTAAGGAAGAGGATATTTTGTTTCAATAAAATTCTCCAACCATTGTAAGAGGGTATCTCTTGAAGAGAATATCCCCTCATCGAAGCCTTCTTCTTCTTCTTCATGTTATAATGTTTGCATTTGTGTAATAAAATTATTTCTTATTATTTTATTTCTTATCTATTATTATGTTCTTTCATTTATATTATTAATTATTATTCCTATTTGTTCTGTAATTCAATATTATAAATTAGATTGGGTTACACCCTTTATAAACCTTTGCACATGCAAAACATTTCTACGATGACTACACCGCCCCTGGAAGCATAGTTCTTTTTAGTAATCAATCTACCTATAACATTATTCATTAATTTATTTTTAATAAATGAGATAATTTAATTCAATTAATATTGTATTTTAATTGATTTTTTAAATTGAAAAAACTAAGCAACAATTGAACAATTAACACAAAAACACGTGAGGTCGAGATTTTGTGTAAATTTTTAGAGCGTGACTTTAATCGGTAATACTAGACCAAACATGATAAATTTTTTGGGTTAGAATATATTTCATAAACTATATTAATCCTAATTTAAAAAATGGATGTGTTCTATAATTAACCACTGAACATAATCTAACCTAAAAACATCAATCAAAGAAGGGTGTTGTGGTTGCATATTCCAAAGTTAGCCTAGGGTTTAAGTAATTTTAACTTTGTGGTTAAGCTAACTCTCGTAGGGTTCGATGGTTAAAACATTAGAAGATTATAATTAATTTAATGTTAATTTAAATGATAATGACAAATAATTTAGTGAATAGGTATTGTTATATCGATTATTCCTTTTAAAATATTTTCCAAAAAAATCTTCTTGTTGTGTCATTTTAATCAAACTTCATTTAAAAAAAACAATCTTCTTCCAGTAAACTTCTTCTAGATTTATAAATTATAAACAACCATCATCATTTTAATTAGTTTTCTTATTTTATTTTATTTTATTTTCATAATACCTTTAATATGTTGTTAAATTTACTTCCTCCTTTGAGAGACAACCTTGGTCAGCCACTCTGCTACGCCTAAGTGCCCAACAATCACATATAATTTGAAATCGCCCATAACAGAACCTTTCAAATTAGCATCATTTATGGGGAGGCAAGTAATTATTTCAACCAATTAGAGGTATTTATTTTATTTTAAATTTTATTCTCTTCTTCTCTTCTTTCTTTTTTTTACCCAATCTGAATTTTTTTTCTTCTTTTATTTTATTCTTCTTGTTTTTGGACCATCAAATCAAACTTCTCATTTTTATTTTACTATTGTCCAATTTCCTTCATTTAATTTTTATTTGATTTATGAAATTAACTAATCTTGAGGATATTTTATATCTTGACCCAGAGATTGAACGTAGCCTTTGGGCTCGAATCAGACATTCTCAGTCTATGGGATGTTTCAACATTCAACTAGTTGGAGAATTACTCCACTCCCAGAACATTGAAATTGAAAGAAATTAAAATTAAAACATAAAACAAGAATCAATGGTTGAAAATAATGGAAATGGAATTAATATAACCATTCAATAATTGGTTTTACCTAATATTAATTATCAACCAAATTGAATTGCATACCCAAATCTCATATTAGACTTTGAACTAAAATCTGGGTTAATTTGCTTGCTTCCAAAATTTCATGGCCTATCTGGTGAGGATCCCAACAAACACCTTACAGAATTTGGTGTGGTTTTCTCATTCCTAAAACCAAGAAATATATCTGAATATCAAATCAAGCTAAGATTAATCCCATTTTTACATGAGAGAGCTACAGAAGACTAGATGTATTATTTACAACCTGAAAATGTAACTTGTTGGAACGATTTGAAACATCCTTTCTTACAGAGATTTTTGTCCAGCATCAAGGACCAAATCAATTAAAAAGGAGATATCTGGGATCAATCAATCCTAAGGGAAGTCAATGTATGAGTACTGGGAGCGATTCAAAAAGTTGTGCGCAAAATCTACTCACATCCCAAAATCAGTGAGCAACTCCTCATCCAATACTTCTATGAAGGGCTCGCACTTATGGAGAGGATAAAGTTGTATGATGAAGCTAGAGTAGAATTGGTGGAAAAGACACTAGTAGTTTCATGTTCATTTATTAAAAAAATGGCCTAAAACTCTCAACAATTTGGTGATCGAGGTACACCGCATGTAAGGGGAGTACATCTGGTAAGTCCTTCTTCTCTTGAGAGTCATTTAATTGGTACCAAGTTAGAATAATTGAGAATTATGGTGAGGAATATTACTTTGTCTTAGAACACATCCCAACCCCCTCCTTCAAGGCCTTGTGGCATTTTCACTGAGACAAGACACCCAACTAACTGTTTCCCCCAACTACAAGAAACAGAAGATTTTGCAGCAGTGTTTCCTAGGAGAACATATCAGTAGAAATAACAACCATATCCTTAAAAGAAGCTTTATTCCTTTTATCCAACATAAAAATAGGGGTGGAAGGATCAATTGGACATTAGTTATAGATCTGGACAATAAAAAAGGCCCCCTTTTCAACAAAACTTCCAGTAGCCTCCACCTTACCAACAGGGTTTCCAACAATCGTAATGGAGATTTGAATCTCAATCATCAGCAAGTAAACAACATGGTAATTCTAAAACAAAGGTATATTCTAATACTAATGTTATTTTGAAACAAATTTTTATTAATCGATAGAATGAGTTGAAGAGTCAACGTTCAGATCTGAGGGAGTTGAAGACTCAAATGAGCCAGATTGCCACTACCCTCCATGAACTGGTAAGTAAGAATCCTGGAAATATACCTTCCCAACATACTCCAAATCCCAAGGGGAATTTCATTTCTATCACATTGAGAAGTGGAAAGCAAAAAAATAATACATATGCACCTATCGTTCCACCGTGATTCACCTCAACTCCGGAGAAGACCCATTCAAAACCAGCTAATGAGCAACCTAAGGAGAAAGATAAAGGTAAGAAAAAGATTAATTATGTTCCTCCTAAACCCCTTCCCTTTCCAAACAAGGTTGTACAAACCAAGAATATGGCTGAATAGGTGATTTAAAAAGAAGTTTTGGATACATTCAAGCATGTGGAGATCAACATCCCTCTACTTGAAGCCATCAATAAAATCCCAAGATATGCGAAATTTGTAAAAGAACTTTGTACCAATTGAAGAGGGCTCAAGGGAAATGAGAGGATCAATATTGGAAAGAATGTGTCATCACTCATTACACTGACTTAAGAAATTCCATCAAATTATAAGGATTAGGGGACATTAACCATCCCATGCAACATAGGTGAGTTTCACTTTTTTGATGCTCTTTGTGATTTAAGAGATTTTATAAATGTGATTCCTCACACTGTATTCTGTTATTTACAGGTGGATGAGTTGAAACTGATGAGAGTAGTGGTGCAGTTGGAGAATAGAGCTACAACATATCTAGTAGGAGTCCTTGAGGATGAACTTGCTCGGGTAAGAGATATGATCTTCCCAGCATATTTTTATGTGCTTAACATGGAGGATGATCAGGTAAGTTCTTATTATCTCATTATCTTAGGTAGGCCCTTCCTCAAAATAGAAAAAACTATCATAAATGTAAATGAGGGTACAATTTCTATGGAATTTGGAGATGAGGTTGGGATATTTAATGTTATGGAATCCATGAAGTACCCCTCATATGACCATTATTCATTTTTTATCTCTCATTTTGAACCACCAAATAAACAACACATTGAATTTTATTGTTCTATTCTTCGGGAGATTTTGAGTATTGATTCTAGTTTGATGTCTAAGAGTACTTCCACACCAGTTTCTAATGAAAATAACTCTCTAAGATTTGATTTTGAAATGGATTCATATTCTGATTTTGATCGTTTGAACTCTCATTATGACTTGTCTATTGAGTATGCTGATGGATTTGATGTTTTATGCTCATATTGTGATGATTTATATTTTGATAATGATTCTATTTGTGGAAATATTTTAGTTCCCTCACTATATCCATCCATAAATCACCCACCCCCCCCCCAATATTAGAACTCAATACATTGTCACCTAATCTCAAATACTCATACTTGTTGTGTGGTAAAATATTACATGTTATCATTGCTAACAATATCTCTTTTAAACATGAAGAAAAACTTTTGAAACTTTTATGGGATAAAATCAGGGAAATTGGGTGGACTTTGGGTGACATATCAGGTATTAGCCCCTCCATTTTCATGCATAGGATTATTTTGGAGGATGAGGCTAAACCTTTGAGGCAGCCACAAAGGAGACTCAATCCAAACCTTCTATAATTTGTTAAAAAGGAAGTTTAGAAATTGATCGAGGCAGGTAAATATTTCCCATTTAAAATTCTAAGTGAGTAAGTTCTATTCAGGTTGTGCCTAAGAAAATTGGTGTTAGAGTTGATAATAATGAGAAAGATGAGTTAGTTCCAATGAGGGTACAAAACAGTTAGCATGTGTGTATTGATTATAGGAAACTAAATCAATCCACTTGCAAAGACCATTTCCCCTCCCATTTATTGATCAAATTCTCGATAGACTTACTGGGAAGACACATTATTGTTTCTTGGATGTATTTTCTAGATATTTTTAGGTTCCTATAGATCCGGAGGAGAATAATACATTCACCTATCCCTTCGACACATTTTTCTACTGTATGATGCCATTTGGACTTTACAATTCCCCATGTACCTTTGAGAGATGCATGGTGAGTATTTTTTTATTATTTTATCGAGACCTAGATGGAGGTATTTATGGATGATTTTACAGTGTATGGGTCTTCATTTGATGATTGTATCTCATTTTTGGGAAAGGTTTTGAATCATTTTATTGAGAAGAATATGGTCTTGAACTTTTAAAAGTGTCATTTTATGGTAGAGCATGGAATTTTCTTAGGGAATGTAGCATCAAAACATGGGATAGAGGTTTATAAATCTATGTTAGATATTATTTCATCCTTACCATATCCTTCATTTGTGCATGATGTTATATAATTCCTAGGGAATTCAGGATTTTATTGGTGCTTCATCAAATATTTTAGTAATATTTCTCTTCCTATGTCGCGATTACTTCAAAAGGATTCTGATTTTTTGTTCGATGATTCTTGTAGGACTTTCTTTGATGAGAAAAAGAAGTGTCTTACCACTCCACCGATTATACAACCTCCATGGTGGGAGATTCCTTTTTAGCTTATGTGTGACACCTCCAACTTCGTGGTTGGAGATATCTTATCTCATAGGGTGGAGGGACATTCACATGTGATCTCCTATAATTCGAGGACATTGGATTTGGCCCAATCAAACTGCACAATCACAGAAAAGGATTTTCTTTCTATTATATTTTCTTTAGATAAATTATGTTCATATTTATTAGGCTCTAAAGTAGTTATTTTTTCTGACCATGCAACTCTGAGGTACCTCTCTGAGAATCAAGATGTGAAACCCAGGATTATCTAATGGATGCTTCCTCTTCAAGAATTTGATATTAAGATAATGGACAAGAATGGGTCATAAAACCTAGTGGCAGACCACATGAGTAGGCTTACTCACACACTAAATGATGACACCTTGGACCAGGTACCACATCGAGACACTTTCCCCGATGAGAATCTTTATTCCATATTAGGTACGCATCCTTGGTATGCTGATTTAGTGAATTTCCATATTGCCTCTGAAATTCATAAAAATTTAAAGAAACATCACATCCAAAAATTAAAGAGTGAGTCTAGGTTTTATTTGTGGGATGACCCCTACCTTTGGTGCATGTGTAGTGATCAAGTTATTAGGAGGTGTGTTCTTGATCATGAGTTTGAGTCTGTTCTAAAATTTTGTCATACACTTGCTTCTGGTGGACACTTTGGACCCCAACGAACAGCTATGAAACTCTTAGACTCTAGATTATATTGTCCTAGTTTATTCCATCATTCCCATGTGTTTTTTAAGTCATGCTCTCATTTCCAACACAATGAGAACATTTCTAGGAGACATGAGATGCCCAAAAAACTCATAATATTATGTGAAATTTTTTATGTATGGTTCATTGATTTTATGGGTCCTTTTCCTAGTTCATTTGGGCTTTTGAATATTTTTGTTTTTGTTGATTATCTGAGTAAATGGGTTGAGGGTAAGGCCACCAGGACTAATGATTCTCATGTTGTTGTGGACTTTTCCAAAGCACAGATTTTTTGCAGGTTTGGAATATCAAAGGCCATCATCAGTGACCAAGGGACACACTTTTTCAATCGAAATTTGGCTTCCCTCATTCAGAATTATGGGGTGACACACAAAACATCGACACCATACCACCCCCAAACAAATTGACAAGATGAGGTTTCAAATCATGAGTTGAAATTGTTTTTGGAGAAAACGGTGCAAGCGAATAAGAAGGATTGAAGCAAGTGATTAGATGATGCGCTATGGACTTATATGATAGCATACAAAACTCCCATTGGTATGTCCCCATTTTTTATGGTTTTTGGGAAATCCTGTCATCTCCTCGTGGAAGTTGATCATTAGGCTTATTGGGATATAAAGAAATGAAACATGGATTTGGCCCAATATGGAATTAAATGGAAGATGAAAATTCAAGAGCCTGAGGAGATTTGATTATCTTTATATGAGAACTCAAGGCTCTACAAGAAATGATCAAAAGAAACTCCTGGAAAAATGATCCAGAAAAGATAATTTCAAGTTAGAGAGAAAGTCTTTCTCTATATTTCATGACTGAATCTGATGTCTAGTAAGTTGTGTTCCAGGTGGTTAGGTCTTTATGTTGTGACTAATGTTTTTCCATATGGTTTAGTGGAGATCACACAAGAGGACACTGAAAGGAGATTTACATTCAATGGGAAATGTTTGAAGAAATACATTGAGGGAATTCTTACTGATGTAGTGGATTTCATCACACTACATGACCCCATCATCGCTTAAGCATATCAGGTTGTTTCTAACCTTTTCACTTTTATATTCTTTGTCCTATTTAAAATTATACATTTCATGTGCATATATCATCTCATAGGTTCACATTGAGGAAAATGCAATATTTTAAGTGTGGGGGATGGGACAGCATTTTAGGGTAGATATTTAAGATTTTCATTTTTGTGTTTTTCTGTTTATTTTATATTAAGTTTTTGGATAAAGTTTTCAAAAAAAAAACAAAAAAATCAATAAAAAACAAATATATCATGTAACATTATCATGTGGAACATATGGAAAATGCATGTTTTCAAAATTAATAGGTATAATTATAATTATGAGTAATATTTCATCATCAAGGGTTAATTTTTATAAAAATTGAAGTCGTGGATGATATAAATAGTTGTGTCATTATAAAACCTGTTAGATTTTGACATCGTTATTTGTGATATTTGTTCATGGTAAATTGTGTCATTGATTTCTCCACACAAATTTTCACTCAACCACGGCTTGTGAAATTTTTCCTAATCAATTAAAGGTATAGTCAAGTTAGTTAAAAAAATAATTGGTTGATCCATACGTTCGTTTCTCTTCCGATCAGTTTCATTACTGTACTGAATTGACCTATGCTTGTGTACCTATTATCCGACTTTTGTACGCCCTCAGAAAAATGTGTTGTTTCTTGGACAGGTCAAAACCCACTCTTTCTTCAACCTTTGATACTATTATAAATATTACAATTAGTGTCGTGAGGAGATCAAAAATGGGTTGAGAGTTGAGTGTGAGATTTTTTCTAAGTGAAACTTTAAAAAATAATAATAATAAATGAGGGGAGTGATGAAATGTACAACATATGGGGATATCTAGGTTGGGAGCTTAAGGTTTGACTGTTGGTAATGCTTAAGTGAGTGGGTCTTGAAATTCGATTACAAAAGAATGTAGAATAGGTTCAGTGAATTAAACCCATAAAGAAGAATTTTTTTACTTGACATGAATATACTGAATGAAGGGTAGATTTATGATCTTGGAATAGTTGGCACACACACACATTGAGAATTAGTGGCATGGTAAAACCATGACTTCTTTCGCTATGATTAGTGCTATGAATCTCACTAGATTTTGTTTTGAAAAAATTTATGATACAATGAATTTAAAATTTATTGATATTTACTCTTGATTATATTCTTACTTTGCCTATATTTTCACTGTGGATTGAGAAATTTGAATATGCATATCTTGTCACAATTTTCTCGAATACATGATATGAGGTTTTTCCCAGAAGTGAAAAAGGGTAAGTGTAGGGGGGTTAAAAAACACATTTTTATTTAATATTTTATTGATAATAAATTATAAAATTTCATCACATTTTGTTAAATATTTTTATTTATAAAATATTTGGGATTATATCATTCATTTAAAAATTTGATAGAAATTTCAGTTCAACCCTTTATAGAGCACTATTGTATTTAAGAGATAAATATTTTTATATTTTTTATTAGAACTTTAAATTTTTTAAATATGTTCCTTACTTAATGGGATACAACTTTTTTTCATTACATTTGAGCTAAATCATGCATTTTGTTGGTGAAAATGGGGCATCAAGTCAAAATTGGGCTGGACTCACCAAATTGTACATTGCTTTTTTATTTGGGTCATAACATATTCATCTATTCTTGGATTAGGACCAAATTTTGTGAAGATCTAGAAGACTCATTTTCTCAAAAATAATACTTATGGAAGGATATCTGATTCATGTGTTTTGTGGTCAAATGGGCGTTGAAAGTTGTCTTAAAATATTTGGCCGAGATTCCCCATTCACACATGAAACCACTTTGAACCTAGCCTCCCCACCACTCTATAAATTGGTGTTTTTCTCATTTTTAGGGTTTTGGACGTGCATTAGGATATTTAAGGAATAGTATTTTTGTTTTCACTCAAATTCTAAAACCATTTTAAGAGGGGTATCTCTTGAAGCGAGGATCCCCTCATCGAAGCATTCTTCTTCTTCATGTTGTAATGTTTGCATTTGTGTAATAAAAATTTTTTTTATTCTTTTATTTATTCAATTTTCTTTTGGTTTGTTCATTTATCTTTTTAATTATTATTCCTCTTTGGTTTTGAATTCAATAGTAGAAATGAGATTGGTTTATACCCTTTCTAAACCTTTTCACTTGCAAAACGTTTCTACGATGACTACACCGCCCATGGAATCGTAGTTCTTTTTAGTAATTGATCTACCTCTATACTTATTAATTAATTTATTTTGAATCAATGAGATACTGTAATTAAATTAATATAATATTTTAATTGAGTTTTTAAATTGGAATAAAATAAGCAAGAAATTGAACAATTAACACAAAAACATGCGAGGTTGAGATTTTGTGTAAATTTTGAGAGCGCAACCTTAATCGGTAATACAATACCACATGGGATAAATTTCTAGGGTTAAAATATAATCCCTAAACTCAATTAATCCTCATTAATAGAGTGGATATGTTATCTAATTAACCACTGACCATAATCTAACCTAAGAACATCAATCAAAGTGGGGTGTTGGGATTGCATGTTCTGAAGCTAGCTTAGGGTTTAAGTAATTTTATCTTTGTGGTTAAGTTAACTCACATAGGGTTTGAGAGATAAAAAATTAGGAGATTATAATTAAGTGAATTTTAATTTAAATGATAATGATAAATAATTGATTAAAGAGTTATATTTAGTTCGATTACTACTTTTAAAATATTTTCTAAAAAACATCTTCTTTTTGTATCATTTTAATCGAACTTCATTTCAAAAATAAAAACAAAAAAAAATACAATCTTCTTCCCAAAAACTTCTTCTAGATTTATAAATAATAAACAACCCCCATAATTTTAATTAGTGTTCTTATTTTATTTTGTTTTATTTTCCAAATACCTTTAATATGTTGTTAAATTTACTTCCTCCTTTGAGAGACGACCTTGGTCAACCACTCTGCTGCACCTAAGTACCCAACAATCACATATCATTTGAAAGCACCCACGACTGAGCCTTTCACATACCTTGAATTATGCCAAACCATTTAGGATGAATTACTTGTTGCATGTTGTTGTCATAGGTGCCTTGATAGTTATACCTACTGGTGTGATTGACTTTCTAGTGTGGATTGTTGTGTGAATTGGGTGGACACCATACTTTGGTTCTTGATGAGTATGGGCCCTCATGCATTGGAATTTGGTGAACCATTAACTCAACCTTTTAAAATGAATAGTGATATAAATGTATAATGAGTATGAATTAAAATGAAAATGAATATGTAAATTCGTGTGAAAAATAATATGGAAAGTGAAATTGTTTATAAAAGATAACTTGACCCAAACACAACCTTAGTAGTGGGCAGTAAGTAGTATCTATTTCTTATATATGAGTTGTAAGTCACCCAAACCTAAATTGAGGATCAAGAAGAGGGTTGTGTTCTTGTATGGGTGGGATTGTATCTATCTGTTTCAAATATCTTCACTTTGAGGTATATAATTTGATAATGTTCTTATCTGAGGCATGTATTTGTCATTATAGAGGCATGCCACCACGACAACCTCCATTCGTATGTCAGGAGGGTGGAAACAACCACACTCCAAATGTGGCGGTCTATGGGATATAGGTGGATGCTTCAATAGTTCCAATTGTGTCCCTATTAGTTGTACTGGACACAGGCATTGAGGCACAATTCCTTAATGGGTTTCTATGATGGATGAAGATCATTTAGGGAGCATCACGACCTACCCCGACTATAGAAGATTTTATGCATGATTTATAGCAGAAGCATCCACCCATGTTTTTAGGGGATGGAAGACTATAGGTTTTGGAGTCATGGATAGAGGAAAATCTATCTATCTTTGAGAATATTTAGATTCCTCGTAAGATGAGGGTAAATCTCAATATATATATGGTGCATGATTCTTCTAAGATATGGTGGGATGTAATTACTCAGATTGAATGTCATCGAGAGATGTCCTAGAGGGATTTTCATAAGGCCTTATATGACTAATTCTATCTTGATACATTGAGGTCTGATAGGTCCCTAAGAATTCATGCACCTTGAGTAGGGTGCATTATCTTTTATGGAATATTTGGCCCATTTTACTGAGCTACAGCACTTCGCGCCATTACTAATGGGTGATGAGCTAACTAAATCTATGTGATTCAAGTATGGTCTCAAGTATGACATTTGATCATAGTTGAATGATTTTTTGTTGACTAATATTTCCAGAATAGTGAATTAGGTGCTTATCACATAGCATAATCAGAGAGATGATATAGGTATGATACAGGACGGTTCGACACCTATATCTGGTATTTCTTAGACCAAAAGCATGAAGCATTGTCCGGAGCTTCTATGTGATGATGTTAGTAGTCAGAACACAAACTAAGGTATCTAGGTGAGGTGACACCAGTGTAGTAGGTCGGGTCATACAAGGCCTTAGTGTATGAGGGAGTTAATTTAATTCTAATCATGCAGAAATATGGTCCATCTATAGTGCTTCTGTAGAAATTTTCCTCTGATATCCAATGATAGAGGGTCTGTACCGACTCCATATTTATGAGAAGGTCCAGTAGCTTCTCATTAGGTATAGATCTGAAGTACATCTAACCAATCAAGCTAAAGAGGTGCTCTTGGTCTTGGTAGTCAGATCCTAATTTTACAGCAATAGAATGGTGGATCTGTTCAATGTATCTAGGAATTATCACTTGGCTACTATCCAAGCTAGATATACATAATGAAAAAAAAAACATTGAAGAGAAGTATCATGGACCTTCTAATATCATAGGTATTATTCTAGTATCCTCTACTTTGGATTCTTCATTTTTTGATATAGGGTTTTCACATAGCTTTATATCAGTGGTCATTGTGGACATCCTTAGGCATAGAGTTTATACTTATGATGGCTTTATGTTGCTTGAAACTTCGTTCAAGATTAGAGTGGAGGATTTATGTTAGTTTAGGGAGTCCACCCTTGAGATTGTAAGGTTTCACTTCTTATAGGACCTCTTTGACCTTGATATAATAGGTTTCGAAATCATTATCAGAATGGAATGGTTGGTTTCCTTTCAGGATTTTGTTGATTTTTATTGCCGTAAGGTGAACTTCACACCACTAAAGGGTAGAGAGTTTAATCACAATGGTGAATGGGATGTCCACGAGAGTCGAGATCGACCCAAGAATCATTGGATTTTTGGGATTACAGCCCAGATTACATGTTTATATCTAGATGATCATGTAACATTTCAGGCATATTTTCCTCTACTAGTTGATTATTTTAGGGGAATTTTCATGGAAGACTTATCATGTTTACCGATAGTGAGAGAGGTAGATTTATCTATTGAGCTATTTCCAGGATCTACAATGATATCCATTCCTCCTTATAGGTGGATACTACTAAGATAAAATATCTCAAGAGGTAGCTAGATGATTTATAGGCAAAGGGTTTTATCTGACCCAGTACTTCTTCATGGGTTTCACCGGTCCTTTTTGTGAAAAATTAAGATATAACCTTTATTATATGTATGGATTACTGGAAATAATATCAGTTTATGGTTAAGAATCAATATCCTCTAACCCAAATAGATGATATCTTTGACTAGATCTCAAGAGATTGGGTTTTCTCAAAGAGTTATTTATGATCTGGTTATCATCAGGTGCTTCTTAGACCATCAGACATACCTCACATATATTTTCTTAGGATTTATAGTCTATATGAGTATCTAATAATGTCTTTCTATATCATGAATGTTATAGAAACCTTTATGTTACTGATAAAACGATTCTTCCATCCTTATTTGGATTCATTTGAAGTGGTATTCATGGATGATATCTTGGTGTATTCTCAAAATCAACATGAACATTACAAAAATCTTTAGATCATATTGGATACATTGAGAGAGTATCAATTATATGATATGATCACAAAGTTCCAATTCTAGATGGATCAGATTCACTTATTGGGTCACATTATCTTAGAGACAGGATTATCAGTCGACCCAAATAAGGTGAGAGTTTTAGTTTCTTTAGAGTTTCCCAAGATTTTCTTTGAGGTATGGAGTTTCTTTGGTATTTATCTTTATTATAGTCATTTCACAGGACTTATCATACCTACATCACCAGTCATGGGATTTAATAAAAAGGGTGTGAAGTTTATATGGTCATGTTCTTAAGAGATGACGTTTTAGGAGCTGAAAGGGAGATTGACTTCAGTAATAATACTGATATTTTCTAGATCTAGGTATGAGTTACATTTTTTACTGTGATGCATCAGTTATTGGGCTAGGAGTAGTCCTAATGAAGGGGGAGAGAGTCATAGTGTATGAGTCTTGGCAGTTGAGTTCATACGATGGGAATTACTAGACACATGATCTCAAGTTAGCTATAGTTGTTTATGCATTGTGTTGTTGGAGACATTACTTACATGGAGAGCATCTTGTTGTGTACACTAACCAGAAAAGCCACAAGTACATATTTACACAGTGTGATCTGAATATGAGGCAGTGAAGGTGGGTTAAATACCTATAATATTTCGAATTCAAGATTTCTTACATGCCTAGGAAGATAAATTTAGTGGTTGATTCACTATGCAGGAAAACTCACACACATGATGTTCATTAGGCCAGTAGCATGTGGAAGACCATGGTTTTGTTCTCTAAGATACACTTGGAGGTGCATGACAGTTAGGGGAATACTTTTCTATCATCCTTAGATATTACCTATACCCTTCTGGATAGAGTTATTATAAGGAATCTATATGACTTAGAAGGCATATTCCTATGGGAGAGTGTGGAAGGTGAGGACCCTTCTTCTAGTTGGACTATAGGAAAGGATGAAATTCAATTCCCATGTGGTCATGTATGGGTTTTAAAAGACATTTGTGAAGAGTTATTATGTGAATTTCATGCATTAGCAATGGTAGTTCATCTTGGAATCACCAAGATAAATTGAGATTTACATTTCCAGTACTGTTGGTCGGGTATAAAAAAAGACATTGATGTTTTTTTCATGAGATGTTCCACTTGTCGGCAGGTAAAGGTGGAACACCGTTGACCAGCCAGGATTTTACCACAATTACACATTCTTTAGTGAAAATGGGATGAAGTTGTGATGTATTTCATGAAAGGTTTCATAAGGTCTCCTCAAGTTAATGATTTCATATGGATTTTTGTTGAAAGGCTCATGAAGGCTACACATTTTTTCAGATCTAGGATACCTTTTTAGTATATGAGATTGGGAATTTGTACATCTGTGAGATAGTACGACTTCATGGGGTCCCACATAAAATCATTTAGATAAGGACACATAGTTTAATTCATGGTTCTAGAAAGGTATACAATGGGAATTAGGTACATTGGTTCTTCTAATCATGAAATACCACCCTTATACATATGGTTAGTTAGAGCGTATGATTTAGGTACTTGAGGATATTCTACGAGCATGCGTCCTAGATTTCAGAGGATCTTGGGAGAAGCCTATATCCCTAGTTGAGTTACCCTATAATAATATCTTTTAGGTTATTATACATATAGAACCTTATTATTCTTTGTACGGTAGGCCATACCAATCACCCCAGTGTCGGTTAGAGGAATGAGAAGAAGATTTTCTTGGAACTTATCTTGTTTAGGAGACCACGGAGGAAGTTCATTTTATTCATAAATCGATTCCTACTATTTAATATTGATATAAATCATAAACTGATCATTGTGGATGACTTTTAGGGTTCCCCATTGGGAATCAAGTTTTCTTACATGTCTCACTAAGGCTGGGACACAGGCGGATCAGGAGACATGGAAAGATTTCACCAGGTAATATCGAGTCATTTGAGATTGTAGAGAGAGTTTGGTCGGGGCCTATTAGTTGTATTTACCTTAGAGGTATCGAACCATGCATGACGTCTTCCATGTATCTCAGCTATGATGTTATTATTCTGATCCATCTCATGAATTTTAGCTTGAAGAGGTTAAGTTATAGGTAGATACGTCCTTCAAATTGCATTCTATATATATTGTGGATCGTAGCATGATGGTTATCTGAGGCTAGTTGGTTTCTTTAGTATGGGTGTTATGGACACACAACCGAGTATAAGAAGAGTCTTAGGAGCAAGAGGGAGGTGTATTATTGTAGTTCCTATAGTTATTATCGGACATTCTTAAGCACCCTAGGGAAGGAAATTTAGTGATGAGTTTATTTAAGGGGGAATGTTTATAATAATACCATCCTTTCTTAAGGTACAAATCCTTTACTTTTCATCAATTTTTAGTTTAAATGTTTATATATGGCCTAAAGGGGATATTCATTGAGTTCATGGAGGTATCGGGAATTTCTATAGTTAGTTCGGATCTTAGAACCCAACTCTTATGGTGAAAAAGGAATGACACATGGTTGATAAAAACCATGTGGTACAGGCCGTATGGTTTAACTAATCATTAAACGTATGGGTAGAGAGAGGGAGGACCTCACACGGTTAAACAACCCATGTGTTTTGTGTCACACAACCATGAAGCAAAGTCTGAAATTTTTATAGTGTATATTTTCACATTCGGATCATGGTTGGATAAACTATGTGATGAATCCATGTAAGGTTCCCCTCCCTATGGAAAATCATGCATCGTTAGAACATTGTTTTTCAAATCATGTATCCAAACCGTGTGACTCTATGTTTTGGGTGAAATTTCAATTTTTCCCCAAATTAAATATTTATATAAAACCTAATTTCTATTACTTCTCCAACACAAAAACTTCTCCATTTGAGAGCCCTCTTTGTTGACTAAAATAGAATTTTGCGCAAACTCTCTATCAGAGATTGGATTTAAGTAATTTTTGTCTAGTTGGATCTACATTGATGAGTTCTCAAAAAAAATTTGCATTCCATTATTGGTTTGGTATCAGTTGTTCTATTTAGGTGCAAGATAATTTTCCCTACTATTAGGTTCTTCATCGATTCTTCAATTTTATCCTTATATGAGTCAAATCAAGAACTAATACTGGATGAGATATCCACTAAGAACCTATGGTATTTAGTCTCATGCCTTTCATTGGAATTATAAGTGTTTATATATGTCATTATTTCATGCATGAGCATCACCCTTGAAATGAAAATAAATCCTTGAATTAATTTTTTATTCATAGACTATGTAATTAAAGAGGCTCATTAATGAATGTTTATAGGTTATGGTCCTTGATTTAGAATAACCCCTTGAATTAGTTGATAATGAATTAGACCACAATGGATGGCTTTTGGAATTTGATTCCTTAGGGTGTTCCCTTTTACCTCTTTTCCATGGGATTTGAATTGTAAATTTAATCCTTGAATTGAAAGGTAAATTTAATTAATAAATATGAAGGGGTGGATGACCATTTCGTTAGTCTTAGATATGTAATAGCTTATTGAAGATTTAGTTTCCCTTAAATGAGATTCCCACATGATTATTTAAGAGGAAATACTTCCGATCATGGAAAATGCTTTGATCCTCCTTATGAGGTGAGATTGAATTGAAATGTTCTTGGTGTTGACCTTGACATGTTTAAATAAAATTGGTTAAATGGTATTGAATGATTTTGAATGTATATAGACTTTGGTGACACATGGATTCAAATGATGAATTCCATGGATGGACTCATTTGGCATCTACCTTGCTTATTCTGGAGTGACACTTAGACTTCTTTATGAACTTCTAAGGACAGACTTGAGGGGTGACTATTATATGTTAAGTGATACTAGGAATTCTATATGGATTTCTAAGGATTTACTCAATGGTAATTTTATCATAATTCCATGGGTGATACTTGGGCTTCATTAGTGGACCACTAAGTACAAACTTGAGTGGATATGATGTTACACCACACCAAGAGCGATACCCTGGTTCTTGTGAGGATCTTCGTGGATGGGCTTGTAGGTTGGTGGTTTATATTATACCTGGAGAAATATCTAGAGTCCAAATTAGTAATGATAATAACTACCATAGGTTAATAAATGAATAATTAATGAAATGAATTATATGAAATATCTTCCAAGAAAAGACATAACCTTGGATTCGGTATTTTTTATGCTTTATGGATGGTCTGTTTAGGAATCCATTGGTTATCTATTTTCATGGTGGATGTTAGGCATTATGCTAGATCTCAAGAATTATTTATTAAATGGAATTGAATAATTAATGTAACTTGATTATAAATGAGAACTTTTACCTTATAAGGTGTTTACATTCAATAATTCCTTTTCATATTGTATGACTGATTGAACACTATGATTGTTATATATTCACTAAATAGATGACAGTAGACCATGGGAGGTTTCCTACTATGATTACATCTCATACCATGTTTGGGATATCTTGGGTACCCAAATAGATTATATGATTGTAGGTATGGATAAGGGAAAGCATCCTAGTAAAATTTCTTGATTGATGTTTAGGAGTAGGGGAGCATGGGACTGAACTGAGGCTCCTAATGCTTATTGGGATTATTTTTTCCTTTTTTTTACTTTTTTCATATGTTTTGTACTTATACCATGTATACCCTATTTGGTTGTTTTTTAGAGACATATGACATGCATCATAATAATTTTATATAACACTCATTTTCATATCATTATATATTCATGTTGTTATCTATTGTATGATTGTTATTATTGTTTTCGCTACTTGTATGTTATTTATATTATATTGTGCTACACTCTAGTGAGGATGGCATAGTCTCCCCCTTGATACACCTAGTCTCTTACTTCTAGTCGGTAGCCTTTGTTGTTTGGGGATATTCTCTTGAGGCCATGTCACCAACTAGGCTTGGGGAACCATTGAGTGGCATCTGGGTCGGAAACCTTATTTTCAAGTTGGTCTAAATTTTTCTTATATACCATGGTTTTTCTCAATTGAAATATGGGTTTTACATGGTTCTTTATTTTTAAAGGATGGATTATAAAAATAGGTAAGAAAATAAATGTTGTTGTTAAATTCATAGTTCTAAGATAAAGTGTTCTTAAATAAAATTGGATCATTTTATAAGGGAAACCCCCATCTTGGTTAGCATGTCTCTCGTGTATCCCATTAAAAATAGGGACTACTACTTGTCCATGATGTGGTGACTCACTTGATTTATCATTTCAAAGAAAATTTTTAATAAAATAAATAGGGAAAGTTAGGTTTGTCATTTATTCATATATAGGGTGAAACTAAACTTCACAAAGATATAGTGTGGTTTCAAAATGTCATGGTTTTCCCATCCTTCTCAAAACTTCCATTTTACCTCTTCCATTTTTTCTGCTTCATTCCCACCACTCCTATACTAATTTTCTTATTTCAATAAACATGATTTTGGAATGGGTTCTTCCTAATATTCACTTTTAAAAAATATTATCTATAAATTATTAATATAATAAGAAACAAAATTAGAAAAAATTGTTTAAAATGGAAAAATAATTGGGTTTTTAGAACATACATGGCATTTATCATAGTTATTGCTTCATTTAAGGTCTATATCTAAACATACCATTTAGTGTTCAACTAAATTTTTGTGAGATATTATTCCCTTATTCAGAAAAATCCAAGTAGAAATTAAATATTTATCCATTATCCTTTAATGAGGGAATGTTCTCCCTTTGAATCACTATAACTCCATGAGCAAAAGGTTGGATCCCCATTAAGGATCCTGACCTACATGAATTAAATTTCCATGGAAACAATTTAAAACTTGAGTGGAATAATAGTACCTTATCTTCAAGAAAATATCGATGGGTTTTTTAAGAAATTTTTTTGGTCTTATCCTTGTAAATACTTTCATTATCATATTCATCACTTATGATTTCTTCAAGTTCATCTTGTTGTATTAAAAATTTTCATCCCATCTTGTTATAGATCCATTTTCACCTTTTTTGAAAAAATATTATGATCTATGATTGAGATCCAGTGATAGGTGACTTGGTTATCCAAAAATAATCCTAAATGGGGACATATAAATGGGTGTTTTTTAGGTTTTTTCTATACCTATAAAGTATTATCAAGATTTATTCTGTTATCCTTCCTATACAAACTTGTATTTTTCTCTAAATTTTTTTTATCAATTTAAAAATTATACTTTATAAAATGTTTTTTATTGATATGGGGTGTTTTTATTATATAAAACACCATATTTTTCTATTAATTGCCTCAAAAAATTGATTATTTAAATGATCTCCTCAACCACTATTGACTAACCAAGGTATTCTAGAGTGATAAAATATATTTATTTTCAAAAATATAATAGTGGTGATCATCATATTATTTATTATTTCATCAACATCAAAAAATTACACAAATAGTATATACACATAATAACTTATATGATATTGAAGGAGTTTAAGAAGTGTACCATGAAATCAATTCCCTATACATAGAACATTTTGACTTCCTAGCTTGGGTGTTGTTTCATTTCATTGTGTTTTCCAATATTCCATGTCAATTGATATTGATCACATTGTTGAAAAACTTCCCCTACATATTTTTTGAGAATGGGCTAACATAACCCACTTTTAAAATTATTTTCTACTATTCTATCATGTTCATGGTTTCCTAAAGTAGGTGATGAATGGGAAATTTTCTAGACACTTTTTACATAACAATTTGCCATATATCACACAATAAGTTTTTCCAGGTATTATTTGAATAACAAAGTATCTTCGAATAAATAATATGTTATGTCATCTAATAATCTATTAATTTTTTGATAAGTTAAGTGATGGTAAATTGTTCAATTTTACAAGAAATTTTCAATGTAATAAAATCAAGGATTATCTTAAAAATAAAAAAGGAAAAAAATTATTTCCATAAATCCTCATAAATGTTAATATAATTTTTATACACTATTTTTTAATGTCAACATTGAAAAATAATTTTCCACAATATTCTATGAGGCATTTTTTATCTTTGATTATGATATCAAACTCTTATAGAGAAATAATCTATTTGATCAATCATGAAATAACATCCTTTTTTCATCTAGTCCCTCAATGTGAATTGATAGGTATAGATTATTACCTTTTAGAGCAATAAATATGATCTAAACAAGTCCAAAGAAAAACCACTACTATAAGTTATTTATACATTCCATTTTAATTTAATTATACCTTATTGTGTGTGTAGATTTTTTAATAAATGGATCAAAACAAGATTTATCATATATCCTAAAGAATCTCCCATAATTAAATCATTGGAATCAGACCTTAATTTAAATATATTCACTCAATACTTAGATATCATGATTAGGGTGTTTATCAGATTACTTTTAAATATAATTTTTCCTTAAAAGATTCATCAAAATAGAGTAAACATTCTACTAATATTAGTTGTATTAGAAAAATATTTGGTGTAGTGGTGATATAAACCTACATTCCCAAGAATGAATCAAATCCCCTTCACTATAGTTGGATCAAAAATATCTTATGTCATTTAAATATTTTTTGGGTCAATTTTTATTCCTTGAATTGAAATCCAATGTCAAAGGATGATTCTTCTTGAATCATAAAAGGTCACATTGCCGAATTAGTACTAATCAAATTTCCTCACATCAATTGAGTAATAATTCAAGGCTATTAATTCATACCTAAAAATATCTTCCATGAAATAAAAAACATCCATAAATATCTATAAAAGCTTCCCAATTATGTTGTGAAGGATATTTTACTTATACCATTATAATTTATCAGGTGAATTACACATGATAAATGGCCTAAAATTATAAATGAAGGTTATATGTGGAAAATTAAATATCATTTCATTTATTTTCATTGGGTCTTTCTATAGTTGGTTATAACCAAATAATTTTATAAAATGTAATAGAACTTGTATGTAACTAATATTTCTAGAATTTTCTTGATGAACGGGAGTGGGAAATGATATTTATTTATTTTTATATTTATCTTTTGGTAATTAACACATAATTTCCATCCCATATCATTTATTTCAAGATAAATTCATTATCTATATTTTTTAAAATGGTTATGACTCTATTCATGGAAATATCCTGAAGTTGGATAACCTGTTCACTGTATAAAACTGAAAATGTTATTATAACATCACTAAGCTTTTAGAATTCCTTTATAAAACTTATTTTATTGGGAGGTATAAGCCTCATTTGTAGTTGGTGACTTGTCTTTCTTCCTTCCACCAATAGTACTTTGTGTGTAAAAAAAATCGGTTTAATACACTTTCTTTCAATAATACATTGATCTAACACTTTTTTTCTTTTCCTCGTCACTTATAAGAGTTTTCCCTCTTAATTATTTGATAAATATACATTTATAATCACCTATAATGTTTCATTTTCTCTATAAAATTAATACCTTAATGTTTTTTTAGTGGATTAATCTCAATAATTGATAAATTGATAAATTGATAAATAATGGAATTAACTCTATATAAGAGCCCGTTAATAATTATTTAATCCACTACTTATCACTATCATCTTTTTTAATTTCAAATTAGTATTTTATTCCTTATTTCCTACCATGTTATTAACAGCTATAGTCGTTTTTTCCACTTCCTCATAATAAAAACTCATGGTGGTTAGATAGCTTTTAATAGTTAAAATTGTATAGAAATCCTTTAATTCAAATATATACTAGATAGCATCAATTAGTTAAAAGATGACTTATCCATATACAAATTTGAAAATATTTATTCTTTTATTTTCATCAATCAAATATTTATCCAGGGTTAAGAATAATCTCTGGTGGAAAATGGGATCAACCCATGTTGATGTCAAAACATTATTGGTATTGGTTCATCCATTCCCATCTAGTGAAACACATTTAAGGGAATAAAATTGACACTTTCTCCCAATTGACATAATTCTTTAAAAAAATTCATGATCCAATTTTCTATTTGAAGGAAAATTATCCTATATGTCTTATATTTCGAATGATTTCCATTGATAAATTGTAGAGTACATCCCACTCAATGAAATTTTACCGGGATCTTCCAAATTTCTTTTTCTAGAATGAAACTCTTTCAAAACATACATATACATAGATTTTTAATATATTTAATAGTGTAATTGTATGTTGATATAGAGTTTATTAAATAACTAAATGAAATTTTTACACAGAATCTATATTCTTCCTTTCCTTTTATATTTTAATCGATGGGGGGCTTGTATGGTCCCATTTTTTTGTATTAATCTGGTCTTTCATATTGTTTTTTTAAATATTTCTATTATTATTATTCTTCATTTTTATCCTCTACTTTCTCTTCACTCTATCCTTAATTTTGATATTTTCCCTTCTCTTTATTATCCACTTTTGGCTTCCTTTATTCTATATCTTGAAAATCCATCCATTAATATCACTTTTAAATATAGATTGTGAGTATGTTCTTAAGATAATATTTTATAGGGTTTTTTTAAAAACACTTCTATGAATAATGGTTGTATTATGACCTCAATGAGACGACTTAAGCATAACATGCATATATTTTACATTATTTCCATAATTTAAAATTTTAATCTCATAATAAATCACACTTGATAACCTATAGGTATAGTGAATTTGGATATTAGATATATATAAAAATTAAAACACTTTGAGCATTTCTTCATAGTCGCGTCATGTTAACCCTCCTCGTAATATATCATATGTTATACTTATCTTAATAACCTAGTGAATGGAAAACATAAAAAGGGGTAATATTAAATGCTCAGTAAGGGTTAAACATATCAATGAGTCATAAAGGGTTAGATAATAATCATTTTCTAAAAATTGAATATGGTAGAAATATATATTTAAAAAGAACATGGAATCATAATATTTGTCGATAAGGAGATATAGAAGGATTTATGACCTTAAAAGGATTATTAATAAATAATAACAAATAAAATGGAATAAGAATACAGAAACATGAAACAAAAATCATGATCCATGGAGTATAAAATATGGATGAGGAACAAACACAAGAATTGGTAAACCATAATATTGTGAGCATAGATAATCTTAGTTATTTATACACAAAAGGTTGTGAACATAGCTAAACAGTGATCATGTCAATGCATAATATCTTTATCTCAAGATATATAAAACATTACCCAAATCATTAGAGGGAAACATAGGACACACCCATCACATAATTGTATACTATGAATATATGTGACACATGATATCAATCATCAATCTTATCATGGAAAACCCATAGAAGTAAGTTGTGTTGTATAACATTTTCAAATGGTATCATATAAAATGACATCAAAAAATGATTGTGTGATACAAAAACTCAATCACCCAAAATAAGTGTATCAAAAGATAATTTTATAGTTAACCATGAAAATTATCCCATAATTAATATATATTTTAGAGATATAGAATAAAATTAAATAAAATTCTTAAAAATAGTTTTCATAAGACATTTTTATCATTATCTTAAATTGGAAAAATTACAAGTCACTATCAAAACTTATTTCTGAGAAGAAAATAAGAAGATTTTGTGAAAAAATTGTTTTAAATAAATCTCTGAATAATGGAACCTTGAAAAGATATAAAGGTTAAGTAAATAAATATGGAGTTTAAGATTAAAAAAATATGTGGAAGTGATAAGAAATTCCTTTTAATATTTTTAATTAGTTTTAGAGAAAATCCAAATTGATGAAAATGTTATAAAAAAAATTTCAAGATAGATAATTGGAAATATGAAGTGTAAAATACATAACATATATTTATCATTCAAAATAATAAAGAATAAATTTTTTGGAAACAAAGAATATATACATGAACGAGAAAGATATAATAAAGAGGATGAGGATTATTATTAACAGCATCATATTTTAATGAATAAATTAATCCATCAAAGTTGAAGATTAATAAAAATGTAATATATCAAGAGAGAAATATAAAATTCCATATAAAATAGATAAATTTATTAATATTAAAAACATATAAAAAATATTCAAAGAAGATAGTGTATTTCTTAATGAAAAGAGATTCAGTCAATAAAACCCCTATGTTTTCAATAAATTTTTTTAAAGGAAATGATTTTTAAAATAATGAGATTTTAAATTTCATTGGAAAATAATGAATACTTATTGAGGATGTTTTATATATAAAACTATTGTGTATGAAAGGAAAATGTGATTGTACTGAAAGAATTAAAAATTTATTATAACTCAATGAAAGGAAATTGAGTTGACAAAAACCCTTATAGATTTGTTAATAAATGAGTCAAAATAATAGAAAGCAATGATCATGAAATATACTTGTAAATCCCATGTATTAAAATTTAATAAATATAATATAATTCAATGGGGTATTAAGTAACACATATAAAATAAAATTTGGTGCATGATATGAAATATACCTCAATAAATGGAAATTGAGATGAATAACTCTTACATTGGATTCCCCCTTGGTTGGACTCACTTTCACCTCTTTGAAAAATAGATCCTCATAGAATCTTCCTTCATAATAAAGGATTTAGGCATCCTTATTAACACCAATGTATAAAAAATGTGGGTGATAAATTTAGAATAGGTTATTTGGGAAAGGAGTCAATATAAAATTGAAGGATATAAGTGGTTTGGAAGGGGTGGAGGATAGCTCTTTTTACAAGTTAAAATGAGGGACATTTCCTTGGAAACATGTGTTGGGTGAAGGGTAAAGATGGAATCCAAGGGAAGTTAGATGAGTTAGGTAAGTAAATATTAGATAAAAATGTATGATTGACTACCATACCTAATGAGAAATTCTATATTGTCAAAATATCAAGGTAATTACACAAAATTCATGCCATGTTAATTTACATATTTTTACCCCTTTTACCTTGTTTAATTATTAACCATGGTAATTTTTTTATTACTAAAAGTATAAAATAACTCATGTTACATAATTTCAACATGATGATTCCAAATTTGAAATCCATTTAATCTAATTAAAATTATAAATAGGATAAATTTATCATATAAATAAAAACATAAATATTTAAAAATGGTTTTACATTAAAATTACATTTTAAACATTAAGTCTCATTATTATTATTCCATATCAAGAATTAGTCATTTAATTATAGATATAATATTTTTAATTCTTACAAATATAAGAAAAAACATCATCAAATCATGATATATTTAGTTTGTTAAAATATAAATGCATAACACATAAAAATTTTAAAAATAATTTTTTTAATTATTGAAGGCATTTATTCTTATTCCTTACCATTTCGGACTCATTAGATTAATTATAATTTATATATATATATATCATTAAATTTAAAAAATAAAAATATGATAAATTTAACTTTTAAATAAACATATTTCTTTAACTATAAATCATTAGATTTTTATTTCATAAAATACATTTATTATTTAATGGATGTAATTTTTTTATTTTAAAAAATATTACTTTAATTTGATCATTCCATTTTACCAAAATAATTAGTTAAATTTAAAAATTTTGAATTTTAAAATATAATATATTTATAATCAAAATTATTTTATTTTCTATGAATGATTATATTTCTACTTATCATTATTCTAGAAATATTAAATTAATGGAAAATAATTATTTGTATATATCAAACATAATTATTAAATTATATTTTAATTTAAACATATTTATTACTTTTTGTTTTATTCCTTTTTTAATTTTTATATTTTGGTTTTTTAGCTACCCTGTAATGTATTTCATTTTTTTTTAGTTTTCTATAATAAAAAAACAAAGAAGTGTGCATTTTTGTTCAATATTGTGTGTAAGAAAATATATCAAATAATTAATGGGAAATTTATCACTAATATTTTGTAGTGTTACATTAAAACTCTACTAAATTAATGTCATGCTAAAAATGTTAATACTTGGATGAAAATAAATGATGATACTTTTGAATTATTACATCTTCAGGTTCCTAGGTAGCTTCCTCAAAATTATGATTTCCCCGTAAAACATTGTCCATGTGGGTAGTTATATTTCTCCTCAATTTATCTTTATCATCCTAGACCTACACTGATTGTTTCTCATAAGATAGATTATGTTACAATTTAATACTTTATAAATTTTGTATATATTATGGATATGGTGTGTACTTCCTCAAAATCAATACATGGAACACATCATGCACCTATTATATCATCGATATAAGCACTAATCGATAAGATACAGTACCTATAAAATCAAGAATATTTAATATACTAATGTATTTATGGATCATAATTCCCTTCACCCAAATATCATAACCCTTTTCCAAATATATATTTGAAGGAATAATTTATCACTAACTTCAAACTATATACCTCATAAATGAATATAAATATGTCTCTTATATGGACTTTATACTACTTTGATATTTCAATAAATAGTTTTAAACATCCCTTAATTTATTAAACAATATTGGGTCCCAACATCTTCCTCTTCCTAGCTTCATCCTAGTATATAGAAGTTTTGAATCTATTCCCATATAGAACCTCATACGATTCCATTTGGAAGCTAGAGTGAAAATTGTCATTATATGATAACTTTACCATATGAATATATTAGTACCGACTTCATTTAAAATCTATTTACTATGATCTTATCATATTTATAATGACTTAAATATTTATACAATAAATTCCCTTTTGAATGAATAAATTTTTTATTAAGAAATATAGTTATAGAAAACACATACAAAGATTCGGTAATTTTGTAATGTTAAAATTTAAAACATGTTAGATTTAAAATATTTTTAAGAGTCACAAATTTTGATAATATAGTCATTGTGAATTTAAAATTATGATTATTATGTATTGAGGGTTATGATAAACCAATTTTACACCGAACAAATAAGTGATGACCTCATCCAGTGGGATTATACCCTATTAACCCCATTTATCATATCTTCTCAGGGAGATGGCATCGCTAGTATTTTCCCTTGACCATGTCTAAGATGATATTCAATAACTAAATCACTTGTGAAACTAATTACTCCAGAAGTTTAATCTTATCAAGATCACATCCCAAACCATGTTTACCGAACAACCCCAAAAAAGTGTCATCATCTCACACATTATACTTAGGTCATACACTAGTGTAATAAGGGGTTATATATCTAGACCTTAATAATGTGAATATATATATTTTTATTTTAATGATTTTACTTATCTTTTTATCATTATTTTATAAGTTATTAAATAATTTTTTTGATAAACGTTATATTTTTATATGATGAAACTAAAATTATATTTTTGGGAAATATATAGTTTCAGTTAAGGAACTATTTCTGAAAAATTAAATAATTTTTGAAATAGATGTTATTTTAATAAGATATTTTTATTAAATAATATTTATTTAAATATAAATGATAATATAATTTAATGAAGTCAAATGTAATTTTATTAAGGGTGAGAAAATTATTATCGACATAAAAACCAGTATTTTCAATAAATTGGGATTTTTATTTAAAAGTGTAAATTCTCATATTTATAAAATTATTTTGATAAAATAAATATATTTTTTTAAATAATCATGTTTAAATTATCCAATAGTGAATTTTTCATAATTTCTAAGACAATCATATTATTGTGAAAAAATTAAATATGTTATAGATATATGGTACGTATTATGACATCATAAAGTCCCAAAAGTGATAAATAAATAATATAAAGAGTATCCACAACCAAAATTATGTTTCCCCTTTAAAATAACTTGTTTTTGAAGTTAGTTTATTAATTTTATAAACTCTAAATAAATCCTCCAAAAGTTATATTATATTTTAAGGTTTTAAAATTAATTCTTTAAGAACGTGACTGACCTACACATCACCAAATGAATTATTTTAAGAAGTTAAGTTCTTTTTATTATAAAATATTTTAAAAATATTATATTTTGTAGAAACCAAGTGAAAAACCATCATAATTTTAGTGGTTTTGATTATTTGTTTTATATATATTCCAAAAATTATGTTTAGAAATTAGTAAAGAATTCCCCTCACTTTTCATAAAAATACCCACCCATCTCCTCCCCCCCTCTTAATTAAAAACCAATTTATATTTAAATTAATCTCCCTATGCCTCTCTAAATCCATCATAAGATTTTCCCAAAATATTAAGAATCTCCTCCAAATATTTTAGATGTTCCCTCTCAAGGTAATGGATCCTCTCTTCTTCTATTTTTATTTCAAGAACATTCTTTGTATTATGCCATTTTATTCTCAATTGTTCGTGTTCTAAAGTGTTTTAAAACATGAATTTTACTATACTTATGATTTCAAGGTAATTATATACCACATTTAACACTCATTAAACCCTAATTTAATCCTTTTTAGAACTCATTATGCTACTAAAATTATCCTATGATTTTTCTATGCTAAACATTTGGGTAGTGAATACCCATCCATGTTTCTACTCAAGGGTATTCACCTAGATGTATATATATTTAATTTATTTGGTACATCCATTTATGTAACCCACACTCATTAATTATGGTATTAATATTTATTAAATGTGTCCTTATATTGTATGATCTATGCGGAACACTTATCTATGAACATGATATAAATGTGACAGGTGGTCCCAGATTTATATATACCTCTAATGAATTGGGTGATGTTTTTATCTCATTGAATACCTTTTATATTGCACTAGATGTTATCTTAATAAAACTATGTTTTTATGTCTTATTGGTTATCCTTGACTTATGTTTATGATGTCATGCTTTATGTGGTTTCCACAATCCCATTTTTTCATTATGTTATCATCTTATATCATGCTTTGATGTACAAGTTTATGATTCTCACCCATATTAGGTAACCTTGATATATTTATTGACTCAAATATATTGATTTACTTTATTATATGCTTTTTTTATTCCCTTATTGGTCTTTATAGCTCACCAATTTCTTATATACATCCCCAGGTTGTCCGATGTAATTTTAGAAGGGAAATGGAATTTTAAGGGCATGTTGTGGATTTTAAAAATAATTTTGTTGTAAAAATTTTTCAAGTTATTATACAATGTACCTAATTTTTCAATGTCACCAAGACTCTCAATCTTATGTTATTGTATTATGTGTACCTAGATATAATAAATCATGAATTAAGGTGTATTAAAATATGGTTTTTGTTGATGGTATCAAAGGAAAGTATAGGTTTTTTTTGGATTTATATTTGAAAGAACTAGTTAAAGACTTAGGGATAATAATAAACATAGTAAAACATACCAAAATATTGATAAAGTATAGAGTGTGTGGTTTTAAGAAAATGAATCCTTTTCTAGATACTACAACTAGATGTGGCTCTAAAACAGTTGTTCCTAGGTGTAATAGCCCTTAAAAGTGTGCATTGGGATTTGATTTGATCATCACTTAGTGTATGAATAAAAAACCTTATTACACACCTAGTTTGACACTCCTATGAGATATTCTTTGTTAAATTCACAATCTCTTTATGAACCATTATAAAGTGAACAAAAAATTCCCATAAGATTTTATTTTAGGAAATAGATCATGGATAACATAGATTAAAACCTATAAATTCATAGGTTATCAAATATGTGTCCTTTATTGGTTATCACTTTAATTTTTATGGTTTACCTTTTATTTTTTTAGTATTTCAAAAATTATCATCCCTAATTTTCCCTTTATTTTATTCAATAGCTATAAATTGGAGAAACCGAGTCACCAATCAATGTAAAGTGCAATGTGATAACTACCCAAATGAGATTCAAAACCAGATTAGAGTAAAAATTAGGAACTTTGTGGTGATACTTTATCGATTAACTCAATTTATGAAAAGAAACATAAATCAAGGAGAAAATACACATCCTCCTATGAAAGAGAAACTTAAAATTGGGACCTTAAATAAAGAATGGCCTCTAACTTTCAGTTGATCTTGTAATCCATTAATCATGGAATAATGTCTCAACTCCATTGAAAATATATTATCCATCATATGATGATCTGAGTAATATAATTTCATGTTGGTTTTTTATTTTATGGAATTAGAAGTTTATCACTGGTGGATATTGATATAAAATTTGAATCTTGAGGAAGAGATCAAAGAGATGGGGTTGAGAGAATTTCAAAAAAAATTGATAAATATTTTCCTTGCACTCTCCAACAAAAAATGGAGTTGAATTTAATTAACCTTAAGAAAATGGATGATTAATCCCTTATTTTGTATGAGGTGAACATAAAAATTCTTTCATGATATGCCTTTCGCTTTATCATATCCCCTAAAAGTAAAGATGATTGATTCTTTGGTGGGTTAAAGATGAGTCTAAAAAAACTTTTGTAATTTGAGACTTTGATAGCTATGAGGAAATTGTTTTATGTGCCTCCAAAGTCAAAATGGACATTGTTGAATCTCAAGGGTCTCATGGGTATGGAGAAGAGAAGTGGATGATGGATTTTAATTAAGATGGTATAATAGAGAAACCTCATGTCGTAAGGAAATTCCAACAACCCAATTTTCAAAATTGTGGGATAAAGAATCCTAGAAATCACCTAAAGTGGATGATGAAATGATTTAGGTATGGGAAGGAAGGTCACATATCTAAATATTTATTATAGGATAAATCCACTAATGTGAAGGGAGAAATTAATACTCCAGTAAATCCTCAACCTAATTTCTAATGTTTCAACTTCAGGGAACAAGGAAACTATGTGAATCAATTCACTAAGCCAAGGGTTATCAAAAAAAACTCATGACAACAACATCCAAGGACTAGAGAGCAAGGGAGATCATATTCCATAAAAATTTAAAGGTGGGTCCCGAAAATGAACTGGTGATAGATATGGTGGTTATTCATTCAAGGATAGAGAACATACTATTTGATTCTGGTTCTATACATTCTGTAATACCAAAAAAGTTTATTAGAACTATTCAAACACCACCTCAAAATAAGTAAGTAGAGTTATCGATGAACATGAAAATGGTTCAATTATTTCATCCCAAGTATATAACTCATTTATTTTCCATATTTCCATGCTTAATTCTCCAAAAAATAATTGTGACACTCCCTTTAGTGGAATTTAATTCTATTCTAGGCATGGATTGTATTTCCATGTATTTAGCCATCATAAATTGTTTAGAAAATGGAATCAGCCACTATATTATAAATTTACCTTTTATTCTATGAAATTGAATGAAGTATGATGAATCTTCTTTGGTATAATCATCTAAGGTGTGGATATTATTTCCTTTTGAGTAAGTGTATCTAGCTCAAATGATTGAGACTAAGGAAATGTCCATCCTTGATGACATGCCCATTGTAAGGGAGTTTTCTTAATTATTTTCCAAATAATTATCTGTACTTCCACATAGTCGAGAGGTTGAGTTATCAATGGAACTTATATCTATATATTTTCAAATATCCAAGACAATATATATAATGGAAACTACTAAACTTGAAGAGTTGAGAAAGTAACTATAAGAGAATCTGGATAAAGTGTTTATACACTCAAGTGCTTCACTATGGGTTGAAATGGTACTTTTCATTAAGAATATGGATGGATCAATGTTCCTTTGAATTTATTATCATGATCACAAAAAGATCATGATAAATAGAAAGTATCATCTTACATAGATTGATGAATTTTTTGACCACCTATATAGAGACCAATACTTCTCTAAGATTGATCTTTAGTTGGGATATTATCAAGTAAATGTGAATAAGGAGGATATCCCCAAGAATACTTTTCATAGAAGGTATAGATACTATGATTTCATCATGATTACATTTGTACTCACTATTTCTCTAACTATCTTCATGGACATAATGAATAGATTATTTAGGGATTACCTTAACAAATTTGTGGTAGTCTTTATAAAAGATATTCTTATCTACTACAAAAGAAAGGAGGAACATGAGGATCATTTTAATGTTATAATAAAGATATTTCAAAAGGAAAAGTATTATGTGAAGTATATTAAATACAAGTTTTGGATAGAGTAAGTAACTTTCCTATTGTATGTTATCACTTGAAAAGGGATATCAATGGATCCTTTAAAATTGTGGAAATTAAAGGATGGACTATACAAACATTTGTGATAGAAATTCATATTTTCTTTAGATTAGCTGGGTACTATCATCAATTTTTTAGAAACTTCTCATGATTATCAATCCCACTCATTAAGATAACTGGAATAGAGTCAAGTTTGGATGGAGTGATGAATGTGAGGAAAGAATTAAATAGTAAAAGAAGATTCTAATCACTACACATGTGCTCGCATTACTCACCAGTGGTGAAATATTTGTGATCTATAGTGATCCATATAAAAAGGACTTGGGTTGTGTAATTGAGAAAGATGAAAAAGTGATATACTATTACTCCTTATAATTAAAGATACATGAGAATAAATACTCAAACCAATATATGTAATTTTTATGTAGTGATCTTTTCTTTTAATATTTGGAGGAAGTATCTCTATTGGTATAAGTGCGACATATATACGGATTAAAAAATCCTCAATTATATATTCACAAAAGAGGATCTCAATATGTTCCAATAAAGGTGGTTAGAGATAATCATTTATTATGATTGTTTAATCCATTACCATTATTGTAAGGTGAAAAAGTTGCAGATTCTCTGAGTGGAATAGATCATGTAACCCTATCCATGATGAGGATTGAAAGGGATATAATATTATTGTACATGGGAATAATAAAATGATCTTCATCCTAACATGTTCAAATAATATCTAAACCATTTTTTCTTGAGAGGATTAAGGAGGCCTGCAAATATTATGAAGTTCTACATAAAAATTTAGTGAATATTTTGGAGTTCATTTTTTCTAAAGATGGAGTTATAATGTTTGGAACCCAGATATGAATCCCATCAAAACTAAATCTGATAAGGGAACTTCTACATGATTTGATTACATCGTTATTTTATATTCATCTATAAATCACTATGATGTATAAATATTTGAAGAAAAACTTCTTGTCTGATAACATGAAGAGAGATATTGAAGAATTTTTATCTAAATTCTTAATATGCCATTAAGTTAAAGCAAAATGAAATAATTCTAAGGGTATTATGTAACCATTTCCCATACCAGTATAGAAATGGGAAAACATAACCATGGATTTCATTATAGGAATACCCATAAAATCTAATGGAAATAGTTCCATCTGAGTGGTAATCGATCACCGTACAAAGTTAGAGAATTTTATTTCTATCAAGGAGTATTTATTTCTTGAAAAACCTTCTAATATATACATAAGTGAAGTGGTATGACTATAGGAGGGACACCCATTATTTTTTCTGATTGAGAAATAAAATTTACCATGAGGTTCTAGAAAATCCTTCAGCAATCATTGGATATAGAGCTAAGTTCCAGTATTGCTTGTCAACCTCATATGGATGATCTATCTAAGAGGACAGTTAAAACTCTAGAGGATATGATAATATCATTATCAATGGATTTAAAAGGTTGTTAGAATCATCCCCTTTCTTTTATGGAGTTCTCATATAATAACAATTTCCACTCTTGCATTCAAATGAAATCTTATGGGGATTTGTATGGAAAAAGGTGTCAGAATCTAATATGATGGGATGAAGTTGAAGATCGAAACTTTATGGGACCTTTTCTTATCCAATAGATGATATAGAAGGTTAAAAAAATCAAAATCATATGAAATCTATAAAAAAAATAGATAGAAAACCTATGTTATTAATCATCTATGAGACCTAGAGTTTGATTTTAGAGATAAGGTGTTCCTTCTTATATCACTATGAAATAAATTCATGAGGTTTGTAAATAAGGGAAATATTATTCCTAGTATATCAGTACCTTTTATATCCTTGATCGCATCATAATCATGGATTATTGACTAGAAGTACCACCTAACCATTCCCTTGTGCATGATGTATTCTATTTATCCTTCTTGAGGAAGTATATAACAGACCCCTCACAAGTACTAAGTCCATAGGTGGTGCCATTGGAGAATGATATTTTATATGAGGAGCAGTTTATGAAGATCATATATAATAGTGAAAAAGTAATATTAAACAATTAATCTCACCATGTCAATGTACTATGGTGGAACCCCAAGTTTGAGGAAGAAACATAAGAACTGGAATAAGTGATAAACAAAAGTACCCTCATCTATTATATGGAAGATAATGAAATTTTTAGGGTGAAATTTTTAAAAGGTTAAGAATATAAAGACCTAAACATTTATAAATTAAATTCCATTATGAATGAATAAATGTCTTATTAAGTAATATATCTATAAAAAACACATGCACTTTTTGGTTATTTTTTACTGTTATAATTTATATCCTATCAAATTTAAAATACCAGTAAGCATCATAACCATTGATAATATAGTTTTTGTAAAGTTATTATTATGGTTAGTATATATTGATGGTTATGATAAATTCATTAAATATAGATAGTATAAGCGATGGCCTCAAAAAATAGGATCATACCCTATGAAGCCCATTTATCGGAGCTTCTAAGGGAGATGGTATCACTGAGATTTACCCTTGACCAAGACCAAGCTAATATTCAATAACTAAAGCATGACCAAAATCGTTTATGGGATAAGTTCAAGTTTATCAAGATCACAGCCTAAACCATGTTCATTGAACCACCCTAAGAAAGTATCACCATCGCACACCATACTGTTAGGGAATATGCAGGTGTAATAAGGGGTTATGTATCTAAACCCTAACCGTATAAATTTTTATATTTTATTTTAATGTTTTTATTTATATTTTTTATTATTACTTTATAAATGATTAAAAAATGAGTTTGATAAAAATTATATTTTGATACGATGAAGATCAAATTATATTTTTGGGAAATATATACTTTCAATCATGGCACTCTTTTGAAAAATTCAATAATTTAAAAAAAAATTATTTTAATAAAATATTCTTATTAAATAATTTTTAATTATGTATAAATGATAATACAATTTTATGTATCCAAATTATATTTTTATAAGGGTCTGAAAACTATTATCGATGTAAAAATAATTATTTTTTAATAAATGGGGATTTTTACTTAAAAGTTTAAATTATAATATTTATAGAATTATTCTAATAAAATAAATATTTTTTTGAAATCATTATATTTAAATTATTTAATGTTTATTTTTTCATAATTTTATGATATTGTCAAATATTTTGGTAAAAATTAAATACGTTATAAATATATGGTATATATTATGACATCATAAAAGGCCAAAAGTGATGTAATAAATACTATAAAGAGTATAAATGACTAAAATTAAGTTTCCCCATTAAAATAATGGCATTTTTTAATTTATTTTATTAATTTTATAAACCCTTAATGAATCCTCCAAAACCAATATAATATTTTAATATTTTAAAATTAATTATGTAATAACATGACCCACCTCTACCTCACCAAGGGTATTATTTTATAGATTTATATTCTTGGAATTATAAAATATTTAAAACCACTCATATTTGGTATAAACTATGGAAAAACCATGGTGAGTTTTGTGGTTTTTATTATTTTTTCATATAGAGTCTAAAACCAATGTTTAAAAATTAATAAAGAATTCCCCTCACTTTTTCTATAAATACCAACCCATCCTCCTACTCATCTTCAATAAAAACCTATTGAGAATGAATTTACTCTCCCATTATCTATTTAAATTCATTCCAATGAGGTCCTAAACTTTTATGAATCTCCTCCCAATAATTTAGAAGTTCCCTCTCAAGGTAAGGGATCCTCTCTTAATCCTTCTTATTCTAAGAACTTTCTTTATATTATGTAATTTTATTTTCAATTGTTCGTGATGGTATGTATTTTTACAGATCAATTATATTATCCTTTTGATGTGTAAGTAATTATACACGACATTTCACTCTCATTAAACCCTCCTTTAAAGCTTTATGTTCACTCGTTATGCTGCCGAAATTATCCTATGATTTTCTCAGGCATATCATTTGTGTAGTGAATACCCATCCCCATTTAAAATCATTCATATTCAGATAGATGTACATAGCGTTAATTGATTTGGGACTTCTTTTTATATAACCAACACTTCTTAATGATGGTATTAATAGTGATTAAATTCATTCTTATATTGTATGGTCTATGCGACACACGTATGCATGTACATGTTATGAATTTGACGAGTGGTCCTGAAATTATATAGGCCTCCAATTCATTGGGTAATGATTTTATATCATGAGATATCATTCATGATGAATGTGATGTTATCTTAAGAACATTATGTTATTATGTATCAGTGTTTGTCCTTGAATTATGTTTAAGATTTCATGTTTTACATTGTTTCCACATTCCCATGTTTTTTTATGTTATCATCTTATATCATGCTTCGATGTCCAAATTTATGATTTCTTACACTCTTATGTTACCTTTATATGCCTCTTGAATCATATATATTTCTTTAATCTGTGTTATTATTTTATTTTTCACTTACTAGATTTATATATCACCCTATTATTATGTACGTCTCCATGTTTACCCCTATAGTTTTAGAAGAGAAATGAAATTTTAATGGCATGTTGTGGAGTTTTTAAATAATATTATTGTACCCATGTTTCAATTTATTATACTATGTACCTAATTTCCTAAATACACTAGTCCACATGATCTAATGGGATTTTATTATGTGTTCATATATGATATAAAATATTAATTAATGTGTATTAAAATATGGGTTGTCATAGTAACTTCCATAGCTTGAATTGTCCTTTCAGATTAACAATCAGTTTGACGATGATAAGAAATGCTAAATATTATCTCTATATCCCATTATTGTTGGAAAATTCTTTATAATTTTTATGTTAACTGTAGATCAAAATCAGATATAATTGAGGGTGTTAATCCATAAATACTTTATTATTACTATAGTTATATCTTAGAAAGTTGATCGAGCATGAAATCTTCTTGAATAATAATGAAATGTTCTTATTTCTTAATGTAATCAACTACAAAAAAATTATTATGGATATTATAAGTCTTAGGAAGTCTTATGACCACTACATCCATTATTTTCTCCAATTTCCATAAAAGTATGGGTAATGGTTTCATTGTTCCCTTAGTCTAATTGTTCTTAGACTTAACTTGCTTCCAGATAAAGAATTGAGATATAAACTCTTCAATCTCCCTCTTCATGTTGTACCACCAAAAATGATCCATGATAACTCTATACAGATTTTTTGTCCAATATTTATAGAGAATAATGAGTTATGTGTATCATCCAACACCACTATCTTAAATTATATTATTTAAGTGACACATTTTTTTGAATATTAAAATTCCATCACTATAAAAGTTAAAGAATATAATATTCTTTAACTTATTTTATCAATTCATGTCCTCCCTATGTGCCTATTTTATCTTTATATAGATGGATAGTTAAGAATTAATTTGGGAAAGATAGCATTTTCCCCTTATCTTAAGATTTATAGCTCTATCCATTGAATATCAATGAGTATTGGTTCTCTTTCAATCCTCATAATGTATAGGGTTATATGATCTTTCCTGGTCATATCATTTACCACCTTTTTTTCCTTATCATGGTGGTAATGTATTTATTATTCATAATCCTTCAACAACTCCAACCATCTCTTTTGGAACATGTTCAAATCATTTTGTGTCAATATATATTTTAAGCTCATGTTATCAATATATATTTTACATTTTTCACTATAGACATAATGCATTTATATTTTTATTACAGATATTAGTATCTCTAAATCCATATCAAGTGTTAAGTATTTTTTCTCATGGGTCATTAATTTATGTGAGACATAAAATATTATATTTTAATTTTTCATAAGTACACATATCAATCCCTTATTTTAGGCATCACTATATACCAAAAACTCTTCTCAGTTTTAGGGTAGTTTAAGTATAGATGTAGTGTGGACTACCTCTTTTTAAGATCCTTAAAACTATATTTACATTATTCTATCAAGAGTAACTTCAATCAATTTTATATTAACTTGGTTAGGGTATTTTATAATCATGATAAATTTCTCACAAAATAATAAGAGTATTAATATAATCCAATAAAACTATATATCTCTATTACATATGTTATTATAACCCATTCTTCAATCATATCATTCATTGAAGGATACAAAGATATACCATCATATTTCATTACATGACCCAACAAGGATACCTTTTATAACCAAAATTAATACTTGATTAACATGGTATACAATTTATCCTTTAATAGGGCCTTTAACATAATCCTCAAATATTGTTTATGTTCTTCCTTGATCTTAGAATAGATGATAATTTCATTAATAATGTTTGGCACAAATTTATCAAGGAAATAACTAAATACTCTGTTAATCATATCATGAATATGGAAAGTTAATCTGTATTTCTAAATGGAATCACTGTGAATTCATAGTGTCCATATTATATATGGAAGTATGTATTGGGTATGTTTTCTCTCTTTTACCTCAATGTATTACATCTAAATCGAATATATACCATCAATAAGTATTTATACTCTCTGAGGTTTTCAACTAAACCATCAATATGGGGTAGAAGATACTTTTTATTCATCATGACCTTATTCAGTTCATGATAAAAAAATGTTACAATGCATTGAACAATCCTTATTTAGGAAAAAGATAACTTTTTCACCCCAAGATGAAGTTCTTGGTAATATAAAACCCCACTATAGATTCTCATATGGCTACTTTTTTAATTAATCCAATTCAATAGGGTTCATTCTATAATGACTCTTTGATTTTGGTTTAGAGAAAATTATTAGTTTAATTAAAAACTCAGCCTCAAGTTCTAGGGGAAGACCAGGTTGATCTTCAAGAAATACATCAATATATTCCCATAAAGTTAGAATATGTTCAATCATAAGTTCCATTTGATCCAAGTATCCCATATTATTGGGAATCAAGACCCATATTAAGTAATTGGTTTCCAAAGGAAGTTTATAATCATCCTTTCATTGATATTTGATCATGGGATGATTTATGATATAAAATTAGACCTTCTAAATGTAAATAATGATATGAGAACTATATTGGAAGAAATATTATAATCCCAATATCACATAAAACTCTACCAAGGGAAGAGTAACTAGACTTTTAGGGAGTATATTTTCACAAACATTAATTGTAGAAGAGTTCCATACCTTGGATGAAATCACCACACCTTGAGTTGTTTTAATCCATAACTCAATATACAATGTTTGATGTGATGAATCAATAATTTTAGAAAATTTTCATGATATTAATAAATGTAAAGAACTAGAATAAAATTGGATATTCATCTATATATAGTGTAGAATAAGTGTACATTTTACCACTACATTATCATGATTCACTTCAATGGTGGTGATCATATGGGATCTTCTTGGTTCCCTTGGTCGTGGGGGTTTCTAATGTCTATTATCATCATTATCCCTTAAATTGAGACATTGATTTATATAATTCCCAAACTCCATGAATCTAAAACATTTATATGTGGGTTGTGCTTTATTTTTACCCTTATAATCTTCTATTGTATTGGTAAACCTATTCTTATCTCTTTGAAAATTATAAACCTCATAGAAAACCCTTCCACAAATGAAACATTTTCAAGTTACTTTCCAATAATATTATGGGTGCTTCCTCTCATATTTTTGGAATATAAGCAATTGATATTCCACTTAGCCATGTGATTTATCATTATAGTTTCTATGAAACTCCATTTTCCTTTCCTTGTATATATATCCATAATATAATTCTATAATTTCCATTTCCACCTTAATTACACATCAAATAATATATTCATTTGTAAAAAAAATCCCTTATGAATAATTTCTTTTGAATACATGGTTTTAGTCTAAAATATAAATTATTTATCTTACTTTTAGGGTCAATAATAAAACAAAAGTTATACCTTACAACTATCATGAATTTTCCTTCATATGAACCAATATAATCATCCCCCTTTTTATTAACTAAATAATTCTTGTTCCATTTTATTTTAAAGAGTTTGAGGAAAATATTTGGTAAATAATATTTTTTTTAAATCCTCCCATTACATAAAATCAACTTATGCCCTTTTTCTAGTGTTATTTTTTATATTATTATATTGGTATGTTTATCCTTCCAACTAATAAACATACAAGACTAATTTTTTACTTTTTATGCATTGAATAACAGAAAAAAATATTGTCAAGAAAAATAATCCATTACATATAATACTAATACATTACTCATAAATTTTTCGATAAAAGATAAAATAAAATATAATGGTCATTGATTAATGAAATACCCAATAGCATGTTGCTCCATATTTGGTGTGTTCAAGTGCTTAATATGGTTTAGGTTATTTCCCACAACTTGAAACATAATTGTCATGTACATTTTCAATTTATATCCCATACCATTAGAGTTCCCATTGGGATAATCACTATATTTTCCATCACACTTTTTGTTAACTCAGCTCCTAGTTCCATACATTTACTATAACCAAAAGGTTTAACATGAGTAAAAAATAATAATATCTTAATACAATATGTGAAAATAACCATATGAAAATTTAAATTCATGATGTATTACTCTATGACACATTTATTATACTTTCAATTAAATAGAGGTTTCTTTAAGTTTGATTCTATTACACTTCTTAACCAAATCCTAAAAAATAACTAAACCGCACTTTGATACCAACTGATATGAACTAAATATAGTAAGCATATATTTTACAAAATTTCCATAATTTAAACATTTCATCATGTAATAAATCACACCCTATATCCTGTATGTTTTGTTTATTTACTTATTAAATATAGAAAAAACTTATTTTTAAATACTATAAACATTTCTCAATATTTTCACCACACTAGACCCCCTTCTAGGCATAACATATGTTGTAATATCCTTCATAACCTAGGTATTGGAAAACATAAGAAGGGGTGAGATTAAATGATCAATAATAGAAAAAATTATCATTTAATCATAAAGGTGTAGATCATAAGAATGTGATAAAACATGAAAATGGGAGAAATATCTGATTAAAAATAATATAGAATCGTAGGAATTGTCCATAAGGTATAAAAAATAAAATTTAACCTCAAAAGGATCATCATGAATGAATAAAATTTAACATGGAATAATAATGTGTAAAAATGAGACAAAAATCATAATCCATGAATTATAATATAGGCATGTGGAATAAACACAAGAATTGGTAATGTAATAAACCAACCTAGGTCAAACTGATACATCACCTAAGTTTTCTTAACATAAGTCCCAAAGCATGTTCCCAATCGCCACGGGCTAGTGACAAGCACCAGGATATCAAAAAAATCCTTTGGAATTATTTCACTCTAAAATATAACACAATATTTCTCTTTTATAAAAAGATAACATAAACAATAAATATATAATACAGAAGAAAAAATACACAAATATATGGAATAAAAAACTAATACAAAAAGATAAACCCGAAATAAAAAAACAATGTCAAAATAAATATCCATGTGACCATCTATCACTACCATACCAACACACCATAAATATGAAATAAACCAATAGAATTTAGGGAACTAAAATATTCCCTTCACCTTAACCTATATCCTGCAAAACTAACTTTTCATATGCCGAAAGGCGTATGTGGTGGAGTTGGTTCCTTAGAACCAAATTATAAGTACTTGATGATTACATGTATTCATTTTTTTTTAATAATAATAAAGGTTCATGTGGCATAATGATTATTCCTATCTATGACATAACATGTGATAATGTTTTAAGGATACATGTCATTTTGAAAGTATATATAAGTTCCCTGTTATGATGAGATACTTTATATTCTATGATAGTATTCTTTAAACTTGTGTTCTATAGATTTATGATATTGTCTTATGGGAAAATAATGATACATTCAATCATCGGTATTATTTTCATAAGTCATTGATATGCCTTCTCATGGTGTTCTCCATTGGTAATCTAAAATAAGGAAGGTTAGGAGAACAGAAACTCCAGTATAAAATCTACACATTATGTGTCATTATATGTTCATATAAACATATGTTCATATTGAAACTTAGAATTTAATATCATAATTAATTAATATCATAATTTGTGTACTTTGATGTATAGAAAAATACTATGAAAATATACACTCATGGAAAATTAACATACATTAGGTGTATCATGAGTGATGTTGAATTTATAGATAATATGAGAAAGGATTTATCCCTTCCATACCTTGATGTATGTTTATATATCATACCCTTTGATGGGAATGGAACTTCCAATATAAATCCCTGGATATGGAGTTTTATGGGAAAGTTTATTTCTAGAAAGTCAAAGAAAGAGACATCAAGTACATAGGTTGATAACACTAGTATGCAACCTGCTTGACTAGAGATATCATGATAAAGGGATTATATTATATGATATTCATTCATAGGAGGTTTTATGTCATTGAAATGGTAACTTCATTCACTATGGGTGCTTTGGAATATTTCTAGATTCTAACCTTGTACTTTATGGTTCTCCACCTATTACCACTGAGAAAGAGGCCTAGAGTGGCACACACTAAGTGTATATAAAATATATATTTAATTAAATATTTAATATACCAATTTAAAATAAATATTATTTCTACTTTGTGTTTTAATAATTATTTGGTTTTGGTTGATTGCCAAGATTTTATCAAAAAATATTCAAAATAATAAGGGAGTTAAATAATAATAATAAAAATAAATATTCATTTGTAAGGTTTATAAAATATAATATTTATTATATTTATTGATTAATAATATAGTAATATTTATTTTTTAAATAAATTCATTATTTAAGATTCAGTAAATTTTGATGAGGATAAGAGGATCAAGTTTAAAAGTATGATTGGAAATAAGTTAAGTGATATTTATTTATTATTAGGTGATACACATTTCATGAGAATAATAATTATCTTATTATTATTACATGGGGTTCACTTGGAAATAAAGAATTGGAAGGGGTATTCTATGTAAGTTTCCAACCCTAAACATGCCTTTATAAATATCTAATTATATCACTTTCTCTATCCACTCTTTTTTTGAACAACTGATAGAGATGAGATTCTGCATGCCCTATATAGAGTTCTAGAGATCTAAATTGTGATCTCTCATCCTATTATCTCAATCCATTATGATAACACCATCATTTATTCATACTTATAGAAGAATTTTTTTTGTGATCATCCAAGAATGACACAAGTGATCATAATCAGTCATGCTAGCACCTGGTGATTCTATAGTGATGTTCAGATATTGTGCTGCACATGTGGATCACCACTAGAGGAATTATGCACTTCAATATTGTAGATCAATGATGGTGTGATGAGATCAATTCAACTGGGTCATCAATAAAGAAAGGATTACAAGTTAAGAAAATTCTATATCTACTTATAAATTAATTATAAATTACATTTAAATATCCTTATATTCTATTTAAATCATTTAATAAAGTCAAATAATATATTAATTACATTATTCATGATGTCAATCATTATGTACAGAGATGATAATTCCTAAATTAAGACCAAAAATCCATATTGGCCATGCTGAACAGGTGCTTCCACTCAACTTGAAACCTGAAAGTGGTAACAGAATGGTCACATGGTTAATTTATAATTATTTAATAATCATTGATTCAATGGTATGCATTTTCAATCTCTTTTACTTTAGATATATTCATTCATGAAATATGAACACCATTATTTATTCCATTTCATTATTCTCACTCATATAACTATTAAATGGGTTAAGATAAAATGAAGTGGAATTTGAAAATTCCATCTACAGATGCCAAAGGTTTTATCCATGTAACACAAGCATACATGGAATTTACCCAAAATCTACATGTTATATTCCCTTATATCTTGTATGTATCTTATGATAATATTGGATCAGACTGGTGAAATCATATCAGATATCCAATAAAAGTTGATCAACACATAAATTCAGATAGGATGCCATATGGTTTGAAGAATTAAACTTCTTATAACCTATGTACACCATGTGCAGTCCTTTTTTCTTCATTATAGAGAACATGAGGGGTCTAAGATTTTCATGTACCTACTACATAACATTTTAACTAACAAACCGTGAAACTATAAGTCTACACATCATATAATAATGTGACGCTTTGTGTACCTTATACACATCTATGAAGTGGAACACACCCAGTCCCTAGACATGTCTCATGAACACCAGCAGAAGAGACCACGCATAGTGTAACCAAGTACACATAATGTAGTCTGCTGCAAAAAGTGTGCTTAATAAAATTAATAGATAACAATTAATTATATAATTAAACTTATTCACATGTGTTACATGTGTCATTTATTTGATTCACATTTCAAGTCACGGGATTATTAATTTTATATTGAATTAATTTCCATGTTAAATTATAAATCTAAAAGTTAAGTATGGTCTTTTCTTATAGTGTACTTTTCATGCAACAAAATCATCAAATGTAGTGTAATTCACATGTTTCATATGTTTCATTTATTTAATATTTCTCACCATGTAATTACATATTATATAATGTGTGTTGAATTACAAGGGAATACACAAGAACAAGAATCATTTCAGGTAGTTTGGATGAGTACATTTTGTTTCATTTAAGAAAAATTGGGTAATCTATTAATTTTAAATAACATTAATTTGTTTAATTTGTTTAAAATTGTGAATAAATGAATTTTAAGGATTCTTGTAAGGTATTAAGAAAAAATAAATTAATTGGATTAATTCATGGTGTTTTATCTTAATAAAATAATGAATCTAAGTAATTGATGGATACATTTCAAATTTATATTAATTTCATGTTATTTGAATGATCATGATATTATGATATTCCTTTTTATGGGATTAGTTTCCTTTTAATTTAGTATTTTCATTAAATTAAAATGATGGTATGTGAGTTATCCTCTCCTCATTATTATGTAAGGTCTTATGCACATGGGGTTTCTTTTATGTAAACCCCTTTATCCAATCCATTAGATCCCACCATTTATGTGTCAATAAAATTTTATGTAATGATAGAGCTCTAAATTGATAGGTTAATGTTTGAGTATTGAGTCTTAGGTGAAACCAATAAAGGTGATACATACGAGTTTAGGTGGAATGTTACAACACAAAACAATCTATGATTCGTGGTTTTTTCACTTAGGGTCAAGGGTTAGTTCATTATATGCTAAATAAACTGGCCATTAGATAATATCATGATCATAACAATTATATTTTATTTATTTTAGTTTCATGGTTGATTATTTATGTTTTCAGATGTTCTGTGATCGCTTAAAAATTAATTAACGAGCATTCAATACGGGATAAAATAAAACCGAATTATGCGTAAATTTTATCCAACATGGTTACTCACTAAAGTTAAATACACTTAATATTAAAAAGGAATGTAATAAGATAAAATTGGGTTGTATGAATAAAGGATAAAAATCCATAAACTAAAATATTAATTTTTTATAACCTTTACTTACAATATTTATAGTCGAACTCTTTGTTCAATGTTCTTGACTCGCCTAAGTTGGGGTGCTTTCAATTATCAAGGAACTTTAGCCTAATGTTTTGGGTCAAATTAAATTGGTTCACATCAAGGGTTTAATTCTTAATCTGGACTTGGTGTAATTGATAGGCAGGGGTTGAGGAAATATTTATCCAAGATTTCAGGATTGTAGATTCCACTCAACTAGTCAAGGAACTGCGACTTAATGTAGTTGGAAATTTACACCTACCTAAAACTATTCAAATAAAATGTTATGCCCAATTATAGGTTATGAGAATGGGAATATGGGCCCTTTATAAAATAATATTCAAGAAATAGTATATTATGAAACTATTTTAGAGGGTTATTAGGTTTTTACAAAATAGTGGAAGATTATTGAAATATAAATTTATTAATCTAATTTGGTAATCAGGGATATACTAATTATCTTCTCTTAAATTTTTATAGAAATTTAAAACCACACTAATTTAAAAATATCATTATGATTAATACTATAAAAGGAATACATTCTCACCAGTGTGAATTTCTAGGAATGTTATAAGTCCTTATGGGTTGTATTATGCCATGAATGGAAATTATACATGTTGAAAAACTCAATTTCTCAGTTGCATGCAAATGAGGATAGTGAGGAAGAACTATCTCTCTACCTGAAACATGTGGATGACTCAAAATATGTCCAAAGTTTCATGATATCCACCATATCCAGTGAGGTTATAAGGAAATATGAGGATATGGATGCATATATTATCATTTTTCACCCTTATAACCTCTATCAGGGGAAGTTAAGGAAAGTGAGGTATAAGATCTCCAATGAATTGTTCACATGAAAGATTTTATATTCAACTCCAGCTAAGACTCATATAGTTAGGATTATTGGATATATAGAATTCTTAGATATCTATTGGTTTAATATCCTGAATGAGTTTCACACAAATATCATTTTTTTCTCACTACCTAAAATATTCTCCAGATTCACAATGAATTATAATATGAGAAATAATGAGAAGAATACTTTGGAACTTTTTATGATCATTCACTAAGTTTATAAATAAATGGGGAATAAAAAAACCCATGGTCTTTATGGTGAATAATAAAATGAAAACATGGTAAAGGGTTTCAAGGCTCATTCTATATCAAAGGCTCTAGAGCATTGTCCTTCCCTGAAGAAGAATATCTAGTGGAATAAAAAGGAGAAAAACATGGTATGTTTTTCATGTGGTAAGAAAGTATATTAGAAGAGGAACTCTAAACAACCAAAGATGAAAGGAAAATCATTAGGTATTTTTTTTTATTATCATGAACCAACCTGGGTTCTTGAACCATCCAACCGAGTCAGCCTATAACAAGAACTAGGAGGCATTCCTACTCCTCTTGGAATAAAAACTAGTGTCAGGCATCAAGAACACTCAGATGTTAAATATTTATCCCAAGGAAATAAATAAATAAATACTAATAAAATGAAATAATGAAATTTTAGTGGTAAATAAATAAAAACTAAACATACCACCTTGTGACCCCTTGGTCACCACCATCCACAAAACCGACCCACGCTAAGGAAAACTCGAATAAGAACCTAATCAATATCTTGAATATTTAAGATATATCAGGTCTATTAACACTAAGTGGAATAGTTAGGGTGTGAGAATAAAATATCTCATTGGGTAAGCATCATAAAATCCATACATCTCATTTCCCTAAATATTCCATAAAAACTAGTTTGAAATGTGATCAAAATATAGGTTTTTATCATTTAAAGATCCAAAAACAACTTTCCTATTTTAAAAAAGATTTCCATTTTTAAAACCCAGTTTGAAACCAAATAAAAAAATAGAAAGCACAACCTAGGTAATATATAATAGGAATAAAAAACATGAACTATTTAGAATAAGAGGGTTATATCAAGAAAATCTAAAAACAAAGGAAACAATATAGATGTAAATAGAAATTAGTAATCATAACAGGAAATTAAAATACCATAAATCAATATAACAACATACAGATATATAATCATGTGAATTTCCTAAACATATCAAGTGTTTTCCCTAGATATAATCAGTTTTGACACATCTATCAGTGTATGATTCCAACCATAGTCAACAACCATGTTGGATACTCTAATTATCCTCACTAGTTGTGTAGCCCATTTAGATTATCATACTCTCCAAGGGGTTCTAGTCCGTCTAATCCAGACAAAGATAGAAACCATCACTCAACCCTATATATTACGTTTAGGAATCTCATGATAATTTTATAAAGGTAAAGAGAGGAATTCATCACATGGTTGGCATTAAACATAACCCCCAAATTTAATTATTCATGCCTTTCCCACCCATCGACACCATCTATGTGAATACTATATCCAAAAAAGGAATACTATAGGGGTTCATGCCTCATACAAAACCTTTTATAAAGTTTCAACTAGCCCTACACATCATGTCAGTTCAAAAAAATCAAAGAAACGTCTCAAAGTGCCAACCAGGCCATAACATTTAAAATCCAGAACCATTTCTAATGAGAACACCATTCATTCAGAAACAACTTTTGAATCCAATTGAAAACATCATTCATTATCAAAGGATTTTAAATAGTAATTTTAAGCTATGCGGTTACAAAAATCATTCTTTATGTTTCCAAACGGGACAAATTTTGGAAAACAAAGTTAAAAAATACATTTTATGTCATTTTGAAACCAAAATCCATTTAGAAAAAATTTGGATTTCTTAAAACCATTTGGGAAAAATAAGGCTTTAGGTATAATGTTAATTTCATGTAATCTACCATTTTTATGCATGTGTACCACTATTTTTACACCTCAGGTATATATAGAGTTACACATTTAACATTATAATATATATATATATATAGACATATTTTTAAATTCCAAAGATTCGTTTGTAAGGAATAAAAGAGGAATCACACCAAATCATAAGAGTTTACACAAAACCATAAAACCATAAAAATGCACTAAACCCCATTAATACCACAATTTCACATGAAACCTAAAATTATTAAAGCTCAATAAAGGTCAAAACCATTTAAAAATACTAAAATCCCTTTTAAATCCACTTGTAACTTTAAAAAATACCATACATACATATACATATAGAAATAACCATGAAAATCATTTGAAAAAACTATTTTTATAAAATTAACAACATAAAAAGGCATAATAATTTATATTAACAGATCACAAGCATGAAGAACATAGTTTGAAATTAATTTGGAAATCTTATACATTTAAATCCATGATTCAGAAAGGAAATGGATGAAAACACATACCTCAATGATGTGAGAATGTGATGAAACTAAAAGGAATAAAGAACAAGTCTCGAGAGACAAGTCACACACCCTAACATCAAAAGAAACAATCATTGTTTTTCCATTGAGGTGGCGCATTCTGAGTGATGGTGAAATGGTCTGATGAGAATTATCACTCATCTCTTTCTCTAGCAATGGTTTCTGGTCAAGTTCACCATTTCTTTTGTTCCAACCTATTCTACATCATTATCCTTTAAAGTAGGGTTGGATTTTCATGCTAGGGCTAGGCATTTCACCCATTTCACATTTCTAAGGATATGCCCTAGTTAGTTGGTATTAGCAGGCGATCACATGGGGTCAAGTACTTGTGAAATCGGTCCTCCTCGGATATAACTTCCTTAGATGGTCTCCAACGGGTTTATTCATGGATCTAGAAACACCCAACGGCCTCGGTATCCATGATTCATGGACCTGCCTTCCAAAGGTATGTGTTCGTTGATTTGTGATTCAACCAACGACACTTAAGGACTCTATTGGTTGAGAGGATGGGAAGTCGATGTAACACCCCAAAACTTGTATCTCATATAATGATAAAATTATACTTTTATTTTGTTTAAATTTTTTTCTAACCAAACAAAACTTATGAGATGAACACAAGGCTTTTTATTTAAACAAGTCACCAAATTGTTTACAATGCACCAAGATCAAAAGAAACCATTCTGCCCAAAAATACCTATTAAAAATCCTATCAAAATTAAAGGGAGACCACCCAAAACAACCAAAACCCCAAGAAGATAATATGGGTATTTCGGATCCGTCACAACGAACATTAATATGGCCAGAGCCATGGCAGCCGCACTAAGCATCAATGGAATGATGTGTTCTATATTCAACAAGTTGTTGAATTTGGAACACCTTAATGCAGGTATTAATAAGAGTCTAAATTCGACCGTTGCCCTTAAGGTGACCGTTGTTTTATTTTATGTCCAAAGAAGTTTAAAATTATATGAACGTTAGTGTTTTATTAAAAAAAATATTTTTAATTCAAACAATTTTTTTAAATGGTTTTCTTTAAAATAATAGTCGAAAATTAATATTGTTTTATTATAAGTACAAATTTCCAAGTAAATATTATCGCACTTTTTTTAAAGAATAATTTAAAAATAAATTTTTTTATGAAACGTAATTTATTCTCATCAAATAATTATTTAATATAATTATGATACTAATATATATAAATATATCTAATTTATTGTTTAGTTCCAAAATGTGATATGTGTGTGTGTGTGTGTGTGTGTGTGTATACATATGTATACTAGTTTTGAATTATATGAAATTATTATATAAAACCAATACTATTATGAAATTATAATTTTATATTGAGGTTATAAATGATATTGAAAATTATTGTTCTAACAGATTTTAATGATGTTATTTTGTAAAGGTGCAATATTTTAATTATGCGGAAAATTATTTAATTTATGAATAATTATATGGGATTTATATATTTTTTGAAAATATGATATATACATAATTATTATATTATAAATTTTTTATTAAAGTTTCATAACATTATTAACATTTTGAAATTTATTTAATAAAATTATAAATATATAACAATTTTAATAGAATGATTAAACTTGTACAAACTATGATAATAAATTTTTAATTATCAATTTAATTTATAAAATTATAAGAATATAACATGAAATATACAAATAGATGTTTTATAAAGGAATTTAATAATAATAACATTTAATTTTTAAAAGTATTGATAAAATAAATCTAATAGATTATTAATTTTTTTTAAATTTTGAATTTTTTTAAAGTTATTGATAATATAATATATGATAATAATAGAGTAAAGATATAATGAAATAATATTAATAATATAATTGTAACAATATTATAATAGTAATAAAGAAATAAATCAGATAATAAAGGAGAATCTCGTAATGGGTTTTGGGGGAATTCATGTGTGAGGGTATCGTGCCGTGATGAGGAGGAGAGGGAGAGTTGGGTGGACACTATTAGTTTCAGCAGGTCATGGTCAGGGTGTTTCATGCATGGGGGTTGCTTCAAGAAAGTCCGGCAGTGTTTGTTTTTGCGAAGAGGAGTCGGGTCGAAGTCCCCATGTCATGCAGTCGGGGTGCTATGTTTCAGACCAGAGGAGCCGGGGTTGAGGCCACGCATCGGTCAGTGTCATGCTCAGGGTTCCATCGTAGTCACAACTATATTCTATTTCTAGATTCGGATCTAAAGACTTCGATCAAGTCCGTTTTTCTTCGGTCTTCGGTCTACGCGTGGTAGGTGTTTCGTTTTTATCTTCCTCCTATGCTTTATTTTTTGAAGATATATAGATAAGTTTGGATTTGTGGAAATCCATTTTCCTTTTGATAAACTCTAGTTTTGTCATCATATACCCATTCACTGTCAAGTTTTATGTTGAACTGTTGAATGTGGATCAATTATTTCTACTGAAACAATTTGAATGGATTTGGTCGACATATGTCATTTTCCATTGCATTTTATATTCATATGTCATTGTTTTATAGATGAATAATTTTTTTCGTGATAGATGTCTTGTAGAAATTTTCTTGCCTTTATTATATTTCCTTGGTGTGTGTGTGTCGTTGGAAAAATGGCTTTATAAGTCTTCATTGTTAATTTACAATGCAGCAAAAACCATTTCTGCTAGTCCAGTGAGAGCTAGGGTGTGTTCTTTGATGCTGAAACTGCTGCACATGACTACATCTCAAGTAAGGGTTCAATACACATTGTCTTCCTTTTGAAAACTTGAATAGTATATATTATATATATATATATACTTTTATATAGTTTTATTTTACCCAGTTTTAAATCTGCTAAGTGTTGATTTACAATGATGTTTTAGAATGTAATGGGTGGAAATTATTTTCAATTACGGTATTTTATTTTCAAATTGGTAATGAGCTGAAAATTATCAAATTTTTCTTATTTATTTTAATTTATACAAGTCATGTTTCATTTAAGGTTGTGTAAGATATGGTTTGATTTTATCCTCTATGAAGTTTAGTTTCAAAGTTAAATTGTAAGGGACTAATTTTCTTAACTTTCTATTCATAGTTTGATTGATGCAATAAATATTGAAAGTGTGTGATATAAAATTATATGAGTTTGGCAATACCAGAAATTGTAAGTAATAAATTTATATACAATTATGAATTGTGTTTTGAGAATATGATGTAAGGGAATACCATTAAATTTCAAATATTTATTTTATTTACATAATTAAAATGGTTCCCTTCATTTTTTTCCTACTACAAATCAATTAAGAAGATTATATATATTTTATGAAACAGATTTTATTGTATAAGGGTGCACAAAAAAATTATTTAGATTAAATTATACAAGGTAAGTTTATTTATTTATTATAATTATATTCTCTATTTTCTGGTTCTGTATATGAGGATAATTGTTTATTTTTTTCAAACATATATTTATTTGAGATGTACTTAAGTTATAATTAATCAATTTATGTTTGAAAAATTTAAATCCATGACAAATATATATAAGTACATAAATATAGGTGTGTGGTCACAATATTTTCTTCACCATACAAATATATTTATATAAGTATTTTATTGTAAACTCAACGATTATTTGCTTCAAAGTTATGTAAGTGGGTGTGACATGTACATATTTTATATATATAAATATATGGTTATATGTATGAACCTATAAGATTTAACCATAACCCAAACTAAATTGTCCTAAAACAAACTTTAGTGGTTAAAGTATTTTTATGATATGTTTAATTAAATTCTCATGAATGCATGCATTACATAAAATAATTGTTGCACTACAAATCAATTGTAATTATATGATGTGAAGCATAAGGAATTGAATTTTATTAAGACATGACCGTTTATCAACACATGCTTTTGTATAAATGACATCTATTGTAATTTAAAATTATTCATTTTAAACTATAAATATTCATTTACATGAATCAAGGATTTTGAAAATTAAGGAACTATCATTTTATGTGGTAACCCCATCCATTCATTACTTGTATGTTTTAAATTAATTTCACATGCGCAAAAAATGTTTACTAGTTTATGCATGTTGTTGGGAAAATTATTATCAAAATAATAACTGACATATTATGATTGAGTCCATTGTCATTTCCATTTATCATCATATGAATTGAGCATGAATAATACCAATTCGAAGTTATAAACATGCATTCTAATGCATTGAAAGTTTATGGAAGAGTTGTAAAGTTATTAATTTATGTAATAAATCAAAAAAATTATTATTTATCACTTATGATAATTTATGAAATAATAATTTAATTATTCAAGGTGGTATGGGACACTTTTTATAATATGAAATTCTAAATTAAATTTTTCAAGGTGGTATGGGACACTTTGAATAATGTGAAATAAGGAAACATGAAATATGTGACACTTAAAATGATAAGTAATAAGTAATTTTACTAAATCTGAGTGGTATGTACACTTTGATTTAGAGAGATTGGGAATGCATTGGACTTAGTATATGACTATTGGGGCTCGCTATAGCCCCTCGATGCATCGGTAGGTCTCATGAGACAAACTACAGTCATGGAACAAGGCCTTGACAAAATGATTATTTATGGTCCTGGAACGAGGCCTGGACAGTATGGTTATGATGTCCAACATAAGCACTTTTCTCTTTACGGATAAGAAATTTAATCAATAAAAAGAATATTCAACTAGTAGAATATTCTTGGTTAATGAGCTTATGTACATAATAATTAGAAGAAGTAAAAGTTATGACATAGTATTTATGTAGAACTCAAAGTCTTTAGCCAATGTATGTTTCTCATGGAATTGAAGCTTTTATTTAAGTGAAACTATGAACATGTAATACTCATATTAATTAATTTTGTACTTTCATTTTTACATGGAATGAATTTTACTTCTTACCCCGTATGAGTATGCCTATGATTGAATCATTTTACCCATTTACTCTGTTAGTATTCTTTGAATTGTGCTCTTTTAATGGTTATGTTATGATACATGTGATATAGCATTTCTTAAGAAAATTTTTTATATAAAACTTTAAAATAATTATTTCTAAAGTTTTAATTAGTTTGTTATGTTTTAAAACCCCTTACTGGGCATTCATATTCTCACCCTATGTTTCTGAATAAAATTTTCAGGTATCAGTTTTCAACTAAAGAAGCTTGACAGAAGTGTCTGTTTTCCCAGAACCTGAACTGAATTAGATCCTCTGTATGGTACATGATGTGTAATTTATCAGTGCATGTTTTTGTTAAAAATTGCACATCATGTTATGAAGGCACCAACTCTGGGTATTCTGGGTCAGGTCCTCACATTCGGTCTCACCACACCCTTTTGGGAGAGGATTATTTCCTATTTTGGGGCTCTCTTATAGATTTAATTCATGTTTATATGTTCATGAATACTTGGTTCATTCCCAAAGAGTGTGTCCACTGGTTGCCCCTGGTTTGCAGGATCGTCATAGGCATGAATATATTTGATGCTACAGAGGTACTACTGACTTGAGTCATACAATAAATTTCTCTGGATTTTATCGTCATCCAAGGGGGGAAGAAGGTGATTTGATGTTGGTATTGGACCCAAAAGATGGGATTCCTAGGTATCCTTGAGAGAGAAATCAATACCGATGTATTTAGGATTGTGTGGATGGGTGAAACCTTTTGGATGGTCACCCTTTTGAGCTCGGGCCTTTGAGTAGGCATCCTACGTATCTTGGTTTGATCCAGAATCAGAGTTCTTGTAGTTCAGATTGGGTGGATGGGTGAACCCTTTTGGAAGGGAACCCTTTTAAGATCGATCCTTTGAGTAGGAATCCTACATATCCTGGTGTGATCATGAATCAGAGTTCTCATAGTTCAGATTGTGTGGATGTTGTAATCTTCCCAAACCTCTAATCCCAAGTGAGTCATTCTCAGTGTGAGAAACAAGGGATGTAAGAGATCCAACCAGCCGCATGCTTCCTCTCTTATTGGTGGGATGGGAAGAGCCTGAGGTGGAAGAGGCTGGGGTGACGGTGGGCGAGGGAATGGAGTGATTAACCTTTAAATGTGAAATGACATTAAAATTCGTGCGGCTCGGCCTTGGAAAACTAGGGACTTACCTTAGTGGGAGGGCCTCAGAACATGTTCTTGGAAGGGGAGGAGTTGCATCCTCATCAAATGTGGGAGTGAACATAACCCCTTCAACTGATCACTATTCATCATTCAATGGAAAAGTAAGTGATCACCCTTAATCCCTAGAATAGGGAGGTTCTCATCAGTATCCCAAGGTTGAACTTTGGGTTACCATGAAAATGTAGACCCATGGACATTCTTGAATCTCGAACCGTTGTGAGTAGAGCCTTTGTGACTCCGCTTACCATGGGTATGTAGACTCAAAGGGGTGCACTGATGCACCTGATGGTCTGATCATACAGGTCTTGTGGCTTTGGAGGAGGCTTTGGCCTGATGTTGGGGGATTGGTTTGCAAAGGGATCATGGAAGACTGGATGGTAATAAATGGGTGAGATTGGGACTAGAGGAAATAAAACCTGAAAATACCCCATTCCGCATTTTGTTTTCTTATGAAGGATGGGGGAAGCTCTGCATACCGCAGTGGTATGTGGGCAGAGGGGGAGTTTGCGTACCAATGTGTTACATGGGAATGGGTATAGACCACCGCACACCATGGTGGTACATGGTCCATCGTGCCACTTTGGGTTCTATATGTGTACTAATACAATACTTGGAATTGGGTTAAGTCTTCGTAGTGATACACTACACAGAAAACCATTTTGAAGGTGGGTCTGGGGGATCATCGTTAGCACGAAGCTCATCTGCAATAAGTATATGGTTCATGGTTTCACTATTTAGGTTTGCAGTTCTCTTTTTATTATTAAGTTCCCTTGTTTTATGGTTTGCGACCAGTTTTACCTGCAGAGAATGTGATTTGTGATTCGGGCTTCGTCGGTGATTTTAGACTGAAGTTGGAATCTTCTCCGAGTTATTTATTCTATCCTATGGGTTCCCTTCAAGCTTTCATTATCCCTCCTTTCTCAATTCCTTCTGTGCTCTTATTATAGAGCATTGAGGAAATTGTATCTATTGGGCATGCAGCACCATTTGTGGAGGCCCATGTAGAGATATTCTAACCCGTGGAATTCTCAGTCAATCTGAGGTTTGTGGAGGCTATGGTTCACGATCATGGTTTGAAGAACCCTGACAGTTTTCTTTGTTCTCAAACTACTGATTTCACGATATGGTACATATATTTCCTTCGCGCACATGAGTCCTTCAGTGATGTAGTTCATGGTGCACCTTTTTCGTTGTCCATCGTTCTGTAGGCCAGGGGTTTGTAAATCGTTCTGCATAGAAATGGTTCATGATTCAGGAGGTACATGGACCCTTCCCTATGATGGTATGTGGTCCACTTAAAATTCTTTGAAAACTTAGAATTACTTCATGTTTCTTCTGAAATTTTCAACTCAATTTGAGTCCATTCACCTTGCTAGACTTGTAGGAATACTTTATTCCGTCTGAAAAGTGATTGTGGGAGTATTTTCTTCCATTAGAATAATTTTTCAGGACCCTACAAATGCCCCCCATTGGAGTATGGTCTGTTCAGAATGGAAAGGGAACTATTCCGATGTAGAAACAGTCATGAACTAAAATGGTTTGCAGTATAAAAGATTGGCCTGGTAGGAGGGGACCATAACTATATATAGGAGACCATTTAATTTTTATTTTACTATTGCTCATGGAGAAAATTTCTCTTGACTCCCCTGGATTCCTCTGCATTTGTGTACCATGCTTCTTGCGAAAATATTGTTCACGAACAGCTTCGTACGCGATGTGAACCAAAATTTTCACCATATCTCTGTTCGCGTACTAAATTTCTGTGTAGGAGGATTCTACGTGGCTTCTGTGTCCGCATACCGATATTTAATCATCGAAACGAAATTTATTAAATATTAATCCGAACTTAAAATTTTAACCCGCAATCTTTGAAAATGAACTTAACAAGATCTATGTTTGTGGTATCCACCTTTTGTAAACCCTTTCATTCATCATCCAATGATTCATAGGCCAACCCCTTGAAAAGGTTTTGCGTACCATTGCTATACACGGTGTGAAAATTCTGCATATTGTAGCCATATGCGGCGGTTGATTCCACACATTATGTAGTACACGGGATGTGGCTTCCATGTACCATTTCCGAGAACAGTACGTGGAGCCTTATGAGGACATATTTTAAGTCTTTTAGCCACTCCTTTGTAGATTTTATCCAATCAATTTTTTTATTGGACTAATTTTTATCATCTTTTGGATCCCCCCATGCAGGTTGCAATATCTTCTTCATAGATTGTTATAAAATCAACAAAGACAAGGGAGACCATGGTGGGGAATAGGGAGGATCATCTTCAAGCTCACATTATTCATCATGACAACTTCTTAAAGGATTTATTGATGTCATATCTCTTAGATTACCCACTATTTGTATAATTAACACTTTACGGCTTTGGTCTCCTCGACGATGTTTATATGTCGTTGGCTAACCCGGATTCCCCTTTCATCCTCTTAGAGTCACTACAAGGACATGATCAAGACAACATTTCCCCAATATGAGAAGTCACACCCACTCCAATTCAGGAAAATATCTTCATACTAGAAGGCTCGGCATGGACTCAGGATAATCGCGGGTATCGCGATGGTGTCCCGAAACTAGGTTCCCAAGAGTACCCATCCATTATCAATAACTTCCAAGAAAATACTTATGGCGGGTGGAGCACCCAGTGGGATCTTCGAGCCAGATGATGTTTCTCTGATTAATGGGCCTAGGAATTTTAGGTACATCAGACCTGCTTAGAGTCCCCTAACTAGTTGGAGGCAGTGGGCTTGTATCAAGCAACCTGGGTTTCTCATTTTTTAGTCTTTTCCCCAGGAGAAATCCTTTCTGAGTTTCTAAGCCGTTGGTTTTCAAGCACCAACACCTTCCAATTATTGCATGGAGAGGTGGGAATCAACTTATGGGATATCCACCATCTTGTAGGACTCCCCATCCTTGGAGAGATGTATGAAGATTTCCCCCAGCAACCGCTACTTAGAATGACACTAACCACATGTCCCCTTTGACAAGGAGTTTATTGGTTATGGCAGATGGATTACTTAATCATCCCCTCCTACCTCGCTCTCTTATCCCATTCAAGGCGTGGATAGGATAATTATTGCAGGTGAATGGACCTAAGCTGAGGACTTTCCGTAGTCAAACTCATCCATCCCATCAGTCCCTCCAAACTCTATGGTCATATTGTGCTACCCTTAAAGTGGAAAGATATACCACATGGGGATATGAGCTTCAACCAAACGTATCACATGTTCTTATATTAGAAAGTTTATTTTCCATGTTTTTTAGTGGATGGATTTTCCCATCCTGTGATGTATATACTGGGGTTCAGGCATGTACTTTGATGATAGAGGTCACACTGATAGAGGGCCGACCTATTTATTTGTCCCTTCCTACTCTTTCCTGGATTTATGAATTATTTTAAAAAAAATACATGAAGGTAGGCCCCCACATCGTCTCATCAGACCATTTCAATTTCTATATGGGTGGATGAAAGAACACTTCCCATGTTATGAATATCATCATACTATAAATGTTCCTCATTCTAACTTTCAACCCACCCTTCTCAACATTTTCATTGTTCATCCAAAGAATCTAAGTGTTATTGATGTGCTTGGGCCATTGAACGACACTTCTCATTTCTCTTTTGCACTACATTATACCCCTAATGGGTCATTAATAGGTGATAAGTGTGGTTATTTGGAGTAATTCTCGTAATTCATCGCACTTCGGGATGGGATTCTCACTTCTCGTATATTCTCTTAGTATGTATGAAGTGTCTCACTACTCATATTTATTCATGGATATGACTATAAAAAGGACTTATCAATAAATTAAATTTAAATAGATTGTAGTAGTATTTTTCATGTATTGTTTCTCCATTAATGTAAATTGTGATTTATAGTTCTCCACCTATAATTGATGAGACCAGATTATATAGAAAAAAAATTATGTACAATTCAATATCATGATATCCTCACATCATAACCCTTAATTTTATGATGATTATTAAATAGGTATAAAACCTAGTCTATTTAACACTTGAGAATATTATTATGAAACTATATATTATACTAAATTTAGAAAAATAAAATATAATGGTAATGAAATAATAATTTACTTAATATGTGATATAATAATTTTCTCAACCCATCAAATCATATTAGTTTTTATAGTAAAAATTATAATACTAAATTTACTAGTAAAATACATAAAAATTATTCTCCTTGATAATGGCAGAAACATTTGATGTTGATGTCATAAAATCCAAAAATAATGGAATCATTTATAATGTAGGGTTATTATAATACAATAATATATGTTTTTCTATAAGGAGTTTCAAAGTTGAATTTGAAATGTAGAGGCCCAAATTTCCTTTATATCTCTACTTTTTATTTTAGATGTGTTGGGGGTCTTGGGAGGAAGTTTGGACATGAAATGAGGGAAATATGTAGACTCATAGATGAAATTTTTATTGTTGGCATATATCACATAGTAGTCATGTGGGTTACACCATGATTTTTTGGTTGATGAGGTAGGTAGAGGGAGGCTGGATTAATTGTATCATGGTTAGGTATCTTGTGATGTTAGGTGATGTGTTACACCATAGATCTTGGGTCATAGAATATTGGTGCTCATATTATTAATTGTGAGAGTTTCATTGTGTTATGGTTGGATAGGTTATCGTATTAAGGCTTCCAGTTTAATGTTATGTGGGTAACATTGCCTCAGGTGATAAGAGTTGAACCATAAAACCCTAATCTATGAATTTCCTTAGTTTTAACATTTTTGGAACCATTATACTATGGTGGTTGTTCTCCAAAATGGTCTTGGTTAGAGAGATTATCGGGTTTTAGGTGGAGGATGAGGTTTTCCCAATGATATTATGATGTCCAAGCATTGCATTGTGGAATCCCACAATGTGTTGTAACCTTTCTTATTTTTATAGAGTTTAAACCATTTTGAATCCCTAAGTTTTAGGGAGGATCACAACATGATTTATGAAATGATCCATCATTTTACTTGATGGTCTCTATTGTGTCATGATATTATGCTTTTAGGTTTTTAATATAAATTTTAGTGCCTTCTCAAATTACCTTCAATTTTTAAATTTCCCATCAAACCCTTAATTATTTATGGTTCATCTTGGGTGTCCATTGGTTATATTTAGAAGGATTTTTATCATTGGTGTCATGTGATCAATATATTACAATCTTATAAGTGATTCATTTCTTTATTATTATAATATTTCCTTATTATTCCCTTATCAAAGGTCACAAAATTGGTATCATTTTGGTTTTGGTAATTTTTGGTCATTGTCTTGATTGGGGAAGGTTTTTCATAGGTTTTTTTGCATATGTTAGAGTTATATGGTTCTTGATTGGAGTTCTCTCATCAATATTCTATAGTGGTTGTGAAAGAATTAATTTAGGTAGGATATTTGATATCTCTCTCTTCTATAATTTATGTGTGAAAGTGGAATTATCAATCCTATGTTTTCCTAGGGTAAATGTTAATAATTAACCTAATTTAGATAATGAACCATATTAAAGAAATTGAATGGAGAGATATGATTCACTGGTGTTCTATGAGATTCCATGTTATTATCTTTACACCTTTTCTTTGAGGATTGATATATGTTTTTTTTATACTTTTTTTGTTTCTATTGATATTCCTTATGATTGAGGAAAATTAAAGAAAAGTTTTCTTTTCATTTCTGAACAATTTTCATGTACTTTCATGCCAAAAGTTCATGTAATTATAAGGTTTTAATATTTTTTATTTTTTATTGACATTTTTTAAAACATAAACATTAATGATTGGTTTAGTCCATTTATGGAACAATTTTGATAAATTATTTTTTGAACATTATTTTTCATACCCAATCACATTGATTTTATCCTTCTTTGTTTTGTTTTAACATTTAAATTATATTTTGATTATATATTTGTATATTCAACCATGTATATAGGTGTTATAAATTAATTATTTATTTATTTATTCATTTATTCATGTATTTCATTTACAAACATCAATTATTTAATTTATTTTAGGTAGTAAAGTCATGGATGGGTGAGTGTAGATATGAAAACCATGTTCTTTATTAAAAATTAATTTAAAATTTATTACACAAAAGTTCACATACTATAACTCAAATGATCAATAAGTATAGTGTCTTTAGAAATTAGGTAAATATCAAAAAATATTGAACATTGGATGTAACAACATTATTTAAAACGTCCTTAACTTGCTTCTAAGATTCCATGGCTTTTAAAACTATATAAGATAACCTGGGGAAAACTTGAGAAAGGGGTGATATATAAAGACCAGTAAGGGAATAAACATAGATTAAGTTAACACATGTTAGAAAATAGGAATATCAGTGGATCATAAAAATATTAGGAATCATAAACATGATACATGATATAGTATGATAATCATAATATGGGAAATGTGGAAACAACTTAAAACACTTCATCATAAACATAGGTTAAGGATAAACTACCAAGACATCATGGTGTAGAAAGTAATATAAAGGAATTAGTTTCACTCTTTTTACTAATATAACATCTCATGTGGCTAACCATTACCCATTACATTGGAGCATTATATAATTCTAGGTGCACCCATCACTTTCATTTCATTCTCATGCTTATGTGTACCACATAGATCATACGACATGGATTCATTCATCATATTATTTTATTAAATGATAAAGGTGTGTAGAATAAATACATTTATTCCCAATTCAAAGAGTCATAAGTGTATAAAGGTGAATACCCTTTAAAGTAAATGGGTATGGTATTCACTACAAAAAAAATTGTCGTGGAAAATTATTGTGAAATTTCCATAACATAACAGCATCACATAAAAAATCATAAAATGGGTTGATGAGAGTTAAAGGGGTATCAAATAATTTGGACATCAATTTTATAGTAAGGGGTATTGAATGAAATCACATCATAAGTAAATGAAGATAAAAGATATAAGCAAAAAATTTGATACTTGAATAAAGTGGATAAAGAAAAAGATCCCTTACTTGAGTGTGTGGCCCCAAATGCTTGAGAGGGGGTTATTGAGATCTTAGGAGAACCTTTGTAGTATTATAGGTAGTTTAGGGTAGATTATGGACATTCTACAATGAGTTTTAGTGAATATAAATGGGATCTTGGGTGGGTTTATATAGGAAAAGAGGGGGATTTCTTTATTATTTAGGTTTTTGACTCTACATAATAAAATAAACAAAACCAAAAACCATCCCATGGTTTTTGACCATGTTTTCTAAAAAATTGGATTAGTTTAAATTATTTTATATTTCCAAGGTCCTAACTTAATAAAATAATATCTTTGCTTATGTGGTGGTATGTCATACTCTAAAAAAATGATTTTAAACCCTTAAAATACAGTAATGGTTTTGAAGGATTCATAAGGGATTTATAAAATTAATCAAATAAACATAAAATCACATTATTTTAAATTTAAAATATATATATGGTTATTTATACCATTTATATTATTTATTACATCACTTTTGGGTCATTATGTTTCCATAATACACAAAGTATATTTATATAGTATTTAATTTTTACCAAAAAATTCAGCAGTCTCAAAAAATTATGAAAAGATCACCATTATATAATTTTGAAATTTTTATTCAAAAAATAATATTAATTTTGTCTAAAAAATATATATAAATATTTCCATTTTCACTTTTAAAATGGTAATCAATAATTATTGATAAATACTGGGTGTTTTTTATAATAACAGTTTTTGAACCCTTATAAAAATTACATTTGACATCAGAAAAATTGCATGATAATTTATATTTAATAAAAAATATTTAATAATATTTTATTAAAATATAATTTATTTCAAAAATACCAATTAATTCATCAAAACAAATTCCTTTATTTAATTTTAATATTGACCACACAAACTATTTGTGTTTTATTGTATCAAAATAAAAAATCATTTATAAAGTAACCATAATAGGATGAAAATATATTCATTATTCTATAAAAATAATGTATATACTCATAATACTAGGGTCTTGATACATATACCTTTAATACTTCATAAAATTTCCTAAGAGTGTGGTGTGTAATAGTGAGACTTTCATGGGGTAGTTCCACATACATGATTTGGTTTGTGATCTCGATGACCTTGAACTTCACCCATAAATGTATTCAATCAGGATTAATTTGTTGAATATAAACTTGGGATTGGTCAAGGGAAATTCATATTGATTTTATCACCCTCAGAATCTCTAATAAAGGGGCTTCATAGGGTAATATCCTACTATTTGAGGTCATCACTTTCTTTGTCTGTGTAAATTGGATTTGTTAAAACCCAAAATTTATACTAATCATGTGATCACTTTTCAATAGCTATATTATCAATGATAATGATAATTAATGGATTTTTAAATACAATTGGATATAATAAAACAAAATAAGTGCTTTTTTCTATAACTATATAACATAATAAGACATTTAATTAAATAAAAAGGGGAATTTTATTTATAATAGTTTGGGTTGTTACAAAATTCCCACCTTAAGAATTTTTTCCCTATAAATTTTCATTTCCCACATTAAACAGATGAGGTTAACTCTATTTCATCACTTCATATAGTTCCCACATTGCTTATTCAAACTTTTGGTTTCTCTAAGAACTTTGATCAGATGCACTGTCTTATTTCGTAGAACATTGTCTCTACAATATAAGATCTTTACCGGCTGCTCCTTATATGAGAGATCATTAGCCAATGGTACCACTTATATATTGAGTACATGTGATGGGTATGGTATGTAATTCATTAATAGTGATACATGGAATACATCATATACTTGAGATAGGTTATGTGGGAGTGCTGGTCAATAGGTCACCGCTATGATGTGATGAAGGATCTCAAAGGGATTGATGTATCTTGGGATAATCTTTCCATTGTTACCAAATATCATCACTTTATTCTATGGAGATATGTGGAGGAATATCATTTCTTCAACATCAAACTCTAGGTCTCATCAATGATTTTTAGCATAGATCTTTTTTTGACTCTGAGAAGCCTTGATGCATTGCTGAATATTCTTGAACTTTTCTACTATTTCTTCAACCATTTTAGGATCTAGTAGTTTTAATTCCCCAAACTCATCCTAGAATGAAAGTGTTCTACACCTCTTCCCATAAAGGGATTAATAGTGAGCCATTTGGATGATCGATTGGAAATTGTTATTGTAAGAGAACTAGACCAGTGGTGGAAGTGCCCAATTAGGATAATTGTATCACTAAGGGAGGGAGGGGTGAATTGGTTATACTTTTAATTTTTATGTTTTCTTACAATTGAAACAAACCTCACCTCCTATTAAATATTTATTTTCCTATTTAAAAAAAACACACATTCATAGGAACATAAGTATTTACAAGGTTATCTATTCAATAAGAATAGTTATGTCCTTTTTATGGTATGGAAATGATCCAATACCACACAATCCAATAGAAAAAAATCCTTGTATTACAATGAGTAGGATATTCCCTTTCACTCATGCAGTACTTTGAAGACAATCCAAAAGTACGTGTTCACCCTCTTAGAACAAATAGGGTAATACAAATTTTGTGTAAAAATGCATGTTACCTATGATTATTTTCAATTTCACAAATGTATTCAATTGAAAAAAGTAATTCAATTTCTTACCCAGAAGATGGTAAAAATTTCTTGGACTTTGTTAATGAAAACTCGGTCCGTTTTTTCAGTTCAATGCCTCTGAGTCCGATTCTCCCTGATACGATTCTTCTTGGTATGATTCTCTCAACCTAATACATTCGAGTTCAATTATTTGCAACATGGAAATCATGATCTGATAATCCATCTTGATATAATTATCATCCAAATACAATAGATAATTTAAATATGATAATCAATTGAGTATGATAATCAATGAATACAATGATCATCTGAATACAACATGGTTATCTTGTCTCTTCTCTTTCACTTAAACCCATAAAAACTTCTTCAATACAAGTGAATATGGAAACTTATTCTTCTCTCCAAAAACAAACTTAGAGCTTCTCTTTCTTCTATGATGAACAGTACATCAATCAGAAAAATTGAAAAGTACACTTAGCATTTTATAGGTGACCCATGAATTTTTTGGTTTGAATCCCAAAATCTTTCCCCATCACTTAAATTCACCCAAATCAAAATTTCTCCTAAAATATCATGTGAGTTTTGAATTCATCAACTCTTCTCAAAGATTCTCAATTCTTCTAAAATCATCATCAAACTTTATCTTTTCTTCATATCAATCTAATTTCATCAAAAACAAGACTCTATATCAATTGAATGTAAATGTATAAAAAAATGGATACAATTATGAATGATAAATAATATGATTTGTATCAATTGAATTTAATTATTCTTTTGAATTTCATGATCCACCTTGACGGAATATTAATAAACTCCTTCATCTATGATCTTGAACCACTTCTCACTATTTTACGTTTTCTCTTGACCCACTTAAAAAATTCATTTGAAAGGAAAACAAAGTAATTCAACTCTTGACCCACTTGATGAAGACATTTGAAAACAAATCTGAGTTCATCTATCTCTTACTTTAGAAAATAATTCAACCATCTCAAATTGTTGACTACATTGTTGATCAGTATTTTTCATTATGATTTTCATCAAATTCTTCTCAATTAATTTTCCATTGGTCTCTGTTGAAAATCATTCTTCCAGAGTATGATGAAATTATGAATACGATAGACCGGTGTCAAAAGCTTTCATCTTCATAAATTGGCTTTCATTCCAACTCTTACTATGTATGATTGGCCTGGATATGATAATTCTGGGTACGATTGGCCTAGAAACCATTATCCTAATAATGATCATCCTGGATATGATCATTCTGGGTATGATTTTCCTAGATACAATTATCCTAATAATGATCATGCTGGATACAATCATTCTGAGTATGGTTTCTTCAATACGAGCATTTTCTTTCTCATCCTCACAAACATATTTTACTTCCTAAGCCTGAATATGATTATCTAGAATTCATTTTTACAAAATAAAATCACCATCACCCTTTTATTTTCATCTATATATTATCAAACTGAAAACAATTGGTCGCATCTCTTTCACTCTCCCTTTCTTTCATCAATATTTCATCGTAAGTTTCACAACATACATATGATTTATGAGAATTAAAAATCATCAAATCATAATAACATTTAATTAATATTATTCATAAAGACTTTGATTCTTCATCAAAATAACCACTTCATTCATACTAAATTCACTGTGAATTCGATGACTATTTACTTCCAACAAGATGCATTCTCAATTATACCCTTTCACCCCGATTCAATATGAATCCAATAAATTCCTCATTATGATCTTCTCCCATTCTAGACCCAAGTTGAGTATAATTAGAACATTTTTCATCAATTATATTATTTTCATTATGATGGCCTTTTCTTAAACAAAGTGAGTCAGATTATTTTGAAAACAACCATCAATATGATTTTCACAAAATACAAAGTGAGGTGATTTTATTTCTTCAAAAACTTTCCTTGACAATAAAAGACAACAATTGAAAAAAAAAATATTTCTCATCATCTTAGTCCTAATAAGAATAAAATATTGCTCCCATCTTCCTTTGAAGTCAATTTAGCATGATCTCAACGTGTCCTCAAGTGTCTAGATAGTATACACATATTGGCTATCAATTTGAGGGTGATAAGGAGTTATGAAGTTCAACTCAGTATTCAAAGCATGTTGGATACTCTTCCAGAGCATATAGGTGAATTTTGGATCTCAACTAGAAATAATTGATAGTGTAACTCCATGGATACTTACCACTTCTCTGATATATATCTATTAAATTTTATCTAGTGTAAATCCTCTCAAATTTTAATAAAGTGAGTTTTCTTAATAAGAAAATCCACCACAACCCATATAACATTATTCCATATTGATTTCTTTGTAAGACTAGTGACAAAGTCCAAGGTGATTTTTCCCTTTTCAATGTTGGTATGGGTAATGGTTGCATCATCCCCTTGGATTTTTTCCTTTCCACTTTAACTTGCTGACATACAAGACATTTTGGTGTTTAATATATTATCTAATTTTTTATATTGTCCCACTAATAGTGTTCTCAGAGATCTCAATACATATTTTTGATTCTTGGGTGGATAGAGAAGGTTGAGCTATGTGCATCATCCAAAAACTCTTAATTTAACTCAGGATTTAATAGTACACATAGTCTTGACCCAAATCTCACAACTCCTTCTTCATTAACATTGAACACTAAGAATTTACCTTTTCTTATAGTTTCTACTTTCTTTTGAATTCCCACATCAACTTTTTTAGTGTCCTTTAACCTCTCTAGAATGGATGGTTGAGAAATCATTTGTGAAAGGGTTGATGGTTTTATATCCTTTGTGATTATAATGTCCATCAAATATAAGAAGATCGAATCCCTCTCAATTCTCATCAATGATATAATTGTTATATCCTTTTTCCATAGAGGGTCTTCCACTTTATTTTCTTTACCAGGATGGTAGTGAATTGAGAATTCATAGTCCTTGATCAGTTATATCCATCTTCATTGGTGAATATTTAGCTCTTTCTATATGATTATATAATTTTGTACTTTGTGATCCAAATATATTTCACACTTCTACCAAAGAGATAATGTTTCCATATTTTAAAAGTAAATATCCCTTCATCCAACTCCAAATCATGTGTTGGATAGTTCTGTTCATGAAATTTCAACTACCTTGAAGTAAAGGATATGACTTTTTCATCCAATATTAACACACAGCCCAATCTTTTCTTCAAAGCATCGCTGAATACTAAAAAAGTTCTCTAGTTTTGGGTAGTGTGAGCACAGGGGTAGTGATAAGCCTCATTTTTAGATCCTTGCATATCTCTTAAAATTCATCATTATAAGAAAACTTGACTCCCTTCTAAGTTTTCTTGTTTAGAGGGTTTGACAATCACAATAATTTTCTCAAAAATTGATGATAATACCCAACTAATCCAAGGAAAAACTATGGATATCTGTCATAGATGTTGTCCTTAACCATCCTCCAATTGCTTCTATATTTAAAAGTTCCATAGATATCCATTTCTTGTGATTATATTCCCCAAGAATGAGACTTAGTTATACTAGAACTCACATTTGGTGTACTTTTCATAAATATTTTCATTTTACAAGTTCTTTATCACAATTCTCAGATGCTCCCCATGCTCATCCTTTATTTTGGAGTATATTATAATATCACCTATAAATACTACCACAAATTTTTCAAGGTAATATCCTAATACTATATTCATAATATCCATGAATATTGTTGGAGCATTAGTGAGCCCAAAAGGCATCAATATGAACTCATAGTGCCCGCACCACTTACGAAAAGCACTATTGGGGATATCCTCCCTCTTCACCATAATTTCATAATATCCCAACTAAAAATCCACCTTGGATAAGTATTATTCTCCACATATTTGATCAAACAAGACATAAATCTATGTAAAAGGATACTTTTTTTTTATCGTGATCATCTTTAAATTACGATAATCAATGCAAAGGTGCATTGACTCATCCTTATTCTTGAAAAGGAGAATTGGTTCACCCCATGGTGAAGCACTTAGGCATATGAAACCTTCATACAGATTCTCCTATATTTATTTTTTTATCTCCTCACGTTCCATAACAACCATTATATATGGATTCTTGGATAATGGTAATGCCCAAGGTATAATGTTGATTAAAAATTCAACCTCTCGGCTATGAGGAAGACCAGGAAATTCCTTGAGAAATACATCAGCATATTCCCTCACAATCGGCATGTTTTTTAGGATGATTATTTCCTTAGACTCAATAATTTGATCTATATATGATTTATCATAGGGAAATAATATCCATTCTTGAGATGTTGGTGCTAAAACGGATTCATCATCCACCTTTCACTTGTACAGAATCAAGGTTTGATTCGTAATACAGAGAGTGATTTCATTATCATGGAAATTTATGATGGATCTATATATAGAAAGACAATCCAGGCCTATAATTTCATCAAATCCCACCAAATGGAGTATGAAAAATTTCACTATAATGTTCAACCCAAAAATCATCATAGGGGAGGAGTTATATACTTGAGATGCAATAATTTCCCCATTTTCAATTTTTACTGATAGCTCTACTTCCATGATTTTGATGTGGTGTTTAAATAGTTATAATAAACATTAATGATATGAAGAAATCTGTAGAACTAAACTAAAATAGTACATTCTCAATCCTTGAATGAATAACTAGAATACATGTCACCACTTTATTTTCAGGATCCACTATAGTGATTGTGATGGAAAAGGTGGTTGTTGGTTGTCTCCAAAAACCCTTGGATTAGTGCATTGGTTTGAAAAGTGACTTGGTTAATTGAAATTATAGATATGAACAATGTGATGAGGGTTTATTTTAGAATTACTTTCATCCATCATATTAGTAGAATTATCCTATTGGTAATCATTATCCAGGTGCTCTTTTTTCCTATATCTAAATAATTTCCTCGTTCCCCTTAGGTATTTTTTGGGATGCTTCTTTCCTCACCATTAACAAGTGGGATGTTGAAATTTATTTTCACCATCAGATTTATCCATTAAAAATCCACATTATAATTCTTATCACCATGATACTCTTGAGAATCTCTGAGCTTCATTTTGACTTTTAGGGAACATAGGATAATTTCTTCATATCTATCAAAGTCACGGACTGCTAGGGATTTTCATAGACAAGGTTTTAGATGACCAAAGAAGCGATTAACCATGAATTTGGGGGTAACAACAAAGTTGGAGGCGTATTATGAAAGTATTGTGAAGTTTTCCCCATATACCCTAATAGATTTGTTATCTTTTTTCTTTAGGGAAAGGAAATCCCTTTCCATTTTAAGATGGAGAGTGTAAGGAAAATATTTATCAAAAAACATTTTTCGGAATTCCTTCTACTCCATAACTTCAATCTCTTCCTCACAATTTATATTCTTGATCAATGTTCACCACTAATAGAATTATCCCTCCATATGATAAATAGCTAACATAACATTCTCTTGTTCAGAATATTAAAGGATGGAGAAGATCTTCTCAATGGAGTTGATCCATTGTTTTGTGATTAATATATTGAATGATCAATTGAAATTCAAAGGAATTTGTTATATAATGCTCTCAATCACAACTTATTTTCTATTATGGGGTTAAATAACTCCTCCTGGTATGGGTTTCTATTCATAACCTATGTCAGTTGAGATATTATCATCATAAAGTTCGCAATTCCTGCTCCCATCGGGTTGGCTATCTCATTAGGGTAGTCATCACATTACCCATATCATTGGTTTTTCACCTGATTCATCTTATTTTTAACCATTGTCTAGAATAAAACTAAAATTAGGGATGATCATTTTTAAACTATTAAATACATAAATGGAAATTTTATGACATTAAAGGGGTAACATATAACTTAAATTTGTTTCCTTAACTTATGAATTTCTAGGCTTCAATCTATATTATCCATGATCTTTTTTCTAACATATATTATTATGGGAATTAATTGTTCCCTTAATAATAGTTCTTAATGATCTTATAAATTTGAAAATTCATATCCCACATGAGTGTCAAACCAAGTGCCCATTAAGGTCCATTGTCGTCTACTTGGTTACACCGAGTCAGGGACATAACACCTTGTCAGAGTTGTTACCCCTAGATATGTTTGTTCCAAAACCACATCAACTTGTAATATCCATAAAGGGATATATTTCCTTGATAAACCACTTAATATATACTTATCAAAATTTAGGGATATTTTCTTATACTTATTCATATCCCTAAGGCTTTCACTATATTTTTTTAATCCTAATCCCAAAAATAACTGATTTTTTCCTATAATACCAACTATAAAACACTTGTTCTTTATTAAAAATTAACTCATGATTTATTTTATAAAAGTACACATGTTAAAACCCAAAATATCAAGACGTATAGTGTATTTTGGAATTAGTTACATAGCATAACATCTTGAACTTAGGATACAACAACATTATGGAAAACTTCCTTAACATGCATCTATAATTACATGGATCTTAAAACTGCACAAGATAACTTGGGGACAAACATAAGAAATGGGTAAGATATAAATCCTAGTAAGGGAATAAACATGGCATAAGGTGATACATTTTAGACAATAGGCATATAAGTGGGGAATAAAAAGAGTAGGAAAAGGTTGGGTACAACTATCAATAGCAGAACACACACTACGAGAAACAAACAAAGAAAATAGTTCGGGTACTTGACCCCATGATCGGCACCCCAAACCCCACCCATCCCTGCCACCCCAACCGCCTGTGGGGGGGCAAGAAATGTGGAAAAAAATTAAAACACATCATAATAAACATAGTTCAAGGATAAACTACCAAGAAATCATGGTGGAAGACGTCCCATAAAGTAATCAGACTCACTCCCTATCCCAATATTCTTTCTCATGAGACTAAACATTACCCAATGCATTAGATAACTATATAATTTCAGGCGCACCCATCACTTTCATTTCATTCTCAAGATTAAGTGTGCCACATATATCATACAACATGGATTCATTCATCATCATATTTTATTCCATAATCAAGGAGTGTGGAATACATACATGTATTTCCAAATTTAAAGAGGTATAAGTGTATAAAGTTGAATACCCTTAAAAGGAAATTGGTATGGTATTTACTACACAATTTTCTTGGCCTGGAAAATTGCAGCAAAATTTCGACAGCATAACGGCAGCACATAAAAATTCATAAACTGGGTTGATGATAGATAAAGGGGTATATGATCATTTAGAAATAAATTTTACATTAAGGGGGATATGTAATAACATATATCGTAATAATAAAATGAATATAAAAGGAATAAGGTAAAGAAGTTACTTGAATAAAGAGGATAATGGAAAATATCCTTTACTTGAGTTTGTGACTTTAAATGCTTGTTAGGGGCTTCTTAAGAGCTTGGGGGTTCCTTGGGAGGACTCTAGAGAACATATTAAATAGTATGGAAGTTTTAAAATGAGTATGAGTGAATATAAATGGGATATTGGGGGGTTATATAGTAAAAAAGGGGGATTTCTTTATTATTTAGGTTTTTGACTCTATATAATGAAATAACCAAAACCGAAAACCATCCCATTTTTTCTTCCCATGGTTTCTTCAAAATCGTATTGGTTTTTATTATTCTATAAGTCTAAGTTACAAACTTAATAAAATAATACCCTTGATTATGTGGAGGTGATTCATACTCTTAAATAAATTATTTTAAAACCTTAAAATATGTTAAGGGTTTTGGGGGATTCATAAAGAATTTATAAAATTAATAAAATAAACATAAAATCATATTATTTTAAAGGTAAAACATATATTTGGTTTTTTATACCCTTTATAGTATTTATTACATCACTTTTGGTTTAATATTATGTCGTAATACACCAATTATATTTATATGGTGTTTCATTTTTACCCGAAAATTTTATTTTCATGGAAAATTGTGAAAAAATCATCATTGGTTAATTTTGATGTTTTGATTCCAAAAAATAATAATTTTATATAAATAATAATATAAATATATTCATTTTTACTTTTAAAATAGTAATAGATATTTATTGAGAAATTATTTTTTTTACAATAACATTTTTTGAACCCTTATAAAAATTACATTTTACTTCATAAAAAAATATATGATCATTTATATTTAATAAAAATTATTTAATAATAATATTTTATTAAAATATAATTTATTTCAAAAAATCCATTAATTCATCAAAATAAATTCCTTAATTGAATTTGAATAGTAACCAAAAATACTATTTGTGTTTTATTATATCAAAATAAAAAATCATTTATAAAGTAACCATAATAGGATGAAAATATACTCATTATTCTATAAAAAATAATTTATATAATCATATATCTAGGTTCTTGATACATATCCCTTTAATACCCCCAAAAAACTCCCTAAGATTAAGGTGTGAAATGATGAGACTTTCATGGGGGTGGTTCGGCATAAATGGTTTGGGTTGTGATCTCGATGAGATTGAACTTCTCCTATAAATGGTTTCAGTCATGCTTAAGTTCTTGGATATCATCTTGGGCTTGGTTAAGGGAAAATATCAATGATGTTATCTCCCTAAAAATCTATGATAAATGTGCTTCAAAGGGTATGATCCTACTGTTTTAGGTCATCACTTCCTTTGTCTATGTCAATTGGACTTGGTAAAACCCTGAATTTATACTAATCATGTGATCAGCATTCAACGGTTATATTACCAATGGTAATGATACATAAAGTTCTTTTAAATAAAATTGGATATAATAAAACAAAATAAGTGCATGTGTTCTGTATAACCACATTACATAATAATATTTTTAATTAAATAAAAAGTAGAATTTTATTTATAATAGTTCAGGTTGTCACAAGGGAAAATTTTCAAAGGGGGAAGATATATAAAATTATGTTATTTTTTTACACTAATTTTATAAGAATATATCCTATAAACATAAGATTAAAATTGATATATATATAATAATAATTTTTATTTTGGTTAGACTATGTAATATAAACCAATCTATAGAGGATGTTATGTATGAAACTTTCCTTTTCCCTATACATGATGAGGTTTAGGTGCATGCATATGATTAAATGCATTTTTCTAAATTATATGTAAGAATTTTTCTATAGACACCATAAGAAATGGATATCTAAACTAATAAATATGAATAGATAGTAACTATGTAATATAAAATGATTATTTTAGAAGGTTACAAATGATTAAATGGAAATTATACAAGATTAACTAGATCTCACATATGATTCTATACTTTTTGAAATACATCCAGTAAATTGTATAAGAATAAATCAAGTGAGTAAAGTGATAATTAAGTTTCATGGGCTATGTTGATGTGGTAGTCCCTATCTAGTATCCATTAATATACTAATCTAGATACAAGGTTCACAACATTATATCTATAATTTCACAAACAATAAAATAGAAGGGGAAAGAAGGATTCAAGAGGAATAAGATGGAAGAAAAGCAAATAAAACAAAGATATAATCTACTTCGGCCAACTATGGACCTATGTGAATGGTGATAAAAATTTATTTAGTTGAATATATTATTTATAATAGATTATTTAATTCTCCTACATTGAGTTTTAATGGATAATTTTATCAAAAAATTTAATTAGAGCATGAATTGGAAAACTGCATGGGAATTCAAATTTTTTCCATTTAAATTTAACTTTAGTATTTTTCTTCTATAAATTAATTCCATTCATATATTTAATTAATAAATTTTATTTGGATTAGAAAATAAAATATATACATTTTTTATTCAGATAATGAAAGCAGGATCCACCGTTTGAGGGGTGAGAAGTGTCTATAAAGTAAACATTGATGTGGATCTAACTTAATGGGTCCCACAAAAATAATTAAACCATAATATTTTTTACTTTTATTTTAATTGCCTATAATTTTGAAAGAAGTTGGAAATTTTTATTTGTATCATTTCATCCAATTGGAGTAACTCCTAGTTCTCAATTTATCCTAGTCAAAAACACGTGTGAAGTTGATGCATCCAGATTCAATGAATCTTCCAGACTAGAAATGTTATCATCAATGATTCAACCATAAATCATCTAAAACATAATTTAATTTGATTAAATTTTAAGTGTGATTGATAAATACATATGAGAACAAGTACAAAGAATACCACACTCAAATAGTTTTCCATTATTTATCCAATAACGTGTGGATAATTGGTATATTGAATCTGTATAGTTTGTATGCACAAAATTATTTTATTTAATGATTCAAAAATAACTTATTCAATATGTGACTAAATAATCTGAAATTTTTTGTAAGAAACAAGAATATGTGGATGAACAAATTTTCTAAATAAAACTTTTCCATATTATATCATTTATTGTTCTAAAGACGTATAAACGTTAATATGAAAGAATTAAAGTAAATGTTTTCCACCTATTTTGCCTATAAATTTGTAATTTATCTCCCCTTAAAAGGGAGGAAAAATTTTAGTTAGAAATTTCGTGGGCTAACTGTGTGGTTTTTGTGTTGTAATTTTACTTTATATTTTTAATATATATTATTTTTCTCCTTCTATTCCTCTTTAATTTTGTTTTTTCTTCTGTATTCTTCCTCAGTGCCCTTCTCAACTCCATGAAAATAGAGAACTAACCTCACTTCTTGATTGGGGGTGGATGTGGTGGATGCTTGAGTTAATTTAACTTCAAAAACATTTATTATTATTTTATATTAGGAATTTAAATAGTATTGAAACTATATTTAATGTAGATTTCACCCTCCTTTTTCTATTATTAGGTTCCTCTACTCATTAATATTTATTCTTATCCTTCATTATCATAATACTACATGCATTGCTTCAGTGTAGAATTGTGGTGATCAAGTGGGGGATATTATCCTTTATGCATTGGTTCATTGAGGGGTAATAACAAAAATAGAAGGTTAGTGATTGATTGGTTTGATCGCAACATTAATAAAATATTATGAAACTTTCAAAGAATAATGATGGTGTCACTGTAAACTCCTAAGAACAATGATTTATTTCTTCTTTAATAACTTCTTCATGTTTTTTTATTTGTGTTTTTACTTTATATATATATTACAAATTTCCAAACCCCAAATTAATTTATTATATAATTTAATTTAATATTTGATAGTTTTTAAACTTTGAAAATAGAAAATTAGTGTGTGTGACTGACCTTCTTGAGAGATCGACCTTAGGATTACACTGTTCTTTATTACTAGATAAATATAATTATTGAAGTGGGATTCATGAAAAATATCATGCATCAATTTGTCATTGTATTCGATAGGGACAAGTGTTTGTGCACAATATTTTTCAAAAAAAAACCCAAAAATCATAAATTTACATAACCAAAAAAATAGGACTTTATTACATATAATTCTCTACTAAGGTAAAAGATGGAATTTTATATTGACTTTTATTATTATTTCCCTTTTACAAAATCAGTATCTCTCTACCTCTATCAAGATTTAAAATAAGACACCATCCAAGTGGTGCAATTTGAAGAAAAATTAGAGGAGGAAACCTACCTATATCTATAACAAGCATACTCCAAGCGACACTAAGCGAAGAAGAATAATTAAAAGATGAGCTTAATTAGGGAGAAAATATTATCTTGAACTCATTTTATTCTAATTTTATTTACAATTAATTGAGTATTACCTCTCATAGTTTTAATTTTTCAGATTTGATTAATACATGGATGTCCTTAGAGGATGGTGATAAAGAAGATGATATCCCTATTGAGACTGAGTTACTAGTGGCCCTACCATAAGAAATAACATTCTAATTTAACCTATTTGAAGGGGAATATTTCATTATTTATTCTTCATGTTTTAATCATATTCAAGTTTAATTGTTTTCTAACTTCCCCTTTTATGAAATATCTCAGAAAACATCACATGAGAAATCTGTGGATGTTGATATTAAGAAGTCCACACAAGTAGTGGTAGTAAACAAAGAGGTATCATTATTTATCTTTCCCCAACCTTGCAAGATATACTACATTGCTAAGGGGATTGAGTTGTTTACAACTATCCAAAAAGTCCTTTAAAACCTATGTGAAGGAGTGTACTTTGGAAAGAATAGTATGTGGTAGTTTAAATCACACAAATCACATCCACTATCTAATTTTGGGTGAAAAATGGAACTACTAACTGAAGGCAGTAAAAACCAATACCTACATGAGGGTCTATACCATGTATTTTCCTTTTTCTACTTTATCTTTCTCTTTATCTTTTTTACTTTACATTCAATAATGTTATTATGTTATATTCTTTCTTTCTTTTAGTTTTGAATATATAGTATATAAGATCTTAACTTAAGGATACTACTAAAAAATAAATTCAGGTGGTATCTTTCCTTCCCATGGTTTTTATGCCCTTACCCATTTTTTGTGGATAATAAATTAAGAGTAGTTATATTTAATAGTGGGGAGAGTGTCAACCTTCTTAGAATATTTTTTAGGTGTTATTATTTTTATTTTTAATCTTTTTAGGAACTTCTAACTTCAATGAATGTCCATTTTAATTTTTCTCTATTGAATTTATTTTCATACTGTTTTCTTGATTTTGGATAAAATGGATTTCAAATGAATGTTAATGTGGAAACTTTTTATTGGATTTTGATTTTCAATAATTTTTATGATTTTGGGTAATTTTTAAAATATATTTCTATGAAATACATAATAAAATTCTTTTTTCACATCATGTGAGATATTATAATCCATTTTTATATATTCTTCATAATACCCACACTTTCTTGAGAGAAACATGGATTTTGTGTGCAATCTAGATATTGAGGTTATTGCCATTAAAATATTTTGAGATCATAATTTTTTTTTTAATTTGAATGATCAATTTATTTGGAAATCCATTTTTTTGACTTGAGGCCTGCATTTTAAATCAATCCTTATTAACCCTTATAATAAATGAATTTTATAATAGTTTTATGCCACATTACAATCTAATTTTTCCTTACCTTCCTTAACTCTTAATATTTTTACATGGATATTTCATGTTTAGTGTGTGGGAAGGTATGTTTTGTGTGTGGGAAGGTATGTTTTTGTGTGTTATTTGGGATAAAATTCATTATTTTGTGTGGATTATATGATATTATTTTTGAAAATAGAGAGAGAGAAATGGGAGTGAGTAAATATTCATTGTATTTTATTTATGTCATACCATTCTTCAAAAAAACATGGATTGTTTCTTGGGTAGGTCAAAAATCATCATTACTAGATTGATGATATTATGATCATATATGGTTAGGTGTTGTGTCACACCCCAACCATAGATGCCTATTATTTTATTCTTTTCTATGTCCTGCATATTTTAGATAGAGTTGGGTTTGGGTTTGGGTTCGGGTTTGAAATTTTTGAAACTTTGATATTTTTGGCAAGTCTCAGGTTAGTGCGCAGTCACCGCACCACTAGTGGTGACCATGCATTCAGTCTTGGAGACAGCACAGTTGATCGATTATTATTATTCAAAATGAAATGAAACAAAGTTTTCATTTTAATTATCATTAAGTTTTACATTAGTACTATTTTTTGTTGTTATTAATATTATTAATATTATTATCATCATTTTACTAATAATAATATTATTATTATTGAAAAATAAAATTATTATTATTCTATTGTTGTTGTTATTATTATTATTATTAGTAGGTTATTTTTTTTATTAACATATAAATTATTATTATTATTATAATATTATTATTATGTTTTTTTACCCTAAAACTACATTTCCCCCCTCCCTCTTCTCTTACCTGCGATGCACACCCCCCCCCCCGGATTAGCGCAACCCTACTTCCTACCCCGCTCGGCTTGCAGTGTACCAGCCCAGTCATCCTAGCTAGAGATCCTCCCTACACTAACCTTATCTGGCGTGGACTCTCTCCCTCATGTGGATGCATCCCCCAGCCCCGGTCCTCCTCTCACTAACTGGCTAGCTTCCCTCTCAGCACACCCTATTCTCGTCGACCCTCTACTTCATCATATACATGGCGACTTCACTCCAGCTCCCTCTTCCCTTAGTCTGACCTCCCCTATAGTGCCCCTTTTTAGCATGTGACCCTCCCTTACACAGTTTATTCCTCTCTGATCCTCCATGAATGAGGTCCTATTGAGGTCCAACTCTTCGAGGTAATACCATCCTTGATGTCCTCTTTTATTACATTGTCATTTTGTTTCCCTTTCGATAACTAGTTTGGATTCAAATGGAACATTAAGGTTGGGATCATGTGTGATTGTTGTGTTCATTCTTGAATAGGGTATGCGAAGACCTCCTCAGGTCTTGTTCTTGCGTGTTTCGACATCCACCGCTGAAGGCAAAGCAGATTGACTCTGTTTTGGTTGGCCGCTAACATCCAAGGTATAGTTTTATGCCCGATGTTTGGTTTTTCACTTATTAAGTGGTTTCTTATGGGTGTGTTAAGGATTCTATTAATTGTTTTGTAGTGTGTTTAACTATACGGTGTGTTTTTGGGTAGTTTCCAATAATAGTGTCAAGCGTCGATTATCCGGTTTGGTTTCTCCTTTGAGGTAGAATCCCTTTTCATTTTGTCCCCTTTAAATTTTAAAATGTGTTGATTGCTTGTGTTTTTAATTCCCTAAATATTAATTAATTAGTTTACTATGTTTTTTGATTAATTATATTGATGTTAAATTGGTTTTTAAAATAATCTAGTATGTGTTTGACCTTTTATAGCTTGTTTCTATAAAATAATGTGTTTTTAATGGAAACCAACTTCATTCTATTTAATAGTTTTTTATAAATTGTGTGATTAGTTTATTTAATTGTACAAGTGGTTTGTATTCTATTTTGGTGTGTTGTGGGAGTGTGTTTGATTTTAAAAGAGGTTTTTGAATGATTTTTAAGTGTGTGTAAGTCCACAGGATACTCATTAAAAAAATTAAAAAAAAATCAATGGTTTATTGTGTCAATGAATGGTGGATATGTGGTTTCTTAAAAATGGTTGAGAGAAGATCTCTTGTTATTCCATTTAATGTGGTAACATCCACGGATGCACGGAATGTACCCATGGATGAGCCTTCAAATGACGATGACATTTGGAGTGACTCTTCTCTCGAACCATGGTTTTCTAAAAAGAACTCCTTTTCGATTTTCCTCTCTCTTTTGATAAATGGTTTTATAGTTTCTAAAGTGTATCGGGGTGTCTTTTGTATATAAATCCCTTTTGGTATATTTTTATTGTTTTTTATGACTTGTGCATTTGGTTTATGTGATTCCCTGGTACTTTTGGTCATGTATTGATCTTTTCCGCCTTAATTTTGGGTATCTTTTGTTATAGTGAATTTTCGGTCAACGATAGAGGACGTGCACGCATATACTTAAGGTATGTATATATATAATATATATGTGTGTGTTTCCTCCATGTATGTATTCCCACATGGCGTAGGGAATACATGCATTGGATTATGGAAATATGTGTATATATATAGGTATGTGTGTGCGAGTGTGGGTTGGCTACGAGTGGTTGCTGCCTTTTTTCGCTAGGTTCCAAAGAGTTCGGCATGACCCGGTTCCCCTTTGAGGTAGGTGTTTCCATAATTTCCCTTTTCTAAAGTTTTCCCTAGTCACTTGCATGATTTCATTTAATTTATAAACGTTATTTTCACCTTTATAAGCATGATGGTTAATGCATTTTAGTATTTTTATGATAGTTATAATTGTTAAAAACAATTTTGAGATAGTCCCTTGATTATGTGTAGGTGTATTCCAAGTATTAATTTCCTAATGAATTCCTTTTATTCTTGGATTTTTAATTTAATTTTTAAATTTGTTTATTTCATGAGATGCCTAGCCCTTATATTTATCTGATAAGGTTGTATAGTTGTGAAGTTGGTTGGTGTATGGAACTTGGTAATAGTGTGGTTTTACAATGTGTTAAAATGATTTTGAAAAGGTTGTATTGTTTCAAGGGATTTGTTTTGTGTTTTTAGAATGTACTATTTAGTTATTGGTGTGTCTTAGATGTTGGCACATCCATGGGTGCACTAGGTGCGCACGTGGATGTGACCTCAAATGAAAATGACACATTGAAGAGATGTTTTTTTATGAAACTGTGTTGTTTTTTCCAAAATGGTTCCTTCATTATCAAGTGACTCTTGTGTGACTTTTAAAATATATCATGAATTGGAAACTCAAAAGAGTGTGCTCGGTTGTCTTTTGGTGGGCGTTATAACAGGATTTTGGTTTTAAGTCTCGTTTGGCATTAAAAATATAAAGTGGTATACTTGTGGGGTTTTGGGTAATTCTTTGAACATGCCAAGTTAAAGGCTCGATTAACACTTTGTTTAATGTGAAATGATTATATATATATATATATGGGTCTCTCCTATATAGGGTAACCCTTTATGGGTGAATTCAAAGGAAACATCTGTGTTTGGGGTAGGCAAGTGTGGTGATGACACGGTAAGGTGATTTATGCATGCAAGGGCCTCCTACTTATGAAATATTATTATTATAATCACCATGGGTTCCTGGGTGTCTTTAGTTGATTGAGTGAGGGTTTCTTATCAACCCTGATTATACGGGTTGGTACCCACTGGTAGGTATAGAGGCAAGATGGGGAGTGTTGCTGATTTCTTTTTCCATGAGGTCGATCAGTTCGTTATAGACTATGGGGATTCACCATATGCCGACAAGTGGTTCTGAACTGAGTACATCTATGGTTCTTCTAAGGATTTTTAGGATCACTCATGGTTACTTGATTATTTACATTTTTTGTATACTTTTAACTATAAATTTTATTTTATTTCTATCTTTCACTGCTTACTTGTTTTATTTTAGAATAACCTTGGTCTTGTCTATAAAATGGAAATGGTTTTGTAAATTGTATTTAGAATGTGTCAGGTTTTCTTTAAATGGGAAAAACATGTTTATTATTTTAAATATTTGAGGAACCTACTTCCATCATTGTACTTCAAACTTGGTTTTATATAATGCTTTAGAAAAGAGAACCTTTTGATTCAGTGGTTTATTCTTGGCATCCCTACTGAGCATCTCGGTGCTCATGACTATTATATCTTTCCAGTTGTTGGTTCAGTCTCTTGTTCAGGTTCTTGGTTCAGCTGCTCAATGTTAGAGAAGGATTAGTTCTGAGTTGGGTGGTGACCTATGAGGTCACATGAAGGTATGTGTAGTTTTTTTTCTTTCTACTGTTAGTTTCTATATTTATCTTTAGTCTTCATTCATTTTTTTTATTTTTTGTTTATGTTAAAAATCATTCCCAATGGTTTAATTTTGATGTCCAGGACTAGTTTCCAGCCCGTAGGGATTGGGAATGCCCCTCGGACCATGTCGCGGATCGGCTTGGGTGACCGGTTCAGGGTCAACCCAGGTTGGTTCATGAAAAAATGGTATCAAAGGTAGGTCCTTGTTATTTGGGGAGTTTGGTTTAAGGAGATTAGGATTGTCAAGGCTCAAGAGGTAGGTTACGGGTTGGTGCCTAATCACTGCTGCTCATGACAAGACCTGAGTTACCAGGGGTAATCCAGGTTTTGAGTCTTTTATCTTTGGTTGATTTGGATTGAGGGATGAAAATGGGGATTAATTGGTTCACGTTACGGCCTCAGATGGGGTGGTGACCTGTGTGAAGTACAAGTTCCCGGTTCAACATCCTCTTAGTGTTATGCCTTACTTAGGGCATGGCTCACCACCATGTCTCTGGGTTAAGTATATGCACTAGTTCTTCATTCTAATGGTTTGTTTTTGGTTTTGTTTCCTTTTTTATCTCGGTTGATGTGAATATGTGTTAAAAATTAAAGTTGTTTTGAAATGGAAAAGGTTTTATTTTAAATTATTTTGAAATTGGTAAAGGGGGTTTTTTAAAGGGGAAGTGTTTCAATTTTTAAAACATGGTATGTGTTTGGATTTGATAAGGAGAATATCTGTTTGAACCTTGGAACTCCATATGAAGGGTCACACGTGCATGGGTATGTACTAAGAGTGTGTGGGGGAACTTGTTCACATATTATGTAAGTGAGATTGAATGAACGCACATGTGACGGTTCATAAGGTTCCATAGATGAGTTTTAATAAAAAAATAAAATAAATGGCCGTTTTTGGAAAAGAAAATTTTACGTGGGTTTGTTTATGTATGGATTATGTGCCTATTTCCCTTGGCTTGGGCTATTTCTTTAATTGAGTTTTGTCTTGATGCTGGTTTTGATTATGTTTTTTGTGTTGTTCTGAATACGCCACCCAGAAAGACTCCAAAAGTTAATAGTGAGCTATGCTCAATTCCCAGTTCTTTTCATGTGTTTCCAATTTATCGAGGTAATCGAAGTCTGTTAGAGGCAGTTCTTTGGCATAAGGAGATAGAGTGTTTCTTTGGGTTGTGGTGAACTCCTAAGGGTGTTAAGGTTTATACCATCTCAGGTTTATTTGCTGGTCTAGTTCTTGACTAGTAAAGATGGGATGTCCCACCAACATTGAAGTTTAGGGTGTAGTTGGTGGTGGTCGGCTCTCACAAAGGTTCCCCATCGGGAAAGGAGTGCATTCCGGAGGAACCTATCTCCAAGAAGCTATCTTTGTCGGTACCGGCTCCTAGTTTTTCATAATGCTCTCTTGTGCACCACCAGTATGGCCAGTTCGGGCATTCTAAGCCATCATGTTGCATCCCTTTAAAAATGTACAACCATTTTGGTTGTTTTAATCATCGAGTGGAGGAAGGAGTTAGGGACTATAGGATGAAAATGAATGACTCTGAGGCAGGAGATGCTTCATCCATCAGAGCCCCAGCCACAGGTCTCGGGGTGAAGCTCGTGCACAGTCAGAAGTTACCAAGGTTGTGTCAAACCTCAGTCCAGGTCATGTTTTCAGCCTTGGGATGAAATATCCAAAGTTTATTTGTTTTATTTTTATCACCTTCGTAAGCTCATACTTGTTGTGATGGTGTGATGAGCTCATTCTACCACAATTCAAATGGCCTTATCTGCTTCTAGTTTGGATTTCAAATTGTTTGTTGTCCTTGAAGGTTGTAGGCCCATTAATAATTAGACCTATTCTAATTTTGAGTGGGTCTCAACTGTGTTCGTTAGGGGGTGTTTTATTTCGTGAAATTGATGGGAGGTGTTGACTTAATTTCTCATCCTCAAGTTTCTGGGTTGTTTCATAGAAAGCTTTCCGTCAAAGTCCCAGGTGTGTTGTTCGATCCATATGGGGAAAATGAAAGAGTTTGGTTTGGGAGTTCCAGAATTTCCCCACCCCCTGGGGGGTGTTCGAGTTTCAATGGTTTCTGTATTAGTGAATTCTCATGGTGGGGAGAACCCTCCCATGTTATCCCCTCAATATCATGTTGCGGTCCTCCTTGAATTGGTAGGGTGTGATGTTTTTTGGGAATGGCCACACTTAGGCTCTCGGTTATCTATGATTTTGTCTAGGCATGGACTCAAGTTGTGTCAAATATTGTCTTGGTGACTTTCTGGGAGAAGAAAGTGTTTGTGGTGGGGAGAATTGTCACACCCCAACTACAGATGCCTATTATTTCATTATTTTATCCATCCTGCGTCTTTTGGATAGAGTTAGTTTTGGGTCTGTGTTTGAAATTTTTGAAACTTTGATATTTTTGGTGGGTCTCGGGCCGGTGCACGGTCATCGCACCGCTAGCGGTGACCGTGCGTTCAGTCTTGGAGACTATGCGGTTGACTAATTATTATTATTCAAAATGAAATGAAACAATGTTGTCATTTTAATTATCATTAAGTTTTATATTAGTATTATTTTGTTGTTGTTATTAATATTATTAATATTATTATCATCATTTTACTAATATTATTATTATTATTATTATTATTGAGAAAGAAAATTATTACTATTATATTTTTGTTGTTGTTATTATTATTATGAGTAGGTTATTATAATTATTAACATATCAATTATTATTATTATTATTATATTATTATTATTATTATTTAACCCTAAAACTACCCCTCCCCCCTCCCTCTTCCCTTACCCATAACGCACACCCCCCCCCCCCCGAATTGGAACAACCCTACTCCCTACCCCACTCGGCTTGAAGTGAACCAACCCAGTCGTCCTCGCCAGAGCTCTGCCCTGCACCGACCTCATCTGGCACGGCCTTGCTACCTCGTGCGCGCTCAACCCTCAGCCTGGGTCCTCCTCTCACTCACCGTCCAACTTCCCTCTCAGTGCGCCCTATTCTCGTCAACCCGCTGCTCCAGCCTATGTGCGACGACTTCACTCTGGATCCCTCTTCCCTTAGTCGGACCTCCCCTACAATGCCCCTTTTTAGCATGTGACCCTCCCTTCTGCGTTTGATTCCACTCGGATCCTCCATGAATGAGGTTCGATACTTTGAGGTAATACCATCCCCGATGTCCTCCTTTATCACGTTGGCCTTTTTCTTCTCTTTTGATACCCAGTTTAGATTCAATAGGAACCTTAAGTTTGGGATAATGTGTGATTGTTGTGTTGTTTCTTGAATAGTGTATGAGAATACTTCCTCATGTCTTGTTCTCGCATGTTCCAACATCTGTAGCTGAAGGCGAAGCAGATTGACTCAGTTTCGGTCCTCCGTTGACATCCAAGGTATAGTTTTATGCTTGCTGTTTGGTTTTGAACTTATTAAGTGGTGTCTAATGGGTGTATTAAGGATTCTATTAATTGTTGTGTAGTGCGTTGAATCCTATGGTGTGTTTTTGTGTGGTTTCCGATAAAAGTTTCAAGCGTCGAGTATTCGGTTTGGTTTCTCCTTTGAGGTAGGATCCCTTTTCATTTTTCCCCATTAAATTTTAAAATGTGTTGATTGCTTGAATTTTAAATCCCTTGAATATTAATTAATTAGTTTACCATGTTTTTCGATTAATTAGATTGATGCTAAATTAGTTTTTAAAAGAATCTAGTATTTTTTTGTCCTTTTATAGCTTGTTTGTATGAAATAATGTGTGTTTTTAATGGAAACCAATTTGGTTCTATTTAATAGTTTTGTATAAATTGTGTTCTTAGTTTATTTAATTGTAAAAGTGGTGAGTATTCTGTATTGGAGTGTTGTGGGAGTTTGTTTGATTTTAAAAGAGTCTTTTGAATGATTTTTAAGTGTGTGTAAAGCTATGGGATACTCATTAAAAATAGTTTAATAAATTTTTTGATGGTTTATCATGTCAATGAATAGTGGATGTATGGTTTCTTCAAAATGGTTGATAGAAGACCTCTTGTTATTCCATTGAATGTGGGAACATCCACGTATACACGAAGTGCACCCATGGATGAGCCTTCAAATAAAGATTAAATTTGGAGTGACTCTTTTCTATAACCATGATTTTCTAAAAAGAACTCTTATTTCCCTTTTTCCTCTCTCTTTTGATAAATGGTTTCATGGTTTCTAAAGTGTATCAGGGTGTTTTTTGGGTATAAATCCTTTTTGGTAGCATTTGATTGTGTTTTATGACTTGTGCATTTGGTTTATGTGAGTCCCTGGTACTTTTGGTCGTGCGTTGGTCTTTTCCGCCTTAATTTTGGGTATCTTTTGTTATAGTGAATTTTTGGTCAACGACAGAGGACGTGCATGCATATACTTAAGGTATGTATATATACAATGCATATATGTCCTCCATGTACATATTCCCTCATGGCGTAGGGAATAAGTGCATTGGATTAGGGATATATGTATATATATAGGTATGTGTGTGTGAGTGTGGGCCGGTTACGAGTGGTCACCACCTATTTTCGTCATGTGCCAAAGTGTTTGGCATGACCGGGTTCCCCTTTGAGGTAGGTGTTTCCATCCTTTCCCTTTTCTGGAGTTTTCCATAGGCACTTGCATTATTTAATTTAATTTATAAATGTAATTTTCACCTTTATAATCATGATAGTTAATGAATTTTAGTGTTTTTATGATAGTTATAATTGTTAAAATCAATTTTGAGATAGTCCCATGACTATGTGTAGGTGTTTTGCAAGTATTACATTCCTAAGTCATTCCTTTGATTCTTGGATTTTAAATTAAATTTATAAATTTGATTATTTTATGATATGCGTAGCCCTTATGTTGATGTGATAAGGTTGTATATTTGTGAAGTTGGTTTGGTGTGTGTAACTTGGAAATACTGTGGTTTTATAATGTTTTAAAATGATTTGGAAAAGGTTTTGTTGTTTAAAGGGAGTTGTTTTGTGTTTTTGAAATGTACTCTTGGTTATTGGTGTTTTATTAGATGTTTTAACATCCATGGGTGCACTAGGCGCACACGTGGATGTGCCCTTAAATGAAAATGGTGCATTGAAGACATTTTTTTTATAAAACCGTGTTGTTTTTCCCAAAATGGTTCATTCATTATCAAGTGAATCTTGTGTGAATTTTAAAAGATATCATGAATCAGAAACTCAAAAGAGTGTTCCTGATTGGATTTTGGTGTGCATTATAACAGGAGTTTGGTTTTAAGGCCCATTTGGCATTGAAAATATAAAGTGGTATTTCTATGGTGTTTTGGGTAATTCTTTGATCCTATCAAGTTAAAGGATCGGTTGAAACTTTGTTTAATGTGAAAGGATTAAATATATATGTGGGGCAGTTATATCTAGGGTAACCCTTTCTGGGTGAATGCATAGGAAACGTCTGTGTTTTGGGTAGGCAAGTGTGGTGACAACACGGTAAGGTGAGTCACGCGTGTGAGGGCCTCCTACTTACACAATATTATTATTATAATCACCATGGTTTCTTGGGAATCTTTTAGTTGATCTAGTGACAGTTTCTTATCAACCCCAATTAGACGGGTGGGTACACACTGGTTGGTATAGAGGCCATATGGGGAGTGTCGTAGATTTTTTTGCCGCGAGGGTGATCATTTGGTTATAGACTATGGGGCTTCACCATACGCTGGTAGGTGGTTCTGAACTGAGTATGTCTAGGGGTCTTCTAGGAATTTTTAGGATCATCCATGGTTACTTAATTATTTCCATTGCTTTTCTACTTTCATTTCTACCAGTTAGTTTATTTCTATCTTGCACTACTTACTTGTTTTATTTTAGCACAACCTTGGTCTTGTCTATAAAATGGAAATGGTTTTGGAAATTTTATGTGGCATGTGTTGGATTTTCTTTAAAGGGTAAAACCATGTTTCTTATTTTAAAAATGTGAATAACCTAATTCCATACTTTTATTTCAAACTTGGGTTTATGGACTGCTTCAGAAAAGAGAACCTTTAGATTCAGTGGTTTATTTTTGGCATCCCTACTAAGTATCTTGGTGCTCACACCTATTATATCATTCCATTTGTAGTTTCATTCTCTTGTTCAGGTTCCTAGTTCAGCAGCTCAATGTTTTAGCAGGCTTAGTTCTGAGTTGGGTGGTGACCTATGAGGTCACATATAGGTATGTGTAGTTTTTTTTTATTTCTGCTGTTAGTTTCTATTTTTATCATTAGTATTCATTCATTTTTTTATCTTTTTTTATGGGCCAAATCATTCCAAACTTTTTAATTTTGATGTCCGACACTAGTTGTTAACCCATGGGGATCGGGAACACCCCTCGGGCCATGCTACGGATCAGATCGGGTGACCGATTTAGGGTCGACCTGGGTTGGTTCGTGACATGTTGGATGTTGGATTTTTTCTAAGTGAAACCTTATAAGAATAAAAATATGAAAAAAAATATGAAAAAAATGAAAAAAAAAAAGAAAAAACCAGAAAAAAGGGAGAATTGTGGTGATTTTATTAATTGTATTCATTTCTTCACTCATAAAAAATGTTATTTTTTAAAAAAAGTGTTTTGTTTCAAATATAAGGGGAATTTAGTGAGTTATATTTTAGTTTTTTCACTTAAATATTCATGAAATGGAATTTAAGAGTTCAACATCCTCTTTTCTACATTAAAATTTTAAATGTTTTTATATACTAAACTCAATCAATAGAATTAACCTTGAAAATAACTCATAATTTATAACATTTTTTTGTATCTTGGTGTAGAGAGATGAGAATTTTCACAAGCCTATGGTGACATATTCACTTTCCAAGTATGATAATAACTCCAGATTTACTTCTCTTGAGTGAAGAGTGGCATGAATTTTAATTTGAGGTAGGTGTGATTGTTTCATGGATGGATTATTGAGGTTCAAAAAAATTAAATTTAAGATAACAAAACGAAAGGAAATTTTTTCATAAATTATATATGATAAATTATATTTTAGAAAATGTTGTGTAAATTTTCTCATTATTTATTTTTGTGTGATTTTGATGTGGATATTAATTAATTTTCATCTGTGAGTGTAAAAATGTTAAGCATGGAGGAATTGATAAACCTTGATTTTATTGAATATTTGGTTTATAATAAATGATTTAATTCTTATACATTGATTTTTAATGTATTTTTTAATCAAAATTTTTAATTAGAGCATGATTTTGAAAATTACACGGGAATTAAAGTTTTTCCCTTTCAATTTCACTTTAGTATTTTTCTTCTAAAATTTTATTCCATATGTATGTTAATTAAAAACAATTAAGTGGGTTATAAAATAATATAGTTACATTTTTTATTGATATAATGAAATATAGATCTATTGTTTAAGGGGTGGGAAGTGTCCATGAAATCAACACTGATGTGGATCCGATTGGATGGGTCCCATCATAATAATTTTTCCATAACATTTTTTCCATTAATAATATTTGCCTAAAATTGTTACAAGAGTTGGAACAGATTATTTGGATCATTTCATCCAATTCGAGAAACTTTTTTTTGCAAGTTATCATGGTAGAAACTGCAAGTGAAGTTTGTGTATCCAGATTCAATTAATCTACTAGGATGGAAATGTTAACTTCAATGATTTCACTATAAATCCTTCAAAACCTATTTTAAGAGGATGAAAATTTATGTTTTGATGAGAAATAAATATAGGAAAAATTCCATAAAATACCACATTCAAATATTTTTAAATTTTCATTTTCATTGTTATGTTATAATTAAAATTTTACTTGTTATGAATATAGTTGTTTCATGGCTTTCATGAAATATTACATGTGTGTTTTTTGAGAATTTTATTTCCTTATATCATTTTTAGTTTATTTAGATTTTGGCGTTAGTTTTCCTTATTATAGGATTCATTCTATACCCTTGATAATTTTTTATCCAGTGGCCCTACTTTACCCCAAGTGTTTTTTTATTTCCTTGAGCTTGATCCATGATTTTTTTCTTATGCCCCTAAGTATGCTTCTGCATGTCCCTACCAACTGTGATGTATAATATTACTTTATTGGAACATTTAATCACAATTATCTATATATCTCTATCCTTTTCATCTTTAATACACTACCTTGAGTCTCACTTGGATTCATCTTTACGCCCGGGATTTTCCTTATACGTTCAGTACTTTCTTCCACATTCACTCTGGTTTGGGTTTGGAGAGAGAAGGAAAAAACCACTGGTTTTTCTGGTGAGAATTTGAGAGGAAATATGAGAGATTTGGTCATGGCCTTTCCTACTTGTTCCTTAGAATTTAGGGTTCCCATTTTCTACAAATGCACTTTTCATTCGATGGAGATTCAGTAGAGACTCCTTTTTAGAACATGATCTGGACATTTCTCATAGAGGCATGGTGGTTGAAATTCCATACTTCCAACCATAACTGTATTTTTTTTAATGAAGTTAGGCATTGTAATCATTTTAATTTTTTTCATTTTTCTCATGTATCCTTTTTTTGTGTGCATCGTGAGTCCATCTAGGAGTGGACAGTGCTAACTCCTTAGGATATATTTCATCACCATTATTAGGTTTACCTTAGATGGCCTTCTCAGATAATTTATTTTGAGTTTTTTTATTTCTTTCAATCTAGTATGTATTTTCTTTTTCTTCTTATTTAATAAGAATCTTGTCTGGATTGGTGTTCTCACAGTGCACATAGGATCAACGTGATCTGAAGTATGTTACATATTAGTGTTCTTTCATTTTTTCCTTTTCTATTTAAACTATAGAATTCATCATATTAATCAAATTAACATTTTTTTAATAAAACCATTTTTTTAATCAATTCTTAACTCATATAAAATGTATCCATGTATATTTTTTATTCTTAATGAAATCCACTTCAACACTTCCCTTAACAATTGGTATCATATCTATCAAAAATGATTACAATGGGATATATGAAGTTCAAAATAGTAAAAAAATGATGGGGAAAATGATTTAAACCTATATAGAATCAATATAAATACCTTGTTGGATCATAATGAGTCAATAGATACTCTTAGTGATTCTAATAAAAAGCTTACCACTCTTTCCCTTGAAGAAGATATTGTTACTACTTATGTTGATTTCTATGAGTATGTTCTTCAAAAAATCTTGGAGCCTTATTTTTTCATCTTTAGGTGATACGATTCTTATTGAAGTAACCTTTGAGTCTTCTACTACTGGTATCTGGTCCAAATTGGAAGCCATGTACATGACTAAGTCTTTAAGTGGAATATTATACAAGAAAATGAGACTTTATACTTTCAAGATACATCCTAGAAAACCAGTAAGGACTCATATTCAATATTTTAATATAATACAATTAGATGTGTCCAACATGGATATTGAAATAGGGTATGGGGATTAAGAAATATTTCTTTTAACTTCATTGGATGAGTCTTATACTTCTGTTAAGGACTCAATGATGTATGGTGGGGAATCTCTAACTCTGGAAGAGGTCAAATCAACTTTTTTATCCAAATAACTTTAGTGGAATGGAAATGTTAAGAGTAAGGTTTAGGGTTTAAACATTAGAGGCATGAATGAATATAGGGATAAACAGAAATAGAGAAGTAAATTAATAGAATAGATATCTAAATCCAATAGTAAAGAGTTAACGAATAAAGTGTTTAATCTCTTACATTGTAAACAAACTGGATATATGAAAAGAAAATACCCAAATAAAATGAATAAATATAATGAAAATAGTAGTGACTGTTCCTTATTAGTTAAATGGGATCATGACATAGCCGATGTATTGAATTTTTTTTGTCATCCTACCTCTAAGGAATAGAATTTTTATTCAGAATGTTCCTTTAATATGTGTTACAACAGAGAGTCTTTTGATGATTTAAGAGATATTTAATCAATTTATGTTTACCTCGTAAATAATAAGAGTTTTTGCATTATGGGTATAGGTTCTATTTCTTTAGAACATCATGATGGTCTGGTTAAAACTCTTGAAGAGGTTGGTTGGGTACCTGGACTTAAGAGAAACCTCATTTCCTTATATATTCTAGACCAAAAGGGTTATACCTTTATGTCAAGTTGTAGTTGTCTTAGAATTTCCCATGTCTATCTCATTATCATGAAAGGAACACTCTTGAATGGGTTGTACATTTTAGAAGGTAGGACACACATGAGACAACTAAATGTTTCTCATGTCCCAATGTTAGACAATACCACTCTATGGAATTGAAGACTAGGGAACAATAGTTCCAAGGGTCTTAATGAGATTAGTAAGTAAGGCATGTTAATCGATGTAAATCCCAACAGCATACCATTTTATGAAGACTAAGTTTATGGTAATTATAAGCAGTTTAGTTTTGATAATTCATCATGACAAGCTATAAACCCTGTAGAATGTGTTCATTCAGATATGTGTGGTCCCTCTTGTACTGCCTCTCACAATGGGGGTTATTACTTTGTCATTTTTATAAATGATAACTCTTATAAAGTTTGGATTTATATATCAAAACACAAATCTGATAGGTTTCAAACTTTTAAGAATGGGAAGGAAAGTATAGAAAATGATTCTAGTAATAAACTCAAGGTTTTAAGAATTGATAATGATTTTGTGTATCTTTCTACTAAATTTTTTTAGGTTCTTAGTGCTAAGGGTGTGAATTGGTACAAATCTATTGTGGAAACCCCAAAAAATAATGGATAAGATGATAGAATGAATATGACTATCTTAGAAATGGTTTTATGTATGTTACCCTATTCATATATTCCTAATTTCGTCTGGGTTGAGTCTATTACCATAGTAGTGTACATGACTAATAGATGTAAATGTTGTGATAACGCATTCAAAACATTGGATGAATTTTGGATATGAAAGAAACCTAGCCTTGATCACCTTAGAGATTTTAGATCCATGGATTATGAAAATTCTAAGAATGATAAGCTAAAACCTAGGCCATTTAAGTGTATTTTGTTGGTTATTCATAGGTTGTCAAGGGATACAAGCTATAGATAGAAAAATCAGGGTATCAAATATGCATCATTAGTCGTGATTTTTTTTCTTTGATTCGTGTCTTCCTATAGGGAATACTACTGAACTCAAAGAGACTAGTATATCCAAACCATTGGTTATGATCCTGAAGCTGAGGAGGGTGACCTTAGGGGTTACCAACTAACTTGAGACTGATCCAGGTGGATTATTGAACATCATTTATAGTTTAACCATGATGACATGGTTGTGTATGCTTGTAATTTTTCTCAAGACATGAGTAATTATGAACATTAAACTTTTAAGAAAGTTTTTAAATCTAAAGAATCCTGATAGTGGCTGGAAACCATGAATGATGAGATAAATTCTCTTCTTAATAATAATACATAGACTATTATAACCAAAAACACACCTAAAAAGGTGATAAGTTATAATTGGACCTTTAATAAGAAATAATATAACATAGGGTAGTGAAAAATCAACTATAAATCCATATTAGTCGCTAAGGGGTACCTTCAACATGAAGGGGTTAAATATAGTGAGCTTTTTTTCCTATTGTTAAATATTCATATATTTGGGTTATGCTTTCTTTTTTTGCTAAGAATTATTTCCATATAGAATGTTTTGATGTTAAAACTTCCTTTTTTGATGTAAAATTGGAAGAAACTATTTACATGAGTCCTCCTAAAGGCTTTTCAAATAATTTTAAAATGAATCAATTTTTCTTTTATGAAAATATTTTTATGGATTGAAAAAATATTAATGAAAGTGTTACAAAAATTTTGATTCCTTTATGATTAAAAATGGTTTTAATAGAAGTAAATTCAATACATATATTTATTTCAAGCATGATAAGATTTACCTTCTTTTATATGTTGATGATATGCTCATTATCTATAAAACATGAGGCTAATTTTTCATGTAAAACCCAATTAAATTATGCATAAAAAAATAAATATTTGGGAAATGTAAAAGAAATTTTAGGAATGGAAATTATTAGACATAATAAGGATAAAACCTTGTATTTTTTCAGCATGATTATTTTAATATATTTTTTAAGTGGTGCTTATTTGAGAATATTAAACTAGTTAGCATACCTTTAAGCTGAAATTTTAAATTATCTCTAAATCAATGCCCTCTTGGTGAAGCTGAGATATATTTCATGAGTAATATTCCTTATACCAATATATTTGGGAGTCTTATGAATTCAGTAGTTTGTTCTAGACCTGATATTTTATTTTTTGTGTATAGATTAAACAGGTTCATGGGAAAACCTTAGAATCCAAACTAACATGCTCTTAAATGGATCCTCATATATGTATCAATGTATTCTTATTTTTTAATTTAGTTTCTAAAAATGATAGTTATTATGATTACATTGTAGTATTGGTATATTATGATTATGCTGGCAATATAGACACGGATAAATTAGTTACTAGTTTTGTTTTCCTTTCTTATGGTGGTACTATTTCATAGAAATGTAACATGTAATCAGTAGTTGTCTTGTCCACCACTGAAGTTGAATACATTGCTCTAACTAAATATATTAAGGAATCCGTTTGGTCAAAAGGCCTTATTAATGAATTATCTTTACTTACTACCAGATTTGTTTTACATTATTATAGTCAATATTCTTTATATCTATCTAAAAACTATGTTTCTATGGAAGATCAAAGCATATAAAAATTAGACTTCACATTGTTAAGGATGTAATTGAATACGGGATAGTGTGTGTCTCTAAAATAAACATTAGGAATAATATGACTAATATTTTGACTAAAGTCATACCCCTATCTATTTTTAGGCATTCTTTAGATATTATGAATATGGTCCCCATTCAATAATAGAGTTTCTGATAACACTATAGGTAATATTAACCATTTAAATAGAAAGGTGGAGATTTGTTAAACTTTCATTTTCACTATTATGTTACAATTAAAATTTTATTTTTTATGCATACATATGTTTCATGCCTTTCATGAAGTATTACGTGTAATTTTTTAATTTTATTTCCTTATATCATTTGTGGTTTATTTCGATTCTAGCATTGGTTTTCTTTATTTGAAGAATAATTATGGACCATTTATAAGTTCTAATCCAATAGTTATGCTTTACCTCAGATGTTTCTTTATTTCCTTAGGAATGATCCGAGCTTTTTCCATGCATCCATTAGCATGGTTCCATGAGTCCCTACCATCTATGCTGCATACAATTACTCAAATGACCCCTTTCATCTCATCCATCCACATTTCTCCATCATTTTCACCTTACCTACACCACCTGAAATATCTCATGGATTCATCATTGCACTTGGAAATTTTCTTATAAATTTGGTACTTCCTTCCTTATTCTCTTTGGTTTTTGTCTAAGGACTGAAGGTGAACCCTATAGTTTTTTCAGCAAGATTTCAAGAATAATATGTAGATATTTGGTCCCAACCTCAATAATTTGTTCCTTGGTTTATGGAGTTCTAGTTTCCCGAAACTAATTTTCTCATTTAGTGTATATTCAATGAATACTTCTTTCTAGAATAATATGTATACATTTCTCACATAGACATAGTGGTTTCATATCTATACTTACAACCATAACCATATTTATTTAATAAATTTTGGAACTGTAAATGGTTTAATTTTTTGCATTATTATCTTGTATCATTTGTATGTCTAAGTGTGTGAGTCCATCTAGGAGTAGTTGGTGATAACTCCTCATGATGGAGTTAATCACTGCCATTAGGTTTAGCTTGTTCAGCCTCCTTAGATAGCTTCTATGTTTTTTTTCTTTCTTGCAATTGATTATGTATTCCCTTGTTTTCTTCTTTAATAAGTAACTTTCTTGTGGTGATGTTCTCAACATGCATGTTGGATCAACACGATCCGAAGCACATTACATATTGATGTGCTATCCTGTTTCCTTTTACGTTTCAACTAGAGAATTCATCCAATTAATCATATTCATTTATTTATAATAAACCATTTTTTTAATCATTTTGTAACTCATATAAAATTTTTCAATGGGTCTTGGGCATTCTTATAGACAACCACTTCAACGCTAAACATAAAAAATATTTTTCCATTATGTTATCAAAAAATTCATGAACATTTGGTATATTGAATCTGGACAGTATTTCTAGATAGAATTATTTGATTTAATTATTGAGAAAAAACATCTATAATGTGTGGAAAAATACACTAAAATTTTGATAAAGAAACTAAAAGGCATCGATCAACAACTTTCCTGAATAAAATTTGTCCATATTAGAGCATTTATTAGTCTAAAAATATGTAAACTTTCAAAGGGAATAGTTGAAGAAATTTTTTTCCACCTACCTTGCCTATAAATATGTAATTACCCTCCCCTTAAAAAGGGGTAAGGAATGTGTTGTTTTCCATTTCATGGGCTATGTGTGGGGTTTTTGTGTCGTAATTTTCCATTATATTTTTAATGTATATTAGTTTTCTTCTTATCTCCCTCTTCTCTTTAATTTTTTTCTTTTGTATTCTTCTTATGTATCCTTATCAACTCCATGAAAATAGATAACTAACCTCATTACTAATTCGAGGGTGGAAGCGGTGGATGCTTGAGTTCATTGCGCTTCAACATTTTTCTTATTATTTTATTCTAATAATTTTAAAAGTAGTGAAACCAGATTTTGTGTAGGGTTCACCCCTCTTTTTTTATTATTGGGTTCGTATTCTCATTAATCTTTATTCCTCTCCTTAATTATCATAATTTTATATGTAGAGGGTCAGTGTAGCATTGTTTTGATGAAATGAGGGAGATTATAATTTATGTAGAGTGTTGGTGAGGTGTAATAACAAAACAATCAGGAGGGTGTTGACTGATAAGCTTGATCTTAGAACTGAATAAAATATTATGAAATTATACTTTTAAAGAACAATGATAACATCACCATGAATTCCAAAGAATGGTGACTTTTTTATTCTTCAATAACTTCTTCATGTTTTGTTTTGTTTTTTTCCTTTATATATATATTATGAATTTCCACTCCCCCCCCCCCATTAAGTGGTTATATAATTTAATTTTATATTAGTTAGTTTTAAAATTGTGAAAATAGAAAAATTGTGCGTGTGAGTAGATTCCTTGAGTGATCAACCCTGGGATTTCATTATACTGCATTACTAGGTAAATATAATTATTTATGTGAGATTTATGTTAAATCCCATTTCTCACACGATGAGAGAACCCCCAAAAAAATTATTATTACAGAAAAAATCGACAAATTACAAGTCACAAAAGCAGTAAAGGACAAGAGAAACTATTCTAGGATCATATCTAACTAGCTCAGATAGCAGTGTTGAAATATTTCATGTAGAGATGGAAATCTATATTCCTATATAAACTCATGCTATGTTATTGACTATAAGGATTAAACATCATAAAATAATCAATAACTAAAAAAATAAATGTAGAATAAATTTATTATAGTGTGAGGTATAATACCAAAACCATAAAGAAGCACAAATAGAGATTGAGATGTCAAAGTTTTCCTTTTGTAATCTCATCCCATAATTAAGGTCGAAGAATCCTCAATTCTCTCCAATGAAACCTTAGACTAGGTTCGATAATGATGAAGATAAAATGGATTTATAATATCTCAGAAACCTTGGATATGAACTCCTCCAAGCACTGCTCTCGGTCTTTCTCTCCATCAAGAATCAAAAACTTCTTACCACAACACACCGATTGGTTGATGATGATCCTCAAGGTGTAATCAAAATGGTAGATGGGGACTTAGTAAGTCAGGTGGTGATGTAGGATTCATACCACATGAATGGAACATATGCAATAGATGATTAAGTTGACATCCAAGACACAATCGAGATGGCCACGTGGTGTCATGTGATTCACCGTCAAAATGTAACATGGACAAGATTACCCTTACATGACTTTACCCTTAAATGGGAATATATTTACCCTTATGTGAGTAGGATTCACCCTTATGTGATCAATACATTACCCTTAAGTGATATAATAATTAACCTTACATGTTTCAGGGGTCTACCCTAACACATCAAACAAGTTATATTTATGTGAGATCTAGGTACAGGGTAAGGGAAACTTGTGAATTCATATTTAGAAAATAAAAAATTTTGAATTGAATTTTTTATGAAAATATAGAGGAACGTAAAACATGTATTACAAATAAGATATTTTGAACCAAAAAGAATACATATTAATTGAATTTTCTTACTAATAACAAAATTCATACATGAAAATTCACAAATCTACACCTCTTTAATAAAATAATTAAATAGGGTGAAGTTATCACAACCTATTTCATTGAAATGGGAATATATTCATAAGTCCTAAACAACTCCTAAAATTGTAAAATTGAACAAACTTAGTCAAATTATAAGCTGGATTGTCTGAAGTGTGTATCTTAGTAAACATACCATCCAAGTTTCAATGAAATACCTAACAAAATGCAATCTAATGTCTATGTGTTTTGATATTCCATGGGAAACATTATATTTTGAAAGATTAATTACAGAATAACTATCACAAAGGAATTCTACATTACTAAAAGATAATCACAATTCATTAATTAATATTTTTATCCAAATTTTTTCTTTGAATTATTCAATTAACGCTCCGTATTCATCATCAGCGGTGGAAAGGGAAACAATGGATTACATATTACATTTCCATGAAATAGGACCACCATAACGTAATAATAAATAAAAGTAATGGATTTTTTAGTATATCTATTTTTAGCATAGTTAGAATCAACAAATCCAAAAATATCTTAACTATAAGAATCATTTTTTCCAAATCAAATACACAAAATAGAAGACATGAACACATACATGAGTAAAAAATTTATTGAATAACAATGGGGCTTTCCAGGACTTCCTATAGATCTTCTCAAGGTACAAACAACAAAGGTTATATCTATATGGGAGCATATCATGGAATACATGAGGCTACCTATTATGTTTGCATTAGGAATTTTCCTCATAAAATCAATTTCAAAATCACTTCTTGGGTATTGGTACAATGAAAACATAATGTGTTAACCTAAAGGCATAATAACAGGTTTCAAATTATCCAAAAAATAAATTCTTAACACCATATGAATATATTTAGTTTGGGAAAAATACAACACCCTATCATATATGTCCCTAGGGATTTCTATACCTATAATTTTTCTTTTCTTTCCCTAAATATTTTGTTTCAAAAGCATTATGAAATTGGTTTTTCATTTGATTAATTAACCAGATGTCTTTTCAAATTATAATCATATCATAAAAATATATGAATAAATAAACAGATACATTCTTGACAGATTTAAAGTAAACACAATAAACATGTTTACTTCTAGTAAAATTATTTTTAAGAATAAAATATCAAATTAATTATACCATTATCTAGATAATTTCTTAAGGCCATAAAAATATTTTCTTAAAAGGTGCACTTGATTGTTTTTAAATTATATTAAAAAACATTAGGTGGTCTCATATAAAACTGTTCATCTAACTTTCCATGTAATAAGGAATTTTTAATATCCAATTGTTTAATATGAAAATCATTTTAGGAAACAAAGGATAACAACAATATGATTGCAGAATTATTGAAAACAGATGAAAAAATATCACTATAATCAATTATTTCATGTTGGAGGAATCCCTTTGCAACAAGTCTAGTTTTCATTTTATTTTATTTTCACCAGTGATGTATTATTTAATCTTAAAAATATATTTATAACCTATAATTTTCTCCTTATTGGGTTTTTTAAAAATTATCCAGGTTTAGTTTTTAAGAAGAGAAACAATTTCATATCTCAATGTAGAAAGACACTTCTAATATTCATCAAAATTAATAGCTTGTTTAAATCTTTGTGGTTCATCATTGCCTAGGTAAAATCCTATATTAAATGTAAAATTAGAAACATCATCCTTGATAAACTAGGACAGAGGCCTAATGGTTCTTCGAAACATATTGAGTTAACTTCTAGTCTCTCACGTCACCATCTCTATCAACCTCGGACACATATTCATATTCACTAATAGATTATGGTTCAATGTGAGTTAGTTAGGGTGAATTTGTGGAGAAAACCCAGGGTTCATGCTCTATTTCAAGTTCTAATCAAACCTCAGAACCTCTAACTTCATAAGGATCAGACTGGATAGGATCATAATCCTTATTTTTAGAAACAAAATCCTTATATAAAACAACATAATATCTTATTATAAATTTTTGAAAATCGGGCTTATCTACACAAATTTAATACCATTTGACACTGTGTTGGTATCCCATGAAGTCATATTTCACAGCCATGGGTTCAATTTTATTAGTTCTATTGTGATCATATGAAGTATAACCAAATACTCTAAGATGTTCTAAAGGGGTTTTAAATATACATGTAGACCTTTTAAAATTGACTCATTTGGACTCACAAATAATGAATTCTTCACAAAATAAAAGGTTGTTTGGGGTAACATAATTTAAAATTCCTTAATTTCTTAGTTCATTCATCTCCTTGGAACTTACAGGTCATAAATGTCTATTCCATAACATTGTGTTATCTGTCATGGGGTAAAGGGTAAGATTTAACTACTTTATATAAGTCCTACCATCTAGGACATATAGAACATTGGTGAGGCTTCCTCTAATAACCATGATTGACCCCTTATAGATCCTAAGACTCCATGAATCAGACCTAAACAAGTACCCATTTTTTCCAAAGAAACCTAGATAAATAAGATTCATCTTTAAATTAGGCACCCACCCAACCTCCTCTAAATACTTGACCAACCCATCATGCAATTATAGAGAGAAAATACCTCTACCCATGATTCAGAATCTTTTTTTATTTCCTATGTAAACCTATCCACTCTCAATCTCTCTCATGTTATTGAAGTACTGACATTTAGTACACATGAAATAAAAATTTTGAATCCAATACCCATTAAATATTCATATAATCATAATATACATTTAAAATATAAGTAATCTAAAAATATTAATCAACCAACAATGAATAGTCACTATTATTTATGTTGTTCTTAGAATTGGTCCTTTGGGGATTGTTCCTTATAATGTGACTATGTAGTTTTTAATGAATTTTTTTATTTGTTTATACCTAGACCTTAACCTGCTCTTAGACTTGCTTTTACCTCTCATTTTCCCTCTCTACTAAAGCCTGCCTCTAACATTAATCCCTTCATATTCCTTCTTAACAAAACATGGATTCTTCTTGTGAATTTCTTTAGACAACAAGGTCGAATTAACTTATTCTAGGTTTAAGGAATCCCTACCATACATCGTTGAATCTTTAATTAAATTATAATAATAATCTAAATAGGTCAACCGTATGATAGAAAAATCCCCATTACCGAGTGTAACTTCTATATTAGAAAAATCAAGAATGATTTTATTAAAATCATAAATATGAGTCTTGAATATAGTTCCAAGAAACATGTAAAAGTTATAAAATCTAATATTCTTGTGTAGCCAACCTATTAATTTTTTTTCATATATAATTTTTCAAGTTTATACCATATTTGGGAAGTAATGGATTTATATGCTACCACATGATATACCTTATCACCTAGAGACAGGAGCATTAACTACGGGCCTTCTTAAGCACATCAGCAGGGACATCAACCTCGGTGGTAGGGGACTGTCCATTAGTAGAAAGGGTGATGAATTTCTTTTCAGGACCACAAAAGGAATCAAGGATATCGTTATAGTCTATAATTTCATTCATATTTATCTAAAATTTGTTAAAATCATTATCCTCGTTGAATTTTTCTATTTCAAATTTCATCGATCTTGATATTCTAAATTAGGTAGATCTAATTCCAATTATTAAGGGATATTTTGATGTGGTGGTCCCTATAAAAAAATCAAAAATCCACTTATGTATTGGGTTTATGGATTTGTATAGGCAATTCTATAAATAATAAAATAAAAGGGAAAAGACATATTTAAGATGAATATAGTGCAAGAAAAGTGAATAACTTAGATATATAACATGCTTTGATCTACTGTGGACCTACATGAATGAAGAGAACACCATTATAAGACTTTATTACTGATGAAATAAAAATATCCAGATTACAAGACATAAAATCAGTAAAGGACCAGAAAAACTATCCAAGGATCATATATAACTAGCCCGGATGTAAGTGGTGAAATATGTCATATAGAGATAGAAATACAAATTCTTGGATGAACTCACGATATACACATGCATGGAATAATACAAAATAATATATGCATAAATAATTGAAATAATAAAAGTATAATAAACTTCTTATAGTAATGGTTTCTAATACCAAAACCTAGAAGAAGACCAAATAGAGATCAAGATGTCAATTTTCTCCTTCACGTAATCTTTTCCCATAATGAAGGAAGAAGAACCTTCAACGCTCTCCACCAAAAACCTAGACTAAGTTTAGTAATGATGAAGATATAATGGTTTTAGCGGTCCTCAGGAATCCTGGACAAGAACTTCTCCATGCACGACTATCGATATTTCACTCCAGCAGGAATCTAAAACTTCCCATCACAACACATCAAATGGTCGATGATGATCCCTAAGGTGTAATCATGATGGTAGATGATGCATCGGTGAGTTAAGCGGTAAAAGTAGGATTCGCACCACATGGGAATTCCATATGCAAGATATGGTTTTTCTGGTAGCCGAGGCACAACTGGGATGACCATGCAATGTCATGTGATTCGTCAAAAAATGTAACATAGACCGACTTACCCTAATGTAGCTTTACCCTTATACGGGAAGATCTTTACCATTACATGAGTAGTATTTACCCTTATGTAATCCATAAATTACACTTATGTGATGTAACGCCCCGAACCTAGTTACCCAGAGTCGGTGCATTATTACATAACATTGGCATGATATAAGGAATCATATCCTGAAAGACCGATCAGTTTAGTAGCCTTGGAAGTACTAGATACATACATAAGTTTTACATTACATCATGAAATAAAAAAACAACATTGTGTCTCATTTTAACACAATCATATCCCTTAGACTATCCTTATAGGTCATTCATAATATACTTCTTCGCATCCTGGGAAAAGTAAAACATAGAAAAGGGGGTGATCTCAGGTGCTCAGTAAGGATAACAATACAGCAGAAACTTTCATAAATAATCATAATCATTTAAGGCAATTTATAAGACTAAAACAAAATCCTTTTAAAATTAAACATGAGAATAATATGTCAAAGATAAATCAAATAATTCCATTTACTTATTCACATGGATATTATACTAGTTGAATAATCACATGTAACATCAATAGCCAATTTCATAATGATGGAATGCATAATGTTGGACATCATAACCACATAGTCAAGGCCTCATGCCAAGAATACAAATAAGATTTTTTCAAGGCCTTATACCAAGACACTAGTATGTCTCATGATACCTACTGATGCATCGAGGAGCTATAGCTGACTCCACCTGTCATTTACTAAGTCCAATGCATTCCTCATATGAAAAGGTTGAAACATAACATAAACATTCATATTAAAACTAGCATATGAAATGTCAATAATTTAAATGTAAACCATGAATGGTATAAAAATATCACATCCATAGTCAAACATATCACAAATCCTTCAATATAATATGGTAGATTGTATCATAATAAATCAAATTTAAACAAGCGTAAAATCGAACAAAGGATGTTGACATAGATGAAATCAAAACTATTTGAGAGAAATATCTCATTCTATTTTGAAATCATTTAAAAGTCCTGTAATTTCAAAAGAGAAAATTTATTTTGAAAATATTATTATAATATTTTAAGGTAATATTTGAAGGTGTTACAATGGTGGAAAATATCCTCACCCTCCGTATAAGTTAAAAAATATATTCATTCCTTATTTTGTCGAAAAGGTCGTAAAGGACCTTGTTTGGAAAAAAATGGAAAGGTTATTTTATAAACATCTCATAAAAAGTAAAAAAAGGGTATAAATGACATTAACCCATAGTATAGGAAATAGTAAAAAAAATTGAAATACATTTTTAAGAAACACATATGTGGATGATAAAGAGGTCCCAGTAGATACTCACGTATAAACAACCTCAGATAATGAAGAGATTGTAGAATTAACCCCTACCTTGAAATTTTCCTTGATCGAGGGTATGTTAACCTCCTTTATAATAGTTAAATAATTTTTATTAAATTATAATTGAACCAAATACATAAATATGATATCATATATGATCTTATAATATTTATTTGTTAATAATATATCAGTAGTATCATTATTTCGGGTGTTAACTGATTCATTATCCTTTATATTCTTGGTTACGTAAGCCATGTTTGTTATGGATAGGATGTATTTGATTCATATCCAATATTATATTAAGTTATTCAACATTATTTTTAATCATAAAATGAAAATTATTCTTGAATGGTTATGATGGGGAATGAATTTCATCACGTTCGTGGAGACAGTAATCCGTACATATGCACGAGCGACAATATCATTATATTGATGGTAAAATCATATGTAATTGGATGGTATATCATATATAAAGAATCATTAACATTTTATACTTATTATTTACATCATTTATACTCATTATTATACTCATCCAAATAATTAAGTGTTTGAATAACAAACTACACCACGACGTGGAGACGGTAAGTCGTACGTACACACATATGGTGACTTGTCAATCATAAGATAGATAGAATAATGAATATGGTTGTAAAATATTTATAATAACATAAAAATATATATAAGTTACTGGAATTATTATTTTGGTATGTAAACAACAAATAAAGAGCAAGTGGAAGAAGAAAATAACTTTGAAAGAGGTGGTGAAATTATTACATCTTTTTCGGGTGTTTCCTTTTGAGTTGATCAAAAGGGCTCCATAAGTTGGATTTCTGATCAAAGTAAGTCCTATAGGTATAATTGATGGTAGTTGGGAGGATATTTGAGTAGGTTTTGGCTGATCCAAATGGATTTGGAGGTGTGATTTTGAGATAAGGGGAAGTACCCTTTTATAAGAGAGGTGAGGATCACTTTAGGAAAAGCATGAAATGTTATTTTATTATACAATCATATTCAGTTTATAATGGCTCCAAAATGATTTATTTAGAGGATAATGTGGTTATGGGTCTAAAACCTCTCAACCAATAGGTTTTATATAGGTTTAGGTCACCATATTAACCTTATCTTTTAGATTTAACTCTTAGTTAAATAGTTTAACTTTTACCATGTATTCTTATATTATTATAATAAATGGTTAATAAACTTACTATAAAAAGCTAAGAGAACCCCAAGTGGTTCATTATTAATATTTATAACATTATCTAAGTCCTTTGGCTGAACCATATATTTTTAGGAATATTATATCAATTAATAATATAGTATTTGTTTTAACAACTCATTTATGTCAATTTGAACACTATTTAGTATTTTGTTTTTGTGAAAGTCATAACAACTTTATCACTTCAAAAAAATTATTCAATAAACCCTAAAATGTCATATTAACCTATAAAATTAGTGGAATTCATTATAAGCCTCAATTTACATTTATTTGGATATTTATAATATCAATTATTTTAATCTTTCATTAATAAGGTAATTATAGCATCATCATTGTATCATAAATAAATTTAATTATTTAATGTCTAAAAATTATAAATAAAATAAAATTATGTAGGAAATATTTTTTTAATTCTAATGAATATTTATAGTTGAATTTATCTTATGTATAACCATATATTAAAAATGGTTTAGTTATTAAACTTTGAATTTAACACTTTTAACTCTTCTTTAAATAAAATAATAATAAATGTCATAATCTAATCCAAGTGGACCAAAAGGATCATATTTTATCCCTATGGTTGATTTTGGTCGAAATACACATATCCAATATGATTAGGACATGTGTTAGGGTAATTATAATATCTTTTTTTACCTTTAATTGCCCTATTTACTTTTAACTGTGGTAAATAAAAGTCAAAAGTTACTATTCATAAAATATTATTTTTATCTTATTGAACCACATTTTACTTACTGATTTCAACCATGTCTCTCAGATTTTTAAAATTTAATTTACAAAAGTGATAAAATTACGTTTTATGCAAATTTGCAAATGCGCTTAGAAGGTGGGTAAAAGACGGTAAAAAGATCGATAAAATTTTATATATCTAATATTATTATAAAATGACTCAAATTAATTATATTAAACATATATAGGTATTATGTATATATTTTTACCAAATATAAAATTAAATAAAATAACTAATTATTTAAATAAAAAGTCGGTTTTAAACAATAACGCAGTGTTTTTTACTATTCATCAAAAATTGAATGTTTTCAGAAAAATACCAAAAATTCGTCCTAAGCTAATTTTGATATTCCGAATCCAAAAATGAAGTCCATTTTGAAAAATAAAATTTGTAAAATTTCAAAAATTGGGTGTTACTATTCATAACGACTATTTTGATTGGTCGTGGTGTATTAAAACTCCAAGTTGCATACAATGCAAGCTATTACATTATTCAAAGGGAAATATATTATGGAAGCTTGGGGTGTTACACGTGAGCTATACATTACCTTTACCCAACATGGGTCTACCCTGACGCATCAGACGAGTTACCTTTATGTGGGATCCTACTACGAGGTAAGGATAATTTTCAAATTTAAATTTGAAAAATAATAAATTTTGAATTAAATTTTTCATGAAAAAATAGAGCTACGTAAAACATGTAATATTTATAAGAGATTTATGACATCTAGTAAATTTAATACACTTTATTTCGTGATTTACTACATAGAAGCACATTTAGTACAACCTAGAAGATCGTGAGACCTAGTGTCTTTGGGAAATTAGGCACATGGAACATCAACTTGATACATGAATACACCAAAATTATTGAAAACTTCATTAACATGAATCCTCAAATTTCATTTCTCTTCAAACTATATTGGACGTCACACCCATGTTTTACTTTTTATCCTTTGTTCTGGTTCATTTTTGAATCTCGGTTTTTCTCTCAAGTTTTGGGTGTGAGACATGTTTAAATTTTAAAGTTATATATTGTTTATATTTGGTTCTGAGGTTATTCCTTAGTTTCCTCTGGGATTTTTTTTTTTTTAAAAAATTTGAGTGTTTGGGCTTTGTAGAAGGTGGCACACGGTTTGTGCACAGTTAGAGGGAACTGTGCGACATGCCCTAGGAAATCGTGCGGGCCTTGGGATGCTTTGGGTAGAGGGTGCACGACCTACACACAGTTATAAAAACTATGTGTTAAGCATTTGGGGAGGTTCTTTCTTTTGGAATAACCATCTCACACAGCTGGTGGATGGTATACCAAATTGTGCGACCAAACCGTGTGAACTGCCCAGATCTTAAAAAAAATTGAAATAGTTATTATACTCTCTCTATATTTTAACCCCAAAACGCCTCCCCTCTTCTCTCCCTTGTTCGTGTAACCCTAAGGGACCTCCTACCTTGTTCTATAAGCCTCCAATCCTCTCCCATGGTGTGGATATAGGGTTTTATTCATGTTTAAAGGGTTATTTCTTAAGGTAATCTCCTCTCCTCCTCTCCCTCTTCCTTCTCCTTCCATTTTCATTTGATTTCTTCTTATACTATGGTCTATTAGACCTAGGTTTCATGTTTCCACTTGGTTTATGTTGGTTTTTTTCTTGTCTAAGGTTCAACTTGGTCAATCTAGGATTATGGATCCTTCATGGTGGTTTCGGGTGTGAATTGTTGAAGCATTGTGTGTTTGAGGTAGTTTTCCCTTGGCACTTACCTTTAAATTTAAGAATAATTTGTTTCATGCTTTTATCACATTATTTAAATGTTAAATATTTATGTATTATTCTTGGAATATTTTTTTGGTGTGAAAAGTTGTGATTTCTTCTTTATTTTGTGATATATAGCATTACTTTACTGAATATTTCACACCAAGTGTTCGATGAAATTCCCAGTTGTATTTTGTGATTATTTTTTGATGTTTAAATTATTATTTGGCTTTGATAATATATATTTTTCATATAAATTGTGGTTTTTGGTTCCCAAAATGGATTTATAAATGGTTGGAATTGAAAGCGGTGTGTATTTAGTTCTTAAAAAATGAAATGGCATGTGATAATGATGCGTGGCCTGATTTGCACTTTGATGAAAATGGTTTTTGATTGAACATGTGGAATGACTACTCAAATGAGATTTTGTAAAATAATTATGATATGTTAAAGGGTTTATTTTTATCTTTTTGGAAAGATGGATTTGATTCTTTGAGAAAATATTCTTGAGGCCCGTTTGGAACTTTTTTGAAACATATGAAAGTGATTAATGTGAAACCCCTCCTTGGATAATATTCTTGAATTATTTATATTTAATGGATGAGATTTCCTAATTGTGGAATCCTCATGATCCATTATGTGAATGGTTGGAACATCCTCACAGTGGACTCCTGGTAACCCGTTTACTTAGAGCAGAATAAGAGATCCTCGGTGTAGACTCCTTTGAGATCAATTTTTTCTATGGAAAGATATTGATCATTGGGGTAACTCGGGTGATGACTATTTTGTGAATTATTATTATATATGTGTATGTTATTGGATTCTAAATTGGAATTGGTTGGCTCAACATCTTTACAACTTGACATGGGAAACTGGCATAGTGAGTTAATTTTCTGAGAATGATTGTTACACTAGTTAGGATTATTCTCTGACTAGTGGCCTATAGCAGGGGGATTTTTTTTTTTATTGTTGCTATGTGATTGTTCTCGTTGGTCTATATAATGTAGGGTTTTTCCAAGTGTGTGAGGTCATTATTTATTTCATCGAGTGGCCATACTTTATCAGATGTGTCAAGATGTATTAGTATGTTTTGGATTATTCATGAGCTTCTAGGTTTCTCCCATTTCTATTGTAACTTAGTTTTCTATAGCAAATAATTGATATGCTTATTGGTTGGATACTCTTGTGCAATATTTTTTCAATTTCCCTTATTGTATGAGTATTGTGATTACTTCTTGAGTAGGGTTGATTTATTCTAAAAATGATAAAAAAATCAAGTGTTTACGGAAAAAGGTTTTGGAAGTGTCTTACTCTCTTTCTTTCCGTTTTAAATAAAATGGTATCATTATTCTTCAAAATTATTATGGTTACTTCTTGGAAAAGAATTTGGTTTCAAATGGTAAAAAAGGAAATGGACTGTGTTTGGTTTTAAAGTGTAAAATGTGTGGGAAAGATTATTTTTAGATATTGTATTTCAAACCTAAAATTGATTTTTCTTTCATTTAAAGGAAGTTCATTGGTAATAGATTTTTTTGGGCATGCCTGCTAAGTTTTAATAATCACACCTATAGTTATTTCTTGTTTTTATCTTGTGGTGTAGGTCTCAACTTCATTTATATCTCCATGGGCGATGGTTGGTTTTGGTATCTAAGAGTGACCCTTGGGGTCACATAGAGATGTTGTGTTTTTAGGTTTCAATTTGGGTTTGGTTGTATAGTTTTGTTGTATCTTATCAGCTTATGTAAAGATGATGTTTATTTTGTTTATTTATATAGATATGTTGGGATTCTCTATTTATATATATTGTTAAATTTATTTATTTATATTGGGAAAAATTATTCCCTTAGTTACTCTGTTGATGCATGGAACTAGTTTCCAGCACATGGGGATCAGGAACGCCCTTCGGGGCTTACCATAGATTGACTTGGGTGACCAGATTAGGGTCGACTCAATTTGGTTCATGAAAAAATGGTATCAAAGTAGAGTTTTAATGGAATAAATCGGATTAAAGTGTGGAGTTTTAAAATGGTTTTTGATTAATGGTTAATGATCTTTTGAAAAGTTTTGTGAAATTTGATATAGAAATTGGATTGAAAGTGTGAAAAAACTTTGGTGAGATGTTTGTTTTTGAAAATGGGAATGTTTTTATTTAACCTTTGGTATATCCATGGGTGCTCACATGTAAATATGTGTGTGTGAAGTGGATGGATGTTGATATGGAAGGATGAATGCTCTGATTGGCATGATTCGATGAGTGTCTGAGGTGGTACAGGAATTTGCATGCATGATGTGTTGTTTATAGTAAGGTGATGGATCCGCGTTGGAGTGATTTCATCATTTTGTGGATCTTGTTCATTAAACAAAAGAGTGGGCCTAAAATGATTCCTTGAAGGCTCGATTCTTTGAGTATGGGCTTCATTCTGATTTTCATTTGAAGGTGCCAGAGTTTGATTTAACCTTCTTTGGAAACGTGGTGAGGAAAGTAGTTCATGTGAAGGATATTTTAGTAGGAGTAATTGAGGCAGATAATCTTCCTCAGATCTCTAGAAGTGGTTAAGGGGATTCTATATAGAAAATAGAGAAGTGTATGAAGTTGTTGGTACAGGTCATGGGATGAAATGGCCCATGGATCTATCTTCATCGTCTCCAAAGTGTAGGATCATGGTGTGTCGTTAGTGTGGAAAGCTAGATCATAAATATTTTTTTGTGTTTGAATGCACCAAATACTTATCATTCTTGTGAACACCTAGGTCACTTGTAATAGTTTTTTTGGGTGTAGTCAAGAAGAGATGTGGATCCAGTTTGCAGGAGTATAGTATTGTTTTGGGCTCTATTTAAAATCCCTTTTTATATATGCTTTCTTGTTGTAATGATTGTATCCAGTGGTGTTTTTTGGTGATGAATCTTTTTTTTAATTGTAAAAGTAGATGTTGTGGACCTCCTGAGAACTTATGTTTTAATGGAAGTGTGTTTTTATTTTATAAGTTCTAAATTATTACCCTCATGATTGGAGGTGTGTTCTGTTGTGTGTCTCGTTTCTGTTGTTTTTGGTCCGAATTAGAAAAAGTTGAGTGTGTATATTCTGAAACCCTTGTTCTGGTGGAAAGATGAATTTTTGAACAAGGATTTTCATCTCTAAACTGTGAGGTAGTAGAAATTTCAAACATCAGGGCTCCAGCCATAGTCCCTAGAGTGAAGCTAGTGAGTATTCAAGAATCCCAAGGGTGTGAGGGACCTCGATATAGCTATGTGAAAGTTCTTGGGTTGATCCATGTTAGGTTTTCTAGTTTTTCTAGTGCTTTTTAGTTCATAAATAGTGTGGAGACTCACCGCATATCTCATATAGGTTTATTCTATTTTTGATTAGGGATAGTTTATTCCTAATGTTGGGGAGTCTAATTCTACCTCCCATGTTGATAATCAAGTATAGTTCCCATTTTGGCTTAGAAATGTGTGATTTATTTTGAAGTTATCTAATTTCAGGTTCTTATTTGTTTAGGGGGAATGTTGAGCTTTTGTAGAAATTTGGTTCAATATTTCCATATTGTATTGGGAAGTGGTATTAGATCATTAGATCATGAATTTATGGAAATATTTTTTCTTTTATTGATCAACTGGAAAATATTGTGGCTTTCTGGGGGTGGAAATCGTTATGGTGGGGAGAATGTTCACACTTGGGTTTTTATTTTCATCCTTTATTCCAGTTCATTTTTGAATATTAGTTTTTCTCTCAAGTTCTGGGTGTGATGAGTTTAAATATTTAAGAGATATTTTTTTATATTTGTTCCCAAGGTTATTCCTTAGTTTCCTATGGTAGTTTTTTTTTTAAAATTGAGTTTTTCGGCTTTACCGCAAGTGGCGTGTGGTTTTCACATGGTTACTGGGAACTGTGTGTCATGCTCCAGAAAACTGTGTAGACCTTGGGATACTTATGGTGGAGGGTTCATAGCCTATGAACGGTTAGAAAAACTAGGTGATAAGTGTGCAGGGAGGCTCTGTCTCGAGACAGAACCATCTCGCACAGTTGGCGCACGGTTTACCAAACCGTGCAAGCCGCCCAAATCATAAAAAAATTGAAATATCTATTCTACCCTCTTATTATTTTAACCCCAAAACACCTCCCCTATTCTCCCCTTGATTTTTTCAGCCCTAAGGGGCCTCCTATCTTGTTCTATAATCCTCCACTCCTCTACCATGGTGTGGATCTGGGGTTTTCTTCAAGTTTCAAGGTTGATTTTTTAAGGTAATATCCTCTCCTATTCACCATCTTCCTTCACCTTAAATTTTCCTTTGAGTTCTTATTATCCTATGGTATCTTAGACTTATTGTTTATGTTTCCCATTTTATGTTGGGGGTTTTTATTATCTAAGGTTTTTCTTGGTCGATCTTGGATCTTGGATCCTTCTTGGAGTGGTTTTGGGTGTGCATTATTGAATCGTCGTGTGTTTGATGTAGGTTTACCTTTGTACATTCCTTTAAATTTAATAATTGTTGGTTTCATAATTTTAAAACCTTCCTTACATGATAAATATTTATTTATTAAACTTGGAATATTTTATTGGTGTGAAAAGTGTTGATTTCTTCCTTATTTCGTGACGTATAGCATTGTTTTGCTGAATGTTGCACACCAAGTGTTCGATGAAATGCCTAGTTAAATTTTGTGAGTATTTTGGATTTTTAAAGCATGATGTGGCTTTAAAAATATATTTTTTTCATCTAAATAGATTTTTTTGGTTCCCAAAATGGATTTATAAATGGTTTCACTTGAAAGCGGTGTGTATTTGTTTATTTGAAAATGAAATGACATGTGATAATGATGTGTGGCATGATTAGCACTTTGATGAAAATGGTTTTGGTTTGTACATGTGGCACGAGTATTAAAATGATATTTTTTTAAATAATTGTGAAATGGTAAAGGGTTTATTTGTACTTTTTTGGAAAGATGTATTTGAGTCTTTGAGAAAATATTTTTGAGGCCCGTTTGGCACTTTTTTGAAACATGTGAAAGTGATTAATGTGAAAACCCTCCATGGATAATCCCTTTACCTTATTTATATTTGATTTATTTATATTTAATGGATGGGATTTACTAATATGGAATCCTTGTGATAAATTATGTGAATGGGTGGTACATCCTCTTTGTGGACTCCTCGTGGCCCATTTACTTTGAGCAAAATGGGAGATCCTCAGTGTGAACTCTTTGAGATTTATTTGTTATATAGAAAGAGATTGATCCTTGGGGTGACTCGGGTTATGCCTATTGTGTGAATTATTATTATATATGTGTATATTATTTTATTATTCATTGGAATCATTTGTCTCACCCTCTTTACATATTGACATGGGAACCTGGCATAGTGAGCGAATTTTCTGAGAATAATTGTTGCACTAGTTAGGATTATGCTTTGACTAGTGGCCCATAGGTCAAGGATAATCACCAAGACATCATAACATGGTGTAAAATTTCCCATGATGGGTTAGGTTTACTCCCTAATCCTATACATGTATTCTTATAAGACTAAAACATTACTCAATGCATTGGAGTTCTATATAATTTTGGGCGCACCCGTCACATACATATCATGTGCGTGCATAAGTGTGCCACATAAATCATTCAAAATATGATCATATTTCAAAACATTTAATCCCATGATTAAGTAGTGTGGAATAAATACATGGAAGTACCCAATAAAAGAAGTATAGATATTTATAGGTGAATACTATTGAGTGGAAGTGGTGATGGTATTCACAATACAAAGGTTTGGCATGGAAAATCGCAGGATAATTTCGGTGGCATAATGGGGTATATAATGAATCATGGGTGTGATTAATAAGAGTGAAAGGGGTCTCTCATAACTTGGAAATAATAATTATGGTAAGAGGGATATTAAATTACATAATCCAACATGAAAAATTAGGAATTAAAGTGCATAAGACAAAAAGTGTTCTGGAATAAAAGTTTGGTATGGAAAAATCACAGGATAATTTCCACAGCATAATGTGGGTACATAATGAATTATAGGAGGGATTGATTTGGGTGAAAGGGGTCTCTAATCACTTTTAAATCATAATGCTAGTAATAGGGATGTGTGATAACATACCCCAACATGAACAATTTTAAAACAAAAGGAATAACACAAAGGAGGTTCTTAAATAAAGAGGATAATAAAAGGATCCCTTACCTTGATATGGTGTTCCCAAAAGCTTGGTAGAAGCTTCTTGAGAGCTTGGGGGGCACCTTTTGATAGAGAAAAAGAGGAAAGTGAGAAGTATAGTCATTCTCAAATGTTTTTGAGTGAAGTGGAATGGGAGTTTGAGCAAGTTTATATAGGAAAAGAGAGGGTTGTTCTTTATTATTTTCCAAACATTGGTTTTGGACTCTATCAATAAAGTAGTCAAAAAAATAATCTCATGGTTTTTTCCAATGGTTTATTCCAAATATGAGTGGTTTTAATTATTTTATAAGACCATTAACCAAGAACATTAAAATAATACCCTTGGTGATGTGGAAGTGAGTCTTATTTATAAAGAATTGATTTTAAAACCTTAAAATATAATATAGATTCTTGAGGATTCAAAAAGGGTTTATAAAATTAATAAAATAACCTCAAAACACATTATTTTAAATAAAAAATATAGATTTGATGATGGATACCTTTTATGGAATATATTACATTACTTTTGTCTCATTATGATGTTATAATACATACCGTATTTAATTTTTACTTGAAAATTCGATTACCTCAGAAAATTATGAAAAATTCATCATTGGATAATTTTGATGTGTTTATTCCAAAAAGTAATATTTATTTTATCAAAATAAATTTCTAAATATGAAAAATTATAATTTTAAATTAAAACCCCCATTTATTATAAAATACTAGTTTTTTTAGAATAACAGTAAAATCTGACTCTTATAAAGATTTCATTTTCACTTTGTATATTAATATTATTATTTATGTTTAATATATACTATTAAAAATAATATTTTTTAAAAATATAATTTATTTAAAAAAATCATGAATTCATAAAAAGAGTGTCTTGATTGAAACTATATATTACCCAAGATACAATTTGTGTTTTATCATATCAAAATCTAATTTTTAACATTATTTTATTGAAAATAAAATATGCATATTCATACTATTAGTATAAATACCCAGACCTAAACATTACATAATCTTTAATTAAGTTAATAATTCACATAGAGGATCTTTTCAAGTTTAGAGCTTTAGAGAATTAGGTCATAACATATACATAACAACTTGAATATCACATTTAGACACTTCTACACAGTATCCATTTTTTCATAAAATAAAAACTCTTAAAAAAAGATCCATGTAAAGTTCCATGTTTTAGACAGCATGACTTTTCCTTGATCCTAACCTTGACCCTATTCATCTTTAAGTCCTATGAAAAACATTTCAAAAAAACTTGGGATGAGAAAAAAAAAACTCAGTAAGGGTTATAAAACAAGGAAAGAGAACATTTGTCCATTAATACATACAAGTTAAAGAAATCATAATTTTTAATATTTAACATACCACACAAGATCATAAGATTTTTCAATAACACATGTAAATCATAAATCATAAAGGTAACTTGTGACATACATAACATACTTACATTGTAGCCTTCACAGCTACATAGGTTGTTATGTTTGGAATACCCATCACAGTATATTCATTAAATCTCTTAGGAGAAACATTAACATTACCCTCTGTCACATTACCCAATGCATTGGAGAGAAATCTTGGGCTCACCCACCCCAGTTTTATCACAGAACCACCCATATATGTAAACAATTCCCAATAACCATAACATATTCACAACACATAAAACAAACATAAAGGAAATATAATATTTCCACATTGCAATTTCAATATATCATTTAAATATATTAACATAATAAATCCATTATCAAAACTATTTTCAATACCAAAATATGTAAAAAGAGTATATGGTATTTATTTTCCTTTTTAAAAAAAATATTACGGCTTGTTAAGGAAGCCAAAGATCAAATAATGCTCGTGGAGACGGAAAGATCGTTGTCACCGCATACATTAAAAAGAAACATTATTTTTTCATTTAGTATAACACTTCATTGAAAAATATTACCTTTGAATGAAATGAAAATTAAAAGTTGTTTATACACCTTATAAAATAAATTTTTGTATAAATCAAAATATGCTTCAATGAAAGGATATTGAGACAAAGTCCCTTACCTCGTGTCTGACTTGACTTGTTTGTTCTTTAATGTCCTAAATAATAAACTAAAGTAAATTTATACTTGATTAAGAACATTTTTCATGGTTATTATTCCTTTTATATCACTTATTACCATGTTATAAACATTACATAATCATTTATGTTAATAACGGTCATTTTGTCGATATTTGATCCTTAAGTCAAAAATGAACTTCTTATAATTACAAGTTGTCCCTGTGGTCAAAATTCCATTATCTCTGAAATGATATTAATGATTTAGATATCATATATATCATATATATTTAGTTATATATGTTTATTTATAACATTACATAACATTTTGAGATAAGAAATGAAATGCCCCGTTCATGGAGACGGTAAGCCGTACATACGCATGAACACTACTTTCATTTCTATTTCATATTTAATGGAATGAAAACTTAATGATACATAGGTATATTATAATTCCATTATAATATCATATATATAATTTTAGTAACTTCATCCTTTATACATTCCATGTATGGTATGAACGAGTCATATCACTTTGAGGGGGCGGTAGTCCGCACTTCTTCAAATGAAATTATCGCGTTTACCCATTATGGAAACCATAAAGGTATGATATAAATGAAAAAAAAGTATAGATACAATATAAATATAATATATATCACATATAAATACAGTTCCATCATAATGGACACTATGAGAGGTGGTTGGATAAATTTGAACAATCATCGTTTCGTGAGGCAGTAGTTCGTCGTCCACAGAAACAGTATGTTCGTATCCATTAGATGGAGGTGTGTGGAAGTATAGTTCGAATAATTCTCATAAAAATAACATATTATATTTATGATACTAGTTTTGTTATAAAATAAAGTAATAAAGAGAGTTTAGGGGGTTGGAGAAGTAAAATAAAATAAAAGAACTTAATAGAAGATGTTACCTTTAAATCGGGTATCTCTCTTAAGTTTGAACCAAAAGGTTTACTTGAATTGCCTTATGCATAGAGAAAGGATTATAAGAGGAAGATAGGGATCTTGAGATCTTATTTGGGTAGATTTTGGATTAGACAATGGGTCTTGAGAGGTGTGATTAAGGGTTATAGGTGATGGCTTTTTATAAGGGGGAGGATGGGCTCTTTAGGAAAGTTTGAAAATATTATTTTATTATATAATGATTTTTGGTTTCTAAAGGTCCAAAACTTATTTAATTAGAATATAAGGTGTATATAAGTCGAAATAAAATCATCCAATAATAATTGGATAGGTTTTGGATATTTTTTTTAAATTTTATAATCTCATTTATTTAAATCATTCATTAATAAGGTAATCCTTGTATCATCATTGTGTCATAAATAATTTTATTTATTTGATGTCTAAAAATTATAAATAAAATACCATGATATAGTAAATATTTTTATATTTAAAATTAATATTTATATTCTAATAGATAACTTATATAACCTCATGTAAAAATTGATTTACGAAAAGATATATGTTTATGTCATTTTTGTCTTTACTTTAAATTAATTAATATAAAGGGTCATTATCACTCCTAAGTGGCTCCATGGGGTCCCAAAATCGACCCAAGGATACCCATGGTCTGAAATGTATCAAACAATATGATTATGACACATGTTAAGATAATTTAATATTATTATTATATTTTTTTACTCTTATTCACCAGATTTACCCTTTAACCATAGTAAATAAAATATTTACTGAAGTAAATATTCATAATGTCTAAAAATAAAAGTTACCTATTTAAACAATTTGGACCTCCTAATTCCAAATATAGAATCCATTTTTTCAAATTCAAAACACATAAGTGGCAGAAATTAATTTAAAATTAATTCCTGTTGTCAAAACAAAAAGCGTGTTTTTAAGAAATAATAACTATCAAAAGATTTACATTTGTTTATGTCCAAATTAAGAGTTAAATTACTTCCAATGACCAAAATTAGATTAAATGGTAAAGATATAATCCAATTACACTTTAAAACCAATTAAAATAATAATATAACTATATAAATAAATTAGATTAAAAGGCAGTTTTGAAATAAAATGGAGTATTTTTCACTATTCATTAAAAAATGAACATTATCAGAAAAATACCAAAATTTCATCCAAAGTAAATTTTTATGTCCCAATTCTAAATAAGAATATTATTTTTTCAAATAGAACATATAAAAGTGATAAAAACTAGATTTAAATAGGGTTTTCCATCAAAATGAGGTAAATCAATCTTTTAAAGAATATTAGAGTGTTTATACTTAAAATTGGATTCATTCACATTTTAAGCTTATAAATTTTATTGGATAAATGTAAAAACATTTAACAAAATGTATAATAATATTGTAGTTAGTTCTATTCATTCTCACTAATACAATGGCTATGAGTTAACTACCATTTATAATAATATTATATTATTATTTTTCAGTGTGACTCAGCCTTGTGTGCAACATGATATTTAAAAGAAACCTGTTGTTGCGTGTTGGGTAGGACATCAAACATAGCATCCCCTTTAAATTAAAATTAATATTTAATTAACCAATATTAATAAATCTAAAAATGTCATATTCTTTATTTACTTGGGATGTTACATCCTTCCCCCCTTTTGGAAATCGCGTCCTCGCAATTTTATTCACTTATCAAATAAATGGGGGTATTTATACCTCATAGAATTCTTAGATTCTCATGTTGCCTCTTCAACCATATGGTTTTTTCATAAAATCTTTACCCAATGAATTACTTTATTCTGCAACACTTTCTCTCTTCGATCAAGAATCTGGACTGGTTGTTTCTCATAAGAAAGATTGTCTTCCAACTGAACTATCTCTGGACTCAAAACATGAGATGAATCTGACATATACTTACTCAACATTGAAACATGAAAAACATTATGTACCAGGGATAAACTTGGAGGTAAATCTACTCTATACGCAACTAATCCAACTTTCTATAGGATTTCATAGGGTCTACTGAACCTCCGACTCAGATTTCCCTTTTTTCCAAAATGCATTACACCTTTCCATAGAGAAACTTTGAGAAAGACATGATCACTTACCTAAAATGAAAGATCCTTCCTTTAGTTATCTTCATAACTTTTATGCATGCTCTAAGCAGTTATCATGTTCTTCTGAATCAACTGAACCTTTTTTATCATCTCTTCTACCAATTCTGGCCCCCTCAACTTCCTTTCACCTACTTCATCCTAAAAAGTTGGAGTTCGACACCACTTTCCATATAATGCCTCAAATGGAGCCATCTGTATACTAGAATGAAAACTGTTATTATAAGAAAATTCAACCAAAGAAAGATGTTGGTCCCAACTTCCCTGGTAATCCAGTGAACAAGCACATAGCATATCCTCCAAGGTCTGAATTGTTTATTCTTAATGCCCATCTGATTGAGGATGAAAAGTTGTACTAAATTTTAATTCAGTACCCAATGACATTAAAGGCCTTTACAAAAGTTATAAGTAAATCTAGGATCATGATTAGATATAATGGAGAGGATAACTCTATGAAACCTGACTATCTCTTTAACTTACAACCAATAAATTTGATCTAGAGATAAAGTATCTCTAATATGAAGGAAATGAGCCGATTTAGTTAATCAATCAACAATAACCCAGATTTCATTGTTACCTCAAGATGTTTTCGGTAATCCCATAACAAAGTCCATGGATATATTTTCCCATTTCCACTCTAGCACTGGTAAAGGATAAAGCATCCATTTCAGTAACTTCCGCTCTTATTTAACCTATTGACAAGTCAAACACTTCATAGTAAATTCATTAATATATCTTTTCATTCCATCCCACTAGTAATACTCCTGAAGATCTCTCTACATCTTAGTACTGTCAGGATGAACTAAAAAATAGAGAACTATGAGCTTCACATAACAACTCATTCTTCAACTGTGAATCACAAGGCACACATAATCTCTTTCCAAACCTCAAAAAACAATCATTATCAATGTTAAAATCAGGTAACTTACCCTTATGAACCAACTCTACCTTTTTTTGCAACTCACTGTCTTCCTTCTACTCTTGCTTAATTCTGTCTGATAGAGATGATTTCACTGACACCTGAAACAAAACAGAGGAATTTTCCGCACCAACAAATTATATACCAAAGTTCATCAAATCATTAATCAAAGGATCTTGTTCCAAATGTAACATGTTTAATGTAGCATTACTTTTTCGACTCAAAGCATCAGTCACTTTATTTGCCTTTCCTGGATGGTAATGAATCATGCAATCATAATCCTTGATTAATTCTATCCATCTCCTCTGTCTCATGTTTAATTATTTTTGAGTAAATATATACTTAAAAAAAATTTGGTCAGTATATATTTCACATTTTACTACATAAAGATGATGCCTCTAAATTTTTAAAGAAAAAACAACAGTAGCTAATTCCAAATCATGTGTTGGGTAATTTAACTCATGAGGTTTCAAATGACGTGAAGGATAAGCAATTACCTGATCATTCTGTATTAGGACAAAACCAATTCCTTTCAACGATGCATCATTGTAGATAACAAATTCACCATTTCTGGAAGGTAGTGCCAAAACTAGAGCATTCACCAGTCTTGTTTTCAATTCCTGAAAATAATCTTTACATTCTTTTGTTCAAATGAACTTAACACCTTTTTGAGTTAACTTAGTCATTGGGCTAGATAACCATAAAAAAAAAATTCAACAAACCTCCAGTAATAACATGATAAACCAAGAAAACTACAGATCTCTATGATATTGGTAGGTATTGGCCATTATTCAACAACTTTTGTTTTATCAGGATCAACAGTTATGCCATTTTTTTGAATCAATGTGACCAAGGAAAGAAAATTTTTATGACCAAAACTCAAACTTGCTGAATTTCCCATATAATTTATTTTCTTTAAAGGTTTTGAATACAACCCTTAAATGACTTTCATGATCCCCTTTACTTTTAGAATAAACCAAAATATCATCAATGAACACAACCAAAAACTTATCCAGGAACTCACAGAAAATTATATTCATAAGATCCATGAATACAACAGGTGCATTAGTTAATCCAAAAGGCATAACCACAAATTCATAATGGCCATATCTAGTATGAAACATGGTCTTCAAAATGTCTACTTCCTTTACTTTCAACTGATGGTACCCCGACCTCAAGTCAATCTTCGAAAAATACTGATCTCCCTAGAGCTGATCAAATAAATAATCAATATGAGGAATAGGAGACTTGTTCTTAATAGTGATGTTATTCAATGATCTATAATCAATGTAAAGTCTCATTGAACCATATTTCTTTTTAACAAACAAGACAGGGGCACCCCATTGTGATGTGCTAGGTCGAATGAAACCTTTATCTAATAACTCCTAAAATTGCTTCTTTAACTCTAAATGTTCAATTTGATCCATTCGATAAGTGGGTTTTGAAAATAGATTAGCATCAAGAAATAACTCAATAGTAAATTAAACTTCCCGATCAGGTATTATACCAGTCAACTCATCAGAAAAAACATCAAGAAACTTATTTACCACTAGCACATCATTAATCTGAACAGTTCCTTTATTTTCAATAATATGTGCAAGCTAGAATTCATTTCCATTTTTTACTAGTTTTTCATCTTCCTGATATGTTATCAAAATTAAGGGTTCGTTCTTGTACACAAACTGAAAATATTTCTGAAAATAAACCTCTTTATCTCTGTAGTCAATTTAGCATGGTAAACGTAAATCCAATCCATACCCAAAATAACATCAAACTCTACTAGAAGCAAAATAATAAGGTTTGCAGGTAGATTCTTTCCACACACAAGGACAGAAAGGTTCTTATAATTTATTTTTGTCTCAACATTTCTTCTCAGTGTTTTTACCATAAGTTTAGGATTCATATATTGATATGGAATTCCCAATTTATTAGAAAACTTCTCATAAATGAAAGAATGTGTAGACCCTGAATCAAACAAAACATTGACATAATCTGAATAAACAAATAATGTACATGATACTATTTCATTTGATGGCCCAACATCTGCTGAAGTAGTTGCAAAGGATTTAACCACCCCTTTCTATTTGTAGTTCAGCTGCTTTCCCTCAGTTGAGTTCTTCGTTGGACACTCATTTGCATAATGACCCATTTCATTGAACTTAAAACATTTTACTGACTGTAAATAAGATTTTATCTTACCATTAACCTGATATTTTTCAGTGCAATTACGACACTTATGTCACATTTTACAACATCATTAGAATTTACCAGAATTCAAAATACATTCCCCAGCATGCTTTTTACCACAATTTTCACAAACTGTAAACTTAATTTTCTTACCATCAGATTTTTTTGAAGAGTTATTCCCTTTCTTTTGCCACCTCTACCTCTTATTCTGTTGTTTTTCAAAGAACACCTGATCATCAGCAAACTCCATTTCCACCTTCTCTACACATCAAACAAGTTTTTCATAACTTTTGAACTCAAAAGAAGCTAAATCCCTTTGATATATTGGCATTAATCCTAAGTAAAAAATGGTTGATTTTACTATCAAAATGTAGTATGAAATTTAGAGCATACCTTGCCAGTTGAGTGAATTTTTCTTCATAAGCAGCCATTGAGTCATCATCCTGCCTCAATTACAAGAATTTTTTTTCCATCCTAAGATGAAACAAATTAGGAAAATATTTCTCAAGAAACATACCTTTGAATTCATCCCAATCAAAAGCATCAATATCCTCACTAAACCTAATGTTTTTCACCATCGACCACCAATGATCGAATTCACCTTCAAAACAGTAAACAAATAGAGTAACCTTTGGATATTCTTAACACCCCATGACATCAAAAATCTTCTCCAGTGCTTTAATCCACCCTTCAACTAGAACAGGGTTAGATGATCCTCTGAATGATGGGGGGTGTTTCCTCATGAATTGCTCCACTACTGACATGTTCCTTTGTGATTGATCTGGCTGATCTCATGCATGGATACCACCACCATTTATAGCCTAATTCAACTATTCCATCACTACAACAAACTATTTAGTTCTGATTCTGACTATCTCAGGTTGCTGATTTGGAAGGTATTCTTCCTCCTGATGTCGTCCCATCATATCTTCCTTTTTTCCTCTATAGAAAACCATTATGAACACAGAAATATCTTAGGCGAAGCAACATGGTAATCTGTAAATTCTATATCATTTCAATATTAACATAAATTAATTTATGGATATTAATTTAACAATACCCTAACTTTTAAAGTTTTCTAAATCGACCTCTGATAACAACTATAAGGTCCCGACCTTAAAAATTACATAATCTTAAAATAAGTTAATAATTCACATCGAGGATCTTTTCATGTTTATAGATTTAGAGAATTAGGTCATAACATATACATAACAACTTGAATATTACATGTAGACACTTCTACACAGTATCCATTTTTTCATAAAATAAAAACTCTTGAAAAAAAAGATTTATGTCTACTTCCATGTTTTAGACAGCATGACTTTTCCTTGATCCCAACCTTGACCCTATTCATCATTATGTCTTGTGAAAAACATTTCAAAAAAACTTGGGATGAGCATAAAAAGCTTAGTAAGGGTTATAAAACAAGGAAAGAAAACATTAGTCCATTAATACATACAAGTCAATGAAATCATTATTTTCAATCTTTAACATACCACACATGATCATAAGATCTATGAATGACACATGGAAATAATAAATCACAAAGGTAACTTGTGGCATACATAACATACATAAATTGTATCCTTCATAGCTACATAGGGAGTTACGTTTGGAATACCCATCATAGTATATTCCTTAAATCTATTAGGAGAAACATTAAAGTTTACCTCTGTCACGTTACCCAATGCATTGGAGAGCTATCTCGGGCTCAACTGCCCTCAGTTTATCACAGAACCACCCGTATACGTAAACAATGCCCAAGAATCATAACATATTCACAACACTTGAAACAAACATAAAGGAAAGATAACATTTCCACATTGTAATCACAATATATCATTTAAATATATTGACATAATCAATTCATTATCAAAACCATTTTCAATACCAAAATACGTAAAAAGAGTATATGGTATTTATTTTTCTTTTAAAAAAACATTGCGTCTTGTTAAGGAAGCCAAATATCAAATAATGCTCGTGGCGGCGGAAAGGTCGTTGTCACCGTATACGTTAAAAAGAAATATTCTTTTTTTATTTAGTAAAACACTTTATAGAAAAAAATTCACTTTGAATGAAATGAAAATTAAAAGGTGTTTATACACCATATAAAATAAAGTCATGTATAAATCAAAATATTCCTCAATGAAAGGAGATTGAGACGAAGTCTCTTACCTCGTGTCCAACTTGACTCATTCGTTTTTTAATATCCTGAATAATAAGCTAAAGTTAATTTCTAATTGCTTCATAACCTTTTTAATATTTATTATTCCTTTTATATCACTTATTATCTTGTTATAAACATTACATAATCGTTTATGTTAATAATGGTCATTTTGTCGATATTTGGTACTTGAGTCAAAAATGAACTTCTTTTAATTACAAGTTGTCCCTGTGGTCAAAATTCCATTATCTCCAGAATGATATTCATGATTTAGATATCATATATATCATATATATGCAGTATATATATGTATTTATAATAGTACATAACATTTGGAGATAAGAAATGAAATGCACCGTTCATAGAGACGGTAAGTCGTACGTACGCATGAACGCTACTTTCATTTCTATTTCGTATTTAATGGAATGAAAACATAATGATACATAGGTATATAATAATTATAGTATAATATCATATATATGATTTTAGTAACTCTATCCTTTATATGTTCCGTGTATGGCATGAACAAGTCATATCACTTTGAGGGGGCGGTAGTCCGCACTTCCTCAAATGAAATTATCGCGTTTACCCATTATGGAAACCATAAAGGTATTCTATAAATAAAAAATACATAAGTATAAGGACAATATAAATATAATATATATCACATATAAATACAGTTCCATTATAATGGCCACCATGAGAGGCAATTGGAGAAATTTGAACAATCATCGTTTCGTGAGGCAGTAGTTCTTCGTCCATAGAAACAGTATGTTCGTATCCATTAGGTGGAGGTGTGTGAAAGTGTAGTTTGAATACATATCATAAAAAAACCTAGTATATTTAGGATACTGTTTTTTTATAAAAGAAAGAAATAAATAGATTTTAGGGGGTTGGATAAGTAAAATAAAAGAAAAGAACTTGAGAGAAGACATTACCTTTAAATTGGGTATCTCCCTTTGGTTTGAGCCAAAAGGTTTACTTGGATTTCCTTATACCTAGGGAAAGTATTCTAGGAGGAAGAGAGAGATCTTGATATATTATTTGGGTAGAGTTTGGATGAGCCAAGGGGGCTTGAGAGGTGTGAGTAAGGGTTAGAGGTGATGGATTTTTATAAGGGGGATGAGGGGCTCTTTAGGAAAGATTGAAAATATTATTTTATTATATAATGATTTTCGGTTTCTAAAGGTACAAAACTTATTTAATTAGAATTTAAAGTGTATATAAGTTGAAATAAAATCATCCAATAAGAATTGTACAGGTTTTGGATATTTTTTTAAATTTTGATAATCTCATTTATTTAAATCATTCATTAATAAGGTAATCATTGCATCATCATTGTGTCATAAATAATTTTAATTATATGATGTCTAAAAATTATAAATAAAATACCATGATGTAGTAAATAATTTTATCTTTCAAATGAATATTTATATTCAAAGAGACAACTTATATAACCCCATGTAAAATTTGATTTACTAAAAGATATATGTTTATGTCATTTTTGTCTTTACACTGCTTGAAATTGAGATTATACCAACACTTTTAAACCGTTGGTATAGAGCAGAAAATTATTGGAATATCTTATACCAATGGTTTGAAGAACCATTGGGTGATAAGTTGTGGGGATATCCCTTTACCAATAATTATTTCTTAATTGTTGTCATAGACCACTAGAAATCGTCTAGAGCAACAGTTTATTGATAACCGTTGGGATAAACATATACCAACGGTTTGTAACCATTGGTGTAGAGCCTAATCCTTCAAACTATACCAACGGTTTATAAACTATTGGTATAGACTTCTTCCAAGGTTTTTCCCAATGGTTTACTAAAAACCATTGGTATAAATGGCCCTTCAAACTATACCAATGGTTTCTGAACCATTGGTATAGAGTTTCTGCAAAATTCAACATAGCAGACCCCTGCTATTTTGGACAGAGTATGTCCAAATTCAATACAAAAGACAATACCAGCTCAAACATTCCATACAGCAAACAATACAATAAAACACCACACTAAAAACAGTTAAATACTATACACACAATTTATTGAAAATAGTACAATACCATACACAAAGCACAAACATATAATACATATAATTCCATCACTATGGAATACAAATAATTATACTATTTTCCATACACAAAGAAAAGAATACACAAAATTCACAATGAATTTCATTATTTTCCATTGTCTTTTGTTTCCCAGAGAATACACAGAATTCCACTATTTTCCATAGAATGCATAGAATTCCCCCACGGATTCTCCCTTCCTTTTCACAAATGACAAACATCTCCAAAAATATCACAATAGCATACAAAGAATTTAAAAAACTAATACAACACCTAGAAAGGACAACAATTTCCTTGATTACACTAAGGATGAGTTTCAGTGGGAGATCATAATGCCAAGTACCTAAAATATTTCCAGAATTTCTGATTTTGGATAGTGTCTAGTTATGATGATATCATTTATTTTTGTTGTAATTTATATCTCTCATATAACAAGGACACCACCATAGTTTCATAGGTACTTTTCTAAAATTGATTGCTAATGTTCCCTATAAATCTCACAATATATTGAGGGAGTTTCAACAATTTCATAAGATGGATACTCAATTTTGGTTTTCTATGGTGGATTTACATGGAAGTAGTCAGATGAGTTCCATAGATGAAATAGTATGTTAGATCATTCTTCCAAATAATGGAGGGGGAATTAATTTAGATGGATCTTGAATGATTGGATAGAAACATCGAATAAAGATCTATGTGGATATTATGGATGGGTGGTGGTCACATGTTTGGTAGTGGGAATTTAGTGCGATCATGAGAATATAAATTGAGTGGGGTATTATTAGACCTGCATTCAATAAAAATTATCAAGTGGTATAATTTATGGTTCTGATTTAGAGTGATTTTTAGAGACAAATGTCAGATCTTCATATGTTTATTCAACATATGAAACACTTGGGTGATTTTAGAAGATGATAAGACACCAACAACATGGAATTATCATTTCAAGAAGATTAATATAGTTAAATATATATAGAATCATCATTTTAATAGACATTAAATTTTAGGAATCATGTGTTATGTTCGAGGAAGTATGCTAAATTGTGTTATCGGCAGGTGGTGTGTTCAGTGGAAAGAGATGGACAAGTTCAATTTGAATGATTCAAATCGGAATTATAAATTTGGTGGGTGGATAAAAGTGGAGTCTAAGTGTTTGAATTATGAAGAGGTACTTTTTATACATGTAATGGTGGCTTTAGTAATGATCTGGATAATTCATTGAGGGTTTTGGTATGGGAATCTTCCAATATGAGTACCAATGTCCAGAGTAGATGAATAAATTTATGAGGTCCATGAAATTCACAATTTCACTAATGGAAATACATACAATCCTTCAATAAAAATACTATATCACCACATTTTATCATGTTTAGATTTGATGACACCCAATCAAAATCATAAATATGTGTAAGAGTAACAAAAAAATAGATGTTATATAGAGGTAATCTAGTCATTTTGAGGTGTCCTTTTTGAGATACTGAAGGTCCGACATGAGGATATTTCAAGGTTACCTTTTTTATTCTATGGAGATTTCATTGGATAAACTGGTTAGAATTCATGACCCTCTCAAATCTAGTGAAATACAAGGGCGAAACAACTTTAATTTCCAATCATAATATATCTATAGATTGAGTCATATTTTTTTTTGTTCGTTTATATGTTTTTTTATAAATTATAGCTATGTTGTTATTGTATCATATTTTTACAATTGTTGGGATAGTGTTTTACTAAAAAAACAACTTGTGTGGATTGTGATTTTTTTTCTATGGTTTTCTTGTTATTACATACATATTGGTGTATCTATTAGGTTTAAAACATGACAGATATTTATTTATTTATTTACTGGAAAATTATTTAGTCTATGTTGGTTTGTGTATATGTGAACTGACTATGTGGATATATTTATATAAATAGTGCATTTGTGATAGTTGAATATGATTTTGTGGAGGTTGTATGGACAGTGTATCATCATCATCCCCTTTTTACAACAACACACCAGTCTCAAAATTGAATAAAATTCTGTTCATGCAGGTGAATCATCTTCTCTAACCAATAATCATTTCCACCTTATCTTCTTGAATCATCTTACTCCATGTGTAAAGCAACAATCTCCATTATTACTACGAATATTCAAGGGATGGTCCAGTGTTTCTTTCTCAGAGTTTGAGGTGTCATCTGCTATAGTTTGGGAAGTCATATGTTTGATACGAAAACATGTACTTATTTTTGAAAATTGATACACGTTTGGTACCAGAAATTAGTAGCTATTTCGGAATGAAGTCACCTTTTTACAATATCTACAATATTTAAGTTGGTAATAGTGAATGTAGTTCTTCATTTTTTTTCTCCCATGTTAATTCTTCTTGTTTGCATAATACATAGTCTTCATGTATCTATTTTAAGTATTTTTTCTCCCTTCTTAATTCTGCTTATTTGCTGAATTATTGGCCACACAATTTTTATTTCTTATTATGAATGCATGAGTAGGAACATTTTGGGCCAAAAAAAATGGTTTTTGTCTAAATTGAAATAAGAACAATTTATCCCATTAATTAAAATGTGGGTCTATTATGATATGTAAGCTACAAAGAAAGATGGTCAGGGGATTCGACCCCGCGACTGGTGCCCCACACCCCAACCCCGTGACAGATGCCCCACACCCGACTCCTGTATTTTACAGAACTAAAAATAGAGTAGGAGGATGTGTTATTTCTTAAAACCAAATTTGTTCTTTCAATTAATTTATTTCAAAAAATATCATCAGGATACCATATACGTGATACACCTCCATTGGGTAACTAATGGTCTACTTGGGTGAACCCCTCCATTAGACCACTCATTGTGTTCCCAGTGACCCAATAACTATTTTATTTTTCACTACACACATGACATGCATCTCATATTTTCCTATAATTCTAAATAACTTTTGAGATAACTATGATATTATAAACACAACTCCAAATAAATCATCAAGAACCAAAATTATTGATCAAAACACAAAACAAAAAACAACTGTGTCTTTAAATCAATCCAAATGAAAAAGGTAAAATAAAATCTAGGAAGAAAATATAAATCAGTTAGAACATACCAATTTGAAGTGGAAGAACAAACAATGATCTGAAAAAAGTATGGATCATAGGTTAGGAAGAAGAGTTCGCAAAGAAGAGGGGACCTGTCATTTAGGGAAAATCAAAATAGAAACAACCTTGTCTTTAAATAAATCTGAATGAAAAAAAGGAAAAAATAGAGGGAGAACATAAAACACACTTATAACTTATAGATTTGAAGTGGAAGAACAAAAAATCGATTGTTGTCAAGAAGGGTTCGCACACTGGGAAGAATGGTATCTCTCGTTTATGGCACAATGACGGCAGATCGGGATCTTGATATTAGTGGTATTTTATCCCAATGGTTTTAAAAACCAGTTGGGAACCTTGGTTAATTAATATACCAACGGTTTTATAAAACCGTTGGGTAAAGATGACCTATCTCAATGGTTTTTTGAAACTATTGGGAAAGTGGGGATAAGCATGCTATTTCACAACGGTTCAAGAAAAACTATTGGGAAAAGCGGGGGTAGGCATTACATATTCCAACAGTTTCGAAAACCATTGGGAATACACACTCTAAAAACTCTTATACCAATATTTTTAAGCAAACCATTGGTATAGGTACCCTATACCAACAGTTTATCTAAACCGTTGGGATATGGGCATTGGTATAAGAGGTATTTCCAGTAGTGCTACTTTAAATTAATTAATATAAATTGTCATTATCACTCCTAAGTTTCTCCATGTGGTCCCAAAATCGACCAAAGGATGCCCATGGTCGGACATGTATCGACCAATTGGATTAGGATACATGTTAGGGTAATTTAATATTATTATAATAATATTTTTTTACCCTTATTTATCATATTTACCCTTTAACCATGGTAAATAAAATATTTATTGAAGTAAATATTCATAATGCCTACAAATATAAGTTACCTATTTACACAATTTGGACCTCTTGATTCCAAATATATAATCCATTTTTACAAATTCAAAACATAGAACTGGAAGAAATTAATTTAAAATTAATTCTCGTTGTCAAAACAAAAAGTGTGTTTTTAAGAAATAATAACTATCAAAAGATGTACATTTGTTTATGTCCAAATTAAGAGTGAAATGAATTACAATGACCAACATTGGATTAAATGGTAAAAATATAATCCAATTACACATTAAAACCAATTAAAATAATAATCTAACTATATAAATAAATTAGATTAGAAAGCGGTTTTGAATTAAAATGCAGTATTTTTCACTATTCATTAAAAATGAACATTATCAGAAAAATACCAAAATTTCATCCAAAGTAAATTTTGATGTCCTGATTCTAAAGAAGAATATTATTTTGTCAAATAGAACATATAAAAGTGACAAAAACTATATTTTAAAAGGGTTCACCATCAAAAAGTGGTAAATCGACCTTTTAAAGAATATTAGAGTGTTTTTTGCTTAAAATTGGATTCATTAACATTTTAAGCTTCTAACTTTAATTAGATAAATGTAAAAACATTTAAAAAATGTATAATCATATTGTAGTTAGTTCTGTTCATTCCCGCCAATACAACGGCTATGAGTTAACTAACATTTTAAAAGATATTATATTATTATTTTTCAGTATGACTCAAACTTGTGTGCAACATGAGATTTCAAAGAAACTCATTGTTGCGTGTCGGGTACGCCATCAAACATAGTGTAATGAACCAAACTTTTTAATTATATTTGTTTCCTAATTTTGTGTGTTATTTTATATTATACTCAACAAAACTATATCATTTAATTAATTAAGTGGGTATAATTAAAATGCGACTGTTGGGTTTCGACTGTTATATGACCGTTGGTCAATAAGACCGTTGGAAACTATAATCTTAACATTTTGTTTTTATAAATAAAGTTATCTTGGTTAATTAATATAGAAAGAAGATTGAATGGCCTCTTCTAGTAGACTCGGGTCATATGAAGCCCATCTGTCAGAGCTTGGGAAGGAGGTAGCATCACTTGGCTTTGCTCTGGACCAAGCCCAAGACAAACTTCAACATATGAAGCTTGAAAAAAATCGCCTGAGGGAGAAGTTCAAGCTAATAGAAATCACCACTCGGGCAATGTTGTTCGAGCCACCCCAAGATTCTATCACTATAGCACACCTTACACTTAGGTCATATGTTAGTATTATAAGGAGATATGTAATGAGACCTTAGCTGCTTTGTGTAATCCTTTTATATAAATAAAATTGTAATTTCTTATTATGGAAAAGTTTGTGAATTTCAAATATCCGGATAAATATAGGGTGTGTATTATTGATGAATTTAGGAAAAAAAGGGGTATTTTAAAATATTTTTGTATTCTTTAAATAATTAATAATGTGAAATGATTTTCAAAAAATGGTCTGCTACAGTTGTGATCAGTGAGAAATTTAGAGTCTAATAAGATCAACTTGATTTTTAGTGAATAGTAAAGTATGAATAGTAACATACCCGTATGAATAGTAATGAATAGTAAATTGGCCAAAAAAATAGAAACTTCACCCATGAATGTATAAATACAATTTAAACATCTTAAAAGTGAAAAAATGATCATAGCATAAGTTTTGATATTTTTGTATGCCATAAAAATTTTATTTACAATTTTATAATTAATTTAATAATTTAAAATGGAAATATATTTTTATAAAATGTAATCATAAATTGTTACTTTATTTTATTATGGTTATACGATAATTTTATTGGACCTTGATTACTTTTTTAAGGTGTTACAAAATGAGTTATAGTTTTAAAGTTGTATTTTTGGAATAAATAATGATTTTATTTAAAAATTAAATTAAAAATATTTAGAAAATTATTTTCAAAAAATGGAGTTCATTTTTTGAATTCAGAGCATCGATATTAGGTTAGGGTGAATTTTTTGGGATTTTTCTGAAACAATTGATTTTTCGGTGAATAGTAAAAATACAGTTTTGAGTTTCGGGTGTTTAATGACATCATTAATGATGTAATCATGATGTAAATAATCTGGTCGACTTTTGAATAGTAATATATGTTATTAGGTGTCCCAAGTGGCCAATACCATGGGCAAATACCATGGGATGGTTTTGCAAATACCACCGAAGAGGTGTCCCTTGGAAATTAATAATTTATTCCCTCACGTTTCCTATAAATACAAAGTAATTTCCCTCATTCATTTCATTCCAAAATCCTCCTCAACGAACTTATGGTCTCCTTACCTCCCAAGGAGTCCTCCCAAGGTTCCCTCAAGCCTCCCAAGGTCCCGACCTTCAAGCTTTCGAAGTTACTCTTCAAGGTAAGGGAACATTTCACCCTCCTCTTTTAAGTCATGAATTCTTTTATGTTATGTCTTATAGTTCCATTTTATTGTGAGGGGGATTGTTCTTCTATATCTTTACGATAGTCCATTTCATTTCAAAAATGATGAGAGACCCTTTCCGCTCTCATCAATTGATTTTTTAATTTTTATGTGACGTCGTTAGGCTGCTGAATTTTCGTAAAAGAAATCACGCTTTCTCTTTCCTTGCAAGTTTCCTTTTCATATGGTGTGCCATTCAATTGTCCACACCATGATATTATTTATTTTTATTCTATACCTCTACTTTAAAATGATTCATTTATTTATGGGATACCCTTGTCCCCTCTCTTTATATTATTTTCTAAAACCATGTTATATAGCCGTTATGCTGCAGAAATTTTGTCTCAAAATTTCTCTCTTTTTCTTAAGGAATTCTCTTGTTTTATTTATGTGAATACCCAGAACTATTTCGTTTCTATGGGTGTTCATAGATACACAAAAATGATATATTTTATTCTGGAATTGATATACATTTAACCCTCACTCCCTTTCCATGGGTTATAAATGACATAACGATCTTATTTTTAAGCACTTTTAAAACGTCACGATTTTGAAGTGAAACCCATTTCTTTTACTCTCTTTGGGTTATTTATGAAATGTTTAATTATGATCTATGTGGCTCACATGAAAATAAAGACATATTAAGGGTGCTCTCTAATAGCACTTCAATGCATTGGGTAGAGAAATTAATCTCTGGAGATGACAAGTTTCACGATACCTTGGTTAATAACCTTGATAATTTTTATGACACCTCAGGGATAAACCTTGGTGATATGTTCATGAATGTCTAAATTAAATGTTTTAGCCATATATTCAAGTTATGATTCATGTTCTTTTTATCATGATATTCCTATTCTTCCATTTCTCATGTCTTTATGATTTTTATCATGTTCTTATTAATATTGCTCAAGATCACATGTCGACTGTTTCACTTGAGCCTTCTGCTCACCCTTTTCTTTGATGTATGTCTCTAGGATATGAGATGCAATAATTGTACATAGGATGAACCTATGATGAAGCCTTATGAGTGGTTTAGAAGAATGTTTTATGTTGTTTTCATGTATTATGTTCCTGATTTCCAAGACATTAGACTTTAAAGATCCTCTGTTTGTAAAATGTAATGAAAAGTTCTTTAATAAAAAGGAGGGGTGTCATACATAGCATCCCCTTTAAAGTAAAATTAATATTTAATTCACAAATATTAATAAATATGAAAATGTCATATTCTTTATTTACCTGGGATGTTACAATTAGGGTCGAGATATATAGTCCTTTATTAAATCAGCGAATGCTCTAAGGTTAAGGTGTGCGACAATGAGATTTTCTTGGGGTGGTTCAACGAACATGGTTTGGATCATGATCTCGATGAGCGTGAACTTTTCCCATAACTGATTTTTCTTGTGGTTTAGTTATTGAATCTCACCTTGGGGTTGGTCAAGGGAAAATCCTAGAGATATTATCTCCATCGAAAGTTCCGATAAATGTGCTTGATAGGGTATGATCTTACTAATCGAGGTCATCACTTCTTTCATCAGTGTCAATTGGATTTATCATAACCCTTAATATATACTAATCATATGACCACTATTCAACGACTATATTATCAATGATCATTTTGCTTAATGATATTTTAAATCTGACGGGATATAACCAAAGAAGCGCATGTGTTTTATATAACCACATTACATAATACGACATTTAATTTAATCATAAAAGAAATTTCATTTATAAAAGTCTAAGTTGTTAGAAGATCATGAAACAAAATGAATACATATTATTTCAATTTGATTGCAAACATCAAAATGCATACATACAAATTCATAGTAAGATTATGGACTTAGACAATTTGGAAAAGATGAGCCAGGAAGGGTGAGAAGAAAAGTTGGCCATTTATGAAAAGCACAAGCCATCTAGTGCATTTGTATGGTGGGCTTTAAATCATACTTGTATTCACATACTTGGACAAATTGGGCAACTCTCAAATGAACTAGCCATGTGGTAGAAGATGCTAGAGAGAGAGATGGGCACTGAAACCCAAGCGTAGAAAAAAGAAAGAAAAGGGTGCATGAACTTCATTATACTCATGGAATAATCATTTGAATATTGTTGCCATGTGGAAAAGATCCATGCACCCCCATGAAAGACGAGTAGATGACTATTTAGAGAGGAAGAAGAATATAAGAGGAGGTTTGATGCCCTTGGACAAGAGGAAGGACGAGCATACAAACTTGATGATGGAGCAGATTGAAGGTTAAGAGGAGACTGTCAAGGCTAAACTGAAGCTACAGATGTTCATTATCAATCAGGTGGAGCTGGCTAGGAGTCCTCACAAGATCCATGTACCCCATGAAAGTCGAGTTGATGACTACATAGAGAGGAAGTAGAATACAATAAGATGATATTTGAAACCCTTGGTTGAGAGGGAGGAAGAGCATACAATCTAGAGGATGGAGTAGATCTAAGATTAAGAGGAGATTGCCAAGGCAAAACTAATGCTAAAGGAGATCATTACCAATCACGTGGAGGGGACAAGGAGGTTACCCCCCTCCCCACCACACACACAAAATGAGATGTTCATGTTTACTTAGATTATAATTTTGTGCTGTCACAATCCGGGCCAATAATACGTTATCTAAATTTGGGTTCATTAATTTAAAATGTTCAAAAGTCTATTTGTTTGTTGATGTTTATTTCAGGAAGTTTCAACTTTTATTTTGATGTGTTTTGTATGATGTTTCAAAGCCGGCAAGCGCAAGGTACACCTACACTGCCAACGTCCCAGCACCTGCACCCATTAACAGCCAATCCGAAGGCTCCACCTGGCAGCGTGGTCCATCTAACCATTGCTGTCCTGTTCTGAAGCTGCAAACCTGGTTCTCCCGCCGCAGAAATTCGGTCCCGAGCAGCCCCTAAGCACTAGGGCAGCGCCCGCCTTCACGATCCTCCAGGTCTGGTAAAAGAACCAACGAGTGGATCCCCTTTACAGATATCAAGCAGCGGCTCCCCAGCTGCTGCACCCCGATCCGGTTTCACGAAATCAAACACCTGAGCTGGACACTTGATCGGCACCCTCCCTGGACCCCAGCACAAACCCGCCGCCAAGCAGATTTCTGAGCAGCTCGATACTAGCCAGTGCCCTCTCCAAGCCAGATCCCTTCAGCCGAGGTTCACCCCGAGCCCGGCACCAGCGAATCCAGCCCGATTGAGCCTCTTCCACTTCAGCACCCGACCCGTGGTCAGGCACGAAGCCACTGCACGAGCCTAGTCGTTCGAGATCCAATCCGATGTGGCCATTCTATATCTACATCCCAAGTAGCAGCAGCTCGAGTTCCATGAATCCATCCCTTTCATCGTTCACCTGATCCATTAAAGATCTAGCAGCGGGCTTAGGTTCCGCGAGCAGCGCACCTCCTTGAAGCCGCGCACCCAAGGTGCTCGATCAAATGCCTGAACCCGCGTGTCAATGCCAGTTGCTCGGACCAACTTCTCCTTCACACCTAAATCAGCCCATGCCCGAGTCCACCAAATCAGCCCCACCATCAACCAGGCCCTCTCCAGTTCAGTGACACCCGCGACAACACCACAAGCCCACTGCCCCTCTTCCCAGTAAGAAGCTCCACACGAACCCGACTTAGCTTTCCTCCTACTCAGATACAGCTGCCCAGTACGAGCAATCCCTCGAGGAGCTCCTATCTTCCACCGTACAGGGAAGCTAGAAGTCCCAAGGAAATTTATTTAGGTTCGTTGTGCATCAGCTGAGTCTGTTGATGATGGACAAGTGGAAGGGGATGGGAGCTGATTCTTCAACTGAATCATGGTACGATTTTTTTTAAGTTTCTTTTAAAAGTTCTAGGGGAATTTCTGAAAGAGGGGTCGGGAAACTTCTTAATTTAATGGACAAGTGGTTAGCTTAGTTTTTAGCAATTCCCTTACCGGGGGGTGCATGAGGACTGCCGCTTGTTTCATTTCTTTTCCAGATTGCTTTAATTCTGCTCTCATGGGAAGTAATTTTGTCTGTTTGTTCTCATTCTTTACACGTGCTGCTTCTCTCCTCTATTCTTTTGATGTTCATTTTTTCTTCTCTTCCGTGGGTTGCTTTGCCATGCCTGTATCCCAATTTCCAAATTCAGTGAAGAAGTTTTTTTCTGTTTTTATTCTTCAAGGATGGGCAGTGGACTTGAGAGGCTTAGCCGAGGTGCATTCAATTTAGTCTTGAGTCTGAAATTTAATTTTCTTTCCTATTCGTTCCTTTTCTCTTGGTTTGGGCAGTGATGGACTTTGATTTTGGAGTGTACTGGATGTCATTCCTTAATTGGGGTTTTCCATGGAAGTGAATGGTTTAAGGGAAGAGGAGGCAGGATATGTCTCTTCCACTTCCATCATTTGCACCCCAAATTTCATCCACTATTTTAAATCTTAGTTTCCCCTTATTTAAAAGGTTTGGTACAACGCTACAAAGAGGGAACACAATGATTGTACTTTGTTATTTCCATGTTGCACAACTATTCATTCAATTTTCTAAGCGGTGCAAGATGGTCACAGGAATGGAATATAATTTGGCCATTGAGAGGGTTAAGGGAGACCATCACAGACGAATAATTAATGGATTAATTAGAGAGTCTCTTTGGTTTGTCCACTACTCCAATTTCTTTTATATTCTTTATTTTCCTTTTCTTTTGTATGTCATCACACAAATCATTATCACTTATTTTTCCTTTTATTTTCGATCTCTTTCGACACGAATACATAAAAATCGCAAAAGAAAACATAGTCAATAATAATAATAATATAGTGATATGAAGAATTACCAACAAAGAGGGACTCTTAGGGAGACAATATGGGGTTTTCCACTAGGGTACACCCTTGAGGAATAGAATTTTATTAGAAGGGTCAAGACAACCCTTCATCACCCCATTTCTTTTATTTTTATATTTGATTGTGTTGTTTCTCTGGCTCTTTATAATGTTTAAATGTGGGATTGGTTCTTTAATTGAATTTGTCTTGTTGGACTACTATATGAGCGTTTTGTGTTCTGATATTGCCTTATGTTAAAAAGTATTAGATATTTTTAAGATTCTTGTGCCCCATTGGTATGAGTTATTTTTTGTTCTCATTGTCTCATCTATAAATAAAACATCCTACCTTTGTGAACTACGGTTTTCATTCCAACATGGTATCAGAAGCGGTTTAGCCCCCCCTCCTGTTAACCCTCACTGCACATATGCGCCCCCTGTGTGTCGTATCCCTTTCGCCTCGAGCCCCTGCGCGACGGCTCCTGTTCGCTTCGAGTCCCTGCGTGATGACCCCCTCCCCCCTGTCCACACTCGCACATCCCATGCAACGATGCCTCCCAGCGCGACGACTCCCTGCGTGATGTCTCCTGCATGACGACCCCCTGTGCGTCGCCAACATCTCCTTGTGCGACGACAACCCTCCCTGTGGCCCCTCTCTATGCGACACAACCCCCAACCCCGCACACCTCTTCGTGCGATCACCCCTCCCCATCACCCCTCTCTGTGCGACACAACCTCCACCCCTGCACCCCCCTCTGTGCAATCACCCCTCCTTGTGCGCCAACCCCACTAGCCCACTGCTTCTCTCTTCTCCCTATGCGACGCCCCAAATTGCACAACCTCGCCCCACCACAATCCACGATCCTCCTTCCATGACCTAATTGATACCCAGATGCTCCGACCGTGCACTTCAAACACACACTTTCTACCCGCTACGCACTTTCAACGTCTTATTCTTGGGTAACATGCATCTTCAACACCCCGCCGCCCTCTTGTGATCTTTAGGTCCATCTATGACAACGCCGTCACCCTTACTGTATACTGTCACCACTTCCACACGTATTGTGGATGAACGTCTCGATTTCTCCAATTTCATCATGTGGAAGAAAACTGTTATTATCGCTTGGAAAGACATGAGCTACTATTCTCATCTTGTTGCATCCCCTCCAGATCCAAAAGATGTCACGTTCAGACAATGAGAACAGTGGGACAACAAGATCTTTTCTATGCTGCTTAACTCCATGTATCGCTCGGTTAAACATGTTGCGAAGAGTGTTAATACCTGCAAGGACATATGAGATTATTTATATTACTTATGTTTTCTGAGACAAACAATCTTGCGTGCATCTCTGATATTTTTCCGCAGCTCTTCGCTCTTTAACAGGGAACTCGCTTGATTCCCCCTAGTTAGAACGAGTGGAAATCAATTGTTGATGACATCAATGACTTGCAGACCATTCCACTGACTCCTGATGACGCCCACACTCAATGCGATCAATTGTTTTTGTTCTCCCTCTTGCATGGACTCAATGCCTTGTTCTCTAGCACTGTTATCGACATGTTGGCCAACCTGACCACATTACATCCCTCCTTGGTTTATAATCGCCTTCGTGCGAGTCGCCCTCCACTAACACTCCACACTGACCACTCTGACAGTGCTGCTATGATCTCTCGCGGTCCCAACAGAGGCGGTGACCATTCTGGTTGTCATCGTCGACCTACTTCCCGTAAACATTGCACACATTACAACAAAAACTATCACACAATTGATACATGTTGACATCTACATGGTCGTCCATATAGTTCACCGGGAATGCAAGTATTTTTTAGCCCTATAGCTCGACTTCAACTGGAGGTACTATTATTGTGGTTGATGGTACAACAGTATGGATTGTTGGTTATGAGAGTTGCTCGCTTACACCTAGCTTGACGCTCTCCGCAGTTGCTCTTGTTCCAAACTGCCCTTTTTAATTTTCTATATATTAGTAAACTTACAGCCGACTTACAATGTCAAGTTATCTTCTCACTTACTTCGGTTGTCTTTTAGGAGCCTTCAACGACTCAGGTGCTTGGTAGCGGCCGACCTCAGGGTGGTGTGTACATGCTCGACTCAGCCTCGACCCTTGTCTGTCCTGTCACCTCTGATCGTGTCCTGCAACTTCATTATCACATCGACCATCCATCTGCACCCATTCTTCAGTCACTTTGTCCGGATTTGGGCCATGTTTCTCATTTTGATCACGAATCATGTCATTATGCCAACCTTCATCGGGTCACCTATGTCCCCCGTGTGATTACTCGTGTATCTAGTCCCTTTTATTTTGTTTGTTCTGACGTATGGGGATCCGGTCCTAGTCCTTGTAAACTAGGTTAGCGTTATTTTGTCATCTTCATCGATGATTTTTTTGAGAATGACTTGAGTCTATTTGTTGAAAACCCGTTCTGAAATTTTTACTATGTTTCGCTCATATTATCATAATGTCCAGACTCAGTTTTCCACTAAAATTCATTGTTTGCGCTCTGACAATGGTTGTGAGTATTTTTATGGCATGTTCCAGTCCTTTTTGTATGACCATTACATTCTCCATCAAACTTCTTGACCTGATACACCTCAACAAAACAGACAGAACGCAAGAATCATCATCTTTTAGAGGTTGCTCGTGCTATTTTATTCCAAATGAAGGTTCCAACCATTTTTTTGGGGCGATGCTATTCTCATCGCTACATATCTCATCAACAGAACTCACTCATCAATTCTTAAGGAGGACACTCCCTTCCATTCATTATTACCAACCTCATCACCATATTCATTATCTCTTCACATCTTTGGTTGTGTCTGCTATGTACGAGATACCAACCCATCCCTTTTCAAGTTTGATGCACGCACCCTCAAATGCATCTTTCTTGGTTATCTGCAAACTCAGTGCGACTATCACTCCTTTTCCCCGTACTTCAATTGTTATGTCACATTCACTGATGTTCCTTCGTCGAATCCTCCATTTTTTCTATTCAAGATTTCCCACCATCACCTGATATTCTTGATTTAGCCATAATTTTACCCCATTCACCACCACCAACGCTTCTTCTTGATGTCGTCGGATCCTATTTTGACCAAGTTTACTCTCGTCGCCCTTGCATACCTTCTGCCATAGAGTCTGATGCTGCTACCGCACCTGATGACTCACCGACTCCTGATCACCCATCACTGAAGTTACCTGTTGCCCTTCACAACGGTAAACGCTCCTGTCAGCAAAATCTCAGTTCATCAGCTTCCTATCAAGAATTATCCATGGCTACGTCTCACACTATTGCGACACTAACTACTCACTCAACACTACACACAATTACTGAGGATAAATCCCATCCCAACTGGTTATAGGCCATGCAAGATGAAAATCAGCCATTGGAAACCACCCATACTTGGGATCTTGCCCATCTCCCTACGGATAAAGAAGTTGTTGGTTTCAAGTGGATCTATACTGTGTGTGTCAACGTCAATGACTCTCTTAATCGTCTTTGATACAGAAACACTGGGAGTCGCAATGACATAAAGAAACGATTCAGAGAAGAGTAAAAGGGGAAATGAAGAACAAGAACACAATGATTTACGTGGTTCAGGAATAATCCCTACGTCTACGGAGAGGCAAAATTTCACTATAATTTGGGATCACAAATTATAGAGAGATTTCTCAGAGTTTCTAACGCATGAAGACCTACCTGAAATTGGCTAATAATGAGGACAAAACACTATTCCATCAACTGTCAGAATGTCCGTTGTGCTACAGTGAAAGACGGTTGGAAGTCCGCATCGCTACAGTGAAAGGTGACCACCCAAGTCAAAAGTGCTACAGTGGCGGCCGGTTGGAAGTCCAAATAGCTACAGTGAATGACAGTTAGAAGTCCGTGTCTCTACAGTACTCTGTCGGTGTTGGTTGGTCAGCTCTGCTACAGGGGCGTGTTGCCCCCTGCAACCCCCAACGAGCTCACCGCGAAGCTTGACCTGCGAAAGTTACGGCCTGGTGTGTAGTATGAGTTGGAAGCATTCGGCCCAACAACATCCAAAATGGGCCAGGCTACAACAAACTAATAATCTCCCACTTGTAGCCTGATTCGCTATGCTGATATGCTTCGATGCCATTGATTAAGACAACTTACTTAATCCGAGCTCTTACTATTCACCACTTACCAGCGACGTGCTTTCCATTCACAACTTCAATTTCAAGCTGACGATTCATGAAATACAAGCTATTTTTCTCTTGTGCTCCCATTGTGTCCTCCCTTATTTTGCCTCTCATCCTCCGTTCATCAGTGGAGACTAACAGAGGCACAACAGTGCCTAAACTTCTGTATTATCATTGGTTTCGTCAACATGTCTGTCGGATTGTTGGTTCCACAAATCTTATGCAATGTCAACAATCCATCCTATATCAAACCTCTGATAAAATTATACTTTAACTGAATGTGCTTCATTCGAGCATGAAGCACTGAGTTCTTTGCAAGATGTATAACACTCTGACTGTCACAGTGCATTACATTCTCCTCTCACTTTCTTCCCAATTCATCCAAGAAGCTCTTCATCCAAACCATCTCCTTTCTAGCTTCTATTACAACAATGTATTCTGGCACTGTGGTGGATAAAGACACCACCTTCTGTAATTGTGATATCCAACCTACTGCAGTTCATCCACATATAAATACATAACTTGTGGTACTCCTCCTGATGTTGACATCACATCCAAGGTCAACATCCACATACCCCTGCAATGAATTTCCTTTTCCAAAACACAGAGATACCTTATTGCTACTCTTCAAATACCTTAGTACCCACTTTACAACTTCCCAGTGTTGCTTTCTAGGGTTATCCATATACCTGCTCACAACTCCCACTGTATGAGTGATGTCAGGTCAAGTGCACACCATGAAATACATCAGGCTTTCAACAATTGATGCATGTGGAACCTTTGCCATGTACTCAAACTCTTCTACCGTCTTCAGTAATTCCTCCTTTGAGAGTTTGAAATGGCCCGCCAGGGGAATAGAGACTAACTTTGCTTCCAGCATACTGAATCTTCTCAGAACATTTCCAATGTAGTCATCCTATGATAACATTATGGTTCCAACCACACGGTATCTCTTGATCTTCATCCCCAAAATCTTGTTTGCTTCTCCAAAATCTTGTTTGCTTCTCCAAAATCTTGTTTGCTTCTCCAGGATCCTTCATTTCGAACTCCTCATCCAACTGCCCTTTCAACTCATCAATTCTTTACATACATGATCCTGCAATGAGCATGTCATCCACATATAGAATCAATATAATATATTCATTACCAAAGAGTTTTATGTAGCAACATTGATCCATGCCACATCATTTGTATGCATTTTTAGTCACGAATGCATCAAACTTTTTGCTCCACTGCCTGGGTGCCTGCTTCAACCCATACAAGCTCTTTTGGAGTTTGCACACTAGGTCTTCCTTTCCAGACTCTACATATCAACCTGGTTGCTGCATATAGATTTCCTCCAGATTTCCATGACGAAAGCTGTCTTCACATCAAGCTGCTAAAGATACAGATCTTCTAATGCCACAATGCTAAGAACCACCAGGATGGTGGTAAGCTTCACTACTGGTGAAACTATTTCAGTGAAATCCACTCCCTCATTCTATTGGAAGCCTTTCACCACCAGCCTTTCCTTGAACCTTTTATTGCCATCATGTTCTTCCTTGACCCAGTACACCCATTTGTTTTGCAATGCTTTCTTTCCTTGTGGTAGAGGCGTCAACTCCCAAGTATTGTTGTCATGTAGTGAAGAAAACTCCTCCTTCATGGACAACTCGAACTTGTTCAGCTCCTTCAACTGCATTACTTCTTCAGAACATTCTAGTTCTCCACCGTCAGTCAATAATAGATAATGTAAGGATGGTGAATACCTCTACACAGGATTTCTCACCCTTGTTGATCTCCTCAACTCCATTAGAGTAGTAGGTTCCACTGATTTTGATGTCTCATGCTCAGATACACCTTCAAGCTCTACTTTCTCTTTGCACTCTGATTCTATGTTCCCATTTTCATCTTCAACTACATGACGATCTTTGTACACGACACCTTCATTGAATATCACATTCTGGCTCCTACTGACCATCTTGTTGAGATCATCCTAAAAGTGATAACCAAACTCCTTAGCACCATAACCAATAAAGAAACATCTTTTGGACTTGACATCAAGTTTGTCCCTTGCAATAGCATCAACATGAACATATGCCAAACTACCAAAGACTCGTAAATGTGAGAGTCTTACCACCTTACCAGATTAGAGCTATTTAGGTAGACATTCTCCCAATGGCACAGATAGACTCATGTTGATGAGATATGCTGCCATGTTCACTGCATCACCCAAAAGGTATTGGGTAATACTGAGTGTAACCTCATACTCCCGACACATTCATTCAACGTCTTATTTATCATCTCTGCCGCACCATCCTGTTGCGGTGTACCTAGAATAGTCTTCTCCCACTGAATTTCATTATCAGAACAAAATTCTCTGAACTCCTAACTGCCATACTATCCATCGTTGTCAGACCTCAAACATTTCATCTTTGATCCGGACTCATTCTCCACCACAACCTTCCACTTTTGAAACATCTTAAACACATCAGATTTCCTTTTCAGAAAGTAAACCCATACCTTCCTTGTTGAGTCATCGATGAATGTCACATAGTACTGTGATCCTTTGAGGGAAAGTACTGGTGCAGGCCCCCAAACATCTGTGTGCACTGGGTCCAACTTCTCAGCCTTCAGTGTTCTACCTCCTTTTGCAAATGATACCTTCTTCTGCTTTCCAAGGATGCAATCTTTACATAAACCAACTTCCACCGATTTCAGCTCTGGTAGCAGCTCTTTTTTACCTGTACCTTCACCCCCTTCTCACTCATGTGGCCTAGCCTGTAGTGCCACACTTAAGAATCCCTAGTAGCATTTACTAATGCCACCATGTTCATGCAAGTCTTTGTCATGTTGTACAGAGTACCATTTTTTTCTCCCCGAGCTATGACTATAGCTCCCTTGGTAATCTTCCAGGCACCACCAGTGAACATGGTACTAAAGCATGCATCATCAAGTTTCTCAATAGAAATGAGATTTCTTCTTAAACCTGGGATATACCTCACATTTTCCATAACCAACAAACTCCCACTGCTGGTCTTGATCCGTGCATCTCTTTTAGCTGCAATCTTCAAGGGTTCATCATCAGAAAGATGTACCTTGCCAACATTTCTAGAAAAAAATTGTTCAGGAATCCCTTCTCCGACATGGAATGGAAAGACACCCCTGAATCTAAAATCCATGACTCCATAGGGTTATCTACGCTCAGCAACAACAATCCATCAGTTCCTTTAGCCGTCGTGTTTTCTCCACTAGTTTTAGGTCCTTTCCTTTTTTCTCTGCACTCCTTGACATGTCCTTTCTTTCCGCATGTTCAGAAGGTAGGACCAGCCCCCTTTGCCTTGTCTCAACTTTTCCCTCTTGACTTTGATCGTCCTCTACGATTGTCTCGCTGTGGGTAACTTCCTCTTCCTTCAACATTCAGAGCAGAACCAGAGAATTTGCCTGATTCTCTTCTTTCGCATATCCTCACCGAGGATCAGGTATCATACATCTTTCAGAGTCAATTTTGTATTCTCCGATGATTTTTTCACAGTTGTTACAGTTTCTTCCCAACTGTCAGGTAAAGAGGATAGTAAGACCAGTGCACATACCTCATCACCAAGATCAATGTCCATCGATGTCAGCTGACTTATGATAGTGTTGAATTCGTTGATGTGATCTGCAAAAAATCTCCCTTCAAACATTTTCAGGTTGAACAATTGTCGCATCAAGTGCACATTGTTTGTCGCAGAGGGCCTCTCATACATATTCGCGAGAGCTTTCATCATTCCAATCGTTGTATTCTCCTGTTTAATGTAGATAACATCTCTCAGACTACCGACTACCACTGTTAAGAACAAACATCCTATACACATACAAGCATTTAGAGAGATACATTAAATTGCTTCTTTTTTCCTTTTTTATAATTTTCATTACATTAGTTAATTCATTAACCATTAATTAACCATCAACATTATTCCAGATACATTCCATTAACCAACAAGTGAATTCCATGACTTTTAGGCATAATCTAAACCGAGTCTATGGTTTCTCAAGATCATCTCATTTGCATTTTCATTCCAGGAAGAACCAACCCCATGAGAGTTACTTATTAAACATTATTAACATCATCCCATAATTCTAGGTACTCTAGGAAAACATCCTAAGCTACCATCAAGAGATGCAATTAAGCACATCCAGCTATCTCAAGCAGTGGTGAAAGGAATACAGATAAACAAGAAACCAGACCACCATCCATTAAGTAGATTGATATCAAGAAAGAATCCAACTTTAGCACATCAACAGGTAAGCCTAGCTTCAACTCGTTCCATAATCTATGGTGCCATCCTTGACAACCTCATGCATATCCTGATGCATCTCATCGTTACAGGTGTTAACTATCGTCACATCATCCGAGCCTCCCCGCCCAATATCTCATCAGCCATCCCATTCTCATCCATCCCAGGCTCATATCACACATCAATCTCAAATCAAAACCACATCACAAGGTAGTAAGAAAACATGCATAGTTAACAGGGAAATTAGGCCCTAAAGCTAGACACTCATTCTTTTCACACAAACAAGCACTCACGACCCCTAACACAAGACATCCAACCTTTATAAACAAATTGGATCTCTCGGTTCCAAGATTTATATTTATCAAACAACCGGTTCTTATTCCATATTGAATTAATCGATTCATTATTCACAGGTTCTATCTACGAGCAACCAAATACATTAGCTATAACAAGATATCATTTAATTAACATGCTTCCAAGCATTTGTTCCAGCTTCAACATGCTCAAAGAACAAAAAATTCTTTAATATTTCTTTTTATAATATATCATCAATAAGCATTATCATGTTTTAGGTTCTTTTACCAATTCCATTATCACAAGGAATAACTAATTCATCATGCATACTTGCATCAATTTGAACATCAGATTATAAACATGTCTCTTCTTTAATTCTTATCCATTTAATTAGTTTATTTCAGCTTTACGTTCTTTTACATTTTCGATCAATTACAAGCTAAACCATAACATCAAAAACACGCTCAACAAGAATAACATTGATAACACATTATCTAGTAAAATAAGAGGAAAATCATTATCACGGTATAATGAGACAACATGCTATCGCTATCCAATTTCAACTTTATTCCGGTTAAATCCTTATTATGTTAATTCCATTACCATCCATAGGGCTAAACCATGTTAACTTTATAATAGCACATAAATAAAAGAGAATCAACAAATACCTTACCTCAAAGGCGTCAACGTTCCTCACATGAAAACAAATCAACACCACAGATCTTTGATCACCTCTCCCGTGAGGAAACTACAATCTCCCAAATACGTTGTGCCACGAACACACCGAAAAGTGACAAGCAAAATTCCATTACGATAGCGGAGATCAAATACCAAAGCATGTCAAGAAGAAATGGGAGGAAACAAGATCAAACATAGAGAAACCGCTAGAGAAAGGAGGTAGAACTCACCTTCGATCACCACAGATTGATCACTAGAATCTGTGATCAAACCCTGTTGAAAGGGGCTTCAAACACCCATGGTCACCTGAGGTTCATGAGAGAGAAGTGGGAAAGAGCAGGGCCTGAATGGGTTAGGGGTATTTATAGGAAGACACTTTTTAAATATACCACGACAAAACCCTATAGACCACGCCACAACCCTCCCTGACACAGGGAGTTCTACGACGTACCCTGAGGGATCATGTCGCAGCTACCTCAGTCAAAGGCGGTTCAAAGTTCCACGACTAGATCCTATTAAAGTGGATATGAGGGTTATAGCGCAGCCATAAACACCACGCCACAGGACCCCCACTGCCAAGAAAGGGATCACGCCACAACCTACAACCCACACTGCAGCAAGCCTTGAAACCCCCTACGCTATTTCCTTTGCACTCCACACCACAACACTCAACTACCATTGGAAGGACTACTCTGCAACATGCCTCAACGCCGCAGCTACCCCCCGATTTTGCAGTAGCCTCGAAACTCCTCCTGAGCTCCCCTATGCTGCAGTTGAGGTCCTCTATGTCATATCCATCAGTACTATGGTGCAACACCTATCTCCACGCCACAACCATTCCATTTTTTGGCGGTGGATCCCCCAAAACTCCTCAAACACCCTTCAAACCACCTGGAACCTCCTCCAGGAACCTCTAACACTCAAAAATCACAAAGGAAAGGACTAACAGAATCCTAATCCTTACACCTAGATACTCCTACAAAGCTTTTGGAGTTCCCTATAGTTGTATTACCCTTTGCATGGTCGTGGTCTGTCCTTCCCGGACAAACTCCATCGTCTTATTTCGCCAATGATTCCTCACATATCCCAGTATTTCAAGACATGATATACCCAACATAAGATATGGTCCAGTGGTATCAAATATTAAATGTCTAGTATGTAAGAATAAATGGCCAATATGTAAGAATAATTTGGATTTTAACCTGCCTATGTTAGATTAACCTGGCTGGAGAAAATTCTATGTATGAAATTTTCCTTTTCCATAGAAAAGATGAGATCCAAGTGCATGTGCAAGATTAAACACATTTTCCCAAATGATACATAAGAAATTGGCTTGGCTGTTGTGAGAAATGCAGACTTCATAAGATTAGCTCAAAATTTTTGAAGGTAACGTATGATTAAATAGAACTTACATAAGATTAATTTGATCTAATGTAAGATTCTATAAATTGTGAAATATATATATGTAGTTGTCTAAGAAAAAATTAAGAGAACAAAGGTATTCATACTATTGTGGACTTAGGTAATTTTATTGAGATGAGTTAGGGAATGGTGAGAGAAAAGTTGGTTGTTGATGAAAAGAACATGCCATGTGGACCACATGAAAATGGGGGGGGGGGATAAAAAATATTTATACTCAAGTGTTGATAGGTTGAGGGTATAAAAAATATTGTTTTGGAGAACAGTGGTTGGAAGTCCTCATCACTATAGTGCCGCGAACTCCCAAGTCAAAGCTGCTATAGTGGTCGGCGGTTGGCAGTCTGCATCGCTACAGTGCAGTGACCAAGTTCGCGGAGCGACAATACCACTATCTCAAAGTCTGCACTGCTAATGTTCCATATCAGTGTCGTTCGGTCAGATTTGCTATAGTCGATCAGAGTTGCTACAGTCCCCCAAAATTTGGGCCATGACCCTTCAGTCCCTTGACCCCCAGAGCATGGGTGCATTTCCCCTGCTACCCCCAACGACCTCATCGTGGAACTCGACCCACAGAGTTGCATCCTGATGTTTAGTATGAGCTATAAACATTCGACGCAACATCATCCAGAGGATTGAGCTACACCAATCCAACAATCTTTTACTTGGATCCTGATATGCTATGCCAACCTGCTTTGATGCCACTGACTTGGAAAACTTACTTTATCTGATCTCCTTCTCTTCTTCACTCACTACTACATTATTTCCATTCACAACTTCAATTTCAAGATGACGGTTCATGAAATACCATCTCTTTTTCTTTTTGTGCTCCCATAGTGTCCTCCCATATTCTTCCTCTCATCTTCCATTCATCAGTGGGGACCAATAGAGCCACAACAATTCCTCAATATCAACATTACCATCGGCTTTGTCAGCATATCTGTTGGATTGTTTTTTCCAAAAATATTCTGCAATGCCAGCAACCCATCCTCTATCAAGCCTATGATAAAATGTTACTTCAACTGAATGTGTTTCGTCCAAGCATGGAACACTGATTTCTTTGTAAGATGTATAACACTGACCATCACAATGCAACACATTGTCCTCTTTCTTTCTACCTAGTTCATCCAAGATGTTCTTCATCCAGACTATCTCATTCTCGGATTCTGTTATAACAATGTATTCTGCCTTTATGGTGGATAAGGACACCACCTTTTGCAGCTGAGATATCCAACTCATTGCAGTTCCTCCACAGGTAAATACATAACCTGTGGTTCTCCTCCAGTTGACATCACCTCCAAGGTCAGCATCCACATACCCCTAAAATGAATTTCCTTTCCCAAAACACAAAGATACTTCCTTGCTTCCCTTCATATACCTCAGTATCCACTTCATAGCTTCCTAATGTTTCTTTCTAGGGTAATCCATATTACCTTCTCACAACTCCCACTACATGAGAAATGTCAAGTTGAGTATAGACCATCACATACATCAGGCTTCCAACAACTGATGTATATGGAACCCTTGCCATGTAGTCAACCTATTCGGTTCTCTTCGGTGATTGGTCTTTTGATAGTTTGAAATGATAAGCCAGGGGAATAAAAACCAGATTTTCTTCTAGAATACTAAATCTGCTCAGAACCTTTCCAATGTAGTTATCCAATGATAACATCAAGGTTCCAGCTGTATGGTCTCTCTTGATCTTTATCCCCTAAAATATTTTCAACTTCTCCAATATCCTTCACCTCGAACTCCTCATCCAACTACACTTTCATATCATCAATCCTCTATATACATGATCCTGCAATGGGCATTTCATCCACATATGGAAGTAGTATAATATAATCATCACCAAAATACTTGATATAACAAAATTGATCCATTCTACATCGTTTGTATGCGTTTTTAGTTATGAATGTATCAAACCTTTTGTTCCACTGCCTGGGTTCCTGCTTCAACCCATATAAGCTTTCTAGAGTTTGCACACCAGGTATTCCTTCCTTGAATAAATGTATCCCTCTAGATACTACATTTATATGTCCACTTCCAAATCTCTGTGAAGGAAAGTAGTCTTGAAATCAATCTTCTCAAGCTATAAATCTTCTGATGCAACAATACTGAGAACCACTCGAATGGTGGTAAGCTTCACTATAGGCGAGAAGATTTTAGTGAAGTCCACACCTTCCTTCTATTGACATCCTTTCACCACCAACCTTACCTTGAACCTCCTCTTTCCATCACGTTCTTCCTTGGCTCGGTATACCCATTTGTTATGTAATTCTTTATTTCCATGTGGCATATGTGACAACTCCCAAGTTTTACTGTCATGTAGTGAAGAAATATCCTTCTTCATGGCCAACTCCCACTTGATTGACTCCTTCAACTGCATTTCCTCTTCAACACTTTTTGGGTCTCCACCATCGGTCAATAAAAAATAGTGTAATGATGGTGAATACCTATGAATAGGTATTCTTACCCTTATTGATCTCCTCAACACCACTAGAGGAGTAGGCTCCACCGGTTCTGATGTCTCATGCTCAGGTACACTTTAAACTTCCCTTGCTCTTTTCACTGTGATTCTTTGTTCCCATTTTCATCTTCACCTACATGTCGATCCTTGTATGTGACACCATTCTTAAATACCACGTACTGGATTTTGATGATCATCTTATTTTCCATCATCCCAAAAGAGATAACCAAACTTCTTAACACCATAGCCAATAAAGAAACATGATTTTCAATTAACATCAAGCTTGTCCCTTACATCATTATTTACATGTACATATTCCAAACAACCAAAGACTCATAAATGTGAGGGTCTTACCTCCTTTCTAGACCAGATATCCTCAGGAAAGAATTCTCTCATTGGTACAAATAGACTCCTATTGATGAGATATGATTCCATGTTCAATGCCTCTTCCCAAAAGGTTTTGGGTAACCACGAGTGCAATATCATACTCCCTTCATATTCATTCAATGTCCTATTCATCATCTCAACCATACCATTCTATTATGGTGTACCCAGAATAATCTTCTCCCACTGAATTCCATTATTAGCACAAAATTCATTGTACTCCTGACTACCATACCCTCCTCCATTGTCAGACCTAAATCATTTCATTATTGACCCTGACTCATTCTTCACCATGGTTTTCCATTTCCAGAACATGTTAAAAATGTCAGATTTTCTTTTTAGAAGGTAAATCCATACCTTAATTGTTTAGTCATCGATAAATGTCACATAATATTGTGACCCTCTGTAGGAATGTACTGGTGCAAACCCCCAAACATCTGTGTGCACCACGTCCATCTTCCCAGCCTTCAGTGTTCTTCCTCCTTTTTTAAATGATACCTTATTCTATTTTCCATGGATGCGATCTTTACATAAACCAACTTCCACTGACTTTATCTCTGGTAGCATTATTTTTTCACAAGAATCTTCATCACCTTCTCACTCATGTGCCCTAAACTGTAGTTCCACAATTGTGAATCCTCAATAGATTTTATTAATGAAATCATGTCCATACTATTCTCTGTCATGTTGTAGACATTACCATTATTTACTCCACGATCTATGACCATAGATCCCTTGGTAATCTTTCAGGAACCACCAGTAAACATGATACGAAATCCTGCATCATCAAGATGTCCAACATAAATAAGATATCTTCTTAAACTAGGGGTATACCTCACATTTTCTAGAATTAGAAAACTCCCATTGTTGGTCTTGATCCATGCATCACCCTTCCCTACAATTTGCAATGGTTCATCATCATCAAGATGCACCATGCCAAAATTTATAGAAATACAATTTCTTAGGAAACCCTTCTTTTTCATGGAATGGAAATACATACCTAATTCTAAAATCCAAGACTCCATAGGTCTATCTACACTCAAGAGCAACACATCGTCTGTTCCTTTAGCCACCATGTTTTCCGTGTTGGTTTTAGGAGCCTTCAGTTTATCACTACACTCCTTGATATGTTCTTTCTTCTCACAAATCTAACAGGCATGACCAGTCCCCTTTTCCTTATCTTGACTCCTTCCTCTTTATTTTGATCATCCTCTACGATTGTATCACTACACATATCTTCCGCTTCCTTCAACGCTCAGATCAGAACCAGAGAATATTTCTGATTATCTCTTTCGAATAAACTCACTAAGGATCAAGTCTTTCACATCTTTCAGTACCAACATTTTATTCCCTGAAGAACTGCTCACGACTATTATAATTGCTTCCCAACTGTCAGGTAATGAAGATGATAAGTCCAGTACACATACCTCATCGTCAAGCGCAATATCCACTGATTTCAATTGACCAATGATGGTGTTGAATTTGTTGACATGATCTGAAACAATCCTCCATTCAACCATTTTTATACTGAACAATCGTCGCATCAGGTACACTTTGTTTGATGTTGAAGGATTATCATATATATATTCACAGGAGGTTTCATCAGCCCAATCATCATCTTCTCCTATCGGATGTTGAACGTCGCGTTTTTGACCAACTTAAGGCACACAACTCCCATAACCTATTGATCCATTAACTCCTACTCCGTCTTCTCTATGTTCGTTGGCTTTATAACTAGAAGTGACAAGTGCATCTTTTTTTGATAAAGATAACCCTTGATCTTCATCCTCCAGTAACTAAAGTCATTTCCATCAAAGCAATTGACCTTCACCTTAGCTTATTCCGCGACGATCGTTCAGTTCTAGAAATCCAAACTCAAGCACTGATACCAGTTATTGCGGAAAATAGTGGCTGGAAGTCTGATTTACTACAGTGTCACGACCACTAAAGTCTAAGATGCTATAGTGTTTGGTGACTGAAAGTATGCATCGCTATAGTGCCACGACCACCCAAGTCCAAGCTGCTATAGTGGCCGAAGAATGGAAGTCCACAGAGCTACAGTACCAATCACTCCAATGTCTGCACTGCTACAGTGTCCTGTTGGTGTTTAGTATGAGCCGTAAACATTCGACCCAACATCATCCAAAGAATATCGGGCTACGCCAATCCAATAAATATTTGTACTCATATGCTGAAAGGAAACCCTTAAACTAACTAGGCATGTGGAACAAGATGTTGGAGAGAGAGTTGGCACTAAAACTCAAGCTTAACAATGAATAAAGGGGTGTTTAAACTTCATTGTACATGTGGAATAATGATTTGTATATCTTTTTCATGTGGAAAAGATCCATGCACCCCATGAAGGATGAGTTGATTCCCATTTGGGGTGGAATAAGAATATAAGAGGACGAGATTTGGAACCCTTTCTTAGGAGGGAAAAAGAGAATATGGGTTGGAGGCTACATAGATCCAAGTCCAAGAAGATTTCAACCACACCTTATCCTATCTTTAAAATTGGACTAAATTAGATCCACTTTCTTTTATAAATATATATTTTATATTTTAGTGTTCTTAATATTTATAAGGGTTCCAATCTGCTGACTTATAAAAGGACACCTCATCTCCTCACTTACTCACACACACTGAACAATCTATCTTGACTAATTTTTTTTCCCAAATCCTCCCCCAAGTCTCTTCCTCACGTTCTAGAGGTTCTAGAATCAAAAAATGAACAATCCGAGAAGACTTAATATGTAAGTCAAATGAAGATATCGAAAGAGGGGGTTTAAGTCTTAATCGATTTCTTTCAAGTTCGTTCTTATTTTCGCTCCTTCCACTCTATTCTAACTATCATAATATAATGACATTTGTATCTTTAATATATTGTAATGATATTATGTTGATGAATAAACTATTTTCGACCCCTTTTCCATGAAATGGAAAATGAAAATGTCGCTTATGCATATGTACGAAATACCGTCTCCACGAAGAGATGTGTCTCGTTTTGCATTACCACCCCATATGGCTAGTTATAAAGATGGATTTAATGGATATATATGATTTTTATGACATAATTATACTTATGTACAGATATAATATTGTAACACCTGGCCCAAATCACCTGGCTTGGGCCAGAGTTTCACATGAACTCCTGGGTTCCTCCCCATATGTAAGAGGCTGCCGACTAGCGGTGAAGGTCTAAAGTGACATGTGGAGAATATACCCCCAGTAATCACAACCATCAAAGATAATTAATAACATAAACACAATCCATCTAAATAACATAGTAGAAAATGACCCAGAAAAGTATGTTATAACATATGTCATTTTAGGTCATGCAAAAAAAAGCCAAATGGTCCCCCAATGTGGTAGGTCAACAAGTATAACAGTAAAACTAGAAATAAATAAATAAAAGACATTGAAGAAACTACCCTGGGTCCATTCCGGTACCACATATATCTCCCATATCCAAGCTCCTCAGCAACCTACAGCAAGACCCTTTCCCTTCTTCGGATCCCTAATCATGAAATCTGCACGTGCAACGAGATGCCTGTGTAGAGTGTGGATATAAACCTAGTCAAACAACACCAATGTGTCCTTAATATAAGTTCACATGCATAATATATGTATTCCATGATAATAAGGAAATGTGTAATCGAGGAAAAACAATCATGTATCGAAAGATCACGTGCTAACCAAGCTGCCACAAACCTTGATCGTACCTGTTTCGACTCCATGTAGGATGAATTTTCATAATATTTATCATGATCATGGGTCAAACATAAGACCAACTCGTATATCTCTGAGCAACCACAAGGATAACGAGTCTCAAGTCAGGCCAAAAAGCCATCAAGCCCTATCTCTATAATGGGTCAGGCCACAAGGCCATCGTACCCCTGCCTCTATATCAAGTAAGGCCACATTGCCTTTGTTTCCCATCACTACCTGGAGTCAGGCCATAAGGTCGTCGTACCCTTACCCTGTGTCTTAGTCCATAGTTTTCATCATCGCATGTCATACATGCCCCCCCTCTAAGGGATAACCAAGACACGATGGCCCCCTATCATTTTCTACCAGAAGAAAAATCCCCAAAGGCTATACATTCACACACAATAGGGTATAACACATATATGCACAACATAGCTTGTCATGCATGAGTATAAATAGCCAAACACACACACACATGCAGGTGGTCAATCTCAAACATGAGTTCATGGGCTACACAGACACATAAGTTATTAATATCAAACATGGGTCTCACAAGCCACACACACACATGTGATCAATCTCAAACATGGGTCTCAAAGAACACAAACACATACCATCATCTCATGCCAAAAATCATATGCAAGGGATCTATATGGTAAGGAGATTCCAACCTAAAGAGAGATGATGTCAACATCTAGTTTCTTTAAGAGAGTCATCACCCGTATCACGTCTACACACAAAATAGAACAAATCCACATGCCTAGTGTCCCTAGAACTATTCCAATCTAATAAAAGAAGGGTTCTAGAATGAGATTTAAGAAAGGAATCATGCCAAGAGGGTAGAACCATATCACTTACCTAATGAAAACAACCACTGTCAATAGTAAATCTAGGTCCGGTCAAAGGAAGAGAACTCACAAAGTCTCTAACACTTGAGGTATGATCTTCCAACAAGGTCAAACAATTATAGGGCTAATACGAAAGATAATTATATAGGTAGTAGAAAGGGTTGACCAAATATCACCCTGGCTTCATTCAAAAAACATATGGATATGAGGAACTCTTAAAAGGAGGAGAATGATTCAATTAATAGAGGGAAACCAAGTCAAAGGGAATTAAACATCCTTTATTAAAGATCACACATGTTTATATTAAGTATCACAACTTCTCCTGGGTGATTAGCGGCTGAATAGTTCATTTCAAAAACTAAAACAGTCATCACTATGATGTGGTGGCACCCTCCATGGTCGTGGTGACCAAAAACATGCCCAGCCCGGGAAACCCGACACGACCACCACTAGGGTGTGGCGCCAGAAGCTTGGCTGTTATGGAATAACCGTGTCCTCCACCATGGTGTGGTGCAACCAAATTTTCCATGGTTCACAGGGGGACTTGTAGAGCTACATACCCGAGACTATTCCCTACCATGGGTGTTTTGGCCAGTACGTTTTAAATAGGCGGTCCCTAAGCATAAAACGACCTACACCCCAGTGTGGTCTTACCCGTTTAAGCCTAAAAAACCCTCCAAATCATATTGGTTTCAAGTTTATCTATTGCAGGGCCCACAATTACATATCATTTAAAATCGAGGATGTTACAAATATCTCCCTCTAACAATTTATCATCCTCAATAAGTGCCATCAATGGTACTACTTTAATAACTCAGGACATTGAGATAGAACATCAGACTCATGTCCCCACATCTCCTCTTGGATCCATCCATGCTGCCACAAGGATCTAACTAGTGGTACCCCCAACACCTTGTCGCTCTAGCCTATAATACGCACCAAACGCTCCACAAATGATGCATCTAGTTCCAACTCAAAGTCCTCATAGTTGATCACATGTGCTAGATTAGGCTCGTACCTCCGAAGTAAGGAAAATTGGAACACGTTGTGAAAACCATGATATCATGTAGGAAGGTACGGAAAGTAAGCCACTACTCCGATATGCTTGGTGATCTCAAACAGTCCAACAAATTACAACACTAACTTACCTTTCTTTCATAAATGATGATGCCCTAATTGAGGGGACACTCTCAAGAAAACCCAATTGCCTACAGAGAAATCCAAAGATCATCTCCTTCAGTTGGCATATGATCGTTGTATACTCTGAGTGGTAACGAAATGCTTCCTGGTCAATTGAAATCTCCCAGAGGTCTCTTATACCATAATCGACTAAAAAACAGATGACTCACCCACTGTAACACTCTGTTACCTTCCTTCAGTCGTGCCTTATCTTTTGGTTTTAGTATCAATTTTTGTTTGGGTGCATTATGGACTTCTTAGGAATAGATATCCTTTACTATGGAAAATGACATAATGTTTAGGGATTCATGTTTGTTTGAATTAATGGAGTCTAGGTTTATATGTGAAAAGGACTTTGTGGGGTTCTCCCTGAGTTTGGATAACACCATAGGTGGTTTGGGTTTTTCTGTAGGAAAATTGGGCTGTTTGCTGTCTATTGGAAGAATTCATGATGTGAAAGGTTTACATGCTATGAATTAAGTTCACCTTGTGTATTGGTTGTGAGGAAGATGTCGTGAGTTGGTTCAAGTCGTGAAAGGTTTACACTCCATGAATCAAGTTCACGTCGTATACTGGTTTCCAGGAATATATTGTGAGTAAGTTGAATGCATGAAAGTTTTACACACCATGAATTGGGTTCATGACGTAAAATGGTCAAAAAATTTGGAATTTTAATCTGAGACGACGTGTTTTTTGACATATTTTTATTCATGGAATTACACGCTGTGAAAGGGATTCACAACATGTAATCATCGAGTCCATCAGTTTTAAACACACAACTCACCTATATTTTGTTTCATTCAGTCACAACCTTCCCTCTTGAGACCTAGGATATCCCCCAGGTGATTTTGGGGATCTCCACTCCTTCTGGATCATTCATTCAATGATTGGTCATCATGGTTGTTACGATGCATCTTTCCAATTTCTTATCGATCCTTGTATTTTAAAGGCTGATCCATTGTTTGTTGATCTTCATTGTTGAAGGTGAATAAGTTTCTATCACTCATGAGGTAGGTGGATCTATGAAAGTGTTGCTAATTCATGGATTTATTTATGTTGTTAAAATGTGCTTGTTGTGATGGAAAAAGGGTTTTAATTAAATGAGATCATGGTTTTGGAATTTGTTTTTGAACGAACATGGCACATTGGGAACCTTGGGTGTGTCGAGAAATATACACATGTGACCGTAGTGTATGTGGAACTTCCATGGGTTACTTTTGTGATATCAAAAGATTGTGGTAGGGCTCAATATTTGTTGTTCTAGTATGTATTCCCATAGATTAGGTCACAATTGGTGTACTTTGTATTTTATATCTGGTTTATTGCATGATGGTTTATTTCTTGGATATTTGATCACATGTTTAATTTACCTATTTTATTTTATATCTAATATATTTCTACTTTGTGAATATGGTATACATTTATGGAAAGAAAAGTAAATGTTTACAAATGGTTTTACCTATGAAAATGATTTATAAGATTTATTTAGTTTTAAATCTAGAACTTGTGCATTCTTGATATTAGAACTCATATAGATTCTTTTTGTGGTATTCAGTTGGGCTCTATGATCACAACCTACTTTTTTCTTTGGAGGCTATAGACCTTATTTTTCAGGACTCATGGAAAGGGAAGGACATCATGTAGCATCCCCAGTTATCTTGTAATCAGTTGCCTTCATAGAGGGATGGTTTGTAGGTGAAAATTGGTCACATGGATACTCATTGTTCTTGTATGATTCATACTTTTCTGGTTTTTACTATTTTTTTGGGTTGTATGGATCTTAGTGTATCTTTTTCTTCCACTTTGTACTCTAGTTGTATGTATTGTTTTGGTTGTATTCAAGACTTGTCTCCATTATACTAATGCACCTCACCCCCATGATAGGTCAACTTGGGTGGCTTGTCTCATTGACTCAGGTTTGTTCATTACAAAATGGTATTAGAGGAATGATCAGCCTAAAGTGTGTTAACAATACTTGAGTTTGGTTATGTGTCTTAGGTAGAAATGAGTTAGGACCATCCGAATTTTGGTAGTAAGTGTGGGAGGGTGCCTAGCCAGCTCACTTCTGTGTTTGAACTCAAGAAACCATGGGTGGTCGTAAAATTTTTACATGGTAGAGACTTGATGATTCAAGTCATTTGAAGAAATGTATGAGAAGTTTATTTAAATTGAAATTTTCTCTTCATAAGGCATTTTCCTTTTTTGAAGAATTCTTAAATTTATTTAAATTATTTTTATTTTCAAAGCTTTGATATCAATACTTTAAGTTAGTGCTATGATTTTGGAATCTGCTTATGACTAATTGGTTTTTGTCTTGTGATTATTAGAAAATGCATCCTAGAATATCTATTCCATATCTAAGAGAGGGATCTATAAGACATGATCCACATACAAATATTTTAGTGGAACCTTCTTTGGTAGAAGCTGTAATCCGCACTATTCGAACATTGGGTCAAGAAGGTGTCAGGAACCTGAGATGAGCAGTGGATCATGATTAAGAATTTATAAAGAAACACCCACCTACCTTCCATGGTGAAAAAGGATTGTAGGAATCTGAAGAGTGTCTTAAGAAGATTGAGAGGATCTAAAACTTTTTGAAGGATCCTAATGACTCTAAGGTGGGGTTTTCAACGTATTTTCTTGAAAGATCAGGAAGGAGATGGCGAGACTCTATTGTGAAAACTAAGTTGCACGAGGATCTTACCTAGGATTTTTCAAGAAAATATTTGATTAATAGTTTTATCATGAGATATTACATGTGAAAAAGACCCAAGGGTTTCTGACCTTGGAGTAAGGGGAGTGTACTGTTCTAGATTACTCCACCCATTTTTTTAAGCTGGTGCATCTAGCACTAGAGCATGTCACTATTGAGTACCTAAATTCTTGGAGGTCTGAGTTGGGATTGAGGAACAATACTTAGTAGACATTGATTATCATGTGCCTTCTAACCTTCACGGAGGTAGTTGACAATGTATCCTTTCTAGAGGCTGACATAGCAAGAAAAATAGGTTTGGGAGGAGCTTCAGTTGGTACTATCGTTAGACAGAGTGTATCTTTTGAAAAAAAGGAAGTGAAAAGGTATCTAGTTTTCTTCAGGATCAGTTTCGGGGGATTCTTCTGGAAAACAACAGATTGTTTTCTATTAGTGTGGGAGAATTGATAACACCAAAACGAATTTTGTGGAGGCTCCCAAGACGTGTCATCGTTGTGGGAAATCTGGCCATCTGAAGAAGTTTTGTAACAGGATGTCCTAGGGTAGCAAGATTGTATCCAAATTCACTAGGAGATCATGGGTTCTTAATGATACTTCTTAGGGTGATGGGTCTTATCCTTGAGCTAATGGGGATGTTCATGTAGCTAAGAAAGCTCAGGTAGGATCTAAGACCATACATCTTTATGTAGTGGAGTATGCACCAGAGGAATCTTGAAAAGGGTTTTCATAGCTGGGAATAGATTGTTTTTTTGTGTGTTTGTTGTCAATCCTCACTAGGTTGATCAAGGAGTTCTCAAGGAATTCAAAAGTCAAGTGATCTTACGGTGCATACAACTTCAATATTGAAGGTGACTCAGTTTTCTAATGTTTTCCAAATTTTTTGGTCCAAAATTTGGAGGATGGATATTTTTTTGACAAAGTAAATATTACACGCAAATAGAATAGTTGCACGAAATGAAAAAGGAGGCTTCTACAATTGTGTTCAAGGGGATATATTGGGACCATAACATCAAAAGTCGACAAAGGAAAGTGTTGCGCACAAGTCATGAAAATGAATAATGATCAAAGGTGCGCACACTCGAAAAATTCAGATAAGAGTCGCGATAAAAAAATGACATCAAAATGTTGAAGTTCAGTACACCAGGAATTTGTGTGTGTGTGTGGGGGGGGGATTACACACAAGGTCGGTAGCGTCTATAAATAGGAGGCAACCCCCAGTCTTTAAATCAACCCTATCAATGAAGATCCGGAACCTATGATTCATGAAAGAGTTGCATGCAACATAGTTGTGCGCATCCGAGTTGTGAACATCAGATTTGTGAAAAGATTATAACTAATACCTATTAAGGGAAAGTAAGTTTCATGAAATTGAGGAGTTTCACGCAAGTGCTAAAGTTGCGCGCAAGTGAAAATTTGTGCGCAAGTGTAAGATTTGTGTGACTAGTAGTTTTTGAACATCAAGTTTGTTTGACCAGTGCATAAAAGTGCACCAATTTAGGACTACGGTGCAAGAAGAGTCTCATTCTAATCTGGTAAAAATACATATTTCCCAATATATTGATGTGAAATTCAAGTTGATAAACTAATTTAGACTTCTCCCATGGTAGTGAGTAGGGGGGGGGGTTAAAAATGCGATCCAAGGGAGGCAGTGTTACATACCTAAAATTATTGAAAAGATAGTGGGCCTAGCTTGGAGTGACTGTGTCTGAAAAATTGTAATCCAAAATATCAATTGAAGCTTTATGGATTCTGGTACGATCAAAAAACTATCTACGTATGCTCCTTGGACTAGTCTGTAGTGGTGAACCAAGTAAAAACTGATGTGATGTGTTTCTATTTCTAAATTTGTGTGTTTGATATTTACATGAATCTTTTAAAAAGATTTAATAATTTCCTACCAATGCGGGGACAATATCCATCTCTTTTAGAGAAAAAATTGACACCCTAATTCACCCCTCCCCTCTTAGGGTGTTCTAGGGTCCAACTAGTGGTATCATAGCTATAGGTTTTGGGTGTTATATTTTTCCTTTGCTGTTGTTTTCATGGAGAATTTAGTGAATTTTAGGGGATTTCCCCTCTTTGATGGAATCAAATTCTAGATTTGGAAGAATACAATAAGATCTCATCTATGATCTCTTAGGATGGATGTTCTCCATGACATAGTTAAAGGGAAATAGATCAGTGATGTGATAGGTCTTTCTATGACTGAAATAGATTGGAAAATACTTAAGACAGATGCCAAAGCTCAGAATTATCTTACTATAGCTCTATCTGATCAAATCTATTTGAATATGATGAGTTTCACTACAACCAAGTCCATGCAGAGGAAAATGGAAAATATATACAAAGGTGATAACAAAGTGAAGGAGTCCAAACTCCATGTTTTGCACAATAAGTTTGACGATCTAAAAATGTATCCATATGAAAATGTAGATGGATTTTTAAACTGAATTACTGAAGTTTTTGGAGAAATTTGACAACTTTGTGAAGAAATTAAGTATATTAACATAGTGAGGAAAATATTGAGGAGACTTTCACCTCTGTGCAATTCAAAAAAATTTATCACTTGAGTATGCTTTCTCTTGATGATCTTATGATCAGTTTGATGGCTTATGAAATGAGAGTCAAAATAGAAGAAATAATAATTCGACAAGTAAGGAAATGGAATTCAAATCCATGGAAAAACATGACATTTCCAAAGGTAGTGATGATGGAGATTATGTGGATGATGAATTTATTTCTTTTGTTTCCATTAAATTAATGTTAGGAAAATGGATATTTGATGAAAAGATTCCTTTGAATTGTTTTTGGTGTGGTAAAGTTGGGTACATCGATGTTAGATGCTCAGTAAAATTTGATGATATTGAAAGTGAAGACGAAATCATGTAGATGCCTCAAAGGAGGATCCCTCAAAAGGGAGACTTCAAATGAGGAAAAAAATTCTAGAGAAAGAGTTTCATATGTAAAGAGGAACAAGACAATAATGAATTTTTGGAGAATATTGAAATAGAGTTTAAGTCTGATGTTGAATATTCCATGATGGATACAGTTGAAAAGGTAAAACCTGTGAAAGATGAAGAAAATTATTCAAATGGAAATGTAGATCTCAAGGTGGAACTTGATGGTTCTCTTGATGAGCTTGACATTCAAAGAAAGAAAAAAAGAAATATGGGAGCTCTGTTGAAAGAGTCATCAGAGTATGTGGATCAGCTTGAAGAAAAGACTGATCGACTGCAATGAGAGACAAATTTTTTTTTGACAACTATTGAAAGATCAGGTGAGGTTGTAGAGTTTAAACTCATGTCTGAAGAGCTGTAAAAATTTATCAATGACCTTAAATCAAGATTGGAGGAAAAGGATAATATTGTTTAGGGAAATTAAAAAGAATTATTTTCTTTAAGGAGTGAACTGGAAAATGAATCAAAATCATGGGAAACAAAGAAGAAATTACAGTTTGGAATATTTTTACATGAATATCTATTAGAAAGAGCCAAATGTGGTTCAGAAGGAGTAGAGAAGTCCCTGAATGATTAGATATTCAATTTTTTTGGGAAAATTTTAATTGGATGTGATACAGAAACCTCAAAGGCTGTAAATTTGTTGAGACAAAGTAAAGGGAAATATAAAGTTCGATATATCAAAAAGGCTCATAATATCCTAAAAGAGACATCTTTGAACCAAATAGAAAAGAGAGATGAAAATAATCCTCAAGTATCTAGAGAGGATCGCTGATCAAATACCTTTATAAAATAAGGGGACATGTGGAGGAATTGAAGTGAGAAAATATATTTCCTTATGAAATGTTAATTCTATGGATTTTCAGTTTGTACCATGTCTTACCATGAAGAGGAAAGGAGCTATCTGAATAGAGAAGCTCCTGGAAGTCAAAAATAGAGAATGAAACCATATCCATCATCATATAGAAGAAATAGTTTCTATGGATATTTTTTTCACTATTCTAACAATAACCACCAATCTAATGATTTTAAGAAGAGGAAAGGTGGAAATGATACCTACAGAACTCTGAGACAAGTCAATAACCATCAACCAAGAAAAATTATTCTTGGAAATAGGTATTCTATTCTAGATGAATAAGTATATGAGCATAATGAACCCATATATATTTAAAAGAGATCATAAATTCTAGAATTTCCTCTACTCAATCAGGCATATCATGGAAGGAAAAGAAGAAGATGGAGAAATCCATCCTTGTACAGATCATTCTCAAAGCTAATAAGAATAATAGAACTTGTATTCTTGAAATAATATTCTCATCCCATGTAACAGGAAATGAAAATTTGTTGAAAAATGATAAGGAAAGAGTTGGTAGAATAGTGAGAATTGATAATGATAGTTCCTTAAAGATCAATGGCAGTGGAAATACAAAAATTAGAAAATGATGAGCTAAAGAAAATATAAGATCTGTACATGGAAGTATTGAATCACAATATCTAGAGTGTGATTCAACTCTATGAATCAGGATAGGTAACGGCATTTAATTAGAAAGGATTCACCATCAAAGGTAAGATAAGAAATTCTATCATGAAAGGTTAGAGGAAAAATGGAAATTTATACTAGGTTGACAGTTAAGATAATACATGTTTCTTAATAGTTGAAGAGGAAAAAAAAATTGGAACCAAAGGTTGGGTCACATTAATCAACAAAACATGAAAAAATTAACCAAGATAAAATTTTTTGTTGACATTCCCAATCTAAAGTGTGATCAAGAAAAGAAATAATTAATTCACTAATTCATTAAATGTACTGCTAATGAGTAAGGGGTCTGAACATCCTATTCCGACTCATTTTATGCCATTCCTAGGGAAAACACCATGTTTTTGACCCAACCGTGGTCTCATATTTCTAATATGATCAACCATTTAAGATTTATCCCATTTATTTTAAGAAGATGTGCACGCGCAATATGAAATACATTTAATGTTTTTATAACAATAATTCTGGGAACACTGAGCCTTAGAATCACATGCCGTCTCAATGCATAGCTATGGAAATATATATAAGAATATTTCAAATTCTTACAAGGCAAAAATAAGGTATCTATATCATTCCATTCTTTAAGAGTTTAATCCAAGAAAAGAAAAAACATGGAAAATAACTTGGGATAATGAGCCCGAACATGGCTCTCCTGCTCCCAGGAACTCCCTTACACATTTCCATGCTACTATAACACATAAACCAAAGGGATGGTCCATTCATACAGGGCCTACTCCTACCGATCCTCGATCACCACCGGGTGCTCTGCAAAGGTGGCTCTATCCATGATATCCAGATCGCACTAGTCGATGATGTGCATAAGGTCATGCATGTATCTTATCAGTTGAGACACGTGGAAGATATCATACACCCACTCCAGCTGTGGGGGGTAGGGCGAGGTGGTAGTAAACCTCTCCAACCATCCTCACAATCTCAAATGGCTTGATGAACCTCATGGATATCTTACCTCCCTGGCCGAACTTCTACATTACTCATCATGGGGAGACTCTCAAGAAAATGTGGTCTCCATGCTTGAACTACTGTGGTCTATGATGATGGTTTGGGTAGGATTTATGTCTGCACTAGGCCGTCCTGATCTGCTGATAGATGACCCAGACTTTCTCCGTTGTCACCTACAATATCCTTAGGCCCACTAGAGCTATCTCTCTAATATCTATCCAGCACAAGGGTGACCTGTAGGGTCTTTCATATAAGGCCTCAAAAGGTTCCATGATGATGGTAGAGTGGTAGCTATTATTATATTAAAACTCTTCCAAGAGTAGGTTATCCTTCTAGCTCTAACCGAAGTCCAACACATAAGCCCTATACATATCCTCTAGCACATGGATAGTGTTCTTGTTCTTCCCATCAGTCTGGGGATGAAAGGCTATTCTCATCTACAACTAAATCTTGAATTCCTCATGCAAACCTCTCCACAATCATGATATAAACCGCATGTAACGATCAGAGACAATCATCTAGGGCACCGTGTGATATAGAACAATCTCTCATATGTACAACTGCACCAAAATCTCAACTAAACTCTACCCCTTGATAGAAAGGAAGTGTGAATACTTAGTGAGTCTGTCAATTATCACCCATATGGTTTCATGGATATTCATTATTCATGAAATACCTATGATGAATTCCATGGATATACTATCCCATTTCCACTCAGAGATATCAAGGGACTACAACAAACTTGCTGGAACTTGGTTCTCAACTTTAACCTGCTGACAAGTGAGGCACCAAGAGATGAACTTAGCTACGATTCATCTCATATTGGACCACCAAAAATGATACTGAAGGTCTCTGTTCATCTTTCACAAACTAGGATATACATTTAGGGAGAAGTGTGGAACTCCCACATCATCTCCTTCCACAACGTGACTAGAACCATTGTTCACCCCTAGAATAAGATATTGTGATTCTCTCCTACAAAATATACATCTATTGAGTCTTATATAGATATCTGATAACATAATACCTCATAGTCGATGTCCCCTAGTTGGGACTCTCTTAGACACTCAAGGAGAGAAGGAGTCAACACAATCGACTGAAGAAAATCTGTACCCTCCTACTCCACCAGGGTTATATGTAGGGAAGCTAACTGCTCTAAAGATTCCTGCACTAGGCGATCTTGGAACTTCATTTTAAAAGAATATGAAACAAAGTTTCCCTTCTCTGGAGTATAGAGTATCTCTAAGTCATAGTCTTACTGGAACTCCAACCAGCGTCACTGCCTCAGGTTTAAGTCTCTTTGCATGAAGATATACCTAAGACTCTGGTGATCTGAGTAAACCATGAAGCACTATCCCAAAAGGTAGTTCCTACACATCCTCATAGTGAAGACTACTGCTACTAGCTCTAGGTCATGAGTTACGTAGTTCTTCTCATGGGGTCTCAACTGCCTCAACCCATATGTGATAACTACATGCTGCTGTATCAACACACAACTGATCCCATCTCTTGAGGCATCACAATACTCTACAAACTTAACACCTTCATCTAGTAATCTCAACACTGGAGCACTGGTCAACCTATTCTTAAACAATTCAAAGTTCCTATAGTACTACTCAAACTAGGTAAATGACTTCCATTTCTATGTTAGTATGGTCAAAGGGGTTGTGATTCTGGAGAAGTATACAACAAATCTTCTATAGTACCCTTCTAAGATAAGGAAGCTCTGCACCTCTAAAACATTCTTGGGTGGCTCCTAAGAAAGAACTAATTCTATCTTCGTTGTATCCATGTTTAAACCTTGTTCATAAATGACATGGCCCAAAAAGTGAACATCATGTATCTAGAACAGACACTTCAAGATCTTTCCATAAAGCTGACACTCTCGAAGAAATTCAAGAACCATCCTCATGTGCTATGCATGCTCCTCCTCTAATGCAGAGTATACGAGTCTGTCATTGATGAAAACAACAATGAATTTGTCTAAGTATGGTTAAAAAATCTGGTTCATCAAATCATAAACATAGCAAGGGCATTCATCACACCATAGGGCATCACTAGGAACTCATAGTGTCTGTAGCGATATCGGAAATCCAACTTTTGAATATCAGCCCCATGAAACCACAAACGGTGGTAGCCATACCTAAGATCGATCTTCAAGAACCATCTCACACCTCGCAATTGGTTAAAGAGGTCACCAATACTCAACAAGGGGTACTTGTTCTTTATCGTGGCTTGGTTCATGCAACTATAATCCATGAAAAATCGCAAGCTCTAATCCACCTTTTTCACAATCAGGACTGGAGATTCCTAGGGGATCACATGGAGTCTGATGAAACCTTTCTCACAAAGTTCTTCAAATTGAAACCGCAGATCTTGGAGCTCGGTAGGGGACATCTAATATTCCTCAGAAGATATTGGGGATATCCCTGGATGAAAGTCAATGCAAAAATTCATATGACACCTCAGAGGTAGTCCCAAAACATCTTTGGGGAAGATGCCCATATAATCTTCTACAACTAAAGGAACCCAAATGCCTCAAGAGCCTGCTACACTAAGGGCAACACTCACCAACTGATGGGTGATAGGATGCACTCTCCTGCTCACAGTATTCACCTATCCTACCATGAGATGTCTCTTGCCAAAAAAGAGGAATCTCATCTCATCACTGTGTAGGCATCTAACATGTCTATGGTGGTGATCAATATATGCTCGGACCATGGAAATCCAATCCATACCCAAGATGAAATCATAGGGTTCCATCGTGATGAACAAAATGTCCCACATGAACCACCCTCCTCCAAGTGATAACTTACACTACCGGTAGATGAAATACACAAAAGAAGCATTCCTTGTAGGAACCTCAAGACAAAGCTGTTGTGCTAGCATCTCAAATGAGAGCTCTAGATCTCTCACCAAGAGTCAATATATAAAGGAATAACTGACACTTATGTCTAATAATACTGAGGAAAGAGTAGAATAAACATAGATTGTACCTCGAATCATCTCGTGTGTTGTGGGATCATAGATATCCAAAGCATGCTGCTCTCAGCGGCCCCAACCACTAGGTCCCTAAGCTTGATGTGGGGAGATTAGTGGTGGTGGTGGAAGGATCTCATGATGACTCTCACCACCCATAGCTCCTCATACTCCTTTACTAGCTCTGACTCCCTAGGGACCACCCTATCCATGTTTGGGAGACCCCTGATCACGACACTACCTATGCCGTGGAGGTCCATCAGCTATCTTTCTAGGCTGCTATGCACATATAGTTAGGAAGTCTTGTGCCATGTGACCTTTACTATAACAAGTAAAGAACCACCCCTATCTGGGCTGCTCTGGTCCTTTGCTCTACCTATGAACATGCACATGAGTCTGATCAGGGAATGATCTCCTGTGCCTTGATCCTAGCTCCTGGAATCTACTAGCTGCTATAGAAAAATCATCTCTCTGACACCCACTGCCAGCTCCAACTATCTGGAATCCCTCTAACATAAATATCTTTGTCATAAGTGCCTGCTCCAACACCTTGGCATAGGTGGGGATGCACAATGGTTCAAAACTGGCTCAGATATCTCTATGGAGTCCCTTCTCAAACTTTTGTGCTCATAAGTATCCATACCGAACATGTTAAGAGAGTACTGAGTAAGGTCCGTGAACCTCACTTCGTACTCAACCACTGTCATCCCTCCCTAAACCATCTCTGGAAGCTTTTGGATTTAGACTGAATGCAAGAAGGATGGGTATTACTCCTCAAGAAAAAGATACTGGAAGACATCCCATGAGAGTGTTAACTCATCATGCATATGTCTAATGAGGCTCCATAAATTCCCATCTTATCCATGGAAGATGCTAGCTACCAGAGCAACCACTTAACCTATTGATTTTCGGATGAGCCTAAAAACATAGAGCACTAACTCAATCCAATCCTCTACTGCCTGAAGATCTGGCTCACAGTGGATGCTCAACAGTCTCTATTGCTAGAACTCACGAAGCGTGTTAAACCTACACACGTCATCAGCCTGCTCTGCTGGGATGACCTACTGCTCGCTCAACAGGGGGTGGGTGGGTGTTGCTACCTACCCACCTAGAGGAAGGGGATCATGGGATGAACCCTGAACTGAGGCCTTGTCGCTCATAGGGTCACCATCACAGACTAGATTTGATATCTTGGATGGATTTTATCATAAAGGCATTTGGAAATTTATCAAGGAATTCTCCAGTTAGAGGAGAACACACACACACACACACACACACACACAACAATGGGGATTTGACTCAAGAAGGAAACTCAAAGACTTAATCCTATATGATTCATGTACCATTAATTCCTACAACAAATGTCTTGGCATACCGAGTCGACAAGAAGGTAGTCAAGGTCCCGGTGAATGGCTACATCAGCTACCAAACCATCACTATATTCCATGGCCTGAGATCCACGCTTGAGACAATTTGAAACCATTTCCCCAAACCCAACCAATCCTTTTTAAGGGGATACATTTGAAAAACATTCCAAGGAATGAAATTTCTCTAATACCAATCTGTCATGACCCAACCCATGTCAGGGCTTGGGCTGCAACTACCCCAATCCCACCTCCATAGGTTGGGGGATGGCGATAAGTGCCGAAGTAACAACTAACTTGGGGAGGCCTTTTCCTAAGAACCTGTACACACACACGCACAACCAACTCAATGAAAAAGTATAGAGGGAAATAATAAAAGATGAAACACTGTAATAAAGTAAACCAAACATGCATTAACCTCTAGATAGTATAAAAGTATGGTTGTGTAAACTGAAAAGTAAAGGGGAAAAATACATTTCTAACTAGAATTTATCCCAAACTGATAGAAAACTAGTAAAGAAAGCAATTAGAAGAGAGCCCCACTCCTGAATCCCAAGCTACGACCACTGTATGCAGTCCGAGCACCCAGTATCCCTATGATCCTCTATAGTCACAGTCAACCTATATGTCATTTTCATAAGACATGACATGTGGGGGAAGATCCAATCTAGGGGTTAGTATAAACATACATAGTTGGATGCCTTGAAATCTGAAGGTAGAGTAGTAAGATATACAATAAAAGAGAAACATATGAGATGCACAAATTACTATGAAAGAGTACATCTCAACCTAACAAGGGTGAAAGTAAGATCATCCAAGTACAAGAGGATAAACATCATGAGTAGATAAACTACTCTTCAATCATTTTCCACCTATAGTGGGAGAGTAGACTTATCCAACCATGAGAATTTATAAATAAAAAGCACATGGCATACCCCACGCGTCTTTGTCTCTACCAGATGAAGAGTAATGAAATCCAAGGAGGGGATATAGTAAAAGGATATATATATATATATATACATATATATATGATCAGTCAAATAAGCCCAAACGAGATAGTAAGAGGATCTCCATCTCACAACTCAGCCCCAAAATAAGAGTATCCAATAGTTCCAAAATTCCAACAATAATTCCCATCATCCTACATTTCTTTCCTAAACACACAAGTATAAGGGACTCATTCACAAAAATTTGATACTATCCACTTTTGGTGGAACTGACTCTCCCGCACAGTTTTGGTCATTTCACAAAAATGCTTCTCAGTGGGGAAAGCATCCCTATTCCTCGTGAGTCCAAAGCTACGTCAACCATGTCTCGTCTCTGTGCCGCATAGTCGAGGGTACCAAATTTCTAGTTAGAGGACCCATGCCCTGGTATAATTGGATGTTTTCACTCTAAGAGTCGATGGAGGACCAATTCTCTGCCCAGTAGGAGGGTTCTACTCCGATAGTTAAGGACCCGTTCCCAAAATAGATGGAGGGTTCCACTCTAACTCATTGAGGAACCATGACCTGATAATGTAGGAGGGTTCCACTCAGGATGTTGAGGACCCATGCTTAGTCCAGTTGGAGGGTTCCACTTTAATAGTCATCGAGGACCCATGCCTAGCCCAACTAGATGGTTCCACTTAGGAAGTCCATAGAGGACCCATTCCTAGCCAGGTTGGAGGGTTCCGCTCTAGAAGCCATCGATGAACCATGCCCAGCCCAACTGGAGGGTTCCACTTGGGAATAATCATTTGGTGATATTGCCTAATCACTTCCATCATCAGGGTATCCTTAGAAGGTGTCATGTATAGAACATTTCACATCGTATCTTGAAGGCCACAAATGAGAGAACCATCGTGTTCTACTTAGAAAAGACACTCAGGACATGCTACTTGTTGGCAAAAATTTGTGTTTAAACAAAGGACATATGAAACTTGGAAGTTTCCATAAATTACATAGGGGTAAACGATGTGTGAGGGAGCCCACACGATGTGGTCCCACTTCACAGCCTAGCCATTTCCCTAGCCAGAACACGAGATATTGTCCGTACAGTGGTACATGCTATGTAGGTGGACTACATAGCATGTCCTGGCTAACCGGGACCATGGCCTTGTACTGCTCACTGTGTCCATATACCAGACCCTGTGTCCATGTATTTTTACATGGAATCCTGCCCATGTGGTTCGCCACAGATTTTATCCAACCAGGATGGGGTACATGACATGTGAGGAAGTGTTACATGTCATGTTATTCTTAATTTCTATGAAACCATAACACTGTCACTGAGGGGACTACACACCATGTGTTATTCATTGTACACAACATGTATTGGGGATTTTTGTAGAATCACAGATCCGAAATCTATGATTGAATCTGTTAATGCCACTTCAGATCCAATTCCATCTATGGCTGAAAAAGGTATATCTAACCGTAGAATATGGATCTTGGTAGTTATTTGGTGGAAAAAGGTCTCTATTCATCACCGGAGTTCACCGTTCGTTCCTCATGCCACCATGGATTATACAACCTTTGATTCATGCTCCCATCGTCAAATTGGACACCCTTTCCCCGCAAGATCCTTATATATATGCTTAATTCATCATTATATTCTCATTTTTTCAATCCGCTGTGAATTTGGGGGTTTGATCAAGCTCGGTACCACCCAGAAAAGTTGAGCTAGGACCACAGGGATCCAACTAGAGAATAACGCAAAGAATTAAGGGAGAAAAGAACCAATTACCAAGGGTTAAACATTTTTGTCCTAGTGTTCTTATCCAACGATCAAGAACATGCATACTAGGGTTAGAAAAATATTAATCAAATAACTTAAATTTCGTACATAGGCTCATGCAAAGGCCACATGTGGCACAGATCCATGAACGAGAGTGGATGTGAACAATAATTTAATCAAAGGGAATAAAACACCAAAGGATGAGTCCTATATCAATCTCATATCGATCATTGATGAAGATCATGTTCGCCAATAGTTTGAGAGGAGCTACTGCATTCGTCACGACCTGATCCACTCAATTCTAGAGTTTCATCATTGTTCATCAAAGGAAGGTGGAAGGATCTCTCGCTGGAGAATTCTAGAATTTATTAATCAACCATGGAAAGGTTTTACAGAGTGATATATCTATAATCTTATACATTGTGTTGAAAATAAATTAATAAATTAATTCATTAAATGCACCGCCAATGAGTGAGGGGTCTGAACATCTTATGCCAACTCATTTTATGCTGCGCAAGGGAAAAACCTGCATTCTAAACCGAACTTTGGTATTAGAATTTTGATCCAATAAAACTTTTAAGAGTTATCCAATTTTATTTAAAAAGCTATGCGCGTGTAATATAAAATATTTTAAGTATATTTATAAAAATAATTCTAGGCACACCGGGCCTCAGAATCTTATGACATCTCAATGCCTAGCTCTAGGAATATATATAAGAATATCTCAATGTATTACAAGGCAAAAACTAAGTATCTACATGCTTGGTGTGTAAAGGATATACACAGAATGAAAGTAATAATTTTGAAGAAATGTTTTCTCTAGTAGATCATCTATATTTGATTAGGCTCTTCTTAACCATGAAAATTCAAAGAGGGTAAAAAGTTTATTATATGGATTTAAAAATATAACTTTTAGATGGTTTTCTTTAAGAAGAATTATACATTGAAAATCCAGGGGGATTTCTAATTGGAAATTATGAAACAAAGTTTTTTAGATTAAAGAAGGCTCTTTATGGTCTAATACAGCCACCAAAAGCATTGTATTCTCAACTGTATGCATATCTAAAGAAGCTACAATTTAAAAGAGGATGTGTAGATCATAATCTCTATGTGAATAAATCTCAATGGGATCGGTTTATAGTGCTTGTGTATGTGGATTATATTATATTTTGAGGAAGAAATCATGGATCAGTGAAATAATTTTATAATCACATTAAACCAGAATTTGAAATGTCCATGATTGATGAACCTACATTCTTTTTGGGGATTCAAGTGACTCAAAAGAAGGAATACACATTCTTTTCTTAGAAAAAGTATGAAAGAGAACTTCTAAGGAAATCCAATAGGCATGAATCCAAATAAATTTCAACTCCAGTTATAGAAGGGGTAAAACTTAGAATGTATGGGGATGGGAAATATGTGGATCCTACATTGTACATGAGGATCATTGGAAGCTTATTATACTTGACTAAAACATGACCATATATCATCTTTGCAACATGTTTAGTATATTTCTTCTAAATTAATCCAAAGGAATAAAATCTTTCCACAGTTAATAGAATCATGAGATATATTAAAGTTACTCCTAACATTGAATTATACTTTCCAGTAGGTAGATATAATGAATTATTATCAATTTATGATGTTTACTAAGCTGGAGATGTGGTGGACTGAATGTCAACAAGTAGTGGTGAATTATTCATTTGAAACAAATGTGTGAGCTGGTTCAACAAGAAACAAGAAAACACTTCTCTTAGTATGAATGTAGTAGAGTATATATCCATGACAAAGGAATTCACTCAACTATTTTTTATGAAGTAAGAACTTAATGATATTGATGATGAGGTAAAATAACCAACAGTGATACATTGTGACAACAAGATCATGGTCGTTCTTATGAAATATCCAGTTCAAAACACTCACACCAAACATATTGAGGTCAGACATCACTTCATCAAAGAAAAATTAGAACAAGGTGTGATTAAAATGGATCATTTTGGAACTAATGAACAAGTTCCTGGAATTATGACTAATCCATTGGCATCACAAATATTTGAAAAACATTGGTTGAACCTCGGTGTATAGCCACCTCCCATTGTATGAGGAGGTTTTGGTTGTTTCCCTATCTCCTTTTGTGAACTATTTAAGTATGTTTATGGATGTGATGTAGGTCTCTAGGGGAGATACAATCTGGGGGGGGGGGGTTTGTTTTGAACACTAAAAGTACAAATACAATTTCTTTGGGTTTATTTCCAATGGGGGATATTAGTGAAATTCAATGAATTGTAGGTTTGAATGATTGGTCAGCGAGGCACGAAAATATCATTTTCAACTCTTGTTTTCTACACCAAGATTTAATCACACAGAATTAGAGTGAATGATGAGTTATTTCACGCTTATTAGGTTTTTGATCAAGGATGGTGCTTTACTGAATTTCTCTAATGATTTCCAAGAAATACAAAGGGGTATATTGTTAGAACCAAGGGTTTTCACCACTAGAAAAAATGTCTTTTTTGTGTTTTTTGACAATCCTCTCTTGGTTGATCAATGCGTTCTCATGAATTCACAAGTGAAGTGATCTTATAGTGAATATTTCTTTAGTATTGAAGGTGACATATTTTTCCAGCATTTGCCAAATTTTTGGGTCTAATATTTGGATGACAGAGAAAGCTGTTTTTGGAAAAGTAAATATTTCATGAAAAAACAACAGTTGCATGAAACCGTAAAGGAGGATTCTAGAGTTTCACATAAGGGGAGATTTGGGACAATCACATCAAAGTTGTTCTAAGTCAAGTGTTTTGTGAATTTTATGAAATTGTGCAAAGATCAGAGTTGCACATACCTATAAAATCTAGATAAGATTTGTGCATGAAAATCGATGTCAAAATAGTAAAGTTCTTTGAATAGGGAAGTTGAATGTGAGGGGGAATGTGTACCAGAGAGTTGTGTGTAGGGTTGAAAACGTCTATAAATAGGTTCCTACCACAAGTCTTGAACTCAACTCTATAAATGAAGATTCAGAACCTCTGATTCGAAAAAGAGTTGTGCCCAACATAGTTGCGCACATCCATGTTGTGCGCATTAGAGTTGTGAAAAGATTATAACTGACACCTATTAAGAGAAATTAAGTCACATGAAATTGAAGAGTTACACACAATTATAAAAGTTGCACTTGTTGCGGAATCGCCGAGAGACAGAACGACAGAAAACGAGAAAACGAAGGGAAAGAAAAGCAACAATGAACACGACGATTTACGTGGTTCGGGAAAAATCCCTACGTCCACGGGAGAGGCAGATTTTCACTATGATTCGGGAGCACAGAAATTACAGAGGATTTGCGGGCCACAAGCATTCGGCCCAACCGGATCGGGCAACACCAATCCAACAATCTCCCACTTGTAGCCTGATCCGCTGCACTGCTGTTCTTCGATGCAACTGATGAAGACAACTTACTTAATCTAAGTTCTTCCTCTTCTTCACTCACCAGTGCCATGCTTTCACAGATTCATGAAATACAAACTGTTTTCCTCTTCTGTTCCCATCAAGTCCTCCATCATTCTGCCTCTCATCCTCCGTTCATCAGTGGAGACCAACAGAGGCACAGCAGTGCCTCAACTTCTGTATCACCATAGGCTTTGTCAACATATCTGCCGGATTGTTGGTTCCACATATCTTCTGCAAAGTCAGCAACCCATCCTGTATCAAACCTCTGATGAAATGGTACTTCAACTGAATGTGCTTCGTCCGGGCATGAAACACTGGGTTCTTGGCAAGATGTATAGCACTCTGACTATCACAGTGCAATACATTCTCCTCTCGCTTTCTTCCCAATTCATCCAAGAAGTTCTTCAGCCAAACCATCTCTTTCCCAGCTTCTGTTACAGTAATGTATTCTGCCTCTGTGGTGGATAAAGCCACCACCTTCTGCAATTGTGATATCCAACTTACCGCTGTCCCTCCACAGGTAAAAACATAACCCGTGGTACTCCTCCTTCTGTCGACATCGCCTCCAAGGTCAGCATCCACATACCCCTACAATGAAGTTCCTTTCCCAAAGCACAGAGATACCTCCTTGCTGCCCTTCAAATACCTCAGTATCCACTTCACAGCTTCCCAATGTTGTTTTCCAGGTTTAGCCATATACCTGCTCACAACTCCCACTGCATGAGCAATGTCAGGTCGAGTACAGACCATGGCATACATCAGGCTTCCCACAGCTGATGCGTATGGAACTTTTGCCATGTACTCCACCTCTTCTGCCGTCTTCGGTGATTGCTCCTTTGATAGTTTGAAGTGGCTCGCCAGGGGAATAGAGACTGCCTTTGCTTCCAGCATGCTGAATCTTCTCAGAACCTTCCCAATGTAATCAGCCTGTGACAACATTAAGGTTCCAGCCGTGTGGTCTCTCTTGATCTTCATTCCCAGAATCTTGCCAGCTTCTCCAAGATCCTTCATTTCAAACTCCTCAGCCAATTGCCCTTTCAGCTCATTAATTCTCTGCATACATGATCCTGCAATGAGCATGTCATCCACATACAGAAGCAATATAATATATTCATCACCGAAAGACTTGATGTAGCAACACTGATCCATGCCACATCATTTATATTCATTTTTAGACATAAATGAATCAAACTTCTTGTTCCACTGTCTCAGTGCCTGCTTCAGTCCATATAAGCTCTTCTGGAGTTTGCACACCAAGTCTTCCTTTCCAGACTCTACATATCCCTCTGGCTGCTGCATGTAGATATCTTCCTCCAAATCTCCATGAAGGAAAGCAGTCTTGACATCAAGCTGCTCAAGGTGCAAATCCTCTGTCTCCACAATGCTGAGAACCACCCGGATGGTGGTAAGCTTTACAACTGGTGAGAAGATTTCAGTGAAATCTACTCCCTCCTTCTGTTGAAAGCCTTTCACCACCAGCCTTGCCTTGAACCTCCTCTTTCCATCATGTTCTTCCTTGACCCGGTAGACCCACTTATTCTGCAATGCTTTCTTTCCTCTTGGCAGAGGTGTCAGCTCCCAAGTGTTGTTCTCATGCAATGAGGAAATCTCCTCCTTCATAGCCAGCTCCCACTTGCTCGACTCCTTCAGCTGCATTGCTTCTTCAAAGCATTCTGGTTCTCCACCGTAAGTTAATAAAAGGTAATGCAATGATGGTGAATACCTCTGCACGGGCCTTCTCACCCTTGATGATCTCCTCAACTCCACTGGAGTAGTAGGTTCCACCGGTTCGGATTTCTCAAGCTCAGACACACCTTCAAGCTCCACTTGCTTTTTGCATTCTGATTCAATGTTCCCATTTTCATCTTCAACTGCATGGCGATCTTTGTACATGACACCTTCATTGAATACCACATTTTGGCTCCTGATGACCATCCTGTTGACATCATCCCAAAAGCGATACCCAAACTCCTCACCACCATAGCCAATAAAGAAACATTTTCTGGACTTGGCATCAAGCTTGTCCCTTGCATTAGCATCAACATGAACATATGATAAACTGCCAAAGACTCGTAAATGTGAGAGTCTTACCACCTTACCAGACCAGAGTTCCTCGGGTAGACATTCCCCCATTGGCACAGAGGGACTCCTGTTTATGAGATATGCTGCCATATTTACTGCATCAGCCCAAAAGATCTTGGGTAACCCCGAATGCAGCCTCATGCTCCTGGCACGTTCATTCAGTGTTCTATTCATCCTTTCTGCCACACCGTTCTGTTGTGGTGTTCCTGGGATTGTCTTCTCCCACAGAATTCCATTTTCAGAACAGAATTCCCTGAACTCTTGACTGCCATATTCTCCACCATTGTCAGACCTCAAACATTTCAGCTTTACTCCTGACTCGTTCTCCACCATGACTTTCCACTTCTGAAATATCTTAAACACATCAGATTTGTTCTTCAGAAAGTAAACCCATACCTTCCTCGTTGAGTCATCGATGAATGTCACATAATATTGTGACCCTCCGAGCGATGGTACTGGTGCAGGCCCCCAAACATCTGTATGCACCAGGTCCAGCTTTCCGGCCTTCGGTGTTCTGCCTCCTTTTGCAAAGGACACCTTCTTATGCTTTCCAAAGATGCAATCTTCACAAAAGCCTACTTCCACCGACTTCAGCTCTGGTAGTAACCCTTTAGTTGCCAGCACCTTCATCCCCTTTTCACTCATGTGGCCGAGTCTATAGTGCCACAGTTGAGAACCTCCGACAGCTTCGAGTGATGCAGCCATGTCCATGCACGTTTCTGTCATGTTGTACAGGGTGCCATTCTTCGCTCCCCGAGCTATGACCATAGCTCCTTTGGTGATCTTCCATGCACCACCAGTGAATGTGGTACTCAACCCTGCATCATCAAGCTGTCCCACAGAAATGAGATTTCTTCTTAAACCAGGGATGTACCTCACGTTTTCCAGAACCAGCAAGCTCCCACTGTTGGTCTTGATCCGTGCATCTCCTTTCCCCACAATCTGCAAGGGCTCGTCATCAGCAAGATGCACCTTGCCAAAATTTCCAGAAACAAAATTGTTCAGGAAACCCTTCTCCGATGTAGAATGGAAAGATGCCCCAGAGTCTAAAATCCAAGACTCCATCGGGCTGTCCACACTAAGCAGTAGCACGTCATCAGTTCCTTCAGCTACCGCGTTTGCTCCACTGGTTTCAGGTCCCTTCCGGTTATCTCTGCACTCCTTCTTGACATGTCCTTTCTTCCCGCATGTCCAGCAGGTAGGACCAGGCCCCTTTGCCTTGTCTCTGCTCTTTCCTCTCGACTTCGATCGTCCTCTGCGATTGTCTCGCTGTGGGTACCTTCCTCTTCCTTCAATGTTCAAAGCAGAACCAGAGAATCTGCCTGATTCTCTTCTTCGAACATCCTCACTAAGGATTAGGTCCCTTATATCCTTCAGAGCCATCTTCGTATTCCCCGAAGTGCTGCTCACAGCTGTTACAGTTGCTTCCCAACTTTCAGGTAACGAAGATAATAAAACCAGAGCACATACCTCATCACCAAGGTTAATGTCCACCGATGACAACTGACTTATGATGGTATTGAACTCGTTGATGTGATCTGCAACAGCTCTCCCTTCAACCATTTTCAGGTTGAACAATCGTCGTATCAAATGCACCTTGTTAGCCGCAGAAGGCTTCTCGTACATATTTGTGAGGGCTTTCATCAGGTCCACCGTCGTCTTCTCTTCTCTGATGTTGAACGCCACGTTTTTGGCCAACGTCAGGCGCACAACACCCAGAACCTGTCGATCCAGTAGCTCCCATTCTGACTTCTCCATTTCCGCTGGCTTCACACCCAGAAGCGGCAAGTGCATCTTTTTCTAATAAAGATAATCCTCGATCTGCATCCTCCAGAAACTGAAATCAGTTCCATAGAAGCGATCGATCTTCACTTTGCCTTCATCCAGAGCCATCGTTGGAGAATTCCGAACTCACCCTTTGATACCAGTTGTTGCGGAATCACCGAGAGACAGAACGACAGAAAACGAGAAAACGAAGGGAAAGAAAAGCAACAATGAACACGACGATTTACGTGGTTCGGGAAAAATCCCTACGTCCACGGGAGAGGCAGATTTTCACTATGATTCGGGAGCACAGAAATTACAGAGGATTTGCGGGCCACAAGACCCTAGCCCGAAATGGGCTATAAAACAAATGAAGAAGACGATCACTATTCTAAAAAGTGGTCCGCGTCGCTACAGTGAACGGCGGCTGGCTTTGTCAAAAGCGCTACAGTAAAGTTGACCCCGAAGTCCGCACCGCTACAGTGCCTGTCGGTGTCGGTCGGTCAGCTCCGCTACAGTGGTCAGCATTGCTACAGTGCCGAAAATTTGGGCCAGGGGGCCTTCGGCCCCCGGACCCCCGGAGCAGGGGCGCGTTGCCCCCTGCAACCCCCAACGAGCTCACCGCGGAGCTCGACCCGCGAAAGTTGCGGGCCACAAGCATTCGGCCCAACCGGATCGGGCAACACCAATCCAACAGCACTTAAGTGAAAAATATTAACACAAGTGAAAAAGATACGTGCAAGTGTAAGTGTTGTGTGACTAGTAGTTTTTGAACATATCGTTTGTTTGATTAGTGCATACAAGTGCACCAATTAAGGACTATAGTGTAAGAAGAGTCTCATGCTAATCAGGGACAAAGAAATGTGTTCCCAATATATTAAAGTGACCTTCGATTCTATAAACTGAGTAATAATTATCCCAAGCAAGTGAGCAAGGTGGATTTAAAGAAAGTGATCTGAGCGAGGAAGTATGCTATCCCACAATTCTTTTAAAGGAAGTGGGATTGACATGGAGTGACCATGTATGAAAAATTGTATTCCATAATATCTATTGAATCTTATTGGATTCTGGTACGACTGAAAAATTGTCAGCGTATACTCATTGAACTATCCCTTAATGTTGAACCAAGTAAAAATTATTGTGTTGTGTTTCTATTTCTACATTTGGGAGTCTAATATTTTCATGAATATGTTAGATATATTTAATAGGTTCCTACTAATGTGGGGAACATATATTTATATTTTAGAGAAAGTGTTGACACCTTGATTCATCCATCCCCTCTTAGGGTGTTATAGGGTCCTAAAAATATGAAGTAGGGCTAGAAACAGTTAGAGGTATAGTTTTTATTTTGTCTTCTATGATGCTAACTTTGTTTGAAATAGGTTCTAGTCATTCTATTTTATTTTCAAATTTAGTTTATGTGCTGGGTTTTCATTTAGAGCTTATTTAGTAGTTATTGGATCTTTCCATGCCTTTGGGAAGGAGGTCCGTACAAGGTTTCATGTGTCCTGCATGTTGGGTGATGATAACCAGCTTTGAAGAAGAGTGGGAATTCTTGTAGCTTGATCTTGACATCTTCTAATTAATTATCAACAAGGATTGAATTATCAGTGTTATGGCCTAGGTATGCTATTATCGACGTCAAGTTTAGTTTTTATATTATGATGGGGTTACTCATGTTTTTTCATGGAAATCAAGTCTCTAGATTGGCAAGGGAAGGGCCTTTTGTTCCTTATGCTAGGGTAATCTAATTCCAGTTGTTAAGGACGTTTCTTAATGTAGTTGACCCTTTATTCAGTGGTTAGCTATCTGTGGTAGTGTTTATGTACCCCGATGTCTTTTTATATTATTTATTTCTTTTACCACTATAGAGAGAGGTTTAGCTTACTATTGACCTGATACTTGTCTTGATGCCCATTTATATGTCATCTTACCGTATGACACCTAATGAGTTGGTAGAACATAAGATACAACTTTCAAATCTTGAGGATGATGGATTTATTCTTCCTAGCATGTTACTGTGGGCTTCACTAGTCCTCTTTGCTAAGAAGGTAGATGAGAGCCTGATACTTTGTATCGACTATCAGAAGTAAAATCAGGTGATCGTTAAGAACAAGTATCCCTTTACTAGGATTGATGATCTATTCGATTAGATTAGAGGGGGACGTTGGTTTTCAAAAATTGAACTACGGTTAGGGTACCACCAATTGAGAGTCTGAGAAGAGGATATACCTAAGATAGTATTTAGAAGCCAATATGGGTGTTTCGAGTTTTGGGTTATACCATTCGGACTATCTAATGCTGCTATGGTGTTTATGGTTTTGATGAACTAAATATTTCATCAGTTCATGGAATTTTTTTTGCATTCATCGATGATATTTTGGTTTACTCCAAGTCAGAGGAGGATCACGTGGACCATTTAGATATCATTCTGAGTATATTGAGGGAACATCATCTGTATGGTAAGCTTTCCAAGTGTGAATTTTGGATTTAAGAAGTAATGTTTCAGGGGATTTTTTTTCCGAGGGGGAAATCTCAGTGGATCCAAAAAAGGTACATGAAGTTATGTCTTGGGAGTAGTTCAGAACCATGTTTGAGATTTGATGTTTCTTAGGGTTGGATGATTATTACAAATGGTTTGTTCGAGTCTTCTCCAATATTCCATCTCCGATGATAGATTTAACCTATAAGGGTGTAATGTTTGAGTGGAATGACAAGTTTCAAAGATATTTTGAGGAATTGTAGGTGATAATGATATTATATCTAGTTTTGATTCTTTCAAAACCATGTTTGATCTATACTGTTTTCTACGATTCTTTGGGAACATGTTTGGGTGTATCTTGATGTAGGGGAGAAATGTGGTGGTCTATGGATCTTTCTAGTTACAAATTTATGATAAGAACTACCCTATTCACGATCTTGAGTCGACAATGGTTATGAATGCACTCAAAATGTGGCATCACTACATATTTGGAGAACGATTTATGGTATATTATTATCATAAAATCTTGAGGTATATTTTTCACACAATGTGATCTTAATTTGTGATAGAGATAATGGATGGAGTATCTCCAGACATTTCATTTTGATATTTATTATACTCTTGGGATAGAGAATGTGGTCACTGATTCACTAAGTAGAAAATTACAGACACAAGTAGTGAAGGAATTAGTGAAAGAGTGGTATTTTATGAGTTTGTTTTTTGAGATGAGTTTTAGACTGAAACTGGTGGGCATGTATGTATAGATTTGAATAGGGATGACTCATTATTTGATGATTCAGTTCAGAACGAGTATATGTTTTACCCTAAGTTCCATAGATTTAGTAAAATCCATTATGGTGGGGAGACCTTGAGTGAGTGGTCTTGGTCTCCTAGAGGATCTTTGTGCTTCCGTAACAAGTTGGTTGTTCTGATTTCCCTGAGGTAGGATATGATGGAAAGTGGGTACCATTCTTGTTGGTTTGTACACTTAGGTACTACTAATATGTATCATGATTTGATACATCAATATTGGTGTTCACATATGAGATGGTCGATTGTTTATTTTTTTTATCACGGTGTCTTAATTCTCATAGAATTAAGGTAGAACACCCGAGGTTAGTTCTTTTGTTAAAAAAATTACCCATTACGGTATGAAAATGAGATGATATTTCGATGGATTTATTCATTATTTTACCATGGACTCCATGTGGAAAGGATTCGATTAGGGTGATCATTGATTAAATCATGAAATCAGTATATTTCATATCTATCTAGGAGATGAAGAAGGTGGAACAACTTGAGGACTTGTATGTCTGAGATATTGTGAGACTTTATGTGGTTCCCTCTATGTTTTTTTTTCTAACAAGGATCTAAAATTCACATATAGGTTTTCTAAAGTTTTGCAGGAGGTGATGGGTTCCCAGTTGAAATTGAACACAACATATCATCTATAGACAGATGGAAAAAACAAAGAGAGCTATCCAGGTTCTTGAGGTTATGATTTGCTCATGTGTACTTGATTTAAGTGGTTCTTTGGAAAATAATAAACCTTTGGTTGAGCTTTCCTATAACAATAATTATTAGGTTTAGATTAGAATGGTTCCCTTTGAGTCTTTGTATGGGTGGCCGTGTAGATCTCCCTTGTGTTGGGAAGATTTGAGTGAGAGGTCCTTGGTTGGGATGAGTCTTATTTAGGATACGATGAAGAGGGTGAAGTTAATTTGGAAGAGATTGATCAAAACACAAAGTCATCAAAAATATTATGCAGACTGTCGTCATTGGACACTGAAGTTTGAGGTTGGTGATTAGTCCCTTTTTAGAGTTTCACCTCACTTGGGAAATCTTCGGTTGGGTAATAAAGGTAAGTTGGCACCAAGGTTTGTGTCCCCCCTTAAGATTGTTGGATGACTAGAAAAGGTGGCCTATAAGTTTCTCTTACCATCTCATTTAACTTCAATCCAAGAAATGTTTCATGTTCCCCAATCAAGGATTCATCAACCAAATCATTCCCTTGTGATTGGATTGGAGGATTTGAACCTTTATCCCAACATCACTATGCTTGAGTAACTAGTTCAGATTATGAATTGTTGATAGAAGGTTCTATATTGTAAAATTATTCCTTTGGTCTATGTTCTGCGGTAGTGCATACAGGATACACATGAGATGTGAGAGTTGAAATTTTTTATTATGTATCCATGAACTTTACTTTTTTGTGAGTCTAGAATCTTAAAGACTTTCTTAGGTAAGAAAGCATTTATGGTGGGGAGATTGTAACACCCATTTACATTCCTTAAAGTATGACCTATCTTTTGGTTTTGGTTTCCCATTTTGTTTGGGTCCATTGTGTGATTCTTAGGAATAGAGATCCTTTTTTGGGAAAAAGGACCATATGTTCAGGGATTTATGATTTTTTTAAATGAATGGAATCTACGTTTAAGTGTGGAAAAGGATTTGCGGGGTTCTCCCCAAGTTCAGAGAACACCAGAGGTGGTCTTGGTTTTTCCTCAAGAAAACTGGGATATTTTTTGTATGCTGGAAGAATTCATGATTTGAAAGGTTTACATGCCATGAATCAAGTTCACATCGTGTATTGGTTGATAGACATATGTCATGAGTTGGTTCAAAGTGTGAAATGTTTTCATGCCACAAATCAAGTTCATGTCATGTATTGATTGGTTGGAATATGTTATTACTTGGTTTAAGGAATGAAAGGTTTACACGTTGTGAATTGGGTTCATGATGTGAAATAGTCTAAAATCAATATTTTTAATTTGCAGTTACATGTTTTTCAGCTTTTTTTAATTCATGGAATTACATGCCGTGAAAGAGATTCACAACGTGTAATCCTCGACTTCAGTAGTTTTAAATGCCTGGCTATTCTGAATTTTGTTTCATTCATCCACATCCTTCCATCTCAAGAGTTAGGATCTCTCCCATGTGATTTTGGAGGTCTTTGATCCTTCTAGATCATTTGTTTAGAGATTAATTATTATGGTTGTTTTGGTGTGTTATTCCTATTTCTTATCGGGCCTTGACTTTTGATGGATGATTTGTGGTTTGTTGATATATATTTTAAAAGTATAATATGTTTCTATCATTATTGATGTAGGTGGATCTATTCAAGTGTTACTAATTCTTGGATTGCTTTATGTTCTTGTTGAAATGGATTTGATGTGATAAAAAATGGTTTTAATTAAAAGTGATCCTAGTTTTGGAATTGGTTTTTGAACAAACTTGGCACATTGGGAACCTTGGGTGTGTCAGGAAATAGACATAGGCAAACCTAGTGTGTATGGAACCACTAGGGGTTACTTTTGTGATATAGACAGACTATGGCATGACTTGATACCGGTTGGTCTTGTATGTATTCCCATAGCCTAGGGCCCAATTTGTATGCTTTGTCTTTTATACCTGGTTTATCACATGATGGTTTATTTCATGGACATTTTCTCAAATGTTTGATTTACCTATTTTTCTATTATACCTGATATATTCTTTTTTGGTGAATATTGTATGAATTTATGGAATGAAAATGAAATGTTTACAAATAGTATTATATATAAAATTTCTTTATAAATTGGGTTTATTTTAAATTTAACACATGTTCATTATTGATATTAGATCTTGTATAGATTATTTTGTGGTATTCCTCTAGGCTCTGTGCTCACATCCTACTTTTGACTTTGGGTGGTTGTAGGCCTTATTTTATAGGACTTAGGGAAAGGGAATGGAATCATTTAGAAGGAAAGTTTCTCTTAAATCTAGTTTCCTTCATAGTGGGATGGTTCAGAGGTAACAGTTGGTAACATGGAGACTCATTGGTCTTGTGTGATTCATAATTTTTTGGTTTATCCTATTTGGATTGGGTTGTATGGATCTTGTTGTATCTTTTTATTACACATTTTACTCTATTTTCATATCTTATTTTGGTTATATTAAATAATTGTTTCCGTTATCCTATTGCACCTCACCACCATGACGGTATGGCTCAGGTGGCTTGTCTAGTTGACTCGAGTTTGTCTGTTACACCCATCGCATGATAACACAACGGTGAGTGACACAACCACCCATAATGAGCCTTAATAGCTGTCATCTAAGTAAAATCATGGAAATTGTTATTATATAAGAACTCCACCAAGTGTAAATGGTTATCCCATACTACATCGAAGTCTATGATGCATGCCTAAAGCATATCCTCCAAGATATAGATCATATTATTTGATAGTACATCAATCTACTAATGTTACACTATAATCAATTTTAACTGAGTACCCAAAGTCTTCTGTAATACTTTCCCAAACCATGATGTAAAACATACGTCCCTATCTGATACTATAATGGAATAAAAGCCATGTAGTCATACAATCTCCCAGTCATAAAGCTTTCCTAACTCATCTACAGAATGAGTCTCTTAGATCGATAATAAATGTGAAACTTTCATCATCCAATCAATTATAACCCAAATGAAATCTCAAATTCTTGGGGTCCTGGGAAACTCATTAAAAATTCCATCATCACCTCATCCCAGTTCTACAAAGGTAGGAAAAATGGATGAATAAAACCATCGGGACACTGATGCTCGACCTTTACTCTCTGGAAGGTAAGCACAACTAAATAATGGGATATTTTTACAGTTCAAAATCATGGAAATAGGGCCCAAAACCGTGGATGTAGGCTATGACCATGGTTTTTTTCCAACCGTGGGTACTATCGACATGGCAGTAGGGTCTGACCTATGGAAACATTTTTAACCATGGAAATAGGTGGCCTATTGCCACATTTTTGAAAGCAATGGAAATAGGTTTCTCCATTTTCAACCATGGAATTTGACCTATGTCCATGGTTTTAATTGTGGCTATAACCCCGGAAAACCATGGAAATAGCCTAAAAATAATGTGTGCCCAGCCGGATTAGATTCTAGCACCTTCTCTTCACGTTTCAGTGCCCTAACCACTACACCACCAAGGATTTTGTGTGTATATAGACAGACACACACACACACAAATATATATATATATATATATATATATATATATATATAATATGTTGTATATATTATTAAAAATCATGGAAAAATCCTAAAAACCGTGGAAATAGTTCTTCCTGTCATTTTTTTGGCAGGAAATTTTTTCTCCCACACAAGGGCGGGAGAGCTATAGCCACTATTTTCAAAACCGTGGCTATAACCCTTTGAAAAAAGGCCTATATCCATGGTTTTCAAAACTGTGGATATAGGCCACACAATTGTGGTTATAGCCTATGAGAAAATAGACATATAGCCATAGTTTTAAAACCGCTGCTATAGACCACATAACCATGGCCATAACCACATATATCCACTGTTTTAAAACCGTGGCTATAGGTCTATGGTCGTAGACTATTGTTCTAGTAGTTAAGGCATCAGAAAATGAAACTTGTGAAATCCCTTTTCATACCTGGCCACCAAAACCAATGTCAGATGTGATGATGCATCTTTGTCAACCCTAGATGCACTTCTCATTTTGAAGCATGAGACTCTCTCACCAGCTCCTACCTCAAGGAAACTATAAATACTAACTTCCCATGAATTTAGATCACATTTTCATCATCTAAATACCACAATGGTAGTGAATTATCATCAGCCAAGCACTCCCGTATCACCACAAACTCAAAATTTGACTCCTCGATGTCCTTTAATTGGTCCACCAAAGAAGACATGATAACTAAAGGTGTAAATGCCATAAATCCATGATCCTACAATGAATCCACTAGACACTCATCCATAAAATACATCATATTCCATTCCTCATGCGAAGGATACCCTTCAAGCTCCCACATCGCCAAAATTTTCCTTTAAGATCATCTTCAATTACATTAACTTTCCATAGATCATAATACATATGAAAGTAAATGTATTAAAATAATCCAACCAATGAATTTGACTTATATTGAAATACCACTGAGAGAATATGCATCATATGATCTTGTGGTCTGTGTAGTTGAAAAACATCTCACTGAAGAGATAGTGCTTCCAACACTTCAGGATATAGATGACAACTTCCAACTCTAAGGCATGTATAAGGTAGTTCCTCTCATGGGGTCACAACTAACATGGCCCAAAAGCGACTGCTTGATATCCTTAAATCAACACAGCTCCTAACCCAATGCCTAAGGCATCACAATACACCATGTATCCAAACCCAAGCTCTAGAAGAATAATAAATGAGATTTTCATTAATCTCTTCTTATGCTCATGGAAAACCTCTTCACATTGGTCAAACCAATTGTAACACCCCTGTAACTCTTATATAAATATGTATCTTAGTAAAATACAATAAATTAATTTTAAAGAAAAGAAACTTATTGTTTATTTAAGAAATACATTAAAAACAGACCAAGAAACATCGCCTCAAACTAAGAAGGCGGTAATACTAATCCTATAACTATCATCATAAATAAAAAGGACAACTTATAAAAAAAAGATAACTTCAATTTCATAGCCCTTATCTTTGGGATATGTAATGATTAGAAACCCAAAAAAGAGGATGGGAGTGAGAGCACAAAGGAACGTAAAAATAGTCATCATCTTTGTGGGAAAAGGATCTACAAATTTGATAATTTTATTTAAAAGAAAATATTGGTTAAGGCAATGTATTTATACATAAAATGAACATTGCATATATCCGTTGAAGTCTTTTTAAATAAAGTGATAGTAAATAACAATAAAAATAACCGCTATTATTTTTTACATATATGTATACTTATATATATATGTACATGTGTTTACGTCATAACTAATTAACTTTAAAAGGGGGTTATTTAAATACATCTATATATTAATAGGTTATTTGAGATCTATTTTGTTAATTATAATTTTTTTTAAAGTTTTATAATTTTTAAGTGTGATGGGGGTTCACTCGCATGAGATGAAATCCTAGTTCATTTTTTTGAAAAATATAATATGTTTTAAGGAAATATTATTTTTAAATAATAACTTTGAATCTCATGAAATAATAATAATAGTATTGAAATGTACATATGAGATTATAGAAAATATAACTTTTTTTTGTAACAAAAATGTTATATTAATTATAAGATTATTTTATAAATTATAATGAATTAATTATGTCACTATAGAAAATATATACTTAAATACATGTACCTTAATAAACTTACTTGAAAACAAGATAACATATGATCTATATATTTTGATAAATTAAAATAACACATTACATTATGAATTTTATAAATTTTTGATTATTCATAATAAAATATATTGAATTATAGAATGAATATTATTATTTTGATTATGATAATAAGAAATAATGACGCATATACTTATATTATTATTTTAAGTTGAATTTTTTTTAGTTTTAAGAATTATTATATATGTGTATCAAAAATAATGGTAATAAAATAAAATATATATAAATATATAAAAAATTATAATAAGTTAAAATATTAATAATAATGAATTTTCATAATAATTTAAAACACCAAAGGGGGAATCAGGTTCCTGGGGGCTCAGTCGAGCCCGATGGCTTTCCCCCTCCCATTTTCTATCATATTTCCCAACAAGAAAGAAGAATTGAAAATGCATCCAGAAAAGAATGAATCCAACACTCTGCTGATGTTCATCGAGGGTCATACAACATGAAACGCCACTCATTTGAGGATCTTGTCACTCAGGGGTGGTCGCATGCAGACGAAGCTGACACTGTCAGTAGTCAGTCAACTTGTAACTAGAGTTAGTGACCTACAATGAATTTTCCTTGCAACTATTGCGTTTCTTGTGTAATGACTCACCCATGAATACCTTGATGTGGATATGAGTCAAATCATAGGGATTTGAAATAATCTAACAGGTATGTGATATATTATAAAATTTCAATTTCCAGTTTAGGGTTCCATGTTTTTCTGTCTTCGATCAGAATAGGGTAATTTTTTTTATAAAGTAGAGAATTTTATTGGGTAAAAAATCTATCATTTCACACCAATTCCATGTATTTGAAATGGAATTTGGTTGTTTGATATCTATTTATAAGACCTTGTGTGGTTGAAAGAGTGATGGAGGGAGTTGTCTTTCTTGAATCTGTCTACAACATTTTGGTTTAATTATTCCATATTTGAGGATTTGTTGCCTAGTTTTTTTCATTATTGTGAGGAAATGGTCTTGTGACCAAGAAATTCATGGTAATAATCCAAAAAGTAAGGGATCCATTTATTTTTTAATTTATTTCTTTTAATTTAATTAATTTTCAAAACCATTTGTGTGTCATGAAATTTATTTGAGAAAAATTGCTCAAAATATTTTTTCATCTTTTATAATATATGTCAATATTATTTAGTCATTTAAAAATATTTATGTCATGAATATTTAAATAATTATTAATTATGTCTCAATGATAGAAAGAGAACCTTTGTTACGACTATGGTTATATTTTTGAAGTTGTTTCCAAATTTTCAATTATTATACAGAAAATTGTTTTACTTCACTGGTATTGTTTAATGGCATTTTTAATTATTCTTATGTAAAGGAAACTATTTTCACGATTTTTTTTCTTTTGAAACTTTTACTACAAATAGGTTTTACTTAAAAACTTTTTATGTGTGAAGAATTATTTTTAAAAAATTCAAGAAGGTCCTATATTTTTGATATTATATGTAAATATTATTTAATTCATGTAAAAATAAACATTTCTCGACTGTTTAAATAATTTTAAAATTATATCTTCATTATAGTAATTAAATTTTGTTAAAAATATGCTAAAATAATTTAAGAGGTTTTTGAATTTTAGATTATTTAGTCCATCAACATTTTATTTATAATGGTATTTTGATAATGGAAAGGGGATTATTTTTATGTTCTTATTTAATGTTAAATGTTAGTATTTCCATAAATATTTAAATTTATTTTGTTTGTGAGACTTGTTTTTCTTGAAATTATTTTGAATAATTAAATAATATCAGTTGGAATCCTAAAAATACAAGTGGTGTAATTGGATATTCAAAAGTATTATTTTGATAATAACACTGTAAATGTACATGTGGGTATATATATATATATAATCATAAGTGAAGTTATTGAATTTTAAAAATTTATGTTTAAGTTAAAATTGTTTTAATTTAAAACAATTATTTTTATAAATATGTGATTAGAAAAAAGTTTGTTTTTAAACACACACACACACACATATATGTGTGTGTGTGTATGTATCTACATACGTATTATTTTAGAATAAACACATTTTTAATTGACATCATTAGATACATGTATATAAATATAAGTATATATGTATTAGTTTATGAAAAACTATTTTATTCTTAATATTTATATATGTAGGTATGCAAATAAATGTATGTATGTACATGTGTCATTTTTATGTGAATGTTTTTTTGGATAACTATACAAATGTGTATGAACATATTTTTATTCCAATATCTACATATAAATAAATGTATATATATAAAATATATATATATATTAATGTGAAACTACTTTTATAAAAAATATTATGATGAAAACTATTATATATATATAAATATTACATGAAAGAAGAATTAAATATAAAAAATTTATATACATACATAAAAATGTATATATATATTTATATGTACATGTATCTTTTTATGAAAATCGTTATATACATATAAATATGCACATGAAAGAAAAATTACATATGTATTTTAATGCAAAACAACTTTTATCATGATACACGTATAATAAGGAAAGTCCTTTTTATGGAATAGTTTTCAAAGCTCATGGTTTAAAAGAAACCACATGGTCCTTATGATGAAAACTATAATTTATAATGTTTTTAATTCCAAACAGCCTCACTTGGATAATATGTGAATGAAGGTAGGGGATGGGGAGTGAACCCAAACCCCTTATGGGACTTTTTTCCAATCATGCGATGGGTGTGACCGGAATTATATGCCACTCTAATACACTGGGTAATGTTTTAATCTCTTGATATGTCATGTATAGTTTATGGGAGGTGTATCATAAGCATATTTGGGGATTAGGGAGTGAACCTAATACATCATGAGACTATATACACCATGCAATGTTGTCTCAGGAGTGAACTAAGAATCCATACTATAATCCAAGGTACCTTTGATAATTAATCATGAATTCTTATAAATTTTCCAATGAAATCACTATTATTTTATGAATCAATGAGTGGTAATTTCCAATGTTATATATATATTGAAATCTTTTTGGATAAAATGTTTATTTTGAAAAGTACTCATGGTTTCTTAATCATTCATTATCGACCATCATAACATGTTTTAATTTTTATAATGACTTGAAAAACTCTATTTTCCTTCCATATATTTTGAAAAACCCATATTGAGATTTTTATCTCTCACCCTATGTTTTCAAAATCTATTTTCATAGGGAATAAGTATGTGTGGAAGTGAGATAATAGTCAAGGTCCTCATAAGGTTTTTAACCCTTATAAAAAATATGAATAGTTTTGGTCTTTTATTTTATAGGTTGTGTAATCAGAATTTCTCCGATGTATATAGACTCTCTAAAACTATAAACCTTTAAAATCTTGGGTTGTGGTATAAATAGATAAATTATATATATATATATATATATATATATATAAATGGGTAAAAGGTTCCTGGGTTATTATAGTTGGTATCAGAGCCAAGGTGTAGACAACTTTAGAGGTTAGGATACAGAGAAACCCTCTAAACCTTTAGATCCCCTTAGTATATTTTTTAAGGATTTTACATTAAGGAGTAATAAATATTTAGAATTTGAGTGCTTTAATACCACAAGTTTATCCTGTATAAGGGGTAACTTAAAATATATTATGTTTCATTAGTAGGATAAAGGCTAGTTTTGAGATGGAAGGGAAAGAACCACCAGAACCACCAGGGATTTAAGGACTTACTTTCAATAATTATTGTAAAGTCAAGATCGCATAGTTTCAAAACTTTTTCCTACATCAAAATTTCATGAAAAACAATTTATTATGTATCAAACACCTCCTCTATACCGAAAAATCACCAAGGATCATGGTTTACCCATAATCAAATCTTACACTCCCAACTTTTCCACCTTTCCTTCTAAGGGAGGTACCTACAGAGTATTTTCCAATATTTCACCCTATCTAGAGAACACGATGCACTATTTGATTTTATAATAACTATGGAAGTGGGAGATGTATGAGAAGCCTATATATATATAGTCATGGATTCTAGTATTTTTTGAAACTTAAGTGATATATTATAGAATATACCTTTTGAAAATTTTAATTCTTATTCTATTAGGATATTTTATAAAAACACGGTCCATCTTGATGTTTTAAAACTATATGTTAGGAATAATTGTTTTCAAAAAGTGCATCATTTTATCCATATGTATGATCCGAGTTGTACAAACTATGTTTGGAATAAAAAAGTAGAAGACTTTGAAAATGCACTTAGGTATTGTTTCACTGAGTAGACCCTTGCTCTATGTAATCATTGTGACAATGAGAATTGGGGAATAGTTAATGGTAGGAGGTAAGTAGCCCTGAATTAGAGTCTAAATTTTAGTGTTTGAGTGTTCTTATTTCTATGTAATATGCAATAAAATTGAAAGGATGGAATTTTTTATTGGGTGTAGAATGTAGTGCCCTAGTAACTCTTATATAAATTTTTCACTTAGTAAAATGAAATAAATATATCTTAAACAAAAGAAACTTCTTGTTTATTAAAGAGATACATTAAAAAAAGTATAAGAAACATATCCTCAAACTAAGAAGGCAATAGTACTAAACCTATAACTATCATCATCAATAAACAAGGACAAATTATAACAAACATGATAACTGTGATTTCATATCCCACATCTTTGGTATCTTCCATGAGTAGAAGCCCAACTAAGAGGATGAGAGTGAGAGCACAATGGAATATAAAAATAGCCATCAAATTTGCGGATAGAGGACCTATAAATTTGATAATCTTGGTTAAAAGATTTTTTAAGGTGACATATTTATATATAAAATGACCAATTCATATAGTGGTTGAAGTTCTTTTAAATAAAATGATAGTAAATAAAATTAAAATAATCATTATGCATTTATACACACACACATATATATGTATATGTGTTTATTTCGTAACAAATTTACTTTAAAAATGGTTTTATTTAAATACATATATATTAACAAGATATTTAAGAAATATTTTGTTAATTATTAATATTTTTTTCAAAGTTATAATTTTTAAGTGCATTGGGGTTTCACTCGCATGAGATGCAATCCTTGTTTATTTTATGAAAAATATAATAGTTTTTAAGGAAATATTATTTTTAAATGCTAACTATATCTCTCATGAAATAATAATAATAAAAAATATACAAATGAGTTTATGGAAAATATAACTTTGTTTTGTAATTGTTGACGCTCCTTTCCTCATAGAGTCTAAAAGATTGGAAAAGGGGAATATCTGAGCTCAAAGTGATTCAACCTTTGGACAAATATCAATAATTGACAAAGGAAGAAGAAGAACATTGCACAAGGGTTGCGCAAGTTCTACAATGGTCATGCAAGTACACTTGTGCGCCGCAGTTGGTCGTACAAGTCACCTGCGCACCCTAGGTGATAACCGCCCAGGGTCTTCTCCAGCCTATAAATACCCCTGGTGGGCCCCCCATTTCAGGGGGAATTTTTCCAGAATTCAGATACAGAGATCTGAACGCCCATGTCTCTTCTTCAGGTCTTCCAAACACTTCTAAGGTAATTCTTTACCTAGAATGGAAGGTCTAGACAAGAGGAGTAAGGTCTAAGTGTTAGAATTCACTAACACTTGCACGCCTAAGGTGTTTTACCCTTAAGGGAAATGAACATACTTGCGCGCTTCCTTACCTACTCATTAAAACTTGCGCGCCCCTCTTCTGGAAGTACCTCAGGATAATTCTAAAGGCTTTGGACAAGGATCTCCCAAGTGTTACCCTACTGGTTCACAATCGCACAAGTACCCATGTGCGGCGCAGGTATACCTACGCGACCAGGGACTTGCGCGCCTACGCAGTACTTGCGCGACTCCCCAGGACTTGCATGACCTTATATTTTTGGGTGCCCTTCCTACCCATTTAACCCCTCTTATGCCATTCCACCTCTCCTATTCATGATTTAGTCTTCAAGACACTCTTCAAACCCATTTTGGCATGTTTTCTTGATTGACTTCCTTATCTGAAAGGAATTATGTGGAACATATCTTAAAAACTTAGTGATTCACATATCTTTATGTCACTAAAGTTAGAGAGTTCATTCATTAAAACTCATCCTTTAAGATGAGAGAATCCTTAAACAATGGGCCTCCTTTTCAGGAGTAAGCCCGAGTCATAATTCCCCTTAACCTGGGCCTCCTTTTTAGGAGTAAGCCCCAGTTTAAGTTCTCTTAATTGGGCCTCCTTTTCAGGAGTAATACCTAGTTCCAAGTCCTCATTAATTTGGGTGTCCTCCTCAGGAGTAAGCCCCAACCATAATTCTCTTAACCTAGTATTCTTTTTCAGGAGTAAGACCTAGTCTCAAATATGGGCATCCTCCTTAGGAATAAGCCCCAAGTCCATTAATTTCTCAAAGTCCCTTAACCTGGGCCTCCTTCTCAGGAGTAAGCCCCAGTCTTAATTTCTCTTAACCAGTCCTAATTTACTTTTGATCTGGGTCTCCTTCTTAGGAGTAAAACCTAATCATAAGTCCCATCCTAATTTGGGCCTCCTTTTTAGGACTAAGCCCCAAATTAGAGTATCCAAATCTCCATAAAGTACATATACCTTTATGGACCCGGTTCTTGGATTTCTTCCTAGAAGGAAATCCTAATCTTCATCTATCTAAGAAGTCATACATACATAAGCCCCACATCATTTCTTATGATTGCATCTTTCATGGCACAATTGTCTGGTTTTTACCAATTCCTCTTGTTTCTCACACCGAGCATGACTCACGTGAGCTTAGAGTGTAAAAGTAATTATGAAATATTTATTTGAGACATCAATCATAAAAATCATATTCCCTTACTCGAACTATGTGGGTTCTAATTCCTTTTCCAATACAAAGGATACGTAGGTAGCCTATCTGCGGGTTCGATCCCAACTCTCAAATAACCCATGTCCTTCTGAATGACAATAAACTTCAAGTGCCCCACTAAGTGGCTTTAAAACCAGTATGGTCATCATAATGACCAAGAGACTTTTATGTATTGAAGGATACCATTGAACAAGAATCTCTAACAAATACAGATGATTCTCTATTGATGAAGAACCTTGAATACATATAAAATATTCTCTAAATTTCCTACATATCAATCATTGATTGTAAGATCTAAAGGAAAGTTCATTTTATACTGGGTAATGTAATAAGGATTCATGAACATAACTTAAATCTATAAAGAGAGTCCCGGAGTAGACAATAATTCCCCTCAAAAAGGTGTGATGAGTCCGACCTCCCATCCTCTCAACCAATGAAAATTCCTAAGCCTCATCAGTCCGCAACTAATGAGCGCCTACCTTTGGAATGTAGGTTCAAATGGATATGGAATCATTGGATGTTTCTGGTTCTACGAACAAACCCGTTAGAAACCACTTAGAATGTTTGAATCTTAAATCAATGAGGTCATCCCCAGTTCCATAGGAAACAAAAAATGGTGAACCCGACGTGAATCCTTAACCATGTTAAAATTATGTTCTACTTATTTGTTAGGCCCCTATTTAAAACTCAATTAGAGGGACAAAAAAAAACAATCGTTGACATATTTACTCATCCAAAAGATGTAGTGGCTGGATTTATCTTGATTATGTCTGTTATATCAAATAGACACTCTTTTCCAAGATCTTCTGCATTTCCAGAATGGCTTCTCTTAAGTTCACATCAGTGAATACGTCTGCTGTGAAAACTTCTGCTGCAAATGCCACTACTGCTACTCCTGCTGGATCATCATCCGCTTTGAGGACGATATCACCTACTCAGCATCTTCAACACTGGGTATCAAATGCGCTGGTTAAGGAGTACCATCAAAACAGTACCATTCTAACTCTGGAGGCTGCTCGACAAGCCCTCAAAGTGAACAACTCACACCGGTCATCCGGACAACGATGACCAGTGGTCAAGAAGCAGGTGGTGCTAACCACCATCTCCAACCGTTTTGGGTCATTATCCCCAGAACACAATCACCATTCACTCCCATATTCTGAGGAGGTGAATGAGCAGGTCCCTCAGGGCCTTAATTCAAGAAGACATGAGTCCTTCCCGAGGGCTCTCATTAACAATAGTCGTCAGACTCATGCGGCAGTGCACCCTCAACATGATGAGGGTATCGACTCCAAGCGTTCAGCTCAGGTTCCTCGAACCCGAGTAGGCAAGACGAATCGCCAGAGGCGAAATCCGGTCAACAGTGATCAGGTTCTCATCTCTTCCATCTCCGGAGAAGTCCATCGACCTAACTTGGTGGCAAGCAACGAGTGGGCACATACACCTATCCATTTTAATTCTGCTGTCCAGCAGACTCGTCTGACAGCATCACGCCAATCCCGCCAGGCAATTCCGGCAGAGTACTATAGGCAGGAACATACACCTGTTTATACATCATCATCCAGTCAGCAGTCTTGTCGGACTACATATGATGGATCCCGCCAACCCAATGTATTGACCACTGGTAAACAGGAACATACACCTTCTTACACTCATCAATCCTGCCAGCAGCCTCGTCTGTCAGTGTTGAAGGAAGTTCTTCAACCACATTTGGCGGAGTGCAATCAGAAGGCACATACACCTACTAGTATTGATCAAGCCTACCAACAGTCTCACTTGGTAGCACACGGAGAAGTCAGTCAGAAAGCTCCAGCGACAAACAGGAGGCAGACTCAACTTTCTGCCCTCACACTTGAGTACTGTCAGGATTCACTGATAGGAAAAGGAGGAAAGGAGCAGGAACATACACCTATTCCAAGCACAGAATGGACGTATATCCCCGTTCCGGCAGTTGAAGTCACCAAACATATTCTATCAATGGTGAAAGAGAAGAAGAAAATCCCTGCTCATATTCTGGATGCCTGCCAGGATATTATAACGGCTTCAGCAGCATCATAGGGAAAGAAATTCAAATCTATCCCTACCAGTGGAGTGACACATCAACAGTTCACTCCGGAACAGACACACACATCTGTTCCAGTCCAAGAGGGTTGTGGGGCGTACTCCCCCATATCATACGGACAACCAAGTCAGGCACATACACCTAGTTTGAGCGAAGATAATCATCCTAACCTGATCATTTCTCCTAAGCATGCACACACACCTGCTAAATTGAGTAAGAAGGCGTCTAAAAAGAAGACCCGCCCAACACATTCAAGAAATCAAGAGCCAATCGGTAATAAGGCCTTACTCGATGCTGGAGTTCTTGATGCACTCAGACAATTATCTGTTGCAACTCAAGATTTTTCTCTTTCAGTTCCTAATAGTGGGAACATTAATTCCAAAGGTCTGCATCAGATACTTCCTCATGAATGCTTGCTTCATGACAATTCGGTTGATCTCGAAGTTTCATCTTTAGATGAGAGCCACAGGAACCCTCTGTGTGGTTAGAAGACCAAGGAGAAAAAGATCTCATCTTTTGCTGTAACCCACCATGGTGGTCCTCCCCATGATGATGAATTTTGCTGCGAAAGTCCTCTCCACAGTAGTGATGCACATTGCCCGGAAAATGCTCTAGTGGATAATGTAGTGCCAAGAAATCCCCCTTATCTTGAGGAACTTGAAAATGAGAAACCAGTCATGTCTGATGCTTTATCGCTAGCAGGTGAAATACTTTCTCAATCGGAAGATAGACCATGCTGTAGGTTATTCTCCGAACCACCCCTAAGTCATGCATCTTCTAGTTTGATCATTGATTTCTCTACCAATCTTGTTGAATCCGATGAAGCAACAAGGAAGCACCAGCTCTGGTCAAATCAGGTAGAAGAATCTTCATTGAATGATAAAGAGGAAATGCTGAACATGAGAAAACAATTGGCGAAAGGTGAAGTGCCAGTCATGTTTTGGCCTCTGGCTGACCCTCAGTATGACATTACAGAGATGTTGACAGAAGATAGAATTCATTATATTCGTCTCAACATATGGAAAACTCTTTTTCAGTTGAAAAAGAAATTATTATCTTATGATGATTATGAAAATCATGTTAAGATAATAGAAGGGTTACAACGCCAGATTGATTTGGCATCTCTATCAGTCTCTCAATATCCGAAGGCTGAAAAACAGAAGAGATCCCTTCAGCATTCATGCCTTGGTGCACTAAGAAGATTGCGCCAGTAAATTTCCAATTCCCCATCTAGTATTCATATAAGAGGATGGGGTGTTCATGGAGCACTACATTTCACTGTACTCTCCAATCAGCAAAGCCCGCCAAAAATGGTCTCATGCAATATTATTACCCATGGCCGGCCAAAGTCAATGGGCTTTGTTTGTAATCAAAATCTTTCCCAAGAACAGGCTTCAACTAGTTACTCTCAAAATCAAGAATACAGAGAACACGTTGTTGAATTACTCCTGCATCAAGTGAACGAGAATATTGAACATGCCTCTCATTTGGAGAAGTCACATCACCAAGTGATATAAGTGTCAGAAATCATCCAACGGTCTTTTGAACCAGGTGATAAAAGTGGATGCAGGTTGATGCATCCATCTAATTTCAGGACTAAGCTCCGTAATATTAGGAGAACTTTTAAGAAATTCTCAGACCTAGCATGTCAAGAGCCACCCCGGCTTGCCAGACTGGGGAATCTTTTAAACCAACCCTCAGAATCAACAAATAGGATTCGAGGAGTTGAAAAAAGGAAGCAGGAACAGACCCAGTCCACCGGACTGGGGACTTTTTCAAATCATCAATCCCCTCCTTAGCGAACGTCGGTCTTCTCTCGATTGGGGAAGAAGCCATAGGAGGAATGAAGAGACAAATTATCAGGAGATTCCTTCCAAATTACGGTTCGTCAAGAAGTTCCTGAGGGATCGAATCAACAAAAGGAAATGTCTCATCAAAGACATGGAAGAAGACAATATCACAAAAATGCTAATAGAATGGATGTGATGCGTTATGCATCAATAAATGTCATCAATGTTGTTGTTGTTGATCCACCAGATGAGGCTCACTCAGGGGATTCATATGAAGAGGTTCCTGCTCAAGAAGATGTATGCATAGACACAAATAAAGAAGGTGTGCATACATGAAATCAAAGGATTACTCAGAACCTAGGTAATCCTTCAAGTAACCCACTTCCCCCTCTCCGAAAAGGATCCAACAAAGGGAGGGGAAAGAATCGGGTTACATATCCTTCCTTTGGAGAAGTCCAATCGCTCTCACTAGAGAAAAGGTTTTCACAACAGGAGGAAAAAATGAAGGAATTGAGGAGGTTGAATGTAGAACTACTTCAGGGTAGTCTTCTTCCTAAGCGTGCTGGAGTCAGTTAGCCAAGGGAGTTTGTTGCAGCTACTGAGATGGATCAAGAATATCCTCCTCTATCAGTACACCCTCATAGGTCTAATCCTATGGGTCAAGTGCAACAACAGTTGGTAGTGCTACCATCAGTTACAGCACCAGCTACTACATCTGTCCAAGCTCCAGTCATTATACCTACCCAAGTCCAAGTTCAACCGGATGTTTCTCAAAAGTTAATAAATACCATTGAGTCATTAACAGCTCAGTTAGAGACTATAGAAGGGAAGCGTGCACAGGTTGAACCATAAAAGATAGCTTACCCTGAATGGGTAGATTCAATATCTCCCCCATCAAGTTTTTGAAACCCTATATTCCCTATTTTCAATGGATTAGGCGATCCTGAACAGCATTTGATGCATTACGTGTCTTGTTGCGATCCTATGATGGGAACTCTAGAGCAGCAAGAAGCAGTTAAACTCCGATGCTTCGTGCGAACTTTTCAAGGACCAGCCTTTGTCTAGTACACAAGCTTGCAATCCCGGTCAGTTACCGGATGGGAAGATCTCCGTCAACGATTTCTTCTTCAATTCAGCTCAACTTTTCCGAAGACAAAAGTTTTCAATCTTACAAACTGTAAGAAAAGGGAGAATGAAAGAGTCTCTGGTTTCATTGCTCACTGGAACAGATTAACATATTCCCTGATCTTAGCACTTCCTCAAGAGGAACTGTTGCTAATCTGTGTGGCAAATCTGCATGACAAATTACGCATGCCATTGATCCCTGTGAAATACGTAGGAGGGTTTCGAGACCTTACTTTAATCGCTCAACATATTGAGGATTCTCTTATACAGACTAAGGCTAAATCTCGTGTAATTCCATCAACTCCAGGAAGGAGAATGGGTAAAGCAGAGACTGCTACAGTTATTCTTAAACAAGCACCTGTACCTGCTTCTACTTCAAAAACTTCATCTTCTCGAAGGGCTCCACCTCCTGAGCACCAACAACAGAGACCATTTCTTCAAGATGATCAAAGATATCAAAGACGAAAACATTTTGAGGATCTGAAGAGCAAAGTTTACTCTTTCCAAAATGAACAAGTTCCTGGCTACTTCATTTCGGCTCTGGAAAATAATATGGTTTAATTTCCAAGGCCCGAGAGGCTAAACAAGGAAGGATATGAAGACCGTCCCAATTATTGCCCCTTTCATCAAATGTTGGGGCATCCCATCCAAGAGTGTTTTTTATTCAAATAACTCCTGAAAAATATGGTTGACTCGGGACAATTTAAACTGAAAGGTTCTTCAGCTCAAGTAGCATGTGTTACTGCTACAGTTTCAGAGGAGGAAGGCGAAAGGCAAGAAGTCAAAAGCAAAAATGCACAAAAATATGATGATTGGATGGTCAGAAAGACGATCAACCGAACTCATGCTATTTTGTGAACACAATTGAAGAAACCAATTGTGCCTTTGGCCATAAATTCCACAACAAAACCCTCTTCATCAGAGGGAAAATCCTCAAAGAAATGGTACAATTCCAAGAAAGTGGAACAATCAGAAGATGATGAGTATGTGTCAAAGCCTAAGATGTCTTTGACTCTGACAGATTTCATGACATCTACTTCAAAGCCATGGGCACCACACCACCAAACTACACAACCTAAACAGGCTAATCAGGAAGATTCTTCATCGGATGAAGAGTTGATCTTTGGTTCTGTTAATATGATTCAATTAACAGATCCATATGCCAGTCACAGTTTTGATTTTGATGATCCTGAATTCCCTGTATCAAACATAGGAATTAGAGGAAGTTCTAGATGCTCAGGATACAAGGGAAGATGTGGATCTTTCAGAGGCCACTATTCTAATTCTACTCCTGCTAGAACTGTGTATGCGGCAGAAACTCATGGTAGATCCCTTCAGTGAGCTCAACAAGAACAAGCAAGTTCTTCCACCAATAGCAAATTTAGTCCTGGCACAGTTTTTCTGGAAGACCGGTTGAAGATTCCACTTTCTTCTTCTCAGCAAGTAAATAGACCTAATCTGTCTAATCTTCCAAAGCCAGGAGTATTACCAACTCCTACCCCGATACAAGATGCATCAACTTCCAAAACACCAACTTCCAAGGCACCTGCTAAACCACATGTTCCTGTTGGGAAACACAGACCTTTGGATCAAAAGTATGATATATTGAAACACCTAGCCCAAGTACCGGCCAATTTATCAATTTTGGATGCCTTGAATTTATCAAAGGATCTTCGGGCGACACTCATTGAGGCTTTGTCTAGTCCTCAAGAGTTTGAAACTGAAATTGCTGCAGCTGAAGTATAACATGAAGAGAGTAATCCTACAGAATGCCATGTAGTGATATCTTTCACAGATGAAGATGAAGATGATGTCGTGCATGGACACATTAGAACTTTGTATTTATCTGGAAAGGTCAATGGTGTAGACATCCACGGGGATTTCATTGATAATGGTTCATGAGTAAACCTCATCCCCATTCGTACAATTCATCGATTGGGCCTCAAGGAATCTAATTTATCTCCTTCTACTATGATGTTACAAGGATATGATAAAAATGAAAAATAACCACTGGGTGAGATTACACTCATAACTCAGTTTGGAGATCTTGTATCTAATTCAGATTTCATGGTTTTTGATCAAGATTCAACCTTCAACATCTTTCTTGGAAGACCCTGGCTACATCAACATGCAGCTATCCCTTCATCATACCATCAATGTCTCAAATATTGTTTCGATGGTCAAGTTGGGACATTGTATGGTGATAAGGCCCCGTTCAAGACATGTGAATCTCAATACATTGAGGCAGAATTCTATCACATGAAAGGAAAGGAGAAATCCACAACAAGGGAGCTTACCAAAGTTAATGCTCTATATGGTTTGGAGAAGATTCCAGTAAATCCATTTGCACATGTGAGTACAGATTATGTGTTTCCTATCAGTAAAATTGACAAGATAGACCCAAATAAAAATACTCTTATGGAAAGATCCATAATGTCAATTACGACAATCGAGCCAGACAACATGGTAGAAATTGGTGAGCCACCAAGCAGTGATGAAAGCCCAAATGGAGATGTCCTAATTTCATCTGCCGAAATCCAGCAAGTCAATACTTCACCAATCAGGCCAGAAGAAGTTATAGCAATGTCAGAGGTGAATCATGATGTCGATTATCAATCCATCATCTCCTCTTTATTACCCATGGATGACCCTTCATCGTCAATCAGGTCAGAAATGAATGCTTCTTCTTCAAGATGCTCAAATTTTAACAACTCTTCTAATCATGGAAATTCTGCTTCATCATCCACTATGCAAGTAGAAACAGAAGAAATAACACATGTTGAAGAAGAAGAGGAAGATCTCAGGGATGCTCCTCCATCATTTGAAGAGGGTATCTCTACCACTATGGATGAACTCAAAGAAATAAATCTGGGTACAAAAGAAGATCCATGCCCCACTTTAGTCAGTGCGGCCATGACTCTTAAATAAAAAGAGATGTATATTTCCTTTTTAAAGAAAAATCAAGACATTATTTGCTTGGAAATATATAGAGATGCCCGGGCATGATCCTGATGTTGCTACTCATCATTTGGGTTTACCAGAAGAACATCGAGGATTTAAGCAAGCCGCGAGAAGAACACACCCAAATTATGCTTCCAAAATTGAAGCTGAAGTGGATAAGATTATCAAAGATAACTTCGTCAGAGAAGTTCAATATCCCAAGTGGTTGGCTATTGTCCCTGTAAAGAAGAAGAATGGAAAAATTAGAGTTTGCATCGATTTTAGAGATCTTAATCGGCATTGTCCTAAGGATGATTTCCCAGTTCTGATTATAGAACTTTTAATTGATGCAATAGATGGCTATGAAGTAATTTCATTCATGGATGGATATTACGGATATAATCAAATCCGAATGGCCCCAGAAGACGAGTAATCTACAGCCTTCAGGGCCCCTCAGGGTGTGTTTTGCTATCGGGTAATACCCTTTGGCTTAAAGAATGCAGGCGCAACATATCAGCGTGCCATGCATCGTATCTTCAAACCCTTTTTAGTGAAGTTTGTTGAATGCTATGTGGAAGATTTGGTGGTAAAATATAAACAACGTTCTAATCAATTGGCTGATTTGGAAGTCATATTACGCAAACTTCGACAACATAATTTGAAGATGAACCCCTTAAAATTTGCTTTTGGGGTATCCTCAGGAAAATTTCTCGGCTTTGTCGTATGCCATCGTGGTATTGAAGTCGATCCTGAGAAGAAAAAGTCAATCCTTGGTATGTCACCTCCTCAAAATTTGAAATAATTGAGAGGAATTCAAGGACACTTAGCCTATATTCGGCGTTTCATCGCCAATTTGGCAGGCAAAAGTTTACCCTTCACCAAATTGATGAAGAAGAGAGTCACTTACTAGTGGACTAAAGAATGTCAAGAAGCATTTGATATTCTCAAGAAATACCTCTTGAGTCCACCAGTACTCATGCCACCTGTTGAAGGAAGACCACTTATCCTCTACGTGACAGCTTTAGAGCGATCATTGGGTGCCTTGCTCAGAAGAATGATGCTGGGAATGAAAACAACCTATAATATCTCAGTCGGACTATTCTTGAAGTAGAAACCCGGTATTCAAATATTGAGAAGTGATTCCTGACATTAATCTTTGTAGTTTAGAAGTTGAGACACTACCTACAACATCACGAGGTCCAATTGGTATCTCGCAATAACCCGCTCAAATTCATCCTTAGTCGTACAATGCTTACAGGAAGTCTGGTAAGGTGGGTAGTTATTTTGTAGCAGTTTGACATTAAGTATGTGTCTCAAAAGGAAATAAAGAGCCAAGCTCTAGCTGATTTCCTTGCTGAACATCCTTCAGTAGAAGATACATCTTCAGATATTGAACTCCCTGATGAGGAAGTCTTCTCTATTCATGATAGTCCTCCAGTATGGGAAATGTATTTTGATGGTGCTTCCAGAAGTCCAATAGGGAAGAAAATGGAAGATCCTAAATTCAACAAGGTTGGATTAGGAGTTATTCTTATTTCCCCAGAAAAGGCAGTATTACCTTATTCTTTCTTATTGTGGGAAGGTGGTACCAATAATGAAGAAGAATACCAAGCTCTCATCGCAGGCTTGGAATTGGTGCTTCAAGCACAAGTGAATCACTTAAAGGTGCAAGGTGATTCATACCTTGTAATCAAACAAGTAAATGTGGATTATTACATCAGAAAAGAAGAACTAATCCCTTTGTATGATTATGTTAGAGAGTAAATGGAAGAATTCCCTTCAAAACCGACATTTTCTTATGTCCCAAGATCAAAAAATGCTCAAGCTGATGCACTGTCTAATATAGCCACAGCTCTGGTAGATCCAAATAGGGATGATACAACCATCAGTATTACCCACCATCGTGCAATTTAACCTTATGTTCAAATCAGAACATAGGAAATTAATGAAATTAGTCCCATTCCTGAACCGTATGGTCATACTATAGGATAGATGACACCTATTAGGGAATACCTTCAAAATGGAACACTTCCACCTGATAGAGCCGAGAAAGAACAAATCCGGCGACGTATGGTCAATTTTACTCTTTATGATAGCCCAGATCACCTAGACAGAATTCTCTACAAAAGTGGTTTTGATAGAGTTCTCTTCAGATGCTTTTATGGTGAAGAGACAATGGCTGTCATGAAAGAAGTGCATGCAGGAGTCTATGGTGCCCACCAGTCTGGACAAAGACTGTCTGACCAGATTCGAAGGCTTGGATACTTTTGGCCTTCAATGATACAATATTGTGTTGATTTCACAAAGAAGTTTCATTCATGCCAAGTACATGCCAACTTCATTCATCAACCTACAGAGTTTCTTTATACAGATAAATACTCGTGGCTATTTTCCACATGGGGAATGGATGTGGTGGGACCTTACCCTTCAGCTATGGCTAAGCAGTTTAAGTATATTCTTACTGCTACTAATTTCTTTTCCAAATGGGCAGAGGCAATACCTCTTAAGGAAGTCAGTTATAAATGAATTGTTAGCTTCATCAAGTCTAACATCATTACAAGATTTGGTGTCCCTCATACCATATTGACGGACAATGGCACCAACTTTTGTTCATCCGAGGTGAAGAAGTTGTATCGAGAATACAACATCAAATCCAATCATTCATCTCGGTATCATGCAGTGGCCAATGTCCAGACAGAATCCTTCAACAAGAATATTTCAAATATAATGCAAAAGATGGTGGATAAAGATAAGAATTCATGGCCTGATAAACTCTTTCATGCTTTATGGGCTTATCAGACCACCACCCGCACTGCAACACGGTCAACTCCGTACTCATTGGTATATGGAATGAAAGCAATCTTTCTAATTGAGGTTCAATTACCCACCCTCAGAGTATCCATTTGTGATCAGTCATCTATAGAAGAGCAATCTCAAAAGCGATTGAATGAATTGGAATAGTTAGATGAGAAAAGATTGTGCACACTGCACCACTTGGAAGTCTATCAAAATCGAATAGCACGAGATTTCAACAAAAAAGTTCGTCTTCATTCATTAGTTCAGGTAGAATTGGTATTAGATCTCAGAACTCCAATGATACCAGGAAAGAAACCTCCCAAGCTTGAACCAAAGTGGGAAGGACCTTATTCAATACATAAGGTCTACTCCAATGGAGCTTATTCTTTAATCTCAATGGATGGAGAACTCATCACTACTCCAACCAATGCTAGATTTCTGAAGATATATTTTGTATGAACAAAAAATACAGCAATGGTCCATGCATACGACCTTAAACTATTTTCATGTCCCTTACATCCAACAAGACGTTCAACTACATCATCCACAGTCCATGCATATGACCTTAAACTATTGGCATTTCATATTGTCCAGCAAGACGTTAAACTACATCATCCACGGTCCATGCATACGACCTTAAAATATTGGCATTTCATATTTTCCAGTAAGACGTTAAACTACATCATCCACAGTCCATGCATATGACCTTAAACTATTGGCATTTCATATTGTCCAACAAGACGTTAAACTACACCATCCACGATCCATACATATGACCTTAAACTATTTGTATTACTTTCATCTAACATGACGTTAAACTGTGACATACTAGCTACATGACGCTAAACTGTACAGAAGTCCCTTACGTCCTGCAAGACGTTAAACTGTATAACTAACGGTCCATGCATATGACCTTAAACTATTCGCACTTTTGTCCAACATGATGCTAAACTGTATCATCCCTTTTTCGTCCAACATGACATTAAACTGTGAAAAAGTCCCTAATACGTCCAACATAATGTTAAAATATGTTCTCTTTTGTCCTTATAGTATGACATTAAACTGCACAGTCCCCCTTTCGTCCAACATGACGTTAAACTATATTGTCCCCATCGTCCTAGCTACATGACACTAAACTATACTAAAGTCCTTTAATATGTCCTACATGACATTAAACCGTGCATCGTTAAGGTTGTTGTAACCTCTTGTTTCTCACACCGAGTATGACTCATGTGAGCTTAGAGAAAACTTCAACCATAACACTCTCTCTGGGATACTAACCATGTGTAAGTCCCAAAACTATTTTTTAGGTCTTTGTCCCCAAAGACAACTTGATAAATAATTCATTCTTTAATTGAACTACGTGGAATTTGATCCTTGCCTTCCAGGCTGGGTATGTAGGCAACCTCTCAAGGTTCAATCCCAAATATAATCTCTTCACATCGGTTCACCTCCATCTCATACGATGTTGGTTCGTGAAACCGCCCCTAGAATCAATATATTGACATTGGTTCACTTTCGTCCTTGCTATACGACGTTAAACTATACAACACATTTGTCCAGTATGACTGTAAACTACAATATTCTTTAATACCCTCACCTGAGAGGGAATAATTATTTACATTGATTTTCAATCATGTTTCATTTCAAAGACTACATGCATACATGGCAATGCCCGAACCTTTTATCTTGGGTCAAACCATCATTGCACTAAAGTCTCCTTTCACCCTTCACTTGTACGAACCAAATTTCTACAGAGGGTATTTCTAGAACTACATGGGCTTGATTCCCATCTTTATGGGATACATAGGAACATTCGAGTGTCCCTCGAATCCATCCCTAAGTCTTTTGGGCCTAACCCCAAATTCCTCTTTCAGTCCCCTGGCTGAAAAGTCCCCATGAAAACACACACTGTGTATTTATTATAATGGTCTAAGCTCTATGAACCTAAACTAAGATCTCTAATCCTTTTGTCCCACACGACTTTAAACTGTAGTTCAAGAACTACGTATGGCTTGATTCCCATCCTTTTGGGATACGTAGTGAAGTCCAACATTTACATTCAGGACCCAGCCACAACATGATTATGGTTAGCATTGATCTGTGTATCTCTGCATACATTGGACAATACCCATCTTTATGTGTCATAATCCTAACCTTAAATATTTTCAGATCTTCATAATCCTTTTCTTGACTTCTAGTCACAAAAATGTCAAATTTCTGAGAGTTATTTTTCCTGACCATGCAGCACGTGCCCTTAGGCGGCCTTGCATAAACAGTCTCCATAATAGACCTGTCAGCCAAAAGATGCTATTATTTGACTATGCAGTCAATTCCCTTAGGTGACCCTACATAATTCAACCCCCTAACGGGTTTGTTAAATAGTGGTAACTTCATTATTGGGAGGAAAACCTCTTTTGTATTTATATTTCTTGATAATATGTAGGGATCCGCAAAAATAGCCATCCTTAACATATTTGTCCCATATCATTTTTCATGATCTGAAAGTATTCAAGTCTATGGTTTATATTCTCCTTCCCTACGTTTGGGTCAGACCTTCGTAGGAGTGATATCCATTCAGTTCTTCAATAATCTTGTTTGAAAATATCTTCTCCATATTCAAGTACATCTTTCCATACAACAAACTCTATACTTTGGAAAATTTGAATCTCCATAAACTTTCACTGGATTTTTAGAACTAGGAAAGTAAATTTTTGAGAGTGTAAAGACCTGGAAATTTCAAGAATTTTTTTTTCTTAATTTCTTTGGAATTTTTATAAGAACGCAGTTCCTGAAAGAACCTGATTCCGAGGCCCGGTGTGCCCGGAATAATTTTCCAAACTTTAGCTCGGGTACGTTCAGTGAACGAACGAGCGGGTTTTCCTAACTTTTGAACCGGTGCTCGGAATCGAATTCTGAGGGCACCGATGGAATCGCAGTGCCAGTAATTGCTTAGGAACACCTTTTCTGAAGTTGCTTGTGCTCGGGTGTGGTACTTAAAATTTTGGGTTAAGTAAAAGAATAAAATAAAATGGTGCAACCAATTTTATTTTATTTAAAGTAGTTTAACCTAAGCTAAGTGGTTGGGGTGGGACCCACTATATCATACTCCACTAGGTAGGATATTTGTGGGGTGGGTCCCACACAAGCACCACTTATTCACTTCCTCAACCCCCTATTTTAATTAGGCAACGCACCCGCACCCCCTTTAAATGAAAGTCAACTCTTGCGTTTTACTAAATATTAAACGCCTCTTTATTTGGGCGGTTAAAACGCTTCAATTAATTCAATTAATTGAATGATTCCAATTTTAATTTCAAAAAACTTTGTCTTGAGTAATAAAATAAGGTAACGCTTATTTTATTAGGGTGGTTTTGTTGTGCGAGAGGATTTTGGGAGAGGAAAGCTCTAAGTTCCGAAGAACGTTCTTCTTCCTCGTCGAAGAACGCGAAGAACACCGAGCCTTCGACGAAGAACTCCGTCACCGCAAAGGGGAGTTCGTCGTACCTTCTTCCTCCCTCCTCGCAGCTGGTGAGAGATGCCATCCTCGGAGATCGACGACGTGACGCCAAAGATCCTCCTTCCGCGACGCTTACAGAGTCTCCTTCCGCGACGTCCCTTTCCGCAACAAACCTCGCTCGATGACAACGCTTGAGGTAGGGGGTTTGGTTTAATTTATGTGGATTATATCGTCGGCCTTTGATTTAATTGTTGATAGTCGTTTGAGCCTCCTGTTATCGAAATAACGGGAGGAGGTCGGACCGCACGAACACGGCCGACCCTCCTCCCCCTTTGTTGGTTGTACTTTTTGCGACACGAGCAAAGGCGGCACGGTGCAATGGTACCGCGCAGAAACGATGAAGAATGGGCGAAGAAGCGCGGCGCCATCGCGCCGCGCCGTTGCGGCGTCTTGAAGGCTCCGCAATTTGATTAATTGAAGGAGGATCTACGGAATTGACGGAACGGGCCGCAGAGGCAGTTTGATGATTCCGTAGTAAATTGTGAGACCCAAAGTGAACGCCGGCGCAGACGGAATCAAAAACGGACCACCAAATCAACTCTGGTGGCCCGCGTAATTCTCTGGTGGCGCCTGGCGCACTGCCGGGAGGGACCGCCGTGGCTGAAGCCGCGGCGGCGGGCGTCCGGTCCTGCGGCCGCGTGAGACCGAGGAAGGGACGTGGCGTCGGGCCGCATCCACTGGAAAGGAGTGGCCCCCACGCGGGGGCCGTGGCTCCAATCAAGGGGGCAGCGCCCCCTTTGCGCGGCCGCTCGGCCAGTGCCGAGCTGACCCAGCTTGGCCAGCGCCGAGCCGCCCGGGGCCGGACCGGCCGCACCGGGCCGGGTCGCCCAGGCTAGGCCAGGCCGCGCCCTAATGTGCCGGACCCGGACCCGGTTCGGGTCGACCCAGTTTGGGCCGACCCAGGGGGGTTGGGCCGGGTCGGACCGGGCCCAGACCCCCATTTTCAGATCACTTCGGGTCTTTTGTCTGTATCTTGGGCTATGGAACTCCGATCGACGCACCGTCAGTTGCGTAGAGATCCTCGTATCGAGACGGTCGTTTCAGTATATTATGCTCAAGGTTTTGGAGAACGTTTAGTACAGACGGGTTGGTTCAGATACGAAACCAACCGGGCCCTCAGAGCAGAAACGCTTATATCCTGAGCTCTGGACGTCTGATTGACGTGACGTTGACTTTTTTGGATTCCTCTTGATGAGACGGAACTTTTGGAATAATTAACCCGAGGTTTGGACGCAGATGGATAGTGGCCGCATTGGATTGAACCCAAAATCCAACCGGGCCCCTGGAACGGAAAAACTGATAACTTCCAGACCGGATGTCCGTTTGACGAACCGTCAGCGGCGTTGGTGATAACGTTGAGAAATGGTCCCTATGAGTATACCCTATTAGAGTTCGGGGTACAATTGAGATGCGGTCGGGTTGGTTCGTACACGAAACCAACCGGGCCCCTGGGACGAAAAGGCTTATAACTCACAGACTGGGTGTTCGATTGACGCGCCGTCTGTTGCTTTGAGACCCTTATGATGAGGCGGTCCTTTGAGATACTTCTTCGTGGGAATTTGTGATACTTGGAGTATCGACCAGTAGCTCTTTGAGCGGACCCTCCCGGTGATAAGCTAGCAGAGTGCAGAGACCTATTAGATGGCTAAGACTTGATGACTGCTGATCTATCGACTCGGTGTGTATCGGATAGCCCGGTGGGGAGCGCTTGGTTGTAGCGGCAGACCCACTGTGGAGGAGCACATGTTTGTAGTGGAAGACCCGCAGTACTCAACAAAAGGAGTACCTTTGGAGGCTATGAGGGGGAGCGCTTGGTTGTAGCGGCAGACCCATGGTGGGAAGTGCTTGGTTGTAGCAGTAGGCCCATAATACTCGACAGGTGGAGTACTACAGCAGTCCAAGGTTAGTGGGTCACACTTGGTTGTAGTGGCAGGCCCAGTGTACTCAACAGAAGATGAGTTCTCCAGCAGCCGTGGTTTCGACATCATGAATAAAATCCTGGTTTGAGTTGAGTCTATGACCTTTGTGTTTACCTCATGATTGAGATGGGTCACTTGATAACTTAGGTATATGTATGGGCATATACCTAGGTAGTGGTTATCCGTTGATTTCATAACCTTTGTGTTTTCTCATGATTGATATGAGTTACTTGCTAACTTAGGTATAAGTATGGGCTTATACTTAAGTAAGGGTTATCTATTGAGATCCTTTTTTGTGGTTATCCTTGTTGAATTTAGTGAGACCTTGAGGGTCTCGGGGTCCCTACTGAGTATCGTATACTCACCCCTACCTAGGCTATGCCCGCACCTCATTATGTTGGTTGCAGACAACAGGCAGCGCTGATAGAGGCCGAATGTTCGAGGACTGGACGATACCCAGAGGTGGAACTCACGACGAGTCAGTATCCGGACGTGGACTTCACGGCGAGATGATACTCGGAGGAGGTCAATGGGCGAGAGCATTGTGGAGGCTATCTGTACCTACCCTTCAAGTAAGATCCGTGGTGGACAATCCAGGAGCTGTGCTATCTGTACCTACCCTTCAGGTAGGATCCAAGGTGGACGACCCAGGAGCTGCTTCTTTTCTTCCAGCTGTTTGTCTTTTCTGTTGTACTTTCGTTCAGTTGTAGTTGTACTTTCAATTGGGTTTGTATTCTGGCCCACTTACTTTTCAACACTTTCTTTTGTACTTAGTCTATTACTTCCGATTGTACTCTATGGTGTTTTGTTTACTTTTATAAAAGCAATGCCTTCCCAGTTATCGGGATTTACGCCTTTGGTGCTAGTCACCAGCCCCTGGCCTATGGAAGGCGGGATTGGGGTAGTCACGGAACGGGCCCTGAGGACGGGTCATGACAAATTGGTATAAGAGGAGTCGGTTCTACCGCAGAACTTATAACTCTGATATTTTCTTTCAGTGAAGCAATAGTGTTAAGGGTACCAAGTGTGGTTTTCAGTTCAGGGAGTCCAGTGTTGGTGCAGGCGGCCGAATTATCCATACACCAAGACCCTGACTTCTGATTTCTGACTCAGTGCATGAAAATATTAATTTCATGTGTGTTTTCAAAGGTTTTTCCTTAAAACAGCTCAAACCAGGTCAGCTCACCAGGTATAAATCGTTTGACCGTGTCACGTCTATTTCTTTTAGGATGCCTTATCATGGACGACCAGCTAGAGCCCAGAGGGATGTGCGTACTGATAGCCTGCCGAGCGACGAGGCTTCAGTATAAGGCCCTCTTACAGTAGAGGCACCAGCGGTACTACCATACGTTGGGCCACCGATGCCACCAGCCCCAGCAGCAGGCGATGCACACCGCTTGAGCGCGCTGCATGAGTTCCAGCGCCAGAGGCCACCCAGGTTCTGGGGAGAGACAGACCCACAGGCGGCTGAGGATTGGTTGGAGGCTGTGGTGAGAGTCTTCAGGCTAGTAGGGACGCCAGCAGACTTCATGGTGATCTTTGCTGCCAGCCTCCTTCAGGAAGCAGCAGGCAAGTGGTAGAACCACTTTTTCCAGTTTTGAAATGAGATGACCTTCACATGGGGAGACTTCGAGACCTTTTTCAGGGTGGAGTTTATACCAGTATCTCTACACCCCGAGTGAGTACAGGAGCTGTTGCCTTTGCCGTAGGATTTTCCATTAGTAGCTGAGTCATCTGTGGGCAGTAGACAGATGATGTAGAGGTCCAAGAGGAACAGAGCCAGCTATACGAGGAGCAGGAAGTGTTATGAATGTGGCAGGAAGGGTCACCTAGCACGTGACTATCCGAATCCCCTCACTGTTGATCCGCATGCATTAGAGGAGCCACCGAGGCAGAAGCAGCGATGAGTTTTTGAGCAACAACCGAATAGTGGACAAGGCAGTAGAGCTCCGAGAGCAGGTGGACAGGAGCAGAACTAGTGGATTCCTTTTGTTCTTGGTACTTCTAGTTCCATGTTGTTGTTGTATTTGTGTCTTTGTACTATGAGATGCATTAATAAAAGACACTTATCCTAGTGACACTTGCTTTCCCGTCCTTTTGTTTGGTTGATACTGAGAGGTCCCGGTTTAAACTGTTGACTTGACCCTCACTTTCGATATTTCTACTGGAGGGGACCCAGTGACCTCACACTCATGCTGACAGTGTGACTCGACCCTTGGAGGCGAGAGTGACGGTTGGATATCTTGGTAGTAACGTTGAGGCCTTACGACGTCGTCCATGGCATGAATGTACCGTTCATGTCAGGATTGACTGTATTAGGTAAAGAATGTGGTTCATCTAGGGGATGAGACTGGATTTCTCTTATCGGCCAAGGAGAAATCTGAGCAGCCTTTACGGATCATAGCATAGAAGGTGCAGATCATCCAGGAGCGGATGAAGACCACACAACGTAGCAAGAAATAGGAAACTGGCGCCAGTCTTAGAGACTCGGGCATGTTAAATGTTTCAATAAGAGGAAGCTTTAAGGACAGATGAGTCTGCAGAGCAGCAGACGTGGAGGTAGAGCTAGGAGAGAAACATGAGGTGTTGTACATTTTAACATGCTACAACCACCCTCCTTTGTTATCCCCACCAGGCTCAGGGAGCTAGGTGGTAGGGGAAGAGAGTAGCTGCATACGGTCAAGGAGAGTGACCCAATGGCTCTAAGAATGATTCGAGGGACAGTCTGTGTCCACTAATAGCTGCCGTAGTAACAGACAATGATACGAATCATTCCTTCCTTCCACGAATCTTGTCCCAGACCTAGAGTTTCCGGTAATCCGTAGACTTGACCCTCACTTCTGGAGATACCTTGGGAGGAGACTCAATAATCACACTTACGCCGACAGTGTGGTCTTACCCTTGAGGCGAGAGTTTCGGTTGCAATCTCTTGGTGGCAGTGTCGAGGCCTTACGATGTTGGTCTGAGTATGGATTGGATCCACAATTCATACACAGATTGACTGTATTAGGCAAAAAGGATGTGGTTTATCTACAATGTTGGAATGTGGTTTTTCTTTGGTCGGCGAAAAGGAAAACCCTGGTAGCACATGATAAACTCATGCATAGGAGGGTGCGGCCGATCACTCTTGATTCGGTCAACCTTACCCTCGTGGTAGCATGAGTTTTGAGTTTCAGTTATAAACAGGAATTAGAGACCTCTAGAGTTCTAGGATGACGATCACGTCCTTATACGGGTCTCACCTCGATGAGGTTTATGGAGATGTGGCCAAGGCGGCAAGTTATCTCCGAGATTTAGTGGACATTTTCAGGTCCTCAGCAGGGTAGGCGAGGTGGCTTACCGTTTGAAACATCCACCTCAGTTACACCAGGTGCATGACGACTTCCATGTATCTCAGTTGAGGAGATACGAGCACGACCCTTCGCATATCATCTACCATGAGGAGTTGGACGTTGGCGATGTGGTGACTTTTGCGGGGTTCCAGTAGAGGTTGAGGATCGATAGGAGCGGGTCCTACGAGGGCAGTCGATTCCTCGGGTGTGATTTCACTGGAAGCACGAGAACCTCCAGGTGAGCACATGGGAGTGGAAGGCTCAGCTGCATGCTTAGTACCACATTTGTTTCCCTAGTTTGTGTTATAGCTTTACGGGGATGTAAAGCTCTGAGGTGGGAGTAATGTAAAGACCCGAAAATTACAAGGAATTTTTTTTCTTAATTTCTTTGGAATTTTTACAAGAACGCGGTTCCTGACGGCACCTAATTCCGAATCCCGGTGTGCCCGAAATCATTTTCCGAAGTTTAGCTCGGGTACGTTCAGGGAACGAACGAGCGGGTTTTCCTAACTTTTGAACCGGTGCTCGGAATCGAATTCTGAGGGCACCGATTGAATTGCAGCGCCGATAATTGCTTAGGAACACCTTTTCTGGAGTTTCGTTTTCTCGGATGTGGTACTTAAAATTTTGGGTTAAGTAAAAGAATAAAATAAAATGGTGCAACAAATTTTATTTTATTTAAAGTAGTTTAACCTAAGCTAAGTGGTTTGAGTGGGACCCACTATATCCTAATCCACTAGGTAGGATATTTTTGGGTTGGGTCCCACATGAGCCCCACCTATTCACTTCCTCAACCCCCTCTTTTAATTAGGTAACACACCCGCACCCCCTTTAAATGAAATTCAACTCTTGCATTTAACTAAATATTAAACGCCTCTTTATTTGGGCGGTTAAATCTCTTCAATTAATTCAATTAATTGAATGATTCAAATTTGAATTTCAAAAACCTTTGGCTTGAGTAATAAAATAAGGCAACGCTTATTTTATTAGGGTGGTTTTGTTGTGAGAGAGGATTTTGGGAGAGGAAAGCTCTAAGTTCCGAAGAACGTTCATCTTCCTTGTCGAAGAATGCGAAGAACACCGAGCCTTCGACGAAGAACTCCGTCACCGCAAAGGGGAGTTCGTCGTACCGTCTTCCTCCCTCCTTGTAGCCGGTGAGATACGCCATCCTCAGAGATCGACGATGTGATGCCAACGATCCTCTTTCCACGACGCTTACGGAGTCTCCTACCGCGACGCTTACGGAGTCTCCTTCTGCGACGTCCCTTTCCACGACAAACCTCACTCGACGACAACGCTTAAGGTAGGGGGTTTGGTTTAATTTATGTGGATTATATCCTCGGCCTTTGATTTAATTGTTGATAGTCATTTGAGCCGCCTGTTATCGAAATAATGGGTGTAGGTCGGACCGCATGAACACGGCCGACCCTCCTCCCCCTTTTTTGGTTCTACTTGTTGCGACACGAGCAAAGGGGGCGCGGTGCAATGGTACTACGTGGAAATGATGAAGAACGGGCGAAGAAGCGCGGCGCTGTCGCGCCGCGCTGTTGCGGCGTCTCTAAGGCTCCGTAGTTTGATTAATTGACGGCGGATCTACGGCATTGACGGAACGGGCCACAGAGGCGGTTTGATGATTCCGCAGTAAAGTGCGAGACCCGAAGTGAACGCCGGTGCAGACGAAATCGAAAACGGACCTCCAGAGCAACTCCGGTGGCCCGCAGAATTCTCCGGCGGTGCCGGTGGCCAGAGGCGGCGGCCGGAACCGGCCGGACGCCCGGAGGCGGGGGCGTCCGGCGCGCTGCTAGGAGGGACCGCCACGGCTGAAGCCGCGTCGGCGGGCTTCCGGTCCCGCTACCGCGAGGGACCGAGGAAGGGACGCGGTGCTGGGATGCATCCGCTGGAAAGGAGCGGCCCCCACGCGGGGGCCGCAGCTCCAATCATGGCGGCAGCGCCCCCTTTACTCGGCCACTCGGCCAGCGCCGAGCCGACCCCGCCCTGGGCCGGACCGGCCGCACCGGGCCGGGCCACCTAGGCCGGGTCGGGCCGCGCCGTCGGGGCTGGGCCACGCCCACTGGGCCGGGCCGCGCTCTAATGGGCCAGACCCGGACCCGGTTCGGGCCGACCCAGGGGGGTTGGGCCTGGTCAGACCGGGCCCAGACCCCCATTTTCAGACCACTTCCGGTATTTTGTCTGTAGCTTGGGCTACGGACCTCCGATCAACGCACCATCAGTTGTGTAGAAATACTTGGATTGAGACGGTCGTTTCGGTATATTACTCTTAAGGTTTTGGAGAACTTTGAGTACGGCCGGTTTGGTTCGGATACGAAACCAACCGGGCCCTCAGAGCGGAAACACTTATATCTTGAGTTCCGGACGTCCGATTGACATGACGTAGACTTTGTTAGATTCCTCTTGATGAGATGAAACTTTTGAAATATGTCGCATGAGGTTTGGACATAGATGGATAGTGGCCGCGTTGGATTGAACCCGAAATCCAACCGGGCCCCTGGAACGGAAAAGCTGATAACTTCCAGACCGGACGTCCGTTTGACGAACCGTCAATGGCGTTGGTGATCACGTTGAGAAACTGTCCCTATGAGTATACCCTATGAGAGTTTTGGGTACAGTTGAGATGTGTTCAGGTTGGTTTGTACACGAAACCAACCGGGCCCCTGTGACGAAAAGGCTAATAACTCACAGACTGGGCGTCCGATTGACGTGCCGTCTGTTGCTTTGAGACCCCTATGATGAGGCGGTCCTTTGAGATACTTCTTCGTGGGACTTTGTGATACTTGGAGTATCAACCAGTAGCTCGTGGACCGGACCCTCCCGGTGACGATCTAGCAGGGTGCATAGACCTAGTAGCTGGCTGAGACTTGAAGACTGCTGATCTATCGACTCGGTGTGTATCGGATAGCCCAGTGGGGAGCGCTTGGTTGTAGCCGAAGACCCACGGCGGAGGAGTGATTGGTTGTAGCGGTAGACCCGCGGTACTCAACAGAAGGAGTACCTCTGGAGGCTATGAGGGGGAGTGCTTGGTTGTAGCGGCAGGCCCACTGTACTCGACAGAGGAGGAGTTCTCCAGCAGCCGTGGTTTCGACATCATGAATAAAATCCTGGTTTGAGCTGAGTCTATGACCTTTGTGTTTACCTCATGATTGAGATGGGTCACTTGATAACTTAGGTATATGTATGGGCATATACCTATGTAGTGGTTATCCGTTGATTTCATAACCTTTGTGTTTCCTCATGATTGAGATGGGTTACTTGCTAACTTAGGTATAAGTATAGTCTTATACCTAAGTAAGGGTAATATGTTGAGATCCTTCTTTGTGGTTATCCTTGTTGGATTTAGTGAGACCTTGAGGGTCTCAGGGTCCCTACTGAGTATCGTATACTCACCCCTGCACGGGCTATGCCTTCACCTCGTTGTGTTGGTTGCAGACGACGGGCAGCGCTGACAGAGGCCGAGTGTTCGAGGACTGGACGATACCCGGAGGTGGACCTCACGACGAGTCAGTATCTGGAGGTGGACTTCATGGCGAGACGATACTCGGAGGAGGTCAACGGGCGAGAGCGTTGTGGAGGCTATCTGTACCTACCCTTCAGGTAGGATATGTGGTGGACGATCCAAGAGCTGTGCTATCTGTACCTACCCTTCAGGTAGGATCCGAGGTGGACGAACCATGGGCTGCTTGTTTTCTTCCAGCTATTTGTCTTTTCTATTGTACTTTCGTTCAGTTGTAGCTGTACTTTCAGTTGGGTTTGTATTCTGGCCCACTTACTTTTCAGAACTTTCTTTTGTACTTAGTGTATTACTTCCGCTTGTACTCTGTGGTGTTTTGTTTACTTTTATAAAGGAAATGCCTTCCCAGTTATCAGGATTTACGCCTTTGGTGCTAGTCTCCAGCCCCTGGCCTATGGAAGGCGGGCTTGGGGTAGTCACAGCACGGGCCCCGAGGACGGGTCATGACAGAGAGTTCTTTTTCCTGACTATTCAGCACGTTCCCTTATGTGGCCTTGCATAAGTAGCCTACATAACGGACCTATTATCCAAAAGATGCTATTTATTTGACTATGCTTCCAATTCCCTTAGGTGGCCCTGCATAATTAAACCCCCTAACGGGTTTGTTAAATAATGGTAACTTCATTCTTGGGAACTACTTCTTCTAATGCCTTTTATCCCTTTTTCATATTATTCCTCAGATTCAAATATTCTTAAGTCATAGTTTACATATTTTCCCTTATACTTGAGTGTGGTAATATGTTTTCAGATAAATTTTCAAGGAATTGAGTCAATTTTAATCCATTTCGGTCAAAGCTATTTTGACCTTAAACATTATCCTCTTTATGTATGACTTTAAACTGCCCACAAAAGACAAGGGAACTTTGAATAAAAGTCAAGTTCCAGCTCACTCATACATTTTGTATGATTTAGGTAATATTGAGCAATTAAAAGATTCAAAGTTTGTAGGGTTATTTATAATAATCCTAGTAAAAATAAAACTATGATTACTAGGCCCATTTTCATAGGTAAAATTTAAAGTAGTTAGCAGGAAAATACGTGCACAAGCGATTGAAGATGAAAGCATTCTTTCCATTTGATGCACAAGAATTAGAAGGACATCCACAGACTGGAGTCTCTTCTCTTTTTCAGGAATTACAAAAGACTTTCAACATAACTCTTCATTTGATTTACGGCATCCCGAGCTTCATCAGCAGCCACCTAGAATTCATTCATTCCACTGGATACCATAAGAGATGTAGTGATACCAGATCTTCTTGGAACAATTGTAAAAGAATGTTCTTGAGTGCGGTTTGAAAAAAATTTCTACTGATCAAACAGTGACTCTGTTTCTGTCCAAGAGACTTGGAAGATGAATACATGGATTTGAGAATGAAGCATTGGAAGTAAAGATCCATTTGGAGAGATTAATCTTTTCAGATATTGTTCTAATACCATATTTGTCTTCTCTCCACCAACCGACAGTGGAAAACATTTCATTCCATGTGTTTTCCATTTTCATATCTGCAAGGAAATGGCATGCAGGAAAAATTTGAAAGTTCATGCCAATGTTGTTGCTCTTAATGCACAACATAACCGAAATAGAGGAGTAGCAGTGCAGCTGCATCTCAGGCATATAGTTCTTTGCATCTGGAACATTGACTCATTGCAGATGACCATGACCATACAGGGGTAGATAGATGCTCTACAGCAAATCGAAGTGATATTTCTTCAAATACTTAGCTAATTCTGGGAGATTACTGTTGCAGACAGTATAGTAATCATGGAAAACAATTTCCATCATATCATCAATTCCTTTTCTTGCCAGTTCATCAGCCGTTCCGATTCTCTTTGGAGCCATTTGATCTGCATAAAAGTTAAATAATTAACTCTTAAAGTATGTTAATTTTTCCTAAAATTTGTGAACGATTTGAAGAAATTTGCTAAGTATTTAAGGCGCACAAGTCCCATAATTGGCGCGCAAATCTCCTTCGATTGCGCAAGTATTGGTCGCGCAGGTATCACCGCACAAGTCTAAATGCCTTAACAGAAGTGCGACACAAAGAAACAAGAAGCGCGAAATAGAGGAATCACTTGCACGGACGAGCGAAAGCCGAGAGCCAAGCTGCAAGCCGAGAGCAAGAAATCTATGAGAACCGAGTGCTTTGTATGGAATGGAGCCCCCTATTTATTGACGCGGCCATAACCCTGCACGCCTTACCCTGCGCAACCAAAGTCCCACTTGAGCACCGTATCCTGTACACCCCAATTTTTTTTTTGTTCTCAGTTTCCTCAGAGTCAAATCCTCATTACTTTTGGATCCAACTCTGAGGGGGGACTTTTCTTGACGCTCCTTTCGTCATAGAGTCTAAAAGATTGGAAAAGGGGAATATCTTAGCTCAAAGTGATTCAACCTGTGGACAAATATCAAAAATTGACAAAGGAAGGAAGAAGAAGAAAATTGCGCAAGGGTCGTGCAAGTTCTACAATGGTCGTGCAAGTACACTTGTGAGCCGCAGTTGGTTGCGCAAGTCACTTGCGCGCCCTAGGTGATAACTGCCCGGGGTCTTCTCCAGCCTATAAATACCCCCGGTGGGCCCCCCATTTCAGGGGAAATTTTTCCAGAATTCAGATATAGAGCTATGAACGTCCAAGTCTCTTCTTCAGGTCTTCCGAACACTTCTAAGTTAATTCTTTACCTATAATGGAAGGTCTAGACAAGAGAAGTAAGGTCTAAGTGTTAGAATTCACTAACACTTGCGTGCCTAAGGTGTTTTACCCTTAAGGGAAATGAACATACTTACGCGCCTCCTTACCTACTCATTAAAACTTGCGTGCCCCTCTTATGGAAGTACCTCAGGATAATTCTAAAGGCTTTGGACAAGGATTGGCCAAGTGTTACCTACTAGTTCACAATCGTGCAAGTATCCATGTGCCGCGCAGGTATACTTGTGTGACCAGGGACTTGCGCGCCTACGCAGTACTTGTGAGACTCCCTAGGACTTGTGCACCCTTATATTTTTGGGTGCCCTTCCTGCCCATTTAACCCCTCTTATGCCATTCCACCTATCATATTCAAGATTCAATCTTCAAGACACTCTTCAAATCCATTTTTGACATGTTTTCTTCATTGACTTCCTTATCTGAAAGGAATTCTGTGGAACATCTCTTAAAAACTTAGTGATTCACATATCTTTATGTCACTAAAGTTAGAGAGTTCATTCATTCAACCTCATCCTTTAAGATGAGAGAATCCTTAAACAATGGGCCTCCTTTTCAGGAGTAATCCCCAGTCATAATTCCCTTTAACCTGGGACTCCTTTTCATAAGTAAGCCCCAGTTCAAGTTCTCTTAATTGGGACTCCTTTTCAGGAGTAAGCCCTAGTTCCAAGTCCTTATTAATTTGGGAATCCTCCTCAAGAGTAATCCCCAGCCATAATTCTCTAAACCTGGGCTTCCTTTTCAGGAGTAATCCCTAGTCTCAAATATGGGCATCCTCCTTAGGAATAAGCCCCAAGTCCCTTAATTTCTCAATGTCCCTTAACCTGGGCCTCCTTCTCAGGAGTAAGCCCCAGTCTTAATTTCTCTTAACCAGTCCTAATTTACTTTTGATATGGGTCTCCTTCTTAGGAGTAAAACCCAATCATAAGTCCCCTCCTAATTTGGGCCTCCTTTTCAGGAGTAAGCCCCAAATTAGAGTATCCAAATCTCCATAAAGTACATATACCTTTATGGACCCTGTTCCTGGATTTCTTCCCTGAAGTAAATCCTAATCTTCATCTATCTGGGCAGTCATACATACATAAGCCCCACATCATTTCTTATGATTGCATCTTTCATGAAAGAATTGTCTGGTTTTTACCAATACCTCTTGTTTCTCACACCGAGCATGACTCACGTGAGCTTAGAGTGTAAAAGTAATTATGAAATCTTTCTTTGAGAAATCAATCATAAGCATCATATTCCCTTACCCGAACTACGTGGGTTCTGATTCCTTTTCCAAAACAAAGGATATGTAGGTAGCCCATCTGCGGGTTCGATCCCAACTCTGAAATAACCCATGTCCTTCTGAATGACAATAAACTTCAAGTGCCCCACTGAGTGGATTTAAAACCAGTATGGTCATCATAATGACCAAGAGACTTTTATGTATTGAAGGATACCATTGACCAAGAATCTCTAACAAATACAGATGATTCTCTATTGATGAAAAACCTCAAATACATATAAAAGATTCTATAAATTTCCTACATATCAATCATTGATTGTCAGATATAAAGGAAAGCTCATTTTATACTGGGTAATGTAATAAGGATTCATGAACATAAATTAAATCTATAAAGAGAGTACCAGAGTAGACAATAATTCCCCTAAAAAGGTGTGATGAGTCCGAACTCCCATCCTCTCAACCAATGCAAATTCCTAAGCCTCATTAGTCCACAAATAATGCGTGCCTACCTTTGGAAAGTAGGTTCAAATGGATATGGAATCATTGGATGTTTCCAGTTCTACGAACAAACCCGTTAGAAACCGCTTGGAATGTTTGAATCTTAAATCAATGAGGTCATCCCCAATTCCAGATGAAACAATAACAAAAATGTTATATTAATTATAAGATTATTTTGTAAATTATAATAAATTACTTTTGTTACCATAACAAATATATACATAAATACATGCACCTTAATAAAATTTCTTGAAAACAAGATAACATATGATCTATATATTTTGTGAAAATTAAAATAACAAATTACATTATTAATTTTATAAAATTTTTATTATTTGTAAAAAATGATACTGGATTATATAATGAATATTATTATTTTGATAATGATAATAAGTAATAATAATGTGTATACATATAATATTATTTTATGTAGAAATTTGTTTAGTTTTAAGAATTAGTATACTTATATATATGTGTATAAACAATAATGGTAATAAAATATAATAAATATAAATATATAAAATGATGATAATAAGTTAAAATATTAATAATAAATAATTTTCATAATATTTAAAAACACCAAAGGGGGAATCTGGTTCCCAGGGGTTCAGTCGAGGATGATGTCATTCCCCCTCCCCTATGTCGTCGTCTTCCCCAACATGAGTGGTGTCCAATTAATGAATCTGGAAAATCATGAATCCTACACTCCACTGATGTTCATTAATGATTATCCAGTGTGCGACACAACTCGTTTGGGGATCCTGTCATTGAGGGATGGTAACGTGTGGAGGAATCTGACACTACTAGGGGCCAATTGACCTAAAACTAGAATCAGTGGCCTACAATGCCTTCACCCTAAAACTATTGTGTTTCTTGTGGAATGACTCACTGATGAATCCCTTGACATGGAGATGAGTCAGATCTCGGGGATTTGGGTGAATTTGATAGGTATATGAGGGATTATAAAATTTCAATTTTCGTTTAGGGTTCCACAGTTTTCTATCTCTGATTAGAATAGTGTAATTTTTTTGTTAGAAAGTAGAGACTCTCATTGGGTAAAAAATCTCTCAGTTCACACTGATTCGGCATATGTGTAATGGATTTCGGGTGTTCAATATCTGTATATAATACCTTGTGGGGGTTGAAATTGGGATAAAGGGAGTTGGATTTCTTGAATCTATCCACAACAATTTGGTTTACTTTTTCTAGATTCAAGGATCCTTTTCCTAGTTTCTTTCATTGTTGTGAGGGACTTCTCTTGAGACCAAGAAGTATGTAGTAGTAATCCAAATAGAAATGGGGCCCTTTTATTTCTTTACTTTTTCATTTATTTATTTAAAGGAAATTAATTTTCAATACCATTTGTGTGTCATGAAATTTCTTAGAGAAAAATTTCTCAAATGGTTTCTACATTTTTAATACTATATGTCAATCTTATTTAGTTAATTATCAATATTTATCAGCTAACTATTTAAATAATTTTTAATTATTACTATATAATAGAAATTTAAATTCTTTTACGACTATGCTTATATTATTAAAGCTATTTCTAAATTTTCGATTACTATACAAAAAATTGTTTTAGTTCACCAATATTGTTTAATGGTGTTTTTAATTATTCTTATGGTAAGTAAAATATTTCTCAATCAATTTTCTCTTTTCAAAATTTTACTACCAATATATTTTACTTCAAAACTTTTTATGTGTGAAGAATTTTCTTAAAAAAATCCACGTGGTTTATACGTTTTAGATATTATATTTCAATATTATTTAAGTCAAATTCTAATAAATATTTCTTGATTGTTTAAATAATTTAAAAATTATATCTTCATGATAGTAATGTAATTTTATTAAAAAATTATAAAATAATTTAGGAGGTTTCTAAATTTTAGATTATTTAGTCCATCAACATATTTTTTATAATTTTATCTTGATGATAGAAAGGGTGTTATTTTTATATTATGCCTTAATATTTCATGTTATTATTACCTTAAATATTTAAATTTATTTTGTTCATGAGACTTATTTTCCTTGAATTTATTTTGAATAATTAAAGAATCTCAGTTGGAATCCTATAAATACAAGTGATGTTATTAAATTTTCAAAAGTATTATTTAGATAAAAACATTGTAAATGTACATATATATGTATCACTACATGTTAGAAATAATGTCTACTCATGGATTTCTATGTGTAAAATTAATTTAATGGTTTAAATAATTTTAATTAGGCCTCTATAAGCGCAAGTGAAGTTAATGTTTTTTCAAAATTTATGTTTAAGTTAAAATTGTTTTAATTTCAAATAATTATATGTAAAAAAATGATATAAGAAAATATTTTGTTTATATATATATATGTATCTATATATGTATTATTTTAGAAAAAACATATTTTTAATTAACACCATTAGATACATGGTTATAAATATAAGTATATATGTATTAATTGTTGAAAAATTGTTTCATTATTGATATTTATATATATAGGTATGTAAATAAATCTATGTATAAACACGTGTAATTTTTATGTGAAAGTATTTTTTTGGGTTTCTTTACACATGTGTATGAACATAATTTTTTTATTCCAATATCTACATATATATAAACAAAAAATATATATATACATATAAGTATCTTTTTATGAAAAACTATTATATACATATAAATATGTACATGAAGGCATAATTACATATGTATTTTAATGAGAAACTACTTTTATCATGATACACGTATAATAAAGAAATACATTTTTATGAAATAGTTTTCTAATCTCATGGTTTAAATGAAACTCGTTGGTCCTTACAATGAAAAATATAAGTTATAATGTATTTAATTCCAAATATTCACATTTTTATATTATGTGAATGAAGGTAGGGATGGGGAGTGAACCCAAAACCCATACGGGACTTTTTTCTAATCATGTGATGGGTGTGCCCGAAATTATTTAACACTCAAATGCATTTGGTAATGTTTTAATATCATGAGTTGTCATGTGTAGTGCACGTGAGGCATATCCTAAGAAAATTATGGGATTAGGAAGGGAACCTAATACATGATGAGACTATGTCTTCCATGTTATGTTGTTTCAGGAGTGAACTGAGAATCCATAATATGACCCAAAGTGCCTTTGATAATTAATCATGAATTATTATAAGTTTTCCAATGAAATCACTGTTATTTTATAAATGAATTAAGTGGAATTTCCAATGCTATATATATTTTGTAATACTTTTAGCTAAAATGTGTATTTTTAAAATCACTCATGGTTTCTTAAACCTACATTATTGAACTTCATAACATGTTTTACTTTTTATATTGATGTGAAAAATCTATTTGGATTCCTTATGTTTTAAAAGCCCTTACTGAATTTTTTATAACTCACCCTATGTTTTCAAAACCTCTTTTCATAGGGAATAAGTACGTATAGAAGTGAGTAATATTCAAGGTCCTACTAATCTATTTAACCATTGAAAAGTATATTAATAGTTTTGGTCTTTTCATTTATAGGCTGTGTAATCAGAATTTCATTGATGCATCCGGACTCTCTAAAACTCTCAACCTTTATGATATCAAGTTGTATTATAAATAAATAATTTATATATATATATATAAAGAGGGAACAAGTTTCTAGGATGCCATACCAATCAAAATTTACCACCTATTTGGTTAACTCTATCAATGATGCTTCCAAACAAGATAAACCGAGTATGAATCATTGATAGTACTTTGCAAGCCCAAGGAAGATCTTAATTTCGAACACATTCTTAATACATGACCAAGACATCACAACCTATACCTTCGCTGGGTCTACTGAAATCCCTATCTTAGAAATCACATTCCAAGTAAACAAACCTCTTGGATCTAGAAGTGGAACTTTGAAAATTTGGAATAAATTTGATTTGATTGAAGTGTACTCAATGCAATCTCAAGATATCTAACATGCATATATGATGTATTGAAATATATCAGGATATCGAACTTGAATATAATGATGTAGGTGTCAATATATGGATGAAAATTCATATTCATGTGATCCATGAACCTTTCTGGATCTTTTTTCACCCCAAAAGGCCTGAAAAGATACCCATACATTCCATTTCTACTCCAAAAATTTTATTTGGAATATCCTCCTCTCTGAACCACAACTAACGGTAGTCTTGATGATGATCAATATTAGAAAATCACCAGGCTCCCCATAAATGATGAAATAGATTTTTAATACTTGGTAAAGGGTACCTATTCTTCACCATTACCTATTTCAATATCCTAAAGTCCACACAGATCCATAAACTACCATCCACCTTCTTGGAAAACAACACTAAAGTAACCAAGGAGATGTTCTTGGTTTTATAAATCACTTCAGCCAAAAATCCACTAATTTCACCTTTAAACATCTCAACTTAGCTGATTCTATAAAATAATAAGGAATCAATATCAGTTGCGCCCCAGGTACAAGCTCAATTTTGAATGTAATTCCTATGTTTGGAGGAATACATGAGAAGGAATATCGAAAAATTTCCTAACAATGATCTACCACTAGAGGGAAAATAAAGGAGTCTAGAACTAATTATTATATGATAGATGAGATTTATACTTTTCCAATGATAACTCTCATCTATCACTAGTCTGGTCCCATCCTACCCGCTCTGACATCCCACTCACTGGTTAACATGAAATTCTATCATCTAGGTGTGGTGAAAGATACACTTCTCTGATAGAAAAAGATATTATCTTGATTAATGGTAATCCAATACATTCAGAATACCACATTGAACTAGTCATCTCTAAGATTATGAAGTCCCATAGATGTCTATATCTAGAAAAAACAACATAACATTCAAGGCATTATTTGAGATGATATACCCTATTTCCTAAAGTCATGTCAAGAGAGGGAAATTCATAAGATATCCAAAATGATAAATCTAGCCCAAAAAATGACTTGAGATGATATAAAATAATGAGAATATCTACTATCAAACAAAGTAGTGGATACCATAGAAGTAATCAAAACCATACCTCTAACCATGGAAGGTCCTTGTCCACCACTACCTATAACTTGGTCCTCTACATGCACTCTTACTGCCTCAGCTACTAGGGAAACCTATCCTAGGAGATACCCACAAAAAAGTTATAACCATCCTAGTTCCACCCAAAGGTCAATCTTAGTCCTCCATACCTGCAAGTTATTTATAATCACACACACACACACATCATAAAAATATTCCCAAGTTCAACTAATTAATGTCCGTATAGATATATTACAAAAGCATAGAACATAGATATATCATCGAAAAGAGTAACAAAAATCAATTCATTTAATTAAATAACTATTATACTACACAAAATATGTGTATATATATATTACATATGATCCTACGTGCCTATATATGATGAATTAATACACCAAAATCCCACAAAATACAATAAAAATCCTATCACTAGTAACTCGGAGGTCCTTTACACATGAGTTGGTTAGACACATCAAACCCCACCTACCCGAGTTCCACACAACCTATCTCCCTTTTACAATGTCACAAGATAATCAGATGAAAAAAGTAAACTCCTTTGATACCATTTTGTAACACCCCAACCCAAATCATCAGGTCTATGATGGGGTCTTGCATGACCTCACACATGCCTCTTCATACGCAAGAGGATGTCGAATATCAGTGAGGGTTTAATGTGATGTGGGGAGACTATACCATCAATAATCATAGTTATCCCAGATGAATAACAACATATAAATGTGAAAACTAAATAACATATTGGAATACAACATGAAAAAGAATTCTATAACAAATTTCATGCCGAGATATACAAAAATAATCCAAACAGACCCCCAATGTGGATGGTCAACAAGTATAATAGTTCAATTGTAAATAAATAAATAAAAGACACAAAAAAAATACTTGAGGTCCATCCTAGTACCATGTCTATCTTCAAGCTCCAAGATTCCCAGTAACCTACCACATGGCCCTTTCCCTTCAAAAATCCTTGATCATAAAATCTACACATGCATCGAGATACTCGTGAAGGGTGTGACTATACATTTTGTAAGACACCACCAATACATCCTTAAAATAAGTTCACATTTATAAGAGGTTTATTCCATGATAATAATAAAATTCACAATCAGGAAACAAAAAATCATGTATCGAGTGGTTGTGAACTAACCAAGATTCTATATACCCCAGATAGAGATAGGGGTATGACAACCTATTATCATACCCTTGTCTCTACCACGGGTCAGGTCATAGATAGTCGTATCCCAAAACGTCATTGTGTAAGGTCAAGAGGCCTCTGTACCCCTACCCTTTGTCTTGGTCTATCATATTCATCACTGTATGTCACACATTATCCACCTCTAAGAGATAACCAAGCCACAAAGGTACACCTATCACTTGATACCCATAAAAAAACATAGGAAGGACATACATTCACTCACAATAGGGAATAACACATATGGGAACAACATTACATGTCAAGAATGAGTATCAGTAGCCACAAACACACACATGTAATTAATCTCAAACATGGGTCTCATAGGATACACATGTACACCTATGTGATCAATATCAAACATGGGTCTAACGGCCTACAAACACACACACATGTGATCAATATCAAACATGGATCTCAATGTACACAAGAAAAAACCATCATATCATTCCCAAAATCATATACAAAGAATTTATTTATTAAGGATATTATTAAATCAATCATGTTGACATCAACATCTAGATTTTTTAAGAGATTTTTCACCCATATTATGTCCAAAAACCAAGAAGAACAAACCCACATGCCAAGGGTCCCTAGAAACAATTCCAATCCAATGTAACAAGGGTTTTAGAATGAGACTCATGAAAGGAATCATGAAAATAGAGTATAACTATAGCACTTACTAAATTATAATAACCACCATCAATGGTGAGTTTAGGTATGGTCAAAGGCAGTGTAACCACCAATTCTTTATCTCATGTGGTATAATCTTCTAGCATGTTCGAACAAAAATAGGACTAAGAAGAAGGAGAAATACCTAGGATGCTGAAAGGGTATAAAAAATACCAATCTAAGTTCATCTAGAAATGTATGGATCTTAGTAAATCATAAGAGAAGAAGAACTATTCAATTAGTAGAGGAAAAACTGAGTTAAAGGGAATTAAACAACCTTTATTGAAGATCAAAGATGTTTCTATTAAGGATTGTAACTCCTCTTGAGAGATCTACAACCAAATCGACTATTTCAAAAACTAAAATATCCACCACCATGAAATGGTAATACCCACCATGACTATACTGGCCTCAAACATGACCAACTTGGTAAACCTGAGATGACCACTGCTAGGGTGTGATGCCACAACCTTGGCAATTTTAGACTCACAACGCCCTCCAACACAGCGTGGTGAGGCCGATCTAGGCATAGTCTACATGAGAAATAGTAACACTATAAACCTGATAATAGGCCCTGACATGGGTATTTCATCCATCCAATTTCATATAGGTGGTACCGAACATAAAATTTCATACACGATTTTTTGGGGATGGCACTCGGCGATGGATCCAGTGATGACGCTCAACGACGGATCCTAGAGACAAGCCCTAGTTCATGATAGCGAATGGATTCTCCCCCTTCATGGAGGTGGGAGGGGGGCAGAGGTTCTCCCTTGACCTTCGACTCCATGGGTGGATTTTGTACCTTTCTCTAACCCTAGCTTTCTTCCTGACTTTCTGTCGATTACTTTGAGTCTGATGGTTCCAGATTTTCATCTTGGGGACCCTCAACTTAAAATCTAATTATCGAAGTTATCTGAGACTTTGAGTCTCTTGAATTTGACCCTTGGGCTCGCTTCAATCACCGAAGACCTTCAGTTGATGATTTCGACAGATTTGTGTTTAGTATTTGGGACCTGCAGGATTGAACGATGGTGAGTTTTATTGATAAGAGTCATATGATGATATAATTTTCCTTGGAGGAATATTTAATTTGTGCTTGGTCTAGAGATCCTCAATACTGTAGTGAATGCATGTAATTTATTTTCTGATGTACTTTTGATCATTAAATGAACCAGGACTCACCCTCTGTCGCTACCTGGGTAAGATTTCCCCACCTTCCATTGCCCTTTCAGAATCTAGCGATTATCCGTATGTTAGGGAATTTGGTGGTGCGTTTTCTCTGCTCTGATGACTGCACTTCGTCGGTAAGTCACCCTATTAACCCGCGACTCTGCGTTGAGGTGGACGCTTCAAAATAGCCAGTTGAATGAATTTGGATTATAGTTGGTGAGGATTTTTGCTGGAAGCAAGCGATGGTCTTTGAATCCTAGGTTGATTACTGTCCAGGGTGTCATCATATGGGTTACCGAGATGATCAATGTCACAATGGAACCTTTTCAATTCCAGTGAAAAGAAATGGTAAAGATACTAGATGGGGATAGAAGATTTTTGATGTTGTAAATACTATAAATGGCGTGGGTGGATCAGCCTTGAGAAACCCATCTGTTTCTGTGGTGTTTGAGAGACTGAAGCAGGACCTCAAGGATGGTGTGAGTCATGTGGATGCTGCTTCTTCTGGAGGTGGTGCTGGTTAGGATACTGTTGTGCCCAAGTGAAGTGATTGCATTTGTTGTCAATAACTTGTCTTCGTGTGCCATCTGATGAAGTACATCTTGAAGATTGATGATTACAGAAGCATAACATCTGACGATTGCTGAGCTGCTCTATAAGTTCTAAGAACTTGTATCAACTGGATACAAAGTCACAACAAAGTTAGAAGACCATGCAGTGTATTGACAATGCATGAGAAGAGGAAGATGATCCATCCACACCTCCTAAGTGGATGAAGTGAGCTGAAGAAGTCCATGCACTATTACTTAGTGCATGAGAATTAGAAGAAGCCCCAATTGATCTCTGATTAGATCAATGAAGAACATTGAATAATTTATGTGATTAAGGAGTTCGGTTGAAGATGAAGAACCTTAGGGAATTCCATTCCTAAGTGATAAATAAATGTTTAAGAAGAATGGAGGGATTCTTAAGAAGAAGAAAAGAGAAGAAAAGAAGAAGGAAGAGGAATAATGGCTTGGAAGAAGTGGCACTTGGGATGTTGAGCTTACTTTGTTTTTAAACAAAGTGTTTGTTCAATACTTAAGAAAAAAATTGCCACCAAGGAGGCCAGCCGAGGGTCATCACCCAAGGCACATGTGGGACTCAAGGTCACCACGCCCATGGGGAACCCTCAGGCCAAGGCAGCATCCCTTGAGGCAGGGGCGCACCCAAGACAACCGCATAGGCGCTTGGGGCACGCCCGGAGGAGCGCAGGGGGCCGTGTATAAGCCCCCGAGGGCACGCGGTGGTGAAATCCGCGCGCCCGAGATGCATAGTGGGCGCCAGTGGCGCGCCCGCAGGAGGCATGAGTGGGCGCAGAGCGCGCCCGCAGAGAGAACCCGGTGCGGGGCGGCACCGGGAGGGGAGAAGTGCAACTGAGGAGTTGTGGGCAGCGGCAGGGTAATAAACCGCGGAAAATCCGCGGAAAGTTTCGATGTGGGTCGCGCATTTTTCACCCGGGACAGATCTGAGCCGTCCGTCTCATCGCGCGATTGATCTGCGCCGCACGATTCATCTGCCGCGCGCCGCGATCGATCCAGCCGTCCGATGTCTTTCGATCAACTGATCCGACGGCTGCCGCCTCGTCCTCTTCCCCGAGCTCGGCAGAGGTCTCCCCGCGCCTTCCCGCGAGCTCCGCTCGAACCAGAGGCAACCTGAAGCCAGTTTTCGAGTTCCCGGCCACCTCTGAAGGATCTAAGACCTCCATTGTGATCGTCTGAGCATAACGAACACAACCATGCCTTAAAATGGGCTTGCATGTAGTGTATGGAGAATTTCGGTCGAGGCCGAGGCAAACGAAGTTGCCAGGCCATTGGGGTGTTCGTGCTTTGCATGCATGAGCCAAAATAGAGGCCGTGCATGCGTTATAAATCGCATGCACGAGGAGGAATAAAAAGGAAAGAGCCCGCGGTGAAACAGAGAGTAAAAGCAAGATTCGTAAAGATTTTTAAAGAACCGAAATCTTCGGTGATTCAAGATTTATTGCACGCGGATAATCTGAGGCATCTCTGCCTATAAAAAGAGAGGTCGTGACCTCGATGAAGCTTGCTGAGTTTTTGAAGAAGGAAGTCCCGTGAAAAGCACTCTGTGCCTCACGAAGTCGAAGCCCTGCGCGCACACTTGCGCGGCAGTGAAGCCCGGAGCACCCTTTGCTCCGTTTGGTTCCTTTTGCGCATCCCTTGCGCGAAAGAAGAAAAGAGGAGGTCCCTGCGCGCTATCCTTTGCGCGACAGGAAGGAGGAAGGGCAGCGCGATCTTGCGCACTCCCTCTGTGCACCGCGCCCCCTGCGCGGTAGGCACTTGTGCGGCCCGCTTGTGCCCTTGAACTTGTGTGCCCGCGGTGTTGCACCTTGCACACTTGCGCGGCAGTGGCACTTGCGCGCCTGGTTGCACCCTTGTGGCTTGTGCTTGCGCGGACAAGAAGTGAAGAATTGGCCGCACCCTCTTGCACGGCTTTCTTGAGACAGGTGTTTGTGCATTTGAAGAAGAAGCCCGTAGCCTTTGGCTTGGGTGTGTGCAAAGAAGAATAAAATAACACACTTGGCAGTGTGTGTGCCAAGTGAGAAGGAAGACCCGAAGCCTAGGGGTGTGCAAAGAGGAGGAAGGCAAGGCTTGCACTTTGTGTGTGCATTTGAAGAAGAAGGTCGCAGCCCTTATGTGGGTGCACATATTGAAGAACAAATTAAAGAACATTTGTGTGTGTGCAAAACAAGAGGAAGAACCCGAGGCTTGGAAGTGAGAAAGCAGGCTTGCACCTTGTGTGAAAAGTGAAGAACACACCTTGAGTGTGTGTGAAGTGAAGAGCCTGAGGCTTGTGAGTGTGCAAAGAAAGGAAGAGGCCGAGGTTCGGCTTGTACCCATTTGAGTACATTCAAAATGAGTTGTGTATGTGTGAACAAGTGAAAAAGAGTGACAAAACATAAGAAGAAGAGGAGTACACACTTAAGTGTGTGAATGCAAAAGAACTGATCATTTTAAGTGATTGGTTTTTGGTGAGCAAGACCAACGAGATCTTTTGAAGACTGTTGAAGCTACTTGGAGTTTTGATCAACACCTTTGAAGAAGTGAAGTGGAGCCATGATGAAGATGATGTTGTGGAGTTGGGGGGTTTAACCAACTTGTAATTGGGGGGTATAACCAATTACTGTGTAATCATCTTTTGGCATAGTGAAGAATCCGTGTTGGGGGGTGTAACCAACACGGCAAGGAGTAGGTCTTTGTACCGAACCTTGTAAATCTCTATGTTCTGTGCTCTCATTATTACTGCACCACTAAAAGAGTAGATCTAGGCTTTAACCAGCTGCAGAGGTTGAATTGATAATCGAAAGGGAACAATTCATAAAAAGAAAAAGTTATCACTGATTCACCCCTCCCCTCTCAGTGATCACAACCGATCAAGGCATTTCAAGTGGTATCAGAGGCAGGTTGCCTCTGTAAGGATCTACTTCTGAGAAGATGGACAATCTGAATTCTGTTAATAGTAGGGGTGTTCCTACATTCGATGGAAAGAATTACCACAGCTGGAAGAATCGAATGTTACCATACCTTCTATCTCTCGGCCTTGAAGTTAGAAATGTAGCCTTATTTGGATTCCCTCCTCATGCTGATGAAGCTGCTATGTCACCTACTGAGAAAAGAAATATGGAAGTTGATGGTAAAGCTCAAAATTCCATTCTTATGTCACTCTCAGAAAAGGTATACACAAAAGTCATGGGACTCAAGAATGCCAAAGAAATTTGGGACAAATTGGAGAGCAGTTATGAAGGCAACATGAAAGTCAAGGAAGCTAAATTACAAATTTGGAGAAGTCGGTTTGAAGATATTAAGATGGGAGAAGAAGAAAATATTGACGATTATTTCACAAGAGTCAATGAAATTGTTAGCAATATTCGAGGCTTTGGAGAAAAGTTGGAGGACTCAACTATTGTTAAAAAACTAATGAGAAACTTTCCTGACAGGTTTGATCCCAAAGTCTCCGCACTAGAAGACAGAGATGATCTCTCTCTTGATGAACTTCACAACATTCTCATTACATATGAAATGTGGAAGATTCCAGTATTCAAAAAGAAGATCAAGGATGAGATAGCTTTCGAGGCCATGAGACAACTCAAGATAAGAGATGACGAAGTCTTAGGATCAAATGAGTCGAACAATGAAGAAAAGGATGAAGATCTCAACAAGGTTATTTCTCTTTTATCTAAATGTTTTGGAAAAACTAAATTCAGGGGAAAAGGGAAATTACCATCGAGGTGTTTCAATTGCAATAACATCGGACACTTTGCTACTAACTGTCCCGAGAAAAGATCTAGTGCTCCGGAAGTTGAAGAAGATAAGTCACAAAACAAGAAATGGAGTAGATACCCAAGAGAAAGAAACAGATCTGGTGCAAGAAAGAAAAGGTTTGTTCCAGGTGAAAGAAGAAGCTATGTTAGCAGAGAGGAAGAATCAGACTTCACTTCAGCCAGTCAATCAGAAGAAGAAACGAATTTTATGGCTCATGTGGAAAAAGGGTTTGACACATGCAGCAGTGAAGATGATGAAAATGAACGAACAGAGCTCGAACACATGTTGAAAGATGAACTAGTGGCTTGCCTTGAACAGAACACTAAACTCAAGAAAGAGAAGAGATTGTTACAAAAGGAAACCAAAAGGATGACTGAGGAGTTGGAAGAATGTATGAAGAAAGAGACAATGTACATTGATGAAATCAAGAGACACAAACTGAAGGTAGCTGAGCTGGACAAGATAGCAAAAGATCTTGAGGAGAAACTTCACCTCAAAGAAGAAGAACAATCAGTGACACATTCCAAGTGGATTGAAGCACAGAATAGCTTGACAAAGATGAGAGAAGACTTCAACAAGGCTGTTGAGGTCAAAGCAGAATCATCTCACACTGGTGCTCAGAGGCAGGTCGACTCACCACTCAGTAAATCTCAATTTACATCTGTTATTTCTAACTATGCAGGTTCAAAGATAAAATTGAGACAAACATGTCATAAACAAACCTGTTCAAAATCATCTTCAGTGGAAGAAAGGAAATCCTCAGGAAGGACTACTCAAATCTTGGACAGGAAATTACAACATGACTCTTATCAACGGAAAAGGTCAAAGTTTAGAGGCTACTGCTGGTGTTGTGGTGTGTTTGGTCATAAGGCCTATGCATGCTGGTATAACATGTCTCTTCCAATAATGAGGCATGAGTCAAGGGGGAGACATCCTGAAACCCAGAGTGTTGTGCAGAAAGTATCAAAACCTCCAATTCAGAACACATTTGACTGCCTAAGTGAAGCTTGTGGAAGATGTGACCAACAAGGTCATAGAGCTGATAAATGTATGACTACTCTTCCCGAACAAAAAGTCAAAGACATGAAAGGGAAAGGCATTCAGGAAACCAATGAAGAAATCACATGCTTTGCTGAAGTTGCTCCAAAAGCCAGCAGCAGAACCAAGTCATGGATTCTTGATAGTGGATGCTCATCACACATGACTGGTGATATAAAAATTCTAAACAACATAGAAAGTCATGAAGGAGGCACTGTGGTGGTTGGAAATAATTGTTCTCTAAAAATCAAGGGAGTTGGAAAGGCACTGGTTGAAACAAAAAATCTAAAATCCAATGATGTGTTATTTGTCGAAGGATTGAAACACAACCTGCTGAGTGTAAGGCAGTTATGTGATGATGGTCATGAAGTACTGTTCAATAAAGATTCATGCATCATCAAGAGCTCGAAGGATGGACAGATCATCACTCAAGGAAGAAGAACCACTGGAAACCTATTTCAAATTGAGGTCAAATCAGAATACACCAGTGATGAAGAGGAAGGTAATAAAAGTGGAAGGACATACAACCAATTGAAGAAACATACTGACATAGAAAATGTCCTGGGTGACCCACACTCCTCAGTAACAACTAGAAGAATGTTAAGATTGGAAGATCAGACTGCACTGGTTTCTCAAGTTGAACCTCACACAGTGGCTGAAGCAGTTGAACAATGGATACAAGCTATGCCTACAGAAAAATTTGTTGAGCTAAGGCTGAATCATCATGTTCAGCCTTCTCCTATAACTTGAGGAAGAAGAAGGTCCCTCCTTATTCCCTAAATTTTTGTATTCTTGTACTGACATGCAGGGAATTGAAGGAGATGAGTGCATCCCCTGAGGGGGAGCATTGGTAGTTAAAGATGTGCAAGTTCCAGAAGCTCTATATTCTGAGTATGGTTTCCATTCATCCCTTTGCATTTGTTGGCCAATAAGGGGGAGAAATCATCAGGCACACGACATTCTCTAAGTGTGCTTAGGAGTATTGACAACCAAATACAAAGGGGGAGATTGTTGTGCCCAAGTGAAGTGATTGCATTTGTTGTCAATAACTTGTCTTCGTGTGCCATCTGATGAAGTACATCTTGAAGATTGATGATTACAGAAGCATAACATCTGACGATTGCTGAGCTGCTCTATAAGTTCTAAGAACTTGTATCAACTGGATACAAAGTCACAACAAAGTTAGAAGACCATGCAGTGTATTGACAATGCATGAGAAGAGGAAGATGATCCATCCACACCTCCTAAGTGGATGAAGTGAGCTGAAGAAGTCCATGCACTATTACTTAGTGCATGAGAATTAGAAGAAGCCCCAATTGATCTCTGATTAGATCAATGAAGAACATTGAATAATTTATGTGATTCAGGAGTTCGGTTGAAGATGAAGAACCTTCGGGAATTCCATTCCTAAGTGATAAATAAATGTTTAAGAAGAATGGAGGGATTCTTAAGAAGAAGAAAAGAGAAGAAAAGAAGAAGGAAGAGGAATAATGGCTTGGAAGAAGTGGCACTTGGGATGTTGAGCTTACTTTGTTTTTAAACAAAGTGTTTGTTCAATACTTAAGCAAAAAATTGCCACCAAGGAGGCCAGCCGAGGGTCATCACCCAAGGCACATGTGGGACTCAAGGTCACCACGCCCATGGGGAACCCTCAGGCCAAGGCAGCATCCCTTGAGGCAGGGGCGCACCCAATACAACCGCATAGGCGCTTGGGGCACGCCCGGAGGAGCGCAGGGGGCCGTGTATAAGCCCCCGAGGGCACGCGGTGGTGAAATCCGCGCGCCCGAGATGCATAGTGGGCGCCAGTGGCGCGCCCGCAGGAGGCATGAGTGGGCGCAGAGCGCGCCCGCAGAGAGAACCCGGTGCGGGGCGGCACCGGGAGGGGAGAAGTGCAACTGAGGAGTTGCGGGCAGCGGCAGGGTAATAAACCACGGAAAATCCGCGGAAAGTTTCGATGTGGGACGCGCATTTTTCACCCGGGACAGATCTGAGCCGTCCGTCTCATCGCGCGATTGATCTGCGCCGCACGATTCATCTGCCGCGCGCCGCGATCGATCCAGCCGTCCGATGTCTTTCGATCAACTGATCCGACGGCTGCCGCCTCGTCCTCTTCCCCGAGCTCGGCAGAGGTCTCCCCGCGCCTTCCCGCGAGCTCCGCTCGAACCAGAGGCAACCTGAAGCCGGTTTTCGAGTTCCCGGCCACCTCTGAAGGATCTAAGACCTCCATTGTGATCGTCTGAGCATAACGAACACAACCATGCCTTAAAATGGGCTTGCATGTAGTGTATGGAGAATTTCGGTCGAGGCCGAGGCAAACGAAGTTGCCAGGCCATTGGGGTGTTCGTGCTTTGCATGCATGAGCCAAAACAGAGGCCGTGCATGCGTTATAAATCGCATGCACGAGGAGGAATAAAAAGGAAAGAGCCCGCGGTGAAACAGAGAGTAAAAGCAAGATTCGTAAAGATTTTTAAAGAACCGAAATCTTCGGTGATTCAAGATTTATTGCACGCGGATAATCTGAGGCATCTCTGCCTATAAAAAGAGAGGTCGTGACCTCGATGAAGCTTGCTGAGTTTTTGAAGAAGGAAGTCCCGTGAAAAGCACTCTGTGCCTCACGAAGTCGAAGCCCTGCGCGCACACTTGCGCGGCAGTGAAGCCCGGAGCACCCTTTGCTCCGTTTGGTTCCTTTTGCGCATCCCTTGCGCGAAAGAAGAAAAGAGGAGGTCCCTGCGCGCTATCCTTTGCGCGACAGGAAGGAGGAAGGGCAGCGCGATCTTGCGCACTCCCTCTGTGCACCGCGCCCCCTGCGCGGTAGGCACTTGTGCGGCCCGCTTGTGCCCTTGCACTTGTGTGCCCGCGGTGTTGCACCTTGCACACTTGCGCGGCAGTGGCACTTGCGCGCCTGGTTGCACCCTTGTGGCTTGTGCTTGCGCAGACAAGAAGTGAAGAATTGGCCGCACCCTCTTGCACGGCTTGCTTGAGACAGGTGTTTGTGCATTTGAAGAAGAAGGCCGTAGCCTTTGGCTTGGGTGTGTGCAAAGAAGAATAAAAGAACACACTTGGCAGTGTGTGTGCCAAGTGAGAAGGAAGACCCGAAGCCTAGGGGTGTGCAAAGAGGAGGAAGGCAAGGCTTGCACTTTGTGTGTGCATTTGAAGAAGAAGGTCGCAGCCCTTATGTGGGTGCACATATTGAAGAACAAATTAAAGAACATTTGTGTGTGTGCAAAACAAGAGGAAGAACCTGAGGCTTGGAAGTGAGAAAGCAGGCTTGCACCTTGTGTGCAAAGTGAAGAACACACCTTGAGTGTGTGTGAAGTGAAGAGCCTGAGGCTTGTGAGTGTGCAAAGAAAGGAAGAGGCCGAGGTTCGGCTTGTACCCATTTGAGTACATTCAAAATGAGTTGTGTATGTGTGAACAAGTGAAAAAGAGTGACAAAACATAAGAAGAAGAGGAGTACACACTTAAGTGTGTGAATGCAAAAGAACTGATCATTCTAAGTGATTGGTTTTTGGTGAGCAAGACCAACGAGATCTTTTGAAGACTGTTGAAGCTACTTGGAGTTTTGATCAACACCTTTGAAGAAGTGAAGTGGAGCCATGATGAAGATGATGTTGTGGAGTTGGGGGGTTTAACCAACTTGTAATTGGGGGGTATAACCAATTACTGTGTAATCATCTTTTGGCATAGTGAAGAATCCGTGTTGGGGGGTGTAACCAACACGGCAAGGAGTAGGTCTTTGTACCAAACCTTGTAAATCTCTGTGTTCTGTGCTCTCATTATTACTGCACCACTAAAAGAGTAGATCTAGGCTTTAACCAGCTGCAGAGGTTGAATTGATAATCGAAAGGGAACAATTCATAAAAAGAAAAAGTTATCACTGATTCACCCCTCCCCTCTCAGTGATCACAACCGATCAAGGCATTTTAGATACTATAGTGGAAAATCCTGAAGGAGGGTGTGTTGCTAATGCTGGGCATGGGGATAGTGGACTCAAGCGGTTTGTTCCTGGTGCTGGGTATAACTCTGCTGGTCCGAAGAAGAGGGTATGCTTTTGAATTCAGATGGTTGTGGGAAGATAATAGATGCCGCTCCATGTCTAACTAGTGAGGGGTATAAGGTGCAGCTGCAACCTGCTACTTTTGGGAGTACTATTGATACTTGTAATCGGTTCCAAGCATTGGAGCCTCAAGAGGCATGCCAAGTGGAGGTGGGTGTTTCAATGAAATAAAGTAACACTATGCAGTGTGTTTCAGTTGATGCAATGAAGGAGGTGGATTCTATCCAAGATATTGAAGGGAAACCTGAAGAGGTATATCAAGTGGAGGTGGGTGATTCAATAAAGGAAGGTAACTCTTTGCGGCTTGTTTCAGTTGATGTAGTGAAGGAGGTGAATTCTAGCCAAGAGATTGAAGGGCATTCACAATGTTTGGATGTGATTGACTACAATAGGTGAAGTGAACAGGCTCGGGGGGTGGATGATGGTTCTCATGATGCCCTAGTAACTGGAAATTGGGGGGACGTCTAAGACAGTGACAAGGAAAACCATAGTGTGATGGTTAGGCCTTCCTATTGTGAGGTTCTCAAGGATGGGAAGAGGAAGTCTGGAAAGGAGGTGTCCACCCCAATAAGCAGAATGATGAGGAAAGACTAATCTGATTTGCCGAAGCTGCTATCCACTAGGTCATCTTTCAAACAATCTCTGCAGTATTTGATCTCTTTTGAGAAATTGAACCTTATAAGGAAGTATGCCAAGATCCAAAAACATTATGAAAGCTCAAAATGGGAGATGGCCACTACAGAAGGAGGATCTCATGGGGGTTGTGATGGGTATGATTTCTATGATATGTAATCGGTTTTATGACTTGTGGTACGTGCTTTCTGTACTTTACTTTTTCTTTAATAAATAGTCATGGGCCTACCTCTGACTGACTTTCCTGGTAAACTTGCCTACACCATGACGTGGTCTTGCCTGTGGTGTGCCTTAAAGTAGTTAAGAAACTCGTTTAAGCATCCAAAAACCTCCAAATAATCTCAGTTCCAAGTTAAAAAATAAAAAGGCACAAGATTACATATAATTTAAAATAGAGTGTGTTAAGAATATTATTTACCTTCTTACCCTCACATCCATTGGAATATTAATTACATCGCTCATGTGTACATACAACCTACTGTCTCCACAAAGCGATATAATTATTTTTTATCACCACCTCCCAAGGATGGTCATAAGGATGGATTTAATGCATAAATGTGATAGTTATATTATAATAATTATTCTAGAAAGGTAAAACTTAATCTTATTTATTTTATTTTCATCTATTGAAAAAATTGAAAACATCACCTATGCCTACGTGTGGACTACCACTTTCATGAACGACATATCTCATTTTTCATTACCACATTACAAGAATTTTTTAAAAGTATATTGGATGTATAAAAATGATAATTATCACATGTTTAAGATTATATATATGATAAAACCATGTCCCCCCTTTACTACGGTCAACACACAAAAGCTGTTTTTGATAGAACAACCCAAAAACATTCGGCACAAACATAACTGATTTAATAACTAACTAAAAAATAATAATAAATAAAATAAAATAAAAGGAATAATAATAATGGAATGAATATGAGAAATATTCTTATGATATTTAATAATTAATATAATTTTTTTATTCAAAAAAATAAAAGATGTACGTGGAAAGTTTAGACTTGAGGTAAGAAACTTTTCTTTAAAACCCCATTTTAAATGTTTTAACCTCTTTCCCTTTCATATCCGTGTTCTTTAAAATTTTTCAAGAATGTTATTATTTATATATAAAATATTTTTAAATATAATTTTCAACTATGTTTTAATTTCTTTACAGAGGTTTCAAAATAATCATTTCAACATTAATTGTATAATTTATTTTTTACTTTCTTTACAAAAGTGAAAAAATTATGTTATTAAAGTTTACCACATGAAATCATTTTCTCTCAATCATATCCATTATTTGTTTTCAAGACTAATTTAAAAGTTTTAATGGTTTTTAAAATAAAATTATATTCTCATAGTTTTGGGATTTTTTAGTTTAAAAAAATTAAGAGAAAAAAATATTTCTTGTTATTATTTTGAGTTAACTGAAATTGATTTTTATTACAAGTACAAATGCCAATTCTTATGAATTTTATGATTGAAATTCATTATTTTATGTGTTTAATTCATGATATGGTACTTGAACATTTTATCTAATAACAAATAGGTCCAATATATTCCTTTTATTCATTGGGTAATGGTATGTTCTTGAGAAGAGACATTTTGAATTAACCATGAAGGTTATTCATTTTTAAGGGTGTTTTTAAGGGTGGTTATAAGGATAATTACCCAATATTTATACATGGTTTTTATATTATTACTATTATTTTTATTGGAATTTTTTTTATTTAAAAAGGTAAAAATATTACCTTATGATTATAATAAATTTTATAAAATTTTATAGGTGAAAGATTTTTTTTCAAGGAAAATTTTTCATGATTTATCACGATTTATCAAGAAACTATCAGGGTTATGATTTTTCATTTATGATTGATAATTTTTTATGAAAAAATATAGGAATTAAGGTTTATTTCATGATTAATTAAATGATTATTTGATCTCAAGGTTTATTTTTTAAAAATAAAAATTTTCTTATGGATTTTTATGATTTTTAAATGGGAAAAGAGTTTCTTTCCTTTATATATCCCTTACTGAGATTTTCTTTCTCATCCCTCTTTTTAAAATGTTTTGAATATGTTTTATGAATGTGTATAAAATTTAACAAGGTCAATGGTGACATGTCTTGAACAAATAAAAATTTCCATGAATTAAACAAGAGTGTAAACATAAAAACCTCTTTTTATGGAAAAATGTACACTTTTAGGAAATGTCCACTTTGATATATAATTTTTTCCCTAAATATCTAAAACTCTAAAACAAGTAGATCCCAAAAAATGTAAGAGTGAAAAACTTGTTATAAATCATGTCATTCTTTGTTTTTTAAAATACAAGTTTTTATAGTTGGTATCAGAGTAAGTGTTTGGATAACATTAGAGGTTAGGATGTTATTAGATGAGAATAATTTAAAATATTTAGAAAACTTCAAGGGATAATATAATGTATTGGGATCATAACTTAAGATTATTCTATAAATATAAAGTTTAATTTATTTATGAGAAATATGGTAATTGTTTGCTGAACTGAATGTGTTTAATAGAAGATGACATGGTTATGGATATCATAGTATTTATTCTTTTTATAATATGAGTTATTATGATTTTATTTTATACACATACACTAATATTTTTTGGTTTTATAAATTTTTTGAAACCATCTGGAACTAAGTTAATAATGGATGTGAAGGAAAATATTGTGTTTTTCTAAATGAGAAACTAAATATTATAGTATTTAGAGTGAAAAATATTATGGTTATGCATAACTATCTATCTCATATTATAATCAACGAAATGAATCTATGTAGGTTTAAAAATGCACCAAATAATATAAAAATAGGGTTTTAGGTGAAAAAGATCATGAAGGTAAAATAATACAACTTCTTACGTGTCAAAAAATCAGGAATAATCCCATTGGGATATGTATCAAAGGAAAATGAAGATGATTTATTTGTGGTAATGTAGGGCATAGAGAAATAAATTTCCATGAAAAAAATGAGGAGTTCAGTTAACATAATAGGGAAAAATAAATTTTTTCCTGAGGTATAAATTAAATGTTTTAAATGTGGGAGTTTTAGAATTATGAAAATTGATGCTCTAGGTGTAAATATCATGACGGGGATCAACATGATTTTAGGAATGATGTTTTAGTAAGTTAATATGTTTAAAATAAAGAAACTATGTATAACATATTCAAGGTATGATTTGTGTTATTTTTTTTCTTATTTTTAAAATATGGAACATGAATATTTTGAGATTAATGAATATTAGGATATGATTTGTATATTTTTTATGAATTATATGTTAAATAATAAGTTGAAAAATCATGATTAAAGGTTTATAATGGAATTTGAATGATTGAATTGTCAAAATATGGGGTTTCAAGAGTTACGATGTAGTGGTGTTCTATTTAAGGATTGATAATCATTATGAATGATCATAATTTCAAAATTTAATATTCCCTTTGAGGTATCATTTAATTTTATTCAATGGTGATTAATGATTTTTGGGATATTTTTATTGGTTTTTAGAAAAAATACATGCTTAAAGTATAAATAACCATATTGATTAATATGACCTTTGATGTTGAAGTAATAATGGTTAATCAGTATAAAAGGTTATTAAATTTTTTGAATGATATGTTTTATTTTATCAATTACCATGATATTAAAAATTTATTCGGTGATTAGGTGGTTAAAGATATTTTATATGTCAACTATATTTTTTTGAGCACTGTAAGAATCAAGGTAAATAATTGTTTTGGATAGTAGGATATTTTATGTCAAAGTGGTTGATAATAATTGAAGAATAAATATTGAGTTAAATTTTGGAATAATATAATATTTTATTATGTATTTATGGTGATTTAGGTTATTTTTGGAAATTATTATCATATTTTGGATAATATATGGTTAAGGAATATACATTTTTTATGTGACTTTATGAGTGTTTGATGTTGTTTGAAGATAAATGTTAAGTTAATTTTGGATAAATATGTGGTCAAATCATTCTAATATTTAGGTTTCAAATGTTTTCTATCATATTTTGAAATTTTTAATATTAGTTATTTGTGGAATTATTTAAGTTTAACGTTGGGAGTTATTTTTGAGGCTTTGGAGATTAATGTATTATTTTTTTCATATGAAGGTTTATTTATATTGGATTTTATCTTAACTTATGCTAAACTTTTTAGTTATGGTTAATGGATAAAAACACATAGACTAAATTTACAAATTTTTTTGGATCTTAGCATGCATAGAAATTTAATTTTAGAGATTTATGAATGAAAAAATCATTATGAATATTTATCATTTATAATATGAGATGAATCAGAGGTGGAAAAAAATTCTTGAAACCCAAGCGAAGGATGAAATTGTGCTTGTAGAATGAAAAGAAATCAAGTAAATATATTTTATCATATTATCTATATCAGGTGTAAAATAATTCCTCAACTCAATTAAGATGAAGGAAGACCTATCAATTCTTATGTGGAAAATATCACTTAGTTATAAGGTATACTTTTTAAACTTATTCACAAGTTTAGGTCTTGTAATGGTGCATACATGGTTTTAGAAATATTTAATTAAGAAATAATAAGTTTCCTAGTAGTGATTTAGAAATTAATTATCATTATACAATATACATATTATTTTTTTACTATTTCATGATTCACACTTTTTGGTAAGAGAAAAAAATTCTGAGGAAAAAAATTTCTTTAAGGGGGAGAATGCAACACCCTAATATTCTAGTTTTTATAAGTAAATATATTATTGAATAACATATGATATATGAAACTTAGAACTAAAGTGTATAGTAATTTATTAAAATTAAATCTAAGTATAATTTAATTATGAGTATACAGTGTGAAAAAAAATTAAATTAACACACTTTAAAAATTTATATAAAATAATATTCAGAAAACAAAATGTTTAAACGGATCATTTTTTATAAAATTAGTTTTTCTTTATATTTTGTATTTTTATTTAGAAGATAATTTTATGAATTTTAGAATTCAAATATGATTAAATGGACTCCATTTTATACATTATCATGTATAAATAATCTTTTCATATTTTTTTGTAATTTTTCTAAAATAGAAAAGTTTTGGGAAAATAGTGAAAAATATTGATATTACAAATACAATCATTTTTATGATATTATCATCATATAATAATGACTTGAATTTTTATGAAAAATTTTTGATGTAAAAAATATATTTTATAAGTAATATAATTCAGTTAAAAATATAATATTGAACTTAGAAATTTATGTTTGGAATTCTGGAAATCTATGTAATGTTTTTATTCAAATAAAAACTATTTTTCGTTCTTCTCTTTGAATTAAGTTTTCACATGGTTCCATTTAGTTTTGTTTTGGTATTAATTTTAAATAAATATCCTTATATTTAACCTAATCCAATTAATTTAATGGGAATCAACATTATCCCTGATTGTTGTGTAAAATCAATTTTATGCTTGAAAATGATTTTTTCAAAAAATATTTTTTCATTTCAATTTGAAAACATATATTAAAAGTGATTTTTACAAATTATTGAAATTGAATTTTATAAATTAGATTACATATTTTTAATCAACCTTTTCAAATTTTATAATGTGGTAAATTTCATTTTTATTCACAATGAATTTTTAACCTAGTAAAAGTTTGTCATCACGGTAATGGTTAAAAGGGTTAATAAAGGGGTTAAACTGAAATATAAAGATTTAAATATGTTTAAAAATTATTTAAATTTTATAAATTATGTGTATTTAAACCTTAAAATATACTATATTATAAATATTACTAAATTTGAGCAGCTTTCCATGAAAAATAAATTTATTATATTGTAAAGTTCATAATATTTACAACTGTTTCATTACTCACAATTATAATAATGGGAGACAACTCTCCTCACTTCCTCATATAAATTGAGCATTTTAGATCAATAAATATCTAACCAAATCCCTCAAAAAATATCTTACCCACATTCTAGAGATACTGGTATCACCAAAAGAATAATCCTAGAAGGATTAAACTGTAATCCATTGGAAGATATCCAAAGGGGAGGTATAAGTCTTAACTGAATAATTTTATGTTTATTTATTATTTTAACCACTTAAAATATATTATAATATCATTAATATATCTATATAAATATATTTAATATACTAAAATTCTATTTATGTGTTGGAAAAACTATTTTCAATGTCCTTTCCATCTAATGGAAAATGAAAACGCTGCTCATGCATTTGTATAAAATACTTCCTTTTTTTCATCACCACCTCATATAGTTGGTTATAAAGATGTATTTAATGGATATATATGATTTTTATGACATAATTATGATTATGAAAATATAAAATATTATCTACCTTCTTACTCTTCCTTCTGTTGGAAAATGGAAAATGTCACTCCTGCGTACATGCGGAATACCACATCCACGAAGCGATGTAATTTGTTTTTTATTATCCCCTCACATAGATGATCATAAGAATGGGTTTGATGAAAAAATATAATATCTATAATATAATTATGATTATGGAGTGAAAAAATATTATATTATTTATTTTATTTTCATGTCACTGATTCATATGTGTAGACTATCGCCTCCATGAATGACATATCTCATTTTTCATTACAGCCTTAAGTGGATTATGGAAATACATATCTTTAATGCACCTTAATTACTGATTTTTTAAATAAAGGTACACATAATACATTCCCAGAATATCGTTAGGACTAGTTTCTTTGTTAAATCAATTATGTAACATAATAACTCAAATGTGGGTACAACATCCTTATTTAAAATAGCTTTAACATGATCTTAAAAATCCATTAATATTTTAATACTACATGGGATAACCTAAGTCCGTATATAAGAAATGTGTGATATATAAATCCTAGTAAGATAATAATAAAATCATAACATGATTAAATTAATACATGTTATTCAATAGTCATATTAAAGATACATAAAAGGGGTTATAATTATAAAAATGAATATCGAAGACTGATATAAGATGATAACATGAAGGAAACATGAGGATGTGGAAACAACATAAAACGTGATATAAACATAAGTCAAGTACAACTACCAAGACAACATAATATAATGGAAAAAGTACAATCATGGATTAGGTTCACTACCAAACCCTATACATACTATCTCATGAGAAAAAAACATTACCCAATTCATTTGAGGGCTATATAATTCCGACCCCACCCATCACATTCATACCATTTACATGCATAAGTGTGACACATAGATCATATAACATTAGGATGTATTTCATCACTTTTAATCCCTTTATTAATTAGTGTTTTATGTATACATGGAAGTACTAAATCAATTAATTATAGTTACATCTAGGCGAATACCCTTGAGTGGAAACGAGGATGAGTATTCACTATACAAATATTTGGCATGGAAAATTGTAGGATAATTTCAGTAGCATAGCGGGAGTACATAAAGATTTATGGAAGGGTTTAATGAGTGTGAAATAGGTATATAATTATTTTTAAATAATTTATATAGTAATAGGTATACATAAAAAAATACCCCAAAATGAAAAATTAGAAATAAAAAAGGCAGAATATAAAGAAGGTGCTTGAATAAAGAGGATAATAAGGGAATCCCTTTTGTTAGGTTTCTTCTAAAAGATTTGGAGAATCTTCTTAAGATAGTTGTGGAACCTTGGGATGGATATAGAGATGTATGGGTAGAGTAACATAACTCTATAAGTGTTTTGAGTGAATAGGGATGTGAGGTTGGATGTGTTTTTTAGAAAAGGAGTGGAAAATTCTTTATTAAATTCTAAACTTAGATTTTAAAGTCTATATGATAAATTAATCAAAACCTCAAACCACCCAATGATTTTTCACATAATTTCATCCAAATTGTATTGAATTTAATTATTTTATAAGGCCAATAACCAAACTAATTAAAATAATTCTCTTGGCGATGTAGAAGTGAGTCATGTTTATAAAAATTGATTTTAAAACCTTAAATTATAACGTTTTAGAGGATTCATTAAATATTTATAAAATTAATCAAATACCATAAAAATATTATTTTAAATTTAAAACATAATTTTTTCATGGATACTCTTTATAGTATTTATTATATCACTTTTTAGATTTTATGATGTCATAATACATATCGTATAATTATACTATATTTAATTTTTACCCAAAAATTCAATTATCTCAGAAAAATATGATAAATGAACTATTGGTAAATTTCAACATGTTTATTTTAAAAATAATATTTATTTTAACAAAATAATTCTATAAATATGAGAATTTATAATTTTAAATAAAAAATCTCCATTTTTTGAAAAATACTAATTTTTTTGACAATCACAATTTTCTAACCCTTATAAAAATTACATTTGACTTTGTAAAATTATATTATCAGTTATATTTAATAAATATTATTTAATAATATTATTTTATTAAAACATTTTTTATTTCAAAAATTCTTTAATTCATAAAAAAGAGCGTACTGATTGAAACAATATATTTCCCAAAAAATACAATTTTTCTTTCATCGTATCAAAATATTATTTTTATCAAATTTTTTATTTAATAATTATAATGTAATAATAAAAGATAAATATAATCATTTATTTATAAAAAACATAAAAAATAACACTATTAAGGGTTGGATACATGTCCCTTTATTACACCAGCCAATTCCCTAAGGTTAAGGTGTGCAATGATGAGATTTTCTTAGTGTGGTTCGACGAACATGGTTTGGGCCATGATATTTATGATCTTTAAATTATACAATAATTAGTTTCACTAATGATTTAGTTGCTGAATATCTTCTTGATAATGGTCATGGGAAAATACCAATGACGCTATCTCCCATGAAAGTTATGATAAATAGGCTTTATTGGGTACGATCCTACTGGTCGAGGACATCACTTCATTTTTCAGTGTCAATTAGATTTATCAAAACCCTATATATATATATATACTAATAATAAGATCACTACATAAAAAATATACTATCAATTATTATTATGATTAATTGTCTTTTAAATATGACATGGTATAACTTATATTGGTCTGAAATAACCAAACTAGTGTACGGTTTTTCTATAATTTCATTCACTCATTTAAAAATAGAATTTCATTTATAAATGTTTGGGTCATTAAATTATTACCCCCTTCAGAAATACCATCCTTGAAATTTTTTTTATACACTAAAATAGATGAGGGTACTTCTATTTCATCACCGATTCGAGTTCCCAAGTTGCCTCCTCAAACTTGTGGTTCGGTCAAAACACTTTAATCAAGTGAGTTGTATTATTTTATAAGACCCTATCTTTATAACCTAATATCTCCACCATTTTATCCTCATATGAAATATAATTCTTTAATAGTACCGACTCTAGATTACATATATGTGAGGGGTCTAGTTTGTACTTCCTCAATAGAGATACATGTAACACATAATTTACTTGAGATAGGTTAGGTGGGAGTACTATTAGATGGACCACCACTTTGATGTGATCAAAGATCTCGAATGGGATTATGTATCTTGGAATAAGATTTACCTTCTTCCCAAAACTCATGACTTTCTTCCATGATGATATATTGAGGGACACTTTATTTTTGACCACAAACTTCAGATCTCATAAATAGTTGTCTGCATAGCTATTCTGTCAACTTTGTGTGGATTTTATATGAAAATGAATGGTTTGAACTTTCTATATAATTTCTTGGATAAGATCAAGTCCGAACATATTTATCTCCCCAAATATATCCCACCATGTTGGAGTTCAAAAGATCTTCCCATATAGAGCCTCATAAGGTTCCATTAGAATGCTATTATCTAAACTATTATTATATGAAAACGCTACTAGGGGAAGGTGCAGATCCAAACATCCTTGGAAATCCATTAAAAAAGATATCAATATATATTCTAGAGTTTGAGTGGTTCTTTTAGACTGAATATCCATCTAAGGGTAATAAGTATTGATAAATATTAGTCATGTATCCAATGCTTGCCGAAGGATTCCCCAAAACCTCAAGGTAAACCTTGAATATTGATCATATAAAATGGAGTGGAACTGCATGCAGTCTTACCACTTAAATTATATATATCTTGGGGTGTTTTTCAAGAGATAAGTCTTCCTTTATAGTAATGAAATGAACTAACTTGGTAAGGTGATCAACCACTACCCAGATGACATTATTGCCTTTTGGTGTTCTAGGTAATCCTATGATTAAATCCATGGTTATGTTTTTTGATTTACATACTAGTATGGGAAATTTTTGAATCTTACCCTTTGACTTCAATCATTTGGCCTTAACTTATTGTCATACTAAGAATTGATATAAAAACAACACAAAATCTATCTTCATGTTATCTTAAGAGAATTATTTCTTTAAATATTTATACATTTTTGTTCTTTCTATATTAATAGATAAGGATGAGTTATTCACATTATCTAGAAGTTGCTTTTTCAACTCAGGTTTTCATGGGACACATATCTAGGTTCCAAAACTTATAAATCAATATTTAGAGAAGTTAAACTCTAAAATATTTTCTATCTTTTTCTATAGATCCTCATCATCCTTATGAGCCTCCTTGATCATCTCAAGAATAAATGGTTGAGTAGTCATTTAAGAAATGTAGGATAAATATCCTTTTATTATTCCTATCTTCATCTTCTATATGTCTAGAAAGACTAGTTCCCATTTAATTCTCATCATGGATAGGTTTGCTGAATCCTTTCTATTCAGGTAATCTAACATCTTTTTCTCCTTCAAAGGATGATATTAGATTGAAATATAATAATCCTTTATTATCTCTAACCACTTTCATTGGTGTATATTGAGTTCCATTTTTGTGAATATATACTTTTGGATTTTATGATCTGCATATATGTCACACTTCTCCCCATAGATATAATCTCACCAAATATTCACCACGAATATCATTGAAGATACTTATAGATCATGTGTTAAGTATCTTCGCATGGATATTTTATTTTTTAGAGCCATATAAAATAAAATCCTCATCTTATATGAGTGAAAAACTAAATCCATTTTTGGATGCATCACTGTAGATCCTAAATCCTTCCCCACTGGTAGGTAATACGAGTATAGGTGCAGTGATTAGAATATTTTTTATTACTTTAAATATTTCTTCACATTCATCATTCTAGAAAAAAATTTACCCCATTTGAGTTAGCTTGGTTAGCCGGATTGAAAATCATGAGAATTTTCTCACAAGTAGACGATAGTACCTAGATAATATACAGATACTAAAAATTTTCATCATAGAGGCTAGTCGGGGATGTCCTCTAATTGACTCTATTTTTGAAGGATCTACAGATATCTATTTTTTGGTGATAACATGGAACATAAATATTACTTTCTCCATATAAAACTCACATTTACTATATTTTTCATACATATTTTATTTTTTATGGTATTCAATATGACATCCAAATGCTCATCATGATCCTCCTTAATTTTGGAGTAGATAAGAATATCATCTATAAAAACTTTAATTTTTTTCAAGTTAATCCCTAAAGATAATAATCATTATGTCCATGAAGATTACTATAGAATTAGTGATCAGACTAAATGGAATCACTATAAATTCATAGTGTTCGTTCCATGCCCAGAAAGTAGTATTGGGGATATCCAATTTATACACCTTTACTTAATAATATCCCATATGAAGATCCACCTTAGAGAAGTACCAATCTCTATGTAGCTGATTGAATAAGTCATCAATCCATGAAAAAATATACTTTTTATTTATCATGAATTTTTGGGTTCCTGATAATAAATGTAGAGATGAATTGTCCCATCATTCTTATTGATATAGAGGATTGGTACACCCCATGGTTAAGCACATGGGTGTATACACCATTTATCCATATTCTCTTGTAGTTTTTTCTTTATCTCATCAAGTTCATCAATGACCATTCTATATAGAGTCTTGGATAATGGAAAAGTTACGAGTATAAGTTTGACCAAGGATTAAACCTCTCAGCTAATAGGAAGACTATATAATTACTAATGGAAAACTAGGCTATACCCATGGTTTTGGAAAAAACCATGGCTACAGGTCACCCCTATATCCATAGGGAAAAACATTTTCTTAGAAAGGAACTATACCCATGGTTCCCAAAAAACCATAGGTATAGGTCACCCCTACACCCATGGTTTTTCTAAACCATGGGAATCAGTTTCATTTGAGAAAACTTTAGTGGGAAGGACCTATACCCACATTTCTCCAAAAACCGTGGGTATAGGTCACCCTTAAACCCATGGTTTTTGTAAATCATGGTAATATGTTTTGTTGGGGGAAATTGTTTTTGGCAGGCAGGCCGTGGGAAAACCTATATCCATAGTTTGACCAAACCATGAGTATAGGAAAATTTTCTTGGAACCTATACAAATAGTTTGGGTAAACTATTGGTATAGATCACTTATACCCACAGTTTGACCGAACCATGGGTATAGGTTGGCCAATTATTTTTTTCATAATTATAAAAATAATAAATACTTTAATATGAATATATATATATATATATGAATATAAGAACATAAAATATGTTATTTTTTATTGGTATGGTCTTTGAAGTATTGGCGGAAAGTGGTGGGATCAATTCCCAATTGAGGATTTTTTTAATAAAGGACCTATACCGATAGTTTAACCAAATAGTGGGTATAGGTTGGACCATTATTTTTTTCATAATAATAACAATAATAGAAAATAAGTTAATATAAATAAATAAATAAATAAATATATATATATTTTAATATAATAACAGAAAATGTGTTATAGGATAGTGGTAAAGTCATTGGAGTATAGGTGGAAGGTGCTGGGATCGATTCCCAATGAAGGATTTTTTAATAAAGGACTTATACCCATGGTTTGAACAAACAATAGGTATATGTATTTCCATTGAATTTTTCTACACCAATTATTTATGAACTGTGGGTATAGGTCTATCCTAATGGCTTACGCACCCACAGTTCATTGAACCATGTGTATAGCATATACCTATGGTTTTCAGAGCTATACCCATAGTTTTGAACCATGGTTATATGTAAAGATTCCAATATCTAATTCTTTAAAAACCACATCATTGAATTCCATTATAATGGGAAATTTATTCAATTATGATCTTTTCCTTATTTTTAATCATTTTGGCTAGAGACACTTGATCATAAGGCAATAATATCCATTCCTGTGATGATAATTCCAAATGAGATCTATCATCCACCTTGAACTTTTATAGAATCCGAGTGTGATTCAAAATACAGAGTGTGAATTTATTTTACCAACAATTTATATTGGATCTATACAAGGAAAAAAAATCAATAACCAGGATAACATCAAATTGCACTAAAAGGATAATGATAATATTTTTAAGAAGAATATAGTCAAAAACTTTAACATGTGATACAATAATCAAAGATTTTTTCTCATTGATATCAAATCATTATAGGTGGTGACTCTATGTTTATAGAAAACTTACAAATATTCTAGTGTGTAATGAATTGAAATACAATAATACATTCAAAACTATGGATTATAGGCCACGTGTAATTCAATAATCATGATCTTTATCAACATATAACCTTATTTTTTCCCTTATACATGGAGATTATTGGTTCTCATCATCCTTGTTAGCCCTTGGAATAATGAATTGTCCTAAATAATTCCTATGTTTCCCAAATTTATGACATAGAATTTTTAATACTACATTTTTTTAAACTTTATCCTCTTGAATAATGTGATATATATTCTTCATATTTCCATGAAAAATAGATAATTTATGAATGATTTTTCCAGACTCAAAACATATTCCAGTTTTTTGTGACATTTTCCTTGGTCCCAATTTATAAATTTTTGGAACATAGGAAATTTAATCACATTTAATTTGTCACTGTTATCATAGGAACTTCCATGAGATGTTTTCCTCCTATTCTTTAATGTGTTTGGAGATTCAACTTTCTGCCAGTTTTTGATCATAACTTGTGATAATTGGTTTGAAAAAATCACATGAAATCTTAATTTATATCCCATAATATTAGGCATTTTATTTGGACAACCATTATTCCACCCATCACATTGGTTTTTCGCTCAATTCCTCATATTTCTATCCATTGACTAAAATAAAGGGAATATTAGAGATGAAAACTTTTAAAATATAAACACATAAATGAGAAACCATGAATTTTAAAGGGAAAACTAATAAATGAAATATATTACTTAACCTATGAATTTATACATTCAAATATAAGTTATCAACGATTTATTTTCTAACATAAAGTCATATTTTAAATTTTTTCCCCTTAATAATTCTTCGTAATAAGCTTAGTAATTCACTAAATATTATCCCCTAGGAGTGTCAAAAAAGGTGTACATAAAGACATATTTTTTGTGCACCATGTGATGATTAATTCCATCTCAATGCACCCTTTTTGGGGTTATTATCCCCAGGTAAAACTATTCGATAGCCACATGTAATTTTAGTATCCATAAAGGGATTAATTTTCTTGAAAACCACTTACTCTTTACTTTACCAAAATTTATGGATGTTTTAATATATTTAGTCTTATCCCTAAGGATTAAAATATATTTTTCTAATACTAATCCCAAAAATAACTAGACTTTCTTATAATAGAAACTATGGAAACCTATATATTTAATACAACAAAATTCATGATTTATTACATAAAGGTTAACATAATACAATCCCAGAAGATAATTAGGACTAGTGTGTTTGGGGAATTAGGTAAATAGCATAATAAATTGAATGTGGATATCAAATCATTATTTAAAACACCTTTAATATGCTCTAATAAATATATTTCCCTTTTAAAACATTATGGGATAACATGAGAACATGCATAATAATGAGGTGATATATAAAGACCAGTAAGAGAATAATCAAACCATAACATGATGAAATTTAAAAAAATTAGTCAATTTTAATATCAATGATACATAAAAGGGGTAATAATTATAAACACAAATATCTAAGCCTAATATAAGATGATGACATGAAGGTAACATGATAATGTAGTAACAAGACAAAACATGACATAAGCATAAATCAAGGATAAATACCAAGAAAACATCACATGGTGTAAACAATAACACAATGAATTAGATTCAGTCTATAATCCCATATATACTATCTCATGAGATAAAAACACTACCCAATTCTTTGGAGGACTATATAATTATGGGCCCACTCATTACATTCATATCATGTACTTTCATAAGTTTACCACATTGATCATACACAATAAGAATGTATTTAATTTCTTTTAATCAAAATATTATGTATTGTGGGTTATATATATGTAATTAAATAATAAATTAATAATATGCAAATTTAGGTGAATAACCATGTGTATAAATGGGGATGGTTATTCACTACACAAATGTTTGGCAAGGAAAATCAAATGATAATTTCTGCAGCATAACAGGGGTATATAAAGATTCAGGGAAGTGTTTAATGAGACAGAAATGGGTCTATCATCACTTTTAATTAATAATTATAGTAATAGGTATCTATAAAAAAATATGCCAAAATGAACAATTGCAAATAAAAGGCATAATATAAAGAAGGTGCTTGAATAAAGAGGAGAAGGAGAGGATCCCTTACCTATAGAGAGAACTTCTAAAAGCTTTGGAGGCGATTCTTAAGAGTTTGGGAGAGACATATGAGGGATACATAGAGTTAATATAAGAATAATATCATGATATAAGGGTTTTTAGTGAAGAGTAATTGTAGTTTGGGTGATTTTTTATAGAAAAAGAGAGGATAAATATTTATTAATTCCAAAACATATGTTTTGGACTCCATATGATAAATTAATCAAAAAAAATCATACCACAATTTTTGTCCATTATTTATACCAAATAAGAGTTTATTTTGGTATTTTACATGGCCAAGAAATAAAATTATTAAAATAACACCCTCGGTGATGCAGAAGTGAGTCATGTTTATAATGAATTGATTTTAAAACCTTAAAATATAATAATGGTTTTGGAGGATTCATTAAAGGTTTATAAAATTAATAAAATAACTTAAATTAACATTATTTTAATGGTAAAACATAATTTTAGTTTTGAATACTTTTTATAGTATTTATTACATCAATTTTTGGATTTTATAATGTCATAATACATACTTTATAATTATACCATATTTTAACATTTACCCAAAAAATTTGATTGTATTATAAAATTTTGAAAAATTCCTCATTTGATAATTTCCACAATATAATTTCAAAAATAATATTTATTTTATCAAAATAATTCTATAAATATGATAATTTGTATTTTTAAATAAAAAATTCCCATTTATTAAAGAATACTGGGGTTTTTCACAATCATAGTTTTCTAACCCCTATAAAAATTACATTTGACTTTGTAAAATTATATTATAATTTATATTTAATATATATTATTTAATAATCATATTTTCTTAAAATTTCATTTTTAATTTTTTTTAATTCATCTAAAAGAGTGTGTTTATTGAAACTATATATTTACCAAAAATTAAAATTTGTGTTTCATCATATCAAAAATCGAATTCTTATAAAACTTAATATTTATTATTATAAATAAATAATAAAAGAAAATTATTATAATTTATTTATAATTTTTTTAAAAATTCATACTATTAGGTTCTATATACATAGCCCTTTATTACACCATCAAATTCCCTAAGGTAAAGGTGTGTGATGATGAGATTTTCTTAGAGTGGTTCGACAATCATGGTTTGGGCCATGATCTCAATGAGCTTGAAGTAATCCAATAAATAGTTTTTTCATGTTTTATTTGTTGAATATGTTATTTTTATTTTTCAAGGGAAAATTGAAATGATATTGTATCCCTTATAATATTTAATAAATGAGATTCATAGGGTATAATCCTACTGGTTGAGGCCATCGCTTCCTTTTCCCATATCAATTGGATTTATCATAATACTATGTATAAAATAATATGATAACTTTTTAATGACTATATTATCAATTATTATGATGCATAAAATCCATTTAAATCCAATATTATAGAACTTATAACATTCCAAAATAACCAAAGCAGTGCATGAGTTTTCTATAATTTCTTCCACTCTTTTAAAAAAAGAATTTCATTTATAAATGTTAGGGTACTTGCATGGATGGTTTTAAAAATAAATTTAATGTATAAAAAGGATACTTATAAAATTTTCAAGATTATTTAGATGATTAAATCATGATCCCTTTTACCATAGTAAACATATTGAAGTTGTGCTGGACCGACCATTAGAAAAACATCTGATGTAAACTTAACTAATTTAGTAGCTAAACAAAACATGATAATAAATGAAATAAATGGAATAATGATAATTTAATTAACATTAACAATTTTATTAATAAATTAAATAATTAATATAATTATATTATTGAGTAAATTAAAATACGTATGTGGTGATTTGGGACTTGAGGTAAGGTATTTTTGAAAAAAAATATTTTAAATGTTTTAATCTATTTTCTCTACATATCCATGTTCTTTAAAATATTTCAACAATGTTCTTATTTATACATAAAATATCTTTAAAGCTCATTTTCAACTACATTTTAATTTCTTCATAATGTATTAAAAGTAATCTTTTGAAAGTCTATTGTATGAGTTATTGTTGAATTTCTTTTCAAAAGCGAAAAAAACTGTTTTTAAATGTTTACCACTTGAACATGTTTTCCTCCCATCATAACCATTATTTGTTATCAATATTCATATATAAGTTTCTATTATTTTTTTCAAATAATATACCATTGTCATTATAATATAAATTTGTAGCTTTCAAAATATTTTCAAGAGAGAAGTGTATTTCTTCTTATTTTTATGAGATAAATGAAAGTGATTTTTCTTAAGGGATCAAACAAAAATTCTTATGAGTTTTATAATTTAAATAAAAGATTTTATGTGCCCCACTATTGGTGGTGGGGTGGTAAGGGTTTGGGGGGGTGAGGGGAAGGTCGTGGGGTCAAATCCCTGGGATTGCAATTTAATGCAATTTTCTTCCTTGCGTTGTGTGCCGCTTTCGCGGTTGTACCCAATTTTTTAAAAGATTTTATGTAATTTATTCATGATATGGTACTTGGAAATTTTATATAATTATGGTTTTATCTGATATATCCCTCTAATGCATTGGGTAATGATATGTTCTCAAGAAGATACATATTGGAATTAACTATGAAAGTTATTCCTTTATATGTGTGATCATAAGGGTGATTTTAAGTATAATATCCAAAAATTCTTATATGGGTTTTCTATAATTTTAACAAGTTTTATTATAAATATTTTGATTTCACATGGTAATAAGATGATCTTATGATTAAATAAAATTTTATGACCTTTTAAAGGTGAAATGATTTTTTTCATGGCAACATTTCCCTGAGTTCTAATGTTTTCTTAGGTAGCTATCATTATTATTATTATTCCTTTACTAAAACTATAAAAAATTTATGATAAACTTTTAGGTATACTATTGCTTTATTGAGTAATTAAATTATAATTTGAGATCAAATATTATTTTCTAAAAAGGAAATATTCCTTATAGATTTTCATGATTTTTAAACAGAATAATGGGTTTATTTTCTTTTTTTATATCCCTTAATGAGAATTAATTTATCATACCACATTTAAAAATGTTTTTCACAGGTCCTAAGGATGTGTATAACCTTTATAAAGGTTATTGGTTACAATTATTTAATGAAGAAAAATTTTAATGGATGAATCAAGAGTACAAATATAAGAACCTATTTTGGTGAAGAAAACATACACTGTGTGAAAATGTCTACATTATTATGAAATGACTTTCCTAATTCTCTAAAAATATTATCCTCAAAGATCCTTTAAATATAATAAAGTTCACTACTTTTTATAAATCAGGTAATTTTGGGTTTTTATGATGCATGGTGTTATATATCATCAGAAATCTTGTGGATCTAGTCAAGAGTCCTTGTGAAATTATTTCGCCTTATTTGCCATTTATTTTATTTCCATATTTGATTATACTATTTATAAGACTCTTTATAATGTTTAAATGTGATATTTTAACTTTAATTGAATTTTTCTTATTGAAATACTATGAGTGATTTTTGTTTTTATATTACCTTCTATTTATAATGAATGCTTTTTGGTGTGTGGATTGTTATTCGGTGTGTATGAGTGATGGAGTGAAAGTGGAAGATCACATATCTAAATTAATATATATTACAACTATGTTTTCATACAATGGGAGTGGGGTAGACAAAAATGTTAAATATACACTAATCATGAAATCCCTATACTTATCTTGGTGAGGGGAACGTATATAAGTGAAACACTATATAAGTGTGATTGAAAATAACTCATCTTTAGTCCTAAAAAAACCAGAATAAAAAATGATATCTAACTGAGTAAGTGGTGTCACCAACACCACGAAAATTTGAAATCAATGATTATATTAAGAGAATTTAGAAAACCCTATAGGGGACTATATATTCATTGGAAAGGCCTAGGGGTAGCTTGAAAGAGTATCCCAAGGTAATATATGGTGGTTAATCATTACCTTTACATGAATAGTAGAAAGACATAAGAATATTTGATTGATTTCCATTTCCATCACATGAGTATGTCACTCCAAGTGGAATTGATCCAATGGTTATCAACTTTAGGTTAGGTGATACCTATCCAACCTTCCCATTTATCTAATTCATATAAATTTACCCTATTTTTACTAATTATTTTAATAAAAATAAACCAATTAAATTTTTACCCCAACATGCTTCGATGGTGAAACATGTCATATTATTCACTAGTAGCTATGATATGGTTAATGTATTCACTTGTATGGGAATGTGTAGTTGGGACCACACATTTGTATCAATAAAACTATAAACTTCATATTTTTCCAATCACTTAAATAATGTAACAAAACAGGTGATATAGAATTATAGAAGTTAATATTGTTGTTATTTATATATAAGTGTTGATCCTAAGTGGAAGTGTAAATTAAGAATAATGTTTCACGTTCCTTTCAATATTGTTGATTTTTTTGCTGATATTTGTGTGGTTATTTATTGTGGTTGATCTTGGGGTGGAAATGTGATGCTTTTTGGAAGTGTTTTTTCTTGGTTAATGGTAAAATAAGTGGATGATATTGTGAAAGGGGTGGAATTGTTATTGTTTTTATTGAAAAATGGTGTGGTGGTGGTTATGTGGTGTTGGAAGGTGTTTCAGGGGATATGTCATAGTTTCCTAGGAATATGAATGGTGATGGGTTGATGAAATTGTTAAATGGTATGGGCTATGGATAAAAAATAAAGAAGTGGAAGTGGTTAAAGAAAATTATAAAGGTTGTAAATAAATGTCATTTAAGGAATAAAGGGTGGATGAAATTAATTTCAACATAATAAATATAATGTGTCTGGTAAATAAAAAATATATAAAGTGTGTATAATGTTCTAAAAATGATATGTTTTATTTTTTGTGTGTGGATATTATATAGAAGTAGTGTAGTTAGATTGTGTTGTGGTTAGTTATGTAAGAGGTCATCAATGTGAAACAATGGTGGAAAATTGAATGTTATAGGCTATAATAACAAATTCAATGCTTTAGTGTGAAACCTTTGGTTGAGATTGCGTGTTCTATTAAATATCATTTGTATTTTATGTTATTTCATACACACCATCACTTGAGGTAGGTAACCATACTAACTATCATATGAGGTTTTGGGTTCCACGTGTTACCACTAATATTTAGGTTATAGAGGATACATATAATTGGCTACCCTACTCCCCCACTTTATCTTCCATACATAAAATGGGTTGCAATGGACAAGGGTTATGACATATATATGTAAAATCTATAATGGATTGATGTTACAGTATATATATAGGTTATAACAACTCGAAATTTATGATTCATGAGAAATAATATCATGAGATTTTTGCACTTATGTGATGAGGTTGTGTCATAGGTGGGGGAATACATGAAAGGTGAAGGGAATGTGGTTGATGTCATTTATGATTACATTTCCATACCTTATGTGGTTGAAACTTTTGGATTTGTGGTATATGGATTTGGATATTTGGTATGTGGTTGTGGTGGTGATGTAGATATGTGGTTATATGGAATACCGTTCTGTGAATTACAGAAGGGAAGATAATATCCGGATGTAAGCCATTAGGGAATAGGGGAAAATAGTTTATTGGGAGAGTAGCTATGGATTACCCTCTTCTTGTATATTATTTTTATAATACATCACTTTATTTTTATGTAATATTTGGAGAGTAATCCTTGATAAGGATGGGTGAAAAATGACTTGGTATAAGTGATGAGTTATTTTGGTTGTTTATTCGCTGGGGTATTAATATGTTTCATCCAACTTTTCAAGATATGTTTTGGAGATGATCCTACTACATATACTTGTATATTAAACCCTATATATATTTTATTTTTATAGATCTATAGGAGTGAGTTTGTGACCACGTTAGAATTTATTAACTCATGGTGATTTTCGTGTTTGTGGACTTTCTACTATAGGAGTTTCATTTTGGTATTTTATTTTATAGACTTTGTTCTGTATGATACTTACATTCATTATGGTAATGGTTTTATTTTATGTTAGGGAGTTCATTATTGGTTATTACCTCTCTTCCTCAGATTATAAGGGAAACACCACCCATATGTGTATTTTTATACCATTAATTCTTTCCACTAACTTGTGGCCTACTATAGGAAGGAATTGGGTGCCATTCTCATCTGTACTACTATTCAAGGAGGGGTTTTAGTGGAGGCAGGTTATGACATGAATTTCATTTATATGGGATTTGACACCAAGAATTAGTTGGTTATCCCTATCCTATATAAGGATTACTAAAATCTAATATTTCAAAAAAAAATGAAATATACCTTCCTAAATAGAGATAATTATGGTCATCTTAATATCACTTGAATCTTCAGTAACCATTATTTTTTCTTAATAAATTTATAAATGTGTAAGTGATGGGGTGTCTATTAAATTTAATCTAAAATATTATCTAATAATGAATGATATAAATTTAAACATAGATTCTAATAAGAATATTGTTATATCAAATAAAAGGAAATATATTTTAGCATGCAGGATCACCAATTCATAGGGTTACATAGGATAATGGGAAATACATTTAGTATTTACCCAAAACTACCTTGTTCAAGTATTAATCAAAACAAAAATATAAATACATGAAACAAACACACAAATATATAAATATACATCAGTTTCTATGTGTGTTATATATATATATATGTGTGTTTGTGTGTGTGTATTAAACCAATAAATGTTAAGATAAACATCTTTGATAGGAATTAAAAATTTCATGGTGGGTATTATCTATCTAACATAATGTCTATTTTTTTGGTTTGGATAAAAACACTATTTTTATCATAGTACTTATTTTATAGATAAATACTAAATTTTTTTGAGTGAAAATCAAAGGAAATGATGAGTTTCATATTGGAGAGTATACTTAAAAGAAGTTATTAAAATGAAATGAAAAGACATTTGATATATTGTAATCATTGTGTGTCCTTTTAGGTAGTAATTATATGAATAATTAGGAAACTATTACAGTACTCAGCTTCCACTTTGGTTGAAGGAGTTCACGAATGCCTCAAACCTACTTAAGTTGACTCTAGTAGTGCATTTCAATCGATGTCAACCTTTGGTGGATTTTTTCGAAAGGTTTGTTTCCATATCATGGGGTTTGCACGATTCAAATGTAGTTAGTATTCTTGAAAAGCATAATATTATGTTTTGGTTTTCCATGGAGGCGGATTTGATATCGATGTGGTCCAAAGATCCTTGCTTCTACCAATGCTTGCATTTCTTCCTCTTTCGACGGTCCTATGAATTTCATATGAAGCACAATGCTATTATGATGTAAATATGGGTTAGTCTTCCTAAAATTACTCTCCCTGTTTAGAATCCTTTTATAATGTGTATTTTAGGAAATACGGTTGGTAAATTTTTATGCACAGATCGTAGAACAGACTCTATTATCCATCTGGTTTCTCCATATCTGTGCATTGAGGTTGATGTTTTCAAAATTTCAGTTGATTAGGTTTGGATATCTATTGAATAATAATTTCAGTGCAAGAAAAAGGATATTTTTGAATTATGTAATGAATTTTTTTTCATCATGAAAGCTATTGGGTCACGATGGTTCATCATGCTGATAGAGGTGTAGGGGTAAAAAATAATGGTTTCTCCTACACAACAAACTGATCTAGGGTTTGTTAATCCTTCTATTTAAACTATGTATTATGACGAGATTCCTATTTTGGATCCTCCCATAATTAACCCCAAAACTACGAAGTCAGATCTGAGAGTTAAGGACATATTTTTTAGTTTGTTAAAGAATTTGGATGCTCCCAAGTTGAGAGAGCCGACCTCGGGAGCACTTGGCTCTATGACTATACCCCCTACACTAATACGATTAAGGATAGAGGTGTGGTGAAAGGGTAGGAGTTTAAACAAAACTTAAACCTTATTCATTAAGTAATCATATATGAATAAAGTTTTATTGAAGAGATACAAAACAAGGCTAATATGAATGCGGTGGGGCCCATGATTCATGGGTTTCCTAATCTGTGCAAATCACAAAAGCCACTCAAAATCCAAAATCTATTCTGGAATCTAAATGAAGAAAAATAAGAAAATACAGACACTAAAGGATGAAAAAACTCTATCCCAAGATAAAAACAAAAAAAATGATAAAGCAAGGTATTTAGAATAGGAGGATCCATGTGATAAAGATGATGAATCATAACCAAATTCCGATAATGAGTAGGACTCCTTGGTTGGAACTGCATCAAGGAAAGGGAAACAAGGGAAAATTAGTAGTGGACATTTCCTAGTCCAAAGGGGGGGGGGGAACTATGACCCCACAAGGATTACCCAAAAACCCAAAAACAATAGTCACCTGATCTCTAGGAATGTTAAGGAGTAATGGAACAAAAGAAAAATTGGGGGAATCCTCATTGATTGAAGATGAGAAGTTGGGTTCAAGAAATACGGGAAAGCAGATTCTGACTGAGGGTATAAAATAACTAGAGGATGGATACAAGGTGTGGTAATGTACAATGTTGAATAAAATCTCAAACAGAGTGGGAGGAAAAATATAAGGGGAGATAAAGAAACATTTGGAACTTATTTTCAATTAAAAGGGGGAGATGTTAGAATAATTAATCAATATTAACTCTTCAAAAGAGGTAGTCAAAAAGATGTATAATAGAATGATTACGGTGTCTATTAATGATGAAAAAAGGGAGTGGATTGAAAAACAAGATATCAGTTTGATGAGAGGATTCAATGAAGGGAAGATCATTTTAGAGGAATAAATTAAAACATGGAACAAAATGGCAGATCAGATTGAATGTCATCTATAAGTTGACATAAATATCATGGTAAATAAGTGGTAGTGGGTTTTATTTAGAGTAGTTTACTATACATCCTTATCCTCATCTTTGATAACTCTTTGAGCTATTTTTGTGGTTAGTCTTTGTTTTTAGACTTTTCGGTTTCTCAATTTTCCTCAAAAGTGTTTTTGAAATAAAAAATTTACATTTTTTTAGGTAACTATTATAGGAATGATGGTAAAGTAATTATATAGTCATTAGTTATCCATTATATTCCCATTATAAAATAATCACTCCATTATGAGTAACCATTAGAAATAATGTTTTCAATATATAAAATAGGAATAATTATTTTATAATTTTTTTAGAAGGGATAAATTATCTTATCAAATAGTAGAAATATCTAACATGAAGTACGCATATATGATCCAAGAAAGAATGTATAATCTCTTTGATTTTTATTAGATCAATTCAAAGTATAACTTTAATATGTATGATTTAAATAAAATCATATATTTAATAATTCTATCTTGATGAGTATTTTATTAAGAGGTACTTGATAATTGATCCATTGCATGAAAGTTCCACCATTAAAAAAATTAGTAAATGTTTTATATTATTATCGAGTTTCATATAAATAAAATAAAATAGAATTATATATATATATATATTATAACATAATATATGTTTATAATAATGGTTGTGAAATTTATTTCACTTTGATGCTCAATTTTTTATGAACTTAATATTTTAAATTAACAACTAACTTTATAATATTTAAAAATTTATTTTACTAAATTGGATTGAAATCTTTTTAATCCATATAATTAAATTAGGTAAGGTGTAAAATATTGAATTTTTGGTGATTACAAATATATGATATTAAATACTAAATTATGGAATAATATATTATAATTCCAAAATTATGGATGAAAGAAATAAATATTCTTCCAAAAAAAATCAATATATTAAATTATAAAACATACTACTCATTCATAATCTCATAATTGTTGAATCATATAATTGTTTCTATTGAACCATATGTGAAAGTTACTTTTAAAAAATCATGAAAATTTCATATAGATTCAATTATATATACCCAACCCTTTGAACAATTATCCACAAACTAGAACCCATATTTATATTAGGTTTTATCTCTTTACTAATATAATATTATTATTCTCCCACTTTATAGAAACATAAAGGGGTTAAATTATTGGCTTTGAAAAAATTTATGAAGTGAAGTGAAGTTAAAGGTATAGTGAACTGGTAACATAGTTTCGATAGTTGGTAATTTTTTTTTCATCCTTTAGGTTTAGAACCAAATATTAAAATTTTATTAAATAATAAATCATATAAAATAATAAACTTCATTGTTTAAACAAGGTAGGGGAGATTTTATTAGGGTTGTAGATTAGCATCAATTTGAAACATTTGAAACTATCATGTAATTGAAGTTCATGATTTAAAAAAAATATAAATACCATCTTAATAGAGTTTTTAAAAACAAATCTTAATAATCTCTATTTTATTCTAGGATATTTATAACTTTAGAGAAGGATATCATCTAGGATTGGGAAAGTCCACATTAGAAAATCAACACATGGAATAATTTTACATTGTGACATTGTTCTACTCATATTACACACCCTTAAGAATAATTTTATTTTAGATTAGAAAAAATTATCTATGATTTTAATCAAAATATATACTATATATAAAAATACATATCTCAATAAGACAAATTTTTAAACATAAAAATGACAAAAATATGACTTATAATACAACATGAATCATATAGATAATTTTATTATCATTATAGTGAGAAGATAAATTCTATGGGTAGACTCAACAATTAAAATATATAAATAATTTAATCTGATGATGAAAAGAATCCATTATCAATAAGATAATGATAATATAAAACATGGATCGAGAGAAATATTAGATAATATTTTGTCTCAATGTCTATTTCTCATGAGATTTTGGAAGCCTTAACATATACTTCATGATGAATAAGTTATATTCATTAAATAATTGATTTTATATGAATATTCTATTGAAATTTGGTGGTGATCATAAATAAAAAAACTGGGCTTGAAGATTTACATAGAGGATGAAAATGAAAACAACGACAGTGTGTCAGTGAATCATAAGGATATAATAAGGAATAAAGGCTCAACCAAATATTTTATTAGATAGTAATATAAGGTTTATGTATCCATTACCTTTAAATATAGATTGATAAGTTATATAGGTTAAGTGTTTATCCAATCGTATAAATTGAATGTTTGAGGTGATACGTATTAATTGATTTGATATGATAGAATATGATACAATCTAATCCCATAATCATGTGAATTGGATATCTTGGTTTGATATTGATTTTAGGACGTAGGGAGGGTGCATGTGGGAACCTTGTGTTACATGGCTCCACCTAGATTCTAGAGAGAAAAAAGGAATATAAAGGCAAGTAGAGGCTTATAAACACTGTTTATTATACTCATTTTAACATCTAAAACATTAAAAAACCTTGGCGGGACTCTTTTTTTAAGTTTTATGATTCTATTTGCCTCAATTAATTTATTATGTTTTTGTGCATGTGTGGTCATTTAAATATATATATATATATATATATATATATTTGAAAAAACTATCATGATGATGGTTGTAGACTTCCCACGGTGAAAGTATGGACTTTCCATAGTAATAGTGCTGACTTATCATAGTGATAATGTGTACTTATCATAGAGAGAATGTGGAATTATCTTGATAATAATATATATTTCTCATGATTTTTTCATATATGTATCAATGATGATCAAACATAAAAAAAATTAGACTAATAGAAAAATATTAAGTTGGGTTGTGTTTTTTTAAAGGAATCCACTGTCATCTATTTATAAGATACAATTTGTGAAGGATTAAATATATTAATGATTATATACTTGAATAATTACTTTATTTTCTCAGCTATTTCTCATAGTTTTAGGTTTAATTTTAATTGATACACTTCCCTAATATGGGACCAATGATACTTTTCTTGATCAAATTAATGGATTTTGAAATATGTGGGATGTATGATGTTACATTATTATGTTATATAATTTATAATGTTGGAGAAATACTTAACTATCAAGGGATGTGTCCAAAAGGATATCATTATGGTAACATCTTGTTATACTAATATAATATCCACATATAAAGGGTTAGTTACAATATCTATTAAGGGCTGGATGTTTTGGTTTTTATCTATACAATTAGAGTGTTATAACTATTACCCCTACTTGGGTAACTGTGAGCCAGGTGGAGGCAGGAGGAGAGTGATTGGGTTCTAGGTTGCCTCTAGTAGGGGTTAATATATAGGGGTTGTTTTATATTAATATCACTATTCATGTTATATATATAAAGAAAGTGTGATTATATTGATAAATGGGTAGCCTAAATTTGAAATGAATTATGGATAATGATATTTAAATTTATTTGATTGATTCATCGATTTTTTAGTCTTTTTTTATAATTGAAATTATTCATAGTTTTTTAAGGATTGAAGTATTTCTTATGTTGTAAATAACGAGTATTACTAATTACCCATTTATGTACTATTACAAATTTTTAGTCTTTTGATCATGTAGATTAGTAGGTGCTGTTGGGATGCGCTTTGGGAAAATAGTATCTTCGTGGTATATAGTGAAAATATTTTTTATAGAACATACATGGTATTAATTTTCATGAGATTTATTTTAGATTATTTGTCAAGGATGTGATTTACTTTGAGAGTTTTAAGGATTTTACTTATTGTATCATATTTTCGCGATTTATAAAATTCATGCATGTTATATTTCATAGATTTGGATGTTTTGTTTATTGCATCATGAATGAAAAACATAGTTAATAGGTGATATAATTTTTTTTAACTTTTTTTGCTTAATTGCTTTAGTTTTATATGTGAATACCCTTAAAACTATTCAATATCCCCTATACCGATAAAGATATGTTTCCGGAATTTACTTACCATTGTTGTTGTTATACTCAAGTGGAACCCCAACATGTTACAATTGTGGGGATATGTATCAGAGTGTTTGGTTGGAGTTTGGAGTGAGAAATTGGTTCTTATTAGTTTAGATAACATAAGGTGACTGTATATAGTGAATTTCGATTCATTTAGTCCTAATAAAATATCTAAAAAAGTATTAATGTGGAAAACATATTTCTATGTGGGAATCTGATTAATGGATTTTTTATTTGGAAAATTTTGTGTAATATTTATTGGGTATGGAGGATGGAATAAAGGATCATGGAGATTTATTTCATGATTTTGTATGTGTGATTGATTTAGAAATAGTTTTTATGTGGGAAGAATATTACAAATATATACATAGTTTTTTCACAACATATACCATCACACCTTGATTTTCAATTCCATTCTTTGGTTTAAATCCTCTTTCGGTTGTTAGGTTTCTCTTGGTTTTTGAGTGTTCTGAGTTTGAAATTTTGGTGTCTCTTGTGTTTTTGATTTATGAACTTGGTCTTGGGGGTATTTTATGATACTTGGCCTCCTATTTTTTCATAATTTTGGTGTTAGGTTGTGGTGAATTGGAGTTGGTTTAGTGACACTCCTAGTGGCACCACTTATGGGGTAAGTTGTTGAGGTGGTTTGTACCCTTGTGTTGGATGAGTTTTAGGTTGTAAAGAGTGCTTTGTTTTGGGAAAATTTCTCCCATATTATTGAACTATCTTTCATCCCTGGTTCCCCCTTGTACCCACCTAAATTTGGATGATTATTGAAGGTTTTTGGGTGCCCATAATCGACCAGATGGTTTGGCCACACGGTTCCAAACCGTGCCGCCAAACCGTGCAAGGGTGTCCAGCACATTAAAATTTGATGTTTTTTAACCTTTTTTCTTTGCCAAAAATAAACCAAATCCGCCCCTCTCTTCTCCATTTCGTTCTCTACCTCCAGTTATAGCCTTCAAGCCCTCTCTCCCTCCCTTGGTACTCAATTTTTAAGGGAGATTTGATGGGGGAAAAATCAAAATCATGTAAGTAAACCATTATATCTTTGATTTCTTCCATTTCCTTAGGGTTTATTTCACCCTTTATTGAGTTCTAAATTTTTTAGAAGCTAGGGTTTGTACCTAGGATTTAAATTTTTGTCTTTTGGGTGAATTATTGAGGTTTTAGGTCACTTTCATCTTACTTATGGTGCGGTGATGGTGCGAATGAAGTTTTGCACCAATATTTGAGGGGTTTGTCAATTTTGGTAGGTGGTTCCATGTGTAAACAATTATTGATGAGTTATCTTGCTTTATTTACTCAATTTTCATATTCCTGTGGTGATAATACTATTTTTGGTAGAATTAGTAAAGACATTAGTGTTAAACTTAAATTTTTGTTTGAAATTGTGTACTTTTCAAATGCAACCCATGTGATACCTTCTGTGGAAGTTTTATAAAATATGAAATAGATTTATTAGTTGTTGAAAGGGGCTGAAAATTATGGTTTATTATTTCCTTAGAGTCATGTGGTCCTTGGAAGGGGGATTTTTATTGGGATTTATGTGTAGAACTTTGTGTACTTCTTGAAGGTGTTTTATGAAAATGTGTGTTTTTCGTGTGTATCTTTGGTGGTATAAATTGAGATGATTTTACAGTACTTGAGAATGGTTTAGTAAATGTTTCAAGGGATGAAAATTCAACTTTTTTAGGGTCTTGGTGTAATTTTGTCCTTGAAAGGGGGTTTTGAAATGGGTTTTGTGTGCAAGAATTAGTTATACCCTATGAGATTGTCTTGTAAAAATTGTAAATGTTTTATTTGGTTAAACAAAGTGGGAAAAGGGTGTATATGTACTGTTTAGGTGAGTGTGTTCACCTAATATTTTTTTAAAGGTAAAGTGGTGATTTAAGATGTCAAACATTTTTAGAATGATTTATTAATTATTGAAATATTTTACTAAATTGTCATGTGGGTGCGAAACATGTTTGTGGACTGTTTTGTGTGAGTTTAATGATAAAATGAAATTTTAAGGTGAGAAGGGTATTATGTGATATGTGTGTGGGATGTTATGTGAGTTGGAATGTCCTAGAAATGTTTTATAAAATTGTTTAAAGTATTTTTTGAAGTGTTAAAGAAATGTGAAAAGTGTTGTGGGCTATTTTGGCGTGAGTATGATTTCAAAATGCATTTGAATGAACACGTGGATTATGTAACTTGTGTGATATACATGGGGACTGTTCGGTTAATGTGTGATGTGTATGTGGTATTTTAATGTGTAAAGTATCTTTCTTGACTTGTTGAACTTGTTTGAGCACAAGAGGTAAACCTGAGTATCTTGGTGGGTGGATGTGTACTATTATGCTAGTGATTCCGTTGGGTTTGGACTTAGTTTCGCATAGAACATTTGAATTTTAAAAAAATAACTAAACTATTATGATGATGATGATTGGGGACCACTAGGTTATGGGTATGTTCCCTACTAGTGGATTGTTCACGAGAATGGATATTATGATGGCTACTCTCACAAAGATACGAGTTAACAAAGACCCACAACGAGCTAGTGCCTAAGGGTTATTTCCTATTGCTTGTGCTCATTAGTTACTTTGTGATTACAGTTGGTATATGGTATGGTTTGATGGAAAATATTCAGTATCTCTTCCATTTATTTAAAAAGTATTGATTACTTAAAATAGACCACTTGAAAATTGCTTCTATTTAAAGATGCATCTTTTAGAAATTGTAACTAGCATTTCATGTTTTTGAAAACATGAATGCTTTTTGTCATTAAATTTTTATCACACGGAATCTCTCAGTGATGGTATCCTACGATGCTTTGGCTCACACCCTACTTACACATTTGGGTGTAAGTAAACTTGGTTATTTTTGTCACAGGTTTGGGTATAATTTTTGTGCAAGTGGTTCAGGTTTCTAGCGGTCCTTCTTAGTGAGTTTTCATGAAGATGGCTTGAGGGTGATTCCCCCTTGAACTAAGGAGGTTCTTGGCTGTCCATTTTGTATTTTGTACCTTTGTAATGGTCTTTAAACATTGTTTTGAATTATGTAATTCAGTTATTAAATTTTTTAAAGGATGTTTTTTTTGAAAAATCCAGATTTGTTTTATTGGATTAGTTTGTTGTTTTAAGTTTATAAACTTGGGTAAATCATTCCCAATTTTTAGTTTATGATACCTAGGTACTTGTGAGAGTCTATGGGAATCGAGAAAGCCCTTCATGCCTTATCACGATTTGGGTATGGTGCCAGTTTGATGGCTACCGAATTCATTTTGTGATATATACCTTCATCTTAATTGTTTAAGTCCTCTTTATTTTATACATAACAATTTATAGATATATCTAAATTAATAAAGGGGGTGGTACTTGAGGAGTTTGAGTCAATACTTTAGGAATTGGTATAATTAAGGAAGAGAAATAAGGATGAGGTCTACTGGGAATTAGAGGTTGGGAGATTGAGATTTGAGGTTGATGCAGTTTATAGAACACTAATGGCCCATCACTTACACAATTCTAGAGGTAGTTGCCTCTGAAGTATTAGTGTCAAGACTCAAATAGTTCAATGAAGTGTTTGATATAGGAGGTAGAGATCATGTTCCAACAAGTGAAAATATTATCTAATTACTATATAGGATTAATAGAAAACATACCTCAGGATAAAACATTGATTTATGGTTACTATACTGTAGTGATCAGAGAGAGTTGAATTTAACATGGTAGGAGTTTTGTACTCTTTTCCATAGAGAGTCTCTTTTAATTACTCTTTTTACAGATCATCAATAAGAATTTAAATAAATTGGAAAATAAGACTCCAATATATGAGATTTTGTATCTTATATTACTAAATTGGTATGTTACCCCACTGACATGATGGAAATTGATGAGATGAGTTTTAGGAACTTGAATGAATCCTTGAAACTCGAGATACATAAATATGTTGTAATTTTTAACTTGTATATTTATTCAAGAGTTTTTTAGAGTTTTATGGTGGGAATAAGGTTTCTTAGGAGTAAAAATATATATTAATAGAGTGTATAGAATTTTTAGTGGGTTAAAAAATTAAGGATCATCTTAGATAGGGGTTTGTATACATTTTTCATCAATATAGATGCAATGTGGGGATCAATCAGGACCTTGGTCTTTAACTCATCCTATTCCTGTTAAGACACCGATATCTTTGGTAGGTAGTTTCCATCATATATAATGTTCTTCATAATGGTTTGGTCTATTATGTTTTACATTTGGTGGTATAGTGAACGGACTGTTTAAATAACATATAGCTTTATAAATCCAACATAGAGAAACCACTAAACGTATAATGGTGGATAAGACATTGAAAAAGGGAAATTATTTTGGGAAGTTGTATTAATAGATGGTATAGGTGGAAGAAATCATTTTCAAGGATAGGTATTGAAATATGGTGTATGTGGGGGTCCAAATATTGATGCACCTCAACCCTAGTGACTTAAGGATATTAGCCTCAGGGATTAAGTGGAACCCATTATTGTGAGGGTGGTTTGGAAGTGGGGTCATGTAGGTTGAGGGTTGTTTTATCTGATGGAGGATATGGAAAGGGATGGGGTAGATGAACCCCATATAATTAAATATAATATTATTATTTTGTAAAATTTATCTTTTATTTTAGTTGTAACAAGTGATTCACACCTATCTAGTACCTCGAGTCTCATGATTGTACTTAACCCTCCCATTTTGATGTTAGTGATACTACTTTCTTTACCAGCACCATTTTGTCAATGTTTCATTTATATTGGTGTTTTTAGGGGATGTATCATAGTTTTTGGAAGTAAAACAAATGGTTTGGGATTTCATTTGGTTATATTTGTGACTTTATGTTGTGATCCTTAGCATATACTAGCTAGAATAAGTCCAAGTTTGTATGAATTATTTTAGACAATGGTTCATCCTCACTAGCCCAAGTGGGTAATTGACAGTGGTTATTTGAGATAGAGACAATCACTATGAGATTGGAATTCAAAAGTTATAAGTCATAACTAACAATTTTTCTATTATACACTTATATATGATGAATGTATACTCCAAATATTTTCCATTATTATTGAAGGAATTCACTAATGTATTCCATAAAAATGTTTTTATCTTACCACCATAACGAGAGGTGGAGTTTATCATTGAGCTCATTTTGGGAAAATATCCTATCTATATGTGACCTTTTCAAATGGAACCAATTAAATTATAATATTAAATGGTGGGGGTGGATGACCTAATATTTGACTGATCATATCACCATGGGGCACTCTAGTTTTATTCACAAATAAGGATGAAAAGAGATCATGATACAACATTGATTATTTCTAGTTAAACTTTGGGAAGATAAATAATAATTATCCATGACCGCATATTGAGGGCCTTTTTAGTCAACTTCAATGTGAGTGAGAATTCTCCAAGATTGATCTTATAATAGAATGTCATTAGTTGTATATTTAGGAGAAGGATATTTTAAGGTCAACATTTTTATGTTAGTATAGATAAAAAAAGTTCATGGTGGTTCCCTTTGGGGTGAATAATGACTCAGTAGTGTTTTTGAGTATGATGAAAAAATCCTTCCATCAACACATATATATCTTCATTTGGATATTAATTAATGAAATATTTGTATATTCATAGACTAATATGGAGAAATATAATAATTTACCATTCATGTTAAAGACATAATGGAAACACTAACCTTTTAAAAATATCTTAATGTGGTTGTTTTAGATATTGTAGGTATAATTTTCAGGCCATGTTATATTTGAGGTTGTATTTGTTTCTCATAAAACTAATTTTCAAATAGTAGTATCTTAGTATCCATTAAAGAGTTCCCTTGAAGTCTAGAGTTTCATGGGGATACTATGTTATTAATAAATTTTTGTACTAAATTTATCCAAGATAGAGGATCCTTTTTTAGTACTGAAGAAGATAGGGAAATATTTCACATGGATGGAGTAGTGTTAGGTATCCTTTGATCTTATAAATTTTAATTTAACCTATGTACCAATTCTATGATTACTATAGGAGGGGACACTATATAAGGTTTACAATGTTATTTCTCAATTAGGGATTAGTTACAATTTCATGAAAAATAAAAAATTTATCACATAAAGAGTGAAGAAATTGAGGATTCACAAGTTTGAATACACTAACAATGACTTAAAGTAAGAAAATGTTCTTTCATTAAATTCATGATGGCGCTACATTCTTTAAGATTTTTTTGGCATAATTGAATTAAAAAATATTAATATATATATATATTTCTCATTATAAACACTTTCAATTAATTTTGGATAGAGCTATTGAGAAACTATTATTTTGAGATTATATATACCTTGAGTAAAGGTAACAAAATAATAGACACCTTGAGAAGGATTTCATATAGGAAATTTTCCTGGGAACCCAAAGAGGAGTGAGGGATGATAAAGCAGTGGGTGGAATTAGATATATTGAAAGTGGATTTCAATATGGAACAATGTGTTTGTAATGTAAATGAGAACCTAACTACAAGGTATAACATAAACCTATTATCCTTGGGTAGTCCGTGGTAGGTTGGTTAGATGGTATGGTGTATTGTTCAGCCCTGTTGTGATTGCACCACCATTGTGATATGTGATATGGCCTCAAGAGAAATCCATAATAACTAGAGGTTTATGTCTATAATTGAGGGTTTATTGATACTTATTTTGGAGTGATTTACCCTTTAATGGTCCATCACATTAGGAAAACAAAATATAAGCATCTAAATACTAAGAGATAATTGAATAAAAAAACAAAAAGCTCATGGTAATATCCTCAAATGCCCATAAATTTCATAAAAGTAACCAATACTCAAAATTATACTTCACAATCCAAAATATAGTTAGTATAACTAAAATAGAACATAAAAATATAAGTGTAAAACCCACACAACAAGACATTAAACACATATAATCTCAACTCTATATTATTTCCAGATACTAACTCCCAGCTACATTGACCCCTTTCCTTTACCTAAAACATCATGAAATATCCAATCTCGTCATGTATATACATCCCCTAAAGGACAAACTTTACATATATTGGAAAATTATATACTAGAAATCTCAAGGAAAATCATTCCCTATCACAGAATATCCTATCTTATCCCACCATAGGTCACTATTAGGTGACCATAATCATGGGCCATTTTTATAAAAAAACTAGTGGTAAGAATATCTTGTATCACAGTAATCCATGAAAACATATCAATTTCATTCCATAACATTATTTTTTAACATTAAAAACATATACAAGCAATACAAATTAAAAAATTTATTTATATAATTTAATCATAAAATCTAAATGGGAAAACACACATAAAGAATCCCCATTTAGGAATCTTTAACTAAAGTTCAACCTATGATTATTTAATAAAACTTTTAAAAATAATAAACTATTTAACACATTCAAATTCCATTTTTAACAATTAAACATTACCTTAAACAACTTACCAAACACACACATTAACCATCTAAGAATGAGGTTAATTCCTAAGGTACACTAGGCACATTTATCCTACCTAATACCGTATTTCATAATTGAAGGTGGAAAATTAAAGTAGTAACATCACCCTTTAAACACATGGTAAAGTTTAATATAACAAAAAAACATAAAAAAATTCCTAATTTAATTAGATGAGTTTAATAAACAACATTTAAGACTAAAAACATCAAATAACCCATCCCAACATCTTTTCCATCCATTTTTAACCATATTAAATAACCACATTATTATTCACCTGAGTTTCACATATTAAATAGGCCATTATATTACTTGTTAATCACTTTAATAATGGTTATAAAATATTAATAACACTTAGAAACCATTTTATATTTTAATTAATTTTCTAAAATTCATGGTAAATTTATTTTTTATCAATTAAACTGTTTTCCAAGACAATAAATACTTAAAGGAAACTAATTCATCAAATTATCCTACATAACACATGTAAACACATATGAAAATCCATGAGAGTGAAAGAGGTCACCTACCTCAATGATTTCATAAAATCTACATAATGTTTGGACCCTTAGTAACCCTAAGCATATAATAATTCAAGAATATAATGAACTAGAAGCATGAAAAATGGTATTAGAATCACATAGTGACCAAAAAACCATTACCTTTACAGAAAGGTAAAATTCATGAAGAACTAATAGAGATAAACCCAGCACACTAAAAAAATCATAAATCTAAGATCAAATAAATCATGAATTGATCATTGAAGATAAAAGATGACGGGGAATGTCTATGGATGATAAACTCTATTAAATTATGCACAAAATACTACTAGGATGAATAAATATTATGTTAAGGATTAAATCTCATTTCTATAAAATAATATATTTACCCTTATTTAAAAAATAGTCATTGAGGTCATATAATACCTAACCAAAACATACCGATCACTTTCTGGATCCTTGTATACTCAGTACAAGTCCACCGGCTACATAGTGGCTGGTCTAATGGACTTGTACTACTAGAAGTGTAATGTCCCAACCTATCTCACTCCATAATAACCATATCGGAGCATCTCATGACCTCACAAATTCATCCATATGAAATAGAGGCTACCCTGATTAGTAATGAGGGTATATGGTAATACACGAGTGAGACTAAAGCTTCATATCATAGTAGAATAAATATGGAAATAACATAAAACCATCCGTCACAATAACCAGTTTAATGAAATTATACATTATAATTATAGTGATCCAAATGAAAAAAAACCACATTCAATAATAGAACAAACTATCCAAAATGGTACACAATCCCGAAAGACACCAATAATATTTAGTGTGGGTTGATTATATTAGAACTAGAGAAAAAGTAAATAAACTGAAACCAAAACCATGTATTAAGTCCCAACACAACCCCATATCCGGACTCCATCCAATCTATCGAACTCAACCATAAAACACAAGGAATTTTCTATATTTGTTATTGTAGTTATGATACCTTCTTGGGTACCAAAGTACTAGGACCCCCCAATATAGGTGTGAGTATAATTCAGTTAGACACCACGAATGGTGACCCTAACATAAGTAGTATACAAAATCCTTGTACAATGTGACATTCTTATAAAGAATAAATAAAAAACTATGTAAAAATACCTGTCATGGACATGGGTATTATCTAAGTCACCTGAGGGTGACCATTCATACTTTTTTCAATGTTATAATTTCACTAAACACAATAAATCAACACCTAGGGGAAATAAAGGCGTACCTCAGAACTATCTCATATATAAACACATAGGGGGATGAGCAACCTGACCAATAACTATCTCATACATATACATACACATAGGGGGAGACTAAAAATCCACCCCAAAACCATTTTATATATAAACACCATGGTGGTAATAGAGACCTACCTTGGAATCATCATATATATATACATAATACCAGGGAGAAATAAAAGAATACCCCAAAAATATATCATATATAAATACCCAGGAGGAAGAGAATCCCACCATGAAACTATCTCATATATAATCACCCATGGAGAATATCAACCCACCTCATAACTATCACATATATAAACATATATGAGGAATAAATACCTACCCTGAAATCATAGAACACCATCATCATTAGGGATATAATATTCCCTTTATGATATCAAAATATATTATAATCATTGGGTAGAATAAGTGGTCCACTTACATTTCACCATATATCATAATCATCAGAGGGATAAGCAACCCATGCGAATATAACTTTATATCTTAATGATCACATGGTTTTTCCACTTGATCAAACTCATTATATATTTTCTTGGCCATACACTCAAGAACACAACCTACTCCCGTAATCACATTATTATAGGGATTAAACTACATTATCCCCCTTTTTAAATTCTATTTTGGGTCAAGACAAGACTGGCGAAGCCACTCTAGTCCCCTTGGTAACATGAAGTCACAAACACCCCACATAGTTTTCTTTATATCATTCTCAAAATTTAGAGTCAAATCCCACTACCCAATCTATATAGAATATCTAAACATAACTATTATCATATCAAAATCTAATCATCCACCCATGGAAGAAAATTTTATCAAAACACTAAATTAATGGAATAATGATCATCTTGATTTTAATCCATGTTAGGTAGGCCCTCTCACGGATAACCTACACATAAATATTTTCCATAGTATAAAAACCCAAATACACATACCAGTGGGGTATATCCAATCACACTATACACTAATAAACTATCCAAGAGGCTATATAATAACTAAAGGTTCTATATGTCCCATCCCTTTACTAACCATTTCAAATCCATTCCTCTCCTCTACTCAGAGGGATCCAATGGAACCTATTTTAGGGTCCACTAAGTTATATTCATTTAATTTATCTCCCTCTAGGGTCAATATATCACATAAAAAATAATTTTAGTCATTATCATTACCATATATGACTTAGAAATAAATATTTTTGTTCATGATTCTCTCATGGCCCAAGACACTTCTATTCTACTCAATGATGTTTAAATGCAACAAATCATTTTCAATTCAAATTTAGACACACACAAGCTGTGACAACACATATCACATGTTAAATAACAAAATAAATAATTCTTAGGTAGATGTTTAGGAACCACCTACATCATTTAGTGTTGTTACCTTTAAGAGATGCTTGACCACCAACATTGACCAAGATCAACTATCCATTTTCCAACAACATAAGGCCCTAATTACATCAATAACCACTTAATAAATCATAATAAAATTATAATAAGTTTACACATTAAAATAATATTAATTATATACATAATAAGTTGGGGATAAGTAATAAATTTCTCATCGAGCGATATCCCATTGCAAAACCTTGATCAATAGGGTGCACACCACCCATCGACATCCCCTAAAACCTCTAGAATTAAAAATAAATAATATCTCATTTACAATCATCCATAAATTTCTATTAAAATGATTAATATACATAAATATATAAAATAAGAAAAATAACTCAATGAAATTTTATGAAACCTATTACCCCAATCCTCCTAGGATCCTCATTAGCTAATCTAGGAAAAACCACATCATATCAAGATGATTCCACCATGCAACGATGAGGTTGTCACTCAAATACTATACTGAAGACACCTCAATATTTGTATATCAATGGAGAAGATAAACCAAGTTATAAGGAGAAATAAATACTATAAACAATGAAGAAAACCACCTTTAATCATCATGGATCATAGAGGATGAAAGGAGGAAGATGGTGGGAATAGGAGATCAACCTACCCTATTCATTCATACCTAAAATATAGAAATACAAAGGGGTGTTTAATTTTAAAGGAAGAAAATGTAATTATATAATTAATTTAAAAATTAACTAAATATTGGAACCAGCACTAAATAAAACATAGGGATCATAAAGTAATTACTTTTTCAGATATCCCTTATAGTGTTTACCTTTGTGTGAAAACATGGGACATATTCTCTAACTATACAAAAAACATAACATGACTTCCCAATGTCACATTATGGTTTTATATTTCCATTCATGGTGTAACAAAACTCCCAGAGCATCCCAATGATATTACCTATTATATACCATTCATTACACAACCCACCTCTTATGATGTGATCTTTCACTAGGCCTCAATATTTCATCCTCACTTAGCACCCAAATTTACTCTTACATAATGTACCTCATGGAAAAACCCGTCGGTCACAATATACTATCCATCCATATCAATTTTTATTAGTCTAAATTATCATTTACTTATCAGTTTTATCCTCATGTATCATAGAGTAACACTTAAATATCATAAATAACCCTTACATATCCTGTAGTTAACCCTTATGTATCCCATGTTAACCTTTACATATCATTGAGTTAATGTTTATGTGTCCTATAGTAACCCTTAAATATTTCATATTTAACCCTTATATATCATAGGGTTACCCATATGCATCATAGGTCAACCCATACATATCACCCACAAGGTGGACCATATATATCATAGGTCAACCAATAAGTATCCATTATATTGGAACCCTTATATATTACAAGGTGACCCTTATGGATCATAGATTAAACCTTATTCATAACTCATAGGGTGACCCATTTCCATCCATTAAAAATTTAACTAAACAAAACTCCCACCATGACACAATGATCACTAGTTATGGTGCAACCCGTTTCTTGTAGTATAAATATATGGTAAGGCTATCCTGACCCTACTCCGATTCTCACCCAAGTACCAAAGACACACCCTAGGCCTCTAAAAACATCTAAAAAAACCTACTAGAGATGTTAAAACTCATGTAATATTGTTTTGAATCATAATTATTTGGACATCCCCAACTAGGAGATCAAAATTTTAGTTTTCCACGATTTTCACCAACTCGTAATGATAAGGGTAATTACAACCTCCCCACTATAATGCTCATCATCCCCAAGAAGTCACTTATTGTATCCTATTTAAACTATCTAGGTCATTAATCCCCAATTAATAACCCAAATTCAATGTCTCCCACTAGTTATGGTTTTGCAAACACTACCCCTAAACCATCTCTACTCCTCAAAAACTGAGGAGCCTCTCATCTCACCCCCTCATAATGAAATTCATTCCTCAAATGATGATTTTTGACTCTATATAAACTAGAAAGATAAATCATGTATAAAATGAATTAGAATGTAACATATCACACCAAAAATTCTTTAATACCAGTTAGACCATGCATCATAACATTGATGAATTCCATCAACTTTATGGAAATGCCCTACTCCTGATATAATTCACAAATTTTTAAACCACATAATTTATAAACCATTAGTTGGCACAACTATTCTGTACCAAACCAAAAATTTTCTATTGTAACAACTAAGTGTCACCGGAATATACTTAGCTATAACTACCCAATATTTTAAAAGAATAAGACTGTGTTCGATATCATATAGGACACACAACACTGAGTTTTAAGCGATACATGATATACTGTTAAAATATTATTATTTTACTTAACCATTATAACCTAGACAATAATTTTTCAAGAATGAAAATTTTTAATCACACTATAAAAATATTTATACATTTTTTATAATTTATAAGACTGTGTTTGAAAGAATAAGACTATGTTCGATAGCATATAGGACACACAACACTTAATTCTCAATAAAATCATTTTATTCTCTAAAAATACATTTTCTTCAAAAATGGTTTTATATTTCATTTTATGTTTGGAAATCATAATTAAGTTATAAATTTTTTGAAATTTTATTTTATAAAATTAATATCATTTTTTAAATCAGTATCTTAAAATTATCTTAGTGTGAATTTTTTGGAATATTTTGAAAATAGTGATTTTTAGTGAATAGTGAAAAATACCAGTTTTTGTAAACTTGTCATTTCTTTTCAATAAATTAAGTTTTATTATGATTTTAATTTTATTTAAAATTAAAATAATAATTATTAAGTTATAATTAATACAATTAAATAATTTTAATCATGTTTATACCATATTTTGGTATAAGTTTATATTTATGCTTAAAACATATTTTTATGAAAACTGTTTTTAAGTGCATAATGTTCCTCCATTTTAATTAATTAAAATAACCACTAAGAAGGAATTATTTAAATAAAATTTATATATTATATATAAAAATATATGAATTTAAATCCATATTATTATTACCACTACTCATATAGTTAATATAATATTATTTTATTCTTAAAAAATGAATTTCTCAAAAAACCATTTTTCAACATGATTTGCAGGTTTATTTTTAAATTAAATTTTTCCAATTTTATGAATTGAATTTGAAAAAAGGATGAAATATTTTGAATTATAATAATTAATATTAGGTAATAAGGTGAACTTCATTTTTGATCATAATGTATAGTTAAAATCATAAAAATTAATTATGCCGATTAAGGTTAAAACAGGTTTACTGAGGGAGGGGGGGGGGTGTTAAACCAAAGGATATGGGTAAGTTTGAAAATTAAAGTGGTAAAGATCATATTTTATGGTCATATTTCCACCTTATCCCATTACACTTTCAAATATAATGTCATTTGGAAGCATTTTTCTAGGGAATAACTTTATCATTTTGTATTATTTTAGGAAATTTCCAACTAGTTTCTAAGAAAGTCACCTCCTCCACTTACAAAAGGGAACCTACTACCACAATTTATTCACACCTATAAAGATATATAGCTCAAAAAAATCTTGGAATAAATATCTCCCTAATATCCTTATCAACATTATAGAGTTTATGTTCTTCCCAGAAGACCAATCTTAGGGTCCCTAATAAGAGATCCAAAAGAGATTTCTCTATGCGACGGTAGTCATAATCACTAAGATATTTATTTTTTAATTATTATTTTATCACCATTAATTGTGTATTAAAAGTTACAATATTATAAAAAAATTATCTAACATATAATTGGATTCTATTATGTTAATGTAATAATATTTATCCATCTTCTTCTCCATCAAATGGGAAATAATGTCATTGCTCGTGTGTATGGCGGACTACCACATCAAGAACCGATGTAATTTTTTTTCATAACTGACTCACATGGATTGTCATAATTATGTAAATAATTAATATATATGATACATATGAATTTATATTAATTCTATAAAATTAACATATAGTCTACTTCCTTACACTTTCACCCATTAAGGAAATGATGTCGTCACTTATGCGTATGTACGACCTACCATCTGCACAAAGTGATATAATTAATTTTACATATTGGACTTTTAAGAATGGTTATAAAAGGTATATAAACACTGAATTTGATATTTATAAAATTATAATAATTATATATATGATGGATCTATATACTATTCATAAGAACCATAACCACCACAACAAAACTTGCATGAGAAAATGAAGTAGTTAACACCTAAAACAATGGTCATAATGAAATATTTTCATTGAAAAGGTGGTAAGATGTTATAAATGGATCATATATGATATTATAAATATTAATATGGTTCTATTATAACTTAATAACATCCATAAATTCATTATAAATTAGTTTAAATAATGTTTAACTAAAGATAACTATTAGGCAAGATATTTCGTCCCAATTTATGCTCCATTGAGAAATATTTGTTATTACACACATATTAAATTTTATGTGTTGTATATAATGAAACTTTGATGTATTTAAAATTAATAAATATTTATTAATTATGATTAATTCTTTATTTCAATCCTATTATTTCAAGGGGTTACAATTTAAAATTTACCAAAGAGGTAAGAATCTATTTTACATTCTCACTTTATTTTGGGATTGATTTTAGTTTCATTAAAGAAATATTATCATTTATCCATCATAAGATATAATAATTTTTATATCAAATGGATATTTAAGGAGTTTCTATATTTTATTCTAAATTTTCATCTCTCTGGTAATTTAATAAAGAAAAAACATTTTAAAAGAAAATTCAATTTTATTTATCTTTAAATTAGATATATTTTTCACCATTTTCAATGTATCTCAAAGATATTTTACAAAAGTAATTTTATTTAATCAAAATATTTATTAAAGAAAATTTTAAGTTATAATTGAATTTTCAAAAAGGTTATTAAATGAATTTTTCTAATGTTTTTAAATGGTTGTTTTTGGTTTTCTTTATAAAAGTCAAAAGGAATGTATTTTAATGTATACAACGATAACAAAATTCCCCGACACAGTAACCATTTTATGATTTTTATTAATATAGAAATTTTCAATGGTTTTACAAATAGAAATATTTTTACAAAATATTATTTTAATATTTAACTTTTATTTCCTTTATTTTTCCAAAGGACATGATTTTATATTACTGATGAATTGATGGTCATCTCTTGTCTCTTATTAATTTTTTGGTTGTTAACTTTATCTTGAAATGTCCAATTTTTTATAATCAGTGTACATTAACTTTAAATTAAATATAAATATTATTTATCATTGATATAGTTATTTCTTAAACCATATATCATTTCTATATAGGGTGGCTTAATTTTAAAGTTATTTTATTGAATGGGGAAATATTGATAATCCATATTCTTTACCCAATATGAATATTTATTGATAAGACATATTATTCATGAATTAAATATATCATTCCATATATGAATAATTCCTTTTATACATAGTGATGTGTGGTGCCCATAATTAAATATCCCCTCAACGCATTGATAGGTCTCATGATAAAAATTGGTTTTCCACATTAAATAGTTTTTTACCCACAATTTTAAATTGTCTTGGCTCAAGGTCTTGATGGTATATATATTATGATATCTGAGATCAATAAATCTAATATTATGAATTTCATTTATTAATAATTTAATAATTATTATACATGGGATCATTTCATTGATATTATCCGTGGATGCATTTTTTTATCAAATAATTGATTAAATGGAATGTTTTTTCAGTTATTTACCTTACTATATTGATTATTACTTATTTACTCATGATATATATTTTTTACATAACACTTAATGATCACTTGAGATCACCATTATTTTTTCCCTTTTCCTATGATATAAAGATAAATTATTGGAATGAGTTTCAAGGAGGCACACCATTATCTTTTATTATGCTTTATATTCTATTCCCAATATAAAATGGGTATCATGTATGTATTTGGTTCTCCAAGACTATTAAACTGACCATTACTTTAGGATTATTACCCTTGTATATTTTATGACTTAATAAAGTGGACATCAGTTATGGATTAATGGAGTCATAATTGTTATAGTTGGTATCAGATAATCTTTAGTAGAATCCCTGATAAATAGATTTAGGAAAACATAGATTTGTGGATATGGTCCTTTGTATGAATTTGAGGATATTTATAAGTATAAGATAACATCTTAAAGTTTTGTAAAGGTAAATATTATGTGTATTTTTAACAAATACATCCTTATCTAGATACTATAAGTGTATGTGGGTCTAGTACATTTATACATAGGGGTAATAACTCTAAAAAGACCACATTGGGATTTGAATCGATCATCACCTCATGCATGAAAACAGACCTTAATGCACACATAATTTGACACAACCAAGGGATATACTTCTGTTAATTCAAATTTTATTTATGAACCATAAATATGGATTTGAATAAATGATGATAATGAATGATCTAGGTAAAACCTAATGTGTATTATATTTTAAATAAGGTGTCATGGTTTAAACATTCTATAAATGATTATATGGTTTTACAATAATTTTTTTTTCATACTATGCTTTTCTATTTTAGTTAATGGTTGGAACCTGAAAGAATAATTTTAACATTGAATATTATGGAAAATGTGGTGATTTTGAGAAACAAAATGGGATGATGATTGGAGTGAAAGATATCATGAATATTTCTAATTAGTTATCCCGATATATGATTAACAAAATATACCTTAACAAAATCCCAGATTCAATAAATAAGATAATGATGTAGTCCTCTAAGAGATTGAGTGGTGGAGACCATAGAGAAGATAAGGTTATATTTTCTTTATGTCATAAATTCGGAAAGAGAAACATAGGATAAAATTTTAAATGATTAGGAAAATATTTTATGTGTGGAAAATAAGGGCATAGAGAAATGAATTGATGAGGAAAGGAATGGAGTTCCATGGAGTGAAATAATTTTCATCCTAAATATCCATATATTGTTCATTGTCTTGAATATGGAGAACTTGGAAATTATCTGATTGAATAAATTTTTTAAAGGTTAACTCCTAGAATAATGATGGACCTATTACAAAGTAAAAGGGTTTAAGTATTTATGTATTGGGAATCAAGAATTATATTTTTGAATAATTTTTATGAATATAATTTTGGTTATAAGAATCATGAAACATATAATTATGGTGTGAATTTTTTGGAAACATATATGTATTAATATAGGATTAACTCAAGATTTATGGATACCATAATGGGTATATGATTTTATGTTTAATCATAAGTTCAAAGTATTAGAAACCCATTTTGAGGTTTTAAGTAATGGGATTTCCATGAAACTAATGAAATTTTGGGTGATTCTTCTTTGGATTTAGGTATATACAACCTTACGTTTAACATGATGTATTATTTATGGGGAAACATTATCTTCATCATTTTAAAGTTATTGATAACCTTTATGGTTAATATGATTATTATTATGGTAATAATAGTTATTTAACATTATTTGATTTTGTGATAAAATAAGTCATGTAAAAAACCCTTAAGGTTAAAAAAGGATTTTATAACGAATTTTATTTTTAGGTATTTTCATCATATTTGTTGGAATGATATAATATTTATATTAATATAGTTAAAAAAGGAAAAAACACATGCTGTGCAACAACCTATCACATCTAGAGAGGTCATGGAGCATGAACCCATAACCGAAGGGTGATAAGGGTACATCCCCTAGCACTAGCCTACATAATATCTTGGTTAAAATGAAATTTTTATTAATTAAATGATATGTTGTATAAATACTTATGGAATGGATTAAATTGACCATTGGGTGTTAAAATTTATTTTTTAGTGATTAATGTATTGTATTGGATAACTTGAGCTAACCAATTTGGTTTGGGTAAATATTTAGAGACAGATGAAAAATAATGGTCACTTTTTTTGGATCTTTTCATCTATTAAAAGTTAATTTTAGTGTTATAGGCATACAAAATTCATCTTTGATATTCATTTCTTAGAGAAAAAATTGATGTGAAAATTAATCAAAGCACAACCCAATGATGAAATTGTGCCTATGGAATCCAAATATTTCACTAAGTATATTTTCTAGTGTTATCTATCTAGATAGTAAAATAATCTATAAAATATAATAAAAGGATATTGAAAGAAATATTTTATCAATTACATTCATATCTGATGAATCGATGGTTATTTAACCAATCCTAAATTTATGGTTTTGTGGTAGTTAACTTTATCTTGACCATGTTCTCTATGAATCTCTATTAGTCCTTAGGTGTTAATTTTCTACTCCATGTCCATATTTTCACTTCCCACTAATGTTATCTGATTTAAAAACCTAGTTTTATGATATCTTTCATATTTATATTTCCTTTTTTAAGAGGTAGTTTTATTAAACCTCTTATAATGTGGGTGTTCCATAAAGGAATTTTCAAAATTTAAATGATTTTTTAGAGAATAAGTTAATATTTCAAGGATGAAATTTATTTAAGTTGGGGAGAATTTAACACCCTAATATTTTAAAAGAATAATTTTGTGTTTGATAGTGTATAAGAAAAACAACACTGAATTTTAAAAAAACCATGATAGATTATTAAAATATTATTATTTAATCTAACATTTATAACATAGATATTAAGTTGGTGGGAATGAAATTTTTTAACCACCTTATGAAAATATGTATAAATGTCTTATAAAATATTTTTATAAATAATTACTTAATTATCAATAAAATAATTTTATGCTTCAAAAATAAATTTTCTTCCAAAATGGTTTTATTTTTTCTTTTATATTTGGTAATTTTAATTAATTTATAAAACTATTAGAAATTTTATTTTTAAAAAATAATATCATTTTTTAAATCATCATATCAAAACTATCCTAGGGTGGAATTTTGGGACATTTCTAAAAAGAGTGATTTGTCACTAAATAGTTAATTTTTTTTTTTAAAACTATCATTTCAGTTCAATAAATTAAGTATATTTATGACTTGAGTATTATTTAAAATTTTATAAGTATTATTTATTTAATCTAATTAATTACATTTTAATTGTGTTTATACGAGATTTTGGTATGATTTTTTGTAGGATTAAAAATTCATTTTTCTGAAAGCTCTTTTTACATACATAATTTTACCCCATTTTAATTAATTAAAATTACTAAAAATAATGAAATATTTAGATGAAATTTATAGAATATATATCTAAATATATTAATATAATATTAAATTTTATCATTGATTCATTTTATTAGTATTGTTCAAAATTTCAATAATTTTAATATCTCATATACTTAAAAATTTGGAAATGTCTAGATGTGCCCTTGAGTACTAAGAATGAGTTAAAATTTAAATAAGTATAGAACTAAACATGATTTTAAATTTGAATAAGTATGGAATTAAATATGTGTGAAAATTTGGCTAAGTCTATAACTGACTATGAATGAAAGTTTGGTTAAGTCTGGAACTGACCGTTGGTGAAAATTTGTCTAAGGAACTAACAGTGGGTGAAAGTTTAGACAAGTCTAAAACTGATCATGTTTAAATATTTGGCTATATATGTAATAAAGTCATGAAAAAATGTACCCACCACATCAACAAAAATTTACCTACCAAATGAACAAAATTCACTGACCGCATGAACAAAAATGTAGCTACCATATGAACAAAATGTACTGACCACATGAAAAAAATGTATCTACTACATGGACAAAATGTAATGAACACATGAAAAAAGTACATAACACATGAAAAAATTTATGTACGAGCTGATCAAAAATAAATTGACCTCAATTTAAAATTTGGAAAATTGTTGAACCTACCTTATGACCTATCCATGATCTTTTAATTCCTTTGTCAATTTTTACCTCAAAACTTGCTCTGTTTTATTTTTACTTTTATATTTTGAATTACTGCATGTTTATATCATATGAATTTCTTTATTTAATTATTTATTAAAAAGTTATTTATCATTTTAATACTATGGAATTTTATTTTGATTAATTTTATGTAGGGTCAATGCTAAATATTTTGGTTAAAGTTTCACATTAGTTTCATGGGAAAATGCACGTTATGAATTAAATATGGTTGGAATGTGAAAAATTTATCTTGAATTATTTATAGGAATTTTAAAAGGAAATTTAATGTTTATTATAATTATTCATTATTATTTTATTAATTATTCTAACATTTTATAAAACTACAAAATGTTTTTAATTCTAAAGATTATTGGAGTAACCCATGTATTCACATTTAATGAAGAAATCACATGCATCATTGGGAATGAAAAACTGCAAAATATTTGAAATTTAAAAGATATTGTGAAAAAAGTTAACTCTATATATATGAATTTGGTTAGATCTTTATGATGATATATTAGGTTGAAGATATTCATAAACTATACTAGTGTGACATATTTTGGCGATCAACTACAACACTTAGTCGAACTAAAATAATTTGATCCTTTACCATTGAAGAGATCTTTACTGCCATAACTCTCATGATGTGAAGTTTTAAACTAGTTCTATGGTTTTAATTATTTATATTTATTTATTTTTAAGTAATTTTAGTGGTTTATGCTACCCTTTAAAATGTAGGTAACTGACTTGTTACATTTAAAAAAATATCAAGCATTGGGTTGTGCCTCCATGTGAAAAAAAGGTAGGCTGTTCGAGTTGTGCCTCTAGGTAGAAAAAGGAATTTATATTTGGGTTAAGTCCTCCAGGGGAAAACTATTTGTAATAATGTTATGACTCTAGGTGGGAAAAAGTTATTGCAAAATTCCATTATAGTGCTATTATTGTGGGCCATCTCTCTCAGTTCGAGAGAAGGGTGACTATTAGAGTATGATTATTTAGATCTGAATGACTATAAAAATATCCCATGTCCATGTCCATTTATTTTTATTACAACAAGATTAATAACTTTATTATAAAATAAATTGAAATTATTTTTTTATATTAAAAGGTCCAATTCAACCCCACTTAACTATTTTTCCATCATAACTTCGAACAAACAATTGGTATTAGAGCTTGACCCCTAACCCTATCTATATATTTTTTTGCTAAAAAATTAATGAATTAGAAATCAATGGGAAAAGATCTATTTAATATAGAAGGAACATGTTAAAATGATGGATGGATACCTCAAAACCACCTCATTTTGACGGTACTAAATATGGTATTGAAAATCCTGAATGGAAGGTTTCATAAATCAACATAGCAATGATTATTAAAAAAATATAGAAAAAGGCATAAAATATTCTTTAAGGTGAACCTAAATATTTAGTTGGAAATGATATGGTAAAATATTTATTGAACTAGAAGGTTATGAATATTTTTTATTTTACAATAAATATAAATTTTTATATTTATATATCTATATGAAAAACTATACATAACATCTTGAAAATTCTAAAAGTTACACATATTGGTCATGATAAACTTAACTGAACATTGTTGGTCATGTTAAAAGATAAATATAAAGAATTTAATATTGAAGAAGATGAAACTTTTAATCCAACTTTCCATAGATTTACTAGAATTGTAAATGGTATGATTTATTTAGGAGAACTATAAGAAATCATATTCTTGTGTAAATAGTTCTTAGAGAGCTTACTATGAAGTGTCATGATAAAAAGGTAGTGATAGATTAAAGTAATAACATGAAGGATTATAAAATTAATGAACTTATCATATCACTATTATGATATGATTTAGAGCTTAACAATATCACTTAGGAATATAATTCAAATAATAAGGGAATTGATTTTAGGTCAAATGTATCTAATTAATCTTATGGTTTTGAGTTATAGAGAAGTGATAGGAATGATATAGATTATGTTACAAAAGGTACATATAAAAGGAATGAAGTCTATTAAATGAGATATCAAAAAGAATATCCTAAATATGACCACATATAAATTAAGAAAGGTAATTTTATTTATAATTAAGATCAAAATGTAATTCTTTTTAAGTGTAGGGAGATAGGTCACATCAAGACCGATTTCACAATATTAAATAAGAACAAAAACAAGATAAAGTAGCACAATAATTAAAAGAAGGAAATGGTTTCCAAATGTAGTTGTATAGAGTAATCAAGTAATAATGAATAATTTTACTCTAAAAAGGATATAGAAATCTTGTTCTTAATAGATCTATTAAATTAAGTAAGTGATTCTACTTATTATTCACCTTATGAATTTCAATTTTAAAAAACCATTATTGAAGAATTACTTAAATATGTAAGTATTGAACATAAAATTGATAAGAACATTGTTTTATACAATAACCATAATAGAGAACATAAATATGTTCATTTTTCACAAGGTAGAATTTTTTTTTATAAAATTATGGGTTTCAGAAAATTGAAAAATATATATCCCATCTTGGTTATGATAATAATTTACCCAAAATGTTTAAGATTTTTTTTAAAATAAATAATGGAAGTACATATACTTTTACATATTTTTGATGTCATATGAATGTTAATTATGAAAATGAGTGTTCTTGATATTTACAAAATATTTTGGAATTAATAGTTATTTCATTTATATATCATTATATCCATGATTTACAAAAAAAAGTGTCTTTGATTTGTTTGTGTTCCCAAAAATTCATATTCTAATCCCATCTGACCCAAATTTTCCAGGGCACCAAAGCATTCTTAAATATATTTAAATGGGAACTATGTCTTAGGAGGATAAAATGTGTATCCTTTATATTGAAAGTAGATACTAAAAAAATATTACTAGTGATATATCAAATTTTATTTCATTCAATAAGTTTGATGGAGTTAATGTTACACTTGGTGATAATTCAAAAGGAAAGGTAAAAGGTTTTAGCGAGGTTGGAATTTATAATTCTATTATTATTTATAAATTATTATTTATTGAAGGTTTAAAACATAATTTAATATTAATTTCTAATATATGTGATGTTGGATTTTTTATTTAATTTCAAAATGATAAATGTATTGTTTTGATGGAAAAAATATTTTATTTTTTGTAAACCAAAAGGACAACATTTATTCAATAAGTTTTACTAAATTAAATGATCAAACTATAAAATATTTAAATTATTTACAATTTGATAACATTTAGTGTCATAATAGGTTAGGAAATGCTAATTTCAAGTTGATGCATAAGTTTTCGTAGAACTAAATTGTTATGTAGTTACTAGAACATAATGTGGACCATACCTTTGTTTGCAACTATTGATTGAAAGGTAAAAACATAAAAGTAGTCTCATGTTAGTAAAAGTAGTAAAAAATATAAGTCCAATTGATCTTATTCATTTGGATTTATTTGGTCCTATTAAACCTACAAGTTTGAGAGGTAAGAGATGTTATTTTGTTATTATTGACAATTTTAATAGATACACATGGGTTTTCTTTCTTAATATCTAATATGAAACTGCATCTATTTTTATTATTTTTTTTAAACTGGTTAAAAATGATAAAGTAAACTTAATAATATAAATTATAAGTTATTATGGTGGTGATTTCCAAAATATAGGACTTATGAAGTTTTGTGAATAAAATGGGTAATTTCACAATTTTTCATCCCATAGAACATGACAACAAAATTATTTAGATGAATGAAAAAATATAACACTTCAATAAATAGATAGAACTATGTTAAATGAGTTTAATTTTCCTAATTTTTTTTGGAAGAAGCTGTAAATAATTATTATTATGTTAATAATAGAGTTATTTTAATATCTTTGTTAAAAAAGACACCTTATGAGATTTGTAAGGGGATAAAATATAAAATTTTCTATCTAATAGTATTTTGTTGCAAAGTTTTTATTCTCAACATTAAAGATTATTTATATAAATTTGAAGAAAAAATATGACAAAGGTATTATTTCAAGATATTCATTGATTATAAAGTATTTTAGAGTATACTAAAAAACAACCATGTTTTCTTAAGAATATGTTTATGTTAAGTTTGATGAGAAATATTTGAATAAATAGGATGATGATAGTGAAAAACATGAAGAAGAATTTAATTATTTTAAATTTTAAGAAGAAAAAACTCAAGATAAAGAATCAAATATTAAGGGGGAGAATACTTATTCTCAATATGAATGTATTTGTGACAAACATTGGGAGAATCATAGATATCATCCCATAGATAATATGATTGGTAATTTTGAATAAAAAGTTCAAACTAGAATTTTTTTAATAAATTTATGTGACTATCATAAATTTATTTCAAATTTTGTACCTAATTATTGATGAGGTGTTAGATAATGGTAATTTTTTTTATGGAAGATAAATTAAATTAGTTTACTTGAAATAATTTATGAAATTTATTTATTCCACCAAAATATTCTAATATTATTGGAACTAAGTGTCTCTTTAGAAATAAACTTGATGAATTAGGAAATATAGTTAAAAATAAATCTATATTAGTTTCTCAAGGTTATTCTCAGGAAGAGGGTATTGATTTTGAGGAATCTTTTTTACATGTTTTTAGGTCATAGAAATAAATATATTATTATATTATGATGTTTTCATGGTTTTAAATTATCTCAAATTGATGTCAAAACATCTTTTATACTTGGTTATATTTATGAAGAAGGGTATGTTATAAAATCCCCTAGTTTTGAAAATGAAAAATACCCTAATCATGTTTTTAAACTATGTAAGGACTTATATGGTTTGAAACTGAAGGACCTCGGAACAACCTGAGAGGGGAGGGGTGAACCAGGGTTTCAAATTTTTCTTCTAAAGTGATGGATCGTTTTCCCACATTGGTAGGAACTTGTTAAACTTGTATGATGGGAATGTGTACGAAACAAAAAATTACATGAAAAGGGATAACAAAACAATTTTACTTGGTTCACCACTAAGAACTCATCCATCCTAAATCCATTAATCTTCACTAGTTGTGGAATATATAGGCTTAGAAATAATAACTCAATTCCATGATCACTTCCTTTATAATATTTTAGGGATAACATACTACATTCCTTATAAAACTTCTATCTACTCCCCCTCTCTCACTAAATTGGGAGAATTCTTACTCAGTTTATCGACTTGAAGGCCACTTCAATAGATTTTCATTGAATTCATTGTCCCTGTCTAACATGAGAATATTCTTTCATCGAAGTTCAGAATTAATCCACTTGAAATCATTGATCAAACAAGACAAATATTCAAAACTTTAAAGAAGATCAAATCAGCTCTTAAGATCAACACATGCTCTTGTGCACAAGTTTTGGGATTGTCACATAAGATGTCTTTATCTCAACTCTTATCCTTCGCACAACCACACCACAAGATTCAATTGGTCTTTATAAACTCAATGATCATTCTTCACATAATATTTACTATGCGTATTTCTTCTGTGTGCAACTTTTTCATTCGGTAGAGACACCATATATTCATTGGAAAAAGTTCTAAGTCTTGAATAGGGGTAGCCGCATATTTATAGACTTGGAAAACCCTACAAACAAGTTCCATGCACATCAAACCTCATGCACGTAATCCATAATTTGACATCACATTCAGTGCATAAGATCCTTCCATGTAGCCCATGCCATTTCCATATTTTGAAGTGATAAACCCCGAACTTCTCTTATACATAACTCACTTTTCTATGTTACATTGGGAGAATAAGATTCTTCTGTGCAAAAAATAATCTTGCGCACTATTATTTCCTTTTCCTTATTTTTATGAGATGATCCCGAAACACACCTTGAGTGGAATATTTTGATGCTCCTTTAATATTGTGAACAAATTCATTTTCCAAAAACACCTTTATCCATTCTCTAATGTTTGGACACAAAAATTTGGTAAACACTGGGAAAAAATTCGACCTTGAACAATGTGGTCAGCATGAACTATCATAATAAATTCCCTACAAACTCCCTGATCATCCATTTTTGGATTGATAAAAAACACAAACCAGACTCCATTTCTAACAAAGAACAATCTTATTTCAAACAATCCCACATTTGGTTTTTTGGAAATCTATAGATAAATTTTATAAAGCACCAGAAGCAATAAAAACCTAAAAATAGAGAGAAAATTCATCCAACAATCTAAGTCTATTTGAGAAAATCTCGGTGTAGAAAACAAGAGGGGAAACAAGAATTGGGTTCTCATATTTTTTAATTCTTAAAGATGTCCAAGCTAAGATATGATCAAATCATATAAGAATTGCATTCCCTGAATTATTTCCTCATAACACCTATTTCAAATCATGTCATAGAAGAATTGCATGGTTTTTCAAAAACCTACTACTACCACACATTGAATTTATCCATAATTTCTCCATTCTCAATTTTCTACAACCTCAAAACATTTAATTTATCCATTCCCGCATTTGGAAATAATCCCAAAGAACCTATTTATTACTTGTAGAGCTAAAAACACACACCCCTAGATCATATCACCCCCACAAACCTACATAAATTCCATAAAAAGATTAAAAAAATTAATTCAATCGGAGAGAGGGGATCACTCATAACCTCCTAATGAAATGGGAGGTGGCCAAACATCGAGGTTCAACTAATGTTTCCAAAACACATGTGATTCCAATGACTTGGTCAGAATGTTAGCCACTTTTTCATCAGTTCTAACATGATCCATCTTAATCATGCCTTATTAATTTCTTTCCTTAAGAAGTGATATTTGATTTTAATAAGTTTTATATGATAATGATGAACATGACTCTTTGTTAGATCAATTTCACTCTTGTTATCATAGTGAATCACTATTGGCTGTTTCACCACATCACCAATATTAGTTAGTTGTTGCTTCATTCACAATAGTTGAGTGAAATCCTTTGTAGCAAAAATATACTCTGCTTCAGTATTACTAAGAGAAGAAATTTCCTATTTCTTACTCAACCATACCACAAATTTTTTACCAATAAATAATGATCCACCACTTGTGGAATTTATATCACAAAATATATGAATATTTTGATAGTTCATTATCTATTCCTATAGTAAAGTATAAACCATAATTGTGTGTACCTTGAATATACCTCATGATTCTTTCAACTGCCACCATATGTTCTTCCTTCAGATTACTTTGAAATAAGGTGAATATTGAAATGATGATATCTGTATGTGTTGCCGTCACGTATAATAGGCTTCCAATGATTCTATTTTATATGCTGGGAACCACAAAAGTCTCATCTTTATTCTTTCCTATTTTGTCCTAACTGAAATTAGAGTCAACATTGGTTTGGAATCATTCATGTTGAATTTATTCTACATCTCTCTTGTACAATTTTCCTAGGAAATGAAAGTGCAATCCATATTCTGAATCACCTATAGCCCCATGAAATATGTGAGTTCACCAATCATGTAAATTTCGAATTTTAATTTTATGTGATTGGAAAATTATTCCCTTGATCTATGTATGCTTCTGCCAAAAATAATATCATCCACATATACCATCACCATAAATTGATACTACTTTTAATTATTCATATAGATATTATGGTCAACACCTAATATTTTGATTCGATCTTTTTGAGATAATAATCAATATGATAACACCATGATCGTGGTGCTTTCTTCAGATCATAAAGTGACTTTTTCAATATACCAACCTTTATTTCATCATTACCAAATAGAAAACCCAACGATTGTTCTATGTATACCTCTTCTTTAAGATCACCATTTAAGAATGTTGTTTTGATATCAATTTTATAAAATTTATATACTATGTGAATTGACATATCAAGGAAAATCTTGATCGACTCTAGTATTTCCACTAGAGAAAATGTTTCTTTCGACATCAACTCCTTTTATTTGTGCTAGTTGCTAGACAATAAATGTGACTTGTTTCCGATCACATTTACATGTTCATCAATTTTTTTATTAAAGATCCATTTTGTTCTAATCTGATCAATATCTTAATTCATGGATTTCACCAATAATTCATCCTTTGTAGATTATTCAAATGACGTTGGTTCCATAATTGATAGGAAAGAAGAATTTAAATCATTACTGATTCTCCTTGTCTATGTTGGCATGGTACTATCCCTAATGATACTGGATTGGTCGATTTCTTCTCTTCTATTTCTTTTATGAGGTTCAGATGAAGTTTCTTCAACCATCATTTTTCTTCTAATTATTCTTCTGAATAATCAATGTTTTGTGACCTAGGAATGTTTTCACCCCTTCCTCTACTTCTACATTTGAATGTATTCCATGAAAATTGTATTCTTCATCTTCAATCAGATCAGAATAAGATCCCCTAGAGGTATTTTTGGTCTTATCTTCAATGATTTGTACATCACTACTTTCAAAAACCATTCCAAGATGATTATTGAAACATTTTAGGCTTTTCTATTCATTGAATATCTAATTAATATTCTCTCATCTAAAACATCATCATACTTTCCTTGACTTTATTCTTTATTTTGGATGAAACATTTACTTCCAAAATCTTGAAAATACTTCAAAGAGGTCCTCCTTCCATTCCAAAGCTCATATGGTGTCCTGTTTTCTTTCATATAAATCCATATTTTATTTTTAGTATACACTTATTCTTGAACAACCTATTTCCAAAAATGGGGATAGATACGACTCTTAATTAGCATAGTTCTGTCCATATTGTATACATGTCAATTTATACATTAAACAACTCCATTTTTCTTATGGGATTATCACAATATCCACCTCATTCTTTATTCCATGCTTCTTCTGATAATTTTAAATTCAATGTATGTGTATTCCCCTCCATTTTCATATCACAAAATTTTGATTGTCTGTCCAGTATCATTCTTGGATATTTGATGATAAGTTTTCATGCAATCATGCCATTTCTATTTCCTGTGAATAATCATCACATAGGCTATCCTACTATAACCATTAATGAAAAGAACAAAGAACCTTTATCCATATGTTCTAGAAAAATTTATCAGACCATATACATCAGTATGGATAAGATCAAGAAGATTTGATGCCCTTATCTTCTTTGGTCAACATGAATTGTGGATCGAATTCCCTCATATGAAAGCATCAAAAGTATTTTACTATTCATGTTTCATATTGGGGATATTCATGAATATCTACAGTTTAGATATCTTTTACATGTCATTTTGATTAAAGTGACCCAACCTCTGATGCCACAAGTTGTTTTCTTCTTCAACTGTCAAGTAACAAATATTCTCTTTACTATCAACCAGATATAATTTTCTATCTATTCTACATCCTTTCATGAGGGAATTTCCTATCTTTACTTTTATAGTGCAATACTTTTTATTGAATGTTACTATTAGTCTTGGTTCATTGAGTTGACTCACACTTAGGATATTGTGATGTAAACTATCCACATAAAGAACATCATTTTTCTTTAGCTTGTCTCTTTCTAGTTCTTAACTCCCACTACCTTTCATCTTAAAAGCACTATCATTACTGAACCTCACAATTCCACAATCCCTTTCCATTAAATTATTCTATAAATATCTATTTAATGTCATATGGGATGAGCATCCACTATCTAGAATATAAGTTCTACTATTCTTTGTAGCTTTGAGAGAGACTTCTGGAAGATTAGATTTCTCAATTTTTTTCTTTTCCTTCTTGGAAATATTTGATTAATTGGAAGATAAAGATGTCCATTCCAATATTTTTTCCATGTGCATTGGTTCAGAATACTCATATTATTCTTCTAGAGGATAAAAACTTTTTTTAAGAGAAACTCCATATCATTGGTGGGTATTGACATTTATCTGAGTTCTGTAGGTAAAATTTCCACAATTCCTCTACCTACAATGAATAGATTTATAGCCAAAGTTAGAGCTACGAAAACAATATCCATGGAACCATTTATTATATAATATGTAGGATATTAATTATTTCTCCTTTATTGATTACCTAGAACTTCTCCATTCAAATTTCTCCTTGCCTATTCACAGTATGATATGGCATAGACTGTATAGCTATGAAATTTATATTTCATGAGAGTAAATGTCTTCTCACTTATATTCCTCATCATGTATACTTCCTTAGTAAAAGAGTTTGAATGCTAATAATTTTTTGGATACATATGGATAGTTTTTAGTTTTCATTTCAATTTTATTTGAGGCTTTATTTGTTAGTATTTTAGGTGAATTTACAATATGTCTAATTTTTAGCTTCCCTTTATTTTGGTCCATTTTATTTACAACCTTTGATGTTTCAAAATCCCAACCAATTCCACTATTTTTCATGAATGTGGATCTTTGATCATTCAAAACCTTGTATAGTTCTTCATTTCTACACATAACTCTCCCTCATAGATCAATATATGAGAATATTTCAAACTATATTTTATTCTTTATTTTATTGGATTCACTTTCAAGTTTAATCTTTAGAGTAACAAAATTCTTCTTCAAGACCCTAAACTTTCTTGGATTTTTTATCCAGTCTAGATGTAAGGCCATTGATGAAATTTTACTATTATTCAATCTTGATCTTAAATTATACTACATATTCTAGGATTTTTAAATTCGTTGAAGGTTCTTTTAATACTTTTCCCATTTGATCAATTTTAGCTTTAAGATGATCAATATATTTTGAGGATTCTTTTATAATTTCTCTCCATTTTTTTGTTTCCATTTCATTGATTTTCAAACTTACCAAGAGCACCCTCAAGTTCCAACTTGATATTAATGTCTAAAATTAACTGATTATCTCTAGATTTACCTTTTGATGGTTCTGACTTTTCAATTGTAGCCATCAAATATTCTTGGGTTCTATATTTAAACTGGGGTTCTTCATCCTCAAAAAACTAATCATCAACTTTTACTTAATTAAAAACAAAAATATTTCTATATAATTTCTTTCCTGATTTGAAGTCTCCCTTTTATGGAAAAATTTTCTAAGGTTTATTCATGTTTACACCTTCATTTTCTGCATCATAAAAAATTCTTTTGTACCAATAGGCAATGTTCTCAACTCTACCACATTGAAAATAGGCTTGTGGATGATTTTCATCAAATCAAACTTTTTCCTTTTGAATTTCATGGAAAAAAGATAAAGAAGATCATTTTCCTAATTATGTTCCAAAACTCTATCTCCAAAAACCTCATGTTTTTTCATTTATTTTAATGAAATTTCATTACTTACTCGAGTTGTTGCATCATATGGTTTGAATATCATTTCATAAGCCACCAGACTTCACAGTAATTCATCCAGAGAAAGTTTAGATAGATCCCTTTCCTCAAGGGATGACACATTCAGATTGTAATGATATGGAAGTCTTCTCAAGATTATCTTCAAATGTAAATTTCTTATATTTCTTCACCATGTCCTCTAAATTTTCCAACAAATTCTTTAATTTGATTAAAAAAGGTATCTATATTTTCACCTAGATGCGTCTTCATATCATTAAAACTGTTGTGAAAAACTTAGAGTTTTTCCTCATTCAATTTTTTGTCACATATATATATATATTATAATATTTCCCACATTTACTTGGCTGAAATGAAAGTCATCACCTTTATATAGAGCTATATTAAGGGAATTTTATTCTTTGGAATCTACATCAATCATTTTTTTATCTATTTCAATCATATAGAGTCATGTTGCATCAGGGATCTGAATCCCTTGTTTAGTAGAAAATATTTCTTCCATTCCAAGATATCTTAGATAAGATCTCATCCCGTTATTCCAAATATATAAGTTGCTTCCATCCAAGATGGGTACTCCCATGATATTTACTAAATTCTACATGACAAAAAATAAGGACAGATTTAAAACCAACAATCTGGATCTGATATCAACTGTAGGATTTACATTGGGGATACATGACCCTACATTACAATATTTTCCACTTTAGTTCACATCCTTATGAGTTTGTTCTTAAGAAAGGCTCACTACCCACAAGGGTGGCTCACTGCCACCCCCTTCTGAAAAGGCCTTATGATGGGAGAAGGAATGGATAAGGATAATATATGATGCCAAATTACCTCTGGCCTCCAATGTGGGACAAGGGCCCTACACCTAAAATCCTTCACCTGTAGGGATACACTACAATCATTTAGGATTCCAATAATCGCTCCCCTAGTGCTTACCCATACGAATCAGAGGCTTGCCTACCTGGCTTTGATACCACTTGAAGGACCCTAAAAATCTTTAATATGGGATGAGTGAATCATGCTATCAACTTTTTATTATAATGTGATGGATCTTGTTACCACATTTTTAGGAACTAGTTAAACTTGTCTAATGAGAATGTGCAGGAAACAAACAATCACATGAAAACAGACAACACAATAATTTTACTTGGTTCACCACTAAGGGCTAGTCCAAATATCATATATTCAAAAAATTTTGTTCATACCTAAATCCACTAATCTTCACTAGTTTTAGAATATAAATTTTAAGACACAACTACTCTATTCCAATAAAACTTCCTTTACAATATTTTAGTAATAACACACTGCATCCCTTATAACACTTTTACCAACTCCCCCTAGCTCACTACCTTGGGTGAAGTATTACTAATTTTATTGACATGAAGGTTGCTTCAATAGATTTCTATTTAAGCATTTATCCCTATCTATCATGAGACTCTGTTTTCATTTAAGTACTTAATTTATTTACTTGAAAGCATTGATCAAACAAGTTGGATACTCAAAACATGAATGAATATCAACTAAAATCTTGTGAGAAACACCTACTCTTGTGCATAATTTTTAGTATAATCATGTAATAAGTATTTTTCTCATCCCTTCCCCTTCATATAAACACACCCTATGATTCACTTGGTCTTGATGGACTCAAGGATCATTCTTCAGGTAAGATTTACTATTCATAAGTATTCTGAGTGAAATAATTTTGTACGGCAGAGACACCAGATCTTCATTAGAAAAAGTTATAATTCTTGAATGGGATAACCACATATTTATAGACCTGGAAAAACCTACTCACAAGTGTTGTGAACGTCAACCCTCATACACGTAAGCCATAATTTTATGTCAAATTCAGTGCATAATATCCTTCTGTGCAAACCATTCCTTTTCCATAATTTTAAGTGATAAAACCGAAACTCCTCTTATGTGCAACTCACTTTTTAACATCGCATTGGGTGTGTAAGATTATTCCATGAAAAAAATATTCTTGTGCGTGAATCTTTCCTTTTACACATTTTTATAAGCCATCCCCAAAACAAACCTTGCATGCAACATTCATATGATCCATCAATATTGTGAACAAATTCCTTTTACAAAAACACCTTTCTTCATTCTCCAATTTTTAGACCAAATTTTTTAGCAAACACTGGGAAACAATACCACCTTCAACAATATTGTCTGCATGAACCATAAGAATAAATTCCCTACAAACCCCCAGATTATCCAACATTGGATTAAAAAAAACTCAAACTAGAATTCATTTCTATCAAGGATCAACCTTGGTTCCACCAGAAACAAGCTCTTAGATCTTGGTATGAATAACTAACTAGTTTTATTTTAAAAATAAATTTTGAGAAAGGGAAGGATGATCCTAATTTGTTTATTTAGAAAAGTTGTAATGATATTATAATTGTACAAATTTATATTGATAATATTATTTTTGGATCTTCTTTTGAAAATCTATTTACTATATTTTCCAATTTAATAAAATATTAATTTTATAGGAGCATGATGGAGGAATTGAATATTTTCCCTGGTTTACAAATACTTCAAAGAAATTATGGTATTTATCTAAATCAATCAAATTATTCTAAATATTTAGTTAATATATTTAGATTATATTATTCTAAAAGTGAAAATACTCCCATGATTATTACTTGAAATTTAGATATATATAATTCTGGAATATCTATTGATGTTAAAACCTATAGAGGAACAATTGGAGGTCTATTATATTTACCTACTTCTAGGCCTGATTTAATGTATTCAATTTGACAGTGTTCTAGATGTCAATTTTATAGTAATGTAATTAATATTAAATATATTAAATTTAAAATTAGATATGTTAAAGGTTTTTTGAATCTTGGTTTATTTTATCTATTTATAACTAATTTTGATTTTATAAGCTATTTTGATTCTAATTTTGGTGGATAAAAGATAGATACGAAGAGAAAATATAGTATCTTCCCTTTACTGGGTAAATATTTAGTTTTATGGGCTTAAAAGAAACATATTTTTTTTCTCTTTAAAAATATAAAAATTGATATATATCTTTTGCATCATGTTGTGCTCAATATTTATAGATTAATATTTGTTTTGATTTTGGTTTTTATTTTAATAAAATCCCAATATTTTGTGACAATAATTCTGCTATTTATATTTCTAAAAAACCCTTAATTTTTTTACCTAAGAAAATTGATGTTAAATATAATTTTCATAAGGATCATGTTAAAAAAGAAAATATAAAATTTGAATTTATTTCCTTAGAAAAATGGCTGGATGATAGATTTACTAAACCCATAGATTAAGCTAATTTTGATAAAATAAAATTCAAAATTTGTATGATATAAATTTAATAATTCAGTATATAGTTGGAAGGAATTGACTAGGATTTTTAGCTATAATTTCAATTAATTTCCATTTGAAAAATGTAAACTTCAATATTTTTCACTCTATTAGCTCAATATCATGTACTTAGATAGTTTGAAAAGACCCTGACTCTATTAGCCTAGATCCAGTGCCTTACTTTATTAAATTGGTAATATGAAAAAGATACCACATCCCAAAGTTCCAAATAGTTTATTAGATTTTGAAAACTAGATAAAAACATAATTGTTTCATTCCAACTTGGAATGAAATAAAAAATAGAAACTCCTTTAAAAAAATACACATTATTCTTAATTATATTTTCATGTAAATCATAATATACATCTTGGAATCTTAGGAAAAAATAAAACATAAGAAAGGGGTGGGATAAGATGCTCAGTAAGGGTATGAAATATAATGGAATCTATTATAAATTAACATGATCAATAAGGTAAAGTTAATAACTAAAAAAAATTCCATTAAAACATAAACTTGAGAATAATATGATAGGAATAAAAGCTGATAAAATAATTCCATAAAAATAATCACATAAATATAAAACATAACCACAAATATTATACTAGTATAATAATCACATGAAATATTAACAACTAATATCATAATTGGGGAATACATAATTTTGTACATCATTAACATACCATCAAGGCTTTGGCCAAAACACCGTATATAACCAGGTTAGGCATCCACCAATACCCAAACTAGTGTCTCTCATGGTACCTAATGATATATCAATGAGATATAGCGGGCACCTACTGACACTTAATAAATCCAATTCCATAATCATATGAAATTGGTGAATCATAATAAACATATAATTTCATATTGAAAATAGAAAATTAAATGTAAATAAATCCCCCAATTAATAAACATAATCATAAACTATCATGAGTAATATAGAAAATGGTATAAAAGTAGTAAATCCCATTAAAAATAACCATAAACCATTCAATAAAATATGGGATATTTTAACATAATAGATCAATCTAAATTAATAATAATATTAAAAATAGGGTGATGAAATTGATAAAAATAATCCAACAAAATCCTTGAGATAATCTTGAGAGAAATACAATTTTTTACTTTGAAAAAGAAGATTCATTTTGGAAAATAATTTTTATTTTTTATAAAATAAGATTATAAACATGTATATCCTAGAAAATAAAAGGGAATTAAATTTTATTGTAGGTATATTAAATGAATATTCATAATGAGATTTTGAAACTGAAGTGAAAATATGTAAAAGAGTGTCTATGAAACTTTAGAAATGATCCACTTCAGTGTAGTTTAAAGGAAAATATAAATGAGTATTTAATGAGGAAAAATGAATAATTTTTTTCATGAAAAAAATAATGAACTATGATATTTTTTCATGATAAAAATATTTGTGTCTTAAAAAATATTATGGATTGTACATGAAAATGGGAAAGAAATTAAGAAGTTCCATTAAATCGACTTTCTTATCGAGAGAAATTGAAAATGAATCATTAAAAACGTGTATTGACCCATAAAATTAGGAATAATTGAGCTAGGTACAATTGTTTAAAACATACACACATAATTTAATAGGATTACATAGGATAATTAATAATTACATTGAGTTAAAGAGAGAGAAAGCGTAACTCGAAGGAAAAATGGAGGCTTAGGGAGAATCCCTTACCACTTTGTCATCAATCAAATCGTTTGCACCATAAAATTAATAATCATAAATGAAACATTGATTAACATAAATATAAATTAATTATTGATATTATATATCAAAGTTTAGAGTAAATACACCACACACAAGGAATAAGTAGTGAATAAGATATATCTCACAGAAATAAAAGTGAAATGAGAAAACACTTACCCTATGTCTGAAAGTGTTATTAACTTGAACTTAATGTAGTAGATAATGAAATTATATTCATTAATAATTTAATTTATAACCTATTAAAAATTTATTTTATTTATTATAATTTTTTAAAGTTCATTTATGGCCTTTTTTATGAGTTATAACATTAAAATTCATCGTTTAAGAGTGTTTTCCATGATTTTCAAGATTAGTTCAGTTAGATACAAGTATGGAAGATCATGTAAAATGAGAATAGTTAAATAGAATTGAAATTACATTTTATTAATGATTTTATAGAATATTAAACGATCTTATATTATTTTTTTTCTAGATATGGCGATGATTCATTAGATAAAACATTAAAGATAACCGTTTAGATTATTTTAGCATTTTTTTGATCATCACACACTAGTTTTGTTTTCTTATTAATATTATGTATATATACCAGTTTCATAACACTAAATAAATTATAATGTAAATTTTAAAAACTATTTTAATAATTATAATGTTTTTATGACCAACCTTTAAGATGGTATTAGAAAATAAAAAATCATCGTCCATGAAGGTGGTGAATCGACACCTCAAGGATGATGTTTTCATTTTTAGAACAAAAATAGAAGAGGGAAGAGATTTGATGATTGATTATTACATTAAAAAAATAAAATTATAGAATATAAAATATATTAGAGTTATCATTCCACTTTGGGATTGTGAGTTTAGGAGAGAATAAGAAAATAAAATAAATTTAAATGGAATTAAAAGAAAATGAAAAGAGGATTTTACCTCATGAAATTATCCTCCTTGAGAACCTCCTTAGGGAAAATGGGTTTAGTATTTTTTTGAGAGAAAATGATCTTGTAAATTATGTAGATACTTAGGAAGAGTATTTGGAAGTATTTAGAAAAGATTCAGGTTTTGGATGTTTTAGGAGAGGAGGTGGTGAGTGGTGGTATTTATAGTGGGAGGAGAGGGGTATTTTTGATAAATTTATTCATTAGATTATTATTTTAGATAAAGAATATAAATAGGGATTATTAACATGAATAAATAAATTAAATAGAGAATTATAGTTCTATATTATGTGATTACATCATCCATATATCATCCATGATTCAATAATTCATGTATTTGTTAAATATTGTAAATTACCGTATTTCATTATTCAAAAAAATTCAACTAGTTTATAAAAATGACAAAAATTCACCCTAAAAATTGTACAATATTTATAATTAAAAAATGAAATCCATTTTATGAAAATAATTTTCTAAATATATGATCTTTTATTTTTGAATTAAATCATCATTTACTCCAAAATACTGATTTTAATATTATTACCAATTTTATGACAATTTCAAAAATTAATTGAGGTATCCTAAAGTTATATTATAATCATAAGACATGAAAATATCAATTTTTGAATCTATTTCATGAATCTGTTTTTGAAATTATTAATTTAATTATAATATTTTGAATAAACATTTATGATTCAAAAAAATACCAACACTTAATTTATCACTTTTAAAACAAATATTTACTTATTCAATGATATAAATATATGATATTTCATTCATAAGATACCTAAATTATATATATAATTTCATAATGTTAGTTACTATTATATTGGATGGATTACTATTATAAATGGCCATATTACTATTTCAATGGGGATGTTAATATTTTAGAGTATATCGTGTTTTTAAACATGGTGTTGGGTGAAACATAAGATATAAATGACGTTAAAATGAAAAAATACATACCATAAAATATTAGGGTGTTACATTCTCCCCTACATAAAAAATTTCATCTTCAGAACTTCTAGAATTTCACCTCATAAAAATATTTGGGTAGTTCTTTATCAAAATTTTATCTAGTTCCCACACTTACTCTTCAATTCTATGATTTTTCCAAAGTACCAATACGAGACAAGTCCTTTGATTCCTCTACCCCAGTTCTATAGTTTCTATAATATATATGGGATCTTAATAATAATATAAATTGGGTCCCAATTATATTTCTTCATAAGTGAGAACAAGCGTTAGGTTTGACATGTATTTCCTTAACAAAGATATGTGGAATACATCATGAACATTAGAGAGACTTGGTGGAATTGCTAATCAGTATGCTAAAACTAAAATTATTTCTAGAATTTAAAAAGGTACAAAGTACCAAGGGTTTAGTTTCGCTTTCTTTCCAAATATTATAACACACCTCTATGGAGATACCTTTAAGAAAAATGATATCCCACCTAAAACACCAAATATTTCCTTCAGCTATCAACATATCTCTTTTTTATAATTTAAGATTCTTTGATATGGGGTTTAATATTCTTTAGCATTGTTGTTGTTTACTCCACAAGTTTGGGCCTAAAAGATTCATTTCCAAAAATTCATCCTAATAAGTTGGTATATGACATATTTTCCCATATAGTGATTTATATGGTTCCATTTTAATACTTTAATGGAAACTATTGTCATAGAAAAAATCTATGAAAGGTAAATAATGATCCCAAATACCTTTAAAATCAACTGAGAAGGACCTTAGAATGTATTTAAAATATTGGATCATCCTTTCTGGATGTCCTTCAGTTTGAGGGTGATAAGCGGTGCTCAAATGATGTTGAGTATCAAGAGCCTTATAAAAACATTTCTATAATTTTAATGGAAATCATCGATCATAGGAATACAAAATTGAATATGGTGAACAATGAAGTCTTACAAAATCATTAATATAGAGTCTATGAAGGTAAGAAAATGTAAAATCCTCCCTTATAGTGAGAAAATGTGCTGATTTGTTAAGTCCGTCAATAATTACCCATATTGAAACATTCTTTATTAGAGTATTTGGAAATATAGTGACAAAATCCATAGTATTTTCATCCCATTTCCATGTAGGAATAGGAATAGGTTGCATGAATCTTCTAGGATGTTGTCTCTATGCCTTCACCTATTGAAAAACTAAACATCTTGAAATATAATCACCAATTTCTTGCTTCATATTATCCCACAAAAAATTTTCCTTCCAATATCTATACATATTAATTTTATTAGGGGGTATTGAGAAATTTTATCTATAAGAATCATAAAATAATTCCATTTTTAGATCTGGTATATAGGGAACACAAAGCCTCTTTCCAAATTTCAAGATGCAATCTTCATATACAAAGTCTACCAGTTTCTCATCATTCACATATTTAATTTTCTTTTGAAAATTTTCATCATCATATTGAGGAATTTTTATAATTTCCAATAAATATTGTTTGAAAACAATTTGAAAAAGTTTTGATGTTTCTCATTCTATGATAATTAACATATGCATCTTTACTAGACCCATGTACACATGATCCCTATAAATCCCCAGTTAGTTTAGAACACCATGATCCTTCATGATCAATGCATATGATACCTTATTTGCTTTCCTTGGATGGTAGTGTATTTAACAATAATAATAATTGAGTAGCTCAATCAATATCCTTTTCCTCATTTTGATTTATTTCTATGAGAAAATATATTTCCAACTCTTGTGATCTATATATATCTCACATCTTTCACCATAGAGATAGTTCCTTAATTAATTAAAAGAAAATATTATAGCTGCTAACTCAAGATCACGAGTTAGATAGTTATGTTCACAAGTTTTTAACTTCCCTTATGCATAGGCTATTACTCTATTATTATAAATAAGGAAACAACTGAGTCATTTCTTCGATGCATCACTATAAATAAAAAATCCATCATTTCCTGATGGTAGATTCAAGATTAGAGCATTCACTAATCTCTTAATCAATTCTTCAAAAAATTCATCACATTTTTCTCCATAAGAACTTAAAACCTTCAAATATAATATTGATCTATGATTTATCTAATTAGGAAAAATTTTAAACAAAATTTTGATATTAACCTACAAAACCAATGAAATAATGAACATTGGTTATGTTTTTTAGTGTAGTCCATTCCTGGACTGCCTTTGTCTTTACAAGATCAACTGAGATTCTATCCTTCGAGTCAATATAGCCTATAAAAGAAACTTTTTGAACATTGAATTAAAACTTTATTAACTTCCCATATAACTCTTTTCTTTTACGAGTCCTCAAAACAACAAAAAGTTGTTTCTCATAGTCTTTATAGATTTTAGAGTACCCCAATATATAATCAATAAATACCAAAACAAAATTGTCAAGATATTCCTTCAATAATCTTTTCATTAGATCCATAAAAATAGAGGGTGAATTAGTCAGTCAAAATTTCAATCCTGTAAACTTATAATGTCCATACCTTGTTTGAAATGATTTCTTTAGAATATCTTCCCTATACACATGCAATTTATGATATTTAGAATGAAGATAAATCTTTGAAACATATTGAGCTCTATGAAGATTATCTAATAAGTAATCAATGTGGGAAAGATGATACTTGTTCTTTATCATAATAAAATTGATCTCCCTATAATGAATGCACAACCTCATATATCTATATTTCTTCTTAACGAATAAAATAGGAGCTTTCCAAGGTGAAACCGTAGGGCATATAAATACCTTATCACTGAATTCAACTAGTTGTTTTTTATCTCTATTAACTCCCATATGGCGATTCTAGGGTAAGTCTTTAATATAGGTCTTTAATCATGGATGAAATTTATAGAAAAATAAATTTCCAACTCTGGAGGGTGTCCAGGTAAATCCTTTGGAAATACTTCAACATATTCTTGCACAATAGGTACACACTCAATTTAAAGATAACCTTTTTCATTAGTAGGTTTTATCTGATCTTCTTCTCCAATAATATCATTCAAAAGAGCTACTAGATTTGGATCCAGATATGACTTAGATGATGAAGCCACCCCTCTAAATATGATAAATTCCATTCCTTCATCATAAATCATAATTTCATTCTCTTTGTAATAATTTTTTTCATTATACTTTGAAAGATAATCCATACCAAGGATTATATAAAAATCAACCATAATACTAATAATAAAATAAATCATTAGATAATGCTTATGTTTTATAATAGGAACCACTCGATATATCTTTATTTCAATAAGGTTTCCACTAGGATTTTTACTGAAAATTCCCTAATTAAGGTGAATCTAAAGTATCTAATTTTTATAGAACATTAGGAATATATAAAAAAGTGTGATGACTTAGAGTCAAATAAAGATTTAGCTAAATTTTAGTATATGATTAATGTACTTACCACCACATCATTAGGAACTTGAACATTAGCTATTTTCAGTACATAAAAATGGTCATGTTCTATTAGTATTTTATAAGGAATGAACCCTTGACTTTTAGGACATTTATATGCAAAGTGTGCCATCTCATTATAGCTGAAGCATTACATATTATTGACCTCATTCTTTCACTTGAAATCATGGGCTTGGTGGGATTTTTATCCAATATTTAAAGAAAATACCACTTTTAGTAGACATGTTTCATGATGTTTATTTCTACATTTATTTCATGTTGGAAATTTCATTCTTTCCTTCTTCCCTTTTTCCTTATTTAATTTTTTATAACACTTAGCATCAATCTTCTTATCTTGCTTCCCTTCAAAGACATATGGCTTGTAAAATTCTTTATCCATATTGATGGAACTTGATAATATATACTCATATTATGAAAATGTTTAAGAGACTAGTGCACTTTGTAGAATTATTTTAATACCATCAAGGAAATGTCCAATCGTTCTCCATGAATTATGTATGTAGTCCGAAATATACCTTTCCGACCTTGTAAAGCTAGCTTTATACTGGGAAAAATTTTCATCCTCTTTCAATCTCAGACTCAATAATTTTCTCTCTAGATACACTCGCTATTCATGAGGGAAATATTTTCTATGAAAATTTCTTTAAAATCCTTCCACTATATATTTTCAATTTCTTCATCCTCCTTTGTTTTTTGAATTAATGAACACCATTAATATGCATATCCTAAGAGATGATAAACTACCACGATAACCTTCCCTCTTTCATTACTTACCAAAGAAAGAAATATTTTATCTTAGGAACTTATCCATTACTTAGATATAAATAGGTTTTTAGTCCCATTGAATGATGAAGATTGTTGTCACATGAGGTGGTCTAACATTGTTACACCACGTTGTGGATCGGGATGCTCCATGTGAGTAAGGTTATTTACCATAACCTAAGTCACTGTCCCAGTATAGTTATAAGTTGTTCAACTCCAGTTGTATCTCCAGATCCAACATCATTATCTTTTATAAGAGGGAAATATCTACATGAGATACATGCGTTGATATGGTTTACATTCCATCCAATAAGAACTATTTCTAAATAATGGAATACACTAGATTAGATTATGAAAATTTAAAACTTGTGTAATGCTTAAAGTATAAATAATATCAATATCATTAGATTGGTTACCTTGAGAATATTCACAAAGTTACTTATAGGGTTATATTACCTAATCTATGTTTTTCTAAATCTAGTTTTCAAAGATTCTACTCAAATTCCTATGATACCAACTATAAAGACCCCAAATCCAATAGTACAGATCCAGTGCCTTACTTTATTACATTGTTACTATGAACAAGAGACCACATCCCAAAGGACCAAATAGTTTAATAGCTTTGGAATACCAGATGCAAGCATAATTGGTACATAAAAAATTTAAATGAAATAAAACATAGAAAATCCTTTGGAAACATCAAATTTTTTCTAGATTATGCATTCATTTTAATCATAATATACATCTTGGCCTCATGGGGAACAATAAAACATAATAAATGAGTGATATCAAATTCTCAGTTAAGGTAATAAATACAGTAGAAGCTACCATGAGTAAACATAAAAAATAAGGAAAGGTAAATAACTAACAACACATGACATTAAAACATAAACTTGAGTATAAAATTCCCAGAATAAAAGATGATCAAATAATTACATAAAAATAATAACATGAGTATGAAACATAACCATAGATACTATACTAGTCAAATAATCACATGGAATTTAAATAACTAATCTCATAATAAGATAATTCATAATATGGGACACCATAAACATTCTGTCATGTCTTTAGCTGAGACACCATACATAATCAGGTAAGACATCAGCCAGTACCCATTCTAGTTTGTCTCATGAGACATACCGATGTATCAAGGGGAAATAACATGCCCCACCTAACACTTAATAAGTCCAATGAATTCCTCATATAAAAGGGGTGAAACATAATCAATATATACATTCATATTGAATCTAGAATGTTAAATACAAATAAATTACCCAATCAGAAAAGATAATCCTAAACTATCCGGAGTAATATGGAATTTTTTTTTCAAAGTAGTATATCTGTAGTATCTCTGATCCGGTACCTCACTTTATCACATTGGTACTACGAACAAGTGATCACATCCTAAAGTACTAAATAGTATAATAGATTTAGAGAACTGGATATGAACATGATTATTACATTACAACTTGAAATGAAATAAAACATAGTATCTTTATTTAAAACACTCTTATTATCTTAGATTATCTCTACATGTCAGCCATAATATATATCTTGGAATCCTGGGGAAAAATAAAACAAAAGAAAGGGGTGATCTCATATAATCCTAAAGGGTAAAACATAAAACAGAATCTATAAACATAAAAAATAAAGGAAGGATAATATCTAACAACACATGTCATTAAAACATAAACTTGAATATAATATGGAAGGAATAAAAGATGATCAAAATAATTCCATATAAATAATCACATGAGAATTAAACATAACCATGGATATTATATGAGTTGAATAATCACATAGATTATCAAAAACTAATCTCATAATTAGGGAATTCCTAATGTGGAACATCATAAACATACCATCAAGGCTTCAGCCAGGACACCATATACAATCAAGTAAGACATCAACCAATACCCAAACTATTTTTGTCTCATGAGACCTACCAATGCATCGAGGGGATATAGTGGGCCCCGAACGACACATACTAAGTCCAATGAATTCCTCATATGAAAGGGGTGAAACATAATCAACATATATATTCATATTGATGCTAGTATATGAAAAGTAAATAAATTCCTCCATTAGTAAACATAATCATAAACTATCCAGAATAATATCACAAATGGTATAAAAGTAGTAAATACCTAGTAAAACTAATAATAAACAATTAAATAAAATATGGTATATAGAATCATGGGAGATAAATATCAATTAATAATAAGATTCAACCTAGTTTGTTAAAATAGATGAAAATACTCCAATATGATCATTGAGTTATTCTTGAGAGAAATACCCTTTCTACTTTGAAACAAAGATTTATTTTGGAAAATCATTTGTATTTTTCATAAAATAAGATTTTAAACATGTATATCATAGAAAATAAAATTTAATGAAATTTTATTTTAGGAATATAAAAATAATATTCATAGAATGAATTTGGAAACTGAATTGAAAACATTAAAAAATAGTGTTAAATAAACACTAGAAATTGTCCACTTTAGTGGGGTTTAAGGGAAAATTTAAATGAGTCTTTAAAGAGAAAAAATACATAATTATTTGAATAAAACCAAAAATTAAATAATATATTTTTCATGATAAAATCACTGGTGGTTTAAAATATATTATGAAGTGTACTTGAAAATGGGTAAGAAATTGGGAAGTTCCCTTAAAACTGCTTTCTTATGAGGAGGAATTGAAAATAAAACCTTAAAAACATGTATTTACCCATAAAAGAAAGAATAATTTTGATAGGTACATATTTTTGGAACATGAAAAAATAATATTGGAGGATTACATAATAATAATTAAGAATTAAATTTGGGTAAATAGAGAGAAAGTGTAACCTGAAGTAAAAATGGAGGTTTATGGAGAATCCCTTACCACTTTGTCATGAATCGAATCATATACCCCATAAAATTAATAATAATAAATTAAAAATTAAATACCATATAAAAAAATTAATTCATGATATTATATATCATATAATATAATGCACACACCAAGCACAAGGAATAAGTGGTGACTAATGTATATATCACAAGATTATAAGTGTGACGAGAAAACCCTTACCTTATGTCCGAAAGTGTTATGCACTTTCACTTAATGTCCTAGATAATGAAATTATATTCATTAATAATTTAATTCATAACCTAATAATGCTATATTTTATTTATTATAATTTTATTAAGTTTAATTATTCCCTTTTTTATGAGTGATAAGATTCAATTTCATCATTTAGGAGTGTTCGTTTCCTTTGTTTTCATGATTGCTTCACTTATATACAAGTATAAAAATGTAAAATGTAAATAGTTATCTAGAATTAAAATTATATGTTATTAATGATTTTATAAAATATTAAATGGTATTATATACCATTTTTATTCAAGATATGAGGATGATTCATTATGTAAACTTTTAATGATAATAGCCTAGATTATTTTGGAATTTTTTTGATCATCAAACACTAGTTTTGCATTATCAATTATTATTATGTATATATACTAGTTATAGAAAACTTAATATGTTATAATATAAGTTTTAAAATATGGTTTTACTATTATAATGGTTTTATGACCATCATTTAATGGTATATTAGAAAATGAAAAATCATCATCCACGAAGGTGGTGAATCGAAAACTCACTGATTATGTTTTCATTTTTAGAACAAATGGGGAAGAGGGAAGAGATTTAATGATGGATTATTCCATTAATAAAATAAAATTATAGTATATAATATATAAATTAGTCATCGTTAAACTTTGGGATATAAAGTTTATAAGAGGACAAGAAAATAAAAAAAATTAAAAGGGAAATAAAAGAAAATAAAAATTATATTTTACCTCTTTAACTACTTCTCCTTGAGAACATCCTTAGAGAAAATGGGTTGGTTTTTTCTTGAGACCAAAGGATCTTGGATGTGGGAGAAGAGTATGGTGTTTTTGATTTATTTATTCATTACTTTATTATTTTAACTTAAGGATATCAATATTGATGATAACCTTGAATAAATAAATAAAAGTGATAAGGATATTTTGAGATTATGGGCATACATCAGCCATACATCTGCCATGAGTCAATAACTCATGTATTTTTTAAATATTGTAAATTTCTGTATTTCACTATTAACAAAAATTTAATTTTTTTCTGAATACTAACAAAAATTCACCATAACCATATTTTTATTTGTAAAATTTAAATATAGAATCTATTTTTTTGAAAGTAATTTTATAAATATTTGAAATTTTATTTTTTAATTAAATATTCATTTACAGAAAAAATACTAATATTAATATTATAACCGATTTTATAACACTTTCAAAAATTATTTAAGGTCTCATAAAATTATCTTATAATCATAAGACAACAAAATATTATTATATGAATATATTTAATGAAAATAAAATTTATATTAAATAATTATTTTAATTTTAATATTTTGAATAAACATATACATTTCACAGAAATACCAATACATAATTTATCATTTTTAAAACATTTATTTACTTATTCTATGTTATAAATATATTATATTTTCATTCATAAGATTCCTAATTTTTATATATACTTTCATAGGGAAGGTTACTATTCTATCAATTGGAATACTATTCCAAATGGTTATATTACTATTCCAATAGTCATCTTAATATTTTATAGTATATCATGGTTTTAAACTTAGGGTTGTATGAAAAAGAAGCTATCGAATATGTTAAATTTAAGAGTGACATACCATAAAATCATAAAATGTTTCATAGTTGGTTACTTCATAATTAATTTCAAATCATTAAAAAATTATTATTATTTTAAATGTTTTATTACATCCTTAAGGATCTTTGTTATTTTTTTGATGCATAATTTAGAATGGTTAGTTTCTTTACCAGTAATCATTTAGAGGGAAATTTCCTAGCTCAGCTCCTAATCAGAATAATTATTTTTTTTGATTTATAATTATATATCTTAGAGGAAACATCTTTATACTTAAAATATTTTAGATCAATTTCAAAAAGGGAGAAAAATTTCAAGAATTGAAATTTGTTTTTTCAATTATAAAAAATGAGGAGAATATTGAATTGGATCCTTGAAATAATTTATTAGAATCTTTGAGAATTGAAATAATTCTAATTTCTCATACACTTGAAAATTTGGTAAAATCAAGAACTGACATTGAGTATTGACCATAAGGTAAAATTTGTATAAGAATAGAACTAACCATGTTTGAAAATTTAGCTATGTTTGGAACTGATAGTGAGAGAAAATTTGTCTAAGTATGGAATTGAGCATGAGTGAAAATTTGTCTATGTTTGGAAGTAATCATGAGTGAAAATTTGGCTAAGTATGTACTAACCACTTAAATAAAAACTTCCCCACCTAATGAAAACAATTATCCTACCTTATTAACAAAATGTACTGATATCATGAAAAAACTATACCTTCTGAATAAATAAAATGTATTGACCGCATGAGCAAAAATGTACCTACCACATGAAAAAATGTACTAACTACATGAATATAAATGTACCCAAAACATGAAAAATGTACCTAATTCATGAACAAAAATAAATAAACTATAAGTTAAAATTTGGATTTTTTTTGAAAATACCTTATAACCTATCTAATAATACTTATTTCATTTTTTTTTCAAAACATGTTCTATTTTATTTATACATTTATATTCTAAATTACTACAAGTTTATTTCACATTTTTTCTTGATTTAATTATTCATTAATAACTAATTAATCATTAAGGAATATATCAGGAGGAATTTTATATATGAAAAAAATGCTCATCATATGGGTCAATGTTTCACACAACATTCATGGGAAAATGCAAATGTCGAGTTAATAGTTGGAATGTTAATAGTTTCTCTCACATTCTTTATGGTAAATTTCCATGGGAATTTAATGTTTATTATAACTATTTATTGGTAATGTATTAATTATTATAACATGTTATCATTGTAATGAATGTTTTTATTTTGATTAATCATCGATGTAACCCACATGGGTATATTCTTCATGTGTATTTATTGAATAAATACCTTGCATCATTGGGAATGAAAAAATATAATTAATTTCAAATTTGAAATATGTTGTGCAATTGGGAACTCTATATACATGGAGTTAGATAGATCCAGATGATGATTCACTTGGTTTAGGGTATTCAAAAAATTTAAAAGTACAAAATATTTGTGTGATAAAATAAAACTCTCAAATGAACTAAAATCATTTGATCCTTTGCTGCTAAACATTTCTTTAATTCATTAACTCTCATTCCATAAAGATTTTATCTAGTTCTGTGGTTTTAGTTCATTATGTTTATTTCTGTGAGTGTAATTATAATGGGTTATACTACCCATTAAAAGGTAAGTAACTAGGTTGTTACTCCCAAAAAAAAATACAGGCATTGGGTTATGCCTCTAGGTGGAAAAAGGTAGGCTATTCAGGTTGTACCTTTAGGTAGAAAGAGGCAAGTCTGTTTCAGTTTGAACCATTTGGGTGGAAATGGATTTGTAACTAGGTTGTGAATCTAATTGGGAAAAAGTAATAATAAGATTACATTATTATGTTTATAGTGGATGTCACATCTCTTAGTTAATGAGAGGGGTGAAGATTAGATGAGGATCATTTAAATCCAAAATACTATAAAAATATCCAGTGTTTATTTACTCTGATTTCCACTTCACTAACATTAATGAATTTGATAAAACATAAAATTAGATTAATTTTTTATTAAAAGGGATAGTTCACCCAATATTGGATATTTTGATATCTTAACTCTTAAATAACATTTAAATCCATATAATTATGATCACTAGTCATATAGTTAATGTAAGATTATCATATTATGGAAAAATTCATTTCTTGAATAACCATTTCTCGACATGATCTATGGGTTTATTTTTAAATTAAATATTACCAAATATTTGAATTTAATTTAATAAAATGGATTCATATTTAGAATTAGAATATTTAATGTTATATAATAAGTTTAACTTAATTTTTGGTCATAATTAATAGTGAAAACAATAAAAATTAAATACCCCAGTTAAGGTTAAAACAAGTTTACTGGGGGGGGGGTTAAACCAAATGATAAAGGTAATTTTACCAATAAAACTTAAAAAACCTATTTTATGGCCATATTTAAACCTTATAATATCTCAAATTTGAATATACATTCATTTAGAATAATTTCTCTTGGGAATGACTTTATCATTTTGTATTCTTTTGGGAAATTTCCAAGTTGTTTCAAAGAAGGCTCCCTCACCCACATGTAAAGGGACACCTACTCCCCTCAATTATTCACTCCTCAAAATCCATATTTCTTGAAAGAAAATAGAAATAATTTATCCTCAAAATCCTTAGACACATTAAATAGGTTTTTTATTCCAAAAATACTAATCTTAGGGTACTTAATAAGAGATCCAAATGAGATTTTTCTAAGATAAGGTAATCATATTCGCTAAGATCATTCCTTTTAATTATTATTTTATCACCTTAAATTATTTATTAAAATATATAATATAACAACACAAGTATCTCCCATATTTTGAGATGTTACTATGTTGATGTTAAAATATTTATCAATCTCTTTCTCCACTAAATGGGAAGAAAATAAATCACTCGTGTGTATGATGAACTACCGACTCACGAACCAATGTAATTGTTTCCATCACTGAATCACATGAATAGTCATAAATATGATAATAATGAATTTATATGATACATATTACAAGATATTAATTTTATAAAATTAATATATCATCCATTTTATTACCCGTTCATCAATTTAGGGAATGATATCATCACTCATGCATACATACGAACTACCGACTCGACGAAGCAATGCGATTCATTTTCCTTCTAATACTTTAAATAATTGTTCTAAAAAGGTATATAATTAATAATTGTGATATTTATAATATTAATATAATCCTGGATGTGATGGATCTATATCCTATTCACAAGAATAAGAACTTCTACAAAGAATGAACACATGAGAAAATGAAGCAAGTAACTCTTGAAATATTTTTAATAATGGAATATTATTAACGAATGGGTGGTAAGATGTCATAAGAGGATAATATATTATATTAAAAATATGAATATAGTTTTTTATAAATTAATAAAATTATTAAAACCTTTATATCTAAGGATAAATAATGTTCAACTAAAGAGAAGCGTAAGGTAAGGGACTTCATCTCAATTTACACCCCATTGAGGATTTTTTTTATTATGAACCTATTCACATTTATGTGGTAAATATACTATACATTTGATGTATTTAAGATGAAAACCTATTTATTTAGGATTATTAATTTTTCAATTAAATTCTATTATTTCAAGTGGTTATAATTTAAAAGTTACCAAATTGGTAGAAATATATTTTGAAATCTCACTTTATATTCTAATTTATTTTATTTTCATTAACGGAATCTTATAATTTACTCTTTATAAGCTCCAATTATTTTCTTATCCATTTTATATTTTAGTAGTTTCCATATTTTCATACAAAAATTATACTCTTTGGTACTGGAATCAATCAAATAAAAGTTTAAAATAATAATTTATTTTATTTTACTTTTAATCAGATATATTTTAATTTAATGTCAATGTTTTTAATTTTTTTTAGAAAAGTTCTTATATTTACTGAAATGATTTATTAAAGACATTTTAAGGTATCATTGAATTTTTGAAAAGGGTTTGAAATTAATTTTTCTATTTTTTTTAAAGATATATTTAGAATTTATTTACAAAAGTAGAAAGTAATTTTTTAATGTATATAATGATAATATAATTCCTCCCCACCATAAAAAATTTAAAAAATTTATCTTACTCTAAATGTTTGCAATGGTTTTAAATAGAAAAATATTTTATGAAATATTATTTTATTATTTTACTTCCATTTCTGTTATTCTTCTAAAGGACATGATTTTCCATTCCTGATAAACCAATGGACATATCTTATCTCTTATTAATTTTTTTGTTGTTAAATTTATCTTGAAACCTTCAATTTATTATGATAATTATACATTAAATTTCCCTTAAATGTCCATATTATTTATCATGTATATTATTATTTCTTAAACCTTATATCATTTATAAATATAGTGTTTTACTTTGAAATTTATTTGATTGATTGTGTAAATATTGATAATCCATATTATTTACTCAATATGGATATTTATTAAAAAAAATAATTTTCATGAATTAAATTAATTATTAAATATATGAGGAATGAATTGGAAATGCAGTGGCTGGTGGGTCCTTTAATTATATTGCCCCTTGATGCATCGACATGTCTCATGAAACAAATCCAATGTCCAAATTAAAAGGGTTTTTACCCAATGTTGTAAACTATATTAGCTTAAGGTATTGATGGTATAAATATCCTGATGTATGAGATCTTGATGTCCAATATAAGCACTTAATTCATTAGGATTTCATTTATTATCATTAATGAAATTATGGAATTGATATTATCCATATATGCATTTTTTATCATGTTCTTGATTAAATGGAATGTGTTTTCAGTTATTTTCATTTACATATTTATTATTCGTTATTTACTCAAGATATATTCTATTGTATAAAAACCGTAATAAAAATTTGAGCTCACCATTATTTTTCTTATTTTCCCCAGGATATGAAGATGAATTCTTTGAATGTGTTTCAAGGATATTGAGAATTTTATTTTTTAACATTTTATATTCTATTCCCAATTTATAATGGGTGTCATATATGTATCTAGTTCTCCAAGACTACTAAACCGATCGGTCATTTGGTATTATAATGTATCTAGGTCAATGTAATATAATAGGCATTAAATTTGGGTTACTAGAGTAGGGGTTGTTGCATTTTCAGAACCTATAGTTTCACTTCTGATACTATATCCATAATACAAATCCCTACCTCATTTTACATACTGGTGTATTTTTAATGAGAATTGAAATTTCCCAACCCCAATCACTCTACTATCCTAATCTACGAACACACACCTATTCATACCATCTAATACTTCTACCACATCTAGAAACTATCAGTCACCAAATGTATTGACTCTTCATAGTCCCCTTGGATCAACTCTCATAACTAGGTATTTTCTATTTACCAAACATAACACAATAAAATGTATCTAATCCCTATCACAAACCTGAAAATACCTTTGGTTTTGGTTTTCTAACACATCAAAGCCAACATTTTATGAAAAATTTTCATAATGAGAGCCCAATGGTTAGAACATATTGGTGTTATCCCTACCACAAGACATTCCTTATCACTGATCAATGTGCATGATCCTTCTTAAAACTCACCATTAGCTGAATGTTGACCCTTATAAGCCCTAATCATATTTATCTAATAGATCTAAATCTTGACACCTACTATAGAGTACAATAATAAAATGGTACTTCATGAAATTTTATTCTAATACTACCAATAATCCACCACCACACACCCTATACCGATGAATCAAACTTAGGTTCTATAACCATGATCTCAACCTTGTGACTCATGAATTTTATCTCACCATGGTCCTCACCTAGTACCACTAGTGTAATGAACTAACTCTTTGGAAAAAGTAAGGATCATTAGTTTGATTTCAAATCTTTCCTTTAAGCTTGTATAATGTGTGTAACATCCTAAGGATGGTCCGAGGAGTGTTCGGGGTTGGTTCAGAGCCCGAGAGTTTGAGAAATGGGCTTGCAGACAATGACATACGGCCTGCGCATGGCCTGTGCATGGTTTCAGACAAACCATGTAGCCTTTGGTCTGGAGGCAGGGAGGTGTGCACGAGTTATGCACGTTTGGAGAAAACCGTGTGGCCCTTGGTTGGGAGGCAGTGAGGTGCGCACGGTTTGCACACGGTTTGGTAAACTATGCACCTAAATCGTGCGACCCTATTCTAGGTGAAATTACCATTTTCCATTAAATTCTATTTAAGACTGAACTCTTTTCTTTTCCTCCCTCCTATAGACAGAACAGAGGGGATCCCTCTTTGAGCTCCAAAAATCTCTCTCCCTCTCTTTTCTTGGTTTCTTCTTCATCCAGCGACCGTTCTTTGTCCCGTTAAATGCATTGGATCACCCTTGGTAAGGCATACCTCACACACCCTTCTTTCCTTGGTGAATCTTGCCTTCTGTCTTGTTGTTTTACCACAAGCTCATATGCCCTATTTCTAGGGCACTGGACTGAAACTCAGATCTCTTCCAACCTACTGAAAATCTGAGGTCGATATCAAGCGAGCATACGTCCACAACTCTAAGGTAGGTGGTCACATGGTTTCCATTTTGGGTTTTCAAATTTTTGAGTTATTATCATCGTGTCATGGTTTTCTTTCACCAAAACCCTTATTTTTAATGATTGCTTCATATCTAGATGAACTGTGTGGTATGAGAGCGATGAATCTAACCATGTTAGGGTGTTTAGATGAGGTGTGGAACAGGAGTGGTCAACCATAGGTGATATTCCTTGAGATTTGGCCCTTTTCACCTTTGGACCTTAATGTTATGTCTTGAATGAGATTTTCCATGTTAGGAAAATGAGATGGTTTGGTTAGAGGTTGGCTTGGATGAGATAGCTAGAACCATTTAATGAATTGAATTGTATGTTTTCCTTATAATCTGATTGGGAAATGTCATACTTTGTTAATATGATATGATATAAGATGGATTGACTTATATATCGTGACGTGAATGGTTATTCCATACTGTGTTGACATGCTTGTGATAACCTGTGTGTGGGTGGGAGGCATTCTTACCCCATGCCAGATAAATCTCCGTGTGTGGGTGGGAGGCTTTCTTACCCCATGCCAGTTACAATTCTTGTGGAAAAGAGGCATTCTGACCTCATGCCAGTGATGATTATTACACATGTGAGAATCATGGATGTGAGGCATGATTACCTTGTTCTAGTGATAACCTATATCTATGTACTTATAACCCTGGTGATTGTTCAGAATACCATCTATGAGCTGAAGTAGGTAGACCCTCCAGGTGTCCTTCTGGAACCTGAGCGGGAGGGTTGTTTATTACTTTACTTTACTTACTTTTCTACACACAGTTTATTTTGTGAACACCTATTTGGATTACATGTAGACCCCGTTGGTGGTGGCCTACTGAGACTTGTCTCACACCCTACCCAGGCATCCTCCTTGGAACCCACGTAGACTTTACTACTACAGGTACTAGTAGGGGAAAGGGCCTTGCGTCAGGTTGTTGATATATATATATGTTCTAGCTAGAGTTCCATAGCAGAGGACCAAGATTGGCTAGAGATGCTCGTGGACTACTTTTGTTCTCTTTTTATATTACTGTATAGCATGCTTGCAATCTATTTCTACTCTATCAGCTTGCCATACATCCATTTTGTTTTATACACTGCCTATGTGGCCTTTTTATATCTATCATGGTTTTTCTTACTTATGTTGTTTGGTTTTTATGTTCCCCCTTTTCTCCTGTTTACCATTGGTTGTGCTTCCGCTATTTTTTTTACTTTTCTAATATTCCATTGTGTACTCTGACATGGGGGTACAGTCTCCCCACTGACTTACCATTACACCCCCGCTGCTAGTCAGCAACCCCTAGCCAATGGGGAGTTGAGCCTGGGGTAATGTGGCCAACCAGGCTCAGGGCTAGGGTTGAGGGGCAGCCGGGTCCGGGACATCACAAAGTGGTATCAAAGGATTTATTTCTCTCTTGATTTACTATTTTTCTATGATAGGCTTGGAGACTGGGAACACTTGGGGACTTAGCCATGAGTCGTGCTTGGGCATCGCGAACCCATGTACGAGGTATGGGCCAAGTTTCCTATTTTATGTTGTTATTGATTCTGCTGTTTACTGTTGATACCGTTTCACCATTGGGTGATTCACATGTTTTGTGATGTTATTGAGATTTACAATGTTGGAATTTAAATTTCAGGGTTCGACCCAATGAAATGAGGGTTATGCATTAGAACATGCATCACGATAGGTACAATATGATTAGGCCATGCATCTTTCCATGCCACGCTTAAATATTCAGCGAGCATTGCTTATTGTTTATTTCCATGCCTAGTTACCATGTGTGCAGCTGTGCTAACCTATCTTGCAGGTTGTGAATTGAGGAATGATGTGGTTTTAGTGGGTTTCACTCTTTGGTTCATAAGGTGTAGGGGCCCTTATGGATTGGAAAATGACATTCTAACTGAAGCAATCATTTTATTAAAAAGGAAATTCAAACAGTTAATTAGCGCAAGTTAATTAGAAATGACATTCAAGTGTGTGTCATCATTCAGTTCATGAGGAGTATGGGCTCTTATGGGATGGGAAATGCCATGTCACTGGATTAAGTTAAATTGGAATAATTGCAGGTTTTATTAAGAATGCATATGTGTGTGGATAGGTGATCTTAGGGGTAGAAAGGCTTAGTTCATGTCCTAGATTCTAGAGTTCAACCTTTAATTTGTTGGTTTCTTCTTTCGAGACGTTCGTTCGGCATTGTAGCGCTATGCCTCTGAGACGTCCTCGAGTCGCGCGCACTAAAGGTGGTGACGATCACATTCCTAAGGTGGAAGGCCCTGAGCTGCTGGTTGATCTTCCTGTCGAGCCACCCATGGCTACTCTTTCTATTCCTGAGATGGGCGCCGATGCCCAGTTCCATGAGAGATTCTTGAATATAATACAGAGTATGCAAGGTGGAGTGAAACCTGACCCGAGTATGGAAGAGTCGAACCGCGAGTTTTAGTCACAGCATCCTTCTACTTTTACAGGAGATGGCCGACCACTTACTGTGGAGTCCTGGTTGGAAGATATTCTGACCATCTTTGAGCACCTTTAGACGCCTCCAAATCGGAGAGTCAAGATTGCAACATATATGCTACGTGGTTCAGCCAGGAGTTGGTGGGATGTCATCACCCAGTTGGGATAGTAGAGAGATATGATCTCGACTGATTTCCAGACCATCTTCTACGATTATTTCTTTCCCAAGACTTTGAGGGCTGACAGAGCTAGGGAGTTCATGAATCTACAGCAAGGGACCATGAAAGTCATGGAATATTCATCCCATTTCACTGAGTTATAGCGTTTTCTCCTACTCTAGCTTCTGATGATCTCACGGCCGCTAGATGTTTTGAGGATGGGTTGTGTTACGCCATCCGGTCGCAGGTTAACGTGTTCAGGTTGACGACCATTTCAGAGATTGTCAATCAGGCTTTGATCATAGAGAGGAAATTGAGATAATCAGATAGTTTGAACCCAGGCGGTTCGGCACCTAAGGGTTCTAGTGGAAATACTTCATGGAAGAAGCGGCATTTTGAGGACTCTCGTGGTGTCAGTGGTGGTCAGAACCTTTTCTCAGGTGGTACTCCTATCTGTCACCAATGTGGGGCACCAGGACATATGAGGAGGCAGTGTAGGCGAAATCCAGTGGAGTGTAGAGGTTGTGTTAGGTTGGGTCATCTCCACCATTTCTGCAGGTCTTTTCCCCTAGGTTCTAGTGAGTAGGGATCTATACCTACTCCATGATCTGGTGCTGGATCGGCAGGATCACGTCCGTTAGGCGGATGGAATACCATCATCCGATCAGGCCGTGGCGGTAGTTGAGGCAGAGGTAATCAGGCTTATGATTCTCAGCACCAGCAGGGCGGGTCTGCTCAGGGTAGCTAGGTTGTGACTCAGGGCCGTGGTACCGGCCAGTTGTATGTAGTCGAGCCTATGCCACAGGAGCAGTACGCCAGACCATCTACTATACGAGGTACGATTGTAGTTGCCTCTACGTTAGTATCTGCTTTGTTAGATACAGGCGCTTATCACTCTTTTATATTGGAGCCGATTATCAGAAGTTTGGGTCTGGATGTTGAGTCATATCATGGTATAATCACATTAGATACCCCATTAGGTGTCAGTTCAGAGATAATTCGACATTGTCAGAATTTCCCCCTCAAGGTGGGCAGTTGACTTTTTGTGTGGAACCTGTATGTTCTGGATATGACAGTTTTTGATGTAACAATCGGGATGGACTAGTTAGTTTCCTATAGAGCCCGGATTGACTGATATCATCAGAGGGTGGATTTTATGTCACCAGAGGGCGACACACATATGCATGAGGGAGAATTGTATCTTAGTGCGACATGAGCAGGACCGGAACACCAGAGTTTAGGTGGTGTCATGGCACAGGTTGCCAGTCTTTATCTCGATGACCAAGGGTCAAAAACTTCTATTTATCCTCCTATGGTGGAGCATTTCAGTGATGTATTTCCTGATGATTTATCTGGTCTACCTCCAGTGCGAGAGGTGGAATTTACTATTGATCTTATTCCAGGAGAAGCTCCAGTGACCATTCCTCCTTATAGGATGGCACCTAAGGAACTTCTGGAGCTCAAGAGTCAGCTAGAGGACCTGGAAGAAAAAGGATTTATATGTCCCAGTACTTCTCCTTGTGTATCACTGGTTCTTTTTTCCAATAAGGCAGATGGTACCCTTTATCTTTGCGTGGATTATCCTAAGTTAAATCAGCTGACTATTAAGAATCGGAATCTATTACCTCAAATTGACGACCTCTTCGATCATCTCCGTGGAGCGAATGTGTTTTCAAAGATAGATTTGAGGTCGGGAAATCACCAGGTGCGTGTTAGGACTTTGGAAATACCTCACACGATGTTCAGGAGAAGGTATGGTCTCTATGAGTACCTAGTCACGCCGTTTGGGCTTACGAATGCACCTGTAGTGTTTATGGCTCTTATGAATCAGATTTTTCACCCTTACCTTGATTATTTTGTGGTTGTATTTGTGGATGATATCTTAGTCTATTCACGCTCGAGAAACAACCATGAAAACCATCTTGAGATCGTGATGAATACACTAAGAGAGCATCAACTTTATACTAAGATCAGTAAATGCCACTTTTGGATAAATAAGGTTCACTTCCTAGGTCACATTATTTCTGAGTCTGGAGTTTCAGTTGACCCTGAGAAGGTGAGTGCTATCATTTCTTGGGAGTAGACCAAGAATGTCTTTGATATCAGAAGTTTCTTGGGTATTGCTAGATACTATAGGAAGCTCATTCAGGACTTTTCACGCATAGCAGCACCGCTTACATCTTTGACCAAAAAGGGGGGTGAGATTCGATTGGTCAGAACCTTGTGAAGTAGCTTTTTAGGAATTGAAGGGCAGACTAACTTCAGCACCGATACTGATCTTGCCGGAGCCAAGCAGAGCTTATACAATCTATTGTGATGCGTCAGGTGTCGGTCTTGGAGCTGTCTTGATGCAGGATGAGCGAGTCATTGCGTATGGTTCTCTTTAGTTAAAGGCTCATGAACAGAATTATCTAACGCACAACCTTGAGCTTGCAGTAGTTTTACATGCCTTACGCTATTGGAGACACTATTATTTGGGAGAGAATTTTGTGGTATTCACTGACCACAAAAGCCTCAAATATATCTTCACTCAGTGGGATCTAAATATCAGGCAATGCAGGTGGGTTGAGTACCTTCAATCCTTTGATTTCGAACAGGCCTACACTCTTGGGAAAGGAAATTCAGTAGCCGATGCGCTGAGTCGGAAAACTTAGTAACAAGTGGTTTGGGAATTTAATGAGGAGTGGAAGCTGATGGACCTATTTTTGGAGATGCACATTGAGGTTCAGGAGGGTCAGGGTCAAACTGTTATCTCAGCCTTAGCAGTGACATCTACTCTTTTGGAACATGCCAGGGAAAGAAAGTTATCAGATCCGGAAGGCCTTGTTCTACAAGAAAGTGTCGTTGATGATGCCTCTACAGATTGGACCATGGATGAAGGTGATACTTTATTGTTCTGTGGGCATGTATGGGTCTTAGAAGACATCAGAGAAGAGCTAATGATGGATTTCCATGCCTCAGCATGGGTAGTTCACCCAGGCATCACCAAAATGTATCGTGATTTGCGATGACAGTACTGGTGGCCTAACATGAAGTGGGAGATAGCCAGTTTTATCATGCGTTGTTCCACCTGTCAACAGGTGAAGGCGGAACATCAGCGTCCGGTAGGGCTTCTGTAGCCGTTGTCCATTCCAGAGTGGAAATGGGATGATGTTTCTATAGACTTTGTAACAAGTTTACCCAAGGTACCTCATGACAATGATACAGTATGGGTTATTGTCGACCATCTGAAAAAGGTTTCACATTTATTACCTATGCAGGAGACCTTCACAGTTGATGACTTGGGAATACAGTATGTCAAGGAAATAGTGCGCCTTCATGGAGCACATCATTCTGTTATCTCGGACAGAGATCCTCATTTTACATCTCGTTTCTGGTAGGGTTTACAGAAGGCCTTGGGTACGCAGGTACTTTTGAGCATGACCTATCACCCTCAGACTGAGAGACAAACCGAGCGGACTATACAGGTACTAGAGGATATGTTGCGTGCCTGTGTTCTCGATTTTGGAGGTTCATGGGAGAAACACATTCCTCTTATCGAGTTCAGTTATTACAATAGCTTCTAGGCTACCATTGAGATGACTCCCTATGAAGCCTTATATGGTAGGACATTTCACTCACCTTTGTGTTGGCTTGAAGCAGGGGAGGAAGCTGTTCTAGGACCATGTCTTGTGCAGGAGACTACAGAGCAGATACAACTTATTAGGAAGTGTATGCATACAGCTTAGTGTAGACAGCAGTCCTATGATAACAAGCACCAGTGACCTCTTGAGTTCGAGGTTGGGAACTGAGTATTCTTGAAGGTATCACCTAGGTTGGGGAAAAGACATATACGGAAGCCGGGTAAGATTTCACCGAGGTGAATAGGACCCTTTGAGGTGATGAAGCGGATCAGACCAGTAGATTACTAGCTTGCACTTCCGTACAGATATCTGGCCATGCTTGAAGTTTTTCATGTATCTCAGCTACACTGGTACTTTTCGGATCTGACAAATGTTTTTCAGCCTGATGAGGCCGAACTAGATATGGATGCTTCCTTTGAGGAGTATCTGATGCGAATTTTTGACCAGAGAATGATGACACTCCGTGGCAAGTCTGTTCCTCTTGTACGGGTGCTATTGCAGCACAGATGGGTACAGGATGAGACTTGGGAGCGAGAGGCTGATGTACGTTCTCAATGGCCAAAGATTTTCGTTGATGACACCTTAATACCCTCGGAAGTCCAACTCAGGGATGAGTTGCTTTAAGGAGAGGAAGTTGTAATGACCCGAATCTTTGGAAAAGGTACATATCGTTAGTTTGATTTCAAATCTTTCCGTTAAGATTGTATGATGTGTGAAACATCCTAAGGAAGGCCCGGGGAGTGTCCGGGGTTGGTTCGGAGCCCAGGAGTTTGAGAAATGGGCTTGCATACAATGGCGCATGGCCTGCGCATGGTTTCAGAAAAACCGTGCGGCCTTTGGTCTGGAGGCACGGAGGTGCACACGAGTTGTGCACAGTTTGGGTAAACCATATGCCTAAATTGTGAGGCCCTTGGTTGGGAGGTAGTGAGGTGTGCACGGTTTGCGCACGGTTTGGTAAACCGTGCACCTATACCATGCAACCCTATTCTGGGTGAAATGACCATTTTCCCCTTAAATTCTATTTAAGCCTAATCTCTTATTTTCCTCCCTCCCACGGGCAGAACAGAGGGGAGCCCTCTTTGAGCTCTAAAAATCTCTCGCCCTCTCTTTTCTTGGTTTCTTATTCATCCGGCGACTGTTCTTTCATCCGTCGAAGGTGTTGGATCACCCTCGGTAAGGCTTACCTCACGCACCCTTCTTTCCTCAGTGAATCTAGCCTTCCGTCTTATTGTTTTACCACAGGCTCATATGCCCTATTTCTAGGGAATTAGACTGGAACTCAGATATCATCCAAACTACTGCAAATCTGAGGTCAATATCAAGCGATCCTACACCCACAACTCTAAGGTATGTGGTAACGTGGTTTCCATTTTGGGTTTTCTCCTTTTTGAGTTATTATCATCATGCTGTGGTTTGTCTTTCGCCAAACCCTTTATTTGTAATGACTTCTTCATATCTAGATGACCCGTGTGGTATGAGAGTGATGAATTTAACCTTTTAGGGTGTTTAGATGAGGTGTGGACTGGGAGCGGTCAACCATAGGTGATATGCCTTGAGATTTGGACCTTTTCACCTTTGGACCTTAATGTTATGTCTTGAATGGGATTTTCCATATGAGGAAAATGAGATGGTTTAGTTAGAGGTTGGCAAGGATGAGATAGTCGGAACCCTTTAATGAATTGAAATGTATGTTTTCCTTATAATCTGGTTGTGAAATGTCATGCTTTGTTAATATGATATGATATAATATGGATTGTCTTATATATCATGATGTGAATGGTTATGCCATACTATGTTGACATGCTTGTGATAACCCGTGTGTGGGCGGGAGGCATTCTTACCCCGTGCCAGATAAATATCCATGTGTGGGCGGGAGGTATTCTTACCCAATGCCAGATAAATCTCTTTGTGTGGGCGAGATGCTTTCTTATCCCGTGCCAATTACAGTGCTTGTATACGAGAGGCATTTTTACCTCATGCCAGTGATGATTATTACATATGTGAAAAGCATGGACGAGAGGCATGATTACCTCATGCTAGTGATAACCTATATCTATGTACTTATACCCCTGGTGATTATTCAGAATACCAGCTATGAGCTGAAGTAGGTAGACCCACCAGGTGTCCTTTCGGAACCTGAGCGAGAGGGTTGTTTATTACTTTGCTTTACTGACTTGCAGTTTACTACACACTCTTTATTTTACGAACACCTATTTGTATTACACGTAGACCCCGTTGGTGGTGGCCTACTGAGACTTTTCTCTCACCCTACCCGAGTGGCCTCCATTGCACCCGTGTAGACTTTACTATTGCAGGTACTAGTAGGGGCAAGGTCCATGTGTCAGGTTGTTGATATATATATGTTCTAGCTGGAGTTCTAGAGTAGAGGACCGAGCTTGGATAGAGATGATCATGGACTACTTTTCTTCTCTTTTTGTATTACTTTATAGCATGATTGACATCTATTTCTACTGTATCAGGATGCCATACATCCATTTTGTACGAGACACTGCTTATGTGTCTTTTTTATATCTATCAGGGTTTTTCTTACTTCTGTTGTTTTGTATTTATGTTCCCCTTTTTTTCCTGTTTACCATTGGTTGTGATTCCGCTATTTTTATTACTTTGCTGCTATACTGCTGTGTACTCTGACATGGGGGTACAATCTCCCCACTAACTTACCATTACACCCCCGCTGCTAGTCGGCAGCCCCTGGCCTATGGGGAGATGAGCCAGGGGTAATGTGGCCAATCGGGCTCGGGTTGAGGGGTAGCCGGGTCCGGGACGTCACAACTAGTAACTCACAATCATGTTATTTCTTATATTAAAATATTTAAATCAATTTCCTGATCCATTAGTTATCACATCAATCCACTTATTTCCTCAATGTTTCACAATACCCCATGAACAATACACTATAGAAAACATTTCACAATAAAAAATAATTCATCTATCAAATGAGAAGATATTATAGACATACCTATAACCTCATGACCCCTCAGTTAATTCATTATCACTTTATAATGTCCTTTTATCACACACTAGTTATAACTCGATGCACTGAACTTGATAAGTCAAAACCATACTTTAACACACCCTATAAAAAACCATAATCTAAAAAAGACAAGTTACATTGTCAATGTTCAAAACTGTTTTTTATATTTTTTAATCCAAAATTGCATCTCAAACATTTCTACAGCCGTCTTATCTCGGGTCACCATCCATGAATGGAAATCCATTAATACCATAAAAAATCCATGACTTAAATCCATTAATTCTGAAAAATAAAGAGTCCAAAATCTCATCAAAAAATACTAACAAATCTTTGGGTATTATCCAAAAATGGGTATCAACAAACTAAATAAACACATCCCAAAATAGCATATCCATGAAATCAGAAGGTGTCACAAGCAAGCATCATAAATTTCTATCCATCATTTTGAACTCACCTCAATGATCATGTGAACTATGAAACTTATTCTCCCTATTCCTTAGATCATCCTAAGATCTACCTATTCAAATATCCCACATTTCATATAAGGATAATCAGACATATTCAAAAACCAATCTCACTAAGAAGAATATAGAGGAAAGAAGGCTCAGTTTCCTTCATGTCCAAAAATGTGGAAAGTGAAAGCTAGGAGAATGTCTCAAAGGAATAGGAAAATATTTTATGTTTGGAAAATAAGGGCATAGAGAAAAAAATTGCTGATGAAAAGTGAGGAGTTCAATTGAGAGAAATAAATTTCATCATGGAGATAAATTTGTAGTTTATTGTATTAAATGTGGTGAACTTGGAAATTATCTGAGTCAATTCCCTATTTTAAAGGTTAACTCTTTGACCAATGAATGAACTTAATTATACCTATCATTTATGTGAAGGGGTCAAATTATTCATGTATTGGGATTTAAGAAATATGTTATAGAAGTATTTCTACTAATGGAATTTTTTTATAAGAATCATGAAACATCTAAGTATTATATTAATTTTTTAAGGATACATGACATCATGTGAGATTAAATTAGGATTTGTGGATACCATAATGGGTTTATGAGTTTAAGTTTGATCATAAGTTCAAAGTACTAGACATCCATTTTTATGTTTTAAGTGACGTAATTTTAATGTGATTAATGACATTTTGGTAGAAATTTTACTAGTATATTGTATATGTAACCCTTTGTTTAAATATTTAGTATTATTTGAGGAAAAATCCTCTTTTCATAAGTTTAAAGGTACTAATAGTCTTCAGGGTTTATATTCTCTTTGATGATTAATTTTATTTTTATGAATTTTGAGAAAATTTATGGAGATTTTATAAAAATTATATTAATAATGTTTTAGTAAAAATAATGTTCTATCACATCTGGTAGGGCCATAGGGCTTGAACCCACAAAATAAGGGTGATAAGGGTGAAACGCCTACCACTGCACTACATGATTTATTTCTCAGTGTGAAAAATATTTAAAAACAATGATGTGATAGATAAAGATTGAGTTGATTGTGAGAATATATGTTTTATTCTAGAGATAAATATTGGACTAAAAAGTGATATGATGATTAATGATATTTCATAAGATTTTCACTATTTTGAGAACCTTATATAAATAATATAAATAAAATATTATTGGATTTTATTTGAAGAATAAAGGTTGAATTATCTTTTAGAAGAAAATATGATTTTAATGTGGATATATGGTGATTCAGGTTATTCATGGAAATGATTATCATATCTTAGAGACTATTTTTTTAGGATATATACATTTTTGGTATAATACATTAAGAGATATTTATGCTATTTAGAGATAAATGTAAAATTTTTCTTGAAAGAATATTTTTTCAAATCATTATAATATCTGGGTTTTAATCTTAGTATTTAATATTATGAATAAAATTTTGGTTAGTTACTTATCGATTGACCTAAATTGAATATTGGGTGTTATTTTTGAGGCTTTTTTAGTTAATGTTTCATTTCTTCATATGACGATTTAATCATTTTGAGAATTATATAATGCTAACCATTTTGGTTTTGGTTAACATATAAGTATAATAAGAAGATATTGTTATCCCTTTTTGGATTATATAATCTGTTATAATTTTTTAGTTCTCCAGGCATGAAAAAATCATCTTGAATACTCATCATTTGGAATAAAAGATGAGATTGTGGTGAAAATTTATTAAAAGTTGAAATTATACTTTTTAAGTAAGTATGTTTCCTTATGATCTTTATATAGGTGGTAAAGTAATTCCCAAACTTTAGGAAAAGGATATTGAAACAAAAATTCTATCATATTACCTCCATTTCTTATGAAACAATTTTACTTTTCACACCATATCGATTTATGGTTTTTTGGTAATTAACTTTTTCTTGACCATTCGATTTATTGTGATCAATGGTCTCTATAACTCTCTATAATTATTTTTATTTTTTTTAAATGTGTATATATTATCTTCACAGTAATTTTCTACAATTTGGAAGCCTAGTTATATTTTATTCCAGATAGCCTTCATATTTCTCTTTCCCTATTTTTAAGAGGAATATTTATTAACCCTGTTTACTATGTGAGATTACAAAAACTGTATTTTTATATTTAAAAAACATGATTAATGAGATCAAGTTAAAATTGGGAGGACAAAAATTATAATGGGGGGATAATGTTACACCTCATGTTTTTATGAAATATATTAATTCAATTGAATTTAATTTTTTTTATTTCTTGCATTTCACACAACATCTAGTTTTAACGAACCATAATATCCTATAAAAATATTATTACTTAAACATGATTTTTATAACCCAATAATTAAATTTTGTGGCGGGAATGTGGATAAAAACATTCAGATACATATAATGGTTCTACTAAATAAAAATGTTTTAGTGATTCTTCTAAAATATGTACTGAATTTTTACTAATATCATTTTATTATTAAAAAATGCATTTCCTTCAAAAATATTTTTTATTGGATTTCATGTATCAAAATTATTATTAACTTATTCCATTTATAAAATTATTATTTTAAAAAATTATGTTAAATTTTTAAATCATCATTTCAAAATTAACTTAGAGTGAAGTGTTTAGATTATTCTGAAAATGTTTATTTTTTCAATGAATACTGAAAAAATACAGTTTTTTATAAAACTTTTATTTCTTTTCATTAAATACAATAATTTAAAGTATGATTATAATTTGGATTTAGTCTTAAAGTTAAATATTATCCATTTTATTTATAATAATGAAATTTATTTCATTTAAATCAACAATTTTCAGGATTTTGGTATAAATCTATTTTTATGCTTGAAAACACATTTTTTCTAAAAATCATTTATAAGTACATAATGTTTTTCCAGTTTAATTAATTAAAATGACCCTTAATAATGAATTATATATATTAAATTTATATAATATATATATAATTTAATTTAAATTCATATAATGAATATTACTAGTTGTGGTGTAAATGTAAAATTATTTTTTCCATGAAAAATAAATTTTCCTAAAAAAATTTCTTTTCTTCACGCTTTGTGGGATAATTATAAAATGAATTTATAAAATTTATTGATATTTAATTTTCTAAAAGTTATTCGATTTTTAGAATCGTAAAAATTAAAGTTATTTAATAAGTTGAACTTAATCTTTGGCCATAATTAATAGTAAAAATTATAAAAAGTTGTCACCATGGAAAAAGGTAAATTGGGTTAACTTAGGTTAAAACTAAGTGATACGGTCACCATTTTTCATATTTAGTCATATTTGATGAAATTAATTAGACCCTAATCACCTTAGTCTCAATATTTATTTGTTTATGTAACATTTTTCCATTAAAGTGACCTATATAATATTTTAAGAAAAGAAAAATACAAAATCTTACTCTCTCTCTTTTAAAAATATCTTGGGCATTCACATAGAAAACAAAGTAATATTTGAATGAATATAAATGGTTATTTTGTTAATAATTTAATTATTTTAATGATTTTAATTTATATATAATTATGTTCATAATATAATTACCTTAAATTCTTATACAATGTCAACACAATATTTCATAAATTAACAAAAATAAAATAAATTAAATGTTTTTAAAAATATTTAAAATAATGCATTTTGAGTTGGTTATACTGTTACACTTTTTTTGATACCTATGAAATACTATGAATGTGTGACAATATCATATTTAATTACTTCTTTTTCTTGGTGCTTTTAGAGTAAAATTAAATGAATAGTTCCAAAATTTACATTAATGATATTTTATAATAAATAATATTTTATTAAATGATTTAAAATTCAAAAAAATATTATCTTCAGACTAGTAAAAATAATATAGTTGAAAATATAAAAAATGACCTATTTATGAGTCATTTTTAGTTTTATGATTACATTTGTAACCCTTTAAGTTTGAAATAGTTGTTACTGCGGTTAATGTTAAAATGGGTCAACTAAGGGGTTAAACCAAAATACAACATTTAAAACACCACATAAACTTTTTAAAATTTTATTAGTTTATGGTATTTAAATTTAATCATAATTTATCTTAAAACCTATATATATTTTGGATAATCTGGCTAGATAATGACCTTTTTATATGTCAATCTTTTAAGAAATTGCAAAAGTGCCTCTCCCCTCACTTATAAAAGTGAACCTCCTCCCCTATTTTCTTCAAAATTAAAAATAATTTTAGTTCATCCTATACCTACCCATATAACTTCCAAATTTAATTATCATGTCCTATATTCCTTGGTATTATTAGAAAAAACTCTTAGTAATTAATTTGGATTAAACCAAAAGAGGTTGTCTGAAGATGATGTATCGTTCTTAACCGAGTGTTTTTGTTTTATTTCTTATTCCACATCCTTAAAATATTATTCAACCATAATGATATAATAATTTAAATATATAAAATGGAATTATATATTATTATATTAATTTTATAACTTATATACATCCCCTCTTCCAGCAAATGGTAAAAAAATCTGTCAATCGTGTGCTCAGTGGACAACTACCTCGCGAACCTATGTAAATCGTTTTTCATCACCTTATATAACCATCACATATAATTATAAATTTAATATATAATTATATATATGATATTTATTAAATAATTTTACATATTTAATTATAATATCACATCTATCTTCTTACCTTCTAATCTTTAGAAAAACAATAACATTGCTCATGGGTACATGTGGACTATCGTCTCCATGAAGCGATGCGATTTGTTTTTTATTTACAATTTAAATGGATGGTAATAAAGATATATTTAATGAATATATATGATTTATATGATAAAATAATTATCATGTAAAGGTTCATTATTATTTACCTTTCTTTCATTGCATCTTTCGAAAAATAAAAACAGCGTTCAAGTGTACATACGACCTACCATCTACTTGAATAGTTTAATTCAAGTTTCTATATTTCAATTTTATGGATTACTATAAATATATATATAATAAAAATATTTTATATTTATATAATTATAAAAAAAATTATATTATGTAACCATGACCAAAGTATTAGGACTAAAACTATTGAACAAAAACATATATGAAAAATAGAGCAGTTATCAACCAGAATAATGATTCTAAAAATAGTTTTTAATAAACCAGTGATAAAAGGTTATAAGTTAATTATATATGTTTTTATATATATGATTATAGTTATATAATATATGTATAACAAACCTATATTTTTCATATAGGGTGTTTGAATATGTATGAAGGAAGTCAGACCTGAGGTATGGAATTTACATCTCATTTTCTTTCATTGAGATACATTCCATATTCACCACTTTTTTATTTTTGGTGTGGTGTCTATAATGAACATGAATGTATTTTATTATGATTATTATAATTTTTTTTATTATTTACATATACATGTAAGGAAATTTTCTTCTTTAATTGGGATTCTAATTAAAAATTTACAAAAAATGGTAAGGATGTTATTTTACAATCTCATTATTTTTCAAGATTGTTTAGGATTATGTTTCTAATGATGAAACTTCATGATCTACTTATCAGGAATACCATGAATTTTATTATACTATTTTTATTTCTATAATTAAATTTTCCCTTTAATTTTACTCTCTTTAATTAATTAATAGACGGAAATTATATTTCTAGAGAAAAACACCTTTATTTCTCTCCACGATCAAAAATACTTTCTCTTTCATGTCCATGTTTTCTAAAAATGATTTCAAGATTATTTTTAATTATCTAAAATTATTGTTTAAATTAATTTTCACTCTTGTTTTAATTTTCAATAAATGGTTCAAAATGAATCTTATTTTCATTTTTCAAATGAGGTACTTTTTAATTTTTTTCCAAAATTTTGATTTTCAATATAGAAAGGTAATTTTTCTCTAGATTGTTTCAATGATATTTTAATAGTATTTATACTCATTAAATAAATAAACATTATTCTATAATAGGGATATGATCCAAGGATACGATCCTTATTCTTTCACTAAATGTTTGGTGATTATGATGACATCATATTTATGAGACCTATTTCTTTTCCATGGGTCATTCCATGATAAAATGTTTATAAAACAGGTTATGATATGACAAAATTATTAGGGTTTTGTGGGACAAATATGTATGGTTTTCATTATGTGACATGTGGTCCAATAATTATGTAGCCCTATAATGCATTAGGTAAAGTATTATACCTCATGAGATAATTATGGGATGCAAGTCGATGCACTTGATCCACTATGGGAAATAATTCAATGTGCTTGATCCATAATGGGTTGAAGGCGGTGATTACAGATCCATTATGATATATTAAATGGGTAGGGATGCCTGATATACTATGACTTGATGGTATTAATTTTTATCCTTTACATATGAAATGGTTTTTATACTTATGACATTCTCACACTTTTATGACCTGAACTTATGGTTCTTGATCATTTTTTAGTTATTTATCGCTCTTATGATTCATGTATGTTGAAATGATAAAGTTTTAATACATAGATTATGTTTATGATACATGATCAATTATAGATGAACTTTTTCAGTTATATTCCTGATCTCATATGCTTATTCTTATCTTATTCCTTTACATGATCACCAATTTTGTAGTGTATTTAATATCTTTCATGAAATAAGAATTTTTTTATCCAGTATCCTATGAAACAAAACATTTATGGTCCTCTAGTGTGTATTTTATAAAATGTATTGAATATCCATATAAAAATATGAATGTTTGGTCAAGGAAAGGCCTAAGTAATTATAAATAACCAACCCCACTCAATCATTTAATCGATAGGAAGATATAAACTACATTTAAACATAACCCAAAAAAACAAATTAAACAACATCACATATGAATCCAAAACAACTATCAATCATATTAATTATATGAATTAGCTATAAATACTCTATTCATAGCATTATGCATGAACAAAAACAACCTCTTACCATAATAATCAAGAGAACAAAACCATAAATTAATAAAATCACACCCAAGTGGACCACTTAGGATGCAAATCAATCAACTATAAAAGTGAAAATCATGAGCAAAAATTCCCAACTCTGGCAACTTAGATTTACCAGATATGTGGGGTTATAATACCTAAGAAAAAGATCATTACCAAGAAATGAAAACATACCAGTCTCCTCTATACTATTCCCAAATAATAAGATAAATGAAAATAAACCTTTTATACTACTTTGTAACATATCAATTCCTAGACCACTTAATAGTTTCTAGACTGACTAGAATTATAGTACCTCATGTGTGCCTCCCCATGCATCAGATGCAGCTAACTGGCGTTAATGGCCCATGAAGTTACAATTTAGAGACTATGCTGTCATCATTTACCTGCACAATAAATAAATAAATAAAATAAACATATTCAAATCTATATAAACATCAAAACATGGGAAATTACAAATAAAATAAATATAACACCGCATTTGAAAGTGATGAATGCGTCACACATACCGACTAGCTCCCCTAATACTACAAAACTATCTTTATCCAGTGCTAGGGATTTAACAGCACTATTAAAGACCCCCTTTTTCAGTGTTAAGAAAGTGTTGTTAAAGGGGACCCTTTATCAGCACTTGTAAAAAAGTGATGATTGAGACCCCCTTTAACAACTCTAGTAAAAAAACTGATGGGGAGGGGGCTTTAACAACACTAGTAAAAAAGTGTTGATAAAGGATATATATATATATTTCATTAAAAATAATATATTAATATATAAATACATTTATATTGATGTGTATAAAATATATATATTTTAAATATGTTATAAGTATGGATAAATAGAAATTTACACATAATATATAATACATTTTTCAAAAATGGCTTACAAAATAATTTTAAAAATATTTTAAATTAATAAATTGATAATTATTATCAAGTAATAGTTATTTAATTAAAATCTAAAGATAAAATAAGTTGAAAACATAACTAAAATTTCAAATGACTGTAACTTTTTATTTATGAGTAATTTTGGGCTCTACCACATATCTAATCAAAGCCTACGATGAGATTTACACCGTAGGGACATGAGGGAACCCCCAATCATATTTTTTGAGGCAAAAAAGGCATAGAAGGCATCCAAAACAGAGTTTTTAGTTAGGGTACCCCAATTTTTTTAACATTTGATGGAATATAATCCTTTTTATGGGGGTATTTTTTCACATTTTTAGTGGGGACTGGATTTATTCCAAGTATTACATCTGTATTGATTTTATGGTTTTGAAATTTTAACATTTTCTAAAATGTAGTTTTATTTAAAATTAATTATATGCATATTTTTTATATATTTACTTATATTAAATCACTTGAATAAATTCATATATCAACACATTTAAGTAGAATGTATTTTTAAACATATAAAATAAATACTTACTATTAATCTTATTTAAAGTAAAAAATAATCCTTTTAATTTACCTTATAAAAATAAATTAATATGTATATATATAAATATAAAATTAATTTTCATATATATAAAAGATTGTTTCAAAATGGACCTCTAATAGTGCTAAAAAAGAATGATAAAGGGGTGATTTATCAGTTCTTTTTTTAGCACTTGTAAAGGACCCATTTATCAGTGCTTTTCTAGCACTGATAAAAGCCTAGGGATTTTTACCGTGCTCAGTTAGTCAACACTTTTTTAGTGATGATAAAGGATAATTATAATGCTATTAAAGACATTTTTTTAGTACTTACCATGAGATGATTATACACAAGAAGTATTAAAAATGAATAAAATAAATCTGGGCTAACAACCTATCCACAAATGGTCCCGATTCCTGCTCAATCCAATCATCTAATTCCAACTAAGGAACCCAATCACTATACATCCACATCTAGACTCTCCCAAAACCTATACTTTTGAAAACTAACAGTGCCTTTTTGGGTACTCAAGTGCCATGAGTTCCTAAGAAGCGTGTGATTATAACTCATTAGTGCACCACCAACGACATACCTAAATATAAAAAATCTTATACCAGTGCATACATAAGTTCTTAAGCTAAAAATTACAATACAACCATTTAAAACATTTAAATAAAATTCATAAACAAACATCTAACCTGGGGGATACATTCACTTTGGGAATGGTACATATCTTCATTGGATAGTGTTGAGGTGTCTTGAAGTATGTCATAATGACCATACCAAAATATCCCCCACTGGGGGTAATTTACCCATCCTAGACAAAAAAATTCCACCTAGGGCCCATGTTCAACCTAGGTCAATCAAGTTCTACCACATCCACCTAACATTCGTGTTCACCCCAGGAATAACCATCATAACCGCATCCACCCAAGTCCCATGTTCTACCAGGGTTAAACTTTATAATTGTTTCTACCCAAAGGAAGAGTTTACCCTAGTCTTATCCATTAATAACAACCAAGTGCAAATATCATTTAACTTTCCAGAAAAATATACATACCTCATAATTTACATATCTCAAAACAATGAAATACAAGGAATAAGTATTCATTCAAAATTTTATATTTATATTTCCAAAATACTATTTCTTAAAAATATTTCAAATTACTATTCAAAATACCAATTTCCAAATGATAACACATGTCATAAAAACCATTACCAATTTTCTTTTCATTTTTTTTGAAAAAATATTTACAATTACATCCCAAAAACATTTTAAAATATCTTTTTAAAGTACCATTCATTTCACCACCATCAATTTCAACTGAGTTTCCTCTTAAACAATTTAGACTATAAATTAAGTAAATAAATACACAAAGATACTTCATGATTGCATTATAATAAGTATTTTCACTTTAAACTACCCTTCCCTAAGGTCCATGGAATTTTAATAAATATTTTTATTAAATCTGACTCAACTCAACCTTTTAGTTTAATTTTAATCAAAATAAAGAGAGGTTGGCCTGACCATACCATGCACATACTTGGAATAATAATGAAAGAATATGGGTTAAAGTAAATGGAACACTTACCTTACCCTAATAAGATCATAATATCCCAATTTAAGCTCTTAGTTTGGGATAAATTATAATTAATCAAAGTACTAGAAAAAATCCCAAAAAATTGGGAATAACACCCAAAAAATAGGGTGCAAACATTTGAAGTGAAAGAAAATAAGAAATGAGGAAAGAGGAATCACAGTGTTAACTCAATCTTACCAATGATTCATATATATTATGATTAAGAAAATATATAGAGAATTTTTATCATGGATGAGAGGAAATAGAAGGGAGTAGGTTCATAGGATGGATGTCGGTCGAAATGGGGGAGAATAGGGGGTTGAAAAACTTAAAGAATGTAATGAAAAATGTTCTTTTTCCACATTTAAAGGGAAAACTATTTAGCTTAATGGTTTAATAATCTGTGAAACAACCATGAAGTACACTCTATCTATAACACTCTATTATGCATGGTTAGTTTCACAGTTTCCTAGACTATGAAAAATGTATTCACAGCTTATTGTAGGTTCTTGTACGTTTTCTTAGACCCTTATCATGGTTTAGAAAACCATGATCCTCCTTTATCAAGCCACATATTTTAGTCTAAAATCCACAAGGATTTCCCTAAAACCCATTTATCACTATTCTATACAACCAAACTATAGATAAATTGAACTAATAACCCACCTATATAAGTTTTAGTCACATGTTTTACTCTAAACTATGCAAACAAAATTGTATACCAAGGTCAGTATTCTACAAAGGATTCCAAAACTCACCTAAATATCGTAAGACTCACCCAAGAACATGCGATACCTTAAAAGACTCTAAAAACATCCAAAAACATCTTTTTAATATATATAAACATTTATTATTCTATTCTAAACCATGATTTAAAATCTAACACATCCACTAAATGAAAATAAAAAATTCCTCTAAATTCTAAATATTGTACGGTTACAAGGAATTACACAATATTAAAAAATAGATATTTTCATATGGTTTTATATATTTCATAACCTATATATTCATGAAGGATGAAATCTCCCTTATATTTTCTTTATAACACCATTTGATAAATAAATCTAGGATGGTTGATTTATATGTGTTGTCCAGATTCTGACATCCAATTATCCTCCTTAGGTTCATCACCAGAGAACCAAATTCACCTTCAATTAACTACATTGTAATTACAAAAACACAACACATAAAATAGGTAAAAAAGTTTTATATTGTTTCTCCTCAATAAAAATAATAGGGTTGGGAGATTATTCTCCACTAGAATTATCCATTTGTTCATACTTTCATGCTTATACATCTAAATATTAAATCTGGTTTTGTTTGAGGAAGCATAGATCTAATAACATATTTAATTTTTTTATACATGAAATTTATCTTCTCAATATCATTTAAGGAATATATATCACTTGGTGAAACCTACATATTATTTATTAATTCTTCATGATTTGAGGTTATTGTAATGAAATCTCTAGAAGTATGTCTAGTAACATTTCCCAACACATAAAGTTTTTATTTAACAAAATATTTATAATTTTTTGATAACCTCTCATGAAATTTGGATATTTTATATGGATTTTTTTCTTTTTATTTATCACAATCTATAACTTTTTGTTATTCTATTTTACAAGATTTCTCTAAATCAGATGGCCAAACAAAAAGAAAATCTTTAGGTTCATTGGTACCCTATTTGGATTTTCCACATGGAATCCTTGGAGTGTTTTTTCACCACATTTTTGTTATTAGATAAAATAATAATATTAATCTTGTTGGACTTTTTTGTGCCCGAAAAACCTTCTTGTTTATGTACAAGGAAAACAAACACTTCTTCTAAAACATCTTGGGGGAATTTTGACTTATGAACTTCGTAGGATTCCTTCTCATGGGATGTATCTTATTTCTTCCAAAACATATGTGAACTTATTTTCACAACTAATTTAGATACATTATTATATTTTCATGAACCAAATTTATATCCACTACTATTTAAAACATCATAGATATTTATAAGTTCTTCGAGTGTATTTGAGGTTAATAAATTCCCTTTAATCTATGTCTATTTAATTCTATTTGGATTCATACACTTTAAAATGGGATTAATTTAAACTTAAAAATTTAAAAAAATATACTAAAAATATATTTTGTAGTTTTAAAACCTATTAAAACCATAATAAGTCCCCACAAATCATTATTTACTTTCAAAATTTTATGAATTTTAGAAATTTCATATTGGTAAGGAATATATTTTTTATATTTATTCATCACTAATTGGTCATTAATTAGGAAAAAAAATATCCATACTCCTTCATATAACCACCATATACATTGTTATAGGGTTCTATTAAATTTTTATCATCCATACATGTGTTCATTTTATATTTATCCTAGCACATTTTATAGAAATATATTTAGTACAAGAAATAAAATTTAATATGTATGGTACCATAATTCTTGAGGTAGATAGATTAAGATAATCAGATGATTTTGGACATTATTTCCATTAAGCAGAGGAATTTTAGTAATAGGGTCCTCATTAGAACAACATATGGTAGTAATTATTTATTCTTTAATTATGAAGCCTCAATATGTGTCATTTTAAGTTTTTTCAATTTACCTTCCAATTATAGACACTTGAAATTGAGGGTGTTAATAAAATATTAATTCAACATAAGTATCTCTTGAAAAATTTTCATCATTATTTTATCTTCTTCATTATTTATTTTTATCTTATCTTGAAGAAATGTGTGAAGATCCTTAATCCGATTTTCCTTATAATCTATTTAAGCATCCTTGATAGAAAGATCATATTCAAATGCATGGATATTATATTCTAATTGTTTTATTGTGTCATCCTTTTTGTAGATTGTATTAAAAAAAATTTATTCAAATTTAGGTCACCTTTAATGAAGTTTCCCATTCATTGATTCATTAGATCCTACCTTTTTAGAGTGCTTTATACAAGATAAATCATTTTTTTCAATAGATCTTCCATAATCCCTTATTCCTATTCAAGTTGGGTGATTTATTCTTGTTGAATTTAAAACATTATAAAAATAAATGAAACTATTTATTTGGAAAAGAATATTAAAAATCCCTTAATACATTAGTAGGTAAATCAATTGAAATATAATTAATACCACTATCTCTTGGAACTTATTTACGACAATTTGAGAAATAATTAACAAATACCTCACGATCACTTATATCTATTGATCCTCTCAAGGTAGAGAGACTTTCCACCATATATTATTCTCTATTAATGATAGATAAATCTTCTTTAACACTAGGGATTGGAGGTCACTCTTGTTTAGATAACAGAGATGTATTATTAAATCTATTCATCACTTTATTTCAATTATGTATCATATCCATGGTAGAAATAGAATTTTGATCAGAAACAAGTAAATCTTCATTAAGACTTCACTTAATTTTAAATTCTGAAAGGGAAAAAAATATTAAAAAAAGAAAAACATCAAAATATAAGTAATCTAATGATAGGTGAATCTATATCTAATTATAATTGAGGGGTTTGGTTAGGGATAACATTAACATTAATAGGGGGTGAATTAGTTTTTGGGACATGAAAATCAAGACTATACTTTTTATCCCTAACATGATTTTACCTTTTTCATTGATAAATGTGAATGATTATATTTTTCTCTCTTCTCGTCATCATTTTCACATGCAACACATCCCAAAAAAACTCACTAACAAAGGGAAAAATGATAAACAAGGTTCAAATATCAATGTCATAAGGACCATACTTTATATGATATAGATTCCTCTTAGATCACATTTCCCACTAGAATCACCATATAGGTACAAATGAGTAAGGTATAAAATTTAAAGTCATGTTTTTATATCTCTTGATTGCACATTAGTTCTCCCCACACACTGGTTGCTCCCACACCTATAAAATGATATATAGAGGTAAAAACTAGATTCTATAACAAATTAAAACAACTCTGTTAATTGATGTGATACCTTTCATTTTTCTCATTATATTACTAGAATAAAAGCATGAAGGAAACAACATCTTCTATTTTGTATAAAATATAGTGCACAGAAACCTCCTTCATTCTTTACAATAACCAATTGTTATACTACTCCTACAATTTCAATGGCTATAATACTTCTATTATCATAACATGCACAACTCATACACTTTATTATTTTATTCTTTTGTGTGAAATGATGAAAAAAAATCATTTTTCTTCTTTTATCTACTTTTCTATTTTATCTAGTGAAATCAATCTACAATGGACCTACTCCATGTTCTATTTTTCTTCAGTTCACAATAGATTCATTGGATATTATTATTATTTTTAGATTTGATAGATAAGAATTCGTTAGAATAATGTCAGTGTTAGATCTATCTATTTTCTTTTGATAATATTGTATCTATATTTTTAGAACTGTATTGTTTATCTTCCAATACCATACTTAGATATATAGAATAATATATATATGATGATTCCCATAACATCATTTATTCTTTCTTCCTCATTTCTTGTTGTCTATATTCACAATACCACATGAATAATGAATTTTAATTAATATTATTTTCATAAATTCAAATTCTACTGATTCCTTGGACAATGCATTCAACCGGGTTTATAATTATTGATATCTTCTTGTTTTTGTAAAAAATATTCCATAAGAACTAGTTCTATAAATGGTATCCACATAAGAATGAGATTATAATGTATCCTAAAATCATGACACTAACCACTCCTTTATAGCATGGAATATTCAATTTTATTATTTCTTCTTTGATCCATTTTACCCCACATGAATTTTTAAAAGTATTTAAATATATTATGGAATAAAATACACACTCTATCTTGCCTATGGAAATATCAATTTATAGTATAAAATATTCCTGGGAATTCCTCTTCTTCCTTATTCATTAAATATTTTTTAATCAAAATAGAATAATTGTAATTATTATTTTTATTTAATACTAGAACGCCCATAAAAATTTTCATTACTATAACCAATCTATATACATTCATTCTTTATCACCATAAAAAATCTCTCGCTAATTAAGTCATAATAATTATCAGAATATTTTTTATGACTTTCAAAGTGTAATGAAACATTTCGGAATCAATATGAAAACCCACAAGGCATATGAAAACCTTTTTGTATTCTCCCAATATAAGTATTATGTTGTTCAAAGTATTATGTTCTAAAAGAAAAAGTCATATGATATTCATGAAGTCATACAAAAACAACATGTAAGTTATACAAAAACTATAACCCAAACTCCAATAGAATATTCACTAAGACATGGTAGCTCCTCATTTTAAGATTTAGATTACTAACCAGTAGATTCTTATTATCTAAAATCCATTATTTATGTAGCATGTTGTGGGAATCACTATTTTTATCTCCTATTCTTTTATTTTATCATTGATTTCATTTAAAGGCCAATCCTAAAAATTTCCATGTCTAGATCCACCATCATGAAATTCTTATAACCTTTACGTAGATGTGAATAGCATTATATAGCTATATATTACCCTTCAGTAGTTATTAAATCTTTATTTTTACCCTTACATAGCTGTATGTGATCTTTACGTCATTCCATGAATACCATCATATTGTTTTAGTTATTTTTAAGTCACCTTTAGGTGTTCTCTGTAAATTCTAGAATAACTTTGTGTACTGAATAATGTTCCCAGATTACCTCTATATGTGAATTGGAGTTACCTTTATATAACTCCGAACTATCTGTATACCTTTATGGATTTATACACTATGAAATTTATATAACATACTGAATTTATTAATTACCCTTAATAAACTCAAAATCTTCAGAAATACCTTTAAATAACTAATAGATTTTTCAATTATGCTTAATTCTGAAGTAGATCATTGGAGTTAATTTTTTTATAAAAACTATGATACCTTTTAATTTATAGTGTAATATCCAGGTTAAATTTACACATGAAGTATATTTAACAATTTTTTGATCTTATTTTTTTAATTTTCACAGTCTTTTAGGGAAATTCCTAGATAACTCCAAGGTATTCTATTTATAATTCTCTCAAACCTTCAAATATTCAATTGTTTTAAAACATCATCCAACACCAATGGATTGAAATACACATCTTCAAAAACATCATTTGAATTTATATAATATAAATAAAATACCAATGTTTTCAAAGGTATTATATCCTTTTTTACATATAAATTATGAAAAAAATCTTCAGAACAACATCCAAGTTATACCATAAATTTCATTCACAAAATATAAAAAAAACAATTTTTTGGAATCTATTCTTATTAAATAATCTTGGGTTTATCCAAAAAAATTACAATCACTTGTTCTCTTATTTTTTCTTGACATTTCCACTTCACTATTTCTTCATTGTATTGAAAACTATTTAAAAAAATACAACAAACGCAAAGGGGGCTCAAAAACGTTTCATTGGATATTCCTATTTTTGAATGTGTATTAGTCCTTAGACTTTACCTTATTATTAATGTATATCATGAATCATATATTTTTATATATGAAAGAAAACCATGATGAAATATGATTACAATGAGATATCATACATTGGGTGCGTCCTGAGGGATATAATTCTAATCAAATAATTCATTAATGGATTTATACCTTCCATATTAATGGAAGAAGATATCTTATGACCATTAATTAAAATAGAACTATTTGATTAAAACCGTAGAAATGATGGTTCATCAATGAGTTCATTTTGAGGGTTAAATAATGATAAATCAATAATGTAAGGTGATTACATAAGTATGAACATTTATTTATGAAATATCAATAGACAATGGGATTATATTACATAGTTTTATTTTTTAGAACATTGTTGTTTTTATTGGATCAAATTCTTTCTGTATGATTTTCTTGATATGTTTCTAGAAACTGATCTTATACATTCAGTAAGTTCACCTAATGTAACTGAGAAATAGACTGAGATGGTCTCATACTAAGTGTATTTGGAACACATTAAATTAAATTAAATTAAATATTAAGAGTAAATATTATTATAGACTTATGGATTTATAATTACTAAAGTAAATTTGATCACATGAATATTCAATCATGAGATATTTAAGTTTAGAATTTGTGAGATGAACTTTATATTTTGTTTATTAGTCAGAAGGTAAAAAATAAATATATATTAAATCACCAGTTTCATGAATAGATTAATATAAATATATGTTTAGTTACATGAATATTAAAATAAATATTTATTCACATGTTTAATGAATGTTATATTTATTTATTAAGAGAATAATATTTATTTGGTTAATTATATTATTGTTACAGTTTTAATAAATTACATGCAGTATTGAGGGGTAATGTTAATGGACTGTTATAAATGATATATTTTATTTAATATCATTTAATTAAATTTTAATTAATTTTTAAGAGATGATATTCAAATGAGAATTTTTAATGATATATAATAATTACATTATTATTTTTATTATTATTTATCATGGATATTACTAAAAACAAAAAATTGATAATATAGAATTATGAAATTATTAGTTATTTAAATTGATTATAAAATCATAATTATGTCAATTTTAGAGAAAATTTATGCATAATGATAGCCTCTCTAGAATTCTTTCAAGCCCTAAAATTATCCTTCCTCTATCCTCACTCTGAAAAACCTAAATAGGAAAAGAGAATCCCTTTTTGTGATAAAAAATAAATGATGTACAGAATTTTACACTATCATGATAACAATAAGATATCTAAGATCTTTATCTAGATATTTGGGGAGCTCATGTTGATACACATATAGAAATTCATGCTTGGATTCTATACTACAATGATGACATGATAAGGATAAAATTGGAATCAGTTAAGAAAACTATCAAATTTGAGTTCAATATATTTTTAATTTAATTATAAATAAAAAGTAAAATATCCACTCTATAAGATTCCAAGGTTTCATTCACCAAGTACATTGGATTTATATGTTGAAACTAACGAAAAAAATAGGCACACACCAACCACTTCTTCTATGCCCTGGAACCTTTAAGTTTCATCAGAGTGGTAAAATTGTAATTGAATAATATTTGTAATTTATTTGATCATTTTTTTATTAGTTTTTATTTCCAAAATTTCATTGTTAATCCAAAAGTTAAGGTAACATGTTTGTCTAAATTTTTATGGCCAAGAACAGACCAAGGAATACAAATAATGCACAAAATACCATTCAGAAGTGCCATGGTCACTGACTGCATGATGGGGATACTTGGTATGTAATGATAAATAACACACCATGAACCTATGGTAAACTCAAACAAAGTGAGAGACACATAAATCTCATTTTTTGTGTGAATTATCATGCAGCGCCATTACATGTCACTTATTGACCATCATCAAGACATTCAGTTTGATAGGGATTACATGGATCGTAACTATCGTACTATCCATATAACCTCACATTGTTTTTAGACCACTTAAATAATATAAAGACTTGTGGTCAAATACACAGTGTCATTACATGCATCATATTGACTGCCAACCAAGTGATATGGCCACATGAGGACTACACAATTTGTATATGACTTTTAAACACTATGTAACTTGTGAAAACACACTCAAGGTAAATAATAATATTTTGGGTGTGTTTTTGGGTCAACATGTAGGATAATTAAAACATTATAAAAAATATATAGTGTGTATCAGGTTGGAAATTCCATATGATGGGAATCATTCCACATTAGGTACAAAATGAGTGATTCTTGGGATGTTGTGTGGGTACACAAATTTCATAATAAATTCCGTCCTATATTTGGAAACTCTATAACATATAACAATTTTCATACTCATCATGTACTTCACTGAAATTTTCAGCAGTACATGCCCCATATATTATGGAATACCATGTGGTTATAAAAATCATGCAGAATACTTGGATTAACCCACAAAACTACACACCATGTATATCATGAAGTTTCTTGTAGGAATACATGCCATGTAAATACATTATACATGATAAGAACTATACATAGTTTCAGTTATATGACATGTCTAGTGACAACACACATCATGTAATTATGAAATTCTTGAAATTGATTTAATTGGATACATTGTCCCCTCATGAGTACACATTGTGTACTTTATTATTTTAAAATTAAAATTACATAATTTATTTAAAACAATATAAGATTAGAATTTTATTATATCTCAAGGATTATTTGGATAGATTTTGATGCCTGCCAAATTAGAATAGATAATTCTATAATTGAAGATACCCAAAGCATGGGTATTATTTTATCCACAAGAAAAATAAAGGAGAAGCATGTCTAAATGGAGACCAAGTTGCGGGATCCCATGAAACCTATGAAGAAACATGATCACATGACCATAAGAAGGTCATAAATATAGGTTATGCACATTGCATGATCTGTTTGTGATCACATGAATCCCCTCTAATGAGACATACTATTCTGGAGAAGGAACACAAACAAGCATTGATGATCATGTGAAGGATTACTGATGAAGACCTCTAATAATTTGACATATCAGGTGACATATTCCTGGTAAGAACCTAAATCCCATTATAAAATAAATAAATAAAGATAACAAAGTTGGAGGCTTTATGCAGTCAAAGTAACAATGTTTTTTTTCATGAAAAGGGGTTATACACCTCGAGTGAGAATAGTTGATCACATAAAGAAATCTATAAAATCCATCTTGATCTCATGATGGGCCTCAAACAAGTATTGATTGATCATGTGAAATCCCTTTAAATAGGTGACCTGATCATGTGAAGACTCCTGAACATTTAAGCCCAGTCTTGTGGAGGCCCTTTGACATGTCAATTTGGACATGTTCCACATAAAAAATAATCATTGAAACTATCCCTGATAATTATTTCACTCCCTCATAAGATCCTGGAATGATCATGTGACACATTTACATACAACTGATGAGAAAATGTCAAAATCCTTGTAAAAGACGGAATAAATGTTAGAAAAGGTTGAATCCTCCCATGAAAGGAACATACACTATTTTTGATACAAAGGGGTTATAAACCTCATTTGATCACCATTGATCACAAGAAGGCCCTTTGATATGTCATACTAATATCAAAAGGTCCTTTGAACAACTAGCTTAATCTAATTATGGGACCCATACAAGTCTCCTTCAATCATGTGAAAGCCTTTCAAATAGGTGACATGGTCACACAAAGACTCCCTGAAATGTTATAATGATCTTGATAAATCCCTTTGAAATGTCCATTTGATCATGTTAGATGCATTTGGAAAGACAAGGGTTTGATAAATATGAAAATAAATAATTTTTACAATCGTAACTATTTATCATGCGACACCATAAATGACCCATGATAGGATCATGTGTAGTGCATGTTGTGATACCCCCTTCACTAACTGAAGACCATATTTGTGATATATTTTCCATTCAAGGAACCATAGATTTTGGGTGGTTAGGCTTATAAATTCATCCCCCGTGACACAAAAATGAGGAGATACATAGATTCATGCAAAGCACACCCACAAGAGTGAAGAAGTGAGAGCATGCTTATATAGGTAAAAAGATATATAACCACAATAGTTTTCCACGAGGTAAATATTGGGGAATGACATATGGGATTATGAAACATACATATATGCTTTGTATGATCATACTATTGAACATATTAATGACTACTAGTGCACCAACCAAATTATGTGAAGTAACTTTTGGATATCGACTTGGTCATACAAAACCTCAACAAGCTAATGTTTAAAAAACATTAAGGCATATATATAATAAAGGAATAAAAATATGTAAGTCTTAAATTAAGATGAATACATTTATTTTCATGTGAATGCATCATGAAATTTTCATATTGCATCCCCGTAATGAAAAAGCACCTAAACATATCTTAAAGGACTCACGAAGTAATCTAGACATGTCAACCAGTCCACAAAAGGTCCTTTGAACATATCATCTAAGCCTTGTGATGTCCTATGGAGATATCAGCCAAATGTTGTGAATTCCTCCATACATATCAACCAAGTCATGAAAAATCCTCCAAAATTTCTGGACATATCATAAGATGACCACACAATACATCAGACTTGATCACATGACACCCTTGGACATGTCTATGTTAACACACAAAGACCCTTAGACATGTTGGCTGAGTCATGTGACAGTCCTCTATACATTTCATCTAGATAATAAAAAATACCCCTGACATGTAAATCATGTTAATAATACACCTCGAGGCATGATAACTTTATCTATTAAACACATTTGTACATACCCAAAATTTAACTATGATCACTCTAATTCATGTCCAAATAGGATATGTAGGAAACCTTCCTAAGGATCAAGCTTCAATTGGGAATCCACACTAGTGGAAGTCCCTCCATATATCAAATATTTTTGAATCATGGGAGTGAATTATCCAATAAGTCTATCATCCTTCATATTCCATCATCATAGGAGAAGTGGGATCCTACACTGGAATCCCTTAATGTGTATTCCCCATACATGCCATCACGTACCTCAAACCATTAGTGGGTTAGGGATCAATTGAACTATGAGAACTATGATTCTTTCCCAAACAAGATACATTGGAAACCCTTCTAAGGCCCAAGATCCAAATGGAAATCCACTTTTGTATAAGTCCCCTATATATCAGACTCTCTAACCCATTAGACCCAAAATCTCAAATGGTTTTATCATTATTTTTATCCATTAGATGACTGAGAAGCTTATTTGAACTATAAGGACTATGATTCCTACTATAAGAAGGATATGTAGGATTATTTACTAAGGAATGAGATCCATATTAATTACTCATCTAGGGTCATCCCAATGCATAATTCTCATATCCATATATAGTAAGACCGGTCATTTTCTATCCCTCGTTTTTCACACCAAGAATAACTCACGCGGGCTTAGGGAGTTTTAATGATCATATCACCTACACCATTAATTTAACCCATCCATGGAAACATTAGTGCGTAAGACCCATACAAGGGAATCTAACTCAGTGTAAGTTCCAATGGAATTATCATATTGAAAAACATAGAGGGAATAAACCTCACATGAATTATTTATCTACTATCGCCCATCAGCGGGATGAGCACAAATAAAACTACGATAAGTCTAATTCATGTTATAAAAAGGTTATATAAGATGACTTAATAAGTATTGAGATCAATACACAGTGCCTAAGTGTCCTCAGGTATTTCCTTTCCACATGACATTAAATTGCACAGATCGAACTCAAATAAACTATGTGGGTTTTGATTCCAGTTATAAACATGTTATATAGGATGCCTCACATAGGTATAATACAATCCTCAAAACACCAATCACCTTCCTAGATGGTTTTAAATCTAGATAGCCTAGTTATATGTCTAAAAAATATAAATAACTGCCTATTTCTAATAAATAATAGGAAACAAATGAATAAATTCATATATATATATAGATCATCTCATTAGAAGAACCCACTTTACTCAAATAAGGATTCAACAACAAATCATTTTCACAGGGTAATAAGTCCCACATTAGGATTTGGAAGAAATTCATGAACATATCTTAAATCTATAAGAGATTCCTAGAATTGGAAATAATTCCCCTAAAATGGTGTGATGAGCCCGAACTCCCATCATGTTGACCAGTGTGAGTTCCTAAGTTACATTGGGTAGGAAACCCCAAAGGACCACCTACCTTTCGAAAGCAGGTCTATATGAAATTATGGATTTGTAAACCTTTAGGAGTTTCTATGAAAGATCAAAATGGTGGACCCAATTTAAATGACTGTGTAACCATACTTGAACCCCCCAAATCAATCCTAAAAAAGGAAAAAAAATATCGAAAACCCAACATGAAATTATATAATGACAGAATAACTAAGTCATTATAGGAATTGGGAATCATGCCTCCTGATCCATAGTGATAACCATACACCCATAACATTTTGAGGGAAGAAAAAGTGGTGAACCTGATGTGAATCTCTAAAATAATAAAAAATATTGGTTGATTATGTGTCAGGAAAATTTGTTTTTCATCTTCTATACAAATGAAAAATAGTATGATATATGTGAAAACCTATATAACAAAGGTTCCTATAAAATATGTCTATTATTGTTGTGACAAGTCCCTAGGAGAATAATTTCTAAAATATGGGTAATAAAGGACAATTGTGTTACCTATGCATATATGATTGAGCATGTTTCATACTTATGATGATGCACTAATCGATGAACTTGTTCTATGTTGTCTTTGTGACTGTTGAAAGTACTCTCAAAGACATATTGACTTGATATCATGTCTTCATCAATAGAATTTTATGGAACCTCATCCACAATAGTAACCTCTACGGGTCTCAAAATATCCTCACCCACTCAACACCTCAAGATTTTAGTGGAAAATTTTATGGTTTAGAAATACCACCGACATGGTACAATCCTAACCCTCAAGGAAACACATAAAGGTATCTAGACACTAAAGGTGGAATTTTTACCTCATTTAGGTAAATCCATAATGAAAACAGTTCCACCTATCAACACCAACAATCGATTCAAAAGTGTATCCCTGAAGAATGGAAATCAACAGCTTCTATACCTTAGGATGGTATATCAAAGAGATTACTATGACCCCATCCAACTTCAGGAGAAACATGGGAGGGATCCTATCAACCTTCATCACCAGTTTCATCCCTACGATGCCCCTCAGTCACTTATAGAGGGATCTTACCAACAAATATCCACCCTCAACAATCTTGCATGAGTACCAAAGAGGACTTTCTAGGTGTGGAAATCTATGAATAAATTTTTGTGGGATAATATCCCTACTTCCACTGATAAAACCCATCAATATATTCTGAAATTAGATAGTGGGAAGGCTCATATACCTTCTCACTTATATCAAGATTTCATGCATATTCATGTAGTATGCATGGGGGAGGCACATATACCTTAACCTATGCATGAATCCCATTGAAAGATTTTTATGGAATGAGGAGGAAAGGCATGGGATTTTATTCCCACTTCAATCAAATATATTTTATAGTATATTTTGGGGACTACAAATGTGAAGGCCTAAATTCCAAACCAGACTTTGATAAAGTGTCACTATATTCTTATAAAAACTAAAGAGACATGTCAGAATATTCTAGTGCTAGTACAAATAATAAGATATACACATATTTCTATCATTATAGATAGAGTATCACATCATCATGATTAGTATGAATAAGTGGATACTATGAAGAAAGAAAACTTTCTTTCTACCATCTAGGAGGATTATAGACATATTATGGTAAAAGATGAGGCACAATACCCGACCTATATCATCATTCCAATAGTGTATCACCTACTCAGTTTGGCATATACCTCAGAACAGGTGAAAATTACTGTAAAAAAAGAACGACGAAATAATCTAAAGGTATAGGATGAGACTCATAGCACTATTCAGAATGAGGCTCACTATGTTGGTTTGAAACATGCATCAGGATAGACTCATAATCCTACCAAAAAGACCAACGACATACTGCTAAGGCACATGAATGTGATCATATCTCTGCTCAAACAATGGATTGTTAGGAAAATATGGAAATAACCTCAGAGTAGGCTCATATCCCTGCCAATAAAGATACTCAGTATATTCCAGTATATTAAGGAAGCTAGGACATATCCATACTTTCACTAATGAACAACTGCACTAGAATCCATTATAGTATATATAAGAGGTGGCTCATATCCCTTCTACCATTCTGGTATCCCATAGGCATATTTCAACAGGTAATGAAAATTCACATTGGGCTCATATCCCCACATTCGGTAGGATTGACTGATATATTCTGGAAACCACCCTTAGGAAGGCTCATATTTCTACAAATAATATAGAATCTCACTGAAATACTCCAACATGATCTCAACCACAAAATCATATTCCCAAAACACCAGATAGGTGTCAACATATTCTGCTAACAGTCATACAACATTCTCATATCCATTATAAACCCAAAAGGTAGGTTTACATATTCCCCAAACGATGAAAAATGAGGATTATATGCCTGATATTCTAAATTCCAGGTCCTTGAGGATATTTGATGCATATTCACAACACCTCAAGGGTTTGTAGGCTCTTAAATAGAAGCAGAAAAAAAATATTTAACTTGATAGAACTCCTCTTGGTAGTGTATAAATGGATCATAGAAACTCTACTCCTAATATCTACCATGTTCAACCTCCCCATGGGTATATCTCTCCCATTTAAAGAAATCCCCCTATTTCCAAACACCTTTATACAAAGAGGTTCTCAAAACTTAGACACCTTTATACAAAGAGGTGCTCGAAACACCAGGGTTAAACATATATAGTTCCCCATCAACTATCAAAATCACTTCAACATAGTCAGTAGGAAACCCATAGAAGAAAAGTCTATGGTATGACAAAGTAGAGGCATATAAATCTAATAAAGAAGAGGTCAACAGGGATATATGGAGAGTGTTATCCATGAATAACCTCTCAACCATGTTCTGGCCCATTACAACTAATGACTATAAGATCCTAAATGATGTTTAGAAGTAGTGCATGAATTACTTACTCCAAAATATGTGGTAAAATCATTAGTGGTTGAAGTATAAACTCTTATCTTATGAAAGACATTAGAGAAATAGACCAATCATAAATAAAATATTTTTTTAGTTGGAAATGGTAGCATTATCAATAGAATGAAACCCAGGTATGGAAGAGAATGACAAGTGCCTATGTAGTTTTATTTGATTATCATAATAACTCTCAATCAACAAATTTTAAGCACCCTTTTTATGAAAATATCTATAGATGGGGAAAATAAGGATCATTTAACTTCATTGTGTCCCTGAATTAGAAGAACTCCCAAAATACGACATCCTGTAATGTCATAGACATAAGAGAAATCCAGGGACTCAGTAATGGATATTCTAGTTATTAAATATGAAAATTTCCATTCTTTAAAGATGTAAAATTATCACAAACTGAGGGATAAGGATTCCAATAGACACCCAAGTTGAGACCTTTGAAATAGTTGGAACACATTTCAGACACTAAAGTTGATGTTGTGGAAAACCCAACAAATTACCATAGAAAATGAATCCCATCCCGGGCTTCCATTTCACCCAGATCATACAGAGGAACAATTTATCAAAATTAAATGGATTGAAATAACAATTAACATAGTATAAATCTAGGAAAGAAACCATCCCACAACATTATGGGAGTTTTTACAACTACCTCAAACCCTCGTTTCATCATACCCTAAGAGGATTAAAGAAATTTCCGGGGAATATAAAAACCAATACCATACCATAGGGATGGGTGTATTTTTATCTCAATATCCATGCCTAGGTTCATCACACCCAAGTGGTACTGGAGAAATCATCTGCCATTCCAGAACATCCTAGACTATAGGGCTGGGGGCATTTAAATCTCAATTTTCATCACAAAAGCCATCGGATCATTGATTGGAAGCATTCAATTATCAACAAAAGGATCAACAAGGGAAAATAGCAGCCCCAAATTATCCCCATCCTATAGGGTTGGGGGTATTTTAATCATTATCATCAGCTCAAAAGGAATCAATATTCTCCATGTTAGGAGATAAATATTGACGGTCAACATCCCATCCGTCTCTCCCACTACGAGGAAAACCTTTTCTATTTGGAGCCCATTCTAAAAACATGATTAAAAAATTCCTTAAGGTCACTATTAATAGACAGATGTAGGAAGAAATTATGTCTAATTAAATAAAACACCATAAGGCTCATTATCCAAAATGTTCCAATATGGATAGGGGTTAGAGGAATGACCTTGATTTAACCCTCAAAGGAGTAGTAATCGGTGCATCATTACCCTATTGCATTGAGAGTAATGGGATAACCACCATTTCATGATATACCTAAATTAACATAATCACCATTAACACAATATATTATGTGAATCAAGATGAAAATGTAGAGGGACAAGATGTAGAAAAAATACCTCAAGTAGAGGGTGACCTGGATACACCAACTAAGGCTTCAAGTACATAGAATAAGAGGAGGATCCAGAATCTGGAACCTCTAAATAATGAATTACCACTTATATGGAGGAACACTACTATGGATAAAGGGAAATTTGTGGCTACATCTCACTCACCACCCTTTGGATCCAAAATTCCTTCCATTAAGGAATGATGGCCACAATATGGGAATAAGATACAAAATATCAAACATCTCAATGAGGAACAACTCAGAGGAAACATTCCTATTGGATATCATCTTTATAAATAGATAAATATCCCTCATAAAACATATCAAGAGAGATAGAATACACTTATAAGATAAGAATCTGAGCATTTGGATGGATTTGGATCCAGGTAACAAGTCAATATAAATGAGGAAGTCAACTACGATAATGACTTCCCTCTATTACAGAGAGGAAATATCCCTCATTAGGGTGATGATGTAGTCTTGGAAGAGATATAAAATCATTAAGATATAAAACTGGGGTCACCTCACCAATCCTCATCTACCACCTTTAGATGGGAGGTATCCTAGATAACATTACATCAAAAACTGCTCAATACCATTGACTCCCTGGCTTCTTAAAAGAAATTCTTGGAAGGGATGTGCATAATAATGTAGTCCAAGAAGAATATATATACTGAATGGATGGATGGAAGTTTATCCCCAACTAAATTTAACAACCCTACATTCTCAACCTTTTACCAAGTGAGAGATACTGAAAAACAAATCTCACGCACTTCATGTCCTAATACAACCTGATGAATGGCCACTGAGACTAGTAGAAGGTGACCAAACTAAGATGTTTTTTACGAACTATAATAGGGGCAACCTTAATTTGGTAAAAAATAATTCCAAAATAATCCATTGTAATATAGAATACCCTTTTCATAAATTAATTTGTCATTTCATCTCCATGAAAAGAAAAATGACAATTGTTCACCTCATGAATTGCAAATAATGGGAAAATGATATTGTTTATTATTTCATCACTAGATGGAACGGTTTATCCTAGACACTCAGTATTCCTATCTCATAAGTGAAATTCCAAGAAATTTATGATGAAAATGTTCTGGATGATCTGTAATTTTTTTTCATCTCGATGAAGTATCCAAGAAGATTCCATGATTTTGTATAAATAACATAATTGTTAGAAGATTCCATTCAGTAGTCTTGAGATAAATCTCATCCCATTCCCTCAGCACAGTACAAAAATTCTTTTTAAGTAAGTGTCTATTATTTTCACCCCCAAACTAGTATAAGTTCCTATTCAATCACATTTTTAGTCCCTAAATCTTCCAAAACCTCCCTTCGAGTGGAAATAGAAAAAAATCACCCTCGACCAGAAGCAGAAAGTGATCAAGGTCACTCATAATTTAAGGAATGGATGAATTAAGTGTACTCTTTCCAAAATGAATAGGTTCCCAATGATTTCCTTGAAGGTATGAAAAATATCCCACTTAAGCTACCCGATCCCAAGAAACATAGAAAGTCCAACCTTGATAATCATCATAACTATTTACCGTTTTAGAAGAGGATGGTTCACACCATCCAAGATTTCTTCATCGTTAAATACATTCTCTAAAGAATTATTTATTCTCAATAGGTGATGCTAGATAATTCCCCAGCATATGTGACTTATATAACCATCACCCAACCAGAAGAAGAGGGTGATTGGTAAGAAGTTCTAGCGAAGTGTGGATATATGTTTGATAACTCGATGTGTCAAAAGGTAGTTGATTGAGCTTATTCCACCCTATTAGTATAGATTCACAAACAAAAAATGATTCCATCACCTAGGTATGTGACATTAAACACACCTCCTAAAGGTGGATTCAATCATTGAACTTAGAAAAAGAAATAAGAGAAATATCTATATCCATCTCCCATATTTTCTTTGACTCTTGTAGAATTATTTTCTTAAACATTTAGAGAACAAGAAATGCCCCACCAAAAGGAAACCCCATTGAATGAATAGATAATTTTTTATATTGACATATTTAACTTAATATATCCCTTATTAGATGAAGAATACACCTCTTAGTACAAGTTCCCCATACCTTATCGGGGAGTTGGAGACCAAGGAAACATGATCTAAGGATATAGGGGATGATGTGGGTGTGGTCAGACCCAATATTATGATAACATCCCATAGAGGGAATATATTCATCCAAGACCCATGGGAGAGAAATCTTCCAAGACCAAAATAAAAACAAAGATGCCTTCAATACCACTAGTGGTTGTCCAAGTCCAATCATCTTACACGACTGTCTGGATGGGGTGAGATTGCCTGATCATCCCAGATGAAGGGGACGACTGATTCAACCCATGCCACTGGTATAAAATGCTTCCTCATCATCTAATCAAGAACTGAAACCATCCACCTAAAACACCTCAACTCTTAAGACACATAATAAACAAGAACCCCATCTTGGGAAGAACATACTTATGGAACAAAAGTATGAAATTATGAAACTATTGGTAGTTATCCAAACTGAACTCTCAATCCTAGATGTTCTGTATATTTGAAAAGAATTGAGAGATGAACTAACAAAATCCATCTATATCCAATAAAATTTCAAGATAGAAGTTGCTGCAGGTGAGGTTTATCGATGAGAGACTATTCCATTAGAATTCCAAGTCACCATTATTTCATAGAACATGACTAGGATGAAATAATACAGGGAAATTGGTATCATTCCTGCCAAAGTTTTATTTTTGACAATACAAATTATATTACCCTAACAAGTATAGTACCAATAAGGGTTCGATCCATAGGGATAAGGAGTTATTTTTGTTTTGTTTATCTAGTTTGTAATTGATTTACTGATTTTTTTTAAAATTAATAATTTTTTTTGTTTTGATAAAAATATAATTGGATTTCAATTTCTTAACAAATTAATTGAAAGATAAAGAAAAACACAGAAATTTAGTTTTGGATGAAAATTTGGAGAGAAATGCATCGAGGTTATGGATTTTAAAGGTTGTTATTAAATAAAGTTTCTTATGAGGTTGTGTTGTTCATGATAATTCACATCTCTAGGTTAAGAATGTAACAAAACCCCCTTGGTCTGGTGAGTTTTTTTATATCAATAGAAACTAATTCCTCGATCTAGAAATTGATTTCTCTTAATTTTACTAATTTCATTCCTTTTGAGATGATTAAAACACCCAATGGTCATGGATGTTTTCAATCGTAATTCCTTAAGAGATCCATAGAAATCCCATTCTTGGTCTGATATGAGGTTTCTTGTGGTATTTAGAAAGATTTAATAATGAATTATGAAAAGGAATAATAAATAACACGGTTACAACATCACAATTGAAAAATTACAACACATAATTGTCTATGATACTCATAGAGTAGATAGTAACTAAACCACTCATAATAACTAAATTTGACCTCTTAAGAGATTCAGAGTAATGGTTGTCAGGAAGGTAGCACAGAACCGCGTTCTCTCCCCTCTTATCTCTTCTTCCTTCCCTATCTTCTTTTGTTCTTGGCTGTCTCTAAAGTGTTACTGCTTGTAATATCTCAAAATGAATGAATCTGAATGACTCCCGAACTTGGAAGGCACACCACCTATTTATATGTTTTTGTAGTACATGGCGTGTACCAGAAATTACACGGCATGTACCCTGGTAAACTTGTTTTAGCCATTTTTTCTCCACTGGTAGGTGAGCTAACACACCATATTTGACTTTGAACATGACACCTTCTAGTAGGTGGGAGTACAAGGTGTGTAGAACCACCCTACACGTTTTGTATGAACATTAATCTACCACCAACCACTTCTAGAAGGGACACACAACATGTATATAGAAATTACATGATGTGTATGCATTGGCCGACAACATGGGCATGTATCCAGTCTTCTCGATCCATGTCGTGGCAGTCGTACCCAATGTGTCTATAAAAGTACATGCTATGTAAATTTGAAATTTTGTTCTGATCATCCCCGATTTTTTCTTATGGTTGTAAATATCTTGAAAATTATCATAATCATAAAAATAAATCGATTTACCTATAAACCAAAATATATTTGGTGAAAACAAGTTTTTATTCTAACTAAAATGTATGAAAAAGTATACAAAAATCAAATAAATAAAACTCCCCACACTTAGTCATTTTATTATCCTCATGAAAGATCTCAACATCAAATCAAGAGAATCCATATTCTAAAAAGGGAAAATTTTAACTAATTATAACTGTAAATAATATAGCCATAGAAAAAGTTTTTTAAAGGTACAAAACATATTTCAATTCCAAATAAGTTCTAATCATGCCTCATATATAAGTTAATTGAAAATTTTCATCTTCTTTCATTCACATTGTTTTAAATGTTCTTAAATAAACATGCCAATTTATGATTTACCTCACCAAAAGATACCATACTCATTACTCAAGATTATTTAATTAGAGTTATGATTTATCTTAAGTATATTCACTCTATCCATAGGATTTAAAGTTTTCTCATTCTCTACTTCAGAAATAAAATCACAAAAATCATGAGGGATTTCAATAAGGTTCAAATGTTTCTAAGGATATGGTTGGTAATGATAAAAATTAATCTTAGAGGCTTGAAAAGGAGGATGAATTCTAACAAAATAACGCATGATATTTAAAATAAAGATTAATGAAAATTCTCCCCCAATCAAGATCTCTCAAAGATATCATCACCATGATATTACCTTTTAAATAGGGGCCCCTAAACCATAAATAATATGTAATAAAGAATCTGGTCCCTTTGTTTCATATTTTATTTTTTTAAATACATAGAGGGACCACCATGAATACAATAGATAGTAGGCTCTGGGACACTTTTTTCTAAATGAACAAGAGATAAACTCCCCCACACTTAAGTTCATGGTTTCTCACCAAAATGTACCATGAAAAACAAAATTCCATTTTTCAAAACTCAAATAAATAATCATGAAGAATTATAAAATAATTAGGGTAGGAAGGGAAAATAGGCTTGTAATGTGGCTTCCTATCAAGGAAGTTCATGTTTTCTAATGGTTTAAGAAGATCAAATGTAAGGTAGGTCTCAAGTTCAAAGGGGATGAAAACAATCAAATTCCTTATTCATTTTAATGTAATTAAAATATCATCATGTTTTGAAGAGAAAAACTATCAAGTTCGAGTAGTTATGCATATCACAAGAATCTCTCAAGAAAGAGGGTATAAGAAAGAATATTTCAAAAAGGTTTAGAATACCTCTCAAGAATGAAAAAATATAGGGGTCAATCTGGTCATGACATGAGTACAAAATGATCAGTCTAAAAAATGCAAAATTTTAAGACTTAAAATCCAGAATCAAAATATATCAGCAATCATTTTAAAATACTTTGAAAAATGAAATAAGCATGTAATTTTTTTAAAAATTATATTTTATGCCATTATTATTTATTATTATAATTAATAAAAAATTACCCACATGTTAAAATATGTTAACTATTAATGATGTCTCCTAACTCAGTTTAAGGAAAATTCTAGTGTAATCAGTGGCCCTCCCCTACACTTAATACAACCCATGGTCCCCCAAGTGCAATACCAAGTAAGTGGAGGGAATATGGGGAACCAATGGGTGGAAAAAGAGGGTTGGAAATGGAAAAAGTATATCCAAAGAAGAAAAGAAAAAGAAACACTAAAAATAATCCCCTCATGGTGAATCGACAAAATGGGGAAATAAATGGAATATAGATTCCCAAGTCACTCCCATGTACCTGTGATGATCGAGGGAAGGGAAAAATAAGACTATAGATACATACATCATCACATCCCATGAAGAGAAATATATATATATATATATATATATATATATATATATATAATGGAAATAAATGTACCCAAGAACCAGTCATGGGGTTGCCTCCGAAGGGGAATCTTCTTCTACAGGAGGACCTGACAGCAAAGGCTCGGCGACAGCAGTAGAGGCCAAAGGCACGAGTTCCATGCTCTGAAGAGTATTGGTAGCAACCAGAGCCTCAAGAGTGGGACCTGGAGTGGGGAACTCTGCAGTTATTCCAAAGAGGGCAGTATGAGTGGTAGTAGTTAGTCCAATGGTGGAGAGGAGAATTGAATCTATGGCTAGAGCGGTGAACATCGGTGGAGTTGTGGAAGAAGGTCCTTGGGCGGAGGTAGGACTAGGTTTTGTGGGTAGTGGAATTCAATGATGATGAAGAATAATCCCCAACATCTTCTCAAGCTGATCCAGACAATGATCTAGATGAACCTGGTAGTGCTCCACCGCGACTAGGCAGAGGGTTATGGGGAGATCAACTGAAGGTGCAGCTGGATGTGGGGCGAGAGAAAGAACAAAAGAAGAGGGAATGGAAGAAGTAGAAGGAAGGCCTGAGGAAGTGGGGTGGGGTGGGGAGGGGACATCCTTAGGTGGATGTGGTGGATCCTGAGAAGTAACACCAGTGGGAGCAGCTGTGTCATCCCTCACACCTACAGGAGTAGGGGCATCCTGCACAATCCTATACCCATTTCCCCAGTTTTAAACTTTTTTCAAGAGGATAAGCACGAGGAATTTGGGATGTTGAGGTGAGACTAAGGGTTCATGAGGGAGATATGACTCAAAATATCCCAAATGTTGTGCCAGAAAGGTGGCATAGAAATCTCCGTTTAGGTTGCCCTGACGATAATGAATCATGGAGGGAGCAAGGCAGGGGAGGTCAAGGTAATTGTGCCAGAAAATAGAAGTAAGGAGCTCTATGTCCTGGCCAGAAAAGACACATGTATCCTCATGGAGAAGAAAAATAATGGAGATAAAGCACTGGCAAAGGAAATGAAGAGGAGGGTCCATGATGAGTGTGCTCTTCTACGATGTGGGGGTATACCTATAGTCAATAACAACAAACTCCCACCACATGAAAACAAGGTTAGACCAATCAGGATGGGTAAGGGTAGAACTGGGAGGTGGGAAGGAAGGATTTGGGTAGAAGCTACACCTTCATCCAAACTTTTCCATGGTGATGGAAAAAGGATATCCTTCTAGCTGAAAACAAACCAAGAGAGCTGTATCCATGGGCATCTGGTGGTATGTGGGACTGTCGAACTTGAACATAGCCATGAACTCCAAAAATAAATCTTGGTATGTAGAAGTACTAACTTGTAGTGCCTCCAGAAGATTGGTGTGGACCTGGAGCTCCTCAATCTCCTTAGAAATTCCCAGATGCTGGGGAACACTCACTTCCAAGTAGCGACCACTCAACTGAATAGTGCGGAAGGAGAATCGCTGTAATCGCTCAACCGCAGGATGACCCTTTGGAAAAATAAGGCATGGATACATCAGATGGTGGGAAGAATCCAGTGCAGGTGGTGGTGGATCGGATACCACTAGAGCAAAGGGGTCCCACCACTGTGGTAGGAGGTGGAGTAGTGGATACCAGAGCGGGCTCAGAGGGCTGGCCAATAGAGGGTGGAGGTGCTAACTCGGTCAGGTCTACCACTGGTGTGGAGGGTATCTCTGAGGAAATGGATATGGAAAATAGAGCACTAGAAGAGGATATCTCATCCACATTAGATGGGAGGGAAGCCACCACCAGAGGATTAGCAATAGAAGGTTCCACAAGAACAATTAGATGGTAGATGTCTTAGATGGAGGCAGCATTAGAAGAGGAGGTAGAGAGGCTAGTGCGAGGGTCCTGGAAATATATTTCTCTTAATTTTATTAATTGCAGCCCTTTTGAGATGATTAAAACACCCAATGGTCATGAATGTTTTCAATCATAATTCCTTAATAGATCCCTAGAAATATTGTTCTTCATCTAATATGAGGTTTCTAGTGATATTTAGAAAGAGTTAATAAAGAGTTATGAGAAAGAAGAATAAATAACAGGATTAAAACATCACAATTGACAAATTACAACACACAATTGTCCATAGCCACAACACATAGGGAATTTAGCTACTCATGGAGTATCTAGTAACTAAACAACTTTCAATACCTGAATTCATCCTCTTGAAAGCTTTAGAGCGAAGGTTGTTTGGAAGGTAGCGTGGAAGCACATTCTCTTCTCTATTATCTCCTATTTTCTTTTTCTCTATCTTATTATCTTCTTGCCCATCTTGAGAGTTCCCCTAGGAATATCTCAGAATAAATGAACCTGAATGGTTCTTGAACTTTGAAGTCCTAGAACCTATTTAATGGTTTTAGTAGTACACAGCTTGTACTAGAAAGTACACGACATGTACCCCAGTAAACACATTTTGGATATTTTTTCTCCACCGGTAGGTGAGCTAACATGCTATCTTTGATTATGAACACATTGCCACTTGGTAGGTGGGAGTACATGTCATTTAGTGCCGCCCTATACTTCATGTAAGAACATTCATCGGCCACCAACCACTTCTAGAAGGGATACACAACGTGTAGATAGGAAGTACACTGTGTGTATGTGTTGGCTAGCAACATGGGTATTTATCCATTCTTCATGATCCGTGTCATGGTAGTCATACACAACATGTATATAAAAGTACATGCTATGTATATTTGGAAATTTTTTATGATCAACCCTGATTTGTGCTTATGGATGGAAACATCCTGAAAATTATCATAATCACCAAAATAAAGCATTTTACCCATAAAACAAAAGATATTTGGTGAAATAAAGTTTTTATGCTAACTAAAATTTCGGAAAATGTATGAAAAAATCATGTACATCAGACATAGAAAATCCTCATATGTTTCAGGAAAACTCAACAATGTTAAAATCCAAAGGGCTCTGATAAACATTGGCTTCAGGATCAACCTCATCCTGATTAAAACCCTATGATTTTGTTGATATAAAAATGAGGACCTATCTCCAACAAAGGTAACCAATTCAGGGTAGGATAATAGTGAGAAATTTCCACTCGGAAAAATCATGCTCAAGTATTAGTTTTTGGGATCTAACATTTAATTTTATGATCATGGTTATCCATCAAGAAAAAATATATAATTTCCTACGTGGAACACCTTGGATTAAAAATATTATGGAGGTACCATAACCATTTTATTAGTGGTTGAAAATACCTATCAATGGGAATTTTGGCTTATAACATGGTGAAAATTTCCCATTTGAGTCTTGAAAAGCTGTATATATTGAGTAAGTTTTCTAAAAAAGGGAATTCAAACAACCAATGGTGGATGGTGATTTTCATATTTCAGACACCAATTGATTGAGGACAACCCCTAAAAATCCTAGGAGTATTCTCGACAATAATTATGTGTACCCATAAGCTTTATTGAGGCAAAAAATTTAATCTTAGATTTCTAAGATCCTCTTGTCCCTAATGACAGTAGAGAAGAAAGAAATTAGCTACATAGTCTCTTTTTGATGAATCCAATATTACATGATGACAATGTCTCTTCCAATGGACTCTCTTACCTTGACAACATTAATGATGCTTAATGATTACCCATCATGTATGAAAATTCCTCCATAGAATCACAGATGGAAGAAGAAGAGGATGACCTCAGGAATGCCCCACCCACATTTGAGGAAGGGGTCTCCACCTCCATGGATGATCTTAGGAAAGTGAATCTAGGAATAGAATAAGACCCATATCCTATGTTTATTAGTTACAACATGCCTCTAATGGACCTGAATATGTATATTTATTATCTAATGAAACATTGATATGTGTTTCCTTGGAATTATATAGAAATTGTCAGGTTGAACCCTAATGTAGCTATGCACCATCTAGTCATACACGATGAACATCGAGGCTACAAGAATGCATCCAGGAGGATTTAAACATCTCATGCTACTAATGTAGATTCATAATATGAATAATTAACCAAATAAAACATTTTTTTAGAAGTGAAATACCCAAAATAAATTTACAATATCATCTCAGTAATGAAAAAGAATGGGAATATGAGGGTCTTCAATTATTTTAGACTTCTTAATTGACACTTATAGAAGGAAGAATTACCATTTCCAATCACCAAAATATTTGTTTATGATAGAAAAAGATTCAAATACCTTTTTTATGGATGAGTATTTTGGTTATAATCAAATAAATATGGCCCCTGAAGATGAATAATCCACCGCCTTCAAATAACCTTAGGGGGCTTTTTTCTATTAGGTCAGTCCCTTTGGATTAAATTACACAGGAGCCACTTACCAATGTTACCTGCATCATATCTTTAATTTCTTCTTTGAAAAAATAGTAGAATGTTATGTCAATTACCTTGAAGTCAAATCTTGATAGTGATGTGATCATATCATAGAACTTAAAAAAATATAAGACAAGTTGTGGAATCATGGTTTAATGATACATCCATTGAATTTCAATTTTGGAGTTACATTAGATAAATTACTTGGCTTTGTGGTGTGACTCCATGGAATTGAGGATGACCTAGAAAAGACTATTTCAATCCTATAAATTTCACCCCCTCATTATCTCAAATAACTAAGGGGGATATAAGGTATTCTCACTTAAATTTTTCCACTTATAGCTAACCTATGTAGAAAATAACTCCCCCTACCCAAGTTAATGATGAAGGGGTTACCTACTGATGGGTTGATGACTGCTAAGAATCCTTTGAGATCCTCAAGAAGTACTTGCTACACCCACTGGTCATGATGATTCTAGTAGAAGGAAAACCTATTATCTTATATTTGGCCTCCATGGAACGATCGATTTGTGATATAATCATATAGAAAAAATTACTCATGGAATGAAAATAGTCTCTATTACCATAGTTGAATAATACTAGGTACTCAGACCTGATATTCCGATATCGATAAAAATTTCCTTGCACTCATATTTGTAGTGAAAAAGATAATTCATTATTTGTGACATCATGAAGTCCACTTGGTCTCTAAAATCGAACCACTCAAGTACATCCTTATATGTCCTATGTTAACAAGGTGTTTAGAACAATGGGAGGTTATTTTTGGAACAATATGACATTCAGTTCATTTTATAGATGGTAGTTATAGGGAAGGCCCTAAACGATTTCCTTATAACACATCCCACCCCAAAAAGTATACCAGTGGACACCAAACTTCAATATGAATTGGTGTTCTATTCCCATGACACTCCCCAAACATGGTAGATGTATTTTGAAAGTTCCCCCAATGTTTTATCATTAAGAGGATAGAAAAACCAATGATTAATCTGGTTAGTCAATGGATTGTATTTTTTTCACCAGACAAAGAAAAAATTTCCCCCTCCTTCTCACTATTTGAAGGTTGTACTAATAATGAGGTAGAAGACCATGCCCCAATTAATAGCATGGAACTAGACCTAAAACTAGAAATATCCTACTTGAACATCAAAGGGGACTTGAATTCAATGATAAAAAAAATTAGTGTTGAGTATTCCCTCAAGAAGGAAGAATTAGACCCTCTCATTAGTTGAATCATAGGATAGATGAAAGAGTTATATTTTGAACCAAAATTTCATCATGTAACTCGATTACAAAACGATCATTCTGATACACTGGCTAATGCATCCATGGTCCTGGATGACCTTGATCAGTATGAGGTGGTATTCCATATCACACACCAAAGTATGGTCTCAATGACCATTATCTATGACATGGAGAAAATCAATTAGGTCAACACGTACACATATCACGATGAATCTATATTCACCCCAATATGGATGGAACACATAGTTTATTACCTCTAAGATGGGACCCTTCTATTAGAATGAGCATAAAGGGAACAAACCTGATGCCGAAAAATGATCTTTAACCTATGGGATGGTCCAAATGAGCAAACAACCCTCTAAAAATGAATCTTCAATAGAATCCTCCTCATATTCATAGTAGAAGGAGAGATTCCCTCAATTATGGAAGAAGTCCATATAGGATCTTATGATGATCATCTATTCTATACTGGGCTATCCCATCAAATTATGAGGCTTGGTCTCAATAGAAAAACAATGATTCAAGACTATGTTGAATTCCCTAGGAAATGTCATGAATGGTAGATTCATGCAAACTTCATCCATCAACCCCCATAATTTATAAATAAGATCAATATTTCCTGCCTTTCACCATATGGGGAATTGAAATTATGGGACAGTATCTCCCAACCAAAATTAAGTAATTTAAGTATGTACTTACTGCTATCAAATTATTTTCCAAATGGGATAAAGAAATACTCCTCAAGGAATTTAGGTTGAATAAAATCATTAATTTAATAAAGTCTAATATCATCACTAGATTTATATTCCCTCACACGATTTTGATGGATAATGACACCAACATTTGTTTTACCAATTTGAATATATTATACCATGCACAAAAATAAAATACAACCATTCATCCCACTTTCATGTAATATAAAATGAAAAAATAGAGGCCTTTAATAGCACTCTGTCATATATACTTTAGAAAATAGTGTAAAAGGATAAGATGTCTTGGACCAAAAATCTCTTTCATGATTTATGGGCCTACAATACCACCATATGCACTTCAAAAAAAGAGACACCATATTTTTTGGTATACTGAAATAAGGCAGTGTTTCACATAGAATTATATTTTCCCTTTCTTTGAAAAACTATCAACAAACAAATATCAGATGATGAGAAATTAGAAAAGTGGTTGGATGAGTTGGAATAGATAAATGAGAAAAGGTTGCGTACACTACCCAACTTCTATATTCAAATAATTATATCACAGAAGCCTTCAATAAAAAGGTTATCATCCACTAATTACTTCATGGATAATTGGTATTAGATCTCAAAACCATAATGATACTAGGAAAGAAACCACCAAATTTGGAACCCAAGTGATAAGGGCATTAGAACATACATAAGGTATATTCTAATGGAGATTACTCATTGGACACAATGGACGAGGAATGCATTACGCCCCAACTAATTAAAGGTTTTATAATAAATACTTTTCATATCTTCTATTAAGAATCATATGTACTTAAATAATGATGTTAAAATATATATGGAAAAAGTCATGATAGAAATAATTTAAACTCCATAGTGTCTATGGTCCTAGTAGTATTACCTAAAACTACAAGACACCATTCATCCTTACCTAATGAAGTTAAATTTAATGGTCTATATGTTTATCATTCAATGTTAAAACGATACAATAATTACAAATAAATTGATTCTCATTATAATGATATACATTGATATTCCTAGATCATATATCTTGAAAGAAAAACTACATGATAAAAAATTCCATTAGCCTTCATTTTAATCGCCTATGTGGGGTGATGAAATCCTTTTCTATTCCTTGTTTCTCACACTAAGAAAAGTTCAGATGGGTTAGGAATCCTAGAAAGGAATTCCCTACATGTTTGAGACATATATGTTCATATGAGAGTTCACATGGTCTTGGATGCAAGACCTTAAAAGGAACACTATAAGTCCTTAACACATAAGTTTAAGATTTATGGTTGAAGTATATTGAATGACATAAAACTACTTAATAATATAGAACTCAACTGTGAGGACAATTATCCTTGGTGTGGGTCTCCCACCAAACCTCCATTCATGAACTATGTATGGATTGATTCTTGACATCACAAGATACATTGTGAGGCACAAATATCACATCCTAGTTCCAACTTCAATAATAAATGGTAAAAAATGCCCCCCTCTGCATATGGGTTAGACTTATGTGGAGAGTTTCCCATTCAAGAACAACATGTGGCTTTATTCTTATAATCATATTATATGTAGTGACACCTAGATCACTAATCCTGGGTCCTTCCATAATAATCAATAAGAAAAATTCCCCCTATGTATGGGTAGACATGTGTGGAGAGTTTTCCATTCATGAACTATGTGTGTATTGATTTTTATTATAGTAGGATGCATAGTGACACATGAATCACCAATCATGGGTCTAAACACAACATCAATAGAAAAAAAATGCTCCCCTCTATGTATAGGCTAGACCTGTATGGAGAGTTTTCTATTGAATAACTATATGTGAATTTATTCTTGTTATTGTAGGATATATATTGAAACCCGAATATACAATATTGTGTTCATCCTAAATAATCCATAGGAAAAATACCCCTCAATAAATGGTTTAGACCTACATGGAGAATTTTACATTCAAGAACTACATGTGTCTTGATTCCTTCTATCATAGGATATATAGTGATACCCAGATATTCAATCTTGGGTATATCCGCAATATAAAAAATATTCCCTCTCCTAGTTAACTTTTTAGAATTTCATATGGAACATTCATACAAGTTCTAAATGCAGTTTGATTCCTTAAATCACATGATACATAGAAATGACTGGATCCACAATCTATGATCCAACTGCAACATATAGAATGATAAAAATGTTCCCCTCCTACATATGGATCAAACGTATACAAGGAACTATAATGAACTGTGTGTGTATAACACATATTACTGTAGGATTGATAGTGGGACTCAAATATCCAATCTTGGGACCATTCATAATAATCAATGTGAAAATACCCCATATACATATGGTTCAGGTTTGTTTGGAGACTTTTACATTCAATAATTATGTGGGGCTTGATTAATTCCATCATAGGATACACAGTGACACCCAAATATCCAATCATAGGTCCATCCATAATATAAAAATGTTCCCCTTCTCTATGCACAGGTGAGACTTTCACAGAGAACTTTCACACAAGAACTATGTGTGGCTTGATTAGCACCATAACTAAATACAATGTGATGCTCAGATATCAAATCCTAGGTTTATGAACAACATATAAAATGATAAAAATGAACCTCCCCTGCATATTGGATGGACCTATATAAGGGACTATATGATAACTATGTGTGTCTTGATTCATACCATCATAGGATACACAAGTACACCCAGATCCCCCATTTTGTGTCCCTCCATTGTTTTCCACCAATCCCAATCATATCCTTGAATATGAGTCAGATCTATGTAGATGGATCTCCCTAAAGGATATTATTATTTCATTATTCATATATTTATAATGTGCATAGGTAAACAAAGATAATACAATTAATAAAAGTATAATATACCTCTATTTAAAGAGGTAAAAGTCATACGTACTCATTATTTATATGTACGAGCCATATCTAACTATGGATTTCTTGTGCATGAGATAAATTTTTGCAAGAAGGGATCTGACATATAGATACCCATACATAGTACAATGAATTTATAAAAGGTTTTTCCTATATCTAAATTCCCACGATAAGTAAAAAACATACCCATATATATCTTTCACAATTTAATGTCAGTTCCTATGTCCTTACTGTGTGACATTAAACTTCATGGAAAAAGTCCTTGTCTAATTTTGTCAAACTGAATGACCAATACATACTCACTAAATGATGTTAAAGTGTGTAGACCATATCCCATCATCATTCCTTATCAAAGGTCCACAAGAAAAAAACCCCAGTTTACCAGATTATAGGTTGATTCCATTATATTTTATTAACCTCAAACCATAAATCACACTTCATGTCCTGAGAACCTCAGGTTCACAAAGAACATTCTTGGACCCTGGAAAACATGAGTGATATATCTGTTTGACCATGCTAAAGGTAGATCTACTTATGTGATTTTACCTGACAAACGGATTCTTCTTCACCCACCTGTAAGGTATTTCTAATCCTTTTAAGACTTAACATCACCATGGCAGAACTCAAAACCTTAAGGTATTTTGGGTCATCCCTAAAATGATATCCCCATTCCATTACTCATGAACTGAGAGATTTGATCCATGATTTATGAAATTTTCAACTCCCTCTCAAAATTATTTAAGAGTACTCTTGGGATTGGGTATCCTAAATTGGGTATTGTGTAACATTCTCCTCATACTAGGTCCACATGCATTATGAATATAAATCACATGCACTTTGGTAAAAGTTGTATGACCTTAAACATTAGTCTTTGATGGTCCAAATTATAAGACCCTAAATATACTAGTAAATGGAATATAAAACATTTCAAGATGAAAACCCATAAAGGGTATCCTTATAAAAAGTAAAGTCTCCGATCACTAAACTCTCCATCACTAGAGTTTAGGAAAAAAATAATAGAATAAATAAATAAGGAATAAAGCTCATATAGAACACATTTTGGCCCTGTTAAAAGATGATCCATGCTCAATGGACCCCCTGATCCAGGATAAAGTTAGAGTAATGATTCATCACATTCCTCAATTTGATAATGTGTTCACTAGGAAGTGAAAAAACTTTTGATGTGCTTGAATACTTTTTAAATTTTACACATTCCATAAATAACCTTCATGTATTTGATTTATGAGATAACACAACTAGTTACTTGAGTTTTTTTCCTTCTCTTATAACCCCATGGAACCCAGCATCCCTTGAGCCTTGTTCTTCCCTATAGTAAATAAGTAAAAATACTAGAAAATCTAAAAGGACCCCACTAGTATTCATTATAAAATTGAAACCATTCCAAAGATATAGTTCCTATAAGATGTTTGGTCCTAGAAAGCCCCGCCTTAAACCAAGGTGTTATTATCCTTGAGTACATGGAATATGGGCTTCCACTATTACCAATTGTTGGCTTGTTCCCCCTCTAGTTAACATAGATATTTTTAGTCTATGATTTAGAATCCTAATAACCAGAGTATTCAACCAGACTCAACATCCTCAACATTATGTAATCATGTATTGTACCCTTTTTAAAAGTTGGTATGTGACACTCCGTTATCAAAACTATTTATGTCTCACACGATGTGACATGAAACAACATGGCGTAGGGACCAAGCCTTCCAAAAACATCAAAATTACCCTAGGGTTCCAGAACCCTTTATGGATAGCTCTTTTCTCCATACCCTACTTCACCATTCAGATGCTTGAGTATTAAAAAATATTCCACGAACCTTAGAATATTGTGGGGATCCCCATTACTTGACCATATATTTAGGAAATTTGGGGCCATGCATAATGTCTTCAAATCTACCAATTAGAGGCATATTTTCTTTTTAGGAAAGGAACTCTAATCCTCTTGAACCCCAAAAACACCACTGTAGAACTCAAAACCTTAGGGTTTTTTGTTTTATCCCTTAAATGTTTTACCTATTCTATATTCATCAATCCAAGCTTACAGAAATGTGATTTAAAAAACCCATATTCCAATTATATATGTGTACTTGGCATCCATAATATTTTACCATTATCCAATAACACATTTTCACAATCTTTCATGGCCCTTGGAAATCTGTGGGGATTCCCCTTACATGACCACACATGTAAACCTTATGGGAGCACGCATAAGGTATTTTGATCTACCAAATAAATGTATCTCCTTTTTATCGGAGAGGAACTCTAATCCGCATGATCCTCAACAACACAATGGAAGAACTCAGAACATTAGGGTGTTTTAAGTCATCCCTAACATTCCCGACCCATTCCACATTCATTGATCAGGTCCAAGAGGCATGAATCTAAATAACACAACTCCTAAAACCTTGAAGAAAGACTCTAAACTACATAGTGTCTCAATTCTTGATATCAAGACATTAAATTGAACAACATATCAGAGGGTTATATTCCATGTGTGATCACTATTGATCATATTAAATCCCATTTACATGTCTTCCCGATCTCATGAATGGACCTCAACCAACAATCTTGATCTCATGATTGTCCACAGACTAGTATTCCTTGATCATGAGAAAGCCTTTTAAAAATTTAACCTAATTTCACAATGAATTTGAGACATTTCATCCAAGTTTTGAAGAATCCATTTGACATGTCCATTTTATAATTTGATATCCATTTGGAAATCCAAGGTTCTAATAAATATAGCGATGATGGAGGGTTCTTGGGGTCACTATTTATCATGTGAATCTATAGATGACCCACGACAGGATAATGAAAAGTACATGAAGTGATAATCCCTCCAAAGAATCAAGACCATATCTGCGATATAAGTAATGTCCAATGAGGAATACATTTGGGGTATATAGGCCTATAAATTCTTCACCCTAGACAAAAAAAAGATAACATACACATACACACACAAATAACATAAACAAGAGAACATAAGTAAGAGAATACTTTTCATAGTGTAAAGCTACGTAATCATAAGAGTCTTCCACGAGGTATAACCTAGGGAACAACTTTAGGGATTACATGAAATATATATATGCTTCTATTGATAACCCTATTGATGACACAAAGGAATTCTGGTGTAATGACTGGATTATGCAAAAGAATTTTTTCATTTCAAATTGGTAAAGTGAAACTTTAATAAGAGAATTCATGAAAAATATTGAGGAATATATGCAAGAAATGTAGAAAAAGGAATAAAAATTAAAAAATGTTGGATACACTTATTTTCATGTGAAAGAATCATGAACATATCATAACCCATAAAAATCATCAAACAACACCCGAACATGTTATCAAAGACATAAAATGTCCTCTATACATGTCATCCAAGCCACATAAGGTCCTTTGGATATACAATCAAATTCTTGAAAATCACTATGGACATGCTATCCAAGTCTTGTGAATTTCTCCATACATATTGTCCAAGCCATGTGAAGTAATACATACATTCCATCTAGATCATGAAACAACTTCCCAACATGTTATACTTGAACACACAACACCTCTATTGTATATTTATCATGTGAAAACCCTCAGATGTGTTAGACAAGTCATGCAAACATCCTTAGGAAATGTCATCCAAATCATGAAGTAGACCTCCAACATGGATAACTCTATCATGATAAGTAACCTAGGATATACCAGCCTTATCATACAGACACTCAGGACATGTAAGACAGACTATCAGGACATATCCAATATAAAATTAGTACATGTCATAAATATACCCTCCAATATGTCAAGCATTTCAGGAAGCACCCCAAGGTATGATAACCTTATATATTAAACATATTTGGTCCTATAGAAAACAAAACTATGGGGAATATCTGTCATGTTCAAACCTGATATGTAAGAAACCTTTATGAGACCCGAGCTCTAATTAGGAATCCAATCAGGTGTAAGTACCTCTATATAACTAATATTATTAACTCATGGGACAAAATTATCCCATAATTCTATAATCATTCCCCATTTATCCGAAGATGAGAAGTGGCCGCATACACATGCATCCCTTTATGTGTAATCCACTACCATGCCCTCAAGTACCTCAAACCCATCAGCGGGTTAGGTATGAATTGAACTATGAGAACTTTGATTCATTTCAAAATAGGATATGTAAGATACCTTCCTAAAGACTGAGATCCAAGTGGGAATCCACCTCAGTGTAAGTCCACCCATATCTTAGAAACTCTAACCCATGGGACCCAAAATCTCATATGATTTTATCATTCTTTATCATTCATATGTGGATTGAGAAGAGTATTTGAATTATGGAGACTATGGTTCCTATTATAAGAAGGATACATTGGATACTTTCATGAGGTTTCAACTCTATATTGAATACTTATCTAGGGTCTCCATAATGAATAAGTCCCTTATCCATATACAATGAGATTTATTACTTGTTATCCCTTGTTTCTCACACTAATCATTTCTCATGTGTTTTAAGAATATACAATGATCATATCGCCCAAACCATAAATTTCCCCCAGTCAGAGAAACCATAGTGTATAAGCCCCATACAATGGAATTCACCTCGGTGTGAGTCCCAAAGGAATTCCCCTGTTGATAAACCCTAGTGAAGTAACCATCATGAGAATTATTTATCTATTACCACCCATTAATATGTTGAACACAGATCTAACTAAAATTACAATGAATCATGTTATAAGTAAGATATATAGGATGATTTACTAAGACACAAGCCTAATACCCAGTTCCTTTGTGAACTCATATATGTCTTTTCTGTATGATGTTAAACTGCACATATCAAACTCAAATGAACTACATGGGTGTTTATTTTTGTTATAAGCAGAATATATAGGATGCATCATAGATGATCAATTCCATCCTCGAAGCACCAATCACCTCCCAGGATGTCTATAACCCAAGATTTCCTGGTTAAATGGATTCAAAATACAAACAAATACCCATTTTCAAGAAATAAAGTGAAACAGATGAAGAACCTAAGATAAATATAGATAGTCTCATTAGTTGAACTCACATTTATTTATCGAAGGATTCAACACCAGATCATTTTATTAGGTTAACCTGTCCCATATTGAGATTTGGAAGAGATTGATGAACATATCATAAATCTATAAAAGATTCATTGAATAGGAAATAATTTCCCCAAAAAGGGTGTGATGAGACCAACCTTCCATCCTCTCAACCAATGTGAGTCCCTAAGTGTAATTATGTCTAAATCCCCAAAGGACCGCTTGACTTTGGAAAGAAGGTCTATACCCAGTTATGAAAATGGGACCCATTTTGAGTATCTACAAAAGATGGGAATGGTATACCTGATGTAAATGACTATTCAAACATACTTAAAACCCCTTTAATAAATCATGAAAAAAAACATATATGATGAACATAATGTGAAATCATGTAATGAAAGAATAACCAAGTTATTATATGAATTAGGAAACATGCCTCATGATCCCTAGGGATAACCATTCACTCATCACATTTCGAGGGAAACAATAATATATTCAAAATTAGTTATTTAATTATTTTAATAATCCATTAATTATATTAAATTTATCTTAATTAAAATGAATGATAGAAATTCAAAATGAATACTCTTTTCATGTTGCGATTGAGTATGTTGTTAGATGAACTGCTTATTAAATGGTAATTTATTGTTAAATTATATATGATGATATGTGAATAATCAATACCTCAATTATTATATAAGATGCTTCATGTTGAAGGTTTATTTTATATAACCATAATCCATTGGCACTCCTCACCATCAAGTGATTAATGATTTGTAAAGGATGGAGTTCACAGTAAGTGGTGATGGTTCAAAACCCAATATCAGCTCAATCCAACCAAACAGATAAATAGGATAATGGATAAATTATTTAACTCAATTTATGGATGGGATCACATAATTTTTTACATTATCATCAATGTTGGTTTATCACCACTTGATACACCCACTAGTAAAAATAATCACATGATCATATCACATAAAAGTATTATTTTGAAATTTCATGGTTATTTATTTATTAATATGATGCATGGTTTTTTTTGGATGACTAAAAATTATCAAATAATGAAAATAAATTAACTAGTATGCTAATGAAAACATAAAATAAAATTATTATGCTTAAATTATTTTACGAGGCATGGATAATTACTTAAGTAATACCAGAAAAAATAGGCATATTAAGAATAAAATAATGAATATTTATGTGTAAGACCAAAAAATACCTGAATTGAAATATTATGGTTTTAAAATTCCTTCCATCACTTGAGTTAGAGTGATATTATAATATAATGTACGTTTTGGCCCTTATTAGGGTGATTTCAATTATCAAGGAGTTATAATAAAATTATGGGTCCAACATAACGTAGTTAGAATCTAGGGTTTATTAGCTTAGAAATATTTGGTGTAACTTGGAGGAAAGTGTTAAGGAAATAGGGGTTTATGATTTTTTGATTGTGGAGTACAATTAATATATTAGTGTGTTGTGACTTAATATAGTTTGAAAGTGGAGACTACCTAAATATCTTAAAATAATTTGATAAGACATATGTTTGGGTTATTTTATGTGGAATATGTACCCTTTACACTAAAATATATGGGCAACTGGAAATCTGAAATCCAAAAGTGAGGTTTGATGGGATTTGATAAAATAGTGGAAGATTAATTAATTTATTAATTAATTGTATCATAATTGGAAATCAAGATAAAATACCAATTGAAAAATTTATTACTAAAGAAAATGAAATTGATAATAATAGAATCACTTTGAGCAGTATTGAAAAATGAATATATACTCACAAGTATTAAATTTTAATTGTGCGATATGTTCTTGAATATTACACTACTAAAGGAAAATTTGTTTTATGTGCTAGAATATTCTATTCAAGATAAATATCCTTAAGGAGTGAGTGGGAGTGAGACGGATGAATATAAGAGATAAACGAAGAATTAATAATATGTTTATTACATCATCTCATCGACAACATTTAGAGAGCTAAAGATAAAACATTACGAAGTGAATATATACAACATGACAAATTAACTCCAAGGACTTGAAAAGGAGAAAGAGTGGAAATACATAATAGAGAATTTCAATGTATTTTATATATGTAAAATGAAATATGGATAAATATATGGGGATTATGTAATCAAGTGGTTTACATATTTTAATCAGTTAGTGAATTTAGGATTATATATAGATGAAAAATAATACGTAAATATCATATTATCATTCTCTATATTCATTATGAATTGTAGATAGAACATTACAGAGAATCCACTTAGGAACATTTTTACTATGATTTTTCAAGTGGATAAGTATTGGTGGGAACATGGTTCCTCACCACTTATGCTGAAAGAAGTCAGGAGAAATTTTAAAAAATCTTACGACATGTTCAGAGCCAATGGTTCTTTCACAACATCTATAAATGATGAAAAAGATTTGAAGGGAGTGTAATGAATAAGATTTTATATACTTCACATGGGTTAAGAATGGTAACTTGAATAGGAATTCAAATGAATTAAATAAGAATAATGAAGAATATTCTACTATAGGTATGATTAAAGTTGATTGATTGTCATAAAGCTATTTTATTTTGTTGAGTATTACTAAAAAAATTATCCCAGTGCCAAGTTCGATAAATAATGGGACATTATTTATCATTTAAAAAAAATTATTATGGTATATCATTCATAATTTATAGTTTATTTATACCTAAATCACTAATCTATAAATATTTTCAATTAATGATGAATATAAAATATAAGACTTAAATAATTCCTAGTTGTGAAAATATAATTCTTGATCAAGTAAAAATAAAATTAAATGTGAAGGATATAACCAAGAGGGTGTTTAGACTCTTTAGATAGTAAAATATTATGTGTTTTGACATGATTGATTTTTAGTTTTTAAGTAAAAAACCATTATAAATTAAAAAAATTATTACCAAAAAGTTTCTATGATTATTTCACCCAATTTGTTTTGTGAAAGATTAGTTCACCCACATACATGTGAACTATTCTATGTAGAAGCTAGAGGAAAACTCATATACTTCACAAGATTACTTTAGTAAATTTTAGGAATGTAATGTGGAGTAGTTAATATACTTGGTAAAATATATAATATCCTTTAGGAAGTTTTTTCTTTGAACATATTAACCAAGAATTCATAGATCATTTAAAATTAGAGTGGAGCTATTACAAAATTCTCATTACCACATACACATCATAGTAACAATGGTAGTAAAAGGAGGATTAATTATGAGACTTATACCTATTATTGGTCTTCCATAATTCTCTTAAAGATATATTTCAAAAATAACAGTGTTATGACTTAATCATGTACAAAATATATTAACTGTTAGATGTCATATATGTTATAATATAAATGAAATCCATTATGTCACAATTTCAAGTGTTTTGATGATAAATGTTTTCTAAATATGATTTTAGAAATAATCACAACTAGAAAAAGGCCTATTGCCACAGTTCAAAACCCTGGAAATAGGCCCAAAAAACGTTTCTATAGCCTACAATAATGGTTTTGTCCAACCGTGGTCGCTATCGTCGTGGAAATACGTCCCAACCTATTGCCACTATTTTGAAAACCACAAAAATAATCTTAAAAAATGACCACTGTGGGGGTTGACCTATAGACACGATTTAAACTGTGGTTATAGCAAGATATTTCCACAGTTAAAACCATGGCTATAGCCTTAGTAAACTATGGAAATAGCCTATATAAAAAATGTCACCAGCAAGTTTTGATACCTGTACCTCCCCTTTACATACCAACATACTCACCACTACACTGCATGACAATTCAGGTATATATATATATACATTATGATATATATATATTAGTATAAACAATGGGAATAGCATCAAAACCATGGAGGTAGGTCTTCCCACCAATTTTTTAGTGGATATTTTTCCCCACGGAAGCGCGAGAACCCTATTTCCATGGTATTGAAAAATCATGGTTATAGGCCATCAATTGTTTTTTCCAATATCCACGGTTTTAAAACTATGTCTATGGGTCACAAAACCATGGCTATAGCCTATAGAACCGTGGCTATAGCCACCTATAGACAAAAGTTTAAAACATTGTCTATAGGTCTGTGGTAGTAGCCTCATTTTCTATTAGTGAATCTTAGAAGAAGAAAATATGTTCATGACAGTGAATTATCCAAAAATCTATTTGGGATATAACAATAGTTATGAGATAAAATTAATAGTCAAGTGATTGAATATATTTATATAATAAAGAAGATATTATATTTTAAGATAGTGAAGAAAATCTTAACTTTGATGATGTTAAGACAGCAAGTTCACATGAGTTAGGAAAATAACACTAAGTCTATAAGAATTAGTGGGAGGAATTTTCCTAGTGATATATACATTTTAGTAAAGATAAAACAAATATCTTGTTTTATATGCACTATGTTAGGTGATATATCATTTAACAAGAATAAGGAATACTATACCTATAAAGAAGTAGTAAATATAAAGAATATAATATTGGAATATTTATATGAATTTAGAAATGGATTCCATGTAACAAAATATAGTTTTGTAATTTTTTTTCTATATTTGATGTAAATCCATTTATGGGTATTCAAGAAGAAACTGTACAAAGATGGTAAAGTTGGTACCTATAACCCATAATTGGGAACTAAATATTTATATTGATTCCAAGTAATAGTATATGATTAATCCATTTCACAAGCCATTAGGATGAAATACATTATAATTATACTTATCATCAAAAACATATATGATCATCAAATTTTGAAAATGGATTTCAAGGCCACCTTCCTTAAAGGAAACATTGTGTAATATTTCTATATAACACAACCACAAGTGTTTGTGACACCAAATAATTCCAATAGGGTAAGAAACATATAGAGATCATTTTCTATGTTCAAGCATGCATCATGATCATGGAATATTAATTTTCATGAATCCATAAGAGTTTTTGGTTTCATTAATTTCAAATTTGATCCATGTGACTATAATAGTTTATTGGTAGAACAATATTTTTCCATGTTAAATTTGTTGAAAACATATAGAATAAAATGTTATGTCTTCTAATTAATTATGAATAAGATGAAAAGTATTTACCCCAAAGTGACTTAAAGTATCAACCAAATTTATAAGGATAATATCTACTAAGATATATCTTGGGGTCTAGTTATATCTTTTCATTATACATACGTTGAAATGGTATTAAAAAACTAAAGACAAATAAATTTAAGTAGAAAAAGTTTCCCATGAAACATGAAATAAAATCTATCCTAGATGACGTGTTAAAGAAAATGAGAAGATTATTATAATGAATAGAACTAATTATGTTTTAGTGTTTGGATATATCAAATATTACATGATATGTACAATGATTTTATATTACCATTTCATCATGTATATTGGGAAAATTTCAAATATAACCCTGATAATTATATAAAGTAGAAGCCGAAACCATCTAATAATACTTGACAAAGTGCTAATTAAATTTTATTAGTACTTGTAGAATTGGGAGTATTAGATATAAATGGGATATAAAAATAACCTTTATTCAAATTAATTCGATCTTATATATTTTAGTAAGGACAAGAAAATAATAAATAGACTCTTATTGAATCAAAAAAATGGCCATATATATAAATATAGTGTTCTCCCTGACCTCTAATGCAACTTAAGGAGTAGTTTAAGAAACATTTTTTCCAATTTATTAGATTTTTATAATGAAATAAAAATACATTCACAATATATATTATGATATAGTATTTTATAATATTTATTATTTAATAAGTCTAGTTAATGGTGGAGAAAAAAATATTAACACTTAGGGATATCACCTCTTATGTGTTCTTCTCATAGGAGTGAAGTCTCAACAAGTAGCGTTTTTATAAAAGAACATCATAAGCCTAAATTCTCTAGAAATACATTAGCATATAAATTTTTTTAACGTGAGAGATAAGAAGTTTTCAGTTAATAGTTGGGTCTAGTTTATGTGAAAGTCTATTAGAGATAGTGCCCTATAACCAATTGAATTATAACTTTTTATTACTGTAATAATAATAATAAATATCACATCCTAAGACGATTTTTTAATGTGGAATAGTAATTTGATAAAGTAATTTATATATTTGTCACATTGAAAGTTTATAATAGTTCCCCACTATAATGAGAACCTAGAGATGATATGAAATTACTATTGAAAATATGTCCTATGGACTAGATAAAATTTTCAAATGGTACATAGATGATGTTTGGATATCAGGTGTTGAAGCTTAAAACACATTGAGACCTCTTCTCATGAAGTTCCACAATTGCTGATATACAAGTAGGGAAGTCATGAGGATATAACCACCAATAAGAATTACACATGTTTTTTTGTTATTAGATATATTTATCTATAAATGTGTTTATATATCTTTAGTATTTATATTATTGTTAATTTTTATCATGAATTGCATACATTGGTATATAGATGAAAACTGGGGGGAAAATATACTCGTGAAAGGGTAGAATTTGTTTTGGGTGTCCTAAGTGATATGAAATTAATTAAATAAGATAAGAAATGATTTATACCTTCCATATTAGTATAATAATATATTTCTACCCCTTTGATAGAAATCTAAATATCTAACTAAATTCATGGAAATGGTGCTTCATCGATGATGTCATTTTTAAAAATCAATGAAAGATAAATAATGAATTTTAGGTGATGAAAAAAGTATGCATAATTCTTAATGATATTTCAACAGAAAAAAAGTATCAGGTTACACATTAGATTTCATATGAAGTTTTGGTTATTGTTACATTAACTTCTTTCTCTTTGAATTTCTTGACATGTTGATATATATTGGTCTTGGAAATTTAATAAGCTGACATAATTCCCCAAAGAATGAGACTTAAAGGGTCACACACTAAGTGTATACATAATATCATTAAATCCTAATGAATTTTATACTAATAAAATATATTATTATTGAATTATAGAATAATAATTATTCATTTAAATAATATCACATAAATATCCAATCATGAGATATTTTAGTTTTGAATATTTGAGTTGAATTATTTATTATTCACAAGGTAATAAATAAATAAATAAATATTTATTCACCAGTTTAGTAAAGAGATTCAAATAATTATTTATTTAAATATTTTAATATTAAAATAAGTATTTATTCAAAATTTTAGTGAATATAATATTTATTTATTTATTAGATGAATAATATTCATTTGGTTAAATATTTTATTATTCTAGGTTCACAAAATACCATAGAGTATTGATGGGTTGAGTTAATGGCATGTTTGATATGATATATTTTATTTAATTTTATTTAAATAAATACTAATTTATTCATTCATTAAATGATCCTAAACTAAGAATGTCCAATGAGATATAATAATAATAATATTATTATTATTTTACATGGAGATAACTCAGAATACAAAAATTGATAATTGGTTTTTGTAAATTATGAATTGTTTAAACCTATGTAAAAAATCATTGTAATATCAATTTCAAAGACAGGTCATCAAAAATGATAACATATCTAAAATTTTCTCAATACATATAAATATTCTACTTCCATAATCAATCTCCATAACATATAGATAAAATGAGAACCCTTTGTTGTGATCCACATTGACCATTGTAAAGAACTTATATCTATCATGATAACACTCAAATATTCATGATCATTGTCTAATGATTCATAGAGAATGTGTGTATACAAATAAAAGAATGATTTCTTGGATTATCTACCACAAAATTTATATGAAAAGAAAGACAATGGAAACTGATCAAGAGGATTATTTTATTTGAGGTAATTATTATTTTAAACTAATTCTAATTTAAATGTTAAATATTATCTTTAATATATTATGGGGTTATGTTCATCAAGACATTCATATTTATACATTGAAATCGATGAAAAAATGGGAATATGAACACCACTTATATTTTTCCCCATAACTTTAACATATATTTTTTCTAAATAATATTGTTTCTTCCCTATATGATGAGAAAATTTGTTTTAAAGGAGTTTCTTCATATATACTTAAAAGCGTCATCCTGGTAAGGGAAAATGTATTAAGATATAGATAGTGTTATAGTTGATTTAATGGTGTGATGAATAACTTGTAAACATGTTAAAGTGAATCATTGTATTTCATAGTGATTAATGTATCCATTTAGAGTTTTATAGTGGATGTAAGTAAACATTTAATTTTTTTGTTGTTCTATCCCATAAAAATTGGAGTTATAACACTGTGTGGATTATCATTTATATATTTAAGAATTAATCTAACTTTTTATCAATTTTAGAGACATTATATATGGATATATTAGTGAGGTTATAAATTGATGTGTTATTAAAGCTTCTCAGTGTTCTATTATAAATCATATTTTTTTTATCTTCCTATTTAACTTTATGGTTATAATGATGGTTCTAGTATTTATTATAAAAATTATTATATTTGATTATTTTTTTAAAAAATAGATATATGGAGAGATACATAGGATGATTTAAACTTTGGGGATCATTTTTATGGTTTGATTTTTTTATTTTTTAGGTTCACGGCCAATACAGTTACCCTTAGTGGACTTTGGGTTAAATTGAAATAACCACCCCACTATTGACATAGATCCATTTGTAGAATTATATATATTACTATAAATATATTCATTATCATTGGTTGAGTTTAGAGAGTGGATATTCCTACAACTCATCACCCTTCATAGTAAGTTAGAGAAGGTGCAACAGATTTGGTCATGCGTGAGGACAATATAGAGTCAACAATGGTCATATTCCAGCTGTGGGAGGAGACCTCTGATTTTTTAAGCATGTAATTATGCCATTAGAAAGGTTTCATGATGGAGTTGAAGGTATTTTATTGTTAAGTATATTAAATTTTATTATTTTTTTAATGATCCATTTGAGATTCTATAAAGTACCAAATATGCTTCTTAACACTAAGTAATGCAACTACTACTAGAGCATATAAATGATGTTTTTCATTTGACTTAGATATGTATATATTAAAATTATCCATCAAATATTTGAATAATTATATTTAAATAAAAATTATGGAACAATATTCATTATAATCCAATGGGGATCCTGTGTAACACCCCATTATTTTTAAAGAACCCTATGTTCTATAGTTTATACAACAAGCAACATCAAGCTTAAACAAACCAAGATATATTATTATTTAAATATGACCATAATAACCTAGTCCTAGGATTATAGAGAAATAATAGGGTTAACCACATAATAATAAATATATATAAAAGTTTTATATAGCGTATTAGTTACTAATAAATAAGTACTCAATTTTTAGTAGTCATTTTATTCTCCGAAAATACATTTTCTTCAAAAATGGGTTTTATTAATTTTTCATGTACAAATAAAATAATTAATTTCATAAAATTTTATAAAATTTATGTGAAAATATGAAAGAAGGTTTTTAAATAATCATTTTATAATTATATTAGAGTTATTTTTTGTAATTTTATGAAATAATTGACTTTTTAAAGCATAGTGAAAAATATTGTTCATTACAAAACTGTCTTCTCGTCTCTTTAAATAAAGTAATTTAAAAATAAAATTATATTTTTTATTTAGTATAAAATTGATATAAGATAAATTTTATTTAAAAAATATAATTAATTCCATTAATATCGTAATTTTACATGTTTTTATATTTGTCAGATTTTATGTATAAAAACATATTTCTTTGAAAATTGTTTTAAAATACATAATGTGAATCTATTTTAATTAATTAAAATAATATAAATAATATTTAAGAGAAAATTTATTGGTTATATTATTATATATATTAATTTCAATCCATATATTAATAATTACAAGTCACATAGTTGATGTAAAATCACCTTATGCTTTAGAAATGAATTTCTTGAAAACCAATTTATCGACATGTTTTGATTATTTTGAATTAAATTATACCACTTCTAGGAATTGAAGTTATTTAATAGATTCTATATTTATGATAATAATTAATATTATTTAATAATTTAAACTTTATTTTTGGTCATATTGGATAATAAAAAGAATAAAAAACATTTTACCACCATTAAGGTTAAAATAGATTTACCAAGCGGTTAAACTAAATAGGAAAGGGTTAAAAGAAACTATAAAATTTTCTTTATCCTACTGAATGAGTGTTGTTCAAAAAAAATATATTTTTATGGAGTTAAATAAAATATTCTAAAACATTAATTTGAATTTGGGAACCTAATCTTCACTTTTGAGAAGATAAGTTATACATTATTCTATTAGAAATTATTTTTGAGTATTTGAATTTAAAAGAATGTTTAGAAGATTAAATTCAATTTTGGCTCGATCAAAATGTTTAAAAAAATTAATTTGTTACTATTTAACCAAAAATATTGAAAACCAAAATATTACCTTATTTCATGGTGAACAAAATTTTACTCTTGAATCAGGTATTTTCGTAAAAAATGTTTTTCATGTGTTTTTATATTAAAATTAATTTATTCATCCCATATAAATTAAATATAAATAAATTTATTATCAATTTGGAATCATCATTTAAAAATTTTCTTAGATGTACATTTTTTATTTTTGATCATATAATTATGTTATCATGGTAAAAAGTCAAATTATGACTATTAAGGTTAAAATGAGTTTAATGTGGTTTAACTAGTTAGAAAGGTTTAAAATATATCTAAAACATGTTAAAATTTTATTGGATGAATTTATTTTTATCCTATGATGCCTTATCTTTGACTGAATGGCCCGAACGCCTTCTTTTTTTATTGATTTTTCGATAACCCCCCTTTCAAGGGATGATGGGGAACCCTTACAAGGCCCATAGGCTTAGGAATTACATTGCCTGTAGGCTTGGAGACATTACATAACTCATAGGTCTTAAGGAAATCATATAGACTAGACTACTTGAAACTGATCCTCCCCAGTATCTGCATCATGTTCAGCTCTCCACCTTTGCATGACAGCTCTACTATCATGTCCATGTGAAGGGGTGCACATGCGTGGTACCGATGGAAAATTCCATACCCTCTAATTCTTCCAATGTCTGTTTAGCCCTGATCTGGTGTATGTGCCCTGCTCTTTCCTCCTCTAGAGTAGTTCCTTGTAGAATCTGTCTGTGCAACTGCAAATCAGGTGGCCCTAAGGGTCTTGAGGAGGCACAAAGGCCATGAGGTGGCCCGAAAGCCTTATTGACCCGAAGGCCTTTGGTGGCCCAAAGGCCTTAAGGACTCCAAGCCCAAACCGGTGGCCCGAGGTGAATAGTTTTGGCTGCTATAGTACCAAACATTAACTGCTACAGTAAAAAGGATAAAAAATTTCCTCTATTATCAATACATAATGATCATTATATATCATCCAATAACTACCATAATACCTTCATAGTTTCCTTACTCACATCCTATATATTCTGGTATTTTAAAAAGTCTAACTTTTCAAGGATTAATTTGTAATCCAAAATAGCTTTTCTAGGAGAAGGTTATCATCTTCACTAAGCTATTTATTTTTTAATTCTTACTTTACCACCATCAATCATGTCAAAAAAATTAAAATATAATATAAAAGGTATCTAAAAAATACATAGATGTTATTATGTTTATGGTATAATATTTATCCATCTCATTTTCTATCAAATGGGAACCAAAACCATTGCTTGTGTGTATGACAGACTACCGACTTGCAAAACGATGTAATTTGGTTTCTATCATTGAATCACATGGATAATAATAATGATGGAAAAAATGAATATATATGATATTTATGAAAAAAATTTATTCTCAAAACTTAATTTATCATATACCTCCATACACTTTCACACATTAAAAAATTGATAACGTCACTCATGTGCACATACGACCTACCGTTTACACAATGCATTGTGAATATTTTTCCATATAAAAATTTAATGAGTGTTTAAAAAAATATCTAATTTATAAATATGATATTTGTAACATTAATATATTTATATATATATTATGAAATAATATTTTATGTACAATAAGTGGAACTTCCTTGAAAAAACATGCATAATAAAACAAATTAGTTAACTCAAAAAACAATGGTAATAATAGAATACTATTAAGGAACAAGTTAAAAGATGTTATAAGAGGATCAAATATGATATTATAAATATTAATATGGTTATGGTAAAAATTAATAACATGTTTAAAACCATTATAATTTAAGATAAGTAATGTTAAACTAACGAGATAAATGAGGTAAGGGGTTTATTAACTCAATTTTCATTCATTGGGTTATACATCTACATGATTGACTATTTTATGTCACGAAAATATGTGAAATAACCTATGATTTTATTTTTTTTATATTTACAATTATTTTATGTTTATTTAATTTTTATACACTTAATCCCTTCATTGATTAATTATCACTTCTATGATATGATAATTGTAAGAGATTTGGTATCAATTTTTACTATATTGGGACATATTTGATATTATACACCCATTTACTTTTATATGTTGTATATTTTTCCACATTTATTTGTTTAAAATCAATAAAAATTTATTCATGATTATTAATGATTAAATTTAATTTACCCTTTCAAGAGGAATTCTTAAAAAAAGTTGATCTTATATCTCTACTTGATCAGGGATATTTTTTTGTCATTGACATATTTTTCAAAATTGTTTTACAAAATCCCTTTTATTAATAAAAATATTTATTAAATAAATTTTAATTAATCCTAGACTTTTACATGGTTTCAGATGAATATTTCTAATTTTTCCCAATAGGTTCATTTTCAAATTTCTTTACAACAGTCCAAAGGGAATGTTTTCCATTTAATATATATGAATTTTACAGACTTTATCACCACCATAACTATTTTACACCATTTAGATTATTTTAAAAGTTTTTAATGGTTTTACAAAGAAAAATATTTATGAAATATTTTTTATATATTATGTTTTCATTTTCTATATTTCTCCAAAGGACATGATTTTATAACAGAACTTATATTTATGATAAATTGATGGAAATATATTTTTTGTTATTAATTTTGCGATCATTATCTTTTTCTTATAACATTAAGTTTCTTATGATCATAAAAAATTATATTTCTTTTAAGGATTTATATTTTTTGTATCATGAATATTTTTATTACCTATTTTGTATACCATTTCTATTTACAGTTTTTTATTTTGAAATTTATTTTATTAATTGGGGAAATATTGACATTATGTATTTTTTATTAAATATATAAATTTATTGATACTACATATTATTTGTGAATCTAATTAACCATTAAATATATTTGGAATGATTTAGACATACAATGATGGGTGTGCCCTAATTATTGATAGCCCCTCAATGTATTTATATGTCCTGTGAGATAAATTTATTGGCTAGAATTATTAAATGGGTTTTTTTGTATGCGAACCCATAGATGAAACTCTCTTGGTATAAGGATTTTATGGTAGAGATATCATAATTTTTGATATCATGACATCCAACATTATTACTTTCCTTAATTGATAATTTTTTTATTATTTTATATGATATTACTACATTGATATTATCCATGGATAAATTTTGGGCTCATGTTATTGATTAAATGTAATGTGTTTCTAGTTAATTTACTTTCTATATTATTTATACATTATTTACTCATAATATCTTATATTATACTCAACCCTTATTAAGAATTTTATCTCACCCTTATTTTGTTTCCTTTACCTAGGATATCAAAAAGAAATATTTGAATGAGTTTCAAGGATGCATAATATTTTATTTTTTTCTTTATATTTTATTACCAATGTAAAGTGGGTATCATGTATTTATCTAGTTCTTCAAGAATACTAAATAGATATTTTCATTAATATGAGATCCATTGTATCCTATTCTAGTATAATATGGTAAAAAATGAATCTGGGTTATTGGATTTTGGGTTTTTATAGATGGTATTAAAGGATGTTTATTAGAAACTTTGGAAACTAGATTTAAGAAAACATAGATTAGGGAACAAAACCCTATTATTGACTTTGATGATAAGTATAAGTATAGAAAAATATCATAATGTTTTGTTAAGGTAGAGACTATGTGGTTTTCCTATAAATACAAATATATCTGGATAAAATAAGTGGATGTGGTTTTGGAACAAATTCATTTAGGGGTGATAAAATCAAAAAGATTTGGTTGAATATATCATATCCATCATTCTAATTTAAGGTATGTGTACCCTTACTGCACAACTATTTTGACACTCCTTGGGGATATGAATAGGTAAAATCACATTTTATTTATGAACTATTATGAACAATTTGATTAGTTGATAATAAAGGATGGACTGGGTTAAACCAAAGTGCCCATAGAGTGAACAAAAGATGTCATGATTTATAAATCCTTTGAATGATATTTCAATTCTTTCTACTATGATTATAGTTTATCATCTATGATTTTTGGTTTCAGTCAATTGATGGAAATATAAGGAACCATGTTAATATTGAATACGATAGATAATATGGTGGTTATGAGAATTAAAATGAGATGTTAACAGAAGTGAAAGATATTATTATTATTATTAATTAGTTATCAAGATATATGATTAACAACTTTCAACTTAACCTACTCTCAAACACACCAAAGAATAGAATGATGGAGTTTTATGAGATATTTGGTTTTGAATATCATGGAGTAAATAATGATTAATTTCCTTCATATCAAAAGTGTTAATAGAGGCACCCTATAAAATTTCTCAAAGGAATGATAGGATTGTTTACATGTGGGAAAAAATAGAATAGAGAATCTAATTAATGAGAAAAAATTAAGAGTTCGAAGGAGGTATATGAATTTTATCCTAGATTACAATTTATATTTCATTGTATTATGTGTTAAGAACATGGGAATTATCCAAATCAGTGGACAAATCCAATGGTTAATTCCTTGACCAAGAAATGACCTCTGATATACCAATCAATTAAGTTTGATTATTGATGTTTTTATATATTTAGATTTGAGATTTATATTATGGAAGTTTTATATTAGTGATATTCTAGTTATAAGATTCATGAGAAATATAAATATTGTTCTAAAGTAGTTTTTCTTCGTGGATTTGAAAGAATATATTGAATGGTACAGATAACCACAAAAGTTATTTATTGGTAAGGTGATATTTTTGGAGAACAAATGATTAAGGGAAATAAACCATTAATAGATGGTTTCCATTGATTAAATAACTATAATAGTATTGGTAACCTTGAAATTGGATAGTTTTTTATGAATAAGTGATTTAGTTTATCATTATCAAGGTTTATTTATTTTCATGATTTATTAAAATAGTATATGATTTTATGAAAGGAATAATGATTGTGTTAATTTTTGAGAGCATATATGTCTTCATATGAGGCCGAATTAATATTTATGGAGACCATCATGGATTTAAAATTTTATGCTTGATCATAATTTCAAAATCATAAACACCCCTTTTCACGTTTTATATGATTGAACTTTGAGGTGACTTGAAACTTTTACTGGGTTTTTGGAAGAATAATATATTAAGGTATGAATAACCCTTTGTGAAAATATATGATTTTACGTTAAGCTGATTATGGTCTATCGGGTAGTAATATATTGAAAATCATGATGGTTAAAAACTGATTTATTGATAAAGTGATACTTTAAGAGATATTTATGGCCAAGTAAAGGTTTACCTTTCATGTTAGTATCTAAATTTTATTCCTATTATTTTTGGGAAGTTCATTAAATTACAAGATTATATAGTGATTTATTACCTTGATTAATGATATGTTTGGGATGCTTTATTGGGTTTAAGTATATGTAACATTTTGGTTTAACATGAAATATTATTTGGGAAGAATGCAATTAAATTTTGGAAATGTATCTTAAAAGGTTCGAGATCACCCCTAAGGTTAATAAATTATTTAATATTGAGGTTATTGAGGTTAATTGAGATGTAGTGTTATTTTTTTTGAATAATAAAATTTCAACATTTGGTGTTATTATAAAAAATTTGAAGTAAAATGGATTATTTATTCATATAAAGGATTATAAATTTTGGATATTATCTTACCTTAGGGTATTGATTTCTATTTTGGTTAAAATTTAAAGCAAGAGGAATATCTTGTTATAATTTTTGGGGATTTTTTGATCTGTTATAAGTTGGTTTTATTACTTTAGGCATGAAAGAATTCATACTAAATACTCATCATTTGGAAAAGGATGCGATTGTGGTGGTAATTGATTAAATGATGAAATTATATATGTCAAGTTTGTATATTTCTTTATTTTCTTAGTCTAGATTGTATATGAATTACTCAAATATAAGAAAAGGATCTTCAAATACAAATTTTATCCTATTACAATCATTTCAGGTGAATTTGTTTTCTTTTCACTCATCATAGATTTATGGTTTTGTGGTCATCAAATTTCTCTCAAACATGTTTTCTATCACTCTCTATTATTACTTAGATTTTATTTTTCTACTCTGTGACCATATTTTTACTTCCCACTAATGTTATCATATTTGGAAACTTATTTTTGTGTTATTATTGATGACCCTCGTATTTCCCTTTCCATTTTTAAGTGGATGTTTTTAACCCTTTTACGATGTGGATTTTCCAAAAAAGGAATTTTAAAATGTTAATAATTGGAAAATTACTATTTTTTATAAAACTATATATTTTTTTCTTTAAATTATGTAATTTAAAAGTCCCATTATATTTTTTAAATAATATTAAATTGATATAATATACTTTTTTACAATGATTTAATTAATTCTATAATGATCAACATTTTAGATGATTTTTATATTTAAAAACATATTTTTTCTGAAAACTATTTTTAAAATATATAATGTCTTCCCATTTTAATTAATTAAAATAATATATATATATATATATGATTAAAATAAAATTTATTGATTTTATATCTAAATAAATTAATTTAAATCCATATAATTATAATTAAATGACACATAGTTAATGTAAATTTTTCTTGTACTGATAAAAATATATAAGCTGATTTTTTTCCAGGGGGGATCAATGGAAATAAAATCTACAGACATAGAGGCTCGAAACTAGTACCTCCTCAACTCACCACCACAGGTACAGCAGGGATGGAACCACTGAACTGTGCCCTATGGGGCACATAACTTGATTTTTTTTGAATTTTTTGAATTTTTTTGTGGTTTGCAGGTTTATTTTAAATAAAATTATACCACATAATTCAATTTAATTTTATAAAATGATTACATAATTAAAATCATATTAATAAATATTATTTAATAAGTTAAACTAAATTTCTGGTCATAATGAATAGTAAAAATAGTAAATAATCTTTTACCATAATTAAGCTTAAACAAGTTTACCAAGGGTTAGAATGAAGAGATAAGGATTAAAATTACCTTAGAACATGAATTTATCCTATAGGATTAGTGTATTTTTCAAAAAATACATATCTAAAGAGTTAAATAATCTATTTTAAAATGTTATTTTGAATTTGGAAACCCAATATTGGATTATGAGAAGATACATTATGTAACACCCCAATCTTCCAGGGTTCGTTTCCATTTGAATAATGCAATAGCTTGCATCGTATGCAACTTCAAGATTCTAACACACCACAACCAATCAAACTAGCCATTAGGAATAGTAATACCCACTTTTTAAAATTTTATAAATTTTAACTTTCAAAATGGACTTCATTTTTGGATTCGGAATATCAAAATTAGCTTCGGGTGAATTTTTGGCATTTTTCTGAAAACATTCAATTTTTGATGAATAGTGAAAAACACTGCGTTATTGGTTAAAACTGACTTTTTATTTAAATAATTATTTATTTTATTTAAATTTATTTTAATTAAAAATATATACATAATACCAATATTAGTTCAATGTAATTAATTTGATTCATTTTTATAATAAAATAAGATATATAAAATTTTATTGAACTTTTTACCGTCTTTTACCCACCTCCAATGAGCTGTTGAAAATTTGCATAAAACATACTTTTACCACTTCTGTGAGTTGAATTTTCAAAAATTCAAGAGACACAGTTAACCTCAGTAAGTAAAATGTGGTTTAATGAGATGAAAATAATTTTTGGTGAATAGTAACTTCTGACTTTTATTTACCACGGTAAAAAGTAAATATGGCAATTAAAGGTAAAAATGACTTTATTATTACCCTAAAACATATCCTAATTATATTGGATAAGTTTAATTCGACCACAAAAATCCTTAGGAATAAATATGACCCTTTAGGTCCACTTGGATTAGATTAGGACATTTATTATTATTTAATTCAAAGAAGTGTTAAAAGTGTTAAATTCAAAGTTGAATAACTAAACCATTTTTAATATAGGGTTACACATAAGATAAAATTGACTATAAATATTCATTATAAAGATGAAAATATTTCCTACATAATGGTATTTTATTTATATTTTTTAGACATTAAATAATTTAATTTATTTATGACACAATGATGATACAATAATTACCTAATTAATGAAATATTAACATAATTGATATTATAAATATCCAAATAAATGTAATTTGAGACTTTTTATGAATTCCAATAATTTTCTAGGATAATATGACATGTTAGAGTTGGTTAGATGAGTTTTTTACAAAGTAATAATGATGTTATTAATTTATAAAAAACAAACTACCAAATAGTGTCAAAATTGACATAAAAGAGTTTTAAAAAAAATATTATATTATTAATAGATATTATATTCCTAAAATATAAGGTTCGGAAAAAAGACTTATATAATTATATTTGTATTATTAATAAACCACTTGGGGTTTTCTTCTAAGTTTATAGTAATTTTATTAACAATATAATATAAAAATACAAAGAGACATGGTAAATGTCAAACTATTTAACTAAGAGTTAAATCTAAAAGATAAGGTTGATATAGTGTTCCAAACCTATCTAAAACCTATTTTTTGAGTGGTTTTGGACCCATAACCACATTATCCTTTAAATAATTAATTTTTGATCTATTAGAAACTGAAAATGATTTTATTATAAAATAATATTTCTAGCTTTTCCTAAGGTGCCCCTCACCCCTCTTATAAAATTTCACCCCCTTCTCTCAAATTCACACCTTCAAGCCATTTGGATCGGCCAACCCCTTCCCAAATACTCTCTAAACTATCCTCCATTCATCCTAGAGGCCTTAATTTGGTCAGAAATCTATCCTAAGAAGCATTTTTGATCAAATCAAAAGGAAGAACCCAAAGAAGAAGTAAATATTTCATCACCCCTTTCAAGTTCTTTTCTTCTTCCACTTCCTCTTTATTTTCTATTTCCATTCTAAAATAATAACTCCAGTATCTTTTATATACTATTATTTTATTATAAATATGGTACAACCATATTCATTATTTTATCTATCCTATAAATGACATGTCACCATACGTGCGTACGTACGGCTTACCGTCTCCACGTCGTGGTGTAGTTGTTATTCAATACATTATTATTTGGATGGGTATAATAATGATGTATAATTGATGTAAATAATAATTATAACATGTTAATGATTTTTTATATATTCTATATCATCTATTTACATAAAATTTTAAATCTAAATAGTGATATTGTCGCTTGTGCGTACGTACGGATTACCGTCTCCACGACGCGATGAGATTCATTTCCATGTTCACCATTCAACGATGATTATAAAAAATTATATTATTAATAAGTATTTAATATATGACATAGTGATGATAAAGTAGATATATATATATATATATATATATGTGTATATATGTATGTAGTTAGATATATCTTATTCACTTACTTCCGTTCAAGACGATATGAAAACGGAAAAAACGTGTATGCGTACGTACGACCTACCGTCTCCATAAACCGTGCCTTCAATTTCATATATAAATATATTATAAATATTTATATTCTAAATATATATGATATATAAATCATGTTTTATATTCTGGAATCCTTTAAATCATGATCTAAATGATACAATCCGGTATAAAAAGTTAAAACACATACGACAAAGAAAGCAATTATTACTGAAAATGTTAATTTAACATGGAAATCATTATTAAATGGGTATTATAAAGTCATAAATGAATCATGTATGATATAATAAATATAAATATGGTTCTGTTATAATTTAATAATATACTGTGGTCATTATATAAAAGGTTAAACGTACCCTCGACCAAAGGAGAGTGCAAGTTAAGGGTTAATTTCTCAATCTTATTATTATCTGAGATTGGTTATGTATAAGTTTTTACTGGGAAATATTTATTATCCATGACCATGTTTTATAAAATATTTTTCAAAAGGATTACTTTTAAGTGACTCTTTAACTAAAAAATTATTTTACATGTTTTAAAGTTTTATTCTTCTAAACCTTTCTCATTAATGTACATGATTTCAAAATGATTTTAAAGATTTATTTATATGGACATGAATGTTTTTAAAATGTTAATTCCTTTAAAAAGTTTCAAATTGGTATGGGACACTTTGATTCAAAAATTTCTTTAAATTTTGTCTTTTCTAAATTCTGTTACTTTTAATGTTTTTCTTGAAAAAGGGATATTTCTCTCAAAGAGTTTTACAAATCATTTTCATCTATGTCAACATCCTTTGAAAAATTTTACTCGTGTTTGAAGTTGAATTATTATTATACAAATCTTCCATATTGTATTTAAGTTTTTGTGATATGTTTGACCGTGGATGATTTATTTTTATACCATTCATGGTTTATGGTTAAATTATTTACATATCATATGCTAGTTTTAATAAAAATGTTTATGTTATATTTCAACCTTTTCTTAAGATTAATGTATTAGACTAGTATGTTCTGGGTTGGGGACCGGTAAAAGTAAGCCCTCTAGGTTGGGGTCCAGTTACAGCAGACCCTCTGGGTTGGGGTCCATTTACAAAAGACCCTCTAGGTTGGAGTCCAGTTATAGATGCTCTCTAGGTTGGAGTCCGGTTACAGAGGCTCTCTGGGATGGATTCTGGTTTCAGAGGCTCTCTAGGATAGAGTCCGGTTACATAGTCTCTCTGAGTTGGGTTCCAGTTACGGTTAACCCCAAGGTCCTGGCATGAGGCCTTGACACAGAAATTAAATTTTGGTATTGTACATTCCCTCATTATGAAATTAGTTATTACATGTGATTATTCGACTAGTAGAATATCCGTGTGCATGTTTATATGGTAATGTTTGATTTATTTTTACATATTATGTTCAAGTTTATGTTTAAAAGGCTATTGTTTTTATTACACATATTTCCTTAAAAGTTTGTATCTTTTGCTAAATTATTTACCCTTACCGAGCATCTGAGTTCACCCCTTTCTTATGTTTTATTTTCCCAGGAGCCCAAGAGGTGTTTTGTGTTTGAGATGTAGGGTTAAACTAAGGGAACATTGGAATTCACAAAGGATTTTTTTGTTGTATATTAGAAAGTGTAATGTAATTTTCATGAATGTAATCTATTTTCCAAGACTGCTAAACTGATCGGTCTTTCGGGACATGATTCCTTGTAATCATGTCAATGTATTAAAATAATTCACTGACTCAGGGTAACTGGGGTCGAGTCATTATAGTTGGTATCAGAGGGAGTTTAGAAAAAACCTTGGAAGTAGATTTATATAAACTCTAATTAGATAACATTACCCTAAGATAGACATTAAGAATTAGTATAGAATAACTTCCTAGAATTTTGGTAAGGTAGAGATTTTGTGAGTTTTCCAAGAAATACATCCCTGTCTGGATACGAGCAAGTAGAGGCAGCTCTGGCATAGATGTACCTAGGGGTAATACCCGAAAACACCGCTTTGAGGTAGACTCGAATGTGAACTGGTGAATGAAAACGGGCCTTGCTGCACTCTTGGTTACGAAACTCCCAGGGGATATTCTTAGGATAATTTAAATTTTCATTACAAGCCATTATTTATGATTTAGGAGTAAATACTTCCTAAGAAAACATTTTTATTATTATGGATTATATCCATAAACTATTCAATTTACGTTAGAAATCTTACAAGTTTTGAATTATTCATTACGATTCATAAACTGAACTAGTGTATGCCATTGTTTATAAATGGTGCCTAGTAGAAGGAATGAGAACTCCAGCAATACATATGATTCTAAGAGTAAGAATGATCATTTCTTTCATGGTATTAAGACAACATTTTGAAGGGAAATAGTCTCTCATGTATTCTCAACATATGAATAAATAATATTTTGTGTTAATAATAAAAGTAAAGAGTTATCAAAGTCCTATGTCTTTGAAGGGAAGCAAGAGAAGAAAAGGATGGTAGAGAGTAAGATGAATAAAGAAAAAAGGGGAACGAAGGATTTTACCATATGTGATAAATGTGGAAAGAATCAACATGGTAGATGCTTGAATGGAATGGGAGTTTGATATAAGTGTGGGGAAAAAGGACACCAAGTATGTGATTTCAAGGGTAAGAAAAATATTTCAAATGTAAAATGATTCATCTACAAGGCATTGGGACACTACGTGAATCAATGTCATAGTCATCAGAGTATACCAAAAATGATAATATTGGATAATAATAAAGTTATGATACTACCTCAGATGAAGAGGAATGACTAGTGTTCTTATGTTATTATTATAGGATTATTTCATTTGAGTGTTGTATCAACAATATACTGGTTATATGAATTATGGAGATAAATAAGGATTGTACTATATTACTATTTTATTGAGTATTTGAGATTTTATGGTTCTAAGAAAAGTGACTTAATAGTAAGCTACACTTTTTGGAAAACACATGGTTGAATGAAAGGTAATCCTTAATATGGTTCTGATAATGAGGTAGTGATTTTGGAATAAGAGATGGTTGATTTGGATAAATTATATTGGATATTCTTTACTTCCTTGGAACTAATTAATAGTTTGTCTATTTCATCATTGTTGGAGTATTCAAAAATTTTGGATATAAAGAATATATTTAGTATTCTATAAAGAATAAGGGATCATGAATGTAATCAATAAGGTTTTATGGTAATTCAGAGGGTTACCATGTTTTAAAAGAATACAATATGAAGGTGTTCAAATGTTATTATGAGGAAAAAAAGATCTTCATTGTGTTTAACTTCCTTATAAATTTTGGACTGTGAGTTTGGATAGAAGTATTTTGGATTAGTCCAATGGTTGGAATGTATTATGTTTGAAATTGGATACAATTGTTAAGGTTATTTTTGGATTGTCATAATAAGGACAACCTAGAGGTTGGGCGACAACCAGTCGCGTCCGGCAAGCCCGTGAGACTTGAACCCTCAACTGAATGGTGGCAAGGGTGCATCACCTACCACTGACCTACGTGATGTCCGAGATTGTATATTATAGTTTCTTTTTTAAAAGGGATGATAGGTGAATTATAAATTATTTATTTTTGGAACCCTATATGATTAGGATAAATAAAATATTTGTTTGAAATCTTTTGGAGTGAATGATGAGTTTGTAGTAGGAATTAGTTAAAGGATGTAACTCTACTTGTCAAATATATATATATATATATATATATTCTCTGTTATCCTATGAATAAATTAATTCTTAAACTTTATTTAAGGGTCTTCATCTCAACCTTTTTTCATTGAGGCATCCTTTGATTTCTAAATGACATTTTTTATACGGTGTATAAAACCCTTTGACTTTTCCTTTCAAGGGGAATCTTTTTTTTACGAAGCGTTTTACTAAATGAAAAAAATGATTTTTTTTTAACATAAGTGGTGACAACGACCTTTCTGCCGCCGAGAGTTTTATTTGAACTTTGGCTTCCTTAACAATCCAAAATGTTTTTTTAAAAAGAAAATAAATACCATATACTCTTTTTATGTATTTTGGTATTGAAAATGGTTTTGATAATGGATTTGTTATGTCAATATATTTAAATTATATATTGTGATAGATGACCTCAATCACCCCTATAAATATTTACATTTTCCCTCTAATTTCATGTCTATATTTTCCACCAATGTTTTCCTATTTGAACCCCTAATTTGGGGGTGACATCCTCATTTCCCTTTCCCTCTTATTAAAACTAAATTTTATTAACCCTATTTCCAATGTGGGTTTTCCTCAAAGGTCTTTTCAATTTTCAACCTTTTATTTTCAAAGAAAAATTTCAAATTGTGATGACAAAATTTATTGAAGGAGGGGAGAATGTAACACCCCAAGATTCCATGGTACATTTCCATTTGAATAATGCAATAACTTGCATTGTACAAAACTTTGAGATTCTAACAGACCGCGACCAATCAAACTAGCCGTTATGAATAGTAATACCCACTTTTTGAAATTTTATAAAATTTATCATTCAAAAAGGACTTCATTTTTGGATTCAGAATATCTAAATTAGATTAGGGTGGTTTTTCGGTATTTTTTTGAAAACTTTCAATTTTTGATGAATAGTGAAAAACACTGCGTTATTGGTTAAAACCAACATTTTATTCAAATAATTATTTATTTTATTTAAATTTATTTTAAGTAAAAATAGATACATAATACCAATATTTGTTCAATGTAATTCATTTGAGTAATTTTTATAATAAACTTAGATATATAAAATTTTATTGAACTTTTTACCATCTTTTACCCACCTTCAATGAGCTTTTGAAAATTTGCATAAAACTTAATTTTACCAATTCTATGAGTTTAATTTCAAAAATACGAGAGACACGATTAACCTCAGTAACTAAAATTTGGTTTAATGAGATGAAAATAATTTTTGGTGAATAATAACTTTTGACTTTAATTTACCACAGTTAGAAGTAAATAGTGTAATTAAAGGTAAAAATGATATTATTATTACCCTATAACATGTCCTAATTCTATTGGATAAGTGTAATTAGACCAAAAACAAACTTAGGAATAAAATATATCCCTTTAGGTCCACTTGTATTAGATTAGGACATTTATTATTATTTAATTCAAAGATGGGTTAAAAGTGTTAAATTCAAAGTTGAATAACTAAACCATTTTTAATATATGGTTACACTTAAGATAAATTCGACTATAAATATTAATTAGTAATATAAAAATATTTCCTTCATAATGGTAATTTATTTATAATTTTTAGACATTAAATAATTTAATTTATTTATGACACAATGATGATGCAGTAATTACCTAATTAATGAAATATTAAAATAATTGATATTAAAAATATCCAAATAAATGTAATTTGAGACTTTTTATGAATTAAAAAAATTCTATAGGTTAATATGACATGTTAGGGTTTGTTAGATGAGTTTTTTTTGAAGTAATAATGCTGTTATGAATTTAGAAAAAACCAAATACCAAATAGTGTCAAAATTGACATAAAAGAGTTTTTAAAACATATATTATATTATTAATTGATATTCTATTCCTAAAAATATAAGGTTCAGAAAAAAGGCTTATATAAAGATTGGTGTATCATTAATGAACCACTTGGGGTTCTCTTGGAATTTTATAGTAAGTTTATTAACCATATAATAGAAAAATACAAAGAGACATGGTAAATGTCAAACTATTTAACTAAGAGTTAAATATAAAAGATAAGGTTAATATAGTGACCCAAACATATCTAAAACCTATTGGTTGAGTGGTTTTTTACCCATACCCACCTTATCCTTTAAATAATTCAATTTTGAGCCATTATAAACAGAAAATGATTTTATTATAAAATAATATTTCTAGCTTTTCCTAAGGTGACCCTCACCCCTCTTATAAAAGGGCACTCCCCTTCTCTCAAATTCACACCATCAAGCCATTTGGCTCGGCCAAAACCTTCCCAAATACCCTCTAAACTATCCTCCATTCATTATAGAGGCTTTAAATTGGTTATAAAGAGAACCAAATGCTCCCTTTTGATCAATTCAATAGGAAGAACCCAAAGAAGAGGTAAATATTTCATCACCCCTTTCAAGTTCTTTCTTCTTCCACTTCATATTTATTTTTTGTTTCCAATATAAAATAATAACTCTAGTATCTTATATATAATATGATGTTATTATAAATATGTTATAACCATATTCATTATTTTATCCATCATATGAATGACATGTCACCATACGTGCGTACGTACGGCTTACTGTCTCCACGCCGTGGTGTAGTTGTTATTAAATACATTATTATTTGTTTGGGGTATAATAATGATGTACAATTGATGTAAATAATAAATATAACTTATTAATGATTATTTATATATGATATAACATCTATTTACATACGATTTTAAATCTAAATAATGATATTGTCGCTCGTGCGTACGTACGAATTACTGTCTCCATGATGCGATGAGATTCATTTCCATGTTCACCATTCAACGATAATTATATATATATATATATATATATATATATGTATTTATGTATCTATGTTTTTACTTACATATATCTTATTCAATTACTCCCATTCAATACGATATGAAAACAGAAACAACGTTTATGCATACGTATGACCTTCTGTCTCCATAAATGGTGCCTTCCATTTCATATAGACATATATTATAAATATTTATATTCTAAATATATATGATATAAAAATCAAGGTTTATATTATAGAATAATTTAAATCACGATATAAATGATATGATAAATAATAACAAGTTAAAACACATATGATAGAGAAAGAGATTATATGAAAGTTTGGTCTTAATAGAATTATGTTCAACCCATGTATTGTCTTTGATTTAGTTCGTGCAATTAGTTTACCCTTGAAAATGGATAAGGTCACAAAATATGTTAGTTTTTCTAATTTTTATAGATTAAAATTTGATATTTATATAAGTTATACATTTATTAATAAATTAGTTTTATCAAATTAAAAATATGACATTGATCTATAGATAAAATATGTGAAGCTTCCTCTTTTTTGTTTTATGTTCCTATATTTTGGTCCCTTGGTAGATAATTGTTGTAGGGATTCCATCTACTCATTTGGATCCTTAAAAGGGAATGAGGAGATAATTTTTAAGAAAAACTGAAATTTGTTTAGGCTCAGGAAGTAAGATGGTCACACTGCCCTAAATGATAAAGTGGTGTGTCATAAACCTTTTATTCTTTTTGAAAAGTCTACATTAGTAGTTAGTGAAGTTATGGTTGTGAAACATTACCAATGGGGAAAAGGAATCTTAAAACTTGACTTCTATAAGAGTAGAAAAAATAAAACTACAAAAAACTATCAATAGAATGAAATATAGTGGATGAGTAGTCCAATGGATCAAAATAAAATAAAATGAATCTAGGTTTGCCTTGAACATTATAAGAATATTTTTCATAAAGTAGTTACCTTTAGATATATACTTGATCATGATTCAGATGTAAAGGATAATGGTACTTTAGAAGATGATGAGCAATATGACCATGTGTTTGCTATACAAATAGTGGATGACCATCAATTGTGGTAGAAACATAATATAGTTTCCTCAATTATCCATAAAGGGAAAATGAAGTTAAAAGTTGATTCATCCTCTAGACATAAGTTCAATAAAGGGAAATCTTCTATTGAAGCCTATCAATCCATGGAAAATAAATATAATTCAAGGAATAAGAAAGACAATATGGATTCTCATTGGTATCCATTTCTATCTTCATGCAACAATGGATCTTCAAATAAGGTTTAGAGTGGATTCATTCTTAAAGTAATTTAATTAGGGACATATATAGTAATTAATGGTTTTTAGGGTGTTGTTCCACCCTTTCTTAAGTATGTTGAGTGTAGTATTAGTAAGGCCTTGAATTAGTACTCACTTACCAATCTTAGATATACTATGTAATCTATTATTGGATTATTAGTAATGATTATTTTGACAAACAAACAGATCACTTGGGGTTTAGAATGATGTTTTTATGCTCAACAAGTTATTGGAAAGTTTGATTCTAAAAAGAAAAATAGATTTAATAAATCTAATAAGTCTATATATGATATGATATTTTGAAATAGTGTTATGGTTACCCTACTACTAATTATATTAATAAATATAATGTTAACTTTTCACCCTTATAAAACCTATTACATCTATATATAAACATTACAACAATGAATCCATTAGTGATGGATCCAGCCAATCAAGAAATTTAAAACCAACCAACTCAATGGAAAACATGATGGATATCCCAACTTCAATGAGAGGGTGTTTGGATTCATCTAGAGATCCCTCTTTAGGGATTAAAAATATATTCCTAGATCACTAAATTAACTTTTGGATATGAAACATTAAGGAGTGTATAGTTTAGATTTTAGGTGTCCACATCCAATTAATTTACCTCGCTTGATTTACATGTTGTTTCTTTTGATTGTGTTGATTGATAAAACTATAGAATTCATCATATAAAGGAAGTTAAATCTATTAACTTATCATCATTGGAGCATGGGAATCCTCATATTTATGATCCCATTATATATTATGATTTGGAACATAAATGGGGTCCTTTAAAAACCCTTAAAAGCTGGAGAAGAGGATATAAACTATATGGATGGGAAGATCATGTATCTTTTCATAATATGTGTACTAGATCTCAGAACCATGGTGGGTTTGATTTTTGATTATTCTTTTTTAATTTGTAGATTATTCATTTCTTGGAGGAGGTAATCCCTCTCATATAAAAATTTATCTTTCTATACAAAACATCTAATGACTATTGGTTTTTTTCATGAGGAACTTACTTTGTTTCAATAGCGATATTTGAATAACGATTTTAGAAATCAGCAAGATATCATCATTATTTTTTAGTCTATATGGGAAGTTTTTTTATCCACTACACTTTTATATTTATGGATTTTAATATTTTTTAGTTTCCTTATAATTGAGTGGTTACTTATGGAATTGTAAATCATCACCACTTGTTATGTTTTTCTTTTGAATTTATAAGAGGGGAAAGAATATGAGAATCCATATTCATTGATAAACCTTTATCTATAATCCAAGTATCATTATGTGATGATTTATGTCCATACTATGAAAGTGATGGACATAACATCTTATCATAAATCCATTCAATGTATTGGTATATGTTATAAGACATGAATTATGGGATAATTGATCCCATATTATTTTCATGAAAATTATTATGTGATTGTGTTAATTATATGTAGAATATTTCTTGATAATTTAACTATTTACAAGTTTTTTGATATCACTCTCATATTTTACACAAGAGTTTTAGAATGTTTTACATTTGATAATCAATTTAAATTCTAGTAATGATTGATGTAATACATTTTTATTATATTTCATATAAAATTAATCCATTATGCACAAAATTTATTGTTTAAGAATGTTTATAGTCTCATATATATACTAAAATATTAACCCACATTAATAATATTATCAAAATATGTAATAGAAAATTTAATTTTACTGACATTAGGAGGATTAAGCAAGGGGTATTACATTTGATATCAATAAAAGTTTAGTAAAAAACATATAAACTACATTTATAAGAACAATGGTAGAGAATAATATATTTTTATTAAACCTTAGATAATTTAATGAAATATTATTTCATGGGATTAAAATTAAAATGTGACTATTTTTTGTTATGTGTGAAACATTTTTGATACATTATTTAAATTTTTTCAAGAAATATAATTAATTTCACTTAGTTCAATCACTATACTTTCATAATGGCCCCTAAGTGTTATTTATCTCAAAAAATATGATAGAAGTAAACTTAGGTAATATGAGATATTTCTTAAGGATCCTACATTATAGGTGTTTTTTGTTTAAGCTAATATATTTGATAATTCATTTATATGAAATATATAAGAGGTTTTTTTAGAAATTTATGAGGTATATTAAAAATTTAACACCAAAAAAGTTAAATAAATAGTTAATATTTTTTATTTTTAGAAAATGGATGGTTACTAAATAGGTGGAAATAAAATTAACAGGTAAAGATATAGTAATGAAGGTAATGTTATAATGATAAAAATAATAAATGCTGGAGTAAGTTAAATGAAACTTTTTACAATTCTGGGACTAGTTATAGTCAATTAACTTGTCCATATGTTGTAACTAGGTTCCCATATATATGGATTAATGATCCTAGATCACATAATGTAGTAGAAATCACTATTTTTATATAATAAAAAAACAATTTATAGTGAAACAATTTAATAAGTATTTGGAAAATATATTCATGAAATATGGATTTATAGAAAATAGAAGGGCATTATGGCTATATATTTATTAAGGAGAGTTGTTAATGAATGGTTCTTATAAAAATAAAAATACTTAACAGAAAAATATACTTGAAAAAAGGGACTTAAAGGAATTTTAAGAAATATTTTTTGATAAATATTTTCCTTATGAGAAATAATCAGATATAAATTAGTAATTCCCAAATCGTTGAAAAAATAAAAGGAGAGATTCTAGATGAGTTATGGATAACTTTACATGGTCAGTTGAGTATTAAAAATAATATGTGCATAACCATAAAATAAAATAGGCTGACACTTTAATGGATTATTCCTATCCTATAATAGGACATAATCTTCTATAGTTTTTTATATGGAAAGGTATTGAAAATATATCTAAAATCAGTGATTTATTTTTCTCAACAATTTTTTCGAAAGGCAATGTTTGGTATGATGAATATATCATATAATTTAGTAAAAACACTAATATAGAAGAAGAAAAATGGAAATGTATATTTTTAAACATGAAAAACTATGGAAAGAATAATTCTATAGTTTTTTAAAAGGGGTAAGATGAATTTATTAACTATGTATAAAGTGTCTAATAGAAACATGGATTAAAGGGGAAATAATTTTTTTAAATGATTAATGTTTTTATTTTCAGTTTATGAGAACTATTATAATAAATTTCCTAATAAAAAATAAATAAATTCCACCATAGTACAATGGATAAACATCATGCCCTTGTAATCAATATTATAATGTTTGAAACTCTTGATGTTATACCGGTGTGTAGTTTTACCATGTATTAAAAATTAAAAAGTGATAGTTCTAATTCTATTTTTAAAATTCATATATTTCCTATAAAAGTTGATGCATTATTTGAAAATAAAATGAAAAAACATAACAATAATAAATTTCAAAAAAATTTAAATGTATCAAGATTGTATATAAATTATCTTATTTATCTTTATAGTTATAATCTAGTTGAGATCTTAATAATTACACCAATGTTGATCATTGATATAATATTGGCAAAGGGTTGGATATATAAATATAGTGTAATAAATATTTTAGTTTTATTTTGGGTCATTGATACAAATTTTTTTAAGGGAGAAATATTTAAAATTTTTCATGTCTTGAACAAACCCTAATGGTACACCTCATTTAAATACTTATAGAGGAATAATAAAATTCAAAAATTGTATAAAAATGATTATATAAGAATGGAATATGTATAAATTGCGTTGTTTTACAATGATTTTTTTTAAATTAATTACTTAGATCACCCACATATTATGAATTATTATTCTCTATTGAGATTGTCTCTAAAGCTAAGCCAATATCCAATTCACCTTATCAAATCGCTCTGAATATGTCCATATAATTAAATAATTATATATAATAAATATATTACAATAGATTTTTTAATATTAGTATTTAATATTTGGGGTCATAAGTGTTATTTAATAAAAAGAAACATTGACCAAAGTGTTAATATTTTTATTATAGATAGATCAATATCAACATAAATAAGAATAAATAATCAATACTATATGTTGAGCCCAAGATATGTTTGGATTTTATTGAGTTTTTAGGGAGTTCTTTAGACAATAAGTTCATCTAGAGTTTGATATTATGTCTAGAGAATAATAATTGGAAGTGATGAAGTGGATATGATTATTATGTTTTTTGTTTTCAATTCATAAATCATATTCAAACTCAAAAAAATAATGTATAATATGTGAGGAGAAGGCTCTATGGAAGTTTAAAATATGTTTGATGAAATTTAGAGCACTCTGAAATATTTTTACAGCTAATAAGATTGAAACTGAAATTATATAAAGGAAACAAGACTCTTTGAGTTGCATATGAGTAATTGGTGACATATTTATGTGTCATTTTAAAGTAATGGATATCCATACTAGTCATTTTATATAACATTCATGTCATTCAACACTATAAAAAAGTAATTTAATCTGGATTATAATTCATTCCACACTATATATAGTCCATTTGATACATCATACGAGTCATTCACACTGTGTATGATTTATTCACTCTTATTATGTTACGATTGACTAAAATATAGCTAAATCCGAATTGTGCATGGGTCATTATACATAATGTATGAGTAATTATAATTGAGGACCTATGTATGAGTTATTTATGTCTATGTATGAGTGATTAAAGGATATGTATAAGTCACTATCTCTACATATGATTCGTTTGAAGCTATGTATGAGTCATTATGATTTCTATATGAGTTATTTTTTTAAATCAGTATATTTAAAATATTAGTTTCTAGAATTAATATTACTAAGAAAATTTTATTTTATACAATGCTCATGAAATTCATTCATGAATTAATGATAAAAAATAGTATGTTTATATCAATTAAAGGGAGAATAAGACTTATAACATGAAGAAGTTAGTTGTTGAAAAGTAAATAAGAATAATTAATAAATAACTTATTTTTAATGCAACCACATTTTGGTTTCATTGTGACCACCTGGGGAAAAATTAAAAATATAACAAAGGAGAAGAAGTAGAAAGTAAAAGAAATTGAGCAACAATTAACTAGTTATTTTCTTGAATTTCAATTTCAAAATCAAACAAGATTATCTACTAATAAGGTGTGATATTATTATGTTTCATGAAAGGATGATAAGGTTGGTTTGGTAAAATAATATTACTTCTCTCAATAAATTTATTTAGAATATTTTTAGAGATAAAGAAGAAGAAGAAGAGGAGGCTGTGTAGTTTTCATAGAGAGAAGATAAATAACATATAATAGTCTTTATTGAAGAATAATTATTGAAAAAACACTACAAAAATACTTTTGAAGTATAATTGTTTTGAATTATTTCTTGTTTATTTAGTAAAATCATTTATCATAGTAATAATACATGAAACACTATCATAGCTGGGAGGCGTTTTGTATCATGAGTTCAAGGATATTAGCTGCTAGTTGTATCATACATGTTGATACTAGTGGGTCATTTTATCTTAGATAAATATATATTATGCCAAGTATGGGTGTTCTTATTTTTAGAGTTGTGACTTGTAAATCTATTTTTTCATTGTGTGTGTGGTTATATGGGTCGATAGTAAGAATGTTTAATATCTTCATAGTTTGTGAGAGTTTTTACAAGAATAAATATAAAAAGTAATTTATAATCCCTAATTTGACCCCTTCTCACTGTTCTTTCTAATATTGAGGGTCTTTTCACATAGAATTAGAGCCATAGTCCCCTTTAATTGAGATGCAATATTTGGAGTTTGATGAATTGGATCATCTCTCTAGTTGAATTTATTGTCATTGAATTTCTACTATTTCAAATGTATATTCTTAATTCAATGAAATAAATTTGAATCCAAACATTGATGGGATGAATTATCATATTTTTAAGTGTTGGATGCTTCCCTATTTACTTTCCATCACTTTTAATATCTTATAAGATATTATTGATGGATTTTCTCTCTATGTTGAGAATTTTTATACGATATTTGAAGATATAAATAATATTGAAAATGATGGACATGATAAATATTATATATCATATTCCCTTTCATAGAAATGACTTCTGAACGATAAATGAATAAAAAAATATAAGACATTTGGGATAATATTGAAAATATATATGAAGGTAATGAAAAATTGAAGTGAGAAAAATAACCTATTTAGAGAATGGAGTATATAGATATGAAAATTTAGAATTATGGAACTATATAAAGCTTCTTGAAAAAGTTAAAAGAAATCACGAGTACATTCATTTTTTTTGATAAGTTGGAAGACAAAAAATTTGTTGATAAGATACTTAACATTGTACTGGAAAGGTTTTATGATAAAATTATTGACCCTTGAAGATAGAGATATAGGCACATTTTTTTTAATATTTGCATATCTTTCTCATAGAATATGATATGAGGAAGGATTATTTTACCATGAATAATGTTAATCAATAAAAAATATCTTTTAAAGGCCCAAACAAAGATTAGAATAAGAAATAAGTTGATGATGAAGATGTAGGATATTCATATTTTGAAGAATATTTTGATGAAAATCACGATATAATTTTGTATCTTATATTTATAAGTATGAGAAAAGGTAACATAAAATAAAAGGTTAATCTTCCACTTATATATCTCAAGTTTTGATGAATTGGATACATTTCTTAAAACTATCCAAGATTGAAATAAGATGAATCCCATGAAGAAGAAGATTAATGATCAAAAATATTTTCTATGAATATGGTAGCTATATTTTATTAATAAAATATTTATTCAAAAGGGAAGGGAAACAATTTATCGAAATATATAAAATAAAAACTTATTATCAATGTTTAAAGGAAGTGATGATAGTGAATATAGATATGGCGTTGAGACTTTTAGTGATAAAGTTGATGAGAATCTACTAATCGATAAAGTTAATTAAATTTTTTTACCAGTGATGAAATTTGTTATTTTTGAAGTGAGGAAGAAGAAACTATGATAAATTTTATGTGTAAGAGAGAGTTAGAATAGTTTCTCCAAAAAATTTCAAATCCTTAAAAGGAGAAGAGGAAGATAAAGAAATATGATCAATTTAAAAGTATCATTGAACATATTTATGTAGAGTATAAATAAAAATTTCTTAAAGAAAATGATTATTTTAATAAATTTATTGATTATGAGAGGATATCATAAATAAATATGAATGAAATTGTGAAAGAGAAGAAAAATGAGTTTAAAGTTGTTTAACAAATTTTTTTTATAGGTTAAAAGGAAGTAAAAAATTTCAGGTTCATCTTTAAAAATACTATATATGATGTTCAATACATCTATTAAGAAAAGGTGGTATAGAAAGTTTCAAAAAATTATTAGAAATATTATGCTAAGAAAAAACACATAAATTGGGTGTTAAAGATCATAAATATAGTATTTATGTAACAAATCAACCTAGGATACCTTTTAAAATGCTATCTGATCTGATTATCCACAAACCCAAAGAGTGTTCTTAATCCCCATGGGATAGTGATAGGCTATTGAGAATCTAGAAACAAAAATGGGAATGATTTAAACCACAATAATAGATTACAATGATTTTGGGGTTTAAAGCAGAACATAAAACATTCTCAAAACATTTTTTAAATCAAAATTGGAAACATTATATTTCATTATTTATAAACTAAACTTTTTCTTTAAAACATTTTAAAATAATTTCATAATAAAAATTCATATCAATTAATAAAATTGAAACACACACCTGATATCAAAAGTTATGAAAGATTCAATAATATAGGTTCAAGGTGCATCATCTTAATAAATAGAGTATTCAAGAGTAGTAATCAACCCCTCAAGGAAACTCCAGTGCTATGTAGGGATAATGAATGTTTTAATTCATCAAGTATCAAACATAAGGATATATTTGTTAAAAAAAATATACGATAGTGATTCCACCATATAAAATCTAATAAATAAATCATCATTACAGATCACTGAGATTACATATTTATTAACTGGTCTTAAGACCGTGTCAGAGGTTCAAAGTTTCCTTGGTCTCGTAGTCTATTATAGGAGGTTTGTAGAAAATTTCTCCCGAGTTGAGACTCCTCTGACATCTTTGACCAAGAAGGATCAAGCGTTCATATAGACTGATTAGTGTCAGGAAGATTTCGAGTATCTAAAGGAGAAGTTGGTAAGTGCTCCAGTCCTTTGTCTTCCAGCGGAGGGAGTCCAGTTTGATGTTTTCTGTGATGCTTCACATCTAGGGCTAGGTTGTGTTCTCATGCAGAAGAGGTCAGTTGTTTCTTATGGGTCTCGGTAGTTACGTCCCCATGAATGAAACTATGCCACCCATGATCTTGAGTTGGCAGCCGTGGTGTTTGCTCTGAAGTTGTGGAGACATTACCTCATTGGTGAGCACTTTGTGGTTTTCACCGATCATAAGAGTTTGAGGTATGTTTTCTCCCAACGTGACTTGAACTTGAGGAAGTGTCGGTGGATGGAGTTCTTGCAGGAATACGAGTTTGAAATATCATATACACCTGAAAAAGGGAATGTTGTAGCTGATTCACTAAGAAGAAAGTCACGTAATGATGTTGTGCGTGAATCTGGTGATTCCTGGAGAGTGATGGAAGAGATATCAGCTTTGCATCTTGATATGGGAGAAGTTGGGGGTAGAGGTTGTCTTTTCTAGATGACGGTGCAGTCATCCCTGATGCAGAAGGTGGAAGAGTCTCAGTTGGTTGATCTAGAGGTGGAAGTTTGGAGAGACAGAGTTGTTTGTGGTAAGGCCCCTGATGGTTGGTCGGAGGATGAACAACACCGAGTGTTGTATCATGGCAGGCTTTTTGTTCCCTTGGCGATGCACGAGACGGTTCTCCGAGAGTTCCATAGTTCTCCCTTGGCAGTACATCCTGGTGTGACAAAGATGTACCGATCCTTAAGGAGTCAGTTTTGGTGGCCGGGGCTGAAGCGTGCGGTTGCAGAGTGTGTGTCTCGATGTTTAGTGAACTAGAAGGTGAAGGCTGAACATCGTGTTCCTGGTGGTCTTCTCCAGCAATTAGAGATTCCTCAGTGGAAGTGGGAGGACATCTCAATGGACTTTGTTACAGGTTTACCTCGATCTCCGGGAGGACATGATGCTATATGGGTGGTAGTGGATCGTTTAACAAAATCGGCCCACTTCATAGCGATCAAGGAGTCGAGTTCAGTGGAAGTTTTGTCGAGGTAGTATCTAGAGGAGGTGGTGAGACTTCATGGAGTAACTAGGACGATCATTTCTGATCGAGATCCTCGTTTTACCTCTAGTGTGTGGAGAGGTCTCCAGCATGATTTTGGCTCTCAACTGTGCCTTAGCACTGCTTTTCATCCTCAAACGGATGGTCAGACAAAGCGAACCATCCAGACTCTTGAAGACATGTTGCACTCTTGTGTTATTGATTTTGGGGGTTCATGGCTGAAGCACTTACCCTTGGTAGAGTTTTCTTACAATAATAGTTTTCACTCTACCATCGGTATGGCGCTGTTTGAAGCCTTGTATGGCCGGCCATGCCGTTCTCCGTTGTGCTGGACTGGGGTCGGAGAGTCAGCAATTCTCGGTCCAGAACTAGCGCAGAATACAATTGAGATGGTTCAGGTGATTCGTGAGAGGATGAAGACAGCACAGGATCATCAGAAATCATATGTTGATCAAATAAGGAGACCCTTAGAGTTTAATGTTGGGGATCATGGGTTTCTGAAGGTGACTCCCCGTCGTGGGCAGCGAAGGTTTGGTTGTGGAAGTAAGCTTTCTCCCCGGTCTGTTGGGACTTTCGAGGTGTTAGATCGTGTTGGAGCTGTGGCGTATCGAGTATCACTTCCCCCTCAGATGAGTCGGATACATGATGTTTTCCATGTATCACAGCTCCGTCGTTATCTTCATGATGAATCTCATGTTATCAATTGGGGAGAGATCGATATTGATGATGATGCAACCTTCAAGGAGCGACCTGTGGTGATCCAAGACCGCAAGGAGAAGGTGTTTCATGGGCGTTCTATCCCCTTAGTTGGTGTCTTGTGGGGACATGGTGGCATGGAGGAGAGTACCTGGGAGCGTGAGTCACAGATACGTGCTCAGTACCCAGAGTTGTTTAATGTTTAACACCTTTCATGTAATGATGTTTCTTTTGTGGTTAGACCCTTCATGTTTTATTTATGTACCTTTGATGTGATGTTATTATTGAATTGTTTGGATATGGATTTTTTGTTCCCATACTCTCAGATGTCGTAGTTTTGTTCCAGCTTTCGAACAACTCATGGTGGTTTTCCCCTGAGAGGTATCTTATGGGGTGGTTGTTCAGACCCCTCTTTTCTTCTGGGTTGGTTTTTAATTCTTGAGGACGAGAATGTTTTGAGAGGTATCTAATGTAATGGCCCGGACCTCTCCGGTCCATTACTTTGTGAAAATGTGGTGTTAGAGGTGTTCCAGGAGGTCAAGGTGACTTATCCCCAACACTTTGCCAATTTCCTGTTCTGTGAACAATGTTTCCAATTTTATGAACAGTATCGGTAGTTGAACAGTGTTTCTATCGGTGAGGTTTAGTGAACAGTGTTTCTATCGACGAGGTTCAGTGAACAATGTTTATATCGGTGAGGTTCTATCGGTGGACTTCTATCGGTAGACTTGAACAGTGTTTCTATCGGTGAGGTTCTATCGGTGGACTTCAAACGGTAGTCTTGAACAGTGTTTCCAGAACGGTAACCTTATATCGGTGGACTTCTAATGGTAGACTTGAACAGTGTTTCCAGAATAGTAACCTTCTATCGGTGGACTTCTAACGGTAGGCTTGAACAGTGTTTCCAGAATGGTAACCTTCTATCGGTGGACTTCTAACGGTAGACTTGAACAGTGTTTCCAGAATGGTAACCTTATAACGGTGACCTTCTAATGGTAGACTTGAATAGTGTTTCCAGAATGGTAACCTTCTAACAGTGACCTTCTAACGGTAGACTTGAACAGTGTTTCCAGAACGGTAACCTTCTAACGGTAGACATGAACAGTGTTTCCAGAATAGTAACCTTCTAACGGTGACCTTCTAACGGTGTACTTGAAAAGTGTTTCCAGAACGGTGATGTCTAACGGTGACCTTTTCTTTCCTTTGCCAAATTTTGAGTATGTGAACAGTGTTTCGAGCTTCCTACAGTTTCGACCCTTTGACGTTTCCTTTGATGTAAAATACTTTTAAAGCCTTGTTTTAAGGACTCTTAAGGCCGATTCAAATTCCATAAATCCTATATTAATTATTCATAAGGCTGGGATGTATTTACGTGGTCAAACCGCATGGGTTAATGTGATCCGTTTTTAATGGAGAATTAACAGGATCTTAAATAGTCGCCCCATTAAATCTTCAAAAAGGGACAAGATATCATTCTCCCCTGTTCTTCCTCTTTGTTCTAGTCTATGAGATGCTAGAACCTTTCAATCCTTCCCATAAGAGTTTCATAATCAAACTTTACTCTTCGGATCAGTTCCACTCTATTTTGATGCAACCAAGCTGTGTCGATCATTCTTCGATATAAGTTGTTGTGAGAGGAGGATTTTAACCTGTTGTGTGGATAAAGGACGTCAAGAACTCTTCCAGATAGGGGATTCATGGATTCTCTAATTGTATATGTGAAATCGTAGAATTAGCATGATTTAGTCCTTTAGATCACAATGAAATTGACCTAATTAAATACTTGAACCAGATTAAAAGAATTGGTTGATCACATGTTGTTGCTTTATTCCGTGATAACGGTTTGCCTCATGTTTTTATATATAGAGTGATATCTATGATTTATTTGATTTTTTGATCATTCATGATAGAAATTGATAATGAACGTAAAGCCAGAATTAATTGTTAATTAATTGGCTAAAGATAAAGAGGCATGTAAATTAATCTGGTTATTGCCATTGTTGTAGTTCTTCTAATTTGAGGATAATCAAATTAGGGAAGTAAGCATGGTTATTTAATTGTGATAGCTTACTGATTAGGTATCCTATAATTGGAACCTTCGCATAAAAAATCTGCTAATTCAATATGGATTAAAAAACAGATTGTGTGGGAATTTCTAAAAGGGTTCTGAGTTACCCTCTTGTTTGTTAAAGGGTCAAGAGCCCATGATGTGATGTTTGTTTTCCTGCTGCTTGTGATGTAATGTGAACCTGGATGGCTGTTGTGATATGTGGAGGCTTGGAGGCCTTGTGGTTGTGGCAGTAGATGACGCCTAGAGTGGCGAGATGCATCAGTTTATGCATGTGGGTGTCGGGGAGGACGCCAGGGGTGATGGAATGGGATGGATGTGGTAGCTGGATGCTTGTGGTTTTCTTTGGATGTTAATCTGCTTTGATTTTCCCCACTGCTCAAGGCAGCTGGTCTTGCTACCCTTCTTCCAAAGGGGGTGAAGACGCGCGAGGTATGCCACATGCTTTCCGTGTTTAGCCTATCGAGGGAGAATGGGTCTATGCTCTTTCTATAGGCGGCAAAGACTTGACGGGTAGTATATCTACTCACCGTGTTGAGATTCCTTTATGTTTAGAAGCATATGATTCTTTTCTAGAATTCCTGGGAATATGGAAAAGTAATTCTGTAATGAATGTTTGATTAAATGGTGAAAATCCACGGGGATGGAGATACTAGAATTTAAAGGTGATTTGAATCTTAAAAGGAGCAGTTGATTTTGAATGTGATGCCAATTCTATTTAATGTGTAATTGTTCATGGTTAATTAATGTGTTAAATAATTAATTAATGTACAGTGGAACTGATAAAATGAGAACGGAGTAATATAATAATTCTCTTCAAAAGTTTGTGTGCTTATAGGATACCTAGTCTTAGAAGTAGCAGCCTGGAGTCTGAGAGACGTTAACTGCAGTTGTATCTAAGACTAGGTAATGCCCATAGTGTGGATGAGAGTTATATATATATTCTGTACTTTTTGTGTTTCTGTGCACTACTCCACCCTATCGGTAAGGGAAACTGAAACCCCAGGGATTCTGGGCCCTGAGGGGGTGTTTTCCCCAACATTCTGATGGGAGGTTGAATGGCTGACTACCCCCTTTAACCCCGCTCTCTTCTCTTGGTAGATCTTTGTGCTGGTAGGCACACCAGTTAGTTTTACCCATATATGTGTGTATATGGCTGTAATGTCTTGTGGTTATTTCACACACATATATTCTGGATATAGTATCCTATGGACTACTATAGGTGTAACGTGTAAAGGCTGTGATAGATTGAGGATCCCTATTCGATGTATGGGCTATAATGGCTTGAGGTATAATACCCGATGTATGATACACTTTATGCGGGCTGTGGTGGCTCCCGGAACATACCTGGTTACTATTGGTTGTGAGGATGGTGTGGTGCTTCGCCCAGGTGTCTGCGGGCAAGCCATTGTGGTGCACGAGGTGCAGATTGGGGAGCTTAGCCCAGGTGTCTGCGGGCAAGCCTTTGGAGAGAGATGCACAGGACGTATGTCGTTGGGGCAAAGCGGCAAACCAGTGGGGATGTAGTAGCAGGGTACCCTTGATATTCTTTACTATATTCTATATTCTTGTATGCGTTACTTGGTGAGAGTAGCCATGGTGAGGTTGGAAACTTAGTATACCTGTTTAGGTGACGAGTTAGTTTCACTTGTTGTTCACTGGGCTTTAGCATGCTTTCTTTACTTTTGAATGATAGTCTTGGGGAGGATCCTACTGAGTATACTGTTATACTCACCCTATGTATATATAAACTGTTTTTCAGGTCACTTGGAGCAGGTTGGAGATCAAGCTGGTTACTACTAGCTTGTGGTTGGAGGAGGAGCTGTTCGGGCTTGTGGTCGCTGCCGTTTTACATTCTTTTGGGTACTTTTAGTTTCCCCTTTCAGTTGTAGTACTTTTACATGAAATTTCATATATGTACTTGGATTTCTTTTATATTTCAGTTCTAAGTTGGAGTCTATTTTATCTCTCTCTTCTGCATGTGTTCTCTTAGAGGGTAATGCATCCCATTTGTGTGTTTATTATACCCTCGGTACTAGTCGCCAACCCGTGGCCTACTGGAGGCAGGACTCGGGGGTCATTATCTCTCTTCTCACATTGCCGGCCCAGGAGGGGTACAGTTTTTGGGGAGGGGGTCATGACAGGTGGGTTATAGATCATGGTAATTAAATACTCAAGCTAAAAAAATACTTAACTCATGAATCAATGTCAGTAATTACAATTTTTTCATTAAAGAATGTTACTACTACTATTGTAAATAAAATTTTAAAATTTAAACATATCACAAAATATTAATCTTTATATTCATAAAAAGGTAAAAAAACACGGGGCATCGGGGATTAATGGAGTTACTAAAAAATCATTATTTCTCAATCCATTATAATACACGTAAAGATAAAAAGGTAATTGATACTTGGAGGGAGGAAAATATGGTGGCAGATCATTTTGCTTCTTTGGCCTCACAGGGTATTTGTATCTTCATTCCATCAGACTTGAATTCACTCTCAAAGGGAATAATCTCATTTTAGGAGACCCCCTTGGCCTTCATCACTTCAGGCCCCCATAGCCCCTTGTCTCCTACCTATTTTTGTATTTCGGATGTGCTGTTCTTTCTTTAATAATAAAATAAAGGATATGGTGAAAAAATAATTATTTAGTTATACCTAGGTTGAGGACTGAGAATGAAAATTTATTTTTAAGATATAGTAAAGATAAACTTGGAAATTATAAGGTATGGAGGGACTACATAAATTTACCATATAACTTTCCAACCATATTAATGGGATAAAATCAACATGGAATAATAAGATGAAATTAGATTTCAAAAGAATGAAAAATTATTACAAAGTAGAGAGGTATCTCAAATCAATAGTTGAAAGCATATAAACTTTAGGTTTTGAAAAAGGAATTGTGTTCCATCAATAGTACAACTAAATAAAGAAATATTATATGACTCCCATAACTTGACTTTATTTATAAAATTTGATAACAATAATATGTATAGGGATACTAAATAAAATTATTGATGTAATAGTATAAAATGTTGTACTATATATTTTAAAAAAGTAACAATTGAGATATAATTTTCCAAATGAGTTTTGAATCCTGTACCCATACTGATATGGAAATTAGATAAAATTAACCTGGATATTTTTAACAAGAAACCTAATATTATTAAGGGAATTTTTTATATGGGCAAATATTAATTTAAGGATAATTATTTTCCATTTTTCTTATAATAAATATGCAATTCTAAAAAAATAAACATTAGTGGATTTATATATAGGATGTGATGGGGTTTTATGTTTGATAACTATCGATTATCCCTTGTCACGATCAATGTTTTTAATTAAACTTCTCGATAATTCTTTATAGGTCACTACAAAACTAATATTTACCTTAACGTAAGTTATCATCCAAGAATGGATGTGAAATCTATAATGATTATCCAAACATTAGAGGATAGAATTATATATTATTCAATTGATTTTCAATTAAGTTGGGATCAAAACTAACCATATGTATAATTATTACAAAATAATAGTTACCTTTAGATTATTCAAATGGAATATTATAAGGCACTTTATTGTAATTAATTTTAGGCTACAAAAACTAATGATGATGTTGGTTAAATAAAATTATAGTTTTAATATAAAATTTATGATATGAAAAATATGGTGGAAGAGATCTATTGACACATCAATATTGATCAAAGTAGAATGAAAATATTTCAACAACCAAAAATGAGATTTAAGAGTTCCAAGTATGAGATCATATTTTATTAAATATATATCAATTGAAAAATTTTATAATATTGAAACCAGTGAAATAAAATCCCAATATAAATAGTTTTATTTAAAATGTTTTAGTGCATATGAGTTGGGTCACATCAGTTTTCCTTTCCAACTAATATTTCCAATTTACATATCATATTTCATAATAAATTTATGAGGAATTATATAACATATCACAACTCATAAGAATAATATAAATCATTTTATAGAAAAAATAATAATAAAATCCTAGAATCTAAGGTTCTAATATCAATAGGACATTAACTACATAATGCAACATTTTAAAATTGAAACTACATAGGCATTTAGTTAAATCTTCATAATAAGATCCTAGATCTCATCACAACTTCATGACTACATAGGATACTCTATTGGAATACCTATAATAGATGTTGAGATAAATTCCCAATTTAGATATAAAAGGAATAAACATAATGATGAGATAAATTATATGAGTTGATAGAGATAACATAGGATAATAAAATATGTGGGTTATAAATCAATACATAGAAGATTGGAATAAGATAAATGAAAAAAATAAGATCATGTTAATCATGAGAAACATAAGAATTTGAGAATCATAAAAATTTGGCATGAGCATAAAACATGTAATCATAAATATAATTCAGGTCATAATGTCAAGTCATCATAACATATTGTGATATTCTCACAAACCATACACCATAAATAGTATCAAATGAAATATAAGATTAATGAAATTGATTGGGGTGATGCAAATTTTTTATCCCACCTATAAAAACATAATATTTCATTAATATGTGTGCCACATTTGTCACGACCCGACCCTACCCGGGCTCGGGCCGCAACTACCCCAAGCCCGCCTCCATAGGTCAGGGGCTGGCAATAAGTGCCGAAGGCTAAACAACTCGGGGAGGCCTTTTCCTGAGTACTTGTACACACACACCCAGCCCACTCAATGAAGAAGTGTAGAGTAAAAGGAAAAGTAAAGTACTAACTGCTATAAACAACCACAAAATTGCATCAACCTCTAAACAATACAAAGTAAATGTTGAAGGTAAACTGAAAAGAAAAAGGGCAAAACATGCGCCCAACCAGAAAAGTGCCACAACCCGGCAACAGGTAAACAAAAGTACGAAAACTAGGAGGGTCCCTCATCTGGAACCCGACTATGACCATCATACGCGGTCCAAGATCCTGAACTCCTAAGCTCCTCTAACATCACAATCGACCTGTCTGTTGTCTGCATGGGAAAACCTAGTGTGGGAAATGCCCAAGCAGGGGTGAGTATAAAAATACTCAGTATGATGCCCCGAAGTCTTGAGGGAGAAACAAAGGAGGTACTGAAGAGGTGAGAAGTATATCGAATAGGGAAAAGTAAAGGAGTACAACTGAGAGTGTAGTAAAGAGTACAACTCAACCCAACAAGAGGAAGGAAGTAGACTCTTCCAAACAAAAGGAGTTAGAAGTGGTGAGAAGATGAACTTCTCGTCGAGTCTTCGCTACTTATAGTAGGAGATTAGAATCATCTAACCACGAGAAGCTAGACATGGAAAGCACATGGAATACCTTGCGTGTCTTCACCTCCCCTGGAAGGAGAGTTACCAAAACACAAGGAGTGGGTACTGGAACAAGGTATATATATATATATATATTCATATGCTCGATCAAGAATCCTGAACAAGATCGTAAGGGGATCTCCATCCCGTAGCTCAGCCCAATAAAGTGAGTAGCCAATAGTCCTAGAAGTAAACACCATCAATGCCAAGCATCCCACCCGTCTTCCCCGAACTGCAAGCCAAGGGGCTAAAATCACCGCACCTTGACACTATATGCTTTGGGAGGAATTGAATCACCCGCACGGTTCTAGGTTGTGTCTCAAGGACGCGTCTTGGTGTGGAAAGATCCCCTGGTACTTGAGAGTTCTGCAGAAATTCAAACCACACCTCATCACTGTCACACAGTCGAGAGGTCTTCTCAAAGTCAAGGTTTTCACATCACTGACCCGTACAACCAAGGGTCCCACTCTGGTAGTCACGGAGGAAAGCCACATACTAGCCTAGTAGAAAGGACTGAGTCTCAAATAAGTCTTCAGGTTACCCACTGCCTAGCCCTACTGGAGTGTAAACCCTAAGAGGTCATCGGGTAACCCACTGCTCAGTTTGTGCTGGAGGGTAAACCCTAAGAGGTCGTCGGGTAACCCACTGCCTAGTCTCTGCTGGAGGGTAAACCCTAAGAGGTCCTTGAGTAACCCACTGCCCAGTCTCTATAGGAGGGTAAACCCTAAGAGTTCGTTTGGTAACCCACTGCCCAGTCTCTACTGGAGGGTAAACCTTAAGAGGTCCTCAGGTAATCAACTGCCCAGTCTCTGTTGGAGGGAAAACCCTAAGAGGTCATCGGGTAACCCACTGCCTAGTCTCTGTTGGAGGGTAAACCCTAAGAAGTCGCTGAGCAACCCACTGCCCAGCCTCGCTAGAGGGTAAACCCAAAACTACTATGGTCATCCCTACCGGATGGTACAAAATTGGACAAAAGAACACAAAGTGGGTATCGCGCAACCACCCAACTCCAAGACAATTCCCCTAGTAGAGGTTCAGTGCCCGTGTAATGCAGGTCACACCGATACCTGGAGCTCTGCCTAGGGAAACATGTCATTGTAGATCATGGAAGGAGGATATGATCTTGATATTCGAATAGGGAGTTTATGCCCAAGGCTCACTAGGCTATTCACCCTACTGAAAACAACCCCCTGGGGAGAGGATCGGTGCCCACATAAAGTATTGTTCACACCGAATCCTCAAAAGCTCTACCAAGGAACATGAAGGAACGTGATACTAAAAGCCTACACGGCTAAAGGAAAAAGGGGAACCCAAACAGCTCCACTGATCTCACCATCGAGAATAGAACCAGGGGAAACCACTCAACCATGCTGGTCTAAACCATCATGAACAGAGGTACCCTCTACATCGTGAGAGATCAGAGGTACGTAAAGCAGAACACGACATGCACAGGGGGCCACATGATGTGTGGCCCTATCTCATCTCCAAACCAAGTACAAAACATTATCGGGTACAAACATACAACATGTACCTCCCAGAATTCCTGTATACTCCAAGATTATACCACATCTCTAGCCCAAAGTCTATCATGCACACGACACCCAACGTCAGCGCGAAGGGTGAAAATGTAATTTCACCCACTTTCTTCCTCCACAGCCCTAGCATGGCCAACCATACCTCTTAAACATCAACTTCACTCACACGGGAGTGAAAACGATCACAATCCAAGGGTTCACTACCAACACCGCAGGTAGAACCTCCACCGGTACACCTTTTATGCTTCCACATTTAATGTGATCTTAAATTAGACTTATCACATCCAAACGGATCATACCGTTGTAATACTCACAGAAAAAAACTCAAGATTGACTATTTACTCGTCTTAGATAGATATCCGTCAGAAAAGTTTCTAACACCACTTTACACCCAAACGACGTCCCATGATCCTGAGACTCGGTCCCAAAAACAGTCAGGCGCATCGCACCATTTCGATCCCCTCAGGAAAACATGTCAAATTGACTGTTCACTTGCGTGGAGCAGATATCCGGAGAAAAAGATGCATTTCACCGTACTGCACACGAGCAATGCTTCATGGGACCCACATCCCAGTCCCGAAGCTCAACAAATGGATCATACCATTGCGATCCTCTCAAAAAAGTACATAAGATTGACTATTCACTTGTCCAAAACGGACTGTGGTGAAGAAGATGGAATTCACCATCAACGCCCAAAACGGACCTTGTGGGGCCCACGCAACCGTGTTGAATTAAAGCGGGTGAATTGCGCCATTGCAATGCCCTTGGAAAGACAACCAGAATCGACTACTCACATGCCTCGAATAGATGTCCGATGAAAAAGTTGTGAAACGCAGCTTGCAGCTTAAAAGACGGGCCGTGGGGCCCATGCCTCAACTCCGATTTCAATGCCAGAAACCACCCTGGAAAACTCTGACTTGACACCAGTGTCGCAACGTCGGCGACAACACCCAAATCGAAATTAGATATGTCTGCGCCGCCCAAAACAAGAACCTCGAGAAAAATGCTAATCCACTTAACGTACGTGTCGTGCCGCTGAGCCCCTCTTCTCTGGAATTAAAAATTCTTGAGACCATCTCAAAAAGTTCTTCTCGTGGCGAGGATCACACTGCCATAGATAGCACACAAAACGGACACCCGTAGTGAAGATTACGAGTGTCCGAAGTCAAGGGGATGAATCCCCTTGTGCTGGACCGGCCTGGGCCGGCCGGTCCGCCCGGCCTGTGCCAGCCCACGCTGGCCCGCGGCTCAACCGCACGGCCCAGCCGTGGACCCGCGGTCCACCCTAGCACTGACCATCCCTCATGTCCGGTCTTTGTTTCATGCGTAGACCTACCGAGCGTGGGTATCGGCCTCCCGTGCGGAGTTGCGGCTGCCTCCCTGGTCCTCCCGAGCGTCGACAGCCCCGCTGACGCCCGCGGTCGCCTGCCGCTCTCCCTCGCTCTGCCGCCGTTGCCCTCGGCCCGCCGACCGCTTGGCCGACCTCCGCTACCGAGAAGCGCCACCTCCTGCAACTGTTCATATTGACCACCTTTGGAGAACCCCCTCCGCCACCATGGATTTCCAGGCCGCCACGCAGATTCGCCGGACCGACCTGAAACCCACTGGAAATGAGGGGTTTTGGCAGGATATCTTCTCAGGGTCACCCCGGGTACCCCGGGACTCCAAAATTCAAACCGAAAAATGCGTCGGAAAGGTTAGAACAAATACTACGAATCTATGGGATTCTCTTGACAAAATAATAGTAATTAGACGCCATAAATTGAGTTCAAAGGAGATGTTTGAAGTTAAAATAGGGAACAAAGAACTCCTACCTCTTTGGGCGTAGCCCGAAGCTTCGCGAGGGATCTGCCGAATATTCAACCACCTTATTGAGGAGGGGAGAGGAACTTGAAGGGATGGGATCTTGAGGAATTTTTTCCCTTGAGAGGGTTTCGCCAGAGGAAGAACAAGGGAAGGAGGGGGGGGGGGTGTAGGGTTATGGCTTAAATAAAGAAAACTAAATAGAATTTTAATTAATTTTGAAACACCCCATATTGACCTGCAACCGAAACTCTTGACGGGGTAGAGGTTAAGCCTCCCCTAGGGTAAAAAACACCTCCTGAGCACAACAGCAGTCTAATAATTTTAATCTGAGGCCCCGTTCAAATGTTTTAAAATTTAACGTCCGAAGCCGCTAAATTACGAAAATGCCCCTGATGGCATTTTTGCCAGGCGGCCCGCGCCTGCGAAAATTCCACCATTCCTAGGGTAAAAGGGACGCTCTGGACTCAACGGTACCATTGGTTTTCCTGATCGAGCTACCTTTTAGGAGTTATTTCATTTACTTTGTTTGCCTAGTGTGAACGCACTGAAAATTTAATTCTGGCCACACCGGGACTTAGAATCGCATGACGTCTGAAGGTGCTGCTCCGAAATAACATCAAGAATATTCCAAATTATTTTATTGAAAAAAAGGTTCTTAAATAATTCCCTCCTTCAATATTTTCATCCGCGAAAAGCAAAACTATGGAAACAACTCAGGGTACCAAGCCCACACCTGGCTCTCCCGTACCCAGAAGTACTCTTGCACAGTTCTGCATCACCGCGCAGAGACCAAAGGATTTGGTCCATTAACGTGGGGTCTACCCTCACCAATGATGTGCATTGGAGCATGCACACATATCCTTAGGTAAGTCACATGGGATATGTCATGCACCCAGACTAGCCTTTGGGTTTAGGGCAAGGCAGTGGGGATCTCGCCATCCTTTCGTGTGGTCTCAAATGGCCCAAAGGACCTCAGGGGTAGCTCACCTCCCCGGTCGAACCTCTATGTCGCACGATGCGACTGGAAATCACTATTTGAACTTGGGACAAGGCCCATTGATTCCCTACATCAGAATATCTATATGGTGAAACACACAAGGATATCTGGTCACACAAGGTTTCATAGTCGATGTCTCCCAACCAAGACTCTCTTACATGTTCGAAAAGTGATGGAGTCGACACCATCGACTAACGGAAAAGGTTATACACCTCCTACTCTACTGACACAGGGTTACACCGATGCCCCATGTCACCCTATTAACAACTCAAACAAGGAGAAGGGAGAAAATAATTTCACACACAAAGTCTAACAATTCTACTGCAAAAAGTAGAAGAGTCGTAATGCGTACCTCTTATCACCTCATGCTCTGTAAGATCATAGACATCCAAAGCTCGCGACTATCCGCAGTCCCAACTGTCAGCTCCCTGAGCCTGACGTGGACCGCCTGGTGGTGGTGGGAAGACCTCGTAATGTTGTCCCCCACTTCTAGCTCCTCCCGCACCTCTACTAGCACCACCTCTATGGGGACTACTCCGATTATGGTGTTGCCTCCGTCGTGGTGGTGCACCCGCTGCCTGCCCAAAGTTCTCAGCATACCTAGTCTGGCAGTGCCATGCCAAGTGACCTTGTCCATCGCAAGCATAGCACCGACGCTCTCTAGGCTGCCCTGGTACCCTCCGGTGCCACTATGGTGTATGACCACGCCCCTGAGTTGGGTTATCAGAAACCACCTACATTGAGGTTCTGTCAGCCGACGCCCGCTAGCTGTGACAGATGTCTCAGCTCTGTCGAGCCCACTGCCACCACCCACCGTAGAACGCGACAGGAAGCTCTCTATCCCCAGCGCCTACTCTAGTACCCTGACATAAGTGGGAATGCCCAAGGGTACTATGATAGTAAAAATCTCTCTACGAAGACCCTGCTCGAACTTCCGCGCTCGGATGTTTCCGTTGTGGACTAAGTCAAAGTAAAAATGTGCACGGTCTGCGAAACTAGTCGCATACTCAGTCACTGTCATCCCTCCCTACTGAAACTATAGGTTCTATTAGATCCGAACGGAGCGTAAGTAGGAGGGGTAAAACTCCTCATGAAACAGAAGCATAAAGTCGTACCACAAAAGCGACGACTCATCGAGTAACTGAGTCCCCAGACTCCACCAACGCCCAGCTGCTCCATGGAAAAGGCTAGCGACCAAAGCCACCATCAGATCTACCGGCATCTACACAAGCCTGAAGAGTCAAACCACTATCTCAAGCCAAACCTCTACTGCCTGAGGGTCTGGCTCACAACTGAACCTCAGCAGTCTCTGTCGCTGGAACTCACATAGCACGCTCAACCTGTACTCAAGCTCAGTCTGCTCTACTGGAACTATCTTCTGCTCACCAGGTGGGAGTGCTGCTATCGACCCACCTAGAGAAAGGGACTCACATGATGGGTCTTGGTTTGAGGCCTCATTGCTTATAGGGTTTTCGTCACGAACCAAAGCTTGTATCCTGTCTGGCTATCTTCGCGGAGACACCCTGAATGTTATCAGGGAGTGTTGTGGCCAGATGAGCATATATGTATATAACAGTAACAACATTGGAGAGCTGAAACAAGAAGTACAGTAAAGACTCAATCCTATGTGATGCACAAAAAAATTTCCCTACAATGAGTGTATCAGCATGACGAGTCGACTAGCGGGTTATCAGGGTCCTGGTGAATGGATACGTCGGCCGCTGCACCGTCACTGGACTCCCTCGCCAGAGAGCCACTCTCAAGACACATTGAAACTATTTCCCTAGATCCCAACCAATTCATTTTCAGGGATGTATGAACAAAATCCCAAGGAATGAACCAACTTTGATACCACTTTTCCACGACTCTACCCTACTAGGGCTCAAGCCACAACTACCCCAAGCCCCGCTCCATAGGCTAGGGGCTGGCAACAAGCGCTGAAGGCTAAACAAATCGAGGAGGCCTTTTCCTGAGTACATGTACACACACACACAGCCCACTCAATGCAGAAGTGTAGAGTAAAAGGAAAAGTAAAGTACTAACTGCTATAAACAACCACAAAAGTGCATCAGCCTCTAAACAGTAAAAAGTAAATGCCAAAGGTAAACTGAAAAAAAAGGAAAAAACACACACCCAACAAGAAAGGTGCCATAACCCAACAATAGGTAACAAAAAGTACAACAGCTGGGAGGGTCCACCACCTATAACCCAAATGTGACCATCATACATGGTCCAAGCTCCTGAACTCCTATGCTCTTCTGACATCACGATCGACCTATCCGTCGTCTAAAAGGGCGCACCAAGTGCAGGAAAATCCCAAGAAGGGGTGAGTATAAAAATACTTAGTAGGATGCCCTAAAGGCTCAAGGGAGAAACAAAGGAGGTACTTAAGAGGTGAGCAGTAGATCGAATAGGTAAAAGTAAAGATATACAACCGAGAGTGCAGTAAAGAGTACAACTCAACCTAATAAGATGAAGGAAGTAGACTCATCTAAACACAAGGAGCTAGAAGCTGTGAGAATATTAACTTCCTTTTGAGTCTTCACTACCTATATTAGGAGAGTAGACTCATCTAACCATGATAAGCTAGGCACAGAAAGCACGTGGCATACCCCGTGCGTCTTCACCTCTCCTGGAAGAGAGTAACCAAAACCCAAGGAGTGTGTACTGGAACACGGTATATACATATTCATATACTTGATCAAGAAGCCCAAACAAGATCCTAAGGGGATCTCAATCCCATACCTTAGCCCAAGAAAGTGAGTAGCCAATAGTCCCAAAAGTAAACACCATCGATGCCCAGCATCCCACCCGTCTGCCCTGAACTACAAGCCAAGGGGCTCAAATCAGAGCACCTTGACACTATCCGCTTTGGGCGGCACTGATTCGCCCACATGGTTTTAGGTCACGTCTCAAGGACGTGTCTTGTTGGGGAAAGCGCCCCTCATACTTGAGAGTTCTGGGGAAAGTTAAACCACATCTCGTCACTATCACATAGTTGAGAGGTCTTCTCAAAGTCAAAGTTGTCACATTATTAACCCGTACAACCAAGGGTCCCGCTCCGATAGTCACAGAGAAAAGCCACTGACTAGACTAGTAGAAAGGACTGAGTCTGAAAGAAGTCGTCAGGTAACCCACTGTCTAGCCCTGCTAGAGGGTAAACCATAAAAGGTCGTCGGGTAACTCACTACCCAGTCTCGGCTAGAGGGTAAACCCTAAGAGGTCATCGGGTAACCCACTGCCCAGTCTCTGATGGAGGGTGAACCCTAAGAGGTCATTGGGTAACCCACTGCCCAGTCTCCACTGGAGGGTAAACCCTAAGAGGTTGTTGGGTAACCCATTACCCAGTCTCTGCTAGTGGGTAAACCCTAAGAGGTTATCGGGTAAACCACCGCCCAGTCTCTGCTAGAGGCTAAACCCTAAGAGGTCATCGGGTAACCCACTTCCCAGTCTCTACTAGAGGGTAAACCCTAAGATGTCGTTGAGAAACCCACTACCTGGCCCTGCTGGAGGGTAATCCCGTAACTGATTTGGCCATCCCTACCGGATGGTACAACACTGGCCAATAGAACACAAAGTGGGTATTGCACAACCAACCAACTCCAAGACAATTCACCTAGTAGAGGTTCAACACCTGTGTAATGTGGGTCACGCTGATACCTGGAGCTCTGCCTAAGGAAACACGTCACGGTAGATCGTGGAAGGAGGATATGATCATGATACTTGGCTAGGGATTCTACGCCCAGGGCTCACTGGGCTCTACACCCTTCTGGAAACAACCCCCTGGGGAGAGGATCAATGCCCACGTAAAGTATTGGTCACACCAAATCCTAAAAAACTCTACCAAGGAACATGATGTAACGTGATACTGAAAGCCCATACGGCTAAAGGATAAAAGGGAAACCTAAACAACTCCTCCAACCTCACCATTGAGAACAGAACGAGGGGAAACCACTCAACCCTTCTGGTCTAAACCATCATGAATAGCGGGACCCTATACATCACGAGAGATCAGATGTATGTAAATCAGAACATGATGCACACAAGAGGGCCACACGACGTGTGGCCCTATCACATCTCCAAACAAAGTACAGAACATTATTGGGTACAAAAATACAACATGTACCTCCAAGAATTCCCATATACTTCTTGAGTATACCACATCTCTTTCCCAAAGGCTATCATGTACACGACACCCAACGTCAGTGCGAAGGGAGAAAACGTAATTTTACCCATCTACTTCCTCCACGACCCTAGCATGGCCATCCATACCTCTTCAAACATGAACTTCACTCACACGATAGTTAACACAATCACACGCCAAGGGTTCGCTACCCACACCACAGGTAGAACCTCCACTGGTACACCTTTCATGCTTCCACATTTAATGAGATCTCAAACGAGACTCCGTACATCCAAACAGATCATAACATTGTAATCCTCATGGAAAACATGCGAGATAAAATATTTACTCGCCTTAGACGAATATCCGTCAAAAAATTTTCCAATACCGCTTTATGCCCGAACGAAATCCCGTGATCCCGAGCCTCGGTCCCAAAAACAGTCGTCCACATCGGACCATTTCAATCCCCTTGGGAAAACACGTCAAATTGACTGTTCACTTTTATTGAACAAATATCCGAAGAAAAAGATGCATTTCATCGTACCCCACACGAGCAGTGCTTCATGGGACCAACATTCCGGTCATGAAGTGCAAAGAATGAATCACACCATTGAGATCCTCTCGGAAAAGTACACAATAATGACTATTCACTTGTTCAAAACCGACACCTGGTGAAGAAGATGGAATTCACCGTCAACGCCCAAAACGACCCTCATGGGGCCCACACCACCGTGTTGAATTAAAGCGGGCAGATTTCTCCATTGCAATGCCCTCAAAAAAACTCCCCGAATCGAATCCTCACATTCCCTAAACAGACGTCCGATGAAAAAGTTTTGAAACGCTACTCGCAGCTTAAAAGATGGGCCATGGGGCCCACACCTCAACTTCAGTTTCAATGCCAGAAACCACCCTAGAAATCTCTACCTCGACTCCAGGGTCGCAAAACCAGTGATGATGCCCAAATTGAACATCGGATGTGTCCGCACATCCCAAAACAAGAACCTCAGGAAAAATGATAATCCACTTAACGTACGTGTCATGCCACTGAGCCCCTCGTCTCAGGAATTAAAAATTCCTGAGACCATCTCAAAAAGTTCTTCTCGAGCTGAGGATCACACCTCTGTAGACGGAACATAATACGGACACCCGTAGTGATGATTACGAGTGTCCAAAGACGAGGGGATGAATCCCCTTGGGCTTGACCGGCTGGGGCCGGCCGGTCCACCCGGTCTGGGCCAGCCCGCGCCGGCCTGCATCTCAACTGCGTGGCCTTTCCGTGGACCCGCGGTCCACCCTAGCACCGACCGACCCTTTTGGCCGATCTTTGTTTCATGCGAAGACCTGATGAGATTGGGTCTCATTCCCCCTCGCGGAGTCACGGCCGCGACCCCGGTCCTCCCGAGCGCCGATGACCCCACTGACCTGCTGACGCCCGTGGCCGCCTGCCGCACTCCCTCGCCCGGCTGCCGTCACCATTGGCCCGTCGACCGCCTGGACGACCTCCGCTGCCGAGAAGCCCCACCGCCCGCATCTGTTCACACAAACCACTCTAGAGAAGCCCCACCGCCACCGTGGATAGCAGGGCTGCCGCACGGAGCCGCCAGACTGGCCTAAAACCCACCAGAAACCAAGGTTTGTGGCCGGAAATCTTCTCGTTGCCACCCCGGGTATTCCAGGACTCCAAAATTCAAACCGAAAAATGCGTCAGAAAGGTTAGAAGAAATACTACATATATATGGGATTCACTCGAGAAAATAACAGTAATTCGATGCTATAAATTGAGTTCAAATGAGAGGTTTGAAGTTAAAATAGGGAACGAAGAACTCCTACCTCTTTGGGCCTAGCCCAAAGCTTCACGAGGGATCTGCCGAATCATCAACCACCTTCTTGAGGAGGGGAGAGGAACTGGAAGGGAGGGGAGCTTGAGTACTTGATTCCCTTGAGAGGGTTTCTCCAGAGTAAGAACAAGGGAAGGAGGGGGGGGGGTAGGGTTATGGCTTAAATAAAGAAAACTAAATAGATTTTTAATTAATTTTTAAATGACTTATATTGACCCGCATCTGAAACTCTTGATGGGGTCGAGGTTAAGCATCTCCTAGGGTAAACCCCGCCTCCCTAGCACAACGACAGTGTCATAATTTTAATCCAAGGTCCTGTTCAAAATTTATAAAACTTAACGTCCGAAGCTGCTAAATTATGAAAACGCCCCTGGTGGAATTTTTCCCAGGCGGCCCGCGCCCGTGAAAATTACACCATTCCTAGGTTAAACAGCACACTCCGGACTCAACGGTGCCCTCAGTTTTCTCGTCCGAGCAACTATTTAAGAGTTATTCCATTTACTTTGCGTGCCTAGTGTGAACACACTGAAAATTTAATTCCGGCCACACCGGGGCTCGCAATCGCACGCCGTCTGAAGGCGCTACTCCAGAATAAACATCAAGAATATTCCAAAGTCTTTTATAGAAAACAACTAGTTTCTTACAGCATCAATAAATAATTCTTATATCAAGACTAAAAACGACAAAATTCTATGAGAATAAAATGTGTTGGATTAAAAAATACCGATGCATATACTAGTGAATAATGTTGTAGCTACCCAAAATAAAAAGTAAATATATATTATAGGACATTAAAATTTTTTTATTTGAAAAAAATGATATTATAGGCCATGAATAGAGGAATAAAGGTGTATGAAACAATATAAGATAATTCAATTTGAGTTTGAAGAAATAAATACTTTTCCAAAATCAAAATAAGTGGAAATAATTTTAAAAAATGTAGACAATTAAAAATAGAATTACTGAGAACTTTGGAGAAAAAATATATTATATGTTCAATGAGTGGGGTATATAAATAATTAAATAAATTATGTATTATATTAGAGATATATAATATAAAGGTATTTTAAAAATTTTCCTTACATATTATATATGGTTTTACATAAATGAAATTATTTCAAGGGTTTGAGAAAGACAGAAAATCATCAAAAAATATGGTAACATGAATCAAGCAGGATTAAGATGGGTTTTATACATATAATAAAAGAATTATATGTGTAAAGTGATATATCAATATCATAAACTAAAATAAAAGGAAATTGTATCAGTATTCCCTTACTTTAAGACCTTATTCATATAGAATACTTCTTTAACATCCTAAAAGCTAAATTAATTTATGTATTTTTAATTTAAAAGAATAATTTCATTTTTATTTCATTTTATATCATCTATATATTATTATATTTATTCATTTACTAGATTCATTTTGTTCATATCCATGATTTCGGATTGTTTGGCACACATTTTTAAATTCTTTTAGTATAATAGTTGCAATCAATGATCATTATTAGATTAGTCCATAAGATCCATATGTGTAAAGGTGGATAGTAATATAATAAAAATAGTATAGATGTTATTTAATTAAATAGATAATCTAAAATGTTAACAAATCAAGAAATATTCCTTTGTAATCTAGTACTAGTAAATTAAATTCACTATGAAAGTTAATTTTGAATATAATTAATATCATGTATTTTTTATCATTCAAGAATCATAAAAATGATTTAAATTTATTATTAATGTTGGAATTAAACATGATGTACATGGATAATATCATCCATTAAACGAAAAAATGAATATTAAATATCATTGTCCATTTGGTGGTATAAACTAACCATTGTTTTAATGATGTTTTAAGAAAAATAAAAAAAAGGAAAATAGTCAATATTATATTTTCATAATTACATTATGATATAATTATAATAATATAATTTAATTATAATGATGAAAAATATATTTTTAGAAAGGGTAAGAAGTGAATGAAAATGAAAAGTGTTGGGGTAATACAATTTCACCATATTTTTGAGACACATCATATGATATAAAAATTATAGTTTCGATAAATGGTATTTTTATTTTACAATGAATTTCTCGACATGGATAAGGGGGGTTAACGCATAAATTGTTATATATATTAGGAAAATTAATAATTTTTTTGTTAGGAGAAATGGATGGAGGTTGTTGGTATTTATAACTAATGAGGAATTGTGTTTTTGAATAAAATGTTGAATTATCTAATTTATAGGATTGAAATTTTAATTTTTTATTTGAAAATAAATTATTTAACTCGTTAAATACATTTTATGTAATGAGAAAAATTTTATAATTTATAGAAAAATTTTTACATAAAAATAAGGTCATTAAACATACAATATAAACAAATCTATATTTTTACCATTCACTCAAAATTTCAACATTTAAAGAAATTTTTTGAAAATGTACTCCTTCCTAATTTAATTCCTATTTCTTATAAATGAAATATATTTTATCAAAATAAATTTATAAATTAGGTTATTAAAATATTTAAACTTAGTTAAAAATTATGTTTCTATTAAAATTAGAAAATGTATTTTACTAAATATGTATATTTATACTCAAACCATGTTACATAGTTTATCTGTTTATTTAATGATATTTTTATACTTATATTTACTTATTTTATTCATGTTAAATATTATATGTCTAGTTTCTTTATGAATTAATCGTATACTAATTTCAATATTTAACAATCAGGTTATTACTCTAAGTGTCATATTTTCAATTGTTATGTCACCTCTTTAAAATAGTTATTTAGGCCATTTTATTTTTATATATACCACTTAATTAATTTACTTTTCATTTCATTATTTTTTTTCTAATTTATCTTTAATTATATTATAGGATGAATATATTATTTTTAATTTTTTCCTTTACTAGTATAGTGTTGTTCAAAACTGTGGTATATGTAGAAGTCTATGATCCATTAATTTTAAAACATATAGAAATATTATTAACATTTATTTACTATCCCGTTAAGCTTTATTGATCTTATAGAATGTATTCATCCTTAATTTTTATGTTTTTTTATAAAATAAAAATATTTTTGTTTTGTTAATAATGTATATGATAACATACCCATGCATTTTATTGAAAAAAATTTAATTATAACTATTATAGGTTCATAAATGAAATTTTCATATAAAATCATTTGGTGATACATTCTACCCCTTAAGCAATTCCACAATTGAAATTTTAATTCGAAACCAAATATGAAAATATACAAGGACCCACTTTTTTATTAAATCATTAGTCTCTCATGGTTACTCTTAGTATTTATGATTTAATCATAGTACTTTCATAATGTGATTATTATTGTTTCTTTTAAATTTATATATATGATTCCAGAACTTTACATGTAACTCCTCATAAGACAGATCATGTTTTAACTGTACCAATTATGAATACAAAATAGGAGATGGATCTAGAAATTTATTTCTTAATAGAGACACATAGAACACATTCTACTTTAGATAGGTTTAGTGGAAGTTCTAGTTGACCCTCCACTTCTCCAATACAATCATGAATCTTAAAGGGGCTAATAATACTCGGTATTAATATTAATTTTTTTTCAAAATTTCATAAATAACATTTATGAAGATATTCAAAGGAATGATTTTTCAAAATCATAAATGTTCATGTCTCGTCAATTAATTTCAACCTATATCTTTTTTTTAACTCACTTTTTATATTAATAACTATAATATGGATATTACTTTCTCCATTATTTTTTTACTAGTTATAGCCCTAATAAAATTTTTACCCATATTTTCCCAAAATATTTTATTTATATATGTCATCTTAAAATGGGATTCATATTGGTCATTATCTAATGTTTTTAGATGATCCTTGAATTATTTATTCTAACTTTGGAATGGTACTTACCCATTAAAAATTCATCTAAGGGTGACATTTTACAATAAAGTTGAAATCTAAATTCAATATCTTCTGAAGAATCCTACAAATATTTATGGTCATCCTTGGATCTTGATAAGATATTATCAACCATAACGTACCATGAAATATTACATATTCTATGATATGTACATTTGTAATCTAATCAAAGTGAGAAATTTTGGTTAACTAATTGATAAAAAATTATTTTTAATTTTACCTTTTAAATGTATTTGGAATACCTCTGAAAAACATGTAGTAATGTTTTCTCATTTCCATGTTGTTATAGTTAATTGTTACATATCAGCTATGACTTATTCAAACTTGAATCACTAGCATAAAAAACACACACCGAATTATAATCCAAAATATATTTACCTATTTTCCCCTATTAAAAGTAATCTCATAGATATCTATACATCAATTTACTCCCAAGGAGAATAAGAATGATGATATATGAGCATATTTTAATAAATCCTTATTTATTTCTCACATTGGTGGTACATATAACATCATAAAAAATCTTATAAATTCATATCTGTCAATTTTCTACTCTGATATTTTATCAATATTTATTTCTTACACATTATTTAATAACTACAAATTATCACTTCATGTAGCCTTAATATTCTATATAGAGTATCAACCAATTTATTCATACATAAAAGATGATAATGAGTTCGGTAATTGTAGTACTTGGTCATCTCTAACCTTATTAATTGGAGAGTATTCATATCCTTCTATGTAATAATATAATTTAATCTTTTATGATTAATATATTTTCTACACTTCCAAACATAGAGATAATGAATCTTGAAATTCAATGAAAATGTTACCTAAATTAAAATAAATCATTTTAATATTAACTATATTGATGTATAGGCTATCAATTAATCATTTGTCAGGAGGCTATATCCCAATATATTCATTGAATACTATTTATATATTAAAATCCCTTCTTCACTAAAGGCTAGTATGTATACTAGTATAATGAATAGATTATTCCTTTATTGTTGAATGTTCACTTCAGATTCTTCTATCCATAAAAACTTTAACACTTTGTAAATTAATATCCATTACGAGTGTGAAAACAATGAAAAATTCATAACAATCCATCCATAGTAAATAAATAATTCCTGAAAACTATAGATATACGTCAAATATTTTGGTCTGGGCTACTATTAAATCTTCTTCTCCATTTTAGGATCTATAGATATCCCCTTGATTACGAAAACATTCCCCAATAATGTAACTTTCTTTATCCAGGATTTTTTTTACAATAATTTTAATACAAATTCCTCTTTCACTAAACATTTAGTATAGTACTAAAATCATATTCCTATGATTATTTACATTTTTAATTTTTGAGATATTCTATGTTAAATACTAAATAAAAATTCTAAAAAAAACCTCAAAATACTATGTTAATCAAGTCTAGGAATATTTTTAATGCATTTTTGTGTCCAAATAGAATCGTAATAAACTCATAGTGTCTATTACTTACAAAAAGGTTGTATTTATAATATCCTTCCATTTCAAATTTAATTAATGATATCAAGATCAATATTCCATATTTTGAGAAGTACACAGACCCATGTAGTTGATCAAATAATTCATTAATTCAGGGAATGATATATTTTTTATTTATGGATATCTTGTTAAGAACCCTATAATCAATGAAAAGATACATTGTCCCATACTAATTCTAAACAATAGAGACCTATTCACCCCATGGATAGAAACTATGGTGTATAAAACCATTTCTTAAATTATCTTTTAATTGCTTATTAAATCTTCTAGTTAATTTGTGAATATTTTATAGGGACTCTTTGATATGGGTATAACTATAGGTATATGTCATATTCAAAACCTAAAATCTCAACTATAAAGTTGTACAAGAAAATATTATTGGAATATATTGAAGTATTTCATCATAAATAACGAGTCATTTCACCGAAGGTATAATATTGGTGTCCCAAATTATTTTTACCCTAACAAGTATAGCACCAGTAATGGGTCGATCCATAGTGAACAAGAAGTTATTTTTATCTTGTTTAACTTAGTTTGTATTTTTTTAATGAATTTTTATGAATTTAGAGTCGATTGTTGTTGTTTGCATAAAAATAACAAGTGGTTTTAAGTTTCTTTTAACAAATTACTTAACAAAATAAAAGTAAATACGAGAAAATTGATTTTGATATAGATAAAGAGAGACGTGCATTGGGGTTATGAATTAATGAGAAGTTGTATAGTAAGTAAAATTGCTCATGAGGTTTTGTTGTTCATAATAACCCAACAATATGGGTTTCAATTTGTAATAAAGATTCTTTGGTCCAGTAAAATTATATTTAGAGCTGATGAAACTAACTCCTTGGTCCGGTAGTCAGTGTTTCACAATTATTTATTTTTATTAGTCCATTTTATGTAAAAAAATTACTTCCAATGGCTATGGAATTATTCATCGTTATTCTTATTTTGAATCCCTGAAAATTCTGCCCTTGGTCTCGTAAAAAATTTTTAGTGATAATTTAAAGTGGTTTAAGAAGAATAAGAAGAGATTAAAAGGAACGAACACATTCATAACATCTAATTTAAATTAAAACTCATCATCTTCCACAACCCAAACACACTGGGTATTTAGTTACACATATAGAAAATGACAAACACAATGCTCTTGATACCTAATGATATCATGATTGGAACTTTGAGGAGGGAATGATTCTTTGGTAGACAGAAGAATGGCGGTAGTATGGTGGTAGAGCTTCACTCCTTCAGAAACCTTTTCTCCACACTTTCTCTCTACACACCATCCTCAAACCGGAGGCCAAGGCCTCCTTTTATAGAAAATATAAATACACGGCGTGTGGAAAAAGTACACGGCGTATACTTTTGTCAACCTGCTTTTGCCTTTGGTTTCTCTAACGGTAGGCGGCCTAACATGCCGTCTTTGAATTGGAACACGGTGCCGCCTGGTAGGTAGCTATAAAAGGTGTTTCACACTGCCACACATAGTGTGTAGTCCCATTTATCGGCCACCAACCTCTTCTAGAAAGGTATACACGACGTGTATTAGTTGAACATGGCGTGTCCCCTTCAGCTAGCCACATGGGCATGTAGACTTCTTCTCATCCACCAACTGCTTCTAGAATGGTGTACACAGCATGTAATGTGTTAAAACGGCATGTACCATGTTATGATTACTTGGGAATGTACTTGCCCTGGCCAATCCGTGTCTGAGTCTGGATGTACATGGCGTGTAAATAAGTACACACCGTGTAGTCTGTAAATTTTGCTGAGTCTCCCCCATTTTGTGTATTCGGCCATAAATCTCCAGAAAATGAACAAGATCACCAAAATCAAAGTATTTTTTCCCTAATAAGTAGGTAATTAATGAAAACTTGTTCTTATTTTCAATAAAGCATGTGAAAATGTATACACAAATCTGATGCATCAAACTATCCCATACTTAGTCATTTGGTTTCCCTCGAAAAAATCTCAACATCTAATTAATAGAGTCTATATTTTAAAAGTAAGTAAATTAGTTAACCATAGAAGTAAACAATAAGTTACAGGTGAAAATTCCAAAAAGATACAAAACATTTCATTTTAGGAGATATTCTAGTCATGCCTCATATATAATTCAATTAATTACTTTCATCCTATTTTAAACACAAGTTTTAACCCTTAAAAAATAAACAATCCACTTGATGATCTTCGTCACCAATTATATACTCAACACTCAAGAAATTTTAATTAAATTTTTTCTCAATCAAATATATATACACTCTATCCATTGGTTTACAGAAAATATAGTTCTCTACTTCAGAAAATTGATTTCTAGAAATCATGAAAGCTTTTCAATAAGGATAAAATGTTTCTGTGGCTAAAAGTTGGTAGGTAGAGATGTGAAAAATAACTCTGAGGTTTGAAAAAGGAGGATAAATTATTTAAATAATAGTGCATGATATTCAATGTTAAGAAAAATGTAAAATAATCCTCAATCATCTTTATCAAATAATCTCATCACCACCATCTCCTTTAGTTGGGTAGGTAGGGTTCACAAACCATCAAGTGAGTATAAGGTCCCTTTGTCTGCTTTTTTAAAAGGAACAAAGGGAACCTTTTAAAATTTTAAAAATTAGAGGTTTGTAACCCTTTTTCCCCGAATGATCAAGAGGATCTCCCCAATACTTAATTTATGGACACTTCATGAAATATGTCATGTGTAACCAATCCCTTCTTTGGAGATCAAATGAATAATCTTGTATAATCATTAAATAATTAGGGTAGTAAGGAAAATAGGATTGTAATATGGCTTCCTATAAAGGCTATTCATTGTTTCTATGGGCTTTACGAAGATAAGATGTAAGTCAGGTCTCAAGATAAATGGGTTAAAACAATCTAATGCCTCAATCATTTTAATGTAATTCAAAAATTCCTCATGTTTTGAAAAAGAAAACTTGCCAATTAGGGTAGTTATGTATATCCTAAGAATCTATCAAGAAAGAGGGTATTAAAAAAAATATGATAAATGGTTTATAATACCTCTCAGGAGTGGGAAAACAAATAAAGGGACAATCAGGTCATGACTTGCATATAATTGATTATTCTAATTGATGTAATTATCCAAGGACTACAAGTTGTAATTTAAACTATATCCGCAATCATTTTAAAATACCTAAGAACCAAAATAAGCATGAAACTTATAAAATTTTCCACTTTCAGCTTTAATATTTAAAAATATGGTTAACCAAAATGTCTTCACATTTTAAAATATATCTTCTAATAATGATATCGCCTAGAATGATGATAAGGGCAAAGACAAAGGTGATCAAGAGACGCTCCCCCATTCTTAATACTGCATTTAGTCCACCAAGTGCTTGAAAGTGAAGAAGGGAATGTGGGGACACAATGGAGGACCAGAATGAGGGGAAGTAAGGAAAGAAGTAAACCAAGAAAGAAAAGAAAACAAGGAAAAAAAGAATACTCCCCTAGTGTCTAGGTGTAGAAAAACAAGAGGTGATTTAATAGTGTTACCCAAAACATGCCAGAGTAACTATGATGATAGGGAAAATAGAACACTACAAGCATACACAACATACATAGGCACAAGACATCACAAAAATATATATAATATAAAAAACATGTGTCCCAATACCAGTTAGGGGGTATCCACAGAAGAGGCATCATCCGGTACAGATCCAGCCAGAAGAGATGGATCAGGAGCAATGGAAACTGGAGGATCGAACTCTGAATCTATAATAGAATCCATAGAAGTAGGATCCACAAGAGATGGACTTGGAAGTGGAATCTCAACACCACTCCCTGGACTGGCAGTAGTAGTGGCGATAGTGGTAGCAGCAGCATAGCCCATAGTGGATAGGACAACTGAATCTGTGGCCAGCACTAAAAAGGGCAGTGGAGCTACAGAAGAAGGGACATGATCCAAAGTAGGGGTAGGCGGAAACGGTAGTGGAATACAATTATGCTGAAGAAGTAGCCCCAACATCTTCTCCAGTTGGTCTTGATGTCGATCAAGACAGACCAAGTGACGCTCCATCACAGCTAGGCAAAAGGAATAGGTGAGATTGACCAAGGGTGTGGGGGTAGGGGAACAATAGGAGGAATATAAGAAGGAATGTCAGAAGTATGGGAATGGGGTGGGGATGCTGGAGGGGTGGGGAAGGAGGAGCAGGTGTATCTGTGGGGATATGAGGGTCAATAGGTGGGTGGGGTCATTCTTGGGCAAAGACGTAGGCACACCCTACTTATGGACCAATCCCATTCGAATAAGCATGAGATATTCCATCTTTTAAGGGGAACCTAATAGGTCAGGAGGAAGTGAAGGCTCAAAAAACCCGAGATGGTGGGAAATGCAGGTATCGTAAAACCCACTATTCTGGTTTCCCCAATGGCCGGTAGACATGGAAAGGAAATAGGAGGCAGCAAGGTAAGGTAGGTCTGGGTAGTCCTTCCGATGATACAGGTAAGGAGATTTATGTCACGACCGGTCACAACTCCTATATCCTCAAAGAGGGGAAAAATAATGGCATTTAATCACCTGTGGGTGAAGCGAAGGATAGGGTCAGCTATAAGGGTACTCTTTTAGGAGGTAGGGGTATAGCAGTGGTCAAGCCCATCAATTTCCTGCCACATGTCAATGAGGTCAGGGCACTCGAGTCATATCATATTGGAGACATGGGGTGGGGTGATAGGATGAGGATAGAAAATGAACTCTTGGTCGAACTCGAGAATGGTTAGTGAAAAGTATCAGCCACCTAGCCAGAATCGGACCACTGGTACTACATCACTGGGCGTCTCCCTGTAATCGGCCCCGTAGAACTTGAATGATGCAGCAAACTCTAAAAATAAATCCCAAAAAATACGAGTGCTGACCTGGAAGATCAAGACTAAGGGATTGTGACTGAGAAGATCCTCCAACTCTACCCAGATGCCCAGCTGATGTGGGACGCTGCTATATAGATAACATCTGCTCAATGGAATCAGGTGGCGAGAGAAGCTCCAAACTCTATCGTTTTCTAAATCGGTGACTGGGAACACCATGCAAGGGTAGGTAACACCTGCAGGTCCCAACCAAGGTGGAGGTGGTGGCTTCTTCGGCTACTGTGGGTGAGGGTTTTGATACCCTTGCTGTTGATAAGAGCCCTGTTGGGGCTGTTGGTGCCTCTGGTACTGGTTCTAATATGAAGGCTGGTTTTAGCCGAGTGGTCACTGGGGTGGAAGATTCTACTATTTTTGGCCTAGCCTATGTTCTATTGATCATGCCATTCCGGGTTCTAGTACTATGGGTACTGGTTTGGCCCTCAGTTCTAGGCAGCATAACTCACCTCACTTGTTGAAGGACCTCCAGCAGAACCCAATCATTCTCCCGCGATGTTGTTATCACCACATTCAATACATGCCAGATGGTTTGCTGCATGTACTTGAGACGTTCCCTTCAGATTCAGCACATCAATCTTTCTAGACACAGCTTACAACTGGGTAGCAAGCATAGTAGTTGCATCAATGTTATGCATACCTTGTTTCTAGGTGCCCTGATCAGAATGCCACTGGAAGCTGTTAGCAGACACGTCTTCTAGTAGTTTGAAAAGTTCTTCGGGGGATTTTCTCATTACTGTATCTCTAGCAGCAGTATCTACCACATACTTTGTATTTGTCTTCAGTCCTCTGTAGAAGGTTTATACCTTCATCCAAAGTGGAAGTCCGTGGTGTGGGAATTTGCGCAACATCTCTTTGAACCGCACCCATTATTCGTACAGTGACTCAGCTTTATGCTACTATAAGTTGTGGATGTCATTCCATAGAGTCACCATTTTCAAAGGTGGGAAGTATTTAGATAGGAATACCTATCCCATCTCCTCCCAAGTGAGGATAGATCGTTGACGAAAACCGTTAATGTAGTCTTTCACCTTATCCTTTAGAGAGAAGGGGAAGAGGAGAAGAAAAACAGCGTTTGTGGACACTCTGTGGTAGCAAAACATGGCGCAGACGTCTAGAAAATTGGAGAGATGGGTATTGGGATCCTCGTTGGACAAGCCACTGAACTGAATGATGTTCTAGATCAACTTCATGATAGTAGTCTTGATCTCTAAGTGTTGGGAATGCATCAGTGGATGAACAATTCCCCTGTAATCTCTGTGGATAGATGGCAGGCCGTACTCCATGAGAGTACGACGTGGAGGTAGTTGTTGAGGGAGTGGAGCCAGCATGTATTGTTCTTCTTGAGGGGTGAAGTACGACCCTTAACCTTGGTTGAAAAAATGTCATCTTCTCCAATTGGAATTGTTTGAGTTGCTGTAGGCCATACCATGAAGCAAGTGGAGCTTGCTGGTTTCGGTTGTCATCGGGACCTAACTGCTATCTTGTTCCTTGGACAATAACTTGATTTCCTTCCTCATCCTTCGCTAGTGGAGTGTTTTGGTTATGATCAGCCATACGTTCTCATTGGCACCTCATGAGTGTCTGTTCAATCTCTAGGTCAATCAGGAAAAACCTAGACGACTCACCTTTCTTAGAACATGTGAGGTAGCCACTCATACAACTAAAGACCTGCATGATATTAAACCCACCAAGAATAAATGAGGAAAAAGAAAGATAAATAGAAAAGAGATTAGAAAAGAAATTTTTGTGAATTTTTGATTTTTATTTTCACTTAAATTTGATACAATATAAATTAAAAAAAGAATAAAATTAACTTTTCCTTGTTCCCTGACAACGACGCCAAAATTTGACGAGTCGTTTCACTGAAGGTATATTATCGGTGTCCAAAATTATTTTTACCCTTACAAGTATAGCACCAGTAATGGGTCAATCCACAGGGAACAAGAAGTTATTTTTATCTTGTTTAACTTAGTTTTTATTTTTGTTTTTAATGAAATTTTCTGAATTTAGAGTCGATTGTTGTCATTTGGATAAAAAGAAAAGTGGTTTTAAGTTTCTTCGACAAATTACTTAATAGAATAAAAGTAAATACAGGAAAATTAAGTTTGATATAGATATAGAGAGACGTGCATTGGGGTTATGGATTAGTGAGACGTTTTTTAATAAATCAAATTTCTTATGAGGTTGTGTTGTTCATAATAACCCAACACTCTGGGTTTCAATTTGTAATAACGTTTCCTTGGTCTGGTAAATGTGTGTTTAGAGCTGAAGAAACTAACTCCTTGGTCCGGTAGTTAGTGTTTCATAGTTCTTTATTTGAAATAGTTCATTTTGACTCGACAAATACTTCCAATGGTCATGGAATTATTCGTTATTATTCTTCTTTTAAATCCCTAAAAATTATGCCCTTGTTCTAGTTCATAATTTTCAGTGACGATTAAAAGTGGTTTAAGAATAATAATAAGAGATTAAAAAGAACAAACTCATTCATAACATCTAATTTAAATTAAAACTCATCATCTTCCACAACCCCAACACACTGAGTATTTAGCTAAACATATAGAAAATGATAAACACAATGATCTTGATACATGACGATATCATCCTTGGAACTTCGAGGAGGGAATGATTGTTCAATAAATGGAAGAATGATGGTAGTACGATGACAGAGCTTCACTCCTTTGGACCTTCAACCCATTCTCCACACTCTCTCCACACACCATCCTCAAACTGGAGTCCAAGGCCTCCTTTTATAGAAAATATAAATACACGACATGTGGAAAAAGTACACAGTGTGTACTTTTGTCAACGTGATTTTGCCTTTGTTTTCTCCATCAGCAGGCGGCCTAGCACGCCGTCTTTGACTTGGAACAAGGCGCCACATAGTAGGTAGCTATACATGGCATGTAGCACCGCCACACATGTCATGTAGTCCCATTTCTCGGCCACCAACCGCTTCTAGAAAGGTATACATGATGTGTATCAGTTGAACATGGTGTGTACCCTTCAATCGGCCATATAAGGCCCCGACCTTAAACATTACTTAATATTGAGTTATTTCAAGAATACACGTTGAGGATCTTTTTAGGTTTAGAGTTTTAGAGAATTAGATCATAAATCATGCATTACATTCCACATTTAAATAAAGTGGTTACATAAAAGATATTACTCATTTTTCCCATCAACGTAAACATATTTAAAATAAAACTTGGATTATTTCTTGACACTTCCTTGACACTATCATCACATCATGTACCTTTCCCTTGACCCATGAAAAACATTTAAAAAACATGGGATAAGCATAAAAAGCTCAGTAAGGGATATAAAAGTACGGAATGAAAACATTAGTCCATGTATACATAAGAATTAATGAAATCATACTTCACTCATAAAACATAAGCACTTCATCATACCTCATGAAATCATAAGATTTATGAACAACTCTTAGAAAACATAAGACATAAAGGTAACTTGAGGCATTCAAAACATTATTACGTAGGGAGTAACCCTCATGGTTACGTTTGGAATACCCATCACAGTATATTCCCTAAATATCTTCAGAGAAACCTTAGAGTTTAACTCCTTTACATTACCCAATGCATTAGAGAGCTATATCAATCTCACTCGCCCTTAGTTTATCACGGAACCACCCATCTTCATAAACAATTCCCAAGAACCATAACATAATCGTACCACATAAAACATGCATAAAGGAAACATAACATTTCCACATTTCAATCCCAAGATATCAATACAACACATTGATATAATAAAAACATTATCAAAACCATTTTAAATACCAAAATAAATGAAAATTAAAACATGGTATTTATTTTTCATTTAAAAAAAGTTATGGCTTGTAGAGGAAGGTGAAACTCAAATAATGGTCACGGAGGCGGAGAAGTCATTATCACCGCATACGTACGACAAAAAAATTCTCTTTTTTCGTTTAGTAAAACACTTCATATAAAAAATATTCGTTTTGAATAAACATAAAACTCAAAGGGGTTTATACACCGTATAAAAGAAATATGTGTATAAAACAAAATATGCCTCAATGAAAGGAGATTGAGACGAAGTCCCTTACCTCGTGTCAGACTTGACTGGATCGTTATTTAATCTCCTAAATAATAAACTTGAGTTAATTTATACTTTATTAAGAACCTTTTTAAAGTCCATTATTCCTTTTATATCACTTATTACCATTTTATGAACACTAAGTAATTATTTAAGTTAATAACGGTTGTTTTGTCGATCATTGGTACTTGAGTGAAAAATAAACTTCTTGTAATTACAAGTTGTTCATGTGGTAAAATATCCATTATATCCAGAATTATATTCATCATGTAGATATAATATATATCATATATATCCAGTATATTCATGAATTTATAATATTACATAACATTTAGAGGTAAGAAATGAAATGCCCCGTTCATGGAGACGGTAAGCCGTACGTACGCATGAACGCTACTTTCATTTCTATTTCGTATTTAATGGAATGAAATCATATTGAAATAAAGGTATATTATAATTCCAGTATAATATAATATATAATATCATTAACTCCATCCTTTATATGTCCCACATATGGAATTAACGAATCAAATCACTTTGAGGGGGCGGTAGTCCGCACTTCCTAAAATGAAGATATCGCGTTTACCCATAATGGAAACCATAAAGGAATGCCATAAAGGAAAAATAAAGAAGAATAAGGAAAACATAAATATAATATATATCATATATAAATAGAGTGACATCTTAATGGCTACCATGAAATGTGTTAGAATAATATTTAACAATCATCATTTCGTGAGGCATAAATTCACCATCCACGGAAACAATATGTTCTTTAACCATTAGACGAAGGTTGTGTAAGTGTAGCTCGAATACTTCTCATAAAAAGATCCTAGTTTATTTAAGATACTGTTTTTGTTACAAAAATAAGGTATAAAAAGAGTTTATGGTGTTGGAAAAGCAAAATAAAAAAAAAGAACACAAGTGAAGACATTACCTTTAAATCGGGTAACTTCTCTTGGTTTGAACCAAAAGGTTTTCTTGAAGAACTTTCTACCTAAGCTAAGGATTATATGGTGAAGAGAGGGATGTGGAGAGACAAAATGAGAAGATATTGTCTATGCCAATGGCTTGAGAGATGTGGGTAAGGAGGTAGCGGTGGGGGCCTTTTATAAGAGGAGAGGAGGGGCACTCTTGGAAAGTCAAAAAATGTTACTTTATTATATATTGAGTTTTGGATTTTAAAGGTCCCACATCGATATATTTCGAGTATAAGGTGATAAGGATTCTAAATATACTCATAAAATAAGTTTTTGAAAAGTTTAACTCTTATATTTTACATTATCTTTTAATTTTATTTAAATCGTTCATTAATGAGGTAATCACTACATCATCATGGTTTCATAAAAATATTAATTTATTTAATGTCTAAAAATTATAAAAAAAAAATACTATGATGTATTAAATATTTTTAGCTTTCCAATGGATATTTATATTCCAAGAGATCATTTATGTAAACAAAATTAAAATTGTTTTACATAGGTGTTACATACTTTTGTGATATTCTACTTTCTTTAAAAATAAAATGATAAAGTGTCACTATCACCCAAAAGTGATTCCATGAGGTCCCTATGTTTGGCACAAGGCGTCCCATGGTCGGCAATGACACAACCAGTATCATTAGGATACATGTTGAGGTCATTTTTTATTATAATGATATTATTTTATTACCCTTAACAACCTGATTACTAATTAATCATGATAATTAAAGATAATTACCGTCATTACTATTCATAATGTCAAAAAACAAAAGAGTCTTAATTACATAATTTGGATCCTATGATTCCAAATTTGGAATCCATTTTACCAAATTACAAACACAGAAATTGCAATAATTAATTTAAAAATGATTCCCGTTTTCAAAACAAATAGCGGGTTTTTTAGAAACAATTTCTATCAAAAGTTTGACAATTGTTTATGTCCAATTTTAAAGTGAAATTAATCCCAACGACCACCATTGGATTAAATGGTAAATATTTATTATAATTACACTTTAAAACCAATTTAAAAGATAATCTAACCATATAATTAAATTAGATTAAAAAGCAGTTTTGCAGTATTTTTCACTATTCATTAAAAAATGGTTATTGTCAGAAAAATACAAAAAATTTATCAAAAGTAAATTTAAATTTCCCAATTATAATGAATCAGTTTATTTTGACAAATAGAGATTATAAAACTGTCAAAATATATATTTAAAAATTGTTCACCGTCAAAAGGTGGTAAAACAATCTTTTGAAAATATTAGAGAATTCTCTGCTTAAGATTGGATTTATTCACATTTTAAGTCTTTAAAACACTATCTAATTCATAAATATAAATAGATATAAAAAAATATTATTCATTACTTACTTGGGATGTTACATCCTTCCCCCCTTTAGAAAATTGTGTCCTCGCAATTTATTTACTTATCGAATAAGTGGGGGTATTTATCCCTCATTGCATTTTCAGATTCCCATGTTGCCTCTTCAATCATGTGGTTTTACACAAAACCTTTACTTGATGAATCACCTTATTCCACAATAATTGTTCTCTGTGGTCAAGAATCTGGACCAGTTGTTCCTCATTAGATAGGTTCTCTTCCAGCTGAACTACCTCTGGACTCAAAAAATGAGATGGATCTGGCATGTACTTCCTTAACATTGAAACATGAAAAACATTGTGTAGCTGAGATAAACACGGAGGTAAAGGAACTCGGTAAGAAACTAATCCAACTCTCTCCAGAATCTCATATGGTCCAATGAACTTTAGAATCAGCTTTCCTTTCTTACCAAATCGCATCACACTTTTCCATGGTGAAACTTTGAGGAAGACATGATCACCTACCTCAAAAGAGAGATGCTTCCTCCTGTTTTCTACATAACTTTTATTCCTACTTTGAGCTGTCCTCATGTGTTTATGTATCATCCGGAATTTTTATACTAACTCTTCTACCATTTCCGGTCCCATCAACTTCCTTTCACCAAATTCATCCCAAAAGCTAGAGTTTGGCACCGCTTCCCATATAATGCCTCAAATGGTGCCATCTGTATACTAGAATGAAAACTATTATTATAAAAAAACTCAACCAAAGAAAGATGTTTGTCCCAACTTTCCTGATAATCCATCAAAAAAGCACGTAGCATATCCTCCAATGTCTAAATTGTTCGTTCTGACTGCCCATCTGATTGAGGATGAAAAGCTGTACTAAAATTTAATTCAGTACCCAATGATTTCAGAAGGCATTTCCAAAAGTTAGAAGTAAACCTGAGATCACAATCAAATACAATGGAGAAGGGAACTCCATGTAACCTAAATATCTCTTTAAGATAAAAACAAGAAATTTGATCTAGGGAAAAATTATCTCGTATAGCAAGGAAATGAGCATATTTAGTCAAGCGATCAACAATAACCCTGATTGCATTATCACCTCGAGGTGTCTTCGGCAATACCACAACAAAGTCCATGGATATATTCTAACATTTCAACTCTGGCACTGGTAAAGGTTGAAGGATCCCTTTGGTAACTGCCGCTCAACTTTAACCCATTGAAAAGTTAAACACTTCACGGTAAAATTAGCAATATCTCCTTTCATTCCATCCCACCAGTAATAATCCCGAAAATCTCTATACATCTTAGTACTGCCTGGATGAACTGAAAATGGAGAACTATGAGATTCACGTAACAACTCTCTCTTCAACTGTGAATCACAAGGCACACATAATCTCTTCCCAAATCTCAAAACACAATCATTATCAATGTTGAATTCAGGCAACTTACCCTTCTGAACTAGCTCTACATTTTTCTGCAACTCACTGTCTTTCTTCTGTGCTTACTTAATTCTGTCTGATTGAGAAGATTTTACTAATACATGAAACAAAATAGAAGGACATCCTGCACCAATAACTTCTATGCCAAAGTTCATCAAATCCTTAACCAAAGGATCACGTTCCAAACACAACATTGTTAACGAAGCATTACTTTTTTGACTCAAAGCATCAACCACTTTATTTGTTTTTCCCAGATGGTAATTAATTATACAATCATAATCCTTGATTAATTCTAGACATGTCCTCTGTCTCATGTTCAATTATTTCTGAGTGAATATATACTTTAAAATTTTTTGATCAGTATATATTTCACACTTTACTCCATACAAATTATGCCTCCAAGTTTTTAAAGCAAAAACAACAGCAGAGAATTATAAATCATGTGTAGGGTAATTTAACTCATGAGTTTTCAACTGACGTGAAGCATAAGAAATTACCTGATAATTCTTCATTTGTATGCAACCAAGTCCTTTCAATGAAGCATCACTGTAGATAACAAACTCCCCATTCCTGGAAGGTAGTGCCAAAACTGGAGCATTCAACAATCTTCTTTTCAATTCCTAAAAACAATCATCACCTAATTTTGTCCAGATAAACTTAACACCCTTCTGAGTAAGCTTAGTCATTAGACTAGATAACCGAGAAAAATTTCTAACAAACCTTCGGTAATAGCCTACCAAACCAAGAAAACTACGAATATCAGTTACATTTGTGGGTCTTGGCCATTCTTCCACAACCTTTGTTTTTGTAGGATCAATAGTTATCCCATGTTTAGAAACAATGTGACCAAGGAAAGAAATTTGTTGCAACCAAAACTCACAATTGCTGAATTTCCCATAAAATTTCTTTTCTTTTAAGGTTTGAAAAATAACCCTTAAATGTCTTTCACGATCCTGTTTAGTTTTAGAAAACACCAAAATATCATCAATGAAAACAACCACAAACTTATCCAAGAACTCATGGAAAATTCTATTCATAAGGTTCATGAATACAACAGGTGAATTGGTTAGCCCAAAAGGCATAAATAAAAATTCATAATTCCAATATGTTGTACGAAATGCGGTCTTCGGAATATTTTCTTCCTTTACCTTCAACTGATGGTACCTCGATCTCAGATCAATCTTTGAAAAATACTGAGCTCCCTGGAGCTGATCAAACAAATCATCGATATGAGGCAATGGATATTTGTTCTTAACAGCGATGTTATTCAAGGATCTATAATCAAAGAAAAGTATCATTTACCCATCCTTCTTTTTAACAAATAAAACAGGAGCACCCCATGTTGATTTTCTAGTTCGAATGAAACCTTTCTCTAATAAATCTTGCAATTGCTCCTTCAACTCTAAAAGTTCAAATTGAGACATTCGATAAGGGGGTTTTGAAATTGGATTAGCATCAGGAACTAAGTCAACAGTAAATTCAACTTCCCAATCTAGTATTATTCCAGGAAACTCATCAGAAAAAACATCATGATACTCATTTACCACTGGCACGTCATTAATCTGAACAGTTCCTTTATTTTCAACAATATGTGAAAGGTAACATTAATTTACATGTTTTTTAAGTTTCTCAGCCTCTTGATATGTTATCAACAGTAAGGGTTAATTCTTGTACACAAATTGAAATTATTTCTAAAAAGAAACTTATTTATCTCTAAAATCAATCTTAGCATGGTAAATAGAGAGCCAATCCATACCCATGATAACATCAAACTCTACTAGAGGTAAAACAATAAGGTTTTCAAGTAGGTTCTTTCCACAGATAAGGATAGGAAGATTTTTATAAATTCTTTTTTGCCTCAACATTTCTCCCAGGTGTTTTTACCATAAGTTCAAGAGTCAATTATTGAGATGGAATTCCCAATTTACTAGAAAAATTTTCAGAGATGAAAGAATGTGTAGACCCCGAATCAAACAACACACTGGCATAATCTGAAAAAATAAACAAAGTACCTGATACCACTTCATTTGCTGGACCAACATCTGTTGAAGTAGTTGCAAAGGATTTCACCACTCCTTTCTGCTTTTAGTCTAACTAATTCCCATCATTTGAGCTATTTTTCAAACATTCGTTTTCATAATGACCCATCTCATTGAACTTGAAACATTTTACTAACTGTAAATCATATTTGGTATTACCATCACCCTGATCTTTTTTAGTGCAATCACGAGCCATATGTCCCATCTTACCACATCAGTAGCACTTTCCAGAATTCAGAAGACATTCCCCAGCATGCCTTTTACCACATTTATCACAAACTGTAAACTTAGTTTTCTTACCATCATACCATTTTAAAGGATTCTTCCCTTTCTCCTACCACCTCGGTCTCTTCTTCTGTTGGTTGTTATAGAACACTTGATCATCAGCAAACTCCATTCCCACCTTCTCAGCACATCAAACAATCTTTTCATAACTTTTGAACTCACGAGAAGCTAAATACCTTTGGTATTTTGGATTTAATATTGAGGAAAAATGGTTGATTTTACTATCAAGGTCTCGGATAAAATTTGGAGCATACCTTGCCAAACGAGTGAACCTTTCTTCATAAGCAGCCACTAATTCATCCTCTTGCCTCAATTCCAGGAATTTTTTTTCCATCCTAAGTCGAACAACCTTAGGAAAATATTTCTCAAGAAACATACCTTTGAATTCATCCTAGTCAGGAGCATCAATCTCATCAGTGTCCATGATATTTTTAACCATCGACCACCACTGATCTGCTTCACCCTCCAAATGGTAAATTGCAAGACTAACCTTTTGATTGTCTGAACACCCCATGACATACAAATTCTTATCCAATTATTTAATCCACCCTTCAGATAGCATAGGGTCAGATGATCCTTTGAATGATGGGGGATGTTTCCTCATGAAATGTTCCACCACTGAAATGTTCCTCTACGGTTGATCTGACTGATCTCGTGCATGGATACCACCACCATTTATCGCTTGAGTCAACTGTGCCATTACTGAAACAAACTGTTCAATTCCAATTCCTAACATCTCAGGATGCTGATTCATAAGGTCATTTCCTTCTGTATTCCTTCCTAGCACTACATCCCTGTTTTCTCTATGGAAAACCATTCTGAACAAACATTTCTTAGATGAAGCAAGATGGTTATCTTCAAATGATATATCATTTCAATTTGACCATAAAAAAATATTTTTAGATAATCATTTAATAGAATTCTAACTCCTAAAGTTATCTAAACCGACCTTTGATACCAACTATAAGGCCCCGGCCTTAAAAATCACTTAATCATGAGTTATTTCAAGAATACACGTTGAGGATCTTTTCAGGTTTAGAGTTTTAGTGAATTAGATCATAAATCATGCATTACATTCCATATTTAAATAAAGTGGTTACATAAAAGATAGTAATCATTTTTCACATCAACGGAAACATATTTAAAATAAAACATGGATTTTTTCTTGAAACTTCCTTGACACTATCATCACATCATGTACCTCTCCCTTGACCTGTGAAAAACATTTCAAAAACTTGGGATGAGTATAAAAAGATCAGTAAGGGATATAAAAGTACGGAATGAAAACACTAGTCCATGTATACATAAGAATAAATCAAATCATACTTTACTCATAAAACATAAGAACTTCATAATACCTCATGAAATCATAAGATTTATGAATAACTCATAAAAAACATAATACATAAAGGTAACTTGAGGCATTCATAACATTCTTACGTAGGGAGTAACCCTCATGGTTATGTTTGGAATACCCATCACAGTATATTCCCTAAATCTCTTTGGAGAAAACTTAGCGTTTAACTCCTTCATGTTATCCAATGCATTGGAGAGCTATAACAGGCTCACCCGCCCTTAGTTTATCAGGGAACCACCTGTCTTCATAAACAATGCCCAAGAACCATAACATAATCATACCACATAAAACATGCATAAAGGAAACATAAAATTTCCACATTTCAATCACAAGATATCAATAAAACACATTGATATAATAAAAACATTATCAAAAACATTTTCAATACCAAAAAAAAAGAAAATTAAAACATGGTATTTATTTTTCCTTTTAAAAAAGTTATGGCTTGTAGAGGAAGCTGAATCTCAAATAATGGTCACGGCGGCGGAGAAGTCGTTGTCGCCGCATACGTATGAAAAAAACATTCCCTTTTGTCCTTTAGTAAAAGGCTTCGTATAAAAAATATTACTTTTGAATAAACGTAAAAGTCAATGGGTTTTATACACCATATAAAATAAAGTTGTGTATAAAACAAAATACGCCTCAATGAAAGGAGATTGAGACGAAGTCCCTTACCACGTGTCCGACTTGACTCGATCGTTCTTTAATCTCATGAATAATAAACTGGAGTTAATTTATACTTTATTAAGAACCTTTTCCAAGTTAATTATTCCTTTTATATCACTTATTACCATTTTATGAACACTAAGTAATTATTTAGTTAATAACGGTCGTTTTGTTGATCATTGGTACTTGAGTCAAAAATAAACTTCTTGTAATTACAAGTTGTTCATGAGGTAAAATATCCATTATATACAGAATTATATTCATGATGTAGATATCATATATATCATATATATCTAGCATATTCATGCATTTATAATATTACATAACATTTTGAGGTATGAAATGAAATGCACCGTTCATAGAGACGGTAAGCCGTACGTACGCATGAACGCTACATTCATTTATATTTCATATTTAATGGAATGAAATCATAATGAAATAAAGGTATATTATAATTCCAGTATAATATCATATATAATATCATTAAATCCATCCTTTATACGTCCCACATATGGAATTAACGAATCAAATTACTTTGAGGGGGCGGTAGTCCGCACTTCCTAAAATGAAGATATCACGTTTACCCATAATGGAAACCATAAAGGAATGCCATAAAAAAAAAATACAGAAGCATAAAGAAAACATAAACATAATATATATCATATATAAATAGAGTTACATCTTAATGGACACCATTAAAGGTGTTATAATAATATTGAACAATCATCGTTTCATGAGGCAGAAATTCACCATCCACGGAAACAGTATGTTCTTTAACCATTAGACGAAGGTGTGTGTAAGTGTAGATCAAATAATTATCATAAAAACATCCTATTATATTGAAGATACTGTTTTTGTTACAAATGAAAGGTATAAAAAGAGTTTATGGGGTTGGAGAAGTAAAATAAAACCAAAGAACACAAGTGAAGACATTACGTTTAAATCGGGTAACTCTTCTTAGTTTGAACCAAAAGGGTGTATTGAAGAGATTTATACCTAAGGTAAGGATTATATGATGAATAGAGGGATGTGGAGAGACAAAATTAGCAGATCTTGTCTGAGGAAATGGCTTGAGAGGTGTGGGTAAGGAGGTAGAGGTGGGGCCTTTTATAAGAGGAGGGGAGGGGCACTCTTGGAAAGTCAAGAAATGTCACTTTATTGTATAATGAGTTTCGGATTTTAAATGTCCCAAATTGATATTTTAAGAGGATAAGGTGATAAGGGTTCTAAATATACCCATAAAATAGGTTTTTGACAAGTGTATGTCTTATATTTCACATTATCTTTTCATTTTATTTAAATCGTTCATTAATGAGGTAATCACTGCATCATCATGGTGTCATAAAAAATTTAATTTATTTAATGTCTAAAAATTATAAAAACAAATAATATGATGTATTAAATATTTTTATCTTTAAAATTACTATTTATAGTCCAATATATAATTTATTTAAACAAAATTAAAATTGTTTTACTTAGGTGTTACATACTTTTGTGATATTCTCTTTTCTTTAAAAATAAAATGATAAAGTGTCACTGTCACCCAAAAGTGATTCCATGGGGTCCCTAAGTTTGGAAAAAGGCATAACATGGTCATCCATGACACAACCAGTAGAATTAGGACACATGTTGAGGTCATTTGTTATTATAATGATATTATTTTATTACCCTTAACTACCCGATTACTAATTAATCACGATAATTAAAGACAATTACAGTCATTACTATTTATAATGTACAAAAAAAAGAGTCTTAATTAAATAATTTGGACCTTATGATTCCAAATATTTAATTCATTTTACCAAATTCCAAACACAGAAATTTAAATAATTAATTTAAAAATAATTCACGTTGTTAAAACAAATAGCGGGTTTTTTAGAAACAATTTCTATCAAACGTTTGACAATTTTTTATGTCCAATTTCAAAGTGAAATTAATCCCAATTACCACCATTGGATTAAATGGTAAAAATATATTCTAATTAAACTTGAAAAACAATTTAAAAGATAATCTAACCATATAATTAAATTATATTAAAAGGCAGTTTTGCAGTATTTTTCACTATTCATTAAAAAATGAACATTGTCAGAAAAATATGAAACATTTATCAAAAGTAAATTTCAAAGTCCCAATTATAATGAATAACTTTATTTTGAAAAATAGAGCTTATAAAATTGTCAGAATATAGATTTAAAAATTGTTCTCCATCAAAAGGCGGTAAAACAATCTTTAAAAATATTAGAGAATTCTTTGCTTAAGATTGGATTTATTCTCATTTTAAGTCTTTAAAAAACTATCTAATTCATAAATAAAAATAGATATAAAAATCTATTATTCATTAATTACTTGGGATGTTATAGGCCACATTGGCGTGTAGACTTCTTCTCATCCGCCAACTGCTTATAGAATGGTGTACACGACGTATAAAGTGTGAACACGACGTGTACCAGATTCTGATTACTTGGGCATGTAATTGCCGTGGTCAATCCATGTCTAAGTCTTAATGTACAAGGCATGTAAATAAGTACCCGCCTTGTATTCTGTAAATTTTGCTCAGTATCCCTCGTTTTGTGTATTTGGCCATAAATCTCCTAAAAATGAACAAGATCACCAAAATCATAGTATTTTTTCTCTAAGCAGTAGGTAATTAATGAAAACTTGTTCTTATTTTCAATAAAGTACGTGAAAATGTATACACAAATCAGATGCATCAATAACCATTATATCTTTAATGATGTTCCATTCACTTGTCTCAAATATTTGAGACAAATATACTTTTTTCATATTAAAATAATACCCATACATATGAATGTGTTTCCAAAAAATATTCATAATTATCTTTGAATTTATATAAAATTAAAGGATATTTCTAGGCATGGAATAATATTTCCCTATCCCTAAATTTCATATTTTATCTATATATAGTAATTAAAAATTTTCCAAGTATTAAATCAAAATTTTCCAATTATAGGGTAAATATATTTTTATGAAAATTCATCTCATAAATATCATTTGGTTAAGATTTATATACTTGAGATGAAATGTCTATACCACTTGGTGTTATTCCTGATAACTTAACCCATGAGTCTACATATAGTGTTTTAATTTTTCAAGAGAACTTTCATTCAAAATTCTTGGATGTATAAATTTTTTACTAATCACTACTTTATTTTGATGATCCACCATAGTGGTAGTGATAACATAATATTATAATTTTTACCTTAGTTTTAGAGGTTGTTGATGATGGTTCTCCCCAATGACCCTTGGACTGGTCCATTGAGTTGAATACATTCGTTGTTTGTTTTAGTCAAAAAATAGACCAGGGGTGGATTATTGAGTAAATAATTCTTTTATATCATAATATTTAAATTATTTTTCATTCCTCTTCAGAAATCTTGAGCTTTATGCCCAAATTTTCCATACATGAAACACTTATCTATTCCTTTAAGGTATTTTATTGGGGAATCCTTACAACATATTTTACATGTGTGAAATGGAATCCTATTCCATCAATTAGATATATCTATTCAAAATACAAGAAAATTTATTCTTTTATACCTATCCTCAGTCTCATGCAACAATTAGAAAATTTTAATCTATATATAAACCTTAAGGGAATATCAAATTATTTCATTATAGTGGTCAAATTATTTAATTGGTTACTATTTTTAAATAATTTAATTTAAGACATTAAATAATTGTTTTACCTTTCTTTGAGGGATGATAACAAACATTATATTCATAGCTTATGAATTTTTATTCACAAATATAAATTGATTTATCATCATTTTCTTAGGCTTGAGAAATTCCCTCTCCATTTTAATATAGATTGTATGAGGAAAATATGCATTGAAAAATATTTTTTGGAATTCATTTCATTCAATTGAGTTTATTTCGTACTTAGGCTTGTTATTGTTGATTATTTTCCACTAATGGTCAGATTAGTCTTCTAAATAATAAACAAACAAGATTAATTTCTCTTTTTTGAGATATTAGAGAATAGAAAATATATATTTAAAATTAATTTATCTATTAAAAAATGACTAATGAATCATAATAATAACTAAAAAAGGGTAGTCATTGTTCTATAAACAACCCATGTAAAATTTATTCTCATTTGGAGAAGTTAACTGTTCTATATATTCCAATTTATTGTCCATAACTCGATTTAATTGAGTAGTATCACCAAAATATTTTCAATTATTGTTCCTATCATATTTGGATTATCATTTATAAAATTTTTACATTAACCATGGTATTTTATTATGACATAATTCCTTATATTTTAATCCATTCAAAAAATTAAGATAATTTAGAGATGATAATAGTCAAATTAATAATAATATAAATTTAAAATTTCTCACATATAATAAATATGTCATAAATCCCTAACCTACACTAACTTATGTGTTCTTATGTTTCATGCTATGTTATTTATATTCAATTTACAATTATGTTCACTAACCAAATCCTAAAAATTAAATATACATTTATCTAATACCAATTTTAATGTCTCAAAACTTATAAATATAATTTTATAATATTTTACATATAAAATCCAAATAATAACAAACTCCAAGAATCTAAATGTCAAATACCTATAGGATATTAGCTACATAATACAACACATCTAAGCATCATAATAACTTATTTCCATCTATATAACAAGATCCAAGATCTCATCATACTCCTATCACTACATGGTATATATTTTGGATATATTTAAAAGAGATGGTGAGATAAAATATTATTAAGGGGATAATAGGAATAAACGTTATGATGAGAAAAACCATATGAGTTAATAGACATAACAATGGATAAAAAACAATTAGGTTCATAAATACTCACATTGAATCATGTAATAAGATAAATAATAACACTAAATCTTGGTAATCATTAAATCATTTGAATATGATAATAATAATAATTTGGAATCATAATAAAACATCCCAACATAAATAGAAGTCAACTTTTAATGCCAATACATCATAACATAATGTCCTTGGTTCACTTACCATGCACCATCCATAGTATATCAATAAATGTCAGCATTACCCAAACAAGGGGGGGGGAGGTTGTGTAATTATAGATCCACCAGTTACATCATAATATTTTCGGCATATGTATTCCCCATAAAAATATAAATCGAATATCATAAAAAAACACAAAAGAAATCCATTTTAGGAAAACACGATACCTAGTAATATAAAAAATCATATACCGATAAATAATCATATAAGTACCCCAAATAAGAATATAATACATAACACTAAAAGTTTATAGTTTAATATATAAAATAATAAAATATTAGAGGCCATTTAGAGAGGTAAAAGGTGGATAAAATAACATAAGATGAATTAATGGGAGGTTTGAAAAATAAAATCTTTAATAAAATCATATGAATTTGATAATAATTATTAAAAATAAATAATCGCATGAAAGTAACCAAAAAATATAAGAAAACTAAATATATTATATGTGAAAAGAATGGTTTGTGGAAAGAATATAATGAATTTAGCTTGAGATAAGAGATACATGAAATAAATGGATTCAAAAAAGTTTTCCTTATATATTTCATATGGTTTTATATATAATAAATTAAGTGAATTATTAAAGAAAAATATGAATATCCTTATAAAATAGGAGAAAATGAAGTAAAATTAATTAAGAATGAATTTATCAAGAATATAAGAGAAATATATTTTAAGATAGAGAAAGTGGGTATAAACCAAAATACCAATTAGCATAGAATGTTCTATAACCATCTAAACTACTAAATAAGTTTATTATTATTATTATTATTAAAATATATAATTGATGTTTATTTTATTTACTATCATCTATTTATTTCATCCTTTTTCATTTATTGGATTCATTTTTCTTATTTTGATGGTTTGTGGATGTTCAATCTACAGTTCCAAAGCTTCCTCAATATAAGTGTAAAGCCAAATATTAGTTTCCAATGAGTCCAAAAGATTTAAAATCTTAAAGTTATATATTCACCTAATTCCAATAGTATAAAATTTAAATATTTATATATATACTCTAAAATGGTTTAAAATAAATAAATAAATCCCAATAAAATTGTTTTAGGTGATTAAAATGGACCTTGATGGTTTATTTTGAATATCATCAGTATCACACCTATTATATCATTCAATAATATTAACCATGAGTTAAATTAATTATTAATATTATAATTATACGTTAATTGAATTTATAAAACCATGTATTAAATGTGTAAAAGTGTTGGATTTATCAGGTTAAATACCTTGAGAGGGAGGGTGGAGGGGGATAAATCTTGGAATGATAGATGAACAAAATTTCTCCAATGTGGATATTGTTTCTTTATTAAAATAAAACTATATTCTCTCTCCTTCCCATAAAAACTAATAAGTGAACATTAAAAAATACACATAACGCACCAATTTTATGTGGTTAACCCTTACTGCGATATATCTAAGGAGAATACAATGAATATGTGATGAAGTACTAAATCCACTATAAAATATTTATATTATAATGTTTAGAGAAAAATCACTACACCTCTTGGTTTAAAACCATTCACATAAGAGAACTCAGTGATCTCTTTTCTATAGCGTGTGCGTTGGTTCTTCAAAATATTCTTCTATTATTCTAAATCTTATACAGTCACAAATTCCTCATGTTGTTTTCTTAAATCTTATGCAGTCCATGTAATCCTTATGTAGAAATTCAACAGCCTTATACACACAACGTTTTTACACATTATGGAGCTTTCATACCTCTACCCTAGATCTTTCTCAATATAATTCATTAAAAATCACACTTTAACTTCACAACTAGCCTTATCAAATAGTTTTTTCAACAAAAAAACCAACCCCAAAACACTAAAATTTCACCTTGAGGGATTTCCCCCAAAATATCCCCATTTGAGTTTTTTAAACCCATGACCCTTTGATACCACTTTAATCCTCATATTTCTAGCTTACCCATAGACCTTTTCTCACTTCCATATCAACTATAATTTACCTCATGTTACTATAGATAGTGAAAAACGATTTAGTCATCACATAATCTAATACTACATGATATATTCTCATCATGAGAAATTATAGTTTCATTAAAAAATCATCATTAAATCACATTAAAATTTAAAACAAATTTCATGGGACTCTACCTTTGAAAAAGAACCATTTAATTATCTATAAGATGAATGATATAACTATGTTATTGTAATAGAACAATTTCATCATCTTTGAGAATTATGATTGAACTTGAGAAGATATCCTATTCAACCCCACTGGGTAACTAATATCATTTAATAACCATAGTTTAAACTATCATGATATGTCTACTTATGAATGAATAAAATCCCCGTCATCATATTTGAAACACCCAATATTTTTCTACTCCCCATATCAACTTCTCCTCCTTTCATGATTTTGACTTCTCCCCCTTTATAAATGTACCCAATGTTCAGTCATTTTTCATATTCAACATTGTAATGAACCTATATCAGCACATTGGGAATTAAAAATCTATACATCAGAAAGTGGGGGTTCCACATCTATAATATCTAAGTGCAGGGGGCTCAACTAAACACTGATATTTGATTGATGTATTTCAAATTAGTATGTATTCAAACTAAAGTTCTATAGGAACATACTATAAATTCACCAATACTTGATCCACCTTCTCCTTGATAAAGTGGTAGTTAATTTCAATTCTCTTAGATAATGAGTGATGGATTAGTTTTTTTCTTTGATTTATATCACTTGAATTGTCACAATGTATTCTGATTATAGAGTTAACATTAACTCTTATATCCATAAGCTACTACTTCATCCAGAGTAATTATGCATAATCTTGAGTGATTGATAAATATTTTAAATTCTATAGTTAACAAAGATATGAATTCTTGTTTATTTATTATCTAAGAAATACACAATCTTACTAGATAAAATTCCCCACTTGATGATGAATTTTTGTCATCTACTAAACCAACCTATTATAAATATGTATAGCTTAATAACTCTTGATTAAATTATTTATTTTAATATGAAAATGAAATCTAATGTTTGTATAATACAATGAAGTTTTCTATTAACTTCATTTAAGAGTAATTACTTGGCATCACTTTAATACCATACCATCTTGTATGTGGAAAAAACCATATTAGGTTTCATGTTTATGAAGTAAGACATACTCCAAAAGATCATCCCGTATTTTGTGACATTGAATAATTTTTCCTCATCATCTCATGATAGACTTATCTGGTTTATGATGAGAGTTTTCAATGTAAGGACCAGTTTGGTATATGCCTAACTCTAAGAGGTGGGGTGAATTGGTGTTGGGGACTTTTTAATGTAATTGCAAATTTTTATTACAATACCTCTAAACCTATTAGGATCTTGATTCTATTATTCTCTTTCCCATATCATATGAAATTTTATGATAACAGTAAATATAGAACACAATATTTTTACAAGGTTAAAAAATCAATAAGTGTAGATATTTTTTTGTATAGTTTGGAAATAATCTAATACCCCACAATCACTAGAAAACAATCCTTTGAACATAGTTACAACAAGTAGGATATGACCCTACACTCACATGGCACTATGAAAACAATCCAATAGCATGTGTTTTATAGAACATGGATGGATCTTTATACTAACTCCTTAGATAGTATCCTTCTTGTTGATGAGGGTTTGTAGCACCAATAAAGTCTTCCACTAGTTGAGTCCTGTCTGATTTCATAGTTCTACTTTGTTATTACATAGCCTTTTTCTTATTCACTATGTTACTTACAAATCATCATGGAAAAATTCCTCTTATATATTCCCATAATCAAACATGATAGATACACAATATTCTTATTCTATCATTCATAATAATATGAATGTGTTGTGGGATGATAAACACTAGATTTTCTCTGACCCAAATTATAATCAACTAATATCTACTTCGTCACTAGGTCTTCTTATCTTCTTATCCCATTATTGTTTAGTAAAAAAACTACTACACTGAGATCTCTCATTTTTCTCCTTATTGGAATCAAAAAATTCTTTTGTGATTGTTAAATCAATAATGATCGTCTCAAATTAGCATCATCAGAATTAGTATGGTCTGAATGACTGAATATAGATTGGCCACTAGATTCTTCTTCCCAATTTCTTATTACTTGGTGTAGATATGATTTTAGGTGAAATTCTGGTTATTCTTCACAGAAACAAACTATTTATGCTTTCTCCTCTCCTTCCACTGTGTATCAATTGTGTAAACACATGATTTTACTTTGCGAAACACAATGGGTGTATTATACCTAACACATAACAGTTCTTCGAAAATAACTAATAAAGTATGAGTTTAACATGCGTCAAGTGAACTCAAATAATATTCTTCAAAACAAATAATGAGGATGTAAACACCTATCTTGTGGTATTTATCCTTTACATACAATAACTTTTCACTACGTACTAAGTTGCACTATGTGTCACAAGGGCTTCACGAACAACCTTCCATTCCACAAACTACCTCTGCTTTGTGGAAAACTGATGCCGTGCGTACTATTGATGCACCATAAACTAGACCTACTCGAGAAATTACCGTTTCTTCACATGTCACATTTCTTTTCATAGACCATTTCTTCCTGTATTGACTTCCTCTACTTTCATATACTATCTTATCTTTCACGGACATCATCTTTTCTCCATAAACTACCTCAGTTCTGCAGACTCCCCTCACTCCGCAGACTAACTATCCTACGCAAACCTTTTTATTTTGTGAGCTATAGGTCCCCACAATACCCTTTCTATTTTTTTTTGGAATTTCATTCCTGATAAATCTTCTCTTCTGCATAATTATCCCATGTGAACTACTTTATTCTTCAACAAATTCTTCCCACAATAATGTTCCTTTCTTATAAATTTTTTCTTTAACATAATTATGGTATTAGGGTCCTTTATATAAGAATGTAGATAAAAAATATTAATAATCTGATTTACCTAAATTTTAAATGTGGTATAGTCTTCACTGAAGACTATGATCCTCCAAAGAACCATTTTTCCCTCCATGGTCCGCATACCATAATTCTTGGTCTGCATACCATGCTTCGTTGTCTGCATAACACTGCTATGAAGATCTTATTCCTTTTCCAGTTTTCATTTTTCGATCCATCTACCTCCTATGTAGTTTACAAACTATCATTTTTTTCCAAAAAATGTGATTTTTTTAAATCCTTCCTTTTCCAAAAAAACAAACTCTTGATTTTTATCCCCAAATTTTTTGAAAACACTGGGAGTTAGAGCCACCTAAAAAATCAACTTTAGAAATACCAATCATACCGATTTGTGGTCATATTATTTTATCAATAACACTATATGTATTTAATTTTTACCTTTCATCAATCAACTTAATCATCATCATATTTATAAGGGAATATATTGTAACTTTCCTGTCTTCCATTAGAAATTTTATTTACAATCAAACCTAAATAATATGGACATCATGTTTTCTAGCCTTTTCCTTTATAAGGATTTCATCACAATTTCTTCAAAAAATTTATGATATTTATGTTATAAAAATCATAAAATAATATTCATATTTAACTAAAAGAATTTTTCAACCATTAAATCCAATGTAATCTAATGAATCCATAACAATTCTCTAGGTATCACCTTGAAACTAAAAGTATTCAAATGATATTTCTTGAATTATCAAGACTTGACAAATTCATCCATGCTCCATTAACATTGGAACTACTTAATCATATAGGTTACAAAGAGATATTCTAATCTCATTGATTACTATTAGAAATAAATAACAATCCATTGAAAAAAAATCCATACACAATGTGGGATCTTCACTCCCCCCTTTTAATTTGTTGGAAATACCATCAAAGTTCCTTCCAAATGAATGTATCAATATGCTGAACTATTATCTTATCTCTCCACTTTACTGTTCAAACTTTCATTTCACTCTCCCCATTATTGACAAGAAATAAAATGTTTATGGGAAAAATGGTATTAGTCTATACATAAGAAATGTGCCATCCATCATTTCAATCTAATTCTACATGAGATGTGCTAGTTGTAGAAAACAAGGGGATTTGATTTTTAAAAAAAGTTTTCCATTACCCACTGATCATGATACCTTATGAAATAATAACTGATATACCTATCTTCAAGGATTATTCCATTTCATTATAGGATGAAGTTATTGAATGTGATATGAATCATTCAAAGAATAATCAATCTAAAACTCCTACGCTCACTTCAACAAATAGATCTACAAAATTAAAGTGAAATAGGTATGATAAGTGACCTTGGGGAACTTCTATTATTCTTATGTCACTGAATAATTCATTTTCCCAAATATTATAAAATGTTTGTTTTTTTATATCCAAGGATGAAATATTAAGAGAGACATACCATTGAAAAAGACATGATTTTCATGCAATTTCCTAAATAATTAGATTTGATAGAAATTGAAATAATTTTTTTTGAAGATTTATCATTTGTCTCACCATAAAGTGAAATAATTTTCATCATATTCATAGTGGTGAATCTCATAAATATCAAATTTCATGAAATTCCATTATAGTGAATACACCAGAATGGGTCTTCAACATATGATTGTACATGATGGAAAACATTCACAACATCATAATTGATGATATTCTAGGGTATTTTTTCTTCAGAATACCAAGATATAAGATTAAACCATAATGGAATATTTTTTATCCTAGCTATCTAGAATAGGACATCACATTCTTCAGCTTCACTATCAAGAATTGATATCACTCACTACTTCTCAAGTTCTTCCCCTGAGAAATTTTTTCACCTTCAATTCCCTGTCTTATAATCACAAATACAATATAAAACTTTTTACTAAATAAGGTGGATCCTAAATTATTAATTAATATAAATAAAAATTTTGAGATTATATTCTCAACCATGTTGATCCATTATCTCCATTATTCATGATTGAATTTATAAATATATGTTCTAATTAATGTTGAGGAAAGATGTATCTCCTTACATATTCTTCTGCTTTGTGTGGAGAATTTTTCTTATTAACAACCTTCATGGATGTAATATTAATACTACTCTGGTGGGGACATCTTCTTTCTTTGGTAGCAAGGTTAAAATACCTTTTTCAATGTGACCAGATTTCTTGAATCTCTCACAAATTAATTATTTAACATAGGAGTTTGCTTTTGTATGAAACCTCTCATTCAAATTTTATTTATCATGTGGGGTATTTTCATTTACTCTTGAACTATAACTAGCTTGTGAATCTTCAAGTTTCATCATTATTTACAATTCTTTAGGAAAAATAAATAATATTACATTATGAACTATGGAATCATGTTTGGATCTTACACATGGGTTCTTATGAGTGTCAACCCTCTTGGTAGTTTTTTGGATGCACCACACATCAATATATTTGATTTAGAACCCAATGTCTTATCATTATTCATACCTGAAATCATTTTGGGAGAATTTTTATTGGTAATATTTTTCTAATTTCTTATCAATGATTATTATTCATTCCTATATATATTTTTTTATCTTTAGTTCTTATAATATTTGGATTCATGTTGAGATGAGAATGTACCTACTTTGGGACCACAACCATTTCATACATCATATATGAAATCAGGAATTCAAAATCTGTTCACAGTATACAAATGGTTCTGGTCCTCTGGATTTTTATTCTTCCTCACTGGATTTCTCCCCCATGATATGAGATTCCTTTTTTCTTTTAAATTTTGATGGTTGTAACAAAACTTTAATTCACAGTTCCTAAATCTGTTGTAGCACCAACATTGAACCACAAATATTTATTTACTTATATTTTTTATACTAAATTATTGGGTCTTATTTAATATTTGTTGTGTTTTATTTGCGGAATCATCTACCACATTTTTTGTCTCCACCATAGTAATGGTGGTTGTATTCTTCTCACCTTTCATCATCCATACTTGTTCTGATTTTTTTGATGAACTTCACTGTTCATGATAATAGTTTTAGAAACATTTGTATAGAATGGTCTTGATTGTATTGGAATCTTCTCATCCTCTTGTGATAGATCATTTTGTGAATTCATGATCTTCATATCACACGTTGGAGGTCTTTCAACATTAGAATCCTCTAATGAACATTGAATAATAGTAAATTTTTTTTCTTCATTTACGAAGACTCAATATGGTTCTTCTCAAGGCTGTCCAAATGAGCTTCCAAATCTAGAAGATTTACTTTGACAATGATTTTTTTGTTCTTCCGTAATAATAATTTTCTCTATAAATGCCTTCTTCATTCTATAAACTTTAATGTCATGCACCTAAACTTGATTCTAAATAAAAGAGTCAAGTTCCTTGATCTTCTTAGATATTTTTTTCAAATGTAAACCATTGAAATTAGTTATAATTTTCCATTTATCTTCAAGTGAATGGATATTTTATTCTAGATTATTCTTGAATACATAATTATCTTAGACTTCATTGAGACATTTTGAGGAACTTATTTCAAGTTCCCTCTTTGTTGTTTCAAATTTTCTAACATGTCTGGGGAACTTTAGACACTCAATAATTTTTTTTCATGCACTTATCTAAATCATTAGCTTCTTCTTCAAGATATATGATCTCTTCCTGTATACATTGAATGACTCCACAAAAAAGGGATGCTATTTCTTTGGGAATTTCATGTAGAATAACTCTTAACCAATGAACTGATAATTCTTGAGAATGTGTATATTGATCATCATCACCACTTGTGATAGAATTATCATCTTTAGGAATATTTTCAAATGTAATAACACATACCTCTTGATCACTAGAGGTAAAAATGTTTTCTATATTTTGGTGGAATATTAAGACACCTTACTAATTAAATTCCAAGTATGATATTTAATAATTTTCTGTAATCTATGGAGAAAAAAAATACCTCCTCTTCTTTTGATAAGAGGGAATTATTATTCATATTTTTATTCTCTTTCTTTTTCCTGTTCATCATATTCTTGGAATATATAGACTTCTTCTTAGAGATAACTTAATATACACCAAAACTAAACATCATTGCTGAGTTAAGAAATAAAATCATGTATTAAAAAGAGAATAGATTCACTGAAGATAATCTAATAGAGGTGAACCTTGGCTTGGACACCAATAATAATTATTAGTTTGGTATATTCCGTACACTGAGTGGGGGGTGATACATAGTTGGGAACTTTTTAATCCAATTGTGACTTTTTTATGTATGTACCTATTAGACCTATTAGGATCTCAATTCTATTATTCTATTTTCCTAGTCGTATGCAAGTATATGAAATTAGTAAAGATTAAACACAATACTTTTACAAGGTTCACAACTTAATAAGAGTAGATAGTCCTTTGTATGGTTTGTAAAAATCCAATACCACACAATCACTAGAGAGAAACCTTTGAATGTGATTACAATGAGTAGGATATTCCCTTAAAATCATGTAAAAAATTGTAAACAATCCAATAACATATGTTATAAAACACTTTGTTGGATCTTTATACAACCTCCCAAGACAATCTTCTCCTTGTTGATGAGGGTTTATAACACCAAGAATGTACTCCACCAGTTGAGTCTTGTCTGATGTCATAGTTCTACTTTGTTCTTTTATAACCTTTTTCTATAATTTGTTGCTTTCACACCAGCATAAAAGAAACTACACTTATAATAATAGAGCCTTACACGAGGTTCATTCTCATGTTTCATTTCTACAACATCAATTATGACTCGGTTTATTTGATTCTTCTCATTATAATCCATGCCCAAACCAAACGTCAACCTTAGAGTCGGGTCTTATGGTCTAGAACCAACTATCACTAATATATTATTATGATGAAGCCCCATACTAGCCTTCTCATTAGGATATGTATTTTTATATTGTTTCATTGATCCTTCACGCTTTATTTTCACATTTTCTATCACCTAATTATTAGGATTTCTTGATTTTGTTTTGGGATCCCAAGGTCTCTCAAGATCTTTAGATTTTCATCATAGTATAAAAAATTCCTCCTCAAGAACTTTTGATATTTTTGACTCTATATTTAACTATATTATTCTAACCATTGATAATCTTGATCTATTTTTAACCTTGAGATTTTAATCAATCATTAGGTCAACAAAGATAAATAAACTATGGGGGGGGGGGGTGAATCTATGTGTGATAGATAAACATAGCTTCTTATTTGTGGGTCTTGTTTTATTGTAAAAAAACTCTCTTTTCCATCATTCTCATTGGAAAGACTAATCCAAAATTAAAACATTAACATGAAACACCTATTTTACTTGATTCACCCTTACTAGGATACATCCAAGTAGAATACAATAATAATAAACTGAAGAACCAAATTTACTATATCACACTATTGTAATAATATTTGGTGAAGACTCACTTTCCCACCTGGTTTACAAAATTTCAAAATTAATAAAACAATTATCTCTCTACTAAAGTGTGTGAATACCCCTTCAGAACATTATTTCATTATTCTAAATTAGTTCATATTAAGTTCACACATTTTTGAGTGTTTAATTATCATTTATTTTCATACAAGGTATCAAATAATTATTTCCAGATAATATCTGAATCATAGAAAACTTCTTTGAAAAATATTCCTCTTATTACAATATTTATTATTAACTGCATGATTCCACTATGTTATATCAACCACATGATTCCCACTATGTTATTATCACTATGTAAATCCTTACAAAATATCCCTCACACACTTATTCCATCATCATGTCCCTTACATGGTTTCAATTCACTACATAATTTCTTATGCATACTTGATTCCAAGAAATCCCTTTCATAGCTGCTGCACTTCTTTATACCCATTATGACTTAGAAAAAATTCCATCATAATAAATATTATCATAATTTATTCTTAGTGATTAACTGATATAATGTGATTAATAGGTCCTTATATATTCAGGGTCTCTTAAAAATAAGCTTTCTCAAATTATTGTTCACACCTTCACCAAAAACCCATACATATAAAGCCTTCCTACTTTGGAATATGAATGATGACCTCATCATGTGATCATGTCATCCTCTTTCATGATCCACTTGGATCTTACATGATCAACCAAAATTCCATCACTCTAATATGAATTATTTCCTCCTCATGTGGTCACGTGATCAACTTTAATTGTTTCTGTGGATCTTAAATGGTAAAATGACAATCCATTATACCAACATCAATAACAGCCACCTCACATGGTCATGTGATCATCCATCTCAGTCTATATGAATTATATACTGTCAGAAAATCCTCATGTGGTCCTATAAAATCTAATGTTGTTCATGAAATACTTATGTGTAAATCAACATTTTCTTGGGATTTTCATGCCCAAAAATTTGGCTAACACCGAGAATCACCATCACCTTATTCAAACATCATTCCATACACCTTCTAGAGATTCCATACCATTTCCTTGGATCTTTTTTTCCATATGATTTTATAAAAATCACCCTTGAAATTTATAAAGGAAATTTTCCACCTCATATTAAAAAAACTCAACAATCCTAAAAATAATTCAATGTCACCTTGAGATTTTCCCCAACCCCCCAATTGGGTTTATTGAGATCTCTTCTCCCTTTTATACCAATTTTATACTTATATTTATATCTTGTTGATAGTCCATTGAGAACTTCCTTAATTTACCAGAATTCACATCATGTGACTCCAGATAGTGACCAACATTTAACCAACACATAATCTAAGACAACATGATCCATGATTGGTGTGATAAAAAAGAGTAGCATGAAAAGTTCATCAATGAATCACTTCCCTCTTCAAACCAACTTTCATACAACTCTCCCTTTGAAGTGGAACCATATCATCATATATGATTAGAATAATGGCACAATACTGTTGTAACCAAACCATTTATTTATCTTCGAGAAGAATTATGGCACTCAAGAATACCACATCTTCTGCCCCACTAAGAAACTACTATCATCATGAACCAATTGGTTAAACTATATTTATATATCAAATTTTAATGAAAAACATCAATATTTTCAGATTTTAAACTCCACCTTTTCAATATTCCTCTTATCAAATTTTCCACCTTTAAGGAAAAAGGATTCTCCCTATTTTTAAATGAACAAGAAGGAAATTCCTTTGAAATATTAAATAAGGTAGATAACATATATATGTATATTGGGAATAATGCACCATACATAAGAGATAAGAGGTTCCACATCCACACTGTTTAAGTATGGGGGTTCAAATAGGCTCTAATATCCATCAATGTCTTTCAAATTATTCTTTAGTTAAGGCCTTTTTATAATATATAAATCATGATGTTATGTAGGCACATACTTCAACATCAAAAACCCATGCTACACCATCTACTTGATAAAATGGAACTTGATTTCAACGTTCTTAGTTCGTGATTGATGGACTAGATCTTTTATAATATTTTTATAGCATGAATTGTCATAATGGATTATGATTGAATACTTTACATCAACTCCCATATCTTCAAGATTATTCTTCATCCATAATAACTATGTTTATGATTAAGTGTCCATGACATATTTGAGCTTCTATAATTCTTAAAGGAATGCAACATTTTTTCATTCTTAACTATGAAATGAAAAGTATTCTTAGATAAAATGCACCACATCACATTAACATTCAGTCATATTCAAAACCAGCTCAATCAATATTTGTATAACCCAATATCTCTTGATTATATTTATAATTGTACATAAAAGAAAAATCTAATATTCTATTGATATACTAAAGTATTATTTTAACCATAAGTAATTGGGTTTTTATCAAATAAATACTATTCCAAATTATATTTGATAAAAATAATATCACATTGTTCCACAGTTATGTTTAGTAGGATACCAATGATTTGATTGAATTCTATGTGATTTACCACTTTTCCTTCAACATGTCATGGTATGTTCATCTAATATATGACTGAATCCATCACTAACTTGAAATTTTCTATTCCAAATATTATCATAACCATCTTTTAATATTTGGATTGTGAGATAGATTTTCCAGTTCTTTCTTGTTTCACTTGTATACCATGGAAATTATCAACTCTCTAATAATTGAAATTTCTAACTCGCATTTCATATATTTTTCAAACTATTCTCACTTTGAATTATTAATTAAAACAAATATTATACCATAAATATACACCAACACCATCATCCTTTGATTACACTCATTTTTTATATAGAGATTGTAATTAACTCCACCACTCTAGAAATTAATATTTTTCAAATACTAATCAAATATTGAATACCATACTCTTAGTGACTGATTTATACCAAAATGTCATTATTATTCCAAATGAAAGTATTCTCATATTAATGAACAAGAAAACCATCCGAATTATTTGTGTAAACCTCTTCCTCTAGAAATCCATTCAGGAATACATATTTGACATCCATATGGAAAATATTGAATTTTATTTTCACTAGTTAGATAATAATAGTAAGATAATATCTATCCTTGAAGAATATGAAAATGTATCATATATATAGATTCCATAAATATTATATTACACCATGAAAAATAGTCACACTATTTTTAATATACATACTATATTTTTTTTTTCGGGAAGACCGATTTTTTATCAATGATATTATTATATTCCAAACTCAAAAAATCTCCCAATTCTCATGATTTTCAATTTGTTAAAGAACTTCATTCATTTACTAAAACCACTATCATCTCCTACAAATTATTCAAAAATTTTTATCTCTTATTATAATAGGAAGGATGATTACAATAGAGACTTTATTATGTTTATTTATAATAGAACTGTCTGATCATCGATGGTATACTAACTATCAATTTCAGCTTATCTCTTCAGTATATTATGTGATAAATGTCTAACTTTATCCTACTAATAATATATTTCTTATTCTGAATCAATATTTACCACCTATGTTCCCCCTAAACTTCTATCCTTCTCATCAATAACCACATTATATTGTTCATTATTTTGATGAGGAATCTTCTCTATTTCTACCATAATAACATCATTCATCTTCAAAAAATTTCTAGGAACTTATTTAATCAATTATATTATTTTTTTAATTTTTGTTAAGTATCCAATAAATGTCCCTTCATCTCTATGGGATTCAAACATCTTATTTTATCCTTATAGATATTAAAGCACTTACATTAGAATACTTGAAATTAATTCAATATTGGATTCATTCAATACTAGAGCATGTATGGAGTTTTATCATCACATGTACACAAATGTTTTGTTAGATATATTAAATTATTTGAATATTACTTATTTCAAGAAACATATATGAAATTCCTTTCTCAATAAGATTGATATTTTCCATTTTGTTGATATACCAGTTTATTAACTCAAACACCCATTTTTTTGAGGAGTTATCACTACAATGAAATTATACATTGTCCCATGTTTCTAATAATAATTATCCACATGGTTATTTGTGACCCCTTTTACATTATTGGTTTATAATTATGAAATCACCTAAAATATAATCCTTAAAGCCACTCTTTGATATTTTTTTATGAATTGAACACCTCTTGCTTGTGTGTGATGGAAAGTATCAATGATATTATACTATAATCATCAATGAATATGAAATATTATCTCTTTTACATCTATGGATCTTGGTGAGATATGTCAATACACATCAATATCCACCTATTAGAAAACACATTTTGATTTTTTTTCTATTTCATTGAATGTACTGCATGTTATCTTCCATTATCAGAAAGAACCACATGCTTGTGTACAATAACATGACAACTTATGTTGATCTCATGATTTTTCACTTTTCACCATATCTTCCATGTATGGTTGGATCAAATTACAAAGGAATGTATTCCCCAATCTATTCTAATATTTATTGTTGTTTTAGCCAAAATTTTATGTTTGGTAGCCCAAAATGAAATACCCAAACATATTACTAGTATAGTGAAAGTATGGGGTTGATCCACAAATAGAGAGAGTAAACACATTCTGTTTTTATAGTTTTTACTTAATTAGGTGAAGATTAACTAAATTTCAACTCTATATTTGATGATTCAAAGAGAAAGTAAATGATTATTCTATTTCTTAATAAATTTCATTAAAGATAAAGTAAAATTGATTTTGAAGATAAATGAGAAGAATGGGTTGGGGCTGTGTATTTTTTAGGCTATAAATAAATTGATTTTCTTATAATGTTTTGTTGTTCATAATAACCCACATCTCTAGGTTTAGAAATTAATAGAACCCCCTAGGTATGGTTAGTTTCATTTACTTCAATAGAGACTAATTCCGTGGTCTGGAATTTTATTCCTATTAATTTTATTAATTACATGCCATTTTGAGATGATAAGTGCATCCAATGATCATGGGTGTAATTTTTCATAATCCCTATAAAGATCACTGGAAAATCCATTCTTTGTCTGATACAGGGTTTCCAGTATTATTTAGAAAGAATTTCCAAGGGATTATAAGAGAGATATAAATAACAGAAATATGATAAGAAATTTGATTAATAACAAACCATTATCATCCATAGCCCTAACACATGGAGGATTTAGCTACAGGTGGTGTATATAATAACTAATAGACTCTTAATAGTAGAATAAAGCATTAAAGAAGCTTCAGATTGAAGATTATTAGGATGGAAGAGTGGCATCACCTTATCTTTTCTCCTCCCTCTTTCTCTTTATCTTTCTTCTTATCTCTCCTTTCTTCATTCATTTTGTGTCTCTATTTCTCCACCCCAATTTAGTCCCCGAATTTGGAAATCATTCCCTCCAATTTATAGTATTCAAAACTACATAGGGTATACCGTAATGTACAAGGCGTGTGGTCATGTAAAATTGACTTGGATCCTATTCTGCTACCAGTAGGTGATCTGTTGTGCCAACCTTGAATTTAGAGGCGTTGAAGGTCAATTAGTGGGCGTACCCGGCGTGTAGTGCCTCCCCAGATGGCATGTAGTATCAACTTCAGCCACCAAATGATTCTAGAAGGGAGAAAATGATGTGTAAAGTGCAGTACACATTATGTAAATCATGGACGAAAACATGGGCGGGTACTCAGTCTGGTCGATCCGTGTGTTAGGGAAATGATACACAACATTTTTATGATATACAATATGTATATACAAGAATTTTGGTTCTAATATTTCCCCGATTTGTGTCTTCAGCTTGAAAATACCTGAAAATTATCATGACCACAAAATCAAAGTATTTTATCTCAAAAAAATAGTTATTCAATGAAAACATGTTTCGATACCCAATAAAATGTATGAAAATACATACACAAATCAGGCACATCAAATTCCTCCACACTTAACCATTTTCTTATCCTCAAGAAAAATCTCAACATCAATCAATAGAATCCATACTCTAAAAAGAGAAGCATTAAACTAATTATAATTTTAAATACTCAATCCATAGCAGAGGATTTTAAAATGCACAAAATATATTTCAATTCCAAAGATATTCTAATCATGCCTCCTATTTAAGTCAATTAAATATTTTTATCCTCTTTCATCTGCATTTTTTTTTAACTTTTCATAAATAAATATTCCACTTGACGATTTACCTCACAAAAATTCCAACACTCATCAATCAATATTTTAATCAGAGTTATGCTCCATCTTAAGTATATGCACTCTATCCATAGGCTTGTAAAAATTCTCATTCTATACTTCAGAAGTAAAATTAGAAAAATCATGAGGGATTTTAATAAGGTTCAAATGCCTATGAGGCTAAGGGTTGGCAGGTAATGATGTGAAAAATAATCTTATATGCTTGAAAAAGAAAGATGAATATTTAAACAATAATGCTTGATATTCAAAATATAGCTTACTGAAAACGCACCCCCAACCAATATCTCTCAAAGGGTATCATCACCATCATAGTCCCTTACTAATAGGGGTTCATAAACCATCAAATATATGTAATGAATAAATTTGGTCCCTCTTTTTTATTTTTCAATATTTATCCATTTTTATACAGAGACCACCAAGAATACAATGAATAGTGGTTTTAATACCCTTCATCCCAAATGAACAAGTAGTACTCTCCCCCACACTTAAAGGTATGCTTTCTCACTAAAATATACCATGAATTTCCAAAAATACCTTCTAGATATCAAATTAATAATCATGAAATGTTATGAAATAATTTAGGGTTGGATAGGAAAATAGTCTTGTAATATGGATTCCTATCAAGGCAGTTCATAGTTTCTATGGGTTTTACAAAGATCAGATGTAGATTAGGTCTCATGGTCAAAGGTGATGAAAATAAATCAAATGACTCAATCATTTTAATGTGATTAAAAATATTCATGTTTTTAAGAGAGAGACTATAAAGTTATGGTAGTTATGTATATCCCAACAAACTCTCCAGAAAGAGGGTATAAGAAAGAATATTTCAAAAGTAATAGAATACCTCTTGGGAATGACAAAAAATAAAAGGTCAATCAAGTCATGACATGAGTGAAAATTATTATTCTAATAAATGTAAATGTCAAAGACTTAAAATCAAGAATAAAACTACATCTGCAATCATTTAAATATTCATTGAAATTGAAAATAATCTTGTAACTTTTAAAATTCCTTTTTATGACATTATTATTTAAAATAATAATTAATCAAAAAAATTCCACATTATAAAATATTTTAACTATTATTGATGTCTCATAGATTAGTTTAAGTGAAAATACTATTGTAGTCAGAGACCCTCCCCTACACTTAATATGGCACATGGTCCCCCATGTGCAACACCATGGTAGAAGAGATGATGCGGGAACACATTGGTGATAAGGATGAGGGGAAGTAGTGAAAGAAGTAAAGATAATGAAAAATGAAAAAGAAACTATAAAATTAGACTCCCCTCATGGAGAGTTTACAAATATGGGATGTATTCTAACGAAAAGTTATAATCAATTCTCCATAGTACCTGTGACTGGTGAAGAAAAGGAAATAGAAATTTTAAAATACATACATCATCATAGAACATACAGATAAAAAAAAGATATATATATATATATATATATATATATATATGTATATAAATTAAACAAACGTGACAAAAACTAGTCATGGGGTGGCCTCAGAAGACGCATCATTAGCAATAGGGGGATCTGCCAAAGGAGGATCAGCCGTAGTGGAAACTGGAGACACCAGATCTATGCTCTGAGTGGATAGCACTGTGGGAATATCCGTCATGGAAGGAGGAGGAACCATAGTTGGAGATCTAGCATTATAGACTTGCATGGAATAATTGACCGATACATCTTGGTGGGTAGTTGTAGTAATCGAAACCAAGCTGGTAGTGTATTAGAGAGAAAAATATGTGTCTAGGGATAACAATGTTGGCTGTGTTGTGGAAGGATGAGGAGTGGATCAAGGAGCAGATGCTACTAGTAGTGAAAAGACCTAGTGCTTGAGGATGAGTTGAAAAATACCATCCATCTGTGTCTATGTCTAAGAGATTGTAGCCTGGTGGTGCTGAAAAAGGTCCGGACAGTGGTCCAGGGTGGCCAGGCGAAGTGAAATGGGGGGAGGAGTTAGTCAAAGATGTGGGCAGAGGTAGGACTTTGTATGGGCCAGAATAAGAAGGAATGGTGGAAGAATATGGAAGGGAGGAAGTTGTGAGGTGGGGTGGTGAAGGAGCGTCCCCTTGTGGATGGGGTGGTACCGACTCTACAAAACCATCGAGAGTAGTTTGGTCATCTCTCACCCCTACAGGAACTGGGACATCCTTCCCAACCCCCTAGCCATCACCCCGATGCTCGACCATCTTCATGCAGGTAAGAATGAGGAAGTCAATATACTTAAGAGAGACCAAGGGGTTATGAGGGAGAGAGGTCTCAAAAACTCCCAGATAGTGGGCCAATTTAGTGGTATAGAAATCACCGTCCAGGTTTACATGATGTCCATGGATCAAAGAGTGAATGTAAGAAGCAATTAGACAAGGGAGTTCATGGTAGTCATTTCGAACAATACAAGTGAGAAGGTCCATTTCACAACTAGACATGACACCCATATCCTTTGGGTGTGGAAAAATGATAGTGTTGAAGCACTAGTGATGGAAATGAATGGGAGGAGAAATGATTAGTGTGCTCTTCTACGATGTGGGGGTGTACTTGTGGTCAGGCCCAACAAGCTCCCACCACATGGTTATGAGGTCACAGTGCTCATGGCGGGTAAGGGTGGAGAGATGAGGTGGGGTGGAAGGATGGGGATAGAAGCCGCACCCCCATCCAAACTCATCCATAGTCAGGGAAATGTGTCGGTTGCCTAGATGGAAATGAAATAACATGGCTGTATCAGTGGGTGTTTGGCAGTAGGAAAGACCATCAAACTCAAAGGTCAAAATAAAATCCAAAAATAAATATCTATAAGTTAGAGTGTTGACCTGGAGGGTCTCAAGGAGATTCGTATGGCTAAGGAGCTCCTAGATCTCTTCCTAGATGCTTAGATGCTACGAAATTATGATATCAAGAAAGAGTCTACTCAACTAGACCATGTAGTGTGACCATCTTCACAATTGGTTGACCACACGATGACCCTCAGGAAAGATCAGGCCTGGATGAAGCTAAGGGTAGGGAGTTGGTGTTACAGGCTGAGGTGGATCCATTGGTGGTGGGGTAGAAGCGATAGCTGTGCTAGAAGTAGGTGGAGCATCAGATACCTAAGATGCCTCTAAGTAAGGGTAGTAGAGTATGGAGGTACTGGAGTAGTCTAGTCCACTGCTATCATGGAGGGTGCCTCTAAAGGGGTGGAGATAGAAGGCAAAGAAATGAAATCGGAGCTCTCAGTAGTGGATGAAGGCATAGTCAAGGTCGCCATAGGTGCAAGTAGAAGAGGAGGTAGCGAGGCCAATTCTGGGGGCTGGAAAATTGGGAAATTGAATGCGGGCCACTCGGAATACCGAAGAGGAATCTGACGGTGAGGGGGCTTTTTCACCCTCAGTATTGGAAGTGAGATACTTCCCACTCATGGAATCATCAGCTTTGATAGATGAAATAAATAAAAGAAAATAAAATAAAAGAACAAGAATAATAAATAAAAATAGAAGAAGAAGAAGAAAATGTGAGAATTCTAGAAAATAATGTAGTACACGACGCATAGATCTAGGGACATATCATGTTGTATTATATGATTAAGAGGCCATGTAATCTAGATAGACACATCGAGAGGGAATGTGGTAAGGTAAAAACTAGTACACGACATGTATCAAGGTGTACATGCCGTGTGTTACAAATTGGAGTGGTTCCATGAGTTCCCAAACACGACTTGACCATGGTAGGGGATATGACACAAGACATGCCGTGTATAAGTTGTGCACACTATATAGATAAACATCTCTTTCAAGTCATGTAATCCTTCCACCTGGATTCCTTTAAAGGTATGGAGTGCACAACATTTAACGAACATACACATCGTTTACAAAGACATGGGAAGGGGATGTGTGCCACATGACACGATCTGGTCCTTGAGGGGTAGGTGAAGGCATATGACATGATCTGTTCCCATCATACACGCCATGTATATTGGAATTCATGAAATTTTCCCTATGTGGACCTATACAGAATGTACATGGTGTGTGTTCTTCGCTCACCCTGTGTACTGCTGGTCAAATATGAATGGTCAAACAATCCATAAAATGACCTAAATTCTATGGCAACATTGAAATAGAGGGTCGAGAAGGAAATAACTTGAGTTTGGATAGAAATTCATAAGAAATCAGGAGGAAAAAACAAAAAAAATAGCAGATTGGTGTGAGGGAGGTAGAGTGGCTTCCTTAAGAAGAAAATGAGGGGGGGGGGGTGAATGACATGGGGTCATGATGGGTAGGGTCACAACCTTTATAACTGAACTACATAGTGTTTCATCAAGAATACACGCCATGTATGAGGTTTTTAATAAGTTATATTAAAGTAAACTATATAATAATAATAATTTATATCTTAAAAATGAATATTAATGAAAAATATATTTTATTTGAAAAAAAACTAAACCTATACATGTAATGTATCGAAGAAATACATGTAGTGTTTTCTAAAATTTGAAAAAGAGAACTACAACCTTCAGTCCGATGCTTGGGGTGTGATTTGAACCAGCGACCTACAGTTCCAAATGAAATCCCTCAACCACTAGAGTGAAAATTGTAGTGATGTACAATTTTTTTTACCTTTAATATTTAATTTATAGGTATAGTGATACATAGGACAAAGAAAAATAGTGGCATGTGGTTTTAATTTGAATAAAAGGGATGAAGCGGGGAGATTAGCTGAGTTTGAACCTGGGTATTTTGAATCTAGGACTGAGACTCTTTCAATCTACCAACTTCGCCCGCATGTATTCTTTTTTTTTTTGAAACTGTTTGAATTATTAATGAAAACATGGAACACATGACATATATCAAAATTCATGCTGTGTGGTTTTATAAATATTAAAAATGATGGAACTATGCCGGTTGTTAGGATTCAAACCCATGTCTTTTGGATCTGGTTTATGACTCTGGCCAGCCAGTATATCCCTTTCTTGGGTTTTTATTTTTAAGGAAACCATTATATTTTGTTTGGAAAAATTCCTCACATGCTGTTTAACTAAACATGGGTTAAAAATAATGAACCATGTACCGAAGCTAGTTATGGAGTGATTCGATCTGACGATGGTTTTGATACATTTTGGTGACCTTACCATCGTCACAAGCATCATAACTATTTATTAACTAAAGTAATATATATGTATTCTTTGATTTTTATTAGAATTTACATTAAAAAGAAAAATATACATTGTGTGAAAAGGTGATACATGGAATCTTGTACCTGGGTTTCCTCCCAGGAAGCGCTTTTATGTTAGGTATCTAGCTCGACCTTACCTGAGCCTCTAGTTACTCAAATTGAATGGTGGAGATTGTACCCACCATTTCCTCCATGTGAAGATATGGTTTTAGATTCTTCTCGTTTGACTTAAATGATTGAACATATTCCCCATCTAATTCCACTGCACCATGGTGGAAGACCTTGATAACATGGAAAGGTACCGACCATTGGGACTAGAATATTCCTAGAAATAATCTCAAATGGGAGTTAAAAAAATAGTACCTCATCACTAGGCTAGAATGAATTCGAGAGATCATGTGGTCATGTTCTGCCTTTGTCTTTTCTTTATATAGATTGGCATTCTTATATTCCTCCCACTGAATTTCATCGAGCTCTGTCAGTTGAAACTTGTGTTTCCCTTCCACAGCCTTTAAATTGTAATTCAAGGCATTCACATCCAAATAGGATTTGTTCTTAGGTTCCACTGGTAAATTACATGGCATTCAATAGATTAAGGTGGATGGTGACATAACCAAAGGTGTCTTGAAGGTGGTGTGGTATTCCCATAAGGTATCATCAAGATTCTTGAACTAGTCCTTCCTTAAGGCTCTAATTTTATTTTATAGAATTTGATTCTGTTCTCTATTTGATATATCAAATTGGCCACAAAATTTGGGATGATATGGTGTCCCCATGTTATACTTCACTCCATACTTCATGTGAACATTCCATGTCAAATAATTTTCAAAATGCATCCCTCTATCACTTATCAGAACACATAGAACACCAAACCTACTAAAAATATTATTCTTTAAGAAGACAACTACCACCTTTATTGTGTTGTGTTTCATGGTAGCTGCTTGTACCCATTTGGATACATAATCCACACAAACCAGGATGTAGGAGTTTCCAAATGATGGGGGAAAGGGGCCCATGAAATCAATACCCCATACATCAAATATCATGACATCATGTATGGGATACTAAAGAATTTCAGCTCAGTACACCATGTAACCTTTTCATTGACACCTATTACAGCATGACACAAAATATCTGGCATCTTTGGGCATGGTGGGCCAGAAAAATCCAGATTGAAGAATTTTTTCTATCATTTGGTCTGGATCGTGATGCCCCTAGTTGGGGAAGAATGAAAAAAATACATAATTCCTATAATTACTTCTTTTGGGATGTGGCGGTGGATCGCCCCATATCCACATGAGTAGAATATTATTAGGTCTTCCCAAAAACATCTTTTCACAGGAAACAAAAATCATTTATTTTGTTAGAATGTAAGATCAGGATGAACTACTCCCATATCCAAGTACTTGTCTATGTCTGCATACCATGGATGAGGTGTAACTCCAACTGATAAAATATTATCATCTAAAAAGTCCCCCTTGATTTCTCTATCATCATCTCTTTCCAAATGAGGCAATTACAATATAGAGAGATGATCAGAAACATCATTCTCACTGCACTTATTATCACATATTTCCAAGTCAAACTCCTGGAGGAGAAGAACCCAATGGATGAGTCATGGTTTTGAATCCTTCTTGTTCACAAAACATTTAAGTGATGCTTGGTTAGTTTAGACAATAACTTTGGAAAACACTAAATAAGAGAGGAACCTATCGAATGTGAAGACAAATTTTAGAATTTTTTTCTTCATGGTAGTGTAGTTAATTTGTGATTCATTTAAGAATCTACTGGAATATTAGATCGGTATGAAGATTATATTTAGCCGTAATCCAAGAACTTCTCCTATAGTATAGTCACTTTCACCGCACATAATATCAAATTTTTCCTCCCAACTTGGGGAAATTATTATAGAATCCTATGCCAGTTTTTGTTTTAGAAGCCGGAAGGTGGCATCACATGTTTCGTCAAATTCAATGATATCATCTTTTAAAAGAAAATTGTTTAGTGGTTGAGCTATCCTTGAAATGTCTTGAAAGAATATTTTTTAAAAACCTACATTCCCAAGAATGTGTCGGATTTCATAGATAGAAGTTGGGATAAGAATTTATGAAATGAAATCAATTTTGGATGGGTCAAATTCAATTCCATTTATAGAAATCCGATGGCCTAAGAAAATGCCATTTTGTACCATAAAGTGACACTTCTTCTAGTTTAAAACACCAGACTGGTGTGGTCACACCATTCCTGGACCAATTGCAAATTTCTCAAACAGGCGTTGAATGATTTTCCATAGACTAAAAAATTAACCATGAATACCTCTAGAATTTTCTCTTCCACGTCATTTAATATTGATAACATACATCATTGGAAGGTGGATGGAGAATTTCACATGCCAAAATACATCCGTCTATAGGAAAAAGATCCATATGGTCTGGTGAAAGTGCACTTTTCTTGGTCTTCAGGGGAAATAATAATTTGGTTAGAGCCTAAATAACCATCCAGAATGAAATAGAACTCGTGCTCTTCTAATCAATCCAACATTTGATCCATGAAAGGAAGTGGGAAGTGATATTTTCTTATGGAATCATTATGATTTTGGTAATCCACACATACTCTCTACCTTGTATTGCACTAGAATATTTGGAATACGTGTATGCTTCCAATAATGACTACTATATCCTATGATGAATTATAGATCCTCTAGTTCATAATCAGGATTTATTTCCTCAATGAATGGTTAATTTGTTATATAACAACATCCCATGTCATCTCTTATGTGTCCAAAGTGATTGTCCACTGTAGTCAACACTTAACAATCCTTATTTTCCATAAGTGATACATCCTTAATAGCATTGAGAAAATTGTAGGATACCTTTTCATCTCCTGCCCTAAAGATAAATTCACCTTGCTGAACATCGATCAAAACATTACCAGTATCTAGGAAGGGTCTTCCCAGAATCAGAGGTGTCTTTTGATCATCCTCCATGTCGCGTATGATATAATCAACATGAAGAATCCAACTTTCCACTTTCACTAGACCATCCTCAAGTATCCCTTAATGATATTTAATGGAACAATATGTTATCTATAGTGCCACTTGAGTAGGTTGTAAATATTTCAACCCTGGCTTATTAAAGACTCTATAAGGAATAATATTGACAATATCCCCCAAGTCACAAAGGGATTTCCAAAACTCACAGGATCCGATGGTGCAATAGATTATAAAACTTCCTGGATCTTAATGTTTTGAAGAAAGAGAGTGCTGTACCACCCTTGATCATTTCTTAGTGAGAGGAATCGTTCTAAAATCATCTATCATCCTCTTTTTTGAGAGGATTTAAATCATGAACTACATATATGTTGTCATTTGAGTTAATTATTTTATGATAGGAATACTAATGTAATGTTTCTGAAATACCTCCATAAAATTTTCAAATTGCTGATCCAACTTCCTCTGCTTCATTCGTGCAGGAAAAGGTAATGTGGCTTCATAAGGTTTGACCAGTGCTTTTCCCTTACCATATACAACCTCATTCTCTTTTAATAGGCCTTGTGTTGAGGGAGACTCTAGTATCTTGGCTTCATTATTTTAAGATGAGGTAGGTAGAGTGGGATTTTTACCTTGATTTTTAGTTATTTTCTGGGGTAAATCATTCCCACTTCTTAAAGTGATAGTATTTGCCTCATATTGTGGGTTCTTCTTAGTGTTATCTATTAGTGTACCAGGTTTCCTTGAAGATATTTGATTAGAAAGCTTTCTAATTTGATTCTCAAAGGATTATAATAGTTTCCTCTTGATTATAAAATTGTCTCTCAACAATTGTTATGAATTGTGACATCATTTCTTCTAGTTCTTTTGGGTGTTCTTACTGAGGTTGTTGTTCAGATGGTTGAGGTTTTGGATGCCTTGGTTATTGTGCTAGATGAGTGTTTTGATACAAATTTTTTAGAAGGATCCCTTCCACTGCTGTTTGGGATATGGATTCTGGTATTTCTATTGGCCATAACTAGTTGGCCTTTGAGGGCGGGGTTGAGAATTTTGTTGTTATTGCCCCTAACCCGTGTTTACATTATCTTTCCATGATGGGTTTTGGTATTGAGGGTAAATATTTTTCCCTCTATTTGGAGAAACATAGCTTACCTTACTTGTTGAGGCACCAAAAATTGTCCCTGGGAATTCACCCATGACATGATTATCACCACACTTGCTATATGCAGGGTGATTTATTGCTTAATCTTGAGATGCATTTTTCAGATTCAATGCAACAATTTTCTTTGACACAAAATCAAGTTGAAAAAACATGAATTTTAGTGTAATTAATGTTATAAATGCCCCTATTTTGAGTACTTCACTCAGACTTCCATTGGAAGCTGTTGGCTGACATATCCCTTAGTTAGTTGAAGAGTTCCTTTAGGGATTTCCTCCTCACTATTGCTCCTACAACTGCATCCACCACTTATTTGGTGTCTTTTGTATCACCTCCATATAAATTTTGGACTTCCAACCACAACGAAAGTCCTCAATGATGAAAAGTCATTAAAATTTATTTGAAATGATCCCAGGATTCATTCAAATACTCTAAATAATGTTGTTGAGAATTGGAAATTTCATTCCATAACGTCACTCTCATGGAGGGTGGAAAATAATATGATAAAAATGCCTGCTCCAAAGCCACCTAGTTGAGGATGAAATGTTGAGGCAGTCCTTTAATCAATTACTTCTATTTATCCCTTAAGGATAAGGGGAATAAGTGAAGTAAAATGACATCCTTAGAAACCCCATGATAACGGAATGTGTCCCAAATCTCCATAAAGTTTGAGAGATGAGTGTTGGGGTCTTAATTTGGTAATCCTCCAAAATGAACCGTATTTTGGATTAGAAATATAATATCTTTCATGATCTAAAAATTATGAGCTTGCACCGGTGTTATGAAAATATCAATATCTACCCCTTGGATAGAAGGAAGATAATACTTTATAAGGGTACAGTGTAGGGGAAATAGTTCTTTAGGAGGTGGGGGCAAAAATTGCTTCTCAAGTGAAAAATAAGGCCCCTACCTTGTCTTTATGTATGGAAACTGATCTAGTGGATGGTACTGGAGGGGTTGCTGTGGGCCAGAACCTAGAACAAATGGAGCAAGTTGTCTTTGCCGGTTCTATGACATGAACCCCATAATTTTTTCTGGTGGAAGTTGGATATGCTAATACTCAGCAGCTAGTTGTTGGTTTTTATTGTCATCAAACATGAACTACTATCCGACTCCTTATAAAGTAGTCGATTATGCATATTCTCTGTTTTATATGGGGGGGTTTGGGTTGTAGTCACCCATAAGTGACCGACGTCACCTCAAGATCGTTAGTTTGATCTCCGGATCAACCAAAATGAATTATGATGACTTGGCAATCTTGGAATAACTGATACAACCTCTCATGCACTTGTTACCCTACAAAACATGAACCAATACACAAAGAACAAAAGAGGAAAACTAAAATTATTAAAAAAAATGACATTCAGAACAAAATTTATTTTTTTATAATTTTTGGTTTTTATTTTCAATTTAATTAACACAAACTTGATTTTATAAAACACCGTTAACTTTCGGTCCCTAGAAATGGATCCATAATTTTATATTGTTTTAGCCAAAGTTTTATGTTTTTCAGTCCAAATTAAAATACCCAAACTTATTACTAGTATAGTGTAAGCATGTGGTCGATCCACAAGGAGAGAGAGTAGTTGCATTCTTTTTTTTCTTGTTTATACTTAATTAGGTGAAGATTAACTAAATTTAGGGTTGATATTTGATGTTTCAAAGAAAAAGTAACTACTTATTATATTTCTTGATAATTTTATTTAATGATAAAGTAAAATCTATTTTGTTGATAAATGTGAAGAATGTGTCGGGGTTTTGGAATTTTTTGTTTATTAATAAATTAATTTTCTTATCATGTTGTGTTTTTCCTAATAACTCACTTATCTTGGTTTGGAAATTAATGGAACCCACTTAGTATGGTGAGTTTCGTTTAAGTCAATAGAGACCAATTCATCGGTCTAGAATTTTATTCCAATTAATTTTATTAATTGTTGGACATTTTGAGATGATAAGTGAACCTAATGATCATGGGTGTACATTCTCATAATCCCTCTAAAGATCCATGGAAATTACGTTTCTTTTCCGATATAGGGTTTCTAGTGATATTTAGCACGAATTTCTGAGGGATTATGAGAAATATATAAATAACAGAAATATAATAAGACAATTGATTAATAACAAACCATAATCATCAACATCCCCAAAAATTGGGAATTTAGCTACACATGTATTAATTAATAACTAACATACTCTTAATACCCGAATAAAACATCGCAACAACTTTATATTAAAGATCGTGATGAAGGAAGAGTGGATAACCTCCTATCCTCTCTTCCCTCTTTGCTTATCTCTCTCTTATTCTCTCTACTTTATTTTTCCATTCGATGTCTCTATTTATCCCATCCTTTTTAGTCCGCAAATATGGAAATACTTTCCTCCTATTTATTGTATTCAAAACTACACGATGTATACGATAAAGTACAAAGCGTGTAGTGTAACGCCCCGACCCCAGTTACCCAGAGTCGGTGCATTATTACATAACATTGGAATGATCACAAAAAAGATCAAATCTCGAAAGACCGATTGGTTTAGTAGCCTTGGAAACACTAGATATATTCATAAAGTTTTACATTACATCATGAAGTGAAAAACTACTACAAAAACATATTGTCTCTATAATCCACACTATTATCCCCTCATAATATCCCTGCAGGTCATTCATAATTTACTTCTTCACATCCTGGGGAAAATAAAACATAGAAAAGGGGTGAGCTCAAATGCCCAGTAAGGATAATAATATAGCGGAAACTTTCATAAATAAGAATAAACATTTAAGGTAGTGTATAACTAAAACAAAACCCTTTTAAACTTGAACTTCAACATAGTATGGAAAAAATAAAATGAAATAATTCCATTTACTTATTCACATGGATATTATACTAATCAAATAATCACATGCAATATCAATAACCACTTTCATAATGATGGAATGCATAATTCCAGACTATCATAACCACATAGCCAAGGCCTCATGCCAAGACTACAAATAAGATTTTGTCAAGGCCTTGTGCAAAGACACTAGTTTGTCTCATGAGACCTACTGATGCATCGAGGATCTATAGTGGGCTCCACCCGTCACATATTAAGTCCAATGAATTCCCATAGGAAAAGGCTTAAACATAACATAAACATTCGTATTAAAACTAGCATACGAAATGTCAATACTTTCACCATAAACCATGAATGGTATAAAAATAGAACATCCACAGTCAAACATATCACAAAACTTTCAATATAATATAGAAGTTTTGTATCATAATAATTCAACTTCAAATAATCTTAAAATTCATCAAAGGATGTTGACATAGATGAAATCAAAACTATTTGAGAGAAATATCTATTTTCTCAAAATCATTGAAAAGTCACACATTTATAAAGGAAGTAATTTAAAAGAGATTTTTGAATCAAAGTGTCCTATACCACTTTGAAACTTTTGAAAAGAAATATCATTTCAAAACCTTCATGTCCATATAAATAAATCCTTAAAATCATTTTGAAAACATGGACATTAATTAAAAATATTTAGAAAGATAAATCTTTAGGACATTTAAAATTATGATCTTGATAAAGAGTACCTTTCAAAAATTCTTAAAATATTCATTTTGAAAACATTTAAAAGTCACATAATTATAAAATAAAACATTTACTTTGAAAATATTCTTATAATCTTGTATGGGAATATTTGACAATTTTATAACGATGGTAAATAGACGCACCCGCCGTATAAGTTAAAAAAACATTCTTACCTTAAATTTGTCGAAAGATAAAAAGTGACTTTTTTGGAAAACGACGGGAATATTCCTTTAAAAACACATAAGGGTATAAATGACTTTAACCCATATTCTTTTTAAATATTAAAAATGTTTTGAAATACATTTCGAAGAAACATGGATGTGGATGATAAAGAGATCCCAGTAGATAATTGCGTATAAACAACCTCGGATAATGAAGAGATTGTGAAATAAACCCTTACCTTGTACTTTTCCTTGGTTGGGGGTAGGTTAACCTCCTGTATAATGGTTAAATAATTGTTATTAAATTATACAAGAATCATATTCATTCATATGATATCATATATGATCTTTTAGCATTGCTCTGTTAATAATATCTTAGAATTATCGTTGTTTCGGGTGTTAACTTACTCATTTTCTTTTATATGTTTTGTTACGTAAGCCGTTGTTGTCATGGATAGGTTGTATTTTATTCATATCCAGAATGATATAAAGTCCTTAAAAATTATTTTTAAATCATCAAATGATAATTATACTTGAATGGATACGATAGAGAATGAATCTCATCGCGTTCGTGGAGACGGTAGTCCGTACGTACGCACGAGCGACAATATCATTCTTTTGATATTAAAATAATATATAATTGGATATTATATAATATATAAAGAATTATTATCATGTTATATTTATTATTTACATGAGTTACACATCATTATTATACCCATCCAAATAATAATATATTGAATAACAATTACACCATGACGTGGAGACAGTAAGTCGTACGTACGCACGTATGGTGACATGTTATTCAAAGGGTGGATAGAATACTGAATATGGTTGTACCATATTTATAATAACATAATAGTATATATAAGATACTAGATTTATTATTTTAGAATGGTAATAACAAAGAAAGAAGAAGTCGAAGAAGAAATGAATTTGAAAAATTGTGGTGAAAACATTACCTCTTCTTCAGGTTCTTCCTTTTGATTTGATCAAAAGGGCTCCTTAGGTTGGCTTTATGATCAAACTAAGGTCTCTAGATTGTATTGAGGGAAGTTTAGAGAGTATTTGGGCAGATTTTGGCTGAACCAAATGGCTTTGAAGGTGTGAATAAATGAGAAGGGGGAGTGCCCTTTTATAAGAGGGGTGAGGGGCACCTTTGGAATATCTAGAAATATTAATTTATAATAAATTCTTATTCAATTTCTAATGGATCCAAAGTTAATTATTCAAAGGTTAAGGTGGGGATAGGTCGAATAAAATTCAACCAATAGAATTTAGAGAGGTTTGGGTTACTATATTTACCTTATCTGTTATTTTTTAACTCTTAGTTAATTAGTTTGACATTTACCATGTCACTTTATATTTTTATATTATATAGTTAATAAACTTACTATATACATCCAAGAGACCCCCAAGTGGTCCATTAATGACACATATATCATGATATAAGTCTCTTGGCCGAACCGTAGATTTTTAAGAATTTAATATACAATAATAATATACTATTTGTTTTAAAAACTCTTTTATGTCAATTTTGACACTATTCAATAGTTGATTTTTGTGAAACTTATAACAGAATCATTACTTAGAAAAAAGTCAATTAAATCAATCCTGATATGTCATATTATCCTAGAAAATTAGTTTAATTCATTAAAAGTCTCAAATTATATTTATTTGGGTATTTATAATATCAATTATTTTAATTTTTCACTATTATGGTAATTACTACATCACCATTGTGTCATATATCTATTAAATTATTTAATGTCTAAAAATTATAAATAAAATACCATTATGTAGGAAATATGTTTAGATTTCTAATGAATATTTATAGTCGAAAATACAATATATATAACCCTATTTAAAAATTGTTTTTCTAAAAGATATATGCTTGTGTCATTTTTGTATTCATTTTAACTTAATTAAAATAAAGTGTCTCTATCACTTACAAGTGGCACCATGGGGTCCCAAAATCGACCCAAAGATGCCTATGGTCGAACTTGTATCAACCAATAAGGTTAGAACACGTTTTAGAGTAATTTTGTATTATTATAATATTATTTTTTAACCCTTATTTACCGGATTTACCCTTTAATCATGGAAAATAAAATATTTACCGAAGTACTTATTCAAAATGTCTAAAAATAAAAGTTACCTATTTACACAATTTGAACATCCTGATTCCAAATATGGAATCCATTTTTCCAAATTCAAAACACAGAAGTGGCAGAAATTAATTTAAAATTAATTCCCGTAGTCAAAAAAAGCGTGTTTTTAAGATATAATAACTATCAAAAGATTGACACTTGTTTATGTTCGGTTTAATTGTGAAATTATGTCCAATGAAAAAAATCATATTAAATGGTAAAAATATATTATAAATATACTTTAAAACCACTCAAATTCATAATTTATCAATATAAATTATTTCGATTAAAAAAGTTGTTTTTAATTAAAATTTAGTAATTTTCACTATTCATCAAAATATAAGTGTTATCTGAAAAGTTACAAAATTTCACCCTCGGCTAAACTCGATATTCCGAATCCAAGAATGAAGTCCATTTTGAAATATAAAATATATAAAATTTTAAAAACTAGGTATTACTATTCATAACGGCTAGTTTGATTGGTTGTGGTGTTTGTTAGAACCCGAAGTTGCGTATAACACACGCTACTGTATTATTAAAAGGAAAGCGTACCGTGGAAGCTTGGGATATTTCATTTTAAATTTTTGATGTCCTCATTTAGTCAAAAAGTTTAAAATATTGTATTTAAAAAGGGTTCACTATTAAAATTTTGTAAAAGTGAAATACTGAAAATGAATTTGTTCTTACATTATGTCTAAGAAACTAATAATATGGATTATAAAATTATAAGGGTTATATAAAGTTTAAAATTTAGTTAATACTATTCATAACATCTTTTTAATGGCTTGTTTGGTAAGTCACGGTGCGATTGAACTCGGTGTTGCGTGTAGTGCAAGTTATTGAATTATTTTTGAAGAAATAACACACTATGAAATCTTAGGGTTTTATATTCTCCCCTCCTTCAATAAATTGCATCCTCGCAATTTGAAATTGTTCTTCGAAAATAAAAGGTTGAAAATAAAAAATATCTTTCTGGGAAAACCCATATCAAAAATTGGGTTACTAAAATTTAGTATTAATATGAGGAAAAGAGAAATGAAAGGGTCACCACCAAATTATGATCTCGATTAGGAGAACATTGGTGGAAATTAGAGACATATAATTGGAGGAAAATGTAAATATTTATAGGTAGTGATTGAGTTCATCAATCACAAATAAGTGTAAAATTTAGGTCCTTAAATTCATCAATCTTTGATGATTTAAAATACCATCGGTTCAACAAAACATAGGGTATTAGGATAACACATTTTTTGTTTTAGGATTCCTTAACTAAAGTATAAGAATTAATTTCTTCATAGAATAAGAGAAGAAGAAAAATATATTCTTGACAAGTAGAGTTCCATCCTTTAACTAATTTCTACCACAAACTCATCTTTCACTCTAAAATATAATAGAAAAAAATATATTTTATCTATCCTATTCATATAGGGTTCTAAAAAAAACGAATTTATAATTCATTTACTAGATATTTTAAAAAAAATACATTATTTAATCTCGGACATCACGTGGGTCAGTGGTAGGTGATACACCCTTGTCGCCCTTTAGTTATGGGTTCAAGTCTCACGGACTTGCCGGACGCGACGGGTTGCCGCCCGACCTCCGAGTTGTCCTTTTATGGCAATCCAAAATAATCCAAACTAGAACTATCCAAAATAATTCAGTCCAAAATTTATAAGGAAGGTAAACACAATAAAGATCCTTTTTTTCTGCGTAATAACTTGTGAACACCTTCATCATGTATTCTATTAAAACACTGCAACATCCTAAATTACCATAAAACCTTAATGATTACATTCATGATCTCTTATTCCTTAAAGAATAATAGATATATTCCTTCAATCCAAAAAAATGTTTTAAACCCCAACAATGATGGAATATAAAAATCATTAATCAGTTTCAAGGTAGTCAAGAATATCCAAAATAATTTATCCAAATCAATCATGTATTATTCCAAAATCACTACCTCGGTATCAGAACTATATTATGGTTTATCATTCTCTCAACCATATATTTTCCAAAAAATTATCCTGCTATTGAGTCACTTTTCTTTGTTCCACACAATCTCAAGTCTTTAATGAAATAGTACTGCAGTACAATCCTTATATACTCCATAATTATTATAACAAGTACATTGTTGATACAACACTCAAATGACATAATCAACACAAGAAACCTAATCATTCCTATTCATCTGTGGTAGTATCATAACATGATTATTATCCAATAGCATCATTTGCGGCATAGTCTGATGACTGGTACAAAGGTTCTCATAGTGTCCAAACTCCTTGCAAATGAAGCATTGTACATTTGAAACCATTTTCTTACTCTTGCAGTCACGTACTTTGTGCCCTTTTCCTCCACACTTATAACAAACTCCCATTCCTTTCAGGCAAGTTCCAGGGTGTTTCTTCCCATAGTTATCACATATGGGAAAATTATTCTTTTCCCTCTTCCCTTTATCCGTCTTTCTCTCTTCCATCCTTTTCTTCTCTTGCTTACCTTCAAAGCCATAGGACTTAGTAAACTCTTTACTTATCTTATCAACACATGATATTATTTCTTCATATGATAATAATACATAGGAGACTATTTCTCTTATAAATTCTGGCTTAAGACCATGAAAGATATGATCCTTTTTTCTCTTTGGATCATGTGCATTGCTGGAGTTCTCATTCCTTCTACTGGGAGCCATTTCTAAACAGTGGCATACACTAGATTAGTTTATGAATAATAATACCTAATCCCAAACTTGTAAGACACATAACATAAATTAAATAGTTTATGGATATAATCCATAATCATAAAAATTTCTCCTTTGAGTAAGTATATACTCATAAACCCTTCATAATGGTTTGTAAAGAAAATGAGAATTATCCTAAGCATATCCCCCGGGAGTGTCGTAACCAAGAGTGCAGCAAGGCCTGTTGTGGTGCACCCGTTCCCATTCGAGTCTAGCTCAAAGCAGTATTTTCGGGTTTTGCCCCTAGGTACATCTGTTCCAGAGCCGCCTCTACCTGCTCGTATCCAGACATGGATGTATTTCTCGGATAACTCACAAAATCTCTACAATACCAAAATTCTACGAAGTTCTTCTATACTAATCCTCAAAGTTCATCTTAGGTATACATGCTCTAATCAAAGTTTATCTAAATCTAGCTTCCAAGGTTTGTACTAAACTTCCTATGATACCGACTATAACGCCCCGACCCCAGTTACCCAGAGTTGGTGCATTATTACATAACATTGGAATGATCACAAGAAAGATCAAATCTCGAAAGACCGTTTGGTTTAGTAGCCTTGGAAACACTAGATATATTCATAAAGTTTTACATTACATCATGAAGTGAAAAACTACTACAAAAACATATTGTCTCCATAATCCACACTATTATCCCCTCATAATATCCCTGCAGGTCATTCATAATTTACTTCTTCACATCCTGGGGAAAATAAAACATAGAAAAGGGGTGATCTCAAGTGCCCAGTAAGGATAATAATATAGCAGAAACATTCATAAATAAGAATAAACATTTAAGGCAGTGTATAACTAAAAAAAAAACCTTTTAAACTTAAACTTCAACATAGTATGGAAAAATTAAAATGAAATAATTCCATTTACTTATTCACATGGATATTCTACTAATCGAATAATCACATGCAAAATCAATAACCACTTTCATAATGATGGAATGCATAATGCCAGACTATCATAACCACATAGCCAAGGCCTCGTTCCAAGACTACAAATAATATTTTGTCAAGGCCTTGTGCCAAGACAGTAGTTTGTCTCATTAGACCTACCGATGTATCAAGGAGCTATAGCGGGATCCACCCGTCACATATTAATTCCAATGCATTCCCATATGAAAAGGTTTAAACATAACATAAACATTCGTATTAAAACTAGCATATGAAATGTGAATACATTCACCATAAACCATGAATGGTATAAAAATAGCACATCCACAGTCAAACATATCACAAAACTTTCAATATAATATAGAAGTTTTGTATCATAATAAATCATCTTCAAATAATCTTAAAATGCATCAAAGGATGTTGACATAGATGATATCAAAACTATTTGAGAAAAATATATCTTTTCTCAAAATCATTGAAAAGTCACACATTTATAAAGGAAGTAATTTAAAAGAGATTTTTGAATCAAAGTGTCCTATACCACTTTGAAACTGTTGAAAAGAAATATCATTTCAAAACCTTCATGTCCATATAAATAATTCCTTAAAATCATTTTGAAAACATGGACATTAATTAAAAATATTTAGAAAGATAAATCTTCAAAACATTTAAAATTATGATCTTGATAAAGAGTACCTTTCAAAAATTCTTAAAATATTCATTTTGAAATCATTTAAACGTCACATAATTATAAAATAAAACATTTACTTTGAAAATATTCTTATAATATTGTAAGGGAAGCTTTGACGATTTTATAACGGCGGTAAATAGCCACACCCGCCGTATAAGTTAAAAAAACATTCTTACCTTAAATTTGTTGAAAGGTAAAAAGTGCCTTGTTTGGAAAATGACGGAAAAATTCCTTTAAAAACACATAAGGGTATAAATGACTTTAACCCATATTATTTGTAAATAGTAAAAATGTTTTGAAATACATTTCAAAGAAACATGGATGTGGATGATAAAGAGATCCCATTATATAATTTCATATAAACAACCTCGGATAATGAAGAGATTGTGAAATAAACCCTTAACTTGTACTTTTCCTTGGTTGGGGGTAGGTTAACATCCTATATAATGGTGAAATAATTGTTATTAAATAATACAATAATCATATAAATTCATATGATATCATATATGATCTTTTAACATTTCTTTGTTAATAATATCTTAGAATTATCGTTGCTTCAGGTGTTAACTTACTCGTTTTCTTTTATATGTTTTGTTACATAAGTCGTGGTTGTCATGGATAGGTTGTATTTTATTCATATCCATAATGATATGAAGTCCTTAAACATTATTTTTAAATCATCAAATGATAATTATACTTGAATGGATATGATAGAGAATGAATCTCATCGCGTTCGTGGAGACGGTAGTCCGTACGTACGCACGAGCGACAATATCATTCTTTTGATATTAAAATAATATATAATTGGATATTATATCATATATAAATAATAATTATCATGTTATATTTATTATTTACATGAGTTACACATCATTATTATACCCATCCAAATAATAATATATTGAATAACAATTACACCACGACGTGGAGACGGTAAGCCGTACGTACACACGTATGGTGACATGTTATTCAAAGGGTGGATAGAATACTAAATATGGTTGTACCATATTTATAATAACATAAAAGTATCTATAAGATACTGGAGTTATTATTTTAGAATGGTAATAACAAACAAAGAATAAGTGGAAGAATAAATGAATTTGAAAAAGGGTGGTGAAAACATTACCTCTTCTTCGGGTTCTTCCTTTTGATTTGATCAAAAGGGATCCTTAGGTTGGCTTTCTTATCAAACTAAGGCCTCTAGGTTGTATTTAGGGAAGTTTAGAGAGTATTGGGGCATAGTTTTGCAGAACCAAAAGGCTTTTAAGGTGTGAAGAAATGAGAAGGGGGAGTGCCCTTTTATAAGAGGGGTGAGGGGCACCTTTGGAAAAGCTAGAAATATTAATTTATAATAAATTCTTATTCGATTTATAATGTATCCAAAGTTGATTATTCAAAGTTTAAGGTGGGGATAGGTCGAAAAAAATTCAACCAATAGAATTTAGAGAGGTTGGGGTTACTATATTAACCTTATCTTTTAGTTTTAACTCTTAGTTAATTAGTTTGACCTTTACCATGTCACTTTGTATTTTTATATTATATAGTTAATAAACTTACTATATACATCCAAGAGACCCCAAAGTGGTCCATTAATGATACAACTATCATGATATAAGTCTCTTTTCCGAACCTTAGATTTTTAGGAATTTAAAATACATTAATAATATATTATTATTTTTTAAAACTCTTTTATGTCAATTTTGACACTATTCAATAGTTGATTTTTGTGAAACTTATAACAGAATTATTAATTCGAAAAAAGTCAATTAAATAAATTATAATATGTCATATTATCCTAGAAAATTAGTGTAATTCATTAAAAGTCTCAAATTATATTTATTTAGGTATTTATAATATCAATTATTTTAATTTTTCACTATTATGGTAATTACTGTATCACCACTGTGTCATATATAAATTAAATTATTTAATGTCTAAAAATTATAAATAAAATGTCATTATGTAGTAAATATTTTTATCTTTCTAATTAATATTTATAGTCGAAAATCCAATATATATAACCCTATGTAAAAATTGTTTTTCTAAAAGATATATGCTTGTGTCATTTTTGTATTCATTTTAACTTAATTAAAATAAAGTGTCCCTATCACTTACAAGTGGCACAATGGGGTCCCAAAATCGACCCAAATATGCCTATGGTCGAACTTGTTTCAACAAATAAGTTTATGACACATTTTAGGGTAATTTGTTATTATTATAATATTATTTTTAACCCTTATTTACCGGATTTACCCTTTAACCATGGTAAATAAAATATTTACCGAAGTAATTATTCAAAATGTCTAAAAATAAAATTTATCTATTTAAAAAATTTTAACATCCTGATTCCAAATATGGACTCCATTTTTCCAAATTCAGAACACAGAAGTGGCAGAAATGAATTTAAAATTAATTCCCGCTGTCAAAACAAAAAGCGTGTTTTTAAGATATAATAACTGTCAAAAGATTGATACTTGTTTATGTTTGGTTTAATTGTGAAATTATTTCCAATGAACAAAATTGTATTAAATGGTAAAAATATATTCTAAATATACTTTAAAACCACTCAAATTCATAATTTATCAATATAAATTATTTCGATTAAAAAAGTTGTTTTTAATTAAATTTTAGTAATTTTCACTATTCATCAAAATATAAGTGTTATCCGAAAAGTTCCAAAATTTCACCCTAGGATAAATTCGATATTACGAATCCAAAAATGAATTCCATTTTGAAATTTAAAATATATATAATTTTAAAAAGTAGGTATTACTATTCATAACGGCTACTTTCAATGGTTGTGGTGTGTGTTAGAACTCAAAGTTGCGTACAACACATGCTACAGTATTATTCAAAGGAAAGCGTACCGTGGAAGCTTGGGATATTTTATTTTAAATTTTTGATATCCTCATTTATTCAAAAAGTTTAAAATATTGTATTTAAAAATGGTTCACTATTAAAAGTTGATAAAAGTGCAATACTGAAAATGAATTTTTTCTTACATTATGTCTAAGAAACTCATAATATGGATTCTAAAATTATAAGGATTATATAAAGTTTAAAATTTAGTTAATACTATTCATAACCTCTTTTTAACGGCTTGTTTGGTAAGTCACGGTGCGCTTGAACTCGGTGTTGCGTGTAGTGCAAGTTATTGAATTAGTTTGGAGAAATAACACACTATGAAATCTTGGGGTGTTACATGTAGTCAGGTCAACTTTAATTGGATCCTCTTCAGTCACTGGTAGGTGATATGATGTGCTAACCAGGACTTTATAGGCGTCAGCGGCTAGTTGGTGGGGGTATACAACGTATAGTGTCGCCCCACATGGTTTGTAGTATCAACTTCATCCACCTATCGCTTCTAGAATTTAGAACACGATGTGTAAAGTGTAGTACACAATGTATGAATCTTTTCTGACAACATGGGCATGTTCTCGGTTTGGTCGATCCGTGTGTCGGGGCAGTGGTACACAGCGTGTGTAAGAAGTAAACGCTGTGTATACATGAATTTTTGTTCTTTTCTTTCCGTGATTTGTGTCTTAGGATGGAAAATACCTAAAAATAATCATGATCACCAAATCAAATCATTTTATCTCCAAAACAACATATATTCAGTGAAAAATATATTAATACTCAATAGAATGTATGAAAATATATACAAAAAATCAGGCACATCAATATTCCTTGGATAGAAATCATATATCTTATTGTCCACTCACAAGGTGTAGATTTCCCTTTGTGATCTTCCCATGCATGACCAATGTACCATCATTGTTTTTGATGATATAAATCCTCATAATAAATGTTTTTTACACATCCTAAGTCACATAGTTGACTAACACTAAGGAATTTTTGACTGATAACATTGATGACCAAGACATATTCACATCTCATATGTTTTACCCAAACATTGATTTAGTTGAACCAATAATCTCCAGGTTTTAATGGTTGTAAAATTTTAGAATACATTCCTTTTCATACTTGATTCATATTACAATATCCTTATTCTTGTTGTATTGGATGTGCATCCACCATCAAGGATGAATCCAACTTCATGATATGATTATTCTAGGAAAACCTATATAACTAAATCCTAATCATCTCTTTTATTTTTGATAAATGTCTTCAACTTCATACCAAATTTTGATGGGTATTATTTATTTTCCTTAGATTATAATATACCAACATCATCTTATAAAACTAAAAATTGATTTTTCATTTTCATATCATTCAATTAATCCTTAAGATAATGTGTGCAACCACTCAGGGTCTTCTATGATATATTCCTCTACATTATCAATGATAAATATTTGGCCATGTGACCAAATCCTCCACACAAAATACCACTACCCTCAAAATCATTCCAAGAATATTGAATGATATTTAGATTACTCTATTTCTATAGTCCCCTTTTGTAGCTCTTGAATCTAGTAAAATAATTCTAGTAATGTACTATCTTTCTACATCAATAGAACTTAATACAAGGTGAATTACTTTGTTTCTCTATTGCAACATCAATTATACCTTGAGTTCTCTAAATTTTCTCATTCTTATTTATACACAAATAATCCTGCATCCATGGATTGGGAACTTGTGATCTGGGACAAACCATTAATGATTTCTATTTGTGATCTATCCGTATACTGGGAATATCATTTAGATATCTATTTTCCTTCTATTTTAATGTTATTTCTTTCTTCACTTTCACATTTTCTATCACCCACATGATGTACTTTCATTTTGTCATTCATGAAGTCAAAATTCTATTATGGTCACTAACTTTTTATCACAATTTGAGAAATTCCTCCTCATTCTCTTAGATACATATGACCCTAACTTCCACTATCATATTAAACCCATCAACAACCTTGATCTACTATAAAATTTGATCTTGTACTCAATGATAATGTCTAGGTTTTATAGATTTTAAATTTGAGATTATCAATTTATGCCTTTAGTTTTGTCTTATCTTATTCCTTATATTATATATAGTGATTGAAAACCTGAACCAATATATTGGGTTTATTTGTTTTGGATCTCTAAATAATAATTTTTTAATTGAGTCCATAAGCCCAACTTTGATATTAATTCTTCCTTCTTCTTCCCATTCATTAGCATCAAACTATCTCCTTATCTAATAATTTCTGAAAACTACCACCAAATTATTTTTTCTATGGAATTTATAGTCTTCAATTTATACCGCCTCCTGTTTCTATGAACTATCGTTTTTTTATAAAATTTGTTTTTTTATTTTTGATGGTTTTTTACTTGGTTATTTTCTTACATTTCACAGTTGATAAAGAAATTTTTATGGGAAATTCATCATCATCTTCACCTGAAAACATTTTTGGACACTTTTCTGTAAGATAACCAACCATTTCACATTGAAAGAATGTGAGTGGAAGTTTCCCTTTAAACTTTCCTTTCCCCTTATTATATTTTAGGAAATTAATGACATGAATTCTTCCACTTATTATTCTTATTGTTGATCCTCTCCAGTGGGATTCTTTATGTATTTAAAGGCCACCTATTTGGATTTTAAATTTCCAAAAGCCTCATTATCTTCATTTATCAACTTATATGTGATAATAGAACATCGTAAACTGTCCAATGTAATCTTATTTAGATATTTTTACTCTAGAAAATTGAATTTTAATTTCAACCAAGGAGGATGTCTTATATGATTATTCTTGAATATCTTTACATCATCAAGGATTTATCTAAGATCATGCATGTACTCCACAACAACATTCACGCATTCAAAAAATGCATCAACTAAATCATTAGAATTCATTATATGGTCCTCATAATTGTTCCACAAAACCTTTCACCGAGTTTCTATAAAATTTTAATTTTATTCATTTATATTTATAACATTTAACACATGGAATGAAATGACTTATATGACATCACCATATTTTAGATTATATTGGATAAGGATAACCCCAAAGTAATGTATCCTCTATAGTAAACATTCAATTATCTTAGACTTTCTTCTTAATAAAGATCCAGTATTTATATTGGTGAAAATAACATGAATAATAGATAAAAAACCATGATTAACAATCATAAGGAGTGATATATATAATTATTATATAATTTAATATTTTTCCATAGAAGATTGAAATACCTTTTTGATTAACAACCTTTATTTATTCCACTAAGAGAGAAACACTAATTTTATCCTTAACCTCCGATACCAGTTTTTGATCTTCCAGGTAAAATACCATGAGATGGGGGAGGGAGGGGGTGAATAAAGGTATGTCATATGAACACAAATTCCCATTTTGTTTCTTTTTTCTAATAAAATATATATTCTCTCTCTTTCTCTTAGAAGAGAATAAAAAACATAAAACACACAAAAGGTAAAATAATTTTACTTAGTCCACCCTCATTGGGATACATCCAAGGTGTTTTTGAAGATAATAGTTAAACATACCAAATTAAATATAGTACACTATTATTGAAATTTTTAGATCATATTCAATGTCACTATTGGTTTAAAATAATTTACACTTGAGAACTCACTGCTCTCTCTGCTGAAGGGTGAACATTTCTACTTCATAAGATTATTCTATTATTGTAAATAAATTTATAGTAGGTTCAAATCTATATGAGTATGTCATAATGATTGGTTTTTATATGATATATGGAATAATTATTTCCACATAATATTTTAATCATGTAAAACTTTTTTTTTTAAAATATTAATATCATGACATGGTTTACTGTTTATTGTGTGAGTCATTATGTGATGCCTACCACATGATGTCTACCATGTGATAATCACTAGGTAAGTACTTATTTGACTTGCATTATAGGATTCTTTATCCCATAAAATTTCTTATATGGTTTCTATTCATCATGTAATACCTTATGAAGACATGATTCCATGTAATACCTTTCACGATAACTATGTTTCATGAGATCCTTCCGATTTAGTGTAAATTCTAGAGCAATAAATCTTCTTATAATATTTTCTAGGTAATAAACCATTATAATGTTATTATAAGGTCTTTAAATAGAAAAAATATCTTGAAATGTTACTAATCATATATTAATTTTCACTCCTTCATTTAAAACCCACCAGTGTAATGAATTATAACTTCTAACCATGAGCAGTGACCTACTGATGTGGTCACTTGATCCACTTTCATATGGTAGAGAAACTAATGTCAAATGAAATGATGTAGAGTGATAGGGAGTGTGATCATGGAGAAGTAAATAAAAAGAACTTTAAATTAGTGAAGGAAGAATGAAGAACTTCAAATCAATATATTTAATAGACTTTTAGTAAAACCAAGCCATCCAAAATAGAAATTAAATATGATGAAACACATTTAAAATAAATTCCTTATAGATTTTTGTAAGAATGTAGTCATACATCAATAATAAAATTATTTTCATTCCTTTAATAAAATAATAACATTTTAATTTTAATTAAAAATTAAAATAAATTATTTTATTTGAAGAAAAATATAAACTTAAATAGAAATATAAATATATAATAAAATTCATGGAGGTGGGAAAATCTAATAATAGTATATAAATTAAAAAATTACTTTCACACATCTATAAATAAAGTAAAAAAAAGCCTCAAAAATTAATTTAAAAATTATTTATTAAGACTTTGTGAATAAATTTTAAGGTAATTAAAAATTAATTAAATAAACCATTGTTTTTTAAAGAAGATTTTTTTTGAAGTGACATGTAGAACATGGATATGGAAGAAAAGGATTCCTGAATGATAGACGAGATAAAGTCGTTATCCCTTACAGGTAAATTAGTTATTGATTCATGATCCAAAAAGACAATAAATCTAAAATAAGAATGAAAAAAACATAAATAAATTATAATATAATATATGGGGTTTAATATATTTTGATCATATAATTTTATCAATGGGAATTGTATCATAAACAATCTTGAAATAAAATGAGATTGTAACAAATATCCCTCACCTTGGGTCTCCTCTTAGTCATACGTGGTCGATCCTCATACGTAAGTATTTTATAATTTTTAATCACTTATAATAAAACAATATTCATACTTATCATACCATATATGAATAAATTATAACATCTCATCACCCTTTAAATAAAAATTATTCATTGACATCATCATTCCATGTGTTATCTATTCCATTTTTCATGTATATTTTTGTTTGGAGGTCATAGTTCTTAAAACATGGAAACAATTTAATAAAATATATAATTTTAATCATCATATAAATATAAAATTTATTAATTATATAAAAATTTAGTACCATCCATTAATGTTTTTAATAGAAACATAAAAAACACCATTCAAGGAGACATTAGTCCGTACGTACCCATGAACATTGTTTTGATTTTATAATGAAATTAATAAAATTGGGGTTAATAATAATTTATAATTATAGAATAATATTTATCTCGTTATTATCATATATAATCATTAAATACATCATTATATCCTACCAAGTGTGGTTTTGACTAAAATGAACATCATTGATACGTGGATATGGTAGTCTGTACGTATACACGTGCGACAATTTCATTTTATATAGAATTGATAAGTAATAAGATAAATTATATATAATATTTAAATAAGAATAATAATATCATAAATATCATACAAAAACAATATATCCATCATAATAACCATCAATTAATGGTGGTGATGAGTAACAAAATACATCATTTTTTGGAGGTGATAGTCTGTACATACGCAGGAGCGATATTTTTATTTCCCATTTGATATAAAAGAGGTGTAGAAAGGTTTTATAATAATAATAATAACATTTCAGTATATTTATTACAATTAATTAATTATTTTAGGATGCATACAATATATTTAAGGTGGTATAAGAGAAAACAAACATTGAAAGAGGCAGCTAAGATGATTACCCCCTCTTTAAGAGACCTCATTAGGCTTACACATTAAGCCCGGTTAGGATGAAATTAGGGGAATAAAATAAGATATTGGATATTGAAGTGTAATATAGGACGTTATTTTTTTAGGATTTACCAAGTTATATTTCTCAATGTTTGTGAATAAGAGTGGATAAGGGATGCCCTTTTACAAATGAGGCGGGTGGGAATCTTGTAAATACTTGAAATATTTTTATATATTATATATCATACTCATATAATGTGACTCTAATGTGTCAAAATTTATAACCATAGTGATATAATGTCAAAATATTATCAACCAATAGATTTAGGTAGGTATTGAGTAATTTTAACCCTCAACCTTTTTGGTTTAACCCCCTTTGACCCATTTTAACCTTTACTGTATTAATGAATTTATACTTAGGTTACTATTCATTAGGACCAAAAAATGAAATATAAATATTTTAAAAATATGGAATTTATAATTTCATATTTTGAAACAAATTTGTAAAATTAAATTCCTATACATGGAAAATTTAATTTAAAAATAAACCCATAAAACATGAAGAATTGTTTTTTGGAATTACAAGGATTAAATGAATATATTATAACTATTTTCCAAGTAAACACCATTATATTATTGTAAATTTATTTCATTAACTATATAATCTAAAAATATCATTAAAATATACCATGAATATAAACTTTTTTTATATAGAAATATATTGTGCACTTTAAAATATTTTTTTAAAAAATCTATTTTTTTACTTCCAAATTGTTTTATATTTATTTAAAAATGATTCATAGTAAATGAATTATTAATTATATATATTATAATATATTATTGTAAATAAAATTAAATTAGTAAAATAATGAATTTTTAATAAGTTATAAAAACTCATTTCTATGGAAAAAATTCTAAAATTCATTCTAGAATTATTTCGACATAGTGAGTTCAAAAGCTATATTCATCTTATCAAGTTAGAAATTTTGTGCTGTGAAATATTAAAATTAGAGTTTTAATATAGTTTAAATATAATTAAATATTCACTTAAAATAATTGAAACTTGGGTTTCACATTAAAAAATTTACATTCATCATAAAATTGGGGTTTTATTTATGAATGTAAAACTTGTTCTACTAAAAAATATTATTTATACTTATATCAAGTTACATTGTTTGAGTGTTTTTTTGTAATAATTTAGTAATTATATTAACTTATTTTTTTTCACAATGAATATTACCTATATTTTTTACTTTGATAGTTACCCTCATAGTAATTTTAAAATTCTAACCACCAGGTTACTATTCCAATAGTCATGTTCCAATTTTAATAATAATATTTTTAACATGTAATTTACCCATATGAAATTATCATATATGACTTATAATATTTATATACCACATAATTAATTTTTATTCAATCGATTAGTTTTCCCAAGATTCTATATATTTATTAAATAAAATGGGTTTCCTTTTTATATAATTTTTATGTCATAGTATATTTTTACTTATGGTTGTGGTATTTCAAGAATAAATAATCCGTTTTATTTTAATATTCTTAAAGTGGTATTTACATGGGATTATAATCCCACTATACTTGAACTCATATCTTAAGATGTATTAATCCTTTTTTTGAAATCTTATGTTATGGAATAAAATGTTGTTTAGTTTTTTAACTAATATAAATGATAATACGATCTATAGTTTTAATGAAATAATTTATCTATAAAACATATAATATTTTGGAATAAAATTTAATATTAAAAATTATATACAAAATTTTACACATTATAACTCAATAATATATACTTACTGAAATATTATAGTTGAAAATTTATTTAATCTTTGGAGAAAAATCATCTAGAGCATTAAATAGAGGTTAAAGGTGTTATGGAATTGAACCCAATTGGTGAAGTTATTTTATAAAAATAATAATTTTATAGTGGTGAAATTGGACATAGAAGAATTGATTAAATAATAAAAAAATATTTTTTATTACTTGAAGTTAAGTTTAACTTTTATCGTTTAAATATTAATAAGGTATGATAAATAAAAAAATTCCATACAAAATCAATGACATAATTTATAAATAAATTAATTAAATTAATATAAAAATTTGGGAATGTCATCATATATAAAATTAGAAAAATTATATGGAATTATTTAAAATTATAATAGTAAAAAATTAAACATTTTTCATTAAATTTTCGTGTTATATATAAAAATATAAAATAACAAAGAAAATAATGTTAATTAAAATATGAAAATACTATGATTGATAATATCCAACTAGTTGGACTATATATAATGACTCGACCTTAAAAATAAATTATTCAATTTAATTTTTATAGAATTTATTTTATTTCATTCCCAAAAATAATTGAAGTCTAGAGTTTTAGAGGATTATGAAAAACTCTTACATGGTAAACCCATACATTAAAATTGGATACTTATACTAAGTATCCTTTTTTTACCAAAGGAAAAACTTTTAAATAAAAAATGATTTATTTTAAAGACACATATTAAATAATTTCATCATGAAATGTAATTTTTCCTTACAAATATTATGATTTATTAAAAAAAATTAAAATTTGTGATGAGCACAAAATGCTCTGTAAGGGACATAAAGAAGTAAATAATTAGTCATGTGAAAACATGAAAACCCATTAACTTTTTTTCTAAAAAACTAATTAGAAAGAATAGAAAAATAAAGCTGGTTAATTGGGACATAATTACAATATAACTCTTACATTCACCCTTAAAATTAGAATAACCATACATCTGACTTACACATTTGGAGTACCCAATGCATTATAGAGATATAACTATGATTAATTATCATATCTTTTTCTATAATGGGGATCAACCCTTCATATAATCTATATGTGTCTCAACCGTGAGATATAATGGGGTTAAAATAGTCATTTATAATGTACAAGGTATATATTATGAAAAAACCCTTAAAACCCTTTTAAATGAATGTGTGGATCAATTAGAGATATTAAAATACCCTTTCAGATAAAAATTACTTTCAAATATAAAAACTACATACATAATAAAGAAACTACTATATTTGGAAAGATATATGAAAACATATAAAGAAAAAATTAAATAATTAAATTTTCATGAAATCAAGAAATTCCATTCATGATATATTTGTTAAAAAACATTTCAAGCAAATGAAATTATCAATCCATTTTAAGAACAATTTTAAAACAATTTAAATAGAAATTTTTGAATAAAATTTCCCATACCACTTTGGAAATTTTGAAGGAAATTAATATTTTAAAACATTCATTAACAAATAAATAAATCCATAAAAGCATTTTGAAAACATGGAAATTAATGAGAAATATTTATAAGAATAAATAATAAAAACATTTGAAATTATGTTTTCGTTAAAGAGTCACTTACCTTGAGTCTATATCATCACGTACAATCCTTATTTTCATGAATAATAAACTTAGGATAGATATTTAATTTCTTGATAATTTTTTATTGTTTATTATTTCTTTTATATCACTTATTATAATGTTATAGCAACTACTTAATTAGTAATGTTTATGTCACACATTTTGTAGATATTTGTTACTTATGTCTAAAATAAATTTGGTAAGACATCAATAGTCAAAGTGGTCATTAGTATATGATATCCAAAAAAGTATTCCTTATATAATAATCAATTTTATACATCAATTACACTTTTAAATCAAACCATTTATGTATAGTTATGAAAAATGAACAACATTATAACCGTGGATACGGTAGGTCGTATGCACACATGAGTAATATTTCTATTTGTCAATGATAATTATGAAAAGAGGGTAAATATTATTTTAACTTTGTAGATTTATAATAATATAATTATTATCCCATTAATTATATATATATATATATATATCATCCATGTGATTTGGTGATGAAAATTGAATCACACCGCTTCATGGAGGTGATAGTCCACACGTACGCATGAATGATGTTATCATTTTTATGTGCATTGAAAGGTAAGAAAACAAAGGATATATTATTCACTAATAATGATATATATTCAATTAATATAATATGTAAATATTAATTCCACAATCAAAACTAGTCTTGAGATAAGGTGATGGAAAATGAATTATATCGGTTTGTGGAGATTATAGTTCACACGCAGGCACACATGATTAATTCATTACCCATTAGATGGAAGATAAGGTGGATTTAGGTCATTATATTATCATAATAAAATCAAATTACTTTGAGGATAGTATAGTTATTATTTAATCATGGTTGAATAATATTTTAAGGATGTGGAAGAAGAAATAAAACAAAAATACTTAATTAAAAGCATACCACTTCCTTGGATGATATCCTTTGAGCAACACCTTAACTCCTCAAAGGAGGGTTTTATGCCTAAAAAAAGGCCTCTATAATATGTATAGGGATTAAAGATAGGTATTTTAGTAGATATTGGATTAACCAAATAAGTTTTTATGTGTTAAGAATAGAGGATAATGGTTTCTATTTTATTGGAGAGGGAAGAGCCACTCTTGGAATTATTTTAAAAATTAAATTAATGTAAATTACTTTTGAAATTGAAATGGATCAAAGATGATTTATTAAAAATATATGATTTTTTTGGGTCCAATAATCATCATAAAATTAATATTATTCATGTTTTTACAATTTTTTATTCCCTATCATTTTATTTTAACCCTTATTAATTCTAACTATGATATCATGTAATTTACCATTTGAGGTTTAATATAACTAATATAAAAAATTAAAAGAAAAAATGCGAGTTATTAATTAAATTTTAGAATCATATCAATTATTTTTCATAAGGGTATATTTTTTTGTACTTTATATCATTTTATAAAATATTTTTTATTTTAAAATATAATTAATGCCAATTTTGACACTCTTCATTTTTTGACATTTTAGAAATATCATAACAATTTGATATATTAGAAAAAATCTATTAAATCATCTAGGACATGTAAAATCTATCCATAAAATTCATGTATTAAATAAATTATATAAAATTATAATTATTTTAATATTTTTCATACCATTTATTTGATTCTTCTTTTAATGAGACAATTACGACATTATCATAGTATCACCGTTTTATTTAATTATTTATTTACTAAAAACTCTAAATAAATAATGATGATATATTTTATAAATCTAGGTCCTGAAATATAATTTATAATCAAACATATACTATATATAAATCCATATTAAAAATATTTTACCTGTTAAAAACAAGAGTGTGAAAAAATTTACTTTCCTTTGAATATAATATTATAAAGATTACATTCTCATAAAAAACTCCATAAATAGTCACAGAACTAATAAATTAATGATTAGGGATGAAACATACCAAAAAAATAAAAATAGGAAAAGTTTTATGATGATTTTATAATATTAATAACATTATTTTTACCCTTAATTACCCGATTTTCCCATAACTATGGTAATAAAAAATATTACTAAATTTACTATTCATAATGTAAATAAATAATTGGGACCTACTTAATTAATTTTGAAAATATGATGAAAAATATGAAATCTATTTTTTTCAAATTTGAAACATATAATTATCATAAATTAAATAAAAATTAAACCCACTAACTGATTGAGAAAACAATTTTTAAAGTAAAAACATTCAAAAGTTCACAATGTTTTTATATCCAATTTCAATATGAAATTAATTCCTATGAATTGAATTATATTAAATAATAAAAAATTTATTTAATTATAATTAAAAACCATTCAAAAAAAGTTAACATTAAAAATAATTTTTATAAAAATTAGTTTTCAATTAATATGTATTATTTTCTACTATTCATCAAAAAACGAATCTTATCCAAAAAATAAAACAAAATCAACCAAATTTTTTTTTGATACTCTAATATTAGATAAGTATTTTATTTTTTAAAATAGACTTTATAAAAGGTTCAAAAAACATATTTAAAATAGGTACAGTTTCAAAAGTCGAAAAAAGTTCATTTTTAGAAAAATACTTATTTTATGCATAAAATTGGAGTTTTTCTTATATCATGTCTTGAAAAAAAAATATGTATTTTAAAAATTAGATTTAATATATATATATATATATTTAATTTAATCTAACATGATGGATTTTATTATTTATTAGCATAAAACAGGCTTGTGCACATTTAAATAGTTTCTTAGAAAAAAATTTCCTTTTATTTTAAAAAGGGGTTTAAATTAATTTATCATTAATTGGTAAAATAATTATATATACTTTTTTAAACGATATTTTATAAACTTAGTTAATAATTTTAATTTCTGTTATTATAACAACTAGATTAATGGTATCATTTTAATAATAATTCTTAGTTTTTTTAAGCATGATGTGACATATCATGTATGATACTGAACCTTATATTTTTATTTAAAAACTCAGGATGTTACATTATCCCCCATTTAATAAATTGTGCCCTTTAAATTTAAAATCGGGATCTAAAACTTGGTGTTTGAATTTTCAGGATACCATTGTTGAAACCCCACATCAAATTAAAAGATCAATGAAACTTCCAATTTAAAATAAATAAAGGGAAGTATGTTGGTCACCTAAGATAACACATACTAGGGTTATATGTCGGAAAACATTGACATGGAAGAGAAAAATAACCATCATGTTTTAACAGAGAGTGATAAAGAACATGGCTATGAGAAATTTAAAAAAAAAACAAAAATCTATGATGAGTTAAAAGGTCATTGACTTATTAGTAAGAAATGTACAGGAATAATGTTTTTTAGGATCCCTTTCAAGTAGTTGAGAAATTAATTTACTTACATGAATAAGAACATAAATAAATATACTTATTTGAAAAGTTTTGTTTCATCATTTAATATATTTCCAATAAAAACTCATCATTTTCTCCAAATTATGTATATTTACGTTGAATTTTTCACACCTGAAGCACTAAAATCAACTTCTTGAGAATCACATAATACAAAAATATTAAATAACTATTTTTTCTCTATTGAAAAACTTACCAAAAACAAAATTTTTGGTATAAGATAAGACAATTACCTAAAAATAATAAACCTTTATATAATGAAAAACTAAATTAATCTCCAAAATTAAATAGTAATACCCAATATTCAATATTAATCATTCAACAACCATTAAAATTACATGAATATATTCTAGACTATGATTGAAAGCAAAAAATTGATTTGATCACATAATCTTCCAAGATACATTTTAAGAATTATCTCAAAATAATGTCAATTACTTTTGAAGTCTCATATCAAAAAGTAATTTCCCAGGAAATATCATGATATGATAACCAATTAAATAAATTATAAGGACCCAGCCTTAAACATTACATAATATTGAATTAAATGAATAATTCTAATTGAGGATCTTTTCAGGTTTAGAGTTTTAGAGAATTAGGACATAACTATTACATCTCAAAAGATTACAAGGTTGACATTTCTACACAGATTTCCATTTTTTTCATAAAATAAAAACTCTTGAAAAAAAGAGTCATGTCTAGTTCCATGTTTTAGATAGCATGACTTTTCCTTGACCCCATCCTTGACCCTATTCATCTTTAAGTCCATTGAAAACATTTGAAAACTTGGGATGAGAATAAAAGGATCAGTAAGGGTTATAAAACAAAGAATGAAATAATTTGTTCATAAATACATAAAAAACATGAAATATTTTACTTACCTCCTGAAATCATAAGATTTATGAAAGACACATAGAAATCATAAATCATAAAGGTAACTTGTGGCATCCATATCAAACTTACATTGTAGCTATCACAACTACATAGAGAGATACTTTGGAATACCCATCACAGTATATTACCTAAATATCTCTGGTGAAACATTCATTTTTACCTCTGTCACGTTACCCAATGCAGTGGAGAGCTATTTCGGGCTCACCCACCTGAGGTTTATCATGGAACCACCCGTATACGTAAATAAAGCCCAAGAACCATAACATGATCATAACACATAACATAAACATAAAGGAAAGATAACATTTCCATATTTAAATAATAAAATATCATTTCAAGATGTTGAAATAATAAATCCATTCTGAAAATCATTTTCAATACCAAAATACATAAAAAGAGTATATGGTATTTATTTTTTCCTTTTAAAAAAATTTCAGCTTGTTAAGGAAGACAGATATCAAATAATACTCGCACCGTTGGAAAGGTAGTTGTCACCTCTTACGTAAAAAAAACATTCCTTTTTGTCATTTAGTAAAAATATTCATAGAAAAATATTCCCTTTGAAAAGTCAAGGGTGTTTATACAGCATATAAAAGAAATTCGTGTATTAAAACAAAATATGCCTCAATGAAAGGAGATTGAGATGAAGTCCCTTACCTCATGTCCGACTTGACTCGATCGTTCTTTAATATCCTGAATAATAAACTAAAAATAATTTATACTTGCTTTAGAACCTCTTTCATGTTTATTATTCCATTTATATCACTTATTACCATTTTATAATCATTATGTAATCATTTAAGTTAATAACGTTCATTTTGTCGATATTTGGTACTTCAGTCAAAATGAACACCTTATATTTACAAGTTTTCCATGTGGTCAATAGTTCATTATATCCAGAATGATATTCATGATTTGGATATCATACATATCATATATATCCAGTATATACATGTTTTTATAATAGTATATAACATTTAGAGGTAAGAAATGAAATGCACCGTTCATGGAGACAGTAAGCCGTACGTACGCTTGAACGCTACTTTCATTTCTATTTCTTATTTTAATGGACATAAAACATAATGATACATAGGTATATAATAATTACAGTATAATATCATATATCAAATCATAAACTCTATCCTTTATACATCCCACAAAAGGCATTAATGAATCAAATTACTTTGAGGGGGCGGTAGTTCGCACTTCCTCAAATGCGATTATCGTATTTACCCACTATGGAAACCATAAAGGCATGCTATAAATGGGAAGTACAGAAGCATAAGGAAATCATAAAAATAATATATATCATGTATAAATACAGTTCCATCATAATGGTCACCATGAGAGGCGGCACGATGTAATTGAACAAACATCATTACGTGAGGCCCTAGTTTTCCATCCACAGAAACATTATGTTCTTCATCCATTAGATAGAAGTGTGTGTAAGCGTAGATCGAATACTTCTCATAAAAAATCCTAGTATATTGAGTATACTGGTTTTGTTAAAAAATAATGGAAATAAAAAGAGTTTAGGGGTTGGAGAAGTAAAATAAAAGAAAACAATTTAAGAGAAACTGTTACCTTTAATTTGGGTAACTCTCTTTGTTTTGAACCAAAGGACTTATTAAAATGCCTTATGCCTATGTTAAGGCTTCTAGGAGGAGGATAGGGATATAGGGAGATTAATTGGGAAGATTTTGGATGAGCCAAATGGATTGAGAGGTGTGAGTAATTAGATAGAAATGGTCTCCTTTTATAAGGGAGAGGAGGATCTCTTTAGGAAAGTGTGAAACAATTATTTTATTATATAATGATATTCGGTTTCTAATGGTATAAATATCATTAAGGTCGAAGATAATATGACTCATAATCTAAATAAAATTATCCAATCAGAATTGGACATGTTTTGGATAATATTTTAATCATTATAATCTTATTTATTTTAATCATTTATTATTGAGGTAAATACTGCACCATTATTGTGTCATAAATAAATTAACTTATTCGATGTCTAAAAATTATATAAAAAATACTATATTGTAGGAAATCGTATTATGTTTCCAATTAATATTTATAGTCTAAAATAGAACTTATATAACACCATAGAAAAATTAATTACTAAAAGATTTTTGTTAATTTTAATTTTGTCTTTACATTAAATGAATTAATCTAAATTGTCATTTTCACTCCCAAGTGGATCAATGGGGTAAAATAATCGACCCAAAGATGCCCGTAGTTGTAAATGACTCAACCAATAAGGTTTGGACAAGTGTTAAGGTAATTTTGAATTATTATAATAATCTTTTAACCTTGAATTACCCTATTTACCTTCAACCACGGTAAATACAAGTCAAAAGTTACTATTCACCAAAAATTATTTTCATCTTATTGAACCACGTTTTAATTCTTAATAACAACCATGTATGTTAGATTTTCGAAATTCAATTCACAGAAGTGGTAAAATTTCATTTAAATGAAAATGTCATTTTTTTAACTACCACTAAGTGGTTTCACTATTCATCAAAAATTGAGGTTTTTCTGAAAAATACCAAAAATTCAGCCTAAGCTATATTTGATATTCTGAATTCAAAATTGATGTCTATTTTTCCAAAATCAAAACATAGAAGTGGCATTAATTAATTTAAAATTAATTCCCGTTGTTAAAACAAATAGCGTGTTTTTAAGAAACAATAACTATCAAAATATTGATTCTTGTTTATGTCCAATTTCAAAGTCAAATTAATTCCAATGACCAAAATTGGATTAAATGGTAAAAATATATTTTAACTTCACTTTAAAACCAATTAAAAATACAATCTAACCATATAAATAAATTATATTAAAAAGCACTTTTGAATTAAAATACAATATTTTTCACTATTCATTAAAAATGAACTTTATCGGAAAAATTCCAAAAGTTTACATAAAGTAAATTTTGGATGTCCCCATTCTAAATAAGGATTTTATTTGGTCATATAGAATGTATTAATGTGACCAAAACCTTATTTAAAAATGGTTCGCCATTCGAAGGCGGTAAATCGGCCTTTTAATGTAAATTATGCTTAAAATTAGATTCATTCACATTTTAAATCTCTAAGTTTTATTGGATAAATGTAAATACATTTAACAAAAATGTATAGTCACATTGTAGTTAGTTTTTTTCATTCTCTCCAATACAACGGCTAGTAGTTAACTACCATATAAAATAATAATATTATATTATTAGTGTACACCGTAAGATTCCAAAGAAACTCATTGTTGCGTATCAAGTACGCTATCGAACATAGAAACCCCTTTAAAGTAAAATTAATATTAAATTCACAAATATTAATAAATGTGAAATATGTCTTACTCTTTATTTACCTGGGATGTTACATCCTTCCCCCATTTTGGGAATTGCGTCCTCACAATTTTTATTCACTTATCAAAATAAGTGGGGGTATTTATCTCTCATAGAATTTTCAGATTCCCACGTTGCATCTTCAATCATATGGTTTTTCCACAAAACCTTTACCTGGTGAATTACCTTATTCCACAACACTTGCTCTCTACGGTCAAGAATCTGAACTGGTTTTTCTTAAAAAGAGAGATTCCCTTCCAACTGAACTACCTATGGGCTCAAAACATGAGATGGATCTGGCATATACTTTCTCAACATTGAAACTTGAAAAACATTGTGTACCTCGGATAAACATAGAGGTAAAGCCAATCTATACGCAACTGATCCAAATTTATCCAGAATTTCATAAGGTCCAATGAACCTCGGACTCAACTTTCCCTTCTTACCAAAACACATCACACTTTTCCATGGAGAAACATTGAGAAAGACATGATCACCTACCTCAAAAGAAAGATCCTTCCTATGGTTATCTGCATAACTTTTCTATCTGCTCTGAGCTGTTCTCATGTGATTCTGAATCAGCTGAACTTTCTCTGCCATCTCTTTTACCAATTCTGGTCCCATCAGCTTCCTCTCACCTACTTCATCCCAAAATATAGAGTTCGACAATGCTTTCCATATAATGCCTCAAATAGAGCCATCTGTATACTAGAATGAAAACTGTCATTACATGAAAATTAAACCAAAGAAAGGTGTTGGTCCCAACTTCCCTAATAATCCATCGAGCAAGCACGTAGAATATCCTCCAAGGTCTGAATTGTTTGTTCTGACTTTCCATCTGATTGCGGATGAAAAACTGTACTAAAATTTAATTCAGTACCCAAAGACTTCTAAAGGCCTTTCCAAAAGTTAGAATTGAACATGTGATCATGATCAGATACAATGGAGAGGGGAACTCCATGCAGTCTAACTATCTCTTTAACATACAACCGAGCAAGTTGATCTAGAGACAAAGTATCTCTAATAGGAAGGAAATGAGCTGATTTAGTCAATCGGTCAACTATAACCCGTATTGCATTGTTACCTCGAGATGCCTTTGGTAATCCCACAACAAAGTCCATGGATATATTTTCCCATTTCCACTCTGGCACCGGTAGAGGCTGAAGCATCCATTTTGGTTACTGCCGCTCTGCTTTAAACTGCTGACAAGTCAAACTCTTCACAGTAAAATCAGTAATATCTCTTTTCATTCCATCCCACCAGTAATAATCACAGAGATCTCTATACATCTTAGTACTACCGGGATGAACTAAAAACGGAGAACTATGAGTTTCACATAACAACTCATTCTTCAACTGTGAATCACAAGGAACACATAATCTTTTTCCAAATCTAAAAAAAATAAAAATCATTATCAACGTTAAAATCAGACAACTTACCCTTCTGAACCAACAAAACCTTTTTCTGCAACTCACTGTCTTCCTTCTGTGCTTACTTAATTCTGTCTGAAAGAGAAGATTTCACTGACACTTGAAACAAAAAAGAAGAATTCCCTGCACCAGTAACTTCTATGCCATAATTCATCAAATAAAAAACCAAAGGATCTCGTTCCAAATGTAACATGGTTAACGAAGCCTTAATTTTTCGACTCAAAGCATCAACCACTTTATTTGCTTTTCCCGGATGGTAAAGGATCATGAAATTATAATCCTTGATTAATTCCAACCATCTCCTCTATCTCATGTAAAATTCTGTATGAGTGAATATATACTTCAAACTTTTGTAATCAGTATATATTTCACACTTCACTCTAAACAAATGATACCTCAAATATTTTAAAGCAAAAACAGCAGCAGCTAATTCCAAATCATGTGTAGGGTAATTTAACTCATGTGGTTTCAACTGACGTGAAACATATGCAATTACCTGATCATTTTTCATTATGACACAACCCAGTCCTTTCAAAGAAGCATCACTATAGATAACAAAATCCCCATTTCTAGAAGGTACTGCCAAAACTGGAGCATTCACCAATCTTCTTTTCAATTCTTGAAAACAATCATCACAATCTTTTGTCCGTATGAACTTAACACCTTTTCGAGTTAACTTAGTCATTGGACAAGATAACCGTGAAAGAATTTCTACAAATCTTCAGTAATAACCTACCAAACCAAGAAAACTACGAATCTCGGATATATTTGTTGGTATTGTCCATTCTTCAACAACTTTTGTTTTAGCAGGATCAACAGTTATGCAATTTTTTGAAATAATGTGACCAAGGAATGAAATTTTTTGTAAGCAAAACTCACACTTTCTGAATTTCCCATAAAGTTTCTTTTCTTTTAAGGTTTGCAAGACTACCATTAAATGACTTTCATGTTCATCCTTACTTTTGGAATAAACCAAAATATCATCAATGAACACAACCACAAACTTATCCAAGAACTCATGGAAAATTTTGTTCATAAGATCCATGAATACAACAGGTGCATTGGTTAACCCAAAAGGCATAACTTCAAATTCATAATGGCCATATGTAGTACGAAAGATGGTCTTCATAACTTCTTATTCATTTACTTTCAACAGATGGTACCCCGATATCAAGTCAATCTTTGAAAAATACTGAGCTCCCTAGAGCTGATCAAACAAATCATCGATATGAGGCAAAGGATACTTAATCTTAATAGTGATGTTATTCAATGATCTATAATCAATGCAAAGTATCATTGAACAATATTTATTTTTAAAAAATAAGAAAGGATCACCCCATGGTTTTTTGATAGGTCGAATGAAACCTTTATCTAATAACTCTTGAAATTTATTCTTTAACTCTAAAAGTTCAATTTGAGCCATTCGATAAGGGGGTTTTGAAATTGGATTAACATCAGGAACTAAGTCAACAGTAAATTCAACTTCCCGATTAGGGATAATTATAATAAAATCATCAGGAAAAACATCAAGGTACTCATTTACCACTGGCACATCATTAATCTGAACAGTTTCATTATTTTCAACAATATGTGCTAGGTGACATTAATTTCCATCTTTTACTAGTTTCTCTACTTCCTGATATGTTATTAATAGCAAGGGTTCATTTTTGTATAAAAACTGAAAATCATTCTGAAAAGAATCTTCTTTACCTCTACAGTCAATCTTAGCATGATAAATAGAAAGCCAATCCATGCCCAATATAACATCAAACTCTACTAGAGGAAAAAAATAAAGTTTGCAGGTAGATTCTTTCTGCACACAAGGACATGAATGTTCTTATGTTTTCTTTTGGTCTCAACATTTCCTCCAGGTGTTTTTACCATAAGTTTAGTATTCATATCATGAGATGGAATTCCCAATTTACTAGAAAACATCTCAGAAATGAAAGAGTGTGTAGACCCTGAATCAAACAACACATTGGAATAATCTGAACAAACAAACAGTGTACCTGACACAGCTTCATTTGATGGCCCAACATCTATTGAAGTAGTGGCAAAGGATTTCACCAAACCTTTCTATTTGTAGTCTGTATTCTTTCCTTCGATTGAGTTCTTTTTTGGACACTCATTTGTATGATGACCCATTTCATTGCACTTAAAACATTTTATTGACTGTAAATCAGATTTTGTCTTACCATTATCCTGATCTGTTTAGTGAAATTACGAGACTTATGTCCCATTTTACCACATCGGTAGCACTTACCCAAATTCAAAAGTCATTCCCCAGCATGATTTTTACCACAATTTTCAAAAATTGTAAACTTACCATCAGACTTTTTTGAAGAGTTCTTCCATTTCGCTTGCCACCTCTACCTCTTATTCTGTTGTTTGTCAAAGAATACCTGATAATCAGCAAAATCCATTTCCACTGTCTCTGCACAACGAAAAAGTTTTTAATAACTTTTGAACTCATGAGAAGCTAAATCCCTTCAATACTTTGGCTTTAATCCTGAGTAAAAATGGTTGATTTTACTATCAAGATCTCATATGAAATTTGAAGCATACCTTGCTAGTCGAGTGAATTTTTCTTCATAAGCAGCCACTGAGTCATCCACCTGCCTCAATTCCAGGAATTGTTTTTCCATCCTAAGAAGAAACACCTTAGGAAAATATTTCTCAAGAAACATACCTTTGAATTCATCCCAATAGAGAGAATAAATCTCTTCACTATCCTTGATATTTTTCACCATCGACCACTACTGATCAGCTTCACCTTCAAAACGGTAAACTGCAAGACTAACCTTTTGATGTTATGAACAACTCATGACATCAAAAATCCTCTCCAGTGCATTAATCCACCCTTCAGCTAGCATAGGGTCAGATGATCCTATGAATGATGGGGGGCGTTGCCTCATGAAATGCTCAACTACTGACAAGTTCCTCTATGATTGATCTAGCTGATATCGTACATGGATACCACCACCATTTATAGCCTGAGTCAACTGTCCTATCACTACAAAAAACTATTCAGTTCTGATTCCAATCATCCCAGGTTGCTGATTTGGAAGGCTGTCTTACTCCTTATGTTGTCCTAACATAGCTGCCCTGTTTCCTCCGCCGAAAACCATTATCAACATAAAAATATCTTAGGCGAAGCAACATGGTAATCTGGAAATGCTATATTATTTCAATATTAACATAAATTACTTTATGGATATTAATTTAACAATACCCTAACTCCTAAAGTTGTCTAAACTGACCTTTGATACCAACTATAAGGACCCGGTCTTAAAAATTACATAATATTGAATTAAATGAATAATTCACAATGGGAATCTTTTCAGGTTTAGAGTTTTAGAGAATTAGGACATAACTATTACATCTCAAAATATTACAAGGTAGACATTTCTACACAGATTTCCATTTTTTCATAAAATAAAAACTCTTGAAAAAAAGAGTCATGTGTAGTTCCATGTTTTAGACAACATGACTTTTCCTTGATCCCATCCTTGACCCTATTCATATTTAAGTCCTGTGAAAGCATTTCAAAACATGGGATGAGCATAAAAGGCTCAGTAAGGGTTATAAAACAAAGAATGAAATAATTGGTTCATAAATACATAAAAAACATGAAATCTTTTACTTACCTCGTGAAATCATTAGATTTATGAAAGACACATAGATATCATAAATCATAAAGGTAACTTGTGGCATCCATATCAAAATTTCATTGTAGATATCACAGATACATAGGGAGTTACTTTGGAATACCCATCATAGTATATTCCCTAAATATTTTAGGAGAAACCTTCACACTTACCTCTATCGCATTACCCAATGCATTGGAGAGATATCTCAGGCTCACCCACCCTAGGTTTATCATGGAACCACCCGTATACGTAAATAATGCCCAAGAACCATAACATGATCATAACACATAACATAAACATAATGAAAAGATAAAATTTCCACATTGCAATAATAAAATATCATTTCAAGATATTGAAATAATAAATTCATTCTAAAAATCATTTTCAATACCAAAATACATAAAAAGAGTATATGGTATTTATTTTTTCCTTTTAAAAACATTTCGACTTGTTAAGGAAGCCAAAGATCACATAATACTCGCGGCAGCGGAAAGGTCGTTATCACCGATTACGTAAAAAGCATTATTTTTTGTCATTTTGTAAAATGCTTCATAGAAAAATATTCCCTTTGAAAAGTCAAGGGTGTTTATACAACATATAAAATAATTTCGTGTATTAAAAGAAAATATTCCTAAATGAAAGGAGATTGAGACGAAGTCCCTTACCTCGTGTCTGACTTCACTCGATCTTTATTTAATATCCTGAATAATAAACGAAAGTTAATTTTTACTTGCTTAAGAACCTTTTTAAAGTTTATTATTCCTTTTATATCACTTATTACCATTTTATAAACATTATGTAATCATTTAAGTTAATAACATTCATTTTGTCGATATTTGGGAATTGAGTCAAAATGAACACCTTATATTTACAAGTTATCCATGTGGTCAATAGTTCATTATATCCAGAATTATATTCATGATTTGGATATCATAAATATCCTAAATATCCATTATATACTTGTTGTATAATAGTACATAACATTTAGAGGTAAGAAATGAAATGCACCGTTCATGGAGACGGTAAGCCGTACATACGCATGAATGCTACATTCACTTCTATTTCTTATTTTAATGGAAATAAAACATAATGATACATAGTTATATTATAATTATAGTATAATATAATATATAATATCGTTAAATCCATCCTTTATACATACCACATAAGGCATTAACAAATCAAATCACTTTGAGGGGGCGGTAGTCCGCACTTCCTCAAATGAGATTATCGTATTTACCCACTATGGAAACCATAAAGGCATGATATAAATGGGAAGTACAGAAGAATAAGGAAATCATAAAAATAATATATATCATATATAAATATAGTTCCCTCATAATGGCCACCATGATAGGCGGTAAGATGTAATTTTACAATCATCGTTTCGTGAGGCCTAAGTTTTCCATCCACTAAAACATTATGTTCTTCATCCATTAGATGGAGCTGTGTGTAAGTTTAGTTCAAATAATTATCATAAAAACATCCTAGTATATTGAGGATACTGTTTTTATTACAAAAGAATGGAAATAAAAAGGTTTTAGGGGTTGGAAAAGTAAAATAAAAGAAAACAATTTAAGAGAAACTGTTACTTTTAATTTGGGTAACTCTCTTTGGTTTGAACCAAAGGACTTCTTGACATGCCTTATGACTAAGTTAAGGCTTACAGGAGGAGGAGTGGGATGTAGGGAGCTTAATTGGGCAGATTTTGGACGAGCCAAATGGCTTGAGAGGTGTGAGGAATTGGATAGAAATGGTCTCCTTTTATAAGGGAGAGAAGGGGCACTTTAAGAATGTGTGAAAACATTTTTTTATTATATAATGATATTCAGTTTCTAATGGTAAAAAAATCATTAATGTCAAATATAAGATGACTAATAATCGAAATAAAATCATCCAATCAGAATTTCACATGTTTTTCATAATATTTTAATCATTATAATCTTATTTATTTCAATCATTTATTAATGAGGTAAATACTGCATCATTATTGTGTCAAAAATAAATTAATTTATTCAATGTCTAAAAATTATAAAAAAATTCTATCTTATATTAAATCATTTTATCTTTCCAATGAATATTTATAGTCAAAAATATGACTTATATAACACCATATAAAAATTAATTACTAAGAGATTTTTGTTAATGTCAATTTGGTCTTTACATTAAATTAAATAATCTAAATTGTCATTTTCACTCCCAAGTAGATCAATGAGGTCCCAAAATCGACACAAAGATGCCCATGGTCGTAAATGACTCAAAAAATAAGGTTTGAACAAGTGTAAAGGCATTTTTTAATTATTATAATAATCTTTTAACCTTGAATTACCCTATTTACCTTTAACCGCGGTATATAAAAGCCAAAAATTACTATTCACCAAAAATTATTTTCATCTTATTGAACAAAATTTTACTTCTTAATAATAACCATGTATGTCGGATTTTTGAAATTCAATTCACAGAAGTGGTAACATTTCATTTAAATGAAAATATCAGTTTTTTTAACTACCACTAAGTGGTTTCACTACTCATCAAAAATTGAAGTTTTTCTGAAAATTACCAAAAATTCAGCCTAAGCTATATTTGATATTTAGAATTCAAAATTAATGTCTATTTTTTAAAATTCAGAACATAGAAGTGGCATTAATTAATTTAAAATTAATTCCTTTTGTTAAAACAAATAGCGTGTTTTTAAGAAACAATAACTATCAAAAGATTGATACTTGTTTATGTCCAATTTCAAAGTGAAATTAATTCCAATGACCAACATAGGATTAAATGGTAAAAATATATTTTAATTTAAATTTAAAACCAATTAAAAAGATAATCTAACCATATAAATAAATTATATTAAAAGGCACTTTTCAATTACAATACAATATTTTTCACTATTCATTAAAAACGAACTTTATCGGAAAAATTCCAAAAAATTACACAAAGTAAAGTTTGATGTCCCCATTCTAAAGAAGGACTTTATTTGGTCATATGGAATATATTAAAGTGACCAAAACTATATCTAAAATGGGTTCCCCATTAAAAGGTGGTAAATCGGCCTTTTAATGTAAATTATGCTTAAAATTAGATTCATTCACATTTCAAGCCTCTAAAATTTATTGGATAAATGTAAATACATTTACCAAACATGTTTAATAATATTGTAGTTAGTTTTTTTCATTCCCTCCAATACAATGGCTAGGAGTTAACAACCATTTAAAATAATAATATTATATTATTAGTGTGCAACGTAAGATTCCAAAGAAACCCGTTGTTGCGTATCGGGTATGCTATCGAAAATAGAAACCCCTTTAAAGTAAAGTTATTATTTAATTAACAAATATTAATAAATATGAAATATGTCTTATTCTTTATTTACTTGGGATGTTACATCCTTCCCCCCTTTTGGGAATTGCGTCCTCGCAATTTTTATTCACTTATCAAAATAAGTGGGGGTATTTATCCCTCATAGAATTTTCAGATTCCCACATTGCCTATTAAATCAAATTGTTTTTCCACAAAACCTTTACCTGGTGAATTACCTTATTCCACAACACTTTCTCTCTATGGTCAAGAATCTGAACTGGTTGGTCTTCATAAGAGAGATTCTCTTCCAACTGAACTACCTTTGGGCTCAAAACATGAGATGGATCTGGCATATACTTTCTCAACATCGAAACATGAAAAACATTGTTTACTTGGGATAAACTTAGAGGTAATGCCACTCTATACTCCATTGATCCAACTTTATCCAAAATTTCATAAGGTCCAATGAACCTCAGATTCAACTTTCCCTTCTTACCAAAATGCATCACACTTTTCCATGGAGAAACATTTAGAAAGACATGATCGTCCACCTCAAAAGAAAGACCCTTCCTCCAGTTATCTGCATAACTTTTCTATCTACTCTGAGCTATTATCATGTTCTTCTAAATCAAATGATCTTTCTCTGTTATCTCTTCTACCAATTCTGGTCCCATCATCTTCCTCTCACCTACTTCATCCCAAAAAGATGGAGTTCGACAATGCTTTCCATATAATGCCTCAAATGGAGCCATCTGTATATTAGAATGAAAACTATTATTATATGAAAATTCAACCAAAGAATGGTGTTGGTTCCAAATTCCCTGATAATCCATCGAAAAATCACGTAGCATATCCTCCAAGGTCTAAATTGTTCGTTCTGACTGCTCATCTGATTGAGGATGAAAAGATGTACTAAAATTTAATTCAGTACCCAAAGACTGTTCAAGGCCTTTCCAAAAGTTAGAAGTTAACCTGGGATCACGATCAAATAAAATGGAGAGGGGAACTCCATGAAATCTGACTATCTCTTTAACATACAACCGAGCAAGTTGATCTAGAGACAAAGTATCTCTAATAGGAAGGAAATGAGAAGATTTAGTGAATCAGTCAACTATAACCCATATTGCATTCTTACCTCAAGATGTCTTTGGTAATCCCACAATGAAGTCGATGGATATATTTTTCCATTTCCACTCTGGCACCGGTAGAGGTTGAAGCATCCCTTTTGGTAACTGCCACTCTACTTTAACCTGCTGACAAGTCAAACACTTGACAGTAAAATTAGCAATATCTCTTTTGAGTACATCCCACCAGTAATACTCACAGAGATCTCTGTATATCTTAGTACTACCACGAGGAACTGAAAACAGAGAACTATGAGCTTTACATAACAATTCATTCTTCAACTGTGAATCACAAGGCACACATAATCTTTTTCCAAATCTCAAAACACAATCATTATCAACGTTAAAATCAGGCAAATTACCCTTCTGAACCAATAAAACCTTTTTCTACAACTCACTATCTTCCTTCTGCGCTCGCATAATTCTGTCTGATAGAGATGATTTCACTGACACCTAAAGCATAACAGAAGAATTTCTTGAACCAACAACTTCTATGCCATAATTCATCAAATCAAAAACCGTAGGATCTCGTTCCAAATGTAATATGGTTAACGAAGCATTACTTTTTCGACTCAAAGCATCAGCCAATTTATTTTATTTTTCCGGATGGTAAAGGATCGTGTAATCATAATCCTTGGTTAATTCCAACCATCTCCTCTCTCTCATGTTCAATTCTTTCTGAGTGAATATATACTTCAATCTTTTGTGATCAGTATATATTTCACACTTCACTCCATACAAATGATGCCTCAAGATTTTTAAAGCAAAAACAACATCAGCTAATTCCAAATCATGTGTAGGGTAATTTAACTCATGTGGTTTCAACTGACGTGAAGCATAAGCAATTACCTGATCATTTTTCATTAGGACACAACCCATTCATTTCAAAGAAGCATCACTGTAGATAACAAACTCACCATTTCTGAAAGGTAGTGCCAAAAATGGAGCATTCACCAATCTACTTTTCAATTCACGAAAACAATCATCACATTCTTTGGTCCATATGAACTTAAAACCTTTTCGAGTTAACTTAGTCATTGGACTAGATAACCATGCCAAATTTTATACAAATATTCGTTAATAACCTTCCAAACCATGAAAACTACGAATCTATGTTATATTTGTTGGTCTTGGCAATTCTTCAATAACTTTTGTTTTAGCAGGATCAACAGTTATGACATTTTTTGAAATAATGTGACCAAGGAATGAAATTTATTGTAACAAAAACTCACACTTTCTGAATTTCCAACAAAGTTTATTTTCTTTTAAGGTTTGGAAGAATACCCTTAAATGGCTTTCATGTTCCTCCTTACTTTTGGAATAAAAAAAATATCATCAATGAACACAACCAAAAACTTATCCAAGAACTCATGGAAAATTCCATTTATAAGATCCATGATTATAGCAGGTACATTGGTTAACCCAAAAGGCATAACTACAAATTCATAATGGCCATATCTAGTACGAAAGGTGGTCTTAGGAATGTCTTCTTCCTTTACTTTCAACTGATGGTACCCCGATCTCAAGTCAATCTTTGAAAAATACTGAACTCCCTGGAGCTGATCAAACAAATCATCGATATGAGGAAAATGATACTTATTCTTAACAGTGATGTTATTCAATGCTCTATAATCAATGAAAACTCTCATTGAACCATATTTATTTTTAACAAACAAGAGAGGAGCACCCCATGGTGATGTTCTAGGTCGAATGTAATCTTTATCTAATAACTTCTGCAATTGCTTCATTAACTATAAAAGTTCAATTTGAGCCATTAAATAAGGGGATTTTAAAATTGTCTTAGCATCAGGAACTAAGTCAACAGTAAATTCAACTTCCCAATCGGTTATAATACCAGGAAACTCATCAAGAAAAAAATCGACATACTCATTTACAACTGGCACATCATTAATCTGAACAGTTCCTTTGTTTTCAACAATATGTTCTAGGTAACATTCATTTCCATATTTTAATAGTTTCTCTTCTTCCTGATATGTTATCAATAGAAAGGGTTCATTTTTGTATAGAAATTTAAAATCATTCTAAAAAGAAACCTCTTTATCTCTACAGTCAATCTTAGCATGATAAACAGAAAGCCAATCCATGCCTAATATAACATCAAACTCTACTAGAGGCAAAATAATAAGGTTTGTAGGTAGATTCTTTCCGCACACAAGGACATGAATGTTCTTATGTTTTCTTTTTTTTTTCTCAACATTTCCTCCAGGTGTTTTTACCATAAGTTCAGTATTCATATCATGATATGGAATTCCCAATTTAGAAGAAAACTTCTCAAAAAAGAAAGAGTGTGTAGATCCTGAATCAAACAACACATTGGCATAATCTGAAGAAACCAACAGTGTACCTCACACAACTTCATTTGATGGCCCAACATCTACTGAATTAGTTGAAAAGGATTTTACCACCCCTTTTTGCTTGTAGTCTGGATGCTTTCCTTTGGTTGAGTTCTTTGTTGGACACTCATTTGCATAATGACCCATTTCATTGAACTTAAAACATTTTACTGACTGTAAATTAGATTTTGTCTTACAATTACCCTGATCTTTTTCAGTGCAATTACGAGCCTTATGTCCCATTTTACCACATCGGTAGCACATACCCGAATTCAAAAGACATCCCCCAGCATGATTTTTACCACAATTTTCAAAAATTGTAAACTTAAGTCTCTTACCATCAGAACCTTTTGAAGAGTTCTTCCCTTTCGCCTGCCACCTCGACCTCTTATTCTATTGTTTGTCAAAGAATACCTGATCATCAGAAAACTCCATTTCCACCTTCTTCGCACAACGAAATAGTTTTTCATAACTTTTTAACTCACAAGAAGCTAAAGCCCTTCAATAATTTGGCATTAATCCTAAGTAAAAATGTTTGATTTTACTATCAAGATATCGTATGAAATTTGGAGCATACCCTGCCAGTCGAGTGAATTTTTCTTCATAAGCAGCCACTGAGTCATCCTCCTGCCTCAATTCCTGGAATTGTTCTTCCATCCTAAGATGAACCACCTTAGGAAAATATTTCTCAAGAAACATACCTTTGAATTCATCCCGATCGAGAGCATCAATCTCTTCACTATCCCTGATATTTTTCACAATCGACCACCACTGATCAGCTTCACCTTTAAAATGGTAAATTACAAGACTAACCTTTTGATGTTCTGAACAACCCATGACATCAAAAATATTCTCCAGTGCTTTAATCCACCCTTATGCTAGCACAGGGTCAGATGATCCTCTGAATGATGGGGGATGTTGCCTCATGAAATGCTCCACTACTGACATGTTCCTCTACGGTTGATCTGCTTGATCTCTTACATGGATACCACCACCATTTATAGTCTGAGTCAACTATGCCATCACTTCAAAAAACTATTCAGTTCCGATTATGACCATCCCAGGTTGTGGATTTGGAAGGTTATCTTCCTCTTGATGTCGTCCCAACATAGCTGCCCTGTTTCCTCTATGGAAAACCATTTTGAACAGAAAAATATCTTAAGCGAAGCAACATGGTAATCTGGAAATTCTATATGATTTCAATATTAACATAAATTACTTTATGGATATTAATTTAACAATACCCTAACTCCTATAGTTGTCTAAACCGACCTCTGATACCAACTATAAGGACCTGGCCTTAAACATTACATAATATTGAATTAAATGAATAATTCACATTGGGGATCTTTTCAAGTTTATAGTTTTAGAGAATTATGACATAACTATTACATATCAAAAATTACAAGGTAGAAAGTTCTACACAGATTTCCATTTTTTTTTCATAAAATAAAAACTCTTGAAAAAAGAGTCATGTCTAGTTCAATGTTTAGACAGCCTGACTTTTCCTTGATCCCATCCTTGACCCTATTCATCTTTAAGTCCTGAGAAAACATTTCAAAACTTTGGATGAGCATAAAAGGCTCAGTAAGGGTTATAAAACAAAGAATGAAATAATTTGTTCATAAATACATACAAAACATGAAATCTTTTACTTACCTAGTGAAATCAAAAGATTTATGAAAGACACATAGAAATCATAAATCTTAAAGGTAACTTGTGGCATCCATATCAAACTTACATTATAGCTATCACAACTACATAGGTAGTTACATTGGAATACCCATCACAGTATATTTCCTAAATCTATTAGGAGAAACATTCATGTTTACCTATGTCACGTTACCCAATGCATTGTAGAGATATCTCAGGCTCACCCACCCTAGGTTTATCACAGAACCACCCGTATACGTAAATAATGCCCAAGAACAATATCATGACCATAACACATAACATAAAAATTATGGAAAGATAAAATTTCCACATTTCAATAATAAAATATCATTTCGAGATATTGAAATAATAAATCCATTCTAAAAATCATTTTCAATACCAAAATACATAAAAAGAGTGTCTGGTATTTATTTTTTTCCTTTTAAAAACATTTCAGCTTTCTAAGGAAGCCAAAGATCAAATAATACTCGCATTGGTGGAAAGGTCGTTGTAACCGCTTACATAAAAAAACATTCCTTTTTTTCATTTAGTAAAACGCTTCATAAAAAAATATTCCCTTTGAAAATTCAAGTGTGTTTATACAGTATATAAAATAAAGTCATGTATTAAAACAAAATATGCCTCAATGAAAGGTGATTGAGACGAAGTCCCTTACCTCATGTCCGACTTGACACAATCGTTCTTTAATATCCAAAATAATAAAATAAAGCTAATTTATACTTGATTAAGAACCTTTTTCAAGTTTATTATTCCATTTATATCACTTATTACCATTTTATAAACATTATGTAATCATTTATGTTAATAACATTCATTTTGTCGATATTTGGTACTTGAGTCAAAATGAACACCTTATATTAAGAAGTTGTCCATGTGGTAAATAGTTCATTATATACAGAATGATATTCATGATTTGGATATCATACATATCATATATATCATATATATCTAGTATATATATGTTTTTATAATAGTACATAATATTTAGAGGTAAAAAAGGAAATGCACTGTTCATGGAGACGGTAAGTCGTACGTACGCATGAACGCTACTTTCATTTCTATTTCCTATTTTAATGGAAATAAAACATAATGATAAATAGGTATATTATAATTCCAGTATAATATCATATATAATATCATTAACTCCATCCTTTATACATCCCACATAAGGCATTAACGAATCAAATCACTTTGAGGGGGCGGTAGTCCGCACTTCCTCAAATGAGATTATCTTATTTACCCACTATGGAAACCATAAAGGAATGCTATAAATGGGAAGTACAGAAGCATAATGAAATCAAAAAAATAATATATATCATATATATATACAGTTCCATAATAATGGCCACCATTAGAGGAGGTAAGATGTAATTGAACAATCATCGTTTCGTGAGGCCTTAGTTTGTCATCCATAGAAAAATTATGTTCTTTATCCATTAGATAGAGGTGTGTGTAAGTGTAGTTTGAATCCTTCTCATAACAAAATCCTAGTATATTGAGGATACTGGTGTTGTTACAAAATAAAGGAAATAAAAAGAGTTTAGGGGTTGGAGAAGTAAAATAAAAGAAAATAATTTAAGAGAAACTGTTACCTTTAATTTGGGTAACTCTCTTTGGTTTGAACCAAAGGAATTCTTGAAATGCCTTCTGCCCAAGTTAAGGTTTCTAGGAGGAGGAGAGGGATGTAGGGAGCTTAATTGGGAAGAGTTTGGATGAGCCCAATGGCTTGAAAGGTCGGATGAATTGGATAGAAATGGGTTCTTTTTATAAAGGAGAGGAGGGGCTCTTTAGGAAAGTGTAAAAATATTAATTTATTATATAATGATACTCGGTTTATAATGGTCCAAAAATCATTAAGATCGAAGATAAGATGACTCATAATAGGAATAAAATCATCCAAATAGTATTGGACATGTTTTTTATAATATTTTAATCATTATAATTTTATTTATTTTAATCATTTATTAATGAGGTTAATAATGCATCATTATTGTTTCAATAATAAATTAACTTATTCGATGTAAAAAAATTATAAAAAAATACTACCTTATAGGAAATTGTTTTAGATTTCCAATGAATATTTATAGTCAAAATTATGACTTATATAACACCATATAAAAATTAATTACTAAAAGCTTTTTGTTAATGTCAATTTTGTCTTTACATTAAATTAATTCATCTAAATTGTTATTTTCACTCCCAAGTGGATCAATGAGGTCCCAAAATCGTCCCAAATATGTACATGGTCGTAAATGACTCAAATATTAAGGTTTGGACAAGTGTTAAGGTAATTAGGAATTATTATAATAATATTTTAACCTTGAATTACCCTATTTACCTTTAACCGCGGTAAATAAAAGTCAAAAGTTGCTATTCACCAACCATTATTTTCTCCTTATTGAACAACATTTTACTTTTTAATAACAACTATGTATGTCGGATTTTTGAAATTCGATTCACAGAAGTGGTAAACTTTCATTTAAACGGAAATGTCAGTTTTTTTAACTACCACTAAGTGGTTTCACTATTCATCAAAAATTGAAGTGTTTCTGAAAAATACCAAAAATTCAGCCTAAGATATATTTGATATTCTGAATTCAAAATTGATGTATTTTTTTTCCAAATTAAAAACATATAATTGGCATTAATTAATTTAAAATTAATTCCTATTGTTAAAACAAATAGCGTGTTTTTAAGAAACAATAACTATCAAAAGATTGATACTTGATTATGTCGAATTTCAAAGTGAAATTAATTCCAATGACCAAAATTGGATTAAATGGTAAAAATATATTTTAATTTCACTTTAAAACCCATTAAAAAGATAATATAACCATATAAAAAAATTAGATTAAAAGGCACTTTTTAATTAAAATACAATATTTTTCACTATTCATTAAAAAATGAACATTATAGGAAAAATTCCAAAAATTTACACAAAGTAAATTTTGATATCCCAGTTCTGAAGAAGGATTTTATTTGGTCATATAAAATTTATTAAAGTTTCCAAAACCTGATTTAAAAAGGGTTCGCCATTAAAAGGCGGTAAATCAACCTTTTAATGTAAATTATGCTTAAAATTAGATTCATTCACATTTTAAACCTATAATTTTTTTTGATAAATGTAAATACATTTAACAAACATGTATAATCATATTGTAGTTAGTTTTGTTCATTCCCGCCAATACAATGGCTAGGAGTTAACTACCATTTAAAATAATAATATTATATTATTAGTGTGCAACGTAAGATTCCAAAGAAACCCGTTTTTGCGTGTCGGGTACGCTATCGAACATAGAAACCCCTTTAAAGTAAAATTAATATTTAATTCAAAATTATTAATAAAAATGAAATATGTATTATTCTTTATTTACCTGGGATGTTATAAAAATAACTTAAATCCTTGTAATTCTATAATAAAATCATACATTTTTGGAAAATATAATGCAAACTTTATTCCTAAAATAAAATACAATTGTACTATATTTATATTGATCATATAGAATTTACATAACATTGAACATATTTATAAATAACATTCATCATTTAATCATCAAATAATTTAGCTAATATAATAATTTTTTTTACCAAAATCAGATTATTATTCATCTATATAATCATTTAATTAAAAAAATCATAATAATTAGGACATAATGTAGGACGATGATAGGCGATTCCCACATATATCCCCTCATTTGTGGGTTCGATTCCCACAAACTTTTCAAATGTGATGGGTTTTCAACCATCTTTAGGTTTTTCTATTTTCTAAGACTATATAATTCTTATAACATTCCCAAAATATGATAAAATCCTAAAAATTAACCATAACATATTTTAACCTCAAAGGTTATCTCATACCATTCATTTTCCATCCCAAATGTAATAACTGATAATTACCTCAAAAATTGATGTCTTAAAAAATACCATTAGTAAACATAAAATTTCATAGCGTAAAGACTAAAAAAATGTTTTAAGATATTGAATATATGAAAAACCTTAAAATTATAATGCCATGATGATAATCACACCTCTTAAGAAAACATATTAATATCAAAAGTTATCTAAACCATGATCTGATACCAACTATAAGGACTCAATGTTAAACATAACCAATTCTAGTGAATTTTGACTTGAATTTATTTTCTTTCATTTTCATTTTTTGGTCTTGTTTTTTATAGAATTAAGAGAAAATCATATATAGTAAACCTATACATTACAGGTGGATACTTATACTTAGTATCCTTTTTTTCACAAAAGGAAACCCTTTTAATTTAAAACATGATTTTTTTTTTCAAGAAACATATTCCACACATTCATCATGAAAGATTATTTTATCCTTACCAATATTAAGACCTATGAAAAGAATATTTAAACATGGGATGAACATAAAATGATGAGTAAGTTACATAATGAAGTAAACTGTTAGTCTAGTGAAAACATGAAAACCGATTAAAATCCTTTTATTAAAAACTCATTAGAAAGAATATAAAAATAACATTGGTTCCTTGTGACATCATTACCATATAAATATTACAGTCACCCTTACCAATGTAATAACAATATAGTTGACTTCCACATCAAGATTACATAATACATTGGAGAGTTATAATGGATCTCACCCATCATATCTTTATCTATAACGAGGCTTAAACCTTCTTATAAGACATATTGAGCTCACTTATGAGGTATAATGGGGCTCAAAACATCGTTTATAAATTTTAAGGACTAAATCATGAATAAAACCCTTAAAATATCTTTTATACCCATGTGTGAAACCCTTCTAGACATCATTACATCTTTTCACATAGAAATCACTTAAAAATATAAAAACCGCACACATAATAAAGAAACTATTTTCTTTGGAATGAAATATGAAAAAATATAAATGAAGAAAAAATAAATAAAATACCTTGAAAATATTAAATTTCATCCATGTTTTTGATGTTACAAAAACATTTCAATTTAATGAAATAATAAATCCATTTTTAAAAACTATTTTCATACATTTTAAAAAGATATTTTTGAATCAAAGTGTCCCAAACCACATTGAATAATTAGAAATAAATTAAAATTTTAAAAAATTCACGTCCATACAAATAAATCCATATTTTTTTTGAAAACATGGACATGAATGAGAAATACATTGTAGAATAAATATTTAAAACATCTAAAATGATGTTTTTGTTAAAGAGTCCCTTACATTGGGTCTAAATAATCATATACAACCCTTATATTCACAAATAAAAAACATAAGTAAATTATTTACTTTATTTATAAAATTTTTAATGTTTATTATTACATTTAAATAACTTGTTATCATGTTATAAAATTACTTTTTTAGTTAAGTTCAGGTCGTGCATTTTTAAATATTTAGTGTTGGAGTCTAAAATGACTTTGGTATGTTGTCAATAATATAAGTGGTCATTAGTCCATCATCTACAGAATGATATTTATGAAATAATAATCAAGTTTATACATTAATTAAACTTTTAAAAAAAATAATTTATTTATGGTTATGATAAATGAATAATTTTATAATCATAGAGACGGTAGCCCATACGTTCACGTGAGTAACATTTCCATTTTTCAATTATAAAATTGAAAAGAGGGTAAATATAATTTTAAATTTCCAGAATGATAATAATTTAATTATTATAATATTAATGATTTCAATAAATTTATATATATATATATATATATATATATTATCCATGTTATGTGGTGATGTAAAATAAATCACATCGCTTCGTGGTGATGATAGTTCACGCGTACACACGAACTACATTATCATTTTTATGTGCATGGAAAGGTAAGAATACAAATAATATATATTATTTCATAATGATAAATATTTCATGAATATAGTATATAGAAAATAATTACATCATTACAACCAGTCTTGGTAGATGGTTATAGAAAACAGATTATATCATTTCGTTGAGGTGTTAGTTCACACGTATGCACAAACAATTAATTATTTTCCCATTTTATAGATGTGAAGATAGATTTTGGTGATGATATTAAAATAATAAAATCTAAATATATTTAGTATAAGGTTGTTAATATTTAATCATGTTTGAAGAAGATTTTAAGGAAGTGCAAGAATAAATAAAATGGAAATACTTAATTAAAAACGATACCTCTTGCTTGGATGATCTCCATTTATTAACCCATTAACGCCCATAAGAAGGGTGTTATGCCTTAAAAAGAACTCTATAATGTGGAAATGTATTCTAAAAAGAAATGTTTTTTGATATTTATAGAACCAAATAGGTTTTGATCTCTGAGGAATAGAGAAGAATGGGCCCCCTTTTATAGGAGAGGGAAGGGGAACTCTTGGAATTATTCAAATAATTACTTTAATATAAATTAATTTTCCAATACAAATGGGTCTAACATAATTTATTAAAAATATAATATGATTTTGGGTCTAATTACCTTATTAAATGAAAATTAGATAATTTTGACTATTTTTTAATCATTATCTTTCTATTTTAACCATTATTAATTTTTATCATGATATCATATAATTTCACTTTAGGGGTTAATATAATTACTACAAAATTAAAAGGGACCAAAAAGAGTAATTGATTCAATTTTTATACTTATAAAATTTTTTGGATGTATTATAATATTTTTTTAATTTTATACCATTTAATAAAATATAATTTGTTTTAAAATATCATTAATGTCAATTTTGATAATATTCATTATTTGACTTTTTGAAAATATCATAAAAACTTGATATCTTCTAAAAAACTATATTAAACCATTTATAACATGTGAACGGTGTTAAAATTTTTTTTTATGACATCAATTATAAAAAATTATATTTATTTTAATACTTTTAAAATCATTTATTTGATTCTTCATTAATGAAGTAATTACTGCATCATCATTGTATAACTATTTAATTTAATTATTTATTTATAAAAAATAATAAATAAATTAAAATAATGTATTTTAATAGTTTATATTTCCAAATAATATTTATAATTAACCATATCCCTTATATAATCCCATATTAAAAGTATTTTACTTGTTAAAAACAAGAGTGTGACAAAATTGACATTCCTTTGAATATAATATTATAAAGGTTATATTATCATCCAAAAGGACATAAATTATATCATAATAGATATATTAATTCTTATAGAATAAAAATACTAATCCAATTAAATAATTACATGTTTTAGTGTAATTTTAAAATATTTATAGTATTATTTTTACCCTTAATTACCTTATTTTTGCTTAATTTTGGTAATAAAAAATATTACTAAAGTTACAATTCATATTGTAAAAAAATAAAAGGGTCCTATTTAAATAATTTTTTACCTTATTATTATAAATATGTAATAAATGTTTCAAAATTCAAAACACATAACCGGCATAAATTAATTGAAAAATAATCTTTCTGATGGATCGAGAAAATACTTTTTTCAAGTAAAAACATTAAACATTTCACAGAGTTTTTATATCCAATTTCAATGTGAAATTGATACCAATGAACAAAAGTATATTAAATGATAAAATATTTATCTAAATAAACTTTAAAACCATTAAAAAAATAATTTAACACTTTAAATAAATTTTATGAAAATGCAGTTTTTAATTAAAATGACCTTTTTTTCATTATTCATAAAAAAATTAAACTTATCAAAAAAATACCAGAAATTAAACCAAAGTTAAATTTTATACTTCTCATTCAAATAATAATTATATTTTTCAAATAAAATTTATAAAATTGTGGAAATATAGATTTAAAATAGGTGTTCCATTAAAAGATATAAAAACTACCTTTAAAAAATACTTCTTTTAAGAATGAAATTAGATTTGTTCTTATATAAAGTCTAGAAAACACATAAGATAAATTTAAAATATTAGATTAAATATATTATATATATATTTCATTAATATAATCCAATAATTGTGATTTTATTATTTATTGGTACATAACACACTTGTGCACATTTAACTAGTTTCTCAGGAAAACATATCCTTTTATTTTAAATGGGTTTGACATTAATTTATAATTAATTGGTCAAAGAATTATACATACAAGTGACAATAATATATTAATAATTAAATTAATATTTTTCATTCCTACCATTACAATGTTTAGTTTAATGGTAACATGTAAACAATAATATTTTGTTATTTTTTTAAGCTTAATGTGGTGTATTATATATGATATCGAACATAATGTTTCCTTTTGAAAACTCGAGAGGTTACACTATAAAAATTAAAAACAATAAAAAAGTCTCTATTTTCATAAAACTAAAGAATATTCTAATAACATTAATAAAATAATATGAATAAAAAGTGTGATTTTAGGGAATATATTTGAAATAATTTATACAAAGGAAAAGAAAAATTTACATAGGATTTTCTGGTTTTTATATTAATATTAGGTTAAACAATATGTGACTGATTTGGTAGTCATTGTGTGATTAATTTATATCCATTATGGTATATCTATGTAATAATTATATTATATCCAAAATAATAATCTAGCCTTTATAATTAGTTTGTAATAATAAAATATCAAGTGTGTATAAATAAAAGTAAAAATTACGAATATTATAAAAATGTGAAAATCTATGATGTCATGAAGTAGAAATATCTCATGATAAATGATCATGTAAGATTTTGGGAAGTTGTGGTAAATTATTTTTATTAAATTGTTTTAATAAAATTTGATATTTTATTGTAGATATCTTTATAACTAAGTTTTATTAGGTTCATTATGTTTTTTATCACACAAATTTATAGAAAATCTAACATGTTATTAGACTAATTAGCTAAAAAGGAGGTTTCACTATTATCTTGGTATGGATTGATATCTTAACATCATATATAGTCAATACCTATAAGAGAGATAAATATAAAATTTAAATATATATATATATTTTTAATTTTAATTTATTTTTGTTCTAAGAGCCTCAAATATCAGACTCACCTTACAGTTTTCAATAATTTTCCATTATTTGAATATATATATATATAATAAAATTATAATTTTTAAATGGGATTAGGGTTGAGTGTTCAAATTCATAACTATAAATTAAATAGAAAATAATGTACGTAAGTCAACATTTAGTAAGACATTTAATATATAAATATAAATATATATTTAAATATAAAATCTTCTCGGATGAATATGTGGAGCACTAAGAGGGGGTTTAAATTTGTTCCCATATATAATATTCCCATAAAGAAATTTTTTATCATTTTTAGTTAGCTCATAATATCAATTTATCAACCAATTGAATTATGATTGGAAATAATGAAATATAGCAAGCACTTGAATACCATGATTTTTACAAGGTTCACATACTCTTAATAGGAGAATATATAACATGTTTAATTGGATTGTGTTAGTGATGTCATAGAAAAAATAGTTTTCTAAATATCATGGATCTAATATTATTTCATTTTCTAAACTCAGATTAAGATTTTTTTTTTTAAAATTAAATAATTAAAAATATGATTTTGAGGTGGCGGCAAGAGTGGTGGAGTCTCGGGTCGAGTTTTATGTTTCCAAAAGAGGAAAATTCATAGGTGGTGGATACAACAGGCTAATGGGTGCCTGAATCAGTGGAACAATGCACTTGATGAAGTATCTAGGGGAGGTTCCCTTTAGAAACAACCACTGGGTGGCTGATACTGGTGCACCTAGTACCAGATATTCCCATGTACCATTTATTAAAAAATGAATTTTTTTATCTTCAAAAATTTTTATTTAAAAACCCCCTTTAGTGGTTTTAGGTTTCATTCATCTATTTCTAGGTGGATGCCTCTTCTCCAATATTTTCCCTTCCTTCATCCTCATAGAGTGAAATATAATTGGAAATATTTCATCATCGAATTTGATGAGTTCTTGGATCCTCTCTTCCACAGATTAATCCTCTCTTCTTCTCATATAAATTCATTAGTTTGGTTTAGGATTTTAGTAACAATTACTCCATATAATGGTTAAATCATCTCAATATGATATGTATTTTTCTTATGGAGGTTAGATGAAGCTTTGAGAGGATTTAGAAACTAGTTATTGTGTGTTTATTATTATGTTATGTCACTATCATCTTTTATTTATGTAAACATTTGTAAAATTGAGGATACATTGAGATTGATTTTTTAAGATTTTCTATGCTAGAGGTTTGGGTGGATGTCAGGTGGGATCCGTAGCCCATTATTTTAGCATTAATCCATGGAAGGTATCATCATGAGTTTTTTATTCATTTTTGACTCGTGGATTGAATAATTTTTTTGATTAATTATAATTGTTATTATTAATTAATATAGTTACTGATGGATTTAAAGCCTCATTATGATGGAAAGTGGCCAGTCAAATTTTGTCGATGCTGGTGGTTGGAATTTTCTAATAGGATAATTTCATTTTTAGGTAATTGGTCTTTAAATAGTTTCTATAGTTTATATTTATATAATATTTCATTTAATGTGTTATTATTTTAACTACTTGTGCTTCATCTTAGTTAATTAAATATATTTTCCTTCACTAATTGAGAGTGGGTATTCCTTATCAGAATTAAATATTGTTTCTATGTGTTGAGACATGATTGCATAAAAAATATCTATCATGGGAGTTATATAAAGAATTAAAAACTATAAAAAATAGAACTCCCATGTTACCGTATAGATTTCAAATATTTTATTAATACTTGGGGTTAGTGTTTCACTCTTACTAGATTGTGTGTAATAGAGTGCGTGCATTGGTCTGGATTTATAAATAGGTTGGGTGTGAGAGTCCTAACCAAACATGACTCTAAAAGTGAGATGAATTTTATTTCATCCATTTTTGTGTTTTTTATATTATTTCCCTACAATAATTACTATGAGGTGATGATATTGTGGTTGGGATTGAGGGAATCCATACCCATTGTGTGATGGAACTCATCTAGTTGTGTTGGGAAATTACAAAGGATAGACCTAATGATGTTCTATATATGTTTTTACTTACTATATTAGGTTGAATACATAAAATTATTTTGTATCTTGAGAGAAAAATAATAAAAGGATAATATAGTGATACCCTTGGGTGGTAGTGCATTTGGAATTGGTTCTTTGCATGAGAGACCAAGATATAGTTATAGAGTATATCATTTTCTAATGAGTTACCAAACTATGTAAACATTTTTATTTATATGTGTTCATTCACATTATCCATGAAATAAATTTTAAATTATAAAAAGGATTATTTTAATTAACTATTTATATTTTGATATTTCTCTTATTTTATGTTAATGAGGGTTGGTTTGGGTGTGATACCAACAGAGAATGGATTATAGATTGAGGGTTTATTATAGTGCTATGATGGATTATGGAATTTTTTCAGTATCATTCCAACCATGGATATATAGTGATGTGTATATATTGTGGTGCATATTGGGTTTCATACCAAGCATTGATAGATGTATCAAACAGGTTGGAAAATAATTCCAACCCTAGTGATGTGATATTTAATGGGTTGAGTTTTGTGTAATAGATTGGGTGGACATAGAAATAATTATGATGCATGATGATATGGGATGGATTATTCTACATATCGATAATCTTGTGAACAATATGAATATTGTGATATGGTTCTGGAATTCATTCCATAATGGACATTCATGTTGTTATGTAATGGATTAAGTTATGAGTTAGGTGTCATGAGAATAGTTGACCAATTATGATTTGTCTTGCGAATCATCCCAACCGTGGATAAAGGTTAATGGATTTTTATGTGGGTAATGTATAATAATAACAAGATATTTAAATTTATGGGATATGATGGATGTGCTTAATGGGATGATCTAATGTGTTGGATGTGATGCCTCTTAAATTGGTTATTATGTGGTGGATTATAAATGATGCCTTTCAAAGATTTTAGGATTTATGATGGATGTGATTCCTATTAAGGATGAGTGAAGATCACAGTTAGTGTCTATATGATGTGTTATGTGATTATAAACATGATTCCTAGTAAATATTACCTTGATATGTTAAAATACACTTTAGTACTAGCCGATATAGGTATGATCACCCCTGAGTGGATTGGGAAGAACTCATGTTCATGATGGGTTTTACAAGTACAATTATTTATTTATTAATTATGAGAATATAAAATTTTTTATTCACTTAATATACAATATATGTCTGGTAAATCATTGGTGGTGGCCCACTAAGTTGTACTCCCAACTTGATCAGACATTATAGAACACTGGTACCTGATCATAAGATGTGAATTATGTATTTGGATTCCCAAAAAAATAATATTGAACCTAAGAAACATGTTGAAAATTAAGACTCAGGCTGTCTTTGAATATAAAAATGTTGTGGCTATGTTAAAATATTATTTAGTGGGATCAAATTTTAAAAATAGTTGAATAAATTTATTAGTTTTTAATTCAATATGTTTAAAGAATAGCTGTCTAAACTCGAATTACTCTCATTACTTACCCATTAATCATTATCCAGTTTTACTTCTTATATGTTCCCTAATCCATGAAAATCTCCCTCATTTTACATTTTTGGAAATTTCAATTTGAAATAGAAGAAAAATACAATAATCACTATATTCTCTGTCCTCATCGAGCCTAGTTATTATATACAACCAATAACTATTGGGTCATCGCACTATTGAAAATCATCTGTGGTGAAGGAGTTTCTAGGATTTTTATGTGAGTAACTATTGAAATACGATATGATATATCTAAATGTGAATAAAAATAAGAATCTCCTAAATGATACCCATGAAAAGGTATCTAGAGATTTTTTTGGAGAATAATTTTTTTTTCAAAACAAAAATTTATCATAGAGGTTGGATAGATTTCCTTAGATTGACATTTTCCAATCTAGTGAACCACCATAGGTAAATTAACCACAACATGATGAAAAATGAAAATAAAATGAATAAAGTTATAAGCAGCTATAGATTTTCCATGATCACCTAAGCCACCCCATTTTAGTGAACCTTTCCTCTCCATTAAGATAAGATGCTCCTAGTTTTTAAATCTTTAATTATTTCCTCATGAAAGGCATGAATTTATTTACAAACAGACCCAAAATTTAAAATTTATTCCTCAAATTCTAAGCCCACTTTCATTTCTTTGATTTTCTCCATATGCATAACTCAACAGTATGGATTTAACCGAATCAAAAACTCGAATATTTCTTTGGTAAATCATTATCCTCCCATAAATGAGCTCTATACTTATTCATGGTGGATTAAAGATAAATTATTCCATGCATCGTAGCTTCTATGTAATATGAACATTTACATAGAATCATGTGAGGATTTGAAAGATGTTCTGGGCCTTTATCCTTAAATTATTGTTTAGTATTTAACAAAATAGGAATGTGAATTATTTGTTGGGCCACAACATTGGACTTGGGTATGGAAGAAGATGATTATTGCTTGGAATGGATATGTATGTCTAAAATGTCATCTTGGTTTTAATCATTCTATATTTTTCTATTTCTTATAATTTTATGCAAAAAAGGATTATTCATATCTGATTCTTTCCCGATTTATCATTATTTTTATATTTTTTAATCATTTAAGAAAATGTCGTCATTATAAATTTGTTCTATCACTTATTAGTGGAACCATAGGATTCGACATGGTGCCTTATCTAGTAAGATCATTGAGATTATGATCATAGAACTATATAGCTATGCATCTATCTCTTAAATAGTAGGCAAAGTGTCTCCAATAGTGATGCTCAATTTTATTTTAAAAGGGTTACACCTAGTCGTCTTCTGACACATCCTAGTGTCACTTCAACACTTAATCTCTAAATGGTCTTTATCTCATGGTCATCAATTTAGTTAGGGTTTATTTATGTGATGGTGAAACAAGGTTTCATGGTTGGATTTGATAATGTTGTGGAAATTTTTTGTTCTTCCAACCTTAGAAATTTAGAGATCCAGCACAGATGGAATGAATGATACTCTTATCTGTGATGACTAGTAGTCTACTTTTATCCTAACTCTCAATAGGCTCATATTCTTCATTCCGAACGATGAGTATGGTTTTTCTACTAATTCATGGTTTGTGGTTTTTTGTTCTTGTCTTATTTAAGTCTTCAACTTACATGGGTTGTGAATGGTGGATCAAATAAAGTGGAATAATGGTGTGGGTGTTTCTTTGGTATATAGACATGGAATGAAGAGCGTCAGGTGTTCATCCCTAGTTAGCATCTTATGGTCATATGAGATTCAAGATTTTCTTCCAAATCCTGACACAAAATTTCTTCAAGCTTCTTCCATCACCATATTATTCTTTCGAGATGTCATATAGGAGGTTTTGTGATCTTCCACACAAAATAGAACAATTATGGTGTGTGGTTTAGTCTCATACCCTTCACAAGATTTAGTTTAAGATTCTAATTGGAAGAAGAGGGTAGCGTAGTCGATCGAGCTGACCAACCATGCGATGAAATGATATATATTGTTATTGATGTGTGGATGATACATTATTTTACATTTTTTTGGTTTTCTTATGACAGTGTATGTCACATACATGGCCCAATTTGTTTTTTATCTAAAATAGGGCTATTACTTTTTCATTTTTGAGGTTTGAATGAATTTTTTATCATATGTTCACTAGATGCATTTCCAAATTATTTCTCTCCCCACTCTTTACTGGAGTGGTTGATCCTTCAGTTTACCCAAAATTTAACCATGTTAGCTTGAAAATCGGTTCATGCGGTCACTTCACAATAGTAATGGTCACTTAAATACATTTAATTTTTTTTGCTATAGTCATTAGAACACTTGCAGTTGCTTGGTTTTCTGGTGTGGAATATCCACCCATTTCATGTTTACGGTGGACAGATTAACTATAAGACTAAAATTCACGATCGATCTATGTATTTGGAAAACATTGAGTGACCTTCCCAATACATTTATTTGTGTTGGATCAAATCCAAAAATTATAAAACAAGATAAAATTTCAATTTAACTCTTTAAACAACTCATTTAAAATTCATTTAATAAATCATCAAATTATCATCAATAAAATTTCACATCATAATCTTAATTTTCATTTACATGATCAAAATCATAAAATTACAATTACAATTTCAAAATTAATGTATGGATTCTCAGTTAATTTATTTAAATTAGTAACCCATTAAAAATAAATATTAAATATAATTTATAATAAATTTAAAACTCTCAAAAAGTCACAAATATCACTATTTTACCTTGGAATATGATGAAGTGAGTATTTTCAATGAATATTAGTTTTTCTTTGAAATTTGGGCTAGAATCTACAAAACCCAAAACCACACACACAAGTAAGGAATGGCCCATGGTTGGGTGATTGGGCAAGAAAACATGGTTGATTTCAAGGATGGGACCAGGCGAATCCTCAATGTCTGGTGGTAGTCCCCTAATTGTTTTATTTTGTGAGGATTTATGTAATTGAATCTCTTTTAGTAATCTTATATGGTATACCAAATTTTATACCTATAAAAAATTTCATTTAGTATAATCTAATTTGGTATATTTTATTTTATAATGTTATGTAATTATATAATTTGATTATTTATATTTTATGATATACTCTAACTCAAGGGTATAATCTCTCTAAGATATCACTGTAGACTATTTCTACTAGTTAGAGTCATCTTTTGTTTTTGTGAGGGAACACCTGAGGTTATGTGGTGTTACTAGTCTAATCATTGTTCTGATATGGTAGGTATTAAACATTACATGCTACTACTTGGTGACAATAAGGTGTTATCACATGTCACAAAAAGTATGTGTTTTTATCAAAGAAGAATATTAAGGAAAATATTATTTCCTTAAAGAGTTTATAACTAATGTTTGTAAATAATCACAGGGTGCATCCATCATATCACAAAGTAATAATTTAATATCTATATTAATAATGATAAATAATTATTAATCAATTAAAAAATAAAAATTTCTTTCCTTTTTCAAAAGTTCATTTTGTTCAACATTTATGTGAGAACCTATTATTAACTCAAAATATTTTTCCCTATATAAAAACATCTCATAAAAATATTGGATAACATCTCTATTATTCACCAATCAATTCTCCATATATTTTCATTGAATACAAAAACATAACAATTTACTAATAAAAATTGTTTGTTTCTTATGCATGCTTAGATAAAAAATATTTGTTTGAAATATTTAATCCTATATAAAATCATTAATAAATTTACCTAAAATCCACTTAGATCTATAAAATATGAAGAATTATTTTTTTGATCCAGGATTTTTTTTGAATTTCTTTAATACCGTGATTTAGAACAATAGAATGTTTATCTTCACATCCCAACAAGAGAACTGATCTTATGATTATAAACTTATTAACATAGTATGTTTGACCAAACCATGATGTATTTCTTTATACTTAAAATTTTGTTGTTACTTCAAAATATTCTTTACACCACATCTAAATTTTATGTTATTTCAAAATTAATTATGTTGTATTTGACAAAACCATGACAGACATCACTTGTCATATGGACCGATAATATATTCATAACAAATTTTCAAATCTCAATAATTCTATAAATCTTCAAAAAATCAACTATACAAACTAGTATGTATAACATGAATTTATGGAAATCCCATATTATATATTAGATTAACCAAAAAATATTTTCCTTTTAATTTTCGTCAAACCATGACATAACATATATTTATCCATTTTTATTAGGAAATAAAATTGATGTGTAATAAATCTATGAATTTTTTTTTATTTTACTTGAAATATATCTTAGTTTTAACCTATGAAACTCTAATCAAAATAAAATAATTTCTATAACATTTTGAAAATAAATATAACTTTGTATAATGTTTATAAATAAAAATACTCATCTCAAAAAAGTATTTCAAGTTATGTTGTTTGTGTGAGAGCTATCTAAATACCATAATAATGAATAATTTTTATGATAAAAATTTACATCTTAGATAAAATATTACTACTTTGACCAAATCCTTATTAATTATTAAGGGATTTTTAAATCTTCCTATGTTCTTAAATATTATCATGAAATCTTCAATATATTCCTTTTTATTTGATCAAAAGATGATACTAGAAAATGTTTATAGGAGAAATTAGAATTCTAGTATTTATTCTCAAGAACTCCTTTAATACCATGACTCCCTAAATTTCATAACCCATGTATCCCCCTTAATGATAAAAATTTAAACCACCTTCCTTGAAAACTAGAGTAACTTTATCACCCCTACTTTAACTTATTCCCCACTATCTCTCGTCGTGAAAAATATCATCGTTAATAAAATAATTTTTCCCTTATAAAAAGGTTCTAATACTTCTCTTTTTTTGATAAAAAAATCAAAGGAATATAGGGGAGAGATTATATAAAACCTACACATTGGTATTTTAGAAGGAAATTCACTCCCAAAAACACTTATATATATATTTGAATTCATCCTTTTACCAAGGGATTAATCATGATATCTATAAACCATTCCTATATTAAAACATAATCCATATTGATTTCAACACATTGAACCTTATCCATAGTAAAATAGTATATGATATAAATATAATTCAATCCTGAATGTTTCAGAAGATTGTTTATTAAATTTCTTTCACATTGGTTGTCTCACACAATCACTAATATATATCTTACTCCACCTCTTATATCCTCATTATATAAATTTAACAAAATATTTATAATTATGTCTTATGACACAAAAATATACTTATATTTATTGGTTCATAATGTATTAAAATGAACTTGTTTGGAGTTCCACTCTATACCTCTCCCATTTATAAATAATTATATTCTTTATGTAGTATTTCAATATTCAATATAATTTTCAATATATAATTCATTAAATCTAAAACAAGTATAAAAATTTCTTTTTTAGAACCACAATCCATACATAAGAGTTCATTTGAAATATCATAAAATCCTCTTGACCATTACAGGATGCGATTTTTTTTTGATTTATTTAGAATTGAGAACATTAATTAACATCATAACCCTTTTATAGTCTAGATACCAAAAATTAGAATAAAATTCATATCATTCTTCTAAAATCATTTTGATATACTCCCATTCCATCATCATCCTTAATCATGTTTATCCCAACTAAAATTAGAGTACAAAACTGTATAGATTCATTCATTACAAACAAATTCAATATCTTTTGATAATATTTTTCATATGAAAAAAAAACATCTTGTATACATCAATTTAAACCAAATAAAAATTTAATATCTTCAATCATCAATATCTCAAAGTGTTTTTTAGTTGAGTAAAAAAATTATTTACTAGATTTTGTCTCATTTCAAGAAAAATAATTTCATTAATATTCACTATTACAATGAGAGAGTTCATGTTATTTTGTATTATATAAAAAATATTTTAAACTTTTAATCTGATGACTATTATGATCTTCATGTTACTATCATGATTTAAATACCATTATTACATAACCCTTTTAAGCCTATAAACTTCTTTCTCTAGATTCCACTCTCAATTTTCATCTTTACTAATAATTAATTCCTTTGGTTTTTCAAAGAAAAAGTTTTTATCAATTTATCCCTATAAGAAACTTCTATTTTGAAATATTTAATATATATTTTCTCATTTGAGCATATATTTAAATTTTTCTTGAATCATTTCAATCCACGAAACAAGAGAAAAATATACAACAAAATAAATATAGTTAATTTTAGAATATCATTTAGAAACCAATAAGTCTTTAATTTATAGCACATCACCTTTATCATTGAATATCTTTATAAAAATCCATTTAATCATTATAATATTAATCCACTTTGGATATAATACTGAATCCTAATATACTCAATACTTTTTAGTTAAAATTGAGAAAGTAATCACGTGTAATTGAAATTTATCAAATTACTTCATGTCAGAACATAATCATTGTTATTGCTGGTGATATTTTCATAATGAAAATTTTTTATAAGCCTTTTGTACAACTTTTAAATTGGATTCATTCATTATTAATCACAAATAATCTTTGAATCATTTTTTAAATTTAAATATGATGTTCTAATATTGATGTTAAATTGTGGATATATATTTTCTCCATGATCGTCTACAGTATCATTAACCAAATCTAATGAGGTTATTTGATTTCCATGTTCCCCTAATTAAATAATATTATATATGCATATAATCATGTTAAAATTATTATTATAACATTGATTACTCCTTCCACCTGGTGAATAATGGAGAAATATCCTATAATATGTTTAAAAAAATGGTCAAATTACTTCCATTGATCCTAATTAGGTAAGGTGCCTAAAATAATCTTAAATACTTTAGGTTTTTTTTCAATACAAAAGATAAAAAAATATTATATTTACAAAATATATTAAAATTAAGCATCTATTTTCAATATAGATTGTTATTCTTGTAGATTGTCTCCCAAAAATAATTTGAAGTTATTTTAATTAAAATATATTTATTCCTATATGAAATAAATTATTTTATCTTCTCCACTTATATATTTTGTAAATATGTGTATATATATATATATAATATTCCCTGGAACCATGCTTCTCATGATATTCCTCAAACTCATCGTTTATGTTTTCATATGAATTATTAGATCTGGAATTATTGAATTTATTTCTTGTTCCCTTCTTAAAAAATATTAAAAAACTAATAAAATTTTATAGAATCCATAATTTACAAAAAAAATGAAATATATGTCAAAAAAGTAAAACAAATTAAAGATTTTTTTACATTTATCATCTTTTTACTCATAATCACAAACATATAAGGGAATATAAGTTTAAGTGACCTTTTTGTATTGATCTCCAAAAATTATGAAATATTTTTACTTTTTTTACACTTTAAAAGACTTCAAAATATTTATATATATATTTTTTTAACATCAGAATATTATCCCTAACAACATGATAAAAAAATTATCTTATGTTCTTTTGTGGAAAAGTGACAGCGTATTTTATGAAAAAACTCATTCTCTTCATTTATACTCAATCTAAAAACAATAATCACATATCCTATTTGGAAACTATTATAGTTTATTGGTTATCTTAAAATAATGATAACATAATCATTTATTCTTTTAGAGAAATGTATACCTTTCCAAAAAAATATCATTTAAAATGTCACAAAAATTAAGAAACACCCAATAAGTTTTATTTTAACCCATCAATGAAGAGAATATATTTAAGAAAAATTTTATTCTCACTAATTTGAATCATTATTATAAATTTAATATTTAGTGATTTATCATTACTGAATGTGAAACTACCTTCGTCATACTTATCGATTAATATCAATATATATTTTTTACAATCATATTCAATAAGAAACAACTTGACATAAATCTATGTATTATCATGCACAGATCCTTTATAAATAACCAAAAATTCTATTGATTATTATCTATCACTCATATTCTTATGATATTTAAAATAGAATCATTTATTTACCCACATTGGGTGATTTTTTAGATAATCATTAGCAATATTACCTTGATAATCACATCTTACAGAAGTTTACTCTAGTGAATCAATTATGTTTTTCACTTTCACAATATTATTTGGTTATTAAGTTAGTTTTTTAATGATGTTTAGAAGGTTTCCCCCCTTTAATGAAGCAACCCTCATTTTTATTGAAATAAATATTATACAGAAACAAATATATTTTTTTGACTATAGATAACACAATACTAAAACCTACTATAAAATGAAGGTATTCTAAAATTCTAAATTTAGTTATGAAAAAAATTCTCTATGCTAAATATTCAATAGATTTGTAATTTTTTTGATCTTTTAAAACATTCCCTTATTTAATCATTATTATATTCTCAAATAATTTTCCATTATTTAGATAATTTAATTATTTATTAATTTATACAATATTATTATTTATGATTTCATCACCATGAAACAACACGTGAAACAAATTTCTAAGGATAAATAACGCTTATCTTCCATTTCTTATGGTCTTTACCTTCACTAAATCCACTACCTTGTGTGTCCGTGGGATGTTAATGTTTCTAGTCAAGATATTAATAATGTTTATATGTGAATTTTATTTCTTATACTGATATTCTATATTATTTGACCACACCTTAAAAATATTCATCAGAACAAAACTAAAATTTATTAATAAAATATTATTCTTCAAGTAGATTTGATGGAAGTGACTAAACCTCTTCTTATATCATGAACAATAGGGTGGGTGTCTCATAAATAATCTTGTTACTTTTTGTAATAATGAAATTGAGATCATAAATAGTCTTATAATGATCTCATTTCTTCTATATATCTATTTTGACATCATGCGAACCAATATTTTTTGTAAATGAGGTATCATATTTCTTATGTTTGGAAATATTACTAATATATACCATAAACTAGATTATTAATATTTATTCTTCTTTTATTCATTATTTTTATCACCACCTATGTAATTTTCTTATTCTCTAGAGTATTTTTAAAGTTTTTATATTGATGCATAAAGCCACAATTCCCTTCATAATAAGAAAAATTCGCTTCCACTTCTTTTTCCTCATCAAAAGAAGACTCTTTTTATTAGTTAAAAATTATTATTCTTAGATAATATAAAAACCATTACATATTATTTAAAAAATATATTTATATTTGACCATTAATCATATTTTTGAATTATTATTTAATGATCTTTTATATTTACCACATTCATCCTTTTCACGGGTTTTCTCTAAAGATTACTTTGAAAAAATTTTAATTTTCCCAAAATTGAGGTATTTAAAATAAATCTTACAACTATACCAACATATTAATATATAATTTTGTTTTTAGATAAGTGGAATAAACTATTTATAATCCATTTCATAATATTCATCGTCAAGGTTTTAATTGTTTAATTTCCTTTTTTTATTAATCTTCCAGCCTTTAAAATCATTGAATACAATTACTTTCTCAATTCTACTTTAATGATTCAATTTTATGAATCTTACCATAAAATAATTAGTTATATTTATATTGTTAAATTTTTAAAATATAATGTTATCCATGTATTTATCTTCATGATATTAGATCTTTAAATTAAATTTTAATGGAATAACATGCATTAGTTTTATCACAACAATTAAATATTCAAGAGTTTATCAATTTCCATGTTTAGTGCTAAAAATCATGTTCACTCATATAAATAAATCAGCAGATATTTCATCCTTATTTATGTAGATATACTCAAATATTGAATTTAATAATTCAAATTAAGATTTTCACTTTCATTAATACTATATAATTTATCTCATATTGAATTTAATGTTTTTTATCACATTTATTTTTTTTAATTACTTCAAATGAAGTATTGATAGAAACAATTTTTCTACTTTTTTACATGATTCAATATTCTTAGAATAAATTAATATAAAATTTTCAATTTATCCAACTCATATAAATACATTATTAGTGATATTTAGTTCATTTAATTCAAATAATAACAAGGAATCATCATCTTCCTTTATATAATAAATTCATTTCTATCTAATATAGGATTTCAATTATTATTGAAATAATTCATGTTACTATAAAAAATAACTCAATTCAATAAGATATATAAGATAGAAAATTAAATAATATCCCCAATAGTAAACCTAATATTTGATTCAAATTCATGTAACCAAAATTAATATGAAGATAACTATATGGTTGGAGGACCAGGACTCACAAAAATGTTTTTGAAAAAATACTTTACTCACACTATTGGTTAGTGTATATGATTTATCTATAAAACAATTAAATCAAGTTGAAACATAAATAAATATATAAAGCCTGTGAATGCTATGATTTTTCCCACTATTTCTTTATGAGTGTATACCCATGATTATTTTTTAGCATTTTCTCACATAATAAAATATTTATAATTTTATTAATAAGGAACATTAAGGGTAAAAGGAGGGACATAAATCCCTTTATAATTGAAGTCTCCCAACCACCATATTCCTCCTTCAAAAAAGTTACATGATAATAATTACAAATTTAAATATAAAATTATTAATGACTAGTAATAAATTTAAATATAATGATCTACTAATACACATAGAATTTAAATTGATCCACCACTAAAGTGTTTATATGTTCTCAACTCACCAAACTGTCCCTTTACTCTCAAGATGCTCTTGAAAAAAATTTGAAGATATGAATCATTTTCTATATATAAATCTCCATATATTTATAAATAATTAAAAACCAAAATATATTACTATTAACCATGTCCGATTTCTTATCAAAACTCAAATATAAAAAATATTAGTCTTATATCTCTGATCCTATATAAAATCATAATATCATTGCTATAATTTTTTCTATGATTTAGAAAAGGCCATGATTTTATTTTCATAATGACGAATTACTATTAAATTTTTTTCAAGTAGATAATCTATTACCACAGAATATTGATATCCTGATTTCAATCATATAACTTTAATTTTAATCTATAACATCTTAGTGTGATGCACTTTTCAAAATAGTAACTTTTTCCCCATCAGTTACAATAACTAATTTAAAATTTTTTCAAAACCAATTCTCAAAACAGTGATTTTTTAGATTTAATTATGTTGTGTTTCACTAAACCAATATTTTATTCACTAGTTATGTTTTTTAGTGACAATTCAATCTCCAATTATTTAATTTTTAGGATTTGAAAAAGCTTTTGGAACTCAATTATCAAAACCACAACGTAGACCAGGATGTGTTTGATAACTCATGGAATATAGTAGATTCACCAAACTCCTTTTAATTTAAATTTTTTAAACTATATTATAAAAAAACATAGTTATATTTTATCATAAAGTAATTTTAATGTCTAATAAATCCATCATCATATGTTTATCACTTTTACATGAGATATTTCGTTCTATACCACCAATTAAACATTATTCATACTAAAATTATTTCATGGAAATACTGAGACAAAATAAAAAATAAAACAAAGTAATAACTTGTGAATTATAAAATCATGAAAATATTAAATTGTATATTTCTTATGTGATAGCTAACTATATACCACATTATTGAAGCATTTTATTTTTACAAGATGACATCATATCTCAATGTAAATAATAATACCCTATTGACCAAGTCCCTTTTCCCACTAAGGTTCTTATGTAATATCCCTATTATATCCAAATATATCAAGGTATTTCAACAACTCACAACTAACTTTGGTTTTCATTCATGTTGGAAGCACAATTCATTCCCTATATATCTCTTCCTAATGACTTTTGTAACATCCCAAGTAAGAAATTAATAATATATATTTTTATCTATGTCTATTAATGATTAAGATAGTGTTTTAGAGGCTTAAAATGAAAAAAAAATTCAATCTTATGCATGGAATACACTAATATTCTTAAAAGATTGTTTTACTTCCTTGATGGAAAACCATTTTTAAATCTATATTTTGACAATTTTATAAGCTATGTTTGTCAAAATAAACTTATTATTTATGATTGGGACATCAAAATTTACTTTGTGTTATTTTTTTTATTTTTTCTGATAAAGTTCATTTTTTAATGAATAGTGAAAAATGTTGTATTTTAATTCAAAAAATATTTTTAATCTAATTTATTTATATCATTATATTGTCTTTTGAATTGGTTTTGAAGTGAAATTAGAATATATTTTTACCATTTTATCCAATGGTGGTCATTGGAATCAATTTCACTGTGAAATTGGACTTAAACTAGTGTCAATCTTTTGATACGTATTGTTTCATAAAAACACGCTATTTGTCATGATAGTGGAAATTAGTTATTAAATTAATTAATGCAACTTACATGTTTTGAATTTTTTAAAATAGACATCATTTTTGAATTCGGAATAACAAATATATATTAGGGTGAAGTTTTGGTATCCTTCTGAAAATCTTCAATTTTTGATGAATAGTGAAACCACTAAGTGGTAGTTAAAGAAACTAATTTTTCGTTTAAATGAAACTTTGCAACTTCTGTGATATTATTTTCAAAACTCTGACATACATGGTTGTCATTAATAAGTAAAACGTGGTTCAATGAGATTAAAATAATTTTTTTGGTGAATAGTAACTTTTAAGTTCTTAATCGCGATTAGTGGTAATTAGTGTAGTTTAAGGTAAAAATAATGTTTTAATAATATGAGATGATCTTGACACATGTCCTACCCTCATTGGATGTGTCGTGGACGACCAAAAAAATCCATGGGTCATCTTGGAGACCCCATGGAGCCACTTTGGTTGGGAAATGACATAAATAACTTTGTATTTAATGTTAAAGTAAAAATGACACAAACAAGAGATGTTTTACTAAAACAAATTTTACATGGGGTTATACAAGTCATATTTTTGATTATAAATTGTCATTGGAAATATAAAAAGATTTTCTACATCATAGTATTTTTTTATAATTTTTATACTTTAAATAAATTAAATTATTTATGACATCATGATGATGCAGAGATTACCTCATTAATAAAGGATTTAAAAAAAATGAAATGATAATTTAAACTCTATGAACTACACATGTCAAAAACCTATTTTATGGGTGGATTTCGAACCCTAATCACATTACCCTCGAATTATATCAATGTGGGACCTTTTGAATCCGAAACTCATTTTAAAATAAAGTAACATTTCTTTACTTTCCAATAGTGCCCCTCCTCTCCTCTTATAAAAGGCTCCCACCTCTACCTCCTTACCCACACTCCCAAAGCCTTTGGCTCGGCCAAACCCTACCCATTTTGTCTCTCCACATCCCTATATTACTCCTTGAAGCCTCAATTTGTGCAGAAGTCTTCCCAAGGAAGCCTTTGAGCTCAAACCAAAGGGAGTTACCCGATTTTAAGGTAATGTCCTCACTTGAGTCCTTTTGTTTTATTTTGCTTCTCCAACCCCCTACACTCTTTTTATTCATTTCTTTTGTAACAAATCTAGTATCTTCAATATACTAGGATTTTGTTATAATATGGATTAGAGCTAAACTTACACACACCTACATCTAATGGTTAAAGGACATACTGTTTCCGTGGATGGTGAATTTATGCCTCCCAAAATGATGATTGTTCAACATTATTTTAACACCTTAAAAGGTGGACATTAAGATGTCACTATATTTATATATGATATATAATATGTTTATGTTTTCCTTAAGCTTCTGTATTTTTCATTTTAAGAATACCTTTATGGTTTCCATTATGGGTAAACACGATATCTTCATTTAAGGATGTGCGGACTACCGCCCCCTCAAAGTGATTTGATTCGTTAAATACCATATGTGGGACGTATAAAGGATTGAACTATGATATTATATATGATATTATACTTGAATTATAATATACCTTTATATCATTATGATTACATTCTATAAAATACAAAATAGAAATGAAAGTAGGGTTCATGCGTACGTACGGCTTACCGTCTCCATGAACGGTGCATTTCATTTCTTACCTCTAAATGATTATGTAATATTATAAATTCATGCATGTACTGGATATATATGACATATATGATATCTACATCATGAATACCATTCTGGATATAATGGATACATGAACAAATTTTAATTATAAAGGGATTATTTTTTACTCAAGTACCATTGATCGTTAAAACGACCGTTATTAATTTAAATAATTACATAGTGTTTATGACATGGCAATAAGTGATATAAAAGGAATAATGAACTTGAAAAAGGTTCTTCAACAGGTAGAAATTAACTCAAGTTTATTATTCAGGAGATTAAAGAATGACCGAGTCAAGTCGGACCCGAGGTATGGGACTTCGTCTCAATCACCTTTCATTGAGGCATATTTTTTTTATACACAACCTTCTTTTATACGGTGTATAAACCCCATTGACTTTTACATTTATTCAAAAGGAATCTTTTTTATATAAAGCATTTACTAAACGAAAAAGGGGAATGTTTTTGTCGTACGTATGCGGCGACAACGACTTCTCTGCCACCATGACCATTATTTGAGTTTCGGCTTCCTCTACAAGCCATACCTTTTTTTAAAAAAGAAAAATAAAGACCATGTTTAACTTTTCTTTTATTTTGGTATTGAAAATTGTTTTCATAATGTTTTTATATCAATGTGTTGTATTGATATCTTGTAATTGAAAGGTGGAAATGTTATGTTTCCTTTATGCATGTTTTATGTGATACGATCATGTTGAGGTTCTTGGTCATTATTATGAAGACGGGTGGTTCCGTGATAGACTAAGGGCGGGTGAGCCCGATATAGCTCTCCAATGCATTGGTTAATGCGAAGGAGTGAAATTTTAAGGTTTATCCATAGAGATTTAGAGACTATACTGTGATGGGTATTCCAAACATAACCAAGAGGGTTACTCCCTATGTAAGAAAGTTATGAATGCCTCAAGTTACCTTTATGTCTTATGATTTCTATGATTTATTCATGATTTGATGAGATATGTTAAAGTGCTTATGTTTTATGGGTAAAGTATGATTTCATTCTTATGTATATATGTACCCATGTTTCCTTTCCATATTTTTATATCCCTTACTAAGATTTTTATGATCATCCCAAGTTTTTTTGAAATGTTTTTCATAGGTCAAGGGAAAGGTACATGATATGATGATAGTGTCAAGGAAGTGTCAAGAAAGAGTCCATGTTTTATTTTAAATATGTTTCCATTGATGGGAAAGAAGAATACTGTCTTTATGTAACCAGTTTGTTTATATGTGGAATGTACTGCAAGTTTTATGATCTAATTCTCTAAAACTCTAAACCTGAAAAGATCCTCAATGTGTAATCTTGTAATAACTCAAGACTAAGTAAGGTTTAATGCTGGGGCCTTATAGTTGGTATCAAAGGTCGGTTTAGATAACTTTAGGAGTTAGAATTATATTAAATGATTATCCAAAAATATTTTTTTATGGTCAAATTGAAGTGATATAGTATTTGAAGATTACCATGTTGCTTCATCTAAGACATGTTTGTTCAGAATGATTTTTCGCAGAGGAAACAGGGAAGCAGTGCTTGGAAGGCATACAGAAGGAAATAACCTTCTGAATAAGCATCCTGAGATGGTCGGAATTGGAACTAAACAGTTTGTTGTAGTAATGGCGCAATTGACTCAACCGATAAATGGTGGTGGTATCCATGCGCGAGATCAGCCAGATCAACCGCAGAGGAACATGTCAGTGGTGGAACATTTCATGAGGCAACATCCCCCATCATTCTGAGGATCATCTGACCCTGTGTTAGCTGAAGGGTGGATTAAAGCACTAGAGAAGATTTTCAATGTCATGGGGTATTCAGACAATAAAAAAGGTTAGTCTTTCTATTTACCGTTTGGAGGGTGAGGCAGATCAGTGGTGGTCTATGGTTAAAAATATCAGGGACGCCGATGAGATTGATGCTCTTGACTGGGATGAATTCAAAGGTATGTTTCTTGAGAAGTATTTTCCTAAGGCTGTTCGACTTAGGATGGAAAAGAAATTCTTGGAATTGAGGCAAGAGGAAGACTCAGTGGTTACCTATGAAGAAAGGTTCACTCGATTGGAAAGGTATGCTCCAAATTTTATCCGAGACCTTGATAGTAAAATAAATCGTTTTTACTTAGGATTAAAGCCATAATATCGAAGGGCATTATCTTCTCATGAGTTTAAAAGTTATGAAAAGCTTGTTCGATGTGCTGAGAAGGTGGAAAAGGAGTTTTCCGATGATCAAGTGTTCTATAACAACCAACAGAAGAGGAGACCGAGGTGGTAGGAGAAAGTTAAGAATTCTTCAAAAAAGTCTGATGGTAAGAAAACTAAGTTTCCAGTTTGTGATAAATGTGGCAAAAGGCATGCTGGGGAATGTCTTCTGAATTCTGGAAAGTGCTACCAATGTGGTAAGATGGGACATAAGGCTCATGATTGCACTCAAAAGGATCAAGGTGAAGGTAAGACCAAATTTGATTTACAGTTAGTGAAATGTTATAAGTGCAATGAGATGGGTCACTATGCAAACAAGTGTCCGACAAAGAGCTTGAGTGATGGGAAGCAGTTAGACTACAAGCAGAAAGGGGTGGTGAAATCCTTTACAACTACTTCAGCATATGTCGGGCCATCAAATGAAGTTGTATCAGGTACTTTGTTTGTTTTTTCAGATTATGCCAGTGTGTTGTTTGATTCGGGGTCTACACATTCTTTCATCTCTGAAAACATTTCTAGTAAAATGGGAATACCATCTCAAGAAATGACTCCTGAACTTTTTGTAAAAACACCTGGGGGAAATATTGAGGCAAAAAGAAGTTATAAGAATATTCTTATCCTTATCTGTGGAAAGAACCCACTTGCAAACCTTATTATTCTACCTCTAGTAGAGTTTGATGTTATCCTGGGTATGGATTGGATCTCTATTTACCATGCTAAGATTGACTATAGAGATAAAGAAGTTTCCTTTCAGAAAGTCTTTCAGTTTGTGTACAAGAATGAACCCTTACTATTGATAACTTATCAAGAGGCCAATAAACTTGTAAAAGATGGAAATGAATGTCACCTTGCACACATCGTTGAAAATAAAGGAATTGTTCAGATTAATGATGTGCCAGTGGTAAATGATTATCCTGATGTTTTTTCTGATGAGTTTCCTGGAATAATACCAGATCAGGAAGTTGAATTTACTATTGACTTAGTTCCTGATGCTAAGCCAATTTCAAAACCCCCTTATCGAATGGCTCAAATTGAACTTTTATAGTTGAAGGAGAAATTGCAAGATTTATTAGTGAAAGGTTTCATTCGACCTAGCACATCACCATGGGGTGCTCCTATTTTATTTGTTAAAAAGAAAGATGGTTCAATGAGACTTTGCATTGATTATAGAGCCTTGAATAACATCACTGTTAAGAACAAATATCCTTTGCCTCATATCGATGATTTGTTTGATCAGCTCCAGGGAGCTCAGTATTTTTCAAAGATTAACTTGAGATCGGGGTACCATCAGTTGAAGGTAAAGGAAGCAGATGTTCCGAAGACCATGTTCCGTACAATATATGGCCATTATGAATTTTTAGTAATGCCTTTTGGGCTAACCAATGCACCTGCTGTATTCATGGACTTAATGAATAGAATTTTCCATGAGTTCTTGGATAAGTTTGTGGTGGTTTTCATTGATGATATTTTGGTGTTTTCTAAAATTAAAGAAGAACATGAAAGACAATTAAGGGTCATTTTGCAAACCTTGAATGAAAAGAAATTGTATGGGAAATTTATCAATTGTGAGTTTTGGTTGCAACAAATTTATTTTCTTGGTCACATTGTTTCTAAAGATGGGATAACTGTTGATCCTGCAAAAACAAAGTTTGTTGAAGAATGTCCAAGACCCACAAATGTAACAGAGATTCGTAGTTTCCTTAGTTTGGCAGGATATTACCGAAGGTTTGTTAGAAATTTTTCACGGTTATCTAGTCCAATGACTAAGCTAACTCAGAAGGGTGTTAAGTTTATCTGGACAAAATAATGTGATGATTGTTTTCAGGAATTTAAAAGAAGATTGGTGAATGCCCCAGTTTTGGCACTACCTTCCAGGAATGGTGAGTTTGTTATATACAGTGATGCTTCATTGAAAGGACTTGGTTGCGTCCTAATGCAGAATGATCAGGTAATTGCTTATGCTTCACGATAGTTGAAAACTCATGAGGTAAATTACCCTACACATGATTTGGAATTAGCTTCTGTTGTTTCCACTTTAAAAATTTGGAGACATCATTTGTATGGAGTAAAGTGTGAAATATATACTGATCACAAAAGTTTAAAGTATATATTCACTCAGAAAGAGTTAAACATGAGACAGAGGAGATGGCTGGAATTAATCAAGGATTATGATTGTACAATTCATTACCATTCGGGAAAAGCAAATAAAGTGGTCGATTCTTTGAGTCAAAAAAGTAATGCTTCATTAGTAATGTTGCGTTTGGAACGTGATCCTTTGGTTAAGGATTTGATGAACTTTGGAATAGAAGTTGTTGGTGCAGGATGTTCTTCTATTTTGTTTCAGGTATCAGTGAAATCTTCTCTATCAGACAGAATCAAGCAAGCACAGAAGCAAGATAGTGAGTTGCAAAAAAAGGTAGAGCCGGTTCATAAAGGTAAGTTGCCTGAATTCAACATTGATAATGATTGTGTTTTGAGATTTGGGAAGAGATTGTGTGTGCCTTGTGATTCACAGTTGAAGAGAGAGTTGTTATGTGAAGCTCATAGTTCTCCGTTTTCAGTTCATCCTGGTAGTACTAAGATGTACAGAGATCTGCGGGAGTATTACTGGTGGGATGGAATGAAAAAAGATATTGTTGATTTTACAGTGAAGTGTTTGACTTGTCAACAGGTTAAACTAGATCAACAGTTACCGAAAGGGATGCTTCAGCCTTTACTAGTGTTAGAGTGGAAATGTGAGAATATATCCATGGACTTTATTGTGGGATTACTGAAGACATCTCGAGGTAATAATGCAATCTGGATTATTGTTGATCGCTTGACTAAATCCACTCATTTCCTTGCTATACGAGATACTTTTTCCCTAGATCAACTTTCCCATTTGTATCTTAAAGTGATAGTCAGGTTACATGGAGTTCCCCTCTCCATTGTATCTGACCGTGATCCTAGGTTCACTTCTAACTTTTGGAAAGGCTTTCAGAAGTCGTTGGGTACTGAATTAAATTTTAGTACAGCTTCTCATCCTCAATAAGATGGGCAGTTAGAACGAAAAATTCAGACCTCAGAGGATATGCTACGAGCTTGTTCAATGGATTATCAGGGAAGTTGGGACCAACATCTTTCTTTGGTTGAGTTTTCTTATAATAACAGTTTTCATTCCAGTATACAGATGGCACCATTTGAGGCATTATATGGGAAGCGGTGTCAAACTCCAGCATTTTGGGATGAAGTGGGTGAAAGGAAGCTGATGGGACCAGAATTAGTAGAAGAGATGGCAGAAAAAGTTCAGCTGATTCAGAAACACATGAGAATAGCTCAGAGTAGGCAGAAGATTTATGCAGACAACAGGAGGAAGGATCTCTCTTTTGAGGTAGGTGATCATGTTTTTCTCAAAGTATCACCATGGAAAAGTGTGATGCGATTTGGTAAGAAAGGAAAGTTGAGTCCAAGGTTCATTGGACCGTATGAAATTCTGGAGAGAGTTGGATCAGTTGCTTACCGAGTGGCTTTACCTCCGAGTTTATCTCAGGTACACAATGTTTTTCATGTTTCGATGCTGAGAAAGTAAATGCCAGATCCATCTCATGTTTTGAGTCTAGAGGTAGTTCAGCTGGAAGAGAACCTATCTTATAAGGAACAACCGGTCCAGATTCTCGACCATAGGGAGCATGTGTTATGGAATAAGGTGATTAATCAGGTAAAGGTTTTGTGGAAAAACCACATGATGGAAGAGGCAACATGGGAATCTGAAAATGAAATGAGGGATAAGTACCACCATTTATTCGATAAGTAAATAAATTGCGGGGACGCAATTTTCTAAAGGGGGGAAGGATGTAACATCCCAAGTTAGTAATGAATAATATATATTTTTATCTATGTATATTAATGATTAAGATAATGTTTTAGAGTCTTAAAATGAAAATAAATACAATCATATGCATGGAATACACTAATATTCTTAAAAGATTGTTTTACTGCCTTTTGATAAAAAACCCTTTTTAAATCTATCTTTTGACACTTTTATAAGCTATGTTTGTCAAAATAAACTTATTATTTATGATTGGGACATCAAAATTTACTTTTTGTGAATTTTTGGTATTTTTCCGATAAAGTTCATTTTTAATGAATAGTGAAAAATGTTGTATTTTAATTCAAATCCTCGTTTTAATCTAATTTATTTATATGATTAGATTATATTTTGAATTGGTTTTGAAGTGAAATTAGAATATATTTTTACCATTTTATCCAATGGTGGTCATTGGAATCAATTTCACTTTGAAATTGGACTTAAACTAGTGTCAATCTTTTGATATGTATTGTTTCATAAAAACACGCTATTTGTCATGACAACGGGAATTAGTTATTAAATTAATTAATGAAACATAAATGTTTTTGAATTTTGTAAAATATACATCATTTTTGAATTCGGAATATCAAATATAGCTTAGGGTGAAGTTTTGGTATATTTCTGAAAAACTTCAATTTTTGATGAATAGTGAAACCACTAAGTGGTAGTTAAAGAAACTGATTTTTCGTTTAAATGAAACTTTGCCACTTCTGTGATTTGATTTTCAAAAATCCAACATACATGTTTGTCATTAAGAAGTAAAATGTGGTTCAATGAGATTAAAATAATTTTTTGGTGAATAGTAACTTTTAAGTTCTTAATCGCGATTAATGGTAATTAGTGTAGTTTAAGGTAAAAATAATGTTTTAATAATATGAGATGAGCTTGACACATGTCCTACCCTTATTGGATGTGTCATGGCCGAAAAAGAAAATCCACGGGTCAACTTGGGGACCCCATGGAGCCACTTTGGTTGGGAAATGACATAAATAACTTTTTATTTAATGTTAAAGTAAAAATGACACAAACAAGATATGTTTTACTAAAAAACATTTTACATGGGGTTATACAATTCCGATTTTTGATTATAAAGAGGCATTGGAAAGATAACAAAATTTCCCACATCATTTTATTTTTTTATAATTTTTAGACTTTAAATAAATTAAATTATTTATGACATCATGATGATGCAGTGATTACCTCATTAATAAAAGATTTAAATAAAATGAAATGATAATTTAAAATCTATGAACTAAACATGTCCAAAACCTATTTGATGGGTTTATTTAGAACCCTTATCACCTTACCATCTAATTATATTAATGTGGGACATTTTGAATCCGAAAATAATTTTAAAATAAAGTAACATTTCTTTACTTTCCAAGAGTGCCCCTCCTCTCCTCTTATAAAAGGCCCCCACCTCTACCTCCTTACCCACACTCCCAAGGCCTTTGGCTCGGCCAAAACCTGACCATTTTGTCTCCCCACATCCCTATATTACTCTTTGAAGCATCAATTTGGGCAGAAGTATTCCCAAGGAAGCCTTTGATCTCAAACCAAAGGGAGTTACCCGATTTTAAGGTAATGTCTTCACTTGAGTCCTTTTGTTTTATTTTGCTTCTCGAACCCCCTAAACTCTTTTTATTCATTTCTTTTGTAACAACTCCAGTATCTTCAATATACTAGGATGTTTTTATAAGAAGGATTCTAGCTACACTTACACACACCTACATCTAATGGTTAAAGGACATACTGTTTCCGTGGATGGTGAATTTATGCCTCCCGAAATGATGATTGTTCAACATTATTTTAACACCTTCAAAGGTGGCCATTAATATGTCACTATATTTATATATGATATATAATATGTTTATGTTTTCCTTAAGCTTATTTATGTTTTATTTTGGGCATACCTTTATGGTTTCCATTATTGGTAAACACGATATCTTCATTTAAGGAAGTGCGGACTACCGCCCCCTCAAAGTGATTTGATTCGTTAAATACCATATATGGGATGTATAAAGGATGGAACTATGATATTATATATGATATTATACTTGAATTATAAAATACCTTTATATAATTTTGATTTCATTCTATAAAATACGAAATATAAATGAAAGTAGCATTTATGCGTACGTACGGCTTACCGTCTCCATGAACGGTGCATTTCATTTCTTACATCTAAATGATTATGTAATATTATAAATGCATTCATGTACTGGATATATATGACATATATGATATCTACATCATGAATACCATTCTTGATATAATAGATACATGAACAACTTGTAATTATAAAGGGATTATTTTTGACTCATTTAACAATGATCGTTAAAACGGCCGTTATTAACTTAAATAATTACATAGTGTTCATGACATGGCAATAAGTGATATAAAAGGAATAATGAACTTGAAAAAGGTTCTTAAACAAGTAGAAATAAAATCAAGTTTATTATTCAGGAGATTAGAGAACGACCGAGTCAAGTCGTACCCGAGGTATGGGACTTCGTCTCAATCTCCTTTCATTGAGGCATATTTTGTTTTATACACAATCTTCTTTTATAAGGTGTATAAACCCCTTTGACTTTGACGTTTATTCAAAAGGAATCTTTTTTATACGAAGCATTTATTAAATGACAAAATGGAATATTTTTGTCATACGTATGCAGCGACAATGACTTCTCCGCCGCCGTGACCATTATTTGAGTTTCGGCTTCCTCTACAAGCCATACCTTTTTTTAAAAAGAAAAATAAAAACCATGTTTTACTTTTCTTTTATTTTGGTATTGAAAATTGTTTTCATAATGTTTTTATATCAATGTGTTGTATTGATATCTTGTGATTTAAAGGTGGAAATGTTATGTTTCCTTTATGTATGTTTTATGTGATACGATTATGTTGAGGTTCTTGGGAATTATTATGAAGATGGGTGGTTCCGTGATAGACTAAGGGTGGGTGAGCCCGATATAGCTCTCCAATGCATTGGGTAACGCGAAGGAGTGAAACGTTAAGGTTTCTCCGAAGAGATTTAGGGAATATACTGTGATGTGTATTCCAAACGTAACCAAAAGGGTTACTCCCTACGTAAGAATGTTATGAATTCCTCAAGTTACCTTTATGTCTTATGATTTCTATGATTTATTCATGATTTGATGAGGTATGTTAAAGTGCTTATGTTTTATGGGTAAAGTATGATTTCATTCTTATGTATATATGTACCTATGTTTCTTTTCCATATTTTTATATCCCTTACTGAGATTTTTATGCTGATCCCAAGTTTTTTTGAAATGTTTTTCACACGTCAAGAGAAAGGTACATGATATGATGATAGTATCAAGGAAGTGTCAAGAAAGAATCCATGTTTTATTTTAAATATGTTTCCATTGATGGGAAAGAAGAATACTATCTTTATGTAACCACTTTGTTTATAAGTGGAATGTAATGAAAGTTTTATGATCTAATTATCTAAAACTCTAAACCCGAAAAGATCCTCAATGTGTAATCTTGAAATAACTCAAGATTAAGTAAGGTTTAAGGCTGGGGCCTTATACCTTTCCCTTCTCATCCTCTCTATCTTTGTTAATATCTATTTTCAATGACTTATAACTTATTTATTCAATTTTTATCTCATAAAAACTTAATTTAATGACACATTTATAAAAATGTGACCACAATTATATTAAAATAAAAATGAATTACCTATTTTTTTTAATTTTCTATAATTTTAGTTGTTGTTAAGATGTAGAGTAAGTATTTTACATTTTTTAGAAATAATGGTAAAAAATTATTGACCCACATTGTTTTAATGGCTGATATTCAATACAGTTTTTTGATTAATATCAATTATTGTTACCCCAAAACTCATATTATATATTAATCTGGTAAGATATCAACTTTTTCCAGGCAAGTCACACATTTCTTTTTTTGTTTAAACCTTAGTGGCTGAATCTTATTTGGACAAAGAGCCCTTTTTGGTGAAAATAACCTAAAGGTCAAGGATGAATGTTTTTGTAATTAAAGGAATCTGAGTATAAATGTGTTAGATGGGTTTATGATCATTTTAATTTTTTTTGGATGGTTTAGAGGAGTTTCGGATTTTATGAATAACATGGTTTGAAAACATCCTGCTATAAATTTGTATGTCATGAATGTGTTACAAAACATGTAAACTCACTTGAAAATATCATGAAACAATATAATGTGTGAAGAATTTATACATCATGTACACACTTTAAATCTTGTAAAGGTCAAGCAGTGTTAAATAATAACATGATATGCTGGATTTTTCAGCACATCATATTAAAAATAACACATAGAACATTAATGGATTATACGTAGTTTAAATGTCATGAGTAGTGGTTTTAGGCAGATCTGTATGCATTTTTCTCATTCCAAAATATTGTGCAGCCCCTCATCTCAAGCCCATGCGACTGCTTACAATTATAAGGTTATTTTATCTCTTCCAAATGTTTTGGTTTGGTTTTTGACCATTTATAGGTCAATTTCCTTTGGTCCTGTCCCCCTTTCCTCATTATTCCATTGAAGGGGAGTTTCATTTTTATATCCTCATTATATTTCATGTTTATCTTGTTTTTTTTTATCTAGGTGTACTTAGTTTATCTACATCACACTATTTCCATTGGATTTACCCATTTATAGTGTTTTTTGATCACCAAATGATGGTAGGTGTCTAAACCATAACCCTATGGTTTAATAATAGTTAAGTATGTGCAATACTATGACTAAAAATATATACTATTCACATTAATTGATTAAATAGAGGTTTAAATTATCCCTTAGATCAGTTATGGATTCAATTTATTGTGACTCGAATTTTTTTTACACATTTGGCGAGAAAACACTTAAATGTTGAGATACTGGTAAGGGATAATGTGTGTTTATCCTTATATGTAACATAGATTATTTCTTGATATAGAATCCTTAGGTAATGGATTATTTATAATCGATAATATAGTTGATCATCCTTGATATAAATGAAAGCGGAATTGAGAAAAATGCTAATTTTCATAATTAACCATTTAGGCATGTGATGTGATATTGTGATATCCTTGATATTATGACTTGTTGTGTCATCATGCTGTAATGATATTATTGATTAGGATCAGCCCAGTACCATTATTTAATTCTTATATTGAGAAGTCTATGCCCAATCCCATGATGTAATTCTTATATTGGGAAGTCTCGATCTAATACCATGTTGTGATGCTTATATATAGTGTGGATTTCCCAATCCCATGTTGCAATGCCAAAAGTGAGTGGTATCAACCCATTACCATCCTAAAATTCATATATAGCAATCTTGGAAACTATTTGTGTGATTATACAATGTTTATGGTTGTGGGTTTGTAAGGATATATAGTTTTTGGTTGGAATGGGTATGCTACATGCTTAGAGATATTAAAGCATGGTGCCAAAGTAGGTTGATTGATGTGTTGTATTAATTATTCAATTAGTTAATACACATATTTATCACTTTATTTTATACACAACTTATAATACTTGTTATGTTTAGACACAGTGGTGTTGAACGAATGAGTTTTACTCATAGACTATTCAGGCTGTCGTTTGGTACCCAAGATGATTAAATTGATGTGGGTTTTGACAGGTGAAAGAGACCATGTTTTTGATTCTATTAGACGATTACTGGATGGGATGGAGTTTAGAAATGGGTCTGACACGGGGTTCAAGACTGGGTTATTTTTGGATTATTTAGTGTCAGCTATATCATTCATTTTTATTATTTGAGTTTGATATTTCGATACATTATAGAATATCGTCAAATGTTTCATTATTATGGGTTATTGGTTTCTCCTTTATTTCCAAATGGTACTATATAGTTTCCCCTATGTTTACTACTCTGATTATAGTTTATTTTACTAATTTTATGATTTATTTTACTGCATATCAGGAGGTATTGTCTCCCCACTATATATATATCACCCCACTACTATTAATCTTCCTCTGGTGTATGGGGATGATCTCTTGAGGTCTCATAAGCAACCATTTTTAGCCACATGAGAGAGTTCCAAATAAGGGGACATTAGAAAGTGGTATTATAGTAGAAATTTTTTCTTTTTCAATTTATGTACTAATTACATAAGGTAAAATAGATAGTAGGACATGTCAGGACTTGGAAAAGATCTTTTTAAGGGGTGTAGATAACCCATATACACGGGAAAATCAGAGTGCCTAGGGATGTGATTTTTTTTATGTTGTTCACTTGTAATAGCTTATGTTATTTCACCTTGTATGATTCACATGTTGTGTAAAATTACTCTTTAATGATGATATTGTTTCTTGATATTTCTACTCATGGATCAATATGGAACAAGATGAGTTTACATGCATCAAGATAGGCATATAGGGATATATAATGTAATGATTTTTTCAGGATAGGGAAATATTTATTACATATGTCATAGACTTTCCAATATAAACTGTAGTATGAGATACATGATATATATTTGATAAATGGAAATAAATAAACTATTCTTCCCCCCTATAACACCTTTAATCCAAGTTTAGAGAGACAATAAGTAGTGGTTATTTATTTTTGTCACCTGTTGAGGTTTAATTTTTTATAGCCAGTATTCTATAGAGTGTGTTTTTCTTGTAGAAAAAATGCCTCCTCTTAATATTCATGTTGAGTTTCAAGAGAGTGGAAATCAGCACACTCCTAACATAGTTCATCCATGTATTCTTGTAGATCTTTGGGATTAGATGAATGTTCAACATCACAACATCTTTTTTAGGTTCATTCGATCCATGTAAAGGGAGATTGTTCACACCATGACTTCCATGAATGAGATGACAAGAGAGTTATAGCAGTAACATATTCCTACATTTCCTAAGGTGGGTGGCCCCTATGAAGCTGTGTTTTGGGTTGAGTTAGTATAGATGATCTTCAAGCATATTGAGACAGTTATAGAGAGGAGGTTAAAACACCATGTAGACATGATTCATGGACCAGTCAAGAATTGGTGGGATATTATAGAGTATAATAAGAAGTAGAAGGAGTTATCTTGGAAGGAATTTGAAGAATATTTCATCATCCATTTCTATCTGTTGACATTGAAGGATGTAATGGATATCGAGTTCATGAATTTGAAATAGGAGGGAATGTCAAATATGGAATATGATTTACATTTCACCCACTTATAGTTATTTTCACTATCTATAACTACTAATGATATCTCTAGTGAGAGACATTTTTAGGATGGAGTTTTATACGAGACCAGGTTACTAGTGAACATTTTTCATTTGAGTAGTTTTTCATATATGATGAGTCTAGAATTGATCATAGAATGAAATCATGGATGGGCCCCAAGCAGTCACCGAACTATTTTAGAAGGGAGAACTTGGAGATCTTGTTTAAGTTGAAATATGAATTACTAGGATTATTTTCACAAATGAAATAGTGGAAAAAGTAGTTATGGTTGTGGGAAGCCATATCATGACCTTGTTTCCTTATAATGATTTCAGTGTGGCATGTTTTGACACAATTGGCCTCAGTGTCTATACACTGCTTTGGAGTTTCATTCTATCGGAGGAATGTTCCACCTGTAGAGGTTTTTTAGGGTTATGCAGTAGCATATCAGTGTCAGGGGATAAATAATGGTACTCGAGTCTAGAAAAGACTCAACTACTCCATAGAAAATAGGTATTTGGAGTCCCACAAGATGTTTCAGTGGAGGAAGGGGATTTGGTACCTTAGTGAAACAATGAAATTACTAGGTAGAGTTAATATCTCTAGGGATTCATGCCAGAGGCCAGGGTAGAGGGACCAATTAGATACACATTATTCATATTACTCCAACTATTGTGGGTGCAGGATCATATACTAATAGAGGTATAATTATTTTATTATATACCCTTTATTTGGATTTTTTTCTTAATACATGAGCATCAAATTCCATTTTATTTTCTCCCTTTTCAAATTGTTTGGTGTTAGTTTTGGAAATATTAGATGGATCTGTGGCCATCAATACACTGTTGGGAGTGTGGTAATATAATATCAAACTTTTTAGGGCATGTTCTCTAGATATTGGTGGTTACCCTTTCATGTGGGAACCAGTTGTGTTGGAAATGATAATATTCTATTTCATTCCTTGTATGGATTAGTTAGTCCTATAACAGGTTAATATTGAATATTACTATAGGAGAGTTACCTTTCTATATGCATAAATAGGTGGCTATTGTCATCAGGGTGACTGGGATCTTGAGGCTATTTGTGCAGGACCAATTCCCAACAGATTAGAATATTTTCATGGCTCAAATAGTTGGTCTTGTTATGTATGATAGTGGGATTTAGTGGGATTATTTTTCTCAAGTGATATTTCATTTTATTAATGTCTTTCCTGATGAGTTCTATAACTTAATCCTTGAGCATGAGATCATGTTCATGATCATGTTGGTTCTGGGACTAGAGCTAGTTTTAATCCCACCTTATCAAATAGAACTAGCATAGAATTATGAATTAAAAGGTCATTTGTAACATATAAAAGTTAAGTGTTTAACACAACCTATTAAGTATCCATGGGGTTATCCAATTATGTTCACAAATAAGGTTGATGGTACCTTGCAAATATGTGTATATTCTCAGAAATTTAACCAGATGATGGTCAAGAACATGTAACATCTTCCGTGTATTGAAAATATTTCTGACAAGTTGAGAGGTGATAAGATCTTCTCCAAGATCAATTTTATATCATGATGCCACTAGTTGATGGTGAGACCATCATACATATCCTATACCGGTTTTAAGAGCAGATATGGATTGTACAAGTTCATAGTGATGCCATTGGGTTTGATTAACATACCTGTGGTATTTTTGGACAAGATGAATTAGTTTTTTCATATTTTCTATAGATCACATTGTTGTATTTCTTTTAAAGTAAATCTTAATTTATTCCCAGTTAGTATAAGATCATCCCCAAAACCTTCATATTATCTTGAGTATATTAGGGGAGCGTCAGCTTTACACCAAACCAACCAAATGCAGTTTCTGTGTTGATAAACATTACTCCTTGGGAAATGTCATCTAAGAGGAAGTAGTTTCATGTGTCCTAGAGAAAGTTGAAGATGTGGTATCTGGATAGTGACCTAATAACTTATTTTAGAATTAATTTTTTAAGTTTTAAATGGTTATTAATGATGATTAATCCATGAATTCTCTCATTTGGTAGCACCGATGTCTGGGATGACCATGAAAGTGGTGAATATTTTTTTGGCCAGATGCTTGTGAGAGATATATTGATTAGTTTAAAGGAATATTAAAATCAACACCCATCCTCACTTTTACTATTCTTGTTAATGAATACACATTGTTCTGTGATGTATATGGAGTTGGTCTCAGAGCAGTTTTGATGTAGGAGGATTGAGTGGTTTCTTATGGATATAGAAAACTGGGACCACATGACAAGAACTACCATATACATGATATTTAGTTAGTTGTAGTGGTTCAATACTTGTGATTTTAGAGAAATAATCTTTTGTGAGAGAGGTTTTTGGTGTACACGTACCACAATATCATCATGTACATCTTTTCTTAGTGGGAGATGAACCTTTGGTACAAAAGGTGGGTTGAGTATCTATAATCTTTTAACTTCTAAATGGTTTGTACATCGGAAAAAATGAAACTCCATTGAATATTTTTATAGTCATATGATATAGATAGAGGTTTTTTGGGAGACTTGTGATGAGTGGTGGATGATGAAACTGTTTGTAGACATGCATATAGATGTTCAGAAGTCTCAGGGATGAGTAGCTCTAACATCAACATCAATCATACCTATTCTTATGGGACAGATCAATATAGTGAAGTTTTCTAATACAAATGTCTTAATTCTAAGAGAAACATTATATGGTAGGGATACACCATCAGAGATTTCTCTTAGAAGTGACAATTCTGTTATATTTTGTTGCTGAGTATGGGTTCATATGAGCTTTTGTGATGAGATCATGAGAGATTTTACTGATTTTAGATGGGTGGTACATCTTGGTTTGATAAATTTGTATCATGATATCTTTAAAAAATACTATTGGTCCAGAGTGAAGAAGGAGGTAATAGGATTCTTGGTGAGATGTTTCATCTCTATGTGGGTGAAAGTTGAGGATTCGAGGCGAACTGGGATTTTGCAGCCTCTTCCCATTTTCTAGTGGAAATGAAATGATACTAAAATATATTTTGGGATGGTATTACTTATCAAAAACTATATTAATGGATCATTATGGGTGATCATGGATTGAATGATGAAGGTTTCCCACATCTTACCTTTTACAGAGACCTTTACTATTGTCTATTTGGGTAGTTTTTACATGTGAGAGATAGTCTGATTGCATGTTGTTCCAAAGTGTATCATTTCCGATAGGGATCCTTGTTTAACATCAAGGTTTTGGTATAGTCTTTATAAGGATATAATATTGTAGTTTATTTTGATAAAAACCTATCATCCCCAAAATAATATTGAATTTGAGTAGACCATTAAGGTTCTGGAGGATATGTTATAATCCTATGTTTCAGATTTCTATGGTTAATGTGAGTAACATATATATAAATCGTGTAGTTTTCATAAAATAACAACATTTTGGGATAGATATAGATGAAACCTTTTGAGTATATTTATGGAAGATCATGTTGTTCACCTCTTTTCTAGTTGGATATTGATGAGTTAGTGCTTGTTGGAACTAGTCTCTTATAGGAGATGGCTGAGTAGGTTAAGTTAATCAAGAGGTGGTTGGTGACCATTCATATTAGACAAATAGCATATGCCAACCATTAGATATGAACCCAAGAGTTTTATGTTGTTCATATCATTTTCCTTCCCATGTCACCTACGTTGGGGAAATGTCATATTAGAGAATAGGGTAAGCTAGTGCCCAGGGTTTTCATACTTTTGAGATAGTGGATGGGGTTGGTCAAGTAGTATTCTGATTAGACCTTCCATAGTGCTACAATTACATGCATGACGTGTTTCACATGTCATATCATTGGTGTTATTATCCTGGACCTTCTCATGTGGTGAACATTGAGGTTTTTGAGCATTATGTTGATGTGTATTTTGAGGATCATCAAATATAGATTTTTGGACCATAGTGAAATATATCTCTAGGGTAGGACTATTACATTGGTTAGAGTATAGTGGAACCTTGGTCATATTCAGGAGGAATCATGGGAGAGAGAGTCTGATATACAGTAACAGTGGCTATACTTGTTCTTTTAGATCCCACAATGATTCATAGAGTTATGCAAGTATGCGCTATTATATGATGAGGAGGATGTAAGATCCCATATTTTTCTAGGTATATACCTCTTTGAGGTTTTTGTTTAAACCTTGCTGGATGAGTATTGTTCGATGAAAGAGATACATTATTGGGGAAACGACCTAAAGTTTAAGAATATATATGTTTTTTGAATTAATGGAGTCTGATTATAAACTTTTTAAACAAATTTATGAGGTTTTTCCATGGTTTGGAGGTGTTTGGTATTTTATGCATAAACTAGATTTAAAACTGCCGGTTGGATATTTACACATTGTGAACTTGTTACATTACATGTAAATATACATGTATATGCTGTGAAATAATATATGGAATGAAGTGGTTACATGTTTTTTAACCTTTCACATCATGTAAAAATTTATCATGGTAAAATAATTTCACAATATGATGAGTTTTTTGGAATATATGTTTAAAAATAAATTCACGACATGTAAATTGATTACAAGGTATGTAAATGTCATAAAAAACAGTTTAGGTAGAATCATATACTTGTTTCTCATTCCACCATTTTTTGAATCCCCTCCCCTCTAGCTCTAATCATAACTTGGGGATTCTGAAAAAATTTCATCACCTCCAGATGTCACAGTTTGATGTTTGTTCCCTGGTTCTTCACCTTGATTTGGTCTTGTTCCCATTTCTTCATTATTCCATAAAGGGGTGTTTTCTTTTCATATCTACTATGGATTTCATGTTGTTCTTATTTGTATGTGATTTATGTTTTCTTCATTGATCTCCATTACCTTCATTTCCATTTGTATTACCCATTATAAGTGTTACATTGATTACTGGATAAAGTTTGGGGGTCGAAACATTAACCCTATGGTTTGATAATTTTAAAATATGTGAAATATTACTATTTCTACAACATACCATGTCAATTAACTAATTATATAATTATTTGGATTATCCCTTAGAACACTTTTGGATCTAATCGATTTAGATTTGGATTTTGGGTTATAGTTGGGAAAGAAAACCCTTAAATAATGAGATTTTGTTAATGGATTAATATGTGTTTAGCTTGACATGACACCTTAAGTTATTGGTTGATATTTAATCCCTTGGAAATGGATTATTTCATATTGACATGTATATTGATCATCCATGATATAAATGAAAGTAAAATTGAAAGAAAAATGGTAATTTTAACGATCAACCATTTAGACCTATGATGTGATATTGTGATATCCTTATTGTTATGACTTGTTGTGTTATCATGATATAATTCATATATTGGGTGGTATCATCCCAGTACCATGATTTAATGCTTATATTGTGCAGGATATGCTTAGTCCCATGCTGTAATGATTATATTGAGTAGGTTCATCCCAATTACATGTTGTAATGCTTATATTGAGTGGGTTATGCCCATTCCCATGCTGCAATGCTTATATTGACCATTCTCTATCCAGTCACAAACTAAAATTCTTATATATTAGGATCAACCCATATTTATGTTATTATACCATGTTTATGGTTATGGTTGATTTTCCATGGACATATGGTCATCATTTAGCATGGTTATGCTACATGCTTATAGATATTCTAGCATAGTGTCGTAACAGGTTGATATATGTGTTATATTAACTTTTGAATTAATTAATATACAATTTTATCAATTTATTTCATACAATTATTTTCAGATTGGTTATATATAGATATTGTGGTGTATACCTTCTGAGTTTTTCTCACACCCTGTTCATGCCATCGTTTGGTAACTGAGATGATTACATGGATGCATGTTTGTACAAGTTCAAGGGACCTTATTATTGATTCTATTATTTTCTTGATTGATGGGATGGGGTTTAGAGAATGTTCTGACATGGGGTTTGTAACTGAGGCCTTTTTGGATTATTTGGTTTCATATAATTCTTTTATTTGTATTATTTCAGTTTGATATTTAGATACATTATAATCCATCATAACATGATTCATTATTATTGGTTATTGGTTTCTCATTTATTTCATAGTGGTATTATATGGTTTCCTCTTTGTTTATTAATTTGATTATGGTTTATTCTATTTATTTTCCATTATACTATACTCCATGTCCTGGGGTATAGTCTCCCCACTATACATATCAAACTACAAGTACTAGTTAGAAGCCTCTAGATTATTGGGAGACATGCTTGAGTTATCGTAACAAACCCTATTTGGACATGGGAGAGAGTTCCGGATTTGGGGACATTTCAAATTATTATATTTCTAGTGTGGGATTATGTTTTAAGTGTGAATGAGGTGAAAGATGAAAAATAGCAAGTCAATACACTTGAAACCTAAATAAGAAAAATTAATTAATTAATAAAATATTCCTAAAAATGTATTTAATGACCCAATAACATTAAAAATAATTAATGTGATATCAAATCAACTCCTAAAAATTAATAATTAAAAAAATGTTGCTGAAAGTAGGTATCTTATATATTTTGAAATTTTTTCAGGTATAGGTTGGTAATAAATCATGATAAATAATTATACTAGGAAAACCAAATTTATTGGGTACATAAAGGTTAAATAATTAAATATATGTAGTTAATTTTTATTTTTGACTATTAAATTTTATGTTAATTTTATGTTTTAAAATTTTGTGTGGATTTTAATGATTATGATAAGTTTTATAAAAAAAATTGTATATGATCATAAATTAAATGGAAAATTTCTAAATTCATGAAATAGAGTATTCTAATAAATGATTATTTTATTATCGAGGAGTGATTTTGATATAGAAATGAATTGATTATATGTAATATATAAATTCATAATTATGAGGGAAATGTGAAATACTTTACCATATTTCATAGAAATCATGATATTGGAAAATTCATCTATAATAATTTATATAATTATATTTATTGATTTAAATGAGATATTTTTTATATGATAAATTTTTTCAAAATAATTTTTATGATAGTCATTGTTAAATATATCTATGATATTTATTTACATATGTAAAATATTGAATTTTGCGATTAAATCTACCATGTTATACATAATGTGTTCATTCTCATATAAAAAAAGATCACCACATTTATATTAAGTGGAATGAATTGATTTTTTAATGGATGGGATGGTTAGTGATAATGTTGTTTATTGATTGACATTTTTAATTTGGAAATACATATGAATTGGATGATATTTACTTCTTTGTGATATGTGATTTTTATTATTTCAATATTATATACATACAATGTTTACTTAATGATCTCATTCCGTTATATTTATTTGTATATAAACATATATGAAACATTTTTTTAATATGGTAATGTGGTTATTGTTATGGCTGTAATGTCTTAGGATGATTTTTAGTGTGGTACAAAACATAAGTTCCCTTTTCCCTCAAAGTATGATCCCCAAGGTTATTGTAAATTGAAAAAAAGTTATTTTCCCAAAAGGTATAACCACTTAGTATATTACCCAAAATCATTTACCTCTTAATATGATATGTGAGGTGACTTTCAGATATAAAAGGCAATATTTTCCCTTGGTATATGACTAGTGAGTATACTCCCTTGGTTTCTTCACTCTAAGTTATGTTTTTGGGGATTCTTCTCTCAATATGATATTTGAAATTGATTCTCAAAGAAGATATTAACTTTTTTGTGGGTTGGTAGGGATTATTTTGTTATATTATAGGTTATATGTTTTATTTTGTGATGTTATTTTTTGATATGTTATGTTATGTTTGTTGGGGTGAATTATGTCATCCATTCACCTATCACACACAAAACCAACACTTTTATATACTATTTCACCATGATAGATGTTAAAGGCCATGTGGTGACTATTTACTAAGCATTTTATATTATCACCCAACATGTGAACATCAGTACAGATGTAAAAATTATGAAAATGTATGTTCAAGGACACATTAGTTTTATCAGGATCTAAAGGATGGTAAATAATTGTATTTTATTTTTCTGATTTACATAATAATTTATTAGTTTTTTATACTTGAGATAATTTTTAATAACTTATATTACCTAATATATGACATTCATGAAACCGTGGGGATTAAACTGTATTTATATTCCTAATCAATATATTTTATTTAAATTTATTATGTTAAGGTTTATATTCCCTCTAAAAATAACTATAAGAAAACCTTTTTTATATAGAATGTTTTGGGTATGTTTGAATTACAGATGCTTCATGAAAAACGGTAGTAGAATATAAGCATATATAATTTAGTTTTTATTTAAGGAAAATCTTCCCTAATGGTTATAAATTATCCTACCATAATATTTTATAACATTTGGATATCAAGGTATACCTCTGAGTATTTTTGGTAATCATAATAGATACCAAGTTAGGTCTTATAAGTATTGGCGGGGGGGGGGGGGTGGAGGAGTCTGAATAAGTGAATATATATTTTTGTGATTTTTCAAAAAAACAAACCTTCATCATCAATTAATATAAATTAATATCAAGATATCACGAAATCAAGAAATATTTATTCTTTAGCACTAATTTTTTTATGTTAATCAATTAAGTTAAATAAACTCTTCTATAAATCCACCCTAAAATAATGAGCATAGTGATTAATAGGGTTCACAATTAAAAATTAATTTTTATGTCCTTCTATTTCTAATTATTCTTATTTCATGAAAAGTACTTAAAATGAACTCTATATATGTTTTTGGTGTTATCTTTTACTTTTATGTAGTATTCCACTCTTATTCCTTTCACTCGATGAACGTAAAATTGTAAATTCATGATTTTATATAACAAATTATTTCATTATTTACTTATTTAGACGATAAAAATTATCCATGTATTATTTAACCTTTCTACTCTTTTTATTCTCATTGTACACTTTCTTCTAGACACCGCATCATCTCTCCATATTTAGTAACATAACAGAGTGTGACCCCCAATGATCAAAACCAATAGGTTGTAGGTTGTAGGATAGTGTAGAGGGTATAGATCTCACAAATGGAAGGAATTACATTCTAGGGATAAAAATAAAATATTGTAATGAAAACTGAAATAACTAAACAATGAGAAATTAAAAATCCATGGTCAACATATATCATAAAAAGATATACAATTTAAAACATTAATATAAAAATAATTAAAATATAAAATAAAGGATATTATATAAAAAATTTTAAATCCAAAAAATTAGTAAAATACAGACAACCTATATTCCTTTGTTCTATATAAAAAAATCTATAACACCAATAAATTATAGTCAACCCTGGTCGTCCAGATAAATCTACTTGACAAATCCATTAAATAATCCCAAAAATCTCAATATAATATTAAGAATATGATTTATGGTCTAATTATACTATAGGATTATGACCCTCATTTTATTCTATTATCTTAGAGAACCACATGAGATGATAGTGATAATACCACCTAAGGTTATAGAAACCATGGAGAATATTTTTTCATAGGATCATTTTATGTTTATGTATCACATACGATTCCATCGAGACTAACAAAAATGTGTAAGAATGATTATGATGAAGAATACATGAGTTGTTACATGTATTATTTTTATTTTATATTATGTGAGAACCAATAGCTAAGAAACCCCCACACGAGGGTATTTTTTCATGAGTAAAACATAACATAGATTGAGTAAGAATTCCATTATGATAGATAACCTATATAACCTGTCCCTACTTTACCTATTTTTGTATGTGGTAGTATCATACACAATTTCAAGTGGTGAAAATACAACATAATGTATCAATATGAGATTTCTACATATGATGGTACACTGAGGGAGTACTATACAATATGCTAATGGGATTAACAACGAGCTATACATGTTGTTTCTGTTTTATTATGTTGCTATGATTTAGTGGTTTTTTATTGTTTTATCAACTTTACTTTTTTTATTTCATTTAAAATTTAAGCATTAGGAAAGTTTTTATGATATTATTTGATCATGTATTTCAGATTATTCACCATTGGGGGGGGGGTTATTTACAATATAGTATTTTTTTGTTCACTAGAGTCAAATGACTCTAATTTGTGAGATTTATACCCTTGGTGCTTGTCAAAAAACTGTCCTATTATAGGTGGCCTTCAAGGCTCACAATTGTCCATATTATTGACTCAAGAGAGTGGATAGTGGAATATGATCATGATAAATTCTAATAGATCTTATATCAATCTGATCTATTTGATCAATTTAGACTTCCATTTAAACATAGATATTATTTATGTATGTCAAGAGTTAAATTGGAGAAGTCCTATGAGAAATTAATTCAGAAAAATTAATAAAAACAATTAAATATAGAATTTTTTTCAAATAATGGTTAAATAGCATTTTTTATAGTAAAATATTAGTATTTTTCCAATTGTTAAACTTAATTTCCATTTAACCTAGGACCCAATAAAAACCCATTTCACTATGGTATTTCTTATCACAATGTAACATTGTATTATACCCATCAATCACAATGTAATCAATTTTATATAACTAACTTCCATACATCAATTTATTACACCGCTTTGTATCAGTGTATTTAAATAATTAGAAATAACAAATTTTACAAATCATGACATCATATTAGGTAAAAAATTATCAATATTTAATTAATAAAAAGATTATTCATGGAATAAACATATTATTATAACTACTAACATAAAAAGATATAATTCAATCCCTCTTATTAGTTAATTACTTTATAGTAAAGATGAAAATTCTCCCTATATGTGCACAAGGCTGGAAAACATATTAAATATAGTTACCTTAGGCCCTTTTAACAATATTATATTATTCAAATAACTAATTCTGTATAACGGTATAAAAATATTAATTAAAGTATTAATGTTTTAATGAAGTAAAAAAGATTAGAAACAAGTATTAAGAAATAGATAATAAAAAAAGTAGATTTATGAGATGATGAGAACATGAGAAATGTTGATTTGTTTTTTCAAGTTAAACATGGAAATAGTTGTGGTGTTGGGATTAGTTTTACTGCATCATATTTCGTAAGTATAAATTCATCATTTCTTTCATAGAGCACTTACTCTTCTTTTATATTTTCTTTATCAAGTCAGTCATCATCTTCTTGGTGAAGTTATATGTCCTCCCAAGGTTTCATTTTCTAACTATAAAACAATCTTTCATGACACATCCTAATGGATCCTTTGTCACAGCTTCCCAAAACTGCCTCTAATAAGATAGGGGTTGGGGACTAGTGCAGATTTTTCATATTACTAACATTGGAGGCCTTAGCGTATGTACCTTTACACACACACAAAAACACATCTATATGACCCTATAATGATAGAATTTTGAAAAAATAGAAATCCATGGATTCATATATATAATCCCACAACCAGAGTATAACATAAACTGAAGGAAAGTATTCAAGGAAAAATAAAAGCTCACCAAAATGAGTCTAAAAACAAGGCAAACCTAAATGTAAGATGGGTATTGATATAAAGATACCTTAAGAACACACCTCATTATGTCCGATCTCCATAAGAACTGTATAGTCCCAGTCCCTCGGGGACTCAGTCCAAATGTTGATCATGTGTACAAGACATGAAATATGTGGAAAAATCCAATACATGGGTGAGTATAAAAATACACATTAATAAAACCCAAAAACAAAAAGCATAAAATAATTGTATAACAGTCTTCTCTACATAGGTATATGTCTACAATGAAAATGATGAAAATTTTTAGATACACTCTCGAAAGACACATAGTCTAAAGGTAATTCCACAACCATAATACCAGCCTAGGATTCCAGATTGATGATTTCACATAGAACTCATATAGGAGAACACAATCCATGAGTCAGATATCACTGATGATGTGAATCCAAGAGGTTTTGATATTTGGGACTATCCATTATAAGTAAATTCTAGAATTCTAGAGGGATACAAAACACAGACGAGGATCACTCTCAAGGACATGGGTTATACAAATAGCTCAATATGATATAACCTGCTATGTAGAGGATCCCCACCCACATATTAATTTTTATGATGATACTAAGAACTCCACATAGGGAAAGAAGATGATAAAGGATCTCACTCTGAGCCTCATGGAAGGATTCCAACAACTCTATGCATGATGTCATAATGAAGGGATCATTATCCTATGTGAAGGAGGGGATTTCATACAATCACTACAATAATGGATATGGGTAACATACCCTAATGAAACATTTCCAAGATACAAATTTTAAGAGAAACCAATATTATTTTTTGGGATTACATGATGTGTAGAAGGAGTACAAATAGTTTCCATTCAACCATGGGTCCAGCCCATGCAAACAACCCCTGTCCGTGTCTTTGTAAAAGTACATGATGTGCTACTTATCATGTAATTATTCCCATATCTTGTTATATAAAAATTCCCATGTATGCTTTTAAAATTTATTTCTATATAGGATTACATGGAATGCCTATGGAAATGTACTTCAAGCCGTGTTTTTGTACCCTTTGAGGTACACGCTAATCCATCAGGGAGGGGTCCTGCATCATGTAGTTGTTATATTTCTTTTGAAACCCCCAAAACCACTAGGAGGGTACCACATGGTGTATATATCCAAAGTTCACTCTGTTTTATTTGGAAAATTCCAAAACTCATGAACTGGAATCATGCATCTTCTCCTGCGCCTCCGCACACCGCTCTAGCCGCGCAATTTTCCAGAATCGAGGAGTATTGTCAGTCTGGAATTTCCATTGAAAAATCATCAAGATCTGGAAATCAAAACCATTCAAAGAAAACATTTTAATTTTTTATTCATATTATATCTATGAAACCCAAAATTGGGTATCCACACTATCTGACCTAATACCATATCCATCATCACACCACCGTCATGTCATTCCGAGAAAGGATTATAAGAAGTTGGTTTTTATCTCACGTATTATTCCTTAAATATTCTATATAATTCTTTGTTTTTGGACTAAATATGGATACCTAATGAGTTAATGGTGGTTATAGGGGTGTATAAGAATTTTTTAGAGCTTGGAACCCTAACTTGTGGGAAAATTAAAGAAGCCACTTGGTTTTTAGAAATCACGTAGGCCAGCTCACATGGTTACCGTGAACCGTGAGGGGCTCAATAGTGAAAAGCATGAGGCTGCAAAGTTTATGAAAACCATGAATATTGGGATCAATGACCATGTGGATGGTCTATAGTTATTAGCAGATCCATTTATCATGGTGAGCATAGGGTTTCCCTATTCATGTAAAATAATTGTGTGGGTACCCTCTTTAAGTAGTGGTCCACGCAAGGATGGCATAAAGTTTGACCAACTGTTTCACCAAACTATTTACTTATATTTTTCTTAGTAAAAAATCTAAAATTACCTTAATATCTCTTAGGATTATTTACTCATATCATTTATCTCCACTAGAGGACACAAGCTCTTGTTTTCCTTACAGATGATCTTTCCTCCCCTCTCAATTGTTTATGCTACCATTCAACAATCTAAAGTCCGATTCGATCCTCATTCATCATGTTGGATACACATCGGTAATTAATTTATTCTTCTTATTTTGTTCATCATTTTCCTTTTCCTCAGTGAAGTTATTTAGATATAGGATCATATTCCACTTTTTCAGAACATTGATATGATCTTCTAATTTATTCTATTTCATGATAAACTAAATTCTAATACTAGATGAGTATAGTGTTATAACATCAAGGTAGGTGGCCTATGACTCATCCCTCAGGTCATGACTTTTTATAAACTACCGCACATGTAAACATTCCAATTTCATTGAGAATTTACTATTAAATTATTATGAATTTCTTATAGTAGTTAGAATCATATTATATTATCCTTATTATATATATTATTCATTATTATATGTTTTGACCTCAAATTCTAACATCCAATGTTAGGTACTACTTTATTTATTCTTTTAGTTGATTTTAAGCCTATTTATGCCACCATTTGAGTGTGATGGAACATAAACTTGATTAATGTAAGTGTTTAATTAAATGAATTAGTTATTAATGGTGGTAACATGTTTATATAACTCAAACCGTAGATTTTATGTGTTCCAAATTAATAATTGAATATTTAAATGATAAATGGATAATATATTAATACATATCAATTGGATTAATTGGATTTGAATTTCTTACACAGTTTAATGTCTATAGAATACTTTACATACTTAATGGAAGGCAGTGGACTGAACCTAATAAATTAATAAACATATTAAGTACCAAATGGTTTCATTACTTATTATGCCTTGTTACACTAATCAATGAAAACACCTTGAACCAAATTACTTGTTCAATAAAATAAATATTACATGACCTAATTAATTAATGAATCAAGTATAAGGTTCCAATTTCATATGGACCTTTATAAATTTATAGGAATTCTTAGTCATGATCCACCCTTGGATTCCTATGGGAATTCCTTTATCACTCCTGAACTCCATTCCGATTCAAGGTTGCTGGTTGACAAGGACGATACACAAAAAGGGACCCATAATTTTTCTACTACGGGATTCCTGACATGATGCCATAGGATCAATCCATTATCATTAAAATATTAGGATTCCTTGGATGCACTCCGTGGATCCAACATGAAATCTTTGAACACATGGAACTAAGGACACAACCATTGGGACAAGTACTAGATTATCCCGTGTTTACCTTGGATGAGATCCTTGGACTCAGTTTGAATCTTGTTATCATTGAATGACTTGAAATATGCCCCTTAGATTACACTATGATCCCATTATAGTCAAGATATAATTTTTTTACTAAATTGGATCGACCCTTAAGGTCATGGATTCTTTGGTTATTAACTTGGATCCTCTTCACTATTATTGTCATTGTAGGATTCCTTGTTCTATCTGATTTCCTTTATTATTATTATCATGTCAAGATGGAAGTCATTGTTATAACTGACGTGAATTTTTATATAAACTAAACATAAATTAATTAGTTAAATGGTATCTTGTTTCGAGACATTTCCAAGTGAGGTTGAAGTAGGTATCTGGTCATTTTCATTATCACAATAATTTTCCATTTATATATGCTTTCATGAACACTTTTTTAATTTATATTACATAGACTAGATGGTATAATTTTTTTTGTAGCCTATTTAGATTTATTTAACACCCTATATGGAATTCTGTTGGTACCCATGTTGATTAGTTATATACAGGTGATAATAAGAAGAAGAATTCAGTTTTGGACACCCAATCATGAATCCTTGCATCAAGATGGATCTTGGTAGCATATGACTGAACCAGGAACCAAGATGTTGGATAGTTTTGGTATATTTTCATTAGTTTTTTATAACTTGTATTTATTATTTATTTTTGTCAACTTTTTACTTCTTTATAGATACATGTCATACATTATCACCAGAATTTAAATTTGATTTAGTTTCTTGATTTTAGTTTTGTTTCTATTTGATTACATTATTTATTATCCATTTATGCTTCCATTATAGTGGGTTACTGGAATAGTGTCTATATTGTATGATTTTTTTATTCCATCTATTTATCATACAAGTTACACTATTTACATATTATTTTGTCTTATTTTTTGTTCTTTACTATGGTAATAAGGAAATAATCTCCCCACAAACACTCACTAGGACCTCACTGCTAGTCGGCAGTCTTTGGATTTTGGGGAGATGCACTTGAAGCGATGTGGCCAAAAAGGCTCAAAGATTCTTTGAGAAGAACCTGAGTTAGGGATGTCACAAAATGGTATCAAAGGATCCATTTAATTATTTACTATTTAGATTCAATAAATATAATATTTGGAACACTTAAGAACTTTTTTATATGCTTTTTTGGGTGTAGCTAAACCATTTTCATGGTTAATTCCTAGTTTCATAAAATAATAATTTTTTCTCTATTTTCATATTAGTGTTGATATCCTTTCACCGTTGGATGAAACTTTTATGTGATAATGATTATTATTATGGTGATTGATGATTAAATTTTAAATCCTTGTCCCGAAGATATAAGGGCTGAGAAAATTGTTATATGCATCATCATAGACAGCTGAAATTTACATTCCATGAAAATTCCATGAAAATTCCATGCCATATAGGTGCATTTCACTGATTTTATCTCTTTTTTCTCTTTGTATTTTTTAGTGTTTCAATGGTATTGATATTATACATTTTTTGGTCATTGGCTATGATTTAGTGATTTACATTTTCAATTCATGAGGTGTGTGGGTCCATGTGGATTGGAATGGGTAATTCTCATAGTCGAGACATCATGTATTACCCATTACATTCTAAGACTGAATACCGATGAGGTTAAACAAAAATTAAATGGGTGTCCATTTTAGTGATTAGGTGTATGGGCACTGATTCCCTGTGAATGTAAATCCATTTTAATCAAACCTGGATGCACCTATAAAAGAATATGTATCCTAGAATGTAAAATATAACTTATAGAAGGTTTTGTATTTAGTAAATGAAGAGTCAAGTTACTATTGACCCTTGACCTACTGGAACCACGATAATTTAAAATTGAACACTAACCAGTACCCTATCCTTCTAAGTGGGTAGTTGGGGGTATTATATCTTGCATAATGAACCCTTCTTCTAAAGTTCAAATTTATCTTCTGAATCAATCTATTATTAAATATTGGTTTGAGAAATGTTTTTGGAAATTCGGGACCTATGATTCTAAAAATTCCTTATGACATAATTCATGGGGATATAGACAACCATGGTCTAGATGTGGTGGGCGAAAATTCAACAGTCTTACCTCTAGGAGTTCAAATTGAGGCACCACCTTTTATACCTAATCTGAGCATTGGCACAATGATTCATGATAGTTTTATATATTCAATGCAATCAATTTAGGGTGCTGTATGACCAACACCAATTAAGGCTAGCCTAACCCTTATGTTTCAACAACATCATACTCCCACCATTTCAATTGATGGTAGTCCTTCAAATGATGAGTCTTGGATTCAGACCACACTCTCTATCTTTGATCATCTAGAGATGCCTCTAGAGAGAATGGTTAATATTTCTACCTATATGATGTTTGATTTATCCAAGATATGATGGGATATTATTACCAAATTTTGTTAGGGTATGTTCGTGGATGATTTTCTAACTACCTTCTATGATAAATTCTTTCTATAGATGCTGAGAGATGACCAAGATAGAGAGTTCATGCATCCAGAAAAGGGTGATATATAAGTCATGGATTATTCAGAATGTTTTACTAAGTTACAATTATTTGAAACACTTCTAGTTAGTGATGAGCCATCACATGCCACACATTTCTAGGATGGGTTCCAATTTGTCATCCATACTTAGGTGAACGTTGTTCATCTACCTAATTTCTTTAAAATCATCAATCTGGTCATTATCACCCAGTGAAACCTAAGGGGAGGCGATTGCACTGGGAACATAAGATTAGTGCTAAGGTAGGCCCATAATTCTTCCAGTAGAAGGGATCATTAATTTGAGATTTCATGTCAATGTAGTGGTAGTCATTGTAACCACACTAGATGCTCCATTACATGCCATCCGCATGAAAAACAGAGGCTTATGAAGCCCTAGTGTGATAGAGACCCAATGGTGTGTCATGATTTAATGTATATGTGGAATCATTTTGGAACCCATAATACCTTTACATATACATCATGTGAATGATTATCCACTCTATCTCCACCTCTAGGTTCAAATTATTTTAAACCACATTAGGTGGGGAGTTGGAGTAGCACTTGTAGGACTGGCCACGGAGTAGGTCATGGTTGAGGTTTCCAGACCCCATATCATCATCATCAGTAGATCAATCATACTCGAGGTAGAGAAACTATAAATTAAGGCCATGGATCAAGTATGTTTAATGCATTACTATTGATAACTAAGGATCAGAGTGAATGACCACATATAGAATGAGATATTGTTCTAGTAGCTTCTACAATATCATCAAGTTTATTTTAAATATGTTATTTATACTCCTTTATCTCTTTGTTTATCCTGGTATGTATTAGTCTATATATTTATTATTACTATGGTTCAATGAAGTTGGATACACCATTTAGAGTATGTTCAGAGGGAATATGCCAATGCATGAAATTTTTCCTTGAGGTATCCATTTACCCTTTCTTTTTTGACCTATTTTTTCTCGAGATGAATGGGTTCAATAACATTCTTAGGAAGGATTGGTTGGTCCTGTATCATGAATTTGTACTATTCTATCACTACACGGTATCATTTACATTACTATAGGGTAACCATTTACTACACAACAATGAGTGTTATTTACAAAAAAATATAAGGGGACTAAAGAATCAACGTCTAAGAGGAGTGACCACCCAGATTTATAGACACTTCATGGAGGAGAAGGTAGTAAACCATTCATATTTTACTCTGATATTTGATTGTTTTAGGGATATATTTCTAGACATTTATTCTAGATCACCTTAGGAGAGAGAGGTAGAGTTTATAATTGAGGTCATTCCAGGAGTATCACTAATATCCACTCCTCCATAAATGATGAAACCTACAGAGATCCAAGAGTTCAACTGATAGTGTGAGATTTATAGGCCATGCATTTTATCCGATGCAACACTTATTCCAAGTTTTTTTCCATTAATTTTTCTAAAAAGTAAGATTAGACCCTTAGGATCTATATGGATTATAAACGGTTGAACCATATTATGGCCAAGAACAGATATCCACTACCTCGAATAGATGATCCCCTTGACCAGCTCCAAGGAGCTAGGGTATTCTCAAAGATCGATATGAGATTAGGCTATCATACAACACTAGTCAGTACTTCAGACATACCTTGTACAAACATTCCATATCAGGAATGGTCTTTATGAGTATCTCTTAATTCCATTCAGTCTTATGAACGTGCCTACCATTTTCAAGAACTTGATAAATATTATGTTGCACCACTCTATGGATTATTTTTTCATGTTATTATTGGTTGAAATATTATTGTGTTGTCATACTCATATTGACCATTCTATGTACCATGATATCATTATGAAAAGACTGAGAGAGAACTAGATTTATACAATGATTTCTATGTGCCACTTATGGGTAAAACACTTTCACTTCTTGGGTCATATTATATTATAATCAAGAGTATATATTGACCGAGATAAGGTGAGTGTTGTGGTTTCCTGAGAGCATCCGTAGATTTTTTTTTGAAAAATATTGTTTCTTGGGGATAGTCAGTTATTATAGTCATTTCATATAGGACTTATAATTCCATGAATAACCTCTTATTAGTCTTGTAAGGAAAGATGTTATGTTCTTGTGTTCATAAGAGTGTGATAAATCCTTTCAGGAGTTGAAAGGAAGGCGGGTCTCCACACCTATTCTAATTCTTCTTGAGCCCCACAGAGGCAATAAAGTGTTTTTTGAAACATCGTGAATCAATCTATGTGTTTTTATAAGGAAAAATGATATATTTTTTATGTATGTATCTTATATTTAGAGTCCTCATGATAGAAATTACCAAACACATTACTTCGAACTTGTAGTATTTGTTTATACCTTATGTTGCTAGAGACAATATCTGGTGGGTGAGTTCTTTATGGTGTATACTGATCAAAAGAGACAAAAATATATCTTTATATAGTGTGAATTGAATCTAAAAAAATGAATGATTCAAATATCTAAAGTCCTTTTATTTTGAGCTTGGTTGTATTCCAATATAATGAAATGTTGTATCAGATGCATTGAGTTTGAAACCTTGGGAAGATACCATACGAGAAGCTAGTGATGAATGGAAATTGATGGTCTTATTATATAAGTTTCATCTAGAGTTTCATGATAGTCACAAGTTTTCTTATCTCTCAACCTTGATTGTAACCACTTCACTCATTGAGAGGGTAAAGAGAATTCACTTTTTTTATCCTAAAGGATTTTTTCTCTAGGAGAGTATTGCTGGTGAGAACCCACCTTTGGATTGGTATTTGGACAGAGATGCCATCCTACATATACATGGATGTGTACAGGTTCCTACATATATGAAATATTAATAAAAGAAAGAGTCCCATACTTTTTAGTGGGTAGTTTATTCAGGAATCTCTAATATGTATTGAGATATGAGACACAAGTATTGGTGGCTTGGGATGAATGTCAGATAGTAGGATTTATTAATAGGTGTTCTATATGTCTGTAGGTGATGTTGGAGCACCAAGGACATTCTATATTGTTACTCTCACTTCCATTCATATAATACGAATTTTCAGTTGTTGATATGGATTTTTTAGTTGTATTACGGAGTTCTCTTGGAGGTTGTGATGCAGTTTGGGTGTTGTCGATAGAATGTATAAACTAGAACACTTACTTCCTACCTGGGATACATTATTTATTGATGATTTGGGAAGACTATAATTTTGTGAGATAATATAGATTCATAGGCTCCCTCATACTATCATTTAATATAGAGACTCCCCTTTCAAGTCATCGTTATTTCATAGGTTATAGAGTGATGTGGGAACATAGGTGATTCTGAGAACAAATTTTTTCCCTCAAACTGATGGATAGTCAAGACATATGATATAATTGTTAGAGTAAGTGCTCTGAGAATGAATCATTTATTTTTTGGTTATTAGTAGAAGAATAAACCTCTTGTCACATTTGAAAAAAATAATAGCTTCCAAAATATATTTCAAATGGATAATTTTGAGGCCTTGTATGGTAGGACAATCCATTTAACCCTATGCTGGTTAGAGGTCGGGGAGGTAGCACTAATAGTTCCTCATATCATTCAGATACTTTGAAGCATGTTCATCATATCAAGAAGTTAATGTTTATAACTCATTCTAGAAATAAATTATATACTGATTTCCATCAACAACCTTTGGTGTCTAAGGTTGGGGATAATATTTTTCTATGGGAATCACCTAGGATTTGGTACATATGGATAAAGAGAAAAGGGAAGATATCTCCTCATTATGTAGGACCATTTGAGATATGGAGAGATTCATGCCAATGGCATATTAGTTGAAATTACCTTAGAGGTATAGTTCCATACATGAAGTCTTCCACATTTCATAGTTTCACTGTTATCATGCCTACACAATGCATAGTTTTAATTAGGAGGAGGTTTAGTTGGATGTTAATGATTTTTTTGAAGAGTATCCTATATAAATCATTGATCATAGAAAAAAGTCTCTCCAAGGATGATCAGTCCCATTAATATGGGTGATATGGAAGTATGGCCATTTATAGGATGAGGCTTCAGAGTGGGAGGCCTATGTTTATGCTCAATGGCCAGATTTTTTCTTATAAAGTGTTCACTACACCTCGAATTTGAACATAGATAAGAGTTCATTTAAGGTGGGAGGACTATAAGAACAATATTTTTATCTCAGTTATGGATCATTAATATTTTTGTCTAATTCTTTGATTTGGACGTAATATAGATTCCTAATGAGTTCACAAAGGTTATGAGGATTTGAGGTTCATGTTCAAAGCTCAAAATCCCAGCCAGTGGGAAAAGCGAACTCGACATATGGTTGGAATAAAATGTTTGGGCTAGTTCATATGGATTCCCCTAACCATGTGGGGCTTGACAGTGAGAAGAATGAGGTTACATGGTTTGAAGAAACCATATAGATTGGGCCACACAGCCGTGAAGGTGGCACATAATTTTTAGGAGATCCATTTTAAAAAAATGATTCATAGTTTTCATAACTGTTTTGCCTAACTATGCAGGTCCCCTCTTGTGGTAGTCATCCATGCATAGTTGGTGCATAGTTTTTCCAACCATGTGGCCAAACCATGAACCTCCATTTTACTTGAAAAAAGTAAAACATTCCATTAATGATCCTAATATTTAATACCTACTCTCATTTTTATCCACTGGTGCATAAGATATATTTATAGATGAGTTTTTCCTCCCTTCCTTATTTTTTCTCTCTCGTTCTTTGATTCAAAGTTTGATTCGATACCCGTTCATCATGTTGGATGAGGATCAATAAGAAATAAATTCTTATAAGATATTCATTATTTATACTATCCTCTACGAAGGTATATAGATGAAAGCTCGTTTTCCCTATTTTCATGGGGTTGACCCAATATTCAAATTTATTCATATCCATGCTAGACTTAAGGCTAATACTAGACAAGGATAATGTTATAGCCTTGAGGTAGGTGGTCTATGACTCATCCCTCATGTCTCACCTTTTTATAAACTGTTGTAGTTGTGCTCATATCAATTTAACCAGTAATTTTCTATTAAATTATTATTCCTTACTTGTAGTCACTAAAAATGTATTTTAAGACCTTTGTTATATATATTCTTCATTATTGGAGGTTTTGATCTCAATGCGGACCATCCAAAGAAGGGTTCTCTATTTATTATTTTAGAAGGTTGTAAGCCTACCTGTGCCATCATTCAGGTGTGTTGTGATTTGACCTTGAAAAAGGTAACTATTTAATTAAATGACTGTGTTATTAATGGTGATCAATTGCGTATGTCACTTTCTCATTCAACGGTAAATATTTTAAAATAATTATTGTATATTAAATGATAAATTACTAGTTTAATGATACATATTACTTGGACTAATTGAAAGTATTTTTTTGACCAGGTTTCATGTACGTATAACACTATTCCATGCTTATTAGAAGGCAGGTGAGGGAATCAAATAAATTAATAAGAAAATGAAGTACTAAATAGTTTCATACCTTTTCATTCCTTGTTATACTAATGAAAGGAAATTGATTGAACAATATTAGTTATTTAAAAACATGAGTATTACATGACCTGATTAATTAATGAATCTAGTATAATGTGAATATTTCATATACACCTTGACACCTTTATAGGAATGGCCAGACATGATCCAAACATCAATTTTTGAAATAATTCCATGAGAACTCATGGACGCCATTCTGATTCAAGGATTCCAGATGCTAAGGATGATACACACCTTGGAACACATTATTTTTCTACCATTGTATACCAGACAAGAAGCCATAGGATACCTCCAATATAATTTAGATATTAGGATTCCTTGTATACACTCCCTGGATTCAACTAGACATCATTGAACACATGGCACCATGGATACACCCATTGGTCGTAGTCATATCTTATCCTATGTTTACCTTCAATGAAATACTTGGACTCAAATATAATTATATTATAATGGAATAACTTGGGAGATTCCCCTTATATTTCAATTAGACCAGCTTTTACCTAGGATCTAGGTTATTAATGAGTTGGATCCAACCTAGAGGTCAATGATTCCTTGTTTATTTACTTGGATCCTCTCAACTATTATCATCATTGTGGGATTCCTTGTCATATGTTGGATCCTTTACTATTATTATCATGTCATGATGTCAGTTTGGGTTATATGTCACATGATTTATTATATAAAATGAAAAAAACGAATCAATTAAATAATCTCATGTTCATAGACATTTCAAGGTAAGGATGAAGTAGGTATTAAGTTATTAAACTGCTTTACATTTTATATATGCATGCTTGCAAACTTTTTTAGTTTATATTTAACAGACTAGATGGTATACATTATGTTGGTGGTGGCCTAATGAGATTTATCTCACACCCTATCTGAGACACCATTGGTACCTGGGAAGATTACTCGTATATAAGTGCTGACAAGGGTAAGCATCATACTCGGGAGACCTGATATTGACTGCATTCATTAGTATGAATCTTGGTAGAAGATGATCGAGCCATGGATCAAGATATTGGATAATCTTGTCCTTTTTTTCTACTATTTTATAGAATATATTTCCTATTTCTTTCTTTCCTTTTTTAGATATATATATATATACATGTCAAACATTTTCATCATATTGTGAATATGATTTAGTTTCCTTCTTTTAGTATTATTACTAGCTACTTTATTATTTATTATCGTTATATTATTCTAAAATAGTGGGTTACTTGTCCAATGTTTACAATGTCTACTTTGGCTATGCCATATGATTATCTCACTACTGCCTCTATTTACCTATTATTATTTATTATCTAATATTCTCTACTCCTGTAATGAGGGAATAGTCACCCCAAGGAGACACCCTGAACCATATTTTCTAGTCGGTAGCCTTTGGCATTAGAGGAGCTTTTGTTGAGGCCACGTGTAAAACTAGGATTAGGAAAAAATGGTGTGGAAGTCATATTGTGATGTCACGTGTAGCTATGATTTAGAATCATTGTGCCAAGAAACATATGTATAACATTCGATTTTAATGTGTACATCAAACCACAAGATAAGGAAAACTACCCATGATGACTGAGAAAGGGAAAGAAAATAAAAAAAACATTTATGATGAATATGCCTCGAATGATTTTCATTTGATATTTGATTTATTTCCATTTGAAAAATAAAAGAAGAGATAATCACATAATCAAAAAGTAATTCCCATATTAAAAAATAAAACTAATCCATACCACAATACACATGATTTCGGGATAAATCTATTTGTTCAATGATCCATGATTTTTATTGAAATAGAAAACAAGGTAAGAATCCAAGTAAAAAACTATGCTATCTCAATTTGGATTGATTGTTAATAAAGAATGGATTTGCACCATGATCATTGGTGAGATACTCTAATTCCATATCACACTGATCATTGATCTTTGATTCGGTCATCATCCCCTAACTTAATCCCCTTTAATGCTATCAAATTTCTCTCCAACAATTTCTAGGGTACTGTGGCTTAGCCTAGAAATCTTCCATAAGCATGATTATAAATAAAAAGAATTAGTTTTCAGCGTCGATGGTTAAATAAAATAATTTTATATATTTTATTCTTGTGATTAATTTACCAAAATCTTACCATAGTGACAAAGGTTATGTCACACTGAGTGTTAAACCCACATTTTGAACTCAACGGTGCACTCCCATTTTTGATCCAGGCCCCCACATAGATGTTATTCTATTTTTAGGTTAATTATTCATATGTGATATTTAATATATTCAATATAATTTAATCATTTATTCTAAGATCATTGGGCCACATAATCTCATTCCATCTCAGCTCATGATCTTGAAAATAATCTATAAGAAATCCAAAAAATAAGATATAGAAAATAAAACTCATTACATTCTACCCACATTTGGTATTTATGTCTCGAAAAGAAAAAATAAATGTCTATACAAAGAGATGTGGATACAGAACACATATTTGGGAATACTGCTCCCATGTGCTCTCCTAAATATTCTTGTTCTACCACTGGAAAATTGATATAGGAGTCAATCATGCATGAAGTATCCCCACCAGCTGATCCTTGATTACCATTAGGTACTCAAAAAAGGTATCCCCATCCTCGATGTCTAGATTTCCCAAGACAATAACATGAAATGAGTCATTAACATACCTATATAGCTGAGAAACATGGAATAAATCGTACACCTCATCTAACTATGGCTGTACAGATAATTAGTACACCACCTCACCAAATCTACATAGAATTTGAAAAGGGGAAATGAAACTTAGAGATAGCATTCCAACCGACCAAATCCTAGTAATCGACATCATGGTGAAACCCAGAGAAACACATAGTATCCCACATCTAATTCCAATATCCTCCATTATACATCCACATAAGACTTCTGAAGACTCTGTAAAGTCCTCATATTCTCCAGGATGATAAGATCCTTCTAAGTAGTTCCTCATAGAAACTCTAGTCCCATGAGTGTTAACTCTACCGGGGTATTCTAGCAATGTGTTGACCTACAGGGTCACCCGTACAAAGACTTCATTGATTCCATAACATTAGTGGAATTATAGTTTTTAATGAAAAATCCACAAAAGGTATGTGATCTTATAAAATATGACCGAAGACTAACAATAAAGCTCAAAGCATGTCCTCAAAAACCTGAATGGCCCACTCAGTATGACCGTCAAACTGGGGGTGAAATGTTGTGCTAAAGCAGAACAATTTCCTAAACGACTCATTCAATACCTTCAATAACTAATACTGGAAGTGAACATTAAATTCCAAAATTATTTTCAAGCGAACTCCCTAGAGTTTGACTATCTTTTACACATAGAAAAACCCAATCACTCTATTGAACTCTAATACCGTAAATCTAGGAATTGGGAAAAATTGGTGAGCCAATATATAATCACCCAAATGGAATCATTTCCTCTAGACGTACATGGTAAGACCATAAAAAATTCCATGGATATCCCATATCTCTTACAATCTGGAAGATAAATGGTTTGATCTAATCATACTAGAAATTGGTGATCATCCTTCAATTACTAACATGTAAGGCATCGAGAGACAAACTCTGAAATTCACATATTCATCCCTCAGCACCAAAATAGACATTAGACTCTATAGAATATCGTCATAACAAATGGATGTACTAAAAATTTAGATGTATGAAACTCTTTTAGAACTCTTCCTGCACCATCCCTGGTGCCATCTTGTGTCCTCTAAAAATAACAACATGCTCCCCAACTACATAAATTCCATTATAAGGATGAACAATCAATATATGAGTACATATGGTCTTTTAGTCAATATAACCATGTTGTGATTCCCTGAATTGCTACAAAAGCAGATGGGTAACCACAATAGAATAGTGGTAAGATGCTCCGTCTCCATCAATAAAGGATAAATCCATCAATGCCAATTGTTCTGATGAATCACTTAACAACTGTGAAAAAGATATCCTATTGAGAATATTTAGAACCATCATCACTTTCCCTAGAGTATAAAAAATTTCAAAGTAATAATCCTAGAGGAACTATAAAAATCACCTCTATCTCATTTTAATATCCATAGAGATATGATATACTTGAGATTCTTGTGAAAAGAAAAGATTATGAACTACTCTTCCATTGGGTAGCCTAACCACATATTTAGTGAGAAGAGTACCAACACTAACTGAAGATCATGAGTTGTGTAGTTAAACTCATGCAGTCTTAATTGGAATGAAAATAGAAAATGAATTCTTTATTCTTCATTAGAACACAACCAATCCTAGTTCTGGATGTATCATAGAAAAATATAAACTCAAAACCATCCACTGGTACTCTAAATATGGGAGAACTCACGGATATTCACCTCAACTCATGAAAATCATACTAGAAACTATCATTCCACAGGAATGGCTTCCCATTTTGGGTCAAATATTTCATGGGTTTTAATATCCTAGATAAATAAATTATGAATATCTAGTAACATTTTTCCAACCCAAGGAAGGTCCACACCTCCAAAATGATCTTAGGTAGTTCATAAGCTAACACCACCTCAAACTTGGTCGGGTGCAGTACCACACTATCTGTTGAGATAAAATGTCCATGAAAGTGGACCTTTGGAACCTATAACTCCCACTTCATGATCTTCCAATAAATTCTGTTCTCTTGGAGTATGACTAGAACTATTAGAAAGGGCATCATGTGCCCCTCCTCAGAAGCTAAGTACACTAGGGTATCATCATTGAAGACCACCATGAAAAAGTCTAAAAAAGGTTGAATGATCAATTTCAAGTGTCCCATGAACACTATTTGGGGTTTCATCACACCAAATGGTATCAAAAAGTACTCATAGTGAATATAGAAACGTATTCTTGTCATATTAGGTATATCTACATATCATACTCGCAACTGGGTATAGCCTGATCTGTGGTCAACCTTTGAAAACCATCATTCTCCTCTCAACTGATCAAAGTGGTCATAGATAATCTTTAGTTGATACATGTTCTTCATGATCACCTAGTTCAAGCACCAATAGTCAACACATAACCTCAAGATCCCATCCTCCTTCTTCATGAAAAAATTGGGGCTACCCATGGTGAATCACTAGGTTTAACAAAGAAATTCCTCTGTAAGTCCTCAAACTGCACCCTAAACACAGGAAACTCTATGAGATCCATAAAAAATTCTAGTAAATATATTAGGGTCATACTAGGGTTTATATAAATGTATAATTATATCTCTTAGTGGGGAGGCCATCCCAGAATATCTTCAGGAATGAAATCCTCATACTCTGCCACAACTGTAGGGAATATAAAACTCATAAAATCTAGTACATAAAGGGTTATGACACAGATCTAATGTGTAGCCGGTTGCACCCTCCCATGCATGAGTCTATCCTGGGGTTCCATGTATTACTTTTTTTCCCACAATGGAAAACTGAGTTCCATTACTATGGACAAACCACATCCTCTGCCATAAATAGCGAATATGGGCTTGAATAGTAGATAACATGTCCATACCAAGTATGATGTCACAAGACCTCATCAGTACTATAAATAGATCTTGATAGAAACTCTCAAATTTAAGTGTAAATTCACACTATTGTCACAAGTGTGTGATCACTGATTCATCTCTAGTGGGATTCTCCAAGTTTAATGGTCGAGCTAAGGGATCAAATAAAATATCCAAATCTCAAACTAGATAGGTGAAAATAAAGGAATTAGTATAACCTATGTCTATTAGTACTATAAATAGAAATGACACATATCATTCCTTGAATTATTCCAAATGACTCTATATTGTAATACTCGACCTCCTATAACTTCCCCTGCCCTATCCTTTAGTTCCTTGAGCCTAGATTGGACCACCCGGGGGTGGTGGTGATAAAAAATAAAATAAATGACCACCTCCTACTGCTCTAACAACACATATGATACATATTCTCCCCGGTAGACATGTCCTATCCTACCAATTACACTATCTTAGTGGCCCATCCACAATATCCCTGTTAGTTGTATGATGCATTAAAAAATATCTTATAATATTTATCCTTCTGAAACATGAGTTACACTACCTATAAATGTGTTTAGTAAACCCATATTAAAAGCCTTGAACAATAGACCCACAATCGTGGGACCTCCTCTTGATACCTATCACATGTACTTGTAATCAACTCCCTTATACTGAGGTATCTACTCCTATGTTCCCACTACCATCAACCACTATCTACATATTCTCAACCAAGATACTCAAAACACCAAAGCCCTCTCTAGAACCCTAGCATAGGTAGGAATTCATTGAGGAATATTTAAAGCTCAAATATCTCTACATATTCATCACTCCAAGGCTCATTCCTAGAATAACTGATCCTAAACCATTAAGTACCTGGAGAGGCTAGTAGACCATGATGAATACTCACCGAATGTTGTGCTACCCTGATGGTGCCATAAAATCTCCTAGATACGTAGAGCCCTCAGCATAACTGGAGATAAATCCTCTCATAAAAGTTTCTTAAACTCTAACCATGTTAGATTTTCCTCTTCATAATACAGGGTCACCAAACCCCACCATTGTACTGCTAATATATGGAGAAGGATTTCCGACAATACCACCATATGATCTGATGGTGTCCTAACCAGATAGAAAAATCATGTCACTACATCAATCTAATCCTTAGCCGCCTATGGGTTGATCTCACCTAGGAACCTGAGGGGTATCTATCACTGAAACTTTTGAAGTGTGCTCAGCCCACACACCTTATCCACTAGTACTATGAGTACCATCTACAAATCCATAGGTGCTGGTATAACTGGTGCACCACCTCAATGTAGCATATTTGGAACTGGTCGTTATTTCAATGCGTCATCACTGAGGGGATCATCCTCCTGATTTTGATGCTAAATAATAGCTATCATACATCAAAGAGGCATCTTGAAATAAAAATGATGTTCCACAGTTAATTAGTATATCTAGAGAGATGTCCAAAGAAGAAAATGGAAATAAAAACCCATTACTATATGATTAATGTATAATTTCTTTCATTTATATAAGTGTTCTACTATAACAGGTCAAAACGTAGGGGATTAGAGACCCAGTGTATGGATATGTCATCTTTCATACTAACACTAGAGTCCATGCCCTGAAATCTGAACGTAAAATACTTGACACTATTTCCCCAAACCATACTCAATGACTATAGTCCTAAGGTAGAACTGACTCCTCTGATACCACTTTTTCATAACCTATCCTAATAGGGCCCATAACATAACTATCCAAGGCCATATCCAATAGGATAAAGTCTAGTAGTGAGTACTGAGTATGCATATCACTAAGATGTGATGACTTATACTATGTACCTATACAGACATACACATCTCCAAGACTATACAACCTTCAAATGTAAAAAAAATTAACAACCATGCATGCATGCATGTAATCCCACAACCAAAGTGTGATAGGATGTAAAGGAATGAAAATAAGACCAAATACAATCCCATAACATAGGGTCTAAAAACAAGTCCAATATAAATGTAATATGGGTACTTCTGTCAATATACCATACTAAAACACATCATTTTTTCCAGTCTCACTATGCCCCATTAGATCCTAGTTACTTGGGGACTTTATCAAAATTCCAATCATCTGCTCAAGAAATGACATGTGTGGGAAAAGCCCATGCAGGGGAGAGTATACCAATACCCATTTGGAATCCCCTATACCATAAAGAATACCACAATATAATAATAGTCATCTCTACACATGCATATATATATAATAAATATAATGAGAATATCATGATACATTCAACCCAGACACAAAATCTAAAGGTAAATTCCCAACCGTAATGATATCCTTGTTTTCTAGCTCAAAAGGTTGAACATAGAACTCATCTAGGATAATAAAATTCACGAGTTTGATAGCACTGATGATGTCTATCCAAGAGGTGGTTCTCATCATGTCTTTTCATTAGAAGTAAATGCTTGAAGTTTGAAGATATGTGATACACATATGAGGATAACCCCCTAGGCCATGTGGTATACCAAAAAATCAGTCTAGAATAACCCACCAAGTAGAGGATCAACACCCAAATATTTTTGGCCACGATGATAATAAGAACTCCACATAGGTAATGTAGATGATAAAGGATTCACATTGGGCCTCATAAGAAGATTCCAAAAACTCTATACATGTTCTAAAGTGATTTATATCATATTTGTATGATTATATTACATACTAACCCTCAAATAATAGATATGGGGAACTTAACCTAAATTTTTTTTCTATGATATAGAGAATAAGGGATCCAAGAAATATTTAACGGATTACATGACATATAGTAGGAGTACATGAAGTGTCCTTTAGACCCTAAGTCATACCTATGTAAACGGACCATGTCTGTGTTAATTTTCATGTGAAAGTACATAGAATGTTGCAACTTGTGTAATTATATTTGTGTCTTGGTACACAACCATGCCTATGGATGCATGTCCAATCCATGTCCATATTAGTGTACATGGTTTGCCTATGGCTGTGTACATCAATCCATATTTGTGTACCCTCTGAGGTACTCGTCAATCCATCGAGGAGGGGTTACACACAATGTGACATGGTCACACACTTTTTGATACTTAATTTTCTCCCCAAACACTAAAAGTTATTGAGAGGGTCCCCCGCAATGTTTATCTCTGTAGTACACTCTATGGTCATTGGAAAATTACATATCTCCATATCTAAAATCACATATCTTATCTTGTACCTTGACCACCATTTCAACAATATTCTATGTTAGAATCAAGGAGTATCATCATTAGTAATTTCTAATGTTGAATCATTGAGATCCATCTGTCAAATATAGTTGGAAACAAAATTCAAATATTGTTCTTCGTTTTATACTAGAGAACACTGAAACCGGGTTTCCGAATCATCAAATCATTGTTTATTTCCATATTCATAGCACCATAACATCGTGATGACCAAAATTTTATTATTTAGAATCTTTTTCCAAAGAAATAGGTGCAAAAAATTCGATTCTTGGGATTTTTTCAAACTGCAGATTGAGGAAAATCACACGAAATGATCAAGAAAGGGGAAGAGATGCACACAGAATGTATTGGAGTGAAATGACTTAACAGATGTTTGTGTCTACCATGATTCATTTTCATTAGAATGATAAATGAAGAGATAATAATATAACCAAAAATAAATTCAAAAATTTCAGAACAAAACTAACCCATCCCACAATACGTGTGATCCAATGATTAATCTATTGGTTGATCAATTGATGCTCATTATAGAAACTGATAAAATGGTAAGAATACAAGTAAAAAACTTCTCTACAGTTATTCAGATCGATCTTAGATTAATAATGGATCTGCTCCATGATATTTGGAAAGATCCAATAATCCCGTCTCACATTGGTTGTCGATCTTTGATACAGTTATCGTCTACCAACAAAATTTCCATCAATGCTCTCCAATGTCTCTCCAATAATTTTTAGGGTCATCTAGATAACACTGAAACTCATTCATAATCCTGATTATAAAGAAGAAGAATTATCTTTTTGCGTCAACTGTTAAATAAAATAATTTTATCTACTTTATGCTCATGATGACTTTTCTACAAATGCCTCAATCTAAAAAAACTTATGTTGTTCCAAAGGTAAAAAACCTGTTTAAAATAAATGGTTCCCTCAGATTTATAATCTAGGACCCACTATATAATTTATTCATCTTTTTATAGAAAAATAAATGTTCATGTTATTTATAATATTTAATATATTAAAAACATTTATTCCAGGCTCATCGGGCCTTAGAATCACACGTCGTCTAAGTGATTGGTCTCGAAAATAGTTTATATCATATCCAAAAACAATATATGGAAAATCTGAGCCATTAAAAAATAATTAAGTTCATATAGTCTGTAATTAATATGATTTATCCCCATTAGACACTATCATGATTTGAAGAACTAAATAGCTACTAAAATTACATGGGATTGGACTTCCACTCTTGTTTATTTACTCTCTCCCATGATCCTCTACCATTTAATCTAAACAAAAATTAATCCAACAATTAAATAGAAAATAAAAATAATTTTAATCATTTAAGAGTTTAAAAATAGTCTACCACAATATGTCTTCCATCACCACTAGGTGTTTATCCACTCAAAATCACACTAAAAAAATAAAAAAAGAAGATAATAAGAATGTAATATAATGATGATCTTTGCTGCATCTTTCTCCAATGAATAAATCTTCAAGCTCTATAATCATTTTCCATGAACATCACTCTAAACTTCATGTTTTAAATACTTGATTTAATCCCCAAATATATGAATTGTATTTTTAATATATACTTTATAGAAACTTCAATAATATTTCCACATTGATAGTAGGTATCATGATCATTTCATATAGGAAAAAATATGCATTATCATTAGTTATGATCCACTTACTTATCCATATATATTTTTATCTCTCTTTTCATAATCGAGTACCATATGACTATATGATCAAGGATTTATAGAATTAGTTTTATAGGTTTGTTTTATGTTTATTATGGTATACAAAATCTATGAATGTTCCCCACAAGAAATATCTATTTGATCAACAAACCCCCAATTCTTAATTTATATTCCTTTCATTCTCATTAAATTTTGAAGAATTTTTTTAGTGATTTTGGTATTTGATAGAACTTTAAGAAAACATATACAAATTCACTTGTGGAATTGAATTGAATTATAATATGATATACCTACAAATATGTTGGTTTCAACATAGACTAATTTAAAGAATGAAATATCCTTGGTTTATAAATATAATCATGCATTTATGCTTCGGGATATGTTGATGTGCTTAAATTTGAATTAGTGTTTGAAATTTTATTATAGTGAAATTGTAATCTCATGGAGTGACATGAGTCACATTGGGGTAGGAGTATCATTAGGAAGTGATGAAATTCATTTTTTATTGTTGATGTTCCCTCATACTATTCACCATTCATATTCCCATAAATATAAAATCATTACACAAATTGAATTGTGTCATGTTCATATCCTTCATTGGACACCCATTCAAAATTGTACCTTGGATGTAATCTGCACTGGTTTCAACGATTAAACATTTGAAAGAATGGAACCTAAAGTATCTCTTTCAAACTATATTATATATGGAATAATATTATTATGTTGATGAAATTTTTTTTATGAGAAGATATAACCTTTTGGTGATGGAACAATGATTTTATTAGAGAACCGATATAGTTCCCAAGCTAAATATAATTTTAAAAATAAATTAATCTAATGATTTAAATAATACTACACACAACATTCATATAATCTAATGAACAAATGTTTTAGTGTCTTGGAAATTAGTTACAAAAAATATTATTTTATAAAACAGGATTTTCCCCCATATTTTCTCATTTATAGACCCTTTACTAGACAAATAATGTTATGTAAGAATCCCCATTACTTTAGTAATAGAAATATAATAAATGGGTGAGATGAAATGATCAGTAATAGAAAATACATTTCATAAATTATTAGATCATATGTATGCGGAATATATGAGGAAAACCTAAATATAAAAATTTGAGATCTTGAAACAATGTAAAATAATCACAAAACATTATTTATCCACATAATATCATAAATATATCATTAATGAAACATAATAGACAAAACATATTACATAAGAAAATGAAATAAGGTAGAGGATACACGAATAGGTATAATTATGAAAACATAACATATATTGGATATAAAATGCCTCTTGAAACTTGGAATAACATAGTAAAAAACATCTAAATGTACCATAGGTTGATGAACGTGAAACTTTTTTCACATAAATAATATTCATAAAACATGTGTGAGAAAATGAATTAGTCCCATTACTATGTAAACAATCTCATTACATCCATGGGTGAAAATCTAACCAAAACCATCATGCCCAAGCCAATGTGAAAAATATCATTATTTCGATTACCAAATATCTCATGAGATATAAAACTATAACAATTAATTTGATGGTGATAGTTGAACCCAACCATCACCATCCATATATATATGTGTGCTACTTAAAAAAAATCATTATCATAACTAAAATAACACATGAAATAATAATAGCTTTATTTAACATATCACATAACGTAAACATAAAAAATCACAGGATATCAAAATATATTTATACAAAATTGTTCATAATGAATTAAAATAAAAAATACCACATAATTATAGATATATTATTTTATTATGATGATCAAAAAATCAGTAAAGGATTCTTTTTGGAATCATTTTGTATTCATCATTATAAAAGTCATAGTTAAGAGCCCATTTCCCAAAAGTTTCCTTTGTTTTTTAAGATAAATAAAAATAACAACTTAAAAAAAATTTATATTGGTTGAAAAAAACTTTCCCAAAAAATAAGTAATTTACCTAAACCAAAATAGTATGTTTTTAAAAATTATGTTCATTGATAAATTTTATAACTTAGTGAATGGATTTTGAGTTTATGAGTATCTAAAATTTAACCTCAATTTCCATTGAATTATTTAACCTCCTATATCATAAATATAAAAATATTAATTAATTATTTAATATCCATATTATAATATAATTCTACTTAAACACTTCATTAATAACATTTCTATTTATGTACTATAGTTTTGTAATCTATTTTCAACATTGGGTGTCAACAATCTTAACCGTTTGAGCTGGGTTCGTTGAATAATTGTTTATGTTACTTTTTATCCCCAAAAACATCATTTAAAAATATTCAATTTTCTATATTTTATTTTTTATAATGTATTATAATGTTTTAATTTCATCAAATATTATTTTTAGCTATGTTTTATGAAAATGAAAAACACGAAGAACTAGTTTTGGGTTTTTTACGGAAATGGGTGGATTTCCTTACAACATTAATTAATTTTTTTCTTAAAAAACCATATTAATGAAATATATTAATTTTAAATATTATATATAATTATATTATAGAAATTAAAACCAACCAATAATGGAAGTGAATTGAAAATGAAACATATTTATTCATGGAAGAAAAGTATGTACAACACGTGATTCAGATTTTTAATTTTTTTAATAGAAAAGGAGATGATGATTATTTATTAGAACATAATTTTAATAACATAAAAATATAATAATAATTCCAATGATTTAATATTAATATGGTAAAATTAAATGTGAGTAATAAAAAAAGAATACAAATAAATTGAAAAATATAGAGTGGTTGAAGATTTTTTAACTAACTTCTTGGATTATCTCCTTCATTTAAAAGATTAAACCTTTTAGGGTGAAATTTTGAGAAGAAAATTATCTATTAAATTGGGTTAAGAGTTTATAAAAGAAGTTTTGGAATATGAAGGGATGGAAATTTGTGTTTTTAGAGTGATGGGAAGTGAGTATAGGGGTTCCCCTTTTATAGGGGAAAAGAGTGTCATTTTTGAAAATACTCAAAACTATTCAACAATGGGAAGTCACACTCATGAAAAGTTCCTCCAAGACTGAAAAATAATATTTTGTATAGAAGATATGTTCAATAGATACCTCATCCATTCAAAAAAAATTATTTTTTAAACATGTTATTCCCTTTACCTCAAAGGTTACACAATTTGACCATTTTAGTTTTCTCCACAATGAATAGTTCTTGCCTAGTAAATTTATCTTTTTATTATAAAAAAATAGAATTATTAGATAATATTGACCCACTAATTATAAATTAGATATAAAATGTACCAAATAAAAATTTTATGTGTCTGAAAAATTAATTTTAATAAAAACATGAAAAAATCCAATTTTAAAAGATTATTCTTAAGAAGAATTTTTTTTGATTAGGGTAGAATTACAAATTCCATTAAAATAAATTAATATAAAATAATTAGTATTATTAAAATTTTATTTATTTAAAAACAAAATAAATCAAGAACTATATTTCACAATATTATATTTAATTTATCCAAATATTCAGAAAACAATTTTCATTAACACAGTACATAAATTTTCAAAATGTTGGGAATGGTTTTATAATTTCAATATAGTATTTTAAAATATTTTTTTTCTAATTTTGAACATAATATTTTATATTAAATATGTTTTAAAAATGATTCGGTAACATTTTGACCGGACTTACCATCAAACCGATAGCCATACCAGTGGGTGAAATGGCCTCAAGCGTGTCTCCCTGTATGCCAGAGGCTTCTGAATAGAAGCGAGGGTATCAGGAGGTGATAGTGGGGATATTATAACCCCTTTTAAGAGTTTCAAAATGGTATTGTTAGGTAGTAAACAAGAGACAATAATAGTGGAACCAGTAAAGAATTGAAAGACAGTACCATAAGATAAATCTTATGAATTCAATAAAAGTGGACATCGCCAGTTTATAAAATGCATGGATGATGGAAGATACATATGCTAAAGAAGTATAAAAGAAACACTCTTTAGAATATAGTAAAAAAATTACTGAAAATATCTAGGAGTGATCTTCATGAGCCCCACGAGCTCCAGCTCGGTCCGTTACTTGTATCTTCTATTTACAACCAATACAACAAACAACCTAGATCCAACCAATATAAGGTGTACTAGAGTACAAATGGTACCCAAGTAGGGTGTGAGATAAAATCTATATAGGCCAACACCCAAAGTGTAAAGACCAATCAAGATAGGGAAATATAAATTAGATAGTGTCTAGGTATATAGAATTTAATAAACAAAATCATATATATAATTAAACACCCATCCAGGTTCCAAAGGGACACCTGACAGCTATACCATCTTCAACTCATTACTACATTAAGAGTCTAATTATGTGAGTTATATATATATATATAAATATATTATCAGTATATATATATATATATAAATAGATAGATATATGTAAGGGTGGATTGGGGCATACCTTCACCATCCAATTCCACAGAAGCTCTCACGGTCTTCCCCTAACCTAGGTCTAAGAGAACTTACTCCCTTGGCCTCCATGCATTAGATTTATGTTGGGGTAGATTAGGATATATCTACTCCATCAAATTCTTGGGGTGTTTTCACAGTCTACCACTAAACCAATTCCTAGAGCCCTTTTTCTCTGGTCATGCAAGCATATTTATATATAAAAAATATAGGTGTCGTGGAGGTAAGAATGCCTCCCACCCATAACATTTATAACTGGAATGGGGTAAGAATTCATCAACCCCATATATGTTTATATAGTAATACCATGGGGTAAGAATTCCTCCCATACCTAATCATTTATATAGCTGGCATGGGGTAATAATTTCTACTCTACATAATAATTTATATAGCTGACATTAGGGGAATAATTCCTCCCATCCATAATCATTTATATAGCTAGCATGGGGTAAGAATTCCTCTCACCCATACACGTTTACATATAATTAACAACCAGCATGATAAATTTCATTTAGACAATTACTTCTAACCTATTTAGTACATAAGTCCTCACAACCATTCTTATAACATATGAAATGAGTAATAAACTCTTAGGTAACTTAGAAATTGCCAAAATCATATCACAAGAAGGCATAATAGTTTAAAGTAACTTGTTTTTATTCATATCTAAAATACATAAGAAATAAAATCTTATTATTTTTAATTAAATGATAACAATTCATAGTAAAACAATCCTTCACATTTGAATTCCATTTAAAGAGTTTCCTTTATTCTAGTCAAGCATGAAAACTCAAACATAAAGATCAATGGGTAATATATAAGGTACAACTAATTATTTTAAATTTACATACTTTGGTAAATACTATTTTATAAGAAATCTATTCAATTTCAAAGGTGGGCCCACAAGTCACATGGAAACTGTACACGTCTCTTCGATAATTACCTATAAGGGTAATGTCTTTTTAAGGTCATCCAAGACATAGGAATATATTGAGTTTATATTGCCACATAGTGATGGAGGAAACTCTTTTAGGGTCATTAACAGGGCCATGTACTAACCAGCCACATATCACACAGAACAAAAAAGTTAAGAAGTAGGGTCACCTCAATAATTAAAGAAGGTTAAATAAATATTAAACCAACAAGGTGAGTTTTTACAAATAGATCACCCTCAATGGATGAATTTCATTACAAAACAATGACATAATTTATGAGGAAAATCATATAAAATCATTTGAATATAGCTTATTCTAGAAATGTAGTTCAATATAATAATGATAAATTAAGCAAGAAACTAAAGGCAATTTAAAGAATTCTTGAATTAATGGGAAAGGATAGGTATCCTAACTTATTGTGGATCCAAGAAAAATATTTCGTCTCTTGATAATTTCTAACTATAAGCGTCTGCTACCCCCTTCTCAAATATTCACCATAATATATATATATATATAAGGAGAACTAGCCCCTATTCACACATCTTCATGGCCATGAACATGTGAAATGGGATCCATACATATACACTTATATTCATATACTTCCCTACACTAAACTATATATTCATTTATATATATATACATAGGAACTCCAAGACCCATAAATAAATAATAACTTCTATGTATGAATATACACATAATGAGGGAACCCACACACACACACACACAGATATATACTAACTTATGCATATGTAGGAAGGTCTCATTTGACCCAACAACTCAAAACCACATGAAATTGTCCAACACACTACAACATAATTACTAAGAACCTTAAATAACCCAGCAGAAGCCATATAGCATGGGATAATCCAACCATCAGGTATAAATATTTACCTCCAATGGTGGTGGTGAACTGAATTGAGCCAAACTACTTCACCTTCGGTGAAGTTTTCTAGAATACACACATGGTTTTCTTGATAGATGATTCACACACCCTAAAATCATAATAACACAAAAATACAAATCAAACCCTAACCTAGGGTGTTTGGAAGAACCGTGAGGCAAGGCAGATACACCAAAATTGTCCTAGGAAAAGACGAAGGAGAAGGGAGAATGGATTACCTCATCAAACTGAATGATAACCGTGATGAAACCAGTTTAAATCAACCTATGGAGAGAGATATAGTATGAGATCGAGCACAAACCCAAGGGGATCCCTCCAAGAGGGTGTTCCTTGTGATTCTAAGGGGAGAGGTATAATTACATTTTTTTAAATTTTATTTTTTAAAATTTAAATTAAGTTATTTCAAATTTTACAATTGGGTATCACACACGGTTTGGACCATAAAATTTATAAAACCATGAGTAAACCATTCAACCTTTACTGAGAACATGGGAAACCACTCACAAGATGTCCGCACAGTTTTGAAATCATGCGCCAACCTTGCGGTGAACAGTGTGAGGATACTGCCTCTAAATTCCCACTGTGCGGGCTAGGTGTATTGTTTATAAAATCATGAATAACCTGTGCGCACCACCACTATCCACCTAAAATGCATTACAAGGGTTCCTTAGTAGGATTCATGGTTTCAAATAAACCATGAGCCCTTTACATCCTTTCAAAACATAGTGTTTTCGAGTCCAGTGATCTAGAAACTACTTGATACACTAAAGAAACTTAATGGGCCATCACTCAAGTCCAAAAAAATCACATTAAAAGTTCCCAACTCATGGAATTGATTTATGAAGCTTGATTTTAAATTCAACCATTCCTGTAATCAAAAAATCTCAACAACCCTTGCATTTTCATCCAGTTCAAAATGCGGATTATTAAACCTTCCCACCATAGAACTTATCATCCCTGAGAAGCCTTCAGGAATAATGAACACATCCACTATCCTATAGGGTTCATGATGATTTTTTCAAATGGTTTCATTGAATTCCCAAATTCCCAATGAAACCTTAATCACCCATTTAAAGAAGGAAGTGGCTAATCCATTTAAAACTCGATCCAATTCTCATTCTCCAATAAAAACATTGAAACAAATCTTACCCAAGCCCATTACCCAGAGACAAAATAAAATTATCATCTTGTTAATCCTACTTCCAAAGGTACCTTCCACCATAGGATTTAATATTAAATGTCTAGTTTCACATCCCGACACGTTCCACCATTGGATTTTACATTTAATGCACACCCATAAGCATTTTGACGATGCTCTTGGCATGATTTTTAAAATGATGAAATGGTAAAATTCCCAATCGATCTTAAATCCCAAGTTGAGATGAATTTTCATGAAAATCCCCAACAAAAAAAAACTATACCCATCTCCACTTTAAGACTTTATAGAGAATGATCTTTCACCAACCATCAATATTAAACCAGTTAGGGAAGGAGTTAAGCCACTTGACCCACAATTAAAAAAGATTCCCAACATAGAAAGATGGTGTTTTATAAACCGAACTGTGATTTCCTCTCCCAAGGAATCTCAAATTCAACATGAACACATCACTTAGTAGAATTTATTAAGAGTATCCAACATGCAACACTGTTAGAGAACCACCTGATAATCTCAACAACTTTTAAAGCATTAGCACATTGTAAGACCGAAACTATCTTAATGAATATAGGAAAACGCCAATATAGGGGACATGATCGTCACTTAAAAAAATAAAGTAAGAGTATTTCAACAGTTTCGAGACAATCATAACCACTTAATAGAAAAAAAGAGGTTGAACCACCATTGGACGACTTCAAAGAAGAACTCAACTTCACCTACGGATGAGCTGCCATTAATCAAAACATGGTGTCTTCTCAACCTGAGGTATTACATGATCGTTCAAAATTTTCCAAAAAAGTATAACCATAACCAAAGGTGTTTCAAAATGGTTGTGTACACATCCAACCACATCAAATTTGTGTTATCCAGAAAGCAGAAACACAATTTATGTCTCGCTAGCCTCAAAGGCTTCCAAACCGAACCAACCACTTCCATATGGTATTTCTTGGTTGTGATCATTTTATATGGAAGAAAACATTTACCAGGTTCAACATGACACTCCCCACCCTAGGAGTTTCCTTTACATCAAAAGAAGAGATAAACTAACAACTTAAAAGTGTGCTAGTTTGAAAGAACCATAAAAAACCTGTGACTTTCTTCTAAGCCAGAATCCCAACGTTAATCATACAAGAAAACTAAAGAAAGAACTTCACCTGAATGTTACCAAATGATAGAAAAATCATGGAAATATAAATAAATTATAGTTCTTTGGTTTCTAGGTACCATGGGATAGCCCCTTATAAAAACACAGGCACCCACCCTATTTCCATGTCACACGAACAGAAGTCACTAGGCTCCAAGACCAGCATTAATACCTTGCTAATGGTTCTGTTCCAAGGATACTCTTGAAGAATTCAAATTACCCTAACTCAAGGGTTTTAAAATGGAGACACTACATTAGGTTCCATTTCCAATCCATTTAAATTTATTCACATTTATAATTTATTCTTTTAAATATTCAAAACATATATCATGTAATAATTTTAAAATTAAATCACCAAGATCATTATTTTCATCCAACTTATCAAAGAAAAATAGGAAAGCTTTCTAAAACACCTTTTTTCACCATAAAATATTTCATGACATCCCGTATTTATTAAGAAATTGAGAAATTAACCATTTAACAAATTAAAATGACTTATAAGGGTACCTCTGAGCTAAACTGTGTTCTCAAAAAAGCAACCCAGTAGTAGTTTCTCAAATATTATGGTTTTAGACACCTAAATGGATCATTTCAAGAAAAAAAATTACCCAAAGGGACTACTGAATTCTATTTGTTCCTTTAAAGGTTACCCAATTCATTTCATATTAAGAAAATAACTATAAAATTTATAAATATTTTAACGATAACATGGTCATTACATTTAATATGGGATTCCATTTACCAATTCATTAAGTGCCCATACAGTACATAAATTAATAATTGGTATCCATTTATAAAAATAACTCATTTGAGATTTCAACACGGTCAAATATAATGGTCCAATCATATGGGTGGCCATACACCAATCTATAAATCTCATATACACCTCATAGTTTGGCATTTGGCTCCTATATCATCAAATTCGGTTTACTTTAGCATTTTAAACCTTAAAAACCTTTAAATTTTATCATCATCCTCCAATTGTATTAATATTATGCTCAAAATGGTTTACATATATTGGCTACCCTTCTCAGTTGTAAGTTATCCATACACCTCAGGATCAAAAATTGGTTCACATTCTTTCAAAACCCAAATATATATAACCGAAGAAGAGCATGCCATCATAAGCAATAACCTAGAAGAATGTTATAACCCAATATCACAACACATAATCAAGATATAAATCATTGTATATCATCACCTAGTATTGTTAAATATGTCACTGAAACATGATATCCAAAAAGAATGCTAATAAATACCTAAACATGGTATAAAATTCAAGGTATACATTTCAAATTAGTAGAGAACTGTATAGAGGCAACTACATGGCATGTAATGTACATGACTTGTTAATTACTATGTACCTAATATGATGCATTTAATGAAACCTCCTTGCAATACCAAGACAGAGATGAAATTACAGAAATTCCGTAAATCAAAAGCAGTGGAAGGTACAATAATCACTCAATGTGAAATCATATTCAACTATAATTTCAAACATCACAAACATCAATTCCCAGATCTGGCCACTTGGTCATTTACTGTACGTTGGGTGATCAGTCCAAAGAACAATTATTATCCAAGCACCGACACATTACTAGTCTCTTGTCTACCAACCCAAAATGGTAAGGCAATGAACAAAACCCCCTTTGATACCACTTTGTAACATCTCGTCCTAGCATAAAATCAAGTAGATAAAAAACCATTGGGTCACATGGACTCAAGCGCATCTCCCAATACACCAATGTCAACCAACTAGCAATGATGGTATCAAGAAGGGATTGTGGGGATACTATAACATATTTTATAGTTGAAAAGTGTTATTATCAAGTAATAAACAAATGATATTAATAGAGGATATAATAAATAGTTTAAAGATATAAACAAGAGAAAAACAATAACAATTCAATAAAAGTGGCCCACTCTAGTTTATACAATGCATTGATAATGGATGATATATAAGATAAAAATGTAAATATGAAACATGATTTAAAATACAATATAAAAACAATGAACAGATATTAAACCCCCATGATTGATCTCCATTTACATCTTGATCTTCTACTTGATCCTTTTCTCCTATATTCTAGGTATAATCAACAAAAAACAACCAAGATCTTGAAAATATATGATCTACTTGAGTACCAAGGGTACCTGAGTAGGATGTGAGATAAAATCTCAGTAGTCCAGAACACATGGTGTTATTCCCAATCCAAAGAGTGAAATATAAATTAGACAGTGTGAAGTTATAGATAATTTAATAAATAGAACTTTATAAATAATTAAACACCCGTCCATGTTCCTAAGGGATACCTGATGGCTCTACCAGCTTTGGCTCATCGCCGGATTAGGAGTCTGATTATGTAAATTTCATATATATATATATATATATATTTATAGTTGTAGTATATATATATATTGGGGTGGATAATGACATACCTCCGCTATCCAATTCTAAGGGAGATCTCATGTTATGCCAATAACCCATGTCCAAAAGCCCTTAGTCTCTTGGCCTCCATGAATTTGATTTATGTTGGGGTGGATCGGGATATTCCTCTACTATACAATTATAGGGGAGCTCCCATAGTCTACCATGGACCAAATAATAAGATCCCTTAGTCTCTCAGAATGAAATAATATTAATATATCGAAAACTTAAGTGGTGTGGGGTAAGAATTCCTCCCACTCATAACATTTATATGTAGCATGGGGTAATAATTCATCCCACCCATAGAAGTTAGATAGTACTAGACTGGGGTAAGAATTCCTCCCATCCGTAATCATTTATATAGATGGAATAGGGTAATAATTCCTCCCATCTATAATCATTTATATAACTAGCATGGGGTAATAATACCTCCCATAAATAATCATGAATATATCTAGAATGGGGTAAGAATGAATCCCACCCATACATTTTTAATTACAAATCACAACTTGAATGATCAATTTAATTTAGGCCATTAAATCTAAGGCATTTAGTACTTAATTCCGCACAACTATTCTTATAACAAATGACATGAGGCACAACCTCTCATGCAACTTTGAAAATAGACTAAATCTAATCATAATAAGGCTTAACAGTTTAAAGAAATATGTTTATATTAATATCTGAAATACATATGGAATAAACTCTTATGGTTTTATATTAAATGATAACAAGGCATGGTCAAACCATCCCACACCTTTGGATTCCATTTAAATTGTTTACTTTAAACTAGAAAAGAATGACAACTCAAATCATAAAAATCAAAGGGGATCTTAGAAGTTACCTCTAACGATTGGCCATTTTACAACTTGGGTAAATTATATTTAAAATGAAAGTTATTCAATTTATAAGGTGGTCCCATAAGTCACATGGAAAGTGTACCTGTGTCTTAGGAAATTATCTACAATGGTATTATATTTTTAAGGTCAGCCAAGACATAGGAAGTTTTTAGGTTCATCATTCCACTTAGTGATAGAGGAAAATATTTTAAGTCCATTAATAGGGCCATGTACTGACCTAACACAAATCAAACAGATCCTCTAATCAAAGATGTAAGGTCACCTCAATAATCCAATGAAGATAAATAAATAGTAAATCATCGAAGTGATTTTTTAGAGGCAACACACCTCAATTGGAGGGGTCTTATAACAAAACCATGCATTAATTTATGAGGAAAATCATTTAGCATCATAATTAGAAAACTTATTCTAGAAATAAAAAATCATTATTATAAAAAAACATTAAGAAGAAAGCTTATAGAAATTTGAAGCATACTTGAATTAAAGGGAATGTATAGGGATCCTACCTTAGGGTGGATCCAAGATGAACATTTCAGATCTTGATGCTTTCTAACAAGAATATGATGTTACCAACGTCCCATATATATAAGGACTCCTAGCCCCTATGAAAACATTTTAATGTCCTTAAACATGTCCTAGGGGATCCTTACATGTACTCTTATATGGATACACTCACCTTCACTCACTTATGTATGAATTTTCATATATATACATAGGAAAAACTAGCCCTATACATATATATTAACTACAATGGATTAATATACACATAATGGTAGAGCCTATATATACATACTTACCTTTTCATATGCAGAAAAGTTTCTTTAAACTTAGCGACTCAAAACCACTCAGAAAGGTATAAAGCACTACAAAATAATTATTAGGAACATTAAAACACCCAAATGAAGCCATATAACACAAGGAAAATCAATAAGAGGGCATAAATATTTTACACAGATGGAGGTGAAAAACCGAATCAAGCCAAACCGCTTCTTCTATAGAGGAGGTTTCCAAAATATTCATAAGGTTGTCTCAACAGATGCTTTACACACCCTAAAACTGGAAGATCAGAAAAATTTAGATCAATACCTAACCTAGGGTGTTCGTCCAAACTATAAGGGGCATCAAAAAGACAAAAATAAGATTTGGTGAAGGAGGAGGAGTAGTGATAATCCCTTACATCATAAAACCTTATGTAAACCACGAAAAAACCACCTTGAATCAGCCAAAGGATAGGGAGCTAGGATGGGCTTAAGTACGCATCCAATGGGATCTCTCAAGGGGGTGTGCCACGTGATTCTAAGGGGAGAGATTGGTTTTTTTAATTTAATTTAATTTATTTAAAATTTTAAAACTAGGTATCACAAATGGTTTTGGCCACACAATTTAGAAAACTATTAGATAACCCTGAGCCCTTTACTGATCACCTGGGGCACCCCATATGGGATAACCACATGATTTGGAAACCATGTGCCAACTGTGTGGTGAACAATAAGAGGATACGACCTCAAACAATACACTATGTGTTCTAGGAACATTGTTTGGAAAATCATACAAAGCACATGCACACCACTACTATCCATTGAAAATTAGCTGCACAGTTTCCTATAGTGGACCATATGATTTTTGAAAAACTGTGCACCCTCTGTAGCCTTTTAAAACTTGGTTCCTCTGGGTTCGGTGCTCTAGAAACTGTTCAATACAACCGAAAAAATTAACGATCCTTTACCCATGTCCAAAAAAATAACATTAAAGGGTTTTAGCTCTCGTAATTGAGTTCTGATGCTTGATTTCAAATTTGACCCATCCAGTAAATGAAAAAGTTAAAAAAACATTGTATTTTCACCTGATTCAAAACACAAATTGTAACATTCTCAAGGTATTAATGAGAAAAAATAAATTCAAAAAAGTGAAATCATTAATAAAATTGTTGTTTTCAGTATTCACATGAAAATTAATTACTTTTGAAAAATAAAAAAACCATTTTACGATAATATTACTATGATAAATCAAAAAATGAAGTTAATTTTTTCAAATCCACATCATAAAATTTATAAAATTAATAAAATCATAAAATCTTTTGAAAAATAGCTTTTTATAAGAATCATGATTTTCATATTAACCATTTTTTTAAATTAGTGGTAATCATAAATCTTTAAAATTTTAAAAATGCCAATTTCATAAAACAATTATTTAGAATAAGAAAAATATTTTACCAGTTTCTTAGCAGTAATAATCGTGTCGATATTTATTTTGATTTTTTTTGTTTTTATAAATATATTTATCTATATATATTTCTTAATCTTATTACTACAATTTATACATTATTATTTTATATTTACTCAAAAATGGTCTATTTTTTTGAATTTTGTTTTATGTGTGATCCAATTCATCAAACATTGTATTTAACTATGAAGAAAAAACTTGGGTCATTAAATTCTTCCCCACTTAAAAGAATTTCATACTCAAAATTTCATTATATGGAAGAAAATAAGTGAAGGTACATTATCTCACCATATTCTTTGGTTCCCATGAAGTTACCTCAGACGTATTATTTTTCCATAATACTTTGACTAGATGAGTGGTCTTGTTTCAATACACCTTATCTATTTGATACATAATTTCTACAAGTTATACCTCATATGAGAGATCAGATTCCAGTTTCATAGTTTCCAATATTATCACATGTGAAGGGTATATTATAATAATTCTCAAAAGATATATATATAACACATAATGTTTTTGCAATAGGAGTTGAGGGAGCACTAAGTGATTGGCTATAAACCCCACATGATCAAGGTTCTAAAAGGGACCGATGTATCTGTGGTTCAACATACCTTTATTAAAAAATATCAAAACTCACTTCTAGGGAGATATTTTAAGGAATACCATATAACTAACTTCAAACTCTATATTTCATCAATAATTATCTATATAACTTTTTGGATGAATTTTAGCTTCTTTTATTTTTCACGGAATGGTTTGAACATTCTCTATCATTTCTAGGAAAAGATCAAGACCAACAAGCTTTCTGTCTCAGAAATCATCTCAGAATGTTGGATTATTTCATATCTTCCAATAAATATCCTCATATGCTTCCATTTGAATAATATAATATAAGCTATTGTTATATGATAACATTACCGGGGAGTGGTGTTGATCCCAACAGTATTGAAAATCCATTAAACAAAACACCAACATATCCCCTAGAGTATAAATATTCATCTTATACTCACAATATATATGAGGATGGCATGTAATTATAAAGATTATCATTGCCTCCAAATATTTATTAATACTTCTCCAGATTCTCTAGGTAAACATTTTATCTCTATCAGATATAATTAATAGTGGAACTCTATGAAACCTCACCACTTCTCTTATATATATATTAGAGTGTTGGTAAAGGGAGGAATATTCTTCGATGGAAATAAAATGTGATAAATTTATAAATAAATCAAGTAAAAATTTAATATAATTATGAACTTTAGATGTTTTAGGGTTTCCTATGATGAAGTATATAGTGATTTTTTCCAATTTCCATACTAGTATGGGTAATATTTGAAACATACCCTTATAATTTTATCATCCCGTATTAATATTCTGTCATAACAAACACCAAGATACATACTCTACAATCTACCTCTACATACAGTACCACTAGAATATATTTTTTAAATATCTATACTTATTCATACTTCACGGATTCATAGAAATGTATGGTCTATGTTCCTCATCCAAAAGTTCTTTTCAATTCATGCTTTTATGAGACACACATCCGAGTTCCAAACCATATAACCACATATTAATCAAAGTTCAATTTTGGGAAACATAATACCTTTTTTTAGGAACATTACATCTTCATTATAATAATATTTGATCTTTACATGAATGGAAGGTTAAAAAATCAGTTGGGAAAGATTTGATTTAACTCCCCTCATTTTTAATTCAGGATTCATCTACTAAAAATTCCAGAGCGTTGGTTCTTTTTCAATCCTTATCATCGATAGTGTATCATGATCTTTCATACTCAGATCATTGACAACCTTATTTCCTTTCCTGGGGTAGTAATGTATTAAGATGTCACAATATTTAATTAACTTGGACCATATACTTTGATGTATATTCAATTAATTCTATGTGAATATATATATTTAAATATCTTTTTATTTTTATATATATCACACCTTTCTCTATACAGATAAAATAACCAAATCTTAAATAAAAGTTTCACCACCACTAGTGATAAATAATGCATCAAATAATTTTTCTTATGAGTGTTTAATTAACATGAACCCTAAGATATTTCCTTATTATTCTTTCTCAGGATGCAATCCAAACCTTTTTCTTTACAAATAACTACATATTATAAACCCTTCCCCAGTATAGGGTAATATTTTTATAGGAGTAGTGACCAGACTATTCTTCAGTTACTTAATAAATTTTTCATATTCTTATATACAAATGAACTTTACTCCCTTCTATGTCAACTTGGTTTGTGGATTTGATAACAATGATTAATTTCTAAAAATGATTCAGTAATATCCTTCTGTCCCATGAAAGATATAGATATCAATTATAGTGGTTGGTCTAGTCCATTGCTTGATAACATCTTTCATTCATGGGTCTACTAATATTCCCTTATTTATGAATACATGACTCTAGAATGACCTGTTTTTCACAAAAAATCACATTTACTAAATTCATAATACAAATTATCTTTTCTCATGTCTTTAACACTATTTTCAAATCATCATAATGTTCCTCCTTTCTTTGTTGAATATATTATAATAGTATCTATAATGAAAACCAAAAACTAATAAGGTAGTTTCAAAAGACTATATTCCTTAGATCCATTATGATAAAGGAAAGTTATTAAGTACAAATAAAATTAATATAAAATAATAGTGTCCATATATTTTAAAAATTCAAAATTAAATATATCCTACCTTTTGACCGTTAACCACTGGTATCCATATCTGAGATCAATCTTCAAGAATTATTGAGATCCTAAATTTTGTTTGAATATGTTATTGATATCGAGTATAGGATACTTATTTTTTATCATGATTTTCTTAACCTCATGATAATAAATTTAAAGATGAATTGATCCATCCTTATATTTAACAAATAAGACTATTCCACTCGATGGTAAAGTAATGGGGTTGATAAAAACCTTTTCCAAATTATCTTTTATATTCTTCTTTAACTCTGTTGAATCAATGAGAGATATTATATACAAAATATTGGACTGAAGAATTGATCCATGAATGAGATTTATTAAAAAATCAACCACATGATCTCGGGGAAGACCGTGAAGTTCATCGAAAGTGAGATCAGTATATTGCTATAAAATAGGTATGTTATCAATGTTAACTTCCTCCCTAATCATTTTAGTCAGAACTTCCTTATTATTGGGTATTATAACCTACAATATACAATTTTCTTCCATTGGGATTTCATAATCACCAATTCATCAATACATGGTAATATGATGATTTGGTATATGAAACGGGACTTCCTTTTATTGAAAATTGATATTTTATTTGTATAAGGAAATCTAATAAAAACCTATATATTATATCAAATTAAACCAAAGATGAAGAATTATATTTGAAAGATGTATCCTCCAAAAAATTTGAATTGGACAAGATTTTTAAATCTTAGATTTGATCATTGTGGCACAAGGGGTTTTGGTTGATAGTTAAATAACTATTTCATGGTGAGATGATTTCACATTCTTAGAAAACCTATGTGATATAAAATAATGTGATGGACCATAATCAAATAAGGTTTTAAAAGTTCTATAAAAGAGATAATTGTAACCCACTTTAATTCATTTTCATGATCTTTGACATTAGTAGAGATCAAAATTTCAATTCCTTACTACCAAGATTTGGGTGGTTTATTGGGACTATTTTCTTCATTGTTTTGAGGTCTCAGGATTTAAGTCACATAATTTCCAAAATCTATTAACATGAATAATTGTACTATTTTTGGACCATATTTAAGGATATTTTTCTATTCTAAGGTGTTAATTTTCCTCTTAGACATGGTTTGATAGTTATGGGATTGGTTTACTACTTTATAACACAAAAAACATCCCTCGTCCATTTAAACAATTACTCTGGTTCATTCTACCACAATTATCTCATATATGAAATTCTTATTTCCTTTTTCAATGTGTATTATCCTTGGTTCTTACATGAAACTCCACTTTAATTTTTCATTTACTTGAATATTGACATTTTCTAGTTACCATATCAACCTTAATAGAACATTTAACAGTCTATTCATCTTTTCAAATGACTTTAATGGGTAACTTCTATCGAATAATCAAATTTAAATCAGTAATGGAGTGATTGATTTTACTCTTAGTATCAAAGATAAAACTGGAGGCATACCTCAAAACCCTTTTTAAATTTTCCTTGTATGAAAAAAATACTCATTATATTTTCTCTCTAATTATAATAATTAAATCTACATCATTTTGTAAAGAGAATATGGAATGTACTTATTAAAATATATCATCTTGAACTCTTCCCATTTTATAGTGTCTATGCCCTCTTTTTTAAATATTGTTTTAATGAGACTCCACCACTATTCCAGATGACCATCAAAATGATAGATGCGAAAAAATATTCTAATGATATGAAAACTAGATAAATGAAATTATATTTTTGTATTACATTGACCAACTATTCTATAACTAGTGGATTTGAAGTTCTAATGAAATAGGTTAGAAGATGCATTATAAATGACTCAATAACATGTTTGTCTCTTATTTACACATTTGGGAGCTCAAAATTATTTGGGCTATACACTACTATATGTGATAGTTAGGTGATCACTTCAATGAGATATTTCATTCCAACCCTAATCTCATTAGGTTACCCATTGAGACAATCTTCACATTTTACATTGCTACAACTGTTAAATCAGTTGTTTTGAGTTCCCACTATTACCCTAGCAGAAGGAAAATTGATAATTAGAATACATAAATTAATGATTATACATAAATGGAAACTATAAAATTTGAAAAATTATTTAATAAATAACACTCCTACACTAGCTTATAAATTTGTAGGTTTTAATCTAGGTTATCCATGAAAAGTTTTCTAATTGCACTAGTAATATATATATTCAAAGTATTCATAATGGTTCATAAAAATAAAGTGATTAACCAAATGATATCAATTAGGAGTTTCAAATGAGGTACATAGTAAGGTTCCATATACTATGTAATAGAATGATGGACAATATATACTCGACCCAATATTTTCAAGGTTGTTACAACTAGATGCATATTTTCGAAAATTAGATCTAGTTGTAGTTTCTATAAATTTTTTTATTTCTAGTAAAAAAACATAAGTGAAACTTTAAACAAACACTAAAGGGTTATCATATACATAAAAGTTTCTTTATATTATTCACTAAAGTACTGTAAAAAAATATCCAAAAATAATTAAAAAACATATAAAATAATTAAACATTCCTCTCATACCAACTATAATAACCCAAGAAAACCATAACATACATAATATATTAATAAATCTATTTTAACAATACATAACACAATAGTTTCCTAATCAAAGTAACAAAAGGATTCGTGTCTTGTAAATTGTTTACATAAAAATCTTATTTGTTACCACTTGAAAACATATTTCCATAAATGTGACCATTTCCTAAGAATATCTCATTATGTAATCATATTTATGACCAGGTGAATGAAAACATATGAAGGGGGTGAGATAAAATTCTCCCTAAGGGAAAAGACATATCAAAAAGTATTAGATCATAAGAATTTGGAGAATATATGGAAAAAATAAATATATAAATAAGAGATCATAAAACCATGTATGGTAACAAAAAACATAAGGGATCTAAACATATCATAAAAATATCATTAAAAAAACATAAAATATAAAAAATAATACAAGTGAATATGACATAAGGTGATGAATATATGGAAAGGCATAATCATGAATACATTGAATTTATTGGAAACAAAATGCATTATAAAACTTATAATTACATGATAAAAACCCTTAAAACAATTTTTTAAAATTTATTTAAATGAAAATGTGGCATATAAATATTACTAGGAAAACATTTATTATCAAACCCATTATGCCTATTGTTACCTGAACACACTATTTATGTCCACACATGAAAATGTGAGCAAACTGATTATGTCCACAATTGAATATATAATGAGGTATAATCTTATAAAAATGAATTAGAGGGTGAAATATGACCCCAACCTCCATCTTCTATACATATTTGTGCCTCTTAAAAAATCATCATCATAACTTAAACAACTAATGAAAAAAGACTGAGTTTCTTAAACATATCACAAAACATGACCATAAGAAATCATAGTATATCAAAATCATATTACAATTTTTTTCATAATTCAATAAAATATACAACATAACCTCTTTATAGATATAATACTTTAAGATAATTAGAAGAAAATCATGAAAAGTTTTTTTTTAAATCATTTTTTATTAATCCTCTAAAAGTCATAGTTGTAAGTACATTTTAAAAAATTATCCCTAGTTTTTAAGAAAATGAAAAAAATTCATTAAGTTAAATTAATTTTTTTTTGAAAAAAAATATTCCTAATAAATAAGTACTGATATTCAATCAAAATGGAAAGTATTGTAAAAATCATGTTCAAGAATAAATTGTGTAACTTAACTAAATGATGTCCAGTTACTGAGTCCCTTACCTTTACCGTTGATTTACAGGGAATGATCTAACCTCATTTATCATAAAGATAAAAATATTTTTTAATTATTTAATAATGTTACTATTATATAATTATATTTACATCCCTCATTAATAATAGTTCTCTTCATATATAAGATTTTTGTAATCTATTTTCAACATTGAGTCTTAATAATCTTAACTATCTTAAACTCGGTTCATAAAAGTGTTGCTGATATTTTTTTAAAAGAGAATATTTTGAAAAACATTATTGGTTATAAAATTTATGTTTTATAAATAATAATAATTTTACAATTACATTAATTTGGATTCTAATTAATGTTTTTTTGAAAAAGAAAATGGAGAAGAACTAGTTTCAGGTTTTTTACTGTTACTTGTGGATTACCTTGTAATGATTGATAATTTTTGTGTTATTTAAAATTAACAATGTTAATGATATATATTAATTATATAAATCGTACATACATATAAAATATAATATAAAATCATCTTTTTTAAGTGAGGGAATAATGAAACAAATTTATTCATGAAAGTGGTTGTTTATAGAACCCATGTACCACATTTTCATTTTTCTTTAATAAGGATGGGAAGGCCGATTATGTTTTCAACCATAATTATAATAACTAACTATTATAAAAATGATACTGATGATATTATTTCAATATTATAAAATTAATTTAGTGAAATAATAAAAGGGTATAATAAAATAGAAATAGAACGTGAGATTTAAGAACTTCTAACGCACTTTGTGGATTATATTCTTTGCGAAGGGGATTAAACCATTGAGAGGTGGTCATTTCAGAAGAAAGAAAACTTTCCTAAGGTGGATAATAGTGTATAGATTATATTTTTCGATATTATATTTTAAAATTTTTGCATTTTTGAGTGAGGGTATGTCATGATACAAGTGTACCATTTTAAGTGAAAAAGAGTGTCATTTTTGTAAATACTCAAAATGATTAAATAATGGGGAGTCAATATGAAGACAAGTGCCTCAAAAATTGATAAATGGTGGATTTTATGAAATATAATGTTGATAAACCCTCAAATGTCAAAAATAATCATGTCTGAAACTTGTTATTCCCATTACCTCTAAGGTTACTCACTTTTACAATTTTACTTTTCACCAATGTAACTAGTTTTTAACTTGGTAATTTATCGTTTAATCATAAAAATAAAATGATACTTATTAGATAATTTATATCCAATTATTTTAAATATGAAATTAAAATTTTCAAATAAAAATTCAATTTTTATCGCAAATTAATTTTCAAAAAAACTCATAAAACCCCCGTTTCTTTTGAAAAAGTTTATTTTTAAGAAAAAAATTTATGATTAGGGTAGAATTATTAAAGAAATTATTTAAATTAAACTAAAATGAATAAAATGAATAAAATATTATTTATTTATCAAATATATTAAATAAAAGACTCAATTTCATTATGTTATATTTAATAAAAAATAGTAAAAAAATAATTTTAATTAAAAGGTAACATAAAATTTAATAATATTAAGAATGGGATTATAATTTCAGCCTAATATTTTAAAATTATTTATTATAATTTATAATAAATAACTTTATATAAAATATATTTTTTAAAATTTCCAAAGTATTCATATAATAAAATAATTTCCTAAATGTGACAACATTAATAAAATCATCATTTTCACTATTCACTTAAAAATTAATTATCTCTAAAAACACAAAAAATTAATTCTACGATAATATTAATATGATAAATCAAAAAATTATGTTAATTTTTTGAATTTAAATCTTATGTTTTTTAAAATTGACATTAAAATAAAATCATAAAATATTTGGAAAATAACTATTTATAATAAATCATTTTTTCATGTTAATTTTTTTAAAATTAGTAATAATAATAAATATATGATATTTAGAAAAGATTAATTTTATAAAATAAAATTTCATAATAATAATATATTTTGTAAGTTTCATATTTCTACTAATTATATCAATATTTAGAGTAATTTTTATTATGTTTTTTTAAATATATTTATTTATATATATTTCATAATCATATTACTAATATTTATAAAATATAATTTTATGGTGAACTTATAATTTAATATATATATCTTATTTTGGTGTTTTTTGTGTATAAATTCATCCAACACATTATTAAATAAAGGTTGAAATACTCAGGCCGTTACATTCTACCCCCTTAGAATAATTTTATCATCAAAATTTTATTATATAGAGAAACAAAATGAGGGTTATTTTCCCTCATCACTTCCTAAGGTTCCCACATAGCCTCCCCGAATATATGATTTCACTATATGAGTGGTATTGTTTCATATCATGATCATGTTCCAGTTTCATAGCTCCCAAACTTAGCACATGGGAAGTGTCAAGTATGAACAATCTAAAAAGTGATACATAGAACACTTTTTGTACTTATGAGTGGTGTGTATATAGTTATATGTGATATTACACAACCCGACAAGAATAAAAAATCTCTAAAACTCATGATGTATCTACGAATCACCTTCCCTTTATTCAAAAAACACATAACTCATTTTCATGGAGATATTTCAAGTAACACATTGTCACCTACTTCAAACTCTAAATCTCTGGGATTATTATCTATATAAATTTTCAATTTAATTTTGTTACTTTCATATGTAACTGAATGTTTTGAATATTCTCCATCATTTCTTAGACAAGGTCATGACCTTTCAGCTTCCTCTCTCTAAATTCATTCCAATATGTTGGAGTCCTATGACTCATCCAATGTGGAGCCTCATATGTTTCCATCTGAATGCTAAAATGGAAATCATTTTCATATGATAAATTTAACAAGAAGAGGTTTTAGTTCAAATATCCTTGTAATTCCATTGAACCAAATATCCACATATCCTCTAGATTTTGAATTGTCCTCTTAGACTTACCATCTTTTTGAGGATGATATATAGTGCTAGTGATCAACTGTATCTCTAATTATTTCAAAACACTACTCTATAAACATGAGGTAAACCTCATGTCCAAATAAAATACTATGAATAGTGGTACTCCATGAATACTCACCATTTTTCTTGTGTATATCTTAGTGAGTTGACCAGGGAAGAAATATTATTAAATGGAAAAAATGTGCTAACATTGTATGGTGATCGACTACAACACGAATTGAATTATGAAATTTATAAATTTTGAAAAGTCATATGATGAAGTAGATGGTGAATTTTAATATTTTCCATACTTTTATGGGTAATGGGTTCAAAATACTATTAGATTTTTTTCTGTCATAACTTTATTGTATACTTAGCATCAAGATACATACTTTGCATTCCCTCTCTTCATAACATCCTACCATATGGCTTGTTTTATATATCAAAAACTCTTAATACTTATTTGATGTATAGAAATGGATAAATATTTTTATCATCCAAAAGTTCATTATTTAATTATGGATTGGATGGACACTCATCCGGGTTCCAAACCTTATATCATAATCATTATTGATGTTGAACAAAGGGACATTCACAATAATCTTCTATAGATCTACATCATTTCTATAAGCTTCTTTGATATCTGCATTAATGGAATGTTGATAATTCAGTTGGGAATGAAAATAATTATCTCTATGCATTAAAAATTCAAGATCTAACCTCTAAAAATTCATGAGTATTGGGTCTTTTTCAATCCTCATCATGTATAATGAAATGTGATATTTTTAGCTCATAGAATCGACTACCTTTTCCCCACTCACCGGGTGGTAATATATTGAGTAGCAAAAATATTTTATCAATTAATACCATCTCCTATGAATAATATTAAATTATATCAATGTTAATATATATTTAGATATGTTTTGATCAAAATATATATCATTATTTTACCCATAGATATAATGTTTCCCTATCATTCATGAAAAGATCACTACTACCAGCTCTAAATCATGATTCATGTAAATTTTTTTATGAGTCTTTAGATGGTGTGAACTATAAGAAATAAAATTATCATTATGTATAAGGAAATAACCCAGACCATTTTTTGTGGTATCATTATTTATTTCAAACCCCTCCACACTATAGGGTAATGTGAGTACAAGAGTATTGACCCACCTATTCTTCAGTTCCATAATATATATTATTTATTCCTCTATCTAAAGGAAACTTACCCCCTTTCATGTTAAAATGTTTAGTGGATTTGAATACTGTGATAAGTTTCTAAAAAATTATCTATAATATCCTACTAACCATTGAATACTAAAAAAACCGGTTACAATGGTAAGTCCGAGTTACTTCTCGATAACATATGCATTTTATGGATTTACTGATATTAACATTCTTGTGATTACATGACCCATGAATGAGACCATTTTTATACAAAATTAAAGTTTTATTAATTTTTCAAATAACTTCTCATTTTTCATGGATTTTAACACAATTTTTAATTTAATTTTAATTTATATTCATGATCTCCCTTTATCTTGAATATATATTATTATAATCTATAAAGACAATAAAAAAGTAATCAATATTATATCAAAATATTCTCTTCATTAGATCCATGAATACAATAGGGGAATTGGTAAGTATAAAAATATCAATATAAGCTCATAGTGTCAATACCATGTATAAAAAGTCATCTTATACATGTCATCCCTTTTTACCATTATCTGATTCTATCCAGATTGAATGTTAGTCTTTGATATGTTTTGAGATCCTCAGATTTGATTGAATTGATCATCTATATATGGTTGATGACACTTTTTTTATAGTTATTTTTATTTATCTCATGATAATCAATGTAAACACATATCAATAAATATTTTTTAAAAAAAGAGAAATTATACACCCCACGATGAAGCACATGGCTTTATAAAATCTTTTTCCAAATTGTCTTTTAGTTTTTGATTTAACTCCTATATTATATTTGGATTAATTATATATTGAATATTTGAGATAGAAAATATTTTACGTATGAGATCTATTAAAAAATCAACCACATTCTCTAGGGGAAGACCATAAATTTAATCAGAAGATATATTAGTACAATTCCATGAAATAGGCATCTAATTAAAGTTTAATTCCCCCCAAATTTTTTGAGTCAATAATCCTTTGTTATTGGGAACCATAACACACATATTAGAATGTTATTCCATTTCAATTTCAAAAGAATTTATTAATTGAAAAATGACAATAGGGTCATTTGGGTTATTAAATGAGACTTCTTTATCCTAATAGTTAACATGGTCTCTATGTAGGTAAATCCCCTCAATACCCAATATTATATAAAAATTCAACAAAATGAATAATTATATCCATAGTATGTATCCAACCAAAATTCTCAAACATGGTAGTTTCTTAAATATTAAATGCATTCATTGTGCCACTAGGGGTTTTCATTGGTAATTCAATATCAATTTCTTGGGGTGGTGATTTCACATTCATAGAAAAAATATGTTATATAAATTAATGTGATGAACCAAAACCAAATAAGGTATTAGAAGATCTAGAAAAGAGATCAATAGTACCTCAAATCAGTTCATCATTAGGATGTACCTCAATGATAGTGATCATAAATTCCCATAATTGATCCCTTCATATGAATAGTTTCTAGGGATTTTTTTATTTCATCAGATCGAGGGTTGGGGAATTGATTTACATAATATATATACAACATGAACTTTGATAAATTTTTTTCTAGGTGTATCATTAGTAGGGATGATTTTCTCTTCTGTGGTGTCAATCAACCTATTGACCATTGTTTTGACATTTTTGGGACTAATGTTCTATTTTACCATACTTTACACACTTTCTTGATCACTTGATTAAAAATACATCTTAAATATATTATCCATTTTTAATCATAACTTATGGTATCCATATTGAAGGTCAATCTTCAAGAAGTATTGATATCCTGAAAGTTGATTGAATAGTTCACTGAAAAAAGTTATATGATACTTGTTTTTGATAAGGAATCACAATTTCCTATTTAATCCAATTTCAAAGAACTTTTATGGTTTTATTTTAAGTTTCATCATTGATGATATATTCTTTAAAACTAAAAGATACACCATGTTTCATGTTCAAAATTGAGTTTTGTTAAAGTAAAATGTTGATCCCCGAGAGTATTTTTTTAAATTCTCTAACCAAATTCATATACAAGGGAATTATTGTTTTCTATGTAATATTACTTCTAGACAATAGATTAATATAAATAAAAAGTTTCACTTTAGTAATGTTTACATACCACACTACCCCATACTATGATTTATTAGGGATTGAATATGAGTAGATTTAGGGGATTTAAATTGCAATTTATCAAAAATTAAATGAAAGAGATAAAGTAAATATAAAACTACCCCTTCTTTGGTATATATTTTTAGTGGTTCAATATTTTTCATTTCATTCTTATCTACTTATCATCCTCATCTTGTAAAATTTAATCAATAATCTTATTGGGTAAAATTATTCTTATTCAAAAAGTAATAAATAAGATAGTATAAATTTTGGTCTAATTCTCAAGTTTTTTTTTGTTTATAGTCAACATATATACCATTTAGTTCCTTAATGTTTAGTAAATAAGGTGGTAGATTGTTACACCATTCCTTATTCAATGAATAATATCATCATCTATCCATTAAAAATGAATTACATTCCATTATCTATCATAATTTCTACAGCTCCACTAGGATTTAATTAAACCAAATTATATAGTATATACCATCTCAACTTAGAAATACCTTGAAATAAATTTAGTATTGAATTTAAAAGGGGGATAAGTTTGTTTTCTTTTATATTCTTACTTTAAATATACCAATTATGTTTTTTTCTATCAAAATATTTTCATTATCATATATTTTTTTCTTATATAATCCAAATCATTAAAATCAAAAATTATTTTCTCTATAGTACCCTTGTAGTCTATGTTAAAAGACCTCATAACCTAGAATGCCTTGTGTTCAATCTTTAAAGGATAATAAAATGTTTTTCAAAGAAAATTACATATGGAGACATAAAAAAAGTTTTTTTAATTTGATCAATACTCTCATAGTGTAATATCTAACTTGTAGGTCCAATAATTCTCATAGAAACTCACTATCTTTTTCAGAATGGATTTCAAATCCTTTTTTCATCTAAAAATTCACTCTTATATATTGATGATACACTAATATAGTTTTGTGATTGAATTTATTTTTGTCTATAATCATTATGAATAAATATTTCTAAAAATTTATTCCACTCTCAGCGATGATGGATCTAGTAAATAAGAATATATATAAGTAACATTCTCTTAAAATTTTAATTAAAACAACCCCAGATTTTATGGTATGGATAAAACCTCAATAAATTTAGTTATAAAATATACTTCCACCAAAATATATTCATTCCCATGGAATTTTGGGAATAGTATCAGGATGTCTGTAACCCAGTTATAAAAAATTTAAAATCAGAATATACCTTATTAGGCCATTGATTTCCACCTTAAAATATTTCATACCTTTTGAAAACTATCACAATTCTTGAAAATATCTCTAGAATATTTAAATAATATGGGATAGTAGAATCAAATTTGGAGAACCTTAGTAGTTCTATTCAGAACTAAATAGCTTATACCACATAGAAGTGTGTTGTAGTGGATTATAATTAAAAGAACCTCCCATTCTAGCACACAATTTTTTATAATTCTATTAGTCCCTTTTTTATATATAAATGGGTCTTCCAATAGGTAATACTTCACAAATCCTTTATACCACTTCTTTTCATTCCAATTTATCCATGGTGGCTCTTCATAGTAGTAATGTAATTACAAAATTAAGAATACCATGGCAGTGCATTGGTTTTTACTGAAAATAATTTATCATTTAGAAATTCACCCTTTATAATATGAGTTGGATATTACCTTAATTATTAAATCTAGATTAGTAATAATCCACATGATTATAAACCCCTATATTATTTCAATTACAAGTTAAAATTCATTTAACAAAAATTCATATCTAATTAATTATGGTTTAACTTATTTTTATGAATGGAGAAACATCAATGTTGAATGGTTTTTAAAAATAGTTACATTTCTTTCAATGAGATATGACCAGAATTTTATCATAAAATATAATGTTTCCATCATTTATTTTTTATGTTGTGCAATTATTGATTGATGATTCATTTGATAAATTTCATGAATTTTAAGTAAAATTTTTTCTGTTATCTATTATTCCTAATAACATCTTCCATATAAAAGCCACTAGAATTAAATATGATTCCAAAAGTTTGAATCCAATCAGGTGTAGTGATGATATATTATTAGACGAAGTCCTTTAATATATTGAATTCTACAAGAAAACATTCATTGAATTTCAACTCATCCCCATTTCCAAAATTGTGCACAAGAATTTGTCAATATTTTGGAACTCCATAAAAAATATTCTATAAAAATCAGTATAGAGAAAGAAAATTTTTACTCCATTAACATATGTTGGTGGTGAAAATGATGAGGTCACATCATTTTTTGGTTTATACAATTATATTTGATATATTGGGATTTTATTTGTAGAAATAATATCTTATATCACATTAAACTGATATTTCTCCCAATTATATAAAAAATCCCCCCCACATCTAGTAATAAATTTTGATAGATTTTCTAAAAAATTGTAAATATCTTGAAACTTAGAGAGAAATATTTCCTGAAAATATCAATTATCTTCTATATAGTGTATGAGAATATATCCATATTAAATCTCTAAAAATTTAAAGGTTATCCATAAAATCTAAATAAAATTATATAAATTTTAAATGATAAAATTTGATATGTAAATGTTTGCTTCAATTTTTTTGTAGGATCAATAGGTATTGGGTTTTATTGTAAATATCAATCCAGAATGATTAAAACAGTATTATTTTGTAATCCTTCAGAAATAAAATAAAATAATGGTATATGGAAATGTTTTTCATTCCAAAACCATTAAAATTTAATTATTATACACAAAATCTCTAACCCATTACAATCATTGTTATAATTTTATTATTCCTATCATCAGGGATGAAAATCATACCTCCTTTCTATGGATCCATAGGAACAGAAATCACACAATACAAATCATAAATAGGATAGATTAATCCAATATTAAGTTATTTGATGATTCAAATATTTAAAAAATATTACATATTTCAATTTATTATTTATTAACACTCAATAGTATCATTAAGCTCATAATCCATGAGAATTTTTTAAATTCGGATTGTTTGATTTATTCCCATTATATTTGATATTGTCCTATAAATTTTCATTTGATGCTACATAAAAAATTTATAAACCACAATTCACGTGGAGACTCTAGTTTAGCTGAATCATTGATATGTAGATTCCCCTTTCCAACCATAAATGCATATTTATGTTTGATAATAAATACTGTTAATTTCAGATTTGGGTTATTCTTCAAAAATGGTTGAAAAATATGTTTTTTCGTTATCTTGATCATCCTTTAATCCCTATAACACATGTAATTAAGAGTTTTATTCACTATTTATGTTAGATTATGCAAGATTTACAGTTGTTCCTATATTATTTATGTGAGTTCCAATAGTTTCGAATATTCATTAGCAAGATGATATTGTGACCCACCATTCACCTTTCAATAAATTATATCACCTAAAAAACAATAATTTAAACCATAGTGAATCATTAAATCTTAAAACACATTCATAATGTACATATATTCAACAAATTGAATGGTGAGTTTTCATTGGGGAAAAAAATAAAAGAACCTCCAGTGGATTAGAATGGACTTCCTAAGATAACTATAATTTATTTATCAGATTCCATTTCAAATAATAAAAAATCATCTGGAATAATAATATTTCTAACTCTAACCAATAAATCCTCAATAACACTAGTTGTACAGGTTAGTGATATATAATCTTGTTTTTGTGCCACTATTGTTTTCTTAAGCTTTACATTTCAAGGACCTCTATAAATTTACAGATGAATCAGGTTGACCCTCTCTCTAAAGCCTATAAGACATGTTAATTTCCATTTAACTTAAAATTCATAGGGAATCATAAAGAATCCAAGATCCATTATTTTTTAAAGTATTTTCTTTTGGATTATAACACTATGTTAATTTATGAATTGAATAGATATAAAATATTCTAGAGATAGATTTTACATGACATTATTTAATAACATGTTTAAGATGGAATGTTATAAAGTTATTCTATAAATGCGATATCCACACTAATAGTTTGGAAAATCTGAATTAATCATTTAAAATACTTTTATCTCATATTTTCATGTTCTTGATATCTTTTAAGGAATAGATTATGTGCCTCGTAATAATAAACATTATTGTTATCTTTATTAATCATCACTATCCCATATTCCCTTTCCCATGTTTTCATCATTTTCTCAACTAACGGAGACACTAATTTCTATCATATATTTTTTTCATAATATTTTTTTATTATTTGTATTAAAATTCATTAAATATCTAAAATAATAATTTAAATTGTGAAATTGGATCTTCAACACTCCCTTTAATAGTTTTCCTTTTTTGGTGGTATTTATGAGGAAACCACCGCTTGGATTTACAACAATTTCGTTGGGAAATTTTTCTTTTTCCATTAATATTTTTTTTCTTTTCCTGTTACACAACCTCAATTTCCATGTTTTTAATACTAGCATAATTTCCTCATATCATCTGATAAATTCTTGATAAATTTGAAATTTTGATCATTATAAGATCATTGATATTCAATTTATACCCCTCGATCTCCATATGATCTTCCAAGATATTATATATACCAGAATTATATTGGATGGATACAGAATCATGTTTCTCATATATAGCTTGGTTATTTATTTTTTAGTGACCAAATTATTAAATTCTATAAAATTCACCTTGACCTTATTTATATAAATATTAATTATCTTTTCAATAAAAATATGGGTGATTCATCTACAATAAATTTCAAGTGTTTAAAATGGTACATTTTTATGTGATATATTATATAATTTTCGATATAAATTTCTTCTCCCACTCAATTAGGTGAATATTCCTACGAGAGAATATCAAAATTGATGTAATGGAAAACACTGTGTCCATACATGCTATATAAATTACATTTTTCTCTTTCCCACTATTTCATATATATGATACCATTCATTTGTCTTTGTATAATTTATTACATAATAATTCATATCATGACTGATTTTCAATGCATTTATAATTAATTTACATCCTATTGTAACTTTTCATTAAGGGTTAGAAGAAAAGATATTGCAAATACTCTTGTGTTCATCTACTCCCTTTTCACCCCAGTGGTGTCCTATTAGAGTATCCACTAACATTTGTGTCATGGAGTCAAAACTATTATAGAATAAATATATTAAAAGACTTTATACAAATTAGTTTTGGAGAAATTTGGATAGAAATCCCTGACTCTTACATAATCCTCATGAAACCCTTCTTGATCTTTCTGGATAAAGAAATATTCAACTCCTTAAGCTCACGGTTCTTGAAAAATCATAAAATCTACTTATAAAAGCAATGTATATCTCTTCTAAAATTCTAAATAAACATTAATATTATTTATAAAAACAAGTCCTTATTTTAACCTTAATATATTATGGAAATAATCTAATATTTAATCCATATTCACTCACTTTGATGAGTGGGAACTATTAGAGAGTGGCTAAAAACCCCTTCTGGATAGCTAAAGAATATTATATAGATAATTCATCAAAGATATTTTCATTCATGTGATGGTTTCATAACACATATTTTATTACATTTTTTGTATGTTTAATTCATGAAGGGATTGTAAAGAACCTAAATAGTTTCAAGTCCATATGTATTGGTGGCCCTTGTATATTTTTTATAACCTTATCCTAAAAATGTTTATCTCCACTACTCTTGTACCTGATTACTAGGTTTTCATCATCTATTTATTCTGTTGTCATAGAATTTATCCTATATAATTACCTATATAATTCAAGAATAATATATACTAGGTTTTCACCCAAACTCCCTGTGTGCAGGTATTTTTATAATCACACAATTTAATCTGTGAAAACCCTAAAATGAAAAATGAATAGAAATATATGAATCATTAATAATGATATATAATGTTAAATCCATATTTTTATTTTTGAAATGTGTAATATAAAATTTAAAAATGGATTCACACAACCATACATGAAAAAATCACTAAACTGGATTAGTGATTAATTATATATTGAAACCACATAGTCTCCCTACCAGTGCATAGGGATGATTAGTATATTAATTAGAGATCCCCTAAGATGTATCCATATGGATTAATAAATCAATTAACTAATTAAATATATTGGTGTGAACGTGTGATATATACTTTTTAAAAATTTTTATAATAGTTAATATAATTTATGCATATGGATATTTATTGGAATACACAATTTTATTTTTTGATTTGAGATTGAATTTTTGAATTCCTTCAAAAAAAATTATGCCAACTCTTGTATTTTTTTTATAAAATATATTTCATGATAAATATTACATTAAAATTTTGTGAACACATTAGTCATTAAATTTCCTACATTGTTATGTAGATCATGTGAGTTGGATAAAAAATATAATGGTATACAATTGACAATTAATTATAAGAATATATGCATTCGAGAAATTAGACCTTACCTCACATTTTCAAACATAAATTTTTATTTATTCATATAATGGGATGAAAATTTTAAATATATTAGACGAGTCAATTTATAACATATATTTCAACCATATCTAATTTTTATTATGGTTTTAAAGGAAAAATATGTGGGAATAAATTGATTATTTATTTTGAATTTTTTTACATCCCATTTTTAAAACTTTTATAACCCTAGCCTCAATTTCTCTTTATAAATTTGAATTATTCACCTATTCAGTGGTATTTTTACAGATTAGAGTATTTAGATAATAGGATAATTTACTCTGTTACATTTATAAACACCATTAGAGGAAGTATTATCTCTTTCTATGATTACCTCTATAATAAAACCCCCCTTCTCTTTCGTGCTTTAATAATATTTTGTTGAAATAAAAATATATTATCTCCGTTAGATTTTTTTGTAAAATCTTATTATTATTTAATTTTATTCTCAGTGTTGGATACTATTAGTTTAGATAATATTTTCTCTCACACATAAAATTATTCGTATAATTAAAACATAAATTTAATGATCCACCCCCATTGAAGTATAATTAATTAGTTGTCGATATAATTTAAACCTTCTATAATTTATTGCTATCATTTCATGAGCCTAATTGAATTTATAAAAATAAAAATAATTAATTTAATATTTTGAAATTTAGTATCTAAATAGATTAACATGTAATATGTATGTTTTATTTTGTAGTTATCATGAGATAAAAACATAAATTTTCAAATCTAATCGATTGGGGATAGAATTTTAGTGTTCAAAAATAATACCAAATCAGAATCAATTCACATGTATAATGTTTAATTTTTTTCTTAATTGGGAACTGATCATATATTGACTTTAAAATTATTATCAATGTGGGGTATAATTATTCGATGATCTATAGATAACATAGGGTTTAAATATACAAATATTTTTGGTTCTGTTAATTTATATAGGGCTTGTAGATTGTTTTTATCATTCCCTGATAACCTATATTTGATTAGATGAACCTCAACTACTACTTGGGTAGATTACACCAAAATACTATGAACCTGTACAAGTAAATTTATAAATGGGAGGATGGGAATATTACAAAGATGATGTTTATGAATTCAACCGACTGAAAGAATCATGTTCAATGTACCTAAAATAAATCCTACCCCATCAATTCAAACAATTTTATGAAAACACCAAACCATTTGTTAATGAACAATTATGGAATATTTGTAAAGAGAAATAAGTGGACTTACATAATCCAAAAGTGATGTAGAATAATTGAGAACATAAATTTCTTTAATGACTACTTTAAAGAAGATCACAAGAGTAAAATATTCTAGGATCATGATAAAAAATTAATATATAATATTTATGGTCCTTATTAAATAAGACAAACATGAAGTTGATGACAAATTTAAATATTAACTAGTACCCAACCCTTCATATTTCATTATAGTTTCATTGTATTAATAAATAAATATAATTATTTATTAATTAGAAGGATATTTCACAAATTCCAACATAAAAACTTTTGATCTTTATAATATTTAAATGATATATAATCATCCTTATTTTTTTACATTGATAGTTTAGTATAAATGTACCTTGGTCTACATTAAAAATTAGAGGCAATAAAAGGCGTGGTGAATTTTAATGAAACAACATAGTGACCTATTTGGATCCTTAGTGATACACATGAGGATGATGGAAGTAACATGGGTTATAAGGGGGAAAAAAATTTGAATCCCAATCGATTGAAAAAATAATTTTTAGAATAAACATTCAATACTCACAAAACATGGGTTGTTTCCCATGATCCTAGAATTTATTGAAAATATAAAAAACCAAAAGTGTGGGGGGAGATGGAATGTAGAGAATAATGAAAAAACAAAAACACAAAAGGAAAATATGAAAATGGCTCAAGAAATAAGATGACTAGATTATATTTATATTGATTTATGAGTGTCCAAAATTTCAATGTGTGGTAGGCATCAATTGGGTCACAAATGAATTATTGAGATTGGAAAACATTTAACATGTGATAATACAACGAATGAAAATTTAATTTTATAGAACATTGATAATAGATTATTTTTGGGAAATAATCTCAAATTTTTTTTAATTATTAATTTTTGATTGAATTTTATACGGAAAATCGATAATTTATATTGAAAGTGATAAACGGTATGTTTTGGTGACATTAAAAATATTGTTTTTATGGAATATTTTATTTATAAAAACAAATATAATTTACCCACAAGGAGATCTATTTTAATGTTTAATATAAATTTGTAATAGGAGCTTTAATTTTTCAATGACATGAAAATTTTATGTTTACTCTCTTATGCTTACAATAGTATACTGTAATAAAATATTTTATGAGAAAATTTATTTCTTAAAATTTTAAGGAAAATTTTTATGTTAATTTTCATACATTTTACATTTTATTATATTATATGGATCAAATATTTTTTGGGTTAAATTTGTAAATAAAATTAAAGATGATCATTATTTGATGGATGAGGCCAAAAATAACAATTTCAGTCATAACCATTTAATCCATACATAGATTTGGATGATATTTTAAATGATATTATATTACTAGATTTCTAACATTTCATTCAACTAGAGCCGTTTCTTTTCTAGTTTTTTTGATTTAAAAAGACATGGAATAAAATATAGGGTCATTTTGAACTAATTTTTTACTTTTCATTTTACAAATTTAGTAACATTATACTCTCCTCAACTCTTTAATTTTTTATTATTAAAAATTTCAAGGGGTTTTAAATATATTAGATTATTTGTATCATAATATAATTAGTTCCTTTCTATTTCTAAACACTATTGGAGGAAATATTATGTCTTTCTAGGATCTCATTTATAGTGTTATACTCTTTCTCACCACTATTTCAATGCCTTTTATTCTTTAAATAAAATTATTAAATCATTATTAATTATATTCTTTTGTTCAATTCTATTATTTATTTATTTTCATATTTTCATTGTTTAAGATTATTTGAAAATAGATTGGGTGTTACCCATCTAAAACTTTGAAGATACCAAACGTCAATTTGATGACCTATCCAACTATGGAAGAATAATTATTTATTAATTTATTTAATATACACCTTAGTCAATTGATTATTTTAAAGTAAAGAACCTAATTTAAATCATAAAAATATGATCAAATATATGATTCTTTAAAAATTATGGAAATAAATCAAAGAACACATAATAAGACATGATAATTTTGTGTGAATCGTTAGAGGGAAACATATATTATTAAATATAATTAACATGGGATAAAATTTAGGTGATCAAATCCATTACAAAATAATAGTTAATCTATATTTATAAGGTTTAAATGTTACCCTAACTAGCCACTTACCATAATTTTACAATTGGATGGCTACCAATCTAGGCTACTGTGATTTTAAGTTATATAGTTAACCTAGGATTAACAAATTTAAATTTTTATGGTAATGTTATTTTCTATGGAGTCTGTGTCTTGAAAATATTATGTTTTTATAACTATATGAATATTAATATATGATATATTGGTAAATAATTAATTTATGTTTCAGTTATATATGTAATTCTGTAAGAATCAAATTTTCTAAAATTAAATAAAAAACTATTATTCTTTTCTCCTTTTTTACTTCATAACCATCATTTTGCTTCATTTAAAATGTTTTTTAGGAACTTTCAACAATCCCCATATTTATATTAACTTTTAATTCATATTTCCCCTTTTTCTATTCAATCATAAAATTGTTTTTTGATTCACTTCCTAGTCAAGTGAATAACCTAGGTCAACTACTACATTTTACTTTGTAAAAATTAATCAATTGTGTTGAGAGAGGCCATAACCGTGGTCTTTAATATGTGTTGAGATGTGTTTTTGAGGTATATAGAAACTAACAAATAGAATGAAATATATATCTGGTAGAAAATGATATTGATGAGATGATGAGAATAAGAGATATATTGAAATTGTTTTGGATTAAAATAGACAAATAACTAGGTCTTTTGTATACGTTTTGTTCCAGCATATTTCTAATGCATATATGGATTGGTTCATTCCTAGAACAATCTATTTTTTTCCACATTCTCTCTCATGTCACTGTTCATATTTTTGTTTCTGTTTAATGTCCTTATATGGTTTTTTATTATAACTACACCCAGAGTATTATGTTATTATGTATTTCATTAATATAAAAATTGTTATCCTTAATTAGTCATATTATTTAGAAAAAAACTCCCTAATCCAAGTGTGTGGTATTGAATTTTAACTCACATTTTTAAACCAAACTCATATGTTCATCTATTATTTGATAAATCTAGAAAATAATTATGTATAAAAATAAATAACTATTAAAATTTGACTTATTCATGAATTTATCATAATTACAAACTACACCTCTCCCTTCACCACTAGGTGTTTAGCTAAAATAACCATGATAAAAAATAGAAAAACATTTTAGAATAAAAAGATTCTATAATGATGATCATTTTTGTAATTTTTTCAAATGGATGAATCACAAAGCTCTAGAATCTTCTTCTTTAAAAATCACTCATAGTTTCCTTTTGGAAATCCCTATATCAATCCCAAACTTTATGATAAGATTTTCAATATGTACATCATCTAACATTCAATGATATTTCCACAAGAAAAAAAGTCTCAATATAATTCTATATAGATAAAAAAACTAATTATATTTAGTGAATATACACTCAAATTATTCATGTTTTTTAATTCTCTATTTCTAAGATTAAGAACCATTTTTTCAATTGATTAAGGATTACTTGAATTTGTCAGATTTTTTTGTTCCAATGTTATTTTGGTATAAATAATATATTAAATTTATCCACATGTAATATTCCTTTGATAAATTCCCCCTTTTATTGATATTCATTATTTCCCTCACCATTATGTGTTTAGAGCATTTTTCCAGTGATTTGGAGCCACATGAACACATCTGATACACATATAATACTTCCTTGGTTAAATTATAGAAAATGATGAAATGAGTGCCCTAATAATAAACTATATTCAAAATATACTATATTTAATCTATAAATTGAATTAATTAATCATATTAATTAGTATTTTATTCTTTGTGATTCATTAGAGTGTTGGCATATCTTGCATTGGTGTTTGAAATCTAATAATATGATGAATGTATTCATAGTGAGTCTTATGAGCTACACTAGTGTGGGTGTATCCATAATATGTGATGAAATTAAAATCAAAATCTGAACATATCTTCAACCTAGTATATTTTTTTAATCCTATTAATTAAGAATCACAGTGTGAAGGGATTTCTATAAATTTAGTATTTGGTCTTATTCCCTATGATATGTTGTACTATTGACATAATCAAAGTTGGATTTCGAAAGATAGAATTAGAAGTGAGAATACCTCATGTATTTCTCCCACACTACAATGGAGTTGGTTTAGCCCAAATATGTTAATAAAATGTCCATTTATGAGTATAAATATCATAATTACATTGGAAAAAAGAATTCATTGAATCATTGACATACTGTCAATCTCAATATCGAGGTTATGTTGTCCTTGGAGAATGCCCCAAGTAACTATTAAACATCATAATTATTCTCATGTAGCATGTTTTCCTTTTCTTATAATATTATAAAACACATTTCTATTTTTTTCTATCATTTCACATCATTATCCTTGTCTCATTTATTATTATATAGCTATTTCCACCGAAATATTTTATGTCATGCAGTTTTTTGGATGAAAATAATATAATAATTACTTTTATGACTTGATTTGAGTTGAATATGAAGTAGTGAAACAATTTAAGAGTAATAAAAAATTTTTATATCTATGTTCCAAATGAATTATCAAACATTTATGGGTGGATACCTATAAAAAGGTTACACAATCTAGTGATGTGGTGGTGATAACCTCCCACTAGGTGTGGGATGTGGATTTTATCTATTATTGAAGAAAAGGGGTCTCCAGTATTTATATGTTTCTTCTTAAAACATTTATTCGTAATTTATTATTTAAATCATTTATTATAAGTAATAATACATTCTGTGTCATATTTCCTTTTTAGGATTAAATTTCATAACTTATGGACCCAAAATGGAGACCCTAATAAAAAGTTATGGCCACTTTAAGTTGGATATTTTTGATGGATTTTTTCCAATGTACATGCCTATGAACATCTCCACACATACCAATACAGACAAACACAAGCCTCATAAACCCTTCCTCATTCACCATTCCATAGGTTCGCAGATTGGGATCACATGAGTTCACATAGTTTAAACTTACACCCCCAAGTCACCATAAACTCTTTCTTGTGTTTTTTACATAAAAACCAAATGAAATGTTATTAAAGTACACTATATTTATATAAATTACTAGTGTGTCTCTACACCCATCATGGATATTCACCTTTCCTTAAAAAGATGATTTGAGAAAATAAACATGGTGCTTAGCCCATTTAAATTTAGATCTATGCCCAATATATCTGTTTTTCTATAGATATAAACATGGGGATGATCGACCTAGGTGTCAACTGCCTAAGCAATGATCATCTGAGATCCAACTATAATGGAACAAAAGAACATATCTTCCAAACACCTAGTAACTAACTAGACAAGTTACACATTTTTAAGGAAACTAACCTAGGTATTTTTTCTCTAAGGACACATACCTAGGTGGTTATTCTCCTAGGTCAATTATCTGGGTGGCCAAAGGTCCATACTATAGGTGATCCACACTACACATTATCCCAATCCATTAAAATCCATCACTATTCCCCATGAAATATCAAGAGTCAAAAAATGATTTTTTAGTCTAGGACAGACATTATTTGGTTTTTGACCACTAAAACCAAACCTTGATCACAAAGAGTGTGCCTTGAGTCACTATTTTATTCATAGTTTCAACATATTCCTTGAATACAGATTCTCTTATCAGTTTCCTCATATGCCTTAAGTTGATATAATCCTCTTGGTTTCCTTATATTACTTTAATTAAGATTCTTCTCTTGGTTTCCTCAAATACCATGAGTCAAGATTCTCCACTTGGTTCCCTATAATTCCTTCACTTGATTCATTTTTCATGTTAAACTAGAAATAGATGCCTATGCATAAGTCATACACCAATCCACTATATTTTACCTTTAACCAAATAATCAACTCTAAATAAGTTTAAAATTCTTGGACATAATCAGGTATTTATGACCTTAAAAGCTTCCACTATGGTCCTTGTCACTTTACCTAAAAAGTTTTGATATTTCATGTTAAATGGTATATACCTATGTGGTTTCTAATTCCCATCACAAGGATACGTATAAATCCTCTTTTATGGACCCAGTCAAAACATTAAAACTCCTCCAAACTCATTTCACTATAACTCAACACCTCCCTGAATTGTGATAAAATTTTTAGTGACTTCCTATATTACTCCATCAATAGAGTAACCAAATACATGGATAAAATGAAATGTAATATTATCTCCATGTTTAGTATTCTCTTCGATGCATATAGTCGGTCAATCAATTTCACATAAGCATTACTGATATTTTTACTAGGAAGGATTTCAGGAACACATCTGAAGTCTATAATAGTGTCTAGTACTAGGAAATTAGATCCTTTATGATGTGATCCAACCTCTTGTCCTCTCATCTAAAAAGGTTATATCATCACCACCTTATTTGATCGAATGGTCATCCACCTTTAAAAAATAGTAGAATTGCGTGAGGCAAGAAATGACAAAAATGGTCTTTTGAGAATTAAAATTTATTAGTAATAGTGTTTTAATACCATTATTATATACTATTATTAGAACATGTATTCTTCCATTTAATTTTGTGTAGATCCATTATCCACATCCAGATACTTTAAAAAATAAGTGATTCTATTTTAAAATATGAGAAGTCAAATTATATATTTAATGAATTAAAATCCATAAATTGATTGAAACATTATTATTTTATTACACACACTAAAAAATAAGTAAATTACTATAAAATAATAAAAAACGATGACAAAAAAAGTAAAATATAAGAATAAAACTATTTTTTTTAATTCTACCTTCTTCATTGCAACATAATAGATATGTCCTTAAAAAAATACCATGAATAGAAATATCTAGCCAAAATATTATTTTGTAATTTAATTTGTATTGGTTTGAAAATTTGAGGAATAATTTTTAAAAACATCCTCTAAAATGTTGTTGGAGAACAATTATAATTGTGACGTAATATATTTTGACCAAAAAACTACACATGCACCTCATCCAATACTCATAGACAACCCCAAGAATTCATGGGACCTTTTATGGATCTTAAAATAATATGGATCAAATTAATTAATATAATATTTATTTTTTATTTAAGTTTTTAATATAAAGGACAACAAACCTTTTTATCAATTTCAATTAACCTTCCTTTTAAAAAACAATCATATCAAAATATCTCCTTAGTGACAAAAATATACCACTTTGAATCAAAACACCTCCATGTTCATAATAAATATCTTCATTGGGATTTTATTTCGATCCAATGAATGCATATAGTCTTTACTTAAAATAATGAAAATATTATAAATGATTCAGTATACAAGTACTATAAACCTATATGAGTGTACTTGATGTTAATAAAATGATGAATAAAAACCACAATATTTTCCAAATAAACAGCTCACATTCTCTATAAATCTTAAAATCTCATCAAAACCATTAATAAATTCATTAAAAATATTCCGTATACCCAAAATCAAGATACATGTTAAAAACTTCATAAATAATCTTCTTCACACATATTCATGTTGAACAAAAATCTTTTCACACACATACACACACCCATGCGTACATTAAAATCTAAACTTTACCCTTTTGAAAAACACCCCATAAATTTTTAAACCGCACATATATTATTTTTTCACTCATAATTAATAATATAAATATATAGATTTATATTATTACAAACCCCTTTGATAATATTGATCTAAATAATTAGTGAGAGAGGGGACTAATACATTATATATTATTCTTTGATTATCAAAATATGAATTTCATTCTCCATACTCTATGTATTAGTTGTCAAAATTTCCATTGAAGAAATAAAACCTTGATAAATAAAATTATACCTAATCTAAGATTAAAAAATATGATAAATTTTTATCTTCACAACTTTAGTAACGAAAAATCTACTCAACCATAAATATTTTACCTCCTTAAATTCAGACCACTCCTACTAACTACTTCATGAATAACTTGTTTATCCATCCATTTAGGTGTAAAAAAATTCTACTAGAGTTATATTTACATCCTTTATTTTTTTATGAGAGAAATATTTTTGTAAAAAAATAATTCTTTTATCTATATTTTGAAATATATAAATATAATTTTGTTAAAGATTATGAGCTAGAAATATTAAAATAAATTCAAAAATAACATGACCCATTTTTTCAAACCATATATGCAATTAATTCAAGTCAAAAAAAATATTCTTCATATGGATACTTAATTTTTAAATTACATTCGTCATGTATTTTTTATAAGGGTATTATCACCTTAAATTTGATCCTTTAATATATTTTCATAGGTCACAATTTACCTCTATTAAACCAAAAACATATAATAATGTGATCATGGACTCCAAAAACCATTAAGTCCCATAAAAGTTTAGTAATCTCACTAACTAAAAAATCTTTTGAGAGGTAACACTGATATAAAATTCATTATTTTAAAATATTTTATAAATTTATTTTGATAAAATAAAAAATTTGGGAAACTCAGAACATGTTTTTGTTATTTATCAAAACATTACCTAAATTTTTCTCTTCACACAAAAAATTAAGTTTTTTTCTTCACGCAAAAAAGTAATTTTTTCTTCAATGTCAAGAAATCCAAATCAAATAGAATTCAAAACTATCTTATTTTTTTTTGAATTTTACCACCTTCTTATTATTTTATTATTTCATATTATTATTTTAAAAAACTCAAATATAATTTTTACATATTGGGTGATATCATTATTAATTTAGGTCTTATAAATATATCACTTAGAATACAATAAACTTATCTTACATGAAGTTTTCTCAGAACATATGTTTGTAATTTAAAATAACATAATTAAATTAATTCATTTCATTTTATTTTTCCAATAAGATAACTTTAAGAAATATAATTTACCCATACCTTTAAAGACACTAATATTAAATATAGTTAATCTTATTCTTCTTCGAAGTGTGTAATCCAACCACTTCCTCAACCTTTAAGAGCTTCATGACTTCATTTCTTATAAATTCAGACTCATGAATTTTGAATTACATGTATGAAATATTCAGAATATCAATATAATTAGAATAATTAACAATTTTTGATGTTAAATTATTCAATTACATATTCAATGTAAAATTATTTTTTTTCATATGTCTCTACATTACTCTCTCCCCATAAACACTTGATAAAATTCCTTTTTTGTTATTTATTATATTCATCACCTCTTAATTTTTATACCATCCTATTTTTGAGATTAATTCATTTTCCTCTTTAAATATTAAGGATACATAATTTTTAGGTCCATAAATTTATTTAATTTCTTATTTGAAAAAATAATTATTCTTTTTGAATTTTGAGTAATTCCCACTCTTGATTCTTGATGTAATCTTTCCTCGACTGAAATTATCATACTTTTTCCTAGAACTTTTTTTGTTGGGATCTAATTCATCTTTATAGAAAATATAATCTTTGAATTATCTTTTTATTTGAAAAAACCATTTATAAAATGAGATATATAAACTTTTCATCAATTACTTAATAATATTTTTTTAAAAAAAAAATTTATATTCAACATTTTATTCTATAATATTCTCATTCTTTAAATTATAAAAAATTTCATGTCTTTGTTTTATTTTATATTTGCACATAATTTTAAATATTACGGATCATTCTTTCCAAATTTCATATCGTTTGAGTATGCTTATATCACCCATCTTGTGGGATGAAAACACACTTTTAAATATCTATGGATTATCCTTCTGATATGACGTCAGAGATATTATCATCATAATTTTATAACCATTAATTTTTCTTCAAGAAATTTATCATTTAAAATTTCTCTATTATTCAAAAAAAATTCATTACTAATACAAATCATTTTCTCTAGAAAAATACCAAGGTAGTTCTAATAGAAGTGAACCAAACGATCACATATTCCATGAACTCTATTAGACACTTGAGATTGGTTCTTTATTCAAGATATTAATGTTTTATTCTCTCTATAATCCTATATTATTTAAATAGGTTTTATACCCCCTAAAATTATTTATTTCAGACATTATAAATTTTTTGAAATAGATTATATAAACTCAAAATAGCATTTTCATATGTCCATAACCACTACCTCTATAACACCCCAAGCTTCCATGGCATGTTTCCCTTTGAATAATGCAATAGCTTGCATTGTAAGCAACTTCGAGATTCTAACACACCACAACCAATCAAACTAGCCATTATTAATAATAATACCCACATTTTTAAATTTTATAAATTTTATCTTTCAAAATGGAATTCATTTTTGGATTCATAATATCAAAATTAGATTAGGGTGAATTTTTGGTATTTTTCAGAAAACTTTTGATTTTTGATGAATATTGAAAAACACTGAGTTGTAGTTTAAATATGAATTTTTATTTAAATAATTATTTATTTTATTTTAATTTATTTTAGTTAAAAATATATACATAATACCTTTATAAGGTCAATATAATTCATTGTAGTCAGTTTGTAATAATTTTAGATATATAAATATTTTTATTGAACTTTTTAACCGTCTTTTACCCACCTCCTATGAGCATTTGAAAATTTGAACAAAACATAATTTTATATCTTATTTGAAATAAATTTCAAAAATCAAAATAACACTGTTGACATCAGTTAGTAAAATGTGGATCAAAAAGATAAAAATAATTTTTGGTGAATTGTATCTTTTGACTTTTATTTACCACGGTTAAAAGTAAATAGGGTAATTAAGAGTAAAAATGTTATTATTATTACCCAGAAAGATGTTCTAATTATACAGGATAAGTTTAATTCGACCAAAAAAACCTTAGGAATAAAATATGATCCTTTAGGTCGACTTGTATTAGATTAAAATATTTATTATTATTTAATTCATTGAAGAGTTAGAAGTGTTAAATTCAAATCTTAATAACTAAACCATTTTTAATATAGGGTTATAAATAAGATAAATTCGATTATAAATATTAATTATAAAGTTAAATATATTTCATACATATTTTTAATTTATTTATATTTTATAGATATTAAATAATTTAATTTATTTATGACACAATGCTGATGCAATAATGACCTAATTAATGAAATATTAAAATAGTTGATATTATAAATATCCAAATAAATGTAATTTGAGACTTTTTATGAATTAAAATAATTTTAAAGGCTAATATGAAATTTTAGGGTTGGTTAGATGAATTCATTTAGAAGTAATAATGCTGTTATGAATGTAGAAAAAATAAAATACCAAATAGTGTCAAAATTGACATAAAAGTGTTTTTTTAAAAAAATATTATATTCTTAATTGATATTCTATTCCTAAAAATCTAAGGTTCGGAAAAATGACTTATATAATGATATTTGTATCATTAATGAACCACTTGGATGTCTCCTAGAAGTATATAGTAAGTTTAATAACCATATAATATAAAGATACCATGAGATATGGTAAATATCAAACTATTTATCTAAGAGTTATATCTAAACGATAAAGTTAATATTGTGACCCAAAACTGTATAAAACCTATTGTTTGAGTGGTTTTCGATGCATAATCACCTTAACCTTTAAATAATTCATTTTGGAGCCATTAGAAACCGAGAAATATTTTATTATTAAATAATATTTCTAGCTTTTCCTAAGGTGCCCCTCACCCCTCTAATAAATGGGCAGTCCCTCTTCCCTCAAATTCACACCGTCAAAGACTTTTTCATCAGAAAAACTCTACCATAATACCCTTTTAATTATCCTACCTTAATCCTAGAGGCCTTAATTTAGTTATAAAGCCAACACATGGAGGCCTTTTTATCAAATAAAATGGAAGAACCCGAAGAAGAGGTAAATATTTCATCAATTCTTTCAAGTTTATTTTTTCTTCCACTTACTCTTTCTTTGTTTTTTTAATTATAAAATAATAACTCCAGTATATTCTATATACTGTGATGTTATTATAAATATGGTTCAACCGTATTCATTATTCTATCCATCCTTTGAATGACATGTCACCATACGTGCGTACGTACGACTTACCGTCTCTATGTCGTGGTGTAATTGTTATTCAATACATTATTATTTGGATGGGTATAATAATGATGTGTAATTGATGTAAATAATAAATATAACATGATAATGATTCTTTATATAAGATATATCATCCAATTATTTATTTATTTAATATAAAAAGAATGATATTGTCGCTCATGCGTAAGTACGGATTATCGTCTCCACGAACAGGATGAGACTCATTCCCCATCGTAATCCATTCAAGACTAACATTTATTAGATGATTACAAATAATGTTTAAAGGCATAATATCATTCTTAATATTAATAAGATATATCCTATTCATAACAAAAACTACTTATGAAAAAATTATATAAAGGAAAACGAATCAGTTAACACCCAAAATGACGATAATACTAAAATATTATTAACAAAGTAATATTAAAAGATCATATATGATATCATATTAATTTATATGATTCTTGTATAATTTAATAACAATTATTTCACCATTAAACAAGATTTAACCTACCCTAGACCAAGGAAAAGTTCAAATTAAGTGGTTTGTTATCTCACTTTTAATTCCGTGATATTTCCCTTGTTCGCCACATATTTATTAAATGTGGTGTATTATGTACTGTCATTTGATATATATATTATCGTGATTCTCTTTATAGTCATGGTATTCTGTGATTAATTTGGTTTTTATTAACTTTTTTCAATACTACTCGATTGATTACAATTAAGTAAGGGTTTTCATCTCACTTATTATTTCCGTGAGATTCATTCCATACTGCCACTATTTCCTTTTGTGTGGTGTTTGTACCGCCCAATGATTGTATTTGTGTAATATATATTAATTAATGAGTAATTAAATCTTAAATTTATGATACATCATTCATATGATGTATGTTTCATGTTTTACCAAATTAGTTAGAGAATTTAATATTTCAATTTCCACTCATTCGGCTTGATGCTTACTTCATTGATTATTTTACTCCATGATTATGTGTGGATTCACTATTTATTATTTGTTTAGTAATTTCCACTCCCATTTATTTGGATATAATTTTGATACATATAATAACTACATTGATGAATTTTCAGGTCATCGACATGAACTTGATAAGAGTAATTTTAACTCAATCTCCATTTATTGAGTTAAAAATCCAATTCATTGGTGTTGTTTTTACAAGAATATGTGTGAATGTACTATGATTGATTTACACTGAATATCCAATAATATTCAGTGTATTTATATTTTTCACACTTAATTATGTCATTGATTTATCCTTAACCCAATGATATGGTCTTTATAATAGATTTCATCTCAATTTACATTCCATTGAGATTTCTTTGTTGTTATACGCCCATTGAATTTTATATGGTGTATATAACGTACTTTGACAGAGTATATCATGAATCCCTTTATTCCCATGATATTATAAAGCTTTGATTACCTCAATTATTTTTATTTAAGTGTCTCTCTTTTGGTTTGGAAATCTAACTAAAATAACATTTTAAAATGTTTTAAATATTTGAAATTCTAATTCATTCTCATTAATGTCTTTGTTTTAAAAATGGTTTTAAGGATTTATTTATATGGACATTAAAGTTTAAAAATTAAAATTCCTTTTAAACGTTTCAAAGTGGTATGGGACACTTCGATTCAAAAATCTATTTTAAATGGCTTCTGGATAAATAGTGAGAGTTTTAAATATTTTCATGAAAAAGATAGATATTTCTCTCAAATAGTTTTGATTATTATTTTCATCTATGTCATTATCAATAATTATTCTCTATTGAGGATGATCTATTATAATACACTTTTCCACATCATATTGAATGAGTAATTTTTGACTGTGGATGTGCTATTTTTATACCATTCATGGTTTGTGGTTAAAATAATGTCATTTATTATGCTAGTTTTAATACGAATGTTCAGATTATGTTTCAACCTTATCATATGAGGAATGAATTGGACTTAGTATGTGATGGGTGGAGCCCACTATAGCTTCTAAATGCATCGGTAGGTCTCATGAGACAAACTTGTGTCTTGGCACAAGGCCTTGAGAAAATCTTATTTTTAGTTTTAGCACAAGGCCTTGACTATGTGGTTATGAAAGTCTGGCATTATGCATTCCATCATTATGAAAGTGGATATTGATATTCCATTTGATTATTAAACCAGTAGAATATCCATGTGAATAATGAAATGGAATTATTTGATTTTATCTGTGCCATATTATGAAAAAGTTCATGTTTAAAAGGATTTTGTTTTAGTTTTATACATTACCCTAAATGTTTATGCTTATGAAATTTTCTGCTATATTGTTATCCTTATTGAGCATCTGAGATCACCACATTCTATTTTTAATTTTTCCTAGGATACGAAGAAGTATATTTTCACTAACATGCAGTGATAGTCTATGGGATCTCAGTGTTTTCTATGGAAGCAATGTTGTTTTAGTTTTCCATTTTATGTTGTAATGTAAACCTTATCAATGTATCTAGTACTTACAAGGATACTAAACTAATATGTATTTTGAGACATGATATTTTCTGATCATGCCAATGATAAGTAATAAGGCACCGACTCTGGGCTTTTGGGGTCGGGGTGTTACAGTTGGTATCAGAGGAAGTTCAGTACCAACCTTGGAAACAAGATTTAGATAAACTCTTATTAGAGCACATAGCCCTAAGATAAACTTTGAGGATTATTATAGAAGAACTTTATAAAATTTTGGTATTGTAGAGATTTTGTGAGTTTTATATGCAATACATACTTGTCTGGATACGAGCAATTAGAGGCTGCTCTGGCATAAATGTACCTGGGGGTAAAACCTGAAAACACTGCTTTGAGCTAGACTCAAACGAGAACAGGTGCACGAAAATGGGTCTTGCTGCACTCTTGGTTAGGACACTCCCATGAGATATAATTAAGATAATTTACATTTTATTTACAAACCGATTTCAAGGATTTTAATATAATATGAGATTAAATGACCTTGGTTAATCTTAAGGTGTTTAAAACTGAAAATATGGTGTCATGATATTCTCTAAATGATTTTATGACTACTGTTACTCACACAACACTTTCTGGTTTTAATCAATCGATGGATTTGAAGGAAGTCATAGTAACTTTGAGAATGATGTACAAGGTGGGAACAGTGGTGGAAATGAGCAACAAAATGGAATGTTGATAGGCGTAAAAGATATCGTGTTCATGAGAAATCAATTTTCCAAAAAAATGATCAACAACATATATATTAACCAACTACCAGACTCAAAAAAGAAGAGAAAGGTGACTAATTATAAGAGCTACAACAATGGAGTCTATGGATAAAAGAATCCTCATTTTCCATCATGTAAGAAATGTGGAAGAGGACACCTAGGAAAGTGTCTCAATGAATCAAAGAAATGCTTTACGTGTGGGAAATAAGGACATAAAGTAAAGAATTGCTGAGGAAAAATGAAGAGTACTATAGAAGAAAATGAAAATGGTCTCAATAATCCTTTTATAGTCATTTTTCATAAATTTAGGGGACTTAGCCATTACCCAAGTGAATGCCCTATTCTATAGGATATTGTCTTTGTCAAAGAAGAATCTATGTGGAAATAAATGGTTGGAGAAATGTTTAAATGTATTTGTGCTCCTTGTTGATGGGATTACTTTGGAATAATTTTCTCTTGTATTTGTAACCCTACGGTTTGTCATGTGAAAATGATGTTTGAGGAAGAATTATCTTTTCTCTTGTGGATATAGTTACAAATATCCATTTGGTTTTATATGATCATTGGGTTTGAGGAAATTACAATTTATTATATTTTGGAATGAAAATAAAATGTATTAGATAAAATTGGGGGTTAAATTATGTTATGGTTATTTTGATGAATTTATTTCATTTTGGTAATTTTATGAAATATTTTTTTTGAAAAAGGACAACACGCAGACCGTGTGACAATTTGTCACATCGGACAAAGCTGTGGGAATTGAACCCACAAACAGAGTGCGATTGGGATTTATTACCTACCACTGGACTACGTGAAGTCCCTGGTTAGTTTAAATAATTATTTTTAGGTAAATAATTTTATTGATCAATAATAAGATGATTTGGGATCTTATATCTTATCAAATGAATACCCTTAGTATAGAAAAATGATTTGGTGGTTAATTGACAAATGTTATTTTGGATGAAGTTCGCTGTGTTGGGAACACTATATGACTAAGGAGAATAGAATACAATAGGATTTCATTTGAGGAGTAATGGTGGATTTTTATCTATTTTTTTATTGTGGATTTATAGTGATTTGGGTTATTTATGGAAACAATTAACCTACATTAGAGAATATGTGATTCGGTTAATTACTTTTAAGTATGTGACTTTAAGAGTAGTCGATGTCATTTGGAGATAAAATTTAACGTGGAAGACTACATAACCAAATTCTTCAATGTTTTGGGTTTCAATATTAGTTTGGATTATATTGATATATTTTAAGGACAATTGTTTATTGAATGGTATTTATTTATCTTTGGGGTATTGTTGGTTTAATTTTAGAAATTTAGATTAGTGTTTCTTTCTCTAATGGAATATCCTTTTGGGGGATCATCTTATCTTGTACAAAAAGTTTTGGTTTTGATTAATCTCTAAAGACAAGGTAAATTTATAGTTTATCATTTGTAGATCACGTGATTCTATAGAAGTTGATTCTAGCTTTCCGGTGTGACCAAGTCATCTTGAATACTGATCATTTGAAAAAAATGATTTAGTGGTAGAAATTTATTAAAGAATTAAACTCAACTTAAATAGTAAGTATATCTCTTTATGTTCTTAGTCAATATCATAAATAAATGCCTCATCTTTATGAAATGAAACTCAAAACAAAAAAACATTTTCCATTTACTTTTTCTACTAGGAAACTAATGACCGTTTTCCCATCACAAGTCTGTAGTTTTCTTGTTGTTAACTTTATCCTGGTCATGTTTTCTATCCCTCTCCATCAGAACATTACACATACTTTATCTTCTTTATCCATGTTTTTCTACATATAATCCTAGTATGGGATATCTCAGGTGACCTTTGTACTTCTCTTTCTTTCATTTAAAGTGATAGTCTTATTGACTCTTTTTCCAGTGTTAGACTTTCAATTATGTTACCAAACCCAAATTTAAAAATTGTGAGGATGCAATTTCCAAAAGGGGGGAATAATGTAACACCCCAAGCTTCCATGGTACGTTTCCCTTTGAATAATGTAATAGCTTGCATTGTACGTAACTTCGAGATTCTAACACACTGCGACCAATCAAACTAGCCATTATTAATAGTAATACTCACATTTTTAAATTTTATAAATTTTATCATTCAAAATGGACTTCATTTTTGGATTCAGAATATTGAAATCATCATAGGATGAATTTTTGGTATTTTTGTGAAAAATTCAATTTTTGATGAACAGTGAAAAACACTGAGTTATAGTTTAAAACAGAATTTTTTTTAAATATTTATTTATTTTATTTAAATTTATTTTATGTCAAAATATATACATAATGGATATATAAGTTCAATTTAATTCATTGGAGTTAGTTTATAATAATTTTAGATATATAAACCTTTTTGTTGAACTTTTTAACGGTCTTTTACCCACATCCTAGGAGCATCTGAAAATTTGAATAAAACTTAATTTTACCGCTTCTGAGAAATGTATTTCAAAAATCCAAGAGACATGGTTGATATAAATAAGTAAAATGTGGTTCAAGAAGAAAAAAATAATTTTTGGTGAATAGTACCTTTTGACTTTTATTTACCACGATTAAAAGTGAATAGGGTAATTAAGGGTAAAAATGATATTATTATTACCCTAACACAAATCCTAATGCTATTAGATAAGTGTAATTCGATCAAAAACAACCTTAATAATAAAATATAATCCTTTAGGTTGACTTTGATTAGATTAAAAAATTTATTATTATTTAATTCAAAGAAGAGTTAAAAGTGTTAAATTCAAAGCTTAATAAAACATCCATTTTTAATATAGGGTTACAAATAAGATAGATTCAATTATAAATATTAATTAGAAATATAAAGATATTTCCTATATAATAGTATTTTATTTATATTTTTATGATATTAAATAATTTTATTTATTTATGACAAAATGATGATGTAATAATTACCTAATTAATGAAATATTAAAATAATTGATATTATAAATATCCAAATAAAAGTGATTTGAGACTTTTTATGAACTTCACTATTTTTGTAGGTTAATATGATATGTTAGGGTTTGTTAGATGAATTTTGTTCTAAGTAATAATGCAATTATGAATTTCTCAAAAACAAAATAACAAATAGTGTCAAAATTGACATAAAAGAATTTTTAAAACAAATATTATATTATTAATTGATATTATATTCCTAAAAATATAAGGTTCATCCAAAATACATAATGATAGCTGTATCATTAAGGAACCACTTGGGGTTCTCTTGGAAGTATATAGTAAGTTTATTAACCATATAATATAAAAATACAGAGTGACATGGTAAATGTCAAACTATTTAACTAAGAGTTAAATCTAAAAGATAAGGTTAATATTAAGATGCAAACCTGTCTAAAACCTATTGGTTGAGTGTTTTTCGACCCAATACCAACTTATCCATTAAATAATTCATTTTCGAGCTATTATAAACCAAAGATGATTTTATTATAAAATAATATTTCTAGATTTTTGTAAGGTGCCCCTCACCCCTCTTATAAAAGGGCACTCCCCCTTCCCTCAAATTTACACCTTCAAAGCCTTTTGTCTCTACCAAAATCTACCCAAATACCCTCTCAACTGTCCTCCATTCGTCTTAGAGGCCATCCTTTATTCATAAAGCCATCCAATGGATCCCTTTTGATCAAGTCAAAATGAAGATCCAGAAGAAGAGGTGAATATTTCATCACCCCTTTCAAGTTCCTTTCTTCTTCCACTTCATCTTTCTTTGTTGTTTCCATAATAAAATAATAACTAAAATATCTTATATATACTGTTATGTTATTATAAATATGTTACAACCATATTAATTATTCTATCCACCCATTTAATGACATGCCACCATACATGCGTACGTATGACTTACCGTCTCCACGCCGTGGTGTAATTGTTATTCAGTACATTATTATTTGGATGGGTATAATAATGATGTGTAATTGATGTAAAAAATAAATATAACATGATAATTATTCTGTATATATTATATAGCATCCAATTATATATTATTTTAATATCAAAATAATGATATTGTCGCTCGTGTGTACGTACGGATTACCGTCTCCACGAACGCAATGAGATTCATTCCCCATCGTAATCCATTCAAGAATAATTTTTATTAGATGATTAAAAATATTGTTTAAAGACTTAATATAATTATGAATATGAATAAGATACATCTTATTCATAACAAACACTACTTATGAAACAATTCATATAAAGGAAAATGAATTAGTTAACACCCGAAACGACTTTAAAACTAAAATATTATTATCAAAGCAATATTAAATGATCATATATGATATCATATTAATGTATATGATTCTTTTATATTTTAACAACAATTATTTCACCATTATATATGAGTAAACCTACCCTCTACCAATTAAAAGAACAAAGTAAGGGGTTTCTTATCACACTTTTAATTCCGTGAGATTTCCATTGTTCGCCAATTATTTATTAAATGTCGTGTATTGTGTACTGTAATTATATATATATATATTATCATTATTATATTTATATTCATGGTATTTTGTGTTTCATTTGGTTGTTATTAACTTTTTTCCATACGACTCGATTGATAACAACGAAGTAAGGGTTTTCATCTCACTTCCTATTTCCGTGAGATTCCTGACATACTACCACTATTTCATTTTGTGTGGTGTATGTACTTACCAATTATTGTATTTGTGTAATATAAATTAATTTATGAGTAATTATATATTCATTTTATGTTCCCTCTTTCATGGTATGTATGTTTCGTAAGTTACTAAATGGGTAAGGAAATTTCAAATTTCAATTTCCACTCTTTCGGCTTTACGCATACTTCATTGATTATTTTACTCCCTCATTATGTGTGGAATCACTATTTATTATTTGTGTAGTAATTTCCACTCCCCTTTCTATGGATAAAATTTTGATACACATAATCACTCCATTTATAAATTCTCAAGTCATCGATTGGAACTTGATAAGAGTAATTTTAACTCAATCTCCATTTATTGAGTTAAACATCCAATTAATTTGTGTTGTTTTTACAAGAATATCTGAATGTACTCTGATTGATTTACAATGAATATCCAATAATATTGAGTGTATTTATATTTTTCACACATAATTATGTATTTGATTTATCCTTAACCCAATGATATGGTCTTTATAAGATATTTCATCTGAATTTACAATCCATTGAGTCTTCTTTGTTGTTATATTCCAATTCACTTTTATATGGTCTACATAATGTACTTTAACATAGTATATCATGAATCAATTTATTCCCATGACATTATAAAGTTTTTATTACCTCAATTATTTGTATTCAAGTGTCTCTCTTTTGGTTATGAACTCTAACTAAAATTACATTTTAATATGTTTTAAAGATTTATTATTCTAAATCTTTCTCATTAATGTCCATGTTTTAAAAATTGTTTTAAGGATTTATTTATATGGACATTAAAGTTTTGAAATTAAAATTCCTTTTAAAAGTTTCAAAGTGGTATGGGATACTTTGATTCAAAAATCTATTTTAAATGGCATCTGGATAAATAATGAGACTTTTAAATGTTTTCAAGAAAAAGTGGGATATTTCTCTCAAATAGGATTGATGATTATTTTCATCTATGTTAATATCATTCATTATTCTCTATTAAGGATGATCTATTATAATAAAATATTCTATATTGTATTGAATGAGTTATGTTTGACTGTGGATGTGATATTTTTTACCATTCGTTGTTTGTGGTTAAAATATTGACATTTCGTATGCAAGTTTTAATACGAATATTCATATTTTGTTTCAAGCTTTTCATATGAGGAATGAATTAGACTTATAAAGTGACGGGTGGAGCCCGCTATAGATCCTCAATTCATCGGTTGGTCTCATGAGACAAACTAGTGTCTTGGCACAAGGCCTTGACAAAATCTTATTTGTAGTCTTGGCACAAGGCCTTGACTATGTGGTTATGAATGTCTGGAATTACACATTCCATCATTATAAAAGTGGCTATTGATATTTCATGTGATTATACAACTAGTAGAATATCCATGTGAATAATTAAATGAAATTATTTGATTTTATCTTTGACATATTATGATGATGTTCAAGTTTGAAAGGCTTTTGTTTTAGTATTATACATTGCCTTAAATGCTTATTCTTATGAAAGTTTCTGCTATATTGTTATCCTTACTGAGCATCTGAGATCCCCCATTTCGATGTTTTATTTTTCCCAGGATGCGAAGAAGTATATTATGACTAACCTAAAGGGACAGTCTATGAGATCTCAGTGTTGTTTATGGAAGAAATTTTGTTATAGTTTTATATTTTATGATATAATTTAAACCTTATGAATGTATCTAGTTTCCAAGGCTACTAAACTAATCGGTCTTTAGAGACTTGATCTTTTGTGATCTTTCCATTGATACGTAATGATGCACCGACTCTGGGATTCTAGGGTCAGGGCCTTACAACCTCATTAACAATACACAAAGAATGGAAATATTCTAGAAAAACCTACTTATCTAATTAATGGAATTTATTATTAAACATTATCACCACTTAAATTACTTATAATTTTTATAAAATGTCTTAATACATTCATCACATATTAATCTATTGTTTATATTTTTTTTAAAAAATCACTATTTCATTTGTTATAGATTTATTCTCTAAAAAAATTTTATATAATTTTTTTGAATTATATAAATATTAATGAAAATTAAAATTAATCATATTATTTTAGATTTATTGATATTTTTTCTTAATTTGTTTTACTTTAAGATAGTTCTAATCCACATAATGTATTTTTGATGATTATAATAGCCACCAAAATTCTTGTGTGTTTCACAATCCTTCTCACTAACCATCTAACATTTACAAATGTTTATCCAATTAAATAAAAATTAATCAATTTTAATGTTTTCGAACCTATTAATCCCAATAAAAAAATTATACATTTCTTCTTATTTGGATGTGATATTACTTTTAATGCATCATTCATATTCTTCTACTTGGAATGTGATTCATTCAGACTCTCAAAATTTTCCCCCAATAAATAATATATTTTTTCTTGAACTTCATCAAATTTATAAAGGATATAAGTTACCATTACTAAATTATTACAATATTTATCTTATTTATATATATTACTTATTCATTCTCTTAATTTTAACTTTAACAAGAACTCCATTTATTCATCTTTAACTTTTACAAAACTAGAGAACTCATCATCATCTGCCTTTACAATAAATAATTTCTGCCTATGATCAATTATAAATAAATTTCAAATTAACTGTTATCACATTCTTATAAATCCATATTTTTTTTAAAATAATATTTTTAAAATTTGAAAATTCTTTTCTATTCCCTTAGATAGATACTTCCTCTTAATGATTTTTTATGCCTTCATCCTAGACAATTTCCTAGAAGACTCATCCTCATATTAAGTTTCCTATTACATATAAAATTTTAGATCAATTTCCAATAAATATATAAACAAAACTTTTAAAAGGAAGTTTACTATTTTATCTTCCTTTTATATTCAAAACACGTACTGATATGGGAAAAATAAATTTTTCAAAATTCACATCAATATCTTCATCTTCATTTGGATTTTATTCATGTTCTTTTTCCTCTTTACGAGCCTTAAAATTATATATTGATGTGAAAAAAGTCACATATATCACATTATTATCCTTTTGAAATAAACTCCTTTTATTATTTGATATGTAATAAATAAATTATTAATACAATATGAATAAAATAAATTAAAATTATAATGTACAAGACATGAAACATTGTAATGAATCTTTTTTTCAAATATAAATAAAACATATTAAAAATCATAGAATCTAAAATAGTTTCTCCAAAACCTCTAGAAATGTTCAAAATGTAATTTATTTTATTAAATTAATCATGAAATGTTTTTCTATCCGTCATATATATGTGATCAAATTACATACTCTAAATTTGATGTTTTTATTTCTTCACTCTAAATTTCCAATCCTGAATATTTCATAGATTATATCAAATACCTACCACTTTTTAAATGTACATTAGTTTTTTATTACCTTTCTTTAAATTGAGGCTAAGATAGAGTTCGTTTCATGAACGTCTATATCAACCTTATTTTTATCAACCTGAGTCAAAAAATCAACAAACCTAATAATATTGAAACCAAAAATTAAAATATCATAGAATTTTATACCCAGTGTGTATTAATATGAAATCATTATATATTTATATAAATTATAAATTTTCACATATAACATGGGAAAAAATTTACATTCATTGAATTAATATTATCCATGGTGGATATAAATTTCAGAACATGAGATCATCTTAAAAAAACAATGATTTATTTGAAAGAAAAAATTAAAATATGATCTGATGATAATTTAAATAACAAATAACTTCCAATAAGTATTCACTGAAATGTTAGGTTAAGAAGTTAATATATAACACTTATATTTCCCCGAAAAAATAATCCTCCACCACTGGTTAATTTGAATGAATAAGAAGTTATCCTAAAACCTTTCTTTCACATCATTACATTGGAAGAGATTAATTAGATTGATAAAATGAAAATTTCATTAAGTCTGTAAAACCATAACGAACCCATTGATTTAGAGAGATAACCTCTTAAAAAATGACTACATCTCAGTCTTACCATCCATTTTAATATGACTCACTAGTATCCCATTTTAGTTATAATGATTAAGATTCACCCCTAAACAGAATTCTATAAAAATGTCTCCTAAAAATTATAATTTAATCCATAAAAAAATTAAATAATGATTTTAAATAGTCTATAAATAGATTCATTAAACACCAATAATAATATAAATGTTTTTAAAAGAGTACTAATTATTTTCTTCCTCTTATAACACTAAAAAAATAAAATCCTATGAAAGAAACCATCTTTGATAACCCAATAACTTAATTAATCTTCCCCTATGATATATCAATAAATAAAAGAACCTTATATCATTAAAGAACTTGATGTACCTCTTTAGAACACTACAGAACCAAAGACAGCCTTCAACCCCTTCAAATTAAGTGTACGGTATTCACTTTCTAATTATGCTTACATGAAGAAATATATTTATGGATAAAAATATTTATTTTTAGTGTATTATTCTCATTATACATATTATTCCTCTCATATTACACTCACATAATTAATAGTAACTTATAAATTTGTGAGTTATCACTCATGTAATAAATTCATTAATATCTTCCTTAATTAAGAAAACTTCTCCAAGTACCCAACATTCTCCAATTATTTTCCTCTCAGTACTCTCCTATTATATTATTTTACATAATATAATTAGTAGAAAATTGACATTAAACATTAAAATATTTCTTCCAATTTGAATTATTAATTTAAATTTAATTATCTAACATTCATATAAACACTTTTTAATTGTTACTTTAATTTAATCCATTAGATCTATTCAACCAACCTATCACTTTAGATACGATTTATAGAAGATAAGAGTTGAGTTACATTTGTTATTTTTTTCATACATCAATCTACATAATCAAATACAGTTAAATCTATAAAATTATCAAATCATAGTGTAACAATCTTAATTAGGACATTATATAGACAGTTATCAAATAGTTAAACTAAAATTCCATTAAAACTGAAAAATAATGAAAACACATTTCACCAATGAATTTTTTTCTTATAGTGTAGAAAATTTTTCTTTTCATTCATAATATTATAATCACTTCCCCTTAATGACCAATCACACCCCACATTTATCACACCATTTTGTTGAGGTGTAATTTCCTGTTGTAATATGAGTGAAGTACAACTTCAATAAATTATAGAATCTTACTAATAAGTAATCATATATCTTAATAGTGAAACCAAATAACTTCTTTTTAAAAATAGTTTTCTATAATTAACTATATGAACATTAGTAATTCACTATTTTTGTTATTGAGGAACAATATACAGTCCCAAAAGAAATACTCAATCATCTCACCACTAACTAACAAATCATATTGTAGTGTTATATATTATGATTTGATATTATAAGAGATAAAATTTCCAAACAACCATGAAACATTTATTGATTAACACTTTTAATGATGTACGGTTTTTTTACCAAAAAACATCATCAAAATATTCACTAACACTTTAAAAAACTCCCAAACATTTTAAAGACATTTTATTTCACTTCAACTACACTATATCACATAAAACCAAATGACATTAAATTTTATATATGTACAAGAATAAATGGAAACATAACATTATATAACACCCAATTTTCCTCCTTAAATCAATAATCATATCAAAACACACCCTTGGTTAAAATGATATCTCAATTTACATTGATCACATTCTTGGTCCCCAGACATAGGTAATAGTGTATATCCCTGGATGTATTCATTATAAATACACTAATGAGGGCCTTATGTTAGATATTAAAAATAATGTTAAATAAAAATATTTCTTAATCCCCATTCTAAATTTAAAATAGTGTTACTAAAGTAAAACAAATATAAAATTTAAAATGATTGGAAATAAAACCATTCTATTTTGGAATATCTATATACCTCTTTTCTTAAATAAAATAAACTAAGACTCATAATGAAGATAAATTAATATAATATGGATTACAATTTTCTGCAAAAGAAATACAATTTTTGTATACGATTTCCCAAATTTATGTAATATTGATTATTTCATGACTATTTGAGTTTTCAATAAAATATGATTAGCGATAAGAGCATATTAGAAGGAATGAAAAAAATTTCATGGTGATTCCCATTTATTTGAATTATTTTTCATTTTTTGTATCAAAATATATAATTAATATTTTTTATTTTATATTAGGATAATATTATTTAATCCCTCATTATGAATTCAATTTTTTAGAATTATTTGAATAAATTTTATTTATGATTAGGTAGAATCCATTTTATTTTAATTAATTTATATTGTAATGGTTAATGATTTATTCATTATTATTAGATTTTGCGAGTCACTATGTCAATTATTTCAAGAATATGAATTGTGTAAAAAGAAAAAAAGGTTACATGCTAATATTTCCCCATACCTCATAATTCCCTATTAAATTAATTGATCATAATTTAATCTATGAGTATTCATGAAACCTACTATCATCCCACCTAATTATTAAGGATATCCAATTAGTGATTAATGATTATATTGACTATGCTAGAAGTTTCTTATGTAAATTTACATAATAAATCAATGATTTCAAAATACAATATATCAATACTGAATTTCAAGGGATTGAAAGGTAAATTGAAATCTTAATATCCTAAAATCATGAAATGTAATCTCTTTAAAATATTACTAATCATTCACTTGTCATTGATATTTAAAATATATACTAAGTTAATCTAAAAACATATATTTATTATATAAAAAATAGATTCCACTAGTATTTAAACAATATTGATTGTTATCAGTGGAGCACCTTAGTTTATATTTTACATGAGTAAAAGTTTATTAGTGATGATTATAGGAATATTGTTCTTAGTAACATTTTAATGGAGAAATATTCGATCCTATTGATGTTATTGGATTATTTTTATTGAGATATTTTGTATTTTTCATTCATATATTTTGAAAAAAAATTTATATGCTAATCAATTCATGAATTATTGTTTTTGTTCTCATATATCTAATTGTTTAGTGGATTTATGTAATAATGAAAAAATTTAACAGTAATGCAACAATACTTTTACTAATTCATCCTCAAATAAAAAAACCATTAATTTCTAACACGAATTCAGATATGAAGACTGAAGGGATTATAGATCAAAAAAAGTAATTTTTTTATGCTAAACCACCACCACCACCATGTATTATGCTTATGTAGTATGGTAATATATCCAAATCATGAATGAAACATTTTCTTATATCTTATTGATCAGAAACAAAAAATTAAATTAAAATTTAAGACATGTTCAGATTATCCAAAGTATGTTTCAATTTATCAAATTCAAGGAAGAATATCCAAATAAAAATTTCTCAAAATTCCTCAAAATACATGACATAGTTGGTTATAATTTTTTTGGAACTATTAAATTAAATTTAAGTTGGTTTTGTTATCATAGATATATAATTTGAAATACTGGAATAATAATTTAACATCACGATCTATCATGGAATGGTTTAAAATCTCTAAAAAAACATCATGAAGTGCTTTTATTCTTTAAATACTGTAATTCTTATAAATTGGATCCAAAAATTTAAATAATATAAATATGAATATCTACATAAATATTTTCATTATTTTAAATATTTGTTTTTAATATTATCACATCATGGGTTAGAACTATTTAGTCTTATCCAAACAGTCTACAACTATTGATCTTTGATTACTCAAATGATATTCGATGATATAATAAATGAAAATTTTATAAAGAAATAAATACATGATATATTAAAACTTTTATATGATAATGAATTAAATAATTATCAATAGAATATAAAAATATATCTTAATGAAATATGAGTTTATTATTTTAATGAAAAATGATTCTTGATGATAGAGTGAAATATATGAAAAAGGGGAATCAATAACAATAACAATGAATTAAGTGGTCAATTCATTCCAAAATTATTATTATAACACGATGACCTAGTCAATATAGATAATAAATGAGATGGTTGTGCTATTTAACTTATGGTATACCTTCTTATATATCAAAGGATATAGACTAGTGGTGAGGGTTTAGAAGAGTCATTGAGAGAATGTTCTATGAAACATCTCCATCATGATTAATTTTTTTATCTACAAAGAATTCACCAGAACCCATATATATAATGAGAATACAACGGAGTTCTAGAAAAAATGGAGATACAATAACATCCCATAGCCCAAATAGTAATGAAAAAAATATACATGATAATCATAAATTATAATAGAGTAGTATTATTTTAAATATTTATAACACTGAATAAGAATATAAATAAATATTATGGACAATTTATTGATAAAAAATTATTACAAAAACAAAATAAATTTAGAATATCCCCCATCCCATCTCAACAGTTAAACTTTTGTTAAATCATTGACCCATGAAAAACTTCTCATCCCAAGATATTTATCCAGCTCCACGATGAAATTTTCCTAAAAAATATGAATGTATTACCATGTGCATAAAAATTCGAGCCATTTATATGTGTAATGGGTGGGTTTAATGACCAATTATGATTCCTCCACTTAACTTTACTATCATAGTGCTAGTAATTGAGTAGATACATGTTCAAATATATTATAAAATTATGCATACAATAAGAAAACTCAACCCACCTAAAGGCATAACACATACATGCTCACAAAAATCCATACCTATAATACAATGTAGTAAAAAGACTCATGCCCCATACATAATAATATATATGGTAACTAACTTTGAATTGGTCCCACCCACCTATAATAAATGACTCACATACCCTCATGTATCAATGAAATATTCTACACAACAACCTCATCACATTGTATGTTACCTCATGAGATATTTATATATCCATAAACACATTCTATTTAATATCTCTTTTAACCCGTATGTTATCATAATGTCCTCCAATATCAATAACCTTATATATCAAGGGAAACAACAATGATATAAATATATACAACATTGGGAGATCAAATACATCCCACCATGTAATGAAAATAACTAAATAATAAATAAAAGTAAAATTTGTAGTCAAATAAGACAATATGAAATTATTATTATCATAAAATAAATACCATGATAATATAAATTTGAAAATAATTTTTTCAGGCCACATGGCCTTGGGCCTTCAGGCTATGTAATTGGTCTCCCTCTACCTAGTCTAAAGAGGTATTTGTTTAAATAATAAAATGAGGCTTAGGCCCCAACCTTTAAAAAAAAGTCCAATGACATGAATTAATAATACCATCTCCCATGCCTTAACCATCTTATCTCATCGACCCTAACTGAAAATAAAACAAGAAAACCCATTAAGACCCTCTATCTTTGTTCTAAATATCTAATATATCTATAGGGGTTTGATCCCTATACATTATAATAAACTACTAATACTGAACACTAATCATTCAAACCATAAACTTGTATTAGTACATCGATCCTTTAGATAACGTATCAAAATTACCAAAAAGTGTGTGCTTGACCATGGTATTATTTTAAATGGATCCCTAGAAGTTGTGGGTATAATTTTGACATGACCTAAATCATTTGGTCCCCACTTGGTTTGGATATATTATGAGTATAACATCCCAAGCTAGCATCTAATGGGAAAAGGGTGGGTGTAATATATCAAATCGAATCACTGGGTCCAAGCTGGAATGCCAAATGAGATAAGTCACACATTTCCATATCTCAGAGGTTGCGGAATAGAAGCGAGGGTCTTGAGTGAAATCATGGGGTGACTATAAAATAATTTTTGGTACAAAATATAATAAATAATCCAACATATAAATAATATACAATCATAGTAAGTTGAAATCAACAACATACCAACTAAATGTATTTATGTAGAAAAAATAGTCTCAAACCCAAGTATATGGAACTGATCGCCCACCAAACCAATCACACACACACAATCACAAAAAAAAACACACACACATAAGAAATGAAAATAAAGTAAAAGTGGGTCTTATTCCACTATAATCCACATCTCATCCAAGTATATAGACTTATATGAAGCTATCAATTTAGAAAATAAACCCATGCCTCAACCCAACCTATACCTGGAAAAAGTGAGGACTACTTTGGTATCCATGTTCCATGGATTCCCAAGTCAGGTGTGAGTGTAACTCCATAGGACACCTCCAACACTTTCTAATACCCAACCAGTTAGATATAGTGTATTTTCATGGGATAATCCCAATATAAATCAACTTCAAAAGAATAACTATGAAAGAATAACATAATCACCAAGAACACAGAAGGAAAAAACGATATGTTGAATGACTGTGCACTTACCAAGACACATTGAAACCTGACTATAATTGCTTCAAATCCTTGTATAAAAAATATTCATAAAAAATAATATGATTAACCAATCTAGCCATATGGTTAGTGAAACTATTTATCGATATCCTCATGGAATCGTCTATACATGCTAATCAGAATTATCTAGGAACCATGTATGACATGTTCCTTGAAATCCACTAGGAATCAAGTGATACTATCAAATTACAAGTAATTGAGTCATATGTTACATTTTATCCACTAGGAATCATGTTCTTAATCCATACATAACCCTTGGAATCATTGTATCTACCCCCTAGGTTTGGGTCGGTCGTCTCCATCATTGAAAGTAATACACACTTCCCCTCTTATGAAAAATCGTGTTATGAAAGTCACATATTATGAGAACTAATAATGATGCCTATAAAGGAATGGAAATGTACATAAAAAGTTAAATTATAAAATTAAAACATAAGATGGAATAATATCATGATTATTATTATAAACATACAGATATAAGTGATCATCATTATCCAAAAAACAATAATATATATAGGGAAAATAAGGGCATAAAACATCACAAAGGTGATGAGAGGATACAGACACACCCAAATGAAATCAAAATCATTCAGGGTCAATAAGTTATTCCAATAATTATATTATTTTAAGGAAAAAGGAGTGCACATTTAAAAAACATGACATGTCATCATGAGTCATAACATCCATAGATGTGATTGAGGATAACATTGTCCATCGAGATACCTAATAATTCTCTTGGAATAATAGAAAAACATGGTCTTAGTGTGATATAAACACAAAATACATGTGATATATTCATCAAACATGGTCTCACAGTCTCTATATATCGTGGATCACATTAACACACCTCATGGTGTTCATGTAGTCTGAGGCACTCTTATGTGATCAAGCCTCGAACATTGATAGCCAGTATAAAGACAACCACAAGGGTCCTCTGATCCATTATAACCATTGCCAATTATATTAGGAGTGGTACATTTAATTAATCAATACTTAAACCTCATTAATAAATTAAGCATGTTTATTATTATTCATAACTCATTTTGGAAATCAGGGTTTTCGATCCAAGATGGAGAGCGTCACAACAGATTCCAACAGATGTGTATAGAAACAAAAGGGTGGAGTACACATGAACAACAACTTTATGCTTTTTGATTTAAAAGTATGTTTTTATTTAAGAATATTCAACCCAAAACACACCAACATATAAATTTGTTTAGAAAATTTTCCAAGGATTCTTAGAATCTATCCCTTGAAATACTTAGCACTAATGAATATATTAGAGGGAGAGAGATTTTATAATCTAAGAAATTGGAAGAAAAACCCAGATTGTTTGAATAATACATTTTAGCTCATAAAAGAATACTTTCTCAGATTCTAAGTCTCCAGAAGAGTTATAATACAATGGGAATTGAGTATTTATTATTTTTAATATGGAAAACCATGTATAGGTCCACATTAAGAAAATTCAAAAAATAAATTAACAATTTAATTTTTATTTTACCTAAATCTTAAATAATGAGAATTTAAAAAACTCTCATTAAATATTTAAAATGTTTTGATGAATCAATGTAATGAATTCATAAAATTTACAACTTTTAAAAATGATAAAAATAATTACAATGTCATATTGAAGGAGAAACCAAAAAAATGAGAAATCATGTTCTTATTTATTTTTCTCCCAAAAAGAGAGATGTGTAGGTGTAACATGGTTTACCCATTCAAAATTATTTGGTGTCATGTAAGGTTAATGGGTTACCTTACAATAACCATTATGAGGTAGGAGTTCCTCTTACAAAACTAATCTATACCCTTTCGAGCCCTTACAAAAATTAGAGTAACATTGACATATAGGCTTGGATACCCTTACATAGTGAGGTTTTACCATTATATAACCTTTATAAAATCAATGTCACCTTTACATAATGATTGAATAATAAACCTTAACATTATGAAGATCCTATGTAAATTTACACAACTAAAACCTTATCCTTTCAAAACTCATATAAACATGGGGTTACCTTTATGTATCCTTTGAAAAAACAGCCTTATCCTTATGCAACCTATTATAACCCCACCCCAACTCATGTAAATGATAATTTACCCCTTAACAACTCAAAAAAACCACCCTGTTTAAGGGTAGATGAAACTTACCTTTTGGTAGGACCTACTCCTAATGTAAGGATAAAGAATTATTTCAGTTTTTTATAATTTTAACCAAAAATCCATACAGAATATAAAATATAGGGCTTAAAGTTCATTTAAAAATATTGAATGTTATAATTATTGTAATGTCTCATATTTTCCATAATTTATTTTTAAAAATATATGGGAATTATTTCAAGAACAGTCTTCGAGACGGCGTGCAGTTCTGAGGCCCGGTGATCCCGGAACAAATGATTGAATTTAATTAAATAATTAAATAACGCATTAATGAGGTTTTCTTGAAAATGTGGGGTAACACCCGAACGGGTGCTCAGATCAAAAATCCAAGGGCACCGTTGCATTTAGAACAACAATTTCATATTAGGCGAGGCCTAACATCGGTCGGCGCAGTTCGGTGGTGTAATCTAGTTTTTGGACGTAAGAGTAATAAAAAATTTAATAAAAAATATTTTATTCTGCAGTGAAATATTTTTCAATCTGTTGTAACAGATATCCTTTATTCTTTTTAAATAAATGCCTATGCAGGGGTCCTGGGTTGCAAACCTCATAAACCTGAAACCCTTGGCAGTTCTTGAGGCTCTGGAGAAAACCTCCCAACGGCGACGACGACACGGTGACTGGATCTTCGCCAACAAATGCCGCAGAATCTAGGTAGGATGTTTGTTTTTGATTTTCCTTTCCCCGTTCATGATTCCTACGATGAACGTGGACTAATCTGTGAACCGATTAGCCCGCAGATCGATCATTTTTCGGGCGGGTGTGATTTGGGGTTTTATCAGGAAATCAAATACTCGAGATTTATGATCTCTTGATTGTTGAGGTATTGATCTAACAGCGGCGAACCCGGATAGTCATGAACAATGATCAAGGTTTTTCCCTCTTGTTCGATTAATTGTGTTTTTCTCCCTCGCGTTATTCATTGCGTTCTACGCATTCTTGGAATAAATTGATCATTGTGCATTAGATTATTGGTGCAACGATCCGAGATTGTAGATCCAACTCCAGATCGATGTCACGGAGGTGCAGTGGCAGTTTCGACGGATGATTCAGAGTGTATTGAGAGATATGAGTCTTCTGGTATTTTTATTCCGATGGATCGTTCGAGGTTTATGATCCGATTTAAGGACCAAGAACACCCGTTTCAGTGTTCGTATGATGAAACGAACCAAACCCTGGAGTATCAGGATGAACAGACAAGAAACCGTGGATCCGGAGGATCAGCTGCGATGTGAGGAGGAAGACAGCGTTTTTGGAAAAATCCAGACTATACGGCATGTGATCATCAGCATACCACCTGGCGTGTACTCCGGGAGTACATGGACACAGGTTTGGTACACAGACAAGGACACGGCGTGTATACCCTTCCTCGACCAGAACCGACCTGATACACGGGATACCCCACATACTGGTACCCGGGCAGGTGACACGGACAAAGACCGTGTACGGGCACTTGTCCAATGTACATGGAGCGAGCCCCAAGTGCTCGGACATGGCGTGTGATTATTCTGCATGTCATGTAGTTACTTTCTATATGAGGAGAAAAATGACACGGGCCGTTTACATGGGCAGTACCCGAAGTCAAGGAACACGGCGTGTGATTATTCTACACGCTGTGTAGTCCAGTTTTACACAGCTTGGACAGATGACACAGACCGTTTACATGGGCACTACCCAAATTCAAGGACCACGGTGTGTAACCATACTATACGCTGTGTAACCCATTTCACATGGCTTGATCCAGTTGCCTACTGTGACTTGGACTAGTTTCCTTAGGGTTCGTCCCCTTGGTCTTTCTCCTGAAGGTTTACAGTATCATTTCCTACATACAAGAGTGTGATCCCTTCAGTAGGACCTCCTAAATAGAGTTGTTGGAATCCCCTCTGTGAGACTTGGAGATGAATCCTCTATTCATTCCTGGAACCCTAGGCAGAGTTCTTGGTATCGACGTGACCAACTTTACCCGGGTGTCGATCCTCTGCTTAGCGGATTAGCTCATACTGAGTTGTTGGAATCACCCCATGACTTGGTGGTGATCCTTATCTGAGCGTCATGTTCTCAAAGTACGTGTGGAGTGTGTTCTCGCAAAACGAGTACTTCTTATCTCTCTCTTCAGACCTAAGAGTGATTTCTCCCTATTGCAGTCTTAGTGGAATCTTTGAGCTGGATCATAGTGGTGGTTTCAAAATGGTCGTTTGTGTATGAATATATCTGGATATTCTTGTTATATGTTCCATAAATATATAATGTGTAGATCTGACTTTACCTTACTTTTCGTGTATTTTCTTTGTTGTACTACTTTGTGGTTTCGGGGTGTCCTACTGGGTATTATTATACTCACCCCTGCACGGGCTTTGCCCGCATGTGTCGTGTCTTGTGCAGACGAGTGAGCCTTTGACATGATTCTAGGTGGACCAGGACCGGACGGTACTCAATGAGATCAGACAGGCCGAGGTGTGTTCTTACAACTACAGACTACACTCCCAGCACCTTTCCTTACAGGTTGGACTTTGTTACAGACTCTCTTTTGGTGGGATAGTACTTTTCGCCCAGGGTTTTACATTATTGTACTTTACCATTCCTATCTTACTCTTTTGGTTGGGTTTTTAGTGAATGAATGCATTTTTCCTTTTAGAAGTTTTCACTTTTCAGCTTTGTGGGCTTGGAGATGTGTGTACGTGTGTACATGTTTTTAGGCAATTCCTCCCATGTTAGTAACATGCACACTCAGTGCTAGTCACCAGCCCCTGGCCTATAGGAGGTGGGCTTGGGGAGTTGCGGATTAGGCCCCACTAGGACGGGTCGTGATAGAGTGGTATCAGAGGTGGTCGGTTCTACCTTATGACCGAGAGCCTGTGAGTTGGTTTGGGGCAACAGTGTTAAGTGTTTGGAGTTCGGATTTCAGTCCAGGGACCCTAGTGTTGGTGCGAGGCCGACGTATCCATACACTAGGACTCTGATAACTTGCTTTTCCGCTCGGAAAATGAGAACACTAGTTGCAGGAAAAAATAATGGTACATACATCATATAAGAATGGGTTGTGGTTTCCATGTCCTTCTTGAGTCAGCTCTCCAGATATACTCACTGACTGAGATACATCTTTTTTTCTTTACAGGATGCCTTCATGATGCGCACCTGCTAAGATCCAGCAGCTTGATCATGAGGATGACCCCCTCAGTGATGAAGCTTCTAAACAAGGACCGGATCCCCCAGTTTTACCATCAGGTGGTGTTCCGGTTATCCCACCACCTGTGGAGTAGTGTTTAGTGCCTGTTGTACCAATGGAGAAGGATTGAAGGATGCACGAACTCCATGAGTTTCACAGATAGAGACCCCTCAGGTTTTCAGGAAATCCTGACCCTCAGGTAGCAGAGGACTGGCTTGAGGCAATGGCCAGAGTCTTCCGTTTGGTCATGAAACCAGCATACCAGATGGTGATCTTGGCAGTGAGCCTCCTACAGGGCTCGACAAGGTGATGGTGGAGTTTGGTTATCCAGACCCACGACGAGGCAACTATTGTGTGGTCGGGGTTTGAGCATCTCTTTAGAGAGGAGTTTTCACAGGTTACCCTGAGAGCAGTACGTATACAAGAGCTTCTTCATCTCTAGCTGGGAACCATGATGTTGGCTGACTATTCATTGAGGTTTAGTGACCTCTCAAGTTACTCGATGGATATGGTTAGAGATCAGCACTTCAGAGCTCGGAATTTCGAGTGGGGCTTGCGTAGAGATATCCAAGCTAGCATCGTCCCTATGAGCATTACTACTTATTCTTGGGTGCTCGAGTGGGCTTCGGTGGTTGAGATTTTCTTGGCACAATAGAGACAGTCGGCAATTGTCAGTAGTGGGCGAGCTGGAGTAGAGACCTCGGTAGCAGGGAGCCGACGCCAGAGACCTAGGAATGGGATAAATTTTTAGAGGAGATCCCAGGATAGGGGATCTACCATACAAGCTTCGCAGGGTGTATCCATCCAGCCTCAAGAGAGGCGATGTTACTCATGTGATGGCAGGGGAAATCTCACTCGATATTGTCTGACCCTCCATACTACTGACATGGGAGATGTGGATGGAACACCAAGGCAGAGGCAACGTGTGGAGCAGAAAGATCCGCTGGGTGGAAGACGTGGTAGAGGAGCTGGGAGAGCAGCTGGAGGTGGTCGACGTTTTGACCCTTTACCACTACCACCCCTAGGAGGTCCAACCCAGGCTCGGGGAGCTGGTGGACAGAGGTCGGGAGAGCTGCAGGCGACAGAGGCATATAACCCAGGCACTCCCGGAATGATTAGAGGTACAATCTGTGTCTTTTCTACTTTGGCTGCCTTACAGATAGACACATGTTCTAGTCATTACTTTCTGGCTACTTATCTTGTTCGAGACCTTGATATTCCAGTTGAGCTGTTTACTTGACCCTTATGCTTAGAAACACCAACTGTAGAAGATTCATAGATCACACACCTCTGTAGATAGTGTGACCTGACCCTTGGAGGTGAGAGTTTCGGCTAGAACCTCTTGGTGGTAGCATCGAGGCCTTACGATGTCATTATTGGTATGGATTGGCTATCCACAGTTCATGCACAGATTTACTATTTTAGGTGAAGGGTGCAGTGTGTCCACAGTGATAGAACGAAGTTCTCTTTTGTGAGTGAACGAGAGACCCAGGCAGCGCAGGATGGACTAGTTCATAGGAAGGAACAACCGATTTCACATTAGTTGGCTAGCCCAGCCCTTGGCGCAGAAGACATTACGAGTTTCCAGTCTCCAACAGTAGTGGATGAGTACGAGGACGTCTTTCCGGAGGATGTCCCTGGACTACCTCCCCGTCGAGAGATAGATTTCTGCATTGAGTTCCAACCCGGGACGACACCAATACCAACATCAGCATATCGGATGGCTCTTATATACATTCATGAGATGAGGGTCTAATTGGAAGAATTGAAAAATAAGGGCTTTGTGAGACCCAGCGTTTCACCCTGGGCGGCCCCAGTGCTATTTTCCAAGAAGGCAGACGAGAGCTTGAGGCTATGTGTGGATTACCGGTGCTTGAATCAGGTGACAGTGAAGAACCAGTATCCACTACTGAGGATCGATGACCTATTCAACTAGTTGATAGGGGAACGATGGTTCTCGAAGGTTGATCTATGATCAGGCTATCATCAGTTGCGAGTACGGGATGATGATATACCAAAGACGGCTTTCAGATGTCGGTATGGTCACTATGAGTACTTGGTGATTCCCTTCGGCATGTCGAACTCCCCGACAATGTTCATGGGACTCATGAACTGGATCTTTCAGCCCTCTCTATATCGGTTCATAGTGGTCTTCATCGATGATATCATTGTGTACTCTGCGTCCGAGGAGGAGCACGCGGGACACCTAAGGATGGTTCTGGACACACTCCGAGATCACCAGTTGTATGGGAAACTCTCGAAGTATCAAGTCTGGAGATAGGAGGTCCACTTTTTGGGACACCTTATCTCAACAGAAGGTGTAGCAGTGGACATAGCCAAGGTAGAGGTAGTGTTAGCATGGAAGCCACCCTGGAGCGTGATGGAGGTGAAGAGTTTCCTTGGGTTAGTAGGATAATATCAGAGATTCATTCTTGATTTCTCCTGGATTTCATCACCCATTATAGCTTTGACCCAAAAGGGGCAGCCTTTCGTGTGGACCGAGAGATTCCAGCAGGATTTCCAGCAGTTGAGGCAGAGTCTGACGAGCACCCTGATCTTGAGATTATCGAAGGAGGGTGTCGAGTACGTAGTGTTCTGCGACACATCAGGAACTGGGCTTGGTTGTGTCCTGATGCAGAGGCAAGTGTGGATTCCCTATGTCTCATGCCAGTTGAGGCCCCATGAGCAAAACCACGCGACCCATGATCTGAAGTGGGCAGCGGTAGTCTTCGCGTTGAAGATTTGGAGACACAACCTGATGGGCAAGCGATTTACCATCTACTCTGATCAAAAGATTCTCATATATATCTTTTATCAAAAGGATCTGAATTTGAGACAAATACGATGGCTTGAGTTCCTCCAGGATTACGGCTTTGAGATCTTTTACACACATTGGAAGGGGAAAGTTGTGGCAGATTCTCTTAGCAGGAAATCTAGTTCGCAGTTGTTGGATGAGGTTACGAGGAAATTGGCCTCCTTAAAGTTATCCTTCATGGATAGAGATGAGGGAGATTAACTTCAACTGATGGTTGTTACCCATCCACTCTTATAGTGTGTCAGAGAAGCACAGCGAGAGGATGCTAGCTGTGAGACTCTACGTGCTCAGATATCCACAGGTGATGCTGCTGTTGGATATTCAGAAGGTGGGGAGCACGTTGTTCTTTTCAGAGGGCGTACAGTAGTTCCAGTGACGTTGAAGGTGGAGGTTCAAAGGGAGTTCCATACATCTCCTTTGGCAGTGAATCCAAGCAAGGAAAAGATGTACAAGGACCTCCAACGTTAGTTCTGGTGGCCAGAAATGAAGAAGAGTGTAGTAGATTTTGTTTCTTGGTGCCTTACTTGTTAGCAAGTAAAGGTTGAGCACCAGGTGCCAGCAGCTTTGACTCATCCCCTTGATCTGACAGAGTGGAAGTGATATGGGATATCCATGGACTTCTTGACGAGTTTTCCACATACATCCAGGGGTCATGATTCCATATGGGTGATCATTAACCGGCACACCAAGTCGTCCCACTTCCTAGCCATACAAGAGTAGAGTTTAGTAGAGAGATTGGGATGCCTCTACTTGTAGGAGATAGTTAAACTTAATGGAGTGCCATCAACGATCGTCTCAGATCGTGATGCTCAATTCACATCCCAGTTTTCGGAAGGGAATGCAGGAAGCTTTTGGGACTCAGTTACGCTTGAGCACAAAGTTTCATCCCCAGACTGATGGTCAAATAGAGCGGACCATCCAGGACATAGAGGATATTCTTCGGGCCAGCATACTTGACTTCGATCGTAGTTGGGAGGATCACCAACCACTGGTGGAGTTTTCTTACAACAATAGTTATCATTGCACTATTTGTATAACACCATTCAAGGCTTTGTACAGGCAACCTTGCAGGTCACCACTTTGTGGGACTGAACTAGGAGAGTCAGCACTCATGCTCCCAGAGATGGTGAGAGCTACTACAGAGAAGGTGTAGGTCATCCAGGAGTGGATGAAGACTGCACAGAGTTGGCAGAAGTCTTATGATGAAAGGAGGCGTAGGCCCTTGGAGTTTGAGGAGGGAGACATGTGTTCCTTCGAGTCTCACCTCGATAGGGATTGCGGAGGTTTGGCCGAGGCGGTAAGCTATCTATGAGGTTCATCAGACCTTTCCAGATTCTAAGTAGAGTTGTAGAGGTGGCATATCGCTTGGAACTACCTCCTCAGTTAGAACAGGTACACAACATATTCCATGTGTCGCAGCTACGTAGGTACGTGCATGATCCATCGCACGTCATCGACTGGGGCGAGCTGGACATCGATGATGGAGAGACCTTTGATGAGTACCCAGTGGAGAATGAGGATCTACAGGAGAAAATCCTATGTGGGTGAGCTATTCCCTTAGCGTGTGTCTGGTGGTAGCACGAGAATATCTAGGAGAGAACGTGGGAGCGGGAGGCTCAGATTCGTGTGAAGTACCCACATCTTTTTGGGTAGCCTTTGTTTTGGCTTTTCGGGGACGTAAAATCCCTAAGGTGGGTGTTATGCAGTGTCTCGAATTTTCCATACTTTATTTTTAAAAATATGTGGAAATTATTTCAAGACCAGTCTTCGATACAGTGTGTAGTTCTGAGGCCCGGTGAGCCCTGAACAAATGTTTGAATTTAATTAAATAATTAAATAACATGTGCATGAGGTTTTCCTAAAAAAGTGGGATAACTCCTGAACAGGTGCTCAGATCAGAAATCCAAGGGCACTGTTATGTTCAGAACAACGATTTTACCTTAGGTAATGCCTAACATTGACCGACGCAGGTCGATGGTGAAATCTAGTTTTTGGACGTAAGAGTAATAAAATATTTAATAAAAAATATTTTATTCTGCAGTGAAATCTTTTTAAATCTATTGTAACAGATATCCTTTATCCTTTTTAAATAAAGGCCTACGCAGGGGTCCAGGGTTGCAAACCTCATAACCCTAAAACCCTTGGTGGCTCTGGAGGCTCTGGAGAAAACCTCTCAACAACAACGACGACATGATGACCGTATCTTCAACAATGAACGCCGCAGAATCCAGGTCGGATATTTATTTTTGATTTTACTTTCCCCATTCTTGATTCCTATGATGAACGCAGACTAATCTGCAAACCGATTAGCCCGAGGATCGATCATTTTGCGGGAAGGTGTGATTTGGGGTTTTATCGAGAAATAAAATACTCGAGATTTATGATCTATTGATTGTTGTGGTTTTGATCTAACAACGATGAACCCAGATTTTCAGGAACAACGATCGAGGTTTGTCCCTCTTGTTCAATTATTTGTGTTTTTCTCCCTCACGTTCTTCATTGTGTTCTATGCATTATTGGAGGAAATTGATTTTTGCGCATTCGATTGTTGGCGCAACGATCCGAGATTATAGATCCCACCCCAGTGGGATGTCACGGAGGTGCGGCGGCAGTTTCGGCGGATGATTTAGAGCAGATTGAGAGATATGATTTTTCGGGCGTTTTTCATCAGATGGATCATTCGATTATTATGATCCGATTTAAGGGTAGAAAACACCCATTTTGGTGTTCTTATGACGAAACAAACCAACCCCTGGAGTATCGGGATGAACGGACGAGAAACCATGGATCCGGAGGATCATCCATAGCGTGAGGAGGAAGACGACGTTTCTAGAAAAATCCAGACTACACGGCATGTAGTATGGGCTACACGGCATGTGTTCGTCAGCGGAACACCTTGCGTGTACTCCGGGAGTACACAAACACGAGTTGGGTACACAGCCAAGGACACGACATGTATACACCTCCCCGACCAGACCCGGCCAGATACATGGGATACCCCATGTACTGGTACACGGGTAAGAGACACGGACTGAGACCGTGTACGGGCACATGGCCAGCGTACATGGAGCGAGCCCCAGGTGCTCGGACACGGCGTGTGATTCTTCTACACATAGTGTAGTTACTTTCTATATGAGGAGCCAAATGAAATGGGCCGTTTACACAGGAAATTCCTAGATTCAAGGAACACGGCGTGTGATTATTCTACACGCCGTGTAGTACAGTTTTACACAACTTGGAAAGATGACCCGGGCTGTTTACACGGGTAGTACCCAAAGTCAAGGAACACGGCGTGTAACCATACTAAACTCTGTGTAACCCGTTTCACATGGCTTGAGGCAGTTGCCTCATGTGACTTGGACTAGTTTCCTTAGGACTCGTCCCCTTGGTCTTTCTCCTGAAGGTTTCTGGTATCATTTCCGACATACAAGAGTATCATCCCTTTAGCAGCACCTCCTGAATAGAGATATTGGAATCCCATCTGTGAGACTTGGATTTGGATCCTCTATTCATTCCTGGAACCCTAGGTAGAGTTCTTGGTATCAACATGACCAACTTTACCTAGGCGCCGATCCTCTGCTTAGCAGATTAGCTCAGACTAAGTTGTCAGAATCACCCCTTGACATGGTGGTGACACTCATCTGAGCATCATGTTCTCAAAGTAATTGTAGAGTGTGTTATCCCAGAATTAGTACATCGTATCTCTCTCTTAGGACCTAGGAGTGAGTTCTCCCAGTTTCAGGCTTAGTGGAATATTCGAGCAAGATCATAGCGGTTGTTTCGGAATGATCATTTGTGTATGAGTATATCTGGATATTGTTGTTATATGTTCCGTAAACATATACTTTGTAGAGATGACTGTACCTTTATTTTATGGTATTTCCCTTTTTGTATTCCTTTTGTGGTTTTGGGGTGTCCTACTAGGTATTGTTATACTCAACCCTGCACGGGCTTTGCCCGCACGTTTCGTGTCTTGTGAAGACGAGCGAGCCTTTAACAAGATTCTAGGTGGACCAGGACCGGACGGTACTCAGTGAGATAAGACAGGCCGAGGTGTGTTCCTATGGCTACAGACTGAAGTCCCTTACAGGTTGGACTTTGTTACAGACTCTCTTTTGGTGGGCTTGTACTTTTGGCCCAGGGTTTCACATTAATGTACTTTACCATTCTTGTCGTACTCTGTTGGTTGGGTTTTTAGTGTATGCAGGAATTTTTACTTTTAGAAGATTTTACTTTTCAGCTTTGTGGGCTTGGAGATGTGTGTGCATGTGTATAGATTTTTAGGAAATGCCTCCCATGTTATTAGAATGCTTACTCGATGCTAGTCACCATCCCCTAGCCTATTGGAGGCGGGCTTGGGGAGTTGCAGCTCGGGCCCCACTAGGACGTGCTGTCACAATTATCCCAGACTAATGACATATCATCTTCAATAAGTATCTCCAAAATTCATTCTAAACAACTCAGTCATACCAAATATGAAGAGTTCAACGAATTTTGGATCAACCACATTTAGGCTCTCACAAAAATATCAGTCAAAAAATTTCCACCCATCTTCCTATGAAGGTAAACAACCTAAATCCCTTACTTCATAAGAGTTCTACTAGCTATATCACCAACGACTTTCATTATTCACAATTCTCACAACTATGAATCATGACACCAATGATAAAAATATATCTCATCATTCACCAATTTTTCTGGAAAACCCCATATATGATTTCCATTTTTCACTATATCCCAATAAGTCAAACATTCAATGTGGAATAAGAAACACTCTGGTCTAAAATACATTAGTCTCTAGAGTCACTACAATTCACCAATATTCAGTCTTATAAAATAACATTACTCTTCCCCAAAGAGTGTTCATTTCACATTAGACCAGATCAATTATAAGCAATAATGGTTATATGTATTGTTTCCTTCCACACATGAATTTTTATACTCAACCCAAAAATAGGGATCACTAAACATGATGGATACTTTTGATCTTCTGATCGACCAATTTACCAGAAAATCACAAATCATTTTACACACATGGATTTTTCTAAACATAGTCAATAGTATTCAACAATAGATTATCCAAGTGAAAAAAACATTTCCAACAAATTATTCATAGGCCATGACCTCAGTCCATAAGTGTCTTATCCCCTCATTCACAATGGTAAATAAATTAATTTTTTACATAATCTTACATCAATTAGACAAATCCATAACTATTAACCATTGGGATGCCAACCTTATGAAATTTAGTCCAAATGTGTTCGTTTCCAACACCAAGGGTGAATATAAACTGAAAAATATAAGTTTCCTAGAACTAAAAACTCCATTGGTCCCATCTATAGAACCAGAAATAACCTCAAAGTCCAGTATACCGCCATGCTTACCACATGAATTTTCATTCACTATAGATTTATAGTAAGGAACAACAACATCACTTAGTACTCCTAACAGAGTGATCCCCCATGATAAATGGAGTCCAAACTATATTTACTTTTTCTTATATATTTCAACAGACCATAAGACACTATCTGTAAAAATACAAATCACTCATAGTGCTTCTCAAAGAAGAATTAACTCATTACGTTATATTGTAACTACGTACCAACCATCTCATTAATTTCATCCGTGATACTAATCATTCCCCCATGATTATCCCTCCTAATCTCGACCTCAATGGATAATCACTTAACATCAATGATATTTTCATTCCAAAATTATAGGGAATGGGATACTTAATCTTTCCCTCATTGCAAATATTATCCAAATTCTCAAGAAACCAACATTGAATCACAATTACTAACAATCAAGGTTATCTAAACTCTTGGTATGTAAGAAAAATTACAATACCATCCTCTAGTTATTTTAAAGGTTACTAATATGATTAGATCACATTATTAAATAAATATTTTCCCTTGTAATTAACCATAACTAATCATTATAAAGTTTTATCCTAACTCTGGTTACATCCAAGAAGTACATGACACTTACTTTCCAATCACCATAGACCCATTTAAGGCCACATGGAATATTAAAAAATCTAAGAATTTTTCACTAGTGCTCACAATCCAAAGAGTGTAATCTAGGAATATCTCACATGACATTACACAATGGATTTATTCTTAGAGTAACCACATATAGGGGATATAGGTTCTTAGTTTGGTTAAATATGGTGCCACTAGCTTCTACATGGATCACTCCACATAAAATATAGTTGTGATCTTAATTAACCAGACTCTTCCATTTGATTCACACATAACTTTATTACTAAAGAAATTCATGAACTAACAATAACATTGCACCATTCATTCGTAGTGGGAATACATCATCATTCCCATCATAAAAACCATCTCTATCATTGGATTGGTTAACCACACCATACCCCCGCATGATTTTTTATTATAAGTCGACATGCATAAGGGTCAATACAATCACACATATGCCACATATATGTCAAAATAAACCTATGTGATAAATATGATGCATAAGATGGAACTTTCCAAATTGTTCAAGATTCAAATACATATAAAATCATTGCCTCAAAATCCATTTTCGTCACATAAGGTGAAAAATTTGATAATAGTGAAAACAATGAACATAAATCCCAAGACACAGTAACTTAGAATTCCATTAAAAATTGGTCTTCACAATGCGCTAGTTTGTGTTTCATTAAATGCTATGAAACATTCTTATATATATTCTATCTACTGACCACCATAGATAGTAAAATAATAATGCCTACTCTAATACCATTCTGTAACATCCCAACCCAAATCATTGATTTTGAGCTGGAATGCCACATGACCTTAGACACACATCCCCATATTCCAATGTCTACCCACGACCAGTGAGGCGCTGAAGTAGAACTATAGGGATACTATATCCTCAATTATAATGGGTTATAATAATAAATAATCAGCAAGGAAATTGAATAAAATCATACTAAGTGAATACTTATAAAATACCAACTCTATTAATTTATGAGGAAACAGTAATATCAAACCCCAGTACAGGAACTAATCACCCACCATGCTGACTATATATAAAAATAATAAAATAAAAAATAACAATAACCTCTACTCGCACTCCACACCACATCTCATCTCAGTCTCTAGAATCATAGTTATTTATGTCAATATATGATCAACTTAGGCCTCAACCCAACCTCTACTAGCATTAATTGGAGTATGATCAAGGACTAATGTTCCATGGAAGCCTAAGTTGTGTGTGATTAAAACACATCCAGACATCAACAACATGGTCCAATACCCAACTAGTAATATATAGTTTAAATTCAAGTGATTATACCAAAAAAATTATTAGAAAAAACATAACTATGAAATCATAACATAACTTCTAAGCATAGACAAGTAATAACAAATATTTATCGAGCGGTCATGTGCTTACCAGGATACCACGAACCCCGACCATACCTTTATCAACTACATGATGGAAGGATAACCATAATAGATTATAGTGGTGGAAAAGATAGACATAGGTGTAGATAATATATTACTCCACATTATCATGGAATCACATGTACATACTACTTGGTATTCACTAGGAATCAATTATGAAATGTTTCTTGGCATCCAATTGGAATAGATAGCTTCTCGTTATTCACTAGGAATCAACTAAAATTGAATTTTGAATCCACTATAAATTTTCTACATCCTTTACATAGAATCTGTGGATTCATTTTATCTCTACCCTTTTCTCAAGTCCATTACTTCCATCATCAAAATTCAAGCACACCCCACTCTAAGTGATATTCAAGTAATGAAAATATATATATTCTGAGAACCTAGAATGATGAACCCAATGGAATTGTAACATTATTGATAAGGAATAGTATACAAGGAAAGAATATCAGGATATAACATCATGTGTATTCGTAGAAACATAAAAATACAAGTGATCATCCTTAAACATGGAACAAATATCTACACATGTATAATAAAGCCATAAAACATCACAATGGGTATTATAGATTACACACGCCCACATGAAATAAAAAAAACATGGTCAGAAAGTTATTCCAAAGATGGCACCCTATTAATGTGGAATATTGAACATATTGATAAAACATGGAATACCTTCATGATTCATAACAATTGAACATGTGGTTAATTGAATAATTTTTTATCAGGATACCTAATAATTATCATGAAATAATCAACATACATGGTATCATAGAGATACACATTCCACAACCACGTGATTTAGGTATCAAATATGGCATCACATGCTCTTGGTCTCATGTCATAAATTAGAACCCCTCCATTTTTACATTTATTCAAAGGAACTCTTAATTGATTAAGCCTCAACCATTAGTGGACTATTGTAATCTTGTGAGAAATGGTCCATCGGGGCCCTTGAATCTGTGTCCAATAACATTAGACATGATTCTATTAGTTTATTAAGACTCTAACCAAATCAACTAATTAAGAATTATTATTATTATTCATAAATCATTATGAAAATCATATTTTTATCAATATAGATAACCTCATACAACGCTCCAATAAATATGTATAGACACTAAAGGGTAGAGTACATGAGACCATGTTCATTAAGTTTTCTGATGTTAATGTCAAGGTTTATCATTAAATTATTAAACCGAAAGCATGATCACATATAAATTGGTTACAAAATTTCCATAAGGGTTCCTAGAATTTATCCCTTAGAATACATCAATATTAAGAATAGAAAATATATAGATATTTTTAACATGATTGGATACCAAAATAAAAACTTAATTAATTTGAAGAAAACTTCTCAATTACCAGATGAGAAAGTCATAGACAACTCGTACTCATGAGTAGATTTAGTACAAATGTCAGTGAGGTTTTAATATTTATATAACAGAAAACTGTGTACAGGTTTATATCATTAAATTGTATAAATTATGTTAACCAATTAATTATCCATTTACTAGAATTGTGAAAGTGGAGAATTTAAAAAACTTTTGTAAAAGAGTTATAGTCTTTAAATGAGTTAAAGGAATCAATTACAATGATTTATATCTTGAAAAATGCCAAAAGACATTACAACATCATTCCATAGGAGAATAAATGAAAAATCATGTTTTTACTTATTTTTCTCCAAACAATGTATATGTTCATGGGTAACATGGTTTTTAAAAATACAAATCTCTTAGGTGTCACATAAGGGAATGTAGTTACCCTTATAAAACCATTAGGACATAGGATTTACCCATACAAAACTCAGAACTACCCTTACACACCCAAATTAAACTCAGTGTTACCCATATATATAAGATAGGACACCCTTATACAGTGTGGGTTTACCCTGATGCAACCATTAGAAATTCAGGTTTACTTTTACAAAACAATTGAAGAACCCTCCTTACAATTACACAATTACTATGTCACCTTTACAAAACACTAACCAACCCTTAAGAAACCCATATAATCAAGGGTTACTATCACATACCGTTAGGAAAAATAGTCTTACCCTTATGAAGCCTATTGAATCAAAATCCTACCCCTATGAAACTCATGAAAATGAGATATTACGCTTACACACCTCCAAAAAACACACATGCGTAATCAATGTAGTCACATAAATTTACTTAGGACCTTTTCTTTGTGTAACGGTTGAAATTTAGAATACGTTTTTCATTAAATTTTTATAAATTCTTTAATATATATATATATATATAAGTGGGTTTAGATAGAACTTAAAAAAAGGAAAATCTACTACTGGGTGATAACACTATGATGGTATATCACACAATTTTGGGGGCCTTTAACTTTGAAACTCTATAATATATACATATCTACAACACATAAAAAAACCATCATCAATACATACAAATAAAAAACTAATATATATCTACAAAAGCCTGAGACATTAAATATTAGTAAAAAACAAAATGGTAAATAGATAATGATTCATGAAAACAATAATCCTCTAAATATGATTGATCTAATACACTGAGAAAGCATTAAAAGTTGTGTATACTCCATGGTCAATCTATAAACACAATTATCATTTTCACCATCACATACCACCATGCTCCATCATTCACCATGAAGTATCACTATGTTCTGACTCGAAATAGGACACACAAACACGACATCCACTAACCCTCTCTCTAAACTAGTGTATTATCTATATGGGAACAACACATGTCAGAACAAATCTCATGAATGTGTGAGTAAAAAACACCCTATATGATGAACCCAAACCACAAAGGAAAGGAAATGAATAATCCAACCCATACTCTAGGTTAGGAAAATAAATTGAGGTTGATAAAGAAGAATAATTTTTATGCGCTCCATAACAAGAATTATATGCTATGTAGATAATTTCTAAGAATATTAGCTCTAAAAAATTATGGTTCCATCCTCCTTGGAATCATGGAATGCTTTACATAGTGAACCATCCATAAATTTAGGAGTAGATTTCCGAGTTGTATGCAATATCTCAATGAAAATCATAGGTTTTTTAAGAGTCATAAGTCTCAATGAATCTAATAAAACCTTTTACCTATCAAAACAATACTTGAATATTTTAATGGTATTCTTTTTATTTGAGAATATTGATCTTATTTCAAGATATTACCACACCCTAATATATATCAATACTAAACCACTTATATTATTTTCGAACTACCAATTCCAATAATCTTTTATAACCTCATAAGAACAATAGTAGGGGAGATTCTCCAAAAAGGGGAATAAAATATCAGTTGAGGGAGTATATATGACAGGGATAGAGGACCCATGATCTAAGTATGCTGGGGGGGGGGGGGGTACCAAACCCAATATTAATTTATTGGACACCTTTACCTCCTCAATGTTGAAAGCGAAACAACCATATTATGATCTGGATGTCCCCTTCCCCAAGTATGAGGGGGAGTATAAAAATCATGGATATATGAATATGAAGGACCCATTGCCTATCACGTAATTCCACCATATGGGTTTTATAACACTTACTGAACCAATGAATCCCCACCCAAGCCTTTAGTACACTAATTGTGCCACCCAAATCCCACCTCTAACAGGTTAGGGGTGGGTGACTATAATTGAGTAGGCATATCTCATAATATTTGATACCTTATCCTATATTATCCTATAAAAGACACATTCATATAATTTATAAAATAACCAACAACACAATTAATTTATACATATATTTATATATATAAAAACAACAAAACTATATACAATAGAAGAACGAGATATAAAATAAAAGTATAACTTCACATAAAGAAATACCAAGGCAACTTTAAAGATTAAAATCTTATAAATTTGTTATAAATATGAATCTATATTTCCTCACTCCACTATATGAGTTCTAGAATCAATCTCCAGCCACAAAAATCGTTTATATCATAATGAACCACCATTATCCACTATGCATTAGCAAGCGTCACTGTGTGTCAATACAAAATAAGCAATGAAAAATCCACATCTAAGCAGAAAAAATCTAAAGACCGTGTATCCTACAGGAATATAGAACATGTGGGAACAAGTTGCATGTATGAGTGAGTATAAAAATACTAAACATGATTTGTTGAAACTATAAAATAAAAACCAATAAATTCATCAGAAAAAAACCCATGTTATGAGAGATAAAAAATAGATAATCAGAAAGGATTTAGATATTATCTACAAATATATTTACTAAGAACATGAAGACGTAACAATATTCTCACAACCAAAACATAAATATAATAATACCATGAGAAACTAGTGATGCTCAATGTACAAGAAAAGTCCATGAATTCAAAAATAGATAGCCCAACTACATACTGAATCCATAAGGTATCCCAATAGTATGTTAGAGGAATAAAACCCTAAGAATCCAATATTTCTTGACCTTAAACTAGAAAAACAATATAATCCATAATGTATAAACCCATCCTCACTCAATAAGACATATAAATAAAGGTAGTATCACATCATAACTTTAACTAGTTTCAAATCATTGTTATTGAAAAATATATGGAGAATGAGAATATATCTAAGGAAATAATTTGGCCATGAAATTACTTAAGCATACTACCATAACTAAATTTTTATGTGAGAATATATATAAAATATATACAATATTACTGATGGACATATTCCCCATCGATTTGAACACATCAGAAGATAGACTACTGACTCTAAAATAGTGGGCTCGTGCCCCGATTATATGAGGGTGTTCCAAAATCTATCAACAGTGTGTGGGAGACAAAAACCTCGTTAACCCTAATAGAGTTCCAACCCCATTCTGATATAGTATACCCTCACCCAATGTATGCAGGTGAGTACCGACATAAATATTACAAAATTGTATGCACACCTTTTCATAAATAAACTTCCAGAGGAGTACCATCCCATTTAATGCTCTTTTCATCATTCCCAGACAATGTTTTCATCCCTATGAGTCTAAAAAAATAATTTCATATATAAACTTATAAAATAATATGTCTATAAATACTACTCCATGGTGATCTATTTGGAACAATACTTATGATATACTATTTATTTTCTAAAAACAATCACTAGTTGAGTAAGTTATAAAAAATATGCAACTTAAGAGAAAACCAAGCCATGTGGAATACTTATAGTGTGCCTTGTGGGTCAAATATGGTTGTATTTTATGACCCTATAATGAATTATAAATTCACTCACTAAGTGGTTATTGGGTTCATGGATACATGTGTTCTGTACCGCATCAGCTGGTGGGTCTGTTCAACTATCTGAGGTCGTTTGTGAGGTTAGAGAGGAAGATTTTTGGATTTTTATTTTTAGGGATAAAAAAGGGATTAGAAATGAAAATTAGATAACTATTAGTATCATTAATAACTTTTTGGAATGCTATTACATGGTGCGTATCTACCATATTCATTCATATAGTATTTTTTTACTCCCCCACATACATGGGGAACATATCCTAGAAACTAGCAAGGGGTTGGTACTTCATTGTACTTGATGATGTTTGTATCACCAAAAAACTACCAATAGGATATAGTACTTCAAGAAATAATCATGGTAAATGTCTCTTTCAATAGGTTTGTTACTCCCCCAGATGATGTCTTATTCTTTAATGAGGCACAAGTCCCCCACCATAATTCTTGTGAGGTTATGCAAGTAGTTTGGAATTGGTTGTTTGAAAACATCATCAGTGGTAAAATGTTGATAGACCAAAGGGAATGATACTCCAACTAATAATGATTTGGAATCCCTTTTAATATTCTATATATGGTTTTGTAGTAATAATAGTTGAGTAGATTAGATGATTTGAGTATTGTGACTATTAGGAACCAAAGGTTAACTCTGAGATGAAACACGAAACAGAACTATCCACCTTTTACTTCCTAGATTATCATATACTATGGTAATACACAACTAATGAGGTTATAGATGAGATGATTAAGACTTATTTTTGTTCATAATAATTTTTTTAGTAGTTTATATCCAGATTATTCCTTCTGTTCTCCATCTTTTAACTTTTGAAAATAACTGTTTGAAATAAATTATTCATTCTCTTTTTTTACATTTTAGGGATTTGAAGAGGGTATTATAATACACACATTTGTATGATACTTTTTTCCATTGGTGTTGTGTCTATATATATTATTCATTGGTTAAAAGATGGTCTCGGTGGATGTAGATCTATTATGGCTTGTTCATAGATAATGATTTGTGATGTTTGGTGGCGTCTGATAGAGCATGGTGGTTCCTAATAGAGGTGGTGAATTTTTGTGGATAAATATTGATCCAAGATTATAAATCATGAGTAATAGATTTATTGTTTCTTGGATCTAAAATATTTGAAGGCTCTTCAGTTGCATAATTGTTTTTCTATTTCTGATTATGGTGTTGTACTTGTATTTTTGGTCTCACGCAAACGATTATATAGTTCTATTGTTTATATTTAATTATTACTGATGATGTTGGATATTTTATTAATTGGAGATATATTCTGGATGAATGTTATCATATGACAAGGCCACCTACAATGTTTTGTATTCCTACTTGCTGAAAGTCATTATCCTATGTTTATTGGAGGTAGGCTTGAGGTGAACCTCTTAGCAAACCACCAGACTAGGTAGGGACCCAACGAGTTGGGATGTGTCAATGTTGTCAAATGGTACTAGTATTCCATACCAAATAGACTTCACCTTCTCACCTAAATACTTTTTAGTCAACATTCCATGTCCTGACCATCAATAGAAGTAGATAATTCTGTGTGAGATTAATATTAGTTTGGACAAAAGTCAGTGCATGTTACCCTATGAGTAAAATCAATCTTTCTCCTTGATAAAAATAAAAAAACCTAAGGAAATGTTAGATGTTAGATCCTATAAAATACATATCATAATATTGTTGTCCATCATGCATTAAAACATACTCACATGATATGTTCCTAGTTACTCCATGTCATACTAACATAAACCCACTCTCCTATTATCCACAACACTAAAGAGGAAACCCACTAAATTCCAAAACCCATATCTTGGGACACACCAAGATTAATCTAATCACATTGAATAATTACAACGAATATGGACTTATTTTTAAATCAAATATCTATTGTACATTTTCTCACCTCTACCAATGAGGCCCAAATAAGACATATCTTGTATATAGACAAATGATTAAAACCCATTCATCATAAATTCCAATCACTAGGCATGATCCGATGGTGAATAGTCTCAACCATCATTACATCAATATAAAAATATCCTAAACCATTCAAGTGTCAAACCATGTTCAAATAGAAAAAATAGATTCATCAAATAATATATCATTATAACCCCAGACCTATTCCTAGAACTTAAGGCTACTCAATATTCATAAACATGCCAACCATACCAAAATGGAACCTTCCAATATCCTTTGTTTAAAAAACCTTCTAGCATATCCATAAACATCAAATACTAGCATAAAAAAATCCTCTCAGGGGAAGGATTCAATAATGTTTCTTACGATATCATTCATCATCATTAAATTTACATACCATATAATTAAAACATAAATTACGAGCCACAAATAAGCACAATTTCATTGAAAAATGTGTCCTAATCTTCATGTGGTCAAATAGAATAAATCATTTATCAAAACATAATTGCTTCTCTTTTCTTTAAACAACAAAATAAAATACATTTCTTATAAATCTTTTCAAAAGAATCAATTTTTTCCCTTACGCATTCATATCACATGGCCAGAATCAGGTGAAAACTCTTTTAGTTAAACCCACACTTGGTATTGAAATCATATTTCAAACCCATACCATTAAATCAAATTTCTCAATTAATATTCCAATAAAAAAAATTCCTATGAAAACAGATTTTAATGATTAAATTATTTTACATTATAAACATTTATCTATTGTCTAACCTAAAACCCTTCAAAAATCCATAAAATGGTCTACAGAACATGTTTAACCAAGGAATAACGTTTAATTATTTAGCAAGCTAATTGATCATTGTTACCTATTTAACCAATACTATTTTTTCCTAGGTTTTGGAGAGTCTCATTATCCCACAATCATTAAATAAATACTAATAAAAAATTACATAATCTAAATATACAATTATTCAATCCGAACAATAATGAAATTTACATTGTTAATAGGTATGGTCCACCTTCCTCATTCAAATGCCCATTTTAGTATTTTAGGCTCACCAATATTTCTAAACTCCAATGACCACTTTCATAATCAATTAATCCCCATAAATGAATCACTATTTGATTTCAAATAAACTTCTATAATTGAACTGTAGTTAATAAAATTCATTGGGTGGGGTAATGATTTTGAAAGAAAAATTAACATAGTATAATCCACTCTTAACAAACACATGAATGTATACTTTAGAAAAACCATCAATCATATTTTTGGATTGATTATAAATTTAATCCTAAATTTATAAAATACATAAATAAATCCATAAGATGAAAAACTTCAAGAAATATAGCTTGAAATTATGAGAATATATCCTTCACGAGTCTTCCCTATGCACCACACATGGATTCCCCATCATAATGACATCGTTCCACAATGATCATATGGAATCAGAATCTAAATCCCAAATTTTCCAAGTGAAAATTTAAATTGGAAGGAGTATGAGAAAGAAGAGATGAAGATACAATATTACCTAAATTCACTAAGATAAAGGTCTCTATATCAACCAATGATTATGGTAGAATTTAATGATCATAAAAAATAGGAAATAAAATTAGGGGTCTCCAAAACAAAAAGCATTTTATAATCCCCTACCATATACATGAAGAGAGGGTGTGACTATAAAATTATTTTTAGACCTATAAATAGGATGCAGACTCCCACCAAGATCCCAATGGGCCTCCACCAATAATCATTTCGGTCAATATTTTATTTTCCTCGAAATGTCTAAATGAAATGTCACATTTATTGAATTGATATAGACTGATGAATGAAAACAAAATAACATCATTCTTGATCTATTCATTTTTTATTCTCCAAATTAATAAATAAATGGGTGTCTTACCCCACTCTCACTTAATTTATCCATTTTGTTATGGATAATTACACTTATTATGATTTTTTTGTGGAAATCATAATTTATATGAAAATTCATGGAGTTGATCCCAACTATTTACCGGTTTTGGTAAAGCTACTTATATTGGATATGGATAGAAAATACTAGACCAAACATTAATCAATATAATCAAGAGAAAATTAATAAAATACTTATTATATTGGGTGGTCTATTATTAAGAAAATGTACATGGAAACAACATCCATATTTTTAATCATTATCATAACCTGATAATAATCCTTATAAATCAAAAAAATATTTTTTAAAAATTAAAAACATCACTGATACTGGAATAGATGATTAATGGATGAAATAATTATGAAATATATTTATATACAATAATCAAAAAACAATTTGTTTGAAATTATTCACAAAATATAAAACATTTAATCAAAAACATATAAACATAAGTTAATAAAATTGTAACTAAAGTTTTCGAAGGACCTAAAAAACCCATATGGGTAAAATTGATAAGAATATTAGGGTGGAATAAAAGGTAGTAACATTAATAAGTAAAAAGGAGTTCATATATTGAGATTTTTTTTGAAGTAAGGATTTTTTAGATATTTTCAATATAAAAAAATATAATATTTATTTTGAAATTACAAGGAATCTGACTAATACTAAATGACCCGAATTAAAAATTTCAAAAATTAATGAATAATTGGAACAAAGTTTTTTTATTTCACCACTTCTATTTTTAGTTCAATTAAATCAAGGGAAATCATAAGAATTTTTTAATGAAAATTTAGGATTTTTGAAATTGAGATTAAATATCCCTTATAGAGGATTTAGATCAAATTGATCTATGTTATAATTTATTTATAGTTTTATATAAATGATTATTGAGTTAAAAAACCCATATTTAAATTAGTTGAAAAAATAATCCAAAATATGTTTTTCTAAAAGATTCATCCATTAGTTTTTGATTGAATTAATATAATAAAATAATGAATAGTTTCTCTATCAAACTTGATCTTTCCATTCTATTCTATATAATATTGATATATATATTATTCTGATTCATGAAACAGAATAATTGCTTCTAGGTTATGTTGAGAATATATGAATCTCCCAATTCCTGAAAATACATCCATTTTTAAGGATTTTATAGAAATGTTTTTTTAAAAGGTAAATAGGGAGAGATATGAAAATTATTATGCTATATTATTTAACAATTTATAAATTTATTTTGAAATCAATCTTCTCTGAATACAAAAATATGATATTATAAACACTCCATTCTATCATAGATAGATGAACAGAAAATGTTGAGAATTATCACTTAATAAATAAATTACGATACACTGAAAAATAATTTTGTAACATTCACAATAACATGAATTATACAAACATTAACCATGATGTGTTATATTTAAAAACATCATTGTTTAGTTTTGTTTTATATTTCATTCAGTCTAACACTTTCACAAAATCCTTATATACTTAATGTATATTCAAATTTTCATGAATTATATGTGGAAACATGTGAAACCATATGAAAACCCCTTTGGATATCTTAAAAACTTATTTTTGAAAATTGTTCATTTAATTTTACCACATTTTATGTCATATATCATAATTTTTGAAAATATATCCTAAAATAATTTTGAATATCCTCTATAAATTTTTTTGAGAATCTCTTAAATATTTTTACAGAAACATTCTAGAAATAATTAATCATCATTATCAAAAATTGATCATGTAATCCATGGAACATTATATCATTGAAAATAATTATGAATTTTATATTATATAATTTTATGTAATATTTGCCTATTAAAAAATATCAGTTATACTAAAGATACAATGAGATAATTAATTATCTCCATCAATCACATATATCTCCAATACTGGGTCAATGAGATATACCATATAGCATTATAAATTAATTACATATATTTTCTTAAATATATTACAACTCTTTCAAATTTCATCACCATCTTGGATTTTTCTGCTAAAAATTTCAATGATACCTTTTGGCATCAAATTTGAATGTATATCTTTACATTAATATAATTATTTACCAATATATCCTAAAAATTTTTAGTATATAATTTGGAATTATATTTTAATTAAATTATTATAGTAATTTTTATTTTTTTACTTTAATCTTTTCAATGTTGAAGTATTTTCTCCCTAGACAGTTAGAAATAATATAATTGGAAACATATATTTTTAAGACATAAACTATTTTTTTGAAAATAAAAATAATTTAGTTTATCTGAATATTTCATGTATAAAATATTGAAAAATATATTATATGATATTCTATGTTTTTTAATAAATATTTGAAATAAATATTTATTCTTTTCAAATACTATATTTTTAAGTGATAAGAACTCTTTCATTAAAATTTCAAAAATAACCTAATTAAAATCTTTAGCCCGAGACAGAACTAATTTTATTCCATATTTTTAAACTATCTTATATAATTTGATGAATCATAAAATACTAATATCATTAAATTTTCTCATTTTATTATAATTTTTTTATTATAATCATTATATTATCATAAAAGAGAAGGAAAATGATATACAATGAACATCCTTTATTATTTATTCTTTAGTAATCCCTTTAATCTACTTTCTGGATATTGGATATCCTTTCTTAAATACATGAATAGAACCTTAAAACTCTATTTATAAAATATTATTTAATTTTTAACTCTTATATATATGAATTAAAATTCATTAATGAATGGTTGGTCTCATGAACCCTTCAAAATATATAAATTCATGTATATAGATTTAATAATTGACATATTCCATCTATAGAGTTTATTATACCCCATATGCTATTTTGGATCATTTTACAACTAATTACAAATACTTTTATATTGGAATCATTTCCTTTCATTAGATTCCCTTTTTTTCATTTTGAAAGATGTTGGTGTAAACTCTCCACGACCCCTCTTATTTTCCTTATTGATAAAACACTACCCATTTATTTTATATACCATCATAATTTTTCTTCATTATATACCTACAACATCCTAGTAAAAAATTATTTACATGTTGAGAAGGTCGACTAAACATTTATTTAAATAATCCATGTTTAAATTTATAATAAATTGCAGTACTTTTTTTGTTTTTATTATATAATAGATTTCATGAATAGATCAATTTTGCGTAGAAACCCAATTCTCCCTAATCCCTGTACATGAAAAAGAATATTGAGTACATGAGTTTAAACCTAAGTAACCTCTATAATATTTTATTAAAATAGTGATTTAAAAACATTTTATCTCTAATGTCTAGATTGTTCTAAATATATATATTTTTTGTTTTCTATCATCTAAAATGAATCTTTATTATCATGTTTCTTTTAAATATTTTTATCCATATTAAGAAGTAATAATGTAGAGACATCAAGAAAGTCCATAATATTCTTAATATATGTAACTTTTTATTTTTTAATAGATTCATCAGAAAGATAATTCTATTGGTGTTTTCTCTCTAACTCAAATAAATTTTCTTATTTTTTAAGAGAAATTAGTAAATTCATATATAAGTATAGGATATTTATTTATTTAAAATTATTATCAAAGTGAATTGATCTCAAAGTTATGTTTGATAATTATTCTCCCATTTTATATATATTATATGATATTTAGATAAGTATCATGTTTTGAAATTATTTAACATAAATTTTTATTAACTGTAATCCCATTAAAATGATAATCACTTTAAATAATATCGGAACCATTAGTATGAAAAGTTATATATTTTACTAATATTTTGGTCACATTACCATTTCATTCATCCCATATCTATTTAGATACACCATCATGTCGATCACATCATATATGACAATTAAATTGTTTTGTTGGAAACACCATTCCCAATCCATCATATGAGTTATCAAAACTTTATTTTTCTATAACAATAACATTTATGATTTGTAAAATATTTGGAAACATAATTTTATTCTATATATGAACACTTATTCCCATTATAATCACCCATAAACATCTTACCTTACACAATATAATCCATGGGAACCCAAATTTTGCATGACCTACATGTTTGGATGATCATGTTCTTGATAAGTGTCCACCTTAGAAGGAATATAATGTTTACTATTTTTAATGGGGGTTTAATAAGGGACATAGGATTAACATAAATGGATATTACATAATTTTATAATAATATTCTTCTTATTAAAAAATTACATTCTTAACAACCATAATACTTTAGTGTATTTGGAAACATAGAAAACTACCATCTAACTTGATGAAATATCTTTAATGTTTCCCAAAAAGATATTCTAATTTTTCACTCCTACATAAGACATTCATAACCTAGGGAAATTAAACATAAGAAAGGGTGATCTCAGCTGATTTGTGAGGGTAAATAATGAAGATACAAAATCATAACATGGGTAAAAGGGTAAGAGACCATGGGAGTATCATTTGATGATCTTAACATGCATATCAAATATCATAATATTAAGTCATGGAATAAGGATTGGTAGTTCATAAGACACACCTTATAAGATAATCAAATAACATGAGTCATGTGAATATAAAATAGGAATAAGACATAGAATTGTAGAAAACACATATTCTTATATCAATGTAAAAAGGTTTATATTTAGACAATTCAATTTATTAAGGTAAGGACAACAAATAAGCCCCCAAAAAAACATGTGTTCATGCAACCAGGTCCATTCATATAATCGTGAACACATAATCAGATTAATGAATAACATTGTGTTTATGTAATTAGGTTCACAAATAACATTTTGAATATGTAATCAGGTTCACACATTACATTGTTAACATGTAATTATGTCCACACACATATGGCTATACGTCCTAGGTGCGACACACCATCATCCTAAGTTGTATCCCTTTATTCATAGTAGATTTTGATAAAAATTCTTACCATAGTAGATCAAGACCATCTACTACTTCTAATGAATATTTAATGAGTTATGAATCTTTACCCAATGTATTAGAGGGATTTATGGGGCCAACCCCTCAAATAATTAAATCATACATATGTGTTCCACAAGATCAAAAAAATCATCATATCATTACAAATTAAATGAAATGGGTATAAATAAATTCATCATGACTTAGCGTGTGTAAAATAGATAGGTCTGATAATAATTTCATGATATCATAACCCATGAAAAGAAGCAATTTTAAATAAAATATAACCAATAGAAGAGAGACATGTGTCATAAACATCATTTGATAAAAATATAAACCATTCAAGAAATAATATTGATGTAATTATTGGATAATATCCCCTATAAGGAATAGTTAACACCAAAGTATGTCATCTTAGGTGGAAAATAATTTTGAAACAACTTTTAAATAAACATTTCTTCTTAAATATATCCTTTGTTTTTTAAAAAATTATTTTTGAATAATAAAACATATTGAAAACAATTTTCTCTGAAAATAAGCTTGAAAACTTATAAAAGAAGATGTGAAAAATATTAAAAATTTTGACATAATTTTACCTCAAAATCAGTTGAAAATATCATTTATACGATTTTGAAAACATTTTTAGGAAACAAGGGTTTAAAATAGAAGAAATTCTTCAATGAAGGTAAATATAAAGTTGGGTTTTATTAAAATAAATTATTAATTATCATAAGTAACTAAGAGTAAGAAAAATGTACCATTAAATGGGGGTATCATGAAAAATAATAAGATAATAAATTAAATGAGAGTTACTGATAGATGGATCAAAAAAATTCATTAGTGGTAGCATTATCATAAATAATCCCAATAAACTATTAGATTATAATAATAAACTATTACAACTTTGGTAACATTGTGTCATAATACACACAAGTGAATAAAATAAAATGAAACTTAAAATATCATTAAAATAATGATATTAAGTATAAAACATGTCAAAGATTAGTATATAAACCAGGTAGAAGAATATAAGTTCACAACACAATGCCTTAAATAAGGAAAACTGTGACAAAATTACATTATTGATTTTATTATTTTTGAATTATATACACTATGAAAGAGAGATAATAAAATTGATATGTAAATACTCATAAAAATAAGGATATGAATCATAGAATTAATTAATGTTCATTATATACACCATACAAAATAAACGAGTGGTTAATATTGCATAAATCTCTTAGAAATTAATGTTATACAAGAAATCCCCTTACCTTAAGTCTTGAATTTCTTCATACATGTTAAAAGCTCATGTTTAATAGATATATGTTTATTATAAATATACCATAGTAGTATATTCAAATATATGATACCCATAATTATATACTTATGTCTTTATATTACCCACTTATTAAAGTTATGCTTCAGGCAATAACCTCTTTGTTTATTGTACAAGTTTCGACTTGTTGTTCAGGGTTCTCTTACTTAGATCCTGATTTACATATTTAATAAATATAAATTAATATCTAAAAATAAAATATATTAATTATATATTAATTTTTAATAATTAATAAAATATATAAATAGTAAATGAAATACACCATTCATGGATACGGTATGCCGTACGTACGCTTGAACATAGTTTCCATTTTCTTTTCATATTTTTAGAGGAATAAAAGATAAATATATATATATATATATTATCATTAAAATATAATTATTATTTATATATATCACATGTTTTGAATAAAATTTTCTTGAATTCTTTCAATTTAAATCATGAAGGAATCTCATCGCTTTGATGTGGAGATAGTCCACACATCCACAACCGAAGTTATCAAATTCTCAAAAAATGGAAATCATGGAGGTATATGTTAAATAATAATTAAAAAAGAGTTATTAAATCATAATTTTTTTATATATAATCTAAAAAAAATTTAAATCATTATGCCCAACCTTTAATAGAGGTAATGGAATAACGAATGATATCAGTTCGTGAGGTAGTAGTCCTCTGTACACAGGAACGATGATTGGGTATCCCATTTAATGGAAGTGAATGAAGATGTAGATAATATACATAATATAAAGACATATACATATATTTTGGGTATTTTAGTTATTATATAATCGTTATATAAGAATAATTATATGGGGTCGATAAGGAAACAAAACAAAAATGCACATGGATGAATGTTACCTCAACTTTGGGTAACTCGTTTTTGTATTCACAAAAGGGATTCCTTGGTTTTGTTTCTACCTATAGTGAGGATTCTATGAAGAGAGGGGGGATTGTATGAGATTTTTTTTTCTTGTTTTACTTATCTAAAGGTATTTATATGTGTGATTAAGTGAGGGCTTGAGTGCCCTTTTATAGTCGTGGAGTGACATTCTTGTAAATACAAAAAGGTAATCATATTAAGATGTTTCCCTTAAATAATGTTCCTCAAATAATTGTAAATTTTCAATAATAAGTATTAAATGTTATAAATATTATACTATAATGAATTTTGGATAAGTTTATAGGTCATATTTACTCTAAAGTATAATGTTTAACAGCTAAGTAAACTCATTTTCCCTTAATCACTCTAATTAATTTTAATTGTTTTTACCAATATTTTTTTATCAAAAACTACTATAAATTTGATATAAATTATGAAATATTTTTACTAAAAATAAATAATCCATTTTTTCAAATTCTAATCATATAAGTGGCTGAATTTAATTTAAAATTAATCTTAAAGATGTGATGTAAGAAATTGTTTTTAAAGAAAATTGTTCAAAACTTTGAAAAGTTTTATATCATAGTTTGGAGTGATATTGATTTCAATTAAATAAATTGTATTAATTTATATATAATTTTACTAATTAATATTTAAAAATAATAAATTATAGTGTTTAAATATAAAAATAAATTAGATGAAAATGTAGTTTTCAATTAAAATTCGGTGTTTTTCCTAATTCAGAAAAAAATGAAATTTCTCAAAAAAGTACAAAAATATTAACTTAGCTAAATATTGATCTTATAATTCAAAAAACGATGTTTATTCTCTCAAATAAATATTATAAAAGTGTAAAAAATAGTTCTAAAATAGGTCTTCCATTAAATGGCAGCAAAACCCTTTTTTAGAAAAAAACAATTTTCAAGAATAAAGATAGACTTATTCTTATATATTTTCTAGGAAAATCATTACGCGAATGTTATAAAGATGATTAAATATATAATATATTGATTTAGTAAAAATAATTCACCAAAATTGGTTGAATTAATTTATAAAAATATTTTTTTCTAGATAATCATATCCTATATTTTCCAAAATGGTTTTAGTTTAATTTGTTGTTAATTAGTAGAAAAATAATTCATATTATATGAATTTATAAACAATGTTTTATTAATTTAATTAATACATATCATATCCTCAATTATAACAGATCGGTGATAACTATTATATTATTTTAATAATAATAATTATATATTGTAGTTTGGTAAAACATGGTCTTGCTTGTAACACAAGATATCGAAGGGACTCTTTATTATGGGAAACACTATCTAAGATAAGTTTTATTTATAATTAAATATAAACTTGGTATTAAATGTGTCATATTCTAAATTCATTGTTACGTACTCTAAAATATAAAATCAGTTTTGTGTATAGTTCAAGAATAACTTGGTGTAGCGTGTAATAAAATTCATCAAAATTTTAATTTATATAAAAAATAATTCTTAAAGACTCAGGGTGTTACATTATATCCCCTTAAAATGAATTTATCCATATAAATTCATTTGGATCATAAAAGTTTTAATACAAGAATGTTCCATTAATTGGAACCCATATCTAAAAAATGAATATTAATAAATCCCTAAAAAAAAAGTTAGGAACATAATAATTACCCAAGTAACTCAAAAATAGTCTCCACAATTGAGAATATAGGTGAAGATTTTGGATATGGGAGAAAATAGTAAATACATATATAGAGAGATAAAGATCACTAATCACAAAAAGTGGGTGATCCATAGAATGTTAAAAACCATAATAACATAACCTAAATTAGCATGAAAAAAGTATTTTTATCATCAAAATGATGATAAAAAGAATTTTTTTCTTCAATATATTTTTCCAAAAGTTTAATTTATTTTACCTGGAGATATACTAAATTAATTATATTCCATGTTATATAAACAATATCATCCTTTGGTTATGCTCGGATAAATTTCCACTTCCCATATTAATATATGAAATAATTTTTTTATCCTTGAAGTATTAATTGATCGTAATATCAATAGATAGAATGAAAATTCCTTCCACTAATCATTAGATATCATTAAAATAAATAATGTTTACCATAGGTTATCCAGTATGCATAATCAATATATGGTGAAGTAATATTTTAGTCTCAAAAACCTCATCCAAAGATAAAATCAAATAAGTAAATCAATGGTTAACATTATAACCCTTCAAAAACACAATTCACCCTTTATTACTTAAATAAGATATTGTCTTTTACAAAAAATAATTTCATTGGAAACTTGCATCCATCTTTATATTGATAGAATATAAAATCTAAATTTATTAATATAGAATCTATATAGAGGGAGATAATCAAATAAAATTTCACCAAATGATGAATAATAATATTATCCTAGGGATTATTCTTAATAAGCAAACATGAAATTACCAACTAAGGAAGGGAGAATAAGTTTACCAAAATTATCAAGATTCACTTTATCCATTGTGATTGCATAGTATTTACCTTTATCCCTTGGATTAAGAGATTAATTATATTGATCATCATCATTAACCACTGTTTTTAAGTACTTGTTATCATAATTCCCATAATCCTTACATTTGAAACAATGATTTATAGGAAGGACATTCTTTGGACAATTCTCTTTATTCCATTTCTTTTAGAATTCATCTAATCGATGACCTTTTTTTATACATTTAAAACATTTAAAAGTTACCCTCTTAAAATTTTCTCCATGTAACATTCCAAAATTTGAAAATAAGGTAAATCTAATATTCTTCTCTCCATAGTTTTCATAGTTTTATTTGAATTATACCCTTATTTTATTATCATAAAAATGAGATGAATGGGAAAAATTAATCTCCCATTTGATAAGAAGAATATTAGGAAGATACTTACTAAAAAATATTCTATTGAACTCATCCCAATTTATGGATTAAATTTTATCTTATCACCTCAAATTGTTGATAAAGTTCCACAACATTTTCACTTCACACACCAAGAAATAAGTTCCTAGTATATCCTTTGCATGTTCTGAATAACGAAGAATAAAAAATATATTTTTAGTGGTATATAAACATTACTCATCAACTAGTTTATTAGTTGTTCCATTAACCGATGGTGTAATTTTCCTTAATAAAGATTCATGAAAATGTTGTTCCCTCCTTTCATCATTTTAATGTTTAGCATTATCCATGTCTTCAAATGGTTTTGTGATCATAAAAATGTGGGTTTTCATTCCATTTTCCATAAAATTGTATTTCTTGGTAGGAGAATCATTTCATTTTACATTTCCTTCCTCATTTACATGATTCATTTGGGTTATAGAAATTGACTACAACTAGAATGCATAGTGTGAGTAAACATTATCCTAGATAAAAGCATAATATCTGGAAAAATAACCAATAGGATATCTAAATCATGGAACTAATTTCATAATTTATGAAAAAATTGTTTTATTCTTGGTTATTCATATTCATATTTTATATAAATCCTTCAGGACGGTTAATAATCAATCTGTGAATTTCTAAATAATATACCCTTCGAATGTCAAACATGGTGTGAAACAAGGCCTGTTTTCATGAACCAGTTCCCAATTAAGTCTAGATCAATACAGTGTTTTTAGGTTTGTTACCCCTATGTACATATTTTTTATATCCATATATAATTTTAGTATCCAATCATTGAAGTAAATTCTAGAAAACCACTCACTAAATCCTTTACCAAAATCCAAGGATAATTTCTTATACATTAACTTATCCTTATACATAAACTTTTATTCATCCCTAGACATATCCTTAAAAATATCCCTAGGTATCTCCCTAATGTCTTACCATCATACATTCCCAATTTTGAATAAACATTTACTTTGGTAAAAACTATAGTGATCTGTGCTTAACATACACTAATATAACATCATTTTAGATTAATATTCAGAACAATATAAAATTACATTCCAATGGATCATAATAGTTAAGTGTATATGGAAAATAGTAACATAATATTCTAAAATGATGAGAGACATTCAATGTTTCCCACAAAGATGATCCCATTTGTTACTCCTAATAACGTCCTTTCTTCATAACATGGGAAAAATAAACATAAGAAAAGGTGGGCTCAGATTCTCAGTAAGATTAGATAATGGAGATATGTAAACATAACATGATTATAAATGTATGAGAACATGATCATTACATTTGGTGATCATACCTTTCATATAAAATATTATAATAATAAGTAATGGACTACATATTGGTATTTTAGACTACATGAATCATAATATAATCAAATAACATGAGTCATGAGTACATAAAATAGTCATAAGACATAGGCATGTGTCATACACATCAACTTATGAAATTGTGAGGATGTGTAAATAGAGATAGCTTCACTCATTAAGTTGAAGATAGAAAATAAGGATCTCACATAATCCTATGGACATGAAACCAGTTCCATACACAAAATTGTGAACATATAATATGGTTCATTCCTAACATTGTGGAAATTTAATTAGGTTCATGAATAAGATTTTGAAAATTTAATCACGTTCATGAAAAACATTATGAACATGTTATCTGGTTCTTGCATAGGCGACTATACCTCTGAGGTGGGACACACCACCATCCCCAATGGAATTACATTATTCATAGTGGAATGGGTTACACCTTCATCAAATAGTGGATCATTCCCATATACATGTTCCCATCATTATTTCATGAGTTATAAATATTTACTCATTTCATTGGAGGGAGGTATAGGTCCCACCAATCACATAAAGAAATCATACATATGTATTCCACAAGATAAAAAAATCATAATCTATGAAATGAAATGGATATCTAAACATATAATCATATATTAAACTATATATAAGATAAAGGATTCACAATCAATTCGTTACATCATAACCCATGGATGGAAGTGGGTTTCAAAATCACAAAATATGTGGAAGAGAAATGGGTGGCATAAACATCATAACAACTAATCATAAACCATATAATATTGAATATGAATGATATTAATAGAACATACCAAATGTATGGAAGAGGTAACACAAAAATATGCAATATTAGATGGGAAATAAATTTGAAATATCATTTAGTGAAACATTTATTGATCAAAATATTATTCCTGTTTTGATAAATTTAGTATAAGACATAATATATTTTGAAATAATTTTTATTTTAAAATTACCATCAAAACATATAAAAGTTATTTTTAAAACCATAATACATTTTAAAATTTATTTTCATTTAAAATAAACTTAATCTTTCATTTAAAATCATTTTTAATTTTTTTAGAAAATGTGGTTTTTCATTAAAACTGATTCCCAGTCAAAGATAGAAATATGTCTCTGTTTTCTGAAAAACATTATATTAATTATCATTAGTACCAAAGAGTGAACAAATGATATGATTAAATGGGGATATTATTAATAACTATAGGATAATAAAATTCCTGATATTTATTGAGTAATGGATTGAAATATTTATTCATTGGAAGAAAAATCGTAAAAAATCCCGATAAATGAAGTGATTTTAGAAATTAGCTCTTACAACATTGGTAACAATGAATCATAATAACCATGAGAGAATAATATTATGGGAAACATAAAATATAATGAAAAAATTATATTGAAGATATAATATGTCAAAGGGTAGAATATACATGTCTTAAAAGTATATTGGGGCATAACATAACATGTATCTCAAAGAAATAAGAGTGTGAAAATATTACATTACCAATTTGGTAACTTTTGAACCATACTCCTCATGAAAGATTGATAAACAAATTGGTATGTAAATAAAAATATATTTGAGGATAATAATCACAAAATTATAACGTGGTAATTATACACACCATATAAAAGAAATGAGTGGGGAATATGAAATATGTCTCACAGAAATATAAGTGAGACAAGGAATCCCATTACATTAATTCTTGAATTTTTTCATACGCATTCAATGATCATATATAATAAATATAAATTTATTATAAATATATTGTAGTACCATATTCATATATATAATACCATATGATATTTACTTATGACTTCATATTAGCAACTTATTAACAATTCCCTATTAATGTTATGTTTCAGGTAAGAACCACTTTTTTGTACATGTTTCGACTTTTTATTCATTTTCTGTTAACATAAATAATGATTTTTTAATTTCAATAAATTATCCCAATATATTATTATCATATATATTAATTATATATTAATTTATAACAATCCATGAAATATAGAAATTAATATATATGAATATATATGACACATTTTTATATATATTATATTTCTAGAAGAGTTATTATTTCAAATATATAATAGATATTTATTAAACCCATCCCTGATACATTAAATGTAAACAATGAATGAATCACATCAATTTAAGGATTCAGTAGTAGACAGGTCGACAAACAATGTTTTCCTATTCCCAAAAAATTAAAAGCATGAAGATATTTATTATATAATAATTCTAAAAGAATAAAATATCATAAATAAAATAAATATGATATATAAATATGATATTAATCATTATTATAAACCTTAAACGGTGGTAATTAATGATCAAATGACATTAGTTAGTGAGGTGGTAGTCCACCGTATACACGAATGAGGATTTCACAACTCATTTGAAGGAATTGTGCGATGGTGTAGGGAAAAGACATAACATAAAAACATATATTTATATTTCGGATAATTTTTTTATAATATAATATTTATGTAATAATAATTTAAGGGGGTGGTCATGAAAATCGAACTAAAATTTACATGGATGAACATTACGTGTTTTTCGGGTAACTCCTTTGGTTTACACCATAGGAATTAATTGGTTTAATTTATACACAAATTTATGATTTTTGGATGAAATTATGAATTTTTGGAGATAATATGTTAAGATTTCGGTATGTACAAATGTATTGAGTGGCATTCATAAGTGAGGGGGGTGTATTCCCTTTTATAGTAGAGGAGTAGTGACAGTATTTTAAATACGATAATGTGAACTGTATTGAGAGGTCTACCTTAAACAATGTGACTCCAATAATGGTAAATTTTCTAGAAAATATTGTACATGCTCTAAATATGGTAATACAATGTATTTTTTTAATTTTTTATAGGTTATTTTACCAATTAAATTTAATGTTTAACCACATAGTAAACTAAATTTTTTCTTAGAAACTGTAATTACTTTTAATTTTTTTCTCTAAATTTTTTAATCAAAAAGTAATTCTAAAATACTAAATGGTATAAATAATTTTTATTAAAAATTTTTATTTTATTTTTATAAATTATAATAAAAATATTAGTAGAATTTAACTTAAAATTAATTCAGTAGATGCATGTAAAAATGGATTTTAAAGAAAAAACATCTAAAGTTTCAAATGTTTTTATATCCATCTCAATGTTAAACATAATTAAATGAACTTAATTGGATTTATTGGCATATAATTTTTCTAATTATAAATTAAAAATTATTTAAAAAATAATTTAAATATATAAAATAATTTTATAGAAATGAAATTTTAAATTCAAATTCGGTATTTTCACTATTCATCCCAAAAATAAAAAATCTCAGTAATGTAGAAAACATTTACCTAAAGTAAATTTTTATATTAATATTTCACGAGTTAAGTTAACATTTTCACATAAAAATTATAAAATTTTCGAAAATTAGTTTTTATACAAGTCTACCATTAAAAGGTGGTAATCCCGTTTTTTAGAAAAATATTGTGTTTTTAGCCTAAAGTTTGATTTATTTTGATATATTATCTAGGAAACTAATAGGATGAATAGAAAATATCTAATTTAATTTATAATATATTCTTTTAACTAAAATCATTTATCAAAGTGGTATAATTTATATATTAAAATATTTTCAAGCAAAATATTTCCTATATTTTCAAAAAGGGATTTATTTTCTTTTCAAGCTAATTGGTAACCAAATAGTTAATCTTATATGGTTATTTGTACCATTTTTTAATAATATAATTTATTAATTTAATTACCTATATTCCATTAGCTATGATATAACTATAATATTATTTTTTTAAAAATATTAATATTATATTATATTTTGGTAAAACCTGGTCTTGCGTGTAACATAATCTATGGAAGGGAGTCAATATTGCGTACAACTCAATTTAATTTTCATGTTGTGTGCAAAATGACATAATTTTTTTATCAAATGTGAAAATATGAAACTCAGTGTTGTGTATACCGAATGATATGTTTTTTTCCTATAATGCAAGCTTAAATTGTTGTAACATTTAACAGAAGCCATCAATAAATTTTATTTTATTTGAAAAAATAATTCATAAAAACTCTAGGTGTTACATTTAATATCTCCGCATCTTATCTATTATATTTCATTAATTTATACATTCTTATAATAATTTAGTATTAGTATCCTATACCATAAACAAAATTAATATACTCAAAACATATTAATGTACAATTCTTTAAAATAATCTTGATTTTTCATAGTTAATAAAAAATAAAATATATTATCTATATATATATATATACTGGTATCACTTGAATAAGGTTTATGAAAAATTATTATGAGATGGTTTAGAATCATATAAAACTAAAATCTATTTAAGGGAAATCATGGGGTGAATGATATAAAAACCTCAATTTTAAAGATATAGAATAAGACTCTAGGCTGTTGAAAATTATGATCTAGTATCCATAAATCCATTGATGAATATAGAACTTAATTAAAATATAATTTCAATAACTAAGATCCAAAAATAATATCCCAACATTTCCTTTATGTTTATAACCTGTAAATAAATCTTAGTCATGGTTGAACAAAAGATAATATTATGCCCAACCTAGTGTGTAACTTCTTATAACCATGGTATATAATTTATAGATATTAGTTTAATAATTTATATTAATGAATAAATCAAATAAAAATAATAATATTTTATGTTCCTAAACAATAAATTATGCAATAAGCTAAATAAATGAACAAATTTTGAATTCTGAAATAATATTATCACTTATGACCATTTTGAAAATAAATAGTTATAAACACATTATAATTTACACATTCATTACATATATTCCATAGGTATAAATAATTATAAACCTTTCATATATATTTAATATTAAAATATTCATATAATTAATTTATAAGGCGTTTAATGTGACATTATTCATATCTAAAAAAATTGATAATTATAAATAAAATTATAATTTATATAATCTTTACATAATTTATATAATAATTAATAGAAGTAAAATATATAATATTTAATTTAATTTTAATCTTCATTAAATTAACCAAAAAGTGTTTTTACGGTTTAAATAAAATTAAAAATAAGGAATTTAATATGAAAATTTCATATTATTATCCCTGAACATTATAATAATTTACGAACAATATTATATATTTTAGCTTATTATTTATTTTATAAATTATTTATAGTTTAATTTACCATTTAAATCCACTTTACACCTTCATCACGTCCTCCAATTTTTTATTTGGAAAGATTTAAATCATCTATTTTGATTTTGTTGATTTATGTGATAAGAAATATTTTTAAAAATGTTATTAAATTTTTTAAATATAAAAATCATAACAATTTTTTATTGAACCCAAAATGTGGGTTTTCTGGAATTATAATACATTACCAAGAGAAAAAATGTATATTTTCATTAGTATAAGATGCTTTGGATTGATACATTAAACGTCATACTATTTAATCCATGATATTATTTTAGTCCATAATATCATTATAATCAAATGGAAATCCCATTCTATAAAAACCAGGATCATTTATTTGGTAAAACCATAAAGAATAATTTTTTTCATGATAATTCACTTTCAAGAAATTCCCTTCCCCATTTTCTATAATGTAATATAAGTTTTAAGAAATTTTATAAAACCATTCCCATTCTTCATATAATTACATCATTGTCTTTTGAAAAAAATCAAGTACCATGATCGTTTTCCTCAAAACACATCATGATTTAGGAAAAAAAATTTCTCCAATTTCCTTTTTATATAAAATATAAATCTATATGAAATGGAAGAATCACTGATACCATTAAAGAATTTTAGAGATGATAACCCTAGTCTAAACAAAGTATAATTAATATTCCAGGATTCATTTTTCAATAAGATATTTCTATTCAATTTGGATCGAGTAAATATAATTAAAGAACTTAGTTTTTTGTCTTGTAAACTGGATCTATCAAAGAGATTCCACAAAATATTGTTTAAAATACTTAATATACAACCAATATAATCATTCCACTTATAGTATGTATGAGTTTCGTGAATTATCAATTTCAGAAAAGGATCTTCACATCCGAATGGTTTTCTAGAAACTCTGTTTGGGAGAGAGAGGATGTGTTGACATTGAAGAGTTTCAGTGATCAAATCATAATGTCACAAACTTTATATTTAAAAACTAGTATGTTAATAATATATAAATATAATGGAATTTTTGGATTACATATGTTTCTAAAACATTTATTCACTAAATGAAATGTTAAATAAATGTTTCATAATTTTGAAATTTTATAACTCTCATGTTAACATTTAAATAATTTTTTTACATTTAAACAATTTATTTGTAATTTAAAATTCATCAAAATATAATCATATAATATTATAAAATAAACACGATATATTAGTTTTAACAACGCATAAATTATAGAATAATCTCATAATGTATGCATTTTCATGAAATAAACCATGATGTTATGAAATTTACTATGATGTGGTGTACAACATCACAACCCAAAGAATGTTTTATACCACACTTCACTATTTATAATTAATAAATATTTATTATATAATAATTAAATAAAAGAAAATTTTAGGAAACAAGGGGAATTAAATTTAATTAATAATGATCAATATTGGTGAAAATAAAAGTTTCACCAAAGATTAATTATTTGATTATTTTTAATATCTGATATTTATTTTAATAAATTCGTTCATAATTTTATTGTCTTATATTGAATCTTTATTTAATCCAATGTTATAATTATTTTCTAAAATATCTATGAGGGGTGAATAACTATTTTAAAACATCTTCTTTAGAAATGAATATCTTTTATTAATTTAAATAAGATCATAATATATCAATTCCATAATCCTATGTCTATAACATCACTAAATATGAAATAAAATATCGAGCACACATAGATTAATAGATCTATTTGGTTTAACCAAATGTGTTACATCCAATGATCATACACATAACATTGTTTTGGTGTATAAATAACCAGTAATGTTATAGTGAATATAATTTTCATAAAAGATAACACCAATACTAAGCTCCTTATATATCAAAATTTTATTCATGTGCATTGCATCCTAAGAACTAACCTTACTTTCTCATCTTAACTCACTATATTGGGAGGATAATTCAATAATTAACTCTTATGATATTGTCATATTTTTAGGAAAGACCAAATAACACCAATACATCATAGTTTTTTTCTTTAATAGAAAAAACAAAACACCCCTTGTCCATTTATTATCAATTTTCTGATAATTAAATATTCAAGAAAATATCATTCATTAATACTTCTAACCGTCTTTTTTATGTGATAATTGTAATATATATCACTTAATTATATAATTAATACCAAATATATTTGAAAAAGTTTTTCTAAAAAAATAATAAAATAAAGTCTTTTATAAAAAAATCAACAGTCTCAATTTTAAAAATACATACAAAACATTCTTATTCAAATTTCAAATAATCTAAATAATTTCTTTATTCAATCTACCAAAATTCCCATTAAAATATCTATTTAATCCAATTTCATTTAACATATTTTAAAACTCCTAAAAAATTAGTAAAGAATATATTTATTAATTCTTTAATTTCATTCAATCTATACTTTCATAAATCCCCATCTTCATGTATCACTTATACATGTTTTAAAAAATTAATTACAATAATAAAAAGTTTTATATATTTATTACATGTAGTTTAAATCTCTGAGAAATCATAAATATCCTAGTGAAAAATCAATTCAATATTTTTTTACTACTTTATTCTTCAAATCAATATAACATAGTAGTTTAATTAATTTACAGTAGTTATGTATTTATAATTCAATTTTACTTTATTAGTTGAAAATTTAACTCCCATATAATAATATTTATTTTATATATAAATTTCCTTATAAAAGTATACTTTATTAATACATAGATTCATACATCCTCAAAATTATCTAAATCAATTCAAACACTGAAAATATTATTCAAAACAATTTTTTTAGAGAAAAATTCTATTAATATCTAAATTTAAATGTTGAAAAAAATTAAAAAAATGATTCATCCACTCACTCATTTTTCTATAAATATCCCCCTTAGAGTTTTGTTAAAATATTTATTATGAAAAAATCATTTTTAAATAATTTAGAATCTTTTATTTAGATAAATACATCCACTATTCAATGAAGATATTCCAATATATTATACTAAGATATTAAAGGAAAATAGATATACTAATTTTAAGTTATATTTTCTACGTACTTATCAATAATTTTATTTTGATTCTTAATACATATTTATTTATAATTAATTTTAATCATTCATTTCAATGATTCATCTCACAAATAGATATCCAATTTTCCCTTGTAGAAAATTATTTCCTTAAAACTCTAGTTATTTCTCTCTGTAATCCTTTCTACCCCTTTGAAACACAAACATAAAGGGTATAAATTCAATTTAATATCAAGTTTTATCATTCAATTAAAAAATTATCTCAATCATGTTCCCTAGTGATACTTTATTCAAATATCTACATGAGATTAAAGGGGAAAATGTTATTGATACATGTGAACCTTAATTATAAAAATCATAATCATGTCTCTTTTTTTAAACATCAAGCACCCCTTTTATGTTTTTTCTAATTGTGGATTTTATTTTTTACTATACACCAAATGGATTATATCTTACCCTTTTTCTAAAGAATATAATAATAAAATGTTCAAAATTATAATAATATTGGAGATACTGATACCTTATAAATTTTCCAAATTTGAGGTAGATTATGGAACAACAATATTTTATATATGTTTATCAAATAATAGAGTTTCTAGTGGGGTTTTAAAGATATCACCCACTTTTACCATTTCTTTTCAATAAAAATAATTAATGAAAATATACTTGATTTCATTATCTTTTGTCCATGAGTTCTTAAATGGATTTTTCTAGGATTAATAGTACTCTAGTTATCACAACATATCACTATTAGTTGTTAAAAATCATTAAAAAGTTATACCATTTTTAATTTCAATGAATAAAATTGAGAACCCAACTCACGAGTACAGATATATTAAAAATCTATAGTACTATGTTATGTACTCTCCTACTTCTTTTCTCATTCAATATATTAAATTATCTTTAATATAAAATTATTATATGCATTTTATATTTTATTGTGAATATATTCTTCATAATCAGTAACATAATATTTTGTGATATCATGTTTCTTTCTATATTAATACCACAAACTATAGTGATTAGTTCCTTTTAATAATTTGTGTGTTCCTAGAATAACCAAGATCTTTTAATCTATTAAATTACATTGAAATAATATATCCTATAAATTTTCATACAAAATATGATGATTAGTATTATAAAAATATATCAATAATATATTTATTTTTCAATAAAGTATTAATCCCACAATCTTTATTACCTCGCTTATATAACATTTTCCATCACCATGATAATAGTTTAAAATTTATTATTCTTGTTTTTACCAGATTTATTTATTATTTTTATCATTTATGAGATAAAATTATACCCAAATTATTTATTCACTGACAACCCAAGAAAATATTTTATCTGTTTAATCACATTTATCTTAAATTCTACTTTAATGAGATCTAAAAACCTTTCATAAGTTTAAACTTGGTTTCAAACAAGTAAAATATCATCTACATCAACAAAAATAATGAATTGTTATTGAATTTTGAACATTACAAAATGATTATGATCAAAACATCTTTTAAATTCCATAATGTTAAAAAATTATTGAAATTTGGTACCACATTGTTGGAATTTTTAATTTATTCAATAAAAATAATTCTCCAAGTCAAAAACTGTTTCTCTTAAATATTAATTTGAAAGACATAGTATTTTTAATATATAATTCTTCATTTATAACACCATTTAATAAGTATTTCTTAACATCTATTGGAAGTATATTATATATTTTTCAGTACATTTTTATGAAAATTCTAAATTACATCATGTATTTATACAAGAGAAAATGTGTCATTCATATCAATACATTCATTATTGTCATATCCTTTAAAAACATGTATGTATTTGTTTCTCATCACTTTCCCTTTCTCAGCATGATTTTTTTTCAACAATTTTTTTTAAAAAAACATTCAGACAATCTAGTCTATCTCCAAGATCCAATGTGTTTATCTTTTTATTCTGATCATTTTATTAAATCATGAATTTTAACCATGACTTAACCTTTTCTAGAACTTCATATGAACTTGGATTTTCATGATATAATTGAAAAAATTTAAACATGTTCCCTATTATTCTATTCTGAATGGGTGTTATTTTTTCAACCAATATGGTTCAATCATTTATGTCATCTTCCTTCACATTCCAAGATACATGGTTGATTCATCCATTTTTCCATCACCCTTAAAATTAATTTTTAATTTTTTTATTGATATGTGTTTTTATTATCCTCAAATTACACTCAAGGATACCTCACTCAATTTATGTCTATTTGAGTCTAATATGTACAAGTATAAATTTCCTACCTAATAATATCCAAATTACTAAATTATGTAATATTTTTAAGCCTTTCAATGCTGATTTTTTCATTAATTACCATGAAATGACCATTTATTTACCACGTCATAAAACATTACTAGTGTTGGTTTTTATTTATAATGAAACAGTTACAAAAAACACCCTGATGTGTTTAATACATGTTTTCTTTGAATTATAAACATTATACGGTGTGGTATACTTACAGTAAACACTCTTATTATTCCACCATTATTTATATCATTTATAAATCAAAAAACTTAAAAAAAACTACATTTCAAAAAAGGTTTTACACTATAATGTAAATTTTAAACTAGGACAGTTCTATGAGACCAAATGATTTCTTTCAATCATACTTGATAACTTACTCAGTGCTTATATAATTTGATGTTATTGATGTAATATTAGTATTATTTATATGAGGGTCTATACCTTGATCAACCAGTGATACTATTATGTTTCTCATCTCAAATAATAATTCCCAAAATTTATTCCAATAGTTCCGGAACCTCATTATATTTAATTATATGTATAAAATTTGGGAGAAACTCTTCAATTATAGACTATGGAATATTATCCTCCGTAGTCTATCCTAAAAAAATTTATGTATGAAGGGAATAAATATTGATGGTTCAATTTATTTACAAAAAATTATCTAATTATCTCAATAATCAATCTAATATAATTCCCAACTCTAACCTCTACTAGAATGAAGGTTATTCCCAATCCCCTTGGGCTAAAAATGGTTCCTATGAATTAATGGAAGAACATTTGGAATGGTTTCAAACCTAAATATGATTTATCAAAACCATGGATTATACAGAAAAAGTACATCATATATCATTAAAACTTTATAATTATATAACTAAAACATATAAATAGAAACAAAAGATAAATAATCCAACCAAGTCATAATCAATAAATCTGTTCCAACTCATTTAAATAAGTATGAAATATCATCCATGTCAGATTCCAAGCAAGATAAAATAAAAAGAAAATATGTAAAAAATAAAGAAAGTTATTATTGATTGATATATTAATAACCAAAGATAAACAAAACTAGAACCAGACCATCTAAGAACCTCTTTGTAACTGATGTTTTCACCCCATATCCCAACTAATGATTGTTATCCAAAAATGGGATAATTGAAGATTAAATGGTCTCAGAACCAATAATATATATATATATATATACAAGATAAATAGCCTATTATGTTTCCAACCTTTGAATCCTTACCATTACATGGATATCAAATTCAATATATTCTTGTTAAAAATAAATTAAAAGTAATCAAGATTTTAAAAAGGATTTACATAAAGAAAATAATAACCTTTCGGGGTCTTGTCAAAACATCCTTTTTCATATTTTCATTAAATGATAGAAAGTGATTTGATTATTTTTTTTCCGAATATAAAGACATAGTATTGACATACATTAACATTACATTAATTTCTTGGAATACTTAATACATTATTGAAACAGACCCCCAAAGACCATTTTAGTTTTGTTCATTTGGAAACATAGAAACATAAAAACTAGTATATGATCAATTGATATTATCACCAAATAAGTTCTTCAATATTAACACCTCTATTAGAAATATCATATATGGAATATATCTTCATAACATATGGAATGGAACATAAATAGGGGTGATCTCAGATTCTCTGTAAGTGTAAAAAAGGGAGTCATTTAAGAATAATCATAAGAATAAGGATATAAGAGCATGATCATGAAAATATAAGATCATATCATGCATATCAATGATAATTAACAAGAATCATGGCTTAAAGTCGGTAGATCATAAAAAATGAATCCCAAGGAAAAAAGAACATAATCCATGAAACCATAACATTAGAATAAAACAATGATTTCTAATAGAAATATAATCATATATAATGATTTCCATATAAGTCAAGACATTGAAACTGATTCAATATTAGTGGAAAAAGTCATTTACGGAACCAAATTCACACCCTGTTCCAACCCTGTATTACTGAACCAATTTCACCCCCATTCTTTCCCAATAATTCTAAACCCTATTGACTGCATTTTACAACTCAATAAAACTAATCTGAGTTTATTTCTCATTCTAGCCATATCTATCTAAAGATATATAAATCTTACCCAATGAATTGGATGGAGATAAAGGTCCCACCCATCTCCTAATGAAATAAAATATAAATTTATTAGAAATCATAATAAATCATATCATAACCCATTAAGTGAAATGGGTATTATAAGCATGTAATTATATCATAACCTGTGGAAAACGATAGGTTTTATAATCATTTTATCCTAAACTTAACCCGTGAAATGAAGCAGGTTTCAAATGAATATAACCCATGAAAGAGAAACATGATTCATCATAATCATTAAATAAATACCTAAAATATTCAATAAATAATATGAATGGAACCTTTATATTAATTCTTAAAGGGAATGAGTAACATCTATAGATGACATCTATGATGGAAAATAACTTGAAAAGTTATTTTCCAAAAATTACATGAGGAAAATATCATCTCTTATTTAAAAAAGGGATATTTAAAAATAAAAACCTTTTTAAAATAATTTTATGAAAATAAATAATAAATCATATAAATAAATCTTTGAAAACCTTATTTTAGGCGTTTTCTTTGAATGTATATAAGGAGATCTTGAAATCAATTGGAAAACCATTTTCTTTGAAAACTTAAAAAAGTAGCATGAAAAGGTTTTAAAAACCATTACTTTGAAAATATTTTAAAAACAAATAAATAAATCCTGAAAAATTCTTTAAAACAATTTATTTTAAAATATGTTTAAAACAAATAAATTATTCTTGAAAACTATTTGAAATAATTTTTAGATAACATGGTTTTGAAAGAACATAGATTTTCGATTGAAGAGAGAGGTAATGTTTGGCTTTATTAAAAACACTCTCTTAATAATATTTTATACAGAAGAGTATACAAATTGTAAAAATAGATGAATATATCATTAATAACCATATTAGAATAAAATTCATGAATGTTCTCATGATATGGATTATAATATTTAAACAAGGGAAGCATAATAATAAATAATCTCAAGAAGCGATAAAATTGTTTAATTAAACTATTATCACTAAGTAACATTGAACGACACTAACTATGTAATAAAGTGAAATTACTTGAAGCATAAAATACCTTTAAAATATGGATATTAATGATATAAAAATTAAAATTAATTATATAAACCTAATATAAAAAAATATAGGTGCATAATATGTATGTGTCTCAAAGAAGGTAAATTGATCCAAAACTATCTTACTGATTTGGTATCTTTTGAAATATAATACCCATCAAATTAATTTTATAGACTAGATATGTAAATAAAAATAATTTTATGTATTATAATCATATAATATATCCACATTATGTATACACCCCACAAAAAAGGAATATGTGTTGTATAAATCATGTATCTCGCAGAAATAAAAATTGAGATGAAATCCACTTAACTTTTTTCTTGACTCTCATCATTCTCATTAAAAAATCCTGTATAATAAATTTATGATTATAATACATATAAAAAATATCCATTCTATTGTCTATAATAATATATACAGTTTTATTATTACTTTATATTACCCTCTTGTTTACAATTCTGTGTTCAGGTTACGTTATAGGTAATATTTTCATTGTTTTAAGCATGTGTCTTAATTTTTTATATATTTGGTCCTTATCATTATATCCTGATATTTATAATTTAAACCATGATATATATATTATTTATAAAAATTATATGTTTATTATATATATATATATATATGAAATGGAATACACCGTTCATGGATATGGTAAGCGGTATGTACACAAGCCATTGTTTCTGTTTTAATTGTCATATTAAAAGAAAGAAAGTACCTAATATATATATATATAATTATTATAGAAGAAATATTATATCATATATATCATATATTGTCACTTAACCCTTCCTTAATAAATTCTTTGTAGTGTGTGAACGAATCACATCGCTCAGAGGTGGAAGTAGTCCACACATCCTGAAATGAAATTTACATATTAAAAAAATGAAGAGTATACGGATATGTGTTTTAAAAGAATTACATAAGATTAAAGAAATTATAAATATCCTATATATTTTATATAAAAATATTTTTCATCATAATTACCACCATGAGAGGTGGCAAAGGAAAAACGAACAATCATCCTTTTGTGAGGTGGTAGTCTGCTGTACACATAAACAACATGTTCATTACCCATTTGATAGAGGCGTGTGTTAGTTTATGTTGAATAATTATAATAAAAAGATAATCATATGTTTAAGATAAACCTATTTTTATACAATAAAGGAATAATAGTATTTTAGGTGTTAGAGAACGAAAATAAAAGAATGGAGTTTGAGGGAGGGTGTTGCCTCTTAATCGGGTAAATCCTTTTTGTTTCCACCAAATAGATTCTTTGGAAGGATTTTTTCTTAATTATATGATTCAAGGAGGACGGTATGGATATTGGGAGACTATTTGGGAAGAGTTTGTATGAGGACCCAACCTTAAACATTACATAATCTAGCTATTTCAATAAGATATACTCTATTACATTGTTAAAGATCTTTTAACATTATAGTGTAAGAAAATTAATACATAAATCATATATATCTACACATAAGAATACAAAGTTGTACCATTATATATGTATCCATATCTTCCAAAACATAAAATTTTTAACACTAAACAACAACATGATTTTTTTGAAAAATCTTTATAACATTTAACTCGACTTCCTCATTTCCATTAGACATATTTATAACATGTGAAAAGAATTTAAAAAATGAAATGGGTATAAAAATATTATTAAGAGATAATAAGAAAGAAATAAACCATTAGTCCATGAATACATATAAACATATGATACCATTTTCATAATGAAAAACTTCTCGCCCATATATTATTACTTTGTAAAAAAATGAGATTTATATAAAACATAGAGAGAATAAATAAAACCTTAAAGGAATATTAAATAATTACATACTAATATTGTAGGCCTCACTACTACCTTATGATTTGTAACCCTTACAACTACCTTACAATGTTACCGTCCTAGCTACCTTATAGTGTATCCATCACAGTTATGCATGGAGTAACCATATGACCGACCTCCAACATACACATACCCAATGCATTGGGGGGAGATTTATGAACCAAAATTTATCAAAAACAATTACCATGAATTAGAACATAATCATTAAACACGAATAATTTCATAAAAACATTACATTTGAATTTTGTAAAATAGAAATTTAAAAGAGGATTTTTATATGAATGTCTCTTAAAAATATCATATAATTGATGGGATAAATTAATATAATGAAATGAATATGTTTATACACTAAAAATAACCATAATAAGACATTATATAAACAAACATTCATAAAAAATAATCCTAATACCATATAATGAATAACGTATAAGGTTAACCGAATGAATGGAAATTGGGTTAAGAATTCCCCTAACTCAGGTTCGTCTTACCAAATTTTTTTTAAACTTTTTGTATAATGGTTTAAAGGGAGTTATTAATTTTTTAAAGAAGAATAATAATTTTTATAACACCTTATACTATCATTTTATAACATAATTCAACCCATTTATTAATAATAATTTATTATTTCCATTGTTTTAGGTGTGTGATTTACATGATTTCCATGGTCGGTTCCTAAAGTATTTTCTCATTGAGTGGATGAAAAACTCTAGAAGTAGGAAAAATGGTGTTAATATGTTTAAAAAATATTAAATTATTCCATAAATAATTTTGGACATATAGTATGGTGATGAATAATTCGGTAAATCATTAGTTGTATTCATTTAGATCATTTCATCTGTTATTCGATACTCACAATATTATTTCATCATATAACATTAATATTATGCTTATAAATTAATTATAGAACATAAGAGAATTTATATAGTACAATTTAATATATTTTTCAACAATTTAATTTGTTTTACAACATACATTTAAGAAATTAAAGGGAATTAAAAACATATCATCCACATTGTCGGTAAATCGACACATCACTGTCAGTGATTTCATTTTTAGAATAAGAGGATGATGAGAGGAAGAATGATGATTAATTTTTGCGTAATAATGATAAAAATCATGAATATATATAATAATATATATTTCACGCCAATTGAATAAGGGTAGGATAATATATTAAAATAAAATAAAATAAATGAAAAGAAAGTACAAGAAAATGAAAGATGATTTTTACCTCTTAATCTCTTCTCCTTGAGATCATCTTTAAGGCCTTTGAAATTGGCATTTTTGTGAGACCAGTTGGTCTGGGACATGTGGAAGATCGTTAAGAAGGGTACTTTGAAGAATTTATGTAATTCTAAAATCATAACAGCTGTGAGAGGAAGGGGGGTGAGGGTTGTATTTATAGTGTAGGATTGGATGAGTTTTCCATTAATTTAATCATTAGTTTAATATTTTTTTTCACGACTATGAATAGTATTGATTCATGTTACCCAAAATAGTAAAGATCTCATGTGATTTTTTATTAGGGGTGCATACATCATCCATGATTCTAAGAATAGTGTATTGAACATATAACGTATATATAAGGTATATTCCCGAATTTTACTTTTCATTAAAAATTCAAGTATTTCAGAAAAATCCCAAAAATTGACTCTAACTATTTTTTGATCCGTAGAATTCAAAAACAAACTCCATTTTATCAAAATAATTTTCTAAATATGCTAAAATTATTTTTTAAATAGAATCATAATTTATTCCATCAATATAATTTTAAAACTAGAACTCATTTTATATCACCTAGAAAACAAAATCATGATCTCATTATCGTATAACCATAAGAATATAAAATAACTACATGATTTACTATTAATAAGGTCTTATTACTATTCATATTACTGTTCACATTACTATTCATAATGTTATGTTACTATTCACCAAAAAAGTTGGTTCTATCAGACTTCAAATAACTTACTGATTGCAACCATAGATGTATATCTTTTGAAAGTCAAATCATGAAAGGGGAAAATTATATTTAATGTCTAGTTTATAACTATCTCTTTAAAAATGGTTATTTATGTTAAGACTTAGTGTTTCAGAAATTTCAATTTATTTTTGAATCCATGTGGTGTTTTATTCTACCCACCTTCTAGAAATTGCATCCTCAAAATTTTATTTGCTTATTGATAAAGTCAGGGTACCTTTACCACCTAGTATTTTCAGATTCCCGTGTTCTTTATTCAACCATGTGATTTCTCCACAAGACCTTTACCTGGAGGATTACCTTATTCCTCAATACATGTTCTCTTCGGTCATAAATCTGAATAGGTTTCTCTTCACAATAAAGGTTCTCTTCTATCTAAATTGCTTCTAGGATGAAAAAATGAGATTAATCTAGAAAATACATTATCAACATCAAAACATTGCAACAAGTGTGTACCTAAGATAAAATCAGAGAACAAATAATCGGTAGGCAAGTATTCCAACTTTATCTAGGATTTCATAAGGTCTAATGAACCATGTACTTAACTTTACTTTCTTACCAAAACTCATGAACTTTTCTATGGTGAGATTCTAAGAAAAACTTCATCACCTACCTCAAAAGAAATTTATTTCCTCATATTAGTTGCATAACTTTTATTCTTGATCTAAGCTATTCTCATCTATTATTGGATCATATTGACATTCTTAACAAATTCCTACACCAGTTCTGGTTCTATCAACTTCATTTCCTTAACTTCATCCCCAAAAGCTGGGGTTTGAAAGAACATCCCATATAATTCCTTAAAAGGTTCCATCTCTATACTAGAATGAAAAATATTTTTATATGAAAATTCAACTAATGAAATATAATGATCCCAAATTCCCTAGAAATTCATTAAATAAGATCAAATCATATCCTCAAAAATCTGAATCGTCGGTTATAACTTCTCATCTGATTGAGGATGAAAAGCTGTATTGAAATTTAATTTTCTCCCTAGTGGCTTTTGAAGGCCTTTCCAAAAGTAATATGTGAACATGGGATCACAGTCCGATACAATGGTTAGAGAAACGTCATGTAACCTGTCAATCCCATTGTGGTGAAGTCAAGAAATCTGATCCAGAGACATAATATCTTTATTATGATAGAGATAAGCATATTTAGTCAGTCGGTCAATAATAACCAAGATTTCATTGTAACATTGAGAAGTATTTTGTAATCTCACAATGAAGTCCATGGATATATTTTCTAATTTCCACTCAGGAACTCGTAAATTATGAAGTACCCCTTCAGTAACTGCAACTCTTCTTTAACTTGTTGACATGTCAAACATTTCATGGTAAAATATGAAATATCTTGTTTCATTCCATCCCACCAGTAATACCCCTAATGATATATTTATATCATTGTGCTTCTAGGATAAACTAAAAACATAGAACAGTGAGGTTCACACAACAACTCTTTCATCAGGTGAGAATCACATGGAACACACACTCTCTTCCCAAATCATAGAAAAAAATCATTATCAATGATAAATTCTGGAAACTTACCCATTTTAAACAATTATACATTTTTCTATAACTCTTTATCTTCTTTCAACACTTAGTTAATTCTCTATGACAATAATGATTGCATTGAAACCTGAATCGAAATAGAGGAATTTCTATACGTACAACTTCCATGCCCAAAATCATTAAATCATTAATCAAATGGTCTTATTCTAGCCGCAACCTAATTAATGATTCATGATGTTTTAGACTCAAAGAATCTTCCACTTTGTTTTTGACAGGATGTTAATTGATCATGAGATAATAATCTTTTATCAATTAAAACCATCTTCTCTACTATATGTTTTATTCTTTTTGAGTGAATATACAGTTCAGAAATTTTTGTTCAGTACATATTTATCTTTTGGCTTGGTATAAATAATGCCTCCAAATTTTTAAATTAAAAACCACAATGGGTAATTCCAAATCATGTGTGGGATCAATTAATACATGATGTTTTTTTATCTTGAAGCATACGAAATTACATGATCATTCTATATAAGAACACACCCATATCCATTTAATAAAACATCACTATAGATGGCCAACATTCCATTTCTGGAAGGTAGGTTCAAAACATGAGCATTACCTTATATTGTCTTCAATTCATGGAAACAATCATCACATTATTTTGTCCAAATGAATTTAACTCCTTTTCAAGTTAACTTAATTAGTGTACTTGTAACACCCCAAGATTTCATAGTATGTTATTTCTTCAAAATAATTCAATAACTTGCACTACACGCAACACCGAGTTCAATCACACCATGACTTACAAAAATAATCCATTCAAAAGCGGTTATGAATAGTATTAGATAAATTTTAAAGTTTATGTAATCCTTATAATTTTAGAATCCATATTATGAGTTTCTTAAATATAATGCAAGCACAAATTCATTTTCAGTATTGCACTTTTATCAACTTTTAATAGTGAACCATTTTTAAATACAATATTTTAATCTTTTTGACTAAATTGGGACATCAAAAATTTAAAATGAAACATCCCAAGCTTCCACGGTATGTTTTCTTTAAATAATACAGTAGCGTGTGTTGTACGCAACCTTGAGTTTTAACACACACCACAACCAATCAAACTAGCCGTTATGAATAGTAATACCTAATTTTTGAAATTATATATATTTTATATTTCAAAATGGACTTCATTTTTGGATTCGTAATATCAAATTTATCCTAAGGTGAAATTTTGGTACTTTTCGGATAACTTTCATATTTTGATGAATAGTGAAAATTACTAAATTTTAATTAAAAACAACTTTTTTAATCAAAATAATTAATAGTGATAAATTGTGATTTTGAGTGGTTTTAAAGTATATTTAGAATATATTTTTACCATTTAATATAATGTTGGTCATTGGACATAATTTTACAATTAAACCGAACATAAACAAGTGTCAATCTTTTGATAGTTATTACCTCTTAAAAACACGCTTTTTGTTTTGACAGCGGGAATTAATTTTAAATTAATTTCTGCCACTTCTGTGTTTTGAATTTAGGAAAATGGATTCCATATTTGTAATCAGGATGTCCAAATTATGTAAATAGGTAACTTTTATTTTTACACATTTTGAATAATTACTGCGGTAAATATTTTATTTACCATGGTTAAAGGGTAAATCCGGTAAATAAGGGTTAAAAAAATAATATTATAATAATACAAAGTTACCCTAAAACGTGTCCTAACCTTATTGGTGGACACATACCCGACCATGAGCATCCTTGGGTCAATTTGGGGACCCCTTGGAGCCACTTGTATGTGGTAGGGACACATTATATTAATAAAGTTAAAATAAAAATAAAAATGGCATAAGCTTACATCTTTTAGAAGAACAATTTTTACATAGGGTTATACATGTTTGATTTTCGATTATAAATATTCATTAGAAAGATAAAACGATTTCCTACATAATGATATTTTATTTATAATTTTTAGACATTAAATAATTTATTTAATTTATGACATAATGATGTTGCAGTAATTACTATAATAGTGAAAAATTAAAATAATTGATATTATAAATACCCAAATAAATATAATATGAAACTTTTAATGAATTAAACTAATTTTATAGGATAATATGATATATTGGGATTGATTTAATTGACTTTTTTCGAAGTAATAAATCTGTTATGAGTTTCACAAAAATCAACTATTGAATAGTGTCAAAATTGACATAAAAGAGTTCTTAAAACAAATATTATATTATTAATTGATATTAAATTCCTAAAAATCTAAGGTTCGGCCAAGAGACTTATATTATTATAGGTTAATCATTAATGGACCACTTGGGGGTCGCTTGTATGTATATGGTAAGTCTATTAACCATATAATATAAAAATACAAAGAGACATTGTAAAAGTGAAACTAATTAACTTAGAGTTAATACTTAAAGATAAGGTTAATATAAGTACCCAAACATGTCTAAATTCTATTGGTTGAGTTGTTTTCGACCTATCCCCACCTTAACCTTTGAATAGTCAATTTTTGAGCCATTAGAAACCGAATATGAATTTATTATAAATTAATATTTCTAGCTTTTCCAAAGGTGTCCCTCACCCCTCTTATAAAAGGGCACTCCTCCTTCTCATTTCTTCACACCTTCAAAGCCTTTTGGTTCGGCCAAACTCTGCCCCAATACTCTCCCAACATCCCTCAATACAACCTAGAGTCCTTAGTTTGATCAGAAAGCCAACCTAAGGAGCCCTTTTGATCAAATCAAAAGGAAGAACCCGAAGAAGAGGTAATGATTTCACCACCCTTTTCTAAGTTCATTTCTTCTTCCACTTCTTCTTCCTTTGTTCTTACCATTCTGAAATAATAACTCCAGTATCTCACATATACTGTGATGTTATTATAAATATGGTACAACCATATTCATTATCCTATCCACCCTTTGAATAACATGTCACCATACGTGCGTACGTACGGCTTACCGTCTCCACGTCGTGGTGTAATTGTTATTCAATATAATATTATTTGGATGGGTATAATAATGATGTGTAACTCATGTAAATAATAAATCTAACATGTTAATGATTCTTTATATATGATATACCATCCTTTTATATATTATTTTAATATCAAAAGAATGATATTGTCGCTCGTGCGTACGTACGGACTACCGTCTCCACGAACGCGATGAGATTCATTCTCCATCGTATCCATTCAAGTATAATTTGATGATTTAAAAAATGATGTTTAAGGACTTGATATCATTCTGGATATGAATAATATACAACCTATCCTTTACATACATGTCTTACGTAACAAAACATACAAAAGAAAACAAGAAAGTTAACACCCGAAACGACGATAATTCTAAGATATTATTAACAAATCAATGTTAAAAGATCATATATGATATCATATTAATATATATGATTCTTGTATAATTTAATAACAACTATTTCACCATTATACAGGAGGTTAACCTACCCCAACCAAGGAAAAGTACAAGGTAAGCGTTATTTCACAATCTCTTCTTTATCCGAGGTTGTTTATACGTAATAATCTACTGGGATCTCGTTATCATCCACATCCATGTTTCTTCGAAATGTATTTCAAAACATTTTTACTATTTACAAGAATATGGGTTAAAGTCATTTATACCCTTGTTTGACTTTTTATAAGAGGTTTATAAAGGAATCTTTCCGTCGTTTTCAAAACAATGTTCTTTTTAACCTTTTCGACAGAATTGAGGTAAGAATGTTTTTTTAACTTATACGGCGGGTGCGGTTATTTTCCGCCGTTATAAAATCGTCGAAGCTTTCCATACAAGCTTATAAGAATATTTTCAAAGAAAATGTTTTATTTTATATGGATCTTAAATTATTTCAAAATAAAAGGAGATACTTCTTTAAAAAGAATTTTGATTTCATCTATGTCAACATCCTTTGATGGATTTTAAGATTATTTGAAGTTGATTTATTATGATACAAAAATTCTATATTGAATTGAAGGTTTTGTGATATGTTTGACTGTGGATGTGCTATTTTTATACCATTCATAGTTTATGGTGAAACTATTGACATTTCGTATGCTAGTTTTAATCCGAATGTTTATGTTATATTTCAAACTTTTCTTCAAATGAATGTGCTAAACAAGTATGTTCCGGGTTGGGGACCGGTAAAAGTAAGCCCTCCAGGTTGGGGACTGGTAAAATTAAGCCCTCCAGGTTGGGGACTGGTTAAAGTAAGCCCTCCAGGTTAGGGACTGGTAAAAGTATGCCCTCCGGGTTGGTGTCCGGTTATTAGAGGCACTCCGGGTTGGTGTCCGGTTATTAGAGGCACTCCGGGTTGGTGTCCGGTTATTAGAGGCACTCCGGGTTGGGTTCCGGTTAGAAGTAACCCCTAGGTCTTGGGATGAGGCCTAGACAAAGAAATTAACGTTTAGCATTATGCATTCCAACATTATGAAAGTGGTTATTGATATTGCATGTGATTATTCGATTAGCAGAATATCCATGTGAACAAGTAAATGGCATTATTTCATTTTACTTTTGCCATACTATGTTGAAGTTCAATTTTGAAAGGCTTTTGTTTTAATAATGCATTGCCTTAAATGTTTATGCTTATTTTGAATATTCCGCTATATTGTTATCCTTACTGGGCATTTGAGCTCACCCCTTTTCTATGTTTTATTTTTCCCAGGTAGTGAAGAGGTAAATTATGAATGACTTGCAGGGATATTATGAGGGGTTAATAGTGTGGATATGAAGACTTTGTTGTAGTAGTAGCTTTTCACTTTGGAATGTAATGTAAAACTTTATGATTATATCTAGTGTTTCCAAGACTACTAAACCAATCGGTCTTTCGGGATTTGATCTTTCTTGTGATCATGCCAATGTTACGAAGTAATGCACCGACTCTCGGTAGCTAGGGTCGGGGCGTTACAGTTGGTATCAGAGGAAGTTTAGTACAAACCTTGGAAACTAGATTTAGATAAACTCTGATTAGAGCACGTAGACCTAAGATGAACTTTGAGGATTAGTATAGAAGAACTTCCTAGAATTTTGGTATTGTAGAGATTTTGTGAGTTTTCCGAGCAATACATCCCTGTCTGGATACGAGAAGGTAGAGGCGGCTCTGGCACAGATGTACCTAGGGGTAAAACCCGAAAACACCGCTTTGAGCTAGACTCGAACGGGAACTGGTGCACGACAACGGGCCTTGCTGCACTCTTGGTTACGACACTCCCGGGGGATATGCTTAGGATAACTCTCATTTTCTTTACAAATCATTATGAAGGGTTTATGAGTATATACTTCCTAAAAGAAAACATTTTTTTTGATTATGGATTATATCCATAAATAGTTCAATTTATGTTAAGTGTTTTATAAGTATGGGATTATGTATTTTGATTCATAAACTAATCTAGTATATGCCATTGTTTAGAAATGGCGCCCAGTAGAAGGAATGAGAACTCCAGAAATTCACATGATCCAAAGAGAAGGAAGGATCATATCTTTCATGGTCTTAAGCTAGAATTTATAAGAGAAATAGTCTCCCATGTATTATCATCATATGAAGATATAATATCATGTGTTGATAAGATAAGTAAAGAGTTTGCTGAGTCCTATGGCCTTGAAGTGAAGCAAGAGAAGAACAAGATGGAAGAGTGAAAGATGGATAAAGGGAAGGGGGAAAAGAGGAATTTTCCCATATGTGGTAACTGTGGAAAGAAACACCCTGGAGCTTGCCTGAAAGGAATGGGAGTTTGTTATAAGTATGGAGGAAAAGGGCACAAAGTACGTGACTGCAAGGGTGAGAAAATGGTTTCAAATGTACAATGCTTCATTTGCAAGGAGTTTGGACACTACGCGAACCTATGCCCCAGTCATCAGACTATGCCGCAAATGATGCTATTGGATAGTAATCAAGTTATGATACTACCACAGATGAAGAGGAGTGATTAGAGTTCTTATGTTGATTATGTCAATTGAGTGTTGTATCAACAATGTACTTGTTATAATAATTATGGAGTATATAAGGATTGTATTGCAGTACTATTTCATTAAGGACTTGAGATTGTGTGGAACAAAGAAAAGTGACTCAATAGAAGGTTAAATTTTTGGAAAATATATGGTTTAGAGAAAGATAAACCATAATATGGTTCTGATACCGAAGTAGTGATTTTAGAATAATACATGATTGATTTGGATAAATTATATTGGATATTCTTGACTACCTTGAAGCTGATTAATGATTTGTATATTCCATCATTGTTGGGGTTTAAAACATTTTTGGATTAATGAAGTATATCCATCATTCTATATGGAATAAGGGAGCATTAATGTAATCAATATGGAATATGGTAATTCAGGATGTTTCAGTATATTAAAAGAATACATGATGAAGGTATTCATATTCTATTACGGGGTAAAAAGGATCTATATTATGTTTACCTTCCTTATAAATGTTAGACTGTGAGTTTGGACAGAAGTATTTTGGATAGTTCTAGTTTGGATTATTTTGGATTGCCATAAAAGGACAACCCGGAGGTCGGGCGGCAACCCGTCACGTCCGGCAAGGCTGCGAGACTTGAACCCGCAACCGAAGGGCGACAAGGGTGTATCACCTACCACTGGACCATGAGATGTCCTGGATTAAATAATGTAGTTTTTATTAAAAGATCATGTAGATGAATTATAAATTCGTTTATTTTGGAACCCTATACGAATAGTGTAAATAGAATTTTTTTACGTTCTATTATGTTTTAGAGTGAAAGATGAGTTTGTGGTAGAAATTTATTAATGGATAAAACTATAAAGTATGTATGCCTCCTTATGTTCTTAGCCAATCTCATAAATAAATTCCACAACATTAAGAAAAGGAACTTAGAACAAAAATGTTGTCCTAGATGGTACCTTAAATCATTACTAATTTATGGCTTTGGGATTGTTGGCCTTTTCATAGCCATGTTCTCTACCACTCTCCATCAGATAATTGATGGTTAGATTTCTCCTCCATATCCATATTTTCCTACATGGATCCGTAGTATGTGTTATTTTCGGTAATCTTCATACTTTCCACTCTTTAGTTTATATAGAGGCCTCATTAATTCATTTTTCGATGTGGGATTTCAACTAGGATATTTTGAAACGTCAAAAATGTGTTATCCTAATACCCTATGTTTTGTTGAACCGATGGTATTTCAATTCATCATAGATTATTGAATTTAAGGAACTCAATTTTATACTTGTTTTTGATTGATGACCTCAATCACTACCTATAAATATTTACGTTTTTCCTCCGATTATATGTCTCCAATTTCCACCAATGTTCTCCTAATCGAGATCATAATTTGGTGGTGACCCTTTGATTTCTCTTTTCCTCATATTAAGACTAAATTTTAGTAACCCAATTTACGATGTGGGTTTTCCCACAAATATATTTTCTACTTTCAACCTTTTATTTTCGAAGAACAATTTCAAATTGCGAGGACGCAATTTATTGAAGGAGGGGAGAATGTAACACCCCAAGATTTCATAGTATGTTATTTCTTCAAAATAATTCAATAACTTGCACTACACGCAACACCGAGTTCAATCACACCATGACTTACAAAAATAATCCATTCAAAAGCGGTTATGAATAGTATTAGATAAATTTTAAAGTTTATGTAATCCTTATAATTTTAGAATCCATATTATGAGTTTCTTAAATAGAATGCAAGCACAAATTCATTTTCAGTATTGCACTTTTATCAACTTTTAATAGTGAACCATTTTTAAATACAATATTTTAATCTTTTTGACTAAATTGGGACATCAAAAATTTAAAATGAAACATCCCAAGCTTCCACGGTATGTTTTCTTTAAATAATACAGTAGCGTGTGTTGTACGCAACCTTGAGTTTTAACACACACCACAACCAATCAAACTAGCCGTTATGAATAGTAATACCTAATTTTTGAAATTATATATATTTTATATTTCAAAATGGACTTCATTTTTGGATTCGTAATATCAAATTTATCCTAAGGTGAAATTTTGGTACTTTTCGGATAACTTTCATATTTTGATGAATAGTGAAAATTACTAAATTTTAATTAAAAACAACTTTTTTAATCAAAATAATTAATAGTGATAAATTGTGATTTTGAGTGGTTTTAAAGTATATTTAGAATATATTTTTACCATTTAATATAATGTTGGTCATTGGACATAATTTTACAATTAAACCGAACTTAAACAAGTGTCAATCTTTTGATAGTTATTACCTCTTAAAAACACGCTTTTTGTTTTGACAGCGGGAATTAATTTTAAATTAATTTCTGCCACTTCTGTGTTTTGAATTTAGGAAAATGGATTCCATATTTGGAATCAGGATGTCCAAATTATGTAAATAGGTAACTTTTATTTTTACACATTTTGAATAATTACTGCGGTAAATATTTTATTTACCATGGTTAAAGGGTAAATCCGGTAAATAAGGGTTAAACAAATAATATTATAATAATACAAAGTTACCCTAAAACGTGTCCTAACCTTATTGGTGGACACATACCCGACCATGAGCATCCTTGGGTCAATTTGGGGACCCCTTGGAGCCACTTGTATGTGGTAGGGACACATTATATTAATAAAGTTAAAATAAAAATAAAAATGGCATAAGCTTACATCTTTTAGAAGAACAATTTTTACATAGGGTTATACATGTTTGATTTTCGATTATAAATATTCATTAGAAAGATAAAAAGATTTCCTACATAATGATATTTTATTTATAATTTTTAGACATTAAATAATTTATTTAATTTATGACATAATGATGTTGCAGTAATTACTATAATAGTGAAAAATTAAAATAATTGATATTATAAATACCCAAATAAATATAATATGAAACTTTTAATGAATTAAACTAATTTTCTAGGATAATATGATATATTGGTATTGATTTAATTGACTTTTTTCGAAGTAATCAATCTGTTATGAGTTTCACAAAAATCAACTATTGAATAGTGTCAAAATTGACATAAAAGAGTTCTTAAAACAAATATTATATTATTAATTGATATTAAATTCCTAAAAATCTAAGGTTCGGCCAAGAGACTTATATTATTATAGGTTAATCATTAATGGACCACTTTGGGGTCGCTTGTATGTATATGGTAAGTCTATTAACCATATAATATAAAAATACAAAGAGACATTGTAAAAGTGAAACTAATTAACTTAGAGTTAATACTTAAAGATAAGGTTAATATAAGTACCCAAACCTGTCTAAATTCTATTGGTTGAGTTGTTTTCGACCTATCCCCACCTTAAACTTTGAATATTCAATTTTGGAGCCATTAGAAACCGAATATGAATTTATTATAAATTAATATTTCTAGCTTTTCCAAAGGTGCCCCTCACCCCTCTTATAAAAGGGCACTCCTCCTTCTCATTTCTTCACACCTTCAAAGCCTTTTGGTTCGGCCAAACTCTGCCCCAATACTCTCCCAACATCCCTCACTACAACCTAGAGTCCTTAGTTTGATCAGAAAGCCAACCTAAGGAGCCCTTTTGATCAAATCAAAAGGAAGAACCCGAAGAAGAGGTAATGATTTCACCACCCTTTTCTAAGTTCATTTCTTCTTCCACTTCTTCTTCCTTTGTTCTTACCATTCTGAAATAATAACTCCAGTATCTCACATATACTGTGATGTTATTATAAATATGGTACAACCATATTCATTATCCTATCCACCCTTTGAATAACATGTCACCATACGTGCGTACGTACGGCTTACCGTCTCCACGTCGTGGTGTAATTGTTATTCAATATAATATTATTTGGATGGGTATAATAATGATGTGTAACTCATGTAAATAATAAATCTAACATGTTAATGATTCTTTATATATGATATACCATCCTTTTATATATTATTTTAATATCAAAAGAATGATATTGTCGCTCGTGCGTACGTACGGACTACCGTCTCCACGAACGCGATGAGATTCATTCTCCATCGTATCCATTCAAGTATAATTTGATGATTTAAAAAATGATGTTTAAGGACTTGATATCATTCTGGATATGAATAATATACAACCTATCCTTTACATACATGTCTTAAGTAACAAAACATACAAAAGAAAACAAGAAAGTTAACACCCGAAACGACGATAATTCTAAGATATTATTAACAAATCAATGTTAAAAGATCATATATGATATCATATTAATATATATGATTCTTGTATAATTTAATAACAACTATTTCACCATTATACAGGAGGTTAACCTACCCCAACCAAGGAAAAGTACAAGGTAAGCGTTATTTCACAATCTCTTCTTTATCCGAGGTTGTTTATACGTAATAATCTACTGGGATCTCGTTATCATCCACATCCATGTTTCTTCGAAATGTATTTCAAAACATTTTTACTATTTACAAGAATATGGGTTAAAGTCATTTATACCATTGTTTGACTTTTTATAAGAGGTTTATAAAGGAATCTTTCCGTCGTTTTCAAAACAATGTTCTTTTTAACCTTTTCGACAGAATTGAGGTAAGAATGTTTTTTTAACTTATACGGCGGGTGCGGTTATTTTCCGCCGTTATAAAATCGTCGAAGCTTTCCATACAAGCTTATAAGAATATTTTCAAAGAAAATGTTTTATTATATATGGATCTTAAATGATTTCAAAATAAAAGGAGATACTTCTTTAAAAAGAATTTTGATTTCATCTATGTCAACATCCTTTGATGGATTTTAAGATTATTTGAAGTTGATTTATTATGATACAAAAATTCTATATTGAATTGAAGGTTTTGTGATATGTTTGACTGTGGATGTGCTATTTTTATACCATTCATAGTTTATGGTGAAACTATTGACATTTCGTATGCTAGTTTTAATCCGAATGTTTATGTTATATTTCAAACTTTTCTTCAAATGAATGTGCTAAACAAGTATGTTCCGGGTTGGGGACCGGTAAAAGTAAGCCCTCCAGGTTGGGGACTGGTAAAAGTAAGCCCTCCAGGTTGGGGACTGGTTAAAGTAAGCCCTCCAGGTTAGGGACTGGTAAAAGTATGCCCTCCGGGTTGGTGTCCGGTTATTAGAGGCACTCCGGGTTGGTGTCCGGTTATTAGAGGCACTCCGGGTTGGTGTCCGGTTATTAGAGGCACTCCGGGTTGGGTTCCGGTTAGAAGTAACCCCTAGGTCTTGGGATGAGGCCTAGACAAAGAAATTAACGTTTAGCATTATGCATTCCAACATTATGAAAGTGGTTATTGATATTGCATGTGATTATTCGATTAGCAGAATATCCATGTGAACAAGTAAATGGCATTATTTCATTTTACTTTTGCCATACTATGTTGAAGTTCAATTTTGAAAGGCTTTTGTTTTAGTAATGCATTGCCTTAAATGTTTATGCTTATTTTGAATATTCCGCTATATTGTTATCCTTACTGGGCATTTGAGCTCACCCCTTTTCTATGTTTTATTTTTCCCAGGTAGTGAAGAGGTAAATTATGAATGACTTGCTGGGATATTTTGAGGGGTTAATAGTGTGGATATGAAGACTTTGTTGTAGTAGTAGTTTTTCACTTTGGAATGTAATGTAAAACTTTATGATTATATCTAGTGTTTCCAAGACTACTAAACCAATCGGTCTTTCGGGATTTGATCTTTCTTGTGATCATGCCAATGTTACGAAGTAATGCACCGACTCTCGGTAGCTAGGGTCGGGGCGTTACAGTACTAGATAATCGCGAAATGTTTTGAACAAACCTCCAATAACAACCTTACAAAGCTACAAAACAACGTATCTTAGTTATACTTGTGTGTCTTGGCCATTCTTCAAAAACATTAATTTTAGAAGGATCAATAGTTATTCCATCTTTAGAAACAATGTGACCAAGGAATGAATTATTTTGCAACCAAAATTCACTCTTTATCAATTTTCTATATAGTTTCTTTTCATTTAAGGTTTCAAAAACAACCCTTAGATGGTTTCCATGCTCTTTTTTACTTCTAGAATATATACCTGAATGTCATCAATAAAAACAACCAATAAATCATAAAATTACTAATGAGATATTCTATTCTTAGTATCCATGAATACAATAAGTTCATTAGTTAACACAAATAGCAAAAAAAAATTCACAATGACCATATCGAGTTAGAAAAGTTGTAATTTGGGAATTTTATCCTCCTTCACCTTTAGCTAATGGTACCCCTAACTCAAGTCAAAATTGGAAAAATTATGATATCCTGGGAGCTGATCAAATAAGTCATCGATGTGAGAAAAATGATATATATTCCTAATAGTTATGGTATTAAAATATCAAATGTCAAAAGAAAGTCTCATAGAACCATATTTCTTTATATTTAACAAAAAAGGAGATCCGCATAGTGAAGTGGTATGATAAATGGAACCTTTATCAATAAACTCCTGCACCTAATTTTTCTATTCATTAAGTTCCATTTGATCCATTTGATAAGGGGTATTTGAAATAGGCTTACCATCATGAACTAAGTAAATTTTGAATTCAACTTCCTGATAAGGTATAACATAGAGTAACTCATCAGGGAAAATAACATGGTATTCATTTACCACTATTACATCATTAATCTAAATAGTTATATTCTTTTCAACAATATACACAAGATAAATTTAATTTTTATATTTCAACTATTTCTCATCTTATTGATATGATATCAATTGTATGGGTTTGTTCTTGTATAAATACTAGAAATATTTCTATAAAACAACTTATTTAGATATACAACCAATATAAGCACAATACACATAAATCCAATCCATACCCATAATTACATCATACCATACTAAGGAAAAAACAATAAGGTTTTCAGGTAATTTATCCCCATGGATAACAATAGGAAGAATTTTAATTTTTTTCTGTAATATTTCCCAAGGGGTTTTAACCATATGTTCTAGTATCATTTTTTGAGGTGGTATTTCAAATTTAACAGAAAAATTATCAGAAATAAAGGAATGTGTATACCTTATATCAAACCAGACATTAGAAAAACATGTGTACATAAAAAAAGTACCTGATACCACTTCGTTGGATTTCTTGACATCTGTTGACATAGTCACAAAGGATCTCACCACACTTTTTTGCTTATAGTCTGGCAACTTCCTATTATTTGGAACTTTATTTTGACAGGTATTTTCATAATGAAAGATCTCACCACATTTAAAAACATTATAGTTTTCTTATTGGGATTAGTCTTAGAATCATTTCCATTACAATTTCAGTTCAAATGTCAGAACATGCCACTTCGAAAAAACTTCTTATATTTGGTAAGGGATTCCTCAAAGTGTTTTTTCCACACTTTTCCCAAACATGAAACTGAAAATTCTTACCTTTATATTTGTTTTACTAATCATTACCCAAAACATTCCATCTATAAATATTATTATAATTGTTTTCAATGTAAAAGTGATCATCCGAAAACTCCATTTCCACCCCATCAACACATCAGACATGTTTTTCATAACTTATAAACTCACTAAAATTCAATGCCCTTTGATATCTTGACATCAATCCTGATTAAAAATTGATAATATTTCTATCAAGATACCGAATAATATTTGGAGCCTACATTGAAAGTCAGATGAAGTTTGTTTCATACTTAGACATTGAATATTACACATCATTCCTTAATTCATGTAATTTATTCTCCATCCTAAGTTGAACCACCTTAGGAAAATATTTTTCAAGGAAAATAATTTTAAATTTATCCAACTCTAAGGATTCAATCTCTTATCTATCCCTGATATTCTTGACCACTAACCACCACTGATAAACCTCACCTTAAAAATGATAAATATAAAGAATAAACTTTTTATTATGCATACATCCCATAAAAATGAATACAATTTATATTTATTTAATCAATCCTTCAACTAATATACTTTGTCATAAGATCCATTAAAAGTGAGAGAGTGTTGTCTCATAAAATGTTCTATTATTATCATGTTCCATTATGGTAGATCTAGTTGTTCTATTTCATAGATGCCACCATAATTTATTTCTACTATTAGTTAAACCATTACCAACACAAACTACTCAGTTCTAATTCCCACCATTCCGGGTTGTAGATTCAGAAAGATATCTGCCTCTCGGTTCCTTAAAACATCAGCTTCCCTATTTCTTCTATGGAAAACCCTTCAAAAAAGAAATATCGAAGATGAAGAAACAAGGTAATATTTAAATTATATATCATAATAATAAGGTAAAATCATTTCTGTTATTTTATTAACATCATCATTACCCTTAAAGTTAACTAAATTGTTCTCTGATACAAACTATACGGACCTATCCTTAAACATTACAAAATATAGATATTTCAAATAGATTTAACTACCATACATTCCTAAAGATATTTTCAATTTATATTTGAAGTAATTTAAGAAATAACTCATACATATCAACGCATAAACATTAAATTGGGTATCATTAAAGCAGTATCCATTTTTTCCAAACAAAAAAATAACACAAAAAAACAAAAAAAATTCTTTGAAAATACTTCATAACATTTAACAAGACTTTCTTTTTTCTATCACACATCCTTATAACCGTTTAATTTTTTTCAAACATTGGATGAGCATAAAATTCTCAAAATGGGAAAAAAATAAGGAAATAAACCATTATTCCATTAATACTTATAAACAAATGAAATAATTTTCACAATGATATACTTCTCACTCATATATTTTTACTTTGTGAAAAAAGAGATTTACAAAAACATTGAGATAATAAATAAAAACATAAAGGTATATTGGGGAATTACTTACTTATATTCTAACCCTCACAACTACCTTATTATTTATAACCATCATAGCTACCTTATAATGAAACCCTCACAAATGAATTTTGGTGTAACCATCGCAGTTACACTTGGAGTAACCATATGGTTGAACTCCAATGTACACATAAACAATGCATTGGAGGGAGATATAGGTCCCACCATTCAACATAAAAAATTCCCATGAACTAGAAAATAAACATAAAACATGAATAATTGCATAAAAAAATTTCTTTTGAATTTTATAAAATAGAATTTTAAAAGAGGATTTTAAAAGGGAAGTCCTTTAAAAATATCATATAATTGATGTGAGAAATTAATTGAATGAATCAAATATGTGTATAAACTATAAATACACATAATAATACATCATATAGACAAAAATTAATCCGAAAAATAATTTTATTACCACACAATGAATAATGTAGAAGGTTAACCCCGATAATGGTAATAAGGTTATGAATTCCCTTACCTCCGGTTCATAGTACTTTAAATATGTTTAAAACTCTTATATAATTTTAAAAATGGTGTTAATAATATTTTAAATAAGATTATTCATGTTTATAACACTTTATATGGTCATTTAATAACATCATTCATCATATTTATTAATAACAATTTGTTATTTCCATTGTTTTAGGTGCGTACTACATGATTTCCATGGTCGATTCGAAAAGGATTTTCATTTCAAATGGAAGTGAAACTATAGAGGTGTAATGAAATGGTGTTAATATGTTTCTAGAATGTTAAATTGTTACATAAGTCATTTTGGTTATATGGTATGAGGATAAATCATTAGACAAGTCATTAGTGATATTTATTTAGATCATTTTGGCAGTTCTTCAATAATCCCGGACTTGTTTCATCATATAAATTTAATATTATGCATACAAACCAATTAAAGAACTTAATATAGGTAATATAATACACGTTAAAATATATTTCGACTATTAAAATGGTTTTACCACCAGATTTGAATGAAGTAAATGAAATTGAAGACACATCATCCATGATGTTGGTAAATCGGCACATCATGAACATTGTTTTTATTTTTGAATAAGAGGAATAGTAGAGGAAGAATGATGATGATTTTTACATAAATAAGATAAAAATTTATAACATATATTATACAGGGTCTTTCATGATTCTTTGATAAGTGGATGTAAATAGAGTAAAAGAAAATAAAAGAATTGAAAAGAAAACACAAGAAAATGAATGAGAATTTTTACCCCTTGATCTCTTCTCCTTGATATCCTCTTTAAGGACATTGGTTTTGGCCTTTTGGGGAGACCAAAATGTATAAGACGTGGGGGAGATACTTAGTAAGGGGATTTTGTATAATTTATCTAATTATCAAATCTTGAGAGGTGTGATAAGAAGAGGGGGGGGGGTGTGAGGGTGGTATTTATAATGGGGGAGGGGAGGGGGTTTCCCTTATTTAAATCATTAATTTAATATTTTTGCCCATGACTATGAATATACTTGATTAATGTGACAAAAAATAGTAAATATATTATGTGATTTTGAACCAATGGTGCTTAAATCATCCATGATTATAGGAATAATGCATTTAACATATACTGTATATATATAATAAATTACTGTATTTAATTATTCATTTAAAATTCGAGTATTTCATAAAAATAAAAAAAATTAATCCCAAACAATTTTCAATGTGTAGAATTCAAAAATGAATACAATTTTTTCAAAATAATTTTCTAAATATGAGAAAATTAATTTTTAATTAAAATCATAATTTATTTCAAGAAAAATATTTCAAAATTATAACTCATTTTATATCAACTTGAAAAATTAATCAAGAAATCATTATATTATAACCATAAGAAAATAAAATATTAATATTATTTACTATTTATAAGGGACAAAGTAATATTCATAAGGATATATTAATATTCTAAAAAATACAAGTTGCTTCTATCAGACTCCAAATAACTTACTGATCGTAACCGTAGATGTCTGTTTTTCAAAATTAAAATTGTAGAATTAGTAAAATTACATTTAACGTCTAGTTTAAAACTATATCTTTATAAAATTTCATTATGTAAAGTCTCAGTGCTTCATGAATTTCAATTTATTTTTAAAATATCTGGGTGTTATTGTTTTGATAATCTAAATTTGATTTGAGAGGTGTGGGGAATGGGGTCGAGTACTTGCATTTTTATAGTGGAGGGGGAGTGTCACTCTTGTAAATACCAAAAGGATTTAAATAATGAAAGGTCTCCCTTACATAATGTGCTTAAAAAATAAAAAAATAATGGATTAATATGAATATATGGTTGAACGAAATCTACACCACACAAAAATTTGTTCATTTTCATAATTTGGTTCTTTAACTTTTAAGATCCCCCAATTTTATTATTTTTGTTTTTATTAAAGCATCTAATTTTCTAAAAAAATTAATTTAACCATTGAGAATAAATTAAAGTTATATTTATTTTATAATTTAGATATAATTAATTATAAATAGTATAACTAATTGTTTACATTTATAAATTAATTGGTAGAATATAGTTTTTTTATTAATTTTAAATCATTTAATAAAATATTATTTATTGTAAATTAACAATAATGATAATTTTGAAAATATTTATTTAATTTAAAATTTTAAAATATAAAAAAATATAGGATTTAAAATATATTAAGTTTAAATACTTTTGACATGATATATTATTCTTAAGAAATAATGAAATATAATAACCCAATAAATTCACTTCACTTTTCATATTTGTAGAATCATTTATTTTAGTTAATTATTAAATAATTAATGTAAGACCATGAGATTTTATAAGTCATATTATTTTTAATTTCTTTCATATCTTCTGTTTTACGCTACACAAACATTATCTTGTGCTATATGCAACACCGTATTAGTTTGCAACATACACAACACTATTCTTGGATCGTGTTACACACAATTTCAAGTTCCTTTGATAGTAGTTATTCTATGAAACATTGTGTGTATATATATATATATTCAATTTATAAATGAAATATGGATGGATTTCGTTATACGCAACAATAAAAGAGTCTTTCACTACACGCAACCCTGACTTGGCTTGCATTACAAGAAATCACCACCTTCCTCGATCGCCTGTGTTGTAAGCAATAACAGGTTTCAATAAACAACGATATATGGTTATAATATTATTATGAAATATCCGTTATGAATATTATTAACTTAATTTTGAATTTTATAACATTATTAGTTATCTTACACATTTTTTAGAACATGGAATGAGAACAAAATAATTTTTTTCGGGTAAAATAAGTATTTTTCAAAAAATACTGTTTTCTCACCTTTTGATGGTGCACCCATTTTTAATATAATTTTTTACAAGTTTATAAGTTCAATTTTACAAAATAAACTTCTTCTTTTTAATCAGGATATAAAAATTGACATTGGATAAAGTTATGATATTTTTCTGACAACGTTCTTATTTTGATGAATAATAAAAACACGCTAAATTTTACTTAAAAACAACTTTTTTCATTGAGATATTTTATATGGTTAAATTATAATAGTAAATTGTTTTAAAGTATAAATAGAATATTTTTTTTACCATTTAATATAATTTATGTCATTATCATTGATTTTATATTGAATTCGTAGGTTAAATCAATTCAATCTTTTTCAAAGTTTTAAACAAAAACATGTTTTTTTCGACAACGGGATTAATTTTAAATTAATTACTCCAGCTTCTGTGTTTTGAATTTATAAAAATGGATTCCTTATTTAGAGTCAGCATGCCCAAATTATGTTAAAAGAATAATTTTTATTTTTGGGCATTATGAATAGTAACTACGGTCTATTTTATTTACCACAGTTAAAGGTAAATTAGGTAATTAAGGGTAAAAATAATATTATAAAATTACCCTAAAAGTTGTATTATTATAATTGGATGATTATATTTCGTCCTAAGACATATTTGGGTCGAAATGGAATCCGTTTTAACCCACTTGGATGTGATTAAGACCTTTAATTTATTTTATGTTAAAGAAAGTGAAATATGTCTCATTCAAACTTTAATAATTAGATCATTTTTTATATAAGGTTATACAGAATATAATTTCAAATATAAATAATCATTTGAAAGCTAAATATTTTATCATTGTCATGGTATTTTTTTTTAATTCTTAAAAAATATTTAATTAAATTAATAGCTTATACATTAATGATGTAGAAATTATTTATTTAGTGAAAAATCAATAATATAGTTTTTATTAAAATAATAACACCTATCAAAAGGACACGAAACTTGACCAAAAATTATTGGACAAGTATATATATACCCTAATCATCCAAGTGTCTATTTGTGGTCCATTTGGACCCTTATAAAATTTATTAGGACATTTATATTATTTTATTTTAAATGATGTCAAAGATGTCACCTTCATAATTTAATAAATATAAAAATTTAAATGTTGTGACTTTAAGATGATATATTCGATTAAAAAGATTATGATGAATGTTATTATATTTATCTTCATCATATGATTTTATCATTAATTTTTATTCAACTAAGATGTATATCAAAGGATGATACAAAAATTATGTAGTAATTGTATTATTAATAGAAATATCAAATAAATGGTTTTATAAATATTAAAATAAACATTATGTGAAATAATTAATGTTCTACACAAATTTTATAGATTAATATGAAATTTTCGGAATCTATTAAACATTTTGGTTCAAATATATCCTCTGTGTGGATTTTATTTAAATTAAAATAAATGAATAGTGTCAAAATTAACACTATTGTGATTTTATAAGAATAAAAAATTATTAAATTGGTTAAAAATCACATAAATATTTAAAAATTATAAATTGAAATTTATATAGTCTAAAATGTAATAAAGTATCCAGTTATGGATAATTCACAACACATAAGTAATTATTTTAACAATTTAAAATTTATAATATTATTACCACAAATAAGATTAAATAAATTAAATAAGGATAAATCAAATTGATAAGGATTAAAATAATTTCCCAACATATCTAAATTTGATTGGTTGATGAGATTACAACCCTATATTACCTCATACCTGAATTTGTGTCAATTTGGATGTTTTTAAGTGGGGTTTGAGTTTATTATAAATTAATATTTTTGAGGTTTCCAAAAGTGCCCCTCTCTTCCCTTATAAAAGGGAACCTCCTCCATCTCCTCCTCACACCACTTTGAGCCTTCAGGATCAGCCAAAACCTACCAATTTATCTTATCTACTTCACTAGAAACCTAATAGAGGTTCTCTCTTCTCCCAATACAAACTTTAGTTCCATAAGTGGAGGTTAAGAAGATGCACATCGAAGAAGCGGTAATCTCTTCTACCAATTCTTTCTAGTTTCTTTATTCTTATAATTCATCTTCATTAGTTGTTTCATTATAAAGTAAGTACATCAGTAGAACTAATATACTGATATGTTATTATAAATATGAAACAACCCTATTTCACCTTCTATCCATCCAATGAAAAACGAAATCACTGCGCGTGCGTACGTATGAAATACCGTCTCCATGCCATGGTGTAATATATTTTTCCACCAACACCTTACTTGGATGGGTATAATGGTGTAAAGAATAACTATATATATGGTTATTATAACATGATACTAATTCTGAGATATTATATCATCCACTCTAATTCAATTCAATGATTATGGGAATGATATCATCGCTCGTGCGTACTTACGGATTACCGTCTTCACGACGCGATGTGATTCATTCTCCACGTTAACCATTCAAGAATAATTATAAATTATATATATTAAATAATAATGAAATATAATACATATTAGTGATACTGAACTTATGTACATGTTATTTCATTACTTCCATTCCATTTAATAAGGAAATGAAAACAGCGTTCATGCGTACATACGGCCTACCGTCTCCATGAACGGTGTATTTCTTTCCATTTATCAATCTATTATATATATGTTTATTCTGAATATATATTATATATATGTCATGTTTTACATTGCAAAGTCCCGGTTCTAGGTGCCACTCAACAGGTGCCCCGAACCCGGTTCAGCACGTGAGCTCAAGTGCATTTCCCCAAACGCCAAAGGCTGCCGACTAGCAGCAAGGGCCCAGGTCTGATAGTGGGGAAACTATGCCCTCATTTGTCAAAGTGTTGTGCAGTGGAATGAAATAAAACATACAACGATAGTGGAAGCAGTAACAATGTATATAACTGAAATGGATAACTGATAACAAAAATGGAAACCATTAGTCATATATATATGAAGATGCAGCATGTCACTATTCTATGAAAACAGCCAAGACATGTTACATTGAAATACAATACATTACAACTGAAATACTAGTATAGAAAGCAGAACAGAACACCCCACAGCATCGCGAGCCAATGCTCGGTCCCATGCTCTCCTACACCCCAGCAGCAATCAAACACCTGTATAAGGACCCTTGCCCTTATCAACATCTGCAGAAACGTAATCTGTTTGCGCCGAAAAGCATGAGCCAAATAGGGTGTGGAAAATATATCTTAGTAGGCACCCACCAAAGGCCCGTGTCCAACTATGTGTAAACATGGAACAATAGTGTTCAAAAGTAAAAATGCAATAAACTAAGCAGTACTCAAAAGCAACCAACCTACCAGTTATATTGCCATTTAATTATTCATTTAATTCATTTAATATATAAAATCACCACAGTGAATTTCTAAGTAACAGACAGCGTCCTCAGATAATCAAAACCTTACCCTCAGGTAACCAGAATCCAACCTGCAAGTATTTCCCTCAGGCATAATAAAAATTACCCTCAAACGTACAAAGTGTCACCCTCAGGAACAATGTCTATTGCCCACAGGAACGGAAGAAGTTTCCCTGAGGCTAGGATAACAACTGCCCTAAATCTAAGAAAAACAACGACCACAATCTAAGTAAAACACTGCTCTAAGGCGCAAGTAACCGGTCCATGCCCAACATGTAAATAAACATTCACAAGCAATTACTCTCAAGTAAATTCTCCAATCATTACTTTAAAGGCATACCCTCGGGTATCCTGGCCAAATAGCTAAATAGAGGAACGCACCCCCAGGGTGGTCCTGGATCCAAGAACTGATCCCACACAACAATTTTACAATTCTATTTTATTAATTATATAGTTCTAGGTAGTTAAAATAGCCACGGCCTCAGCCACACGACACCCCAATATGGGTTCGTAGCTCAAAAAACATACAAAAACACACGACAGTTGGAAATAAACACCAAGCCACCTACCTTATATGCCCCTGATCAGTATACTCGAATGACATTCCACAAATCGTCCTAGAACGAGGTAGATCTGAGGTAAAAGACAAATCGTTCAAATGTTAATAACTTACATACGAGGAATAATTGGTGAGAACTACTCTAGTAGAAGGGAGAACTCACCCATGGGGTTCCAACGAGATCGTTCGAGGCAGAAACAGATTCCTGACGTGCGCCCGGTGGATCTCTAATGCTATTGCCTCTTCCTTTGGCTCCAAAACAGCTCAAATGCCTCCTCTTCCAAATGAGGAGGCTACTTCCTGTTTTAAACCGAAAAAACAAAGTACACGACGTGTACTTCCCATTTTTAAACTGTTCCTCAGGCGGCTTCCCGCCAGTGCGGCACTGTTCACCTGCCGACATGACTACACGACATGTCTTCATGAGTACATGGCATGTGCTGCCGCACAGCTAGCCGCCGCCTTACTATTCGATTGTCAACTGACTACACAGCGTGTAAAGGACCACTATACGGTATGTAGTTGGTTCCTAAACCCTTCATCGTCGACATGGCCACACTCCCTGTGTACTAATTCCACACGGCCAAAATTACACGATGTGTGAAAAAGTACACGGTGTGTACTTCTAAAATTTGGAATTTCTCCCCATTTTCCTTTTTATTCTAAAAAATTCTTAAGGAAAGGGAAAAGAAGAAATCAGTACCTCAAAAATAAGAACCGGGTTCTTACAAACTTCCCCCCATAATGAAATTCTTCCCCGAATTGCCCTTCCAAGGGTGGATAAGATAATGTCGTGAACAACTCCGGCCACTAAGCATGTACGTCGGTTTCCCGCTCCCAGGTTTCGTCCTGCACTCAGCCATGTTGCCATAACACCCGTATGAGAGGAACTGACAGGCCTTGGAGAACCTTCATGCTTATATCAACGATACGAATCAGATGCTACTCAAAGGACGCATCCAACTCAAGCTCAACCTCCTCAGGTTGAAAGATGTGAGACAGGTCTAAATGATAGCAGTGCAACTGAGATACATGGAAGATGTCGTGCATGTCCCGGTACCTCTGAGGTAACTGCAACCAAAAGGAAACTGACCCGACTCTCTCCAGAATCTCAAATGGCCCCACATACCTCGGTGAAAGTTTACCATGTATCCGGATCTACCTGTATCCTAGCCTCGGCGAAACACGCAAAAAACCTGATCCCCAACCACGAACTCCAATGGTCGTCTGCAGTGATCAACATAAGATTTCTGACGAGACTATGTGGTAACCATCCGCTTCTGAATCAACCAGACCTGTTCAGAAGTCTCCAGCATGAGACGTGGTCCTGATCAATCTACCTCACCTCCCTCTAACCAGCACAAAGGTGATCGACATTTCCAACTATATAAATCCTCGTAAGGTGCCATCTCGAGCGTTGATTGAAAACTATTGTTCTATGCAAACTGGACTAAGGTTATATGCCTCTCCCAAGAACCCCCAAAGTCTAGGATGCATGCATGCAACATGTCCTCTTGCACCCGAATCGTATGCTCTGATTGGCCATCAGTTGGAGGGTGTTATGCTGTGCTCAAAAGCACCTGTGTACCCAGTGCCCTCTGAAAACTCTACCAGAAATGTGATGTAATGTGGGTTTCCCTATCTGAAAAGATAGAACGAGGGACCCCATGAAGACGTACGATCTCTCGGATATACAAACTTCCAAGCTCATCAACCCCGAAGGTCTCCTTGATCAGCAAAATGTGAGCTACCTTCGTGAGTCTGTACACAACAACCCACATGGCAGTATTGCCTCTAGGTGACCTCGAAAACCCCATCATGAAATCCATCGCGACATCATCCCATTTCCACTTTGGGATGGGTAATTTTTGTAATAGTCTTGCTGGCCTCTAGTGCTCCTCCTTCACCTGCAGACATGTGGAACACCTCATAATGAAACCAGCTACATCTCTCTTCATACCCGGCCACCAGTACCGACGTCTTAAGTCATGATACATCTTGGTAACCACGGGATGAACTGCCTAGGCTGAAGCATGAAACTCCCGCATTAGCTCCTCACGTATATCCCATGGAACCCATACTCGTCCATGGAAGCGCATAACCTCATCACCGCCTATCGTTCAACCAAGAAGAGGGTCCTCACTTTCCACCGACTCCCATAGAAATAGGCCTTCAGAATCTGATAGCTGTCTCATCATCACTCTATCCAGGAGGGTAGAAGTCACAACTAAAGATGAAAGATAGGTTTTCCCCTGATTTTCGTGCACCTCCAAATGCATCTCAGAGAACAAATCCATAAGCTTCCACTCACCACTGGCCTCCTGTAATGCCTGTATCTGAGTCTTCCTGCTCAGTGCATCAGCTACTGCATTACCTTCACCAGGTGTATAGGCAAGCTTTAAATCGAAGGACTGTAGGTATTCGACCCACCTCCTCTACCTCAAATTTATGTCATGCTGAGTAAATATATACCTGAGGCTTTTGTGGTTGGTGAAAACCAAAAAATGCTCTCCCAAAATATAATGCCTCCAACAGCGCAATGAATGCACAACTGCAGCCAACTCGAGATCATGCGTCGGGTAATTCCTCTCATGTCGCCTCAACTGCCGAGACCCGTATGCAACAACTCGATCGCCCTGCATCAACACTTCTCCCATCCCAATACCTGATGAATCATAGTAAACTGTATAGATATTCCCTTACACTGGGAGTATCAGGATCGATGGTGATGTAAAACTTCCTTTATGGTCCTCAAATACTGTCTTGCAAGCTTTAGACCAAACAAACTTCACACCCTTCTTAGTCAAACCCGTCAACGGTGCTACTAAGCGGGAGAGGTCCTGTAAAAAGCATCTATAGTAACCAGCCATCAACAAGAAACTCTATATCTCAAACACATTCTTAGGCTGATCCCAGGAAACTACTGCTCTCAACTTCTTTGGGTCTACGACAACTCCTGCCTCTGAGATAATGTGACCCAGGAAGTGAATCTGGTCCATCCAAAAGTGGCACTTTGAGAGCTTAGTATATAGTCGATGCTCTCTTAGTGTACTCAATATGATCTCAAGATGGGTGGCATGGTCATGTCGAGTGAGAGAGTACACCAAGATGTCATCCATGAATACTACCACAAAAGAATCAAGATACGGATGGAACACATGATTCCTCAAAGCCATGAAAACTGAAGGCGCGTTCGTGTGTCTGAATGGCATAACCATATACTCATACAGACCACATCTACTTTGAAAAGCTGTAAGCGGTATATCCGATGGTGTCACGCGCAGCTGATGATATCTCAATCTCATGTCAATCATCAAGAACACTCGTTCTCCCAGAAGTTGATAAAAAACATAATCAATCCTCAGAAAGGGATATCAGTTCTTAACCGTGAATTGGTTCAGCTTCTGATAATCCACATAGAGTCTGAGGGTACCATCCTCTTTTTCGCAAAAAGGACCGTCGAACCCCAGGGAGAAGTACTGGGTCGGATAAAACTATTTCCCTATAACTCCTCTAACTTCATCTTGAGCTCCTGCAACTCAGGCCTAGACATCCTATAAGAAGGAATAGACACCGATGCTTATCCAGGCACAAGCTCAATAGAGAAATCCACCTCTCGCTCCGGAGGTAGACCTGAAAAGTCATCCGGGAAGACATCCCTAAAACGATCAACCACTGGAGGGAAATCCGTATGAAAAGTCACTTGATCATCCCGATATAAACTCACAATATGGGCCGTGACTCCACCTCACCCATGATGCTCTGGTCCAGCTCGACTTGCCTGAACATCCCATTCACCCTTGTATAGAAACTATCCACCATCTGGTGATGTGAAAATCACCTTGCGAGGATAGTAGTCTACTAAGGCTCGAAAGGGAACCAACCAGTCCATCCCGAGAATGAAGTCATAAGCTGTCATCTCTAAGACATAGAGGTCCCAAAAAAAGTGACACCCACCAACATCCAGGGGGGCCTCCCTGCACTGACGCACACCAGCCGTTCTAGTCCCCGACGGAGTGTCTAGCGTTATGATATCAGAAGAAAAAGAAAAATAGACCCCAAGGATCTCCACAATGGGCACAGATATGAAACTATGCATAGAACCCGTATCAAAAATTATAGAAGATAAGATAGAAGCTACTAGAATAGTACCTCTGACTGTAGAAGTTCCGGGATCCTACTCCTGCTGGGTCTGTTGCACTGCATATGCCTGCCCAATGCCGTGGCCCTCTGACACCGCCTAGATCCCCTGAGCTGTCCTACCCTACTGTCTCTGAGATCATGGTGTGTGGCTAGCACGACCACGACCATCATCCCTGCCTGCATGCCCTGACGTATTCCAGTTCCCCGACTTGTAAGTAGCCACTGGTCCTACTCCCGCACGCAGAGTTTTCACAGAACCTCTCTCACTAGACATCAGTGGAAACACCCTACAAAAGCGTTGGAGATGACCCACGTTGCCACAATCTTGGAACTAAAATAGGTCTCGTGGACACTGTGGCCTCTTGTGCCCCTCTCTACCACATTGGTAGCACCAGATCTGGCCACCTGAAAAAACTTCCTGGCAGGAACTGCCACCCTGAGATAAGTTCATCTGTCTCTTCCTCTTGTCAGTAGAAGTAGTACCAGTAACTGGTGCTGAACCACCCTGGCCCACACCACTAGATTCCCGCAGGTTCCTCTCTATAATCAATGACTAATTTACAATAGCATGTACTGAAGGAAACCTGAAAACATTCACCAGTGCTTGGATTTCATAACAGAGACCATCCTCAAAGCACCTGACTCTCAATGTCTCATCACCCACCAGTACGGGTGAAATACTCTGAATCTCGATGAAACGAGCAGAATAGTCCATCACCGACATAGCGCCCTACTGCAGATTCATGAACTCTCGATCTCTATCTACCCTCAGCGTCTCTGGGAAAAAGTAGTCATAGAAGACTACCAGAAAATCTTCCCACTCCTGGTCTCTGTGATGCTCTGACTGGGTGGTAACATCCCACCACCTCTTGGCGGAATCACGTAGCATATAAGTCCCAAACTTGACCCTCCACCCTGGAGGCATCTCAAGATGCTCAAAAAAAGTCTGCATCGACCCCAACCAAGACTCTACAGCCTATAATCCGCCATCCGCTAAAAACGTAGGCGGATGCTACTGCTGGAAGATAGGTGTCAGCTCGGTCATAGATGTAGCAGCCTGTGGTGCTCCCTGAATGGTCTGCATGAACCGCATAAAGCCTTAACGGAACTACGCCTCCACACCTGTGTCTGGTATAACAGTTGGCACCACATCTGGCTCTACTAGAGGATCAATTGGTAGCACATGGCCCACCATCTTTGGAGTATAGTCGTCGCCGCTCTCCTAGAGAACAACGCGAGGTCGTGTAGGCGGCATGACTCTAGAAGGTCAAAAACACGCCTTAGATTCAATATTTATCAATACTGAAAGCGAAGGAACCACAAAGGGAACAAGAGGAAGAAGGCATTTCAAAATTTGAAAAACAAGACTACACGGCGTGTACTTGACTTCCATTCCCCTGCCCGGGTCCTTCGACATGGCTAAGCCACACGAATTCAGTTAAACAAAAATACACGACATGTATAATATCTACACGGCGTGTATGGTGTTATTTTCCAACTGCCCGTGTCATTTGCGACACGAACGAACACTCATATTGACACTACACAGTGTGTTACACCCGCACACGGTGTGTAAACCACCGCATTTCCTAGCCACACAGCTAAGTCCACATGGTCTGTCCTCGTACAAGACTACACGGCGTGTCCCACAGGTACACGATGTGTACTAGACGAGCTTCGCTGACCCGTGTTTGTTAGTTACACGGATGGGCACACGGCTCACACTACATGGCGTGTCCATCATTGACACGTCGTGTTCAAGTAAAGAGTTCACCGACCCCTGTTTTTAGTTACACGGCCGGATTCCATGTCAACAGTACACGACATGTATATCCAGTACACAACGTGTTTTACCCAAGCCTTTCCCAATCCCGTGTCGCCGCCCACACGGTTTCTGACATGGAAAGTGACTACACAACGTGTATAGAAGCTACATGGAGTGTTTGATCCAAGCTCTTCCCTTCCCCGTGTATCCGCCAACATGGTTTGTGACACATGAAGAGACTACACGACATGTACTCTGGGTACACGACGTGTACTCAAAAAGTTTATTTTTCTTCCCGAACAGAAGACCATACACGGCGTGTTTAAAGTATTACAAGGCGTGTATCCTGGGTTTCTGGATAGCATGCCTTAGAAACTTCCTCAGAACCCAGAAAACACTAAAAAACAACACCTAAGTGTCAAATTCCATCCGTGAGGGCCCATACTCCCCACGAATCAATGTTTGACAGGTTATCTATGTTATAACTAGATAAACAGTCAATGATCCACCAAATTCTGGTAAATGGGGGCCCATACTACCCAGAAACAAAATTCTGGCATCCATTCTATCAACAAATTATACAGATACACCCTATCACATATCAGGGATTTATCAAGCAGCTATCACATCAGTATGCTTCTCTAGCACAACAACTATCACAACAACATGAAATTTCTAATGCACCTCTGTGGCATGGAAACTATTCATGGAATGTGATTTCTAGCATGTTCCTATATGATTCATGAGATGGAACACCCTCATCTCATCGGGTTTCAACTAAATAAAACCCATAGATAAAATATAATAGCACAATCACTAGTGCGTCACCCAACGGTGAAATCAAATCAACTGTAAATTGCAAAATTAGTAAAATTGCAATCACTAGGTAAATGGGTTTTTCCCTATACACGGGTTAGCTACGCCCGTGCACAACTTATTACCAACTAACGTTCATCCTATCCCTGACTACAGATCCAAATAGTATGTCAAACAAAATAACTCTTCTGATACCACTTTGTAACGTCCCGGTTCAGGTTGCCACTCAACGGGTGCCCCAAACCTGGTTCATCATGTGACCTCAAGCGCATTTCCCCAAATTCTAGAGGCTGCTGACTAGTAGTGACGGATGAGGTCTGATAGTGGAGAAACTATGCCCTCATTTGTCAAAGTGTAGCGCAACGGAATGAAATAAAACATACAACAACAACGAAATCAGTAACAATGTATATAACTGAAATGGATAACTGATCACAAAATGGGAAACCAACAGTCATATATATATGAAGATGCATCATGTCACTATTCTATGAAAACATCCAAATCATGTTACACTGCAATACAATACATTATAACTGAAATACAAGTACAAAAAGCAGAACAGAACAGCCCGCGGCATCGTGAGCCAATGCTCGGTCTCATGCTCTCCTACACCCTAGAAACAATAAAGTACCTGTATAAGGACCCTTTCCCTTATCTACACCTGCAGAAACATAATATTTTTGGGCCGAAAATCATGACCCAAACAGGGTGGGATAAATATATCTCAGTAGGAACCCACCAAAGGCCCGTTCCCAACTGTGTGTAAACATGCAACAACAGTGTGCAAAAGAAAAAATGCAATAAACTAAGCAGTACTCAAAAGTAACCAACTTACCAGTTATATTTCCATTTAATTATTCATTTAATCCATTTAAAATAAGAAATCAACAAAGTGAATTTCTAAGTAACAGACAGCATCCTCAGAAAATCAAAACCATACCCTCAGGTAACCATAATCTAACCCACATGTATTTCCCTCAGGGGTAACATAAATTTCCCTCAGGCATACTAAGTGTCACCCTCAGGCATAGAGTCTATTTCCCACATACACAGAAGAAGTTTCCCTCAGGCTAGGATAACAACTTCCCTTGGGCTAAGAAAAACAATACCGACGGGCTAAGTAAAACACTTCCCTCAGGCGCAAGTAACCGTGCCATGAACAACATGTAAATAAACATTCCCATGCAATTCCTCTCAAGGAAATTCTCCAATCATTACTTTAAAGTCATACCCTAGGGTATCCTGGACAAACGACTAAACAGAGGAACACACCCCTGAGGTGGTCCTGGATCCAAGCACTGTTCCCACACAACAATTTTACTATTCTATTTAATAACCTATACATTTCTAGGTCATTAAAATAGCCACGACCTCAGCCACACGACACCCCAATATGGGTTCGTAGCTCAAAAAACACACAAAAACGCACAAAACATGGAAATAAACACCAAGCCACCTACCTTATACACCCCTAATCAGTATTCTTGAACAACGTTCCACAAATCGTCCTAGAACGAGGTAGATCTGAGGTAAAAGATAAATTGTTAAAACGTAAATAACTTACATATGAAGAAGAATTGTTGAGAAGTACTCTAGAAGAAGGGAGAACTCACCTGTGCAATTCCAACAAGACCGCCCGAGGCGGAAATGGATTCCCGACGTGCGCCCAGCGGATCTCCAAAGCTCCGACCACCTCCTTTGGCTCTAAAAAGGCTCAAATGCCTACTCTGCTAAATGAGGAGGCTACTGCCTATTTTAAGCCGAAAAAAAGTACACGGTGTGTACTTCTAAGTACACGACATGTAATTTCCATTTTTAAACTGTTCCTCTGGCGGCTTCCCACTAGCGCGACACTGTTCACCTGGCGACATGACTACACAACATGAGTTCATAAGTACACGGTGTGTGCTACCGCACAGCTGGCCACCACCTTACTATTCGCCTGCCGACTGACTACACATCCGGTAAAGGACCAATACACGGCATGTAGTCGGTTCCTACACCCTTCATCACCGACATGGCAACACAACCTGTGTACTCATTCCACATGGCCAAAAGTACATGGCGTGTGGAAAAGCACACTATGTGTACTTCCAAAATATGAGATTTTCCCCATTTTACATTTATTCTCAAAAACACTAAAGGAAAGGGAAAAGATGAAACCCATACCTCAAAAATAAGAACCGGGTTCTTACATACATTCTGGAATTAAATAACCATGATCTAAGTAATCATGTGAAAAATTACAAGTCCAAACACGGACAATAAATGAAACGATTTTACCCAAAATGCTACTTTAACATGGAATTGACAAATGAACAGGTAATATAAAGTCGTAAGTGAGTAATATATGATAACATAAATGATATTATGGTTCATTTACAAGTTGATAATATTTTTAAACCCACTATACAGGGGTCTTAGACACATACAGAAGAAATTGGACATATGGTAAGGGATAATTTTGCAATCTCATTTTTATCCAAGATTGGTTATACGTAAGTATTTACGGGGGTATATATTTCATCCATGTCTGTAAAATGTTTTTCATAAAGTTTTTAAAATTCTTCCATGTATGTTTAAATTCATGTTTACCCCTCTTAGACATTTACTTTGTGTTATGGAAGGAATATTTCTTTTGTTTACCATACGTGGAACTTTTTGACTTTTCCGTTAAAGTATGAGGAGAATTTTTTTTAACTTATATGGCATGAATGGATTTTTACGGTTTCATAATACCTTATTTTCATAAATATTACTCTAAAATATTTAATGATCATTATATTTTAAAATATAATGGCATTTTTGAAAAGAAAATGATTTTAAAGAAGAAAGGATATTTTCCTCAAGAATTCATTTCATGTGTTTTGTCAAAACTATTTTCCATCTATGATGACATTATTTAGTATGATTATGTTTCAAGTATAATGTATATATTATTTACATGTATTGATTACTCTTATGATGAAATGATAACCATTTTTTATATGGATTATGTTATGATGTGATAATCTTTATGAAACCCATTTTATTCTTTGGGTTATGATGAATGATTTATGTTTATTTTGGGGCACATGTAAGAATGATATAATTATGAGATGGGTGGGACCTATATCCTCCTCCAATGCATTGGGTAAATATTTATATCTCATGATATAGATATGGATGGAATGACGAGTTAATCTGGTTCAGTGATACAGGACTGGAACAAGGAGTGACCTCGATTCAGAAAGGGACTTTGTCCACTATGATGGTCTTGTCTGCAATGCCTTGGCTACTATAGAAACCATATCATGTGATTAATGTTTTCCATAATTACATGTTTTATTCCCATTCTATTTTATCATGATTAATGTTCCTTTATGATGTATGCCCTACGTACAGCCAAGATTTATTTCACCACTCAAGATTTTGATGTTTAAACATTATGTTCATGTTTTTAAGTTCAATTGTATATGGTTAGTATTATTTTCACCATTCCTACCCTTATTGAGCATTTGAGCTGACCCTTTATATGTTTTCTTTTCCCTAGGATATAAATAATGGTTTTAGGTAAGAAAACACATGGGGAAGATATTTATGGGAGATGTTGAAGGTCTTTCACCATGCTTAGAAGATTATGTTCCGAGTTTCCAAAGACACTACTATTATAGTCCTTGAGTGTTGGTTTAGTTATGTATTAATTATTCTGAAAAAGTAATGTAATGTCCATGTACGTCAAGCTTTGGGTCTATATAGTTGGTATCAGAGGAAAGGATTAGTTAACCTTTGTAAACTAGGATCCGAAAAACTATAGTGAGATCCCTAGAGAGATTTCTATGTTATGTCTTGGGATGTACCATATGTTAAGTATAAGTATAGGTTATAGTCCTAGAATTGTGGTAACAATACTAGAATTAAACCTAAGATATTAGATACTGAAGATACTCTCCCTTTATTATGTTGTTTTCCCCAGCATGATTTTTCCTCTCATACTATTGTTTTTGGGTTTTAGAAGATGCCTGGAACCCGAAGGAACCGTGTTGATCAATATAATGGAAAATGTAATGATTTTACTCATATGAAAACCAATGTTATGGGAGATAGAGTGAAAAATATTGTTGCGATACTAACAAAAGATATGAATAATTATAGACTTCCAAATGAGAAGAGAAGGGAACAATATTCTATTGAGTCCTTGAAGAGGCAACATCCACCTTCTTTCAGTGGGTCTTCTAATCCACTAGTTATTGAAAAATGGATCAGTACCATTGAAAAGATATTTTCAATACGTTGCTGTTCAAAACATGAAAATGTCATTCTAGTTGTTTACTATTTAGAAGGTGAAGCAGACCAGTGGTGGACTCTAATTAAGAATACAAGGCCCCAAGATGAAACTGAATCAAAGGAATGGGATGAGTTCAAGAACTTGTTTTTTATAGGTACTTCCCTCGTATTCTTTGAACAAATATGGAAAAGGAGTTCCTTGAGATTAAAAAAAAGTAAGATGAATATGTTGGTATATACGAAGCGATTTTTACAAGGCTTGCAAGGTATGCATCTGGCTTTATCATCCAACCTGAAAGTAAATTTGATCGATTCTTCAGTGGATTAAAAACAAGTATTCGAAGGGCATTAGCTATAAGAGACATCAATATCTATGAAGAAATTGTGAGTTGTGCTATCAAGGAAGAAATGGAAGTTGGGGTTATATATCCATATCATGGTTTTGACAAGAAACAAAATATGGAGTTAATAGAAAAATCTCAAAACAATGGTGAAAAGAATATGGATGTTTCTTCATGCTCAAAGTGTGGAAAGAAGCACGGTGGAGATTTTCTAGAAGGTACTAGAAAATGTTATAAGTTTGGAAAAGAAGGTCGTCGAGTAGTTGAGTGTTAAAGTAATGGAAAAAAGGTAGCTAATGATGTGAAAAGTGAAATGACTACAGAGAATTCTCCACCGACACTTCAATTCTTCATGTGCAAGGAAATGGGGAATTATGTTAATCAATTCCCAAATGCAAGGGTTAATGACGATCGATGTGAGCATCCTCTTAAGGCAAAGGATAAAGGGAAGTCACATGCAATCACTATTTGTGATGTTGAGCATGACAATGATGTTGTGGAATGATTAAGTGTTAATGTAATGAGATTTCAAAATAGTATCATGGAATCTCATTTATGGTATCGTGGAATTTTGGAATATATATGTATTGGTAGATAAAGTATAAGTCCATTTTTGGAACCATATATGATTAATCTCACCATAGATGGACTTATGTATATAACTTTTGCTCACTTTTATGTTTGAGACAGACGGAATGACCTATCATTCTATCTCATGATCTGCTAACACTTCGCAAAAGAAAATTCAACTTTACTTCTTTCTGAGATGATGTATAAATTGTTCAAGTCATTAGCAACAGTAAGATTGTACAAAAATCAAGTAAGTATTCCTTTTAATTCAAAAATTCTTCAACATTTGGGAAATGATATTGAAAACCAAAAAGTTGATCCTTGTTCCCTCACATCCGATGAATCAGATGGTACCTTAGATCATTACAAATTTATGGCTTTGTGATTGTTGGCTTTTTCATAGCCATGTCCTTTACCACTCTTCATCAGAGGTTGAGGGTTATATTTCTCTTCCATATCCATATTTTCACCTATGTTCTCCTATGTGGAAACCCAGTGATGAGTTAATATGGTTAACTGTTATGTTTCATACTTCACTTTTTAAAATTAAGTTTTAATATTTCTTTTTATGATGTGGGATTCTATGAAAAAAACTTTCATGTAGTAAACCATTTATAACCCCGAAGAATTTTGAGGGAGAAATTAATTTGAAGGGGGGTAGAATGTAACACCCCGAGATTTTATAAGATATATTCTTTTTAATTTCTTTCATATCTTTTGTTGTATGCTACACCAAGATTATCTTGCGCTATATGAAACACCATATTATCTTACAGTATACGCAACACTATTCTTGGATCATGTTAAACACAATTTCAAGTTCGTTTGATAGTAGTTATTCTACGCAAAATTGAGTGTATATATATATATAAAATTTATAAATGAAATATGGTTGGATTTTGTTATACACAACAACAAATGAGTCTTTCACTACACGCAACCCTGACATGGCATGCATTGCACGCAATCGCGGCCTTCCTCGATAGCGTGTGTTGTACGCAATACTGGGTTTCACTAAACGACGATATATGGTTATAATATTATTATGAACTAGCCGTTATGAATATTATTAACTGAATTTTAAATTTTATAACATTATTATTCAACTTACACATTTTCTAGAACATGATATAAGAACAAAATAATTTTTTAGGGTAAAATAAGAATTTTTCAAAAAATAAAGTTTTGACGCCTTTTGATGGAACACCCATTTTTAATATAGTTTTTGAAAATTTTATAAGTTCAATTTTACAAAATAAACTTTTTATTTGGAATGAGGATATAAAAATTTACATTGGATAACGTTTTGATATTTTTCTGACAACGTTCTTATTTTGATGAATAATAAAAACACACTAAATTTTACTTAAAAACAACTTTTTTCTTCAAGATAATTTCTATCGTTAAATTATAATAGTATATTATTTTAAATTATAAATAGAATATATTTTTACCATTTAATATAATTTATGAAATATGCATTGATTTTACATTGCATTCGTAGGTTAAATCAATTCAATCTTTTGCAATGTTTTAAACAAAACCCGTTTTTTTTCGACAACGGGATTAATTTTAAATTAATTACTTCAACTTCTGTGTTTAGAATTTGAAAAAAGGGATTCCATATTTGGAATCCTTAGGTCCAAATTATGTTAATAGGCTACTTTTTATTTTGGGGCATTATGAATAGAAACTACAATATATTTTATTTACCACATTTAAAGGTAGACTATGTAATTACGGTTAAAAATAATATTATAAAATTACCCTAACACTTGTCTTAATATAATTGGATAATTATATTTTTTCCTAAGTAATATTTTGGTCGAAATGGAATCCATTTTAAACCACTTGGATGTGATTTAGACCTTTAATTTATTTTATTTTAAAGAAAGATAAATATGTCTCACTCAAACTTTAATAATTAGAATATTTTTTATATAAGGTTATATATAATATAATTTAGATTATAAATACTCATTTTAAAGATAAATTTTTTTTCTTTATCATGGTATTTTAGTTTTAAATTTTAAGAAATATTTAATTACTTCAATATCTTATACATTATTGATGTAGAAATTATTTATTTAGTAAAATATCAATAATATAATTTTTATTAAAATAATAATACCTATCCAAAGGACCAGAAACATGACAAAACCTTCTTGTTAGAGTATATATATACCCTAAGCATATAAGGGATGCTTTGTGGACCATTTGGGGCCTTATAAAACAGATTATGACATTTATATTATTTTATTTTAAATGATATCAAAGATGTCACCTTCATAATTTAATAAATATAACAATTTACATTATGTGATTTTAAGATTATAATTTACAGTAAAACAATTATTATGAAATTTATTATAATTATATTCGTAATAAGATTTTATTTTTAATTTTTATGCAAATAATAAGTATATTAAATGATTATACAAAAATAATGTAGTAATTGTTTTATTAAGAGAAATACCAAATAAATGGTTTTATAAATATTAAAATAAACATTATGTGAACTAATTAATGTTCTACAAAAATTTTCTTGATTAATATGACATTTTATGAATATATTAAATTTTTTTTTGTGAATATATCCTCTATGTGGATTTTATTTAAATTCATATAAAGTAATAGTGTCAAAATGAACACTATTGTTATTTTATAAAAATAACATATTATTAAATTGTTTAAAAATCACATAAATATTTATAAAATATAAATTGAAATTTATATGGTCTAAAATTAAATTAATTACCAAATTAAGTATAATTAAAAACACATAAGTTAGTATTTAAAACAATTTAAAATCTATAATATTATTACCACAAATAAGATTAAATAAATTAAATAAAGATAATTCAAATTGATAAAGATTAAAATTAATTACCAACATGTCTAAATTTAGTTGGTTGATGATATTACAACCCTATATTACCTAATATCTAAATTTGAGTCACTTTTGATATTTTTATGTGGGGATTGAGTTTATTATAAATTAATATTTTTGAGGTTTCCAAAAGTGCCCCTCTCTTCCCTTATAAAAGGGCAACTCATCCCTATCCTCCTCACACCATTTTTAGCCTTCAATATCGGACAACCCCAGAAAATTTATCTTCTCTAGTTCCCTAGAAACCTACTATAGGTCCCCGTATTCTTCCAAGACCAACTTTAGTGACCTAAGTTGTGGTTAAGAGGAGGCACGTCGAAGAAGAGGTAATCTCTTCTACCAATTCTTTCTAGTTTATTTATTCGTATACTTCCTATTAATTAGTTGTTTCAATATAATGTTATGAAATATGTATAACTAATATAATTATATGTTATTATAAATATGAAACAACCCTATTTCACATTCTACATATCCTATGAAAAACAAAATCACCGCGCGTGCGTACGTACGAAATATCATCTCCACACTGTGGTGTAATCTGTTTTTCCACCACCACCTTACTTGGATGGGTATGATGGTGTAAAGAATAACTATATATATGGTTATTATAACATGATAATAATTCTGAAATATTATATAATCCATTCTAATTCCATTCAATAATTACGGGAACAATATCATCGCTCGTGCGTACGTACAGATTACCGTCTCCACGACGCGATGAGATTAATTCTCTAAGATAACCATTCAGGAATGATTATAAAGTATAAATATTAAATAATAATGAATTATATGATATATTATTGATACCTAACTTATTTATATGTTATTTACTTACATCCATTAAATTTAATAAGGAAACTAAAACATCATTCATGCATACGTACGACCTACCATCTCCATGAATGATGTATTTCTTTCCATTTATAGATCTATTATATATATGTATATTCTGAATATATATTATATATAAATCATGTTTTAGATTCTGGAGGTATGTAATCATGATCTATGTAATCATATGAATAATTACAAGTCAAAACACGGATGATAAATGAAACGATTTTACCCAAAATGCTACTTTAACATGGAATTGACAAATGAACGGGTAATATAAAGTCATAAGTGAATCATATATGATAACATACATATTATTGTTGTTATGTTACAAGTTAATAATATGTTTAAACCCACTATTCAGGGGTATCAGACACATACAAAAGAAATTGGACATAAGGTAAGGGATAATTTTTCAATCTCATTTTTATCGAAGATTACTTATACGTAAGTATTTACTGGGGTATATATTTCATCCATTCCCTTAAAATGTTTTTTATAAAGTGTTTAATATTATTATATGTATGTTTAATGTCCTATTTACCCATATTTTACTTTTACTTTGTGTTATGGAAGGAATCTTTCTTTTGTTTACCATACATGGTACTTTTTGACTTTTCCGTTAAAAGTACGAGGTTAATGTTTTTTAACTTATACGGCGTGAACAGTTTTTCACGGTTTCATAACGCCTTATTTTCATGAATATTCCTATACAAGATTTAATAATCCTTTTATTTTAAAATATAATGGCATTTTTGAAAAGAAAATGATTTCGAATAGAAAGGATATTTTCCTCAAGAATTCATTTCAGTGTTTTTTTCCAAAATATTATCTATCTAATATGAAATTATTTAGTACGATTATGTTTCAAGTATAATTTCTTTATTATTTACAGGGATTTATTTTTCTTATGGTGAAATGATATCCATTTTTTTATATAGATTATGCTATGATGGGATGATGTTTATGAAACCCATTTATTCTTTGGGTTATAATGAATAATTTTTGTTTATTTTGTGGAACAAGTAAGAATAATTTCATTACGAGATGGGTGAGACCTATATATTCCTTCAATTAATTGGTAAAGATTTATATCTCATGAGATATACATGAAAGGAATGACAAGTTAATCTAGTTCAGTGATACAGGACTGGAACAAGGAGTAAACTCGATTCAGAAAGGGAATTTGTCCACTATGATGGTCTTGGAAACAATGACTTGGCTACTTTGGAAATCATATCATGTGATTAATGTTTTTCCATTACTACATGTTTTATTCCCATACTATTTTATCATGATTAATGTTCGTTTATGATCAATGCCTTACGTACTGCCAAGATTTATTTCACCACTGAAGATTTTTATGTTTAAACATTGTGTTCATGTTTTTAAGTTCAAATGTACATGGTTAGTTTTATTTTCTCCATGCTTACCCTTTCTGAGAATTTGAGCTCATACTTTATATGTTATCTTTTCCCTAGTATATAGGGATAAGTTTTAGGTAAGAAAACAAAAGGGTAATATCTTTATGGGAGATGTTGAAGATCATTCCCCTTGATTAGAGTATTATGTTCCGAGATTCCAAAGACACTAAACTAGTACGGTCCTTGAGTGTTGGTTTTTGTTATGTATTAAGTATTCCTGAAAAGTAATCTAATTTCCATGTACGTCATGTTTTGGGTCTCTACAATTAATCAATGCATTGACATTTCTTAAGATTTTTATGTAAAAAAATAATCTCTTAAAATTATTGATAAATTATTATGATAAAAAATACATTATTATTCCAAAAGGATATGTATAACCAAAAATATTTTGTTTTGTACATATTTCAATGTATTATAAATGGTAAAGGTAATGAAATTCCCCTTTTTTTCTTTTCCCTTATATAAAATTTTATATATGGAACCTCCATTTAATAATATCCCAATATATAAAATAATTAGAAAAAATAGAGGATATGGAAAAAATGTTGTATTCAAATATCTTTTGGTCATTTTTAAGGTCATTTAGGTTATTAATAGTAAGGTTTAGTCCATTATTAAGATTAATCTTACCTTAAACGTTGTGACTAATTATAATAAATTTCACTAATTATTTTAGTCAACAACATATTTGATCTTATTAGATAAACAATATCGTAATTATTACAACCATGTGTTACCATATTTGAAAATTCAAATCACAGAAGTGGGAAAATTGTGTTTAAATCTAATCGAGAATGCATGTTTTTAAAGTAAAAACATTCAAAAGTTCAAAATGTATTTATAATGAATTTCAATAAAAAATGATTCCAATGACATAACTTGGTTCAATATATTTATAATTTATCTTTTGTGAATCTAAAAACCAAATTATAATATTAATTAATATTAATAATTATTTAAATGGAAAAGAAACTTATAACTGGAATAAAATATTTTTCACTATTCATAAAAAATGATGACTCTTAGAAAAATCCCAAAAATCCACCCCAAGATAATTTTGACATTCTAAATTAAAAAAATGGATTTTATTTTATCAAATTAAATTTCTAAAACTATATAAAATTAATTTAAATATTTTTCATAGAAGGACTTGAAAAGCACTTCACTTGAGAAAATAGTATTTTTAAAAATATTATGAATTTACCAATAATTATATTTTTCATAATAAATAAGTTTTTACATAAAACCATTATAAAAAATATTTTAAAATTAGTTATTACTATTTTTATTACAATGTTTATTGGCTAGGTTATAACTATCATTTCTGAAAAATTATAACAATAAAATGACGATTAATAGAAACTCAGGGTTGTGTGTAACGTATGCCAAGTCGGTGTTGTGTTAATAACATGCCATGTTGGGACTATGTGAATGGAATTTTTGAATTAGTGAAATTAATGGAATCAATTAAAATTAATTCATTCAAAAAAATTCACGAAAATCTCATGGTGTTACATTTTACCCTTAAAATGAATTTCACTCTCGAAATTCATCTCGGTTATCCATGGTTTAATACTTGAATGATTCATTCATAGAAAACCAAATCATAAAACTTAATACTAAACCATCCCTCAAAAATGGAAATTTTAATCCATAAAGGTTACCCACCGTAATTCATAACGAGGATCCCACATAGGAGAACATAAGTGGGAAGTGAAAACATAGACATGGAAGAGAAATATTAACATTATGTTCTGATGGAGAGTGATAGAGAACAAGGTCAGGGTGAAGATAAAAATCACAAAGCCTCAAATTTGTGATGACATAAGGGACCATCTGATTCATTAGAAACAAAGACACTATGTCAATTTTTTTGGATTGATGATCCTTTTTCCTAACGATGACGAATTTTTCGTAAAAGATTACTTGCATGATTTCAAGAAAAAGTCACCCTTTGTTGTTCTTTGATCCACTAAACCTCTTTCTCTAATAATGAAGGTGACTTTTTCATTCATGGAGTACTAATAGATCATGAGAACCATTATATGAAATCCCATCAGTTATCATAAGAACAATTTATTTTGGAGAGGTTGTCCAATATGGACAAATCCTCATATAGAGATATAACACTTTAATCCTAATGAATTCATCTAAAGTTTAACATAAAATTTCCCTAAATGGTTAACCATATAACCCTTCCAAAAGATAAAAAGTCAACGATTTAGAAAGAACTTCATGAAATAATCTTAAAAATGATCTCCTATACATCATAAATCAGCTCTAGGTTGTCACAATCCAATCATGGGAATACCATCAATGTATATTCTCTTGAAAAACTTTAGTAACCTGAATTAACAAAATTCCTTATTGAAAACAAGGAAGTGTTCTTATTCTGAAGTATAATGGATATATTCCTTAAATCTAAAAATTTTGTAAACTTCATCATTGATGATGTAGACAAATTTTTCAATAATCAGTTCCTAGGTAGTATTTACCATGCAATTTAATTTTTCATATCCAGTATATCTTTATCCAAAAATCATTATCTCCACATTAGGAATTAACTGAGGAGTAACTTAACTTGATCAAAATATCACCTTTCCATGAAATGAATATTTTATATCTTCATCACCAATCAATATGTCCATTCAATATTTAATGAAAAATTATATTGAAACTACTTATATATTTCGTGATTCATATTAAATAATCTATGAATTCCAAAAAATAATTACTATATTCATCCAACATTATTTTTAAACCATTACTGAGGCTTCATCAACATATTACTTAATACCTCATTCCTAAAATATTAAATATGAATTATGTATTAATGTTTATCAACCTCAATATTAACATGACTCTTACATTTACTGTAAATAATAATAGAATAACATCATATACCTTTCATATGTCCTTTATGATATCTTTATCTTTAGAAGTATAGTCAAATCCCATACCACCTTCCCGATTCATTATATGATATTTTCACTTGGGATATATATTCACATAATTACCATAATTTTCAAATATGAAACTTTTAATTTTAACCCTGATCCTTATAGTAATATCCATATACTAAAACTAGAAATCATAGAGTGAGAAACAATAATCTTGTTGAGGAACCACATAATCATGAAAATTAACATATAAGATGTCTAAATTATGAAACCTTCCTTAATCTATGACACCAAAGTTTTATATTCTGTTATTCATATAAATTTTCTATTTAAATACTTAATGATGGTTCATGTAGTGTTTGTGAATTCCCAAATAAAATCCCCTAGAAGTGTCAAACCAAGTGTGCAGTAAGGGCCATTTTCATGTACCAGATTAACTAGAGTCAATCCCAAAACATCTTGTCTGAGTTGTTACCCCAAGTTAAATTTATGATAGAGAAACACCCAATTATATTATCTAGAAATAGATGAATTTTTAGAGAACCACTCCCTCCATCTATTACTTAAATTCTAGAAACTTTTCCTAATCGTTAAATCATACTTATACATATCCTTAGATACTTACAAAGGTATATCCTTAGAAATATACATAGGGATCTCACTAAAGATTCCTCATCCTAGTTTCCAAAGGTTAACCAAACCGTTTCTTTGATAATAAAAATAGAGACCCAGTCTTCACATACATTATCAATACGTCACTTTTTCGGAATACTTAATACATTATAAACAAAATAACCTATAGAATGTATTATTTTAGTGCCATTGGAAACTTGGATACGCAAATATTAGTTCATGATAATGCTATATTATATACCACTAGACTATACATGACTAGAAATCATATTAGATGCATCATAAAAGAAATATATCTTTATTACCTTGGGAAGGAAACATAAAAACGGGTGAGATTAGATGCTCAGTAAGGGTAGACAAGGGAGACATGTGAGAATAAACATGAGTATAAGGGTATGAAAACATGAAATGGATATAAAAGAACATACCAAGCATATAAAAGATCATAAAAATTAATCATCTCATAATGATTTCCAGTTACTAAGACAAGAATCATAAGGAAATAATTAAAATATTTCATGAATGCATAAAAGGCGAATAAAAGCTAGAATTTTATCAGACATATAAGCATATATAATGATTTCTATACCTGTCATGGATTTGTTTCCAAGACCATATTAGATAAAAAAGTCCTTTATTAAACCATATTCACACCCTATTAAAGCCATGTATTACTAAATTGAGTTCACTTCTTGTTCCATCTGTATAATACCAAACAATGTTCTTTTCACTTTATAGTATTGTAATACTGAACCGAGTTCATTTTTCATTCCATCAATGTATATCTCAGGAGATATAAATTTTTAAACAGTGACTTCATTGGAGATATAGGTTCCACCCATCTAATAATGAAATTATATATATGTATTCTGAAAAAACATAAACAATCATATCTTATCCAATAGAATGGAATGTGTATTATAAACATGTAATCATATAATAAATTTTTTAATATCATAGGTTTCATAATCATTTCATCATAAACATAACCATTTAAAAGAATATGGTTTAAAAATAATATAACCAATGAAATAGAAATGGGTGTCATAAAAATCATTCCATCAAAACATAAACCATTCATGAAAAAATATGAATGGACCATTTGGATAATTTCCTAGAAGGGCTTGAGTAACATATAAAAATTTCATCGTAGATGGAAACTAGCATGGAAATATGTTTAGAAAACATTTCTGAAGGAAAATATACTTTCATCTTTGAAGTATGGCACTTTAAAACATAAAAATTTTTGAAAACCAAACTTTTGAAAATAAACCATAAAGATTATAACAAACATTTTGAGAAAATTTTTCAATCCTTTTTATTTAAAAAATAATAAATAGAAGTTAAAAATGTATTGAAAACCATTTTCCTTGAAAAAATATAAAAGGAGCATGAGAACATTTAGAAAATCATTTCTTTGAACATACATTGAAAACATATAAAGAAATCTAGAATTTTTTTAAACCATTTCCATCATAATATATTTAAAACATATAAATAATTATAGAAAAAAAAATTGATATACTTTTATAAAACAAGGTTTTGAAGGAACATGGATTTTCGATCGAATAGAGAGGTAATGTAATAATTTCATAAAAAACATTCTTAATTGTATTATTTACCAAATATTAGAGAAATGGTAACAATAAATGAATATATCATGAATAAAAATAGTAGAATAAAAGTAATTAATTTACTTTAGAGATGGTTTATATGAGTTTAACATGAGATGCATAATCATAAATAATCTCGAGAAGTGAAGAGATTGTTTCAATAAACTCTTATCACATAGTAACTTTGAACCATAATACCTATGTTACAAGTTGAAATTAAATAAATAATAAAATATCATGAGAGGAATTATATTCTTGATATAAAATTTCAAAGTCAGTATGTACACCTCATATAAAAAATATAGGTGTATTACATGGTATGTTGCTCAAGAATTGAAAATTGAGGCAAAACTATCTTACCGATTCGGTAAATTTTGAATGATAGACCCCATGAAAAAAAGTTTATAGAATGGATATGTAAATACCCATATTTTTAATTATATGAATCATAAAATGTATCCATGGGAAGTATAAACACCACAAAAAAATTTATGGGTGGTGAATGAGGAATGTATCCCACATTGATAAAAAGTGAGATGAAATCCCCATACCTTGTGTCTTGGCTTTCATCATACTCATTCAGTACTCCTAAATAATAAATAATATTTTATGATACATTTATAAAAAACTATATTATTATATTAAATACTAGATATTATTTGATTATTACTTAATATTATTCATTTTTTGACAATTCCATGTTAAGGTTATGCTTTGGGTAATATTACCTTTTATTTTTCACATGTGTCTTTATTTGTTATATATTTGGTCCTAAAATTTTAATAATAATTTAAAGAGTATTAAAAATGATATAAATCGAATTTATATTAAGTATATTTGTATTATAATAGTCTATAGAATATATATATGATTGAAATGAAATACACCGTTCATGGAGACAGTATAAGCCGTACACATGAATGAACATTGTCTCTATTTTATTTTCATTTTGAAAGAAAGAAATTAAATGAAATAATATATATATATATATATATCACCCTTAATATTTCAGTATTATATCATATATATCATATAATTTCACTAAACTCACCCTCAATATATTTTATGAAGTGTCTAAATGAAGCACATCACTTTGAAGGGGCAGTAGTACACACATCCTCAAATGAAATTATCCTATTAACACAAAATGGAAAGTACAAATATTTTTTTTGTAAAATAATTAAATAATCTTAAAGAAAATATAAATATCATATTTATTGTATAATAAAATATTTCCCATCATAATTCCCACTATGAGATGAGGTAATGGAAAAATTAACAATAATCATTTTGTGAGGCAATAGTTTTCTATACACTTAAATAGTATGTTTGTTATCCATTAGATGGAAGTGTGTGTAAGTGTAGTTTTGAAAAATATAAATAAAAATACTATTATATTAATTATACTGGAATTGGTTTACAATAATTTAATAATAACATTTGAGGGTGTGGAGAAATAAAATAAAATATAGGAGTTTGAAGGTCGGTGTTACCTCTTAATCGAGAATGGCCTTTTGGTATGCACCAAGGGGATTACTTGTAAGGATTTTCCAAAAATTTATGCTTCAAGGAGGAAGGTATGGACGTGGGGAGACTATTTTAGTCTTAGCTTGGATGATAAAATATGGCTTTATAGTAGTGATAAAGGAGTAGAGTTCTTTCCTTTTTATAGTGTAGGCAGAGTGTCACTCTTACAAATACAAAACATTATTAAATAATTGGTGGTCTCCCTTACCTATTATGCCTAAAAATTGGAAACTAATGGATTAGTGTTAAATTATTTTTGAACCAAATCTTAAAAAAATATGTTCATTTTAATAATTTTTTTCCTTAACAACTAAGATTCTCCAATTTTATTATTTTGGGTTTTATTAAAGTATCTAGATTTCTAACAAAAAAAATTGAACCATTAATATCAAAATAAGGTGAGGTTATTATATAATATAGATTAAATTAATTAAGATTATGATATATAATTTAAAAAATAAAAACACATTGTCTTTTTGAAATTAATTTTTAAAACAAGCGCAAGTGACATGAAACACTCTGCTTAAACCTCGCCCGTGCTAATAATGTTTCTACAATATATATGGTCAATATATTAAATTTAAAAGGTAAATTGGTCTATTAATATAAAATATATAAAAAATTTTAACACTTAAAAATAACTTGGAATAATATTTATTTTTATTAATTTTAAATCATTTAATAAAATATCATTTATTTTAAAATTCAAATAATGCTCATTTTGAGATTATGTATTTAATTTCAGTTTGAAAATATCAAAATAATATTCGAATTAAAATATATTAAGATATATATATATATATATTTATATATTAATCTTAAAAAACAATTAAAGACTATAATTCAATAAATTCAATTCACATTTAATATTTATAGTATAATTAATTTTAGTTAATTATTAACTAAATAATCACTACCTTGGTCTTTCTTAAGAATTTTTTAAAAATAAACCACCTCTAAAATTTATTGATAAATTATGATGCTAAAAATAAACCATTTATTTTTAAAAAGGATTTGTATAATACAAAATATGTTTTTTAACATATTTCAATGTTATATAAATGTTAAATTTAAGGAATGTCTCATTTTTTCCTGTTTTCCTTACTTAAACATTTATATTGGGAACTTCCACTTAATAATATCCCAATAACCAATAACATTAGAACAAGAGGGGATATAGTTGAATTATTTTAATCAAATATCTTTTGAAGAAGTTTATAGTTTATTTTGGTCCTTTGATTAAGGTTTAGTTCTTAATTAGTTTAAATTGTACCTTAAATGTAGTGATTATTTTTAAAATAGTGTATTTCCATTTTTGAAAATTTATATCATAGAATTGGAAAAATTAGGTTTAATGTTAATCCTGCTGATGTGGAGAGAAAGCAGGGTTTTAATAAAAAATGTTCAAATGTTCAATATGTTTTTATGAAAAATTTACATTTAAAAATGATTCCAATAGCCTAAATTGATAAACTATATATATAATTGACCTATTATTACTTTAAAAAAAATTTAAATATAAATTATTATTAATAATTATATAAACTAAATGGATGTTTTTAACAAAATACAGTATTTTTGACTCTTCATATAAAATGATGTTTCTCAGAATAATCCCAAAAATCACCCTAGGATAATTTTGACATTATGAAAATAAAAATAAATTTTATTTTATTAAATTAAATTTGAAATGTTTCTAAATAATATTTTATTTATTTTATATAAGAACATGAAAAGTAGTTCATTTGAGAATATAGTATTTCTAATCATATAAATACTTTACTAAAAATTATTCTTTTTATAATAAATATATTTTATTATTATAAAAACATAATAAAAAATATTTCAAAAATAGTTATTATTATTCAAATAATAAATTTTATTAGCTAGGTTTTAACTATATCATTTAAATAATTCTAATAATAAAATGATGTTTCATATAATCTTCTTGTTGTGTGTAATGTATTCCAAGTCTGTGTTGTAAGACAATTCAGTTTTTTCTCAAAGGAATGTTTTAATTAGTTCAATGCAAGAAATAAATGAAAATTAATTCATTGGGAAAAAATATTTCATATAATATCGGGGTGTTACACCCTCTATAGGGAATCCATTACAAAATGTACCCCTAAAAGTCTACTATGAAAATCCTATTCTCATCAAACCCTTATAAAAAGAAGGATTTTAATTTCAAATAGTTTTCCTTAAAATATCAGGAATATCAATTTACTAGAAAATTATGAACATTTTCTCGAAACCATTATTTCAAAATGCATACACATTAGGCATGTAAAAAACCATTAAAAACCTTTTTTGAAAAAAATACCATTCCTCTTTAGATAAATAAATGATTTAAAAACACATTTATAATTAGTTTTGGAAATATAAAAGACAAAAATCATAATTGGAAAAAATACAAAGAAGGAAAGAAGGTATCAATGTGATGGTAAACATTAAATGTACAAAAAAATTGGTTCCATAAAATTTAATAAAGATTAAAGGATACATAGTATAAGGAGAGGTAATACACTAAACGCTCATAAATATGATACTGGAATTATGGGAATCTGCATAGGATACAAGTAAAATGTTCTTAAAAAGTTATAAATAACCTAGGAAAACACTAATAATCCATTAAAATCCCTGATATTCCCAAAATATTATCCAGAGAGAAATCTTAATAGAACACATCTCTACCATGAGCCCTAAATCTATTTTTCTAGCTCACTCTATTTAATGGGTCAAAATCTAGTCCACTATCTTACTTAGTCTAGAGGAAAAAACTCCATAGTCGATGTATTTTCTATACTAGGGTTTTAACTCATCCATTTCTCAAACTATCCCCTTATGAATCCCATTTCATAAATCTCGGATGTTACTAAAAAATTGAATGAGAAATATTCAAAAAATTGTTTTTAAAAAAAAATTGACAATCCCTCATCTCACAATTAATTCCCTAACAGAAGATATCCGATTCGATCCATTTCCCGATCTCAATATACATGAATATATTTCCAGCAATAAAGTGAAATACTTGCACAAAGGTTATAATGAGGGTATCAAAATTTCTAATTTTTTATCATAATGTTCTAGATATGTATTTTTGAAACTATCATTGGAGTCCAAATCCTATAATATGTGTTAAAATATTACTTATAGGGTTCAATACACCCTTTCTTAATAAAACAACACATCTTGAAACTATAAATACCATAATTAGGAATAATGTTTTAGAAGAACCATTTAAAATCTCAAACCAATGGAAACCACATCTTAAATTATTAAAAACAATTAAAAATTCAGATTAATTTCTTTTTAAAAACCATTCATTGAATATAATTCCATGCCATGGGTTGAATCAACTTGAAAATAACTTTAGTCTCTAAAAGGAAATAATTATATGTATAGTTTTGAAGATAATCCATTTTTTAACACTAAATCACACTAAGACATGTAATATAATTAAATTGAATAAAAATAACTACCTCAAGTGATTCTAAAACAAATTAAATTCGAAGGAAATGGCCAATCAAAGATTGAATCCATCCCATCGAAGCCCTAAGTGATCTAAATACCAAGGTTTTCTAACTAAAATCCTTACGTATCACTTAAATGATTATTAGGGTTCTAGGAAAATAGGGAAATCCACGGGGAAATTTAATAGAAGATAGGAGAGGGGGAAGATAGAGAAAATGAGGTGAAATAACATGAAAATATCTATGAATCAAGTGTGGAAGAGTTGAAATTAAAGGGATCAATAGGTTGGAGATCTCCTTGTATAACCGAATATTTGACCACATGAATGTGTGGGAGGAAAGGTGAGTGAGAATTAAAATTTGAGAGGGTTAATAGGGTAATTTAACTAAATTTTAAAACATGGGCACTTGGCACAGGTTTGTCACACAGTTTACTAAACCGTGCGACACACATTTTAATAAAAAATGTATCCCACATCGTTGGACTACACAATTTCCCTAAAATTTCCGCATTCATTTCAGTCACCACAATGGAAAAAACTAGGCATACCAATCAAGGAGACAACTATATGGTTCGAAAAACCATGTTCAAAACATGAAAAACCACACTGTAAAAAATATAGACCTCTCACCCATGGGTGTTTCTCGGTTACTCATAACCATGATCCAAATATTGTTCCTCCCAAAGAACCTCCAAAAGTTCAAAATACATGCATAAAACTACTAGAAATGCAAGAAGAGATAAGGAAACATAAAACAATACAAAATAACACACTATAGTGTCATGAGGTTGTTAATATTCTCTTCACTATTTTACATTATACCCTTTAAATCCCTTTATTGTGGTATACTGAAATAAATGATAGAAAGAACTCAGAAGAGATATAAAAGTATGAAACCCTGAAACACCCCAAGTAAATAAATAATATGACATTTTCATATTTATCCCTATTTGTGAATAAAATATTAATATTAATTTAAAGGGGACGCTATGCTCGATGGCGTACCCAATACGCAACAACGAGTTTCTTGGGAATCTTGTGTTTCACTCTAATAATAATATAATATTATTTTAAATGGTAGTTAATGCCTAACCGTTATAATGGAGGAAATTAACGGAACTAACTACAAAATTATTATATATGTTTGTCAAATATTTTTACTTTTATCCAAGAAATTTAGTGGCGGAAAATGTGATTGAATCCAATTTTAAGCGTAAATATTCTAATATTCTTGAAAAGGTCGATTAACCACCTTTTGATGGAGAACGCTTTTTAAATCCACTTTATGACATTTTAATATTTCATATTGGACCAAATAAAACTATTCTTTAGAATCGGGACATCAAAATTTACAATGTGTAAATTTTTGTTATTTTTCCGATAAAGTTCATTTTTTAATGAATAGTGAAAATGTTGTATTTTAATTCAAAACCTCTTTTTAATATAATTTATTTATATGATATGATTATCTTTTGAATTGGTTTTAAAGTCCAATTATAATATATTTTTACCATTTAATCCAATATTGGTCATTGGAATTAATTTCACTTTGAAATTGGACTTAAACTAGTGTCAATCTTTTTATAGATATTGTTTTTAAAAACACGCTATTTGTTTTGATAGTGGGAATTATTTATTAAATTAATTAATGCAACTTATTTGTTTTGAATTTTTTAAAATAGAAATAATTTTTGAATTCGGAATATCAAATATAGCTTAGGGTGAATTTTTGGTATTTTTTCTGAAAAACTTCAATTTTTTATGAATAGTGAAACCACTAAGTGGTAGTTATAGAAATTGATTTTTCATTTAAATGAAACATTGCCACTTCTGTGATTTGATTTTCAAAAATCCGACAAACATTGTTGTTATTAAGAAGAAAAATGTGGTTCAATGAGTTTAAAATAATTTTTGGTGAGTAGTAATTTTTAAGTTTTATTAATCGCGATTAAAGGTTATTAGTGTAATTTAAGGTAAAAATAATGTTCTAATAATATGAAATGACTTAGACACATATCCTACCCTCATTAGATGTGTCATTTCCGACCAATAAAATCCATGGGTCAACTTGGGGACCCCATTGAGCCACTTTGGGGGGAAAATGACATAAATAACTTTTTATTTAAAGTTAAAATTAAAATGTCACAAACATGTGTTGTTTTACTAAAACAATTTTTACATGGGGTTATAAAAGTCATATTTTTTACTATAAATATTCATTATAAAAACAAAAAGATTTCTTGAATCATGATATTTTTTTTATAAATTTTACACACTAAATAAATTAAATTATTTATGACACCATGATGATGCATCGATTACATCAATATTTAACGATTTATATAAAATGAAATGATAATGTAAAATAGAAGACCTAAACTTGTCACAAACCTATTGGATGGGTGGATTTATAATTATTATCACCTTATCCAAGAAATAAAACCATTTTGGACCTTTAAAATCCGAAAATCATTATATAATAAAGTAATATTTTATAACATTCCAAGAGTGCCCCTCCTCTCCTCTTATAAAAGGACCCCACCTCTACCACCTTACCCACGCCTCTTAAGACTTTGGCTCGGCCAAACCCTGCCCATTTAATCTATACATATCCCTCTCTTCATCAATGAAGCCTCACTTTGGGCAATATCCTTTCCAAGGAAGCCTTTGAGCTCAAATCAAAGAGAGTTACCCGATTTAAAGGCAGTGTCCTCTCTTGTGTTCTTATATTATATTTTGCTTCTCCAACCCTCTAAACTCTTTTTATTCCTTTAATTTGTAACAAAAAAAGTATCTTTAATATGCTAGGATATTGTTATGTGATGGATTCGAGCTGTAGTTATAGACACCATCTCCTAATGGTTAAAGGACATACAGTTTCTGTGGATGACAATTTACTGCCTCACGAAACGATGATTGTTCAATATTATTTTAACACCTTCAAAGGTGGCCATTAAGATGTCACTATATTTATATATGATATATAATATGTTTATGTTTTCCTTACGCTTCTGTATTTTTCATTTATGGAATACCTTTATGGTTTCCATTATGGGTAAATGTGATATCTTCATTTTAGGAAGTGCGGACTGCCGCCCCCTCAAAGTGATTTGATTCGTTAATGCCATATGTAGGACGTATAAAGGATGGAATTAATGGTATTAAATATGATATCCTACTGGAATTATAATATACCTTTATATAATTATTTTTTCATTCCATTGAATACAAAAAAATGAAATGATAGTAGCATTAATGCGTACGTACGACTTACCGTCTCCATAAACAAAACATTTCATTTCTTATCTCCAAATGTTATGTACTATTATAAGTACATATATATAATGGATATATATGTAATATATTAAATCTAAATTATGGATATAATTCTGGAATTATTATATATATATATATATATATCTCTCTCTCATATTGTTTTAATTCCATTAATATGACAAAAAAAGAAAGTAGCGTTCATGCATACGTAAGACCTACCGTCTCCATGAACGGTGCTTTTAATTTTTTATCTCTAAATGTCATGAAATAGTATAAAATGAATATATAAGGGATATATATGATATTTAAAACATCAATACTATTCTGGATATGATGTACCTATAACTACATGGAAAATTCTTTTCCAACAAGTTCAATTTTTACTCATGTACCGAACATAGACAAAAACGTCTGATATGAACTCACTTTATTAACCAATTATTATAACATTATAATATGTGATATGAACTGAATAATAATATTTAAAGGATGTCCTTAAGTAATTATAAATTGACCAAATTTTATTATTTAGGCTATTAAAGAACGATCGAGTCATGTCGGACACGTGGTAAGGGATCTTACCCCTCCCTTTCTTTTTAAGTACTCTCCTTTTTGTCACTTATTTTAAGAACCTCATTGTTATGTTGGGGGATGTTATTTTATATTTATCTAGCTGTAAATTTTATTTTAATATTATGAGAGACCCTATTTTATCTCATCAATCCATTTTTGAAGTTTTAAGTTGCATCGTCAGGCTGACGAGTTTTTGTAAGGGATTTTTCATCTCACTTTTATTCCAGTGAGATTTATGCTAAATTTTCCACCATTTACTTTGAGTGGTGTATGTACTGCCCATTATTATACTAATTTTTTAATATAATTCCATTTATGGGTACTTACATATTCATTGTATGAAACTTCTTCAATGGGGTGTATGTTTCGAAAGTTACCCAAGTCGGTAAGTGAACCTTTCACCATCCTCTTTTTAAAAGACTTCTTTTGTTATGTCTTTTAATTCACATACTATTATGTTGGGATATGTTATTATATATCCTTATTGATGTAAATTTTATGTCCAAGTGATGAGGTACCCTTTTTTTCTCTCATCAACTCATTTTCTGAATTTTGAAGTGACGCCGTTAGGCTGTCGAATTTCACCAAGGGAACTTTTTAACCCAATTTCGATTTCTTTGGGTTCAACATGTAGTTCTTGAATATGTCATCCTTTGAATATGAGTGAATGAAATTTTATTGTTTTACACTTAATATCTACTTATATTGGGTGTATTTATATCCGTCACACATAATTTTGAGATTGATTTATCCTTAATTTAAGGACACCTTATTTATAAGGGATTTCATCACATTTTAAATTTCTATTGAGACTTCATTGTTGTTAGGCACCAATTAAATCTTATATGGTGTATATACTGTCCTTTGAAATATTATATCATGAATACGTTTATTCTAATGATATTATAAGGTTCTGATTAAATGTTATTCCTCAATTATTGTATTCAAGTGTCTCTAATTTTGGTAAAAACCCTTTAACCAAAATATCGCTTTAAATGTTTTAATGATTTGTTCTTATTAATATCGATGTTTTCAAAATGGTTTTAAGGATTTATTTATATGGATATTAATGGTTTAAAATGTTAAAAGCTACAAGGTGGTATGGGACACTTTGATTCAAAAATCTCTTTATTAAATGTTTTAAAGGGTTTCGAAAAATGGTTTTTTTTGAATAGATTCATTATTTCAATTTCCTAAAATGTTATATTGTGATTGAAATGTGGAAATTTTATGTTTCCTTTATGCATGTTTAATGTGATACGTTTATGTTATGGTTCTTGGGAATTTTTATGAAAACGAAAGGTTCCGTGATAAACTAAGGGCGGGTGAGCTCGATATAGCTCTCCAATGCGTTGGGTAATGCGATGGAGTTAAACGCTACGGTTTCTCCGAAGATATTTAGCGAGTATATTGTGATGGGTATTCCAAACGTATCCAAGAGGGTTACTCCCTATTTAAGAATGGTATGAATGCCTCAAGTTACCTTTATGCCTTATGATTTCTAGGTTTTATTCGTGATTTGATGAGGTATGTTAAAGTGCTTATGTTTTATGAGTATTGTATTATTTCATTGATTCTTATGTATATATGTACTCATGTTTCATTTCAATATTTTTATATCCCTTACTGAGCTTTTTATGCTCATCCCAAGTTTTTCAAATGTTTTACACATGACTTAAAGATGAATAGGGTCAAGGATGGGATCAAGGAAAGACATGCTATCTAAAACATGGAACTAGACAAGTTTCTTTTAAGATTTTTTTTATGGAAACATAATAGAAGTGTGTACTTTGTAATATTTTGAGATGTAATAGTTATGTACTAATTATCTAAGACTTTAAACTTGAAAATATCCTCAATTTGAATTATTCATTTAATTCAATATTAATTAAGGTTTAAGGATGAGGCCTTATAGTTGGTATCAAAGGTTGGTTTAGATAACTTTACAGGTTAGTGTATTCTCTAAGAATAAGTGACATTACCATAATGGCTAGGATTTCAGAGAGAGTCCTAGTTTTAGATAAAGTGAATGAGTAAGTATATCTTAGTGTTTATCATCCTCATTAGTATATGATGGTTTTGTTGATATACTCACACTGACATTTCTTTTTTTAGTAAATGGATGGATCTAGTAGGCACCAAAGTGGCAATGGGTTTGAAGGAAACTACGGTGGTTCTCTTATTAAGAGACTGGATGAAATGGGGGATTAAATTAGGAATCTCATTGTTGTTCTAAACCAACTATTGAATAGTCATGATCAACCACTTCAACCTTGGTATGATCTGTAATGAATTATGTACGAGATGAACAATCGATGTGGAAGTTCAGGTAATAATTATAAAGGTAACCATTAGGGTTTATATGATCCTTACTTTTTAGGAAGTTATGGGTTACTCTATGATATGATGGAAAATGAAAGGCATGAGATAAACTTGAAGTTAAAATATGTTATGATTATTTTTGAAGATTTTATCTCGTTTTGGGGAATGTTTTAGGAATTATATAGTTTTGGAAAAAGGATAACACACAGACCGCGTGACAACCCGTCGCGTCGGAAAAAGCTGCGAGAATCGAACCCACAACCAAAGTGCGACTGGTATTTATTGTCTACCACTGGACTAAATGAAGTCCCTGGTTAGTATGACTTATTCTTTTTAGTTAGATGATTTTATGAATTAAGAGTAATTTGATTTTGGGTTATCTAGGGGAATTGTTAACCTATCATGAAGGATATGTGATTAGGTTAATTACTTTTCAATATGAGACTTTAAGAGCGACTGATGTTATTTAGAGATAAATGTTAATTTGTAACTTGGAAGACTATGTGATTAAATCCTTCAAATATTTGCGTTTTAATCTTAGTTTGGTTTACTTTGATGAATTTTATGGACAAATTTTTTATTGAATGGTCTTTGTTGAACTTTGGGTTTTGTTGGAGAAATTTTGAACATTAAGAATAGATTTTCTTTTTTATAAAGGATTATCCATTTGTGGATTATCTGATCTTGTTCTAAAAATTTAGGTTTTGGTTATGGTCTAAATCCATGGGAAATATATAGTTCTCTTTTGTATATTAGGTGATTCTATAAAAGTTGATTATAGCTCTCTTAATATTAGCAAGTCATCCTAAATACTCGTCTTTTGGAGAAAATATGAGTTTGTGTAAGAAATATAGTAGGAGATGAGAGTCTACACGACAAGTAAGTATGTTTTATTAAGATCAAAAATAAATTCCTCAATGAAAAGTAACTTAAAACAAAAATGTTGTCTATTAACTTTTTCCTACTGGGGAATCTAATACCGTTTAACCCACTACAATTTTGTGATTTTCTTATAGATAACTTTCTCCTAGACATGTTTACTATCGATCTCACTTAGAACATGACCCTTTGATTTTTTCTTCTATGTCGATGTTTTCCTACATGGAATCCTAGTATGGGTTAACTCGGGTGATCTTTTTAATTATCATTCTTTATTTTAAAGTGATAGTTTTACTGACTCTTGTTCCGATGTGGGATTTTCAGTGAAGTTTCCAAGCCCAATTTTAAAAATTGCGAGGACGCAATTCCCAAAAGTGGGAAGGATGTAACACCCCAGGTAAATAAAGAATATGAAATTTTCATATTTATCCATATTTTTAAATAAAACATTAATATTACTTTAAAGGGGACGCTATGCTCGATGGCGTACCCAATACGCAACAACGAGTTTCTTGGGAATCTTGCGTTGCACTCTAATAATAATATAATATTATTTTAAATGGTAGTTAACACCTAGCCGTTGTAATGGCGGGAATGAACAGAACTAACTACAAAATGATTATATATGTTTTTCAAATATTTTTACTTTTATCCAATAAATTTTAGAGGCTTAAAATGTGAATGAATTCAATTTTAAGCATAAATATTCTAATATTCTTTAAAAGGTCGATTAACCACCTTTTGATGGCGAACACTTTTTAAATCCACCTTTTGAAATTTTCATATGTTATATTAGACCAAATAAAATTCTTCTTTAGAATCAGGATATCAAAATTTACATTGTGTAAATTTTTGGTATTTTTCCGATAAAGTTCATTTTTTAATAGAGTGAAAAATGTTCTATTTTAATTCAAAACCTCGTTTTAATTTAATATATTTATATGATTAGATTATATTTTTAATTGGTTTCACAGTACTATTATAATATATTTTTACCATTTAATCCAATAGTGGTCATTGGAATTAATTTCACTTTGAAATTGGACTAAAACTAGTGTCAATCTTTTTATAAATATTGTTTCTTATAAACACACTATTTGTTTTGACATCGGGAATTATTTATTAAATTAATTAATGCAACTTATATGTTTTGAATTTTTTAAAATAGACATCGTTTTTGAATTTGGAATACCAAATATATCTTAGGTTGAATTTTTGGTATTTTTCTAAAAAACTTCAATTTTTGATGAATAGTGAAACCACTAAGTGGTAGTTAAAGAAACTGATTTTTCGTTTAAATGAAACTTTGCCACTTCGGTGATTTGATTTTCAAAAATCTGACATATGTGGTTGTAATTAATAAGTAAAATGTGATTCAATGAGATTAAAATAATTTTTGGTTAATAGTAATTTTGAAGTTTTATTAATCGCGATTAAAGGTAATTAGTGTAATTTAAGGTAAAAATAATGTTTTAATAATATTTAATGACCAAGACACATGTCCTACCATCATTGGATGTGTCATGGCCGACCAATACAATCCATGGGTCAACTTGGGGACCCCATTGAGCCACTTTGGTAGGAAAATGACATAAATAACTTTTTATTTAAAGTTAAAATTAAAATGTCACAAACATGTGTTGTTTTACTACAACAATTTTTACATGAGGTTATACAAGTCATATTATTTACTATAAAAATTCATTAGAAATATAAAAATATTTCCTGCATCATGATAATTCTTTTATAATTTTTAGACACTAAATAAATTAAATTATTTATGACACCATGATGATGGATCGATTACCTCATTATTTAACGATTTATATAAAATGAAAAGATAATGTAAAATCTAAGACCTAAAGTTGTCACAAACATATTGGATGGGTGGATTTAGAAACCTTATCACCTTATCCTCTAAATATATCCTTTTTGGACCTTTAAAATACAAAAATCATAATTTATTAAAGTAATATTTTATAACTTTCCATGAGAGCCCCTCCTCTCCTCTTATAAAAGGCCCCCACCTCTACCACCTTACCCACACCTCTCAAGCCTTTTACTCGGCCAACCCCTGCCCATTTCATCTCTACACATCCCTATCTTCATCATTAAAGCCTCACTTTGGGCAGAATCCTTTCCAAGGAAGCCTTTGAGCTCAAATCAAAGAGACTTGCCCATTTTAAAAGTAGTGTCTTCTCTTGTGTTCTTATGTTATATTTTGCTTCTCCAACCCTCTAAACTAAATTTATTCTTTTATTTTGTAACAACAAAAGTATCTTAAATATACTAGGATGTTTTTATTTGATTTATTCTAGCTAAACATACACACACCTTCGTCTAATGGTTAAAGAACATACTGTTTCTGTGGATGGCGAATTACTGCCTCACGAAACGATGATTGTTCAATATTCTTTTAACACCTTCAACGGTGTCCATTAAGATGTAACTATATTTATATATGATATATAATATGTTTATGTTTTCTTTAAGCTTCTGTATTTTTCATTTATTTCATAACTTTATGGTTTCCATTATGGGTAAATGTGATATCATCATTTTAGGAAGTGCGGACTGCCGCCCCCTCAAAGTGATTTGATTCGTTAATGCCATATGTGGGACGTATAATGAATGTAATTAATGGTATTAAATATGATATCCTACTGGATTTTATAATATACCTTTATATCATTATTATTTCATTCCATTGAATACAAAAAATAAATGAAATGAAAGTAGCGTTCATGTGTACGTATGGCTTACCGTCTCCATGAACGGTACATTTCATTTCTTATCTCCAAATGTTATGTACTATTATAAGTACACATATATAATGGATATATATGTAATATATTACATCTAAATGATGGATATAATTCTGTAATTATAATATATATATATATATATCATTTTGTTTTAATTCCATTAATATGACAAAAAAAGAAAGTAGTGTTAATGCGTACGTACGGCCTACCGTCTCCATGAACGGTGCTTTTAATTTTTTATCTACGAATGTTATGAAATAGTATAAAATGAATATATACGGGATATATATGATATTTAAAACATCAATACTATTCTGGATATGATGTACCTATAACTACATGGAAAATTCTTTTCCAATAAGTTCAATTTTTACTCATGTACCGAACATCGACAAAAACGTCTGATATGAACTCACATTATTAACCAATTATTATAAAATTATAATATGTGAAATGAACTGAATAATAATATTTAAAGGAGGTCCTTATGAAATTATAAATTGACCAAATTTTATTATTCAGGAGATTAAAGAATGATCGAGTCATGTCGGACACGAGGTAAGGGATCTTACCCCTCCTTTTCTTTTTAAGTACTCTCCTTTATGTCACTTCTTTTAAGCACCTCTTTGTTATGTTGGGGGATGTTATTTAATCTTCCTCTATCTGTAAATTTTATTTTAATATTATGAGAGACCATATTGGATCTCATAAATCCAGTTTTGAAGTTTTAAGTTGCATCGTTAGGCTGACGAGTTTTTGTAAGGGATTTTTCATCAGACTTTTATTCCAGTGAGATTTATGCTACATTTTCCACCATTTACTTTGAGTGGTGTATGTACTGCCCATTATTATAATAATTTTTTAATATAATTCCATTTATGGGTATTTACATATTCATTGTATGAAACTTCTTCAATGGGGTGTACGTTTCAAAAGTTACCCAAGTCGGTAAGCGAACCTTTCACCCTCCTCTTTTTAAAAGACTTATTTTGTTATGTCTTTTAATTCACATACTATTTTGTTGGGATATGTTATTATATATCCTTATTGATGTAAATTTTATTTCCAAGTGATGAGATACCCTTTTTATCTCTCATCAACTCATTTTCTGAATTTTGAAGTGACACCGTTAGGCTGTCAAATTTTACCAAGGGAACTTTTTAACCCAATTTCGATTTCATTGGGTTCAACATGTAGTTATTGAATATGTCATCCTTTGAATATGTTTGAATGAAATTTTATTGTTTTACACTTAATATCTACTTATATTGGGTGTATTTATATCCGTCACACATAATTTGAGATTGATTTATCCTTAATTTAAGGACACCTTATTTATAAGGGATTTCATCACATTTTAAATTTCTATTAAGACTTCATTGTTGTTATGGACCAATTCAATCTTATATGGTGTATATACTGTCCTTTGGAATATTATATCATGAATCCATTTATTCTCATGATATTATAAAGTTCTGATTAAATGTTATTCCTCAATTATTGTATTCAAGTGTCTCTAATTTTGGTAAAAACCCTTTAACCAAAATATCGCTTTAAATGTTTTAATGATATGTTCTTATTAATATCCATGTTTTCAAAATGGTTTTAAGGATTTATTTTTATGGATATTAATGGTTTAAAATGTTAAAAGCTACAAGGTGGTATGGGACACTTTGATTCAAAAATCTCTTTATTAAATGTTTTAAATGGTTTTGAAAAATGTTTTTTTTGAATGGATTCATTATTTCAATATCCTAAAATGTTATATTGTGATTGAAATGTGGAAATGTTATGTTTCCTTTATGCATGTTTTATGTGATACGTTTATGTTATGGTTCTTAATCATTGTTATGAAAACGGGTGGTTCTGTGATAAAGTATGGGCGGGTGAGCCCGATATAGCTCTCCAATGCGTTGGGTAACGCAAAGGTGTTAAACGCTAAGGTTTCTCCGAAGAGATTTAGGGAATATACTATGATGGGTATTCCAAATGTAACCAAGAGGGTTACTCCCTACATAATAATTTTATGAGTGCCTCAAGTTACCATTATGTCTAATGATTTCTATGTTTTATTCATGATTTGATGAGGTATGTTAAAGTGCTTATTTTTTATGAGTAAAGTTTGATTTCATTGATTCTTATTTATACATGTACTCATGTTTCCTTTCTATATTTTTATATCCCTTACTAAGATTTTTATGCCCATCCCAAGTTTTTGAAATGTTTTACACAGGACTTAAAGATGAATAGGGTCAAGGATGGGATCAAGGAAAGACATTATATCTAAAACATGGAACTATAAATGTTTCTTTTAAGAGTTTTTATGGAAACTTAGTAAAAGTGTCTACTTTGTAATCTTTTGAGATGTGATAGTTATGTCCTAATTCTCTAAAACTCTAAACCTGAAAAGATCCTCAATGTGAATTATTCATTTAATTCAATATTAAGTAAGGTTTAAGGTCGGGGCCTTATAAACCCCGTGACATGAATCATTACCAAAATTGTATAACCAAAATCCGCAAATCTTCCAAATATGACTTCCCTAAAAACCATGAATCTAATATCATGTAATCTTGGGATCTTGATGAATAAGGGATCTATTACTAGGTGTCCAAAAAAATTGATTCCTTTTAAATTGTGCAACAAGTAAATATAAAACATGAACATGAATAACATACCTATTAAGAGGCATCCACAATGTACTACATAAGGGATCAAAAATCAGATCAATAAATCCCGCCAATAAAAGAACTAGTCATGAAGAAACCAGTGTCTAATAAAATAATTACCAAAAAAATTGTAAAATAAATAATGTAATTATCAACCAAATGGTAAAAATGAGGTAACGACACCACTAAATGGAATTAAATTAGCATTAACCTTGAGGCCACTACATAAGAGGGTAAGAAAGGACCACCACACAGGACACCATCCCATTGTAAACCCAACCAAACTAATCCAAAAAACACAAACCATTTCATAATGTAAAATTTTTCATCACAAACTAGACATACACGTAAGGTTCCTAAAAAATAAATCCATCAACAAACAAACCTCGTTATCAATCCATCCCACAACCACGCCTTAGGAAGAAATTTTTTACCAATCCAACATGATATGAACTATAACATAATAATACATCAGATCTTAATCACACCAGCAAAACCTCCTCTTGTAAGAGAAACCCAAAAATTACATTCAAAACTCCATATCAAAATAAAATCTTAAATATAAATAATTGTGTGCCACATAAACCTGAACAGTCAATAAAAATTACATTATCCAAAACCTGGAAAATCTATTTATATATTCCTTAAAAAATATAATGCTCACCACTACACCTCTATAAATGGAAAATGAAATTCACCAATCTATCTGAATAATGGGAATATTAAAGCTCGAAGGGATAAATAACTAGAGTAATCTCCCCAAATGAATAGCACATTAACACTAACCAAAAATATTTTTAGGGTGTATATTCCAAAATCATGAAACATAAACCATAATAATTTGGTTTAAAAAAATGAATATAATGATCCAATCATTGTGCATGGGATAAAAAAAAAGAATTTCCAAAATCGGGTATCAATTTTAAAACGTTCCATTTAATTTGGGAACCAAATGAGAAACCCATTCCTGATTTTTTTTGAAACACCCATAAATGGTAACCCTTAATAAACACATCACCTAATGAATTTCATCAAAACATCCCAACCTTTACTTAAAATCATTTTCACATTGAAAACATTACTGGATTTTAAAATGTATTCAACCTATCATAAAAATAATTTTATAAAAACCATCTCCTACTTAAGAAACAATACCTGAAGGATTTATTCCAAATCAAAATCCATTTTTCATGAAAATTCCATCGTTTTAATGTCAAAATTTACCATTTACAACATTTTAAAACAAAAAAAATATATTAATAAACATCATTTACACACATTGAATCATTTCCCGATATCATATCAAACCAAAATACTTCCAAAATTAAAAATAATGTTAATTATTTAAAAAACATTTTGTTAAACCATACAAATTTCACACCAATCCATTAGGATTTACATTAAACCAGAAATTTTTTCAAATAAAAAACAAATATGTAAACACCCAAAAAAACCCACCTAACAAGATAAAATCCACAACCAATGGAACATCAATCTATGTATTACACCAGTCCATCCATATTAGCACTTCACAATTCCACTAGTGGTTCTTTTCGCATTACCATTATAAGGAAATACATAAACCGATACATCTAAATAGAAACAATAAAATGGGGTGTGGAACTATGATAATCTTGGAGACATGGTTGAAAAGAATATAATCATCACACCCATTTTAAAAAAAATACTTTTCAAACCCTAAAATAAGGTATTCACATTCCAATAGTTTTCTTTAAAACATCAAGAAAACCGATTTACCATAAAGTCTTTTTTATTTGCCTAAATATAATATCTAAAAACCTATGCAAACTATCGTTTAAAAAAATCATCCAAATAACCCTTTGGAAATAAAAATTTTCTATATCAATGAATTATAATATCAAAAAACAATTTATAATTATTTAAGAGATATACTAAATAATAATCAGAATGGGAAACAATCAATGAAAAACCCTAGGGGATCAATGTAAAGGGAAATGAAAATAAACTAAACAATAGTTTCCATTAAATCAAAAAAGTGTTAGCATATTATAGAATTTTAGAGTTTTAATTCCATATATTTTCTTAGATAAGATCTTAACATCATCAGAATATTACTATAAATAAAGTAACATAATCTGAACTATAAACATGGAACCTGGGGTGACACTGATGGTCTCGCCATAGCCCCGACAGTCCCATCAAACTATCCATAGATAAACCTCCCAGGAGAACATCACTCTGAATATCCTCTAATAAATTTCACTATCTCAGGATGTATAATAGGCCATGATTTATTTTTATGTCTCCATGGAATTGGTTTCATGGACTCATATGTAAATTCACTATTTATACTATTGTTTTTATTCATCCATATCACTACCAAATCTCCTAAATATCACATGGAATAAATCAAGGATGAGAGAATTAAATTTAATGAAAAAATAAAGAATTAATACACATTTAAAACATTTAAACCAATCTCTCATATCACCTATAACACCCTCACACAAAATATCCCCTTAAATCAATCTCCTAATCTCCACATATATGAATCACTATCTATCAACAAGTGGAAATTAAAGAAGAAAAGGAATAATGAGGGTCTCCCAACATCCATAAACACAATTTATCATATGTGACTATATAATTCATTGATTACATCAATATTAAAACCTAAAAACTACTATTATAAAACAATAAAGGCACTGATTGCTTGGGGAAGGTAGAATTAACGTTCAGTCTAAGATGGAAATTTAAAAAACACTCATACAAAAATTTACCATTCAACAGTGATGAATATTTTTCTAAAGAGAAAATAATACAAGAAAAAAATGATTTGAGATTTCTGAGGTTCTAATAGATGAAAATAACAGATGTGAAGAAAATTAAATATAAAGTAAATCAAGAGGAATTTCAACTTCTTGGTTTAAAAAGTATTTCATAATTTTTAAAATATTAATTGCACGCACTTATACAAAAATGTTTTCATCAATATCCTTTAGCTAGATATTAACTAAAATATGAAATATTATTGTAGATTTCTAAAAAAATAATCAATAATCTATAAAAATATTGAAGAAATCAATATCAAAATAATGTAATCAAAAATTTTGAAATTTTAAAAACAATCAGCAAAATCATAATAAATTTGACAACCTATATCAAGAATCATAGTAAGATTATGGAATATCATAATTAGTGATGTAAATATGTAAAAAAACCAAGAAATGTTTATTACATTAGATAATTATTATCCAAAAACCATTATGAAATCAATAAGATGAATGTTAAACATCAATAACAAGTAAATAAGAATAAGATGAGTACTCTTTCCTTGATCTTCTCTAATTGAATGATCTCACAACCTCTTTTAGCTCTTTTCCTTTCTTTTGTCTATATGTATAAGAATGTGTTCATCCAAATAATGGTATAGTATTTTTATTATAATAAGGATTTACCATTTTTTTTCTTATTCAGATCGAATCCTTAATTGATTAAATTATGATTCTTTTATCACTGGAATTCATTCTATCATTTGAAGTTTTATCCCCATCGCTGTCACTAAAAATTTTCATTTTAAAAAATTATTCACTTTTACTAACTACATTAACTATCCCATCTATCATAAACCATCATATCCCATACCAAACATATATCTTCTAAAAAAACAAAAACATTATTAATTCCATATAACTAGAATTATTATCAAATTCTTATGGAACCTTGGCATCAATATCTCTTCATCCTAATGTTTAACTTATGTCAACATTTACTTAAGATCATTTTTTTCTAAACATAACATACATAAAATGGATAATCCTAAACCAAAAAAATTAAATGGTGTATCTACAACAGTGGTTAGAACCCCTTTGGGTCATTATGTTGAGCAGAAAGTGTGGGTCAACTTTATAAATATCAACTAAAAAAATGGGGAAAATGAATCTGCCACTGCTTCATTGATTTGGAACTGCAATGAATATTTTCTTGTCAATGAAAATTTACTGACGATCATGGGGTCATCATCATTGAGTTCAATCAGTGTTTAGGAACTCAATAATGCTAAAATTACCAATATTCATTCTAACTCAGATTGATCAAATCAATTTAAATTATTATGGATCCTTATGTATATAGAAATGTCTATGAGTCTCAGTCGTGGCTACAAGAAATCCTAAATGGAGATCAATTGTATACATTCAAACCATCAAATGGTGATAGATCCCAGTTTAAAAAAACTTTTAATTCAAACACAACACAATGAATTATGTATTTCATAATCAGATTCATATGGATCAAAAAATTTGGTTAGACTCAGTTGATAGTTCAATTGTGGGTCCAGTTAGTGGTAAGGGATTGATGATCTTCCGGGGATGGCACATAGATGGATTCATCACCCTCGACAGAAAACCACAAGATCTGTTCTGTAGCCTAAGAATTCTTAAAAACTGTAGAAACAATGAAATGTGTTCCATGCACTTTTCTGTAGAGTGGTGATATGATTCTCACATAGAAAACAAATGTCAAGTATGAGTAATGATGTTTTCACCATGATGAATGAAGTTGCATGCCATATTTTTATGTTCCAAAATACTACTCACACCTGCTGAATAAGTGTAATGATTCCCCCTTCATGAAGTATGTAGTGGATCTCCAGGATCGATGAAGAAAAGGTGTTGACACATTAAATTCAATTTTTAGGGTTTTTAGAGAAGACATGGTGTATTTACTATCTCAAGAAGTGTACTCTTCATGATCTTTGATTTGACTGGTCACTGAACCCAAACAGACAAATGGATCAAAAGTTATGCCACTCGGAAGATGGCTAAATTTTACAAAGGGACCTACAAGGAAGACCTACGTATAGGACCTGCACGGAGGACCTACGTGGAAAATAAATTTTTTACACTCCTACGCGGAAGACCTACGCGAAGGACCAATGCAGATGACCTGCGCAGACAACCTCACATCAGTCAGGTCCCCTCCTTGCATATAAATTGGACCTTTGGGCTCCCCATTTCAAGACCAAAAAAGTTGTAAGATGTCCCAATGTTCCCACTGTGTAGCTATTTCTCAAAGATCCCAAAAATTTTCTTAGGTAGCTCTCTTAAACATGAGAGAAGAGAAAATTAAATGGGAAAAAGTGGTTTAAAGTTCCATTAGGGTCTGGAATATATGGAGCACCTTGGCGGAGTACTTGAGCGGCACACCTACGTGGATCTCCTATGCGGCGCACTTGCGTGGAGCTCCTCTGCGGTGCACCTGCACGGATCTCCTGCGCTTCACACGTGCATGATGCACCTTGGTAGAGTACCTATGCAGGGGAGCAACACGAAGTACCTACGCCGAGCACATGCATGGTCCTGCTAGTCCATACCGCGGGGGCTGTTCCCTTCCACCCCCTCTTCAGTTTAGTGCCGGGATGTGGTCCCTACCCTTCGGGCCGGTCTCTTCACGTCCTTCACTGACCCCCATGAAAAATGGAGAGTCGCACCATGAACTTTTTGGATCCAATCGAGGACATTTTCTATTGTGCCCTTTAAATTTATCATCTTACAACATTCGAATACCATGATTTGAGACAATGAATAACACTCAATGAAGTTCCTTGAGTTTAATTAGTCCTCTTGGTTACTTTAACATATTACGAGTTAAGACTCTCCTAATGGATTCTTCGAGTACCTTGTGTCGATACACTCCTCAAACATCATCACTTGACATCTATACTAGGTTAAGCCTCAAATGGGAATCCTCATTAGGAGTAAGCCCCAACCAATCGCAAATGGGCATCCTCCTTAGATGTAATACCCAACCAATATCAAATGGGAATCCTCATTAGGAGTAAGCCCCAACCAATATCCAACGGGCATCCTCCTTAGGCGTATGCCCCAACCAATCTCAAATGAGAATCCTCCTTAGGAAGGAGTAATCCCCAACTAATTTCAAATGGGAATCCTGCTTAAGATTAAGCCCCAACCAATTCCCAAAAGGGCAACAATCCTCGTGTATACCCCTCACCTTCATCATTTCCTCCTTACATTGGACCCTTGTCCAATGTAAATAGAACAGAGGGACGGTTCGTCACCTCACCCTCTTCCACGGTTGATGTGCCCTCTTCCATCAGTAGGGGAGGAAAAGTGAGACGTGTCATTATTGAATCTTTCATACCCCCTTGTTTCTCACATGGAGAATGACTCACATGGGAATTGAGTTATGTGATGGTTAAAAAATGTGGACAAACACTCCCCCAAAGAAACTACAAGAACTCTGATTCCTGTTCAAACTAGGATATGTAGGAAGTCATCTCAAGGCCTGAGCTCATTAGGCATCCTCTTTTGGAAATAATCCCCCAATTAAATCTTCAAATCATCAAAGCATCCTTTTTAAGAAGTAAGTCCAAACTCATCTTTCTCAGAGAACCATACTCTACTATGAGATTTATCGAACTACACAGGCTTTGATTCCCATTAATATGGGATACATAAGAAGCCTCCTTGAGTTTCAAACCCGACACTTCAAATCCACCATGTTCTCCTTGGGCCATATTCCCAATAGGGCCTGATCCTACTTGGAAACTCATATCCTTTCAAAGTTCCTCAGGCTTATTTAGCGTAAGTGCCACACTATGTTTTGACCAATAATCTTTCACTTAGAGGTCCTTATCACATGACCCTAAAAGGAATGATGCGTCCTATTAAGTGACACCAAACTATGAGGGTTCTGATTCCTTTCACAAGAATATATAGGTAGCATATTTTACGGGCAAGATCCCATGGTAAAAAAAACCTTCGTCTACCAGGATGACAACAAATGTCAGAGCGCCCCACTGAGTGGATTAAAGACCAGTATCATCACAATGATGATTCAAATAATCTATAATATGTATATTAGAGGATACCATTGATGGAAACCCTCTAATTCATACAGATGTTTCTACTGATGAAGAACCTTGAATGCATACTGATGATTCTAAATTTTACCCATATTAATATGTGATTGTAAATTACAATGGATACTTTTGATATACATGGTGAATTAATAATGATTCATGAAAATATTTTTAATTTTACAAAGATAGTCCCAGAGTAGACAATAATTCCCCCAAAATGGGTGTGATGAGTCTGACCTCCCATCCTCCCGACCAGTGCATGTTCTTAAGTATCGTAATGTTCAAACTTATAAAATGCATGAATTTGTAATGGAGGTCCCCTTTGGGTAAAGAACTATTGGCTATTTCCATTTCTATAAATAAATCCAATGGAAACTGCATGGAAATAATGGTTCTTTAAACTATAACACATGTTACAAGGAACCAAAAAACAAACACATCAATGAAATATAATTTTCGAATTTTTATTCATCATTATATAGATCCAGATATCAATGTAATCTCAGATATTTTCTTATGAGAGAACAGTTTGGCTTTGATTGAGATGCAACGATGTTAACCTCATCATATGGCTTTATAACTCATAGGTTACATTTGATTGGATATCAAAAAAGGCTCAATAGAAATCATTAACATCAGAGTGCATGATATTTTCACAAAAAAACATTAGTTGAAACCCTCAAATTCAAGAAATTAAATAGGAATCATGATAAGCATGGGATGATCCTTGGAAGACAATCATTATTATGGATTTATTTATCTCCTCATATTCACAATCTATGTTAGCTTCAGATATCCCTTATTTTGATTTCTCTGGACCCGAACTTCATGGATGGGAATAAAAGAAGCATTCCATATCAACTCCTTATAAGAAAAGGGAAACAACCTTAATATCATCTGATTGGCATCGACTCTATGAGGTTTCATGTTTACACAAAGTTAACTAAACTATTTTAGGAGTTTGTGTGGGTATTCTACCAGATATCAATTGAATTTTGGAATATGGTAGATGAAACTATATTTTATTTCAACACCATTAGGTGAATTAGGGTATTTTATGAGATTATATTTCTTTTTGTTATAGGATGAAGCTAGTTCATTCAAAGTTAAATTTTCATCCATTTGAAGTATAGGTTCAACTACATTCTTTTTTATTGTGTTAGTTGATGATTCACAACCTGGGATTGGGGGTTTTTTGGAGGCTCTAACCACAGAGTTAATTTTTTTATAAAATTCAGAATCTAACAATAACAGGTTAGGGTCATATGTTCAGTTAATACAAAACAATAAAAAGAAAAAGAAAATCAACATTAGAAACATCCATGAAAATGATGCCAATTTATTATGAGGTTTTCTGTCACATTAACCCAAATCATTATTTTACCCTTTTAATGTATCATAGTGGTGACCACATGGTGGTCTATCTTGGAGGTTTCAATTAGAGTTGAAAAACTATCACTTTATTTTATTTTTTTGAATGGCGATAAAATTGGGGGATTTGAATACTGGTTTGAAAATATAATTTAATAATAACTAATGTGAAAGGAAATTGATGGGTAAGGTAGAAAATAGAAAACACATAATGTGGGTTTGAAAATCATATTTGAATAGTGGTTGAGGACTATCATTAACCACTCATACACTCCCCTATTCCTTGTATACAAATTTTTTTCAATTGAATTTCAAAATGCACCACCAAGGATCACAAGGTGAACACCCTAATTTATATAGATATCATATTAAGATCATAATATAATTATTGTACCATATAATTAAGTGATTCAATAACTTTAAGATCTCTACGAAATAAATCATTATTAATGCCACTATGCTCAATGATAGAATCTTACCAAAGATGTTTAAATATTGAAGACAATTATCATACTTCATAGGTTGAACAACCATACCAATAAATTTGTTGAACAAATATTTTAAGAAATAATGCAACCAAATTTATTCAAGAAGTACGAGTTCTAGAAAAATTCAAATAGAAGTTATACATTAAGAAAGAAACTAAGAAGAGAGTGTCTATTGGGTGTCTCCATCTGCAACCACGTGGGGATTAGTTGTTCCAAACCCTTATCAATCCATCATAATCAATGATTATTGGGAGAGAATTTACCACAATATTTTTCAATTCTATATTTTTCTTTTGTTACTCTTTAATATTTACTTGGATAAGTAGTTGACCACTCATTTTAACAGGATAATATTTCTCTATTTACTTCAATATTTTTAGAACCATCCATTTCAAATATAAAAATATTGGATCTTCTCGGATCGTCATCATAGATAAGATACCATGACCATTTCAACTCAAATAATTTTCCACCTTATTCACTTTCCCAAGATTCTAATTTATTAAGAATTAATAATGATTAATTGAGTCTAACTATCTTTCAAGGCCCATATTTAATTCTTTTGGATTGAATATATAATTTAAATTTCTATGATTATTATATATCCCACACATTTATATATAAATATAGTTTATCCATATATTTAATTCAAAAACTCACATAGCTAACTCGAAATCATGAGTTGGGTAATTTTTCACATGAACCTTTAATTTTAATGTGGTATTAAATATAAATATATAATTATACCTAATGATTCATCCTTTTTCATTCTTTGATTCATCATTATAAATAAAAAACTTCTATACTATAGGGTAGTATAAGTGAATGTGTGTTGATCAACTTTATCTTAGGTTCCATGAAATTTTTATCACATTCATATGATTAAAGAAATTGGTATCACCTCATAGCTAACATGATTATGGGATTTGATCCCTATGAAAATTTTTCCACAAATCATCATTAATATCCATAAAACCCTAGAAAATAATGGATCTCAGCCATAGTTTCTGGTCTAGGAAAATGTATAATAAAGTTTGTCTTTGATAGATGAATATCTTGAGATTATATGACTTAAAATGTCACTCTTTTTAGGAATAACACAAATTTGGAATCTTTTTATAGAAATTATCCCTCTTTAGCGTCTTAAGTACAATCTATAACATCCTTGTATTTTTAAAGTGTCAGGATTTCTAGGTGTATTTCAATTTTAAGTTTGGTGGAGGTTCCAAATTCTAAATTGTAATTCGGACCCTCATTTATAAAATTAATTAATTTTTGTACATTGCTTCTATACATGGTTTATTCCAAGGTAGGTGTCTCATAGGTTTGGTTTGGATTGGAGAGCCTTGGGTTTCATGAACTAATGTCTGAGAGGCACAAAACGTGGTGCATGTTTGGAAAATTGTTAGTGTTAAACATGTGGCCTAAACCGTGAAACCCTTTTAGACTAGATAAAATATATAAAAACCAATTTTAGGTAGATAAACAACTGTGAATGGTACCTGTGAAAAATTACAGAGGCTGTGTATGGGTTGTTCTCTATATGGAAAACTATGTGCCCAAAATATAAACTTAGTTCCACTAACATAGTGAGTGAAAACAATTGGTGCATGGTTATCAAAACCATTCAGCCAAAAAAAGTATCCCATTTTAAAGGGGGGACCATTGGATTGTGGAACCACAAGGTTCGAACACAGTTTTCTAAGCCGTGTAGCCAAAACATGCAGTTCAATAAATGGTATGAAATTTTCTTTCTACCCCTCCTTTCTATTTAATTTTCCTTCTCTCATTCCTGCACCTATAGTAGTTGTGGGATCTCAAATTTCTTATCCAACAGGATTTGTCCAATATAAATCAAATGATCTCATATTTTATCACCATCAAGTTCTTTTTATGTGTAGTGGAATTTAATTAACTTTTATTTATTTCTCCCTTTTTTTCTCATGGTTTGAAATGCAATTTTCATTTGATATCATTTCACCCATTTTCAGGCCATTTATGAAAAATCTGGATTAATATCATTTAGATATGTATTAGAGGATAATATTATATTAAATAGAACATACAAGAATGAGGTATGATATTACTATATATATCCTTATATATATATATTAATGTTATGGGATCCGTACCTATATAAGCATTGTGGTTTTTCCAGGTGAATCCCTTAATAAATTAATTATTTTCATTAAATAATTTAATTTATGTTATGATATTATATGAAAATGGTAATGATATTTCCTTTTAATTATGTTATTTTGGGATTGATTGATTTAGATGGTTGGGAATGTTATGCTGGTTCCTTAAATACAATTAATTTTATTGTTGTATGAATAAGTTGGTTATGTGATAATGTGTTTGTAATGACCCAGATAACATGGAGAGATGTTGATCACTGAGACTGATATTTCAATGTTCACCAGGATGAGGTCATGCATGAAAATATATGAGATTTTAGATAACATTATAATTGAGGCGATGTGATTATCAAAATTATGTGGATGGTGATGACCATACTACAAATGAAGGACGAGGCTTTCATGTGGAAATGTGGTTGTTTTTTGGGGTTGATTAGGAAATTTTGGTCATTTAATACTTGTCATGATTGTTAAAAATTCCCATTAGAGTCAAGTGAAAATTGTTGAGGGATCATTTTAGGTGGTTTTGACCACTCATTTTGTGTGGAGCCCTCCAATGGTTTAGTGGATTAGGGGATGGTGTTGACAATCATTTATGGAGGATGTTATCACTGTTGAAAGGAATGGTTTTTGGGGGGAGAGAAAATTAGATGAGGGATGAGGCTCATCATTATATTGATGGAATATGGGATGGGATTATTAGAGGAATAATCATACTATTAATTGGGAAGTCATGATGTTGAGTCGACAATAGTTTATTATTCCTTCAAGGATGAATCTTGTAGTGACATAGGACAATCGGTTGTTGATACAATAATGAATGATCAATTGTACGTCTAAACGATGTGTGAAACATTTATCAGGAAATGTGATAGGATTATGATATTAACTAATCTGTGGTGTTTATGTTACTATATTGATATAAGAACTAAGTAAAATAAAAAAGGGTGTGATACTGGGGTCCGTCTGGTTGGAGTTACCATGGATGCATTGGATAAAGAAAGTAAATTCTTACTTATGGTTTCTATACATGATTGAAAATGATAATTTATTATATGTATGATTTTATTTATTTTTTTGTATTAATTAATAAACATGTATAATTACAGATTTAAGATAGACCCACATTTGTGGTGGCCTGTGGAGTTTACACTCACACCCTACATGGTCCCCTTATGATGCGTAGAGTTTATGGATTTGAGATTAGGCGACGAGACATGATAATTATTTTGATCATAGTGATCATGGATTAGTATGGGAATTGGATCTATGGAAGATAGACCATGGTTTTTTTGTTAGTGAGTTGGAGTTTTATTTTTTGGATTTGCTGTACACACTTATGTGATTAGACTTTGGGTGATATTGAATATTTTTTATAATTGATATGGATTGTGTATAAATTATTTTATGGGTATAAATATATGTGTTTGTATTTTTATTTGCATTTGTTATTATTTATTCCCCTGAGTTGGTATTCTTGTTTCCACTTATCATGGCAATTTTCTTCCGTTGATTTATGGGAACATTACCATTATATTTATCATCACCATATGGTATATTCTACCCACTATCACCAAATAAATCCTCACTAGTAGTTTGTAACCTTTAGAATATGGGGAGTTGTGCCTAAGTCCTAATGGACCAGCGTCTCAAAGCAACGGTTGAGTGTATCCAGGTTTGGGGAACTACAATATCTTAAAGTGATCTGTTTTCACTTCATTACTCTTTGAATATTTAGGAATATAATTTATAAATATTATAACAAACCAATAAAGGTAATATATAAAGATTATATTCATTTAAAATATAATGTTAGTGGGAGAATTATTATGACCTAATTCCGTCAATATAAATTCATTGCATCCATACCTCTAATAGAATGTTGTATTTTGTATGCCTTTACTATTGAAACTCAATTTATAATATCTAGATCGAATATGAATCCTGGAAAAATATTGAGCATCTCTTAATTAATGAAATATTTCATAAACATAGGGAACATAATACTTATTTTAGATTTTGATCATTCCATGTTCCTAATAAATAACAATAAATTTCAATGATTCAAATTTCTTAGGAAAAAAATTTGTGCACCTTGTGGTAACATCTTGGATGAATGAATACCTTATCAAGATTCTCATAGAGTTTCTTATTTAATTGTTGAAACTCAATCCGGTCTATTTTATATGGATTACTTTAAATATGTGTTTCATGAGGTACGAGTTCTATTTAAAAATCAAATTCCTTATTTATTGGATGTCTATGAAACTCTTTCAGAAATACAAAAAAACACTTATACAACAGAAATATTTTTGATGTTGAGTTTCTCCCCAACCATCTGAAAGAATAACCATTTTTAATAGGAATAAATACCTATATAATGGATATAATTTCCATTGGAAGTTCATATTTACCATCATATTGATATGTGATCAAATGTTAGTTTAACATATAAAATGAGACTCGCCTTTCATAGAAATAAAATTGATATTTACATAAAGAAAGCCAATCAGTGCAAACAATAACCTCAAATTAATCTTTAATAATTTTTACACAAGGCATAGTCTTAAGGAAATCAATATACTATAGTTATATAAATAGTCTAGAAGTTATCCTTAAAATAAATAACTGACTCAGATAAACCCCTGGGTACCCACATTTATGTAAAAAACTATAAATGGTTCTCTTGGAATATATTTATTTCCATCCACCATAATCTTCATTTTCATTGGAAATTAATTTCTATATGACCATATTTTACATACGTAATGTATTTTCAATTTCCTTTGTGACCATATCCTTGGTGTCTCTTCCCTAATTTTATACATAAAAGTGATTGATTTTTCTTTAATTTATGGATGTTACCACAAGTGATCATGGTAAACTCTACTATTCTCTTATTTGGTGAGTTTGAGAGTTGTTTAAGGTGTTTGTTTTTAGTCATATATCATGAAAACTAATTTTTAATAATCAAACAAAAAATTTAAATCCATTTTCAATCCCATTTTTATCCCATAATGACAAAATTTTCCTTCACATTCAATGTTGACAAGGTTCATTCTATTTCAATCTATTAAATGAAACCAAAAATAAAAGTATGACCAATAATAATTTTAGTGGGAAATAATATAATCAGAATAATATTTTTTAGGTTGTCTAAATATTGACACTTTATTTATAATATTTCATACCATAGGTTTAACCTGGGTTATTAATTATCATCATCTACTATAATACAAAATTATTATTCATAAATGAAATATGATTTAACCCATTCATATCTCCTGATAGTGTCAAACTTGTTTCATAATAAGGTCAGACTCACGATGCACTAGAATATGGGTCGAGATATACTAGAATAACTTTTTTAGGGTTATTCCCCCAATATGCACCTATGAAAAAACCATGACCACTTATATTATCTATATAGGGATGTATTTGTCAAAAAATAAATATAATAACTTCCTTACCAAAACATTAATATTTTATCCTACACTAATACTGTTTTAAAGGGATTTCACAAAGGTTATATAATACTGATCTATAAATATTTCTAAATGATTACCAGACACCATCTATAATTTCCCATATATTTCATACATAAATAATACTTCTTAATATAATAATATTCATTGGATAATATTATAACCTAGTTTATAATCATATTGGATTAGTGTCCTTAGAAACTCGGATACATAATTATCAATTTTATAAGAGATCTAAAAAACATCCCACTATGTTCTCCATAACTATCATCTTTTTAACTCATATCATACATAAAACCATTCTTCAAAACCTATACAAAGGAAACATTAGAAAAGATGAGTAAAAATGGTTAGTAAGGGTATATAAATGAGATATCAATGATCACATACACACAACATGATCAAATGAGTTGGATAAAATCTATCTTATCATTGGAATACCATATAAAACATATCATATATAATGATATTGAATCAAGGTTTAATCTTACATGTTCATAAGACATGAATCAAAATGGAATAAAAGAACATTATCTATGAGAAAATAACATTGGAATTAGAAAAACGTTATTTTATACACATAATCATAGAAATTAATTTACAGAGTGAAGTATAAGTACTAAGACTATCAAATTTCATTGGGTTCGCTCACCGTTAAATCATATCCTTATTCACAGATCACTCCCATGAAATTCATAGTGGAAAAAGTCCTATATAGAACTGAGTTCACTCCTCATTCAAGTCTTTATTATTACAGGAGATATCCATCATTACCCAATGCATAGTAAGGATACATAATTATGGGTGCATCTATACCTTATCGAAAATACTACATACATTTGAAAAAATATCATAAAATATTTATCATATAATTACCCTTGGAAAAGATATTGGTCTCATAAAAATATAATCATTTCATTATTGAAACAGGTTTTATAATGGTTTTTACATAACTTAATTAACACATGGGAAAGAAATTGGATTTCAAGTGTCATCTTAAAATCATTTTTATCAAAATACATGAAAAAATGAATGTGTATGGTATTGTTAGATTATATCCCTAGAAACTCATAAGTAACATTAATGGATGTTTTTATAGATGTATAATTAATTCAAAAGATTACATGAACATTTCATAAGAAAATTACCATTTTTTTACATTCAAATAAAATATTTTAGAAATAAATAATTACCACATATTATGGAATTTTTTTCATTTAATAGATACTTTGAAAATTGTAATGTAAAATTTAATGCATTGAGCATTCTTAAGAGCAGGATTTTCCATTCAAGTTTTATCTTTTAAAACAAATATCCCTTTTAAATTTTCTATAGAAACTCAAAAGTAACTCATTTTAAAAAAAAAATATTCATTTAAAACAAATTATTAAAAATTAAATCACGATTAAAAATTACATTAAACAACCACCGGATAATAAATAACAATCATAAAATTATTTTTAGAAATCATTGATATGAAATAAAAAATTATAGACTGAAAATTATGACATAGTCTATTATCCTTGAAAAAACACTTTCAATATCTTTAGTTCTTGAAGTGAATAAATTGATGTAAATTATTTAATAAACTAAAAAAACTAGGTGATAAAAATTTATTTTTATTCTTGACATGTAGGTTATAAAATTTCATCATTGGAATCATATTAAAAATCAACCCTGATAAACAATGAGATTGTAACATAAACCTCTTACCATATTGGTAATTTTAGAATAAAAACATTATAAATGAGATAACATTAGATATATATGTAAATCCTTATAATATTATTGAGAATAATCATAAAATAATTTTATGGACAATATATACACCACATAATAGAACAAGTGGTCAATATGGCATTTGTCTCACAGAAATAAAAATGAGGCAAAAAAACCCTTACCTCAAGTTTGACATATATCGAAACCACTCTAACCTCTGTTATAATATATTTAAAATCATTATAATTATATTATATAATAATTTAAATATTTATAATATAATATATGATCCATTTATAACATCTCAACACCTATTTATTAGTAATTCATTATTAAAATCAATGTTTCCTGGTGTTAACTTTTATATTTTTAATTAGACTTTATGTTCGGTAGTTCTGGTCTACGAACATTGATCATGGTTCCACAATATCCTTAATTTTAATCATGATATAAATATAATATATATTTAGTATAAATATTTATAGTTCCATAAATTAATGGTATATATAGAAAAATGAGTTACATCATTCATGAAGATAATAATTCATACGTGTGCATGAATGCTGTATTCACATTTTGACAGATGGAATGAAATGATGGTAAATTGTAATGAACCTATAAAAATTCATTATTATATAAAATATATAACATATATCATGTATATATTCCTAAAATCTATCTTTATTAACATCCATGTACATATGAAATGAAAAATGGACCACATTACTTCAGGGAGGTGGTAGTCCACAGGTACGCATGAGAGATGTTATCAATTTCCAAAATATTAGAAGGTAAAATGGGTATACATGACATTATAATTAAATAAGAATACTTATGTAATAAATTTCATTTAATAATATCAAAACCATCACAATAACCTTTCATAAAGTGGGTGACAATTTTTTTTGTAATGCTATGTGGAGGTGATAGTTCACACGGACACACGAGCGATAATTCCACTTCCCATTTGATGGTATAGATTGTCGATATTATGGGTTACATAAAAATAATACCATTTAAGTATATTTATGATACTAAAATGATTATTTTATTTTGAATCACTTATATTAAGAGTTTGTATTAAAAAAATAAATTGAAAGTGGACTGGTAGGATGATTACATCTTCTTTGGTAGGCCTCCTTTAGACCCCTTCTTAAGGATCCTAGGAATGACATTTTAAGAAGAAAAAATCCTAAAATTAATGAAAATGGATGTTTATGATATAAATTTTCATATTTTTGTGAATATATATAGCTCAATGTGCTATAAATAATATAAATTTGGGGTGTCCTTTATATGTGGGGGGAGATGACACATAGGGAATTTTTTAAAAGATTAAAATATAATAATTCCATAATGAAGATAAATGATTAAAAATTATTGAATATTAATATTTATGATAGTTTAAGGATTAATTATGGAATTTTGTTTATTTTCACATGTTTTATTGTAAAATATACCCTTGAATTTTTGTTTAACCCCTAGGGAAACCTATTTTAAACTTAACTGCATTGACAATTTTTTACTATTTTTAATATTTAGTATTAAAATAAATGAATATGGATGAATAAATATTTTTTGAAAATGTTATTAAACATATTTAATCTATTTTAATAAATTATATTCACATATTAATTATAATTTAATTCAAAAATCAAAACCATAAAATGTGAGGAATTTTTTTCTAGAATAAATGTTTTTAAGTATAATTGTTTTTATACAAGAATCCAACATAAAATTGAATATAATTATATATATTGGATTATTCATAATATTAATAAATTAATTTTAATTTATAACCATTTTAACCAAATTTATATTTTTTTATTATTTAAATTCATAATTGTTTGCAATAAGAATCAATATTTTCAGAATTCATCAAAAAATAAATCTTTTTAAAAAATTCTCAACAAATAACTCTAAGAATTTTTTTAATATTTTATTTAAAAAATAATTTAATTATTTCAATAAAAGTGTCTACATGTTTCCTAAATTAATTATATTATTTTCCCCTAAAAATCAATAAAAACCATTTTTGATAAAAAAATGTGTATTTAAATCATATAACAACATTACTAAAAATTGATTTCTTATTTATCGATATATTTTATTTATCAAAAAAATTAAATATATATATATATATATGTAAGTGTGTATATAATTTTAATTTTTTTTTCCTTATTTACCCTATCAATCTAACTTCTAAGTATAATGGTATACTATATTATAGTTCATTTAGACTCGGGTTTCCATGTATCACCAGCTATTGAATAAATTTAATTCATTATAAGGGAAATTTATCAAAAAGTCTCAAGGTGATACATAAAATAAAACAATTTTCATTACCTGGTAAGAAATTTTATATTTCACATTCATCATATTATAATAAATGGAGATAAATTATACCCTAATATCCTAATGGAAGAGTTTTATTGATTATTATTTTTTATTTCTCTCTCACCACTAAATCAGTGTTAAATAATTTTATAAATATGTAGTATTGACATTTAGTGAAACATTTGGGAAAATAATTATAAATTTAAAATAGATCCTAATATATAAATATTGGAAATTACCATTTAGATTGATATGTGTTGAAAAATATTATGAATTGAATGGTTGTTGAAAGAACCCAAACCAGTAGGCTGTACATGGGCTATTAATAAACTAGATGTTCCACCCTATGCCTTAGGAAAATATGAAAAGTGTTGGTGACTAGTACATAGTTGGAATAATTCAAAACATAGAAGGTTTTATCCTAACAAATAGTAATCAACACATTTAAAATTTATATGATAACCCAAAATATTATTAGGATAAATATTATAAACTAAAATATATAAAATTTATGCATGATAAAATAAATATAAAATCCTCCAGCAATTTAAATAAAAAAGAACATCACATATAATAAATCTATAAAATAAAAATCATCGAGAAACTCTTCAACACTGAATTTGTAATGAGATATGTGGGGATATATTATGGTTAAAATAAATGAAGATAAATGGTGGAACGATTTCTCCCACCATTCTAAGTCAATCGAAACATGATCAACTAAAAGAGAACCGTGATGAAATGTGAAATAGTAGTTGAAGACTATGAATGCAATATGTGTTCTGATATTAGAATTGTAATTATAATGTCCAAGTGTAGAAATTCTAAGGATCAAGGGTAGGACATTGAAAGAAGAACAAATAATGGGGGAAGAGATAAATACCTTGAGAAAAAATATTATGAAAATAATTCCTGGAGGAAATTTCAAGAGCAATGATCTAGATGAGGGAATGCATAGATTTTTTGAAATATGGGTTCGAATTGATGTTAGCATGGAAAAAACGGCATGGTTCTACCAACAAGATCAAATTTTATCATGGGGAATCAATGAATTGATTATAAATGTGGCAGAGTGCATATAGACTTTAGACAAGTTGTCTAATCATTTTGTTGATTTAATCAAGGTTTATTTGAAAATAAAGGTTAATGTACATCAATGGGGGATATATTTGGTCAGTCATTCCAACAAAATTTTCCTCATTTTTAAGGATTATGTGATTTCCTACTATTTTTACCAATCCTTGGTATTGGAAAAGTGTGGGTTACTTATTTTCCCTCAATGTATTTTTTATTTTTTTATGTTTTTTCAGTCCAAATTGTAATTACTGACAAGTCATTATCTAATCATTAAAGTAACTACTATTATCATAAATCACCATAATACATAATAAAATCACAATAATCACCATGCATTATACCTAAACTAGTTACACCGGCTCACTGTCCACCCAGACCATCTCAGAACCCATGTGTCATCTTCAAAGACATAACATAAGTTTTCAAAAGTCATATCTAGAGGTGAGTGTAAACAAACCAAGTAGGAAACCCCAAAACCCTCAATAAAATATAAACCACCAATTCTTATCATTTTCATGTATGAATAATCAATTGAAGGAGGAAAAGGGAAAAATGTCTGATCAAAGATCTCAGTAATAAGGAGTAGTTAGATGAATGTCAATTAGGGATAATAATAGATATGCACAATCACTAGATTTATTTTTGAAATATATGAATGTATTATCCTTCTAAGATCCAACTGATGAGGGAAATAAATTTTTAAGAAACTATGTGTTTTTTAGTGTTAAAATTTTTACTAAGACCAAAGCAGATGACTATCTATAAAGTTTATCTCAAAGGCCTCCTAGTGGAGCCTATGTAGTGAAAAGTCTCAAATATTCCCACTCTATTTAGCCTTTGTAACTGAAACACCCATATATAATTCATGAAGGGGTGATTACTCATAATTGATTTATACTCATCAAAGAAGGTAATATCATGTCCTCCAAACCGTCAATACCATATGATCAACCAAATATGTGAACTACCCAAAACGTATAACCCATGTGAACTCATATGAATCATAAAATAAAATTTAAAACCTCATCAGATGAAACCTTATTTGAGGGAGTTTATCCATAAGATAAAGGATATTATGCATTGGGTTAATGGGGGGACATCTGACCCTACATGTAGGTTATGATAGAGGACCCCACACACTAGGAAACAATGGGATACATTACCATATTTGTAAACCATGTAATAGATATATGATCTTATTTCCCATGTATTATGTTAGACACATGATCCTAAAAATATACTGAAATATAGGATCTCATACCTGGTCCAATGGGGGGGGGGATAACTAATTCTAACTACAAATAACATGTTGATAGAGGATCATATACCTTGAGAATTTTGGGGGACAATATTCTTTATTAAGGTATAAGAATGTTCTAATATCTACCCTCATTACATTCACCATCGTCTATTCAATGTTTAAGAGACAATAATGAAGGTAACCAATATCAACTTATCTATAATGTCATTGAAGAGGCTTCCATTGTGTTCTACTTGAAAAAAAATCCTCAAACATGATATTTACTATCCCAAATCTTAGTCTTGAGAAACAAGATACAAAGAGACTCCTCAGCCAAAAACATAAATGATGTGTACTATAGGGGCACATGGCCTTTCACCCTTCAACGCTATCTACCCATGTATTAATAAACAACATGGTGAGTAATGGAAAAATATATGGTATTTGTGATTTACTACAATGGGTGTAAGGATAGGTGGGGAAATAAATATATACATTGTAACATGACTCAGGTGCCATTGATACATGATGCATGGTCCAGAACCACATGATTTGTAAGTCCCAATAACCAGATGGGCATTTACTATCTATTCACATAATCTGGCCATATAGGGGGTTCATGAAATATAGCATTAATCATATTTAATGTGATATTTGAATCACATTAAAATAATAGGCACCAAAAATTCCTATAAATATAATGTTTGTTCCTCTAAATTACAAACCAGTTGTAGGATATTCCAAAATAGATTTAACTCATTAGAAACTCAATATATTATTTTATTTTTCCTTCAATACTTTAAAATATTTATTTTAGTCCCCAATCATGGTTTTTATACCAATAGACATTGGTATTCAAATATCAATGTTTGGAAAATATTTTATTTAACACTTATGAGAATTATCATTGTCTCATTCATCACTAACTGGGATGAAGTCACAACTCCCTCCCTTTCAGATACAGTATCTCCCAATGATCACACCACATGTCTCAAACATAGTTTTTAAAATATAACAATCACACATGGTCCATGTATTTGATCATGATCAGAATGAGACCAAGAACATTGAATTTATATCTTTATCAAATATTGATAAATAATATTAGAAGAATGGAGGGATAAATCCAATAAACATTGAAATAATTTATGAAAAATGTTAATTTCAAACCCATAAATCAATAATTTTTAAAATAAATTGTAGAGGTGACAAATATAATTAAAAAATTATACAACCCTATCGAAAAATAAATTTAAAAATAGGTAGGCCAATAAAAAATCAGAATCATAATGAAGAATGTCAATATTTGTTCAAGATTCACCAACGATTGAGAAAATACAATAATAATAAAGTTATTACTCATGGTACATTTTCCAACAAGTGAAATCAATCTTCCCTTCCTTTCCTTCATCATTGACATTGATGAGAATCAATTTAGGTTCATATTATGTAACACCATCACCACAAAATTGCATCCACTAACTCAACTCTCTCCCTCTCTCTATGGTTTATAAAGAAGATAAAAAAAATCCCAATAAAAAAACATAACAAGAATATAAATAGGGAAAATATATATTTTCTATAATAAATAATAAAAATAATTAAATATGTCAATTTAATCAATTAAATATATCAATTGAACTAATTAATTTATCCATCCCTGATGGTAAACACCTAATGATCCTGATGTGAATGAAACTAACATAATTTTTAGAGAAAAACCCATGTTCGAGATTCAAACATGGACTTAGTTAACTCATATTAGATCCCATTTGTGAGATATAATCAATTAATTCAAATCAAATGAAAGAAAACTCGAATACATTTTAATACTTCATTAATTTTTTAAGGTTTCTTCATTCCCACTATCTCACGTTTACCTAGTATGTGGGAAAATACTATATCTTGGATTCAATGAACGCACTATATCATTTTTAAGGTTTTATTCTTTGGTGAATTTATCATTTTAACCCATGTAATGTTCAAGGGTTCCAAAACAAAATATTACGCTATGTAACGATCAATTAAAACCTAGGCCTCTAAATACTCCCGACGATAAACTATTATCATACTAGAAAAATGAAATCAACTGAATGTAAAAACTAACCAATATAAAAATATATAATTATGTAGAAACACCCTACCATTTCATATAATTACATCATTTTAAAGATCCTATAATTAACCAAACCTGTCACATTAATTCCATGTCTGAAAACTCCAACTTCTATTAAATCAAATATATATTATTCAATATCATAATAAAATAACAAAGTGTAAATATAAATTAGTACAAGGTGATAATTTCCGAACCATTTCTCTCAAAATATATTTATATATAGACATCATCCAACCACATTAAAAAAATTATAATCATATGAGAAGGGTTCATTGTCTATCTCAGAACTTATGGAATCATTTTGCAGCCACTATTTAATGAGTGGAACAAATGATTGTAATATATGTTAAATCCAAATATAGTACATCCAATATTTTTGATCTTTACCAAATTTAATGGAATCGTTCAAAAATACATAAGAAAACATGATATTTTAGATCCATATTAGCTCCCTTACCACCACCATCTAATCATCCAAAGAAACCACTATTTATAGATTATGGAAGAAGGGAAACCTGATACTTATTCCTAACCATCTACATAGATATACCTTGTATGTTTTCTACTCCAAACTACTACTTGTGATTTTTGAAGATAACAATGCTTTTTTAGGATCGATCATGCATCAAATCTAACAAAAAACTCATCAAAATGAATATAAAAATTATCCAATAATTCAAAAACACACCACTTCTCTGAGGTGGAATCATCTAAAAAAATATGTAGAGGACGATGTTGATCATTCATATGAATCTGATCTATCAGCCCTAGACCCAAGGATAACATCTACCTAAGAGACTAAAAAACACAGTCTATTTGAAATAAATCCCCCCTCATCCTAAATAAAATGTTCTATATGGTGGGAACACTAATAATGATTCACTTAGAAGTAAACTATGAGGACTGTTCTATACTTGAATAATCTATAACCATATTTCCCATTACTACATCCGAAAAAAACAACAATAGTAAAACATTACCCATTTAGATAAGTGAGTGAAATTCTCCCGACCTTATAGGAACCATAGCAGCATGGTTCAACATGAATTTTGGTAACAAAAAAAATCCTCAAATCCACACCATAACATTCAATGAATATCTCTAAAAATTGAAGAGTACATGAAAACTACTATTGGTTGATGGTGAGAAACATCACCCTCCATAGATGATAATCACTATTCTGAAACTAAATTCTTTAATACCACTATTTCACCTAGATACAGTGTCCTATTTTAAGATACTCTACACATAATTCCACTAGTGCACCACTCTATTTTAATCATTCATCATAGATTCAACTTTATAAAATAAATTATTTCTTTATTAAAAAATATTTCACACCTATGGTTAACTATATAGTATCCATCATCATAATAATACTAGGGGAATACTTGAAATTATTATTGGATGAATCTCATATCCCTTAAAGGGATGTTTCAGCATGAAATAATTTTAGGATCAAAAAGGGAGATCAACAATATCTTCGTTATCATTGGAATGAAATCCCTATAATGATATTTGATACATAAAACAACCTCTCATTAGGGGTCAACCGGAGGTCACTCTTTATAATCACTCACACATTCCTTAAAATTCATGGGGAAAATCCTCATTGACAAACTCAATGAAAATTCCATGATCACCATATGATGATTTTTTATCATATGATCTAGTGGGATAACTCTCTTTACCACCTATGAGAGTTTCTAATCACTATTGTAAACATAAACTGTATCATGTACTCAATATTCATCCTTTAACTCCACCATTAATAAAAAACTAAGGACATCAAGGTGGGTGAAACAAAACCACTTATTCTCCATGATGAATATATAACAATAATTATTCCTCTAACATGGGTACTATCAATTCACTAGAAGAGGTGAGAGAATAAAATTCATCATTAATGGATGTTAACAGGTTTTTTTAATTTTCCAATTAAATCTACAACCCCCTAACATACAGTATATTATGAATAGTTCATTCCGACATCAACCGGTAAAATGTTTTATAATCAATGGACATTAATCATACTTTGATTTACACCATACTCCACCCAACCATAAGAATTTACAACTCACATTGTCCCTTATCTATTACAATCAAAACTCCATGATAAAATGAAACTAACCTCAGGTTGTTTTTGTGGGAGAGGATTGATTTATTGTCGAACTCTAACTAAAATCACACCTCTAAATCTATAATAAAAAACACCTTATTCATCAATAGGTTCTAGAAAATGTATGTGTCTTTTTTTATTGACCATAATTTGAATATTTTTTTGTAGGACCATTGTGTATACCTTCATGTCAAAATTCATCCTTCTCCCACATCCAGGGTGTATCTCCCACATGGATTTCAAATATTTTAAATCACACTTAGGTGAACTTTTTGATGTGGGGGTGCATGAATAAATGAACAATGTTTTTTATAAAGTCATCTATATTCTTCACCTAAAACCAATATCTCAAAATATGCATCAAACCACATACCTATAAGAATCCCAAATGGTTTGTGGGTCACGATGCATCACTGAACATAACTGATCCACCCTATGAAATGTTCAACATCATTTCATAAAAAATATATCTTGAAAATAAGGAAAAAACAAATTAATATAAAATAAGTACTATTTTAATTTTAGCAAAAGAAACATCAAAACTTAATGGACTGAAGTTCCATGTATAGAGCTTAAGGAAGGAATATTAATAATTTTAGTGAATTCCAAACTAGATTGAAATGTGAGTACAAGACTTCAACTAATTCTCATTCTATGAAGGACTAGGTCCTTATAAATCATCAAAAAGAACAAATCATATAAGTTCTCCAATATGACCCACTCAATAAAAACTACCACCCCCTATACACGAAGACTACATTGAGAAAAATGGGGATATAATCTACATAGAACATAGGGAATGATATCCATCAAAATTATTGAAAAAAATTCAAAATAAATCTGCACATATTTGTTGTAATTTAAAACTATAGGAATGATCTCCTCTTGACCTTCCTCTTAACACAAGCTAACGTTCTTTGGAAAACACCCTCGATCTTATAGGGTGAACCTAAAAGGATTTTATCATATCTGGATTATCTAATATAGAAAGGACATGAAATATTATACTTAACCATTTTATGATTCATGTACCAACTTGCATCTCCCCTATTATGATACCTAAAAATATAGGATAAATATATTTTTATTTGAGTCATAGGGAAAGGTTACATCATCTTCCATACCTACTCTAGGCACCTGGGTCTAATTAATAAACATAGTAACCTTTAATATCATTACCATATGTTCCCAGATCAGTTATCACATGAACACTATCTCCACATTTTTTTATTGGACAAGCCCACTTTAATAACACTTTGATCAAACCCAGCTCGTTCGGGCCCCACGTGAGTCAGATATAAGCTAGATGTACCACCCAAGCCTACATCCAATGATATAAGTGATAGTTAATAGCACTATGTAGGCATGATAAGGAAATTGGAGGACTTATCTTACAACAACCTATAATGAACATATGTCTAATACATGAGATTATAAAAAATACCCATAAAAAATTAATATCAACTAAAAAAAATACAAAGATTTCATGAGACTACTTCCTAAAATATATCCTATAAGGAAAAATAAAATATATATAGTAAATATTATGTGTCTTTGAATCACAAATAAACGAGAATATACTTCACATTGAATGTGTTCTTGGGTCATAATGAAATTTTTTAGTCCCTACCACCGTCACAATTTTCCATTCTCTATAATGGATCACCAAGAACCACCAGGAATTATTCCTAAACAAGACACAATAGATACAAATCTACCCAATTCATCCACAAATAAATGAACCATATGAACTAATAAAACACATATATTTGAACAAGGATCATGCAGAGGAGATTATATGAATACTCAGTAGGATTCCCTAAAAAACCCAATAAAAACCCAATAAACATGTCTTCTGAACTCCTTGTACCAGTGGTAATAAAGAATATGAAAAAGGGAAATCCATACATACAAATATCTCAAATATCATGGTACTAAAGTTTAACTAGTAGAATAATATGGAATAAAAAACGAGATATGAGTAATCATTAATAAATTGAGGGAAATATATGGAAGGAATAATCATCAAAGATAAAACACAAGAGTTTCATAATTTCATAAGAAATAATGAGTTCTCAGAGTACATAACATTCTTATGAATGTAAATAATATAACCAATAATAAATTTTATCTTGATGGATAACCAAGTGTTACTTAATATTTTTAAGACTCAAAAAATCCATCAGCACTTGGAATTTTTAACTTCCACACCACTACAAGAATCCATGAAGATGAGCCTTTCTGTCATTGTATCCTACATACCATCAACATCCCATCATAAAACAAGAACCTAATATAACCCAATCACATAACCTATGAAATATTGTAGGAATTATAAATATAATTTCAATGCCTCCCAAGAAGACACCTCAGTTAAAAAGTTATACACATAGATTTGTGATAAAATGCATTGGGTAAATGGATGGATACCTGATCATAAATATAAATTTTGATCTAGGATCCCACAATAAGATAAAAATGAGGGATAACTAACCCAATCTATTATCTGAATAATAGATAGAGAATCATATACCACATGTAATGGTGGTAATACATAACCCTACCCATATAATGAGAAAGTGGATATCACACTTGGCCCTATATAGGAATATGTAATTCTATATTTTAACTAAATCATATATTCAGAATCTCATTATATATGTAATTGGGGGGGGGGGTTTCATGACACTACCTAGTGGATAATAATTCATTTATTGCAATGATCATACATGTTAGCATCAGTTATCCAATGTTAAAGAGGTTTTAATACCTTGCATACTATATGGATTTTCATATAAAAGGATACTATCATATTGTATGTGAAAAAACGCCCATCATAGGATATTCACCTACAAAAATATTAGTCCTGAGAAATAATATACTATGATTCACATTGACAAAGAAATTATTTGATGTGAATTAAAGGGGTACATGATGTGTCACCCTCACCACCCATATAGATGTATAGTGGAATTCTACATTGGGTGAAATGATCATATATATAGAATTTTTGACATAATGAACTATTTTTTGGAAAAAATTGAGTACTCTACATGTACCTCGAAACTAGAGTCAAGTTCCATTGATACAAGCAATGTGGTCTAGATCCACATGGCTTGTAAGTCCAAATGTTTATATGGGAATATAATAGAAATAAAATCTATGTTTTCATGTAAGTGGTATATGTAATTCTCTATGAATCACGTTGAATATGATATATAAACCACTATGAACCCTATATATGACATCACCTAAGAAAAATCACACGTGTACTTTAGAACTACATGTCATGTAATAGGCTATTCAAAAACAGATTCATCTCCTCTTAAAAAACATTTTCTTCATTTATTTCACATCAATAATGATAATTTATTCATCTATTCCCCTGATAAATTTATGTTACACTACCAAAAAAATATATCCAACTATATATCACTAGAAAAAAAATAAGTTGACACACATGAGATTTCTCATCCCCCTAATGTCATTTCCTGGAAATATAATTAAACCATCCTACCTTTAGGATCCCCTATCACCCAAAAGATCATCCTCAATTTATACAACTTAATATTCTATGTTTAGAAGTAGTAAATGGTATAGATATTTGGTCTTTATTCAAATCAGACTAAGACAATTGAATCATCAACCTAACAATATGAGACAATGAATATATGATGATCAAAAGGATAAAACCAATAAATAACAAAATTGATTATAAATGATGGGTTTTAAGAACTCATACATTAAAATTTGATGTGATAATCCAAATAATTGAAAAATATCTATGAAATCATAGATAATACAATCCAATAAGATGTTCATAACTGATTTGGCTTCGTAAAAATTAGGAAAAAAATCATTAACATAATCTTTGATTGAGAATCACAAAAAAGTAGAGAGAAACAAACAATAAAAAATTCATACCCAAAGGAATAATATCAGATTAATGAAATCATGAATCACTACAATGTCTGAAAAATTAACCATTCAAGGAATCTGGTTCCCTTCCCCTGGTCCAACATCATCTCCAGCAATGCCCAACCTTTCACTAAACCATCTCCCTATCTCCAGGCTTGATAGAAAAAATAAAGTACTAACTCTAGAGAAAAATATAACATGCCATAAATTGATGAATTATATGGGTTTCTAGAATAAATTAATAAATTAATCTATTAAATAACTATATCAATTAAATTAATATGTTAATCTACCCATGATGGGAAACACCCAAAGGTCCCAATGCGAATGATATTAACAATATTTATAAAAAACACTCATATTCTAGATTCAATTACTATATAAATTTCCTCATTTGAAATATCATATACAAGAAATAATTAATTCCTAATTATATAATTTTCATAAACTAAATACAATTTTTTATAGCTCATATATTTTTATTGTTGATTTTATTGGCCCATAATATCATGATAGTGAAAAACAGCTGTAAAAACCACACCCCAGATTCAATAAAACAACCGAATAATTTTCATAGGTCCCCTATTTGGTTATATGGACTATTTAACCTTGATAAAGTTCCAAAAATCAAAAAATAAAAGATAATCTAAATTTTTTTTAGGAAAACTTCAGTTTAATAATGTTTTTGGTTAATGGAAGGTTGAAATATTTCAAATTATTTTCAATCTTAGTATGAAATTGAATGATAATTGAATTAATTAAAAAATAATTGTTAAAACATTACTTTTTGTGATATTTGGAAGTGATGGAAGTAAATTTTATGTAATTATCATTAAATTCATGGGTTTTATTAATCACTCATCCTAAAAATACCTCTATTGAAATATGGTTGATATGATGTTGTTTATATAATGGGGTTTTTATTAAAATAGTTCGATCTTAAAAATAAAAACAATGAGGGAAGTTAATTTTTTTTATTTGTATTTATAAAATTAATTTATGAATACCGATGGAGTGAAATACAGAGAGATACAAAAAATTCACCAATGAAGTTTGGTTTATTTTTTAGGAACATGATTTTTCATGTTATATGGATATAAATATTTATCCGTATTTAAAGATGTCTTCAATTGTATTTTAATATAATTTGATTATGTGGATTATATTATATCTAATAAAATATTATTTAGATAAACTAGATATCTTCAAAACATATTAGTATTTAATGATTAGATTATGTGTTCCAGAGAATAAGTCATGTGGGGTATTAATTTTTTCATTAATTATGTTCTGAAAAGAGACATAAACCACATTAAAAGTCACCAAATGTTTTACTAATTAATATATTTAAAAAATAATAATTGATATGAAAAATAATCCATATTATTTCATAGTAGTCTCTAGTTGTTAGGATATGTGTGTTTGGGAATAATATTCTTCAAGAACCCACATTAGATTTTTTGTTTTTTTATGTTTTGGGAATGTAATTTTTTTATTTTCCCATAATTATATAATAAAAAATTTATCACAATACATATTACCAATATATTGAATGGATTGAAATGATTTAAAATATAGAAAATTTACTTGAATAATTTCAACATGGTACATCCCTTGAGAATCCCTAATTATTGTATTGTTCTACCTGTACTTTTATCATTGACCATGAGATGATCTAATAAAAAAACTAGTAATATTTTAATCCCAAAATATAAAATATAGATGACAATCTTCAAATAGTGGATGTTCTATGATGTAACACATTTGAAAATATCAGTAATAATGTAACAACATTCTTAAAGAGGAACATATTTTCATGATTTGGATTTTTGTGGCTTATTAATAATGATAAAAGTTGTAATTTTTGGAATAAATAATGGAAGAATACTTATATAAATTATTGATGAAATAACTCTAAGAAACCCCAATATCATCTATAAATAAATTTTTAGGTTAATATTTACAATCATAAAATTAGGTAAATATCAAGGATAATATTGAATTATTTATGTAAATATTGTGAATTTTGTTTATTATAATATATTATCTTATATAATAATAAATAATCCTATAGGTATGTCCTCATACAGTGAATGATTTTCTTATTGAATTTTTTAAATTTTAATAACAAAAAACTGAGTGAAAATTGGTTATTTAAATTAAATTATCTGGAATAAATATGATTCAAGTTGTAAAAATGTATGAGAATCATTATGTAAAGGAACAAATAATTAAATTAGAAGTCAATATGAAACTATAATATTTAAGGCTTGATTTATATATTATAAATCTATAGTAACTTTATTTAACGTCTTTTAAAATTATCAATATAAAAAACCTGAATAATTGATATTGAAGTTAAAGACATGTTTATATTCATTATATATTGGAAATTATAAAAAATTTATATGAAACCTAGAAATTAAAACAATTTTGAATCCATTTATTTTATTTATAAATAATGAAAATTTTATTAATTTAAGACCTCAAATAATCATTTGTAGATATGTAACATTTATTCAATGTATAATTTCGTTAGCATTATAATTTTTTAGAACAAGTAAATCTAATCAATGTGTCACTTGAAACCCATCTGTTTTTATAAAATTATTTGTCTCAAACTTTTTAAACAAAATTAAATTCAATATGTAAATTTATTCTAAAAAACCATGATTTGTAAACCACCCATTAAATTTCGGTGTAAAACTATTTCAATTTATAGTAAGGATAGAAAAATATAAATTTTAATAGGGGAATCAACTTCTAGTACACTACCCATTAAATTAATTTGAAAAAAACTACAATTCATAACCAAGAGAATATAGGGAATATTACTTATCATAAAATTATCCCGATTCATTCAAAATTTGTTGGAGGATCTTGAAAATTTCTATACTATAAATACAATCCACCCTCAACCAAAAATTACTCCTGTCTATTTAAAATCAATATTAATTTTTATAATATATTTTTCTCTCTCTCTCTCTCTCTTTATCTCTATCAGATTCTCACTGTATCTCTATATTTATCAATGAACCATATCTCATAAATATTTATTTAGTTTTGTGTTTTCAACACTTATATCTTTAAATCATTATCTATTAATATAAAAAAACTATTCTCATAGTTTCTTTTTAACATTTCATTATTTCCTTTCCTCTTTCTAAATCGTCAATACTACAATTATTTAATTTATAATATTCTTATCTTATCATCTATCTTCCCATATTAGTTTCAATTTTGTTTGTAATTACATTCTCTATATCATGTTATTTTTTTTAAAATTCATTACTTTAATTCAAAAAATATCATTATTTAATTTTATTTTACTATTTTTTTCTTTTTTCTTCATAATTGAGTTCTTCCTTTCAATTTTTCAATACTTTTCCATATAGACTATTTATTCTCTCTTATATTTAATTTTCCTTTTTTTATTTCTGTTACAATTTTGTATCGGATGTTATCATCATAGATAAATTTGGGAGAATATTTTGATAATGGTTTTGTGTACATTAGATGTTCAAATTATTCTACTATTTATTATAATGATTTTTATTGATGGACGTAGCTAGAAATTAGAGGAGGAAAATTTGTACCAATATGTTTTTTAAATAGATGAAAAGGGTGGAAGGAGAATCAAAACATTCCCTTCATATAGTCATTTTATTGGTTAAAATTTCAAAAGTTGTTTTATTTTGAATGTAATTATATAGATACATAAAATTTTGACATGGAATCGAGGAAAAATATAAAATATATTATTAAGTGATATTAAAATAGCTGAACATGAATTCACTATGTAATTTTATATGTAATATTTCAATGTTTTTAAATAGATGAACATGTAATAATTGGACAAAATAAAATGGAAAATCATTTAGGTCAAAATAAAAGAAAAATGTGCTTGAAAAAAATATAACATTAAATCCAATGTGATTTTATTTTGGAGTTTTTGGGTGATTTTAGATATCATTATATTTTCTACACCTATAAGAATAAAAACTAGGTTTTATTAATACAATATTTTTAATAAATAATGGAATGGAATTGTCAACTCGATCAATTTGTTTGGGTTTTAACTATAAAATTTTTTTTTTGTCATTTTATCATTAAAAAAATATTACTAGAGTAAAATTATTATATATATAATAATTTAAAACATTTCATTTCTTAAAAAAGATGATATTTTAGATATATAAACATGATTTGTAGAAAAAATCATGAGTATTGAAATTGACTCAAATAATATGTCTTCGTCGAGTGAAGAATTTTAATGTTTTGTGTAACTTAAATTAAAATGGGTATATGTATATCATGGAGTCCCATTGACTATAGTTCCTCCCATCATGATAAATATATATGATTAATTTTCCTTTCATTATTATATTGATTCCCTGGGATATATGTTTCACTTTACTCTTAGTTTTGTGATGGATTTTCTTCAATGTTTCATAGTCTCTGTTTCTCTTTATCTCTCTTAGTTATTATTTCCCCTAATTCCCTAATGATATTATTAATTAGGTTATATTTATCAACTAACTCTATTATTATTATCATAATGGATATCCTAATAAAATAACATGGTGGTGGATATTTTTCTCAAAATTATCGAGTGTTATTTTTGGTGGACCACTCAATTTGGGATATTATCCCTTCCAGCACACAATAGTGATGATCAATTACCTTTTCCTTGGTGATGACTATATGTTTCATTTTGTTCATGTATTAGGGGCGGGAAATGTGGGGGAATTTCATTTTGGGTCTCATCAAATTAGTTTTCATGTGGTTTGGTTTTTTTAGTTGTGTTCGATTACAAGTTCTATGATTTTTGTCAATGATCCCCTATCAAAATTGATGGTGTTCTTGATTATTAGGTTTTGGAGGCTCATAGTGTTACTCATTGACAATGGAGATGACCTACTAGCAAGCTATGATGTGTGATGTTATGTTTTTTCTATGGAATGAATTAATTTTCTACAATATTATATTTTGTGAGTTTAATACTTGATAGTGGTGAAGGATGATATAAAATTTGGAATGTTTTATAATTATCTAGTTGAGTTGTTTTAGTGTTTACTTATTGTCTAGAAGCTTTGATTTTTTGATGTTTCTAGAGAATGTTTTTTTATATTGTAAGGGTGGTTCCAGTAGAGATAGGATCAATGATAAAAATAATAGTTGGATTCATGATGATAAAGATAGAAAATGAGACTTAAGTTGACATGTGAAGTGTGAGTCTTAAGGTATCCTTATGTTTCATAGTGCAAGATAGCCCATCTATTGCAATTCCTATTTGAATTTAATATTCTATAGATTTTTGAATCCCACTTGTGATTTATTTTTTCTTTTTAGTTTTTTGGATAGATCTCAAATGTATGGTGACATATCCTAAAAATAAAAAAAATAAATTTAAGGAAATGTATCTAGTATGTTTTTAACATTTTATAGATCAATAAAGTTGATTTTATTTAATATATATAAATGGGTTTGGATTCCCATAAATTTGTTTGACATATAATCAAATATAAAAAGATATAAGATTCACGAGGAGATCATAAACATGGATTCATAATTTTAAAGGCTAATTTAATATTATATATATAATTAAAATCAAAATATGGGTGAAATGATAAGGATTGGAGACTTGAGAGTGGGAATCCATAATGTATTTCTAAATAGTCGAATTTAGAATAAAATTGAAGATTCCATAACATTATTGAGTTAAATATTGATTTATTCATTAATTTGGATGAAAAAATTATCATTTTGATGTAAAAATAAATTTCCACACTATTAATGTTTTATTATATGAATAAATTTTATTATATAATTTTTTTCACATTCTTACCAATATTATTATAAAACCATTCTTGAATTAGTGAGGGAAGAGTGAGTATGAGGGTGTAAATCTTGGTATTGATAGTGAGATAAACCAAATTATTTGCAATTGTTGTGATTGTAAAATGTCCCAAACGAGGTTCCATATACCAGTGGCCCATGACTATCAGTTACGTGAACTCATGCATTCCTCCCTTTACGCCTAAGGCTACAAGATAATAGTGATGGTCTAATATCAATCATAGGGAGACTATACCATCTTTAAAAAAGTATCACAATAGTTGAAATACATAAAAATGACCAAATTATATAACCAATAATCGAACCAAAACAGTGTCACATGGTGACCAAAATAAGAAATAAAATATCATTTACTAAACTGTAGATATGCCAGGTCATGTAAATTTCATGTGTCAATATGAAATAACCAAAATAAATAAAGACACTAACTACTCCCAAGAAGGTCACAAATCACATCCATCTCCATCATCCATGTCCTATACCAACTCATGCATCTTACATGAATAACATTAAATTATGTTATCCTTCAAACGACTTGTTTATTTTGGTACCAATCAGGTAGCTTGAGCGGGGAATTAGAACAACTTAGTAGGACACCACCAAAGGGGTGTAAAAAAATATCCAATTAATAATGTTGTATGTAGTTGTATGAAGAATAAAATAAAATAAATAAATAAATTATCTTAAATTTATAAAATTATTATTAATTTAACCGGATAAACCCCTCATGTTCTCAAGAACCCCTGGTCCCCCAATACCCGCTTCAGACCATGTCCAAGTCTAAACCATATCATATAAAGAATATAACAATTCATTATAGTCATGGTTTTTCATTATCAAAAGAATATCAATTCATATCAAGACTACATAGAACCATATTCCAGTTACAAAAATTTCGGCCTATAATTTAATGGTTTTAACCCCTTATATATTTGAAGCATCTGTATATGTCCCAAAACCCATTTATAAAGAAGTAACACAACAAGGATTTTTAATTAGTAGTCTAGGTCCCATACTAATTGAAACATGAATTAGACAATTTGGATTTTGAAGTAGAAATTCGTGTCCCACAGTCATTATCACATGCATAACACAAGTGATATTTTGAATCAGTTGTCTATGTACCAAAATTATGATCACATACATGTATTTGAGTAAAAAAAACCCCTTCACTGGACCTTCTAGGAATTCTAAGAATTAGTCCATTTCCCAAAACCTTTTTATCAAATATTCATAGATTATCACACATATCACATTTAACAAGGATAAACATCATTAAAACTCTCATCCACATTTCACATAATAATATAAAATTTCTATTATCAAGATAAACATGATTAAAATCATTAATCACATGAAATAATATGAATATTCACCATTAATCCAATTATCAATATTTCATCATATATCCTATTAATCCATTATGGTTAATCCTAACATATCATAATTCATATTTTTAACTAATTCATAAACACAATAATTGACCAATTACACAAAACCCATTAATTAACCCAATCAACATTCAACTAAACAATCAATTAGACATTCACTACATTGAATTAACTGTTTTCAAAATTTATTAATATAATTCTACCAATTTCATAATCAAATTTTAAAAAATAAATTTATTAATTACATGATTCCATAAATTAATTGACAAGTTAAAAAATTGAAGTCAATATTCAACGGTCCAACGTTCCAATTGATATTTCTCAACACATGCATACAACTAAAAATCACGAATAGGAGATTTGAATTTAGGCCACCTACCTCAAAATTGATAATGAATTCTTGCCAATAGAAATCCCCAATTAAAGTGGAAATAAAAAGATCATGATGTAGAGTGACTTCTAATTCCAAAACTGAGATCCAAGATTAAAATAATAAACATCCATCAAATGTTGTTCTGGATCCACCAACAAATGGAGGAAAAAAATTCGATTTTTCACTTGAAAGAGATAAGAGAGCGATAGAGAAACCAAATACTGAATAAACCGTATTCCTGAAGTGGTGTATATCCATCAATGAGACAATTGATTCAACAAGAATTGTGTTTTATATCCTTATAAATTCTTTTAGATTCCCAAAAAAAATATAGGATAGTTTGGTGTCATGTTGGATGACTTTGGACGATGTCCGATGGGTTTGGGAAATTTTTAATATAATTTGATGGTAATTAAACCCCCACGGTTTCAAAGATTGGGGGCATGGTTTACTAAACCATGCGCCCTAACTCTATTCCTCTCTTGTGGGGATGTATAGTTACCCCTAAGAGGGAGATCCATTTTCCAAAAGGTGATCGAACTATGATATCCTTCCCTTTCTGTGGATGCATAGTTTTTAGGGCATGTTGTATGATTTGGGAAAACCATGCACCACCCATGAAATACCCAAACACCTCAAAAAATTCTTAATTATACCCAAACACACCCAAGATAAAACCAAAACAGTATATAATTAAACAAATGTAAGAGATTAACTTAAAAATAGTTTGAGAAAACTCATGAAATGTTTGGGATTATATAGATTGTAATTATTGATTTCAATTTTCCAGTAACTTGTGGGATGTATATTCTATAGACTTTACTTAACACGTTTTATAGTGAAATAAATAATATCCTTGATATCAAGTTATTTATTTTATTCAATAAATTATTTTAATTAAGAAAATTTTATTTAACAAATTAATGTTCTATCATACAAAGGAATATGTTTTAACAATAGATAGTTTATTAAAAATAATTATAAACCATGATTCACTCAATTTCATAGGGTAAATATTTAAAACATTAGGCATTGGTCATAAAAGGTTTTTTTCATAACTGAATAATTCATGTTTAAATTTATTTTTTCATTTCTTTGTAATTTGGATTTGAAGTATTCTTAGCATGAAGAATATAGTGAATGTAAATGAATTACTAAACATCAATATGATAAATTTGTTTAGACCCAAAATCTAGATGGATGATTGATCAATAGGTGTGTAATTGACCTAAATAAAAATATTAAATACTTATAAGTGTAAATTTTATTTGTATTGGATAATAAAATATTAAAATAAATATTTTTATAATAATTCATATGAAAGTTAATCTATTTTTTTCTTTTCACAATTTTAATGTGAGATTATTGCACTTACAAAAATTGTGATATGACTTTTGAGAAGTGTTACAACCTTTTAAAACTGCCTTTGAAACCCCTAAACACACAACCAAAATCCTTAATTTTACACACATAAAGGAACAAAGAAAAACCTTAATTTTGAAGTGAAAGAAGAACTAAGGATGATTGTTTTTAAAAAAAATGAAAAAATGAATCACATTTCATTTTCAAAAATTTAGAATAAATAAGGAAACACCCTTTTTAACTAAGAAGCACAACCCATGAAGTACCTTTTGTAGGGATAATATTATAATGGTCAAAATTTTTTAAATGGAATTAATTTATAATTGAATAAATCCCTTATTAAGCAATTATTTAATATAAAACACATAAATTATATTCCATTACATATATTAGACCATTATAAAATATAGCCTTAGTTTTATGATGGAATTAGAAGACCCTTAACCATCATAATAATTGAGTATACATCAATTTTAAAGTGACAACTGTGATTGGAATACAATAATATTTCTAATAATATCTAATTGACACAAAATGAAGAAGACATAGCCTCATCCAATAGGATCGAACCTATTGAATCCCATTTATTGTATCTTCAAAGGGAGATGGAAGCATAGGGATTTCCTGTTAACCAATCCCAAGAGAATAATCAATAAATAAATCTTTATAAAAACCATTTATGGTAGGTGTTCAATATTATTATGATCACTACCTGAACCATGTTCATTGAACCACCATATGAATGTACCACCACTGAACACATTATCATTAGGGAATACGATGGTGTAATAAGATTTTGTTTATATGAACCCTAGTAGATTGAATTTTTGTATTTTATTTTTAGTAAAATAATATTAATATTTATCCCTTTTCATTATTAATTTATACACACGATTAAATAATTAATATAATTACAACTTTATTTTGATATAAAGAAATGATGATTTTTTTGGCGAATATATTATTTCAATTAAAATAAATATTTCAGATAATTCATGAATTTTTAAATAAATTATATTATCATAAAATACACATATTAATAATATTTTAATATAAATTCCCACATATTATAATGATGTCAAATTGTATTTTTATTAGGGTCATAAATTCATCAGTGTCATATAAACTAGTATTTTCATTTTAATAAGGATATTTTTTTAGATGTATAAATTCTAATGTTTATTAAATTAATTTGGTAATAGAAATAATATTTGTGAAATTATCAGGTCAAAATTATCCAATGGTGAATTTTTTTACAATTTTCCGAGGTTGTGGAATTTTTGGGTAAAAAATAAATATGGTCTAAATATATAATATCTATTATGACATAATAAAAGCCCAAAATTAATGTAATAAACAATATAAATGGCTTCTATGAAAAAGTATATATATTTTATCTTTGAAGAGTGTATTTTTGGTGTTATTTTATTAATTTTACTTGCATATAATTAATCCTCTACAACGAAAATTATATTTTTTTTTGGTTTTAAGTACAATTATCTATGAATATGAATCCATTGAACTTCTTTACTAGTATTATTTTTATAAGATAAATTATTAGCATAATAAAATATTAAAACCCACTCCACTATTTTAGAAACCATGGGGAAAAAACCCATTAAGGTTTCCAATTTTGATAATTTTATTACATAGATTCCAAAATGCGTGTTTAGAAATTAATAAATAATTTTCCTGTCTTAAACAATAAATAACCACCAAACCTCCCACTGATATTCAATAAAAACCCATATAGAATTTATATACTCTCCCTATCCCTCAGCAATCCCATGATTGTGTTATAGAGGATATTAATAAGATCCACCCATGCTTTTAGAAGAAACCTCTCTATGTAAGGGACTCTCATCCTCTTCCTTTTATTCAAGTACTTTATTTGTATTAATCCTTTTGATTTACAATTATTGTAGTTGTATTATTTTTTTCACATATATATACCATACTTATGACTCCAATGTAATGATATACCCCCTTTCAATATTAGTAAATCATATGAACCATTATGTACACACGTTATGGATCCCAAATTATTCTATGATATTAAATGAAAAACATTTATATTGTTATTACCCATCACTATTTCAACTAATTTTATTCATCTAGTTTTACTTATACTTAATTAAATGGTAAATTCCTTATATATAACCCACGCTACATAATAATGGGTTTAACTATAATTTAATGCATTCTTATGTTGTATGATCAATGTGGCACACTAATGCATGTACATAATAAGAATGTGATGGGTGGTCCTAGAATTATATATCTATCTAGTGCATGAGGGATTTTTATTATCTCATGAGATACCATGTATGGTTCATGGGAGGTTGTCATAATCACACTATTATGATTTCTTGGTAGTTATCCATGAATTATGATTAGGATTACTTATCTTAGGTTATTACTTCATTCCTATGATAGTAAGATGTTATCATGTTATATCATTCGTCAATGTTCATTATTATGATTCCAATATTTCTATATCATCATATTATACCTCTAAAATCATATATATTTATTTAATTTGTTTTAATATTTTGATTATTCCCTTAATCGTCATTATATCTCCATCAATTCAATCTATGTACCAAAATTATCTCGTGCAATATTAGAAGACTATTGGGATTTATGGTAATGTTATGGAGTTTTAATTTTTTTTGTAATCATTGTCTCAATTTATTACGATATGTATCTATTTATCCATAAATATTGAGGCTCATTATCTTTTGGAATTTATTATGTTTATCCTTATGTAATAAACCATGATATAATGTGTATAAAAATTTCATTATTCATAGTTGGAATCAGAACACAACTAGTCATTTTTGGGATTATGATTATAAAACCATAGTGAAAACCACTAGAATATGAATACACATAGGAAACCATATTGAAATTTTGTTAATTTATTGATTTATTGGGTTCCATAAATTATATCCCTATCTAGATATTACTAGTGGATGTGGATCTAACAGAGTTTTACAAATGGGTAATAACCCCAAAAAAAGAGGAATGGGTATTAACATAATTTTCACCTAGTGCATGAAAATTTGGCCTAACTACATGGCTTATTTGACACTCACAGGTTATACACTTTAGTAAATTAACAAGAAATTTATGGGTACTTATAAATGGAAAAAATGTATATTAAATTTAATATTCAAAAATATACAATGGATAAATTAGATTGAAACATATAAGTTCTTAGTTTAAGGAATATATATCATTTAGGAGTTATCTATGCATATTCATAGTATACATTTTATTTATTTAATATTATGAAAGTTCTCATCTTTAATATTCCTATTATTTTATTCAGTGTATAGAATTTTGAGGAATTGAGTCAACAACCATTGTGATGGGAAGTGTGATGAATACCCAACAGAGATGCCCAAATCGATGGGAGAAGGAGTCTAGAACTATATATCAATAATTAACAAATTAACTCATATTTTTAAGATAATAAATAATCATGGGTAACACCTACATCCACCTAAGAAATGTAAATTTTCAATTGAGACCTTTATGCCATAATGACATACAAATTTTAGGGGATCTTCACATCCCTTAGTCATGGAATAGTGGATCAAATCCATTCAGAAGATATTATTTTTAATTTAATTTATTGATAAATATATATTCATTATATATATTTTTAACATGGAGGAGAATATAATCATTGATGGATGTTGATCAAGATTACAATTCCCATGTATGAGATTGATGTCATTAGGAGGAAATAATTTAGGTCAATATTATTTGATAAATATTTTACTAACACTCTAAAAATTAAATTGGAGATGGAGTAGAATGACCTCAATAAAATGGGAAATGATTCAATCATGGCATATGAGGATAGTATTAGACGGATTTCATGATATTCCATAGGCTTTATCATTAAAAAAGGTAAAATTGACTACTTATTTAGTTGTATAAATCCAAATATATGAAAATTTTTGTTTATTTGAGAAATTAAATGTTGTGAAGAATTTTTTTAATGTTTCATCAAAGTGATGATACAGAGAAGTGAATATCAATTGTCTCATTGTACTATTAATAGGAAACTAAGAATGAAGTTTAATTGTAGAAAAGAGATAGAGAAAAATCTCAATGGAAACAAAGTACAATATCCCACTTCTAAAAATGAAATGAAGAAGAATCATTTAAATTTCTTAAATTCCACATGGAAGTGATTTTTTTGTTAGGAAGGGATCGATAATAGCTAATCATGATGGGATAAAATCAAAAATGTGATGGAAGAAAAGAAATCCTCAATTATAGAATTGTATATCACCCAATATTTCAACTAAAAAAAAAATAAAACTATGTTAATCAATTCACTAAGCCATGGGTAGTCAAAGGTATAAATAGATAATAACCTCAAAGTACTAGAGATTAAAGGTGATAATATACTATCATAACTAATAACGTGTAACCTAAAAATAATGTCATGGTAGTTACACTAATTATTCATTCAGGAATAGAAAACATGAAATTTGATTTTGGTTCTTTTAATTCTTCCATGTCACACATGTTTTGTATAAGTATTGAAACACTACCTAAAAAAATGTTGAATTATTGATGAAAATAGAATATAGGGAAATCACTTCATCCAAATTATATACCTTATCTCCTAAAAATATTTATGATTTTAATTTTATTTATTTGATTCTATTATGGATTGAATTATATTAAATGGGTCCAATATAAATTTTTGGGATAAGAAAATCACCGTTAATATCATAAATCACCCTCTAATTGTATAATAGTATAAGGTGTATGGTGGTTATCATTTGGAATTATCTTCTCAATCGTGGATATAATTTCCTTACAAGAAATAATATCTAGAAAAAATTATTGTGGTTGAAGAAAAGACGATTCTGGATGAAATTTCCATTTGAAGGGAATATGCTAATGTGTTCCCCAAAGAGTTGTTTATCCTTCATCCTAGATGAGAGGATGATTTCTCAATCGAACTCATACTTGTATATTTTCAAAAATAAAATACATTATATAGAATGTGAATAGTTTTACTTCAATATATGAGGAATAAACTACAAGATAATCTTGATAAGGGGATTATATTCCCAAGCGCTTCAATAAGGGGTGTACTAGCCCTTTTCGTAATTAATAATGATGATTCAACACACATATGCACTGATTATCCTGAGATCAATATGATCATTATAAAGGATATGTATCATTATCCATGTATTGATGACATTTTTTTATCAACCATGTGGATCTTGATACTTTTCTTATGCAAAATTTATGTTAGTTTATAATCATGTTAAGTTGAAGGTGGGTGTCCTTAAAACAAAATTTCATATAATGTATGAGAACTGTGAGATCTTAGTGATTCAATTTGGAATAAAAAATGCTCCCAATATCTTAAATGAATTAATTAATATAGTCTTTAGGGACCACATTGACCCATTATTTGTAGAAATTATTTGATTATATTCTTATATACTCCAATGTAAATGATAAAATTGAGGATCATTTCAATAATATACTGAATATTATGTCAATGTAAAAGTTATATTAAAAGTTAAATAAATATGTGTTTTGAATACAATAAAATTTTTGGGGAGTGTTTCCATTAGAAAAGGGATATCTCCATATCTATTGAAGGTAGAAGAAATTTAAGGATGAACTGTAATATCATTTATCATAGATATACACATTTTCTATGGATTTTTTGGGTAATATAATTTTTTTAGAAGGTGGTGAAATGAATTTGTTTCCCAATTCATACCCACTGTGGAATTTATTAAAAAAATTATCATTACAAACATGAGGTGTAAAGAACTTACACCATCTTGGAGTTAACAAGGATACAAAAAGTTAGATCAAACATACCAAAATCTAAAATAAAAGACTGCCAAATAGTGACCAAAAAATGTAGTCAAACTTTTCCAGATTACTGAATATGAGAAAAAATTTAAAGTGTTATAGAATAAGATAGTCATTGAAAATGTGTTCACATTACACTCTATTAGGGAAGGACTATTGATCTACAAAGAATACTAAAAACATATTGGGTTATGATATAATGTAAAATGAAAAAGTGATAGCCTATTCATCCCACATATTAAATATCCTTGAGCATAATTACAAAATTCAAGATATAGAATTATATAAAGTGATCATCACAGTATTGTTTTATAAAAATTATCTTTAAATAAATATGGGTGACATATATACATATCATAAAAGACGTTAGTAAATATTCTAACAAAACAAGATCATTATGAAAAAAGGTGGTTAGATATAATCAAAGATTTTGACTATTAAATCCATTACAATCCTTGAAATGTGAAAAAGTTTAAAATTATCTATGTAGAAAGGATCCAAAAACCATATCCATGATGAGGATTAAAATGGGACCAATATTATTATACATGAAAAGTATCGACCAGTGAATCATAATAGGAATATCATCTTAACTTTATCAAATAACTGATCAATCTTCTATTCTTGTGGATATCAAGAAGGCCATTAAATATGATAAAGATCAAGTGATAGATGTAGAAACTATTCTAATGTTAAACATTTTTGAAGATGGAGATGTAGGGTATGGAACTTGGATACATGTCCCATTAAAACAAGAACTTAAATGGAATCCTCTTGATTATACACATAGCTCATCCTTTTATATTTATCCATGAATCTGTAATATGTTTAGAGATATAATGAAAACATTCTAGTTTGATAACACGAATAGAGGTAGGTAGATGTTATATAATTTATATCTTGGTGCATTATATTACAATAAGTCCAGAATAAGTAAAAAACTGTATAGTTATTATCAAACCATATCCCATAAAACTCTAGAAATGGGAAAACATAAAAATTTATTTATTCATAGGACTCTATAAGATATCCATAATAAATATAATAATTTTGGTAGTAGTTGACCACCTTACAATGTTTATGAATTTCTTTTACATTAAGAAATATTTCCATCTTCACATACATTACATTACATTCATAAAAGAAGTGGATGAAATAAATATAGTTCCACTTTATATTTTATCTGATTGAAATCATAGGATCACCACGAGGTTCAAAGGATGTGTCGAACAAGTGTTGGATATGGAGATGAGTAATAGTACTTATTATCACAGTAAGACAGATGGTCAGTCTGAGTGAATGATTATAACTCCATATGATTGTTTGTGATATTGTTAAATAAATTTCCAAGGATATTGGGATCAAAACCTTCCCCTAGTAGAGTTCTTATAAAATAACAGTTTCCATTCTATAATTAAAATTACACTATATGAGGCTATGTATATGAATAGATCTCAGAATAAAAAATTTTGTGATCACATTAGGGTGTAGAATCTAAAGGAAAATAATCTATCTAAGACATGAAAGAGATGGTTAAAACCATTCATCATTATATAAACAATGATTATAGAAAATCTATATGGACAATTATTTATGATACTAGGATCTCAAGTTCATAGATAATGTTTTATTTCACATATTACTATGGAAGAATTATACCAGGATTTATCATTATAGAAAACATAGTCATAGATACAATAACTAATTTTAGATCCATGATAAAATTAGGGATATGCCCAATACAATAAAATTCATATATAAAGAATCAGAAGTACAAGATGTGTTACGTGTATCCCTTTTAAGGATGAACATACCGTGCCACACATATGTACTAAATCCATAGGTGGTACTTTTGGATAAAAATCATTAATATTAGGAGCATCTAGTGAATATCTTTGATCATAGAGGCAATGATCTAAAAAATAAGAAAACTCACCTGGTCATATTACTATGGAGGAAACACAATTTTGAGGAAGAAACTTGGGAACTAGAAGAAGCGATTATATAGAAGTACCCCCATCAGTTTTAGTGTATGAAATGAAAATTTGAGGGTGAGACTTCCAAAGGGGAGGGGGTTATTTAAAGAACCAAAATATAATTAATGTAATTCCATTATAAACATATAAATCCTTTATTAAATAATTTATTTATAAAAAATACAAATACTATATTTCATTTTTTATTTCAGACTCTTACAAAATACAACCACAATTTTATGACAGAAATAAAAGACCAATAAAAATCATAACTATTGATAATATATCCATTCTATAGTGACCATTATGATTAAAATATATTAATTGTCATAATAACATCTTATTGACATGGAAGGAAGAAATAATGGCCTTGAACTATATGATCTTACTGTATGAATCACAATTATTAGAGAGATTTCAGGGAGATGGAATCTGTAGGATTTACCCATGACCAAGACTAATATGAGATTAAATAACCAAAAAAAGATATAAATGGATTATGAGACAATTTCAAGGTAATCTAACCACCATTCAACCTATTTTTTTCAAACTACCCCAGGAATTTACCAAAATCACAAACCTTAGCGTTAGGGTGTATGATAAGGGTTTATGTATCTAGACAAACATAGTATGAATTTTAATATATTAATTTTAATAAAATAATGATAATATTTTTTTTATTTTAATTATTAGTTTCTATACCTAATTATATAATGAGTATAATAAAAAAATTATATGAAGATCCAAAAATTTTACTTTTGTGAAGTATATCATTTCGATTAAAAAAACATTTATATAAATTTTATATTTTTTAAATAAATTTTATTTACATCTAATATTATTATTAAATGATATATATATATATAAATGAAAATATAAATTAATATAGTCAAATATAATTTTTATAAGGGTTAGAAAGTCATTAGTGACATAAAAACAATTAATTCCCAAAAAATAATGATATTTATTCAAATATGTATATTCATATATTTTTTAAATGTACTTAGTAAAATAATTGTTACTTTTGATATTGGGATGTTCAAAATACCTAATAATTTTTTTTCATAATTTTTACAGGATATAGGTTTTTTGGGTACATATTATAAATGGTATAAATATACAATATATTTCATGACTTCATAAAATCCAAAAAGTGAAGTGATAAGTAGAAAAAAAGGAGTCAATGAAAAAAATAGATTTACCATTTAAAATAATGTAATTTTGAAGTTATTTTATTAATCTGACAAATATATAAGGAATACAATAAGTCTTATATTATTTTTTATGTTTTAGGAACAATTATTTATGAATGTCACTAACTTCCACATAATGAATGTTATTATTTTTATAATTTCCTTTATTATCCCAATAAAATATTAAATATCACTCATATTTAATATAATAAATATCTAAAAATAGATTGATGTGTTTTTGGTATTGATTATTTAATTAAATTGAATAAAAAACAATAGTACTAATTTTATTAAATGATTCTTCCCAATTTTTTTATAAATAACCACCCAGCCTCACACTCTTTTTTAGTGAAAATCCATTGAGTATAAATTTCCTCTATATATCGATCTCTAACCGACTCCGATGATTTTTGAGAAAATCTTCATAACATTCTCAAAATTGTATATAAGAACACTCTTAAGGTAAGAGATTCCATTCTTCCCCCTTTTATTCAATTAATTTCTTCGTAATAAGCCTTTTTATTTCCTATTTTTCTTTTTTTAAAGTGTTTTTACCCATTAATTTAATATCATTATGATTCAAATGAAATTACATACATCCTTTCACTCTCATTAAATCCTTCCATGATCTTTTTTTACACCTGTTATGCAACCAAAATTATAATATGATTTTCCATGTAAAAATTTTGTGTTATAAATAATTGTCCTCATTTCCATTCCATGGTATTCATCATTTTGTATGAATATTTCATTGATTATGGAATTATATTTATGTAACCCATAATGTGAAATCATGGGATTAAAAATGATCAAATATATTCTTATTTTTTATAGACTATTCTAAATATAAAATCATGTATATAATACAAATATGATGGGTGGTACATGAATTTTATATCCCTCTACTGCATTGGGTAATGTTATGATATCATTAGATACCATGTAGGTACAAATTTAGTTATACTAAGCATGATATTTTATGATGACTGGACGGTTATATTTCACTTATGATTACTATGTTATGACTAATATTATTTCTTCATTACTATGACTTGCTGATGTTATAATCCTATATCAAACTATTATGTTAATGATTATGATTTTCACCATTATATGTCACCATGTTATACCTACTATAAAACATCTATTTATCTAATTTATGATATATTTTTTATAATTCCCTTACTAGGGTTTATATATCATCCATTTCTATCTATGTCCCCTGGTTATCCGGTACAATATTAGAAAATTAGTGGAATTTAAGGGAATGCTATAGTGTGTTAAAAAATTTCTTTTATCACTGTTTGAATTTATTTTTTATGTATCTAATTAAAAAAATCACAAGTTGATACAATATTTTGGAATTTTATTATGTTTATCCATATGTATAAAATCATGAAATTACATCTATAAAAATATAGGTTCTCATAATTATAATCTAACACTATGGTATTTATCATGGATGCAAACGAAAAAAAAACAAAATATACAAAAAGGATAAATATAATTTAGAACAAAAAACCAATAAAATAGGAGAGCTTAAGTAATAAGGAAACAATTATCTATTTTGGCTACAAAAGATCTAAACACCAATGACCATCTTAGGATAATTCAGCGATGATCACAAAAGAATGCAACACAATACATTTTATAATATCATCAACCCCCATCATTATTGAACTAGATATATTGAAATTTATACAAATGGTTCATTTATTTACCCAACCCATTTAAAATGATTCATTCATTCTTATCCGTTGTAGTTTTATATTTTATTAATGAGACCGCAATTTTCTTTATCAAAGATAATCTAATATTTTAGTGTTGATAGAAATATTTTTAGTTTTTATAACATAATAAATATATAAAAAATATTAAATAGAAACATTTCCTATATTACTATGTAATGAAAAATAATTTCATTTTAAATATCCCATAAATAATCTTAGAAGAACTATATATTTAAAATGATCCAAATTTATATCTCATTAATCTCCAAGAAATAAGGTTAAATATTAAATATGCATCATCCCTTTTGAAATTGAAATTAAATTAAGATTAAATTTCATTATAATAAATTTTCATGTATTAAAAAGTAATAATTTATAAATATAGAAAATTTAAATCATAAATAATTATTTTTAAATAATTACTTTAAATTGATATTAAAGAAATATATTAAAAAACTCATATTAGAATATTTCTAATAACAAACTATTAAAGCATGTGTAAACTTATTTACAAACATATATGTAAATATTATTTTCTTATGTACATTATTTTTTCATAGGATTCACCTATATAAGAATGAATGTATGTATATATTAACTTGTGTAATAAATAATGTTTTCTATCATCATATTAGTGTTCTACAAAAAAATGAGTGCATGTATGCATCATTTCAACTATAATAAAGATTGATTAAATATCATATTTTATTTCCTTAGAATTATCCTATGTGGAATAAGTATAATTATATGTTGTGTAACAATAATTGTATGTTATATTATAATCATTATTTTATAGAGTAAGTATTATTACATTGTGAAAAAATTTAGTCTTCGCAAGGATGAAAGTATAATCTCTAAGGATCAATTTATAATGATTAAAAAGAATAAGGATTGTTTTTATAAAAATAAAAGGATCAATCCTTAAAATATAAGGGTAATTTAATTACTAGGCCAATAATATTTTGAGAAATTATACTTATACAATTATGCATTGAAACAAATTCCATGTATCCTCTTCTGTATTTATTGGATTATGATTGAGAACAAGAACTATCATAAGAAATCCGTGATCATTGAATCATAGTGAGATTTGGGTACTAGTTTAACCCAACTTGTTCATATTCAGTATGTTGATAGGCGTGAATTAGTGTGTTATTTTTTTTAGATAATAATCACGAGGAAGATTTTGGAACTGTTCATACCTTATAACTAATAGATTTTTGGTGGATTCATTTATTAACGGCCAGCATGCAGTGCTTTCTACTATCCCCTCTTCAAACCATGACCAATCTTACAAAATATCATTAAGACTCACTTCTATTATAAGGAAGGATCCTATATAATTTATTATATTTAGGTCTACTAAAGAATAGATGAATCCTATGTCTAGTGGAAAGTACAGAAATGTGTTTGTTCACATAGGATTTGTTAATTATAAGGGATTATTCACTCTCAAGAGGTGATTCCAATCTCAAATCCTCTCAAAGGAGGAACATATATGAACTAGAAGCATCTTGAATCACTATTCTCATATTTTTATACTTTATTTTGTGAGTATTTTGGATTTCCATATGTTCCTCATGAATAATTATCATGGAACCATTCCATAAAATATGTTGATAGAAATAACATAACTATGCATTCTCTTCGAGAGTGATCGAGGATAGAATATAGAGTAGGGTTTATAGATTTAATATTGGGGCTCACCTATTTCTTGTAGGTTGAAATAAATAAATACCCATATAAAACCATCACATCATTTTAGTTATATAATAGATTAATTATTGTTCGGGAGTATAATATGCTAGAAGTGAGATCGGGGGTGTGAAAACCATTTTTATTAAGAAGATGAAGGAAAATCTAACATAAAGACCCAATATGCTATAATCTATGATTTTTCACTTGCATTGATAGAATCTAAAGAAGTTTGTTTTGATGTAGGACCTATGTATCAGGTTCTCAATAAGAATAAAGGGAAGTGTAAAAAAATTTTCTCTACTAATTTCATAGATTCTACGTTCAATAAAGAATATGGGGTTACATCTATCAAAATGGTAAAGAAACCTATGCCTTATAAAGACTAATCATCTCCACTAAATTCCCTGTTGAAATTTTTATATTCTAATGACCATATCACAATTGAGTTTATGATTTTAACCATTGAGGATGATTACAACACTAAGGTACAAAGAGATCCCTTAGAAGACTAGATAAAAGGATATTTTATTCCCTCATTTTAATTGGATAAAATGAAGGAAAATTGTGTTATTGTAAATAAGTAACTACAGAAATAAATCAAGGAGGGGATTCCTATGGATGTTGATATTTTACTTCATGAGAAAAATAGTTTAAGGTGATGGTGGTCCTTGAGGGTCTGGTTGAAACCCCTAAACGTTTTCTACTCTCTCAATTAGATAAGATGTTTCAAGAGGTAGATGGTAACTTAATTACTTTTGGTGATTTTTTAAATATTTAACTTCATATTCAGACGCATATAAGGCCTTTTACACATACATACTACTCTCAACTTTAATGATATATCATGGAAATATCTATTTATCCAAGGAATGGTCATTGGTGATAAATTTTACACATAAAGTGGTTTGGGTAATGTGTGTGTAATGAACCAAATATATTATAAATTGATATTAAATATTTTCATGCGAATATCCATTACATTACAAAAACACATGCTTTTGGATCATAAAGCTATAGTTTATTTGGGAGATTGGAATCATAAAAAAGTCATTCATAAGACTTATAAATTGTCCCCCACTAAGTACCTCATAACAAACACCCTTATAACAAATATTACACATAATAACTATCATCATAACATGGGTAAAAAACATAATTAATGGATATATTAGATTCTCTGTAAGGGAAAAAGGTAAACACATAAACGAAACATGTGCATAAGTGTATAAGAAAATGATCATAACATATGAAAACTATACCCTGTATATAAAATATAAAAATATTGAATCATGGAATAAATATTAGTAGTTAATAATATATGAATCCTAGAAGAATCAATGAATATAAGCGATGAGAACATTATAATGAAATCAAATATAGAATTTTTTTCATACTTTTAAGTATAGAAATCACATCCATAATAGTGAAGGATCATCTCTAATTCTATTATATTGGAATGGGTTCACTTACCAACCATCATAAGTGTTAAGGTTCACTCCCTATACTATTAGAGTGGAATTATTTCCGTACTAAACTGGGTTCACTCTCCATTATAGTCCCATTTATCTCATGAGATATCAATAATTACCTAAAGAATTTGAGGAAGAATAGTTACCACCCATCACTTAATAAAAATGATACATATATTTTCTAGAATATCAGAAATCAATCATAATATTGGAACTTATGAAAGGAAATAGAATTTATAAAAATTTCATCAAAGCATAACCTGTAGAAAATAAAAATGATTCATAATCATTTTATTATTTCATCATATAATAACCCATTCAAAAGAAGAATTTTTCATAATTATCTTATCATTAGGAATAAAAAATGAAATTATAAAATCTGTACAATTAGACCATATCCCCAATAAATAACATGTAATATCAAATTATTTCATATTTTATAGAAAATGATTTTGAAAGAAAATCAATTAATAATTACTTGTGAAAAATAAAATTTATATAAAAATAAATTTTTTTAAATTGCAAATTCAAAAAATATTGTAGAAATAATTTAATTTTAGAATGACATTAGAAACTTATAAATGAATCTTTAACAATCATTCAAAACACTTCTAAAGGAAATTATCCCTTCCACTTTAAAAGTCACTTTTTAAAACATAATATTAATTTAAAATCCATTTATTTTCAAATTACCATGAAAACCTATAAAAAAGCTTTAAAAATAGTTTATAAAACATTTTTATTAAAATATGAATTAGGAACATAATTTTTTTTAAATATAAAATATTTTAAAAATAAATCTTTAAATATAACCTTTAATAAATTTACATTAATATTAAAAAATCATTTTCAACATTTCTTTTTGATGATAAAATTATTATTTTGATTTTTTAAAACATAAAACATTTTAAAAATTATTTTCATTCAAAATAACCATTGAAACATATATGTAATATTTAAAACATTGTGTGGTCATGATATTTTGAATTCCTTTTCATGTAGGGCATGTTAGAATAAATAATGCTATCACATTTTTGTTAAATTCCAAAAAAAATTGTTTGGAAAACGAGAAGAATATTTTTTTAAAACAATTTGTAAATAAATAAAAAATGTGTAAAAATATATTTAACAGATATTTTTGATAATTAGAAATTTTTTTGAATTTTTTTATAAGACAAGGATATAAGAGAATATATATTTTCATCAGAAGTGATAAATATATATATGATTTTCTAAATAAAAAATAATTACTCTTTACTCTGTTAAAATAGGAAAATTAAAAGAATAAATTTATTTCCTAGAAAAAACCATATGGGAATAACATTCATTATGTCATATAGAAATATATTATATTTTTTTATCATTGAAATTTTAATCCAAAAAAATCCCAACAAATGATGATATTGTAATAGAAAACCCTTACCCCATTGGTCTAAATCATAAGCCCAACGATAGAATAAATTTAAATGATACATTCAATATCATGATTATGAATAAATTCATAAATTATTTTTCAAATGTTTTTATATACATATCCAAAAAGAATATAGGTTTATAACATCACATATTCCCAAAATAAGAGAAACAGAGATATAGAAAACCCTTATAACCTTGGTAAATTTTGAATCATAAGACCCAATAAAGAATTACATCAAATGAAAAATTAAATATAATTAAAAAATTATATTCATGACATAAATTTTTAAATGGGTAGTATACAAATGACGTATAATAAATGAGTGGGTTATATAAAATATTTCTCCCATAAATAAAAGAAAAATTTTAAATCTCATACCTCATGTTAGGAATTCATTCGTACACATTTGAACCAACTATATAATATATATTAGTTAACTATAAATATACTAAAAAAATAAAATCATATTTTTCAAAACATGCATGATTTAATTATATAATTTTAATTCAAATTTATTATAAATTCCATGTTAAAATGGTGTTTATAGAAATAACAACTTCTTTTGTGTGTTTATAACTTTTGATTTGGTATTTTTGGTACTATTACTTTGTTCACGGTAAAATAAAATCTATAATATTAAACATGATATAAATATCATATATATTTATTATATATTAATATTTATTATTCCCTAAATTATAGAGATATAAAATAAAATACAGTGTTTATGGATATCATAGGAAGTAAATAAGCATGAATGTTGTTTTCATTTTATTGACAGATGAAATGAAAGAAGTTTATAGAGTATATTACCATTATATATTAATTTTGGTGTCATATATATCATTTATATTAATTAAATTATTCCTTATTATCTTCCACATATTGAATTTTGGAAGAATGAGTAACATCGCTTCATGAGGCGGTAGTCCGCTGTATTCACAATTAACGTTATCATAACCCCAAAGAGATAAAAATTAAAAAGGTATATAGAATATCTTAATTAAATAAGTATAATTATTTTACAATTACAAAATATATGTTCAATTAATCTATCCTTATTACAATATAAGTAAAATATAAAGTTAAAACACATCACATTAGTTTCGAGGTGGAAGTCTTTTATATAGCAGAGTGATGTTATTGTTTTAGAAAGATGGTAGGTAACAAGGTAAGTGTGATATTATAAATATATAATAATAATATAATAAATATCCTATATAAAAATTAAATATGTCATTATGTTCATCCATGATATGTGGTGATGAAAAATGATTAACATCGGTTTGTGATGAGGTAATCTTCCATACACATGATTGACAGTTTCATTTCCCATTTGATGGAAGAAGAGATTAATATTTATTATTAATTTAACATAATAAAATTCAATTATATGGTATATAATGTATTTATTATATCATAATATAATATTTTAAAGAGTTATAGGATGAAATAAATTGAAAAACAAGTTTAAGGACAATACATCTTCTTTAGATAACCTATATAGGTTTAAACCTAATTCTTTATAGGATGAATTAATAATCAAAATAAAGACCTAACACTATGAGGAGGGATGTATGAAATTTATTTTTTAATTTATGGTCTGATCAAAAGTGTTATCGATATGTGAATAAAAGAGGACAGGGTTTCATTTTATAAGTGGGGTAGAAGACACACCTAGAATGTTTTAAATGTATAATGCGTGTGAACATTTTTTACATGAAAAAATGATATAAAATGGGTAATTATCCAAACAATAGGTTATAAGGTAGAATTATGCTGCAAAAATTTGTTTTTTATATGTTTCTAGACTATTTTAAACATTTTCCTTTCAGTTTAACCCTCAAGAAATCTGTTTTAACCTTAAAGGAAGTAATTATTTTCTTATTGTTCTTATTGTTCTTATTGTACAATTTTAAAAAAATTTAAGTAAAAAATGTTATATAATATAAATTAGGATGATTTAAAGTAAGGAATAAATTTTTTCTAAATCCCATTCACTGATGTGGTATATTTTAATTTAAAATTGAACCTATAAATGTGATGAAAATGAGATTTTCAAAAGAAAAAATTCCCAAAAGTATAAAATGTTTTAATATGAACATTCAACATTAAAGTGAATTAAATCTATAAAATGTACAAATAAATATTTATTTGATATAATATTATTTTTAAATCCATATCATAATAAAATATCCCTTTTAAATGATTTTAATGAAAATACAATTTTTAATAAAATGGAGTTTTTTTTCTCATTTCACAAAAAAAACTATCTTTTCAAAAAATTTTGAAACATTATCAAAGAGATAATTTTGAAATTATGTTTTAAAAAACGAAATTAATTTTTAATATAAATATTATATAATTTACAATAATTAATTTTATAAATATGTGTGAAACATTTGACAGAACTATTGTTTAGAAAAATGATGTTTTAAGCGTAAAATATGGTTTATTCTAATCCCATGTCTATAAATAAATAATATGAATTAAAAAAATTTGATTGAATAAATAATATATATTTTATTGAAATTAATTCATCAAAAGTTAATTTTTTAATTTATTTAGAAACACAATTGGGTGCACAAAAAAATAACTATTCATTAAGAGGTTTCCATTATTTCTAAACAATTATTATTTTCATCTATAAAAAATTTGATGAAAATTAGTTCACTTTAAATATATGTTTAAACCATATATTTATATAATTTAGTTAATCCTAATCATAACTTCAATTCAAATGTATAGTAGAAATCTATCAAATTAAATAATAATATTTTAATAGCATATCACATTTCACTAAATCTTTATTTTCTATGTAGCACAAACTATCAAAGATATTAAATTTATTCAAAAAAAATTCATAAAATCCTTCTATTTTCTTTCTACCCCTTAAAAATGATTTCCCTTGAAATTCCATCTAGTTTTTACAAATAACTATGGATAATTAGGACTTATTATGTCCTCTTGTTCCCATATAGATTACAAAAGCTTATTGTTTTTCTCAAAAACATTGGTCGGGTGAGTGGTGTGTTTTCATAGAATAATGTCTTTAATATCAAGAATATCGATCACTTTATCCTGATAAGAAATATTTTTCATTAGTGTTATGAACTCTTAGTTTAGTACATTTGATGGATCTGGTATATAATTCCTTAAGAGAGATACATATAATAATGTATGAACCTGATAGAGGTTCATTGCGAGCACCAAATGATATGTTACCATCCAGATACAATAAATAATTTCAAATAGAATGATTTACCTCCAGATTATTTTTCCCTTTCTATATTTTACTCAAAAAATTAAATGTATATCATTCTCACCTATATCAAATTCAAGATCATGTTGGCCATTATCAACATATTTTTTCTGTTTTCATTGTGCTGCCCTTATGTGTTACTGAATAGATATAAGATCATATTCAATTTCTTAAGCTATATTAGGCCTCAATAATATTTTTTATCCAACTTGTTTCCAGTAATTTATACCACTACACTCTCTTCAATTAAATGATTCATAAGGATCCAATATAATTTTTCATCTGAAATCTATCATTATAAGAAAACTCAACTAGAACATGGTGCTTATTCGAACAAACACTAAAATCCATAGAACATGATCATGGTATATTCTATAGGGTTTGAATATTTATCATATAATGAATATATATATATTTACATGTGGATGATACTAATTTCTGAATATAAATTCTGTTTGAGGATATTACTAACGACTTCTCCAGAACATTGTGGTAAACCTTAGATCTCGATCTAATACAATGGAATGTGGTAGTCCATTCAACCTCAATACTTCTTTATTTTGTATCCTATAATGTTTTCCTTCAGAAAAATATTCTATAAAAACGATTAAGTATTCCAACATTGCATATTAACTAACTATAACCCATATAATATTATCCCCTTTTGACATTTTGGGGAGTTTGCATTAAAATCTGTGGTGTTGTTTTCCCATTTTTAGTCTGGTATTGATAATAGATATAGAATACCTGTGAACATTTTTATTTCACCCTTAACTAGATTTAATACCAAACACCAAAATATATACAAAAAAATATGTACCTTAATTATGTCCAACTAGAATTACTATTTCAAATAGGCCAGTGGTTGGTTTCATACCCTTTTCATCATTCAGTTGTGGGTTCAAGCCCCATGGATTTTCCATTTTCCACATATTGTTGCATGACCAACGAGTTTTCCTTTTTCAATAACTATATTAAAATAATCCCTTAAACATTCAAAATTTCAATAACATGAAATTAACTCAAAGTGAAATATAAGATAATATATAAAGGATTACAATACCTTTAATCATATGTTAGAAATCTATTTATCTTCTAATATATTTTTCTCATTAACATATATCAAACCAAAGGGTTGTATTTTCTGAATTGTCTCCTAAAATATCCTTAATCCTGACCAAAAATCATGACATAAAACTGTGATATTAGTGTCAATAAATTTGAACAAATGTTCAAACATAAAAGCTTAAACCTTTGATGGTATCTATAAATCATAATTTTATCTTATAACCAAAATTCTATTGGTAAAATATTATTAAATATTTTTTTTGAATACAAATACATAAATATTTCAACACTTTTGTCCTTAAATAATATCTTCTGTTAAACAAAAACATTTCTATTTGATTCATTGGTTCATCTTTACACTGATAGAATGTCAAATGTGATTTTATTATTCTAGAATCCATGCAAAGAAAGATAATAATTGCACTATACCTCATTAAATTTCCCTAAAGGATGAATGTTAAGATTTTCCTAGTGATCATTCAGGAAAAATAAAACAAGAATTTCCCAAGAATGGAGTGGATGGAAATTTTACCCTAATTATCTTAATTTACTTAATCCATTGGGATTGAATAAGAATTTTCTTTGTCCTTTTTCTAAATAGGTAGTTGTGTCTTATTATCCTAATTTGACCATAGATTGAGGAATTGATTCTTATAGTTCCAAAACTCCTTAAAATTTAATCATTGGAGTGTGGGTGGTGCATTTTGTCAATATTTTTCAATATTATCATTAATATCTAACTTATTCGCATCATTTTCGAGTTTGAGGATCTGATAACCATTCTTTCCACAATTAAAACATTTACCACTCCCCTTAATATAGTTACCACCATTTTTCTGACCACACATAGAGCATTAATGAATGATCATTATATTTTCTCTATGGTTATTAGTATTTCCATAGAACTAAACCATTCACTTATTATCAAAACCATGAAATTGTTTGGTAACATTAATATTAATTTCCACATTGAGAGAACTTCAAATTCATTCTTCATTGCTACAAATGTCCCTTTTATATAACTCCCTTTAAAAACATAGTTTTTATCCATTGAATAATCAATACACATTAATTTTAGGTTTGATAATAATTCAAAAATAATACCTCAAAATTCATGTAACATTTTTCTCATAGGTACCAATGGATTCATTATCCTTATACTTTAGCTACACAAATTCCTTCTCCAATTTTATACACATAATACGAGGGAAGTAATAATTGTGAAATTAGATCTTAAAAGCATATGACTCCATGTAGTAAATTTGGTCATGTTTCCACATATTCTTGATGAGATTACATCATTTATCTTCTTCACTATCTACGCAATAGACAACAAAAAATGAATTTTTCCTATTATAAAAATTAGACTATGTAAAATATTTTTTCAATGGCATTGATCCATTTTTAACAACTATGATATTAGTGGAACCACTAAATGATGATCAATGTTTCATCATGAACCTCTCAACTGATTTTACTTATATTTTTCATTTATATGGTCATCATGATTCATATAAGGAGGAATTTTAGTGAGAATAAAAATGAAATTTTTATTCTATCTCCCATAATGTTTACTTGATCGAGAGTAGAATCATTGAACTGTGTACTACATTTAGCATAACCATGGTTCTTTTTTTTCCAACCATTATCTAGAACGAATTGTGTATTTTGAGAAAAAATACTTATAGTGGGGAAGCATAGATTCATGATGAATCACATACATGATTTTTAAAATAAGAAACCTTCTTTATAATCAATGGAACCTTATGCTTAACCAAATAAATTCATTGTAATTATTTAATTCCTTTATGATGTTTCATATTGAGTATGTGAATTTCTTAATCATGTCCACTGGGAGTGTCTACCCAGGTGTGCTAGAAGACCCATTTTTATGTACTAGGTGACTATCAAGTCAAGCCCAACACACCCTTGTCATTGTTATTTCCCATAGGTACATTTTTACCAAAACTAATTCCACATAAGGAAACCTGATAGGGATATATTTCTAGGAAACCACTCCCTCTATCCTTCATAAATATTTAAGGATATTTTCCTATATGCTGAATTATACTTATAATTATCCTTATAAGTGTATGAAGGGTTGTCATTAAGGGTTTTTTATCCATGTTTCCAATGGTTTATTACACCTATCCTTTGATACAAATAGTAAACACCCAATATTATCAAACATATATATTAGATCTTTTTAGAATAAAATTAATTATATTACACAAACACAAGCATGATGATCAAAAATTTATAATGCCTTTAGAAACGTGGAACCATAAATAATAGATTCATAAGAGTTCAACATCTTTTTTTTAGAAAAGGTCCCTTGACCAAGAGGCCAAGGCTATTATTCATAATATAAAATAATGTTACAAGAGACGAAAACATGGGGACTTTCATAAGAGTTCAACATCATCTCCCACATATTTCCTCATAAATAACACCCTTCTTAGATATCTCACAAGTAACACATATCATCATAACTTGTTGAAAACAAATATAAGAAAAGCGGGGTCATAGATTCTTAGTAAGGGTAAATAGGGGAAATACAGAAACATAGTATCAACATAAAGGTTCGATAACATGATCATAATATAATAAATTCATACCCTATATATTAATGATTAGAGTCCTATGTCATTGTATAAATATTTTTATTTTATAAGAAATTAATTATAAAGGAATTAGAGTACATGATCCATGAGATCATAAAAATAAAATAAGACATGTAATTTTAAAATAAATTTATGAAATGAAAATAATTTACATAGTAGTTATGGTTTATTTCCATGTATAACATTATCGAATGGGTTCACTCCCCAAACTATCAAAATAATCATGGTTCACTCCCAATACTATCATAGTCGACAAATTCCCTTACTAAAACAGGTTTACTCCCCATTCAACTCTTTTTTATCTCATAAAATTTCAATATTTAACCAATTCCTTTGAAGGAGATATAGTTCCCACAAGTCACATAATGAATGTCGTACATATTTGTTAAACAAGTTAATAAAACATTCAACATATCATAACCGATGAAAATAAATTGGTTTAACAAACATTTCGTCATATCATAGCCTATGTAAATGAACTAGGTTCATAATCATTCATCATTTCATGATAAAATGAATGATGAAAAGGAAATGTGTTGTGAAAATATCATCTGATCATAATTTTAAACCATCTAGATAATGAATAAATATTACCCTAGTGGATCATTTCAACATTTAAAATTATGTAACATCAAAGTATGTCATCTTTTATGGAAAATGACTTTGGAATAAAATCCCTAGGAGCAATTCTTGAGAAAAATACAATTTCTTTGAAAATAACCATTCTTTAGAAAATTCCTTTTTAAATCTAGAAATTCATAAAATATTTGGGAAATCATTTTTATTAAAAATAACATTTTAAAATTATACATGAATATTTTAATATCATTTAAAACATTTCTTTCAAAAAATATCATTTCTACTATGATAAAAAAAATTTAAAATTGAAATCACATTCAAAATCAGTTAATTTGAAAATAATAATGAAAATATAAAATGGAATTTTTTAAAAATATTTTAAAAAAATATTTTTGATAATATTATTTCCACTTTTAAAAAAAAATCAATTTATTTTTTCATTGAATGTAACCTTGAAAACTAATAAATAATGTTTCAAAAACAATTTGAAGTATTTCTTTTAAGAAATAACTTTTCCACTTATATTATTAAAGGCATAAAACATTTTAAAAATAGTTTTCATTGAATATAACCATGTAAAATAATATATGAATCTTTTAAAAAATTTAGTGGCCATGAAGATGGAAATTTCTTACACGTTAAAACTAATTTTTCTTTCACTTTTTCGGAAATAGACAAAAAGACATTATTTAGAGAAAGGATGAAATATTACTTTTAATATATTTTTAAAAGTAAAAAATGGGTAAAAATATTTATATTAAATAGTTTTGAGAATGTTAAAATAAAATTTGATTTTTTTAAAAAACATGTATATGAATGAAAATGGGGTTTCAACAGAAGATTGAAATTAAGATGATTTTAAATAAAAAATTATTTTGGTATCATTGATTATTCAATAAAGAAAAATTAAATGAAAGGATATATTATACTGAAATAACCAGAGGAGAATAAAATTAATGGTTTTTAAATAAATAGATTGTAATATTTCATCATTGAAATAGTAATATTAAAAAATAAAAATTAATGAAAACATCTTAACATTAAACCCATACCAAATTGGTAATTTTGAATCATAATCCCTATAAAATATTCAAATGAAATGAAATTAATACTAATGTGAGAATAAATAAATTCATCTTATTCCATGTAAAATGGTACGTATATACACCTCATAAAATAATATAGAAGAAAAACATAACATATGTCTCAAAGAATCCAAATTGCGAAAAACAAATAACTTACAACATTGGTAACTTTTGAATCCAAAGACAAAATATAGAATTAAATGTAATGAAAATTTATATATCATTAAAATAAGTATATTCTAGATATAACATATCTATGGGGTAGTATATACACCATATAAAAATGAGTGGTGAATATGGTATATGTCTCAAATAAAAAATACACTATAGATCTCTTTACCATAAGACTCAAATTACATCATACACATTAAAACCCATATTATAATAAATATAAGTCTATTATATATATCATTAAGAATATAAATGAAATTTATAATACCTTATATGATTTTCTTTGGATCTTTCATTACCCATTTATTAACAATTCCTCAATAAAATTATGATTCGAGTAATAACTCTGTTTTCTCGTGTAGGTTTTTATTTGGTATTTTCAGTCTTATAAATTTTTTCAAGGTTCCATAATGTCAATAATTTCAAACATGATATAAATATATAAAAAATTATATATATATTCATTTAGATTAATCCAAAAATTATAGCGATATAAAATGAAATACACCATTAATGGAGATGGTAGGATGCACATACACAAGAGGGTTGTTTTAAATTATTCATAATGTATGAAATTAATGAAAGGAAAATAATATTTTTTAATTAAATAATAATAATTATTTAATATATATCACATATATTCATTAAATATATCCTTATAACCATCAATTTAATGGGTTATTAAAGTATTATCCACATCTCTTTATGAGCCTGTAGTTCACTGTTCAAATAATATATATTATTGTTCCCCGATAGACTGGAATGTAAAAAAGAGTATGTGATATAATAATTAAATTAGTTTTATAATGTTGGAAATATAATATATATTCATTTTATATATCTTAATTACCAAAAAAACAAAATGAAAAAACACATCACATCAATTAATGAGTGGTACTACATTATACACACAAGCTGCGCGACAATTTTCCAATGGGTTGGGAAGTAATAAGGTAGGTGTGATATTATAATTATATAAGTATAATTATTTAATAAACACCTTATATTAAAATTATTTCCCCCATTATATTCAACTATGATATGTGGTTATGGAAAAAAAATAACATCGGTCTTTAAGGCGGTAGTCCTCCATACACACGATCGTGGGATTCATTTCCTATTTTATGTAATAGTAGATTGATATAGGTTATTACATTGAAATAATAAGATATATTTTTATTTTATATATTGTGGTTAATATATATTAATACAATAATAATATTTCAATGATTTATAGGTAGGAATAGAAGGAAAATGAAGGTTTATGAACTATACCTCTTTTTTGGATAACCTCTTTTGGTTTACACCAAAACAATTATAAGGAGATATTAATAATCCAAATAATAAATATAACATGTGGGTAGGGATGTATGTAATTTATTTGTATAACTATTGTCCATATCAAATGGTTTTAAAAATTTTAAGAGGCAAGGAGAGGGGGTGACCTTTTATAAGGGGAGAGAGGACACACAAGGCTGTTTTTAAATAAATAATCTTTACCCACATTTATCTTTCCTTAATACATAAAAAAGGGATACTAAATAACTTTAGAGGTTATATGGTTGAAATATGTATAAAATGGGGTTTGGTACTTTTTTATAAGTCATTTCACCCCTTGTCTTTTTATTTTAACTATCAGTAATCGTGTTTAATCCTTAACCATGGTAATTAATTATTACTATATTTACATTTCCTCTTAATAAAAATTTATATTTATATTTATATACAATAAAAATTATAATGATTTTAAATATGAATTAAATTTTAACACATTACGATCACTGCAGTGGAATAATTTAATTTAAAATTAATCCCATAAGAATGATGATTAAAGATTTTCTGAAGAAAAAATTTTCAAAAGAATATAATGTTTTGATATGAAAACACAGTATTAAATTGATTCTGATTACATATCTAGTATGTTTCATTATTTACTTAAAAAGATTTTCTTTTCAGAAAATTATCAAAAAATAACTATAGGATAATATTGACATTAACATTTGAAATATTATTTTTAAAAAAATAATTGTTCAAAAATTATCAAAAATTAATATTAATATCTGTTCAAAAAATGTGACTAAACTTCTTTTTAAATAAAAGTAGATATTTAAGTGTAAAATTGGATTTATTCTTGTCTCATTCTTAAAAATATTTAAGATGAATGTTAAAAATTTTATTGATCATATAATATATAAATTTTGTTAAAATAATTTCCAATAATTGAAATGTTTAATTTATTTAGCTAAAAAATATTATGCAGAAAATTAGTATTTTATATCCTGATTTTCATTATTCCCATGTGCTTTTTATTTTTATTTATATTTAATTACACCAAAAAATAATTCAGTTTATATTGATTTGAAAATTATATATTTTCATAAATTAGGTAAACCTATTAATTTATTCAATCCCAAATTCTAGGTGATAACTTTAATATTAAATAATTATATTTTAATGGTTTTCCACAATTTGTTAAAACTCAGTATTTCATGTTGAATAGGCAATAAAATAAACTATATTTATTAAAAATAATAATAAAAAATCAATGTGTGATAATTTAAATCCACAATCACTCCCCAGAGATCACAGATTGTATTTTAGGATAATTTATGATTGATTCTTTCATATGTTTCTAGTTTCGTTATTTAGTTATTGTATTGGATTGTTCGGTGAAACAATTTTTTTTCGCCTGTATAGTGATCTTTGTTTGGGCTCCCACTACCCAGTTAAAATAGGTCCTTGCTTCGATTTAATAAAAAACGTGTCTTTGGTCCCAACCTTTTAAAAAAAGAGAAAGCATAAAACAAGTTTCTCCATTCATGTAAGATGGAATAAAATAAAAATTTCATAAATATAAAATCATAATTAAATAATCTATATATTAATAATAAAAAAAAAATCAATGATTCAATCAATTATCATCCATTTTAGAAAATAATTAAACAAATAGAATTTTCCTCCATTTTGAAAATTAAGAAAAAAGATGAATCTAAAATATTAAATAATATCTTCCCATTTTTGAAGAAAATATATTTAACATAATTAAATCTATTAATAACTCCCACTATGAAAAATAATATTCATATTTTGTGTAGATATAAAATTGTATTATGCAAAAATAAAAGAAAAATTAAATACTATGTTTTCAAAATTATAGGTGAAAATTTCAAGATCAAATTGATTAAATATTCCCCCTATATTTATGAATTAAAAACCTAGATACTAATTAAAGTTAAGAGATAGATAAAATATGAGATACTGAACCATAATTTAATATTTTACCCCTTATTCAATCATTATTATTTTTAAAATATATTTTTGTAATTATAAATCTTATAATTATTGATTTCATAAATACATCCTATGTAAAATATAAAATATTTAAGGATCTAGGAAAACAATTTATGATATTCATGGATTCTAATAAAATGACACGTAATATGTTAAAAATAACAAATAATGAATGTATATTTTTGTGAACTAAAAAATAGAACCAGATTATATGTCGAGAGGCCAAATAAGAAAATTAGATTCATGTTTATGTAAATATAATATAAATATGAAAATTATTAACAATTTTTATTGATTAAATATATTAATAGTCTATAAAATGATGGATTCTAAAATACTAAAGTTTACATGAAGTGGGACAATGAATGTGGAATTATTTTAACCTCGAATTTATATCGACATACATATTCAGGGTAAAAATATATTTTAAGCTTCAAACACTGAATGTTTATATCATATTCTTTCAAACATAGAAACATCCAATTGTTTAGAAAATATATGCACCTTTTGATTATTATTTATAATATATTCAAAATAAATATGACCTTATTCATCTTGGTATCTAATGAAATGATACCTAACCATAATATTTATAGTCTTGGAGAAATGTAAAACATTATTTAATATTGTAATAGAAGAATAATGATCACATAAAATAGGTAACATTTTAAAATAATCATAAAATTTAGATAATGTTTGACTATCCATAGATATTGAGAAAAGAAAAAGCTATTAGTTGAGGAAGAAATAAAATTTTGTTTCTTTCAACTCTAATATAATTTGATTTTTTATAGAAATTACCCAACCAATTTTTTTTGTATTCTATATATTTTTCAATTAATAAAATCAAAATACGTATAACTTGTTAACTCAATGTCAATTTTATAGAATAAATTCCATTAATGTTTAAAGAACCTTTGACATATTTATTTATCCATTCTTAATATGTTGAATAATTTTATTTAGGATTACTCTAAAATCTTACACAAATTCAAATTGAAAATATTAAATCATTCGCAGTAATTGTAAAATATAAAAGCAACCTATATTGATTATATACATTTTACTATCGATGGAATTTCAAAATTCAACATCATATAATTTAGATAAATTAAACCTATGACTATGTTTAGGTTTTTAATTATATAATCCAATATATATTAAAAAATTAATGGAATACATAGATTGATTTATAAATATGCCATCACTTCTTTGAAAAATTTAAATTCAAAGAAAAAATTTTAATTCTCCCTTGATATTCATTTAAAATTAATTATTTTTCATTCTTAAAATTAATTACTTATGGAATCATCTGAATATAAAAAAATAGTACACCAATGTTTGGAAAATCATTATTTTTCATAAATTTTTCTGATAAATATTATATGAGACACCATCCCTTTTGTAAAATCATATTACTAAAAAAACTTTGACAATATTTTCATACATGTTCATAGAAATTGTTTTTATAAATTAATGTTTTTAGATATTTTTAAAACTTTATTTTTAGAGTATTCATTTTAAAAACTTGTGCAATATCCAATATATACTTATAAATAATTAAATCCATTTACAAAAAACCTTTTTTATATGCATTTGAAAAAATTTAAAATAATAAAAATTTGTAAAAGATAATTATATTCTTCTAGATTCTGACCAAGAAATAAGGGAAAATATTCCATCATAATCTATAACTTCTTCTTTATTATAACAAGGTGCTACTAATATTTCCTTATTTGTAACAAATTTTCTAGATTCATCTTGTTTATTTTTGAAAATCCATTTTGTAACAATTACTTGACCTTCAATATGTTTTTTGAGTAAATCCAAAACTATAATTCCTGAAAACTAATGTATCACTTCATTAATTTAGAGTGTATAGTTTTAATCATTTAAAGTTTCATAAACATTTTTCGGAACACAATTTTTAATAAAATCATGTTAAGTAAAAAAAATTCATAAATAACCTATTTTTGTAATTATTTAATTAAATATCCAATTACTTTCTTTAAAGGGGGATCATTATATGTTTTCAATTATTTTCCATGAGAGTGACTCCTCCCTCAATATTTGAATTTTAATTTTCAGGACCAACCTATCCAAAATTATGTTATCTAAATTCCTCTATAATTTGTCTGAAGTCATTTTTCCCTAATTTTCATAATTTTTTTTGTAAAATTTACATGTATATATTCTTCAACTTTCATGGATCATTTATTGTAAAATCTATAATATAGTATTTCTTGAGTATATTAGAAGGATAATTTGATAATATTTTGAATCACATTTGTCTAACAAATATTTAATACTAAAAACATAAATTTTTTGAATTAATATTATAAAATAAATATATTTTTGTTTTCTAGAATTACATATAATATATTTATTTTTGAAATAAATCCTAAGAGAATTATTTTTATACAAAATAAGATATATTTACATATATACATAAAAATTTACAGTTGTTCCAAATTCACTTTATAACGTTAAAGACCTTTCTGGTAGTGTTTTATTTTTAAACACCATAACACCATTTTGTATTGATGTCCAATGGGATGGAAAATTATTATGATATCCACTATCATCAATAACTTTTTTTGAATAACATGTTTAAAAATAAACCACCCCAATAACTTATAATAGTAAAAATTAAATATCCATTTTTATTTTTGAACAAATAAACAATTAAAAAATTTTCTAAATTGTTTCATATTTATGACTTTGAAAGTAAGCCCATTTAAATCTACTAAAAGCAACATGAATTACCAGGACATGCCTCTTTCAACAAATACCGGTAATAAATATTGATATAAATTAATATATATATAAAATTAGTAAAGGGATTACCATATTCACTTCCATAATAGGTCTAAGGGACACTTTATTGTGTTTACTATTCAAACAAGAGTAAAAAACTATGAGTTTTCCATAATTAAATTTGAAATTTTCAAAACCTAACAAATTTTGGATAGATTGTATATTAATATTAAGTGTGAAAATTCATTTATATTATCCCAAAAGATGTTATCTAAAGGAATAAAAAATAGACATTTAACATTTTGGTCAGTCAAATTAGAAAAATTAATATTATAAATATTATCATTTTTGTTTGTATAAAATAACATGAATTGATCTTCATAAACTATACACATATAATTTTGAGATTTCAAATACATTATATCTGGTCATAATTATGCTATAATTATTAAATTATATTTATGCTCTTAAAATTTTGTATTTAATAAAGAATAACATATTTTAAAATTCTTACTTCACCAAAACCATCAAGAACTCATTTTATATTATCTCAAATATATAACATTACCTATTTCACAGTGTTTTACAAATAAAATATTTATATCATCTCATGTAATTTTCTAGAAAAACCTTTTTTTTTCAAAAACTAGTTTTCATTTATTAATTTTTTTCCAACATATCAAATAAATTAAAATTATTGAAAAAATTTGTACCCATAAAAACCTGCGTCTAATTGGGTTAAAGTATGAAATTTTCGATACCCCATACAGATTTTAATCATTTATTTATATTAATTCATGATAAAAAATATTTATAAATAAATATTATAGGTTTCCCTTGATATTGTGATAATCTCAAGGAACACTCACATAAATATTTTTTCTTCATTCCACATCAAAAAATAAGTAATGTTCGAAACACTTCCCTTTAAAAATATTACATAAAATTCCTTTTACCAGTTATTTAATTGATTTTCATAAGAAATATAATTTTTATTTTTATAAAATTTATTTATTCTTAACATTTTATCACTATTTTTTTCCTCAAAATAATGTAGAAAAATATCACTATAAGAATTAATTTTCATTTTTCAACTTGTAATTATCATCTAAAATTGATTTAATAATTATTTTTTGATATTTTTAATTTTTAGAAAAAACCCTAGTGTTATTAATATTTTTAAAAATATAATACAAATCTCTAAAGATATTCTTATTATTACTGATAAAAGCTATTTTTCTAAGTTTGTCATTTTCAAACAATTTTTCTTATTTTAGTCAATATTTTATTATATTTACTCGTGAAATCCATTCATATTTAAAAAATTTTAATTATATTAACCTATAATATTTCAATTTAATTATTTAATTCATCTAATACATTTTATTTAAAATTGAAATTTGTAGGGTCTTTTTTTGAATCACTTACCTAATTTGATGGTACTAAAAATTGATTGTTTTGTGATAAAATATTTGCGATAGACTAAATTTCTATCCCAGTTAGTCTAAATAATTGAGTTACTTTGACTACACTAGTTTATCTATGAAAAAATAATTTTTTCATTTTTGATGAACTAGCCCATCATAAATAATTTGGAAATTCATGCATACATAGAGGAGGGAATGAACTATTTTTTATGAAATTGATGTTCTATCATAATTAGTACATTTTTTTAGTTATTTGTGATCGAAGATTATATTTGTATAAAATAATTCATTCCAATAATAGATATTTATAAGTGACCCATCACAAATATTGATCCTAATAAGGGGTAATTATGATGGATGTATCATTAATTTTTTTTACAAGGGATCCATCTTAAATAAACATGAAACTATGTATTCATGATAGCTTCCATAACAATTATGATTATCAATGATGAATATACCACATATACTCTTTTAGTATATTATTTTTTGATGGAAAATTCCAAAAAAAAAATTAATTTTTCCTTTGGCAAGAAAAATAATTTATGGTGGTGATTTTTTATGATGAAAAATTTATCTATCTCAAGTACCCAATAAAAAAAATTACATTGTGAATAACATTAATAAATAGTCTAAATGATATAACTTTTCTGATTGAAAATTAATTTTGGGATGGAAAATTAATTTTAAGAAGTCTATATCAAGAAAATATAAATATGTACATCGCCCTTACCTCCCTATAATCTCATAAAAACGTTTCTATTTCTTCAGAAAAATCCTTGTGAATTTATATCTGTAATTAAATTTATTAGATCTTGGTCTATAAATCATTTTTAAAAGTACCAATATTGATGTATTTTTGAACATTTTTTAAATATTTTTAATCTTTTTCAAATTTAATCACATCCCATCCCAGGATTTTTTTGGGGATTTTGGGTATAAAAGATAAGAGAGACTTTTAAAAGTATATCTTATTTTTTTTATAAAATATAGGGATATTGGATATTATATAAATATTTTAGAGGAATAAATTTTTCTTTCATCATTGAAATTTTGAAATTAATATTGTTTAATAACTATATATCTATATTTTTAATATTATTTTTATATGATATATTTACATAGTATGCAGTTGAACGAGCCATTATAATGTTTGATGTATATAAGGGGATTTTAAATTACAGTAGTACTAGACATATTATAAGTTCTAGGCATCAACATATTATGTTTAATAATTTTTTAGTTTTTTATGTTAAAATAATAATTTTTTTTATTCTTCGTGATTTATATTTATTCAGTTGTGGGAGAAATATGAGAAAATGGTTTCCCGAATTCATTACATTCAATGATAGATAGATGGTGGAGATAAGGTCTCATGTGAGTGAAATATTGATGGGGTCATTTGGATACATGTAGAGATGACTATTCTTCAAAAAGGATGGGTGTTTGATATAGGTTAATGACCGAACGTGACTAGTAACCATGGAACTAATGTGATGAAACCGTATGGATTTAAATTTGTAGTTTCATTATTTTCATAATTTTCTATTGAATTATATGAGGTAAGGTTTTGAGTTTAGGAAGTGATTATATATAAATTGACCAAATAGTATGATGTGTAATTATGACATTTGGAAGAGACGTTGGGAGAAAAGGAAGTGAAATTATGACAGTAAGAGAAACTATTTCAGGAGGGGGTGGACTATAGGCACCCAATTATACATGGTTTAGGGATTCATTTTTGTCTTCAATCAATAACTAATCCACAATCCCCTGAGTGGAATTATTATTTTATATTTTTCCTATATAGCATTTCATGTAATATATTAGCTGTAATATTATAATAAATATTTATTTTAATTGTTTATATTATTTAGAATATTTTTTTATAGTTATTTGTGATAATATTTGTATTTTATCACTTATAGTCTCAAAAAATAATTTTTGTGATGGAATGTTGGTTCATCCAAAAATAGTTTATTACAATAGATTAACAATTCCATCACAATTTTTTCTGAAAGACATAATATTTTAAACCAAAAGTCACGAGAAAAACTTTTTATGATAGAAAAGATAATCCATCAAAAATAGTATATCCATGAGGTTAATTCTGGTAGTTTATAAAAATTAATAATATTTTTTATTCTATTTTCCAAAAAATAACTATTTTCATTGGTTTTTAATTTCAAATTGGTTTTTTAAATGAAATTCATAAAAAATAACCAATCGTAAGAACAATTTTATTTCTGTGTGAAGCCATTAAGATTAGATTTTTGGATCCTTTATCAGAACTAGATTCTTTACATGAATCTGAGTGTCTGGTAATACTCCATTGGGATTGATGTTCTATCATATTTTTTTCAACATTATTTTCATTTGTTTATTTTTTAGGAGTTTGTGTTTTTTCTCCCTTTCCTCCTGTACACAAAACATTTTACATCTAAATGTTAAATAAATTAATAATAACATTTCAAATAGTCATATTACCATAATTATAATAATTTATTTTATTCCTTCTTCAATATCCATTCATTATACAATAATATCACTTGATAACATTTAAATCTTCATCACTATAATTTTTTAGAAACAGAAAATCATTTGAGTAAGTAATAACATTTTTTTCAAGAATTAATTTTCTTTCACAAGATTCAACTTCATAGGTGTTCTTTTAATATAATTTTTCTTTAAATAAATATCTAATAGACTCATAAATAGTATATTTCTTGATAGTTTTCAATTCTATTCGTTTTTACAATATTAACATAATAATTATTTAAAAAAATATTAAAACTCATTCAATAAAAACAATATTATCTAGATTGTGTCCTAATGGATTCGTTCCATTTTAAATGATTGGAAATTGTTGAAACATTTGATATATAGTATAATTTATCATCCATGAAATATTTTTATTCATCAATTATCATTCCATTCTAAGTTTTAAATAGTTATTCAGAACCATAATTAATAGTTTGTATGATTCTACACATATGATGTGGGATTTTAACTATAGAATTACGACAAAATTTATTTCATTTAATTTTACAATAAATAGTGTTTATGATTTTATAATTACATAAATATTTTCACTAAGAAACCTAGTGATCTTATAGCTCAAGACACCCCTGAAGTATTTATGAAATTGAAATACCATACATTATTAATAAATCCACTATTTGGAAAATAATCAAATGGATTCGTAGAGGAATCCCAAAGATTCCAACCATGGAATGTACGAATTTCCAAATACCTTAAATAAATACCATCTCCTATAGGTAAATTTATGTCTTATAAGAGAGAAAATCATGTGAGAAAATAAAATCATAAACACCCCATCATAAATAATTTTTCTAATGTATATTTATAGGAGTATGAAAGTTTAAAACCTTCCTAAGGGTAAACTAAATAAAAACATCATCAAGTCCCTTATGTAATGAAAGGTGAAACATTACCCCCATATAAGGGAATAATTTTTCCATAGTTTTTATAACCACTATAAAGTTATGTTATTTACATGATGGTGTAACTATGATCGTGATTTCATCCCTTTATATGGGTACTCATGAATCTAATACACTAATTTAAAAGGGTACACCATATCCATGTTTTCTGCCTATATGGTCTCACCAATACAGAGGCTCTCAAATACATCCACACACTTAGGGTCTCCAAAATAATATTCCATTCAATATCTAAATATGATATGATAAATGGGGTTATGAATATTCTATTTTACTATTATTTAGCACCAACTTAAACACCTATTTCATTTATATACTCAAATTATATCAATGATCCACCTCTGTATAAGTTGTGCTTCATCAGAGCCTCCCTTTCAAAAAGTCCTAAAAATTAATCCAACATACCTAAATGACCCAAAATTTATGCGTTTACTATATAAAACCTATTATATAATAAATAATTGGTTGAATCCTTTGATTAATTCCTTTCCTCATTTACTTATATTTTATAGTAATTTTTCTTCTTGCCTAACCCTAAAATTCATTCCCTTATTATGTCAATTGAATGTTAAACAACATTGTAAGCCTTCTCGCATGGATTTAAATGAAAGGTAATAATTTTATTTATTTATTTACCTTATTGAATGTATTATAATTATAATTTATGTTTTCTAAAGGATTAGTTTTATTCCCTACCCATGTGACCCTAAATTTAAATTTTATACCATTTATGTATGAATTAAAATTATTGATATGTTTATAAGGATGATTTTTATACCTTGTAAAAGTATTTATACAAAAATTACCCACCTATTTAATAAAATGATTTTTTATTCTGTTATTTATGATATATATGAATCCTCTCTTAAATTTAATCCCTACAATATTAATACCCCATCATTCAGATTCTATATTATTCTTAATTATTCTTCAACAAATATAATTTTATTCCCAATACATTCCCTAAAGAATGTCACTCACATCTAGTATTCCCTAAATAATACCACTCGTCAACTTCTTGGATGGATTTATACTCCAAAATGAACTTCAAAATCATCCTATATGAATTTACAAGATAAATAGAACCACATTTCCTTATTGGATGGATTTAAAATCTTATACGTATTTCACTTTATTGTTATAATATTTCAAGATATATATACTACCTAATAACCTATTGAATTTATTTACACCTAAAATTAACATTCATACCCATTATATATGACTTTATAATATACACAATACATGATCACCTTCTTGAAAATATTCAAACTATAATGTATTATGGATATCCTTTTTATATAACGTTAATATATAATGAAAATTTGATAAAAATATTTGATGGATCCATACTCTAATATGACTTTTATAGTATTACAATATGAATTTAAATTTTAATCTAAAACTAATCAATTTTTGATAGATATATACTAAATAATAATTTTCACAACCTTTATTCAGGGTTATTAAATATAGAAATACCATTATATGGATTTAAATTACCAGAATGACATTCTATAAGGATTCAAACAGTCATGTATCCTATCAAGAATTAAAAATATATGTTTCCTTATTTTATATATTAAAATAATAGAGTTACATTCCGCATATTTATAAACTTAAAGTCACATAATATTTTTTAATTGATAAGTATAAGATGAATTTTTTTTAAAAAAATTGGAATATTTTATTACAAGTATCATTTTATTTTCATCAATGCTACTTATCACATAATTGAAAGGTATTTTCCCAACTCATATATTAATCAAGGTACTTAATTGTGCTAATAAGGATAAATTTAAAAAACATATCATGTTTATTCATTAATATCCAAGAGAGACATAGTCTAGACTAAAATCATCTTAAAGTTAGGAGTAAAACTTTTACCATATAGATATAAAAACAGATATATTTATACAATTTATTTCATTAAAATTATGAAAATATGGATGTGGGATGAAAATGTTTGAAAGAACAATGTTGAACCTGATATGATATCTTTTTTTCTTCCAGATAATTAATTTTGTGATCCTATATAACAAAAAAATTCATTTTATATAGATGTAATTATTGTATATGTTGTTCCAATAGTATTCTCAGAGACATTGATGGTGTTGTTGTGATATATACTGTGAAAATACCTATAATATGTGGGGGATATAGAAAATCATCATTGGTTTTTTTATTTTATGATTTGATTAGTTAATAATATATATGCATTTGAACACCACTAAAACTAATATAGATTTTTGGCATCCTTACCTACTCTCCCTTACTCATCTACTCTATCTATGAATGGTTAAAACCATTGTCTATGATATAAATGTAAAGGTTTAATAGTCAAATTAATGATCAATTAAGAAATATGGATGAATTAAGGCCATAGATTCTGTCTTTACAGTAAGATATGAGAAAAAGAATGTAAAATTTAATTAGATAGAATATTATTTTATAATAATCACTATAAAACATAAAAATTCATTCCAACAATATCTAAGGGATGAGTATAATGTTTAGGCCACATAGGATTCTATATGGGTTCCTTCTAAGAGGTATCTCTTCCATTAGGGATGTCACCATATTCATGTATCTAATGACTCTATAAATCACCAAAATAATGTTATTATCTTGAATAAACAAGATCGAAACCCTAAGAGAAGGTACTTCTGAGAACATGCCTCCCATATAATAAAAAGGGAGTCTGATAGTATTCTCGTTTCATAGACCCCATGAATGTTACCAAATTTGGATAATGAAGTAGGTATATTTAATATCACCTTAGAATGGAGGAAACAACAACCCTTTGGGTGTTCTATCGTGGATTTTCTAGTTTTACAATTGAACATAAATTGAGAGAACTATATTGGGAGTCCTCCTCGGTTCGTGTGACTACATATAAAGGGTGATTACATTATGTTGAGAAATATAGTGAGAAAGAACATGCATAACACAAGTGAAAATAAAAGGTTAACCAAATATTTTAATTGAGTGTATAATCCCTTGTGTCTAGTGATTGTGATCTCACAATACATTATTATCAATAAAAATAATGCATGTATTAAGAATATTTTAATGAAATACCAAATAAAAAATTGATCTATATGAAGATCAATAATTTGATTAATACACTATATCGTTTTACACCAAGCGTGTCTACAATTATATCTCATGTTCACCCTCGTTGTTCTCCTCATTTTTAACAAAATGTTTCATAGAATGAGTGGATAGTTAGTTCTAGATTTTTCTCTTTTTTTATTACTTAGTCACTTGCTGAATCACTACTTGACTCAAATAGTTCAACTTCATTTTATAAACTATGCTTCATTTAATGATAATTATCTTTTTTTCCTTCGTGTGACCACCAAATCCAAATGATATAGAAATAAAATCTCATTAATTTAACATGTCTTTTAACAAAATTTATGGAATGGAATGAAGGAGAATGGAGTGAAGGTTTTTAATTAACTTTAACTAGTAAACCATTAAAATATTTCATATTTTATCACTATAAAATAAATCCTTTACTTTGGGGAATGGCCTATATTATTAGAAATTTTAAAACAACTACATGAAAAAAATACATTTTTCTTCCAGAGAGTCTGGAAACAATATATCATAGGTCAATCTAAATAGTATAATTGGCTCACCACTATTCCTTTTGTTTTTTATTCATGGCACAAACTATTTTGAAAAAATATTATTCTGATATATTTGAATTAATGTATTCTATATCACTACTCACTAATGATGTTACATATATCTATTATGGTGTGAAATCATACATAATAGTAGATTGTTCTTCTATTTTATCCCCATCAAACTATAACAAGATCCTTCACTGCTTGATGGGATTCAGATCAACATAAAATAATTCCTTTGAATATCCAGTCAAATCTAATGACCCAATAACTCATCCATAATTATTTTATAAATAAATAAATCAAAAAATTACTTTAAAAACCCCTAAATTAATTACCTCATGGAACTATTGATAACATTAGTCCAAAATAATGTTCATACAAAAACAACACCATTAGATATTATGGTATTTTGAGTATACTAGAAATATTGGTGTAAGACCAATCCTATATTGACCATGTATCAATTGAGAACAAATTGTATCTTCTAATTTTACAATTCACTTTATGAGTGGATTTTTAAAACTCTAACATCCATTATCTATCTTAAATAATAAATGGATCTTCAATATCCCATTAAACCCCAAGGGAACTTCAATCACCCCCTTGGGATTTTTTTGAAGCATCTGAATCAAAACATGATATTGTATCCCTGAATTCATTTCAGATAACAACTGCTCAATTATTCACCTTTATTTTTCATCACCTATAAAAAACAAGAGTCTCCCTCTTTTTCAAGAATAGATACATTCATAATCTCCCAATTATAAATAAATAATATATAATTGAAAATATAAAATAAACATTAAATAATATTGAGATGTTGGGTTATGATTATAGCTACCCAATTTTATCATTCATGGATATTACATATTTTTATATGAATATTTCTTACATTCTATAAACAACTCACAAGGAGTGAAATAGATTTATGAATTTGGAAACATTGAAACATAATATAATATATTGGTGAATGATATTCAATATCTTCTTTATTGATATTCCACACTGACACTCCAAATTAAAACCATTCTTCATAACCTAGGCGAAGGAAACATAAGGAAGGTTGATCACATATATTCATTAAGGGTAACTAAAGGTTATATATATAAGAACCCAGTTCTTATTTTTGAGGTACGAGATTCTTATTTTTCCTTTTCTATAAGTGTTTTTGAGAAAATATAGAAAATGGGGAAAAATCCTAAATTTTGGAACTACACGCCGTGTACTTTTCCACACTCAGTGTACTTTAGGCCCTGTTGGGATGAGTACACGGGGTGTGTAGCCATGTCGGAGATGAAGGGTGTATGAACCGACTACACGCTGTGTAGTGGTACCTTACAAGCTGTGTAGTCAGTCAGCATGCTTAAACAGTAAGGTGTTGGAGTCGCTGCCAGCTGGGCGACAGTACATGCAGTGTACTCAGAAGTACATGCCATGTACTCAGGTCGACGAATGAAGAGTGTGGCGGTGCCGCCAAATGAATAGTTAAATGAAAGAAGTACACGCCATGTACTCAGAAGTACACACCGTGTACTTTTTTCGGCTTAAAACATGCAGTAGCCTCCTCATTTGGCAGAGGAGACTCTTGAACCGTATTGGAGCCAAAGGAGGAGGCCGGGTCTTTGAAGATCCACCGGGCGTTCTTCTGGAATCCGTTTCGGCTTCGAACAATTTCATTGGAACCGCACGGGTAATCCCTCTCCTCTCATGATATCGTTCTTACCAATTCTTCTCCTAACATAAGTTATTTACATTTGTTTGGTTTTTGTTCTTCGTCAAATCTACGCCATTCTTGGGCATTTCTGGAGATGTCTTTCATGTATAATGCTCGTTGACATATAAGGTAGGTGGCTTTGTGTATATTTTCCAACTGTCTTCCGTTTTTGTGCATTTTTGTATCATGAACCCATATTGGGGTGTCATGTGGCTGAGGCCGTTGATATATTTAATGCCTAGAATTGCATAGTTGATTAAATTGTGATAATAAAATGCTGGTTGGGATCATTTCTTGGATCCAGAACCACCCCGGGGGTGTGTTAAACTGTTTAGCCACTTGGCCAGGATACCCGAGGGTATGCATTTAATGTAGTAATTATAGAATTTCCTTGGGAGGAATTGCTTCTTTACTGCATGTTGACATTTTGGGCATGTCCCGGTTACCTGTTTAGCCTGAGGGCATTGTTGTGATTACCCTGTGGGTGCTACACTATTTAGCCCAAGGGCTGTAGATATTTTTGGCCTAAGGGTAACTTCTTTCATGCTTGAGGGAGATAGACTCTGTGCCTGAGGGTGACACTACTTACGCCTGAGGGCAAAATTCTGTTATGCTTGAGGGAGGATTCTTGTGTTGGATACTCCTTACCTGAGGGTATGGGTTACTTGTCTGAGGATGTGGATTGTTTACTTGGAAATGAACTATGGTGATTTCTAATATTTAAATGTATTAAATGGACAATAAAATGGAAATATAACTGGTAATTATTTACTTTTGAGTACTGATTACTTTATTGCATTTTACTACTGCACACTGTTGTTTCATGCTTACACGCAGTTGGGCACATGCCTTTCGTGGGTGCCTACTGAGATATATTTCTCACACCCTGTTTGGGTAACGCTTTTCAGCCCAAACAGATTACGTTGCTGCAGGTGTAGATAGGGGAAAGAGTCCCTATACAGGTACTTGAATGTTCCTGAGGAGTAGGAGGGCATGGGACTGAACATAGGCTCGTGATGCCGCTGCCAGATGTTTTTCTTGATTGTTGTACTCTGTATTTTGTTGTACGGAATTTATGTATAACATGTTCTGGCTGTTTTCTTAGAACTCGAACCATATAGAATCATCACTTATATACTGTTGGTTATATCCACTGCTGTAGATTATTTCCATTGTGTATGGTTTTCTACTTCCGCTATTGTTGTGTATGTTTTATTTTGTATTCCTCTACGCTACACTTTGACAAATAAGGGCATAGTTTCCCCACTATCAGACATGGGACCTCGCTGCTAGTCGGCAGCCTCCGACGTTTGGGGAAATGCACTTGAGGTCACGTGGAAAACTGGGCTCGGGGCACTCGTTGCGTGGCACCTGGGTCCGGGATGTTACAAAGTGGTATCAAAGGTGGTAACAAGCCTTAATTGCTTGGTGCACTGCTTGGGTTGAGATGTAGGGCCCACAATGAGGACGTTGTGCTCTCAAGGGGGTGATTGTAAAACCCCCAAATGATAAAGGGTCAAATGACTAAATGATATGACTCATGTCAACAAGGTAAACCTTCCTTTTCTGGAGCCTGTCTGATTAGAACTCCACAATTAAGCGTGCTTGGCCTGGAGTAGTGATTAGGATGGGTGACCTTCTAGGATGTTTCCCAAGGTGTGTGTGAGTGAGGAAAAAGCACACTGGAAAGGACATGTGCTGGAATGTGGGGACTGTCATTAGTCAGATGACCCGTTCAGGCATGTGGGGTGACCCTGGGGTGGGCCCCACACGTGTGCGGGGCAACTGGTGGTACCTAGGGGGAAAGAACCTGACAATGATGTTGAGGCGGGGTGTCTGTTCTTTCATCAGGACCCGGTTGTCACATTTGGTATCAGAGGATTTTATTTCCTTTGACTTACTATTTGGAGCCGTAGTCAGGGATAGGACGAACGATACTTGGTAATAAGTTGTTCCCGGGCGTAGCTAACCCGCGTACAGGGAAAAGACAATTTACCTCATGATTGCAATTTTATTGATTTTTCAATTTACAGTTGATATGTTTTCACCATTAGGTGATGCACTTTGAGATTGTGTAGTTTATATTTTATCTGTGGGTTCTATTTAGTTGCGACCCGATGAGATGAGGGTATGCTGTCTCATGCATCATATAGGCACATGCTATATATCACATGCCATCCATAGTTTCCATGCCATGTAGGTGCATTAGAAATTTTCATGTTGTTGTGATAGTTGTTGTGGTAATAAAGAATGTTGTTGTGATAGCTGCTTGATAAATACATGCCTTGTGATATAATATGTTTGTTGAGATTGTTTATAGAATGGATGCCAAAATTGGTTTTTAGGGAGTATGGGCCCCCATTGACCTGAATTTGGTGGACCATTGACTGTTTTTTGGTTATAACATAGATAAGATGTCAAACTTGGATTCGTAGGGATTTTGGGCCCTCACAGATCGGAATTTGACACTTAGGTGTTGGTTTTTAGTACTTACTGGGATACATGGAAGTTTCTGAGGCATACTATCCGGAAAACCCAGAATACACGCCGTGTAGGACCTCATACATGCTGTGTGTGTTCTTCTGTTCGGGAAGATAAAATAAACATTTTGAGTACACGCCGTGTACCTTGAGTACACACCGTGTAGTCTCTTCCCATGTCACAAACCGTGTGGGCGGCGACACGGGGTAGGGATGATCTTGGGTAAAACACATCGTGTACCTAGTGAACATGTCGTGTAGTGTGACCCAGAGTCCGACCGTGTAACTAATAACACGGGTCGGTGAACTCCTATACAACATGTCGTGTCAATGATAAACACGCCATGTAGTGTGACATGGGGACTCAACCGTGTAACTAACAAGACGGGCCGGTGTCACCTCTCCCTGAACACGCCGTGTACTTTTGGGGCACGCCGTGTAGTCTTGTCCGAGGATACACCGTGTGGAGTTAGTCGTGTGGCTGGGAAACAGGGTGGTGTACATGCCGTGTGCGGGTGTAACACAACGTGTAGTGTCAAGCCGAGTAGTCAGCCATGTCATAGAAGACACAGGTAGTTGGGAAATAACCCCATACATGTTGTGTATATATTCTACACGCTGTGTAGTTTTTTTGAACTGAATCTGTGTGGCTTAGCTGTGTAGAAGGACCCAGGCAGGGGGAGGAAAGTCATGTACATGCCGGGTAGTCATTGTACACGCCATGTAGTATTGTTTTTCAAACTTTGAAATGCCTTCTTCCTCTTGTTCCTTTGTGGTTACTTCGCTTTCAGTCTTAATAATCTTGAATTTGGGGTAGGGTTTTGACCTTGTAGAGTCATGCCACCTAGACGACCACAAGTTGTTCTCCAAGAGAGCAGCGACGATTATACTCCGGAGATAGTGGGGCATGAGCTACCAGTTGATCCACCAACAAGGCCAGATGCGGCGCTAGCTATTATACTTGACACAGGCGCGGTGGCGCAGTTCCGTGAAGGATTATTGCGGTTCATGCAGACCTTTCAGGGAGCACCGCAGGCTGCCACATCTATGGCCGAGCAGACACATATCTTTTAACAGAAGCATCCGCCTATGTTTTCAGGGGATGATGGACCATAGGCTGTAGAGTCTTGGTTGGGGTCGATGCAGACTATTTTCGAGCATCTTGAGACACCTCCAGGGCAGAGGGCCAAGCTCGCGATTTACATGCTGCGTGATTCTGCCAAGAGGTGGTGGTATGTTACCACCAAGATAGAGCATCACAAGGACATAGCGTGGGATGATTTTAAAGAAGTCTTCTATGACTTATTCTTTCCCGAGATTCTGGGGGAATATAGAGCTCGAGAGTTCATGAATCTACAGTAGGGCGCTATGTCGGTGATGGACTACTCTGCTCGTTTTATAGAGCTTCAGCGTTTTGCACCCGTGATGGTGGGTGATGAGATGTTGAGAGCCATCCGTTTTGAGGATGGTCTTTGGTATGACATCCGAGAGTTAGAGAATGTTATCAGGTTGCCTACTGTACACCCGATTTTGAACCAGGCGCTGATTACAGAGAGGAACCTACGGGAATCTAGTGGTGTGGGCCAGGGCGGTTCCGCACCAGTTTCTGGTATTATTTCTACTGGAAAGAGGAAAAGACAGATGGAATTTTATCAGGGCGGAATTACTAGTCAGAAGAATGCTTCGGCTGGCTAGGTTATGTGCTACCAATGTGGTAGAGAGGGGCACAAGAGACCGTAGTGTCCACGAGACCCAGTTGAGTGCCGAGCTTGCGGCAAGATGGGTCATCTGCAGTGCGTTTGCAGGGCGTTTCTACCAGTGGATAGTGAGAGGGGTTCTGTGCAGACTCCGAGTGTAGGAGCAGGACCAGTGGCTTCTTACCAGTCAGGGAACTGGAGTACGTCAGGGCATGCAGGCAGAGAAGGTGGTCGTGGCCATGGTAGCCAAACTCCAGGATTGCAGAGGCAACAGGGCGGGACAACTCGGGGTAGCCAGGCTGTGTCGTAGGGCCGTGGCATTGGCCAGGCATATGCAGTGCAACAGACCCAGTAGGAGCAGGATCCCGGACCATCGACAGTCATAGGTAAAATTCTAGTACCTCTTGTTTTCTCTTCAGTACTTTTTGATACGTGTGCTACACATAGTTTCATATCTGTACCCATTGTGGAGAGCCTTGGGCTCGGTGTTTCTTCTACTTTTGATATCATGATTCTAGACACTCTGTTGGGGACTAGGATGGCTGGCGTGCGTCAGTGCAAGGAGAGCGCCCTTGTGGTTGGAGGGTGTCACTTTCTTTGGGACCTCTATGTCTTGAAGATGACGAGCTATGATGTCATTCTTGGGATGGACTGGTTCGTTCCCTTTAGAGCCTTTGTAGACTCCTATCATCAAATGGTGTGTTTCATGTCACCAAAGGGTGGAGAGTTTCTATAAAATGGTGAATGGGATTTTCAGGCGAGTCAAGCTGGACCAGAGCATCATGGGCGAGGTGGAGTCAGAGCCTAGATTGTGAGATTGTATCTAGATGATCAGTGGACTTGTCAGGCATATTTCCCTCTAGTTGTAGATCATTTCAGGGATGTCTTCCCGGATGACTTTTAATGTCTACCTTTGGTGCGTGAGGTGGATTTCTCTATCGAGCTAGTGCCAAGAGCAGCACTGGTGTCCATTACTCCTTATAGGATGGCCACACCTGAGTTGCAAGAGCTCAAGAGGCAGTTAGAGGAGCTACAAGAGAAGGGTTTTATCCGACCCAGTACTTCTCCTTGGGGTTCTCCGGTCCTTTTTGAGAAAAAGGTGGACAGTACCCTTAGACTTTGTGTGGATTATCAGATGCTGAACCAGTTGATGGTTAAGAACCGATATCCCTTGCCGAGGATAGATGATATGTTTGATCAGCTTCATGGAGCATGAGTGTTCTCGAAGATTGACATGAGATCCGGATATCATCAGCTGCGCATGAGAGCATCAGATATACCTCTCACTGCTTTCAGGAGTAGGTATGGTCTATATGAGTATACGGTTATGCCGTTCGGATTGACGAACACACCAGTAGTTTTCATGGATCTGATGAATCGTGCGTTCCATCCATTTCTTGATTCATTTGTGGTAGTATTCGTGGACGAAATCTTGGTGTACTCTCACACTCAACATGACCATGCCACCCATCTTGAGATCGTATTGAGTACACTGAGAGAGCATCAGTTGTATTCTAAGATCTCGAAGTGCCACTTTTCGATGGATCAGATTCACTTCCGGGGTCATATCATCTCAGAGGCAGGAGTTGCAGTAGACCTAGAGAAGGTGAGAGCAGTAGTTTCCTGGGAGTAGCCTAAGAACATGTTTGAGATACGGAGTTTCTTAGGGCTGGCTGGTTACTACAGATGCTTCATATAAGACTTCTCCCACTTAGCAGCACTGTTGACAGGTCTGACTAAGAAGGGTGTGAATTTTGTTTGGTCAGAAGCGTGCGAGACATCTTTTTAGGACCTTAAGGGAAGGTTGACATCAGCACCGATCCAGATACTCCCAGAGCAAGGGAAGTGCTATACAGTTTACTGTGATGCATCAGGGATTGGGCTGGGAGATGTTTTGATGCAGGGTGACCGAGTTGTTGCGTACGAGTCTCGGCAGTTGAGGCCACATGAGAGGAATTACACGACGCATGCTCTCGACTTGGCTGCAGTTGTTCATGCATTGCGCTTTTGGAGACACTATCTGTTGGGAGATCATTTTGTGGTTTTCACCGACCACAAAATTATCAAGTATATATTTACTCAGCGTGACCTAAATCTGAGGCAGAGAAGGTGGGTCGAATACCTACAATCCTTCGATTTTTAGCTTTATTATACGCCTGGTAAAGTTAATGGAGTAGCTAATGCACTGAGCAAGAAGACTCAAATATAGGCAGTGCAGGAGGCCAGTGGTGAGTGGTAGCTTATGGATTTGTTCTCTGAGAAGCATCTGGAGGTGCATAACAGTCAGGGGAAGACTTATCTTTCTTTTTTAGTAGTGACTTCTACCCTCCTGGACAGAATGAGGATGAGGCAGCTATTGGTTTCAGAAGGCCTAGTTCTACGGGAGTCGGTGGCAAGTGAGGACCCTCCTCCCGGTTGGACGATATGTGATGATGAGGTCCTACGTTTCCATGGATGAGTATGGGTTCCAGGGGATATACGCGAGGAGATGATGCGAGAGTTTCATGCTTCAGCTTGGGCAGTTCATCCCGAGGTTACCAAGATGTACCGAGACATGAGATGTCAGTACATGTGGTCGGGTATGAAGAGAGAGATAGATAGTTTTGTTACGAGGTGTTCCACCTGTTAGCAGGTGAAGGCAGAGTACCAGAGGCCAGCTGGGCTGTTACAGTAGTTGCCCATTCCAGAGTGGAAATGATATGATGTCTCGATGGATTTCATGATGGGATTGTCGAGGTCACCTCGAGGTAATGACGTCGTGTGGGTTGTTGTGGACAGACTCACGAAGGTAGCTCGCTTCTTGTTAATCAAGGAGACCTTCGGTGTGGACGAGCTTGGAAGGCTATATATCCGAGAGATCGTACGTCTTCATGGGGTCCCTCGCTCTATCGTTTCAGATAGGGATGCCCACATTACGTCTCTTTTCTGGCAGAGATTTCAGATGGCACTGGGTACACAGGTGCTTCTGAGAACAGCATACCACACTCAGACAGATGGCCAGTCAGAGCGGACAATACAGGTGCTAGAGGACATGCTGCGTGCATGCGTCCTAGACTTTGGGGGCTCTTGGGATAAGCATATACCCTTAGTCGTGTTTTCCTATAACAATAGTTTTCAGGCAACTATTGAGATGGCACCATATGAGGCTTTATATGGTAGGCCATTTCGGTCACCTTTATGCTGGTTAGAGGCCGGTGAGGCAGCTTTACTGGGGCCACAACTCGTGCAGGAGACATATGAGCAAGTCCGGTTGATTCAGAAGAAGATGGCTACCGTACGGTCTTGTAAGAAGTCTTATGCTGATCGCCGCAGATGACCTTTGGAGTTCGTGGTCGGGGATCAGGTTTTCTAACATGTTTCGCTGAGGATGTTAATAAGCGGATCAGGAGATAGGGTAAGCTTTCACCAAGGTATGTGGGGCCATTCGAGATTATGGAGAGAGTCGGGCCAGTTGCCTATCGGTTGCAGTTACTGCAGCGGTACCGAGCCTTCCACGACATCTTCCATGTGTCTCAGTTACGTCGCTACCATTCAGAACCATCTCGCACCTTTCAGACAGAGGAGGTTGAGCTTCAGCATGATATGTCCTTTGAGGAGCATTCGATCTGTATCGTTGACAGGAGTACGAAGGTTCTACGAGGCCAGTCAGTTCCTCTCGTACGGGTGCTATGGTAGCATGGCCAAGTGCAGGATGAGACCTAGGAGCAGGAGGCCGAGGTACGTGCTCAGTGGCCAGAGCTATTCTAAGCTTTATCTTCACCACCCTTGGAAAGGCAATTTGGGGACAAATTTCTAATAGGGGGAATTTTGTAAGAACTCGGTTCATATTTTAGAGGTATAGGCTTATTATTTTTCCTTTTCCATAAGTGTTTTTGAGAAAATATGGAAAATGGGAAAAAATATAAAATTTTGGAACTACACGCCATGTACATTTCCACACGCCGTGTACTTTAGGCCGTGTTGGTATGAGTACACAGGTCGTGTATCCATGCCGGCGACGAAGGGTGTAGGAACCGACTACACGCTGTGTAGTGGTACCTTACACACCGTGTAGTCTGTCGGCAGACTTAAGGAGTAAGGCGGTGGAGTCACCGCCAGCTGGACGATAGTACACGCCGTGTACTCAAGAGTACATACTGTGTACTCAGGTCGACGAGTGAACAGTGTGGCGGTGCCGCCAAATGAATAGTTAAATGAAAGAAGTACACGCCGTGTACTCATAAGTACACGCCGTGTACTTTGTTTTTTCGAATTAAAACAGGCAGTAGCCTCCTCATTTGGCAGATGAGACTCTTGAACCATTTTGGAGCCAAAGGAGGAGGCCAGATCTTTGAAGATCCACTGGGCGTTCGTCTGGAGTCTGTTTCGGCTTCGGACGATTTCGTTGGAACCGCACGGGTAAGCCCTATCCTCTCCTAGTACCGTTCTAACCAATTCTTCTCCTAATGTATGTTATTTACGTTTGTTTGGTTTTTGTTCTTCGTCAGATCTACGCCGTTCTTGGGCGTTTCTGGAGACGACATTCATGTATAACGCCCGTTCACATATAAGGTAGGTGGCTTTGTTTTTATTTTCCAATTGTCGTGCATTTTTGTGCGTTTTTGTACCACGAACCCTTGTTGGGGTGTCGTGTGGCTGAGGACATTGCTATATTTAATGCCTATAATTTCATAGGTGATTAAATTTTGATAATAAAATGCTGGTTGGGATTGTTTCTTGGATCCGAAACCACCCCAGGGGTGTGTTCCACTTTATAGCCGCTTTGCTAGGATACCTGAGGGTATGCCTTTAATGTAGTAATTGTAGAATTTCCTTGAGAGGAATTGATTGTTTACTGCATTTTGACATGTCGGGCATGACCCGATTACCTGTTTATCCTGAGGGAATTGTTTTGATTAGCCTGTGGGCGCTGCACTATTTAGTCCGAGGGCTGTAGATATTTTCGGCCTGAGGGAAACTTCTTTCGTGCCTGAGGGCGATAGACTCTGTGCCTGACGGCGACACTACTTACGCTTGAGGGAAAAATTTTGTTATGGCTAATGGAGGATTCTTGTGTTGGATCCTCCTTACCTGAGGGTAGGGGTTACTTGTCTGAGGATGTAGATTGTTTACTTGGAAAAGTACTGTGGTGATTTCTAATATTTAAATGGATTAAATGGATAATAAAATGGAAATATAACTGGTAATTAGTTACTTTTGAGTACTACTTACTTTATTGCATTTTACTACTGCACACTATTGTTGCATGCTTACACCCAGTTGGGAACGGGCCTTTGGTGGGTGCATACTGAGATATATTTCTCACACCCAGTTTGGGTCATGCCTTTTCGGCCCAAACAGATTACGTTGCTGCAAGTGTAGATAGGGGCAAGAGTCCCTATACAGGTACTTTACTGTTGCTGAGGAGTAGGAGGGCATGAGACCGAGCCTAGGCTCGCGATGCCGCTGCCAGCTTTTTTTCTTGTTTGCTGTACTCTGTATTTTGTTATACTGTATTCATGTATAACATGTTCTGCCTATTTTCTTAGAATTAGAAACATGTAGCATAATCACTTATATACTGTTGGTTATATCCATTGCTGTAGTTTATTTCCATTATGTATGGTTTACTTCTTCCATTGTTTTCATGTATGTTTTATTTTGCATTCTGCTGCACTACACTTTGACAAATGAGGGCATAGTTTCCTCACTATCAGAGGTGGGCCCTCACTTCTAGTCAGCAGCCTCTGGTGTTTAGGGAAATGCGCTTGAGGTCACGTGGCGAACCGGGCTCGGGGCACCCGTTGCATGGCACCCGGGTCCGGGATGTTACAATACATATGCATAACATGAACATAAGGGTATGGTAACTTGTGATTAACCATATAATACCATAACCATCATATCAATTATCATATACAAATACATGGAATATATATTAGTATTTTAGAAGACGTGAATCATAATACAGTGAAAACAGTCATCCATGAGAGTGTAGTAGTGGAATTAGACATTGATTTGTGGCATAAAAATCATCTTATATTTTTATGAACATGTATAAATAGAGATTGGTTAAGATGGTATTTTTTAAGAAATGATATATGCTATTTTCATATACATATGTACCTGAAACTGGGTCCAAACATAACATTTTGTATATGTAATCTGGTTCACACATATCATTGTGAAGATGTAATAGTGGTCATGCATAGATGGATACACCACTTAGGTGGGACACATCACCATCCCCAATAAAACCCTTCATAGTAGTCAAGGTTCTCCCCAATATTATAATAGAGGACAATTTCCTTTACATTACTGAGTTCACTTCTCATTATATCCATGTCTATCTCATGAGATATATAAATCTTTACCCGATGCATTGGATGGGAATATAGGTCCCACCCCTATCATAATAAGAACTGTATTTTTGCATGATACATGAGCCTAAACATTAATCATACCATAACCCCTGAAATGAAATGGTTATCATAAAAATTTAAATATATCACGACCTTTTCCAAAAATAGATAGGTTTTATAATTATTTAATTATTGAATAACACAGGAAATGATGCCAGTTTCATAGGCGTTTTATGAAGGTATAACCCATTGACTAGATATGGGATTCATAATAAACATTACTTCTTAAACATAAAACATTAAAAGAATCAATATTAATGGTTTCTTTCAATATTATCAAAGGTAAATCATAAAATACATCAAATTATTTAATCCAAGATGTAGATAAATTTAAAAATATCACTTGGATCATTTCTTATGAAAATATCATTTAGTTTACAATCATTTTACATAATACATAAAACATTTAAAAATCCTTTTAATTTTAAAAAACATTGAAAAAATATGAATTATTATTTAAAGTCCATTAAAACACTTCATGTGAAAAATATATTTTCAAATTTTAAAATTTCCTTTTCAATATAAATATTTTTATAAAATATTTTATTTGAAAAAAAGATTAAAAAATTATAAAATAAATCCTTTAAAACTATATTTATAAATTTTTATTTCATAAAAAAAATATAAAATAATTTTTCCAGAAAATTGAGTACAAAATAACATTTTCAAAAAAATTATATTTTAGAGAACATTGTTTTCATAGAACATATATTTTGGACCGAAGAGTGAGATAATGTCAGATTTTATTATAAAATTTTTCTTAATTTAATTGAGTATAGATGAGTGGATAAATTGAACCATTACATGATGATATCATGAATAAATATATTAAAATAAAACTTAGTATAATTATTGATATATTGATCATGAGATTTCAACATTTGAGGCTTAATCCTATGAAATCTAGATATATTATGAGACTGTAACATAAATCGTTATGACATTGGTAACATTGAATCATAATCCCAATGAAGGGATAACATAAAATCAACCGAATAATATCATTTGTATATATAAATTCATTATATTTCATTCCAAATGGGATATATATACCCCTCATAAAAAAATATTTCCACATATCATAACATAAATCTCAATGAAAGAAAATTGAGATATCTATCCCTTACCAATATGGTAACATTTAAACCATAAACCCCAAGGGAGAGAGATACTAAAAGGAAAATATATATAGAATTAATTTTAATTATAATATTCTTATATTACATTCATGTGTAGTAGATATGCCCCATTTAAGAAATAGTTGGTGAATATAGAATCTTTCACATAGAAAATAAATGTGATATGAAAATCCCTTACCTTATGCCAAAACTTTCATCATGTGTGTTAAAAAATATAGCATAATAAATATAAATTTATGATAAATCTATCTTATAACCACATAAATGTATTTATTCTAACATATACGATTTTCTTAAGACATTATATTTCCCATTTATTATCAATCCAATGTTAAAGGTACCTTTCGGGTTATAACCACATCGTTTTTCATATATGTGTTAATTTTATATATCATTAGTTATATTAAAATTGAAGTGACATTATCCTATATAGATGAAAAAATTAAATAAATATCATATATATAGTTTATATATATATTTATTGAAATCTATTGTATTTCTTGATTACAAATGAAAAACACTGTTCATGGAGACGGTAGGTTGTACATAAGCATAAACGCAATTTCAATTTTTTATCATATTGAAAAAAAATTAAATGATATATATCTATATTAACTTAAGAATCATTTTTATCATTTTTATCAAATATGTTAATTAGAACTGTCATTAATACATTCAATGAAAATATTGATTGAACTACATCACTTTAAGAGGTGGTTAAGCACCGTACACATGAATTATGATATCGTATTCCCCGAAAATGGATAACATGATGGTATGTGTGATATATAAATTAAGAAAACATAATAATATAGTAAAACCCAAAAATATAAAATTTAAATAATATTTCTATCATTATTCACATCCCTGAATGGTAGTTATTAGAAAATGAATGACATTGGTTTGTGAGGCGGTAGTTTTTCGTACACATGAAAAATGATTTCAGAACCCATTTCATAGAACTATTTAATTTTATAGGTAGTAAAATAAAAACTTAAAATAATCATTATATTAAAGATACTTATTTAATTATATAATAAGTATATAAAAATAAATTTTGGGGTTTCGGGATGAAGTAAAAAAAATATGTTAGTTGATGAATGTTACCTCTTCTTCAAGTATATCCTTTTGTTTTGTGCCCAAGGAATTACATGGTTGGAATAATTCTCATTGTAATTATTTTCGTTTTATATGAGTTATGTGTATATTTTATTTGGGATGTCATTGGACAAAATAATGTGGTTTGAAAGTTGTGAATAAATGAGGATATTTGGGGGTCCTTTTGTAAGTGGGGTGTGTGGAAAACTTGTAATGTTTTGAAAGATTGAATTCCACCCATGTTTTAAAATTTCTAGTGGATAAAATAATGAAAACAATATATACTAGAAGTTATAAGTTATAAATATTTATATAAATGAGTTTTTACATGTTTTTAGATTATTTTACCATTATGTTTAATGTTTTTTCCATTGGTAAGTCACTTAATTATTGTAATTAACTTTAACTTTTTTCAATAATAACATAGTTAAAAAACTAATTTTAACAAATTAGATATTATAAAATAATATGGATCCAAATATATAATATATATTTTCGAAATTCAGTTTATATAATTTTTAGAAATTAATATTAAATTAATCTCATATTAGTGATGAGAAAGGGGTATTTTAATGAAACAATATCCAAATGTTTAAAAAGTTTTTATGTCAAAAATCAATATAAAAATGATTAAAATGGTCTAAATTTGACCAATATATTTATAATTGAAATATTTTGACTTTATAACCATTTTAAAAAATAATTTTACATTATTAGTTATATAGATAAAATGTCAGTTTTCAAATGAAATTCAGTAATATTCATTATCCATTAAGAAATGAATCTTCTCAAAGAAATACCAAAAAATAAATTAACCTAATATAAAATATAAGTTTCTATTTAAATAATTATGTTTATTTTTTCAAATAAAATTTATAAATTTGTTTAAATTTATTTTTAAAACATGATTTCCATTAAAAGGCAACCAAACTGCATTTAAAAATATATCAATTTTCATTCATAAAAAATAGATTTATTCTTATATTTCTTAATGTAAATATATATGATTAATGTTAATTATTTAATTTAATATATAATAGAATAATTTCATTAAACTAATTCAGAAAAATTTGTTTAATTAATATATTAAGGAACCATATTTTTCATAAAAAAAGTTTTCCTTTAATTGATTTCCAATAATTTCAAAAGGGCTCACTAGTGGAAATCCCACATATAACCTCAAACTTCTCCCAACAATTGAAAAAAAATGGGAAAATGAAAATATACCAAATTATTCTAGAGGAAAGTATGTATAAGCCTGCCAAACATGGGTTTTACCAATAATTTGATGAAACTTTTGGGATAGAGTATTCTGAGGGTGGGTTTTGACAATAGTTTCATGAAACTGTATGGATATATTCAATATTCCCAACTTTTTTTGTAAATTTTTCATTTAGTCTCACTATCCAAATAGTTTTTAAAAACCATTTGCATAGAAAATCCCCAAATACTACACGACCAACAGGCCTCTAGAACCCATCACGATCATTTTTCCCAAAACATGAGCTTGAATCAAATCATACATCCCAACCAGCTCTCGAGGGCGCTACCTCTACTTTCGAACTGGCCATCTATCTTTGATTCAATAATTTTTTTTCTTCTACTTTAAATGAGTACATCTACCTTCATTTATTTTATATTTTTTTCATTCAGGTTTTCTATAATGTACTATGTATTATGATCCCTTATGAACACAATACATATATCATTTTAGTCTGTGGTTTTATTGATATTTTTCTTTAATGAATAATTTTGATTGATATTGAAGTGGCCAATATGATCCTATGTTATTTTTTTCGTTTATTTTTTTTAAATATAAGGTTTATTGACATGAATTGATATTTTCGACATAAATTTAGTAATAAATTTTTTTATCCTAATAGGAATGACATGATACTCAATCATTATAAATTTACCCTAAAATGTTTTCTTTGAAATATCATAGTCTAACTTTAAGATGATGATACCCCCACTCTATGTCAATCAATGAAGTGGAGATTCCACCTGAACCACTATAGGGGGTTTGGGGCCATTTTAATGTGTAAATGTTGATAGAATCAAAATTTACTCTATTAAATGATCATTTAGTCCTACCCCATCAAGAATTCTGATCATACACTTTTATGGTTGTATTTTTTTGAAATTGAATAGGTTTGGTAGGAATTCATGTAACAATTTTCATAGGTAGTTATAATGAATTATTGAAAAATATAAATGATTTTTTATCCTTGGAAGCCACCCATAATAAAAGAGTAGAACAATCATATAACTCACCGAGGTTGTTCATGCCTACACATTATTTTATCTCTGATATATAACTCATGAAACAAAATAGTATAGTTAGGTGCATATAATTATTCACTGCTAGTTGATAGTATTTGAGTTTTGTTGAGGTTCACCTGAGGTGTTGTTGTGAACCTACATAGATTCTGTTATTTCTCTTTTATTTTGTGCATTTGAAATCAATATTAGAGTGTTTTATTTTTCTTAATATTTTCAGATAATTATATGGTTATAGGAATGTGTTGGACTTGTGATAGTCTAAAAATAGATGAGTCAAGAACCCATCTCCAATGTTGATTATAAGTAAATAGGGTTACGAAATTGCGCTTCTTGATTATCAATGTAATAGTTGAGATATTTAATTATGTATGACATGCTGATTTGATATTTTAATTTTTGGAATTTTCACTTGGACCATACAAGAAAGAGGATTGTGTACATTAATTATATGTGACATATAGGATTGACCTGACATTTATATTCTTATGTGTGATTGAATTTTCAAATTACAAAGGGTTTAGTTGTTTAAAGTGTCCATAATAAGTTCTATATGGGTTTCATATATTACTTTTTAGTGGAATTATTCCCAAAAAAACCACAGTGATTTTTTTGATGAAAGAACATGTGAATCTTTTTTTGGGATGATCCATGATGATGTAAATAAATTCCACTCGGGAAATGGATGTATTTTAACACTTTAGTGTTCATTTATTAATTTTATATATTTTTAATTTTTAAAATAATTAAATGTAATCATAAAAAGATAGTTCATGATGGGAATGATTCACCTTGATTATTCTGATACCATTGTGATGGAAAAGGAAAATAAAGGTACAATTATTTCTATATTTTTAATTAAAATTACTTGAAGTATATTAGGAATAATGATTATATGAAGAGGGAATGATTTATTAGATACCCATACCTATTGGTTCTGGGAGTCGTTTTTGATGAGATAGTTGATTATGAACTGATGTGGTTGGTTCTACAATGGAAAGAGTAGGCGTATGTTATTTTTGGTTTTTTAGTAATTCCTGAGTCACTAGTGATCATCTAGTATTCCAGGGAATGAGTGTGATTCCTTAGTATTATTTGGAAGGAATCACCAAGGGTGGGTTTTTCTAGATACAATTGAACTGGATACTAATCATGGTCACTTTTTAGTTGAATGAGCCTAGGTTTAATGGAATGTGACTCATTAGAGAATGATCCTAGTGTACACTCATTATATATGTACCACCATGAGTTTTAATGAGTTTTTATTATATTTTAATAAATTCAAATTCATTGGTGGCCTGAATTGGATGCTACACCAAAATATTATCAATCATAGTGATGAATATCTTACCATCTAATGAATATATTACCTTTTAATACTTTCAAAAAAATTTATAAATATGACTAAATATTTCTGATCATTCCGTAGTGGTTAATTTTATAGTAATTGAGTATAAATTTTATAAATACTAAAATGATATCGGTGTATGAAACATATGATTATACGATACTCTGGGTTCTTAGTTTATAATAGAGTTGCATTAAAAAAAAATACACAAATCACCCTCTATGTTCCATTTTACATTTGATTTGTTCCTATTTTTAATGTATATTTACTTATCACTTGTCTTATTCTTTAAAAGGGTTTACTATTATACTCCTTATTCCTTAGTTTTATATATTTTCTATATGAATAACTAAAATAGAGACTAGTTGTATCATGGACTTCATGGTGTGTATTTATTACAAGTAAAACCTGATCCATGTTAGGGTTCATTTAATTTTTTTAATAAATGTTCTTAATAGTGTTATGAGGGAGGGTGGTATGAGAGATTGGTGATATAGTCGGCCTACCTGATTAGACCTAGCCCCACCCACTAACGTACCATCTATCCCACATTACGAAGCCTGTGTGTCATTAGGGACCATGAGATATTTAGGCCTCCCAGGTTTTCACCACCCATTACATATGATCCTCCTCACTTGTCTTTACTATACCCAACGATGAATCCCACTCCCCATCCATATCATGGATTTGGCCAACCATCCATGCCATCTTCATTTACTTCTACTTACTTTTCTCCGAGTTTCTATATTCCATCTTCTTCGACTCCTACTACACCACAATCTGCACCTGAGAAGCATACATTGGGTCCCAATCCAATTATAAAGAGTGTTCCTTCAATTTATGTGGACCTAGAAGTGCCCATTGATCAAACTATTTCATTTATATTTATAGAACCCTAACAATTTTTATACTATTACTTAATTTCATTATAACATGTATTGATATAATATTTGTTTTTATTTCGTAATACGTAGATATACTCTTAAGTAGTGAGGGGGGGGGAGTAGACGCATCTGTGTGGTGTGGAACCACTGCACACAGTTTATGGGGGACTAAAATGATGGCAATCAAATGATTTTTAAAATTGGGAAGCAATGTCGGTGTTTTTTGGAGATTCTTTCTAAATACTATGACATCATTCCTAATAGCCCGTTATCATAGGGAAAATTACCAATCAAATTAAAGAATAATTATTGGGAACATATATGGGTAACAAATATGTTGTATTTAATGTAATATATTATATTTTTATTTATATGAATTATTATTTTGGTTTCAACATCTGTTTAATTTCCCTGATGGTGAGGGTGCACCGCCAGCACATCTAAAGGATTTAGGTGAGCTTTAAAGAGCCTATAAACCCATGTTGTATATTGGTGGGTGTGATAGAGTTGGATCAAATTTAGAGATGGTACCTGGGGTGGATTATTTTCTGATAGAAAACTATCGTCAAATGATTACTCATTGGATGACGATCAAGTTTAATGTATTAATCACATTTTTGGTATTTAAATTAAAATATTCATGTTTATCATTAATACTATCTTTTTTATAATTTATTTTTTTAGAATCATCTGGAAAAAATAAAAAAATCAATTCTAAAAAATTCCTCCACTTCTTGGGATGCACTATGATTTAAGATCATGATAGGAAGCAAGTATGACCATTTTTTATAATTTTTCTTCAGGACAGTCACTTAATATTTTTTCCTCCATAATTTATTTGATTTATAAAGTTTTTATATAATATTAGTTATGAAATTCATTATTGGTAACCTGTTTTAAATTATTTTTTCCTATATTCAATGTCATTATAGAGCCAAGTAATAAATATTACAGGATACGAGCCTCAAAAAAATTGTTTTGATCGAGTAGAAGGAAAAATTACCGAAGTGTGGTTAACGAACTGACGCAGTAGCATATTGAAAGTTTTACATTATTGACTTGAAATTTTATTATATTTTTTATAACATAAAAATCTATTTATAATTGTAATAGGAAGCATTATAGGACCTTGATTCCTAGGAATATAAAAATTATTTACAAACTGATCACTTACATCAGGTGTTGGGAGATGATCACTCTGGCAGAGTACGCTGCTGACCTGGGATGTTTATAATCCAGATAAGGTATTGGACAACTTTAGATAGCAGTTGTAGTGCCAATGAGTTCAAACAGGTTATGGAATGAGTACAATATGATGAAAAAGGATCCACATAAGTGGAAGAATGATCTTCTAAGGAAAACACTGAATTTAAGAAACTGATGAAAGTTTTATGTTCAGCACTTCCACCAGAAGTCACATAGTTTTTAATGAATATATTTCATCAATTAATTGAATATATATTGAACTAGGTGGAAGTTATAGTGGTGGTTAAGATGATTTCATTCCTAGCGATGACGATGGTTGGGAAAAGGCTGAGGACTAGGATGATGCTGAGGATGGGGGTGAGGATGTGGCTGAGGTGAAGGAGGAGGGTGATGAGAATGATGATGATGATGATGGTTATGAGGGTGAGGATAATGATGGGAAATGTATGAGGATGAGGATGTGGCTGATGATGATAGTGATAGTGATGAGAGAAAAAAATTATCTGTTACATTTTTTAATGATATTACTGCGATTTGATGTTTGATGATTTTTTGTGACTAAATAAATGTGTGATTTGGTAGGTCAAATTATCATTATATATTTATCTTTAAATAATAAAAATTTACTTGATATGGAGGTATGTATTCAATGAATTGTCATTTTTCATGGTATCAAAGATATTTCATTGCTACCATAACATTATCTATTTAAATATTAACCTCAGCACTCACCACACCACTTTAATAATCATTGCAAAACCCCACCATTGATTTATCAGTCATAAAAGTTAAACCTATTAACAATCACATTTCCCTCAAGGAAAACCGTCCCCCTTGAATCTATATTTTCCTTGAAAGACCTCATTCATCAATTATATTTTTTATAAGTCTCCTTCATGTAGATCACATCACCAAAATACCTCACACATGATATTATCAATAAATTGAAATATATATCATTTCACCTAACAATAATTATAACCCCTTTTAACTTATATTTTTTAATCCCTTAGTTTTCTTAAATCAATGTTTTATATTGGAATCATGGAATCTCATCCATTGAGATAATCCCATATATTACTTCATGGTAAGGTAGTCCCAAGGTCTAGAATGTCACAAAAGGATCCTTACTCACCACTATTCCCTTAGGCCTTAGTCCATTCACTTGAAAATATATCCATGTGTTTATAAATTAGCTTATAAAATCCTTTTAATCCACCCATAGAGCAACAATATCATCACTATCAACCCACTATATGTCACTTGAGGTATTTACCATATCTAAATAATTAATAAACCTTGACTATTCATCATCACCTTTCTTCCACTATCAATCACCAAAAAACCCATTCTCTTTTGTTTATTGGACCATGTTTTTTAGATTGTTCATATAGTTTCTAAATCCAAAGCCAATGAATCAAAGGGAAGTTGGGGGAGAGTGAAATTGATGGATGTGAGGTGGAATCATACTTATAAATTCCATATAACTCCACTAAAATAACCCTTAGTCATGGAGGGTTTTAATGGAGAAAGAAGGATATGAGGATCGATCCAAATGGAATTTCACATTGTCCCCATTTATTATTTTTTTGGACATCAGTGATATTTTTTATATATGATTAATACTTTATGAAATAATGCTTCTAGCTTTGTTATGGTTTAGATGTGTGTTTGGTTTTATTCCACTATAAAATGGGTTATAAAGATGTTTGGGGGACATGTTTTGTATTTCACGACTCTACTCGGATTGTTATATTTGTATTTCAAATTGAATATTTCGATTTTAAGAAGGATTTATCCTATAAAATTTTATTTACATGGATATTTTCATAAAATAAAAGAACATGGTTATATATATATATATGGTTATGGGGTTGTGATTTTTGAATTTTATTACGCCGGTGGGGGGGGGGGGGCTTTTTCAGGTAGGGGAGGGGGTGTATGGGGGGTGGCTGTGTAGGGGGACGTTGCTGGGATTAAGGTGGAGGGGATTACTGGTGGGGGTGTCCACATGGTGAGGGGGAGTGTAGGGGGGAGGGGAATTAGTAGGGGGTGGGTACTCGGGGTGAGGTTGGGAGGGAGAGGGGTTGTGCAGGTGGGGGGGGGGGGGTTGTAGTGGTGATGCTAGGGGTGAGGGCGGAGGGGGGTTGTGCATGTGGTGAGGGAGGTGGTTTGTGTGCATGGGGAGGGGGCGTGCTGGTGGGAAGGTGATTATGGAGGGGGAAACTGGGGGGAGATGGGGAGTGGGGGCTGTACAAGTGGGGTGGGGGTGTGCAGGTGCGGTAGGGGTGTGCAGGTGAGTGGGGGTTGTGAGGGGTGGGGGATACGCAGGTGGGTTGGTGGTGTGCAGGGGGAGGCTATCAGGGGTGAGGTGTGGAGGGGGTTGTGTAGGTGGAGGGGGGGGGGATTGTTGGGGGGGGTGGGGGCTATGCAGGGGGATGTTACTCGGGGTGAGGTGGGAAGGGGTGGGGGAAGTGTAGGTGGGGTGCAAGGGGAGGCTACTGTGGGTTAGGTGGGGAGGCAGTTGTGGTGGTGGGGGCTGTGCAGGGGTTTTTTGCAGGAGTGTGGTGTATCAATATGATGAATACTTGAAGCAAACAACTTTTTTATACCTTTAATATCCTTCAATTTCAACCTATGTTTAATTCAATGGGTGTTAAAATATGTCAACCTCTATGAAAATACACATAGTTATATAATGAAAAAAATATTTATTTCAACTGTCTAAACATATATGAAGAACAGTCATGTTTCAAATCACCCTATAGATAGAAACATTTTTAAAATGGAGGGTTGGGATATGAAGACTTAACAAAACAATTTAGATGGATAATCACTCATTAAAATATAGTCGGAAGACCATCTATGATAAAAGAAATGAATATAATTGTAAAAATGATGGTTGGATGACATTGTAATACTCATATTTTCATCTTTGAGAAAATTGATGAGAATTGTCCAAGAGTCAATTAGTGCCACCATTTTCTAAATTCTGAATCCCCCTAAATCCATTAATGGCCTTGTTAAATGTCTTTCTATTGCAGTTGTAGTGGCCAAACCAATATAATATAGAAGAGATAGAGGGATGCTTCATCTGATAACTCAGAATTGGTAATAAAAAGACTAGGAGTCCCCAAGAAAATGTTAAATACCATTAGGTACACTCATTTTTTTACATTGGAATCAATAAATCCCATCCACTATGAGAATCCCATATCTTACGTCACGGTAAAGTATTGCCATGGTCTAGAAGGTCACACCCGGATACTTACTCATCATTATACCCTTAGGCCCTTGTCTATTTACATGAAAATAGATCTATATGTTTTTAAATTACCTTATAAAACCCTTTGAGTCTACCCATAGAGTAATTATATCGTCACTATCAGCCCAAAATTTTTCACTGGAGGTTTATAATCTATCTAAAAATTTAATAAAACTTGAGTATCCATCATCATCCTGTTTCCACTATCAATCTCTTTAAAAATCCCAACCATATTTAATTTATTTCACTATTTTGTGGTGGAATGTTAATATTGTTCCTAAATCCACAACCAATAAATCAAAGGGATGTAGGAGGAGAGTGAAATTGAGTGAATTGAGGAGTAATTATACATAAAAATTCCATATACACCACAATAAAATCCCCTTTAACTGTGTTGGATATAATGGAGAAATACAGATATGAGGGGCTATCCAAATAAACTTCCATGTTGTCCCAATTTATTATTTTTATACAGATCCCCAATATTTTGGGTATACGTATAATACATTATGACATTGTGGTACCATATTTCTAATGGTTTAACCATGTTTATTTGGTTTTGTTCAATTATAAAATGGTTTATAAAGATGTTTGGGAGATGAGTTCTAAAATTAATGACCCTTCCCTCATATTAATATTTTTATTTTAGAATGGATATTTCTATTAAAATATGAATTCATCCTATAAAATGTTATTAACATGGATATTTTCATTAAATAAAAAGAAAATTATTTTTTAGAAATGGTAACAGGGTTTTTTTGAAATTTATTAGATTGGTTGGATGGGGGTGTGGGATTTTCATGTGGAGAGGGGGTGAAGGTTGGGAGGGGGTGTGTAGGGGGGCTATGTAGGTGGCGGAGTGGGCTGTATAGGGTAGTGGGTTGTGCATGTTGTGAGGGTGTTGTGTAGGGGGAGGGGGACTATAAAGGGGGGAGGCTGCTGGCAATGAGGGGGAGGGGCTCTACGAGTGGGGAGGAGGGCTGTGCCATGGGAGGCTACTAGGGGAGAGGTGGGGAGGATGTGTGCAGGTGGGGAGGGGGATATGTAAGAGAAGGTGGATTGGGGTGAGGTTGTTAGTGGGAAGGGTGTGAAATTGGGGAGGGGTGTGCAGGTTTGTGGTGGGGGAGTTCAAGGGGTGTGCAGGTGGAAGGGGATTGTGCATGGGGAGGCTGTTGTGGGTGAGTTGGGGATGAGGGTTGTGTAGGTGGGGAGGGGGGTTGTGTAGGGGGAGGCTGCTGGGGTGAGGTGGAGAGGGGGAGCTATGTTGATAGGGGCATTGCAGGTGGGGAGGGGGTGAGCAGGTGGGGAGGGGTTGTGGAGGTGGGGAGGGGTGTGCAGGTGGGGAGGGGGTGTGTAGGGGGAGATTTCTAGGGGTGAGGTGGGGAGGGGGCTATGCAAGTGGGGGTGTGCAAGGGGGATGAGGGATAGTGCAAAGGGATATTTCTAGGGGTGAGGTGGGGAGGGGGGTGCTGTGTTGGTGGGGGTGTGCTGGGGGAGGGGCTGTCAATATGATGAAGCATAAAATAAAACCCATTCTTTATAAATGTACTACCCTTCATTTTAATCAGGGGTAAAATTCAACTGGGGTTCCAATATGTCAATCTCCATGAAAATACACATGGTTATATGATGACGGAAATATTGAGTTCTATGTTCTAAAATGAGATAATGCACAATCATGTTTCCAATAGACTTTTTGATAGAAACATTTTTAAAAGTGAGGGTTGGGATATGAAGACTTACCCAAACCATTTAAAGGGATAATCATGCATAAAAAGATAGTCTAATGACAATCTATGATAGTATAAATTCACAGAATTTAAAAAACTATGGTTGGAAGACATATAAGTAATCAGGTTTCAATATTTTAGGAAATTGATCGAAATTGTCCAAGATTCAATTAGTTCAACCATTTTTTAAATTCGAAACCCCTAAATCCTGTGATGGCTCCATTAAAAGTCTTGAACGAGGTGTGCTTGTGTCCGAACCAATACAACAGAGAAGATATAGAGGGATGATGCATCTCATAACTCATAATAGGTAAGAAAAATATTGGGAGGACCCATGAAATGGTTAAAGACCATTAGTTACACTCAATTTTTTACATTGGAATCAAGAAATCCCATCCACCAATAAAATATCATATCTTACTTCATCGTAAAATATTACATAGTCCAGAAGGTCACACCATTATCCTTACTCACCAAAATTTCCTTAGGCCCCAGTCCATTCACTAGAAAATAGATCTGTATTATAATAAATTACCTTAAAAACTCCTTAGATTCTACCCCAAGAGTAATGATATCATCACTATCAACCCACAATATGTCACTTGAGGTATTTAATCTATCTAAAGAATTAACAATCCTTGATTATTCATAATCTTCATGCATCTAATATCAATCACCAAAAAAAATCCCCATCCTCTTAATTGATTTCACTGTGTTTTGGTAGAATGTGTATATAATTCCAAAATCCACAACCAGTAAATCAAAGGGATGTTTAGGGAGAGTGAAATTATGGGAGGTGAGGAAGAATCATACCTAAAAATATACATATACAAACCACTAAAATCACCCTTAATAATGGAGGATTTAAGGTAGAAATATGGATATGAGGAGCTATCAAAATGGACTTCCATGTTGTCCCATATCATCATAAAATTAAAGGTGGGATGAATGTGAAACATTCTCTACACGTTTCTTTATAAAAAAATTCTTATACCACATTGGGTACTATGTATACTCCCTCCAAGTATGTAATGTCTAGCCATGAAAGGTCACAAAAATGGTCCAAAATATCAATTACCTGATACCGTCCCATGATTTTCCCGATGTAAGATGAAGGAGATTTAGGACCACCTAGACCTCACTATGTACCAGGTCTATTAACTCTATGTAATTGGTTTTGTGTGTTAAACTTGGAAGAAGCACCACCCTACACCAAACCCTAGAGAAATTTATAAAACTCCTCTTGAACCCTTAATCATGAAAAAAATATCCTCTTTTTCATGTAAAATAATTATGGATTACATTAGAATCTGAAATTCAAACACACTATGCATACAACACTAGAAAATTTAATGTTTATTTATTTATACTAAACTATAACAATGCGAGTAGTAACAAATTATTAAAAACATCTAATCCTTTAGAATCATGTATAAAAATATCTCAATCTCTATCCCATCCACTAAAATCCAACAACATCATTTTCGAGAGAATTTAAATAAGGGATAATTATTCGATCAGCAAAATCAATCCCATTAAACTAATTTTTCAACCAAAATTCCAGTTTCAATCCCTATTGTGAATCCACCATTTTGAAAATAAAAACTTTTAAGTCATTTATCCATTTCCAAATCTAATTACATGTGAAAATTATTTTTCAATATTTAATTATAGTGAAATCATCTAAAATCATCAAATCCTAAGAACAACATTTCCATATTCAAAACATGAAACATGATTTCCTTATATAGGGGTCATCGTGAATCATTTTCACCTTCACATAATACCACTATTAATTACCTATTTTTATATTATTTTTTTTGGAAAATGTATTTTTAAATCATGATTCGTACTTGATCTATTCATTAAAATCTATACCTCACTAGTCACCCTAGAATACAGATCATATCTAATTACCAAATTTGAAACCCAAAATTTATAATTTTCAATGAATTATATATGATCCATCCATTCCACATACATCCCAAACATCAAAACTCAAATCACTCACTAGCTGGGTTAGGTATACAGGTCAATCGATACATTCATCACCACTTATATGACATTATCGTCACACTCAAATAACCAATAACCCATGAATATCAATATTCCATATACGTGCCTGAGGTGTCTTGTGATAACTATCCCAATAACCTTACTATAAGGTATAAATAAAAAATTGTTCATTTACTAACAAAAATAAATTTGTGGTCATCCTCATTTCATTCCCCCTTAGTATGGTTCACAATCCCTACCAAATTTCTAGTATTTTTATCTAGTATGATTATAAATTTATTAACCTATCATGAATCACCTATGATGACTCAAAAAATAACATAAAACCACAATAATTATTTGGTTTTATCTATCAACCATGCCTAAATCAGTTTTCACCACATCCTATTCTAAACAATGGGTCATACACTTTATGAATTTATAGTGTGATCCTCACAATTTGACTACACTCACAAAATATCCTTGATAACCAACCAGTATAGATGTCTATCATCACCCAAGAATTTTTACCCATTGAATATGCTGATTTCATACTCATAGATTCATAAAAAACACTATAATTGGGTATGAACATCATGATATCCTAAGATTATTCTACCTCAGACTATAAAAAGTTCATCACGCAGGCCCCATTCAACATCCCACTATACCAAAAATATATGGGATCTGGTGGAAGCTAATCCAGAGAAATTATTAAATAAAATATGATAAATTGACCGGAATACATGGAGTTATTACCAAAATAAGAGTGCATGTCACCACATATACCACCTCAACCAATGAGGCACAATAGTCTGGGGCAATAAAAAACCACATCATGTCCATTTTAGAGATCGCCTTCTTTTCTAGAGCATTCTCCACTAGATTGGCCTCCTGATAGGCTTGTAAAGCAACTAAATTGATTAGATTAATCTTATCAAATAATTAAAACCAACCAGGAAACACTCTCCAAGGCATGTTACACGTCGTTGTTTTCACGTCATGAACAGAAAACTATGAATCAAATTCTATCCATATCATATTCCAGTTGTAATAGACAGTGTACTTGATTCCATGAATTATTTCCCATAATTCTACTTCATAGGCATTTCCAAATAGATAAATAGTAGAAACGTCTGGTAACGACCCAATGGTATGTGAGAAACACCCCACCACAACCCGATGGACCTGTTGCACCCAAGGAAGCTCTGCCAACATTCACCTAGATTCATGGAACAATTAGAGGTATCCACCAAATGTATTTGAGCATCTGAGTCTTCGGCAGTCGACCAGATACCCCAATAAATCTGCGATTCTTTTCGTCAAAAATATTATTTAACATTTTACCTTCTCAGAAAACTAATGTAGCATAATCCTTACTATTTATGGCCTTCATTCCCAGCTATAAAACATTGCAAGCACTATCAAGTAGTATATAATTTTGAACATCTGAAGAGCTATAATATTTTTAGTAGCATCCACATGTAGGATGTTTTTAATCAATTCATTATAGTGAGCATAAGGCAACATTGTTAACAGAACTGTATGTGATGTGTAGGTATCAATGTTCATCCGATTTTACTTGTTCTCAATGCCATAGTTTTTTCTTGGACAAGCACATCACATTGATTAAATCCACCAACCTATCATAGTTGTAATTAGTAACACTGACATGCACCACAAAATTATGTATTGTATTACAATTTTGTAGGTAGTCGAAGGTAAATAGATTATGAAATCCAAATTCTTTATATGTTATAATTGCAGGTTATTGCATAGGGGGTGGCATGCTGCTGCTATAGGAATTGCATGAAGTCTCTCCCAATAGTTTAAAAACCATTACAATATATGTGAAAACCTATATATACCAACATTTTCATGTGAAATATTTGTAAAAGTCTATAACAATGGTTTAAAAACAATTAGTAAAGACCTCTTAACTAAATATTTACCAAAGGTAACCTCAAAACATTAGTAAAAGTTCATTCTAATGGTTTGAAAACCATTTTAATAGATCTTCATATTATATTATTGCAACTACTTAAAACTATTGGTAAAAATTTATTCCAACGCTTATTATAAACCATTGATATAACATGCTATTCACTACTATATACCAAAGATTAATCAATAACAATTAGAATATGTCTATCCCCACACCTCAACAACCAACGGCTAAGACAAGCATTGGTATAGGTTATTCCAACGGTTTTCCAGCCTTTACCAATTGTTTAAAACTGTTGGTATAAATTAAATTTTTTTTTTCAGTGGTTTTATTTTAATTTCTAGTTAATTGGTCTGCAATTATTTAAAATTATTTACATGTTTAAAACATATTTTCATAATTTAGTTAATATGATTAATAACCACAATTCTAAAGTATCGGGGAAAATTATCAGGGTAGATGATAATATAATATGTCATTTTTGAATTAAACTATGTGTTGTGTATAACTCATACAAAACAAAATATTATGTGTCGTGAAAGCTATACTTAGTGTTTCACATAACATAAGATTAACATGGTGGCTTATTTATAACTATCTTATCTTGGGGTTTCATGTAACATAATATGAATGTATAGATTTTGTAGACCAATGTTCTATCCAATGTTGTGTGAAATGAAAAATATCAAAAATAATAAATTAATTTAAAGAATAAATTTCTAAATATATTGGTGTGTTACATTCTACCAACCTTAATATTAATTTGACCTTAAAAATTCTTCCCATTAATAAAAAAATGAGTATATTTCGGCCTCAATACGTTTATAGGTTCCCTCATAATGTTGGTGGATTTCCCAAAATACTTAACCATGTGGGTTGCCTTTTTTCGTAGAACATTGTTTTTTTGATCTTGAGTTTATATACTTTGTTCCTAATAAGAACTAACTTGTTTGAGTGGTATGACCTTTTATCTCAGTATATGTGATTAATTAGGTATGTACATCCCCAATAGTTATACATGTAACACATTAAAAAAACGGGAGAGGCTCAGTGAAAGCACCAAATGCTAAGAAAGTTTACTGGTATGATCAGGTATTTTAATGGGAGTGATATACCAAGGGCTTAGATTAACCTAATTTAATCAAAAAAGAAACTCATATAAATTCCAACATAAAATTCTATATTTCAGCGACTATTTCCATCAGAACATATTTTCAACATTGTGCACTTATTACATATCGTTGAATGGTTGTATTACTATATACCATCCCATTAGATAACTCTAGAACCAATATATTTCATTTTACAAATTCATTTCAATACATATAATTGGATTCATGGGAAATAATCTAATTTCATGAATGAAATATATCATTATAATGAAACCCAACAATTAGACGGTGTGATCCAACCACCTTTGGAATCTATTCAATAAGATTTTATCATATGCTTTGGGGTTAGAACTATTCTTGTAATATTGGAACTCAACTTCATTTCAATATATTGTTGAATAATTTTCTAAAAAAATGAAGTAAACATTGGATTTGGGATAGATACAACTGAATTTTGTACTCTATTCATCCTTAAAAATTCCTTAATATATATATATATTGGAATTTCAATTCAAATAATAATCTTCTCGACTACTGAAAAAGTGTGATAAATTTGTAAATTGATTTACTAAAACACTTATTTACCTAAATCATAAATGATTAGGAAACCCATAATATTTAGCAATACCTTTAATATTATGTCTGAAAAGTGTAAATTCACAATTAATTACATAACTTTGTCACTAAAACATATAGAAAATCAAAGGGTTGTATTAACATTAATGACTCTTAAAATAAACTTAATTTTTGGAAAATCCCATTAATTGAAACCTAAAAAAGTGATGTTAATTCCTTTGACATTATTATCAACTTTAGACTCCTAAACCAATGATGGTATCTATAATTCTCAAGTCAATATTACATCGATAGATAAAATTATCCAAAATTACTTCCCCTTTAGTCATTATACGAACTCTTATCTTATTCAAAAAAAAAATCAAAATATTGGGTTCATACAAGTATTTATAGAATAAAAATTTTGATTTCATTATTATAGAATCATTATAGACGGAGGTAATCACATTAATGTTCACAAAAAGTTTTTCATAGGGCTTACTTCTACAAAATTAAACATGAAATTACTAACTAAATATGGGAGGATAATTATGACTTAATCAACATGATTAACATAATATATTTTAATTTAATAGTTATTATAGTTATCTTAATTATTATTATATTTTTTGGATTATCATTCACATTATTTATTTGATTGGGGCACTGATTAACTTATTTTTTAAACTCCTTATACTTGTAAAAATAGAGTGTTGGAAGTGCATTTTGTTGATCTCTCTATCCATTCATTTCATTTATTTTCCTCTTCCAATCACTTATAAATTTTATTTATTGATGTTCTATCTTCAAAAAATTGAAACACCTCCCTTTCCATTAAAGCACTCACCTAAGTGATACATTCCAGAGTTCTGTATAGTAGGCATTTGAAATTTTTTTTCACTCTATATGAGAAATAATTGGATTTCTTTTAGAACCTCATTTTATTTTTAATATCACCATAACCAAGAGGGTTTCCATCATCCATTTTCAATTTTAGTTCACATCTAATAATTTCTTCACACCAATCCAAAGTTTAAAATAGCTAACTCCATTCATAGTTTTTGTTTGAAGATCCTGAGGAATAAGTCAGCCTTACTTTCAGGCTAAATTATAATACCTGAAGAGTACATCACATGTCCTGTAAAATTTGATTCATAAGAACCAATAAATAATCATACTTCTACATAATCTCAAGGAATTCATTATCCATTTTTGTAAAATAGTAAGTGTAAATTATTTTTTGAAAAAGTATTCTTTTAATATCATCATACATAAAGGAGGAAATTTCATCTCACTTCCTCGTTTTCTTAACAACACAACACTATTGATCCACCTCACCTTTACAGAGATAGATATTTACAGTGAATTTATTATTTTATGAAGATTATTGAATAGAAAATATCATTTCATTGGTACTGATACATTGGTCAGTAATAATAAGATTAACCAAACCACTGAATGAAGGTGGGTGTTTCCCTAATAAGGACTCTACAAAACATTATTCCCTATTTTTATCATTTATATGTTCACTGTGATTCATAGACTCAGAATTTTGTGTGAGAATATCAACGATGTTTTTCATTCCTTCTCACCTATCAGTTGGTTTCTCATTAGGACAGTCAGGGAATTTTCAATCACACACACTATTAACATGGCTCATTTAGGTTCTAACCTTTGAATAAAATGAAAAGAATAATATGAGAAACAATAATCATAATTTAAAACTACCTAATAATGAAAATTCACCTCTAGTATGTCTAAATCATAAAAATTTCTACAAAACCTTAAGTTTATCTTAGGTTATTCATAGGTATAATCTATGTAAATCCTTTAGTATATTTTATAAAGAGTTTGTGAATTTTAAAAGCATATCCCTTAAGAGTGTCAAACCAATTCTGTAGTACAACCCATTTTTTTGCATTTGGCCCCATTTGAGTCAAGATAAATAATGTTTTTCAAGGTTTTTATGCCTATTTGCATCTGATCCAAAGCCTCATCCACTACTTGTATCTAGTCAAGGATATAATTTCTTAGAATCCATTTGCACAATTATTTACCAAATTTCTAGTTAATTTTCTCTAATATTGTCTCATCCTTAGATTTATCCTTAGATATATCACTATAAATATTCTTATAAATATCCCTAGGGATCTCACAAAAATTTTCAGATCAAAGTCTCCAATGATAAACTAATCATTTTATTTGATACCAACCCTAGAAACCCAGGTTTATCATACATGTATATTATATATTTTTAGATTATTATTCATTAAATTTTATAGAAATAAACTAGAGGACCATAATAGTTTAATTAATTTGGAAACATGAAAAAATAATATTTTATCTTGGTGAAATTTCTTTAATAAATCCCTTAAATATCTTCCCCTTTTTATGTCTTACATGAAACTATTCTTTATAACCTATGGAAAGGAAACAAATGAAAGGGTGGGCTCATATACTCAATAAAAATAATAAAATGAGATACGTATGAATGAAATGAACATAAGTCTATGGGAGCATGATAATAATAGTATAAAACCATTCCCTTCCAATTGAAGATCATAATCCTATGACATGGAATATATATTTTCAGTTCATAATACATGAATCAAAAGATAATCAAGAACATGATCCATGAGAGAATGACATAGGCATATGACATTTTTCTTTGGCATGAACATCATCCAATAACATTGTGAACATGTATAAATAGAAACAAGTTGACTCATTAAGTTAAGGAAAATAAATCAGGACCTCACATAAACTTTGGGACATCCATCTAGGTCCACATATAACATTGTGAACATGTAATATGTATTTCAAATAATATTGTAAACATGTAATCAGGTTCACTCAAATTAAGTTAAAAATATTGGGTGGGACACAACACCGTCTCCTATGTCATCCTTTATAATAGTAAGGGTTCACTCTAAAGACCATCATAGTGGAAAATTTCATTTTCAACATCGAATTCACGCCTTATTCTAATTGTGCCTATTTCATGCAATATATAAATATTTACCCAATGCATTATATGATGATATGTGTCTCACACATACCATAATTAATTCCATATTTATGTGTGCTACATGATCAGAAACATTAATCGTATCATAACCATTGAAACTAAATGAGTATTATAAAAAATTTATCTTATCAAAATATGTGCGAAATAAATAGGTTTCACAGTAATTTCAATATATAGTTTCATGTGAATGAAATCAAGTTTCATAAAAAAATTACTTTAAAAGCAATCCATTAAAATAATAATAATAATTATGGTTTATATTGGTCATATCCCTAGTAAATAGTAAACTATATCAAAGGATTTAATATTATATTGAGAAGTATTTTTAAAGTTCACTTGGACTGTTTCTTAAGGAAAATAACATTTGTTAGAAAATCAATATTTTTAACCCATAAATAAATTTAAAAATAATTTTTTTAAACTCATGGAAAACTTATAAATTAATATTTAAAATTCATCTAAGACATTTCTTGAGGAAAATATCATTTCTGTATTGATAATTTCTTTTTAAAACATAAAATATTTTGAATATTTTTTCTTAAAAAATTTCCATGAAAACATATAAATGAATCATTGAAAAACATATTAAAAAAATTTAATGAATGAATAAATTAAAATCATTTTCCATGAATATTATATTATAAGTTCATTTTAAAAAATAAAAATCATTTTGAGGAAAAATTGTTTTCCAGAACACATATTTCTAAATGATGAGAGAGATATCACCATATTTTCATAAAAATATTTAATTAATTTTAATACATACCAAATAGTGGAAAAATTATTAAATTACATGAGGATATCATGAATAACCATATTAGATGAAAATTTTATGGAATACCCAAGATTTAGACCATGATATATCATCAGTTGGGACATTATCATAAACAATCCCTTAAAATTATGGGATTGTAACAATAATTTTTATGACATTGGAAACATTGAATCATAATACCCATGAAGGAATAACATAAAATAGAACATAAAATATCAATATTATAGATAAATTAATCAAATTACATGTCAATATTGGTTTTATATACACCTAATGAAATAATATGGGCATATGATTACATATGTCTCAAAGAAAGAAAACCGAGACAAAAATCCTTCATAAGTTTGGAAACATACCCATGAAAGGGAGACACTAAAATGGATATTTAAATATTAATATTTTTAATTAGAATAAATATAAAGTACATTCATGGGTAGTATACAGACCAAGATGATGAAAGAGATGGATAATAAGGCGTGTGTCTCATAGAAAATAAATGTAAGACGAGAATTCTATCCTTATGTCTTAAAATATTTCATAAACATTAAAACCACTTGTATATTAAATATATTTATCTTATAAATATATATTAGAAACATATTTATATATATTATACCATATATTATATTCTTATTATTTATTAGTACGTGTTTTTAATGGTCCTATGTTATAGATACATTTTGGGTTATTATCGCTTTATATTTCCAATATGTTTTGAATTGTTTATATTTTTTATTATCTTATTTTCTCATGAGTTAATTATCTCCATAATTATAAAAATTACATTAATAACATATATATTTATTATATATGTATTTATAGTAATACAATTAATTCTTTGATAAGAAATGAAACTATCTTTTCATAGAGACGGTAGGCCATACATAAACCTGAACAATGATTCCATTTTATTATTTTATTGAAGGCAAAGTTAAATTTATATATTTATATTATCATAAAATGAAAATTTTTATTCCATATATTTATTTCTTTACAAAACCCATACCAATACATTCCATGTAAAGTCTGAACGAATCACATCATTGAACAAGGCGGTAGTCCGCTGTACACATGCATGACCTTATGGTATTTCAAAAAAATGAAAATTACAATGCAATGTGTGATATAACAATTAAATAATAATAATAACATCATGAAAACCTAAAATATCATATATAAATAATTTTTCAATCATTATTATGATCCATTGAATGTGGGAATGGAAAAACTAACAACATCGATTCGTGAAGTGATAGTCTGTCGTACTCACAAACAATGATTTTTTAACACATTTGATGGAAGTGTGTGTGTATTAATGTCATAACCTTAACATAAAGACCATATTTAAATTTAAGATATATATTTTATTATATAATAATGATATAAATATAAATAAATGGATTTTATGAAGAAAAAAAATGATGTTCATTAAGGAACATCGCCTCTTCTTCGAGTATCTCCTATTAGTTTTCACCTAAGAACCTACATTATTGGATTTATTTCGAAATTAAGGATTATAGGTTGATATTAGGGAAGTTTAGATGTGATTTGGTTAGGTTTTGGCCGAGAAAAGTGGGTTGAGATGTGTGAATAGAGGATGGCGGATTTTATATGTTGGGTGATTGCAAAACATGTAAATTTTTAAAAGAGGTAATTAAGACAACATTATTTGCAGGTTTACTAGATAAAATAATCCAAAAAACAAAATATTATAAGATATAATGTCCAAATATTTCAATAAAATTGGTTTCTTACTAGTTTCTATGACATTCCCTCTATAAGCATAATGTTTAGTCCCATGGTAAGCATGTTTTTCTCTTAATCATTATAGTTAATTTTAACTATTTACCTAATCACTTTTGTAGAAGATTAATTTGAAATTATTATGAATTATATATTATTAATGTTCCAAATATAAAATCCATTTTTCCAAATTCAATTTATTGAATTTGAAAAATTAATTTAAAATTAATCCTATATAAGGGATGAGAAAGCGGGTTTTTAATGTAAAAGTGTTCAAATGTTTACAAATTTTTCATATCTAAATTAAAAATCGAAATGATTAAAATTTCCTAAATTAGATATATATATATAATTGAACTATTTTTTACTTTAATACCTATTCAAAATAAAATTTATCTTTATAAATTTTTTATATGAAATGTAATTTTAAATAAAAATTCAATCTTTTTACATATTCCGAGAAAAATGAATCATCTATGAAAAATAAAAAAAGTCATTATAATATAATTTTTTCATTTTATTTTCAATTATTAAATTTATTTCATCAAATAATATTTCTAAATGTGTAAAATTTTATTTTTAACACAACCGTTCTGTTATAAGATGAGAAACCTACATTTAGAAAAATGCATCATTTTTGAATAAAAATTGGATATATTCTTATATTTTTCTGGGAATTACATAGGATTAATTAAAAATATATAATTGAATAGATATTATTTTAATTTCACAAAAAATCACAAAATAAATGTTCAATTTATTTGTTTTGGTATAAAGTATTAGATACAAATAGTTTTTTATATAATGATTTCTTATATTTTCAATAGGTTTCTATATTCATTTATATTTTATTGGACACCAATTAATTAACATTAATACATGTTTAAAAAATAATTTAATAATATATTTAATCCTATTCATTACCTCTATTCCAATATAAAAGTGAAAATTATCATATCAGATAATAATATAATATGTCATGTCTCAATAAATGTCAGTTTTGCATATAAAAGAAGATAAAATTAATGTTGTGTGTATTCAAAGCATATTTTGATGTTGAATGTATAAAATTCCTATCCTAGTGTTGCATATAGCCCATGATCAACATGTTTCTTCATGTAATTAAATCCCAAAATAGTTATTTCATGTAACACAAGAAATATTGAGTATTTCGTGAAATGAAAAATATTGAAAAGATTATATTAATTTATAAAATAAATTTTTACAAAATATCAGCGTGTTATAAGTATGGACACTAAAAAAACTCTTATGTGATAAATGTAATAAATTTTTATTTTATTTTTGAGGATATGTACAAACCTTTCCTTGGTTGAAACATACTCTAATTAAATGTGACTATGTTCCACCATTTTCTTGATGGTGTGGTACTTGATTTAAATATTCTTTAACCTAGAATATTTTGAATGATTCTTTCATATGTATATTGAACATTTATTTTCACACCAATTCATATATTTGAATTCCAACTTCACCACCATGTATTTAAGATATGACATCATCGACAACATTTGTGTCACGGATTGAGATGATACAACATATTTAGATTCCATTTTAATAATAGGGATTGAATTTATATACATAGAGATCCATACAATATACCTTCCTCAACAATGAATGAACATTTATAAGTAGACATAAAATCATCAAAATCACTACCCCAATTAATATTTGAATATCAATAAATATAAAATGATTTGTTTTTATACCTACAATAAAAATCAAGAGTATCTTTTATATAGTACAATATCTATTTCATCATTGTAAGATGTGAACCAGTATTATTTCTTTAGAATCATACACATAATTTAATGAAAAATATGATGTCCATTCTACATAATATCAAATATATATGGGTTACTATAAGACTTCAAAAACCAATATGATCCACACATCTTTTATCATTATTAATTTTCCACTTCCTCTTGTTCTACATAATTAGAGACAAATCTCAATTCATTAATTCCAAACTACTTCAATATGTCATGAGAATAATTATCTTGTGACATAATGATATAACATATTATTTTAATGAAATGAAAACTAAAAAAATCTTCATACTAATCATTTTAATCGTAAAATTTTCCCATATTTTGGGAAAAATTTAAAAAACAGTTTTCTCTCTGTTCCCAATAATAAATATGTCATTGAATTACACAATCAAAATATTTAAATTTCTATCATCTACCTGGATAGTGAGTTAAAAATACACCTTCCTTTCAAAAATTCCATTCCCCCTATATTATTTTATTTCTTTTAATAACATGATTAGGGTTATTTTGAAGAACATATAAATCTTTATTTAACATAAATACATGATAACTATAATCATAAATGATAAATCCTTTAGGGTATTCATTATAGAATTATTTCTAATGTTTACTAGTTATAAAGACTCAGTTAAACAACATTTTTGAAACTATATAATTCTGTGTCAAAAAAATTAAAATAAATACCCTTCACATTTAAATATTTGTGACTTGAGAAAATTTCTTAGAAAAATAAATACTATAAATTTGAGAGTATCCCTTGAAAACAAGATGTGATTTTTTCTATTCTACTTTAGCTTTCTTATTTATTTTCAAATCAATCCTTCCCTATTAAATTCTAGTTTTTGGTACATCAATCAAATTCCATATTTTTATTCATCTCAATATTATTTATCTCTTATAAAATTTATGTAATCTAATTCTCATGTTGTAATGGTTCATAAAAATTTTTGGATCCACTTGTGAAATCATGCTAGTACGATCGAAATCCATCAAACTCATCTAGTTTTGAACACACTTTATTTTTTATCCAATAATTATATTAAAATAAACAATATTTTTTCATCTTAAAAACATAGTTTCTATTTTTATGAGGGTTTCCCCATCACTATATAATTTAGAATCATCAAGATATTTTTGAATATATACTTGTGAATCAAGAATAATTATTCATTAACCAATTTATAATCTTAGAGATTATTCAATGCTATCAATAATGTGAAATGATGTTTGTGAAGTGTTTTTATTTTTATGAATTAGTACATGAAAATAGTATAATTATTTTAATAATATTCTTATTGTTATAATGAGAAATGCTTCCACTAGGTGTACATCAAGAAACCTACCTTCATTAATTCTCTCATCAATATTTCTCCATCTTTTTATCTTTAATCATTATATAACAAGGGATTTGAAATAACTTTATACTCATTAATTTTTGATTCATTCCCCAAAACCGATCTTATAGTTTGTTAACTAAATTAGGTAGTAGTAATCATTGATTAAGAATATAGAAAACTAATATTATGGATTGTTTTTATATGTACTCTAAGGTTCTATAATCAAATAATAAGGATCTATCCACGTGAACCAAAACACAGTTATTCCACTATTATACTATATTTTATTGGTCTGTTTATGGAGATATATATTTTTTCATTATTCCTTGTATATGAATAAATCCTTCAAAGCCTTAATTCTGAATTTTGATACTTTTTCAAAATTAAATATTCAATATTACATCCAATTTGGTACTCAATAATAATTTAAAACTGTTTGAATATATAAATAGATTGTGATTTACCCAATATAAAATAACCATATGTAATATAATTAAAATAATTAATAAATGTAACAAAATATTTATCTCTATTATTTTGCATCAAGATTTGTAACCACATTCCCTTGAGTGTTTCAACTCGAAAGGTTTCTTCATCTTCGTATCTGTTTATATAGGATCTTATTCAATATTTTTTTACTTTGTGAATGGAATGATAAGAATTGAGAATTTCATGAATAATTTTTTTTATATTTATCATAATTTACTTTTGGAAAAGTTCTTCTGGCGCTTTATCTGGTAACACATCAGTATCTTGAAGGGCATGCTGTTTGTTTCCCTACATTCTTGCTTTCTAAAGGCGGGCGGCATCCGTTGGTTATTCAGGGATGTTCGCTCCATTATCGAAACAGGATGATGGGATGGTGGTTCCTCCTTCTGTGGATTCATCCTTGGAACTCATTTTATAGTACAGTTCTCCCTCATAGACTTAAGACATTGTTCGTGAAACTCTTCCTTTTCATGTATTCATGGATTCTAGTTAATTACACTACTCCTGTCAGGAAATTCCAAGGAGTCCAGTGAGGGCAACAACCTATGGTTGAGGGAGTAGTCCAGTTGGAAATTGCTGGAGTGTCTGGATCCTAGAACACCAATGTGTCTGGGTTTCTTACACTTATTATATGGATTCTTGAGGGTGTGGAAGCCTGTGGCATCCCACGTTAAGTGTGGGGAATGATATTCCATAGGCATGTCTTTGAGGTTTTCCTCAGCTTCCCATGTTTAACACATGGTACGTAGTTTGTTTAACATCTATCGGAGATGGATCAGACTGATCAGAGCACTAATAAAAATGGATTAGAATGGTGCAACCCCAAGAGGGAACACTAATGTTGGGGCCAACAGATGGTTAGAAATCCGATTGTTGCTAGGAGAAGTGAGAAATTGGGAGACATGATTTACCAGGATGTGGTGGCCCGAGTAAGGATCAGGATGGATATGGATAGTAAAGTGAAGTGGATAGATAATGAGATGAAACTAACATAAATATGACATCGATGCCGGGCTTGAAACTCATAGAGGCGTCCCATGTATTCCTGTGGTGGGGAATTGGTGTATGCATAGTTTGGTGGGATGAAGGGATGCCTACAGAGGTGGCCCGTTAGAATGGATGTACGGACGAGAAAAAGAGGAAGCAGAACATATGGTATGGGAAATGATCTTCCTAAAACACAATTCATCAAGGGAGAGACCATTTATGGGATATGAATGCTGAGCATGAAACTCATGGAGACTTCCTACATATCCCCATTGTAGGGAATCAAAGACCACATAGTTCTGGGTGGGGGAATATAATCAGGGTGTACACATAAGACAATGACTCGAATACATTCTAGTTCTTAGGCATAGTATGAAGAATGGATCAGTATGACTCCCATGGGGAAAAATAGAGTTATGGGTCCCAATAAAGGGGACTACAACAACTTACCATCAATTGTGGACTGTAATTACTTACCGCTAGTTGGGGTTCTAACGGCTTATTATCGATTGGGAGTCACAATGGTTTACCATCAACTGGGATTGGACCTCAATGAGGATACCTATGTATCCTATCTAGGAGATAAAGATCAAAGCCCACGTAGTTCAAAAGGGTACAACTTAACATCTTGTGGGACAAATGGGGGATATAGTTTAATGTCATGCGGGAGAAGGGTGAAACAATGTGAATTGGTCGAAACGAGTAAGTGTTGGGCTTGATCCTCAGGGAGGATTCCTAAAAAACTTGACTTGGATACAAGGGTCAAATTCCATGTGTTTCCAAATGGGGGATATAATTTAATGTCATACGGGATGAAAGTGAACTGATGTGAAGTGGTAAGGACTAATGGGAGTTAGGTTTGATCTTTAGGGAAGCTTCCTACGTACCTTTCCTATGAGACGGGGATCAATGTCCATGTAGTTTGGAATGATTTGGGGCTTACATGAAAATGTGACCCAAGAAGGTTTCCATGGACAATTATTACTCTAATCTCACGTGAGTCATGCTCGGTGTAGGAAACAAGAGGCAAAAATGTCTTATGATTGCATCAAAAAAGGTTAAATTGATGGAAGTGGAGTTGGGCTTACACGTGGTTTGCAGCCCAAAGAGGAAACATGGGCTTATTCGTGGTTAGCGGCCCAGAGAGATAGAGATTGGGACTTACACTAGGATGGATGCATGATGGCAAAAAAGCATTGAGGGAGAGGGATGGGGTAACGAAGGCCCATGCGCCCATCTTTCCTATGGTATTTGGTATGGAAGAATAGTGGATCATGGGTTCTACCTCCTAAAATAAATTATAGGGGATTACACCAATATTTTTCCCTTCCCCGCAGACATATGCTTCTCCAGAAAAGAGGATCTCATTCCACGTGGGGAGGATTTCACTCCCATGAAGACGAGTGGGCGTGGTGAATGTCTGAGACTTGGATACCCATGTGTATTTCATGGGGAAAGGCTATAGTTTAACGTCATGTGATGATGAATATGGTTCTTGGCAGTTTAACATCATGTATCTCGGACGAGGTGAGTTCACTCCCCACCCCTAGCACTTATATAACAGATACCCACCCACCCTTGGGGAAGGGAAGACATCAACAATGCTTTGGAGAGAGGGTCTTGTGGTGTGATTTATTTTGGGGCCCATGTTAGCATGGCCATACAATGAAGATATATCCATTACTGTGTCTATGATAAGAAGCATAAGGCAAAGTAATGCAATGTAAAGCCCTTCCCAAGGGACCTTGAAATCACGTCATACAAACCTATAGGGTCGTACGGGAGAAGGCAATGCAGGACAGGGGTTTCGCGCATAAGAGGGGCTCAGATACGGTGTATAAGGGAGATGATGACACATGGAACCCCTGAGGGGAGTTCTCAGGATGAGAATTTATGCACAAGATGGGATAGTTGCGTGCAAGAGGGAATAGTTGCGTCCAATATGGGACAATTGTGAGAAAAATAGTAACTAATTAAAGAGTACTACGCACGCTATATGATTGTTTCCATACAAATGACATAGGGTAAAAAGGAAATGAGAGAGGATCCATCCCATGTGGTCTCACCTAAATGAGGACCCCGGGGAGACAAATCACACAAGATCCAATACGTTGAGGCCATAGTATTTTGCGTGAAGTCGCACATGAGGTGTCTTTTGCGCAGTAGAGAATTAGTTCTTCTTCTGCCACCATCCCCAAAGGGTTGGGGGGGGGGGGGGGGTAGGGATGGAGGAAGCTTCTATTTTTAGCTGAAAACCTCAGAGGTTGTGCGCAAGAGAAGCTCTATCAATGTTCCTGTTTGACGTTGCATGGGGCGTGTAATGGTTGCATGCCTAGTGGAGTCTTGCTCGCCAAACTCTCTTCCTTCACACCCTTACCATGGGTGGTATCTGATATGCCACCATGAATGACTCCATTTGATGCCTCATTGGGCACATAAGGGTTTGGGCTATAAGGGGGATGTTGCACGCACACCTAAGCCCTTGCACTCCAGTTCCTTGGTGGGTTTGCAGCTGGTCGCTATGACATCCTTCATTTGACATTGAATTGGGTGGGTAAGGGTTTTCATGCCACTGATAATATTACATGCACTCCATAATTCTTGGGCTCAACTCCCTCTGTGTCGGGGAAAATCCGTTTATTCTCAACATGCCTTTGATTTTATAAAAAGAGCCCTCTCATGGACCTATCTGAAATTTGCTGTCGAAAAATGCCCCCTTAGAATCAAAGTTGACAGAGGAACCGATGGTCATATTCTGAGGGTCACGCAGAATAATAGGGATTTTCTTGGTCGGTGGAAGCAAAAAACTATGTTTTTGTTGGCAAACACCTTCCCCACAAGAAAAAGGTGTGGTCTGTGCCTATAAATATGCTTAGGGCCCTCTCTTAGGTCCCCACATTAAATTTTCCGTATGATAGGAATTTGACCTCATGCACAAAAGGATCCACATCCACACCCATGTGCTCATGCCCGATTTTGACTTTTGCCTGTAGCCCTGCCACTTTCGCACCATCAACCATTTTTTCACTCAGACTATTTTTAGCACATTCTTGCAGGCCACTGGTTGTTTTCCACACTCATTCTCCATTCTTTCATGCACGGTCATTTGGGTTTCTGAAAACTTGATATAAATTTATTCTTAGCTGACCAAAGCTGAGGGAGAGGCCACCACAGCTGCAAGAAGGACTCATATGATAATTAATACCTTGATTCTTCACACTAGGAGGTTTTTTTCTAATAATCAAATGCTTTTTGGCATGCTTACACAATGTCCAAAATATTACATCTTGAGTGATAGCCTACTGATATGAAACTATGACATTTTGGAGGAGGTGTTGATGCCTGACTTTGAAATGGATACACCATGGACATGGGTGACATGTGGAGATATTCTCCAATAGTTCAATAAACTAAACAATGACCATCCTAATAGATAAACATAGAACACAACCTTCTACATCCGAAATCTAAATACTGGGACTATTGTATGGAGTGACCCGTTTCTCGAGTAATCTCTTTCTCTTTATTCGATCACCTTCAGAAGAAGAATTTTTTATGAGACAAAGGGTTGGATGGAATGGGACTATAGGTCTAGGAAAAATTTCACTGTAAAATGGGAATGAGCGTACTTTTTACTCCAAACATGGGAGGATTTTAAGCCAGAGCTATGGTCCATCGGGATTTTGGAAGCTATTTGTACATCCCAATTTCACTTCTATCGGCAGTAGGACTTGGTACTAAAACTATTCAGCCATTGGTCTCTTGACACCAACACCTTCCACCTCCACCATGGGGAGGTAGGTATAAGTCTTTTGGACATCCACTGTATTGGGGGAACCCCCTTGTAGAGGTATTGATATGATGAGTTCCTCCCAACATAAAACATATGGGGGATAGAACATGCACCCCCATCTTGTTATGGCATCTACTAGAGCCGGCTATGGAGGAGTTGAAAATAAAATATGTTGTGAATGACATATCTTATCTGGGATGGTTTTTCTTTTTAAGAAGCATTCCAAGGCTTTGAAGGTGCCTGTATGAAAGAAGCAATACCCGAACATATATCAAAGGGGAATGTGGGATCATACTAGATGGTCCTGGGGGTAGAAGAGTATCGATCATGAGGCTTCAGTTTAAATGAATGTTGGGAACCGAATGTACAATATACCGGGTTCCTTGCTGCATTCTTGAGTAGGTGTCGATTACTAGTGAGGAATATGAGGATGTGGGTCCGCCCAGGGATACTAGTGATAGTTGGGATCATGGAGGTGAAGAACATGTTAACCTGGTGGGTGCCCATTTTGGCTAGGCTATACTGCATTTTTGGGCGTATCTTGAGGGGATGTATGCTCATAAGGATATGTGGAACGTTCTAGATCTTTCAGGGCTAGGTTGCATCCCACTAAGGGGGGGGGGGTATGATTTCTCAAATTCCATTCTCCCTCTGGTGATATTATGAGACCATTCTTCTACAACATTGCTATAATCATCCCACTGATGCTTAGAGAAGAAGGGATAAAGCTCAAGATTTTCAGCCATACCCATTTCAACTGTCACCCATCTCAGAAACCCATTGGTTAGATGGTAGATGATGGGTAATCCCATTGGTGTAGAGGGAGTACCTGTACAACATCATGGGTGGTTCAATGGTAGCCCAAATTGATGGAAAAATCTTCTATGAAACATACGTTGTTACCAGGTTTTCCTGGAAGTTTGGGTTCATGTAGCAGATTCCCAGGAATGTATACATAAAATTTTAGGAAGAACGACATCCCTTCATTCTCCTACAACTATGGATTATGTTCACAAACATAGGCCGGGGTGAAATAATCCCTCTCCCCCTACAAATGTCAGTGATGGAATGTTAACAGAGTATGCAGATTACAGAAAAAATCCATACCTCAAGGTGATTCTATATAAATTCATCTGTAAAATCAAACCGTCAAGTGTGGAGTCCGAAGATCAAGGAGTTAGATGAAGTACTATGGGATAGGTGAGAATAATAATGGTCTAGGTGGATAGTACAACATGGGTGTCACTTCATCGGTAGAAGAATTGTAAGGCAAGAACGTACCTCCAACTTCTTAGGAGGGTTGGTCCCGTAGGGGGCCTTGTGGGCCAGCTAAGGATCTTTCTAGGAAGCAGCTCATGCACCTCATGAATCAAACTGCCGATGACATATTCCCATCTCTCATATGTTCCTGGTGGATTTTGTGACAATCTATGACTATCTAAGAGTTTCGGCAGAGGTTGGTGCATACCGAGCTCAACATGCCTGACTTAGGGTGCATCGAGGTAAGAGATAGGGAAAACTTTCATTGTCGGCTTGCATACCTGGCATCCATGGATATGTACGCATTCTTACAGGGGAGATATGAAGAGCCATATCTCCTTGTGAATGTGATTCTCAACCCTAAACATGACCCAGAGAAACTCCCATCTGAGGTTGAAGATTTAGTGGAGGAAGAAGATGAAGAGGAAGAGGAGGAAGAGGATGAAGAAGAAGCAGATGAAGAAGAATAAGATGACGAATATTTTAAATGTCATTGTGGTGAAGTACCATTATAATAACTTAATTATAGTGAATCCCTCATGAGAGGGGCAACATTTCAGGTTCTGATGCATTACTGGATGATCAACTTTATGTGAGTTTAACCCTTGTCTCCATTAGCCTTTATCTTCTCACAATCCTTGCTTATTGAAAAAATTAGATCCATCTTAGGATCACATGGACAACGTCACCCAAGAGTCCATCCCTGCATGGGATGACGATGTGCCCATGGAGGTAGTAGAACATCCTTATGAACCTGTCTTTGGAACCAATCAAGTTGGGGAACCAGTTATGGTTCGAGTAGATCGTGATGATCCAGAAGCAATATATGAAGAGGCAGCCTCCATGTTTCCCACCATTCCCATAATTAAAGAGGAGATATTGCTAGTAATTGATTTAACAAGTGTTGAGGGATCTCATGAAGTGGAAGCTCCCACCATGATGTAGGCATTGGATACTAGTGTGCTTTGCTCCCATGAGTCTTTATCATTGTTGGCTCTAATTTTTTAAGAAATTCATCCAACCAAGATATTGATTCCCAATAAAGTTATCGCTAGGTTGGAGGTTCAAAAAACAAACAAGTCTAAAACATCTATAGAATCCCTGACAGTGATTACATAAGATCTTATAGAGCCACTATTCGATTGGGCCATACCCTAGTACTCGATGAGCCGGAGGCTGTAGTCATGGGTGATAATGCTTCCAGGGTGTAACTCCAGCCTGACGGAAGTGATGTCGCTAAAGGAGATATAACTTCAGACGAGGACCCTTCCATTGAACTCTTGGATTATTTTTCTGAGTAAAATCCTGTGGGCCCAGAGGATATAGAGGATTCTGACCCAGACGTAGCTGAGGAGAGCCACATGACACATTTCAAGGTGTGGAAGTGCATCAAATGATTTCTTAGTCATCCACAGAAGGAATGGCTAAATCTAATGGGGTCCCATTGCACATGGATACACTTTCTTTGAGTTGGAGGGGTAGATGCTCATAGTCGTCACATAATGATTCATGATTACATGTATGAGAATATATAGGAGAATAACCAATGCTTTAACATCACCTAGTTCCAGAAGGAGTCAAAGAATACCCAAGAATTCCGTAAGGCTAAAAAACAATTCTGATGCCTTGAAGAGTGAGAAAAATAAAATAAGGAATTTATCACAACCCACTTTGAGCTCATTGAATAGTTGGGGTCCCAACTGGCGAATGCCCTGGAGTAGGTAGTGCAGGAAAGTCGCTAAATGATTGAGGTACAAGAGGAATAAGTGTGAGCATATGAAAGTTCTAATGAGTTACACACTACATCTACTAGTTTAGAGAGTTATTTCAGGGGGTGGAAGGCAGTTCTAGAGGCCACAAACCAGAATGTGGAAATACGGGAGAAATCTATCAAGGATGGTGATCCTCAAAGGGCCTATTTTTCTGAACATCAAAACTTATCCTTGTTGGTTTGTTTAAATTCTGAACTGTGTGCATGGATGCATCATTTATTTTCCTATTTTATTCAACTCATTTTGATCATAATCATAAAGTGATTAAAAATAGATCCCTAAGCTCATGTGGGTGTCACCCGATGTGAGAAACAAAATATGGATATATCATTTCTTCCATTAAATGTTGGAGTGCCAACCAAAATTTGGTCCTTCTATATTTGGTCAACTGATATGGATTTCCATGAAAATGACTGAGGCATGACTAGAGAATGAAGCTCTCAGAATAGTCGAATTTCCATTTTCCCAACGTGCTCTAGTTCATGAGCAGGGAAACACCAGAGGTGTCAAAATAAATCCGAACAGCGGGTAGTGGAAGGTGTGAATCACGATACCCATAATTTATAATAACATAGGGATGGCATGAAAATGAATGATAAATGTTATAAATTTTCAAAACATAGTATCCCTATTGAATTAGGCTCAAATGGGGATTGAAATTGAGGGCTGACTATTGACCATGTTCAAAATATGGGGACTTACTCAAAATTTCATCTATTAGTCTTCCAGAACACTGGCCCAGAAAAGTAGGCAAGCCATAAGCTGAGCATCTATACTATTTCGGGGTTCCTTCAGACTTGAGAGGGAATAAAAATGTAGATAATCGGCACACAAATCATGGAGGTTAGAGTGATGGTTTGTTCTAATAGAGTCCAACACTCCACAAATTATGCCACTGTGGCAAAGACAGATTTCGTGGGCACATCGGTCTAATTAGGGATCATACATATTTCTAGACAGGAACTCCCTAGCGTGGACCTAGAATTCCATGTAGTTTTACATCATACTAATGAAGATGATAGACACATATTTTAATTTCATATGGTGAGGATGGTGCAAATCGTTTTATGGTAATACTTCATGGACCAAGATCCAGGCTGAGGGGCCAAAAGGGTTAATGACCCTAGGGCTGGGCGTAAGGTGAAATTCATGGGAATTTCTACATATCCCATAAATATGGGGATCAATACAAATGACCTTTTTTCGAGCAACATGGATAGATACCAATGCAGGTAGGGGGGATCCTCTTTTGAGAGGAATTTGATGCATCCCATAATTAAAATAGGGAATCCTGAACTTGTTCAGGGTAGAACCACAGTTTAATGTCATGCATCGAATACATGTGGACTTGTGTAGTTTAATGTCATAAGGTAGGAAAATGAGTGAAAGGGAAGATCCTAACAAGGGAGTACATGATGCAGTATCTATAAACCTGATGATAATTAGGACATAATGAGTTTTCACCACACCACGCATCCCCGCAGATGTTTTCTAGGTCCAGCGACCAAAAGTGGACATTAAGCTAGGACTAAGGTAAAGTGGTTTGGCATTCATATGTATCCCATTAGGATGGGAATTAATCTACACGTTTTTCTAGAATCATAGTTTAACATTTTAGGGGATGAAAAGTATGTGTGGTATAACAGCACCAGTATACACCCCACAAAAACTACCAATCCCACATGACTCGTGCTCGATGTGGGAACAAGGAGTAGTGATGGGATATCCCTGGTATAGAGAGTCACACATAATGGGAAATGTAATGGTAGGTGAACTACATAACATAATTATTGACCCTCCTTCCAAATGCACATTATTGCACGGGGGTGTAAAAAAGATTGTGCTAGAATTTTTCTTATACATAAAGGAGTGGAATGATGTGAGTAATGGCGCCCGAGATCTGGGCTACAATGATGGTGGCATGACAAGAAGGGATAGCTGCTGACAAGGTTCCAAACTTAGTATATGTTTTTTGATAGCCTGACATCGGGACATACATATGAGGGTCGACTGTTGACCATGTTCGAAACACTAGACCTGTCAAAAAATCAAATCTGAGGTATTCTTAGGAATTATCCCATGACTGTAGGTGATCAAATGTGGTATGAGACCAAGCCATATTAGGGCCCCTTAAGATGTGTAAGAAGATGTAGATCCAAATAAAGGGCTCATGAAGCATTGACATGAGATGAGGGATTATCCATGTGAAAACTCTAATCTTCCATCTCATTGCCACAACACATTTGAGTATGCTAATGAGACAAGTCAGATAGAGGGACTTCAATCCCTTTCCATGGAAAATAGTCTTGGGTCACATGTTCCTATCATAAGGATGTAGAGTGGACCATTATGAGGGGAATTTGGGTTAATGGAATTTGTGTAGGGTTGCGAAGCAGCCAAACCTGACATGTTGTTCCTGGGGGAAGATCTTATTTCATGGTTTTAGAACATGTAATAGGATAGGAAGGGACAAGGGAGAAACCTGGTATGGTCGTTGCAAAACCTGTGATGAACGAGAAACCTGTGATGGGAGAAACCTGAGGCATTTTCCACACCATATACTCCCAAAAGATTTTGGGAAAAGGGGACGAAAAAGGGGAAAGATTTAATATTCCTATGGATGGACCCATTAATGAAATTTTTTGGCGTTCCTACATATCCCATGAGTATGGGAATTAATCCACTCACAGTTCTGGGAAATATCAAGTAGTTTTACGTCTTCAAATAAGGATAGAAAAAGATATTATTTTTTAAGTCATAGAGATCATACCATAGATGGAAAGGAGGAAGGGTGACACATGGTGCAGTAATTATCAAACTCAATGTGAATGAGGATGGTAGGAGTACATATCACACCACATGCTTGTCAAGAAGGTTTAAGGCCGAGGTACCAAAAATGAATGTTGGTTGGGACTAAGGAAAAGTGTGTGGGAATTCCTATATACCACCATCACAATGGGGGTCAATTCATACATAGTTATGGAAGTGTCATGGTAGGGTACCATTAACAAGAACAACGTTGTCATGTGGGTATGGCCAACACACCAAAAGAAGCGGAATTTGATAAATCTTGTATGTCTTTTAGTGTAAATTTATGTTTTTTATGAAGCATAAAACATGTCATGGAAAATTTTGATTTCACTCTACGAATCAATCCATATGTAGTCCTTGACAAATGGTATCGTGGATAAGTTATACCCAACATGATGTCTCCTTTGGTGAAGACATCACAATGCAATTCCATTTTTTATCCCATGAACAAGATGATATTTTCATAGTTTAAGGTCATATGATAGGACCAACCCCTTCATTTTAACATCATGTAGAAAAGATGTAAGAGTTTAAAGTCATGTGGGACCAGTGATCAAATATTAGAGTCATATGACATAGATGCATATAGAAAATATGAGTTTTTAGAGGGGAATGCACATGGTGTGATAAAGCATACCTGACATGAATGAGGATGGTAGGAGTCCATATCACACCAAGTGAAATTCCATGGAAGAAAACTTAGTCCAAGGGGCCAGAAAATTTCAGATAATATGGGGTTGAACCCGTGGATGAAATGCCCTTGTGTTCCAATATATCCCATAAAGATGGGAATCAATCCATATATATTTCTGGAAGTTTTTTTACGTCATGCAGGAAAATGGTATTGTTTTACATCATGTGGCAAAGATGTGGAGAGATTTCAATTTTAAGGTATTAGAGCTCATACCATAGTGAAGTGAGACTCTTCCAAACAAGTAAAAACCTTGACCAAATTTCTAAGACCACGTGAGCTATGATCGATGTGGGAAAAAAGGAAGGCAAAGATCTTTTCAGGACATGGAATACAAATAAAGGGGAAATGGGTGCAGAGCCCCTAATGATGCCTCATATTGGCTTTGTCCTCCTATCATGATAACATGCACTGAGGGATCACACCAAGAGTGTCGAAATTCTACTTGGACATGATGTAGTGAAAAAGAATGTGAATCATGCAATAAATATTTAGGGCTCCATGGGGGTGGTGTGACGATGGAGGATAATAGTTGACCATGTTCGAAACACAACATCAATATAATCTGACCTAAAATGGGAACAAAAAATGAGCGTCAACCGCTGACCATATGTGAAACATGGGAATTCTATCAATTTTCCATTCAAATTTCTTGGGGATATTAGCCCAAGGTGGTAGGAGAGCATTGGGGCCTAGCATCTATGTCGTTTGGGGGTCATTTCGAAAGTGAAAGATGATGAAATACCATTTGAAGGGGGAACATGAAGCATGAAAATGAGAAATTACATGTCTGTAGAGTCCAACACACTAGGTCCAAAACCAGAGTTCTTCTAAGAATACTGGTGAACTTCCAAAGAGGGTTGTGGGGCCCAACTCAAGAGCAGCTGACTTGAAAAGAAGATTGTAGAACATGGGGATGAAGTGTTCTCAGGAGGGAGAGGTATGTGGCGTGGCTGTCACAAACCCAATGTGAAAGAGGACATATTCCCATTCCACACCACATACTCTTCGCATGGAAGAACTCATGTTAGGGAGCCAGGAGGATTAGGAGGTTTCTAATAATCTGGGATGTAACTGAAGGATATATGTTTAGGTGGTCCTATATATCTCATGAGGACGGGAATCAAGCCATACATAGTTCTGAGAGTGTATATTAACATCATGTTGGAAGAAATGTGGACAAGAGTTGGTGTACTTAGGTAATATGTGTGGCATGGAAACAATACTCAAGACATTAAAGAGGACATAAGCCCATACAACAATGCATAATCTTAAATGAGAACATGGGCCATGGGGGTCGAAATGGATAATGGACCTGAGATGGGAAGTCACATCCCGTCTGCAGTTTTTCGTCTTACAGTGAGGATAGTCAATGATCTTAGTTTATGTTCATGGAGCTCAGACTATATATACATGACCCTTTATGTAGGTATTTTCTTAAAAAATATCTTAAGACTATGTTAGAAATGATCGATGTGGGAAACAAGGAATTAGATTAGGTGCTCCCAAACATATAAGGGTACATAAATGAGGGAAGGAGATCAGGCAGGGTTAATACTTAATAAATAAACACTCCTACTAGAGATAGACAAATGTTTGTATGGGTAGAATGGAAAATGAACCACTTCACTAAATATGTGGGACATAACGGGATGGTGATAACAATGGGAAATAGATTTTTACTGCATTCAAAACACCACATCAACATTGTATGACCTGAAACAGGAACAACCAATGAGTGTTGACCACTAACCATATTCACAGTGTGGGACATGTATCAATTTTACATTCAATATCCTTGAAGACATTGGACCAAGTTGATATGAGAGACCTCGGATCTAGCTTCTATTCCATTCGGGGGTCCTTTTGGATGTGAATTATGGTGAAGATGAAAATAAGGGGGATGTGTGGAGCACAAATATGCCTGTGAAGTTTTCATGTCACGTGGAAAGGGAGAATGAGGTGGAGATCACCAAGGAGGAGGATACATGATTTGGTCAAGAAAATCCTGACATAAGTAAAGTAAAACAAAGATTTTACCATACCATGTGTTTTGAGAAACATCACGGCATAGGGGCTGGACCCAAGGGGACCTCCTGCATCTCATGGATGGGCCTATCGACTAAATGTTAGGGCATTACTAAATATATCATGAGGATGGGAATCAAGCCTTATGTAGTTATGAAATGGCCAGGTAGTTTAACGTTGTGCGGTGAGGATGTGGGAGGATAGGAGAATAGGTGGGGCACATGATGCAACTATCGTAACACTGAATTGAGTGGGGGACAACGAAGCCCACACTACATGATGTGGGATCTTCCAAAAAAACTACTCCTAGGGGGATATTCATGGAGAAGGGTTTGGGGGATAGAATCAATGAAAAGGCTTCCAAGTGTTCATATGTATCCTATGAGGATGTGAATATTTACTTTTATAGTTTTTAAAGGTTCCATGTAGTTTAACGTAGTGCTGTGAGGTCGTGGGTATGGAGAGATCTTAGTTTAAGGTCATAGAGATCTGACCATAATGGTATATCTGTCACTCTTAGTTTGACGTCATACAGGACAATTGTTGAGTAGTTTTACATCCTTCACCTTGGACGAATCACACATTTTAACATCAGGTGGAGAAGATGTAATAGTTTAAGGTCATGTGGGATTATTTACTCTCGAAAATTATTTCTTGGGGAATTTGGAATTTGTGGGAGGAGTTATACACTCACCATCCTTGGTAACTATGGAGTATGAGCTATTGGGATAATGATTGTGGATGATGTAAGGTCCTTCCCATTTGGGATCCAGTTTTGGTGGTTTTTCATCAGGTATCATCGGTGTTCTCAAATCCAACACCATGTCACAGTGAAAGATACAGAGGTGGAAAATTTTCTTGTCGAAAGCTCTAGATATCTTGTTCTGATGCCTATATAGGTTGTGAATGGAACCAAGCGTGTTCCTATCAAGCACTTCCAGTTCATCCAAACAGACAGTACTTGCCTTATCTGGTGCTTTCTGACCATATAAATGTGTGCATAATGAATTAAAATGAATCTCGATGGATATGATGACTTCTGTTCCATACAATAAGGAAAATGGTGTCACTTGAGTGGAATTATGAGTTGTCATGTGATAGGACCGGAGTGCAATGGGGAGATTTTCCATCCAACTCATATTGTTTTGACCAACCATTGTCTCTGGGATGTTATAGAGGGATTTTTTGAATTCCTCGATCTTCCAATTTTCATGCATGTGATATCAGGAGGTGTAGATAGAACTAATGTTCTAATTGGCATAAAATTTCTTCATCTCAGTAGCCCAGAAGTTGGTGTCATTATCACTGAGGATGACATGAGTGGCTCAAAATTGGAAAATTATGTTGGAGCTCACAAATTCAATGATTGAATGGGCCTTGACCTCCTTGAATAGAACTGGCTCTTCCCACTTGGAAAAGAAATATGTAGGGGTTATGATGAATCTTCACTGGAGATCCATTACTGGTGGATATGGTCTTGCGACGTCAAGCCCCAGACCAAAAAGGGCCAAGAATACATGGTAGTGTGGAGAGGATTTGGTGGATGATTCACAAAGTTAGAATTTATTTGTCATGAATGGAACCTCTTGGAAAACACTCTGTAGTCATGGATCATGGAGGGACAAAAATACCCCAGTCTCTAGATCTAGTGAGATAGCTTAGGCCTAATCTGAGGAGCCCTACTAGAACTGGCATTAACCTCCTACATGACCTGAATAATCTGACCTCCGTGAATTCAACAGAGGAGGACTCCATCAAACACAATTTTTTAGAGGATATGCCTATGATAGGGGTCACTCTGGAAGGTAAATTGCAATGTGCTGGGTCGGATTCGCTCGTGCTCAGCTCAATCTGTCAGGAGATTATCATGCTGGAGGTACTTGATAAAGGGGGTCCTCTAGTCAGGAGTTTCCTCCATCACTACGAAAGGGGGACCTAGGGGTCGTAACGTAGAGGCACCGACAATGAGGTGGCTTATCATTGGGCTATCATCATCGCCTAGAGTGATGGGGGTGATGAATCTTCAGTGTGCCAAATGGATAATTAGATCATCCTGATCAGACTACACAAGTGTTGTAGCCAGGCTAGCTAGGGCATCAGTTCGACTGTTTTGGGATTGTGGTTCATGGGTAACCTCTTTCCAAGATGCGAACTGAGCCATCAACTGGCGGGTACATTCCAACAGTAGTATGAGATCTGGCATCCTGACAACATAATCACCGTTGATAACTTGATGACTAGTTCAGAGTCTCATTTCACATTCAGGTGGGCAACATCAATCTTGAGGGTAAGATTTAGGCTTTTAATGAGATCCTGATACTGTACTTTATTTTTGGTATATCATTCTGATAGAAAAAATAAATATGGAAGAATGGCTAGTACTGGCGTGATTAAGATGATAGCCATGACCACTCAGTTGAGTCTGGTCATTGAGTCTTCTACTTACAGGGCTTCGGGAATCACCATCAAAGTATAATTTTCCAGCATGAAACATCTTGGTATACTGATAGGATTGCCTCATCCAGAAAATCAAAGACTACAGACTAGTTTACAGGAGTTTCATGGGTGAAAAGGAATTTTTCTAATGCCTTTTCCTTAATATCCATTTATTGGACAAACCTGATGTCAAATTTTTAGAGTATTACTACACACCTGCCAAGACGTTCTTTCAACATGGTATGGTTTAGGATGTACTTTAGTTGATCCACTAGGGACCCTAGCCATATCTCTTGTTGATGTAAGCAATATCTCAATTCCTGCACTATGAATACTAGTGCAAGATAACTCTTCTTGAGGGAGGAGTATCTAGTACCTGTATTGAGGAGCATGTGGATGAGGTAGTAATGACTATTATCCATTCCCTCATTGTTCTTATGGGTTAGATGGGTACCAAGAGATCGTTCAATGGTGGTCACATAAAGTACCAATGGATTTCCAAAAGTGGGTGGCATTAGAACTAGAGGTTGTAATAGGTACTTCTTGATTTCCTCGAATACAATATATCATTCCTCATCCCACTGATAAATAGTGCCTATCTCCATGAGCTGAGAAAATGACTTACACTTGCGGGCCAAATTTGTGATGAATCGGCATATGTAGGAAAAGTGGCCTTGAAAGCCTCATAGTTCTTGAATGTTTCTCAGAGGAGACATCTGACTGATGTACTTAATACTCTCTATACCAATCATTATGCCTCTATATCAGACAACGATGTTGTGGAAATTTAACAAGGTTACCTCAAAGGCACACATCAATTGGTTCATCATTAGATGGTCAGAACGGAGGAATGCAAATACATTCTCAGGGTCTTTGAGATGGTCTTAATGCTGGCGAGATTTGACCACCGGGTCGTCCACATATAATTCCACTAATATCCCTATGATTAGATTAAATATGCGATGCATGGACCGTTGATAGGTGACACTTGCATTATTTAGACTGAAGGGAATTACCTAGTAGCAAAAAGTACATTTTGGTGCCCCGAAGGCTGTAGAATCTTCATCCTTTGGGGGTCATTTAAATTTTGTTATACCTGGAATACCCATATATGATGGAGAGATCCTAGAACCTAGAAGTGGCATTAATCAATAGTTCTATCATAGGAAATAGAATATCATCCTTCACACAATGATGGTTAAGATCCCAAAAGTCAATACAGATCATGATATGTCCATTTTTCTTCCTTATGAGAACGTTATTGGCTACCCACCTAGGGTACTGTAACTCTATGAAGAAAATGAATTTGATTAGATTATCATCCTCAGCCTAAAAAATGGCCCCCTGAGAAGGATTCATCTTTCTGGGAGGTTATTTGAACCCATGATGAATTTATTTGAGACCGAGGCTGTGGAAAATGACTTGAGAATACTGTCCTCGAATCTCATTGAAACTCCCAGAAAATACATCATGATGTGGATTCATCAAGTCCATGTATTGATGTTTCTTTTCAGCAGACATAGAGGCCCTGATCAATGTGGGTTTTCGATCTGTCTTACTGCCGAGGTTCACATGTAACAATTCATCAACCATGGGGGAGACACATTCTTTGAAGGTAGGAGGAGCATCCTCAAAATCCCTCTCTTAATTCATTAAGAAGGAATCCTCTGTGGGAGGCAATTCCAGTGAATTAACAGATGCATATGGGAAGATGGTGCTAGCCTAAGCGGTGATAATAACTACATCGGGGGACACATGGGTTCTCGAAACCGTAGCGATGAATGCTATCAACCCGATCAAAAATATTATTCATCCCATAGGGCCATTTTTGATGATATCCAAGAAACAGTGGAAGGCCATCTTGTGCTATTTTATCCCATCCTAGCGAAACAAGATTGTATAACTTATTTTTGATTCCATGTGGTGGATATCTCTACACCTTATGGGAGTAAGGGGCTTTGGGATCACCCGATCATGATTCATGTGTGAATATGAAGTGATATTCTGGCATCCCCTAGTATTTGGAATTTTCTTCCCTCTTATTCCCGAAACAAAAGAACATTTCCCTTAATCCTTGGTTGTGGCCTCCAATCGGTGGATCCTAAAAATTTAGGCATCATCCCAGACTATCTATGGGGCAGTCATAATCATAGCATGTTCAACCTCATTATCATAAATCTTCTTGTCCTTGCTCTTGTAATAATCAGCATCTAGGTGGTGGTATTAACAAGAGAAAAAGGGAGATTCAACACCTTGGAGCATGCCCACTCGACCTTTAAGGGAGTACTTAATGGAACTGGTGATACAATTAAGGGATGACCCCATGCAGGTGATTCCATGGATTACCCATCAACATGTTGTAAGAAGTGTCATGTGAGACAACCATAAACTCGGTGCTAGATACTAGACCACCGAACTGGGTCTTTAGGCTGATCTTTCCAATCAGTTTTTGTTACGTCTTATCATAACCTTGAATTTTCAGGTCATATGGACTCAGATCATTCTCCAACAAATACATTTTTTGAAGTGTCCGGGTTAGGATTTGGTTAATTCTAGATCATGTGTCGACAAGATAGTGATGAACATCCACTCCGTTGAAGTGGATAGTAAGGTACAGTGGGATGATGTGCCTCTATATGGGGGATCCTTCATCTTCTCTAGATAAAAAGATAATTTCCAGACATTCATCATGCTCAAATTCCTCACCATTGAAGGCTTTTACGACTGCTACCTCCGTCTCAAACTGGCGGGAGATTCTTAAATCCGTGGTGAGGTATTCAAGAATATCCACTAGTAGGTGAAGATCTTCAAAGATGGAGTTCCTCACTAGAATTTTGGAATGATGCTTAAAAATATCATACTTCCAGGCCAAGCATGAACTTCTTCTTAAAGGAGGTTGTTCTGTGATAGGGTGAAAGACGAGCCCTTTTGGCTAAACCGGTGGATGACAAGTGATGAGAATGTCCCAATTTTCTCTAGTTGAAACATGTGGAGTGACTACCTAATGTGGCCTAAATGACTACATATGGTCCATAATAGAGCATGGATGGTAGTGTCACAGTCATGGAAAATCTTCCTGATCATTTATCATAAACGATGGTGAAGGCTGATTTGATGACACTAGATGAGAAGGGTGCACATGTTAAGATTTTCACTGGGCTGGTTGATTGGTTTTATGGCATGCACAGTCTAGATGTAAGTACTGATTGAGGCACTCCGATGACCAATATAGCCACAGATTTATCAACCATGGAGACTGTTGGAGACGTTGGGAGAATCCATCTAGTGCTCCTCTTCATCTGGAATCATGTAGGGGTTCCCCAGCTCCCAAATGTTAACTGAAACTTACCTTTGATCGTAATAGGAAGAATCCTCCACCACTAGATGGATTCTGGGGGAATCTCCATCTCCATGGTCATGAAGCCGTAGAGAGTACGAGATGATGAAGACCTTGGTGTGGGGATTTGTTTTCCCTTGCCTCACCAATGCTTTCTCTTCTGAGAAGATGGTGGCTGAGACGTCGATCCAAAAGTCATAGTTGCGGGTGACATGGAATATCCTGAAGTCTCATGTCAATACATACATACAAAAATAATACCGTGGGGTATGGGCGACTACCATACTTGCCACCCAATCATCATACTTTTGAGAGTTGTCGTTGGGAACCTAATGCCACTAACCCTCACTGTCAGTACCACTGTCTTGTGTCACAAATACACATGCCACCTATGCTAAAGATGGGCCGAACCTGACTATGTGGTTATGAAACTATTCATAAAGCCATTCAGTAAACACATAACATTGTTTGAGGGTGTTCCCCAGGATCTGGTGATAGGGGTAGTAACTGGTGTGATCAACGGGATCTGCCTATTCGGGCCTCCTGCATCAGTGGGAGCTTGAGCCTTGTTGAAAGAGTAGGTTCAGTTTCTCATATCCGGGAAGGGGGATGTAGGATCCAATCCCTAAAGAGGGGCTATAAGAGCCTTTTGAGGATGTAGAACCTGGATATTTAGCCTTGGTGGTGGTGGCACATTACATAGGGGTGCCTGGCAATTTTGAGGAGGGTGCTAATATGTCGGAGGCTGCGCCTAAGGCAGTGGGTCACTACAAGGATGTGTTGGTAGACCACTGGTAATAACTCCAGTTTTGTGGGTGCCTTTATTTTGGCCACCAAGATAGGCGCAACCTTAGTATATCTTCTCACTGGAATTGCGGGAGGCAACAAATGTGCCTACTTGGCCTATAGAATGGCTTCCTCTAGCTGTTGGGCCTTATCAGAAAAATCCAAGAATCCCTCAATATAACAACCCGACCCCTGTAGACGAGAGCCAGTGCATTACTTTTGATATTGGCATGGTTAGAATGAATGAAAATTCCAAAGGAACTATTAGATTATTAGTCTTGAAGAAACTAGATATATAGATGTTCTCAAATTACATTGTAAAAGTTAGAAAATACAATACATAATGAAAATAAAAACTGCATCCACAAGTACTCAAAAAACAATCTCCTCTTTTTCACCTGTTGAAAGTAAACAATGAAAGGGGTGAGATGAAACGCTCATTAAGGGTTAAAAATAGCGGAAAAATGAGTATAACAATAATTGAATCACAATCAATCTAACCTAATCAATTTGGTATTGTGAATAAATGAATTACTAAGGCCATTAATAAACTGAAAATGAAATTGCATTCATAGACTTTGTAATAGTGAAAAACTCATGGATAATAATAATAACTAATAATTAACAAAAGAAAATGATTATTAATTGGACGTCATGTATATGGCACATGAAACCATAATACCGTTAAAATGGTTTGTTCTATGGGTAGAAACCCATATGATTTTTGGAAACAAACTCAATGGGTTTGTCGCCAACTGATTTGTCTCATGAGACCTACCAATGCATCGAGGGGATATAAAAGTCCCCACCTACCACTGCATGTCCAAAGAATTCCATATACTTTAATTCAATATAAGAGAAATATTCCATTTCAATATTCGTATATAGTAGAGTATATAGATTCATCAATATTTCCATAATTAAAATAACATTCCAAAATAAACACCGTATGTAAAATGGTATATGGTTTAGACAACAACATATCCATGATATGAGATTATGGATATTTATTATCAATATTATTTCAAATGAAAAGTGATCTGAAATGGGCAGTAGGTACACCACATAAGGATTATTAGGTTCACAATACAAAGTTAGTCACATCAAAATGGTAGTTGAGACAAAAGCCCTTACCATAATGTAATAGGTCGAATCATATGACCAAAAAAATTAAATATCAAATGAATCATTGAATTAAATGAATATAAAGAGAATAATGTTATTTTATATCAAATATAAGTACGCCTATTCCACATATAAGAAATAAGTGGCGAAAAATGAAAATCTCACAGAAATGAAAGTGAGATGAGAAACCCCTTACAAACATTTCAGCATGGTAATGAGTGTTATTAAGAGGGCTTAATGAGAGGTAAAGGGTTATTACATTATTTATATGTCACAAGGGAAGTATGGGGGAGGTGAAAAAACATGACCCATCATTATTAATTAAAAATTAATGGGCACAACATAGGGGGGATTCTTGAAGAAAAGTGAGAGAGAGGATCCCTTACCTTATGCTAGAAGGTGTTCTTCATTAACAACCTGAATAATCAAATATAGATTCAGTAATTAATTATTCCAGAACCTAGTAAACATTTAATTGATATGGTATAACCTTATTAAGTTCATTAATAGCCTTTTTTATGGGTTTAAGAGATTCAATTTTATTGTTTTGGAAGCATTTTCTTACTTGGTTTCATGATTTGTTTACTTGTATTCATGAATGGAAGTTGGTTTGAAATATGGTTAAACATCTAGAATCGTTAATATACATTAATAGTGACATTAAAAATGAATAAAGGATCTTATAATGACTACGTTTATATACCATGAGGATGACTCATTCGATGAGTTAAAAATAAACGCTTGAATTTGGCTTGGTAGTTCTGTGCTAAATAAACTTGTTTTGTATTATTATTCTAGATTATGTATGTGTAAGGATTCCAGAACATTAATCAAGATAAAATACATATATTATGACATGGTTCAACCATAAATATGGTTTCATTACCTGTAATTAAGGAACAATTGAAGAACAAAACTTCGTCATCCACGAAGGATATAAATTGGAATCTCATGGACGTTGATTTCATTTATAAAAATAAAAGGGATGGAGTAAGAATACTGATGATGGTTCTTTCATTAAAATGATATAAATCAAGTATATAGATGATACTGGAGTTATTATTATCATTTGGATAGAGAAGGTGAGGATAGGATAACAAATGAAGATAAATTCAAATGAAACTAAAAGAAAAAGAAAGGTGTTTTACCTCTTGAAATTACTTCGTCGAGAACCTCCTTATGGGAAGGGATTTTGGACATTTAGAAAGACCAAGAGATTCCAAGTAGTGAGATGTGACTAGGGAAGTTTATTTGGGCAGAAAATTGAGGTGATTCAAGGCTCAGAGGAGTGAAGATAAGAGAGAGTGGTTAGGGGTTTTTATAGTGGAGGAGAGGGGTAAATTTGGAATATTTAATTCATTATTTTATTATTTCCCTCAAGACAACCAATAGAGTTGTTTCATGTGACCTCTAACAGTAATAAGTGCATGTGAGTTTTATCCAAGTGGCCTTGCATCACTTATGATGCCATAAGAAGTGTACTTAACTGATAATTTGCATATACAATATTTTATCGTATTTCACTATTCATTAAATATTCTAAAATTTCAGAAAAATCCTGGAAATTTAACATAACCATTTATCAATGTGTAGAAATCAGAAATGAACTCCAATTTTCAAAATTAATTTTCTATATATTATTTATTTATTTTAAAAATAAATCCATAGTTAATTCGAAAAATAACACTCTTAAATTGCAAATAGTTTTATTTCCCATTGAAAAACTAATTAAGATATCATTATCTTATTTCCCTAAGAAAGTAAAATAATTTTATTATTTACTATTAATAAGGGTCATATTACTATTCATATTACTATTCATAAGGGTATGATACTATTCACGAAAAATCAAGTTTGTTCTCTCAGACTCCAAATGACTTATTGATCACAACTCTAGATGACCATTTTTTGAAATTCAAAACATAAAAGTGGAAAATATATGTTTAATGGTTAGGTTTTGGATATCTCTTAAATATCCTAGTGTTGTTTCAAAGGAACACAATGATGAATAAAATGTATTTAAGAGAGAAATATCATAAAATGTTTGGGGTGCTTCATTATTCCCTCCTTTGTAAATTTCGTCATCGAAATTTTATGTAAACGAATCCCACCAAAAATTTGTGGGTGATTCTTTTTCATAACATCCTCAAGTTCCCATATTTCTTCCTCCATATTATGGTTTCACCATGAGCCTTTACTAGACGAGTTGTCTGATTTTTCAATACCTGCACCCTTCTGTCAAGAATCATGATAGGCTTTTCACGGTATGGAAAATCAGGTTCTAGATCTATTTATTCATATGTGAGTACATGCGTTGGGTCTGGCATGTACTTCTTTAACAATGATAAGTGGAAAACATTGTGAAATCTGGAGAGATATAGCGGTATCGGTAAACGGTAAGCTACAACTCTGATTTTTTCCAGAATTTCAAATGGTCTAATGTACCTGGGGATTAGTTTCCCTTTCGTACCAAGCCTTAATACACCCTTCCATAGAGATATTTTCAGAAATACATGATCTCCCACTTGAAATTCCAACTCCTTTCTCTGATTGTAAGCATAACTCTTCTCCCTACATTGGGATGCTTTAATATGGGATTGTATTTTCACCACCTTTGTCGTGGTCTCTTTAAAATGTTCTTGGCCTATAAGTTTCCTTTCACCAACTTCATCCCAACAAGATGGAGTTCGACATCTCTTTCTGTATAATGCTTCATATGGAGCCATTGGAATAGTAGAATGGAAACTATTGTTGTAGGAAAATTCCACCAAAGGAAAGTATTGATCCCACAAACCTTTTTAAGTCAAGAGAGAATGATTTTGCATGTCTTACAGAGTTTGAATAGTCCTTTTAGACTGTCCGTTAGTTTGAGGGTGATATACTGTACTCATACGAAGCTCAGTATTCAATGCCTTCTGGAGACTTTTCCAGAATTTTGATGTAAACCGAGGATCTCGATCGGAGAAAATCTATATAGTTTCACCATGAAGTCTCAAAACTTCATTAATATAAAGTCTTTCCAGGTTCTCAAGTGGTAAATCATCTCTTATTGGAAGTAAATGTGCTGATTTAGTGAGACGATCGAAAATTACCCATATTGCATCATTCCTTCTAGGTTTCCACGGTAGTTCGGTGACAAAATCCATTGTCATGTTATCCCACTTCCACATAGGAATACGTAGAGGTTGAAAAACTCCTTTGGGATGTTGTCTATCCACCTTCCCTTATTGAGAAACTAGACACATTGAAACTTAGTCAGCAATTTCTTGCTTCATATTATCCCACCAAAAATATTACTTCAGATCTCTATACATCTTGGTGCTACCCGGGTGTATAGAGAAATTTGATCTATGAGCATCGTCTCATAGTTCCCTTTTTAGCTCAGGTACTAATGGAATGCATAACCTCCTCCTAAACTTCGGAACTCCTTCTTCATACACGAAACCAGCCAGTCTCCCATCCATAACTACATTAATTTTCTTGTGCGTATTCTCATCATAATATTGAGAAATTTTTTTCTTCTATAGTAAAGATGGTTTAACAATCATTTGAAATAAGAGTGATGTTTCCCCCTCCCTAACAATTCCCATATCCATCTTCAGTATATCCATGAACATAGGATCCCTTTCTATCATCATTTCAGTTAGAAGTCCATGATCTTTCCTACTTAATGCCTCTGCCACCTTATTCTCTATTCCTGGGTGGTAGTGTATTGAAAAATCATAATCTTTGAGTAACTCGAGCCATCTTTTCTACCTAATGTTGAGTTATTTTTTGGTGAAAATATATTTCAAACTCTTTTGGTCTGTATAGATCTCAAATCCATATCCGTAGAGATAATGCCTCTATATTTTCAGAGCAATGATTACAGCTGCTAACTCAGGATCATGAGTTGGATAATTTTTCTCATGAGTCTTCAACTGTTTTGATACATAGGCAATAACTTTATCGTTTTTCATAAGGATGCAACCCCGTACATTCTTTGATGCATCACTGTATATTACAAATCCATCACTTCCAGATATAGAGTCAAAATTGGAGTATTTACCAATCTTCTTTTCAATTCATCAAAGCATTTTGTACATTCTTTTGTCCACACAAACTTAACTCTTTCACGTCTGAGATTGGTTAGCGGGTTATCCAGTTGGGAAAAATTCTGAATAATACTTTGACAATAACCTGCTAAGCCAATAAAATTGTGTACCTCAGTTATGTTTGTTGGCATGGTCCAATCATGGAATGCCTTTATCATCGCAGGATCAACATTGATTCCATCCTTAGAGACAATAAGGCCTAGAAACGAAACTGATTGAAGCCAGAATTTACAGTTGCTAAACATACCATATAATTTATTTCTTCTAATAGTTCTCAGAATAACCCACAAATGATTCTCATGGACTTCATATCTTTTTGATTATATGAGGATATCATCGATGAATACCACAACAAAGTTATCAAGATATTTCTTGAAAAATATATTCATTAAATACATGAAAACGGAGGGTGCATTTTTCAGTACAAAATGCATCATTGTAAAATCGTAATGCCCATACCTGGTCCAAAATGTTGTCTTAAGAATATTTCCTTCCTCACATGCAACTGATGATATCCGTATCAAAGGTTAATCTTCAAAAAGTATTGAGCTCCATGAAGTTGGTCAAATAAATCATCAATCCGGGGAATATGATACTTATTCTCTATTATAATAGCATTCATTTTCTTGTAATCAATGCAAAGCCTCATGGATCCATCTTTCTTCATGACAAAGGGGACAAGGGATCCCCATGGAGAAACACTAGGTTGAATAAATCCCCTTTCACTCAAATCCTCTAGTTGTTTCTTTATATCTACTAATTCTATAGTGGCCATTCTATTGGAAGTCTTTGATATAGGTCTTGCATCAGGAATTAAATCAATAGAGAACTTAAATTCCCGCTTTAGAGGATGTCCAGGTAAATCCTTTGGAAATACATCAATGTACTATTTCACTATGTGCACATCTTTAATTTGAAGATTTCTCTCCTCGCCCATAGATATTGGTTTATCTTCCTCTCCATGTATTGTATTCAGTAGAGCTACTGGGGGTGGTTCTAGTTAAGAATCAGGTGGAAGAGTATCTACCCTAAAGGCAAGGGATTCAAAACCATTTTTAAAAATTGTAACTTCCATTTTCTTACAAAAAATTTTCACATCATAATTTGACTACCAATCCATACCGAGAATTAATTCAAATTCAGTCATTGGAATGATGATAAGTTTAGAAACTAGAGCACATTTTGGTGTCTGGAGGAGGACTAGTCAACATGCCATGATTTCAATGATACCTCCCCCATGAGTTTTGAATGATAACTACTTTATTAAATAAAATTAGACATATTTAATTTTATTGGAAAACTAGGAAGATATAAAAGAATGTGATGATAAAAAATAAAATAATTTGATGGATATGTTTCAGGAAACAATTAAAGTACCATCCACCACATCATTAGGAACTTCATCCACCATGTTTGTAATCGCAAAGGCTCTCCCTTATTCTCTTGGCCTTCTCTGAGTTGAGTTTCCTTGATGCTTAGGACACTCATTTTCATAGTGTCACATCTTTCTGCAATTATATCATTGAATATCATTGAATTGTTTCTGCCCCTTGCATTCATCAGATCGATGACCCCTTTTTCCACAGTTATATTCGATTCTAGTGCCTTTAAAGTATTTCCTAAGATGATTCTTTCCATAGTTTTTACATAATGGGAATAGCTTTGTTCCCTTGCTCTTCTTTGGTGCTTCTCATTTTCCATTGTTATCAATGTATCGCTTCTTATCTTTGTTTCCTTTGAAAATATTTGATCTAAGAAATTCCCTCTCCGTTTTGACGGAACTTGATACAATTTCATCATATGATGAAAATGATTGAAAACAAAGTTCCCTTTGGTTTAAGACCTTCGAAGAAATTATCAATCTTGTCTTCCGAGTCACGTACGTAATCTACAACATACCTGGATAGCCTTGTGAAGGTATCCTCATACTCTACAACACTGTCTTCTTCCCATTTATTAATCCAAGGAACATCTTCTTCATTTAGGTTTTTTTCTCACGATGGAAATATTTTTCGAAGAATATTTCATTAAAAGTCCTCCATTACATATCTTACATTTCTTCTTCCTCAGTGGTATTTTGAATCAGGGGCCACCATTGATCATCATCGCCCTTGAGTCAATATACCACCAGTTTTACCTTTCCATTTTCATTTCATATTAACGCCATGAATATATTTTCAAGGTACTTGATCCATTGCTCAGATACCACTGGATTAGTAGTCCCACTGAAATATGGGGGCTTCTGCCGTATGAAACGATCCAACACAGGTGTGGAATGTTTATTCGTTACAACTTGATTCTGTTTCCCCAATATGGTCATGATTTGATCTGCTCCAACATTGACTATGATGACTTTCTCAGTAGGGAGATCCCAACCTTGCCCATGAGTATTGTTCCCCTTTGTTCCATTAGACACCAATTCTAAATAATGGGATACAGTAGGTTAGTTTAGGAATCTCAAATAGAAAATAACTCAAAATAGATTGAAATTCTATGCATAGCTAATCTTATAAACACGGTTTCTATGAGGAAAAATTTACATTAAACTTCTTCATAATGTATTTTAATGAAAAAATGAATTATCCTAAGCATACCTCCTTGGAGTTTCGTAACCAAGAGTTCAGCAAGGCCTGTTGTCGTGCACCAGTTCCTGTTCGAGTCTAGCTCAAAGCGGTGTTTTTTAGTTTTAACCCAAGATACATCTGTGCCAGATCCACCTCTACCTGCTCATATCCAGACAGGGATATATTGCTTGAAATATCCTCAAAATATATTCTTTACCAAAATACCAAGATGTTCTTGTATTTTTATCCCCTTATACCACCTTAGGTCTTTCTTCCCTACTGTACATTTCCTACTCCAGTTTCCATGTTTTCTACTAAACATCCTCTGATACAAACTGTAACACACTGACCCCTTAAGACCGGTGCAGATGCATTACTTGTTATATGGTCATGGTTAGAAGGAATGAAAATCCCAAAGTAAGAATTACATTATTAGTCTTTAAGATACTAGATACATAAATGTTCTCAAATTACATTGGGAAATTTACAAAATACAATACATAACGAAACTAAAAACTGTATCCATAAGTACTCAATAAACGATATCCTCTTTGTCAGCTAATGAATGTAAAAATGGAAGGGGTGAGTCCAAATTCTAATTAGGGGTTACAAATAGGGGAAGCATGAGTATAAAAATAAGTGAATCACAATCAATCTAACATAATGAATATGGCATAGTGAAGAAATGAATAACTAATTCCATTAATAAACTGAAAATCAAATTGCATCCATTGATTTTGTCATAATGAATAGCTTATGGATAATAATAATAAATGATAATGAATAAATAAAATGCTTATTAATTGGATGTCTAGTATCTAGTACATGAAACCGTAATACCATTAAAACGGTTTAGTTCTATGGGTAGAAACCCGTCTTATTTTTGGAAACAAACTCAATGGGTTTGTCGCCAACTGATTTGTATCATGAGACCTACCGATGCATCGATGGGATATAGTAGGTCCCACCCTCCACTTCATGTCCAAATCATTGCTTATACATTGATTAAATACAAGATCAATATGCCTTTTGAATATCCATATAGAGTAGTGTATACAGATTCGTCAATATTTCCATAATTAAAAATAACATTCCAATATAAACACTGTATGTAAAATGGTATACGGTTTAGACAACAAAAAATACATGATATGAGATTACGGATATTTATTATGAATATAATTTAAAATTAAAAGTGATCTCAAATGGGTAGTAGGTACACCACATAAGGATTATTAGGTGCACAATACAAAGTTAGTCACAACAAAATATTAGTTGAGACAAAGACCCTTACCACAATGTAATCAGTCAAATCATATGACTTGAAAATATGAATCTCAAATGAAACATTGAATAACATGAATATGTACAGAATCATGTTATTTTATATCAAATGGAAGTACAGTTATACCACATATATGAAATAATTGGCGAACAATGAAAATCTCACAGAAATGAAAGTGAGATGAGAAACCCCTTACAAACATTTCGACATTGTAACGAGTGTTATTGTGAGGGATTAATGAGAGGTAAATGGGTATTCCATTATTTATATGTAAAAATTAAAGTATGGGGGAGGTGTGAAAACATAACCCATCATTGGGAATGAAAATTAAAAGGGCACAACATAGGGGAGATTCTTGAACAAAAGTGAGAGAGAGGATCCCTTACCTTATGCTCGAAGGTGTTCTTGATTGTTCTTAATTACATGAATAATCAAATTTAGATTAATTAATTAAAAAATAAAGAACCTATTAAACATGTAATTTATATGGTATAACCTTATTATGTTCATTAATGTCCTTTTTTTCCGGGTTTAAGAGATTCAATTTTATTGATTTGGAAGATTTTTCTTACTTTGTTTCATGATTAGTTTACTTCTATTCATGAATGGAAGTTGGTTTGAAATATGGTCAAACATCCATAATTGTTAATATAAATTATTAGTGACATTAAAGATATATAAATGATCTTAAAATGACTCTGGTTAGATACCATGTTAATGACTCATTCGATGAGCTAAAAATAAACGATTGAATTTGGCATGACTGTTTTGTGCTCAATAAACTTGTTTTGTATTATTATTCCAAATTATTAACATTTAACGATTCAAGAACATTAATCAAGATAAAATACATATATTATGACCTGGTTCAACCATAAATATGGTTTCATGACCAGTAATGAAGGAACTATTGAAGAACGAAACCTCATCGTCCACGAAGGTTATAAATTAGAACATCATGGACGTTGATTTCGTTTAAAAAAATAAATGGGAGGGAGTAAGAATATTGATTATGGTTCGTCCATTCACATGATATAAATATAGTATATAGATTATAATGGATTTATCATGATCATTTGGTCATAGGAGGGGTGGATAGGATAACAAATTAAGATAAATTCAAATGAAACGAAAAGAAAAAGAATGGTTTTTTACCTCTTGAAATAACTTCCTCGAGAACCTCCTTAAGGGAAAGTATTTTGGACTTTTGGAAAGAACAAGAGATTCTTGGTCATGTGAAGTGACTAGGGAATGGTATTTTTCATAATATTGAGGAGATTCAAGGAGTAGAGGAGTGAAGATAAGAGGGAGTTGTCAGGGGTTTGTATAGTGGAGGAGAGGGGTAAATTTTGTATATTTAATTCATTGTTTTATTATTTCCCTAAAGAAAACCAATAGGGTTGTATCATGTGACCCTTAATATTAATAAGTGCATGTGATTTCGAACCAAGTGGCCTTGCATCACTTATGATGTCATAAATAGTGTATTTAACTGATAATTTGCATATATGGTATTTTATCGTATTTCACTATTCATAAAAAATTCTTGAATTTCAGAAATATACCAAAAATTGAACCAAACAATGTTTCGATGTATAGAATTCAGAAATGAACTTCATTTTTTAAAATTAATTATCTATATATTATTTAATTAATTTTTAAATAATGTCATAGTTAATTCGAAAAATAACAATCATAATGTTCAATTAGTTTTATTTCTCATTGAAAAACTAATTAAGATCTCATTATCTTATTTACTTAAGAAAATAAAATATTATTATTATTTACTATTCATAAGGGTCATATTACTATTCATATTACTATTCATAAGTGTATGTTACTATTCACCAAAAATCAAGTTTGTTCTATCAGACTCCAAATGACTTACTGATCACAACTCTAGATGACCATTTTTTGAAATTCTAAACATAGAAGTGGAAAATTTATATTTAATGGCTAGGTTTTGACTATCTCCTAAATAACCTAGTGTTTTTTCAAAGGAACACAATGATGAACAGAATGTATTTAAGAGAAATATATCATAAAATTTTTTGGGGGCTACACTCAAGGTTATTATAAGTATTGAGAGAGGGGACCAGTTTAGTTTTGACATTCACCACACACATTTTCAATAACAATTCCTTAGTCAGAGTCATATATAGGGAGTAAGTGAGGCTTTTACACCATGTGAAAAAGTGCAAGATTCACTAGTCTGGCCTTTTCTTACACTTCTAGAGGTCTACAATACTTGTTTTCTAGGTGGCAGATCTAAACATATAAATAACATTTATAAGGATATCTTCCAAGATGGCGAATGGCCCAATGGGTAGCTGGATGTACTAGACAACAGTAGGAAAAGGTAGGGTTTCCAAAACATGGGGCTACCGAAATATCATTGAACGACCTCTTCATATACCTGAAGTGGGTCATATGCTACATCAGGTCACTCATCACATTAAAAGAGGAAAATGTAGGGTTTCCAAAACCTGGGGGTGCCGAAATATCATCAACCCATGCCAGATATGGCTTTCCATTAGGCAAAATTTCCACCTGTCGAGTTCCCAATGCCCCAAGGTGAGTAATGAGTGCCCTTATAAGGTCATCTAGGTGGGGGTTCATGTAATGATGAGGATCCCTAACCACCGTTGAATTGTAAGGTTCATCAATAGGATAATCAGGCCCAGCGGCTCCTTGAGCGGTTGGTGGGGTGACATGCGGAGTGGCTTGGGGAACGTGATATTGGTCCTGAGGATTATCACATTTTTTAGGTGGGGTTGATGATATATATTGCACCCTATATCCATAAGCTCTAGCTTCTTTCCTATCTATGTGGGTAAGATGATCAGGTTCCCCTAGGGGAAAAGCATCGGTGGAAAGTTGTACCTTCCCCTACTGCCACATCCAAGGATCACTATTGTCTATCCACTACTCTGCTGCATGTTTATCTATGAAGTAATCAACCATCTTCTTGTGATCCCTGATTAATTAGTGAAACACAGATTTTTCGGGATCATCTTCTATCGGCTGCACTAAGCCAGATGGGTCAGAGGGTTTGAGGGCCCTAAGGCGATCCTTGCCCTCATTGGGATTCTGGCTGAGTATTAATGCCTTAGTGGGCATAGGAGGACCCAATAGATTTCTCTGTCAGTGATTAACCCTTCAACATGGATCCAACAGTTGTTACACTCCCACATGAGTATGTTCTCGTCAAGGATCTCTAGCTAGTTCTTCCCCCTCTAATAGATCTGCCATGTCAACCGTGACTCTACCTTGAGTAATATCCATAATATCCCTAAGAAATTCGGGCTGATGACAAGTAGTACTGAAATGGAGGGTAGCATATATCCCCCAACCGTGGAACTGAACATGCGGGGAACCCTCCTTAATCATTCTGCAGAGCACTTTAAAACTCTGAACACATCATTACTGGAGGGTCTGGTGGCGACTGCACGACTCGGGGCATTGGGCCATAGGGACCATAGCCAAGTCGACCATATGATATTGCTGGTCAATATCATTAAATTATACCTAACTCTTGGGGTAATACACTCATTAATTAATAATATAGATGTGTGTAGCCTAGGGGGTTTGTTGAAAGAATGCGACCTCATCCAGGTTAAGTGATTCCGGCCCACTGATGTTCATGATTTCTATTGGCCAGAACATCTTTGAGAAATAATCTGCTGCAAGGACGTCCAAAAAGCTCCATAGCTCAGACTAAGGATCTGGCCCTTGGTTTCCCCACTAATATACTAGGGGAGGCTATGGGACTGGTAATGGAATTGAAGTGCACTGCTAATATGGTAGACTAGCTAGTGGAGAATTAAATGAACTAGTTGACAAGACGCCACATCTGAGGCTGTCCTACGATGAATGAGACGACTGAGCCACTACACTCGATAAGATGGGGTGGCAACCAAGGATTCTAGCGCAGGGGCTGAGGTCACTGCCAGTGGGCCATGCTGTTGTTCAACCTTTACTGGTCCCAAGAATAACTCTATGTGTTTTCTGGTTGAGGTAGAGAATGGCCCTTTTGACGATAGAAGGACTGCACTCTCAGGCCCTTGAAGGAGGCTTAATCCTCCTCCTCCTGTTTGTATCTGTGGAGGGATGAAGGAATCCAGTGGACCTCACATTCCGAAAGGATGAGGGATATACACATTGTTTTTTCACTGTCCCTCGACACAGAGGATCGAGGTCAGGGTTCTATTATCAAATCACATTCATCCTCGGAATATGAGAAGCAGACCAGCTTAATCGCAATCTAAATCTTCTCTTCGATCTTTAAATTGTGTTGGATAACCGCCTCTTACCTGGGGATGGCTCTTCGGGACAGAGTATGTTGTTGGGTCGAGGAGGCCCTTCAGCCGAACTGGTATCGGGGAGGGGAGGACTTATTCCGGGATGAACTGGGGTGTGGGGAGAAACAAGACAAATGTCAAAGGTAACATGGGAAGGACCACTATGTCCACTAGATGATGAATGTAGGGAGTCTCTACGAGAAGTGCTGGAGTTAGTAGTACCTCTTTTGGAGCTATTAGGAGCTTCTGAATGGCCTCCATGATTATTTTCATTGGAAACATCTGTATGAGGAGGGTCCTCAAACTAGTGGAGCTGAACATGGGTAAGATCTCCATGTTGGGTGAAATGAAGGGTGGAAACATCCACTTCTCTAACTTCTAGTAGGATGATGACCATCTTCAGTTGCTGTAAGGACATGGAGAATACCCCCACGTTGACAGTTGATCGGACATGTAGCATCTTCACATTGGTGACCTGTAACAGGAGGACAACACCATACTTGATGCCATGGGTGTAGAATATGCATCAGTACTAGGTTTTAATGCAGTGGGGATGACCTTCACTCGGATTGATAGTGGCATGGGGAGGACCTCCACGGCGATCTTGGGAACATGGAAGACCAACGATCTAATTGGTGATGGTATGGGGAGAATATTTGAAGTAGATGCTATTATCATGGGTCGACCCATGACGGGCGCAACCCATGTCGTTGACCAGGAGAATATACCCTGCTTTCCCGTGGTGTTGTTAGGGCCTCAATTCAGGTCAGTCGTATGAGTGACCCTACTTGGTATAAACAGGGTTGTGATGGTATACTCTAGCTGTGGCCTGATCCATGGTATTCTTCGATGATGACACCCCTGGAGGGGTACTCCTCTACCAATGTCTGATACTGGCATTAGGTTAACTTGATAGCGGCCGGTGGTGCAGGCACATAACTCACCTGCTCTTATGCCCGTTGGGCCGGGTGGCGGTACTGACGTGGTATAGTTGGAGCCCTCCTTGGGGGCCCATGGATCCATATTCCATCTGGGCTGGCCCAAAAATCTATCACCTCATTTTTGTAAGTGTGGAAGTCATCAAAGAGTTTTTCCGAGAGGCTCCCAAAATGAGAATACGTCAGATTGGGGAGCATTGACTCTATGTGTGGCCCATGGGTGTAGAATTGATGGAAGTTGCATAAGTCTCTAGGTCTTTTCGGACCATATCTAGTTTGGGATAATCCCCTCCTCCTCATATCATTGAACAAGGTTGTTAATTACCCTTCATTGAATGAATTCAGATGGGGAGATGGGGCGTGGGTGCCCAATATCCACGGAGGTAGAGGCTGCCAAGAGAGAAATGTGGCTGCACAAGATTTTTGTGTTGTCTTTTACCCTTCCCTAACATCGGTGGTTGGGTGGTGATTGGTTTTGTGTCATGGTAGCTTGGGTCCTTCAATGTAGAGAGATTTAACCAGAATGCTGAAAGAAGAAAACAAAAATTCAGTTCCCCAACGCCATTCTATCTTCCATGGTTGGTAAGAAGGATCCACACTGACAACGTCATAGACTGGGATGTCCAACATTCAATAACCCCAATATCTGGTGAGTTTCACACCAGCCCCACTATTTTAATGGTGGGACCTGGTGCCGAATACATGGATCTGGTGACACTCTATTCCACTGTTGTCTCGAACGCTACTGATTTCTACATTTAAGGGAATAGATTCACGTTAGGTTCACCATTTCTATTTCTGATGCATTCATCGAGGAAAACATCCATCTCTTAAAGGATGTGCTATATTTTTTCCCCGCATTTCTACTTTCCAAAGGCGGGTGGAATATGTCATTTATTTAGGGACATTTTCTCATTAAAATAAATTTGATGATGGGATGTCATTTCCTCCTTCCATAGAATCCTCCTCAGAACTCGATGGATAGTACGAGTTTCCCTCATAGACTTAAGACATTGTTCGTGAAAATCATCCTAGTGACCTGTCTTCATGGACACTCTTTAATTTCACTGCTCATGTCAGGACATTCCAAGGGGTCCAGTTAGGGTAGCAACCTTCAGTTAGGGGAGTTGTCATGTTGGACATTACTGGAGTGTCTCGACACTGTAACACTGATGCATATGGGTTTATTCCTCATATGATATATTATCTCGTGGGTGCAGAAGCTCGAGGAATACCACATAAAGTGTGGGGACTGATATTTCATAGACATATCTCTGACATTTTCCTCAGCTTCTGATGTTTAACAGAGGGTATTTTGTAAGTTTAACGTCTAGCAGAGATAAATCAGATAGATCATAACATTGATAAAAGTGTATTAGATGGATGAAACCCCATGAGGGAACACTGATGTTAGGGATACCACTTGTTTAGCTACCAGATTTCTTTTAGGATTATTGAGAATGTGGGTGGTTTGATCTCACTGGGATGTGGTAGCCCTGGTATGAATCAGGATAGATATGGATAGTTAAGTTAAGTGGGTGAGTAATGAGATGGAACCAACATGAAGATGACATTGATGATGATCATGAACCTTAAAGAGTCTTCCTACATATCCCCGTGGAGGGGAATAAAATTATGTGTAGTTTGGTGGGATGATGGAACACCTGCGGAGGTGGCCTGTGGGGATGGATGTGTGGACAAGACCCAAAAGAAGTTGAACCTCTAGGATGTGTAATGATCTTCCCAAAACACAAGGGATCAAGGGAAAGACCATTATGGGACCTGAAAGCTGAATGTGAACCTCAAGGAGGCTTCCTACATATCTCTATGAGAGGGAATCAAAGTCCATAGAGTATAGGGTGGGGTTATTAAATTAGGTGGTACATATAGGCCAATGACCCGATGATATTATAGGTATTACGTGTGGTTAGCAGCTCAGGCTGGTCTGACACCCGGGGGGGGGGGGGGGCAGAGATGTGGTTCCCAACAAAAGTGGACTACATTGGCTTACTGTCGATTGCAGACTACAACGCCTTACTGCTGATCGAGGATCCAATGACTTACCGTCAATTGGGAGTCACAACGGCTTACCATCAATTGGGATTGGACCCCAGGAATGCTTCCGATGTACCATGTCAAGGAAAAAAGTATCACAACCCACGTAGTTCAAATGGGTATAGCTTAACATCTTCTGGGACAAAAGAGACATGCATTTTAACATCATGTGGGATGAGGGTGAACTGAGGTGAAGAGGTCTAAACAATTAGGTGTTGGTCTTGAGCCTCAAGGAGGATTCCTATGTACCTTTCCTTGGATACAAGAATAAATTTCCATGTAGTTTGTAATGGGGGATACAGTTTATCATCAAGTGGGATGAATGTGAACTAACGTGAAGTGGTCGGGACCACTGGGTGTTGGGCTTCAACCTCAGAGAGGCTACCTACATTCCTTACCTAGGAGATAAGTATCAATCTCTAAATGGATCAAAATGATTAGGGGATTACATAATAAAGTGGATTCGGAAGGATTCTATGGTCAATGCTTACTCTAAGCCCACGTGAGTCATGCTCTATATGGGAAACAAGTGGTAGCAATGTCTCGATGATCACATTTCAAAAGGTGCATTCATGGGAAGTGATGTAGGGCTAGCATGAGGTTAACATCCCAAAGAGGAAATAAGAGCTTATGAAAGGTTAGTGGCCTAGTGAGAAAAATATTGGGACTTAGTCCAGGATGGAGGCCAGAAAGAGAAAAATCCTAGAGGGAGAGGATGGGGTAACCAAGGTCCAAGTTCCCATATCTCCTCTAGTAATTGGCATTGAAGAAGAGAGAAGGAGAAGGGATGATACCTCTCGCAAGAAAGGCTATGAGCTTACAACATGATGGTTGCCCTTCCTCGTAGATAGACGCCACTCTACCAAAGTGGATCCCATTCCACATGGTGAATATTTCAATCCCAAGAAGATGATTGGGCGTGGAGAATGTATGAGATGGGGTTCCCCACATGTATTTCATGGGGTGAGTATACAATTTAATGCAATGTTTTGAGGATGATGGTGCTTGGCAGTTTAATGTCCTACTTCTCGGATGATGTGAGATCACTCCGCACCCCTAGGACTTATATAACTGATACCCACCCATCCTATAGGGAAGGGTATGCATCAACAATACCATGGAAAGGAGGTTTCCTAGAGTGATCCATTTAGGGTCCCACAATATTGTGGCTATGTGAAGAATAAATAGTCATTAGTGTGCCTATGCAAAGAAGAATAAAGTTAAGAAACATAACCTAAAGCACCGCCCAAGGGACCTTGAAATCACTTTGTACGAACATGGAGGTTTGTATGAGAGATGGGTGTGCACGATATGGGTGTTGTGCATAAGAGGGGCTTGGACACGATGTCGTAGGGTGAGAAAGGAACATGTAACCCATGAAGGGGGTGCGAATGATGAGATGTTCTGCACATGATGGGATAGTTTCATCCAAGAGGGAGAATTTTTGCGTAAGATGGGACAGTTTCATGAAAAAAATTTCCTATATAAAGTGAAACTTCGGAAAAAGCTGGATCATTTGAATGCAAATGCATTATGGTAAAGAAGAAATTGGTGATGATTAATCCCTAGTGGGTCCATTCGAAGGAGTACCCTTGGGAGACGTGTCACGCAAGATCCAAAACCTTGAGGCCATAGTATTTTGCATGTGGTTGCAGAAGAGGTGACTTTTATGCCGTAGATAATTAGTTCCTCTTATACCACTGTCCACAAAGGGAGGGGGATGCTTCTATTTATATAAAAAATCCTCAGAGGTAGCATGCAAGAGGAGATACACGCAAGTTCCCATTGGATGTCGCATTGTGCGTAGAAGGGTTTGCATGCCTAGGGGAGTCTCGCACACCATACATTCTTCCTTCACGCCCTTTCCTTGGCTGGTTTTTAAGACGACGCTTTGAATGGCTCCCTTTGAGGCCACATTGGGCACAAAAGTGTTTGCGTGCTGATGGGAATATTGTGTGATGCCTAAACCCTTGAATGCCAGTGCCTTGGAAGACTTTTTGTGGGTTGCCACATAAGCCTTAATTCGATGTCACATTGGGCACATAAGGGTTTGCACACCATTGGAATCTTCCGCGCAACTCCGTCTTCATCATAGAATAATCTGTTCATTTTCCACATGCTTGGGGTTTCTTTAAAATAGCTCACTCAGGGCTTTATCCAAAATTAAGCATAAAAAAATTACCATATTCTTTTGTAAAAAATGGAATTTTTTTTGTTATATCCAATTTTACTCATTCATGGTCAAATGGAAAGTGTATTGGGAATTTGAAATACAAATTAAGTGTCACATGTTCACTATACCAAGATTAGGATTAAGATGTATGCAATTATTCTAAAGAAGAACTTATTCATAGAAAATATTAAAACAATATCATTTTAAAAAATCTTAGGGAAACTTAAGAGATTGTTCCTAAGCCCATAAAAATAAATAATATCTCTATCATTTGTTTTCATATTTTATAATCCTACTAATTTTACCTTATGTGATCCAAACATATTTAAAGTAGTATCTCCTCTATTAAAACTTAATAATTATTTCATGATATTTATGTTATCGGTCATGTGTGATAACAAACAAATTTAATGTTTCCTATGATTTTCTATGTGTATTTCATTGTAAGAAACCTCCACCTCCACCACTTATTCTTTATTATTCCTCCTACTTATAGAGTTACAATTCGTTATTTTTTATTTATGTAAATTGGAATCATTTTTAGAAACTTATTAGTGGTTTATTATTGTTAATTTCACATCTCATAAGATTCCTTATAAGTATTTACAGAGTTTTTTATCCCAACAAGGTTAAATACCCGAGGGGGGTGGTGAATCATTCTATTGAAAATTAAAACAACTGTCCCTTCAAATATTATTTCATCATTAGAAAAAACACTATTCTTTCCCTTTACCTTATAAATGTATGAATATAAAGGAATGAATGAATTAGATACAAAAAATTACTTGGTTCACCCTCATAGGGTGCGGTCAAGGAGAATATAATGTAAATGTTCTAATATACCAAATTCACAAATTCCCACTCATAAATAATGTTCTTCTTAGATCACTTATGTGACCATGATCACTATCATTAAAATGTTTAGGGATAGATCATTGATTCTCATGGGTCACTCCCTCATCTATGATTCACTGGATCACGTCCAGTGTAAAAGGATCACCCTCTTCCTCTCCATTTTCTTGCTACATTAGAATGGATCCACATAATGTTTATAGACATGTATGTCTCTTAATTATCAATAATGAATGCATCCTCAACTATAGGTAGGTGCTCTGTTGTAGTTATATATTCATACACTTGTTGAATACCAATTTACCATAGATTCACTAGGGAATCCTTTCTGAACACATTTCTGATGCTCACTACATTTAGAAATCTCACCAACCTTTGTCTTCCATGAAACCTTTTGATATATTGTTCTCAAATCTACCAATTTCCAAAGAAATTTTTTTCTTGTTCGTGAAATTACCAACTTTTTCAAAACTTTTTCTTTGTCACATAACTTCCTCTTGCATAAAATTATCATACATTGTGTTAACATTCCTTGGCCATTTGGATAAAATTTATTTTCTTACCTGTAACAAATAATTGATTTTTGGCTTTTTTAAAATATCCCTACATGTATATTTTATGATTTTCATGAAAATTATACCTAATTCATAACACTAAAATTATATAAGGGATGAGCTACTAGAAAGATAGGGGTAGACACCAATTTATAGACTAGGGTGACCATGCGTGAAAAAACTTTATGCACCTTCATATTTGTATAAAAGAAATATGTTTTTTTCTAGAACTCCTACAATGTGCGTGACTTATTTCGAGTACAAAAACATGAAATTTTGATTTAGAATTTGGTGTGTAATATTCTTTCACTTATACATCTTCTGTGAAACTCCCTTTTCACAAAAAATCCATTTCTGTGCAATTTCATATCTTACTCGCACCTTTTTCTTTATTCAAAATTTTATGTGGTGATCCAAACCCTTGACATGCATAAAGCATTGGGATTCACCATTCCCATTTAATGAAAATTTCAAGTTTTATGAAAAATTACATCCTTTTACAAAAAAAAACTCTATCATCTATATTTTGGACCCAAAATATTTGGGAAACAGTGGGAAATAACGTTACTTTGTATACACATCATTCTGTTCCACATCAAGAGCTACCATTCCATTGTCTTGGATCCTTGTAAAAAAACTTTTCAAAAATATCTTTTGAACTCTGTGACATACCATGGAAATATTATTTTACAATAAACACAATAAACACAAGAATAATTTTATATTACCATGATGGATTTTTTATAGAAAATTTTGAATTTTAAATTATCATTTATAGTTTTCTCTAATAACAACTAGGGAATTTTGGTTCACTACCTATTAATTTGTAGCCAAGCTTCAGTTGGTGAAGTGAAAGTTTATACCAAATAAATAATCTTTTCCCTTTACAATCCAGTGCATCGGTATCATCTTTGAATAAAAATCCCATGAAGTTATAATTAGATTATTAAATATATTCTCCTAGCTGGGCCTTTCAATTTTAAAATATGATTACTATTAATATAATTATCATTTATAAGATCATACTCATTGAACATGAGCTTTCTATTAGGTTTAGAATTTTGGGTTTTACTCTCCCTTATATAGTTGATTTTGTAATTTTCCGAACCACTACAAAATTTATAAATTGGTATTCTCTCTTTAATATAATGTTGAATATATTATTTCTGTTATTTTTTTGTTTCCACTATATTACTTGTTATTAATAACCTTTGATATTATTCTTTGTTCTCATATTTTTGTTCCTTTATGGGTTGATAAGTTATATAATGTACAATATTTGCATAATTTAAGAACGTGAATAAAATTTGACCCTTAAATTTATCCTTCCTTCATTACCTACCATTTAAAAATAATTATAAAATTTTACTAAAGTCCATGGAAGTATTTAACTCTTTGGTTTATTTTTCATGGAGCACTATATGATTAAAATGTTTTAATCCACTTATAATTTTGAAATCTATTTTATTTTTATATTTTACTTATCTTATTAGGGTTATCCCTATCCTCATTTCATAAAAAATAAAATAGTTATTTAATTTATTGTTGGTCTACTCATCAAAGTACTAATTTTAAAGGGAGAAAAATAATTACATATATTTTATCTCAGAGTATTATAAATAATTTATAAAAAATCGTGGAATATTTTAGAGTATCTCTATAAATTTGAATTGAGATTAATAAATTGTTCACTCAAATGAAGAACTCATCCACCAATTCATCTTCTCATATCCAAATATATTCTCATTAAGACTAGAACGTTTTTTGAGGAAGCCCTTAGAATTATAGTCTCCTTAATACACATAATGGGGTTTCCTTTATTTTTTAATCATTTTTCTTAATCCCATGACTCATATAGACTTTTATCTATGTGGTATTAATGTAACATGTTGTAAAATCTCCCATAAACATTGATATTCCTCTAGTCTAAAAACTTTTATTCTGTAGAAACTTTTGAAAGATGTATAACATTATTAGTGATCTCAAGAATATTTTGGTAATGTGATAAAATAAATGAAACATTTGTATCCTTCAATTAGGTCAATACCACTAAATCAAATATTGTAACTCATTTATTGTTTATTTTTTCCTATAATATTGGTATATCATTGATTAAAATATAATATTAGTTATATGTTGAATTATATATGTTATAATAGGTATATAAAAGAACGTTAAGAATAACTTAATACTGGATGATAGGCCGAAGAGAGTGTATACCACCACTACAACTGAGAGGGGATTGATCAATATTAGAATGTAAAAAACAATATCAAAATAGTATGTTATTTTCATTATTTCAGAGTGAGACTAGGTCTCTATGGAGATGATGAGAGACATGGCTAGGAACAAAACACATATGAAAAGAGAAAATAAAAGTTACACCAACAATTTTCATCATCTATCCAATACCTAATGTTTAGATACTATGATATCACAATCCAAATGATTATATAATCAACATCAACATAAATGAAACAATTATAATGATGGTATTGAACTCAAAAATAAATGATACTTCTATACTAGATTCAAAAAGTCGATCAATCTCACATAGCCTTTTTAGTCATCTGAATACTAAATTTGGATCATGTTTCAACCCTCATTGATCTCATTACTCCTAATAAAATGCTCCTAGTAATGAGTGGCTAGTTATCTTAAATATTCATCTCTTATTTCATCACTTACTCTATTGATCAATAACTCTTTCATTTAGATTAAAATATCATTATTTACAGACTCTATATGTATTATGGTTTAATGAACTAGCTTGTAGTGACACCACATAATCTAAATGATATGGAGATAAAATACATAAACTCTCACATATTTTTTTCAACTGTTGTGAAATAACTTCATGTATTGTGGCATTATGAATCTGAGTTATTCATAACTATAAAACATATATCATTATATAGGATAAATAATGATGATATTCCCATTAAATTTTTGTAATATTCTAGAATATTGAATTTGGATCCACATCTATACAATATCATTTAATTATACTTCGAGATATTATGGAACAAAAATATAATAGTACACGTTTTATGGAACAATTGGATTCTTAAAATTCATCTAGTATATTGTTCCCAAGTATGTTCTTCAGTTACTCATAAATCTATTTACCTATTAATGTGTTTTTTAATATTTAAAAGGAAATGGTGTGTTTGCGTGTTGGTGGGATATGAAAATAATGAAACGACTAAGAACCCAAAAAAATTAGAAAGAAATAGTGTGGCTCTTATGTTTTTAAAAACGTATCTTTTATTTTCCAATAAAGCTATTTAAATTAATTTTAATATTTTATTATACATAATTCCTTGAGAAGCATTCCCTTATTATTTTGTGTCATCCAGTGCACTTTGGAAAACTCTTAGAAACCCCAAACCTCACCGATTATAGTGTTAATTATTAATTTTTCCATGACCATAGACACACTAACACACTTCAACCAAGCCCAACGTATGCCACCGATGTCCTGATATATCTATTCATAACTCAATTGAAATGAGTATTGTTAATAAAGGGAGATGTGATTTAGCAAGGAAAGGGACTAAACCAAGAGAGAGTTGCAGATAAGTGATAAACAGTCTAAAAAAACCCAAAACATCCACTACCTAGTTTTAAATGAAATAAAAAAAATATAAATAATGTATGAGGATTTGGGAAACTATGAACTTCCCTTGAGATTTACAACTAGGTTAGAATATAATAACATTTATCATTGGAGATACTATTTTATGGAATAATCCCAAAACATTAACAAAAAATAATATTAAGAATATACTAGTATTGAAATACAAAAATGAAATACAATAATATCCTATACTAATGATGGTCGAGATGATAAGGATTTGAAACCTTTAAAAAGGAGATGCTGGACTATTTTTAAAGTTGTTGGTTGAGGATCATTGTTCTTTGGAATTAATTCAATATAGAATCATAAGTTAAGGAATATTTCCAAATATGTACATTATACATCCTTCCACTGGTTACCCATGTCTTCATATTATGATAGATGAAGGGAACATGTAACAATCCCTAGGAGGATACCTAATTTTGAATTACAGGAATATATGCATCATTATTTTTTTGTCAAGTGGTTCTTATATGGATATGATATCCCAAAATAGAAAATATGTGAGATCAAACTGATCTAAAAAATATTACTAAGTCTCCTTGAGTGTTCTATATCATTGGTCTGATATATAACCTTTATTTTCATGAATTTTGGTTTTTAGGGATTCTTTGGGTTTATGGAACATGGATGATAATCAATTGTGGTCTCAGGTAATAACTTCTTTTTAATCAAATTTTTTTTTCTCTATAATCAAGTCATTCTTACATGGGTTGAAGAAATATCTATTTAATTGTTGATGATAAGTGAGTGTACTATTTTAATCTAACACAACCTTTTTAATTTTAATTTCCATAACACATAGCTAACATTACCATCTAAAAAACATGGAATAACATTTATCTTCACTATTTTTTCTTAAACATGACTCCTATCCAAATTATTATTAAACAGGTTCCTATAATACATGTTATTCATTAAGAGAAAATGATAATGAGAATAAAATACGACTTAAAGATATTCCATTCAACATTTAGAAATATTAATAATTTTTAAGAAGTAAAATTCCTAATATAACATAGTTTTACATTGAAAATATTATTTCTTTAATAAAACTAAAATATATTTATTTATAATATTTAAATAATTTATATATAATATACTAAAATATTAACTATAATTTCAAAATATTATGGATTTATCCTTTCACACACTTATGATATTCAATGTCTTCATGGGATCACACTCAATAAAATTTACATTATTAATTTATCTTTTTATCATGTTGAATAATTGTTTTATTTTGTAATATTTGTTTGTGGTTTAAAAAAATTAATAGTATTGACATTAAATAACATTCTCAAAATTCATAAAATTAAAGTACCACATTGAAATTACCTTTTACATTTACTTGATAATTTTTAAAAAGAAATTCTTTATATAATCTTCTAATTGTTCATTTCAGTTTGATATCCACCTTTACTTCTATTCCTGTCAATAAAAAGATCATATTCACATGCAATTTTCCCCACAAATATTTTTGTGAAAAGTGCTTATTTAGATGACTAGAGATTATATTGAATTTTTATTTCTAAATAGAATACATCCCTTGATAATATTTTAAACATTCAGGTCTATAAAGTAGGGTTTAGATAATTAGATTAAAAATCACTCTATCTCTTTATTAATGGTTTTTAAATTTTTTATACATACACACACAGACAAACATTTATTGGATATATTTTGAATGTTTAGTGTGGAACCTGATTTCTCATTTCACGATAGTTCAAATGACCTATATATTTTTTATCTGAGATAGATCCATTTTCCGTTTCTTTTTAACAGAAAACAATTGAACTAATGTCCTTGTTTGTTGATTAATTTTATTCTTGTTAAATTATTATCCACTTAAATCTTACCCAATAAACATTAAATTAAAAAAATATCACATAGAATTTTTTTTCAAAATGTATTTATATTCTAGATAAATAATTGATGAAATTCACTTGAGTGGGGTGAATGACGGGGACAATTTTATTTAAAGAACCTAATTCTAGAATCTCACACAAAAAAATATCCATAAATTCGACGACGTTACATATAATAACCTCCTAACATTTTTTTCTTTAAATACGTTGTATCTTCTTGGATAATACTATAACTATTGGAATATATTCATATATTATGAAAAATGATAAATCTATTTTTTAGAATATTATTTTAAATATATTGAAATTATTAACAAAATGAAGAATAGAACTAAGATCATAACCTAGATCCTTGGAAACGATGAAAATTTAAGGATGATCCTATTTTTGTCAGTTTATCAATAGAATTTAGAAAACCCCTTGTATAAAATATGTGTAAAAATTTTTATTTCCCATGAGGAATAGGTAGTTTATCAAAATTATATTCACATATTGGTTGTTTTATTTTTAAAAATATTTTTAAAAAAGTATTGGAGAATTTTTATTTTTTGAAATAAAATGAATCAAAAAAATCGAGAAACCCCAAAAAATATTTGAGAGAAATGGAATGAGTCTTTAGTCTAGAGAGAGGTATTTATAATTATCTAATAATGTATTATTAATTATTTTAAATAATCCTCTTTTCAAAATTCTTGGAAAAACATCCCCTTATCACTTTGGGATATCTAGTGCACTTCGTGAACATCTTAGGCACATCAAACAACACATCCTTGATGGTGTGAAGTGATAAATATTCCATGTCCATATACATATAAACATTCTCCACCCAAAAACAACATACATCATTCATGTCTGGATATATATCTTTACACCCGAGTTGAGAAGAAATTATATAAGTAATGGATATGCTATTTAGAAGGAGAAAGAACCAAAATAAGAGAGCGTTGTAAGGAGGAGGGAAACCTTATCACCAAACCACAAAAACTCCCATCCCCTATTTCAAATGGATTTTACTAAAAAATGAATATTGATGATTTATGAAACAATTAACCTATCATATGTATTATCATCCATGTTATCTACTCATATCTATTGGCATATATGAGGAATAGTTGGCTAAGAAGAAGAAAATTAAATAAGAAACTTGGGAGAAGAATCTATTGAAATTTATATTTGAAAAATATATTAAAATATTATAATAAGAATGTATGATAAGCCTGTGGTTTGAACCCATTACAGTAGTGGTGAGTGACTATTTTAAATTTTTGATGGTGAAGGATCAATGTTATTAGGATGAATCCCATATGGAATCTCAACTGATTGGATTATTCTATATAGGTGAATCTTAGATCATTCCATGAGATTTTATTCCCATATGATCCACTAATTTTTTTTAAGATGGATTATTGGAATTTGTTTCATGAACTATACAGGGCTTATATCTAAGATGACACCTAACTCAGTACATTATATTTCTTGATGGGAATTCCCGATCCCTATTGGTAGAAAACTACTGGTGGGGCATAAAGAAACTCCTTTTAGAATGATTTTTCCATCACAATGACCGAGAATAGTGTCACAAAATAAAAAAAATCCATCACAAGATCAAAAATAAAAGTATTATTTATAATATTATGGGATTATATCAATAAAAAAATAATAAAATGAAAAAATAAAATGGGTCTAAAAAATAGGCAGTAGTCCCCTTATGACACCAAGGGAAACAAACTTTCATACAAATTGAAACACCTGAATTGAAATTTCATTGTAAAAAGTACCCACAAACTCTTTGTGAATCATTTTTTTACATGATTCAAAGAAAATATTATCTGCATGCAACCATTGGGTGTAAATAGGGTGTTATCTCACATTCCCAGTAGGATTCCACCAAATGATTCATGCATGTCCATTAAAATATAAATAAAATTTTATTGTTTATAATAGAAAATATAGTTTCATTTAAATTTAATTTAACTATTATAAAATAAATTGTTAAAATGGAAAAATTGATGATAAAGTAAAAAACAAAAATTAAAATAAGCAACATAGGAAATTCCTAAGTAGATTGGGTGATTTGGTGCCTAGGATCCTTTTACATTTAGATATTAAACTATAAAAATATCCATTCCCACAAAAAAGAAAAAAAAATACTATCACATTTATATTCGTTATTTTTATAGAAAAATATTTCATGTGAGTATAGTCTAAAGCCTTGAAACCTCATCAAGCATACTTTTTCTTGTCTTCCTTAAATTGGACCCAAGGTTCTAGGTATATTCCACTTTGTTTCAATCCATAAAAATACTTTTTCATGACATTGGAAGACATCCCATGCAGAATTAAAATGTTTACAATAATTTCTATAGGGGAAATAAATTTCAAAACATTTCACACAACCAAAATTAACTTTGAAATAAATAATTTAATCACACAACCCAATTTAAGAAATAATTGAATTTAGAAGAAATAATATATAAATTTTCAAATAGTGGAATAACATAGAACCACCTACCAGTTCACCTTAACATCACAAAAAAATGGTTGGGAACCATCATCCAAGTGAGGAGATCTTCTAGAAGTAATGAAATACCATAAACATCAAACCAAAGCCATACATTTTCGATTAGACAAGCATCGAGTCATCAAAACCACATAGTGGGAGGGAAAAAAGACATGAAATAGAAAATAATATAAATTAAAAGGGGGAAGTCACCTCAAGGGATGTTACATCAAGAAAATGGTAAATATAAAACAAAAATAGATCCATGAGGGGAATAGAAGAGATGAATAAATCGCATAGAGTTGGAAGGTATGAGAATGGGGAAATAATGTGCATAAGGCATTAAATCGGTCCATGGGTTGTTTAATAATTTTAAATATTTTAAAAACTGGGTAGAAGTTTTTTCCCAAATAATTGTATAACCATGAAGGCTCATCTTGTTCCATTGGGGATAATGAATGTTTGTTGAAACCATTTTCTAACATTGCAAGTGCTCTAATGACACTTCTATAAAATGCATGATTTTTTGGGGTTGGCATATGGTTTTTTAATACCATTCTATAATCATGCTTCATACCCTATTCCTCAAGAATATCAAGTTTTAAATAAAATGGCTCAAATCAATATGGGTAAACTAATGGATATAAATAATTATTAACTACTAGAAAATGAAATCACAAGGGAGACTATTTTCCCCACTATGTCATTTTCAACCCTTGGATTGTCAATTCATATTCTTATAAAATAGAAAGTGTGGAATTTACTCTTACACCCATGCCTTTAATTCCCATGTCTCATTCTCATCATTCCTATGTTTTAATTGTACCCAAATAGTTGAAGATGATATTCTTGGATCACCTTTATATTGTAATCAAAAATCCCAACAGGTTATTCAGTAACTATGAAACTGGATTTCAACTCATACCCTATCTAATTTAACACATATAAAGGATCAGGGTTAGAAATATTCAACCAGAATACATGGAAAATAGTTTGAATAAATTCCAGTTAAGAAGGAAAAACGAAATGGTATGAATCCTTTATGATCCTCTTAGTGATCTAGGATGTTCTGACATTACTCTAATATATATATCCTTACTTATCTAAGTGTAGATATCCTAAAAGAGATGTCATCATTAAAAAAAATCTAGTCACATAATGAGACAAGACTTCTGACATGTAATACCCTATAATACCATTATATTTTTTTTTGGAAATTAAACATGATAATTTTTTAAACTATGTGTTGAGACGGCATGCAATTATGAGGCCTAGAGTGCCTAAAATAATACAAAAACAAATGCAATGTTTTAAATAGTGTGCATGATCTTTTTTCTTGAAAAATTGGTATAAATATTAATTGGTTGCCCAGATCAGAAATATAAGGGCACCGTTATCTTCAGGATGGCTAGTTTACCCTAGTCGTGACTTAAGTTTAGTCAACGTGGGCCTCCAATGTGAAAACCAAAAAATGGAATAACTGTTAATAAAATAAATAAATAAAATTTTTATATTTTTATAATACATATAACTCATGAATTGTGGCTTGGATTGAATTTATGAGACTAATGATGAACTCATGTGGGTATGATTTCTTTAGGCATAGCCTAACATTGGCCGGTGAAGTCAATAGTGTAAAGTAGTTTTTTTTCATAAATAAAATAATTGAATAAATTTATTTTATTTTCTATCCCTTATAACTCATAAATGGTAACTCCAATTGATTATATTAGGGTACTATTGAGTTTTCGAGGGTATTATTTCCTTAGGTGAAACCTAACATCAACCAGCATGGTGCGGTTATAAGAGTTGGTTTTTGGGACGTGACTGAAAATAAAATAATTTAAATGAAATTTATTTAATTTTTAAATCCTCATTTCTCACAAATGGTAACTCAGATTAAAAATCTGAGACCACTGTTGTGTTTGTAATGATATGTTCTCCTTAATAAAGACTTAACCTTGGCTGTCATGGGTCAAGGGAAAAAGTAAATTTTCATACGTTTTAAGGGAAAATAAAATAAACTAAAACAAATTATTCAAACATTTTCACTATGGTGTAGCAATGAGGTGACGATAAATCACTTTAATGAACCTCATCAATGATCCATCATAACAACCCTAAGATATTGGGTAATAGAATTTTGGATTTACATTACATCAATTACTATCCTAACAAGGAATGCAAGATTGTTGGCACAATCCAGAAAATTGATTTGAGGATTTGATGTGTGGCGATGACAAACAACGATTGACAACCTCTCCAACGACGAACACTGGAAAATAAGATGACATCGATGACACCCTTGAAGAGTGGATTCGGGATCATAGATCTACAAATGATGAAAAATGATCATCCTACAGAAATATCCTTTCCTAGGTAGGGGTTTATAGGATTAACAAATTTTTTTCCTCCCACTCCTCATCGAAACAAAGAATATTGATCAAATACCTAACAAGTTGATTCATGTATGTATTTCCCTTGCAGGGTTGGGAAAAATAATTACGGGTTGATATCATGATTAAATATTTGTGATTTATTATTTATATGTCATGATCCTTCTAACACAAACAATTCTGGACCAACACAAACATATTTCTATTTTTCATATGGGTTTTCTTTGTGATCCCCTCCCTCTCTATATCCCTGTTATTTATGGTGAAATTGATAGTGGATCCTCGGCTGTTGAATCTCCATGCTAAGGGTCATGGCCAGGTGGGCCGTGACACCAGTGAGAGACAACGAGACAAGGTCATGGTGACAACACCTAGCTGCGACACTTGACCATGGCAGCAACAACTGGCTGCGACAACAGGCGGGATATGGTACGTTGGTAGTGAACCGAGGTAGCCGAAGGAGCTACTGACACAAAAGACGAAATCTAGAGGGAGGAATATGTGGCTAGGTGGATGCATTAGAGATTCACATGGAACAAAGTTACATTCCACCGACTACGACAACAAGATGGACCCACGACAAGGTCTATTATCACGTGGAAGGAAAAATCCACCTGAACGGTCCAGTGCTATCATGTGGTGCCATGTTGAAGGAGAGGCCATCATAGGTGGGCTACGATGTGAGTAAATTGGGTGTTCGACTTCAGCCGACTAGGTGCAACACAAACTGGATGACCAACCGGGAGTCTGTGAAGGGGGAGGACCGGCCCGCCATGTGAGGTGGGCTGGTGGTGTGAACCTGGCCAGTGCATGGCCAAGCTAGAGTAGTGCTGAAATGCCAATTCAGACCAATACAATAAGAAAAATAGGGCCCTTGGGTTTCTTTTATTGAGAAAGAACTATCCCTATAGTTGAGGGCTAGGCCAGATGAAATCGGGTCATAGGGTGACCCGATGGGTTGGACCCACGGTCGAACCGGGCCAGGTCCAGCGAAGCCCAATGGGCCTAGCCCAGTGGCTAGGGTGAACCAAGACACCCAAGAGCCCACCAGGTCTGTTCGGGATTTCCGATCCATGTTGGGTCATGTGGGACCTCGTTGGGAAAGGTTGGTCGGGTTGGTCTGACCCGGTCGGACAGGGCCTGTACAAAATCGGCCCATGTTTGGTAAAACACGAATTTCATTTAGACCAAGCACCCCATTGATGATTCGTTTGTAGAGTGGGAACCCTAGGGATGAAACAGTTCTTTTGGATTTCTCTAAGGAGGATTTCATGGTTGTTTAAATTCAACGAATGGGTTCAGTAATGAATTCTCCTAGAACCAAGCACACTACGAGCATGTATCCTTCATCTAGTTGAGACCCGAAGACTGCTGACATGTGGGTCTCTGTGACCCTACAAGCCTTGATGAAAAGTAGACCTATGTGGACCAGCTATAAGTGGCTAAGTATGCACTAACTAAAAATGGATCTATGTGAAATAGATACCACTAGTCTTGTGTTGACCAACTAGAAGCGACCCTATGTGGACAAGATACAAGTGGCCCTACGTGGACAACCTACAAGAAGCTATGCATATACCATCTATGATAGACTAAATAGGGAGCGCCTCTGTGTGACTCAGATGACCCATGGTGGGGAGTGGCTCTGGGTGGCCCAGCAGACCCACAGTACTCATCAGGGATGAGTATCTCAGTAGTCCAGGGTGTTTAGTGTTATGATTTATAGTCTTTCATTCCATACATTGAGTTATACCTAGTGTGAGATATCATTTCATAGTGATATTATTGTGTGGGTTAATTTTTTTTTCATTAACTTTTATTTTGGGTACCTCCTGAGTATTGTGTTACACACCCCTATACAGTCTTCACCCACACGTGTCATGTCTCATGCAGGCGATCGACGCTTCGAAAGACACCTTGGTGGTCAAAGACCAGGTTCTTCACTGTGAGATGGGATGGACGAACACTTCAATAGAGACCATGGAGGTCTAGGACTAGGTGGTTCTTTATAATATTGGATGGATGGGAATAATTCTATGGATACCAGTAACTACCCTTCACCTACCCTATAGGTGGTGTCTCGAGAAGACGGTATGCAGAAGTTTTACTTTCTATTGTGGTTTTGGGCTTGTATTTTTTCTGATTTGTACTTTAGTTTTTTGTAGTCTTAGTAGTTGTCTCAGGGAAAATTGTGGTTTAATTTGTGTTTACTTTCCCTACATTCATCTTTGTGTGTGTGTAATGGATTAAAAGAAAATTCCTTCCCATTTGGGATATGCCTATTTAGTGCTAGTTTATAGCCCCTGGCTTAAGAAAGGTGGATTTGGGGTAGTCACAACACTAGCCTTGGCGGACGGGTCGTGACACAGTGGGATCAGAAGAGTTCAATACTACTATAAAAACTAGAAGTCTATAAATTTAGATAGGGAACCAGTTTTTAGTGTTTCGAGTTTGGATTTCATTTCAAGGAGACCTGTTTTTGTGTAGTGGTCGATGTATCAATAAACCAGTACGCTAAATAATTTTATGACATGGCACATGAAAACACAGGTTGCATGAATCTTTGAGTGTTTTCCCATGATATTATTGAGTTACAATCATCTCACCAGGTATAATAAATTGACCGGGATTCTTCTTTAATCTCTTTATAGATGCCTCCATGTAGACATCCAACCAGGATTCCAGTGCATGGCCATGAGGGTGGTCCACATAGCAATGCCACTTCGGTAGATGGACCATTACCCTAGATGGCACCTTCGGGAAATGTCCCAACAATACCATCCCCCATTTGTACATAGTTACTATCAGTGGTACCGGTAGAGGATTCACATAGGTTCAATGCCTCACACAATTACTAGTTACAGGGACCTCCCAGGTTAAGGGGAGGGACAGATCCTCAGGTCACTGAGGATTGGATGGAGGCAGTGACGTGATTCTTCAAATTAGTGAAGATGTCACTTGACTAGATGGTGGTTCTAGACATGAGCCTTACGTAGGGCAACATATGTAGTAGAGGAGCTATGAGAGAAGCAGTAGGTGGTATACATTTCAACATGTTACAACCACCATCCTAATGTGGTCCACACCAGGCTAAGAGAGATGGAGGATTGGGGGAGGGGTAGCAGAATGCAACCATCCTTTCCCACATAGCAGTCGATTTTTTGAGTTTTCAATTCCCGGCATTAGTGGATGAGTATTAGGGAATCATTTCCAAGGGTGTTTCTAGACTAACTCCTCGTAGAGGGGTAGACTTCAATATTGATTTGTACCTTGGGATGACACTGATATCTATACCTACATATAAAATGGATCCCACAGAGCTCTGGGAGATGAGGGTACAATTGGAGGATTTGTGCAGGAAGGGGTTTGTAAGGCCCAACATTTCCCCATCAGTAGCCTGAGTGTTGATCTATATGAAGGGAGGAAACATTTTGAGGCTATGTGTGGACTTAGGGAACCTGAACCAAGTGACCATGAAGAACCAGTATCCTCTATCGAGGATTGATGAACCCTTAAACCAATTTAAGGGAGTTAGATGGTTCTCAATGATACACCTCAGATCAGGATGTCACTACTTTCGAGTACGATATGAGGACATCATTAAGATGGATTTAAGATGTCTCTACGACTACTAAGAGTACTTAGTGTTGTTGTTTGGCATGATGAATGCCCCGAAGAGTTCATGGGACTCACGAACAAGAACTTCCAGACATACATAGATTAGTTTATAGTTTTCTTCATTGATGAAATATTAGTGTATTCAGCATCTGAGGAGGAGCACATGATACACCTAAGGAAGGTCATGGACACAGTCCATGGGAAGTGGCTATATGGAAAGCTCTCTAAGAGTGTGTTCTAGATATGAAAAGTTTATTCCATGGGACATGTTATAACAAATAATTGAGTAGTGGTGGATCTAGTGTAGATCAAGGAGGTGGTTTCTTGGGAACCACCCAAGAGCGTTTTTGAGGTGAAGAGTTACCATGGGTTGGCTGGGTACTATTAGAGGTTTGAACCCGAATTCCCCAAAGAAGAAGCACCCATTAAGGCATTAAAAAAAGGGAAAACCTTTCGTGCAGATAGAAGGAATCCTGTAGAGCATTCAGTAGCTAAAGAAGAGCTTGAAAAGTTATCATATCTTGACGATTCCAGAGGAGGGCATCGACTATGTGTTGTACTGTGACGCATCATGAATGGGGCTTTATTGTGTCTTGATGAAGTTTAAAGTAGTGATTGACCATGTATCACTTCATTTGAGACTGCCGAGATGAACTATGAGACTCCTGGCCATGAGTTGGAAGTGGGAGTCTTCGCACTGATTATTTGGAGTCACTACCTTACCGGAAAACGATTCACCATCTACCCAAGCCACAAGATTATCAAGAATATATTTTCTCATAAATATCTGAATCTAAGATAGAAACATGGCTAGAGTTTTTCCAAGACTTTGAATTTGAGATATTTTATACTCTTGGGAAGGGGAACATTGTGGAAGATGCTATCAGCAAGATATTTAGTTCATAGCTATTGAACGAAGCCTCAGAGTAGTGGGTGTCGATTCAGATATCCATTATGGATAGAGATGAGGTAGAGTTTCTTCATTCGATGGAAGTTGAACATCCACTCTTATAGTGAGTTAGGGAGGCGCAACTTAGAGATTCCAACTATGAGAGTACATTTTTTTAGATGTCCACAGGGCATTCCCCTGATAGATATTCACATTTTTGGGAGAACATCAGCCTTTTCATTGGATGCACTGTTGTACCAGTGGTGTTACTGGGGAATTGTGGAGGGAGTTCCATTCATCCCCTTTGGTGGTACATCCTAGTGTGCTGAAGATGTATTAGGACCTCCAATATCAATACTTGTGGATAGGGATAAAGAAGGTAGTGTTAGAGTTTGTCTCTAGATGCCTCACTTGATAGAAAGTGAAGGTTGAGTACCAGGTTCCAGTCGGATTGAAATAACCCCTCGATATACCAGAGTATAAGTGGGATAAACATTGATGGTCTTCATGATGGTCTTACCATGTACATCATGGGGGAACAATAAAATCTAGGTGATCATAGTCCAACTTACCAAATCGGTGCACTTCTAACCCATTCAAGAGTAGAGTTCAGTAGATATCCTGGTACTCCTCTACGTGTAGGAGATAGTTTGACTTCATATATTCCCATTTATGATATTCAAAGATCATGATGCACACTTTACATCCTAGTTGTGTAAGGTATTACCAATGGATTTTGGGAATCAAATGCGATTGATCACAACCTTTCACCCACAAATATATGGTCAGACAGAGTGCACCATACAGACCTTGGAGGAAATGTTTCATTCTTGCATTCTTGATTTTTGGCCACAGTCAAGAGGAACACCTACCACAGGTAATGTTTACGTGCAACAAAACCACACTCCTTGGTCATTATGGTTCCATTCAAGGCACTATACGGACAACCATGCAGGTCACTATTATGATAAACAGATCCATTGGAGTTAGCACTCATGGGTCCATAAGATGTACATGCTACCACTAAGAAGGTTTAGGTCATACAAGAGTGGATGAGGAATATATAGAGATGAATAAAGTCCTATGTTGAAAGGAAATGGAGACACTTGAATCTCTAAAAGGGGGACGACATATTCTTACGTGTCCCTCCTTGATGAGGGATACAGAGATTTGGCCGGGGTGGAAAGTTATCTCTAAGGATCATCAGACCTTTCATGATACTGCGTAGAGTGGGAGTGGTGTCATACTTCTTGGCTCTAATACCATAGTTAAAGAGGGAGCACGCAATTTTCTACGTATCATGGATGATGAGATACATGCACAAACCTTATCATGTCATCGACCATGATGAGCTGGGTATTGACGATGAGGCGATATTCGTGGAGTACCCGGTGAAAATTGAGGATCGATGGGAGAGGATACATTGTGGACAATCGATCCCTCTAGTGAATGGATTTTTTGAAAATGAAGGAATCCCCAATAGATCATATGGGAGAAAGAGGATCATATTCATGCTCAGTACCAATTTTTTTATTTGCCCTTGTTTTGTCCTACGAGAATGTAAATACCTAAAGGGGGCGTAATGTAATACCCCCGAATTCCATGATTTGTTTTAAAATTAAATGGGATTATTTCATGAATAAGAACTATGATTAAATATGATTCCATGTCCTAGAGTTCCTAGAATGACCCATCAAATAATTTTATTTTTTTTAATAGCACGCAGGAACAGTTTTACCGAAAAAGTGTAATAACTCATAAATAGGTTCCCATATTAAAAATTTGAAGGCATTGTTACGCTCATGATTGTGGGTTTACACTGGGTATTACTTACATTTATTCTTTGCTAGCCTCCAGTGAGAAAACATGAAAATTGAATAACCATTAATAAAATAATATAGTCAAATTATTAAATTTTTTAAATCTTTTTAACTAACGAACAGTACCTCAAATCAAAAATACGAGACCACTATTTAACTCCTGAGGGTATTATTTACTTAGGAAGATCCTAACATTGGCTAGTGTTGGTAAACATGAAAAAGTAGTTATGGTGTATAAATATAATAACTGAATTAAGTTATATTATTTTCAAACCATTATAACTCATAAACAAAATCTTAGATTGGAGATCCGAGATTACAGTTGAGCTCATGAGGATATATTACCCTTATGAGGAGCATAACATCGGCCAGCGTAGACCGGCTGTGAAGGTTGGGTTTTGGGAGATGACTATAAATAAAATTATATAATTAAAAGCTATTTTACTTTTGAATACTCATAAATCACAGACATAAACTTGGATTAAAAATCTAAGACCGCTGTTGAGTATGTAATGAGATGTTCTCTATAATTAGTACATGACCTCAACTGACACGAGTCAAGGAAGAATGTTAATTTTTCATATTTTTTTAAGAAAAAATAAAATATACACAAAATTTTTATATTATTCAAAATTATTTTCTGTAATGTAGTGACATGTTGATGATAAATTTCATTATTGAACATCATTAATAAGTAAAAATGATGGTGCTGCAATTCAGTGTTACAGAAATGTTGATTCATGTTTTTCAATTAATATCCTAACAATAAATGTAAGATTGTGGGAACAGTATTGAAAATATCCATGAGAATTTGTTGGGTGAGAAAGACGAATGGCGATGGACCACCTCTCCAACGGTGAACGCCAGCGAATTAGACGATGACGACGTCCCCCTTGGATAATGGATTTGGGATCAAAGTTAAAAAAATAATGAAAAAATGATCATCTTAAATAAATATCATTTCCATTGTAGGGGTTTAAATTAATACTGAATTGTTTTTCCCCTCTCCCCCTCTAAATGAAGAATGTAGATCAACTCTATAATAAGTTGTTCCATGGATGGATTTCCCCTGTGAGGTTTGAAAATATAATTGTGGGTTGATATCAGGATTAAATATTAGTGATTCATAATGTATGAATTGTGATCCCTCTAATAAGAACAATTCAAGACCAACAAAATCTTAGGATAGTGGTTCATATGGGTGTTCTTTGTGATTCCACCATATCTCTCTCCTCATTCATTATGGAGTGATGGACGGTGGCACATTGGCTATAGAATCTTCCAGAGGAAGGGTTATGGATAGGTGGGCTGAGACACTGGTGAGAGACTACAGTACAAGGCCATGGAAGTGGAAACCAACCACGGTGGCTGGTGGTAGGCATTGTGATGGAATCGTGCCACAGAAGCAGCATGAACTGGCAGTTCGTAGGCCGATAGCTAGTGGTAGGTGTACTCAGCCACCCAACCACATTTGAGGCACATGCGGTGCAAAGATGTGGTCCACAAACAGCGGTGGCGAACAAGACCCATGGGTCATGCTGGAGGGTCAGTCTACATGAGCAGATCCGTGCTTTAGGGTAGCACTACGTTGGAGGAGCAGCTCGCATTGGTGGGTCACAACATGTGAAATTTTGAAGTCCAGTATAATTTAGCCTCCAGCGGCATGAACCAAAGGCCTAGCTAGTGTCCGTACATTGGGAGGACCCTCCCGTCATGTGGGTTGGGAAGGTGGTGTGAACCGGGCCGTTGGGTGGCATAGGTTGGAGAATATTCTGTCCCCCGATGCTATTTTGTTCGACGGGACAAACTGATAAACCAAGAGGCCTAGGATGGGAAAGAACTAGCCTTCCAGTTGCGGGCTGGGCCATATGTAACTGGGTCGCTAGGAGATGAAGCAGGTTAGACCCACGACCACGACCATATGAGGCTGGGTCCAGCAAGGCCTAGTTGGACTTGCCAAGCTACCAGGCCTGACCGGCCCGACCCATATCACACCGGTTTGGGTCAGGAGGGTTGAACTAAGTCGGGTCATGTGGGACCCACGAGGGTGGGTGGGGGTTGTTGGGTCATTATGACCTAGGAAGATCGGGGTAGTTCCCAACCGTCCCCTATTCACAAAAACATCAATATCATTCTGACCATGCATCTGATTGAATGATCTTTACAACATTGTAACCCTCACAACAAGGCTGTTCTTTTGGAATGCTCTATAGTGGATTTAATGGAAGTTGAAATTCGAATAATTTCCAAAGGAGTGAATTCTCCCAGAATCCAGTATTCTACGTGTTCGAATCCTGTAGCTGGATAAGACCCAGAGACTGCTGAATAGAAGGTTTAAGTGACCCTATAGGTCTAGATGTCATGTGGCACTATGTGAACCATCTACATGCGTCTCTTTCGGCATCAGCTACAAGTGGATTTGTGTGAATCATCTATAAGAGGCCCTCTGTGGACGAGCTAAAAGCGGTCCTATGTGGACCAGCTATAAGAAGCTCTACGTGGACTAGCTATGATGTACTATGTGGGGAGTAGCTCTATGTGCACCGGTTGACCCATGGTGGGGAGAGGCTTTGCGTAACCCATCGGACCCAGAATACTCACCAGGGAAGAGTACCCCAACATTTCATGGTGTTAAGTGTTACGAGTGATAGCTTTGATTTCCACATTTTGAGTTATACCACTTGTGAGATGTGTTTTCAAAATGATATTGTTGTTTTGGTTTCTTTTGTGTTCTTTCAATTATGATTCAGGGTCCCAATTGAGTATTGTGTCACTCACCCCTGCATGGGCTTCACCAGCTCATGTCGGGTCTCATGCTGGTGATCGACACTTCGACGTAGACCTTAGTTGTCTGAGAGTAGGTGTTGCTCAGTGAGATGGGAGATATGGGCATATATCGATGGTTACATGCAGCTACCCTTCACCAACCATTCATGTGGGGTCTCAAGTAGACAGATTGTGGTGGTTTTACATTCCATTGTTGTTTTGTTCTTGTCTTTTGGTCCCTTTGTACTTTCAGTTTGTATTGTACTCTCATTAGTTGTCTCGGTGACAGTTGTGGTTTACTTTGTGTTAACATTCCACTATTTGAGATTTGTGTGTGTATATAGGTTTAATGGAAATGCCTTCCCTTTTTGGGATATACCTATTCGGTGCTACTCACCAACCCTTGACCTATAGAAGGAGGTCATGGGGTAGTCATAGCCTAGTCCCCTAGGGGACGGGTCATTACATAACAGCTTTGGGATATAATAAAAATATACCTAATCATCTGATTATTTCTAGATATTTATTTCACAACGATTAGTCCCACGATATATTTATCATCCACTTCCATCTAGGATAAATCGTACATGAAGGATAAAAAATATTGATCTTCGAATAGATCCATATTGATCAATTTTTGGAAAATATTATTAGACCTAAATTCCTCCAAACACAAATTTTTTCCCCATAAATAGTTGAAATAAAAAAACTAGCCAAATTCACATATTCTAAGATATGGTTTTCTCACTCTACTAGGCCATATGTTTAGAGAAGCTATGTCATTATAATATTGACTAGTGACACCATTTCCATATATATTTATTCAAAAAAACTAATAGTTTATATGGTGTTCCCTATTAGAATCAATAGTATATGGAACACCATATACCCTCATGACCTCATGGATATACAATTTTCCTTGCTCCTACACTATATGGTGGTGTCTTTGATCAGGATGGGGAGGGTGGATTTGGTAAAATAATCAATGAAGACCGATATATATTTCTTTCCCCAAGAGGTAGGGGCAAACTGATGAAAAAATAAATCGATATATCATCACACTTCTAGGTAGGAATGGAAAGATGTTATAACAATATCGAGGGCCTCTAATGCTCAGCTTTGAAATGTTGAAAAGTATAAATCTAAGAAAAATATATAGTTATGTAATTTCCCATACCTAGAAAAAAACTAACATCACATGTTACTGAATATATTGGAGGCACCAAGATGGAAAAACCACAATGGATGGTGAAAATAGTATATTATTATGTTTTTTTGGGAAAATGATACAATAAAATGTCCTATGTAGTAATGATTTACTTTGGTAGAAAAAGAACACTCACTGGGTACATCCCAATCATTTAAAATATGATTGGAAGGGTGAAACAACCCAAATTTTTTATTCAATTATCTAATTAGCTCTAGATGATAGGGAACTCGTTATACACTTAAGAAGCATTCCCTCTTACTCTTTCTCTTCTTCTAGGTGCATCTGGGAAAATGAACCATATGGTTCCACTCATTGCTAGAATCCTTAAAATCTTGAGTTGGATACTTCTTACTTACGTCATAAGTGACCAAATTATCATCAACATATTTGTAGATTATATATAAGTTAAAACCACTAATATACTCTATCCACCATATATACCTCAGGTTCAAATCTGTTTGTAAAAACAATTAACATAGGATTTTATATTCCATGTAGTCTGTAAACTTTTTCCAAAAAAGATATTGGCTCAAAATTGTGAGGGAATGAATCATATATATGTGATAAGGTCATATCTAGTGTAGTTATTCAGATGTGATAAATGCTAGTGATATCCATAAACCATCACCCAGTCACCGTTCATTAGCACCTATCCTAAACCTGTGGCCAACCCACCAAAATAGACCACATAACACAGACCTACCTTATGTATCATCTCAATGTATTTAAAAAATAATTGAGGTCCTTGAATGTGGTTTAAAATTGAATGATACTATAAAAACTAACTATTTTTTGGAAAGAGTTGTAATAATTTAGGTGAGTTCAGATAACTATTTGATGAATAACTCATTGTACCACAGCTGGCCCAAAAATATTTTGATTTCAAACAAATTTATCTTCTCTTCCTATTACATCACTGCTATGAATTTCTCTAGTTCGGATGAAACCTCAGGTTCCAATAACTCCTGACCCTGAACCATGTCTTATAAAATAAGGAAAAAAGATTTTCAAAATTTGGTATAAACATTATTTTCTCATATTTTTTCTATAATGATCATCATGTGTGGTACATATTCTGATACTGATTTCGAGTAAAACATAATGTCATCTTTAAACACCATAATAAAGGATTCAAAGTACATATTGAATGACCTTATTATATGGACCATGCAAACCATTGGAATATTTTTAAATCCAAATGAAATTTCTATATATATGAAATAATTTTATCTTTTTCGAAAAGTGGTCTTTGGAATGTAATCTTTTCTTACCTTAACCAGATAATTCCCTAAAGGATGTTAAATAGTTGAAAACCATTATCCCATATTGACCTATTCAAAATATCATTAACACAAGGAAATGGGTATTTATTCTTGGTCATGAACCACTTTATCTTTTTGAAATCCATAAATAACTAAAGGGATCTATCAATTTTGTTAGCAAAGGGAAATGAGGCTTTCCATAGAGACATGATTAGACGAATGAAATATTTTGACTCCAAATCATATATTGGAATTTTAATCCCCTCAACTCAGTTGGGGGCATATTATATGAAGGAATAAATTTTGTATGTGTCATTGTAACAAAATTAGTGGTGAAATTTATAAACCACTTAGAAAGAGAGACTATGAATTTATCTTTTATCTCTTTATGAAACTCACTAAACACAAGGGGATACCCAATATTTGAGTATTTTCCATCATATTCCAAGAAAATGGTGGATACATGACATGAAATTTTCACAAAAAAGGATGTGGTTGTCCTTCTCTTCTAGATAGAGGATCCCATTTTCCCTGGAATACTTGAGTTCTCCCATCGGGGGCACTGATGTTCACCCATAAATTGTGGAAATTACAGTGGGAATTTAGAATTTCCACCCATTCTATTCATAGTATCACATACAAAAGATCCATATTAAATATAAGGAATTCCCAATTTAGGTAAAAATCGAATAAGTAGACTACACAATATAGGAATTAGAAACCATATTTCTTCCTCTTCCAAAAAGGTGTAACAAACTACATAGGATATGGAATAAAATTGGTTGGGAGTATGGTAAAGTCCACAAGGTGAGAAGATATGAAATGTTTTGAAGTGACTATATCAAAAAATTAAATTACTATATGTGATATAATAATAATAATAATTATAAATTTAACAAGACCTGTATTATATTAATGTAGAGCCTTATCCAATCCATATAAGATATTCATCTCTATTTTATTTTGAGATCGACAGTGATCCTATGTCTTTACTTTTAGCACATTTAATCTAAAAAAAGATTCAAGATTAGCCCCACATCCACCAAAGCGAGACCCCATAGAAAATTATGCATAAGATTTACCTAAAACTCCTTTAGGATATATAGAACCTACACCACTCTAAGAAGAAGATATATTATTAGAAAACATTTATAGGTATATTAAGCATCCACAATGATGGAATGCTTTGGGTGGGAGCTTTCATGTAGACTACATGTTCCTATGACTCCCGCACTGAGGAAACACAATTGTCCTACCACATGGAACTATCGATGAAAATTAATAGGGTTGATATATTAAAATAATACCACCACCTTTTCCTTAATCCTCCAACTTATTCTTCATTTCAGATGAGTGTCTCCCACTTTGACCAAGCACTAGGGGCATCCCAATCAAACATGACATAATTTCCCTTTTAAATTTCTCCATTAAATCTCAGTCAAAGACAACAACATATGTCTTAAATTTAAAAGGGAATAATTGAGATTTTATATTGGGACACATACCCATTTCAAAATGATTGGACTTCAACCTATCAAATGTGATTAGATTTGTGGAAAATTTACCAGTCTCATAAAAGTGGTTGGTGCATTCAATCACTAAATGATCCCCCTGCTGATGGGAAAGTAACTCCAACTAATTAGTGTGGATCAGTGTATTAGATAACAAATTCTCAATTAAATAGTCAAAAAATCCATCCACAATCTAGCTGCCCAACATGAACCATAGTCACCTACCACCCATGGTTGGGGTTCTACAACAAAAATAAAAACAATTATCATTAATGAATTCAAGGGTTCCATGTAACTAAGAAAACATCTTGATTTTATCTAACCAAACATTAACTTACGTCGGATAAGTGATTCTTGAAATGCTAGGCGATTGTGGTTGAGGTAATAATAGGCATAATACTTTTGTAACCCCAGTTTAGTGTCCATGTATTTAGAAGGAAATTATCCTTTTCCCGGATCTATGGTTCAAATAGTCAAAAACCACTATCACTATAAGTATCTCATAAAATCATTTTTTGGATGATATATAATTCTCTCAGGCCACCTTCTGTGGCAATAAAATAGGTCTCTAGGGAGGAATGGTACTACACAAGTTAAAATAATAAAAAACAGATTTCCATAATACATCAAACCATAATGTATCATGTTAATGACTTAATAAAACATTTTTCATTAATCACAATTATATCATAAAAACATAAAATACTCTATGATACAAGGGTTCCCATGCCTAGTCTACATCTCATGAATTACACCCCATGGAGGATTTAATAAAATTCTAAACATCCCATAGTGACCCAAGGCTTGTGACGAAGAGTTTTGGCAAGACACCCTTCTCAAAAATAGACCATCAAGATTTCACATTTCTAGATCCTGACTATTGATAATTTTCCTAAATAAAAATACCTAAAGAAAATAGAAAACCTACATAGATACCATTTTTTAATGATCAGACCTTATAAGAATCCTGTTCATTATTACATATTAACTAGTGATTTATTATATCAAATTATACATAAGACAACCTTTAATATTGATAAGTTTAGTTTATTTTGTAAATACGTACATACATTAACATCTTGAACATTATACAAAATAATATTATTGAAGACATCCATAACATGCTTCTAAAATTACATGGATTTATAAACTCCACAATATAACATGGGGCCACACATAAGAAATGAGTGAGATATAATGATTAGTAAGGGAGTAAACATATAATAAGGTGATTCATGTTAGACAATAGATATATACATGGGTAATAAAATATATGAAAATCATAAAAATGAATAATATGGAATGATATAGCATGACAATCACGATAAGGGAAATGCAACAACAACTTAAAACATTGCTTTATAAACATAGGTCATGGATAACTCTCCAAACATCATGATGGAAAAATTCCCATTAAGGAATCAGGTTCACTCCCTTTCCCAACATGAAATCTAATGAGTATAAATATTAACCAATTCATTGATGTGCTATATACTTTCAGAAACACTCATCACTTTCATTTCATTATCTTTCTTAAGGGTTCCACATAGATCATACACGATGTATTGATTCCTCCTAATATTTTATTTTATGATCATATAGTGTGGTGTATACAAATGTAATTTACAATTCAAAAAAGTATAATTTTATAAATTTTATCACCCATGATAAGAAATGGGTATGTTATTAACTATAAAATTGTTTTACCATAAAGAACTCATAGTGAAATTTTGTCAACATAACTACTTCACATACAAAATCATAATACTGGGTTATGAGAGAAAAATGGGTATCTCATTCTCTGGACATGATATGGGCTATAATAGGGACATGGTAAGACGTATCCCAACATAATTATTTGTAAATAAAATACATATGATTATAAATAAACTTGAATAAAAAGAGAAGGTGATGATCCCTTACTTGAGTGTGTGACTTTAACTGCTTGAGAGGGGCATCTTGATAACATGGGGAACCTTGGGAGGACTATATAGGGGTTAAGTTTGAGTAATTCTATGGTAAAAGTATTTTTAGTGAAATATAAGGGCCTCTAGGGTGTTTTTATATAGGAAACTAGTGGGGATTTCTTTATTATTTCTCAAACATAGGCTTCGGAATCTATAAAATAAAATAACCATAAAAAACAACCAATCAATTTGAACCATGGTTTCAACCAAATGGGAGTGGTTTTTCATTACTTTATATGTCAAAGGGACTATATTAATAAAAATATTATCCTTTATTATGTATAGGTGAGTTATTATCCAAAATAAATGATTTAATACTTTGAAATATGTTAACAGATTTGTAGGATTCACAAAGGCTTTATAAAATTATCCAAAGAAATGTAAAAAATTATTTGAAAGAAAAAACATATATTTGGTCTTGTATAAATTTTATATTAATTATTGCATCACTATTTTATAATAATTTCATAATACACAAAGTATATTTTTAAGGTATTTAACTTTTACCCGAAAATTCGAGTATGTTTGAAATTATTTAAAAAATAAAAAGTGGATATTTTTGAAATCATGATTTAAAAAGTAATATTAATTTTATATAAATAAATTTATAAAAAATTTTAATTATAAATTTAAAAATAATAACAAACATTTTTTTAAAAATCAATGTTTTTTTGATAATAACATTTTTCAAAACCTTATAAAAATTAAATTGGACTTCATAAAAATTATATGATCATTCAAATTTAATAAAAATTATTTAGTAATTTTATTATATTAAAATACTTTTTATTTAAAAAATACTTCAATTCAATAAAATAAACTTCTTAATTCAATTAGAATATTACCCAAAATACAAGTTGATTTTTATTGTATCAAAATAAAATTATATTTTTGAAAGTAACAATAATTGATGGAAATTATATTCAATATTTAATATAAAATAATTTTTATAGTAATACTTATAGGGTTTTGATACATATAAATTTAATACACAATTAAATTTCATAAGGGTAAGGTTCATGAAGGTGAGACATTCTGGGGCTGGTTCAACTAACATTGTTAATCTCATGATCTTGATGAGCTTCAAATTCTTCCAAAATAGTATTTCAAAAGATTAAGTTATTGGATATATTATTAGGCTTGGTCATGAGAAAATACTTGTGATTTTATCTCCCTCATAAGATTAGATAAATTGGATTCCTAGGGTATGATCATACTGGTTGAATCCAGTACTACATTTGTCTATTTCAATTGGATTTGTTAAAACCCTACATTTATACTAATAATGAGATTAGTTTTCAACGAGTTTTTTACCAATGGTAAATCTTCTTAATGTTCATTGAAATAAAATAGTAAAAAATAAAGTTAAATAATTTCATGTGTTTTATAAAATCATATTTCATAATAAGACATTTTATTAAATCATATAGTAAAATTTTATTTGTTCCTGTTCGGGTCGTTACAATATTCCCCCCTTAATAAATTTATCACTCTAAATTTTTACTTACTACACTATAAAAGATTCGGGTTGCTCTATATCATCACTTTCTCCACTTCCCACATTGATTTTTCAAACTTGGGGTTTCTATACGACACTTTGATATGGTGGATTTTTTATTTCATAGAACATTCTCTCAATGATATAAGACATTCAATTACAACTCTTCATATTAGTGATCATTATCCAAAGGAACAAAATTTAGATTGACTACAAGTGATGAGTTTGGTTTTTACTTCATCAAGAGAAAACCATGGAATAAATCATATACTTGAGATGGTTTTGGTGGGAGTTCTAGTTGGTAGACCACCGCTTTAATGCGATCAATGATCTCAAAGGGGTTTTTGTATCTGGGAATAAGATTTCCCCTTTTCATAGATCTGATCACGTCCATCCATAGAGATATGTATAGGAATAAAATGTCTCAAACATCAAAATCTAGGAATTTTCAATGATTGTTATACTAGATCTTTTTACGACTCTGAGATGACTTGATGCTCTTCTTAATGGTTTTGAAATTTTCCACCATTTACATAACCATTTCAGGAACTAGATGTTTTTGTTCCCCAACATCATCTCATCATGAAGGTGTTCTATAACTCTTCCATGGTTTTTTATAAGGATCCATTTGGACGATTGAGTTTAAACTTAGGTTTCAAGTGAACTTGACCTGGGAAAGATATTAGTCCCATATTAACTTGAAGTCAATAACCCATTATATCAACAAGTACTCATGTGTCTGAATAGTCTACTCAGATTGACCATCAGTTTGTGGGTGATAACTCAAGTTTAAGTTCAATTTATTATTCAGATCTTGTTGGAGAATCATCAAGAACATAGAGGTGAACTTTGGATCTCGATCAGATATAATCGATTTTGGTTTTCCATGTAGCCTCACTAATTCTCTAATGTATATCCTTGCATGTGAATCGAGTGAGAAATCCTCTCGAATTGAAATAAAGTGATATTTTTTTGTAGTTTGATCCACAAAAACCTTTATAATATTATTCCCTATTGATGAATTTGTATGAGCAATGATAATGTCCATGGCGGTGTTGTCCCATTTCCATATCGGTATAGGAAATTGTTGCATCATCCCATGGATTTTTTCATTCAAATTTTCACATGCTGACAGACAATACATCTAGATATATATTCTGCGATGTCCTGATTTATATTTTCCCAAAAATAGTTTTCTCATAGATCTCAATCCTTATTTGACTTCTAGGGCGTAAGAAGAAGGTTGAGCTTTGTAACTCATCTTACAACTCATTATTTGAATCAAGATTTGATGGTACACATTATCCTAACTGAAATCTCACAACTCATTCTTAATTAACATTGATCTCTAAGGATTTCCCATTTCCTTTAGTTTTCACATTATTCTTAATCCCAACATCATTTCTCTAACCATCTTTTATATTTTCCAGAAGGGATGGTTCATCAATCACTTGTGGAAGGATTGACGATGTTCCTTCCTTTTGATCCCCATGTCCTTTATTTTCAAATATTAAAAGATTAGATCCCTCTCAATTATCCCAAATAATATAATTTTCGGATTATTTCAACATTGAGTATCTACCACTATATTTTCTGTATGATGATAGTATTGAATTTAGATGTTATAGTCCTTGATCATATATAACCATTTCTGTTGGAGGATGTTCCGATTTTTATGTCTAATTATATACATTAGAATTTTTTGATATGTATATATTTCAAACTTCTACCCAAAGAGATAATTTATGTATATTTTTATAGTGAATATCACTATATCCAACTACAAATAATGTGTTGGGTAGTTTTTCTCATGAAAATCCATCTTCCTTAAACCATATGATCTGAATTTATCATTATGCATTAGCACATAGCCCAATATTTTCTTCAAATCATCTCTCACTACCAGAGAAAATTATCCACTTGTAGGTAGTGTTATTACATCTGTAGTGATAATCCACCTTTTTAGTTCCATGAATCCCTCTTCACACACATCAATCGAGTAAAACATGACTCCATTTTGGGTTATCAGGGTTAGGGGGTTTGAAAATTACAAGAAATTTCCCACAAATTTGTGATAATAACATTTTAATCCAAGGAAACTGTGTATAATATTCACATATATTGGCTGCATACATTATTCAATTACTCTTATCTCTGAGTGGTCCACATATATACAATTTCGTGAGATGATATGACCAAAGATAGATAATTATTCAACCAGAGCACACATTTTTTATACATAGCATAAATCATATCCTTTTGTATGGTGTTTAGCATAGTGCTCATATGCTCTTCATTATACTCAATGGTGTTGGAGAATATTAGAATATCATATATAAATATGTCCATAAATTTTTCAAGGTTATTTTGATGGACACTATTTGTCATGTCCATGAATATTTATGGAGAATTATTGTGTCTGATTATAATTACTATGAACTCATACTTCCCGTACCTTGTATGAATATCCGTCTTGGAGATATCATCATTCTTCACCCTATCAAGTTAATATCTAGACTCTAGATCCACCATGGAAAATTATTTCTCTACACATAAATTCTTGAACATGTAATCAGTTAAAGGAATAAGAAACTAGTTATATTTCATGATTTTATTGAGATCACAATAATCAATATAAGAGAACATTGACCCATCCTTCTTCCTGAATAATAGGACTAGTTCACTATAAGATGAAGCACTTGACCGTATGAACCCTTTATCCAAATTATTATATAGTTGTTTCTTCATATCCTCAATTAACTAATGATATATTATATATGGGGTCTCGGATAATTTGAACTCCCTTGGATTAGGATTAATTTGAAATCCAACCTCTCAGCTAGGAGAAAGACCATACAATTCCTTAGGAAACATATTAGTGTATTCCATCACAATAAGCATGACTTAGAGGGTGATTATTTCCTTAGAATTAATCATTTGAGATTGATATGTCTACTCATAGAGAAATAATATCTATTGTTGTGATTTTGGTGATAAATAAGATTCATCCACCTGCTTACACTTTTATAGAATCCGGGGATGACTCTTGATACTGATGGTTATTTCCATCTCATAGAAACTTATATTATATCTATATAGGGAAATCCCATCCATAACTATAATTGCATAAAATTTCTCTAAAGGGAGTATGAAATGGTTTAAAGGAATTTTAAAACTAAAAATTTTGACAGGGGAGGATTTCTATACTAGGGATGAAATAATTTACGAATTTTTTCATTTTCACAGTCAATTCTACTTCAATGATTTGTAAAGTTGTTCAATAGTTGTAAAAATTGTATTTTATATGAATAAATGTTTAGAACCAGTATCAAAAAATATTTTCTCTATCCTTTAATGAATAACTAGCATACCTCTCACCACTTTTTTAGGGATCTACAACTTTAGTTATGATTGAAAAATCTCTCCCTTTGTGCCTTGGAGGATTTGGTTGTCTCAAAAAAACCTATAAGTTCTCCAGTTTCATGAGTTTGAAGAAAAAACAATTAAATGATGGCTAACTAAAGAATTTAATTCCTCAATCACATTAGTGTGTTTATTTGATAATTAATTTATATCTAGTTTGGCTTCTTTCCTGCACCTACAACATTTTCCCCCTTAGGCAATTTCAGGGTGCTTCTTTCCACACCTTTGACAATAGGCATATTGAAATTTCGTATCACCATTAAATTTTTCTATTAAATTATAATATTAAACTCCACTTTACCCTTATTATCCTTATGATACCCTTGATATTCCTTAATCTCAATTTCAACTTCTATGGAACATCATAATTTATCCTCATTACTATCAATGTCACAGATCACAAGGGATTTTCAGATACTTGGTGTTAGACTAAAATAGAATATGTAAACCTTATATTCAGGGGTAATGAAAAATATAGTGGCATATCATTAAAGAATTGTGAATTTTTCCTCATACCCACCAATATATTTGTTTTATTTTTTTCTTTAGGTAAAGGAAATCCCTTTCCATTTTTGATCATATATTAGGAGAAAAATATTTATTGGAATTGTTTTTCAAGAATTCCTTCCACCACATTACTTCAATCACTTCCTCAGGAATCATATTATTGATCAATTACCACAATTAATCTGCTTCTTCCATCAATGGATAAATATCTAGCATACCCTTATCTTTTTCAGGTCATTCAAATATGGATAATAACTTATAAATGGAGTTGATGCATTGTCTTGTGATTAAGTGATCAGATGATCCCTTGAAATTTGGAGGTATTTATCGTATAAAGGAATCTATTGAAGCTTGTTATTGCCAAGAGGGATTTGGGAGTTCCTCTGGATTTAGGTTTCTATTTTGAACATAGATGTATTGAAAGATTATCATCACCTATTTTCCAAATAATACTCCCATTTTGTTGTTAATATCATTGGGTTAGTCATCACATTTCCTATCAAAGTGATTATTTACCTAATACCTAATATTTTTGGCCATTGTTTAAAATGAAGGGAAAATTAGGGATGCATATTTTTAAAATACTAATCACATACAAAATAATTTAATGTCATTAAAGTTATAACATATAACATACATTTATTTCCATAGCTACCAAATATTTACGTTTCAATTTATGATATCAATTATCAATTTCCAATCATATTTTCATATGGTCATTTTTTGTTCCCATAATAATGTTTTTAATGATCTTATGAATTTACCAAAGAATATCCTCCAAGAGTGTCAAACCAGGAGCACAATAAGGCCTATTGTCATGTACTAGGTTACACAGAGTCTGGCTCGATGATCATTTTTATAGTTGTTACCCAGAGGTACATCTATCCGTGAACCACATCAACTTATAGTACACAGAAAGAGATTTATTTTTCTTGGAAATCCACTTACTCTATAATAAACAAAATATTGAGAAATTTTCTTATACATACCCTTATTACTATTAATTTCTCTAGAATTTTCTAATCCTATTCCCAATGAAACTATACTTTTCATTTGATATCAACTTTAACAACCCTGTTCATTATTACACACAAATTCATGATATATTACATAAAATTAAATTTAATAAAATGGAGAAAATTGATAATTATAGTTTCTTTGGGAATTGGGTATATAGAACAACATATTGAATAGTGGAAACAACAAAATTATTGAAATCTTCCTTAACATGTTTCTAAAACTGCATGGATTTTAAAACTGCACGAGATAACCTGGGGACATACATAAGTTAAGGGTGATCCATAAAGGCCAGAAATGGAATAAACATGTAAAAAAGTGATACATGTTATAAAAAAGGAATATAAATGCGTCATAAAATGGTATTAGAATCATAAATATGATTAATAAATAAAGATATCGCATGCCAATCATAACATTGGAAATGTGAAACAACATAAAACACATCATTATAAACATAGTTCAACACTAACTACCATGTTTTCATGATGTAAAAATTACCATAAAGTAATGAGTTTCAAATACTTATCCAAAAATGAAATATCATGTGACTAAATATTACACAATGTATTGGATCTTTATATAATTCAGAGCACACCCATCACTTTCAGTTCATTCTAATGCTTAAGTGTGCCACATAGATCATACAACATGGATTCATTCATCATCACATTACAATATCTGATAAAGGAGTGTGTAATGAAAAAATGAAGTTCAAAATTTAATGAATTATAAGTGTATGATGTTGAAACCAATGATACAAAATGAGTATTCTATCCACCACACAACTATTTGTTAAAAAAAAGTCATGGTGAAATTTCTGCTGCATAACAGCGTCACAAAAAAATCATAAAAAGGGTTGAACAGAGTGAAAGTGGTCTATAATATTTTTTACATGAAAAAATAAGATATAGGGACATGTAAATAGACATACCAATATTATGTTTTTTAAATAGAAGGAATAAAGTAATAATGAAACTTGAATACAAAGAAGAATGTGGTGATCCTTTACTTGAGTGTTTGAATCCAAATGCTACGAAGGCGATTCCTAAGAGGTTGGGGGATCATTTTCATGACTATAGATAGGGGAGGGAATATTAATAATGTTATCTATGTTTTTTTTAGTGAAGGTAAATTTGATATTGGGATGGGTTATATAGGAAATGAGTGGGGATTTCTTTATTATTTCTCAAACGTAGGTTTTGGACTACATACAAGAAAATAATCAAAACCACAAAAATTACATTGCTATTTTAACATTATTTCAACCAAATGGTAGTACATTTAATTTTTTTATAATGTAAAGGATAAAAATTAATAAAATAATAACCTTTATTATGTGGAAGTGAGTTATACTCTTAATGACATGATTTTAAAACCATAAAATATATTAATGGTTATGTAGGATTCGCAATGACTTTATAAAATTAACCAAATAAACATAAAGTCACATTATTTTAAAGGAAAGCATATATTTGTTTGTGTATCCCATTTAATGATTCTCTTACATCCCATTTGGATCGTTATAATTTCAAATAAATAATGTGTGTTTATATAGTATTCAATTTTTACCTGAAAATTCAAATATCTCAGAAAAATATGAAAAATAAATCATTGGATAATTTTTACATTTTGATTCTGAAAATAATATCCATTTTATCTAAATATTTTTCTCAATATGTTAATTTTCACTTTGAAAATAATAACTGAAATTTATTAAATATGATGGGTTTTTTGAAAATAATATTTTCAAACCTTTATAAAAATTGAAATTTAATTTGTTAAAATTTTATGATCATATATATTTAATAAAACATATTTAATAATAATATTTTATGAAAATATTATTTATTTCAAAAATACATTAATTACTCCAAATAAAACCCTTAATTTAATTGTATTATTACCAAAAAATAATATATTTCTTTTAATGTTTAAAAAAATTATTTTTAATGTAATAATAATAAGATAGAAAAGTATTTTTTATTCTATATAAAATATTTTACAATCTCATATTGAAATGGTTTTGATACATATCCCATTAATACACCAGAAAACAGTCTAAGGGTAAGGTTTGCAACACTGAGGCTTTCATGTAGTGTCTCATTGAACATGGTTTGGGTCATGATCTCGATGATCATTAACCAACCTCATAAACAGTTTCTCCAATTCATTAGTTTTTGGATCATAGATTGTACTATGATAGTGGAAAATACTAGTGATGATATCTCCCTCATAAGCATTGATAAATGGGCTTCATAGTGTACAATCCAACATAACGAGGTTATCACTTCCTTTAACTATGTCAAATGGATTTCTTAAATCCCTATATTTATACTAATAATTTGATCACTATTCAATGGGTATTTTACCAATGGTAATGATTCTTAATGTTCATATAAAAATGATATGATATAATAAATCCAGATAAGTGAATGTGATTTACATATCAATATTACATAATAATACATTTAATTGAATCATAATGGGAATTTTATTTATAACTATTCGTGTCATTAAAAGTATAAGATTCAATCCAAAAGAGCTCATAACCTAGCACGTGACATGGGATGAAGTGTATTCTTGATCCCAAATGGTTTTAAAATAGTATATTAATATCAAGGAACTCCATTAGGAATGATTTTCCAATAACAATAACTGACATTAAGATCATAAAATATAATAATAATACATTAAATAAACTATAAAAAGAAAAATACAAAATTTTATGGTATTATATCTAAGAGATAGTATTAAAATGAAAAAAATAAAATGGGACAAATAAAAGAGTATCTAGTTTATGATAAATATAAGACCATCCACATTCCATGTCACTACCAACACCAGACCAGGAATTACAAAAACAAGAGTATCCACTGATTCTATGTGAACCGTTTACCTTTCTTGATTTAAAAATAAGTATCTATATTGAATTATTGTGGTTATGTAGGTTTTTATCGCACTTTCCTAGTATAAACCCAATTTTCTTTTCAGGCATAGCCATTATAACACAAATAAAAGATGCTAGTTTTCTAAAAGTTAAAAAATAGTTTAATTTAAACTTAACCTAACCTTAAAAAGCGAAATAAAAAACATTTAAACCAATTAATAGGTAAATTCTAGAAAATAGTTACCATGAAAATTCTATAATTATATAGTTTTATTATAAAAATTGGATTATCATACGCTCAGTGATCCAACAATAAAAATATGCATAATTGAGAATGTTCCATAATAATCACCTCACATTTTTTGTTAGTGTTGTAGTGTTATCCTTCTAGGGAGGATAGTTTGAATCCATGATACAATATATAGTGTACTTATAATAATTTTTCTATTTTGGAAAAAGGGTTACCAATTTCTTTTCCCTTTTTTAAAGAAATTTAAATACTTTTTCAACATATTTTAGACCACCATATGCTTTCAAATAATGTTTCAAACCATTACCATAGTGAAAATGGATTTCAAAACACTCCATAAACAACATATTACCCTTGAAATCTACCATTAATTAACATAGCCCAATTTAGGAAATAATCATTTTTATAAGAAAGATTATTTATGTTTTCAAATAATGGAACAATAAGAGACCCATTCCTTTTCCCCTAAAATCCCCAAGAATCATTTGGGAACTATTATCCAAGATTATAGTGGATCTTAGAGAAGAAATAAAAGACCATAATCATTCAAAACCAGGATAAAAGTTTCATATAAGACCAATACTACTTCAATATGATTACCATATTGAAGGAATATTGAGGGGAAGTGATAATAATCCTTAGGAAAAGAAGATGAGTCCATTAGTAGGACATTTCTTGAATAAACAATGGGACACAACAAAAATAGATCCAAGAATAGAGAGGAGGGGAGTTAAATAATTCGTTGATCTATAAGGGTTCATAATGTTAAAAGTATGGGGTGGAAGGTGTTAAATTGGTATATGTGTAGTTTAGGAATTTCAAGTACATTATAAACTATTTAAAACACATGGTTTTGTTACACAATTTTCCAAACCATGAACCAACATTTTAGTTACCTCTAGTTTTACTAGGAAGGTATATTTGTTTCACTTCACATTATTAAAAAGTAGGAACCAACTATGTGGGTGATATAGTTCTAGTACCTTCAGACATGAGTTTTTATGGTTGTTTCATAGTTTCCCCTAAAAAAGTGCCAACAGTGCACCATGCCCTATTTCTCAGAAAACAAAAAAAATTATTTAAAAAAGATTCAAAAATAAATAGTAAATTTTTTTTCTAAATATGGACAATTAATACCTGAATTTAGGACCATGTATGTGATATTGTGGAAAAATCACCAGGTGGTTACTCAATTCGACCATATTATTATAATATTTTTTGGTAATGAGTTGTGTGTATGAATTCAAACTTACTAGGGATATGTTACAAGACCTCAAATTGATCTATGTTAATCTTATTAGAACTATTGGATTGTCCTCGAGCTTTGGAATGATAGTTAAATGTGATTTCTAAGATGTTGGGTTCTGTTTGGATTTGTAGGGATGAAGCTCAGTTGAATATTATGATAAAAATCTATAATCAGTGAATTTAAATTTTAATAATTAGTTTTTTATTACACTATGTGAATATTATGTGGGTAGAAAAAATATATTTTTATTCACCCACAAAAATTTAGTTGTTTCTTTTAATCTCTCATGAAAATTTTAAACTGTAAAACCTCATGTGTTTCAATGTTGAAAAAATGGTATGTGATTCACATTTTGGGTTTCTACGGATCATTAATTGTTAATAGGTAATTATCTCCAAATATACAATCTAAAATAATTTTATTGACACTAAATTGGTCCTTTAATAGGGTTGTTAACAAAGGATACCATTTTGGTGGAAATCCAATATGTTCAAATTCTCATTGAATATTTAATTTTTTATTAATTAAATATTAATTTATTCATTAAAATTCAAATTGGGATGTATTTTTGAATAGGTCATTTTATTGATATTCCATTTCCATAGTTTTTTTAAGAATGAGGGGTTTTTCCAATGTGAGGAATAACCTCTTATTGGTCATCAGGTCTACGCTTGAGCCCCTTGTTATTTTTCTTTTTTTATTCCATTTATGTTTTTCTTTTATCCTCATATATCATGGATAATAAGATCACCTATCAGGGAATCAATTCATTACATAAAATATTCAGATATAGATAGGAATATAGAGATATTTAATGATAGAGTAAATGAGTGAAATACTACCATGGATCTCGGGTCATGCTAGATTGTCATGTGGTAGCTACAAAGCACTTTTATGAGTGTGGATTTGGAAGATTCTACATGGAGGTTGGGTAGTTATTGTGGTTTAATCTCATATCCCCTAGTCTTGTTTTTTAATTTCTAAATTCCTATTATGATTACCGAATACCCCCTTAGGGATGACCTATTTTGATATGGGGAAAACAAGGATTTTAAAAGGATTGCTTGGGTTTCTGTTTGGGAATTCCATGCCACATGAAAGTGGTTTGTAGAACACTTGGCCTCTATTATTCCTATTAAATGAAGGTGATGTTTTGGAATTACACACCAACTACTCAATGAACACACCATTTTTAGGAACATTGACATGTGTTCAAGTACCTTAGAGGAAACCCCATGTAAAGGGGAAATGGTTCTGTAGTTGTGCACTACCAAAACCTAGGTGTGACCTATATATATAATAGTACATATCTATACCCCATGTATTCCCTGGCAATGTAGTAGTTCACAACCAAATCTTGAGTAAAACTAGTTAAAATATATATACAATGTTATGAAGCTGGTTTTGGAATACATTTCAAGTATTCATGTTTTTTAATTTAGGGATTTGAGTTATTTTACACCTCAAGTTTGAATTACACAAAAGATGATCCCATGTTGAATAATTTTTGCATGTCTCTCCATATGGTGGAACTCATGGGGTGATTTTATAACTTTTTATTTGTGGTTATGGGCGAGTAAATTATGATTGAAATGTTTTTCCTCCAGTAAATAGACCGAGAGGTCTCTTGAAAGGGGCATGGAATGAGACATAGATGGGGGTCATGAGATTCTTAGGAAGGCATGGTAGATGATTTAAAATGTCATAGGATTATAATTATCAATATTTTAAATTGTTAGAGATACTCATTTGTAAAATGACGAGATAGATATTTTTGGTAATCAATTCAACATAGAGTTACTTGGGAATGGGTTGGGCTTGAGGCCATCACCCTTATGGGGTTCATCTCATAAGTCTTGGGAAGACGTGGGATGTTAGATATCATGTTATGTGATGTTTCACCCCCATTAGATTTTCATGGGGCCAAGTGTATATTCTCTGTCCGTGTATTCCAAAATAGATGCCATTAAATTTATTTTAACCTAGAGGGTCTCCAGAGGGATGCCTCTATTTATAAATCGATTTTAAGGATCCCAAGAGGCATGGATCTACTTATGTTCATACCCATTGGACCCATGTGGGAGAAAATAGATATAAATATCCTAATTGGGTGTTATCACAATATAATAAATGCACCTAATCCCATTAGAAAATTATTGTTTAGAATGGTTAGGAGGGAGTAGTAATGAGATGGGTTTTGGCATTCGTCCAATACTCCATCTTCAAGTTAAGTATCTATTAATTTTTCAGTTAAAATATAATTTAATTGAAATATAAAATTATAAATATAGTGGTATTTATAGTTGTAAATTCCACCCTAAACTACTTTTACAAAATGATTCAAAAGAATCATTAAACCCTACCCTATATATCTATTACATCAAATGTCGGTTCTACCTGAATTCTGATTATGGAAAATTAGAATGTTTTATGTGATTAAACTAATATATAAGTATTTATGAAAAGTAGAATTACGATAATATTGGGATTCATATCTTAGTTAATATAGATGGTCAATTAATTATAGTTTAATATTTTAATTAAAATGAATCAATATTTAAAGATCAATTAATTACTAGTGATATCATGATCTGGTATTTTATTTTATCATTACTAGAATTACTTGTGTTTCTGGGATACGTCCTTGTGTTGGTGAATACAAGTGGTCACTAAGTGAATCTCAGGAAAACAATCATAGTTAATGTATCCCCTAGGATTATTAGAACTATAGGATATATATTGTTGTAGATTTTTTAGGGGTTTCAAATCTCCCCGAGCACTAAATGGTTATGAAATCTCTAAGGATAATGATGATCAACTTGATTGATTCCCATGATACAGTCAAGTATTAGGTTGATCCACTATGATTTCATTTCCCAAATCTATCTGGAAATTTTCCATGGATTTGATGACTTATGTTTTGGAAGTTATCATAATTTATTCTGAGATTATTCCATATATATATATAATAAGGTTTAAACCCATAGTACTTCATCATAGTTTTCAAATTCATGGTTTCCTAAGGACTCTAACCTAGGAATACAACACCAAACAATAATAGAAAATTTTGATATATGGTCTAGGTTTAAATTGTTATAATATACATGATTAGTATTTCTAGGATTCCTATTATCCTACTTAATGTCTTAATTATTGGATGTATATCTAATCGCCAAAATTCTACAGTATATTTAGTCCGAGGAAGTTTAGGTTTCCCAAGGGTTAGGATATGTATCTCTTTATAGTGATGTAGATTTATCAATTAAATAACTAGTGTGGGTCAAAACTGGTTTGGTCAATTAGGATCATGGACATAAGGATCAATGGTGGTTAAATATAATTTAATTTTAATCCAGTTGTGTCTCATCTTTCACGAGCATATTTAATGAGAATGTAATTATGACAATATGTTATAGATTGACCATTGTGGGTGAATTTTTTGCAAGTATTTATAACTCCAGATATGTGAACCTAATTTTCATGAATACCCTATGCCTAATTTTAGGTTGAGAATGGATGAATGATGAATATGCAATAGGAAAACGATTTCATGATTGAGAAAGTCCTCTAATTTGGAATCTTTTGATTATGATATAACATCTTAACGGGGTTTTGGTGATACGGTATGTGTTATTTCTCGGATGATGAAGTAAATAATTTTAATTTTATTATTTTATTATTTTATTCATTCCTATATATGTGGTCATACCTATTGGTGATCAGTTTTTGCATATATTGAATGGATATTTGTGTTTTTACTAAATTTCATTAATTAAAAGATGTTCATATTTATTTCATCATCATTTAGTTTATTTGTGGTGGATACATTTTGGTTATTTATATATATTGTACACTATTATGTTGGGTATAGTCCCCTCAATGTACCACCTAATACCCCCTCCCCCTCTACTAGTTGGAATCCTCTAGAATATGAAGATATTTTCCTATGTTCATGTGGTGAACCGGAATGGATATTTTTACTAAAGTAGTATGGGGAGAAACATGACAAATTGGTATTAGAGTAGTTACTTTCTTGATGTATTACTATTTATTAGATTATATATTAGAGTGTTAGGAATATCTAGGATCCATTGATGAATATTAAACTAGTGTGTTATGAACACATGTGATGGTAAGAATTCTAGGAAACTAGGTAATGGGATTGTTGTTTTGGTTTGCATTGTTATAGGGGGTTATGATTTTCCCTTCGAGTGATATAAGAATGGATTTGATTTTATTAATTATGATAGATTTAGGGATCTTCATCCATTGGAAGGATGCCAGTGATTAGATATAACTTTTTTTGTTTATTGTAATAAGGCGTCTCATATATCATATCACACATATTTGATTTGAATGTTATATGACAGATAGTGGGGAATGTTATTGGTGACTAAGGCACAATTGTTTAAAGTATTTAAAAATTACCATATCAAATTTTACCAAATAAATTCTTAGTGGAAGCCAAATAAACTGAACTAAATTGTTTATATAATTCCTACTAATGGTTTTTCATATGGATCTATGTTAACATGTTCAATAAGGGGGATGAAGGCTCAATAATTATGCATAAGAGGTATAATGACCCTAGTGGTCAGTAAGAAGCATGATGCCAGAATCATAGACCCCTCATGGGGAATTGTTACTTCTGTTTAGTTATTTAAAGTTCTATTAATATATTATACGATGCTATATGGTATATTTTTAAATGGAATTCTACTTAACTATACTATATGTGAGGTGTGACATGGATATTTTGGAATGATGTTTTGTGTTTATAATTGATTCTTGATATGTGACCCTCCAAAGAGAATCCATGTATTAGGGATCTAATAGAGGATCTATTCATGGTTTGTTGATTCTTTTTAGGTGGTTCCTTTATTGGATAATGAATTAGAATACTCCCTTAAATTTATAGATTATTTATCGGGTTTAAATAAATTGGATCCATTAACAACATATATAGTGTTTTTATTTTTCACATAGAAATGAGAACCTATATAACTAAACAGATGCACGAATTATTTTACCATAATAGGTTGAAATTATCATTACCTTCTTTGGAAATTACCTCTTTAGAGTCATTTATATAGTGTGTATGATTCATCGTAATAGTTAAGGTGGTAATGGGGATATTCCATAGGTGTTACAATGATGATATGATTTGAATTAGATTTGGGAGACCTATGGGTGAGTTGTTCTTACCTAGTAACCCTGACATGAGACCTGACAAGTCTTTCTAGGTGGGAAACCTAGAGACCCTTAGTTTGACATGGACTATAGCGGGCAGGTTTTTGGGTTTAATTGATGGATACCTCAATTCGGATGATCCCATTGGATGTTTTCCTTTTGGAATAGGAATTATGGGAGTTTCATTAGTAAATGAGAACAATAAAAGAAGATTCTTAGTGTTTTTTTTTAAAATCACCATTGGTTTTGGATCTCTAGGTATCAAAGTGTATTTTTTAGGGCATGGCTAGGGTGACATCTAAATTTATGCAATGGTATTATTTTAACAACATGGTTATAGAATAGGTGGAGTCTCATGAATGGAATAATAGTGAATGAATGATAATTGGGTGGATGAGGTTAGTACACCTTTGAGTAATATTTAACAGTTGTGGTTTTTCGATGATGTTGTGAGATGGAAAATTGCTTGATGTGTCATGGCATGGGAAGGGTGCTCAACATTAAAGATGAGTTCCAGGGGGGGGGTCCTTTCATGATAATATTGAAATTCCATGTAACACAGTCATATTGTACATCGTGCTTTGTGACTGATGGAAATGTGATTTGGGTGGTATCATCAGCTGGTATATGATTTTGAACCCAATGTACTAGGTGAGACAAGAATATTTATTACTAGTTCCATATGGTAATATCTAAATCATAAAATGGTTAGTGTCCATGTGTGATTCTAGAACTAGTAATTTTAATGAAATTATGTGGACGTGGTTTCCGAGGATTTTTAATAAAATTACAAATTTCCCTCTATGGTAGAGGAGACAATAAGAATAGACCAGGTGTTATGGTAAGGCTAATCTAGCTCATTCCTACATTTCAATTAACATGATAAGGTCTATGTAAATGGAGGAGTTAGAATTTTTTTTGAAGTGTACCTTCTACAAATACACCTAAAGAGTGGTATTGGGTTATCCATGTAGTGGGGAGTACACAATTTAATTCTTGGGGGGGAGAACCAATTTATGAGTAGGAATTCAATTATTTACATGGAAACCATTCTTGGGAAGTTAAATTAGGTGTTTTTTGGTGTTGTGGTTTTGGAATATAAAATTAGTCTATTTTTTCATGCATGTGACTAAATTCAATTATATATGGATTGTGGGCCATGGAGTTGGCGTATGGTGATGAGGAGATGACAAGGATACTTCTTTGACGGGGAGTATTTGATTAGTCATAGAGATACAACCCATGTGTGTGTATGGTCAAGGATGTATTGGGAACCATATTGAGTGGGTTGGTGGACTGCTAAGGAGGTACCTTGATAGATGATTCTAACAGTGGAAAGACTCATGGATTGGAATACTTAATTAGGTTTTTATTTCTATAGTTGGGAGAATCATGAACCTAATGATGAATTTTGGAACATTTTCTATCATATAAATATGTAAAGGTGAGTTTTAGCACTGTATTGTTGATTTACTGATGGTGAAAAGTAGTGGATTGATTATTGAAGGGTTTTAATAAATATATTTTGAGTTGTGTTTAGAAGATCAATTGTAATTACATAATAGAACATCCACATTTGAGTATTAATTTAAGAATGAGGTTGATTAGGATGAGTGTTTGGATGGACATAGAAGATTATTAGGAATGAGTATTGTTATGGGGAGGGTATTGTAAAACCTTTTTTGTTTTAAGGGTATGAAAATGAGAAGAATTTTTTTTGTTTCAGATGAATATTGATGGTAAAACAATCATTATAACCTAATATATCATCTTTAATAATTTTTCTCCCCACTCCACTCATCTAGGAACAATCTTATTTAACTATAAAAATATCCCGAAAGATATTCCACAAATTTAGATTTTCAAGGAATATTTATTATTTTATTAGAAAAATAATAATTTTTCATGAACATTAAAAAAGTGATATATATTGAAAAGACCATTGGAATGAAGCACTAAATTCATGGAAGATTTTGAAAAAATGGTTTTTCTTGGGTGTATAATAACCTCTAGTCGGGCACTAGACTCATGCTATGATATTTTTTCTATTGATTTTCGTTGTTCTTGTTTTTTTCTTTTTTCCTTTTCATTGTCATGGTGTTCACTATATACTCATGTATTCACCCATATTTATTACCTATATAATAAAAATATATATGTAGAGAGGGGGATATATAGATAAGGAATCGGGGGAATGGAAGGAGATTTGGCCATGAAAATCAGGTTTCATTAGAACATTATGTGATATGTGAAGAGAATAGTTATTAAAAAATCTTCAACACATTCCATCTGCATGTAAGTTGTATTTTTATTTTTATTTCAAAATCCCCATATTTTTATTTTTTATTTTTTTTGATCCATATAAGGAATATAGTGTACCCCCCAGTGTTCAATCTATGATTAAGGGGAAGAAATAGAGGTTTTAAGTGGTTTTTTGGGGTTTATATTCTTGAAATATGGATCTCAAGATGTGTGGGTTTGAGATCACACAACATGAGTTCTTCTTATTTTAAAAATATTGTGATTTTGGACAAAAAACCATATTTTATAAGTAAAATATGTGTAGTGGTTCATGTCTTTATGACCGAGTACCTTTGGAGCCACCCCATGTAAGGGTGACATGGTCATGAGGTAGTACACATCCAATCCCAAGTGTGTCTGATCATGTTGTAGTACATGGATACACCCCATGTATTCGCTATACATATACTAGAACATGACCATAACCTGATTATAACCAAAACATATAAAATTATATGAATATGGTGGAGGTTTTGGAGTATTCTCTTCGTACTCAGGGTACACACCACGTGATTCACCCTTGTGTCCCGTCTAAAAGATTTGAATGATCCCCCCATATATATAATTCAAAAAACTAGGAGTATATTTTGAGTATTTTTCCATATTAACCATGTTGGTGGATCCCTTTGGGTGATTTGAGGACTTCCCTGAAGCAACTTCTGATGAGTAAATTATAGTGGATAGGTTCTTCCTAATGTACATATAATGATGGGTCTCTTGGGAGAGACATGGGATGAGATCGAGTTGATGGTTGTGGGATTATCAAGAAGTAATTTTATATGATTTACATGGTCATCGATTTACAGTTCATTAGATAGTATTTGGTCTGTGGGTTTGGGTAGTTACTTGAGGAGACAAATTGAATTAATGTTTGGTCCAAGATATAGTTACTTATGAAGGAGATGGTCCTGAGGTAAAATCCCTTGTGAGGATTTCCATATTAAGACCTAGGATTGTGTGAGACATTAGAGAATTGGTTGTGGGATGTCTCACCTCCATGATATGGGTGTTGGCTAAGGAGAATATTCTATGACTGAGGATTCGAAGAGGGATTCCTACAATTGTGTTTTATTCCACCGGGTCCAAAGAGGGATTCATGAATTTACATATAGATTTTGAGGATCTTAGTAGGGATGCTTCAACTTAAGTTCTAACCTAGTGGACATAAGTGGGTTCTTATTGATGGACCAACCCTAATTTGGTGTGGTCACAATGACACTAATGCACTAGATTTTATTAAAACATCGTAAAAAAGTGAGCTTATGTGAGAGTAAAAATAATATTGGTTATTAAGCTTGGGAAACCCTATGAAAATAAGATGGGTAAAATATAATTTATTAGTAAAATTAAAATTGAATTGGAATGAAAAATTATAAATGTATTCATTTGACTTAATAGATGTTCCACCCCCAAAAAAATTTACATCAAAGTACCAAGGACACCTAGGACTTAGACCTACATATCTATTACATTAGACATATGTTGCACCTGAATCATAATTAAGAAGATTCATTTTTTGTATATGATTAAAATTATATGTATAGTTATAACAATTTGAATTAACAAAATACATGGTCTAATATATTATTTAATAAAGATGGTCATTTTACTATAATTTAATTTTTAAATTAAAATTATTTAATTAATGTAGTGCCTTGGATTCCTGGTGAGCTGAATATCCAAAATTTGATACTTCTAATATTTAAATTCATAATTTTATAGGATTCATCCTTATTCTGGGAAGTAAATTATGTTGTTGAGTTCATCCCTGAAACCACCCATTAGTTATAGTATCACATAGATTATCTAGTACACTAGGATCTCGATGATGTTGTGGGTTTTCTGGTGGACACGTTTTTACCATGTACTAGAATTTTTTTTGACATCCTTGATGCTGGTTATTAGCTACTATAATTATGTTTAGGATAGTCTCTATAAGTAGGTTGATACACCATGCTTAAATTAAAAATAGGAATCTTAGAATAAGACACAGATTTGATGAGTTATGGATTATGAGTTATCATCTTGGATAATGTTACTTTTCCTTATATATATTTTCTAAGTTTAATCCACATAGGAATTCATTCACGTTTCCAAAGCCATGATTTCCTACAGATTAGGATAATATAATTTTAGCATTGGACTGTAATAGGGAACATGGATATGTCTATTGGGTTTTGTTGGTAACAAATGGATTGAGTAGTATGAACAAGAGTCTAAGGATCCGAATCAATGCCATAATTATAGGATGTATAGATAATGATTTTAATTATACCATTCATTTTTTGGAAGAAATTTCAGAAGATCATAGTGTTAGGACTTGTATCCCCCAATGGTGATTTAGTATACTCAGAGAAATCTCTATCACTGGCCGAAGTAGGTATGCTAGATTAGGATCATTAAACTAAGGATAATTTTATATTATTTAATTATAGTGGAATCTCATGTAGGCTACGAATATTGAATCAGAATTCACTTATGACAACATGTTACAGGTTCACCATATTGGGTGGCCTTCTATGATTCATTTCTCACACGTATATATTTACCTTAGTGTGTGTGAATACCATTTTTTATTTAAATTTGAACCCATCTGCATGATGGATAGAGTTAACTCCAGATTTTTCTATTGAGTTAATCCACTAATAGAGAGTTTTATGATTGGGATGAAGTAGCTCAACAGTTTTTTTGAGATGAGGTATGTGGTATTGCATGGAGTAAAATAAGATCCTTTTACTTTTATTCTTTATTTACATTATTTATTCTTGTATATGTTATTATCAAATTGGATGATCAGTTATTGTATATATAGAATTTTTTTTCAAACCATTAATGTGTGTTTTACTACAAAATTGTCTATATTTATTTTCTATGATTTAATTTTATTTATAGTAGATGATTTTTGGGGGTTAATAGATGTTACACACTATAATATAGAGGTATAGCCTCCTGAAAACAACTCCATATACCCCTGTTATAAGTTAGTATCCACAGAAGTATGGGGAGGTGTGAATGAGGTCTTGTGGTAAACATTGATTTATAATATTCATAGAGAAATATGGGTCATGACATGACATAATGTTTTAGTTAATCACACACTTTTTACATTTCTACATCCTTAACTGAACATAGTGTTCATCTGTTTTGTAGAATTATAATGCATTCCTTCCTAGATCAATTCATTCTAGCATAGGTTCTTACAATGAAACCTATTCATATAGAATCCTGATAATGGTGATAAAATAAATTTCATAAAATATATAAATATCTTAAAATTATTTATGATGTAAAATTTATAATCCATAAAAATTTTTCAATGAATTTTTTCATTCCATAACAGTAGTGAACACAAATTTATTAATAATATTTAAATATAGAATATATTTATTATATATACTAAAATATTTTAAAAATATTAGATGGATTTATCAATATTATACTCAACAATGCACATCATTTTAATGGAATCAACAAAAAAATGATGTCATATCCTATGAATGAATTTGTTCGAGAAATAATAAAAAATATTCTTCAAAAGTGAATGAAATTAAAAAACACCCTAGAATAAAATGGGTTTTTATGAGAGTGATCCTAATATATATGTAATAAAAATAAAATAATGACTATGTACCAATTGATAATAACTCACATACCCCCTATATTTATTCAATTCATTAGAGGATTCTTTGATCTACAATAATCATCTGTTTTCTATAATCATTATGAGATCTTCAATATCCCCATAAACTCTAAGGTATATTCATATAATGAATCATTCAACTACCATAGACAAATTCCCCATGAATATTTGATACTAAATCCTCATGAAAGTCCTCAGTACTATGAGGAATCTACTAACTCACTAGTGGCTTTTCTTAGTATTAAATAATCATAAAACCATAGATGTCCAACCAATTGCCATACACTGACTAAATTTTCCCCAAAATTTAAGGATACTTCTAGTTTGAGGTAACATCATAGATTGAATTTTGGTCCCACTATCAATGGTCTACTCAATGTACGATTTAATAGAAATAATCACTTATTAAATCGACATCCAAACTATATAAGAGATAACAAGAAAACAATGAAACTCATTTACCCATCATCATGCATCAAATTCTATAATTCATGTGACTCATGATAAAAAATATATAGATATAAAAAATTCATGAGGACTTATAGAAATACATTTACATATGAAATGAATTGGAAGCATCTCCACCATGTTTCTTTAGGATCATGGATTCAATCCCAACATCATAACTTGAAAAATCATGGAACAACCTGAAAAATATAAGGTTAGATTTAGATCTATTTTAATATCTTCGATAAGGGATCTCATGTTACACTAATTACTTATATATAAGGGTTCCAAAAACAGTGAGGTATAATGAAAAACTATTATTATTGGTCTTGGGTTAGAAATGATACTTATGATTATCCAATTAAAAGACTAATCTAACAAAAATGTTCGAATAAATAAATTAAATATGTATTATGCTACCAAAAATAGAGATTCCAAATTATTTTTTGATTATAATTGAAAAATGTTGGTTTGTTTCTCCATTAATCCGTTGAAATAAAATATTAAAAGTCCTACTATTATATAAATAGATTCTTTTATAACTTATTCACATCCCTTAATAATAAATATAAATGATTGTAAGGAAATATTTTTGTTAAATCATAGAGTAATTTACCATCTTGAGAGTACTGATATAGAAGAGGTGGATAAAATCAGGGAAACATCCTAAATGGTAGAGGCCTTATTATCCCACCAAGGAGTCATTAATTATCCAACCAATTTTTTAAAATCACTCATAAATGGTATATTACCTCCATATCAAGTTAAAACTATAAAATACATAAATGAAGAAAAACATTTCCTCTAAAATTTCCTAAACATAAAGATGATTCATTACAATTGTTTCTTTGAAGGCATCCTCTTTATATGTCTCAAAAGAAAGTAAATTCATATAGTAGTAAAATAATTACATGTTATTTCATGTGAAGACCATATCATAAGAACCACTATCTCTTTTATAATATTAAGGGATGGTCACCATTATCCCTACATGATACAAGGTGGTGAAATTATTTGAAGAATTTTTAGGAATGTCAAATACCTGATAATTTTATTTAATAAAACTTGAGATTTTGTACATGTTGTAATGTAATCATGGACCATTTCCAGTTTGGGGTAGATGCTATGAGACCTTAACCTCAAAAGATAGTTTTTCAGTCTAAATTTATCCTACTTCAATAACGATCAACTTAAATTATTAAAATTTAAACTTTTCAAGGAATTAAAAATACCAATTAACTAATCATCTTTGTTAAATCCAATATAATAAAAATATTCAAGGATCTGTATACCATATGTAGGTATAGTGGTGTAATATTCTAAGAATATGAATGAAAGACGTTTTATTTTAAGCATATGATACAATCTAACACCATTCCTTGTATCATGTTTCCCCCAATTAATATGTAGATGAATTATAGAACACCTTCATGGGAATCATTATAAACATGTTATAGAAAAAAAGTGTTTTGATGATGACCTCCTCAATTATTTATTGAATAATGTCTCTATAACATAGCATATTGATTAGAAAAACCTATTTTACTTAATGTATAGGATTTGAGATGTTTTTTCCATTAATTATTGGGTTTCCTTACCCTAAATAACCATAAATATTTGAATAAATTTAGATGATTAGCCAAAAGTTGTATTGTAAGAGTTTAATTTTGTGGTTACCAAAAATTTCCTCAATAACTTATGGCAAGGGGTGAATTATTGTGACATATTTTACCAAATTATGTTGAACTATTTTTAATTATTTCATTTCATTATTTTAACCTCTTTCATGAGTTTTGATAATATATTTTTCTTCTTATGATTCCCCAAAATGTATTCATATGGCATGCATGATAGAATGTAAAAAAGATAGAATATAACAATTTTTACATTGTTCAGTGTGAATCTATATACCTAATATTTGGTGAATTATATTTGGGTTTGAGATATAGGTATCCACTATATTACACAAGTGAATATAAAAGGATATCCCCTGAAAATACCTTACTATATTTTGATAGGTTTTTTATAATTGATCCTTCTAATTTATAGTCTCATGACCGGTTATTTATAATAGTTCCCTTGGTATAAAATGGTTCCCCCTATCTCCCAAGACATGATCTTCAAGACTTGTCCACATGTCATTGTGTTTCCAAAGCAATATCTTCTTTCTAAATGAATCGGTTATATACTATATATTTCTTCAACAATAGTATACATGGTGAACATATCCTTCACCTAAATGATTATGAAATTATAGTGCTGCTATATGATTTATGAGACTATATGAATGATAGCCTTATCCTTAACATCTCCTACTGATAAAAAGATATTAAAGGGTGTGAAATAGTTCCTAAATATCACTCATTTTCATACATTGAAATAATAACCACAACACCATCTTAATCAATTTTCCCATCTATCTTATATTATATCATGTTATCATTGTTATTATTCATATATTTCATAATATATGTACATGTCATTCTTCTTTAATATCATTTCCACATTATTTTTTCCACACAAAAAATATTAATTTGGAATTCATGATTGGTTGAACTTTGTTGGTTGAATCTTCTTCAACCACTATATATATATACCTGAATAAACATCACAATAATATATATTCATGTACCCATGAATATTATTTCTATAATTTTAAATAAAAAATATTATTTTATAAACTGTAGTTAAGTCATACCTTTTATTATCACAAAATAAAATATGTATGATTCAGTATCAAAATTATATTTAGAAATATCAGGATTTCATTTTCTCCATAAAATCAGTAGGAAATTATTTCTAATCTATGTGATGTAATATCATTATGGAATATGCAACTTCTCCATGGCATGGATACAACTTATTTTTTAGGATAAGATTAAATTTATAACTCATAATCAAATCTCATTATGTTATTGTCTTCTTATCTATGTAAGGAAGATAACCACCTCAGCCTAAATCACAATAACTTGTATAATTTTGATGTGAATTTATATGAAGAATAGTTTGTTAATTATCTTATTTAAACCCTTCTTCCAAATAGTACTTCTATAAATATTCCTCAATATTATGACTGTGTGATTATATAAATGAATATTAAATGTGAGGGGTTTTCCAAAATTCTGGATCAAAAATATATTATAATAGTAAATGACTATTGCTGTAATTTTTAATTCCATGAATTTGTTGATTTTCAACATCACTTATTGAAAATGACTCTCACATTTTGTAGAAGGCTCTAGAGAATTTGATAAATTGTTACATTTTTATCTAAAATTATGGAAGACTCTTTTACAATTAACATATTTTCTTTTAAATGTAACAATATATATTTATATTTTTGATGTTTTAAGATGTATACTCGTTCATAAGAGTTAATGAATATTATGATTCCTCTACGAGTCATGTCTTTTAGAAATGATTGTTTGGCTGATGAAACTTCTGAACTCAATGTGACTCCCAACACTTTTTTGAATACTCCAACTAAAACAAAAATTTACTATTATTCTAGATTCCAATGAGTATAAATTTAATAGTTTAATTTATAATTTTCCATTTTTCAAACCCAATGATCAAATGAAAATTACTCATAAATTATTGTTATTCATGAACATGATTAATAACTTTCCATGTTTCAATCTATTGATCCCATAATAACTTTTATATATATGATTATTTTTTTTAGTTTTTAGATCCAACATAAAATTATATAACTTCTTCGAATAAATTCTATATATCATCATGAAATTTTATGGAATCTCCATTCACTCAAAATAAAATGAAAACATATTAAGTGAATTTTAAAATTTTCAAAATGATTCTAATCATCTTCATCTTCAACTGAAAAATTCCATCCTATATGAATAATTTTTTGAGTATTTAGAATTAGTTTCACCACACATTTAACTATAGAAATCATTTTTTTCATTAATTATAACTCTTGAAGTTGTTTAGTAACTATCTCTATCAAAATCCATGTCAGAAATATTATAAGTAATTATTCTTTTAACCAACATAACATCCTATTATTTCATGAAAACCATCTCTACAATAACCACAAATATGTTCAACTTCCTAGAATATTTCCATATTTTCATTCCAGGAAAAAAGTATCTTCATATATATATTATTTACTATTCAATAATACTGTGAGAATTGAAAAAATATAATTTATTTTTCTTATATAAATATGAGATGAATTTTCACAAGTTTCTGCATCTCCACCCAACTCACATTTTCCCAGTTGTTGATAGAAAATACCAAAATAGTCTAATGGATTTTTCAATTACCCCTTCAAACGTATTGTTAATTATATTAAACCCTTACCATATATTAATGTCAATATTTCTATAATAGTTTCCTTTATATTACACTTGTTAACAATAATTATAAAGTACTAAAGGTAAAGTATGGTACTAATCCTTTCATAAACCACATCTTTTTTATCCAATAGAGATTATTTGTCTTCTCTAATTTATTCTATCAAATTCTTGAGAGAAATAATCTATATAACATGAGAGATATGTTTCATCAATATATTCATTGACAATAAAACTTAAATATATATAATTCTATATGAGAAATAATCATTTTATTAAACAAGAGTGGTTAATAAAGGTATAGAGGTTGTCCATAAACTTTTGAACACGTGATACCAACCTTGATATCTATCTTACGAAGTCATTTAAATAAGTTTCTTAATAAATTTTTTAAAATATAGTCACCAAATCCTACACATTAAAATCCACTAATTGAAATAATATTTTACCACATTTAAACTATCCTTAATCTTCAAATAAAACCCTATGTAATAATTATATTTTATATAATAATATATATATGGGAGAACAATGATTATCAAACATAAAATTTATCATTGTACAAAAAAAATTAAATTTACATGATAGTATAAAAATATTAAATATATTTCTCTAAAATCATATTAAATGATTAAGTCACTAAGATCTATATCATGGTTGATTTGAATAAATGTAATATCTTAGTATATTTTTGTTTCAAATGAAATATTTCAAGGTGGTAGTTTTTAAATAACTATGTGAATACTGAGTCACCATGCTATATTTCTTCCACAACATTCTAGTTTTAATTTTTTAATCTCCACCAATAATTCCTTATACAATGGATCATGAATAAAAAAATCGGGGATTTGGTGGGTTATATATTTTTCATAAATGATGTAAATAAGGCTGATATTTATTTGTCTACTTAGAAATATTGTCAATTTATGTCCAGAATTATGTAATATCTCCATCATAGCTCCTACTTGGACTTTCATATATGATCGTTTATGTGTAGAATATAATTATCGTCATATTTTGATCTATCCTTCTCTAGGAAATTCATTTTTATTATGGTTATAAAAGAAGATGAATTTTTTCAATTGGTTAAAATTATTCACTTCTATTCAATAATTCTTTTGAATTTTTTTCATCCTAGATTGTTATGGAATCATTGATATTTACTTATTTGGAATTTGTATTGGATTTTTTTCACCTTTCACTTGGATTTCTAAAAAATATTAGTGTATAAAATTTTGAAAACCTATCATGAAATTATATTTCTTATTTTTGTGGAATTTTAACATTACCTTTAGAACATCCTTTATCTTGTGGTTTGTACATATTTCTAGAGAATTAAAATTTTGTTTTCCAAATTAAAAGTATTCATTTGTCACATTCTAAAACTTCATGGTTTTATATGTAGTTTCTCATGATTTTTAAAAGCATCAACTCTGGGTAAGTTTTAATGAGACTCTAATTCTTCATCAGTGGTTACTTTACCGAAACCAATGTTATTTTTATTTCTTGGATTGATTATCTCATTGTTACATATTGATTCCATGATCATATATTTGAAAGGATAAATTTCAATGGTACTGGATATTAAATTTAATCCCACAGTAAATAATATACTCCTTGGTGTTTCATCCTTCAATAGATTCTTCTTGGCTGCACTTTTTATAATAATATTATTTTTTTCTAAGATCAAATTACATTTATTTAACATAATATTATATTTTTATAGTATTATATTCTCATCAGTACATAAATTTTTCAGGGTATATTTGTGCCAATAATTATCATTACATTGAAAATCATTGTTTATTTCTCAAATAAATTATCTAAAAATATAATCTTTTCTTGAATTATATATTCATTTTATCTAGGTATTTTTCTTCTACACAACACGTTTTCTCTTATTTTCAGTTATACTCACCCTTAATTCATTCTTAAAATAATCTCTATAAATATAGATATTTTGAAGAAATTCAATTGAAAAATGTCTAAACCTAAAAAATAATATTAATGAAAAGTAAATCATCTTCAATTCACATAAGTAGTCATATATCATGATTTAATAAACTATTAAATTTAGATAGAATAACCATTATTTCAGCTTCCACGGGGAGCTAATACATTTTAATTTCATTCACTCCACCCTTAATAAAGTGGTAGATAAATATTGTAATTTAATCTACCATTATATTTCGATAATTATATTATAAATATGAATTATAATATGAAACACCTTTAGTAAAAAAATTCATGAGAGAATAGGTTACATTATTTCATGAACATGAAAAGGATGTTTCTATATAATAACTCAAGAACTTATTGCCATTATTATGAACCCTTTATGAAAATAATTTTTAAATAAAAAAATAATAAATAACTTCTTTTTTCAGTTAATTATAATGATTTTTCATTGGTGTTTTCTCGATTTCTCAAGTTAACTTCCAACACTCAACATTTATAATATAGATATTTCTACTAATATTCAAGTGATATCTCCTTATCTAGAAATTAATTATCTCCCATTTTAATTCATTCTTCATGTATTTTCAATTCATATTACATTTAATTATTTTGTTCTCTAGCACTTGTTTCTTTTATTTACAACTACTATTATTGAGAGTGATATTTTTATGTGTATATATTCCAAAATCTATGTCTTCTCATCTATTATTATCTTAATGTTAGATATATAAAACCACCTTATTTTATTATTGATTCTTTATCGAAATAATGTATTTATTAAAAAATTGACAATGATTGTTTCTTATCTTCAACAAGTAGAATGAGGGTCATTTAATTTTGCGATATCTTGGTTAATAATTTACCTATAACTTTACTTCAATCACTATCTACGATTAATCATCATGTAGTGCATTAATAAATCCACATAAATTGATGAAAATTTCATTTATAACAATATTTAAATAATATTTAACATTAATTTACAGACATCCAGGTGAATTAATAGATTTAACATCCTAATAATAATTATAACATGATGTTGATTATTCAGGAGAATTATTCAAAAATCCACCATATAAACATCCAGTTTGATTACCCACTAGTATTTTTTTATCCTATTTATCATTTGAAAATATCCTCAAAATACTATATTATCATTTCTTCCCAACAATCAATGATCAAAATAAAGATTCTATGTTTTTATCAATAGGGATAGGAACTAAATTTTACAACTAAGGGACTTTATAAATGTCTTCCAATATGAAATTAAAGTAATTATGAAATAAATCAACTTAAATCAAACATGGTTATATGTGATACCAATTATGGTTCTAAGGAATATTTGTTTTCCTTTTGGGGGGGGGGGGGGGTGGTGGATTAAGGTGACTAATTTTAGAGAATTAATTTTACTACATTGAAAATATCACTTTCCAATATTAGAAATCATCTTACCAGTTAATATAATATGTGGATATTATTATGATTTCCTGTAATTCATTCCCACACCATAAAAGATTAGAATTATGAATACACAAGACATACATTTTTTTATAAGTTTCAGTCACAATATGGTCATATAATACTTACTACTTTCATTATGAGTCTAAAATGAAGGTATCCACTATATAATGCATCTAAATAAAATTTGATATCTACAAAAATACCCTTTATATATCATAAAATGTTCATTACACTAGATAATTGAAGTTTAATGTCTTTCTACTTGTTCATTGTACAAGATAAAAATAGTGTACAATAGTTCCACCCAAACTCTAAGAATAATATCTTCAAGACAACTCTAGATATCATTGCATCGTGAAATTAATATCTTCTTCCTTGAAGAATACAACTTTTACATCTCATTTCTTCTAGTACAACATGCACATTAGCCCTATCCTTCAACTCAATCTTAAATGTCCTAAACTTCCATTTTATGATCTTTAAAGTTATATTCATGTTAGATTTTTACTTCATTTATTCTCCTAATAATATAAAGATATCATAGAGTGGGCCATTGTTCCTACTTATGACTCCATGTGATTACTTGAAATAATAATATCATGGTCAACTAACACAATATTTTAAACCTAGTTTTACAATATCCATATATCATATGACTTCCACTTCTACCTTTTTCATTGATACATATTTCCTTCTTCTAAAATCACTTAAGATCCATTATTTAATAGATTTATAGAAATATTGTTTCCAAATTCATTATCATGTTCATTTTGTTAATATCACATTCTACTATATATATTTACCTACATAAAATCACAAGGATATTTTTTACATATACTGATGAATATTATTTCTATAATTCAAGTATATAAATTGTTATTGATTTAATATATATTATTCTTCTCTTAAATTGTCATTTAATAAGATCCATAAGACTTAGTATCTACATGATATTTAATAAATTCAAGATCTCATTTTCTCCAAAAAAAATGTACAGGTAATTATTCTACCTTTGTATCATGGAATACTATTATTGTAAGTTCATCTTCACCGTGTGGGAAAAACTCAACTCTCAAGAAAATCTTCAATTTTTATCTCGAAATAAATTTTCTTTCAATCATAATCATCTTCTCCAGGGAATATATATCCCTAGCTCATCTTAAATAAAAATTACTTTTCAAATTTTGATGTTTATTTCCTTAATGAATATTTTCATATTTATCTAAGTCAATCCCTTTATTAACATAATGTATATGAAAATTTTCTTTATTATTTTGGTTAATATATAAATTTTTTTGATTGAACTTACATTTGAAAATTTTATAAAAAATTCGAATAATAGCTATATAGTAATAGTAAATTACTATTACGTTACAATATAATTTCATGAATATTCAAATTTTGAACATCACTATTATAATAAATATCAATTTTATGGGTAATTGTTATGAGTTTGAGATATAAGTATTTTTCAATCTGAAATTCTAAATGACTCTTATCAAAGATATAATGTAACATTATATGATTAACAATAATAATTATCCCTTTCAATTTTTTCAGATAGGATCACTTATATGTGTAAATGACTCTCTTTTTTTCTCTTTGAGTTTCTAACATTTTAGAATGTCCTTATGAACAAATTATCATACAAGAATAATGTGATAATTATTTTTCAATTATTCTAATAGAAACATATATTTTTTCTTAGTATTGATTTCTATGAATATTAAATATCTCATCATAAATTAGACATAATAATTTCTAGAAATCAAGAATAAAATAAATCTTATAGGGGCATTAGATTTACACATATGTAAACTAATTCCTTTAACAAATTTCACTCCTCAGGTACTAAAATTACATATATGCATAAAATGTATTATTTGAAATGCATCTCTACATCAAAATACCATATATTATTTAGATAAATTAAGAATCACATTAGGAATTCTCAAGGAATATTTATTAATTTTATGTCAACTAAAAAACATTAAATGACTTTATAAATTATAAAATTAATTACAATACTCATAAAAATCAAATAAAATTTCTTATAGAATATAAATAAAAAACTTTTAGTATATAAATACAACTTCACTTCCACTTCAGTTCAAACCATTTATTATTTCTTTATATATATCTTTCCTATATTTTTAGTGTATAACTTAGTAAAACTCTATTTTTAACTATTGTAAATGGTTTTTTATATCCAATAACAATTGTCTTTATTCCACAATAAATCAGCTTTATAATCATCACTTGTACATGGTACTTCTATAAATCTATCCATCCATGTATAATAATATTGAAACATATTTATATCTATCATCATTAAAATTCATTTATAGGGATATAAAATCCTGATATAAGTTTCCTTTTTTGATATAAATATAAGAAGTATCTTTATTTGGATATTTATAACCACCCACCACATAATGACATACATTATGATAAAGAAATATATTTATAATGAAATGAGTTCTTCTAAAACACTCATTGAAAAAATTCTATGAGAATTATATAATTTGGTGGTTAATTAATTAATGAGATTTAACCCAAGATGTTTACAATATGGTCTCCATTCACACTTTATTTTAAGGAAAATTGTTTAAAACATAATATCCCCATTCAGATTCAAGAAGAAACCATCAAAATTTTATCCTAGCATAATAAAAAATGTATATTTAGATAAAGTGAAATCTTTAGTTTTCTAGGATAGAGATCACATATTACCCACACTAATGTAAGATTCCTATATAAATTATATATTTAATTATTAGAAAATAGATTCATGTACCTCATTATGACACCATAAACTACTTGAGATAACTAACATACAATATACAATAAAATATTATAGTCTATCATCCTTTCTATAACATGTTTAATGATTGGAAAAAAACTATTTTATATACGAAATTAAATTATAAGTTATTATTTCCTTGAAATATGATGATAAATGGAATATATTGTTTCTTATTTCATGGACATAAACTATATGATATAATAGGCTTGTTATAAGATTTTATAAATCATTTTATACTGTTTCTTTTCAAGTAACCTTAAATAAAATATTATATCATTAAATATTATAAAACTACTTTAAACTATAATAATTATTATTTTAATAATTTCATGACACTATGTACTATGTCAGCATGAAAATTTATTTTTTAAGATATTTATTTGTGAATCATTTCATTTGGGCACCCCACCATGTTCATAGAGATGCTCACTTATTTTCATTAATTTTAGGTTTTTTCCTATATAAAACCATGTGTGGCTCAATAATTTTGGATTAAATCATTCCTATATTCATATATTTGTTTTCATAATCAATGATTAAGAATTTATTATCATTTAATACATTGTTTAGTTTGATTTATGTTCTCACAAGGATGTGTATTGTTTCCCAAAATCCTATCTCGAATCCAAACTCATTTATTTTCCATGTCATTTTTCATTTAACTATAATTTTTTATTCGAAAAAAATATATTTTTAGATAGATTTTACCACTTTCATGCCAAGGATCTATTGATTTTTTATCCACAAGGGTTAATGATTTTATTCATGATCGTTATTTTAGAATATGGGGGTGTTGATTCAAATATTGATCGTATATAAAATGATTCCCAGAACTCTATTCTATGACATATCCTTTTGTATCTTCTCCCCCATTTCTAATGTAATTCACACCAGCTTATTACAATAATCTCCATATTTTTCTAAACTACATGAAACTGTGATCCATGTATTATGTTAATAATAAATCATATCATATGAGTTTGAGTTATCATTCTTTAAATTGAATATTAATATTAAGAAAACATTAGAGACGTGATACTAATATGTGAAAAGTTTATTTTTTAAATTCTCGAACTAATTCACATGTGTCTATACAATGGACATTTTCATATAAACATAAAATACATGGTAATTTTTTTATCTCTACATGACCTTTAACAACAAGGATTCATATATCCTGATCTATGAAAAAATATCCCATTTTTGAATCCCATATTGACAATGATTCATTTTCTTTTTTCATTCACATTGGGATTCTCATTATAACATTCATGTTAATTAAACTCTATTGTTAATGATCCCTTTTCCATAACAATGTGGGGTATGATTATTATACTTATAATTTTTATATTTATACCTACGATCAATTATTTTGGGTCTATCTAAAACATTTATGAGTCTCATCTCCCCAATCAGGTCAATTTTAATTTCTAATTGACATTTATAAAAAATATTTTTTATATAATATTTTTTTTGGATTATACCCTTTTTAGGTATACTTATGTTATTAATTTTCTGATTCACCATGTTTTTAATTGATAATCTTTCCATATAATTATTTACTATAGAATTTATAAATATATATTTTCTTTTCATAAGGTTACTTGAAACCTTCTGAAAATATTTTCCTTCATCCAACCTAATTTTTTACATAAATTACCAAAATAACCATCAAAATTTTAATGGATATTGGTAATAGACTAATAATACTATTTAAATTAACCACTAACTGTAAACTAATTGTATACACCCTAAGCGTAAGTAATCTAAATACTTTTATAGAAAACACACAATATAGGAAAATCTCATTAACTTCATACACCATTGATAAAATAAGAAAAAACCCATGATTCAAATTTGATTTATGAAGTTCCTTAATTAAAAGATATAGAGATTTGGTGATGAACACATTATTTAAATTTTATTAATGAAAATCAGATCATTTTAATAATATTTTTATCATTTTCAATTTATTTACCTTAATATAAGATATTATAAATCCCCTTAGATATATTTTAGGGGATTTTAATACCTCTACTATTATTCATTTTTACCATGTGTGTTCTGCTAGAAAATATTGTATTTCATGTCAAATTAATTCCCATTTAAAAAAATATCCTACCATTAATACAACGATCTATATCAGCAGAGGATAAAATAAAAGAAATATATTTCTAATATTTTTTTAGCTTAAACAATATAAAATCATATTGTTAAAATATGTATGACATTAAAATTCAATGTAGCATGTTTTTCTAAAATTTATGACCATAAAATATGAAAGAAAATATTTTTTATAATCTATGTCCATAAATAATGAAAACCAAAATTGGTTTAAGATGTCAGAAATAAAAACACAAACCACCATATTTGTAAAAGATTTATTTCTTTAAATTAGGAATCACCACATTATCATATGATCTATATAATAAAACATCACATAATCATATTAGTCCAATCATAGTTACCTTAAACTAAAAATAACCAAACTAGACTATAATTAATTCAATTAAAATATGAATCACTATACCAACAAAAGATTTTTCAGATTAAACTATGAAGTGCGTGTTTTTTCCTATTTTTATATCTTAAACTAAACAGCCCCAATTTTTTCTTGATAATTTTTTTAAGTGTGATAATAGTGAATTATAACTTTATAAAATAAAAAACGTGTTGTGAGGGTCAAAATAAAAATTTATTTTAACACTCACTAATCCTTCTCATTATGGTTTAGGTAAAATTTTTATCATATATTAATAGAAATAAAAATCCATTGGTCACAAGAACTATACTAATAAAATGTTTATTGTTTATAATTATCTATAAATCTAGGAAATAATTAAAGAAAAAATCAAATTCCTCTAATTTATCTCTATATATAATCTGAATATATAGAGACCCACCATTTTTGAACATTATTTTTCACTTAATTTCATACCAAAACATTACATTAATACTTCCAAGGAACATTTGAGGTTTAGTATCTTGGAAAATCGGTACAAAATATATGAAGTACAAGAATAAAAAACAAGAACTCAATTTAATACCATTGAAATAATTATTTATTATTCCATTTGAGGTCAGCACACTCTAAGTGATTTCCTAGGGACCTAAATCAATAAAAAAGGGTGAGCATAAAGGAAAATAAGGGATTAAAAATGAAATGAAATGTATGAGATCATAGTAGATAAAACATGAGGTATAATAATAGATCAAGATAAAAATACATGAAGTATAATATTATATAATTATCATAAGTAAAACCGTGATTATAAGTAAATGTGGCTACATTATAAAAATAACACATTCATACGAATATCACCTTGGGTTTTCAATGTATCATAAAACATATTAACATATTTTTCCCCAATGAATCATAAAACATTAATAAATCACTATTCGAAGGTATCATAGATATTTCATATCCAGTGTTTAATTAATTACTGGATGTATTAGAGAACTATTTAGGAACACCCTTCATATGTTTAAATAATATGTGTTATACATTTATCATATGTCGTAATAACATTTATCATAATTTTATACTGTGAGTAGAGAATGGGGGCTTCATATGTCGAAGTCACCAATAAATTATCTATAGTATTATATATTTTAATACCCTTAAATGAAGGTTAGATTGGGTATTCACAAAACAAAAATATGGTATAGAATATCAAGGAATGATTAAGAATGTATAACGGGAAAAATAACAGTTTATATAATGAGATTAGGTAGAGACTATGGTGGTATATCATATATGGGGAATAATTTGGATAGTAAAAATATTAGTATGAACACATGATTAGATAATTATATTTAAATAAAAATTCTTATTACAAAGAAATAATTCATAAACAATAGAGAGAAAGAATGTTCATTATTTTAATTATTGTATCCTAAACATAGAGGTGTTATTCCTTGAGACATTCACCATAGGGTTTAATGAGAGACTAAGTTAGAGAGTGAAGTTATAATGATATTAAGAGTGAAATTAGTGGGGAGGATAGATTGGTATTTATTTCAAAATAAAATTATAGCAAAATGGCCTATTGTAAGCTGTAGAAGCTATCCTTTTATAATCACAAAAGGGTTTACATTGTTTAAGGATTCATGTCAAGTCCACCATTTTTTGTTTTCGAAAATAAATGACATGTAAAAAATGAAATTTTATGGAGGGTGATTTACTGGGCTTGAATATTCATTAGATTCTAGTTTACATTTTACTGCTTAATATAAACCTTAATGAAATCTCATATGTGTAATGAGATATGATCCCACAATCCAAAGGTAGATGGCCATCAGTGTTTTATGATAATTGGTCTTAAGAACTCACATGGTCAAGAGGATGGGATTTCGGTCACATTACACTAATTTGGGGGAAATTATTGCATACAATGAAACACTCTTATAAATTTAACATATGATAATTAATCATTCCAAATCATTCATACAAGACTAGTTTCTCATTTGATAACGACTTTATTAAAACCATGTGTGGATGAGAACAACAATGTGTATCAGAAGTTCTATTATTATTATTTTTTCTATTTATAATATTATAATTTATTTCCATATTCCAAAACATTGGGGTTCATTACTGTCTAGGGATGTGGTTGGTATCTTGTATATGGGATTGAACCTTTGTGAGGTGGAGTATATATCTAATGATAAGGGGAATAAAAATCCACATAGTCCATTTAGCATTTTTTATGTTTTTATTATTGGTTTACACCATGCCATGTAACGTGTTGCAGCAAGAACCTATCTAAGGGATTTTTTTTGCATTAGATATAGATATTGGGACTTAGGTAGGTTTTTTACATATCATATTTTTATAAGAATATGAGTCCTAAAAGTTTATTTGTTATATGTTTCCATGTCTTAAAAGGTGTGATTCCACAATTTTGAGTGGGACTTGTGCATATAAGGATTCCATATGTATCCTCCTCCAAGGTATAACTCGTTATGGAATAAGACATGCAATCAGAATTAAATATCAATTGAAGACCATATTGGGGGATTTAAATCACGATATTTATAAAATCATCAATAATTTCTAATCCAATGTGAGTCATGATCATTGTGTGAAACAAGAGACAACGGATGATTAGGAACTTCGAATGAGCTCAAAAAATTAAACATCTGTGGGGCCTACAAATTGAGTTTTCTTAGATATTTGATAAGTATGTTTATGGACCTCACATATAATATTATATGATGCGTGGGTCATAATAAGGAATTCAATGTATCATAATTACAATATGAATTATATTCCTCATAGTCAACAAGTTCCCAACGCACAGATGGGTGATGAGAATAATTAATTCTCATGAGGAAGACTACCCCATTTAATATAGATATTTGGATAATTCAAGACCTTACACCAAGGTGGATACCCATGTATAAACGCACCTACAATATACTAATATAAAATGAAGGATTATAAACTCATAGGATGATTTGGATTCTATGAGAGTGATTATTATGAATATGGGAGGCCATACACCATGGTAGATTCCCAAAAATAAATACACTTATCATCCACTAATAAATGATGGGGTATGATAGACTCATTGGAGAGTTTAGACTAATTAGTTAAGATAATTGGAATATTTTGGGATTTATACTCATGTAGATTTCTAATTCACATAATAATTCTTTATCCGCTTTTTATGAAGAGAAAAAAAATATTTATTCATTATCCTATGATATATGAAGAGAGATGATGAACATGAAGGTTCTATAGAACATGTTTTTATGGAATGGTGGTCCATTGATGGTCATGGATTTTTCATTATGGTGTAACCCTAGTAAATTATATACACTCCTCAAATAAAATGGTTTCTCAGCTTAAGAATCATAGTTGGGGGTTCCCATGGAACATGTACATGTGCACATTTTCAATAAATTCGAAATTTTTGATGGTGTAAACTTGACAAGGATAACATATTGGGGGTGTATGTCTGAAAAGAAAGTCATGTTGGATGGTGAATGTCTGAATTTTATATAACATCTCAAGTATCTCACGTGATTAGGACTACATGTCCATGGACATTCTCGTGACTGAATATTAAATTTCCAAGGGCATCTTGTGCTCTATTATGACATGTTTGAGGGTCTTAATGTGATCAAGGATGAAATGTCCAAGGGTATCACCATAACATGGATGATATGTCTCAGGTTTCCACCTGATCAATATAGAATAGTCAAGGGTCCTCATATGGAAAATCCATAAATATCCATGGATGTTTCCTGATATGGATTACATGTCCAGGGTGTATCAATAATCAGGATTACATGATATTATGCGACCGTAAGGGATTCCAGAAATGGGGTATCACATGTACAACTCATGGAAATGTTTTCGGTTATTATCCAAGGTCTATAATTGAGAACAATGGATAGATTGGTTCTAATTATTATTCATGAATAATTTTTTAATTTTTTGGAAAACACGATAGATTTTTGAAAAGGCATCACATGACTACTAAGATGTTATGTGGTCACAAAAAGAATCACATGGGTTGTGTGAAAAATAGGTTCATAACCAAGATGCACGGACTAATGGTTAATAGTTGAGGGTTTATGTCAAGGGTTCACATATTTGGGATTTCATTAAAATGTGATTTTATGTCCATGTGTTCACATGTATCTCAAGGCTGAAATGTAGGTGTCACAAGATAGGTTCATGTGAATTCTTTTTATAACTGAGGGTCTATGGAGGTGTCACATGTCTGTGTCATTTGACAAGGAGATTCATGTTTAATATACATGAATGAATCCCACACAAGAGGGATCTAATGATGTTCAGATCATAATGAGATATTTTGTTGTCAGGGAGTCATGTGATTGAGGATCATGATGGGGACTCATGAAAGGTTCTCATAATTACCTAAGTAATTTCCTTAAATATAATCGCAATACTTCGTTCAATTCTCTTCTCTCTTGCTCACCCATTCTCTTTATTATTATCCTTATTGGAACCTATTTCTACCCCTCCAAACTACCTAATTATATATACACATTATCCCTTTTTAGGTATAAGAAATACGATTATATCGACAAAGATGACCAACATTTTCGTTGCGTTACATGGTGAAGGTGTTATGTTTACTTTATAGATGCATTTAGCGGTCTATCCTCATGGAACTAAAGATCTCAATGATCATAAAAAATGTGTTAGGATGAGGTAGATACATTATCTTGTGATGTATTCATGTGATTTATCCTTGATATATTGATGGAAAAACTCTTAAAACCTATTAGGGGATTCAGGTGATCACTTCAAGGGCTTCATGTGATCATTCAACATGTCTGTGGAAACATGATTGAAACCCATCCAGGGGGTCGCACAACAATAATATCAAAATAATGGAGGAATATTGTGATGGGGAGATATTTTATTTTCTATAAGATGTTATATTGATATCAACAAGGCTTCACAGGATCATCATAAAATGATCATGTGATCCATATAACCTCTTACGACTTATTCATAAAGATTACGTAATCTATATAATTTGATGGATAAATTATTAGAAACAAATTACGTGTTCAATATGTTGTTTCACACTAATACATGAATTAGATATCCTTCATGTGATAAATTTTGATACAAGAAATTATAAGACCCCCAAAAAATGTAAGCACCTTCATGTGAAGAAATCTGTAGATGATAGAAGCCTATCATGAGATAAGATTCAATGTTTTTGATCATGTGAAGCCACAATTTTGTAATCATGACTTCTCCTGATCATCAACCAATGATCACATGTTCTTTAGAAAATCTTATGATGTGTTTATGTGGCTCGCATGACATGTTATATGTAGTTGGATTATTTTTTAGGACCACCACATGTAAGGGAAAGATGTTTTATGCATTCATTTTGGACATCAAGGGATGTCAACCAATTTTCTGATTCTTGAAAAAACATAATTTAAGAACATGAGGTTTTATAAAATTGCAATGATTCGATTTGTGGTTAGAGTCTAGAGGGAATCTAGTGTTTCTCATAGTGTTTAATCAGTGGCATTGTGTCGTATCACAGGTGAGAAGATGTCAAAGAAGGTCATGATGGTATGATCTGATGGAGAGGAATGTATGAATCATGTGTCCCTTGTTATATAAACATCCCTAATTCATTTCTCATCCATAATTTTTTTTATATGGATGGGACATTCTTAATAAGTTAACGTAGACCCTTCAACTACCAAAAGCGGGTACTGGGGTCCACTCATAACATCTGTTGGGACCAACTAATTTTGGATTGCTCCTCCACAATTATGTTTATCCATGGTAAAGATCTTCTCCCACATCTACATGTTCTTATGCATGAACTCGCACCTTATTTCATCCAATCTATTTAACCACACTGGCTCCCCAAATTTTTTGTGGTGACTCCCACAATTTCCCTCATTTACCAAGCTGTCTAGTATGTGGGGTTATCTAATTATTTTGGCTTGGGTAATACATAAAATATATAGAATATAAAATATAACTAAAATGTGTGAAATAAGGGACACAATAGTTTCCCCTATAAAATTAATCCCAATCCCAAGATAAATTTTAAATTCTTCAACTATTCATTTTACATGAATTTAATGTGAAATATATCATTATTCATTCAAGGGTTTTACACTTATTGAATCTCAAATGACAATGTTTGGGGGTAAAAACATACGGATTCCAAAAACATGACCCTAGAATTGGATTCAATTTTAATGAAATAAATTCAATTATAATGTTCAAAAAGAACTTTTTCCATGTATTTGAACAACTTATGATCTTTGAAATAGAACACTATGAGAGGATTACTCAAGAAGAGTGTGTTGAATGAGGTATTTTGAGAAACATCAAGAAGATAATCACGACTCAATGTGTTTGGGTTTTCAAAATGAAAAACCACATACTTTACATGATGATTAATTTTTATAGGGAATTAGGTTTCCCCTTAGTATTTTCTCATATTGAGTCATATCTATCATATATTTACGAGTGAGGAAAAATTCAAAAATGGAACATGGATTAGTATAAAATAGAATATGTGGGTGGGTCCATTATAAGGAACATGGGAATATATACATATCCATATGTAATGCGAATCAAGATATACATAGTTATTATATAGAATCATCCAATTCAAATCAATCTCATACATATAGAGGTAGTTTAATGGATTATAATCTATTTATGGGGATCTCTAATGTAGATAGAGCAATTTCATAGGAGAGATGATTTCATGACTTCATGAGAGGATCACGTGTAGGGAACCATGTTTCAGTTAGGGTGTTTTATGGATTTGGTTCCCATGTCACATTTTATCCCATATGGAGTTGGATAAAATAAGTAGTTTAAGGTAGTGTAGGATGAACCATGCCACATTTAGTTTCATGGAACCATAGGACTTGTGACCCTTAGAGGGATTCTATGTAATTGAAATGCACTCTATTTTTTATAGGTCAGTGGAACTAGTGAGGAAATATTAATTTTTTCTTGGGCCAAACAATAGTATATATATGATTTATATATCATACCATTTAGCCCTAATTTTTTTTATGGCAATGAGGGAGAGTCTTAGCAAACAAGGACTCATATTTATCTCAGGTCATCCTTTACAAGTAATTTTAATAACATGTTTTGTGCCTTTTAATTTTCATAATTTCTCAATGTTTCAATGACCACAGAGTGTGTGTCTAGTGATATGTGACTTGAATTTTTCAATGGGATCCCATTTCATGTTTTTAAACTAGTGAATGATGTGCCTCTTTAAATTAGAAATTTATGTTCTTCTATATCAGAATAATGAGGTTTGGAAGGTTAGGGTCTTCTATCTCAGGCCTAATTTTTTGTAGTTTAGTGTATTATACAACAATCCTTATTTGTTTTGAGGATCCTTTAGCTTTTACCATCTTTTGACTTAGTTAGGTTATTATTTATAGGATCTTTAATTGATTTACTTTGGGGACTTCTAGATCAGACAAATTTTTGTTGTAGTTTGTGGTGTTCTAGAATAGACCTATTATTTTTTTTAGTTTTGAGTCATTTAGCTTGGAATAATTATTTCTATAGAGTACGGTCTTTTATAATAGAGTTAGTGGTATTGTATTGTTTGGTCTTATACTTTTGACCCAAAATTCATATATTTTTAAGGATTTCTATATCTGAAATTTTGTTTTTGTATATTGGGGTCTTCTATCTCATAAATGTTGTTACTATAGTTTATAGTCTTCTATATTGGACATATTATTGGTTTAGTTTACAATTTTCTATTTCTAAAATGATGTTTCAATATTTTTTTATGAAATTTACGGTCTTCTAGCTCAAAAATTTTGTTACTATAGTTTATATTATTTTAGTTAGAACATATATTTTTGTAGTTTCGGTCTTATACCATAGATAATTTTTAATATTGTTTAGGTTTTTCTTGATCAGATCTTATTTTATTATATTTTTGGGTATTCTAGAAGATGCCTTCATTTATTGTAGTTTATGGTATTCTAGATTGGACATTATTTTATGGTAGTTTTGGTTCTTCACACTCAGAAATATTGTTTATATTATTTATGCTCTTCAAACTCAAAATTTTTTTTCTATAGTTTAGGGACTTCTAGGTCGGACCTAAAATAATTTTGGTTTATTATAACCTAGAAATAAATTGTTCTAGATTTATTTTAGGTTCATCTAGATGAGACTATCTATTTTTTACTTTAAAGTCTTCTAGCTCATCAAATTTATTTCTATAGTTTAGGGTATTCTTGTTCTAACAATCTATTATAGTAGTTTAGGGTCTTATAGCTCATAACTAATATTTTTTTAGTTTATGGACTTGTAGCTCAGACATAATGTTGATGTAATTTAAGGTATTTAATATTTGAACAAATTTTTTTGTGTTTTATGGTCTTATATCTTGGACCTCATTTCAAGGGTTATAAATGATGGGTATCATAAAAAGTCTGCACACCTTTCATCCATTAATGGATTGAAATTCATAAATGGTTTTGACAACCTTAATCCTTTGAAGAATGGTTATTCATGATGGATTCAAACATCCATCATCTATTTAATGGTGTATAATCATAAAGGGTTCTAATACCTTTCACCCTTACATAGAATGGGTATGTTATATGGTGACATAATGTCATGGAGTTCGAATCCACTTGGATAGTTATATTATGTCATGTTTTATATCATTCTTCAAAGAGCCTAAACTATAGGTCATGAAATGGAACATATATACTGAGTATGATCAAAAAACACATTGAAGTACTAAGTGATGGGAATTTATTTCCTAAAAATAATCTATAAATCTTATTGATTTTGATCCCCAAAAATACAATTGTCTGATTTACTAAAGAAATAACTTTATGTGTCTTTTAGAAAATTAATATTCATTTAATATTTATGTTGGAATTATATTCAATCATTTAATTTGAAAGGAAAATTCATTGAGGTGTTCAAAACCCATTTTAATATATTCTGGAAACATTTTTCATACCATACGTTGATAAATGTTATGTATGGGAAAAACCTTATGCTTGGAACAACACTTAATTAATAAACTCTATGTTCAGAACAGCTTGTATGGATCATCAACAAAATGCTATCAGAATGTACGGTCAAAGAACCTTTCCTTATGATCAAACCTTATGTTTGTAAAGAGAAGAAAGTAGGGTTAAAGAATCCTACAGAAGTAAGGAACCCTAATATTGAGAGAAAAATATATGGATCATTAACCTTACTTTTATGGTCAACCTTACGTTGTCGACATTAGATTTCAAATATGATTCCAATGTAGTTAAACATTGCATTTGGTATTTTTATCATTTTATGAACGAACCCTATATTTTACTTTTCAATGTCAAAGTTTTAAATTTTTAATTTTATCTGATATTTATGCAACAGACTTCATAGGATTATAGGCTATTTCAAATATCATTTATGACTGATTCAACAATCTATATGAATGATTAAAAATATTTCATTCAATTAAGAAATTTAATCCTATTTCAAAGAGAAGTTATGACTCTTGTAGATGTTTATGAATTGTAATACCTATGATATTTTTGGAAATTTTCTTCGTTAATTAATTTCAAAACAAGATTATGATTTATTTAAAATTTATAAGGAATTATTAAAAAAATACTTTCAATGAATTTATTTTGTTTTGAAATTATTTTTTCAGATATATAACCATATTCTCATGAATATCTCTTACATATCTGATGCAACAATCGATCGACTTTTTTATTATTAGATGAGGCTAAGCTTTTGAGAAATACATGTTCATTGTAATACTTTTGTAAGATTTATACTATTGTTTGTTGACAATTTTTATTGAAGGTCATTTGAAACCAGGATTGCTTTAGAACCATTCATTCTTCAAGTCTTTAATTTATGAAGAAGAGGATCCATAAACAGTTAGTTTCTACAATTGTAACTTTTATTTTTAACTCATACATTCAAATAAAATACTTTTTATTTTTTGGAGTATAAAATACTTGTACTCGGTTGTGGTGGACTGTCAGCTTCTCGAATATAAGCATTGGATAACCTATTCCATGAATAATAACTAGAAGGCTCTATGAATGTCCTTGTTTGTAAAGGTGTCAACTGCCTAAACTCAGTTGTGTGTTTGTGGTCTTATGATAAGACAAATATTCTAGTCGAATTCACAATGTTCATAGAGAGTGAATTGGTGGAGTGTACTAGGAAACTATTGTGCCTCATACCACTATAAATGAGCTATGTTATTTCCTTCTATTTATCTGCATTTTATACTTTTTAAAGAAAAAGACACTACATATCTACATAAGTCACCAGGGGATTAAGTATGCAGAATTAGAGAAGAATAATGAAAAAGAAATAATTCACCAACCCCTTCTTTTGTTATATTTTATTATTTGGATCTAATAATTAGTATCTGAGGATATCTTTTGGATTAATGTTATAGCATGCTAATGTGCATAATGTCTATAAAAAATAGAAGTCAATGGGAGATCCAAAAGAAAGAATACCTATGGTTCCTGATCCATACATTAATGGAAAAAATTATAGATGCTAGAAATATCAAATGATTATCTATAAAAAGAATCTTGGATTCAATGTCTATTTTTAAATCATTACTCATTATGTGATTTCTAAAAAACTAGAGGCCATGACTTTTAAAAGGGAAACATAATATGATTTCACTTCAAAAGAAATTAATTCTATTATCTATTGACTTTTTTTGGATTAGTTTAATTTTGTATTACAATGCCCTAATCCATATGAGATGTGGGAAAACATTCCAATTTATTATGAAAGAATAGAAAATATCAAACCAATGAAATATGCTATAGCTACGCTAGAATTTGAATAATTTATAATGTTTGATGTTGAAAGCATCAAAAAGATGATTGAAAGGTTAATAGAAATTATCAATAATATTACATCATTGGGAGATTATGTTAATCAATTTGATCAGGAACTAAAAGAACTCAGGGTACTACCCTATAAATTGAATGACATAACTACTATTATTCAACAAACATCAGCTATAAAGAATTTGACAATGAAATAATTGATGTGAATAGTAATGATGTAAAATTGTTTATGTGTAATATAATGATTAATATCATAAGATTATAGTGAAAGAGTAAAATACTTCTCACAAATTAACATCTAGAAACATATCAGAAAAATCAAACAAGAAGACTAAACAGACACGAATTCAGACTCCTCAGATTCTGAAATATAGTTGGGTCATCATGCCAAAAAGGTCGGGAATTTTTATAAGAAGAAAATAGGCTTCATAAAATCCTTAAAAAATAATAAGAAAGAACTTATTGATATTTGATGAAATGAATGAAAAAACTAGTTCATACAATACCATAAAACTAGGTTTCCACAATGCCACACTTTAACAGTGCTAAAAAATGAATTGATAAAGGGGGTACCTTTATCAGCGCTAAAAAAAGGGATGATAAATGGCATTTTTAAAAGAACTAAAAAATTCTCTATTAAAATTTCCCATTTATCAGCGCTTTTTAGCGCTATTAAAGGGGACCCCTTTATTAGTATTTTTTTTATTATCGTTGATAATTGTTGTTCTTTATCAGTTATTTTTTTCTAGCTCTATTAAAGGGTATATTTCCAAAAAAAATAATTAGAAATAATATATAAATATATAAATACATAAATAAAGAAATATAGAAATATATTTATATTTATGTAAATATAATATATATTTTTTAAATAAGTTTTTGATAATTATAAGTATAAATTTAAATTTGATATATAAGAAATTTAGTGAAAATGGAATAATGATATTTTAAAAAAAATTATTAATTAATAAATCGAAAATTATCATTGACTAATAACCATTCAATAAAAATTTGACAACAAAAAAAATAAAAAAGTTAATAAAAGATCTAAAATATGTTGAAAACATAACTCATGCTTCAAACAACGATAACTTTAGATCGAGGTATCTGTATGATATTATTGCATTGAAATTTTATCATTTTTCATAGTTTATTGTTATTTATAATCAAATATATAACAATATCTACAAATTTTTTTATGTATTCACACATAAAAATTTATTTTTATAAATAACTAATTAAAAATATTTACATATAATGTATATTTCTCAATATATAAGCCTTATCTAAATAAAAACAATATCCATTTTATTTGAAATGAAATTGAATGAATATTTATATACATATACATATATAATAAATGTATATATAATGTTTACATATATTTAAATATTTTTTTGGGTATTGACAAACATAAATATGTTTATCTATATATTCTAATATATGTATATAAATATAAATATGTATAATCATATTTATAGATGCACACACACACGCACACATATATATGTATGTATGTATGTATTTATAAACACACACACACACTTAAAACATATTTTAAATATATTTATACAAATATATTGATAGAAAATGTAATGTAATATATATAAATATATAAATATATCATAAAATGAAAAACAAAACAAATATATGTATATTTATATACCTATGTAATGTGTGTGCGTGTGTGTGTATTAGTGTGTGTCAGTATTAACAAACTAATTTATATTATCTATATATTCTAAAATATGAATATACATATCAATATAAATATTAATATATGATATATTTAACTATATATAATTATATATAATTATACTTACATATACAATGATATATATAAAATATATACAAGTGTATGTATGTTTTATGTATGTTGTATATATGTATGTATATATTTATTTATAAACACACACACAAAAATTTATAAAAGTACATAAAACAAATTTTATAAATATAAATTAATATAAAATTAAATATATATATATATATATATAAGAAAATATAACTATATATATATATATATATAAATAGATATAAATAGATATTCATATACGAGTAAATATATATACACTGATATAACTAAATATACATATACATATATTAATTAAAATATATATTATTATAAATATATATTTATATATGAATAAATATTAGTATATAAAAATATATATATATATCATTAAATGGTGAACAAAGCAACACGAGGGAGTGGTAAAGGGTCCAGGCCTCCATGGGAGAGGTCTCGAATTCAATTCCTAGGGGAGGTAGAGGAACTTAGGTGGGTGCAGAGGGGTGATAACGTTGTTTAAGGGGTGGCTAGTGTTATTAAAAGGGGGTGGCGGGGCATGGGTTGGTGCCGGTGGGGGTTAGGTTTTCTTTGTCTTCCCATATTCCCTCCTTGGTTACTATGTTTTATTTTCTTTTAATATAATAGGCATTGCCTCCACCTTATTAAAAAAGGTATCTCTGATTAAAAAAAAATTTATTTTTTTTTTACTTTTATCAGCACTAAAAAAAGATATGACATAAGACCCTTTTTATCAGTGATTTTTTAGCAATGATAAAAGAATCCTTTTATAAGCACTTTTTTTAGCACCGATGAAAGTGTACTTTGTCAATGCTATTTTGAACACTGATAAAAGGGACCCCTTTATCTTCACTGAGATTAACAATGCTTTTTCTCACAATAAATGACTTTTATAGCTCTTTTAAATTCTATATTTGTAGTTGTGATATAAGATCTAATTTCCCTTAGCTGAATGATGAAAGAAATAGGCCATAATAGAAATATCACAAAAATGATGATTATGAGCATAAAGGGAAAAGTTCAATGAATTCCATGTGGAGTGTATAAAAAGACTCCAATAGCTCCTAAAAATCCAAATTAGAAAAAGTGTCATCAAATCTCAAAGACAACATGTTTATTATTTCCAAAGAAGAAATGTTACAAACTTATTACTCTTCAAATTATGGTACTGATAGTTTCTCAAATGATAATATTAATTCTTACTATTCTATGTTAAAAGAGAAATGTGATTAATTAAAAAATTAACATAAATCATTGAAAAATATTCAACATTATTTATGTTAAATATACACTCCACTAAAACTATATAATGAACTAGTTAAAAAATTCCACTCATCGAAAAATAACTGCATTGATAATGAAAAAAGAAAAAAGAATTACAGGATAAATTATTATATTATAATATTACTACAATAAATTTTTCCAAAAGATAATTGTTTCAAATTAAATTCTTGGAATGAATTTCATTTAAATATAATTATTTGGAATAGGAACCAAGGGTGACAAATCAAAACAACATAAAAATTATCTTCTTCCCAATTCAATAAAGACTATTTTTTATTAATATAAAACAAAAGGTCATTACAGTAATAATTATTATTTTAAAAAAACTCAAATTAGTGGCATAAATATTTTCTTTTTTATTTTTTTCTAGTGTAAGAAATTAGAATTATGTTAAAATATAGAGGTTATGGATTCTAAGATCATTTCTCAATAACACTATAAGACCTAAGAATATACGAGTACTAAAACAATCACATGTTTAATTTCATTTGCAGTAAACATGCCATAGGAATAGAAAATCCATATGGTATCGAGGCAATAGAAATTCTAAGAACATGAGTAGATGCACAACAAATTTTCATATTCTGACTCAAATATATTTAGGATTAGTCAAATTTGGTGATGATGAAAAATAAGATAGTTGGTGTCGGAACTGTTGGAGATCAAACGACTATCTCAATCAACAATGTAATATATATTCAAGGATTAAAGAACAACATGATATGTATTTGTACCCTTTGCGATGATGGATTACATATAGATTTTTCATACAATTCCTGCTCTATTTTAAGGATAAATTTCTTAAATTTTGAGTACCTAGAATTGATAATGTTAATACATTGGATTTAAATTCCCTATATAATTAGAAAGAAATTTTTTTAATAGCTATGAAAAATGATTCATGGATATGGAATAAGATACATGGTTATTTTAATATATATATATGTTTTAATCAAGTTATATATGAAATAATTAGTTTATGATTATCCTTATCTTAAATTTGAAAATGATAGACTCTTTGATGTGTTCTAAATTGAAAGAAAACAAAAATATTATTTCAAATATATTAACAAAATTTCTACCTAAAATCTTTTAAAGCCGATCCCCATGGATTATTTTGGACCATAAAAAGTATAATTTTTGGCTGGTAAATTATATGTCTATGTTTTATTTGAAGATTATTCCTTATTTTCTAGGGTATATTTTCTAAATCTAAAATGTGAAGTATTCACTATTTTGGAATATTCCTTTAAAATTGTTCAAAATGAATAATGTTTTAAAATAATTTCACTGAAAGTTATCATAGTGGAGAATTTTAGATTCATGAATTTGATTCTATTTGCTCAAATTTGTGTATTAAACATACCTTCTCTAGACCAAGAACACATCAACAAAATGGGAATTTTTTAAGAAGAAATATAACAATTCAAGAAATGGAATGGAAAATACTAAATGAATATGGTATTCCAACCTTTTTTGGGTTGATGTTATATGAACAATCTACTATATCATGAATAGAGTTTTAATTAGACCTATCTTTAAAAAGTCACCATAAGATCTTTGTAAGAATAGAAAACCTAAGTGAATTTTCTTCCAAGTATTTAGATGCGAGGTTTATACATAGAATACTAAGGACAACCATGGTAATTTCGATTGAAAAGATGAAGAAGGAATATTTTTAGGATATTAGGCTACTTCTAATGCCTAGAGTATTTAATAAAAACTCAAGGATAGTTGAAGAATCAGTTCATCTGAAATTCGAAGAAACCAAACCATTTATTAATGAAAATGATTAAAATGATGAAATTACTGACTAATTAGATAACATGACACTTCAATCCTCTAAATATGATTTTGAAAATGATATATATATGAAATTTAGTCTAGTTCAAAAGAAAATTAAACTAAAGAACCTGAAAGTTTCATTCCTATACAGTCTATAACATTAAAGAACAATCCCTTGAAAACTTTTATAGGAGACCTAGATGGTGGAATTATAACTAGAATCAATTTAGGAAACCCAGATGAATTTTCTACCTTTCTATCCTGGTTAGAAAGTAAATCTATCAATGAATCCTTTGAATATGATATATTGTTCTTATCAGTGCATGAAGAACTAAACAAACTTAGAAGGAATGAATTTTGGGATTTAATATAATGACCATCATGTTATTCGGTTCTAAGAACAAAATGGGTCTTTTGAAATATACAAAATCATCAAGGGATCATAACTATTATCAATTCAAGATTAATAAGGATATAATCTAGAATAATGTATATAATATGATGATTCTTAATCCCTAGTATCTAGATTAGTAGCCATTAGAATCATTTTATCTAATATATCTCATATTAATTTCATATTATATTATATGGATTTTAAATATTCCTTTTTAAATTGATATTTTTGGGAGGATTCTAATTTTGAACAACCTCCTTGTTTTGAAAATATGAAAAAACTAAATCACATTTCAAACATACTAATTCTATCTATGGCCTTAAAAAACAACCAAAATCCTAGTATGAAATATGAAGTTTCTTTATTTGGAAAAAATGATTTACTTTTTCTTTTAAATATCCAACACATTATAAGAAAATAGTTTGTTCGAATATTATATTATTAAAAATTTATGATGATGATATAATTTTAGGTCTAACGAATAAAAAATATTGTATGGATTTCGAAAAACTAATGAAAAAATAAATTTTAAATGAGTATAATGGGATAAATATTTTTTTAGGATTTTATATTTATCAAAAATATTATGGATATGTGTTAAATAAATGTAAATATGTTATTGATTTACTGCAAAAGTTAGGACTTGAGAACGTCAAGAAATATACAATTCTCATGTGTGCCAATGCAAAACTTCATTTAGATGAAGCTAGAAACCCAGTTTACAGTAAATTAAATTGAGTAATGAATAGATGTATATTATATCTTCCTAATATAAGACCAAACATTTTATTTTCAATATGTTTATGTGCTAGATTACAGTCAAATACATATAATTCCCATGTATTATGTTAAAATATATTTCAGATATTTAAAAGGAATTGTATTTAATATCATGTTTATCCAAAAAAATATGATTAAAATTTAATTTCATATTAAGAAGATTATTTTAATGGTTTTATATTAGATTTATAAATATCCATAAAAACCCATCATGTAACACCACAAGCTTCCATGGTACGCTTCTCTTTGAATAATACAGCAGTGTGTGTTGTACGCAACTTCATGATTCAAACACGCCGCGACCAATCAAAGTAGCCGTTATGAATAGTAATACCCACTTTTTGAAATTTTATACATTTTATATTTCAAAATGGACTTCATTTTTGGATTCTGAAAATCGAAATTATCCTAGGATGAAATTTTGGTACTTTTCGGATAACTTTTATATTTTGATGAATAGTGAAAATTACAAAATTTTTATTAAAAACATCTTTTTTAATCGAAATAATTAATAGTGATTAATTATGAATTTTAGTGGTTTTAAAGTTTATTTAGAATATATTTTTACCATTTAATACGATGTTGGTCATTGGACATAACTTCATAATTAAACCGAACATAAACAAGCGTCAATCTTTTGATAGTTATTATCTCTTAAAAACACGCTTTTTGTTTTAACGACGTGAATTAATTTTAAATTAATTTCTGCTACTTATGTGTTTTGAATTTTTAAAAATGGATTCCATATTTGGAATTAGGATTTCGAAATTGTGTAAATAGGTAAATTTCATTTTTAGACATTTTGAATAATTACTTCGTTAAATATTTTATTTACCATGGTTAAAGGGTAAATCCATTAAATAAGGGTAAAAAATAATAGTATAATAACAATAAATTACCCTAAAACGTGTAATAACCTTATTAGTTGATACATGTCCGACCATGGGCATCTTTGGGTCGATTTTGGGACCCCATGGAGCCACTTGTTGGTGATAAGGACACTTTATATTAATTAAGTAAAAATAAATACAAAAAAACATAAGCATATATCTTTCAGAAAAATAGTTTTTACATAGGGATATATATGTTTACATTATGACTATAAATATGAATTAGAAATCTAAAAAGATTTCCTACATAATAGTATTTTATTTATAATTTTTAGACATTAGATAATTTAATTTAGTTATGACACAATGATGATGTAGTAATTACCGTATTAATGAACGATTAAGATAATTGATATTATAAATACCCAAATAAATGTAATTTGAGACTTTTTATAAATTAAAATAATTTTCTAGGTTAATATGATATATTATTATTATTTATATAAATTTCTTTCGAAGTAATAATGCTATTATAAATTTATCAAAAACAAAACACCCGATAGTGTCAAAATTGACATAAAAGTGTTTAAAAAAAATATTATATTATTAATTGATATTCAATTAATAAAAATATATGGTTCATCTAAGAGACTTATATAATTATAGTTGTATCATTAATGGACCACTTGGGTGGTCTCTTGGATTTATATAGTTTGTTTATTAATAATATAATGAAAAAATACAAAGTGACATGGTATGTGTCAAACTAATTAACTTAGAGTTAAAACTAAAAGATAAGGTTATTATAATACCCAAACCAATATAAATTCTATTGGTTGAGAGGATTTTGACCCATACCCACATTAAACTTTAAATAATCAACTTTGGAGCTACTATAAACCGAATATGAATTTATTATAAAATAATATTTCTAGATTTTCCTAAGGTTCCCCTCCCCCCCCCTTATAAAAGGTCACAACTTCTAGCCAATTCTCCACAACTTAAAAGCCTTTTGGATTGGCCAAACCCTGCAAAAATACTCTCTAAAATTCCATCAATTCAATATAGAGTCCATATTTTTATCATAAATCCAACCTATGTAGACCTTTTGATCAAATCAAAAAGAAGAACCCGAAGAAGAGGTAATGTTTTCACCACCCTTTTTCATGTTCATTTCTTCTTCAACTTCTTCTTTCATTGTTATTACCATTCTAAAATAATAACTCCAGTATGTTATATATACTGAGATGTTATTATAAATATGGTACAACCATATTAATTATTCTATCCATCCTTTGAATGACATGTCACTATACGCGCGTTCGTACGGCTTACCGTCTCCACGTCGTGGTGTAATTGTTATTCAAAATATTATTATTTTGATGGGTATAATAATGATGTTTAATTAATGTAAATAATAAATATAACATGATAATTATTCTTTATATATGATATAACATCCAATTATATATTTTTTTAATATCAAAAGAATGATATTGTCGCTCGTGCGTACGTACGGACTACCATCTCCACGAACGCGATGAGATTCAATCCCCATCGTATCCATTAAAGTATAATTCTCATTTAATGATTAAAAATAATGTTTAAGGACTTGATATAATTCTGGATATGAAAAAGATACAACCTATCCATAAAAAACACGGCTTATGTAACAAAACATGTAAAAGAAAACGAGTAAGTTAACACCCGAAACGACGATAATACTAAGATATTATTAACAAAGAAATGTTAAAAGATCATGTATGATATCATATTAATGTATATGATTATTTTATAATTTAATAAAAATTATTTCACCATTATTCAGGACGTTAACCTACCATCATCCAAGGAAATGTACAAGGCAATGGGTTTTCATCTCACTCCTCATTCTAGTGAGATTCATGCCATATTGGCAATATTACCTTTTGTGTGGTATATGTACTGCCCATAATTTTATTCTTTGTATAATACACGTTAATTTATGTGTATTTACATATTCATTTTATGTTACATCTTTCATGGGGTGTATGTTTCGTATGTTACCTAATTGGTAAGGGATTATTTCACAATCTCTTCATTATCCGAGGTTGTTTATACGTAAATATCTAATGGGAACTCTTTATCCTCCAAATCCATGTTTCTAAAAAATGTAATTCAAATAATTCTTAATATTTTACAGAATATGGGTTAAAGTCATTTATACACTTGATTGACTTTTATAATAGGTTTATAAAGTAATCTTTCCGTCGTTTTCCAAACAAGGTCCTTTTTAACCTTTTCGACAAAATTAATGTAAGAATGTTTTTTTAACTTTTACGGTAGGTGCGGCTATTTTCCGCCCCTATATGATCGTCAAAGCTTCCCTTACAAGATTATAAGAATATTTTAAATATAAATATTTTCTTTATGTGACTCTTAAATGATTTCAAAATATAAAGAGATATGTCTCTAAAATAAGGTTTTTATTTCATCTATGTCAACATCCTTTGATGGATTTTAAGTTTATATGATGTTGATTTATTAGGATACAAACCATCTATATTGAATTGAATTTTATGTGATATGTTTGACTGTGGATGTGATATATTTATACCATTCATTTCTTATGGTTAAATTATTGACATTTCGTATGCTAGTTTTAATACGAATGTTTATGATATGTTCAAACCTTTTCATATGAGGAATGTATTGAACATAGTAAGTGATGGGTGGAGCCCGCTATAGCTCCTCGATGCATCGGTAGGTCCCATGAGAAAAATAGATTTGGAATTGGCTGAGGCCCTTTCCCAATTTGATTTATGCTTTTGGCCGAGGACTTAATAATTTTAGACGTGTTGGCCGAGGCCTTGACAAAATGTTTTAGAATGTCCGGCATTATACATTCCCTCATTATGGAAATAATATTGATTATTCATGTTGTCATTAGACAAGTAGAATGCCCATGATTATGTTTTATTATGGAATTATTTACTCACCTCATGTTCTTTCCATAAAAGTATTCATGTATATTATTGGTAAGGAAATTTGGTTTCAATTATTTACCATGCTTAATATTTATATCATTTTCCGCTGTATTACATACCCTTACTGAGCATTTGAGATCACCCCTTTCAATGTTTTATTTTTCCAACGATATGAAGAAGTTAGTTATGAGTAACCTGCAGGCATAATCTAGGAGGCTTGGATGCTTCTAAAGAAATATATTTTTGTTGTATTTCTCTTCAATCTGTAAATTTGAACATATGTATGAATCTTGTTTCCAAGGCTACTAAACTGATCGGTCTTTTGAGACAAGATTTCCTTGTGATCATGTCAATGTTATGTAATAATGCACCGTCTCTGGGTAACTAGGTTCGGGGAATTATAGTTGGTATCATAGGAAGTTTAGTACAAACCTTGGAAACTAGATTTAGATAAACTTTGATTAGAAAACATATCCCTATGACAGACTCCGAGGATTAGTAAAGAAGAACTTCCAAGAATTTTGGTATTGTAGAGAGTTTTTGAGTTTTTTTATCAATACACCCATGTGTGGATATGAGAAGGTAGAGGCAGCTCTAGAACAGATATACCTAGGGGTAAAACCCAAAAACACCGCTTTGAGCTAGACTCGAATGGGAACTGGTGCAGGACAACGGTCCTTATTGCACTCTTGGTTACGACACTCCCGGGTGATATGCTTAGGATAATTCTCATTTTCATTAAAAACCATTATGAAGGTTTTATGAGTATATACTTCCTCAAAGAAGAAATTTTTATGATTTTGGATTATATCCATAAACCGATCAATTTACATAAGGTATTTTACAAGTTTGGAATTATGTATTTTCATTCATAAACTAATCTAGTTTATGCAATTGTTTAGAAATGGAACATAGTGGATGGAATGGAAATCGTATCAATTCACGTACTCCATGTAGGGATTTCCCTCCTACTTAAGAAAATTATAGTGCATCTGGTGATACAACTTTTGCTGATTAGATAATCACCATACTGGGAAAACACACTCAGTTTATGAATAATAACCTTACCTGTATGGAGCACCCTGATCCACAACACGGAGGATCAATGTTAGATAGCTTCATGAGGAAACAACCATCGAAATTAAATGGGAGTACAAATCAATTAGTGGTTGAGCAATGGATAAACTCCTTAGATAAAATATTCTATGCTTAGGGAGTAGCTAAAGGGAAAACGTTGTCATGGAAATTTACCACCTCACTGAAGATGCTGACCAATGGTAGTCCTTGTTTCAAAATACAAAGGAAGTTGATGAAGTATCAAATATGGAATTGAGGTAATTTGAAGATATTTTCTTAGAAAAATACTTTTCTTGTGACCATCGATTAGATATGGAAAGGAAGTTTCTGAGTCTGAGGCAAAAGGAGGATGAGAATGTCCAGAAGTATGAGGCTAACTTTACACGGTTAGCGAGGTATGTTGCAGATTATATAAGTAACCCAAGAAGTAATATTGATAGTTTCATTGATGGGTTAAAACCATTTCTCCGTCGAGCATTAGTATCACAATCCTTCTCATCATGCGAAGATATTGTCTCGTCTTCAATCAAGATAGAAAAGGAATTCCCTAAGTCTTATAACTTTAAATCAAAGAAAGAGAAGAAAAGATTTTCTGAACACTATGGGAAAGGAAATAATGAAAAAGGGAATAAGGGAAGAATTGAATTTCCACCCTGTGGAAATTGTGGAAGGAAGCACCCTGGTGCCTATCTAAAAGGAAAAGGAGTGTGCTACAAATGTGGACAGAAGGGCCATCTAGCTGGTAATTGTAAAGGAAAGAAATATGCTACCGATGTTGAATTCTATAATTGTGGATAAATGGGGCATAATGCAAATGAATGTCCTAAGCGCCAAGAAAACATACCTCATAAAAGTCAAAGAGAACAAGGATGAGCTTATGCAGTTACTATAGTTGAAGTTGAATAATTATTGTATTTGTGTTTTTGGATTCAAAAAATATATTCTCATTATAAGAATAATGTGATATATATATAAGGATTGTACTGCAGTACTATTTTATTGAGGACTTGAGGATATATGGTTCAATGAAAAGTGACATAATAGTAAGATTAACTTTTTTTAAAATATGTGGTTTAAGGAAAGTTAATCCTTAATATTGTCCTGGTAATGAGGTATTGATTTTGGAATGATACATGATTGATTTTGATAAATTATATTGGATATCCTTGAATACCATGAAACTGATTAATGATTTTTATATTCCATCATTGTTGGAGTTTAAATTTTTTTTGAATAGAATAAGTATATCTAGTACTGTATAAGGAAATAGGGATCATGAATGTAATCAATAAGTTTTTAGGGCAATTCAAGATGTTGCAGTGTTTTAAAAGAATACACGATGAAGGTGTTCACATGTTATTATGCAAAAAAAAGATATTCATTTTGTTTACCTTCATTATAAATTTTGGACTTGGACAGAAGTATTTTGGATAATTCTAGTTTGAGATTATTTTTCGATATTTATAAAAAGGACAACCCGCAGGTCGGGCGATAAGCCATCACATCGGACAAAGCTGTAGGAATCGAACCGACAACCATAGTGTGACATGGCTTTATTACCTACCAATAGCCTACAGGAAGTCCCTGGTTATTACAAAATACTTTTTTTTCAATATAATGATATGTTTTAATTATTGTAACCTTATACTATTAGGATAAATATAATATTTTTGAATTCTATTATCTTTTGGAGTGAAAGATGAGTTTGTGGTAGAAACTAGTTGAAGGATGAAAACTATACTTGTCAAGAAGTATATATAAATATATATTTATCTTATTATATGAAGAAATTAATTCTATAGTGAAGGGATATTAAGACCAAAAATGTGTTATCCTAGTACCTTATGTTTTGTTGAACTGCTGATATATTAAATAATTATAGATTGATGGCTTTGAGGCCCTCAATTCTACACTTGTTTTTGATTGATGACCTCAATCACTCCCTATAAATATTTATGTTTTTCCTCCAATTATGAGTCTCTAATTGCCACCATATTTCTCCAAATCTATATCAGAATTTGGTGGTGACCCTTTTATTTTTCTTTTCCTCTTATTAAGACTAAATTTTATTAAACCAATTTTTGATTTGGGTTTTCCCACAAAGATATTTTCTATTTTCAACCTTTTATTTTCTAAAAACAATTTAAAATTGCAAGGACGCAATTTATTTAAAGATGGGAGAATGTAACACCCCAAGCTTCCATGGAACGCTTCTCTTTGAATAATTCAGTAGCATGTGTTGGACGCAACTTCAAGATTCTAACACGCCCGTTATGAATAGTAACACACACTTTTTGAAATTTTATACATTTTATCTTTCAAAATTGAATTCATTTTTGGATTCGTAATATCAAAATTATCCTAGGATGAAATTTTGGTACTTTTCGGACAACTTTTATATTTTGATGAATAATGAAAATTACTAAATTTTTATTAAAGAATTTTTTTAATCAAAATAATTAATTGTGATAAATTATGAATTTGAGTGGTTTTAAAGATTAGTTATAATATATTTTTACCATTTAATACCATTTTGGTCATTGTACATAATTTCACAATAAAACCGGACATAAACAAGCGTCAATCTTTTGATAGTTATTATATCTTAAAAACACGCTTTTTGTTTTAAAGACGAGAATTAATTTTAAATTAATTTCTGCCACTTCTGTGTTTTGAATTATGAAAAATGGATTCCATATTTGAAATCAGGGTTTCAAAATTGTGTAAATAGGTAACTTTCATTTTTAGAAATTTTGAATAATTATTTCGGTAAATATTTTATTTAGCATGGATAAAGGGTAAATCTTGTGAATAAGGGTAAAAAATAATATTATAATGATAATAAATTACCATAAAATGTGTCCTAAAATTATTGGTTGATACATTTCTGAACATGGGCATCTTAGGGTCAATTTTGGGACCCCATGGAGCCACTTGTTGGTGATAAGGACACTTTATATTAATTAAGTTAAAATAAATACAAAAAAGACATAAGCATATATCTTTTAGAAAAACGATTTTTACATAGGGTTATATATGTTTAAATTTCAACTATAAATATTCATTAGGAAGATAAAAATATTTCTTACATTATTTTATTTTATTTATAATTTTTATACATTAAATAATTTAATTTATTTATGAGACAATGATGTTGCAGTAATTACCGTATTAATGAAAGATTAAGATAGATCATCTTATAAATACCAAAATAAATGAAATTTGAGTCGTTTTTATAAATTACTATAATATTATAGGTTAATATGACATATTAGGATTATTTATATAATTTTTTTTGAAGAAATAATGCTTTTATGAATTTATCAAAAACAAAACATCCTATAGTATCAAAATGGTCATAAAAGAGTTTTTAAAACAAATATTATATTATTAATTGATATTAAATTCCTAAAAATATAAGGTTCGTCCAAAAGACTTATATCATGATAGGTGTATCATTAATGGACCACTTGGGGGTCACTTGGAGGTATATAGTATGTTTATTGGCTATATAATATAAAAATACAAAGTGACATGGTAAGTGTCAAACTAATTAACTAAGATTTAAAACTAAAAGATAAGGATAATATAATGTCCCAAACCTGTATAAATTCTATTGGTAGAGTGGTTTTAGACCCATTCCCACCTTAACCTTTAAATATTCCACTTTGAAACTAATAGAATCTGAATATGAATTTATTATAAAATAATATTTCTAGATTTTCCTAAGGATTCCCTCCTCCCCCTTATAAAAGGACACCACTTCTAACCAATTTTCCACACCATCAAAGCCTTTTGGTTAGTCGAACCCCTGCCCATATACTATCTCAACTTCCCCCACTTCAACATAGAGGCCATAGTTTGATCAAAAATCCAACCTAAGGATCCCTTTTTATCAAATAAAAATGAAGAACCCGAAGAAGTGTTAATGTTTTCACCACCCTTTTTCAAGTTCATTTATTCTTCAACTTCTTCTTTCTTTGTTATTACCATTCTAAAATAATAAATCCAGTATATTCTATATACTGATATTTTATTATAAATATGGTACAACCATATTCATTATTCTATCCATCCTTTAAATGACATGTCACCAAACGTGCGTTTGTACGGCTTACCGTCTCCACGTCGTGGTGTAATTGTTATTAAAAATATTATTATTTAGATGGGTATAATAATGATGTTTAATTCATGTAAATAATAATTATAACTTGATAATGATTCTGAATATATTATAAACCATAAAATTATATATTATTTTAATATCAAAAAAATGATATTGTCGCTCGTGCGTACGTACAGACTACCATCTCCACGAACGCGATGAGATTAATTCCACATCGTATCCATTGAAGTATAATACTCATTTTATGATTAAAAATAATGTTTAAGGACTTGATATAATTATTTATATGAATAAGATACAACCTATCCATAACAAACACGGCTTATGTAACAAAACATGTAAATGAAAATGACTAGGTTAACCCCCAAAACGACGATAATACTAAGATATTATTAACAAAGCAATGTTAAAAGATCATATATGATATCATATTAATGAATATGATTCTTTTATAATTTAATAACAATTATTTCACCATTATGAAGGAGGTTAACCTACAATCAACTAAGGAAAAGTACAAGTTAAGGGGGTTTCATCTCACTCCTCATTCCAGTGAGATTCATGCCATATTGCCACTATTACCTTTTGTGTGGCATATGTACTGCCCATAATTGTATTCTTTGTGTAATACACTTTATTTTATGTGTATTTACATATTCATTGTATTCTACCTCTTTCATTGGGTGTATGTTTCGTAAGTTACCTAATTGGTAAGGGTTTATTTCACAATCTCTTCATTATCCGAGGTTGTTTATATGTAAATATCTACTGGGACATATTTATCATCCACATCCATGTTTCTTAAAAATGTATTTAAAATCATTCTTACTATTTTACAGAATATGGGTTAAAGTCATTTATACCCTTTTTTGACTTTTATAAGAGGTTGAAAAAGGAATCTTTCTGCCGTTTTCCAAACAAGGTCCTTTTTAACCTTTTTGACAAAATTAAGGTAAAAATGTTTTTTTAACTTATACAGCAGGTGAGTCTAATTTATGACGTTATAAGATCTTCAAAGATTCCCTTAGAAGCTTATAAGAATATTTTTAAAATAAATATTTTTTTATGTGACTCTTAAATTATTTCAAAATATAAAGAGATATGTCTCTAAAAAAAGGTTTTGATTTCATCTATGTCAACATATTTTGATGGATTTTATGTTTATTTGAAGTTGATTTATTATGATACAAAACATCCATATTTTATTGATGTTTTTGTGATATGTTTGACTGTGGATGTGCTATTTTTATACCATTCATTGCTTATGGTTAAAATATTGACATTTCATATGCTAGTTTTAATACAAATGTTTATGATATGTTTAAACCTTTTCATATGAGGAATGTATTGGACTTAGTAAGTGACGGGTGGAGCCCGCTATAGCTTCTAGATGAATCGGTAGGTCTCATGAGACAACCAAACATGTAATTTTATGAGGCCATTTCCCAATTTGATTTATGGTTTTTTCCGAGGCCTTAATCATTTTAGACGTCTTGGCCGAGGCCTTGATAAAATGTTTTAGAATGTCCGGCATTAAATATTCCCTCGTTATGGAAATAATATTGGTGGTTCATGTGGTCATTCGACTAGTAGAATACCCCTGATTATGTTTTGTAATGGCATTATTTACTCATATTATGTTCTTTCCAAAAAATTATTCATGTATATTATTGGTAAGGGCATGTGGTTTAAAATATTTAGCATGCTTAATAATTATGTCATTTTCCGCTGTATTACTTACTCTTACTGAGTGTTTGAGCTCACCCCTTTCAATGTTTTATTTTTCCCAGGATTTGAAGAAGTTAGTTATGAGTAACCTGCAGGCATAATCTAGGAGGCTTGGATGCTTCTAATGAAATATATTTTTGTTGTATTTCTCTTCAAGTTGCAAAGTTGAACATATGTATGAATCTTGTTTCCATGGATACTAAACTGATCAGTCTTTTGAGACATGATTTCCATGTGATCATGCCAATGTTTTGTAATAATGCATCGACTCTAGGTAAATAGGGTCTGGGCATTACATATCACTTTTTAGGAAAATATTTAGTGTCATGGTCAATTAAAAAAACACTATGTCTCTCAATCAATAGATTCAGCAAAATATGTGTCTAATGTTAGTTTTTGTACACAAGTATTGTGGTTGAAAAAAATCTACTAGAATTTGGATTAAATTTTAATAGTATAACTATTTTATGTGATAATACTAGTTCTATATATATTTAAAAAAATACTATTAGTCATTCTAAGACTAATCCTATTGATATATGAAATCATTTTTTGTGATATCATGTTCTTAAAAAGGATATATCATTATAATTTGTTTATAACAAACACTGATTAACTGAAATATTTAATAAACCACTTCCTACTACAAGTTTAGATTTTTTTAAGGGGGTGTTTGGATTATTTAATTTAAAAAATCGGTTAATTAATTTTATAGTATTAACAATTTTTATTCATTTTAATTTACTCTAAATTTGATTTAATATTATTCTAGTCAATTTTTTATTAGTTTATTTTAGTTTCATCATTCAAATAATTATTTCATTTATATTCTTAAATAATTATTTTCTCCTTATAATTTCAAATCACGTGTTTTCAAAAAAAAAATTAATAATTACCCTTCCTAATCGGCACAAGAAATTAGACAGTGTCATCATATGTCCAAAAAACCATCGACTAATATTATCTTTGCATTTTTGAATTGTTTCACCTTTCAGAACCCTCAACTTTCTCCTAAACCATATAATCAAAAAACCATAAAACATCACATCCTCAGAAATGATAAAGACTATGAAAATTGATGAAGGAGAACCATGTGATATGAAGCATCAGTGTGTTCTCTATAGAAATATTATTCACAGAAATGCTGTCAATTTTGAATGGATACCTTAGAAGAACCTTATTATAATGAAATCTATATAGTTTAAAGTGTTTGAGTTTCTGTTCAATAAAGAAAATACATATTTTCTTCTTGAGGTATAACTAAATAATTTTTACAATAACATTCATATTATTTTTAGTGAATAAAAAGATACATAATGATCTCACATAAAATATATGGAATTTTCATTTATCTAGTTTAAATTGCTCAAATTCAAGAATTCCTACCTGAAGGTGTATTCCACATTGATTTTTGATCTATTATAAATCAATATCAGAAATTGGAATACATAATTTCTTTTCTATTTGGTTCAAAGAACAATAGAAAAATGTCTATAAAGGATCTTGACAAAGATCACAATATTTTCTCAAATTTATTCAAACTATTATTTTTATGAGAGTTGCTGAGATTGATAATATTTTATACATAGACATGTATATTATGTTTTTTATCAGTGATATAAAATTGAACATTCCAAGATATATGTTGAGATTCTAATTTAATATTTTAGTATAGATTAAATAATGTTGTTTTATCCTTAGGAAAGGATTCTAGCTCTGATCATGTTTTTAACGAATGAGATTTATCTTTTGGACACATAAAATTAATTTCATCAGAACAATGTGTTGAATGATTGGACTCTTAAGAAATTTTATTTTCACTAGAATTTAGTTAATGGATTGTTAATTCTTATTGTTTTGATGATAAAAAAAGATAGGATCTTTCTACCATGGGTTGGAAATGAAGAAGTTAATAAATCCAATATTTCCTAGAATAATAAGAGAATGATTTTATTGGATGATACCAATTTTGTAGAATAAGAAGAAGAAGTTCATGAGGAACTTATTTTAAAATCAGGTCTCTAAGAAGAACCTCTTCTTGAGGATCGATTGTTAGGATCTCTAGATTAAACTCGTTCAGTTCATTTGGAAGAACCAATCACGTTGAAGATCAAAAGTAAAAATTCAAGCTCACGAGCATCAGGATGATCTTCAACTAGACCACTAGGAAAAATCTTCTCAAGGAGAGAAAGTGGTTTAAAAATCAATAAATCATATCATTGAGTTCATTAGAAATCATAAAAATATATGTCATTGGTCCTTCCATTGAAATAACTGTATCTATTTCTAGAGAAAGAATAGAGATTCTGAATGGTATATCCAGTTCAAGTGAGAAGTCTATGGATAAGTCTAATGATACTCCCTTTTCTATTATAGATGTTAATTTTCATTCAAATAATCTAGATAAAGTACCATCTAACTCTCTATTAAATAATATTTAATACCTCGTTATAATGGATAATAATGTTGAAAAATAGAATTTATGTCTTCGACATGATCTATAAGCATCAAGGAAATATTTTTACTACTTAAGGAATCCTTCTACTCTGAGAATAGAATTATACACTATTATGAAATAGCATCAATTAATGAAAGATAATTATATTTCAAAATAGATTTTGATGCTTTTGAAAGATAAATATTGGATTAAATTGTGAAGAACAAATCATAATCTATTTATAAGAATGTTTTTGATGATTTGAAATGGTATTTGGGAGGCCAATTTGAATCAGTCAAGGAGTGTATTAATTAGTCTAGTGGTTCTACCTCTACACCTATTACCTCACCAGATATGATCAAATGGTTTCAAGTTATCACAAAAGATAGGGAGGAAATGAAAGAAAAACTTCATAATCCTAAAGGAAATCATTCACTCTTTTCAATTACAATCAAATATATCTTTTTGGGAAACACACTTCAAGTGAACCAGGAATCCAGCTTTTTCTAAATTAGTTTAGTGAAATGTTATCAAATTTATTTGCTAATAGAGGATAATTTACATGAAGTTATTAATGTTTATTTGATTTTAAATCTGAAATTTTTTCATGATTTGATGATTTTTATTAGAAAGAGAGCTGAAAATATGACAAATAATCTACATTATTAGATGGTTGAATAGAGAGAAACATTTTTGGTTGATCAGGATCAACCATAACCTGCTCCTGACCAAACTGTTTCCCCTTATTCTAAACTATCTATAAAAACATTTCTTATCTATCCAAATCTTCTATGGTTGTTTTACAATTTTTAAAAATAAAATTCCTTCGTTCTTTTTATATTGTGTTCTTTCTTTTATTTAATATTTTTTTCTCTCTAATACAAAAAATAATGTCTTATTTATCCAAAATAGTATATTATAAATATTAATTTTTTTCAATGAAAATGTGAAAGTGTTATACTAATTTTTCTTATATTTGATTTTTGAAATAACAAAAATGAATAGAAAATTGGCTAAACACAAAATTTCATTTATTTTTTTATTATTAGAAATAGTTATGTGAAATAAAAATATTTTTTTGATAAATTTAATCCTTTAGTTTTTTTTCATTAAATGTGTCTATAGAAACCAATATTTTCTGTTAATTACTTTATGGGTTTTGTGATCATAAAAAAGGGGGAGATTGTTGGGCATGTATTGTCTCGAAAATACTCTATAAATACAATTGTTTTTTATGTTTATAAATATTTTTATTTGTTTTAATAATGATATGACCTTATATGTATTTCAAGAAATTAATATTCATTACAATATTTATTCTATAATTATATTAATGATTTTAATTCATAATTAATATTCATTAAAGAGTTCAGAATGTGTTTTAATATATTGTAGAAATAACTTTCATACCCTTCATTGATAAATGTAACATAAATAAAAAACCTTATGCTTGGAACAATGTGTAAGGAAAAAACCTACATTCTAAAAAGTGCGTATGGATCATAAAATATATATCATTATAAAATTATTGTTAAAGAATATTATATTTTGAATTAAGCTTACTTTTTTCAAGAGATGGTAGTACGGTTGACAATTGTTATGAAACTAAGGATATGTACATTTCAAAGACAAATTTATGCATCATCAACCTTAATTTTATGTCCAACCAATCATATAAAACATTACATTTGGAATATTATTACTATTTAGTGGAACCCTACATTTGATATTTATCTATTTCTTGAAGTAACCCTATGTTTGAATTTTCTACATCAGAGTTTTAAATTCACAAATTTACTCTAGATTTATGTGATGGTCTTGACTGAATTAAAAGTTTTTTTAAATATAGTTTATGATCAATTCAAAGCATGATATGAATGGTTAAAAATATCATATTCAACATATAAATTCACTTCTATTTCTATGTGATGTTATGAATCCCATGGATTCTTTTGAATGTGAATATATATAGTCTTTTCTGTGAATTTTCTGCGTCTAGAATCTCAAAACAAGCTATAACTTTCTATATTAATTATCCAGATTTATTCTAAAAATATAGTTGATAAAAATATTTTCTTTTGATGTCATATTTTATTATATTTGACCATATTATCATGAATATCATTTAAAAATATTCTGCAATAGTCAATCGACTATGTTATTCATAGAAAATGATATACTTTGGAAATATACATGTTCAAAATTTTACTTCTGAAAGATTTCTATTGTTGTTTGTTGTTTCAATTTATTTAATGTCACTCTATAACAGGATCACATCAGAACTACTTATTCTTTAATATTTTAATCTATAAAGCAGAAGATCCATACACTACTAGTTTTTGTTGTTGAAACCGTAAATATTAACCTCTACATTCAAATCAAACTATTTTTATTTGTTGGAATATCAACTGGTTGTATTGAGTTGTGGTGGAGTAATAGATTTTTCTCTAAGATATAAAAAAATTGTTCCTTGAAAAAGAACTCGTAGGATATGTGTTTAACCTTATTCATCACAGTTTCAACTACCTTAACTCATTTTTGGTTTTTTGGTCTTATGATAAAAAGACTATTTTAGTTAAATTCACCAATATCACATAGATAGAGTTGGTGGTGTGCGTTAGGGGGACATTGTTCCCTGAACCACTAAAAATTTGTTGTGTTATTTATTTATTATTATCCACTTCTTTTCATTTTATAGAAAAATAAACTACATTTCGGGTTAAATCACAAAGAGTTTCAATAGGGAGATTCAATGAATATTACTGAAAGAGACACAATGCACCTCCTCTTGTGTTACTTTGTATTATTCTGACATAATAATAATTTTAACATCAATTTTTCTTGAGAATATAAGGATCATAGTGTATTTATTTCAAGGAAAATCTACCTCTAGTTGATAGATCCAAGTTCCTTATGTAGATCAACTTTGTACCTGGTAAAATAGAGGGGTCATTTCTCATTTACAAGGGATGTAAAAGATTTATGAGGATTAGAATAGTTGGAAAGGGATTTAGGTTATAAAATTTTGACTATCTATAAAGGGTTTTGGAACCAAATGGGTAATTTTAATTATGGTTTCAGAGCTCAAGACCAACATTACGTACTTTCAAGTCATGTAATGGGGTCATCAAAAGGTTCTAGAATAAAAAACCACATTCATGATTTGAGAATCAGTAAAATACATTGTAATGTAATGTTGAGAATTTCAAATCCACTTGAAGAGTATAGAAATTGTAAATAGAAAATTAGAATATAGTAATATATGAGGTAACTAAAAATGATGGATAGTGGGGTAAAATTATACCATTAGTAACAGTGTAAACAATTATCCCATTTAGTCAAGAAAGTATCGCATGTATTTAAGAGGTTACAATAATTTAAAAGCAAAAAATTCCCATGGGACACTCTCTTAGGTAAAGAGTTATTCCCTAATGAATCCTAGTGGGGTGCATTTGAAACAACTGGTCACTATTACAAATAAACAATAAATGAGAACCAAGAGAAATGAATATAGCCGATGGGGTTCTAGGATAAGGGTATAAATTCAAGGAATTTGTGGGTGTTGGATCATAATTAAAAGACATGAAGTTGTTTTATGGATAACATAAAATTCAACAAGGGTTTGAGTTCCCAAAAAGTTTTGGCGTCAATTACTTAAAATGTTATCATGGAGAGGGGATGTGATAAATCATTTAAATTAAATTTTCTTATAACATAAGGATTTCATGATCATGGATAAACCTTTATTTGGGTGATAATATCTTCCCTATTATATATTTTTTATTTTAATTTATGCTCGGATTTTTTTGAAACTTTTTAAAAGACAAGTTTAGTGATATAAGACATGAATCTTTCTCTGGAATCCCTTAGTTGGTATTCTTCCTGAGATGATTTATGTCTCATTTAGTAGTAGTTTAGGGTTATTAAATTTGTTCGATTGAGGTATAAATTACAAAATCCTAAATCTTTTACCAAAGTGTATACACTCAAAAGTTTTGAAGAATGTGGGCCTTGTATCAGGGGAGTGTTACAAAATAGGTGAATTTGGTGTTACATGGAAAATATTACTCCAAAACCTTTTTGATAAAGAGGGTTTTGGTGAGGAAAATCATGTATATAGGTTCTCATAACATTAATTAGATATGATATTGTCATTTTGAGGATTATCATGAATTTACATGGGGTGATGAGTTCCACTATGATAATATTAGGGCTCACAAGTATCAGAAGGCCCTTCTTCTATGGCCAAAATACATTTAGTTGATGGGTCTAATTATCTAATTATGATCCAACTAATACATTTTAAAATAAATTGATTATTTTTTCCTTTACTAGGGTTATGAAAGGTTTAACGTAATACATGACTCCCAAGAGAATAAGTAAATTTTATGGATTGAGGTAATAATGAAGATGATAAAAGCACTACAAACATTGGTTGGTGTGGGTCTAAAACTTTTGTTTATTTGATAAGTAGTTTTTATGGAAGATGTTTTTCACAATTAACATCACACGGTGTGGAAAAAATCGATGAAATTTTCCATCATGCAATAATAATGTAAATTTCAAGTACTTTAACTGCATGAAACCAAGAAATATTCTATAATGTATTACACCATGTGGTAAGAATTTCCGAAATAAAGTGAAATTATTCAATGTAATCCTATAGAAACCAAAAATTTGATAGGTTAATTTGAATATATGTGGCATTATCAATCCTTTCATAGGGTTACTAGAGGGTAACCATAAGCTAAAATACCTTTTCACATATGTAATTCATGAGAAGATAGTCCATATAAATATCTGATTCCTGTGTTGGGGAGGAATGTTTATACAACTCAACCATACTTAAGATATTTTTGGTCCTACATGGTTGATACGTGTAACGCCTCGACCTCAGTTACCCAGAGTCGGTGCATTATTGCGTAACATTGACATGATCACAGAAGATCATGTCTCGAAAGATTGATTAGTTTTGTAGCCTTGGAAACACTAGATACATTCATAAATGATACAATACATCATAAAGTTAAATAATACAATAAAAAAGTCTCTATAGTCCACACTCATATCCTCTTTTGACTATCCCTGCAGGTCGTTCATAAAATACTTCTTCACATCCTGGAAAATATTAAAACATTGAAAGGGGTGAGCTCAGATGCTCAGTAAGGATAACAATATTGTGGAAGATTTCATAAATAAACATTAACATTTAAGGCAATGTATAACTAAAACAAAAGCCTTTTCAAACTTGAACTTCAACATAATATGGCAAAAATAAAATTAAATAATGCCATTTACTTACTCACATGGATATTATACTAGTCGAATAATCCCATGCAATATCAATAACAACTTTCATAATGATGGAATGCATAATGCTAGACTATCATAACCACGTGTCCAAGGCCTCGTGCCAAGACCACAAATAAGATTTTGTCATGGCCTCGTGCCAAGACACTAGTTTGTCTCATGAGACCTACCGATACAATTTTTATAGAATATACTTTCATTTAAAATTTTTCAAATATACTCCAGTGTTTTTCTGAAAACATTATGCAAGCTTCTGAAAACAAAATAACTAATTCTGAGCCTTCCCGACTAATTACAGGCCATGATGGGTCCATGCCCAATCCCTTCCTGTCTACCACACTCGACAGTCGGGTTTTCTGAAAACATGTGTAAGCTTTCATTAAATTCTTATACATTTGCACTGGATTTTCATATATTTGAGAGAAATATCTCGTTTTTTAAATCATTTAAAAATCATATAATTATAAAATAAAACCTTTTGAATAAACATAAAAGTCAAAGGGGTTTATACACCGTATAAAAGGAAAGTTGTGTATAAAACCAAATATGCCTCAATGAAAGGAGATTGAGATGAAGTCTTTACAAAGACCATTTTTAAAATAAAATAGATCTATTATGTGTATTCACTATAATTACACATAAATAAAGAACAAATACAAGATAGTACATAATAATATCATGACATAATTTTAACGTAGGAGATTAACCCAATGAATAGAAATTGGGTTAAGAATTTCCCTTACCTCGTGTCCGACTTGACTCGACCGCTCTTTAACCTCCTGAATAATAAACTAGAGTTAATATCTAACTTCTTAATAACCTTTTTCAAGTTCATTATTCCTATTATATCACTTATTACCATTTCATGAACATTATGTAATTATTTAAGTTTATAATGGTCATTTTGTCAATCTTAGGTACTTGGGTCAAAAATAAACTTCTTATAATTACACTTTGTTCATGTGGTAATATATCCATTATATACATAATTATATTCATGATTTATATATCATATACATCATATATATCCATTATATACATTCATTTATAATATTACATAACATTTAGAGGTAAGAAATGAAATGCACCGTTCATGGAGACGGTAAGCCGTACGTATGCATGAACGCTACTTTCATTTATATTTCATATTTAATGGAATGAAATTATAATTATATAAAGTTATACTATAATTCCAGTATAATATAATGTATAATACCATTTACTCCATCCTTTATACATCCCACATATGGAATTAACGATTCAAATCACTTTGAGGCGGCGGTAGTCCGCACTTCCTAAAATGAAAATATCACGTTTACCCATAATGGAAACCAAAATGGTATGAAATAAATGAAAAATACAGAAAGTTAATTAAAATATAAACATATTATATATCATATATAAATATAGTGTCATCTTAATGGCCACCTTTTAGGGTGTTATATGAGTGTTGAACAATCATCGTTTCGTGAGGCAGAAATTCACCATCCACAGAAACAGTATGTTCTTTAACCATTAGATGTAAGCATATGTAAGTGTATCTCGAATACATTCTTATAACAACATCCTAGTATATTTAGGATACTGGTGTTGTTACAAAAGAAATTAATAAAAAGTGTTTAGGGGGTTGAAGAACAAAAATAAAACAAAATAACATAAGAGAAGACATTACCTTAAAATCGGGTAACTCGTTTTGATTTTAGCCAAAGGCTTCCTTGGAAAGACTTCTACCAAAAGTGAGGCTTCTAGGAGTAAGGGAGAGAATTTGGGATAGTATTTGGGTAGAGTTTGGCCGAGCCAAAAGGCTTTTATGGTGTGAGTAAGGTGGTAGTGGTGGGGGCCTTTTATAAGAGGAGAGAAGGGGCACTCTTGGAAAGATTGAAATGTTACTTTATTATGAAATTCTTTTTCAGATTCTAAAGGTCCCACACTTATATATTTCTAGGGTAAGGTGATAAGGGTTTGAAATATACTCATCCAATAGGCTGTGGACATGTGTAAGTCTTATATTTTACATTATCTTTCCATTTTATTTAAATCGTTAATTAATGAGGTAATCGCTGCATCATTATTGTGTCAAAAAAAATTTAATTTATTTAATGTCTAAAAATTATAAAAATTATCATTATGTAGGAAATATTTTTAGATTTTTAATGAATATTTATAGTAAAAAATATGACTTGTATAACCCCATTTAAATTTTTTTTAGTAAAACAACTCATGTTTGTGACATTTTTATTTTAACATTTAATAAAACGTTTTTATTGTCAATTTCCTACCAAGTGGCTCCATGGGGTCCCCAAGTTGACCCATGGATTGTCTTGGTCGGCCATGACTCATCCAATAGGGGTAGGACAAGTGTAAAGGTATTTTCATATTTTTATACTATCATTTTTACCTTAAATTTCACTAATTATCTTTAATCGCGATTAATTAAACTTAAAAGTTACTATTCACCATAAAATTATTTTAATCCCATTGAACCACATTTTACTTCCTAATGAAAAATGTATGTCGGATTTTTGAAAATCAAATCACAGAAGTGGTAATGTCTCATTTAAACGAAATATCATTTTTTTAACTACCACTTAGTGATTTCACTATTCATCAAAAATTGAAGTTTTTCAGAACGATTTCAAAATTTCACCCTAAGATATAATTGATATTCCGAATTAAAAAATGATTTCTATTTTACAAAATTACAAACATAGAATTTTAATTAATTAACTTTATAATTAATTCTCGCTGTCACAACAAATAGCCTGTTTTTAAGAAACAATATATATCAAAAGATTGACAATTGATAATGTTCAATTTCAATGTTAAATTAATTCTAATGACCACCATTGGATAAAATGGTAAAAATATATTCTAATTATTTTTTAAAACCACTCAATAGTATAAATTATCAATATAAATTATTTTTATTGAAAAAGTTTTTTTTTAAGTATTTTTCACTATTCATAAAAATTTTGAAGTTCTCAGAAAAATACCAAAAATTCAACGTAGGCTAATTTTGATATTCTTAATCCAAAAATAAAGTCCGTTATTAAATATAAAATTTATATAATATCAAAAAGTGGGTATTACTATTCATAACTGCTACTTTGATTGGTCGCGGTGTGTTAGAATCTCGAACTTGCGTACAATGCAAGCTATTGCATTATTGAAAGGGAAGCGTATAGTGAAAGCTCGGGGTGTTACATTCTCCCCTCCTTCAATAAATTGCGTCCTCACAATTTGAAATTATTCTTTTAAATTTAAAGGTTGAAAATAGAAAATACCTTTGTGGAAAACCCACATCGGAAATAAGGTTAATAAAATTTATCCTTAATAAGAGGGTAAGGGGAATGAAAAAGTCACCACCAAATTATGATATCGATAAGGAGAACATTGGTGGAAATTAGAGACATATATTTGTATGAAAAACGTAAATATTTGTCGGGAGTGATTGAGGTCATCAATCACAAACAAGTGTAAAATTGAGGGCCTCAAAGCCTTCAATCTATGTTGATTTAAAATATTATCTGTTCAAAAAGACATAAGATATTAGGATAACACATTTTTTGTTTTAATATCCCATTAATAAAGTTTAAGAATTAATTTATTCATAGATTATGATATAGGTATATATATATATTTATTCTTGACAGGTATAGTTTCAACTTTCAACTAATTTCTACCACAAACTCATCTTTCACTCAAAAAGATAATAGAACTAAAAAATATTATATTCATCCTAATTGTACAAGGTTAAAAATATTAACACATACAATTTAGATAAGGAAAACTATTTTTTAATAACTAGGGACTTCATTTAGGCTAGTGGTAGGTAATAATGGCATGTCGCACTATGGTTGTGGGTTGGATTCCTGTAGCTTTGTCCGACGCGACGGGTTATGCCCCACCCTGCAGGTTATCCTTTTCCTAAAAATATAGTATTATAATATTCCAAAAATAATCTTCAGAAATGTTTTATCCTTAAACAATACTATCCAAGGTTCAACTTAATCCATTACAACCTTTATAGTTATCCAAAATACCTTTGTCCAGACATTCTCTAAAATATCCCTAAATTCCAAAATCAATTGCAACATTAGATTACCCAAAAAAGTAAGGTTTCCCTTATTGTCACATACTGAAAATATGATTACCTTCATCATATTAAATCCTTAATGAAAAAAACTATTACTGCAGTACGATCCTTATATACTCTATAATTATTATAACTAGTACATCATTGATACAACACTCAAAAGGGAAAAAATTCTTTAATAACAACATAAGAACTCTAATCATTCCTCCTCATCTGTGGTAGTATCATAACTTGATTATTATCCAATAAAATCATTTGGGGAATACTATGATGATTTGGACATTAGTTTGCATAGTGTCTCCACTTCTTGCAGATGAATCATTGTACATTTGAACCCTTTTTCTTACCCTTGTAGTCACACACTTTGTGTCCTTTTTCTTCACACTTATAAAAAACCCGCATTCAGTTCAGGCAAGTTCATGTTGTTTCTTCCCAAAGTTATCACATATTGGAAAATTATTCTTTTCCCTCATCCCTTTATCCATCATTCTCTCTTCCATCATTTTCTTCTCTTGCTTCCCTTCAAATACATAAGACTCAGAGAATTATTTACTTATCTTATTAACACATGATACTATTTCGTCATATGTTGAGAACACATGGGAGATTATTTACTTTCTAAATTTTGGCTTAATACCGTGAAAGATATGATCCTTATTACGCTTTGGATCATACGTATTACTGGGGTTCACATTCCTTCCACTGGGCACCATTTCTATACAGTGGCATAAACTAGGTTAGTTTATGAATTTCAATGAATACTTCCGAACTAGTAAAATACTTAATGTAAATTGAATGGTTTATGGATATAATCCATAATCATAAAAACTGTTTTCTTTGAGGAAGTATTTAATCATAACCCTTTATAGTTGTTTGTAAAGAAAACGACAATTATCGTAAGAATATCCCCCGGGAGTGTCGTAACCAAGAGTGCAGCAAGGCCCGTTGTCATGCACCAGTTCCCGTTTGAGTCTATCTCAAAGAGGTGTTTTTGGGTTTTACCCCTAGGTACATTTGTGCCAGAGCCTCCTCTACCTGCTCGTATCCAGACATGGATGTATTGCTCGGAAAACTCACAAAATCTCTTTAATACCAAAATTCTAGGAAGTTCTCCTATACTAATCCACAAAGTCTATCGCGAGCTATGTGCTCTAGTCAGAGTTTATCTAAATCTAGCTTCCAAGGTTAGTACTAAACTACCTCTGATACCAACTGTAACACCCCGACCACAGTTACCCAGAGTCGGTGCATTATTGCATAACATTGACATGATCACAAAAGATCAAGACTCGAAAGACTGATTAGTTTAGTATCATTGGAAACACTAGATACATTCATAAATGTTACATTACATCATAAAGTGAAATATTACAATAACAAAGTCTCCATAGTCCACACTCATATCCTCTTATGACTATCCCTGCAGGTCATTCATAAAATACTTCTTCACATCTTGGAAAATATTAAAAAATTGAAAGGGGTGAGCACAGATGCTCAGTAAGGATAACAATATTGCGGAAGCTTTCATAAATAAACATTAACATTTAAGGCAATGTATAACTAAAATAAAACCCTTTTTAAACTTGAACTTCAGCATAATATGGCAAAAATAAAATTAAATAATGCCATTTACATACTCACATGGATATTCTACTAGTCGAATAATCCCATGCAATATCAATAACCACTTTCATAATGATGGAATGCATAATTCCAGACTATCATAACCACGTAGCCAAGGCCTCGTGCCAAGCCCACAAATAATATTTTGTCAAGGCCTCGTGCCAATACACTAGTTTGTCTCATGAGACCTACCGATACACTTTTTTTAGAATATACTTACATTTAAAATTGCTCAAATATACTCCAATGTTTTTATGGAAACATTATGCAAGCTTTTGAAAACAAAATAACTAATTCTGAGACTGCTCGACTAATTGTATGCCATGATGGGTCCACGCCCAATCCCTTCCTGTCTACCACACTCGAGAGTTGGGTTTTATGAAAACATTTTTAATCTTGCATTAAATATGTATAAATTTGCACTGGATGTTCATATATTTGAGAGAAATATCTCGTTTTTCAAATCATTTAAAAATCATATAATTATAAAATAAAACCTTTTGAATAAACATAAAAGTTAAAGGGGTTTATACACTGTATAAAAGGATAGTTGTGTATAAAACCAAATATGCCTCAATGAAAGAAGATTGAGACGAAGTCCTTACAAAGATCATTTTTAAAATAAAATAGATCTATTATGTGTATTCACTATAAGTACGCATAAAGAATGTACAAATACAAGATAGTACATAATAATATCATGTCATAATTTGAAAGTAGGAGATTAACCCAAAGAACAGAAATTGGGTTATGAATTTCCCTTACCTTGTGTCCGACTTGACTCGAATGCTATTTAACCTCCGGAATAATAAACTAGAGTTAATATCTACCTTCTTAAGAACCTTTTTCAAGTTCATTATTCCTTTTATATCACTGATTACCATGTCATGAACATTATGTAATTATTTAAGTTTATACGGTCGTTTTTTCAATCTTAGGTACTTGAGTCAAAAATAAACTTATTATAATTACACTTTGTTCATGTGGTAATATATCCATTATATCCATAATTATATTCATGATTTATATATCATATACATCATATATATCCAGTATATACATTCATTTATAATATTACATAACATTTAGAGGTAAGAAATGAAATGCACCGTTCATGGAGACGGTAAGCCGTACGTACGCATGAACACTACTTCCATTTCTATTTCATATTTAATGTAATGAAATTATAATTATATAAAGTTATAATATAATTCCAGTATAATATAATGTAAAATAACATTTACTCCATCCTTTATAAAACCCACATATGGCATTAACGATTCAAATCACTTTGAGGGGGCGGTAGTCCGCACTTCCTAAAATGAAAATATCACGTTTACCCATAATGGAAACCATAAAGGTATGAAATAAATGAAAAATACAGAAAATTAAGTAAAACATATACATATTATATATCATATATAAATATAGTGACATCTTAATGGCCACCTTTTAAGGTGTTATATGAGTGTTGAACAATCATCGTTTCGTGAGGCAGAAATTCACCATCCACAGAAACAGTATGATCTTTAACCATTAGATGTAAGAATGTGTATGTGTATCTCGAATAATTTCTTATAAAAAAATCTTAGTATATTTAGGATACTGGTATTGTTACAAAAGAAATTAATAAAAAGAGTTTAGGGGGTTGGAGAAGAAAAATAAAACAAAATAACATAAGAGAAGACATTACCTTAAAATCGGGTAACTCTTTTTGATTTGAGCCAAAGGCTTCCATGGGAAGACTTCTGCCAAAGGTGAGGCTTCTAGGATTAAGGGAGGGAAGTTGAGAGAGTATTTGGGCAGAGTTTTTCCGAGCCAAAAGTCTTTGAAGGTGTGAGTAAGGTGGTAGTGTTGGGGGCCTTTTATAAGAGGAGAGAAGGGGCACTCTTGGAAATAATGAAATGTTACTTTATTATGAACTGCTTTTTCAGATTCTAAAGGTCCCAAACATATATATTTATAGGTTAAGGTGATAAGGGTTTTAAATATACTCATCCAATAGGCTTTGGACAAGTGTAAGTCTTATATTTGACATTATCTTTCCATTTTATTTAAATCGTTAATCAATGAGGTAATCGCTGCATCATTATTGTGTCATAAAAAAATTAATTTATTTAATGTCTAAAAATTATAAAAAAAATAATCCTGATGTAGGAAATATTTTTATATCTCTAATGAATATTTATAGTAAAAACTATTAATTTATAACCCCATTTAAAAATTGTTTTAGTAAAACAACTCATGTTTGTGACATTTTTATTTTAATATTAAATAAAACATTTTTATTGTCATTTTCCTACCAAAGTGGATCCATGGGGTCCCCAAGTTGACCCATTGATTGTCTTGGTTTTCCATGACTCATAAAATAGGGGTAGGACAAGTGTAAGGGTATTTTCATATTTTTATAATATCATTTTTACCTTAAATTTCACTAATATCTTTAATCACGATTAATTAAACTTAAAAGTTACTATTCACCAAAACATTATTTTAATCCCATTGAACCAAATTTTACATTCTAATGACAACCATGTATGTCGGATTTTTGAAAATCAAATCACAGAAGTGGTAATGTTTCATTTAAATGATAAATCAGTTTTTTAACTACCACTTAGTGGTTTCACTATAATTAAAAATTGAAATTTTTCCGAATGATGACAAAATTTCACCCTCAGATATAATTGATATTCCGAATTAAAAATTGATGTCTATTTTAAAAAATTACCAACATATAAGTTGCATTAATTAATTTTATAATTAATTCCCACTGTCACAACAAATAGCGTGTTTTTAAGAAACAATATATATCAATATATTGACAATTGTTAATGTCCAATTTCAATGTTAAATTAATTATAATGACCACCATTGGATAAAATGATAAAAATATATTATAAAAATAATTTAAAACCACTAAATATTATAATTTATCACTATAAATTATTTTGATTGAAAATGTTGTTTTTATGTATTTTTCACTATTCATAAAAATTTCGAAGTTCTCAGAAAAATACCAAAACTTCAATGTAGGCTAATTTTGATATTTCTAATCAAAAAATGAAATCCATTTTGAAATATAATATTTATATAATTTCAAAACGTGGGTATTACTATTGTGAACTGCTACTTTGATTGGTCGCGGTGTGTTAGAATCTCAAACTTGCGTACAATGCAAGCTATTGCATTATTGAAAGAGAAGCGTATCGTGAAAGCTCGGGGTGTTACAATACGAGTTTAGGGGAAAATATTTTTTTTTGTTTTGGAATCCCTGGTTTTCTCATGAATTTTTTTATGGGATGAATCATTTTATAGTTAGCTCTATCAAAGGGATACCTCTTTGTATGTCTAGCTCGAATATTGGGGGTTTGATTTTGCAACTAGTCCCAGTTTTGATGGATCCATGTTGTCAATAAAAATCTTATTATAATAAGAATCAGTCCACATATATTTCTCAAATGAAACAATAGATTGTTCAAAATTTTATATGGATGGGTTGTTTCTTTCTCTACGAGATTCAATGTCAGGCTCTAGGGCGGGTAGTCCGAGAATAACTACATATCCTATAGGTATCGTAATCACATCCTATGTATTTATTGTAACTTTAATGGTCCCCATACATAGATTTGACTCATATGAAGGGGAGTTGGTCATTTTCCCCTTTCTATGGTAGGTCGCCCACTGTAGTTCATGTTCATGATATTTTATTGCCGATGGTACCGTCGAGGAAAAGGGATATCGTCTTTGAAGAAGAATTAATTGGATGTTTAGTCATTATGATCTTATGAACAACTATTCTTGACATATTTGAACATAGATCAAGCACCATGAATGGTTGTGACAGTGGAAACCCTATATCTAGGCCTATGAAATATACGCAGGTGTCATTATGTATATATATAGTCCAGGAATCAATCCACATGTAGTTTTTGTAAGGACTCACTACATTAAATATAATCTTATTCAGAGATGGGGTATTTTGAAAATAATTTATTTCCTTTATTCTTCCACTAGGGGATGGATAATTATGGACATACGATGACATAGGGTGTGTCTTAGGGGATTATTTAATTTTATTATGATGGTGGAGCCTTCTCATTATGTACTAATTTAAAAATTCCTCATCGGTCCTAGAGAATAAGACCTAGGAATCACTATGTATATCAAATTAATAAGAATAAATACTCATATAGTTATTATATTAAAAAAATCCTTGTATATATCCAACTCCTATGTAGTGAGTGGAATTTTTTATCTTCCTTCGGTGAGCCTTAACATCACAGACATCTAAAGGGTCATATACATAGATCGAGCTTAGATGTATGGAATGTGAATTTCAATATCAAATTTTGGTATGTGGATTAAACACTCATCCTCTTTATGAAGTTATGTATATATACACTTTCACATAAATTTACAAGGATCTAAATATCATGAAGCTAGTGGGTCCAACTAAATGGACCTCTCTAAGTAGTACATGATCTTTCATGGAAGACCATATGTCATGTATTTTAACATTGTGTGATCTGGATGTATGATGGATGATGTTTTAGGGTCATGTATCTTTTACGAAAAATGATTTTCAATTGTATCATATATCAAATTTAATTTGGGTCTCCATACCCTGGATTAAAAGGGTATTAGAATACAATGTTATAATATTGCTTTGATAATTGGCATGATGAACATATGTGTTACTTCAATAGTTTTTGAATCTATATGAATAGTTGGGTTACTAAATAGTTAAATTGTAACCCAACCATATTTGATTCAATGTAAGATGTGGAAGGGTGGGTATAGTTCAACTAGTAATAATGGTGAAATACCATATCTCATGATGTTGATAAAATATCTCATCGATTTGAAGGGTCATATCTTATGGTACCAAAACATCCCAAAGGAAACAATCTCTCAAGAATTGTGTTATTCACTGGAGAATCCTATTATGGTCCATTGGATTATCCAGCTCATATTACTTGTCTTCTATAGGGGGTACCAAGAGTACATGGGATCAATATACATGGGGTTTTCAGAGAAGTTTATCAAATCATGTAGTTGGTTATTATTAAATAATATATCAAATAAATAATGTTTGTCCATGGAAAACATAATAATTGATAAGGTTACAGTCACCCTAAAGAACATTACAATGTGTATTGAACATATTTTAATAGTGTAGGTATAAAACATAAAATTCTTGAGTACATAATCATCAGTGTGTATGATCCTTCCAACGTGAAGACCTATTTTCATGAAGTTTAATGTCAGGTGACAAGGATTTAATACTATATATTAGGATAGAACACACCATGATCACACTGGTTATAGTGGATTTTCATGTTTCATACACTCACACGGGTCATTCTAATCTTGAAAAACAATAGACATCTATGTAGATGATTGAGCTGTGTTAGAGTTCATGACTGGGAAAATACAAGGGCATTCAAACTTTTATATGAGTGTCAATCCTGACAAAATTTAGATTCTTAGTGAGACACAAATTTTGAAGTTAGTATAATTCAAATATGGGCTTAATATAGATTATATATGCTTCGCTACATCACCCATTATATGATAATTAATCCAAACAGCAATCATTTTTAAAAGTTTCCCTGTATAAATAAATCTCGTGCACATGTAAGGGGGCTTTATAACTCTCATGTGAAGGATACCCATATTCCAACATATTCTACGTAGATATATTTATCACGTGGTCGAGAATTCATGACTGGTCATGGATGTGAAATTCATAGATCAATATGTGTGTCAAGAAAAAAGAATTAAGTCAGACATAGTTATGATATATTGTATCTCGGTTGATTCAAATCTTACATAACAATAAGGTATTTTTTAGAAATAGAAATTATTATCACTATGTCTTTGCCTATGATTAGAGGATTTAGGTATCACTATGTATCATGTAACAATACAAATCCATCCTTGTGTAGTTCTTGAATAATCTCCCTGAAAAGTTCAATATCATAGGTAGGGATGGGGGTATTGTTTTTCTTTTTTATAGATATAATTTTTTTGGCTCAAATTTTAGATTAATGTGTGACCATGTATCATATGATAATAAAAATTAGGCCACCCATAGTCCTTATATAGATTATGTACAGTTTAGATTCCTAGTACCAGAACATAGCTATGATGGTATAAACCATTGTTTCATTCTTGATGGATATTGAACATGGGGAAACAATTGAAATAAATTGTGAAAATAAATAAATATATCAAGGATGATTCTTTTCGAAGAAATGGTAATAGCATGAAACCATTAGAAAAAAGATCATGGGGTTAAGGGGTACCTTTCATCTAGGAAACAAATCACTGGGAAAAAGGTTTGGGTATTATATTATTCATCAGCGAATTGTAGAGAGATCCCTTTACAAGATAAAATAACTTATAGGATCAAGATCTTAGGCCTTGTTTTATTCGTCATCGAGTACTATATGTGTCCCTTCTTGATCCAAAACACCCCCTGCGAATAAGCTCATATGCATTGTGTTATTCACCAACAATTCCTAGCAGGGTTCATTCAAGATTGGTGAATCCCTATTTCCAAATTTTTGAAAGAGTGAACTGTGAGGGAATGATCTCAATGACTATGAAATTCAAATAAAATATGCATTTAAGGTATCGCGTGATCAAGGCAAGAAAATTGGTTCATGATGTATTTTGGGGTAAAAGGATGTGTCTAAATGTATTTATAAACTCAAAGAGGTTGTCTCTGCATACTTATAAATAAAAGGGTTCAAGAATATGGATTTATAATCTTGCTATGATAATTGGTATGTCACACATATGGGTATCATAGAGGGTTCCTGAATCCCCGCAAAATATAGTGTTTTGGGAAGTGTAAGTCATAACCCAAAAAAAATATGAGTTAACATGGGGTAGACATTGGAGGATATAGGTTAACAATTAATAATGGAAGAAACCTATATCACAATCATTCATGGATATAGCTCATGGATTTAAGGTATTCTTTTCTACAGGGACCAATAAATCACCTTTGAAAAATATATATTGCATTTTTTATTCACTATTTAATCTTTGTGGGACCCCTTCACATATATAGTCTAAGTAACCAATTTTTTACAATGGTAAACAAAAATTATATCGAGCCATGTTCCAAAGGTGTTCCAGTAGAAGTGAATAATCTAGAGTAATGGGTATTATTAACTTAGATATTAAATATTTGAAGTTGGTTTATGAAGAATGAAATATTTAACAAGGGATTGAGCAGCAAAAAAGATACACTCACATGGATTGAACACATTTTTTGGGAAAGTGTTAAAAAAAGATATTCTTGAGTACAAAGTCATTGGTGGATGATCTTCTTACCAAGAATACCTATTTTCATGAATTTTAATTTTATTTGACTGGGATATTATTGTGAAGTATAAAATCATTCAACCTGGTTGTGGTTCTCTGCCTAGAAAGTTCCATGATCAAACTATTCAAAATATATTTCCATGTTACTGAATCTAAAATGAGTAATTTTATTTGTTAGAAATATGATACAACTGGGCAGTCAATTGGTGCATGTGAGAGTTCATGATCAGTAATGTGTGGGTGTGTTTACATTTTGGTATGAGCAGAAATCCCCAAAAAAATGGCTCTTGTCAAGGAACATAGAATAACGTAATTAATATCCATGGATGGGCCTGAAATAAATTATAATTGTATCCCTACGTATCCTATGAAGAATGGAATCAATACAAACTATTTATAGTGAAAACATCTTACATTGGACTTACCCATATATAGGGAGGATATTTTTTCTATATATCGGGGATGTGCACATTATTTGAGATTTGGGTGTTAGTATATATCATGTTGTAAAAGGAGTCAATCCATGTGTAATTATTATATGTAATTTTTTTTAGTTCTGATCCATACACAAGGAGTCATAATTTTCTTTTTATATTGTTGTTGGTGCAAGGATTTGAGATCCTAGTTTCACTATGTATCCTTTCCACATATAGTTCATATATATGATTCCTTATGTGAATCAGATATAGACATCATGATGGGGGGATATCAATTTTCATTCTGATAGACCAAGGATAAAAAAATGAATTTATAATGAATTTATGTTCTTTATTGATGGGGAATGAAACCTATTGTGGATGAGGTTTTAGTGATAGGATCAAGTAGGAACTAACTTTACTCATACAGAGGTATGGGGATAAACATTCCATGAACTTGTAAACTCATACAATGGAATCCTTTTATGAAGGTCTTGATTAAACATGATAGGGGAGGTGTCACCCAAAATGTAATCACATGTTTTACATTTTAAGGTCGTATAACTAGGAACATGTCATTTAGTTTAACAATGTTTGATTGATACATGGTCGAGAATACTCCTCCATCCTTTAACACTATAAATTTTAATTACCTAGGTCTCATGATGACTTTGGTTAGAGCTTTCAGGTGTTTTATGGGCACTATATATAGTTAACCCCAAGGTTTCGAACTCCTATCTCTAAAAATGTGTCTTAAAGAGTGGATGATTTTGTTTTTCTCAGTGAGAAATTACCTCAGGGAGGTTGTTCACTAAAGATGTATATAATTATATTTTCTTATTCCATATCTTTACTACTATGAGGAGGGCCATCGTGGAAGTTGTAGCATTTTTCATAGATTTAAGAATTAGGGACACATTAGATGTTTTAAATATGCATTTTACAACCTCAAAGACACTAGAATGGAAATGATCATAATTATTAGCCTCATCCTGCATCATGGACATAATATGGTATCCTTCATTTTAGGGTAAAGCTTGAGTATGATCTTGTTTCATGGTTGTTGTAGGAGTATTTTGATGATCATCTATTATTGCGGGGATATGATCATGCTTTTAAAAATCTCATAGAGTATTACAATATGATAATTTATTGTTGGTGTTAATGTGATCCTATCTTTGGATGGATTTCAGAATATTCTAGCTAACCCTGGTATAATAGGGCTATGGTCCAAATTCATATAGACATTCCCCATCAGGATATTCCATAGGACATCCAAAACAAGAAAATTGACATAACAAACTCATTTATAGCCTCTAATGGATGTTGTAATAGTATTTAATTAGAGGGAATGATATTATAATATAGATATCGTGCCTTAAGAGAATGTTGTTAACATTCTTTTACAGGAATGTGCACCTATCATGATGTGATTTCTTAGCTGATTAAATGAAACCCATTCAAGAATGGTGTTATAAGTTTGGTCATGAATCAACTTTAGAGTATGTCATCTAATTTTGTTGATACGAATGTGAGCATATACTAAAGTAATTTTAAAATTAATTTGATGAACCTCAGTAAAAGTGGTGACATGAACCCAATCATGTGCGTCATAATTTACTAGAATTTGTTGATAATCTTCATAGATGGGATCAAAAATATGTTATATCTCAATAGTAGATACCATCAAAAATTATCCCTATAGATATTCCTTTCTATATGTTGGTACAAGAATTAATTCATGTCCCTATATCATCACATTAATATACTAGAGGACGCTGTCATTCCCTATGAAAATTTATTGGAACATCATTATAGTATGTGAAATAGTATAGGCCTTCCAAATTTTAGTTTCTAGGATATGGTGGGTGGTGAAATTTATTGAAGTAGGGATATATTACCACTCAAATCGCCCTCACAAAATCATAATTTTCCATGTCCTCATGTACAAGGTTATGGATACATATATTCCCCATTTTTCATCCTATATATGGTAGAAGATTTGGTTTGAGTCAGTAGGGATATGGGCACACTCACTTGTTTCCAATAGAATATGTCATTGAGATTTATTGGTTTCGGTGGGGATATGAGGACCCTACCTCTAGTATGTGCATTTACAAACATGGTTAAATTGATCCACATCTTGCTACACCGAGTGAGATATCATTGGTTCCAAAATCCGAGTGTTCGAGAAGGTTTTGTTTTGGATGATTTCCTCAATAGGTGACTAATGGGTATCAATGATTTTGTGATATTAATGGGTTTGATATTTTAATTTATCGATGGTACATCCTGACCATTTTATATTCAATCTGATTTTGATGATATATCCAAGAGATTGATATGTTTTACTATTTATCAAAATGTGTCTTGGACGTGATCCGTACAGTTTAAAATCATGAAAAATGATGTTTTAATTCAGTTTAAAATATTATGACTAGGATATTGTCATGATGTTTAAGTTCATATGACTAGGATATTTTTGAGAAGTTTATTGTTGTTTGACTATAACATTTTCATGAAATTAAACATCATGCGACTATGAATTTATCATTTTTATTAACATTTCTTGACATGGATATTTTCATGCAATTTAACATCATCTGAATATGTTTTTATCATTCAATATTTCATTTTGTGATTATGATTTTTGGAAGCATATCTTGTTATGAGGGTGGATATTTTGATGGATCTAGAATGACTCATATGCATGTTACCGGGGTTTTGGGATTAGCTAACACTATCAAATATTCTTTTACCTTCTTCTAATATACAATTTTTATATATATTCATCCATTAATAATAATCCATATTAAATAATAATAAATAATATAGTTAAGTGGTATTTCAATGTTTCCTATTAGCATCTCTTGGAACTTGGGATACTGATAAGGTCTTATTATACTCAACACATGATATATGCAACCTTAATTTTAGACTTAAACAATTTGTCCTTGTTTCATCATTTATAGAGGGACATTAATCTATCTAAAAGAGACAGGTGTCCCATAGTTTACTATGAAACTTGGGTTCTCTTCTCATAGTGACCACATGATTGGATTGGGGATTCAGGCATTTGTGGTTCCAATATCCCCTCATTAATATTCTTGTGAATAAAATAATTAATTTAAATTGACACTCTATTATATTATAAAGATGTCCACGGTAGGGGAAGTGATTATTATGTTCTCTCAACACTTACACATTAAACAAACTCATTATTAGGATTTATATTAAATCATTCATCATTTAATTGTAAAAATAAATGGATTCATGTTTTTTCCGAAAGATTATACATTTACCTTTATGCCATAAAGAGATAGACAACCACACTATTTTCAAGGTTGGCATCTTATGCTTATATTAGTATGGAATAATGGATGAATATGGATACTGGGATTCAATTATGTGATCTTTATTGACTTGATGGAATGTTATGATGTATTGGAGGTCCCAGATGATGAATATGCTTCCTTTATATTAGTTGAAATAGACTCTCTAGAAGTCTCTATTGGAACTAATGTGGTTGAACGGTGTTTGAAACTAACCCAATGGGATGGTGTATAATATGGAAACTCCCCCATACATATGAATTGATGGTCTTGAAAATATGAACATTACCTCATCCCTATAGGATGTAATGTGGTGGAACTATGTCTATATTTCTCTGTATAGGAGTAGAGAATATAAAAATTCCTCTTCTATATGGGATGTGATACTTCATGGTAAGAAGGAAATTTTTTATAAGGTATTGATATAACATTTTTGGAAAGGATCCCAACAGTAATCATGAAATTATTATAGGTACAAAGAGTGTTCTTTTTTAAAAATATAGTATGGCTTGTGTTTGTGGTCAGTACACATTATGATGATCAAAGAGTTTTAAATGCATGGATTCTTATATTATTGGCCAAAGTTTGTTGGGGAGGAAAAACATCAAACACAGGATTTTCACGTACCAGCACTACATGGCCGCAAAGGGTGGTACATGGATCGTGAATGAAAAATTGATTATGGTATGGATATGGTTCTCAAGAGGTATTTTAGTATACAAAAAGAAAATTGTACATGGAATGGATTTATTTTGGAAAAAATGAGGTGGAGAGGTTCACAGAAGATCCAGTTCCTAGGATGTCTAGTCGTTGGTAGAAATAAGGTGGAGATCAGTTCATAGAAGATTTTGGCCACCATGATGGAAGAGTGGTTGTACACGGACCACATAGGTAAAATGGTTTGTGGCAGAACACGATATGTGGTAAAGGAGGTGATAGATCTACAATTTGGTAAATCACGGTTTAGCAGACTATGCTGATCTATTTTCCTATATAATGAGCAATAATTGATTCATTAGTGTCAAATAGTAAGATTAAAAATCCAAGAGTAATTTTTCGAATTCTAAAGTGATTCATGGGGACAAAATTCTGCAAAATAGACATTGGTTATAAATATTGTTGGAATTCAGTGATGTATAGAATGGTTCGAGAAAGGCAGATCAAGGAAGACAATTCACAGAAGATTGTTTGTGGAAGAAAGTATGAAAAATAAAATTCATAGAGGTGGAGTGGGTCCATAGAGAAGATGTATTATATGATCACCGTTTGAAAAGGTACTACGCAATCGTGGTTTGTAAAGGTAGTACTCATTGTTTGTACATGGATAATTTCAGTTAGCAGAGGAATGGTGCATGAACTAATAGTACCCGGAAAGGTGGATTGGATCTATGGGTAAAAACAGAACTTCAAAAGAGCATATATCTATATTTGAGTATTCATTATTTAATTCAAACCCACTTAATTGATATTCTTGTTTATAAGCTTTGTTAATATTATTACCAAAGTAGTGACCAAGGAGAAGTTAAAGTAAGTGACCTGAGGGACATAGTGGGATATCCCTAAAACCATGTAACGAAAGTGCACCTAAAACATAGTGACTGTGATAAAAAATTTTAATCCATAACTAGTGAAGATTAGTAGACTTTGGTATGACAAAAAACCTATTGAATTATGCTCCTTAGAATATCCTATAGTGGTGATCCAATTATATTGTTTGTGTGATCCCTCTACATGTGAATGTTTAATTTACTTCATAACACCAACAAAATGATTTTATAAGTTCCTACCAACGTGAGAACATGATCCATCACATTAAAATAAAAATTGAATCCTTGATTCACCCCTCCCCTCTCAAGGTGGTATAGAGTCATTCAATTATTTTCCAATGACCCTCATACTATCATTTAAGTTGAGAAATGTTTTCTTCAATTATAATTTCTTTATCATCCTTAAGGGGATGACTAAAATAAATCATGAAGATTACCTATCCTCTTTAAATATTAGGATGTGAGGATAATGATGTATGTCATAATGTGGACCTAAGAACCTGAATCAATTATATCTACTAAGAATAATCTCTATCAATGTTTTTCGATGAAATACAAAAAGGTTTGATAATTCCTTCTATAGATGCATGAAAGATACTAGAGATCCTTTTTTCACCAGTTTTGGTGTGGAAGATATGTCACCCTATTAGGTAATGGATTATTTTAGATGATAAATATTGTAATCATCAAGACTTTTGTCATCCAAAACCATTGAAAGTCCTTATATACGGTTGATATCTTGTTGTTGGAGATATAGGTGTGACAATGCTTTTTTTCAATGTAGTGTCACATTTAATTGGATGGGGCATGATATAAAATTTCATGGGACAACTACCAATGTTTGGTTAGGTGGGATTATTCATTTATTAAAGATAACACCATGTTTTAAAATATTGAAAATTATCCCATACATGTTGGATGGGGTTCTCCCTAGGATTCAATATTCATCTAGGATAGTTATAATATAGTTTGAGGATCTTTCCAAGGGATGAATTGTGATTGATTCTTAGAAATTATCAGGATATGCCAATGGGCCTCAGACACATTGGTTGTGATAGAGATATGGGATTTCTCTAAGGTTGCACTATTTAGATATTTCATGTGGGATATACTATTGGATTCCCTTTTTTGTGTGGTTGGAGTTGGTACAATTTCCTCTGAAACTTCCTGTGGAATGGTTGTCATATGATGATGATGATGACCACAATGTACATGATCACCCTATAAATCTCATATGTGGGTTTTTATGTACTAAATTTCTCAATCAACATACCTAATATTGAGAAGGAGTCTTTTGTTGAACTCATGAGATAATTTCCCAAAGTGATTGGATATGGAAACATGTTCCCCATTTCTATATGATGACTATCATGGGAAAGATGGCCTATACTGATTTTTAAACTGAAGGATTTCATGAGCTACATGAAAATAATGGATGAATCTATTGATGTGGTACTCACAGAACAAGATGATTAACAATTGGAAATTAATATCATGAATTAGTGACATTTTTTGTTGGGACTAGTGGGATGAGATTTTCGTGGAAATTTTTTTATGTGATTAGTGTTTTAGGTAGCTATTCACAACATCTTGAGGTGTTATTTAAAAATTACCTTCTTTTAGAGTAATATGGGAATCAATTATAATATTTATTAAACCCATTTTGATTTTAAGGAATCACAAAAATCAATTATAGGAAATAAGTCACATTATCATTGAAATATCATATATATGAGTGAATGGATGAATAATTTTTTTCTCAATTAACAGATGAAGGATTATTTCCTTTTATGTGAGGTTTGACACTCTTAATGAATTCACTTCCATTTCAACATTTTTATTTTGAAATAAATGGATAAAAATAGACCAACATGAACTCTATAATCTATCTATTTATACACATTAAAGGGTTGACATAGTAACATGATTTACAACATGTTCAATATTTTTTTAAAAAAATAAGGTGAATCACAAGACATTTGATTTGGGGTGATTTAATATGATTATACAATCATTTTTATATGGTTTACCATTTTATCTATAATAGAAACTAATAATATCTCTTTTATAAATAATTAATTATGGTTTTACTTTCTAATGGAAAATACTAATCAGTGTTTCATGAAAATAACTCTTGGGAAACCACATGAGAATAGAGGATGTGGGGGTGGAATCATCGCCCCACATTAGGGAAATAATTTCTTATTCTCAGAATCCAATAAAGATTTTATAATTTTCTACGAATCGTTCTCATTCCCTAGTATAAGACTAATTATCCCTGCTCTAATGGCTAGATCAAAACCATATTTTGATGACAAAAACTGTGTGCATCACAATTTTCTTGTTATTCTATTTTCAATTTATGATATTCTAGTTTATATGAATATTCATGCACTCTAGAGTTTTTTTCCCTGGGAGGTGGTTGGGATCTTGGATATGGGAATGAACCTTCAATAAGAATCATATGTATCCTATGTAACACCCCAATACTTTTCAAAAAAAAAAAATATTGAATGCAGGAAACACTGAGTTTTTACAAAATACCTCTTCATTATAACCAAATATATAAACCAAATTTTACCACCTATGTGCTTTGAAATTCAAAGAAACTGACATAAAATATTGCATTCAGTGAGATATTTAGATTCTGAAAAGATCAAATTACATTTTGTGTGATTAGTAACGTACCCTTATGAATAATAATATGAACCTTATGAATAGTAACCACACCCATGAAGGTATAAATTAAATTAAGACACCTTATAGATGAAATAGAGTATTTTAGAAATTAATAATTAAGTGTTGATATATTTATGAGTAATAAATATTTAATTAAAATATAAAATTAATAAATTAATATAAAATAAAATTCATTTTCATAAAATTTATTCCAAAATAAAACTTTTTTTCCTATAAATTTGTTATAATTTAATATGATATTAGTTAATTTTTTAATGTATTATAAAATCAGTTTTGAATTTAAATATTTATTTTTCAAATAAATAATTATTTTATTTACAAATTAAATATCTCTTATTTAGAAAATTATTTTGAAAAAATGGATTCCATTTTTTAAATATTCACATCAAATTTTTGTTAAGGTGATTTTTTTGGATTTTTCTACTATTCCTGAATTTTTAACAATGGTGAAATATGGTAATTTACCGTATATATACATTTTTAGTTAACTATAATATTTATAACATCATCGCTAATGAAAGAACCCTTCATACAAAATCACATGAATTTTTTTTTATTTTTGTTCATAGAATCACCACTTTTTCTTCTCTTGCAGAAAAATAATAAACGAATGTTAAAAATATTAAGAAAACGCTCCTCTCCTCCACAATAAAAATCACCCACACTTTCGTCTTCTCTTCACTCCTCTCAGGCCCGGTTCGTTGTCTAAATTCTATTAGAATCTTTCCCTAAGATCCACCCCCACATTCATCTGCCCTTGGTCTAATAATAAATTCAAATTCTCTCCCATACAGAGGCTCTCAAGGAAGATTACCTCAAGTGGTAAATTCAACTTTTCATTTATTTTATTTCAAGATCATTTATTTTAATTTTCATTACTCAACCCCTTTTATACAAATGTTTTGATGACTTCAGTACCTAAAATGTACTGGAATGTCATTATGATAATGTAATAATTCATCATCAAATATCCTTTCCTTTTCTTTTGTACTAGAAATGAAAACACCACCCATGATGTATTAATTTATATCACATTCAAGGAAGTCGATTTTTCAATTTATACTAGCATATTCAATTATTGTAATGAAACCATTTTTACAGAATAATTAGACTATAATTTATGTATAATAACTTATTTAAGGTTGTGGAATCCTTTTTTACAGAAGACAATAATTTATAAATCAAAATGCATTCGTTGGGATCAAAAACTGCCAATTAACCCAATCAATTGTCATTAATGTTTTATATAATGATTAATCTTCACTCCAAAAAAACAAATGAATTTTATAACCATGTAATATTCAAATTTGTTCACTAATATCTTTCTACTTATATTCTTGAAAACCATTTTCATTCTACATGTTTATCCCTAAATGAATATAATTTAACTGATCATGAAAACCAAGGAAGAAAATGCTCCCAAACAATAAAATTTAATCTATTAACCCATAAAAAATCCAGCAATGAACCTAAAAAGTTTATAATAAATTAACTAAAAGTAGGATTGGTTCTGAAATTATTAATTTATGAACTTATATTTTATTATTTGGGTAATTATGATCAAATGAGGAATACCTTCATACCTAAGGTAAGGGTTTTCTACGTGAACCGCTATTTTCATTCGAGTTACTCTTATATTCAAAACACATCAAAAAAATTCTTATTTATTCATATAGACCCACTCATATATTCTGTTGGAATTTCATATATTTATAATGACCATAATTCTACTTTCATATATAGGGAGTTATATGTTTTAAAATATATTTCAAAAATTCTTCCCAAAAAACAAGCTCGGTTTAATAGAATTTATCAAATTCATACCTATTTACAAGGGAAATCTATAATAAATTTTAAAATACTATTATATTTTTGAAATAACACATTTTATTATCAAAAAAATATCTTACTTATCTTTTGGTTTTATAAAAAGGATTTTCGAAAAGAACTATTCTTTTCAGAGTAAAATAGTATTTATCTAAAAACATACTCGATGATTTTATAAGAGTGTCTTCGTCTATTTTGACACTATTTTATATTATTTTTTATTATTGGGATTAATAATTTATTTTACCTTCTACCATATTTAATTGAAAGGTTTAGGATTAGTTTGACTGTGGATGTGCTATCTTAAAACCATTCACCAATTTACTCTGAATGGTTAGTGTATATGTTTAATGTTTTGAGAAAGTTATTTACATTTCATATGTTAGTTTAAATATGATTTTAAATGTCATTTATGTTTATCCCCATTTATATGAGGAATTAATTCTACTTATTTTGTGTCATGTGGAGCTCTCTATAGCTCCTCGGTGCATTGATAGGTCCAATGAGACAAACTAGGTCTTAGCATGAGGCCTTGACAAAATGGTTATTTATTGTCTTGGCACAAGGACATGAAGATATGGTTATGATATCCCACATTATGCATTCACTAATTATGAAACTATAAATTCATATTTCATGTGGTTAATGGACTATTATAATACCCATTATTGTGTTTCATTATGATTTTATTTATTCATATTTTATTCCTTCCATATTATGTTCAAGATTATTTTCTAAAGGCACGTGTTTTTAGTTATTCACCACACCTATTGTTTCTATTTATGATTTCAACTACTGTGTTTCTTCCCCTTACTGAGAATTTGATCTCACCTCTTTTCTAATGTTTTATTTTCCTCCTGGAGGTGAAGAGGTGAATTTTAAATGAATTTCAGAGATAAACATAGAGTTGTGGATGTTCCCAAAAAGATATTTATGTTGTATTTATTTTCAAGTTGTAATGTTGAAGTTATGTATGTATCTTGTTTACAAAGATACTAAACAACCTGACACTTTGGGATGAATTTTCCTTTTTATATTCAAATATAATAAAACAAGTCACCAGCTCAAAGCTACTGGGGTAGGGTCCTTATAGTTGGTATTAGAGGATTTTTCAAAGAAAACACGGAAACTAGATTTAGAAAAACAAGATTATTGAACAAAACTCTAGTATACTCTTTGATGATAAGTATACAATAATATCATAGATTTTTTAATGATCGTATTATTTGAATAATTCTACCAAATAAATCCCTATCCGGATACTATAGGTCGGTGTGGTTCTGGAATAGATGTTCCTTGGAGTGAAAACTCCGACAAGGTGTTTCGGGCCTGAGCTTAGGTATCCTGGAATATGAAATTGGGACTTACTGGATACCTCCAACAAATATTTATATTTATTTTCTAATTACACTTTTATGGGTATGTTTGAATCAAATACACATCCATCCAATGACAAGTTCAACCATGTAAACCCAAAACCCACAGCTAGAGTCCCGCACACAACAAAATCCAAAATTAGAATGACTATTAATGATCTAACATTTGAAAATTAAAAATTCTTACTTAATAATTAGACATTGGTCCACTAGCCACTAAATATCATGTGATCCCTTGATTCACAAACCATGTCACCTCATCGCCCCATCATCGCTTCATGCCAAATTGTTGGTGAGCCCTTCCACCAATGTCTTTCATCACCGTCGTAGAAGCTTCTTAATATCTACCATTATCTTATACCTGATACTAGTCATTGGCATCGAAAAACCATAATTTCATCACTCCACCATCACCATCAGCATCAACACCAGTGGCCAACACTAATATACATTACAAGAAAGTAATGAGATTATGTAGTGTATGTAGTGCCGAATACCGCTGAACCACACTTCCTAGAACCTGAAACCTTCCACTTCACCAAATCCTACTGGAAGAGGCACCGAAAAACATGAGTTCAGATGAGGGTTGATTGGTAGGGGACTATAAACAATGTCCCTACGGAAAAGAAACAAGAATAATAATAACAAAAGAAGGTTGATGTCAGGAGTACCTGGGAACCCCTCGACCACTAGAACACATGACCCAAAATCCCTTTGAACTAGGATGACACCTGGTTTGTCACTCTCAAGTGATATTCTATGGATAATTCACATTTTCATTACAAGCCATTATGAAGGATTTAGATGTAAAATTTTCCTCAAATAAACCATGTTTATTATTATGTGATTAGCCATGCATATGATTTCAATTTATGTTAAGTATTTTTCTAAGTTGTAATTATAAATTATGATTCATAACTTATTCAGGTGTATAACATTATATATAAATTTCTCATAGTGGAAAGAATAGGAGCCAAATGAATGCGCATATCTTATAAAAGGATTTCCCTCCGATTAAAGATAATAATGTTTGATCTGGAGCTATGACTGGTGTTAAGTAAATTATAACAATACTAAGACAACTAACTCTGGTTCTGAACAATAGCCTTACCCATATGGGTCATCTTCATTCAAAATGTGGAGGAGCTATGTTAGATCTATTTATGCGACAATAGCCTTCATTATTCAATGGTACTTTAAAGCCATTGGTAGCCAAGATGTGGATAAATTCACTTGAGAAGATATTTCATTCTTTGGGATGTAATGAAAGAGAAAAGATTATCCTGGATGTTGATTATCTATCAGGAGATGTTGATCAATGGTGATCATTAATCCAAAACAAAAAGGTGGAGGAAGAAATAGAAGATATGGAATGGAGTGAATTTTGGGAAATTTTCCTAGAAATAATATTCCCTCGTGAATAACGAGAAGACATGGAATAGAATTTTCTAAATCTGACAAAAAAAGAGGATGATAATGTTGAAAAGTATGAAGCTAACATCACATGGTTATAAATTCATTACATGGACAACATATGTAATCCAAGGAGAATATCGGTCGATGTTGTGATGGTTTTGAAACCATTCCTCTCAAAGGGAACTAGTCTCCCAAAATTTCTCATAATATGAAGATATAGTGTCCTGTGCTATCAAGACTGAAAAGGTATTTTATAAAGGTCATGACTTTAGAGGGAAACAATAGGAGAAGAGGGCTTCTGAAAAATATGTAAACGTAAATAAGGGATTAGGGATTAAGGGATGATATGACCTTCAACCCTATAGTAATTGTGGGAATAAACACCCTATAACTTTCATGAATGGAATGTGAGACTATTATATGCATGGAGAAAAAGGACACAAATCCCGGGATTTCAAGGGAAAGAAACAAACAACCATTGTTCAATGATATAGTTGTAAGAATATGAAACATTATGAACATGAATTTCATATGAATCAAGGAAATGTTCTCCAAATAAGGCCAATAGAGAAAATCCACACTTACGTGGTCGCAATTTCTGAGTAATATGTTCCTAAAGATTAGGTGACATGAACTATAATCATTTCTTGGAACATATCAAATTCTTTTTTTTATTCTGGATCATCTAATTATTTTATATTTTCCTAGATTTCAATGAATATAATACATGTCATATTTTATTTAATAAAGGAGTTGTCAGTAAAAACTCCTAGGGGATATATCATTACTACAAAGTTGTGTCAATCCATCACCCTCACAACATATAAACATGGTTTAGTTCATAACAATATCACCATACCCATGATTTTATTTTATATAATCCTTGTCATGAGTATTCTTATAAATTATTAAATGAAGATATATTGTAATCAGAGAGAATTTTTGATTTTGGAGAATGGTTTTTAATCCCTTATCATTAGAGAAGAAACCATGCCAGTAGATTCTTATATAGATCTACCCATTGTAGCTCTACTGGATGAAATTATGAATGCGGAAGGGAATGCTGCATCTATCAGTGGGGAAAGGAATGTTCAAATAGTGTATGTACCTATTGTTAAATAATATGTTGACATGTTTCCAGATGATTTTCCTAGACATTCTCCAGAGAAGGAAATTGAATTTTCAATTGACTTAATTCCTAGTTCAAGGACTATATCAAGCAGCCCTTATAGAATGGCCACTATGGAATTAGTATAATTGAAGAAACAACTAGAGGAATTGAGTGATAAAGTATTTATTCACCAATGTTTTTCTCCATAGTGAGCCCATGTCATTTAAGTTAATAAGAAAGATGGATCTATGAGGTTGTGAATTATCTAAAGGGAGATCAATGCTATAAAAATAATGAAAAAGTATCCTTTAACATAAATTTATGATATATTTGATCGACTTCACAGATTCGAATATATTTTGAAGATTGACCTTAAATATTGATATCATCAGTTGTGATAAAGGAAGGAAGACGCTCCAAAGATAGCATTTTGAATGAATTATAGGAATTATGAGTTTAGAGTAATGCCTTTTAGATGAAATAATTCACCCTCAATTTTCAGGTTTCTTATGAATACACTTTTCAAGTAATATCTTGATGAAATTGTGGTCGTATTTATTTATTATATCATTGAAGAATCTAAAATCTATGAATATCAGGAAAATCACATGCAAACAATTCGGATGACTCATAGAAGAAATGAATTAGATGGTTTGTTTAGTAAATGTAAATATTAGATTCAATTAGTTTATTTTATTGACAATATTTTCTCAAAGGATGAAATATCTATTGATCTAGTGAAGACAAATGCTATCAAAGAATGTCCTAATCCAACAAACATAACTGAGGTATGTCATTTTTATTGGTCTAGCAGGTTATTATCGGTGCTTCGCTCAAAACATCGCTCATTTATCAAACCCAAAGACCAAACATACATGTAGAGGGGTTTTATTCTTATGAAAAAATGTGAGGATTTGTTTTGAGGAATTGAATAACATATTAGTGAATGCTATCTTCCTGAATCTATAATTAGGGAATGGTGAATTTGTGATCTATAGTGATGCATCAATGAAAGGACATGATTGTGTCCTTATATTGAATGATAGGGTTATTTATTAATCACATGGGTAGTTAAAAATTCTTGATCAAAACTATCATACTCATTATATTGAGTTATATTTTGTAATATTTTTTCTAAATATTGGGAGAAATTATCTCTATGGTGAAAGACAAGAGATATATACAGATCATAAGACCTTGAAATAAATATTCTCATAGAAAGAAATAAACATGAGGAAAAGACTATGGATTGAAAAACTCAAGGATTATGATTGTTCCATATACTACCACCTATGAAAGGGAAATAAGGTAGCTGATTCATTGATTAAAAAGGATTATGGTGCACTAAACTAAATTAGGATTGAAATGGATCACGTTTTATAGGATTTAGTAGAGATGAATATGTGAATTATTAATGAATGTTAAACATCAATACTTTTTATTTAGGATTCCCTACCATATCTTTTGGAAAAGAATAAAATATATTACTATGATGATGATAATCTTAAAAATAAAATTAATGGTGGGAATGATTTGAAGTTGGGTGAATTAGTTTATGAATATGGAATTATGATATTTTGGAAGAGGACTCGTGTCACAGCTATACATGAGCTAAAAAGGGAGTTATCAGATGATCCCCATAGTTAGAATTTCTCTATACATCCTACTAAACCTATGATTTATATATATTTTAAGGAACATTTTTTTGGGAAAACATGAAGTGAGAAATTGTTGATTATATATCAAGATGTCTTGTTTGTCTGCAAGTAAAGGACAAAAGACAACATCCAAGGGGAGCCATGAAACCAATACATATTTCTACCTAGAAATGGGAATACATTACCTAGTAATTTTTCAATGGATTACCCAAATTTCCAAGTAATAATGATTTTTTGGGTAATGTTTTCTTGACATATAAAATATGCACATTTCCTTACTATAACGGATGATTTTCCACTAGAGAACCTAGCACGACTCTATCAATGACGGTGCAAGACTTCATAGAGAACCTCTCCAAAGTGTGTCTGATCGTGATACTTGATTTATATCTAAATTCTATAAAAGTCATCATAAGGATTTGGATATGAAGATTCGTTGGATTTCTACAACCCACCCACAAACTCACCAGCTATCAAAATGGACAATCCAAACCTTTGGGGACATAATGATATAATGCAAGCATGAAATTCAGGGTGTGTTGGATCAATATTTAACATTAGTAGTGTTTTATTTCAATAATAGTTTCCATTCATGTATTCAAATTACACCCTATGATGCATTCTACAAAAAGAGATGTCGTACAAAAACATGTTAGGATGAATTTGGGTAATGGAATCTTGTGGGCTTAGAGCTTTTGGAAGAAATAAAAAAATGTTAAAGACTATTTAAACCCATGTAAGATCATATTAATGCAGGTAAAGCTGCTACACTGATAATCAAAGGAAAAAGTTTGTATTTCAAGTGGAAGAACATGTTTTCCTGAATGTATCTCCTTGGAAGAGAATTATAAGATTTAGGAAGAAAGGGAAAATGTTCTCTAGGTACATTGAATCTTGTGAAGTCATAGAGAGAATTGGAGATGTTAAATATTGATTGGCTATGCCACCTAGCATATCTAATGTAAAAAATGTGTTCCATGTCTCCATGTTGAGAATGTACATGCCATACCAATGCGTGTCCTCACTTATGATGGAATATAATTGAAACATGAACTATAATACTATGAAGATCCTATCCAGATTATATACCCTAATGAACTGGTGTTGAGGAATCTGAAAACTCAGCTGTTAAAGATAATTTAGAAAAATTATAAAATCAATGAGGCAACATGGGTACATAAGTATATTTTTATAAAGACCTACCTAAATATTTTTATGATGTATCATTATGTGAATTTCAAGGATGAAATTTTGGTAAGGAGGGGAGAATGAAATACCCTAGGATTTGGAAAATAATTATAATATTGAATTAATGAAACACTAATTCTGAACAAAACACCACTTTGTTATATCTTAGATAGTGAACATAATTTTAGCTCCTCTGTGAATTTAATTTCAAAAAACTAACAAACACATTTGCATTCAGTAAGATATTCAAAGTCTGATAAGATCAACTTACGTTTTTGGGGAATAGTAATATACCCTTATGAATTGAAATATGATCCTTATGAATATTAACCACATAATGGATGTATAATTAAATTTAGAAACTTATTAAATGAAATAGTGTATTTTAGAAATTAATAATTAAGTGTTGCTATTTTTATGAGTACTAATTATTTAGTTGAAACTTTAAAATAACAGATTAAATTAAAAAGAAATTTAATTTTCATAAAATGTATTCCTAAATAAAAATTATGTTTTCCTATAAATTTATGATAATTATGTGCGAAATTTTTGTATTTTAACCAAAAAAGTCCTACCTTCATTTATGGGTAGTCATACGTTTTAAAAGATCTTCTGAAAATTATTCTCGATATACAAGCCCGATTCAAGGAAATTTCTCAAATTCTTACCTATTTTCAAGGGAACTATATAATTTTTTTATATAAAGTATTATCCTTATAAAATCAATCATTTTATTAGGTATATATTTTCTTACTTCACATCAAGTTTTATATAAATACATTTCCAAAAGAACTCTTCTTTTCAATGTGAAAGTGTATTTATCTCAAAAATTAACCATTTATTTTATAAGAGTATCATCAAATGTTTCAAAAATCATGTTGATTCACGTGTATTATTCAGATTAATCATTCATTATATCATATCACATATTTAATCTGATTGTTTATGATTATTTTGAGAGTGTATTTTCAATATTAAAACCATTCACCAATTTACTCTGAATGGTTAGTGTTTGAGCTTAATGTTCATGGAAAGTTATTTACATTTCATATATTAGGTTAAATATGAATGTATATGGTGTTTATGTTTATCCCAGTTCATAAGAGTGATTCATTGGACTTAGTAAGTGTCTTGTGGGGCCTTCTATAGCCACTCAGTGCATTTGTAAGTCTCATGAGATAAACTAGGTCTTGGCATGAGGCCTTGAAAAAATGGTAATTTATTGTATTGGAACAAGGCCTTAATGGTATGATTATGATGTCATGTAGTATGATTTCCTCAATATGAAACGTGTAATTGATTTTTCATGTGGTTATTAGAATAGTATAAAAAAACGATTATGTTTTATTGTGGAATTATTTATTCAGCTCTTATTCCTTCCATATTATGTTCGGGTATATTTTTTTAAAGGCATGTGTTTTTAGTTATTTACAAATCCAAATGTTTATCGTTACGATATCTAATATGGTATTTCTTACCCTTACTAAGCATTTGATCTCAACCATTTTCTTATGTTTTATTTTTTCCCATGATGCGACGAGGTTTATTATGAATGAACTGCAATGATAAAACATAGATTTGGGGACGTTCCCAATAAAACTTTTTTATTTTATTTCTTTTCATGTTTTAATGTTGACCTTATGTATGTATCTTTTTTCTAAGGATAATAATTATTTGTTATTTCAGGATTCATATTCCTTGTTTATATTCCAATGCACTAAAACAAGGCACTGACTCGGGGTAATAGGGTTCAGGTACTTACATCCTATGATAATAGGAATCAAAACCCACATAGTTTGTTTATAAAATTTTATGGTTTTATGGATGGACTGCAAAATTTAGTTTAAGTTCATGATGAAATGATTGTGTGGGGGAATGATAGGCCTATGATAGGGATATTGAGCCTTAATACGGTTTCATATGTATCATATTCAGAACATGAATCATATAACTCATATTTTAGTAGTTATGGGTGTGTAAATAATAAAAGGTTTGATGGTTGAGTTTTTGAGTGGGACCTAGATAATTATGGATTCCCTGAGCTGCCTCATTGGGAGTATGGACTTTTCAATGAATAAGTGATGTAATTGAACTAAAATCTCAATGTAGTCCCATATTGACTATATCCACATTATTATATTAGAATATTCATTTATATTCTTTACAACAAAATCATTCATGCACAGTGAGAGAAAAAAGGGAAAAAGAATATTGGACACATCATATGAGTGCATAAGATTGGATTTTTTTTTGGTCATATACACTAAGTATGCCTTGATATTTGAGAAGTATGATTACCAACCTTAGGGAGAATATGTTATGGATATTGGTCCATAATAATGTTTCCTATGCATCCTATTTAATATAGGAATCATCCACCTCCTTTTTAGTTTGTTTTTAACACATGGATGAGTAAAGAAATATAATTAATACTCATGATGATTGCTAACTTAAATTTTAAAATTATTTGAATATATTAGGTACTTACACAAATATGGATGAATTTTTATAAATCCACCTCTGATATACTAATAAATGTGGAAGGTGATAGACTCATTGAAGAATGCGGGTCATTTGAGCTAATATATTTTTTATATTGGTGGATTTATCCCGAGGTGTATGACCATTCTTAAATACACTTCACACCCACTAATAGATAAGGGATGATGATATAATCATAGTATATTTTTGTCCCCAGGAGTTATTATAATTGGAATACATGGTGTCTTCCAAAATGTTGATTCCAAAGTCACATATTCAATCATTATCCTATAAAGGAAAAAGATGCATATATTCATTCTCTATCTTATGAAGAACAATGATAGATTATGACATTGATATGTGTATGAAAAATGTAAATATGACATGAAAGTACATTATGGATCATGGGGGTTCCATGATTTTATAATGCTTGTCCAGTATATATACACCCCAAATAAAGGGGATTATCAGCAGATGATTCCTGTCAAGGGGTTCACATGGAACATTTCCAAGTGTGCCTTCTGGAAAAATATGACTTATTCAATGATGTATACCTTCCAAGACTTATGTATCAGGATGTTTCTACATGAAAAAGATGAAATATCAGAGGGTTTATCTCCAAGAATTATTACATGTCTCATGGATCTCACATGATAAAGTAGATATGTCTATGGAATTTTCTGTGATTAAATCTGAAACATCCATGCGTGTCATGTGATATATGCAGACATGTTTGATGGTATTTGATTGATCAAGGATTAAACATCCAAGGGATTCATCTTAAAAATAATAACAAGACCCATATGTCTGCATGATCAGGATGAAATGCCTAAAGGTCTTCGTGTCATCCATGAATCTATTTCTCATATTGTCTTCTAAACATAAATAACATCTATAGGGTGTCCACTTGATCTAGATGACATGAGGTCACATGATCATAAGGTATTAACATGATTAGGTCTTGTAAAAGGATCATGAAGACACTCCGAGTGTGTTTTTACAAGTACTTATAATTGAGCTTCAGGAACATTTAATTTTCAATCTTTCTATAGGAGTAATCTTTCCATTTTGAGGATAATATGTAGGCATTGCGAGAAGGCATTACATGACATGTGGGATGTCATGTGATCATGCACGGTATCTAACAGTATTCTTGTAAATGAGTTGTCTTTCCCATGATTATTGACTAATGCTATAGTATGGAGTTCATTTCAAGTATGCATGTCCTAGGGATTTTTTGACAATGGGAGTGTATGTCCACAAGATCACATATATGTCAAGGAAATCATGTTGGTGATGTGATACAAGTATAAATGAATCATTTTCATAAAAAAAGATCAAAATGGAGTAACATGTCAGTATCAAATGAAAAGGAGGTGTACGTCCAAAGATCATGAATGCATCACACAATTGTGGGAAAAAATTGTGTTCATACCATCATAAAACCATGTGATCATACGAGAGTCGCATAATGGAGGCTCTAGATGCGTTCTCACAATGGGTTTTCACAATCACATGGAAAATTATTATGACTAAAATCCCCTTGCTTTTATATTCCCTAATGTTCTCTATACATCGCCATTATTATATATCATTGTCTTTCTTGTCCCCAGTTTCTAACCCTCATCAATACCCATTTGTTTCTACTTGTTCTTCTTTTCAAAATTAGGGGTACTGGGTTATATAGGCAAAGGTGTCCAAATATATTTCCAAATTACCCAATGAATGTGGCCTCGACACCGGCATAAAGAAGTGGGTGGTATATCCTCTAGTCACTGATGATCTTAGTTCCCTTCAATCTCATGTGATGTGGTGGGTACACACCTGTTTGAAGGCTTCATGTCATTTATCTAAGGTATATCGATGGAAAAATGATTGGAAACCATTGGGAGATTCATGTGATCACATTGATGGATTCACATGATCATTCAACATGTCAAAAAATAAAAATTTGACAACCAGTCAAGGGATCATGTGATGGGAAGATGTAATTGATGTAAAGATCTTACAATGGGAAGATAAATAATTTTTCACGTGATTCCATTGTGATGACATCATAACTTCACATGATTATCATCAATTGAATTTTTAATCCATAAATCACATCCTTATAGATTCATATGAATCACATGATCAAATTAATGAAATGGATCTATTCCTAGAATCATCAAATGTATGAAAGAAAAAATTTCACACATGTCTTCGACATGTATATCCCTCATGCGGCATAAAGGTGGAAAATCAATGATCAAACACTCAAAAACCACTAGTTTCATCTTTTGAAGAAAGCTAAAAATGTAGTAATCCTTTCAATAAGGGATATATGGTGTATTTTAGGTGGATCCATGGTTTATATATCATGTCTTCCCATGATCTTCCCCATTTTATCACATGATCCATAGAACCCTTTGTGAACGATTCACGCTTCTCACATTATCGATTTCATATGGTTTTCTAGGTTCTTCAAATGACCACCTGCATTATATTGAGACATCAAGGGATGTAATGAAGTTATCTCGGTCTTACAAAAATATAATAAAAGGACATAAGGCAACAGAATATTGGACTAGTTTGATTAGAGGCTTAATTCAATCCGAAGTAGGGTGTGGGTTAGAGTGTCTAACAAGTGGCTTTGGGGGATACTGTGTTTGATGGGAGGATGAATATGATCATGCGGGTGTGATTGGACACTAAGGATTATCTCCGTCATGTGTCTTCTGTTATATGAATTTCAACCACATTCATTTCTCATCTGATATTGATTTTATTTATGGATGAGTCACGCTCAATATGTTAATGTGTACCATTATACTACTAGAAGAGAGTGTGAGGGCCCGTTCCTAACATTCACCAGCAATGACCTATTCCATCATGATCATCTATTTCACGAAGTACCCAAGGAATGAATCGTCTCCCTTTTGTTAGTTTTCATGTGAATAAACCCACAACTCATTCATCCTGTGGTAACTGGACATAATTTCTCCCAATCCAGGTTTACACAACTGTCACAGGTGCCATTGTGAAGGTGGGTGGCTATCTAGCTTGGTTGGAATTATTTTTGGCGTAGGAAATACAATATATACGTATAAAAAATGTACTACTATAAAATTAGTGAAATAATGGAAAAAATATGTTCGCTTGTAAAATGAACCACAATATTTATATTAAAATTAGGGGAATGTCTTATTACTTTCCAAATATATCCTTTGAATGTATTAGTTTTAGAAAATAAAGTTACTATTGGAAACACATGGGTTGGATAATTATTTAGTAAATCACGAACCTAGTTATTGATGTATTACAATTTTAGAAGAGAATTCATATTATACATATTAATATGAAAATCAAAAAGTATCCTTTATTCATAAAAATATCTTTTTAAAATCCAAATTTTCTTTTTTAAAATTTTGAATCTATTTAACGGCTTTAAAAAATTAGTTTAATTACTATATAGTAATTATGTAAATAATAAACTATATATTGGTTTTTAAATAAATAATTTTATTTTTACATCATTTTTATATAATTATAAAGTCATAAAATATATTGAATCCCCAAAAAACATTTGAACTTTTTACTATGGAATAAAATATATTTTTAAAAAATTCAAAATTTCATCCTAACCTTATTTCGGAATGGTCGTTCCAAATATGTTGTTTATTTTATAAAAATAATTTATTATTTTTTTGAAATAAATAATTTAGACAAAAAATAGAAATTTTCTATTAATTGTGATTTAAAAAGGAAAAAACATTTTTAAAATTTAAATAATTCTGAATTTTATAGTATCATATACACTGATTCATAAATATGATACATACATATAATAAATTATTTAGAATATAATTATAACAAATAACAATTTGTAACTTTCTTTTAAGTATTTATTTATCTATTATATTGGGTATTATTAGTATTCCAATATTAATATATCGATAATATGGTTAGGTTACATAACTATAAGATCTTAATTGTCATATTGAACATTTAACCATTTATATACACCATAATTCTCAAACTTCATCATTCAATGCATCACTTCCAATGGGTCTACACTTCCTTGGGTATTGTCTATCATATTTACAATTCTCCTTTTTATTTTTACATTCATCATGGTATAAGGGATCTTCCTATGAGAATTCGGGTCTATAGAGCTTCCCATATTGTTTGAACTATTCTTTGGTGTTTTTTCTGAGTTGATTCCCTGTAAATGACTTTTATATACCTTATGATAACCAACATTCATTTTGTTAATATTAGTAATCATTATATGATATCATTATTTTTGTTCAATCTGATATAGTATGGGATAATGTCATAAGGATCACTGACAAATTGAATAGTCATAACAGTTTTCCCACTATTATGAGAACCCAAAAGTTTGATGATAGTATTATTATATATTTATTATATGTCTCAATGATATCATTTGGAAGGAAAATATGATACAGTGCCTCAAGTGTTTATACTAGTAGGAATTTGATGCGCTTTCCCATTGTGTAAACCTGAGGTAGTGTATAGTATCAGAGATTTTGAGAACTCAACCCGCTAATAGGAAGTCCATGTTTATTTGTTTCATTAGATTTTTCACACGAAATAATCTGTGTATTTATCCATGTACATTGATATTATTAGTATTTTTTATGAGTTTCTTACTTTGATATGATGACACCAACCATGAAAAAATATGATTGTTTTGAATTAGCATACATTCTCTGTGTTATGAGTAATATTGCATTAATAAATAATGAAACAAAGGAACTAAACCAATATATTGTTATTATAATATAATATTTTAGGCCCTTTTATGGAAATGAATCAACCTACATAAATCTATGTCCGTGTTTTTCTTTTTTTGGGTTCATTTCTATAAATTAATAGAAAGATAGATTGATCTCATATGTTGTTGAAACTATCATGAAACCTATTTGAACTGAGATATCATGATAAAAATATTATATTACATAGTATGCCTTCATATGAATATATATATCATTATGACCTTAACTTCTTTCTTAGTGGGGGAATTAGCATGATGAAAGAATCTAACCATTCTCTATAACCAGGTCTACCTAATGCCACTATGATTGACAGGTAAAGCATCAAAGAATAATTTTATATAGAGCCTCAGTTAAATACTAAATTTTATTTATTATTTAATATATTGAATAAATATTATATTCATATGTGGTTTTGTAATGATTCATTTTCTTCATAAAATATATTGCCTCACTAGTTATTTTATAGAATATTTTTTGAGAAAAAATATAAATATTTACTTTCTAATGAGAGAATAAAATATTAATTTATTTATTAGTGACTAATATAATGATATTTATTTATTAAATTAGTAGAAATAATTTTATTCCTAATAATTTTATTTGTATAAATGTAGGACTGAGTTTAATGGCTTGTGACGAATAATATATGTTAAATAATATTTAAGTATTTTTTAAAAATAATACTCATGAAATAATATTTAATTAATTCACTTGGATTCACATTTCAAGAAATAATAATAATATCATAAAAATAAATATTTATAATGATTAATGAAATAGTAAGTTCGCAAGTGTAATTATTATATTCTCACTCTAACATAATTAAAATCCAATTATATTATCTCCAAACCAAAATTCTAGCCAATTAGTAGGTTATGAACCGTGAATTCAATGAATCCTTTCAATACATAAGTAACACCTCTATATGAATGTTTTCAAGAATATAGAGAGATAATCCTCCACCATACCTCCAAATTCTAGAGTGATCCTGGTGAATCCTTTTTTTAAGTGATTCTCATAGAGATCAATGAAGAAAAAATCAATTATTATGATCTTATGCATTAGTATATAAGGATTCCAATAGAGATGCATGAAGGTTCGTGGTACAGATGGGTATCAATGCTGGATAGAATCTACACTTGGTTTCGATGATAAAAACATTGGTTTGATGTATATTAACTATTACATTCATTAACAAATAATTAAATCATTTCAAGGTAATTCATTAACTGCTTAAATTAACTATTAATAATTATGTGATGATTTTGTGTTTGGTTTATTACATTATCAGGTTAATTAATCTATAATTCAATTCCATTATCCATAGTACAGTTCATTTATGTGACTCTCGGATTAAGCATAAATTATGACCAAACTATCGGTTGCTAATTCCCTATTGATTCTCCCTCTACACTCAAAACCATCTAGTGGTATTAGAGAGGTCACATAATTATTTATGATTTGTAATGAATGATGATTTATTTACGAATTTGTTTTAGTTTTCAATTCTGGATTAATTTTTATTTAATTTGAATTAAAAGTTATTATATTATTACTCTATATTCTCATATATATATATATAATAAAGAAGGATTATTTTTTATGGAAAATATTAGAAGAACTCATCTGGTGGTGGAACATATTTTGGTCGGATAACACAATAGCACAAGTTGTTTAGCCCATAGGTACATGCCATGAATCCACATTTAACTCCCCATTATAGATCATAAATTAATTCATAACAAGTGCATTTATTACTCCTGTTTTATATTAACTACACAACACATTGAATTTTCCTACATAGTACATGGTTATCCAGACTACACAATGGGTAACCTTCCTACATGAAATCTATTCCATTAGTCAAAGAGGAATCGTGGGGTTCCACATGGCACATGTGACAAGTAAAGATGTATCTATGAGACAACATGTAATGTAGCCTACATACATTATATATACTTCCTTAATATATATGTTATTATAAATAACCCCATCCTTTGGAGTTTTCCCCAGATAGAAAGTGAAGAAATATACATATAATCTAACTATACAGTACATTCAGTGCATATTACAAAATTATGAAGAATTTAAAATCAATTTTTTTATGATTCCTAAATGTTATAGACATTTAATCTATGTGTCAATTTCTTGAACCACATTTTAAATTTAATGATATATATATATATATATTATATTTAAATTATTTCTTTGTAACATATGTTTTAATTCAATGATTACTCTACATGAATTAAAACATAACATGGTGTGTAAATAACATGTGTCCTTATTTCATTTATTTAACCCTAAACAACCCGAAATCATGTGATATGAAATGTATGCTACAAGATGAATTAGTAAAAACTATTTGAATATAATATACTTTGGGTAGTGTGGATGGGCACTCATTGCATTATTTCTAAGGTATATATTTTGAACATATTCAATTTTAAAAAAAATATTTATTTATTTTAAAAAAATGATGGATGAGAATATCAAGAAAATTTCGATAAGAATTAATATAAATTCATTTATCAATTTAATAATATAACAAATTTATTGGATCATGATTTGTCATAGATAAGAATGATTTGGATTAAAGGCTATTTTATTAAATGTGTCTCTAGTTGTTTGTTGTGGATGATTATGAACATAGACTAGAACATTGTATGTGATTTATTTCATTTTTATTTATAATTAAATTAAATTTATGGATAGTGTTTCATCCCTTCTATATTTATATAAGGGCCTATGTGACAATGATTCGATTTTATATAAACCCCATAAAACGATCAGTTGGTTCCCCTCACATGGGTGTTAGTAAATGCATAATTAATGGTTAAACCTCCCAAGAAACTAGGGGTTATTCAATTTTTTTACCGAGGTGAAAAAATATATTTTTTAATAGGGGGACATGTGGAATGTTTCACCATGAACCATGTTATTGTTCATGTTTTGTTCCCCGTAGGAGTACAGTTTGTTTATCATCTTCTAGATAAACTGACAATTAGGGAAATGCCATGTCCACACAAATCTTATTATTCTATTTCTATAATGCTTCCTTGTTAATCTCAATATGAATATTTTTACTTGATCTCATGAATAAATCAATTAACATATATAAATGACAGGACTAAAAAAATTGCATTACGGTTAAACTTTATCAAAGATAGGGTTAATCACAAAAGTAAATCCACATTATATTAACAGTCATATAAGTAAGATAAAATTAAATTTCTATGCATAAATATTAATATCCTTTAACTATGTATATTAAGTTTGTATATCCTTATACTAATAGGGTAGGAATTTAACCATAGTACAAAGATCTTATGAAACCCCTGTTGGGGTGATTTCAATTATCATGGAATTTATATCTTCAATTTTTAATTAACATGACATAGTTCAGATTATAAATTGGTCGCCTCTATGAGACATAGATTAAATAGTAGGGAGTTTTTTGAAGAAATCCACATTTTGGATTTTAAGATCAAGGAGTCTCGTCAAATGTTGAATGAACTATGATTTAATGTAGTATTAAATTATTCCTACCAAAATACATTTAAATAGATTGAAAGACCTACATCTAGACTATGATTAGGGGAATATGTATCCCATACACTAAATTATCCATGAAATTGTATATTTATATACTATTGCTAAGGGATATTGGGATTTAATAAAATAGTGGGATATTAATAAATTTCAAATATATTATATAATTTGAAACATTATATAAGGTAGTAAAATTATACTCATCTCAATTTTTTAAAGAAATATATGCATGACTTTAACCATGTCACTATAATATATACTTTAAAAGTATAACATTACTAGTGGAACTAATATTAAATAATGTAAAAGGAACATCAACATTATTATATTCCTTAAAATGAAATTATATGTTCTAAAAATCCCTATTTCAAAATCACCTATATAATATTATGTTGAGGAATAATAATGTCGGTATTAGAATAATATTGATGTTTCCACAGATGTCCAATTTTTCATTCTATATTCCATGTACAATTATATATTAATTCAACATGAGGATATTGATACATATAAAATTATGTTCCAACATAGTATTCTATATCAATATAAGTTGATAAAAGAGAGATATGAGATCTCTAATGCAATTTTCATTTGGTATTGTAGTGAGTCGGCACCTATTGGGCCACATGTTGTCAAGACAATTGTTTATCTAAATAACATAGATATCATGAGAATAAAATGTCTTAACGATCTTTACACAAACCCCATTATTTACTCAAAATCATATATCCTTACCCAGTTTCATTATGAACAACAAAAATTGATATATCAATAAGTATATTTTAAAACGTCTTACTCTCATTCTCCAAGTTGACAAGGACGTGGGATGGGAGAAACATACATTACATATGGTGAGTGAGAAATGGAAGAATAAATAAAATGGGCCCAAGACTCAATCCAAGTATAAATATCATATGCACTTCCCTTCTAAAAATAAGAATAATCTAAGGTAGGTGAAATAAATAGAATAATTATTTTTTCTGTATAGAAATATAGGCAACTGAAAGGAAAAAATTATGTATACAAGTGATAAATCTAATGGTGAATTGGTCATCAAGAGAAATATTTTTATATATACACCTTGGGTATTATATAAATATGTGAATCTCATATATTTATCCAAATACATGAATCATGTAGATTTCCATAAGATCTCCATGGTACATTTGGATCTTTGAGAATCCAATGAAGCATGACTCCCATCATTGGCTATTAGAGAATACCAAATTTACAACCAACTAGAATGATTTTTGTTTTACAATTTTGTTTTTTTTTCATGTGTAACTACAAACATCTACAATATTTCATTCATTCACATTGATGGATTTATTTTTTGGTTTGTAAATAATTATTTACTCTTTTAAAAAGCTAATATTTTTTATGGTATGAAACAAAAATATAATTTCCCTTATGTATTAAATTATAAAAATTGGGTATTTAAAATAGATAGAAAATAAATATCACATGAATCATATAACACCAACCTGTGGAATCGCCATATTGGTCACGCAAAAGAGAAGTGTATTACAATTCTCTATCAAGATGTTTATTTAGAAACTATTAATCTAAGACCACTAAAATATTTTATTCTTGTTTTCAGAGAAAAATTATCAAACCACTTTTAGGTGGATATGGAGAAACAAACACCAAACTTCTAGGATTGATAGACACTAAGGTGTGTAGACATTTCCTAGTATAATATAGATATTTTTATTATTACTTAATAATTTATAGTAATGAATTTTGTATATATGGATAGTTATACTTGATGATATATAAGTATGAGACCATTGAAAAATTTATATATTTCCCGAAATAGAAAATCAAATTTATTTGAAGATAAAAAAGATTCCATATAATCGATCTTGTGAATATATTAAACAAAAGTTTATCAAATTTCAATTTTGTCCAAATTTTTATCCCAACTCACTTCAACATATAAAATATAGTGAAATCTGTTTATTGAATGGATGAACCATACCTTTCTCGATATGTTAAGGATGATGATAATTTATATATGTCGTCCATTATCCTTTTTGGTATAGTAATTATTGGCTTCAGAACGCATTCTAAATTGATTACCAAATAAGGAGGAAAACAATATTCTATATGAGTTAATGTATAGTTATAAATATATTTTGTCACACTCATGTATGGTGGTGTGCGACATTTATTAAATATATATAGGGAAAAAATCTTGCACCCCAAGGCATGAAGTTTATCGTTATAGGGTATTCAAATGAAATAAGGCGATTCTATCTTTAAAATACAAAAAAAAATAAGGTTCATATTAGAATAAATTATTTTATTCTGGAGATTGATAAAACTCAAAAGAAGGATAGTGGGAGGAAGATTGAATTTGATACATTTTATTCTCAAGATACATAATAGTTAGTATAGTAATAGATTCTCCAAGTCCCCATTGAAGATGCTTTTCTTGAAACACATGTACTATGGTGGATTGTTTGAGAGGTAAAAGATGCAAATTGATACTATAATCTAGTCACTAAATATGGTGATTGGTTTTTGGTTTAAAATAATGAACCTCTATACTACAAAGAGGTTGTATAGTGATTATAAGGTATAATATGGAATGAATACATGAATTATACGAATGATTCAATGTAGAAAAATCATGTTTGGGTTTTGGTTGATCTCTTATTTGGTATAAATCATGTTTGTTATAATGATTAGTCAATATCAAATTGGAGATTTATGGTAGGTAAAATATATTAAAACCACAAGTATTGGATAAATGGTTTAAAAAATATCTACGAATTTACAATAAAAGAATATTTTATCTGGATTTAATGTTTAAATCCATCAAAACTATACCTGATATAGAATCTTTCCATGACTTTGAATTATTGTATATGGATGTAAAAACATCATTCTTTATTGGGATCCTTTATAAAAACGTTTTTATGACATAATAAGATATTTTTGTGACCTAAAGAGATTGTAAATTTATTGTGTGTTGTATAGATCCATATATGAATTTAAATGTGCATCTAGGTCATGGAACATTTATTTTGATGAAGATATAAACAAAATTGGTTTCATTAATAATAAATCCAATCCATATATTTACAAGAGGTTTAGTTGGAGGGATGTTGATATCCTAGTAGTATATGTTTATGATATATTACTTATTTGAGTGATATACCAGTCATACAGTTAGTTAATGAATGGTTAAACAAGTTCTTCTATATAAAGAACTTAGGTAAATTATCCAACATTATAGGGATCAAAATCATTGGTTATAGATCAAAGAGTATTAATGGAATACATCATGGTCCATAAATTGACAATAAAATAAAGGGATTTGTAATGAAATCAATCTAAGAGAGGATTTCTTCCAAGGTCACATGTAATACATATTTCAAATAAAATTTATCCACAGTCACTAGAGGATAATGAGATAATGAGTATGTTACTATATGATTCTGTGATACTATAAATCATGTATTCTATTTTATGTACTTTTATTTAAGCTACCTATTCCAGGATCATGGAAGGAAGATATCAAAATGATCTTAGTGAACCACATTGGTCGGGAATTAAGGTTATCCTTATGTATATGGGAATAACTAAATAAATGATCATGGTGTATCTATGAGTTGGGGAAATATTCATAAATATTTATACTGATGTGAAATTTCAAATACTATAGAATCATCAAAAGTTATATTTAAAATATGAATTCAATATCAACAGAGCATAAAATAGCTAATAGAGTTTTAAGCATCTCGTTTCCACTATTTATGTAGTGGAATTTGAGTATATAGCATCTTTTGATGCATCCAGATAGGCTCTCTGTAGACCCAAAATATCCCAAAATATTGGTGTGGTTTAAATAAATAAATACAACATCACCCTATTATATGATAATATTGTAGTGTTGGATCTCATAAAAGAGAAAATTTCATTCCAACAGACAAGGAACATACTCCATTAGTATCACATATATGTGGATTTTTTAGAGGGTGTTAAGTAGTGGTGAGTTGCGTTTCCATGGATGGAAAAATGATAGACACCATGATTGTAGCCTCATCTCGGTAAAAGTATGAATATACCATGAGAGTTAGTAGAGTAATATAAATTAGTAGTTGGATTTAGTTCAAGCTAGAGTCTGTTCATGTTGTTTCCCAATATCTTACTTTTATATTCTTTTATGATAATGTCAATTCATTATTTTTAGCATTAATAAATATTTTATCACATCATTATTGTTATTATACATGACATGGAATGTGATAATATTCTATGGATAAATACACACTAAAATTTCATAAAAGATTCCTACTAAGATGAAAAAACCAAAACCGCCATGATAATATTCTTAAATATATCTTATATAATAGGATTATATCATTTTATACAACTAAAATGATATAGTTTATTAGGGGTTATGGCTTTTAGGACCTTGATGAAAATTCTCATGGTGTGTTCTCTTTGTAATTTCTAGTGCACATGATCACTTCAACATGACCATCCCGTAAGAATTCAAAATTTATTTATTTAATTGTATGTCACTATATTTAGACAAGTGCATTGACCCTCGTATTTAAATATCATTATTAATTGATGTTTATTTTGATGAATTGATAAAAACAATAACAACATATGTTATTGGAAATGTTTGATTCATTGTGTATGTCATGAGTAATATTTCATTAAAGAATAAAGTGAGAAAGGATTTTTACCTTAAATTCTTTATCTGAAGTTAATATCTTTTTCATATTTATGTAAAATAAATAAATTAAATAGCTACATGCACATGGGGTTATGTGGGGATGTTCATTTCCAGAATGATAAAGGAAAAGTCATGGAGCATGTAGGTTAATGAGACAAGCATGAAACCATATGGATTAGATATAAATTGATAACTACTATAATACATAGTATACATTTGTGTGAGGTTTTATAATGTTGCGATATTTGATTCTTTCTCTATGGGTTCCGTTTCAAATTTCTTGATGCTAACCACAGACTTTGGGTAGTTATACCTTACTCCATAGAGAAATAGGACCATAGGGCCATACACTAAGTGTATCCGGAACCATTGTTAAACATTAAATATTATCTATTATTAAAATATTTAATAAATATTATTATTATAAATGGTTAAATAATTATTCGTTTATGTTTATTTTCTATTTTCCATCATGATTCATTTGAGAGAATATTTTACAAGTGGAATATTTAAATATCTATTTTCTATTTTGTGAATATAATATTTTTTTTAAGTTGGGAATAATTTAGTGACACTTATTTATTAAATAAATAGATATTACTGAAGCCCAATAAATATTTTCGAGGAATAATGTAATGAGTTTAATGGCCTGATGTGAAATGATAAATCTTAAGTGTTATTTTAATACATTCAAATATTATTCAGGAATTAATATTTAATTAATTCACTGGTTCTATGAATGTCAAGAAATAATAATAATAATATAATTATTATATACATGGTGTTCTATGGGGATTAGGGAAATAATAAGGGTGAATATGAAATTATTATTTTATAACCCTATCACTATTTAGACTCAAATATATTATTCCCAAAATAAAATGATATCCATTTTGTTGGTACTACACAACGACATCATATAACCCTATCAATCCCAACATAGAACCTCCACATTATCACTCTTAGGAATGATGAGAAATCCTCATCCACAAACCTTATTGATTAAATAGAGATTAATATATATCCTTCATGGATGTTATTATCACCGAGATCAAATAATAACCACAAAACCATTTGGATCTTTAATTCTAGCACACAAAGATTCTTAGAGTGATAATCAGACGTTCATGATACACATGTGAATCAACACAAAATGTAACCTACAAATTATTATGTTGATGAAATGATGGTATGGCATAAAAACACGATAATATTCTTCTTAAAACTAATATTACATCATAAATTTATTATTTAACTATGTAAATAAATTTTAAATCAATTTTTAGTAATTCTATGAAGGGTTCTAGTACTCTAATTTAAATTAATATTTTATTTCAATTCCATTAGATGTTTCTTTGTTTGTTTACATAAATCTCAGATTAATCATCTATTATGGACAAAATCTATTTTTTTCATGCCCTTCTTAAACTTCCACTGCACCCAAGACCATTATTTATTTCCCTATACTATTATTATATAGTACGGTCAATTTTTTCACTTGATGTGTAACATTACTATGAAATGTAAAATTCTCAGTATTTTTCATAATTAAATAGTCATTGGGAAATAATACTTATTCAATTAAATAAATAAATAAATTCTTTTCATTGTAACATTCTCCCCCACTAAAGAAATTTCTCCCCCAAAAATTTATGTCTTTCCTAAAAATAAATAAGATAATTTTCTTCAATCTATTTTTAGGCTCTCATGTTTCATATTAATACCTTTAATTTCTCTACAATATTTTTACTAATGGGGTTTTCTTTGACCATATTATGTGTTCCCTTTAATTAATAATTTAGATTAGTTCCTCTTAAAATGTCTGTCTAGATTCAAATTTATCAGAATCTGTTTCTATTATATGTAGTGGTTCTAACATATAATATCTTAATATGGAAACATGGAATAATTTTTAGACATTGGAAGGATTTTTAGGTAGTTCTAACAAGTTGGAAACTACCTGAATATTATATAGAATCTCAAATAGCTCAATATACTTTGGGATTAGTGTCCCCTTATTTCCAAATCTCATGACCCATTTCCCTGGTGTGAGGAATAAAGATCCCCAATATGAAAGTATAATTCCTTCCATTGATTATTAGGATAAACCAATTTTGCACTTTGATCATCCAAGAGTGTTTCTTGATCAAATGTATTTTTTACTTATTGTCATTCATAATGTTCAGTACCAAATCTTTTTGTTCTATAACTTCATCCCAACATGTTATAGTACAATACCATTTCCTATAGAGTTCATCCTAAAGATGCATTTCAATACAGAAGTACAAAGTATGTTCGTAGGTGAATTCAAAAAGTGGAATATTCTGATCCCAAATCTTTGAGGAATCAATGGAGATAACCCATATCAATTCGTCCAATTCATTATTAATCCTCTTAATATTCCCATAGTTATACATATGATAAGATATTTTATTTTTTACTTCTTTATTCATAGCAGTTGGAAGGATCCTCTATAATTTTGAAGTAAAATTTGGACCATGGTCTAAAATAATTGACTATATTGCATCATAAAGTAACTCAACATCTTGAATATACTATTTTTCAAGGCACTCAAGGGAGAAATGTTCTCATTTACAAAATGGGTAGTCTTCATTAATCTCTCAATTATTACCCATATAAAATTATTTCCCTTATATGTCATCGGATGGACTATATTATAGTCTGTTGTGACGTTTTCTAACATTCATACAAGTTTGGGTAGTGGTTTTAACATTCCACTCGGTATTATTTTATTAACCTTTAATTTCTGAAGTACCAAAAATATCAAAATAAAAATTGAAATTACCCTTTTTATATTGTTCAAAAAATAATGATCTCATAGATCTCTATAAATTTTGGTGATTTTAGAATATGTTGAGAGAACATAGTTGTGAGCTTAATTCATCATCACATTCTTAAAATGCGTGATTTGTGGGAAAAATAACCTCATACCAAAACATAGATCCCACTTTTGATCATAATTAAACATAGAAAACAAACCATTTTATAAAACATCTATTATTTTTTATTTTGGATTTTATATTTTTAATTTGTTGATCTTCTCAAGTAATCATTCTTGGTAAATAATTTGTGATAGTATTGATGATGTACCTCCTCTTATGAATTCAATGGAAATATTTACCAAAAAATTGAACTCATTAAATCCCCATCTATTATTGAATTATGGGGTTATTACCAACCACTTCATTAATTGATTTGTATACTTTTACTGGGTGATAATGAACAAAATAATCATATTCCTTAAGAAGATCTAACCATATCATATGTATCATGTTCTGTTCTATTAATGTAGATATGAGCTTTATAATTTGTGGACCTATGTATATATCTTACTTCTCCTCATAATGATAATATATCAATATCATTAATGAAATGATTACTAAAACTATATCCAAATCAGGGGTAGGATTATTCTTTTCATGAGGCTTCAAGTATTTAGGTGCATAGAGAGTCACAATGTTATCATTAATGAGTACACATACAATTTCATTCAAGTATGCATAATTATAAATAAAAAATAATTCCATTTTATTGTTTAAAGTTATAATAAGTACACTAACCAACCTCTTTATCATTTTTTTAAAACTTTCCTCATACCCCATTCTCTATATAATCTTATCTTCCTTTTGAGTTAACTTGGTTAGTGTAATAGAAATATTTGAAAAATAAAAAACCTTCTATAGTATTATTCTATATCCTATAAATTAAAAAATTTAGTAATATTTATAGTATTAGGCCAATCCTATATGACAATTGAATTTTATAGATTAATTGACATTCATTCCCCGGTCTTATCTTCTTCTAGAAACGTTTCATGTTGTATCAAGAACTCACATTTACTAAATTTTAAAAAAAATATCTTTCAATATAGTTTGAAATATGAATTTATACGACCCTAATAAACCATGAGATTATTAGAATATATCAAAATATCATTAATATTGACCATAAAAAGTTATCCAGATAATACCTAAAATCTAATTTCATCAAATATATAAATATACTAGACTAATTGTTCATCCAAATATTATAACAACAAACTCAAAATAACAATATCTTTTTCAGAAGATAGGCTTCAAAATATATTATTTCTTCACCCTCAGATAATGTTACCAAAATTAGAGGTCCATATTGGAGAATAATTGTGCCTCATGAAGCTATAAGAATAATCCCTTATTACTTGGAAGAGTTTATTTAATCTGTACTATATTCCCATTAAGTTCACTATAATCAATGCATAGCCACATTGATATACCCTTCTTATTCAAAGATAGAACATTTTATCCCCATAGAGATGCACCCTATTTAATTAAAACATTCTCTAAAATATATTTTTGTTTCTTCTTCAATTCAACTGACTAAACATGTTATATTCTTTATGGGGTCCCCTATATTAGCTAGGATACATGTATGATTTTAATCGGTAACTCTACCATTTTTTAACGAGAATTGATAGGTAATATTTGCAGAAACACATCAATTTATTCTTAAAAAATGGGTACATTTATATCTTATAGTTTAAATTTCTTCCACTTTTTCACCATGCATTTTCAAAAATAAAGAAATATGAGTTTTTTATCGTGACATTGAACATGATTATATATATCTCCTTTGAAAATAATTATAATTTTTTCCATGAAGATAAATGAAATTAATTTTCATCTATTGTTCATCATGGAATTATAATTTTTAAAACAATATATCTATAATATAATGACTAATTCCATAATAGGAATTACCAATAGGTTATTAGAGATATTTTACTCACCCAGGTCAGTAGGTGTGTCTCTATACATCCATATTTCATGAATAGGTTCACATAAATTTTTAACTAAAAAAATATACCACAAGTATTTATAAGTTTAATTTATTGGGTTTTTAAACATCAATTAAATAATAGAATGGGTGGAAGAAAAATCAAATATTGAACTTTATAAATTTGAATATAAGATTAGAGTACCCACCACTTCATTAAATTCCAATATATTAGATGTTTTAATGAAAGACCCAATATTTATTCTTTACTTTGTAATAGGGTTGATGATAATTTCCATCCATTATCTTCTTATTTAGATATTGTTTATAGTTATTCCCATGCCCCCTAAACATGATGAATCTTACTCTAGGTTATACTTGAACTATCTTACATTTTTAATTTTCATTTAGATGTGGTGGATATAAATCTCTATGATTATTTCATGAAATATTGAAATCTCTTCTAAACATGGAACAACTTTAACATCCTTTAAGATAATTCCTAACATTATTCTTCCCAAACATGTTTTACATGAATGTTTTTTGTTCCTTCATATCTCTTTCATGGAAACAATTCCATCCAAATTTTAAATTTCAATCCTCTTATTTTCATTTAGTACATGAGACCAATTTGTATCCCCAAACTCCATTTCATCTTTGATATCACACCGCACCATTTCCTCATAATACCAAATGTTGCAAATTTCAAGATCTTTTAATATACAAGTTCATTGTATGTTAAGATATTTATTTATATCAAATTGGAATTAATGAAAAATTATGAAGAATATCACACAATCCTTGTGAAGCTAATTTCATAAAATCCCTAAAATTCTTTCGCATTTTTCTTCCTCGCGATTAATTACCTCACCTCATGGTTTGGAAGGTGCAAGGAAAATTCCCTTTGGAAAAATATTTTTATGTTTTTTGACTCTATAGTTTTAACCTCATCCATTTGTATTATTTTATTGATTATTGGAAAAAAATTTATAGTCCTATCCCTCTATGTAGTATACGTCAAAAATAAAATTCTAATGATCAAAATAATAGATTATAGAAAATATATATATAGTTTGGATTTATTATTCTATGATCAAAGGATTATAGGGCCTACTAAAAGATGGTATTCGTTGATGCATGGAGAATCCAACAAGTGTTTGATCCTTCTATGGTGATGTTGGATGCTTCACACTGTTAATATTATTAAGTGCAACATGTTTTATCATCCTCATTAAATATTAAACACCATCATCCATCATATTATTGAGGTAATCACTGAATTTTCCATTATATTAATTATTTACACAGACCCTTCTTTTTCATTTCATTTTTACAATGTGAAGAAAAATGATTCATATTATTACTTCATTAATTCTTATGATAAGAGTTATAAATTATAGTTAAATCATTAAATTACCTAATATCATACTTCTAGGATCTTATAATTCTATACTAAATTCTAAAAAAATAATTATGTTACAAAACCTTTATATTGGGTAATATAAAGAATGTGATGAAGTAAATAATATCCCCTGGGAGTTTCTAGACTAATATATAGTTTTATTCCCACAAATATTTCACTGATTAAAGATCGAGTTGATACTCAAAAATAGTTTTTTTGTTGATTACAATATGTTTCTCTCGCCATTACCACATCTTTATTCTAGTATCCTTATTGGGATTTAATTTATAAGAAATAGAAATTTTATGCATATTAATCATTTAGAGGGGTTTCAATATTAAGAAGTAGCCATATGGTTATTTCAATTGTTTTATACCCCTTATTTCCATAAATAACATAACCATTATTAAATAAAACAATGAGATCCCTCTTGTTTCATATATTAATTTTAACATAATTAATTAGAAAAAGATACATTAACAATTCCATGGATCATTTAAGGTTCTACAACATGGAAAATTGGAACATAATACAAGATTTATATATTGAATACATAAGCATAAACAATATTTTTTCATATTGAAATACTGTGTTATTATTCAATCCATGGTTACCTCACTGGAAGTTATTTTTGAAGTATATACATCAATAGAAAAGGGTGATAATAAATCCCGGTAAGGGGTAAAAAAATATACTAAAAATGAGTGATTATCGTGGATAAAACATGAGGCATAAAAATAAGACAATATATTAAATACATGAGTCAATATATATGATTATTATCATTTTTACATGAGGCATAACAAAGAAATGTGACTATAACATAAAAATGAGACCATTATCAGTATATCATCAAAGTTCATCAACAAGGTGTCATAAAACATATTAAAAATATTTTTAACCTAGGTATAATAAAACATTTCCTTGGAATTATGCAAAGGCATCATAAACATGTCACATCTGAAGATTAATTTTTCACCCAATGCATTAGGGTGTTATCATAGTGAACCCTAAATATGTTTACCATTATATTCTCCACCCAGGTCCTATATCATAAGAATATTATACATTTTAAGCCATGAGTAGGGAATGTGGGTTTTATAGAATGATTTAACAAAAAAAATGAATATCATGTTTAACTATTTGAATACCCTTGAATGAATTTAGGGTTTGGTATTAAGACATAAAATAATGTCATGGAAAATCAATAAATTATTTCTATGTATAATGGGTATTGATTATGGTATATGGAATGAGATTAATGAGATTAAAAGGTATTATCTCATTAATAAGGATTAATTTTAAAAATTAATTAATTACTATGATCAAATGATGACATAATTAAATGAAAACTTATATGCTCATTACAAGGATATAACATAAATAAAAGTGCATAGAAAGATAATCCATTACCTCAACAGACATTTCATAAACCTATAGGGATGATTCCTTGAGAGAATGTGTGATTTGATAAAGGGGTCAACAGGAGAATAATTTAGAGAGTGACATGATAATGTTCTAGGGAAGGAAATTATTGTTGTATGTATGTGGGTATTTATAACAAAATGTGAAAAATTGTTAATTATTTTTCAAATATAGCCTATGGATTGATTGGTTTTGTAAAACACAATTACCATTGGATACCGATTGTTTTGGATCATGGAATAAGACATTAAAAAAATATTTTATTACATATTATAATCTTATAACCTAATTCCTATTCAATATATTAATTTTACTACTAAAATAATCATTTAGTCCTTAAAATTCCTTTTAAATGTCCAAAGTACTTTTTCGTAAATTTTAATTTATTTATACATCTAAGAAATATTTCATACTAAAATAATAAAAAAATAATTCATTAATTACATTTATATAACTAAATACATATTATATATTACAACAACATTATTAAACAATTATAACTCATAGATATATCAAAAAGCACAAAATAATAATTTTATTATTCACTAAAAAATGTTATAACCCAGAAAATTTTCAAATTTTCACCCTTAAATAATTTGAGCATGATGATTATTAATATGATATTTATTTTACAAAAATAAATTATAATGTATGATACAAAATTAATTTAAATAAATATTTATTATTTTTATATTAAATATTATTTTTAAATGGGAACACTTTATGTTTTCAATTTAAGAAATTACGAATTTTTTAAAGTTATTTTTATTGATTAATAAGAAGTATATAATCTTGTAGTAACAATGTTAAAATAAAATTATTAAATATATTAGTTTTGAATTTACATTTAAATTGTTATATTTCTATTCTATTAGGAATTTTTATATTCCTAATGGTTATATAATGGTCACATTACAATAGTCAGGTAATAGTCATGTAATAGTTATATCCTAATAGAAATATTGCCCTTTATACCCAATATATACTACATCATTCTCATACTTCATCATTCACTACTTCACTTCCAATAGTTTCACACATCATGTGATAATGTCTAAAAAATTCATAATGTTACTCTTTCTTTTAACATCCATCATGGTAGGATTTATATTCATTTTAGAATTCATGCATATATAGTTTCCCTAACTGTTTACAATTTTACATATTGTTTATCTCTTATTACTATTATTCACAGTCCCGGAAAATATTATTCAACGATGTGTTATGTGGCAATAAAATTTATAATTTTATCTATGTGATTAATAATAATATATTCAATGTGAAATAGGAGTTATTCTATTAATAATATGACGAATTTTTCTAGTCATTAAAAAATCCACATAATTAGACTTTTTTATGAAATGAAATCATCATAATATCACTCATTCTAATCAGTGATTTTGTGGTTTTTAATTATTGGTTTTAATCATATGATAAATTTTTTACATTTGGTTATTTCCACAAAAGTTTACCTTTCTATTAACTTCAGGTGAAAAATCCAATATTGTTACACTATTTCCTCATGTACTCTCATGTTTCAAGTTTTTAATGGTAAAAAAATTAAATGATGATAAAATAACCTATGTAATTTTATTGATCTTATTATGAATATTTTCATCCATTATTTTTTTCCACTCCTTGTGATTTATATAAAAAAGGATGAATAAAAGGTAAATGATAACATGATTATGATGGATCACTCTATTGAACAATGTAATGTTGTTAGGTAATGGATAGAAAAGATTATCACCCATCATTTCACTATAATGGACATGGGTTTAGACTCTACCCCTAGGCATAGGTGATAAACTTATGTATTCAAGTCATGATCCCTTTCCAAGATTTTTTTCTATAATTATTTATTCCTCATAAACATCATTCTATAATTTTTTGAATTACTATCTAATTTTTTACATAATACTGTCATTCCAGTAATTAGAGTGTGGATTTTAGACTTTAACACCACTAATAAACAAGTTAAATTTGTGGTCATCTCAAATGGTTTAATATTAAGGGATCCAGCTTACACTTTGGTGTGGTTTTTCAACCATGCCTCCATCTCATACACTACAATAATTATGTTCTAAAATTTGGTATATAGAACACAATATTTTGAAACCCCAGATCCTCAAAATATAAAATGTAATGAAGATGGAATCTTTGATTATTTTATCTCACCCACAGGGGTTTTGGTGATCAATGATAGATGTTAAATTATTACATTCACCATATATATAGTTCTATTTGAAATTTTCTTTGTCATATACTTACTCATCGTATAAAAATAACTAATAATACTGAAAATGGTCAAATAGAGTAGGTTGTCGGTCAACTATATGAGATGATGATGTTGATTCAGAACTAATCACAATTAGGAATGGTTTAATAATTTGATCGAGATTCATTATGGAGTAAACATTATCTATGAGAATGACCATAGTTTTAATTAGAAAATATAAATGAAAAGGTTATATTATTGTACAATATATTATTTATGAAATGAATTGCCTAGATATTTACCATCATTTTTAGTAATCTAAATTTATTCTCTGTTATTATTAATATGATATGGTGTCAGGAAACATCATGCAGTAGATGTGTGTTACATTGAGAGGATTTTTACGTCTAATTTTTTAACAATCAATAACAGATGATGAAGTATAAACACTTGATATTTATCCACTAATTGAAAATCATTACGGTCAAAAAATGAAGGAATATCATTATTGGATTGGATGAAAATGGAAAATAATGTTTGTTGTGTACATAATCCTAGAAGGATAATGATGATGAATAATGATAATGAACGATGTTAAAATAAATGTTTAAAGAATAAATAATGAAATTTTATTGATTATTCATGAAATATGAGAAGCTCTCATGATAGTTGGATGTCAAATAAATAAGTATGAAGTTCTGAGAAGTTACATATAAGATCAGAAGGCATTTTAATAAAAATTGTTTTATTATGGATAATGGAAATGATTACCAATATCTAAAAAAATTAGGATCAAATTACAGGGGGGAATTTCCCTTCCCCATGAAATGATGTTTCACTATAGTGAAGACTAGTTAAAAAATATAGGATATAATAGTTTATAAATCTGAAAGTTACAAATCGAATAATAACATGTTGTAAAAAAATAAAAATATGAATGATGTTTTGAAAAAAATGGAAATGTATATGATCATAAGATTGATACATATTGTTATGTCAGGAATCATGTTGTGATGAATATACAAGTAGACTTTCTAATATCTACTTATTAGAGTTCCAATACATTAATCAATTTCAAGGAATGTAGTAATTTCAAATTGTATTTTTGTTGTTTTTTAATTTTTTTACACATATAACTATAAAATACCACATAAATAAGATTTATTGAGAAGATTATTTTATTTCAATAGTTTAATACCACACTATATTATATAGTAATGAATAATATGAAAACTATCTAGTAGTTGACTGAAGTTATAGGGGAAATTTCTCCTAGATTCATAAAGAATCTAGTCACATTATGATTATGGTTTTCTCAAAAATTTGAATATAGGTAATGACATGGAAGTCACGTAGGGGTTTGATAGTTATTCAGGAAACTATTAACTACCAGGATTCAATTCATTGAAGGATATTTTACTAGGGAATATCAGAAGGGTATATTTGATCTTGAGGTAGTTGACAATTATCCTATATTTGAATTAAAAATTTTAAAATTAAATTATCGTTGGTAATATTATAATCTATTTTAATAAATTGAAAAATGAGATAAAATAATATAGAATAAGGAATATAGAATAAAAATGATTTTTGTATTCCCAAAGTGGATGAATGGGACTCAAAAAGGACATTTTTATAAACTTGAATGGAAGAAGAATTTTTTTGAAACTGGTTTGGATTATCCTTTTCATGAACCATATTTGTTTGACCCTAAACTGGTCACCCTAGTCGGCATGTGATAAGGCCCGAGGGGGATTCTTGATCCTCCTAAGTTTTCGAGAAGATCCATGGGAATCAACAGAGTGACTATGGGAATGATTTATTCCAATTTAATTAAATAAAAGCAGCAGAATTATAAAAGAGAAACCCAAAATTAAATAAAATAAATAGAACAAAAATCATTAACTATAAAATAAAACTAACTGAACATGATGACCACTAAAACTCTATGTCAACTCATGGGTCACACACTAATCACAAGACTCAGCATCACCCATGGTGATCGAGATCAATCTGAATTCTAAACCTGAGTGTAGAAAGAACAACAAAGTATAAGCGTGATTATTATAACATAGTAAGAATACCAATGTAATCTATTTTTAAATTCATTTCCTTTAAATAAATGAATCATCAATTTTGTGTTCGAACTATAATATATAAAATAAATTTTTTGACACATTTATTTCATTAACGAAAATCTAGGTCAATTTTCCTTTTTATTTTAAACCAGTTTCAGGTCAAAGATGGAAGCCTCAACCTTTTAAAGAAATAGGGACATAGAAGAAGAAAGTGTAAAACATTTTTAAGACTAATCTCCATAAGCATTAAAAAATTATTAAATTTTTTCATAAATTCACTCTACTATTATTTAAAGAACAATATTCCAACAACAAGACCAATGTGAGGATTTCACCAAAGAGTGACCAATGATATGATGCACCATAGTCATCTGTCGAATATAACTATGTGTAAAAATATATGGGAGAACCTAGGATATCTTGAGTAATATAGAACGTAGTATACATGTGACTCGTCCCAAAGGAATGCCTTACTTGATGATGTCACAATGCTCGAACACCCTATCATCACCCTACTTGGCCATATCGATGGGCCCAATCCCATAGCTATAATAACAAAATATCCCAATGCTATGGGACATAAGCCAATTGATAATCTGAATTAGTGCATCAATCGTTCACTGAAATGTTTCTCACTATTCTAGGTTCCCATGTCACTATTAATAAGTGGGTGAGACAACAATGTCAAATAAGCAATTCATCAGACATACATGCATCACACACAAGCGGAAAACACAAAATTCTCCCATGAATCACTCTAAGGGACATTTTTCCTTTTTAACATCAACAAATGAAACATGAGGGAAGTCTCATCGGGGAAACGCACATTCCATATTCTTCTAACAAGGAAAGAGCTTCATCCCAAAGATAGTTGTTCAAAAAATTTTGTTTATATAAGTACCAAACTAGCCTCATTAAACCGTTTAACATTAAACCATTTCCAAATAATCAACACATGACAATGCATTTCCAAAAAATCCTATAAACCTTAAATCTAGTCTCAAAATCATTTGTAACCTCCTTTACGAAATCTATTTGAGAAACCTAAACACATTATCAACCTAATAAATTTTTTAAAAACAAAAATTTACTTAAAAAGTCCCACTGGGAATTCTGATAAACATTTGGTAAACACTTTGTATACACAATAAAAAAATAGTATCATGAAATCAAAGAGAAAGGGGAATTAACATTATTATTCTTTAAAAATTTTCACTAAAAAACCATATATCACGTGGTGTCATTTAATAAGGGTGATAAAATAAATAAATCAATAATTCTAAAATTTATGTTCTAATTCATGGGAGTCCTACCTCAAAATAGGAGTGTACTGAGATGAACAATTTGGCGCAAAAAACCTTGGGGGAAGATCTCTCCACAACTATGAACAAATACCCTCCAATATATATATATATATAACCCTTAATACAATACAAATATTCCGACACCAATAGGGAGTATGTGTAAGGATAATATATATATATATATACCTAGGTATTTGTATACAACTCTTCGAGGATCCACCCAACAATATAATTAATCTATGTAGAACCTATACATAAAACATTTTCATTTCTAAAACAAGATTCCCATTATTTAAAAAATTCTCCACACTTACTAAATAGTTCAAAAAAGGCCAACATGCGAATACTAATCGATTTTCCATTTTACTCACCTCGAAAACTCATTTAAAATGTTATTACCATCACTCACACAATTTATAAATTTCCATTTTACAAAAAAAATAAAAAAAAACAATTAATACAAACTGAATCCGTGGGACAAGCCCCTTTGTATATCCTTATATAATCCAAGATCATTTTGAAAACATCCCTTTCTCCATTTAAAACCATCTACAATTCCTATTGAAAAGTGGAAATCAAGTTCACATGTAAAGTATTTTATCTTTATTCAAAAACACATTCCAACATCATCTGTACCATAAGTTCCCTAAAAAATGTTCATACCCACCAAACAACCCCTAAAAACATTTTCATGACACGTCACACCAATAATCTCACACAAAACACAGCCAATTGAATTTATAATATTTGTCCTTGTCACATCGCATGACAATATAATTAAAAATCACTTTTTTCACCCCACATTTAAACCATATAAAAAATTTATAAATGTAAAAAAGAAAACTAAATTCATCTAAAAATGTTATGGCATAAAAGCACCTACCTAGGGTGAAGGAAATACTAGAATTTTGTGTGAAACACCAATATCACTTCAACTGCACCTCAAGAACACAATATCAAACCATCAAAATGGAAGACTGAACCAAAAGTTTGCTAACCCACAATATAGGGTCCCTCCAAGGAAATGGGGATGATGGAATGAGGGAAAATCACTGTAAAAATGTAGGAGAGGGAGACAGAGGGCGTACATAGGTGGATCGAGTAGAATCATGGAGAGGGGAGTCTTTCCGGTAGGGTGGAGTGGACATGGATTAGAGGTCTATGTGGGGGGGGGTTGCATTGCATGACTAGATGATGGAGGGAGCACCACACATGGAGATGTGGATGAATGGTTGGCGAAGGGTTGGGGGCATACGAAAGCGCTCTGGATAAGGGGGTCACAATAAAGAAGGATGGAGAGGGGGTTATATTGAACATGGTAAGGGGGAGGGGTAGAAGTTATATATGTTATTATTATCATTATTTTTATTTTAATTTTTTTGGATTTTAATTTAATTAATTTAATTTAATAATTGACTTAGCGGCATATGGTTCAGGTCAGGGAGTGAAAATTCTCCCCAACATGAAAATAATATTCTCATAGAAAGTCCCAAAAGATTCAATTGATCAAAAACAAAGAAAGGATGAACTACAACCCATAGAAAAATTGAGACACTGAAAGACCAAAAAACCAACACTCTCTTTTGTTCAGATCCCAAAACTACAGAATCTCAAAAAGAATCTACGAGACCATCCTCAAAATATGTCACTCATCCAAGGAACACATTACAAAAGACCAAATTGTTTAAACAATAAATGAAGTGATTACAAATAAGAGACTCACCATTTTATAAACACCACCCAACAAGGAACACTCCAAACCCCAACATATAAATAATCTAAGAGGCTCATCGTTTTATGTTAGGGATCACCACGAGCATCTATTACATGAACAACTATTCAAGTCGACCAACAAATATGATTGTGGTAGAGTGGAGCAGAAATAGAAAGTGTTATGCAAATAAAACATAGAAGATGGGTTCATCACAAGATCATCTCATGGTGTCCTCCCCACCAAGTTAGGTTGTTAGAAAAAAAAAAGATTTCTCAAGCCGAAATAGCCCTTGAATCTTAACAAATTCCAAAAGACCACAATGAAATTAATCATAGGGAAAACACCACCATTTTAAATAAACAATATTAATAACATTAAAAATATATTCCCAGTAAAAAAATTCTGATAAGACCTACAACATCAGTTTTCTTACCCAAAACACGGAAACACCATGGAAGAAATTAATTACAACAAAAAGGAAATTTACAACCAAAGAAGCTTCTAACTGAGCTTGTGCCAGCACTACATTAATCAAATTGAGCTGGAAGGTTCTTCAAGGGACTATAAGGAGATCCATGTCAATTCCTGGTTCCACCCTGGATAATACTGTTCAATTGACCCAAACAACAACAAGTATGAAAGATCTAAGGTTCTTTGCTACATGAATACTTATTATGCCCTGACTTACCAGACTAAAAACAAAACCAAAACATACTCTTGGATGAATCTGGTGAGGAGAAAATAAAAGGCCTTTTTAAACCTCTTCTCAACTAGGTAGATGTAGCTAAAAAATATTTGATCTAAATATCCTACCTCACTACTTATTCATAATCATCAGGTAATGAAGACACTACCTGAAGGAATTCGGACCGAAGACCCCTTTTAATGAATCGAGCATTAAAAAATTCTCTCTAACGTGGTTGGGGAGATATGGAACTAGCTCATGGAAGTTCATAACATACACAAACACCATTAAATCAACTTGCTCAAGATCGTAAAACATTGAACCCATTTACATCTTCACATCATTGGGGAAGTTCTATTGGATTAACATGGATTTAAATCATTCCCATGAGCAATTCTTATGTGGTTCAGCCTGAAGAATTAATTTCCACCATTTACAACATAGGTCATCCAATGTGAATGTGGAAAGATAAAACAAGATAGGTTCAATATATTCAAGATGAAAAAATATCACCTCAATATTTAATATCAATTCCATAGATTTTCCTAGTTCTGGCTTCCCAAAAAATGAAGAGGGCTCAACTTTTAGAGCCCCTAGATGAAATCCTGAGATTGAGAACCACTTGCCTCCATATTCAAAATAGAAAATAAAAAAATCTAAAGAAATATTTGATCAACTAAAATACACACAATGAAATAACCACCCACAAACTCATTTCTAGACCCCTTATAAATCAATGGGGATGTAATCTGAAGACAGGGAGCATGAAACCAAATCAAAACATATCATAAATTGAATTTATAAATATCATTTTAAAATAAACAACCCAAACTGATAACACAATTTAAATAACTCCCCCAACACATCAAATCCAAATATTCTTAACTAAAGCACCAAATACAAAAAAGCAATATCACACACTCCCATAATTTAAAACATTGAAATCCTCCATTTTGTTTGAACATTTTTCAGAAAATGTTGCAAGCCTTATGAAACAAACACCCACCCTTGGTATTCCATTTAGCCTCACATATATAAATTATTATGGTAGCTCAATCACCCATCCATACATACCAATAACCATCCACTTACAAAAATTACAAAGTACCCTTTGTCAAAAACAAGAAAAATTGATAATTAATCTCTGTCACATCGCACACCAATACACTTATAAATCACATTTTACACCAAAAATTTAAAAATTGGTGGATATTTATAATTGAAAAAAATATAAAATATTCATCTAAAAATGGAATAGCATGGAAAAAAGAAATTGGGAGAATAAAATGCTAGAATTCGGTTCGAAACCCAAATCAAAAATCAACTTCACCATAAGCACACAAGATCGAACCCTAAAAACGGTACAAGGAACCAAAATTCAGTCAACCAATAATCTAGGGTTCCACCAAGGCATGAGGGGAAATATAATGAGGGAAATCTCCAGAAAAATGTCAAAGATGGATGTTGAGGGTTAAATTAGGTGGATTATGTGGAGATCCTAGAGAAATCGGGTGGAATCGTTGAGAGGGGATGCTCATTGGTAGGGAGGAGAGAACACAGACGAAAGGTTGGGTTTGGGAGGGGTTGCATCATGTGACCAATAGAAGGAGGGTGTGTCTCACAAGGACATGGAGGAGTAATGAATAGTGGAGGGGAGGTGGCACACAATAAGGTTCCAACAATGGGGGGTCACACATGAGAAGGCAGGAGAGGGGGGCTGCGTTGAGCATGGTAAGGGGGAGGGGGATAAGACAGATTGTGTTTTTTTATTATTACTATTTTAATTTTAATTTGATTTTAATTTAAATAGATTAAAATTGTTTAAATGACTCGGTGGCACATGGTTCAGGTTAGGGTGAGACAATATTTAAGATCAACATGAAGATAAGTTAATGGTTATAGTTTTACCTACACACATAAAGAGTAAATCATATAAATTAGTGAAGTTGGATCGCATCATTATTTTACATTAATTTTTCAATATCTAGAATCATGATATAGAATTTATGTATGGAAATTAGTGTGAAATTAATCTTAGTAAACTTGTAAGTAACCTGTAATTATGTAAATGAATATTTTCACCAACATATATGGAGAAACAGAAGAAGAGGTAGATACATTTGGTTAAGAGTTTCCTTACATAAATTTGTACTATAAATTATCCTTAGACTATATTAAACTTACCAAAATTATATATGTATAAAAACAGTGAGTTATACAAGATTATTGGTAAACAAACACAATGAGAGGTGTATCAATCTTAGATATATCATAGTGTGGGTGATCCAAGTAAAATCATTTTACAACTTTAATTTTACACATATAAATATATTAATTGGATTCTATTGGATTATAAAATTTTCTATGAAAAGGATTAACTGGTGTTTCTTCTGAAAAAGGAAAATGGGTCCCATGGAAATAGTGAAGGATGTAGGTTTAAATGTTCTAACACCTACTTCACCCCCATTGGGTGTCCCATATTCCTACATTGTGTCTTCTATTTTCTCTATTTAGATGGTGGAAAATTATATCTTAGTTCTTAATATAATAGGTTTTAAAACATCACACACATAAAAATATTTGTTCCCATCACTAAAAATAAATACATTCATCATAAAATAATATTAATATTAACCATGACAAAATTATTCTGTAAATAATTATAAAAAGGTGTATACTTTATTATAAATTATTAATGAAGCCTAATAATTATATCTATGATATTATAACTTTTATGTTTTACTTTCATATAATAAATAACCATATTTAACACTAGTAAAACTTGAATTATGATTCCTATATCTAAAATATGTTTAGAATCATGTAATATATGGTGTTAAAATATTAAATTGGTTTCATTTTTGAGACTATATTTTCCTTGCCTAAATTTTTTTTTCTTTTTAAAAGACAGATATCTCCACCCAAGAAACATGATATCTTTCTATAACAAATATCATTATATTCATATAGAGTATCTGAGATAGTTCTTAAAAATGAAAACATGATATCATTGGATTCTACAAAACCCCTAAAGAGAAATGGTGTACATTGTAGAAACGTAAATTATTTAGATCTCAATTATGTTACTTACATTTCAATGACTATAGATTCACATTGTGTCATAGAAGGTACTACCAAATGAGAGTAATATTATTACCTATAATTTTATTATCTCTAATATTTAAGAAATTAATAAGTCATTGTGAGTATTGATAGGCTGTTATAATAAAAATTTAACCATGCACCAAAAAAATATATTATCTTAGAAGTTAATATTTAGACCCTTAAAAAATTTCTCAATGATTGTTAATTATAAATGAGGGTTATAACTATTAATTCATTATGGGTGGTACTAAATGTGAATTTAATGGATTAGTATCCTTTCTTTTTTACACTATGGAGAACCTGTGAGAAGGTGTATACCCACTACATCCTATAAAAAATGGAAAAATAGTATAATTTATATTTTAAATTTACTATAAAGACAATAATGAAATTAATGATACCAGATTAGAAGGGATTAAATGTACTGGTAAAAATTATTTTTATCTACACTACTATATCTTTTTTATCATCCATATATTTATTAAACTCAATCAGATCAATGTTGAGGAATTAAAAAATCTATCATGTGTAGATTCCCCAGTTCTCAATGGAAATGGAATATAGATTCATGTACCTAAATAAATGATTTTACTTTTCTTAGATTCAAAATGAACATCAAATCATTATGATTAATAGAATACATAATTCAGAGGAGACAAAACCTAGTATTAGTGATTCTCTAAAAATAATTAAGGGATATTTTTAGACATGATGAGAAAAGATTATTCTAGACTGATGGGAAATAGGAAGTTTAAGGAATCTCTAGGTAAGGTATTTTGAATCTATTTAATGGAGTTGGAATAAAAAGTCATAGATTCATGGGATTTCATTTATCCTATATAGTTTTCCACCATGTAGATAGTTTCTATCATGTTTTTAGTAAATCGTTTATTATTTTTTGTTTGATGATTTTTTCACATTCATTATCCAGTGGATATATAATAGAATCCATTATCTTCATATATATCCCTTCAAGATTATTTTATATCCATGTTTTATTATATTTAGGGAATTAACTACTAAAATTATCATTATATGGTAATGTTATCAAGACATATGTATCCCTAAATGTTACTGTAAATGAAAATTGACTTATGATTATAGGATTATGTTTATTTTTAATTCTATAGCAGGTCACCGAATTTAACTTCTATAGATTAAAAATTTGGTTAGTGAATTTATATAGATCATTTGTATTATATATCACATCTTTATCATTGTGTGAAATTAGTACATAATTATGGTATGGTATCATAATAGATCATTCATAATATCTACAACTATCATCATAAATTATCATTCTAGTGGGTTCCTTATATTGGATAAAGATAAAATTTGAGTGTAGATCTAGGGTTCTCATATGTTCCTTTTCATTCTTATATATGGGTCAAACCCCCTAGATTTTCAAAATAAACATCTTAAGTATTAAATGTTGAATGGATATGGGGTCTTTGAATTTATATCCCCAACGTTATTCCATGACCAATCCTCGGATAAATAAAAATGTGTCTTAGATATAATGTGATGACTTATCCTGGATTATGCAACCTGATGTTTTGTTAATGCTTGCAAGATTTTTTCACTTTAAAATGAACAAACACGACACATTATATTAGTTTATTTGTTACAAATGTCTTTTCCCAACCAGAATATTTCATATTTTATATATATATATATATAGTAAAATCCAATTAATAACAAGTAAATGAAACCAATATTTTGTGTTTTTATAAATCTGGATTAGGTCTCTTTCCCCAATCTATGTATTTTTCATATTATAGTGTAAGATATAATTTACTAACCAATATGTATGTACATATACATAAAAATTCATTGGTTTAATTCTTAACTTTAATCAATCCATGGTTCCCTAAAAATATTTACAAAAAAATTAATTGAGAAAAGGACAGTGATGAAGACGATGCTCCTTTTATGTCTTGTTTCGAGCAGACACTAATAATACTCTATCTATGATTACGGTATGTTCCTCATCATACAAAGCACTATATAGTGAAAAACTATTGTATAAATATCCCAATATTTTGATCCCATACATATTTGATATATCATAGAGTATTCTAAACACCACTTAATGAAATAAATATAATATTTTTCTCTCTAGGATACTTGGACAGATGAGACAGGGATTAATTTTTATTTCTGTGTGTGAGAAACTTGGATACCCTAGTTAACATTTATAATCCAACGTAAATTTTATTATATTTAAATTTAATACCATGATATTAGTCCAATTATGGTCAAGAATATAAGATGTCAAAGTTTATGATTGAACAATGAAATTTTATTTATCACTATCGTATTCATATTTTATTAAAGAGAAGATAATTGATATATATTTTTCTATTGCTTGATTGAATGTATGTTGATAATTATTCATGACTAGGTAGAGTTTCTTTTCATTATAAAACACCTTAGAGTTTTGTTAACTAATAAAATATTCCCAAAATTGACACATTGGTTTGTGTAGTGTCATGTGAATAGGTAAACCACTTAGATTTTTTAATTTGGGATAATAACTAGTTCAATATATTGAAAAAGTAAACCCACAAAAATAATATGACGTAACAATGGGTGACACCAATGGTTAAATCCTATTATGGATAAATATAATTGGTGGAAATGGGTTATCTTTTATCAAATTTTATAATCAACACTATCAAGAATATCCATTCAAATTTTAGGTAATTCATGTAGTTAAACACACTATTATGAATAGACAATCATTTGTGTAATGAAATAATATATGTGTTAGAGTTTGGGAAATTTTTATATGGTTACAATGATAGTTAATTTTTGAATATGTTCAAATAAAAAAACAAAGTATTTTTTTATATTTTGCAATTACACACATGATATACAAGATTGATATTCTCACACATCTTGTTTCAAAAATGTTAAAGCACAAAGATCTCTAGAATAAAAGATATAATCAACACGTGTGATTTATTGTGTAATATTATAAGAAAAATTCATTTATTCTTGTTTTTCATTTTTAACTGATATTATTTTTCCAAATATTTATGAACGTCATTGGATACTACTATAAATTTTATTGAACTATATATTGGTTTAAAAGAGATAATTCATCTACCGATTTCACATAAAAATATCAAAACACATATTAGAACTTTTATTCTCATAATTATAACCCATTCAACAAGATAAAATATAATTAATAGTGGGAATTTATAAACACTAAAAAGTGTATCTAAAACATTAAGAAAAATATTAAGAATAAGTGTACATTTTTTTCATGGAGAACAATGAAGTAACATTGAACTTGTATGACTACTCTAACCATAAAAATTTTCATTAAAAAAATAATACCTCTATAAATAAAAAAAATTATTCAACCACATACAAATTACTAATTATTCTAAACCATAATTGATTTATAAATATTAAATTTTGACATCTAAATCAAGGATAAATTCAAAGGACTTTAAAATATTTTGAACTGTGTGAGTAATAAATTTGTGAACCTTCTAGGAAGGATAAACTCACATAAGAAAAATTGAAAATATAAAAAATGGAAAATATAAATACAGATTAAATTTATTATATAACTCATAAATTAAGCATTATTTATTTTCACATAAGGTAAATAGATTAAAATTTGGATTACAGTGATATCCTTTACATGGTGTAACATCTCAATTTTTGGAGGTACATTTTAATTTTTATATAAAATATCAATGAATTTATTATCATTCTATTTAAATTTGTATTTGGGGATTGAGGTTAAAGGAACGATATGGTGGAGTAGATCATGGTGTAAGTTTTTTGAATTTCCTATAAAAGGTTCCCTCTAGTTATAGGGGTGGGGATTGAAGGGTTTTAGTGGATAATTATATGACCAATCAGTAGTATAAAAAAACTCATATAATGTTGTATATATATAAAAATATATCAACATCTAAAATAAGTGAATAAAATAACTGTGAATATCGAGATAAAAAACTCTATATTCTATCATTGATGGAGTATACATGATGTCTATCACTAGAACATCAGATAAATTATTTATGGATCCGAAGGGATTACATTAATAAAAGAATCAGATAATATTTATTAAGGATTTATAAATGTAAAAGGGGTGCTAGAGCATTCACTTAGGGATAAAATTAATTTCTTAGGGAAGATAGTGTCAATATTCTTTTATACAATCAGTCAAACCCAATAGGAGGATCCCGACCCGTTTATATAGGAAAATGTGTCAACCATATTAAAAATTTTCAATTTGTATTTATTTTTATTGGTATTATTGTTTTAACTCATTAAACTAATGCAATCCATTTATTCCACTTATAATTTATTATAAATGATGAAACCATGTGGAAGATGCTTGAACCTAATGTCATGCATATGTGGATGATTTATTCACTTATCCTATACTATTGGGTACAAAATATTGTGTCATGTACATCATATAAATATATATTAAGTTTAAAAAAACAATCATTCATTTTCAACATATTCCATAAATACTTTATCCAAAAATCCATAACTCTTTGTGAATCCATTAGAACCTCCTCCTAGAAAATGTTTCATTAAACACTCTTCATTTTTGAGTTACCACTTTATCCAAAAAATAACAGTTATCCAATTGGCTAATTGTAAGACTACGACAACACATATCATTCATACAATTTATTTAATTATTTATTATATAAAGATACACATAATTAAACCCTTAAAGATGATATTTCCTCATACATTATGGATGTTAGGTATATGATAAAATTACTAAAAAATGAGTATAACATCAATATTTAAAACTAGAAAACATACCCTGATATTACTTTGATATTTTAAAACTAAATGAGATAACCTTGTTAGGAACATAAAAAACGAGTGAGATATAAATCCTCGAAAAGGAATAATAAAATCATAAGAAGATGAAACTAATAAATTTGAGTTAATAGGAATATCAATGACGCATAAAAGGGGTTAGAATCATTAACTTGAAAATGAAACCAATATATATGAAGATAAAATAAATCCATCATGGTAATGTTGAAAAACATAAAACATGAAATTATAAATATATTTCAAGGGTAAACACAAATTTAAAATAACATAGAATTCCTTGGAAAAAATCATTTACACCATTTCTGGAATCTCATGAGATAAAAATACTACCCAATATATTAATGGGATATATAATTCTAGGCCCACCCATCACATTCATATAATGTATATGCATATGTGTTCCACAAATATCATGCAACATAAGGATTTATTTCTTAATTTTTAAATACATAATTTTTGAGTGTGGTAAAAATAAACATAAATACACACTAAATTAAGTATATATAAAAATAGGATAATAAATTTGAGGTAGAATGGGGGTGGTTAATCAAAACAAAAAATGTTTGTCATGGAAAATAATTAGATTATTTCATCACCATAAAGAGAACACATAAATATTCCTTGAAATTTAAATTATAGTGAAATCGTTCTATAGTCACATGAATATCGTAAGGATATTAAGAGATAATTATTAAAAAATTTCCCAAATACATCAATTGGAAAAGAAAAAGGCATAATTTAAATAATGTTCTTGAATACAGAGGCGAAAGAGAGGATCCTTAACCTTAATATGGCACTTCTATGAGCTTGGTAACACCTTTTGAGGGATATAGAGAGGGAACAGAAAATTTACAACATTCTCAATGGGGTTTGAGTGAAGAGGAATTCCAAGTTGGTGAGTTAATATAACAAAGTATAATGGAATTATTTATTAATTTCTAAATATAGGTTTTGGAAATTGTATAATAAATTAATCCAAAACCCAAACCATCCCATATTTTATTCAAATGGTTTCTATAAAATAGTGTTTTATTACATTTTTTATAAGGATATGAACTGAAAAGATTAAAATAATACCCTTGGTGATGTGGAGGTGAGTAATGTTTATAAATAATTGATTTTAAGACCATAATATATGTTTTGGAGGATTAAATAAGGATTTATAATATAAAAAAATAACATAAAAAACATTATTTTAAAGGGAAAATATAATTTGGGTTATGGATACTCATTAAATTTTTATTACTTCACATCTGGGATTTTATGATGTCGTAATACATACTATATATTTATATTGAGGTTAATTTTGACAAAAAAAATTGAATTTCTTAGAAAATTATAAAAAATTAACCATTTGATAAGTTCTATATAATTAATTAGAAAAAAATATTTTTTATCAAAGTAAATATCTTAATATGGGAATTTAAAATTTTAAAAATTGGTTTTTAATATAGCAAGAACAGTAGTAGCTGGTACTATTCATCCATCTGGGCATTTGGGCCACTTGTTTGGTCCTTAGATCCTACAAGGAAATCAAGACACCCAAGGCCTTCATGAAAGCAGTCTCTCAAGTGCTTCGGGCCACCACAAGGCCTTTAAACCACCCAAGGCCTTTGTGCCACATAGATATGCTAATATAATAGTCAGACTATAATGGAAAAGGCCTCAAATGAGGATTCATAAAAGAATCATTCAACAGAGAAGAGCTAACCATATTTAGAAGAAAGAGAGGGTATGGAATTTATATTTGTACTGGTCTTGTGTATCGCTGCACATGATAGCTAGACGGCCATCCTTCTAATGGTGGAGTGCTGATATCATGACATGTGTTGGGGAAGAGCAGCTCCACGTTATCATGTTTGGTTGATTTCCTCTATGACCTAAGGGTCATGTAATTGTCTTTAATGCTTCATGACATTTAAGGGTTCCACATCACCCCTTTAAAGGTGAATTATGAGAAATAAATAAAAAATTATTCCTTATGGCCCATTCAGTCAGTCAATCAGATATTTTGAGTTATTTAAAATATGGGATTTTTGACAATAACGTTTTTTGGACCTTATATAAAATACATTTGATATTATAAAATAATATTATCATTAAAAAATTTTAAATATTATTTAATATTTATTTTTTAATAATAATATATTATCATAATATCACTTATTTTAGATATTTTAAAATTCATAATTATTAGTGACTTGATGAAAACAATATTTTTCCAAAAAAAATTGCAATTTCTTTTTCATAGTTTCCAAATCAAATTTTTATCAAAGTAATTATATTTCAACATTAAATTTAATAATAAAAATGATTAAAAATAATAATTTTTTGTTTAAATAAAAATTTAAAAAATAATTATTGTGAGGTTCAAGATTCATAAAACTTTATTACACAAGATAATTCCCTTAGTGTTTGTTGTGTGTGGGTGAGGTTTTATTGGGCTGGAATAGAAAATATAGTCTAGGTCATGATTTTGAGGAACTTGAACATCTCCCATAAATGGCTTCACTCCTGATTTTGTTTTTTAATATATTCATGGGATTTGTTAAGGGAAATCTTAGTGATTAAATCTCCCATGGATGCTCTAATAAATATTATTTATAGAGTATGATCCCACTAGTTGATTTAATCACTTATTACATCAATGAAAATTAGATTTTATAATAAACCATAATATACTAACCCTAATTATCACTATAAAGTGCCTATATTAACATTTGTTTTGGTGCTTAATGGTCTTTCAAATCCAATAGACCATACACTAGTGTAAAATTACCAAATTACTGCATGTTTTAACAACAACTACATTAACTAATAATTCATTTATTGAATCAATGTGTGAGTTTAATTTATAATATTTTGGGTGGTCACATTCACCCCCATTTGAAAATTTCACCCCCAAAATTCTTATTTTGTTATTTATAATATATTAGGGTAATTGTTTCATATCTTATTCTAGTTCCCATGTGAGTACCTCAAACTTTTGTTCCACCATAGTACATTGATGAGGTGAGTTTATTTATTCCTATAACGTTTTCTCTATTATCTTAGACCATAAACCATTCCATGTTGTATAAAATTATAGTCTATAATGGTAAAACCTATACATTTAGTACATGTAAGGGTTCTAGTATATATTTACTCAATATGAAGACACAAAACACATCATGGACTTGAGATATTTTAGGTGGGAGTGAAAGTCAATATTCCACTACTCCAATGTGATCAAGGAACTCGATAGGGATTATTTATATTGTAAAATTCATTATGTACTTCTTAAACATCATGATTTTCTTCTATAGTGATATAAAAAGGAACACTTTCCAACCAAATTCAAACCTCAGGTCTTGTCGACAGTTTTCTGCAAATATTTTATATCAACATTTCATGGATTTAATATGATTTTGATTTTTATAAACCCTCTATGGAATATGTTAGGCCTGACCAGGTCCCATAGTCATTCACTCTCTAAGTTTATCCCATGATGTGAGAGTCAGAAACGCATTACCATACAAAGCCTCATAAGTCCCCACTTTATTTCTCTAATGGAAACTATAGTTATATAAAAACTATATTAGGTTAATGTGTTGATCTCAACATCAATGAAAATAAATTAAACATGATCGCAATGCCTCCTTCATAGATTGAATGAAAATTTTATACTAACCATCCATAAAAGTGTGTTAAGAAGTGTTGAATCTTAGCTATATATATGATGCCTGTTGAAGGCCCCCCCAAAACCTGGAGGTAAAACACAGATCTTGATCAGATATAATAGAGAGTATAAATCCATGTAGTGTTAACATTTCATTTATATATATCATACAAAGTTTTCCATGAGATAAATCTTCCTTCATATAAATGTAATACACTAACTTGGTAAGGAAATCATGTACCACCCATATGACATTATTTCAATTAGATGTCATGGGAAGTCCTATGATCAAATATGTTGTTATATTTTTTCATTTCTATATGTTAGTGGTAAATGGTTTCCTCATATATAATACTTATATCCTTTTTCCTTGACTTGTAGTCCTACCAAGAATTATGATTCAAAATCTACAATCCCCTATTTCAGGTTAACCCACCATAATTTTTCATTCAAACATCTACACATCGTAGTTACTACTAGATGAATAGATAAGGATCAACTATGTTCATAATCCCTAATTTACCCCTTTATGTCTATTTTTTTTGGGACACATTTTTAGGTTCCCACCCCTATAACTATATCTTTAGAAAATTTAAACTCCACGATATTCTATACCTTTTTTGTAGAACATAAATATCCCTATGGGCATCCTTCGTCATCTAAATAATAGATAGTTGAGAAGTTATTTGATAATGTTAATATTAATAACCTTTTAGTTAAGATGAATATCATTTTATTATTCTCATATTCATCCTTTTCTTGTATAAGATTATTGGATCCTGTTTAATCCCCATCATCTATAGGGTTGTGGGATACTTTCTACATTTTTCATTATCAATATCATTATATAGAAATTCATTGAACAATAATAATTATTTATCATCACTATCATCCTTTTTAGATTTATATTACGATCCATTTGTGGGAATATATACTTGCTTATTTTATGGTTTTTATATATTTCACACTTTTCTCCATAGTTTTAATGCTTCCACATATTTAATGTGATGAGAACTCTAACCAATTATAGACCATTATTTGGGTAGTTGTTCACTTGGATATTTAGTTGGTTGGAGTAATATTCTATAAAATCATTATCATGCATGAGTACACAACCAAATATATTTTTAAACAAATAATTGAAGTCAAAAAAATTCCTCACTGGTTGGTAATATGAGTACTAGTGTTGGGATTGTCATATTATTCCACTAGTTAAATACATATATTTGAATTTATTAATCAATGAAATCATGACACACTTTGATGTTATCTTGGTTAATGGGATTTAAATTCATGATAATTTGGTTTAAAATTGATGATAGTACCCATCTATTCCAAGGAAACTATGGATTTCCATCATAGATGATGGTCGGGACATCCTTTGAATGCCTTTTTTAAGTATCCACATATATAAAAATTTTGTGATAACAATCCCTCATAAATATTATTTATCCATAGCAAACCCAAATTTACTATATTTCACAAATAAAATTTCCTTTTAGAAATTCTTCCATACAGAATTCAAATATTCCTCATGTTCATTCTTAATTTTAGAGTAGATAAGAGTATCTTTTATAAAGACTGCAAAAAATATGACGAGATAATCCAAATATAATCTATTCATAATGTCCATAATATTTTCGGATTGTTTTTGAGTCCAAATGGAATTACTATTAACTCAAAGTACTTATATAATACATGAATTGTAGACATGGTAAAATCTTCCTTCATTACCTTTACTCGATACTATCCCAATTGGGGATACACCTCTGAGAAGTATTTTATTCAACATAGCTGACCTAATAATTAATAAATACATTAAATTGGATATATTTTCTTTATCATGATCTTGTTTATATAATGATTATCAATTCACATGTTCATTGAACCATCCTTTTTCTTGAAAAATTGACTAGTTCACCCCACGGTGAAGCACTTGGGCAGATAAAACCATCATCCAGATTCTCTCAAAATAGTTTATCCATAACCACAAAAACAAAAATGGAAATTCAATATGGAGTCCTGGATATTTTAATATCTCTAGGAGTAATTTTTATCAATAACTAAAGCACATGTCTTAGAGGAAAACTAGATAGCTCATGAGAAGACACATTAATGAATTTCCTTACGATTGGCATGTCATCAATTTGGAAACTTTCACTAGTATTAATAATTTCTTCTAGATATGATTTCTCATATGTAATTAATATCCCTAATTGAGATAAATAAACCAATGTAGATTCATTTTCCTTTTTGATCGTATTTGGAATCAGCGGGTTTTGAGTCAATAAGGTTTTGACTAAGAGTTTTCTGAATTCAGACTCCGAAAACTTACGAGTTCTGACTACGAGTTCTCTGAATTCAGACTCCGAACTCTTATGAGGACTGACTATGAACTCTTTGAATTCAGACTCTGAATTCTTATGAATCTAGATTCCAAATTTCCATGAAATTTTGACTCCAAAATTCTATAGAATTCAGGTTCTGAATTCCATGGAAAATAGAATCCGAATATCCTTGTATTATAGATACCAAATGTATTTTTCGTTAAACTCTGAACATTTATTTTCTTACATTCCGAAAATTTATTTTTGGTTATGTAACCATATTTTTTCACACTCATGTTTTGATTACAGAATTATGTCGTTAATTCAGTTACTAATTAACCGTTGTTTGAGTGACACGTGTACAGGTCCATCCGAATGTCAAGGAAAAATATGACTGTTGGAGGAGGGAGACCAATGTTGAAGTCGGGGCTATAAATAGGAGCTCATTTGAATGAGTTCAGTACTGAACTTTGAAATCTTTGCTTACATAATTTTGAGTGATTTCTAGAGAGGGAGGCTCTTATAAACTCTCAGGATTCATGAAGAATATTTGAACGGCTTGATCAAACTTTGTTTCGTGCAAATTTTCTTTGTGCATCGGTGTGATTTCCTTGAAATCAGAGACTTCGGGTTGTGAAGTTAGAGGTGTCAATTTCCATACAAATCCAGGGGTTGCAGAGATAGCAAGACAGAAACTGATATTCAAATTGAGGGCATACCTAGGTTTTCATAAAACAGACTTTCTTGAAAGTATAAATCAAGGGACTTTATCCAGGGTTATTGGATACCCTTCACTTTGGGTTAAGATATTTACTACTTGTTACTTGTAGTGTTTTAATTTTTTTTCCGCTGTAATTTTGGTGGTTGAGGAAAATATAATTTTCATATACTTCCATAAACTTGTACTCTGATAAAATAGGATTATATATGCTTTAAGGCAGAATCATTGTGGTACTAAGCTTTTTTTTAGTTTCATTCCGGTATCACTTTTCTAGAATCAAGTAAATTAGTAGAACATAGAGATGTTGAGAATTTTGTTTATACAAAATTTCTTTAAGGATTTTTAATGTATACAATTCACCCCCTCTTGTATATTGTGTATCCACACCATAGTTTGATACTACAATCAGTATCATATCTATCATACTATCGATCCAAGAGTGGGAAATTTTTGAGACGAAGGGAAATTTCCTTCTACTGTAAATTTTTGTTATCTCTAACCATGGAAAGCCAAACTATTTCTAGAATAGAATTGAATGACTCTAAAGGAAGTATGATAAGGTTTTATTTGGATTTAATCAAGTATATTTTCATTGATTATGAGTTATATAATTTGGATGAAACAATTGAATTACTTGTTGTCCTCAAAGATAACTCGACTAAAATGTTTTGATGTGGTGTTTTAATAGTTATTCAAAAATTTCATGATACGAAAGAATGCATAAAATTATGGATGATAAGACTATCATTCACTTATTTATTATTCTTTTAATCATTTTTTCATCCAAAATAGTCTTCATGGTTATAATTTTCAATCCATTAACAATATAAAATGGAAAGAATGAAAATTAAATTGATAAGTCATAATTGACATATATTCTTTAACTTATTAATTTCTAATTTTTAATCTATGTTATCCATTATCTATTTCCTAATATGGAATATTATGGTTTTCCTTATTCACTTCGTAATTGTTTATAAAGAGATTGTGTAACACCCCATGGTTTTGAAAATAAATATTGAATACATTTTATAATCTATCCATTGAACACAACTTTGCCTATACTATGTTTTGAATTTTTCAAAATGAACATCTATAGTTGCGACTAATAATTCATTTGGAGTTTGATAGAACAAACATAATTTTTTGTGAATAGTAACATACCCATATGAATAGTAATATGAATAGTAATATGAAAAGTAATATTACCATTATGAAAAGAAAATAATGATATCATTTTATTTTCATAATGTAATAACATAATCACATCTTAATTAAATTTTCATGGTCAAATAAAACTAATTATACCGTTAAAATTGTTATTTTTTGGATTAACTATGATTTTATTTAAAAATTATCTTAATAATGTTTATTAAAATATTTTAGAAAAATGGGGTTCTTTTTTTAATTCTACTCATTGAAAAATTTTTGGGGTGAATTTTTTAGGATATTTCTAAAAAAACATGAATTTTGTGAATAGTAAAAATACAGTTTTGAATTTTCGGTACATTTGATGACATAATAATGATGTAATAATTAATAAAAAAATATGGAAGACTTTTTTATAGTATAATAATAAATTAGGTTTCCCATGTGGCTAATTCCATGGGAATATACCATGGTCAAGCACATGGTTTTACAAAAACCACTAATGAGGTGTCTTTTTAAATTAATAAAAAATTATCTCTTTTACTATAAATACTCACTCATCCATTTGTTTTATTTCATTCCAAATCCATAGTTATCGTGGTTTTGGGTGTTTTACCTCCCTAGTAGTACTCCTAAGGTGTCCTTAAGTCCCTATGGTTCCAACATTCACCTTCTAGGAGTTACTTTACTAGGTAAGGGAATCTTTCACCATCTTCTTTTAGTCGACACTTATTTTATGTTATCTCTTTGGATTTTAATTATCATATGTTGGGGTTTAATATTATGTATTCCTCTTACATTAATTTTTATGTCCATATGATGAGATACCCTTTTTCTCTCATCAATTTATTTTATTAAATTTAATGCGTGGTTGTTAGGATGCTGAATATTCATAAGGGATCACTTAACATTTATTTTCTTTTCATGTTAATCTCTTTTATTTTTCTATCATGACCTCCACTATCCAAATGACCATGATAACTCTAGTATCATATATATATTTCAATAATATATTATTAATTTAATATCCCTAATCAATATTCTTACTGCCTCCCTTTAATTTTTATAAACAAAATCAACATCCATTAGGTTCCCATTTATAACCTTCAAGGACAACGATGTTTCATTTTTAAATTTCTCCTTCATTACGGATCATGTAACCATTTATTCTATTGAAACAGATAATAATATATTTATTATAATCTTATTAATGTTTATGAACTAGTATATGTACATAATTTTAATTTTTATGACCAAACTCATTAATAATAATCCAAATACCGCCAAATAATCGAAGTGGTTGTCATCTAATGATTCATCCACATTAAATGTAACCAAATGATAGAAATGACCATTAAAAATTATGGATGTTAAAATATAATATTTAATTTTAATTATGGATATTTAAAACCATTCCATTTGAACATCATTACTTAAAAACTAGTTATCAGATTACAAAAATCAAGAAAACAAACACTCTGGAACGACAGAATTCAATATAATAACTTAATAATAAGAACAAAAATGAACTAAAAATAATTATGGTAAACTAAAAACATATCTATTAGGTTCTAAAAAAATTTATTAATATGTCTAATTTCATAATATATAAACTTAAATTCAAGATCATAACACATTCACACATAAGGTAAGGGTTTATCACCCGAACTTCCATTTACATCCGGGATACTTTCATTGTATAATTACCTCAATGAAATTATTATGTATAATTATGTACTCCTTATAAAGTCTGTGTGAGTATTCTATATATATACACCAAATTGAATCCTTCTCTATTTTATGGATAGTTAAATTTTTTAAACGAAACATTCAAAACTCTTTCTAAAATACAAGCCTGATTCAAAGAAATTTCTGAAATTATTATTTATTTTCTAGGGCCACTAAAAAATATTTCAACTTATCAAACTGGGACATATCTATTGGTAAAATTATATTTTATGTTGTTAAAATGTTTTACCAACATATATGGCCATGTCACTAAACTGTTGATAAAACACTATCACTAATGGGTTTTGTGACAGATAAAATAATTCTGTTACAATTATAATTATACAAATATATAATATATATGTTGGTTACAATGTTTAGAAACATAATCTAATGAAATTTTTTGGGTTGTTAATAATAGTAAAACATATAAAATATTTTTATAAATTATATTTTAATAAAAGTTATAAATTTTTATTTCTATTAAAATTTCATATTATATTTAATAATTTATCGTTTCATTAAGCAGAAGAAGATTTTCACACTTGTTAAAATAGTTAATTATGTTAATAATGAAATTTAATAAAAAACAAATATTTTCACCCATGTTTAAAAATTTAATTATATTAATATTGAAATATAATTCAAAAACTCAATGTCCCAATAGAATCAATATGCCCCCCAAGACCCACCCCCATCATCCATGTCATGCTAAGGAGCCAGCTCCAAGCACTGAGGACCGACCAGTGAGTTAGCTCCAACACTACATACCAATGAGCCTGTTCCAAACATCAGGGACAAGCCAAGGACTCAGCTCCAACACTATATTCTCATGAGCCAGCTCTAACACTAGGGACTAAACAAAGAGCTATCTCCAGCACTCCATTGACAAGGCATGTTCATAAATATATATATATATACATATATATATGAATTTTATAAGTTTCATGAATATAAAACCAAAAAATAGATCCCCTCATTTTACAATAAAAAATATAATCACAACAAACTACCATTGTAGTTTCTGGCATGAAAATAAAGGATATCTCTAATAGTAGTATGTTAAACCTTTAATAGAAATAAAGGAGATTTTACTATATCCTCATGCACATCCTGATCCACCACCACACTGGATGTCTTGTGATTCTTCTCAAACCCCTCTACTATTCATCCATTATCATCCAAAATCAACTCATTTTAGTAATAAATTTACACCAAAACATTACTTCACCAATTTTTAATCAAAAAATAGAAAAAAAACCAAAACTCAGGAAGTACCTTCAAGATGTAAATTCCAAATAGAAACTCAACCTTTAAAAAAAACAGAAACCCAAAGTACATCTCATAATCCTATAGAATACATCCATGGACATCCAAAATTAACCTAATTCAATAATTAAGTATGTAATTAATATTTATAAAAGAATTACTTCACCAACTTATAATGAAAACAAAAAAAATAAAAACTCAAGAAGTACATTAAAAATAGAAACTCAAGATATACATTCTAAAAAGAACATCAAGATGTATGAAAAAAAGAAACATAAGCTGCTTCTCATACTACTCTGAAACCGAGAAGGTGCCTGATCATATCTGGAACATCATTTTATTCTATGTAATCTTCAGAAATCCTCTATCATCTAGAGTATTTATTTCAAATCAATTTGTATTTAAAATTTCAGGCCATGGTATAATAATTAGATGATGAGAATAAAGGGGTCAGTCTGATCACTCCAACATCAATTGAGCATCAATATATTACCTTAAACATAGGAATCGACTAATCCACATAATCCATCACCAATTAATGAAATCAAATTGTGCATTCACAATTCAATAAGTAGAATGAGAATGAGATGAGTTTAGTGCGAACACAAAAACATTAATTAAGCCTTACAAAGTGACCATAAAAATAATTGCCTTGACTACTCTGTGCCCATCATAACCAACTACTGATGAACCTAAAACTTCTCGATAATCATGATAGACATTATTATGGAATAAATGGAATATTTCATATGTATGTTAATATCATCAATAAAATTATTCTTCTAAAAAAAATATATATATGAATCTGTATGGTAAAAAAATTATTCATTATTCCAATTTCATTATTAACATCCCCCGACCTATTTAAAAAAGTATTAACAAAACCAGATATCTTTAAAACTTCAAAACATTTAACCTCTCATTTTATTGGAAAACTATTAATTTATTTCGAAGTTATCATGAGGAGAAATAATTTTAGTGTCTTTCATTACTATATATACATGGAACAAAACATGTAATGTAATAATCTGACCATATCATAATCGCTATGTTGAAATCATCCATGAAATTCATGAAACAAAATCTACCGACGGAATTAAATAACAAAATTGATTAAGAATATAAAATAAATTAAAATGGAAAACTAATGGATCATTAGAAACAAAAATGAATCCCAATAAATAACAAGACGATTATATAACCAGTCAACATGACAACACGTATAGTTTTTGTTTAAATTTCTCATTGACATTACATATGATCATTAATTCATTATTAGTTTTCAATGCTTTGTTCTTCTAATGAAATTCCCAAAAAACTTCCATGAACATGAAATAAGTATAGAATTAGGTCATAATAGAGACTTATATCATCATATAGTTAAAAAAACCAGTAATAGTGATCTACACATAAAACCAGAGTCATCAATAGGATTGAATGTTTTTTCACAAGATTAGTTGTAACATTATTTCTTGGAAATTAAAAAAAAGGAAAAGGCATATGTCTAGTATCAAATTCTGTAATATAGTGACAACTTTTAAATTATAATGATACTTAAATCAATATCTAACAAACCATTTAATGCAATGAGAACCTTAGGAATTCAGTGCATTGTTTCAAAGATAGTATTAATGGAAATTTTCAAATTTTATAAATATGACTGGGGACTTATTGAGGATGATACTTAATCTGAGTTGCACTGAAACAATAGGAAACACCTCATGTGTTCTAAAAAAAAGTCAACAAATTATAATGATTAACGTACATTTTAATCTGTTACACACATATTACATAGATAACACATAAATGTTTCACATATAATATGTACATAGATTAAAATACATATTTATATATTACACACATATTTAATGATAATTGTATTGATACATGAACTCCACTTTAACATATTTTAGAAAATTTGAATACAGTTCTACAAGATATTTATAGATTAAAGTATGCATTAGAATTCACCTTCAATCAGTAAATATTATTAACCTAGGTATATTAATGGGATGAGGAATATTATTATCAAATTCATTTTGGAATTGTAAGGCCTCTCAATGTAGTACACTTGTCATATTTTAATCGTCCCACAAAAACATGTAGTGAAAACATAAAATAGATGAACCACCAACATCATTTTATTCAGGACCAACAACATTGAACTCAAGTCACATGTGATATAGATTAAAAATTACAACCCTTCAGTATATAAATAATGAATTTTATCCACAATTATTTCAAATAAACATGAACCCACCCACACTATATCATCATATAGATCCAATGTAGCAATAGCTAATAAACCCATTTGATCATTGGATCCTTGACTTGGTACATAATGATACAAATATTGATATATAACCAATATTAAATAATAGATAATAATTTGTTATGAATACCACACTCATAACACATGAATATAATCATTGAATGAATTAAAATGAGTTTTAATTTGTTAATAAATTGTAACAAATTGATATACATGTTCTGTAAATACATGACAAACAAAATTGGTGTAAAATTTGGATAAATTGGCATATAAAACCAATGCAGGATGCATAAAAAATAAATTAAAGATACATGAATATAATATGAAAGATTTAGTAATGCAGGTAAACTATAAAAAGAGGATGAATTATTACCGGTGTTCTTGGACATGTGAAAAATATTGATGAGTAGTACCAAGATATCACAGGTGAAAAATACAGATGAGTAGTACCATGATATCAATGAAGGCTCCCAATATCAGTTAAAATTGGATGTCTTGACATTGATATTGAGATAAAATTATTATGAACGGCCTATAGGAATAACCCAAGAAATGTGATGTCGAAGGTCGCTCCAAATAACCACGAAGAAGATGGTTTCGACTGTTGCTAGAAACTCGGCTAGGGTAACAGGAGACACAAAAAAAATTATGAAATAGATATCATTTCATGGGGAAGGAATATTACATACTCAAGGATTAATCACACATAAATGAGTGTAGAGATATATGTTTGAGGACGTTGCTGAAAATTGTGATATGAAAGTTGGTTCAGGGAGAGGATGTAAGTATTAATGGTAGAAGATTTTTATCCACGCATGTCAACGCCGGGAAGTTGGGATTGTAGGGACGGTGTCGATCACATGGGACGAAGCATTCGCAGGGATGCCGGAGATGAGATGGGCACCGAGTGATCATAGCATAGTGATGTCAGTGATTGCATGGGGCACCGGTTTCACAGGGATGACGGTGATGAGAGGGGCTACTGAGTGAGGGGGAACAACAGTGATGAGACATGCCACTGGGTGAGCAGGGCATAGTGACAGAAACAACCACGACAAAGATGTAGGGCACTGGGTCAGCGACACCCTTCAGTTGTGTATATAAGGTGCACAATGATTGGGGGAAGTGACCTTCAGCATTCATTCTAGATAATATCATCGTTATTTTTTGTATTTAAATTTATTAAATATAAATAATAATAATCAACATAAATCCAATAAACTATTAAAATAACTTCAAATAATAAAAAACATAAAAATAAATTTGGTTTTATTATTTTATTTATAACTATATTAGCAATTTAAATATATATTTTATATTATAGGAAGAGCTAAAAATTATTATTCAAATTTAAACAATTGATAATTATATTTTAGTTTATTTTCAAAATTATTTAATTTGATTACTGATAATTTTTATTTTATTTATTTGAAATTTTTGGAATAAAAATTTACAATAAAAAATTTAGGGTCGAACCATCTCATTAAACCCTAAAAGGACCATAAATTGGATATTATTGCTGGTCTGAAAATGATAATAAAATTTAATTTTTTTAAATTTGTTAAAAAAATTGTTTTTAATTGTTTTTGTTTATAATAGATTCACTTGTTAGTAAAAAAATGTTGGTATTGATATAATAAACTAACAGGCATAACTGCCAGTAAATGAATTTTTGGAATTGAACTATTATTATTAATAGATATATCTATTGTGGAAATCATTTGTTGGTATATTAAATTAATATGAAAAAAACATAATATCAGTTGGAAATACTCATTTTTACCAACACATATGTTATCCAAAAATGAATTTCAGTTGGTATAAGTCATTTTTCTGTAGTGCGAACTCTATAAACTATTTTTGGAAACCATTATCCTACTAAAATAACTCATTTTATTACTAAAACACTACCTTAATTCAATTATTTTTTATACAGATATTTATCCAAATGAACTTTTATTTTCAAAATAAAGTGCTTTATATCAAGAATTTCTTTATGATTTTATAAGAGTATTTTCATCTAATTAAATACTCTTGTTGATTCTTATGTATTATTGAGTTTAAAAATTTATGATGTCATTTACCATATTTTAATGAATGGTTTATGAATAATTTTATTATGGATGAGCTATCATAAAACCATTCACCATATTATATGGAATGGTTAGTGTTTTATGTTCAATGATTGGGAAAAGTTATTCACATTGCATATTATTATATCACTATGAATGCATACGTTGTTTATGCTTACCCCGATCATATGAGGAATTAATTATACTTATTATGTGATTGGTGGGGCCTTCTATAGCCCCTCGATGCATCGGTAGGTCTCAGGATACAAATATATGTGGAATTGTTTGAGGTCTTTCCCAATTTGATATATGGATTTGGCTGAGGCCTAAATCATTTTTTAGACTTCTTGGATGAGGGCTTGAAAAAATTATTCAAAATGTATGGCTTATGCCCTACCCTCATTCAGAAGCCAGTCATTGAAATATCATGTGGTTTTTCAAGTAGTACAATATCCAAGATTAGGTTATGGAAATATTTACTCACCTCATATTTCTTCCATATTATGTTCAAGTTTATTTTTAAATTCATGTGTTTTAAATTATTCACCATGTCTATTATTTATGACATATTCTGTTTTATTGCTTACTCTTACTGAGCATTTTCTCTCACCCATTTCTTATGATTCATTTTCATTTGATATGAATCTATAAATTATGAATGACATGAAAGTATAATATAGGAGGGATGGATGTTTCTTTTGGAATAAATTAGTGTTGTTATCCTTTCCAGATGTATGGTTGAAAATATGTATGTGTCTCGCTTCCAAACTCTAATAAACTACTGGGTCGTTCAGGGTGAAAATTTCTTGTTTAGATGCCAATGTAAGAAAATAAGGCACCAGATCCGAGCAACTAGGGTCAGGTCCTTACATATTGTGAATTTAGAAAATAATATATATTTGGAGTTTAAAACAATTTTTACAACATTGCCCATTGTTTTTCCACTAGTGATGATCGATTATAGCTCAGTGAACCCTTTTAGGGTTTCTATCACTTGGTAAAACTATTATAGATCCACAAAACATGAATTATCTAGAAAATTATTTATTTTATTTATAAGTATTAATCTATACACTACCAAATTTATAGATGTTTTCTTATGTTTAGTATTATCCCGAAGTCTTTTACAAGTTTTTTAAAATGATAATCACCAAAAATAACTATAATTTTATCTGATGTAAACTATAAAAGTCGAAATCATTCATTCACTTTATTTATTGATTAATTGTATAAAGATACACCTAATAAAACCTGACAATATTTTAATTTCTTATTTCTTTGGTAAATTATGTAACTATCATAGTAAGAACACTTGAGTACGACATCTTTATATAAAAAACTGAAACACTCCCCTGGTGTAAAGACCCGTAAAATTCAAGGGAAATTTTTTTTCTTAATTTTCTTTAGAATTTTACAAGAGCGCGGTTTCAGACGGCACCTGATTCCGAGGCCCGGAGTGCCCGGAATTATTTTCCGAAGTTTGGCTCGGGTACGTTCAGTGAACGAACGAGCGGGAATTCCTAACTTTTGATCCGGTGCTCGGAATTGAAATCCGAAGGCACCGATGAACTCGCAGCGCCGATATTCGCTTAAAGAGACCTTTTCGGGAGTTGCGTTTGTTGCGAGTTGAAAGTTAGTTTTGGGGTTTTTCAGTTGAGTTAAATAAAATTGTGTAAGACAAATTTTATTTTAACTTATTTAAAAACCTACCAAAGGAGGTTGGAAGTGGGACCCACACCCACTTAACCTCCCTTGGGAGGATTAAGTGTGGTGGGGCCCACACGAACCCCTTTTTCTTTTCAAATTCTCTCAACATCCTTAACCCCTAATTAATTGGCTTATGTTACTCTTATTTAATTTTGGGAGTTAAGTCTTTTTGAATTTCAAAACTTTGAAATTCTTTTGAGTTATGTGTTATTAAAATAAGATGTAATCTTATTTGTTTTTGGGTTGTTTGTTTATTCCCTTGAGAGCTTTTTGAGAGCTCCTCTTCATCTTCTCCGGCGAAGAATGTCTTCATCCTCAACGAAGAACGACAACACTTCGTCAAGGATCATCGACTCGGCGACCCGGTATCTTCGGACCTCTTCTTCCTCCTCGGACCTTCTTCGTCGGCAAACGAAGATCCGCCAACGTCGTGTCTCTTCGGGCATAACACTTCGTCAACGGATTTGACGAACGACGACCGCGACACCCGACCTCCGCAACGCCGTCTTCCGCGGAGCGTAGCCGAACCTTTGAATCTTAAACCCGAGGTAGGGGTTGTCGTTTTATTTTGGTTTCCTTATTTTTATTCTTGATCGTGATTTTATCAAGACTAACGTGTAACTTGATTTATTTTAAGTTGCGTTTTTATTTTAACGTGAGGGGGGCCGGACCGCACGAACACGGCCGAACCCCCCTCCATCGTTCTTGTTTTATTCATGCGGGTGGAAGCAAGTGGCGTGGTGCCGTCGCACCACGCGGTTGATCGTGCTTATAATTTACGCAATGTCGTCGCACACACCTTGGAAGAAACAACAAGAACACGACGCCGTCACGCCGCATTGAATAATTTCAAAGCACGACGAAGGGACGCGGTGCCATCGCACCGCGCCGGATGACGAACACCGCGGCCGGTTCCGGGCCACGGCGGGACGAGAAGACCGCGGCCGGTTCCGGGCCGCGGCGGGACGAGAAGACCGCGGCCGGTTCCGGGTGGCGGCGGAAGAGAAGACCGGCGGCCGGGAAGCCGGCGTCGGAAGCCGAAGAGGGGACCGGAAATTCCGGTCCCGTTGGAGAAAACCGGCCGGCCAGCTGGCCGGCCGGATGCCGTTAAACCGGGGAATTAATTCCGCGGCCAGCTGGCTAAACCCCCCTCTTAAAGAGGGGGGCGGTTTTATTTTAAAGGGAGGGGGCCGGCTGCCCCCTCGGTTCCGCTCCAGCAGGCCCCCACGAGGGGGGGGGGGGGGCGCTTCTTAAAAAAATGGCACGGCTAGTTGTCGCGCCGCCCTCCAGCCAAGCGGGGGCCTTGCCCCCCCGCGTGCCGCCCACGTGCGGCGCCAAGCGCCGCCGCCGCGGCCCGCCGCTGCCGCCACCGCGGCCCACCGCCGCCGCCACCGCGGCCCGCCGCCGCCGCCACCGCGGCCCGCCGCCGCGCCGCCGCGCCGCCCAAGGGGGGGGTCGGGCCGGGTCGGCCCGGACCCGGACCCCCCCGTTTCGAACCAGTTTTGGTTTTTGGCTCATAACTTGAGCCTCGGACCTCCGAATGATGAACCGTCTGCGGCAACGCGATCCTTGGATCGAGACGGTCGTTACGGTATATCGCACTCAAGGTTTCGGATTACTTTGAGTTCGGCCAGGTTGGTTCGTTCACGAAACCAACCGGGCTTTCGGAGCGGAAACGCTCATATCTTGATCTACGGACGTCCGATTGACGTGCCGTCAGTCGCATAGTGTTCCTCTTAGTGAGACGGATCTTTTGGCATACTCCGCCCGAGGTTTGGACGCAGGTGGAGTACGGTCGGGTTGGTTTTTCCTTAAAAACCAACCGGGCCCCGGAGACGAAAATGCCAATAACTCTCAGACCGGGCGTCCGATCGACGCGCCGTCTGTTACGTTGAGTTCCTGTTGTCGATACGGAACTTTTGGATACATCAACTTCGATCTTCGTGACAGTTGATGTATCAGCCTCTCGGCTCGTGGAGCGGACCCTCCGTACGAGCTTGCTATGTGCGGGAACCCTAGTGCTGGCTGCGACTGTTCTACTGCTACGACTGCTACTGTGACTGCGACAACGACAGTACAGAGATCCTGTGTGGATTCGACGACGACAGTACAGAGATCCTCTGTGGATTCGACGACGACGACTACAGCACTCAGCGATCCTACGTGGATCAGTGCTACAGGTCCTGTGTGGGCCTGATCCTGTGTGGGTCCTTGCGCTCAGCGGTTCTGTGTGAGCCAGCGCCTACAGGTTCTGTGTGAGCCCGATCCTGTGTGGGTCTTTGCGGGGGTTAGTTACCTATCGATCCTTCGTGGGTCCGACGAATTAGATGGATCAGTGATCATCTTTATCGTCCTTGAAGAAGTTTACCTGTGTGAGCTGAATCCTGTTGTTTTCCTGGGTGGATTGTGTTGTGCAATCCTGTGTGGATTATGTTTTGCTTTCCTATGTGGAATACGGATACTTTCCTGCGTGGACTGAGTTGTACTTGGGCTCGGAGGTTGGAGCGTATTTTAATTGATGACTTAGGTATATGTATGGGCATATACCTAAGCAGTGTCGGTTGTTACCTCGTGATTGTACTTTTCTTCGTAGTTTATCCTTTGTGGATTTGAGAGACCTTCAGGGGTCTCGGGGTCCCTACTAAGTAGCTTATACTCACCCCTGCACGGGCTTCGCCCGCACTACGTTGTGTTGGTTGCAGACGACGGACAGTGTTGACCTTAGCTGAGGCTTGCAGAGCGGGACGGTACCCGGAGGTGGACTACTGGGTGAGACGTGCACGGAGCGGACTATGGGACCCGTGGAGTAGAGGAGCTATCTGTACCCACCCTTCAGGTGGGATTTCCAGTGGACAGCTCGGAGTAGCAGCTTTTACTTTTCAGTTGCTGTTTTTCCCTTTTCGAGTTGTACTTTACTTTCAGTTTGGGTTTGTATTCTGGCCCATTTACTTTTCCGCACTTTCAGTCGTACTCTGCTTATTTAGTGTTTACTTTCCGCTTGTTTACTCTGTGGTGTGTGTTTACTTTTCAAAGGCAATGCCTTCCCTTTTTCCGGGAATTACGCCTTGGTGCTAGTCGCCAGTCCCTGGCCTATGGAAGGCGGGCTTGGGGTAGTCACGGCACGGACCCCGAGGGCGGGTCGTGACAAATTTGTATCAGAGGAGTTCGGTTCTACCGCGAACTCTGATCTTTTCTATGTGAAGCAATAATGTTTAGCGTATTGAGTGTGGTTATCAGTCCAGGGAGTCCAGTGTTGGTGCGGCGGCCGACGTATCCGTACACCAGGACCCTGACTTCTGATTTCCGACTTAATGCACGAAAACATTGATTGCGTGTGTGTTTCAAGTTTTCTTTGTGATTACTTATATCAGCTCACCAGGTATACTGTTCTAACCGTGGCGCACCTGTTTCCTTTTCAGGATGGCCCCACGACGGCAGCCAGCTAGGGTTCCGAGAGTCGAGCGAGATGACAGCCCACCGAGCGACGAGGCCTCGGTGCAGGGCCCCTTGCCAGTAGTGGCACCGGCGGTAGCCTTACCCGCCGATCCCCCGATGCTTCCAGCAGCAGCCGCTGACGATGCACGTCGCCTCAGCGCACTGCATGAGTTTCAGCGCCAGCGACCGCCCAGGTTTCGCGGGGAGACGGATCCCCAGGCAGCAGAGGACTGGCTGGAGGCAGTGGTTCGAGTGTTTAGGCTAGTGAGGACACCAGCAGACCTCATGGTGATCCTCGCTGCGAGCCTACTACACGCAGCAGCAGGACGATGGTGGATCTTGATGCTCCAGGTGCACGATGAGGCATCTCTTCTTTGGACGGACTTTGAGAGCCTCTTCCGCTTGGAGTTCGTCCCAGCCACCCTTCGTGCGGTGCGTATCCAGGAGCTTCTACAGCTGCGGCAGGGCAGCATGACGGTCGCCCAGTACTCGGCGAGATTTACCGATCTCTCGCGCTACTCGACTGACATGGTACGGGACCCATTCTTCCGGGCCCGGACCTTCGAGCAGGGTTTGAGACACGAGATCAGGGCATCGCTGATCTCCCTCAGCATACCGACTGAGACAGGAGTACTGGAGCGGGCACTTCTGATCGAGGGCTTCCTTGCTGAATCTACACCAGCACAGCGACCCACCGCAGGGCGACACGTGGCAGAGTCATCTGCAGCAGGCAGTCGACGGATGACTCAGGGGTCCAGACAGACCAGACCTTCAGGCAGACGACCTTAGGGCACTGGCTCAGCAGTGCGGGGCACACAGCACGGAGCCAGTCTTCCGAGAGGCAGGCAGTGCTACTCGTGCGGCGGGCAGGGCCACATGGCTCGCGACTGCCCGACCCGCCGTGCCGAGGAGCAGCAGTCAGTTGATGGACCACCGAGGCAGAGGCAGAGGGTCGACCGTGGCGGTCTGCAGGGAGGAGGCGGACGAGGCAGAGGAGCTGGACGAGCAGCCGGTGGTGGACGACGCTTTGAGGCTCTACCACCACCACCACCAGGAGGTCCACCCCGACCACAGGGAGCTGGCGGGCAGCGACAGGCACGGCTCCAGGCAGCAGAGGCCTACGACCACGGAGCACCTGAGATGATTCGAGGTACTATCTGTGTCTATTCCACCCTTGCTGCAGTTCTTATAGACACAGGAGCGAGTCACTCTTTCATAGCCGCTGCCCTTGTTCGGAGCTCGGAGATTCCGACAGAGCCGTTGGCTCGATCCTTACGGCTAGAGACTCCTACGGGAGCAGACTCGACGATTACGCACTGGTGCCGGCAGTGTGAGCTTACTCTAGGAGGCGAGAGCTTCGGCTGGGATCTTCTTGTAGCAGCGTCGAGGCCTTACGACGTCATCTTGGGCATGGATTGGCTATCTACGGTCCATGCACAGATTGACTGTTTTAGGCGCAAGGTGCGATGTGTACGCACCGACGGGAGCAGGTTCACCTTCATCGGCGAGAAGGGAGCCTTAGCAGCACAGGATGGACTTCCGCGGAGGAAAGGACAGCCCATCACTCATCAGTTGGCTAGCCTTATCCTTGGAGCAGTTGACGTGCGGAGTCCTGGTTTTCCTGCAGTGGTGGATCAGTTTGCGGACGTTTTTCCCGACAACGTTCCAGGGCTACCTCCTCGCAGAGAGGTAGACTTTTATATTGACTTGTACCCCGGGACAGCCCCGATATCCACTCCAGCATATCGGATGGCCCCCGCCGAGCTTCGAGAGCTACGGGTACAGTTGGAGGACTTGCAGGGCAAGGGGTTCATCCGACCCAGTGTTTCACCCTGGGCTTCCCCGATATTGTTCGCCAAGAAGGCGGACGGAAGCTTGCGACTTTGTGTTGACTATCGTCGCCTGAACCAGGTGACAGTGAGGAACAAGTATCCGCTACCGAGGATTGATGACCTCTTTGATCAGCTCAAGGGAGCACGGTGGTTCTCGAAGATAGACCTCAGGTCAGGCTATCATCAGCTCAGAGTCAGAGACGAGGATGTGCAGAAGACGGCCTTCAGATGTCGGTATGGCCACTATGAGTTCTTGGTTATGCCCTTCGGTGTAACCAATTCTCCAGCAGTGTTCATGGCTCTCATGAACAGGATCTTTCAGCCATACCTTGATCGGTTTGTCGTGGTCTTCATCGACGACATTCTGATTTACTCTACGACAGAGGAGGAGCACGCCTATCACTTGAGAGTTGTTCTTGACACACTCCGAGAGCACCAGCTTTATGGTAAGCTCTCGAAGTGCCAGTTCTGGATACGTGAGGTCCACTTTTTGGGACACGTTATCTCTGAGGCGGGAGTTGCAGTGGATCCCGCGAAGATTGAGGCTGTGTTAGCATGGGAGCCACCCAGGAGCGTGACTGAGGTTCTGAGTTTCTTGGGACTAGCTGGATACTATCGGAGATTTGTGCCGAACTTCTCCAGAGTTGCGGCATCACTCACAGCTTTGACGAAGAAGGGGAAACCCTTCGTATGGTCAGACAGATGTCAGCAGAGCTTCCAGGAGCTGAGACAGAGATTGACTAGCGCACCTATCTTGAGGTTGCCTGAGGAGGGAGTAGGGTACGTAGTCTACTGCGATGCATCAGGAACCGGACTCGGATGTGTTCTGATGCAGGAGCAGGCAGTGATCGCCTATGGATCACGACAGTTGAGGCCGCATGAGCAGAACTACGCTACCCATGACCTGGAGTTACCAGCAGTGGTCTTCGCTCTGAAGACATGGCGACATTATCTGATGGGCGAGCGCTTTACAGTCTTTTCCGATCATCAGAGTCTCAGGTATATCTTCTCGCAGAAGGAACTGAACCTGAGACAGCGACGATGGCTCGAGTTCCTCCAGGACTATGACTTTGAGATAGTCTATACTCCAGGGAAGGGGAACGTAGTAGCCGATGCCCTCAGCAGGAGGACGGGCATTCAGCTACTCGAGGAGGCGACGGAGCAGCTAGCCTCTTTGCAGATATCCTTCGTGGATAGAGATGGAGCAGCCTTTCTTCAGTCTCTCACAGTCACTCCTCCACTACTTCAGCGAGTTAGGGAGGCACAGCGCGGGGACGCTGACTATGAGACACGGCGTGCACAGATATCCTCAGGACAGGCACCTGATGGTTTCTCCCTTGGAGCAGAGCACGACATCCTTTTCAGAGGACGTACCATGGTACCAGTCGCATTGCGAGAGGAAGTGCTGAGGGAGTTTCACAGTTCTCCTTTAGCGGTACATCCTGGAGTGGCGATGATGTACCAGGACCTCAGACGACAGCATTGGTGGCCGGGCATGAAGAAGGCTGTAGCAGAGTTCGTTTCTCGATGCCTTACCTGTCAGCAGGTGAAGGCAGAGCATCAGGTACCAGCAGGCTTGGTACAGCCCTTGGAGGTTCCAGAGTGGAAGTGGGACGGCATATCTATGGACTTCGTGACTGGACTTCCACGCACTTCCAGAGGTCACGACTCCATCTGGGTGATTGTTGACCGACTCACCAAGTCGGCACCCTTCTTACCCATCAGAGAGCAGGGCTCAGTGGAGAGCTTGGGACGTCTCTACGTTCAGGAGATTATGCGGCTCCACGGCGTGCCATCATCTATCGTCTCCGATCGAGATGCCCGCTTTACTTCCCGGCTTTGGAAGGGGTTACAGGAAGCGTTCGGGACGCAGCTACGTCTTAGCACAGCTTTTCACCCTCAGACGGATGGTCAGACGGAGAGGACCATTCAGACTCTCGAGGACATGCTCCGCGCATGTGTCCTTGACTTTGGTCGAAGCTGGGAGGACCACCTACCCTTGGTGGAGTTCGCTTACAACAACAGCTACCACTCCACCATCGGGATGGCACCGTATGAGGCGTTGTACGGCCGACCATGTAGATCTCCTTTGTGCTGGACAGACCCTGGGGAGTCAGCACTGGTGGGACCGGAGATGGTCCAGGCCACGACAGAGAAGGTCCAGGTCATCCAGGAGCGGATGAGGACAGCTCAGAGCCGGCAGAAGTCATACGCTGACAGGAGGCGGAGGCCACTGGAGTTCGAGGATGGCGACCACGTCTTCTTGCGGGTCTCACCTCGACGTGGTATTCGGAGATTTGGCCGAGGCGGCAAGTTATCTCCGCGCTTCATCAGACCTTTCCAGATTCTCAGCAGGTTTGGCGAGGTGGCTTATCGCCTGGCTCTACCACCTCAGTTGCACCGGGTGCACGACGTCTTCCACGTATCCCAGCTGAGGAGATACGTGCACGACCCGACGCACATCATTGACCATGGGGAGCTTGACGTTGACGATGGGGTGACTTTTACGGAGGTCCCGGTGGAGATAGAGGATCGACAGGAGTGGGTCCTGCGTGGGCGATCGATTCCTCTTGTGCGCATCAGATGGCAGCACGGGAATCTCCAGGAGAGCACATGGGAGCGGGAGGCTCAGATGCGTGCTCAGTACCCTCATTTGTTTCCCTAGTTTTTGTTGTATCTTTACGGGGACGTAAAGCCCTGAGGTGAGAGTAATGTAAAGACCCGTAAAATTAAAGGGAAATTTTTTTTCTTAATTTTCTTTAGAATTTTACAAGAGCGCGGTTTCAGACGGCACCTGATTCCGAGGCCCGGAGTGCCCGGAATTATTTTCCGAAGTTTGGCTCGGGTACGTTCAGTGAACGAACGAGCGGGAATTCCTAACTTTTGATCCGGTGCTCGGAATTGAAATCAGAGGGCACCGATGAACTCGCAGCGCCGATATTCGCTTAAAGAGACCTTTTCGGGAGTTGCGTTTGTTGCGAGTTGAATGTTAGTTTTGGGGTTTTTCAGTTGAGTTAAATAAAATTGTGTAAGACAAATTTTATTTTAACTTATTTAAAAACCTACCAAAGGAGGTTGGAAGTGGGACCCACACCCACTTAACCTCCCTTGGGAGGATTAAGTGTGGTGGGGCCCACACGAACCCCTTTTTCTTTTCAAATTCTCTCAACATCCTTAACCCCTAATTAATTGGCTTATGTTACTCTTATTTAATTTTGGGAGTTAAGTCTTTTTGAATTTCAAAACTTTGAAATTCTTTTGAGTTATGTGTTATTAAAATAAGATGTAATCTTATTTGTTTTTGGGTTGTTTGTTTATTCCCTTGAGAGCTTTTTGAGAGCTTTTCTTCATCTTCTCCGGCGAAGAACGTCTTCATCCTCAACGAAGAACGACAACACTTCGTCAAGGATCATCGACTCGGCGACCCAGTATCTTCGGACCTCTTCTTCCTCCTCGGACCTTCTTCGTCGGCAAACGAAGATCCGCCAACGTCGTGTCTCTTCGGGCATAACACTTCGTCAACGGATTTGACGAACGACGACCGCGACACCCGACCTCCGCGACACCGTCTTCCGCGGAGCGTAGCCGAACCTTTGAATCTTAAACCCAAGGTAGGGGTTGTCGTTTTCTTTTGGTTTCCTTATTTTTATTCTTGATCGTGATTTTATCAAGACTAATGTGTAACTTGATTTATTTTAAGTTGCGTTTTTATTTTAAAGTGAGGGGGGCCGGACCGCACGAACACGGCCGAACCCCCCTCCATCGTTCTTGTTTTATTCATGCGGGTGGAAGCAAGTGGCGTGGTGCCGTCACACCACGCGGTTGATCGTGCTTATAATTTACGCAATGCCGTCGCAAGCACCATGGAAGAAACAACAAGAACACGACACCGTCGCGCCGCATTGAATAATTTCAAAGCATGGCGAAGGGACGCGGTGCCGTCGCACCGCGCCGCATGACGAACTCCGCGGCCGGTTCCGGGCCGCGGCGGAAGAGAAGACCGGCGGCCGGGCCGCCGACGTCGGAAGCCGAAGAGGGGACCGGAAATTCCGGTCCCGTTGGAGAAAACCGGCCGGCCAGCTGGCCGGCCGGATGCCGTTAAACCGGGGAATTAATTCCCCGGCCAGCTGGCTAAACCCCCCTCTTAAAGAGGGGGGCGATTTTATTTTAAAGGGAGGGGGCCGGCTGCCCCCTCGGTTCCGCTCCAGCAGGCCCCCACGAGGGGGGGGGGGGGGGGCGCTTCTTAAAAAAATGGCGCGGCCAGTTGCCGCGCCGCCCTCCAGCCAAGTGGGGGCCTTGCCCCCCACGTGCCACCCACGTGCGGCGCCAAGCGCCGCCGCCGCGGCCCGCCGCTGCCGCCACCGCGGCCCGCCGCTGCCGCCACCGCGGGCCGCCGCCGCCGCCACCGCGGCCCGCCGCCGCCGCCACCGCGGTCCGCCGCCGCGCCGCCGCCCGCCGCCGCCGTCCGCCGCCACCGGCCGCCGCCGCCGGCCACCGCGCCGCCCAAGGGGGGGGGGGGGGGTCGGGCCGGGTTGGCCCGGACCCGGACCCCCCCGTTTCGGACCAGTTTTGGTTTTTGGCTCATAACTTGAGCCTCGGACCTCCGAATGACGAACCGTCTGCGGCAACGCGATCCTTGGATCGAGACGGTCGTTTCGGTATATTGCACTCAAGGTTTCGGATTACTTTGAGTTCGGCCAGGTTGGTTCGTTCACGAAACCAACCGGGCTTTCGGAGCGGAAACGCTCATATCTTGAGCTACGGACGTCCGATTGACGTGCCGTCAGTCGCGTAGTTTTCCTCTTAGTGAGACGGATCTTTTGGCATACTCCGCCCGAGGTTTGGACGCAGTTGGAGTACGGTCGGGTTTGTTTTGCCTTAAAAACCAACCGGGCCCCGGAGACGAAAATGCCAATAACTCTCAGACCGGGCGTCCGATCAACGCGCCGTCTGTTACGTTGAGTTCCTGTTGTCGATACGGAACTTTTGGATACATCAACTTAGGTCTTCGTGACAGTTGATGTATCAGCCTCTCGGCTCGTGGAGCGGACCCTCCGTACGAGTTTGCAGTGTGCGGGAACCCTAGTGCTGGCTGCGACTGTTCTACTGCTACGACTGCTACTGTGACTGCGACAACGACAGTACAGAGATCCTGTGTGGCTTCGACGACGACAGTACAGAGATCCTATGTGGATTCGACGACGACGACTACAACACTCAGCGATCCTACGTGGATCAGTGCTACAGGTCCTGTGTGGGCCCGATCCTGTGTGGGTCCTTGCGCTCAGCGGTTCTGTGTGAGCCAGCGCCTACAGGTTCTGTGTGAGCCCGATCCTGTGTGGGTTTTTGCGGGGGTTAGTTACCTATCGATTTTCGTGGGTCCGACGACTTAGATGGATCAGTGATCATCTTTATCGTCTTTGAAGAAGTTTACCTGTGTGAGCTGAATCCTGTTGTTTTCCTGTGTGGATTGTGTTGTGCAATCCTGTGTGGATTATGTTTTGATTTCCTATGTGGAATACGGATACTTTCCTGCGTGGACTGAGTTGTACTTGGGCTCGGAGGTTGGAGCGTATTTTAATTGATGACTTAGGTATATATATGGGCATATACCTAAGCAGTGTCGGTTGTTACCTCGTGATTGTACTTTTCTTCGTAGTTTATCCTTTGTGGATTTGAGAGACCTTCAGGGGTCCCGGGGTCCCTACTGAGTAGCTTATACTCACCCCTGCACGGGCTTCGCCCGCACTACGTTGTGTTGGTTGCAGACGACGGACAACGTTGACCTTAGCTGAGGCTTGCAGAGCGGGACGGTACCCGGAGGTGGACTACTGGGTGAGACGTGCACGGAGCGGACTGTGGGACCCGTGGAGCAGAGGAGCTATCTGTACCCACCCTTCAGGTGGGATTTCCAGTGGACAGCTCGGAGTAGCAGCTTTTACTTTTCAGTTGCTATTTTTCCCTTTTCGAGTTGTACTTTACTTTCAGTTTGGGTTTGTATTCTGGCCCATTTACTTTTCCGCACTTTCAGTCGTACTCTGCTTGTTTAGTGTTTACTTTCCGCTTGTTTACTCTGTGGTGTGTGTTTACTTTTCAAAGGCAATGCCTTCCCTTTTTCCGGGAATTACGCCTTGGTGCTAGTCGCCAGCCCCTGGCCTATGGAAGGCGGGCTTGGGGTAGTCACGGCACGGACCCCGAGGGCGGGTCGTGACACCTGGATTCCTTGGATGTTCCAAAAAATCATGGGGTAACTTGAGGATGTACCTAAGAATGGGGTGATATATAAATACCACTAATGGAATAATCAAATAATAAGAAGATAAATTAATACATATGATTCATTATCAATATCAGTGAGACATAAACATGGTGATAATCATAAACATGAACATAAAATCATGATATATGATGGTAACATGAAGGTAGTATAGAAATTTGGAAACAAAATTAAACATTACATTATTAACAAAAGCCATTCCGATATTATAATACATCATAAAATAGTGTTCTTATAATAACCTTAAGTGAACCATACATGGAACCTCATGAGATAAAATCATTACCTAGTGAATTGGAGGGTTATATAATTATTTCCCACCCATAACATTCATCTCCTGCACTCACATATGTGGGAAACATAATTCATATAACATGAGGATGTATTTAATAAGTTTTAAACCCATGATTATGGAGTGTGGGTCACATAGATAGAAATATGAAATCAATCAAGGGTAAATAAAAATATGTGATTACCGTTGAATGGAAATGGGAATGAGTATTCACTAACAAAAATGTTTGGCCTGAAAATTCAAAATATGATTTTTATAGCATAATGTGTGTATATAAATATTCAAGAATGGGATAAATGAGATTTAAATGGTTATTAAATAACATTTAAATCATAAGCATAGTAAGAGGGATGTTTGAAAAAATATCCCAGTAAAATTAGGTGAAAAAAATAATTAATTTAAATAATTTTCTTCAATAAAGATGGGAATGAGATGATATCTTTCCATTTGAGGGACATTACAAAATCTTACATGGAGTTTATAAAGATCATGGAAACACCTTTAGAGGTATCTAGAAATGGATAAAAAGATTCTAATTCTTCTCCAAGGATTTTGAGTGATGATGAATGGGAGGTTACTCCCGATTATATAGGTATAAGTTTGGGGAATTCATTATTAATTTATAAAAATAATTTTTGGAAACAATATAATAAATTTATCCAAACAAAAAATCTCCCATGGGTTGTCCATTTTTTTCAAATAGTGGTGGATTAAATTTTTTTATAAGGCCAAGATCCAAACTGATTAAAATAATAGCCTTGGTGATTCAGAAGTGAATAATGTGTATAAAAAAGTTATTTTATAATAATAAATTCTTATATTGGTTGTGGATGATTCATTAAGAGTTTATAATATTAATAAAAATATAGAAAACCCTCATTATTATTAAGGATAATGTTAATTTTAAAAAACTTGTACTATTTATAGTATTTATTATATAATGAACCTTACTCTAGTAACCTGAAGACAATGTCTAAATTATTATATTATAACTATAGACATGGTATCACATCTCAATGGACCAAATTGATTAGTTGTCTTGGTAAACAATATTCATAAATTAAATTCACATTAAAATATAAATTTAAAATACAAAAACTGTTTTTTTTGAATTCCATTATTTCCCACATCATTTGCAATGCCTTGACCCTATAAACCCAGAGAAGGTGAATTATTTTATTACATATGAATTATTAAAAGGAAAAAATCACAAATGACTGATCATTTTAGGAGTCTTGGAAATATATATTACATACATAATTCACACAATACAATTGAAAAATAAAATAAAACATACTTCATTATAAATTGAAATAAATTGTATCTTTGAAATTATTATTCAAAGTTCTCTTCTTCATCGTAATGGTATGTAAAATGGAAGTAAAAAATGATTCAATCTATATAAGTTTTTAAATAACTGAACACACATCCCATTTAATTATCTATATAAGGAATAATTAATTTGAATAGATAAGAAACTAAAACATATGTCATTAATCAATACACTTAAAATTAAATAAATTGAAGGATATATCAACATAAATTCTCATGGGTGAATATTAACTAAATCTAATATGGTGGTAATGAGTAATTATCAAACTATATGTTAAATAAGTAGATAGAAATAATAAATTTGTTGATTCCATCCAAATAAGCATCGAAAAAATCACCAAGGAAGAAATACCTGAAAATGGGTATTATTTTCCCTATAAACAAAAGGAAGAAGTGGATGGTCAATGAATCATGAGGACTCTGATAGACTCATCATCACATAAATATTTCATTTTCATGTTATCTCCCCATGGATGGAACATATCCCATGAACATGATCATGGATCCCCCTTCAATAAACCATACTCTCCTTGTGAAGGACCGCCAAACAACCAAATGAGTTCCCACATGTTGGATGCGTTTTCATTGGGATGTTCCTGAAAAGACACCTAGAATACATAAGAAATATAGAGGGATAAAAATATAAAGGATGATACAACCAGTGTTCTTGAAGTTCAGGAACCGAATCATCTTTCGGAAGAATAAAATACCATGGTGATATATAAGAAATCTCTAATGTCCTATGTGCCTTCACTATAAAGAACAGAGAGAAAGGTAAGGAAAAGGGAGTGGTATTTGGTCATTGAAAGAAATGTGAATCACACCCAAATATATCTTGAAAACCTTGCAGAATCCCTCTAGATTCACATACTTGCTGAAATGAAGACCTCCAGAGTGTCCAGATAACTCTATGGTTCTCTAAGGAAAGATGGACAGAACTGTGCACTACATTCTCTCACACTCTCTATACGACCCATATTGGTCATGTGAGGAATCATCCAAAAATCAAGTACAAATATTAGATATTAGTTTTATAAACTCACAAGACCTTAAAACCTTTTATGGTTAAAATAATGGAGAAAAATGGATGGAGGTGAGAGGGGTTTCGGTTGCTAAAAGACATGTGACCCACCCCTGAAGACTTGTGATGCAGAGTGAGTCCCTGTCAACCTATCTAGTGTTTCTTGTGATGTCCCTTTGGAAGTTTTTCCTTTCCAAATAGGATTAAATAGGAGGTTTTGGATGAATCCATCAATTTATAGGTATAAATAGATTGATTTTTCCACAAAATGCTCATACACCCCCATGTGACCCATATTGGTCAGATGAAGCATCTCTAAAAAATAAAATAAATTCCCTCAGAAACACCCATGATGTCATAGAGGAATACAAAAATTTGTTACATAAAACAAAGTGTGTTAGAAAGGAGAAGGAAATAGGTAATCATAGTCACATAAAGGCATGAGACGCACCTAGATCACCAACAACGTTGTCATGCGAGACACCAGGACAAGTCAGCCAATTTCTCATGAGTGTCTCGTATCAGGCCCTTGGATATTGAGAATTCCCTCAGACATGTCAACATGACAACATGAAAGTCCTTAAACTTTAACAATTGATCAAACCAGTCTCCAATAATCAACAATATTCTAAAAAGGAAGAGACTCACGATCACTGAAAATCAGTCGACACGCCTGATGTAGTCCACGATAGAGACTCATGAAACTGCGTGGTTCCATGCCCCTCCACCATCTGTATCCAACACTCGCACCATATATGGTGCACAAATGGTGAGTATCTAGGGTGTAGAGGCATCTAAATCCACCACCCCATTATGAAAAAGGCACCAATACAATGCGGGTTAGATTCTTGAAGCCTAGACTCTACATGATTCAACTTCCAACTTCTACAAACATTCTTTGAGAAACCAATCACACATTCGACCAATTTTTTTCATAAAATATAATGATGTGCAGCTGAAGTATCCATTCACAAGGAATCAATAACAAAATGTGATTATATATATATATATTTAGCTAAGGACCTCTGGTGGATTATGCAATTAACATCCCACAAGCCCACTAGATCACGGGACACTAAAGATTAGATGACCCAAAATAAAACCAAGACATCCACAAAGAAAGGGAAGGGTTCAAGGATAAATGTGGAATAACATAGAAGGAAATATTATCATTTTCCCTCATATTCTCCATGTAAATCGTCTGAAGACATGCAATATCACTATGTCAAGTCTTTGGGATCTTCCGACACCTCTTCAAAAAGCCATATAGGACACATGGAGTACTCTAGACATATCATAGAAAGTAACATGGTCCCCCACAGACACAAATTTTATCTCTCAAACCCTTTGGGTCTATAAACCAAGACATGTGATGTACTTTATACACATCCCCTGACTCATATAACAATTCTAGTTCATGTTAGATAAATCTCATGAATTCAATTTCACATAACAAATTAGACCCTACAAAGCCCTCTGTTCATGTCATTTGAGACCCATGATGCCCTCTATAAAAGTTAGAAAAGTCTTTTAGTGGGTCTAAGATGTTTTATCCATCACATGTGACACCTATTGGGATCTACCACACGGGCTCCGGAGGATTCCTCTACATGTTTCAAGCCAGGTCATGTGATGGACCCCGGGACACGCTAACTATGTCATGTGACTCCCTCTCCACAAGAAGGCTATGCCAATAGGGCATCCTAGGAATGGAAAATATTTTCTATCCTAGAAATGTAATATCTAACCAATAAGGAAACCTCAATGGGTATACCCTAAAATAAAGGGAATTATGATGACTATGATTCCATACATATATAGGATACGAATGCTACCTCTCTTCGAGGTTCGAGTTCATTATTAATCATCTAGTGAAATCCCATTATCTAAGGCCCTTACTAGAAAGAAATGATATTGATTATATTTTATACCTTGTTTCTCACAATGATCATGTTATATTCGGGCTTATGAAATCAAAATTATCAATAAATATGCAATATATACCTCCACAATGATACATATTAGCCTTAATGTGTATGCCCTGATATAAACCAAACTACGAAGACTCTGATTCCTTCCATACTCAGGATATGTATGATTCCTTCTCAAGGATTGTTATTTATAATGAACACCCCAAAGACTGATCTAATACCAAGTCTCCATATCTAAACACCATGAGGATGATCATATACTACTCCCTTGTTTCTCACATCGAGCATATATCACATGGTCTTTGGGTGATTCAATAAACACCTCGTTGCGTAAGATGAATATCCATCAACGAGGGAAATGGTGTGGAAACCCTTATATAGGCATATTTGCCTTGGGGCCAATCACAAGGATGTGAATTAACCATATGGATATTGATTCCTTCCATAACTATGATATGCAGAACACCACATACTGTCTCAATCCCCTCCTCAAAATATTAACTTACTCCTTAAATGGTGGAAATTCTAAAGCACCTGTTTGTACAGATTCAACATATAAGATTCCACCATTACTATAAAATGATGATGAAACTTGAATACATATAGATGGTTTCACTAAATATATCCCCACATTTTTAATATAAAATAGAATTATCATATTTTCATTTAGTTAGGTTAATCATTCCCATATCAGGATAAAGAAGATATTCACAATCATCTCTTAAATATATAAGAGAGTCCCAGAGTAGGAAATGACTCCCCTAAAAATAGTGAGATGAACCTAACCTTCAATCCTCTGGTCCAATGAATGTCCCCATGATTCGTTGTGCTTGAAAACCTGAATGACTACTAGCCTTTGGAAATAAATTCTATACCCAGCTATAGAATAATTTAATTTTTGGGAGTTTCTAGGGAATATGGGACGAGTGGAAATCCTGAGGTGCACGACTCAATAAGTTCATCCAATTACCTTCAATAAAACCATAAAATCAAATCCCATTCCATGTATCCCAAATCAAACACAATGAAATAGTAATTGTGAACTTGACATGAATCTATTTACTAATAAATTATTAGGTTATAATTCTCAGAACCTTGATGCTTTCCCCCTTTATGCAAACAACACTAATAAGATAAACAAGAATATCTTGGTCCACATTGTTTTTCGACACATATATACAAATATAGTAGTAAAACCATAAAAAACCAGGACTCCTATAAGTCCATCATCATGATGAAAATTCCACATGAGCGGAACGGATGGAATGGGAATACAAGGCAACTGTGTCAACCATGCATATCTGAGAAAATATTTTCATTATTATGATATAAAAAGTATTAGTAGCCTTGTTACATATTTTCTACATTATTAAATATTCTTTTCTCATTGATATACTCCCAATCAAGGATAATTTATTGATCTTGAAGGACATGTTCTGGTACATCTTCTATTGTTGTTACCCCTGGGGGTAATTATAAGGACCTGACCTTAAACCTTACTCATAAAACTTAATCATGTTAACATACCTCAAGAAATCATAAGATTTATGAATAACTCTTAGAAAACATAATACATAGAGGTATCTTGAGGCATTCATAACATTCTTACATAAGGATTAACCTTCATGGTTACATTTGGAATACCCATCACAGTATATTCCCTAAATATCTTCGGAGAAACCATAAAGTTTAGCCCCTTCATGTTACCCAATGCATTTGAGAGCTATATCAGGTTCACCAGCCCTTAGTTTATCACGGAACCCCCATCTTTATAAACAATTCCCAAGAACCATAACATAATCGTATCACATAAAACATGTATAAAGGAAACATAACATTTCCACATTTCCATCCCAAGATATCAATTAAACACATTGATATAATAAAAACATTATGAAAACCATTATCAATACAAAAATAAAAGAAAATTAAAACACGGTAATTATTTTTCATTTAAAAACAGGTTATGGCTTGTAGAGGAAGCTGAAACTCAAATAATAGTCATGGTGGCAAAGAAGTCATTGTCACCGCATACGTATGACAAAAAAACATTCCCTTTTGTCATTTAGTAAACACTTCGTATAAAAAATATTTCTTTTGAATAAATGTAATTGGAAAAGGGGTTTATACACCATATAAAATAATGATGTGTATAAAACAAAATATGCCTCAATGGAAGGAGATTGAGACGAAGCCCCTTACCTCGGGTCCGACTTGACTCGATCATTCATTAACCTCCTAAATAATAAACCTGAGTTAATTTATACTTTCATAAGAATCTTTTCCAAGTTTATTATTCCTTTTATATCACTTATTACCATGTAATGAACATTATGTACTTATTTATATTAATAAAGGTCGTTTTGTCGATCATTGGTACTTGAGAAAAAAAATAAACTCTTCATAATTACATGTTGTTCATGTGGTAAAATACCCATTATATACAGAATTATATTCATGATTTAGATATCATATATATCATATATATCCAGTATATACTTTCATTTATAATACTACATAACATTTAGATGTAACAAATGAAATGCACCGTTCATGGGGACGGGAAGTCGTACATACGCATGAACGCTACATTCATTTCTATTTTGTATTTTATGGAATGGAATCAAAATGCTATAAAGGTATATTATATTTCCAGTATAATATCATATATAATATCATTAACTCTATACTTTATACATCCCACATATGGCATTAACGAATCAAGTCACTTTGAGGGGGTGGTAGTTTGCACTTCCTAAAATGATGATATCGCGTATACCCATAATGGAACCATAATGGTATTCCATAAATGAAAAATACAGAAGATTAAAAAAGACATAAACATATTATATATCATATATAAATATAGTGACATATTAATGTCCACCTTTTAAGGTTTTAGAAGAATATTGAACAATCATCCTTTCGTGAGGCAGAAATTTGCCATCCACAGAAATTGTATGCTCTTTAACCATTAGATGTAGGTGTGTGTAAGTGTATCTCGAATACATCTTATAAAAATAGACTATATTATTTGATGTATTGGGGTGGTTACAAAATAAATTAATAAAACTATTTTAGGGGGTTAGAAAAGCAAAATAAAATAAAAGAACATTAGAGAAGGTTGTACCTTTAAATCAGGTAACTCCTCTTGGTTTGAACTAAAAGGGTATCTTGAAGAGCTTTCTGCATAAGGTAAGGCTTCTAGGATGAAGATAGAGATGTGTAGAGATAAAAGGAGCAGAACTTGGCTGAGCCAATGGCTTGATAAGTGTGGGTAAGGAGGTAGAGTTGAGGGCCTTTTATAAGAGGAGAGGAGGGCCACTCTTGGAATGTTATAAAAGGTTACTTTATATTGAAATGTGTTTCAGATTTAAAAGGTCCCAAGATTGATATATTTCTAGGATAAGGTGATAATGTTTCTAAATATACTCATACAATATGTTTTTGACAAGTGTAAGTCTTATATTTTACATTATCTTTTCATTTTATTTAAATCGTTAATTAATGAGGTAATCGATGCATCATCATGATGTAATAATTAATTTAATTTATTTATTGTCTAAAAATTATAGAAAAAATAATATGATGTAGGAAATTTTTTCATCTTTCCAATGACTGTTTATAGTCCAAGAGATAATTTATGTATACAATACTAAAATTGTTTTACTTAGTTGTTACATACTTTGTTATATTTAACTTTCTTTAAAAAATAAATTGATAAAAAGTCATTATAACACAAAAGTGATTCCATGGGGTCCCTATGTTTGGAACAAGTATTACCATGGTCGGCCATGACCCAACCAGTATCATTAGGACACATTTTGGAGTCTTTTTATATTACAATGATATTATTTTATTATACTTAACTACCCGATTACTAATTAACACGATAATTTAACATAATTACCGTCGTTACTATTCATAATGCCCAAAAACAAAATCCTCTTAATTAGATAATTTTGAACTTATGATTACAAATAAGGATTCCATTTTACCAAATTCCAAACATAAAAAATGCAATAGTTAATTTAAAAATAAATCTCGTTGTCAAAACAAATAGCGGGTTTTTTTGAAACAATATCTATGAAAAGTTTGGCACTTGTTTATGCCCAATTCCAAATTAAAATTGATCCCAATGACCACCATTGGATCAAATGGTAAAAATATATTCTATTTACACTTTAAAAGAAATTAAAAAGATAACATATCCATATAAATAAATTATATGAAAAAGCAGTTTTGATGAAAAATGCAGTATTTTTCACTATTCATTAAAAAATGAACATTGTCAGAAAAATACCAAAAATTTATCCAAAGTAAATTTAAATGTCCCAATCATAAATAATAATTTTATTTTGACAATTAAAGCTTATAAAATTTTCAAAAGTTTTGTTTAAAGATGGTTTTCCATCAAAAGGCAGTAAAACAATCTTTTAAAAATATTAGTGTATTCCATGCTTATGATTGGATTTATTCTCATTTTAAGCATCTAAAACACTATCTAATTCATAAATAGACATAGATAGTAATATATATTATTAATTACATACATGGGATGTTACATCTTTCCCCCCTTTAGAAAATTTCATCCCCGCAATTTATTTACTTATCGAATAAGTGGGGGTATTTATCCCTCATTGCATTTTCAGATTCTCATGTTTCCTCATCAATCATGTGGTTTTTCCACAAAACCTTTACTTGATGAATCACCTTATTCCAAAACAGATTCTCCATGTGGTCCAGAATCTGGACCGGTTGTTCTTCATAATATAGATTCTCTTCCAGCTGAACTACCTCTGGACTCAAAACATGAGATAGATCTGGCATGTACTTCCTTAACATTGAAACATGAAAAACATTATGTACCTGAGATAAACTCAGAGGTAAAGCCACTCGGTATGCAACTGATCCAACTCTCTCTAGAATATCATATGGTCCAATGAACCTTGGACTAATCTTTCCTTTCTTACCAAATCGCATCACACTTTTCCATGGAGATTATTTGAGAAAAACATGATCACCTACCTGAAAAAAGAGATCCTTCCTCTTGTTGTCCGCATAACTCTTCTACCTGCTCTGAGCTGGTCTCATGTGTTTCTGTATCATCTAAACGTTTTCTGCCAACTCTTCTACCAATTCTGGTCCCATCAACTTCCTTTCACCTACATCATCCCAAAAACCTGGAGTTCGCCACCTCTTCCCATATAATTCCTCAAATGGTTCCATCTGTATACTAGAGTGAAAACTGTTATTGTAAAAAAACTCAATCAAAGAAAGATGTTGGTCTCAACATCCCTGCCAATCCATCGAACAATCACGTAGCATATCCACCAATTTCTGAATCATTCGTTTTGACTGCCCATATGATTGAGGATGAAAACCTGTAAAAAAATTTAATTCAGTACCCAATGAATTCTAAAGGCCTTTCCAAAAGTTAGAAGTGAACCTGGGATCACGATCAGATGCAATAGAGAGAGGTAATCCATGTAACCTAAATATCTCTTTATGATACAAATGAGAAAGTTGATCTATGGAAAAAGTATCTCGTATATCGAGGAAATGAGTAGATTTAGTCAAGCGCTCAACAATAACCCAGATTGCATTATTACCTCGAGATGTCTTCGGAAATCCCACAACGAAGTCCATGGATATATTCTCCCATTTCCACTCTGGCACTAGTAATGGTTGAAGCACCTCTTTCGGTAATTGGCGCTCTTCTTTAACCTATTGAGAATTCAAACACTTCATAGTGAAATCTGCAATATCCCTTTTCATTCTGTCCCACCAGTAATACTCCCGAAGATCTCTATACGTCCTAGTACTGCGTGGATGAACTGAAAATGGAGAACTATGAGCTTCACATAACAACTCTCTCTTCAACTGTGAATCATAAGGCACACACAATCTCTTCCCAAATCTCAAAACACAATCATTATCAATGTTGAATTCTGGCAACTTACCTTTCTGAACCAGCTCTACCTTTTCCTGCAACTCACAATCTTGCTTTTGTGCTTGCTTAATTCTGTTTGATAGAGAAGATTTCACTGATACCTGAAACAAACATAAGGACATCCAGTACCAACAACTTCTATGGAAATGTTCATCAAATCCTTAAAAAAAGGATCACGTTACAAATGCAACATTGTTAATGAAGCATTACTTTTTTGACTCAAAGCATCATCCACTTTATTTGCTTTTCCCGGATGGTAATGAATTGTAAAATCCTAATCCTAGATTAATTCTATCCATCTCCTCTATATCATGTTCAATTATTTCTTAGTTAATATATACATTAAACTTTTGTTATCGGTATATATTTCACACTTTACTCCATACAAATGATGCCTCCAAATTTTCAAAGCAGAAACAACTACAGCTCATTCCAAATCATGTGTAGGGTAATTTACCTCATGAGTTTTCAACTGAAGTGAAGCATAAGAAATTACCTGATCATTATTCATTAGGATGCAACCATGTACATTCAATAAAGCATCACTATAGATAACAAACTCCCCATTCCTATAAGGTAGTGCCAAAACTAGAGCATTCAACAATCTTCTTTTTAGTTCCGGATAACAATCATCACATTCTTTTGTCCAGATAAACTAAACACCCTTCCGAGTAAGCTTTGTCAATGGACTAGATAACCATGAAGAATTTCTAACAAACCTTCGGTAATAGCCTACCAAACCATGGAAGCTATGAATCTCAGTTACATTTATGGGTCTTGTCCATTCTTCCAGAACCCTTGTTTTTGCAGGACCAACAGTTATCCCATCATTAGAAACAATGTGACCAGGGAAAGAAATTTTTTTAAATCGGAACTCACACTTTCTGAATTTCCAATAATATTTCTTTTCTTTTATGGTTTTCAAAATAACACTTAAATGTCTTTCATGCTCCTCTTTACTTTTAGAAAACACCAAAATATCATCAATGAAAACAACCACAAACTTATCCATGAACTCATGGAAAATTCTATTCATAAGGTCCGTGAATACAGCAGGTGCATCCGTTAGGCCAAAAGGCATTACTACAAATTCATAATGGCCATATCTTGTACGAAACACAGTCTTCAGAATATCTCCTTCCTTTACATTCAAATGATGGTACCCCGATCTCTGTTCAATCATTGAAAAATTATGATCTCCCTGGAGCTGATCAAACAAATCATCGATATGAGGCAAATGATATTTATTCTTAACAGTGATATTATTCAAGGCTCCATAATAAATGCAATGTCTCATTGAACCATCTTTCTTTTTAACAATTAAAACAGTAGCACCCCGTGGCGATGTGTGAGGTCGAATGAAACCTTTCTCTAATAAATCTTGCAACTGCTCCTTGAACTTTAAAAGTTCAATTTGATCCATTTGATAAGAGGATTTTTAAATTGGACTAGCATCGGGAACTAAGTCAATAGTAAATTCCACTTCCCGATCTAGTATTATTCTAGGAAACTCATCCGGAAAAACATTAGGATACTCATTTACCACTGGCACATCATTAATCTGAACAGTTCATTTGTTTTCAACAGTATGTGCAAGGTAACATCCACTTTCATCATTAATAAGTTTCTCAGCCTCTTGATATGTTATCAATAGTAAGGGTTATTTCTTGTACACAAACTGAAAGTCATTCTGAAAAGAAACATATTTAGCTCTACAATCAATCTTAGCATGGTAAACATAGAGCCAATCCATACCCAGGATAACATCAAACTCTACTAGAGGTAAAAAAAATAAGGTTTACAAGTAGGTTCTTCCCACGGATATGGATATGAATATTCTTATAAATTATTTTTACCTCAACATTTTTCCCATGTGTTTTTACCACATGTTCATGAGTCATTTCTTGAGATGGTATTCCCATTTTACTAGAAATGTTTTCAAAGATGAAGGAATGTGTAGACCCCGAATCAAACAACACACTGGCATAATCTGAAAAAACAAACAATGTACCTGATACCACTTAATTTGATGGACCAACATCTTTTGAAGTAGTTGCAAAGGATTTCACCACTCCTTTCTTGCTTGTTGTCTAACTGCTTCCCATCACTCGAGCTCCTTATCGGACACTCGTTTGCATAGTGACCCATCTCATTGCACTTAAAACATTTCACTAACTGTAAATCAAATTTGGTCTTACCATCACTTTGATATTTTTCTGTGCAATCACGAGCCTTATGTCCCATCTTACCACATCGGTAGCACTTTCCAAAATTCAGAAGTCATTCCTGAGAATGCTTTTTACCACATTTATCACAAACTGGAAACTTAGTTTTATTACCATTAGACCTTTTTGAATAATTATTCTCATTCTCCTGTAACCTCGGTCTCTTCTTATGATTGATGTTATAGAACATTTTATCATTGAAAAACTCCATTTCCACCTTCTCAGCACATCAAACAAGATTTTCATAACTCTTGAACTCACATGAAGATAAAGCTTTTCGATATTTTGGCTTTAATCCTGAGTAAAAACGATTGATTTTACTCTCATGGTATCAGATAAAATTTGGAGCATACCTTGCCAATTGAGTGAACCTTTCTTCATAAGAATCCACTGAGTCGTCCTCTTACCTCAATTCCAAGAATTGTTTTTCCATCCTAAGTGGAACAGCCTTAGGAAAAAATACTTCTCAAGAATCATTCCTTTGAATTCATCCCAATCGAGAGCATCAATCTCATCAGCATCCCTAATATTTTTAACCATCGACCACCACTGATCTGATTCACCCTCCAAATTGTAAATAGACGGACTAACCTTTTGATTGTCTAAACACCCCTGACATCGAAAATATTCTCCTGTGCTTTAATCCACCCTTTAGCTAGCACTTGGTCAGATGATCCACTAAATAATGGGGGATGTTGCCTCATGAAATGTTCCACCACTTACATGTTCCTCTATGCTTGATATAGATTATCTCGTGCATGGATACCACCACCATTTATCGCTTGAGTCAACTGCCCCATTACTAAAACAAAATGTTCAGTTCAATTTCCAACCTTCTCGGGATACTGATTCGGAAGGTCATTTCCTTCTGTATGCCTTCCTAACACTACATCCCTGATTCCTCTGTGGAAAACCATTCTGAATAAACATGTCTTAGATGAAGCAACATGGTAATCTTCAAATGCTATATCATTTCAATTTGACCATAAAAAAATTATTTTTGGACAATCATTTATTATAATTCTAACTCCTAATGTTATCCAACCCGACCTTTGATACCAACTATAAGGCCCTAGCCTTAAACCTTACTCATAAAACATATGCATGTTAACATACCACATGAAATCATAAGATTTATGAATAACTCATAGAAAACATAAGACCTAGAGGTAACTTGAGGCATTCATAACATTCTTACGTAGGGAGTAACCCTCATGGTTACATTTGGAATACCCATCACAGTATATTCCCTAAATCTCTTTGGAGAAACTTTAACGTTTAACCCCTTCGTGTTACCCAATTCAATGGAGAGATATATTGGGCTCAACCGCCCTTAGTTTATCATGGAACCACCCGTCTTCATAAACAATTCCCAAGAACCATAACATAATTGTATCACATAAAACATGCATAAAGGAAACATAACATTTCCACATGTCAATAAAAAGATATCAACACAACACAATGATATAATAAAAACATTATGAAAGCCATTTTAAATACCAAAATGATATAATATTAAAACATGGTATTTATTTTTCATTTAAAAAAAGGTTATGGCTTGTAGAGGAAGCTGAAACTCAAATAATGGTCACGGCGGCGGAGAAATCGTTGTCGCCGCATACCTACGAAAAAAAACATTCCCTTTTGTCATTTAGTAATCGCTTCATATAAAAAATATTCCTTTTGAATAAGAGTAAAAGTCAAAGGGATTTATACACCGTATAAAATAAAGTTGTGTATAAAATAAAATATGCATCAATGAAAGGAGATTGATATGAAGTCCCTTACCTCAGGTCCAACTTGACTCAATCAATATTTAACCTCTTGAATAATAAACTTGAGGTAATTTCTAATTTCATAAGAACCTTTTTCAAGTTCATTATTTATTTTATATCACTTATTACCATGTCATTAACATTATGTAATTATTTAAGTTAATAAAGGTCGTTTTGTCGATCATTGGTACTTGAGTAAAAAATAAGCTCTTTATAATTACAAGTTGTTCCTGTGGTAAAATATCCATTATATACAGAATTATATTCCAGATTTAGATATCATATATATCACATATAACTAGTATATACATGCATTTATAATATTACATAACATTTTGAGGTAAGAATTGAAATGCACCGTTCATGGAGACGGTAAGCTGTACATACGCATGAATGCTACTTTCATTTATATTTTGTATTTTATGGAATGCAATCATGATGATATAAAGGTATATTATAATTATAGTATAATATTATATATATAATATCATTAACTCTTTCCTTTATACATCCCACATATGGCATTGACGAATCAAATCACTTTGAGGGGGCGATAGTCCGCACTTCCTAAAATGAAGATATCACGATTACCCATAATGGAAGCCATAAAGGTATGCCATAAATGAAAAATATGTAAGCTTAAGGAAAAAATAAACATATTATATATCATATATAAATATAGTGACATCTTAATGTCCACCTTTGAAGCTGTTAGAAGAATATTGAACAATCATCATTTCTTGAGGCAGAAATTCGTCATCCACGAAAACTATATGCTCTTTAACCATTAGATGTAGGTGTGTGTAATTTTATCATGAATAATTAATATAACAACATCCTAGTATATTTAAGATACTGGTTTTGTTACAAACGAAATGAATAAAAAGAGTTTATGGGGTCAGAGAAGCGAAATAAAACAAAAGAACATGAGAAAAGTCTTTACCTTTAAATCGGGTAACTCCTCTTGGTTTGAACCAAAAAGGTTTCATGAAGAGCTTTATGCCTAAGGTAATGCTTTGAGGATGAAGATATGGATGTGTAGAGAAACAATGAGCAGATCTTGGCCAATCCAATGGCTTAAGAAGTGTGGGTAAGGAGGTAGAGGTGTGGGGTTTTATAAGAGGAGAGGAGGGGTGCTCTTGGAATGTTATAAAATGTTACATTATATTGAAATGTGTTTCAGATTTAAAAGGTACCAAATTGATATATTTCGAGAATACGGTGATAAGAGTTTGAAATATACTCATAAAAGAGGTTTTTTGACAATTTTAAGTCTTATATTTCACATTATAGTTTCATTTTATTTAAATCGTTCATTAATTAGGTAATCGCTGCATCATCAGGATGTCATAATTAATTTTATTTATTTAATGTCTAAAAATTATAAAAAATACTATGATGTAGGGAATATTTTTATCTTTCCAATGACTATATATTGTCCAATATATCATTTATTTATACCATACTAAAATTGTTTTACATAGACATTGTTATATTTAACTTTCTTTAAAAAATAAAATTATAAAAAGTCATTATCACACAAAAGTGATTCTATAGGGTCCCTAAGTTTGGAACAAGGCATACCATGGTAGGACATGACACAACCAGTATAATTAGGACAAATTTTGGAGTCATTATATATTACTATGATATTATTTTATTATCCTTAACTACCCGATTACAAATTAATCATGATAATTAATGATAATTACCATCGTTACTATTAATAATGTCCAAAAACAAAAGATTCTTAATTAAATAATTTGGACCTTATGACTCCAAATATGTAATCCATTTTTTGAAATTCCAAACATAAAAATTCCAATAGTTAATTTAAAAATAATTTCCATTGTCAAAACAAATACCGGGTTTTTTGAAACAATATCTATGAAAAGTTTGGCACTTGTTTATGCCCAATTCCAAAGTGAATTTGATCCCAATTACCACCATTAGATTAAATGGTAAAAATATATTCTATTTACACATTAAAACCAGTTAATAATATAATCTCACCATATAGACAGTTTTGATGTAAAATGCAGTATTTTTCACTATTCATTAAATAATGAACATTGTGTAAAAAATACCATAAATTTATCCAATGTAAATTTAAATGTCCTAATAATAAATAATAAGTTTATTTTGACAAATAGAACTTATAAAAATGTCAAAATATTGATTTAAAAATGGTTTTCCATCAAAAGGTAGTAAAACAATATTTTAAAAATATTAGTGTATTCCATGCTTAAGATTGGATTTATTCTCATTTTAAGAATCTAAAACATTATATAATTCCTAAATAGACATAGATAATAATATCTATTATTCTGTACTTACTTGGGATGTTACAGTAATAACGAAATCTCACATGAAAAACTATTTCAACATCAGGTATTGAATACGATGATATGGGAGTACCACTGTCATGTTATGATCCTGACCTTGGAAGCTTCCCATGATAACCTTCCAGCATGATAACCGGAGATCCTACATCACCTTGAGAAGGATGAAACTAAGATAGTATCCCCCGTCTATATGACCAACTGCTTCATGGTGATATCCCCAGAGCATGATAATCGCCACCTTTCATACCTGATGAAGGTGGACCAAGAAGCCCAATGTGCCTCCATTCTAATTTAGGTGCTGTCAAAGACGGAACCTATTAACCCTCCTTATCAGTATCCTCCTGCTGGTACCCATCAGTCACATGATGGGGGTATGATATGACACATCACTATGTCTTATTCCTATTCACAAGCTCTAAGGAACACTCGTCGGTTAGAATTGGACATTCAAATAGGTATCATATTCCCACAGTTATCGATGATGATTGTCAGTATACTTCAATAGGAACCAACAAGAAAGATCACATTTCTTTTTACTCTTAAAAAGTTTTCATGTATATTCCTACATCTATCTAAGAGAGGGATCATATCCCTTTCCCTAAAAATTATGACAATCGACATACTCTATCTCAGAACCTCAATCTAGCTCCTACCCCAAGCACACTCAAAACATGTTTTAGGAATATTTCCACAACAAGCATAGGGGAGGCTCATACTCCTACCCACATGAACTAATTACATTGTCATACTCTAATGGCATAATGAGGATAAATTTGGGTGTATATCCCTTCATCAATATAATATATCTGTCAATAGATAATGTAGACAAAAAAATGTATAGTCTTATAAAACTATACACACATTTCTAAAATGCCAGTATATTTTAGAAATAGTTAAAAAGCTCTGTCAGCATATTCCGAACTTATTATAGATATAGGGGAAGGTGCCAACTTCTATCCCTATAGATAGATTAACTCAACACTCTGATCATGATGATCGAGTGGTTGTACTGGAGAAATATCACATTCCTTCTCTTACATGGGAGGATTATTAGTATATTCCAATGAAGGGATAGGCATCAGACTGGGCCGATACTCCCATTCCAACCATGACCTATAATGTGAGAGAAGTACACACCTGAAGATAGGACTACAAGCCTACCGAAAAAGAATGGATTCTACTCCAATGGCCCCGGATCAAGCATATATCTCCATTTTGGCCAAGGATAACCATGTGAGAGTGGAACAAGAGCCAATAAAAAATCATACTCCTATTACTAAATCTACCCAGTATACTCTAGTAGATCACAAAAGAAAGGAACATATTCCTACTTTCACCAATTAATGAATGAAACAGCATTGTTCCAAGGCAATATAGGAGGAGGCTCATATCCCTCGACACATTATTGAGGTCCTTTGGCATATTCCGTTTGGGAATTCATATTCGGACTAGGATCATACTACGATTCAAACTGGGGCCCACTAGGTGAGTGTGGCACATGCCTCATGCATGGCCATACTTTTGCCAAAAAAGACCAGTGGTCTATCCTGAAGGCCCAAGATCATGCTCATACTCCCATTTTAACTACTGATCAACAGTGAGAATGGAACATGCCTCAGTATAGGCTCATATCGTTTTAAATAATGAGAAAACATATCAAAATATTCTTAATACTTCATAGAAGTGGACCCATATTCCCACGATGCCTGACGATTATATACATGTTCTGCAAGTCTTATACAGAATGTTCAAGCCCAAGAAAACCCACGAAAGGGAGGTCAAAATATTCTGACAAAGAAGAATAACATGGTCTATGTTCCTAATATACTCAATGCTAGTTTCCTTGAGATTTTTCGAGAGACATTATAAACACCAAAAGGTTCTGCAATCTCATTTATAGAAGTGTAAGTAGAAGGTTTTCATTACCACGATAGTCCTCCTCATGATAGTGTGGATATGGATCACAGGGAATTTACTCCTAAAATCAACTATGGTTACCCCCCATGAAAATATATCCCATGGTAAATGTCATCCTACCTTTTTCTAGATACATCTATATAAATATGTGATCCAAACCCTGAAAACATTATATAGAGAGGTTCTAAGGACACCAAGGACAACCGTATATGGTTCCCAATCAACATATAGCAGCACTCAATTCCCATCAGTAGGTGGACATTACATCCATATTCTAATTTTTTCAGATGGAGGCATGTACGTATGATTATTTGGAGGCCAACATTAATATATGGAGAGATTTAGAAGTAAAAAACCTCCCCATCATGTTTTCTTCCCTCGCTACTTCTAGCTACAAGATCCTAGATGATCTAAAAAATGAGTTCATTCGATATCTATGATAGAATATGTGGGCTACTCATCTTCGATTGAAGGTTCGATATATCCATTATCTAGGATATGAGTTTCACCATCAAAAAATCTATATACTATGTTCTTAGCTCATTAGAACAACAATCTCCATGTCTCGGGACCCAAAACCAGAAAACAGTAGTCCAAATCTGCAATATGATTTCCGCAATTGCATCATGACACTTTACTAGCCGATATTCAAAGTTATGTCAGACATCTAAATTCTAGGATGATGATATTATGATTCATTAAACATTACCTCTCCCTTAGAACATCAAATCCGATCAGATACAATGTCTTGTAATGATATAGTATCTGGAGAAATCAGGGGACCAGGTAATCCATGGCCCAGTTGGTCACTGTTATAGAGTGACCATGTTTCAATGGTGTATAGACACTACAAATGTGGTGGGAGGATACCCAACATGATTCCAAACTTTCCCCTAGTGCCTATAAGAGGACTTCCTGATCATGGAGATCAATGTTGTGATCTCCCAAAAAACATCCCGCGGTGAACGATCCTCGTCATGGGATGCCATCACACCCATCCCCCATGCAAGAACATCTACATCACATCACGGTGACTAAAATATAAATTTTCCTAGCATCCATCTGGGAGCTTACTTAGACCCCTAGTCCATAATAATATATATCACCACCATCATCGCTTGGGTCATCCATTCATGAAAGGATTCATGGCATAGATTCTGTATCCTCAGGAAAACCCAAACCCACTAGGATGGGGGAGTTTATATCTCAATCATAATAACTAGGATTATTGTCCCCAGAATGGACCGTAGAGACATCATATGTGATTCTAGAGAATCACCAACCCACTTGGCTGGGTAATTTATATCATCATGTTTTCCTCATTATCATCATGTCCATAACAAGAGCCATTTGATACACAAAAAATAGGAAAAATCAGTACCAATGGAGGCCCTGAATGAACCCCAAACCATTGATCTGGAAAAAAATTCATCATCATCAACATCACTATGGGAATCGGTATTCTCTAGGCTGGTATGTAGAAATCAACTGTCAGCATCTTACTAGTTCCTATTGGGCCATGAAAACCTCTTCTAATTAGGGACAACTCGATGATCCAAATCTGAAACTCCCTCAAATTAACCATTCATTAACCAAAAGGATCCGAATGTTTGGATAAGGCAGTCAAACCCTGTCGTGGTCATAATAAAAAATGGAAAAAAGTCCAATGGGTTAAAATAATGACCCTGATGGAGGATATGCATAATCAGATTGTTGTGTAAAAGGAATGGTAGAACCACCATTTCCTAATATTCCCTTGTGAATGTCGTAACATTTCACATAGAAGAAATTTATCTTGGGGAATATGTAGAGGGACACAAAACGAAAGACCTGACACATGAGGAGGGTTATTTGGATGTACCAAATGAGGGTAAACACACATAAAACAAAAGAAGACTCTAAAATTTAGCAATGCTGAATAGCGAGCTACCTCCTCCTATGCGGATTAGTGGAAAGGATAAAAGGAATGATGCTGTAAAATTCCTATTGAAATTTGGGGAATAATAGTTTACATAAAATGATAATGAAATATGAGCTCCATGAAAACACCATGAGGAGATACTTAAGAGAAGCATTCGCATTGGGTATCGTCTCCAGCTGATGGAGAATATTATACCTTACAATGATTATTCATTTTAAAGAGTAGTATCTGAATATCAGATTGGAACCAGATCTAGATAGAAAATCTATATAAATAATGAAGACTAAAATGATTGGTAATTACCAACAATGTTGAAACAACCTCTCCATTTTCTGGTTAACCCTTCAATATTTGTATGAATCAATGATTAGTGGGAGATGAAATTGGGACCACCCCATCTGCCCCCACCCACTCCATGTGGACAAGAGGTGGCCCATATAGCAGTTCCCATAAAGAAACATACTCCCATTAAATCCCTAGTGAATCTAATGTAAACCATGTAAGAGTGGTGTCCTCCTATGCAACCTAAAAGGAAGTCATTCCCTGAATAGGTGGATGACACTCCACATCCACCCAACTTTGGAAATCCATCATTTTTTTACATTGATGGAATATTTGACCCTAAACAACTTCTCACACGCTTCATATCCACATTTGAGACATTGATTTTCCCTCAAGATCAATAGGAGGAAACAAAAGATGAGGTGTTTTATACATACATTGACAAGGCGATCCTTGATCTGGTTCAATACTTTGTAGGTGGGAAATATTGCAATATTGGAAGACCATCTAAATCAGTTCCTTTACCATTTTAGTTCAACACTAAAGAAGAAAATAATCATCAACTCAACAAACTACAAGAAACCCGATAATGAGTAATTCTGTTATTTCATGGAAAGGTGGGAAGGTTTAACTTATTTTCTCAGCATCCATATCTCACAAAAGAAACGATTGGAAATCTATGATGAAAATCTTTGGGATGACTTTTAGTCAGTGGTAATCCCTATAAAATATCTTGGTGGGTTATGCAAGAACCCCAAAACAACGCATCATCTTGGATAGGCTATTCAGCTAAACTAATCCAAGTCTCGACTCATGCTCGTAGAACATGGGAAGAAGATCGGAAGAATATAAGATATAGCTATCACTCTCAGCCCAACAAAAGAACCTTTATAGATTCCTAGGTAGTCCATGAACTACACAATATCTCCTATCAAGTGGTGAAAACCGCATAGAATCCCAAACCAATAAGTATAATGAAATCATGGTCTACCAGGAAATGAGGAACGAATGATCAAAGTACAAACCTTCCTAAATGAACAACTCCCCTCTTATTTCTTATCATTATTGGAAAATAACCTGATCATGCTTCTGTATCTGAGGAGGCCTAATGATGTAAACCTCATCAACAATCCTGATTATTATCATTCCCATAGAAGGCAGGATCATAGTATCAAGAACTTCATTATCTTGAATAACATCCTTCAAATAATAGTCAACTCTGGATAGGTGATTCTTAAAAATAATCCATTGAATGTGGATTAAATAACAATTTGTATTATTAGATGATGAAGGATGTTTGGTTGAATGTTCTATCTAGGTGGGCTCAATAGTTTTACCAATGGATGACTCTGGAAATAGTTGATTGAGTTCATGGTGCTCTGATGGCCCAATTACACAAACTCACAATAGATCAACAACACAAGAAGGAGGAATCTAATGTACCTCACAAGGGTGGGCATGAACACTAAAATAATTAAGAGGTAGAGGAAGAAATATATTATTCTCCAAATCAAGATCATAGTCTATCATATTTCTTCCTCACAACATCAGCAAGATGGGAACCACCCCACCAAATAGAATCCTCATCAGATGAATAATTCATCTCCAGTTTTGTCAACACAATACACCTATAAAAACCGTTATCTTATTGTGTGTATTCCCCCAAGTATATTTTTCCCACACATGAACGAGGAATGGGAGGTCGTCTTCATTAGATCTGAGGATACATGGGACAGTGTAGATGTTATTGGACATAATTTCTCTTCTATCTCTATGGAGGATATATATGCATCTCATATTCTTGGGAAAGAACCCCATGAGCCCAGAATGAGAAAGAAGTATCCTTGGAGCCCCATAACATTCACCAACATCCGATTATCTTATTTGACATCATAATAGGGGTTCAATACGATCAACCCATGAAACAGTGAAGGCCAACACAACCTACGCCACTAGTATAAGATATCCCTTCAACCATCACATATACTATAGGTCCATCTACCCGAACATCTTCATTTAATGAACTGCATGATCTATCCCCAGAGACATATTCCTTGGAGCAGCCGCATATCAGGAAGCACCGACCACTGAAACCAAAGTATGATGTTCTAAAATAGCTAGATATGATTGCATCCAAGTTCTCAATCGTTAATTTTCTTCATCTATCGAAAGTACTCAAGGAGGAACTTGTTAAATCCCTATAGAGCCCATAGTATTTTGAGACATATTTCTCTATGGCCAATGTCTATCAAGTAAATAAAATGTCCTTACTGTGTCATGTGGACATCTCATTCACCGATCAAAATCTGGAGGAGGCTTTCCTTGTGAACATCAGGCCCTCCATTTGGAGAAACTCAATAATGTCAATTTCTAAAAGGGTGATGATCAATAATAAATCTGAGATTAATCATATATCATCCGGAACTCTCCATTGTTAGTGGTATGATGAGGGGAATTATACCCTATGAAGATGACCATCCATGGATATGAAAGGGGTGATCAGGGACCCCTAAGGAAGATCAAACTCGATGAATATTTTGGGGATATAAAATATCATATTGATTTCATGGTTATCGAGCAAGACACTGCATATAATGACTTATTAGGAGGCCTTGGCTTCATATCCATTTAACATTGTCGTCCAAATTCCATCAATGTATGAGGTTATCCATCAAGAGAATGGTTGAAATACTATATGGTGACAATTCCCCCTATGAAACTTCCAGATCCACATATTATGAAGCATATATCAATAATAAAGGATCTATGTAAATAGTTATGGATGATGATATATAGGCTGAAGCCTCCAATGGGTTAGGGACTTACCCCAAAAATCCCTCGAGCATGCTCAATGACAATTATGTGATCCCCATTAACTAGGTAGAAATAGAAGATCCAATTCCAACGGTCTATGCCTCTTGTGTCTTCATTAATAATTAACTCCATCATCTCTATGTAGGAACTTATATGACAAGGTATGATGATGTTTCTCCCCATGGCCTCCATCGCCATGATAGTGATGGCGAGGCCCCCAGTTTTCCATCCTCATCTAAAAAATGTCTTCATAGACATAGAAATGTAGAAAGATGTGGAAGTTATCAAGAACGTCCCTCCATCATTCGAGAAAGGTGTTTCCACCACCATAGATGAGCTTGGTGAGATAAATATGGGGATACAAGTAGACCAGGGGCGTACCATTATTTGTCTCGCTATTCCCCCAAAGAGAAATAGATGTACATTCCATTTCAAAATCCACAACAATATGTGTTTTCCTACAATTTTATGGAGTTGATCAGACTTGAATGAAGATGTTGATATGCACCATCTCAGGCTACCCAATGAGCATCAGGGATTCCTGAACGCGTCAAGGAGGATGAACCCCTCTCATTCAACCAATTTAGAGGTGGATTTTGACAAATTGATCAAAGATAAATTTATCAAAGAAGTGAAATATTGTATATGGCATGCCAACAACACCCCCACCAAGAATAAGAATAGAAATAGTAGGATATTTATTAACATTAGGGATTTTAATTGTGAAGGACCAAAGGAAAATTTCTCATTTATAATCACATAACTCTTGATTTTTACAAATTATATCTTCTAGGTCCTTTCCTTCCTCAATGGTTACTCAATGTATAATCAAATCAAGATGGCCCTGGAGGATGAAGAAGCCACATCCATCAGATCACATCATAGGATCCTATGCTATGAGGTCATTCCCATTGAGTTAAAGAATGTGGGTCCAAAAATAATCATGTAATGCATCACATCTTTAATAATTCCTTGGGAAGGATAGATGAGTGTTATGTTGATGACCTGGTCGTTAAATCCTGATAGTGATGTGATTACATCTTGGATCTCTGAGAAATCATCAACAAGCTGTGACAACATAGCCTAAAGATGAATCTGTTGTATTGATCCATTAGGGAAACATTTGAAATGTTCATTGGTTTTGTGTTATTCCACCATGACACTGAGGTTGACCTAGAGAACACTAGTCCTATTTCGGAAATTTCACCCCCATAAATATGAAATAATTTATTGAAAACAAAGGGAGACTCACCTACATTCACAGATTCATATCCAATATGGCTTGAAAATATCTTTCCTTCATGAGGTTAATGATGAATAGATTCCAATACCAATGTAATAATGAATGTAAAAATCCTTTGAAATAATCAGGATGTATTTTTTTCACCGACCAGTTTAAATTCATTTGGTGGAAGGGAGGCCACTCATTTTATATGTGGCAACTATGGAACTATCATTAGGCACCCTACTCATATAGAAAACTGATGAGAGAATATTGAATAGTATCTAATAACTTAGCTAGATGAATATTGGTACTAAGACCGGATATTTTTATGTCGAAAAGATCTTCCTTTCACTTATATTTAAAATTAAAAAGGTGAAAAACTACCTACAACACACCAAGTCCCACACGGTCTCCCGTATGAATCCAATCAAATAAATCCTTGGATTCCCAACGTTTACTAGATTATTGTCTTGGTGGGTGGTCATTCTTCATCAATATTACTTTTAGTTAATATTTTAGAAGTCAGTGAAAGGGAAATGCCTGGATGATTTCATCATATCACACCAATCCCTAGAAAATACACCCAAAGACAATGAGATCCTCGTTGAATATGTTTTTTATGCCCAGGATACTCCCTAAATATAGGAGATTTACTTTGAAGGTGCCTCCCGGAGTCATGTTAGTACAAAAATGGAGAACCTAAAACTCAATCGGGTTGGTTGCGGTATTATATTTGTGTCCCCTTATAGAGAAGTTTTCCCCACTATTTCTGACTATCGAATGTCTAAAAAAATAATGTGGTAGAATTCCAAGCCCTCTTTGCTAGATTGGAACTATACCTACAACTAATCATAGCCTACCATAACATCAAAGGAGAATCTGAGTTAGTGATAAAGACGATCAATTCCATATATGCCATAAAAAGGAGGAACTAGCCACCATTAATAGCCATGTTAGGGTACTAATGAATGAATTCCCATTTGATCCCACATTTCATTATGTACCACAAACAATGAATGCTCACACTGATGCGCTAGAAAATACTGTCTTTGTCCTAGCCGACCCGGATCATGATGAAGGAACCTTCCGTTTTGCACATAGAAAATGGTGTCATCAATAACCATATATAATATAGAATAAATCAACTAGGTCCACACCACCCGAGAGTGTGATAAACCAATGACCACCCCTAGATGGATGGAACTGATAATTGACTATCTTTGTGATGATACTCTCTCTGAAGATAATGCCAGTTGGGAAAAAATTCATCTTTGGGAATCCAACTTCACCCTATTGAATGGACCAAATGAGAAAAAAGTAATCTAAAAACGTTGCTTTGATAGAATAATACTCAGTTGTATAGGAAAAATAGAAGCTACCACTATTTAGACGAAGTTCACGTAGGCTCTTGTGAGGCCTATCAATCTAGAATCTACCTCTCCCACCAAATTAAGAGGTTAGGATATTACTGAATAACCATGACATAGAACTACTTAGAATTCACCATGAAATTTCATGCATTCTAGATCCATGAAATCTTTATCCTCTAACCCCAAAAATGACAACATCCCTCTAAATATACCAAGTAATTTTCTTTTAGGGGGATTGATATTATGGGGCCATATCCCCCAACCAATGCGAAAAATTTAAAGTAATTCCTTACTAACAAAAACATCATTTCTAAATTTGATAAGGTGATACCCATGTAGGATGTTTGGATGAATAATATCATCAACTTTATGAAATCCCATATCATCAGTTGGTTAATATTCCCTCACACAATATTTACAAACAATAGCACCAACTTCTGTTCCATAGAGCTCAATAATGTTTACAAGGAGTAAAACACCGACTCCAATCACTAATATCTCTAACATACAGTGGAAAACAGACAGATAGAAGCCTTCAAAAATAATCTTTCAAACATACTCTAGAAGTTGGTGAACATAGATAATAAGTTTTTTCAAGAAACCTCATCCATTATTTATGGTCCTACCATAATACCACGCACACTCTCTACAATAAGCACCATACTCACTCATGTAGTGGGTTGAGGTAGTGTTACCCATAGAAGTTAGGATTCTATCACACAAAATATCCATTTGCAGACAACTCTTAAATGATGAACAATCGCAAAAAATGACTGGATGCATTGGAACCGTTAGATTATAAACTGATGTGCACACTGCACAACCTTGAGGTCCACTAGAATAATATATCATGATCCTTTAATAAAATGGTCGGCCAACATTAATTTCTCCAAGGAGAACTGGTGCTAGCCCATAGAACCCCCATGATTCTGGAGATGAATCCTATGAAGTTGGTTCCCATGTGTTAAGGACCATACATCATTCATAATTTGAATCATAATTGAGCCTATTCCCGAGACGCCATGGAAAGGAGCATGTCACACCTCCCATGAATGTAAGATTTATCAATAAATACTTTGTATAAATGCCAATACTTGGGAATCCACATCAGTTTGTGCCCTATTATTCATTTTGACCACATGACATTAAATCGTATGGAATTCTACCTTACCTCAAGACATTAAAATTAAGGGCCAATGTTCTTACCACAAGAAATAAAAATTCATGGATCCAAAATACCCCTTCCCCTTCATATCAGGTAATCCATATTCCTTTCCACATGATGTTTACATCAATGTTTTCTAAGAACTACGTATGGATTTATTTTCATTTCCAATGATATCATAGGGATACCTTGATTCTTCATCTTGGTCCAGCCACTACATCATTTAAAATTTCCTTGTTATAACCATATCTTGTATATTCACTATTTGGAAACATGGGGGGATCCTTGTTTCTCACATCGATCATATCTCCCGTGATATTAGGAAACATGATAGGGAGTCCCCCTCATAAGAAAGGCATAGAGGTTCATAAAAGTTCCATTACGGTCCAGAATTCCAGACCATAAAAGTTATGTTGTGAGTCCTAGTTCCACATCATTAAACTATACAGTCAACCATGAACATCATTTTGTTTTATTCTCATCTTCATGAGATACATAGTGACGCACATAATTCTATCCATGGTCCCTACCATGATGTTCCCAAAAATTCACGTCGATCAACATTCATCCTCACTGCATGATGTTAAATAGCCAAGAAATTTGCGAAATATTTGTAGATTGATTCCTTCCCATACAGGATATGTATTGATGCCTAGATCTCTAATCATAGGCCCATCGACAACTATCAATGGAAATATTTCCCACCTCAACATATGGGTTAGAACTTCACATAGTATATCATCTTCTATAACTTCATGTGGTTTGATTCTCATCTTCAAGAGATATATAGTGATTCCCATACATTTCACCTTAATGACTAGTGAAAACCATAACCCTTTTTGGTGCTTTGGAATTAGTCTTCTTCGAATGTTGCATGGTGTGTTTGAGTCCTATTTGGTCCTCATTCATGTCGTATTTCATTATGGAACCACGCCACACAGTCCCATGTTTGGAAATACACCATAGAGTCAAGTCCACTTGATGTTAAACTATCAGCACATGTCTCGACGACAAGACATTAATATATGTCAAATCATCCTTGTTGTGTTATGTTAAACTATAAGAAACATTTCTTCCAAACAACATGACATTAAACTATATGACATTCATCCTCAATGCAAGACATTAAACTGCATAGCCACCCAGAACTACGTGTGACTTGATTCTCATTTTCAAGGGATACATAGTTTTCCCATATCCCCTTGTTTGGTCCCATCTGCAACATTACAACCTTTCTTTACAGTTTCTACATCCTTACCACATGTTGTAAAACTGCATAGAAGCGTGTCCTTACCACAGGACGTTAAACTGCATAGAAGTATGTCCTTGCTGGATGACATTAAACTACACAACATGATGTCATCAACACAAGATATTAAACTGTATGGATTCAAACACATCCCCACTATATGAAAAAAAAATATGGAGACCATCTCTGTAATCACCTACCAATTCTCATTGGATTTAGCGATCAACGATTCATTACTAGGCCGTATGTGGCATCCCCAAGGTGCCAATGGCTAGAAATAAATATTGAAGGGCTTCAAAACAAGTGGGGGGACGATTTACCCTTTTTAGAATATACCACAGAGCCAACAACCATAACCAAAAAAATCAATTAAACGATGCATGATAAAAACTAAGACAACTTAACCATTTATTTTATCATAACCCAGCCAAAGTACCGCAGTGGAAACCAAAACTATAATAGAGTAAATAGCATAAAAAAAATCAAAGACTACAAGACGACAACCCAACTCCATGTCCCACCGGCTCCCAGCTCCAACTTCAGGAACCAGCCCAAGCATCATGAAGTATTGCTATAAACATGTGACACTTTACCTTTTCCAACATCCCGGTATATGACATTTACAAAAGCACCAACTTTCCAAAGAAGGTGGTGAGTAATGAAACTCAGTAGGTTATCCCCAATGACTTCCCAACCCATGCCTCTAGGATAAAACATGTTAGCACATTTATATAAAACAATTTATATAAAATAATTCCAAAACAGTTCACAATCTGACAAGTTCCAGGTCAAAACCATTTTCCAACAAAAACCATCTTTCCTAAGAAAAAAATCCAAGAAAAGATTCCAATCAAATTCCCATTTCCAATTTATCTCATTCATTCCATTTCACAAATCCACACAACCAACCATGCATGCATCCTGGATCTCCCTATACTTGCGAGTGGGGAGTTATCCTTCCACTAAGTCTCCACTTAGTGAATTACCTTGATGGGGGTACTTCATAATCTTATCTGTCAAAACCTTTTGATGGGGGTACTTCTCACCCTAATCCATCCCAACCTTTTTGATGGGGGTACTTAATACCCTTATCCATCGTAATGCATATGAACACACACCACAACCCATGCAAGTCCTTGCCCAAATCCAAGTGTGTTCAAAACCTTTCAATAAAGCATCACCCTTCTATTAAAAACCATTTCTTTCAAGCAGAAAAATCATATACAATTTTAAATCACCATTTTAAAATTATATTAACAACCACTTTCCAAAAACACCCAATTTTCATCACCCATTACTAAAATAGGGTTTCAACCATTCTTTCACAGAAGATAAACATACCATTTCAATAAAGGTAAAACAATTTGAAACTAATCCTTCATGTTCTACGAAATATGAATCGAGAGTGAAGACACCTACCTCAAAAAATTAGGCAAAACCAACAACAGATGAAGAACACCAACAAAACCGAGTCAACTAGTCCCCAAAACCTACTTAGATTCATTCCCCTAGAACCAAAAAAACCCAAACCTGACTTAAAAGACACCCACTACCTTAGATCTACCAACATTGGGCGTATATATAAGGATCCATCAAGAGGGAAGAAGGGTATTGATGAAAAATAAAGGAAACAAGACTTACCTCGATCAACCGGCCGCTAAACACCAAGGCAACCATCCAGAACGCTTCTAAAATGCATGTTAAGTGTTATCCCACCTTCACTAGAGAGAAATCCCGAGTTAGGGCTATCTAGGAGAAAAAATGAGTGGGATTAAGGATAAAATAGATTAGATACTTGAAATATGATCTACGATGACTTCGTGCACGGTGAGTCCACACAGTTAGTCAAATCGTGCGATAACCGTGCGGTAGTCACTACTTGGAAGAGGCACTCCACATGGCCTCCTCGCACGGTTTTCACAAACCGTGTGCACACCGTGCGGTATCCTCTGTCCAAATGACCACCACCTGCATGGCTTCCGCACGATTTGGGAAAACCGTGCACAGCCTGTGCATCCCCACATTTTCCCCTTTTATGATTTAAAAGTCACCAAACATTCCCCAACAATTTCTCATATGCTTCATGTACATAAAAAGAATAAACAAGGGTTACTTACTAGAAACTGGGGGTTCTACATTCTCCCCACCATTGGCCTTTCCATCCATGAAAAGTAGAAAACCCTTTCTTTCCTGAAAGATTTTTGGCCACTGCTCTTTCATTTCTTTCTCATGTTCCCACATCTCTTCCAGAATATGACCATGTTGCCACAAAACCCTCACTAGGCCGATGCTTTCTCCACGCAAGACTTTATCCTTCCCATCCACAATATGTACTCTAATATGTACCAACGAAGCATACGGATCTAAGTCAACATGATCCCATCTGATCACATGGTCAGGATCGGGCTGATACTTCTTCAACTAAGATACATGGAACACATTATGCACTCCACTGAACCGTGGTGGTAATTCCAACTGATACGCCACCTCACCAACCCGTTCCAGTATCTCAAAATGGCATATATATGACAAAGAAAATTTTCCCTATATCCCAAAATGTCATTGTCCAAGCCTTGGAGAGATTCTAAAAAATACATGATCACTCACCGAAAATGACAACGGTCATCGGCGATGATCCGCATAAGATTTCTGACGAATCTGAGTCATCTGCATCCTCTTTCTTATCAATTGGATCTTCTTCGTTGTTTCACGGACAAGGATCATCCCAACTAGTGAAGTATCAACAGTTTCCACCCAATAAAGTGGAGAACGACAAGGACGACCATACAATGGTTCAAACGGAGCCATGCGTATCGAGGCTTGATAGCTGTTACAGTAAGAGAACTCCACTAAGGGTATATGGTCCTCCCATGAGCCCCCAAAATTCATTACACAAGCTCGAAAAATGTCTTCAATCAATTTTATTGTCCGCTCATATTGCCCATCCGTCTGAGTATGATATGCTGTGCTCATCATCAACCGAGTCCCAAGGGATTGCTGTAATGATTTCTAGAAACGAGATGTGCACCGTGGATCTCTATCTGAGACTATAGACACTGGTACACCATGCCTCCTTACCACTTCTTGGATATTGATTTTTGAACGATCTTCCACCATATGAGTTTCACGAATCAAGAAGAAATGTGCTGTCTTGGTTAGCTAATCCACTATCACCCAAATGGCATCGTGTTTCGGGACCGTTCTTGGAAGGCCTGTAAAAAATTCCATTGCTATCTGATCCCATTTCACAATGGGATAGGTAAAAATTGTAACATACCAACTATCCTTTTATGTTCTACTTTAACTTGCTGACAAGTTAAACACCTTGAAACAAATTCAGCTACCTTCTGTTTCATGCCACTCCACTAAAACTGTGCCTTCAACGCCTTATACATCTTCTGTGTGCTCAGATGTATAGCCCGTCGTGAATGGTGGTAAGCATGAAGGATTTGTTCCTCATCAGTTAATGGTACGACTATCTGATCTCAAAATTGCCAATCTAAACTCCCATCCATCTTCCATCCATCTATGGTCTCCCCACCATTGTGTTTTGAACTCATTACAACACAGTCTACATCGAATGCATAGGCCTCATTTACTATCTCCACCATATCAGGAAAAAGCGTAACTAGAAAGAAAACTACAGCATCAGCTCGATCATTACATTCCATACGCATGTCAGCTAGGACCGACATCACCTGCCACTCATCTGAAGCTTCTTTCACCAACTGAGTATACAACTTCATAATTGATGCATCAGCCACCGAATTTCCCTTAACCAGTGCATACATCATGTCCAAGTCGAACATTTGATGATACTACATCCCTCTCCTCTACCTCGGATTCAAATCTCGCTGTGAGAAAATGTGTTTCAAGATTTTTTGATCCGTAAACACATTAAATTTATCACCAAAGAGATAATTTCTCCATGTTTTCAAGGCATGGATGACTAAAACCAACTCTAAATCATGTGTTGGTAAATTTTTCTCATACAGCCTCAATTGCCTTGAGCCATAACAAACCACATGGCCTCCTTGCTGGAGAACACAACCCAAACATGTTCCCAAAGAATCACAATACACCACATACCCCTGTCTTTATTCTGACAAAATCAAGATGGGTGCTGATGTAATGAGAACATTCAACTATTGAAAAGATCTATGAAATTCTTCAGTCTATTGAAATGCACTGTTCTTCTTTGTCAATGTTGTCATAGGCGAAGCTACTCGTGAGAAGTCACGGACAAAGCGTCATTAATAAATAGCTAGACTAAGAAAACTTCTTATTTCAAATACATTCTTCGATGGTGGCTAAGAAGGAATAGCTTCTATCTTTTATGGATCCACTGAAACACCTTTCATAGAAAAAATATCGCCTAGAAAGTGTACCACTTGTATCCAAAAATCGCACTTTGTTAATTTGGCAGACAACTGATGGTCTGTCATAATTTCCAATACTATCACCAAGTGTTGCTCATGCTCAGCCCTTGTTCATGAATACACCAATATATCATCCACAAACACCACAAAAAAATAATGTAGATATCACTGAAATATCCGATTCATCAATGCCATAATGACTGCTGGTGCATTCGTAAGACCAAAAGGCACGACTACATATTCGTAGTGGCCATATCTGCTTTTGAACGCTGTCTTCAGAATATCCTCCTTCCGAACATGCAATTGGTGATATCCTGACTACAATTCAACCTTGGAGAACCACTGATCTCCCCTCAACTGATCAAATAGGTCATCAATGCGTGGAATTGGATATCTATTCTTTATCGTAACTTCGCTAAGTTGACGATAATCCATAGATAGCCTCAAAGTTCCATCTTCTTTCTTTACAAACAAAATTGGTGTTTCCCATGGAGACAGTCATGGCTGAATGAAACCCTTCCTTTCCAACTCCTCTTACTGTACTTACAATTCTCATAACACTGTTGGTGCCATCCTATAGATGGAAGGGAAATAGGACTTGTCCCTGGAATGAGATCAATCATGAACTCCACTTCCCTTAGATATGGTAACCCTAAGAAGTTCTTGGGAAAGACATCTAGAAATTGATCCACCACAGCTGGAAAACTATCTTCCTCAGTATCTTCAATTGATGCCACAGTCAACGCTACAAATTGGGGAGAGATCGTTCCCACCATGCATGCCCACATGCTCTTTGCGCCATTCATTACTATCCTTTCCCCTCTAAAGAGATGGTCGATGCAATCCTCAGCTGTGAAACTAACTATTCTCCAATAACAGTTGATGTGAGCCTTTAACCTTGTCAACTAATCCATACACAAGATTACATCATAGACATACATATCCAACATGGAGAAGTCCCATTTCAGATCATCTCCATCAACAGTTATATCACATGCTCTAGAGATGAATCCTTGACATTCCATTTCACCCAGAGGAGTTTCCAGTTTCAAGACAGAAGGCATAATTTTCTGTTTTAAACATAGCAAGTCAACAAAACAAGAAACAATGAAGGAATGTGATTCACCATTATCAAACAACACTTTCATAAAGGTAGAATTCAAAAGAATCGTACCTCTTACTATTGATGGTCCAACTTGTTCATCAACAATCATCTGTTCAGCTCCATACAATTGCTTCATCGCTGTATTGTTCTCCTTATTGCCTTGCTGAGATTTTCCTAGTTGAGGAGTCATGGTATTTAGAGAGTGACCATGGCTAGCTCTGTTATGATGATGAGATTGAAACTATTGTCCTCGTCCTGTCGAAGCATACGATGCTTGCGATGCCTAAGAAGTGTCACGTGGACCTGACCTCAGAGTATTTCTACAATAGCACTGTAGATTCCCCATCTTCATGCAATTATGACATTGTCTGGTTTGCTCCATACAATCCCGCTTTATGTGATCAGGTGAGACAAAATGAAAACACCCATCTTTCCTCATGGGTCATGGAGGAAGATTCACCGATCCAGCCATATGATTCTGATTCTCACTCCCACCTTGGAAGTAGGTGTCCATCTTCCACTTGTTCCCAGCATTAGAGATTGCTCCCATTCCTGTAGGTATCATCATACTTCCTCCTCCCACAACTCACGAGATGTGTCTTTCATCTACTATTTCTCTGATTACCATTTCCGTATAATCAATAATACATAGAAAATCTATCTACGAGCGAATCTCAAGTTACAAACCCGATTCAATGATGCATTCCTTCACCAACCTACTTGCATCAAATTCTAGTGAAAAGCACACAAAATTCATGAATTTAGTCTAATATTCCATTACAGAGAGATCCTCATGCTTATGGCTGAAAAATTCCATTGTCCTCTGGATATTGAATGTGTGAGGATAGAAATATTTATTGAACAATTCTAAAATTCCTCCCCACCCAGGCCTGGATCCACCTTTGCCTACACCAATTTCTCCCACCACTATCGTGCAAGATCCTCCATCATATACGTTTCCAACTTTACATTCAGTTCTTTTGGTGTGATGATGAAATAGAAGATATGATTCATCCTACTCATCCATACCTCTGCCCTCTCTAGTTTAGAATCACCACGAAAGATGGGTGGATTTTGCTTCTGGAACTATACAGAATGGTCTACATGCCTTGACTCATCCCTCCGATTCCCCGTGTCCATATCCTGGAATGCTTGAAAGATACTCCGATCCAGCACTTGGTTCAGACGTGGTTCAGGTGCAACCACATTCTCTACAGCTTCTTCGGGTTGGTTTCTACGACGCCTAATGGGTGCCATATTCAATAAAAACAACGCACATCTTTAGTCTGACTTCCTAGAAACTGAAGGCTTAGAATTTCAAATTCTATCACATAAACTATCACCACATTGATTTTCAAACCATCCTTTTCCCATGTTCAACCATTTTTGAAAACATCCAACATGCTTTTTGAAAATCAGACCATTTTCAAAATACACCAAATATCATGTTTTCCAAATCAGTTTAGTTGATAACAATTTCTACATATTTCAAAAATTCACACCTGACCAAAACCCTTACTCATTCCTCACAATGAGATATGAAATCTTAGTGGGAATTCATTCCTCTACAATTAATTTCTTGCTCATCTCATTGGGTAAACCCATGACAATGATATTTCAATGATTCTAGAAGTGTATCCAAAACACATATGTACCCAACACCCTGGTAACTTGATGATTAACATAAATGGGTCAGCTACATCCTTTTATTCTATACATTTCAATTTCTGACAATCCTACCCCTATCTAAGATTACATCCCAAGGAATAGATGAAAAGTAATTTCAAATCCATGATCGAGAATATCGATGACCACTTGTTAGGCAAGGACCGAACAAGCTGATACAATTTGTAATGACCCGCCAATTCTCATTGGATTGAGAACTCAATGATTCATTACTAAGCATTAAGCGAAATCCATGAGGTGCCAAAGGCAGCAATAAATGCCGAAGGGTTTCAAAACAAGTGGGGGGATGATTTACCCTTTTTAGAACATACAACAGATCCAAAAAACACAACCAAACAAATCAACTAAAAGATGCATGATAAAAACTAAGACAACTCAACCATTTATTTTATCATAAACCAACCAAAGTACCACAATGGAAATCAACTCTATAATAGAGTAAACAGTGGAAAGACAAACTCGAAGTCTACAAGATGACAACCCAACTCCATGCTCCACCGGCTCCCAGCTCCAATGTCATGAACCAGCCCAAGCATCACAAAGTAGTGCTGTAAACATGTGACACTTTACCTTTGCCTAAATTCCGGTATATGACATCTGCAAAAGCACAAACGTGCAAAAGCAGGGGGTGAGTAATTAAACTCAGTAGGATTTCACTGATGACTTCCCAACCCATGCCACTAGGATAAAATATGTCAGCACATTTATATAAAATAATTTATATAAAACAATTCCAAAACACTTCACAATATAACAAGTTCTATGTCAAACCCATTTACCAAAAAAAACCATCTTTCTCATGAAAAGCAGCCAAGAAAAGTTTCCAATCAAATTCCCATTTCCATTTTGGAAAATTCATTCCATTTAAATAATCCACACAACCAACCATGCATTCAACCCAGACCTCCCTATACTCGTGAGTGGTGAGTTATCCGTCCACTAAGTCGTCACTTAGTGAACTACCTTGACAGGGGTACTTCATGACTTTATCTGTCCCATCCTTTTGATGGGGTTACTTCTCATCCTTATCCATCCCAACCTTTTTTATGGGGGTACTTCTCACCCTTATCCATCCCAATGAATATGAACACACACCACAACCCATGAAAGTCCATGCCCAAAAAAAAGTGTGTTGAAAACATTTCAATAAATAATCACCCTTTTATTTAAAACCATTTCTTTCAAGGAGGAAAACCATATCCAATTTAAAACCACCATTTTAAATTTACTTCGACAACCTCTTTCAAAAAATGCACAATTTCCATCACCGTCACTAAAAATGTGTTTCAACCATTCTTTCAAAACAGATAAACCAACCATTTCAATCAAGGAAAACAATTTGAAACTAAGCCTTCGAGTTCTAAGAAAGAGGAATCGATAGTGAAGCCACCTACCTCAAAAAATTAGGCGAAAAAAACAACGGGTGAAGAACTCCATCAAAATCGAGTCAACTAGTCCCCAAAACCTCCTTAGATTCCTTCCCCTAGGACCACAATACGAAAACCAGAAATAATAGTCATCCACTGCCTTAGATCTACACACCTTGGGCAAAGATCTACAGATCCATCAAGAGGGAAGAAGGAGATCTAAGAAAACTAAATGAAACAAGGCATATCTCGATCAACCGGCCTTTAAACTCAAAGTAAACCCTCCGAATCACTTTTGAAAAGCCTGGTAAGTGTTCTCCCACCTTCACCAGAGATAAATCCCGATATAGGGCCGTCTAGGTGCAAAAAAAGTGGGTTTAAGGATAAAACAGATTAGATCCTTAAAAATAGGATATAAGTTGACATCACACAAGGTTAGTCCACACGGTTAGTAAAACCATGCGCTAACCATGCGGTAGTCACTACTTGGAAGAGGCGCTCCGCACGGCCTCCTCGCACGGTTTTCCAAAACCGTTCACACACCATGCGGTCTCCTCTGTCCAAATGATCACCACATGCATGGATTCCACACGGTTTGGGAAAACCGTGCATAGCTCGTGCGGCACCACATTTTCCCTTTTACGCTTTAAAAGCCTCCATACATTCCCCAACCATTTATCACATGATTCATGTACTTAAAATGCATAAAACAAGGGTTACTTACAAGAAAAAGGGGGTACTAAAATCTCAATATTTTCACTCCAACTGAAAGTACTAAAATTAACTTTCCTTGGTCAACCAGAGTATTGGGTTCTTCCGACATCCAATTATAGAACCTGAAATTCAAATACATCACTTCATGTCTTGAGACTCTTATGACCTAGTCAATCATCCATGTAACTTTTAATGGATTCCCAACCTCAGGGGGCCTTTTTTAGACTATTAAATTAGGATCATGCCTTCTGAATATGCGCATATGGATGTCAACCAAATGCATTAATCTAAAAAGTAAATTCCAATTCTCATGATCCCTAACTTCGTCATGAAAACAATCAACAACTCATCATGTCTAAAATGATCCTTATATGTCTTTCCCATATCATTACTCATGTCATGAGAAACTTTATCCATTATTTACATTATTTACCTTCCATGATTTTGAAGATTATGGAGCTCTATTAACCCTAGGTATCCAAATTATCCTCTCGTGTAATATCCTCTAAGTTTGGCCCATGAAATTCGTGACCCTAAATGGTTAGTCATTTGTTCATAGTTGTAAAACTGTAAACAGTATCTCATAGTGGTCCAAATCACAAGACCCTAAACTACAACTAAAAGAGACACAAAACTATTCAGGCTGGAAACACGCAGTGGGATCCAAAGTAAATGTCAAGTCTCTTCATTCTATATGCTTAATCATCGTAGTTTTGAAAAAAAATGGTGTGAAAAATATTTTTGAAAACCTCATATGGTTTATAAGAATATTAATATCCAAGGTATTCTTGATGGGCCCACTAGTCTAGGAAAAGTTTAGGCTAATATATGTCACATATCCTCATCGTGAGAATATGTTTACCAGTCAGTATCACAAACTTTAGGAAATTTGAACCGTACTTGGATTTTAAGGGCCCTTTACATTACAATGGATGAATGCTCATGGATCTTGAATATGTTTCTATGGCTATTAAATAAACACATCACACTAAAAAAGGGCATTCTGGTTTTTGTGAGCATTGACATCATCACAAAAGCAATCAACATCTCAGCATGTCTGAACTACTCCTTGTATGACTGACCCATATCATTCTCATAACTCGATCACTTTGGGTCGTGATTTAGTATCTCCAAACTGTACTATCAAAGAGGATTCAATTTCCTTGAAATTGCATCACTGTGTTTCATAACATTTCTCAAATATTTCTTATGACACTTCATTTCCTTGAACTTTATGGCCCATGTATCATGATTCAAAACCACATGACAAAGAGCTTGAGCATTATTTTATGATCATGCTACCCTAGGGTTCTTAAACCCTTCCAATATAGATTTCAACCAATATACAACTTCATCACATAGACAATTGAGTCTCATCAAATCATTTAAAGCCCTTGGAAATAACTGGATATCTTCCTTTCAATCCCATGATAACGACACACACTATCCCTAACCCAACAACTAAATTTATTGTCTCCTTTCCAAAATGTAGTTTTGATCCTTTGGAACCTTTGTAATACAAAGGGAAAACCTCGAATTTTTGAATGTTAAGGGACATACCCGGCAAGTCTGCACCATCACATATGCATGTACATAAACCCCCATGTTCTGATTTACAACATCCATACTCCAACTACCCAGGTGGGTTTAATACCCCTATTATTCCAACATCATCAATATGACCTCTATAGATCTTCTATTGACCTTGGGGATGATACCTTGATTCAAGGGCCATTTTACTGACAATGAATGCGTGATCATGTATGTTACATATGATACTATAGATTTAGACCAAATGTGTCACTCTAAAAAGGGTCATTATAATTCTTATGAGCACTGAGATCATCACGGATGCACTCAAAATCTCAACAATCATGAACTGCTCTTTGTATGAATGTCTTACCTCAATCTTGTGACTCGAGCACTCGGGGTCATCATTTTCCATCCCCTCACCATGCTACCCAAGAAGATTTGATGTCATCAATATTACTTCATGGTGTTTCATACTATTCCTCAATGATGGATTTCAAAACATTATATCCTAGCATTTGAGGTCCCACATATCATTATTCAAAACCACATGGCATAGAGTGAGAGTGTCATTTCAATAGCTAGCAGCCCTAGGGTGCTAGACCCCTTCATGGATATCTTCCTTCCAATATCTAGATTCATTATCTAGAAGTATGAGTCTTCTCAAATCATCCATAGTCCTTAAAATTAATTGGAGATCATCTTTTCTTGGACATGATATTGGTGCATGAGGGAACTGACCAACCAAATGAATTAATCTTCTACAATGGTCATGGTGTATACCATCTATACCCCATCTACCGTGGTGGGATCTGTATCCCTATTCTTCCAACCTCATAAATATTAACTTCGTAGATCTCCCATATCCATTACAGAAGATACCCGTCATTAAGGTCCATTTTGATGACTATCCATTAATGCCTATGGAACCATCATACACACCCACGATCATTAACCAAATTCACCACTCTCTAAGAAGTATATTTCAACCCTCAGGAGACTCAACAACACCATGGTTGGACCCATCACCTGAATGTGTTTTAGGTCATTCCTAGAAAGTCTACCCCATATTCCATGATAAGATATTCTGACCCATAAGACCTAAAACTAAAGAAACAGATGGTCTAATAGAAAAGACTGTTTCCTATAGATGCAAATGGTCTGAGCTAAAATACCTTAAACCAAAGAAAAAGACACAACAATCCAAATGATCATAATGTAATGAATATGATACTCTGAGCTAAAATAAAATAAATTAAAGAAACAAATGAGCCGATATAAAAGACCCTAAACTAAAGAACATGTAATAAATCATGAGTCCCCCTTCATGGCTTAATTAGAGTTGAAATTATTTCCACAGATATGAAAATCACTCATTATTCATGAAATATCACCTATACAGGTGACCCCTCAACACATTAGATATTTTTAAGATAGTAGGAACATATTACTGATATAGAACCTCATAAGTTTGAAGCCATCAAAATCATTCTTGAAAAAAAATCCGTTAGGACTTCAACATCGAATTCCGTGCATTCATGATCATTAAATATAAAGAAAGGGATGGGATTTCATAGAAAAGTGATAGAATGTCGAGATATCATAAGTGGTAGAAAATTGGACACTAATCTTAGAATAAACTCATCCATTCACTGTTCAAAGAAAGAGAAGAATCTCCAAATTTTGGAATTTCTCAGAAACATCAACACAAAAATGAGAGTAGTGCAAAAGTGTTGGGTGAAATACAATAAATTGAGTCACAAAAAAAATATGGTTGACAATGCTATCTAGGTCAGAGTTATTTTGGCTCTATGAATCAATTGATTGTTGGAGTTTCTCATTCCTCACATCTTCCACCCCTACATTATGGTGGAGAACTTCCACAAGATTAGTCAAATCTTCAACCCACATCTGAGAAATGGTCAATGAGGTCAGTGATGTAGAAATAATGGACATAATATGGGTGATCATATATTCATGCCTCAATATCTTTACCGTCTAAGAATACATTCGGGGTTGTAGATCAGATGACAAATAGAGATCCTGCTTCAGCACCTCCACTAACTCCATAGTTTGTTTGGAAATGGAGGCCCCATCTATGACGTCATGAAAGACCCTTTACAACTTGGCCACATCTCTTCAATTGAAAATGACCCACTTCATAATTTCTTACAGTGGATGCCGATCAAAACCATTGACCCCTAGATCATGAAATAATTAGTGAAGATGCTCCCCTTGATGGAAACATTTCCCGAGAGGGGTCATATTAATCTATAAATGGCTATGATCCCTTCTGAACATATGAAAAGATTGAGCCTCCTCCGTTGATGAAGTGGTTGCAGTACAAAGATGAACAACTAGAAAAATCAATGTTGAAATAGGAGAAGATTCTCCATACACATATCTCTCAATAGGCATATCATCTATAGCCTACACTAGAGGACTGGTCTCCTCAACAGAATCATGATTACCATATGAATAACCATCGATAGAGTGAGTTTTATCCATTGATTCGTCTCTTATTTCCTCAATCAATTCAAATAGTTACATAGACAAGTGAATTAATAAAGCAAGAGGCTTATACACGTAGAGGACCAGCTTTCCTAACACCGCATTGGGATATGCCATCACCAAACCCTGGGCATTACCCTGAGTGAGGAAAGAGAAAGAAATGTAAGGAGGAAGAATGATAACATATCCACTATCTTCCATAAATTGTGACTCCTAATATTGTAAAATTACACTAATATTTCATTCCCCTAGGACGTTGTCCAATGGAACATATGAAACTTCATTAATATAGCCAAAATGTTAGGAGAATCCATAAAACATGTAAGGATCACAAATAATTAACTCTTCCACCCTGGTGGTAAGGATCACATCTTAATGAGAGATCATATATGATCTCTTATCAAGTGAGCCTCTACCATGATAAATAATAGAACTACCCAGTGCGTGGAAGGTTGCAATGTCAATGCAATATGATTACTATAGTACACCATTGACTTCTGCCGGTGATATGGACATGTGTCTTACACCATAGATATTCAACAATCTAGGGTTGGATATGGGGTCTAGGATCCTATTGATATTGTATTACTCATAAAAATGATATTACTCCTCTATCCAACTGAAAAGGAACTAGACATGACCACTAATATTGTAAGGAGTGTTTCCTTGTGTGATATGACCTAAGATATATTTGTGGAAGGAAAGAACTAGAACCGCTAGGTTAAGGTGCTACCCTTATTCAAGATGCACCTCCATTACAAATGTGATAAGGTAAATTTTTTAGTGTGTATCACTAGGTAAACATAGACACCCATTTAGGAATGTAGCAAGAAAACATTCCAACCAAAGATCCAGAGAATCCTTGAGGGTCACATGATAGCCCATGAGGTGTAATCCCGAGCTTCTAGAATGGATCAATACAGGCCAACGCTATCAAATACTAGTTGGGAAGGGAATCAAAGAGGATCAATAATATTTTGTCAGAACCTACTGCCACATATAAAATTATTGTTCCAGATACTGAAGGAAATAATTGAGCACATTTTCAGCTCTTTCCCAAAATTTTTATTCATAATTATGAGAATGGTCTTCACTAGAACTAGATCATGTAGAGGATTGTCTTAGAAATCGGTTGCATGATGATTTTTTTTAAATCTCTCCAAGAGGAGGGATGACTACTAGTTGATAGAAATGTCATAAACTGATGCCACCGTCACTGTGGGGATGATATAATATGTTGGTGTGAAGATACCAACAATTAATCATTCATCGGAGGAGGTCAGTCTAGAGGTAAATGGTGAATTGATATACCCACATGGATTCATTAATATAAACCACGTGTAGATCATTATAAAACATTGAATAGATCTACCTCACCCTGATTGGATATGCCCATTCATTGGAGAAATTTACACCACATCAAATATCCCATTTTGAGTACCATCCACCCCCAAAAGAATCTAGAGAAGAGGTGAATATTCTTGAGTAACTATATGAAATAAGTTTCTGAGCAAGGTCATGAACATCCAGACTAAGGGGAGAAATGTACAACAAAAATGACAAGTCCTATGATTTCAGTGTAACAAGTTGATTTTCATTGGTAATTTCCACCAAAACACAGTCAACAGAGCTAGATAACTAGCGAGATGGAATTGTGTAATTAAAGGGAAAATATAGATTTCTCATCCCTCATGAAAACTCATATAGTAAATGTCGATTAGAAAAGGGACAATTATTAAATCCAGTTGATAGGAACCTATGGAGAACCTTATTATCAGTATCCACACAATAGAAGGGATCCACATTTTTATTTAGGGTGATCATGACCCTTTGATTAGACAAAGTAGTGGATCCATAGTGAGAAATAGAATCCATATTAAAATATGTTAGTGTCACTTTTTTTAAAAAAGAGAATATAAAATCATATCAGAGATAAAGGCCTGAATGTTTTAAATAGCATCATGTATATCACATGAATCATCCAAGGGTCTGCGAAGCACATTAAGGAGATCACAAACTACCTGACCTCCAGAGGACTTGAGGGGGGGCACAAACCATATTAGGAATCACAAAAACTATATGACTCTATTTAAGACTCATAATCCTGTCACCTGATCATGGTCATGTGATTCAAAAATGCTCTAATGATTGGGTCCATGGATCATGTGAAGCCCATACTCTACACAGACAGAGTCTGATAATTTACCTAATTGAAGTGTCTGAAATGAGATTATAAAAACACTTTGGAGGAATAGACTCATAACACAGACTTAAAAATGAGGTTCTTGATCAGGGTTCGTAACTATGGTTCACAAAATTGTCTTGCGATTGTAGCCACAATGAGGGTTCTCTGAGAATAGGTTTTTGGTCGGATGAATTTCCTCCACCCCCTCTATATATATGAGTTTAGTGGATTACCAATGGTATCTTGGTAGACCAAATGAATCCTAAATCACTAGTTCATGTCATCATAAAAAGCTCTAGCTGACATGACTTTTCCTCATATCCAAGTCATAGTCCCCTCAAATATTTCCAATGTGGGTGGAATTTGTTGAATCCTACCATATATGCATCGAATAAATGACAAAATAGGAAATAACTGAATACGAGTATAATTTCCCTGCAAAATAAAGGATTAAGAGAATGGTCAATGATTCATGAAGCCTATGAGATAATAACAACCGCATGACCATTTCATGGTCACGTGAAAGCCGCACGCATGGCGTATCACCTGGGAAAGTACCATAGATATCCCTTTAAAAAACCTACCTTCCCTTGTGAATGACCCCTAGACAACTGAATGAGTTCCCTAGGCCACATGGTTTGGAACGTTCCTCAAAGAATGACTAGAATCCTTCAAAAATAGATTGGGATGACATTATTAATGAAGAGACCCCCTAGTGGTCATGAAGTTCATGTATGAAATCATCATTGGGGAGAATAAAATCCCCTAGTGATATATAGAAAATATCACATGACCATAGAGTCTACACCACATAAAACAAAATAGTATAAGGGGAGGAGTCCAGAGCGGTTGTTGGTCACTAAAAGGCATGTGATGTGAACCCCATGCGATCCGCAAGTCCCTATGAAGACTCAAAAAAGTCATTTGTCTTGTTTTCATCACACCATATAATTCCTCAATAGTTTCCACCAAACTCCTCGATGCTCTAAGGATAGATGGATATAATTTTCCAATAAATTCTTATACACTCTTCATATGACACATATTGGTTACACTGTAAATCAACACAAAAATAGAGTAAAAATCATATATATTACTCGTAAAAACATTCAAGTCCTCTGAAACGTTGTTGGATAAAATGAGGGAGATAAAGGGGAGGAGGAGATAAGCGTTCACAGTTGCTAAAAGACGTGTGGTGGACCACTAAAGACATACGACACACCGTGAGTCCCTATCAACTTATTCATCACATCTCATAAATTCCCTTTTACTGGTGATCCTCGCCACACGTGAGTCCTCAAGTGTTTCCGGATGACTCCATGGGATTCTTGGGACAATAAAATAGATATTTCCATGATATCATCATGTACCCCCATACGACCCATGTCACGACATGTCCCCCGAGGCCCATGTCGTGACTACCCCAACTTTCCTTCCATAGGAAAGGGGTTGGCGACTAGCACTGGAAAGGCGTATCCCTAAAATGGGATGGTATTTATTTTAGACATGAACACACATAGACTAGGTACACAGCCAAAGAAGACCAGGCAGTAAAAATTCTAATGTTAAAGTGGGAACTAAAAGTAACGGGGCCAGTATACAAGCCCAAATAAAAGAGATAATACAACAGAAATAAAAAAAACAAGTCCTGAGATAGTCCACCAAAGATCCTACCTAAAGGGTAGGTACCTATCATTACTAAGTCTCTCCATGTAAACTAGTCACCTCCACACAAAGTCTAGTCCTGACACCCTAATCTCAGCTATAGTTGTCTGTTGTCTGCCCAAGAGACTACAAGGTTCAAGAAAAGCACGTACAGGGGTGAATAAAACAATAACCAGTAGGGACCCTGAGACCCCAAACGGTCTCTCAGAATACCACAATTTAAAAACCACAAATAATTATCTCAATCCCAAATCACAAGGAAATACTCATCTCAAACCTGGTATACAACATAAAGAACATGAAGAAAGACGATTAGTCAAAAATCTAGATCATCTTATTCTATCAAGAGGTTTCTGCTACTAGACCACCCAAGGTCACTAGGTTTTAACCCATATAGGATTGCTAGGTGATCAACCATATAATATCAGAAGATGCTGACCAATAGAGAATTTCTATGTGTTGACCCAAATAGGATCGCATGGTGTTGACCAACAAAGGATCCCTAGGTGCAGACCCATAGACGATCACTGAGTGCTAAACCACATAGGATCTCTTAGTGATGACCCAAAGAGCATCACTATGTGATGACCCACAGAGGATCCGAAGGTGTTGACCCAAGTAGGATAACAAGGTTCCAACCCACGAAGGATCTCTAAGTGATAACCCATTTTGGATCACAATTCCTTCATCACGTCACACATAGCCACTAGATTCCCGCACTAAGCACGCTTGATTTAGGGAGGATCTTCTCCTCAAATAATTTGTCGTACATCAACCTCCACAATGTCCAATGATGAAGTACCATAATGAACTGCCATGTCATAAGGGTACCAACACAATAGATGGTGCGTCAATCCGACTCTCCATTTGTAAGTAATAGTCATTTTAGTGTTGAGGGCCCGGTTGAATTCAAGTCTGATCCAACCCGGTCATACTCCAACATTCTCCAAAACTCAAGTGGTGTATCTCAAAATGACTTCCTCATCCTAAGGGTTCTGTATCCGTATACAGTTCATCAATTGGATGTCCGGTTTAGGAGATATAGCCATTTAATCGAAAATGGGTCGTAAATGGGTCTGGGTGTGGTCCTACTCAATCGGACCGACCTGGCCTGGTTCGGTAGGGCATGGCTTGGTCCACCCTACTAGCCACGACCTAATGGGCTGGTAGACCTACCCAGTCTGCTGGCTGGGTGTGGCCAGCAATTTGGGCATGGAGGTTGTCTCCCTTCACAAACAGTCTAGATGTTTGGATTCTCCATTAGCGGTGCCAGTTGGCACCGCTCCAGGTGGCCGGTACACGTGTACCCATCGACAAAGGACCTGCGGGGGTGGTCCTCCCTTCACTGTGTCCCTCCTCTACATTTTTCCATCACGGTGTGTAAATCCCGACCCCATATGCTTGGAGTCGGTGAATTATTACATATCGTTGGCATGATCACAAAAGATCAAGTCTATAATGACCGATTAGTGTAGTAGCCTTGGAAGTACTAGATACATTAATAAGGTATACATTGCATCATAAAATGGAATAAAAAACAACATTGTTTCCATAGACAACACTGGGATTCCATAGAATATTCCTATAGGTCAGTGATAATATACTTCTTTGCATCCTAGAAAAAATAAAACATAGAAAGGGGTGAGCTCAGATTCTCAGTAAGGATAACAATATAGTGGAAAATTTTATAAATAAGCATAATTATTTAAGGAAATGTATAAAACTAAAACAAAATACTTTTAAAAATAATCATTATCAAAATATGGAAAATTTAATTCAAAATAATTTCCTTTACAAACTCATATAGATATTCTCCTAGTCGAATAATCACATTCAATATCAATGGAGACTTTCATAATGATGGAATGCATAATGTCAAACTAAATAACCACATAGTATAGGCCTTGTGCCAAGACTAAAAATAATATTTTTTCAAGGCCTTGTTCCAAGATACTATTTTGTCTCATGATACCTACAAATGCATCGAGGATCTATAGTGGGATCCACCTATCACTTATTTAGTTCAATGCATTGGTCATTTGAAAAGGTTAAAACATAACATAAACATTCATATAAAATCTATCCTTTGAAATGTGAATAGTTTATCCATAAACCATGAATTGTGTAAAAATAACACATCCACAGTAAAACTTGTCACAAAAAATTCAATACAATATGGAAGTTTTGTATTATAATAAATCAACTACAAAGAATCATAAAATACATCAAAGGGTGTTGACATAGATGAAATCAAAACATTTTTTAGAGAAATATCTCTTTTAATTATGAAGTAATTTAAAAGTCATATAATTATAAAACAAAACATTTATTTTGAAAATATTCTAATAATATGATAAGGGAAGCCTCGACGATGTTATAACGGCAGAAAATAGATGCACCTGCCGTATAAGTTAAAAAAAAATTCTTACCTTAAAATTGTCAAAAAGGTCAAAAAGTACCTTGTTTGGAAAATAAAGGAATGATTCCTTTCAAAAACATATAAGGTCAAATAAGTTTATAAATGAATTTAACCCATTGTATATTAAATAGTAAAAATGTTTTGAAATACATTTTTAAGATACATGGATGTGGATGATAGAGAGTTCCCAGTAGATACTTACGTAATAAGAACCTCGGATAATAAAGAGATTGTGAAATTAACCCTTAACATGTTCTTTTCCTTGGATGAGGGTAGTTTAAACTCATGTATAATGGCGAAATAATTGTTATTTAATTATACAAGAATCATATACATTAATATGATATCATATATGATCATTTAATATTGCTTGGTTAATAATATTTTAGTATTATCATCATATCTGGTGTTAACTGATTCGTTTTCCTTTAAATGAAATGTTATGTTATTAATGTTTGTTATGGATAAGATGTATATTATTCATATTCAGAATCATATTAAGACTTAAAAAATTATTTTTTAATTATATAATGAAAATTAGTCTTGAATGGATATGATGGGGAATGAATCTCATCGTGTTCATGGAAACTGTAATTCGTACGTATGCACGAGCAACAATATCATTATTTTGATATTAAAATCATATATAATTGGATGATATATCATATATAAAGAATCATTATCATGTTATATTTATTATTTACATCATTTATATATCATTATTATACTCATCTTAATAATAATGTGTTGTGTAACAATGTCACCATAACGTGGAGACGGTAAGCCGTACGTACGCATGTATAGTGACATCTCATTCAAAGGGGGGATGTAATAATGAATATGATGTTACCATATTTATAATAACATAACAATATATATATATATATGATACCGGAGTTATTATTTTATAATTGAAACAACATGGAATGATTAAGTGGAAGAAGAAAAAACATTAATGAGGTGGTGAGATATTTACCTCTTCTTCGAGTTATTCTTTTTGATTTAATCAAAATGGATCCATATATCAGATTTATGACTAAGGATGTCATCTAGAATGAAGGGAGGACAGTTTAGAGGTTATTTGAGTAGGGTTTGTCTGAGCCAAATGTCTTTGAAGGTGTGAATTAGAGAGAAGGGGAAGTTCCCTTTTATAAGGGGGTGAGGGGCACCTTATGAGAAGCTAGAAATATTATTTTATAATAAAAATCATTTTCATTTTATATTTGATTAAAAATGAATTATCAAAAGGATAAGGTGTGGATGGGTCAAAAACCTCCCAACCAATAGGTTTTAGACAGGTTTGAGTCACTACATTAACGTTATATTTTATATTTAACTCTTAGTTAAATAGTTTGTCAATTGCCATGTCTCATTGTAATTTTATGTTATATGGTTAGTAAACATAATATAAACTTCCAAGAGAACCCCTATTGATTAATTAATGATAAAAATATCATTATATAAGTCTTTTTTATGATCCATAGATTTTTAGGACTATTATATCAACCACTAATATGGTTTTTTTAAAATCATTTAAGCCAATTTTTACATTATTTAAAAATTGATTTTAGATAAAGTCTTAGAGACATTATTACTTATAAATAAATAAATTTAATAAACCAAAACATGTAATATTGACCTAGTAAATTAGTGTAATTAATTAAAAGTCTCAAATTAGACTTATTTGGATATTTATAATATCAATTATTTCAATCCTTCATTAATACGGTAATTACCGCATCATCATTGTGTCATAAATAAATTTAATTATTTAATGTCTAAAAATTATAAATAAAATACCATTTTGTAGGAAATAGTTTTATATTTATAATGAATATTTATAGTCTAATTTAAATTGTGTGTAACCTTATATTAAAAATGGTATAGTTATTAAACATTGAATTTAACACTTTTAACTCTTGTTTAAATAAAATAATAATAAATTTCCTAATCTAATCCAAGTGGACCAAATAGGTTCATATTTTATTCCTAAGGTTGTTTGTGGTCTAAATATACATATCCAATGGAGGTAATATGTGTGTTTGGGTAATAATATTATTATTTTTACCCTTAATTACCCTATTTACTTTTAACCGTGGTAAATTAAAGTAAAAAGTTACTATTCACCAAAAAATTATTTTCATCTTATTAAACCAGATTTTACTTACCGATATCAATTGTGTCTCTAGGATTTTTGAAATTCAACTCACAGAAGTGGTAAAATTATTTTTTATGTAGATTTTCAAATGCTACTTGGAGGTGGGTAAAAGATGGTAAAAAGTTCAATAAAATTTTTATATATCTATAATTATTATAAACAGACGCCAAAAAATTAAATTGAATTTATATAGGTATTTTCTATCTATTTTGACCTAAAATAAATTTAAATAAAATAAATAATTATTCAAATAAGAATTCAGTTTTAAACTATAACTTAGTGTTTTCAGTATTCATAAAAAATTGAATATTTTTAGAAATATACAAAAAAATCACCCTAAGCTAATTTTGATATTACAAATCAAAAAATGAATCCCATTTTGAAAGATACAATTTATAAAATTTAAAAAAGTGGGTATTACTATTCATAACAGCTAGTTTTATTGGTTGTCGTGTGTTAGAACTCGAAGTAGTGTACAACACACGCTATTGTATTATTTAAAGAGAAGCATACTATGGAAGCTTGGGCAGTTAAATTCCCCTAAACATCAAATAATTTCATCCTCGAAATTTCTAGAATATTACTACATTTTAAGACTTAGATGGTTCTTCATCATTTGTTCCTCGGGTACCCACATTGCCTCTTCTATTATATGGTTTCTCCATAGAACTTTTACTAGAAGAGTCGTCCAGTTTATGAACACTTGTTCTCTTGTATCAAGAACCTTGAAAGGCTCTTCGTAATATGATAGATTGTGTTCCAGTTCTAATTCCTCATAGGTAAGTACATGCATTGGGTCGGGAAAGTATTTTCCCAATAGTGATATGTGGAACACATCGTGAACATTGGAGAGACTTGGCGGCATTGCAAAATGGTAAGACACAGCCCCAATTCGTTCAAGAATTTCAAAAGGGTTGATGTTCCTGGGACTTAATTTACCCTTCTTACCGAAACGTATAACACCCTTCAATGGAGATACCTTCAAGAAAACATGATCTTCTACTTGAAATTCCAAATCCATCCTTCAGTTATCAGCATAGATCTTCTGCCTACTTTGAGATGCTTGGATGTGGGTTTGGATTACCTTCACCTTTACTATAGTTTCCTCCACATGTTCTAGTCCTAAGAGTTTTCTTTCACTGACATCATATCAATAGGTTGGTGTGCAGCATCTCGTTCCATATAACGCTTCATATAGTGCCATATGAATACTTGAATGTAAGCTATTGTTATAAGAAAATTCTACCAGAGGTAAATATTGATCCCACATACCTTCAATGTCATGTGAGTATGATCTCAACATGTCTTCTAAGGTTTATATAGTTCGTTCTGATTTTTCCTCAGTTTGGGGGAGGTAGGCAGTTCCCAAACGAAGTTCAGTATCCTAGGTTTTCTAACAAATTTTCCAAAATCTTTATGTAAAACATGGATAAAAAATAGAAACAACTGATAGGGGTACTTCATGAAGTCTGACAACATCATTAATATATAGTATTTCTAGATGTTAAAGTGGTAAATCATCTCTTATATAAAGAAAATGTACTGACTTGGTAAGATGATCAATGATGAACCATATTACATCGTTAATTCTAGGAGACTTTAGTAGTCCCATGACAATGTCTATCATAATATTATCCCATTTCCACTCAGGTATGGGAATAGGTTGCATGACTACTCCAGGTTGTTTCCCTCCAACTTTCACTTGTTGACAATCTATACATCTTGACCCAAAATCAGCAATTTCTATCTTCATGCTTTCAAACAAAAAATGTTCCTTAAATATATATACATATTAGTGCTACCAGAGTGTATAGGGAAATTAAAGCTATGAGAATCATCCAAAAATTCCATTTTTATATCAGGTATATCGGGAACACAAAGTTTATTCCCAAATTTCGAAATTCCATCTTCATACACAAATTCACTCAATCTCTCATCATTCACAAATTTAATCTTATTTTTAAACTCTTCATCATCAGTATGATAACTCTTTATTCTTTCTAGTTAATATAGTTTGAAAACCATTTGAAAAAATATTGATGTTTCACCTTCCATGGATTTCATCATATCAAACTGTACTATATCCTTGTATATAGGATCCTTTTCAACTATCATCTTATTGAAAACTCCATGATCCTTAAAGCTCAAAGAATCTGCCACCTAATTTTCCTTCCCTGGGTGGTAGTGTATGGTGAAATCATAATCCTTGAGTACTTTATGAAATATCATTTTCCTCATATCGAGTTCTTTCTGTGAGAAAATATACCTCAAACCCTTGTGATCGGTATATATCTCACATTTTTCACCATCGAGATAATGTCTCCATATCTTCAAAGTAAATAATACAGTTGCTATCAGAAGATCATTTATAGGATACTTTTTCTCATGAATTTTTAACTGTCTTTATGCAGAGACAATAACCCTATCATTCTCCATAAAGACACAAATAAGTCCTTTTATTTATGCATCCCTAAAAATAGCATACCCATCATTCCCCAACGGTAGAGTAAAGATAGAAGCATTGACTATTCTTCTCTTCAATTATTCAAAACAATATTCACACTATTTTTTCCAATCAAATTTAACTACTTTTTGTGTGAGCTTTGTTAATTGGCTAGCCAACTGGGAAAAATTCTGGAAGAAACATCGATAATATCCTTATAAACGAATAAAACTGTGTACCTCAGTTATACTAGTTGGTGCTGACCATTCTTGGATTTCCTTGGTCTTATAAGGATCAACAAAGATTCCATCATTAAAGAAAATATGATCATGAAAAGAAATATCATGAGGCTAGAATTCACACTTTCTAGACATCCCATATAATTCTTGTCTTCTAAGAGTCTTTAGAATGATAAGCATGTGATTTTCATGATCTTCATAGCTCTTGGAGTATATAAAGATACTACAAAGTCATCGAGATATTCCTTCAAAACTCTATTCATTAGATCCATAAAGACAGAGGCTGTATTAGTCAATCCAAAAGGCATTACACTAAACTCGTAATTCGTGTACCTTGTTTGAAATTCTATTTTGGGAATGTCTTCCTTCTTTCCCTCACAACTGATGATATCCAGATCTAAGGTCAATCTTTGAAAAGTATTGAGCTCCATGAAGTTCGTTGAATAAATCATCAATGTGAGGTATGGGACACTTGTTCTTTATTGTTACAGCATTGATCTCCCTATAGTCAATCCACAACCTCATAGATCCATCACTCTTATTAACAAAAAGAACAAGATCTCCCCATGGAGAAACACTAGGGAGAATAAATCCCTCATTACTCAATTCATCAAGTTATTTCTTTAGTTCCACTAATTCCCTAGTGGCCATTCTATAAGGGGTCTTCAATATGGGCCTTGAACCTGGAATTAAGTCATGGAAATCACAATTTATCGTTCTAGAGGATATCCAAGTAAATCATCTAGAAACACATAAACATATTCTTTCACAATAGATACATCCTCTATCTGAACAATCCATTCCTCACCCAAAGTTAATTCATTCTCTTCCTATCTAATAATTGAATTTAGTTTAGCTACAAGGGTTGGATCTAGATAAGAATTAGGTGGTGATGTTTCTTCTCTAAAGATAAGGTACTCCTTATCATCATCATAAATTGTAACATACATATTATTGCAAGAAATTTTTTATAATGGTCCGAAAGCCAATCTATACCAAGGATTATATCAAATTAAATAATGGGTATGACGACGAGATCAGAAAATAAATAACTTTTATACTCCCAAATGGGAACTAATTCACAAAATTTTGTTGCAATGGTACTTCCCTTAGGAGTTTTTACTGACAACTCCCTTTTTAAATCATATTGGTAATATCTAATTTTGTTAACAAACTATGAATATATGAAACAATGCGATAATCCTGAATCAATTCAAGCATTCACTAAACTTGAGGAAACCATTAAATTACCTGCCATTATGTTTTTAAGAGCTTCGACATGAGCATTAGTGATATCCTAAGCTTGGACTTGAACCCTTGGTCTTTTCTGAGGTAAGTTCCCCTAATGCTTAGGACATTCAATTGCATAATGTCCCCTTTCTCTAAAATTGTAGCATTCAACATTAACAACCTCTTTCTTTCCATGCAATCATGAGCTTGATGGACTTTTTCACCACACTTGTAATAGACTCCCATTCCTTTTAGACAAGTACTCGGGTGTTTCTTCCCACATTTACATCCGAATGGATATTCAACTTTTTCCTTCATCCCCTTATTTCCATTTCCAGAGTGTTCAACAGATCCCTTCTTCTTTTACTTGATTTAATGTTGTAAGACTTAGATAATTCATTTTCTATCTTGATAGCACATGAGACAATATCTTCATATAAAGATAAGAATTGTGAGACTAATGCTCAGTGGAGAAATGGATTTAACACAAAAAAGAAATGATCAATATTACTTCTTGGTTTACGTATATAATCTGTAACAGGCCTCACTAACCATGTAAAGTTAGCTTCCTACATTGCGATAGTCGCATCCTACTTTTTCCTTAGACTCAGAAATTGTCTTTCCATATCTTCTCAATGGTCATGAGGAAATTATTTTTCTACGAAAAATTCTTTAAACTCCCTCCATTAAATATTTGATACTTTATAAATATCCATTTTGTTTTGAATCAACGACCACCATTGATCAACAGCTCGAGTGAGGCGGTAAACTACCATGACAACCTTTTCCCTTTCGCTACTCCCCAAGGCATGGAATATTATCTCTAAGGAATTCATCCATTGCTCAGATACAAATGGATTTGTACCTCCATTTAATGTTTGTGGTTGTTGCCTCAGTAATCGATCTAACATTGATCCTCCACACTACGGATCAGGGTGCTCCAAACGGGAAAGGTTATTATTCATAATTGGAGAGAGTTGTCCCAGTATAGTGATAAGCTGATCAGCACCAGTTTTATCACCAGCTCCACTATAATTATCATTATCAGGAGGTATATACCTACATAGAGTGCATGCGTTGATATGGTTTCCATTCCATCCACTATGTTCCATTTGTATACAATGGCATACACTAGATTAGTTTATGAATCACAATACATAAATCCAAACTTATAAAAAACTTAACATAAATCGAATAGTGTATGGATATAATCCATAATCCAAAAAAATGTTTTCTATGAGGAAGTATATACACATAAACCCTTCTTAATGGTTTGTAAAAAAATGAGAATTATCCTAAGCATATCCCCCGGGAGTGTCGTAACCAAGAGTGCAACAATGCTCGTTGTCATGCACAAGTTCCAGTTTGAGTCTAACTCAAAGTGGTGCTTTCAGGTTTTACTTATAGGTACACCTGTTCCAGAGCCGCCTCTACCTACTCGTATCCAGACATGGATGTATTTCTTGGAAAACTTCCAAAATCTATACAATACCAAAATTCTAGGAAGTTCATCTATACTAATCCTCAAAAGTATATCTTACTGCTATGTGCTCTATTAAGAGTTTATCTAAATCTAGTTTCCAGGGTTTGTACAAAACATCCTCTAATACCAACTGTAACACCCCATTCCTAGAAGCCCAGAGTCAGTGCATTATTAGATATCATTTTCATGATCACAAAATATTATGTCTTGAAAGATCGATTAGTTTAGTAGCCTTAGAAGTACTAGATACAGTCAGAAGGTTTACATTACATCATAAAATGGAAAACTACAGCAACATAGATTCCATAGACAACAATGAGATCCCATATACTATCCCTTTAGGTCAGTCATAATATACTTCATCGCCTATTGGAATAAATAAAACATAGAATGGGGTGAGCTCAGATGGTAAGTAAGGATAACAATATAGCAGAAACTTTCATAAATAAGAATAAACATTTAAGGCAATGTATAAAACTAAAACAAAAGCCTTTTAAAAATAAATTTCATCATAATATGGAAAATATAAATCAAAATGATGCCATTTATTTACTCACATGGATATTCTACTAGTCCAATAATCATAGGCAATATCAATAGCCACTTTCATAATGATGGAATGCATAATGCCATATTTCATAACCACATAGTCAAGGCCTTATGCCAAAACTACAAATAAGATTTTGTCAAGGCCTTGTTCCAAGACACTAGTTGGTCTCATGAGACCTACCAATGCATCGAGGAGCTATAGCGGGCTACACCCGTCAGTTATTATGTCCAATAAATTCCTCATATAAAACGGTTTTAAACATAACATTAACATTCATATAATAAATAGTATACGAAATGTCAATACATTATCCATAAAACATGAATGGTGTAAAAATAACACATCCACAGTCAAACATATCATAATAAATTCAATAAAATATGGATGTTTTGTATCATAATAAATCAACTTAAAAGTTGCATAAAATCCATCATAGGATGTTAACACAGATGAAATCTACACTTTTTTAGAGTAATATGTCTTTCAATTTTGAAATCATTTAAAAGACATATAATTATAAAATAAATATTTATTGTGAAAATATTCTTATAAGCATGTAAGGGAACCTTCGATGATGTTGTAACAGTTGAAAATATCCCCACCTTCCATATAAGTTAAAAAACATTCTTACCATAAATTTGTGGAAAAGATCAAAAAGTACCTTATTTGGAAAACGACAGAAAGATTCCTTTCAAAAAAATATAAGGTCAAATAAGGGAAAAATTAATATAACCCATTGCCTATTAAATGGTAAATATGTTTTGAAATACATTGTTATGGAACATGGATGTGGATGATAAAGTGGTCCCAATAGATACTTACGTAAAAGCAACCACATATGATAAAGAGATTGTAAATTAACCCTTACATTGTACTTTTCCTTGGTCGATGGTAGGTTAAACTGCAGTATAATGGTGAAATAATTGTTATTAAATTATAAATGAATCATATACATTAATATGACATCATATATGATCTTTTAATATTTAATTGTTAATAATATTTTAGTATTATTGTAATTTCAGGTGTTAACTGATTCGTTTTCCTTTATATGATTTGTTACGAAAGTAATGTTAGTTATGGATTGGATGTATATTATTAATATTCAAAATGATATTAAGTCTTCAAAAACTATTTTTAATTATCAAATGAAAATTATTCTTCAATGGATATGATGGGTAATGAATCTAATAGTGTTCGTGGAGACAGTAATCCGTACCTACGCACAAATGACAATATCATTATTTTGATATTAAAATCATATATAGTTGGATGGTCTATCATATATACAGAATCATTATCATGTTATATTTAATATTTACATCATTTATACATCATTACTATACCAATCCGAATAATAATCTATTGAGTAAAAACTACACCACGACGTGGAGACGATAAGTTGAACATACACACATTTGGTGACATGTAATTCACAGGGTGGTTAGAATAATGAATATAGATGTACAATATTTATGATAACATCAAAATATATAGAAGATACTGGATTTATTATTTTATAATGGAAAAAAGAAGGAAAGAAGAAGTGGAAGAAGAAAAAACATGAAAGAGGTGGTGAAATATTTACCTCTTCTTCAGGTTCTTCCTTTTGATTTGATAAAAAGGGCTCCTTAGGTTGTCTTTCTGACTAAAGGAAGGCCTATAAGATGAAGGGAAGACAGTTGAGAGGGAATTTGGCTGTGTTTGGCAGAGACAAATGGATTTGAAGGTGTGAATTAGAGAGAAGGTGAAGTTCCCTTTTATAAAAGGGGTGAAGGGCACCTTATGAAAGGCAAGAAATATTATTTTATAATAAAAACATTTTCAGTTTCTAATGGCTCCAAAATGAATTATTAAATGGATAAGGTGAATATGGGTTGAAAACCTCTCAACCAATAGGGTTAAGATAGGTTTGAGTAACTATACTAACATTATCTTTTAGATTTAACTGTTAGCTAAATAGTTTAACATTTACCATGTCTCTTTGTATTTGTATATTATAAGGTTGATAAACATAGAAAAAACTTCCAAGAGAACCCCATGTGGTTAATATATGATACAACTATCATTATATATGTATTTTGGCCAATGATTATATATTTAAGATTATCATATCAATCAATAATATTGTATTTGTTTTAAAAACACATTTATGTCAATTTACACATTATTTAATAAATGATTTTTTTAAAGTCCTAAAAACATTACTACTTAAAAATAAATACATATAATCAACCATAAAAAGTCATATAAACCTATACAACTAGTGGAATTTATTAATTGTCTAAAATTATATTTATTTGGATATTTATAATATCAATTATTTCGATCGTTCATTAATACGGTAATTAATGCATCATCATTGTGTCATAAATAAATTTAATTATTTAATGTCTGAAAATTATAAATAAAATAATATTATGTAATAAATCTTTTTAGATTTATAATTAATATTTATAGACGAATTTATATTATGTGTAACCCAATATTAAAAATGGTTTACTTATTAAAATTTGAATTTTACTCTTTTAACTCATCTTTAAATAAAATGATAATAAATATCCTAATCTTATCCAAGGGGACCAAAGTGGTTTATATTTTATTCATAAGGTTTTTTGGGTATAATTATACTTATCCAATACAATTAAGACATATGTTAGGGTAATAATAATATCATTTTTACCCATAATTACCCTATTTAATTTTTACGGTGGTAAATAAAAGTAAAAAGTTACTATTCACCAAAAATATTCATCTTATTAAACAAAATTTTACATACTAATATCAACAATGACTCTCGGATTTTTGAAATTCAACTCACATAAGTTGTAAGATTATGTTTTATGTAATTTTTCAAATGCTCCTAGGAGGTGGTTAAAAGACGGTAAAAAGTTCAACAAAATTTTTATATATCTAAAATAATTATAAACTAACTCCAGAAATTAAATTGAACTTACATAGGAATTATCTATCTATTTAGACCTAAATTAAATTTACATAAAATAAAAAATTATTTAAATAAAAATTCCATTTTAAACAATAACTCAGTGTTTTCACTATTCATCAAAAATTTAAAAAAATTAGAAAAACACCAAAATTTCACCCTAATTTAATTTCGATATTCCGAATCCAAAAATGAAGTCCATTTTGAATGATAAAATATATAAAATTTCAAAATGTGGGAATTACCATTCAAAATGGCTAGTTTGATTGGTTGTGGTGTGTTAGAAATCGAAGTTGTGGACAACACACACTATTGTATTATTCAAAGAGAAGCATACAGTGGAAGCTTGGGGTGTTACAAGGCGCAAGTTGGAATCAGCCAGCCGGATCGCATAGCCGGCGTCAGCCGGCCGCCCCTGTCTGCTGCGACACCTTCGAGCGCCGACATCCCATCGTGGCTGGTGGGAGCCAGCCTCTGCCTCTTCCAGTCGCTGGTGCCTCTAAGACAGTGGAGCTTCCATGGGCCGCTGGTGAAGCTCTATAGGTCTGTTTTCATTCCGACTACACTAATGGGTATCCCAATATTCTATAATCACTACGTGGCTCTTGGTTTTGTCCTTCCTCCATTTTGGTCGGTCGTCCACGATGAACACAAACAATATTGAGATCGAGGGAGGGTCCATGCCTTATTTGTTCAGCACACACCCTCTGCATTAGTGTTATTACATGGAGAGAATTTAACATTGTCAATGGTATATGAAATGAAGAAACTCTTAGAAAAAATCAATGACTGGCCCTACCTTCAAAAAGTGGAAGACGCAATGGAGGTGGGAGAAAAACCCAAGTTCATTGTCACTCATCATCACCCGTCATTGTCTGGTTCGATCCTCCAACAGTCATTGAAGCTCCAGTCATCATCATTGGAATATGTCGCAAGCTCTTCATCAAAGGTTCCTCTCGCGAGTCACCAAAACCAATGCCCAAGATTTTATTAATAGATATTAATCTCTCACGTTGTGTTTAACATTATAATTCATTAATTAACCAAAATTAATGGTTCAATTAAACACATAAGAATTATAGTAAAAAAACCAAAGAAATTAGAGGGTTTAAGACATTAAAGGTATCTCCTTAAAATTCAGATGATGCATTGTGGTCCGACCACTATCTCTCAACTGTTTTAAGGAATGAATAAGATAAATTTCGAATTATTTTATTATTATTATTGTAAGGTCCAAAAAATATCTGTTTTGTATGACTCTTTCCAGTCGAATTTTAGTTTCCCTTAAAAAAATATTGACGCTACGGATTCAATGGTGCACTCCGATTTTTAATCCGAGCACCAGTTCAAGAGATAAAAATTCGTGCACGCACGTTTTTTGATCATACCTTAAAAAAGTTCAAAAATTATTAACAGCCACTCTCAACCCACACCGATCGAGGATAGGCTCTTCCTAAGTGGAATATTCCCTTACAAGCCCAATGGTACTCTTAGATTTCCAATTCGTGTTACTGTTTATGAGTTATAGATATTTAATAATGAAATAATTTTCACTTAATAATTGTCTTTACAGACTAAAACTAACTTCAAATGTTGGCCCGTGCGGGCCAATGTTAGGATCTGCCTATGAAAATAATACCCTCCTGTGATCATTAGTGCTCTTGGATTTTTAATCTGAGTAACCATTCGTGATTTATATGTAGTTGAAAAATAAAATAATTTTATTTAATTATTTTATTTATAGTTATGCCATTTTGGGGTTTTCTCACTAGAGGCCTTCACCGACTAAACTTTAGTCACACCTAGGGTAAACCTGCAATCATAAATTCAACCATACCCTATGTTTTTTTTATTCAGGAACCCTTTTAAGAGTTATTCCACTTTTTGAGGAAAATTTCTCACACACACAATTTAAAGGTTAACATTTTTTGACAGATCATTATGTGTAATCTAATCCATGGAATCATGTTCTGTCAATTTTCACAATCCCGTAATAATTCCATATAAATAAAAAAAATATATGGAATTTTTGGGACTTTTCATTTCCCCACATCAAGACTTTACATCTCTGAATTCCAAGATAAGGGAAAAATAAACAAGTGGGGTACTGAGCGTGAATTTGAGCCTCCTGGTCCCATGTGCTCTCTTAAATGCTCTCGTGCTTCCACTGAATCACATAATGGGAATCAACTTTCCACAGAGGACCATCTTCTATCGATCTTCAATCTCTAAATTGAACTCCACAATAGTTTCCCCTTCGTCAATTTCTAGCCCACCCCAGTTGATGACATGTGATGGTTCATGCATGTATCTCTTCAACTGTGACATGTCGAAAACAACATGCACCTTGTGCATCTATGGGCGAAGTGGTATGTGGTATTTCACCCCGCCAACTCTACTCAATATCTGAAATGGTTCGATGAACCTCAAAGAAACCTTGTTGCTCCGACAAAATCTCGACAATCCTCTTCGGGGTAGACTCAAAGGAAAACATGATTTCCCTCCACAAACTCCAAGGGTATTTGACTCTTATTAGCATAAGACCTCTGCCTGATTTGTGCTAGCCTCATCCACTCCTGGATGATCTATACCTTCCTGGTGGTAGGCCATACCAACTCTAGACCCATGAGTATTGACTCCCATGGGTCTATCTAGAATAGGGGTGATCTGCAATGTCTTGCATATAATTCTTAAATGGTGTCATGCCAACGGTGGTGTAATAGCTATTTTTTGGACCAAAATGGCCTAGATACCCAGAGAGGGGAGAGAATCTTGTTTCAGATATTCAATTTCAAAATTATTTCTACTCCATTGGATGTTGACCTCTATATTAAAAGGGTCACTTTGTTTTCTCTTATGATGTTAACATTTATGTTTTTCTTTCATTATTTATCTGATAAGGATGCTTTGTATGCATTTCATGAAAGAAATGAGGTAGGCATATAGATTTTTACTAGGTTCACCCTCAATAGACTTCCTCCAAGGAGAATACAATGGTGATGTTCCGTTGTACCAAATCCACCAAAGCTCACTGCCAATTTATAATGTTCTGGATAGATAAATTTTATGACTAGGCTCACTCCCATTACAATATTTAGGGTAAGCTCACATTTTTTCCAAGGGTCACTCCCCGATCACCTATCTCTAGCTCACTGACTGTTGAAATAATCTCCTTCTTCCTCTTCCATTGCTCACAACTTTGGAAAGGATCTAATCAGAGTTGATAGATTTATAGGTCCCTTCATTATAAAAAATGAATGCATCTTCCTCTATATGTAGATGCTCTGTTGAAGTTCCACATTCATCTGAAGATGTATCTCTCCTTCCATTGGAGGTACCGGAAAATCTTTCAACTTTCATAAAACCATGGAATGAATGGTGCGCTTCTCTAAGACTAGCATGCATGTTTCACCAAACCACTTGCATGACACCCCCTCTTCAACCCAAAACATGGGAAACTCACATTCTTTTATGCCCAAACCAACATTGGCATGAAACTGTCCAATGAAATGCTTTTTCAATCCAGGATTTCATGTGTCACATAACAACATCTGAGATACTCCGTTAACCAACTCATAACTTGGGAGACTCACACCCTTTTCCGCCCAAATCAGTATTGGCATGCAACTATCAACTGGTGCGCAACATCTGAATATCCTTATACATGAACTCCCACACCACCACTTACGCAACTGAACCTACTGGCGTGACTAGAGCTATAATTATCTCTAATAGTTTAGCTCCATCACAAATGAGGATGGGTGAACCTCTATTTATAGGAATTTTTTTACACCTTGAGGACCATAAGCAAGTCTCCTCATAGCGTGCAATCCTCATTACCTCATCATGTGTCACCAAAGTCACCTTGCGTGCTGAATACAAACCTTGGGCACCCTTATTTCTCATTCCATATTTTGATGTTATGATATTGAAAAACATACGGAGTGCATGTTTCCAAGCCTCCAGGACACAAAAATTCCTGTCCCTTTGCCAAAAACAATTTTTTTTCCATTTTTCGTTTTTGAGGCCCAAAAAGTTGGAAAACTTTGGAAAACAATGCCAACTTGTATATGATCTTTTTATACCACCTCTAGAACATACATTTTTTTGTTGAGGTTATTCTAACCTTCATGGACTCTCAACAACATCTCCCAAACTCGAAAAGTCACCTTGTAAATCCCCTTTGTCAATAAATCAATCATCATGGTCTGCTTTTTCAACAATCACTTCATGAAATCCCACGTATTAAACAAATAAAATTACCTCAAAAATGAATCAATGAAACCTTGAGGTATTTTTTCCAAACAATATTGATGAATGAAAACTCCTCTAGTGGTAGGTGGTCCTCCCAACTATAACCAAAATCTCAGACACATGCACGAAGCATGACCTCCAAGGTCTGTATGGTCCGACCTATCTAACCATCTTTCTAGGGAAAAAGATGTGCTCAATCGTGCTGGAACCAAATGCATATATTTCACTTGCTGATAAGTGAGGCATCGTGAAATGAACTTCTCCACTACTTTCTTTATCCCTAACAATCAATACTGACATTAGAGGTCCTAGTACAACTTTGTCACACCAGGATATACTCCCAAAGGTATGTATGGAATTCCCTCAACACCTCCTCCCGCAATGTCACATGTACCATGGTGTGTCCTATGAAAAGAGAGATGTTATCCCCACCATCATGATAATGTCCAGGGGATATATAAGAACATTTAGTCTCGTAATAAAGGTCCCCAAACTGTGCCTCTGTAACATGATGAAAGAATGGGGGAGTGACTATCATCGACTGGTGGTAAGCGGATCCATCAGTATCCAAGAAGGATAATTACATTACAAAAAGCTGCTATGTTGTCTCACTCAGCAAATGTATACTAGATCTCTGGGTGAGTGTGTCTGCCACCACATTTCCCTTCCTCGAAGAATACACTATCGCAAAGTCATAGTTCTGGGGGAACTTCAACTATGTTCGTTGTCCCAACTGCTGAAAAGCCTATGTGAACCATTCCATCCATGTGAAATTCTACCAATTTAACTGATTGATGTTCACATCTATCCTTTAGTAGCTGGTACTCGCTCTCCACTCCCACTTGTTTAAGGTTTCATTAGTACACAAATAACCTCAAACAAAGGGTCTTACTATGTAAAGACCCGTAAAATTCAAGGGAAATTTTTTCTTAATTTTCTTTGGGATTTTACAAGAATGCGGTTTCTGATGGAACTTGATTACGAGGCCTGGTGTGCCCAGAATTTTTATCTGAAGTTTAGCTCGGGTATGTTCAGTGAACTAACAGGTGGGTTTTCCTAACTTTTGAACCAGTGTTTGGAATCAAATTTTGAGGGCACCGATGAATTCGCAGCGCCCGTAATTACTTAGGAACACTTTTTCTGGAGTTGCATTTACATGGGAGGAGTTATTAAAAATTGTGGAAGTTAAAATTACAAAATGAGCTACAATTTTTATTTTTACAAGTGGTTAACCTTTGGGTGGATGTTGGGTAACCACCCAAGAGAGGTTATGAGGGAGGTGGGCCCACACAAACCCCACCCCTTCATTTTCCATAACCCCTCGTAACCTCCTTTTAATGAAAAATATTAATTAAGTGGTTTAAATTCAATTTTTGAATTTCAAAACTTAAGTCATGATAATAAATTAAGGAAGCACATATTTTATTTTTGGTTGGACTTGTTGTGTTGAGAGGGGATTGGGAGAAAAAGGGGAGGCTTGAAGATCTTCGTCTACTTCATCGAAGAACAAGAAGAACGCGAAGAACGCACTGATATCTGACATAGAACGCCGAATCCTCATAGATTGACTACTCGACGCCGTGTACCACAATTCCAACAACCCTCTACTTCCGCGACGCCTTCTTCCACGATGATAAATTCTGCGACGAACCCTCGCTCAACGAATTCGATGAGGTAGGGGATTTTGTTTTTGATCGCGAATACTTCCATTGTCGTTCTTCGTGAAACTTTTCTGCTTGCTATCGATAAACGGGAGGGGGCCGGACCACACAAACACGGCCGACCCACCACCCTTGTATGTTGTGTTGATGCAGTTCAATGGAATGTGGAGTGGGGAAACGACACCATGTGGGATCATACGAAAAGGTTGTGCGGAGCCGTCGCGCCGCGCCAGAGAACCTAGAAGGAACCTTGAAGACACCACGACCGGAGCGGGGCCGCGGTGGAGGGGTGTGGTGCCGTTGCACCGTGCCAGACGGACCAAGGCCGCAGCTTAGGCCGCAGCGGAGCAGGGACCGGCGGCCGGTTGTGGGCCGCCGGTGTCGGAGCAGGGGGACCGGCCCATGCTGGTCCCGTGGCGGCCGCAGCTGGCCGGCCGGAGCGGGCTGGCCGGTCAGACGAGGAGCCGGGGGTTACGATCCCCGGCTGGCCGAAAAAGAACGGCCCCCCACATGGGGGTCATGGTTAGGAACAGGCGAGGGGCAGCACACCCACCTGCACCCCAAACGCTTGGCTGTTTCGGCCGAGCCACCTGGCCAGCGCCAGCGCGCTGGGCCGAGCCGCCAGGTCGGGCCGCCAGGCCTGGCCGCACCCAGGGCGGGCCGAGCTGCGCCCAAGCCGGGGCGGGCCGTGCCAGCTGGGCCAGGCCATGCCCAAGCGGGCCAGACCTGGACCCGGGTCTGGTCGACCTGGTTCGGCCGACCCAGGGCGTCTCGCGCCAGATCGGTCCGGGCCCAAAACCCCCACATTCTTACCTTTTTCGGTCTTTCTCCCATAACATGGGCTACAGACCTCCGATCGATGCTCCTTCAGTGGCAATTTGATCCTTGGATCGAGATGGTCGTTTTGATATATTACGCTCAAGATTTCGGAGTAATTTGGGTTCGGCTGGGTTGGTTCAAGCACGAAACCAACCGGGCCCTCGGAGCGGAAACACTTCTAACATGAGCTCTGGACGTCTGATTGACATGCCATCGACCTTGATGGCTCCTCATAGTGAGACAGACCTTTTGGTTTACTACGCTCATGGTTTGGATGTAGTTGGAGTACGGTTGGGTTGGTTTTGACTTAAAAACCAACCAGACCCCTGGAACAAAAAATCCAATAACTCTCAGACCGAGCGTCCGATTGACGCATCGTCTGTGAAGTTGAGTTCTTGTTGACGATTCAGAACTTTTGGATACATAAACTCTGGGCTATGTGTCAGTTGATGTATCAGCCCCTCGGCTCATGGAGCGGACCCTTCCAAATGAGTTTGTTGTGTGCGGGAACCCTAGAGCTGGCTACGCCTGCGACGACAATGACGACTGTAGAGAAATTCTCCGTGGATTTTATGGTGACGACTATAGCACACCGTGATCCTACGTGGATCATTTCTACTGATCCTTTGTCGGTTAGATCCTGTGTTGGTCAGTGCTCAGCGGTCCAGTGTGGGCCAGCGCCTACAGATCCTGTGTTGGTCCGATCCTGTGTGGGTCATTGTGGGGGATAGTGACCTATCGATCTTTTGTGGGTCAATGCAGGGGTTAGTTACCTATCGATCCATTATGGATCATTGTGGGGGTTAGTACCTATCGATCTTGTGTGGGTCCGACGGCTTAGATGAATCATTGTATACATCTGATCATCTCTATCGTCTTACGAAGAAGTATACCCGTGTGAGCTGAATATTGACTTTCAATCATTATCTTCGATATGATTGACTTGATTTCCTATGTGAATTGTGTTGTGCTATCCTTTTTAGAAGTGATCAAACTTGGGGTTCGATGTTGGAGCCGAACTGGAATTGAGGACTTAGGTATTTGTATGGGCATATACCTAAGTAGTTTCGGATGTTACTTCGTGATTGTATCTTTCCTTTTTGGATTATCCATTGTGGATTCTGGGAGACCTTCCGGGGTCTCTGGGTCCCTACTGAGTAGCTTACACTCACCCCTGCACAGGCTATGCCTGCACTACGTCATGTTGGTTGTAGACGACGGACAACGCTGATCGTGGTTGAGGCGTGCGGAGCAGGTCGGTACCTGGAGGTGCACCACTAGGTGAGACGTACACGGAGCGTACGGCTGGCCCTGAGGAGCAGAGGTGGCTATCTGTACCCACCCTTCAGGTGGGACTTCCAATGGATGGCTCGAGGCTTCGGCTTTACTTTTCAGTTGTTGTAATCCCTTTTCAGTTGTACTTTACTTTCAATTTGGGTTTGTATTCTGGACCACATAATTTTCCGCAATTACTATTGTACCCAGTTATTACTTAGTATTTACTTCAACTAGCTTGCTCTGTGGTGTTTGATTACTTTACAAAGGAAATGCCTTCCATTTTTACCAGGAATTATGCCTTGGTGATAGTCGCCAGCACCTGGACTATGGAAGGCTTGCTTGGGGTAGTCACGGCACAGGACCTGAGGACGGGTCGCGAAAAATTGGTATCAGAGGAGTTCGGTTCAACCGCAGAACCCCGGACTCTAATCATTTTCTATGTGAAGCAATAATGTTAATAGTATTGAGTGTGGTTATCAGTCCAGGGAATCCAGTGTTGGTGTGGAGGTCGATGTATCCGTACACCAGGACCCTAACTTCTGATTTCCGACTTAATATTCGAAAACATTGATTGCATGTGTGTTTCAGGTTTTCTTTGTGATTATTTTGTGTCAGCTCACCAGGTACACTATTTGACCATGGAACACCTGTTTCTTTTTAAGATGGCCCAACGACAGAAACCAGGTTGGGTTCCAAGCGTTGTGTGTGACGACAGCCCACCGAACAACGAGGCCTCGGTACATGGCCATTTGACAGCAGAGGCACCGACGGTACCTCTACCCACCGAGCCACTGATGATACCAGCGCCAGCCACTGACGATGCACGTCACCTTAGTGCAATGCACGAGTTTTAGCGTTAGTAACCGCCCAGGTTCCGCAGGGAGACAGACCCTCAGGAACCTGAGGATTGGCTGGAGGCAGTTGTAAGAGTTTTCAGGTTAGTGAGGACACCAGCAAATCTCATGGTGATCCTCGCAGCGAGCCTCCTACACGCGGCAGCAGGCAGATGGTTTAGCTTGATGCTCCAGGTGGACAGCGAGGTATCTCTCTTCTGGATGGACTTTGAGAGACTCTTCCACTGGGAATTCGTCCCAGCCACCCTCAGTGCAGTGTGCATCCAGGAGCTTCTATAGCTGCGGCATGGCAGCTTGACGGTCACCCAGTACTCGGAAAGATTTACCGATCTCTCACGCTATTCGACGGACATGGTACGAGACCCATTTTTCCGATCCCAGACCTTTGATCCGGGATTGAGGCATGAGATCAAGGCATCGTTGATCTCTCTCAGCATTCCGACATAGGCATGGGTACTGGAGCGTGCCCTTCTCATCGAGAGCTTCCTTGCTGAGCCTACATCAGCAGCGAGACCTACCGCAGGGCGGCATGTAGCAAAGTCTTTTGTAGCTGGCAGTCGACAGATGACTCATGGGTCCAGGCAGACCAGACCCTCAGGAAGACAACCTCAGGACACTGGCTCAGTGGTGAAGGGCACACAGCACGGAGCCATTCTTTCGAGAGGCAGACAGTGCTACAAATGCGGTGGTCAGGGCCACATGGTTCGTGACTGCCCGACCCACCGTGCCGAGGAACAGTAGATGGTTGAGGGACCACCCAAGCAGAGGCAGAGTGTTGACTGTGGTGGTCCGTAGGGAGCAGGCGGACGAGGCAGAGGAGCTGGCCGAGCAGTAGGTGGTGGGTGATACTTTGAGGTTCTACCACCACCACCACCAGGAGGTCCACCTCGACCACAGGGAGATGGCGAGCAGAGACAGGCACAGCTTTAAGAAGCGGAGGCCTACAACCACAGCACGCCTGAGATGATTCGAGGTACTATCTATATCTATTCCACCCTTGGTGCAGTTTTTATGGAGACATGAGCGAGTCATTATTTCATAGCGGCTGCCCTTGTTCGGAGCTCAAAGATTCCGACAGAGCTGTTGGCTCGATCCTTACGGCTAGAGACTCCTATGGGAGCAGACTCGATGATTACGCACTGGTTCCAGCAGTGTGAGCTTACTCTAGAAGGCGATAGCTTTGGATGAGATATTCTTGTGGCGGCGTCGAGGCCTTACGACATCATCTTGGGCATGGATTGGTTGTCTACAGTTCATGCTCATATTGACTGTATTAGGCACAAGGTGTGGTGCGTACGCACCGATGGGAGCAGGTTCACCTTCACCGGCGAGAAGGGAGCCTTCACAGCACAGGATGAACTCTCGTAGAGGAGAGGACAACCCATCACTCATCAGGTGGCTAGCCTCATCCTAGGAGGAGTTGACGTGTAGAGTCCTTATTTTCCTGCAGTGGTGGATCAGTATGCAGACATTTTCCCCGACGACATTCCATGACTACCTCCTTGTAGAGAGGTATAATTTTATATTGAATTGTACCCCGGGACATCCCCGATATCCACACCAGCATATCGGATGGCTCCCGCCGAGCTTCGAGAGCTACATGTACAGTTGGAGGACTTGCAGGGAAAGGGATTCATTCGACCCAGTGTTTCACCCTGGGCTTCCCCGATATTGTTCGCGGAGAAGGCGGACGGAAGCTTGTGACTTTTTGTCGACTATCGTCGCCTGACCCAGGTGACAGTGAGGAACATGTATCCGCTATCGAGGATTGATGACCTCTTCGATCATCTCAAGAGAGCACGGTGGTTCTCGAAGATAGACCTTAGGTCTGGCTATCATCAGCTCGGTGTTCGGGATGAGGACGTGTAGAAGACGACCTTTATATGTCGGTATGGCCACTATGAGTTCTTGGTTATGCCTTTCGGTGTAACCATTGCTCCAGAAGTGTTCATGGGCCTCATTAATAGGATCTTTCAGCCATACCTCGATCGATTTGTCATGGTCTTCGTTGACGACATTTTGATATACTCAACCACTGAGGAGGAGCATGCCTACCACTTGCGGGTTGTACTAGACACACTCCGAGAGCACCAACATTATGGAAAGCTCTCGAAGTGTCAGTTCTGGATACGCGAGGTCCACTTCTTGGGACACGTCATCTCTGAGGTGGGAGTTGTGGTGGATCCTGCGAAGATCGAGGCAGTGCTAGCTTGGGAGCCACCCAGGAGCGTGATAGAGGTGCGAAGTTTCTTGGGACTAGCTGGGTACTATCAGAGAATTGTGCGAGACTTATCCAGAGTTGCGGCACCACTCTCATCTTTGACGAAGAAGGGGAAACCCTTTATGTGGTCAGACAGATGTCAGTAGAGCTTCCAAGATCTGAGATAGAGATTGACCAGCACTCCTATAAAGAGCCTACCAGAGGAGGGAGTTGGGTACGTAGTTTACTGCGATGCATCAGGGACCAGAATCGGATGTGTCCTGATGCAGGAGCGGGATGTGATCGCCTATGGATCACGTCAGTTGAGGCATCATGAGCAGAACTACGCTACCCATGACATGGAGTTAGCAGCAGTGGTCTTCGCTCTGAAGATGTGGTGACACTATCTGATGGGAAAGCGCTTTACAGTCTATTATGACCATCAGAGTATCAGGTACATATTTTCGTAGAAGGAACTGAACCTGAGACAACGACGATGAATTGTGTTCCTCCAGGACTATGACTTTGAGATAGTCTGTATTACTGGAAAGGGGAACGTAGTATCCAATTCACTCAGTAGGAGGATAGGCATTCAGCTAATTGGGGATGCGACAGAGCATGTAGCCGCTTGGAAGATATCCTTCGTAGATAGAGATGGAGCACCCTTCCTTCAATCACTGACAGTCACTCCTCCACTACTGCAGTGGGTCAGAGAGAAACAGCGTGGGGACACCGACTGTGAGATACGGCGTGCCCAGATATCCTCAAGATAGGCACCTGATGGTTTCTCTTTAGGAGGAGAGCATGACATCCTTTTCCGGGGACATACCATGGCACTGGTTGCTTTACGGGAGGAGGTGCTGAGAGAGTTTTACACTTCCCCTTTGGCGGTACATCCTAGAGTGGTGAAGATGTACCCAGATATCAGACGACAGCACTGGTGGCCGAGCATGAAGAAGGTTGTGGCAGAGTTCGTTTCTCAATGCCTCACGTTCCAGCAGGTGAAGGCAGAGCACTAGGTACCAGCAGGCTTGGTACATCCCTTGGAGGTCCCGGAGTGGAAGTGGGACGACATATATATGGACTTCATGACTAGACTTCCATGCACTTCTAGAGGTCACAAATCCATTTGGGTGATTGTCGACCGAATCACCAAGTCGTCTCACTTCTTACCCATCAGTGAACAAGGCTCAGTGAAGAGATTGGGACGTCTCTACGTTCATGAGATTGTACGGATTCATGGTGTGCCATCATATATCATCTCCAATCAAGATGATCGCTTTACATCCCGACTTTGGAAGGGGTTGTAGGAGGCAATCAGGATGAAGCTACGTCTGAGCACCACCTTCCACCCCCCAGACAGATGGTCAGACGGAGAGGACTATTTAGACTCTCGAGGACATGCTCCGTGCATGTGTCCTCGAATTTGGTCGCAGCTGGGAGGACCACCAACCCTTGGTGGAGTTCGCGTACAACAACAACTACCACTCCACCATCGGGATGGACCATATGAGGCGTTGTACGACCGACCCTGTAGATCACCACTGTGTTGGACAGACCCTGGGGAGTCAGGGCTTGTGGGACTGGAGATGGTCCAGGCCATGACGGAGATGGTCCAGGTCATCCAGGAGAGGATCGGGACAACTTAGAGCCGGCAGAAGTCTTATGCTGACAGGGAGTGGAGGCCACTTGAGTTCGAGGATAGCGACCACGTCTTCTTGCGGGTCTCACCTCGACGTGGATTACAGAGATTTGGCTGAGGCAGCAAGTTGTCCCCATGCTTCATCAGACCATTCCAGGACCTCAGCAGGATTGGCGAGGTGGCTTATCGCCTGGCTCTACCGCCTTAGTTGCACCGGGTGCACGACGCCTTCCACGTATCTATGCTGAGAAGATAGGTGCATGACCCGACACATATCATTGACCATGGGGAGATGGACTTTGATGATGGGGCGTCTTTTGCGGAGGTCATAGTAGAGATCGAGGATCGACAAGAGTGGGTCCTATGTGGATGGTCGATTCCTCTAGTGCGCATCAGATGGCATTACGGGAACCTCCAGGAGAGCACTTGGGAGCGGGAGGCTCAGATGCATGCACAGTACTCACTTTTGTTCCCCTAGTGTATGATGTATCTTTACAGGGACATAAAGCCATGAGGTGGGAGTAATGTAAAGACTCGTACAATTTAAGGGAAATTTTTTCTTAATTTTCTTTTGGATTTTACAAGAACGCGGTTTCGGAAGGCACTTGATTCTGAGGCCCGGTGTGCCCGGAATTTTTATCCGAAGTATAGCTCAGGTACGTTCAGTGAAAAAATGACCGGGTTTTCCTAAATTTTGAACTAGTGATCGAAATCGAATTCTGAGGCCACTGATGAATTCGCAGTGCCGGTAATTTCTTAGGAACACCTTTTCTGGAGTTGCGTTTACCCGGGAGGAGTTGTTAAAAATTGTGGAAGTTAAAAATAAAAATTGAGCTACAATTTTTATTTTGACTAGTGGATAACCTTTGGGTGGAAGTTGGGTAACCGCCCAAGGGAGGTTATGAGGGCGGTGGGGCCCATGGGAACCCCACCCCTTCTTTTTCCCTAACCCCCCTTAACCTAATTTTAATGAAAATTTTTAATTAAGTGGTTTAAATTCAATTTTTGAATTTTAAACCATAAGTCATGATAATAAAATAAGGGAGCACTTATTTTATTTTTGGTTGGACTTGTTGTGTTGAGAGGGGATTGGGAGGAATAGGGGAGGCTTGAAGATCTTCATCTTCTTCGTCAAAGAATGCAAAGAACGCGACGAATGCACCGATCTCCGACGAAGAACTCTGAATCCTCAGAGATCGACTATGTGACGCCATGTACCGTGACGCCGACGACCCTCTACTTCAGCAATGCATTCTTCCGCCATGATAAATTCCGCGATGAACCCTCGCTCAACAAATTCGATGAGGTAGGGGATTTTGTTTTTGATCATGAATACATCCATTGCCTTTCTTTGTGAAACTTTACAGCTTGCTATCGATTAACAGGAGGGGGCAGGACCGCACAAATACGGCCGAACCTCCTCCCTTGTAAGTTGTGTTGATGCGGTTCGAAGGAAAGCGGCGCGGTGTAACGGAACTGTGCAGGATCATACGGAAAGGGTGTGCGGCGCAGTTGCACCGCGCCATTGAAGTCGAACAAAGGCGCGGTGCCGTCGCGCCGCGCCGGAGAACCTCGAAGGAACCTCGAAGACACTGAGGTAGAAGCGGGGCCGCTGTGGAAGGGCGCGGCGCCGTTGCACCGCGCCGGATGGACCAAGTCCGTGGATTAGGCCGCGGTGGAGCAAGGACGGGTGGCCGGTTCCGGGCTGCTAGTGTCAGAGCAGGGGGACCGGGCCATGTCGGTCCCGTGGTGGCAGCAGCAGGCCGGCCGGAGCGGGCTGGCCGATCAGAGGAGGAGCCGGGGGTTAAGACACCCAGCTTCCCAGACAAGAGCGCCCCCCCCCCACATGGGGGCCGCGGTTACGAATAAGAGGGGGGCAGTGCCCCCCCCCCCCCCCCCCGCACCCCAAATGCTCAGCCTTTTTGGCCGAGCCACCTGGCCAGCGCCAGCGCGCCGGGCCGCCTAGTCGGCCCTTGCCCAGGCCGGGTCGGACCACACCCAGGTCGGGCCGCGCCGCGCCAGCCGAGCCGGGCCACGCCCAAGCAGGCAGGACCCTCACCCGGGTCGGGTCGACCCGGTTAGGGCTGACCCAGGGGGTCTCGGGTCGGATCGGTCTTGGCCCGAACCCCCCACTTCCGAACCTCTTTCGGTGTTTTGCCCATAACATGGGCTACAGACCTACGATTGATGCACTATCAGTGGTGATGCGATCTTTGGATCGAGATGGTCGTTTCGATATGTTACACTCAAGGTTTTGGAGTACTTTGGGTTCAGCCGGGTTTGTTCAAGCACGAAACCAACCGGGTCCTCGGAGCGGAAATGTTTATAACTTGAGCTCCGGACTTCCGATTGACATGTCGTCTACTTTGATGGAATCCTCTTTGTGAGACAAAACATTCAGCTTACTTCGCTCGAGGTTTAGAAGCATTTGGAGTACGGTCAAGTTGGTTTTTACTTAAAAACCAACCGGCCCCCCTGGAACGAAAAAGCCAATAACTCTCTGACCGGGCGTCTGAATGACACACCGTCTGTGACATTGCTTTCCTGTTGACGATTCGGAACATTTGGATACATCAACTCTAGAATATGTGTCATTTTATGTATCAGCCCCTCGGATTGTGGAGCGGACCCTCCCGAACGAGCTTTCCGTGTGCGAGAACCCTAAATCTGGCTGCGATTGCGATGATAATAACGACTTTACAGAAATCCTCCATGGATTCAACGACAACGACTACAACACTCAGCGATCCTGCGTGGATCAGTGCTACCGATCCTGTGTGGATCAGATCCTGTGTGGGTCAGCACTCAGCGGTCTTTCTTGGGCCAGCGCCTATAGATCCTGTGTGGGTATGATCCTGTGTGGGTCATTGCGGGGGTTAGTTACCTATCGATCCTTTGTGGGTCAATGAGGGGGTTAGTTACCTATCGATCCTTTGTGGGTCATTGTGGGGGTTAGTACCTATCGATCCTGTGTGGTTCCGATGGCTTAGAGGAATCAGTGGCTACATCTGATCATCTCTATCATCTTACGATGAAGTATACCTTTGTGAGATGAATCTTGACTATTAATCATTATATTTGATAAGATAGACTTGCTTTCCTATGTGGATTGTTTTGTGCTATCCTGTGTGGATGTGATTGAACTTGGGATCGGATGTTGGAGCCGAACTGGAATTGATGACTTAGGTATATGTATGGGCATATACCTAAGTAGTGTCGGATGCTACTTCTTTATTGTATCTTTCCTTTGTGGATTATCCTTTGTGGATTCTGGGAGACCTTCGGGGTTCTCAGGGTCCCTACTGAGTAGCTTATACTCACCCCTGCACGGGCTATGCCCGCACTGCATCATGTTGGTTGCAGACAATAGACATCGCAGATCGTGGTTGAGGCTTGCAGAGCAGGTTGGTACCTGGAGTTGGACCATTGGGCGGGACGTACACGGAGCGGATGGCTAGCCCCGAGGAGCTGAGGTGGCTATCTGTACCCACCCTTCAGGTGGGACTTCCAGTGGACAGCTCAATGCTATTGATTTACTTTTCAGTTGTTGTACTCCCTTTTCAGTTGTACTGTCATTTCAATTTGGGGTTGTATTCTGGCCCACCTACTTTTCAACACTTACTATTGTACCCAGTTTTTACTTAGTATTTACTTCTGTTTTCTTGCTCTGTGGTGTTTGTTTACTTTACAAAGGAAATGCATTCCTTTTTACCAGGAATTATGCCTTTGTGCTAGTCGCCAGCCCCTGGCCTATGGAAGGCGGTCTTGGGGTAGTCACGGCATGGGCCCCGAGGACGGGTCGTGACATACTAAGCCACTCCTCTGCATGTCCTCCACCTATACCCTCTACTTGCAAAGCTCTATGAAAGCCCTTTGATACACTCATGCTCATATCGGTGTCATCTCTGGGTATATAAAGACACATAACTTCCTCCCCACTACTAGGAGGTAATTATGGAAAAATCTTTTGAAAGGATTCTCTTATACTCTGCCACTACTGTTGGGATCTAAAAAGAAAAAACATCTACTACCACGATGGTAAGGTTGAACGACTCGAGTGATTAGATGCACCCTCATATACATTAGTTTATCCCATGCCCCGTAGGTTTCCTTTTTCAATGACCGCAAAATACCCTATTCCAACACTACAGATATACTACATCCTTTTTCATAAGACACTCAATCTGAGCATGAACTGTGGATGACCATTCCATACCCAGACTATTGTCATATGGACACGATACTTCCACCAAGAGGTTCCAACCGAATCTCTCACCTCAAGGGTCAGTTCGCAGTGTCGACATATGTGTGATTATTGAGTCTCCTCCCATAGGTATCTCAAAAATTAAGGGTCAATTCCATGGTTTAACCAAAAACTCTAGGTCATGAACAATATTCTTGATATAAAGGAATGATTACTACCTATGTCTATTAATAGAAAATCTAATATTAGACACAGATCATACGATGTGTTATTCTTGGAGCCCTGGGGTCATAATCCTTGACTTCATGCAGCTACACCATTCCCCTATTCTCCATATCTCTATGCCGGGTGGGGACCACATTGGGGTGTTGTTAGTAACATGTTAAAATGTATGCCTCCTCCTACTGCTCTCCTAGCTCCTCTTCTATGTTTTCTGCCCTGTAGATTCATATTTCCCTACTACTTTCTCATCCTAAAACTTTTAAAAATCCATGTCTAGGAGACTGATGCCAGATTTCTACTTTCCCACTGCTGACATTCACTTGATTTATCTACTCAGTCAATGATTTTTCAACTAGAAAGGTTCTCTCTAGAACGCAAACATTAGTAGGAATGCACATAGGAATTGTGTTATCTTAGATGTCCCTAACCACATCTCACTTGGATGTCCAAGACCTAAAGCTTTGGTCTTATCGTATTCATTGAGTACCTGGAATGGTCGGTACGCCTCGATGAATACTCAACTACAGACATGTCTCCCTTCCAAAGCTGTAGAAGCTCTTGGGAACAAATACCCCATATATTTTTATGGGATGAGACCCCTTCTATGTGGATGGTTCTCAAGCTCTATCCATGAAAAATCCACCTCTTCATAAGATTAGGGTAATCAAAACCCCATAATCACCCAGTTGAGCCTCATAGAAGTCTCACTACTAGGTCATCCATTTTTTCATATGGTTCAATGGCTAGATGGAAACATGGTCACCACCTCAAGCCAGTCTTTAGCTTCCTGTGAGTCAGGCACACCTCAGAAAATGAGGGTTTTCTTCAATAGAAACTTGTGTATGGAACTGAGCCTATATGTGTCCTCTACCAGTAGAGCTGGTAGTTTTTGCTGACCAACAGGCATTGGTATCACTGGGACACTGCCCGAAGGTACCATCTCGAGCAACATTCCTTTTACTGAAGCATTATCATGATGTCGACCATCCTTATTGTAACACATTGCAATCCTGGATGGATGTCTTTGTGGTGGAATCATGCAAGAGTATAATGGTGAACCATGATCATTAAGTTATACATCGTGATATGACTCACAATTGATCCAGAGGAAAACATATTCAAAACACATGCAACTAGTCTTTTCATGTACTGAGTCGGAAAAGAGAATTCAGGGTCCTGGTGTATGGATACGCCAGCCACCGCACCAACACTAGACTCCATGGTCTTAAATACAAACTCAACACACTAAACATTATTTCCCCCATTGAAAAATATAGTTTTTTAGTTCATCTGGTAAAATCGACTGCCCTCTGATACCACTTTTTCACACCACGTCACTTGTGGCCCGTTTCATGACTACCACAAGCCTGAATTCCATAGGCCATGGGTAGGAAACTAGCACCGGAAAGGCATATATAAAAACGAGAAGGCATTAAATTTTAAACTGTACACATAATGACTAGGTACACAACAAATTTAGACCATGTAGTAACACAAATAATGTAAATGTGAGAACTGAATGTAAAGGGGCCGGTATACAAGCCCAGCTGAAAGAGATAATAAAACAGAAATAATTTTTTTGAGATCCTCTGCAAGGATATGACCTGAAGGGTAGGTACATCTCATCACTAGGACTCTCCATGTCAACTGGTCACCTCCGTCCACCATCTAGTCTGGGCACCGTAATCCTGGTCAAAGTTATCTGTCGTCTACACAAGACATAACATGGTGTGGTCTAAGCCCTTGTAGGGGTGAGTATAACAATACATAGTAGGGAACCTAAGACCCTCGAATCCCTCTCAAAATTCCACAAATAAAAAACCACAATGAATGGTCTCGATCACAATGCACATGGAAAGACTCAGATCAAACATGGTATACAACTTAAAGACCATGAATATAGATGGTTAGTCATAAAGTGAGATCATATTATTATATCGAGAGGATTTTTCCACAAGACCATGAAAGGTCACTAGGTGCTGACCCACAGAGGATCTCTAGGTGCTAATCCACAGACGATCAGAATATCCTCACCCAAAGAGGATCGCTAGGTGCTGACCCACCGAAGATCCCTTCGTCCTGACCGACAAAGGATCACAGAGTGCTGACCCAAGGAGGATCATTGTGTGCTGACCCACAATGGATTGCTCAGTGCTGATCCATAGAGGGTTGCTCAGTGCTGACCCATAGAGGATCTCTAGGTTCTAACACACAGAGGATCACTAGGTGCTTACCCATGGAAGATCCCTATCTGCTAACCCATTGGGGATCGCTATATGTTAATCACATCATAGCCTGCTACTGGATTCCCACACTGAGAACACTTGATTCTAGGAGGATATTATCCTCAAGACATTGGTCCTACCTCAAACACCGCGAAGTCCCATGATGATTTAACTCAATGAAATTTAATGTCATAAGTGTTCCAATGCAATAAATGGAACGTCAATCAGACGCCCGATCTATGAGTTATAGTCATTTTAGAGTCGAGGGCCTAGTTAGATTCGAGTCTGATCCAACCCAGTCGTACACCAAATTTCTCCAAAACCCATGTGGAGTATCTAAAATTGACCACCTTGTCCAAAGAGTTCTGGCCCCGTAGATGGTTCATAAAATGGACATTCAGTTTAAGAGATATAGAACTTTAATCAAAACTGGGCTGTAAGTGGGTCCATGTCTGATCTGACCCGGTAGGACTAACCAGACCCGTCCCGTTGGGTTCGATATGTTGGGGTTGGGCTTGGCATGGTTCGGCTGGGCTATGGGATCAGCCTGTTGGGTCATGAGCTCAGCCCGCCGGGCCGCTGGACCTACTCAGCCTGTTGGCTGGGCGCAGCCCGCCAGCAGGGCATAAGGGTCAGCTCCCCTCATGAATGGTCTAGCCGTTCAGGTTCCTCCACAATTGGTTCCAATTGGGACCACTCCATCTAGTCGATCTATGTTGACCGATCAACAGTAAACCTATGGGTGTGGGTCCTCCCTCCACCATGGCTCTCCTCTATGGCACGCTACGACGACACGCCATTGTTATCAACAGGGATGGCACCGGCCATCCACCCCTATCTATCACGGTGCCTTCAGGCGCAACAGTCCCTTCACGTCCGGTGATAGCCAACTACCACCTCCTCTGTTTATCGGTGCCGCCATTCATACAGAGCTTCTATGGGACTCTAGTGAAGCTCTAGAATTCCATTTTCTTTTCTAACTGTGCCTATGGACCTCTGAAGACACTGTCATCACTGCATGGCTCCCGGTTTTTTCTTGACACCATTTTGTTCGATCTTCCACAAAGAACTGAAACAATAGTGATATCAGCAGAGGGTCCAGGCCTTGTTCATTCGGCAAGTGCCCTCCACATTATCATTATTACATGGAAAGAATATAACATCGTAAAGGGTAATTGAAATCATTAAGCTCTTAGAAATAAATCAAGACAAACCCCTACCTGGAAACGGTGGAAGATGTTGTGGATGTTATAGAAGAACGATCATTTGTTGGCCATTGTCATCGCCCCTCATTGTCTAGATCGAATCCTCTAACGGTCATCGAAGCTCCGTTTTACATTGGTGGAATACATCATCGACACTTCGTCAAAGGTTCCTCTCATGAGAAACCAAAACCCTTTCCCAATCTATGTTTAAATAGAGATTAATATCTCATGTTGTGTTCAAAATTATGATTCATTAATGAACTATAATTAATGAATAAATTAAAAAAATACTCATTTTAATTATAAAACCTAAGAAACTAGATGTTTACAAAATTAAAAGTCTCCCATTAAATGTCTGATGTTGAATTACAGTCCCATCGTTGTTGCTCAATGGTTAAAAGGAATGAATAAAATAACTTTGGAGTTATTTTATTTTTATTTTTATAAGGTCCAATAATTAACTTTATCTTCCGACCTATTCCGATAAAATTTAAGTTCCCTTAATTGAATCCTGATGTTGTTGATTCAATTATTCCCTTTAATGTTAAATCTGAACATCGATTCAAATGATAGAAATTCAGGCCTACACATTTACTGAACATACCATAAAAAAATTTCAAAAATTATTATTAGTGACCCAAGACCCACACCGGTCGAGGTTATACTCTGACTAAGGGGAGCATGCCCTTACGAGCTCAATGGTACTCTTTAATTTCCAATCTGCTTTACCGTTTAGGATTTATAATGATTTTAAAATAAAATAATTGTTACTTAATTATTTTATTTATGGTCAAACATTAAATTCCATTGTTGGCCCATGTTGTCCAATATTAGGATCTGCCTAAAGAATGAATACCATCATGAGTTCAACGAGGGACTCAGAGTTTTAATCTGAGTCACCATTCGTGAGTTATAAGGATTTGAAAAATAAAATAATTTTATTTAATTATTTAATCTACGGTTATGCCATTTTTTGGTTTTCTCAATGGAAGCCTATGCTGAATTTTATTTATTCACACCTATGGTAAACCCGCAATCTAGAATGGAATGGTGCCCTTGGATTTATGATTTGGGAACTTATTTAATAGTTAGTCCACTTTTTTTGGAAAACTGATCACACATACTATTTAAAGCATTACATTTTTTGACTGATCATTATGGGTATTCTTGGCCTCAGAATCATGTGCCATCACTTTTACAGTCCTGTAAAAATTCCATATAATTAAAAAAATATGGAATTTTTAGGTCTTTACAACCCATATTGGTCACACAACACATCTCTATGAAATATAAGAAATACCATAGACAACAGACCTGAAATCTTGCATGACTCTAAACCATTTTTACATCAAACAAATGGAAAAAATGGAGGTGTATAGTGGTACTTGACATCAGTGAAAGGTATGTGATGTACCCAGCACACCCGTTGAATTGACCCATGATACCCCATGACAACTCACTGAAAGTCTCACATGTGTATTCTCCCAAGAACATGGATCCTAAAACCATCATCGAACATTTCAACACGACAACATGAAATCCCTTTCTACACATCCACATGATCAAAAAATTATCCAATTATTTAAAATAATTTCATAATTTATAGACTCACGATCGCTGAAAATCAAGCGATGTGCCTGATGAGGTCCACAGTAGAGACTCAGGAATTCGTGTGGTGTCAAGAACCTCTATCGGCTCCAGCCTAGACTCACGCCAGATACACCACAAAAATAAGAGATTATCGTAGTTGTCAAGGCCTATTTATCCACGACCCCATCATGAAAATGGAACCACTACTATTTAGGTATGATTTTTGATGCCTAAACTCTGTTGAATTTAACTCCAAACATCTTTGGACTTTTCCACAGAACAGATCACGTGAATGACTAGCATCCTATCGATTAACATAACGACGAGAAACCAGAGCATTAATGATGTTGTTATAAAAAAATTCTTGTGATCTTCCATAGTTTTCATGAAGGACTACTGGTGGTTTATGAGAAGAACATCCCATAATCCCACTAGATCACACGAGGATCAAGACAAGATGACACTAAATAAAACCAAAGCATCCACGACATAAGGTCCTGATCCAAGGTTAAAAGTGGGTGGATATAAAAATATACATGCTCACAAGACCTCATATTCTTCATGTGAATCATCCAAATAAACGGGATAACACCAAGGTTTGTTGACTGGATCTCATAACACCTCTTTATCACAACATTTTGGTCACACATATTACATCATACAAGTCAGAGTAACAAACATGATCCCTCTATGGACACCACTTTTATATAATGAACCCTTTGGGTATATCAAACAAGAATTGTGATGTCATTTTTAAACATCTACTAACATATATAATGGTGCATGTTCATGAAATCTGAGTCTCATGATAGAACCTGAACATGAAGTACAATCCCCAGTAACATACTATGTTCACGTTAATTGAGACTCGCGATTCCCCCTAGACATGTTATCCAGGTCTCATGATGTCTCTTAGAGGTGTCCGCCAAGACACATGACTATCCGTGGGGTATGCCACACTAGTTTATGTGGATCCCTCCATATGTGTAAGGACAGGTTATGGGATGGCTCCCAGGACATGACAACTGGGTTAGGTGACACCCTATCAACAATAAGGCTTTGTAAATAGGGCATCCTAGGACTAGACAATATTGTATGTCATCAATGTGTATGCATCAACCAATAGGGAATTCTACACATGTAAGCCCGGACATAAATGGAACTACAAGGACTCTGATTCCTATCATACCCAGGATACGTAGCCTACTCATCTTGGATGTTTAAGATCCATATTAATCATTAAGGGAAATACTAGTATCTAAGTCCCTTACTCAATGCAATGACATTCATTATATCTTATTCCTTGTTTCTCGCAATGATCATGGATCACATGGGCATGAGGATTCACAAAGATCATGACATCTATACTATAAACATTCACAAGGTAATTGGGAATCCTCAATGTGTGAGCCGCAATATAAACCGAACTACAATGATTTTGATTCCATCCATGATATGGAAATGTTTGACACCTTCTCTAAAATTGAGCTCTATACCAATCACCCAATGGGTTGTACCTATACACAATATCTATATCTAAACAACATGAGGTTGATTATCTTCTACCCCCTTGTTTTTCACACTAATCACATCTCATGTGAGCTTTGGGGACACAATGAAAATGTCATTGAGAATGATGAATATCTATTAACCAGGTAAATGGTATAGACACACCCTTATAAAAGGGTATATTCTTTTGGGTCAGTTTCTATGATGAGAAGGAACTGTGTGGGTTTTGATTCCAACCTTTTTCATGATACATATGATTCCACAAAATGGCTCAATACCATCCTCATAATATTAATCAACTCTATCCATGGAATAATATTCTAAAGTAGTTTGATATATTTCTTCAATCACTAAGTGGGCACCTGTGACCAGAAAATGATGGAGAACCTATGATACATGCAGATTGATTTAATAAATAGATCACTATTTTTTCTCTATAATGGATAATTATCCTATAGTATTTTCATTAGGGAAACCGGTCCAATATCATGATTAGGAAGTGATTTAATATTATATCCTAAATCAAAATGAGAGTCCGGGAAGAGGAACAGACTCCCCCAAGAGGTTGTTATGAGGCCAACCTCCCATTATCTTGACCAATTCGAGTACTTAAGAGTCACTGTGATTGAGAACCAACATGAATTTCAGCCTTTGGAAAGCCAATAAATACCCAACTATGGATAATGCAACCTTTGGTATTCTCTTGGGAATGCGGAACAAATGGAAAACCAGATGTGTGTGATTGAATGAGGTCGTAAAATACCCCTCAATCAAACCATAAATGGGAATCCCATTCCATTTTCCCCATCCGAAACCCGAAAAAACAATGATGAGGACATCTCACATAAAGGTTTAGAATATTTGGAAATAACCCATCCATTTTTTCAAACTATTTTATCCCATTAGACTAATGATTCATCAAAAGGCTCTCATTAACTAGTCCCCAACCCGTTTCAAAGCAGTCCAAAGAATTCATAAAATATGAAATAAATAACGTTCCTTATAAAATATTCATTTTGAATAAATAATACATATTTATCCATAATATATATTAATAGGATAAGTAACAACAAGGGGTGTTGTCATTAAAACATTAGTCCTTGAAAATAACATTTCAACATTTTAATGTGTCCAATAACACATCAAAACCATTAAATCATAATTGCTAGTGAATAAAATGAAACCCATAATATAATGAGAATAAATAGATTCAATATATAAATCTTCAATGGGTAGTATATGCACTAGAAAAAATTAATTTTCGCATAACGAAATTAAGTATCATTGGAATGAAAAATGAAACAAAATCCCTTACCATAATATTCATTTTTGTTTTGTGGTCTTAATAATCATGTGTAATGGTTTACAATATGTTTCGAATTTATAATAGAAACATATTCCTGTTTATAATATCATATATCAATTCCTTATAATATTTTACTCCCTATTTGTTAAAACTCTCTCATTAATGACAGTATTTTGGGTCTTAATTAACTAGTTTGGTTGAGTATGTTTTAACGTATTATTTTTTGTTTTCATTAATTATATCATTTTTAATCATATCTAGAATGTAAAACATGGTTTAATTATCATATATAATCATTATATATGTCGTTATTTTAGTCCATTAATTTTATATATTAGAAATTACGTCACTTTTCCTGGAGATAATAAGTCATACATACGCATTAACACCACTTTCATTTAATTTCCAATTAAAAGAATGATAACTAAATAATACATATGTAAATTAAGATTATAGAATAAAATCATTGTGTATAAGTTTCATAGTTTTATTAAAACATTCATTTATATGTTCCATGTATTAAATGAATGAGTCATATCACTTTGAGGGGGTGATAGTCTACATTTCCTCAAACAAATTATCATATTTACATAAGATGAAAATCATGGAGGCGTGTTATAAATAAAAATTAAATAATAATAACGTAATTATAAAAATAATATATAACACATTTAAATATATTTTCCATCATAATGTCCACCATGAGAGGTTTTAATGAAAAAATTAACAATCATCATTTCATGAGGTAGTAGTTCAGTGTACATAGAAATAGTATGTTCATTACCCATAATATGGAGATGTATGTAAGTGTAGTTTGATCCCATTAAATAAAATCATAAAATTATTTTAAGTATTTTTTTGTGGTTACATAATAATGTAATAAATATATTTTTGGTGTTGGAGAATTGAAATGAAATTAATTAAATATCTTGAGAGAAGACATTAACGCTTGATCGAGTAAATACATGGGGTTTGTAACAAAAGGATTCCTTTGAAATATTTATACAGAAGTTATGGATTATATTGTTTGGGTAAGGATGTTTAATGGAAATTTTAGAAGATATTGGTTGATCCAAAGTGGATTTATAGGTGTAAGGAAGTGGGAGGAGAGGAGGCCTTTTTATAGTAGAGGAGGAGCGGCACCCTTGAAAATTTTGGGAAAGGGAACTCAAAACACATTTTCCTATTTTAAATGGAACCAATAATGAAAAATAGTCAATAAAAGGTAGGATATTTCCAAAATATGGAAATAAAATTGATTTTGCAAATTTTCATTGGTTTTTTGGGCCCTAAATATAATTTTTAGTCCCTTATTAATCTAAATTTAACCTTAATAGGTGCAATTAATTTTAATCAATATCATTAATTATTTTGTCCAAGAACTAATTTGGTCTTATTATCAAATATAAATTTTTATTATTACAAATATATAATCCATTTTTCCAAAATCCAATATTATAAGTGGTATATATTTATTTTAAAATTCATCCCACCAGAAGGACGATAATGAATGTTTTTAATCTAAAAATGTCCAAAGGTTTGCTGTGTTTTTTAAAGTCAATTACAATGTGAAATTGATCCCTTTGACCTAAATTGAATTAATTGATAAAAATAATATCCAATTAAACTTTATATAAAATTGAAAACATAATTTATATTAATAAATAAAAATGATGAAAAGGTTGTTCTGAACTAAAATGCAGTATTTTAAACTATTCATTACAAAATGAAATGTTTCATAAAATCATAAAATATTTACCCTAACCTAATTATTTTTTTATATTTCAAATATTATCTTTATTTTGATATATTAAATCAATTAATCCATCAAAATTATGATATACTTTGGCTCTCCATTAAAAGGCGGTAAAAATTCCTTGATAGAAATATATTATTTAATGTATAGAATAGGGTTTGTTATGATCTTATGCTTATAAAATCCAAGGGATTAAAATCTGAAATATTTTATTTAATATAGAAAATATATGTTTTATTAATATAAATTAATAATTTTTATTACTTTAATTTATTATGATAAAACAACTTTTTGAGAATAAAAATGGGTTTATATTAAGACGTATCATTTATATTAAATTGGTTCATATATTAATTTCTAATTAAATTTTATACTATAAATTAATCTTGTATTATTATAAAAAATATATTTCATAAGTTATTTAATAAAATTCATAATTTCTAATATAATATACATGTTATGTATTAATTTATTAAATAATAAGATTTAAATAATTTATTGTTAAAACTCCATATTTCATGTAATGTATAGTTTAGAAGACTATCTCTCTTATGTGAAATGCAAGGTAACTCAGTGTAATGTTCATTAAAAAATAAGATATTATATATATATATAATAGAAATAAATTTTAAATTATCATGAGATTATATCACCTTACGTCCTTTGTGTCGTGTGTCATGTATGCTATCAAATATAAGGTCTAATTTTAAAATTTAACGGGGTTGAATTATCCCCAAGTTAATTAAATTGTGGCCCCATAATTGAAAATTGATCTCCGTGATATAGGTATTGAAAATATACTATTATTGAAGGACCCACATCAAAAAAGGGATAATATAACATATTCATAATAAACGAGAAAGTAATGTATAATTTTCACATAACTAGGTTCCCATGTATGATTACATAGGTGGATAATAGATACACGGAAATGGATGAAAATGTCAAAACATAAAGTTATAATTGAGAGTTCTAGAGAATATGTTCAGGTGAATGTTTTTTACCAGAAAATATTAATTCATCGGTGTGAATAAAGGTCATTTATATCATCAATAATGAAAATAATAGGACATGTTGTTTTTCAAACATGGGTTTTATAGTCAATAAACTATTTCACTCTATAAAAGTAAAAGAAAATATAAATTTATATTAACTTTATATTTTCCTTTTATTATTCATTTAACTATTTCTACTTCATATATAATCACATGGTGCATCATATGATGAAATAATACATTACTCTAAAAAATCACATCAAATTATAAACATAAACCATTTTATAAATGGTTTTGTTTTCTAAAATATTATGATCCAACAATTTTTAAATAAGGTCACCAAATTTCCAAGATGAACATATAATTATCCCATAATCAACTTGAATCTACTCTAAATTTTCACATTCCAAACATGTTAATACCTTTATCATGTATCCACTTAAAATATGGTAATAACTCAAATCACCAAAAAACCCCATTACAAACATGAAATATTCCTTATTCTTTGACTAAGACATTATTTATTGGATATATTAATTTAATCCAATTTTTTTGGAAACTCTATCAATAATCGCATATACCACTTCTTGAAAATACATTAATCATTTCCAAGGTAGTCAACACATATCAAAATCAATCATTTCGTCATCATTATCTCAACATTGGGAAAATATTAAGGGTTGTTTTTCACTCAATCATTTGTTTTATGAGATGTTTAAATTTATAGTGACTAATTAGTATTGGTACCAGTCATAATATGATCTCAAATCATAAATGATAAATTACTACATTACAATCCTCATATATTCCATAATTATTATAACCAGAACATTACTGATAAAATATTCAAATGAAAAAAAATCTTGAAATGTAATATCAATCACTAATATTCATCTTCTTCAGTACCATAACATGTTCATTATCTAATAACATCATGTGGTTTACTTTCCTTTAATTCTTGAAACATTGATTCACATAGTGTCTCATCTTTTTATTGTTGAAACATTGTATGTTGGAAATCATTTTATCACCCCTGCAATCACAATCATAGTGTCCTTTTTCTACATGATAATAAAAAATATAATTTCCCTTTAAGAAAGTGCTAGAATTTTTCATTCCATAATTATCACATGTTGGGAAATCTTTCTCCCCCATCATCTTCTTCGACTCATTCCCTTTTTCATGGTGATAAAATGGACTCTTCGTGTCTTGGATTCCTTTGAGGACATGGGACCTAGAAAATTATTTACTTATCTTGTTTACACATGATACTATTTCATGACATGATGAATATAATTAGGATACTACTTTCCTTCAAAATATTTTCTTAACACCATGACATATATGATCCTTATTACTCTTTGTATCACCAGTTTTAGTGGTGTTCTCATCCTTTAGGATATGAGCTATTTCAATAAAATGGAATATAAAAGTTTAAATCATTACATAATGTATAATCCAAAAACTAGTGAAAAAAGTAATACTAATTAAAACATTTAATCTTCTATTCATAAACATGGTTTGTTTTGTGATTTATTTACTTTTAAATCCTTCATAATGGTTTGCATAGAAAACAAGAATTATACTAAATGTATCCCCAGGGATTTTCAAACAAGATGCTTAATAAGTCTCGTTGTCCTGTAGTAGGTTACCCTATGTCAGGCTCGGAACACCTTATCAGATTTATCACTACTAGATATGTCGATTCTAGAACCACATCAACCTGTAGTATCTAGATAGAGATATATTACATGGAATACCGATATAATTACTGCATTCCAAAAATTATAGAATTTTATTCTATAATTATACTTAATTAAAATCCTAGGGCTTTTCTCACTAGTCTATGTTTTCTAAATATAGTTTCCAAGGATGATGTTAATCTTTATCTGATACCAATTGTAATTCCCTGACCCCAAAAGTGTGGAGACGTGTCATTATTTTATTATAGTGGCATTATTACAAGGAAACAATACTAAAGGACCAATATATATAGAAGTATTGAAAAGACATATTATATACTAAATACCCATAATATAATTTGAAAAGAAAATAAAACATGCTACATAATAAATTAAACTAAACTCCATCCTTTAAATACTTATTCAATGTTCTCTTCTTCATAACCATGGGAATGAAACCTAATAAGGGTGACAGAAATGCTCAGTAAGGTTATGTAAAATGAAATAAACAATGAATTAATCTATATTGAAAGGTAAATAATTGAATACACATTCTTCTAAAACAACTAGATATGGAATAATCTATATGGAAAGGTGTGAAAATGAAACACATTCCATTTATAAAAAAAATTGAAAATGAGATAAATCCATAGATATGTCAACGTAAGATATCATCGATAAATAACAACTGAAACTAATATGAAAAAAATTATTAATTGATGGATAACATGATTTATATGTATATAGAACCATTATGGTCAAGGCGTTTTACAATACAGTTTAACATATCAGGTAAAACTACATCTATTTTGTGAAACTATTTGGTCTGGTGAGACTACGAATGCCTCGAGGGGAATCCATTAATCAGTCCCCAACCATTATCATACTAATAAAAATCATTCCTAATATATCCAAAAATAGTGTTCCTTATAAAATATACATATTTAATAAATAATATTTTTATATAAATAATAACACCATGGAGGCTAAGAAAAAACATGAGCTCTTGACATGAAAACATTCTTGAGGAAAAATAATATTTGAACATTCAAATGTGTCTCATACCATATTGAAAAATTTAAATCATAATTCCCTATGAATTAAATGAAACTTATAATATCCTGATAATAATAAGATTCATTATATAAATTTTCAATGTTTAATATATAGACAAAATAAAAGTGAACATGAGAAAATGAAAGTAAGTCTCAATGGAATGTATATTGAGAAGAAATCCCTTACTTTATCCTTACTTTTTGTTGAGTATTATTTATATCCATGTAAATTTGTTTAAATTTTGTTACTAACTTATAAAATAACCATATACATGTTTATAATATCATATATTAATTCATTATAATATTTTATTGCCCATTCTTTTACAATCATTCATTAATTTCACAATTTAGGGTGTTAATTACATAGTTTTCTTGTGTAAGTTTGTAGTAATTATTTATTGTTATCATTAAATATACAAATGTTTCATCGTCTAAAAAATATAAATCATGGTTTAATAAAAATATATAATCAATAAATATGTATCTGTTATAGTCTATTATATGTAGAGATAATAAATTTATAGATGGTAGGACGTACGTATGCATGAATGCTACTTTAATTTCTTTGATGTTTTAAAATAATTAAAAATAAATGGTACATATGATTATTATAAATAAATTATCATATATATGTAATACATGTTATATATAATTATTAATACCATCCATAATAAGTTCCATTAATGTCAAGAAAGAGTGGTATCGCTTTGAGGGGCGATCTTCCACATTTCATTAGATGAAATTATCATATTTACACAAAATGGAAAGCATGTAGGTATATTGTAAATAAGAATTAAAGATGAATAAATTCATTATAATTATCATATATACCATATATAAACATATTTTCCATCATAATATCCACCAAGAGAGGAGGTAAGGAAAAAATTAACAATCATCGTTTCATGAGGAAATATTTCCCCGTACACATAAAAATTATGTTCATTACCCATTAGATGAAGGATTGTGTGTGTGAATGTTGATACATTTACATAAAAAATACTAGTATCTTTATGATACTATTTTTTATATATAAAAATAGAATAATGATATTTTTGTGCTTTCTAGTATAAATGAAATAAAAAATCATGAGTGAAGACAATACCTATTAATATAGAAAGTACTTTTGGTTTGTACCAAAAGGCATACATGGAAGGGATTATTCAAAACATAAGGCATATAGGATCAGGGGATGGATTATGCTGTGATATGTGGGTAGATATTGGTCGATCAAAATTGCATTTAGAGGTGTGAGGAAGTGAGAGGAGAGGATGTCGTTTTATAGTGGATGGGGAGTGGCACTTTGGTAATGTTTGGTAAATGTAATTCCACCTACGTTTAGACCATTTAAAGAGGATCCAATAATTATAATAAGTTTCTTAAAAGAATGATAGGGTATAAATATTTCTGTAAAATGAATATTTTACTAGTGTAATGGTTTTTTTGGGCTCTAATGTTATAATTTAGTCCTTTATTAGTCATAATTTAACCATAATCATTATAGTTAATTTTAATCACCTTGACTAGTATATTGGTGAAATTTTTTTGAATTATTATAAATTATAAATTATTTTGATTAAAAATATGTAATCCATTTTTCAAAATTCCAATAATATTAGTGGGTAAAATTAATTTAAAAATTCATCCCATAGGCGGGATGACAATGTGGGTTTTTAAATTTAAAACATTCAAATGTTTTCTATGTTTTATATTGTCAATTTTAAATTTAAATTGATAAAAATGACCTAAATTATATTAATTGCTAAAAATATTCTCTATTAAAACGTTAAAATAAATCTAAAACATAATATATATATATATATATAAATCATATGAAAAAAATAGTTTTGAACTAAAATGCAGTAATGGTAACTATTCATTAAAAATGAAATCATCCAATGAAATTATAAATAGTTCACCCTAACATAATTATTATGTTTATATTTTAAAATATTATGTTTATAATAATATATAAAGTCAATTAAGGTGTCAAAATCAATATTTAATATGGGTTATCCATTAAAAGGTGGTAAAACATTTCCTTAATAAAATTATATTATTTTAACATAAAATTGAGTTTGTTGTGATCTTATGTTTATTGAATATATAAAATATATATTTTATTAAAATAATTATATTATTATTATTATTTTAATTTATTAAGATAAATCAACTTTTTTGCCATTATAATGGTTTCATATAACAATATTATGTTTATATTTAATTGGTTCCTATATTCTTTTATAATTAATTTTTAATAGAGAAATTAATAAATTTTTATTATAAAAATACACTTTATAATTTAGTTAATACTATTAATAACTATAAATATAATGGATAGATTAGGTATTATTATATTAAATAATAATATTTTAATAATGTATGATCAAAACTCAGTCTTGTGTGTAATGTAAGATTTCGAAGATAGTCTCTCTAATGTGAATCCAAGGTAAGATAGTGTCGATTCCATTACCTAATATATAATATTATTAATATATTTAATAATATATATATTTTTTTTAATTTATTATGTTATTATATCCCCTTACACACTTGGTGTTATGTGTCACGCACGCTATCAAATATATGGTTCTTATTTTTAAATTTTGGGGTGCTACCACATTTCCCAACAAATCAATCATAAAATTATTCCTCTAATATGAGGGAATATAAAACATAATAATGTTGTGAAATACGATTCTCAGAAATGTAATACCTACTATGTAATTTATAATAAATTAATATACAAAATCAATATGTTTTGGTAAATGACTGGAACTCATGAAAATTAATTAATAATTTTAGAGTAATATTGATGAAATAAATAAAATAAATCCATATAAATAATCAAGTGAACGTGATTTTTTTCCATGGATATTAGAAATAATGGAATAATAACATGGAAATAAATATGACGAAAATGGGATAATTCATAATTTCATACATATAATACTTTCACAACCTTGCACGAGAATGTTTAAACATCTTTGTAGAAACCCATCTAACTTGGACATCAAATTTATGTGATGATACATGTTGATGCATTAAGTGGAAATCTATAACTACGGGTCACCTATCACATACTATGAATAATGAAATCCTCATATTAATGTCTTCAAATATAATTAAAATAAAATGTTTAATTAAAAAAATATCTTTTTAAATGTTAATACATACCCCAATCAAATAAACATATTCATAAACCATTTTGATGAATATGGTGAATCATAAAAAAATTCTACATCCTCATTCCAACTGATCATAAAACAATTTAATAAGTAATAAGAATGATATAAATACAAAATATAACCAAGAGATATTAAGCACAATAGCTGATTGACTTCAATGATTAAGAAAAATACTATAAAAATTTAATTAATGTTTTTTTGAGGAAAATATACTTTTCAATTTGAAAGTAAACCATTAAAAAAATTAAAAAATATTTTTAAAATACATTTATTTAAAAATAAAATTTTAAAAATATGAAATAATCTATAAAACATTGATTTTTTATGATATATGTCAATTTTTTTCATGTCATACATTTTGAAATGTAAATTCCTTTCACATTATCAATAAAAGTCAAGCAGGTGTTGTTGTAAAAATTAGAAGAAAATTCCATTAAAATAATTTTTAATAGGTAAAATTTTGTAAAATATTATTAAATATATTATTTTTTAAACATTAAATACATTTCTTAATTATTTTACAAAACCTTGTTTTTGATGAAAACTAATTTTCAGCTGATGAGAGAAATAAAGTAAAAAATTCTCAAAACTTTTGTCTCGATAATTATAAGTTCCACTGTGTAAAATAATGGAACTATTTCTTGAAAAAAGTAACTAAATAACCATATTAGATGAATATTAATTTATTTTATGATATAAATATAAAATAATTTCCCCAATAAAGCCTCAAAAATCAATCTCAAATAACGATGAGATTGTGAAACAAACCATCACCACTTTGATATTTTCTAATTCATAATCCCTATATAAGAAATAGTTATAAAATGAAACATTAAATACCATAAAAATTAATCTAATACTGATATAACATATCATATGGTAAATATATACACCACAGAATGGAATTATTATGGAATATGGCATATGTCTTACATTAGTAAAAGTTTGACGATGAACCGTTAGATCCACTTCAAAATCTACTGTTTGTGTCTGATCTACCATTTTAATAAATATAAGTTTAATTAAAATATATTTAAGATCCATAATAATATATTTCATAAAATTAATAATTCCCTTATAGGATTTTATAATCCATTATAAATAATTTTTCGTTAATATCACTATTTCAGGTGATATTTGATTCGTTTTTCATGTATGCATAAGTTCAATAATTTTGTTCTATTAAATTTTTTCATGGATACATCTTCTGAAGAATTTAAAGGATAATTTAAAAAAACATATATATTCATTATATATTTATTTAGTGTAAAATATTATATTTATATACAGAAAATAGATTACATTATTCTTGGAGACGGTAAAGCATACGTATGCATAAACCCTGTTTCTATTTTTATCAATTGGTGGAATGAAAGAAAAATATATATTAATTAATATTTATATAAAAAAACATTATTCAATATATATAATTCATATTTTTAATTTATTTTATTATTAAAATCCATGTAAAAATTAAATGATAAATTGTTCAATTGTTTTTGTGGAGGCGGAAGTCAACATATATGCATGATAGATGCTATTATTTCCCAAAATATTGGAATGTAAGAAGTCATATGTGATACAATATTTATAGAAGTATATTTAGGTTATAAATATCATATAGTTTCATTAATTTTAACCTAATTACCTTCTAGGTAAATTTTAAGCCAATAACCAATCACACTACTTCATGAGGATGTGGTTCGTCGTACACAAAATCGACGTTATTATATCCCACATAGAATAAAATATTAGAATTTACATGTGATATGAAAATTAAATATATATAAAATTGTCACATATATATATATATGTGTGTGATTTAAATAAGATAAATTAATCATTATATCACTTATTTAATGTTAGTGTACACCGGGTCACGAGGCAATAGTCCGCAGTACATAGGATTGGCAGTTTGGTTTCACATATGATGGAAGAGAGATGGATTTGAGCTATTAACATAACATAACAAATATAATTATATATTATATTATATATTTATTATATTATCATTGTTTAATAAGTCTATATGGTGGTGTAAGAATAAATAAATCAAATATGCATGTTTAATAATTTCACCTCCTCTTCGGAGAACCTCTTTTGGTTTATACGTATGGCTTATGAAGAGGGATTCATAATACATATATGGACTCAAGGATGTGTTGAATAATTTTAATTAGGTATTGACTAAGACAAATGTGTTTTTTAGTGTGAATAAGGTAGGATAGGGAGTGTCCATTTACAATGGGGTAGAGGATATAACTAGAATTTTTTAAGAGATAATGTGATACCGACATTTGTATCATGAAAAAATCCTCCAAAATGGGTGATTATAAAGCTATGAAGATTATATGGCGAAAATAAGGATAAAAATGGTAATTTTAATAATTTAAGGCCATTTTCACTCTTATATTCATAGTTTAACCCCAAGTTAACTCATTATAATCATAACTATAGTAAGTAATAATTTCTATTTTTACTATTAATTATGGGAAAAAATTAAGTTGAACATATTATAGACTATATATTATTTAGTTTACAAATATGGAATCAATTTTTTCAAATTCAATTCAGATATGTTGGAGTATTCAATTTAAATATAAACACATAGGCGTAATAAAAAATTAGGTTTCCAAAGAGAAAATTATCATAAGTATAGAATGTATTATTATCACGATTAAACATGAATGTGATTCCACTAACATAAATTTCCTTGACTATAATGTAATAAAATTAATTTATTTTTATACCAATTTAAATTATAATTTATATTAATAAATAATTTAAATGAAAGGAAAATTTTGAATAAAACCGACATTTCACTATTCATCGACAAATGTAACTTTTCATAAAAAGATACAAGAAAATTAACCCTAATATTTTTTTGATATGATGATTTATGAAATTAATTTAGTTTTATCAAACTAATTTTATAAATGTTTAAAAAATTAATTTCATAATAAGTGTAAAAAAAATGATGATATAATTTTCATTGAAAAAACTAGTCATTCAGAAAAAATTTCTTTTTCTTTAAAATGTATATTATTTTATTTCTAATCAATAACTTACCATTAAATATTTTTTACATATAAAAACAAAATAATTTTCATAATTTATTTATTTCTATTCATATTTTCCATCATAATGTATATGTTGTAATGATCATGTTTAAATAATAATAATTTAATAGAGTATTATGTTTCATTAAAACCTATTGTAGGGTGTATTGAAAGCAATCGAGATTATTATATTTTAAAATAGATAAATTTTAAATCATAGGGGTATTAAATTATCTTATAATATTCCTCTTTCATGTCATATATACAATCAAATATTCTGTTTCTCTATTAAAATATCGGGGTATTACGTTCTACCTAAATACATATCATGGATTTCTGGTATGAGAACATTTGTGGTAAGTGAAGATATAGAAATTGAAGAAAATATTAATTCAGAAAATAACATTTGAGGGTGATTGAGGTAATTTATCGCTAGAAATTGTATGATGAAGATAATGTCAAAAACCAAAAAACCATAAATCTGCGATGAGTTAGGGACTATTGGATTCATCAAAAGTTTAGTTACTAGGAATAAATTTTTTGATGATTATTTTTTTATTGTTGAGGAACACCATAACCATATAGACTGTCAACATATTATAATATGGTTACTTGTTATATTTCTATTTTGTATGAACAATTTTGGTATGTACCAAATTTTCACTCAAATATAGATCCTTTTAAATATTGGAAAATTCTTTATCATAGACTTACGATAGATGTATAATGAGTTTACAGATGTTTTGGAGTGTCTGAGGCTTGTTGAAGTCTCAAAACCTAGGTCTGTTTGAAAAATACAGTAGTCCTAGTGTTAGTAGAAACTATACGTGTTATGTGGTGTGGTCTCTCATAATCATGTGATGATATATAATGCAGTGTTATGGGGAATAGAGTTTTTCCAAACCTTGTTCCAGGGGCAGCATGGTCATCCTAACAAATGAATGCTTGTTGTAGAGTCGATTCACATGGTTGGCACATAGTTTCCCTAATAGTGCGGGTTCCCCCTCTCTATAAAAGATCATATACTGTTGGATCATAGTTTGGAAAACTGTGTGGTACCCAATTTTGGGTGATTTCAAGATACATACCTTAAATTATTTTTTTAATCAACCCTCATTTCTTATTTTTTTTCAGATGAAAATCCGTCTCTTTTTCTCTCCTTTGATCCCTATTTGTAGGTTTTTATCTAAATCTATCATCTGGTGTTCGTTTTGATCATCATTCATCATGTTGGATTACTATCGGAAAGTAATCAATTACATTTTATTTATTTTTCATTATTACATGTATCGAAAATGTTATTTATATATGGGATCATATAAAATATTCTTGGACCATTGGTCCATTCTTCAGAACTCTTCCAATCCAAGCCAAACTATAGGCAGATAATAGATGAGGAGAGTCATATAAGTATGAGGCAGGTGGTCTATAACACATCCCTCAGGGTTAATTCTTATATAATTTCTATGTTCATTCAATGATTTCCTCAGGCATCACATTCTTCATTATTATTCCTTTATAGTATTCATCAGAACCATATAAGAATAGATTATTTAAATATGTTAATCCCCATTGGTGGTTGCGTCCATAACACCGACCACCCCAATTTGGGTGTTTCCATAGTTATTCCTTTTGATGTTTTTCATGTTTGTTTACTCCACCAGTCTAGTTTCATTATTGACCCTTCTAAAGGGAGGCCCCTTTAACTAAATTAATTGTGAATTTATGAATAGATGAAACCATGTTTCTTTCAACTTGGCATGCCAAAGGTAAGTGCCTCAATTTGGTAAATCAATATAAATATAAATGGAATGAATATAGTTCACATATTACTTGGCCTAATTGAACATAGTTGAATGCATTGGTTTCATTTCCATAGAACCCCTGGACATGTGTTATAGAATGTATCGACATGATCCTTATTAAATGACTAAGACTTATTTGGAATGAATTAAATGGTTTCTTTCCCCTTAGTCCTTCAATACTAATGACTGGAAAGGCGTGAACCCAATGTACTGATAAAATGTTATGATATTTACATGTATTAATTTTTTAAATGAATCAATTATAAGGTGACATAGATAAGGACTTCCACATTATTATCAGAGTGTTCGGACTTGAGATATCTTTTTTATTTTTGAAGTAATTCCTTAAGCACTCAAGGAAGAAATTTTTATTTGGAGATGATGGTTTCCAAGTGAGGGACCCAACATGAAACCTATTCCTTATCTATCATTGGATTCCTAATTTTACATAGAAGGATCACTAGTTTACTTTTACAGAATTACTTTCATAATGTCTTTGTATTACTGTGAATTCTACTTACATGAGAGGCCATATACATCTTTGGGTTTAGACATTTCTTATCTAGTTTTACCTTGGATGTTTTCCTTTGACTCGATTAAAATCATTAATGTGGAATTTCGTGGATAAAGATCATTGTATTACACTCTTACAACTATTTCCCTGATTTATTTATCATCTGAGCAGGTTCGTCCCCTAAGATCATGGTTTTCATGGTTATCACATTGGAGCCAGTTTCTTATTAATATCATCATGATTCCTTGTTATAACATAGATCCGTCAATATTTCTATCAAGTCTGGATGTCAGTGCTGGTATTACCTCATGTGTAATATTTATATAAATTGGAACTTAATTAATTAATTAACTTGTTACATGATCAGAACTATCCTAGGGATGATGAGAGTATTTGGGTATTTACATTACTCTACAACATTAATATAATTTATGCATTTCTTCAAAATATATCAGTTTACACAACATGAACATGATGTTATAAACACTTTTGGTGGTGGTCTACAATGTTTTTCTTACATCCTATATGGACCTCCATTTGACTCATAGAAGACTATGTGTATGCAGGTGTTGACAAAGGGAAGAATACCACTTCATAAAATTTATTCTTTGATTACATCAGGATGGATCTGGTAGCAAATGACCGAGCTAGAGCTCTTGGTGATGGGTATAGATTCTCGATTCATTTCTGCTACTTTTTTAAATCATTCATTTTATTCTGATCTGTATCGATGTTTTACATCTTTTTAGGTACATGACATATTATCAACACATTTTTTTATCTCATTATCTGTTGTTCTTTTTGTTTATTATTCATGTCTACTCCTGGAGTGCCTTCTGTTTCATATAATGCTTCTCCCATTTACATATTATTCTATTTATCTTGTGTGATACCATATGGTAAAGTGGTAATTGTCTCTCAATTGACACATCATTGTCTCTCCATGTTGGTCGGTCATATTTGGAATTCGGGGAGATGCTCTTGAGGACATCTAGCTAACCAATATTGGGGAACATCTAAGTAGCGTTCGTGTCTAGCACATCACATAATGGTATCAGAGCTGTTCCTTTTCTGATAAACTATTTGGAGATAATAAATGGGTGATTAGGAAGGATTAATCACTCTTTTTAACACATTATTGGAAATATCTAACACATATTTTTTTAAAATTTTAATTTTCCTCAATTATTGTTATCTTTTTTATTTTTCTAATTACAATTGATATCTTTTTATTGTTGGATGACACACATGTTGTGTTGTGATTATTATTTTTATTATGATTTGTGATTTCATTCCAAATTGGAGTTATCATATGAGGGTAAGTAAAATTGTTTCATGCATTATTATAGGTACCTATAATTCACAGGCCACACATATTTGAATTCCCTATAGGTTCATTTTACTATTTTCATTGCTTGATATGCTTGTGAATATTGATTGATGTTGTGATAATTATATTATTCTTACTATTTTCCTTGGATTTGATTGAGTGATTTATAATTTCAATTCATTATGAGTATGGTCCCTGATGTGGCTATGTTTTTACATAGTTTTTCCACATCTTTTATTTTATTTTTAACAATTAAAAAATTATTATTACGCTTTTTTTAAATAATGTAACTTTTGTATTATTATCTCTAAATATATTAATTGATCAATTTTTATAATTAAATATTTGTTTTTAGAATTTAAAATAGTTAATTTAGTCATTCTAAATATTCTAATTATATTAACATGGATTTTTGATTAGACCCCTATGGTTTGTAATTGGTGATTTTCCAATTTAATCAATTAGAATAAAATTAATTTTGTGTTGGTTTCATTGATAAGGTGTATGTGACCAAATTCAAAGTGAATAAAAAACCATATTAAATATATTATTACATATGGAAAAATTAATAAGCAAATTTAAATTTTAACTTTACTCATGAAATGAAATGATTTCTATTAAATGAAGAGGCAAGTTATTATCGACCCATTATCTACTGGAACCCATGTACATTTAACAAAGATCTGTTAGAAATTCCTAGCATGCTACGATGGTAGTTGGGGGAAGTATACCATGGGTAGTGACCCCTTTCATTTATTTATGCTTCCTCTAGTGTCTAGATATATCTTCTAATTTTTTTCATAGCTTTGTTCTTGTATTATTATACTAATTATACCAAGACATCCTCATGTCGTGTGCCAGGGGTGGGGATGATCATGCTACAAATGTTGCGGGCACTAAGCCGTCAGTATTACTAACATGAGTTCCACTTGAGTCATTACCTGTTATATCTAATATGGGAACTAATGTTCAAATAGGTCGTAGTTTCCTACATCTGATGTAGTCCATGAATGGTGCTCCATGACCTTTACCTATGATGGAAGATATGACCCATGAGTTTGAGCAATAACATCCTCCTACCTTTTTTTGGATGGTGGTTCAGAAATTACTAATTATTGGATGGTGGCTAACCATTCTATCTTTGACATTATAGAGACACCTCTAGAGTGGAGGATCAATCCAGTTATTCACATGTTGTGTGATTTCGCCAAAAACTTGTGGGAGGTAGTTACCGAGGCTGCTCACCACTAGGGAATGGTATAGATTGACTTCTAGATTTCATTTTATGATCAGTTCCATCCTCAGTCACTGAGAGCTAATATATCCAGAGAGTTGATACATCACGATCAAGGTTCTATGTCAGTTAGTGAGTATTCAAAATGTTACAAATATTTTCATCACTTTTACTGCTTCTATCCTATGATGAGATTCTTGGTTCTAGATGTTTTGAGGAAGGGCTTTTGTATTCCATTAGTGCTCTAGTGAATGTCTTCCACCAACCAATCTAATTTGAAGTATTCAATTAGGATATTATAACTAATATAGAATCAATATATATATATATATATATTCTATAATATAGAAGGGGGTGAATTATCGGTTTAAAAACATTCATTTTCTATCCACAAGAGTATCTATATTTTATAAGGATAAACGAGATGGATTTACAAACCATCTGTATTTCTTAAAAATGAAATAGTCTTGATTAGGATCCACAAATTTGGATCTGATAGTGAAACATGAAACAAAATTACATATTAAAAGATTCTACTTTAAAGTGTATAGAATCATATTTATATCAGATTATAAAAGTAAAAGAAAGTATATGAACATTATACATTCATTTGTTAACAAAATGAAAATGAATTTAAAATCGTAAAAAATAGTAAACTAGTATAAGAAATCTTTTAACCCAGTGATAAGGTTATAAAATAAATTGGATAATGGTCCCTTGATTTATACATTCAAAAACGTTTGTCTTTCCTAGACCAGGGTAAGCCCTCGATAAGAGAATCAGTGTATGTATTTCTATCCCTAGATGCCTTAGATTATTAAGGTAGTTAGTAACTTTATCTTCATATAGGCATAATCCGTTGATCTTTAAGGTTTTTGTAACCACTGTCTTCATATCTGCAAAATTCCTCAATTAATTGGCCTATCCGAATCACAATAGGAAGAATAAAAATGTCGGTCATGGATGAGCAAGATGTTCATAGATCACACAACAAAAAGGAGTCTCTCTATCTAGAAATCACTTCATAACATAACTTCTTGTAATATTTATATGTGAGTCCTATTTTTATTTTTCAAGTGGTTGGGTATTTATAGGTGAAAATTTCCAAATGGTCGGCTCCTCCTCCAATGGTCATATTCTTTCTTAAATTTTAGATGGAGCTATACACATGTCACTTAGCCATAGGATAGTTTAAAAATAGATTATATGACATAATTTCATGTAATAAATCATGGGAAACACTATCATCTGTAACAAAAATAATATATATGGAAAAATATTAATAGTAAAAAACACTAACATGTTTAGGTTCCAATAAAATGAAACATTACATTAATGAAATGATGTAAATGAAAGAAAATAATTCAATATGATTTTTATGAATGTGATAATCAAATTCTTAAAATATTAACAATCAAATTCTGATGTATGAGATAATTAAAGTATGAATTATAAAGAGTTCATAATCTGATTTATGATGAATACGTAATCTGATTTCTAAAGAAATAGATGTTGGATTTCAGAAGAAATCAGAGTCTAATTTTAGAAGGAATTAGAGTCCTATTTTAGAATAAATCAAAGTCCATTTTTTGAAGAAATATGAGGCTGATTTTAGAAGAAATCAATTTCTAATTTCAGAAGGAATCATAGCCTGATTTACGAATAAATGGTAGTCTAATTTCATAATAAATTAGTGGCTAATTTTAATAGAAATCCGAGTGTTATATCAGAAGAAATTGAAGTCTGATTGCAAAATAAATCATGGTCTGGTTTCTAGAGAAATCAGATTTATAAGAACTATAAGGTTATAGGTTAGAAAATGACCCAATATTTTTTTGTCATAAGTAAAACATAGTTATTCATGGTTTAAGGAAAAATTAAATAATAAAATGAAGAAAAAATGTAATGATTAATCTTCTCTAATAGAAAGAAAATTGTCTTTAAGAGAATAAATCATAGAGAAAGAATCTTTTTCTTCAAAAACGTGTTTATGATTTTGAAAACATAAATAAAGAATACATATTGACTTAATAATCTCCCCCTTTTTAAAAATCAAAGACAACTTTTCGAAAAAGATTATAAGGAATAATTTTTTTTTCTTTTTGAACATTAAAATAAATATGTATCTCCCTTTATTGTATTTTTACCCATAATGAATATGACTAACTCCCACATTGGTTTTGAAATCCATACGAATCATATTATTTTCTTTTATAGATTAATTACTTCTTCTTTCTTAATAATATCTTCTTCATGTAATCTCTCCATACATTATGATATGTGAGTTTAGGGTACCATTCTTTATATTGTATATTTTCAAGAGAATGTACTTGATGATGTTTATATTCTTTATATTTAGCGAGAAATCCGTCATTTAGACATGGGATTTCTTAAAATAATTCTTGTCTCCCATTCTCAGAATGAGAAAACCTTGCATCCATAGATCTAGTAATTTATTGATGGTTAAAAGATGAATGATCTTTATTGAATTAACTCCTTTAAGTCCAAGGTGCACTATTCCCTTAACCATTTGAAATGATTCATCCTTTGTAGGAAATTTGTGTGAAAAAAATATTGTCTCTCCTACATAAAGAAAATCAAAAATACTAAATTACTTATTAAAATATAAGTAATATGTTTTTTTACAACTCTTGAGAGAAAACATCTCTCTTACTCCAGGTTCATAAAATCTAGTTGTATCATATAATTATATAAAGAGATCTAGATAAATTGGAACCTGATTTGTTGGATTGGAAACACAATGGATTTCCTAACAATTCATCTTAATGATTTCTGAAATCCTATAATCATACTAAAAAATGGGTCCACCAAACATTTTTCTTTAAATTAACCTGTCCTTGAGTTCCTTGTTGGAGGCCATTAAATTTTGTGATGAAAATTCAAGATAATTTTAGAGTATAAGGAATCAAAGTAAACTGAATGGTTCATTTGAAGGGCATCAATGATTTGGTGAAGAAACATTGAGACAACTGATGCAAATCATGAATAGGGGGTCCTTTAAATAGGCTTCACAATGATGGTTTATAATCCAGAAAGAAAATAAGGGTTGAGATTCCCTTGATCTGATCTCATGGTTAGAATCAATAATGAAGAATTATTTGTAAGTTCTGATATTTTGAGGTTTTAAGGGAAAATTAGTTTTAATGAAACTGAATCCGATAAGGTTTTCATAAAACAAGATATAAATACCAAAATGAAAAAATGTAATTTTAAAGATTTAATTAGGGAAAAAATTCCGATTTCTCAGAAAGAAATTACATTATTGATAAGTTTTATCGTGAAAAAACATTTTTTGTTAATTTTGTTAGATAATGGACGAAATTATATTGTCCCAAATAATTCGGTTCAGAATCTTTTTTTAAGAAGGAAATATATAAAAGAATAACCATTTGTACTCCCCATATGAAAATGAGTAACTTAATGTTAGAGGATGGATTGTAAAAAATTGGTAATATGGATAATTACTTTAAGGTTATCATTCCTAAATTTTTTTAAATGTATTTAAATTTATTGGATAGTAATGATTTTGTAAATATGTCTGCAAGTTGATCTTGCATTCTGATAAATAGAATAAGGAAATCTGTTTTAAGTGTCTGATCCATAAAAGAGTGATTCCTAATATATCTATGTTTCACAGGGGTGTGATGTTTAGGGTTTTTCTTATAGTAATGGAACTAGTATTATCACAAATTATCCATTTTTTGGTAAAACGCATTCCATAGTCTGTGATTGTGTGTTGCATCCATAACACTTGATCATAACAGCTTCCAGCTACTGCATATTTGGCTTCAGTAGTGAAAAGTTCTACTGAGTGTTTCTTATTTAACTACCAAGAAACTCACGAATATCCAATTAAATGAATGTTTTAGTATGTAATTTTCCTATCCATTATAAATTCCCTAAAATCAGTAGCGGAAAAACGTTATAAAAGAAAATCACTACCATATGAATAGAAAAATCCTAAATCTATATTTCCCATTAAATAGAAAAAAAATTATTTTCACTCTAGTTAGATGATATTCCTTTGGATTAGATTGATATCTAGCACTTAAAAATACAAGAAACATTAATCCCAAACAAATAGCCATCAAGTATAATAAACATCTAATCATACCTCTAAAAGATGTTCGACCTGCTAGTTCCTCGGCTTCATCATGATCAAGAGAGTTCGAGGTACCGATTGGAGTACTTATACTTTTTGTTTCTTCATATCCATACATCATAAAAATATAAATAAAATACTTATGTTGATAAAAATATCTTTTTTCTGGTTTCCGATCAAATTAAAAACAAAGAAAAATTGTTAACTCACCCATCATACTCATTTCAAAATCAGATATCTTTAGATTCGCAAAAGAATCAGTTAAGGATTTCTAAGTTGATCTGGATATAATTTCACCAACATAAATTTTCACAGTAAAAATATTTTTCTTATCTTTCATTATAAAAGGGTTGGATCAACAGTTCCCTTAACATAGTTTTTTTCATAACAGAAATCATGTAAGTCTATCATACTAGGATATAGGGGTTTGTTTATGTCTATATAAAGATATGGTAAGTTTGTGAACATGTTCATTATATTTTTTCCTTCAAAACCATGAGGTTGTTCAACATGAACATCATCTGGATCATATTTTTTTAATGAAATCACACTTCACTTCCATTTGAAAATGATTGAAATTAATGAATGTTGTAATGGTTAAGGAAATTTTAATAGTTTTATGTCTAGCTACCAGAGAGTATATTTATTCATATTCTATTTCTTATTATTGATAGTAGCCTTTAGCAACTAATCTAAATTTATTTCTTAAAATTATTTCATTTTCCTCAGATATATTTTGAAACATCCATTTTACTCTAGTTAAAGAAGTTTCATTGGATATTTCAACCAAGGTCCATACATTTGTTCCATTGAAATTCATTTATTTTCACTTGCATAGATTTAATCCAATCATTATCACCTAATGATTCATCATTTCATTGAGGATATAATTGGGAAAGAAATAAAAGATGTTCTATTTCATTTTTTAATGAACTTTTAGTCATTATAGGTTGATTTACTTCACCAATGATACTATCACTAGGATGATTTTTAAGAAATGATAGATTTGGGTTTTGAAAAATCTTTTCATCAACATCAGGTAAAAACTCATCTGGGGTAAATAATTTAGAAACATTTTATAGATTATTTTATTTATTATAAAAATATTTCAAGAATGGTTGATTATTAGTTTTTTGAAAACACATCCAGGGATGTAGGATGGGGTTGCATGAAAATGAAGGGATCTGTTTCATCAAATATTACATGTATTGTTCCTTTAATATTACTAGAATGTTTTTTATAAACTCTCTAAGGATTAGAAGTAGTGGAATAGCCTAATAAAATTCCTTCATCGAATTTGGGATCAAATTTATGTTAGTTATCTTTTGTATTAAGGATGAATACTTTCAATCCAAAAACATTGAAGTATGAATATTTAGGTTTTATACCATTCCATAACTCATAAGGTGTTTTATTAAGAAATGGTCTGATTAAAATTGAATTTGTTGTATGACAATAAATACTAATAGATTTATCTCAGATGATTTTATCAAAATAATATTCAATAAACATGGTTCTAGTTATCTCTTGAAGAAATTGGTTCCTTATTTTAATAATACTATTTTGTTGAGGAGTTCTTACGGCAGATATATTATGAGTAATGTCTTTCTTACTAGAAAAAAATTCTAAATTGGAATTTTCAAATTCTCCACCAAAATCACTATGAATTGTTATCAATGGATGGTTATTCTCATTTTTAAAATTAGCTGAAAATAATTAATATATGAAAAAGATTCAGATTTCTTTTCAAGAAAAGAGACAAATGTAATCCTGGTGTAATCATCAACTAAAATATTATATAGTATTTTACTCTAATACTTCCATTTTGTGTTGGTCTGAAAGGATCCATTTATACTAGCAATAATGCACCATAAGTTGAGACATCACCGATTATTTTAAATATTGACTTTTGTTTCGTTCTATATTGAAAAGAATCACAAACTACTGAAGAATCAAACTAAGATATTATAGATCATTACCTAGTATTTTCTTTGATATTATGCATATATTCCTAAATTTACGATGTCCTGTTATTATTTTCCATATCTAATATTGAACTTTTATTGCACTACAGCAAGGTAGATCCTGGCTCCTAAGGTCTTTTATGTTTAGTGTCTAAACATTATCATTCCTATGGGAACAGAGAATAATCACATCCTTGGAATTTTTTATTAAGAATTTATCATTCCTAAAATTCACAAGGTAACCATCATCACATTGTTGGATTTTTTTTATATTGTTGTGCTTATGAAATTTAACAAATAAATCATTTGAACATAAATATTTTACAATAAGAACAATTTTACCTATATCGATAATTTCTCCCTGAGCATTATCTATGCATGTTACTTTCCCTCCTTTCATCGTGATAATCCTTTCAAAGAAATTTTTGTTACTATTCAGGTTCCAACAACATCCCCTATCTATGTACCATGTATGGTTGTTGGCACTTCATTTTTTTTGAAAATATAATAGTTATACTTTTTAGAATACAATCTTGTTTGGATCTGGCAATTATATAGAGTAAAATAATAGGTATCCACATTTTCATAGAAACATAATATTTATAAAAACATAAGTATTAAGTTTTATTTAAATAAAAAAATACCTATTGTCCACCACATTGACACATAGTGCAATAAGGAGAACTTTGGGGAACAAAATAATTGTGAGTAAAAAATGGTTTTGAATGAGTATAATCAAATCATGAACTATTACTAAGATGACTAAGTTGTGAATACATTGTATCAAATTGTTTCTTTATGGAAGCCATATTGGATGAAAGTTTCATTAGGAAAAATATTTCAGATTTTAGTCTGATGGCTAAATTATTATCCACATTCACATTAGTGTTAGTGTTTAAATTTTTCTATAAATCATTTTTCTTATAATTAATTTTATCAATATCCTTAAAAAGATTATCCTTATCAAATTAAATTCATTAGGTTAATTTAAAATACATTCCAAACAATATTCTTTTTATCAAGATCTTTTGAACGATCTAATAACTCTTTTGTTTAAACAAAAATTCTAAAAATGGACTTCTCTAAATTCTTTTTGAACTTATAGTTCTCATTCTCATGTAATTTAGAAAATCTAGATACTTTTTCAAATAATGGTAAGGTATTATCTTGTGATGAGGAATATTCTTCATCTGAAGAGTCCTAAATTATATATCAGGGTGATTATAACTTCTAAAAATATTGGTTAAAGATTCAGCATTGTATACCTTATCCAAAATTCAATGATTTTCAATAGTTAATTATGATATAAGAAAAATATTCATCAAACTAGAAGATTCATATTTTGAGGATACATCTGAAGAGTCACCACCACTGGCACTCTAGTTTTCATTATACATCAAGACATTCTTAGCCTTATTTTTGAAGTAATTTTTTTGTTCCTTTCAAAATGTGTATCTTTACTATATTTTCTCTTGAACATTATACAATCAGGTCTGATATGTCCAAACCTTTTGTATTAATGACATGTTAATTTCAAATAATTGTTGTCCTTTATATATTGGTTTTTATATATGTACTAAAAATCATTCATTTCCATAATCTTGTCCATGCTTTGAGAAATATTGGGATGTTCATTCTCTAATTGATTACTATCACTTGATTCAGATATTGCAATTTATTTCATAGCTTCTAATCTAGTTACCCATTCTAGAGTCTTGTAATTAGATGTAGTTGTGAAATAAACACTTCTCATACAATTCTTTTTCTTATCAATTTTTGTACCACTCTCCATTTTTGTTTCATTTTGAATAAGATTTCCATATTACACATCATGAGTAATGTTAGATATGTTCCTAGTATCATCAATATCTGTTATTTTAGATTAACTCTCATTGGGAATAATATCTATTATCATGTCCATAATTAATTCATCATCAAGTCCTTTCTCAGCCATAGACTGAAGGATATTGACAATAATCAAAAGTCATTGTTTCACTTTGCAAAATTTTTCTATATATGGAAACATAAAACTATGATATTCAACACTAAGAATAGATATTCTTGTTTCTATCACATTTGTTGTTCCAAAGTGTGTAACTTCATGTTTCTTCCAGATTCAATTTTCATTTTCACCAGAGGATATTTTCCTATATATATTTATGGTCATGGAACATAAATGAGTACAGTATACCTTTTAGTTTTGTAGATATTATTGTTTTCCATGTTTTGTAAATGTTCGGATTTATTTTTCATGAATATTGTAGTCTCTAGTATGGAGAAAAAAATTATACGCACTGGTATTGATTATAAAATCCTTCATCCTATATCTCCTATACCCATAATAATTTCAATCAAAATCTAGTAGTCTACTATGATTTACATTGTCTATAGAAAAATATTCTTTCATGTGATTCAACAAGATAATACAAAATGTTTTTCCCCCAAAACTGGATAGTAGAAATCATTTATAACAAAATAAAATCATTATAAAAAACATGAAAAAGTAATGTTCAGTAAAAAAAGATGAGATAGAAAACATAAATTTAAGTATAAATATTTTAGGGACCTCCTATGATACCAATTATAGGATCAAAATATAGAGGTAGATGTGCAATTACAATAGGGTTGAATTTTACATTTATAAACATTCACTTTTATCCTTATGAGAATCTATTTTTAAAAAGTATTAATATGTTGGATTCACAAAACCCCTTAATTCTAAAATCAGAAACAATCTTGCTTAGAATCCGAAAATATGGATCCGATATAGAAACATGAAACAAATTTTCTTATAGAAATATTCTACCTTAAAGAATATAGAATCTTATTTATATTAGAGTATACATGTTTAAGAATGTATAAGAATTTTATTCGTTATTCCTTTAACAAAATTTATTGGAATTAAAACTTGTAAAAACATAAAATAAAAAGATATAAAAAATATTTTAACCCAAAGAGATGAGTATCTAACAACCATGGATAATGTTCCCTTGATTTATATATTCAAGAATATCTTTCTTACCCACATCTGGGTAATCCCCCGATAAGAGTATCAGAGTCTGTCTTGCCATCCCCACAAGACTTTGTACATTAAGATAGTTGGCACCTCTATCTTTCTATCCCTATAGGCCCTTTGACAATAAGGTTGTTGGAACCTCTGTCATCATATCCCTGGAATACCTCGATTGATCTGCCTATCAAAATCACACAAGGAAGACTGATCTAGTTGTCCACAGCTAAATAATATGTTCATAAATCACACAAAGCATGTGAGTATCTCTCTCTCTCTATATATATATAAGTCACTTCATATAATCAAAACATGTAATATTTTGATGTGTTTTCTATTTGGATCATTCAAATGAATAGGTATTTATATTCAAAAAAATCCCAACGGTCTGCTCGTAATACCCCAGTCATATTATTCATTTAAAATTCAGAGGGACCTGTACACGTGTCACTCAGCCAATTGTTAGATTAAAAATATAATGTATGACATAATTAGATGTAAGAAATCATCGGAAAAACTATCACGTGTAAGAAACAATAATATGTAAGTAAAACGTTTTTAAACATAAGAAACATTTACATTTTTAAGATCCGATAAAATGAAATGTTACATTAAGGAAATTATGTAACTAAAAGAAAAATATTTATTCCGATTCTTAAGAATGTGATAATAAATGTCTAAATATATTAACATTCATTTTCTAAAATAATAGATAATCACATTCTAAATATTGAGGAATTCAAAATATGATTTATGAAGAATTTGGAATCTGATTTCTTGTAAAAATTAGAATCTTGTTTTAGAATAAATAAGAGTATAATAATTATAAAATAGTGCCTAATTTTATTTGAAATTAGAGTCTGATTTTAGAAGAAATATGAGTCTGATTTCAAAAGCAACCGGAGTATGATTTTAGAAGAAATCAAAGTCTGATTTTAGAAGAAATCAACACTTGATTTCATAATAAATTAGAGTCTGTGTTTTGAAGAAACCAGAGTCTGGTTTCAAAAGAAATCATTGATTGGTTTCAGGAGAAATCAGAATCTGATTTCACACAAAATGGGAGTCTTATTTCAGAAGAAATCATTGTCAAATTTCAGAATAAATTAGAGTCTAATTTCTATGGAAATTATATTATTAAGAACTATAAGGTTCTTGGATAGATAAGGAACCAAATGTTTTGTCTTAAAAATATGGTTAGTCTTGGTTGAGGAAAACATTAAATAAGACAATGAAAACCAAGGGTAAGGTTAAAACATTTCATAGAGAATCAAAATTTTCCTTAATAAAATTATTCATAGAGAAATATAATTTTCTATATGAAATGTGTTTTAGTTTTTAAAAACAAAAAGGAATGGAAAATTCATAAGGATACATGTTAAATTAAAAACAATGTGAAACTTGAGGGATGTAAATAGTACCAAATATTTTTGGATTAGCACCATGACGGACCAAAAGTTCTTTCGACAGTAGGAAATGTTCCCTCAAAGATTCCCATCAGGGTAGTGGACTCAAGAGTAATTGTAATGGTAGCTCAATGGCATACCATGAATGTGGAGTAGATGGTAATCTGATGATTTAGTGTGATAGAGACACTATGTAGTGTCGATATTTTTGTTATATGGGGAATATTTAAATATTTTTTGAGATATTTCCATCATATTCTAGTAGAAGAGGACCCACACAACCTCCAACATCAGGGGAATGTTATTTTACTACAGATTATGTGGGGAGTTGGAGTTTTACTAGAAAGAAAAGATTGGAATTAGGTAAAAAATATAGTACCCAAACATCATATCATGTATAACCCTTATTGAGCATTCATGATTGTAGTTGTCCAATTACTGCACAGGTCTATAGAGCAGCATTGTTTCCTGCACTATAGTGGATACCAAAGGATCTGGCAGCACGAACTTCTACATTATGAGGTACTATTCTAGTAGACTCTACATAAATATATACTTTATTTGAAACAGGTTCCCCAAACTCCTTCATCTATTTATCTATTGTGGATAGTCATGAGCTGAATATATAATATTAATATGGTGTAATGACCCTGGATACACCGTTGGAAGTATAATATCAGGGCGTAGGTCAATGGAGGGATTTTCCCCATGAGGTAGGTAGTTATATTTTCTTATGGGACCTCCTTGTTTTTAAGATAAATTGATTTGATATAATCCTCATGATTGACTGGTTCGTTCTGTATTACGCATTTGTTGACTACAATCATCACAAGGAATTGTTTACATCACCAGATGGAATAAGATATCTACATAATTGTAACTGGTCTATCCAAAGTAGTAGATCTGGTACATAACATCATGGTCTAGTAAAAGGGAATTCATAGATTTCAAATATCTATATAGAGGATCAGGGATTACATTGAGATGAATTCTTATTGGTAGTAGATCATTTCATGGAAATATTTCCAGATGAATTTTCTAGATTATATCCTAAGAGAGATGTAGAGTTCAAGATTGCAATCATTCTTGGAGCTGTTCTAGTGTCCATTCCCCCATACAATATGTCACCTACTAATATCGAGGAGCTCATGTGGCAGTTGGAGGATCATGAGGCGAACATTTTTATACAACATTTTACTTCCTCTTAGGGTTCTTCCATGCATTTTATATGTATTTAGATGGGAAAATTCATCCATGTGTGGATAAAAAATGCTTGAACCAACTTATGGCCATGAACCAATATCCACTACCTCAAGTAGATGATCTCCTTGAATATCAATGAGGTTATGGGGTGTTTTATAAGATCTAATGAGATCAGGCTATCGTCAGGTGTGAGTCAGGACCTCTGACATACCTCATACAAATTTTAATTATAGGTATGGTTTGTAGGAGTATCTCATTATGTCATTCAGTCTCATAAACATTGAATCCATTTTCATGCCCATGATGAATTGGGTTTTTAACCCCCATCTGAATTACATTCTAATGGTCTTTGTGGAATATAACATGATGTATTTTTAGATTTATAGTGACCATGATAATCACCTTCATATCATTATGAATATAATGAGATATCACCATATTTATTCTATGATATCTATGTTCTACTTATAGATTGGAAAATTTCACTTATTAGGACATATTATCAAATAATAAGGAGTATCTATTGACCTAGAGAAGGTGAGTGATGTTATGTTTTGGGATCATCCCAAGAACATGTTTGATATATAGTGTTTATTAGGGAAATATGGATATTATATGTGTTTCATGTGGGACTTATCATGCCTTGTTGACCCTCCTACTTGTTTTACAAATAGGGGTGCTATGTTTATGTTGTTTGAAATGTGCAAGAAAAACATTAAGGATCTGAATGGTTGGATTGTCTCATAACCTATTCAAATCATTCTAGAGCCTATAAAATATTATGTTGTTCTGTAATGCATCAAGATGTATCTTGGGACTCTTTCGGATGTAGGAGGAAAAATTATTTACATACAGATATCAATAATTGATGCATCGTGAGAGTAATTACTAGACACTTTACCTTGATCTACATTATTTTTCTATGACTTATTTTAATGGAGATTCTAACAATTTTGTGGGTACTCTGTGGTTAATACCAACTATAACAACCTCATATATACTATTTGATAGTATGAATTGACCCTAAAATAGAAAAATAGGGTATAATATCTTCATTCCTTCAATTTTGAGATTACTTATACACCATGAAATGGAAATTTGGTAGCAAATGTGTTGAGTTGAAAAAATCAGGCATAAGCCATATAAGAAGCCAATGATGAATGTAAGTTAATGTCCCATTTCCCTAAGCAGCATATTGAGTTTCATGAATTTGTCGAGTTGTACTATCATCATTTATAGTTAGATTTTCCCTCCATGATAATGCGATGTGTAGGGAATTTTTATATCAGGAAGGATTGGTTATCTGTGATAGTATTTCCAGATATGACCCACCTACAGATTGGTTCGAGGATATAGAAGAAATCCATTGAATACAAGGACATGTAATGGTTCCTTCAGAAATTAGAGATGAACTGATGCAAGAGTCCCATGCCTCATAGTGGGAAATTCATCCAGGAATCTGCAAGATGTATTAATATATGAGACTCTAGTATTGGTAGCCTGGGATGAATCATCAGATATTATGATTTATTAGTAAGTATTACACTAGCCATAGGTGAAGGAAGATCACGAAATTCATGTAGGACTGTTATATCCACTTCCATCACTAAAATGTAAATGGGAATATATTGATATAGATTTTTTAGTGGGCATACCAAGGTCCCTATAGGTTATGACGTTGTATATTTAGTTATTGACTGATAGATGAAGTTATCCTACATCCATTTTATCCAATATACATTATCATTTTATGATATGGTAATATTTTTTGGTTGCGAGTTCACTAACCTATACATGGTCCATAATATTATCATTTTATATAATGATTCTTGTTTCATGTCATGGATCAGGTAGGGGTTTCAGAAGTATATGGGTGCACAGGTTATTCTGAGAACAAATATCACCCATAGACCAATGGAACGTCTGAATGGGTGATACCGAATCTAGAGGAAAAGTTACCAGCATTGGCCATTTATTTTGGTGGTTCTTTGGAGAATAATCTTCTTATCCCTATGTTCTTCTAATATAATAGATGTTATGAGACAATCCAGATGTATCCTTTAAAGGACTAGTATGGTTGGTCATGTCGTTCTCTACTGTGTTGGTTAGAGGATCGAGTGGTATTACTAATGGGTTTTCATATTTTGTAGGAGAATTTAGAGATGTTTCTGATCATTAGAAAGTGTATGTATACTACTCAATTTAGAAAAAAATTGCATGTTTATCACCTTTAATGACCTATGGAGTTTGATGATGGGGATCATATTTTCCCGTGGGTATCGTACATACTAGGACATATGCGGTTATAGAGGCATGTGAAGTTTTTTCCTCTTTATGTTGGTTTGTTTGGGAATTAGAGTATATTTCAGATGATATCTTATTGGTTTATACTAACTAAAAGGTACCTTTCCATGCATGATTTCTTTTATGATTCATAATTTCATTAGTATCATGCCGACTAATCTAACAATTTTTATTCTAAGGAAGTTGAGCTAGATGATGTTGATTTGTAAGGGCAGTTTCATTTTTGTAACACTGACTAGAGAAAAAAATCTCTCATAGGTTAGTATTTCCATTTACTAATGGTGTTATTGAATCACGTCTATGTAGAGTATTAAACATGGGAGCTGGAGGATGACTTATGTTCCTAGTGGCTAGAGATATTCGCAGAGAGTGTTTCATCTCCCATGGATGTTAAACTCGAGGAGTTCCATTAAGGGGGATGATTATAAGAACCTAGTTCCCACTCAAGAATGAATCCTTTTAAATTTTTCCTAATTACTTATTTTTGTCCTATTATTTTTTCCCAATGAGTTCACAGAAGTCTCAGGGGTGTCTTTGGCATGTTTGTATCACAGAACCCCGGTTTGATTGAATAATGCACTAGATTCATAGTTTATAAAAATTTTGTGATCCAAGATGCACAATATGTATTACGTGTGTGAAGCTAGATAATGGGGTGTTATGGGGCCCACATTTTTTCATAGCCACATTAAAATTGTCATGTGATCGTGCTAAAAATTGTAGACATGTTGTGGATATGATTCTCATGGTTAAAAACCAATTTCCCAAATAGTGTGGCCAAACCATGCATGTGCTCCTCCCTATAGTAGACAATGAATAGTATATAAAACCATGAAGTTAAACACGTGATTCCCAATTCTACGTGATATTATAATTTTCCCCTTAAGTTATGTTTTAAATAAATTCTCATTTTCCATTTCATTTTCTAAAGAAAATCCAAATTAATTTTCTATCCTTTGGTCTTAATTTATATATTTTGATCCCAATCTATGATCTAATTTCTCTTTCAATTGTTTCTCATCACGTTGTATGTGTATCATTAAGTACATGATTCATTATTTTCACTTCTCATTCTTACTTATATCAACAACCCTATTTAGATGCACCCTCAAATGCCCAATTTTCATGAAATTGGTATTTTATTGAGATATATTTAAATTAAAGACTAAATAAAGGCTAATATTGGATGTGGTGAGTCATACGAGAACAATGTAGATGTTTTATAACTCAACATCCATGTTTCATCATTTTATAATTTTCTATGTGCACATGATAATTTCATTAGGTTCCTTCTACTTAAATAATATCTATTTCTTGTAGTCATTAAAACAATGATATAATAATATTTTTAAATATATTAACCATTTTTAGTGGTTCTATAAACAATACAAGCCACCCCGTGAAGGGTGTTTCCTCATTTATTCCCTTTAATTTTCTATGTTCTTCTTCACCACCATTCAAGAGTGTTTCCTAACCCCACTAATGGTAATACCCATTAATTAAATAAATTGTGAATCAATGAATGACTTGTACAATATTTTTTTTAACATTAACCACCTATGGTTTGTGATTCAATTTTATACATAAATCTAAATGGAAAGGAAATGTATATTGTATAAATATGTCGTTTCGAAATTGAATATAATTTAATGGCTTAGTAGCACTTCCATAACACCCCTTTCCATGTCTAATGGAAGGTATCATAGTGGAACATATTAAATGATTTTGACATATATGGAATGAATAAAATGCTTACATTCTCATTATCCTTGTCACACTACTGAAAGGAAAGGCTTGTACCAAATGAACTTATTCAATGGTATGACCATGACATTGATTAATTCCTTAAGTGAATAAATTGTACGGTTCCTTGTATATGGAACTTGAAATCACTATATGTGTGGTTAGACTTGATATATATTCTGAATTACACATGGAATTCATTCAAAAATAATTCATGCTATTCTAATTAAGAGATACTTGTTTCCATGGCTGAGACCCACCATGGATCTTAACCTTTTCCATTCAGTGAATGCCGAACATGGAATATTAGGATACCTCCTTTTAGGTAAATGTATTCTTTAGTTACACTTCTTGGATTGAGTATGAATTCAATGAACATGAGGTATCTAGGTTACATATTTGGTATTATCCATTTCTTAACCCATTAACCTTGGATGTTTCCCTTGGACACGATTTCATTCATTATTCAAGAATTCCTTGGATGATTCTCATTGGATTGAAATCTTTCCCCTATAGCCAGGTTGTAGTTATCATTTATGTTGGATTGACCCCTAAGGTAAATGTTTCCATAGATATCACCTTGGAACCTATTATTTATTAATATCATCATGATTCCCAAATATAACAAAGACCCATCAATATTATTATTATGTTAGGATTTGAGGTATTACCTCATGTAAACTATTTAAATAAAATGGATCTTAATTAACTAATAAGCTAGTTTAATGTTTAGACACTAACTGAGGGACAAAGAAATTACATGTGTATTTATATTAATGTACTTATCTAATTTTATTTTTGAATGAATTTAAATGGTTTCAGTTTATATTACACGGAAAATATGTTATATATAGCATTGGTGGTTGCCTACAAATATTTATATCACACCCAATTTGGACTTCCATTGGTACTCAAGAAGAAAATATGTATGGAGGTGTTGATAAAGGTAAGCATAAAACATTAGATAGTTTATTTCATACTTTTATTAAGATAGAGCTTGTAGAAGTAGACTAAGATGGTGATTGGGATGATGAGGGTAGTTTTCTGACCCCTTTTTTGATACTTTTGAATAACAGTTTTTGGTTGGTGGTTTTTATCCTTATTTTCCAACATTGTAGATACATGATATATTATCGTCACATTTTTTGTATCATTATTAGTTGTTCTAATGGTTTATTATTCATGTCTCCTTTTGTTGTTCCTTTTTTTTCTTATACTTCTTCAAGAATTGACAATTTATTCATTTTATCTGTTATGCTACACTCTTGTGATAAGGTAATAGTCTCCCCAATGGCACACCATAGGCCCTCAGTGTTGGTGGAAATTATTTTTCATTCAGGGAGATGCTCTTGAGGACCAATGTACAACTTGGAGCATGGAACCTCTTAGTGTAACCTAGGTATGGGACATCACTATTCCATCCTTGTATTTTTAATTGATCAATTCACACATCATTTCTTACTCCAATAAATGAATGTCCAAAATGATTTTTTATGCTCGAAGAAAATTTTACATATCATTGGAAAGAAAATTCATTCATCTCAACTCTAGATACTTTCAAAAAACCAAATTGGTTTTCAAAAGTTATCCAATAAAACCAAAAGTTCATCCTAATCTATTATATATATTTTTAACCTTAAGATTCATAAAAAAAATTTCTATCCAAATTCAAAGTCCAAAAACATTGTTGGAAGGTCCCAACATGAAGATTATATTCCCCCCAAAATAAAGAGGTTCTATTAATGTTACTTCCAAATATGTCAATACCTTCATCACCATAAAACCATAATGAAAACATGTATAATTCTAAAACCAAAATCTCAGGTTGTTAAATATGTTTCGTAAATCCATAACTATAGTAATCTTTTATAAGGTTGACACAAACCATCAGGCCTCTAAATAAATTTCATTTTCACTAAATCTATCCCATAAACACATAAATTTTAATATATACATCAGTTACATATTTAGGCTTATCATACCTTGATAATGTGTTTCCAAGAGGTTCGTCTTATCAGTACATAACTTTTCGTGGTTATTAGTACCATTAAAAAGATTCTCTCAAATCATTTAGTAATTGTACGACAATATAATAATTATAAATTTCATGATTCTTATAACCATAATATCATTAATAAAATACTCCTGAATCCAAAAAAAATCACATTAATCATTCAACTTTTTCTACAGAAATATTGTTACCCTGTCCTTGATACCTTAGCTTATTCTTTGTTATTTTCCTTTAAATCATAGGGAATTAATTTCAATAGTAACTCATATCATTTTAGTTGAAACATTGAACATTGTAAAATTATTTCATGCATTTTAAATCAAGATCATGGTGCCGTTTCTCAACAAACATAACAAAAAACTATCATTCCCTTCAAGAAAAAACCATATAATTTCTTCACATAATTATCAGATGTGGTAAAACCATTCATTCCCTTCTACCCCTGATCTATTTTTTATTTATCATACTATTGTTCACATGCCTCCCTTAAAAGACAGAATACATAGAGAATTATTCTTCTATCATCATAGAATATGATATTATGTCCTCATATGATGAGAATGTTTGGGAGATAATTTCACATTGAAATATTCTCATAATCCCACTAAAGAAATGATCATACTTTCTCAATGAATTATGTATATTGGTATTTATCTCAATCCGTCAGCATGGTTTTATTTATAATAAATGCAATACAATATATTCCATCATAATTAATAGTTCCAAAACTAGTTAAACACTTAACAAAAATTGAAAATTTTATTTGTGGGAAATATCATAATAAAAAACAAGGTTTCTTTGTAAGAGTTTATAAATCAAAAATATATTTCATAATCAGTCATAATTTTTTTTTAAAGAAATTTGAATTATCCTAAGAATATCTCATGGGAATTTCAAAGAAGGTGTGCAGTAAGGACCACATTCATGTACCATGTATCATTTAATTCAAGCTAAAAACATCTTTTCAATGTTATTACCCCTAGGTACATCTGTTCTAGAACCATGTTCACTTGTAGTATACTAATATTGATTTATTGTTTGGAAAAACCACATAATATATATCTTACCAAAGCATTAGAACATATTTCTATACATATCCCGAATTTTCAAAATTGGTATATAATCTCAAATATTTGTTTTCATAAATATAGTTCTCAAAGCTTCTTTTAAGCATATTCTAATACTTATTGTAACTACCACAACTCTAGGGACTGAAAGTAGGTGTCTACGTTATTATATCGGTAGTTGACATGATGTATCATATCATGAAGAAATAAGTTGTTTATTGGTCATGTTAAACTATATAGATACTTAAAATTGATATAATATATTAAATATAAAATACTTGAGGTGTTTCAATTTTGAACACCATTATTCCCATTAAAATTTCACTACATATAAATCACAAAACCCTTCTTGGTATACTGGGTAATATTAAAAATATGAATGGGGTGGGATCAGATTCTATTTAAGGGTATGTGTATAAAAGAATTTATCATGAATAAATAATCATAATCAAAATTGAATGTTTAGTAACTAAATAACATAACATTTAATCAATAAACTAATCATAATATGGCTGAAATAAATTATGATTAATTAATTACATTTAAATATTAACATAATCTTGATACATACCATGGATATTCTAACTAATAGAATAATCATATGGAAATAATTGATTTTTTAATGAGATAATGTATAATGTCATACATATGAAACTATCAATACCTTTATTAGTACGGTTTAAATTTTTGAGTAGAAACCCCTCTAAATTGGAAACTTTATGTCTCCTAAAACTTTTCAATGCATCTTTGTGACATATATCACCAGTCTCTACCCATTTAATACTAAGTCTAATTAATTTCTCATATGCATAAGTTGAAACCTAGTCAACATAAACATTCATATTCAAATATAACATATGCAAATTTAATACTAAATTCAATCAAATAAACCTAAACATAAACCATCTAGAGTAATAAAGTGAATTGAAAAAAAATTATACATCCTTATTTAAACTGATTGTAAAAAATTCATATAATTAATAAGTGTCATAAAAATAAAAAAAATAGATATTTTATTGTAATGAAATTAAATTATTGATTTCATTGATGAATGGTAATACAGTAAAAATTCCCCAAACGTTTTTGAGTAAAATACCCTTTATAAATTGAAAATAAAAATCTAAAACAAAAATGGTCACAAAAAAATTTTAAAACACAATTATTTGAAAATAACCTTGGAAATTTTATAATATATGCTTTAGAATATCAATTGGTCTTGATGGTAGATAATTTCATTCATGTCTATAATATTAGAACAAATATTCACTCGCATTTTTGATAAAATCCAAATATGCATTATTTTGAAAACATCAAGAATATTCATTAAAAAAATTTAAAAATATATTTATGAAATAATTCATAAGAGTATTACAACATTTTTTAATATAATTTTTCAAAAAATCAATATTTATGGAAATGGATTTTTGACTAATGAGAGAAAAAAAGCCTTATCTTCGTAAAAACAATTACTCAGTGATTGTAATTAAAAATTAGTTTAAAATGGTAATATTTCTTAAAAAATGATCATGAATTAAAATATTATAATAAATGTTTTTATTTCTATCATATAAATATCAAGAAAATCCCAGAATGTAGTTTTAAATAAAAACTATCATGAAAAAATGATGAGATTGAAATAAATTCTTACTACATTTGAATATTCTAAATCATAAAACCCAGAAAATAAATAGTAATAAAAAGAAAAAATAAATACAATTACGATTAATAGAATCATGATATAAAATTTAAATGTAGAATAATATACACCACAAAATGGAAAAATTTGTGAATAAGACATATGTCTCACCGAAGAGAAAGTGAGATGAGAAACTCGTATGTCAAGTTTGAATTCATTTTTATGTGTATGAACCTCAATTATAATAAATATAGGAGTATAATACTAAAATTACTGAATAATAATAATTTACTTCATAATATATAAGATTTAGTAATGTTATTTGAAAACATTTTTGTTACAATTCACTATTAAAATCACAGTTTTATGTCGCAATTGATTCATTTTCGTGTATATTTTAGTCGAGAATTTTGGTCCTTTAATTTTGATCATCTATAAATCATATCTAGAATATTAACCATGACTTAATTATATTATTTATTCCTTATATATTCATTTATATTAATATTTCAAATTTGTCGATATATAATATATTTCATCATTCATGGAAGGGTTGATTGTATGTACATATCAATACTTTCTCCATTTTTTACGGATGAAAAAAACTATTATTAAATATTCCTAGTAAAATAATCATTATTAAAGATATATAATTTATATTAGACACATATATCCTTATTATAATCCATGAAAAAAGAAACTATAATACATTTTCCATCACTACATGGAGGTGGTAGTCCACTAGTAAGCACATGTGATGTTATTATTTTACAAAATATTAGTAGGTAAGAAGTTAAATGTGATATAATATTTATATAATTATTTTTAGGTAATAAAAATATCATGTATTAATTAATTGTAACCCTATTACATTACTTTTAAAGCGTATATGTAAAAAAATCATAGCACTTCATGAGGAAGTTATATGCCGAACAGACGAATGATGCTATCATATCCCCCATAAAATAGAAAGTAGAAAGGTATATGTGATATGATAATTCCAATAGAGTAATAATTTCATAGATATAATATAAATATATAAAATACATCATTATATCCTTCATTTAAAAGTGGTGATGGAAAATGATTAAATAGGTTCGTGAGGCTGTAGTTCATTGTAGACATGATCAATGGGTTTGTTTCCCATTTGATGGAATTGGAGATGAAACTGGGTTATTATATTAACAAAATAACATATAATTAAATAAGATATAATATTTTTATTATATTATCACAGTTTAATAATGTTTTGAGGAGTTGAAAATATGAAATAAACCATATATGCATGTTTTAAATTTTTACCTCTTCTTCATAGAGCCTCTTTAAGTTTATACCAAATGCATTTTTGGAGGAATTATTAATAAAAATAATTAATGTAATATGTGGTTAAGAAATAATTATGATATATTGGTGTTTATTGGACAAAAAATGTATTTCTATCAGTGAATATAGGAGGACAGGTTTTATCCTTATATATGTAGGGGAGAAGTTTCAAATGGAATTTTCCAAAAGATAAAGTGGTACACAAATTTATATCATGGTAAAATCCCCCAAAATGGGTCATTGTGAAACCATAGATATTATAGTGTCAAAATAGGGTCATAAAATGGTTTTTGGGTAAGTTTCAGGTCATTTTAGCCCTTATATTATTATTTTATCTCATGGAAAATCCATATTTACCTTTATCACAACAATTAATTAATATTTCTTTTAATATTCATTATAGTCACAAATTAATGGGAAATTATTAGATTATATTGATTTTTATTATTAAATATATGGAATAAAATTTTCTAATTTTGATTCTCAGAATTGGAAGAATTCAATTTAAAATTAAAATGCAAGTGCGATGAAAAAGATGGGTATCAAAGAGAAATTTCCCATAACTATAAATGATTTTCACATCAAATTTTAATATGAAATTGATTCAAATGACCTAAATATTATTTTTTATAATATAATTATAATAATATTAAACTAAAATTAATTTAAAATATAATTAACTTTTTAAATATTTTTAACAAAAAGAATGTTTTCAGTAAAAAGCGGTATTTTTCACAATACATCAAAAAATGAATTGTTTTAGGAAAATACCAAATTTTAACCATATTAAAAAATTGATATACTAATTTAATAAATTAATTTAATTTTATAAAATATTTATTATAATGGTTTTTAAAATTTATTTCATCTTATTTTTTCAAGAAGTGATGAAACAATTTACTTTGAAAAAACCCATCTTTAGAAAAACATTATTTTTACATGAAATTGTACTTATTATACTTCTAATCATTAGATAATCATTGAATTTATTTTATACATGTGTAAACCATATAATTTTCATTATTTATTTATTACAATTCATACTCTCCATCATAATTTCTAGGTTATAATGCTTATGTTTCAAGTATATATTTTTAATAGAGTATCGTGATTCGTTCAAACCAAATGTTGTATTAATTGCACGCTATTAAGAATATTGAATTTAAAAATAAAAATATTTTATGTTATATGGTTGTTACATTATGTTATAATTTTGGTGTTTCATTTCAAATATAGAATGAAATATTATTTTCCTCTTTCAAAATCCGGAGGTTTTTCATATTACTTCTATTTTGGTATTTTATGAGGTCATAATACAAAGCATATATTTATAAAATTATAAAGTTTAACTGAAAAATAGACTGACTTTTAATTTTATAAAATTTTACTGTTATATAATTTTTCGTTTTTGATTTAAAAACTAATTTTTATTTTATCAAAATAATTTTCTAATGATGATAATTTCCAAATTTAAATCGAAAGTACCAATTTATTTAAAATACTGTTTCTTTTAAAATTACAATTTTTGAACCCTTATAGGAATTACATCTGTCTTTTTTATGTTATAATATCCTTTAAATTTGATGAATATTATTTAATTATAATATTTTATTAAAGTATCATTTATTTAAAAAAGCATTAATTCTGTATAAAGACTATCCTGATAGAATTGATATATTTATATAAAATACAATTATTTTTTGATCATATCAGAATCTAATTTTTATAAGACTCATTATCTATTTAGTTAAAAATTATTAATAAATATTTATAAATATGAAATTTATTTTATTGAAATAAATTAAAAAAATCATAATGTTTGGGTCTAGAAACCTATCTCTCTATTAGGCCAGAAAATTTGATATGTGTATGGTGTGCGAGGGTGTGGATTTCTTGGGGTGGTTTAGAGAACATGGTTTGGGTCATGTTATTGATGATATTAAACTTATCCTATAAATAGATTCAATCATGCCTTAGTTCTGGACTCCTGGTTTTTCATTTTCAATATAAATTCCATGTTATTTTATGTCCCTTAGAAGCTTTGATAAATGGGATTTATTGGGTATGATCCAACTGGTCAGGGTCATCACTCCATTTGTGTTTTAATTGGACTTTATCATAACCCTTAATATACTAATCTTAATAGTGACTATAATATACCTATATTGTCAATAGTTTTTTAGATTAATGATATTTTAAATTTGGAAGGCTATATAATGGTCAAAAATATAAAAATTAGTGCGTGTGTTTTCTATAACTACAATACATAATAATGAAATAATTCATTCAAATAGGGAATTTCATTTATAAAATTTCAGGTCCTCCAATGGACTGAAGGCCTTCGTTTTTATTGATTTTTGATAATCCACCTTTAAAGGGGTGAGGTGGAACCCTTACAAGGCTCGTAGGAATAAGTATTACATGGCTCGTAGGCCTTAGAAGAATTCATTTCCCGTAGCCTTCACACATAACATACAACCTAGAATAACTACTTGGAATCGCTCCTCCCCAGAATCTTCATCATGAAATCAACTCTCCCCCTTCGCATGGATGCTCAACTAGGATTTACCGTGGATGCACTGGCTTTTTCTGATGGAAAGTGTCATACCCTTTCATTCTCACAATCTATTTGGCTTCTACTATATTGAATGCACCTTGCTCCTCCTCCTTCTGATGCTAGTTCCTTGTTGGTTTTTTAGTTTCTATCTTCAATTAAGGAGGCCCAGGGGCCTTAAGGTGGCCCGAATACCATACTAACCTGAAGTCATGGGTAGCGCGAAGTCCTTAAAGGACTCGGGGACCAAATCGGTGGCCCGAAGGCCCAAACAAGGGAATATTCCTGGCTGCTACAGTTCCTACTATAGTACCTTCTACAGTTCTGCACAGTTCCTTCTACAGTACTGCTACAATACCCCCAGAAATTGGCCTCCACCTGGATTTGATCCTGTGTCTCCTAGATGCACTTAAGGAGACCTCACCAACTGGGCTGAGGCTCATGTGCAAATTTCTGGTCCTTATTATAACCCAATGATCCATGGATGTGTTGATGAAAATATGATATCAATATTTAATAGATGTAATAAATTATTGGCTCTTTCAGAGAATATACACTAGGCATCATTCTAAGGGGTCTAGTGTGATCTCTATTAATCATACTCATATAGATGTTTGATGATATCCACCACAAATTGTTTAATATAAATCATATGTAAAACTGTCGAATCACTTTTTCCTTGGAATAGAGTGAACACCAGGCATGGATATATCAATATAATATAATCGAAATCATATTTCTATATTTTTCAAATTTTTAAAACCAAGTCAATAAATACATCACATGTCATTCATCTAACTAATGATCACATGGAATATTCCTCATCATAGTATATCTACATATCATATGTCACATTAACTAAACAATGCCATCCATTTCCTATTTCTAATTCAATCTAGGGATACATATCATTACTCTTCATACATGTGTATGTGTTATACATTCATTTCACTAAAACAATGTATAAGATCTACAACACACCCAAAACCCTTGATTAGATAAGTAACTTTTTACTTTCATAAATAAGGTGTCGATCTATTAATTTTCTCAAGATACGTATCTCACTATCTTCAAATACTAGGGATTAGTTAAAGAATACACCCACATGTATATCGATGACTTTAGGAAATTCCATATGATATAATTTGGTAGTTTTATCCATGTAATAATTCTATACATATGACTTCATGAATCTATTCTTCGTATCTCATATGCATCCCTTTAATACATGTTAAATATCGTATTCATTCTAATCATAACATATTAGCACAACACATTATACTACACAATGACCAATGATAAGGGATAATGAAAAATTTATTGATGAAGGTAAATTTATCCTTCTACCATTAATGTAATGCTGTAGCACACATGAATGAATGATAAATATAGATTTTCATTGTTATAGAACCATGATACATGTTAAATTATTAAACACAATTGGGAATATTTCAAAAAAACATACAAAATTAATTGTTTATCATATCATACATGATAAACCACCTGGATATTCATGTTTTTGATACATTTTCATGGTTTTTAACTCTTTACTTATTTATGTAATTCCTTTCACATGTCTATGTGACCACATGATATATTCCTCCCACTAAACCCTTTAGTGACTAACATCTATTGAAGAAGGGATATTTTTGTAATGGTGGGACATTGTTATAATATTTCTAATGATCAAGTCCTTAAATATATTCAAATTACAAAACTATACAATGTCAAATTTTATGATGTTAAATTTAGTTATACATAGAACTCTTGTTGAGATTAACAACATCTTCCTTAAAACATTAATATACATATATTGTTCCCTTTGAATCAATATAAAATTTTAATACTGTAACTGTTTATGATGGAGAATATTTGATGTTTTTTCCCGATGACCATTTTTTGGGGTCGAGTTTTCTCAAATCAATCTGGTCAGATTCACAATTTCTAAACTGTTTCAAACATGTTTTTTTGGGAACATGGAAACTCATAACGGTTCAATATACATGAGGGGCCTTCATTCCAAGGCAGGATCTCATTGGGATATTTATAAAATGATTTTTTAATAGCTCACATTGGTCATGAGTATGGGTGGTAAGGCTCATCAAACCATTTTGGGGTGAATTATTGCCAACTATGGAACTCTCAAATAGATTTATGATATGTTTGTGAAATTTTCATCAATTCCAATGTATGACATTGGTCACCGTTGAATTAACAATCAATTATCAGGTTTTATTAAAAATAGAATCATATTTATGTACATAAGGTCCTTCATTAATAGAAATGTCAATATAAATCCAAGGTTTCCCATAAATGGTATCCTCTTAGGTAATGATTATATATATTTTTTTCATCATTGAGACGATGCTATTTTTCAATCCACATAGTTGGAAAGTCTAGAGTGAGTCTCCAAACACGGAGATAGAAGTTTTTTTGATATTCGGATCGAACCCATATGACGGGACACATCTTTATCCACATGAAAGGAACAAGAACCCACATAGTTCAGTTCCTCTTAATAGTGAATATAATACCTTTTAAGGTTATTTTAAATGGACTTAATATATTGGTTTAATGTTAGAAAACATGGACATCTCAGCTAGATGGATCCTATTCATATTTAGTTCTGGGAATTACGCTAAATCAGCCTAGTTTACCTAGAAGGGTTATAAGTTTATAGGAATAATTAGACCCTGCATGGAATTTGAACCAAAGATGATAGGGTTGACATAGGTTTTTGGCCTTCTACCTCTTATATGAATCCTACATATCCCATTTGTATGGGAATAAATGCCCACAAAGTTTTTTATGAGGGATCATGTTTAAGGAGACTATAAATTTTTATCTCATAGGGGAGTATAGCACTTTGAGAGGAATAAATTGGGGATTTCACCTGATGTGGATTCCTTGAAGAATGAGTTTTGTGGCATGAGATGTGGCTAAAGTCATAAAAATTTGTTGTTTAGGTTCAAATCGAAATCTAAGGTAGGATGCCCAATTGAATGGGGATTATGATTGGGGATTACTCTTGAGAATGATCCCCATGATGGTGAAAGGTTGGATCTTATATGAAGTATGAGGCATGAATTTGGGTTGCGAATTACACACGGAATGATGCTCAAATGTCTTGGGATAATGTGAATGTCACGACCAATGTCAACCTATATTCCCATGTCAGTCACTCTTGGTGTCATAAAAAGGTGAAGTATATGATCTTGGAATCCAAAAATAGTCTTTTCCATGATGTTGGATACATGTCCTTGAGAACCCAATCCTTTAGTGGTACTCCTAAGGAAAGAAAAAAAGAATATTCAATTGATGATCCCCTATAAAAACATTCATATGATGGTGTTGATATCTTGATCGTATCTACTTAATAAGGAAGTGGAAGATCCCTAAAATAACACAATACACCTCCTCCACTGGTTAAAGAGGTCTAGGGTCAAACACTTCCCACTATTCAAATAACACTATAGGGTGTATAGGATATGGATAATAAAGAGGGAAGGGAGATATATTGAGAGGAGAGGACTCTAGTCACACTCCTTCTCTCACCCAATGGCCAAGAGGTAGTGAGGAGAAAGTGTGTAACCTTATGCTAGAAATGATAGGGTCTTACACTATGAAGTATTCCTTAAAATTGTTCCTATATAATGGGAGAGGGATGTTATTCCTTGTAAAAAGGAAATAGAAGAATTATCCCATCTCTATCCACCAAGAATTGAAGGCTACTAGTCTTAGATATGACAAAGGTAGGAAATGGTCTTAGACCTTGTATCTGAGATAGGGAACTCTCAATTACTTTCCCGGGGGTAGGGGTCCTAGTGACCAAAAGAATATAAATCCACATCCACCCTTATGAACCCAACCATATGGTTGAAAAAATATGGGAAAACTATGACTGAAGGAATACAAATACAAATGGGATACATGTTGGTGTGCATTGTCTCATGGATTTTAATGTCCAGTGGCTTTTGTGGAAGTTTTAAGATGGTCAATTTCAGATAGGGGATCTAGAATAAGGGGATTTCTACCATTGGAGGCATAGAAAAGGATAAAAAATGGGGGATCATACAAGTCCTGTGACTGTGGGTAGAGGTGCCTCAGTTAGGTCCTAGGAGGAACTATAAATACATTGTAAAATGGGGATACGCCTACTAATTCCTGGTATTCATTGGGTAGTGGAACACAAGGGTCAAAAAACCTGGGTAGGGATTTAGATTTGGAACCATGGGTTTCCTTTGGTTTCCCTTGTGGGGTCTCATGGATGTCACTTATTAAGGAAATATTCCTCATACATGTAGTGTATCACTTTGGGAGAATAGGACATCATGAATGTGTCCAATTTTAAGACCCTATAGGGACATTGATCCCACTTATACAGGTTAATTCCATCCAATCATGGGTTTTACATATAAACTTGTAGAATTTGTGGAACCCTGGGAAAATGGGTCATGCATATTGAGTTTGGGGTTTCTGATTATTTTATAGTTGTGCAAACGAAGATCCCTAGGGTTCTATTCATTGGAAAATATAGAACACAGGGTGAGGGATTTAGTGTATATGATTCAATGGATCTTGTCATTTTCATTGGTCTATGGCATAGTTCCTTAGAACGGGTCCTCGGAATAGGTCATTGGCTCTGGTCCTTGGCTCTAGTCCATGGACCATGTCCTTGCCATTGGTCCTTGGTGTAGGTAATTAGCATAAGTTCTTGGTTTAGTTCATTTGCCCTGGTCCTTGGAATATGTCATTGGCTCAGGTCCTTGACACAGGTCCTTGGATCATGTACTAGTCACAGGTCCTTTGCACAGGTCCTTAGATCAAGTCTTTAGTATATTTCCTTGTCTTAGGTGAGGAAAATCCCAATATAAAATTTATCCATCTTTCTACATCCTTAATTTTTGATTTGTAATTCTGTTTGGTCTCTACGACCATTAATATTAAATATTTTTAAGATATATACAGATTTTGATATGTTGAATACACCAAATGTTCACTAAATAAATGATAAAATTTCATTTCAACAATTCCAAACCATTTAATCAATGATCATGGAAATCCAGAACCTTTTTCTGGAGGGGGTTCTATCCCCTTATCACTAATTGTGTAGTAGTCATTTGGATCATGGAAATCAAGCCATCATCATCTTCTAGCATGGAAACACATCTCTACTCAAACATGAAATTTTTTGTCGAAGTGAGGGTCACATCATGAATTATGAATCAAAGTGTACAGAACACATTTTTTGAGGTCAAAAATCACCCATGAATTAGATTCATTCAGGATAAAAAGAAACTAGTTCTAAGGAAACAATATGGAACTTTCAAAAATATCTAAATAATTTTTTTGACTTTAGAACTACCTCAAGTGTGCGAGGATGCCCAAATTTTTCCCTAATAAATGGGGCCTCAAGAGAATAGTTTTACTATATCTAGGGTTGTATGGATAACCCTACAAAATATACATTTATTGAGGCATCACTGTATAATTGTTCTATTTTTAGTATATTGAAGAGTCAGTGGGAGATGGTTGTGATATTCTTAGGCCATTAGATGATTTTAGCAGTTTATTTTTTTCATTATTTTATTTTTTCCAAAACCATATAGACTATGGGTCCAGAGAAATGAGACTTGAATTTTTTCTAGTGTTACCTTTTTTGATTTTCAATCTTGTGGGTCCAACATCTCTTTTCAAGTTCAGTTTGAATTCATTAATGTCAGACTAATATGGCCACTATTTAGGTCCAACAACTTCGATACCAATTTTTTGAGGTAATAATCCAAACAATTTATGATTTCCTTGAATCTTAAAAAAAATTTACATACTCCTACGTGGAATCATGATCCATGATTTTGTGTTTCAAAATCTAAAATAAGATATTTATGAATATAGGATGTCTTTCTACAGGGTGAGGTTATGATTATTTGAAAAACCGTTTATTAGGGATGTTTTCTGAAAGTCCGACTAGTGTGAATGCTACATAGTCATGTTGTGGTATTATTATGATGATTGAAACATTTTATGGGTGACTTGTGAAAATACAACATGTGTGTGTCACATCCATGTCAAGTAACGGATCTCTCTAGAATTCTGACATTCTATTTCTCATTGATAAATGATGTTTATAGATATTCATATTTCATAAATCATTATTGGAGTTGATTCCAATAGATGGTGTCTAAAAATGAAAATTGAATATGTATTATAAATTTTCATGAATTGGAAACCAATTCTACATATATTTGGATTTCCAAAAATGAGGGAACATTTTGTTTGATGGTTGATATCGTAGAAGGGGAAGGCCCCTTCTTGAAAAGGGTTGAAACATTGTATAGCATAAATTCATATTGCAAGGGACTTATGTTTTATAGTTTAAATTCATATCTAAAATAAAATCATTCCATGAAGATTAATGTCATGTTGAAATGAAATTATGGGGGCTATAATTTATGGTCTTTAGAAATGACCAGAAGGTTGATTATTATCCAATTATTGGTAGTATTCTTGGAAATGGGCTACCTTATTAATTTGTGAGAGGATAAATTAGTATGATGTGGCTTGGGAATCCCCATATTTTAATAGTGGTATATAAAAATGGATTAAGGTGTTAGTGGAGGTCCCTCCTGAGTAAAGTGGTACCGTTGATTGGAATAAATGTTTTTTGGCCAATTCAATTCATGTAAAACTAAGGAGAATACTATATTATCAATAGTGGAATACCTTAGATCATAGAACTGTTTTTTGGATGACTTATGAAAAAGAAAAATTTTGGAGTTTTATAGCATAGTCGGGAGAATAAGTACTTATGAATCCTGACATTCTATCATTAATAGCTTATGGAGGTTTGCGAAGATATAGATTTTCCCAATCATGGATTTTGGTTTTTGGAAGGAAATAACCTGAATACAGAAGGCGAATTGGATGTCAAAATTTCAAAATAATTAACGGGAATAGTTTATCTACAGTAGAGTGAACCAGGCACAGGGATATAAGGTGCATATAGTTTTATGTCATACTCCTAGGAATATAACATCATGGAAATGATATTTGACATGTGGAATACCAGGCCATTATTGTTCAGGAATACATGATACATGAGGGGAGAAATTGTAAACCATTTTCTTAGAGGTTCTTATAAAAAAATATATGATATGATTAATGTATGATGGAGATGACCTTTGACCAGATTTGAATCATGGGTTATAACATAATATCATCAGTGCCGATGAAGACAAAATAGGCTTCTCACAAGGATGAAGTTATTACAAATTAATTGATCCCTTTTTGCGATGTTTTATGAAAGGAAAACAAGGAAACCCAATAAATAATAAATATTTGAATCCCTTAGTTAAAATCACTAATTTTTTTGATAAGAATATGAAGATCCAACTAGGGAGTGTTACAACTTAATCATCCAAAGGATTCATCAGGTATCAGACATTGTATCATGATGTTCTAGATAAAAGATTAAGAAGATCTGAATGTACCCTAGATTTGGAGTATAACGTGTGAACGGGATGCTTCTAAGCATGACGAATACACATGTAAGAAAATTGGGAAAGTTATTAGAAGTTATTTACATAGATATGACTGATACATAGAAGGGGGATATCATTGTTTCCTCAGTGGAACCTTTAATGAGGGGGGGGGACTAAAATATAGACATCCTGGGTGTATCATTGTTTGAACACAGAGTGGGTAATAATTTTTTTACCTTGTGTATGGGAATAGAAAATGGCCTTTAATCATAAAATTGTATCTCAATGGAATGAGAATAAATACATTCATAGTAATTAAGGTAACACACAATTTAATTTCTAACGACCATGACATTAGACATGTTTTTTAATGCCATGCAGTAAGGAATATAATGTATCATTACAAATAATGAGAGAATGATAAGTCTTGGATTGGTAATATAACATGATAATTATAATTTATCTTTTTAGAAAAGGAATCAATCCACACATTTTTCTTAATGAAATTTCCCCATCATGATTAAATTCTTGTTTAGAGTAAATTTTGGTTTTTGTTTTCATATGAGTTCATGTGTAGTGTGAGACACATATTGGGTCCTCTCATGTAGATCTAGATATTACATGGGAGAGAAACATTATTTCTTGCATTATGTTGTGACTATCCCCATGATTGTAGATCTATATATCACTAGGTATCTCATTGAGAGGAGAATCAAAACACATGTTGTTCATTAAGATACCATGCAGTTTGTTATTTTTTGACGAGGATATATAGTGTGGATTTTATGGTATTCATGCCTGGACCATGGTAACCTCAATAAGAATTAATATTCCATTCTTATTGGGGTAATCCTATTATTGAAACTCAAAAGACCACTTGAGAAATACTCAGTGTGAGAAACAAAGAGAAAAAAAAAATTCTATGGAACAAAGGCAACAAAAGTGAAGGATAAGGATTTTTAGATTCTGTGATGGATGGGACTAGAGATATGATCTAGGTGTCAATAAATTTCCTGTTAGAATGAGAATAAAGACATACATAGTTATTAAAATAAAATTCAGTTTAATATCATGTGATGAGGATGAAGATGAAGTTACATTAAAGAATGAGAATATTGTTGCTTGTATTAAGGATGTAAATATAGGTGGTACTGGGTATCTTGTTGAAGTTAGAATCTAGCCACATGTGGTTCATGAAATAATATATTTATAGGTATAATATGTACATAGGGAAAGCATGATTTTTTTTATTGGGATTAGGAATATGATAGGAAATCTAGGTATCATTACATATCTCATTGGAATGTGAACCAATCCATATATGGTTCATGAAAGATCATTCCCAACATAAATTTTTCTTTGACACGAGGAAAGGGGTATTATTATTATTTAGGATGATGTTTGGGCTCAAAATATTAGATTTAGGAATCATTATGTATTTTTCTGTAATGTTAATCAATCCATATTCCATGTAAATGTTCACTATGTAGATCTGGTTCATGTATAGCTAAAAAGAAGTTGGGTTTCCTCTCCAAAGTCACGATTGGTCTGAGGATGTATTTTTTGGGTGTAACTATGTTTCTCAATGGAACGAGAATCAAGTGACACATATTTTTTAATAAGATCATTCTATTTACATTCATATGATAGGTAGATGATATTGTTGGTAAATATTTCCATTATGGGGTCCCAAACTCCACAATAGGGTGGAAATGATTTAGTAGGGATTATGCATGGTAACATCCCATCCTTTTTCCCCATGTCTGGCCAAGCATACATCTCGATCTGATGGTAGGGTCAGAGGGATGTGATTGGAAGTTACACATTATATAGAGGCCCTTAATTAAAGGATCAAGAGGAGTGTTTCAACTAGTAGTGTTTCATCGGTTTCTTAACGTCAAATGACAAGGACATTAACCCTAAAGATTAATGTCATGTGATAAAAAAATATGGTGTCTGGAATATTTGAGGTCATATATCTATGTCCATATGACATGTAGTTTATCATCAGGCAAAAAGGATGATAATGTCACACAATTTTAATGTCATAAAGTGCAGACATTACATCATGCCTTTTACAGTCCTACCAGAAAAACCAACTTTGTAGTTTATCATCATTCCACATGGATGTATGAAGTGAAATATAGTTTAATTCCTTAAATCTACGAAAAAAATCATGTGATTACAAGAAATATTTCATTAGGAACCTGTCATTTTTTGGGTTTTAATTAGCACTCCATCCATTGAGACCAACGAGTGGGCTCTGTTAGAGTGGGTCTTCTGTATGGTATATGGTCCCTCCAAATTTTGCTCATGTTTGGGAGGATTTTTTCATGGAATCATTGGAGTCTTGAGGACCAATTATAGTTCTCCTAGGATGAATATATAGAGGAAAAACTTCCTGTTAATGGGTCATTCTATCCGATTTTTATGGACCTCCAAGTAAAACAGGGTATGAATTATATTTTTTTATAGTCCCTCCAATTCATCCAATAATTTTTGGGATTTCTGATCAATGGATAAATGGTGACAAATGGAAATGAATAGAAAAGGTAATTGAACCTCAATGGGAAGGAAAACTTATGATCCATATACCAGTGAGTATGAGGTTCTCGTGTAGTCATAACAGCTATAGTCCAGTAATCTCATAAGGCATGAAATATCTTGTACTGAAAATATTTTTTAAATTTTTTCACAATTATCTGGATTTTTTTCAACATGGTCTTGTTTGATGCCTATATCTGTCCATTAACTACTTCATACTTTTGGGAGGAATGGTTTGATTTGATATTGTTTTACAGATATAGATTCCCCACCTCAGTAGAACATGAATTGGTGCCATTGTCCTTTATAATTGTATAAGGGACACAAAATTAGGTTATGATGCTGGCTTTTCTGGATCCAATGGTGCATCCGAACCAAATTTCCTTGAGCGGTATTTCCTGATCCCATTTAGAGTAGAAATCAGTTGCAGTTAAGATGTATTTGAAATTATTGGTCGTGACTTGGGGTATGTCCCTACTACCACCATTCCCCATTATGATAACATCTCATTGTATTTTTTTAAATGTGGAATCTCTTGTGTTGATGGATGATGTTAGCAGGAACTAGTAAAGATGGGATTTTTTTTCTAAATTCCAAGCAATCTAATGTTATTGAGGGCTAGAAGTATCCAAGACTTTAGGCTTGATAAGAAATATTATACCCAGACTGGTGGAAACCATATACCCCCGCCTACACTTCCCCAATAATTGTTATAGTACCTTATATATCAACATATCTAAAAAAGACTCTGTCAAATGCTCATTTATAGAGGAAATTATTTTGATTTGGGCCATCATAAAAAGTAAAATTGAAAATTCACTACTGGATTTGTTCCTTCCCTATTCTATCTAGAGAAAGAAATCCATCTTATTCTATAATGATCATAATTCCTCCCACTGTAGGACCATAAGGGTTTGGAATCAGGAAAAATTAATTGAACTCCCCTATTCTAGCTTGAAAAAAAGGTGAGACCATTAAATAATGGGAAATGATGATCACTATTTCATCCCAGTTCAGATATACCAGAGTCATAGCTGCATTCTCCAGTGAATTTTACTTGATGTTTTGTGATCACAGGGTGTGATTCAACATTTGTCTTGAGGGGAACTATTCCATTATCTCTCATAAATAATAAATTAGGGGGGAAACTCTACATTTGTACAGAATAATATTCCTTGACATTTTTAATTATCAACCTTCAGTCTCCATTTACCTCTACATGGAAAATATCTATTTGGAGATCTAGTTACATGGCAGTAATAAGGGAATTATATTATGCCTCATTATTGGTACATCCATCAGAAAACAATGAGTATGGTATAACTATCTTCATTGATGAAATAAGCACAATCCCTAACACAATGTTGTTGGCCATAGGATCTTACAATCTCATCCCCGTTTGGATTCTGGATGAACCTTAAAAATATATCTCTCATGCTTTGGTGTCGTCTCTAATAAAAAATGTATCTTCATTGGGATGTTTCATATTTAACAACGTTGCATCAATAGATGGGTCCTCTGTAATAAAATATGTTATGTCTTGGCATTTCACTACATTCGAAGGCATGTATTTTATATTGAACTACTACAAGATAACTTCCCATTGTTCTAGACGTCCTTTCAACATAAGACAAATGGCGATATATTTGAGTGTATTTTTACGAGACACCAAATGGATGTTCTGGTTCCATAGGTAGTGCCTTAGTTTGTAGACTAAGAATATTAACACAAGTAAAGTCTTATTGATATCGAAATAATGAGTCGTAATGTTTAGCATGCTCATATTAATATAATAGATTCTTAATTCATTCCCAAAGTCAATAATTTTTTATAAGGATGGAACTGATTGAATGCTCTAGTTCCATCATAGATGGAATGAGTGAATTTTCCCTAAAATGTGGAATTATCACCAGATGGCCCAAGATGTATTTCTTGATGATGATAACTCATTCCTGTAATTCACTAGTCCATTAATATTATACCCACTTCTTAATCAGTTTGGTGAAGGAAAAACATGTGCCTATAAGGATGGCTATGAAGGCCCGAATATAGTCCATGTTTCTTTAAAGTAATATGAACACATTGAGGATTGAATGAGGTGAAATTTTGAGATAGTAATTTGTTTTATCGTGGCTGAATTTTATGTTACGATGGAACAAAATGAAGATAAGTAATTTCTCTGATTTTAAATCAAAAGCACATTTTAAGGGGTTCATATTTAGGATATACTATCATGACATGTTTTATAGGGGCTCTATGTTGGTTAAGTGTATAGAACATTTTAAGGATTTGACCACCAGATCATTAACATAATGTTAGAAAAACATCCCCCAAAAGGGTTTGAAGATGTGATTCATGGCATGTTGGTATGTGGTATCATCCTCTTTCAAGATAAAAGGCATTTCCCGATAGCAGAATAGTCCATGGGGGGATCCGAATGCTATTTATTCTTCATATTCTATGATTTAAATTTTTTTTTCCCTGAATAATCAACCAAAAAGGATATATTTTTATAACCATCTATTTCTTCAATCAAATATATTGTTATTGGAATTGGGATGTCATATTTGGTAAAATGATAATTGAGATCTATTAAGATGATTCAAACTCTAATTTTCCAATTTTTCTTCTTCACATAGGCAGTATTGGATGTCCATTTTCGTTATTTTACCTCTCAGCTAAAATCTTCCTTGATGAGTTTATCCACATTGGCCCCAACAACAGAGGTGTGAGTTAGGTGTATTATTTGGGATAATTTCTTGAATCCTTGATGGTCTATTGTTAAACCTAAGTGATTGGTGGAGACCTCCTGGTCAAGGTCTATAATATCTATGTAATTCTTGGAAAAAATTTTCAATGATGCTTTATGATGGAAGTATACACTTTATGTGCATCGCGATTCATGGAAACACTAATCATAGTTGTTCAGGGATCTTCATAGGTACCTAGATTTAACTCTATGAGAAGGTTGACAGTGGTGGATACACCTTCCTGAAATCTTGATGGGTAATCCCTAATGTCTTACTATACATATTCTTCATCATGATTTACCTCCTTCACCTCATCTAGGGAAATTGGTTATGAATAAAGTTCCTCAGAGGTAGGAGGAATGTTTTATTTAGAAATCTGATAGATGAGGCCATTATTTAATGATCTCATGTGAGTATGAATCCTTCCTGGTGATCTGAAGAGTATACTAGTGGTTAAGGATTAGATTCTTGGTCTTCTTCAGCTAAAATTTTTAACATATTCTAGTCCTGTTGACATGACAAGAATTTATTATAGCACAAGTTTTGTAATTAATAAATTTTCGCCTATACATTCATTATTTTCCAAAGAGTTGAAAACATCTCCATCGTTTTTATTCTCATTTATCATAATTTACCTCACGTCATTCATTGGTTGTGTTCCTGAATTTGGACCCACCTCTTAGATTCTTTTATGGGGACAACATAGTCTACACTAAGATGTTTGCTTGGATTGGTTGGAATAATCTCCAGAACATTTGGATTATTAATCCCAGTGAATATATCATCCATGGAGAGTTTTTAAATCATTATGGTAGAATATTGCATCAATATATTGTGACTCATATGATTTGAATGGGGACATGTCCCTGTGCAAGGTCCTAATTTTACCGTTGATAAAATATTTGAGGCATTGGTTGTACGAAGAAAGAATGGATGCATTCTGATATAGCCAATTTCTTCCTAGTAGGATATTAATGGTTGTATCCTTCTAAACAACAACAAATTATGAGTCCAAAATGAGGTCCCCAAACTGATTCCTAAGATTGATTTCACTGAGAGGCTTTTACGCATACATTTCATAACCCTATAATATTACAGTAGAGGGGGGGACATGATATTCATTGAAACCTAGTTAGTAAAGAGTTCATATTGTGGATAGGTTGAATCATGAGCTTTTTTCAATAAAATTTCATCAGAAATCAATGTCATTTATAATTACAGATATCTACAAAGGTCAAAATGTATCATTTTATGAAATAATACTTATCCCAAAATTTGATGAAGTCGAATGTGTGGAATTATGAAGTATCATTTTATGGACGATATACTTTAATAGTAGAATCCTCAGTTTTAAATACCCGAGGACAATAAATGACCAGAATAAGTGTTTTATGGGGATCTTTTGATAGATTCAGGGAATCCCAGATTGAAAACATATATGATACGAAGGATATTTGATTCAATACATTATATTTATGGTTTGAAGGCCTATGGTTCCAATAATGGTGGTGTTCATTTTCAATTCCATGTTGAGATGATGTTCTTCATATAGATGGCTATTTCCTTAATATTATATTTGAATGTGCTTCAACTCTTAGAGGATTGAGTGGGCTAGGTATTCATGTTTTCTGTGGTTGATTAGGTGGTAAAATATCTATTAATTTATCCTCAAGGATGATCATGTTCGGGTAGACCATATCTTGTGTGGGGGAACATCCTTATTCCCACTAAGCTCACTAGAGTGCTCTCCCATGAGTTATAGCTACATGAACAGTTCGATAAGTGGAATATTTGATGTAGCGACATCTTTTAGGACCATGTCATCCCATTTACCATTGAATATAAAACCCTTTTCCCACAATTACCCAATGATGTATGGGTAATTTGGGTTCATAATAATTCTCATCATTTGATATGGGAACTAATAAATGAGTAACGTTAAGCGATCCAAAAACCAACTCCCCATCTGAAGAAAATTGTGTCAGGTAGGGGGATCCTTGGAGTGCCATTTGGCGGGGCAGTTCTCATACCTTTTGGAATGTTGGAATGATATCACCAAATGTCAAGGATTTTATTTTCATTGACACAAGATCATATTCTTTTGGTTGATTCTTACCCTTTCATCCATGTTGTTTTTTGGAAGAATTCTATTCGAGCACTGATCTGTTGAGGAATATAGATGAATTGTAGCGAGAGATCTTAGAGGCACATTCATCAATTGAAACTACACTCAGAGGATAGAAGGAGATTGGTTGATGATTTTTTTGACCATCCAGTCACTGAACATCCACATACCCCTATTGTGAACTTCATACCATTCATTCTCTTACTCTGGTTTGGTGGCAGCAACACATACAACCTATTCATGTGATTTTTTCATCTTTAATTTCCCAACATCCACCTTTTTTTGAATGATGTATTTAAAAATGAAACACTTATAGATGTTTTCCCTTGTTCTTGATGAATGGGGAAATAATTTTGGATATAATTGTGACCATATTAGTTGGGATTCCTAGTCATTTTAAACTTTATTACATTGTTTTCTAATGCCGATATGAGGTAGCTGGGTACTTATTCATTTTAAAAAGAATTGAACGTGTTTCTCATTTCCAAAAAATATTTTATTATTTTTTCTTTTTTATCATCATGATGTGATAACCATTGTTTCAGAAGCTCAGGTGATGCAACATTGTGATATGGCATAGACTTTGAAGTATGACTGCGTATTGTGGCATGTTTATGTGTAAGAGTAGCAGCCTATTATTTTCTTATTATACTTTCCTATGTTAATATAATAACTTCGGACCTTGCCTTAGTTTCTGTAATGGAGTATTCTACATTTTGATCAATCTCATCAATTCCTAGAAAACATCTTATTTATTTTACAAGAATCAATGGTGTGCACAACTCATCATGAAGATTCTAAATATAGACAGTGAATAATTTTTCTTGAGGGAACTGTAGAATTATGTCAATCTATTCCACAACAAAATGATATTTGAGACCCTTTCATTTTTTTTATTTCATGAGATCGAATGTTGTTCTCTTCTTCAAAATCAAGATAAAATAAAAAATGTAATTTCGATTGAGGTCTTCGCACCCCATAATTGATTGAGTTGGAAAAAATTTGTACAATAGAAAGGCAAGTAAATGATAAGAATAAATGAAGCCCATGATATTAACAACCTCCTCTTGTTTAAGGGCCCCCATCATAGAATCAAAATAAGATATGAAATGCGTCAAATGATTCTCTAGGTCTCCTGAGCCATTGAAAATGGGAAATAGTGGATTCCTAATGATTAGTGAGGGAGTAGATGGATCCAACAAATTTTGTAAGGTTTATTTCTCACATGTATTAGTGCTATACATTCCTAAATGGATTTTTATTGAGCTATCAGTAACATAAGTGATTTAATGATCCCTTGAGGAATGTTCGATTAGGCCAATGTTTGAGTAGGTGTAGTGGATGGAAGGTCCATGGTTGGAGGAACCACTAGTATTTTTCATGGGTTTCCCTTAGGGTCTGGCCTATAAGGATGTGCATAGCCATGTTTTGGTATCATTTCCAATGGAGTGAATTCATGATATGCTACTATGGTATTTAAGGATATTTGTGGTTCGTATCCCACATTGATAGGGTGTTCCAAATCCACTTTAATTGTTTCAATGGGTCCTCTCTATTGAGGTACTTCAGTTTGGGAGTGAGAGGTCGGGATCTAACTATAGAGTATATCTAGAAGGAAGGATACATTAATACATTTATTCATTGAGTCTTGTCAATTATTTTATTTCTTTTCATGTTGAGAAAATACATCCAAATGTGATTGGATTTAAACATCCCCTGAAGGGAGGGGAGGCATAATCCGACACATACCCATTTACTGTTTGGATTCGTTTTGAGGATTTAAGGATGAATTATTTTATAAAATAACGAAATTTATGGTACGATTATAATCCCCGGTATGAAAAACTCATTTTATTATTTCGGTGTGGACCAGATTATGAGATGAAAAAACCTCTTATGATTTATTCTCTGAATTTATCCCATGCTCTAAAGGATTTACAAGGGTTGTATTTATTACATTTACTAATGTGTAAATCATTGAAGGAATTATTACAGTGACTTTGGGAGAGAGTCTTCTTCTAATCCCTACATTATGCCATATACTCTATTTTGATGATTATCTAGTAGGAGCTTCACAAACAGTTATTTGAATGGATTTTAATGATATTTTTGTTTTTCATGTCCTTAATATGGATGCCAAATAACTTAATGGGACATACTTAGAGGATTCACTCTATGACAATTCCCCTAATTTGGATAAGACTAATGTTCACTAATTAGGAGGCTGGTTTAGTGATTAAAAATTCCCCATCCATAAGATATGGGGTTGGTCCTATTCCATTTTCACTAATAATCATGTATGTTTTGGTTGTCCTCATAGGATGGGTTAAAAATACCCCAAACATGCGGGCTAGAATTTCTCTTCAACTATTGTGGATACTACTTCCACTACTACTCTTTTTATTTTATTTATTTTTGACTGAACATGGCTGGACGGAATCGCATGGCATGCACTGCGATCAACCATTTCTGAATATCGTTGTGATATTTTTAACATCTTCACAATCTGAATGATGAATTCTCATAAATGAGAGTCTTGATTGATCCTTTTAGATGCCTGATAAAACAATAACTCAATGGACAACACTGTTCCTGAATAATGTTGGTGAGAGCTAGTTGGGGCCTATTCTTGATAAAATGTCTAGCTTTGAATACGCTGTATTTTCTAGAGCCATCCTAGAGATACGAAATATCATGATACCACCTTCTTCAGGCATTAACGGTTAGGGAGAATAGTGAAATAGAACGCTCTATGTCCACCCCATCCAATGATATGGATAATATATGGGGAGCTAGAAATCTATTGTCCCCTAAGTTTTAACACAATAAGGCTTACACATTAAAGGTATCTTTAATGATTATCTAGATATCATGTAGATATGAGAGACAACAATTTAATTTTATGCTGGATCCCTTCTATTTCTTTGATTTCATTTTGATACTCATCATAGGTAAATACTTTCTCTATCATGTGATGAATAAATTTCCATATAATGAGCTTCATTTCATGCACACAATCTTCTAAAAATACATCAGGAATGTTGTACTAGGGTGGGTAAAGGCCATAACATGACTGTTATTTCACCTATTGGTAGTTTTTTTCTCATAATTAGCATGTCATATTTATATTTTTCTTGATTATTTGATAATTGTTTTGACTAGAGTAGATGATATGCTACATATTTTTTATTGGAAACAATATTGGTTGGGGGGTTTAGGTAATGAATGTTACCTCAGTCTATCTTCTAGTTGAGAAAGAATTCCACATTTTAATGAACATGATCTAGGAATGATTGACCTTGTTTTCTCAATTTCATCTCCATAGTTGGGACTTCCCATCACTACATTACCAATTAAAAGATTCTCTTGTAAATGTGAAAACATGTTGCAGAGTTAACTTTTGTAGAGAGCACCAAAATGGGGAGGATCACCATGGTGGATTATAGCATGGGAAGAACCCTCTTAGTCCTCTAAATTCTTCAAATTATGAGGGATACCATGAATCACATTAGGATATGGGATATCGATATTTTCTAGATTATGCCCATGAAGCAAGACATCATGGGGAAGTGTTTGAAGAGGACCATTGGAATTACAAAAAATACTATAATTATTGGGTAACTGAATAATATAATCATTATCATCCATATAGAAGTGTTTCAGGGATTCAAGAAATACAAGATTAGGTAGAGTAGGATTTTAGATTGGATCTTCATTTTATAGTGGTATTTGGTGAACCTTATTTTTGAATGACTTATTAGGATCTACTAGAGACACTTATTGGGGGACATAGTTTTCTTATATTAGAGTTTTTACTACCTTGGATTGTTCATTGGGATAGGATGATTGCCTCTAGTTGGAGAGGTTGTATGTTCCAGATTCGATATTCCATATTATATGAGGGAGGTTGCCCCCTGACACTCCTGGATGATAGTAGAGGTTTTTTTCTACATTGTGGTGATATTCTGATTACCTACCCAATTTGTGTGGACATATTTGTGTGTCCATCACTCTGGTAATACTAATGTCCCCAAAATTATGTCATGATATGTCTATAGGATGTGGGCAGTGATTTGTGTCTTCCCTTTCACTATTTCAAAGTTATTCTTGGTGACATTAGCAATTATAATGGGGATATATGCCAATTCCAAATCTAAAAAAAGTATATGTTCTTCCTCATATTCCACCTTTCTTGTCGTTGGATACTTAGAGTACTCATGTGTGGGGACTGAGAGTTGGGTATGCACTTCATCTATCACCATAATTTTATGACTGAATTCCCAGGGTGGGTGTTTTTTTCTGTCTCATAGATAGCCACCAAATTGAATCATTGGGATTCCGTGGAGATGATAGGGTTGTATAAATACTATTCAGTGACCAATCACTACAATTGGTGGGCCATATTTCATGCCTGGGTCATGATGACTAGGGCTAGTTGGTTGAGGATGTCATTATCATCATATTGAAGGATTACTACCATGTGGAATTGATGATGGAAATTTATATTAGGATCCCTTGATAATGAACCTTATGTATTATATACAAGGTCATATTCATCCTCTTGATCCATCTTCCAGTGTTACAAGAGGAACTGGTAATCACTTTCTATGAATAACATCCTGATATGGTTTAAGACAGTGGTCGATGTCATCTACATCAGGACCACTCATCATCACAGAATACATGATCAGTGTGGGTTTATAAGAAAGAGGGAATGTTTATAGGCCTAAAGGGTTATTATAGTACCATGTTGATTTTACAACAATACTAGTGAATTGGATACCTAGTTTTAAAGATGTTCGATTTTTGATGGTTCACTTTTCATGGATGAAGACATAGTATAAGTAGTAGTTGGGGCATACATACTTGGAAACTAGAATAAATCTATTGGATTTAAGGGAGTTCTAAAAGGATGTTCATCATTATATGAAAAACACAAAAACAAACCGCATCAAATGGACATTTTATTTTAATGAAAACAAGCATAATTGATTGTCTTGCTTGGTCCTATTTTATTTTGGGAGCGATAGAGGCCTCACAGGTTGTTGATATTATCATCATGGTTACAGATTCATGTCATGTTCACCATTTTATCGATAAAGAAAAAAATGATGTTTTCTTAATGATATTCAATAAAAATGGTTGAGTTGTGTGAAATAATTCACATTAGGTTCACTATTTCCCAATAGTTTCCAATGGTTTTTTTGTGGAACTGGAAACACCCAACAGTTCAATATCCATGAGGGAACTACATTAAAAACAAATACAGTAATTTTAATGTTTATCCAATGATATTTAAGAACTCGTTTAGTTGTAAAGGACTATAAGTCGAGATCGTCACACCCTTTGTTGGAATCATTTCTTACCCTGGGACTCTTTAATAGACATAATACATGTTCCTGGATCCTTAAATAATAACCAAATATGTCTTTTTTGTACATTTAAATAACAAAAATTATTATCATGTATTATATTTAGAATCATATATATATATATATATATAAATTTCTCTATCAATGGAAACATATGTATGTATCTAAGGGTATCTAACAACGGTATCCAATTACGTACTGATAAGATATTCATTGTTTTTAATTAGGGGGATGTTGGTTTTCTTTCCATAAGAGAGGTACTCTGGATTGTATCATCGTCCTACGAGAAGAGAGTTGTTTTGATGTTGGGATAAAACCCATATGATAGGATTCCAATGTATCCTTATAAAATAAATTAAAACCCACATATTTCGGTGTCGCTTAATGGGGCACATAATTCCTTTTAAGGTCATAATAAAAGGAAGAAAATGTGTATCACAACATCATACAACAAGGAAATCCAGGTGAAAAGGTTCCTAGTCAATGATTGGTCGGGATTTATGATGAATAACCCTTGGTAACCAAGAAGGTGTATAAGTTTCTTGGTTGAAATAGATCATACAAGGAATGTGACATAAAGAAGATATGGTAGACATATGGTGTTTTGTTATCCCCTTCAACATGCCTCCTACATAGACCATTTAAAAATGAATCATATCCTACATAATTTATTTATGAGGGCTCACATTTATAGAGACCATTTAAAGGTTTATCTGAAAGGGGAGTATGATCATTTGGTAGGAATAAGTTGGGTCTTACTCATTATTATGATTCGCTAATGAATGAGTTTGTGGCCATGAGAAGTATATTGAATCATAGATATTTGTTGATTTCGATCTGGGATTACTATCGGGGAGGATTCCCAGGTGAATGGAGGATATGATTGGGGATTAATTCTAAGAAGGATGTCAATGTTGGTGAAATATTTGGGCTTATACAAAGTATAAGGCCCAAAATTTGGTTTGGGATTAAACTTGTAATGATTCCCCCTTGTTTTTGGATATTGTGTATATCACGACCATTATAATCCTCTTTTCTGACATAAGTTGTTCTTGGTGTGAGAAACAAGAGGAAATAAAATATCAAATAAACCAAAATGTATACTTTTCCCTAATGTTTTACAAATGGACTTGATGACCCATGCAAATGGCGGTACTATGAAGGAATGCTATGGGAAGATTAAAAGGAAATCCCCATCTAGAACTTGCATCTTATGGTGTGGATTCTGTGATCATGACTATTAAAAAAGAAAGCAGAAGATCTAAAAAACCATGAAATCCTCCTCCTCCACTGCTGGAAGAGGGTGAGGGTACCTCACATTCCTATCGTAACATTTCCCTTGAATGTATATAGTGAATGGAGACTAATGGGGTAATGGATAAGGATTGAGAGGGGGGACTCTAGTTACCATCCATCCTTTGACCAAGTATCTTGGAGGTAGAGAGGTGAAGAGTGAAACCTCTTGTATAAATTTAAAGTGGATTACTCTATGAGGGATCCCAGAAAACTGGCCTCATTGTAGTGGAAGAGTATGTTATTTATTGTCAAAAAAACAAATAAGCATTATCATCTCCCACTCTAACTAGAACTAGAGGCTACATATCATAGAGAAGAAAATGGTAGGACATGTTTCTAGACATTTTATTTGAGATTGGGAACTCCTTAACACTAGACCTGAGGTAGGGTTCCTCATTACCAAAAGGAAAAAAAATACACATACATTATAGGGACCCTAACTGTATGGTAGGAAAAATTCAAGAAACATGTTACCAAAGGAATATCAATCCAAAAGGGAGAAACACTAGTGAACCATCTCAAATGTTTTTTCATATTTGGTGGCATCATTATAGGGTTATTATTTTTCTCTTTCATATAAGGTTTTCCGAGTAATATGATTCATGCGCTTGGTGGATTTAAAGATGACTCAAAAGAGGGGTTCACAAAGGTCCTAACTCAGAGGGTTGAGGTGCATCACACGAGTCATGAGAGGAGATATAAATGCTTCATGAAATGGGGTATTAGACTACACAAGTAGGGTATGCCATGATAAATGGATCACAATGGAAAAAATGTGGTAGTGGATTTAAAAATGGGTACCCTGTGTTTCCTCTAGTTTCCCTAGAGGGGTATCATATAACTCCATTTTTCTAACAGGGATGTCTCGTAGGTGGTTTCTCACTATGGGTTAAAGGTTATTTATGAAGGCGTATTATGTTTCAGATCCTAAAAAATGTTATATATTAATTATCCCTAGTAATAACCTCTTCTATTAGGTTTCAAGGAGCTACCTGTAGAATTTTTGGACCCCAAGGAAAAGGGGTCCCATGGACAGAGCATGGGGGCTCCTTTAGATTTTCTCGTTGTACAAATGAGTATCCTAAGGGTACTATTAATGTTATATATGGGGCCCTAGGAGAGATAGTTACTCTGAGAAGATCCTTGGATCATGTCACTGGCGAAGGTCCATAGATAAGTTCCTTGGAGCATGTCCTTCGTACAGGTCCTTTGTTCATGTCGTTGGAGCTGGTCTGTGGCATAGGTCCTTTGATCTTATCCTTCGATCAGTTATTTAGTGTAGGTCGTTGGGGTAGGTCCTTGGATTATGTCCTTGGTTGATATCATTGGATCAGGTCGTTGGTCCAGGTCCTTGGTATAGGTCCTCGGCTCAGGTGTGGAAAATGCATTCATAATTTTTTAGTCTACTAAGTTCTATAATCATTGATCCATAAGTCCATTTTGGATCCTTGATCAGTCAAATTGAATATTTGAAAAAAAAATTACTTAATAATATAAATAATACATAAAATAATATAAATTTAAATGAAAAGATTTCATTTCAATGTTTCGATACCTTTTCGATAGAAATCGTGGAAATCCACGCCCTACTCTTAAGGGAGTTCCTTCAAATAATTCCTTGGTATGGAGAAGTATTTTGGAAAATAGAAATATATCTTACATATTCTTCTATTGTGAGGATAAATATTTTCTAAAACATGACAGTTGATGTCTAAGTAAGAGCCATCTAATGAATTATATAGAAAATTGTATGAAACATATTTTTTTTGCCAATAGTTAAAAACCAACACATCCTAAACCCATTAGGATAATCTAACTTTCACTATTTTATAATATATAAATTGTAAATCCTAGTAAATTATTAATTAATATCATTAATCAATTGTGTGTATGAATCAAAAAATCAAACATATAAATGATTATAACCTCTCAAGAGTTTGTGGTGTATTAATATTTTAAATAAAATTAAGATATTTTATATCACTAAATCCACTCAATACTAAATTATCCATCATCACTCAGATGAAATAATTTCTTTGATATCTTTTGTTGCATGTAAGGCCAATTTTTACCTGGAAATAATATATTATTCACATATTATAATTTAATATATTAAGATATAACCTAGCGATTAAATTAGTCATTATGAATAGGATTAAATTATTTATGGAAATATATTTTTTAAATAATTAGATATAAATTAATATTAAAAATCCAATTAAAAATAGAGGAATCTTTTTATAAAGACCTATTTGTATGCTTCTAAATGAGTTTTTTCATAATAAATTAAATTAATTACTATATATTAATTCTTTTAATGAAATCAATGTATTATATATTCAATAAAATATTTTTTACATTCATCCAATATATTTTATAGGCATAAGATAAAAAATATTATTTTATAATAAAAATTGTATTGTTCTAAAAAGGAAATTCCTCCACCTTTTAATGGCACCCCAATTTTAAATCTGAATTTTAGAACTTTTCTAAAATTAATTATTTAGTATAAAATTAAATTCTTTCACTTAAATGATTTGAATTTGGGATAATGTGTTCCTCACATAGATTAAGAATAATATATAATTTCTAATAAGTTCAACATAGTCTCTAACAAAAACTATTAGTGAATTTAGTTAAAATTAATTATAGTGATTATGGAAAAAATATTCTTAACAAGGTAATAAAACATAATATTAATGGGAAAAATGACAGAAAAACATGATCAAAATCCATTGTATGTCTATATTTATACCATTTACTCTCTTGGTTATAATTTTATTACTTGTTAGGGGCTTATAAAGAAAGAATTCTTTTTATATGATATAGAAGATATTTTTATTGTATTTATTATTCTCTATTTTATATATATGACATACCTATATACATTCCATTTTTTTCAAATACGATAATATCGTTTGTAGAAGTGTGGGCTACGACCTCCTCCAAGAGATGTGATACGTTCCCACATTACATGGAATGTATTAATAATGGTTTTAATTAATCATATATATCATTCGAGAAATAAATATTACATTAATAACATAATTAACTTTAATTAAATCAAATATATCATTTTTAATACCCTTTTCACACACAAAAAACAGTCATAAGGTCATTCTTGGATGTGAGGACTACCACCTCTTCGATGTGATGTTAATCATTTTACATCAAGAGAATTATATATATAATTATATTTTATCTCAAAAACATGTTATATATGATATAATGATAATTATGTATGTGTAAAATCTTACTTACTTTCATTCTATAACGATCATTGAAAATTGGGAACGTTACTCAGGTGTACCTATGGTCTACCATCTTAATGATTGAGATATTGATCTGTTTTTAATAAAAATATTTAATTATTGGTTTTTAAAGTATCTATTATGTATAAATATGATAATTATTTCATTTTTATTATTCTGGAGATTTTTATATAATTAACCCATTGACCATATTCAACCTACCAAATTCATTTTGGACACATAAAATTAATTGGATCAAAACACTCAATAAAACATAACTATTTCTGTAGTTGTAAACAACATTTTAATAATTGAAATAAATACAATAATAACATAGAAATAATTCAATATAATAATTAATAAATGTTTATTATTTAGGAATATAGTGACACATGGAACATTTTAGACTCATGGTAAGATATTCTTGTCTCTCTTTTCATTCCATGATGCATAAGACATTTCAACCAACTATTTATTTTGTGTGGTGTATATAAATACCCTATAATATTTTGTATAATTAATATATTCAACTTCATGGTATTTAGGGTCTCATTTGAAATTATTTCTTCCATGGGTATTGTAACATAAATGTTATGATGTAGTATGGGATTTCATCTCAATTTACATTAAATTGAGATTTATTTATAATTTATGCACCAAATCATTTATATGTGGTGTATATACTATCCCATTTCCATTTAATATAATTATTCAATATTTATTCATGTTATTTTATGTTTAAATTTGAATTATCTCATCCAAAGGGTTTTATTGGAAAATTTCACAAGTCCTAAAAGTTATCTTTGAAATCTGACTTTCTTTTGTGATTGTTAAAATTCTCTCAGAAAAATAAAATCATTACAATAATTGTTTTTGGTAAAATAAATTTACATTACATGTCCATATTTTTATTCATGGTAATGATTATTTCATATTCCATATACCATTCTTAAATACAGGTTCTCTTCGAATGTTAATTTTTTATTTGGGTATACATTTATAAATCAATGTCTTCTAATCAATAATGATATTTGATGAAAAGGGGTATTCATTAATTAAATAGATTTTCAGATATATATTGAACTCATTGGATATCTTATGTGATTAGAGGAGCCCTATATAGACCCTAAATTTTTCATAGGTTTCTTGAGACAAATTAGATGTTGTTTTGGATGAGGGCATACCTATTTATTAGATTATTGGAATAGAGCCTTGATAGTATTAGATTTTTGGAATGAAGCCCTTACAATATGTGATTTATGTAATGGACCCTTGATGGTATGTTTTATATTTCTATTATTATGAATTCCATCCTTTTGAATTTAGTTTTTGATATTACATGTGATTATTCAATTAGTTATAATATTAATGGTTATATTTTACATTCACGATATTGATTATATGGAATGTGTTTCATTTATTTCTCTTTACAAGTTGATTATGGTCATTGATTAATTATTTCATCTTCTATACAATAAAATTAATGAGTATTTGGGTTCATCCTTTTTTTACTCTCTCCAGAATATGAAGATAAATTCTCGGAATGATTTTCAAGGATATAGTTTATCATTTTTTATAGGTATTGTATTTTTATATATCCCCTACATAGAATGGGTATCATGAAAGTAATAATTTTTTTAAATGAAACTAATATATTGAATTATTTTTGAAGATTGGATTCCTTGTAACCATAGAAATATAATGGTTTTTGGAAATTGATACAGTCTTATTGGTATTAGGGCATAGATAAATACATAACTTGGCATTTTTTTACCATCAAGTATAACATTCCATTTACGTCATGAAATGAAGTAGATACCTTGGAAAACATACACCAAAGCCGGTCATGACATATCCATGTTATATTTCTTGATCCCCATGGGTTAGTGAAAATCACCCGGCATCATAGAATATGAAATTGGGAAAACATTTTCCATCCACATGGTAGAAACAAGAGATGCAAGTTAGAATGCATATTTGAAAGACTCTACAGGGAGAATAGTACTAGAATTTAGATAGGTATGAAAAAAAATTGAAACCAAAATTTACTATAAAAAATATAGCAACCAAATTCCTTGTGGATACTACTCTTCAAGATAGTGTATAAAAAACTAGAACCACCTCTATGTGATGCTTTACCCTGGATTAAACATGGATGGAGATAATAAAAAAACACTATAAGGAACATGTAGGTTGTGATCTAAAATACTGCTAGGGTCTCACTAAATATTCGATAATAAGATTATATAATAATAAACCAAACAAATAATTAAATTTTAAATAAACTATCATGGCATTTCAAAAATCCAGTGTAAAAACAATTCATTATTTGCATTTCATAGGATGGAAAATTATTTAGGAAATTGTCTTAATAAACAAATTTTATAAAAAGATTAATATAAATTCATAAGGAATGTGTAAAATAGTCTACAAGTAATAGATTATATATCAAAACATTAAAAAAATTGGCCATCTTCCATGAGGTACAAAAGTTCTAAAGTAGGGGATCCTCACAAACTCAAAGGTGAAACAAGACAATATATATATAAAAACACATCCCTCATAAACTAGTCAAAGGGGAATCCTTACCATCCCATTTGGTAAGGGATCAAATACCCGAGGTTTTGTTTTTATTGTAATGTCCCAAATGATTTTTATCCCAATAAATAACTAACTACCAAGGATTGCATATTCCCAAATAAAAATCAATGATGGGAAATTTATTTGTAAAGAATTTTAAAAATAAAATTTAACCTTTTATTAAATTTTAATATTCATATTTCCATTCGAAAAAACAGAATGGGTGTTTAATCAAATCATGCCCATTCCAAGATAAACCAACTGTGTTTTTTAAAAAATCATATTAATTCATTTTATTTAAATACTATACTAAAATAAATTTAATTTAATCCATTTCACAATATTAAATTCATAAATTTAAAACTCACAATTTCCCATCAATTTCCTAGGCACAACCTAATTATTTTGAATTCAGGGACTTTCCAATTTTCATTAAAAATCAAAAAATAATCCCCAATTTAATAGAATTTTTTTTAACAAACCAATTTAAAAAAAATTTAATTTTTTAAAAAATAAAATGATTTTAAATCCAAAAATTTATTGTTAATAAAATTGGACATCATAAATAGAAACACCAATGTCACGATAACAAGGTCACAAAACACAAATCCCTAATCAAGAAACTGTAATGAAGAATGTTAGAAATAATGATCCTAGAATCGAACCTTGATTCATGATCCAAGACAAAGGGTATTAAATCCTAAAACAACATGAATATACACAAAACCATAAGGAGGACATGAGAGAGAGTGAGAGAAAGATAATGGGAAGATGAAACTTATCCGGAAGAGACTGGGCATCATTCACCTAGTTTTAATCTACTTATGGATGGGTGTAGAAGGTCCAAAAGCACCTCTTGGTGTCCTCCAAAGATGATGAAATAATATTGGGGTGTACAGGCCCCATAAGAACAAAAAATTAGGGTTTCAGTGTTTTAAAAATAATTTTCAGATTAACTAAATAATGTATGAATGACTAGCTGGGAAGGGCCTCATGGCTAAACAAACTCTGTAACCAAAACGTGAACCCCTACTAGTGGGGTTTTATTCTTTCTCCTTTGTGGGTGGATGATTTTTCAAACCATGTGCCAATAATAATAACTGAAACTATCTAGGGTTTCATGGTTTTCACTAATAGGGTGCACAGTTTGGAAAAATGTGCACCAAATGGGTGAATCCTAGGAACATACAAAACATTCCATATTTTATCCCAATGCATCCAAAAAAACATAGGCATGGTAAAAATAGTTGTTTAAGAATAAAAGAAAATACTAATAGAATGTTACAAACTACCCACCGTATAAAATATTTGTTGCTATAAATCCTGTTAAGAAGCATACATGTCAAAAAAATGAGGCCTCTACTCTCTCATCAGTGCCACTATCTCCCACATCTCATAAAAATATAAACCATGCTTACATAGAACACAAACCAAATATATATTCTTCTAATGAAGAAACATGGTTTCAGAATCTACTATCCTGACAGCATGCTCTATCATAAACAAATCAGGTTCAACCTCAAGATCACTCTAACTTAGAACATGATATTGGTCAAACTGATACCTTTGAAGCTAAGATTAATGTAACTTGTGATGTATCAATGTCAACTATAAGGGATGTGATAATTGGTAATATGCATTACCCACCTATTAAATAACCTCAAAAGGTTCAAAAATTCAACCAGTATGTTTCCTTTTCCTCTAAGATTTTGATGTCCCAAATTGGGTGAAATATTCAAGAACACATTCCCCCAATAGTGAATTCCAATAGTATAAAAATGGCCATCATAATATATATACTGGATCTATTCAATCAATATTCTTTAATGAATCAAATGAATCTTTTTTTCATCACTTGAACCAAGCTTGTTCTAACCAAGGAATATTCACCCATATCCGACCAACTCAGTAGAGATTATCAAAGTTTACCATAAATGGCCTCAGAAAGAGCCATCCTTATAGTGTACTAGTGACTACTGTTATAAGAAAACTCAACTAGATCTTGGTGGTATTCTCAAGATCCTCAAAAGAAAAGAATGTAAGAACACAACATGTACTCAAGAATCTATATATCGTTTTCTATTTGGGAACACGATTGTGGATGGTATGTCATTCTCATGTGACGATTAGATCCCAATGCCTCATGAAACCCTCATTAAATGAAATAATTCAATTTAGGATCCATATAAAAAACTATAGCAGATAGAAATCCATTTTAATGGACAATATCTTCCACAAAGATATTTTCCATCTCCACAACATTGGTTGTATCATGAATTTGTATAAAGTGAAAGGATTTGGTCAGCCTATTAATCCCATACCATATAGAATTCTTTATTCTCTGTGATTGTAGAATAACAACCTCAAATCCCATAGAGATCTTATCCCACGTTCATGTAGGTGCTGGAATTGGCTAATGAAAAGCTGACCATCTTTGGTGCTCGACCTTAACCTTTTGGAACATATATGAATGAGAGAAGAATCCAGCAACACCCCCATCTCATACCTAGCCACTAAATCTGTCATTGCTTGTCATTGAACATAATTTTTCTTCCTAGATGAACTTCCTACTAATAATTATAGAAATACAACATCATATATTTTCTTACAGCTAACAGCACAAAAATGTGATTACGATAGTATTCAATTCCTTTAGTGGAAAATGACCAGTGAGGTATGGTCTCCCCACTATAAAGAGAGTCTCTAATGCGGAAGAAATAACTATCAAGATACGATTATTAAAGAATCATCATGAGGAGATTAGATGTCAACTAAAAACAATCCAATGAAACATCGGTCCCAAATTCCCTAACTCTAATATGCAACTATGAAAAACGAGAACTTTTGTTCCACTATTCCTATGATTATTTCACTACCTAGGTCGGGAGTTTCCTACATAAAGAATCTGTGATGACAGTCACCTCCCTGGGTTATAGGTGATGTCAATGTTAAAATATTGTATATATTCTACCAAACACCTCTTCTAGAGGCTCAAATATTTTTGAAAGAAGATATAACTCGAGATCATGTTGTCCCAATACATGGTAAAACATTCTCCAGAAAATGTTTCTCCGCCAAAGCCTATGTTCATGCATTAGAGTTTCATGTTCAAAGTCACGGGTAAGATTTTTATTCTTTTGTCTCATAAACTGATAGGAACCATAATAAACAACATAATCACACTATATAAAAATGAATCCCACACCTGAACCTGATGCATTATTAAATAACACTTAACCATGCCCAACCTCTAGAATAGTCAACACTGTCATAGAATTAAAAAGTAGTTTCAACTCAATAAAATAATTATAACATTTCACATGACCGGAAACTTGAACTCCCATTAGAGTTAGAGCAGTCATAAGATTATCCAACATTTTGAATTTCCTTAAAAACTGGTGATAACATCTAGCTAAACACCAGAAGCTCTAAATCTCGAATACATTTCATTGTTGTTACCTGGTCATGAAAACCATCATAATTTCATGTTCAACTAAAATACCATGTTTTGATACCACGTGTCCCATGAACATCACATCCATAATCTAGAAATATCATTTGGAATTATTGACATAATATTGGTGATTTCTCAATAATTCCATAACTCCTCTTAGATAACAAACATGATCCTCCTCAAACATAGATTAAACGAGGAAGTCATCCAAAAGAACTAACATTAAATTATCAAGGTTATCCTATAAAATCCTATTCATTAATGAAGTAAATACTGAAAGATAATTAATTATACCAAAATTAAGGAACATGTACTTATAATGGACTTAGATACACTGAAGAGAGGTTTTTAGAATTCCAGACTCTTTTATCCTTAATTTATGATAACAAAATCAATGATTAATATCATAGAACTATTTTTCCCCTTTCAAATGATAAAATATATAATAAATCCATGGAAATTTATTTTTTCTAACGTTACACTATTTAGTTTTTGGTAATCAACATAATGGTGATGTAGACCACCAACCTTCTTATTAAATAGAGCTAGCACCTCCCAAGGTGACACAATTGTTAGTATAAAACCATTCCTTGGAAGAACATATAATTGATTCTTAATTCATTTAATTTTATTCGGTTCCATGGGGTATGAAGTAATGGATATTGGTTGAGTACTAGGAACCAAATTGATAGAAACATATACCCTCCTTACAAGTGGAAAACAATATATTTTAGAGGGGAACATGTCATGATACTCAACGATAACTGAAGGGAGATCACCAATCAAGGATTACTAGTCTGTATCAAAAGAGAACACTAATTTTACATTCCCCATCTATGAATAATAAGGCCTTACACTTCTCAACCATGGGTATGATTCTCCTTTAAATGTATGGTTCAAACCAATAGGTGTAATAATGGATACCTATCATAGATAACAATAAATACGGGCCTTATTTGAAATGATTGAGTCCCTCTTGATTATGATGTCAAGAGTTTTCATGTTGAGAACAATAAAACTATATAAAAACACCTTGTATCATAAAAAAACTAACAAGACTATAGAGACTCATCCATATCTTCGTTCTGAGGGGTGTAGTAATCTCCCTCATGTATGATAGATAATCCATAGTACTATTTAGAAAATTAACAATATAGGTTGAAATAAAAGAATGAGAAGCACTAGTATCAGAGAATGAACTCAATTATTGTGAATATATAAGGATATTTCATCTCATAGTAACTAGAACTATATCAAATTACTCTACTGGCTCTTCCACTATGTGATGTGGATTCAGTCTGGATTGATGTGGATAGAACCCCTTTGTACGTGAAGCATCTGACTCTAGAAAAGTTTTAAGAGACACTGATGATCATATTCCACTACATGAAGTAGAGAAGATATGGCCAAACTTCTTCAAGTAAACTAGGAAACCCCATGATCCACACATGTAGGGTTTCTTAGTTTAAATCCTCTTAGATTTCATATTCATTCCACACCTTTAGAAAATCCAAGGGACTCTTATGGGAATCGAAGGTTGTTCATAGAAACCCTACTATCAATAACCACTGTGGGGATCATCACACAACCTCTTTCCTTTATTAGAATTTACACTGCCACAGGGAGAAAATGGGACTCCCATCAACCTTCAATTACCATCCTTGTCTATTTAAACCATCAATAATCTATCAATCAAATTAGAATAAAGAGGAAGCTTCAACAAGAAAACCATAAAATAAATATCAAATCGATGTCTAATATCATATAGTTGAGTCTTCATCTTATCATTTGACATGATATTAGGTGGAAGCTACAAAATATTAGAAAAAAGGTTTACATACTAGGTCATGGTCTTATCATTCTTATGTATTTTGAAAAACTATATAGGATTGGCCAACACCATCGAATCTTGATAGAACTGGTCAATGAAATGAGATATTGAGTGTTTCCACTATATGACCTCATTATTATTTTCCGTTATCATTATGTTCCACCATCTCTAACTAGGTCTTTTTAGTATAAAAGTAGAACACTTCACCTTTATTTCATCAGCTGTCCCTAAGAATTTAAATAAATTCTCAATTTTATTCCACCATGTTTATCATCTTGAGGACTATTTGGGAAAATAAATTTTGGTGGATTCGGTCATAGTAACTCTAGAGAATTATTTTAGAAAACATCTCTTTGAGGTTCCATATCTAGAGACTGAACAAGGGCGGGTGCAGGTTTCTTTCAAAGAGCATTGGAACTACGCTTCAACCAGATTCGAGTCAACAATAGTACATTCTCCCTGAGTATCATTTATTCTTTCATCCTTGACTGGATTCGCCTTTATTCTTAGAGGCATGGCCCCATAAAAAATCATTAGAAAACATGGAATAAATTAAATTAACATTCTAATATATCAATAAGGGATAATGAATCCCAAAAGATAGACAAATAATATTTTTATTTCATAATATCTAAATCAAAATTATGTAAAATATTATATCCAATCCTCAATATGTATTTACCAAACCCCCATGCAACTTATGGTTCATTTCAGTAAGATATGGTTGGACACTCAATTAAAAATACCTCCTATGTCTTGATAGAAATACACTATTGAATATTGGAATCAATTAAATAATTTCATCATAATGTGCTAATAATTATTTTTTACTAAATGATCATGATAACATGTTACCCTAACACCCAAACCGATCAGAAAATTGCCCAAATGGTGTTATCAATCTCCAGGAGTTTGCAAAAAGTACATGGAATTATACAATTTGATAGTGGGAACCAATTTTCCATAAACATGATTTAAGAAAGAGATACAAGTATATATGAATACAAGGAAAACTACACCTGGGTAACTACACAAGAATTCAAACAGGTATGACAACTGGAAGTGAAAGCACAAAGTACCCAAAAATAAGATTGAAACGTAATTCATAGTGGAAACAATTCTAGAAGATAAATAATTATCAACTAGTTACACCTCAATGTGGAAGATATACCTTGCTCAAAACTGGAATGAGATAATATAAAAACACTCGATTAAATGTGTTTGGTGTGAGTTGAAATCTTAATAGGGTCTCATTAGGGATTCCAAAAAGAGACGCCTCAATAATTAACCAAAAAAAGATTTAAATTTTTAATAAAAAAGTATAGAATTTCCAAATAATTATAAAAAAATAATTTTTTAGATTAAAAATGAGGGTAACTACTTCAAAAAAATTGCATAATAAAGTTATTATATAAAATAATTTCTATAAATTCATAAGGAATGTGTAAAATAGTTTACATGAAATGGTATATATGACAAAATAGTCACAATGAGAAACATGGTCATCTTCCAAGAGGTATGATAGTTCCAAGATACAATATTCTCAAACACTCAATGGTGAATAATAGAATTATGTGTATACATATGTCCCTGAGACACTGTTCAATAAAGACATATCACCATTCCATCGGGGTCGTGACCTACAACACATGGGTTTTTCTATTGTAAAGCATCAAAAGAGTGATATCCCAAAAATCACTAACTACGTGGTATTGAATATGCTCTAATAAAAATCAATGATGGGAAATTTATTTTTGGAGTTTATTAAAAATATAATTCAACCCATTATTACCTTTCAATATGAAAATTATTACTATAAAAATGAAAATGGGTTTTTAATCAAATCATGAATTTTCTATGATAAAACCCCTGGGTTTAAATCAAAATCATTCTATGAAATTTTTTAAAACATACTTTGAAATAAATTGCATCAAATAAATTTCATTATTCTATATTAAATTTTTTTAAAAATACAATTTTCCATCAATTTCACAAACACACCTAAATTAATTAGAATGGGTTGTTTTTCCCAATTTCATGCCAAATCAAACACAAATACTAAATTCACTGGATTTGGGTTTGTAATAAATCAACAAAAAGAAAATTTTAATTTTTATCATGAAATTTAATTAAAATATTGACATTTAGGATTAAAGTAATTTTCTCTAATAAATTCATCCATCTACATTGAGATCATAGGATCATGAAGCATAAATCCCTAATTAGGAAACTCAAACAAATAGTGTATGAAATGATGATTTGAGAATAAATCTTATATTCAAGATCTGAAACAATGGGGATAATAAACACAAAAAAGACAAAGATCCTCAAAACCCTTGTAATGAGGTAGATATAGAAGGAGAAAGATAATAGGAAGAGGAAACTTATTGGGAAGAGATCGAAAACCTTTCTCAAATATTCGATCTACTTCTAGAGGGATTATAGGGGATTAAATCACCTCTTTGTGGCCTACAATGAATGATTAGGTTCATACATGACTTTCGAGCACATAAAATGCGGGTTCTGGGGTGATAAAAATATTTTTGGATTAATTAAATCTCATCATCATGGTTAGCTAAGAAGGGCCTCATAGTCAGATAAATCATGTTCCCTAACCATTCCCCTCACAGATGGGGTTTCACAGTTTCTCTGTGGTGGGTGCATGGTTTATCAAACCATGCACCAACCATGAAAACCATCAATGTCTGGGTTTACACAGTTTTCACTCAAAGGGTGCATATTTTGTGAAATCTGGGTGTAATTCGTGAAAATCCCATGAACTTAAAAAAGTTTTCAAATTATCTGTTGAATCATTCCCAAACAAAAATAGACCAAGGAATTTTCAAAAGAAGGGATTATGAATACTTGAAAATAGTAACAAAATTTTTTATATAGATTATAAAATCAGTTTTTATAAACAACTAATATTATCATACAATAAAAATTAAATTATGATACATATATGTTAATTAGATTCATATTAACTTCATATATTCCTTTACAGTCACATCCATTTTGTAGTAACTCTTTGTATGATCAATTTAATTAGAACTAAATTATTTATCAATTATTCACTTGATTTTGGAATCATGTATATTTTTATCACCTATAAATTATAAATTTTTTATCACATACTCTACCAAACCTATTAATTGGTTTCAAAAACTCCAATAAATAATATGTAAATTCAAAAGTGTTTATAAAACTCTTTCATCCATTTTGAAGATTCTATTTTAGGAAATAATTACTATTTTTACTTCCAAACACCTTTAATTTTAGTGAGATTAGCTATATACTTGAAGGAACTATAAAAACCACAAATTAGCATGACTCTAATGAAAAAATTGGTTAAAAATATTGAAGTAGGTTATTTGAGTTGAAATTTTTTTAAAGCCGTGAAAATACCCCTCGATCACTGACACATTTCCCTTATCCACTTTATTTCCCTTTTCCTCTTCCTGCAGTTCCCTTCTTCATAATTGAGCCCCAGTCTCTATATATCTTTCTCTAGTGATATTTTTCATTCAACACATCTAGTGGACCTCCTTACTTAGATGATCTTCCTTATCCAATGTGGATCTGAAAAATCCAACTGACATGGGATCCCTCTATGGGCATAACTCCAATGCCTCTAGCCCACCTCCCCACTATTGTGGCTCGGACATAGACTCCACAACTCCCTGCCAACATGGTTCCTATGTGGATACCCCACCTCCCTCAGGACACAGTTCTGACATGGCATCCTTGCCACAACTAATATCAACTCATACTCATCTAAAGAAAATATCGTCAGATTTCGTCATGCCAAGAAACCATCCTTTATATATGTTTCCTTATTCCCAGCCACAATACCCTAATTTTTTTTTGTTCTCTCTATGATATTTTTATTTGGTGACATAAACATCAAATCTAATCACAATAGACCTCTCTATGGTAACTTTATCATAATAGGTACTCTCCAAATCAAATTTCTTGAAACCGTTATTTTGAAAACCTGTTACGCCGATGTTTTTCATAACAAACATTATGAATCTCCATGGTTTAGAACATTTTTAAGATCTAGATAAAGACATCCATCATTGTTAATCAAAAACATTTTATTTTCAATCCCAACCCCCTAATTTAAAATAAAAATTATGGTTTTCTCTCTTAATAGGGGTTTCCCTTCTTGTAACTATTCTATTTAAACAATTAAATTTACAGTTGTTTTATATATATAATACATAATTATTCTTTCTTAATTTTCATATACAATGTACTTTGTCCCTCTTTCTATGTCTGTATTTAGTCCCGATTTCTCTATAAATATTATGTATTTATATTATGTTTATATTATTCAGTATAATAACATTATTTATATTTATAATAAATTAAATATTTTGTATATCACACTTCATTTTACATTTCTTCTCAGAACATCCATTCTTGTTTTCTTTGATGGTAATATTTATATATCACACAAAGTTATTGATCCATTTTTTTAATCTCTATTTCGCAACGATTTTTTGTAAATAATTCACAGTTTTAATAATTCACTATTACTTTTCTAATTGTACATAATATTCCTAATTTTCTATAGCATAAAATTTAAAATTCAATACATATATAAAATAAAAATTCCATGTGTATTCAATATTCTTTTATTTCACTAATAAATTTTAATACGTTTCCTCTTTTGTGTAGTATATGGTTTCAAAATTCAATTTATATTCAAGAATAATTCAGTTACACTTCATCTGGATTTTCCTATTAGACACTAGTATATAATTTCTAAAATATATTATCGTACTAATTATTTAGACTATTTTTTCTTCAAAATTTAACACGAGCATAATATGAATAAAAAATTTAGTATTTAATACATATAGATAACGTTTTATAAAGTAAATGAAGTTAATTACAATGTTATACACTAATATCACGCCAATATTTTCTATCTATAAATCAAAAAAAATATATTAGATGTTTTAGTGTTTAGTTTTCTTATACATCAATAATTATGTGTATAGGATTTTAATTATATATTTAATTTTTATAATCATATTTTTAATTTCAATATTTCATTGGAAAAATCGATTCATGGAAGCACAATGATTTTTAAAGAGTTGGTTCCAAATATTTGTGGAGTGGTTGGATATGTGAATGAATGAGTCTCTACTTCAATCATTATGATCTTCTTATTCAACATTATTTAATCACAACATGTTTTTCTTAATAATTTCCATTACATTTTTACATCCCCATTTTAATAAAATTTATTTATTTTCAATGAAAATGGATATAGGTGTAAGAAAAAAACTGGGGATATCCTATTAGGACTAGTTATCAAGGTAATGTAGCATAAATAAGTTGAATCAATGGTGGTTTAGATGTTTGCAACCAATTTATATTTCTTATTTCTTGAATCCTGAAATATTAAATCTTTATGATTTTAATATTTTCCAACTGACTTGATGATTTCGATTGATAGTACTGTCATGATTAATTATAGTAAACTAATTTATAGTTTTAATGTGTATGTTTCTACAATGAATGAAGGGAATTGCTCATTTTTTAGGAAGTAAGTTGTTTTTAGATATCCATTTAAACAACATCATATTTATGTTTTTTTCAATATACAAATTTTATTATTTTGAAATTTTGATTTCTTTTCAAAACCTTTTTAATCAATAAATGAAATTATAAAATAAAACCACTTTGAAAATGTTCTACTTTGTTTTCCATTCCATGAGAAGGATCATTTAATGTCATTTTATTACTGCTCAAATTTTTTAGTTTCATTGTTTTATAACATTAAAATACGTTAATAAAATTATTGACTTAGTATTTTTCATTTACAAAAACTTTGATATTAGTGATCCTATCCACTTCTTCATATATTTTGGTCTAAATTATGTTTTTATGAACATATTAAACAATTTAGTTATAGATTTTCCATATTTATTATTTAAAATCACATATGAATTAAATTGAAAACTTTTCTACATTTATGAATTTATGTAATATTCCAATTGAACATATGTGATGTTTAATGCATTTATTATCATTCATATTCATTAATTATTATATATTTGTATATAAATTTAAATATGAATTTCATATTAAAATTTTTATTATCCATACCTTTTTAAATTTTAATGTTTTTCATTAATTATAATTATGAAATTGATAGAAACATTAATTCAACTAAAACATTCTTTTCATTTATTATCAATGAATTTTATTTTGATGAAATTCATAAAATCCTATTTAAATTTAATGTTATTTTATTTAATTGTACCGTCCATTGGATCCTATGTGAATGAAATGGTGTGTTGATATTATCATGATACTAGAGGGTCTAATATGTGCCATTTTTTAAGGTATGTAGGACAGAAAACCTTCATGGTAATTCACTATGAAATCCAAATATGGAGTTTTATTTTATTATGCCCATTTGATTTATTTTTTTTACTTTGTTAAACCTTGGGTGGGATGAGGGGGGAGGACACTTCTCATCGTTAAAATGTAAATATAAATTATCAACATCCTATTTTCATATAACCAGATTTGTAATCAGGTCTAGACATGTATATAATGAAAATATATCAATATATATACACTTAGAATTAAATGTTTAGGTTTAGTGTATTATTTGAAAATTTACTATATGAAGACCCAAATAATATCATGTAATCCAAAACCGAAGTATAATTCTTAAAAAATGAAATATCTTTTATTGGGACAGTCAAATTTAAAAGAAATTCAATGAATACAAATTTTTCAACTTTTAGAAATAAACTATGTAGTTAAATATGTGTTTATAACAAAATTTAATTACTAAAATGATGGAGTTTGGAATGTTCACCCAAATTCTAAATGTTTTTGATTTACATTACCAAATGAGTAATATTTAAAAATTCTTAGAATGATTTTGTTTGGTTCTAAAAAAGTTTGCTGTTGAATCCTTCTTATATAAGGTAAAACAAGGATTTCCCATGGTTTTAGCACCCATTGAGAGTTCAAATCAATTCCAATTGGATTTTTATCCACATCTTAATCGTGAGTGAAAATCAATAAGGAAAAAATTTCTTCTTATAATTAAGAGAGTTTAGTGAAAAAATAATAATTAATATCTGATCAACATGGGTGGAGATGTTATAACATTAAATCGTATTATTGTGAGTGGATTTATTGTAATAAATTACTATTCCATTTAAAATTACCTTCTCATTGTGATATGGTTAACCTTTCCCGGATTGAACATGTTAGTTCCCCTCTGGGATCTAGAACCCCATTGGTTATGTCATTTTTTACCATTACTGACCATAAAACCAAATCAATCATGTGAAATGTGGCATACAAATTTCTATAATGAACATATTATTCAAAAAAATTTGTTCCATATTATTTACAAGATCTTATAGACCCACTCAAAATTTAAACGTATACCACATATTTTTAAATAGACATCAACCCTCTAATAGTCCCACAATTCCCACACTACTAAATATTTAGAATCATTATTTCATGTTAACATTTATGTTACAATTATAAAAGATAATCTAGAATCCTAATATCTCAAATGTTTAAATGGTTGAATCTTCCATTTTAATGATTCTCTTCCTATATTACTTGTTGAACTTCTTTCAGGATCAATAGGGATAATTTTATTTCCATCAAAGTCTCTTCAGCAACTATTCATAAAAATTATTTTACAGAATAAGCATATTTTGATTGATATTAAGGTTCTTATATTATAATATGCTGTGAAAATTGTTTTATTCATGATATCCTCACCAATATAGTCTCTATGGGGACTTCTACACTCTCTAACATGGATGGAGATGCAAACATAATATAATTTTTATTTAGCTATCGTGATACTAAATCATCCAATATTGTATTTGAATAGATCCCGGGCCACACCCAAGAATATTCATGATATATCTGGACAATATAATTTCACAACTACAAATATGACCTATTGACACATATCTATGTCCACATTTAATTAAAACAATGGAAATATGTCATCAAATGCCACAGTTTTTTTAAAAATATATCAATATATCTCAAAATATCAACCCCTCCCACTATATCTATTTGTGATTGAGCTGCGTCCGTATAAGATTAGGGATTAATTTTATTTTTTCCATAAAAATGTTATATTTATAAGTTCTAAATATTAATTTTAATGAGATATGTTCACATAAAATTTAAAAATTTCACTTCAGTAATTTTCTTTTAACTCAATTGATCTAATGATATTTAAAACATTATGTAAATAATTTTATCTTCTCTTAAATTGTTCTATTTTGTGATAATTTCTGGTATTATACTATTATATATGGTCAAATGAATTACATTTTTTATGCCTTTTATTCATTTCATTCCTATTTATTTTTTTGAATTATATTCATTTATATATAATTAACTTTTATAAGATTGAAATTATTATTTTTTATGTTTAAAATTTTCTTTAAGATGGGTTCCCATGGGTAGTATAATGTATTCCCATTAAACCATAATTTATATTTCAAGAGGTATACTATGATTCTATAAATTCATAATTCGCATTAAAATTAACATACTTTTAGTTGATATACATGTACTATTCAATTAAATATATTTATGCTATATCAGATTTTGATTAACACCATTTTAGTGGATTGTTGAACATAAAAACATTTTCTATGTACAATGAAGAATGTTATGATATATATAACTTATATATTTTGATATATATACGTAATGATATAAATTCTATATTGTACATATAAAAAAAATACTCTCCTTATACTATTGATACAATATGTTGTATGTATATGTTTTATTTTTTAAGAAAATAATTCATATATTCATTTTGTTAATATTTTAAATTCAATTGTACATGGAATTTTTAGATGTAATTGTATTTGTTATTTTTTATGATTTAATTCATATTTTTCATATTTAACTGTATTATATTTCAGGTTCAAATGAATTTAATTTTGAGAGTTGAACCACAAAATCAAATATCGTAACATGTGTAATACATGGTTCTATTGATAATTATTTTATATTACTAACTCAAACCATGATTTCATTTAAAATTATGTTAGATTCAGAATTTTTTGATATTATCAGATTTTCGATAAATTAATACAATGTAACCAGTCATATCACACTTCATCCAAGACAAGTGATACCAAGGATTTTGTTTTAGATTTTCCTAGGCATGAAGTCATGAATTACAAGTATGACACAGGTAATTATGAAAATATATATTTAAAATAGTTTTTCATCTTAATATAATATTAATTTCAATCCAAACACTTATATCATACACATAATGTTTTTTTCAACAAAAATATTTTGAACATTGTATTCTCATTACCATATTTATCTAATTTTTATATTACTACATTGGCCTCAATATATTAATCTTCCTATTATGTTATATGTTAGTTTATTATATGTATATAAAAAATTTTGATATTACAAATATTCTTATTTTAAAAATTAATTTAACCCTATATTTCTTCTTGTATGTGTTGAAATAATTGTTTAAACTCACAATTATTATATATTTGAAAAATTTATATGTTATAATATCAATTTGGAGACATTCATTATTTTTATCTGAATATCCATGCACTATTTTAACATTTTTTTTCTAATTGTAATTTATGTTTAGTTCAGTTTTGGTTTTCGACAACCAATAGTTCTGTTTTCTACTAAGATTGTAATTTTCTACTATGTTGTAATCTGGTTTTTTATAGTTTATAACACCCAAAAAGATTACAAAATAAAAAAATGTGAGTATACTTTTCGACCTAAATTCAACACCTCTTGAATCTTCCATAATTTTATTATCCATTAAAACAATATATAATCATGAGAAATTAAAAAAAACAATCTCTTTATATATATATATTTTTTCTATTGAATCAATGAATAAATAAGAATATTATCTCTAAAATAGTCCACTTGATTTTATGTACATGTATAAAATCATATTAGTATTGTACTTGAAAACACTATGTGTATTGTTAATAATGAAAACAATGAATACGCACTCAAAATTCCCATATTGATTATAAAAATTCTTCTTAAAGTCACCCTCTTACTTCATCCTTTTTTGATGACTACCAGACCAAAATTTTATTTTATAAAACCAATTGTATCCCTCTGACTAGGGTAGTAGTTAATAAAAACATGTGAAATGATATTTATTCTTTACCAAAATTGTCAAAAATCTTATATTTATTACATAATTTCATGAAAAAATTGGTTTCTATTAAAAATAAAATTGGTGTTTCCCACACAAAACTCATTATTGAATAAATACATTCTACAAAAAGTCATCAGACTACCAAATTCTCTCCCATAAATAAAATGGTTCCATGTGTGGTGAAAGAAACTATATATGTCTCATAATAGTTAATAATGTAATTGAAAACACTATGTCCTTCATATGTGGTATTTTGATGTAATCCATTGAAAAAACATCTAGATACCTATCCACATCACTAAAATATATGTGAGGGTAATTTCATTCCATAGAACCACGAACTAATACAATATAGAAAAAATAAGGATCTAGTATCTTTCACCATCAAATCCTTCCTAGTTAGTTGAATATACCACTCACCCCTGAAATTGTTTATACTTCCATCGAGTGTATAAAAATAACTCTTCAATAGTATAAATCAATTTAATCATTAAATTATACTAGTCTTCTTGATCCAGAAATCTAACCATAAAAAATTACTCAAGAATTAATAATTCCTATTTTCACATTATAGATTAAGATAGAGTAAAAATGGTATTGAAACCAAATCTCAATTGTTCATCGCAGCACATAAAATATCTTATTTATAAAATGGAATAAACTCATTACACAACACTAAAAGATCCTCTAAACCTCAATTGTTAAATTAATGAAATGATCCAATCTAATATTACTAAAAAATTATAGTATATCCACGGAATATCTTACAACCTTCCATAGATTGATTTAAATTCACATAAATTTATTTTATCATTATCAATAATAATTTTACTCCATCAAATCCAATAATATATTAACCTTTGTTTCTTAGATGGTCTTATAACTCAACTCTGAGACTCTAACTCGTCATATCTCATTAAATTCTCTTCAATTTCATTCCAATCACTTAGTCAGATGCACCACTATAGATCACACATGTGAACTGCTCTATATATCACCCAATATATCAAATATTCTCACATTGTAGACATGTGGATGGGGATTTAGAAAAAATGAATTTGGGTTTCCCAAATACCAATACTAAATAAAGTACAATGATCATCTTTTCTTATAATTATAATATGACACCTTCGAAAATTTCCTATAGAGGTGATTTTACTTAATCTTTTAATACATAAAAGATTTAATCCCTCCAACATAAGGATTAAGTATACAACCCACCTTCCTTGTTCCTTTAAAATATTTATTTTTGAATGACATCACACTATCAAAAAATATACAAGAGGTAAATATCATAAGGATAATCTGTGATGAAATCATTGATTATAGCCTCATCAAAAATCTACTTTACTTAATACTTATATAAATCTTAAAATTTAACAAATATTTACCATTTCAATGAATTTTGATTCATATTGAATCCCTGATAGTTTCTCTACTCAAAATATAAGATATCTCAATCTATAAGATTTATTAATCTTGTCTATTATGTTTTGGTCATTGATTATCATTTCAAATCACTTTTAGTAATATTATTATCCTTTCATTCTCCCTAAATAAATTATCAACACATTTTATTGGGAATCTTTAGTAATCCAAAAACCAAAGCCTTATTTAACGGACTCTAGGTTATATTGAAACATAATGATACATGTGATTTTTAGGTAAAATTCATATGAATTATTCATCCACATATACCCTCTAGATAATGGATCATTATAGTCGACAAAATCTATCTTAAAATAATTTATTTATGGAATATTGTTTTCAGTATCACTATTAAAAACCAAGATAACATGCATCCATTCCCCTAATAGTGAAGGGTATGTAAGTTCATTCTCAGATTCTCATTTCCCTCCCCTTGGAAAACTAGAACACTCTAAATTATTATATTCTACAAAACATAAAATAATTTCCAACAAAACCTTTTAATTCATCTGTAATTAATTACCATAAAAAATAACCTTCCATGTAATGACTAAGAGAAATCCTTTTTGATGTTCAATTTTTGTTTTGAATATTGTATTACAAGACATAATGAGGATTTTGATTATGGTAGTTACAATTATATTAATTGAAAATATATTTTTAGTTTATATTCAGTATGTTTATATCCATAATATTAAATTATAGGTCATAATATTTTTTGGGTACCTAGGATTTTCATTGTGTTGGAATTTTTTACATGATATTTATGTGATGTTTATAAACTATATTATATATGAATAAACACATATTGTATTCTGAAAAAATGTTATTAACATTTTTACTTTTTAATTATATATTCAAATTAATTATTACTTAGGTTAGAGAAAATTCCTCCCAGTATATATGATTTACCATTTTAAATCAATCATCAACTGATAGCCCGTTAGAAGTAAACTTGGGTAAAAACTCCTAATCAATTTTCTAATATATGTGTGACCTATGTGGTGCTAGGATGATTTATTTTTATTCTCAATTTGATGTGGATTATAAAAATATTATTCACGCTGGTCCTTCAATGAATATTAGGAAAAATATAATCATAAAAGCTTGTATTCTTGAGTTCTAAATGAAATCATAAAGGTTACCCATGAATTGTATTGGGTATTATTTTATGGGATATAACAGAAAAATTAATAAATGAGTACACAATATTAAAAAACATTAATAATAATAATGACTTTAATGAAGTAGAATAATTTAAAAAACATTAATCTTCTCCAATTTTTCCAAGTTATATGTATGAAAAATTATAGTGGATGAATCAATATTGAATGTCAAATAGGATTTTATCTAATAATTTTTTATAGAATAGAAAATGTAACAAGAAATATGTTCAGATAAGTATATTACAACTTATATAATAACTTAAATAAGGATTCATGTACAACTACTCAAAATGAATGACAATAACTACATTATATTGTATACGGTAGAGACAATAATTCTTATGATCATTTGATATATGTGATTTATATTTATAATAATTAAAATAAAAGGAGAACTTAAATATTTAGTGGTTCATTGTTATCTTTAATCAATAATGTCTCCCACTCTAAAATTTTATCACGAATGGATAGATCAGAGGAAGTTTCTCCTATATAGTACATCCATAATGTGTAAAAATGAAAACATTTTTTTTGGATAAGATCATTGCATTCAAGATCCAATGGTATTCCTTATATCTAAAAAAATATCTTTTAAATTATTGATAGAATCCACTAGATTATATCCATTGAATTCTATTAAAAAATCCATAGAGTATTTTATCATGATTGGCACATCTACTATGATTTCCCAACATGAAATAGATTCTAAAACCTGAACCCAATTTCAAGATAGAATTTCACATGGCCAAAGTAATGCCCCTCTATCACCAATTCCTTGAAACTAGGTTCAAGGGTTACAATAATACCATGAGAATATTTTTTACACTTATTAATCAAATGACTATAAATAAAATGGATAAAGGACCATTAATTTAATAAATAAATTACATGAATCAAAATATATATTGAAAAAAATATAATGATATATATACAAATCACTATATAATTAATTCATAATGGTATTGTAACTTCAATACAAACAAATAAGAATAATTAATTCATCCTCAAAATCTTTTCTCAATATTCTAGGTTAAGATCAACATTTTAGACACCATGCGTAAATCCAATATATCTGTAACTGAAAAGTAAAAAAAATAAGAAAACATGTATGTTTACTAATATTAACATACTAAAGATATTATAGCACCCAATATGATATTTTCAAAATAACACAAAGGATTACCATTTCCACATAACCTTTGTAATAATGTATAATTGATATAGAAACATATGACCCCATACTACGATTTATTAATCATTAAAATTTATTCTACTAATGTATACTTTTAATACTGATGTTATGACTTGAAATAGGTTGAAATCAATTATATTTTTAGTTTTTTTGGTATTTTATAAGCTTCGTTAATGTTTTATAATTTTCAATTTTTTATTTAAAAAATCTACAACACCCTTTTTAGGATTCTCTTCAAGATCCACCAAAGAAAGAACCAATCAAATTTGAACTAAATAAAAATTTTCCTATGGTCCTAGGGGACTAGGTTGAAATAATAATGGATAAATTTTTGTCGATTTTGTTCTCAATTTATTAGTATTTTCATGATTATGGGGATGATTATAATGATGATGCTAGTGGAGTGGTCGATAATGATGGAGATGATGTTGGTGGTGGTCACACACAAGTCGATAGTGTTGATATCAGTGAAGATGGTGATGAGGATTCAGATAATGATGTTGAGATAAATTATTTATATTTTCCATATTTATATAATTATAATTTTGATTATAAAATGATTTTTTATTTTTTTTGTATATTTCTTTGGATTTTGGTTGAAATTGGATGTTACATGTTCTGTATTCAGTATGATATAGGGGTGGTCTCTAGGAATATGGGTACCGCCCTACAGTGGTTTAAACTGTGGCTATACATGGACTACAACCATAGTTTAAACCCTGGAATTAGGTTTATAGAACCATGATTTAACTATGGCTATATAAGGATATTTTCAAGATTTAAAAAATGTCTATAGATGGGATACATCCATAGTTTAAACCATGGAATTAGGCTTTTATAGTCCTAGCTAATGTGGAGTTTTATATAGATATTTCCATGGTTTAAAACACGAAATTATAATTTAATATCTATGGTCTAACCATGTATATGTCTAGAAACTACCTTGGTTTAAATTATTGAAATAGATAATTATTAGCACTATGTAAACTGTGGATTTAGTTAGACCTTATTGTAACGGAAATTTTGGAAAAGGTTTTTGGGCCTATTTCCATGGTTTCAAATGGGGGAAATAACCTTATTTTATTGTTGTGTAAAGAAACTTCATTATACATTTCATCTAATTTTTCATCCCCTGTTTTGAACTTTTAACCACCTGTACAGTCTCTGTATTTCTACATATGAGGATATTATAAATTCATTTACTAGAATAAGCCTTAAAGATAATGTTAACTTCACCACATTAATTATTTTTATTCTCAATTTAAATTTCAATGAGATAATAAATCATATTGATTAAATGAGACTATAATTCAGTAATTTATGTTTCATCCAATTAATTTTTCACCCTAAGTGAATCATTATTACCTATTTGTTGTAATTTATATTGAAGTGTTGAACAAACATGATTGTTTCTTGCCCAATAAGGTTCTTATATAACATATATAATATCACTTAAGATAATTTTTTAAGTTAAATGTTTTAATAGATTCTTATATTACATTTATACTACACAGGGGTTAATCTCATTGTTTTGTTTGGTGACAATAACCTTATTTATCTACAACAATTTTTTTTTATCAAATCGAGTGTCATGTTTTATATCGTTTCATCTAAAAAAATTAACGAAATTACTCCCACTAAAAAATAGTACCCTATATATCGTATCCATTTTTAATGGAAACATATATATTTCCACATGAATTACATTATATCTTTCATGTAAATTAATTATGACCATTTCTTATATAAAATAATGGTTAATCAAATCCTATATTTTACTATAGGATACATGAGCACAAAATCCATTATATATTCCTTCGTATGGATGAAATGAGCCCTATTACCCTCATAACCTAATTATTAGGGTTCCCACATAGCCTAATCCAAACCAAACAATAAGAATAATTTGGAAAATGCTCATGGGGTATACATATTTACTTGAATTAACCAAAATGATAACATTGTGTCCCTTTTAGGTTTTATTACATAAAAAAGATAATCCATGGGTACTTAGTTAAGCACGAATGTCTTTCTTGGGTGATAAAGTTATTGACATGTGTCACTATGGAAGTAATCTTACACTGGTATTAATGGGGGTTTATTAGAATCACCAATTTAATATAAATCATATTCATATAAAATTTATAACTATTTAAACATGTGAAATATTTTTTCCTCTTCTATTTTATTCATTTCTATATGAGTTATTATATTGATTTAGTTTTAGAATCCTTATTCCAATAACAAAATTAATGTTCCCACACAAAAATAATGTGTTTCTTTTTATATACCTGAGACTTTGTGTAATTGATCTGAAAATAAAATCCATGTATATTCATTTATATCCAAATTAATATTATACATAAGGTATATAAACATTTCATGCAAACACATAGACAAATTTATGAGTTTTTTATTTATATTTCTACTATGAACTTGTATATTCATGAGTATGGTTGATTGTTATGGAAGGATTAGTGTTTTTAATTACCATGGTAATGAAATGAAAACTATAGAGAAAAATTTGAATGAAAATAAATGTAATGGTTACAAAAAGAAGTGAAATAAATGGAAAAAATTAATAAATTAAATAATTTAATATATAAAAAATGTTACATATATGTATGTAGTAAATAATTATTAGTTAAAGAACTCGATTGACTTGTTTTGGAATTTATTTCCTTCATTCTTGTAGAAGGTAATTCACGGGATCTGATTGAAAAGGAACTTACCAACATTGATGTTTCACCAATTGTGACAGATAAAATCATATAGTTTTTCAACTATAGAACTTAATAATACATGATAAAGATGAAATATGCTTATAATAAGATCATATTTTTACTAAAACCTAGTGTGTTACATTCATGATTGATTTCAAAAATTATTAAACGACCATGTTTGGTTACAAATGAGATCAATTACCACAAAATATCAGTGTTTTAAAAATGTAAACCTTCTTATATTAAAGAATAGGTTAATGTAGATAAAAAAAGAAGCACAAATTATGAAAAAGTTAAATATAAAATAAATCTCATTCCCCAAGTATGTATATATGGACAAAATTTTCAAACAAATATAATTCAAGGAGTTCAAAACATTTTTATGACGTAGAATATAAGAGAATAAGGGGGAAAGTCTTCCAAAAGGATGTACTTCACTCAAACACTAGCCACTACATATGTATAATCTAAAGAAGATATGTCTTCATAATCTCTCTTATTTTATTGTTGATTGGTTCTATAAAAATTCTAAATGGCTCTAAATGGTGATTTTTAATGATTTAGTTTAATTAATTAGAATAAGAGTGTGCACCATCTCCTAGCCTCGTGTTCATAGACAACCTATTTTAAATTATATTTATAATTTCCACCTTGAAAAGATATCACTATTTATTATATTCTTCATGTTAAATGAAGAATTATCCTCTATATAATTCAAAACAACAACATTCATTCTATAACAGCCTTCATTACTCTGAAGTTGGAAAAAACTCATTATTGATTCAACATTAAAATAATTTTTAAACAAGCTTCAATGGAGATTTTATCATTGGTTTTAAAGACCCAAGATTAACATACATTGACATTAAATATCTTTTCAAAAATACATAATATATTATATAAATATATTAGCAACGTCCATATTAGTTTAGTGTCATAGGAAACTTGGAACATAATCTTCTAAACTGGTGAATGATCTTAAACATCACCCATAATGATCTTCCCATTTTTTCCCTTCCTAAAACCTTTCTTTATATCCCAGGGTAAAGAAACCCTAAAAAAGTGTGAGATCAAATTTTTAGTAAGGGTAATCATGAAGAACATCAAACAAAAAAAACATAAGAATCTGAAAACATGAACATAAATTTTGAATATCAAAATCATGAGTCTTGAAATAAATCATGGCAGTACGTAAGGCATATATCATAAAGGATCATTAACCATGATAAAATATCATTGGCATAAAACATAGGATTGTGGAAAATAAATATGCGTATAATATAATTTACATTGTAGCCAAGGTATTACTTCCAAGACCATCATAGTGGACAAAGTCTTTTACTGAACCGAGTGTACTTATCTTCCCACCCATGTATTACTAAGCCTAATTAACATGCCATTCTAGACATATATTGTGGAACCATATTTACTTTCGAATCCAATAATGTCTATATCATGAGATATAAATATTTATCCAAGGAATTCATGGGAGATATAGGTCATTCCCATATCATAATAAAATCATTATTACATGGGCCTCAAACACATAACTCATTCATCATAGCATAACGCATGAAATAAAATGGGTTTATTAAGCATCATTGCATCGTAACATAATAAATATAAAATATCATTCCATATTATCACACACAAATCATAGTAATAATAGGGATATAAATAAAACCCTATTTATAGACCACCATCGTAGATGTAAAATAAATTTGATAAAACACATGAACTCAATTCTTGAGGAAAATATCATTTCTTCTTCAAAAACATTTCATTTCTCAAAATACTGTGAATTTATAAAAGGAATGAATTTAATGTAAAACAAACTTTAAATATTGGAAATGATGTATCATTGATTTAAGCTATTATGATGATGTTAAAATACATTCATTTTTTATAAGTTAAGAAAACTTACTCCTCATACATTTACCAGAAATGTCAAGAAGTGCCTATGATTGAAAAATCACCAAAATATTCTATTCATACCATTTAATAATAATTTAAAAATTCGTAAAATTAACTTAAACTATTTTATAAGAATAAAAAATATTATATATTTAGTAAAAATGGATGTGGATATTAAACATACCCCCATAAATATAATATATAAACAATGTCAGATAAAAATGGAACTGAATATTTAGCACTTACCGTAGGTCTAGATTCATTTGTATGTGTCTAAAACACATTTATAGTTGGTTTAAAAATATTTTTAACTTTTAACATAACTATAATAATATTTATGATATCATATATTATTCACTTATGACTTTATATTACCTATCTATTTATCAACTCCATGATAAAGCACAGTTTTGGGTAATATTTGTTTTATTTGTCATACGTGTCTGGACTTGTTATTATTACTCTAAATACATAGATAATAATTTAAATAATTCCATAATGTAGAACATGATATAAATATAAAAAATATTTAGAATATAAATATATATATTATATAGATAAATGAAATGAAATACACCATTCATGGAGACGGTAGATCATATGTACACATGAACGTTGTTTCTGTTTCTATGTTGAATTGAATGGAAGCAAGTGAATGAACTATATATATACCTATGAAATGTAGCATTATTATTTCCAATATTTAATTATTATTTATAATATATACTTTATAATCAATCTTGAATGGTTATCATGGAGAATGAATCTCATCACGTCATGGAGAATGTAAGATGTACACACACACGAGCGATGATATCATTCCCTTGATAGTTAAATGGTATGGAGTTGGATTGTATTTGAATTTAAAAGAAATAATATCATGTTATATTAATTATTTAATTCCATTATATTGATCAAAATACCCATCCAAATTAATTGTTGTTGAATAATACATTACACCAAAATATGGAGACGGTAAGTCATACGTACGTACACAGTGGTGATATTGTTATTCACAGGATTGATAAAATGAGGTATAATTTTGTCCCATAAGTATAATAAAATTTCAGTATACAGAAGATACTAGATTTATTATTATATTTTGGGATCATCATATGAAGAGTATGTAGAATAAGAAAAGAGTTTTGAAAGAGGTGATAAAATAATTAAATCTTTTTTGGGTATCTCCTTTTGGTATTGCACAAAATGACTCCTTACGAAGGATTTTTGCACAAAGGCGAGCCTCTAAGATAAATTTAGGGATGTTGGGAGGATATTTGGTCATGTTTGGGAAAATTTAAATGGATTTGGAAGTGTGATTAAAAGAGAACGAGAGGTTCCCTTTTATTAGAGAGGAGAGGACACCTTTGGAAAGTCTTCAAAAATTAATTTATTGTAAATTTGTTTTCAGTTTATAATGATTCCAAACTCATTTATTTATAAGGTAAGAGGAATATCTGTCTAAATCCTCTCAAACAATAAAAATTGGTCGTTTTTTATTTTATTTTATGCTTTAACGTTTTTATTTATCATTATTTAACCAATTTAATTTTATTTGTGTTAATAATATAATAAATATTAAATTCTTACAAATATTTACTTATGTGTAGTAAATTTTTCATAATTAGATACTTTATGACATTTTACACCATATAATTTTCACTTTTTAATTTTTAAATATTTTTTTGATTTGTAAATAATTTAACAATATGTTTTATTTATAAAATATCAATAGTGTGAAATTTGATACTATTCTCAAATATGACTTTAAATAAAATCCAAATAGAGATAAATTCAAAAAACAACACTCAATACATGTCATATTCACCTGAAAAAATTCATTGATATTATTAATTAATTCATATGATATTTATTTTAATATTTGTAAAACCATATATTTGATATTTATATCATTAAAATAATTTATACACCACTACTTTGTCATCATTAATGGTAATTATTTAATCACTAAAAATTCTAAATAAACTCACATGATATAGATAATTTCATTAAATTTTTGGAGACTATTTATTTTTGATGTTTAATCATGTTTATCACTATATTAAAATTATAATACATAAAATATATAAGGGAGTTACATTTTGTCACCTTCTTTTGTTTTAATTATTCTTTCATCTCTTCTATGAAAAAAGTTCTGTAATTGAATCAATTCCTACCCATAGGTGATATTGGTAGACATTAAATAGTACTATATCATTTTGGTAGGTGTTAGGGTAATAATATTTTCTTTATCATATTTCTAGTTACCCTAATTTACCTGATTTACCTTTAAATGTGGTACATAAAAATTATCATAGTTACTATTCATAATATCCAGAAAAAATAAAAATAACATTTTAAATTAATTTGGATCCAATTATATCAAATATAGATACCATTTTCATAATTAAAAAATCTTAATTAATAGAAATCACGTTAAAAAATTAATTCCCATTGTCAAAACAAAAAAAAAGGGTTTTTAAGAAGTAATAACTTATCAAAAGATTGTCATGTTTTTATGTCCAATTTAAATGTGTAATTACATATAATGATATAAATTGGAATAAATGATAAAAAATAGACTAAATGAACTTTAAAATCAATTATAATGATAATCTAACAACATAAATAAATTATACAAAAAGGCAGTTTTAATTAGAATGTAGTAATTTTCAAAACGTATCAAAATATGAATTTCATAAAAAAAATACTAAAATTTCAACAAGGATAAATTTTGATGTCTCTCATCCAAATAAGGCATTGAAATTGAAAAATAGAATTCATAAAAGTGTTATGAAATTTATTTAAAACTGGTTCTCTATCAAGTGGTGGCCAAATTACATTTTTTGAAAAATACATCTTTTATTTGAAAAATTGAATTTGTTCTTATGCCATGTTCATGAGAAAATGCAATATGAATTTTATTATTATATAAAAGTTAAAATACTAGTAATAATAATCATATCAGCTAGTTTATATCCTATTAATTAATAATATTTTAATAATACATAGTTATTTAGTGAAGATTAAGTATTTCATACAACTCCAGTTTTCAAGGAAGGCCGCTCTTGTATGTAACGCAAGCCAAGTCAGTCTAGCATATAGAGCAAGATTTCTTTGGTGTTATTTATAAAATAACCACTACATAGTTATTTTATAAATTGGAAAAAATCTATACTCAATGCTGCATGTACCATATGCCAACTCAGAGTTTCATGTAACATACGACTAGTCGGTTTAGTGTGAGAGGAATTATTGAATTAGTGTATTGCAAGATATAAATGAAAATTTTATTTTTTTCATTAAAATTGTTTAAAAAATATTAGGTTGTTACATTAAATCCCCCTTAATATTAATATCTCTCTATAAATTAATCGGGGTTATAAAATGTTTACTACTTGAATGTTTACTTCATAAAGACCTACATCATAAAAAGGAATACTAAAACATTCATTTAAAAAAGAAATTTAGAAACATATTGGTTACTGAAATTAACTCATTAATGGGATCCACATTGTATAGCATAGGTGGGATGGGAATTCATGGATATGGGAGAGAAAATATAACCATAAATTTCTGACAAAGAGTGATAGAAATAAGATTTGGATAGAGTTAACAACTATAAATCCATAAATCTGTGATAATTTAAGGCACCATATGATTCATTAGATAAGAATATTGAAGATAACATTTTTGGAATTCACGACCGTTTCATTAAATTTCAAGAATTTTTCTTGAGAATAAATACTTACTTTATTTTAGTACAATCTCACCATTGTTCGTGCCTTGAACAATTCCCACTTCATCTCTTATTTAAAGAAATGATGTTGAATTTTTCATTCTTGAATTATGAGCTGATCATGAGATAGAATGATAGATCATACCATCTGTCTCAAAAAAATGGTTCTCATAGATAATAAAATATGAAAAGTACACATATTCTGAGATTATACATTAATCTATCAAACTTCAATCAGAATATAAATTATACTATCCATAAATGGATAAAATTAAAATCCTTCTGAAAAATCAAAATATAAAACATTATAAAGGGGTGAACTAAGTCGAAATAACATTAATCTCCCATATCTCATAAGGTGGTTCTTGGTTTTCACATTCCAAACATGAGAATACCTTAATCATGTATTCTCGTGAAACAAGGTAATAACAAGAATTACATTAGAACCATAGTGAAAACATGTAATATATCAAAATTTACTCTTTCTTTACACAAAAAATAAAAAAATAATATATACTCAAACCATGATATCACTTTTTCCATATATCAGTATTGATAACATTAATACTATCAAACATCTCATTATCTTCTTATCCCATCACTATGTTCATATACTGGGCTTTACAAAAAAAATTCTATCACTTTTCATGGTTACGAGTACCATATAATTATGGAAAACCACAATGAACCAATACATAGATAATCTAATATTCTATAATCCTATAAATGAGATTCAACAAAACTATTTTGGAATCCCATTACATAAACACTTAATCATTCCACAACTTAGTTTCCATACTCAACATCACCAACAGTGATTGCATGGGTTTTGAATTTGTCTCTATCCTTATGAATTTTCTGATGTCGATCATCATCCTTAACCCTTGGATTTTGGCATTGGTTATCATAATTCACCATTTCTTGCACTTGTAACATTGAAGTGTGGGTGGGGCATTCTCTGTTGTCTGTTCACTATTCACATCTTTAGAAAAAAATTTCCCATTGCTTTAAAACTCAACTACTATATAACCTTCTTTTACATACATGAAACACATTTAGTCCCTTTAAGACAATATCCACTATTCTTTTTTCCATAATTTGAGCACATGGAAACATTTATCTTCCATTATACATTGTTTTCAGATATTCCCTTAACCTCCATATTTCTTTTCATGTCAAACCCATGGGATTTATATGTAACACAAACATCCATTTCAACCTTTATAGCACAATGAACAATCCCTTCATAGATACTAAATTCTATTATCACTAATTTCATTTAATGAAATTGTTTTAATTCAATGAATAATCAATCAACATTACATTGAGATTGGATGTTAAAACCAAAAGCATACATTGCACGTCTTGTAAACTTTTTCTCTTATGTACTGTGGGATTTTTCATCCTTTTTCATAAGCTCAAAGTACACATTTTCCATATTTTTTTAATAATATTATGGAAGTACTTATTTATGAATACGTTATGGAATTCAACCCATTCCATGGATTCAATTTCATCTTGCTATTGTGTATACTTTATTATAGTCCACCACTGGTCTGCTTCACCTTTTAAATGATAAACATCCAAAATGAAATTTTGATGTTTCGAACAGTGAATGATGGAATATATCTTTTCAATGGTACTGATCCATAGTTCATTAAGAAGTGGATCAGAAGACCTGCTGAACGAATGTGGATGTTGCCTCATGAATGAATAAACAGAATAATGTTCCCTTCTCTACTCCATTGGAAGTCTAGAATTATTTTTTACTTCTGTAAGTATAGAAAAAAGATTTTTTCATTCCATATCCCATAAATTTTGTTTTTCTAGGAGGAAAATTGTAGCATTTCCCAATGCATTGAGCATTAACATGGTTCTTCATAGTTCTATCCATTTTCTAAAACCAAAAAATAATAGTGTGAGATGAAAAATTCATACTAGGAAGGAAACATAATCAAGGCAGTGTAATTTCAATCTCTAATATATTAGGTCTAATTCTAGGTTATTTACAATCGTCACCATAATTATATTTCTATAACTTAATGGTATACTTTCCTTAGGGACATTTCTGTACATACCATATAAATATCTCTTGGGATGACACTAATGTATTCGCATCCTAATTTCCAAAGGTTGACTAAACCTGGCCCTAATACCAATTGTAATAACACAAGCTTGACATATATGGACATTAAATTTCTGATTAGGAATACATAATAAAATAGAAAAATGTATGCCCAAAAATTGTGTAACTTTAGGGTCTTTTGAAACTTGAAACATAATCTTCTAACTTGGTGAAAGATAATCAACATCTCCAATAATGATCATACCCTTTTTATGACCTAAAACCATTCTTTATATTCTAGGGAAAAGGAAACCTAAAATAGGGCGAGCTTAAATTCTCAGTAAGGGAAAACATGATGAAAATAAAACAAATAATAAATATAATAATTTGAAAGCATGAACATAAATTTTGAATATCAAAATCGTAACCTATGGAATAAATCTTGGTCATAGGTCAGACATAGATTATGAAGGAACATTAACCATGATAAAATAAGAATTGGAATATAACATGGGAATGTGGAAAATAAATTTTTAAAAAATAATATTTCCATATAATTCATGGAATATATTCCAAGGCCATCATAGTGGACAAATTTCATTACTAAACTAGGTTTATTTTCCATTCTAGTCATGTATTACTGAACCAGATTTAATTATTGTTGCATCCTTATATTACTGAACCATATTTACTGGTCATTATATTCATGTCTATCTCATGAGATATAAATAATTACTCAATTCATTTCGGGGAGATATATGTACCATCCATCTACTAATGAAATCATTCTTACATGTGCCACAAAAATATAGATAATTCATCACAGCCTAACCCATGAAATTAAATGGGTTTCCTAAACATCATTCCATCATAACATAATCCATATAAAATAACATTACATCATTAACACACTAAAATCATTTTAATAATAGGGGTAAAATATGTAACCATATTTAAAGAGAAATATCTTAGATATAATAGAATTTTGATAAAATAGTTGAATTCAATTCTTGGAAAAAATATACTATCTTCTTCAAAAACATTTTCTTTTCTCAAAGTATCATGGAATTTTAAAAGAAAATAATTTAATTGAAAATAAATGAGAATTATTGGAAATGATGTCTCTGGGAACTAAGGTGTTATTAAGACATAAAAATCTATTCAGGTTGAATATGTTAAATAAACATTCTCCACATACATTTATTGGAAAATTCAAAAATTTACTCATTTCGAAAAAACAAAAAAAAAATTTATTTTATACCATTTAATTAAATTTTAACAATTGGTAACATTGATGTAATAAATTGTAGAAGAATAAAAAAAATTACGTATTTGGGAATCATTGATTTGGATGATTAATATACACAGTAAATACTTATGTATAAACAAATTTGGATAAAAACGATGTTGAAAATTTACCCCTTACCTTAGGTGCGATTTATTCAGTATTTATCTGAAACTATTGTATAATGGGTTTAAACAAATTATAAAATTGTAACAAAACCATAATAATATTTATAATATCATATATTATTAACTTTTTACTTTATATTACTCATTTATTTATCAATTCTATTTTAAAGAAATGTTTTGGGTAGTAATCGTTTTATTTATCATACATGATTTGACTTTTTATTCTTAATATTATTAATTCTATCATGATTTAATTAAATCCAGAATATAATACATGATTTATATATCATAAATAATCCTTATATAAATATATATATATAATAAATAGAAAATAAAATGGAATATACAGTTCATGGAGATGGTAGGTCGTACGTATGATTGAACGATGTTTCAATTTCAATATTGAATTGAATATAAGCAATTAAATGAAATATACATAAATATAACTAAATTAAGTTTAGTTATTATGTAATATATTTTATTATTATCTATTATATATAATTTATAATCATTCTTGAATGGTTAATGTGGAGAAGGAATCACATCATGTCGTAGAGACGGTAAGCTGAACGGACGCCCGAGCGATGATATCATTCCCTTGATGGTTAATTGTTAAAAAATTGGATGTCATATGAATTTTAATGTAATAATATCATGTTATATTCATTGTTTAAATCAATTATTTTCATCAATATATCCATCAAAATTATGTATTATTGAATATGAAATTACACCACGGCATGGAGACGGTAAGATAAACGTATGCACGCATGATAATATTGTTTTGCCTAGGATGGATAAAAAGAGGTATAAGGTTGTCCCATAATTATTATAACATATCATAATGTATAATATATGTTATTTTCTTTTATATTATGAGAACAAAATAAGAATATGATATAAGGCCATGGCCTTAAACCTTACTTAATATTGAATTAAATGAATAATTCACGTTGAGGATCTTTTCAGGTTTAGAGTTTTAGATAATTAGGACATAACTTTTACATCTCAAAAGATTACAAAGTATAAAATTCTACTACGTTTCCATAAAATAAAAACTCTTAAAAATAAACATGTCTAGTTCCATGTTTTAGGTAGCATGACTTTCCCTTGATCCCATCCTTGACCCTATTCCACGTTAAGTCCCGTGAAAAACATTTCAAAAACATGGGATGAGAATAAAAAGCTCAGTAAGGGATACAAAAAGAATGAAAACTGTTAGTTTTTCAAAATAACAAGTAAACCATGTATACGTTAACAAATTAATACTTTTCACCTTTTCGAAGTAGTAAAAACTTTTCACTGAATAAAAGTTCATTACTTACCCTTCTGTAACCAAAAGATTACCATAAACCCATATAAAGATCACATAACATATAAAGGTAACTTGGGATATAAACATACTTAAGTGGAATAACCATAATGTCGACTTCCACACATATTACTTAATGGAGTAGCCATTCGGCCAACTTCCATACATACTTAATGGAATAGCCATACGACCGACTTCCATACCCAATGCATTGGAGGTTATAACGTAACCACCCGTCCTGGTATTCACGGCACCACCCGTCATATGGTTTATCACGTAACCACCTGTAAAATGTCCAAGTACCATTATAAAATTATAACACATAAAAAACAACATAAAGGAATGATAAAATTTCCATATTTCAATCAAAATATATCATTTAAATATATTGACATAATATAATACTTTATCAAAACCATGTTCAATACCAAAATACAAAAATAAGTATATGGTATTTATTCTATTTTAAAAACATTACGGCTTGTTGAGGAAGCCAAAGATCAAATAATACTCGTGGCGGCGGAAAAGGTCGTTGTCACCGTGTACGTAAAAAAAACATTCCTTTTTGTCGTTTAGTAAAATGCTTCGTTGAAAAAAGATTCCTTTTGAATAAATGTAAAAGTCAAAGGGCTTTATACACCGTATAAAAGAAGGTTGTGTATAAAACAAAATATGCCTCAATGAATGGAGATTGAGACGAAGACCCTTACAAAGACGGTATCATTGGTTTAAGGATAAATCAATTGCATAATTATGTGTGACAAACGAATACACAAAATATAAGTGGATATTAAGTGTAAAACAATCATAGGTTATTCAAACATATTCATAGAACGACATATTAAAGGAGTACAAGTTTATCCCAAAGAATCAAATTTGGGTTAAGAAGTTCCCTTGCAAAACTTTGACGGCCTAAGGGCGTCACTACAAAATTTAGAAAATGAGTTGATGAGAGATAAAAAGGGGTATCTCATCACTTGGACATAAAATTTAAATCAATAAGGATATAGAAGAACATATCCCAACATAAAATTATTTGAATTAAAAGAGATAACAAAATAAGTCTTTTACAAAAAGAGGAGGGTGAAAGGTTCCCTTACCGACATGGGTATCTTTCGAGACATGCACCCCGTGAAAGAAGGACAATACAACATTGATTTAAATACTCATAAATGAATGTATATTACACAATGAGTAAAATAGTGGGTAGTACATACACCACTCAAAGGAAATTTTGGCAACTGTAGCATAAATATCATCGGAATAAAAGTGAGATGAAAAATCCCTTACGAAAACTCGGTAGCCTAACGGCGCCACATAAAACTTACAAAAATGGATTGATGAGATCAAATAGGGTCTCTCATCATATTAACATAAATTTTACAGAAATTGGAATATAAAAGAACATCCCCCAACATAACAAAGAGGATCTTAAAATAAGTGACATAAAGGAGAGTACTTTAAAAGAAAGTGAGGGGTTTGATCTCTTACGAAAATTCGGCAGCCTAACAACGCCACTCAAAACTTCCAAAGTGGATTGATGAGAGAGAATAGGGTATCTCATCATATGAACATAAAAATTACAGTAAGAGTAATATAAAAGAACATCCCAATAACAAGAATGATGAGCTTTAGAAGGAATGATATAAAAGAGTGTACTTAAAAACAAAGAGAGGAGTAAGATCCCTTACCTCGGGTCCGACTTGACTCAATCGTTCTTTAATCTCCTGAATAATAAACATGAGTTAATTTATAATTCCTTAAGATACTTTTTCAAGTTAATTATTCCTTTTATATCACTTATTACCATGTCATATACATTATGTAATCATTTATGTTAATAATGTTGGTTTTGTAGATACATGGTTCTTAAGTCGAAAGTGGACTTCTTACAATTACATGTTGCTCGTGTGGTCAATGGTTAATTATATCCCGAATTGTATTCATCATGTATATATCATACATATCATATATATCCAGTATATTCATTCATTTATAATATTACATAACATTTAGAGTTAAGAAATGAAATGCACCGTTCATGGAGACGGTAAGCCGTACGTACGCATGAACGCTACTTCCATTTTTATTTCATATTTAATGGAATTAAAACATAATGATACATAATAGTATATTAATTCCAGTATGGTATCATACATAATATCATTAAATATATCTTTTATACGTACCACATATGGTATTAATGAATAAAATCACTTTGAGGGGGCGGTAGTCCACACTTCCTTAAATAAAGATATCGCGTTTACCCATAATGGAAACCATAAAGGTATGACATAAATGAAAAATACAGAATCTTAAGTAAAAAATTAACATATTAGATATCATATATAAATATAGTGTCATCTTAATTTCCACCTTTGAAGGTGTTAGAAGAATGTTGAACAATCATCGTTTCGGGAGGCAGAAATTCGCCATCCACGGAAACAGTATATTCTTTAACCATTAGATGTAGGTGTGTGTAAGTGTAGCTCGAAACCTTCTTATAACAACATCCTAGTATATTGATGATACTGGATTTGTTACAAAATAAATGAATAAAAAGATTATAGGGGGTTGGAGAAGCAAAATAAAACAAAAGGACTCAAGCGAAGACACTACCTTAAAATCGGGTAACTTCCTTTGATTTGAGCTCAAAGGCTTCCTTGGAAAAGATTCTGCCCAAATTGAGACTTCAAGGAGTTACAGAGGGATGTGTAGAGACGAAATGGCCAGGGTTTGGCCGAGCCAAAGTCTTTGTATGTGTGGGTAAGGAAGTAGAGGTGGGGGCCTTTTATAATAGGAGAGGAGGGGCACTCTTGGAAAGTAAGCAAATGTTACTTTATTTAAAAATGATTTTCGGATTTAAAAGGTCCCACATTGATAAAATTCGTGTATAAGGTGATAATGGTTCAAAGTACAGCCATCCAATAGGTTTTGGACATGTGTAGTTCTTAGATATTACATTATCTTTCTCTTTTATTAAAATCGTTAAATAATGAGGTCATCGCTGCATCATCATGATGTCATAAATAATTTAATTTATTTAATGTCTAAAAATTATAAAAAAAATACTATGATGTAGGAAATATTTTTATATTTCAAATAACTCTTTAGAGTAAAATTTATGACTTGTATAACCCCATGAAAAAATAATTTTGGTAAAACATCTCATGTTTTTGTCATTTTTACTTTACCATTAAATAAAAAGGTATTTATGTCATTTTCCAACCAAAGTGGCTCCATGGAGTCCACAAGTTTACCCATGGATTGTCTTGGTCGTCCATGACACATCCAATGAGGGTAAGACATGTGTGTAGGCCATTTAATTTTATTAAAACATTATTCTTACCTTAAACTACACTAATTACCTCTAATCGCGATTAAAAACTTAATAAGTTACTATTCACCAAAAAATTATTTTAATCTCATTGAACCACATTTTACATCTTAATGACAACAATTTATGTCGGATTTTTGAAATTCAAAACACAAAGGTGGAAAAATTTCATTTAAACGGAAAATGAGTTTTTATAAGTACCACGTGTGGTTTCAATATTCATCAAAAATTGAAGTTTTTCAGAAAATTACCAAAAGTTCACCCTAAGATATATTTGATATTCTGAATTCAAAAATGATGTCTATTTTACAAAATTAAAAACATATATGTTGCATTAATTAATTTAATAATTAATTCTCACTGTCAAAACAAATAGCGTGTTTTTATGAAAGAAAATGTATCAAATGATTGACACTAGTTTAAGTCTGATTTCAAAGTGAAATTAATTCCATCGACCACTATTTGATTAAATGGTAAAAATATATTCTAATTTCACTTTAAAACCAATTAAAAGGATAATCTAATCATATAAATAAATTAGATTAAAAAGAGGTTTTGAATTAAAATACAAATTTTTTTACTATTCATTAAAAATTGTACTTTTTCGGAAAAATACCAAAAATTTACACAAAGTAAATTTTGATGTCCCGATTCTAAAGAAGAATTTTATTTTGTCAAATATAACACATAAAATTTTCAAAAAGTGGATTTAAAAGGGGTTCACCATCTAAAGGCGGTTAAACGACCTTTTAAAGAATATTAGAATGTTTACGCTTAAAATTGGATTCATTTGCATTTTTAATCTTCTAACATTTATTGTAAAAAGTAAAAATATTTTACAAACATATATAATCATTTGGTAGTTAGTTCTTTTCATTCTCGCTATTACAACGGCTAGGAATTAACTACCATTTAAAATAATATTATTTTATTATTAGAGTGCAACATAAGATTCCCAAGAAATTCGTTGTTGCGTATTGGGTACGCCATCGAGCATAGAATCACCATTAAAGTAATATTAATATTTTATTCACAAATATGGATAAATACAAAAAAATTTCATATTCTTTATTTACCTGGGGTGTTACATCCTTCCCCCCTTTTGGGAATTGCGTCCTCGCAAATTTAAAAATTGAGGTTGGAAACATCCTTGAAAGTCTCACGTCGGAACAAGAGTCGGTAAAACAATCACTTTAAAATAAATAAAGATAAGTACAAAGGTCACCCAAGTTAACCCATACGAGGATTCCAAGTACGAAAATATGGACATGGAGGAAAAAACAAAGGGTCATGTTCTGATAGAGAGTGATAGAAAACATGTTTAAGAGAAAGTAACCACAAGAAAATCACAAACTTGTGATGGGTTAAACGGTATTCGATTCCCCAGTAGGAAAATTTAATAGACAACATTTTTGTTTTAAGTTACTTTATATTGAGTAATTTATTCATAAGGAAACATAATCACATATCATGTTGACTTTCCACTTTTACACAAACTCATATTTTCTCCAAAAGACAAGTATTTAGGAAGACTTATTCACATTAAGAGTACTATAATCAACTTCTAGAGAATCACCTAATCCAAAAAAGAGAACTATATACTTCCCATGTCTTTAGACCAAAACCAAAACCAAAAAGGCTAGTACAAGATTAGATTATCCAGAAAAGGATAACCCCTTATAAAAAGAAAATCTATTCTTAATCTCCAAAATTTGTCCAAAAAAACCCAAAGTCCAACGAGGACCATTCGATAATCAAATTGTCCACAAAATTCTTCAAAGTAAACCAAAATAAGATTGAAACCCAAATATTTGAGGGATTTAGTCACATATTCTTCCAAGTAAAATCGTATCATTTATCTCCAAACAACATTAGTTGCTCTTAATGTCTCGTATTGAAAAGTTATTAACCTAATCACATATCCTCCATGATAGGTTAATAAATATCCATAGATAACCCAAAATCAACTTACTCTTAATTCATAAAATCATCTAACTAAAAAGAATCAGTCAAACTAACCAGGGACATCACGTAGTCCAGTGGTAGGCAATAAATACCAGTTGCACTTTGGTTGTGGGTTCGATTCCCGCATCTTTGTCCGACGCGACGGGTTGTCACACTGTCTGTATGTTGTCCTTTTTATAAAACTCCAAAAAATAACCCTAACATGTTTTAACCTCAATCGTTTCCTTATACCTTTAATTTTCATCCGAATTTGTTACGATCTCAACATCTTAATTCATGAAGTCTTATTTCACCACCATAAGATAAAATAAAACGATTCCCAAAATGAATAACATCATACCATGATCATGGCGTCCACTCGGTTTCATTGTCATCTTGCTCACATAGGTATAAGTCCCATGCATTGCAACAATGATTTAGAGATCCTTCAAAATCATTTTCTTCCTCCATCCAAATACACCTCGTACAACATGGGTCATATGGGTGTTCACAGAAAAACAGTTTTGGAAAATAATCATGTATGACATATAATTCCAAAACATCTGATAAAACATGATTTATATACAATAGTCGAACCGAAATTGAGTTGAAACTTTCTATTACTGGTCCTTTTAAAATACTATAAGTATGTGATGTGAGATAATATTTTAAAAGAAAATATAAATAGGTTGCGCAAGGGTCTCCTTCCTCAGCACCATTTTTAAAATCATAATATGCTTCAAATTCTTGTGATAAGGTAATTTATTTGAAAATACCTTGATAATATTTACCTTTCTTGAAAATATGAGAATATTGTGAAAATAGTATTTGTCTAAAAACAACCCATGACCCACGATGATAACGAGGTATAGTGGAGGTGTTTGATATCTCAAACAACTGCTTGCAAGTGAGTTGTATGCTAGAAAAAGTTTCACAATCATCTGAAGATGACTTTGCAATAATTATTGCCAGCATGTCATTAGGAAGAGATAGGAATGTCGTTTGAGATACTTCTCCTTCCATTCGTAACTGACTTTACTTGACCTGAAAAAAAGTTATAAAACAAGGATTTAACTGAAATAATTGATATAGGGACTAATCATGTGTCTCACAAGAACTCATAATCCCTAAAGTTGTCTAAACCGACCTTTGATACCAACTATAAGTCCCCAACCTTAAACCTTACTTAATATTGAATTAAATGAATAATTCACATTGAGGATCATTTCAGGTTTAGGGTTTTAGAGAATTAGGACATAACTATTACATCTCAAAAGATTACAAAGTAGAAACTTCTACTAAGTTTCCATAAAATAAAAACTCTTAAAAAGAAACATGTCTAGTTCCATGATTTAGGTAGCATGACTTTCCCTTGATCCCATCCTTGACCCTATTCCACGTTAAGTCCTGTGAAAAACATTTCAAAAACTTGGGATGAGAATAAAAAGCTCAGTAAGGGATACACAAAGAATGAAAACTGTTAATTTTTCAAAACAACAAGGAAACCATGTATACTTTAACAAAGTAATAATTTTCACCTTTTCGAAGTAGTAAAAACTATTCACTGAATAAAAATTCATTATATACACTTCTGTGACCAAAAGATTACCATAAAACCCATATAAATATCACATAACATATAAAGGTAACTTGGGACATAAACTTACTTAAGTGGAATAACCATAAGGTCGACTTCCACACATATCACTTAATGGAATAGCCATTCGGCCAACTTCTATACATACTTAATGGAATAGCCATACAGCCGACTTCCATACCCAATGAATTGGAGGTTATAACGTAACCACCCGTCCTGGTATTCACGGAACCACCCGTCATATGGTTTATCACATAACCACCCGTAAAATGTCCAAGTACCATTATAAAATTATAACACATAAAACCAACATAAAGGAATGATTACATTTCCACATTTCAATCACAATATATCATTTAAATATATTGACATAATAGAATCCTTTATCAAAACCATTTTCAATACCAAAATTCAAAAAGAAGTATATGGTATTTATTCTATTTTAAAAACATTACGGCTTGTTGGGGAAGCCAAAGATCAAATAATACATGCAGCGGCAGAAAAGGTAGTTGTCACCGCTTACGTAAAAAAAATTCCTTTTTGTTGTTTAGTAAAACGCTTTGTAGAAAAAAGATTCCTTTTGAATAAATGTAAAATTCAAAGGGGTTTATACACCGTTTAAAAGAAGGTTGTGTATAAAACAAAATATGCCTCAATGAATGAAGATTAAGATGAAGACCCTTACAAAGACGGTATCCTTGGTTTAAGGATAAATCAATTGCATAATTATGTGTGACAAACGAATACCCAAAATATAAGTTGATATTAAGTGTTAAACAATCAGAGGTTATTCACACATATTCATAGAACAACATATTCAAGGAGTACAAGTTTATCCCAAAGAATCAAATTTGGGTTAAGAAGTTCCCTTGCAATACCTTGACGGCCTAACGACGTCACTACAAAATTCAGAAAATGAGTTGATGAGATACAAAAAGGGGTATATCATCACTTGGACATAAAATTTAAATCAATAAAGATATAAAAGAACATATCCCAACATAATATTATGTGAATTGAGAGACATAACAAAAGAAGTCTTTTACAAAAAGAGGAGGGTGAAAGGTTCCCTTACCGACATGGGTATCTTTCGAGACATGCACCCCATGAAAGAATGACAATAAAACATTGATGTAAATACTCATAAATGAAATTATATTACACAATGAGTAAAATAATGTGTAGTACATACACCACTCAATGGAAATTGTGGAAAATGTATCATAAATATCACGGAAATAAATGTGAGATGAAAAATACCTTACAAAAACTCGGCAGCCTAACGGCGCCACATAAAACTTACAAAAATGGATTGATGAGATCAAATAGGGTCTCTCATCATATTAACATAAAGTTTACAGAAATAGGAATATAAAATAACATCCCCCAACATAACAAAGAGGAAATTAAAAGAAGTGACATAAAGGAGAGTACTTTAAAAGAATGTGAGGGGTTTGATCTCTTACGAAAATTTGGCAGCCTAACGACGCCACTCAAAAACATCCCAAATGGATTGATGAGAGAGAATAGGGTCTCTCATCATATGAAAATAAAAATTACAGTAAGAGTAATATAAAATAACATCCCAATTACAAGAATGATGAGCTTTAGAAGGAATGACATAAAAGAGTGTACTTAAAAAGAAAGAGAGGAGTAAGATCCCTTACCTCGGGTCCGACTTGACTCGATCGTTCATTAATCTCCTAAATAATAAACATGAGTTAATTTATACTTACTTAATAACCCTTTTCAAGTTCATTATTCCTTTTATATCACTTATTACCATTTCATAGACATTATGTAATCATTTAAGTTAATAATGTTTGTTTTGTCGATACTTGGTTCTTAAGTCGAAAGTGGACTACTTACAATTACATGTTGTTCGTGTGGTCAAAGGTTCATTATATCCAGAATTGTATTCATAATGTATATATCATATATATCATATATATCCAGTATATTCATGCATTTATAATATTATATAACATTTAGAGTTAATAAATTAAATGCACCGTTCATGGAGACGGTAAGCTGTACGTACGCACGAACGCTACTTCCATTTCTATTTCATATTTAATGGAATTAAAACATAATGATACATGATAGTATTTAATTTGTAGTATGGTATCATATATAATATCATTAAATATATCCTTTATACGTACCACATATTGTATTAACGAATCAAATCACTTTGAGGGGGCGGTAGTCCGCACTTCTTTAAATGATGATATCGCGTTTACCCATAATGGAAACCATAATGGTATGACCTAAATGAAAAATACAGAAGCTTAAGTAAAAAATAAACATATTAGGTATCATATATAAATATAGTGTCATATTAATGGCCACCTTTGAAGGTGTTAGAAGAATGTTGAACAATCATCGTTTCGGGAGGCAGAAATTTTCCATCCACAGAAACAATATGTTCTTTAACCATTAGATGTAGGTGTGTGTAAGTGTAGCTCTAAAAATTCTTATAACAACATCATAGTATATTGAAGATACTGTATTTGATACAAAATAAATTAATAGAGAGTTTAGGGGGTTGGAGAAGCAAAATAAAACAAAACGACTCAAGCGAAGACATTACCTTAAAATCGGGTAACTTCCTTTGATTTGAGCTCAAAGGCTTCCTTGGAAAGGATTCTTCCCAAATTGAGGCTTCAAAGAGTTATAGAGGGATGTGGAGAGACAAAATAGGTAGGTTTTGGCCGAGAAAAAGGCTTTGTATGTGTGGGTAAGGAGTTAGAGGTGGGGGCCTTTTATAAGAGGAGAGGAGGGGCACTCTTGGAAAGTAAGAAAATGTTACTATATTTGAAAATGAGTTTCGGATTTAAATGGTACCACGTTGATATAATTCGTGGATACGGTGGTAATGGTTATAAATCCACCCATCATATAGGTTTTGGACATGTGTAGGTCTTAGATATTACATTATCTTTCCATTTTATTTAAATCGTTAAATAATGAGGTCATCGCTGCATCATCATGACGTCATAAATAATTTAATATATATAATGTCTAAAAATTATAAAAAAAATCCTATGATGTATCAAATATTTTTATATTTCCAATTACTATTTATAGTAAAAATTCTGACTTGTATAACCCCATGATAAAATTGTTTTAGTAAAACATCTCATATTTGTGTCATTTTTACATTATAATTAAATAAAAAGGAATTTATATCATTTTCCAACCAAAGTGGCTCCATGGAGTCCCCAAGTTGACCCATGGATTGTATTGGTCGGCCATGACACATCCAATGAGGGTAGGACATGTGTCTATGACATTTCATTTTATTAAAACATTATTCTTTCCTTAAACTACATTAATTACCTCTAATCGCCATTAAAAACTTATTAAGTTACTATTCACCAAAAAATTATTTTAATCTCATTGAAACACATTTTACTTCTTAATGAAAACCATTTCTGTCGGATTTTTGAAATTCAAAACACAAAGGTGGCAAAATTTCATTTAAACGGAAAATCAGTTTTTATAAGAACCACTTAGTGGTTTCACTATTCATCAAAAATTGAAGTTTTTCAGAAAATTACCAAAAATTCACCCTAATCTATATTTGATATTATGAATTCAAAAATGATTTCTATTTTAAAAAATTCAAAACATATAAGTTGCATTAATTAATTTAATAATTAATTCCCGCTGTCAAAACAAATAACGTGTTTTTATGAAACAAAATGTATCAAAAGATTGACACTAGTTTAAGTCTGATTTCAAAGTGAAATTAATTCATCGACCACTATTGGAATAAATGGTAAAAATATATTCTAATTTCACTTTAAAACCAATTCAAATGATAATCTAATCATATAAATTAATTAGATTAAAAAGTGGTTTTGAATTAAAATACAACATTTTTCACTATTCATTAAAAATTGAACTTTTTCGAAAAAATACCAAAAATTTATCCAAAGTAAATTTTGATGTCTCGACTCTAAAGAAGAATTTTATTTTGTCAAATATAACACATAAAATTGTCAAAAAGTTTATTTAAAAGAGGTTCGCCATCAAAAGGCGGTTAATCGACCTTTTAAATAATATTAGAATGTTTACGCTTAAAATTGGATTCATTCGCATTTTTGATCCTCTAACATTTATTGTAAAAAGTAAAAATATTTGAAAAACATATATAATCATTTGGTAGTTAGTTTTGTTCATTCCCGCCATTACAACGGCTAGGCATTAACTACCATTTAAAATAATATTATTTTATTATTAGAGTGCAACGTAAGATTCCCAAGAAACTAGTTGTTGAATATTGGGTACGCCATCGAGCATAGCATCCCCTTTAAAGTAAAATTAATATTTTATTCACAAATATGTATAAATACAAAAAAATGTCATATTATCTATTTACTTGGGGTGTTACATATGAAGTTGAAAAAGAAACGTGTTTTGAATGAGGTGATAAACTAATTACATCTTATTCAGGTATCTCCTTTTGGTATGCACAAAAAGACTCCTTAAGATGTCTTTATTCTCAAAGTGTGGCCTATTATATTAAGTTAGGGAATTTGGGAGGATATTTGGTAAGGGTTTTGGAGAGAATAAGGGAATTTTATGGGTGATTAAAAGAGAAAAATAGGTTCCATTTTATAAGAGTGTGGAGGGGAAACTCTAAAAAGTCTTCAAATATTAATTTATTAATGATTAATTTTCATTTTATAATGCTTGATAAATAATTTATTTAAAATATAATATGATTATGGGTCTAAATAATTTCATCCAATGAATTTTAGACATGTTTTGATTTTATTTTAAACCTAATCATTTTGATTTATATTTATTTAATATATTTAATTTTATTTCTATTAATAATATTCTATATACTAAATTGTTATAAATATTTACTTATTTGTTGTAAATTGTCCATAATAAGATAATTTATGAACTTTTAGACCATATAATTTTTAATTTTTAATTTTTATTTATTTTTATGGTTTTTAAATAATTTAATTATATATTATTTTTATAAAATATCAATAGTGTCAATTTTGACATCACTCATTTATTTGACATTAAATAAAATCCAAAAAGAAAATAAGATTGAATAAAAATATTTAATACACTATAAATATGTCATATTAACTTTTAAATGTTTTGTATCTAATTAATTAGTTTATATGATATTTAATTTATTATTTTTAAAACCATTTATTTGAAATTTCTATCAATAAAATAATTTTTACATCACTATTATGTCATTATTAATAGTAACAATTTAATCTCTAAAAATTAAAAATAAATTCAAATTATGCAAATAATTTAATTATATTTCTATATATTATTTAGTTTCAATATTTCATCATGTTTTCACTATATTAAAATTACTATACTGATAAGATATATGCGGGTGACATGTTGTCACCTTCTTTTGTTTTAATTATAATTTCATAACATTCATTGAAAAAAGTCCATTAAATGGATCAATTCCAAACCATAGGTGATATTTTTTGAATCAAATTCATAAAATATTATTTTCTTAGGTGTTAGGGTAATATTATGATCTTTATCATATTGTTAGTTACCTTAATTTATCCGATTTACCTTTTCTGGTTATAAATAAAAATTACCATAGTTACTATTCATAGTATCCAAAAAATAAAAGTAACTTATTAACATAATTTAGATCTAATGATAACAAATATGAAATCCTTTTTTCATTAATAAAAACCCAAAATTTGTGGAAAATAATTTAAAATTAATTCCTGTTGTCAAACCCTAAAAGCTGGGTTTTAAGAGGAAAAAACATATCAAAAGATTGTCATGTGTTTAGGACCAATTTAAATGTTAAATTACATTAAATGACCAAAATTGTATCAAATGATAAAAATATAATCCAATTACACTATAAAATCAATTATAAATATTATCTAACTACACTATTAAATTAGAGAAAAAGTTAGTTTTGAATTATAATGCAGTATTTTTTCACTATTCATCAAAATATGAATTTCCTTAGAAAAATACCAAAATTTCAACCAAGATAAATTTGGATGTCCTGATTTCAAACAAGATGTTTATCTTGTGAAATTGAATATATAAAATTACTAAAAACAATATTTAAAATTTGTGTTCCATCAAAAATCCGCAGAACTGATTTTTTAAAAAAACTATAATTCTTTTATATGAAAAATTGAATTTGTTTTTATATCAGGTTCTATAAAATACATAATACTATTTTTAATGTTATATAAAATTTAAAATATTTTTAATAATATTTTTAGAGTATATTTTATATATTATTAAATAAAAATATTTTTATAATATATAATTGTTTAGTGAAGCTTTGTATTTTATACAACACAAGCTATCGAGGAAGGGAACTCTTGCGTGTAATGCATGCCATGTCAGTGTTTCATATAGTGAAAACATCCTTTGGTGTTACATATAATATAATCCAATATATTTCATTTTTACATTGAAAAAATCAATACCTAGTGTTGCATGTATCATAAAAAAACTCAGTGTTGCGTGTAACATATGACATGTCAGTTTAGTGTGAAAGGCATTTTCGACATAGTTAATTGAAAGATATAAATAAAAATTTTAATTTATTCAGAAAAATGGTCCATAAAAACTCAGGGTGTTACATTGGTTCCTACTACCCTTATCTTTTATTTCTTCATTATGAATTTCAGGCCTTGCAAAACATGTATTGACATGCATAATATATTATGTGACAAGAAAAAACTGCAATTTTATACTGAAATGATGTTATTTGAAAATTAATAGGAAGTAATTTGAAATTTAGAAGATTCTTATGAACATGAAATCTGAGAAAAAAAAATTCTACACAACAATTTATTTTTAAAAATAAAAATATTTATTGATAAAAACAATAATTTTTTCTAATAACTTATTTCTTAAATTAATTTATTGAAATTTAAGCATTTAAATTCTCAAGAAAATCAAAATATTTTATTAATAATTAATATCTCAATTATTATTCCCTCAAAATAAAAAAAAGGACCAAAAAATATGTGGAAATTAACTTTAGAATCATTTAACCAATTCAATACAAAAAATTATTACTTTCATTAAAATATTTAATGAATAATACATACAACTTAGAAAAACCATTGTTCATATTTTCACCAATTAAATGAAATATTAATATTGAAAATTAAACTTGTACCAATATTATATGTGATAAAATGTATTAAAAATATTTCGCATCAAATTCCTCCACGTATAACATATATATAGTACTAAAATAACAAATTTAACAAACTAAGTAGAGAAATGAAATCTCAAGGGTGAAAAATATGAAGTCCAACAAAGAATGTATTTTCAAAAATATTATACATTATTGAATAATTGAGGTATAAAATATGATTTCCCTTACAAAAATAATAGGTTTGGCCAAAAGTGTGTTTTATAAAAAAAATATGGAGATTTAAAATAATGATTTTTTAAACATGATTCAATTTTCATATAACTTAAACATCCGAAATAATTTTTTTTCATGCTAAAACATTCTCATAATTAAAATAGATTACAAAGGTATAACCAGTTAAATTGTTATTTTATTAAGTGAAATAGAATAAATTTTTAAATCAACCACCTGTTCTAGCTTAAAAAATAAATACATATATTGGATTAGTATTTCATTTCATATCCCATTTAAACATAAGGATAAAGATTTAAAAATCTAGTCAAAAAGATTAAATTCAATAATGATTGTATGTATTACCCCCAAGGTTTCACAAATAAAAAAAATCATGATAAAAATTATAATGACGTTCCAAAATAAATCCATGTGGGGATAAAAATATTAATCTCTCCAACATGAAAAAAACACCACATTTAAAAAAATTGAACAACAGAGTAAGAAAATTGAATCTGAAGAAAAATCAAGTTAGAACACTTTTTAGGGGTTTTGAGGTGTAAAACATTGAATTGAAATTAATCATATTTAAAAATTCTCCCAATCACATAATATAGAAAATTATCTCTAATATTGAACCTAATAGTGTTAAAAAACATTGAGATGGTTTGGTTCAAAAATTATTTTTACTCTAATTATTTTTAAATGGATTTTTTGAAATGTCACATGAATGTTTAAATATATTTTTCAATAAATAATAATAATATGGAAAATTGTAGTAGGTACAAAAATTATCATCCATCAACCACATTAGATTTTCATAACAGATTCGTTATATTCAAGTGTGATACTTGTTAAAATATATGGTGAAAATTGGTTCTCAAAAAGGCATAAATCAGGATTGAAATGACACTATCTTTTACACAAAGACTATTAAACTTTATTGAGGTCATAATAAACATTATAAAATGGCTACATCATAAAATATAACACTTCAAAAAAATTCATAACCATTTAAATATGAAAATATTAGTGACAGATTTATAATGAATGAAAATATTGAGTAAAACTAAAAGTATGTTATTTAAAATATTAATCCCCTAAATGTGGAATCTCTCACCTTTGAATTCATATATAAATGATATATCCTCTCGTATGAATAAATACATTTTCTTGTAATTTATGATTATAAAAAATAAATTTATTCCAATTATATTCAAAAAAATCCATTTTCAAAAGAGTGTTAAACAATGTTAGGCTAAGGGATGATTGATTATATTTAAATATATAAAATATCTTCCTAGCCCTTGAAAATCAATTAAACTTCTACATTGGTTGATCATCACAACCCCAAGAATCCTATATATATGCAACTCATCAAGAAAATATGGTGAAAATATATTGAATATGGAGAAAATCCATAAAAAGTATACTATAAAAATCCTTATTTGTTACGAAAACTGATGATAAGAAAACAAATGGCCATAAAATAGGCTTGATTGAACCTAAGAAGATCCTAATCATCCCCACATAAAGATATGTTCGATCAAAAAAATAATGGATATACCTTTTTAAATAATCATACCAATCATAGATTAAATAGTCCAACATACATTAAAAATAATGGATCAACTGTAATAAGAGGAACTATCAGCCTTATAGGAATTCAGTCACACATAGAATCATATTATTAAAGAAAAAGATCAGTTCCCCTAAAAAATGTGACAAAAACAACACATAAAAGTATATTTATATTTAGCCAAGTAAAATAGTACAATAATAAAGACCATTTGTTAACTCCCATGAAGAACTAAGCTTAATTTCATTAGTTTCACATAGTGGTGTTCCATCTTTTAGTAATAGAAATAATAGGCAAGCCCTATGTATTCTCCTCAATGTAGTGTTTAATATTCATTCCAATAACAATAAAATGTCTATTCTCAACCTTAACTAATTCCATAGACCCATTAACAATCACTCTAATGATATTAAATGTCCCAGAAAATTTGGTCATGATTTTTACAAGGAAGATCTTCAATGTTGAATTAAAATATAATACCCGGTAAACAACCTTAATGTACCATTATTTATTTATATAGGCCTTAAACTCATTCACACTTTCCATTAATTTTTTTTTATTTTTATAGAAACCTTATATAATAAAACAAATATAATTTAACTACAATAGTACTTCTCCAATATTTTTAAAATTAATGGTTATGGATTTCACAACCTATGAAGAGTTGTGATGTTACACCATATGAAAATAATTTTTTACTAAAAATAATTATATATGCATAATTACCTATGAGGTATTAAAATTTAATGTTTTAAAACTTTCTATCCTTTACATTGTGTTTATCTGGGTCTCAGTGGTTCTCATAGAATGTTTGAAGGTGTTCTAGAGGCATGCATAGTTATATTTTCAATTTTTGAAATAATCAATCCTAAGTGGTGGGTTTTTGGAAGAACATGTTGAGAAAACATGATCGGAAAATCTATTTTTGGTTGTTCATGTGGTTCATTGTTCACTATATCTTGCAACATGTTGTGTTAATCAATTTTTCTTTGTTATTTTGGATTTTGTGTCATTCAGTATGAAATATAATGTTTCAAACTACCCATGTGAGGGAATTTCACTAGGTGTTATTCCATGGAGGAATTACAGTATAAAAATAGGAAGGATATTTCAACATTACCATGGTCTTGGGTATGGTGAGGTAGAATCAACCTGGATGATGGATAGACACCCATGTGAAATCTGTTTTGGCTGGTGTAGTGGTGGATTTTTTGAAGGCCATGTAGAGGAAATGAGATTAGACAAGCCATTTTGGGTTGTCCATGTAGTTCATTGTTCACTATATCTCGGAAAATGTTTTTTAAACAATATTTCTAGGTAATTTTGTCCCTAGTGTCTTTAGGTATGAAATGGAAACATTCAAAATACACAGGTGAGGGAATTTCACTAGGTGTTACTCCATGGAGGAATTCATATACGAAAAGAGGAATGAAATTTAAATATTCCAATGGTCTTAGGTAAGAGATAGTTCAGAAGACATGGTGGTCATCAATTATTGTTTTATATGGGTGAAATATACACCTTCTCCATCATTTCATTCATCTTTAAAAGGAGGGTTGAATTTATTGGGATGGGTAATGATGGGGTGGAACCAAATGGATTAGTTAAAAGATAGGTTTGAATTTGGATGAAGGTATAGGATATGATTACTTCGTTTGGTAGGGTATTTGTGTCATCTAAACATATTGAGTGAGGATAATAAGATAAAATGGATATGAAATAAGTATTTAATCCCCAATAATAATCTTATTAACATAAATTTATGTTTACAAAGCCTTTTAAGAAATGTGATACTGTTTTCATTTTATACACCATGGAAAATATCATGAATAATTTGTTTTAAATAGGGAGATTCCCCAGTCAAAGACTAAGGAAAAGTATATTGAAAAATAGATATATATTTAATGACTCTAATGGAAGGAATCATATTTAAAACTTTATCAAAAATGGGGATCAAATAACTAGAGAAATCATCTGGCTATGTAATGTCCTGATTGAATCCCTTGTTGGAAAGACCATCTGCAACCATGTTCACTTTACGAAACGTATGAGTGGAAATGTAGTTAATATCCTTGATAAAAGAAAGAAAGTTTACCAAAGGGAGGTGAGTGGAAAGGCAAGATGCACCACCCCCTTCCAAATAGCTTGAACAATAGTGGATGAGTCACTTTCAATACAGATATTGTACCATCCCTTATGCTTTACAAAATCAACCACATGGATAAATCCCATAAATTCATCTTCCTGAGCTGAGGGCACACCCCAACTACCAATGAATCATCCCTAACATCTTCCAATGTAATCCCTAATGATATCACCAAAATCTGGCAGACCCAGGTTTCCTTTAGATGCACTATCGACAATGACCTTGATCCATCCTGGGAACAGAGCCTTCTAGAAGACCGCAAAGGTTTATCAAGGGTATCTGTAAATTCTAGTGTTCCGAAGATGATAAAAGATCTCAAAGTCCACAACAGAGTTGTCACTATACGCTTTCTGGGTCGAGGTATCTTCTAGAATGGTAATGAGAAGTTGATCCTTACTTGCAATAAGCTAAAAAGATCAGCTATTGAAAATAAAATTATTCCAATCATACCAGATCACATGAATAAGCTTAGCAACGATAACCAAAAAGAGATTCTTGATTTGTTGAGTTGAATAAAAGTAAACGCAATGCTACAACTGAGAGCTGATAGAATCCAAAATTAACCATCTACAACTAAAAATGTCAAGAATATAATACTAGAGAGATGCAGCTGTATCACAAGACAGAAAGAGACGATTGACATCCTCTCTATGTAGGTTATACATGTGACATCGAGAAAAAAGTTAAATCCCAAAAGATTACAGACAAACATCAGTAAGGATTATATGATGAGAAATATGCCAAACAAGAGTAAATCTCGAGGGCAGAATCCAAGGCTTGTAGAAATATTTCATCCAACATATGTTCAAAATAGAGTTTATAAAATTGTAATTTTACAAGCTTTTGGACTCTAGAACACCATTAGAGGTAGGATCCCATATGAGGAAGTCCCCAGAGTTAGAGAAGTTATAATTGTCAATGAAATGATTTAAATCACCGGGAATATTGACGTCAAGAGAATTAACTGCATCCTCGATGGAGGAATTGATATTAACAGGGAGAGAATTTAGAGTAGGCATGGAGATTAAAGGAATACAAGCCCAGTTATCAAGAAAAAATTTAATGGTGGAGTAAGAACTAACCATCCATCTATAATTTTTCATAATGTTGGAAAAGGAATGATGAATGGATGGTCAAATGGAAGAAGTGATATAGTTTAGATTTCCATTCTTAATCTTGCTAAGAAATCTATTTTTGAGAAATGAAGTAGAATCCATGTTATTATGAATCAGACTCCAAGTCACCCTAGTTTGAAGGGACTGTTTAAAGAACTTTATATTTTTTATTATAAGTCCACCCATATCTAAAGGTTTACAAAACGTGGTCCATGGAATGGTCACAAGATTTCTATCAATCTTACTTCCAGTCCAGACAAAAGTTTTGATATAGACGTTCACTTTTTTAAGAAGACAAGTAGGGAAATGGTAAACCATCATCTAATAAACAATTTTAGAAACAATAGTAGATTTCACAATATAGATTCTACCAGCCCTAGATAGTGTTTTAACCTTCCAAGAAGAGCTTTTCTTGATGATTTGATCAACAATGTTGGAAAACTAACTAGATATAGGACTTCTCCAAAGATAGGAACACCAAGATAAGTGAATTGAAAGGAACATTCATTGATGCCTATGTATGTGATGATGGTACATTTTCTGTTAGAAGAAAAAAAATTCCATGGAACAAAAAAGATGTTCTCCACCTTATGGATTGACAGGAAACCTCCTCATAATGAGACACCACATTTATAAGATTTTGGATGTTCCTTTTATCACCTCATAGTAATAGAATAACCTCATCAGCATATAAGATATTGGTGTGAACACTTATGTTTCTAGAATCCCGCAAGGGTTTAATCATGCATTGATCCACTAGACGGGTTATTAATCTTCATAAGTAATCCTCTGCAATGACAAAAATAATGGCTGAGAGAGGGTCTCCTTTCCAAACTCACTAGTTGCATTTAATGTACCCCTTAGGATCACTGTTTGAAAGAACAGAGATAGACAACAAATTGAATAAGGTGCCTAACATACCAGTGAATGAATCATTAAACCCAAATCTTTTGAGTAGTTTGATAACAAATCCCCAGTCTGGGATATCAAAAGCCATCCTGATGTCATGTTTAATGGTAAAACTACCACCTCTTGTGACTTCATTTAAAATGATAGTGAATTATGAAGAAATAATGATGCAATCTTGAATTGACCTACCATTAATAAAACCAAATTCATTCCAAGAGAAAATTCTATTACAAATGGGAGCAAGACTATTCCCAATAAGCTTGTAAATAATTTTTTAGATTATATTAATAAGGGTAATGGGTCGAAAAAGATGAATCTCATCATCATTATCCACATTATGAATAAGGGTATGAATCTGGTCATTAATTCCATGAGGGAGAAAACCTATTGAAATGAAATATTTAACCAATTTGAAAATATCCAAGTGGATAATCTCCCAGTAATGTTGGATCAAACCATTGCTGAAACCATAAATACCTGCAACACTATCTGAATTAAGAATGAATATAGTTTCTTTGATATACTTAGGAGTGTATCATTTTCATCAATAGTCACCATATCCAGGATGATATCAGGAAAAAGATCTTTACAAACAACTGAACCATTGAATAAGTTATGAAAATAAGAGACAATGTGATTGGCAATATCCTCCTTCGTGTCATGTAGGGCGTCATCAACCCTAAGTAAGTCTAGAGGCATATAGGATTTTCTAATCCAATGAAGATAATTATAGAACATTTTATTCTTGTAACTATATTAAAGCCATCTATATTTTAAGACATGTTTTCTCGGATCATCTTTATTTTTCATAAGAGATTTGAGTTTTAGTGAGATGTTGATTTCTATTTGAGGATCCATGGAAAAATATGAGCAGGTATTGAAGTTTTGAATTTGCATAAGATCAATCTCTATCATGGAGATGTCCTTGTTAATCTGTATTGTTTTGGAATTACACTTTCCCTAGAAGAATTGTAAAAGAAGTTTTTATATTTGTGATACATGAAAAAGAGTCATTGTGATGTCGCATGCCTTTCTAGAAGGTTTTATTAAACTTAGAATAATATGGATTTGTAGCCCAGGAATTATTAATTTTTAAAGGAAGAGAGACTTTATTACTTCTAGTGAAAATAGAAACACAGATGGGATGATGATCGGAGTAGATCCTAGATAATGTAATATAAGAAATAGAGTCCCATTTATCAAGGGTAGAGGAATTTGTAAACACATTATCAAGCATACTTGCAACAATACTATTAAGATGTCTTCTATACCAAGTGTACTTAGCACTAGTAAGGATAATTTCTAAAAGATTACAATCCTCAATAGAAGATTTGAATTCCCATAAAGAAATAGAAGAGTGGGATGGCCCAATTTTTTTCACAAGAGGTAAAAATAGCATTAAAATCCTCAATCACAAACTAGGGGTCCTGAATAACATTAGATAGAGAACTGAGATCATTCCAATGGGATCAACAGTATTGGTATCTATTCTAAGCATAGACCATTGTGCAAAATGAATTTAGAACATCCAAATAAAAATCATTGTTAAAAATTTGTTCAGAAACATTAAAATCCTAAAATGATTGTAGTGTTGAGTGATAAAAAACCCAGAGGGATTCAGTAGCAATACCATCCTTGCAAGAAAACAAGAAATTATAACCAAGGGAACTATGATGCAAGAATATTTCAGAAAAAATAATTTTGGACTCAGTAATAGAAAAACATTTAGGCAAATGTGTAAAAAAGAAATCTTTTTAGGACAACATAAGTGTCAGTGTTAACAAGACCCTGAAAATTCCAAAATATGCTATTCATTGAAACCTGCGTTTTGAGTAGAACTCCTATTTTTGGACCACCTGAACCCTTCTTTCTCCCTGATCTTTTGAAAAATTTTGTGGAGCGTAGGATAGCTTTCATTCCTTGTGGACTCATAGAGGAAACAAAGGAAATATAAGAAGCACATGTATTATCATCGATATTATCATTTTTAAGAGGAATGCTGGAAGAAACAGAAATTGTAGCAACATTAATACCCACTACCACTGAAAGATAACTTGGTTCAATGCCTTTTACTAGAGTATTATCCCCTAGATTAGTCTCCACACAAGGAAACCCAGAGTTTTTGGGTGCATCCAGGGATGCATCCATCCCCTGTCTATTCACCACCGAGTCATGATAACACTCTCTTGAAGGGTCTTTAGATTGTATCCCAGCACATTCCAGGCCAGTTTAAGGATTGGTGCCCACTTGGTTCATAACCGGGTGAGAAAGTTACTATTTGGTAAAGACGAGAGATCAACATTCCCCTTATATGAACTAGGCACCATTGCCTCACATACCTTGATTGAGCAAACCACTAGAGAAGATAGACCAGCTTCAACAGAGATAAAGTTGCCTGGTTCTTCTACATTAGGATCATCTATAGGAGGATCTACTTGCATCTGATCAAAAAGGTCAAAAATAATTCTTTCTATGTCCTTATGTATTCTCTCATCAATATATTGCTGCTCCTCTTCATCAACCATCTCAAACCTTAAGGTGCCCGAGGTCTCACCCTGTTGGAGAGTTTTTTTAACCAATTTTTCGAAATTATTCAAGGGAACATCTTGCTTACTCTGGTTAGATTTATCCATTTTCCTATTTTAGACATGATTCCACCCATCTGCCTTTGGTTGTTTCTCTTGGATCATTACCTGGTTCTTCATCACTCAACAATTAATCAAATAGTGACCAAAAATCATGCACAGTTCACTGAAGGGCGGTATACATTGAAATTAAATACAAATCTCCGATTTAATTTCATGTAATTGAATGTAATTGTTTCTGTAAGCTTAGATTCAAGGTTAAATTCAACCATGACCCTCTCATAAATCCCTAGTTCTACATTGAGTGTTCTCTGGTCAATATTGAGGAGAGTACCAATATAATAAGTGATGTCATTAAGGATCTCGGGATGCCAGAAATGGAAATTTAAACAAATAAGCCTCACCTAGACTTGAGATGACGTGTTCTAATGCATAAGCAGATTGGATTCATAGTCCCATTCCGAGAGGCGAAGCACTCGAGGAATGAGCTGGACGTTCCCCATTTTCCTAACATGATCCAGTTGCTCCTGTGATCTTAATTAAATATGATAGTATCCACATTCAATTTAGACCTACTTCCAATCAGAGAAACCCCAAACATGTGCGATTGTATTCTTGGTATTGAGCAACATGCAGGGTTTATGAAATTTTACATGTGAAATTTGACCCATAACCGAGAACGTACACAGTTGCGAACATTGCTGTAAAGCATCGGGATCTGCCTCAACCGCATAGCATCCATCATCCTTCTTTTTGCAGGATCACTTCGATTCGCTATGATACCACATATCAGACCCCTTATGTGCATCCAAGAAGGTTATTCCTTTCGATTTATCGAGCGTAAGGGATCGATCTACTTCATTTTTGAATCAGCCACCATAAAAGGCCTTTTCCCATTCAGGATCAAGGGACTCCATGTTAAGAAATCACTAAGAAAATTCAGCGGGCACATCTCAAGAATCGCCATCAAACCCTATGAATTGAGCAGGGACCACCGAAGAGAGCTCTCAATCTATCCTCCAATGCAGTGACATGATATCATCATGAATTCTTCTTCTTTATATAGTTGTTTAAAATAGATTGACCATGTAATTTGGTAGTCTATTAATTAATTTATCAATTAATCTTACATATTCAATATTCTAGGTTTATGAGTCCCTAATCTTTTATTATTTTATAGGTATAGACCCAATTCTCTATCCTAGAAAGGTTCCCATTGATGATATTTAGAAGAATGTGCCAAAAGACTTTTGTAGTGTTACAATTTATGAAAATGAAATATGGAGGGGGGAAACTATGAGAGTTTCAAAACCATAGACTATATATGTATTAAAGAACTATTATGAACTCAGTGATAGTGGAGTAGTTGGAGGGATTGAGGATATACTTCAGTAAAATCTGGTCTTATAAGGAGAACTAGGTTTTGTTGGAAGGGATGATGTTTTGTAGGGAGAGAGGAAGTAGTGGCTCTTTTACCTTGGGGGTCAAAAGGAGTCAATTGTCCTGTGGGAGTTATTATGAGATTATTTTTGTGAAATTTTTATTTCTTTGACTACAATGGTGGGCAGTCTCTATGAGGTTTCTACAATTCAATGGCTGAGTTATTAAATGAATGATTTTGGGATCTATTTTTGGAAAATTCTCTTATTTGATTTAGAATTGTTTTTAGATGATGAGGTGAGTGAAAAACAATTAAATAAGGAATTTTTTCTAGATATCTAGAGTCATATTTCCTTATGAATTCTTCCAACACATAATGAGGTACTAAAGAGAGAATATATTGTATATTGGGCACTAAAGAGGACCAAATTATCATGAGGGGGACTAATCATAGTTATTCACAAATAAGAGATGTGTTATAGGGTTCGTGTATACCTAGATAGAAGAGTTTTGAAATATTTTTAGGTTGGTCTCAGTCCTCAACATCATGTTTTCCTAGAGTTGGGGGAACTCAATCCCATTCCAAGTTATTAGATGATTCTTTTATGTGTGTACGTCACAATCACCAATGGTGAGAGTGGAAAAATTTATAATTATGTAGTTTTTGGTTGATGTTCCACATCATGTCATTCTATTGCATTAGTTTCAGAAAAGGTAACAATAAGAGTGTTAGGACAAAGCTAATGATGAAGGTTATGGTTTTCAGGTGTTTTTTAGTTGTATAAGAAGGTTTGAAGAAAAGAAATCACATCTCTTTGTTTTGGAAATAATAATAATAAAGATTGGTTTCTAATGGAATCAAAACCTATTTTTTAAAGGAATCAGATCCTGTTTTTCAAGTGAATCAGATCCTATTTTTAAATGGAATTATGAACTTTTTTATGGAATAAGAACATATTTTTCAATGGAACTAGATTCTACTTTTCAAGACGAACCAGAGTATATTTTTCATATGAATCATTGTGTATTTTTTAGAAGAATCAGAGTCTTATTTTTAGAACTATCAGTCTCTTTTTCAGAATAAATGGAGTTTGATTTTTAGAATAATCCAATTTTGGATTTTAAAATAATTAGATCCCAATTTTCAAATTAATCGGAGTATAATTTTATGAATAATCAGACCCTTCATATTGAGTGAATCAGAATGGAAGGCTTGTTTATTTTGATAGAGAATTAGATTCACTATATCTTTGATGTTCTATGTGTGATGATTCTTTGATAATTTTTATTCCCCATAGATCATGATATAATGAGAGCCTTTATGATTTAATCCTGATGGGAGAAAAGATGAATGAAAAATTAGTACCATAGAATTATGAACATTTGGTACAGTTGGTCAATAGAAAATTGATGTTGTTGAAAGCGGTACAGTGTGAGTGAAATGATAGTGAGAAAGAATGGTGCCATTGGAAATGAGGTTCTTATTGTAATGAAGTATTATGAAGAGATAATACTGATTGGAATTTGGTGGGGAATGGAAACCGGTTCTGAGAGGAGATAATACTTATATGAGAGTGGTGCAGAGAAGGGTGATGTCATTCTGATGAAGAAGAATATTTTATGGAATGTGATGTCAAGGGAAAGGTTTTCCAACATCAGAATGATCTTAATAGTAAATAATCGTACCGAAGTTGATCATAGACAATGTTTATCATATATTTAATGATTCTTTCTCTGGATGGTCTTCATATACCTTCATTAAGTGTGTCATGATAAGTGAAGATGAACTGTGTCTTTCCAATGTAGGTCAAGAGAAGTGAATAAGAAGTATGGTTTTCATCAAGAGGGTCAATAGAAATAAATAAGAAGTAGTTTTTCTCATGTGGGTAAAGAGAGAACAAAATGAGTTATATATTTCTGAATGCTTTGATGAGGGGGAATAAAACCTTCAAATACAAGATTTTGAATCAAATCAGTTTTGAAAAATCATATTGAGAAATCTTCATGGGAGAATCGAAATCTGATGTTTGGACACTTGTCTTCCAGATGATCATAATCAGTCTTAGCAATCAGAGTCTAAAGAAGATGTAATGAATATTGAATATTCTTTGAGAATAATTGAGAAGAGTTGACGAAGAATATATTTCTCTATGATTTCTAGTAAAATTATCATTAGAGTGTATTTAGGTGAGCGGGAAATCTTTTTGGGATTCCCACCTAACCCATTTTGGGTCACCTATAAAAGGAGAGAAAGTACATTGTATATTTTGAGGTTTGATAGTAGAAGATTGTTCATTATGGGAAAGAGAATCTCTGAAGGCTCACAGAGAGAAAGTGATACCAGATGTCTTCTATTGAACATATTGCAACAAGAAGATTGATGTGTTTGGATGACTATGGTAACATGCAAATCAAATCAGAAGATGGTTTTCATACCAGGATAAATTAATCAGAATGGGATTTCCATACTGGGTATCACTGTACTATGTTTCTTGGACTGAGTAATAATTGGAAGGCGGTTTTTCAAACTGGGTTTTACCGTACTTAGGATGAATCGTACTATGTTTCAACATACTCAAGGATTTATGTTGTGTTGATTTAGCTGTATCAGGGAGATTCAGATTCAGAGAATCAAACTGGGAAATTGGACTCTGAGTTACATAACATTATTTCAAGAAGTTCTTCCCATTCATCTGGGTATGAAATTAATGAAATTTATTACACATGTATACACATGTTGAATTGAAATCATGCATAGGTAACATGAGTTTTTACAAAAGATGTTTTTCCCTATTTTTCTAAAAGGGTGCACATGCACTAATGGGATTGGTTTGTAGTTCTACATGTTTGTAAGGGTACATCATACTCATTCTAATCTAAGGATTTTTTTCTAGCATATTTTGTGGTGTTTGATTACGTCCTACAATTCTAAGGAAGTGGCTATTCATAATTAATAGTGATCATTGTAAATACATTTGTTCATGTGGATGTGTGTTTATTTTTTTCAGTAGGGAATATAATGTTTAATAGAAGGTGAAGTTTATTTAAACTTAAAGGGAACATAAAAGAAAAATAGTATCACTTATTCGCCCCCTTTCCCCTTTTAGTGATATATTACCCAGACATGGCACTTTTAAGTGGTATCAGAGAAGAGGTTCACATTTCTATTCGTTGTAGATGGAGAACTTGAACTATGTAAATAGAAAATTTATTCTAGTCTTTGATGGAAAAAATTATCATATCTAGAAATATATAATGAATCTATATATTATTTCAATCAGTTATGAAGTTCTAGAAGCTGAAAGAATTGGGTCCCCCCCCCATTGATGATAAATCACCACTTAAAACTATTGACAAGAGGTATCTTGAGAATGAGGGAAGGGAGAATAATTTTATTTTATCATCACATTAAGAAAGTTAATTCTTGAGTATGAAAGGTGTTCCAAAATCCAAATGTATATGGAAAAAATGAAACACATATACAAAGGAAATACAAAAGTCAATAAAGAAAAAACATCAAATCTAGAGGTTAATGTATGATGACCTGAAGATGGGTGTACATGAATCTATTGGGGATTTCATTATTAGGGTGAAAGGAATTATATGTTCCATTAAATTCATTGGTGAAAATAAATATTAATCAATAGATATAAAAAAGATCATGGGAATCCTACCTGAAAAATAAAGGCAAAAGATTCTATATTATAAGACAATGACCGTGATAATTTATATCTTTATGACTTGAATGTCACAATTGTTAATTTTGATTATAATAGAGAATTATATGAAGAGAAAGACCAAATTTGATATATATATATGTTGTTAAAGGTTATTAAAAAGGAAAATTCTAAGAAGATTATAATAAAATATGAATTTGGTGATTCTAATTCTAAAAATGTGGTATGAAAAAAAACCTAATGATTTTTTGTCCTTATTTTCTAAGATCTCAAAAAGAGGTACATGAAAATAAAATGGGAAAAATCCTTCAATTTGTTTTGAATGTGGAGGTATTGTTCACTTTACAGCTAACTTTCCTTGAATAAAAAAAGTGGATAGTGGTCAAGATGAAATAAATCCATGAAACCATGTAAGAAACATGGTGATAAAGAAAGACATGAAGAGAAAAGAAATTCATCATGTCTAGATGATGAAGTTTCCTATTTAAAAATTTATAGAAGAAGGATGTGATGTTGAATCTTAAAAATCACCAGAGTATGGTATTGAAAATACTTTCATTACAATAGTGTGGGATGGGGAATAAAGAATTAGCAGATCTAAAGAAGGAAAATGAAACTCCACATTATATACATTGGAAAAAAGAGTCGAATGAAGGTTTAAGAAATATTAGAAGGCTTGAAAAGAAAAAAATGGAAGATGATTGTTCTTTAGTGTGAAATAAAGAAGGTTTTAGAAAAAATATTGTGAAAGAGATTGATGATTTGAATAAGTATCTTGAACATGAGAAGAATCCTAATAAGAATCTTAAAGTGATGATGAAGGAAAATGAAGATGATTTGGGACTTGTTCAATAAAACTCTTTAAAGCTGAATTGAGTAACACACATTTCCAAAACTCTATCACTAAGTTTAGTGAATGATTTTAGAAAGAGAACCTAGAGATGGTTCAACAAAAGTTACCCTTAAAGGGTGATAAAATAATGATGTTTTTTCTAAACAGAATAATTATGGGAAAGTTGTTTATGTGTCCAAGACCAACGATGTTGGAAATTATAGAGTCTTAAAGAAAACCTAAGTCTGAAAGTATATTAAAAAAAATATGAATTCAGGAAGGATTCAAATATATTTAAATCAAATAAAGTATAAAATATTTACAATAAACTTGTTTACAATAGAAACATTAATGTCTCATGGAAGAAAGTGTCTGAGAAACGTATTCGTGATCTTGATTAGTACAGAAGGTTCATACGAAGATTCTATTTCTATGGGTATTACTAGTATTATGGTGGATTCAAGCACACAATATGTATGTGTTGGTTAAACCAACAATATTACTATTATCACATAGGTTATGAATGGCAATGATTTATGGAGAGTCAATCTACTCAAAAAGGATGAATTTTATGTTGATTAGTAAGATGATTGAAAAGAACATAATGAATATTGATAATAATTCCATTCCCTAGAAACTATTTTTGAGATATGTGAAAAACCTAGTAACCTTGCAAAAGGATGTCTTTTTTTTGATAACTCAAAAATAGATTCTTAATTCTCAAAATCTGAAGTTAAATAATGGAATGAAAGAAGAAAAATCTATTATTGTTGAAACTCAACTAAAACCCACAAAAGGGGAATGAACATTGATAGTTGATAGTGGGTGTTCCTCACATAGAAAAAGAGACATGAAATTTTTAAGGGTGTGAAAATTTTACAAAAGACACTATGACATTTGGTAATAATGAAACATTGAAAATCAAAGGAGTTGGGTCAACCATCATTGGGAAAGAGAAGATGAAATATAAGAAAACAATCCATGCCGATGGACTGAAGCATAATATTCTATGTGTTCACAATTTTGTGATTAGGGAAACAATGTTGTATTCAAGAATGATCGGTTTGTTGTGAAAAGTGAAGAATTTGGGAATATTTTTACAATATGCCAATGTAAAAATGGAAAATAAATCAGGTTAGTGATATACAAAACACTTATTACCTGAGTATAATGAAAAATAATCAATTGGGACATAAAAGGATTAGACACATGTGTCATAGAAACATGATAAATATATTTAAAAGATAGTGTGTTTGGTATATAATTTATTTTCCTAGAAGAAGAGATTTTTGTTTTAGTATCTGATATAAAGGAAAGATTATGGATGTTGAGCATAGAAAAGTTAATATTTTTTCAAATCCCCTGATCTAATACATTTTGATATATGTGGGTCGAAGAGAAAAAAATCAACAAATGGAGATGTGTACTACATCACTTTTATTATTGATTTTAGTTGTATTACTTGTGTTATGTTTATGAAACTCAAATCAGGTGCTTCGAAAATGTTTAAAAGTTCCAGAAGGAATGTTGAGAAAGAATGTGAGTATCCAATGAAGAAAATGAGAGATATTAAAGGTGGTGAATACAGAAGTGAAGAGTTTGAATACTATCCTGAAAAACATGGAATTCCTCATGAGTATAGTTCCCTATATACACCCCCAAAAAATGAGGTTTCTAAAAGAACGAATAAATGCTTGGTGGAAATGGGAAGAACCAAGTTACTTTAACATGGCCATTCTCATTACTTTTATCGGCAAGCCATGAGAACTGTTGTTTACATTTAAAACCCATGTATCTATATTCCACAATAATATATGGATCCATATGAAGTATTTAATGAAAAAAAATTATGTTTGAAGCTTTTTAGAGTATTTAGGAGTATAGACATTATAAAGGTGAAAGGTGGAAACGATGGTATGTTTTAGAAGACTAGTGAAGATGTAATCTTTCTTTTCTATTCGAGGAAGAAAGTGGTTATAGATTCTTCAACAAATTAACAAATACAATTTTTTATTCTGTTGATGTAATTTTTATAGAATGAAGTGGAAAATAAGAACCTACTGATGTGGAAGAGGATGTTATGAAAGATGAAGAAAAGAATTCTAAAAAAGAATATAGACAATTGCATTCCTTCCCAAGAAGAAGAATCAAACTCATCCATTACCAGTTATGAGGAAGATAATTGGAAGTCTCATCCTAAAATGAGAATATAAGTGGATGATATTAATATACTTGTTTATGAATATCAGAATTTTTAAACCATAAAGGCAACAAAATCCATTACACATACTTCATTATATATAAAAGTGGAAACAAATGATCTGAAAGAAGCTTTTGAGCATCCATAATGGGTTCAATCCATGAATAAATAATTGAATCGAAATAGAAAATAACAATACCTGGTAACTAATACCCAATCCTGAAAACAAAAACATTATCATCACAAAATGGGTTCTCCTGAAAAAATGAATGAATAATGTGAAGTTATCAGTAACAAAGCAAGATTGGATTAAAAAGTGTATTCATAGATTGAAGGAATTGATTTTGATGAATCTTTTTCTCTGGTGTCCATATTAAAAATAATAATAATATTTCTTTATATTGCTACCCAAATAAGCTAATAGATATTTCAAATGGATGTAAAATATTCATATATAAATGGTGATCTTGAAGAGGAAGCTTATATTGTACATCATTATGGATTTGTTGTTCAGAATGAGGATAATGTTGTATGAATATTCAATAAATCATTGTATTGGCTAAACTAATCTCCAAGGGCATGGTATCCAAAATTTGATACTTGATTAAGAAATATGAGTTTCATAAAAAAATAGGGAATTTATATTTTTATGTCGTAGAAATTCAAGAGTTTTTGTCATCATAATAGTTTATGTTGATGAAATTATCATTACTGGGAAAGATGAAAGAAGTTGTGAAATATTTTTTGAAGAGATGAAGAAGGTTTTTGAGATGTCCTTATTGGAGTAAAAGAAATACTTTCCTGGATTGCATATTCGGAAAAAGAGTGAATACATTTTTATTTCCATATAAAAGTATGCTAAAGTACTTCTCAAGATTTTTAGAATGGAAAACTAAAAAACTATCTCCAGAAAAATTTTGGTGGGAACAAAGATGAGTACTGATGGAGAAAAAAAATAGTTGTTTAAAAAGAGTATCAGAAGTTGATTTGAAATTTGTTGTATTTGAATACCTCATGAACTGACACTGTTTATGATGTAACCTTATGTGATTGATTTCAGAGTGATCATAAAGATTAAAATCTTATTTATGGAAAAATAATTCTCAAAAACATCAAAGGAAAAATAGAATTTGGAATCCCATATTTCATCTTGAATGGTGTTGACTTGTTTGGGCATTCAAATGAAAATTGGGTAGAAACATTGATGATAGAATATCCATATCCGGTGGAGTGTTGTTTATGATAATGACTTATGTTAATTAGAATTAAAAGAAATAGAATTTAGTAACTCTCAGTACAGTAGAAGCTGAATATATTTGGTTTCACTCAAGCCACAACTAAACATATGTGGATGAAGACACAATTGGGTGATTTTTTTTCTTGAAGTGAAGTTAACCCGACTCTTGGGGTTTGATAATCAAAGTACAATCAATCCCACCATGAATCCAGTTCAACATTATCATTCAAATAATATTGATATAAAACAACATTTCGTAAAAGAGCATGTGGAGAAGAATGATTAAAATATTGAATATATTTCAAAATCATAATTAGTGGCTGGCATTTTCTCAAAACCCTTGCTGAATGAATCATTCTCAAAACTGAGGTTGAACATGGGTGTCCAACATTTTTCACTTCAAGGCTATGGTAGGATGTTATGTCCCCTCTCTCTTATTACCTTTAGATTTTTTTTCCAGGGGGAGAAATGTACTATTTCATAAATCTTTTGAATAAATGAATGAGTTGTGCATAAGCATTGATTTCAGCATTGTTTAGGGAGTGTGCTATTCAAACTATTTTTTGGAGTGGTTACGGGTAAGATTTTTTTTTGTGAAGGGTGGAGAAGAGATATAAAAAGAATAAATAAAGAGGAAGCCATACTCACTTCTTTTGTATCACATGGTTTTGATGTCAATGGTTATTTTTTCTATAATGAGTTAGCTCACTTATAAATATAATTATTGATAAGAAATACACTACTTCGGGATAAAAAGTTCAGTGATTTATAAAAACATGGTTGGAAAAAGAATCTAATGGGAGGATTTTTTTTACCAAGATGATGATGAAGGTGATGGTTTTAAAATGTTGATTTTTTTTCGAACAATGTTTGAAGAAAGGAACTCACATATCATTTTTTCTGATAAGAATAGTAATAGGGTTTGGATTCCAATGGAATTAGAACCTATTTATTGAAGGAATCATAAAATATTTTTTCATGAAAATCAGAAACTATTTTTTGATTAAATTAGAACCAATTTTTAAATAGAATTGTAAATATGTAATTCGAGACGAATCGAAGTCTGATTTTTATAAGAACAGGAGTCTTTTTTTTCAAACAATTTGAGTATAATTTTTAGAAAAATCAGAGTCTGGTTTTTATAAGAATAATGGTTTGGTTTTCAACATAATTTGATTTTGTTTTTAGAATAATTAGCACTTGATTTTGCAAATAATCGGTGTACAGTTTTCAGAATAATAATAACCTTATTATTGAGTGAATTGAAATGGAAGTAATGGTTGTTGTGATGGAGAATCAGAGTCACTATGACTACGATGTTCTATGTCTGATGATGATTTTTTGATTTTTATTTCTCATATATCATGAGTTAAATTGAGAACATGTGATGAATTCTTGATTGATGAAATGATTAATTGAAATATGGTACCAATAGATGTTAAAAATTTTGTACTGATGGTAAATGAAAAAGTAATGTCATTGAAAGTGGTGTTGAGTGGGAGCAATTCTAGAAATATAGAATAATTCCATTGGTAAAGTGGTGCTGATGGGAAAGATGTACTGAGTTGAGATAATGCTGATTGGAAAGAGGTGTTGAAGGGAATGTATTTATGGGAATAGATAATGATGATTTGAGAGTGATTCCGAGAAGGTTTAAGTTATGCTAAAGATAAAGAATATATTGATTGAAGGTGATGCCGAGATAAATTTTGCCTGACATCAGGATGATTGTAATCTGAAAGAATCATACACAAGAATATTTGAACCATAGTTGATCATATACTAAAATACTCATGCTCTGGTTGGTCTTAAAATTCCATTATCAAGTGGGTCAATATAAGTTTATAAGAAGTGTTTCTTTCCAAATTGGGTCAAGAGAAGTAAAGAAAAAGTATGGTATACATAAAGAGGTTCAAGAGAATTAAGGAAGAAGGGGGTTCTCTCAAGTAGTTCAGGATAGAAGAAAAATAGATGGAGATTTCTTAATTATTTGTGTAGGGAGAGATAATCCATCAAATAGTATATTTTGATTCAACTCGGATATAAAGAATTGGATTGTGAATTCGGAATGGGTGAATCAGTATATGATGTCATAACCCTTTTCTTCAGGATTATCATATTCAATATCAGTAATTGAATTCTCAAGAATAATTAATGAAGTTTGAAGAAGCTTCGATAAGAATCAAGAAGAGTTGAGAAAGTAAAAATTTCTCTATGTTTTCATGCATAACGATGATTATAGTGAATTTAGCTGAGCGGGAAATATTTTTGGGATTCTCGACTGAAGATTTTTGGGTCACCTATAAAAGGAGAGAAAGTACATTGTACTTTGTGAGTTTTGACAGTGGAGTACTATTCTTTGTTGGAGAAAGTGAAGCTCTTAAGGCTTAGAGAGGTAATGTGATACCGACTATCTTTTACTGAACATATTTAAACTAGAATATTGATGTGTTTGGTTGAATATGGTACCATAATAATCTAATCAGATTTTGGTTTTTGTAACAAGATAAACTAATCACAAAATGAGTTCCATACAGGGTATCATAGTACTCAGTTTCTCAGACTGAGGAAGAATTGGAATGGAGTTTTACATACTGGGTTTTACCATACATAAGATTTCTGGACTAAGGAATAATCGTACTGAGTTACAATGTACTCAAGGATTGAAGTGGTTTCGATTAACTATATCAGGGAAAATTGCATTCAGTGAATTGAATTCGAAAATCAGACTCTATGATTCTTAACTTACATCCTGAATGTTTATACCATTCATCTGGGTAAGGAATTGAGGAATTGTGTAACACATGTATAAGCTCTTTGAATAGAAAATAAGCGTAGGTAACATGAGTTATTACAAAATAATTTTTTCTCTATTGTGAAAAAAGGGTGCAAACGCACTAGTGGGATTGTTTCATAGTGCTACATGAGTGTATGGTTACATCCTACATATTGTAATCCAAGTAATGTTTTATAGAGGATTGTATGGTATTGGATTATTTTCAACCATAACAAGGACACATATATTATTATTGAATATTTTACCATGTAAATAACTATGTTTCTATGGATTTCTGTCTGTTTTGATTTTAGTAGGGAATTTAATCATTACTAGGAGGCGAAGGTTGTTTTAACTAAAATGGAAGATAATTGAAAAAGAGTATAATTGATTCACCCCTCCCCCTATCATTGATACATTACACTGATTAGGAAATTTCAAATATGGTAGTCTATCTATTAGTCAATAAAGGGGAGGTATGTGAAGAAGAGTACAACCCCTTAATTTTCTTCTTCCTCACTATGTTGATCGTGGATATGGTGATAGTCATTATTAAAGAAATAGATTCCATAGTTGATGTCATAGTCAAATTTAGGTCTTATATTGACTTTCTTTAGGCAATTCTAACCATTAATCAAGGTACCCTTTGTTTATTTTCTAAATCTGTTATTGATTTTTTTGATTCAGGTGCTAAAAACTTCTTTATATAACACACAACAGTATGTACATTAATAATTTAGTTGGATAGACATTCATTGTGATTATCATTGTATATTCCATTTAGAGTTTTATATTATCTTATTTAAGTGTGTAGAGACTATTAGTTAGTTATCGGTATGTACTTATATTGGATAGAATTTATATTTTTATGAATAAAGTCACATGAAATCTTCCCTATAATGGATTAGTTGTATTGAATGTAGGATTTCAGAGATTAATATTAGAGGAAAATTTTGTTCTATGATGATAATGTATAGTCATCCAGGTTCACTAATGAGAGATACCTTAAGATGTGCCATAGGAATTATCTTTCCTTTTCTACATTATTGGTCTAGTTGATGATGTGTTCATAGAAGCTTCATATGATCATGTTTCGTCGAGATATAGAGGAGTACCATAATGAATTTCATTACAAATTTAGGTAATTAACCCCTCAATTAGAGATTGAGTTTGGGATACGTTAATTACCGGGTTCATTCCTTTTATATTAGTCTCTATTGAGGATGGTTTCTTCTAAGTTGTGGTAGTTAGGGTTATTGATCGATGATATTATTTAATGACGTATTTTTGGCTGATCATGTCACCTATTGGTGATCCATTTTCTCCAATGAAATATGTATATACAATTATATGTATTTATAGATATTATCACCACATGAATCAGATGAGAATTAAATATTGTTATCATATTCTATGTATTGATGTCTTATTCAATATATGGAAATGGGTTAGTTGGTTCTTGAAGATAGATCTATGACTAGAATATCATTAGATGTTGGTAATGGATGAGGCAATATTATAGAATACCTATTCATGTCATTATGCGAGTTATGTGTTTTTGTAATGTTATTCAGTGTGAATAATGTTCTAGAAGTGTTTATGGACTTGATTAATGTAGTGTCTCAAGAGTTCCCACACCGGTTCAGGGTGTATTTAATTGTTGAAATCCATGTATAATCTGTGTCTGAGGAGAAGAACAAATATAATATATGTATAACTTTAAAAAAAATGAATATCAAAATCTATCACATATGTTGTCAAATGATTATTCTTGGCTAATGGGGTTCATTTATAATGTAATTTACAGTCCATGTGTGGAGTAGTTGTGGATCCTTGAATAAAAAAGGTAGTACTTTCATGGGAATCCCCCTGATTAGTGAAAAGGAGTCTATTTTCTCATTTTTATAAGCTATTATCATAGGTTCTGACATGAAATATAACATATTACAACTATTTTTATAGCCTTTAATTGAAAGGATCATGCGTTCTTGTAGATTGAACAATGTTATGTGGATTCCAAATAAGTAAATGAGAAGTTGTTCTACACTATAGTCCATCATTTTCAAGAAGGAGTTTAGTTTGATATTTTCTATAATGATTCACATATTTACATGTCAAATTAATAAATTTAAATAATATTAGTTATTTGATATGGTTTGTGACAATTATTTCTTCATGAACGTTAATAGAAACCCCATGATCTTGAGTTAGAAGTAGTGGAATTTTACCTAATATTGTTGATACAATACATCACCAATGAGTGCGTTATAGTTTCCATTGATCACAAGATCCTGATATATGTCTTCTGAAATCATATCATGAGCTTGAAAATTTTAAAGTGTATGGAATTCCAATATGTTCATGAATTGAATATTTTTTATACACTATGAATGGGTAATGTTGTAGCTGACCTGTTATGAAGGACATCATTCAGTGACACTATTCTATACTATGGGGATTCATAAACTGTGATAGAAAATATCCCTATAAAAGATATAAATAAGGGATTGGTTGGTGGTATATTATTCCTTTTACAGATGATGGTGTAGTCATCTTTAGTGATACAAGTGGAGTCCCAATAGGGGGATTATTATGTGGGGGTCTAGATTGAATAATTTTTCTAAGGCGATGCCCCCAATGTATGGTTTGAGGATGATCAACACCATGTGCTGTTAAATGAGAGAATTTTATTTAATTCGGTGATGCATGATGTGATTGTACACAAGTTCTACAACCCACCCATGTTGGAAAATCATGGCTTATAAAACTCTCATCATTCCCTGAGATGTCAATTATGGTGGCATGGTTTAAATTGATCAGTTTCATTGAGTTTTTCTCAATGTTTTGGATTATATAAGGTGAAGTATGAAGATAATGTTCCAACTGTTTTCCTACAACAATTAGATATTCCATAGTGTAAATGGGAAGACATTTTGATTGATGTAGTAAAAATTTTACCCTGATCTCTAGGAGTATATTATGTTATATAGGAGATTGCGGTCCATATCAAAAATTCGTATAACTTATTAGAAATCATGGAGTAGATATCAATAATGGTTTTGTTGAGGAAGTTATTGGAATAGGTGGTGAAGATCTATATATTCTTGAGGATGACTATCTTTGTTCTTGATCCCAATATTAACTCCAAGGTGTAGAGAGGACGCAAAAATTATTGTGGAAATATTTTTTTATTTCTTATTTTTCTCATTCATGTATGGGAGATCAAAAAGAGTTGAGTAATATCCTATTGTTTTTATACATAGATCTTACATTATTTTAGATGAAGATTAATTACATTACACAAACAGGTGAAAGATAACTATAGTGCCTTTGGAAACATAGAAACATAAACAACGGGTTTATATGTGAAATAAATTATCTCCCACTATGTTCTTTATAATAGTAACCCTTATACAAGTCATACATAATACATTCAATTATAACTTGGTGAAAAGGAAATAAAAGAGAGGGTTAACTCAAATTCATAATAAGGTTAACAAATAGAGATAAATAAATATAATAGGAGTAGAAGTGTATGAGAATATAAGAATAACATTTGAAAATCAAACCCTATATATGAAAGATCATAGTTCATGGGTCATGAAAGAAAGATTGGATGTTCATGAGTCATTAATCCAAAAGCAGTCATAGAACATGAGTCAGGAGATCATGAACATGGAATAATACATGGAAATATCGAATATAAATAACAATAGAAAGTAATCTCCATAGGTCAAGGTTCATTTCCAAGTATATCATAATAAATTATTTCACTCCCAATATCATTATAGTACTCAAGGTTCACTCACAATACTATCACATTGGAAAATGTCCCCTACATAACTAGGTTCACTCGCCATTCTAGTGTTATTTATCTCTTGATATTTCGATCATTATCATATGTGTTTTATAGAGATATAGGTACCATATGTCACATAATGAAAATCATACAAATGAGTCCCACCAGATCATAAATCAATTTTTATATCCAGACCCATGGGATAGAAATGAATTTCGTATACATTTCACCATATCATAACCCATAGAAAAGAATTTTTTTCATAAAAATATCTTTAATAATCGTAAACCATCCTATGGAAAAATATGGATGGTAAAAATAGAACATTTACCTATTAAAACATACAAAAAACCAGTGTTTTTTATTTTTGATGAATATAAATTACCCAAAATTAATTTTATCATTTTTGAGGAAAATATACATTCCATTTTGAAAAAAAAATTTAAAATTTAAAAACATCCCAAATATTAAAAAAATAAAATTTTAAAATAATATTATAAGGTTGTAATTTAATATTTAAATCATTGATTGGTAATGATAAAGGAAAATTATGTTCATATCATGCACTTTGAAACAAATATTCCTTTCACATTTTTTATAAATTTAAAAAGCATGTCATTCAAAAAATTTCAAGAATATACCTTTTAGAATTTTTTTTAAATCCATAAAATGGAAGAAATGTATTTATAACATATAGTGAAATATTAAAAAATAATATTTAAAAATGTTTTTTTTAAACATGGATATGGAAGAAAACTAATTTTCTACCAAAGTGAAAAATGAAGGTGATTTTTCATAAAAATATTCTTTTTGACTATTGAGTACACAATGAGAGGAAAATGAAGGGAAAAAATATTCTAATTAAATAACAATATGTGATGAAAATTCATTAGATGATTTATAGATATATCATAATATTTAATCATTGGAAACATAATCATAAGTAATTCGGATAAACATTGAAATTATAAAAAAAGAATCACGACATTGGTATCTATTGAATCAAAAGAACCATTAAATATTAACATCAAATTAAGAAATAAATATCAGAAAATGTAGAATAATATAGATATTAATTGTGAAATGGAAGTGTATAAACCACATAAAATAAGATAGGTGCATAAAATATCTTATGTTCTATAGAAAACAATTTGTGGAAAAAATCACTTACCTTAAGTATTGACTTCTTTAATACATGATTAAACCTCATATATTATAATTACATGGAAATTTTAAATATATTAAAGACTCGAAATAATATTTTTCACACCATTTTTGATTTAATAATTACTTTTTATTAATTTTTTATCAATAATTCTTGGTTAAACTAATGTTTTGTTTCATAAATGCTTATTTTTTCATGTCTGTTTTGGTTGGTTATTTTATTCAGTATAAATTGATCATGGTTCCATAATCACAAATATAAGAACCATGATATAAATATAATATATATTTAGTACAAAAATGATTATATTAATCCATAAAATTAAAATATATAATATGAAATACATCATTCATAGAGACGATTGGTCGTATGTCCGCATGACTTTATTTCCATATTTTAACTAATAAAAAAAGTAAATAATATATTACATTTTAAAAAGAATTTATATACCATATATATCACATTTATTTGTTAATTATGTACTTATTAACTTCCATATAAAGGGTTAGTAAAAAATGAATCACATCGTTTCACGAGGTGGTGGTCTATCATATACTAGAATGACATTATCATAATAACTAAAAAATGGGATGTAAGTTGGTATATATGATATTATAATTAGAGAAGTGTTATTATATCATAGATTTCATATATAAATACAATATGAATCATGATATCCATCCAGGAAAAGTGTTGAAGGAAAATGAATTTCATTCGTCGGTGAGGCGATTGTCTTCTGTACACACAATCAATAGTTTCATTTCCCATTTGAGAAGGATGAGATAGTTTTAGGTAATTAAATTAACATTAAAAAATTTATGTATATTTAATATACTAATTATATTATATTATAAATTTTTATTAATATTTTTTGGATGTATAGAAAGAAGAAAATTCATGGTAATAGACATTACCACTTCTTCAGAAAACATTTTTTGGATTTTATAAAGCTTTTATCGATTGGATTTTTGAAAAAACAATGTATTATAATTTGATCAATAGGAAGTATTTTTTTAATTTAGGGTGATTTTTAGTATAAAAGTTGGTTATTTTGTTTGGAAATGGTAGTAGAGAGGGTTCTTTTAATTGATAAAAATATATTTCAGAAAATATTGGGGTGTTACATTCTAAACTGCTTAAAATGAATTTATACCTATAAATTTGTTACATTAAAATAAAACACATGGATGTTTCTACCTCATCACATCCCCAAGCTCCCACATAGATTCCTCGAGATACTATTTTCACAACAATAATTTGACTAGGTGAGTGGTATTATTTTATAGATCTTTCTCTATATGATCTAGAATCGGAACTTGTTGCGACTCATAAGATAGATCATGCTCTAAAAATATGAACTCTATGTTCTGTACATGTGAAGGGTCGGTTATTTACTTTCTTAAGAGTGATACATGGAAAAAATAAGGGACTTGATAGTGGTTTTGTGGAATAAAAAATTGATATGTTTTCATCCTGACATAGTCAAGAAATTAAAAAGGACTAGTATAACTAGGTACTTGTCACACATTCCTCCCAAATCTCATAAACATCTTTCATGGTAAAATTCTTAGAAAAAACTTGTCACCAACTTCAAATTCCAGGCCTTTCCAGTGATTTTCAACATAATTTGTTTTCAACTTCTTTCCACCCTTATGAGTTGTCGAATTAATCTAACCTTATCTATAATTTCATCAGTCATCTAAGGTCTCAAAAACATTATTTCTCCATCTTCATTCTAGAAAGTTGGATCTGTAAACTTTTTTTTCATAGATTACTTCATAATGATTCATTTGAATTCTTTTGTGAAAGATGTTTTTTCATGATGACTCAACTAGAACAAGGTATTTCCCCATCCAAATTTCAATTCTAAAGAACAAGATTTGAACATATACTCTAGGGTTTTAATTTTTCTCTTAGGCAAACCATTCCTATGAGAACGATATGCAGTGATGAAACTGAACTATATATCAAAATATTGATAATTAATTCTCTTTAATGTCCAGGTAAACAAAGTATACCAATCTGTCTTAATAGAATGTGGTGCTCAATGAAACCTTCCAACATCCTTAATATATATCATGGGAAGTTGATCCAAATTGAAATATTATCTAATAGTGATATAGTGTAATGCCTTTGTAAGGTGATCAATGATATACCATATAAATTTTTCCCCTGTAGACATTTTGGGAGTCTAATGAAAAAATATATTATGTTGAATTCCCATTCCCATTATGGTATAGGTAACGGATGTAACATCCCCTTAGAATTTTGTCTCTCAGCCATAACTTGCTATCATACCAAGCACTAAGATAAGAATTCTATGATATCTCTCTTCATGACATACTACAGGAAATACACATTCAAATCAATATATATATATTCAATCATCTAGGATTAATTGATAAAAATGAACTAAAATAATCCTCCAACAACTCCATATTTAAATATGGTATATATGGAACACATACATGGTTCTTAAACCTTATCATTCCATAACAATCAAGGTTAAGATCCAGACCATTTATTATTTTATTCAATAGATCTATATCATTCTTCTTAAACTCTTTAATCATCATTTGTATAGATTTTTGGACACCTGGTTTAGAAAGATAAAATTTCCACCTTCATTTAGAATTTCAAGATCCATCCATTTTAAACCATGAAACATTTGATCTTATGTAATCCATATCATGAATGGGATTGCGTGATCATTTCTACTACAATCATCAGAAACCTTATTATTTTTTCCAGGGTGGTAATATATTATGAATATATAGTCATTAATCATCTATAACCATCTTCTATCATTCATGGTCAAATTCTAATGTGTGAATTTATACTTTAAGGGTTTTTAATCATTTTATATATCTCAATTTTCCTCATAATAATTATTCCTTTACATCTTTAATGAAAAAAGTACCATGGATAACTCCAAACAAAGATTTTTTTTATTTTTTTTTCATGAACCTATGATCCTCATTTGGAATAAGTTATAACTATTTAATTTTTCACTATTACACATTTCCATTCCTTATTGGATAAATCACTATAGATTATAACCCCTTCTCTACTATAGGTTACTGTAAGAACATGTTTTCTAAATTATTTTCTTTTTGATTCCAAAACAATATTCAAATCATTTAACTATTCAAAGTAACATGCCTCCCTTCCGAGTTAACAAAGTGAGTAGATTATATAGTTATGAAAAAGTCTCCACAAACCATCAATAATATAAAAATAAACTGATAAAACTTCCATTCATAGTCACTGTGGTAGGCCTAGGACAGTATTCAAAAGCCTAAAAATTTTATTGATATATTGACATACCGTTATATGATATTATATGAAAAAAATGAATCTTTTATATTGAAAACTCTCAATTTTTAAAATTTGTATAAATATTATAATTTTATAATGTATTCAGTTAATTTATCATGTTAACTTCTTTCTCTTCCTTCTTATTTTAATAGATAAGAATATCATCTATAAACAATACCATATATTGATCAAGGCAATCAATAAACACACTATTCATTAAATTCATGAAGATAGTGGGGTAATTGGTAAAACCAAATGGGATACCTATATACACATAGTGTCCATACCTTTTATAGAATACTACCTTTGGTGTATTATCCATTTTGGACCTCAATTAATGATATCCAAAATGGAGGTCAATCATGGAAAATTATTTAGATCCATGTATTTGATTAAAAATATCATAAATATTTGGTGGGGAATACTTGTTCTTAATTGTGATCTTCTTAAACTATATATATTCAATGAAATTTCTCATCGATCAATATTTCCTTTTGACAAGGAAATTGGTTTCACCCCATAGTGACACACTTGGTAAAATTAACCACTTTTCAATATTATTTGGTATCTTCTTATTCAAGTCCACTAACTAAATGGAGGCAATTATATATGTAGTATTTTATGTATATTTGACACATGTTATGATGTCTACTGAAAACTAAACTCTACAATTTTGGATAATACTTGGAAATTATTGTTGAAGGACATAAAAAAAGTCCCTCAAAATTTTTATAAAATTGATGTTGAGTTCCTTACCAACCATATGAGATAACCCCCCACCAATTGGAATGAAAACCTATATAAATGATGTTATTTCTCACATAAGTTAATATTTATCATCCCACTAATATAAATTTATTGGTTGGTTTGGAATAAAATACATGAAAACCCTTTCTCTAAAATTTATCAGTGATTTATGTAGATAAATACAATCCTTGCCTATGATAATATCAAATTTTATCAAAGGAAGAATGAAATGAATTTTAAGAACAATATACCAACAAACATCAATAAATGAAGAATCATATACATGATAATATATCATAATATCATTAGTGTTTTCAAACCTAATTATACATCTAACAATTTTTGTGGAATCTTGGTACCCTTATAAAATTATTCAAATATAAAATAATTGGTTGATCGAGAGTCATATATGAACTTAGTAGTTCTAGATTGGATGGTATGTGTATTTTTTTACCATGTAGTTATCAAGCCCCTCATAAAAAATAGTGATCACTTGAGATTACCCCTTATCCCTCGGCTTAAAAGGTTTCTAAGGTCGATCATTTTCATTAACCTTTGGGTTTCAGAAAAGATTATTATATTTCACATACTCTATTCATTTGAAAAATTGGAGTGTGGGTGGTTCATTCTAAGTATTTCTCTCTCTATTCACATCATTAATTAAATTCATCATATCTCATCTCATTCAATATCACTTTGACATTCCCTTGTCACCTAAAACATTTGTCAATCCCATTTTGAAATTTTTCTCTATGTTTTATTACACACATCAGTATAAAATATTGATCATATTCTTTTCTCCATGGTTCATAGTGTTTCTCTTGAACTCCTTATCTATTTTCTTATCAAAACAGAGTGACTGATGGGAAACTCCAATATCTATTTACTCCTTTATTTCACAAATAAATAAATCATAATATCTACATAAGACCCTTTTTGAAACATTCCAATGAAGACTTAGTTTTCACCAACTTAAGAATTGATCATCCTTAATTTCATGTATGATAATAATTCCCAAAACATAACACAAAAGTCAAGAAAATTTTTCCTCATAGGATCTTATGGATTCATCATAATTATAATCTATCTCACAGAATTCCATCAATATTTTTATATGAAGAATGTGAGGGAACTACTTATTGAAAAAAAATCACTTAAATGCATCCCACTCAATTGAGCCAATTTATTATTGTTTCCTCATATTCGTGATGAGAGTTAACCATTTATCTGATTCACCTTTGAAATGATATATAACCACAAATAATTTTTCATGTCCCAAACACTAGAGAAAATAAAATTTATTTAAAATGGTGTTGATCCATTTCTCAAAAAATATATTCTCAATGGAACCACTAAATTATTGTGGGAGTTACATAATGAAGGAAAAAACAGAATTTGATTCCTTCATTTTCTAATTTGAAATCACATCATTATCATCTCATGAGAATTCTATGTGTGCATATCAATTAAATTTTTCATTTCAGCTACTATAATATTTGATTTGTTAGGATAAAAATCATTTAAATTTTGGTTTAGTTCAACCTTAACATGGTTCATTTTAGTTCTATCCAATGAATAAAACTGATAAATCCTAGTATGATTAATAATAATCATAGTGGTAAAACCCTTAATGGTAAAAAATTATTTATAGAACTTCAAAATTATGACACCTTATTTGAAATACATGAACCCGATGGATTAACAATGTTTATTCATTGTCATTATCAATTAATATGCTTTATGATGGTTTATAAGGAAAATGTAAATTAGTAAAAGAATATACCATGATTGTGCCAATCTTGGTTTACATTAAAGGTCATTATCTTGTACTAGGTAATGCTTGATACATAGACGATGAATTTTTTTGGTTTTTTACCCCTAAATACCTCTATTCATGAACCATTTTCACTTTTAGTATCGAAAAAATCATATATTACCAGGTGAAACATAGAATTTATTTTATACCAAAACATTTTGATGTTACCTGATACATAGACTTATTCGATTGGTTTTCACAAATTTTTTCTCATCTTAGTTTCCAATGTTTATCAAATCCTATCCTTTAATACCAATTATACTGAACTAAAATTATTATGAATATATATTAATTGTTATTTGAATATTCATTACGTAAAAAATAGAACATTTATATCATAAAGGTATAGTGTATTAGAAAATGTAAAAACATTAAGAAACGGGTCATAGATGAATTATATCATCTCCCACTAATTTCATCATAATTATAACACTTCATTGAAAAATGATAAAAAATACATTTATTTTTAACCATGGGAAATCATACATAATAGAGAGTGATATCATTTTCTCAGTAAGATTAAAATTTTTAAAACATGATGATTCAACAATTTATTTAATTTCTTTTTGGTTTGGATGCTCATAAATTTCCATATTTATTTTACTAATGAATATACTTCTTAGTGAATTTTATAAATTTATTATTCATGGAAATATTTATTATAGAATTATAAAAATGTCATTGATCCTCATGGAATATTCATCAAATTGTTAAGAATATATATTAGTATATTCTATCAACAATTTTCATACACTATGTTGGTAAGCATAACATAAGAAATAAATCCTATGTTCAGAACAACACATATGGATCAGCCACCCTACATCATCAGTAAAGTGTGGTCTATAAACCCTATCTTTATAATAAACCCTATATTTGAGGAAACAAACAAATACTAAACCAACCCAACTTTTATGAAGACCCCAACATTGCCAAACCCTATGTTTGGTCTTTTATCATTATGTGAAAGAACCCTACATTTGACAATTGAACGACAATGTTTGAAATATGTGATATTATCCATTATTTATAAAAATATCTCCATGGTATTAAAGTCCAGTTCAAATATAATTTATAACTAATTAAAATAATTAATATAATCATCTTAATGACTCATATTTAATAGATTAAATCGGTAATATTTTTAAGGGACTTTATGAACCTCTTCACTGTTTTTGAATTATAATATTCATGATTTAGTCTGTGATTTTTCTTGTGTTATTTTTGACACAAAGCTACTCAACCAATAGTATAAATATGGAGACTCTATTCATCAATAGATATATGTCGGGGTGTAATATTTACATAAGTGATGATTATACTAAAATAATTACATACATAAACAATATGTATCTTTGTTTTCAAAGATATACATTGGAGACATACAAGTTTTGATCTCTCATCTCATTATTATTTTTTCTTCTGTTGTTTCTATTAGACCTTATCGTTACATATTAATTTTCACGAATGATGAATAATTTCTTAGAGATAATCTTTTGAGATATACATGCTTAAATATTTGTCTGCTATTTTCTCTATCACTATTTAAAGAAATACTACATGAAGATGATGATCTATTTAATATTGTGATATATTGATGATATGAATAAACCTATTAGTTTTTTCTACAAATTTTAAATTTAATATATAGTAATAAACAAAATCCTTCTCTATTTATTTGTTGTAGTGTCGAATACTAAGAATTAGTAAGTATTAAGTGTCAGCTTCTTGCTCTTAGCTATGATTTTACTATTACCTATAAAAGAACCAGAAAGATCTATATGGCCTTATAGTAAAGGCTACATCTGCCTGGACTTAGTTTTGGATTAACCGTTATAATACACGAGAACCTATTTAAAATATCTAGGTTTTTTCAGTTGAGTTTTGGTAGATTGGACTACTAGATATTTGTGCCCTAAATTACAATACATCGCTATGTTCATTTCCATTATTTATATCCATATCTCACTCAACATTGATATAAAAGGAAAAGTTCAATGATAAATAAGAGGCATATTCTAAATTATTTTTTCAAGTATAAAATTTACCCTTATCATGTGTCTTTATCTTTTTAATCACCATTCTAAGACAATAATTGGTATCACTGTCTGGGCTCTACAAGTGTATTTTATCAACAAAAGGAGTTCAATTTTTCTATCATTCTGTTTTTGGAATATTCTGGTAGATATACTCCCCATCAACATAGTTTTATTTTATGTTTCTTATATTTTATGTGTATAACAATCCTGAGTTAAATATTCCTACAAAGATATCTATAAAATAATGATTCTAGATAAGGTATTTCTATGATCGAGGATTTATATTTTAATGGTAAAAATTATGGGTGGTAGAAAAGGTGTATGATCATAAACTGGAAAAACCATGGAATAATAGTTTACTTGAATGTATTTAAACTATATGAAACCCCTAAAGAAGATATTTAATGTTGGATTAATTATTAACAAAGCAAACATGATCTAAATTTAAAATATATGATTTTTATTCTTATTTGGTTTAGAAATTACAGAATTCAATCAAGTATCTCATTTTTTTACTGTATATGAGATCTATAAGTCTATTGTTGTTTCTTATTAATGGAATAATGACCTAAATAATTTATATTATACTAATATTAAATTAAAATTAAATAAATTTTTAATGAGTGATGATAAAACCATCACATGGATGATTAGATGGTTCACATAAATTTTCATTGATGTTACTACGTTGGGCGATCCTATCTAAAAATCAAAACAAATATTAGCATTACTCATATTACCAACCTTTTAGTGGAATTCAATATCATTACTTATATATAAATCTATACCTATAAAAACATTCCATATGAAAGATTGGTTGGAACTAAAATGGTTTATGAAGCTAAGATGCAAGATGAAGCTAAAAATCATTTGAAACATGAAGAATGTGATCTCAAAATGACTATGAATGAATCATCTGGTTCACATTATCAAGACTTTGATAAATATCTATCATATCTTATTAAATTTTTTAAAATATATATAAAAAATTATGTAAGGTTCTGATGATAATATATGTTGTGAATGCAAAGAAAAAGGACATACAATGAAAATCTATCTGTTAATAAAATTTCAATGGAAAGAAAACAACAAAATAAAAAGGAAAGATAATTTTAAAGGTCACTTGGAGTAATAATTATGATTTTCACAAGAAATATCTTATAGAATCTGATTCTAAGTGTAAAAAAGGAAATGGTATGTCTAAAGGAACATACATTCCATGAGGTACAATATACTTACTCCCAAAAAACTAGCTAAAACATTAATCATATGAAAAATGAAAAAAATAATGTTTTATATTACAATAAAAATATGAATCGTTAAATTGAGATCATAAAAAAAATTTAGAAATATTATGATATTGTTATTTTAGCTAATAAAAATTTGTCAAATAAGATTTTAGATTTAAAATATAACTCCCCAAAATTATGTTATTTGAATGATAATTAAATTAAATTACTATTAACTAAGATTTATTATTCAAAACAGGCCTCTAGTTTTCTAATAAAAGATTAAAAATATATAAATCCAATCCTTGGTAAAAAAATACAAAAATAATAATTTACAATATTTTATAATGGTGAAAAATAAAAATATTTTAAGAATTACACTATTCCAAGATTAAATAGAAATCAAATTCTGCTACAAAATGTTTCTTAATTTTAATTTTTACTAAGTAAATGGTTATTTGTTTTACAAAACATAATTTTTGTGTTTTAAAAAATTGTACTATTTAGAATAATTTTTAAATAAAAATTTTGTAAATAAAAATGAAAATAAATGATTAGTGTTACCTAGATGTTGATTTTATAACATCATTAGATCAAATCATATATGGGTATAAAACAAAAAACAAATAATTTTATTTTATGAATAAATATACTATAAAACTGTATTGGTAAATATTTATGTGGTTTATTGATGTATATATGTTAAAGTATCTATAGGAGTGCCCAAATCTAAAAAATTTTATTATAAAATAATCTTAAATAATAATGTTACAAACTTAGGAAGTATTTATTTTTAATTATTTATATACTTCAAGTACATTAACTATTTTATAAAAATATATTTTAAAAAATATTTCTATAAAAAAATTTACTTTTAAAATATTTTAATTATATAATATTTATTTTAAAAAATAATTTCATATTTTAAATAATTATATTTATTGTTCTTAAAAATTATTGATGTTTTTATTAAAACTAGAAGAAACATCTTATATAATATGTAATTATTGTTCTATATTTTTTAGTTAAATAATATGAAGCATCATCTACAATGACAGAACATAATGATTCATCTTCTTCTAAAATTTTAACATAATCAAACCATAGTCTTAAAAATATATTGTTCCAAAGTTTCTGAAAAATTAGACATTGTAATATGAAGTGTTTAAGAGGTTCACGTTCAGAATTAATTCATTCTTAAAAAAAGAAGGAAAGGTAAATCTTCTAGATTATCTATTTCTTACGTTAATGATTCACATGAAATATATTCTAAAATAAATAAGTAAGTTCAAATACATGAATAAAAGGATGTATTCACATCTCAATTATCTTATAAAAATATCAGGACCAAATATGGATATCTGAATGACGTAAAACAAAAGCTACAAGATGAGTGGGAAGCCTCTAAAAGAACAAATAATGACCGGCATTAAATTTTGTTTCAAATTTGGATTATGAATTATTAAAAAATGTGTATTATAATATGAGAAATATTTCGATCTCAAAATCATATTTTGAATCATTCAAATGAGAAACACTAAGAAAAATAGAATTATTGAGAATAAAAGTTTTTACAATGCTAGATCTTGATATGATTATGTTTTTTGGTCAAACTATGTTCATCATATTCATACTAAATAATAAAATATATTAAAACAATATTATAATGAATAACAAGTGTTTTATATTAAATAAGTTATAAAGTTAATCGTTTATAAATATCAGATAAACCATCTAATTATATCCAACCGTTGTTATTTTTTATTTATTTGAAATTATTTTACACTTTTTAAAATATATTTCTTCAATTATTTCCAAAATAGTTAGTTCATAGTTTCTTTTTTTAATCCTATTACATAAGCATGTATTTTATATATAAATTATTCTCCCATAACAATTAATATTTTTATTTTTTGAATTTTTTTTAAATCTATCGTGAAAAATTTAATCATTTTTTAAAATCATTAAATATCCTAAATTATATGATTGAAGGAGATTTTTTTAGAAAATAATCAATTTATTATGCTTCTAATATTCTTATATAGGTTTTTAGCAATATTTTTTGGGGGTGGTTATTTTAAAGAGTCATTACTCTTATTAATTTTAATTTTCAAAAATGGGAGAGAGATTACTAGAGTTTTAGTTTTATTATATATAAAAATAGATAGTTTATTAGATTTTTTGTTTAAATATTATAAGAGATATGTTTTTCCAATAACAAATAATGTTCTTACTAATATTTGTGGGGATGTGTTTGTTTCTTTTTTTATAAACAAAAAAAATTTATTAAAGACATTGTGGGAGATTAATGGAAAAAGATTCTAAATGAAATGAATATTTATTTAAAGCTTGGCTTTCTAACATGTTATTGTTGACTATAAAAAGGAGGGTAATTCGAATAATGTGTTAATTTAATAATTTTGTTTATTTATGTTTTGTTTTGATTATCACAAATTCCCAAAAATGATTAGCAACAAATTAATTTTTATGTGAATATCAAGAGTATATGTTTCATGGATATATTTATTATGAACTTATAATAAAGTAAATGATTCATATGGAATATTTGTTAATGTTATTAGAACATATTTTGTCATATTATGGAAACATTTTTCATACCCAACTTTAGTAAGTGTAATGTATAGAATAAACCCTACTTTTAGAATAAAGCGTATGTATTAGCCACCCTACATCATGTAGAAAGTATAGTTTAGTATCCCTATATTCAAAATAAATCCTATATTTGTGGAAAAAAATGTATGGTACATCAAACCTTATTTTATGAACATTCCTATGTTGTCAAACATTATGTTTAGTGTTTTTTTGTTACATGAAGGAACCCTATATTTGACTATTCAATGTTGGAGTTTTAAATTCACGACATTATATGATATTTATGAAAAAATTTGATGTTATTAAAGATATATTCATATAACGTTTATGAATGAATCAAATGTTCTTTTTGATCATAAAAAACACTCATATTCAACTGGGTAAATAATTACTATTATTACAGGATGTTATGACTCTCTATAATTTTTTTTGAATTCAAATGTTGATGATCTAGTCTATGATATTTCTGGAGTTATTTTTGACTTGGATCTTCCCACCAAAAAGTATAAATAATTTTATGCTCTCCATCGATATATATAAATATATATGAGGTTTATTTTCAAAAGCAATGATTATATATAAAAAGTGATATAAATACAAAACCATGTGTCGCTCTCTTCATATATACAACTTGGTGGAATACATGTTTTTATCTCTTATCTCATTGTTCTTATTTCTACTATTGATAATACTTCCCCTATCAAAACATCTTCAATTATATTAACGATGGATTATTTTTTACGGAAACACTTTGTATACATAGATGTTTAAATATATATATGGTGTTTTATCTATCACTATTTATTGAAATCCAATGTGATGTAGAAGATCTATTTTTTGTGTTATATCTTTTATCTGAATACATATATCAGTTGTTGTTGAAAATAACTATTGATTTGTTGGTGTTTTGAATGCTCGAACTCCTTCATGATTACGTTTGATCATCATGTAGTATGCTATGATTTTATGGTTCCCTTTAAAAGAACATGAAATCTATATAAATCATTATTTAAAGGTGTAAACTACCTATATTCATTTTTTGATTAAAGGTATTAGGATAATATGACAAATTGAAAATATTATTACTCTTGGATTTGAGAATTGGTCGAGTGGACTGTGGTATCTCTGTTCCATAAACCACTATACATCGCTATGATTATTTCCTTTATTTATATAAATTTCTCACTCATATATGAGATAAAAAGGAAGATTCACTATGAAAGAAGAGATGCATTATGAATTATTTTTCATGTACAAAATTCACTCATCATGTTTCATTATCCATTTCATCACCATCCTAACCCAAAACAAACATGGGAGATATGTAAACATAACAAGAGAAAATGTGTATCTGAATTACAGAATAATGGAATAACATTTGAAAACCATACCCCATATTTAGAATATAAAAATATTTGTTCATAGAATAAATTATTTCATTTCTAATGACATAAATCATTATAGAACAAAATAACAAGATCCATGAGAGTATAAAAATAGAATAATATATGGAAGGGGGCATACAAATAAGAATAGAAAATTATTTCCATGGTATTCAAGGCTCTTGTAAAATTATATCAAAATGAAATGGCTTCACTCCCCAAACCTTCATATTAGTAAGTGTTTACATCAATGATTATCATAGTGGACAAACTTTTTTTCTGAATTGGTTTCACTCCCCATTCAATCTCTAATTCTCTCATGATATTTCAAAATTTACTTAATACATTAGAGGGATATATAGGTCCCACTCATAATGTAATGATAAACATAATAATTTGTTCCACAATATCATAAAACATTCATCACATTAGAACCAATGAAAATAAGTGGGTTTCATAAGAATTATATCATAGCATAACCTATGGAAAAGAAATGAGTTTCATTTATATTTCAATATAACATAACCCAAGGAAAATAAGTATTTTCTTAAACATATCATCATAATAATCATAAGAAATCTTGGGAAATAATAAGGATGGTACAAATAGATCTTATTCATAGTAAAACATAATAAATACCAATGTTTATTTTTTTGATGAACAAAATTTATAATAATTTAATTTAAACATTCTTGATTAATGTATCATTCCCATTTTAAAAATAGTTCATCAAAAGAAAAAAACATCCCAAACACTAAACAAATTATTTTCATTAAAAAAATATTTTTCACATGTAATGTAATCTTCAAAACATTAAATTCTCATGGCAGAAGATATTTAAATCAATGTGGTACACATTAAATCAAATTTCATTTCATGTTTTCTGTAAAATTTAAAAGCCTCTCATCCAGAAAAAAATAAACATTCTATTTCAAAAAGTTTCTAAAATGTAAAAAATTGGTAGAAGTAGACTAAAAATCAGTGTATTTTTAAAAAATGCCATTAATTTTTTTTTAAACATGGATATGGAGGAAAATTAATATTTGAATGAATAGATAGATAAATATGATTTTTCATAAAAACATTCTTTTACTGTCTTTTGTACATTTATAGAGAAAAATTATGGGGAAAATGGTTTGAAATAAAATCATCATATAAGAATAAAATACACTAGTTTCTTAAGAGTTTAATCATAAGATTTCATCATATGAAATATAATCATTAACAATCCTCATAAATGATTAGATTGTAATAAAAATCATTACCACTTCTATATATTTTGATTCACAATAACATTAAATATTAACATCAAATTAAACATTAAGTATTTTTAAAATATGAATTTTAATGATATAACATTTCAAATGGTAGTGTATACCCCTCATAAATGAACATAGGTTTATAACATATCTTATATCCTAAGTAAGGTAATTATAGAGAAATATCTCTTAAATTAAGTATCAAATTAATTATTTCACATTAAAAATCATGTATTATAAATATAAGTTTATAATAAATATATTTCATAACCGTAATATTATTTCTCAAACTATATATGATTAAATTATTAATTTTTATTAACTTTTTGTCAGTAATTCCTTGTTAAAATCATGTTTTGGTTCATAACTATTTCAATTATCGTGTCTATTTTAGTTTGGTTTTTAAGTAATATTACTATAACCATGGTTAACTAATCTACATATTTTGAAAAAAAAATATTTAAATATAATATATATTCAGTATATATGTATTTATATTAATCTATAAATGTAATTTAAATAAAATGAAATTCACCATTCTTGGAGACGATAGGTCGCACATACAAGTGAATGTTATTTACATTATTATACAGATAAAATGAAGTAAATTTAAATATTAAATTGCATTTAAATATTAATTTTTATGTCATATATATCACATATATATATTATTTTATCATTATTACCATCAATAAAAAGAGTTACTAAAAAACGGATCATATCACTTCGCGAGACTGTAGTCTTCTGTATATGAGAACGATGTTATCGTATAGTACACAGAATGGAATGTAAGATTGTTTATATTATACTATAATTACATAAGTATTATTATATCATATTTTTAATATATAAACATTAGGTACATCATTATACACATCTTTGAGAATTACTGATGTAAAACGACTTTCGTCGGATATCGAGGCAGTAGTCTGTCGTACACATGATCAACAGATTAATTTCCCCTTTTAGGGAAAAGGATATGGTTGTAGTTAATTAACATAATATATAGAACTATATTAATATCTGAGATACTTTGGTTACTATATAAAAAAGTTTAAGTAATATTTTAATGAGGTGGAGGAATAAATAAAATAAAATTCTCAGTTAATGATGTAACTTATTCATCAGACAAACTTTTTATTAGTTTGCACAAAAAGAGATAATAGGTTATATTAATGAGAAAATGGATTCTATGGTGAGATATGAAATTAGGGATGTGATTTTGTTAGGTATTGGAAGAAATAATGGGTTTTGGAAAAGTGTAGAGACGAGGATATGGGAGACCTTTTATAAAGGGGGGATATGACACAATTAGAATATTTGAAATGAAATAATTACACCAATGTTTTTATCATCAAAAAAGGATCCAAAATAAACCATTAACCAGAATAAAAATATTTATGTTTGATATATTTTAATTAATTAGGAAATATATATTTTTTGGGCCATTGTAAACCCTTATCTGTTTATTTTAACCCATGGTAAACTCGTTTTTACCCAAACTGTGGTAAATATTTTTTACTTTTAAAATATGAATTATGGTAAAATTCTAATTTTATCAAATTGTATAATATTTTTTATGATGATTCGAAATTTTGAATTAAATTTTCTAAATTTTATGAACATAATTTGTAAAAATTAATATAAAATTAAATATGTAAATGTGATGACATACCAGTTTTATAAAGAGAGAAGTATAAAAATTTTAATATGTTTTTGTATCAATATTAAATATGAAATTAATTTTACTAAAAAATAATTTGATTGGATCCTTGTCATTTTCATTTTTATTTAGTTTTGTTAATTACTTCAACACACCAATCTTTATTTTCGAATAAATTTATAATGTGTTTCAGATTTAGTATGTCGAAATATTAATTTTATATCTGAATAAAAAGTCCTCATAGTTTTATGGTGTTTATTATTTTGTAAATAAGGTAATATTATATTCATTTAATATATTTATGAAATAAATTCAATTGAATTGTTTTGATTATGAAAAATTTCACGAAATTTGTTAAAAATTGTTAATGTGATATATTAGTTTTCAACATAAAGTCAATTCCTTTTTAAATGACATCTAATGAATCATTTAATGGATTAAAAGGCTCACTAGACCATTGGATATATAATAGAATAATAATAACATCATTATATTATTTGGAAGTTTGAAAAAGATTTTTAGAAACCATAAATAATCACTAAATTTTCTAAATCAGTTTTTCAAATGTACTATGAACATATTTGAAAACCAATAGTATTTATTTTGATAAAATTTCAATTGATTCTATAATTAATCGAAACCTAGGGATATAGAATTAAAATAAATTTATCTTCATTTAATTTTTTTTCAGAAATGGCTGAAAATGGTTTTTGATGGTTGGCAAATTATTTGATGTTCTGGATCATTGTTTTAGAAATAGTTTTTCAGATCATATGGATTTTGGTTTTAAAATATATCAGAGGTTTTATAATTTGGATTGATTCATTTCATGAACCATTGGAATGATATTTGGATTTACTAAAAATAATCATCATGGTATTAAAGATGAATCAGATGCTAAAGGTCTAAAAAAATGTTAATTATGAAGTAAATATGTGCACATTTTCTAGAATCATTGTTCATTCCGTATGTTGTTAGACGTAACATATGGACGGAACCCTATATTGGTAAGTGTAATGTAAGTAATGATACCTATATTTCAAAAATGCAGGTATGGATTATAAACCCTTAAATGAATAGATTTTTTATGGATCGACATCCCTACGTTGGACGAATGATGAATGTTTGGAATATCAACCCTATATTGAAATCAAGATTTATTGTACATACCATTCGTTCGAGGGATTGATCCTATGGTCAATCAATGATATGTTTGGAATGTTATGATAAAAATTTTGAATGTATGGATCCTTATCCCAACATTACATTTTGTTCCCTATGTTACTTGGAGATGAAAGTATGATTTAGGAACCATACGTTGGTAAGAACCCTATGCTATACAAAGGAACTATATATTACCTAGTTGAACCCTATGTTTGGTATTTTTCCATTTCCTGAAGGAACTCTACGTTTAACTAGTCAATAATGGAGTTTTATTTAGATATATTATCTGAGATTATACAACTATCTCAATGGAAGTATATATTTATATTAGGTTTTTTTATGACCGATTCAATGTCTCACATGAAACAAATTAAATCATTCCTAATTATAATGGACATTATAAATCTATTTGAATGGTTTTATTTCTAATATTCGTGATTTATTATGAAACTATTTTTCAAAAATAGTTTAGAGTATATTTAATGAGGTTTGAATGGATTTAAACTGTACTTTTAAATGGGTCAATTCTACTATTATTATAGTTAATTTTATTGGGGGAGTTATTAAAATTATTTTGAATGAATATATTAATAATTTATTATATAGGATTAAATAGTCAATGGTTGTTCTTTAGTCTTGTTATTTTTATTAAGGCTATTAACTCTATTTATTTTCAGTAACCAATTGAAGTGGAATGATGTTACAAATACTGGATACTTATCCTCTATATTTTTTTCTCTATAGATGGAAACAAATATAAAACAAAGAAGAGTAGAGACATAATAACATTGTACAAAATAATTTGCTTGAATATTTTAATTATGTTTCATATAATTTTGAAGAATAGAGAGAGAAATTATTTTTAAATTCTTATTGTCTCATGGTGTAATTGAGAAGGAATCCTATGAAAAAATTTAATAATCTATTTTTTGGTATTTTTTTTAAAAAAAAGAAGAAGTCTTCTTGACATTGAAGATTATTTTTCTAGTGCTACTGTGACATATTGAATATCTGATTTCATCTGTCAGTTATTACTTATACTATTATGTTCAACTTGTACCATCAATAAAGATAATTTTAGTATTGTCAAAAAATTTAAGAGATAATGACTGGATCACTTTATTTCTAGGGGATGTTTTAGTATTGTCGGAATTATTAAGAGGAAGTAATTCACACCCTTTTGTGACTTCATCATAGACATTCCAAACTAACAAAATATTGGTTTAATAATTATATAATTGAACTAATTTTACATTTAAAAATATTTTTTAAAATAACCTTATAAATTATTTACACAAAATGTATGTATTCAATAAATACTAGTATTTTCACAATTCATCAAAAAATTAATATTTTCTAAAAAATTAAAAACTTCCATCATAAGATAATTTTTAAATATATATTCAAAAAATGAAGTTCTCATTTTCAAATAAATATAAAAAAATGTTCAGAAAAGAATATTTATATTCACTTACTAAAACAATGTAATCATTTTTTTAGAAAATAATATTGTCGAAGTATTTGAAGACATTACAAAAAATTAATTACTTTTTTATAAATATTTTTTCATCATGTAAATCCATTTTAATAAATATTTAAAATTTATTTATAACTATTTAAACCATCATGATTAATATTTAGGTCATAATAGCCATATTAAATAGTATTATAAATTACGTATTGTGGGTCATTATAACTCAGTGTTGCATGTAGCATAAGATATTGGATAAATTAAATATAATTGAAAAAAATCATAAAATGATAGTGTTTTACAAGAATATTGTCAACATTCTGGATTTCATGTTAATCTCTTATGTCATGGAATTTGCAAGGTCATGGATGAGGCACCAATCCTTAGTCGTATTTTAGAATTATAACAATTTTTACTCCCCTAATTGCATGTCACTACTGTAAGCTTTGAATGGATGAACTTGTTATTATCCATTATTATAGAAAGGGGTTAGAGATTTATAAATTATTTAGACAAAACTATTACATATCAAAGCGGGGATGGTTTAGTTAATTTTTGATAGGAGGAAGGAAACTTAGGGTCGTCAAAAGTCCTATACTGATCAAAGGAATACACCATTAGAATTTCAAATTAGAGGTCATGTGTTCTTGAAGGTGACTCCTTATCATTGGTATTAATGGTTTGGTCATGGTAGTTACATTTATTCCTATTTTTTGAGGCCATTAGAGTTGTTAGATCATGTATATATCATTTAATATTAGAAATCATTCCAATCATAGACAATATATATTTATTTTGTCATTAAACTATAAAAGATTCTTTTTTATCTTTATGATAACCCTCACATCATATATTTGGGTCAGATCAATGAAGATGATAATGTAACATTCTCGAACTAGCCAATAGTGATTCCAGAATACACGGAGAAGGTGTTTTACATGAATTAAAAAATCTTGTTTGTATCCTATAATGAAATTGTAGTGTGGAAGAGGGATCTTGGGAATGTAGGTCACATATGCATTCTAAGATCCATGATATCTATGATTATTATCACTTATATTATGTTAATATTTTTTGGTTATTTATATATATATTTTTTTCGATATCGTTTTCTCTTCTTGGTGCATTGTTTTTGGTTTTTATCTTTTTTGGGAGGTTTCTCCCCCCTGATGGTTTTTGGTAGAAGATTTTTTGTGTTCTGTAGTTTTGTGCCTTGTTTCTATTAGTGATACGTTTTTCGACATGATAGCATGATTTTTGACAGGTATCTCACATAGCGGTTGATCAGATGAACCATTTCATTTCATTCATTTCTAGTTTGGTTTTAATTCTTCAGGATGAAAAGTGTTGGATATGTAAATAATATAATGGTTCATACCTTCTGAAGCATTACTTTTTGTATTCCTAAGTCTTGGTCGTTTTGTGAAGATATTTGGAGGAGTTCCAAAGGATTGGAGAGTGGTCTTGGCCAATATAACAATGAAATATTTTACATCGATTAAAATATATACAGTATTTTACAACATATTATATACTCTACACCCAATATAAATGAAACACAACATATTAAGAATAAATCATTAATGAAACTATAATAAAAACTAAGATGGTAAACCGCTAATTGTCATTTCCTTCAGAAGGTAATCAATTAATTTAATTTAATATTTTTTTAATAAAGGATAATTTATTTTATATATTATGTTCTAATTAATATTTTTAAAAAATATTAAATTTAATTGGACAAATGAAATTAAATTTTATATTTTTTGCAACAAAATTAGATAATAATTTATTTTATATATTCTTTATAAAATGATCTATTCTAATGTAAATATTTAGACTTTTAATATAGTCATAGTTGTATGAAAATATATATTTTTGAAAAAAGATTATATTGAAAAAATATGTGACAAATTTTAAAAAATAATTCTAAAATTATAGGTTGAATTTATAAACCAATGACAATCATTTTGACACTTTATGTAGTGGTTTAATGAAAAAAAATTTAATTTTTTATTCATTTAATAAAAACATGATGAAAGGAAATTTTTGATTTTTTTTTTCAACAAATATTCTTTGAATAATAATATATATTTAAAATTCAATTGATCAATGTGATTTTTAACACTATCAAAATCATGAATCTTTTTTGTTAAAATAAATTTTATTAAAATACTAGTTTTTACATATTACACTGACTATGGTTATGATTATTTTCAATGTACATGGAATATTAATTTCATTGAAAAAATAATATTTGGGATAATAATGTTTATATTATTTAATATTTCAAATTTGATTTTTAGTTACAAAACTTATATTATTATGATTAATGATAATTACCATGCTAATAGTTAAGCAATTGATTTAGAATTATTTTTTGTTAATACCAAAGAAAATTTTTTAAATAAATTAAATATAAATACATTATATAAATAATAAAATATTATTAATAAAGTCATAAATAAATATATAAGAAATAATTTAATTGGTAATCAATAATAAAAATGATTAAGAATCCATGATTTTCTAAATGCCATTTTTTTAATAAAATAGTTGTTCATCACATTATTTGTTTTAATTTAATAGTTAATTTTATAATATTTAGAATATTAATTGGATTAAATATATGTTAAATTTAGTTTCATAACACTGAAATGTTTTTTTAGAGGTTCTGTTATAAGTTTAATAGAAAATACAATCAATAAATTAAGAACCGGGTACATAGTTTAATAATAAAAGAGTAAAATGTGAAAACATAATGAGAAAATCCCTATAACAAGTTTAAACATGTTTTTAAATCCATATTTGAGATATTATCAACCTAGGAAACCTAAATTTGAATAATATCAACACTTTAAATCCATGGACCGAGGAATAGTGTCCAAAAATTATTAAAATATAATGTGTGATTCCAAAAGTTCCATTTCCCAATCTTATAAAAGGGTATCACTTCCACCATTTCTAATACACACATATCCATTTGATTTATACTTAAAATTCATCCAATGTATTATTTTTATAACCATATACCACTAAAATATTCCTCTATTAAGTCATAGTTAGCACAAAACCTTCAATTTCAATTGGGAATTCCATAGAAAAATGAAGTATCTAGTGTATGTATTATCTCCTTCTTAATCATTTTTTAATAAATATTAATATATAAAATATCATATAAATGTAATGATATGATTAAATTAGTATAATTACTATAATTATATTTTTGATATTTATTTTATAACAGTTATTTTTTCTTATTTTTATCCACTTATTTTAACAAAAGAATATTGTGAGTGTGTTTCATAGACTACCTCCTCCACGCGACGTTGTTAGTTTTTCATTAGAACTTTTCAGGGATGGTATTATTGGTAGAAAGGATGAATAAATAATATATATATATATATATATGTAATGTTATTTAAATATAATTTTAATATCAATCTACACCACCTACCACATGTTGATAAATAGGGACACCAATTATGTGTACATTAAGATTACGGACTCCATAATGAATCTTTTATTCATATAGAATGTTATAAGTTGTATAAAAAACTTCAGATATCGTTTACCATAACAAAACATCAAAATATTATCAATATTGTTCTTTTAAAAAAAATTATGTAAGAACAAACATCTTATCAATCAAGTAAAATCTTGTTCATGTTTTTGTCGGTTTAAACACCAACATGAACAATGTTTTGAGATATGATTGTTAGTGACTATTGGAACAAACAATATAATAATATTATAATATATTAATTGTATCATTACTATTATATGGTTATATAAATATGATAGTATATATTTAACTTATTATTAAATATACATTTTCATTCATTAAAATTATCGAATGAAATTTTATCAATTCGGTTTTCACATAATGTTACCAAAATAGGTTTAAATTTAAATATAATCATTTTATATAAATAAATGTTATATAATATTTAATAAGATATGATATATAAATAATGAAATTTATATCAAATAATGGGTAATGGTTTCCAAATTAATAAACATGCCCAAAACAGTTAAAGTTACTAACATTTGATGATCATAATATGCTATGTCAAATTAATGTACACATGTTAATTTTTTTTAATAAGGATTATAAATAGATAATACTTATGAAAAAGGAACATGAAATAGGAAATTATTTTATCTATTTATTTTTATATGAGGTTATATTTTCATCAACTATGTACGAAAACAAGGTATCAATATTCATCTCATATTTTATTAATTGAGACATGATTATGTTAGACACCATGATTACATTTGTATGGTGTAATTAACACCCCATTGTAATTTTTATTCCATTATCATATTATATTTCCTGAAATTAAATTTTAAATTTAATTTTATATCACTAATTAGATTTTGATTTAAAATTTAAAAAGGTTTAAATGTTTTTTGTGAAACATATCATTTACATGTATGCTAATCACTATTTTTTTACTATAATAATTCAAGATTGATCTATTATACCCTATTTGTATGTTATATTTTATTTTCACCTAAATGTTTTGATAAATCATTTTTTATACGAAATTATTATGCTATTATAGTTCCATTGTTTATATAAAAATCATTTTTAATAATAATTATAATTTTATTTATTGGTTTTCCTTCCAGATTGTAGTTCTTACATTTCATCAATGTTATCATTTCCTAGTTTAAACTCTTATTTTTCTCTCCCCAATGCTATTTTTATACCATTTATTCATTTTAATAAAATTATTCCATCATATTTTAATGATGTGGGGTTTTAAACAAGGTTTCTCAAATTATTAACATGGTTCTTCCATCCTTTACAAAATAAATGTTTTATCACACACATCACATTTTATTGGGATTACTCATTTATGTTTTTATTTTTTAAATTATTAAATATTTTATAAATTAATTGTTTTCATTTTTTCGAATTATTTTATTGAAATCAAAATGTCTTTTTCAAGTTTCAATTATTAAATATTCAATTTACAAGTAAATTTTATCAACGAATTTTCAATTCGTTTATTAAAAACCATATATACTTGACATGTTTCAAGTCATAAATATTATCTTAAAATTAAATCTTTTCAAAGTGTTTTCACATCAATTTTTTGAATAAAATATTTCTTTTTCATATTTTCATTATTAAATATTTTCTTAAAAAGAAATTTTTTTTCAAATTATTGACACTATCTATTTATATTTATATGGAAAAGAGTTGTGAACAATATCCATTTTCATGAAATATTTTAGTTTTGTTATCTTAAAATAAAGTGTAATTTTTAAATAATATTCCCATAAATGTGAATTTTACAACATCAAACACAAAATTTATTTTAAAAATCTATTTTAATGAATTGGATATAATTTTAACCAATACTAAATAGTGATATGTTTCATTGTTCACCCTATATTATTATTTTATTATGTGGTTATTATGGGTGATCATGTTTTTGGTAACATGCGATTTAATTCAGGAAGTTATTTGGTTGTGTTGTTGTTACCATTTTATTTCCATGGGTTAATTGTATGATTATTTGAAAATATCATGAAAACCATTCTCTTTTTATGTGATATTTTAAAAATTATGGATGGATTTTAAGTGCCATAAAAATATATGTCTTATGAAATTATTGAGACCTATATTACTCTATAATTAATTGGGTAAGGGAATATATATGATGAATCAGATATATAATTTTAATGGGATAGAGGGTTTCTAGGTCCATGAAGCGTGAGAGTATTGGCGTTAATTTCTTCTCATAATTTTACATGTGAATTAGTAAGTTAGTCAATAGGATAACAAATTTTGAGTGTGGTGGAATTAATTTCTACTCTTAGTTTTACATGTGAATAGGTTTTTAGGTATCTAGGTTCATAAAGGATGAGTGTGGTGGAATTTAGCTATACTCGAAATTTTACATGTAAATAGGTTTGTGAGTCTATAGGATCCTAATGGTTGAGTGTGAAGAAATTAATCACCAATAAAAATTTTTTTGTAAGTAGGTTGATGAGTATCCATGTTCACAATAAAAATAAATACTATTTTTATTGTTATTCCATCTTTTCAGTTTGTTTATCATGTTATTCCAAGGTTTTAATATTATGAATTATATTGAAATTATTCCTTACTTTTATATCATGGTCACATTTTTTATGATTATTAAAATTTGATATTTATCCATATAATTTACATTTTGGTTTCTTATGGATATTTTCATGATTTTAGGTTACTCCATATATTTTTATGATTACTATCCATAGTATTTTGGTATTTTATTGGGTTATTTATATAGTCCATACATTTTTTTCTTGTTTATGATATAATCTGTTATAACATGTATTTTCAATTACAATGGGTTTAATCTAACACTATTTTTATGTTATAAATCCCCAATATATTAATATTATTATTTCATGTGAGATATATAGAAATGGTCTTGGGGGATCGATTATATATAAACATATTATTGTGTTGTAAAACAAATTATTTTTTTCTATAATCTCCATGACACCAAAAAATTAGGTCATTGGTCTATAAATATGTATTTTGATGTAATAATTAATCAATTTTATAAATATATTATTTATTCAAGTTTTTTATGTTACTTCATTCATTATGAGAGTAGGGTTTAGTAATTTTTGAGATTGGTTTAGCTATTTTTTGTAATTTGTTTAGTTAACTCTAGATATCAGGTTAGTGAGCATTTGTAAAAAAACTAATAGTTGAGTATAATTATAAGATGATATTATGAAATTTTTAAAAATTATTACGAAAGTGGTTTTCCTAGAAATTAATTTATATCTATATACTATAATGTGGATGTTTTTTTGTCATAGATGCTTCTATGGGTAATCACTCTAAAAGGGTTCAGTTGAGCATTGAATCCACTAGCACACTAATTCAGGATGAATGGGACTCATACTACACACATGGATAGACACACTAGTGAAATATGATGTGGTTGATCATATTATTTTTACTAACCACTATAAATATATGTCCCAATGAACTCGTAAGAATCAAATTTGGGATAATATGTTTCAAAATATAACTAAGGATAATGTGTAGGATTTATCCGTATAATATTTATATTGAGTTTCTCATGGATATATTACCTTATTCCACTATAAAATGGTAAATATATTGTGAGGAAACATTTCATTTAAGGTAATATGTTATAACAACCATAGATTTTGTATCCATTGAAATACACACTATGTTTCATAACTTATTCAACAAGCCATAAAAAACAAAAAAACTCTAACATAATTATAATAAATTATTAATGAGCCTATAATAAAAAAATAATGGAAAAACATTAATATTTATTCCATTTAGAAGGTAAAATGATAATATGTGTTAATATTGATAATGTCATTTTTAATAAAATTCCTTTTCATTATATTATATTTTTTATAAATCTATATTTATTTTGTGTAATTATAATTAGTTAATATATTTTATTTTAAATATAACTAATTTTATTTATACTATACATCTACTAAGATAAAAATCAACACACCGTCTAAAATAAATTATTATCCCAAAAGTATTAATTTAATTCAAAAATGAATTTATTTCATCTTTTTTTATAGGTCCGTAGGTATGACTAATACAACTAGAATGTTAGAAAAATATACTAACAGTGCATATTTCTTCTCTAAAACTGAAAATATATTTTCATTAGGATATGGGTAACCAATCTATTTTGGTTTACCATCATGGGTGTTATGAAACCAAAAAAAAGTGATCAAGGACCTCATTTTTTTAATATTTATTTTTCTTAATTTCTTCTTCATATTCAGATAACGTACTGAATGTAAAAAACATATTTTGAAAAAATTTACAATTTATTGTATATTTTTTATGTTATATAATACATGGGATCAGTATAAAATGATTAGATATTATTTTGGAAGGATTTGGAAGGTTTTTTAACAATTCACGGTTTGAGATTGGTTTGGGGAAACCATAAACCATCTCTAGGAAACCATGAAGGTAGATGTTGGGAGTCACTAGTTTGGTGCATGGTTGGAACATGGATTGGACAAATAACAGAGGTTCATAGGATTAAATGTTTAATATTGGATTATTTGAAGGTATGATGTACATAGTTGGAACATGATTTACCATGATTTGTGGAAGGACAGTGCAACCACATGGGTGGTGTCTAGTATAATGAGCATGGTTGGCACAAAATTTTCATAATTTTGTGTCATGATAGTGTTACATGCCTTAAACTGTCCATAAATTATCATTTAAATCACATTTTACCCCTGAAACTCTCATTTTTTATCGCCTCTCAAGATTACTAACTCCACTACTTCCTTAATTCATCTTAGAGGTTTCATATGATTTATTTACTAGTTTTGATGAATCAAAATGTATTGGATCTCCAAAATAAATTCTAATTCTATGAATTTTATCTTTCTCTTAAAATATCCTTATCTTTTCTCTCTCTTAGTAAAATGGATCAAATATGTTATTGATAGATCTACAGTCTAAAATGCACTGTTATAAGATCTATATTGGATATATTTAAGGGAAGTGATTTCTAGCCTATATCTTATGGTATTATGGTGTCATTCTCTGTTAACATCACTCGTAGAGAGGTATGTGTCTTCTATATCACTCATCTAATTCTATAAATAAAAGTCTTGTATTTTCAAATTTAAATTGTAGTATTCATATGTTTTTGTAAATTTTATGGCTTATTGGTCAAGTTATTTCCATTTCAATAAAATTTGTTAAACATTATGGAAGATTTTCTTTAATTTATTGAGAATGAAATTGATATCTTAATTATTTTTTAAATTTAAAATGAATATTTTGTTTGGTGGAATGAAATTTTTTTAATATATTCTTGGTATAAATATTGTTTGGGGTTCATATTACAGTGTAAAAGAACATATTAACCCATACATGGTGATTGTTTCTGAATGTAAAGGAATATAGAATTTATCACCTTCTATGTACTTGGTTAATGATAGATCACAATAGGTGAGTTTAAAATATCAATTCAGTATGTGTGTGTGTGAGACTAGGATTGGTTTTCCATGTTTAAATAAATAATGAACATATTATTTAATTTTACTTTTTATTCTTAATGTTCTTATAATATGGTAAACTATTTTTATATTCTCATACTATTATTATTTAAAATGAGAGATATCTTATTTCTCATCCTATTGGATTGTGTAGGATGATTTTGTGGATTTTTAATGGTTATAATTACTCACCCCCTATATATTAATTTCATTGAGTATGACAATTTTGTTTGATATGTTGGAGATAAAGGTAGATCTATCACATTTATAGTTGAGTATGAGGGATTGTTGATCTATGGCTAGGAATAATGGAGCTCACTAGTTATTATTGGGGGAATCTTGGGATTACTTCCATATTTTAATTATTGTCTATCTTTCTGGTTCTATCATTGTGTAGTCATATTTTGTACTATTTATGATTATTGTACTCTCATTTTATATCTTGGTTTCTTATTTTAGAGATGTATTATTTTACATTACATGAATTATATAAGACTGTTTTTCTTTATTGTGTCTTATGTATGTAGTTATTATCATAGGGATTGTCACCCCCAAATAATCAAGTATTCCCATGGAACATGTTTTTGGAATTTTGTATCTTGGGGGTGTTTTTTTTTGTTAGTAACATTTTTACCTATTCCCATTCCCATGGGAGATGGGATAGTGAATATTATAAAAGGTATATTTCATAGTCAGTCAATCATTTTAGGATGGTTTCAAAGAGAAATTTATTCCAAACATGAAATGTTTAATGTCCCAACCCAGGGTCTGTTTGACGTACTCTCCGAGCCAGTTGGTCACATGGCCTTAGTAGATCCTCCCCTATACCAGAGGATTTCGACAAGTAGTGATGAGGTGAATGCGGTTTTTTGGGGACACTATACCCTCAAATTAGAGTGGAAAAATAGATACAACACCAAACATACAATAGTATTGGAATCATATAATAATAGATTGAATAAATAAACAAGTATGTAACGGAATAATAAAGAGAACAAAATAACGGGATAGTAATAAAAACCCATATATGGAAGAGTTTATACATGATTCATGGAATACTTATATAAAAAAATGGTAATAGATGTACAAGTGTACAATAATTATAATCAAATATTGAAAAACTAAAAAAACCAATCCACTATATTCCCGCGCGAATTATCAGTCCTTTGATCCTTAGCTCTAACTATAGGAAAGCATATCAATTACTTGTATCATGAGATTTTCCATAATTAGTACCAATAGTCAAATATTCATATAAGGTAAAGAAGGCATATCAATTAGGGTGTGAGATAAAAATATTTTTTAGGCCACCATGACTGGTTTCAATGTGTAATCCAAGTAGTTCCCATAACTAATCATTGTGGAGATATTATAGGATACAAAAACAATGAAAAAATAAATAAATGGCGCACTCAAGTTCTTATAGGGTACTAGTCTGGTCTACCTTCTTTAGATCATGGTTGGACTTGATGTACGGTCAATTTATATATATTTTGTATTAATATGTATATATATTATAATTATAATATATGTACTATGTATGTGTAGAATTAGGTGAAAAAATACCTGTAATAATAGTGCTGGACAGATCAATGTGATCCTCAGACATCCATGACATGTCTAACAAGCCTACAAGATCAAGAATCAATGTACATTCCCGACATCCCAACAATAGTTTTAGACATCATGCACAACACCTAGGTTGCTCAGTGAGCCAGCATGTCCTCACTAGAAAAATGGAATGTGGCACGTCTATCCCAAAGTACAAGTAGTATCAATGTTGAGGATCTCATACTTAACACCTAATGTAAGGGACCATTATACCACAATTCACTATAGTCCCTTATTATTGCATCACAACCATAACAAAGAGTAATTGCATTTAAAATATGATTAATGATTTAATACATCTCATTCATCTCATTATCCATGATCAATTACATATAAAGACTTATAATTTTTATTTACCATATAATAAATCATAATAAGAGATATGGTATTACCACCCTTTCTAAACCATTCCCAATAAAAAATGAAAGTCACATAAATAAGGGTATCCATCATTTATAAGGAATTATAAATTATTAATTCATTCCAAATAATCAATTCATTCAAGGGAATCCATTTTCATGAATGAGCCTTCCAATATAATCCAATCTATTAAATTAATTTAACATGGAAATTCAATTAAAAAATCATGTAGTCATTTAGATGGGTTCCTTGATTAAATATGGAAATTTCCTAAATGGTCGAATCTAGCTGTAGGTTTTTCCAAACACATATGAGATTATTTGTTCTTTGGTAAAAAATATACACCAAGGTAAATTCAAACAATATACCATGCCGAATGCTCAAAATGTGAATTAGACATTTACACAGTTGACCAAAAATGTCAATTTGACTCGGCACACACAAGGGGTGTCCGTAAATGGATTAAAAAACCTCACATTCACTAAAAAGGATAAATGAATATGTATCAAGGTGTAAGGATCAATTTGATATGAAGGAACCAAAAAAGTGGAAGCATGGAAAAGGCTAGTGTGAGGCACAATGACATAGCTACAATGATATGAAACTCAAAGGTAAAATGATGTGACCATCTACCTTACGACCATAGATAACTCCTTTGTCAATTTTAGCCTCAGATTCAAATTATGTTTGGAGAGACATGAGAAACATTTCAACACCCTGAAAATAGGGTGAATGGGATTTTACATATATAGTAAGATATACTAAAATATATATTTAAATAAGAGGTAATAGGAAGGGTAATCATACCGGAAGGAGTCCAGTGCTTTCAACTGATCGAGAAATGGACACATTATGGAAGTGTAATCAAGGATCCAATCATGACAAATATTGTGTTAAACAAGATCAGGAAAACTTTTTGATCCAATGAAGGAAGAAGTAGAGAAAAAGGGAAATTGGTTTTAAGAATATGTGATGGTAAAAATGTCATTTCACCTCAAAATAGGTGGGAGCACAATCTTGGCACATGATTTTCAAACCCTGTGAAAACAATGCACAATTAACTACTATAAGGGAAATTTCACATTTTTAATCACATTGGTTGAATAACTGTACACAAACCCTATAAAAAGGATCTGTCCTAAATGAATGCTTTTTAACAAAGATGTTTTCCTAGGATTTCATGGTTTTATAAAAATTGAATAGCCTATTGGTTCCCACTTTCTACAAATTTACAGTTTATGCAAGACATTGTGGCTGGGATATATATTTTCCTCTAACCATGTGGGCCATCCATTTACACATTTCTATGGAGCACTAGGATCCAATCAAGCCCAAAATGATCCAGTGATGTTCCTTATGTCATACTGCACATTTATAATGATTAATAAAAGGCTTCAAATAGAATAATATGATGATTTGTACCTTCATGAAAATAATGGTCATTACAACATACATTCTATAAAGAAACTCATCTATGAGTTGGCCTTATGAGGTTAGATTGGTTACATTACTGAAGAGCTTTGGATACTATGATCGTTTATTAGCTTCCTATTCCCTTGTCTCATCATGTATCTGGTTGTGCTTCTATAGAACATATACCAATGGAACTGAACTTCCTCCGGGAGTCATTATGCTCTGATAAAAAGTAAAAATTAGATATTCCTTGAAGGAACAGTCCACATCCTTCTCAACCTCATCATGATGAAAGTTGTGTGATGTTCTTATATAGTATCAGTGAATTTTAGATACATGTAATAAATCTATCTTATAATGGTATCTCTATGGATGTTAAAACTGGTAAGCCACTAGTATGATCTATATCACATCCCTAAAGTGTCCAACAAACGTCCATGAGATATTTCTATACATATATATACTTTTATTCCCCCACCCAGGTGAAACTCATAAGAAAACAATATCTTGGATTTCTAACTCAAGAGGTCATTTGTGTCTATTGGCATATGATTGTTGTCTGGACCAAGCAATCTCTATGTGATGTATGGTTCGTTGAACCTACTATGTGGTCTCCTAAATGAGGCATGGTCCAATATTAACAACATTTACTACCTCTATCAAGGACACATTTAGTCATAAATTCCAACCATATAAGGATTCATAAGGAGCAATCCATATGTTAGCCTAAAAGAGATTTTTATAAGAAAACTCGATTATAAAAATGTGCTTCTCCTAGTAACCCCAAAACAAAAGGACACATGCATGGAGCATGTCTTTCAGATCTTAGATTATACACTCTCTCTTTTTATTAGTCTGTGGGTGGTATGTTGTGATCAAAATAACCTATATACCCAAGGCCTTCAGATACCCCTACTAGATCCATGACATAAAACAAGAATCATTATCTGAAAAGATCAAACAAAGACATATATGAAGTCGTACAACCTCTATAATGTACCTCCTTCCTATACAATCTACCGAGAACATCTCTCACATAGGTGATAAGTGTGATAAATTCTTCAAATGATCAATAAAAACAACATTGTATCGTTACTAAAAGCATATTTTTGTAAACCAATCAAGAAATCCATCGATATATCATCCCATTTTCACTTTGGAAGGGAAAAAGATTGTAAAATACCAACTGATCACTGATGTGACACCATCACATGTTGATAGATGGAACATTTATTGATCAAGCCGACAATCTCACGTTTCATGACAGGTTACCAATTCTGACATCATAGATCTTGATATATTTTTATGATATCGGGTTAAAACACCCATGTTGAGGAATGTAATTCCAACATCACCTTCTCTCTGATGTGTTCTTGGATACATACACACCCATGGAAAAATATGGTATCATTTACATCCATAGACCAACCTAAATATCTATCATCATATAATATACATTCACTTAGGACCTTGACTTTAGGATTAGATCGTTTCCACATTAGTATTCATTCTAAAAGAGTATAAGTCATAGAAAATGCAGAGAGGATAGTCTAACCATGGTCCTCTTAAACCTCTATGTGAATATCTGATAGAAAGTCCATAAGATTCCATGGAACATTGGACCCCTAAACCTCTTGTCTCAAGGTCTTCTAACTAATAAAATCAGCTGTAGAATTACCATTACCACACATATAGGCATGCTCAAAATCTAATGATTGTTGGTACTCATCCCACATATGATGCATGCGATTCAAATATCCATTAGTAAATATGTACTTTAGGATTTTAGGATCAATATATACAAAAAAACCTCTCTCCATTTAGATATGGTCTCCAATAGTGCAATTCATGCATAACATTAGTGAGCTCAAAGTTGGGTCGTTTTGTTTGTGAGGCCTTGACTGATGATATATATACGCGATAGATCACTTGTCCTATATAAAAAATAATCCATGATTACTACATTATTAATCAAAAAATAAAGTATAGATTATTCCTATATCTAGTAGAATTATTATCATTTCTGATGTTAAAAATCACATCATCTCCTGGAAGGATTCTTTACAAGCTTCTAACCATACAAATTTTACACCCTTCTTTTTCAAGCTTATATGTGGTTCTATAAGGCGCAAGAAATCCTGAATGAAGTGTCTGTAATATTCATAATCCCCAAGAAACTACATAATCCAAAGGCATTCATGGGATAGTATTAATAAACTAAATCCCTCATATTTTCTAGGATTAATAAAACATTTAACTATAAGATAATTTTATCCAAGGGGTGTAAATTGTCAATATAGAAGTGGTATTTACTGAACTTATCATATACATGGAATTATATATTTCTATTCACTGTGACTTAAATATGATAGTCATGGTTATGAAAAGATCCTGAATACACCAAGATGATGTCCAAAAAGACTACCACAAATTAATAAAAATATGGGTGAAAACATGATTCATACGATTCATGAAGAATGTATGGGAGTTTGTGAGTCTAAACGGAATAACCAGGTACTCATAGAGACCATAAATACTCTTTAAAGATGTTCAATGTTTGGATAATGTCTTGAAATGCACCTGATCCGAGCCTAGCCTCAAATATATATTTTCTAACACTCTCACTCTTCATATCTTACTATGAGGTTGTCTATTATAGGTAGTAGATACTGATTCGTTATTATGAACTGGTTCAAATAAATGTAATCCATGTAGAGCCTAAGGGTGCCATCTACCTTCTTTGAAAAAGTAATTCTTGAATCCCTGGGAGAAGAGTTGGGGAATATAATTTATTTTTGCAATATATCCTCTAACTATCTCTTGAGATCCAAAATCACTTTAAGTGTCATACTATAAGGATTAACAGTCATTGGTTCTACCCTTAGCACTATATCAATATTTAGTTATACATCATGAACAATAGGTTGACTAGAGAAGTCATCAATAAATATATCTTTGAAATTCTCATCTATATTTGTAAAAATAGAGGGTTGTAACAACTGGTCTTCCTGGAAATGACTATAAATTTATGCTGGCACATTAACCAGATTTTGCTACCCTTGTTCTGATCATGTTGCTTGAACAACCCATTATCCTATATACACACTCCTAACACCTTGTGGTGATGTAAATGTCACACTCCTATGATAGAAGTAAATTTGGTCTCTATAGGGAACTAACCAGTCCATACCAATGGTTACATCAAATAACTATATGTTAAGGATGTAAAAATTTATATGAAGATATAACAACCTATCTTAATTGGAAATCCTTACAATGATATACTCCCTTAGATCAGATACCTAATAGGGTTTAATGTGTCAAACTTCCATTATATTGTTAAAACATGATGACCAAATATTTCATAATAGTCTCAGATATAAATGAGCAAGACACATTTATATCACACAGAGCATACACTGAATTGGCGGTCTAACACCCCCATATTTCATAGTACGTTATCTATACAATGTAACTAAATAACTTGTGCTACACCCAACACCGAGTTTGAGTGCACCACGACTTCCTAAAGTAGCCATTCAAAAAGAGTTTATAAATAATATTAACTAAATTCTGAATTTTATATACTCCATATAATTTTAGATTTCATATTATGTGTTTCTATGACATTATATAAGAATAAATTCATTATAATCAGATAAAAGAAGAATTTTTCAAAAAATGAAATTTTACTGCCTTTTAATGGAGAACCATTTTTAAATCCAATTTTTGACACTTTTATATATTTAAATTGACAAAATAAACATCTTATTTATAATTAGGCCATATAAATTTAGCTTAGATATTTTTTGGTGTTTTTCGGATAAATTTAATATTTTGATACATATTGATGTAGTTGGGGTTTGGATTAGTGGTAAACACTCCTTAAATAAACATGAAAAATGTGGGTTCAAAACCAATTGGGCGCAGATACTGTAGTAGTACTGTAGTAGTACTGTAGAAGTGGCAACACTGTAGAAATGACGGGCACTATAGCGGTGACAGGGCACTATAGCGGCGGCATGGTACTTTAGCAGTGGCATGTACTGTGCAGGACTGTAGAAGCGGGGTTATTGTAGCAATACAATTCATAGAATGGGCTTTGGGCTTAAAAATTGGGCCTACGGGTCATGTAATGGGACAAATGCCCACTGGGCCTTCGGGCTATGTAATGGGTTTTCCTCTACCCAGTTAAAGTGGTCTTCGATTTCCTTTAATAATATATGAGGCTTCGGCCTCAACCTTTTAAAAAAATAAATATTGAAAAATACGAAATATTAATTGAAAATTTCTTTTTTTAATCAAAATAACTTATTGTTATAGATTATAAATTTGAATGGTTTTTAAGAATAATGTTATTATATTTTTATCATTTAATACAATGTGGGTCATTATAAGTAATTTCACATTTAAATGGTACATAAACACTTGTCAATCTATTGATAGTTTTTACTTTATTAAAAAAACCCACTTTTTGGTTTTGACAACGAAAATTAAATTTACATTAATTTATGAAATTTCTATGTTTTTAATTTATTAAGGTACAATTAATTTTTAAATTCAGTATATCAAAATTATATTTGGGTGAATATTTTTTATTTTTCTGAAAACATTCAATTTTTGATGAATATTGAAAAATACTACGTTATTGTTTAAAACCGAATTTTATTTATATAATTATTTATTTTATTAAATTAATTTTAATTAAAATATATATATATATATATAATACATATATATTTTCAATGTAATTCGTTAGAGTCATTTTATAACAAGATTAGATGTACAAAATTTTATTGATGTTTTTACCATCTTTTAACCAACTTCAAGGCACATTTGCAAATTTGCAAAAAACCTAATTTTACCACATCTATAAATTTAATTTCAAAAATCTGAGAGACACCATTGACATCAGTATGTAAAATTTGGTTCAATGGGATAAAAATAGTGTTTGGATAATAGTAACTTTTGACTTTTATTTCCCATGATTAATAGTAAATATGGTAATTAATGGTAAAAATGATATTATAATAAATCTAAATACTATATTAATCCTATTGGATAAGTGTAATTAAACCAAAATAAACCATAGGAATAAAATATGATCCTTTTTTATCCATATAGATAAGATTAGGACATTTATTATTATTTTATTAAAAAAATTAAAAGTGTAAAATTCAAATTTTAATCACTAAACTATTTTTAATATTGGGTTATATTAAAGATAAATTCGACTATAAGTATTCCATAGAAAGATAAAAATATTTCCTATATATTGGTATTTTATTTATTATTTTCAGACATTAAATAATTAAATTTATTTGTGACACAATGATGTTGCAGTTATTAGCTTACTAAAAAACAATAAAATAACTGATATTTTAAATATTAAAATAAATATAATTTGAATGTTTTTATGCATTCCAGTAATTTATTAGGTTAATATGACATTTTAGGGTTGGTTAAAGAAATTATTTTCAAATTGATAACGTTTTTATATGTGAAACAAAAATCAAATACTAAATAGTGTCAAAATTGACATAAATGAATTTTTAAAAAAAATATTATATTATTAAATTATAGATAGCCATAAAAATATATGGATCATAAAATTGACGTCTATAATAATAGATATGTGATTAATGAACCACTTGGGGTTCTTTAGGAATTTTATAGTATGTTTATTAACCATATAATATAAAAATAAAATGATACATGGTAAATGTTAAACTATTTAACTAAGAGTTAAATATAAAAGATATGGTAAATATGGTGACATAAACATGTGAAAAACCTATTGGTTGAGAGGATTTCGACCCATCCACAACTTATATTTTAAATAAGTCAATTCTGAGCAATTAAAAACTGAAAATGGTTGTATAATAAAATAACATTTCAAACGTTTTTCTAATGTGACCCTCACCCCTCTTATAAAAGGGCACTTACCCTTCTTTCAAATTCACTCCTCCAAAAAAATTAGGCATGGACAAATTGTACCCAAATATCCCTAAAAAAATACGCAATTCAAACTATATGCCTTCCTAGGATAATAAATCCATCATATGGAGCCCTTTTGTATAAATGAAAAGGAAGCACCTGAAGAAGAGGTCATAATTTAATCACATCTTACAAAGTTCTATTCTTCTTCCACTTTCTATTTCTTTGTTATTTCCATACCAAAATAATAAATATAGTACATTATACATACTAGGATTCTATTAGAAATATGTTACAACCATATTCATTATTTTATCCATCCTATGAATGATAATGTCACCATGCGTGCGTACATACGACATACCGTCTCCATGCTGTGGTGTAATTTTTTATTCAACACTGTGTTATTTGGATGGATATAATTATGTGTAATATAAATATAAATAATTAAAATAACATGATAATGTCTCTGTAATATTAATGTATCATCCAATTAAACACCTTTTATTCATTAAAGAAATGATATTGTCGCTCGTGTGTACGTACGACTTGCTGTCTCCACGACCTGATAAGATTCATTTCCACGTTCACCATTCAACGATGATTATAAAAAACATATTATTAATAAGTATATAATTTATAAAATAATAATTATACTAAATATATATGAGTGTGTGTGAGTGTGTGTGTGTCTTTACATATATCTTATTCACTTAGTCCTGTTCAATGTGATATGAAAATAGAAACATCATTTATATGTACGTACGACCTACCGTATCCATAAATTGTGTTTTAAATTTCACATATATATATATATATATTATACAAATTTATATTCTAAATATATAGGATATATAAATCAGGTTTTATATTCTAGACATATTTAAATCATGATCTAAGTGATACGATCAATAATTAAAAGTTAAAACACGTACGATAATGAAAGCTATTATTACCTGAAATGATAATTTACCAAGGAAATTATTATTAAAAGGGTAATAAAATGTCATAAATTAATCATGTATGATATCATGAATATTACTTTGGATTATTTATAGTTTAATAACATAATATGGTTATCATACAAGGGGTTAAACGTACCCTCAACTAAAGGAATGTGCAAGGTAAGGGTTAATTCCTCAATATCATTATTATCTAAGATTGTTTATGTGTACTTATTTTCTAGGACATATATATTATACATATCCTTGATTCATAAAATACTTTTCAAATTGATTCTTTAAGGTACTCATTAACTAAAACATCATTTTAAATTTTTTAATAATTTATTCTTCTAAATCATCCTCATTAATGTCTATGATTTCAAAATAGTTTTAAGGATTTATTTATATGGCCATTAATGTTTTTAAAATTATAATTCCATTAAAATGTTTCAAAGTCGTATGGGAAAATTTGATTCAAAAATATCTTTTAATCTTTTTCCTTTATAAATTGTGAGACTTTTAAATGATTTCATGGAAAAAAGACATTTCACTAAAAGGGTTTTACTTATTAATTTCAACTATGTTAAAATTCTTTTTGAATATTATTCTTGATTGAGATTGATTATTATAAATACAATATTAAATATTTTATTGAATGAGTTATGATATGTTTGACTGTGAATTTTCTATTTTTATACCATTAATGGTTTATGGATGATGTATTGAAATTTCATATTCTAGTTTTAATATGAATTTTTATGTTATGTTTCAACATTTTCATATGAAAAATGTTGCAGACTTAGTAAGTGATGGGTGGAGCCCGCTATAGCTCGTTGATACCTCAGTAGGTCTCATGAGACTAAGTAGTGTTTTGGAACAAGTGCTGGAAAAAAATTTATTTTTATTCATGGAATTAGGCCTTGAATATGTGTTAATTATGTCTGGTGTTAGGAATTACTTCAATGTAAAATTAGTTATTACATGTGATTATTGGACTAGTAGAATATACTCGTTCATGTTTATATAGTGATGTATGATTTCTTTTTATTATGTTCATGTTTATGTTTAAAAGATTTATGTTTTCATATTACACATCATTCATTAATATTATATAACATCTACTAAATTATTTACCGTTATTGAGAATCTTATATCACCCCTTAGTTATGTTTTATTTTTCTATGATTCCAAGAAGTTTATTATGATGTATATGCATGGTTATGATATGGGAATAATAGAGTTCTCAAAGAATTATTTATTCTATATTGTATGTTTTAGTGTTTAGTGTAAAATTCATGTATCTAATCTTTTTTCTAAGTTTGATAAACTGATATATCGTTCTATACATAACTAAATGTAATCATGACAATGTATTAAAATAATGCACCAGCTCTGGGCTTCTTGGGTCGAGGCATTACATTAGGTATTAGAGGAAAATTAGAAATAACAATGGTAACAATATTTACAGAAACACAACTAGAGAACACTACCCTATGATAAAAATTGAGTATTAGTATAGAATAACTTATTCATATTTTGGTAATGTAGAGATTGTGTGAAATATTCAAGCAGTATGTCCCTGTCTGGATATGAGAAGGTAGAGGCGGCTCTGCCACAAATGTAAATAGGAGTGAAAACTCTAAAAAGGAGTTTCGGGCTTGACTCATGTTATCCTTGTATAGGACAAAGGGCCTTGCTGCACTCTTGGTTATGACACTCTTTGGGGATATTATTAGGATATTTGACATTTTCTTTACAAACCATTATGCAGGATTTAAGAGTTAATACTTCCCCAATGACTTTTTTTTTCTCATTATGTATTATATGCATAAACTATTCAATTTACATTAGGTATTTTAAATGTTTTGGATTATGCATCGTAATTCATAAACTAACATAGTGTATTACATTATTATGAAATTGTGCCCAGTTGATGGAATGAGAACTCCAGAAACACACATGATCCATAGAGTAAGAAGGGTCGTATCATTCATGGTCTTAAGCATAAATTTAGAAGGTAAATATTCTCCCATGTATTATAATAATATAAGGAAATAGTATAATGTGTTAATAAGATAAGTAATGAATTCTCTGAGCCATAATGCTTTTAAGGGATTCCAAATAAGAAAAGGATGCTAGGGAGAAAGATGGATAAATGGAAAAAGGGAAAGAAGTATTTTTCCATGTGTGATAACTGTTGATAAAATCACCTTGGTATATGATTAAATGGAATGATATTTTGTTATAAGTGTAGAGAAAAAGGACACCATGTTTGTGATTTCAAGGGTAATAAAAATGTTTTGAAAGTACAATGCTTTATCTACAAGGAGTGGGGGCACTACGCAAATCAATATCCCAATCATCATTGTATATTCCAAATGATGCTATTGAATAATAATAAAGTTAGGATACTACCATAGATGAAGAGGAATTATTAGTGTTCTTGTGTTATAATTAAATAATTGTGTCTCTTCATTACATGTTATAAGAATTATAAATTATATATGGATTATAATGCAGAACATTTAAATTAAGGATTTGAGTTTTTATGGTACATTGTAAAGTTGCACAGTTTCAAGTTAAAATTTTTAGGAAAAAATGGTTTAGGGAAATATAAACTTCTATATGGTTCTGATACCATGGTAGTAATTTTGGAATAAGATATGATTGATTTGGATAAATTATATTCAACATTCTGGACTACTTTGAAACAAATTAATTGTTTTTCTATTTAATTATTGTTGGAGTTTACAACATTTTTGGATATAATGAATATATCAAGTATTCTATAATGAATAAGGGGTCATGAATGTAATCAATGAGGTTTTATAGTAATTCAGGGTGATACCATGTTCTAAATGAATACATGATAAAGGTATTAGCATGTTATTACATGGAGAAAAATATCTTCATTGTGTCTACCTTCCTTATAAATTTTGGATTGTGAGTTTGGACAAAAGTATTTTGGATATATCTAATGGTTGGAATGGATTACGTTTGAAATTAGATACTGTTGTTAAGGTTAAATATTTTCATAATATTATTTTTACATTGTTATAAAAAGGAAAAACCATAGGTCGGGAAACAACCCATCACATCCGGCATGGCCACCAGACATGAACACCCAACTGATCGGCGACAAGGGTGCATCACTGACCACTGGCGTATGTTATATCATAATTTTTATAATGTAGTTATTTTTAAATAGTCTAACAACTGAATTTTAAATTCATTATTTTTGGAACCCTATACGGTTATGATAAATAGAATAATTTTTAATTCAATTATCATTATGAGTGAAAGATTTGTTTATGGTTGAAATTATTTGAAGGATGAAACTCGTAATTTCATGTATATCATTTAATCTTATTCTATGAATAAATTATTTCTTGAACATTATGTAAGTTATCTTAAAACCCCAAATGTTTTAACATATTTTATTTTATTTTGTTTAACCGATGATAATTTAAATCATCATAGATTGATGGACTTGAGGCCCTAAATTTTACACTTTATTGTTATTGATGACGGCAATCACTCCCAATAAATATTTACGTTTTTCCTTCAATTATGTGTCTCTAATTTCCACCAATTTCCTTCTAATCGAGATAATAATTTGGTGGTGACATTTCATTTCCCTTTCCCTCTTATTAAGACTAAATTTTATTAACCCAATTTACAATGTGGGTTTTCCTCAAATGTATTAACTAAATTTTGAGATTCATATACTCTATATAATTTTACAATTCATATTATGTTTTTCATAGAAATAATATAAGAGAAAATTCATTTTTAGATAAAAAATAATTTTTCAAAAATTGAAATTTTATCACCTTTTAATCGAGAACCCTTTTAAATTACAATATTTGACACTTTTATATATTCAATTTGAAAAAATAAACTTCTTCTTTATAAGAAGGGAATAAAAATTTAGTTTGGATAATTTTTTGATGTTTTTTTGATAACTTTAATATTTTGATGAATAATGAAAAATACTAAATTTTAAATGAATACGACTTTTTAAATCCTAATAATTTATAATGTTAGATTATACATTTGAATGTTTTGAAGTATAATTAGATTATATTCATATTATTTAATACATTTTATTTCCTTATAAGTAATTTCATATTTAAATTGGACCAAAACACATTTCAATCTTTTGATAGATTTTACTTTATAAAAAAGACCGGCACTTTGGTTTTGACAAAGAGAATTAATTTTAAATTAATTAATGAAATTTATATGTTTTGAATTCGGTAAAATGGACATAATTTTTTAATTCAGTATATCAAAACTACCATTGGGTGATTTTTTGGTATTTTTTTGAAACATTTCAATTTTTGAGGAATAGTTAAAAACACTGCGTTATTGTTTAAAACTGACTTTTATTTAAATAATTATTTTTTTATTTAATTTTATTTTAAGTCCTAATAGATATATTATACCAATATATTTTCAATTTAATTCATTAAATTCATTTTATAATAAGATTATTTGTATAAAATTTTATTGATCTTATTATCATTTTTTACCCACCTTCTAGTAACATTTGCCAATTTTCATAAAAGGCAATTTTACCGCTCCTGTGAATTAAATTTCAAAAATCTGAGAGACATGGTTGAAATTAGTAATTAAAATGTGGTTCAATAGGATGAAAATAATTTTTTGAATTGTATCTTTTTTAGTTTATTTACCACGGTTAAAAGTAAAAAGGTTAATTAAAGGTAAAAATGAAATTATAATTACCCTAACAGTTGTCCTAATTATATTGGATAATTGTATTTCAACAAAAATTTAACTTAGGAATAAAATATTATCCTTTTTTATCTACAAGGATTAGATTAGGTTATTAATTATTATTTTATTTAAAGAATATTTAAAAGTGTAAAATTCAAATTTTAACGACTATACCATTTCTAATATAGGTTTATACGTAAGATAAATTCAACAAAAAATATTCATTATAAATATGAAAAGAATTTATATAATAAGGTTATTTTATTTATATTTTTTATACATTAAATATTTAAATTTATTTATGACACAATGTTGATGCAGTAAATACCGTATTAAAAAAGAATCAAATAAATGATATTATAAATATTAAAATAAATATAATTTGAACGTTTTGATGCATTCCAATAATTTTATTGGTTAATTTTACATGTTAGGGTAGATTAAATAAATTCTGTTTAATGTGATAATTTTTTTTGACTTTAAAAAAAATCAAATACTAAATAGTGTCAAAATTCAGAAAAATGAATTTTTTAAAAAATTACTATATTACTAAATTATATAATAGTAGTAAATATCTAAGGATCGGTCAGAGGACATATATAATATTATATATGCCTTTAATGAACCACTTTGTGTTCTCTTGTCATTTTATAGTGTGATTATTAACCATATAATATAGAACAACAAGGAGACATGGTAAATGTTAAACTATTTAACTAAGAGTTACATCTAAAAGATATGATTAATATGGTGAACTAATCATGTATAAAACCAATTTGGGTAGAGGTTTTAGACCCATCCCCAACATATATTTAAAATTAATCAATTTGGAAAAATTAAAAAATACAAATTATTTTATAATAAAATAATATTTCAATCTTTTCCTAAAGTTACCCTCACCTCTCTAATAAAAGGGAACTTCCCCTTCTGTCAAATTAGCACCCCCCAAATCCATTTGGATCTGAAAAAACTGGCCCAAATATCCTCTAAACTATACTCATATCAACCTAGAGGCCTTCCCTTCATCATAAATCCAACCAATGGGGACCTTTTGTTCAAATCAAAAGGAAGCACCTGAAGAATATGTAATAATTTCATCACCTCTTTCAATGTTATCATCTTCTTACACTTTCTATTTCATTGTTATTTCCCTACAAAAATAATAACTCTAGTAACTTATAAATAATATGATGTTATTATAAATATGGTAAACTAAATTCATTATTCTATCCATACTATTAATGATAATTTCACCATGTGTGCATACGTATGGCTAACCGTCGACACGTCGTGGTGTAATTTGTTGTCCAACGCTATGTTATTTGGATGGATACAATGATGAGTAATATGTATATAAATAATGAAAATAAAAAGATAATGTCTCTATAAAATTAATATAAGATTCAATTCCACAACATTAAATCATTAAAGAAATGATATCGTCACTCGTGTGTACGTATGACTTACTGTCTCCATGACGCGATGAGATTCATTTTAATGTTCACCATTCAACGATGATTATAAAAATATATATTATTAATATGTATGTAATATATGACATAATAATACTACTTAATATCTATATATATGTATTTATGTATTTATGTATTTACATAAATCATAATCACTTAGTTCCATTCAATACGATATGAAAACAGAAACAATGTTTTTTCATATGTATGACCCACTGTCTCTATAAACTGGGTTTTCCATTTCCTATATCTATCTGTTATTAAAATTTATATTCTAAATATATATGATATATAAATAATTTTTTATATTCTGGAAGTATTTAAATCATTATCTATGTGATATGATCCAGAATAACAAGTTGAATCATGTACGATAAAGAAAGCGATTATTACCTGAAATTTTAATTTAGCATGCAAATTATTATCGAAAGGGTAGTATAAATTCATAAATAAATCATGTATGATATCATAAAAATTAAAATTGTTCTGATATAATTTAATAACATACTATGGTCATCATACAGGAGGTTCAATGTTCCCTTGACTAAAGGAAAGTTCTAGGTACGGGTTAATTCCTCAATCTCATTATTATCTAAGATTGATTATGGGTATGTATTTTATGAGACATATTTATTATCCAGGACCATGATTCATAAAATACTTTTCGATGTTATTCTTATAAGGTAATCTTTATCTTAACATCATTATAAATGTTTTAAAAATTTATTCTTCTAAATCATTCTCGTTAATGTCCATGTTTTCAAAATGGTTTTAAGGATTTATTTATATGGACATTAATGTTTTAAAATATTAATTCCTATAAAAATATTCAAAGTGTTATGGGAAACTTTGATTAAAAATTATATTTTAACAGTCTTCCATTATAAATTGTGATACATTTAAATTATTTCATGAAAAAATGATATTTCTATCAATGGGTGTTAAAGATTATTTTCAACTATGTCAACATAATTTTTAGATATTATTCTTGATTGAGGTGGATTTATTATAAATAAAATATTCAACATTGTATTGAATGAGTAATGATGTGTTGGACTATGAATGTGCTATTTTTAAACCATTCCTGGTTTGTGGATAAAGTATTGTCACTTCGTATGCTAGTTTTAATAATAATATTTATGTTATGTTTCAACATTTGCATATGTGGAATGAATTGGACTCAGTATGTGATGATTGGAGCCCGCTACAGCTCCTTGATACATTAGTAGGTCTCATGAGACAAACTAGTGTCTTGTAACAAGACCTTGGAAAAATATTGTTAGTAGTCTAGGCGCGAGGCCGTGATTATGTGGTAATGATGTTCAACATTAGGCATTCCATCAATATGAAATTATATATTACATGTAATTATTCCACTAATAGAATATCCAAGTGCATGTTTATATGGTTATGATTTATTTATTTTTTCTATATTATGTCCATGTTTATATTTAAAATGTTGATTTGTTTTACACATATTTCATTAAAAGTTTATATCTTCCGCTAAATTATTTTCCCTTACTGAGCATCCGAGCTCACCCCATTCTTATGTATCTTATACCTAGGATTCCACAAAGAATATTATGATTAATAATCAAGGTTATGCTATGGTAATAATGGGGTTATCAGAGGATTACTTTTTCTATTTTTTATATTATAAAGTGTAATGTAAAATTCATATATGTAATAAATTTTACAATATTGTTAAACTAATCAGTCCTTCGGGACAGGATTCCTTATAATCATGACAATGTATTTAAATAATGCACCAGTTATGGACTTCTGGGGTCAGGGTGTTACCTGAGGTAACTATAATAGTACCTTGACCAGTAGATGGGTTTTCACTCTTCTCTTGAGGCGTAGTTTGGAATGCATGAAACTGGCCTATACTACATCCCTAGGTCACTAGTTGACTTCACTGAGCCAGCTTTCCCTACTGGAAGTGAGACTCATAAGATCTACTACCACTAACTCGACTATCACCTCTACTTTATTGTTTTTTTTTGTATTCTGGATTCTTGTATGATGTGATTATACATTCCCCACTACTGAACATGGAGTTAGTATAGCTCCTTACTTATTGGGAACAATTGGTAATGTCCTGTTGAAGTACTGGATATGCCTCATATTTCCACAACATATTCAAATGAACAAATTTCATAAAAGTTGGCATTTCATGTGTCTTAGATTCCCTTAAAGGTGACATATAATAATGCAATATATATAAGGATCATGTCTACTGCTACATCCATGAGTAGACTCAAAAACACATATTTATCCCTGATTAAGAACCATAGGTGTCTATAGGTGTAGAAATTAGTTGACATGCACCATTAGCATCCCTCAAGTTTCACTCTGTAATTATGGAATGGTTGATTATTTCCAAAATGGTATTGAACCTAAAAATGTTGTACTAAAATTTCATGGTCTATAACATCCCATATTCTACTATCCCAGTGGTCATAACATCCTCTACATACTGGGTAGGAAAAAATCATTCTAACTCCATGAAAGTAGTAGTGTACCCCATAATTGACATGCTCCCTTACTATATGTTCATAAATTCTCTAGATCTATCTTCCCTAAGCTTCTAGGAAAATAATTAGTCTTATCATATCATATGGATGTCATCCCATACCATATCAAGATTTCGATCCACTTAGGTGATCACATTCAACCATTTGTTAGCAGAATTGCATAACATTTACACCGATATTTTGACCCTTCACTCTGGAAGAATTTCTATATGATGGAATATATAATGTATTTATCCAATCCATGAATCCACTAAATGAGGTCCTCCATCCCCCAAAAAGGTGGAAGGATGTTTCTATTGGAACTCATGAGTCAACTCTACCATGCTCAGGGAAAGATGAATGATGCCTTCAATGTTTTCCAGTATATGTAGATATCCATTTTAGAACTAGGAATCAGTTCCCACATTTGGAACTAGAGGAGGATACATAGGTCGATATATAAGAGGATTCAATGGTAGGTCCTGAACCACCACCTCTGTTACATGGTCATTTCCACTATCGGTTAATGTTATTGTAGGACGATGTAGTAGTATAATACTACAATGCCAAAATAACACCTTAGAATAGATTTAAGGAATAAAAATTATTTCAGATAGGAAACTACGATATGTAAACATACATCCTATAGAAACAATCATGATTCTATAAATTATCATAAAGCCATGTCTAGGTATAATAAGAGACCATATCATGTCTTGATAACATAAGATATACCCCCTAATAAGGTCGAGTTTAGGTCCAAGTCTCTAAGTCAGATATATAAAATATATCCATTTCAATTTAAGAGTAATATTCCTTGTAATCTTGTGATTTTTTTACTATATAAAAATATTTAATTTTTTTAATTCATTGGATTATGATTTCTAATCCATAAGTTCTCATACTCCTTATGAACCAAAATAGGGCATCCACTTAACCCACACAATAACATGTTCCAACTCATGGTACAAATGGCATGTAGCTCAACGTGCCATAATTGAAAGCTTAAGGAGTCTAGATGAACCTATTTAGGATAATACTATTAGGTTAATGAAATATATTTAAGTATATTTTATTTTTTCCATTTCCAATTATAATTTTCATTACAGTCCAACACATATTTATGGAATTAATAGTGTGCAAAAAGAAAATAAATGATGAAATTAGAAGTGACATGGAAAAATTACTTTCATATTAATCCTATTAAGACTATAATGAATCATGTAATATAGGAAATCCCTCATTTCATCAGGACTATTTAATGAAATCATATTTTAAAAAATACCATTAATAATGGCACCATAAAAAATTGGGTCACCCAACAGTGAATTCATATCAACCATAACATGTGAATGAAATAATAACAATTTCTCATTCGAGGTAATTTGGGTTTCCCCTATACATGGGTTATATACAAACTTGTGAAAGGAGATTTTTATGTCTTTTAACTCATAGTCTCATGTCTAATGATCCAAAATTAAGACAAAGGAAGAAATAAAGTCTCTAATACCACTTTATAACATCCTGACTTGGGGTCCATATAAACTGCGACCCAAGCTGGTAGGTCACATGACCTCAAGTGTGCCACCTTTTATACCAGAGGATTCCAACATGCAGTGAGGGTGTGATTATAGTATTCTAGGGATACTAAACTCTCTAATAAAAGTGGATTACAATATACAAAAATAAACACACAATAGTATCAAAATCAAATAAGAACATATGGATATAATAAAAAAGTAAGTAGTGAATGAATAAATAGAGTTGAATAACATGATAGTAATACAAAATCCTCTATTTCAGTGCCATTACATGATGCATGCAGTGATGATAAAAAAATATGGGAATTGTTTAATGGGAATATAGTCATGATAAACAAAAAGAGGAAAAAGAACATAAGCTTCCCCACTAGCATCTCGAGAGAATGTTCAGTCTTCTTCCTCTAAGATCCAACTATAATGAATCAAATCATTAACTTGTAGTAGATAATTTTTCCCTATCAATACCTTTAATAATATACTCTTATGAGGTACCAAATTCATCCTGAGTAGGGTGTGAGTTAAAAATATTACGAGGACACCACCAATGGTGTATATGTGCAATCCAAGTTGTTCTCATAACTAAATAGTCTGTAGATTTATACAGTATAAGAAAAAAATGATAAATTAAATAAATGGAAAAATCAGGTTCTTATTGGACACCTAGAGGGTCTAAATGCTTTATATCGAGGCTAGATTGGAATTATGGCTAATTAATATATATATTGGTAATATATAAATCATATAATTATAAATTGCATCAACCTATATGAACAATGTACATGCAGACATAAGTGGACATATACCTGGTATATTACTTTAGATGGACCGAGGCGTAACTCATATATCCATTACTATTGTAATGGGTTTATAAGCTCAATAAAGATGTTACATTACCTAAATATCTATAAGAGTGTGATACTTTATACACGACACCTGTGGTGGTGACTGAACCACATTTTCATCACTTGATCAAAGTAACGGGGTGTATCAATTCGAATATACTAATAGATTCAATGGTGTGAGCAGCTATTTTCAACACCATATGTAAGGGATAATGATACCATTATTCTCAATAGTAACTTACGATCATAAAATATCAATATAAAAGTGAAATTACATAGTTAATATGAGGCATGTGGAAATACCTCTCACACATCTCATTATCTAAGATCAATTACATACAAGGCCTGACCATTTTCATAAAGTATTTAATAAATCATAACAAGAGGTATAGAATTACTACCCTATATATATCATTTCATACAATACATGTAATTCACATTGAAATGGGAATCCAAAATTTATAATCTATTTTACATTATTAATCCATTTCATATAGTTAGTTCATTTAAGGTAGTATGCCATCTTGAATGATACATCCAATATAATCTAATCCATTAAATCCATTCAAAATGTAATTTAAATTAACAAATCTCATGTTTTATTTTATATAGGTTCATTGAATAAATATTTAAATTCCCTACGTAATAAAATCCAACAATAAAATGGTCCAAACACCTATGAAGTTATTTGGTCTCTTATAACAATTACACACCATGGTAAATTCCAATAAGGAACCAACCGAAACAACCAAAATGTTATTTGATAATTTACACAAATAATTATAAAGGGATATTGGACTCATCACACCCAAATGGGGTCCCTAAATGGATTCAACCACTTATAATTCACTAAACAATAATCAACGAACTTGTATCAATGTGAAAGGATCAATTTTCTATGATGGAACAAAATAAAAGGGGATGCATGAAAAATATTTCACCTGCAACATAATGTAATGTCAAGGATATAATGAAACTAAAAGTTAAAATTACATAACCACATACATTACTACATTATATGACTCCTCTAGGTGTATATGCCTCATATTCCTAGTAGTATGGGAGATATCTAACAAATTGCCCAAGGCCCTGAAAATTTAAAAAATGAGCTTTCACATAAATAGAATGATCTATTATATAATATATTCCAATATTAGGTAACTAGGGTAGATAGAATACCTCATGTATTCCAAAACCTTCAATGGATCAAGAAATACACACCAGATGGATTGGTAATCATGGATCCAAGCATGAGGGGGATTTTGAGCTATGGGAGGAGGAAAATAAGGTGAGCCACTAGAGGAATAAGTGGAGAAAACGGAAATTTGGTTCATGAATAAATGAGGTTTAAAGGTTTTATTTCAACTCAAAATAAGGTGGAACAAAATTTAAAAGCAGTATATTTAAATCGTACTTACACCATGCAAAATCCATTTTTATTAAGGGGACATCACATAGTTTGACAAACTATGTCGAAACCATGAAAAAGGATATGTCCAAAATTATAGCTATTCTATATTTCCATGCTACTACAATTGCATAGTTTCCTAAAATCCATGTGGCCTATAGGTTCCCACTTTTGTTAACCACACAGTTTTATAAAAGTTGTGCAGGATGGGCTATAATGTTTTATCTAAGAATGTGGCCCATCATTTTACCCATATCTCCATAAATCTAGGCTTGGAACAAGCCCAATATTCTAATGGGATCTTCCTTAGGTCACGATGAATGTTTACATTGATTAAGAAAATGATTCAAATTAAAAAATGTATGACATTTACCTTCGTGAAAATATGTTTTCTTACAATTTATTTAGCATAATATGGAAAAATTATATCTTTATGTAGAACTTCTGGTTTCTTGGGTGGTCTGCGTTCAAAAGCACAGTGAGTAACTTCTTTGTTTTTCATCACCTCACCATTTTAGGTTTAGTGGATGAAAGTTCTATATAATTCATTATTAAAAACACTAAAAACTAGGATGAAAACATTCAAGTGATTATTGATCGGTGATTCCATGGAAAGGGTGAAAGGATAACCTTCATTACTGACATGGGTGACTATGACTCAGTTGAAATGGATACTTTATAATAAAGTGTTTCGAGTACATGGTATGAATTCTTTTACTTTGTGTTTTTTTATTCTTGTTATAGTTTAATGATGCTTATAACATTTCTGTATTTTATTATCCTAAATAACACTAATTTTAAGTTGAATTTTTGAACTATCCTAGTAATTACATTATTTAGTAGTGATTAGCTAAATTGTAACTAGAATACTATTTGGTTTACGGTATTTTATACCATTTTATACTGAGACCATAAATGAATAATCATATGATTACTATTTTTAAATTTGTTCTTAGTAAGTATTTCTATTATAGTAATATAAAAAACCATTACACATAATTTAATCATTTCTATTAAGTCATATATTTTCGTTTTTCATGACATAGTAGTTACTTATTTATTTAATTTAAATATTAATAAATCATGAAAACTATTAGAAAAAATATCCCTCATGAACATTGACTACTTATTTACTTTGTTTAATTTATGATATGCCCAAAATAATAGAATTTAGTTGTTATTAGTTATTCTATTTGAAATTAGTGAAGAATTTCTAGTACAATGAATATAATTACTGATAAGAATATTAATTTTCAAGTGTAATAGAATGTTGTAATCTTTTTTTGGAACTCATGCATTTATTAGATAATGGTCCATGGATAATGCAGACAATGTAACTATTTTGGGATAACTTTAAAACCAAAAAATCAAATAAAATATTCATATTATTTCATATAATGTATATAATTAGGAATATATATGGGTGGAAAACAATTATATTTTTATATTATAAATAGGATAGATAGTCTTAATGTTTTATTATTCTTGAAACCATTCAATGAATAATATATTAGTTTGGGAACCATATGAAATTTATGATGTGTTAAATGTTTTTTTTCTGATTTCTCAGTCAAGGTTGTTTTATTTTTACAGGTAAGATATAATATCATATACTTAATATAATTAGAACATCATATAACTACTTTTTTTATTAAAATGTTTTTTAAATCATGTGTTCATAAGAAATTTTGTCAAATTTTCATGAATATTAGATGTTTTATAAATGAGATGTATGTTTCATGTGCTTTATTGATTTGGTTTATCAAACTGATGTGATCTGAGTTGATATGCTATGTTTTGTTTATATAAGGATTTTTAATTTTCAAAATTATTTATCTAGACTTTATTTGACAAAGGATTTATATATTAAAAATGGACTTAAAAAAATAATTTCATGGAATATTTTATGAAAAATATTATACATTTTCTATTTGGTTAAAAAAAACACTCAAAGTCCATCATTATAGTGGAATTTGAGGAAATATGGTTTACAAATAATGAATGTTTTACACTTATGAAATGTTTAATTAAATAGTATATAAAAATTATTAGTTTATTAAGATGGAACTATTTCAACATGGTTATTATGTGACTTATATATAATGAATTGAAACATGGTTCTACATGTAATGACCCTAAAATTTCAAGGAATTTTTTTTCTTTCTTCTTAATTTTCTTTAAAATTTTACAAGAACGCAGTTTCTGATGGCGCCTGATTCTGAGGCCCGGTGTGCCCGGAATTAATTTCCGAAGTTTGGCTCGTGTACGTTCAGTGAACGAACGAGCGGGTTTTTCTACCTTTTGAACCGGTGCTCGGAATCGAATTCCGAGGGCACCGATGGAATCGCAGCACCGTTATTTGCTTATAAATTCCTCTTCCAATGTTGTGTTTACTCGGTTGTGGTTTTTAATATTTGGGTTTTATGTTTAGAAATAAAATAAAGTTGTGCGACAATTTTATTTTTATTTCACTTAAAGCTGCTTTAAGACCACATAAAGCTACTTAAGCTGAGTTGTTGCAGATAGGGTGCTATCAAAAATATCCTACCCTCTTGGTAGTATATTTGTGGGGTGGGGCCCGCACGACCTCCACCGTTTCGTTTCCGCTAAGTAACGCACCCGCGAAAACCCGTCATTAAGAAAGTCAACTGACGCATTTTCTTAATTTCTTAACGCACCAATTAATTGGGCGGTTTTATTCGTTAAATTAATTGGGTGGTTTTCTTCATTGAATTAATTCTACGAATTAATTTATTTGTTTCTTAATCTGTTTGAAATCTGTTGGCGTAATAACAAAATAAGACCAACGCACGACTTCTGGAAAAATGTTCGTTGGGAGGATTTGACAGAAACCAAGAATTCTTAATCCTCCTTCATGAAGAACACGAAGAACGCGAAGAACGCCAGCCTCCGACGAAGAACGCCGAACCCGCGGAAATCGATGATGCGACGTCGTGTGCCGCGACGCCAAGATTTCCTCTCCTGCGACGTTCTTCGGTGATGTTCCTTAATCCGCAAGAAAATCTTCGATCATCCGTTGAGGTGAGAGATTGCGGTTCATTAGTTTTCTTTGTGGTTTAAAACAACAATGTGGATTTAATTATTATTAATTAAATCTATATGTTCTTGAACCTTGGAGTTCGTTGACGCACACCATATTCCGCAACGACGCGACGCCCTTCCACGACGACGCGACGCCTTCCACGACGCGACGATCGTCTCCTTCCGCGGCGATCAATTCCGCGAAGAACGCGTGTGCGACACATGACGAGGTAGGTATTTTATTTTGGAAATACCATTATATTCCCATGATCGTTTCTTTTAAAATAAAGAACCTGGTTTCATATGGACAATTTTAATTTATTAAAATTGTTGTTTGATGTGTTGAATAATTCTCCCAATTGTTGTTATCTAACGCGGAGGGTGTGGGCCAAACGAACATGGCACGACAACCCTCAGTTGTTCATCGTTGTTGTGCGGATTTGGCAGGCGATGAAAAAACGTGACGCAAGGGCATTTTGATGAACCGACAGTGAATAACGGAGCCCGGGAGGAACAGCGGCGCAGACGGGAAGGAAAACGGACCACCAGAGCAACTCCGGGGGCCCGCGAAAGTCTCCGGCGGTGCGGGTCGCCGGAGCGGCGGTGCCGGCGGCCAGATGCGGCGGCACCCCAGCGCGCCTCCGGATAGGGCCGCCACAACTGAAGCCACGGCGGCAGCGGCCGCGCGGGTCCGGCTCGCCCGCACGGGACACGGCAGAAGCCGCGTCCGTTGTTGTCCAGCGCGGCCCTTCGAGGGCCGCGGCTTCCTCAAACTGCGGGGGCGGCGCCCCGCGGCTGCCGCGCTCGGCCGCTCGGCTGAGCCAAGCCAGGCCGGTCCGACCGGCCGGGCCGCGCCCTGTCCGGATCGGACCGGGTCGGGTCGACCCGGTTCGGCCGACCCAGGGGGGTCGGCCCGGGCCCTGATCCCCCGTCTTCGGACCGTTTTCGGTCTTTTTCCCGTAACATGAGCTACGGGCCTCCGAATGACGCGCCGTCAGCGGAGATGCGATCCTTGGATCGAGGCTGTCATTTTGGTATATCGCACTCAAGGTTTCGGAATACATTGGGTTCGGCCGAGTTGGTTCGTACACGAAACCAACAGTGTCCTCGGAGCGGAAATGCTAATATCTTGAGCTCCGGATGTCCGATTGACGTGCCGTCGAATTTGGTGGATTCCTCTAAGAGAGACGGATATTTTGGCATACTCCGCCCGAGGTTTGGACGTAGGTGGAGTATGGTCAGGTTGGTTTGCCTAAAAAAACCAATCGGGCCCCTGGGACGAAAAATCCAATAACTCTCAGACCGGGCGTCCAATTGACGCGCCGTCTGCGACGTTGAGATCCTGTTGACGATATGGAACTTTTGGATACATCAAATATGGACTTTAAGTCAGTTGATGTATCAGCCTCTCGGCTCGGGGAGCGGACCCTCCCGAACGAGCTTGCTGTGTGCGAGAACCTTAGAGCTGGCTGCTACTGCTACTGTGACGGCGATGACTGTACAGAAATCCTCAGTGGATTCGACTGCGACAATGATGAAAATCGTACGGGAATCCTCCGTGTTTTCGGCAGTGACCACTACGGTACATATTGGGATACATCAACTCTGAACTACATGTCAGTTGATGCATCGACCTCTTATCTCGTGGAGTGGACCCTCCCGAAACGAGAATGTTGTGTGCGGAAACCCTAGAGCCGGTTGAGACTTGACGACTGCTGATCGAACGAATCGGTGTGTTACGGATAGCCCGGCAGGGGAGCGCATGGTTGAAGCGGCACATGGGAGCTCTTGGTTGTAGCGGCAGACCCATGACAGAGGTGCGCTTGGTTGTAGCGGCACAGGGGAGCGCTTGGTTGTAGCGGCAGACCCACGACAGAGGTGCGCTTGGTTGTAGCGGCACAGGGGAGCGCATGGTTGTAGCGGCAGACCCACGACGGAGGAGCGCTTGGTTGTAGCAGCACAGGGGAGCACTTGGTTGTAGCGGCAGACCCACGACGGGGGAGCGATTGGTTGTAGAAGCAGAGGGGAGCACTAGGTTGTAGTGGCAGGCCCACGACAGAGGTGCGCTTGGTTGTAGTGGCACAGGGGAGTGCTTGGTTGTAGCGGCAGACCCACAACAGAGGTTCGCTTGGTCGTAGCGGCATAGGGGAGCGCTTGGTTGTAGCGGCAGACCCACGATAGAGGTGCGCTTGGTTGTAACGACACGTGGGAGCGCTTGGTGGTAGCAGCAGGCCCACAGTACCCGATAGGTGGAGAACTACAGCAGTCCAAGGTAAGAGGGAAGCGCTTGGTTGTAGCGGCATAACCACTGCACTTGATGGAGAAGGAGTTTCCCAATAGCTTTGGGTTCAACTTCATGATCGAACCTGTGAGAGCTGAATCTTGTTTTCTTTCCTGTGTGGACTGTGTTGTGCTATCCTGTGTGGATTACGTTTTGCTTTCCTATGTGGAAGACGTATACTTTCCTGTGTGGACTGAGTTGTACTTGGGCTCGGAGGTTGGAGCGTATTGGAATTGTTGACTTAGGTATATGTATGGGCATATACCTAAGCAGTGTTGGTTGTTACTTCGTGATTGTATCTTTCCTTTGTGGTTTATCCTTTGTGGATTTTGGGAGACCCTCGGGGGTCTCGGGGTACCTACTTAGTAGCTTATACTCACCCCTGCACGGGCTATGCCCGCACTACGTTGTGTTGGTTGCAGACGACAGACAGCGTTGATCGTGGTTGAGGCTTGCAGAGCAGGACGGTTCCTGGAGGAGGACCACTGGGCGGGACGTACTCGGAGCAGATGGCAGGACCCAAGGAGCAGTGGAGCTATCTGTACCCACCCTTCAGGTGGGATTTCTAGTGGACAGCTCGGCGTAGCTTCTTTTACCTTTCAGTTTCTATTTTCCTTTATGAGTTGTACTTTACTTTCAGTTGGGGTTTGTATTATGGCCCACTTACTTTCCGCACTTGCAGTTGTACTCTGTTTTTACTTAGTGATTACCTTTTTCCGCTTTCTTACTCTGAGATGCTTGTTTAATTTATAAAGGCAATGCCTTCCCTGTTTATCGGGATTTACGCCTTGGTGCTAGTCGCCAGCCCCTGGCCTATGGAAGGCGGGCTTGGGGTAGTCACAACACGGGCCCCGAGGACGGGTCGTGACAAATCGGTATCAGAGGTGGTCGGTTCTACCGTAGACTCTGATCTTTCTTCTATGTGAAGAAATAGTGTTTAGCGTATTGGGTGTGGTTATCAGTCCAGGGAGTCCAGTGTTGGTGCGGCGGCTGACGTATCCGTATACCAGGACCCTGACTTCTGATTTCCGACGTAATGCACGAAAACATTGATTGCATGCGTGTTTCATGTTTTCTTTGTGATTACCTTATGTCAGCTCACCAGGTATACTGTTCTGACCATGGTGCACCTGTTTCCTTTTCAGGATGGCCCAACGATGGCAGCCAGCTAGGGTTCCGAGCGATGTGCGTGGCGAGATCCCACCGAGCGTCGAGGACTAGGTACAAGGCCCTTTGACAGCTGAGGCACCGGCGGTACCTATACCCACCGAGCCACTGATGCTACCAGCCCCAGCCGCTGACGATGCACGTCGCATTAGTGCACAACATGAGTTCCAGTGCCAGCGACCACCCAGGTTCCGCGGGGAGACGGACCCTCAGGCTGCCGAGGACTGGCTCGAGGCAGTTGTATGGGTTTTCAGATTAGTGAGGACACCAGCAGACCTCATCGTGATCCTCACAGCGAGCCTCCTGGACGCGGCAACAGGCAGATGGTGGAGCTTGATGCTCCAGGTGCACGATGAGACATCTCTCATCTGGACGGACTTTGAGAGCATCTTCCGCTCAGAGTTCTTCCCAGCCACCCTCCGAGCGGTGCGCATCCAGGAGATACTACAGCTGCGGCAGAGCAGAATGACAGTGGCCTAGTACTCGGCAAGATTTACTGATCTCTCACTCTATTCCATAGATATGGTACTGGACCCGTTCTTCCGGGCCCGGACCGTCGAGCAGGGACTGAGGCACGAGATCAGGGCTTCGATGATCTCCCTCAACATTCCAACTCAGGAAGGGGTGTTGGAGCGAGCCCTCTTAGTGGAGAGTTTCCTTGCTGAGCAGTCTCTAGCAGCAGGACCCACCACTTGCCGACATGCGGCAGAGTCTTCTGCAGCGGGCAGTAGACAGATGATTCAGGGGTCCCAGAGGACTAGACCTAGAGGTGGTCGACAGCATGACTCTAGATCATTTGTGCGAGGCACTCGGGGTGGACAACGACTTTCCATGAGAGGGCAGTGTTACTCCTGCGGCGGGATTGGTCACATGGCTCGTGACAGTCCGACCCGCCATACGGATGACCAGAATATGGACGAAGGGCCCCCTAGGCAGAGGCAGAGGTTCGATCAGGGTGGGCCGCAAGGAGAAGGCGGCCATGGAAGGGGAGTTGGCCATGCAGCTGGAGGTGGACGACTCTTCGGGGTGTTTCCACCACCACCACCAAGAGGTCCACCCCGACCGCAGGGGACAGGAGGACATGGGAGAGCTCAGCTTTTGGCAGCTGAGGCCTACGATCATGGAGCTCCGGGAGCAGATGGATAGGAGCGGGACTAGCTCTATACCTGGAGACTTTTGTTCATGTTGCTTCTAGTTTTGTTGATGTATGTTTGTAGATGCTTTGTGTCTTTGTACTTGAGCTGCAGTAATAAAAGACACCTTTTCTTATGGAATTTACTTCCATGTCCTCTCTTGTGTTGTTACTAAGAGGTTCCAGTTTAGACTGTTTACTTGACCCTCACTTGAGAGGTACTTACTGGAGGAGACCCAGTTACCACACACTGATGCCGACAGTGTGACTCAACCTTTGGAGGCGAGAGTAAAGGTTGGATCTCTTGGTAGTAGCATCGAGGCCTTACGACGTCATCCTTGGTATGGGTTAGTATCATCCATGTCTGGATTGACTATATTAGGAAAAGAACGTGGTTCATCCAGGGGATGAGACCAGATTTCTCTTATCGTCAAGGAAGAAATCAGAACAGCTCTTGTGGGACCAGAGGTGGTCTAGGCCACGATAGAGAAGGTCCAGGTCATCCAGGAGTGGATGAAGATAGCTCAGAGCCGACAGAAGTCTTTCACTGACATGAGGCGGAGGCCACTTGAGTTTGAGGATGGCGACCACGTCTTTATGCGGGTCTCACCTCGACGTGGATTACGGAGTTTTGGCCGAGGTGGCAAGTTTTCTCCATGCATCATCGGACCCTTTCAGGTCCTCAACAGGATTGGCGAGGTGGCTTACCGCCCAGCTCTACCACATTTGTATCCCTAGTTTGTGTTGAAGCTTTACGGGGACGTAAAGCCCAGTGGTGGGAGTAATGTAAAGCCCCAGAAATTTCAAGGAATTTTTTTTTCTTAATTTTCTTTGTAATTTTACAAGAACGCAGTTTCTGACGGTGCCTGATTCCGAGGCCCGGTGTGCCCAGAATTAATTTCTGATGTTTGGCTTGGGTACGTTCAGTGAACGAACGAGTGGGTTTTTATAACTTTTGAATCGATGCTCAGAATTGAATTCTGAGGGCACCGATGGAATCGCAGCGCCGGTATTTTCTTAGAAACGCCTTTTCCAAAGTTGCGTTTGCTCGGTTGTGGTTTTTAATTTTTGGTTTTTAAGTTAAAAAATAAAATAAAGTTGTGCGACAATTTTATTTTTATTTCACTTAAAGCCGCTTGAAGACCACTTAATGCTACTTAAGCTGAGTTGTTGCAGATAGGGTGATATCCAAAAATATCCTACCCTCTTGGTATGATATTTGTGGGGTGGGGCCCGCACGAGTACCACCGTTTCTTTTCTGCTAAGTAACGCACCTGCGAAAACCAGTCATTATGAAAGTCAACTGAAGCGTTTTCTTAATTTCTTAACGCACCAATTAATTGGGCGGTTTTATTCGTTAAATTAATTGGGTGGTTTTTTTCGTTGAATTAATTCTACGAATTAATTTATTCGTTTCTTAATCTGTTTGAAATCTGTTGGCGTAATAATAAAATAAGACCAACACACGACTTCTGGAAAAATGTTCGTTGGGAGGATTTGACAGAAACCATGAATTCTTCATCCTCCTTCGTGAAGAACGCGAGGAATGCGAAGAACGCGAAGAACGCGAAGAACGCGAAGAACACGAACAACGCAAAGAACGCCAGCCTCCGACGAAGAACGCCGAACCCGCGGAAATAGACGACGCGACGCCATGTGCCACGACGCCGACGTTTCCTCTCCCGCGACGTTCTTCGACGACGTTCCTTAATCCGCCACAAAATCTTTGATCATCCGTTGAGGTGAGAGATTGCAGTTCTTTAGTATTCTTTGTGGTTTAAAACAACAATGTGGATTTAAATATTATTAATTAATTCTATATGTTCTTGAACCTTGGAGTTCGTTGACGCGCACCGTATTCCTCGACGATGCGACGCCCTTCCGCGACGACGCGACGCCTTCCGCGACGCGACGATCGCCTCCTTCCGCGGAGATCAATTCCGCAAAGAACGTGTGTCTGACACTTGACGAGGTGAGGATTTTATTTTGGAAATACCTTTTTATTCCCGTGATCGTTTCTTTTAAAATAAAGAACCCGGTTTCATAAGGAGAATTTTAATTTATTAAAATTGTTGTTTGATGTGTTGAATAAATCTCCCGACTGTTGCTATCTAACGTGGAGTGTGCAGGCCAAACGAACATGGCCCGACAACCCTCTGATGTTTTCGTTGTTGTGCGGATTTGGCGGGCGATGACAAAACGCGACGCAAGGGCGTTTTGATGATCCTGCAGTGAAGAATGGAACCCGGGAGCAACAGCGGCGTAGACGGGAAGGAAAACGGACCACCGGAGCAACTCCGGTGGCCCGTGGAAATCTCCGGCGGTGCGGGTCGCCGGCGCGGCGACGGCGGCGGCAGCCAGCGGACCCGCGGCCACGTGGGTCCGGCTCGCCCGCACGGGACGCGGCAGAAGCCGCGTCCGCTGTTGTCCAGCGTGGCCCTTCGAGGGCCACGACTTCCTCAACCAGCGGGGGCGGCTCCCTATGGCTGCCGTGCTCGACCGCTCGGCCGAGCCAAGCCAGGCTGGTCCGACCGGCTGGGCCACGCCCCCGCCGGACCGGACCGGGTCGGCCCGGGCCCTGACCCCCCATCTTCGGACCGTTTTCGGTCTTTTTCCCATAACATGAGCTACGGGCCTTTGAACGATTCACCGTTAGCATCGATGCGATCATTGGATTGAGACGGTCATTTCGGTATATCACACTCAAGGTTTCGGAATACTTTGGATTCGGCCGGGTTGGTTCGTACATGAAAGCAACCGGGCCCTCAGAGCGGAAACACTCATATCTTGAGCTCTGGACGTCCGATTGACGTGCCGTCGACTTTGGTGGATTCTTATAAGTGAGACGGATCTTTTGGCATACTCCGCCTGAGGTTTGGACGTAGGTGGAGTATGGTCGGGTTGGTTTGCCTAAAAAAACCAACCGGGCCCCTGGGATGAAAAAGCCGATAACTCTCAGACCGGGCGTCCGATTGACGCGCCGTCTGCGACGTTGAGTTCCTATTGACGATACGTAACTTCTGGATACATCAAATCTAGACTTTAAGTCAGTTGATGTATCAGCCTCTCGGATCGTGGAGCGGACCCTCCCGAATGTGCTTTATGTGTGCAGGAACCTTAGAGCTGGCTGCTACTGCTGATGTGACAGCGATGACTGTACAGTGATCCTCAGTGGATTCGACTACGACGATGATGAAAACCGTACAGGAATCCTCCGTGTTTCCGGCAGTGACCACTATGGTACATCTTGGGATACATCAACTCCGGACTACATGTCAGTTGATGCATCGACCTCTTAACTCGTGGAGTGGACCCTCCTGAATCGAGCATGCTGTGTGCGGAAACCCTAGAGCCGGTTGAGACTTGACGACTGCTGATCCAATGACTCGGTGTGTTACGGATAGCCCGGCGGGGGAGCGCTTGGTTGTATCGGCACAGGGGAGCTCTTGGTTGTAGCGGGAGACCCATGACAGAGGTGCGCTTGGTTGTAGCGGCACATGAGAGCTCATGGTTGTAGCGGCAGACCCATGACAGAGGTGCGCTTGGTTTTAGCGGCACAGGGGAGCGCTTGGTTGTAGCTGCAGACCCACGACGGAGGAGCGCTTGGTTGTAGTGGCACAGCGGAGCGATTGGTTGTAGTGGCAGGCCCACGACGGAGGAGCACTTCTTTGTAGCAGCACATGGGAGCGCTTGGTTGTAGCGGCAGACCCACGACAGATGTGCGATTGGTTGTAGCGGCACAGGGGAGCACTTGGTTGTAGCGGCAGGCCCACGACAGAGGTGCGCTTGGTTGTAACAGCACGGGGGAGCGCTTGGTGGTAGCAGCAGGCCCACAGTACCCGATAGGTGGAGAACTACAGTAGTCCAAGGTAAGGGGGAAGCGCTTGGTTGTAGTGGCATAACCACTACACTTGATGGAGAAGGAGTTTCCCAATAGCTTTGGGTTCAACTTCATGGTCGAACCTGTGTGAGCTGAATCCTGTTTTCTTTCCTATGTGGATTGTGTTGTTCTATCCTGTGTAGATTACGTTTTTCTTTCCTCTGTGGAATACATATACTTTCCTGTGTGGACTGAGTTGTACTTGGGCTCATAGGTTGGAGCATATTGGAATTGTTGACTTAGGTATATGTATGGGAATATACCTAAGAAGTGTCGGTTGTTACTTCGTGATTGTATCTTTCCTTTATGGTTTTTCCTTTGTGGATTTTGGGAGACCCTCGGGGGTCTCAGGGTCCCTACTGAGTAGATTATACTCACCCCTACACGGGCTATTCCCACACTACATTGTGTTGGTTACAGACGACGGACAACGTTGATCGTGGTTGAGGCTTGCAGAGCAGGACAATTCCTGGAGGAGGACCACTGGGCGGGACGTACTCAGAGCAGACGGCGGGACCCAAGGAGCAGTGGAGCTATCTGTACCCACCCTTCAGTTGGGATTTCTAGTGGACAGCTCGGCGTCGCGGATTTTACGTTTTAGTTGTTGTTTTCCCTTTTGAGTTGTACTTTACATTCAGTTTGGGTTTGTATTCTGGCCCACCTACTTTCCGCACTTGCAGTTGTACTCTGTTTTTACTTAGGGATTACCTTTTTCCGCTTGCTTACTCTGAGGTGCTTGTTTACTTTACAAAGGAAATTCCTTCCCTGTTTATCGGGATTTACGCATTGGTGCTAGTCGCCAGCCCCTGGCCTATGGAAGGCGGGCTTGGGGTAGTCACGACACGGGCCCCGAGGACGGGTCGTGACACTACAAGTTTGAATATTTATGAAAAATGAAATGGTTTCATTAATGGTGATTTTAACCACACCTTATAAAAATTAGTTTTTTTCTAGAAAATTGAGAAATTTTAATGTGGTTTTAACTTTAAGTTGTTAAATGAATAATTAGATGATGGAAACCATGATGCTGTATTCGAGTTGACGGTAATGAGTTACTATCCTAGGGAAACAAGTAGTTGGATATTTTTCTTTAGGAATAGTGGTGTGATGTCTTATGGGATGAACATATATCTCATGAGTAATATGATAACATAATACTTGAATTTTTTTATCATGAACTCTTTCACTTACAAAAGTATTCAATTGTTATATTTTATTATATTCCTTATCTATTGTTTGTTATTTAGTGAGAAATGTAGTAAATTACATACACTATAGTTTTTGTTTATCCTTTTAGTGGGTTATGATCACATATTCAGATAATATTATCATCATTTTAATAAAGATGATATGACATTTTATTTTTTGTTATCTATTCTAGATCACATGTTGGGTTTAATGAAGGGGTATTTTATAGTGAGTTTGGGTCTTTACTTTACAGTATAATTATCTAAGGCAAGAAATTCTATATGTTCTAATTATTATCTTAATGACATGTGCATATTTTTCATTACTACCTCAATGAAATATACATTTTGTTCCTAGTGGTTTATACCATTTCATGTTCATGTTTTATCTTGTTTGGTCTTACCAATCACTACTCCAACAATGTTCTTTGTCAGTTTTGTGGTGGTTATATAGTCTATACAGACTCTAGATTATAGGCTAGTAAAATGTTGAATCACGAATGATTCATTGATCAAGCCACTTGAAGATCTTGGGACGATCAAATAAATAATATGTAATATATTTCTATTTTGTGGATATAGTTAAATCATAAGGTGACCAAGTCATCAAATGTTCCTTAGTATACTCGTCATGTCATGATATTTGGTTAAACCGTAAAATATAGAAATATAATAATTGTTGATGGGATGAAAATTTTCTTTTTGTTATATAAGACCATATATAGGTTTCACTTTATGGCATGATTACCCCATGTAGAAATCCCATCCAAGTGTTGGGATGGTACACAAGGTATAAAATTTCACACATGGATTAGTGTTCATGTCGCAATGATTACATATAACTTTTTTATAAGGTGGGTGAACTGTCCTAAACTATTACACAAATTTTTTTATAAATAATATTTTCATAAAATTATTAATAAGATGATCATTGAGAAAGAATTTTTTATTTATAATTAGGGTACCACATTAGTGAATTTCTTTTCATGGGGAATTTTTGGTAATTAAATACCTTGTATCATGTTCTGATTATCATTGTATTTTTCTAAAAAATGTTTCCATTCTAAGTCAGTGGTTAATGAAAGGCTTTCTTGGAATATGGGTTATCAGTGATTGAAGGGAACAATATTCATAAAATGGGGAAACCCAAGTAGAAATTTCATCTTGGGGGAACTATTTCTCGAAATCTCTTAGTATATTGATGGATTTCATTCCAAAAATGATATTTCAAAGGTTTTTAGTTCTCCATGTCTACATAATATTACCCTATTAGAATCATCATACAATAATCACTATAGATTTTGAGTTTTATAAATTGTTTTTGTTATATACCTCTACTGTGAATCAAGAAATAGGTGTACTTAAATGGTTTTGGGTGTCAAATTGTTGTTTCCTTGGTAATCAGTGGAAGTTAGTTCTTCAGTTGGTGAAACCATTTGAGATCCTAATTATATCTAAAGGGTAGTTCGTTGGGTAGAAACTCAGTATTAATTCAATTTATTTCTTTTAATAATTTATATCCTTGTGTGATATTGGTGTGTTAGATACATAAATATGTTATGTCAGTTGTATTAGAAGAGTTGAATCTATTGGGAATTATGGGGTTGATATCTTTTTATGCTAGACTACTGGTTGACCTCATGCCTCTACTCGGCTATCATCTAGCATTCCTAGGACGCAAATCCTTGTGATGGGGAGAATTTAACACCTATATATAGTTATAATTAACCATTTTATTATTTATTTTGATGTTACATAAAACATGGGTATTGTTTCGAGAGGTTATGGATGGATTTGCAGTCTTTTGGAATGGTTTTTATGAGTGTAATTTTGGATCAGGATTAGGGGAAACCATGAAACCTCTCTCAGACCCCTTGACAAGAGATGCTAGGAATCACTAGGATGGAGAACAATTGACACATTGTTTGTCCAAAAAATTATGTTTTCCAATAAAACAATATGTGATTAGATTTTTTGTAATATTTAATGAACAGGGTAGGTGTACAATTTACCAAACCATGAATCCCAATTTTTGGACCCCTAGGGTGATTTTTAGTATCATGTACATGGTTGGAAAATGATTTGAATATATTTCTAGCCTAACCATGTGATATTCATTAAATGATATAATTTAAGATTTAAACTCATATTTTCCATTGAAACTCTCATTTTTTATCTCCTATCTTAGGATCTCATGATCCTCTCCTTCAGTTAAAATTATTGGAGGTTACTTTTGATACGTTGACTAGTATTCATGTGTCAAAGTGTGTTGGATCTCTATAATAGATGATAAGTTTTTTATTCCTCTCATTATATTTATATATCCTCATCTCCACTCTCATGAAACAATATATCTAATACTTTATAGATAAATATACGGTCTATGATGTGTTGTGCTATGCTCATGACTAGATATATTTAAGGGAAGAGGTTTTCATCTCAGATATATAGGGTTTGTTATGCTAATATCATCATTTATCACCCATTGAGAGTTAGTTTGCTTCCCTATCACTCTTTTATTTATACAAAAGGATGTTTTAGTATTAAAAACTTATTTTTAGTGATTTTAAATATAAAAACATGGTTATATTCTTGTTTGAAAATATTGATTTTCATTTATTGATGTAATTTGTACATATTGTCATTCATGTTGTTTTTATTTTAATGGAATCTGTTAAATCATGTGGAAGACTAGTTTTAATGGTTTTAGAACGAAATTATAATCATAATACTTTTTATATGTTAGGAAAAATTTGACAATAATTTTTTTTGAAAGATAAAAGATGTTTCGGTTGTCTTTTGTTATCAAACGCGTTTAAGAAGAAAACAAATAAGATCACATTATAAAATAGGTTTATTGGTATCACCGTAACATTCAGAAGATCATACTAAAAATTATTATGAAAATTCCATAATATTGGAATGATTATTTCTGGAAGAAAAGTTTCATTAGTCTCACATTAGTTCTGGAATGAAGATCAGATCATAATAGGTACGAGGATCAAATTCTGATCGGATCTGATAAAAATATGAGATAATTTTCAAATCATATAGTTCCCATAAATCGTATTTTTTATTAAAACATTTGATTCAATATTTATGAATTAAAAGGGTAAGGAGAATTATTTCCATTCATATTGAGGATTAGTTAGAAATAACATGTTGTTAAAGGATGTGAAGTTCTAACACTTTCCATTATATGTTAGACAATAATGAAGCTGATATTTAACAAAATCAATGTCAGGAGAAAGTCATGATATATTATGAAATTTTTAGAAGAATAATTTTAGTGATGAAAAAACTGTCATGTCTCTATTCAACTATGTGATATCATTGAACACATAATTGTTTGAATGATGTGATGTATAGTTTGGAATGTGATGTAATGAAGAATATGGTTTTTAGTTAGACCAATAATCCACAATAAAAAGTTTACTCGAGAAATAATTTGTTGAATTTAAGAATGTTTAATCATAATTATAAGTTAAAAGAAATTGTTGAGGCTAAAGCTGTTCACACCAGTTCATCGGAAATAGTGTACTTCCAATCATCCGAGTGAACCTGACAAAGATCACCAGATGTAGTGATGCATTCAAAAGGGAATTAGATGCATAATATTTATTAGTGGGAGATGTTGGGGCCAATGAATAAGAAATTAATAAATGTTTTTGGGGACTAATGTGAAAAATATAATCATAGATCAATAAACAATTTATTAAACCATTTTCATGAAGATTAATTTTTTGTTTCTCTCATTACTATTCGGTCAATAGTAATAAGAACCCGAATTTGATTTCAATTGGGTCAATATTAATCAAACTAGAGAAGAAACGAATCATAAAATTAAAATAAGAGATTTATCCTTCATGTGAAGATAGAAAATAGTATACCTCATTAAAAATGGAAAACCTTAATTGGTATATTATTTATTGAAGAAAAAGAATAACTGTTTCAAAAAGTCTCAAATTTATTTTCATGGGGAGATTGAAGAGTTGAAAGAAGTGTTTTATTTGAAGATTATTTTTCTTATCTACTGGTATAGAGAATTGGAATGAATAATTGTTTTATATATTTCATGTTGGTACGTACGATTTTCATAAGAAGACATATTTTTTCATATTTTTTAATCAATTGGTTTGGTGCAATGTAATGAAGTATCTTTAGTTTTGATTTAATTTCATTTGGGTCAATAAAATCATTGTGACCATATTCCTCATTTATAATGTGAAAATTAGAATAGATAACCCAAAGAAGGATTAATAATGCTAAGAAAATCAAAAGAAATACGAATTTTTGAGAGCATTTTATATGTTTAAAAATATATGAGAATTGTGGAGAGGAGATGACGAATTCAATTATATATCTAATATGATAGAAAATATGAATAATAGGACATTTGGATGAGTGATAATAGTTATCCGAATCTCAAAAAAAACCTCTTTTTCATAACGTATAAATAGTTTTGGTACATTACACTTTCTATAATTAATGATTGGATAAAGAAGGACTGTGGAGTGTAGAAGAATTTTAGAGAAGTAATTTTCAGATCAAGCATTCCAATGGAAGCTTTCTTGTTAGAGGAATAAGAAGAAGATACATGATCGTATTTAGAGTTTTTAGATTAGACCTTGAAATTTGAATGGTATTTCCAAAGTGGGATATAAGTAGTTTAGATTTATTTCAAGTGTTGTTTGATCGTTCTATTATCAGACTGAGCAATCAGACTGGAAAAATCGGTATGAGAAGACGGATTGAGTATCATTCTGAATTCCCAAATGTTTTTTCCTAATTTTAGGTAGGAATGTGAAGAATGGTTTCAAATATCATATTTTGGATGTTTTATATGGAACAATGGTAACTTTTTTAAAGAATATGGTGAATGATTCATAACGAGTAACAAAAATTGTATTTCATAATTTCATGATACTATGATAACATTCATCATTGTCTTGACCCTAGTGCTACATGACCGTAATTGAATTTCCAAATTGTTGTATCAATGAAAAAATATTTTTTTCTAGTGGATTGAGTTGTATTGGATTATTTCCAAACCATACCAAGTACGCGACTACTCTATTCTACTAGGGACCCTTGTAAATTCTTATATTCCTATAGATGTGTGATTTTTTTTGTTTTCTGTAAAAGAGATAACCCCTTAACAGGAGGAAAAGGTTATTTTATAAAGAAGAAAACATAAAATAAAAATGATATAGATGTTTCACCCCTCACACTATCAGGGATAGATGACCTTTTGGGGGAAATTACAAGTGGTATCAGAGCAATGTTTTCTTTTTTTAGCCCTTTTCTGATATAATTAAAGAGATGTTGTTATTGAAAAACTTAATAGTGTGATCCGTAAGTGGATTTGGGTTTTTTATGGGAATAAATATCATATCTATAAATACGTAATGTTACCTTACTGTAAATATCTAGTGTATGAAGTTCTGGAATTTACAACAGATGGATTTCCTCCTATTGATGAAAATTCCCCTATGGCATCTAGTGATATACATAATTTAATAATGATGAAATGTATAATAATTATTTATTATTATTAGTTTCTTAATGAGTTTTCTTAAGTGTAAATGGTGTTTCCACTACCAACGTTATCTAGAATAAACTGGAAAATATTTGTGAATTAAATACAATAGGTAAGAAGGCATCACTGCAAATCATGTTATTAATGTATGAATGTAACCCCCGAATGATTTTTATGAAAAAGTTTCTAAAAATAAATTTTATTATTCCAGTAGCATGTGTTGTATGAAATCATGAGTTTAAATGAACCATGAGATTCCCTAAGTATAAAATTACCGTTATATCCTAACTGCTAGGTTATCAGAACTAATTATAACTAATTTATGAAAATGAATTGTGATTTTTTTGGCTATCAATTATTTAAAAAATTATAAATTTGATATTTTTATTTTTTAGTGAATTAATATTGGTAGTGAAAATATTTACTTATATATACTATATAAAAAATAAAATATTTTTTATTCATTCAATGTATATTTTAATCACAGGTTGTGAATAAACCCTATTTGTTGTATAAAATATTTTTTTATAAAAGGGTAGTCATACGCCATTGAATGGAGAACCCATTTTAATTTAAAATTATGAAAAATTAATAAAATTTATATGAATTAAAAAAATTTATTTTAAATTGGCAAATAAAAATTTTCATTTTTATAATTTATGATGTTTTCTGATAGTATTCATGTTTTGATGAATAGTAAAAACAGAAAAAATTAAGTTAGAACAATTTGTTTCTTCGAGATAATTTCTATGGACAGATTATAATATTGATATGTTTTAATGTATAAATAGAAAAAAAAATTTATCATTTAATATACTTTATGTGATTATCATTAATTTTACATTTAATTCATATGTAAAAAACCTTTCAATCTTTTGCAATGTTTTAACTTTTAAAAAATAAGTTCTCTCATTCTAACAACGACATTGATGTCAAATTAATTACTTAAAATTATTTATTTTTATTTTTAAAAATGGAATCCATATTTGGAATCAGTGGGTGTAAATTATTTTAATAGTATACTTTTATTTTTTGGAATTATGAATAGTAACTATGGTAATTATTTTTATTACAATGGTTAAATGTAAATCGAGTAATTAAAGGTAAAAATAATATTATAAAATTACCTTAACACATGTAAAAATACTATTGTATTACAAAATTATAACCTTACTATATATTGTTCTAAATGGAATAATTTTATGACCACATACCTATGAATATGACATGATTGTAGGAAAAACTAATGAATTTGTCAAAATGTCACAATCTCATTTTATATAAGTATATTAATTTTTATATATTTATAAATAGGGTATAATGTCAAATATATATTGTGTATGAAAATATTAAATAATTATATATATCATAGATATATATATATAATTTTTATAGATTAAATAAATAACATAAATGATGACACAAAAGTGATGTAAAAATTATTTTATTTATAAAAATATGAAATAAATGGTTTAAAAAAATTAAAAGAAATATCATATGAACAAATTAATATTGTCCAAAAAATTTATAGGTGACTATGAAATGTTAGGAGTTTATTGAAATTTTTTTCAATTTTATATTTTGTGTGGATTTTTTTAAAATCATATAAATGAATAGTGTAAAAATTGTCAAAATTGATATTTTATTAAAATTACAATTTATTAAAATATATCAATATCATTAAAATATTTAAAAATTTAAAAGTGATCATTATAAGATCTAAAATATAAAAAAAGTATTCTTTTATAGTCAATTAACACTCTATAAGTAAATATATATAACCATTTAATATTTAGAATGTTATTTACACAATTAAAATTAAATATAATAAACAAGTGTCAATTAAAAATATATGGTTTATATTGGAAAAATAACATGTAAAAAATTTATTTTTTGATAATATTACAACCCTATCTTATCTCATATTTGAAATTGGGACATATTGGATTAATTTTTGGTAGGTTATGATTTTATTATAAACTATTATTTATAGAGTTTCCAAAAGTACCCCACACCTAAATTATAAATGGGAATCTCCCCCTCACCTATTCACATCATTTTGAGACTACAATATCAGACATCTCATTCCCCTTTTCGTTATAAGATTCCATATCTTCATTATATAGGTTCTTTTCATCTATAAATACAAACTCTAGTGCTATAAGATGAGATTTAGAGGAAGCACGTTGAGGAAGAGGTAATCTCTTGTACAGATTATTTCAAACATCTTTCTTCTTATACATCATCGTAATTAGTTATTTAATTATAAATTAATAACATCCATATCAGTAATATACTGATATATTATTATAAATATGAAACAATCATTTTCCACCTTTTTCCCATCCTATGAAAAATAAAATCACCACACGTGCAAATGTATGGCTTACCATCTTTACACTATAGTGTAATCTATTTTTCACATGCACCTAATGTGGATGGGTATAATGATAGAAATAATAAATATATATATGATTAATATATAAATTTTTTTTCATAGATACTAAGAACCATCCACTTCAATACCATTCAACAATCATGGCAACGATATCGTCCCTTGTGCGTACGTACAACTTACAGTCTTCAATGTGCGATGGGATTCATTCTAAATAATATTCATTAAAGAATGATTATATAAATGAATTGAAATAATAAATATGATATATATTTTACAAATAATATTTTTTAAATGATATAAAGATAACCTAAAAAGATGAATATAAAATTATCTGACAAAACATGTATTAGAACAAAAGGCAAGTAATATACGAATAACGAGTAATAAAGAAATGTTACTAAAAAATAAATGCAAATAAGATCATAATTTTAATCATAAAAATGATTATTATTATGTAATAATTCAGTAACATTATTTAAATTATTATTAATGAGATTCATATACATATTAATAATATCAGACATATGGTAAGGGATAACTTTGAAAATCATGTTTTTATTCGAGATTCTATATTCGTAAGTATTTACTGGGGTTATATTTATGATACACATCAATGTTTCCTAAATATGTATTTCTTAAATTTATTTATATACTTCTATAATTTTAACAATTAGTAAATTATTACTAAAAAATATGAATGAAATCTTTTTTCATTTTCTGTACGAGGTACTTTTGACATTTCCAGCAAATGTACGAGAAGAATGTTTTTTAACATTTATGGTATGAACATATTTTTACACTTTAATAATTCCTTATTTCAATTAATATTACCCTAAAATCATACAAGGTTATTTTACCATAATATTATTTTTTCTAAAATAGTGTGGTATTTTGAGGAAGGAAAATGTTTTGAACGAGAAAGTATATTTTCCTCATGAATTAATTTCAAGTGTTCTCTCATAATTATTTTCCAATATGATACTCTTTAAATATGGTTATAATTTTATCCTTTTATTACTATTATTTTCTTTTGTTTACAATTATATTTTATTTAGTTTATCATTTTGTTTTATATCAATTATTATGGAATGATGTTAAAGAAACCCATTTGATTTCATGGGTTAGTCTATGGTCAATGTACTTATGTTTTCATGGAAAAACAAATAATAGTTTAATTATGAGATGTATGGTACCTATATCTCCCTCCAATTAACTGGGTAAGGATTCATATCACATGATATGGACATAAATTGAATGGAATGTAAATATGCTTCTGTATGACAGTGTTGGAATGTGGATTGAACATGTTTCAGTAATAGAATTATTCCATTATGATGGTCTTAGTAATGAGCCTTGACAAATATGAAATGAGTTTCTATGCTTATGTGTGTATGTCACTAATTTTCATGACTTGTGTTATGAATATTGTGATTAAATTGTAATTTTATGATTTATCCCATGACATGACATGATGATCATTTATATGAAAGATAATATTTTTAAATGTTATGTTCTTATGATTCCAATATGATTGGTATTTCTCTAGTATACCCTTAATGATAAATTGATCTCACCCTTTAATATGTGTGTTTTCCCCAGGTAATGAAGATAGTTATTAAGTATGATATGCCAAAATGGAGTATAGTTATGATTAAATAAGCAAGAGAAAATGTGGATGTTATATGAACCACTTGTTTATGATTCATAATTTCTAAAGACACTAAACATGTATGACCCGGGCATGATTTTGTTATGTTATGTATTAAATATTCTTCAATGATGAAGTAATATTTATAGTAAATTATATTTTGTTATAGTTGGTATTAGAGGAAAGGTATAGTTATCCTTCAGAAACTAGGATGAGAATGACATAGTAACAACCCAAAAGATATCTCTAGGTATAGGATTCAATCCGAGTGTTTTAGAAATGATCATGAATAACCCAGGATACAACCTAAAATGTAAGCCCACAACCCTTCACATTACATAATCTTAAATTAAGTTAATTATTCACATTGAGGATCTTTTTAGGTTTATAGATTTGGACAAGTAGTTCATAACATATAAATAACAACATGAATATTACATGTAGACACTTCTATTCAGTATCCATTATTTTCTTAAAATAAAAACTCTTAAAAGGAAAAAACCAGGTTCAATTACCAGTTTCAAATATCATGAATTTTCAATGATCCCATCATTGAACATATTCAACTTTAATTCCTGTAAAAAATAGTTCAGAAACATGGGATGTTCATAAAATGCTCAATAAAGGATACATAAATAAGGAAAACTGTTAGTTTTTCAAAACAATAAGTGAACCATGCATACGTTATCATAATGTAATACCTTTCACCTTTAATAAGTAACAAGAACACTTCACTAAATATTTGTACATTTATTAACCGTTTTACTACTAATCATTACCCCAATGCCCATAGTATAAGGCCCCAGCCTTAAACCTTACTTAATCTTGAGTTATTACAAGATTACACATTGAGGATCTTTTCAGGTTTAGAGTTTTAGAGAATTAGATCATGAAACTTGCATTACATTCCACATTTAAACAAAGTGGTTACATAAAAGACAATATTCATTCTTCCCATCAACGGAAAGATATTGAAAATAAAACATGGATTCTTTCTTGACACATCCTTGACACTATCATCACATCTTGTACCTTTCCCTTAACCTGTGAAAACATTTCAAAAACTTGGGATGAGCATAAAAAAGCTCAGTAAGGGTTATAAAAATATGGAAAGGAAACATGAGTTCATATATACATAAGAATGAAATCATACTTTACCCATAAAACATAGGCACTTTAACATACCTCATCAAACCATGAATAAATCAAATAAATCATAAGACATACAGGTAACTTGAGGCATTCATAACATTCTTACGTAGGGAGTAACCCTCTTGGTTACGTTTGGAATACTCATCACAGTATATTCCCTAAATCTCTTCGGAGAAACCTTAACATTTCACTCCTTCGCATTACCCAATGCATTGGAGAGCTATAACAGGCTCACCTGCCCTTAGTTTATCATGGAACCACCTGTCTTCATAATAATGCTCAAGAACCATAACATAATCATATCACATAAAACATGCATAAATGAAACATAACATTTCCACATTTCAATCACAAGATATCAATACAACACATTGATATAATAAAAACATTATGAAAACCATTTTCAATACCAAAGTAAAACATGATATTTATTTTTCATTTAAAAAAAGGGTATGGCTTGTAGTGGAAGCCGAAACTCAAATAATGGTCACGACGGCGGAGAAGTCATTGTCGCCGCATACGTACGACAAGAAAAACATTCCCTTTTGTCATTTTGTAAAATTCTTTGTATAAAAAAGATTCCTTTTGAATAAGCGTAAAAGTCAAAGGGGTTTATACACCGTATAAAATAAGGTTGGGTATAAAATAAAATATTCCTCAATGAAAGGAGATTGAGACGAAGTCCCATACCTCGTATCCGACTTGACACGACCGTTATTTAATCTCCTGAATGATAAACTTGAGTTAATCTCTACTTGAATAAGAACCTTTTTCAAGTTCATTATTCCTTTTATACCATTTTATGAACATCATGTAATCATTTAAGTTAATAATGTTCATTTTGTCGGTATTTGGTTCTTAAGTCAAAAATAGACTTCTTACACTTACATGTTGTTAATTTGGTCAAAGGTTCATTATATCCAGAATTATATTAATGATTTGGATAACATATATATCATATATATTCATCATATACATGTATTTATAATATTACATCACATCTAGAGGTAAGAAATGAAATGCACCGTTCATGGAGACGGTAAGTCATACGTACGCATGAACGCTACTTCCATTTCTATTTGGTATTTTCTGGAATGGAATCATAATGATATAAGAGTATATAATAATTCCAGTATAATAACATATATAATATCATTAACTTTATCCTTTACACATCCCAGATATGGTATTAACGAATCAAATCACTTTCAGGGGGCGGTAGTCCGCACTTCCTAAAATGAAGATATCATGTTTACCCATAATGGAAACAATAATGGTATGACATAAATGAAAAATACAGAAGATTAAGGAAAGAATAAACATATTATATATCATATATAAAAATATTGACGTCATAATGGCCACCTTTGAAGGTGTTAAATGAGTATTGAACAATCATCGTTTCGGGAGGCAGAATTTCACCATCCACAGAAACCGTATGTTCTTTAACCATTTGATGTAGTTGTGTGAGAGTGTATCTAGAATAAATCTAATAACAACATCCTAGTATATTGAAGATACTGTTGTTGTTACAAAAGAAGTAAATAAAATGACTTTAGGGGGTTGGAGAAGCAAAATAAAACAAATGAACATGAGAGAATGAATTACCTTTAAAAGTGTTACTCCTTTTGATTTGAGCCTAAAGGATTCCTTTGAAAGGATACTTCCCAAAGGTAATCATATAGGATGAGGAGAGGGATTTGGAGAGAGTAAATGGTCAGGGGATGGACGAGCCAAAGGCTTTAGGAGTGTGTGAAATGAGGTAGAGGTGGGGGCCTTTTATAAGAGGAGAGGAGGGGCACTCTTGGAAAGTAAAGATAAGTTACTTTATTTTAAAAAGTGTTTCGGATTCAAAAGGTCCCACATTGATATAATTTAAGGATAAGGTGATAAGGGTTCGAAATCCACTCATCCGATTGGTTTTGGCCATGTTTAGGTATTAGATTTTACATTATCTTTCCATTTTATTTAAATCGTTAAATAATGAGGTCATCGCTGCATCATCATGATGTCATAAATAATTTAATTTATTTAACGTCTAAATTTTATAAAAAATATACTATGATGTGGGAATTATTTTTAGCTTTCCAATTACTATTTATTATAAAAATTATGATCTCTATAACCCCATGTAAAAATTGTTTTTGTAAAACATATTATGTTTGTGTCATTTTTACTTTTACATTATATAAAAAGTTATTTATGTCATTTCCCAACCAAAGTGGTTCCATGGGGTCCCCAAGTTGACCCATGGATTTTATTGGTCGTCCATGACACATCAAATAAGGGTAGGACATGTGTCTAGGTCATTTCATTTTATTAAAACATTATTCTTACCTTAAACTACACTAATTACCACTAATCGCGATTAAAAACTTAATAAGTTACTATTCCCCAAAAAATTATTTTAATCTCATTGAACCAAATTATACTTATTAATGACAACCATTTATGTCAGATTTTTTAAATTCAAAACACAATGATGGAAAAATTTCATTTAAACGGAAAAATCAGTTTTTATAAGTACCACTTAGTGGTTTCACTATTCATCAAAAATTGATGTTTTTCAGAAAATTACCAAAAATTCACCCTAATATATATTTGATATTCCGAATTCAAAAATGAAGTCTATTTTACAAAATTCAAAACATATAATTCACATTAATTAATTTAATAATTAATTCCCGCTGTTATGACAAATAGCGTGTTTTTATGAAACAATAAGTATCAAAAGATTGACACCAGTTTAAGTCGAATTTCAAATTGAAATTGATTACAATGACCACCATTGGATTAAATGGTAAAAATATATTCTAATTACACTTTAAAACCAATTAAAAAGATAATCTAATCATATAAATAAATTAGATTAAAAATCAGTTTTGATGTAAAATGGAGTATTTATCACTATTCATTAAAAAATGAACACAGTCAGAAAAATACCAAAAATTTATCCAATGTAAAATTTAATGTCCCAATCATAATGAATATGTTTATTTTAAAAAATATAGATTATAAAATGGTCAAAATATTGATTTAAAAAGTGTTTTCCATCAAAAGGCAGTAAAACAATCTTTTAAGAATATTAGTGTATTCCATGCTTAAGATTGGATTTATTTTAATTTTAAGGATCTAAAACACTATATAATTCATTAATAGACATAGATAAAAATATCTATTATTCATTACTTACTTGGGATGTTACATCCTTCCCCCTTTAGAAAATTGCATCCCCTTAATTTATTTACTTATCAAATAAATGGGGGTACTTATCCCTCATTGCATTTTCAGATTCCCATGTTGCCTCTTCCATCATGTGGTTTTTCCACAAAAATTTTACCTGCTTAATCACCTTATTCCGTAACACTTGCTCCCTGTGGTCAAGAATTTAGACCGGTTGTTCCTCATAAGATAGGTTCTCTTCCAGCTGAACTACCACTGGACTCAAAACATGGGATGGATCTGGCATATACTTTCTCAACATAGAAACGTGAAAAACATTGTGTACCTGAGATAAACTCGGAGGTAAAGCCACCCGGTATGCAACTGATCCAACTCTCTCTAGAATTTCATATGGTCCAATAAACCTTGGACTCAGCTTTCCTTTCTTACCAAATCTCATCACACTTTTCCAAGGAGAAACCTTGAGAAAAACATGATCACCTACCTCGAAAGATAGATCCTTCCTCCGGTTATCCGCATAACTCTTCTGCCTGCTCTGAGCTGTTCTCATGTGCTTCTGAATCAGCTGACCTTTTTTGCCAACTCTTCTACCAATTCGGGTCCCATCAACTTCTTTTCACCCACTTCATCCTAGAAAGCTGGAGTTCGACACTGCTTCCCATATAATGCCTGAAATGGTGCCATCTGTATACTGGAATGAAAACTGTTATTATATGAAAATTCAACCAACGAAATATGTTGGTCCCAAATTCCCTGATAATCCATAGAACAAGATCATAGAATATCCTCCAAGATCTGAATTGTTCGTTCTTACTGCCCATCTGATTGATGATGAAAAGCTGTACTAAAATTTAATTCAGTACCCAACGACTTCTAAAGGCCTTTCCAAAAGTTAAAAGTGAACCTAGGATCACGATCTGATACAATGGAGAGAGGAACTCCATGTAACCTGACTATCTCTTTAAGATACAAACGGGAAAGTTGATCAAGAGAGAAAGTATCTCGTATAGCAAGGAAATGAGCATACTTGGTCAAGCGATCAACAATAAACCAGATTGCATTATTACCTCGAGATGTCTTCGGTAATACCACAACAAAGTCCATTGATATATTCTCCCATTTCCACTCTGGCACTGGTAAAGGATGAAGCATCCATTTCAGTAACTACCACTCTTCTTTAACCTGTTGACATGTCAAACACTTCACCGTAAAATTTGTAATATCTCTTTTCATTCCATCCCACCAGTAATACTCTCGCAGATCTCTGTACTTCTTAGTACTGCTAGGATGAACTGAAAACGGAGAACTATGAGCTTCACATAAAAACTCTCTCTTCAAATGTGAATCACAAGGCACACACAATCTCTTCCCAAATCTCAAAACGCAATCATTATCAATGTTGAATTCAGGCAACTTACCTTTCTGAACTAGCTCTACCTTTTTCTGCAACTCACTGTCTTGCTTTTGTGCTTGCTTGATTCTATCTAATAGAGATGATCTCACTGATAGCAGAAACAAAACAGAAAAACATCCTGTACCAACAACTTCTATGAAAAAGTTCATCAAATCCTTAACCAAAGGGTCACGTTCCAAACACAACATTGCTAATGAAGCATTACATTTTCGACTCAAAGCATCAACCAATTTATTTTCTTTTCCCGGATGGTAATGAATTGTACAATCATAATCCTTGATTAATTCTAGCCATCTCCTTTATCTCATGTTCAATTCTTTCTGGGTGAATGTATACTTTAAACGTTTGTGATCGGTATATATTTCACACTTTACTCCATACAAATGATGCCTCCAAATTTTTAAAGTGAAAACAACAGCAGCTAATTCCAAATCATGTGTAGGGTAATTTACCTCATGAGTTTTCAACTGTCGTGAAGCATAAGCAATTACCTGATCATTATGCATAAGGACACAACGAAGTCCCTTCAACGAAGCTTCACTGTATATAACAAACTCACCATTCCTGGAAGGAAGTGCTAAAACTGGAGCATTCACCAATATTCTTTTCAACTCCTGAAAACAATCATCACATTCTTTTGTCCAGATGAACTTAACACCCTTACGAGTTAGCTTAGTCATTGGACTAGATAACCGTTAAAAATTTCTAACAAGCCTTCGGTAATAGCCTGCCAAACCACGGAAGCTACGAATCTCAGTTACATTTGTGGGTCTTGGCCAGTCTTCCACAACAGGATCAACAGTTATCCTATCTTTAGAAACAATGTGACCAAGGAAGGAAATTTGTTGCAACCAAAACTCACACTTGCTGAATTTTCTATATAGTTTCTTTTCTTTAAAGGTTTGCAAAACAACCCTTAAATGTCTTTCATGCTCCTCTTTACTTTTAGAAAACACCAAAATATCATCAATGAAAACCACCACAAACTTATCCAAGAATTCATGGAAAATTCTATTCATTAAGTCCATGAATATAGCAGGTGCATTGGTTAGCCCAAAAGGCATAACTACAAATTCATAATGGCCATATCTCGTACGAAACGCGGTCTTCGGAATATTTTCCTCCTTTACCTTCAGCTGATGGTACCCCGACCTCAAGTCAATCTTTGAAAAATACTGAGCTCCCTGGAGCTGATCAAACGAACAAAGTACCTGATACAACTTCATTTGATGGCCTGACATCTACTGAAGTAGTTGCAAAGGATTTAACCACCCCTTTCTTCTTGTAGTCTAACTGCTTCCCATCCCTCAAGCTCTTTGTCGGACACTCATTTGCATAGTGACCCATCTCATTGCACTTAAAACATCTCACTAACTGTAAATCAAATTTGGTCTTACATTCACCTTGATCCTTTTCAGTGCAATCACGAGCCTTATGTCCTATCTTACCACATCGGTAGCACTTTCCAGAATTCAGAAGGCATTCCCCAGCATGCCTTTTGCCACATTTATCACAAACTGGAAACATAGTTTTCTTACCATCAGAATTTTTTGAAGAATTCTTACCTTTCTCCTGCCACCTAGGTCTCTTCTTTTGTTGGTTGTTATAGAACACTTGATCATCGGCAAACTCCATTTCCACATTCTCAGCACATCGAACAAGCTATTCATAACTTTTAAACTCACGAGAAGCTAACGCCCTTCGATATTTTGGCTTTAATCTTGAGTAAAAACGATTGATTTTACTATCAAGGTCTCGGATAAAATTTGGAGCATACCTTTCCAATCGAGTGAACCTTTCTTCATAGGTAGCCACTGAGTCTTACTCTTACCTCAATTCCAAGAATTGTTTCTCTATCCTAAGTTGAACAGCCTTAGGAAAATACTTTTCAAGAAACATACCTTTGAATTCATCCCAGTCGATAGCATCAATCTCATCGGCGTCCCTGATATTTTTAACCATAGACCACCACTGATCTGCCTCACCCTCCAAACGGTAAATAGCAAGACTAACCTTTTGATTGTCTGAACACCCCGTGACATAGAAAATCTTCTCCAGTGCTTTAATCCACCCTTCAGCTAACACAGGGTCAGATGATCCTCTGAATGATGGGGGATGTTTCCTCATGAAATGTTCCACCACTGACATGTTCCTCTGCAGTTGATCTGGCTGATCTCATGCATGGTTACCACCACCATTTATCGCTTGAGTCAACTGTGCCATTACTGCAACAAACTGTTTAGTACCAATTCCGACCATCTCAGGATGCTGATTCGGAAGGTTATTTCCTTCTGTATGCCTTCCTAGAACTTCTTCCCTATTTACTCTGCGGAAAACCATTCTGAACAAACATGTCTTAGATGAAGCAACATGGTAATCTTCAAATGCTATATCATTTCAAAAAAAATATTTTTGGATAATCATTTAATAGAATTCTAACTCCTAAAGTTATCTAAACCGACCTTTGATACCAACTATAAGGCCCCAGCCTTAATCCTTACTTAATCTTGAGTTATTACAAGATTACACATTGAGGATCTTTTCAGTTTTAGAGTTTTAGAGAATTAGATCATGAACCTTGCATTAAATTCCACATTTAAACAAACTGGTTACATAAAAGAAAATATTAATTCTTCCCATCAATGGAAATATATTGAAAATAAAACATGGATTCTTTCCTGACACATCCTTGACACTATCATCACATCTTGTTCCTTTCCCTTTACCTGTGAAAACATTTAAAAACCTTGGGATGAGCATAAAAAGCTCAGTAAGGGTTATAAAAATATGGAAAGGAAACATGAGTTCATATATACATAATAATGAAATCATACATTACCCATAAAACATAGGCACTTTAACATACCTCATCAAACCATGAATAAATCAATGAAATCATAAGACATAAAGGTAACTTGAGGCATTCATAACATTCTTACGTAGGGAGTAACCCTCTTGGTTACGTTTGGAATACCCATAACAGTATATTCCCTAAATATCTTCAGAGAAACCTTATCGTTTCACTCCTTCATGTTACCCAATGCATTGGAGAGCTATAATAGGCTCACCTGCCCTTAGTTTATCATGGAACCACCCGTCTTCATAATAATGCCCAAGAACCATAACATAATCATATCACATAAAACATGCATAAAGGAACCATAACATTTCCACATTTCAATCACAAGATATCAATACAACACATTGATATAATAAAAACATTATGAAAACCATTTTCAATACCAAAGTAAAACATGGTATTTATTTTTCATTAAAAAAAAGGAATGGCTTGTAGAGGAAGCTGAAAATCAAATAATGGTCACGGTGGCAGAGAAGTCGTTGTCGCCGCATAAGTACGACAAAAAAAACATTCCATTTTGTCGTTTTGTAAAATGCTTCGTATAAAAAAGATTCCTTTTGAATAAGCGTAAAAGTCAAAGGGGTTTATACACCGTATAAAATAAGGTTGTGTATAAAATAAAATATGCCTCAATGAAAGGAGATTGAGACGAAGTCCCATACCTCGTATCCGACTTGACCCGACCGTTCTTTAATATTCTGAATAATAAACTTGAGTTAATCTCTACTTGCTTAAGAACCATTTTCAAGTTCCTTATTCCTTTTATACCATGTTATGAACATCATGTAATCATTTAAGTTAATATTGTTCATTTTTTCGGTATTTGGTTCTTAAGTCAAAAATAAACTTCTTACACTTACATGTTGTTAATTGGGTCAAAGGTTCGTTATATCCAGAATGATATTAATGATTTGGATAACATATATATCATATATATTCATCATATACATGTATTTATAATATTACATCACATCTAGAGGTAAAAAATGAAATGCACCGTTCATGGAGACGGCAAGCCGTACGTACGCATGAACGCTACTTCCATTTCTATTTCATATTTTCTGGAATGGAATCATAATGATATAAGATTATATAATAATTCCAGTATAATAACATATATAATATCATTAACTTTATCCATTACACATCCCACATATGGTATTAACGAATCAAATCACTTTCAGGGGGTGGTAGTCCGCACTTCCTAAAATGAAGATATCGTGTTTACCCATAATGGAAACAATAATTGTATGCCATAAATGAAATATACATAAGCATAAGGAAATAATAAACATATTATATATCATATACAAAAATAGTTACATCATAATGGCCACCTTTGAAGGTGTTAAATGAGTATTGAACAATCATCGTTTCGGGAGGCAGAATTTCGCCATCCGCGGAAACCGTATGTTCTTTAACCATTTGATGTAGTTGTGTGAGTGTGTAGCTCGATTAAATCTTATAACAACATCCTAGTATATTGAAGATACTGTTTTTGTTACAAAAGAAGTAAATAAAAAGAGTTTAGGGGGTTGGAGAAGCAAAATAAAACAAATGAACATGAGAAAATGAATTACCATTAAAAGGGTAACTCCTTTTGATTTGAGCCTAAAGGATTCCTTTGAAAGGATTCTGCCCAAAGGGAATCCTCTAGGATGAGGAGAGGGATGTGGAGAGAGTAAATGGGCAGGGTATGGCCGAGCCAAAGGCTTGAGGAGTGTGTGAAATGAGGTAGAGGTGGTGGCCTTTTATAAGAGGATAGTTGGGGCACTCTTGGAAAGTAAACATAAGTTACTTTATTTTAAAAAGAGTTTCGGATTCAAAAGGTCCCACATTGATATAATTCGAGGATAAGGTAATAAGGGTTCGAAATCCACTCATCCAATTGGTTTTGGCCATGTGCAGGTCTTAGATTTTACATTATCTTTCCATTTTATTTAAATAGTTAAATAATGAGGTCATCGCTGCATCATCATGATGTCATAAATAATTTAATTTATTTAATGTCTAAATATTATAAAAAAATACTATGATGTATGAAATCTTTTTATATTTCCAATGACTATTTATAATCAAATATCTGATCTCTATAACCCCATGTAAAGATTGTTTTTGTAAAGCATATTATGTTTGTGTCATTTTTACTTTTACATTAAATAAAAAGTTATTTATGTCATTCCCCAACCAAAGTTGTTCCATGGGGTCCCCAAGTTGACCCATGTCTTGTATTGGTCGGCCATGACACATCCAATAAGGGTAGGACAAGTGTCTAGGTCATTTCATTTTATTTGAAACATTATTCTTACCTTAAACTACACTAATTACCACTAATCGCGATTAAAAACGTAATAAGATACTATTCACCAAAAAATTATTTTAGTCTCATTTAACCACATTTTACTTCTTAATGACAACCATGTATGTCGGATTTTTGAAATTCAAAACACAATGACGTAAAAATTTCATTTAAATGGAAAAATCAGTTTTTATAAGTACCACTTAGTGGTTTCACTATTCATAAAAAATGGATGTTTTTTCAGAAAATTACCAAAAATTCACCCTAATCTATATTTGATATTCCGAATTCAAAAATGAAGTCTATTTTACAAAATTCAAAACATATAGGTCGCATTAATTAATTTAATAATTAATTCCCGCTGTCATGACAAATAGCATGTTTTTATGAAACAATAAGTATCAAAAGATTGACACCAGTTTAAGTCCAATTTCAATGTGAAATTGATTCCAATGACCACCATTGGATTAAATGGTAAAAATATATTCTAATTACACTTCAAAACCAATTCAAAAGATAATCTAATCATATAAATAAATTATATTAAAAAGCAGTTTTGATGTAAAATGCAGTATTTTTCACTATTCATTAAAAAATGAACATTGTCAGAAAAATACCAATAATTTATCCAATGTAAAATTCAATGTCCCAATAATAATTAATATGTTTATTTTGAAAAATATAGATTATAAAATTGTCAAAATATTTATTTAAAAAGGGATTTCCATCAAAAGGCAGTAAAACAATCTTGTAAGAATAATAGTGTATTCCATGCTTAAGATTGGATTTATTTTCATTTTAAGTCTCTAAAACACTATATAATTCATTAATAGACATAGATAAAAATATATATTATTCATTACTTACTTGGGATGTCACACATAGAAAGCAACATATATCATATAAAGGTAACTCGAGACATAATCATACATAAATGCAATAACCATACGGTCGACTTCCACCCAAATCACTAATTGTAATAGCTATACAGATGACTTCAATACCCAATTAATTAGAGGTTATAACATAAACACCCATCCTTGTATTATTAGGGAACCACCCGTCATTTGGTTTATCACGTAACAACAAGATAAATATCCATGTACCATTTTATAATCATTACACATAAAATATTTCAAATATTAACATTTCACTAATAACACTCCATTTGAAATCACTAGGAATTATTTCAAGATATTGAAATAATAAATCCATCTCAAAAATAGTTTTCAAAAAGATAACATGAAAAAATGGTATGTGGTATTTATTTTCCATTTAAAAACAACATGGGTTGTTAAGGAATCGAAATATTGAATAATGCTCGTGGCGGCCGAAAAGTTATTGTCACTGCATATATAAAAAAATAAACATTATTATTTTCATTTAGTAAAATTCTACATAGAAAAAATATTACCTTTTAAAGATATTAAAAGTCAAATGGGTTTATTATACATTATTTAAAAGAAACAGGTGAGTATTATTAAATCATGCCTCAATGAAAGGAGAGTGAGATGAAGTCTCTTACCTTGTGTCTGACAGGACTTGTTTGTTACTTAATTTCATAAATAAAAAAAATAAGTTAACTTATAATTTCTTCAGATCCCTTTTCATTTTTATTATTCATTTAATATCAAATATTACCACGTTATAAATATTACATAATTATTTATGTTCATATCAGACATTTTGTCGATATTCCTTTCTTGAGTCAGAAATGAATTTGTTATAATTACCAATTGTCCATGTGGTAAAAATTCCATTATCTCTAGAATGATATTAATTATTTAGATATCATATATATCATATATATATATAGTAAAAATTTATTTATGATAATACACAAGATTTGGAGATTATAAATGAAATGCCTTGTTCGTCAAGAGGGTAAGTCGTACGTACGCATGAACACTACGTTCATTACTATATAATATTTAATGGAATGAAAAATTAATGATACATAGGTATATTATAATTCAAGTATAATATAATTATATATATATATATATATGTTACATAAGTTCAATAATTCCATCTTTTATATGTTCCACGTATATAATGAACGAGTCATATCACTTTGAGGGGGAAGTTGTCTGCACTTCCTCAAATAGAATTATCATAATTATACAACATGAAAACCATAAAGGTATGTTATAAATGATAATTAATGATGCATAGAGATAAAATTAATATAATATATATCATATATAATAGCATTTTCATCATAATTTCTACCCTTAGAGGTGGTAGGAGAAGATTGAACAATCATCGTTTCGTGAGGAAGTAGTTCGTGTCCACTGAAACATTATGTTCTATACCAATTAGATGGAGGTGTGGGTATGTTTAGTTCAAATACATCACATAAAAACAACATAATTTATTGAGGATAATTTTTTATATATAAATAGATAATAATAATGACATAGTGAGTAGATAATGAAAAATAATGGAAAGGAATTTTAGAGAATATGTTGCCTCAAATCAAGTAACATCTTTTTTATTTGATCCAAAGTGCTCTCTCGAATTTCTGTCTTCCGAGAGGAAGGATTATAGGAGGAAGGTAGGAATTTTGGGAGCTTATTGGATCGTACTTGGGATGATCCATAGGGCTTGAGATATTTGAGTAATGTGATAGAGTTGGTGTCCTTTTATAAGTGGGAGGAGGGGCACCTTAGGAAAGATTGAAGGTATTATTTAATTATTAATTTATTTTCGAATTATAATAACAAAAAAGTGATAAATTTCTAAGATCATATGGGGATGGGTCAAAATAAAATCATCCAATGGGTTTGAGGCATGTTTAGATTATAAATATTACCTTATATTTTATCCTTATATCTTAGTTAACTAATTTTACTTTTGCGTGTCTTTTTGTATATTCTTAATATATGGTTACCATAGATACTATAAAATGAAAAGTTACCAAAAAAGGATCATTAATGACATTTTTATTAAAATATCTGTCATTTGGATGAATCTTATATTTTTAGGACTATTATATAATATAATAAAATATTAATTAATTTAAAAACTCATTTATGTCATTTTTTATACTATTAATATCATGACTTTTTAAAAATCAATAAGAAAATATTAAATCGAAAAAACTTAATTAATTAAAATATAATAAGTCATATGTATAAATAAAATTCGTGGATGGCATAAAAAGTATCAAATTAAAATTATTTTAATATTTTTAATCCCATTTATTTATATGTTTCATTAATAAGGTAATCACGACATCACCATTGTGTCATAAATAAATTTATTTATTTGATGTATAAATATTATAAATAAAATATCAAGACTTAATTAATCGTTTTATATACATAATTTCTATTTATATTCGTAGATAAATCTTATATATCCCTATATAAAAATATTTTTACTAAAAGATATATGTTTAGGTTAAATTTTCCTTGACTTTATATTAAAAGTAATTAAATGATATTGTCATAAACAAGTGGCTCCATGGAGTCCTAAAATCAACCCAATGATGCACATGGTCAGAAATATAACATTAAATAGGGTTATGACATGTTTTAGGGTAATTTAATATTATTATCATTTTTTTCTACCCTTATTTACCAGATTTACCCTTTAACCATGGTAAATAAAATATTTAAAAAAGTTACTGGTCATAATGTCTAAAAATAATGGATACCTATATACATAATTTTAACCACCTAATTCAAAATATGGAATCCATTTTAACAAAATCAAAACACATAATATTCAGAAATTAATTTTAAATTAATTATTGTTGTCAAAACTAAAAAAAATTGTTTAAGAAGTAAAATCTTCGAAATGATTGACATGTGTTAATGTCCAAATTCAATTTGAAATTACTTATAATGAAAAAATGGATTAAATGATAAAAAAATAATCCAATTACACATTAAAACAAATTAAATGGATAATATAATCATACAAATAAATAAGTTGAAAAGGTATTTTTGACTTAAAATGTAGTATTTTTCACTATTCATTAAAAAAATCAAGTTTTCAGAAAAATAACAATCATTTACCCAAAGTAAATATTGATGTGCAGCTTATAAATAATAAGTTTATTTTGTCAAATGGAACATATAGAAGAGATAAAAACTATATTTAAAAGGGTTCTCCATTAAAAGACATCAAATGGACCTTTTATAGAATATAAAAGTATTTCATGATTAAAATCAGATTCATTATTATTTTATGCCTCTATATTTTATTGGATAAATGTAAAAAAAATTAAAAAACCGGTTTAATCATAATATGGTTAGTTATATACATTCTCACCAATAAAAAGGAAAGGCATTAACTACCATAATAATATTATATTATTATTATTCAGTATATCTTAATGTTTTGGGCTACGTAAGATTTTGGAGAAACCCCCTGTTGTCTGTCGAGAACACTAATAGAAAAAGCATCCAATTTAACATAAAATTAATATATTACTGATAATTATTAATAGAAATTAAAAGGTATTATTCTTTAAATAACTTGGTCATTACATCCTTCCCCCTTTTTATAATTGTGTCCTCTCAATTTTAAAATTTCCCTTGGAAACATCATTGAAAGTCCCACATTAGAAAAAGAGTCAACAAAAGTATCGATTTAAATGAAAGGAAGAGATGTAAAAAGGTCACTCGAGATAATCCATAATAGAATTCCATATAGAAAAACATATTTATGGAAGAGAAAATAACTATAAATTCTAATGGATAGTGATAAAAAAACATGATTAGGAGAAAGTTATCCACTAGAAAATCATAAACTTATGATGGGTTAAACAGTGTTTGATTCTGCAGTAGTAAAAGTAAACGTACAATGTTTTTGTTTTACGTTACTTTTCCGAATGTTGAGTAATTATTTTACTACATAGAATAAAAACATAAGGAAATATAATTACTTTCAAAGTAGAGTTTGATCCATTAATTAATCTTCACCACAAACTCTTATTTTCTCCAAATGAAGATTATTCATGATCACATGGTCACATCTAAAGTACTAGAATCAAATTCTGGAGAATAAAATAATCCAAAAAAGATAATCGATATATTTCCTCTATCTCTAGACATTTACCAAATCCTAAATGGTTAGTATAAGATCAGATAATCCTCTGAAAATAAAAATCCATTAATATTCAAAATTAAAAAAAAATGAAGGTTCAATAAAGAACATTCAATACAAAATTATCCTTAAAATTTTTCAAAATAATACAAACTAAGATTGAATCCCAAAAATGAGAAGGATTTAATCATATAGTCATACACAAAAAATCCTAACATTTATATCCAAATAAAATGAAATACTCTTAAAGTGACATACTAAAGTGTAATTAACATAATCACTTATTCCCTATGATAGGTTAACCATTTACATAAATAATAAATATCTCCATATATCGTCAATAAAAAAATGATTCTCCCAAAATTAAATTTCATCCATTAATACAGAAATGAAATCCTATAGTATTCTATTTTCCTTCGGCATATAGTGTTCCCAAAAGAGAAAACATTTTCCACGATAACTTTTTTTAATTATTCACCAAATCATTTTCTAGTACAATGGATATTCATTTTATAAAACATAAGTTCCCAAAATCATCTTTTTCATGATTCATAAAATCATTTAACTAAAAATAATAAGTCTTACTAACCATGGACTTCATGCTGTCCAGTGGTATGTGATAAATACCATCCACACTTTGGTTGTGAATTTGATTCCCATATATTTGTCTGACACGACGGTTTTCCACACAGGCTACATGTTATCCTTTTTCAAAAACAATATAATTCTAATGAAATTAATAAAATGGGATAAAATCTTTAAAAATATCCATAACATGTATTGACATCAAAGGTTATTTCATACCTTACATTTTTCATCACAAAAACTAATGACCCATAATTTCCTCCAAATAAAAGATCACATGAACTGAAAAGGTTATTCATTATGTCAGCACAAAAAAATTATTCTTCCTTGAAATAAATACACACATATCAAACTTCAGGGTTACAAATACTAGAAAAATTATTCCAACATAATTATATCATTAATAAATTTACACATATCATCATCCATAGATCCAACATAACTCTTAAATTCTTTGACATCTTAATCAACGAACATTATTCATGACCTTTATCAATGTTTTTCCATATTATAATTTTATACTTATTTCCTAAAAACAAAATAATGAATAATTTCCTAAGATTTATGTAACTTAAATACATGGGCTATGAAATAATCCATAGTATTCATATGTCATTTTTAGATTCCTTATCTTCAATTAAAATATAAATATGAATTAGAAAACATATATTTGTATGATCGTACTGATCCTATCCCAGAACCTTATTTGTAAGGAATCTATTTGTATAAAAACCATGCACACCACCTTTATAACATTAAGTTGATCCTTAAGAAATAATTTTATTCTCTTTCTTGGATTTAACTACGTGCATCCATTTACCATGGATAGTTATTGTTTTATAACCTTCATTACCACATCTGAAACATTTTATTATCCATTTGAAACATTTTTCTAGGTTTTTCTTTCCACATCCATGACACATATGTTTTTAAATATACTTAACTTTATGATTATTTCTTGAACATCCATTTGGATTCATTTCTTGAATATATGATTCCTTAGAAGAATCACAATGTTTCTAGTGGTGAATCCTGACTCCAGAGAGCTAGTTATAAATAAACGCAAGAGTTATCATTGTATATCCCATTTCATTTAGTTTCTCCTTTAGAAAACTACCATAGTTTCCTCCACATACATTGTTACTATGGTGCATGCTAGATCTATCCATTTACTAAAACCAAAAATGTGAGTGTGATTATATCAGTAAAATCATCATATAATATCATATGAGGAGGGTAAATACTCAGATATACTTCTTCAAGTTATCTTAAACTCGTTCAATTTATCTAAAATAACTATGACTCTTTCTAATTTGTGAACGATCATGTTTCTGTCACTTATCCCTAAAAACCACCCTAACCTCTAAAGTTATCTAATCTGACCTCTGATACCAACTATAAGGCCCTAGTCTTAAACATTACATAATCATGAATTAAGTTAATAATTCACATTAAAGTTATTTTCTGGTATATAGATTTGGAGAATTAGTTCATATATTATATATAACAAATTGAATATTAAATGTAGACACTTTTACTTAGTATAAATTTTTTCCAAAAATAAAAAAAATCCTAAAATAAAAGAAACACGTTTAGTTCAATGTTTTAAACAGAATTAATTTTCATTGATCCTATCCTTGACTATATTGCAATTTAAGACCTGTGAAATATTTTTCCAATACTTGGGAAGAGCATAAAATGTTTTGTAAAGGATATATAAAGAAGGAAAATAATTAGTATATCAAAAAAAAGTGAACCAAGAAATATTTATCATAAAGTAATACCTTACACCTTTAAGAAGTAGCAAAAACACTTAACTGATTATAAGCTCATTTATTACCCTTTTTAACAAAATGATTACAAAAAATCACCTATAAATATATATATATCGTATTAAGGTATCTTTGGACATAAAAATACATAAATGGAATAACATTATGGTAGAATTCCACACATATCACTAAATAGAACAGCCATCTGGTCAACATAAATACCCAATGCATTAGAGGTTGTAACGTAACCACCCATTCTTGGTTTATCACGAATCCACCTGTCATTTTGTTTATCATGTAACCTCCCATCAATTGTCTATGTACCTTTATATAATCATCACACATAAAACATTGAAAATATCAATGTTTCACAGATAATAATTCAATTGTATTCACAAGGAATCATTTCAAAATATTGAATCAATCAATCCATTTAAAAATCTATTTTAAATTCAAAAACATTTAAAAACATTATATGGTATATATTTTCCTTTAAAAAAATATCATGTCTTATTAAGGAAGCCAAATATCAAGTAATGCTCACGGTGGTAGGAATGTCATTGTCACCGCGTATATAAAAAATGAAACACCACTTCTTTCGTTTAGTAAAATATATAGGGAAAAAAGATTCCCTTTGACTGAAAGTAATATTCAAAGGGTTTTATTATACACCAGGTTAAAAAAGGAGGTGTATATTATCAAAACATTCCTCAATGAAAGGAGATTGATAGGATGTACCTTACCTTATGGCCGACATGATTCATTCATTCTTTAATTTTTTGAATAGTAAACTTAATTTAATTTATACTTGATTGAAAACCTCTTTCAAGTTTATTATTTATTTTATATCATTTATTCCCATGTTATAAATAGTAAATAATAATTTATGTTCATAGCATACTTTTGTCGATATTCGATACCTGAGTAAAAAAATGAACTTGTTAGAATTACAAATTGTCCATGTGCTCAAAATTAAATTATATCTAGAATGATATTCATGATTTATATGTCATATATATCATATATATCCAGTATATATGTATTTATAATAGTCTATAACATTTAGATATAAGAAATTAAATGCACTGTTCATAGAGACAGTAAGTCGTACGTTTGCATGAATGCTACTTTCATTTCTATTTCAGATTTAAAGGAATGAAAACATAATGATACATCAATATATTATAATTATTGTATAATTTAACTTTTTATATATGTTATATATCTTCATTTATTTCATCCTTTATATGTTCTATGTATTTCATGAACGAGTCGTATCACTATGAGGGGTTGGAAGTCCACACTTTCTCAAATGAAATTATCATGTTTATACAACCTGAAAAGAATAAAGGTATGTAATATATGAGAATTAAATAATAATAAAAAATATCGTAAATATCATATATAATAACAGTTTCATCATAATGGATACCATAAGAGGTGGTAGAATAAGATTGAACAATCATCATTTCATTAGACAGTTGTTCGCCGTCCACAGAAACAGTATATTATATTCCCATTAGACGATGTTGTGTGAATTTTTATTTCAAATAATTCATATAAAAACAAACTAGTATATAGAGGATACTGGTTTTTTTATATAAACAAGTAATAAGAATAATATAGGGAGTTGATAAGGAAAAATATTGGAAAAAACATGATAGAAGATGTCACCTCAAATCGGGTAACTTCTTTTGAATTAAGACAAAGGGATCTCTTGAAATGCATTCTACCTAAATAAAGGCTTCTATGAGGGATGTAGGAATGTTGTAATCATATTTCAGTAGAGTTTTGATGAGTCAAGGGTCTTGAGATGTGAGAGTAATGGGTTAGAGGTGGTGTCCTTTTATAAGAGGGAAGAGGGGCTCCTTAAGAAAATTTTAAAGTATTATTTTTTTATTAAATGATTTTCAAATTCTAATTACAAAAAATTGATATATTTCTAAGATCATAAGATTATGGGTCTATAGACTCTCAAATAATGGGTTTTAGACAATTTTAGTTTACATATTCAACATTATCTTTAATCATTAACCCTTAGTTAACTAATTTAAATTTTATCGTGTATTCTTGTATATTCATAATAAATGGTTACCATAGTTACTATAAAATTCCATGAAACCAAAAAATGGATCACTAATGGCTTTTTAACATAAAATATGTCATTTGAACGATTCTATTATTTTTTGGACTGTATTATAATTTAATATAATATTAATTGATTTGAAAACCCATTTCTGTGAATTTTTATACAATTCATATCATTACATTTAAAATTCCATAAAAACATGATTAATTTAATAAAATTAATTAATTTCAATAAAAATAGTCATAATAATCTAAAAAATCATTTATGGCAAAAAAAATATTCATAATAAAATTATTTTAATATTTTGAATCCCATCTATCTAAATCATTCATTAATATGTTAATCACTACATCACAATTATGTCATTAAAAAATTTATTGTTTTAATGTCTATAAATTATAAATAAATTGCCATGATGTAGGAAATATTTTTTATCATTCTAATTACTATTTATAGTCAATGATATCCCTTATATAACCCCTTGTAAATTTTTTCTAGTAAAAGATATATTTTAGGTTATATTTTCCTTAACATTAAATTAAAAGTAATCAAATATCATTTTCACAAAAAAGTAGCTCAATTGGATCCTAAAATCAACCCAAGGATTACCATGGTTATAAATATATCATCCAATAGGGTTAAGAGAAATGTTAGAGTAATTAAATAATATTATAATTTTATTTTAACCTTTATTTCACGGATGAACCCATTAACCATGGTAAACAAAATATTTACTAAAGATTCTATTCATAATTTATAATAATAAATGTTGCCTATTTACTCAATTTGGGCCCCCTAATTCCAAATATGGAATCCATTTTTTCATATTTGAAAGACATAATTTTCATAAATTAATATAAAATTAATTCCCATTGTCAAAAGAAAAATGAGTGTTTTTAAGAAGTAAAATCTACAAAAAGATTGACATGCATTTCTGTTGAATTTCAATGTGAAATTACATAAAATGTCCTAAACATGATTAAATGGTAAATATATAATCCTAATACTTTGTGTAAAAAATTAAATATACAATCTAATCATACTTATTTATTTGATGAAATGATAGTTTTGAATTACCATGCAGTATTTGTCACAAGTCATTAAAAAAATAAATTTTTTCAGAAAAATATTCCAAATTTACCCAAATTAAATGTTTATGTCTCTCTTATAATGAATAAGTTTAATTTGTCAAATATAATATATAATACTGAAAAAATAGATTCAAAAAGGGTTCTCCATTAAAAAGAAGTAAATCAACCTTTTTATTAATATTAAAGTATTTCATGCTTAAAATCGAAGTCGTTCTTATTTAAAGGCTCTAAATTTTATTGAATAAATGTAAAAAACTTTAAAAAACATGTTTAATCATAATATGGTTAGTTCTGTTCATTCCCTCAAATACAACGACTGGGTGTTAACTACCATATTATTATTATATTTTTATTTTTCAGTATATCTCAATATTGTGTGCAATGTAAAATTTCAGAGAAACCCCTTGTTTCGTGTCGAGTACGCAATAAGAAAAAAATACCATTTAACATAAAATTTGTATCTTATTGATAATTATTAATTGAAATTAAAAATTACTATTCAATAAATACACGGGCCATTACATAAAGTGTCCTTAATTGGAATTTTATTTTTGATTATGTGGTTTTCCTATAATGATTAGTGTTCCTCACACTATGATTCTTGGTTTTAGTCAATGGCTGGAACATAAAGGAAACAATTCAATACTAAATTCAATGTTCAATTAAATGATTGTCCCCCTGGGTAAACAAATGTTATGGGATCTTGAATGAAAAATATTATAGCCATTCTCACACAAATATCTCAGGCTATGAATCATGTAGGACTTCCAAATGAGAAAAGGAAGGAGAAATATTCTATTGAAACATTCATGAGATAACGACCAGCTTCATTCAGCAGGTCTTCTAAACCGTTCGTGTCTGAACAATGGATAAATACCAATAAAAATATATTTTCAGTTCTAGTATGTTCTTGAACATAATAAAGTCACCTTTGTGTTATATTGTTTGGAAGGTAAAGCTTTTCAATGTTCTAATATTATCAAGAATATGAGGCAAATTGATAAATTGAGTCCATAGAATGGGATGTGTTCAAGAACTTATTTATCAAGTAGTACATTCCTCATATTCTATGAACAATGATGGACAAGGATATCCTTGAACTTAAGAAAAAGGATGATGAATATGTTTCTACGTACATAGAAAATATTACAAGACATGCAAGGTATGATTCTAGAATTATTATCCAACATTAGAGTAAAAATGATTGATGTTTTTGTGGGTTAAAAACATGTCTCCAAAGGGCATTATCCATATGGGACTTCAATAGCTATAAAAAAATTGTTCGCTGTGCTCTCATGTATGAGATGTAGATTTTATTAACCCATTAGTCATATGAGATTGATATGAAGAGTAAAATGGAATTCAAAGAAAAATCTAAAGAATATAATGAAAAGAAGATTAGTTTTCCCTTATTCTCAAATTATGGAAATAAACATAGAGGTAATTCCCTTAAATGGACTAGTAAATGTTATAGTGCAGAAAAAAGTTCATCAGGCAGTTGAATTTCTAAGTGAATGGAAAAAATGTCGAATGATGTGAAAAAACAAATGGTTAAAAATAATTCCCCTCCTATACATCAATGTATCTTGTTCAAGGAAATTAGGAATTATCCTAATCAATTCCATAAACAAAGGTTTATTATTGATCGTCAACTTCAACAATCTTTTAAGGCCAAATATCAACGAATTTCCCTTGCAATCACTATTGGTGACATGGAGTACGATAATGAAGTGGTGAAAGGTAAACATTCCATCCACTATAAAGTAGTAAATGTTCTATTGGATTCTGGATCCACCCCCTCTTTTATTTCTGAAAAATTTTCTAATGGAATCATCGTATTTCCTCAACAATTAGATGTTGAGTTAGATGTGACAACACTTAATTGCTCACTAGTCACATTAAAAGTTTATAAATCTTTTTCGGTTAATGCTTATGGGATATCACTACCAAAATTACCTGTGATCCTTCCTATAGTATAATTTTATTTGATTCTTGGCATGGATTGTCATTTTCTATATGGGGATCATATAAATTTATCTGTAAGGGAAGTCAAATTTCATATTCCAGATCATTCAATGATCATCTATTGATTCAAGGATGAATATAACCTTCTGGAAGAAGCTTATTCCATATTATGGGTCTTGCTTCTCATAAATTACGGCTATTTAAATCAAATTCTAGGGTAGAAACTCACAATTATTAATACATCCATTTTAGGTTAGTGTGACGATGCCTTTCAAGAATAATTTCCAAGTCTTCTACCAAATCTAGAAGATGAGTTTCCAATAGAACTCAAATCGGATTATATGCCTATTTCAAAGACACCAATTAGAATATCCATAAATGAGTTATAAGTTGAAGAAGAGTCTCTAAGAGAATATTGATAAGGGATACATACTCTCTAGTGGGTCACCATGGGGATAACCTATTCTGTTTTTTAACAAGAAAGACGGATCAATGAGACTCTACCTTGATTATCAAGAACTTAACAAGATCACTTTCAAGAACAAATATCATCATCCCCACATTGATGACTCATTTTTCGAACTACGTGGGGATCAATAATTTTCCAATATTGATCTTCGTTTATGATATCATCAAATAAGGGTAAAAAAGAGGATATACCAATGAAAACATTCCATACAAGGTATGTACTATATGAATTTATAGTTATGTCTTTTGGTCTTACTAATACCCCTTCTATCATCATGGATCCAATGAGTAGAGTCTTTAGATACTAACATGATCATTTTTTGGTAGTCATTATAGTTTATATTCTTGTGTATTCAAATAAAAAGGAAGAACATGAAGTTTACTTGGTAATTGTACTGAATTCCCCAAGAAAGGAGATGCATTATGAGAAATTTACCAACTGTGAATTTTTGATTCAAAGTGTTTCTTTTATCAGTCACATAATCTCAAGAGATTAGATATTTGTTGATCCAATGAACACAAATGTTATTGGAAGATGGTCGAGACCAACAATGGTAATTGAGATCTAAAGTTTTCTTGATTTGGATAGATATTATCAATTTTTTGTTAATAGTTTTTCAATATTATCTAATCCACTAACCAATTTGACTCGGAAATAAGTTATGTTGGTTTAGATGGAGGAATGTGAAGTGAATTTCAAATATCTAAAAATATGGTTATCCAGTGCACATGTGGTCACATTATCTTGTAGTTGAGAAAGGTTTGTGATCTACAGTGATTCATCCAAGATGGGGTTGGGATGTTTTCTCATTCACAATGATATAGTGATATCTTATGCCTCATGATCGTTGAATTCTCTAGTGAAAAATTACCCAAATCATTATTTGGAGTTAGTTATGGTAATCTTGGCATTAATTATAAGGTGGCATTGTCTTTATGGTAAAAGGTGTGATATTTATACTGATAATAAAATTTTATTGTATATTTTCTAATAAAATGATCTTAATATCTTCCAAAGAAGATGGTTGGAGTGGATTAAAGATTATGCCTACCCAATACATTACCACCTTGGGAATGAGAACAAGGTGTCAGATGCTTCGAATCAAAAATACCATGCTAGATTATCAATAATAAGAATCACAAAAGATCCAATATTCATGGATTTTCAATGGATGGATATGGAAATTTAATAGTAGGGGAGAAATATTTTCTTTCTAAAATGTATGATCAACTATCTATTCATGTGATGATTATAGAGTCGTATAAGGGATAATTAGACTTAGAAAAGAAGGTGAGAACTGATCCTAAATTCAACCATTATTGTGATGAAATAATAAGGTTTTAGAATCATGTTTTTTTCTCCTATACCAGAATTAAATAAGGATCTACTAGATGTGGCTCATATTTCCTCACACTCTATTAATCATCGATACACAATGATGTACATGGACATAAAATATTATTTCTTGTGGGATGGAATGCAAATTTATGTTGCAGAATATGTCTCTCGTTGTTTAGTTTGTTAGGAGGTTAAAGATGAGGGACAGAAGTATAAGGGGTTGATACAACTATTAACCATACCATAATGGAAATGCGAAAACATCACTATAGGATTTGTCATCAGACTTCCCAAAACATCTAGAGAAAATAATGTTATCTGGGTTGTAGTTGATCACCGTACAAAGTCAGCAGACATCATTTATATTAGAGATTATTTCTCTATTGATCATCTTTCTATGATATATTTAAAAGAACTGGTACGATTACATAGAGTACCACAATTAATTATATGTGAAAGATATCCAAGGTTTACTTAAAAGTTCTAGTGAATTACTCAGCAATCTATGGATACAATGTAACGTTTCAGCACTACTTATCATCAAATGATAGATAATACTTCTGAGAGGACAATTACAAACTCTAGAAGGCATGTTTAGATCTTTCTTTATGGATTTCAATGGTGGTTGTGACCAACACCTTCCATTGCTAGAATTTTCTTTAAATAATATCTTTCAATCTAGTATTTATATGGCTTCTTATGAAGCTCTATATGTAATGAAGTGAATAACTCCAACTTGATGGGATGATGTTGGGGAAATAAATCTATTCGGATCTGATCTTGTTGATGAAATGACTGAAAATTTCAGATCTATTCAAAAACACATAAGAGTAGCTCAGAGTCAAAATAAATTATACCAAAAAATTAAGAATATACCTACTGTTTTAAGTGGGTGATAAGATATTTCTATAAATATCTTATATGATGAGAGTAATGAGATTTTGAAAGAATGGAATGTTGAACACTAAGTATATCAGTCCATTTGAAATTATGGATGGTGTTTGGAAGGTAGCATTCAAATTGGAGCTTCCATCGAATATCTCTCAAATTAATGATGTGTTCCATGTATCTCTCTTGAAAAATTTCATACCCAATCCTTCTCATGTACTAAGATTATAATTCACACAGTTGGAGCATGATCTTTTGTATAAAGAACAACCAATAGAGATTCTGGATCCTAGTGAAAAAGTTCCACAAAACAAGACCACTTACTTGGTTAACATTTTATGAAGGAACAATAAAATTAAATAAGCTTCATGGGTGCTTGATTATATGATAAGGGAGAGGTATCCTCATTTATTTGTTTCAATTTGAGGAATTTTGAGGGTGAAATTCAGTTTTAGGGGGTAGAATACAACACCTAGATGTTTTCTATGAAAATTTCTTATTAAATATTTTTTATTCTTCTAGTAGTTTGTGTTGCATGAAATCATGAATTAAAATGATCCACGATATTCCCATAGTATAAAATTACCATTAAATATTTTTTATTCTCAAAGCTCGATAGTTATTGGATAAGGTGTAACATAAAAAAATACCTTCGTAGTATTTTTCCCTTTTCCAAAAAATAAAAATTGAGTATTGGAAATATGAATATAGATATTGCTCTCTCATTTTTAGGGATGGATTATATTTGTGATGAGGAATAATTTATAAAGTAGTTTGAAGCTCAGGAATAGGTTTGAAAATGGGTCATAGTCTTCGGAACATTACTCCACAACTATGTATTCTAATAATTTGGTTTGGATGTATAATAGGTCGGTTTGTGAACACTTGTCTTCCATATGAAATATTCAAAATACATGTTTTACTTAGTAATGAATGGCAATATTTAAAAAGAGATGTTATTTTGTAAAAGCATGTTTAATTAATAAAACATAAAGTATTACTTTATCCAATTATTTGAGGTTTATAAAACAAATGTTGTTATATAACTACTCACACACTCTCACAAAACAATAGTATGGATTTCCTGACATCCTCTAAGATGACCCTTCATTGGTTTCACCAGTGTTAGTGGTCTCCCAATTTCCTAGAGAAATGGATTCCTAAATTGGTTCCAAATGTCTCAATATCCTTGGTTCAGATGCAGCACGAGCAGCTTGGATCAATCATATATGGACATCAAAAGTTCCAACAAAGGAAAGCATGAAGTGTATAGAGTTTTGTGAGATCAACTTTACCTTTTAGTATATAATTAAATTGGTTAGACTCATCTTAAACAATTTCAAATACCATTACCTTACCTCAAAGACTATTGGTCACGTTTTTAAAATGGTATGTTGCCCCAAGGGAACCCCCTTGTGTAGCCTCCTAAAAGTTCATTAGTTATTGAAAATTATCATCAAATGTAAAGTATCAAAATAAAATTTCAGAATTCCTTCCCTTAAGTACATTAAAGGGTATTTGGCATGCATCACCTAGAAGTAGTCAAATATAGATCCTTGGTGATGTTGGAGTAAAAGAGGATAATTGGATACACTGTAAAGGTATTTACAGGACAACTGACGTTTTTCAAAAGTATTGTATCCCTCTAAACATGACATGGCCACTATAGTTTCTAATATTTCTGTTTGGGAGAGACAAAAGTCTTGATTCGTCTCCCATCTAAATATTTTATGAAAACATCTACTTAGTAAGATATAATCATGTTTTTAATGTTGTTCTAATTTTCTAGGGTTGTCTAAACCAATCCTCTGATACCAATATTTATGCCCTAACCCCATACTTACCTGAAGCCAGTGCAGTTTTACATAAAACATGGTTTGAATTTATTATTATAAAAAGAAAAGTGGGTTATTTCACATTATGTTCGACTAAAGAGGATCTTTTTGGTTTAGGTTCCAATGAACCAGATATAGTTAATATAATTCCTCCAAAACTGGATGTGAAATGAATACCCACAAAGCATCCTCCAAAGAGTGTATCTTAAATATACTGTACCAATAAAATTTAATTGAAAATATTGGGTTAAAATATGAATTCTCTATAAGGTTTTTTACATTAAATAATATTTCAATTAAAACCTCTAGGAAACATTCCTTTAAATTTATCCATAAAACATTTTTGTACGAAAATATGCAATACATGAACCATAACATAACTTATATCCAAGAATTATATGGGAACGTATCAAGGAATACTAATAGGGTCACCATGATACATATTCCAAAAATAAGAATCCTCATACAAAATATAGGGTGCAAATCATATAGAGTAAGAGTCATTCTAACTTTAATAAGTGTTACATGAAAAAGTGTAAGTATTAAATTTACAACTGAGAGTAATACATGATCAGTGTTCTACATAAAATAATAACACTAAATCTTTACTCACAAACTATAAATCTTAAACTGGAAAATATATCCTTAAATGTTGAATGAACATTATTCCATAGGAATTTAATTCTTCTGATTCTCATATGTACAAGCAGTTTAACCAAGTATATTCTACTAGTCGAATATTCACATGGTTAATTAAATTTCATAGTCATAATGAGGAAAGTGAATAAGCCGTAAATTATGAACATCTATCAAGGCCATAGCCAAGATGTCTAAAATGATTAAGGCCATGGCCAAAATCCACAAATATTAACTGGGAAAGACTTTGTCCAATTCCATGTCTTGATGTCTAATGAGACCTACCGTTGTAGTGAGGGGCTATAGCGGCCCTCACCCATCACATAATAAGTCCCATGCATTCCTCATTTCATTAAATCAAGGTTCATTATACAACTTGGATTTATTAAATAACTCATTACATATCATTCCAAGTGTCACATATTACTTGGTTTCTCATTTCATATTATTCAAAGTGTCCCATACCATAATGAATAATTTAATTTCTCAGTTCATATTATTCAAAGTGTACCATACCACATTGAATAATTTAATTTCTCATTTAATATTATTCAAAGTGTCTCATACCACTTTTAAAAAATTATTTCCTTAATTCATAAATATTTATAAAAAATTAATTAAATTTTTTAGTATATATTTATATAGTGAATCAAGTACATAAGTGTCAAAAATAACAACTACAAGAAAATTTTAATAAATGAAAAGTCAGGTAAGTAGATTAAAGCACATATGATGATAACTAATGAACAAAAGTAATATAGGTTTTATCACATAAAATGATTACACTTTAAATTCCAATAACTTATTATAATATTAATGAAAATTCATTAATGGAAATTCATCATGGATTGGATGCATACCTAATTTAAATGTAAACCAGATATTTCCTGTGAGGGATTAAATGCATAAAAATTCATTCCTAGCATGTTTATTTATACCACACCACTAGGGTAATCTCAATTATTTATAAAAAATTTTATGAATTGGAAATAAAGAAAATCAAAAATAACTATTACCATTTTAAAATATATTAAAATAATTGAGTCATGCATTTGTTTATATTCCTACATAGAAATTTTTACATCTAAATAATATTTGAAAAATCATAAAAAAGATTGAGGATCAAAGTGAATACGTATATATATATACGTATACACATAAAAAAATATACATAATGTATTAAAGGGTTTACACCAAAAATTCAATGACGGTTGTACTAATTAGATATATTAGACGCATTAATTAAGAAAGGTTACTATTTTTTATATTGTGATATATAATTAAAAAGGGTTATTCATTAAAAAAACATATATATATATATATATATATATTTATGTAAACATATATATATATATAAATAAAAAAAATATAAAAAATATATATTAGGATTGTAAACCTAAATTAAATGACACTTATATGTTTTAAACATATTAGGAACATTAGTTAAATAAGGTTTCATCAACTTCAAAATGTGCCATTCAATATAAAATGTTATTTAAGAAAAACATATACATATATATTATTATGTATATTTCAATATATATATTCACAAAACATCACACATCTGTGTATGATAAAGAATTAAGAACATTATTTTGGACGAAGAATTCATCATCTTAGGGGAAATCAGTTGGCCTTATACTTAACCGCGTACACACACACAGACACACACAAACACACACACATATATATATTCATCTATGTATATTTATATTCATATGTTCAAGCTATAACAAATAAAGACAACCAAATCCCTTACCCGGGTTGATGGAGGAGAAGAACTTCAGAGAAGCTTGATAGAGGTGCTGGAGAGGAAGAATATAGTATGGTTGGTGAAAATTGAGTTATATATATAAGTCACATATAATATATTTAATTAATGAAACATATATTAAAATAGAGTCTCCAAGTTTTAAAATAATACCGAGGGGGTTCGGTCTTGTGGAAAATAAGTGGAAACAAGGGCCACCTAGTCACGGGTGTGGAAAAAAGTATGAAAATAACGACTATCTGGGATACTGGTGTGGAAAACATGAGAGGATGAAGAAGTAGAAGGAGATATATAAGGTGAATATTAAAACGGAATGTCAGGATCAAACACAAAGAAGATCCAACGGCTGAGGTGCGTTTGTGGATTTTTAAAAAGATGAATGGTTGAGATCTTTTGTTCATCAGATTGGACGGTTGTGAAGTATTTTGTGTTTTTTAAAATTGTTGAACGTTCACAATTAAAAAATAGTTGATCAGAAAACTATGATCAATGATGTTTTTAAATTTTTTTTGATTGGATGTGATTATATCCCGATGGATCACATAGGTGATGAAAATGTGGAGGAGGAACCACAACCTCTAGGAATCGAGGATCGAACCTATCAGATGGCTCAGATCTCGCACACAGAGATCTGACATTCAAGATGTGATCCCACATTAAAATTCCCACCTCACATTGAAACTAGATGAGTTTCACGGCTCCCTTATAATCCTGAGGATCTTTGAATTAGTCTATTAATACCCCTATCCTTCTATGGTACTACCTCGTACTAGGTCTCTACTGGTGCGCTTCTACGCCCACCCCTGCTATTGTGTCTCCCCGTATAGTGGAATGCTCTGGTTATCTTGTACACACATTCCCATGAATTCCTAGGGATTACTATGGACCTCGATGTGTGTGACATAGCACACACCAGGTGGGCCTAGCACTAGAACATTTTCTAGTGGTTTTGTGAGATGCCAACCAAGGCCTTGAGTGGGTGCCTACAAGGTTTCCCTTAGCAAGGTGTGGTACTCACCAATTTCATGGAAAAGTAAGAGTTATTTTTATTATAAATGCGGTTGTAAAAAAAGAATATAATTTCATAAAACATTATCCGTTATTAATTTTAAACTTTTGTGGATTAATTTTCACAAATAATTAGGACATTCAAGATGATTTTATAGGTAAAAATACATAGTAATAATATTATTTCTTATGTTCAAAATAAATTTTTATTATAACCATAGAAAATTAATTTATAAAATCTAATACTATTATTTAAAACATCTTTAAATTATCATTATACAATATTTTAAACATTTTAAACATTTAAATAGTATTTGAAAATCTTACTTATGTTTTGAAATCATACTAAGTTTTATAAAATGCACTCTTATATTTTAAATTATGATGTTAAAGATAAAACATAAGATATGTTAACCATATCAAAACAATTAAAATGATTAATGAAGTTGTATAGGTTTTACGAAAATTTATACAATGTATCATAAATGTTTAACATAAATTATTTTTGGTTTAACAAGATACTAACAGTTACTTTATATTAAACTCCATCCTCCCTAAAAGTAAAACAAAAGTCATATGCCTCTCCAATGGTCATAAATTCCTTTATAAATAAATTTTCAGGGTAATTCAACATCTTGAAAACTTAGCAAAATTGGTGCTCATCAATCCTCTAAAGAAAAACATGGTTGTTGTGGTCATGGCTGTACATATTTTCATTGTGACGGATCTGAAGGACCCCCAATATTATCTTGGTTTATTTGTATTGAGTGGTCTCCCTATAATTATAATATTTATCTTGGTATGTATTTTTTTAGTTGGATTATCTTAAACTTGTTGCAGTGTAATCATTTCAGTGTTCATTGAATAAAGATAGTATTGTGATTATTTACAAGTATTGTTTTGGACTACCTGGGAAAGACGCAAAACCAAACAATATTTTTATTATAGAAGAAATATGTTCGGGGCATCACTGAAGATGTTGGGACCAATAAATAATAAAAAGGAAATGTGTTTTAGGACCTATATAAAGAAAAATATCAATGATAAATCCACAATATAGTAAACTATTTCAATCAAAAATAAATTTTGGTTGTTTTCCTTAAATATTTGATCAAGATTAAGAATAACTCTGTTATGATTTCAATTATGTAATGATTCATCAGGATAGAAATATCACTAATCATGAGATTAAAAGAAAATACTAATCTATTAGGTGTAGACTAACACTGATAGACCTCATCAGATGCTGGAAATCATTGGACGTATGATCATCGATCTAAATATAAAAAAAAGAAATGTTTTTATCAGTATAAATAATATTTTCAATGATAACATAAATATTTTACAATAATTATTATATTTGAATATATTTTGTTATAGGTAGCTATAGTGCATCAGAAGGATAATATTGTTTTATATCATTCAAGTTGGCATGGATCATTATAATGATAATAAATCTAATTTTCATTTTTTTAAAAATTCATGTAGAAGAACTTAATGATGTTTCTTCAGTTCATCTTTAGTTGCAAGTGGCTTAATAAAATCAAAGGGACCATACTCAACAATTTTAGAGGGAAATCATAATGGAGAATCAGAATCGGGTTGAATATTGATGTGAATGACTTATGAAAGATGATGTTCTGAGAAGTTTCATGAATTTTATAGAATTTTTAAGAAGATTATAAAATTGTTGAAAAGTCAAAATATAGATATAAAATGACAGGAAAATTTAAATTTTGGTAAATTTGGTTGAGTAGTACAATTTTTCAAAAGACTATCCTATCAACTTTTTAGTCTCTAGTATAAAATTATATTACTTTGTACCATCTGACAGATATATACTATTGAATATAGAATGTGGTGTGTTGAATATTTTTTTAGTGAAGGAGTTTCTAGGTAGATCATTCCCGGGTAATTTTTTCATACATAAGAGGAAAGGGAAGATAAAAGATCATATTTATAGTTTTCAGATTGGATCGATAAATTAGACTGGGATTTCAAGAGAGAGACAGAATCGGTTATGTTTTGATTCATTGGCTTTTTGATAGATTGATTATCATATTGATTAATTAAACTGAGAATATCAGACTATGAAATCGATATGAGTATAATTACGAAGTCAATAATGTTTATTACCTTCTACTAGGTTGGAAAATAAAGAATTATATTGAAAATCATATTTGTAAAGGTTGAAAATTTATTGTAGTAACATATATTTAAGAATCTGGAGAATGTCTCTCAACATCTAACACAAAGTGGGTTAAATCATTTTGTGATGCTTGATGAACATGAACTATTGTATTGAATATAGTGCTTCACAACTTTAGGGTAATATCATACTCATTGGATCAACAGAAATGGATTTTTTTTCAAGTTGATTATATGTTATTGTGTTTATTCCCAACCATACCAACGACACAACTACTCATGTTGAGTATTGAACAATTTAAATTGTTGGGTTCCTTTGGATGTGTGATTGTTTTTTCTTAAATAAAAGTTATAACTCTTATACAAGATGAAAATTTTCATTCCTAAATAAAGAAACGTAAAAGAAAAATATATTAATGATTCACCCCTTCCCATATAATTGATACTTGATCATGAATATGAAATTAAATTATAATTTTTAAAGTTATTTTTTTGGTTTGATTAAAAGGAAATTAGGGAATATTTTCATACAATACATGGGGTTTTGGGTCGATATTGCATTGTTTGAGACCGTAGTGAATCTGACTCGGTGCTCAGTTCAAATTGGGAAGGAAATATAAATTCATCACCTTGTGATGAAATAGTGAAGGATATATCCCCAATAACGATTCTTAGGATTTTCATTCAGCATTAAAATGTGTGTGAGAGAGATGAAAATGTGTATGCCATGTGGAAAAAATTGAATGAATAAATTGTTCAAGTTCAATTGTTTTAGTCTAAAATTATTTTCTTATTGTAAAATATTTTGAAACAGTAACCCAACATTTTTTTATAAACTATATGATTCCTAGTTTTTTCTTTTTTTATGTGTTATGGATGATTTTTATGTATTTCCTACGATGTATTATTACATACCCCCAACATATGAACTTTTATTGGTATATTGAATTTTGTTGACAGGCTTCAGATGAAGGTAGATCAAATACATTAATATCTGAGAATGGGTAGTGCTTGAGATATGGTTATAAAGCATCGATCATGGAGCATAGAAGTTTATTTCTTGTATATAACTTGTCTAGAATCACATTTTCAATGTTTCCTTTATTTTTGGATTACTAATTTTATAGTCCTGTTTGGAAATATTATTTGATGATCCCCTATAGTTATTTTTCTTGGTTTCATCTTTTAGAGTTGTATTATTTTACATTAAATGAATTACATAGAATCATTTTTCTTTGTTATATTTTATGTAGGTAGTTCTTCTCTTAGTTTAAATCATCCCCCAATGATTTAATATACCCTTGGAACATGGTGCTTGAATTTGGTGTCCTAGGAAAGTCCCCTATGGCCAATAGCATTAGTTATACTTACCAAGAAAATGGGTATGTAGAGGGATGTTATATTTCATCTCATAACTCTAATTATGGAATCTTTATAAATAATAATATGCTATAAATTATTTTAGTCAGTAAATATTATAACCTTAAATCCAATAATTATCATTCTAAAATATTCAAGGGAAAATAGTGTGGCACTCTTTTTCTAAAGTGGGGTAATTGTTTTTGTTATAATATTGTAGTTTAATTTCATTGTATATAACATATATCCTACTGTACTTCAATTAACCCAAAATTGATCCCATAGACACACCATTATTATCACTATAACGTAATGAGATTTTTTGAAATATTTTATAAAAATTAATTTAGTCTTTTCGATATTTTTCATTTCAAAAAATAATGACAATAAATTTTTTATACAAAAAAACTTTTTGACTAGAATTATATAGAAAAAATCTGAAATTGTGCTACACAAAACACATATACAATATTTTTAAATACCCAACTTAATTATTTGCTTGTGATGCCCACAATGCTCAGCTATTGTTGTAGTTATTATTACATGTAAGACCGATTTTTAACAAACAATAGTATAATACTAAAATCTTATTATTTAATCTATTAAGATATAAAATGGCCATTAAATTTGAGGATAAAAAAATTGTATTATATTTCCAATGAATATATACTGTTTATAATATGAATTCATTAGTTACCAATTAATTATAAAGGAAAATATATACCCAATGATATAAATGAAAATAGTTTTATTTTTATGCTATGAAAGTAGTTCTATATTAATAAATAAAATGTACTGAATTAGTTGATTATATTAATGAAATATATATTTTATATATTTAATAAAATATTTTTTACTTATCCAATTGATTTTGTGGGAATAAGATAAGAGAAAACCAAATTTTATTCTTAAAACCCAATATTTTTCAAAAGGGTAATTTTAAATACGTTTAATAGAGAACCTATTTTAAATTAAATTTTTACACAATAATAAATTTTATAACATATAATAAACTTCTTATTGGAAATATTTATATCAGAAATCTCATTGTTCTAACTTTTTGTATTAAGCTGATACGTTTCATGTTTTGATGAATATTGAAAAATATAGAATTTTTATTGAAAACTACTTTTTCATCGAAATAAATTATAGTGACTTATTATATATTTGATTGCTTTTAAATTATAATTAGATCAGATTTAATTATGTTAATCCAAATTAGGTTACTTGAATAAATATCACTTTGAATTTGGATATAAAAATATGTAAATCATTTGGATGTTTTTTCCTTAAAACATGTTTTCTCATTCCATGAATGGGATTGATTTTAAATTAATTTTATCAAATTATGTTTTTGAAATCATTTAAAATGGTTAAAATATTGTTAATAAATATTTCCAAATTTATTAAATTTTCCATTTTTATTTCTTCAAGATATGAATAGTAACATTAGTATTTTGTAATACCATATGACTCTGTGACCATCGAAACACCATTTCAATGAGACACCATTCCATGGAGACACTGCTTACCGATAGATTGGGACACCGTTTCTTAATCTATTTTATCATTTTTCAATTTAATTTCAAATGTTCATATATGAAGCTTATAAATTTACTGACACAATTGATGTTTCTTTATAGAAACATCATTTGATAGTACGAGGTATGAGATGTAGAATACTTGCATCCTATTGGCTCCAACACATGAACACCCAAAATAAAAGAGAAGTGTGGAACAGAAACAAATATGAAGCATAATAACGATGTACACACAAGGTTTCTGGAAAACAAGAACCGACACATGAAAATAAACATTCATGAAGAACACTTGAAGCATTCTTGAATCAATAAGATGGATAACATAGATCAGAATAATCAATAACATCTTCACATTGAAAATACCATGAAGAGAACAAGTTAGATCTAGCTGACTTATGATACTGTGTTTTCCCTGAGAGAACTCGATTTATGCATCTGCTTCATCCAAGAATTCCTGAGCTACATAGACTAACACTCCGAGAACTTCTAACCTTATATCATGATTTCTTCTCTACTATGCATTATTTTTCTTATCATTCCAGAAGTGTGTGTGTCTGTGTTAAACATGCTATGTAACTTACATAAAACTGAAGGATGCAATATGTCATTTATCTTACATCTTTGTACACATGTGTATTCCCACCGATAAGTGTTGAAGAGGTTCATGTGTGACCTATTAGATCATAACCATAAAGAACTGTGGAAGAGGTCATGTGACCTAGATAGTATTTTGTACTATTGTAAAGCCCGATATAGGTTGTGGATCTAGTTTATTTATATAAACTTCTTGGTGGTAGGTGGTCACCAAGTGGAGTGGATTGGGTCTCATCTTGATACTAAACCACTTGTTTTATATCCGTTGTGTTTTTTATTTTAGTTGTCCCTATTTTAATATTAAATTCCGAATTCACTAAATTTACATTGATATTTAATTTTGAAAAGAAGTTATATTTGTATTTCCTTATTATAAGAGTTTTAAAAGTAATGATAATAACAAATATTTAGATTACTAAGAATTAATCAATCATCGGATAAGTTATTTAAACAGTCAAACATTCATAATAGTATAACCTTGATTAACTAGGATGTATTTAACATTATTTGGGAACACCTTTAACAATTGTTTTTAAAGGAAATTTTGAATAGATTATCAATTCACCCCCCTCTTGAGTACTCTACTCAGTCCAACAATAAGTATCATAGGAGTGTTTGTTAGTCCTATAAAGACTATGTTTTGGACACTATTCATCTGTGATTTTAGTTCTACTATAGTGATTTTTTAATTTTTGTTAATTATAATTTCTATCTATTTTAATGTATTTATATATTATGGATAATAGATTGGATGTTTTTGCAATAACACACCAACATTATTTAATGGAACCAATTATGCTCAATGGAAAATTAAAATGAAAATGAATTTAGAATGAATGATCATTGAAATATGGTCTTCAATTATATTTGAATATAAGATTCCTGTTAGTAATAGAATCACTTGGGATGAACCTAAAAAAACTTCCTATAATAATAATTACAAAGCTATGAATTCTTTTTACTACTCTTTAGGATATGAGTAATTTAATAGAATCTCTGCAAGTAAAACTGCCCATCAAATTTGGGATACATTGTCTGTTTCACATGGAGGAACATCCTATCTGAAAGAAATGAGACATAATAAATACACTTATAAATATGATAACATTAAAATGAAACATGATGAGCATCTTTCTGACATTTATCTCAGGTTCAAAAAAATAATCATCAAGATGACTTCTCTTGGAAGGGAAGTCACTGCAAAAGAACAGATTATGGGGATTCTCATATGCCTACCTAATAGATGGAGAAGAACCACTCTCTCTATTAGAGAGTCATGCGATATCAGAAAGATTCTAGTAAAATAACTCTTTGGAAAACTAATGATGTATGAAGATGAGCTGAAAGTCACCAAGGAAGAGGAGGATGATTCTAAAAGAAAATGAGTTACATTCAAGACCACCACCTCTAAACACAAATAAAAATGGAAATTGGATGTTTCTGTATAATGTTCTTATAGTGAACAATCATCACCTAATAGTGATTAGGAGATGGATAAATTATGAAGAAGTTATAAAAGATTTTACAAAAATAAGAACTACTTAAGAAAGCCAAACTTCAAGGGAATATATAATCAAAATGGAAGTTGGAAGAATAATTGGAAAAGAAGTGACAAATCTAATGAGATTGTCTACTATTAATTTAAATGAAAAGAACATATCACCGCTGATTTTCCCATGCTCAGGTTCAAAAAAAGAAATATGCGGAAAAAGATAGAAAGTATAAAAAGGAATTAAAAGAAACATAGAGTGATTCTGAGGGGAGTTCAAGTGACTCTGAATCATCAAATGATGAACATGATAAAAAATCCAATATCTGATTTAGGACAAACACATCTGAGGTGACACTAGAATCTCCTGTACACAATTCTTATTATTCTGGACATGAGATTAACTTTGAAAATATTTCTAATAATGAAATGTTTGAATATGGTAATATTCATGAAGAGGCATGAAATGAACTAAAATATAAACACATTTCATTAATGAAACAACATGCTCTTACCACAATTGATAAAACTAAACTCAGTATCAAAATGGATAAAAATTCAAAATTACTCATAGTGAACAATGAACTAAAACAATATAATGGGCAGCTGAAAAAGGATCTAAAAAGGATTACTAGTGGTAATGATACCTTGATACAAATTCTATGTAAAAAATTTGATCCAAAATATACTACTGGCATTGTGTATCATCCAGGTAAAATAAATTTGGGATGAACTAATTTTGTTTCTAAATATAAGACATACATCTTTACTCCTAGTCTTGGAAAACATTCATCCACCTCATGCTATGACACAGTCTCTACTGTTTCAATATTTTCTGGACCAAATAGAGTTTATTTTTCAAATACTTTACATAATTCTTATAGGAAACCTTTATGGTAGATAATGGTTCCTAAGGCACTAGTCACTAATATTACTGGAACCAAACAAGTGTGGGAACCTAAATTTTTTTTTATCTCACTATTGTGTATGAATGCTACTTAAAGTGATCATGTAGAAGAATATGGTACTTGGAAAGTGAGTGTTCAAGACACGTGATAGGAGAATACTCACGTTTCAAGAATTAATAAAAATTGATGGCGGACATGTCACCTTTGGTGACAATTCCAAAGGAAAGATTATTATCCATGGCCAAATCGGCAACTCTAACTCAGTTTTGATTTCTAATTTATTTTATGTGGGTGGATTAAAAGATAATATACTTTTTATCTCAAATTTATGTGATGATGGATTTTAGGATAAATTTGAAAATGATCCCTATAATGATTTTAATTCAAAAAATGAATTAGTGTTGTATGCATTGAGAAAAGAAAATTAATATTCTGTTAACATGATTTCTTTAGCTTCTCAAAATGATTCATGTTTAATTGTGTTTTACAAAGAGACTTGGATTTTTCATAAGAGACTAGGACACAATAACATTCAATCCATTAGAATGTTATCTAGAAAAATCATAGTCAAAGACAAACCCAAACATGAGTTTCCAAATGAAAAAGTGTGTAATCCTTGTCAAAAAAGAATGCAACACAAAATTTCTTTCAAACCAAAGATATAATTTTAAACCTATCAATCCCTCAAATTGGTTTTCAGGGATTTGTTTGGACCATATAGAGTTTCTAGTTTAAATTGGAAGCACTATTTTTATGTTCTTGTGGATGAATTTTCTTGATATACATGGACATTATTTTTGGATCACAAAAGTGAAGACTACTCTAATTTTACCAAATATTCCAAAACTATAGAAAATATTAGTGGACATAAAATTAAATCCATAATAATTGATCATGGCTATGAGTTTTAAAATCAAGAGTTTGAGTCCATTTGTTCACAAAAATTTCTATAGTCATAATTTCTCTGCCCTTATAACACATCAACATAATGAAGTTATAGAATGAAGAAATAGAACCATGAAATATATTTCTTCATCCAAGTTCGGTGAATATAACTCACCTATTTATTTTTGGGATTATGCTATAAATACATCATGCTACATAGTCAATAATTTATTGATTTGACATATCCTGAAATGAACTCCATATGTGTTGTGGAACTATAGAAAACACAATTTTTGAAACTTCAAAGTATTCAGTGGCAAAGTCTATATCCTTAATAAAAACAAAAATCTTGAAAATTTTTCATCCAAGATTGATGAAGGAATCTTCATATGACATTAAATTTCATGTAAATCCTACAGAGTTTATAATAAAAGAACAAAATGCATGGAAAAATCTGTCCATGTCAGATTTGATGAAACAGATCCGCAAGAGCCTGAGACCAATCTAGGGAACAAGGAGGATGATGTATAAAATATAATCATTAATTAAAAATCCCCTAACCTTCCTATAAAAGAATCTGTGAAAGCTTACTTTTCTGGAAATTCATTAGATTCTGGACACAATGAACCTGATCCTATTGAAGAACCTGAAATCATTATTCCTTTTTCTTGAGAAGTTAGAACTCTTATGATCCATACATTATATTCTATTATAGGGGACTTAGAAAAAGGAACTAAAAATAGATATTCTCTTAGGAATCAGGTTGAACATCAAATCTCCATGTCATAACTTTAACCTAAAAACATTAATGATGCTATCAATGATAAATTTTAGGTGATGGCTATGCAAGAAGAACATAATCAGTTTGAAAGAATCAAAGTTTGAGAACTTGTTTAAAGACTCAAATATATATTTACCATGTGCACTAAATGGGTGATTATAAATAAGGAAGATAAAGAAAGTATTATAGTTAGAAACAAGGCTAGATAGGTTCTATAAGGCTATAATCATGAAGAAGGAATTGACTATGAAGATACCTTTGCACCAGTAGCTAGACTTGAAGCCATAAGCATTATGCTTGCTTATGCACCACATATGAATTTCAAACTATATCAAATGTATGTAAAAAGTGCATTTCTAAATAGGTATATAGTTGAGGATGTCATTGTTCAGTAACCCCCTGGTTTTACAATCTTTCATTTTCTAAATCTTATCATTAAATTATCATAAGCTTTATATGGTTTAAAACAAGCTCCAAGTGTTTGGTTTGATAGATTAAGTACTATTTATATTAATAAATGTTTTATAAATATAATAGCTAATCCTACCATTTTTATAAAACTTATTTTCAATGAACTTTAGGATGTTCAAATCTAGGTAGATGAAATTATCTTTGGATCATCAAAAAATTCATTATGAATTGAATTTTCTAAAATAATGTGAAATTAATTTGAAATGATTTAAATTGGTGAACTAAAATTCATTATTGGATTTAAGATATATCAAAATATTCATGGTATTATTTTTAGTCAATGAAAATATACTGAAGATATTTTAAAAAGTTTTGGATTAGATAGTACTAAATATAGTGTCACTCCAATTATTATTTCATGAAAATTGAATCTTGATGAAGATGGGAAACCGGTTTATCAAACCACTTATAGAGGAATGATTGAAAGTTTACTCTACTTGAATGCTATCATACTTTAAAGTATGTTTAGTGTTGGTATTTTTGCTAATTTTCAAGAAAATCCTAAGGAATCTTTTTTAAATGCTGTTTAGAAAATCTTCTAATACCTCAAGCATACACCCAATATAGAAATGTTCTATCCCAGAGGATAATTATTTGATCTACTGAGTTATTATAATGATGACTTTGGTCATTTTATGTTAGATAGATAAAGAACCTCTGAAACATGTCACATTTTAGGAAAGTCACTAGTATCATGGTGTAGTAGGAAACAAAACTATGTTGCAATATCTACTACAGAAGCTGAATAAATAGTTATTGGCGGTTGTTGTGAAAACATTTTGTAGATGAAACACATATTACTAGATGATGGATATCAATTCTGGTGTGTACCAATAAATTGTGATAATACAAGTTCTATTAACATCTCTAAAAATCATGTTTCACACTATATGACAAAACAATTGAAATAAGACATCACTTTTTGGGAGATCATTGTCAAAAAAGTGATATCACATTGGAATTCATTGGAACTAAATATCATCTTGCTAATATATTCACCAAAACATTCAATTCTAAAAGAATAGATTATATCATACATGAATTTGGGATGATAAATCTTAAGTAGATATCTAATGGTTTCATATCTTACTTTTTCATATCTTACTATTTTGTATCTTACTGTTTCATATCTTACTGTTTCACACTTTACTATTTGAAAACTCAATATCTTGGGATTGTTGTTTAACATTAATAGTTCAATAGTTTTAATTTTTCAAGACTTTATTTTTCATTTTTATGGTATCAATATTTACTATCGGTCGGTTACTGTATGACACTTACTGTCTCAAAAAATACTATCACATAGCTTAGAAATTACATTGTTTCTCTCTCATCATGAATGCCTATTATGGTCTCACCGTGAATGCTTGTAATTGTCTAACTATAAGCATGATTTATTGTATTATCTATAAATTATATCCTATATCGCAGTAATTCATGGTTTTTACTTTCCCACCCTTTGGATCATGCGATGCATAATATCCCTAAATAATAAAATAAAATAAGTGTCACTTGTTCTTCACTTGAGATCTCTTCTCTTCTCTCAAATTGTAACCTATCTTCAACCCCTCTCTCTATCTCTTAATCCTTCAGTGATGGACCAGGAAGAAATGACCTTCGTCGTCAACTCCTGAGAAGTGCAGTTCATAGAAGAAGATGATGATAGCGCCAAATTTAGCATTAGAGGGTCCGATGAACCCAAATCTAGTGAACATGATTGTAGTACCTGAAAAGTATATTTTCCCTATGTGTATTCCCTCATGTACGTATTTTGTGTTGAAAGTGTTAAAAGTGAAAGGCTAGCTAGATTGGTTCACTAAGGAGGATAGGCATATCCATCCAAAGCTATTTGCACTGGTTTACCAGTATGTTAAATTTTCTCTTGATTCAGAAGATGGCTATGTTGTGTGAATCTGGATCAATGGCTAGAGATGCATGTTTTCTTTGAGGTTATGGGTTTCATTCCTTAGGATACCTCATGATGGTATTTGTGGGGACTACCAAAGAGGTCCTCCACCTCCAAGAGTGTTCTTTGTTTTGGAAGTAGCATTGAGATGATTAATTCGAAATGAAAAAAAGAGGAGAGCCATAACTACCAAACAGGTTAGTGAATCTAGACACTAGTATTAGTGTGTTCAGAATTTGGTTAGCCCTATAAATGGTGATTTTTCTCTACTCAAGTATCCAGATGTATTTTCTATACATATCATGAAGAATGGACATAAGATCAATCTTTGTAAGAATTTCATACACCATATATGTGAATTTTTGCAAACCACCTCCAAAATAACCTCTATGTTTTATTCACGACTTGTCTTAGCTATGCTTCATGCATAGGGATTGGTTGGACAAGATGAAGAAGTCATAAAGGATTATTATTTATGACTTTCAAAAGGTATTGGAAAGAGATTGAAAATCAATTTGAATCCATGAAGGAAAGCATGGGTGGAAGAAAATGACAGAATATATGAAATGTTTAATTAGATGGAACACCCTTCAAGATAAAGGATATTTCTGATCCTATTTTAGATCCATATGAACTTGTTGAGTATTCTGAAAAGGATGATGAAGAAAAGGTTGGTGTACCTCTAATAGAAACTATTCTAGTTGAGAAAGATAGTGGATCTTCTCCTCATTTCCTTTTAGAAAAGGAAGTTCATGTTCCTGAAAAGGTTTTTGACCTGGAAGAACAACATGCTTCAAAAGCATAATCTGTTGCTAGGGTAATTGGAAATAGTTTATTTTGAAGAGAATATAGATTAATACATTCCAGTTGTTCAAGAATATTCCCTTGATGATCTCCTAGAAGAACCAGCTGTTCTTGATGTTATTCCTTCTGCTGAAGAGGGAATGGAGCAAGCCGTTCAATTGGCATAAAAGGAGATGGATGAGGAAATTAGGAATGAAATCATGGAGATAGATCAAGGATCCAAATCTCTTAGTCCTGAGATAGATGAACCTATTGAGGAGGATAATCCCCCAATCTAGAAGTTATTAAGGTTTTTAATCAGGTTAATACAAGATCAGTAGATACATAGTACAAATTTCTTTGTAATTTTGATGTGACTGATTTAAAGGAAGTCTCAGTTAAAAGTATTTATCTATCTACTCTGTTTCAGTAGAAATCTATTTTTGATCTTTTCTCTAGAAAACAACATGAGCCTGTCTCAACTCCTGATTCAGAGCCTTCACAAGATTCTCCAAACATAGTGAATCATGGTGATCTAAATATTTTTAGAGCTACCATGTTTGCTGGAGTTAAGAAACTCATGAATACCCAACCTTCTCTTGTAACCAATCTGAGTGGAAGAGATGCTTCACTATTATAGGAAAAATTGATATGGAAGATTTAACCTCAGATGATTCATTAGATTCAGGAAGTTATAGTTTCGAAAAAACTTCTCATTGATGAAGTAAAAACAATAAATGGTGTTGTTTAAGATATGTATGTAGATATAACCTCAAGACCAGAACTTGTTTCTCATCCTGTTGAGGTGGTTAGTCAGACACCATAGGAATTAACCTCACTGGTTCATCCTAATTTTACTTCCTCAGCTGAGAAAGTAGTTGAATGAAACAAGAGAGTTGTTCAAGAGATGCGTGAGCTTGTTATTGGACCTAACAAGTTTACTAATGAGTATAAAGTCTATCTCTAGAAAGTTATAAACAAACTCAAATACCTTACCTTTCCTGTCACTACTTCTTTTGATAGTGATCTGGTTCTAATTGTTATCAAAGAAGAACATCAGGCATTGATTAGTGGCTTCGATAAATAATATCTCTATGAAGTAATCATGAATAGAGACAGATTTATTGATTTGGTTCCCATCCATTCTAGGACTTCAAATGATTCTTAGTAAAAAATTACTAAGATGCTGGTCTTTTACTTCAATCAGATCTTCTCTTAAAATGACATGACAAATAACTTCATTTACCTTGTAGAGAATATGAGGATTCCTCATATAAATCAATCCTTCAAAACTCAAGTCCAAAAGCTTAAATATATTACTACTTTGTTCAATAATATTATAGAGAAAATGGATGAATTTGAGAAAGCTCTGGAGTATGGTGGTGAAATCGTTGTTTACTTCATCAAACCTTTCCAGCCTTATATTCATGTTTAGAGTACGGCAATTGTCGGTCCTGCAACTTCACCCCTGAAATCTAGTTTTCCTACCTTCTCATCATCTACCCTAGCATCCTCATCTATGTTTGTCTCTTAGTCTCTGATTCAGATCAGGCATATAATCCTTGATCAACATTTCCTCGATCTTATACTGCACCTTACAAGGACCCTTAGGTTTTTGAAGGAATCCCTTTACCTTCTCTGTCCACTAGTTCACCCACTTCCTCTACTTCTACCTCTACTACTATGGCTTGTTCTTTTGATTCTACTACCAAGGAAAAAGACACGACAAAACAGTGCTGAAGAATAGTGACTGCTATCATTTGATAGGGACGTGTTATGTATTCTAGTTCCTTACTTTTTGTAATGACACTCATTATCCATCTAATATATTGTGCACTTTCCTTATCTACTTCCTTTTTATACTTTTTGATAATCCCAAAAGGGGGATAAATTAATATTTTATATGCACTAAATCCAAATTAAAGAAGAGAAACATTACCTCAGAATAAATCTATCACTCACATGACTTGTGATCACCAAAAAGAGGGATATTGTTGGACTTCTCTTATGTTACTCATGTTCTAATGATCACAATACTTTACTTTCTGTGAAACCTGTTAATCATGGGGAATCTATCTAAAATCATTTGTACAGATTATTTATATCATTATGATTTAAATTAAAATATCCAATATCTTAATTATTATAAATTTTGTGTAATTATTGTACACTATGTTTAATTTACTTCATATTGATTTCATTGATTATTGACTAAGTCTAAAAAAATTTATGAATATCACTGTTTATGTCTGTATACAGATATTCGACTATGTCTGAAAAACCATGAGTCTGGCACCAGTTGTGCTTTTTCTAGAAATGTACCAAGACCCCATGACAATAAAGATACCATAACCATGAAGACACCAAAACCATTCGGAGACAGTAACCATCTAGACACCATAACCATCCAGACACCATGACCATCCAAATACCGTGACCATCCAGAAAACATGACCATCCAGACATCGTGACCATCTAGAAACCAAGACCATCCAAACACTGTGACCATCCAGACACCGTTTCATGGAGAAACTGTTCCTGGGAGACACCGTTTATAGACAGATTGTGACACTATATCTTAATCTATTTTTTCATTTTTTAATTTTATTTATTATGGTCATATTTGATGGTTTTAAATGCACAAATATAATTAATGTTTCTTTATAGACATATCAACTGATAGTAAGTGGTACGAGGTGCAGAATACATCATGTTGGCTATAATATATGCACTCCATAAATAAAAGAGAAGTGAGATCCAAAAACAAATATGAAGCATAATAACGACATACACACGAGGTTTCCTGAAAACAAAAACCAACACATGCAACTCAACATTCCTGCAGAACACAATATGCATTCATGAATAAATAATATTGACACCCCAGATCAGAATATTTGAGAACATCTTCACATTGATAATACCATAATGAACAAAATCCATATCTAGCTAACATACAAAACTATATTTTCCACGAGAGGACTCGATTTCAGCATCTGATTCATTCCAGAAGTACAGAGCTACATAAACTAACACTCAGTGAACTTCAAACCTTATATTACCATTTCTTCTATACTATGTATTTTTTTTCTTATCCTTCAAGTAGTGTGTGTGCCTGTATTAAACACGCACTGTGACTTGTGTCAAACTGACAAATACAAGAAATCCTATATCTTACATTTTTTTGTACCTATGTATTCCCATAGATAAGTGTGGAAGAGGTTACTATGTGCCCTGTTAGTTCATACCCACGATGAAATTTGGAAGAGTTCGTGTGACCAGGATAGTCTTGTGTACTGTTTTAAAGCTCAATACAGACTGTGTATCTAGTTTATTTATATAAACTACTTGGTGGCAAGTGATCACCAAGGGGTGGATTAGGTCTCGGAATGAGACTGATCCACTTGTTTTATATCCTCTGTGTAGTTTATTTATTTGTCTCTATTTTACTATATAATTCAGAATTCATAAAATATACTTTGATATTTAATTTAAGAAATAAGATATAATTGTATTTCCTTATTAGAATAGCATCAAAATTAATGTTAATAAAAAATATTAATATTTCTGAGAATTTATCAATCTTTTAAGAAGTTATATAAATAGTCATACTTTCATAATAGTATACCATTGATTTACTAGGCTGTATTTTACTTTTTTGGAAAACCCTTTTAAGATTACTTTTTATTCAAATTTTTTTAATAGATACTCAATTCACCCCCCCTCTTGAGAACTCGTCTTCGACCAAAATAAACATATTTTTAACCTTATAAATAAAGATAAATTTTTTATATTTAAAAAAAAATTATTCAAATTATATATACATTTTTATAAAAATGAATAATATTAATGAATGAAAAATCAAATTAACAGTTTTTATAATCATTTAAAAAAATTGATTTTTCATATTTGAAATATTATTATAAATGAAATTTTGTGTTTTCTAAAAATTATCAATTCATAAATCATTTAAAAACCAAAGGAACTAATCTTTAAATAAATAAATAAAATTATCGAATAATATGTAATTTTCATTGATAATTTTGTCTTATAAATCATATTTCTACTAAAACTAACTCTTATCATTTATAATTAAATTATAAACTATAATTATATTCCATAAAATAAATTGACACATTTTTTATTAAATAATATCACCATCCCATATTTAATTATGGATTATAAAAACATATTTTTATTTATCATAATAGTTAAAATTTATAATAAAATTGTAATCTAAAAGTAAAATTCTTAAAATAAATAATTTTTTTATCAAAGAACATTAAATTTTTAAATTTAATATAGGGTTATAAAGAAAATTTTACATAACCACATACTTATAATTAATGATTATATAAAAACAAATTATTACTATAAACATTTTATAATTGAGGTAAACTTTATGAATATTCCATAATCTAGAATATATACACTTTATGAATTCATTTAATATGAATTCATTCCAATTATAAATTACATGAAATTTTGATATAAATGTATGTTAATTTATGAATTATAATAATTTTATAATTCATTTAGTATTACATAAACTTTTTTTAAAAAAAATATAAATATTAAAAATTATTATTCTTTAAAACATTGATCAAATAAAACATCAAAACACTTTTTATCTCGTATAAATAATTTCACAAACACGGATCATTTAATTTCATCAATTCAAATGAATTTATTATGAACAATTAATAATTATTAATTTACACTACTTTATAGTTTGGTCTTATTTATGTAATTTATAGACTCCTTATAAATTAGCATTAAGATTTCAAAATGAACACATTATTTATGTATCACAAGGTATGCTTTCTAATTTCATGTAATGGTATTTTAAACATTAACATTTAATTTTTGGAATATATTTTTTATAAAGGGTTCATACACATTTACCAATCTAATTTGAAAAAAATTAATAATTATTTTATAAACTCTTTATGAAAAAAATATTCCTAAAATACAATTATCTTTGATTTTTAAAATTTTTATAAACAATCAAATTTTGAAAAATGTATTCATGATATTAACTCTTTAATATTAATGGAATATTCATAATAATTTTTTTGAAAACATATAAAAAATTAACCACAAATATTTTATATTTAATATATTTATATAACACTTTTATTTGTTCTATAAATATTCCAAAATATTTTATTACAATATATAAAATAGTTTATAAATTACCTAAATCACCAATTATATATTTTACATTAATTATGACGTGAATTATGTTAACTACTTAACGTAATCCATCCATTCCACTCCATATCACATTATAAATTTAAATGTATTGTCATCTAACACTATATAAATTATGCTATCATATAACATAATTATGGTAGTGTAAAAATCATTTATAGTTGAATAAATTGTTTTCATCATGTAACAGTGTAATTAAAAATATAATATGATGAAGAAGCAATAATATTGATGTTATTAATGGGTATTATGGGATCACCCTATGATTGAATAGAAGAAAAATAAAACTCATATAATGATTATTATATCCATAGAAATGTTAGCATACAATATAAATGATGAACATAAATTTGTATACATATATAAAGATAGTCACTATATTCATTCTTTGATAGTGTATGCCTGATATCAATCACTATATTATAAGATAAATCCACTTATCATCGAGATGATTACATCAACTAAGGGATCTAATAATTGTTATTGGGAATAACTAAATGTAGAAGGGGTGCTAGCACCTTTTCCTATTACGAAAATATGTTTTCTAACAAACATTGTATCGAGAGCCTTCCATACAATCTAGCATACCCGAAATGAGGGGTTTCAGGCATCTATATATCCAACTTTAATGTGACTCATTAAATTAATTTCATCGGCCATATTAAAAATATCATCATCTAGTTAATTATACTAACCTTATGGAATGAGTTTTGTCAATGAATATGAGTTATTTAATTGATTTATAAAGGATAATAACTAATGAAATCTAGTGGGAAGTTGAATGCACCGTCATTAATTCACATATGGAAGATTTTTTCACATAGCCAAAAATGAATCAAGGAATGTATTATTCTATTTTGATCATATAAATATTATTTAGTGTAGCACAAATCAGGTATTGGGTACCCATTGGAGGAAGAAAAGGTGAGGTTTCTAGGATGGCCACAAGGTACTTGGTTGCAATGTATAGGGTACCTAGTAGGTTGGTAAGTGTTTTTAATTACTGGTATAATGATGAATGTGTCTTCATTGAAATTGGACTACAACACTCCTTTTATTCATTATAGTGGACTTTCATATGATTGGTTCCCAGCAAATACTTTTCATTTCTTTCCCTAACATCATGTTATGTTTTCTCCATTGTTTCAAGTAAAAATTGGGATCCATTGATGGTGGTAGCTTCATTTCAATAATATCTACTAGAAAACTATCACTTTTAAATAAGTATGTAAGGTTTTATCTCTATCAATTTTAAATTATTTCCATTAGCATTAATTTTTTTATTTTTTTCCCTTCATTCTAAATTGTGGAAATATTTCATTACATGTATGGATTATTCCCATAGTCTGACATAGGTAGAAAATCACCCCCTTTTCTGTTTAATTTTTTTATTTTATATAATTCTTCCAAAACCATTATGATTCAGTAATTCATATGAGTTATGTTACATGTGATAATTATTTATAATGTAATAGAATGTTTTTCATGGTTTTTTATGTGTTTTGGTCATTTTAGAAGACTGCTATAACATTGAAATTATAAAATTACATGTATAAAGTGATGGATTGGTGATGGAAATTATGAATTAAATTGTGAGTGTAATGTAATAATTAGTTTTAGAATGAATGTTGAGAATATAAAGGCTTGAATTAAAGTTCTTATGTTAATTTGATGTTTTCTATCATTATTAATTACTATATACATTCTTCTACTAAAAATATAAATTTTACTATATTATTTAGATAAATTATTTTATTCTTTACTATTTAAAATATAGGATTATGATATAATAAGTATATTTAAAAAATAGAATACATATTTGAAAAGTCAAAACACACTTAGTGAACTAAAATAACTATTCATGTTTTTTAGTGATTTTTACCAAGAAAATAATTGGATATTAAAGTATGTTAATATGCTTGAAATTAATTTTTTTAAGTTTTATTGTGATAATAAAAATGTTATATGGTTAATTAATAATGACTTGATTAAATAATTTATAGTAACATAAAATAATTTTTTTAATATGATACGTGATACCCCAGAACTGAGATCCAAAAAATTGGGGTGAATAAATACATTATTTATATATCATTATTTAAATCAACTAAGGGAAAAAGGTATACATCAATAATTATAGTATATCCAAAAATTAATTATTAACTTACATTTCGATGACCTTTTTGTTTAATAGTTTTATAGAATTAAAAAATCATTCAATAATAAATCCCACGTATTTCTAATTGAATGGATATTTTTTACTTTATAATATACTTCTTAATTTATAATAAATTGTCAACATATTACATAAATTCTTCACACATTCCAATTTTCTATACTAATTATGTGTAATTTTTTATACATAAGATATGGAAATGGAATCACAATAGTGTGAGATAAAATAATTGTTAACCAAAAATTTATATCAAAAGCTATCATGTGGTCAAAAAATATGGTAAGAATAAATAAAAAACAAAATAAATTAGTATAACTTATGGAATGATTTTAAAATAAAAAATTTGACTGCATAAATATATAAGTAATCACATGGGTAAAAATAATTGAATTCATTTTTATGGAATGCATAATCCCAAACATCTTGATCATTACAATGAATGCCATGTAAATGAAATTATAATTCATTTCAAGGCCACACCAAATACGACATTATTTAATTTATGGTCACAATCGAGCAATCATGGTCGAATTAGGGAGGTATTCACAAAATAGTCAAAACTTTTATCTCATGAGGCTAATAGATTCATCAAGAGAAAATATAATAATGGAACCCTATAACATCATTATATTGAATACATTCATTATATGAATGATTTGAATTTAAATAAAATTCATAATAATATAAATTTAGGGATAAATAAACATCAAAATTTAAAGAAAAAAATATAAAATGTGAATAATTACCCAGATAATAAATGGGTTTAGATTGACATAAGTTATCCCTATAAATAATTTTGATTGTTATACAACAAATATACCAAGTGTGACATGGGGAATTTCAAATGATATTTTCACAGATGAAAACCACCTTTGAAAGGGTGAACATAAAATACAACACTAATTACCATAAATATATAGAGAATCATGATATAATGGGTAAAATATGTAGTATATAAGCCATATAAAATAAGTTAGGAACTTAACATAACACATGTCTCAATAAATGAAATTTTGAGACAAAAGCCTTATGAATTTGAAAAATACTGAATAGAAACCCAATAAAAAAAATGAAAAATGAACTGAAGCATTTAATATCATTAATATAAAAATAATAATTATATAATAAATCATATCAAAAATAAATACATCTTAAATTAAATCATGGTGATCATTATGTAACATATATCAAGGAGACAAAAAATATAGGCAAATAACCCTTAAGATAAATGTAATGTAACAATAAAAATAACGTAATAGTTTTACCCAGAAATGAACATTGAAATATCATGAAATTAAATAAATACATTATACTTGAAAGAAATTAGGGTAAGAAATAAACCATTAAGAAATATTATGGTGTGAAATATCAATCATGCCTCACAAAATTAGAAATATTGAAAAATAACCATTAAATAATTATTATTATTTATTAGAATTAAATTTTAATAATGGAATATATTTGGATCATCCATCCCCATTAAATACATTGATATTGTTAAATAAAAGTATTATAAAATAATAACCCTATATCAAATATTTATTAGTTCACAATAATAACTATGTCTCAAGGAAATAAATTTGAGACAAAGAACCCATTAAAACATAGGATTCATTAAAATTGAAAATCCATGGAAATTAGAACCTGAGATATATTTATAAATACATTTTATATCATGAAATATATAGTAAATATATATAAATATTCAATACATACACCGTGAAAAAATATCAAGTGGTGAACACGAATCATATCTCAATGAAACAAAATTGAGACCCCAAAACTATTACCTTAGGTCGTGATTCATTCTACATGTGCACCAAATATCCTAGATAAAAAAATTTAATTTAATAAAAAATATGAATAATTATATTTAATTTAGTTTCCATTTTATAAGGCCTGTTTAATTTTTTGTTTGTATTTTATTAATAAAATTGTTTTATCTTATGTCGATTTATTGAGGTGGTTTTGTCAATTTCTATATTATTATAATTGTATGACTACCATTGTCAAAGGTGTTGTAAAATAGCTTCGTAATATCTAAAATTTTATATTTTAATTTCATTTAATATTACATTATCAAAAGAAAAATATATCTCGATACGATTCAAAAATGGTCTCAAACTAAAAAATATTCCTTGATATGTTCATTTAGTGTGATTAATTTATCATAAATTATTATTATTAAGGTTACTCTTAGATTTTAAAATATTTCTACTCTAAAATATTAATTGATTCATAAATATCATCTTTATAAATTTGATAAAATAATAAAATATTCTATGTTATGAGGTAATGTGGAAACAAAGTATATTAATCAATAGAGGCGGTAGACCTCATGTACCTAGACGATGCTCTCATATTTCATATAACATAATGTGGTATAAAAATAAAATATATATCATTTCATAATTTCAATAGAATTATAATTATAATATTTTTCAATAAATATCTCTTTTGTTCTATCTTGGTTATGAATTTTAAAAAAATTGAACATGTTGTTCATGGAGTTGGTAGTCCAAAAAAACACATGATGAGGTCTTAATTTTTCTATTGGTAACGGAGGAATGTATAAAATTGATATTCAATTAGTATAATAACATTTTATAATTGTAAAAATTCATATTTGATATACTTTCATATTTATATTATATTTTATTGGCGGAAAATATGATGAAATATTTGGGGATTAAATTATATACATGTGGAGAGATCACACTTTTTCATGAAATCATCCTGGGAATGAATTTTATTAAGATAACATCAAGGTTCCAAGATATTATGGATTTTAAAGGGACATCTAGGAGAGGTATAGTTTTTATGTTTTAAAGAAAATTTTGAAGTGGAATTGTTTTATTGAACAGGTTGAAGGATATATTTTTATTTGTAGAGGAAAATGGAATTTTGTAGTTACCCATTACATATAAATGATTTCATGACATAATTCATGGGTTACAGTACACAAAAGAGACAATAATTGATTGGATAGTGGTTTTGTTTAAGATATTTCCAACTATTCATTATTATACACAATATAAACTTGTTTTCTTCTTTTTACCACTGGACATTTACACATTAGAATTTTGGGTTTTAGCATGGTAACTAGAATTTTAATAATTAAATTATATTTTAAAAAAAATATTAGAAACCCCCCATTAAATTTTTTTACATGATAAATATAAATTTATCCTCAATTTAATCTAATAAGTTTTATTAAAAAGAGACTATTATAATTCAAATTAAAAGATATTATATATCGAGAAACTCATTTTTTATAATTTTTTTACATTAAGTGTTATTAATCTTGTATAAAATATATTTTCAAATTAAGTAATGAGAAAATATTTTTATACATTTTTAAATATCTCACTAGTTCCTTTATATAATATAAATCATTTTAAATTATTAGATTAAAATTAAAATATATTAATAAAATAATTATTTGAAAATAACCCCTTCACTAATATCATGGTAATTAACTTTGATATTACTAATCATAATATTATTCTTAAAAATAAAATAGACCACATAAAATAATAAAAGAATAATGATATAAAATATAAAATCCATTTTTTTCATTTCATTTTTACTAGTGAGATGAACTAATTATTAAAATAAGTGAACCAAACTAATTTTTAGAGTAAAATACTATTTATGCTTCCCAAATATTAAACATAAGTTTTAAAATATTAATATAACTTTTCAAATGATTCTTTTTTACTTTATAAACATATATTTTTAACTAATTTTTTTATATTTATTAAAATCATTATTCTATTGTTTTAATGTCATAATGGTTATGGTATTCTAAAAATTAATTCTTTTTAATTATTCAACTAAAATATATTTTAGAAAAATTTAAAAAAATTATCCCTAATCTAATATTGAAATGTTGAAATAAAAAGTTAATTACATTTTAAAAAATGAAAATAAAATTTTATAAAATTTTCTTTTAAAATAAAATTTATTATATGAATAAAAACTTATTCTATGAAAAAATTCCCTTTTAAAACCATTAAGTGTTCTAAATCCTATTTTTATTAATTTTTACTTAATTAAAATATTTTTATTTTCTTGATTGTTTTTTATTCTTATATTTTATTCATTTAATGAGTCTCAGGTTATTGTAGTTCAGTTTTTCATGTGAAATAAGAAATCAGCACAATATTCATTTAAAAGAAAAATTACATTATAAAATCTTAGGTTGTTAAATCCCCCCGATAAATAAACTATGTCAATGAAAATTCAATTATTACCTCCTAAAGAAAATATATATTGTTGCATAAAAAAATATTCAACTCAATGTATAATTTTTAGATAGGGAAAAAATTCAATCACTTAAAACATACTTTTATTTATAATAAGTATAGCCAAAATTTTGAGTTTTTCACTAACCATTTGAGCCAATTGTTTATCATTATTCAGTATCATAACCCACATAATATATTTTATTTATAGAGGGAGTTCATAATAATAATTTTATTGATATATGATCAAAAGATGATATGAAATTTTATTTCCTAATTTGAGTAAATAATTTTTACAATATGTAATGAGAATTATCATATTTCCAAAATTACATTAATTCATGTTAAGGAAGGATAATGCAAACTATAAGTTTCACATTGGCATAATAATTTATTATATATGATTCATAATAATGGGATATAATATTTTTAACTTCAAAATATTTTGTTAATAATTTAACATTTAGTCATCATGGTGTCGATTTAATTTTATTTGTTAATATTATAGGTATAGAGTAGTAGGTTAAACAAAAATCCAATAAAACAGTCATATTTATTTAGTATATGATCAGTGTTCCTTACTCAAAATAATTTTTGTTACCTTCCTCAGTGCCGGTTCTATAATTGGATTTCCCTTTTTCCCTTGGTCATGGATCTTGTTTAAACTTATAAAATTTTTCAACCCTTATATTAGGTAATTGACTTGAATAATTCTCATGTCTCATGTTTTTTATGCCATGAATGATTAGTGGTGCCTATAGGTGAACTTTTTTTACTATCATTGTGCCAACTTTAATCATCAGTTTTCTATAGATTTTTTCCAATATTGTCATTTTCCACATATAAAATATCTACATGTTGCTTTAGGATAAATCCCTAGGTTCTTTTACTACTTATGGAATAGGTAAGAAATTGATTTTTCATTTCTTTATCATATTTATCAGTTTAATATCCATTAAACATAAGCCACATTTCTTTAGTGGGTTTGGATATTAGGCTAGGTTTAAATTGTTAATAACAACTCATGATAATTGGTAAGGTATATCCATTATATTCTTTATAATAGCTCCAATTCTATATGGTTTCATATCAACACATTTTCAATCACAGCAATCGTCAATATGGTTCCTTTGGGAATCATTGAATACTAAAAAAAATATTTAACGATCAAGATGAATAATTTAAATCATTATAGGATTATGAAAAATTCTTCTTCAATATTTCATATTCTTGATGTCCATAATTTTACCATATAGTACTTTTAGATCATGTTATATCACTTTATGTTCAACCTATAATGATTTAGGCTTGTTTTCATAAACAATTATAGTCCCAAATCACCATTAACCATATTATAATATCATGAACCCAAAAATAATTATAATCCAAGCTATAAAAATCAAATTTCTAATTATCTGTATAATATCTCAAAAATATTTTTTTATTATAAGAATGAAAAATTGAATCCCTAAATTATAGAGGATGGAAATGGTGGATCCCTAGGGAATCATATCACATAATGAGGTATTAATCATTTGGATTTGAACCCATACAATAATAAATAATATTTAATTATACTAGGATCCCTTTTTATCCATGATATCTATTGCATAGTTACCCTAACTCCATTTGGGGCCAACATAGAAACATAAAGTGATGAGTTTTAGTCATGTTATCAAAAAATAAATTAAATTCCATGGAAAATAATCCTTTAATTAGAGAATCCGAACTAGTGCATTGAAATTAGATCCCACCTCCACAATTTTGATTTTTTAAATTCGTTAGAGAGGAAGACAAATTTCTATTACTCTAACCTCTTACCACAACTAATAACATGATCCGTAGAATGTGTTTAATCCTATTGTCACTAAAACACTATTATCCCACACAAGACCCCCCTCAAATAACTATAAACACCTAAGATAATCATGTTTATCTTTTTATCCATACATGTTAGGATCTATTTGACCCATATACTAGTGTGACTTCAACTCCCTCCTCCTGTATAAAATAAAATTCATTGGGAGAATTTTATATATTGGGAAATATTAAACACCATGATTAATAAGATGCCCAAAATCAATATCCTAAAGCTTCACATAATCCTGGATAAAAAAATTACAAACACTATATCATTACATTATTTATTTCTTTCATCCCCATGAACAAAACCCAACACAGAAAAAAATTGATGGTATACCACACCAACCATCCCTTGTTGGTCTACCCCTTGGGACAATTCCACCAAGAAAATGATGATAGTTTCATCATCCCCCATTAAACCTATATTTTGAACCTAGTAATTCTAGATGCTTATAGTTGATCCACACTAGAATAAATGGTGACAAGTAGATTTTGAGCTTCACAATGTGCAACAATAGCATCACGATGTATTGGGAACACCCTTCAATGTACATTTTTATCGGTGGGTAGTACATGATACCTCAAATTCCACTCCAAAATAATTGATCTTGATCAGAATCCCCTTACCCTATATCATATCCTCTTATTCAACTTCTTCCATTCCTGGGAGCGACATACCATGATAGTACCAAATGTTGAAATGCACATTGGGTGATATTGTAAAGATGCATATATCATGTTCATAACTCTTTATAATATTATCATGTATTATTTTATGTTTTTGATCAAGTGTGGAAATGATAAAACCTATAAAAATACTTGCTTCCTTGAATTAAATTTTTGGGACTAGACCCCCAAATGTAATTGGCCTTTCCAGCCACATTCTACTCCAATTAATTGATAGTGAAATAACATTTTTGAGGAAATTACTCTTAGTTACATATGTTTTCAAAAATTATCAACTTCATTGTATCCATGCAGTTTTGTACTTCCTCTGAGACCCAATACCCTAAACATTGCAAAAGTTTTGGATGTTTTCCTACATGTTGACTCTTCACTTGGGTTTCATAAATTGTTTTCCCATCTTAATCGATAAAAAACATAAACTGTCCAATAATTCCACAACATATCCTAATTGGTTATCTCTACCATAAAAAATATTTTAAAATGTAATTTTCATCCCCTGATGACATTTATAGCTAATAACTTATTGTAAAATGATAACATCACAATTTATAAATATTTCTAAACCAAATTTTGGTACCAACTGGGAAACCGTAGACCCATTCCCCTTGGATCTGGTGTGAATAAACACATTATTTACATATTGGAATTGAAATCAACTAATGTGAACTTAACCTTGAATAGTTAATATATGACTAATAAATATTTATTCACATGTAATTTTAGGACATTATAGTTTTATAATTTTAGGGTAATGTGATAAATCATTAACTATTCATGACCTTGTATTTCTTATAAAATGTTAATATTTTATAATATAATAAACTACTTATTCAATAATAAGCCTACACAGTCATCATAATATTTTATATACATAAAAATATTCTACAGATGTCTTGTTTAATACTTTTCTTCGTAACTAGTTGAAATAGAAACATAATAATAGGAACTTAAAACACTTAGAAAATCATTTTTCCAACAAAACATGGTAGAAATAAATAAGAATCGTATAGTTCCATATAACTAATCACATAAGCATGAAATGAATCCATGGAAAACATAACAGTATAAATAACCAAATGGATAATAATAACTAAATTCATGGTAATTTAGTAAATAATGCCACATATCTTAATCTTTCTCATCAAAGACATGTCTAGGAGATTATTATTATTGTCAAGGCCACAACAAAGACAATATTATTTTTATCAAGATTAAAATTGGTGAATTATGCTTAAATTTGGATGGAATACAATAAACACCCAAAACTTTTGTCACATTAGATAAACTAATGCATCAAGGGTCTCTATAATATTGGCCCCCACCAATCACTTAAATTGGTCTAATAAATTCACTATATGCAAGTTATGAATTTCAACTCAATGCATAATGAAAATTTCTATAAGAATCGATAGAAATTCTTATTTATAAATAAAAATATATAATATCAAAACATTCATAGTTAATAAATGATATAAAATTAACATAATCCATCTAGAGAAAGAATATAGATGGTTAAATAACACATATCCCAATTAAAACACAAGGAATTTCAAACGATGTTTCAATAGAAAAAAACACATTTGAAAGAGTAAACTTGAAAAAAAAACCCTCAATATTATTAACCATGGAAGAATCATGATAATATGTGTCATGTAGGTAATATAGACACATATAAAAGAAAGTTGGTGAATAACTGAAAACACATCTCAAGAGTAAATTTTGAGATGAAACCCTTACAACTTTGATAAATCTTGAGTCAAAACCCTATGAAAGAGGAAAACATTTATTGAAACATTGAATATAATTAATAAACATATAATAATTGTATAATTAATAAAATGAGTATTCATTACAAAAAAAATTAATAAATGGAACAATAATAAACTTCTCTCAAGGAATTTGATAATTGATATAAATAGCCCATAAAATAATGGCAACATCAGAATCAAAAGAACATAAGAGGTTTACAATGAAATGGAAAATAAAAAAATCATGAAATGAAATATAATTTCTATAATTATTAGAAAATAACTCAATATATATACAATAAAAATAGATGATATGGGGAAATATCAAACATATATATTGGAATTGAAAATAGATAATAATATATCATACTACGTTAGCATCTTTGATAAAAAAATACATTTAAAAAAACATCATACATATCCTCTAACATAATTAATTACATGAATATGGTTAAAGTCAATATTTACCAAGTAAAAACAAAATATAAAATATATCATGGTTTATAATAAAAAATACCTATCAATAAATTAAATTTTATATAATGTACTCCTTATAACATCACATTATTTTAAATTAATGATCCTTTGGACGTCGAACATTAGATATATTTTAAAATATCTTTTATTAAATGCAATTTATTAAAAAATATATCAATTTTTAATAAGTGAACCTCAAAATAATAACAATTGGTGGACTCGAATTATATCTCATTGAACCAAAATTGAAATCCAAAAAACTTTACCTTGGTTCATGATTCATTCTACATGTGTACCTAACATCCCAAATTATCAAAATTATATTATTAGGAAAATAATATGATTATAACTGATATTTAACTTTATATGCTCGTTTTATTATTATTTTTATCTATTTATTATATTGTTTTGGATTCAATTAGTTACGTGAGGTGGTTTAGTCAATTTCACTATAAATCTCTTTGTGTGGTTACCATTTTCAACAGTGATGAAAAATGGATTCATAATATCCATAATTGTATAAATTTATGCACTTATTTATTCCGTTATCTCAAAATATATAAAGTTCTTGTATGATTCTAAATTTAACTCAAATTAAGAAACATTACTTGATATGTTATTTTAATAATGATAATTTACTATAAATGCTTATATTTACTATTAGTAATGTATATTAAAATAATGTCACTCCACAAAATTAATAGTTTCATAAGTATAATTTTTATTCATTTGATAAATTTTAAAAATTACATATTTTAGGTGGTAATGGAAAACAAAACTGTGATTTATTGGGGAGTAATAGTTCAAAGAAATGGAAGTTGTGGGTGGATAAATACTCCACCATACATTTTTATCATGTTTTAAACATGTTTCAGGTATTTTACAATTCGATTTTTAAACATTATAATTTTGGTTTTTAACTAGGTAACAAGTTTTTATCCAAGTAAAGTTTGTTTTAACAAAAAAAAATTTAAAAATAATATAGAATAAATTTTCATTGTATAACCAAATTCATTCCTCTACTAAATCCGATCAGATTTATAGAAATTAATAAATAATATTTTTTAAATTAAAACATTTAATATATTAAGAAAATTGTGGAAAATTTTTTTTTATTAAGTGATATTAATCTTATATAACATTAATCAGTTATTAATAGAGAGATAAATTTTTTTATATGTCTAAAAATATTACTAGTTTCATTATATAAATTAAAATATTTTTTAGACAATAATTACACAACACTAATAAAATATTTCGTTCAAAATAACCCCTTCATTGTTTACATGATTGATAAAATTAACATTATTTATTATAATATTATCAATAAAAATAAAAATCACTATATAAAATAATATTAAAACATTAATTTAAAATTTGAAATATATATTTTTTTATTTAATTTCTAAAAGTGATGAAAACAAATTTTTACCATAATATAACACAATAAAAAATTAGAGTAAACTATTATTTATGTATCCAAAACAATAAAAATCGGTTTTATAAATTCCACATAGTATTTTTTAATTGCCTATTTTACTTAATAATCATATATTTGTATATAAAAAATACCTTTAAAAGGGTATAAATAATTTTCTATTATGATAATGTCATATAAGCAAGGCCATTATAAAAATCTATTTTTAACTCTACACCAAATAAATTAAGAAAAGTGTGAAATTTTTTCACTATGAAAATAATTAAAATATGTAATTATAAAATGAGGTTCATTATAAAAAATTAATAAACTAAAATTCTTAAATATTCATTTTAAATAAAAATACAATTCATAAAGAAAATATCTTTCGTTAAAAATTTTCCTTTTTAAAAAAATGTTTATAAAACTATTTTGTATGCATTATTAATTGAATATAATATTATTATTTATGTTGGGTTATATTATAATTAAATTTTATTAATATATTATGGTGTGTATTAATTTATTTCAGTGTTTCATCTAAAACATAATATCATCCCAATGTATATTTAAAGGGTAATTATATAGTTAAATCATTGGTGATTAATTAAAATATGATTACTAGAATTTATTTACTAAAGAAAAAATGTTTATTTGTAATTAATAATAATTTCATTTTAATTATAAATTGAATGAAATATTTTTATTAAATAAAATAGAGAGAAATAATTATGTGTTTTATACGAATATGATGTATTACTTTTTAATTTTTCAATATCATATTTTAATTATATATGTTTCCATAACATTGGAAATTTGTATAGAGCCTAGGAATAGGATAAGAAATAACAAATAGGATCCATGAGATTTGCTAAGACTGAAGTTAGGATGGGGTATATGAAATTCTGTGTTTTAGGAAAATGAAATGATATATGATCCATGTGTTCGGAGACCTTGATCTTCTATTGGTATCAGAGACTATAAGAGCACTTATCAGAGCGACTATAAGATCCATTAGGTGTCTTGGTTATAAAATAGAACTTTAGTTTAAAAGAAAAAAATTATATTTTTAAATAATTTAAAATATTTATGAATTTTTTATATGATCATGCTAAAATCCATGAGATACCTGTGGTTATATTAAATTCTATTCTGGATTCATTTTCAATTCTTGTATGTACTCACATCATGTGGGTACAAATTTTATTCATGTTATTGTAGGGTATGTTAAAAAGCATAGAAGCCTATTGATGATGTTAGAACACATGTTTTAGTTGTCTATGTATGCATTTTTTGTCATATTGAATTGTTACCCACACATTTTCATACTTAAGCTTTTAATTTCATTTTTCATTTTTTTTCCTTGTGTTATAAATTATATTTTTGTTTCCATGTATGACGTTATGGGAATTTATGGAATGTTGACTTGAGATATTGAGAATTTTAATAACAGTTTTTATAAACATGGGTTATTTTAATGTTTATATTTGTACTTTTATATTATGGGATACTAGAGGGATAATTTTCCCCATGCTATTTTAATAGATCATATATGTTAGTAATCAACCTATGGTTATTTAAGAGTGTTCATGAGGTTATGTAATGTTTTCCATTCATGTAACAATTTTTCTATGGATGTTTGAAATGTATCAAATGGTGGGAATTTGAATTATACTTTATTTAATATAAAACATAGAATAATATTCAGTTATCTTAGACACATGGATTGATTTGGATTGTAGATAAAGATATATAAATATGAAATAACCCTTTAAAAGGGTTATCCTTGATACTGTATGAGAAATTGAAAATATATGGAGTACTCATGTAGCATGTTCAACCTATGAAATCATATTAATGAGATGGTCATTGTGAGATCATTTCAGTTTAGTGAAACCAATATCGGTAAATCTTTAGAGAAGTGTATAAAAAAATCCATTAACATTGAGTAATTTGAGGGAGATGGATGAAGGTTCACACACATCTGATATATTTTTTCTCTAGTCATTTTCTATTTTATTATTATTTAATTTATTCTATAATATCATTACCACTTTTCTACTAAATCCATAATTTAATTAAACACTGAAAAAAAATGTTTAATTAGGAATTGGGATGATGATCATTGAACATTAATGATATAACTAGTCATTGAAGAGAGTTTTGCAAACCTTATAATCCTTATTCCATTTGTTTTATAATATTTTCTCTCATGTAGCATTTGTGAAACAGGTATATGTACGACATCGAGATCTTGTGTTCCACTTCCGTACAAGTGCTCCCCGGTCCTCATCAGTTTCCGAATAGGGTTTTTGGGTATTTTAGTAACAGTGGGGATACTATTGTACAAAATTTTTTAATTACATTTCATAATAATAATTTACTAGAAAACAAGTATTACCATTATTTAAATTGAACGTTCCAAAATAAACAATAAGATAATGTAAACCCAAAAATAATAAAATAATAAAAATAAAAAAATGATGAATGTAAACTACAACTATATAAATGAATAAATAGATGATCCATCAACATGTATACTACCAAGAAGAGATAGGATGATACAAAATATTGTAAAAAAACATGTCCTAATTCATAGAATATCCATAAAGGAAATGTTAATGTCCCAAACAATACATCTGACCACCTGTAATATCTCAAAATCTAAATTATGGTCTAATACCCCATATATTAATAACAAATTTGATCCACTAGTTTGATATAAAACATTTTGTACTTCTGAGTACATGAGAAGTAACATTTGAGAGGCTACATATACATCTTGGATTCCATGTTGTCTGTGGCCAAATAATAGTCAATCGAGAACCAGCAATGATTTCTCAACCTTATATTTATATTAAAATATTATACCTTAACATTTACAACCACTTACAAACACACACACACACACACACACACATATATATATATATATTAAACCTACTTAAGAATATACAAACATGAAATAAGTTGTGATTGAACTCAAGAATCAATGTAGGTAACTAGTAGTAATTACCTATACTAGGAGGATCCATATATTAACATACCTGGGTATACCTACTTTGGGAGAACCTAGTATCAATGATATTATATAGGTAGGTAAAGCATGTTGCCTATTCCATATAGCATGCGGAAGGGAAATATTTCATCCCATCCCTCTTTGGTTCACTTATAATGTTAGGGGAAAGACTATCACTTTTAAAGGGGAAGGTGTATCATTGTATTGGACTCATCCCATACCATTGAATTACTGTTGGGGTACAGTCCAATAGGGATTAGAAACTCATACCATATAATGTATTAGTTTAAGAAATTTATTCTACTATAAAAATATCGTAACATATCTATTCCCTGAGTGTCAAATCAATTCACTAGATTCAAGTAAAAAACTTGAATTTCTTCACATCTCAATATATAACTATTCACCCCATATAACATGTTTACTTTTTATAAAAATAGTTGACATTATAAAATCAACATAAATATTTGAATGTTGTGTGATGATTTATACAACAAGGAAATAAAAACCATGTCACAGTAAAAAACACAATCCATGCTTAGTCTCATAAACTATAAAATCATTTTAATATTAAAGCAACATATATTTATTACAAGAATAAAAAATTAGAAAAGTAATTCGATAATTAATATATAATAAGTGAGTAGTAAAATAAACTATTACTAACCCGACTAAACCACATTGGGGTGATAAACTAAACCCCAAAACACACAATCAGAATAAGTTAATATGTGGAGAGAATTTATTAAAAATATTATAATGAGGTGTATAAAAACTAAACATGGATAAAAGAAAAGGCATGTACCTAAGTTTATTGGATACTATTCCTAAAAAAACAAGATTCCTTGAGATCATGGTTCCCCTTTATGAATTATCCACCACTAATATTTTTAAAACCAAAACAGTATATAGTTAGGTTTTCATATAGATAACCATTATCCAGAGATATGTGTGGGTTCCCATGATATATGTTTTGATAAAACCATTTATGGAATTGAACGATGAAAATAAATAATATTGTTAAAAGGAATTTTTTTAAGGACAAATCTTAAAAATAATTAATTAAAAAATTAATTTACATTAAAAAACTTTTTATTAACCATGTAAATTATCAGGTTTCATGGTTAGGTAACTATAACATGAATATATGTTCTAGAATATGTGTCATATTTACCCCTCAGCAACAATTTTACACATCGCAATTAAGGAACCCTATTAAATATATGAGTGTGTTTTATTGACTTGAAATTTTTTTAGTTTTCTGTGGGAATATTAGAAATTTAATTATGGAATTTGGTTAAGACTAAAGTAATTTGAATAAAAATTTAATTATGAAAATAAAATGTGGTTTTAAAAGGATATTCCATAATATTCAAGCGATAAAAATATTGTTTTAGTCTAACAACACTTCGTGTAGATTCAATTTATTTTTAATTTGATACTAATTGAAGGATCAAACACCTTATGTCAACAGAAATTAATGAAAATTACAATGAAAAACTACCCAATATACATATTAATAGATTTTTGATCGCAACCGATAATGAATATTAATGAGTGACTCTTATAATAATATTTTTTATGTAATAAAAATTGAAAAAAATTTACCATAATTTTCCATGAAATCCTCTTTGAAAAATTTTCCCCTCATATATAAAAGTATCATTGATAAACCATTTTTTCATAGAATTAAAATATACATGGATTTAATTTTTTATTTATAAATTCCATATGTTGTGATGTTGTAGTAATATCCAAAGAATCACTGGGTTGGTAGCGACCAACTACAATTTTATAAATAAATATTTGTGAAATCTAAAAAATTATCATCCCCTAAAACCATTAAACAATAATTACATTACCAAATGAATTAAAAAACAAAACCATTATAAGGAAAGATCTATAAAATCCAAAAGGAAATCAATAAAAAATAATCCGAAATTTTTTTCTTGAAAAATAACATCCCTTTACCGAAAAAATATAAAACAAATCTTACTTAAGGACTAAAAATATATAAAAATACTAGGAGGTTATTTGTCTTAATCTCTTCACATAAAAATATAAATGAACAACGATGAAACCACTCTTATAATCTTCCATTATTTAGATGGTATGAAGTTCCAATAATTTTAGATGACTTCTACCATATTTAGGTGGAATTCATTATAAAAACCTGAACTAAGATAGTGGAATCACAGAATGGAATGTGAAATGAAATAAGATATGAATAAAGGAACAACATTAATTTAGGCATGAAAATCACCGTTATATATTCATTAAATGATATAGTATAGAGTATGAAAAGAGGTATAAAAATTCTTCCAGAGGAGTTCCAATCAAGCGGGAAAGAGATGAGTTTGAAGGTTCTGCAAAATTGATTCAAAGAATGGGTTCAAAAGATAAAATTTCCAATATTATTAAATAAAAACCCTTCTATACCACTAGGAGCCTGTTATAGGTACATCAAGTACCTAGCTAGAAACATGAAAAATCCTAGGGTTCTTTATAGGCCCCTACGTACCTGATACTCTCCATTGTGTACTTGAATCAACATACAATCAAAGGTCTATAGGTGGTGGAACCATTTTCCACCCAAACCCAAAATCCCCCACTTCAATATAGAATTATGTTCCACTTTAACCAGGTATCCATCCTTAAACACCAAAGATCATATCTAAAACCTTGAATAAAAATCCACCACCCAAATAGATAAAAAAATTCAAACAATATATATCCCTACCATTTCATAATTTCCATCAAGGCCATATCATTTGATTAAGAACTATATCTAGGTGAAAAATCATTAAAAACTCAACACCATATAAATTTTCATCCCTACTAGTTCCTAAGATATGTTTTCCCAAATTTCTAAAACTCCGATATCTCTAAATGGTACATTTTTACGTCAATTAAATTATTTATTCCCAACTCCCTAATCCACCACTAGCCTCAAAAACACTTCATACATATCACACACATACAATACATTTATAAATTAAAACTATCATATAATATCTAGATCATCCAATAATCACCAATATCATCTCTAGACCTATAAGAATCTTAAAATTTCAATGGATAAAAGATAAAACCAACAAATATGGTAAATGAAATATACATATGACCCAAATAACTAAAATATTTAAAATTTCATCATTTAAAATGTTAAAATTATCTAAAAAATCATTTTAACACAATGATTCATATTAAAAACCTCCTAAAACCCATTAAAAGGTGCACAATAACCCATAGAAATCATCCCTTAAAGGATACACACATTTATCCTAATGACTCAAAATACCATTAATAAGTTAAAATACAAACTATAATACTACCCATAATATAATTCTACATAGAGTATATGTTCTCATCCAACCAATATGATTAGGTTTATTAATAACCCTCAGTTAAAATTTTTTCAAAAAAAACCATTCTTCATTTCAAAAAAAAAATAAATAAAAAATTTTATATAATAAATATATTATAAAACATTGGTTAATGTAAACATGATATTAAAATGATATTTATAAAAAAAATTATATGAATATTAAAAAGTAAGGATACCACACAAATGTTTGTTAAATACCATCATAATTATAGAAACAATACTGAATTAAATTTATAATTATAATTTCCCTTTTATTTATAAACTCAACCTTTTTAAAAAATTACTCAATTTAAAACTAAAGAAAGGTAAATAAAATTCAATCAAACCAATTTTATTTTAAAAAAAAAGAATTTTCAAAACTAAGACACCATTTTACCCAAACACCAATCAATATAGAATTGTTTTTTGATTAAATATAATCACTTTTAAAAATATATAATTATTTTATATACGTTTAGGTGAAGTCATGTTATCATGTTTTCAAAAAGTATCATTGTAAATAGTTTTATTTTCTTCTTGATACTACACACTCTATATAAAAAATCATATTAGGTGAAAAAGGTTCTCATAGGTTATGAACAATAACAAATTGTTATAATGTTTCAATACTACAATTAGTTAAATATTACAAGCAGAACATCAGAATATAGGTAATATAAATATTTTTAACAACATATGATCTACCAATTTACAAACTTACATGCTCAAAAAAATTTAGAACAACTACAATATCAATAAGAAAGTAATGAACATAGATAAACATTTTACCTGATAGTAAAATATTACAAATCTCCTTACAAATAACATTTTCAAAATAGGAAAACATTCAGGAAAAACAATGTAATATTATTAAAATAAAAAAACAAGTAGAAAACATTGAGCATGATCAATATTAAGAAAAATGGATTGATTAAATAAATAAAACCAGAATTATGTGAAACTCACTATAAAAATAAGAACATCAATCTCAATAAATGTAATAAAATATAAGTTCATATAGACCTTGTCATCCCAAATATATATTTAGTAAAATAATATACATATATTAATTTTTTCGGTTAATTCAAAATTTATTTTCTTCTAAACATAGTACAAAAGTCATTAAAACACATGGATTATAGAATGAATTCATACATTATCTCACATGTCTATTCATGACATAATTGATGAAACCAAATATAATGTGACTCCAAATTTATTTTTAAATTAAAATATCATATTAAATTCCATCATACCAAATGCCATCAGGATAAATCCTCCCTGAAACCTACAATGCCTCTTCGAAACATAGAAATACCCTAGTAACTTATTTTTCTACCATAAATTGGATCATGATGAATCTTATGGGTTACATGTTAGGACTTAATGATTCAAAATACTTAAAAATCCAAAAATCCTTAATCATAGTAAACCTCAAAATTCCACTATAACACCAATTTTTTACATCAAAAACCCAAAAACCCATATAGAACCCAGAGCATGTGTATTAATTCCCCAAGATTACTCCCCAATATCTATGGGATTAAGAGCAGAGGCATGGTGCTATACATAATAGTGGAGCATAATTTGACTCATTGTTTTAAAAAAATTTCTATGATATAATCAACTGGAAATTTTTTGTGAACCATTTGAGATTAATATGCTCCAAAAAAACAAAAAAATAAAATGACAAATAAGTAAAAATAATAATAATAAAGATTAAATAACCCCACAAATCACTTATAGATTTCATACATGATCCTTCAAAATATTAGTAATGATGTTAAAAATATATATAAATAAGAACATGCCAAACAAGGTGTTGGATATGAAAGAAACTAGAGTTAATTGGTGATGTTCCAAATGATACGCCTATCCACATCCAATATCTTAGTCTTAAATGGAGGTACATTTTATACTTCAATGTGTATAAAAAACTATTCTCTATTTTGATCTAACAACAAATAGTACCCATGGGTACCTAAAAATTAGTATATGAGATGTTTTATGTCTAAAAAGGTTTCCATGTAAGGTATGGGAATAAAATACATCGTAGAGAACTATAAATTGTGTCTCAAAATATAATTGATATAATAGGTGTATATCTAAACATTCCTATTCATTTACATACATTTATTATAGAACTGTACATGTATTTATAAACATGACACGATAGAAGATTAGTAGTGATATAACTCAAGAATAAAAGTAGGATACAATGAGTAACAACTAGTACGAGAATTATTCATATCTAAAAATACTTAGGTGTTCCTTTTTGGGAGAGCCTGATTTTAATTTTAGGTTAGTGGTAGGAAAATTGTGAAGCCCATCCATTCCAAAAAAAACTGTGGAAATATTGTAGCTCATTTTACCCAATATAACATATTGAGTAATGGCCTAAGACCATACCAAAAAAAGATATATAAGTATATAAATTTGTGGCATCATCCCATCCCATGGAATAAGGGAATAGGTATACATATCTGTGGCTAAAAAACCCATCCCATGAAATATAAATGATTAAGAAATATATTGTAACAATAAGATAGAAACACCTATTTTTTTTACTAATAAAACTACTACACATGGAATATGTTAAAATATATAATACTTCACATCATAGTAATTAATTATAATCCACTTCTTTAGAGACAAATATTTATCAAAATAATAGCCATGCTCAAAACAATTTAAATAATGACAACATCAGTATGGATTTATAAAAGATGGAAACAACATAAATATTACAGTATAAAACACTCTCAATTATTATTTTTATTAATTTTTATATAATTATAATATGTAACTAAAAATTATTAATTATTAACATGGTAGATCATAAATATGATTTCATAATTAATCCACAACACATGATGAATCAAACAAGATTGTATTAGACCACCTCAACCATATAGTTGTGATAAACACCAACCCCATGAAATTCTGTGGTAATACCATAATAATAGAAGAGAAATTATTATTATGTGTCTAATGAAGTGTATATTAACTAAACATTTATCTAATATAAGGAATAATCATAGGATTATTAATAACTATTTATCATAAATTGTTATGATAATTTGAGATTTTTTGGGCCAATATAATTCAATAAAAAACAATATATTTAAAATTGATACACTGTATAGATAGTTTTTATATTAAATAAACATGTTCCATGTGACAGGGTGGGTTCTCAGGGAATATTTGTTTTATCAAACCTATTAATGGAACAAATGAAATGATGAAATAAAATTTTATTTAAAATGTTATTTCTAAAAGGAATAATTGTCCAAATAAGGTTTTTAAAACACTTAATACACATTAAAATACTTTTTAAAATACATGGAAACTAGTAAGAGTCATGTTTGGATAATTTTTAACCATTGGTATTTACGTATTAATTAACATCTTTTCACCTCAAAACCTAACAAAAAATTCCCAACCAAATCTCCCCCTTAGCATTGGCTAAAGTGTAGATCAATGACTTATAGCTCATTAATTGTTAGGGTGAGAATACAAGATTTAATTATATATTTTCCATGGGAAAAAATAAATAAAATGTTGTTTAAATTATAACAATATGATGGATTCGGAAAAGGAGATCCCCAAGAATTCCGAATATCCACCAATTGATTTAAGCCAAAAAACACCCAATGTTTCCTCATTTTATCCCATGTATAAAATGAGGGTAAGATTATAACTCCTTAAAATAAGAAGGATTATATAAAGCCTATGAATAGATACCTAATACACTTATTTATGGAAATTATAGTATAAAACTTATGAATCTCAAATAATATCAATGATAAACTCATCAAATGCAAATTTAATACACAATAAAAAGACAAAAATTTACTATTAAATTACTTTCAAACCACATTGAAAATGATAAAACACCATTACAAAAATATCTTTTCTAAACTAATCATCTATATCCATAAAATATTAATAATTATTTTTATTAATATAGGAAAGCCAAAGGTATGAATATTGTAGGAACAAAAAAATATCACTTAAGAATTTGGAACCACGTACCATTTCATTAGGAGAGTTTTTCCAACCCCAAATAATGACTAAAAAATCTTAAAACCGTTTTACCAATATTAAAATATCAAAGGAACTAAAAAAACCATTCTAAAGTAAGTTAAATAGAATTACATAAGAAATAAATATAATTGATTCCATAATTTCCCACAAAAAACCGTAATATCTAAGATCTATAAAAATATCCAATTAATTATCTTCATTATTTCAAGTAAAATATACAATATCAACAACAGAATTTACCTTAATTATTTCCCCCCAAAAAGGTGTTAACTTGTGAGAGAATAATTAAAATAATCTTACTTGGGGAAAGAGGGATTACATCACCCTGATGCCATATGAATTCCACTGTGATCCCCTAGAATTTCATCATAAAATACATATCCTAGATAATTTAATTTAAAACATGTAATATGAAGGGAAAAGTAGATAAAAATATGGATCTAACTTTTATTTTCAAAAAAACTCCCATGAATATTCCTTGGATAAAGTGAAATTAAATATAAGGAAGTTAGGTGGGAGATTCAATGGGATATCCAAAAGGATTTTAAGGAGATGAGTGTGAAGGATCCTCCATGTGGGTATAAATGAAAAGTGTGAAAATCACAATGTTCACCAATTTTAAATTAAAATTTGTTCCATGACAATGCACATCTATTATATGTGCATCGAGTACCCAGTTCTCACCCCCAAAGTACCAAGGGTTCAAAATAGGCCATAGAGTACCCAAGAACAAATTTAGTATAGGGAATACAGGTGGTCCAACTCTATAGACATTTAAACTCTCAATCTACCATTTAAATACCAAATAAAATCGAAACTCACCCAAATATCATCCTTAAAAACGAGATATTAGATATTTACCTTCAAATAAAAATAAATCCATTAATTTTAATAGAAAATTAAAAAGATCACAATCGATACCCATTATTTGTTAATCCTAGGGAAAAATAGATCCTTTATCACTGTATCAAAGACATTAGTTATTAAATCTCATATCTCTTATCATCATAATTATTATTTTGTTGATCATCATATGATTCGTTTACTAAAAAAAATCTGATATATTTTGGAAGGGAGATAATGTAACGCTCCGACCCTAGTTACCCAGAGTCGGTACATTATTACATAACATTGTCATGATTACAAGGAATCATGTGACAAAAGAGAGATCAATTTAGCAGTCTTGGAAAATATATTACGTATATGATCATTACATTACACATGAGAATATAAAACACAACATAAATGATCCTTTTAGAATGTTATTAATACCATACCTTAACCCAACTTATCCATCATAATACACTTCTTGTAATCCTGAGAAAATTAAAACATATAATGGGGTAACCTTATATGCTCAGTAAGGATAAAAATATAGCAGAAACATTCATAAATAAGAATAAACATATTAGGAAATGAATAAGATTAAACAAGAGACTTTTAAACATAACCTTTAGCATAATATAGAAATGATTCAAGAAAATAATTCCATTTACATATTCACATGGATATTCTACAAGTCTAATAATCACATTATATATCAATAGCCACATTCATAAGGATGTAATGCATAATGCTAGACGTCATAACCACAGAGTCAAGGCCTTGTGCCAAGACTACAAATAAGATTTTTTCAAGGCCTTGTTACAAGACACTAGTTTGTCTCATGAGACCTACTGATGCATCGAGTAGCTATAAAGGGATCCACCCATCATATAAAAAGTCCAATTAATTCCGCATATAAAAATGTTTAAACATAACATAAACATTCATATTAAAACTAACTTATATAATTTTCAAACATTATCTATAAACCATGAATGGTTTCAAAATAACACATCCATAGTCAAAAATATCATAAAACCTTCAATACAATATAGAATATTTGTATCATAATAAATCAAAATCAAACAAATTTAATATCCATCAATTAATGTTGACACAGATGAAAATGATTTTTTAAGCTCTTTGAGGGAAGTATCACTTTTTCCAAAAAAACATTTAAAAGTCTCACAATTTAAAAGGAAGAAATTTTAATGAATTTTTGAATCAAAATGTGTCATACCACTTTGAATATTTTCAATGTAATTAACATTTAAAAAAATTCTTGTCCATATAAATAAATCCTTAAAACCCATTTTAAAAACATGGACATTAATGAGAATGATTTAGAAGAATAAATATTTAAAAAATTTAAATTGATGTTTTAGTAAAATTTCCCTAAAAAATAATCCCTTTTAAAACAATTTTATAAAACATATAGATGGATAATAAATATGTCCCAGTAGATACTTACATAAAAACAACCTCATATAATAATGAGATTGGGAAATTTACCCTTACCTTACACTTTCCATTAGTCGAGGGTACGTTTCACCTTATATATGAAGACCGTAGTATGATATTAATTTATAGAAGAACCATATTAATATTTATGATATCATAAAGTATTAATTTGGGACTTTATACTACCCATTTAATAATAATTTCCATGTTAAATTAATATTTCGGGTAATAATCACTATCTTTATCGTACATGTTTTAAATTGTTACCCCTGATTGTATGAATTAGATCAAAATTTAAATAATTACAGAATATAAAACATGATTTATATATCATATATATTTAGAATATATATATATATATAATAGACATATATATGAATTGGAAAACATAGTTTATGGCGACGGTAGTTCATACGTACGCATAAACACTGTTTCCGTTTTCATATCATATTGAACGTAACTAAGTGAATAAGATATATGTAAGTACGCACATATATATATATATATATCAAGTATAATTATTATTTCATATATTAAATACCTATTAATGTTATATATTTTATTATCATCATTGAATGGTGAACATGGAAATGAATCTCCTCACGTCGTGGAGACGGTAATCCATACGTACCCACGCGTGAAAATATGATTATATTGACAAAAAATCATATGTAATTGGATGAAATATTATATATATATAATCACTAAATTTTTATACTTATTATTTTTATCAGTTATACTCGTTATTATACCCATCCAAATAATGAAGTGTTTGAATAACAAATTACACCATGACGTGGAGATGGTGATCTGTACGTAAGCACGTATGGTGACTTTACCATTTATAGTATTGATTATATAATGAATATGGTTGTACCATTTCTATATTAACATCAAAATATATTGAATATAATGGAGTTATTATTTTAGGATGGAAAAAAAGAAAGATGATGTGGAAGAAGAAAAGTACTTGAAAGATGTGATCAAATATTCACCTCTTTTTCGAATTCTTACTTTTAATTTGATCATAAGGGCTCTATAGGATGAATTTCTGATGAAATGAAGGCCTCTAGGATGAATGGATATGGTTGGGAGGATATTTGGGCAGGGGCTGGCCGATCCAAATGGATTTGGAGGTGTGAAATTAAGAGAAGGGGATGTGCCCTATTATTAGAGAGGTGAGGGTCACTTTTGGAAATGTTTGAAATATTATTTTTAATAAAATCATTTTTAGTTTTTAATGGAACCAAAATGAATTATTTAAAAGATAATTTGGGGATGGGTCTATAACTTCTCATCCAATAGGTTTTAGATAAGTTTAGGTTACCATTTGAACCATATCATTAAGATAGAACTCTTAGTTTAATAGTTTAACTTTTACCATGTCTTCTTGTATTCTTACAGTATATGGTCAATAAAATTACTCTAAACTTCCAAGAGAACCTCAAGTGGATCATTAATGACATATATAATATTCTTTAAGACTTTTGGATGATCCTAATATTTTTAATAATATTATATCAACCAATAATATTTTATTTGTTTTATATCTTTTTATGTCAATTTTTACATAATTTAGTATTTGTTTCTGTAAAAAACCACTACAACTTGATAACATCAAAACAAAATCGATTCAATCAACCCTAAAATGTCATATTAATCTATAAAATTAGTGGTATTCTTCAAAAGTCTCAAATTACATTTATTTGTGTATTCTTAATATCAATTAATTTAATCTTTCATTAATACAGTAATTACTGCATCATTTTTGTGTCATAAATAAATTTAATTATTTAATTTCTAAAAATTATAAATAAAATACCATTATGGAGGAAATATTTTTTATCTTTCTAATTAATATTTATAGTCGAATTTATATTGTGTGTAACCCTATATTAAAAATGGTTTAGTTATTGAACTTTGAATTTAACTCTTCTAACTGTTTTTTAAGTAATATAATAATAAATGTACTAATCTAATCTAAGTGGACCAAATTCGTTCATATTTCATTCATAAGGTTGTTTATGGTCTAATTACACGTATCTATTATAATTAGGACATGTGTGAGGGTAATAATAATATAATGTCTACCCTTAATTACCCTATTTACTTTTAACGGTCGTAAATAAAATAAAAAAGTTACTATTCACCAAAAAATATTTTCATTTTATTGAACAACATTGTACTTATAGATATTAGCCATGTCTCTTGGATTTTTGAAATTCAACTCACATAAGAGGTAAAATTATGTTTTATACAAATTTGTAAATGCACCGAGGAGGTGTGTAAAAGACAGAAAAAAGTTCAATATAATTTTTATATATCTAAAATTATTATAAAATGACAATAATGAATTATATTGAACTTATATAGGTATTAGTTATGTATTTTGACCTAAAATAAATTTAAATAAAATATATAATTATTTAAATAAAAAGTTGGGTTTTACCAAAAACATAGTGTTTTTCACAATTCATCAAAAAATGAATATTTTCGGAAAAATATCCAAATTTCACCTTAAGATAATTTCTATATTCTGAATTCAAAAATTAAGTCCATTTTATCGAATTCAAAACATATAAGTTTCATTAATTAATTCAAAATTAATTACCATTGTCAAAACTAAAAAGTGTTTTTTAAGAAATAATAACTAACACAAGATTGATACTTGTTTATGTTCAATTTCAATGTGAAAGTACTTCCAATGAATAACATAGGATTAAATGATAAAAATATATTCTATTTATACTTCCAAACCATTAAAATCAATAATTTAACTCTGTAAATTATTTTCATTAAATAAGTCATTTCCAGTTAAAATATACTATTTTTCACTATTCACCCAAATAAGAAATTTATTGAAAAAACACCAAAAAATTATTGAAACTATATTTTTATGGCCCAATTATAAAGGAAAAGTTTACTTTGTCAAATTTTATATATAAAATATTCAAATATTGGATTTAAAAAGGGTTCGCCATTAAATGGCGGTAAAATTGCATATTTTTAAAAAATACTTAATTTTTCTAAAAAAAATGAATTTGTTTGTCATTATGTATAAGAAACTCATAATATGGATTCTAAAATTTTAAAGATTATATAAATTTCAAAATTTAGTTAATATTATTCATAACCTCTTTTGAACAGCTATTATGGTAAGTCGTGGTGCGCTTGAACTCGGTGTTGCATGTAGTTAAAGTTATTGAATTACATTGAAGAAATAATGTACTATGAAATCTTGGGGTGTTGAATTCTTGAATCCATAAATCAATTGCATCCTTAAAATTTGAAATTATTATTCAAAAATAAAAGGCTTAAAATAGAAAATACCTTTGTGGGAAAACCAACATCAGAAATTTGTTTAATAAAATTTAGTGTTAATAAGAGGAAAAGGGGAATGAAAAAGTCACCACAAAATTATGACCTCTATTAGGAGAAAATTATTGGAAATTAGAGACACATAATTTGAGGAAAAATGTAAAAATTTATATGGAGTGATTGAGGTCATCAGTCACAAAAAATTGTATAATTGTGGCCCTCAAAGCCATTTGTCTATGATGATTTAAAATATCATCAGTTTAAAAAAAACATAAGGTATTAGGATAACACATTTTTAGTATTAAGATCCCTTGCCAAATTTTAAGAATTAATTTCCTCATAAAATAAGAGAAGAAAAAAATATATACTTGATAAGTAGAGTTCTATCCTTTAACAAATTTATACCACTAACTGGTCTTTCACTCTAAAAGATAATAGAACATAAAAAATATTATATTTATCCAATTCATATAGGGATAAAAACAATATTTTTATAATTCACCTATCAGAACCTTTAAAAAAGGAAACTACATTATACAATCTAGGGACTTCATGTAGTCCATTGGTAGGCGATAAATCCCAATCGCACTATGGTTGTGGGTTCGATTCTTGCAGATTTGTCCAACGCAACGGGTTGTCACACGGTCTGCGTGTTGTTATTTTTATAAAAATCCAAAAATAACCTTAACAATATTATATAATTTAATACATAATGCATTACAACCTTTAGACTTATCCAAAACACTTCTATCCAAACTCTCAGTCAAAAATTTATAAGGAAGATAAACACAATGATGATCTTTTTTTCCATGTAATAACATGTGAACACCTTCATCATGTATTTTTATTAAACACTAGAATATCTTGAATTACCATAAAACATTATTGATTACATTCATGCTCCGTTATTCCTTATAGAATATTAGATATACTCCTTCTATCCAATAATGTTGTAGACTCCAACAATGAGGTAATATACAAATCATTAATCAATTTCAAGGTAGTCAATAATATCTAATATAATTTATCTGAAGCGACCATCTCTTAGTCCAAAATCACTACCTCATTATCAGGTCCATATTAATGATTAACTTTCCTTTAACCATTTATTTTTTAAAATGTGTATCTTACTATTACGTCACATTTCATAGAACCATATAATCTCAAATCCCCAATTAAATAGTACTGCAGTACAATCCTAATTTATCTTCATAATTCATATAACCAATATACAGTTGATACCACACTCAAATGAAATAATTCTATAATAACATTATTATAAAACTAGTCATTCCTCTTCATCTTAGTTAGTATCATAACTTGATTGTTATCCAATAACATCATTTGTGGTTTACTCTTCTGATTGGGACATTGATTCGCGTAGTGTCTCAATGCCTTGCAGATGAAGTATTTTGCATTTGAAAACTTTTTTCTTACCCTTGAAATCACATACTTAGTGTCCTTTTTCTCCACACATATAAAAAACTATAATTCCATTCAATAATTTACCAAGGTGATTATTTCCACATTTATCACAAATGGGAAAAACTTTCTTTCCCCTCTTCCCTTTATCCATATCTCCCTCTACCATTATTTTCTTCTCTTTCTTACCTTAAAAGCAATAGGACTCGAATAATTCTATACATATCTTACTAACACATGATATCAATTCGTTATATGTAGAGAATATGTGGATTACTATTTCCCTTCTAAATGTTGGCTTAATACCATGAATGATATAACCCTTCTTAATCTTTGGATCATAATTATTGCAGGTGTTCTAATTTCTTTTACTAGTGCCATTTCATAAACAATGGCATACACTAGGTCAGTTTATGAATCACAATTCATAATTCCAAACATGTAAAATACATTATGTAAATAGAACAGTTTATGGATATAATCCATAATCTAAAAAAAAATCTTTGAGGAGGTATATACTGATAAACCCATCACAGTGGTTTGTAATGAAAACGAGAATAATCCTAAGCATATCCCTCGGGATTTTCGTAACCAAGAGTGTATCAAGGCCCATTTTCATGAACCAGTTCCCGTTCAAGTCTAGCTCAACGTGTTGTTTTGAGTTTTTACCCATAGGTACATATGTTCTAGAGTTGCCTCTACCTGATCATATCCATACACGGATGTATTTCTTGGAAAACTCACAAAATCCTTACAGTTCTGAAATTCTAGGAAGTTCTTCTATACTAATCGTCAATTTCTATCTTCGGTTAATGTTCTCTAATCATAGTTTATATAAATATTGTTTCCAAGGTTATTTATAAATATTCTGTAATACCAACTATAATTCCCCGACCCCAGTTACCCATATTCGGTACATTATTACACAACCTTGGCATGATTACAAGGAATCAAGTCCCGAAAGACCGATCATTTTAATAGTCTTGAAAAATAGATTACATACATGAATATTACATTACACATGAGAAAGTAAAACACATCATAAATGATCCTTTATTAACACCAATAATCCACTGCCATAACCCGACTTATCAATCATAATAAACTTCTTATAATCGTGAGAAAATTAAAACCTATAAATGGGTGAGCTCAGATGTTCAGTAAGGATAACAATATTGTGGAAACATTCATAAATAAGCATAAAAATTTAAGGCAATGTATAAGACTAAAACAAAAGCCTTTTCAACCAAAACATCAGTATAATATGGAAAAGATACAATAAAATAATGCCATTTACTTATTCACATGGATATTCTACTAGTCAAATAATCACAAGAAATATCAATAGTGACTTTAAAAATGATGGAATGCATAATTGCAGACTTCATAATTACATATTCAAGGCCTTGTGCCAACACTACATATAAGATTTTGTCAAGGCCTTGTTCCAAGACACTATTTTGTCTCGTGAGACCTACCGATGCATCGGGGAGCTATAGCAGGCTCCAACCATCACATACTAAGTCCAATGCATTACAGATATGAAAAGGTTTAAACATAACATAAACATTTGGATTAAAACTAGCATACAAAATGTCAATAAATTATCCATAATCCATGAATGGTATAAAAATAACACATCCCCAATCAGACATATCACATAACCATAAATACAATATAGAAGATTTGTATCATAATAAATCAACTTCCAACAAGTTTAAAATCCCTCAAAGTATGTTGACAGAGATGAAAATTATTTTTAAAACTCTTTTAGAGAAGTATCTCTTTTTCATGAAAACATTCAAAAGTCACACAATATAAATGGAAGTTATTTAAAGATATTGTTTAATAAAAGTGTCTTATATCAATTTGAGACATTTCATTGGAATTAACATTTTAAAAACATTCATGTCCATATAAATATATCCTTAAAACCCATTTTGAAAACATGGACATTAATGAGAACGATTTAGAAGAATAAATATTTAAAACATTTAAAATTTTGTTTTAGTAAAAGACCCTTAATTAAAATTCTTTTGAATACTATTTTAATAAACATGTACATGGATAATAAATATGTTCCAGTTGATACTTATGTAATAACATCCTCGTAGAATAAAGATATTGGGAAATTAACCCTTACCTTGCACTTTTCTTTAGTCGAGGGTACATTTAACCTTCTGTATGAAGAGTGTAGTATGTTATTAAATTATACCAGAACCATATTAATATTTATGATATCATTAATGATTCATTTATGAATTTATACTACCCATTTAATAATAATTTCCATGTTAAATTTACATTTTGGGTAATAATTGGTTTCTTTATTGTAAGTGTTTTAACTTGTTACTCTTGATTGTATCACTTTGATCAAGATTTTAATACTTCCAGAATATAAAAAAAATTTATATATCATATATATATAGAATATAATTATGTATAATATACGTATATATGAAATTTATAACACCGTTTATGGATACAGTAGTCTGTACGTACGCATAAACGTTGTTTCCGTTTTCATATCGTATTGAACAGAATTAAGTGAATAAGATATATGTAAGTACATATATATATATATATCTAATATAATTATTATTTAATATATTACATACTTATTAGTGACATATATTTTATATTCATCATTGAATGGTGAACGTGGAAATGAATCTCATCACGTCGTGGATATGGTAATCCGTACGTATGCAAGAGCGACAATATCATTATATTGATGAATAAATCATATGTAATTTGATGGTATATCATATATACAGAATAATTAACATGTTATATTTATTATTTTCCTTAGTTATACTCATTATTATACACATCCAAATAATTAAGTGTTTGAATATCAAACTACACCACGACGTGGAGACGGTAATCCGTAAGTTCGCACGTATGGTGACCTTGTCATTTATAGGATGGAAAGAATAATGAATATTGTTGTACCGTTTCTATAATAACATCACATTATATAGAATATAATAGATTTATTATTTTAGAATGGAAATAACAATGAAAGAGGCAGTGGAAGAAGAAAAGAACATGAATGATGTGATGAAATATTTAACTCTTTTTCGGGTTCATCCTTTTGATTTGATCAAAAGTGATTCATAGGATGGATTTATTACAAAATGAAGGCCTCTAGTATTAAGGTAGTAATTCTGGGAGAATTTATGGGTAGGGGTTGGCTGATACAAATGGCTTTGTAAGTGTGAAATTAAGAGAAGGGGATGGTCCCTTTTATAAGAGAGGTGAGGGAAACTTTAGAAAAAGTTTGAAATATTATTTTTTAATAAAATCATTTTCAGTTACTAATGGATAAAAAATAAATTCATTAAAGTATAAGGTTGTTATGGGTCGATACCATCTCAACCAATAGGTTTTAGACAATTTAGGTTACCATTTTAACCATATCCATTACATTTAACTCTTAGTTAAATAGTTTAACTTTTACCATGTCTTCTTGTATTCTTACACTATATGGTTAATAAACATACTCTAAACATCCAAGAGAACCTCAAGTGGTTATTTAATGAAATATATAACATTATTTAAGCGTTTATTCCAAAACTTATATTTTTAGGAATATTATATCAACCACTAATATATTATTTGTTTTAAAAACTATTTTATGTCAATTTTGACATTATTTGGAATTAGTTTTTTTTATAAAAATATAACAGCATGATTACTTCAAAAAATGATTGAATAAACCCTAACATGTAAAATTAACCTATAAAATTATTTTAATTCATCAAAAGTCTCAAATTAATTTTTTTGGGGTATTTATCATATCAATTATTTTTATCATTCATTAATACGGTAATTACTACATCATCATTGTGTAAAAAATAAATTTAATTATATAATGTCTAAAAATTATAAATAAAATAAAGTTATGAAGGAAATAATTTTATATTTATAATTAATATTTATATTCTAATTTATATTGTGTGTGAACCTATATTAAAAATGGTTTAGTTATTAAACGTTGAATTTATCCCTTTTAACTCTTCTTTAAATAAAATAATAATAAATGTCCTAATCTAATCCAGGTGGAACAAAGAGGTTAATATTTTATTCCTAAGGTTTTTTGGTCTAATTATACTTATACAATAGAAATATGACATATTTTAGGGTAATAATAATATCATTTCACCCTTAATTACCATATTTACTTTTAACCGTGGTAAATAAAAGTAAAAAGTTACTATTCCAGAAATTTTATTTTAATCTTATTGAACCACATTTTACTTAATAATATTAACCGTGTCTCTCAGATTTTTGAAATTCAACTCACAGAAGCCGTAAAATTATGTTTTCGGCAAATTTGCAAATTCTCCTAGAATTTTTGTGAAAGCAACTAAAAAGTTCAATAAAAATTTTATATATTTAAACATATTATAAAATGATGCATTGAATTATATTGAACTTATATAGGTATTATGTATCTATTTTGACTTAAAATAAATTTAAATAAAATAAATAATTATTTAAATATAAAGTCAGTTTTAACCAAAAACTCTGTGTTATTCACTATTCATCAAAAATTCACAATATTCAGAAAAATACCAAAATTTCACCCTAAAATAATTTTGATATACTTAATTCCAAAATTAAGTCTATTTTACCAAATAAAAAACATATAATTTTCATTTATTAATTTCATATTCATTTCTGTTGTCAAAACCAAAAAAACATGTTTTTGTGAAATAATAACTAATAAGAGATTGATACTTATTTATGTTCAATTTCAAAGAGAAATAATTTCCAAATAATAAAATTGAATTAAATGATAAAAATATAATATATTTATATTTCAAAACCATTGAAATCTATAATTTAACACTGCAAATTATTTGGATTAAAAAAAGTTGTTTTCTGTTAAAATATAGTATTTTTCACTATTCACCCAAATATGAAAGTTATCGGAAAAACACCAAAAATTTAGTAAAATTAAATTCATATGAATAGATTATAAAGAAGAAGTTTATTTTTTCAAATTTAATATATAAAAGATACAAATATTGGATTTAAAAAGGGTTCGCCATTAAAAGGCTGTAAAATTGTATTTCTTTTTAAAAAATGCTTCTTTTTTCTGAAAAAAGATTTTCTTTGATTATGTCTAAGAAACTCATATTACAGATTATAAAATTATATGGAATATATAAAGATTAAAATTTAGTTAATATTATTCATAACCTCTTTCGAATGGCTAGTTTGGTAAGTCGTGGTGTGCTTGAACTCGGTATGGCATGTTAGGAAAGTTGTTGAATTACTTTGAATACATAACGTACTATGAAATATTGGGGTGTTACATTCTTCCCTCCTTCAATAAATTGTATCTTTGCAGTTTTAAATTGTTCTTTGAAAATAAAAGGTTGAAAATATAAAATACCATTGTGGGAAAACCCATATCAGAAATTAGGTTTATAAAATTTAGTCTTAATAAGAGGAAAAGGGGAATGAAAAATTCACCAGCAAATAATGATATCGATTAAGAGAACATTGGTGAAAATTAGAGACACATAATTGGAGGAAAAAAGTAAATATTTATATGGATTTTTTGAGTTCATCAGTCACAAAAAATTATAGAATTGAGGGCCTCAAAGCCATCAATCTATGATGATTTAAAATATAATCAGTTCAACAAAACCGAAGGTATTAAGATAACACATTTATAGTTATTGGATCCCTGACCTAAAGTTTAAGAATTAATTTCTTCATAGAATAAGAGAAGAAAAACTATATACATGAAAAGTAGAGTTCCATCCTTTAACTAATTTCTTTCACAAACTCATCGTTCACTTTAAATGATAATTGAACATTAAAAAATATTCTATTTATCCTATTAGTATGCAGTTCCAAAAAACAACAAATTTATAATTCACCTATCAAACCCTTTAAAAAAGGAAACTACATTATACAATCCAGGGACATCACGTAGTCTAGTGTTAGGTGATAAATCCCAATTGCACCGTGGTTGTGGGTTTGATTCCTACAGCTTTGTCTAACACGATGGGTTTTCACATGGTCTATGTGTTGTAATTTTTATAAAAATCCAAAAATAACATTAACAATAGTATCCAATTTCAAACTTAATCCATTACAACCTTTAGACTTATCGAAAATACTTCTATCCAAACTCTAAGTCCAGAATTAATAATGAAGTTAAACACAATGAAGATCTTTTTTTCCAAGTAATAACATGTGAATTCCTTCATCATGTATTCTTTTAAAACCCTGCAACATCCTGAATTACCATAAAACCATATTGAATATATTCATAAACCATTATTCCTTATTGAATACTAGATATACTCCTTCTATCAAGAAATTTTGCAAACTCTATGGAATATACATATCATTAATCAATTTCAAAGTAGTCAAGAATATCCGATATAAATTACCAAAATCAACCATCTCTTATTCCAAAATAACTAACTCATTATCAAGACCATATTAATGATTACCTTTCCTTCAATGATTTATTTTCCAAAAATTGTATCTTACTTTTAAATCACATTTCTTAGAACCATATAATCTCAAATACCCAATAAAATAGTACTGCAGTACAATCCTTATTTATCTCCATAATTCATATAACCAGTATATTGTTGATACAACACTCAAATGAAATAATTCTATAATAACAATATAAGAACTCTAGTCATTATTCATCATCTACGGTAGTATCATAACTTGATTATTATCCAATAACATCATTTTTGATATACCCTTATGACTGGGACATTGATTTTAGTAGTGTCTCAATGCCTTGCCGAAGAAGCATTTTACATTTGAAAACTTTTTCATACCCTTGCAATCACAAACATGGTGTCCTTTTTAACCACACATATAAAAACACCCATTACCTTCAAGAATTTACCAAGTTGATTATTTCCACATTTATCACATATCGGAAAATTCTGCATTCCCCTATTCCCTTTATCCATCTTTCTTTCTACCATCCTTTTCATCTCTTGCTTCTATTAAATGCCTTAGGACTCAAATAATTCTTTAATTATCTTACAAACACATGATATTAATTCTTAATATATTGAGAATACATGGGCGACTATTTCCATTATAAATTATGGCTTAATACCATGAATGATGTGACCCTTCTTACACTTTGGATCATACGTATTGGTGGAGGTCTCATTTCTTCTACTGGGTGCCATTTCTAAACAATGGAATGCACTAGGTCAGTTTATGAATCACAGTTCTTAATTCCAAACATGGAAAATACCTAACATAAATTGAAAAGTATATGGATATAATCCATATTATCCAAAATTTTATCTTTCAGGAGGAATATACTCATAAACCCTTCATAGTGGTTTGTAAAGAAAATGAGAATTATCCTAAGCATATCCCCCGAGAGTGTCGTAACCAAAAGTGCAACAAGGCCCATTATTGTACACCAGTTCCAGTTCTAGTCTAGCTCAAAGTAGGTTTTTCGGGTTTTACCCCTAGGTACATCTGTGCCAGAGCCGTCTCTACCTACTCGTATCTAGACATGGAGTTATTTCTTGGAAAGCTCACAAAATCACTACAGTACCAAAATTCTAGGATGTTATACTACACTAATCCTCAAATTCTATATTAGGTAAATGTACTCTAATCAGAGTTTATCAAAATATATTTTCCAATGTTATTACTAAACATCCTCTGATAGCAACTATAATGCCCTGACCCCAGTTACCCAGAGTCGATGCATTATTATATATCATTGGAATTATTACTAGGAATCAAGTCCCGACAGGCCGATCTGTTTAGTAGTCTTGCAAAATAGATTTCATACATGAATGTTACAGTACACATAAGAAAATAATACACAACATAAATGATCCTTTTAGAATACCATTGATCCCATAGCTTAACCCTGTTTATCAATCATAATACACTTCTTGTAATCCTAAGAAAATTAAAACATAGAAATGGGTGAGCTCAGATGCTCAGTAAGGATAACAATATAACGAAAACTTTCATAAATAAGCATAAACATTTATGGCAATGTATAAGACTAAAAAAATCCTTTTAAACATAAACATCATCAGAATATAGAAAAGTTAAAATAAAATAATTCCATTTACTTATTCATATGGATATTCTACTAGTCGAATAATCACATGCAATATCAATAGCCACTTTCATAATGAAAGAATGTATAATGCCAGACTTCCTACCCACATATTAAAGGCCATTTTCCAAGACTACAAATAAGATTTTGTCATGTCTGTGTGCTAAGACACTAGTTTGTCCCATGAGACCTATTGATTTGTCAAGGAGCTATAGCGAGCTCCACCCATCACATAAAAATTCCAATTAATTCCTCTTATGAAATGGTTTAAACATAATATAAACACTCGGATTAAAACTAGCATGAAAAATGTCAATAATTTATCCATAATCCATGAATGGTATAAAAATAACACATCCACATTAAAACATATCACACAACATTCAATACAATATGGTAGATTTTAATCGTAATCAATCAGCTTCAAACAAGTTTAAAATCCATCAATGGATGTTGACATAGAAGGAAATGATTTGTAAATCTCTTTGAGAGAAATATATCTTTTTCATGAAAACTTTAAAAAGTCACTCAATTTAAAATGAAGTTATTTAAATAAATTTTTGAATCAAAGTGTACAATACCACTTTGAAACATTTCAATGGAATTAAACTTTTAAAAACATTCATGTCCATATAAATAAATCCTTAAAAACCATTTCGAAAACAAGGACATTAATGAGAATGATTTAGAAGAATAAATATTTAAAACATTTAAAATGATGTTTTAGTAAAATGTATATTAAAAATAATCCCTTTGAAAACTCTTTTTTGAAACATGGTCATGGATAATAAATATTTCCTATTAGATACTTACATAAAAACAACCTCAGATAATAAAGAGATTGTGAAATTAACCCTTACCTTGAACTTTCCTTTAGTTGAGGGTATGTTTAACCTTCAATATAATGTCCTTAGTATGTTATTAAGTTATAAATGAACCATATTAATATTTATTATATCATACATGGTTCATTTATGATTTTATACTAACATTTAATAATAATTTCCATGTAAAATTAACATTTCGGGTAATAATCTCTTTCATTATCGTACGTGTTTTAACTTGTTGATGTTGATTTTATCACATAGATCAAGATTTAAAGAATTAAAGAATATAAAACATTATTTATATATCATATATATTTAAAAAATAAATATGTATAATAGATATATATATGAAATGGAAAACACCATTTAGGGAGACGGTAGTCCGTAAGTATGCATAAACACGCTTTTCATTTTCAAATCGTATTCACTCGAACTATGTGGATAAGATATATGTAAGTACATATATATATATATATCTAGTGGAATTATTATGTCATATATTACATACTTATTAATGATACATATTTTATAATCATCGTTGAATGGTGAAGGTGGAAATGAATCTCATCACGTCATGGAGACAGTAATCCGTACGTACGCACGAGCGATAATATCATTATATTGATGGAAAAATCATATGTAATTTGATGTTATATAATATTTTAAAAATAAATAACATGTTATATTTATTATTTTCATTAGATATACTCATTATTATACCCATCCAAATAATTAAGTGTTTGAATAACAAACTACACCACGACGTATAGACGGTAATACGTATGTATGCACATATGTTTACTTTGTCATTTATAGGATGGATAGATGAATGAATATGGCTGTACCATTTATCTAAAAACATCATAGTATATAGAAGGTACTGGAGTTATTATTTTATAATGGAAACCACAAAGAACAAGGAAGTGGAAGAAGAAAAGATCTTGAAATATGTGATGAAATATTTCCCTCTATTTCATGTTCCTCCTTTTGATTTGATAAAAATGGATCCTTAGGTTGTCTTTCTGACCAACGTTAGGCCTCTAGGATAAAGGTAGGAATATTGGAAGGATATTTGGGCAGGGCTGGCAGAGACAAATATCTTTGGAGGTGTGAAATTAAGAGAAGGGGAATTTCCCTTTTATAAGAGAGGTGAGGGTCACTTTAGAAAAAGTTTGAAATATTATTTTATAATAAAATAATTTTTGGTTTATATTGGATAAAAATGAATTAATTAAATGATATGGTGGGTATGGGTCTATAATAACTCAACCAATATGTTTTAGATAAGTTTATGTTATAATTTTAACCATATCTTTAAGATTTAACTCATTGTTAAATAGTTTAACTTTTACCATGTCATCTTGTATTCTTAAACTATATGGTTAATAAACATACTCTAAACATCCCAAATAACCTCAAGAAATTCATTAATGACTTATATAGAATTATTTATGTATTTTTTAAGAACCATAGATTTTTAAAGAATATTATATCAACCAATAATAGATTATTTGGTTTAAAAACTATTTTATGTCAATTTTGACATTATATGGTATTTGTTTTTTTTGTAAAAATCATAACAGCATGATTAAATCGAAAAAAATTGATTGAATATACCGTAAAATGTAATATTAACCTATAATATTAGTGTAATTCATCAAATCTCTCAAAATAAATTTATTTGGGTATTTATAATATCAATTATTTTAATAGATCCTTAATACTGTAATTACTGCATAATCATTGTGTCGTAAATAAATCTTATAATTTAATGTCTAAAAATAAAAAATAAAAACCCATTATGTAGGAAATATTTTTATCTTTCTAATTAATATTTATTTTCATATTTATAGTTTGTGTAACCCTGTATTAAAAATGGTTTAGTTATTAAACATTGAATTTAACTCTTTTAACTCTTCATTAAATAAAATAATAATAAATATCCAAATCTAATCCAAATAGACCAAATATGTTCATATTTTATTCCTATGGTTGGTTTGGGTCTAATTATACTTATCCAATATAATTACGACATGTGTTAGGGTAATAATAATATCATTTTTACCCTTAATTACCCTATTTCCTTTTAACTGTGGTAAATAAAAGTAAAAAGTTACTATTCACCAAAAATTATTTTCATCTTATGTTACTAAATTTTACATATTGATATTAACTGTGTCTCTCAGATTTGTGAAATTCAACTCACAAAAGCAATAAATTTTGTTTTCTGCAAATTAGCAAATGCTCATAGGAGGTGGGTAAAATACGGTAAAATGTTAAATAAAATTTTTATATATCTAAACATATTATAAAATGACTCCAATGAATTATATTGAACTTATATAGGTACTATTTACCTATTTTCACATAATCAATTTTGAATAAAATACATAATTATTTAAATAAAAAGGTGGTTTAAACCAATAACGTAGTGTTTGTCACTATTCATTCAAAATTGAGAGTTTTCAGAAAAATACCAAAAATTCACCCTAAGAAAATTTTGATATTATGAATTCAAAAACTAAGTATATTTTAAAAATTCAAAACAAAGAAGTTTAATTTATTAATTTTAAATTATTTCCCATTGTTAAAACCAAAAAGTGTGTTTTTAAAAAATAATAACTAACCAAAGATTGATACTTTTCTATGTTCAATTTCAAAGTGAAATTATTTCCAATGAATAAAATTAGATTAAAATATAAAAATATAATATATTAATACTTCAAAACCATTAAAATTTATAATTTAATACTTCAAATTATTTTTATTAAAAAAATTGTTTTCAGTTAAAATATTTTTTTCATTATTCAACCCAATATGAAAGTTATCAGAAAAACACCAAAAATTTATTGAAACTAAATTCATATGTCCCGATTCAAAAGAAGAGGTTTATTTTGTGAAATTGAATATATAAAATTTTCAAATATTTGATTTAAAAAGGGTTCTCCATTTAGAGGCGGTAAAATTTAATTTTTTTAAAAAATACTTCTTTTATCTGAAAAAAATAAATTTGTTTTTTCATTATTTCTATGAAACTCATAATATGTATTCTAAAATTATAAGGATTATATAAAGTTAAAAATTTGTTTCATATTATTCATAGACTCTTTTGAATGGATATTTTTCAAAGTCGTGGTGTGCTTGACCTCGGTGTTGTGTGAAGTACAAGTTATTGAATTACTTTGAAGAAATAACATACTAGGAAATCATGGGGTGTTACAGATATTTCTCATAGTGTACATTGAACACTAATTTACCCCAAGTGGCTAGAAATATCTTATATAAAAATATAACTGGTATTGGATTCAATGCATCCATATGGATTACAATGGATACTCCTCTAAAGATTGATATTATCTAAAAGATCAGCTCCACCACATGGATCACAAACATTGTTTCCTATCTAATTTTGAAAATTATAATTAGATCAAAGATTCATAGTAAAGGTTCCAGGAATGAAAAAATGGATCATGAATTTTCATAAAAAGAAATACAATCCCTTTTCTTGGGGTGTTTCATTAACCATTTAATTTTTTCATTTAGATATAATTTTAACCATTTAATTAGAAAACTCACTCCACATATATATAATATATGGATTTTTATTTGATATATTCATTGACGGATATATATATATATATTAATAATATATTCTTTGTGTTATATTAAATTTTATTTCTCCCTTACATAATGGAGGGAAATTTTATTTTTCATTCCATTAGTTTTGTATATAATATAATTAATGATGTAGTGCATGTTATTCATAAGAATTTAATAATTACTCAAAGGAAGAAAAAGAGAAATTTAGTTTAATATATTGATCATAACCATTAAAATTTATCATGCGGTTACTTCTGAAAATATTATGGATATTGAGATATAAAACAAGAAACATCAAACTAATTTTTAAACATTTAGGGCCTCATTGTTTTAATTATCTAAAAAACATGTTTATTATAATATTAATGATCTTTATGATTAATGATTGATTTTTCACTGTAAGACTAATTGGAGAAAATTTGGCTATGTATGACTCATTGTTGAAGATGAGTCAATGCAATGGATTACTCACCATTAAAGATGATCCCCACTAGAAGATTACATAAAACAAAGATGGAAAAATGGGAAAGTGTTGGAAATACTCACCATCGAATATGAATCACAGTCAGAATATAAATTTGGTAATGTTTGGTATGACTCCCTCTAGAGGATAACTCACCATTAATCTATAAATTTGAAAAAGTGTGGAAAAAAACTATCTTCCAAGTGAATTCATCACCAAAATGAAAATTTAGAAATGTTTTGAGAACACATACCAATGTATTTGAGTCACCATTGAGGTGAATTTCTACCAAAATTGATATTTGGTAAATTGATGATTTATTTACATTTTAATTGAGTCAACTCCAATCTGACTCACCTCTAGACCCAAACACCACCAGAGACCATCCATATTCTAAATATTCACTACCGTTTTTTTCAAATTTATAATTAATTTAATATATCAGACATCTATATAATGAAATTTCATTTCATAAATTATTTTACAATGTTTTCATTAAATTTTATACATATATTCATAAAATATCATGTTTGACATGAAGTACTTTGAGTAGAGGATCTGGATGCTTTTCCCTACTACATCTATAGTTTAAAGTTAAATAAAATTCCCTCGTGCATACATGAACTGAATAGAGGCAAGATAAATACATGTGTACATTGAGATATCATTATGCACATATGAAGTGGGATGAGAAAATATTAAATAACCTAAATAAAATAAATGATTGATAGAATACATGTTTCGACATTCATTCACACAAAAATGAAATAGAAAAGCTTACATATTATAGAGTTTATGACACATTATTCTACTAATAATTTCAGAAACATGAATCGAGCTTCATTTGAGACTACATACAATGAGTCAGGAGCTGCCAAGATTATGAGATAGAGAAACTACATATTTTATTCTCCCTTATATACTCAGTTTGTTTATTTTATTTATATTATGAAAATTGTTTTTATTACAATATTTTATAACATGTAAACAATCCACAATACATATACTATATGATTCTAAATATCTTCTCAGACTCTCTTTACACCAGTATTCCCCTGGTGTTGTGGTCCCTTCGTGGCATGTGCTTATTTTTCCCATGTTTCTTTGTGGAATATGTCTTCATGTGTCTCAGATAAAATTTCTATTGTATACCCAATCCATGTTTAATGTAATATATTATTTTATATTACATGAATTGAACTAGGTGATTTTCATTTATAGAGGATTAGGTCTCCACTTTAGAATTAACTTCTTGTGTTTTATTCTGCTATCCTTTTTATTTTGATTTCCCTATTTTATTTCTATTCATTAAAATTGAAACTATTTTAATATCTAAAAAATAAATTATGTGAATTTTAGACTTAATTAGTAATTATATAATGTTTTGATTACGTAAATTCATTTCAAATGTTAAAGTGGTTTTCAAAATTGTTTTAATTTATAGTTATTCAATCTTTCAAAAAATATATTGAAAGACCAAAACATATATTGATCTGCTATTTTTTTAACTTGGATATTTTAAATTAAAATTGATGTATTTTATTTAAACATGTTTTTTGACAGAAATTTTATTGGGTACTCAATTAATTCACCTCATATGATACTCACATGGGCCAAAATTTTTTATAAGATCTATTCAATTTCTTCTCAAAATAATTTTCAACTTTTCTTTTAGTTATGATTTAAAGATCATAAATTTATTTCAATAATAAATTTATTTGATTAAATGGATAATAGGCCAGAATTTTATTCTACCAAAATACCTCATTAATTTAATGGCATCAATTATGGTCATTGAACGATAAAGATGAAAATTTATAGAGAATATAGGGGATTCAAAAAAATTATGTTGTTGAGGAAAATTATGAGTTACTTAAGTCTAATAGGAATACATAGAATGATCCTACTAAGAGTTATTATAATAAAAATTATGAATATAAGAATTCCATTTATTGTGATATTGGAGATGAAAATTTTTAAGTTATTTTCTAGTAAAACATCATTTAAAATTTAGGTTACTTTAGATATTTCACATGAAGGAACCACTAATTTTAAAGAAATGAGATTGAATACCTATAAAATAAAATATGATACTATTTTGAAGTAACCTAATGAGATAATTCTGGATATGTATATCAGGTTCAATGAAATATTGAATACCTTAAGATCCCTGGAATTCTACTATCTGACAAGGATCAAATTATGAGACTACTCAGATCCCTTCTAGAGAGATGTAAATGGACATCTATGTTCATATGGGAATCATGTGACCTAAAAAAATATGTGTTAAGGAATTAAATGGAATCGTAATTATATTTGAGGAATATCATAAATTTAATAGAGAAGGGGACATTAAATCCAAGAAAACTCTGTAGTTTTCAAGACAAGTTTATCCGGATAGAAATCAAATGAAAAGGTACAAGCTGAAATTGATAGTGATGAAGAATCACAAGCTGATAGTGGGGGATGGATCTTCTGCAAATATGTTTTATAATTTTTTAAAAGTAGAAGATATTCTTCATGAAAAAAGTTGCAGTGGAAAATATAATAATAGAGGAAAATAGACAACGTATTGGAAAATAGATGACTAATCAAATGAGATTACCTTTTATGAATGTAAACGAAATTGATGTGTTAAGGAATACAACCCAATGATGAAATACAATAAGAGGTATGAGGATAATTATAAAAAATAAAATAATGCCATGATATACATGTATAGTTCCAATGAGGATAACACTAGTGGCTCTGACATTTCTCATGAAGAGAAGCCTTACAAATCCAACATGTTCTTTATGAAAAATCATTCAAATGCTCTTACATAGTCATCTATATTAAATTCTAATCACTATAAAAATGAAAATGATGATGATGTGTCATACTAAGATATGTTTTTGTAATTTCATATTGATAAGGAATCATTTAATGAACTTAAGGATTTAAAAAAAGTTTGGAAGAAGCAACATGTTAAATATGCCAGTGTTAAATCTGATCTGACTATAGAAAATAAAAATAATGTACAATTGTTAAAGGAAAATACTGAATTGAAAATTTCAAAAGAACAAAAAAATGACATATAATTTTTTTAAATTTATTATAAGAACTGACATAGATTTCAGGAAAACTGTTTTCTCATAAATATGTTATAGTTATAGGTTATAAACCTAGATAGAGAAAATTAGTAAAGAGCATATTTGTTTCTAAGTCTATGTATTAAAATAAAACATCTACATATTTTTAAAATTCAAAAAATAATGTTTTTATTTCAAAATGTTTTCAATAAACTAATATGAAACCTATAAATAAAATATGGGTTCCTAAAGATTTAATTGCAAACATTTATAGACACAAGAATGTCTGGGAGTGGAAATCATTCCTTGTATAAACATTGTTTTATTGGACCAAATTGTGAAGATCTCATTTAGATGTATGTGGTACTTGGACAGTGGATGTTCGTGGAATAAAAATACACAATAATCTCTATTCAAAAGCCTAATAAAGTTTTATATTGTTCATTTTATCTTTGGTGATAATACTAAAGGGAAGATCGTTGACTTTGGTCAAATCGGTTCCAAAACATATGTTTTTATTTCCTATGTCATTTTTGTTGATATGTTTAAGAATAAATTTCTTAGTATCCCGTACATATGAGATGGTTTTTTTCATGATATATTTGAGAACAATGAATGTCAGGATTTTGATAAAAAATATGATTTATTATTTACTACTTTATGGAACTATATTGTTTATGTTGTTAATATTTCTTCATTGATTACCCAAAATGATTCCTTCTTGACTACCTCTCATAAAAAATCTTGGATTACTCATAGGAGAATAGACAACTATAATATTCACTAACATAGGAACATTAATAAGAAAGGGTTACTCGTGGATCCACCCAAACATTAGTTCCCAAAAAACAAAATCTATAACGCGTGTCAAAATGGAAACAACAAAATATTTCAGTTAAATTAAATGAAAGAGTTTAATCTTCCCATCCTCTTGATTTGGTTTATATGGATTTATTTGTTTCATCCCGAGTTTCTATTCTAATTGTGAATAAATATTTTTTTATACTAGTAGATGATTCTTCAAGGTATACTTGGGTGTTATTTATATCTCACAAGTGTGATTATTTTTCTTATATAACCATGTATTTTATGTCTTTAGAAAAAATATGGGGACAAATAGTAAAGGCCCTCTGTTGTAACCATGGTCATGAGTTTGAAATAAAATAATTTGATTCATTTATCTCACAAAATTTATGTAGTAAAAAATTCTATGATCATAATACACCTTAGAATGATGGAGTTTTAGAAATAATGTATAGAAAACTTCAAGAAATATCATGTACTATAGTTATTTTATATGAAGTACCTATCAACATTTTGGTAGAGGTTGTCAAAAAAACAAGATTTACGATCAATATAGTTTTATTTTTATCAATTTTAAATAAGACCCCTTATGATATTTGGAATAGTATGATTTCTATAGTTAATTAAATAATTGTTTTTTGGATTCAAAGTCCTCAATATTAAAATTATGAATAATCATGAAAATTTTGCATCCAAAAGTGATGATATAAATTTTTCGGGTTTATTCAACCTCGGATAAATCATATAGAGTTTCTAAAAAAATATCAAAGGATGTCGAATATTATGTTCATGAAAAATATCATGAGACATATCCACATGAGCCTATGACCTCATTAAAAAACGTTAAGGATGATTCAGCCTCATTGAACATAAATTCCAATCCTTTTGATTCTGCTAGAAAGAAAGAATAAATACACCCAATTATAAGAAATGTCCAGAACATGTATCTAAACCCATAAAGAACTCTAAGGATAACAACCCTTCTTTTTAGAGTTATTAGGAATCTTAAATACAATACCTTATTGTATGTTGTGGGATACTCAGATATAGGTACACAAATAAGATTTTCTCTAAAAAACAAGGTTGATAATCAATAATTATTATTACATCTTGAACCTAAATTACATTAATGGTGGAATTAATGATGAATTCTTGGTTATATCTATGCAAGAATAATTAAATATATTAAAATGAAATAAATTATGGGAACCTATTGATAGGACCAAATAAACCATGACTATAGTAACTAAATGGGTGTTTAAGAAAAAAATTGATGAATTTGATACTATAGTGGTGAACAACTCTACAGTAGTTGTACAAGGGTATAATGAAGAAGAGTGTATAGATTAGGAAGAGACATTTTCACAGGCTTCCATACATGAATCCATTATGATACAACTTTCCTATTCATCACATCTAAATTTCAAACAACATCAAATGGATGTTAAAAGCGCGTTCATAAATAGATATATAGATTAAGATTTTTTGTTCAAAATCCCTATAGATTTCAAGATCAACATGATCTAAATAGTGATTTTAAATTAGCCAATAATTTATATGGTTTAAAAAAACTCTTGTAGAACATGGTCTGATAGTCATGATACTTTTCATATTTCAAAATGTTTTTAAAAAGGAAAATATGATCATAACTTTTTTTTAAAATATAATTTAAATAAATGTTTTAGTCGATTAAATTTATGTAGATTATATTATTTTTGGATATTTCAAAAATTATTTATGTATTTATTTTTCAAAAATGACACAAATTGAATATGAAATTTGGATAATGGGTGAACTGAAATTATTTAATGGTTTTCATATTTTTCGAAATAAATTAAGAATTGTTATAAATCAAATTAAGTATATTAAATATATTTTAAATCATTTTAACATAGATGACACTAAAATTAGTGATACAATTATAAGTAAGACCTATAAATTGGACCTTGATGAAGCTGTGAAGTTAATGGATCAAACCAATTATATAGTTATTTTTTGGAATAAATAATTAATTAATTGATATCCAACCTGATTATTTGTTTGTTGTATATTTTTGTACTCATTTTCAACCAAACCCAAAAGAGTCACACATACATGATGTAAAAATAATTTTTCAATACCTCAGATATACTATAAATTTAGTACTATTTTACCCTTGGAAATAATCATTTGACTTAGTTATTCTGAAGCTGATTTGGTGCTTTTATGTTAAATTTAAAAGGATCCTATGGAATATGTTATATATTTTTGAAATTTATTTGTTTCATAGTGTAGTAAGAAACAAAATTTTGTTTCATTGTATACTACTGAAGCTAAATAAATAGTAACAAGTTACTTCTATACACAAATTTTGTTAATGAAACACGCATTACGAGACTATATATATTAATTGTAACATTTTCCAATAAATTGTGACATCACGACTGCTATTATAATTTCAAAAATCTCGTTTTCTCATTCTAGAACAAAGCATGATGATGTAAGAAATAAATTTTCAAGATTTAATTTCCAAAAATTTGATATAAACCATGAATACATTGGTATTGAACATAATTTGTATGATATATTCACTAAGAATTTAAATTATGATAGAATGGATAACATTAAACATGAATTAATCATGATTAACTTTGGCTAAGTTTAATTTTTTGGAACTCACTGTAGAGTTTACTCACCATTGATTTTACCAATATTTTATTTTACCCACAATTGAGTTTCATCACCATTGGATGTTTTCTCAAGGGTGTAAGTTTTCTCACCATTTTATTTTCCAACCATTGTGTTTTTAGTCACCATTAATATTTATCCTATATTTCAATATCTATTTTCCTTTGTCAAAATTTTCATCATTTTTTAATGATGCGATTAATACTAGAAAAAATTATTTTACAAATTATTTAATTACTAATTTAATTATTAATTTAATTAAAAATTCGTCACGTGTTTTGATCTTTAATTAACATATCCTTGAAATACTAAATTCTATAAATGAAATTATTTTTTCTAATTTCAATGTACAACCCTTCATGCATTTTCTATTGAAACCAACTGTGAAATTTTCACTGTTGAATATAGAACATCCTTCCATCTTCACCTGAATTGATCTCCATGGTCAAGATGAAGATAGATTAAGTGTATTATTCAGATGAGTCACATCCTGATAAGAATCATAAAAGTTAATCAAGCCACTTATTTTTCTTTAAACTAATGAATCCCGAGAAATCTATGTTCTTAGTTATCCTGGAAGAGGAATTTCTGAAAGAATTTTTCATTTCTAGTAAAAACCTATTTCTTAGAGTGTTATAATACTAGGGATGTATTAAATTTTTCTCCTCTAATGTGATACAGTTTTATCATAGGTTGGTCCATGAGTGTTAATAGTTCTTTTAATTTAATTAAAAAGTTGTATAATACAGGTTACAAAGAGGACCAACCGACATAAAGTTGGGTTCTCCTCTAAAGAAGTGTGAATTATACTTAATGGTTTCTCATGAGGGTATTTCAAATTTTTATTATGGAACAATCCTTAATGTTAGTGCTCATTTTTTCTATAAAGTTTACTTAGCTTAATTAATTGGTGAGGGAATATTTAGAATACCTATTACGAATGAATTAGATGGTGAATTCTAGTTTCTATTCATATTTCTCTAGCATATTGTTTTCCTAAGAAAGGTAACTTTTCAAATGTGAGGTATCACTATGTTTATCAATTTTATTTTATGAGATTAGGTGATAATATAAACTTGTGTTTATATTTCTAACTTACATGATTGATATATGAAATCCATCTTCAATATCCAACTCTCTAGTCTATATGATGTTTATATGGGCTATTATACATGCTATAGGTTTGGATTATGAAAGTTAAAAATAATAGTTAGCTTCAGAGGTTTCTACATTTATAAAGTTATCTGAAAAAATATTATAATTATTTTTAATTCATGGAGTAAGTAGTGGGTAATGGTGGTGAAAGAATCTATGATGATTTCAATATGATTGACCATCTATCCAGACCGTAAAATATAGTGTACCCAATATTGGTGACATATGTGATTTTTTATTATACAAATGAAGATGAAGATGATGTTAATGCCTCAAAAGATGAGGAAATGTTATTTTATGTGGAATAAGGAAGTTATCAATATTTAACTTGGAGATAATTATCAATTACCTATGGTATTACTAGTACTCCTAGGACACTCCCTATTAGTGAGAAACTCTTAAAGAAAGGATGTAAAAAGGAGTTGATAGAGGTAACTAGTGAAGATAAGTTTGAAATTAATTAAAAATATTCTGATTAAAATGGAAATGGTGAAAATGATGATAATGATGAAAATGAGGAAGATGATAAAAGTGGAATTGAAAATGGATAAGAAAATGGTAATGGATAGGATGATGTATATGGAAGTGATAGTGATGGGGGTTTTTATGGATTTGGTGAATCCATTGGAGAAGAAGTTATTGAGAATACTTGAGCACATATCCATTTTCTATGTGTATCTGTTTCTTTATTTTTTGAGAGACCAATCCTCATTAATGATTTTGTTAGAACTACTAAAGAAGAGAAATAAGAATTAGTTGAGGGGGAAAATCCTAAATCCTGAATATCCACACTAATTCTGGTGATCAATATGTTATTTTAGATGATGTTCCGAAGGATTTTGAGAATAATATTATCTAATAGTCATTAGTAGAGAAGATTATGTTCTTTTCTTTTGTAGAGATGTTAGTAGTACAATAGATTGAAGTTGAGCATACTATTATTGAGAAACGAAGTGTTGCACAATGATCCATTAAGGCCTATTTTGTTGTTACTATTATAGGAGTGTATAAAATTGGTGTCTCTCCCTATGTCACAACTCTTGGTATGCACTATTTTTTTTGGATGGGTACCATGTTCGAGGAATGGGATAATTTTTTCTGGAAAAGTGGGAATCCCACCATATAATGGGGGACCTGATCTTTGAGATGTAAGGGATCATGAAGGATGTTTAGAAAACCATATTGATGTTGTTTTGAGCTTCAGAGGCTTGATTCTGAGATACTTTATACCCCTTCCATTCATCCAAACCTAGTGGATATTGTCACTAAAGGTGACATAGATTCTTATTGAGAAAATAGTTTTTCGGAGTTTGGTTTTATTTTTAATAATTCACCTACATTGGATACAAATATCATAAAAAAGATATAATGAATTTGATAACGCTTGTGATTAAACATATCCAACCTAATATGATGTTTTGTTTTATATTAGTGGAGGTGGGGAGTAGGAGTTTGGTAAATGACATTGATTCTCTGAGGCATGTAGCTCACAAAATGAGAACCTTCTTTGTATATTGAATAATAGATTTTCTGCGAGAGGTAGAAAATATTATATCAATATCTTCTTCTTCTTGTGCTCCTCCACCTACATACATTGATGTTGAGATGATCATATCTCTTGGGAGATAAAAGCTTTGAGCAGCTTCTAGTGATTCTATGGACCTTCCTCAAGTGACCATAAGTAAAACCATGAAAAATAGATACCATATGTGTATGATGGTAAAAAAGTATATTTAAGACACGGAGTCTAACAAAGAGACCATGAAATATATATCATGTTTAATTTTTCTCATATTTTTACTAAGCATGAGATGAATTCACAATTTAGGGTTCTTGCTGAGTATATGAAAATGACTCTTTAATATAAACAGTTTAAATATAAATTGAATCATTTAATGGTTATGACTTCAGTGATTCAGTGTTTCACAGAAGAGAATAATTACTTGTTTAGTGCAATGGAATGGGGTTGAAACATCATTATATATTTAGTAAATCTTATGAAATAATTTCTTCATGTTTCTGGAGTGGTTGGGGGGTCTCAGGATTCTATTCCTATTAAATCCCATTTGACCTCTACTGCCACTTATCTAGATATCAACATGTCTGGTGTGACCAGATACCCTCATTCATTTTTTCTATATTGTTTTAGCCCTATTATTTGTCTCCTAAAGAATAATTATTTCATATCACACCAATCATCAATATTGAGACACATTATTTGACAGATTTTCCAATATTTTGTTTTACTATAACCCCAACATCAGTTGCTATATCCTCTACCTCAGATAAGGAAAAGGGGAAAACTCCATTTTTTCATCAAAATACCGAGAGAAGCATTATTACATAGATTTTTTTTCTTGATTGGAATGTTTTTCTGGGATAATTTTTATGTTTTTTAAAATTTTGGTTGTACCATCAGTTTCTTTTCAATGAAAATTATGTTGTTATTATCATTCTATTCTCTTTCGTTGTCTATTTTATTATTTAACATTTGTAATCGCAGAATGGTGAGAAGTATAATGGAAATTATTTTATTCTTTAGTAATGTTTCCAAGATACTTTTTTTAGTTTCCAATTTAATTTTATTTGATTAAATTATCTGTTTATAAAATACCATTATTTTTTCATAAAAAATGGGGATATTTTTACCTCCTTATTTTAATGATAAAAAATCTTTTTAATTATGAAATTAAAGAGTTTATATTTTATTATATACTTTTATAATGTAACATTGATTCGTGAAAATTAGGCTATGTTTTACTCACCATTGAAGATGAGTCACCGCCATGGATGACTCTACAACAAAGATGACTCGCCACCAAAGGCTTACTCACTACCAAGATGAAAAAATGGAAATCTGTTGAAAACACTTATCATAATCTATGTGTCACCAGAGGAATGAAAATTTGTTAATGAATGTAATTACATGACAACAGAGAAATAAGTACCATTGAACCATGAATTTTACAAATTATTGATAAACCATACGATTAGATTGGAGACACCACTAGAATGAAAAATTGTTTTACTGTTCTGATGACTTATGGTCAGTCATGAGTCTTTAAGGAGGTGAACATCCCTCAGAATGAAAATTTGGGATTTTTTTTATTAACATATTTCCATGTTGAGTCACTGATAGTCTGACTCACCTGTAGACATATACATTCCCTGAGACTTCCATGATTCTAATGACTCACTTCTACTTTTTTCTATTTATTTTTAATTTAGAATTTATAATGACTAAATTATAGAATTTATTGATAAAAATTATGTTAATAATTTTTCATTATATGTTATACAAGGATTAATTAATGTTCATTTCAAATATGCAATATGAGGATCATAGGATCGGGATGATTATACCAACTTATACAGCTCTTAAAAGATAAAAAAATACTCCCTCATGTGGGCATGAACTAAAAAGACAAAATAAAACACACACATATATAGAGAGATATTAATACACATGTGACGTATACTTAGAATGTACGGAAGAACCTAAATAATTCCATTTTCTATGATCTTACACATTTCTTTTTGTCACTACATGTCTGTAAAATATAATAGATTACAGATAAAAGTGTTTATAAAAATGTCTTTTACTAAACATTTCTGAAACACGACTCAATAAATGTTTCAAACAACATTTATGGAGTCAAACTATATAGAGATTATTATATATAGAAACACTATATTTTCATTACTCTTAACTTCTCTATTTTTTATTTATATACATTACGAGAAGTGTGTGTCTTACTGAGTTTCTATACATGCACATTGTCTCATATAACTAAATGGGAAGATAATAGTTATATTCTCATACACTATTTATTCTAATATTCCCACATTATTCCCAAAGTGGCCGATGTATGACCTATGATTATTTTATTTCCACAGGTTCTTTTGAAGAGGTCCTTGTGTGGCCTAAATAGATTTTTAGTTGTGTACATGATCCAGGTTGACGGTCATATATTATTTTAAATAATCTTCTTTGTATTGGTTGATTTCTAGGTATATATTATTAATTCTTTGCTCGAAAAAAACCTATTGTATATTATTATTCAGTGATTTTTATTTTTCTTTTCCTATTCTATTACCAATAATAAAAACTTAATTACTTTTATACTCTGAAAAAATTTAATACTCTAATAGTTAGTCTTCTTTTGTGATTTTTTATGGTTTTCATTAAAGAAATGTCTTTCAAAAGCTAAAGTAGTTTTAATAATTTTTTAACTAAGACTTAATCATTCATTTGAATTTTTTTTTAAAATATCAAAATATATTTTTTGTTATATTATTTTCATTACTTGTACTATCTGAAATTAAAATTAAAGGATAGTATTTAAACCTGTTTTCAACCAAAATTTTATTGGGTACTCAATTCACCCCCTTCTTCAGACACTCAATTGGAACAAATAATTAAAAGGTTCTGCATGATTTGGATGAAGTAGTTTTGTATTTTATGTGTAGAATAACCTCAAAAGTATAATATAAAATAAAACTCTTATAAATTCGAATTGAAAATTATCCATCCCATCCTTGAAGTAATGTTAGATGATATCAGTGATGCCAAAATTATTTCTTCTCAAATATAATAATTAGAATTAGTGAAATCTAAATCTTTGATGAATAATTACATAAATTATAATATTTATAATTTAGAGGCTCGGGTAAATATCATGTTTTTATTTAAATAATATGTTTTTGAAATATCTTAAGAGAATAAATAATATTTTTGATTGGTTTTTAAGACAAATAAGATAACTAAAATATAAAAGAAATAATTTCTAATAGAGAATCCTTCAACTGGGTTTAATTGGTTCAAAATGGTGGAAAATTTATTTACATAATTAAGAGATACTATATCCCTGATACTATTATGAATAAAAAACTCACTGGTGAATGGGTTAAAAAAATTAAATACAATATTCTAGAAGACTCTCTAATTTATATCATGAGTAGTGGAAGAAAATGTGGCAGAATATAAAATACATATTAACAAAAAAGGATGGTATTAAGTCTAGAGGATAATTTCCAATTTTGAGGATAAACAATTAAATGAATCATTAAAGTAAAAGAAAACTATTTTAAGGGAAAATAAAATGGATAAAAACTACTATAATCTGGTGGAAACACTTTTTTGATGAGGGAACTAAATACAGAAGGGTGTTTCACATGATGAGTTTTCCAGGCGCACAAAATTTATAACTGGTGGTATAATTTTGAATTTTTAAATTCCATGAATAAATGATAATTAAATAATTATATTCATAATAATAAGAGTCCTATAAATAATATTTTACTCAATGAGACTTTCATATTATGAAAAAATTGGGACACACCACAAAAATATGAATTTCATTTGTGTCGGAGAAAATAGAGTAACATTTTGATTCTAAGCCATTCCAAGAGTTGATTCATAATGAAATTATAGTAATGGTTGTTGATAAATAGATATATTATCTCATCAAACACTCGGCATTTTATAAATATGATAATAATATTTTCAATTAAAGAGTTTTTTGATTTTTTTATGGATAAACATTGTAAATCCACTATGAAGAAACAACATGGAGTTATTCTAACTGAAAACCATTCATTATAATCTAAATTGCATGTTTTCAATATTCTATATATAGATATAATAATTTACTCCTAAAAAATAAAAATTGAAAAAAGATATAATAGACTTGGCTATAATAATCAAAGGAGGACACCAATGTGAAATTGATGTTCCCATGGAATCAAAGAATGTCCTTGATCAAAAAATGATAGTAAATATTGAAATGATTTTGATATAAAACTATGAATATTATGATTCCCAGGTTATTCCTTATTAAAAAATAGAATCCTACAAAAATTCTAATGTGTAACCTAGTGAACCCTCTTATGTTATTTGTACATGAATTACATAATTATATTTTAGAAAATGAAATGATTTTTATTTCACAATTCATTGATTATATTTCAAAAATATATTTTTATTAGAGAAGAATTTATGTATAATATAGATTTATTCATTGAAGGAACTAGAAACTATTAATTATTCTAATTTTTAAGGTATAGGGTGATTGATTGGTATATTTATTTTCATGTATTATATACTCCATATTCTCTAATATGTGTTTTAAGGACTGTTAAAAGTTTTTATTTTAAATGATATTTATGGGATGGATTAAAATCGAAATTGGGAAGGTATTTCAAAATTTTACTTATTTTTTATAAATATATTTATTGGTGTCAAAAATGATAGAGTTTCATTTGTTTTATAAATATAAAGTAAATGTGTTGGAGGAAAAAGTTATTAAATCCCCATTAAAATGATTAAATAACCCTTATTTAGGGGGGGATACAAAACCCATCAAGGGGTACTGACCGAGGTATAATCCCATAAACATAATCAATATTTTTTCTTTGGTAGTATATTTTCAAGGAGAATGAATAAAAATAACTCTATAGAGATATTAGTCTTGTTTTCAGTAGAATTTAATTATATAGTGGGATATATGAATATATATTATTAATGCTGTTTTGAGAAATTTAATGATGTTTCACAAAAAAAGAAATATTTTGTTGATAAATATTTAAAGAAGTCATATTTACAAAAAATGTAGAGATTGATCTTACCATGCATGTTATGAAGATGAAGTCTATATATGTTTTGATGTTTTCTTATCAATGTGAAAAAAATTAATGACCATGGATTTTAAATGATTAAGAAAACAATATTTTGAATACACAAAATAGATAATATCGTTAGAGAGATTGATGTATTTCTAGATATAATTATTTATTTTCTAGAGAATATTGAACTCATAAAATATCATCATGATTATTTAGTGACGTGAGATTCCGTAGAAGTTTTCCATTGGAGATTCTATTATCATTAATGATTTGACTATTTAGGGAGTTTCCATGTTTTATATTATTAACTAAGAAGTTTTTTCTGTTTATATTTCATATATGGCACCTATATGATAATTATGAAGAGATAAATGGAGTTGTTTTGGAAGCATTTCCCTAAAGAACACATGACATCACTTCCAAATTATGAAATCATGTATATTGTATCATCAAATTGATTATTTTACATGTGTACAACTGATGAGATATCCTTGTGATATAGAGCTTGTCACATTACATTCTTATCACATCGATAATGATGAAAAATGCATATTATTAATGCATGATGTGAATAACAAAATTTGATGTGCCACTGTAACATCGTGATGGATGCTGAAGGAGTTATATATTTTATAGGTGAATAAAGATCAGTGTGGACAGTCAAAATTGATTATAAGGTTGTTTTTTTTAAGGTTAAATATTGTATACCTTGTAACTTAGTCAAAACATCAGGGTTAGGCTATGGTGTGATGTTTTTTGAAATTGTCTATAATGGATCAAGGGGCTTCTATATGACTGGTAAAACAAAATGGGAATATCCAGATTAAGATATGTTGTGGAAATATATGAAAACTACCACTAATTATCCATGATCCTCATGTTCTTCGAATATTGATGTGTATCTGAGCTTCCACTTTAAGGATCTTAAGATGAGATGGGAATTACCACTATTATGATACTAAATAAATCCAATGATATCGCGATGAAGTATAAATTGAGAATGCTAATGGAAGTATAGGAACGATGAAGATTTGAAGACACCATTAATGGAACAATATGTGAAATTTTATGGTTGAGCTAAGATTTTATTTGAAATATAAAAATAAAAATAGGCCTTTTTTTGGCCTTGTACCATGGTCATAGGATGAAATTTCTAGAATGAGCCTGATTAAGGTGTTCAAAATTTCAACGATGATTTTGTATAATTACAATTGGATATTGAGACTAAAATATGAATTTTAAAATTGATGGTGAAAAGTAAAAACCATTATTTTCCTTAATCTAGATGAAAATGTTTACAAAACTATCCATTTTAGTTTTGGAGATAAAGATAACTATCGTGAGTGTAGTATCACAAGTTCCTGGTGCGTTTCTCGAAATCAATTATTGGTTAAATATGTTCTAAAAATTTGTAGACAATAATTATAGCGGGCCATATAAATTATATTTTGATAACAAAATCGACACTACTCTTTAGTGACCTCTATTATATTTTATGGTCTGATAAATTTCAAAATATCTATAATTTGAATTTAATGTCTTGTATGGATGATACAAGTATATTAGTTGGGATATGTCAATAGAAAATCAGGAAATGGTTGCTTGGGATTTAATGTAGATGACACATGAAGGAAGGTGTGGATATCATGAACTCATTGAATAATTATGATCATCAATGAAGATATATATATATATAAAATATCTTTATAAAAGGATTATCTATGGTTCTATCTGATAAAGAGTCGATATTATGAAAATCCAAATTTTGATATACTCTAATTATTTATTTATATCATAAATATAAACGTAATGCAACCCTAAATAATAATGATGTAGAGTGTAATTTGGAAATTTCTTACATTATATAATATCAATCAAAAAAATTTAAATAAATTATTTAAAAACTCTATAATATGTGCTTAAATTCCACATATCTTCTAAAACGGAACCAGAAAACATAGCATTGTACATAAGAAGGGGGCCAGCTATAAATCCCAATAATTGAATAAGAAAATAAAAACCTAAGGTAGATCAATTAATGTGATCCAATAGGTATGTAATGTTAATATAATATAGTTTAGAATTATAATATTGAACAATGAGGCATGATATAGAATGATAACAAAAAGTCAATATAACAATGTTGTAACAACATATAGCATGACATCATAAAAATAATTTAATGAAAACCAATAGATAATTATAACATATTCTTATTGTGAAATCCTCACTTTCACCACACATGTCATATCATTTGATAAAAATATTACCCAGTTCATTGGAGGGATATGTAATTTTAGGCCCACCTGTCACTTTCATACCATGTACATGCATAAGTGTGACACATCGATCTTACCAAATATGGATGACTTTAGTAAATTTTTACCCCGTGATTATGTACTATAGGTTAAAAACATTTAATTTCACAATAAATTAAGTATTGGAAAACCCTTTTTAATTCCATTGAGAGTAAATGGATACAAGTATTCACCACCCAAATTTTTTTACATGAAAACATAGGATAATTTCTGTGGCATAAGGGGTGTAAATAAAGGTTTATATAATAGTTGAATGAGTGTAAAATGGTATATAATTACATGATAATCATAAGGATAGTGATTTTTATGTGTAATGAAACATCCCAATGTGAAAAATAGAATAAAATGCAAGATATATGGAATGTTCTAGAATAACTAGGTAAAGGAGATAATCCCTTACCATGAGAGGGTGCTTCTAAATTATTGGGATGATATTATTTAGATATTTGGGGGAACCTTGTTATTGTTATATTGATTGAATTATATTGGAAATTCTACCTCAAATAGTGTTGAGTGAAGATGAATGGGAGGTTGTGTGGGTTTATATATAAAATGAGAGGATAATTCATTATTAATTTCATCACATAGTTTTTTGTCTCTATTTGATATTTTAATCAAAACAAAAAATGATCCCATGTTTTTCCATTATTTTCTTATAAATAGGTGTAGTTTTAATTATCTTATAATTATATGAATCTAACTAATTAAATTTATGACCTTGGTGATGTAGAAGTGAGATATGTTTATAATGAATATATTTTAGAACATAAAAATATAACATAGGCTTTGGAGGATTCATTAAGGGACAATAATATTAATGAATTAAATTTTAAAATACATTATATAAAATTTGAAAAATAATTTTGGTCATTTACACAATTTATATAATATATTAAATCACTTTTGGTCTAATATAGTGTCATAATACATACCATATTTATATATTACAGAGAAATTTGAATTCCCTTTAAAAATAATAAAAATTCACAATTAGATAATTTAAACATGAATATTTCTAAAAAATATATTTATATTTTCAAAATAATACTCTAAATATAAGATCTTACACATTTAAATAAAAAAACCATTAATTGAAAACTAATAGTTTTTTGCAATAACATTTTTTCAACCCTTATAAAAATTACACTTGACTTCATAAAATTATATTATCAATTTTTTAATAAAAATATTTAATAATAAAATTTTATTATAATAGAATTTATTACTAAAATTATTGAAAAAAAAAATTATTTCTTTTTTGAAACTAAAAATTTCCAAAAAAGACAATTTATGTTTCATCGTATCAAAATCATATTTTTATCAAACTAATTATTTAATATTTTAAAATGTCAATATTAAAAAGAGTTGAACATAATAATTTTTTATCAAAATTATAATACTAAATTCATACTTTTTTGATTGAGATACATAACCCATTATTACACCATCAAATTTTCTAAGTGTAACGTGTCTGATGGAAAGGATTTCAGGGGTGGTTCAATGAACATTGTTTGGTCTAGGATCTTGATGAGATTGAAAATATAACATAAATAATTTCACTCATGATTTATTTGTTGAATATTGATTTTTCTTATTCAATGGAAATCCCCAATGATTCTCTCTCCCTCAATATCTGTAACAAATTAACTTTATAGGGTAGTATACAACTGAACGACGTCATCACATCATTTTTCTATGTAAAATTCAATTTATCCTAGACCATAATAAACTAATATTAATTTTCATTGTACAATCACTATTTTTTAATGATTATGATGTTTAGTGGTCTTTATAATTTCATATACCATACAATGGTCAAGAATAAAAAAACTAAGGCGTGTTTTTTAGATAAATTTATTACTAGATAATGAATTTTTTTTCATTAACAAAGGGGATTTTATTAAGAAATGATTGGGTTATTAAATATGAATGGATTAATTATAAACTTTTCTCATCCTATAATTCCAAATTGGTGAGATGATCAATGTGATATCATGAAAGGATAAGGCCACCCTTCTATGTTGACCTTGAGACAAGAATTTTGATGTTAACATTTGTTAATGTAATGGAATTTTGTGAATATACAATAAGGACCACACACATACTGGTATTCCATTTGATGATATCTTTCCCTTTATTTATTTTTAAAATTCATGTAAGATTTTAGGGATAAATTTCTTCTCTATCCGTCATTTCATTCTTCATTCATTACAATATGTTGAAGTGAACAAAGAGATCGTAACCATTATACACCAATGGTATGACCACATGATTATTAGGATGTAATAAACCTTTTAATACCCATTACACATGATTTAATTTATTATATCTCATATATATCATAAAATTATCATTAACGTATGTTTTATTGTGTATTCATTTCATTTTATAGAAGTCTTGGAAATAAGTAATAAATGAAAGAAAAGTTCATATTGAATATTGATAACTGGGGAAAGGATATGTAATAGACTTTGAGAAGTGTTGGCCTCTCCCCCTCTACCTATGTTTCTCCTTGATGGTGATCTATAGGGGAGTATTTCATTCCTCACCGGTTCCATCCCCCTCTATTCCCTATTTTCTCTTTGCCTCCTCCATTCATTTCTATCTCCTCCTGAATCTCCTTGATTCAATGATATTTCTATAAGGATTTTATTTTCCACTAGTTTATATTGTATAAGGTCTATTATATCCTTCTCTAGGGTTCTATTATTCTTGTTTGATGTTTTATAGGGATGTTTCATTGGTCCCTTCATGAGTTTTTGCTGCGGGACACCCTACCCACCCGAACCTGTTATGAAATTGTGTTCCTCCACACCTCCCCATGTCAGATTGGGAGTGGGAGTAACAATGAGGGTTTTGGATTTTTGGTTCAATGTTCAACCATTTTTCTAGAAACTATCATGATGGCTAGATCTCATTTCGATACTTGTTTCGTTCTCATTGTCGTCAGGAGCTCTCAGCCACATAAATTCCTGCTCTTTCCCCATGTTCCTTTACTCCTATTCCAATCGAATTTTGTGTGGTAAAAATAATAAGGTTTGGTGATTTGGGATTTGGAACCCTATGGTGTTCCATAACCAACTAGTGTTACTTATTCCAGTAACACAATATTATTCTATTCATCTATGGTGTTGGTGACAATAAGAGGTGGAAACGAAAATGAAAATGGTGGTGTCTTTAGTTTTACATATTTTAATAGAGGATCCATTACCAAATAAGTGGTGAAGAATTGTTTGTTCATTTCTTTATGTGTACAATATATTCGATTCTTATGGGTTAAATTTTTAATTTTTGGTATTGTTCATTTCTATTTATGGAAGTGGTTGTCGGTGTTGTTCATGATTGTTGTTTTTTTATGGTTATTTTGTTTTAGTTTGGATTTCTTGCTCTATTGTGGCGGTTTGAAGCTCATATGAATGAAGTTCGGTGGGTCTTTCTGGTGTAGTGGTTTAAATGATGTCGATGACATCTATATAGGGACATGGATAGAGGCAGCCCACTACTCAAGATCTCATCACCCATGGTGGTTCAATTTTTATGGGTGGATATATTGAATTTGATATATGATAAAACATTTGTTTTTTTTCCCTACATTTAAATTTTTTAGTCATTGTTGTTTAATTATTATCCATTGTATTTAAGGTTATGACTTATCCATAAGGTGGACTTAAAAATAAAAAAATTTATTTGGAGGACATTGATGACTATATCACACACCAACATTTTTGGTGTCCTGGCATATCTCTTTTACTATGGAAAATATTTTATCCTTAATCATTTTTTTGTAAGTTTCTATGATCTTATGTAGTTTTAAGGAGACATAATATAGAATAAGAAATGATAAATTAAAATGTGGGAATTGAGTTTGGGTATTACGTGAGTTATGATTTGTTATATTATGAACCATGTGTTTTTAATACCTTTTTCTTTAATTGGTATCAAATAATATACAAACAGTGGATGATGAGGTTGTAAAAATATTTATTTCTATTTTCTACCACCTAAATATTTTATTTTTCATGTTTTATATTATATTATTAAATCATTCAAAATGTTTTAACCATTTATATATGATCATGTTAAACTCTATGGTATCCCTGGGGTTATGGTGGTTTCTACTAAGTGTGTATTCTCACTCCCTATATGTACATAGTTTTTGGAATAATGATTTTAAAATTGATAATTTACATAAGAAAAAAATACCTAAATAGTTGTGAGAAACAATAAAAAGATATCATGGGACAATATACATATTTTTTGGATTATATTTGATGTTCTTCCAACATTATTCATTTATCAGTGTTGGGATTCACTTTTTATTGATTTATATTTTTGTTGTTTTAGAGTTTCTGGTTATACATCTCATATGGAAATTTATGGGATGTTTAATTTACAATATAATGAAGTTATTATATGTTTAGACTTCATATGATTATTTTAATATTTATTTTACATAATTCGACTGATATACCATTAGTGGTTAAGTCAATATCCCAGTGATATCTAGAGACCCTTGATGATATTCACAATAATGTTTCTAATAAAAGATTGAACATGAGGCTATTTGGAAATTTTCATTGATTATATGGTCATTCTAGAGTGAATTGTTACATATTTACATCTCTTAACTAGGAATAATTTCATGAATATTCATTTATAATTCATGATACCAATTCACCTTAAAAATCTTTACATTTACTTGCTAATTATTCCCTAATCATGTTGGAGATCCATCATGATGGTGATAATTCATCTGTTCATCCCTTGTGAAGGTCACACCGTGCATGAGTGTACTACATGTATAGTCATGTAGGTTCAAGGTTGTGAATATCATTCCTCTTAACTAATATGCATATATTCATCTGGTTTCTCATAAAAAAATAAATTATCCTTCTTTGGATTAAGATCACGTTACATTTATTTCATATATGTCCCTATCAGAAACCCAATTTATCTATTATCCAACCAAAGTTCAATATTCTTATTTTTGTAAGTTACGGTGAACTACAAATTCCCTTTTATAAGTTAGTCTATATTTCTTTATTTCATCCACAAATTGTTATATCTTTCTCTCTCATGAGAAATTCCCATTTTTATGTTAATATACTGGAGTCTTCTATAACTACGGGCCTTTCAACATAACCTTAAACTATATGGAAAATGTTCTTCCCACACATCCATAAATATAATATTTAAATCCTTTATATGAAACTATAAACCACATAATAAAATATCAAATATGATTTTAAAAAGTAATACCCATTTTAACATGTGGCCTTTATTCCACTATTTTTTAGATCAAATACTTGAAACTCATATGTCATAGATAAATTCTATACTCTACTCACACATCTGTAAACATCATGTTATGCCCCTCATAAGTGGTTTTAAATTATACACCACACTTATTGAGGAAGTTTGTAATTCCTTATTAGGTTAATTTAAATTATATTCACATCCATTTAAAACAATATGGTCTTTTATTCCATTAATTGGGATATATAGGAAGCCTCTTAGGGGTTCAAACTAAAAACCATTGGAACCCTCTCTTTTTTCATATTATCCTTGAGTATTCTTCAATGGAAAGTATTTAATTCCCATTATGTTCCAAAAATGATGTCACTATTAAATAATATTCCCATAAGGATACCAGTAATTTCCTTCATGGATGGATTTCAACTCTAAAGTGATATCCTATTGTCATATATGATTTTAAACTGTAGATAAAACCTCATCACATTTAAAGATAATTTTAATCTACAATGTGACCTTCACTTTCATCCTATTTGAATTTAAATGGTCGATTATATTTTTTCACCTTATTAAATAGATTTAAAATAAAATAGGTCTTTTATAAGCTTTTGATAGAAATTTAAACTATAGAACATACTTTATTACCTTCTAAAATAAATTTAATTACCAATTTGGCCTTACGACTCTTTCTATATGAATAAAATGTATATATAAAATATAATTTCCTTAATGGATGACCTTAAACTAAAAAGTTACCTACAAAGTCATCCAACATGATTTAGGATTCTATAGAAATACTTTTTCCCTATAGATTCAAATTAAAAGATAGTATTATTAATGATATTTTAAAAAAACTATTGTAACTATGGAAGCATTGAATATATATTATATATTTTGTCTAAAATTTATTGAGAGTTAAGAATGATTTGAGGTAATATGTGATGCAGTTTTTATATAAGATAAATATATTAAAGTTGGATGGTGAATATATAGAAAATAAATTTCAAATAGTTCCATAATTTTGAATTTATTTGAATAAGTGGATGGATCTAGAATGTATTCATAAATTTTAGGCAGATGTATTGATTATAAATCTATAAGGTACCCATGTATTGAGAATGGAAGCTAAAAATTTAAAGGTTGATGCATCTTTTGTTGATGGGTCGAATGAATGAAAATGATATATATAATTTATTGTAGAAGAATGAGGTACTGTTATCCAGAGTTTGGATGATACGGATGATTGGATCTGATAATATTTGAGTTGTGAGAGACAAATTAAATTCAATATTAGTTATTTAATCCAATAATATATTATATTTCCAATTTATTAGTGTCATAAGTTGTGATACAATTAAAAATAACTATATTATTTCAAAGGCTATATTAGTGTGACTAAAATCATAAATAAATTGTATCTATTCATGGAGATTAATATGTAAAAAATATGAATCTATATGTTATGTTAGATGATGTTATACTAATCATTTTTTGTAGAAAACATCAAGATAGTTTCAAAACTGTTCATGATTCATCTAGAAGTTGAAAGACTAATTTTTATTGAGATTGAAGTTGATGTATCTATTCTATGTGAAATTTTTTATTTCAGTTAATGAAAAGTATGTTTTATAAGTATATATGAGAAATATGGGAATTATACATAAGACACTTCATGTTATAGTAAGAGTGTCTAGAAGTGATAGTAGAAAAGAATGCAATATTATTTGGATGATTGGGCGGTGTAAATAAAGATGTAGTATCTGAATAAATAGAAGTCGTAAAATCTATTAGTTTCAAACATTATAGAAGTATTGAAGTTTTTATTTTGGATATAGGATGTTAAAATTATAATTTAGAGAAAAATATGGATTCTCATACTAGGTAGGTAGAATCATTTTCCAGATAGGCAGCCACAAAACATTAGATGCATGAACATATGATATTCATGAAAAATAGATGACTAATTTTCCCATGCTCCGAAGGATTGCATAGTGGATAATTTCTTCCTCTATATATGGCCTAATAATTTCACATTTATTTAAGAATAATAATAGAATAATTTTGGGAGAGTTGAAGTTATTATTAATGTAAGAACCCAGTTTTTGCTACAAAAGACTTTAGAATATTCTTGAAGATATTCCAAAGCAGCACCTTTAGACGGCGTGCGATTCCGAGCCCCAGAGTGGCCGGAATTAAATTTTCAGTGCGTTCACACTATAAATGCTAAATAAATGCAATAACTCCTAAACGGTGCTTTAGATCATAGATCCGAGTGTACGGATGGGTCCGGAATGGGGTGTTTACCCTAGGAACGACATTAAACTTGTCGGCGCGGGATGTTTGGACCCCTCGCTCGCTTTCAGAAGCATAAACAAATAAATTAATTTATTTATTTATTCGTTTAATGTTGAAACCCTAGTATCTTCTAAAAGGTGGCTCGGATTGGAAAACCTAGGGCACCGTTGAGTTCGGAGTGGGCCGTTTACCTTAGGAGGGGTATAAGTTTCACGGGCGCGGTTCGTCTGTGAAAAATGGCCCCGGGGCGTTTTCGTAATTTGGTCGCTTTGGGCGTTCAGCTTTATAACTTTAAAACAGAAGCTTGGAATCAAATTTCGAGACCACTTTTGTGCTCGGGAGGTAGTGTTTACCCAAGGGGAGGTTAAATTTCGAACTCCTAAAATGTTTCAGATGCAGGTTAAATTTGGGGATTTTAAATTAATTAACATTTAATTAATTCCCCCATAAATAAACAAACACCCCTCCCCCTTCTCCCTTGAACCCCCTAGCGAAACCCCTCCCCTCTCCTCATCCATCTCCAGCGAGACGGTCCGGCGAGGCGACTCCGGCGAGGTGCGTTGAAGCCGGCGGATCGTCGCGAAGCTTCGGGAGAAGCCCCACGACGTAGGATTTGTCGTTTGCATTTTCTATTCCCGTACCTACTTCGAGCTCATATTTTTGTATCGAACTCTTGTCGAATTATAGAGAAAATCCCATGAATGCAAATTGCATTTTCTTTTCTTTACATCGGTTCCTTCAGATCCAAAATCCGAGTTCGGAGATGATCGCAAACACCCGCCGAAGTTTGCGGGTTTTGGTGTTTTGCTGCGGCAGTACGGTGGTCCGAGTAGCTCCGGTGCGGCGGCAGCAGGCGCTGGCACCGACAGCGTGCGGCAGCAGGTGGCTGCGAATGGTAGGTCGGGGGCAGAGGGGCTCCCTGGGTGAGATGGCGGGCGGCCGAGGTTCCGCGCGGCGGCACCGGCGTAGGGCAAGGAGGAGGGGGCCGCGGGGTGCGCGACCCCGTGTGCGGCGACCGCGACCCGCACAACGCGGTTCGCTGCGGAAAAGGAGGAGACCGGCCATCAAGGCTGGTTAGTGGCAACAGGCCGCGGCCAGCTGGCCGCGGGCCGGCTGTGGACGGACCGGCCGGACCGGGCCGGTCCGGCCCAAGGGGGTTTCCCCCTTTGTAATTTCCGTCACCCGTACTTTTCACTACGGGCATCTGTTTTGTGTGCCGTCAGTTGAAGCGCGGACCTTGCGTCGAGTGGAAAGTTTTGAGATGGTTTCGGAAATTTTTAATTCCCTAAATGATGGGCCTCGGCGGCGCGACGCGTCTTTACGTGAAATGTTGTTCTCTCCGAGAATCTTGTTTTGAGCGGCGCAAACGCATCCGACATCCGTTTTGAGTGTCGTCAGTGGCGTTGGGACGCTGGCACCGGAGCGAAGTTTTCTAGTATGGTGTCAGGCGCTGAAGCTAGACTTGTGGCACGGGCCCCATGACCCATCTTTTGAGCTGCGTGCAGCTTTTAGTGACTTTTTCCTCGAACGTCCGTTCGGGGCGTACGAGCAGTCGATGTTGGGTGTTTTTCCGAGGGCATCGCGTTGGTGCAGTCGACCCTCTGTAGTTCCGCACGATGGTGCGGGCACCGCGAGGGCCATTCCTGGAGTTGACAGTGATTTCCAGCCTTATCACCGGGCGGCCGTTTTGGACATGTGAGTAGTCCATCTTGTGTGATTTTTCGAGAGGATCACAACGGTGTGATCCGTTTGTGGAGTTTCGGGACTGGGATCTGGTTCCCACAATACACCGCTCGTGTGCGGTGCACCAGAATGCATCTTTTTCTCTGGATATCTGTTTCACTCAAGTGAGCTGTCTTTTTGACATGTTTTCCCAAGGGGATCGCAATGGTGCGAAGTGCCCGATTGTTTCCAGGGTCGAGGTTCGAGATCACAGGACGACGTTCGGGCGTGAGGCGGTGTTGGTGACTTTTCTGTTGGATATCCGTTTGAGGCAAGTAAGTAGTCGATCTCGCGTGTTTTTCCGCGAGGATTACAATGATATGCTCCATTTGGCTTTTCAGAGCCTCTTGCGCGATCTTATTAAATGTGGAAGCATGAAAGGTTCTCGAGTGGTGGTTTTCCCTAACATGTTTGTAGAGGGCCCTTGGCGTGTGATCGCGCACTCTTGAGAGAGTGATGTAAATGGTTCACAAGTTGTGGTTGGCCGTGCCTGGGCCTTTGAGGTGGAGTTGTTACGTCACGCCTTCGCGTTGATGTTGGGTGCCATGTGCACGATATCCTTTGGGCTAAAACGAGGTATACTCCGGGAGTATACGGGAGCGCTTGTAGGTACGTGTGGTCTGTACACGAGAACGTTGGCGCACTCGGTTGGGGTTGACTTGGGGCCACACGTCGAGTGGGCCACATGTGTGTTCCATGAACTGCTTTACGTACATTGACCTCTTGCGATGTAGAGGGTCCCTCTGTGCTCGTTTGTTTGACTAGCAGGGTGGAGTTTTCCCCTGGCTTTGTGCTGGTTTGTTTGACCAGTAGGGTAGAGTTTCCCCTGGCCTGGTGCTTGTTCGTTTGACCAGCAGGGTGGAGTTTCCCATGGCCTGGTGCTCTTTTGTCTGACCATCAGGGTTGAGTGGTCTCCCCCTAGTCTTGTTCTCGTTGGTTTGGCTGGCAGAGATGGTTTGGTTCCTCTTCTTCCTCAGCTGTGAGGGGTTTCAGTATCGTGCCCCTTTCACGGGACATCAACACCGTTTGAGACTAGGGGTGTTCGTGCAGCATGGGTGTTTTCCCCACTTTCTGGGATGAGATGTCTCGGTCCCCTTCGATAGTGACTCTGCGGATTGGAGCGAGATCGCCTTGTGAGGCCTGGGGAGTTTCTTCCGTTGCTCCGTGTTCCCTGGTAGAGCTTGTGGTTTCGGTGTGACCGACACTTTACGCGGGCCTCGATCCTCTACCCAGGAGGTTGTTACCAGTAGGGCAGATGTTGTTTCCAGTAGGTATGAGGTTGTTCCAGTAGGGTTGAGGTTGTTCCAGCAGGGTTGAGGTTGTTTCCAGCAGGGCTGAGGTTGTTTCGAGCAGGGCTCGCCAGTGGGTTACCATCCATCAGGGATGGCCAGTACATCGGTGTTCACCGAGCAGTTCCATCCAGTAGGGATGGCCAGAGATGTTCCGGGCATACCTCCAGCTGGGCTGGGCAGTGGTCCCCGATGTCGGGCTTACCTCCAGCTGGGTTGGGTAGTGGTCCCCGATGTCGGCCTTACCTCCACCTAGGCTGGGCAGAGGTCCTCGATGTCGGGTTACCTCCAGCTGGGCTGGGTAGTTGTCCCGTCACCGACTTTAGCCGGTTCGCCCTCCAGTGGATTGCCCTATTATGGGACTGGGTAGTGTGGAACTCATCGACTTTACGGGTCTCCCTGTAGTGGGAACCCATTGACTTCCAGGGATCCTCCCGCGGGGCTGGGTAGGGGGTCGCCTGTCGACCTTGAGCAGACCTTTCGACTACATAGCTCTGACGAGTTGTGGTTGACATTTCCCCAGAACTCTCAAGTATGAGGAGCGCTTTCCCCCACCAAGACGCATCCTTGTGATGCGAACTAAAATCGTGCGGGCGAGTCAGTGCCGCCCAGAGCGGATAGTGTCGCGGTGCGGTGATTTAGCATTTGACTTATAGTTCGGGGAAGACGTGCGGGATGTTGGGAATCGATGGTGTTACTTCGGGGACTGTTGGATACTCTTTTCTTGGTCTGAGCTACGGGATGGAGATCCCCTTACGACCTTGTTCGGGCTTCTTGTTGAGCATATGGACTTGTATATACCTTGTTCTAGTACCCACTTCTTGGGTTTGGTTACTATCCTTCGAAGAGAGGTGAAGACGCGCGGGGTATTCCACGTGCTTTCCGTGTCTAGCTTCTCATGGTCGGACAAGTCTACTCTCCTGCTATAGGTAGAGAAGACTCGACGAGAAGTTCATCTTCTCACCGTTTCCAACTCCTTGTGTCTGGATGAGTCTACCTCCTTTCTCATGTTGGGTTGAGTTGGACTCTTTACTTTACTTCTTACTGCACTCTCAGTTGTACTCCTTTACTTTTCCTTGTTCGCTCTACTTCTCACCCTTTGGTACCTCCTTTTGTTGCTCCCTCGAGCCTTTGGGGTATCCTACTGTGTATTTTTATACTCACCTCTGCTTGGGCTTTGACCGCACTTGGTGTGACCTTGTAGACCACGGACAGGTGGAGCGTGACTTCAGTGGAGCATAGGAGCTTGGGAGCTTGGACCACATGCGGTGGTAGAGGCTGGGTTTCAGGTGGGAGACCCATCAGCTGTTTCTTTTTCTTTACATGTTGCTGGGTTGTGGCACTTTTTGGTTGGGCGCGTGTTTTTCCACTTTTCATTTTAGTTTACTTTTAGCTTGTTCCTTTTACTGTTTAGAGTTCGATGCACATTTGTGGTATATATATAGCAGTTGTTCTTTTTACTCTTCTTTTTCTTTCTATTACTCTGCACTTTTTCATTGAGTGTGCTGCGTGTGTGTGTGTACAGGTACTTAGGCCAAGGCCTCCCCGAGTTGTTGTGCCTTCGGCACTGGTTGCCAGCCCCTGGCCTATGGAGACGGGCTTGGGGTAGTTGCGGCTCGAGCCCGGGTAGGGTCGGGTCGTGACAAAGTGGTATCAGAGCTAGTTCGTTCCTTGGTACGTAGTGCGGACGTCCCTAAAAGAGGAATTTTTTGGGATTTAGGGGAACCGTGTTAACGTGTCTCGAGAGCGGCTCTCAGGCCAGGGAGTCCAATGATGGTGCGGCGGCCGACATATCCATTCACCAGGACCTTGATAACCCGCTTTTCGACTCGGCATGCTGAGACACTTGTTGTAGGGAAAAGTGGTTTGTGCATCACATAGGACTGAGTCTTGACTGTCCTTCTTGTGTCATCTCCCCATCGTTGTTGTTGTTGTTATATACATATATGCTCATCTGACCGCGGCACTCCTTGATAATTTTCAGGATGTCTCCACGAGGACATCCAGCCAGGATACCATCTTTGGTTCGTGACGAAGACCCTGTGAGCTATGAGACCACAGTCCATGACCCATCATGCGAGCCCCTTTTCTCCAGGTGGTCTGGTAGAAGCACCCCCACCTGTTGAGCAGCAGGTAGTTTCAGCAGAGTAGGATGAGTTTGAGCGCAGGTTGAGCACGCTCTGTGAGTTCCAGCGACAGAGACCCGCTGAGGTTCAGTGGTGAGCCCGACCCTCAGGCAGCAGAGGTTTGGCTCGAGGCAGTGGTTTGCCTTTTCAGGCTTGTGCAGATTCCGACAGATTAGAGAGTGGCTTTGGCATCCACCCTTTTTCATGGAGCAGCTCAGCGTTGGTGGAGTTTGGTAACTCAGCTTCTTGACGAGTCGTTGCTCTTGTGGGGAGACTTTCAGTTGTTGATCTGTGAGGAGTTTTTCCCCTCCTTCTTGCACTTCGTTCGGATTCAGGAGCTTCTGCAGTTTCAACAGGAGGGATGGCGGTGGCCGAGTACGCGGCTAGTTTTGCAGACCGCACATGCTTTTACCTAGACTTGGTCCATAACGATAACCTCCGAGTGCGGAAGTTTGAGCAGGGTCTCTTCCGAGAGATTCATGTTGTCATAGTACCCTGGGGCATTTCCACATATGCCGGGGTGCTAGAGCAGACGCTGGTGACAGAGAGCTTCCTGTCACGTTCCGGAGTTGGTGGTGGCAGCAGACACGTCGGAGCCGAGGCGTCTGTCGCAGCTAGTGGGCTTTGGCAAGCAGGACCTCAACGCAGGTGGATTTCTGACAACCGGACTCAGGGGTGTGGTCGTACACCAAAGTGGCGCCGGAGGGCACCAGTGCAGCCCATAGAGATTTGGTGCTATGCTTATGACGGGCGAGGTCACTTAGAATGAGACTGCCCGACCCAAGTTGTTGGGAGCTTCGGGGAGGCAGCCAGTGCACCACCACAGGAGAGGTAGCGCCGTGATCGGAGTAGTGCCGAGAGAGGTGGTGCTAGCAGAGGAGAGGGAGGAGATGGTAGTGATGGAAGACTTTACGAGGTCTTCCCATCACCACTAGGTTGACCATGTTAGGCTCTAGGAGCTGATGGCTGGGACCACAGACAACCGCGTGCTTTGGATGTCTACGATCTTGTAGAGCATGGAATGGTAAGAGGTAGCCCTTGCGACTCTTTTACATTTTGCAGTAGAATTGTTAGGCTTTGTGTGTAAAAGGCTTCTCTCCCGGCTCCTTGTTTGAGTTGTTACCAGGGTGGCACGAGGCGTCGGTGTAACCCTGTGTTGGTAAAGTAAAAGGCATGAGCCCTATTTCCCTAGTCGATGATGTTGACTCCTTTGCTTTCGAGCATGTAAGAGGGCCTTGGTTGTGATACATCGACAGTGGAACCTTGCATGACCAGATATCCTTGGGTGTTTCACCATATGGATATTCTGAAGGAGGGAATCATCGGGCCTTGTTCCAGGTGAGAGCGGTGATTCCAGTCACGGCGTGTGATGTAGAGGTTTGACTGCGGAGGTGAGCTACCCCCTAGTGCCTTCGGTCAGTTTGAGACCGTGCAAAGGGATGGTGAGGTACCCGACCACCTTTCCCTATCCCCAAAGTCTGGAGTGGGTGCACGACATCGGCAAGGACTGACCTTGCATGAAAATATCAATCCTTTGGTCTGTGTGCGGGGACGCAGAGCTGTGCGTGGGTACTTCTGGGTGTGAGAAAGTCAAGTATGGGCTTAATACCCTGTGTTGCTCCCTAGTTTTTCTTTTCGGGGACGCAAATCCTGAAATATAGAATGATTTAAGAACTCGGTTTTTTCTAAAAAAAGACCTTGTAATATTCTTTAATTTTTTACAGAGCTTCACCATCAGACGGCGTGTGATGCCGAGCCCCAGAGTGGCCGGAATTAAATTTTCAGTGCGTTCACACTGCAAACACTAAATAAATGTGATAAATCCTAAACGGTGATTCAGATCAGAGATCCGAGTGTACGTATGGGTCCTGATTGGGGTTTTTACCCTAGGAATGACATAAAACTTGTCGGTGCGGGATGTTTGGACCCCTCGCTCTCTTTCGGAAGGTTAAACGGATAAATTAATTAATTAATTTATTCGTTTAATGTTGAAACTCTAGTATCTTATAAACGGTGGCTCGTATTGGAAAACCGAGGGCACATTTGAGTTTGGAGCATTCTGTTTAACCTTTGAGGGGTATAAGTTTCACGGGCGCGGGCCGTCTGTGAAAAATGGCCCCAGGGGCATTTTCGTAATTTGGAAGCTTTGGGCATTCAGCTTTATTACATTAAAACGGAAGCTCGGAATCAAATTCAGAGACCACCGTTGGGCTCAAGAGGTTGTGTTTACCCATGGGGAGGTTAAATTTCGACCTCACCAAATGTTTCAGACGCGGGTTAAATTTGAGGGTTTTTAATAAATTAAAATTTAATTAATTCCCCCTTAAATAAACAAACACCCCTCCCCCTTCTCCGTTGAACCCCCTGAAGAAACCCCTCCCCTCTCCTCCTCCATCTCCGGGGATATGGTCCTCCGAGACGACTCCGGCGAGGTGCGGTGATGCCGGCGGATCGTCACGACGCTTCGGGCGAAGCCCCACGAGGTATGATTTGTCGTTTGCATTGTCTATTCCCGTACCTACTTTGAGCTCAAATTTTTTTATCAAAAACTTATCGAATTATCGATAAAATACCATGAATGTGAAGTGCGTTTTACGTTCTTCCCATCGCTTCCTTCGGATCGAAAATCCGAGTTCGGAGATGTTCGCAAACACCCGCCGAAGTTTGCAGGTTTTGGAGTTTTGTGGCGGCAACACGTTGGTACGGGGAGCTCCGGTGTGGAGGCAGTGGGTGCTGGCGGTGAAGGCGTGCGGCAGTAGGCGGCTGTGGATGGCAGGCTGGGGGCGGAGGGGCTACCTGGGTGAGACGGCGGGCGGCCGGGGTTCCGCGCGGCGGCTCCGGCGTAGGGCAAGGAGGAGGGGGTCGTGGGGTGCGCGACCCCGTGTGCGGCGACTGTGACCCGCGCAACGCTGGTCGCTGTGGAAAAGGAGGAGACCGGCCATCAAGGCCAATCGGTGGTGACAGGTTGCAGCGGAACGAACTAGACCAGTGGCCGAGCCACGGGCCGGCTGTGGGCGGACCGGCCGAACCAGGCTGGTCCGTCCCAAGGTGGTTTCCCCCTTTCGAATTTCCGAAGCCCGTAGTTTTCACTACGGGCATCTGTTTTGCATGCCGTTTGCGATAGCGTGGACCTTGCATCGAGGGGAACGTTTTGAGATGGTTTGGGGAATTTTTAATTCCCGAAACGATGCGCCTCGGAGGTGCGAGGCGTCTTTAAGTGAAATGTCGTTTTCTCCGGGAAGCTTGTTTTGAGCAGCGCAGACGCATCCGACGTCCGTTTTGAGTGTCGTCAGTGGCGTTGGGACCCTGGCGCCAGGGCGAAGTTTTCCAGTATGGTTTCGGGCACTGATGATGTATTTGAGGTGCAGGCCCCACGACCGGTCTTTTGAGCAGCGTGTAGCTTTTAGCGACTTTTTCCTCGGATATCCGTTCGGGGCGTGCGATCAGTCGATGTTGGGTGTTTTTCTTGAGGGCATCGCGTTGGCACAGTCTTCCCGTTGTACTTCCGCATGACGGGGCGGACCCCGCGAGGGCCGTTCTGGGAGTTGATAGTGATTTCCAGCCTTATCACCGGGCGACCGTTTTGGACAAGTGAGTAGTCCATCTTATGTGCTTTTTCGAGAGGATCGCAATAGTGCAATCCATTCGTGGAGTTTCAGGACCGAGATGAAGGTCCCACAAAACACTGCTCGATTGCAGTGCGTCGGAATGCATCTTTTTCTCTGGATATCCGTTCCACTCAAGTGAGAAGTCTTTTTGATGTGTTTTCCTGAGGGGATTGCAAATGGTACGAAGTGCCCGACTGCTTTCGGGGCCGAGGTTCGGGATTACGGGACGCCGTTCGGGCGTGAGGCGGTGATGGTGACTTATTCGTCGGATATCCGTTTGTGGTGAGTAAGTATTTGATCTCACATGTTTTTTCATGAGGATTACAATGGTAAGATCTACTTTCCTCTGCGGAGCCTCTTGCATGATCTTATTAAATGTGGAAGCATGAAAGGTTCTCTAGTGGTGGTCGCCCTACCTTTGTAGAGACCCGAATCCTGAATTACATGGACATTACATTACATTTGCGGAATAATTAGTACATAACAAAAACACACACTAAAGGATCGTAATAGTTTAGTGTCTTTGGAAACTCAGAACGTAATCTTCTAATCGTGGTGAAAGTTCTTCAATATCTCCCATAAAGGTCATCCCTTCATTTTTTACCTAAAAACTTTCTTTATATCCTGGGGAAAAGAAAACATAAAAGGGTGAGCTCAAATGCTCAGTAAGGGTAAACAAAAGAAAAAAAAATCAATCACATCATATACATAAGAACATAGATTTTGGAACTCTTAACCTGAAAAGGAGCTCATAATATCATAACATGGGATAAATCATGGCAGTGAAATGTAATCACAATAATCATAACTTAAAACATGAAACTTTGTGGCATTCACACATAATCATAGATAATCATTTCTTGTTAGTCAAGACTCATTGCCAAGACTATCTTAGTGGACAAAGTCCCTTTCTGAATCGAGTAACCCTCGTTTCAATCCTGTTTCACTGAACCGGTATAACCTACCATTCCAGCCATGTCTATCTCATGAGATATAAAATCTTTACCCAATGCATTGGAGGGAGATATAGGTCCCACCCATCTCTTAATGATACCATTCTTATGTGTGCCACAAAATCATAAACCATACATCATAGCATAACCCATGTAATAAAAATGGGATTCTTAAACAACATGACATCATAAAACAATTCATATAAGATAAAGGAATTCATAAACATATTTCCATCACAACATAATAAAATCCATGTAATAATAGGGATAAAAACAGAACCCTTTATTATCTTAGATGGAAAATAACTTTGATAAAACACTTGAACTCCATTCTTGAGGAAAATATCCTTTCTTCTTTAAAAACACTTTTCTTTTCATAACATGTCATACAACTTTAAAATAAATGAAGTTGATTAAAAAATAACTTGAAAACTTGTAAAGGAAGCTTCTTGGAAATAATGTTTTAAAAATCCATTCATGCCGTATAAGTTAAAAAAAACATTCTTCGTACTTTTTTCGGAAAAGTCAAAAAGTACCTCGTACGAAAAACGACAAAAGATTCCTTTCATATCTTTTACAAAAAAACTTACCTAAGGGTAAAATTGGATATAAACTATTGTATAATGATGGAAATAATATTACACATTGAGCGAAAATGGATGTGGATAATAAAATAGACCCCAGTAATTACCAAAGTAAAAACAATCTCGGATAAAAGTGATATTGTGATATTTCCCTTACCTTAGGTCCGACTTGCTTTGTAAGTGTCCGAACCTCCTGTATAATGATTTAAATCATGTTATTGACTTATTACAGAATCATATTCATTGTTATTATATCATATATGGTTCACTTATGACATTATATTACCCGTTCTTTTGTAAATTCCATGTTAAAGAAGCGTTTTGGGTAAAATCGTTTCATTTATCGTAGGTGTTTTGACTTGTTGTTCTTGACATCATTATTACTTATATCATGATTTAATCACTTCCAGAATATAAAATATGATTTATATATCATATATATTCAGTATATATATATATAATAGGTAGATAAATAAAATGAAAAACACCGTTCATGGAGACGATAGTCCGTACGTACGCATGAACGCTGTTTTCCATTCCTTATTGTCTTGAAATGGAAGTAAGTAGATGAAATACATATGTATATATATACATAAATCCAGTAGCTTTATAATGTCATATATTTCATTATTATTTCTTATATATACATTATAATCATTCTTAAATGGTTAACATGGAGAATGAATCTCATCACGTCGTGGAGACGGTAGTCCGTACGTACGCACGAGCGATGATATCATTTCTATAAATATTGAATTGAATTGGAGTGGATTATACAATATATCAGAATCAATATGATGTTGTAATAACTATGTATAGTTATTCTTTACACCATTATACCCATCCATGTAAGGTGGTGGTGGAAAATAGATTACACCACGGCGTGGAGACGGTATTCCGTACGTACGCACGCGCGATGATTTCTTTTTCCGTAGGATGGATAGATGGTGAAATAGGGTTGTTTCATACTTATAATAACATATCAGTATATGAGTGATACTGATGTTATTACTTTATAATGAAACAACCTAAGAAGAAGAAGTGTAAGAAGAAATAAAGATGAAAGAATTGGTAACGGTAATTACCTCTTCTTTGAAGTGCCTCTTTGAGACCTCCTCTTAGGGCACTAAAATTGGTCTTTGAGGAAGACCAGAACCTCTAGGATGTTTCTAGGGAAGTGGAGAAGAGATTTTGGAAGGTGTTGGCCGAGCTTGAGTGCTCAAATTGGTGTGAGGAGGAGGGGGAGGAGGTGTCCTTTTATAGGGGAGGAGAGGGGCACCTTAGGAATTCTAAAAAATATTAATTTATAATAAATCTAACCCCACTTAAAAACCTCCAAAAATGACTCATATTCGAAGCTTAGATGAGATAGGGTTGTAATCTCATCAACCAATCAAATTTAGACATGTTTGGATATTATTTTAAACCTTATCAATTAGATTTAACTCGAAGTTAAATAATTTAACTTTTACCGTGTCTTTTTGTTTTCTTTCACTATATGGTTAATACACTTACTATAACATGCCAATAGAACCCCAAATTGTTTATTATTAATATATATATCCTTATATAAGTCATTTGGCCGAACCTTAGATTTTTAGGAATAAAATAACAATTAGTAATATAATATTTGATTTAAAAACTATTTTGTGTCAATTTTGACACTATTTGATATATGATTTTTGTGAAAGTCATAACAGAATTAAATGTTCGAAACAAGTTGATTAAATCAACATTAATATATCATAGTAACCTAAAAAATTAGTGTAATTCATAAAAAATCTCAAATTACATTTATTTTGGTGCTTATAACATCAATTATGTCAATATTTCATTAATAAGATAATTACTACATCATCGTTGTGTCATAAATAAATTAATTTATTTGATGTCTAAAAATTACAAATAAAATACCATCATGTAGGAAATCTTTTTAGATTTCTAATGAATATTTACAATCGAATTTATCTTATGTATAACCCCATATTAAAAATGATTTACTTATTAAACTTTGATTTTAACTATTTTAACCCTTCTTTAAATAAATTAATAATAAATGTCCTAATCTAATCCAAGTGGGCCTAAATGGTCATATTTTATTCCTAAGTTTGTTTTTGGTCGAATTAAACTTGTCAAATAGAATTAGGACATGTGTTAGGGTAATAGTAATATCATATTTACCCTTAGTTACCCTATTTACTATTAACCGCGGTAAAAAAAAAGTAAAAAGTTACTATTCACCAAAAATTATATTCATCTCATTGAACCACATTTTAGTCCTTGATATTAACCGTGTCTCTCGGATTTTCGAAATTCCATTCACAGAAGTGGTAAAATTATGTTTTATGAAAAATTCAGTTTTTAACCTACCACTTAGTGGTTTCACTATTCATCAAAAATTGAAAGTTTTCAGAAAAATGCCAAAATTTCATCCTAAGCTATATTTCATATTCCGAATTAAAAAATGAAGTCTATTTTACCAAATTCATTTCATATAAGTTGAATTAATTAATTTTATAATTAAATCCCGCTATTAAAACAAATAGCGTGTTTTTACGAAACAATATCTATCAAAAGATTGACACTTGTTTATGTCTGGTTTAAATGTGAAATTACGTCCAATGACCAACATTGTATTAAATTGTAAAAATATATTCTAAATATACTTTAAAACTACTCAAATTAATAATTTATCACCATTAATTATTTCGATTAAAAAAGTTGTTTTTTAATTATAATTTAGTAATTTTCACTATTCATCAGAATATGAAAGTTATCCGAAATGTACCAAAATTTCACCTTAGGCTAAATTCGATACTCCGAATCCAAAAATGATGTTCATTTTGAAATATATGATTTAAAGAATTTTAAAAAGTGGTTATTACTATTCATAACTACTAGTTTTAATAATATTTTAATAGCATATCGTTGTTTAGTGAAACTCGGAATTGCGTATTACACACGCTATCGAGGAAGGTCGCGATTGCGTGTAATGCAAGGCAAGTCAAGGATGCGTGTTGTGCAAGCTCCTTTTGGTGTACCGTACAACACAAGACATTAATAATATTAAAAAAAATATTTTTTTATAAAATCTTGGGCTGTTACATTCTACCCCCCTTAAAATGAATTTCGCCCTCGAAATTCGTCGGGGTTATAAATGGTTTACTATTTTTAAAGTTTCTTTGATAGAAACCCACATCGTAAAAAGGAATACCAAAACATGGCTTTAAAAACTAAAGTATGAAATGTAACGATTACCCAAATAAACTAATCACTGGGTTTCCACATAGGTGAAAATATGGATATGGAAGAGAAATCTAACCATCATGTTCTGATGGAGAGTGGTAGAGAACATGGCTATGGAAAAACCAGTAATTACAAATCCATAGATTTGTGATGATATAAGGTACCATCTGATTCATTTGATATAAGAGAACTAGGACAACATTTTTGGTTTTCAAGATCATTTCCCTAAAGTTAAAGAATTTGAATTAGAATAAATACTTTCTTTATTTTGGTACAATCTCACTATTGTTCGTGCCTTTAACAATTTCCACTTCATCTCTTAAATAAATGAAGTTGAATTTGTTATTCATGAAGTGTTAGCAGATCATGTGATAGAATTACAGGTCATTCCATCTGTCTCAAACAAAAGGTTAGCAAAACTTATATACATAAGTCGATCTATAGTGAGATTAATCATATATGGTTCTTAAAATGGACTTATACATCATATATCATACTGCTTAATAAAACTAGTTTCTACTAAACAGGGACTTCCTGTAGGTCAGTGGTAGGCGATAAAGGTCAGTCGCACTTCAATTGTGTGTTCGATTCCCACAGCCTTGTCCGAAGCGATGGGCTGTCACCCGTCCTGCAGGTTGTCCTTTTTCCAAAACTATATTACTCTAACATCCTATCAATAATATCGAAAAAACAAACAATACTAACTTATGTCAAACATAATCCATTCCAATCTTTAGGCTTATCTATAATACTGCAGTCCACTCTGATAACATAGTGAAAATGATTACCAGAGATTTAACACCATCGTCGATCCCCATATATCAGAAGATAAGTTTTGTTGGTCACATTCCAAACATTCAAAGTCCTTAATCATGTATTCTATTGAATACCTTAGTGAAAACATGAATGCAGTTAAAAGTTAACACTTTCCATATACCAAAATCCTCAGAATTCTATATACTCAAACCATGATATCACGTAGTCCTTATATCAATCATGAGTTCATGAATACTGTCAAATATTTCATTTTCTCATTTTCCCTTCATTATGCGCATATCATGTTTTTTCCAAAAATACCTCAATCACTTTGAATACCACATTTAGACCAATACATAAATATTCCAATACACCATAAAAGTACCTCAACAACATCTTTCTTGAATACCAATACATAAACACTTAAGTCCATCCACTTCAATGACTGTCCTAGAATAAGTCCTTCCTTGATTTAGAAGTATCTTTTTAGGTCAGGGCATTGAGTTGGGTAATGCCCATGTTCTCCACAAATAAGACATTGAACTCCATAACAATCTGTCACTCTATGACCCTTTTCTCCACACAGATAACATCGGTCCCTCCATTTGAGGTATTCCTCAAGGTTCTTCTTCCCTTCTTTAGAAATCTCAATCCTCTTTTCTTTATGCTCCTCAACATGCGAACATGCATAATAGTGTATCTTACTCTTCTTTGATGAATTTGTCATACCGCTAAATTTCACCTTGTTAATCATATACCGCGATGACTGATTCGGCATAATCACAATATCTTTATCTTTAGGCATTACACAATTTTGTTGCTCATAGTCACCAATTTGCCCATTGGATTCAATGTTAACTGAATTCCTTCTGGTTCCCTCCATTAACTAAAACACAAAAAGAATTTTGTGAGAGGCGAAATCATTCTAGGGAAGACAACATAGTAAAGGGGGAGCACCCTCAATATCTAACATCTTAGGTTAAATTCTAAGATCGTTACCGTAGTTATAGGACTATATCCTATACGTATACTTATCCTTAGGGACATCCCTAGACATACCTTAGAAATATCTCTAGGGATCTCACTAACGTTTTCGCGTCCTAGTTTCCAAAGGTTGACTAAAACTTTCCTCTGATACCAACTGTAGAGACCCGAAGCCTGACTTACATGGAAATTACATTACATTTGCGGAATAATTAGTACATAACAAAAACACACACTAAAGGATCGTAATAGTTTAGTGTCTTTGGAAACTCAGAACGTAATCTTCTAATCGTGGTGAAAGTTCTTCAATATCTCCCATAATGGCCATCCCTTATTTTTTTACCTAAAACCTTTCTTTAAATCCTGGGGAAAAGAAAACATAAAAGGGTGAGCTCAAATGCTCAGTAAGGGTAAACAAAAGAAAAAAAATCAATCACATCATATACATAAGAACATAGCTTTTGGAACTCTTAACCTGCAAAGGGGCTCATAATATCATAACATGGGATAAATCATGGCAGTGAAATGTAATCACAATAATCATAACTTAAAACATTAAACTTTGTGAAATTCACACATAATCATAGATAATCATTTCTTGTTAGTCAAGACTCATTGCCAAGACTATCTTAGTGGACAAAGTCCCTTTCTGAATCGAGTAACCCTCGTTTCAGTTCTGTTTCACTGAACCGGTATAACCTACCATTCCAGCCATGTCTATCTCATGAGATATAAAATCTTTACCCAATGCATTGTAGGGAGATATAGGTCCCACCCATCTCTTAATGATACCATTCTTATGTGTGCCACAAAATCATAAACCATACATCATAGCATTACCCATGTAATAAAAATGGGATTCTTAAACAACATGACATCATAAAACAATTCATATAAGATAAAGGAATTCATAAACATATTTCCATCACAACATAATAAAATCCATGTAATAATAGGGATAAAAACAGAACCCTTTATTATCTTAGATGGAAAATAACTTTGATAAAACACTTGAACTCCATTCTTGAGGAAAATATCCTTTCTTCTTTAAAAACACTTTTCTTTTCATAACATGTCATACAACTTTAAAATAAAAGAAGTTGATTAATAAATAACTTGAAAACTTGTAAAGGAAGCTTCTTGGAAATAATGTTTTAAAAATCCATTCATGCCGTATAAGTTAAAAAAAACATTCTTCGTACTTTTGTCGGAAAAGTCAAAAAGTACCTCGTACGAAAAACGACAAAAGATTCCTTTCATATCTTTTACAAAAAAACTTACCTAAGGGTAAAATTGGATATAAACTATTGTAGAATGATGGAAATAATATTACACATTGAGGGAAAATGGATGTGGATAATAAAATATACCCTAGTAATTACCAAAGTAAAAACAATCTCGGATAAAAGTGAGATTGTGATATTTCCCTTACCTTAGGTCCGACTTGCTTTGTAAGTGTCCGAACCTCCTGTATAATGATTTAAATCATGTTATTGACTTATTACAGAATCATATTCATTGTTATTATATCATATATGGTTCACTTATGACATTATATTACCCGTTCTTTTGTAAATTCCATGTTAAAGAAGCGTTTTGGGTAAAATCGTTTCATTTATCGTAGGTGTTTTGACTTGTTGTTCTTGACATCATTATTACTTATATCATGATTTAATCACTTCCAGAATATAAAATATGATTTATCTATCATATATATTCAGTATATATATATATATTAGGTAGATATATAAAATGAAAAACACCGTTCATGGAGACGGTAGTCCGTACGTACGCATGAACGCTGTTTTCCTTTCCTTATTGTCTTGAAATGGAAGTAAGTAGATGACATACATATGTATATATATACATAAATCCAGTAGCTTTATAATGTCATATATTTCATTATTATTTCTTATATATACATTATAATCATTCTTAAATGGTTAACATGGAGAATGAATCTCATCGCGTCGTGGAGACGGTAGTCCGTACGTACGCACGAGCGATGATATCATTTCTATAAATATTGAATTGAATTGGAGTGTATTATACAATATATCAGAATCAATATGATGTTGTAATAACTATGTATAGTTATTCTTTACACCATTATACCCATCCATGTAAGGTGGTGGTGGAAAATAGATTACACCACGGCGTGGAGACGGTATTCCATACGTACGCACGCGCGATGATTTCTTTTTCCGTAGGATGGATAGATGGTGAAATAGAGTTGTTTCATACTTATAATAACATATCAGTATATGAGTGATACTGATGTTATTACTTCATAATGAAACAACCTAAGAAGAAGAAGTGGAAGAAGAAATAAAGATGAAAGAATTGGTAACGGTAATTACCTCTTCTTTGAAGTGCCTCTTTGAGACCTCCTCTTAGGGCACTAAAATTGGTCTTTGAGGAAGACCAGAACCTCTAGGATGTTTCTAGGGAAGTGTAGAATAGATTTTGGAAGGGGTTGGCCGAGCTTGAGTGCTCAAATTGGTGTGAGGAGGAGGGGGAGGAGGTGTCCTTTTATAGGGGAGGAGAGGGGCACCTTAGGAATTCTTAAAAATATTAATTTATAATAAATCTAACCCCACTTAAAAACCTCCAAAAATGACTCATATTCGAATATTAGATGAGATAGGGTTGTAATCTCATCAAACAATCAAATTTATACATGTTTGTATATTATTTTAAACCTTATCAATTAGATTTAACTCTAAGTTAAATAATTTAACTTTTACCGTGTCTTTTTGTTTTCTTTCACTATATGGTTAATACACTTACTATAACATGCCAATCGAACCCCAAATTGTTTATTATTAATATATATATCCTTATCTAAGTCATTTGGCCGAACCATAGATTTTTAGGAATAAAATAACAATTAGTAATATAATATTTGATTTAAAAACTATTTTGTGTCAATTTTGACACTATTTGATATATGATTTTTGTGAAAGTCATAACAGAATTAAATGTTCGAACCAAGTTGATTAAATCAACATTAATATATCATAGTAACCTAAAAAATTAGTGGAATTCATAAAAAATCTCAAATTACATTTATTTTGGTGCTTATAACATCAATTATGTCAATATTTCATTAATAAGATAATTACTGCATCATCGTTGTGTCATAAATAAATTAATTTATTTGATGTCTAAAAATTACAAATAAAATACCATCATGTAGGAAATCTTTTTAGCTTTATAATGGATATTTACAATCGAATTTATCTTATGTATAACCCCATATTAAAAATGATTTACTTATTAAACTTTGATTTTAACTATTTTAACCCTTCTTTAAATAAATTAATAATAAATGTCCTAATCTAATCCAAGTGGGCCTAAATGGTCATATTTTATTCCTAAGTTTTTTTTTGGTCGAATTACACTTGTCCAATAGAATTAGGACATGTGTTAGGGTAATAGTAATATCATATTTACCCTTAGTTACCCTATTTACTATTAACCGCGGTAAAAAAAAGTAAAAAGTTACTATTCACCAAAAATTATATTCATCTCATTGAACCACATTTTAGTCCTTGATATTAACCGTGTCTCTTGGATTTTCGAAATTCCATTCACAGAAGTGGTAAAATTATGTTTTATGAAAAATTCAGTTTTTAACCTACCACTTAGTGGTTTCACTATTCATCAAAAATTGAAAGTTTTCAGAAAAATGCCAAAATTTCATCCTAAGCTATATTTCATATTCCGAATTCAAAAATGAAGTCTATTTTACCAAATTCATATCATAGAAGTTGAATTAATTAATTTTATAATTAAATCCCGCTATTAAAACAAATAGCGTGTTTTTACGAAACAATATCTATCAAAAGATTGACACTTGTTTATGTCTGGTTTAAATGTGAAATTACGTCCAATGACCAACATTGTATTAAATTGTAAAAATATATTCTAAATATACTTTAAAACTACTCAAATTAATAATTTATCACCATTAATTATTTCAATTAAAAAAGTTGTTTTTTAATTATAATTTAGTAATTTTCACTATTCATCAGAATATGAAAGTTATCCGAAATGTACCAAAATTTCACCTTAGGCTAAATTCGATACTCCGAATCCAAAAATGAAGTTCATTTTGAAATATAAGATTTAAAGAATTTTAAAAAGTGGTTATTACTATTCATAACGGCTAGTTTTAATAATATTTTAATAGCATATCGTTGTTTAGTGAAACTCGGAATTGCGTATTACACACGCTATCGAGGAAGGTCGCGATTGTGTGTAATGCAAGGCAAGTCAAGGATGCGTGTTGTGCAAGCTCCTTTTGGTGTAGCGTACAACACAAGACATTAATAAAATTAAAAAGAATATTTTTTTATAAAATCTTGGGCTGTTACAACCTTGTTTGTAGCGGGCCCTTGGCGTGTGATTGCGCACTCTTGGGAGATTGATGTAAGTGGTTCACAAGTTGTGGTTGGCTGTGCCTGGGCCTTTGAGGTGGAGTTGTTACGTCATGCCTTCACGTTGATGTTGGGTGCCATGTGCACGATAGCCTTTGGGCTAGAACGAGGTATACTCTTGGAGTATACAGCAGTGCTTGGAGGTACGTGTGGTTTACCTGAGAACGTTGGCGCGCTTGGTTGGGGTTGACTTGGGGCCACACGTTGGGTGGGCCCCACGTGTGTGTCGTGATCTGCTTTATGTACCTTGACCTCTCTCAATGTAGAGGGTCCCTCTATTCTCATTTTTTTGACCAGAAGGGTGGAGTTTTCCCCTGGCTTTGTGATCGTTTGTTTGACCAGCAGGGTGGAGTTTCCCCTGGCCTCGTGCTCATTTTTTTGACCAGCAGGGTGGAGTTTCCCCTGGCCTGGTGCTCTTTTGTCTGACCAGCAGGGTTGAGTGGTCTCCACCTGGTCTTGTTCTCGTTGGTTTGGCCGGCAGAGATGGTTTGGTTCCTCTGCTTCCTCAGCTGTTAGGGGTTTCAGTATCGTGCCCCTTTCACCGGACATCGACACCATTTGAGACTACGGGTGTTCGTGAAGCGTGGGTGTTTTCCCCACTTTCTGGGATGAGATGTCTCGGTCCGCTTCGATACTGACTCATGAGATTGGAGCGGGATCGCCTTGTGAGGCCTGGTGAGTTTCTCCCGTTGCTCTGTGTTCCCTGGTAGAGCTTGTGGTTTCGGTGTGACCAACACTTTACGCGGGCACTGATCCTCTACCCAGGAGGTTGTTACCAGCATGGCTGATGTTGTTTCCAGCAGGGATTAGGTTGTTCCAGCCGGGATGAGATTATTCCAGGAGGGATGAGGTTGTTTCCAGCAGGGCTGAGGTTTTTTCGAGCAGGGCTCGCCAGTGGGTTACCATCCAGCAGGGATGGCCAGTACATTAGTGTTCACCGAGCAGTACCATCTAGTAGGGATGGACAGAGCAGTTCCAGGCATACCTCTAGCTGGGCTGGGAAGTGGTCCTCGATGTCGAGCTTACCTCCAGCTTGGTTGGGCAGTGGTCCCCGATGTCGGGCTTACCTCCACCTGGGCTGGGCAGTGGTCCCCGATGCCGGGTTACCTCCAGCTGGGCTAGGCTAGGCAGTGGTCCCGTCGCCGACTTTAGCTGGGTCACCCTACAGTGGATTTCCCTATTACGGGACTAGGCAGTGTGGCACCCGTCGACTTTATGGGTCTCCCTATAGTGGGAACCCGTTGACTTCTAGGGATCCTCCAGCGGGGCTGGGCAGGGGGTCGCCTGTCGACCTTGAGAAGACCTCTCGACTACAGAGTAGGGACGAGTTGTGGTTGACGTTCCCCCAGAACTCTCAAGTACGAGGAGCTCTTTCCCCCACCAAGATGTGTCCTTGTGATGCGACCTAAAACCGTGTGGGCGAGTCAGTGCCGCCCAGAGTGGATAGTGTCGAGGTGCGATGATTGATCATTTGACTTATTGTTCAGGGCAGACATGCGGGATGTTGGGCATCGATGGTGTTACTTATGGGACTGTTGGCTACTCTTTTCTTGGGCTGAGTTACGAGATGGAGATCCCCTTACGACCTTGTTTGGGAATCTTGTTGAGCATATGGACTTGTATATACCTTGTTCTAGTACCCACTTCTTGGGTATGGTTACTCTCCTTCCAAGAGAGGTGAAGACACGCGGGGTATGCCACGTGATTTCCATGACTAGCTTATCATGGTCGGATAAGTCTACTCTCCTGCTATAGGTAGAGAATACTCGATGAGAAGTTCATCTTCTCACAGTTTCCAGCTCCTTGTGTCTGGACGAGTCTACCTCTTTCTCTTATTGGGTTGAGCTGGACTCTTTACTGTACTCCTTACTGCACTCTCGGTTGTACTCCTTTACTTTTTCCTGTTTTCTCTACTTATCACCCTTCGGTACCTCCTTTTGTTGCTCCCTCGAGCCTTCGGGGTATCCTATTGAGTATTTTTATACTCACCCCTGCTTGGTCTTTGACCGCACTTGGTGTGCCTGTGCAGACAATAGACAAGTAGAGCGTGACGTCAGTAGAGCGTAGGAGCTTGGGAGCTTAGACCGCATGCGGTTGTAGTGGCCGAGTTTCAGGTGGGCGACCAGTCAGCTGTTTCTTTTTCATTACCTGTTGCTGGGTTGTGGCACTTTTTGGTTGGGCGCATGTTTTTTCCCTTTTCATTTCAGTTTACTTTTAGCTTGTTCCTTGTACTGTTTAGAGTTCGATGCACCTTTGTGGTGTATATATAGCAGTTGTTCTTTTTACTCTTCTTGTTCTTTCTTTTACTCTGCACTTTTTCATTGAGTGTGCTGCCTGTGGGTGTACAGGTACTTAGGCAAAGGCCTCCCCGAGTTTTTGTGCCTTCGGCACTGGTCGCCAGCCCCCGGCCTATGGAGGCGGGCTTGGGGTAGTTGCGGCTCGAGCCCAGGTAGGGTCAGGTCGTGAAAAAGTGGTATCAGAGCTGGTTCGTTCCTTGGTACGTTGTACGGACGTCCCTAAAAGGGGAATTGGTTGGGATTTATGGAAACAGTGTTAACGTGTCTCAAGAGCGGCTCTCAGGCCAGGGAGTCCAGTGATGGTGCGACGGCCGACGTATCCATTCACCAGGACCTTGATAACCTGCTTGTCGACTCGGCATGCTAAGACACTGGTTGTAGGGAAAAGTGGTTTGTGCATCACAGATGACTGAATCTTGACTGTCCTTCTTGAGTCATCTCCCCATCGTTGTGGTTGTTGGTATATACATATATGATCATCTGACCACGACACTCCTTGATAATTTTCAGGATGTCTCCGCGAGGACATCCAGCCAGGATACCAGGTTTGTTTCATGATGACGACCCTGTGAGCTATGAGACCACAGTCCATGACCCATCATGTGAGCCCCTTTTCTCCGGGTGGGTTGGTAGAAGTACCCCCACCTATTGAGTAGCAGGTAGTTTCAACAGAGTAGGCTTAGTTTGAGGGCAGGTTGAGCATGCTCTGTGAGTTCCAGTGGCAGAGACCGCTGAGGTTCAGTTGTGAGCCCGACCCTCAGCCAGCAGAGGATTGGCTCGAGGCAGTGGTTTTCCTTTTCAGGCTTGTACAGACGCCGATAGATCAGAGATTGGATTTGGCATCCACCCTTTTTCATGGACCAGCTCAGCATTGGTGGAGTCTGGTAACTCAGCTTCTTGACGAGTCGTCGCTTTCGTGGGGCGACTTTCAGTTGTTGATCCGTGGGGAGTTTTTCCCTCCTGCTTGCACTTCGTTCGGCTTTAGGAGCTTCTGTAGTTTTGGCAGGGAGGGATGATGGTGTCCGAGTACGCGGCTAGTTTTGCAGACCGCGCATGTTTTTACCCAGACATGGTCCATGACGATAACCTCCGAGCGCGGAAGTTTGAGCAGGGTGTCCACTGAGAGATTCATGCTGTCATCGTACCCTAGGGAATTTCCACATATGCAGGGCTGCTAGAGCAGGCTCTAGTGACAGAGAGCTTCTTGTCACGTTCCAGCGGTGGTGGTGGCAGCAGACACGTCGAAGTCGAGGCGTCTATCGCAGTTAGTGGGCGTCGGCAAGTTGGACCTAGACACAGGTGGCTTTCTGACAACCGGACTCAGGGGCGTGGTTATACACCAAAGTGGCACCGGAGGGCACCAGTGCTGCCCAAAGAGAGTCGGTGCTATGCTTATGATGGGCGAGGTCACTTAGAATGAGACTGCCCGACCCGAGTTGCTGGGAGCTTCGGGCAGGCAGTCGGCGCACCACCACGGCAGAGGCAGCACCGTGATCGGAGTAGTGCCGAGATAGGTGGTGCTAGCAGAGGGGCAGGAGGATCTGGTAGTGGGGGAAGACTTTACGAGGTCTTCCCATCACCACTAGGTGGTCCATGATAGGCTCTAGGAGCTGATGTTTGGGACCACAGACAGCCGCGATCTTTGGATGTCTACGATCTTGCAGAGCATTGGATGGTAAGAGGTACCCCTTGCGACTCTTCTACTTTTTGTAGTAGAATTGTTAGGCTCTATGTGTGAAAGGCTTCTCTCCCGGCTCCTTGTTTGAGTTGTTACTAGGGTGGCGTGATGCGTTGGTGTAACCCTGTGTTGGTAAAGTAAAAGGAGTGAGCCCTTTTTCCCTAGTCGATGATGTTGACTCTTTTGCTTTCGAGCGTGTAAGAGGGCTTTGGTTGGGAGAAATTGACAGTGGAACCTTGCATGACCAGACATCCTAGGGTGTTTCACCATATGTATATTCTGAAGGAGGGAATCATCGGGCCTTGTTCCAGGTGCGGGCGGTGATTCCAGTCACGGTGTGCGACGTAGAGGTTTGACCGCGGAGGTGAGCTACACCCGAGGGCCTTCGGGCCATTTGAGACCATGCAAAGGGATGGCGAGGTACCCTACCGCCTTGACCTATCCCCAAAGTCTTGAGTGGGTGCATGACATCGGCAAGGGCCGACCTTGCGTGAAAATATCAATCCTTTGGTCTATGTGCGGTGACGCAGAGTTGTGTGTGGGTTCTTCTAGGTGTGAGAAAGCCGGGTGTGGGCTTAGTACCCTGTGTTGCACCCTAGTTTTTCTTTTCGGGGACGAAAATCTTGAAATATGGAATGATTTAAGAACCCTGTTTTTTTCTAAAAAATACCTTGGAATATTCTTGAAGATATTACAGAGCTGCACCTTTAGATGGCGTGCGATTCTGAGCCCCGGAGTGGCCGGAATTAAATTTTCAGTGCGTTCAGACTGGAAATGCTAAATAAATGCGATAACTCCTAAACGGTGATTCAGATCAGAGATCTGAGTGTACGGTTGGGTCCAGAATGGGATGTTTACCCTAGGAACGACATAAAACTTGTCGGCGCGGGATGTTTGGACCCCTCGCTCTCTTTCGGAAGGTTAAACATATAAATTAATTAATTAATTAATTCGTTCAATGTTGAAAATCTAGTATCTTCTAAACGGTGGCTCGTATTGGAAAACTGAGGGAACTGTTGAGTTCGGAGTGTGCCGTTTACCCTAGAAGGGGTATAAGTTTCACGGGTGCGGGCCGTCTGTGAAAAATGGGCTCAGGGGCGTTTTTGTAATTTGGAAGCTTTGGGCGTTCAGCTTTATAACATTAAAACTGAAGCTCGGAATCAAATTCCATGACCACCGTTGTGCTCAGGAGGTGGTTTTTACCCAAGGGGTGGTTAAATTTCGACCTCACCAAATGTTTCAGACGCGGGATAAATTTGGGGGTTTTTAATTAATTAAAATTTAATTAATTCCCCCTTAAATAAACAAACACCCCTCCCCCTTCACCCTTGAACCCCCTGGAGAAACCCCTCCCCTCTCCTCCTCCATCTCTAGCCAGATGGTCCGGCGAGGTGACTCCGGCGAGGTGAGGTGATGTCGGCGGATCATCGCGATGCTTCGGGCAAAGCCCCATGAGGTAGGATTTGTCGTTTGCATTTTATATTCCCGTACCTACTTCGAGCTCAAATTTTTTTATCGAACCCTTGTCGAATTATCGAGAAAAGACCATGAATGAGAAGTGTGTTTTCGTTTCTTCCCATCGCTTCCTTCGGATCAAAAATCCGAGTTCAGAGATGATCGCAAACACCCGCCGATGTTTGCGGGTTTTGGAGTTTTGCGGCGGCAGCACGGTGGTCCGGGGAGCTCCGGAGCGGCGCTAGTGGGCACTGGCGGCGATGGCGTGTGGCAGCAGGCGGCTCCGGATGGTAGGCCGGGGGCGGAGGTGCTCCCTGGGTGAGACGGTGGGCGGTCGGGGTTCTGCGCGACGGCGCCGGCGTAGGGCAAGGAGGAGGGGGTCGCGGGGTGTGCGACCCAGTGTGCGGCGACTGCGACCCGCGCAACGCTGGTCACTGTGGAAAAGGAGGAGACTGGACATCAAGGTTGGTCGGTGGTGACAGGCCGCGGAGGACCAAACCAGACCCGTGGCCGAGCTGCGGGCCGGCTGTGGGCGGACCGGCCGAACCGGGCCGGTCCGGCCCAAGGGGGTTTCCCCCTTTCGAATTTCCGACGCCCGTAGTTTTCTCTACGGGCGTCTGTTTTGCGTGCCGTCTGCGGCAGCGTGGACCTTGCATCAAGGGGAACTTTTTCAGATGGTTTTGGGAATTTTTAATTCCCAAAAAGATGGGCCTCGGAGGTGCGAGGCATCTTTAAGTGAAATATCGTTTTCTCCAAGAATCTTGTTTTGAGTGGCGCGGACGCATCTGATGTCCGTTTTGGGTGTCGTCAGTGGCGTTGGGACCCTGGCACCGAGGCGAAGTTTTCCAGTATGGTTTCGGGCGCTGAAGCTAGATTTGAGGCGCAGGCCCCATGGCCCGTCTTTTGAGCAGCGTGCAGCTTTCAGTGACTTTTTCCTCGGACGTCCGTTCGGGGCGTGCGAGCAGTCGATGTTGGGTGTTTTTCCGAGCGTATCGCGTTGGCGCAGTCTGCCCGCTATAATTCAGCACGATGGGGCAGGCCCCGCGAGGGCCGTTCCGGGAATTTACAGTAATTTCTAGCCATATCATCGGGTGATCGTTTTGGACAAGTGAGTAGTCCATCTTGTGTGATTTTTCGAGAGGATCACAATAGTGTGATCCATTCTTGGAGTTTCGGGACCGAGATGTGGGTCCCACGAAGCACCGCTCGTTTGCGGTGCGCCGGAATGCAACTTTTTCTCCAGATATCTGTTGTGCTCAAGTGAGCAGTCTTTTTGACGTGTTTTTCCGAGGGGATTTCAATGGTACGAAGTGCCTGACTGCTTTCGTGGCCGAGGTTCGGGATCACAGTATGTCGTTCGGGCGTGAGGCCGTGATGGTGACTTTTTCGTCTGATATCCGTTTGACGCGAGTAAGTATTTGATCTTGCATGTTTTTCCGTGAGGATTACAATGGTACGATCTGTTTGCCTCTATGGAGCCTCTTGCACGATCTTATTAAAAACTGATAATCTAAAATCTATATAAATAAGAGATCATTATATATTTAATGGAAAAAATATCATGTGTGGAAGAATAGAATGATTCATTATCATATTTCAAAGGGCCTAGAAGTTTTTTATGTTGCTATTGTGGAATTTATACATTTATATAAAAAAAATCCTTTCAATTTTAATTAAAATATATATTCGTAATTTAATTCTAAGGTATGAAACCCAATTTTCATTTCCTTATAAAAACATATTTAAAAAGGTGCTGAGAATCTAAATGACCAATAATATTTTGGAAAAACATGAAAACGTTTCTTAATGGATTATTAATGTTAACGAATAAAAGATGTATATGTATAGAAGAATGTATGGAGATGTGTGGATATATCATGAAGAAACAATTGTTGACATCATCACAATACTAAAGGAAATTTTCTTTAATATCAATGGTTTAGAAATTAAATTTGAATGATTTTTGTTATAAAAAAAAATAAGATAATTTTCTTATTGGTTTGAAAATAGTGTATCTATATTTTATGATATTAATGAACTATCTCATGGTGAATTTTATAATGTAAATATTTATTTTAAAATATGGAAAATATCATATGTTTGAGAAAAATTTCATAGAGTATTTTTTATATAATCAATGATAAAACATTAAATCAAGAAAGATAAAGATGATTACTCTTGAGATTATGATGATAAATATGAAAGGGTGATTACTATAAGAAGATTTTGGGTCTTATGTTAGTGAAAATCCAAAAAATATAAATGTAAGTAAAAAATTTAAATTATAATATAAATTTTTTAAGTATGTCAGTCCTAGGCACTTACTAAATAATTATCAAAGAAACAGATGTGGGGAGTTTGAGGATGAACAATAAATAAATTCCTTATGTAAATAAATCAGGTAAATGTTCAAATGAAGTTATAAACTCAGTTTAAAGTAAGAATAAGATTCCAAATTGGGAATGAATAATTATACTGAAAAAATAATATGAAGTCAACTATAATAAAAGTCATAAATCAGAAAAATATGATATTAAAATGTTTAGAAACACCATGGATCCTATTGAGAAATATGAAGAAACATAATAAATTGAATAAGAAAGTGAATAGATACAAATTGAACATATGTTAAAAGAAAAACTAGAGGCATCTCTTTTGAAAAATTATAATCATATGAAATAAATTTGGCTATTAATAAAATTTGTTTGAATGAAAAATAAAGAATAATAAGAGCTTCAACAGATATTATATAGTTACATTAAAAAAATTTAATCAATCGAGATAAAGGTTGTTGAATGAGGAAGAATAGTGAATGATCTACCTAGAAAACTATATATAATGTAAGTAGAGTTAATAATGACCTAGTCAAGGTGACATGAGCTCTAACATACTCTAAAATTTTTGATTTAGTATTTAAATAAATATTTGGACGTTAATGACAATTTATCTCAAGAATTATTAGAACATTATCCCCTATTTTTGGATAAATATTCAACCAATAATCTTAATACAAACTCTATTTTTAATAATAGTTCATTTATAATACAATTATTATTAAAAAAAATTAAAAAATATTGATAATAAAAATGTTTATATGTAATTGAATAAACCATCTATCATATTACATTGTGTGGTTCAATGTTATGGTTGTCTCGTAGGGCTTAAATTACAATAAAGTTGCAATTAGAGGTATGTACGGTGTCATAGAGTGATAAGATATAGTGTGGAGCCATGGGGTTAGATTTATAGTTGTTCTACCAGTCTCAAGATCATTTAATCATGGAGATGGTGTATGATTTTCCATTCTTCATTAGCATTGGTATACTATAGAATGGTGAAAAAAGACACTCTATAGCCTTACCCGAGTAAACAATAATTAGGAGTTTACTATGAAATAATCTTCATTTTCTATTAAACTAGGGTATCCTGCAATGTAGTATATCACAGTGAACCATGGTTTGGGGTGAAACACTAATTACTACAACATGGTATATGGTGGTTCATTGTGATATTTTAAAAATTATACTTGGAATAAATAATACACCTTATTTTAACTATATATTCATGTATTATTTTCTCTCATTTATCGAGCTCTATAGGTTTTGTACATAGTAGTTATTTTATACCAATTTAAATATTATTTTAACGCAATCATTGGTAGATTGATCTTTTATTATTATATTTAATTCCACTCTCTTATCCCCATGTCTCTATTCAGATTTATTCATTTTGGGGTGGATTCAGATGAAGATATGGTTTTGTTTCTGTGGTATTAAAGATGGGGATTGATGGTTCTTGTTGAGATGTGTGTTAAGGATCCATCCATGGTGTGGTCATAGTGTTAATGGTTCCCTTATTTACTTCATCCTTACACATTGATTTCTAAATCAATTTTTGGGTTAGTAATCTATGTTTTCTACATTTTTTAATGTATGTGTTATAATTTAATGATTTTATCATCATTTTTATATATAGAATGGGTCATCATAATAATATAATTAATCAGTATAAATGGAATTCATGGTAATGGGGAAAATAATGTATTAATTACTTTTGATTAAATTTATAATGGAATTATGTTTTCTTGTTTTTTATTGAAAATAATGAATGTTTGGTGACTTTTTTGTGTTTAGAAATTATGGTATTGAGTGCCATATTGTGTTTATTTTGTGTTTCCACAATAAATAACAGGTTAAATATTTTTATATATCTAATGAATTGGTTTCCATTGAAAATATGTAATTGTGTTATGATACCAATTCTATATAATGAAGTTCGGTGATGAAATTACACCTTGATGAATATAAATTTTTGTTGTTAAAAAATCTTGAATGTGATTTGGGGAATTTATGTTCTCATTTTGTATCTTTTGTGGTTGTGGGAACATTTTTGGGGCTTGTACATTTATGGTGGTGACATCAGTTTTTGTGAAGTTTATTTTGCAGTGACGCTATGGTTGGTTGAAATAAGATGCGATGTGGGATGACATATAGTGGTTGGACGGTAGAGGTTGCATTGAGATGGTTGGGGTTGTGATAATGGTTTGGCATAGGTTATGTTTTTTTAGTGGTGGATGTGAGATGGGTAAGTTGTTTTATGGAGTGTTTTTTTATTTTTCTAGTTATTCTTGAAATCAAATGAAATGTAGAAACTAATATTTCATGGGATTAACTAAAAAAATAATGGGATAAAATTGATATGTGGTAATTGGATTAAATGAATTGAATGATAGATGATATAGTTTTTTAAATGAATGGAGTGTGTGGTTAAATATATTATATAGAATTTGAATTAGAGAAATGAAAAATAATGATCTAATATTGTCTTGTAATTAGTAAGTTCTTAGAAATTGATGAATATGTGATTAAAAGAGTAATTTATATGGTTGTGCATGGTGGTTGTGTATATTGTTTTTGAGAAATACACATTTAGTAGAGACAAAAGCTATAACATATATTGTGAGGTATAATGGTGGTGTTGTACAGTGTTCTAGTGCATATTATGTGATACCATAAGTAATGTATTGTGTGAATTTTATCTACCATATAATTTCATGTTAATTAAATATTCAACAACCTGAGATTCATGACCTTTACAGTTCCAATTGTTTTGGGTTTTGGCGGTTTTTTTACAAAATTCAAATTGCGGGTGAATTAGATGGATGTATACGCCCTGTTATTCACTATACCCTAAATAGTAGAGAAGATGAAATCTATTGGTGTTTGGTATTACCCAGGTGAAGACACATGTTGGGGTTGGAGATTACACAATTGATTAAATTAGTGGGTGTTTTAGAGCTCTCAATAAGGGTGATGATTTAATTTATGGTTGATAGAATGTGGTTGATGTCCATAAAAATTTTAATTCAATTCATTTATTATTATCTGGATGTGGTTATAATGAGTCAATGACTGATTTTAGTTTAAGATCCAACATTTTAAATCATGTGAATCCATTTATTTTTTATAAATAATATTTTTTATCCTAGTAATGATTCGTAATAGTTTAAGGAAGGGTTTCAAGAAGTATAAAGATTTATCAGATCTTGGATCTCCAGTTTTTAGATAAAAATGATGAGGCATCTGGTTGGAACATTTTTAGTGTTCACCATTTGGATCAACTATGCAGCACGAAAGAGTCGGATCATGGTTTTACTAAACATGTGATGGAGTATTCATGGCCTTTAAAAACCTACAATAAATTGTTGTTGTATTATGCATGGCTGGTTTAAAATTACTCTAATACATCTGTCAAACACGTAAGGGGGGTTTGGTACATGGAAAAAGATCGCTCATAGGGTACACATTTTTTTCCAACATTATGCCAAACCATAAAAGGGGTATTTCACCTTGGATAATAATGGGGAACAATTGGTGAATGATTAGAATAATTGTGTGCCACTTTAAAAGGGGGTGAAATTAAAATAACCCCCCCCCCATTTTCCTAATATATTACCCTTTTCTTTCTCCCTCAAATGCATTGTAGGACCACCATGGGGAGCTCCCTCTTCAATATAAACCTATAATTTTATAGATATTCATATTTTGATGCCCTATTAAAGTAAAATTCATCTTGTTGTAAGCATATTAGTAATATTTTGAATGTATTACCTTATATACTCAATTTATCTAACTGTATTGAATTATATTTCTATTTGAGATCATAGTTCCTACTTTCCGGTAGCCTGACTATTTCTCCTTTTTCTTCCATTCTAGATGAAATATTAAGCTGAAATAGGATGAGAAGTCATCTACCAGAATAATATAGTTGGTATTATACTTTTTCACAATGTATTTCTTTTAATATTATGTGTTTTCTGATGTACACCAGACAATCATTGAATCTCCCATTAAATGGGAAATTCCAATAAATAAATGACTATACCTTGCGGAGATACTCCATTAGACCCATGAAACTATCATAATTTATCGACCTAAACTAGAACCACCCCTTGGGTATATTTACCATATGGACGTAGAACATTATAAATTCTTATGACCCAACCACCTACTATTTTTGTTTGGCCATGTCCTTAAAAATGAAATATTAAATTGTGTAAATGAATTATGTGATCATTCGTAAATAAAAAATTATTCTAATAAATAAATAGTATTAAATGGATGATGGAATGTCTTATAATTCACATGGCTCTAATTAAGACCATTATATAGTTTTATAAGATGGCCTTCCTTGTCTATGTAGTGGATCCCCCACATGGGATTTCCTTCACTCTCCATAGGGGACCACCCAATTCATATATATGTTTTCCAATAGTATATACACATCATAGGACTGGTCCTTATATACTATTGATGATTTCATAGTTGTGGCTCTATGGAATCATATGTTACTTCCCTCGAGATTTATAATGGCTTGGATTGTCTACAAGGATTCAACATGATTTCTTAGGACGAGTATATCGTTGGATGATCCCCTTAGGTTCCAATCAGGTCTAGCTTGTGGCTACATTGGAATTTTTCTGAGGGATTAATAGAATTTTCATTATAGGAGTAAAATGTTGTGATTTCATCTATGTATTTCACTCAAACCCCTATATGTGACCCACAAGAGTTATAACTATGAGTTGTGTTGAAATGTTATGTTCAATAATTACTTGATTAAAATATGTATCTATATCATGATTATTTTCTCATGGTTACTTACTTTTATATAGTATGTTATGGGATGAAGTAGGTATGGTCATCCAGGTGTCCAGTGAATAACCTAAACTCAACCTAGGTAATATTACTGTCATATATTTATATTTATTATACCTAGACAATATTAATTTCATATTCACAAGATGGATTATATTATATTTATATTGTGGTGGCCTACTAATTTGTAATCAAACCATTTTTGGGTTGTATATTAGTACCTAGAAATACTTTATTGATTAATGTATAGATAAGGGGAACTACCCAAATAAGGAGTCTTGACTATATCCAAGGATGGAATACAGGAGCATAAGACAAAGTTAGTTCTTGTGATGCTATCAGAGTTTATTTTTTGGTCTTCTTTACTTTCTTAACAGTATGATCTACTTTATCCTATTTTATATTTTGATATAGCATCATGAAATGCTAATTTGTAAACGAAGTTGTATACTATTCTTATTAGTTATTACAACTAATGGATTATTTAATTCTTATACCATATGGATTTCCACTATTTATTTTAAAATTATTATGGATGTCTATTAGACTATTTACCACTTCACCCCACTATGATAAGTAGGTTATAGTACTTCCACCACACCATATGATAATCTATGTGCTATATGAAAGCCTCCGGCATACTAGTAAGGGATCTTGAGGCCATGTGGCCTACCAGGTTAGGTTTATTATGAGTGAATCAAGATTGAGGAATCATAAAGTGGTATCATATTATTTACATTCCTTTTATTACTAATTTTAGTTTTTATATCAAGTAATAAGAAGTTCCAAAATTTCATAATGAGCCAATGTGTTGGAGTAGATAAAGAAAATATAGGGAAACACAATGTTTCTTGGTAAGGTACTTCTTTTCAATTACAGTAGTACAGATTTCCTTTCATGGGGAGGCTCATGTTTTCTATATTTTTTTACAATTATGTATTTCCACACTGGTCCCCATATGGAAAGGAATAATTAATAATGCATCACCATAGGCAATTATTAATTCACATTCCAAACATATTCCAGGTCTTGTTTATTTTCTCATGTGAATTTCATATTCCATATCGTATGTGCCATGATTATTGTACTTGAAAGTGTACAATCATTTATTTACGCGAAGGAGGATTGGTTACATAATGTGTCTAAAAAAACCTAAATTGTTTTTCCCATATAGAATTATGTTTGAACCTTAAATGGATAGTCTTGTCCTACTTATGCCATTGAAACCTTAGTTAAAAGAGTAAAGAACCATTATTGTGATTATATGGAGGCATATTATAATTTATAATTTTTGTGACTGTAGAAATTGTGGATGGTGGGTTATCTAATCGATTCGTTGTATATAAACTGTTTACATTCTATGACAGAATGTAAATGCATGGTTGTAGTTACATGAAGTAAAAACTATAACATACAAATCATAGGTATTTATAACTTTTTAATAGTTACTCTTCTAACTATACATTTATATAAATATAATATTTAATAAACTATAACTCATTAATAAAATGGTTGTTTTTAAATGGGGATGATAATTTGAACTTCAAGAATATTTTTCTCTATAAATTAAAATTGGTAATGCAGATAATGGACCCCTAATGATAAAAATTAGGATCCTTGACCATGTTAGTAAATAGGTGGGAATATCCCTAATGACCCTTTATTATGTTTTATGTTAACGAAACCTAGATATTGGAGTAGGAATTTGTTTATTGACTCTTGTGTAGGATAAATGTGTACAATCAATATTCGTTTATATGATTTCTTTTTAGATATCAATACTCATTCTGAGGAGTGAATTTATAATTGTTGAGGTATTTATCAATGATTACGTCAGGTTCAAATTTCAGAATTTTACTAACAACCATGCCACAGAAGTGGTGGGACCTAACCTTAAATAGGTTCCAGCAATGGTGCCTCGATTTGTTACATGGTTGGGAATAAATTCCCATTTTCTTCAGTTTTTTATTTAGTTAATATGTTTCAGAAAGTAAATAATGTTAACTTTGTCACCTATGTCATATTTTACTTGAGAGTTCAAATATTAGCACCCTCCTAACTTTTTGGGAATTATTGTCCCTAGGTTGGTGATTTATGGATAGAGTCTATTCTACCATCATTATGACTATACAAAACCATTAATAAAGGAGAGTGAATATAACATTGCAAATTATTAGAGGGTCCTCCAAGAGTTCATGGGATGATTTGATCCATGATGATCAACATCATGTTATGGTTCAGAGGTATTTTATATCTAACAACAAAGTTCGTTTCTTTCCTATGATATTAAGGCTTAACTGAGATTGAGAGTTTATTATCCTTGTACAGATAATTTTATCCATTTTGGACAGATCATATAATTTCATAGAGCAGTAGTTTTTTATTCTTACTCTCCTTGGTAAAGAGTTATCTAGAGCTAGTTAATTTGAGGATAGGATCAAGTATTCAATCTAATCACAGTTTAACAAATTCATTACGATGTCTATTTTTTTAGATAATAAATAACACCCTTATATATGAGTTCAATCTATGGGAAGATTAATATATGGAACATGTCATGTCAATACCTAGGCATGGAAGCAATTCATCTATTGACAGGAAGAATCACCAAGAGATTTCTCGTAACAAAAGTGGTAGCCAATGTATCTTTACTAATAGAAGATTTGTATGCCACCTATACTAGAGGCCAAGACTTATGAAGCCCCAATTCATTAAATTCCTAGTTGATGACTAAGATTATGGTCGAATGGGCCAAATTTGTAAGTTTTTCAAAAACATTCCTCTCATGGATAGCGAGAGAGGATTTGAACTAAATTCGGGTTCGGGACCAGGATCTGTAGTACCACGTCATGAAGGATATTGGAGTACAATCTTCCTTATAGGACAAGGAGTTAGATAAGGACTAGGAATTTACGATTCTAATGGCCAACTACAATATAAAGGACATACTCTTTGTATTTATGTTGTAGCTTATCTTCATGAATCAGGCTATATATATACAATACAATTGATCAACGGGAAGCATAGTAACAATCCATATATGGTTCAAGGTATTGTTTTATTAGCCTAGAATTTTGAATAGGCTATATTTATGATGGGAACTTCCCAATATTTTATATTTGTGGAAATTTTTTTAAAGAATTGGTCACTAAATTGAGTATTTATATAGAGTGATTACACATGAAACTCTATATGGAATCCAATCAGAAAGTGCTCACCTATGTAAGGAGTGACCCCATGAAATAGGATGTCATTTTTTATTATAGAACCTATTAATTCTTGAGAATATAGGATTATACATTATTCTTGGGATGGACAGGTTAGAACTATATTGATCCTACATAGATTTTTTATCACTAGAGGGAATCCTTCATAAAACATAAAAATGAAAATATTGTGTAAAAGAGAGACATGGATTCCCTGTTGGGTCGAGCTGTACCAGAGCATCATTAGGTGGGTGCAGTAATAGATCATATTTATAGTATTTTTCTAGATGCTCAAAAAAGAAATTGGACTTCTTCCCCACCCTTGGAATATAATTTCATGGATGTATTCCCCGATTAAAATTTTTAGATTCATCTTGAGGGAGAGGTAGAATACCCCCTTAATATGGTTCTAAGAGAAGAATTGTTCTCTTTCCCACCTTACTATATATGTTCTACTGAGATCTAGAAACTCAAAAGGAAGTTATAGTACCTAAAAGCTAAGGTGTTTATATAGCCCAGTACTTCACCTTGGGGTTCACTGGTTCTTTTCACCAAGAATGTTGGTGGAGATCAAAGGCTATATGTGAATTATTGTAATTTAAACTCGCTTACCATTAAGAACCAGTACCCACTCTAGTTTATAGAATATCTCTTTGACTAGAACTGAGGAGATCAGGACTTCTCAAATATTTATTTGTTGTTGGGATATCATCAAGAATGATTCAGACCTTGAAATATATATCATAAAGCATTCTAGATAATATATTTCATTTTGAAGTATTTAGTAATGTCTTTCAATCAACCAAACATGCTAGTTATTTTCAAAGATCTGATGAATCAATTTGTCACCCATAAATGGATTCATTCATTTTGGTATTCTTGGATGATATGTAATTGTAATCACAGTCTCCACACAATCATGTTAAACATATTGGGATCATGTTCTCAATACAGATTGATTATTAGATATATTCAAAGCTCACAAAATTTCACTTTGGTATTAATAAAGTTCACTTCTAGGGTCACATAATATTAGAATTAGAAGTGTCTATAGACCCAGTTAAGGAGGTATTTGTGTTTTACTATGAGTATCACAAGAATGTATTTAACATGAAGAGTTTATTATGGCCATATGAGTATTATAGAAATTTTGTCCTAGATTAGACACACCTTGAAGTACCTTTTACGGGATTCAAAAAGAAGAGTGTTACATTCTCATGGTTGGAGATTTGTGAGAAGTCCTTTTAGTGACTAAATGGAATGATTGCATTAAAACCAATCTTAATTTTACTATATCCTAACAGAGGTTATTCTGTTTACTATGATGCATCATCCATCGTGTTTGGATCCATTTTTATGTAAGGGGATGGATTCACAGTGTACGTGTCTTAAAATTTTAGGCCACTTGAAGATAATTACACTACATAGGATATTGTACATGAAGAATTTTTACATTATTTTCAAGGTTAGAATCATTTATTGTTGATATAATGGTTCACAATATACAATGATCATAAATGTTACAAATACATTTTCACTTAGTTTGATTTGAACCTCAAATTGTGAATAGGGTTTTAATAGTTACATTATTATTATTTTTTAATTTTTTATATTATTGGGAAATTAAATATAGTGGATAATGATGTGAGTCATAATACATAGACCCTAGTAGTTTAGGTGGATAGTATATAGTATAAACTAACAACTCTCTTATTTGAGATTCATTTAGAGATTTTGGAGTATCATGGGTATCCTATACTTCTAGTTTTTTAAGTGACCTCATTAAATTTGAATCAATTGAATTTGATACAGATTTTGGATCATGGGAGATTAACCCCAAGGGAAGGTGTATCAAATGGGGATCCACATCTTTGTTTGGTCATTAATATGGACAAGTTATTGTGTATACGTGGTTGTTTCTATGTACTTGTTGAAATGTGAGAGGAAGTTATGGGATAATATTATACCTTCAAGAGTTAAATACATATTAGACTCACCAATATTTTATATGACTTACACCGCTATAATTGGTGTCTTTGTATGAAAAGGATGATATCCTGTTTTGTTACTCGGTGATCCACATGTCATCACTTGAATGCAGAGAACCAGCGAAGCAAAAAAATATTATAGTTATTAACAATTTATGATTGGAAATGGGAAAACATCACTATGGGTTTTAATGGGATTACAAATTTCACCACATGGAAGTGTTTTAGTATGGGTGATTACTGATTGGATGATGAAGTTATCTCACATCCTACCTATTCAAGAGACCTTTTTAGTGGGTGAACTAGGGTGTTTATAAATCTGAGAGATTATAAACCTTCCTAGATTACCACATACCATTGTATCATAATGGGATGATCATTCAACATTATATTCGTAGTCATGGTTGTAGAAGGATCTTGATTAAAATTTAATTCTAAGCACAACTTATCACCCTCATATTTATGGTTAATCATAGCATAAAAAACGTGTTAGATGAAATTATTCAATCATGAATCGTTGATTTTGAATATTCATGGGAGAAAAACTTATCAAACATCTATTTTTCAAATAATAACATCTTTTAACCAACTATACAAATGGATCCTCATGAGGACCTATATGGAATGGTGTTTTGTTCACCTCTATTATTGTAAGATGTTTTCGAGTTAGTGCTACTAATACCTATTCTAATTCTCGAGACCTTAGAGTAAGTACAAAAATTTAGAAACCATATGGATAAATCATAGTCTAGGTAGATATCTTGTTCCAACCACCATTGGCGACCTATGGATTTTGAGTTTGGGGGTTAGGAATTCTTGCATTTCTCATCAAGATTGGGTCATTGATGAGTTTTGGGGAGGGAATGTTTTCACCTAAATTCTTTAAATCATTAAATATTTTGGATTGGGTCAATTCTATATATTATTTAATAACAAATACTCAAATATAAAGGGTTACATGTGATTTTTTTCATGTTTCTCACTTGTTTTGTTATTATTCATTCCAATCTCTTTTATATCATCCAAATGAGGTTGAGTTGGATGTTGATGCGTCTTTTGAGGGATACAATACTTATATTTTTTATTGAAGAATAAAGGGTCTATGAGAAAAGTCAACTTTTATAGTTTTCATGATATAGAATTTATTGTATGTAGTGGATGGGATCTAGGAGAGAGAGGCTGATATATCTGCTCCATGGCCATAAATATTCCTATATGACATTAATCCACCATCAGGGAGTCTTTGGGATGAGTTGTTTTATGAAGGAAAGTATGTAAAATTTTATATTTTGATAAGTTATGAATAAATTAATTTTTAAAACTAAATCCTTTTTATCACATTAATAATACCTAAAATATTAAGAATTTTTTTGAATGGATATGTAGATATTTCAGTGTCAAGAGAACATGTTTTTAGAGAAATAGGATGAGGAACATAACCGGTGCATTGTTAGTGCTAATAATGAAGCTCAAAAATGTCACCATAAATAGGTGGGTCAAAAGTTTTTTAACCAAGTGAGGGTGGTTGCATGGAAATTCATAACATACAATAAGTTGTAGGTATATTTTTCATGGTTGGATCCTAGATTATCCTAACCATGTTCCAAGCATACAAGGGGCATGAATCTGGGATATTGATCCCTTATGTGTTTAACATGGTATGTATTACTATGAAACTAACCATGTCAGTCGTATTACACCATTGACAATACTAGTACCCAATTGGGGCATAGTTAGACTAACCATATTCCCATACATGTGCCTCTTTAAAATAAGGTAAACCTAAAAAAATATGTATTTTCCCTTAAAATTTAAGCATTTTACTCCTCCCTAAAATTCTTAATATGAAAAAAATTCGTAGATACCTCTTCTCCATCAATTTAGACTTTGAGAGATCTTCACTGTCCCGGAATTGATTTAAAATCATTTGTTGTATTAGAAGCCTCATATTAATCCTTTGAATCGGTTACCCTATTTCTTTAATTTCCCTAACCATATTTGATGATATTTTTATGTGATATCATATGCCATGTTTTCTAGGTATTTTTAAAATTTCCACAATTTCACCACTTCTATCTTGAACATGAAGCTGAGATAGGTAGATTATTTGTTTACTCTCATGAGAATAGTGAGATGATACTTTTCCAAAAAGTCTAGTATTCAATATAATGCATTAACGTTCCATACGTCAGACTTTTTGTGCATCAAACAAAAAATTTGAAATTCATGTAATTAAAAGGTGATACAAACTTGGATATATGGCATTGTAAATGGTTTCTGACCTTGACTACAACCCTACATTGGGTGTGTTTATCATATTCATCATGAAATTTATAAATTTTTATTACCACACAACCTCCTAGGTGGGTTTGGGATTTTCTTTAATAATTAAATTTTAAAATTAATTAATTCATTATATAGTACTTGATCAATAATGAAGTACAATCATGACTAATTGTATTAAATGGAAGATGGAATGGCTTAAAATTCAATTGAAAAATATTATGACTATAGTATAATTTGATTGGATTTCCATGATTCCCTATCTGGATTTTCCTTGACTCTCCTAATAATTCCGCCTAATTCATGGATTAATTTCTTATGATTAGATTTCCCTCTTGGACTCGATCCTTGTATTTTATTGATTCCTTCTTGGGCATGGTTCCGCAGACTCATCTGCTACATCCCTCATAATTTAGAATGCCTTGGATTATATCCTCAAATTTGGATTGATTCCTTGGGATGAGTAACATCATTGATAATCTACTTAAGATATAATAAAGTTTATATTGTGCCTACCGTGGGATTTCTCCGAGGGTAGAAAAATATTCTTATTATTGGATTTCAATACTGAGGTTTTATACCTGGATGTCATGGAGACACCTATAGGTGGTTTGAAATAGTTAATATAATGAGTTGGCTCAACCTTCCACTATCAAAGATGCTTTGATTATACATGGTACCTATATTATTTCTATTATCACATGGTATCTTACATAATGTACTTAATAATTTGGTTGAAGTATGTATGGCCATACAGGTGTCCCATGAAACACGTGAGCTATAAATGAGTTATATTTACATCATTTACTTGTATTCGTTATACCAACACATTTTTTATTTCCTATTCATATTCCAGATAATATAATAAATCATTCGAAACTTCCTAATGAGTTTTACTCACAACCTATTTAGTCTTATTATTGGTTTGTATAAAAACATTATGTATGAAGTTATAGACTAGGGTAAGTAACCAGCTATAGAGGGCACAATATTATCCTTGGATGGATTATGAGGGAATATGAGTGAGATAGATCCAATGATGATAATAGGGTTTATTTTTTGGTCTTTAAAAAAATTTTATAGCATGAAATAATGTATTTTGGATTTATATTTTTATATATATTCATTAGATAATTATTTTTTATAAGACAATGTCAACTATTCCCATTGGTCATTATTACATCTAGAGAATTTACTTCTATTTCCATTTGAATTTATTGAATTTTAATTTTACTAAATCTGTTATTTTATTATATTGTTTCCCATTATTCTACACTATTATAAATTGGTTATAGTATTTAAACTTCACTATATTATACCCACACTACTAGTATAAAACCTCTTTCATATAGAGATGTGCACTTGAGGTCATGTGGACAATAAGTATTAGATAATTATGAGTGAACAGGTTTTAGGAAATCGCAGATTGCACTAGAAAGTAAAACATACATGTTGGGTAAAGGTTGTGATGTGTCTCAAAATCCATTATAGGGGGATAGATATCTGATAACATATGAATATAAGGGATGGGGGCACATGAAATTTGACATTGGGGTCAGAGAGTAGAAACCCCTAGAAATAATAGTTGCGTGGAACCTTTGTTATGTTTTATTTTAAAATTACCAATGTTATTTGGTTATTATCAAATTTTATGGAATTTATTGGTTACTAGACCTATTTATTTTCATTTTCATTAAAAATTTATTCACTGGTGCATTAGTATCCACTTATCACATGTGAATAAGATACCTTTGGTATAATATTACTAGGTATACATGTTACGTTCACTATTTATATATAAATTATTTCTAGGACACAATCATGATTTTATGGAATGATATTGATATCACTAGATTAGATATTTTAGGTTTTTAATTGCTTTTATAATACTTCTCTTTTCTGGTATCATTTAGAGTTTTTTATCTATATGTTTTGGAATTTTTCATGCATTGTGGGATGGTTTGGCTTTCCTATTTTTAATATGTCATAGAGTTTTTTGGTGGATGATTTATCCTATAAACCCATCATTATTTTTTATTTAGGTTAATTCAATCTATATGAGATAATTTTATATACTCTTTCTAGTATCCAACCTGGAGTATATGTTTAGTGGGACTTGGGAGTTTAATATATCGCTTACTTCGTTATCACCTTAGGATGGTTACAGTTAGAGGGCGGGTGAGGATAAATTGGCATCATAATATTTTTTTAATATGTTTGGCTGATATTGTAGTTATCAATAAGTGAGTTTTTCATGGGGTGGTAGGGAAACAATCCTCGTTGATCTTGTTTCATGGTATAGGTGATAGAGACAAGCCTTGACATCAAATTTAACCCCCCACACAAATCTAATGAAAGGTCAATGAATCTACTAAATGACCATGTTAGGTGGTGCCACATATAGGGTAGATACATAGGTGAGGTACATGATTCATTATTGTTTTTGTTTTTGATTTAATGAGGTGGTTTTTGGAATTTTAAAATTATTTTAATTAAATAAATCATCGTAATTTCAGTGTGTTTCTTTGATTATGCCAATATTTTAGTTGTTATTAATTTTTTTGTTTCTAAAAATATTTATATGACCTAATCAAATTAGTAAAATAAAAATTAAAAAACATGATCTATTTTTAAAAAAAATGAGACTCAGAATGTGTCATTCCCTTGTCGGTTAAAAAATTATTCTTCAAGAATTTAATTTGTTTCATTTATTATAATTAATAAAAGTAAAAAATATTATATTAATATAAAAAAAAAATTAATCATGATCAATTAATTTTATTGTGAGTGAAATCTGAATTTTGGATACCTTTATGGGAAATGTTACCTTATATAGACTTCATACTGCAATGCTAAAATGTTTGTTTAAAAACTATACTTTTGATTATTCTGATTTCATTTCACGTTGATATAGAATGATTTATTTATTTATGATTTATTATAGACATGATATTAGGATTTTATTTTAAATTTTTTTTGGTGATCTATATTCTAAAATTTCTATTAAATGACTATCTGGTTTATTGGTAATCTTTCTATACTTGAACCCTTTTTTTCTAACAATCCCCTTTATTTTTATCATTTATTATGTGTTGTTATGATAATTAAATGGGATTTTGTGTTTTTCTATTAGAAATTTTTTATAGGGAAATAGTTTTGGGTCATTATTCCAAAATTTTGGAAATTGATAAAACATAATTAGTTATAACTGTTAATGATTATAACGTCTTCCAAATCGAAAAATAAAAATGTTTTTCCAAACTTGGGTAAAAACATATGTTATGCAACATTCTATTTTTGAACATCAGAATATGTGATTCATTCCACGTGTTACATTATTTATAATGAAATATATCTCTCAGGTTTTAGGAACATTTTATATTAATAGGTTAATATTATCTATTTTAATGTTTTGGGAAAAATGATGGGCATGCTTTATGGAATCCCATAGAGACATGGAACATGTTTTCATGAAAGATCATATTCTTCCAAGATTGGAAAATTTTATTTTATTGAAATAATTATTCATATACATTTTAATATATGATAATCACTCTATGATTATATGTTTAAATATAGGTGATCATGATAGTAATGATCATTTAAAAATAATCATATCATTTACCAATATATGGGAAGAATGTCTAAATTTTAAACCATTTTTATGTCTTGTTATAGAAATTTCTAGCGTGAAGAAATTCTATCATGTTTCATGTTTAATATATTCTCTTTAGAATATGAAATAATTTAATGTGTTTCATATGTTTTAATTAAATATTATGGTATAATAATTTTACCATCGTTACAATGTATTAAAAAAATTTCATCGGTTATGAAATGATTAAGGTTGTTTGTTTTGAGCATTTTATGTGTGATGTGAATTATTACAGCGTGTTCATTTTTAAGTATATTATTTGAATAAATGTTTTATTATTTTAATTATGAAATCATATTGTATATGTAATGAGATATTTTAGTTGTGAATTAACACATGGATTTTAAAAAATTTCCTATGAATTTGGGACTATGATTCCTAGTTAACCAGGTTATTCAGAATATATTATTTAAGTATGCTAACCATGATTCATGCAATAAGTCATATATATTTTTTGTTTTTCTGGAAGAAGGCTTCTATTTTTATCATGTGGTTATCATAAGTGTGAAAATATTTTTTTGTAGTACCAAAAAAGTGCAGTTTTTTATTGTTAATATTCTTACATTTTGGAGTTACATAAATATAACGCACGGTAATTTCAAAAAAAAAATAACTTCAAATTATTTAGTGTCATTTTATTATCTTTATTATTTATTTTTTTACATTTATTTTATTATATGATATGATGAAAACCAGTTTTTAAAAATTATTAATTTGGGTTTTAATTACTTTTAATGTAGAATTTTTTATTTATGATGTTAAAATTTTGTATCCATTATGTTTCATACCATATATACTATGTGAAGTGAACATTGAGATTATGTATCGTGTTATTTTGAACATGTATCACTTATATGAATATTTATTGTAATATTTATATTAATTGAATCCCCCACCTCCCACAGATGTTTAATCACTTTAATCTGACATTGAAATGTGTTTTTTGGAAATATTTATATTAGTGTATATGAAAATGTTGTCCACCTAAATTTTTAGGAAAGAATATATTGATTAAAATATCCTATTAGTTTTATTTTTTTATTGATATTATTTTTTTTCTGTTCAATGGAAACAACAATATGAAAAAACGGAAACTTATTCCCCATTAATATTTTTCGTACCTACAACCTGTTTTAAAACTAGGCTGGAAAGTTGTGGCCACCGAAAGAATAAAATGTATTTATTTGGTTGGTTGGGTTATCATTGATTTTTGTGCTTGATCTAGTGTTGTTTTATTGATTTACCAGTTATTGGAAGAGTTTACAAATGGGGTTTAACATGGATATGTGGAATAAAGGTATCTCGTGGAAGATTTGAGTTTGTATGGTGTTGTTCTTGATGGAGGATGTTGATGTGATCATCTGAATTTATTGGGAAGGGGGTTATGTTGTGGGGATATACATAGATTTATGTTATTCTTGTGATGTTTTGACATTCCTTGTGTTATTATTGAAGTGATTTTCTAGTTTATACAAAACTATATGTTTCCTAGTTAAATGAAATACCATTTATGCACATTCAAGATATAAACCTTGGGTAAGACAATGGGAGTTCATAGGATATGTAATTACTAAAATATCAATAACAATAAGTAAAACATTACTCTACTAAATCATTCATCCATTATAATGGGGATTATTTAGTGGCAGATGTGGTTCACATTGGGTTAGTAGAGATTCTAGATTAGATTTGATTTTCTTTGGTCATTATACTATTATAGAAAGAGTCTTATAGGTGGTGGGAGATAATTTACTGTGATTCATAGGATATATATTTGGGGAAATTAATTGACATATTCAAGATCATTTTCATTATTGAGTTTCGATGTTTAATCTATTGAGGTATGGTCATAAAGAAGATCCCTCCAAAGTATTTAGGAATGAGGAATAAAATTATATCAGTTGTATTTCTCCAAATTCCAAAAGGAATATAGTTAGGTTTTATACTAAGGATATGGCATGACATAAAACATTGGGATAGAGTGGTTTTAGTGATCATGAGTCCATTGATCTAGTATATTTTCAGAATTTTGATTTGTAGAACTATCTGTATGACTGACTCAATATTCAAAATGATTCCTAGTCTTTATTAGATAGTTAGTAGAGGGGGTATGTCCAAGTTGAGTTCTAATATGTTCAATGAATCCTTATAGTGGATTTTGAAATTCCATTGAGTGATTTTTAAAGAAATATTTATTTATTTTTATGTGATTTTAGACCATATCTTCTCAAATGGAATGGATTATTTTAAATAAGCTGATAGATTTGTTTACCATGATTTGGCCAATTTTAAAACAATTTTGTGGTAGAAAATGAATTTCGGGAGAGTTGGACACAAGTGGGTGGGGGGATAGCTCCAATTTGAATTCATATGGTAGTAGAATTTTATTTTATAGTAATATATCATTGTAAATATAGTTTTTAAGTGATAATTATTTAAAAAAATCAATTGTCCCTTATAGATGATTTTATTATTGTGTTGTTCATTTTGAATATGTTTTTTTACCATGAGTGTTGTTCTGGGATCATATTTCCTATATATTCGGATCTTGTTCTTCCATTATGTATTCGTGTTCTAGATATAATTATTTTTCTAATATGTAACTTCTCGAATTTTTGTTCATAACTTACTTTTTTCCATTCCCCTTCCCATGTGTTGTTATTCTAGAGGATATGAATTATTAAAGATGTATCTAATGTAATGTAATAAACCTTTTAACCTTTTTATTTACATGGATCAAAGTGACAGATGTGATAGGAGTATATTTAATTTATATATAAGGATTTTGAGTTTTAATTTTAGTTATAAAAGTATATTTCAATATGGAGTTATGGGTTGTTCCATAGTGGTGGTTCTTGTGACATGGAGTTGTGGTTTGTGAAATTGTGGAGGTTCTTATTATATAGATTTACAGTACTACGTGGAATCCCATCGGATTCATTGAGGATTATATTAGTTTTATTAGTTTTATATTAGATATAGCATAGACCTTATGATTCAATGTGGAATCCATTTTATAGATGGCATAATTCCATAGAGACATATACTATGGTGTGAAGTTTTTATAGTCATATCTATTTTGTGGTCATTTTTTTGTAGAGAGGCATTATATCATGGTCTCCTTATTTGGATTTGTAATTATAATATTTTGGAATAGAGGGTATTCAATATCCTTTTCCAATTAAATATGATTTTTTTGTTGAATATATCATCATTTTTTGTGTAAGTTGAATCAGGGTTCTTTATAATGTAAATTCTCTACATTACCAATGATTTTGGGTGAAGACATAATTACAACCATGTGGTCTATGGTGTTGATTTGTGGACTCTATATGGTTATAAAAGGTATAAATTTCAAATCCCATTTGAACCCTATATTTATCCTGTAATTCCTCATGGTTATTGGATACTCCAAGTTCATCCCTATGAATACATTAAACCCCTTTCAACTTAATTTCATCCCCGTCTTGGTAGATTGATCCTTTTTGATTCAATGTTATTTCCCACATTTCACCCCTTATATCCCTTCCTTATTATTTATTTTGTAGAGCTTGTTACTGAAGAGATGGTCGGTTTTGGTGGTTTATATAAGTAAATATGTGGTTCATGTTGTGTTTAAGGTTAGTGATCCATATTTGTGGTGTTCTTGGTCATGAGGATTCAACTTCTTCATAGATATGTGGTAAACTTGTTTGAGGTAGGGGATCCTTGTTTACTCCCTTTTCAAATGTATGTATAGGAATTTCAAGCTTTTATATCCCTTTAGGTGGATATTATGGTCATCATAATAAGATAATTAATCTGTTTAAATGAAATTCAAGGGATGGGAAGTATTCAATTGTAGTTAATACATCCGATGATATTTCATGTGGAATTATGATTACATTATAATGTTGCAAAAAATCAAGGTTTTTGGAATACTTTTTGTGTTGTGAAAGTAATGTTTGTGGGAACCTTTTAAAAATGATAGTTTGTTTTTTCCCCAAATAAAGGGTTATGTTATAATATATAGCTAATGAAATGTTTGACCATGGAAATCATTAATTATGTGACAATACCCATGCTAAGTAATAAAAAATGTGAACTGATCATTCTTGTTAAATTTTAATGTGTGGTGTAGTAAATTAGGGAATCTGTTTCTTAGTGTTGATGATATCATTGGGTATCTATTGTGGTTTTCAACCTTCTTGGGGCATGTATGGTTATGTAGGTGAACTTATTTAGTGTGAAGCATATACAAATTTCAAGAGATTGTTGGTTTTAGTGATATGTGATTTGGGATGATGTGTGATGGTTGTATTATAGATATTGTGGTAAGGTCATGGGATATATTGAATTTTGGTGATGGTGGATGTGATATGGGTGAACTGTTATATGCTGTGGTTGTGTTAGTTTCTCAGTTATCCATGGAATTAATTGAAATGTTGAAGTAGGAATAGCATGGGACAAATTTAAATAATAATGGGATGAAATTGATTTGTGGTAATATTATTAAATTAATTAAATCAAATAATATATGGTTCAGTAAATGATTGTGAGTGGGATGGAATTTATTATGAAGTAATTTGAATATTTAATAGAACAATAATAAATATTATTTCTTGAAACAGGTAAATTATGTGAATAGGATGCATATTTCAATAAAAGTATTATTTTTTATGGTTGTGTGAGGTTATTGTTTTGTGTGATTATTTTAGTGTTCTCAATGGTGTTGGTGGATATTGTGATGTGTAATTATGGTGTAATGGTGTGCACTAGTGGATTTTATTTGAACCTATATGTTGGGTATTGTGTGTTGTCTATCAAACTTTTATTTTCATAATATTTTTATATGAACCGCGCTTGATTTAGATAAACTTACCAATTCCCAAATGATTTGGGTTCTAGGTGTTTTGTCCAACATCTAGGCTTCTGGTGAATTGGATGGTTGGTTATCCCCTATTTCCTACTCATCATGTAGTATTATTAAATAAGACATGGGTTGATGTTGGAGATTACCCTAGCAATGAACCATTTTGGGGTGGGAGAGTACCCCATTGAGTATATGGGTTTCTCTTGAAAATTTCCCAATGAATATGAGGATGTGAGATATAATGGGTACATTCATGGTTATAGTGGTGAATGAGTTAAATTTTCTTTACGTTAATGATAACCTACAACATATGTTATGTGGAAGAGGTTGTGATATGATGAAGACTAATTCTAGAACCAAATTATAGACCTTGTGATGGTGTGATAGGTGGGGATGCACCTCTACCCACAAAAGATGTAACAAAACATTTTTTTAAACAAAATCTCCGTTCAGTAACATATACAATAGACAACACCATGGTTAAACGAACCATGAATATTATTATTTAAATATGACCGTTATAACCTAGTTGTTGTATTTTAAGGTATAGATATGGTTAACCACATTATTAAATAATTTTATAAGGGGTTAATATCAAGTATTTGTAAATAATAAATATGTTCTCACTTTTTTCTAAAGTCATTTTATTTACCAAAAATACATTTTCATAAAAAGCTTTTTTTTCTTTTTGTGAATAAAAAAATTAACTAATTTCTCTCAATTTAAAATAATTGAAAATTTAAAAAATTTAATTTTTTTTTCAAATTATTATTTTATAGTCATATTAGAGTGAATTTTTTAATAATTTATTGAAAAGATTCATTTTTTCATCAATAGTGAAAAATAATATATTATTTAAAATTAACATTATGTTCTATTAAATAAATTAATTTAAAATTCATAGTATAATATTTATTGGGAATTAATGTTATAAAATATCCATTTTTTTATAGTAATCTAATTATTTTCATTATAATTATAATATTTCATTATTTTTATAAAATTCATATTTTATGATTAAAAACATATTTTTTTAATGGTATTAAAATACATAATGTGTTACTATTTTCTAAAAAATAAAACAATATATATATGATTAAAATTGAATTTATAGAATATATATATATTTATACAAATTTAAGTCCATAAAATTATAATTATATGTCAATTGTTATTGTATGATCATCTTCTACTTGAAAAATAAATTTTTTAAAATTTTTTTTTTCAACCCATTATGTGGGATTACATTAAATTATATTTCTCCAATTATGTGAATTTAATTTGATAATATTTACAAAATATTTTTAACTTGAATAATTAATAATATCTAATCCCATAACCTAATTTCATTTGTAATTATTATGAAAAACATAGAAAAAAACATGTTATCAAAGTTATGGTTAAAACATGTTTATAGTTGTTAAACTAAATATATAAGGGTTAAAATTACAATTAATCATGAGTTTGTCTTGGGGTATATTTTTTTCAACAAAATATATTTTTATGGAGTTATATAATATAAATTTAAACATTAATTTGACTACGAACCCCCAAATTTACTTGTGAGAAGACAAGTTATATTTTATTAAATTAAAACTATTATTGAGTCATTACATATAATGGAAGTGTTGTAACATTCCATTTGGATTTGGTTTGATGAAAATGTCAAAAAAATATTCATTTTTTTATCTTACACAACAAAATATAAAAACCCATTTATTACCTTATATCAAGGTAAACTCATTTTTACTCTCAAATCATGTATTTTCGTAGAAACTATTTTTCATGTTTTTAAAATTCATATATTAAAATTAATTTATTCCCAATGATGAAATGATGTCTGATAAAATGGATTATGAAATATTAATCACTAATTATAAATTATTTTATATTTCCCCTTTTATTATTGTTCATATAATTTTTTATCATGGTAAATAGTAAAATTTTCATAGTTAACATTAAAATTATTTTAAAGTCATTTAACTTGAAGGTAAGACTTAAAATGTATCCAAAAAATGTATAAATGTTATCGGTTTAATTTATCATGACCATATCATACCATATCATAGAAATTTGTGTTTTTCGTGATACTGGGAATGATTATGATATATATATATATATATAATTTAATCTTTTATGAAATTCTTTGTGTTTCATTTACCTCCCCAATAAAATGATAACATATATAATCTATTATACTCACTTCATGTTCCTTATATCTAATTGTTCTGGTATTTCCAAAAAACCATCTTTCAATGATTAAGGTGTTAAACGAAATAGGTTTCTCTATGAGATGATAATCATCAAAACCACACTATTTCCTTTTACATATTATTTTACACATTAAATTATGTCCTCAAAAATAATATATAAAAACACCATAATATTAAAAATAATAAAAAAAATTTTGTGGAAAAATATTTATCCACCTCTTTTACCATCAAAGGGGTAATAAAACAATCTCTAATGAATATGGTGGACTATCGGTTCACAAATCGATGTAATTTTTCTTCTATTACTGACTAGAATGGAATATTCATAATTATAGAAAAGGTCAATATATATAATAATTATGAAATAATATTGATTCTATAAATCTAATATTTTATATAATTCCTTACTGTTGCACCAATTAATAAAATGAAAATCTTACACATGCATACATACTGCCTTACATCTACACAATTGAATTTGATTTATTTTCTATATACAAATTTCATGAATGATTCTAAAAATGAATCTAATTAGTATAATTATATATATGATTTAAATTTATATTATTTACAAGAACATAAGAATCCGTAGAAAAACATTCTAGAAAAAACAAAGAAGTTAACACCCAAAACAATGGTAATAAAAAAATATTATTAATGAACGGGTGATAAAATGTTATAAGTAGACCATATATGATAATAAATTTTTAAATTTTTTTATTTTATAAATTTATAACTTGTTCAAAAACATTATAAATTATTTTAAATCATGTTAAACTAAATAGAAACTTGAGATAAGATGTTTTTAACTCAATTGAAATTCACTAGGTTATACTTCTTCTTCATTGACTATGTTATTCCTTCATTATTGGTGATATGGAATTTGATTGTTTTTTAATATCTAATTTTTTATGTTAATTTTGATTTCATTCAAAAAATTACATCATTGAGTAATTATAACTTCAATGTTATGTTCATTGTAAGGTATTTCCTCTCAATTTTCATTCCATTGAGACATAAATGGTATTATGAAAAAATTAATTTTTATGTTGTGAAAATAGACCCCATTTGATATATTTAATGTGAATAAATATTTAGTAATTATGATTAAAGGTTCAATTTGAGTTATACATTCATGGGGTAACAAAATAAAATATACTAAATATGTAAGAATTTATTTTACAATAACATTTCTTTTTTAGATTACTTATATTTTTATTAATTGAAACAAATAATATTTCATTCATAAAATCCATTTATTTTCTTATTTTATTGATATTTAATTATTTTCTATGTTTCTTATAACCATTCCCTTATTTGGAACATAAACTAAGAAAAATAATATTTTAAAAATCGATCTTATTTTTTTTATCGGTGATATTTTTCTTCCATGTTCACATTTTTCAAAGAAAATTACAAATTTCCATTCATTTATCAAATTTTACGTCAATGAAATTTTATGTTATCATTGATTTTTTTTAAATTCCCCTAAGGTAATATTTATAATGTTCTTCAAAAATATCATTTTTTTATTTCATTACAAAAAATAAAAACAATTATTTATTTTAACATATACAAAATAAACAAATTTTCACACTTCCATAACTGTTTAACTCTATTAATATTATTATATAAGATTACTGTAACCTAACAAATAAAACAATTTTGAATACATATTTTAAAATTTGTTCATTTGTTGTCTTCTATTTATTTAAAAGATATAATTTTACTGGAAATCCACTGTTCTGAGGATTTGATGGCCATATCTCATCTCTTGATTTCTTTTATAGTCATTGAATTCCACATGAAACCTTCAATTTCTTGTGAAAAATGAATATTACATTTCCTTTAAATATCTATATTATCTTTTCCATGGATATAATTATTTCCTAAATAGTATACCATTTCAAAATATACTATTTTAATTAAAAAGTTATTTGATTTACTATAAAAATATTTATATTTTATATTCTTTACTCAATATAGATACATTCTAATAAGAAATATTATTACTAAAATAAATATATCTTTCAATATATGAAGTATTCCCAGTATGTTTTTTATGTGCGGGGCCATGGATTATATAACACCTTGATGTATAAACCCGTCTCATGAGATGAATAATTTGACCAAAATTTTTAAATTGGTTTCCAGTGTATGCATACCCATACATTAAACTCTCTTGGAATGATGATTTCATGGTAGATATGTCATGTTGTCTAAGATCATGATGTCTAGAAATATAAAAGTCATTTAATAATATCTTATTTGTAATTATCTATTATATTACTACATTTCGTTTATTCATGGATTTATTTTGGGCTATAGTTGTTAATTAAATGGAATGTGGTTCCAACTATTTAACTATCCATATTTTTTCCCTAATTTACTCATTGTAACATATTTTGTACTCAACCTTTACTGATAATTTTTGATAATCCTTGTTTCTATACTAAGGATATGAATAATAAATCGTTGAATGAGTCTCAAGGATACTAAACATTTTTTTGTGTTTTATATTTCATTTCCAATGTATAATGGTAATGTTGTTTGTATATGGTTCTTCAATACTAATAATCTAAATGGTTCTCTAGGATGAGATCAATTGTTTCCTATTACAATGTAATAAATTAGATATCGTCTATATTTTACTAGTTTTAGGGTTGGAATATAATATATGGTTATATATGTGATGAGAAATTCCTGGAAATAATTAGTGAATAAAATATTTGATTTTAGGGTGTAAGATTAGAACAAATGTGGGGAAGAGTTTATGGATAACATTTGTTGTATATTCTTATGAAAAAATGTAACTATATAGGGTGTGTTATTTGGTGATAATGACTTGGTGAGGTTGGTATTAGTTAGTAGACCTATTTAAGTCCATGTTTCTTACAGTTTCTATTCAATAGTTCATTATTATTCTATTCTTACATGTTCACGAGTGACCTTGTGTATGATCATATCAAGTATAAATTTACATTTTACCCACTGTATATATATAACTTTTTCTTATATTTCAATGATGTTTTTGGAGGCCAAGCCATACATCACTAGATTGTGTATTTGAGATATTGTTCAGTCATTCTCATAGGAAATTTTTTTTGGATTTCATTTAGCTTTGCTTTTCTCCATTTTTTTACATTTTTCAGTTATTGTTGGAATGTTTGGTTTCCCTTTTTATATCAGGTGATTTATTTTATTAATTGTTGATTTATCTGATCTCTAAATCATTATTTTTATGTTGATGGTAATTCCTATGATATAAGATATTTTCATACCCACATTACTAGTCACCTACCTCGGACCTACATGTGGAGAGACTCAGTCATTATCTCTCCCCCTTCATTGATAACCTAGGAGGGGTACCATTGGATGGTTGAGATGATGAAATTATATATCAAGGTAAAATTAAGTTTACTCAATATTATTTATCTACCAAATATAAAAGGAATTAAACATCTGTTAAAACATCAACTATAGTTTTTTGGATAGTCCTCTTATCCATATGGATGTTCAAAAATCAGAGGTTATTACTAGTTTTATGGATTTTTCAAGAAAAAATTGTATTTATACTGGAACCAAATTTCATTTCCCTACAGTTCACGAATGTGTGAATTAAGTGGAAGAAACTATAAAAAGGTAATATGAAATAATTAATGGAACAAACATGTGTATAAATTTTATCAAGACTGGATAATCATGATATATTTTATTTAATAGAATAAATCAATGAAAGAGGTTATAAATTAGGTCATTATAATAAAAATAAATCATAATTATTTTAAGAAAATATAATTATTCTGAAATATGAAAGGAATGTCATAAAAATGTTTAAGGAAAAATTTTAATTATTGAAGTTAACATACATGATTTCAGGAAAATAAAGTCATTAAAACATGATAGAAGTTGTTCCTCTCAGAATAAATGATATAAAAATATTCAAGAAAATTAAATATCATGATAGTGGTGTATTTACTTTTGGGGATGATAGTTCACTAAAAATAAAAGGAATTAGTATGAGTGAGTTCGTAGTTCAAAAACTAAAATCTAAATATGTTGTGTCTATTGATTTACATAAACACAAATTATTGTTTCTAAGAAAAATTTGTTATAATTGGAATGATTTTTTTTTTGAAAAATATTGTTCCATAAATTATTCATAAAATTTAGTAATTTTTACAATTGGATAAATAATAGATGATAAATAATTCTAATTTGGGTAGTTGACTAACTCTTGTTATCTAAGTTCAAAGGGAAGAAAAATATATGGAACAGAAGATATGGACCTTTTGTTCAATGACGTTTGAGTAAAATATCATAGGAATATATGGTTAGAGACCTACCCAAGAGGAATATATAAAGATGTGTTATTTATGATAAATTTTAAAATTAGTTGATGGTACACGAGAGTCACAATTGAGCTAAAATTATATAGACAAGGCCACTTGAATTAATTTATTCTAATTTATGTGGGCTTATAAGATATTAATCTTCTAGAGGTTATCTCAACGTGATCAACATAAATAATGATTTCAAATTAAAGTCTAATGATATTTTTATTAATCATCATTCTAATGTATTGTACATTTTCATAATATTCTTATGATAATTTAAAATTCTTATTCGAGTATATGTCAAGAAGTTGAAAATTGATAATGGTAGGGTGTTTGATAGTGATTATTTTTAATTCAGTCTTACTAAGAACGGTATTGTACAACAATATATTTATTCCTATACACTATAGTATAATATAACATTCATAAAGGAAGAAAAAAATCATGATTAAAATTAGAAGACCGATAATACATACTAAAAATTCCATAGAATCTTCAAGTGGGAAGTAGTATATAGAGATATGAATATTCAAAATATATTCTTACTAAGATAGGAATCAAACAGTAACATGTTATAAAATTTTATACAAAATTAAACCGACTATTAACTACATTATAATTTTTTATATCCATGTTTATTAAAGAATAATATTTTAAATTTGGGAAAACATGATGAAAAAGATGAGGTAGGTGTGTTCAGGGGATATTTATCCAATATAATAGATTATTAGTACATTAAGAAAAGGCAACAAAAAATAGTTTATGCTTATGTTGTAAATGTCATTAAAAAATGATCCACATGAAGATGATTGGTGATGTAGATTTGTAATAATTAAAGGATGGTAACATTATTATCCCTCAAAATGTAGACAAAAATGAAGATGTTCATATACCTAATATTGTATTTCATAATTCAAATCATTCATGAAATGATGATAATATTTTTTTAATGTATAATAATAAACACTTACAACATATAATAATCATGTTGAATGTAAAAAAATTGTCAATAAAGAATATCTATTTTATACATGATGAAAAATAAGAATTGAAAAAAAATAACAATAATTTTATATGTTCAATCACAATGAGTTAAATAGTCAATATAGAATAAAGAGAGTATAAATTATATTAATGAAGAGATTAATCTTATTGAGAAAAATGATTCTTGGTAACTTTCTCCTAAACCAGAAGAATAAAATTATATAGGATCCTAATAGGTGTTATGAAATAAAATCATAAAAAATGGGGTGGTGTTATGAAAAAAGTCTTTATTGGAATGTTAAGGTTATCTTGAAGTAGGATATATAAAAATTGCATTAAAATTTTCATATAATACAAATAATTGCGATATTAAAATGTTTCTAAATATTACAACTCACAAAAACTGCAACGTTTAACAAATGGTTGGGATGTCAAATTTTATAAATAAGGATCATTAAAAAGAATTTTTAATTTAGATAACTAAAGAATTTTTAATTAAAAGAAATAAAACCATTATGTGAATATTTAATAAATAATTGTATATATTAAAACAATCCCATGTATCCCGGTGTTGCAAACATGTTAGTTATCTGAAACAATTGGACTTTAATAAATTAAAAGTAGATATAATCGTATAGATGAATAATACTACCACATGAAATATAATTATCATTTTATATGTGGATGAAGTAAATTTTCCATATTATAGAAAATATGATTATGGAGAATTTTAAAAATAAATAATGCTAAATTTTTATCCTTCAATTCATGGATATATAGGTTTCCTTCTGGAATTATAGGATTCAAAGAGGGAAAGATACATCTCCTTATCTCAAAAGAAATATTGTACATAATTGATGAAAAAATTTGTATACATTACTATATATCCATCATAGTATGTGTGAAATATAGCACATATTAAGCACAAAAATTTGTGAATAAACTAGAATTTAAGATGATAATTATAATCCTTCATTATATTACTAATATTAGGGCTATAAATTTAGTATATAGTAAATTTTTTATCTCTATATAAAATCTATCCAAAGGAATCACACAAGGTTGTTGCTAATATAATTCAAAAAAACATCATGTTAATAAATAATTATTAAATAAGTGAAGATTTGACCTTAATTTATATTAAATATTATTATTATGATGGAAATTATAATGATATAACATCAATATAAGGAAGTATATAATTTTTATGTGAAATTTCAGTGATCTATAATCATGAGAAACAAGGTTCTATTACATTGAGTACAACCATTGATTAATATATTGTGGCTACACTTGAATATACAAAAAATTATTAAAAGTATGGTTTTTGGGAATTCATCAAGGTAAAATTTGAGAAAACAGTTGAGAATTACTCGTTAAAATAAAAGTAAAATTTATTTTTTGAGGAAACTATAAAATAATCTAGATAAAAACATTTTCATATAAAATATTATTTCTCTAATTAAAATATGGATAAAAGATATATAATTGTAGGTTACATTTCCAAAAAATATCTATTTTATAATGTGTTTACTAAATCAATTCTAAGGATATATTTCAGTATTTAAGGATGAATCTTCATGTTCTCCCTTTCCCTCTTAGTTAATGACGTTATGGACATCCCCAATATTCTTTGTATTATTATTCTAAATGATATATAAGTTCACTACTCCTATGGGATAAATATACAATATAATTTATGAATAATATGATATTGTTATCACAAAGAGGATAGAAATATAAGTGATTTGATAATGGATGAAAATATTAAAAAGAAATGGAAAAAAATTCTTCTCGCTATGTGATGTAATTCTCCCAAAACCATTAGTTTATCTTTCTGTACACTGTTAAAAATCATCAATTATAAAAATAATATTATTTTTATAATTGTTTATCATTTTTTAAATAAATGTGATATATTTAATAAATCAATAGAATTATTGATGTTTTGAATATAGGTAGTATTTATTTTCAATAATTTTTTTTTGAATTAATAAATTTTTTATTTAAAATTAGAACTGATATTTTTAAATGTTGAATATCTAAAGGATTAATCGCAAATACTAGGAATGTAAATGTATTAATTTTCTAGAAGAATAAATATATAGGAGTATGTGTCCATATCTAGAAATAATGTTTACATTTTGATCATATGATATGATTCCATATCCAAAAGTTACTCAAGTGCTGTGATCGGATGTTATGGATATAAAGATTTATGGCTCCTTTATTTATGAGTTTAATGTAGATTTTTATAGAATATACTATTCATGAAAATTATGGGGTTTAGTTAACAAGGGTTAAAATGATATAGAATATTATCTCTGTTAATTTTTACATGTGAAAGAAGGAGTAATGGTATTATGTGTGATAAAATCCACAATTATTTCATATTTTTATAAGATTCATTCCAAATGTTTTGAACTATGTATGAATGAATTATATTTTTTTAAGTCTATATAAATGTGTCTTAAAATATATATAAATATTATTTATTCAATAATTTTCTGATATTCTAATATATGAATCCAAAAGTTATGATAGAAGATGTTATACTTAACATTCAAGGTAAAGAATTCTTGAATTTTTTACTAGTTCATTATTCATTCCGAGTCTAAACTATGGTGTTTTTTTGACAAAAGAAGAATTATCCAAATGTAAGAACATTTAATTATTCATTTAATGAGAAGGATGTATCAAAATATGATCAGAAAAATAGGTTACCTGTATAGAAGAAGGATTTTATTCAGTATGAGTTTCCAAAAGTGGTAAAAAAAGAAAAAGATTAATAATCTATATTATTGATAATTTTAAATAAAGAGAAAACATTAGAATTATAAGATGTGGCATAAAATATTAAATTAAAAATGTGGAGTATTTTGGAAGTATTTAAGTAGGATAATGTATGTTTGAAGTCAAATTTAGATCAAAGGATTCACATGAAAGGTATTAATAATCTTATACAAGGAAGTTTATCTTGGATATTATGTTTCAGAACCCAATGAAATTCATGAATGGGAAGTTATGCCTATAAATAGGGGTTAATATCACTGTTATGAGGTAATAAGAATAAGATAATAGTTTTAGAAGAACTATGTAATCCATTTTCATGTAAGGATTACGTGAATGTATTTCATGTGTGAAATATTTATGTCAAAATTAATTGTGTGAAGTTATTTAAAATAAACGGAATTGGAAAAAGACATTTACTTGAACAAATATCTTCACATAAAACAAGTTTAGATTTTTTTTCCAAACAAGGAAGCTCTACAAATTATGATACAGAATAGCCAAGTTCGAAAAGATTAGATTTTTGACAGAGTAGTTCTTTAATTGGGGTTTCATTGAATACTTTTTAAAATGTTGTGTTTGTGATAATGTGTTAATTCATTTTATACTGAGGGTTTCAGGAAATTTCGTCACTTTTTATAGGAGTAACTTAATAAAATGGAAGATCTTTCTCTTTCCATTTGATGGTAACATTCAAAAGTAGTTTGTACAATTATAATTAATTTTCAGGTGACATTAGTGAATAGAAATACTATTAAATAAAGTATACAACATTCCCATAAAACATGTAATCAAAATTTATATAAGTAAAAAATATGTTTTTCGGAACTAACCAAAATAAAGGCAGGATGTAGTCACCCACAATAAAGGTAAGTGATGTAAAAATATTTTATTTATTGAATTGATTTATTATTTAGATTTTATATGGTTAAGGGTGTGATGTATTGTTTTGTTGGACGAAAACTCTAATAAGTCATACATGTTTATTTTTGAAAAAATAATTTCAAAATATTACCATTGAATCCCTCCCCCCTTCAGTGGTACATCATTTCTTTGGAACATTATACTTAAACTATTGTGTGTCATTCTTATGAATTAAATCTTTATATTAGCTTCCTCTAGGTATTGAAATCACTGAATGGATATTTTCTAATTATAATTTATAGAGAACCTGATATTCATCTTGTAATTAATTTAATATTCACTATATAATAAATTCAATAATAGTTATTTACCATTTGTTTATTATATCCATGAGTGTCACTCAACAATTTATTTGTAGGTATTATCCCTAATCAAGTGATAAGAAATTTAATTATTCTATATTCATAAAGATGACTTAGGGAAGGATTTCAAAATTATGATTAAATCATTAAGATATTATGAAAATATAAAAAAATATAATATAGTGGATTAATTGAATTAAAATCATATCATTTTATGCACATAAATTCCTACACCACACATTTTCATTAAAGTAAGGAATATAAGTAGAGATGTAATCATAAAAAAGAAGAGATGTTAATATCAATTCACTTATTTTCTAAGGCGGTTAATTTATTTATAGTATTGAATTTTTTTAATAATATTGTTTCTCTTATTTAATATATTATCAACGAATTATGTTTTAAATAGCTACTTTATAAGATATCTTTATGAAATATTTGTATGGAAAAAATTTGACATAACATATATGGGATTTTTATATAAATTTTAAGAATCCCAAAGGTGGTAAATGATATCATCAATGAGAATATGGGATGTATAATAACATAATTGAGGTAATTTGTAACATGTTATGATTATTTTCATGGGTTTATTTTCAATTAAAATAATAGGATTTCAAACTATTTTTATTATTAGTGATTCATTAAGCTAGTAATTAATGGAAGAATACAATATAATTTTTATAGTTGAATATAAGGAAAATGGTGAAGGTATACTAAAAGAAATTTATTTTCATATATTCTTTTTAACAGTTTTGATTTCAAATTCCATCTGATTTGGCATTAAAGTTTTGGAGGTCAGTAACATATCAACTTGGCAATTTGACTTTTTTAAAACATATTGGTGACTCTGATTAAAATGGATAAACCTAAATTCATAATTCCATGAGTATCTTTATGTTTTATGGAATTAGAAAACAAGGAATATTTGGTTTGGGATAAAATATAATAACATGGATATTATAATTTAATATAAATGAATTGAAAATTAAATTGAAAAATTCATGTAATTTCATCATGTCATATTTATGGGTCATTGAAAGATAACTTTGTTTTTATGCTCAAAATATGAGGAAATTTACAATTCTCAAGAGATAATTTCAAGTTAAAAAATAAATAAAATTTTGATTATAATTATGTTTTTTAGAATTAATTTTTTTTTAAATTAATTAGGTTACTACATTATATAAACCATTATAGTTCTAGAAAAAATAAGAATTTCTATTATATTTAGGAATATATTGAATTTTTTTTAAATAATAATATTAATTAGATATTAATAAGATTTGGAGCATAGATATTTGGTATTCATATTATCCAAAATATCATTGTGTTGTGGTGTAAAACAAACAATAGTATGTTTTATATAGGAATAATTTTTTTATTTCATCTAATTTTAGAATGTTTAGATGTTTGAATGATGTATTTAATTCCTTATATCTAAAAAAAATTGGACAACTGGTTAATGGGTATGTCATATAGATAAAGGTCAACCGTATGATTCATTAAAATGTCCTTATTGGTCATGATTGATTTGAATAATCGAATAAGTTATTTATATATATATATATTGTTATGCATGCAATTATAATTAACAAGATTATAAAAAGGATAGAGAGAGTGGTTGTTAAAATATTTTTTTGAATAGAGTATTCTAGAAGATAGTTAAAGAGTTATTTACAATAGGTAGTTAAATAAATATCACACTATTAGAGGAGGTGAACATGTATTGTATGATGATATATATCTAAAAAGGAACATCATTACTAGTTCGGTGTATAATTTTCTATGGTCATTTATTTGTATGGTCTTCACCCAAATCTTATAGGGATTCATTACATGAATCATTAAGAGAATTATAAGGAATATAATGTTATCCTTGGTCTTGATTATAAATTTAAAATAAATTTCATTATTTGAGAAGAGTTATGTTTGTGATTCAGGTACCCAAATAGATTTTTCTATGTTTAATTTTGAGACATTCACAACCATAGTAAAGGGTGAACCAAGTAAAAAAAAATTTCTCTATACATTAAATTCATCAATTATTTGATTGAATTTATATAAATTTCATTGATATATTTATATCTTATTCCTACATAAAAAATCACCAGATAATAAATAATTTACTAAAAATATTTTTACACCATGATTCATCAAACACCCCCCACGCTTGGTTGTTGATCTCTAATATGTGACACTGGTCATAACTCATTATTTATTAATTTTATTCTCACCCTCATATTAATTTTTCAATAAAAATTATTAATAATTATTTTTAAATTAACATTAATTTTTTTCTCAGGCAAATATCTAATTTTGTATTTTTATATCGAAGAGACGTAACCCACCCCTAAAACTTTCTAGTCATGTAAAATATGGTTTTTTGGGTTTTGTTATCTTTTCTCTACTTTTTTTCTTGAGTCTATCTTTCATAATTTTTTCAAGATAGAGTATGTGATATATTATTTTATGTGGTCAGTTCAATTGGATTTGGAACCAACTTTCAAGTATTTTATGCCTTTTTTATTAGTGCCTCACACTAGTTGGATTATTAATCCTTCAAGGTTGTGATTATATTATTGATGGTATTTCCACAATACAATATGGATTTCAGTTTTTTATTAATTATGTGTGTCTTTTTATGGATGTGATTAATTAGATAATGAATATAAACATAGTTCTATATCAATTTCGTTATGTATAATATACTACAATGATATTTATTTGGAGATATCATGGTTGTATTATCCTATGAAAATCACAATAATAGAAACCAAACAAATAAGGAAACATTATATATTTAATTATTTCATCATCTAATTTATCTCATTACGGTCCTATAAAAAGTATGGCTAGATATTTTGAGATTGATTGGTTATTTATCCCCCTATTAACATCTTATTTTAATAGGTAAAATTTATAACTTATTATGTAAACATATATCTATGTTTTTATTTTATTATTTATTTTTTAAAAGAATATAAAAATCATTTTATATTAATTTCTTGGAGAAATAATTTGATATTGTATTTTTGGAGTCTTTTGGGTTTTCAAGGAAATTTAAGAGGTTTTATTCTTAGAGAAAAAAAATCATGTTTTAATGTTATCAGTATTTCTATTTAAAAATGGTTGTGTGGGGTTTTCCATCATGGTCAGATGACTACACAGTTATTATTAATTATTATATATGATGGGTTTTTACTATGTTTATAAGAATTAACAAAGTATATAATATATATAAATATAAAATTTTATGTAACACACCAATATTTTTATGAGATATATTTTATTTATTGTGTTGTATTTTACCCAAAGATAAGCTTGTACAATAGGAAACATCGGCTTAGCTTGCAGTATACGCAACACTATGCTTGGATTGTGATAAATGAAATTTAAATTACTTTTGATAGAATTCATTTCATGCAATACAAATTTGAATTTAACAACCAATTATTATTATGTTACCATATAACCTTGTCAATATTATGGCGAGTACGAATAGTATTAACATCCTTCTAAAAAACTATTTATATTGAAAATCGGTGAGTTTATAAAATAATAATATAACTCTTAATGGATTATACTAATAATATATAGGTTTACATTATTTAATATAATTTTTAAGATTATTCTTATATTATTTTAGTCATGTTATATGAACAAATTCAAATTTTCAGGTAAAACAAGTAATTTTCACAAAATATAGTTTTTCCACCCTATAATGGCATGCCCATTTTAAATATGGTTTTCAAAACTTATATATATATTCTATGTAAAAACATAAAAAAAATTAGAATAGGTATATAAAAATTCACTTTAGATGAATTTTCATATTTTTCTGATAACTTTCATGTTTTAATCAATATAAAATATTCACTAATATTAAATTCAAATAAACTTTTTTTATGGAAATATTTTATAATATTAAATTATATTATTTAATTTTTTTAAAGTACAAATAAAATATATTTTTATTATTTTATATAATTTCTTTCATTATCATTAATGATAAACTGAATTTTGATGTAAAAACTATTCAATATTTTGCAATGTTTGGACTTTTAAACATTTTCTTGATTCGAACAATTAAATTGATTTTAAAATTTTTAATTAAGATTATGTATTTTTAATTATTAAAAAAGATTCTATACTTTGAATTAGTAGGTCCAAATTATTTAAATATAATTATTTTAATTTTAGGGATTATGAAGTGTCACTTCGCTAGTTTTTATTAATACGTTAAAATGGTATATTGGTTAATTAAGGCTAAATATAAAATTATAAAATTATATTAACACTTGTCCTAATGTGATTGGATGAGTGATTACCAACCTAAATCATCCTTGGGTCGAAATTATACCCATTTTAATCCACTTGGATGAGATTAGTACATTATTATATTTTATTTAATGAAAATTTAAATATGTATTACTCAACTTTTAATTACTAAATTATTTTTAATATAAGGTTATATAAAAGATAAATTATTTAATGAATACAAATTTAAATGATAAAATAATTCTATTTATCATGTAAATTTACTTTTAATTTTTATGAAATAAATTATTACACAAAAGGTTTATATATTGATGATACTAAAATTATTTAATTAATTAAAAATCAATAAAAAAATTTGTTATAAAATGATATTAACTAGTAAAAGAGAAAAACACTTGAAAATTTCCTTTTGGTAACTTATATATAAAATATAATCATCGATGAATCGTTATATAGACCATTTAGAGACTTATAGTAGATATTATGACACTTATATTGTTTTATATAAAGTGATGTTAAACATATCACATTCATGTTTTTAAAATTATATAAATTTTAATGATAGATTTTCATGAATAAATATTCAAAAAATTACTATTATGAAATATAATATTTTTATCTTCATCATAGTGTATTAGTTTTAATTTTTATTCCAAAAATATGTGTAGTAAATATTTTCTAAAAAATGATGTTGAAATTATTTTATTAATAGAAATATCAAAATAATGTTATTAAAAATATTGAAATAAATATAATTTTGTATTATTTATATATACAATGAATTTTATATATTACATAGACCCTATAGAAATATAATGGAATATATATTTTTAGGATAACTTTTTATCTTGATATTTTCAACAATACATGAATTTAATATTCTCCAAATCGAAACTATTGTTGTTTTGTCAAAAAAATGATTTATTAATTTATTTAAAAAACATAAAAAATTTATAAAAATATAGAATAAATATTATATTCTCTATAATTTTTTAAATCTTTTATTTCTAATTTTATTGGTATCAAATAATTAATTACTTCAACCTTTTAATTTTGAAGTATTTGTTACCCTAGTTAAAATTAAATAGAATAAATAAGTGATAAATTAAAATGTTAAAGTATAAATGGATAGTAAAACTTGTCTAAAATTTATTTTTTTGATAATATTATAACTTTATATAGTCCCATATTCTAAATTAGTAAATTTTGGAGGTTTTGGGATGTGGTTTTTTTTATATTAAATTAATACATTTGGAAATTCTGAAAGTTACCTTACCGTCAATTATAAAAGTAAACCTCCCTATTCACATAACATTGAGAATTCAAAATTAGACATACCTCAAATAATTTATCTTCCAAAAATCCCTAGTAACATTCTAGAGGTTTTGGTCTTCTCAAAAGACCAACCATAATTCCCTTAATAGGAGATCTAGAAGAAGCATGTCTAAAAAGATGTAATATCCTCTACCAATTATTTAAAATTATATCTTCTTCTACTTATTATTCATGATTCTTTTCAATTATAATGTAACAAATATAATATAAATTATATTATGAGATGTTATTATGGTTCTATGATGATAATATTTCATATTCAATCCATCCTATGAGAAACTAAATCTCTACGCATTCGTACATACGACTTACCATCTCCATGCTGTGTTTTAATTTTTTTTTCAACAACATATAACATCAATGGAAATAATGATGGAATAATATATATATATATATATATAATTTTTATAATTTGAGATCAATTCTGTAATTAAATATATTCCATCCAATTATATACCATTTCTCAATTATGGGAATGATATCATCACTCAAGTATACGTAGGACCTATAGTCTCCACGATGTGATGTGATTCATTATACATGATCATAATTTAAGAATAATTATATAAATGAATTGAATTAAAAAATATTATATATATTATACTAATATTATTATGTAAATGATATAATTATGACCTAATACGAGTAACTTCTCTGCCAAAATATTCATAAGAAAATAAATAACTTAATACCCAATGTTTGAATAATAATGTCTTTAAAAAAACAAATTATTATATGATCATATAGGATGACTATGATTATGAAATAAGAAAATGACTTAATTTAAATCATTATAAATGTGTTCAGGATACATATATTGGATAGAACACCTATGGTATGGGACAATTTTTCAATATCATTATTATCTGAGAATGAATAGACATAATTATTTATTGGGGGTATATATATGATCCATGTCCATGTTTTCTAAAAACGTTTTAATAAAATATTTACTATTCTACTATGTATGTTTTATATAACATTTTAAAATTGTTATACTTTTACTACATGGATTGGAAGGAATAGTTCTTCTTTTTTCCATTTGAGTTACTTTTTGACTTTTCCAGAAAAAGTATGAGAAAAATTATTTTTATCTTATATGGAATAAATACATTTTTTTGCTTCCATAAAACCTTATTTCTGTGAAGAGTCTATTAAAAGTTTGAATGGTTATTTTGAAATAAATTTTATTATTTTAAAATTGTTCAATTTTTTATCAAAAGAAAAGGATTTTTATAAATAAAGGATATTTTTCTCAAGAATTAAATTTAATTATTTCATCAAAATTATTTCCCATCTATGACTATGGTTAATTTTCTATTACAATATCCCTATTGTTTTTATGGTTTTTTATTTTAATTATGGACTACTATATATGAAATCCATTTGTTTGAAATGGATTATTTTATGATTGTATTATGATTAAGATACCCGTTTTATTCCTTGAATTATGTTATGATGAATGATTTATGTTTTTATAGTACACATATGTATTGTTTTCATTATGTAATAGGTAGGACTTATATATCCTTCCAATGTATTGGGTAACGATTTACATCTCATGAGATAGATATGAATGTAATGATTAGTAATTATGGTTCCGTAATATAGGGATGGAAAGACCAGTAAACCATGTCCAGTAATGGGATTTTCCCCTATTATTGTCTTGTAAATGAGCCATGGCTAATATGAAAATGATTTTCTATACTTATCTGTTTTCCAAAACTCCATGTTTTAGGCCAATGGTATATTTTTCTGGATCATGTTACATTATGATTTTTTAATTTTGAGCTACCAAAATTTATTTCATGACAGTATATTTTGATAATTCTTACACATGGTAGGAGTTTATAATGTTATGTTCACGTTTTTTCATTCTTATATTGATGTTTTGTTTTAATTTTCCATGTTTACACAAAATGGGCATTTTACTTGACACCTTTTTATTTTTTCCCCGTTGATATTAGCAATGTTATTAAGTTAGATGTTTCAAAAAGGAGTTCAGGTTATGATGTAAAAGACACGAGATAATGTATATGTTTTATAAACCAGTTGTTTATGTTTCACAGTTTCAAATGACACTAAACTAATACGATCATTTGGAGTCTCTTTGGGTCATATATTAATGATTCTGTAAAATCAATTTACTATACATGTAATTGAATATTACGGTCTTTAATATTTTTATCATAGAAAATGTTTACTCAGCCATTGAAAACTAGGATGTGAATTCTTTAGTGAGATCCCTACAGATATTTCTATATTATATTTCGGGATGTCCCTATGGACATTTCTAATTATAGGTTAAGAAAAATAGATATTGGTAATGATAATTTTTATCAGTGGATTATTCCTAAAATTTTATAGATTCAATGTGGTTCCCCATGAATATGTAGTTTTCCTATTTTTATTTTTTCTTCTCAATCTTTTCTTTCTGGGTTTTAGATAATTGTTGGAACCCGGTGGAACTGCGTTACTAATCAATGTAATGGGAAATGAAAGGATTATCCTCCTGATAATCCAAATGATATAGGAGATGGAATGATAAATCTTATCGCTATATATAAACAAGATATGAGTCATTCAGGACATCCAAATTAGTAGAGAAGGTAACAACATTCTATCATGTCCTTAATGAGGCAATGTCCACCTTCCATCAGTGGGTCTTCTGATCCACTTTTTTCTGAAAAATGAATCAATACCATTGAAAATATATTTTATATCTTAAACTATATGAAACATGAAAAAAAATCATCTTATTTTTTTATCATTTAGTAGGAAAAGCAGACTAGTGGTGGAATCTAATCTAGATTACGTTGTAGAAAGATGAAATTGAATCCCTGGATTATAAAAATTTCAAGAACATTTTTTCAAAAAGTTCACTCATCGATTTCTTTGAAGGAATATTGGAATGGAGTTCCTACAGATTAAGAAAAAGGATTATAAATCTCATTATACATATGAATGAAGTCTTACAAGTCTTCTACGGTCTGATTCTATCTTTATCATTTAATCTTAAAGTAAAGATGATCAATTCTTCAGTGGCTTAAAACCATGTATTCAAAATGAATTAACTATAACAGACTTTTTTATATATTAAGAGATTGTGTTTTGTGCTTTCAAGGTGGAAGTAAAAGTTGGTTTTATATATCAATCTCATTCATTTGATAATAAATGGAAGATGGAGTTCAAGGGAAATTCTCAAAAAAAGGTGAAATGAAGTTGAGAGATTCATTATGCTCAAAGTGCAGAAATACGAAAATTAGATATTGTCATAAAGGGACTAGTAAATTTTTTATGTTGGGAAAACAAGTTCTTTGGGAAATTGAGTGGTGAAGTAATAGGAATAAGGCATATAATTATGTGAATATTGAAAAAGATAAATAAAATTCACCTCCCACACTTCAATGTTACAAGTGCAAGGAAATTGGTCATTATGATAACTAATTCAATAATCCAAGCGTTATCGATGATGATCGATGTTAATAACATATTAATTCTAAATTTAATGGCAAATTACGTGTGATCACTAATGTTGATGCAGAGTATGACAATGAAGTGGTGGAATGATTGAATGTTTATGTAATAAAATCTCAAAATAATGTTGTAGAATCTCTTTTATTGTACTATTTAATATTAAAATATCTATGTAGTGGTCCACTATGGGTTTACATATTTATTTGAATGTATATGTTGAGTGGTACCAGTAAACATGAAAAGTGACTAAGGTAATAAGGTGTTTCTTTTGGAAAACACATTATTAATGGAGGGAAAACCCTAAATATGATCTTTATGTTGAGATATTTATATTTGGATAAATATCTTTTGGATTGGAATAAGTAAATTGAATGATATTACATACCTTGGGAGTAGTTAATGATTTACTGACATATGTGTTATGCTATCATGGATAATGTTTATAGCTTCTTGGGCATAATAATAAGTAAACATGTATGTTTTAAAAAAGGATATACAATAATTCAGGTTATTAAAGTTACTCGAGATCAATCATTATGAATTCGTTCAAATTTATGGAATGTTACAAACAAAAGATACCTTTTGATATATAGGGATAAATTTTAATATGAGTTAGTGAACCTTTTTCTTTAGTTTTGGATTTTCATGTTTTAGAAGGATTGTAATGTTATTAGTCCATATAATGTTTATGTTAAGAATCATATTATGTTTGTTAGAATAAATTACTATCTCTCCATACGTGTAGTTATGGATATTTGAAAACCAAAAATTTTATCATAGTATCTTCTTATCAGATGAATCATATGGTCTCTTATATCATCGCAAATTTATGGCTTTATGATTGTTAAATTTTTCCAAACCCCATTATTTAACACTCTCCATTACAAAATTGTGGTTAAATTTCCATAATATTTCAATGTCTTTACTTGTCACTTATGTTCTCATGTGTGGAAACCTAGTGATGAGTTAATTTGTGCAACCATAATTTTTATTACTTTCATGTTTAAAATAATGTTTTAGTATTACTTTTTATAATGAGGGTTTCTATGAAAGAAGAATTCATGTATTAAAACTTTTATAACCCTGAAGAATTTATAGAGAGAAATTTATTTTATGTGGGGTATACTGTAACAGACTGATATTTTTAGGAGGTATTTTTTTGACATCATGTGTTGTAAGCTACACCTAGATAAGATTTCAAAATACTCTACACCAGCATAGCTTGCGGTAAAAACAATGATATGCTTGGCATGTTACACAAAATTTTATATTCTAATGACAGAATTAATTTTATAAATTACTATGTACAAGTGATCAACAAAATATTATTATGTTAATTTATGACCTGGTCATTATAATTGTGAGTATGACCAATATTTACTTTCTTCTAAAAAACTATTTAAATGAAAATATGTGATTTTATAAAATAATAAAATCACTCTCAATGGATTTTATTAATGAAATATTTGGTTAATATATTAAATATATTTTTTAAAATGTGTCTTATATGTTTTCTAGACATGATACAAGAACAAATTCAATTTCTCAAATAAAGAAGAAATTTTCAAAAAATGCAGTTTTAACACCTTTTGAGGGAGCACCCATTTTAAAAATAGTTTTGAAACATTTATATATCATAATTAACAACAAAATCATGGTATTTTTAATTGGGATCTAAAAATTTACTTTGGATGAATATTTTATATTTTTCTGATAACATACATGTTTTGATGAATAGTAAAAATATAATAAGTTTTAATTGAAAACATATTTTTTTATCAAAATTATTAATATGGTTTATTTATATTATTTAATATTTTTAAATAATATAGAAAATATATTTTTTCAGTAAATATTATTTATTTCATTGGAAATAATTTTACATTGAATTTTGATGTAAAAACATTTTAATCTTTTCCATTGTTTTATCTTTTAAACCCAGCTTTTAATTTTGAAAAATGATTCATTTTAAAGTAATCACTAAAGATAATGTGTAATGAAATTTTAAAAATTGATTCTATATTTGGAATCTTTAGGTCCAAATTATATATATATCATTCTTTTATTTTTAGGCAATTGGAATAGTAACTTCAGTCATTTTTATTAATATGGAAAAACGTTAAAACTTGTAATTATGTGTAAATATATTGTTATGAAATTAACATAACATTTTTTTGTAATGTGATTGGATGAGTGATTTTCGATATAAAACATACTTGGGTGGAAATTATACCATTTTGAATCCATATTGACGAGATTAATAAATTTTATATATTTTATTGAATGATTAGTTAAATATGTATTACATAAATTTTGTAACTAAATAATTTTTAATATATGAGTATATAGAAGTTAAATTATAGTATAACACTCCTTTTAAAGATAATTTTTTTTTATTTTTCATGGTAATTTATTTTTAATTTTAATAAAATAAATAATAACCTTAATGGTTTATAAATTGATGATTTAGAAATTATTTAATTAAGGAAAAATTAATAGACTAATTTCTTTTAAAATGATAATAACAATTAAATGACACAAACACTTGACCAAGTATTAATTTTTTATGTATATATCTACCATAATCTTCCATGGTTCTGTTTATTTACCATGTGAATCCTTATATAATATATTAAGATAATTATATTATTTTATTAAGTGATGTTAAACATGTCACATTCATGTTTTAATAATTATATCATTTTTATTGATTTATTTTACAAATGATATATTCAACTAAAAATATTATTATTAAATCCAGTAGATTTATTTTTATCATAATATTTTATTTTTATTTATTATTCAACAATTATGTGTATTAAATAATTACAAGAAAAATGATGTTGAAATTATTTTATGACTAGAAATATCAAATTAATGTTATTATAAATATTAGAAATAAATATAATTTCGGATATTTAATATTTCCAGTGAATTTTGTAGATTTCTTTGACCCCATATAGATAAAATAAAGTATTTATCTCAGGGATATCATCTTATCTTGATATTTTTAAAAATCTATGAATTTAATATTTTCAGAATTGACACTATTATTGTTTTGAAAAAATAATGTTTTATAAAATTATATAAAATTTAAAAAACATTTCTAAAAATATATAATAAATATTTCATGGAATAAAAATGTCAAACTTTTTAATTTATGATTTAATTAATATCAAATAAGTTAATATTTCACCCTTTTAATATTTAAATAATTGTTAACCTAGTAAAAATGAAATAGAATAACTAAGTGATAATTTAAAATGATAACGTTTAAATGGATTGTTAATCCAGTATAAATTTATTGGTTGATGAGATGACAACCTTATCTAATCTCATATTTTAAATTAGGACGTTTTTTAGGATTTTTTATTTGGTTTTATTTTATTATAAATCAATACTTTTGAATATTCTAATAGATCCCCACCTCAATTAAAATGGGGAACCTCCTCCCTCACTTATTAACTTAACATGGATCCTTAAATACCAGAAATGCCTTTCCCATTTAACTTATAATCATCCTTAGAAAAATTATATTGGTTCTAGTCTTCTGAAGAGACCAACTCTAGTGCCATTACGAGGATATTTTGAGGGAACATGTTAAGGAAGAGGTAATCTCTTCTACCAATTATTGCAAATTATTTCTTATTTTATATATGATTCATGATTTGTTTTTATTATAATGTTATAAAACCAATACAAATTATATTCTGAGGTGTTATTAAGTTTTTTTAATAACCATATTCCACCTTCCATCTATCCTATGAAGAATGATATCACCATGTGTGCGTACGTACAACTTAGAGTCTCCATATCATGGTATAATCTATTTTCACCACCATCTTACTAGGATGGTTATAGGGATAGATGTAATATAAAAATGTATATATCTATGATAATTATATCATTATATGATTTTGGAACCAAATATATATAATCCACTTCCATACCATTTCACAATTATGGGAATGATATCATCGCTCAAGCGTGCGTACGACTAGCCATCTTCATGGTGTGATACAATTCATTGTACACGATCTTCAATAAATCCGGATTATATAAATGAATTGAATGAATTTAAATTATTTATATTTAAAAAATACTATTATGTAAATGTTATAACTATATCAAAAGAAGAGGATATTATCTGAAAAACATGTGTAAGAAAATAAAGAAGTTAATACTCGATAAATGGGTAATAATGATAATAAAAAATGGATTATTATATGATCATATATGATGACTATGACTCTGGAATAACTCAATGAAGTAATTTCAATCATTATACAAGAGGTTCATATACATACATAGAATATCTGACCTAAGTTAAGGTATAGTTTCACAATCTCATTATTATCCAAAATTGATTATACAAAATTATTTATTGGGGGTACATTTATAATCCATGTTCATGTTTTCTAGAAAATTTCATAAAATGTTTATTGTTATTTTTTGGATTTTTCTGTCATTTTTACTCATTATTTACTTTTACTACATGGTTTGGAAATAATCGTTCTTCCAATTTCCATATGATGTACTTCTTGAATTTTCCGACAAAAGTATATGAAAGATGTTTTTTAACTTATACGATATGAATGGACTTTTATGCTTTCATAAGACCTTATTTGCACGAATCATATGTTATATGTTTTCATGGTTATTTTCAAATAAATTATTTTCATTTGAAATTTTGTTGTGTTTTAAGAATATAAAAAAAATTAACATGAAAGGATATTTTTCTATAAAATCAAGTGTTTTATCGAAATTATTTTCCTTCTAAGATTAAGAATATTTTTCAAGTATAATATCCCTATTATTCTTATGGTTTATTATGCTTATTATAAAATTCTATTTTTAAAATCCATTTTTGTACATTAATTATGTTTTGATGGAATGATGTTTGAGAAACCCATTTTATTCGTTGGGTTATGTCCTGATTAATTATTTATGTTTTTGTGGAACACATATGTATGGTTTTCACTATATGATTAGTGTGACCTTTATATACCTTCAATGAATAGGGTAATGGTTTACATTTCATGATATGGATAGAATATAATGGAATTTGAATCTGGTTTAGTAATATAGGGATGGAACGACAAGTAAATTAGGTTCAATAATGGAATTCTTCCACTATGACAGTCTAGGAAATGACCCTTTTCTAATATAGAAATGATTTTTATGATTATATATTTTCCACAATTCCATGTTTTATGCTAATTCTATTTCATTAGGGATCTTGTTCCATTATTATTTGTGACTTATGAACTAGAAGTATTTATTTCATGACTCAATATTTTAATATTTCTTATACATTGTAAGATTTTCCAAATATAAGTTCATGTTTTTACATTCTTATGCTTATATTTTTTGATATTTTCAATGTTTACCCTTACTGAGAATTTGAGATCACCACTTTTTAGGTTTCTTTTCACTAGGATATGAAGATGGGTATTAAGTAAGATATGTAAAATAGTCATTCTAGTTATGTAGGAAAACACGGGATATGATGTAAATTTTTTACGAACCAGCTATATATGTTCCCATTTTCTAAAGAAAATATACTAATACTGCCTTTGGGATTTATTTGTGTCATGTAGTCTGTATTTTAAAAGAGTAATTTAATGTCTATATACATCATGATTATGGTCTTTATAGTATATCTAAATGATTTTAGGGTGATTTTAAATCATAATGAAAGTGTTTGTAACTATATATTATACAAAAAGTGTTACATCTCAAATGGGAGTCATGAATTTCAAGTTTCACCATAGTGATTTTAGTTCACCATAAAAATTTGGTCTATAATTTTTAATATTTATTTTCATAATGTGAATTTCAGAGTAATAATTGGTTAAATCCATGATTTTTAGAATATTGAATGCATTAAACTATGAAAAGTTATGTGGCATAATAATTTTTTAAATTTAATTAATTTATTATATTTTAATTCTTATCTATAAGTGATGAGACATGATAATTTCATGTAAAACATTTCTCTATATTTTAAATAAATAATTAGATGATTTTTCCAAAAAAAAATAACTATTTTGAACTATTTAATTATTTGAGACATATATTTTCATCTTGGACATAGATAAATCACTCTACACATACTGAATAAGTATAACATAATTACAAGAGAGACTATTGAAAAGTGAGATCAATTCATGAGAGGGGGGGAATTTCAAAGAACAATCTTGTAATAAAAATTGGGATATCATGTTTAATAATATTGGTTAAATTACTACACTAATTGAGATTTAGTTTATTATTTTGCTTCATTATAATCATGCTTTTCACTTTGGAGATATATAAGTTTATTGCAGTGAAGAGTACAGTGTGTTCTAAATATTATTTATGTTGTAAAAAATAAGGGAAAGTGATTCCATTATAAATTTGTAACCATTTAAGGAACATATAATAGATTTTGGTACACTGGAACATTATCAGGTGAATCTTCCTTGAACTTATCCCTATGCAAGTAAACCAAGTAAAATATCATGAAGTATATTTTACTACTTCTATACTCATAGTGGTAAATAATTGAGTTTTGACTAACTTTGAGAAAATATAGCTCTAAGGTAATTTTTAAATTAACTTCAAATGATTCATCCTCATCACACCCCATGCAGATTCGTGGAATCATTCTTCATGTAGGATAAAAAATTGGAATCATGGTTTAATGTTTAGTATCAAAATATTTCATGTAGTACCATGAGGTTCAAGTAAGAAACCATTTTGTTTGTATTTTATGTATGTAATGTGTTTCAAAGATATTTGGGAGTGTTTGGATGACATATAGAATGTTTCTGGCGACTTTCTAATTGGAAAAAAATGTTATCACAATTAGTAGAAACTAAGAAACATCTACAGGTTATCAGGAAAAGTGAAACAATGGCTTCTAGGCAGGTTCAGGGTTTTGTGAAGCCTTGATGAAACATATGAGAAATTGGGTTGTTGGGGTCGAGTCCATTTGATCAGTTGGTGTATGATTTTTATAACTATGTGAGGAAACCAAGGAAGGTCTTTCATGAGGTAGTGGTTCTCATATGGTTAGCACACTGTATGTCTATCCCTATAAGCTAACCCCGCATAATGACATTCTAGATCACTAAATTGTAGAACTAACTTGGTTTATCCAGTAATAAAATCATGTTTCAATCTATTTTGAACCTAACGAGGATTTTACTCCTCAAAAAGTATGTGGATACCTTCCCCTTCGAACCAAGAGCAGTCTGCTTGAAACTCTTGGTGAATTGAAGGCATGATTGATTTCTATGTCTCTGTTCTTAGGGGTTATTATTATATGTACTCTTTTTATCTATCTTGTATTACAATATATATTCAATAGTGGATAGAGATATGATATTTGAATCTAATCATTATGATATTTGGTTGTATTTATGTTAGGGAACAATATCTAAAGTAGTATTTTAGATATTAAACATAGTTTTGTTGAATAATTCATGCTATTATCCTTTTTCCCATATTTTACATAGAATGTGGCTTCACTATTAACTCATCTTATTAGAACATGAAGTCATACTTTCAAATTTCTTGAATTTCATAAAATTTATTGTAAAATGGATATGAAAATCATTGTATAAACCCTCTTTAAAGATAGATTGTAGATTTTTAAAACATTATTGTTATTCAAGTGCATTGTTCATATGATTTACAATGATTATTATATAATGGTTATTTTTTATTCATGGAAATGTTTTGATAGTTATTTTTTTAATTAAATATATTTATTATTGAAATGGTTTGAAATGGTTTTTCTGACATGGTTTGGTAATATATGAGTTTTTCTATATACATAATATCTATGTGACGTTGTAGATGGGGTGCATACCATTGGGGTACAAGGGATGAGATCTTAAATAAGAGGTGTGTTTCATCGAGGTAATAGATGATTTGAAACATAGTGATGACTTGGTGGATTTATGAGAAACAAAAAATGAGTATTGAACTATCACTAAATCATTCACGTGTGGGTGTGTGTGTTGAATCATGGAATGGGTATTTCAAAAATAATTGTTAAACGATTTAAAGAGATTTTTTCATTTGTTCTTTAGAAAAATCGATTGGTTTGATAAATGGTTTGTATTTTATATAAAAGTTCCTAATTTGGATCATATAAAATGTTTTATATAAATGTTCTTACATGTTATTTCCTGGTGGCATGTTTAGGTAATTCAATTGGGGAAATCCCACTAAGTTTCATTACTCCCCCCTTCTTTGGGAATTTGGTACTTTTTAATATATTGTTTATCGAGACACATGTAAAAGAAAAGTATCTAATTTCCATAATGATTATTCATGATTATTTGGGAAGAATTTTGGTGTTGGAATATGGATCATGTTTGGAGATGTGGTGTTATGTCATTGGAGTCTTTGAGCATTGTATTTAGAATTCCTCTTTGGTAATCTAATATTTGTAATGGTGTAGTTTGTTATTTTTTTCTTCTGTTATTATATTGATTTGAATAAAATTTTATTATGAATCATATAGTTTTTGTTTAGATATGGTAGACATGGTTGTGGTTGTTTTAATTTCAACGGTAAAATTATCCCCTAAATGTATTGAAGCCCTTGGAATTTATTCCCGACCATTGAAATCATGGGGATGCCACCTATGGCCAAGAAATATATTTCTTAATTATCAATACAATGAGGGGTGTGGTGTTACATGTTGTATTAGTCTTTGTTGGCCTAAATATTTTTTTTGGTACTAGTGCTATTAGGTTTGGTCAGTCCAAATATCTTTTTGGGTCAATTGGTATATGTTTGTTCGATCCTTGGTTGTCAATTATTTTAGTCTAGGAGTTGAAAATAATTCCGGTTTAGTCCTTAATTTGGTCTTCAAGAAAGGATTAGAATTTTCAGAACATGAAATGTATAGCATAAAAATGTATATCTAACGTATTTATATTGAACTTTACATAAATAGGGATTTGGGTATATATGTATTTTGGAGACACTTATAGAAGTTGTAACCTCATTATCATTGGTTTAACAAATAAGGAGAGTGATGGATCTCTAATTTTTATATTTCAACATATGTTTTTAAATTATTTAATACCTAAATTTTAATCAATGAGTTAATATTTGTTTCATTTTGTGATTTATGTTGAGTTTTGTACTTAAGATTCAAAATTGGTTAATTTTGGACATTTCCCAGATTTATATTGCCAATGTATTTCAAGCATAACACCTACAATTTTGATCCAATTAATGTATTTATTTTAGGATATCATTGTTCGTGGTATGAAATATATTCTTCTTTTCCAGGATTCAATTCGAACTCACACAAGCTCAAAAGAAATCAGTTGTTCTGAACACTTATTCTAGGAAGCAGAATATACCTTACCTCATTCAAAGAGTCATATCTCAGGCTACAGACAACTAAATGGTATTATTCAAGCTGCATTCTAAATCCAACACAACATGGAATTTCTAAATTATATTTCATGATGAATGTATTTCATTAAATCATCCATTGATCTGGTAGTAGTGGGGTTGGTGGAATAGTGTTTTATAGCCCGAAAAAGTTAGTTGTGGTAACTCAATAATAATTCATTAAAAAATAACCAAATTCACTGATATTTATAGGGTAGATGGACAAACCCATTTATCACTTTCAATAATATGGGAACTTGGCATGTTCTGGTGATATGGTGGGATAACAGAAGCTAAATGTTAATTGGGAGGGATATTTTTTCCATTTTGTATGGTTTGGGTTCATGTGTTTAATGTTAAAAACTGTTTTCACTATTCTGTGAAGCTAGTTTCAATTTGTAATAATATTTTATATTATTTTGTGTGATTGTATTTGATTTTATATTCTATTATTATTATTTCTTTTTTAATGAAAATTATCTCCCTAGATAGGTTTCGGTCTATATATGATAGAATAGATCAGATCATATTGGTGATGTACTTGGCAATCATTAGTACGTGTGAGAGTTGTAGTGCATATTCAATGTTGTTTGGGACAAACAAGACATGATTGGGAATTGCCTAAAACAATTATGGGTATTTGCTGATACTCTTTAAAAACTAATAATAGTATACCAAAATAAGATCATGATAATTTATACTCTCACCAACTCTATTGACCCAATAAGTGAGAGGAAGAGATTGAGGAATCTCACATTAATCTGCTTAGCAGAAGAGGACTAAATTAATTTGAACTATTCTAGCATTTCAATTAGAAATCCAACCTCTTCTTGATCACCCAATTCATATAAATATTTTATCCATATTATTTATCAATTTTTTTCAATCTTTTAGATCATTTCTTCCTTTAGTTTCATTTCTAAATCAATCATTTCAAAGACAACCACCATTTTATTGTCTAATTAAAATGTGACAAACATGATTGTTGAGCGTTCCTCTATAGTGACAACCTAGTTTAACAACTATACTATATTTTAACTTATTAAATATATTTTCCACACCCAGAGACAAGCACATGTCAATTCATGGCCCCATTTCCAATGAGGTAGTTCCAAAATATAATTATTACACTTTGATACTTTTAATAATAAAAATAAAATTCTTTTTAACTGTTATTTTCTAATAAACATTTCAATAATTCATCAAAATAATTACACACAAGTAAAACTACCAATTAATAGTCACCCTTATCCATGTAGGACGGAGTTTATTTTATTATAAGATAAGTGATGTTATTTTGGAAATTTTATAATAGGGAGAAGGAATTCAAGGAATTCATAGCTGGCCTAAGGGAGGACATATAAATGGAAATAATTTAAGTGATGCCCCAGGAACAAAACGAGTTCACCCATTAATTTACATAGTTTTATAAATTGTACAGGGTCCAAGAAGATCCCCATTATTTATTCCTGATTTTACTAAGGATATCCAAGAATTTTAGGACCTTGACTACTTACCACAATCTGCTACTACTCAACTCCAAGAGGTTCTTTCCACTGAAGATGCAATTGAAACTAAAAAAAAGTTAGCGAGATAATATTTTTCCTAACACTTTTCATTCTTATTATATGGAATTTGAATTTAGTGTCACCTCCCATTGATTGAAATTTTCAAATTCATCTAACAATTGTATTTATTTTGTGGATGAAAAGGAAAAATAAGATTTACCTTACAAGGAACATATGGAGATCCCTAAACACGATGAAAACTTATTATAAGGAGTTCAAGATGATTCCGAAGTGAAATTTTTGGAGAAAATTGAGACACAATATTTGTACATCTAAAGGGGGCATTTTAATATTGATTCTTTATACATTAATTTTGTTCAAATACTTTTACACTATGACTATCCCATTAACTATTCTTTGGATGTAGCATAACTTGAGAAACCATTACAGAGTGAAGAAGTTGTGAAATTGGAAACCAAGAAAGAGGAGGACTCATTCTTTATCATAACCCCACCATTCAAGATGAATATCATTTTCATGGGGGTGGATTTTTTGTACTATATTCAAGGATTCCTCAACAAAAAGATATATGTAAAAGATATATTAATGATTTTTTGTTAGTTCATGGGCAAGAAATTCAAACCACCATCAGATTGGGTACAGCCAACTGAAACTACCCATCCAAAGTTAGTAAAAACCTAGGGTCCACATGGTGGATTAAACCAATATCTCTCCCTTTTTTTCTCACTCTATTTGTTTTTTTATTTTAATTTATTAAATTTCAGTTATTTCTTTCTATACTTTTGGTTGTAGGTTTTTAGTGTGCAACACTTATGAGATTAAATCAACATTGCACTTCCAATAAGTTAGGTTATGCCTCTCTTAATTACATTATTTATTTCTATGATTCAATTTAAAATTTCATTACATGCTAAATAAATTTGAATGAATTTAGGATAACAAATCATTTAAGTGTGGGGGAGGGAACCTTTGTTGTTTAGGAATTTCAAAATTTTCTTTTTCCAATTCTTCATAAAAATGTGCGTTTTCCCAATTTTATTGTGTTTTTAAAACTTTTGAGTTGGAAAGATTCAAATTTCAATTTTTAAAGCCCATATAAATGACAAAAACAATATATATTAGGAAACTAGGGTTAAATGAATTCTGAAAATGGTTTTGTTTTATGTTCAAATATTTATAATTTCATGAAAATTAATATGATTTTAAAATCCCATGTAACATCTCAGAATATTTATATTTGAAATCAAATTCTTGTGATGCATCTGAAATCTATCTCTCATATTATTTTCATTCAACTCACTTCTTTAGATAACCAAATCCTTCTAGATTTAACCATAATTTGATTTCTTTCTATCAAAACATGAGGGTTTGAGGTACATGTGGTATAAATGGTTAAAGAATTTATTTGGAGTTAAATCCCCTTTTGTGAGAATATTTTTTATTATTGACTACAATAAACATTTAGTCCTTTTAGGCCTTATAATCCAGAAATTGCATGTTAGGTTATACACAATACCAGCCAATTTTCTTTATCCAACCTGGTCTTGAAGTGAAATCGCATAATCATTTTGGATATAAGTTTGGGGGAAGTTGTCTTGTGTTGTGATACCACAGTTGGTGATACATTGGGGTGGAAATTAAATTCAGAAGAGATGTATTTTCTATTGAAAAAATCACTATGTTTCAATATTTTCCTTTTATGGAGCATCCATTATATGTGAACTTGTGCCTTTCTGGAGCTTCAAATAGATGAAGAAAGTTGTACCTATCTTGAACATTCAATAAAATCATGCTAGAGAAGATTGAAATTTTTTCATCCAAATTAATGAATGGTGTTAAGATTCCTTTAATTTTAAAAGATAATTTGGATATTATTTTCTACTAAGTGGAGTGACAAGGAGTCCATAATTGAGTGAAAATTAACATATTTCCATTTTTTTAAAAAAAGATCCAATCCCTCCTTATTCTGCTTCATAATGTTTTATATCTAAATCTTATCAACCTAAATCCGTAGAAAACCCTTAAAATGACTTCATGATATACATATTTCCTTTACTCACGTCAGGTGGATATGTATGAATTTATCAAGCCTATGAAAACCCTTGAATTATATTAGATGTGGAATACATTGTTGAAAAATTTTACATTAGTTTGATAAGAGAAAATGCTTGTTGGGTAAGAATTTTGTGTGAATGGGATGTGAAATTAAGTAGAAATATATTGAATTATATTAACAAAGAACATAAAATAATGTTTTTTAGTGAGTCATGATATGTTTTTTTATTGGTATTAAATTGGTGGATCCCAAAGATATGTGTTTTAAAATTTTCATTGATTTGATTTTATTATTTACTTGTCCGAGAGTCCAAATACTATGTGTCGTGAAATTAAAAGATATAATATTTTCATATTTTTGAAAAAAAATTTAAATAATTTAATCCCAAAAAATTAATCAATTTTTTATTCTTTGAATCATTTTTTGATTTATTGTGAGTTTTGAGCTTAAGTGTCAAAATTGGTTAATTCTATACATTTCACAGTTTTTGTTGCCCCATTATTTAAATAATAAATCTTGAAATTTTGATCCAATTCAATTGAATAATTTTATTTAAGATGAAATTGTTCATGGTCTACAAATTCTTCTTTTTCACCAAGATTCAATTCAAAATCCCAGAATCATAAAATAAAATCCATCAATGTGGACACATATTCCGGCCAGAAAAATGGACCTTACCTTATTCAATGAGTCATAACCTTATTTACCAACATCCAAATGAGATTCTTCAAGCTGGGTTCGAAATAAAACTCCACAAGGAAAATCTAAATTTCCCAAATAAATTATTTTCTTAAGGCCGCCTTTGAACTAGTCAAAGTGGGGTTTGTGGAATAGTTATTGGCTGTCAGAGAAGGTCAGGTTTGGTAATTTGGACATAAAACATCAAACATAACACTAAATGATTGGATATTTCTATGGTAGATGAAAAAACACATTACTCACATAATATAAAAAGGTAAATCATTTTGGTTTAGAGATATGGTGGGATAGCTAGAAAAAAACTATTGATAGACAGATTATGGAGGATATTTTATCTGTTCTTATTTTTACCACTTTTCATTAATTCAGTTTTGTAATGTATAATTATTCCCCTTTATCTCAACTACCATTACCAGTGTTGGGTAAATATTATGAGTGATTCGGTAATGTTAGGTTTTATGTTTTTTAATTTTGTGTTCATGCACTTAATGTTATAAAATATTTTCTATATTCTCTGAAGTTGGTTCCAATTTGTAATTACAGTTTATATTATATTATGTGATTGTATATGATTTTATATTCTGATGTTTTTATTGATTTTATTAATGAAAATAATCTCCATATCTATGTTCTTGTATATATACGTGGGAACATATCGAATCATCATGTTCAAGTACTTAGAAATCATTATAACATGTGAGAGTTGTAGTGAATATTCCATATTGTTTGGGATAAAAAAGATCTGATCGATAATTTCCTAAATAAATTGAGGGTATTAACAAAAACTATTTCACAAAAATAAAGAGAGTAGAAAAAAATAATATCTTGTTATGTTTTACTATCACCAACACCATTTACCATAAAAGTGAGAGGAAGTGATTGTGGAATCACACATTAATCAACTTAGCCAAAGGGGATTAAATTAATTAGAACAATAATAACATTTCAATTAGAAAACTGACATCTTCCTGATAACCTAATTCCAATAACTATTTTCAATAACATGATTTTTAAATTTGATTTCAATAGATTACTTAATATCATCCTTTTGATTATTTCTAAATCAATCTATTCAAAAACAACCACCATTTCATTATCAAATTTAAAAGTGACAAACTTGATTATTGAGTGCTCCTCTCTAGAGAAAACATTGGTTAACCACTGTACTATTTTATATCTTAGTAAATAATTGTTTCCTCCAAACCCCACAATAGGAACGTGTTTGAGATAATGATATGACTGGATTGAAATTACTTCCACTTAGAAGTTAATATTTCATATTGAGTAATGATGTATAATTTTGTGAAAAATAATATTTTAGAAAACTATTGAAAAATGTTTCCTAATGTGAGATTTTGAAAAATAATGATTTTGATATTTGGAAAATATTTTGATTTTTAAAATCATAGTTCTCTTATCCAAAATGGGTTTAAAATAGAATGTCTTAAATTTTTGGAGAGCATTGTAGTGATAGTTGTAATATGGTAAATTTGAAATATTGATGCTTTTAGTTGCAAGGGATTCATACTTATGGCGTTTTTTGGTTATAACAAATTGAATGTGGTATGTGTCTTAGAATGAAACTGAAGTGAGATACTAGGAATGTGGTTTCACCTAAACCACATGTGAACCAATAATTGGTTAAGGGTATAGTCAAATACATTTAGGATGTTGATAAAGGGACAATGAAGGTTATACCTAGACAAGTGGATAATTACATTCAATTATAGAAGTAGAATCCATCCATCTTTTATTGTGGTTCAAAACTACAAAAGGTAGATTTGTGGATGAATAGGATGAGTCAAATCATATATTTATTTTTCACATTGGAAGATATGAATTTCATTTTCAAACTGTATATACTGGATTATATTCCACACTAGTTGTATGATCTAGAAGTTCAGGCTAAATTATACTAAGGAATTTCATGAGAGGACTTCAACGAACTGTTAAGGAAAATATTCTATCATCACATGTTCAATATTGATAGAGAATGAATTTTTTTTCTTGAAGTAGAATAATCTATCAATGATAGTCTATACAACTAAATTTTTGAATTTATTTCATTTTTCACTCTTAATTTCTAAAAGATCATCCTCAAAGGCATGTATTTTTTAATTATTGTTGAGGAAAGATATTTCATGAATGATTTTGGTTCTTTATATAAGGGATTATATGAATATGGTAAATAGAGAGATAGAGGAAGAATGGTACATATCAGGATCTACATGTTCAGGAAAAATGTTGATACCTATAAAAAATAGTGGGAACTGTAATTTTGGGAATAAGAGGAAGAGGAAAACTTATTTCCAAGGTGGGGAATGACTCAGAATCTGACGGTTGGATTAGTAAATCATCCTCCTTATAAAAATTCAAATCTTGGATGTTTTTATTATGTTTTTTTATCTTATGAAAAAATATTGTACGAAACCATATAGATCATTACATAATTTAAATCCTATGGGTCATCCTCAGTGTTATTGTCACAGTACTCCATGTCTGGTGTTTGAGACAAATATCAAGTTTCACAGATGATGTACACTTCCATGGGACAGGGAAAATAGAATAATTCTCATTATTATAATCAAGATAGACATGCTGATTCTAGGAATACAATAACTCTTTAGGTAGTGAAATCTCAACAGGTAAATAATGTATAATGTGAAGTGAGTAAGCTGTTAAGTGGTTCTTATAACTCCTTGAAATTATAAAATAAGAACATTATATTCGATAGAGTGTATAACACACAAAACCTATCACTAAAGGGAATAAAATATACCAATATTTAACAATATAATTACTATTTAAATAAATTCAATATATATCTAGCAAAGCACGCGATATAGAGTTTTTCACTCAATTCACAAAATAATTATTTTCTCTAATGGATTGTGTTACATGCAAGATCAATTTTTACTATGCAATAATATATTATTAAAAATATTGTTATTTAATATAATAACATATAAAAAATATTTTAAAATAGGGGCCATGAATAGTATTGAAAAACATATAAAAATATAGTTGTTTACAAAAATAAAAAATGATTTCACTAGTTACCAATTAATTTGAAATGACTATAAGAACCAATTGAATACAAACAGAATATTTTTATTAAAAAGAATTTCATTCTTAAAAAGATATTGTATACTAATAAATTAAATTAATCACAATTATGTAGTGATATTAGTGAATTGTATATTATATATTCAGGACAAATATTTTTTAAATTCATTCAAAAGATTTTCGATAATCACAATATCAGAACTAAACAAATCATACACCTAAAAATATATATATTTTTAATGATTCATTTACTTCATTTTAATATAAATCCTATTTAAAATCCATTTTTGGAATTTTTATAAATTTATATATATAAATAACTATTATTTTCCAAATAGAAACTTCAACTTTTGATTAGGCTGGATTTTGTTTATTTTCTGTGAAGTTTCATTTTTTGATAAATAATGAGAAATACAGAATTTTATTTGAAAACTGCATTTTCATCTAATTTTCTTATAAGCAAAAATAATTTTTTTATTGTTTTTGAAGTTAAATTAGATAAATTATAAATATATTTTTGAAATTTAGTTTATTGGTGTTAATTTCACTTTGATATTGGATATAATAACCATACAAACTTATAAACATATTTACTTTAAAACCCTACTTTGTCATCCCATCTACGAGATTGAATTTAAATTAAATTCCTCCACTACTATGATTGGAATGTCCAAAAAGATTAAATATTTTCAGTAATCATTATTTTTAATTCCTATTATGTTAAAATTACTTTTTTACAAAAAATAATAATGAAATTAATTATAATTTAATTATAGTGATTAAGGGAAAATTATCATAATATGGGACTCTACCTTCAAATTAATGGAAAAATCACATAGAATCACTTCTAAAAAAATTTTATGATCATATATTTATTCTATCCTCTCTTGGATTTAATTTTATCCATTATTTGATCAATATTTTATTGGTAAAATGTGGTTATAATTACCTTTTAGAAAATTTACATTAATTTTACTCCTCCTCCACTATAAAATGTTCCTCACTCATCCCACATCCTCAAACCTATCAAGACACTTTATCTCTACCAAAATATACAAAAATAAATCCTCCAAACCCCTCCTATAATTATATATTCCTCAAATATTTCATAAAGTAAAACAAGGAATCTCTTTGAAGAAAACCAAAAGGTGTTACCCAAATAAGGGGTAACATTCTTCGTCAAGATATTTTGTCTGGTTTTCATTATCCATCACCAGAACGATAATTATACCATGATAATTTAATTAAAATTAGAAATAAATATAATTTTTACTTTATTTTTCTACCAAAACTTACACACACTTCCATCTAATGGGTAATGAACTAATCATTTATGTGTTTGGTGAACTACCACCTCAAAAATGATTTTGTTCATTTTTTCTTCACCATCTCTCAAGGTTTAGAATTATGATTGGCCCAATGACTATTAAGGAAATTTATGCTATTTATAGTTTAATTATGCTTCAATAATATTTAAATTACACACACCCTTATGTTTTCCATTTTCAATAAATACGATAACCTTGTTTGTGGAAGCATGAACTACCGCCTCCTCGAAGCGATGTGATTCATTTAATCTATACATAGAATGTATAAAAGACGATTTAAATAATACTATATGAAATTTATGGCATAAATTTGTTAATATAATTATATTATACATATATATAATTTACTTTTCATTTTTAAAATAATAAATATAAATTAATGTAGCGTTCATGAATTCTTATGACCTACCGTCTCCATGAACGATATATTCCATTTACTATCTCAAAATATTATCCATTTTCTAAATATATATATAATTAATATAATAATAATTAAATAATGTATTCAATTATAGATATTATAAAACCAGGATACGAACAACAAGTTACACATCAAAACAATCTTAAGAAACAAGGAAATTAACACTAAATATAGGGGAAATAATGAAATATTACTAATAAGAAAGTAATAATATATTATAATATGATCATATATGAAATCATAAATATTAATATTTTTCTTCAAAATTTTATTAACATTTTTCAAACCATTATACATGAATTTAAGTACGTTCACCTTAATGGAAACACACGGTAAAGGATTTTCATCTCTCTTTTTACATCTGTAAGATAAATGTCATATTCCCCGCATACTTATTTTGTGTGTTATATATACTTCATATTTTTAGATATAATTCCAAAAAATATATATTGATGTTATTTTTAGTTTTAATTTTAATTATTTCCTCTAAGGTAATTTGATTTAATATTGACCATGTGGTAAATAATTTCATAAATCAATTCCTTTTCCTTAGGTTATATTAAATCCTCATTTTCATTAATATTATGATATTAGATGTGTGATCACAATATAATATCTAGTCCTATATAGCATGTTTTTTTGTATTTTTTTTACACACATAATCTATTAATTGATTTATTCTCGCAACAATGTTGTAATCATTCCAAGCATTTACTACAAAATATCATTTTTTTCAGGATTTTTTACACATGAATTTATTTTAGAAAAAATTAATTGATAATTACCTAATTAAACCTTCATTTTTCTCTTATATAGTTCTTCCTGAACATTTCCATAAAATAGTATCATTTTTTCTATTTAGTAGACAAATTTTTTTTGAATTTTTTTAAATAAAACCCCACTAAAATTATCTCTTTAATCAGAGGACCTATTTTCCTAAAAAACCACTATTTTCTAAAATATTTTAAAAAAATATTTTTAACATTCAAAAAATGAGCTATTAAAGAAATTTTTCACTATTTTCTATTTAAATGTTTTTTTCAAATAAATATTTTTTTCTTTTTCCGAACAAATAATTTTTCAAACATTTTACGGTGGAAAAGGAATGTTATTTTACATTGCGTGACATGAACATATTTTAATGACATCATATATTTGAGTCATACATTTATATTTTAAAATTTTACTTTTAAAAAGAATGTTATTAAAAAATTAATTTAAAATAGTCATTTAAAAAATTCAAAATTGATGGAATATTTTCCTCAAGAATGTTTTTAAAATAAATTTTAATAATATTTCTATTCATCAATGACAACAACCATTTATTTTTACTATACTTGGGATATGTTGTATTGATACAATCCTTATTGATCCAATGGATGGTTTATGATTGATTATTCCAATTATAGTATTGAAATTCACTTAATTATTTCTTTTGTTAGTCCCCATGAAATAATATGTTTACTATGATTATTAGACCCTGAATTTAACTTAATTATCCATATAATTTATCATGCATAAGTTTATTTCATAAACCATATACCAATACTACTTATGATATATAATTTGAAAGTTTTTTGATTAAAAGGGAAAATATTTATAAATCTGTTTTCTTTATTTATCAAAGATAATCAATTATCTATATTATTAATTTTATTATTCGATGTGAGTAATTATTTGTACTGGGAAGATGGGTGGGGCCCAAAATTCTTATATCCCATCAATGCATAGATAGGTTCTCAAGAGAAAAATATGTAACATAAATTCAATGTCTTTCTACCTATAGTTCGAAATTGTGTTCTGAACGGTATTAATGGGTTAGGTTTTCATGTGGATGATACATGAAATCCAATATTTAAAAATTTCAATCATTTTGATTCATTATTTATTATCAATGATATTTACACTATTAAAATATATTTGGATGCACTTCATTCTCATTTTATTAAATAAATGGAATGATTTTTGAGTTTCTTACCTTTCTATATTGATTTGGTCATGTTATTAAAATTTCACGTGTTTCCACTTATTTAAATTTACACATTTTTTGCATACTTCCTTCTCATTTTATTGATTCCATGGAATGTTTCTTCATTTAATACCATCCATATTAATTATTCTCATTCATTCAATATTTATTTAAATTTATTTACCCTTAATGATCATTTTAGCTCATCCTTATGATATTTCTATTCCACAATATTCCCTGAAGTGTGCTGAGAAAGGTATGAAAGGATACGCTAGATAGAATAGATTTTTTATCCTCGAATAAAAAAAATTGTAATTACTATATTCATTTGTAAAACAAGACTCATGTATATATCAATTTTATAAATACTTCTAAAATTTTAGGAGCTTTGGGATGTGATTTACTTATATCTTTTCCCAATTTAATTGTAGCCTGAAACTAGTTCCTAGCCTTCTGGGGTTGGGGCGCTACAATTGGTATCATAGAATGTTTTGTAGGAACCATGGGAACTGGATTTTGAAAAACATAGATTAGTTAACATATTCCAGAGATATAATTTTAGGATAAGTATAGAATAACATCCTAATGATTCAGTTATATCAATATTATCTTTTTTCCTAGAAATACATCTTTTCCTGGATACTACAGGTGGACGTGGTTATGAAACAAATATAACTAGGGGTAAAAAATACAATAGTGTGTGTGGATCCAAATTCATGTGTAAACTATAAAATGACAATGGGATTTATTTTTAACCTGTAATTACTCTTCGGGGGGGTTTCTTAAGATAATCAAACATTTTTTACAAACCATTATAAAATATTTGAATATGTATTAAAATTAATAACCAAGAATAAACCTAAGATGTTTTTTATTAAAAATAAGGGGTAATTATTTAGATATCTTAAAAATTATTATAAAATTTATTCACTATGAAAATTGTTACTCACACTATGATTTATGGTTTTTGTCAATTATATGAACCTGACGGTAAAAAATTAAAATTGAACCTGAAGAGGTTGGTGGTGATAATGAGAATCCAAATGGAATGTTTAGAGTAGTGAAATATATAGTGTTTATTCCTAATCGTTTTTCACAAAATATTCTTAAAAACATATACTATATCCAACATCTAAAATCCCAAAAGAGGAGAATAATAGAGTTTTATAAGAGCTTAATTGGTGGAGACCATGGAGAGAAGATGGTCTGATTTACATCATGCATGAAATTTAGATTTATCCTCCTAGAATATTTTCTTAATATAATGGATAAATTATTTTTTGTGGGATGTATGGACATGATGCAATGAATTGTTGAGGAAAAATAAAGAGTATGATGGAAGGAAATAAATCTCATCATAAAGATCCATTTATGGATCCTTTCCTTTAATTTTGGGAACTAATGAATTACCCAACTCAATTTCCACTTTTTAAGAATAAACCCTAGACCTAGGACCTGTATAGAAATAAATGGATGAAGTATTTAAATAATGGGGTTGTATTGAAAACCTTATTTAAATGTATTTTTTGTGAATAAATTCCAATTATGTCAATCATAGTTATTTTAAAAATTATAGTAATATAGTTTTTGGAAAGGAACACCTATATGTAGTGGTACAACCCATAAAATCCAATAAGGCCATCGGATACGTACCAAAGACCAAAGTAAGATAAGGATTTAATTCCAACAACTGACATATAAAATGTCCTGGTTAATATGACATTGTTTCTATTTAAACCATTTAATGAATTAATATAAATGATGAACTATTAGTGTTACTTTTTATGTTAATAGATTAATGTATTGATAATATTATTTTTTGAAAAATTTAGAGACAAGTATATAGAATTGTTTCATGGGCCTTACAATCCGTTAAATGATTATTTTAGTTCTTTAGGAATCAATTTTAATTTTTAGATATCCATCACCTGATGTAATGGTTGAATGATGAATTTTTATGAGCACAAAAAGGTTAAAACATATGTTTATAGAAATATATTAAGTAATTATATTTCCCTATATCCTTAGGTAGTTAAATAATTACACAACATTAGGAAAATTATCTAGAAACATAATGTTATATTAATTTCTAAATTTTTAATCAACTGATGGACTTTTAAATCATCTGATATTTATGAGTTTTAGACACTCAACATTTTATTTATCATTCACTATTTTGATATATAACCTACATCGGTCCCTATAAATATTTATTCTTTTCCACTATGTTCGTATCTCTACTTCCCACTAATGTCCTCTTACAAAGAGACATAGTCATATGTTATTACATCTCACCTTTATAATTCCAATTATTTCTTTTCTAGAAGCTATTTTCCAAATATATCTCATGATGTAGGATTTGAAAATTTGGAATATCCAAAAATCTATTACTGAGGTCGAGTTGAAATATATGGGGATGAATTTTAATTAGGGTGGGAAGAATTTAACATCCCAAAATAGTAAAATAAAAACATTGTATTTGATAGAATGTATGACATGCAGCACCAAGTGCGTAAGGAAATATATACTCTCAATTCATGGGAATATAATTATTTATTTAAGTAAATTCAATTCAAATATTTAAATTCATGTGATACTGAGTTATAATGTGTTATACATAATAATGGGTTTCATCATTGGCTTGTGTTACATGCAAGATGGAGTTCTACCATGAAATAGTATATTGTTAAAAATAATATTATTTAATATAGTATGATATTATATAGCCATTGAAATAGTGGTTATGAATATTATTAAAATAACATCTGAAAATATATTGTTTATAATAATTTAAAATTAATTCATTGGTGAATAATAAATAATAAATGAATATAAGAACCAATTCATTATAAAGGGAAAGAATTTATAAAAACAACATATTCATGCCCAAAAAATAGTTTTATCTAAATAAATTAATTTAATAACAGTTACTGGGTGGTAGTAATGTAATATATATATATATATATATATATATTATTTAATTAAATAATTTTTTAATTCATCAAATAGATTCAATAGTCATAAGATAATAACCAACCAAAATTTACCCATTAATACCTAAATTTCTCTATAGACAATTGTACCCCCTTTTAATGGAAAACCTTATTCAAATATAGTTTTTGGGCATTTTTTAAATTTTATATGTAAAAATTAACATTTTTTAAAATAAACATCAAAATTATGTTATGGTGAATTTATGTTATTTTTTGTGAAGTTTTATATTTTGATGAATACTAAAAAATAATGAATTTCAATTCAAAAAATATTGTTTGTAAAATATATTTATAAGGTTAAATTAATTTTTTGATTTGTTTCAAAAAAAATTCGTCAAATTTTTCATCTTCACATTAAAAACCCTCTTTGTCGTCCTGTCTGTGAGGTAAAATTTAAATTAACTTGTACCCAACCCAAGAAATTTAATGACATAATCATTTAATTTAAAATATTCATACAAAAAAAATTGTAGTGATGATCTATGAAATCAGGGTCAGTCTATGGGATAGTGAGGAAATTGGATGAAGAAATGAAGTGGGTGTCCTGCTCGTGACACATGGAAATGGAGTTAAGACTGGTAGATATAGAGAAGGAATGTGAGGGAATGTGAGAGGTGGATATCGAAGACAACAATGAAATGGAAGGTAAAGTTGGAGGATAAAGAGGTGGAGGTGGAGGTGGATGGAAGTGGTGGACTTGCAATAAATGATAGAAGAGAAGCTATAGATACTTTTATGGTTTTTTATTTTGATGGGAGTTGATATACTTGCTGAAAATTTAGGGGTGATGATTCATAGGAACCATAATAACATTATATGTGGTTTCATTGAAAGATAATTAATATCTTATGAGGAAAATGGATTGTAGGATTTGAACTAGAACATAGATAAAGAATTCGAGGCCATATATAGGGGCCATGATGAAGATAAGAGGAGGGGGAGACATGTATAAGAGGATCTAGTGTGGGTTCACGGATTTGAAAAATGGATATTTTCTCTGAAATATTGGGTGATGGTTCAAGAATATAAATCACATAAGGGTATTTGGGGCATGATCTTGGGGATGAAACAGGGTGGAAAAATCTAGGGGGGCCAAAAATTTGGATGAATGATGGAATATGTAGGAATATGGATTTGGGGCGGGCTCAAGGTGTTAAAGAAAGGTGGAGGAATATTTTTGAGTGGGGGGAATTTCGGAGGAGGAAGAATGGTGTGGAGGGTAATGAGAGGTAGACATGTATGGGATGATCTCTGTGGAAGAGACACATTGGGATATGCATATTCTCTATAGTATATATAATAGATACAATAAATGTAATATATATTATTAGTGGGATAAGTATATTTCTATAATATCAATCATTTGATTGAAATATTGAAGGTAGATCTATCAAATAATTATTCATGATAAATCTATAAATAAATAAATGAAGTGGTGATATAAAGTTTAATTTAATATAATGTATTAGCTATTGTATGATATTTCATTTATCAAAAGAGGTAATATAAATGGATTTAACCTAGAAAAGAGAAATTTATGGGAATGTATGATGATATTAAGAGTACATAGTGATGATCTAAAAATGAAATAGACATGTTAACTAAAAACTATGTACTAAATGGAATTGATGATTAATACAGTATGCTACTAACACTAGTGAACATAACGGTGGAATATTAGTGAATTGACACATTGATTTTACACCAAGTAAATTCTAAAAAAATATCATTTTTTGTAGTGAATAATAATAATTCCTAGAGCTCCCACTAGTAATCACACACTATTTCAAACTGATCATGCTCACCTGACAAAGTCTCCTCCTCGCCTCCCTACCAATGATTTATGTGAATCCCCCAATTCACTACCATAATGTTGAACCACTGTTTATTTTTTTTTACATTGTTTCAAAAACAGATTGCTTTAGGGGCTGGTTCATGCTATGTTCCCTAGGTTTTTGTTATTTTTATACAATATGGATGAACAAAATCAAAATGATTAGAATGAACCAAAATAGGTAAGAATATTAAAATCATGTTATTATTGAAATCATATGTAAATTGGATAATAATACAACAAAGAAACTTGAAAACATGTACCTTCACTTTGATAAAATCCTCCATAAGTAGATTCATATATAGAATAAAATATATAGTATATAAAAATATCATGAATCAATTCAAACAAGATCAATTAATTATTCATAAAACAATATAGATTCTTATAGGAACATTAATTAGTTGTCATGGCTCTTAAATTTAATGAAAATCTCCTTGACATCATTAGTTTTCATGAATTATTTCTCTTAATACCAACTCCAAAATATCTAGCTAGAAATTATTGTTGAACTATGTGCCTTAAAATAGAAACTATGTTGAAATTGAGCATGATATTTCAAAAATATGGAATATCAATAAAATTATGATAGGAGAAGTAAGTAGTGACATGAAATATAAAAAGGGTATCAATAGTTTTTGATGGGTTGAAAAAAGTTAACATGGTTTTTGTCCCTTGGTCTATGAAAGAACTAATAATTCACATGGTGATAAATATATATAAACAAACACCCAAAAAGGGAAAGGGATATTAAAACTGGAAAAACATCGTCATAAATTATATTAGTTGTAATTAATTTTGATATAGACATCTATAAAAATTCTCCAGTTTTACAAAAAGGATAAACGCTTCAAAATCATAATACCGAATAGCCTTTTTCCATGTCATAACCCACAAAATTTTATTATGAATAATGTTAAAATTAAAAAAACACTTTTCCATAAATTAGTTCTTCTCAAAATGAATATATACCATTATAATCTATAATGCATCATTCCATTATTAATGAAGATAATTTTAATTATTCTATATAAAACCCAAAAAAATACACAATCATCTCTATGGTAACATAATATATATACTCTAAATGACACAAGGTTAAATACTATAAATGATGGTAAATAAAGTGTCAATGGTTTTTATATATATTTCTAATAATAGATGGGGAGTTATATCCCTTTTATAATGACCATTGGTAATTTTTAGATGAACATGGAAACATATTACATATGATAAAAATGTATTATTTAGTATAATTACATGAAGCGTGTCACTTACGTTGTCTTTTAGAGAGGTGATTGTTTCCAATGCTTATACCAAACAATAGTAGTTACAATAAAAAATAATGCAGAAAAAATATTTTAGTGGGAGTAATTGATTTTTTGGAAGAGATATAGGATGATTATAGAAAATATTAAGCATATATTGAACCACATCTTGGTGATATAATGATTTTGTTTCCAACTAGTAAATGTGGACTTGTTGCTAAGTGTGTTTTCATTACTTAAATATGTTTTATTAAATGGTATTTAAGGCATGGGGTGGATAAACAAATTATATTTTTTAAAAACATGCAATTTTAGTGAAATTATTATAGATTAGTATTTCATGTGTGGTGAACATAAAAATAAAGATTCAGGGTACCTTTGATTTTTCTAATTGTGAAAATTATGGGACCTAATATAGATTAACAAAACATGTTAGAATAGACTCTCATGAATCTTTATCAACCCACAAAATATAATCCAAACATAGAGGTGTATGTAGATACTCACTCACAATTATCTATTAATTCCCATGATAGATAACTCATTTCACATTACATTTACATCAAATAAAAAATATGACCCTTTTTCTTGAAAAATTAATTAATAATATATAGTAATGTTAAAATTGATACTAACTGTTTGATAGAATTCATTATTCTAGAATGATAGTAAGTATGGTATCAGATTTTTTTTCATCCCCCAAAGCATTCTCAATCAAAATGAATATTATCCATGTTATCTATTACTGCAGAGAAACATGGATGAGACACATGTATAATTATTTAGGTAATATAATAATAATATAAAAATAAAATTAATAATAAAGGTTAATTATGAAAAAATTGGCTCTATGAAATGTTTGAAAATGCATTGAAAACTGTTTATAATAATCAAAATATAGAGATATATTATAAAATGAAAAAGGGTGAAAAGAGAGTATAATAGAAGAAATATTGATGAGAAACATCTCATTATTAAACCTACATATTAATAAACACATAATGATCACTTTTTCTATACATTATGGCCATATATTCTTTTTGGTGGAGGAATTTAACCCAATTTAATCTATACACACTAAAAAACTATGTAGAACCTCTATGAAAATATAAAAATAAAATACCATAATACTACAGATGATATAACCAATCAAGGAGGAGAAGGATTATGAATCGGATAATAATGATTTAATAATATAATTTTTTAATATTTTTAATGAAAATATGGAAATAAGAAATAAATTTTTTTATATTGTGTATAATTAAATATAAATGACAGATATGCAATTCAAAAAGTAGAATGAATTATTTATAAAATAAGTATATTTAATAAACTAAAATTATTAAATAAAATAATTTATAAATATTAAAATATAAATTATATACATTAAATATATTCATGATCATAAAATTAGAAAATGGTAAAAAAATAAATGATAAAATTTAATTATACATCTAGAAGATCATGGTTGTATTTGTACTAAAAATATTAATGGTTGATTAAATTGTTTAAAAATATCATGATTTAAAAAATTCCAAGTGAATCTATTAATAAATAAATTTATTCGATAATAAAATCAGTACAATGTAATATCAATGTAGATAATTTATAGAACAAAACATTTTTCTCCAAGTTGGGGTGTATTAGTGAAAAAATAAAGAGAAAAAAAATTTAATAATGGTATATTGTAGGTTGATGTTATTTTATAAAAATATACAATATATTTCATAACAATACATTTAATGTTGATTTTATTTTATAAAAAAAAAATAAACCATTATGAATATTTCTCTATTTTAGAAAATATTCATTTGTGTATTTCAACTTCATACGTTTTCAATTATTGAAACAAAATGTGGTATATATAAAATTAAATATTGATGTTATCCATAAAATTTCATGTATAAAAAGAATTTAAATTTATTTTAAATTATAGATAAAATGTGATGGTATTGATATTTATTTAAAGAAAATCATGAATAATTATACTATATACTTTTCTATAGTGAAAAAATAAAATGTGTACTCTTCTATACAACGTATCAACAAGAAGATTCGAAATAATTATAGGAAAAAATTACTATAGTTATGAAATAGAACCGTATGTCCTGTTTTTACCATGCTGTAGCAATTAACACTTTTAATATAGTTTAAAATATTTCATATAAAAGTAATATCACTATAAAATGAAAGGACCAATAATTGTAGACTTTTAATTTTTATAATAGTGGAAAACATCATGAAGGTAGTAGTTACCTCTAAACATCTATAGATCTCAAGTCTTATCTAATTGTTTATACAAAATATTATTCAATTCAAATATGCAGATGCAAGTGAGGTTGAGGTTGGATTAAAATGTTGGGAAGTTGATAGTGGGGGTCTCCGGATATTTAACATCATAAATATACAAATATATAAATAATTATTACGAACATTATAAATATAATTTGTTTGTATATTAGAACTGAATCTAAATAAATTATATAATAATGAAGATGAGAATTAGTTAAACTTACATGTTGATTGTACATAATAAATCATCTGCATTTTGATGTTTCTACAACATGAATGTCAAAAGTGAAAATCAAGTTCTTATCATAATTTACAATTACAGAACATGTAAGAGATTATTTGGAGAAGATTCATTACAATTTGGAAAAGTTAAACTACCTATTTACATTAATTATTAAAAATATATACCATTGATCATATCTATTCACTTCATTATTTTCACCACAAAAAAAAAAGAAGTGACTTAAAACATATTTGTTGTAAAAGTTTCCATCATCTGCAAGGAATTTCACATTTTCAAACATGGGAAGAAGAGCTTTATATCTGTTTGAATAAAAAATGGAATCCAACCCCACATTAAAAAAATGAGAAATTATTTTTTATATATATAGATTCCTATAAGTTAATAAAATGAAAAAATATTTGGAAAATAGAAAAACAACAACATATAACTAAATGAATTTTTATTTGTATTATATATCATTCACTTGGCCATTAGATCATAAATAATAGTTTAAAAAAATCTTTACCCTATGAAGTGTATATTAGTGATCCGATAATGTGTATCTATATTTATTAAAATTTATAAAAAATATATTTAAAACGTAATGTTTTTTTATGCAAATTTAATGAATGTAACTAGAACTACTGCATCTATTGTACTAGTGAAATGTTCCAAATCACAATATCTTACTTTAATCTTGTTCTAGATGAATAAATATAATTATTGAAATTCATAATAATTTCTTTTTAGAATCCATGGGCTTTAAGAACCTAATAGTGCATATAGTCTATGGAAACATGTTTTAATTTTATTTTATAATTAAAAAATACAAAATGCATTACATAATTTTATAGAGAGTTAATGGAAGGGAATGAAATGATTTCTATCATTCCAAGTGTCTCATTTTGTCAGAAAATTGAAAAAAAATCCAAAAAATATATTATTTTTATTAAAAGTTTTTAAAAAATGTTTTCTATGTAACATAAAATATGTTCATTTAAATTATTTAATATTCAAAACAAGAAGATAAATTTATCCTAAGGGTCCATCTTAATATAGGGCCTTAAAATGAGTAAACAATTTAATGTCCATCCCTAATGATAATAATTCCATGAAAAACATTACCTTAATCATATTAAATTTTTTAATTTATTTCTCTATCTCAATCACATGTCATCACATAGAATCTAATGAAAAAATAAAACATTAATTATTAAGTAGAAAATGGATTAAATTTATGGTGGTTTTTGGAAATATATGGGATGGTAACTGACTTTTCAATTAGCTTTGATTAACCTCTGTAATTTTTCTTAGTTTCAAATAATGTTATGATGTGTTTCCCCATGTTTTTCCCTAAAAAAATGGAAAATTATAGTTATAGACTAATCAAATCTATCAATTTTACCATCATAAAATAAAAAATAATTATTTAATGGGAAATGATACAATTAATAATGAAATATCTGTTCAAAAAAATTTGTTGCTTTGAATAAATGGTTAAGAAATTCTTCCTGATTTGAATACATAGCAGATAATTTCTATTAAAGTTAATTAAAAACAACTTCACTTGAATGATCAACCAAAAAAAATTTGTATGTTCAGTGTAGTATCAAGTGAATCCAAATAAAAAATAGAATATATTATTAGTTAATGTGAAAAAATATCTCCCTCTATCTTTCACACACACACATGCACTCATATGAACATGCACAATCTATCTTTGGATATTCAAATTCATGTCCATAAGACATTAAATTTTCATTATCTAGTATAATATGATTGGGTGTGTGAATTTGGTAGAACACACTAACCTCTTAGTGAAACAAAAAATTGTTAACCCCAACACAAAATCCCTTATCAAAATGAGAAGATGGGGATCTTCCATCCAAATAGACTACAAAACATTCAAATACATTGAATGAGATTAAGATGAACATTTATCAGGTAAAGGAATTAATATATGAAATACATTCAATTTATTATTCTAATAAGACCTCTCGGCTATTCCATTGGCCACAACTAACTCTAAATAGGTAATACTGACTTTTAAACATTATGTATTTAGGAATATCAACACAATGAAAAATAATGATAACTTCCCATACTCTTCCGCCCACCTTTCTATAAATTAAAAAAACAAAATTTAGGAAATTTTTAGATTCTTATAGGAAGGACCATTAACCCATATATCAATAAATTATCTCTATAAAATTCCATTTATGTTTTTCATGATGTACCTATAACCTGAACTCTCTTTAGTGAATTCACACAGTTAATAAAAGATCAATCCCACTTGTCCAAAAATTAATAGAATTATTGAATACATCATATAAAGAGATGAAAATCTCATGAAAATAATCAAACTAGAATGGTTAATAAGTTTAAATAGGAAGAAGTGTGGAATTCCAAGGTAACAACAATATATAAACTAACACCATCCCATAAAAATACATTTTAATTGATTCAAAAAAACACTTAAAATAAAAATAATCCACGCATTAGAAATATGAAAACAAGGAATGAAATACCAGTAAATTTATATTAGATAACAAATGATTCGAAAAATACGACCTACACATAAAAATAGGAATAAAGTAAAGGGAGGATTCTACTAGAAAATGATAAAACAAGTAATCCGTCTGCTTGATTGAATGAACATACATATAATGTAGTGATAGTCCTAGTAGAGTATAATTGCACCAGTGCAAGGGATTAATAGAAATTATAATCAATTAGACAATGAAAATGAATAAGAAATAAATAAAAAATCAAATAAAATATATACAAATAAAAATACATAACAAAAGAAAATTATATATGAATTGAGATAAGAATTCAATTAAAAAAATCAAGATGATGTAAATACAATGGTGTTTAAATATCTGATATCATGAAAAGTTATAGAGACATGATCATACTTTGAGATAAATCGTCGATTAGAATTTGGAGGAGGAAATGATCTTGCAATAGCACCACCGTGAAGGGTTGGGAATTGACCATTTTCATCCATAGAAACCAGCCACACCAGAACATTTTATATTCAGTTACCACCAACCAAACCCTAAATAATCATTCATATGGTGTTGATCTATGGATTGTTTCATCACACTACATTTCTATGACCATAGTCATAAAGAAGTTAGAGACCCAAATGACATAGTGATGACTGTAGGTGACTTCAGATGGATGGAAAGAATGAATGAATCAACTATGGTAATAAGGGATCAATCATCTTCACTAAGAATTTAATGGTGAGATTGAGATTTTTAAAATTTATAAAATTATTAAAAAATTATTAACCTGTGAAAAATATAACCTTTACATCTTCCCCAAACATGATTTGTGCATCCAAATCAAAGAATGAATGTGGATATTATTCAAATCTACTTTTATTTGAGGAGTATGATATTGGAATAGAGGGGATCAGTTATGAGAAGGTATTGATAGCGTCTAATGGATTTAGAATTGGAATTAGAGGTGAGGTGAGGTGTAGGCATATGCTTTTTTGGAGAGGGGAGTTAGTGAATGATGCAGGGATGAAGGCATTGTCGTAAGGGGTATAGGATGGAGTCGAGGTGGGTGGTAGTGTCATTAGGGGAGTTAGGGATTGATGGAGTCAATGGAGGGATAAGATATTTGGGGGTGTTTGGGAAGAATTTAAGAGGGGATTATCGGAGGGTGAGACAAATGATTAGGTGGGAGACACCTCAGCCAAAATAATGTGAAGATGACATGTGGAAGGGAGAATTACAACCTTTGGTATAGATATTGGATTTCTGCCACTTCTATGATTTGAATTTGGAAAATTGGATTCCATATTTGATATTAGAATAATTTATCATGATTAATTAGTTCAAATATGTTTTAGGCCAAAACTATTAGTGAGTGTAATTAAAATTGTTTATAGTGACTAAGAGAAAAAAAATTAACAAGGGATTACCCATTAAAATGGTCAAAAAGGTCCTAAAACCTTCTCCAAAATCCACTTGCTATTAATATATAGACCCTATTATCTATTTTCAAGAATCTGGTCCATTATAGGATCCAATTTTTATAGGACAAATGAGGTTGGATTTATCATTTCAAAAATTTACATAGATTTCAGACCATCTCCACTATAAAATTCCATCACCCCTCCCACTTCTTCGCAGCTATAAATCCTCATTGTCTCAACCATACTATGCCAAAATAGTTCATGAAAATTCCACCCCTCATCCTATAATTTTCATATTTTTCATAAAGAAAAAATAGTAATCCCTTTTGGAAATGCCAGAGGAGGTTACCCAAATAAGTAACAATATCATTCCCCAAGCTCTTTTGATTTATTTTCATTATCCACCCACAAAAATATTAACATTAAAGGTTATATAATAACAAAAGTGTCCTAAATATACTAATATTTTGTTATTATAATGTTTTTAAAAATATTTTCATGCACTTCCATCTAATGGGTAATTCACTTACTATTTATGTGAATGATGAACTACCACCTCACAAAACGATGTCATTCGTTTTTCCTTCATCTCTGGTCATTATTGGGAATTATAATGGAAACTATATTTATATATGTTATATAAGTTATTTATAATGATATTATGCTTCTATATTTTTTATATTTATCATACTCTTATTCTATCCATTTTCCGTGAATAAGATAACATCATTTGTTGAAGTGTTGATTAACCCTTCATTAAAGTGATGTTATTTGTTTGTGCTATGTATTGAATGTATAAAGATGGTTTTAATAAACCTATATGAAATATATTACATAAATATGGTACTATAATTATTGTATACATATATATAATTTAAATTTCATTTTTATTATGAAAAATAAATGAATCTAGTGTTCATGTGTATATGTGGGCTAACATCTCCTTGAATGGTGCATTCCATTTCTTATATAAAAATATTATTGATTTTTCTAAATAGATATATACTAAATATATATATTATACATAAATCATGGATTATTTCTCATAAAAGATAAAACCATTATATTTACAACAAGTAACATGTAAAAACATACTTGAGAAACAAGGAAATAAACGCCTGAAACCATTATAAAAGCATTTAACAAATATTTTCTTGAATGGAAACACAAGGTAAGGGATTTTCATCTCACTATTTACATCTATGAGATATATATCATATTAACCACATACATATTTTTTGTGCGGTATCTAATGCCCATTTTGATACATTATATCATAAATTTTTTATATTATTGGTTTTGAGATTTTAAAAATAAATTATTTCATCTTGTGGGTTTTGAGTTAAATGTTACGAAGTGGTAAATAATATCATAACCTAATTCCTTTTTATTGGGTTATATTACATCCTCGTTGTAGATAATATTATAGGAGTATGTGTGGGATAACCCATTACTAATTTGACATAGATAATCTATTCATTTATTGAATATCACATCAATGTTATAGTCTTTTGGAGGGTTTACTTCACAATCTAACTTTTGTGGGATTGTTTACACATGTATTTTAATTTGAGGAAATTATTATATCATTGTATAATAAACCATTTAATTTTATTCTAATCGAGTTATTAATAATGTTTTCCATGTAATATTACAAATTTCCACTCTTTGGTAATCAAAATATTTTAGAATGTGTTATTAAGAATACTCGACATCATTCTTCTCTTTCGTCAGACAACATATTTTCTTCAAAAAAAAAAGTTTTCTAAAAAATATTAAAAAACGATTTTAACCTTTACAAAATGATTTATGAATGGAATTTTTACCTTTTTTCCTTTTACAAATGTTTTCAATAGAATTTTCTTATCTTTTTCTAAAAAACATTTTTCTAAACTTTTATCGTGCAAAAGAAATGTTTCTAAACATGTACGACATGTAAATAATTAACCGATGTTATCTATTAGAAGCTTTTATTGAAACAATAAAAGTATATTTTTAATGAAAATTTTTTAAAAAATGATTTTCAAATAATTTTTTTTCAAAATTTTTTTCTAAATAAAAAAGAGAATTTTCTAAATAAATTTTTTTAAATAGAAATTTTAGTATTTATATTCATCAATTACAAAAACCATTTATTTTCACTCAAATTAGGATATATTGTATTGATTCCAGACTTATTCTTCCAATAGGTGGTTTATGATTCATTTTCCCATGTATTTTATTGACATTCACTACCTTGATTCCTTTTTTAGTTTCCTTGAAATATCCAGTTTTCAATAATCATTGGATATTGAATTTACAATATTTAGCCATATAATTTATCATACATATGTCTATTTCCACAATTGTATTCCATTTCTACATAAGGTATTTATATTGATAGTTATTTGATTTATTTGGTAAATATTGATAAATACATATTTTTTATTCAATAGGGATTTTTAATAAGTCATATTTTTTAATTAGATAATTCCATATGAGGAATGATTTGGACAAGTAAAAGAGTGGGTCTATACTTTATATATCCCTTAGATGCATCGACATGTTCTCATAAGAATAATAAGTTGAAAAATTAAATGGGTTTATATATGATGTATTAAACTTTCTTGTGAATGGTTTTGAGGGTATGGTTTTTTATGTACCCGATATATGATTCCTAATAATTAACCATTTCCTTCATTTTGATTCAGTATTTATTATATATTATATATTCACTAAAACAAATATATGGATGGATTTCATTCATATTTTATTGATGAAATGGAATGTTTATTCATTTTCTGATGTTTCCATATTGATTTTTTTCCATATCTATTTATTTTAATTGAATGTTTTTTAGTTAATTATCAATCCATATTTTTATGAACTTCCTTCTTTGTTTATTGATTAAAGTGTGTGTGTCTTCACTAATTATCTTTCCATAATTATTATTCTCATTTATTCATTATTTATTCCACTTTATTTATCCTTATCAAGCATTTGAGCTCATCATCATTCTGATTTCCTTCCCTAGGATTCCCTGATGTGTGCTGAGAATTTTATACTAGGATACTCTAGATAGAATAGTGTTATTATCATTAAATGGAAAAAAATTATATATTAATTAGTTTATAAATTTGTAAAAAAAATAATCATGTATGTATCTGGTATACCAAGACTATTAAACAATTTGGTCCTTTATGATGCAATTTACTTGTATCTTATGCCAATGTAATAGTAGCATGGAACCATCTCTAGGACTTCTTGGGTCGGGGAGCCATAGTTATGAGCAAGTGATTTAGGATGATCTATCTGGACCATCGAGGGTGAGGAGTTTGATAATTTTTAATTCCACACCTATTAGAGATTTTATTTTAATGGGTGAATCCCATTTGTTTATTACTTCTCATGTTTTTGATCTTTTGGGTTTAAAAGTTGGGATGATGCCTTCTATATTAAAGCATCAAACTCATCTTAGTCTGTGAGAATTTCAAGCCCTTATGTGTAAAGAATGATCTATAAATATTCGAGTGTCAATGTAGATATGGGACTTCTCTAGGATTGATATGTATTTTTATGAAATTATCATGGGTTTGGATTGGTTGAAAATGTTCAAGGATAACATCAACTATTATACTGGAAGGGTTAGTTAAACTTATGATGATGGAATCCACCATCTCTTTAGAGGATACCCGAATTTAAAAAAAGTATAATGGGGTTTTTTGTACTAGTAGCTTGAATGATATAATTTCAATTATTATCACTGAAATTATAATCCATGGAGGTGATTGAGAGGGGTTGTTTTAGGTTGGGTTTTGATCTGTTTACAAGAATTTATCATAAATAATTTTTTGGGTTTCTAACCACAAGAGAAGTATAGTTTACGAATGATCTTATTCCAAGGACTAGTCTAATTTAATTTCTATATTTTAGGATAGCACAAAAATAATTAAGGTAATTGAAGGAATAGTCAGAAGAGATGGAAGGGGTTTCATGTGTCAAATCATTTCATTATGGGTTGCATCGATCTTGTTTGTCAAAAATGTGGTGGAAACTCTTTGGTTGTGTGTGTATTATCATTAGCATAAACATGATTTGATAAATATTATGTATCCACTTATATGTATTAATGATAATTTCAATCAATTAATCGGATTCCAGTGGTCCTCTAAGATTGAATTACAATCAGGATATCACCAATTGTGGGTTTGGAATGAGAAAATTCCAAACAACACTTTTAGAAGTAGACGTGGACATTATAAATATTTTTTTATGTATCTAGGTCTTACGAATAGACAAATGATATTCATGGAATTTATAAATCGTATATGTCAGAGACATCAAGATTCATTTTTTGGGGTGTTTAAGGAAGAAATAATGGTGTATTAGAAGACATGTTCTTTGCATGATGAATAATTGATGTTAATGTTAGGAATCATACAAGAACATTACATGTATGCCAAATTATCAATGTGTGATTTTTTGATATAAGAGGTATGTTTCCTTGTCCATGTAATCTCTCAATGAGTTTTTTTGACCTATAAAATATAGTTTGTTATATATTTGGAATGACCTATGAATATCTTTGAGAAACATAGTTTCCTTGGTCTAGTTGGTTATTACTAATAATTTCTTCATGATTCCCCAAGAATAGCTCTACAAATGGTAGTTTTTATAAGGAAAAATGATTTATTTTATTTCAATGAGGAATGTCATAAAACATTTCATGATCTTAAAGGTCAACTGACATTATCCCAAATCGTGATATTGTCATAATCAGGATAATGGCACATTGTGTATTATGATGCATTGGGATTTGGGTTAGGATGTTTTCTCATGGAGGGAGATCATATTTTTTTGGAGGATCATAGAAGTCACAGATACAAGATGATAACTATCCAACACATGATTTGGAGTAATTTTTTATTTTCTATTTTGTGAAGTCATGGAGACAATACCACTTTTGTGATAACATTACAGTGTTTATGAATAATAAAATATAGAAAAACATTTCCTCGCAAAGGGATATGAATATGAGATAAAGAATATGGATAAATTTTCTCCATATATATGACATTGACATGATTTATACACTAGTTAATGGTGTTTTGGTAGGAGATGCATTAGGAAGAAATTAATTTTTTTAATTGTTATAAGAGACTTCACATCAATGAAAATTGATGTCAGTCTTGGAAAATATGCACTTGTATTGAAAAGACTGGTGTACTATTTTAGTTTCGTTATATATATTTTATTAATAATTCATTATATATTGTTAAAGAGTGACATAAATCTGATTTAAAATGTGTTAAAATGAGGTCAAAACTGAATGGAAGGGAGGCCATTAAGGTATTGAAACTGGATGGGAGATCAGTTTATTGGTTTTGAGATGGTTTTTTATCCTAGAATACAGATGATGTATAATGAAATGGAAGCATTTTTTCATGGGTTAGTATAGAAATAAAGGTTATTGTGTTTTCTTTGAGATCCTTAACATGTTAGAAGATTAAATTACAGCACCCATGACCAATGTCTATGTTGCAGTCTTTACATATTCCTATATAGAAAAGGGGGATGATAGCCATATATTTTGAAACATGTCTCCCAAGAATGATTTTGAAACATATTTCCATATGGGTGATAGTGGACCAACATACAAATTAATATCATTTTATCCATATTCACTAACCTTGTATGGTTGATGACTTATCTAAAATCTATACTTGAGAAGTGTTATACAGGCATGTAGTACCTGTTTTCATATTTTCATACCAATATCTTAGATTTCAATTTTGTTTTCTAAAATACATATATCAATCCCATGAAAATCATCTAACTCTAATTATGGTGTATCATCTTAAGATGGATGGTAAATTTGAAAAGATGATACAAATATTGGAAAACATGTTGTGGGCCAACATAATAGATTTTTGTGGTTCAAGGAAGGATCATAAACCGTTAGTGGAGCTCTCATATAAAAACAGTTATTAGGGACCAATAAATATGGATCCTTTTAATGAATTTTATGGGTTCCCTTTTCGTTCCCAATATTATTGGGTGGAAACCTGCGATACTTCAATGGTTGGGTTGATCCTTGTCTAAGATACAATAGATAATATTTTGTTGATTAGGGAATGGATGGAGACAGAACATGGTCATCATAAATTTAATACCAATCATCCTCGGTGAGTGTTATTATTTTATTTTTTGTTATCATGTGTTCTTGTAAATCACTCCATGTATGGGGAATCGTAATTTTAGGTTACATGGAAAGACATACACTTGATATATAAACCCTTTTGAGATACTTGAATGAATTTTTGAGGTGGAATATAGGTCGGATTTCCCCCAATGGTTTAGTGAAGTGAATGTGGTTTTCCATTTGTATCAGTTGAGAAACTATCATCCTGATCATGACCATGGGATTTAATAAGATTACATTGAACTAGATTAGATTTTTCGTTGGTGCACGTGATAGTGAAAATTTTGGATTATAAAGAGAATTAATTTTGTGGGAAAGAATCATTCTTGTGGGTGTTTATGGTAACATGGTCAGATTCAGGAAGAAACTTATGAACATTAAAAATAAATGGATGGGTAATGGCCCATACTATTTCAGTATAATTTTTGGATTTCCCCTTTCTAGGGATAGGGAGACAAATATTGGAGAGAATTTAGCATCCACGGTTTCCAGTAACCCTTTATTTTTGTAATTTGAGTATGTTAAGTGTTTGGGTGATGTTTGGGAGAGTTTTGGGGGGGATTTTGGGAAGTTTCGGGGGGGGGGGGTTCAATAGGTATGTGGTTTGAGAAGAATTAGTTGAAACCATGAAACTCTTATAGGGAACCGTGTGAAGTGAAATAGAGGATTCTGGGTAGGCAAATTATTAGGTGGAATGTTTTTCCAAAATGTGAGATTACGTAGAAAAATCCATTATTTTGAGGTAGATATATCTCTTTAATTTGGGGATTGATTTTCCTAACTGTGTTGGCTAACTGTTCAAGATTATTCTTGAGGAATTAGTTTTCGCATAATTTGTTTAACCATGCGAGCTAATTATGAACAACCATAATTTCAATTTGAGAATTATTTATCTAAATCATTTTATCACTTAATCCACTCGTGGTTTTATCTATTTTGACAATAACATGGTTTTCCCCCCAAATTCTTTGGATACATTCTTCTTTAATTTAGAAAATATATGTTGGAATATCATGGTGCGTTGAAGGATAGAGTTCATGTTAAGTCTTTATTTATTGTGGTTTTTTATAGATCTACTCATCTTCCAACCCATGGATTCATATATCTAGTCTTTATGGAATATATCTAAGATAGTTTATTCCAATAATGATGATATTTTATTAGGAGGATGTTAGGTAACAAGATCAAATGTGGGTTTTTAGAGATTCAAACTAGCATTGTTGATGAATTCCTGTCATTTTTCTTTTTATCTATAATCTATGAGGTAGGTGTATTCAATATTAAGTAAAATTATTTTAACATTAATTATTAGTTTCCAATTGTTTTAATTTATAGATATTTATTGTGAAATTGACGTGAAAATTACGGTAGAAACCAACTTTAGTGATTGTTTGTACTTTTTTTAAAATTGAATATTGTGAAAGTTCTTTGTTTAGGGACTTAAAATTGATTATTTTAATATGTGGATTAGTTTCAAATAAGGGAACTGATTTGATGGAGATATTTACAATAAAATGATTTTTTTTGAAATGGAATGAAATGGTTGGTTTGAAAATGTATTGGCATCAGAGGTTAGTGTGAGTTTAGGATTTCAAAATGGCCATAAATAAAGGGCATGTACTATTAGGGTACAAGGGTTGTAACACTTGATAAGGGGGATCTGTCATTGGGGAAAAGGAAGATTGGACACTTAGTGATGACTTGGTGGATGGACAAGAAACTGATTTTGAGTGTGTAACTTTCACTCAAGCATGCATATGTGGGTGTCTATGAGAATCATGGATTAGGTATGCCAAAAAAGGAATATTAATTGGATTAAATAGTTGTTTAGTTTAATTCCACATAAAAATACAGTGGTTGGTAAAATGGTTTTTCTTTTATACAAAATTTTTGGATTTGTTACATATAATATTTTTATATAAATGTGCTGAAATGTTTTATCCTAGTGGCATGTATAGGGAAGTCAACTGTTGAAAACCTACTAAGTTTCATTACTCATTGCATAATTTAGAACATTTTTTTGATGTTATTTTTTTATCTAAACATATGTAAAGGAAACGTATCTCATTTCAGTAGAGATTCATCATAATACCTTCTGCAGGATATTGGTGATGGATCATGGAGAATGTTGGGATATGTGGTGTTATGTCCATAGAGACTTTGAGCTTTGTGGTTTAATCTTCCACATTGGTACCCTGATATTGGTTATGGTGTATTTTTTTATTGTTTTATTTTGGAATTAATTGGAGTTGTATAAATTTTTATCATGCATTATATTGATGTTTTTTTGTTATAGTATTCTTGGTTTCAGTTGTTTCATTTTCAAAGGGATAATCCTACCCCAAATTTGTTGAATCCCATGGAATTTATTTCCTGAATTTTTAATATTAGGGATGTCTCCTGAATACAAGTAATATCCTTCTACATTAATAATCTGATGATGAGGTGCGGGATGTTGCATTTCCTCTGTTTAAATTGTATGAAAGTGGTAGTGAATTATAAATGTATTTGGATCTTCTATGGGACTAATTTTTAGGTCTGGAGGGTTCAAATGCAACAATAATTTTTATTATCAGATTTGAAATATTATATTTATTCGAGGAATTGGATTATGATCAATATGAAAATTAGAGATCTATTAGATATAGATCATAACTAGTTATATTTTCATGAAATTGGAATCATATTTTGTCATTGTGCTTTGTATAATAAAATATAAATGACGTCGACATCATGAAAATCCTACAATTCTATATAATATATGTTTCATATCATTTATAAAGGTAAAAAGCTGTGATATAAAAAAAGTTTAAATTATAGAGGAACAAGTATAAGGACATGAGGATGCACTTAAATTTATATATTCTTTCATTTTTGGATTGAGTGAATATGATTCAGGATAACAAGATTGGACTTTGAGAAACCCAATAAAATTTAATAATTTTGTAGAAAATATTAGGAAGGATTCCACATGACATCAATAATATGTTTTTAGTTATTTGTAAGAAAGATCCAAATAGTTTCATTGGATATCCTTCATAGTATTCTCATTAAATATGATAATAGGACTCAGGAGTATGCCACTTATGCCTAAGGCTATACTAGCATGCATTTGATGAGTAAAGGTTAGGCACCTCACTAAAAAGGATACTAATAATGTCTAGGATAATGAGGAAGATAACACACTCCTAAATAAATCCTCTTACGATAACAATGAATTGAAATGAAACAAGAAAAAAATTATACAAAAGAAAGACATACATTAAGTTGAATTTAATAACTTGAAATTAAGTGAAGTGGATGAAATAAAGGATTTCCAAGAACATTGTGAGGAAATTTTTTAGATTTTCTTTTACAAACCAAAAGATTTTGGAGCATTGTTGTGGTGAATATTTTGAATTTAAGTTTATGGTAGACCTAAAAGTATAGTTGGAGGTTGATTTTAAATAAATAAATATTTAGAGTGATAAAATAGAGTAGGAGGACAATGTAGTATGTGACTCAAAACAATATATATGGAAGTAGTATGAAATGAATGAAATGTTAATGGATGAAATCTATAATAAAAAACAAAAAAAATCATAAATATCTAAAAAAATTATTGATATGAGATGAATCATCAATACGAGATGGAATCATGATGTTCATGAAGAGGCCTTGACCTTAGGCATTTCATCGATCAGTTTGCTCCCAAAAACTGTGGAATAGGTCAAGAAGATCCACTAAGATCTTATTTCCATGTAAGAGTATTTCCTACAGTAACAAAAGTTTATTCATGAATCCAAGGAGGGTGTGAGGCCTACTAATAAACCAAAGATCATTATTATTGATGTAAAGCCACAAGAACCACCTCATAAGAGGTCATTTGATTTGGGAGACACTCAATAGAGTATCAGATCAAATGTTAAAACCCAAAATATTATACTAAAAATAAGTTGTTATTATTGTTGGAAATGTTGGGCATATAAAAAATATGTGTTCTATTACAAAATGATTTATAAACCCAAAATTGGTGTTGGTAAATGTAGTAAGAATTATATATTATCAGTATGTTTTCTACAGATATTGTTTTTTGATAGTATTTTATAGACACAAATAAATGTTTTTATCTATATGTGTGTAATTAAATGTGTCAACAGAGATGAAAAATGTTATTTCACAACAACTCTAGGAATAATTAAGAAGGATAAAAATTAAAAATTGGTTTTTCATATTTTCAAAATTAAGCAGAATCTTTATAAACTGTGAATAAGATTAAAAACTCACCATAAAAGTGTACAAAGGAACAATATGTTAGGGAAAATAAATAGGTTTGGAAGAATAATTGTGTAGATATTAATTTAATGGAAATGAAAAAACTGATTTTTTTATTCATGATAGTGGATTCAAAAACCTGATGATAAGAAAACATATCTTCTAAAAGATATAAAATAAAATAATTAAGGATTCATATGTTTTAAAAAAAATTAATGTTTAAATATCAAAGACTATAGGAAGGTCAAAATTATAGTAAAAGAAATGAGGAGAATGGATGTCTTAATTATTGATGAAAATGGTCATAATTTACTTATTAGAATCCAATTTTATAACATAATAATAACAATAATAATAATTTCTTGGAGACTCTTATTATCATGTATGGTTCAATTATAACACAAGGAAGGTGAAAAAAGTGTGATATATATATCACATTCTTGGAGAAAAAGATATAGTTTCTATTAATGGAAAAATAAAATAATTTCGGACATGAATAACTTATAATCTTGGGTCAAAAATATGTAGAGAATCTAGAAAATCAAAAAGGTTATTTTGATTTTCATAATATTACACATGATTATATTCATGCATGAGATGTTTTAAAAAAGGAAATTTTCTTTCATAAGATATATAATTTGATAGACATAATGTTGATAAGGTTGGGTAAATCGGTGAATGTTGATATTTTATGTTTGATATATCCATTTCCTACTAATGGAAATGGTAATATTCACAATTATTATATAGATATAGATGGATTTAATGGTTTATGGTTATCACTCTCAAATCCAATGTTGTTATATTTATGACATGTTATCATAGATTATCAAAAATGATACCTCAATAGAAAATATAAAAAATATGTATTGAAAATGAAGTAGATTTAGAAAATTTCTACATTTAAGATTATATAAAGAACCGCGCGATAAGGAATCGGGGTTTGGGGGTGTTAATTATTTAATTAAATTGTGTTGTTGAGAGGAGAAACTTGATAATAAACAATGTAAATCCAATGATTCTCATTGAGTGGGACCTATAAGAGATGTTTTGCAAGTAAATAGTTGTCAAGTCAATCTATAATAGAATAATTATTTTTTTATTTCTTGGTGAGGATAATTCTATTTTTGAGATTTTATGTGGAAACTATCAGACACTAAAGTAGTTTTATGTATTTTTAAATAAATAATTTATTATTAATTAATATGATAGATATTAAAATTTTGAATCACATAAATATTAATGAATATTTCATTGAAAATCATCAAATTATAATGTATTAAAATGATTTAATGATATTATTTGAAAAATTATTGAATGTAAATATTTTTTTAATTGAAAATATGACATTTGTCAACAAATAGTGAATAATATTAAGAATACAAAGTTGAATATTAAATCAGATTTGGGGTAACACAAGGGGTTGAATATGTTTCTAAAGAATACAATGATGAAGATTGTGTCAAAAACTAGTTAATCAATTTCTTATAAATGGAGAATAAAGGATGAAATTGATGAAAAATATTATTGGTGGTAAGATTACTCCAATATAAATTGGATGGATAATGGCTCTATATCATATATCACATTTATTAAAACAAAACCTAAATTTCTTGTTGTAAGTCTTATGTATTACATTATAATCAAATCTATAAATTTATAACATGATAAAATTGAGAAATATCAGACCTGGGGGACTATATCAAGGCCAGTGTACAATATGTTTTTCAAAAACAAGTGGGTTTTTGGTAAATAATCTGAATGAATAAGGAAAATTGATTTAAAAATAAATATTCTTAAGAAAATAGTATAATCCCAAATTAAGGTGATTTACATGGATGATTAGTTTTCTATTATGGATAGATTGGAAACAATATGTAAATTTTTAGTTATAGTGGTAAAAAATAAAGGAATTGTCTACTAAATCAACCTAAAATATGTGCTTCATAATGAAGTAATTAAATAACTTGTATATGTTAAGAATTTAGTAGAATTTATCATTCATAATGATATATAATAAGTGTATAAATTTAGAAAATGAGTTTATTGTATTAATCAAGCTCCATGATTATGATAGTCTTATTTTTTGATAAGTGATGAATCTAAGATTCTAACACATTTGATTCTATTATATTGTCCATGTGAGAAATTTGGATGATGAAAGGATAATAGTTCTTATTTATATAGATTATATTATATTCATAAGATAAAATAAATCTCAACATATGGATTTTATTGAATGTATGTGGAGTGTGTCCAAATTGCAATGATTAGTGAATTGAAATTATTCATTACTTTTCATGAGATAAAATTAGGGAAAGGGAATTTTTTTCACAATCCAAATCTGTGAGAGTGGTATTGAAAATGTAATTAATAAGGGATAACATTGATATAAAGATGAAGTTTCCAAGTGATGTGAATTCAAAATATTTTGATGTGTTGGAGTGTATGAAAATCATATATTCACTTTGTACATAATAGATATAGAACTAGATACTATTTTTTATTGTTCAAGTTATATGGTTTTTCAATTTTACTAAATAACCCAACCTCATTATAGTGAAATGAATAATTTCGTATATCTAAGATTTGTTGAATTTTGGAATGTTTTATACTGAGAAATTATAATAGGATTTTTTGGGTATATAGAAATATTTTGGGATAGATTACCATATAGTTGATTGTTTATATCAAGTGGTGCATTTTAAATTATTAATTTCTGTATTTCTTATATTAGTAAAAACTAAGATTGAATTTCATTTTCAGAAGGTGGTTTTTATCATATACTCAATCCTATAAAAATGGTTATGAATGAATAAATAATATTAAGATATTTTATTTTAAGTGAATTATACTTTTATAATTAAGATAGATAACTTTTGTGCTATCATTTATAGAATAAATTTTCATTCATCATTCCAGGACAATTTATATTGGGAAAAAATATAATTTTATCATGGAAAAAATTAGGAATTGTTTGGTGATATTAAAGTATGTGTTATAAAAAATGAACATCAATATATTCTTTCAAAGGAACTTTATATAAAATATTTTTAGAAGCATCAATTGGAACATTGAAATCAAAACTATCCATAAATTGAAATGTTTCTAGAAGGAGACGTCACTCCCATAAGGATATTTTCATCCAACTTTTCATATTCAACATGTAATATTCTGTAATTAGTTTTTTAGAATGGTGTGTTTTCCCTCTTGTGTAAAATTAATGAGTTAATTATTATTATTTTATCCTTCAATAATGTTCTATTTGGTTTCATTTACCATTGTATTGAGTCACTCAAAATCATAAAGGGGGATAATATTTCTATGTAATATTCATAAATGTTGACCAATGGGGAGATAAAGTTTACTTGAAACGGGAGATATGATTATAAGGTTAGAGTTTCATAAGGATAATTTTCATTATCATGGATTAGGTTAGAGTGCATGAATTATTAATCAGTGGATTTTTTGTAGTCCCGAGGTTGGTTTATAGTACATTGAGGTGGTGAATCCGTGGAACACATTTTATAAATATTTTTAATGAATTTTACTATGTGACAAGTTAAAGACTCGATACTCTAAACATTAATCACTCAACCTCACCCCTTATGAAATATAAATAATTAAATAATACAATAAAATTAATTATACAGTTCATCCTTAAAATCCTACTCCATTCCATGATTGGTCAGTCACCCATATTAATAAATCATTTATATATACCCAAGTGGTTACACCAAGTACATTCCCAGACATATCGTTATAGAGACCCACTATGATCATGCTCTAGAGTCCAACTAGAGTTTGAATCTTTACACTACCAAAAAAAACAATTAATCCTAACATAGGAAAAATCTCCTAATTCCTTGTATTTCTTCTACACCACTTGATATTTATATTCCTACATTAAAAAATATGATCTGTTGGTTTGTTAATTCTCAATAAATAACCTTGACTATAAATGATCACAATTTTCACTATTTTCCATTCGCACTTTTATATCTCATATACATTGTCAAAACATGTTAGTTTATTATTTCATGCATCTTGACTTTAATCTATTTTTTCCCTCTTATAAATTTTATCACATCATGTTCTCATCTTCATGATTTTAACACATAATTATTATTAATTTTTTATGAATATATATATATATATATAAATATTCACTATATTATATGATAAATATTTGTTTCAATAATTGAAATTTTGAAACTCCAGGATTTCTGCCAACAAAATTTTCATCTAATATTAAATTAGTTAAAAACATTATTTAATTTTCTCATACAAAATGATTTGAATTCTAATTCATCATCCCCATATAAATATCTTATGTCTTGGGACTGAATTTGAGTATTGAAAAAATATAATCCTTTTAGATATTGTAACGTATCATTCCATCTATGCATATACAAATGTATATGATATGGCCATGTTGACCTGTGATATAAACTGTTTTTAACACTCCAAGATGGCTCAACGTAGATAATAAAATAATTGGGATATTTTTTCAATGGAGAACATGGAAACATAATCATTTGAATTTATTCAAAAAAATATTTCAATGTTTATTTTGAGTTTCTTCTAATTTTTCTTCATTAAATTAGACTTAAAATTTTCATTTTTTTCACTATGATGTTCATTCTTCATGGAGTTCGTCAAGTGTTCCATATAAAGTATAATTTCATTATTTTTATGGGTCTAATTAAATTCTCAAAAAAAAATTAGGGATCTTTCATACATTATAATGTTATATCATATGATGACCCATGTACCCTATGAATGTGAAACAATAATTAATCTGATACATTATGAATTCTTCATCATAGGATTCATGTAAACTGCAATGACATATTTTAACTTATAATGATATCAGATTCTTCATATTTTTATAAAATATAATTCACTATGAAGCCATGTTGTATAATATGAAAGACATTTTACCCTATAAAGGTATTATATTATAACTTAAGAAGGTATCCATTTTACCTTAGGATATTCATAGGTTTTTTTCCTTCAATATTCTCCATATAGGTATAGAAATTATAAATTTCTCTCAAACCATCTCAGAACCTCTTACACTGATCTCAAGGCCTTCTCAACCACATTAAATATTCTCAGAAATCATTAACTTCATGATATCCTTCTCATTTAATATTAAGGTCTTCAATATCCACATTTGTAATATTGAATAATCCACTTTTCATAAGATGTTATAGACATTATTCTCAACCATTTAGCACTTGTAACAATATTGAAGATCAGATCCCCAATAATTATAAATAATATATTCTGCAATGAGTTTTTGAAGTCATGTTCTTTATGAAGCAATGAAAATTATTTAATAACCCTTCCATTTATGGTATAAATAACATACAGTTCTTCATTAACACAAATTGAATTTTATTTCTCCCAATCTAGTGGAAACAAACTAAAAATACTTCATTTTGGTAATCCAATATCCCCCATTTTATTTAATTTTCAATATGTCTTTCCATTAAAAATTTAGTGTTATAATTATCCCGCATATTATAAATAATTACATAGAAATATAATGATATTAATTTTCTCGTCTAATATTTATACTTCGTTATCATTTCTCAAAAATATCATAATTTCCCAACTTTTATTCAAAATAATAGATTAATATAAAAATTGGGAGAAGTATGGACTTACATGCTTCCATAGAAATTTACCTTTAGATAGTCAAAATTAAGTCTATGAGTCCAAATCTAGTCTAGAATGCAAGGGTGAATAACAAAAGTGGTAACATCTATCTATAAAGTTTTATACATGTAATACAATTTCATCAAAATCACATTGGGGGCTTCTCATCCAGTTTTATTATGAAATTAATACCTAAAATATTATTTAAAAAATTTATTTGAAATGTCTAAGTTCAATATTTTTTTGCCCCATTTCATATAATCAATAATAACTCACAATTAATAAATATATTTTTTTATTGACCAATAAATGATAAAACATTGACTATTTTACCTCCAAAATTAAATTAATTTATACTGTCTAGAATTTTATAAAAAATATAAAAATGATATTTTTAATGATCCTCAGCTATTATTATCTTCCTAAAGGTATGACCTCACGTCCTATTTTTCATGGTAGTTTAAATAATCTATGAAGATCTATTTCTTTCTAGTATAATAGGGAAATCATATCCTCCTCCATTAATTCCCTAAATTTTATAAAAACTATAAATAATGGAATATGTATGAACCTCTAAATCCCTTTTTTCAAATTTCAATGATAATATTTTCCTCACAACCATGAATTATCATATATTCTACTCTTATAATGGGAGTATTTATCTATGTCTCTATTCCTGTTATGTTTTTCAATAAATTATATTCCCATATTCTTCCCCTAATGTTCTTCCTTGTGTGGAGAATTTATATTCACCTCGAACATCATTACAAAGGAATTACTATATCATTACATTATTTTCATTATTAATTATTCGTGAGAAAGAATAATAGAATTATTATACATTATTCCATGTATATCCTCTTTGAATCCCTCATATATTTTTGTTGAGTTTTTAGGTTTTCAATTTTATATAACCCCATATAAACATGAAACATATTCATGTGAAATTAAATTATATCCACTGATCCTAGAAATAATTTTTTCATTCACTATTTTTATCAACTTATAACTAATTTAACATAAATATTATCCAATATATCTTGGATTTCTCAACTTATTTATAATTCTCACATGAATTCTTTGTACTCTCATCCAAATACGACACAACATCTTTTACTATTTAATCTAACCTCCGTTTTATTTCATGGGGAACCAATATTAATATCATATAAATATACTAATAATCTATATGACCCTTTTATATTCATCTTCCAGACACTTATTCTGAATATATGGATCTTTTTTTTGATATATTGGTTCAATTTATTGTCATAGATTTCTATTTCTATGAAATTTTCCAATTTTTTTTAGTATAAATCCCCTTTGGTTTGTTCCTCTTTACTTGAAATGATATGTAAAAACATAATGATTAGGGTCTAGGAACACACCTTACTGGGCACCAATAATAACCTCTAAACTTTGATCTTCCTCCTTAATAATAAAAATATCTAGAATGTTAATTTTGTTTTCTTTTTCAAGATGATCGTTCTTTCTTCTAGGATTAGGGTTATTATCAAAACATTTTCTTATTTATTTAAATTATAAGAGTTATTACCACAAGTATTCATGGTAAAAATTGGTTATAAATTGTTTCTAAAAAATGAAATTTTCAGAATAATTGGTCTCTTCAAATATTCATTAGGGATGGAAGTAACCTAGACTTTGAGAAAATATGTTTCTCTAACTTGAAATGATTCACCCTTAACATAAACTACCATAGTGAAGTATTACATAATATTCTTAAATTATTTTTATGTTTTTACACGTATTAATTGTGTCTCAAACAACTATTATTCCATTTCATCCATCTTCTCATCATTAATCACTTTGTATTCTCTCATGTTAATATACCTTAAAGTTATGTTTTTTAATATCATTAATGTATGCAACCTATTTATTGAAATAACCCTTTTTTTAATAGATATCATATTTTTTATTCTTTCATCGCGTTTTTTCTTTATTTTGTTATATATTTTTTCCAAGGAAGACTTCCACCTCAATTTTCAGTATATTTCTATTTTATCATTTTTTTCTATTTCATCATGGATTGTTATATTATAAAATATATAAATATGATTTTCATTGACTGCATTATCATTATATTGGATAATTTTTGAAGACCTTACATACTTCTTCTTTCTTTCAATGTTAATTATGTAATTATATAATAATTATAATTTCTATTAAAAAATTATTTTTTAATGTTTCTCATATTATTCCTTAAATTTGAATCTACATATTCCTTAGAGAAATTAGTCAAAAAAATAAAATTTTATTAAACTTGTGTCAACTTACTAGTTTATTTTCCTTTCCATTAGTCTTTTACTTTTTGAACCCTTTTTATATAAGGTAAATAATTTTATTGAAGTCTTCATGAGCTTCTGCATTATCGTAATCACTTGATTATCTAAATTATTAAACCCAATTTGTAATCATTATGATGGATTCAAAAGAAATATAATCTGTTTAATTATTACTAAAAACAGCTATTTTGTACAATTTATAAGTACTGATAAGATAATGAATTTCATCCAAATAAATATATTATGTATTCTCCAAATACAGAAACATTGGATCAAAATTTTCTGGAATGATTCTTAGCAATTTTTTTATAAATTACACAATTATTAGTATCCTCACTAAACCCCTAAATATTTATAAAAATATCATTTAATATTGTTAATCAGTCATTAATGTTTTTATTTTCATCCAAATTTAAATCCTCAAACATTCTTTTCCAAATTTGTAATTTGGTTTACATTACATTATGATTCCTTTCATGGATAATCTTAAATTTATCCCAAACATCCTTCATAGTTTGAAGTCTGATAGCCTTTTTGTACAGTTTTCATAAGAGAGACATAAAAATGGAATTTTGAGCATTTACATATACATTCATCTTTATATTTTTAGAATCCATCAAAATATAACCCTTAGGAATGGGTGGAAGAAAAAATATAGTTATATCCCTTAATTCAAGGACAAGTGATAAGAGGTAAGGAAGCATCTTATTATTCCAAATATGATAGTTGTTGATTAAAAATTTTGATACACTATAGATATTCATAAAATTAAAATTCTATGTACTCAGTAACTTCTTGGATATTTCAAAGTAAACTTAGATATTCTATGATACCACTTGAGGTGCTTAGGTCAATTGATATCACTAATTGTGGGGGATCCATGATAAACTTTTTATATTTAGTTCTTCCTAAATTAACTATTATAGAGTTTTAATGTCTCAATAATCTTTACTTTAACCACTCATCCACAAATAAAATTAATCATAATATATAAAACAACATTCACTGTTTTATTTGGTAAATCCTGAAAATCCAACTCGTGATGGTGATTTATTAGTTTCCCCAGTAAATAATTCCCTACTATATACTCAAGTGGTTGCACCAAGGACCTTCCTTGTATTATTTGAAAATATTACCAAAGTTATCCTACTCTATTTTCCCATAAAATAGTACATATTCCCACTATAACATTTTCAATTTTGATCTAAAATACGAAATATATCTTTTTTATGGGTTTCTTTAGGAAAACTCAGTGTTTATATCCTTACAAAAAACATAGATCAATATGTCTTCTCACGATTCTTCATTTACCATGACATATAATTATCATGATCTATTATTTCAACCATTTTCACTTTTACTTCTCAAATAATCGATCACAGTAGGTATCCTTATTCCTGAATGGATCTCGACATTGATATCTTATTTTTCTCCTTGACAGAATAACATATAAGTTTATATTCTTCTCAGTTATTTTGAATAATTATTCTTATTTTTTTCACATATACATTCACATATTAAAATCCAAAAATATTTATCTCCATAACTATACTATGTAATCCTTGGGATTTTTAGAAGTCAAATTCACATCTCTTTTGAAATTGGTAAATTGAATACTAAGTTTATATTATCATTCAATGTGATTTTATTTCATTATCATCATCCTGAATTTAATCCCATAAGACTTCAAATTCCTTAAATCATCATAATATCCACATTATTTAAATATTATGAAATCTCCATCTTCAGGTGCATATACTCTTTTGGATGACATGGAAACACTACATTCTGTTGTGGAACTCTTATCAGAACTACATCATAAATGAACTAGGGAAAAAAATTAAATTTTGATATTATTTATATTAAGAACTAGAATAAATAGGGCGTGGATTAATCCATAAAATAAAAATATTGATTATATATTTATTATATTTTTTTTGTTATTATTTTAAATTGACAATTATCTATGTTCCAATTCCAGTGTTCCATCATTGTAGAGTTATTTAGGTGTTCCCTTTGAAGTCGAAGTTCACTATTTTTATTGGGTATAATGAATTATAAAAATGTTTTTATGGTTAATTTGAACCATATAAGGTTGTACCATCAGATATCCCTTGTATTATATGAAATCCTCATATATATTACACAATCATTATCATAAGGTTTGCCATCCCTGAGAAGATTCTCTATATCAAATAATGATACCATATTATCTATATTTTCAGAATTGGTTTTACGCTATGATGTCTATTGTACCCTATACATGTACTTCAATGTTTCAAAAAAATATTTCAATTGTATCTGATAAAGTGGATAGGGTTCTTCCTTTTCCATTTTTTGGACAGGTATAATATTTACAAACTTCTCTAAAACAATCTGAGAACATCATTATCTATTATTGAGGCCCTCTGAACCTCTTCATATATTCTAAAAAACATTATCAACTAAAATCTAGGATATAACTTTAATATTTTTTTATTAAATATCCCTATATAGATAAATGAAATCTCCCTATTGTTATAAGATGTTATGGATGGTACTCACAATCATTTAGTAGTCTTTTAAAAATTGAATTTATATACACCAATCAACTAAAATAAATGACTCTACATTGATGTTATCTTACAAAGTTATTTATAAATTAGTATGACACCATTATTCACCTTTCCATATATAATGGAATTAGAATGATCTTCTCAAAAAACCCACATTTTCTTTCCATCTTCATATCCTTACTCATAAAAAAATAACCCATTAATTTTGGAATTTTTTTTATAATTTGGAATAAAGATAAAATAAAAAATATATATCAATATATTTTTTACTATATTATGTGACAACTGATAAAAAATCATGATGCGAATATATTGTTTAATTGAAAAAAATTTAATTTAAATCTAGTTTCTCACAATGATAATGAATCACGTGGGATAGAGTGTATGATAAGTGAATCATTGAATACACTATCTAAAATGTGTTAGTAGTGCATAATGGATTTCGGGTTAATGAAGGATGTTAAAGTGTTGAATTGTTATAAACAAACCCAAAGGGATATATTGTAAGTAAAAAATTTAATTTAAAATTTTATATTATAATTTTGGAAGAACATTATTCTAAATGTACCAAGAAAACATTAAAAATTAGTGTTTTTTAGTTCATTTATGTTTATTAGATTTTTATGGTTATTTTCCTTTGGGGAATGAAATCATGTCATACCACACTGTTATGTCATAAAAATAGTGATGTATGTTTAGAAAATAGGGTAAAATGATAGTTTTCTGATTATTAATTAATGATAATGATGGTTATTAAGGGAATTTTATAAAAACAAGTATATAACCCTTGTAGTGGGGTTCTTAAAATATTATTTAAAACCACTTTTTGTATAACTACAAACATAACCATGGGTTTCTCACTCAGAAAACTTCATAATTCACCTATATTATTCCATTACATAATATATTTTTTTATATTCATATAATTTAATAGTGGGTTGTGTGTTTGAAAATTATATGATTCAAATAATGATAATTGTAAATTGCTACAGACTCAACTAAATATGTTAGATAAAAAAGTGGTGATACTATTGTTATTCACATAATCCCAACCTAACACACTAGTTGTCATAAATCCTTACACTAATTGAATAAATAACATGTTTTTATCATACATATATACTTAGATAATGATTACTAATTCATGTTGGATACCTAATTAGAACACTAAATCATATATCCTTTATTGTGAAAAGATAATGATAACAATAATCAGGAGAATTAAATCACCACATCACCCAACACCACCATATTATGTTCATCATTAAACTACAGAAATCCCTCCATACACTGGAAAAGATAAATAAATGTTGGGATAAATGGATTAGTGGAAGGATAAATAAAGAAAAAATATTTGTGGTTATTGTTAGAAAACACCAAATAAAACTTCTCAGACCATTAATACCTTTCCCTAGAATCAATATAAATATATATAATAAATAAATAAAAATATTTTGTAATCCATTATATCCCATAGTATCTAACCCTCATATTAGTACTCTCTGAGAATGGATCTCTAAGAGGCATGAGAGATACAGAAACTCCTACTTCCATTATAACCAAAATAAAAATGTAGAAAATATAGTAAACTAATTCCATTGTTTTGAAACACCATTAAAATCATATATTAATTTAAAAATATAATATAAGCCTTTGGACATCATCACCCTCTAACATCGATCACCATATGAAAGGAGTCCATTCACAAATTCAAGCAACCAAGTAATCACCACATGAACCTAATATTCTATTTAGTTTGATCGATTTTCAAGTTGACGAATTTACAATATTTAGATAGATAAGAATATTATAGTTCTGTCCCCTCATACAATCATTTTAAATTTTATTTTATCCCCATTGATTTTTAAAATTTGTTATCAATTATTCTTCTTGAAAATATAGTAATTGTGGTGATCCAATGGCTTAAATATGACATGTCTATCATCTAGTTTATTCTTCTTTGACACCCTTTTACTCTTATTCCACTCACAAGTTGTCCAAAAAATACCTTACATTAATCCATGAAATAAGAATGTTAATATTATATATCTCATTCAAAAAATTTATTTAATCATACATAACATGACAAAATTGTCAATTAATATTATTTTTATGATCCACCATAGGATGTCCAAGTCGGACACACATGTCATCTTATGAGATAGACCAAATGGACTTATCAATACCAAAAAAGTGGTAAACAGTACCGAGGAATCAAGGATATAAATTAATAAATAGAATATCATAATAAATACATATAAAAAGTAGTAGAATCTTATTGAGATTCTTTAATTGTATGTTTATAAGATAAACACTACCAAAAAAAAACAGTACATTAGAGGATGTTATTTAGAGGGGTTATGTACAACCCCCTCTAAATTCATTTTCTATAACATTATAGGGGGTTCGGAACAACCTCCTCTAATCATCGAATTTAGATGTGGTTTAATACCCCATCAAAAAATTAGCATTTTTTAGTATGTAGTTGGATTTTAGAGATGGTTATCTTAAAAATGTTGCTACTTTAATAATTAGTATCTCTATATACATAGTTTTAGAAACTATATATATTTAGTTAGAGGCACTATATATATATATATATATATATATTCTGTTGGATTTTAGAAGTGTTATGGGTTTGTGTTTGTTATATGGAATTTATTTTAAAGGTGGTTCTTTAGATACATTTGTTCAGACCTGTTTCAATGATCAATACAATTTTTAAAATTATTTGCAAAGTCTTGGCTATGGGGTTGTCCTTTAATTCAAGTAAGATTGTTTCTCCTAATCAGTTTGGATTTATTAAGGGTAGGTCTATTCAAAATTGTTTTATTTCTGCCTCAGAATTTGCTAAACTTCATAAGAAATCCACAAGGGATGGTAATATTATTCTCATGTTGGATGTCAGGAAATATTTTGATACTATAAATTGGAATTTTATTTATAAGGTTCTTCGTTTTTTTGGTTTTGATGATGTTTTCATTAATTGGGTTAAAATAATTTTTTAGTCAGCTCGTATATTTTTCCTCGTTAATGGCTCCCCTAAGGGCTTATTTGCTTGTTCTAGAGGTGTCAGACAAGGTGACCCTATTTCGTCCATTATTTTCTCCATTACAGAGGATTATCTTAGTATATTACTTTCTATTAGAGATGGTAATGGGAAACTGAAGTCTATTTGTACTAGTAGAGGTTTTGTTGCTCCCACTCACTTGTTGTATGCTGATGATATTATTCTTTTCATGAAAGGGAAATAGAAATATTAAAAATATTAAGCGTGCCCTTTTGTATTATGAAAAAGTCTCTGGACAAGAGATTAGTTGGAATAAGTCCTTTGTTTATTTTGTTAATAATTTTCCTATTTCTAGGAAGACGGGAATTATCAGCGATTTCGGTATTCATGAAGGTGTTTTTCCCTTTACATATTTGGGTGTTCCTATGTTTTGGGGGAAGTCTAAAGATTGTTATTTTTCTGAAATTATTTGTAAAATCAGACGAAATCTTGCTACATGGAAGGGTATGTCCCTTTCCCTGGTGGGTCAGGTTTTCTTGGTTAGGGTTGTGATCATTTCTATGTTTTTTTATTCTTTCATAGTCTATAAGTGGTCGATCTCTATTATCAAGAACATTAATGTTTCTATTAAAAAAATTTATTTGGAGCTATAATATTTTGGGGAGAAAATTAGATACAGTCTCTTGGAATAATTGTTGTAAACGTTATGGTATTATGGGTCTTGGTACTAAAAATCTTGAGGTGTTTAATGACTCTTTATAGGCTTCGATTAATTAGGGGATTGCCAACAGTAATTCTATGTCTCTGGACTTTCTTCGTAATAAATTTAGGTACATGCTCAAGAATGGGGTTTTTAATCATCTGGAATCTTCTGTTTGGCCTGTTTTTAAATCCATTTTATCTTCTATTGACTCTCATGCCAGATAGCTTGTTTCAAGGAACTCATCTTTATCCTTTTGGAAGGCCAATTGGACTATATGTCCTTTAGCTGATTTCATGATGAATGATGATTTTAATGTTGTTATGGATACTACAATTAATGATCTGCTTGATAATATGGTGGGTCTCCCTAATCATATTATTACTATTATCAATAGTTAATATTTCTCTAACAAAGAGGATTTTTGGTCTTGGGAACCTGCTATAAATGGCATGCATACTTCTACAAAATTTTACAGTCATTCTCTATCTTGCAATATATAGTGTAAATGGATGATTGATCTTCCTATGAACTTCATTAGGCCCTCTCGGACAAATTTTTCCTAGATATTGTCTCATAAGAAGCTTCAAACTAATTTTTTTCTTCAGAAATGTGGAATCTCTCATTGCTATTCATGTGTGGTTTGTCATCAAAATAGGGAAGATATTGACCATTTGTATCTTAGTTGTGTTAATGCCTCTTCAATGTGGAAGGATTTTTTTTGATATTTTTGAAATCCATATGCCAATTATGCCTCCAATTCATCATTTCCTTCAAGGCTGGAATTCTATTTCTCTTTATTGTCAATTGATGGATATTTTTAGAGTTTCTGCTACTGAACTCCTTCATTTTATTTGGTTTTCTCAGAATAAAGATGATTCACGATAGATTTACCTTCTTGGTAAGTGGGGTTTTATCAGCTATTCATGGTGCTATGCATAATATTGATATTACAAGGATGCATTTTTTCTTCAAATCTATTCATGATTTTTCCGTTCTGAACCGGATAAGTGTTAAGGTTAATTTCAGGCCTCTATGTGGTACTTTAGAAGTTCTCTTAAAGGAACCTATTTTTGTTTGGTTAAAAGTTAATTTGGATGGTGATTCTAGGGGTAATCGGGGGATTTCTGGTTATGGTGTTGTTTTCAGAAATCATAAAGGGGGTGTCCTTGGTTGTTTTCATGGTTCTGGTGGCTTCGCCTCTTCACTTGAGGCAGAAATTCTTGGCATTATTGTTGATGTGGATCAAGCTGTGAAGAGTGGTTGGAATAATTTATGGATTGAGAGTGATTCTTTTTTTGTTGTTTCTTCCATAAGGATGAGTCTTCATCACTTGTCCAGGAAGCTTACTAATCATTGGATTAATTGTTTGGAGACTCTATTTTCCTTGAATCATATGGTCACTCACATTTATAGGGAAGCCAATTTTGTTACTGATGGCCTAGAAAATAAAGGTGTTAATGGAGTTGATTTTGTTTGGTTTGATCAAGTTCTTGATGATCTCTTTCCTTTTCTTAAAAAGGTCTTTGACAAGTCTCCCATTTTTAGAATTTTGTAAGTTGTCTCTTATCTATGATTTTGGCTTCTTTATAAGGATTTTTTCATCCTTGTGTCATGTATTTCTATTTGCGGTCTGTTTTATTTTGTTTTATTATTTTTTATTCTTTGGAGAGGCTTTTTCCTTTTTCTATAGGTTGGAAGTAGAACCTGCAGAGTTGCATTCAGTTGCAGTGGAATTCCCAAAAACTGGTGAGCCAGCCGTAATACCCCCGGTCCTCCCAGTGAAAGAATTTTTTCAGGCCTGGGCCACTAGAGCTTCTTCATCCATGGCGAAATCAGATAAGAACCAACCATCGTAACCACCAATGGCGTTATTGCATCCTATCGAATCGATGGGGCTGAGGAGGAAATATCAGAATCAGTATGAACCTCAACGGCGGCAATGGTGGCTGGAGAGGCAGGGCATGAGCGTCACTGGGTTCATTCTCTACGGCCAGTTCTTGGTTTCTTCAACTTTCAATCCAGAGCTCACCCTGTATTAATGGGTGTTTCTTGTCTAGTTTGGTTTTTTTCCTTTTCACCTTAACTATACATTATGGTTTTGGTGTTTCTTGTTTTTATTTTTCTTGTACTATTTTGTTTTTTCTTTTTTTTTTTGTTTTTTTTTCCTTAATAAAATTCCATTATACATTATATGTATATATTTTTTTTATTATATATTTGGGTAAAATATAAATATATATATATATATTTGTGTGTGTGTGTGTGTAAAATATATACGTCTATTCAAATAAATATACACAATTACCAATAAATATACAAATACACATTTTCATTTGTGCGTGTTTGATAAAAATGTATTTATAAATACATATATACATAATTTTATTTAAATATATGTAAATATTTAATTAATAGAGGAGTGCAAGAAAAAATATAAAAAAATATATATTTTTATTTATTTAAATATGGATACTTTTTATTTATTTAATTTATTTAAATGTATTATGAAAATATTGTTTATCAAAATAAACTTTTTAATATACATAAATACAATAATATATAAATAATGTGTAAATTTGTTAATATATATATGTTTATTAATATATATGCTTATTTTAATAAACTTATTATATATATTTCAATATATGTTTTTAATAATGATTATTTTAATAAACTTATTAGTATATATTAATGCAATAATATATAAATTAGATGAAAATTCGTTAATATATATATGTGTGTTTATTAATATATATGAATATTTTAATAAACTTATTATATGTATTTAAATATATTATGAAAATAATTTATCTTTTAATAAACTTATCAATATATATAAAAAGAATAATATATGTAGTATATAAACAAAGAGAGACTTGGGTGGTGGATTGAGTGCAGGCGGAATATCGTGGAGAATAGTGGTTCGAATCCAACCTGGATCATTATTTTGGAAGCCCTACGAATTATCGTACTGAGAGTAGATCGGGGCATGGACCGAGATACGCACGTGGAGACAAGGGGACAGACAGGGGGAACACAAAGACATCGAGGCACCAGACAAACATCGGGACAGCAGAGATAGAGACACGAGAAAGACCACACATTGGAGGGGCACCAGACAAACTAGACATGAGAGGGGAACCTAGAAATACGAGACCGGGGAGACTGGGACTGAGACACGAGACACCAGACCAGGCAGGGAAGACCAGGACCAATGCACCGAACCGATTCTTTAAAAAAAGCATTAGGGGAGGTTGTGTAAAACCGCCCCAAATACAATAAACAATTATTGGCAGTTAGAACAGCCCGTAATACCTCTATTAGCAGTGGGATGGGTTATAACTGCCTCCAATGACAACTATTTGTTTGTAAATTTTGGATAATATTAGTGGGGGTTTAAACCACCTCTAATGTTACTGCCTTTAAATTCATCACGCATTTACTAGTGCTTTCACAAAACTGCCTCTACTAACAGTAGGCGGTCAATCGGCGGTTCCTCACAACTGCTTCTATTGTATTTAGAAGGGGTTATAACAGCTTCAAATGTCAAAAGTAACCCCTTCTACAATGGTCATTTTTTGTAGTGAAAGTTCAATGGAAAATCATATATGTGGTTTTGAAATAATTAGATCACCAATTATTTATTATAAAAAACAACCAACTATCTTTTCAGATAAAATAGGGAAGCATAAAATATGTCAAAAAAATATAATCCAAAAATATAAGTAAATCCAAAGGTTCTTGTGTAACCACCTTACAAAATAATCAAAAAACCCCCAAAATACTCAAATGAAAATCTCTTCTAACCTGAGGTAACTATACAAAACCATCATTCAACCTACTCCAAGATAAATAAGTGAGAAGGATCATACAATACGGACACTAGGACACCAGGAGAGACATCAGAGAGACTGGGGAAGGCACAGAAGGGGGCGGTGGGGACCGGAGGGGGACATGCACAACACCGATTCATTAAAAAAAGCATTATGGGAGGTTGTGTAAAACCACCCCAAATACAATAAACAATTATTGGCGATTAGAACAGCCCCTAATACCTCTAGTAGTAGTGGGATGGGTGGGATGGGTTATAACTGCCTCTAATGACAACTATTTGTTTGTAAATTTTGGGTAATATTAGTGGGGGTTTAAACCACCTCTAATGTTACTACCTTTAAATTCATCAAGCATTTACCAGTGCTTTCACAAAACTGCCTCGACTAATAGTAGGCTGTCAAGCGGTGGTTCCTCACAACCGCTTCTATTGTATTTATAAGGGGTTATAATAGCTTATAATGTCAAAAATAACCCCTTCTACAGTGGTCATTTTTTGTAGTGAAACATCCATGGAAAATCAGATAAGTGGTTTTGAAATAAATAGATCACCAATTCCTTTTTATAAAAAACAACCAACTATATTTTCAGATAAAAATAGGGAAGCATAAAATATGTCAAAAAATATAATCCTAAAATATAAGTAAATCCAAAGGTTCTTGTGTAACCACCTTAAAAAATAATCAAAATCCCCCAAAATACTCAAATGAAGATCTCTTCTAACATGAGTTAACAATACAAAATCATCATTAAACCTACTCCAAGATAAATAAGTGAGAAGGATCTTACAATATGGACCTCCTCAAGATCAAAAAACTAAACCGAAAAAATCCACCATGTTTAATGAAACCAATTGGTATAAGAAGGGTATCCAAAAAATGCATTAGGTTTCCACCAACAAAATATTCCATATATTTTTTTATAAGACATTCTAATAATTCTTGTTTAAAATAAAATAAAGTAATAATTTTATATTTTAGGAAAACAAATCATATATATGAATAAATTTACACTTTTAAAATTATTGTAATTGTTTTAAAATATTTTATTTAAAATCTAGATAAAATAATTTATTGAAAATCAACAATTTTCCATAACGAAAACAAATAAATTCATCCATTCCAAAGAAGAATTTTTTTAATCACAAATATGCCCCCAAGACATTGATAAAAATTTTAAAACACTAAATGAGGGAAACCCAAAGTCACCAAGTAACAAAACCATTATAAAATAAATCATGGGTTTGAAAGATTGAAATAAATAACTCGGAAATTCAATAATCCAAACAATCACGTAACTTGGTTAGACTGTGATTTAAAATGAAACTGGATAATAGTTAATGTGAAATATTAAAGGAATTTAATTCAAATAATATTTAGTCAATGGAATGTATTATGGTCCTAGTGAGGTGATCATATATTTATTCTCTCAAAAACACTTGTAATCCTATCATTGAATTTTACAAAATAATAACCACCTATTTTTTATTACTATCCTCAACAAGTATAACTCCAAAATACCAAGTCAATTCATGCTCTTTGAGATCTTAATTGTTGAATCATGATCAATATAACAACCATATCTCAATCTACCACAACAATATCTAGGTTTTCCTTTAATATAAATACTAGTCGTGTGAATCATTTTATAAAAACATGTGTCAAATAAAAATATCATAGAAAAGCATCAAAATATCATTACATTGTCCCACTTCTAAATTATTTTTTGTATGACCATCTACAATGCATTTATTCCATAAAATAATAAATATTCACATTTAACATTTAAGACCCATAATTTTGACTAAAAAATATCCTAGGTCTTAAACCAGTGGTGTATCTTATTTTATAAAAACCTTATATAAAAATTACCAAACAAGCCTATGGTTTTACTATGATAATTAAACACATCAAATATATTTTTTCAAAAACCATATTTAATCCCTGTCTAAATTGAAATTTTCTTTTAGATAAAGAGAAACCACATCTTTAATTAAATACGGACAACAAATTACAAATATTTCCACTCAATCTCAATAAAAAATATGTAGAATATAATATACATATTACATCTATAAGAAATGTTATTTCAAATTAAATTATCTTATAAAAATTAATAATTCATGAAAGTATCACTATGAAATCCATTAAACCCAAAAATTATTATATGTAAAATCCATTAAAGCTCATTTGGAAGTGAGAAATACCATTTCATTAATAAAAAATAATAATTAAAACATTATATGTATATCCCCAATATTTTATGAAATATTATTTTCACATAAATTTTATAATTTCAATATTTTCCATTAAAAAAAACACCATCTTTATCATTCATTAAACACAACACTGAGTTTAGCTTCTATTACACTCAACATTGAGTTTAAAGGAAACATTTCATACTATAAATATATTAATATTTAACATAATAGTAATATTCTAGTAATTGTAATGGAATGTATGAATATGATTATCTAAATTATGAAGCTATATAGTTTAAAATTTTTATATTCGAGAAAAAGGCATGGATATGATCCCTCGATGGTTTGATTGTGGTGGTTTTATGTCCTTTGTCAAATTATTGCATTGTATTATCAGTTAATTTACCATTCCTTATAAATTACCAATGATTTACAAATCCATTACTGAGCATGAAAGTTTCTTGAAAAGCCACACGGACTTCTAGGGTTTCACACCCAACATTTGTTAGTTACTCACATTGTCCTAGAGGATGGTAGTTCAGGCTCATTTTAACCCTTTGGGGGGAATGTTTACTACCAGAATACACTTTTATAGATTTAAGATATGATCATTAAATCCTTCTCAGACCTTGATATAGGACTGGATACCCCTGTGTTAATGAACTGATTACAAATATGTATCAATATGAATAAGTGTGTTCATATTACGGGTTCTCTATCACTCTCATATTTATTTAGGATTACTTCAGTTATGTCCATGTTTGGGAACTATGGAGTTTAATATCATCCAGGGATTTGGTTTATGTCTTATATATGGCATTGAACCACTATTAGGCATCCTAAATATCCAATTAAAATAGGAATAAAAAACAATTATGTTCATTTGAAATAGTTTACTGTTGTTTGATTATACCTATCCATATTGTATTAGCATCATGTGGTAAAAAAGAAAAATTTGGCTCAGACCTCAATTATAAATCCTATATATACCATTTTAATTTGGAATCATAGTCTATTTATTTCACATAATAGGCATCTGTTTCATTAACAATATGAAAATAGATTACCTTTGTAGGACTTATGCATATAAGGCTACCCTCGATTATTTCATTAAGAGTATAGCCCTTCGAGTGGGTATGATATGTAATCAGACTTAGATACCAATGGTGATCCCTTGCAGGGGATTTTCATCATGTTTTTTTAAAATCATTACTAAACCCTAAGCCCATGTTAGTAATAATAAGTGTGAAAAACAATATATGTCTGAAGATAGGACACATTTCTTGAGAGGACATTTTTACTGGGCTTACACATTAATGTTTCACATTGAGATGTTTTATCGTCTATCTTAGGGAGGTTATGATATGGATCTCGAGACATACTAAGGAATAATAAACATCATATTTGATAATAGGAATCATAGTAATCATATATTTGTTGGTCCCCCCACTCACTAATGGGTTTGATGAACTTTAGGTCATAATGGATGCTTAAACATAGAAAAATCTCTGTGAATAACCCCACTTCTCATTTTCTGATGGATGACGAATAATGGCATAACTATGGGATAATGTCTTTCGATATATCTATTATACATGGGGCATGAAGGGACTTACAATGAATGTGATTCGTATTGGAGATTGTAAAATGAATAACATTCTACCTTTTAGATTTTTGGAGTGAATCGGAGTTATTGTTGTTCATTGGTCGAGGCTTACATGTTGAGGTTTCCCTATTCTTTGGGGCTTACACAATGAGGATTCCCTAATTATTTGTTCATACACACTAATGTTTTCTTATTGATTGGTACATACACATGGATCCCAACATTATTGTATATTTGCTATTTATCTTCAGATAGATAAAGAGAGGTGACAACCATAAAAGGTTTTCATGAGCATATGAACGAAATATTGGCATGTGAGTGTTTAAACATAAATTATCAGGGACAAATTCTCTATAAAAGCGTGATACAGTTAAAGATTCTAGGCTGGGGTCCAGATGAATTATTCAAAATAGGTATGGCCGAAAAAGTCAACAGGCCATAAGGGATCTTCCTGATATGTCTTAGAGGCCTTTTCGGCATGTTTTGACTATCAGCCTGATTTATTTGGGTATTCAATATGGTAAAACATACACATCCAAAGGGTTATACCTAAAATTTTTATGATGCCTTCAATGACCTATGTTATCATTCCAAAGAAATTTCACCTGAAAAAATTGAAAATGACTAGGGTCTTTCATAGGTCATCTGATTTGTCTGAGATTTCATCACATGAGTGAAGCAGGTATATCCATCATTTTGTACATAATCAAAGAGGAAATTTATGTGGTATTTCTCATGATCAAGGTAGAAATGCCTATGTGTAACGCCCCGACCCCAGCTACCCAGATTCGGTGTATTACTTCGTAACATTGGCATGATCACAAAAGATCAAGTCTCGAAAGACCGATTAGTTTAGTAGCCTTGGAAACACTAGATACATTCATAAATGTTACATTACATCATAAAGTGAAAAACTAATAACAAAGTCTTCATAGTCCACACTCATTTCCTCTTCTGACTATCCCTGCAGGTCATTCATAAAATACTTCTTCACATCCTGGAAAATATTTAAACATTGAAAGGGGTGAGCTCAGATTCTCAGTAAGGATAACAATATTGCGGAAGCTTTTATAAATAAACATTAACATTTTAAGGCAATGTATAACTAGAACAAAAGCCTCTTAAACATGAACTTCAATATAATATGGCAAAATTAAAATAAAGTAATGCCAATACTTACTCACATGGATATTCTACTAGACGAATAATCACATCAAATATCAATAACCACTTTCATAATGTTGGAATACATAATGCCAGACTATCATAACCACGTGGTCAAGGCCTCGTGCCAAGACCACAAATAAGATTTTGTCAAGGCCTTGTGCCAAGACACTAGTTTGTCTCATGAGAACTGCCGATGCATCGAGGAGCTATAGCGGGCTCCACCCGTCACATATTAAGTCCAATGCATTCCCATATGAAAAGGTTTAAACATAACATAAACATTCGTATTAAAACTAGCATACGAAATGTAAATAATTTCACCATAAACTATGAATGGTATAAAAATAGCACATCCACAGTCAAACATATCACAAAACCTTCAATACAATATAGAAGTTTTGTATCATAATAATTCAACTTCAAATAAGCGTAAAATCCATCAAAGGATGTTGACATAGATGAAATCAAAACACTTTTTTAGAGAAATATCTCTTTCTATTTTTGAAATCATTTAAGATCCATATAAAATAAAACATTTTCTTTGAAAATATTCTTATAAGCTTGTAAGGAAAACTTTGAAGATTTTATAATGGCGGAAAATAACCGTACCCACCGTATAAGTTAAAAAAAACATTCTTACCTTAATTCTGTCGAAAAGGTTAAAAAGGACCTTGTTTTGAAAACGACGGAAAGATTCCTTTATAAACCTCTTATAAAAAGTCAAACAAGGGTATAAATTACTTTAACCCATATTCTTGTAAATATGTTTTGAAATACATTTTGAAGAAACATGGATGTGGATGATAAAGAGATTCCAGTAGATTATTACGTATAAACAACCTTGGATAATGAAGAGGTTGTGAAGTAAACCCTTACCTTGTACTTTTCCTTGGTTGGGGTTGGTTAGCCTCCTGTATAATGGTGAAATAATTGTTATTAAATTATACAAGAATCATATACATTCATATGATATCATATATGATCTTTTAACATTGCTTTGTTAGCAATATCTTAGATTTATCGTTGTTTCGGGTGTTAACTTACTCGTTTTCTTTTATATGTTTTGTTACGCAAGTCATGTTTTTCATGGATAGGTTGTATCTTATTCATATAAAAAATGATATCATGTCCTTAAACATTATTTTTAAATCATCAAATTATAATTATACTTGAATGGATACGACGGAGAATGAATCTCATCGCGTTCGTGGAGACGGTAGTCCGTACGTACGCACGAGCGACAATATCATTATTTTGATATTAAAATAATATATAATTGGATAGTATATCATATATAAAGAATCTTTATCATGTTATATTTATTATATACATGAATTACATATCATTATTATACCCATCTAAATAATAATATATTGAATAACAATTACACCACGACGTGGAGACGGTAAGCCGTACGTACGCACGTATGGTGACATGTCATTGAAATGATGGGTAGAATACTGAATATGGTTGTTCCATATTTATAATAACATCACAGTATATAGAAGATACTGGAGTTATAATTTTAGAATTGAAATAATAAACAAAGAGGGAGTGGAAGAAGAAGGAAACTTGAAAGAGGGTGATGAAAATGTTACCTCTTCTTCGGGTTCTTCCTTTTGATTTGATCAAAAGGACTCCTTAGGATGGATTTCTGAATAAAGTAAAGCTTCTAGGATGAAGGGAGAGAATTTGGGAGAGTATTTGAGCAGGGTTTGGCCGAACCAAAAGGCTTGAAAGTGTGAATAAGGTGGTAGAGGTGGGGGCCTTTTATAAGAGGAGAGGAGGGGCTCTTTTGGAAAGATTGAAATGTTACATTATTTCACAATGCTTTTCGGATTATAAAGGTCCCACACTTATATAATTCGAGGCTAAGGTGATAAGGTTTTGAAATCTCTTCATCCAATAGGCTTTGGACAAGTGTAAGCCTTGGATTTTGCATTATCTTCTCATCTTATTTAAATCGTTAAATAATGAGGTCATCGCCACATCATAATGATGTCATAAATAACATAATTTATTTAATGTCTACAAATTATAAAAAAAATACTATGATGTAGGAAATCTTTTTAGATTTCTAATGAATATTTATAGTCAAAATTTGGACTTGTGTAACCCTACTTAAAAATTGTTTTAGTAAAACAATTTATGTTAGTGTCATTTTCACTTTAATATTAAATAAAAAGTAATTTATGTTATTTCCCAACAAAAGTGGATCCATGGGGTCCCCAAGTTAGGTCATGGATTTTCTGGGTCGGCCATGACACAAACAATGAGGTTGGGACATGTGTCTAGGTCATTTCATATTATTAAAGTATTATTTATACCTTAAACTACACTAATTACCACTAATCGCGATTAAAACTTAATAAGTTACTATTCACCAAAAAATTATTTTTATCCCATTGAACCACATTTTACATACTAATGACAACCATGTATGTTGGATTTTCAAAATTCAATACACATTAGTGGTAATCTTTCATTTAACTGAAAAATCAGTTTGCTTGATTACCACTTAGTGGTTTCACTATTCATCAAAAATTGAAGTTTTTCAGAAAATTACCAAAAATTCACCCTAAGCTGTATTTGATATTCCAAATTCAAAAATGAAGTCCATTTTACAAAATTCAAAACATACAAGTCAAATTAATTAATTTAATAATTAATTCCCGCTGTTACAACAAATAGCGTGTTTTTAAGAAACAATTTATATCAAAAGATTGACAATTGTTTATGTCCAATTTCAATGTTAAATTAATTCTAATGACCACCATTGGATAAAATGGTAAAAATATATTCTAATTATACCTTAAAACCACTAAATAGTATAACTTATCACTATAAATTATTTTGATTAAAAAAGTTGTTTTAAGTATTTTTCACTATTCATAAAAATTTGGAAGTTCTCGGAAAATTACAAAAATTTCAACATAGGCTAATTTCAATATTAGGAATACAAAAATGAAGTCCATTTTGAAATATAAAATTTATAAAATTTCAAAAAGTAGGTATTACTATTCACAACGGCTAGTTTAATTAGTTGTGGTGTGTGTTAGAGCTCGAGGTTGCGTACAACACACGCTATTGCATTATTCGAAGGGAAACGTACAGTGGAAGCTCGGGGTGTCACATTCTCCCCTCCTTCAAATAATTGCGTCCTCGCAATTTCTAGGGTATTACTGCATAAAAAGACCCGGGTGGTTTTTCATCATAAATTCCTCAGGTTCCCACGTTGCCTCTTCCATTTTATGATTTCTCCACAAAACCTTCACCAGACGAGTCGTCCGGTTTCTCAGCACCTGCTCCCTCACATCAAGAATCCTTACGGGCTCTTCATAATAGGAAAGATCGGGTTCCAGTTCTAATTCCTCATAGGTGAGTACATGTGTTGGGTCAGGCATGTATTTCCTCAATAGAGATACGTGGAACACATCGTGAACTTTGGAGAGACTTGGCGGTATTGCCAAACGGTAAGCTACAGCCCCAATTCGTTCTAGAATTTCGAAAGGTCCGATGTACCTGGGACCCAATTTACCTTTCTTACCAAAACGTATGACTCCCTTCCATGGAGATACCTTCAGGAAAACATGATCACCGACTTGAAATTCCAGATCTTTCCTTCGATTATCGGCATAGCTCTTCTGCCTACTTTGAGCTGCTTTGATGTGATTTTGGATCACTTTCACCTTTTCCACCGTTTCCTCCACCAGTTCTGGGCCTACAAGTTTTCTTTCACCAATGTCATCCCAACAGGTTGGTGTACGACATCTCTTTCTGTATAACGCTTCATATAGTGCCATCTGAATACTCGAATGGAAGCTATTGTTATAGGAAAATTCTACCAGTGGTAAATATTGATCCCACATACCCTGAAAGTCAAGAGAGCATGATCTCAACATGTCTTCTAAGGTTTGAATAGTCCGTTCTGATTTTCCATCTGTTTGAGGGTGATAGGCAGTGCTCAAACGAAGTTCAGTATCCAAGGCCTTTTGAAGACTTTTCCAGAATCTTGAAGTAAAACGAGGATCACGATCAGAAACAATCGATAGGGGTACTCCATGAAGTCTTACAACTTCATTAATATATAGTCTTGCTAGACGTTCAAGTGGTAGATCCTCCCGTATATCCAGAAAATGTGCTGACTTAGTAAGTCGATCGACAATGACCCATATTGCATCATTCCTTCTAGGAGTCTTTGGTAGTCCCATGACAAAGTCCATCGTAATATTATCCCATTTCCACTCAGGTATGGGAAGAGGTTGCAATACTCTACCAGGATGTTGCCTTCCAGCTTTCACTTGTTGACAAACCATACACCTCGACACAAAATCTGCAATCTCCCTCTTCATATTGTCCCACCAAAAATGTTCCTTCAAATCTCTATACATTTTGGTGCTCCCAGGGTGTATAGAGAAGTTGGAACTATGAGCATCATCCAACAATTACCTTTTTAAATCAGGTATATCGGGAACACAAAGTCTCTTCCCAAATTTCAAAATTCCATCCTTGTACACAAAGTCCCTCAATCTTCCATCATTCACACCTTTAATCTTCTTCTGAAATTCTTCATCATTGGTCTGAGAACTCTTAATCCTTTCTAGTAATGATGGTTTGGCAACCATTTGAAAAAGCATTGATGTTTCACCTTCCCTAGTTATTCACATGTCCATCTTCACTAGATCCAAGAAAATTGGATCCCTTTCAATTCTCATCACATTCAAAAATCCATGGTCTTTTCTACTCAAAGCATCTGCCACCTTGTTTGCCTTCCCCGGGTGGTAATGTATCGTGCAATCATAATCCTTGAGTAGTTCAAGCCATCGCCTTTGCCTCATGTTGAGTTCTTTTTGTGTGAAAATATACTTCAAACTCTTGTGATCAGTATAAATCTCACATTTTTCACCATAGAGGTAATGTCTCCATATCTTTAAAGAAAAGATCACAGCTGCTAACTCAAGATCATGAGTAGGATAGTTTTGCTCATGAATTTTTAGCTGTCGTGATGCATAGGCAATTACCTTATCATTCTGCATAAGGACACAACCGAGTCCTTTCTTCGATGCATCACTATAAATAACAAACCCATCATTCCCCGATGGTAGAGTCAATACAGGGGCATTGACTAATCTTCTCTTCAGTTCTTCAAAACATTCTTCACACTCTTTTGTCCAGACAAATTTAATCCCTTTACGTGTGAGCTTTGTCAATGGGTTAGCCAATCTGGCAAAATTCTGGACGAAACTTCGATAATAACCTGCTAAACCAATAAAACTGCGTACCTCAGTTATACTTGTCGGTGCTGGCCATTCTTGGATTGCCTTGGTTTTAGAAGGATCAACGGAAATTCCATCCTTAGAGACAATATGGCCAAGAAAAGAAATCTCATGAAGCCAGAATTCACACTTGCTAAATTTCCCATATAATTCATGTCTTCTAAGAGTCTTTAGGATAATGCGTAAGTGATTTTCATGATATTCGTGGATTTTGGAGTATACCAAGATATCATCAATAAATACCACTACAAAGTCATCAAGATATTCCTTGAAAACTCTATTCATCAGATCCATGAAAACAGAGGGTGCGTTAGTCAATCCAAAAGGCATTACTGTAAACTCGTAATGCCCGTACCTTGTTCGAAATGCTGTCTTTGGAACGTCTTCCTTCTTCACACACAACTGATGGTACCCGGACCGAAGGTCAATCTTTGAAAAGTATTGAGCTCCATGCAGTTGGTCAAACAAATCATCAATGCGAGGTAGGGGATACTTGTTCTTTATTGTTATAGCATTGATCTCCCTATAGTCAATGCACAACCTCATAGATCCATCTTTCTTCTTAACAAAAAGAACAGGGGCTCCCCAAGGAGAAACACTAGGGCGAATAAATCCCTTATTACTCAATTCCTCTAGTTGTTTCATTAGTTCAACTAATTCCACAGTGGCCATTCTATAAGGGGTCTTCGATATGGGCCTTGATCCAGGAATTAAGTCAATTGAAAACTCAACTTCTCGTTCTGGAGGATGTCCAGGTAAATCTTCCGGAAACACATCAACATATTCTCTCACAACGGGTACATCCTCTATTTGAATCTTCCTTTCCTCACCCTCAGTAATTTCCTTCTCTTCCTCCACAATAATTGAATTTAGTTGAGCTACTGGGGGTGGATCTAGATAAGAATTATGTGGCGACGACTAGGCTCTAAAGATAAGGTGTTCCTTATCATCATCACCAAGAATCGTAACCTCTTTCCTCTTACAATAAATTTTTGCATCATGGTCCGAAAGCCAATCCATACCGAGGATTATATCAAATTCAATCATGGGTATAACGATGAGATCAGCCGGTAAAGAACATTTAGGTGCTCTAATGGGAACTAATCGACAAAACTTTGTTGCAACAATACTTCCCTTAGGGGTTTTGACCGACAACTCCCTTGTTAAATCAAATTGGAAATATCTAATCTTCTTAGCAAACTGGGAAGATATGAAACAGTGCGATGATCCAGAATCAAATAATGCATTTTCTAAACTTGAGGAAACCATTAAATTACCTGCCACCACGTCCTTCGGAGCTTCTACCTCAGCATTAGTGATAGCATAAGCCTGGCCTTGATCCCTTGGCCTTTTCTGAGATAAGTTCTCCTGACGATTAGGACATTCATTTGCATAATGCCCCATCTCCCTACAATTGTAGCACCGAACGTTGGTAGCTTCCTTCTTCCCCTTGCAATCATGAGCTTGGTGGCCTTTTTCACCACACTTGTAATAGACTCCCATTCCCTTCAAGCAAGTACCAGGATGTTTCCTCCCGCATTTACCACAAGATGGATATTCAACCTTTCCCTTCTTCCCTTTATTTCCATCCCCAGATTGATCAGCAGGTCTCTTCTTCTCTTGCTTTGCTTTAAAGTCATAAGACTTAGAGAATTCCTTTTCCGTCTTGATAGCGCATGAGACAATACCTTCGTATGAAGAGAAGGTTTGTGATACTAAAGCTCGACGGAGAAATGGTTTCAACCCATCAAAGAAACGATCAGTCTTACTTCTTGGGTTACGTATGTAATCTGAAGCATACCTTGCTAACCTTGTAAAGTTAGCCTCATACTTTGCGTCATTCTCGTCCTCCTTCTGCCTCAGACTCAGAAATTGCCTTTCCATATCCTCTCGATGGTCTCGAGGGAAGTATTTTTCTAAGAACAGCTCTTTGAACTCCTGCCATTCCATGTTTTCTAATTCATCATCTTCCTTTGTGTTTTGAATTAGTGACCACCATTGATCGGCATCTCCAGTGAGGCGATAAACTGCCATGATAACTTTTTCTCTTTCACTGCTCCCAAAAGCCTGAAATATTTTCTCTAGGGAATTTATCCATTGCTCGGCTACTAAGGGATTTGTACTCCCGTTGAACGTTGGTGGTTGTTGCCTCATGAATCGATCTAACATTGATCCTCCACGCTGTGGATCAGGGTGCTCCATACGGGTAAGGTTATTATTCATAACCTGAGTAAGTTGTCCCAGTATGGTGATTAGCTGATCGGCACCAGTTCCATCACCAGCCCCATTATAATTATCTTGAGCAGGAGGGCAATCCCTACATGGAGTACGTGCATTGATACGGTTTCCATTTCTTCCACTAGGCGCCATTTCTAAACAATGGCATAAACTAGATTAGTTTATGAATCAAAATACATAATCTCATACTTATAAAACATTGAACTATTTATGGATATAATCCATAATCATAAAAAGAAATGCTTTTTTTGAGGAAGTATATACTCATAAACCCTTCATAATGATTTGTAAAGAAAATGAGAGTTACCCTAAGCATATCCCCCGGGAGTGTCGTAACCAAGAGTGCAGCAAGGCCCGTTGTCGTGCACCAGTTCCCGTTCGAGTCTAGCTCAAAGCAGTGTTTTCGGGTTTTACCCCTAGGTACATCTGTGCCAGAGCCGCCTCTACCTGCTCGTATCCAGACAGGGATGTATTGCTCGGAAAACTCACAAAATCTCTACAATACCAAAATTCTTGGAAGTTCTTCTATACTACTCCTCAAAGTTCATCTTAGGTCTATGTGCTCTAATCAGAGTTTATCTAAATCTAGCTTCCAAGGTTTGTACTAAACTTCCTCTGATACCAACTGTAACGCCCCGACCCCAGCTACCCAGAGTCGGTGCATTACTTCGTAACATTGGCATGATCACAAAAGATCAAGTCTCGAAAGACCAATTAGTTTAGTAGCCTTGGAAACACTAGATACATTCATAAATGTTACATTACATCATAAAGTGAAAAACTAATAACAAAGTCTTCATAGTCCACACTCATTTCCTCTTCTGACGATCCTTGCAGGTCATTCATAAAATACTTCTTCACATCCTGGAAAATATTTAAACATTGAAAGGGGTGAGCTCAGATGCTCAGTAAGGATAACAATATTGCGGAATCTTTTATAAATAAACATTAACATTTTAAGGCAATGTATAACTAGAACAAAAGCCTCTTAAACATGAACTTCAATATAATATGGCAAAATTAAAATAAAGTAATGCCAATACTTACTCACATGGATATTCTACTAGACGAATAATCACATGAAATATCAATAACCACTTTCATAATGTTGGAATGCATAATGCCAGACTATCATAACCACGTGGTCAAGGCCTCGTGCCAAGACCACAAATAAGATTTTGTCAAGGCCTTGTGCCAAGACACTAGTTTGTCTCATGAGACCTGCCGATGCATCGAGGAGCTATAGCGGGCTCCACCCGTCACATATTAAGTCCAATGCATTCCCATATGAAAAGGTTTAAACATAACATAAACATTCGTATTAACACTAGCATACGAAATGCAAATAATTTCACCATAAACTATGAATGGTATAAAAATAGCACATCCACAGTCAAACATATCACAAAACCTTCAATACAATATAGAAGTTTTGTATCATAATAATTCAACTTCAAATAAGCGTAAAATCCATCAAAGGATGTTGACATAGATGAAATCAAAACACTTTTTTAGAGAAATATCTCTTTCTATTTTTGAAATCATTTAAGAGCCATATAAAATAAAACATTTTCTTTGAAAATATTCTTATAAGCTTGTAAGGAAAACTTTGAAGATTTTATAATGGCGGAAAATAACCGTACCCACCGTATAAGTTAAAGAAAACATTCTTACCTTAATTCTGTCGAAAAGGTTAAAAAGGACCTTGTTTTGAAAACGACGGAAAGATTCCTTTATAAACCTCTTATAAAAAGTAAAACAAGGGTATAAATGACTTTAACCCATATTCTTGTAAATATGTTTTGAAATACATTTGGAGAAACATGGATGTGGATGATAAAGAGATTCCAGTAGATTATTACGTATAAACAACCTTGGATAATGAAGAGGTTGTGAAGTAAACCCTTACCTTGTACTTTTCCTTGGTTGGGGTAGGTTAGCCTCCTGTATAATGGTGAAATAATTGTTATTAAATTATACAAGAATCATATACATTCATATGATATCATATATGATCTTTTAACATTGCTTTGTTAGCAATATCTTAGATTTATCGTTGTTTCGGGTGTTAACTTACTCGTTTTCTTTTATATGTTTTGTTACGCAAGTCATGTTTTTCATGGATAGGTTGTATCTTATTCATATACAGAATGATATCATGTCCTTAAACATTATTTTTAAATCATCAAATGATAATTATATTTGAATGGATACGACGGAGAATGAATCTCATCGCGTTCGTGGAGACGGTAGTCCGTACGTTCGCACGAGCGACAATATCATTATTTTGATATTAAAATAATATATAATTGGATAGTATATCATATATACAGAATCTTTATCATTTTATATTTATTATTTACATGAATTACATATCATTATTATACCCATCTAAATAATAATATATTGAATAACAATTACACCACGACGTGGAGACGGTAAGCCGTACGTACGCACGTATGGTGACATGTCATTCAAATGATGGGTAGAATACTGAATATGGTAGTTCCATATTTATAATAACATCACAGTATATAGAATATACTGGAGTTATAATTTTAGAATTGAAATAATAAACAAAGAGGGAGTGGAAGAAGAAGGAAACTTGAAAGAGGGTGATGAAAATGTTACCTCTTCTTCGGGTTCTTCCTTTTGATTTGATCAAAAGGACTCCTTAGGATGGCTTTCTGAATAAAGTAAAGCTTCTAGGATGAAGGGAGAGAATTTGGGAGAGTATTTGAGCAGGGGTTGGCCGAACCAAAAGGCTTGAAAGTGTGAATAAGGTGGTAGATGTGGGGGCCTTTTATAAGAGGAGAGGAGGGGCTCTTTTGGAAAGATTGAAATGTTACATTATTTCACAATGCTTTTCGGATTCTAAAGGTCCCACAATTATATAATTAGAGGCTATGGTGATAAGGTTTCGAAATCTCTTCATAAAATAGGCTTTGGACAAGTGTAAGCCTTGGATTTTGCATTATCTTCTCATCTTATTTAAATCGTTAAATAATGAGGTCATCGCCACACCATAATGATGTCATACATAACTTAATTTATTTAATGTCTAAAAATTATAAAAAAAATACTATGATGTAGGAAATCTTTTTAGATTTCTAATGAATATTTATAGTCAAAATTTGGACTTGTTTAACCCTACTTAAAAATTGTTTTAGTAAAACAATTAATGTTAGTGTCATTTTCACTTTAATATTAAATAAAAAGTAATTTATGTTATTTCCCAACAAAAGTGGATCCATGGGGTCCCCAAGTTAGGCCATGGCTTGTCTTGGTCGGCCATGACACAACCAATGAGGTTGGGACATGTGTCTAGGTCATTTCATATTATTAAAGTATTATTTATACCATAAACTACACTAATTACCACTAATCGCGATTAAAACTTAATAAGTTACTATTCACCAAAAAATTATTTTTATCCCATTGAACCACATTTTACATACTAATGACAACCATGTATGTTGGATTTTCAAAATTCAATACACATTAGTGGTAATATTTCATTTAACTGAAAAATCAGTTTGCTTGATTACCACTTAGTGGTTTCACTATTCATCAAAAATTGAAGTTTTTCAGAAAATTACCAAAAATTCACCCTAAGCTGTATTTGATATTCCAAATTCAAAAATGAAGTCCATTTTACAAAATTCAAAACATACGAGTCAAATTAATTAATTTAATAATTAATTCCCGCTGTTACAACAAATAGCGTGTTTTTAAGAAACAATTTATATCAAAAGATTGACAATTGTTTATGTCCAATTTCAATGTTAAATTAATTCTAATGACCACCATTGGATAAAATGGTAAAAATATATTCTAATTATACCTTAAAACCACTAAATAGTATAACTTATCACTATAAATTATTTTGACTAAAAAAGTTGTTTTAAGTATTTTTCACTATTCATAAAAATTTGGAAGTTCTCGGAAAATTACAAAAATTTCAACATAGGCTAATTTCAATATTAGGAATACAAAAATGAAGTCCATTTTGAAATATAAAATTTATAAAATTTCAAAAAGTAGGTATTACTATTCACAACGGCTAGTTTAATTAGTTGTGGTGTGTGTTAGAGCTCGAGGTTGCGTACAACACACGCTATTGCATTATTCGAAGGGAAACGTACAGTGGAAGCTTGGGGTGTTACACTATGGGTTGTAAAATGATAAAACTGAGTCATCTTCAGACTGTCTCATGAATATGTTGATACTACAATGGGAAATTTCCTAATCATGCAGACATGTTGATAAGCTACCGCGAGATCTTCTTAACTTTTCCAGAGTCTGTCTTGTGAAAATTCATGCATGTGAAGTGCCTTTTGAATTATCAAATTCTATTTTCTTCATACTTACAAATCAAAAATTTGGACACATCAATTAGATTTTGTGATATCAGCTTGAAATTTCATAGAGTTATCTTATGACCAATATGACTTGTCCAATGTCACCTAACGACATCACTATATCAGTTGGAAAAATTTTGATCATGTGTCCTTAAATTTATAGTGTGGAAGGGTCTTGCAAACATGTATATGAAATTGAATCCTTTTAAGGGATAATGTTAATTATTAAAGGGATCATACCTCATTTCCATATGGGGACCAACTTTTATAGGGAGAGAGATGCACAACTGTGGGTTTCTCCAAATTGCACCTCCTGGGGATCAAAAGATGGTTCATCATGAAGGTTGATATAGTTAATATTTTTCACATTTTTATATGTATTTAAATTATTTTTTCCCTCCCACATTATCAATTTGCGATTATTTGAATCAATTTTGGAATTATGGTTTTTTTGCGATAAAATGTTAACATTACTTAATTTTGGAATTTGAGTATATATTAATCACTTTAGTATATCAAGCATAACATTTAGAAATTAGATCCAATTAATGTGATTAATTTTCATAGGATTCATTGAGTTTTTAACTTCCTCATTGCCTTCTAGACCAAGATAGGATTCAAAAATCTAGATATCTGAATAAATTAATCATGTTGAAAAATTGTTTGAGTGGACTGAGTGGACCTCACCAAGGAAATGAGGCATAAATCCTGATACACTCCTCCAATTTATGTGATTCCAGTTGTATGAGAAATATTTACTATATTATTGTATCCCAATTAAATTTCAAGGATTTAATCAGCGACTAAGAATTTTTTTGGATGATCAACATTAAAGGATGATTTAAGACGCATTCAAAGAGAATAAAAACCTAGAATAATTTGACTAAAAAATCTTGTACAGTTGATTTATGGAGCTCAAATTTTATATTTGAAGTTAAAATCTATTTTAAAACAGTTTCTAGAATAAAACATTTCATGATTCAACAAAAACAAGGGAAAACCACATGTAATGTTTTGAATAAAAAAATCTGGAATTGAAATTTCAACAGTTGACTAAAATTATGTCATAAAACAAATAAAATGGTCCATTATGATACCCCATGACCTATTCAATTCCTATAAATAATTGGATAGGGTTGGAATGAATAATATATTAATTGGACCGAGAAGATCAAATGACAACCATTATTTATAAATTTTTTCTTTATTTTCATTTTATTTTAGTTCTCATTACCCATGTAATATAATCATCATATTTTTTAATAATTTTATTTAATTTATTCATCCATCCCTTTTTTATATTCCAACCTTAGTTTAGTGTTATCTCTCTTAAATATTTCCATTGTGATCTATTTTTTCTTTGAAATGTAATTTGACTATCGTGAGGCTTGGCCCTGTGGGAGGTTTCATAATGTTTTTTCTTATTCATCTTCAATTCGAAATGTTTTAAATATATTTTCTGTTGATGTGGGAATATTGAATTGGTACAGTGGTCATAAACCATATAAATATTTTAAAATAAATTACATTCAATGGATTTATTATTTTTCCCACCCTTCTATCAGGAAATCCATTCATATTATGGAGTTAGAGTTTCCTTAATGGATAAAACTACATAGGGTAGAGCCTATCCGTTTAGGAATAACATTTTCGATTATGGTTTTATCCAATTTGAAAAATAAAGGAAGTTTGGTTTTTTATGCCAAATCAATGGTAAAATAACACACTTAATAAATATGTGGAACGTAATTAAGTAATGAGTTTTTAAAAATTGAATTACCAAAATTAATTTAAGCAAAAAACAAATAATTCATGAATCATAATTATCCAACCCTAGGATTAAGTTATTTCATTCCTAATTTCATCTGGTCAACATCATCGTCTATATTTACATTTATTGTTTTCATTTCATTATTTTATTTCTATTTTTTTCTGAAAAAAACCCAAAACAATTATTTTAATTAATAATTTAAAAACCTAAAAAATATATTTTGTGAATTAAAATCAGTGATTGAACCAACTATGACGCTCCTCAAGTGAGAAAACCCTACTCAGGCACTGTTCTGCATTAGGAAAATTAAATTTCTTTTTCATGCCCTATGATAGTCATGGATCATTGTTTTGTGGATTGAATGAACTCAATGAGTTCTTTCAATAGATTCAATGATTATTTGTTGAGGTTTTTTTATCAATGACTCTTTATGAATGGATGAGGGTGAAAACTGCATAGGTGGGTTCATGACGCATTGGTTGCACATCCTTATTAATTTCTTTTCATGACATGAATGTTCGTTGGGATGTTGCATATCATGGTGTCCACTTCGGAGGCCACATCCAGGAATCTAGATACACAATGTGTAATCACAATTCAACACTGAAGGCTTGTTTTGGGAGATATATTCCTTGGATTGCAAATCCAGGGGGAATCCCACATGATCATGGGTTTTTGAGAATGTATCGTGCTTCAAAATATCATCATGAGGTTCCATTGTTTATTTGAATCAAATTACTTCCAAATGATGTCTTAGGAAGGATTCTTCATGTTGGTAGGTGTATTTACAATGAAAAAATATGTTTCCTATATTAATGAAATCCACATGTCATTCATAATGTTTTGTGATAAATTCTATGGTTTTGAACAAGGGATGTGCACTATTGTTTTTATATGTATGGATGAAATTTTTCACATCATGGAGATGGAGGGTGCGTGGAATATGGGGGAACAAGTCCACAAGTTTTCACTATGAGCCCAACCATAGGAGCATGATGATATTGAGGGTTATTGACACCACAATGAACAATTGAACTAGTGTATTCCATCATAAAATAGTTTGACTTTATTGTACATCAATGAAACCATCTTTCTGGGGATCATGTGGGTCTATCACTCATGTGAATGCAAGATCCGAATAAAGGACTTATAGTATATCATTTTAAATTTCACAGGGGTTTTATAGTACAAATGTTAGTTTGGAATAAGTTTCCTCTTGGTGAGGTCACCAACCTGATGGGGTATTATGCGATCATGTTAATACCTCATATAAAATAGGAATATCACGATTCTCAGTTTCTCAAATAGACTAATTATCGTCAAAAGATCATGTGGAAGGTTATCAAAATCACCTAAGGGGGATTCTCTTGGGATGATCACAAGTGATATATACTCCTCCACCATACTTAATTTCTATTAATCCCTCTCCTCTCCCTCTCATGTGTTTTTATGAGGAGGAAGGGTATTTATAGGTGATTTTGGCCATAGGGTTGAACTGCTTTATATAAGTAGGATGACATGTTCACTAACTAAAGTGGTTTATATTTCATGGTATTGAAATCATGTTTCCATAATATGGCTTCAAAAGTTCTTCATTCCTTTAGTTTTAATTTATCACACCGTGTGATATGATAAATATTAATTAATTTGGATGAAAAAACATACTAAAGACGGAAGGTCTCATGGTGTTAAATTTCTTGCTACAACATTTTTTATTGTATAAACTTTGATCACATGATCAATGAATTATTATGAAATGGCATCTAGTGCTAGTGGGAGCTATCACGACATGCCAATTGTGTCCTCTATTTGAGTCTCATGGTGTAACATTTTGGTTTCATTTGACTCACATGACTATTAGTGAAGGATTGGAGATTGTGGTGATGTCATGTTGGTGAGAGGCATTCCCCGCATTGTCAAACAACTGCATCAGAATGTTGAAGATGATGTCTCACGCTGCATGGGGTCATATGATTTCAAAATTGTGCCACGTGAGATCAGATTTATTTGAAATCATGAAGGATGAGATTGAAGAAGATGGATGAGATCAGCAGATTAAATGATCAAGTGGTCAGGTTTTGATTTTGTGAATAGTACATGCAAAAAATCTCATCCCACTTCGAAACATTCTAGATACCTTTTCCTAGTATATAGTCCACAGTGTGAATTCTATTCATTCAAGATGAAATGGGGTTCCACACATGTACCACCTACACACCCCACCACATGGGATTTAACCTTGTAGGAAATTGGTCTATCATATGTGCGGTATCAGGCGCATTCATCAGAAGACCTATGAAAAATACCTCCTTCTTACAATCGGGTGATATTTTTTTATCCTCTCACTGGCCTAGGCTGGATCCCATTTGGTGTGGAAGACTCCAGTCCCACATGTGCCTTTGGTTTACCCCTAGTCTGGCTGACTAATGAAATTTCCTATTTTTTGGACGATGATAGATATAATATAAAAAATACTTAGAATAAAATTCTAAGTAGGAGAGTGAAACAAAGTTCTAACCTTCACATCAAATCAATTCATAAAAAACTATGTTTATTTCATGTCTTTTATACAACATACCAATTTTTTTCAATATATTCAAACATCTCTCAACCCTCACGACAAAGTTTAAGATAAAAAATTATGGGTTCGAAAAAGATGAACCCCCTCCCCGTAGAATTATATTTTTGTGGAATAAAAAATTGTGGTTTGATGTTAAATGTAGATCAAATTGATCCAATCTATACATATTATGGGCTTTATTATTAAGCTTCTAGAAAGCATCTATCTCAAGTATGTCATTGGGGAACTTGAGGTTGTATCCATAGGAGACCTCTGACCATGAATGCTTAGATAAATATGAGATTGTAAGTGCCTTTAACATGGTGTATGGATACCCTAATATTGAAATTTTTACTAATTCCATAATAGAACATGGACCAGGTGTAATAGAACCCATTGATGTATCCAAAGTAATTTACTTGTATGTGTCTATATTTCTCATGAAAATGAGAATCAATATGTATATAGTTCTAAAGTATACCAGTCTATAGATTAATCTCATGCACTTGAACATAGGTTCATAGATAAAGAACTCTTTTATGAAAGTTCTTATGTAGATCTATATCATGCATATGAAGGATAATCTCACTATTTTGTGATGAATTCTTCGGTAGAAACCCATGTTTTGTTTGAAATGATTCTTGGATCATCCATGATACCCATCCTTTATGTGAAATACAAAAAAGATCCAATCCCCAATATTTGAGTTATTAACATTCAATTGTTTTCTCCTAAGAAATTTTTAGGAATTACAACTAATCTAAAATACTTTGTTGATTTATCAACTCTAGTTTTATTGAGACTATCTGATTTGAGATGATAATTTTAAATGGTATCATTCCCAAAGTAAAAAATGGTTTAAATTCTTCCCTAAACCCTGAGACATACTAAGAATATATTTATTTCTTCATAGGCCATATGGTGGACCCCTCCAGATTTATATCGTTTTATTTTTCTACCCTAACATTTCCCCATTCTTTAAAAGGAATAAGACTTGCGGGGAATGGACATTTAATTTTTTTTCAAGCCACCAACTTATAGGCTTTTGACATGAAAGGTCTTCTGTATATTTCTTCTTAAAGTTAATCAATATTTCCTAGACCACCATATGTGAATATCTAGTGTTTATATACCCAACCATTTCCAAGGATTGTCCGGTTTTCAACCTCACAAACATTATGTCTCTTTCAGTTGGCTATTTTATAGTCTTTTAAGATAAACAATAATTGTGTTTTAGATTAGGGTCTTCCAGTTGAGACCTTCTTTGTGTTGTATTTTAGGTTCATATATCATGGGCCATTTTTTATCTATATTTTAAGGCCATATATCTTAGACCTTTGTGGTGTTGTAGTTCAAGGTCTTCTACCTTGGACCAAATTGATTAATATAGCATATTATGCAGGCAGAACTTGGATGACTCAAAATAGTCTATGGTGCTACGTTTCGTTGTAGTGTTTCCATGTTTCACGAGGATTGTATTTCCTTTATTGGAAGGAGAAGATACCTTTTTATTATATCAAATCCTATATTCATAACCATCATTTCCAAACAGAGTTGTCTCCATTCTTTTCAAAGGGCCATGAATGATTTATAGGAGAAATTTTTGTTAAGGGAATAATACATGAGATGCTAGGTCAGCATGGATGGTTGATGTATGGGTGATACAAATCATATTCCTGAAATCTTAAATCTATGGATAATGTAATGGGATATACATACAAAGGATGACTCAAAATACTCTAGTGATACTACTTCCTCCATGGGTCACTGGATTACAAACCGATTTGAGCTCCTTTCTTGTAAGGAAGAGATTCTTATAACTATATATATAATCCCTTATACATGTATCCATTGGGATTAAATGTGTGGAAACGTATAAGTGATACCAAATAATTTATGTGGGACATGTAAAATTTGTGAAGACTAAACCATCTGACCAATGAAGTTGTGTATGGAAGAAAATCTATCTAGGAAGAGCTCTGGATCACCATGGAAATTCATCTTCTAATGTGAATCGTGATCACTACTCCTTGTGCTTTTGAATAATGAGGTTTGGGTAACCAAATACCATGGAATGTATTGCCACTTTACAACCATGATAAAGGGTAAATTACATGGTGACCAAATTTCAAGAATGTAGAATCCACTTGAATATTTTGATAGGGTTATTTTAAATCATGGTCCTAAGTGCCCCAGTTGTGAGGATGGTATGGAACAATAATGATAAGAATGACACAAAACATACTCAATTTTTGGGCTCTTCAATGAGGATGTGTGGCTCACAAGATTTATAAATCCCTTTATAAGAGGTTGATATATCTCTCGTTGGTTGGTCTAAGCCCTTTTACAATGGTAGCATGGATGAACTGGGAGATATCTTTTATTTCTTAGGGGCCATGAAAGGATTAAAATAACACAAGTCACTTTAAATTATAATGTGTGATCCATGGTGATTGTAATATCCAAGAACTGTTTAAGCACCCTAAAGTTTGTTTCACTGCTTATTGAATATATTCCCATGGAGAAGAGATGAGAAATCACCACTCTATCTTTTTTCTCAACCAACGGTCTTGCGATCATAGCTAGGATATTACTGAGGATATAGGTTAGTTCTTATAATAATTATACAATATTTAATTGTGGCCAAATTATTTCCAAAAATTGGAGTGAGTTTTTTATCAAGAAAAAAATTGAATTTTTCACAGGTTTCCATTTTTGGGTATTCCACATGACAAGTTTTGTTCCCCATTCACTAGTAGATTAAGGTCTCATTTAGACCATTATAGGATAGATATTATGGTTATACAGTATTGATCGAAGGGCATGGAGTTTAATTTCATGATAAAAACCTACATAATATGTGGGTTTCCACACAATATCCAAATTAGGATTCCAAGGATGAATAGTAACCTAACATCCTTTTAAACGATAGACGAGAATATTGTAAATCATGGCTTGAAATTCATAGTTCTTGAGTAATGATATTGTAGAGTCATACTAGGTATATAACGACCCATACTTTACATACATTGTTAATACTTAAAAATTGAATCATACTTATTACAACATATAACAAAACCACGAAAGGACCGTATAGGTATAGTGTCTTTAGAAACTGGGAAACATAAACAACTGGTTCATAAAGCATCTACACTATCTCCCATTTATTTCATCATATATATAGTCCCTTTTGGCATATATAACTTAATAACCTTCTCCCTGACATGGGGAAGGAAAATATATAAAAGGGTGAGCTCAAATTCTCAGTAAGGGTAAAAAAAATAAATATCAATCACATCATATTCATAAGAACATAACATTTTGGAAATCTTACCCTGCAAAAGAGATCATAATTTCATAACATGGGATAAACCATGGTAGTGAAATTTAATCACAATAATCATAACTTAAAACATGATGCTTTGTGGCATACACACATAATCATAGAGAATCATTTCTTATTAGTCAAGACTCATTGCCAAGACTATCTTAGTGGACAAAGTCCATTTCTGAACCGAGTACACTCCTCGTTTCAGTCCTGTTTCACTGAAACGGTTTAACCAGTCGTTCCAGCCATGTCTATCTCATGAGATATAAATCTATACCCAATGAATTTTAGGGAGATATAAGTCCAACCCATCTCATAATGATACCATTCTTATGTGTGCCACAAAATCATAAACCATACATCATAGAATAACCCATGTAATAAAAATGGGAATCTTATACATCCTGACATCATAAAACAATTCATATAAGATAAATGAATTCATAAAAATATTTCCATCACAATATAGTCAAATCAATGTAATAATAGGGATAGAAACAGAACCCTTTATTATATTAGATGGAAAATAATTTTGATAAAACACTTGAACTCCATTTTTGAGGAAAATATCCTTTCTACTTCAAAAACACTTTTCTTTTCTTAACATTTCATATAATTATAAACTAAAAGAATTTGGTTAAAAATAAACTTGAAAACTTGTAATGGAAGCTTCTTGGAAATAATGTTTTAAAAATCCATTCATGTCAAATAAGTTGAAAAAAAACATTCTTCTCGTACTTTTATCGGAAAAGTCAAAAAGTACCTCGTACGAAAAAATGACAAAAGATTCCTTTCTTATCCTTTACTAAAAACTCACGGAAGGGTAAAATTGGATTTAAAAAATTGTAGGTGGATGGAAAAAATATTACATATTGAGGGAACATGGATGTGGATGATAAAATACACCCCAGTAAATACCAATGTATAAACAATCTCGGATAAAAATGATATTGTGATATTTTCCCTTACCTTAGGTCCGATTTTCTTCGTAAGAGTCTGAACCTCTTGTATATTGATTTAAATAATGTTATTGACTTATTCCAAAATCATACGTATTTTTATGATATCATATATGGTCATATTCTTAGCTTCTTATTAGTAATATTTCCTTACTACTTATTATTCGGGTGTTTATTACTTTTTGTTCTTATGCATGATTTGTCGAATAAATTCTTATTATTCTCTTTAGGTTATAGATACCTCATTTCCAGAATGTTATTAGTGTAATATATATCATATTCATTCATAATCATTATGCAATGAAGATCGTGTAGAACGAGTCGCATCACATCGTGGAGACGGTATTCCGTACGTACGCACGAGTGATGATATCGTTCTCATGATCGTGGAATTGTATTTGTGTGTATGTATACTATCTAAGAATCAATATATCTTTACAATAATCATATGTAGTTATTATTTACACCATTATACACATCCATGTAAGGTGGTGGGGGAAAATAGATTACACCACGGCGTGGAGATGGTATTCCGTACGTACGCACGCGCAGTGATTTCATTTTCCGTAGGATGGATAGATGGTGAAATAGGGATGTTTCATAATTATAATAAAATATCAGTATATGAGTGATACTGATGCTATTACTTCATAATAAAACAACAACATAAGAATAAGTGGAAGAAGAAATAAAGATGAAAGAATCGGTAACAGACGTTACCTCTTCTTTGAAGCGCTTCTTTGAGACGTCCTTTTAAGGCACTAAAATTGGTCTTTGAAGAAGACCAGGACCTCTAGGATGTCTCTAGGGATTGGAGAGGAGATATTTTAAAGGGTTGGACGAGCTTGAAGGCTAAAAGTGGAGTGAGGAAGAGAGGGAGGAGGTGCCTTTTTATAAGGAAGGAGAGGGGCACCTTTGGAATAACTAAAACTATTATTTTATTGTAAAGTCAAATTCTGTTTTTAATAGCTCCAAATTGATATATTTCGAAGATAAGGTTAATATGGGTCGAAATCCTCTCATCCAATAGAATTTAAACAAGTTTAGGTCATTATATTATCCTTATCTTTTAGTTTTAACTCTTAGTTAATTAGATTGACATTTACCATGTCACTTTGTATTTTTATATTATATAGTTAATAAACATACCATATACATCCAAGAGACCCCCAAGTGGTCCATTAATGATACACCTATCATTATATAAGTATCTTGGCCGAAAATTAGATTTTTAGGAATAAAATAACAATAAATAATATAATATTTGTTTTAAAAAACTATTTCATGTCAATTTTAACACTATTTAGTAATTGATTTTTTAGAAATTTATAACAGAATTATTAGTTCAAGAAAGTTAATTAAATAAATACTAACATGTCATATTAACCTATAAAATTAGTGTATTTCATAGAAAGTCTCAAATTACATTTATTTGGGTATTTATAACATCAAGTATGTCAATATTTCATTAATAAGATAATTATTGCATCATCTTTGTGTCATAAATAAATTAAATTATATAATTTCTAAAAATTACAAATAAAATACCATTATATAGGAAATATTTGTAGCTTTCTAATGAATATTTATAGTCGAATTTATCTTATGAAATACCCAATATTAAAAATTATTTACTTATTAAACTTTGATTTTAACTATTTTAACCGTTCTTTAAATAAATTAATAATAAATGTCCTAATCTTATCCTTGTGGGCCTAAATGGTCGTATTTTATTCCTAAGGTGGTTTTTGGTCGAATTAAACTTATCCAACATAATTAGGACATGTGTTAGGGTAATAATAATATCATTTTTACCCATAATTACCCTAATTACTTTTAACCGTGGTAAATAAAAGTAAAAAGTTACTATTCACCAAAAAATTGTTTTCATCTCATTGAACCACATTTTACATACTGACATCAACCGTGCCTCTCAGATTTTTGAAATTCCACTCACAGAAGTGGTAAAATTAAGTTTTATGAAAAATTCAGTTTTTTTAGCTACCACTTAGTGGTTTCACTATTCATCCAAAAATGAATGTTTCCAGAAAAATACCAAAAATTAGGCCTAAGTTATATTTGATATTATGAATTCAAAAATGATATATATTTTATGAAATTCAAAACACCTCAGTTGCATTAATTTATTTAAAAATTAATTCTTGTCGTCAAAACAAATAGCGTGTTTTTAAGAGATAATAACTATCAAAAGATTGACACTTGTTTATGTTTGTTTTAAATGTGAAATTACATTCAATGACCAAAATTGTATTAAATGGTAAAAATATATTCTAAATATACTTTAAAACCACTCAAATTAATAATTTATCACTATTAATTATTTCGATTAAAAAAGTTATTTTTAATTAAAATTTAGTAATTTTAACTATTCATCAGAATATGAAAGTTATCCGAAAAGTGCCAAAATTTCACCCTAAGCTAATTTAGATATTATGAATCCAAAAAAGAAGTCCATTTTAAAAAATAAAATGTACAGAATTTCAAAATTTGGTTATTACTATTCATAACGGCTAGTTTTAACAATATTTTAATAGCATATCGTTGTTTAGTGAAACTCGGTATTGCGTACGACGCAAGCTATCGAGGAAGGCCACAGTTGCGTGTAAAGCAAGCCAAGATAATATTGTGTGTAGTGAAAGATTCCTTTGATGATTAATATAATATAAAAACAAAATATTTCTCATAAAATTCTCGGGTGTTACATTCTACCCCCCTTAAAATGAATTTCGCCCTCAAAATTCGTCACATTGTAACAAACAGATGAGGATAACTCTCCCTCATCATATCTTCAAGCTCCCATGTAGCTTCTTCTAATTGGTGGTTCTTCCAAAAAACTTTCACCAAGCGAGTGGTCTTGTTCCGTAAGACTTTTTCACTATGATCGAAAATCTCTATCGGTTGTTCTTCATAAGAAAGATCTTGTTCCAGCGGTACAACTTCTGAGCTGAGTACCTATGAAGGATCAGGTATGTACTTTCTTGGGAGAGATACATGGAACACATCGTGAACTTGAGAGTGATTCGGTGGAAGCGCCAATCGGTAATCTACCTTCCCAACACGATCCAGTATTTCAAAAGGACTGATATACCTAGGGCTCAACTTTCCCTTCTTTCCAAATCTCATGACCCTCTTCCAGAGAGATATTCATATGAACACTTTATCACCCACATCAAACTCTAAGTCTTTTCTTCGGTTGTTAGAATAACTTTTTTGTCGACTCTGAGCTACTCTTATGTGTTATTGAATAGATCTAACCTTTTTTGCCATCTCATCAACAAGATCAGGTCCTAATAGCTTTCTTTCCCCAACTTCATCCCAGCAAGTTGGAGTCCTACATTTCTTTCCATAGAGAGCTTCTTAAAGAACCATCTGAATACTAGAGTGAAAGCTATTATTATAAGAAAATTCCACCAAAGGTAGGTATTGATCCCAACCACCTTTGAAATCCATAGAGCAAGCTCTCAAAATATCTTCTAGAGTTTGAATTGTTCTCTTAGACTGACCGTCAGTCTGACGATGATAAGCAGTGCTGAAACTCAACTCTGTATCCAGAGTATACTGAAGACTTCGCCAGAACTTTGAGGTAAACCTCAGATCCCCATCAGATATAATAGAAAGTGGTACTCCATGCAATCTTACCACTTTCATTACATATATCCTGGAAAGCTGATCTAGAGAGAAATCCTCTCTAATAGTAATGAAGTGTTCAGACTTTGTAAGACGATCAACTCTGACCCAGATAGCATTATTGCCTTTAGATGTTTTAGTAAGTCCGATGACAAAGTCCATAGTGATGTTTTCCCATTTACATTCATGTATGGGTAATGGTTGTAACATCCCCTTACACTTTTGTCTCCCATCTTTAAGTTGCTGACAAACCAAGCATCGAGTGACATATTCATCAACATCTCTTTTCATGCCATCCCACCAGAATTACTCTTTCATATCCCTATACATCTTCATGCCTCTCGGATGAATACAGAATGAAGAACTATGAGCCTCATCCAGCAGCTCCTTCTTTAATTTGGGGATGGGAGGAACACAAACACGATTCCTGAACTTTATTATCCATAACAATAAAGGTTGAATTCAGGAACATTTCTCACCTTCTTTTGTAACTCTACATCTTCTTTCTATGCCTCTTTAATCTTCACATATATAGATGGTTTAACATTCATTTGAGAAAGATACGATTTCCCCCCTTCCATTATAATTCTAACATCCATCCTTTGTAAATCCATAAATATTGGATCTTTTGTGATCCTCATCATGGATAAACTGGCATGGTCTAGTCGACTTAATGCATCTGCCACCTTGTTTGCTTTCCCAGGGTGGTAATGAATTGAGCAGTCGTAATCCTTAATCAGCTCCAACCATCTTCTATGGTGCATATTCAGCTCCTTTTTTGTGAAAATATACTTTAAACTTTTGTGATCAGTATAAATGTCACACCATTCTCCATAAAGATAATGCCTCCAAATCATTAATAAAAATATTACTGAAGCTAACTCCAAATCACTAGTTGGGTAATTTTGCTTATGGATTTTCAACTGTTGTGAGGCATAAGCTATCACCATATCATTTTTCATAAGAACACACCCCAATCCCTTCATGGATTCATCACTGTAGATCACAAACCTTTCTCCACTACAAGGCAGTGTGAGCACATGTGTACTGGATAACATTCTTTTCAACTCCCTAAAATTCTCTTCACATTCCTCCGTCCAGACAATATTAACTCCTTTCCGAGTCAACATAGTGAGTGGATTAGATAATCATGAAAAATCTTTCACAAAACGTCAGTAATATCCAGCCAAACCAAGAAAACATCAGATCTCAGTTACTGTTGTTGGTCACGACCATCTTTCGATAACCTCTGTTTTTGCTGGATCCACAGATATCCCCTCTTTTGAGATTATGTGACCCAAAAATGAATCTTTTTGAAGTCAAAATTCACACTTGGTAAATTTGGCATAAAGCTTCTCCTTTCTCAGGGTCCTCAATATAATTCTCATGTGATCTTCATGTTCTTCCTTTCTCGTTGAATATTCAAGAATATCGTCTATAAAGACTACCACAAACTGATCAAGATAGTCTCTAAAGACTCTATTCATCAGATCCATGAAGATAGAAGGGGAATTAGTAAGACCAAATGGCATCACTATAAATTCATAGTGTCCATACCTTGTACGGAAAGCCGTCTTTGGTATATCCTCCCTTTTGACCCTTAATTGATGATACCCTGAACGAAGATCAATCTTGGAAATGTATTGATCTCCTAGTAGATGGTCAAATAAGTCATCAATGCGCGGGGTAGGATAATTGTTCTTGATAGTGATCTTGTTAAGTTCTCAATAATCAATGAAGAGTCTCATTGATCCATCTTTCTTCTTAACAAATAGAACAGGTGCTCCCCAAGGTGACGCACTAGGGCATATGAACCCCTTATCAGGATTCTCTTGGAGTTGCTTCTTCAATTCCTGCAACTCAATTGGGGTCATTCTATAAGGTGTCTTTGAAATAGGCAAAGCACCCGGTAGGAGTTCTATTGAAAACTAAACTTCACGATTTGGTGGAAGACCCGGAAATTCCTCTGGAAAGACATCATCAAACTCTGGTACAACGGGCATATTATTAATCGTGAGTTTCTCACCAACCATTTGAAATAAATAACCTTCATTTAGTGGAATCAAGACCCATAAGATGGAAGAAATTTCCAGTGGAATGTTATGTTCATCCTTGCATCGATAGACGATCATAGATTGATCTGGAATATGAAATGTGACTTCCCTTCTTTGGCAATTGATATGAGCTCCATATAGAGAAATCCAATCCATGCCAAGAATCACATCACATTCCACTATTGGAAGGGTCACAAGATTTGCAGGAAGCACATACCCACAAACTTCAATCAGAGAAGAATTATAAACTTTTTATGCGATTGTTCTGCCATTAGGGGTTGTCACAGCTAACTCAACATCTAATTGTTGAGGTAATACAGTGATACCCTTAGAAAAATCTTCAAAACTAAAAGAGTGGGTGGATCCAGAATCAAATAAAACATTTGCTACTTTAGAGTGGATGGTAAGTGTACCTTTCACCACATCGTTATCGTACTCCACATCGCTGATAGAAATTTCAGGTGACTTTCCATTGTCTTAAGCCTTAAGAGTTTTTTGACGTCGATCATCATCATCAACCCTTGGATTTTGGAATTGATTGGCATAATGCCCCATCTCCTTGCACTTGAAACATTGAAGTGTAGTAGGTTCATTCTGTGTATCCCTTCCTTTGTTTTCATCCTTAGACATCTTCTTCCCATCATTGTGGCATTCAAATGCCTGATGACCTTCCTTTCCACATTTGAAACATTTACTTGTCCCTTTAAGACAACTCCCTCCATGTTTCTTTCCACACTTTGAGCATAAGGGAAAGCTCATCTTCTTTTCAGTGTGCTCTTTTGATTTTCCTTTGGATTCCATTTTCCTATTCTTATCAAACCCATATAACTGATGGGTTACTCCAATCTCCATTTCAACTTTGAGAGCACATCGAACGATTTCCTCGTAGCTATTGAAGTCCCTTCTGGCTAAGACCCTTCGAAGACTTGGTTTTAAGCCACTAAAGAATCGATCGATGTTCCTCTCAGGTTGGATAATAATACCAGAAGCGTACCTTGCATGTCTTGTAAAATTTTCTTCATAGGTACCAACGGATTCATCATACTTTTTATTCAGTTCAATAAACTCTTTTTCCCTCTTTGTTCGGAGAATACGAGGGAAGTACTTATTGAAAAATAAGTTCTTGAACTCGTCCCATTCCATGGACTCAATTTCATATATTTTCCTCGTATTCTTAATAAGATTCCACCATTGATCAGCATCTCCTTCCAAACGATACACTGCTAGGATGACTTTATCATGTTCAAAACATTGAAGAACTGAAAATATCTTTTCATTAGTACTGATCCATTGTTCAGCAACTAATGGATCAGTAGACCTGCTGAATGAAGGTGGACGCTGCCTCATGGAGGATTCAATAGAATGTTGCTCCTTCCATTGCTCGTTTGGATGTCCAGCATGATTCATAGCTTGAGAAAGTTGTGTGAGCATGGATAAAAGATTTTTCATTCCAACTCCCATAACGTTAGGTTGCTCTGGGGGAAAATCATTGCATTGCCCGTCGTATTCCTCATTAACACGGTTCCTTCGGGTTCCAGCCATTGACTAAAACCAAGAAGAATAGTGTGAGCAACACTAATTATAATAGGAAAACCACATAATCAAGAATAAAATTTCACACTTATTGTCTTATCCTAGGTTATTCATGGTCATTTCTAAAACACTAAGATTGTGTTCTATTCTTAGACTTATCCTTAGGGTTTTTACTAATGCTTTCACATCCTAGTTTCCAATGGTTGACTATACCTTTCTTTTGATACCAACTATAACGACCCATACTTTACATACATTGTTAATACTTCAAAATTTAAGAATACTAATTACAACATATAACAAAACCATGAAAGGACCGTATAGGTATAGCGTCTTTAGAAACTGGGAAACATAAACAACTAGTTCATATAGCGTCTACAATGTCTCCCATTTATTTCATCATATCTATAGTCCTTTTTGGAATATCTTACATAATAACCTTCTCCCTGACCTGGGGAAATAAAACATACAAAAGGGTGAGCTCAAATTCTCAGTAAGGGTAACCAAAAGAAATATCAATCACATCATATTCATAAGAACATAACATTTTGGAAATCTTACCCTGCAAAAGAGGTCATAATTTCATAACATGGGATAAAACATGGTAGTGAAATGTAATCACAATAATAATAACATAAAACATTAAGCTTTGTTGCATACACACATAATCATAGAGAATCATTTATTATTATTCAAGACTCATTTCCAAGACTATCTTAGTCGACAAAGTCCATTTCTGAACCGAGTTCACTCCTCGTTTCAGTCCTGTTTCACTGAACTGGTTTAACATGCTGTTCCAGCCATGTCTATCTCATGAGATATAAATCTTTACCCAATTCATTCGAGGGAGATATAGGTCCCACCCATCTCATAATGATACCATTCTTATGTGTGCCATATAATCATAAACCATACATCATAGCAAAACCCATATAATAAAAATGGGAATCTTAATCATCGTGACATCATAAAACAATTCATATAAGATAAAGGAATTCTTAAAAATAATTCCATCACAACATAGTCAAATCAATGTAATAATAGGGATAGAAACAGAACCCTTTATTATATTATATGGAAAATAATTTTGATAAAACACTTGAACTCCATTCTTGAGGAAAATATCATTTCTACTTCAAAAAAACTTTTCCTTTCTTAACATGTCATACAATTATAAACTAAAAGAAGTTGATTAAAAATAAACATGAAAACTTGTAAAGTAAGCTTCTTGGAAATAATGTTTTAAAAATCCATTCATGCCGTATAATTTGAAAAAAAACATTCTTCTCGTACTTTTGTCGGAAAAGTCATAAAGTACCTCGTACTAAAAAATGACAAAAGATTCCTTTCATATCATTTACTAAAAACTCACCGATGGGTAAAATTTGATTTAAACAATTGTAGGTGGATGGAAACAATATTACATATTGAGGGAACATGGACATGGATGACAAAATAGACCCCAGTAAATACCAAAGTATAAACAATCTCGGATAAAAATGATATTATGATATTTTCCCTTACCTTAGGTCTGATTTGCTTCATAAGAGTCCAAAACTCCTGTATAATGATTTAAATAATGTTATTTACTTATTCCAGAATCATACTTATTGTTATGATATCATATATGGTCATATTCTTAGCTTCTTATTAGTAATATTTCATTACTACTTGTTATTTGGGTGTTTATTACTTTTTGTTCTTATGTGTGATTTGTCGAATAAATTCTTATTCTTCTCTTTAGGTTATAGATACCTCATTTCTGGAATGTTATTAGTGTAATATATATCATATTCATTCATAATCATTATGCAATGAATATCATGTAGAACGAGTCGCATCACATCATGGAGACGGTATTCTGTACGTACGCACGAGCGATGATATCGATCTCATGATCGTGGAATTGTATTGGAGTGTATGTATACTATTTAAGAATCAATATCACATTAAAATAATAATATGTAGTTATTATTTACACCATTATACCCTCCAAGTAAGGTGGTGGGGGAAAATAGATTACACCAAGGCATGGAGACGGTATTTCGTACGTATGTACGCGCAGTGATTTCATTTTCCGTAGGATGGATAGATAGTAAAATGGGGTTGTTTCATAATTATAATAACATATCAGTATATGAGTGATACTGATTCCATTACTTCATAATGAAACAACTACATAAGAAATAATTGGAAGAAGAAATAAAGATGAAAGAATCGGTAACAGACATTACCTCTTCTTTGAAGCGCTTCTTTGAGACTTCCTTTTAGGGAACTAAAATTGGTCTTTGAAGAAGACCCGGACCTCTAGGATGTCTCTAGTTAATTGGAGAGGAGATATTGTCAGGGTTTGTCCGAGCTTGAAAGATCAAAGTGGGGTGAGTAAGAGAGGGAGGAGGTGCCCTTTTATAAGGGAGGAGAGGGGCACCTTTGGAATAACTAAAACTATTATTTTATTATAAAGTCAAATTCGGATTTTAATAGCTCTAAATTGATATATTTCAAATATAAGGTGGGGATGGGTCGAAATAATCTCATCCAATAGAATTTAGACAAGTTTAGGTCATTATATTAACCATATCTTTTAGTTTTAACTCTTAGTTAATTAGATTGACATTTACCATGTCACTTTGTATTTTTATATTATATAGTTAATAAACATACCATATACATCCAAGAGACCCCCATGTGGTCCATTAATGATACACCTATCATGATACAAGTATCTTGGCTGAACCTTAGATTTTTAGGAATAAAATAACAATCAATAATATAATATTTGTTTTAAAAAACTATTTTATGTCAATTTTGACACTATTTAGTAATTGATTTTTGTGAAAATTATAACAGAATTATTAGTTCTAAAAAAGTTAATTAAATCAATACTAACATGCCATATTAACCTATAAAATTAGTGTATTTCATAAAAATTATCAAATTACATTATTTGGGTATTTATAACATCAATTATGTCCATATTTCATTAATAATATATTTACCAAATCATCATTGTGTCATAAATAAATTAAATTATTTAATGTCTAAAAATTATAAATATACTACAATTATGTAGGAAATCTTTTTATCTTTCTAATTAATATTTATAGTCGAATTTATCTTATTAATAACCCTATATTAAAAATTATTTACTTAATAAACTATGATTTTCACTATTTTAACCCTTTTCTAAATAAATTAATAATAAATGTACTAATCTAATCCAAGTGGGCCTAAATGGTCATATTTTATTCCTAAGGTTGTTTGTGGTCGAATTACATTTATCCAGTAGAATTAGGACATGTGTTATGGTAATAATAATTTCATTTTTACCCATAATTACCCTATTTACTTTTAACCGTGGTAAATAAAAGTAAAAAGTTACTATTCACCAAATATTATTTTAATCTCATTGAACCACATTTTACTTACTGAAATCAACTGTGTCTCTCCGATTTTTGAAATTCCACTCACAGAAGTGGTAAAATTAAGTTTTATGAAAAACTCAGTTTTTTTAACTACCACTTAGTGGTTTCACTATTCATCAAAAAATGAAAGTTTCCAAAAAAATACCAAAAATTAGGCCTAAACTATATTTGATATTATGAATTCAAAAATGATTTCTATTTTACCAAATTCAAAACACATCAGTTTCATTAATTTATTTAAAAATTAATTCTCGTCGTCAAAACAAATAGCGTCTTTTTAAGAGATAATAACTATCAAAAGATTGACACTTCTTTATGTTTGGTTTAAATGTGAAATTACATTCAATGACCAAAATTGTATTAAATGGTAAAAATATATTCTAAATATACTTTAAAACCACTCAAATTAATAATTTATCACTATTAATTATTTCAATTTAAAAAGTTATTTTTAATTAAAATTTAGTAATTTTCACAATTCATCAGAATATGAAAGTTTTTAGAAAAGTACCAAAATTTCACCCTAAGATAATTTCGATATTCCGAATCCAAAAATGAAGTCCATTTTGAAAAATAAAATGTAAAAAATTTCAAAAAGTGGTTATTACTATTCATAACGGCTAGTTTTAATAATATTTTAATAGCATGTCGTTATTTAGTGAAACTCAGTATTGCGTACGGTGCAAGCTATCGAGGAAGGACGTGGTTGCGTGTAAAGCAAGAAAAGCTAATGTTGTGTGTAGTGAAAGATTACTTTGATTATTTATATAACATAAAAACAAAATATTTTTCATAAAAGTCTCGGGTGTTACATGGTATGACCTAAAATACCCTTAGGTTCTGAGGTATGTTATGGTGACATCATGCTCATAGGAATTATATATCCATTTATGCGTGTCCAAGATGTCTCTGGATGGTTGTTTTATGCCCTTATATGTCAATATCATGGTTGAATTGAGAGATCTCATTTCCATACATGTTCCATGAAATGATAAGGAAACTGAAGGTGCTCAGTACATGAAGTGTGGATTGAGGATTGTGGTTCTTCAAAAGATATCAGAAGAACCTCATTCTCTAGTTGGTCAAGGAAAGGATATTATGGTCCATTGATAAGGGATGCTGATGGTTGATTGATTACATATTTTAAAGTCATGTAGTGGAGATGTTTTCGGTGCTTTTTAATGTTAGGTGGTAAGGACATACGTCATGCAGGTTATCATCATGCAACGATGAAATTATTTTTTTTCATTTTTATTGTCATGTGACCAATACATTTTCTTTTCAGTTTTACATCGAATGGTAAGGACATATTTTTTGTGAATTAATAAATTTAATATGAAAAGGATATTATCTATTTTGTTAAGCCTCTTCGTGTAAGTGCATGGGAATTGATGTGAATAATTTGTTCATGATTTATTATGTACACATGCAGGACATATATAAATTTGTCTCATATGTAAGAAAAATGATCTTGTGCGACATGGACACTATGTTTTTGGGGTGAATCTCATATCAATTTTTGTATATGGACCCATTATTGGAGATATGAACATCACTACATATAATGTATTGATAGGAATCAATCCACAAGTAGTTCTTGAACAAGAAACTCTCTATGTAGGTCTTACCCATTTGCAGATGTGGGAATTATTTTCATTAATTGTTGTATAGGGGACTAATATTTAATATCCATATATCATTTTGTATCATATGATGATAGGAATCAATAAACAAGTAATTTTTGAGGATCCAAGAACTTTATGATCTTGTGCCAAGGACCTAGGATTCGTGACGTGAAAAGATGAATTGTGGCTTGACATAGTGATGGAAATTTGGGTTTCACTATGCATCCTATTGAAATATGAATCAATCCATACATAGTTATCAAATGGAGGTGTGTTAGGATATAACACCAAAAAATGGGGGCCCTCTGGGTAAAGGTCCACTAGAATGTACATTTTTATGGCATACAAGGAAAATTAATCATGCAGTTTAATGTCATGTGACGAAGACACATGGTATGCCTTTTATTTTCATTAATCTAGAACCATTATAATCCTTTCATAAGATTATATACCTGATCTGTGTAGGTAATCCATTACTGAAATACCTAATCTCACGTGATCTATACTTAATTTAAGAAATATTGCATGAAATGGGTTCCCTTCACTATGTAGAGGTAGTTAATAATAGAACAAGTATATTTTTCATCACGTGGTGGCTAGACCAAGATATAGGATCAGGAAATCCCTATGTATCTTATCAAAAATGAGAATTATGTCATATTTACTTCTAAAAGACCCATTTAGTATTAATTTCATGATAAAATGACATTAGTAGTGCATTTTATCATCTTTTGGTAAAAGCATGGATCACCCGATGTGAAGGAAAATAGAGGTTGTGGATAATCCCAAAACGAGAGGTTCATGTGTCACTATGTATCCAACATTGAAATGAATCAAGACACATGTACTTCTTGGATGGAGGTATTCCCTATGTGAAGATAACTCTCACATAGGTATGAAGGAATATAAACTTTTTTTTTTCAGATTTAAAGCTTGTGTGTGAGTATTTTTTAGTGAAATAGTGATTCTAATACTGTATAACTTCTTACTACTATTGTGATTTTACATATTTAATCATTATTTTATCAGGAAAAGCATTCAAAGTATTATTTTATTCGACCAATATTACCCCATAAATATTAACTTCTTGTGCTCAAAATTCGCTAATATAGTTTAACTTATGGTGGTCAAGACGTATCAGTATATATTAAATTCGTGTTATCAGTAAATGAACTATAATTTTTAATGTCATGTGGTTTTGATGAACTTCATACAGTTAAATATTATTTGGTTAGTATGTGCACGAGTCAGTTTAATGTCATGTGGTTAGAGTGTGTTTCATATGGTTTAAATCCATCTGGTCGAGATTTAATTTATATAATTTAACGTCATGTGGTTAAGATGAGATAAATAAATTTTAACTTTATGTGGTTAAGATGAACTCTGTATAGTTTAATTTTTTATGGTTTAGATTTATTCAATATAGTTTAACATCGTCTATTTAAGATGAACCATGTATTGTTTAACGTCATGTGGTAGATATAAACTTTGTATGGATTAACATCATGTGTTTAAGGTGAAATCAATACATTTTAGCATCATTTGGATAAGATTAACTCCATAAAGTTTAACATCATGTGGTTAATACAAACTCCTTATTGTTTAACTTCAAATGGTTATGAAATAATCCTTACATTTTAATATCATGTTGTTAAGATGAACTCCATATATTTTAACATCATGTGGTTAAAAAGAACTTTTGGAACACCCTTTTTGACCCATTATGGATCTCATAATTAGATGTTGCAAAGGGTTTGGGCGTGTTTTGGAGATTGCTTCTAACTAACACTCTCCATGTCTCTATTTTAGTCTCTCATCTATTAGAGCTATATGTATTTACCAGGGTAAGACTATATAGGCTACCTCTTTGGTTCTCCTGCTAATTATGGTCAAATGTTGTTGATGGTTGATGGGTAACTATCTATTTTTTTACACCAATGATGGGAGAATCATTCGATAGGTAGGAGCTAGAAAATTTTTAGCCCCTCTCCACACAAAGATATCTAGTTTTTTATCACCCTCTATATAAAGTTGTATTATAATTTTAATAACTTTCTAAACGATGGTGTCTGTGAAAGGAGAGTATTTCCTCTCACTTGGGATATATCAATTTTGGGAGGTTCACCATGTTGTATTTTAGGAGTATTGTCTCTGTGATCCATCTCCACACAACCAATAGGATGACTATTATTGTAATGATCACCTTCTACTTCAATTGACGAGTTTATGGACCCTTGGGATATTGAAAATGTGTCTCGAATATCCACAAGGACACTCAACATTTAGTAGGTCATGGATAAGATCTTCACTCAACATCATGGTTAGTGTATGTCATTCGGCCTTTTGGGGTTGATCAGGGATATAATCCTTCACTATGACATATGTTGAGATCCATTGGTAACCATCCAGTCCCATGATAATATGATCCCCCTACTGAGAAGATGTTGGAGTATGAATATGGGATTCTCTGATAGGGATATGAACATATCACTAGGTTTTTTCCATTATAACATGGAGGTCTATGGTCAGAATGAGGATATGAGCCCAATATAGGGCCTTTTCAATATGCCACATGTCTTTTTTTACATGATTTTAATCTCAAACCAAGGAATGTTTTTCTCTAACTTAGTGAGCTAAAGTTGAAACTAGGATATGATTATATTTTTAATATGCATTACCGATAGGAATTTTTTGAATGACCTCTAGAATATAAGTAGGAATATGATCATAATTTAGTATGTTAGTTTGATATTTTGAGTATCTTTCTTCATTGTAATATGAGGTTGTTCTAAGGAATGTTTCAATCTCACATGGTAAGCCTCATAAAGAATAGGGATATGCGCCTGATCTTAGGCACTTTTAATATGCCCTCATTAGTTTTTGATAGGTATATGAGCCTTTTGCAATAAATTTTCCCCTCTCACTTGGTGAGACATTACCAAAACATGAATATGAGCCCAATATTAGGCTTTTGGAATGTTCCGCCAGCCTTTTTCGATAAGGATATGAGCCTATCTCGAGATAGGTTCTACTTTCAATTAGTGAGCCTTGTTTTGAACAATAATATGATCCTGTTTTAATGCCTCATCCTTTACCAAAATAATACATCAATCCTCACCAATGGAGGAATGAATATATGATTTCGTCAGAGAAACTAATTTTTCCAAATGATTAGAGAGTTTATCTAACCATGATAAAGGTGTAGGAAAATTCACCTGATCCTACATCAGAACCAATATATACTGACAATATCCTCTATTGCAACCATAATGAACTTTTACTTCAACAAGGTATGTGAACTAATATATGAATGTACACTCCCAGATTCCAAAGAATGATGGTGGATTCCTTTGATTAAGGTCAGGATATAGTCCCACTCATGCACTCATTGTTCCACTATAATACTCAAATGGACATCATGTATGTGGGTAGAAATATGAATCTCCCCCACTCTTGTTGTAAGAATACACCAATATACATTTTTAAACTAGAAGTGAAATGATCTATCTCTCTTTGGTTCACATCCTTCCATATTTAGCAAGGTGACCATGACACCAAGAGCTATGTGTTTAGGGAGGTGATCATTTGGAGAACTCCCACCATAGGATAGTCCGGGGTATTTGTGATTTTTTGATATAAATGGAATCAATAATATACTATGCCTATAGTTATTCTGGCAACTATAACTTCCACATGATGCTGACGATGTCTCCAAATGATTTAAATGCCAAATAAATTTTCATCAAGTGAGCATGACATGTTATATGTAACTTATCATTATACAGGAAGGATTTGAATATAGGTGATTGGGACAGGATATAGGATCCAGTAATCACTATGTATCTCATTTGGATGAGAATAAAACTACACCTAGTTCTAGAACAGTCATACAGTTTAGTGTCGTATAGAAAGGATATTAGCCATGTAGTGTAACATCATGCAGTAAGGACATGAATAGAAGTGTCTGGGCCAAGATATTGGATTGTGGAATCCCTACATATCACATTGGGATGACAATCAAGATGAATTTATTTCTTGAAAAACATTTCATTTTAATATTGTATAGAAAGGAAATAAAATATAATCTTTAATTTCTAACTATTAGGACATGAATGTAGGTGGATGGGACAAGATATAGGATCCATGCATCCATATATATCTCCTTACGATGATAGTTATTCACAATGTACATCTGGAAAACCTATTCTATTTAATTTCATGTTGAAATTACATCATCCATCTGATTTTACATCCTATAGTAAGGATGATGTCCATGCAGTTTAACATCATGGGGTAAGGATGATATTCATGTAGTTCAATGTCTTGAGGTAATAAAATTGTGTGTTCAGTTTAATGTATTTTGGTAAGGATTATGGACATGAATTTTAATTCCTTTCATTAAGAAAGATAATAATGTTGATTAATATATTGGTAAAAGTAAAATGCCCATGTAGTTTAATGTCTTTAGGTAAGTATAATGGTCGTGTAGTTTAATGTATTATTATAATTATGATGGTCATACAGTTTAAGACCTTACAGTAAAAACAATGGCCATGTAGTTTAACATTTTTTGGTAAGGAAAATGATCGCATATTTTTACTTCTTTCAATAAGGAAGATGGTCATCCTTCTTAACAACTTACTGTATGGATGATAGTCATTCATTTTAACATCTTGGATAATGTTTTTGTATCCTATCAAGAGAGTATCTATTCCAAAGGATCTTAGATAAATTTTATGAATTTTAAATGAGATTTAGTATCCTTTAACTCTATCAAGACCAGCTATACCCGTCTCATCAACCAGCCATTCAAGACAAAATAACTCTCTATTGTGAAACTAATACATCAATGGTAGGGAAAATGATTATCTTGGCCTACCAACCCTTTCTCATTTGGTTTCCTTATCTTTGGATGTTCTATCAAACAATTTTACATTGAATAATCAAAATACATGGGGAAATGTTTTTTTGGAATGAATATGCTTTTTTCAATCTTTATTTGAAAGATTCCCACTTATCCCTTGATGGTACATGTCTGATGCTCTACATAAAAACATGTGTGTCTTATTACAATTACTCAAATGATGTAATTATAGATTTAGGATTCAGAGGATCCAATATACCCACGTATATATGTAATTAAATATAGAATTTAAAGTAAAATAATCATTCTATCAGGTTCTCAAGACGTCGATGGCATTGGAAATTATTTTCATGAAATACAATCCTGTCTACACTTGTCTTTATCATCTATGGGATAACAATCCAATCATTTTCTATAGAATAATTGAAATAAAAAGAAACATGTGTTGAATTAAAGAAATATACACTTCATTATCATTATTCAATATGTGTTCAAGAATGTTTCTTCTCCTACATGTTATCTAAGCCTACATTAGAGTGAGCACATGGTTGAGTTTGGATCCCAGGGTATAGTGTCTCGATCCTTACTAGTCTGGGGGGAGGTGGCAAAGCATTTGGGATCTTGGATTCTTCATACTCTTCCCAATGATTAAAATATCTTGATCCTCCTGGAGGATTTGTGGAAAAATCATATGGAATATTGTTTCTAAAATATCTTAGATGAGGAGGGGAAATTATGGGAATACCCTCAACATTGTGAATTGGGGATATGTGGAACAATTTATGGATTTTTGTCAATGAGGGGATGAAGAATATGAAAATTACCCTAGATATGTGGGCTAGGTCACTTCACTACAAGGTGGGTTTAAATAGTCAAGTATAGGAACATCATCTTGATGTAGGTATCTTGGGAGTGTTAACACAATTATTTCTTAGGTATCCATATTCTCTAATTGGAGTAAGGTGATCCATTATTCTATAGAAATTTCCTTGTCATTTTCAATTGGTTGGCTAAAAGAATCCATGAAAAAACCCTTCCCTTGTCCGTGTTAGGGAGAGTGGATAATAATTGGAGTTTCAACATGGACCCCAGATAATTAATCTATTGCAGCCTCTCTGCATAATCATCATTTTTATTACCCTCTAAAGTATTATCATGGTCGGTATCACTGTTTCTACTACTGAAATATTATTTTTTCCATGAAAATGGAAGAACATAGGTCAACTATTGGTGAAATAAAGGACTATAAGAGATTATGATTTTATTCTTCAAGATATTGCTCATCTAGATCTGATTAAGATTCTTCAGATCCAATTGATATCATATTGACTGAGACATAGGTTGGATGGTGCTCCTCCCCAACAGTGTATCTCATTGGGAGAGTCATTGCCCAATATACTATTTATAGGCTGAGTTCCCATTGTAACATTTGAGGGGTCAATGCCCGTTATACCATTTCCGGGGTCGGTGCCCATGAAACTTCATGAGGGTTCATTTCCCATGATATATTTTAAGGGGTCAGTTCATATGGTACTGTTTGAGGGTTTTGTGCCCATGGTACCGTTTTATGGGTTGGGTCCCATGGTACTGTTTGAGGGGTAGATTTCCAAGGTACTATTTTATGGGTTGGTGAACTTGATTAAAATGATACACGTGTAAAATATGAAAAAAAAATCTCCATCCATGTGGGATGGGAGGATCCCTAGGATTCGATAGTCACCATGACTAAATGTGATGAAGTCAAAGGTTCATTCAATGTGATGATCTGTGATTTGTTCTAGGAAACTATTATGATACACTAGTGGATCTCAAAAACAATTGGTTGAATGAGGGACATAAACTTTCTCTGAAGCTACATTCTTTGGATACCCCTGGTAGGCTCTCCTATTGGGTGGACCAACATAGAAAGATGGTAAAGGTACAACCTCATTTGTATCTCCTTGTGGAATTATGAAAAAATGTCAGTGATGATGACCTGTATGGATAGGATCCCTCCTAGGAAGATCCTAAGTGATTGATTTGACATCATGGTGTTCCTCATCAACCTCCACAAGGTAGAGAAGTTATTCATTGTCACACTCTAAGAATAGGATTAGAAAGAAATATAATGTCGAAACAAGGGATATTGACTCTCCTCTATACTATCATTGGAAAGATGGCTAGTGGGAATTAATACTCTGAAAGATTTAAGGTGATTGTTCTAGAGTTGGTGTGGAACTTTTGAAGTGGTGCTACAGGACTAAGATGTTAACCAAATGATACTGGAAGTGTTGTGTTAGTGAAAGTGTACATTGGGACCTCCAGGACAAAGTATAAAGTCTAGCATTCTTAGAATCCATTGAGAAATATTATATTGCTTCTCATGGAGGGTATAATGTAAATTTTTATAACAGGTTAAGGGTCATCATAGTTCGGTCCTCCCCCCCCCCCCTCACACCCACTAAAGGGATTGAGGTACATTAGGGAATAATCGCGGCTTATACTAAAAATAATCTTTTTGTGTGACCCCAGTTATCATATGATGATGGATGACGAAGAATGGAAGACCTATGCATGGATTTAGACCCCTTCATTAGAACATATAAAGACATAAATTGATCATGTTTCATTGTAGAGGTCGATCCTCAAAAACGTGTCCTATAAATCTTAGTTCTGGAGGGAATCACATTTATCATAGTTCATTGGTTGTAGATTACACGTTATAGTTTCCCTATTGATTAAGGATTATGAAATGAGGCTTCCCTAATGATTGGGTCACACACATTGAGGTTTCCCTATTATTTGGGACATACACTCTACGGCTGCCATTATCATATAATCATTCTTTATCTTATGATGGATAATAAGATATAACAACCATAAAATGTCTATCTATTCATATGAAACTGATCAGGTCATGTGAGTGTGTAACTCTTTCTTGTTCTATACACTTACCCTATAAAAGGGGGATAGAAATGAAGATTCATGGTAAAGTTCCACATGGTATGAGTCCAAATTGGTCTCCGGGAAAAAATCAACATGCTAAAAGAGATCTTTGTACCATGTAAAGGATGATTTTTCAACATGGCTTGATTTTATTCTTAGCATGTTTGTAGATTCAATATTTTATAGAAGACACATCTATGGTTGTCTTCCAGACATGTTCATGATGCCTTGTATTTTATTTGTTGTCATACCTACAATATTCCACATGAACAAAGTGTACATGACCAAAGTTTTTGTTATGATTAGTTGACATGTCTCAGATGCCTTCACATGAGTGAAGAGAATATGTTCAAGATGCTTCGAATAGTCAAAGTGTAATTTTTAGGGGTATTGTGCATGATCGAATAAGACATGAATATTTGTTGTCACGTGATCAACATGGCCCATTTGTGGACTGTTTCATGTCAATTTTGACATGTCAATCAGAAATCTATAGATCATTCATCCATATTCAAAAGTTTTTATGTGGCCATCCAAACATATCTATAGTAAGTCTTGTGATACTGCGGGCATGTCCAGGGGTTGTCACCCGATATACTTAGATTGTATTCACACTTCCATATGACAATAGGAAATGCCGATCAACTATTGTGAGGTCAAACTAAATTGTTTGATTATTTTCTTATGACCAACAAGAATTATCCAAGGTCACCTAAGTTCATGTTTGGATAAATTTATAAAATTTTGATCACAATACCTTAAATTTAACTCATGTATAAGTCTCACAAACATGTCTATGAAATTTCACCCATCAAACTGATGATGTTCATGCACAAAGGGATCATGCAACTAGTTCATATGGGAACAAAATTTTCTTGGTTGGAGGATACATCGACAATGGTTTTCTTTAAACTAAACGTCATTGGGTCTGAAATGATGGATCCTCATGTTGTTTTGTAGCTCAAATTACCAAAAAGAGTACTTTTGATGGATTCTACACTTATGTGTCAGTGCTTTATATCAAGGCCTCTGAATGAATGGAAGCGGGTGAACACTCCATGAGAGGATGCATGACACATGTGTCACACAACATTATTACTCTATTTTCATGAAGGGGGTGTTCATCGGGATGTTTTGTATCAAAGAGGACACGTCCAATGATGAATGTAGGCATCATAAGACATGAGGGATCCTTGCACTGCAAGACTAATGGCATGCGTTGGGGGATATCTCACTTGGATTCCAAATACAGGGGTGGAATCCCACATGATTGCGGGTTATTTGATAATTCCTTGGGATGTAGAAGGTCTTCATGAGGCTTCACTGTTCGTATGATTAGGATGCCTTCAAAATGGGGATTTATAGGGGATACTTCATGTCGACAGGAGTCATTTCAATGGCAACACATGATTACTACATTCATATGATCTGAATGTCCTTGTATAGTTTTTCATTGTATCCTGTTGTTTTTTATAAGGTATATTCAATAAGGTGATTTAATTCTTGAAGGAAGATTTTCAATGCATGGGGAAGGTGGGTGAATTAAATACAAGGGTGTAAGCCCTCTATTTTACACTATGATTCCAAGAACAGTAGAATCACAAGATCGAGGATTCACAACACTACAAGGTGCATGTCCACTAGTTTATGCCCTAAAAAGAATAAGTGTGGTTTATATATAAGGAAATGTTTTTCTATTGAACATGAAGTTCTATCACTCATATGACTACATGATATAAAGTTTTACCATGCAGGAGGTCATGCGAACATTCTCATGGGGTCTGTACAATGATTTTCTGCACGAAAGTAAGATATTTTTGGTGAGATATCTAACAAGATAGGGTATCTTAGGATCACAAGAGTACATACTATGAACCAGAATGCACATGACACAAATTTTATCTTGTGATCTCATAATCTTAAAATATAATTTGGAAGGTTCTCACAATCACTGTAGAGGTGGGGTCTGGAGACAATCTGTGGAACACTCGGCTCAACATACTTCATTTTTTCCCAATGATACCTCTTATATCCCCCACTTTTCATTATTTATGGGGAGTAGGGTATTTATAAATGAGGCTGGCATGAGGCAAGCATAGCTCTATATGTGGAGGACACCACATGAACAGGCAGATGTGGTAATGATTTCATGGGATCAATATCATGTTTTCATTGGATATCTTCTTCTGATCTACACATATTGGGTGTTCTACTACAATTCCATGGGATCTAATATTTTTGATTGAATTCAGATAAAAAATAATACCAAATATAGAAGGTATTCTAGTAGTAAATTTAACATGATGACTTCATTTATTTTCTTCTCTTAGATCACTTGATCTATAGAGGATCATGTGATGGCTTCGAGAACTATTGGGAGCTCTCATGGAATGCCACTTGTGTTCTCGATTGGAGTATCGTGATAGATACTGTTGGTTGTCTTAGATTCACTAGGATATTTGTGAAGGATATGAGATTTCAGTGATGTAGAATGAGTGTGGGTCATTCTTCACATTATCGAACTAGGGTGTTGAGAGGTTGAATGTGAGGTCTCATCTTGCTCAATATTAGATGATTTCCATATTCTATAGAAAGTGATATTCTTAATTCAAACCTGTGATGCACGTGATTCAAGAAGACAACTGATATCAACTTATTAAATGACCAGATAATCTATATTTGACTGACTGAGCAGTACATGTACAAATTTTTTCCAACCCTAAAAAAATTGTGCCTCCCTCTGGTAGATAAGACAAGGTGTGACCACTATTTGGTCGAGTTGAAAATGGGGTTCAGCACACATACCACTTACAAACACCACCACATAGGATTTAGATCTAGGGGTTCTCAACCCAAGATATTTGTGGCTTTAGCCTCATGCTCCATGGTTCCTATACATGGGCTCACCCTCTTCCAACATGCGCTATGTTTCTATCCTCTTGTTGTCCTAGGAATTCTCTTACTGGCTGTTGTTAACTCTATTCTCACATGTGCCTGTAGTTGATCCTCGGTATAGATTCCCATCAATTGGACTATTTTTTTTAAAAGAGTTGGAATAATACCCACAACTATATAAAATAAAATTGTGTTTAGGATTTTTGAAAAAATGACCTACCTTTTACATCAATGTTATTCTTCAAGGACGCATCTTTCAATTCATTTATGAAACATACCAATATTATCTAAAATTTTTTCAAATTTTTTACATCCTTCACAGAAAAGTGTAAGATACAAAATTATGGTTTCCAACAAACATGTATATAAGAATAATTCTTTTGTTACCATTTAATTAAAAATAAAAATAAAGGAAATATTTTTCCCAAATACTATTTTTTTTAAACAATCATTTTAACCAATGAGGGTGCCCCCAGTTGTTGTTTCTCTAGTTTTATCAAGTTCAATAAAAATTAATCTTCACTCAAATTTAAATACTGGATTTTTTGATGTAGTTATGTCTACTTTTTCATCCTTATTTAATTTTTTTTAATATTTTAGACAATCTATTTTAAAAAATAATGTAAATTTTTCTTAATTATAAATTGAAAATTATATTAGGATTAATTTTTCAGAATTTTCTTTAAATATTATTTTTTGATGAATTGTTAGAAATACGAGATTTTAATTGAAAACAATAATTTTTTGAAATTATTTATAAAGATAAATTTTATTAAAATTTTATTTTAATGTAAAATTAGTTTGATTGTATATCTATTTGTACAATTTATTTCATTTGAATTTTTTCATATTTAGTCATGATATAAAAACCATGCAATCTTTTAACCTTTATCTCTTTGAAAATCATCTTTCACATCGTGTTTGGGATATGAATTTAAATTTAAGTGTTCCAACTGTATGGATTGAGTTGGGAACAATTGATTCCATATTTTAAATTAAAATAATATATATTATATTATATTTTAAAATTAAAATTTTCCAAAATTTATGGTGAAGATATTAAATATTATTTATTGCGTTTAAGGTAAATATGGGTTCACCGGGCGTTAAAAAGGATAAAGGTTAAAATGAATAAAAAACATGTATAAAATGTATTTTAAAGAAATATTTAGACCATATAATTTATATTACCCTATAATACTCCATTTTGGACACTTATGAATTGTGTAAAATGTGGGTACACCTTTTTCTTTTCAAAAATTTCAAGTGTGCCACTCACCTCATATATAATGGCCACCCCTCTCCCCTCTTATTACAACCATGTAATACATTTTGAATGGAAAATAACTACAAAAATATCTCTTAAAATAACATAATATAATCATATAAGACTTTTTTTTTTGAAAAAACCCTACCTAAGAATGCATTTTTTAAAACCTAAAAAGATTACCTGAAGAAGATGTATCATTCTGAAATGAGATTCATTATTTGATTTCCTCCTACAAATCCATAAATTATAATTGAACAATGAAGATATAACAATATCAGTATCTTAAATATTAATATATATTTAATTTTATTTTCATTTCCCAAAAACATCTTAACATCTATCAAATGAGTTATGAGATCATCATTCATGTGTGCGGCAGACTAATGTTGCACGAACCAATGCCATTTTTTATTCCATTACCACCTATCCCGATTTGGTATGAATAATGATATAAACTATATATATATATATATGATAATTATAACATCATTATAGATCTCTTCTCATATATAACTTTTCTACTTTCTTTTCCGTAGGGGATACGATATCCTCACTCGTGTATACTGTAGACTACCACCTCTTGAAGCGATGTGATTCATTTTTCCCTAATGATTTACATAGAGGAAAATAATGTTATATATATTTGATATAAATTAAATAATTAAGATATTACTGAAATATTTATAATTTTTTAAATAAATTATATGTTTTTATTTCGTACCTTTTATCTCACTGATAGATGATAATGTTTTCTTGATACTGTGGATTACCTCCTCGATAAAGCGATGTGATTCTATATTTTCATCACCACATCACATGGATGATATGTGGAACTATTTTTAAGAAAATAAAATTATATTTTGATAATTATAAAAGAATAAAATATTACTTACTTTATTTCCATAATGATCATTGAAAAATTGAATTGTTTCTCAAGCTTATGTATGACCAACTTTCTCGATGATTTTAGCGTACATTATTTCTCAGAACAATATATCATGATTGGTCATAAAAAAATAATTGATATATAAATATGATAATTATTTCCTTATTATTATTCATGGTATGATGGAAAAATGATCAATTTAAGAGGCTAAAAAATAACAAATCAAATCATATATGAAAAATAAATTGGTTATTACCTGAAATTTGATTTTAACAAGAGAATTGTTAATAAAATGTTATAAATGGTCTTAATTAAATCATATGAGATATTATAAATATATTTAACTATAAAATAGATTTATAGTAACCTTTTATTCATTATACTGGAAGTCTATTTTTTTTTTAAAATAATTCAATACTTATAGTAGGATATTTCTAGACTCTCTTTTATTTCAGGGAGCCATATATAAATCCACCAATAAGTTATTTTTTGTGGGTTATATAGTACCCATTTTATAATTTATTTCAGGAATATCATAAATTTAACTATTTTCAATTTTTTATTTTATGTTATTCTTTATTGGGGATTATGATTCAATATATTACTATAGCGGTGGGAATTTTCGTCCCACATTTAACTTTCATAAGACACATGTCATATTCACCATATATTTATTTTATGTGGTGTGAATAAATCCCATGAATTTATTTTATTATTATTCTCTTGAAATTTTTTGTGATTTATAAATTAATTTTAATACCTCTATTTGTTGAGTTTTTTGGTTCAATTGTTACAAAAGTGGTAATGGATTTTTGTCTCAATTTTCTTTCTTTGTGAAATATGTTTTGTTATTCACATATCTTCTTTTATGTGATGTGTATGAAACAAAATTTACATTTAATATCATGATTTATTTTTCATAATATTTTAATATTCTTTTAATGTTATTATTTCATGGGGATTTTGATTCTGAGTTACCAAAGTTGTAAGAGTTTTATGATATAATCCCGTTGTATTTAAGATTGTTTATGGTTTTTCTTCCAATGATGAAATATTATGATCTATCCTAAAATAAACTCATTTATTTTATTATCCTATGATGATTTCCAGAGAATAATGTTTTTCTATTCATTTCACTCTATTTATATACTCAAGAGTTCAAAATAAATTCATAAAAATCGTTTTTTCTATTGAAACCTGTGTTTCATGAAAACCCATATTTTCAAAATATATTTCCAAAAATATTTTTGACTATATTAAAATGCTTTATTAAATATGTTATTACACTTATGGATTTTTTTTAAAAAAATTAAATGAATCTGCTTATCATTTTCCAAACAATACATATTGCAATTTTATGAAAAATGTGAGAAGAAGCGTTATTTTTAACATGTATGTATGAATATATTTTTCAACCATCATGACCACTTAACAATTTCAATATTCACTTAAAATTGTTCAAGGATATTTTCAAAGAATTTTATTCCAAAAAAAATATTATTTGTTTTTAAAATTGATCTTCAAAGAAAAGTTATTTACCTCAAGAATCATTCCAAGTTATCTTTATAAATCATTATACATCTAAGGTGACTTCCATTGATGTTAATTATTATTATTTTTGGGATATGAACCTATGATAGAATTATTATTATTAAAATGAGTGGGTTATGAAGAAATAATGATTATAATAACTTTTTATCTTCAACAAGTTATTTCATGATAAAATTCATATGAAATATGCTTCATTTTCCAGGGTTATGCTCTGATAAAATGATTAAATGATTATGGAAATAATCTATTTTCCATAAGTTATGATAAGATGAAATACTTATGAAACCCATTTCATTCCATGGGTGATTATGGGTGGGACATATATCTCCCTCCAATGCATTGGGAAATGATTAATATTATATATGGTAAGTGGGTACATGAGAGGTTATCCCATGACCGAAAAAGGGTATAATGTATTTTATCACAATCCTAAAAGAGGTTGCAAGGCGGGTCATCCCAAGCCTGAAGTAGGTACATGGATAGTAATCCCATGTCTGACATGTTATGTATGTCTTGGTGGGTAGCCTTGACATAATATTTTCTATGAGTACGTATATTCAATGAGTTTTTGTATTATAACATTGTTATTATCTCATTGATTATTTTCTATGATTTCCTTCTGATTCATATCTTATGAGATTCCAATCATTATTTCATGAATCAATATTATGATCTTTGTTACAAATGATATAGTTTTAAATTGTTATGATCATATTATCATACACCTTTTCTCATCTTATGATTATGTATCACCCTTTTTTACCCTTACTAGAAATATGATCTCACCCATTCTTATGACTCCTTTCCACAGGTTATGAAAACTGGATTTAATTTTGAGCACTAAAGGGGATGAAATTTATGATATATATTGAATATATTTCATGAATTAAGAATTATGTTTTCCTTGTTTCCAAAATGACTAAACTATTAAGATTCTCAGGCATGTTTTTTTGTAATGTAATGAATATTCATCTAAAAATACATAATACCCAAGTTTGATAATCCTAGGATTGTATATTATCGTATTTTTAGTAAAATTCCTAATATGTGTAATATTTTGTTACCAAAATATAAGATTATAAAATTATGATATCCACATTTAAAATTAAGAAATAAAAGCATAATAAATTAATCATCCATTTATAGATTCACCATGTATCACATAATAATATTATTTTAAAAGAGAATGTATTTATTAGACTCAATCACCACATGGGTTTTTAGGAAAGTAAAATTTCATGGAAACACCCACCTCAACCAAGTCAAGATGGAATGAAACCCTAAAAGATGAGGTGATGGAGACCTGAGAATAAACACACACCCCCTATATAATAATAAATAAAGGATAATAGAAACCCTCAACCTATGGTTTCACCACTCTCTCCCCATTGTGGAATAAATGTAAAGACATATGAATTGATGAATAACAATAAGAGAAATGGAGAGAAATGATTTTCTATCATAGAGAAACCAAGATGAAATAAAATATGATATTCCATGAAGACCCAATAGAGGAATGAAGGAAACACGTGAAGATACTCTGGAGATATGTTGAATAGAAGAGGGAGAAGAATACTCAAAATGTGCTTTTAATTTTAAAATTTTCTTGTTGGAAAATCTAAATATTTATAAATATGGGAACGTTCACCCAATAGAGTAGATCTATATAGCACGGTGTGAATCCCCTCTCCAGATACATCACAAGATGAATATATTGGATCATAGAGTGGTGTACCTCCCAAAAAAATAAACAAAAAATATATTCTCTAGGTCGTCAAGGTGTATCCTACCTACTTCATGTAATGAACTATTTTTAAGAATTTATAAGGCATATGTAAGGGTTAGGTACAAATGAGTCATTTATAGGGTTCATAATAATTAGGTGTACAAATCTCCTTGTGCATCAAATTGGCATTGTAGAATTACCCATGATGTTTCCAATACACCTAACTGTCAGAATCATCATTTTTTCGTGCACATTTAATATATGGATAACCTCTAGAAATATCTTCATTTCATTATCACCTAAATGATCATTACACATATCATAATTTTAAACAGTAACATAACCAAAACCAACTAAAGAACCATCACCTTAAAAAAGAATCTCATGAATTGAAAATTATAAATTCAAATTTCGACTCATCTAAAATAGTAAAAAAAATTCAAAATGATCATTTTACACCTATGATTTTCTATAAGACAAAATTAACAATGCTCCACAACCACAATCCTGAAATTTTCTGCATAATTGCCTCCAAAATGGGCATTTTGGACCCCATGCCTCTATCATTTCATGAATATCCTATGCCATGGTGTGATTCATGATTAGACTTAACCCAAAAATTTAGCTTTATTACTTCACATTATAGTTATCACTTGTCTTTGAAAGAGTTTACCACATACCAAAATCTTCTTCCTTAAATACACCCTAGAGATATAGTGTACTTTTCTGTTAAAATATGGCTCTCTTTATGTTATATGATTTCAACATTGAACCTCGTCTAAACCCACCAATTAAATATTTCTATCTTACACTTACATTCTCAATGCCTCAAATTGCTGAAAATCATACGATTAATTCAAGATCCATCAAAAATTAAAAAGTAATGTTAAAATCTATAAGTAAAAATTTTCATACCAAAAATTGTCACAAAAGTTGGAACAATTCTCTCCACCATATCAATTTCTACCACTATAATGTCATTTATGTTTTAATGAATAAAAATATTATCCTTTTATATAATACAGTGGTATATTAATCATGAAAATAATAACTATTGGGGGAAATGGCATTCAAAATATAATAAAACCAAAAAATTAATACAACAAAAAACCTCTCCATGTTAATAAATGTTACCTAACAGGCTCGATGAAATGATTATAATGTAACTAACTAGAATGCGTTAGATCAACAAATAAGGATTACTTGAAAATGGAGGAATCCAAGGTAAAAAGAAAACAACACTAATAACCCAAAAAATAAGTCATGGATAATATGATAAGAAAAAATATAAGGGAAAAAATAGATAAAAAATATATTGACACATAAAATTGGCTTTATTAGTCTCCAATGTAGTTCAACACATAATAAAGGCTCATTCCTTTACTAATACATTAATATACATCATTATTTAGGTTAACATAACCGAACATAGTGATGAAAGATCATTGTCACTTTCAAAAAATAGGTCTTTGAATTTATAAATTGAAATATTTAAAACATCAGAGAGACCATTTTGTTAGAGGAGGAATTATAGAAAAATAAAATGTATCTCACAAATAATATTTATTATCTAGATCATTGTAATGGTTAACATACTCTACCATTTTATCACCCCTCTAGAGACATAAGACTAAAATTGTTTCTTCAGCATTACTTTTTTAGAGTATTATAGTTAAGTTAATGTTGTCTAAATGAATTATAAATTAATACTATTTGTAGCTGAAGTTTTCTCCTACTATTCTGAAATCAACCATTCATGAATTTTTGTGTCTTCCTTCACTCTCCTAGATTTAAGAGTTCCCCTTGATTCAATGATTCATTCTATATTTTCTATCTACTACATAGCCTATTGAGGAGTGTAACACCTTTTAAAGTTGAGATAATGATGGGTAGGGTTAATATCAACCACTCTAAGTAAATTTGGGGTAAATTAAATAGATTGAATGTGTAATTATAGGTGTTAGGAGATAATAGTCTAAGGAAAATTTCAAGATAGAAACATCATATGATATATCAAGAATTTTCTAGGAGGAATACTTTAAAATAAAAAAGATACATGAGAATCGATAAAAAACAGAACTCACCACAAAAAACATAAATTTTGTTTTGAAAGAAACATTTAATAAGAGTAAATAATATACACCAATAATAAAATCAAAAGACAAATAAAATTTAAAAAATTATTTTCATCCTTTCAAATTCATATGGTTTATGGAAAAAAAATATATTGGCTTTTAAAAAATCAAATTCTTTTCAATTCAATTAAAACAACACCTTTTTTATTTTTAAAACTAGTCATTCACTATTAAAACAACGTTTTTAAACAAAATTTATCAAAAAAATCATTCCAAATAATATCAACTCATTATAAAAAATATCTTATTTTTAGTAAAAATTGTAAACACACATAACCAAAAGACACCAAATAAAGAAAGAGGATTCATTGAAAAATAAAAACAAACAAGTGGTTAGTGATTTGGAATTGTTTTGCCTCATTGAATGGTAGAGCATGGGTCAGCCCTGAAACTTATTCAAGAAACTACTCATAACCATGTGCACAAGATCTGTAAGGACTTCTGAACCATAAAAGATAATCATATACCTCATGTTCTATTCTCATTTTCACAACATGAAAATAAAAAACTATAATTAAAATACATTAACCCAACAAAATTTAAAACATCATCACTATCTATCAAAATATACCACAATAAATGAAAAAAAACATAGAAATTCATTAATCCCAAATTTAAAACCCCTAAAAACTCAAGGCCCTAAATAATAGGGTAATAACTTAAATCTCCCTACACATACCAATCAAGTGACAAAATTATCATATCTGATCTATAATTACATTCCAAATAATAGTAGGTTTCTCTGATACAATTTTTCCATAAACCAACTCAGTCCATCCAGATCAGACACTCTAACCAAACCATAAAAGGGCACTGAGGTCATTCTCAATCACTAAGGTCTAAAAACAATTAACTAAGAATTAGGTGTATAATTTAGGGAATAGTTTCACCAAATAAATATGAATAAAAACTACTAGAATCATATATGGGATCCAACATGGTAAATCCATAAGCAGTATTTCCATAAAAAATAAAATAAAGATTTTTGAAATCAAGGATAAAAAATTAACCAACTCTTATAAAATCATAGAATGGGGAACACATATAAAAAGATTAAATAAATAAACCAAAAAACATAATGAAAATTGATGACCATGGAGAATATATTTTACAACATAAAAACACAAATAGAAACTACCAAACAAAAGATCTATATGTGATATTGGGTGACCATATAACCTCTTCATCAATCCTAATCCAAGATAATCATTAGAAAGGAATCCCATAAGATGGATTTTTCAAATTATTCAATAATTATATAACATGATGTATTCCATTCCATTTTTAATCTCATATACCTCCTTCCATGTTAGTCCTAATGACTTTAAACACATATTCCACCTTAGCTGAATATGTAGTTGTTTCTCAAATGAAATTATCTTTCCTGAAACACCCACCACTATGAAGTGGTGTTCATTCTATCCCTAGTTTAATGACTATAACATAGTTTCATCAATTCTATCACTTTTTTAATAATCCAAAATGATTTCAACTATATTTAATAATTAACCACAATGCATTTGTCTTCATTTTATAGCGAAAACGAGCTTTAATATTGCTTGGATTCTCTCATCATCCCATTTAAGAATCTCTAAGTCAACACTATAATATTTTTTGGATCTCCCATGATCTAAGGAAGGGATGAAAAGTCATACATGGTTTTTTCAAAGTCATATTCCAGGATTTAAAAGTATTATGAGCTCTCCTTAAATTTTATACACCCAGTCGAAGTCAACTCGACTGTGATAAAAAATTCATACATGTAGAAATGAATACACACATTGATCTCAACATCATGGGACAAAGTTTGATTCTTGGATACTCGAATTATTAATCTTGGATAATTAAAATATCTTATATAAAGGTATTAATATATAACTTTAATTCAATTGAAATGAGGTAAGGACATACAATATTCTTAGACTTCCAAGTACCATACTCACACTAGATTTATAATGCATTGATTTAAGTCAAGTATTTATCAAACACTCCATAAAACTAATAATTTTTTAGATATACCTTGATCATAGAAATCATTCTTTTATCTTTAATGATAAAACACAAATTATCACAAGTAGTTGTTTCTAGTTAAACGTTTCCAACCAATATCTTTAATCAATAGATGATAACACCATTTTCCAATTATAATCATAGTAGATTGATCATATATTCTATAATTTTATAATATATATTTGAAGATTCATATCATCAGAGTATTCATATTGATATAATAGAAAATAATCCACACCTGGTATGTAAAAAATAGATGATTTGGAATATACACATATATGATTATCACCTATCAAATTAGTTGTAATTAAAATATTAAAATATAATTATAATTTATTTAATCTATTATAGTCAGTCTATCATTTTTATAATCATTAAAATCCCTCTCGTATTAGCATGTAGATAGGACAATTAATATTTACAAGTAATATTTACATATGGCCTCCATTGTTTCTTCCATAAAAATTTTGTCGCATCAGTTGTTTCCTCCATTTGAAAATTATTATCTTACTTTTTTTCAATTTTCATAAGGATTTTACATCATTATAGGTTGGAAAAGTTTCCTTAAATGGTTGTATTAATTATTATAATACCACATTATCATTAACGTTAGGAAATAATTGTGATGATTCTTTTATATCCTTGGTCGAAGCCTCAAGGTACTAAAGTACCACAATTGCATTACTATATATCATAACTAATCTCAAAAAAAGAACATCATAGTTCGACCTATAAAATCACATTATATTATTTTGAAAATATTCCATAAATTAATCCAATAAAGGATACCCGACCTCAAATTAATTTTATCTATAATTTTATTATTATATTTTTTTACAGAATAATTGGATGAAAAATAGTGTAATAATATTGAAAGTTACTCTTGAGTTATAGTTTTATATTCTTACACATCAATTAAAGAAGGGCTATTAAAGTAGTATTCAAAATATCTTATGAGTAAAAATATGGATCTTAACCTATATCACTATATAAATAATTATAGTCTCTTATTTATAATTTATTTTGAAAGAAAACCCAGGTAGAGGAAACTTTTTGAAATATATAAAATGAAAATGAAAAACCATAAAAATTCATGAAAACAAAATTACATAGGTTAGATAGAAAGGAGATGGTCGAAGGGTTACTCATATGGTTCATTAAACCCACGTTTATTCCTTTAAATCCACTAATTTATTAATTTAATACCATTTTTCAATTACATTCCACTACATTGGTAATGTTACCTAATATATCTATGTGATTTACTTATCACAAAAAAAATATTAAATGATCCATAATACTATAAAACTAAATACAAAAAATTTGATAATTTCATCACCTCAAGACCCAAATCCAATGTATGGTTCTCATCATTCAACACCCCCAATACCCCTATAAGGTGGATAAAAAATATGGGGAATAAATGATTTTTTTGGGGGTTATATGAGGGAAAATGCTTATTGATGGTCGGAAAAACCTAAAATAAACTCATTACACCATCACTACCACACCATGGAATGAAAATAAAACATAATAAATAAATAAAAATTCATGATAATTTATTAACACTCTATGGATAAACCCCTCATTGTATTAATATGTGACCATAGATTATGAAGTGCCTAGATAGAAATTTATAAACACGAACTTTCATTTAAAAAATAATCAAAAATATAGAAAATATAGTGAAACAATCCCATAATGGGGAAACCGCATTTCACAAAACCCTTCTAAATTTAAAATTAAAATCTATATATTTTATCTTAATCACCCTCCTCACAGGTTAAATATATGTGGTAATTTATTAAAAACTTTGAGAATCTCAGAAATAACCCCACAATTCTAATATTTAACTTATCATGATAAATTTTCAGGTGAATAATTCCATATGAATTTATATAATTTGGTTATTCCTGGAGCACATGAATTTTTAATCACATGTATGCAGTCCATGAATTCACTGATCCCAATATGTCATTAAAAATAACTAATTGACCATTATTGATGAATATGGAGTGATTCCTATGATTCAATGGTTCATAGTTGGTATGTTGATGATATGACATATTCCAACATATAACCCATTTACTATTTTTTAACCCAAGGGTTTTATAAAAATAGTTTTGCATGATATATCTTCTAGATAGAGTTAATCCTAACATCGCTTTCAAAAATTAATTTAAAAATATCTAACTAAAAAAAAATTTTAATCTACTGTAATCTTTCTATAAAAAATTAATTTTATACATACATGCCATTTTATCTCTTCTTTGGAAAGTTATATTTTCATTATGATAGTACTGGTTACTCTAATGTAATATATTGACAACCAATTTAATCTTATACCATATTGTAAAATACTTTTCCCCAATTTTACCAACCTCCATGAACATATATCCAAATCAAAATTAAATGGAAACAACATTCATTATCATTAAAAAATAGACCATTAAAAAACTATAATTAATAAAATTTATTTTTATTTTCTATTATAAAATTCATAAATATTTATTACATACCTAATATATGTCTAATTATGATAAAATAGAACTCAAATATACTAAAAACTATATCAATATAATAAAAATTTACTTCTAATCTATTACAAAATAAATATTATGTCCTAAAAAATATTACATAAATATTTCTGCATAAGAGTAAACATTCAATAATTTTTTTGGGTATTTAATTATAATAATAATTTTGTATCATAAAAGGGGTTCATAAATTTTATGTTTAAATATAGTTAATTTTGTTACACTATAATAAGGTGATCTAAAATATTTTAATGTGTGTAGTTGTAGTAAAATTTTTAGATTATGAGTTTTTCAAAACTATTATTATTTTGGACTACAGTAATTATTGCATAACATGTTTTTTTATGATATAATATAGCCGAGATATTTAGATTCTATAAATTTAAATCCCTATATTAATGTTATAATATATAAGGAATAATTTGAATAATATGACTTTGATTTTAAATTTAAAATTGGATGATTTTAATTATATTCAGAAATATGTTTTTGGATTTACTAAAGATAAACATTGATGTTCTATCTTGGGTTTAATGAAATAATTTTTAACATAGATATGAATTATAAAAATAATTTAAAAAGAGAGGACTATAAAAAAATACATTAGTTAGATAATTAGGGAATTAAAAAAATAATTTTGGATAGAAATCAATGGTTATCATAATGTTGATGAAGGTAGGGAATATTGAAATACCAAAAAAGGTGTAATATCCTAAATTAGTTAAAATGGATCTTTATTATCCAATATAGAGTGTATTTAGTGATATTTAGGGAAACATTTGTGTGATCTAAACATTATTTTTTTTAAACAATGCATGATACTAATTATACTCTAAATTTTTAGACAAGTAGTCAGGTTATAGTTGATTCTATTACACTGAAACATTGTAAAGTGTATACTCCATATACATTGCTTAGTGCTGGTAAACCAGGTAAAATATCTTATGTAACTTTGGGTTTTATTTTTTTCATACTTTGTGAGGTGGAAATTTGAGTTTTGACTAATCATAAAACATGATTTTTTAAAGAGGAAATTTTAAATTAAATGACATAATTCAACCCCCATGTTACCCTTATTAGTTTGGATCTTATAGGATTAAATGGTAATTAGAACATTCTAGGACATTGTATAAGATATTAGTCATATTTCTTTGACATCGAACATTTCTTCTTTTTCAATGAGGTTTTTTTCATTATTTTAGGTGTAGGATTTTTTTTCTATATTTATTAGAAACTATAGTCATCTATTCAATAATAATGTATACTGAGTGTACATTCTACATATTCATCATGGGGAGTTTGTAATACATAGATTTTTATTTTAACCCATCCATTATAGATCAAATTGAACTTGTTTTTTAGAGTTTTTCTAGTAATTTATTATACAACATGCCCCAAATTTGAGTAGTGATCCCTGAATCCTGGTAACATTACTTTTTATTAATAGAGAAATTCTATTGAATATTGGAATATATGTAATTAATTTATTGTGTTGTGTTGTTTTACATATCTATTTTTTAATATATATATATTATATTTTTGGTTAATTCTTATCAATCCTTGAATGTTTTTTTATCTAAATTTTGTATTTTGGTTCAGTTGTTCTCAATGTATAGTCAACAATGATGAGTAACTTTAGATTTTTATGTTATAAATATTTATATCATTGAAGGTATGAGTGTTCATGTTGAATGTGTGCCTCAAAAAGTACAAATTCCTCAACAAATTAGAGTGGATAAATGTTGAATCAAGGGATAAAGATACATTAGACTACAAATTATTTCTAAATTCTAATGGGTTTCTTGTTGGAATGTATATAGTGGTTCATGTGATGGGTATTTATATTACACATAATACATTTGTACTTATTAATTTCCCCCATTTATATAATATGACATGAGATTTAATATATGATAAGTTCTCCAGTATTTAGATTTTATGGTTGGACCTCTTATTCCTTCCCTTTTTTTCATCAGTCATATCTTGTTTCTTTGTTCAGTTATGTAATTTTTGATTTATCCACTTTTTTAAAGGTGTTCCACATAGATTTTATTGCTACAATTATTCATTTATATTTTATCCTTTTTCTTGGATGTTCATGTCTTGGTGACATGGGTGTTATGTCACATTAGGATAAAGGTTTATTATTTCTTTTTAGGGTTATTTTTCATTAATTAATAAATAGAAAAAAACTAAAAAAAATTTCAAAAAAGTATTTTGTTTTTTTTTTTAATTTTTCCCATATTCAGCTTCAATATTAATATTTCTTTGAATCATATTAAATTAAAAATATAAAAATAATTATTTATTAGGTTATCATCTATAATTATGTCAAGTGAAAAAATAAATCATTCTTATGAAAATATAGTAGTCCTTAGTCACTATTTCTATGCTTTTGATTTACCAAATTTCACCCACAAAAAATTTTGTGTTTTGGTTGGAATGTATAATATAATTTATCTGATTACATAAAATAAAATAACCACTTCACATAACTATTATCATATATTTTTAAACTCATTAAAAATAAATAATGATAATGAAGGAGATTATTATAAAGAGGAGATATAAAACATATAGTTAGTCTCCCTTTATATTTTTCATTTTTGATGAGGGAACCTAATTATATTTATAGAATATAAAAATGATAGATACACTAGGTCAATTACCCTAAGGAGGGATAAATCAGGTTATGTTAGATTAAAATTTTCTACAATTCAGATCTTTTCTTGTTGTCAGACAAAACTAAATTCTCTCTTCCTCCCACAACAATATATATATAAATATAAAATCATACATTGGACATAGAAATTTTTACTTATTTCACCCTCATTGGGCTAGGTCCAAGGAGCATACACTAAAATTGTGCGGATGTACCCCATTCACTAAGGATCACTTCCAAAAATGAGTACAATTTTCAAGCTAGATCGTTTTTTTCCAGGCTCACTACCTTTATAATGTTTAGGGTCTTCTCACTACATTCCCATGGGTTACTCCTTGTGCCTCTTTCTCTAGATCACTGATAGAGGAAATGGTCATTGACTTCTTCTTCCTTCACTCATTGCTCTTGGAAAGGAATCCACTCACACTTTATTGACGTGTAGGTCAAACACAATTTATAGACATGTAGGTCCCTTCATTTTCTTGAATTCTTATATCCTCAACTATATGTAGATGCTCTGTGGATGTTCTGTTTTCACCCGTGGATGAATTCCATCTTCTCAAGTACAACTGGGTACCAAAAAACACTTTCTCAATTTTAATTGATTGTTTTAAATATTTCTTGAGAAAATCAGGAACCACCTTCTTTTCCCGTGTACTGAGCATCAATTTTGGTACGCGAACCACCTTCACTGCGAACTACTGCCTCTTCTATGAACATTATCTATCCACGTATTGCCTCTTCCAGGAACCTATTATATCCATGGACTACCTCTTTTTTGAACCTCCTTTATCTATGGACTTCCTCCAACTTCACTATCATGTACAAATACTATGTACCGACTTTGCAAACCTTCTCTCTGAAACCCCTCTTGTCCACAAACTTTTCATTGTTCGTAGGATGCCTTTACTTCTGCGTACCAGAGTTTCCCCTCCATGTTATACATGTGGAACTCTCCCTATCATGTACTGTATATTACTCATCCATGTAATAAGACAAATCATTCCATGTACCAAAAATTCACTTCTTCCTACCGAATTTCTTTTTCTGGTTATGAAACCCTACAAACACCCTCAGTGCAAATCACCTTCGTAATTTTCTTAAATCCCGAAGAAAAATATATTCTCTAAAAATGTTCAATCTCCACAGTAATCAGTGGGATAATAATTTGTTAAATTGGACAAGACACCCTCTTATTCTACTAAATCAAGATTTACCAATGTACCATTTCCATCGCACTGTGTTCCTTTCTGGGAATATTGTACGTGGCCTATTTATCATGGTATGTTGTATTCACCCTTTGCCAATTTTCTTCAACATTATTCATAAAATTCTCTCCTATGAAAAAAAATTCCTTTTCCAACATCCAACTCTTGATTTTTAGACCCCAAAATTTTGAAAACATTTGGAAACAACACCACCTTAATAACCGGTCATCTCCAAAGAACAACTATACTTTCTTGTGGTCATCTGGATTTTTCAACAAACCCAAACTCACCAAAAATATAACAAGAGGATTCATTGAAGGGTTTTTTCACAACAAAAAAATTATTTTTATTTCACAAAGGAGGAAAATGATGAATTACAATCATGTGAATGAAAAAAATGTGGTGAGGTACTTTCATAGGATATATTGGTTACCACCATCGACAATATGAATAATACAACCTATTCATGTGAGGTCAAAGATATAAGTTTCATTTAATAACCAATATGTTATTTCCAAAGGGGTAAATTATATTCATTTATAATGGATGATATTTTTAGTTTTAAAATAAATATTAGTGAAATTTGAAGTAGATACAACTTAATTTATTAGTCTTATTTTTTAAAGATTTCTAATAACTAAAAAGTTGATAGTAATGGTTAGAGTATATATTAAAATAATCTCCTTTAGTTTTGGATACATTGAAGGAATTATTCATATTAAATCTATTGGTGTTATAATTTTATTGGATTAAGAAATATTATATATAAAATATTTATAATGAATGGTTGATTGCATACCACTAGAAACAAAAATAGAAGAATAAGTGGAGGAGTTTTATAGTTAAGAGGAGTTAAAAATCATTAGAGTATTAAAGAACATGGTATTTAATATTTGTATTCCAATTAATCCTAAATTAAAGAGAGATGAATCATTCCATATATTACCTTATCCACCACAAAAAAATATTTTTGAAAAATTAAAAATAGGATTTTATAATTAATTTTTAAAATTTTCAATTTGGGAAGGGATTTTTTCTAATACATGGTTGGATTTATCAACGTATGATATTTTTTAAGCATGTCCATGCATGATTGAAAGACTATATTTTCTTAATTTCTTCAACCAACTAAAAATGATTGAAGGCATCACAGAAAATAATGATGTTAAAACTAAATTTGAATTATGGTTTAATTTTTTTATATTTCCAAATAAAATTAATTGTGTCTTTTTTTATTCAGTTATCCCAAAACAATTAATGATGATAAAGATTGGATATATATATATATATATAATTTTTATTTTGGAAAATGAGGATAAATATATTTAAATATCACTTAATCGCCCACATAAAAATATAAAGGTCTGAGGAATGAATTCAAGGCCATAAAGATGATAGTTAATGTGGTGAATAACTAGAAAAAAATAGAGGAACTAGACAGAAATCTAGTTGTCTCTTTACCTCAGAATTAACTTTGATAAATAAGGGTAATATCCAATTTTTAATTGGTTTTGAGTTTATTATATTTGATATATTTGTAACAACCCAGGTAAATAAAGAATCTGACATTTTCATATTTATTAATATTTGTGAATAAAATATCAATATTACATAAACAAGGATGCTATGTTCGATGGCGTACCCAACACACAACAACAAGTTTCTTTGAAATCTTATGTTGCACACTAATAACATAATAATATTATTTTAAATGGTAGTTAATGCCTAGCCATTGTAATGGAGGGAATGAACAGAACTAACAACAAAATGATTATATATGTTTTTCGAATATTATTACTTTTATCCAATAAATGTTAGAGTATTAAAATGTGAATGAATCCAATTTTAAGCGTAAATATTCTAATACTCTTTAAAAGGTTGATTAACCGCCTTTTGATGGCGAACCCTTTTTAAATCCACTTTTTGAAAATTTTATATGTTATATTTGAAAAAATAAAATCCTCTTTAGAATCAAGACATCAAAATTTACTTTGTGTAATTTTTTGTTTTTTTTCGATAATGTTCATTTTTTATGAATAGTAAAAATGATTTATTTTAATTCAAAACCTCCTTTTAGTATAATATATTTGTATGGTAAGATTATATTTTTAATTGGTTTTAAATTTTAATTAAAATATATTTTTACCATTTCATGCATTGGTGGTCATTTTAATTAATTTCACTATGAAATTGGACATAAACAAGTGTCAATCTTTTAATAGATATTGTTTCATAAAAACATGCTATTTGTTTTGACAACATGAATTGATTATAAAATCAATTAATGAAACTTATATGTTTTGAATTTGGTAAAATGTATATATTTTTTGAATTTTGAATATCAAATATAGCTTAGGGTGAATTTTTGGTATTTTTCTGACAAATCATAATTTTTAATGAATTGTGAAAAATACTGCATTTTAATTCAAAACTGCCTTTTCATCCAATTTATTTATATAGTTATGTTTTCATTTTAATTGGTTTTAATATGTAATTTAATTATTATTTTATCATTTAATACAATTTTTGTCATTTTATGTAATTTCACTTTTAAATTGGATGTAAAAACAAATCACTCTTTTGATACATTTTACTTCTTAAAAACCCATCTTTGGTTTGGACAACGGGAATTATTTTCAATTAATTACTGCAGTTTCTGTGTTTGGAATTTGATAAAATGGATTCCATATTTGGAATCATACGGTCAAAATTATGTAATTAAGACTCTTTTGTTTTTGGACATTATGAATAGTAATGACGGTAATTATCTTTAATTATCGTGTTTAATTAGTAATCGGGTAGTTAAGGGTAATAAAATAAGATCATAAAAAATATAAAATGACCCCAACATGTGTCCTAATGATATTTATGGTGTCATGGATGACCATGGAATTCCTTGTTCCATCCTTTGGAACCCATGGAATCACTTTACTGTGATAGTGACCTTTTATCACATTTTTTTAAAAGAAAGGAAAATGTTACCAAAGTACATATCACCCAAGTAAAACAATTTTAATTTTGTTTACATAAATTATATCTTGGACTATAAACATTCATTGGAAAGATAAAAATATTTCCTACGTTATAGTAATTTTGTTATATTTTTTAGACAATAAATAAATATATTTTTTTATGACACCGTGATGATGTAGTGATTACCTCATTAATGAACGATTTAAATAAAATGAAATGATAAGGTAAAATATAAGACATAAAACTGTCTAAAACCTATTGGATGGGTGGATTTCCAACCCTTACCACCTTATACTTGAAATATATAATTTTTGGAACTTTAATATTCGAAAATAATTTTATAATAAAGTAACTTTTCAAGACATTCCAAGAGTGCCCCTCATCCCTCTTATAAAAGGCCTCCACCTCTACCCCCTTACCCACACCTCTCAAGCCTTTGGCTCGACCAAAATCTACCCATTTTATCTCTCCACATCCCTATATTCATCCTAGAAGCCTTACCTTTAGAATAAATCTCATCAAGAAACCCTTTTGGTTCAAACCAAAGGGAGTTACCAGATTTAAAGGTAATGTCTTCTCTTATGTTATTTTGTTTTATTTTGCTTCTCCAACCCAATAAACTCTTTTTATTCCTTTATTTTGTAACAACACATTTAGTTTCAATATACTAGGATGTTTTTATGAGAATTATTAGAGCTTCACTTACACACACATCCATCTAATGGTTAATGAACATACTGTTTCCGTGGATGGCGAATTACTGCCTCACGAAATGAAAATTTTCTATCTTCTCCTACCACCTATAATGGTGACCATTGTGATGAAAATATATTTATTTTTAATATATTATATTTATTTTCTCTCTATGATTCTGTGTTTTACATTTAAAACCTACCTTTATTCTTTTCATGTTGTCAAAATGCGATAATTTTATTTGACGAAGTGTGGACTACCGCCCCCTCAAGTGATGTGACTCGTTCATGCAATAAATGTAATGTATAAAGAATGAAATTAATGAAAAATTGTGACCTATATAAACCTATATATTATACTATAATTATAATATATATATCTCTCTCATTTAGTATTAATTCCATTAATGTGAAAAAGAAATGAATGTACTGTTCATGCGTATGTACGGTCTACCGTCTCCATGAACAGTGTGTTTCATTTTTTTATCTCCAAAAGTTATGGAATAGTATAAAATCAATATATATGGGATATATATGATATTTAAATCATTAATACTATTCTATATATGGCTTAATAATAACTACATGGACAATTCCTTTCAAATAAGTTCATTTTTGACCCATGTACCGAACATCGACAAAAATGTCTGATATGAACTCACATAATTAACTAATTATTATAACATTATAATATGTAATATGAATTTAATAATAAACATTAAAGGAGTTCCTTATGAAATTATTAATATACCAATGTTTATTATTCTGGAATATAATGAAATGAACAAGACAAGTCAGATTTGAGATAAGGGATCCTACCTCTCTCTTTCTTTTTAAGTACTCTATTTTATGTCATTTCTTCTAAGCTCCTCTTTATTATGCTGGGGTATGTTATTTTATATTCGTCTTACTGTAAATTTTATGTTCATTGATGAGATACTCTATTTTATTTCATTAATCCATTTTCTTTGGAAGTTTTATGTGGAACCATTAGGCTGCCGAGTTTTCCTAAGGGACTTTTCATCTCACTTTTATTCCCGTGAGTTTTATGCTACATTTGGAACTATTTCCTTTGAGTGGTTTATTTACAGCACATTATTCTACTCTTTGTGTAATATTATTTTGTTTATGGGTATTTACATCAACGTTGTATAGTTCTTCTTTCATGGGGTGTACGTTTCGAAAGTTACCCAAGTCGGTAAGGGAACCTTTCACCCTCCTATTTTTAAAAGACTTATTTTTGTTATATCTTTTAATTTACATATTCTTATGATGGGATATGTGCTTATATATCATTATTTCTGTAAATTTTATGTCCAAGTTATGAGATAACATTTATCTCTCTCATTAACTCTTTTTCAAAAAAATTATGTGACACCGTTAGGCTATCGAATTTTTTCAAGGGAACTTCTTAACCCAATTTAGATTCTTTGGGTTAAACATCTACTTCTTGATTACGTCATGCTATGAATATGTGTCTATGACCTCTGATTTTTTTACACATAATATCCACTTATACTGGGTGTATTTACATTTTTTACACATTATTATGTAATTGATTTATCCTTAATCTAAGGATTCCATCTTTATAAGGGACTTCATCTCAATCTCCTATAATTCAGTCATATTTTGTTTTATACGAAACATTATTTTATAAAGTGTATAACCCCATTTGAATTTTAATTTTATTCAAAGGAATCTTCTTATACGAAGTGTTTTACTAAATGATAAAAGGGAATGTATTTGTCTTTCATATGCGGCGACAACAACTTCTCAGCCGCCATGACCATTATTTGAGTTTCAGCTTCATCTACAAGCCATAATTTTTTTAATGAAAAATAAATACCATGTTTTAATTTTCTTTTATTTTGGTATTGAAAATAATTTTGATAGTGTTTTGATTATGTCAATGTGTTGTATTGATATCTTGTGATTGAAATGTGGAAATGTTATGTTTCCTTTATGCGTGTTTTATGTGATACGATTATGTTATAGTTCTTGGTCATTGTTTATGAAGACGAGTTGTTCAGTAATAATATATTGGCGGGTGAGCCTGATACAGTGCTCCAATGCATTGGTTAATGTGAAGGAGATAATAATTAAGGTTTCTCCGAAGAGATTTAGGGAATACACTGTGATGGGTATTCCAAACGTAACCATGTGGGTCACTACCTACGTAAGAATGTTATGAATTCATCAAGTTATCTTTATGTATTATGATTTCAATGATTTATTCATAAATCTTATGATTTCATGAGGTATGTTGAAGTGATTTTGTTTTTTGTGTAAAGCATGATTTCATTGATTCATATGTATTCATAGACTAATGTTTTCATTCCATATTTTTATATCCCTTACTGAGCTTTTTATACTCATCAAAAGTATTTGAAATGTTTTCCACAGGACATAAAGATGAATTGGGTCAAGGATGGGATCAAGGAAAGACATGCTATCTAAAACATGGAACTATACATGTATCTTTTTAAGAGTTTATATTTTGTGAAGAAAATGGAAACTGAGTAGGAGTGTCTACTTTGTAATCTCATAGGATGTAATAGTTATGTCCTAATTATCTAAAACAGTAAACCTGAAAAGATCTTCAATGTGAATTATTCATTTAATTCATTATTGTGTAATGTTTTAAGGCTGGGTCCTTATAGTTGGTATCAGAGGTTGGTTTAGATAACTTTAGAGGATAGGGTATTCTTTAAGCATAAATGACATTACCATAATGGTTAGGATTTCAGAAAGAGTCATAGTTTTAGATAAACTGAATGAGATTAAGATTACATGAATAATTATATGGTTGTATTATATGATTATACTAATGATATACTCACACTGACCTTTTTGGTTTTAGTAAATGGATGGATCTAGCAAGCACGAAAGTAATAGTGGATGTGAAGAAAACTGTGACAGTTTTCTGAAAGAAAAACTGAATGATATGGGAGCTGCAATGAGAACTCTTGGGTTTTTTCTCCACTAAATATCAAGAGACATGATTAACCAATTGAACCTTGGTGAGTTACCTAATGAATCATGTACGAGATATCCAACTCGATGTGGATGTTTAGGTAATAATTATAAAGGTAACCATTACTGTTTATATGATCCTTACTTTTGAGGTAATTATGGGTTACTATATGTTATGATGGAAAATGAAAGGCATGAGATAAACTTGAGGTTAAATTATGTTATGGTTATTTTATATGGTTTTATCTCTTTTTGGGGAATGTTTTAAGAATTATATAGTTTTGGAAAAAGGACAACACGTAGACCGTGTGACAACCCGTTGCGTCAGACAAAGCTGTGGGAATTGAACCCACAACCAAAGTGCGACTAGTATTTATCGCCTACCACTGGACTACGTGATGTCCCTGGTTAGTATGAAAAACTCTTTTCAGTTATATAATTTTATTAATCAATAATAAGTTTATTCTGGGTTTTCTAGTAAATTATTGACCTATCATGGAGGATATATGATTAAGTTAATTTCTTTTCAACATGATACTTTAAGAGAAAATGATGTTATTTGGAGATAAATTTTAATATTTACCTTGGAAGACTATGTGATTATCCTTCAATGATTTGGGTTTAATTCTTAGTTTGGATTACTTTGAAGAATTTTATGGACCGCTGTTTATTGAATGGTCTTTGTTGAACATTGGATAATGTTTGACAAATTTTGGAGACTAAGAGTAATATTTCATTTAATAAAGGATTATCCTTTTTGGGTATTATCTGATCTCATGATAACAATTTTGGTTTTAATTTTGGTATAAAGACCTGGGAAATATATAGTTATCTTTTGTGGATTAGGTGATTCTCTAGAAGTTGATTATATCGCTCTTAATGTGAACAATTCATCCTAAATACTCATCTTTTGGAGAAAAATGAGTTTGTGTAAGAAATCTAATAAGAGATGAAAGTCTACATGAAAAGTAAGTATGTTTCCTCGTGATTTAGTTAAGCTCATAAATAACTTCTACAATGAAAAGTAACTCAAAACTAAAATGTTTTTGTAAACTTTTCCTACTGGGGAATAAAATACCGTTTAACCCATCACAAGGTTGTAATTTTCTTGGGGTTAACATTCTTCTAATCATTGTATCTATCTCTCTCCATCAAAACATGACACTTTGTTTTCTCTTCCATGTCCATGTTTTCCAAAATATAATCCTTGTATGGGTTAACTCGGGTGACCTTTGTACTTCACTTTCTTTATTTCAAAGTGATAGTTTTACTGACTCTTTTTCTGATGTGGGACTTTCAATGAAGTTTCTGAGCCCTATTTTAAAATTGTGAGGACTCAATTCCCAAAAGGGGGGAAGGATGTAACATCCCAGGTAAATAAAAAATATGACATTTTCATAATTAATAATATGTGTGAAGAAAATATAAATATTAATTTATAGGGGATGCTATGTTTGATGGCATACCCAACAAGCTACAATGAGTTTCTTTGAAATCTTACGTTGCACACTAATAATATAATAATATTGTTTTAAATGGTAGTTAAAGCCTAGCCATTGTAATGGAGAGAATGAATAGAACTAACTACAAATTGATTATGTATGTTTTTTAAATATTTTTACTTTTATCCAATAAATTTTGGAGGCTTAAAATGCGAATGAATCCAATTTTAAGCGTAAATATTCTTATATTCTATAAAAGGTCGATTAACCGCCTTTTGACGGAGAACCCTTTTTAAATCCCCTTTTTGAAAATTTTATAAGTTTTATGTGATAAAATAAAACCCTTCTTTAGAATCAAGACATCAAAACTTACTTTGTGTAAATTTTTGTTATTTTTCCGATAAAGTTCATTTTTTATGAATAGTTAAAATGCTGTATTTTAATTCAAAACATCCTTTTAGAAAAATTAATTTATATGGTCAGATTTTATTTTTAGTTGGTTTTAAAGTATAATTAAAATATATTTTTACCATTTAATCCATTGGTGGTCATTTGATTTAATTTCACTTTGAAATTGGACATAAACAAGTGTCCATCTTTTAATAGATATTGTTTCTTAAAAACACGTTATTTGTTTTGACAACGCGAATTGATTATAAAATTAATTAATGAAACTTCTATGTTTTTAATTTTGTAAAATTGATATAATTTTATAATTTGGAATATCAAATATAGCTTAGGGTGAATTTTTTTTATTTTTCTGACAAATGTTCATTTTTAATGAATAGGGAAAAATACTGCATTTTAATTCAAAACTGCATTTTCATCCAATTTATTTTTATAGCTAGGTTGTCATTTTAATTTGTTTTAAGGTTTAATTTAATTATGTTTTTATCATTTCATATAATTTTTTTCATTGGATGTAATTTCACTTTTAAATTGGATGTAAAAACAAATCAATCTTTTGATAGATTTTGTAGTTGGGGTTTGGCTTAGTGGTAAGCACCCCTTAAATCTACATGAAAAATGGGGGTTCAAAACCCATTGGGCGTAGGTACTGTAGCAATACAGTTGCGTACTGTAGCAGTAGCATACTGTACCGGCGGCAGGGCACTGTAGCAGCGGTAGAGTACTGTAGCGGTAGTGGGTACTGTGCAGTATTGTAGCAGTATTATTCACAGAATGGGCTTCAGGCCAAAAAAATGGGTCTACGGGCCATGTAATGGGCTAAATGCCCACTGGGACTTCGGGCTATGTATTGGGTCTCCCTATACCCAGTTAAAGAGGTCTTTTCTTTCCTGTAATAATAAATGAGGCTCCTGCCCCAACCTTTAAAAAAATCTTTTGATAGATTTTACTTATTAAAAACCCTTCTTTGGTTTTGACAACAAGAATTATTTTAAATTAATTACTGATGTTTTGTGTTTGGTATTTGATAAAATTGATTCCATATTTGGATTCATAAGGTCCTAATTTTGTAATTAATACTCTTTTGTTTTTGGGCATTATGAATTGTAACGACGGTAATTATCTTTAATCATCATGTTTAATTAGTGATTGGGTAGTTAAGTGTAATAAAATAATATCATAAAAATATAAAATGACCCCAAAATGTTTCTTAATGCTATTGGCGGTATCATTTCTGACCATGTTATTCTTTGTTCCAACCTTGGAACCCCATGGAATCACTTTACTATGATAGTGACCTTTTAACATATTTTTTTAAAGAAAGGAAAATGTAACCAAAGTATGTATCACCCAAGTAAAAGAATTTTAATTTTGTTTAAATAACTGATATCTTTGACAATAAACATTCATTTGAAATATAAGAATATTTCCCACATGATGGTAATTTTTTTATAATTTTTATACATTAAATAAATAAATATTTATATGACACCGTGATCATGCAGTGATTACCTCATTAATGAATGATTTAAATAAAATGAAACGATAAGGTGAAATCTAAGACGTAAACTTGTCTAAAACCTATTTGATGGGTTTATTTAGAAAACTTATCACCTTATCCGAGAAATATATAATTCTTGGACCTTTAATATCCGAAAATCATTTTATAATAATGTAACTTTTCAAGTCTTTCCAAGAGTGCCCCTCCTCCCACTTATAAATGGCCCCCGCATCTACCCCCTTACCCACACCTCTAAAGCCTTGGAATCAACCAAACTCTACTCATTCTATCTCTACACATCCCTCAATTAATCCTATAAGCCTTACCTTAGGCATAAATCTCTTCAAGAAACGTTTTTGGTTCAAACCAAAGGGAGTTACCCGATTTAAAGGTAATGTCTTCTCTTATGTTGTTTTGTTTTATTTTGCTTCTCCAACACTTAAAACTCTTTTATTTACATTATTTTGTAACAACACAAGTATCTTCAATATAATAGGATTATTTTATGATAATTATTTGCTCTACACTTACACACACCTCTGTCTAATGGTTAAAGAACATATTGTTTCCGTGGACGGTGAATTACTGCCTCACGAAACAATGATTGTTCTATCATCTCCTACCGCCTCTCATGGTGGCCATTATAATGAAAATATATTTATTTATAATATATTATATTTAATTCCTTTATATTATTATTTATTTTACATTTAAATCATACCTTTATGCTATGAATATTGTGTAAATGTGATAATTTTATTTGAGAAAGTGTGGACTACCGCCCCCTCAAGTAATGTGACTCGTTCATGCAATACATGGAATGTATAAAGAATGAAATTAATGAACTTATGTGACCATTAGAAACAGATATATTATACTGAAATTATAATACATAAATATATATATATATCTCTCATTTAGTTATATTTCCATTAATGTGACAAATAAATGAAAGTAGTGTTGATGTGTACGTACGGCATACCGTCTCCATGAACGGTGCATTTCATTTGTTTTATCTCCAAAAGTTATGTAATAGTATAAAATTAATATATACTAGATATATATGATATTTAAATCATTAATACTATGCTGGAGATGGTGTAATTATAACTACATGGAAAACTCTTTGCAAACATGTTTATTTTTGACTCATGTACCGAACATCGACAAAAATGTCTGATATGAACTCACATAATTAACTAATTATTATAATATTATAATATGTGATATTAATTTTATCATAAACATTAAATTATTTCCTTAAGAAATTATTAATTTACCAATGTTTATTAATTTGGAAAATAATGAAACGAACAAGACAATTCGGACATGAGGTAAGGGACCCTACCTCTCTATATCCTTTTTAAGTACTCTCTTTTATGTCACTTCTTCTAAGATCCACTTTCTTATACTGGGGTATGTTATTTTATATTAATATTAATGTAAATATTATGTGCATATTATGAGAGACCCTATTTTATTTCATCAATCCATTTTTTTTTTGGAATTTTTAACTGGCGTCGTTAGATTGACGAGTTTTCGTAAGGGGATTTTCATCTCACTTTTATTCCTGTGACGTTTATGCAACATTTTCCACTGTTTCCTTTTACTGGTGTATGTACTGCACATTATTCTACTCTTTGTGTAATATAATTTTCTTTATGGGTATTTACATCAACATTGTATAGTCCTTCTTTCATGGGGTGTATGTTTCGAAAGTTACCCAAGTCGGTAAGGGAACCTTTCACCCTCCTATTTTTAAAAGACTTATTTTTGTTATGTATTTTAATTTAAATATTATTATGTTGGGATATGTTCTTATATATCCTTATTGCGGTAAATTTTATGTCCAAGTGATGAGATACCCTTTATCTCTCTCATTAACCCTTTTTCTAAAATTTGATGTGACGTTGTTAGGCTATCAAATTTTTGCAAGAGAACTTATTAACCCAATTTCGATTCATTGGGTTAAACATCTAATTCTTGATTATGTCATGCAATGAATATGTGTGGATGACCTCTGGTTGTTTTACACTTAATATCCACTGATATTGGGTGTATTTATATTTTTCACACATAATTAAGTAGTTGATTTATCCTTAATCTAAGGATATTATCTTCGTAAGGGACTTTGTCTCAATCTCCTTTCATTGATGCATATTTTTGTTTTATACACAACTTTATTTCATAAAGTATATAAACCCCTTTGACTTTGACTTTTATTCAAAAGGAATATTTTTATACTAAGTTCTTTACTAAATAACAAAAGGGGATGTTTTTTTCTTACGTAAGCGGCGATAATGACTTCTCCGCCACCGTGACCATTATTTGAGTTTCGGATTCCTCTACAAGACATAACTTTTTTCAATGAAAAATAAATACCATGTTTTAATTTTCATTTATTTTGGTATTGAAAATGGTTTTGATAATGTTTTGATTATATCAATGTGTTGTATTGATATCTTGTGATTGAAATGTGGAAATGTTATGTTTCATTTATGCAAGTTTTATGTGATACGATTAGGTTATGTTTCTTGGTCATTATTTATGAATAGGGGTGGTTCCGTGATAAACATAGGGAGGGTGAGCCAGATATAGCTCTCCAATGCATTGGGTAATATGAAAGAGTTAATTGTTAAGGTTTCTCTAAAGATATTTAGGGAATACACTATGATGGGTATTCCAAACATAACCATGAGGGTTACTCCCTACATAAGAATGTTATGAATGCCTCAAGTTGCCTTTTTGTCTTATGATTTATATGATTTATTCATAAATATTATGATTTCTTGAGGTATGTTGAAGTGATTATGTTTTATGAGTAATGTATGATTTCATTGATTCTTATATATACATGGACTAATGTATGCATTCCGAATTTTTATATCCCTTACTGAGCTTTTTATTCTAATACCAAGTTGTTGAAATGTTTTCCATGGGACTTAAAGATAAATTGGGTCAAGGATGGAATCAAGGAAATACATTCTATCTAAAACATGGAACTATAAATGTTTCTTTTTAAGAGTTTTTATTTTGTGAAAAAAATGGAAACTGGGTAGGAGTGTCTACTTTGTAATCTTTTGAGATGTAATAGTTATGTCCTAATTCTCTAAAACTCTAAACCTGAAAACATCCTCAATGTGAATTATTCATTTAATTCATTATTATGTAGTTTTTTAAGGTCAGGTCCTTATAATATTAGTATGTTTATTGTTTTTAGTTCATTCAAATAAATCTATATTTCATTTTAAGTGGTCTCAAAAACATTTCCTTTTAATAAAAAATTGTGTATCAATTTTAAATGTCATGTGCATAACAATTTAACAATTAGAATAACATATAATTATAATATTGGGAATATGTAAACATTAAATTAGTTATTCATGATAATGGTGTTTTTTTAAACTGTAAGTAAATATAAAACTTTTTTTATAATATACAATGACATCGAATACTTATATTTTATTTAGTAGTTCAAATTCTAGAATATTTTCTTATAATACATAAGGAATGCATATTTAAAAACATTATATTATTAGAAAATAATAAAAGGAGGAAATTTATATGATATAAAACATAGAAATTATCATTTAATTTTAAACATTTCTCCTTCACATCATAGATATAAAAATATTAATGGGAGATGATTAATTATGGGAATCAAAATTTTCAATGGTCTGAATTTCATGATTGTTATGGGTAAACCAATAACAATCATTCTCCCATTTTTATTTCTATTTACATAAATAATTAAAAGATATGATTGATAGTAATGTTTTGATTTGTATTACGTTATAATGTTATCGAAAATAACACACATACAGAATGATTTATATATAATAATATTGAATTTTTATATTTTAACAAATGCATATAAAAAATAGAAAATGAGAAAACATTCAAACTTTAAATGAATAATATGTTCTTTAACCCAAATTTTGTATCAGTATCTCTACTCCAAAATATTTTATTTATTTTTATATTGATTATAATTTTTTTTATCACATATATTGTGAGATAATGGTTTTATAATATGTGTAATATTATCTATATAAACTTTTTTAATTATTATAACCATTATATGTTATATAATAATTACATTATAAGACAAATGAATATTTTAATAATATTTTAAATATTTTTTTGTGGAGAATAAAATTTCTATGTGATACTGGAGTTTAAAGAGGTATTTTAATTAATATTTTCTAGGTTAATTGCATATATTATTTTAACTAATTTATGGACTATATTTTGATATTTTTTTATAGTAATTAAATATTGATACACTTTATATAGAACATGATAATATTTTCAACACTGAGTAAATATGTGTAATAGACATAATTATAAATGAATAAGGGGTTAGGAATGAGTAAAACTGACACAAAACTTATATAGACTAGCGTATAACATGTTCTATTTTTACATGTTCCAATATTATCAAATTGATGCATTTAATTCTAATAATAAAGATAAATTCATTATATTAGGGTTATGATTCTTGGCAAGACATGTATCAATTAACATCAAATGGACCCTTTAGTACTAATTTTCGAAATCAGTCAAATTTGATATGATAGAATGGTATAAATAGTAAGAGTATATGAGTGTTAGGTAATGATAATTAAAAGAAAATATCTCTATGGTTTTAACTTATTCTTTTATTTTTGGTCTTCATATTGATTTTATTATATATTACATTAGATGTCAGAGTTAGTGAAACCTTCCTTAGATTATTCGGAAAAATTGGTATTTTTTATTTTTAAATTGTTAAAAATAATTTCATTTTTATTAAGTAGAAAGAAAAAAATGAATTAAATTCTATTATGAAAGGTTTATTTTATTAAATTACAAAAAAAATGTACGGAATGAGAACATTTCCAAATAAGAAATCCTCTTTTTTTAAATATAAAAATATTATTGGAGTCTAAAAATGATATAGTAACTTTTTCTGAAAGACATTGTAATATATTTCTTTATAAACTATGACCCCTTTATTTATAAGAAAGATGTTAGGTTTTTGGATTCAAGATATTTGTGTGTGATAAAATAGATAATGGATGGAATAATTCCACTAAATTTTATCCATCTAGTCATAAGATTCCAGGATTGATAGGTAGTTCCATTTCTAATATCATGAACAATGATGGAAGAATCGCATTCTAACAACATATTACATTGAATTTTTTTCTTACCACTTCAACCCAATTGATCACCAAAAGAAATTTAAAATTATGATAATTAGTGGATCTAAATGGCCAATAGATAAATCCAATGACTTTCCAATCATGATTTATGAAAATAGAACCAAATACAAAAGATCATATATTCCCCTTATATTCCTCAATTATGTTTCATTTCATCAAAATGAATAATTGAATAATCAAATACACTACAAGAGTTTGGTAAGTTGGATGATAATTACATACAATATCAATATGCTTAAGAACCATGAAATCATGAATATATTTGTGGTAATGGACATTTGGTTGAAGAAAATCATTTTTTCTAGAACTAATAATTTGTACAAATGATTACAGAATATATAAAGGATCGCAATCATGAATTATATTTTTTTGTATCCTCCATATAATGTGGAACTGTTTGGAACAAGATAAACGAAATAGATAATAGAGATGTTTAGAGAGAGGAATTTTAGAGAATTTTTCATTATGTTCTTGAATGTTTACCATCCTAGGGATCCACACATAAAAAATATTATTAATAATATTCTAAAGTGTTGTAGTCATGTGTCAACATAAGAGAATCAGGGTGATATCATCCCTATATTGTTTGAGAAACACATAATTTTAGAATAATGAAATAACAAGAGCCTATAAGCATGAATATATATGTAATTTAGAGTACCCCATAATCCACATCTAATTAAAGATGGATGGAAGAAGAAAAAACATGTTCATCATTCTTATTCATATTTTCAGTTACCTGGTTTTCTCATAACTGTAGTGGATCCTGAAAGTCATTCTCCAATTAGAAGTATCTTCCTAATGAAGCATGTCATCACTAGTGATTAAAAATAATTAGAAACCATTTATCAAACCTCAACATGAATATCATCAAGTGAAATCAAAATTCGTATCTTAATTGAATAATTCATGTCTAATAAATTGTTTGAAGAATTTAAGAGATTGGTGAGGGGTTTTCTGGTCTATTTATCAATCCAAATACAGGGATAATAATTAAAACTAACTAACAAATTAGAGGGCGCGAGATATTAGAGAAATATATCCTAAGAGAAGGATATATAAAATATTCTATATAATTATTATTTTTGATATTTAATCCTTCCAAGGAATATAGATCAGAGAAAACCGTGTTGATTTATTTTATCAATTAAATGTCTCCACATAAAATATGCATGTACAGAAAGATTGAAATTGAAAATGTTTCTAAAACTAATACCTCCCCAATTTGTAGTCTGGGAAAACATTTCACGGATAGTAATGATTTCCCATTCCAATATTATTACACTCAAAATAATAATTTTAATGTAAATATAGATATAAATAAGAATAAAACCCAACCATTTGTAGAACGCAAAGGAGAAAACAAATTTAGAGACTATAAGTACTTTCATAAGACAAACACTTCCAGACAAAAATATATATTTTCCTTTCCAATAGGCCAACTAATTTTGTTTATTGCTAATGATATGATGAAATTGAAAAGAATAAGGTATTTCTCCAAACAAAGGAAAGGCAAGGTAGTTGAACCATAACCCACCTTGTCTGATGTTACGAACATTCATGATGTCCACTCTTTTTTTTGTAGCAGGTATGTTCAATCCAAATTACAAAAAGGATTTATTCCAACGTATTTCCTACCTTAAAACATTATTCAACGAAGGGTAACATATTTTATATTCTTTATATATATTTTTTAACCCTAATTAAAAAATATATGTCGTAATCACATAATAAGTTTTTAGGGTCTATTAAGAAACTAATGAACAAGATGGGTTGGATCTTGTGATTCTCCACTAAATAATGTGTTTTCTCAAATTGTATTTGACTATATAAAAAAGGGATAGCTGATAGAGTATCACCTCTCTTTACACCTATAGAGTATGTGAATTATCCCTTTCGATAACCACTGATATTAACAAAAATATCACATGAACATAATTGAATATTGACCAATTGCATGAAAGATGCATCAAATCCAAATGTACTAAGGACCTTGCATATAAATCCCAAATCCATAATAAAAAGGTATTTTTTTTAATATAATGTTTAAAATAAATATTGTCTCCCTAGTATTTATCATCACATAGTGGACACATTCAAAATTAGTTATGAGGAAATCTTGAATGGATATCCTGTTGATAAATCCAGAGAGATTGTGGGATACAATTTTGTTAGAAATACTGGTAACCCTGTTGTCTAGGACTCAACTAATTATTTTTTGAGTTGTGTTGAAAAGTGAAATAGGCCTAAATAGGTGGATTTAATTTGAATTATTTACCTTATGAATAATTTAATCAAATTCATCATTGATATCCTACGTAAGTTATCCACCTTTTAAAATGATAAATATTTCAGAAAACAACAATGTGTATAACATCCTATAAGGTAAGGTAGAAAATATTAATGAATCCATGTGAACTAGGTGATATCCTAGTATTCAGTCCAAATTATATTTCTTTGACATCGATATCAAGTGGAATTTTACTAAGAATCATATTATCTTCCTGACTAACAAGACCAAGGATGGTGTCTTCCCAAAACACCAAAGATATTTGGGAACCCATTAAATAGTTTCTACATAAATTGTCACGACCCGCCCTCGGGGTCAGTGTCGTGACTACCCCAAGCCCGCCTTCCATAGGCCAGGGGATGGCGACTAGCACCAAGGCGTAAATCCCGGTAAAAAGGGAAGGCATTGCCTTTGTAAAGTAAACAAAAACCTCAGAGTAAGCAAGCGGAAAGTAAACACTAAGCAAAAGCGGAGTACAACTGAAAGTGCGGAAAAGTAAATGGGCCAGTATACAAACCCAAACTGAAAGTAAAGTACAACTCGAAAGGAAAAACAGCAACTGAAAAGTAAAAGCCGCTACACCGAGCTGTCCACTGGAATTCCCACCTGAAGGGTGGGTACAGATAGCTCCACTGCTCCACGGGTCCCGCCGTCCGCTCCGAGCACGTCCCGCCCAGTGGTCCACCTCCAGGTACCATCCTGCTCTGTAAGCCTCAAATAAGATCAACGCTGTCTGTCGTCTACAACCAGCACAACGTAGAGCGGGCAAAGCCCGTGCAGGGGTGAGTATAAGCTACTCAGTAGGGACCCTGAGACCCCTGAAGGTCTCTCAAATCCACAAAGGATAAACCACGAAGAAAGAAACAATCACGAAGTAACAACCGACACTGCTTAGGTATATGCCCATACATATACCTAAGTCATCAATTTCAAATACGCTCCAACCTCCGAGCCCATGTACAACTCAGTCCACACAGGAAAGTAAACGTATTCCACACAGGAAAGCAAAACGTAATCCACACAGGATAGCACAACACAATCCACACAGAAAAGCAACAGGATTCAGCTCACACAAGTATACTTCTTGAAAAGACGAAAAAGATGATCTCTGATCCATCTAAGTCGTCGGACCCACGAAGGATCGATAGGTAACTAACCCCCGCAAAAGACCCACACAGGAACGGGCCCACGTAGGACCTGTAGGCGCTGGTTCACACAGGACCGCTGAGCGCAAGGACCCACACAGGATCGGACCCACACAGGATCGGACCCACACAGGACCTGTAGCACTGATCCACGTAGGATCGCTGAGTGTTGTAGTCGTCGTCGTCGAATCCACACAGGATCTCTGTATTGTCATCGTCGCAGTCACAGTAGCAGTAGCAGTCACAGTCACAGTAACAGTCGCAGCCAGCACTAGGGATCCCGCACACAGCAAGCTCGTTCGGAGGGTCCGCTCCACGAGCCGAGAGGCTGATACATCAACTGTCCCAAAGTCCAGAGTGGATGTATCCAAAAGTTCCGTATCGTCAACAGGAACTCAACGCAACAGACGGCGCGTCGATCGGACTCCCGGTCTGAGAGTTATTGGCATTTTCGTCCCCGGGGCCCGGTTGGTTTTTAATGCAAAACCATCCCGACCGTACTCCACCTACGTCCAAACCTCGGGCGGAGTATGCCAAAAGAACCGTCTCACTAAGAGGAACACAACAAAACTGACGGCACGTCAATCGGACGTCCGTAGCTCAAGATATGAGCGTTTCCGCTCCGAAGGCCCGGTTGGTTTCGTGAACGAACCAACCCGGCCGAACCCAAAGTATTCCGAAACTTTGATTGCGATAAACCGAAACGACCGTCTCGATCCAAGGATCGTGTTGCCGCAGACGGTTCGTCAATCGGAGGTCTGTGGCTCAAGTTATGGCCAAAAGACCGAAACTGTCTCGAAAACGGGGGGGTCCGTGTCCGGGCCGACCCGGCCCGACCCCCCCTGGTCTGACCCGAACCGGGTCTCCCCGACCCGTATCCGACCCGGTCCGCTGGAACCGGCCCGGCCGGTGGCGGCACGGCGGCGTGGCTAGGGTGCCGCGCACGTGCCACACGCGGGGGGTGAACCCCCCCCCCCCCTTTTCTGGATCTCGGTCGGCCTTTGCCGGCCGTTTTAATTAACCCACGGGACCCGCGGGTCCCGCCTTATGACCGAACCGGCGGCTGGCGTGGCCGGCCGCCTTCTTCTTCTCCGCCGCGGCCATCGCCGCGGCTCTTCCCATCTCCGGCGGCCGGTGAGGCCGGCCACCCCTGGCTGCTCCGCCGCGGCCGTAAGGCCGCGGCCCTTCTCAATCTCCGGTGCCGGCGGCCCGGCCGGCCGCCGGTCGCCTCCTCGTTCCGCCGCGGCCCGTCTCCGGCCGCGGTCTCTTCCGTAAAAAACGATGCGGTGCGTCGGCACCGCATTTTCTTTATCACTGCTTGATCTGTCCATAAATTCTTTTGTTCCTGCGCGGTGCGACGACACCGCACTGTCTCCGCTAAATCAACACGAAAGATTAGAAGGGGGAGGAGAATCGGCCATGTTCGTGCGGTCCGGTCTCCTCTCGTTATAACGATATTAGTTGTCCAATCGTATAAACACAAAAATGAACGTTTCACAAATTTTTAATAAAATTTGGAACAATGCCCAACGGATTATTCTTTCATGCTCGAGGGAATGAAAACATGTAATTTGAAAAGGACAAACCCCTACCTTGGTTCTGGAACGAAGTTCGATGATCGATAACGATTCGCGGAAGTCGAGCGTCGCGGTGGTCGGCGTCATGGAAGAAGAACGTCGATGCCGCGGTTATGTCGTCACGGAAGACGGTTCCCGAGAACGTGGAGTTCTTGGTCGAAGTTCGAAGGTTCTTCGTGTTCTTCATCAGAGTTGAAGAAGAAGAAGAATAAGGAGAAGCTCCAAAATTCCTCTCAAGGTGGTAAAAGAATTATCCTAGAATAAAATAAGCTTTAAGCTTATATTATTACACAACTTTACCACATGAATTTCAAAGGTTTGAATTTGAACAACTCAACTCAATTAATACTTTAAGTTGTCAAACATTAATTAAAGGAGAGTTAAAGGGAGTTGGAAGGTTGGGTTTCGTGTGGGCCCCACCTCACTTAATCCTCCCAAAGGAGGTTTAGTGGATGTGGGTCCCACTCCAAACTCTCTTTGGAAGTATTTATAAAAAACAACATCAAGTTAAAATAAAATTTTGTATTTCACAAATTTTATTTAACTTAATCTAAAAACCCAAAAACTAACTTTCAACCTGTAACAAACGCAACTTCCGAAAAGGTCTCCTTAAGCGAATAACGGCACTGCGAGTTCATCGGTGCCCTTGGATTTCAATTCCAAGCACCGGATCAAAAGTTAGGAATTCCCGCTCGTTCGTTCACTGAACGTACCCGAGCCAAACTTCGGAAATTGATTCCGGGCACTCCGGGCCTCGGAATCAGGTTCCGTCAGAAACCGCGCTCTTTTAAAATTCCAAAGAAAATTAAGAAAAAAATTTCCCTTGAATTTTATGGGTCTTTACATTACTCCCACCTCAGGTCTTTACGTCCCTGTAAAGATACATCAAAAACTAGGAAAAAAAATGAGGGTACTGAGCACGCATCTGAGCCTCCCGCTCCCATGTGCTATCCTGGAGATTCCCGTGTTGCCATCTGATGCGCACAAGAGGAATCGATCGTCCACACAGGACCCACTCCTGTCGATCCTCTATCTCCACCGGGACCTCCGTAAAAGTCGCCCCATCGTCAACGTAAAGCTCCCCATGGTCAATGATGTGTGTCGGGTCATGCACGTATCTCCTCAGCTGAGATACGTGGAAGACGTCGTGCACCCGGTGCAACTGAGGTGGCAGAGCCAGGCGATAAGCCACCTCGCCAACCCTACTGAGGACCTGAAAGGGTCCGATGAAGCGCGGAGATAACTTTCTTCCTCGGCCAAATCTCCGAATACCACATCGAGGTGAGACCCGCAAGAAGACGTGGTCGCCATCCTCGAACTCTAGTGGCCTCCGCCTCCTGTCAGCGTATGACTTCTGCCGGCTCTGTGTTGTCCTCATCCGCTCCTGGATGACCTGGACCTTCTCTGTCGTGGCCTGGACCATCTCCAGTCCCACCAGTGCTGACTCTCCAGGGTCTGTCCAGCACAAAGGAGATCTACAAGGTCGGCCGTACAACGCCTCGTACGGTGCCATTCCGATGGTGGAGTGGTAGCTGTTGTTGTACGCAAACTCCACCAATGGTAGTTGGTCCTCCCAGCTACGACCAAAGTCGAGGACACATGCGTGGAGCATGTCCTCGAGAGTTTGAATGGTCCTCTCCATCTGACCATCCGTCTAAGGGTGGAAGGCTGTGCTCATACGTAGCTGCGTCCCGAACGCCTCCTGTAACCCCTTCCAAAGCCGGGAAGTAAAGCGAGAATCTCGATCGGAGACGATAGATGATGGCACACCGTGGAGCCGCACAATCTCCTGAACGTAGAGACTTCCCAAGCTCTCTACTGAGCCCTGCTCTCTGATGGGTAAGAAGTTTGCCGACTTGGTGAGTCATTCAACAATCACCCAGATGGAGTCGTGACCTCTGGAAGTGCGTGGAAGTCCAGTCACGAAGTCCATAGATATGCCGTCCCACTTCCACTCCGGATCCTCCAAGGGCTGTACCAAGCCTGCTGGTACCTGATGCTCTGCCTTCACCTGCTGAAAGGTGAGGCATCGAGAAACGAACTCTGCTACTGCCTTCTTCATGCCCGGCCACCAGTGCTGTCGTCTGAGGTCCTGGTACATCTTTGCCACTCCAGGATGTACTGCCAAAGGAGAAGTGTGAAACTCTCTCAGCACTTCCTCTCGCAAAGCGACTAGTACCATGGTACGTCCTCTGAAAAGGATGTCGTGCTCTACTCCAAGGGAGAAGCCATCAGGTGCCTGTCCCGAGGATATCTGTGCACTCCGTGTCTCACAGTCAGCGTCCCCACGCTGTGCCTCCCTGACTCACTGCAGAAGTGGAGGAGTGACTGTGAGAGACTGAAGGAAGGCTGCTCCATCTCTATCCACGAAGGATATCTGCAAAGAGGCTAGTTGCTCAATCGCCTCCTCAAGTAGCCGTATGCCCGTCCTCCTGCTGAGGGCATCGGCTACTATGTTCCCCTTCCCAGGAGTATAGACTATCTCAAAGTCATAGTCCTGGAGGAACTCGATCCATCGCCGCTGTCTCAGGTTCAGGTCCTTCTGCGAGAAGATATACCTGAGAATCTGATGATCGGAAAAGACTTTAAAGCGCTCGCCCATCAGGTAGTGTCGCCATGTCTTCAGAGCGAAGACCACTGCTGCTAACTCCAGGTCATGGGTAGCGTAGTTCTGCTCATGCGGCCTCAACTGACGTGATCCATAGGCGATCACTGGCCACACCTGCATCAGAACACATCCGTGTCCGGTCCCTGATGCATCGCAGTAAACTACGTACCCTACTCCTTCCTCGGGCAATCTCAAGATAGGTGCGCTAGTCAATCTCTGTCTCAGCTCCTGGAAGCTATGCTGACATCTGTCTGACCACACGAAGGGTTTCCCATTCTTCGTCAAAGCTGTGAGTGATGCCGCAACTCTAGAGAAGTCTGGAACGAATCTCCGATAGTATCCAGCTAGTCTCAAGAAACTCCGAACCTCAGTCACGCTCCTGGGTGGCTCCCATGCTAACACAGCCTCAATCTTCACGGGATCCACTGCAACTCCCGCCTCAGAGATAACGTGTCCCAAGAAGTGGACCTCACGTATCCAGAACTGGCACTTCGAGAGCTTACCATAAAGCTGGTGCTCTCAGAGTCTGTCTAGTATAACTCGCAAGTTATAGGCGTGCTCCTCCTCTGTCGTAGAGTAAATCAGAATGTCGTCGATGAAGACCACGACAAACCGATCGAGGTATGGCTGAAAGATCCTGTTCATGAGAGCGATGAACACTGTTGGAGCATTGGTTACATGGAAAGGCATAACCAAGAACTCATAGTGGCCATACCGACATCTGGAGGCCGTCTTCTGCACATCCTCGTCTCTGACTCTGAGCTGATGATTGCCTGACCTGAGGTCTATCTTCAAGAACCACCGTGCTCCCTTGAGCTGATCAAAGAGGTCATCAATCCTCGGTAGCGGATACTTGTTCCTCACTGTTACCTGGTTCAGGTGACGATAGTCAACACAAAGTCGCAAGCTCCTGTCCGCCTTCTTGGCGAACAAAATCGGGGAAGCCCAGGGTGAAACACTGGGTCGAATGAACCCCTTGCCCTGCAAGTCCTCCAACTGTACCCGTAGCTCTCGAAGCTTGGCGGGGGCCATCCGATATGCTGAAGTGGATATAGGGGCTGTCCCGGGGTACAAGTCAATATAAAAGTCTACCTCTCTGCGAGGAGGTAGCCCTGGAACGTCATCGGGAAAAACGTCCGCAAACTGATCCACCACTGTAGGAAAACCCGGACTCCGCATGTCAACTACTCCAAGGATGAGGCTAGCTAACTGATGAGAAATGGGCTGTCCTCTCCTCCGCGGAAGTCCATCCTGTGCTGCTAAGGCTCCCTTCTCACCGGTGAAGGTAAACCTGCTCCCGTCAGTGCGTACACATCGCACCTTGTGCCTAAAATAGTCAATCTGTGCATGGACCGTAGATAGCCAATCCATGCCCAAGATGACGTCGTAAGGCCTCGACGCTGCTACAAGAAGATCCCAGCCGAATCTCTCGCCTCCTAGAGTAAGCTCACACTGCCGGCACCAGTGCGTAATCGTCGAGTCTGCTCCCGTAGGAGTCTCTAGCCGTAAGGATCGAGCCAACGGCTCTGTCGGAATCTCTGAGCTCCGAACAAGGGCAGCGGATATGAAAGAGTGACTCGCTCCTGTGTCTATAAGAACTGCAGCAAGGGTGGAAAGACACAGATAGTACCTCGAATAATCTCGGGTGCGCCGTGGTCGTAGGCCTCTGCTGCCTGGAGTTGTGCATGTCTCTGCCCGCCAGCTCCCTGTGGTCGGGGTGGACCTCCTGGTGGTGGTGGTGGCAGAGCCTCAAAGCGTCGCCCACCACTGGTTGCTCGTCCAGCTCCTCTGCCTCGTCGGCCTCCTCCCTGCGGACTGCCACGGTCGACCCTCTGCCTCTGCCTCGGTGGTCCCTCAACCGTCTGCTTCTCCTCGGCATGGCGGGTCCGGCAGTCACGAGCCATGTGGCCCTGCCCGCCGCACGAGTAGCACTGTCTGCCTCTCGAAAGACTGGATCCTCGCTGTGTGCCCCGCACTGCTGAGCCAGTGCCCTGAGGTCGTCTGCCCGATGGTCTGGTCTGCCTGGACCCCTGAGTCATCCGTCGACTGCCTGCTTCAGATGACTCTGCCACGTGCCGCCCTGCGGTGGGTCGCTGCGCTGGTGTAGACTCAGAAAGGAAGCTCTCGATCAAAAGGGCCCGCTCCAGTACTCCTGTCTGAGTCGGTATGCTGAGGGAGATCAGTGATGCCCTGATCTCGTGTCTCAAACCCTGCTCGAAGGTCCGGGCCCGGAAGAATGGGTCCCATACCATGTCGGTCGAGTAGCGCGAGAGATCGGTAAATCACACCGAGTACTGAGCGACCGTCATGCTGCCCTGCCGCAGCTGAAGAAGCTCCTGGATACGCACCGCACGAAGTGTGGCTGGGACGAACTCCGAGCGAAAAAGGCTCTCAAAGTCTGTCCAAAGTAGAGATGCCTCATCGTGCACCTAGAGCATCAAGCTCCACCATCGTCCTACTGCTGCGTGTAGTAGGCTCGCAGCGAGGATCACCATGAGGTCTGCTGGTGTCCTCACTAGCATAAACCCTCGTACCACCGCCTCCAGCCAGTCCTCTGCTGCCTGGGGATCCGTCTCCCCGCGAAACCTGGGCGGTCGTTGGCGCTGAAACTCATGCAGTGCGCTGAGGCGACGTGCATCGTCAGCGGCTGGTGCTGGAAGCATCGGGGGCTCGGCGGGTAGAGCTACCACCGGTGCCACTGCTGACAAAGGGCCCTGCACCGAGGCCTCGTCGCTCGGTGGGCTGTCGTCATGCTCAACTCTCGGAACCCTAGCTGGCTGCCGTCGTGGGGCCATCCTAAAAAGGAAACAGGTGCGCCACGGTCAGAACAGTATACCTGGTGAGCTGATATAAGTAATCACAAAGAAAACTTTGAAACACACACGCAATCAATGTTTTCGTGCATTAAGTCGGAAATTAGAAGTCAGGGTACTGGTGTACGGATACGTCGGCCGCCGCACCAACACTGGACTCCCTGGACTGATAACCACACTCAATACGCTAAACATTATTGCTTCACATAGAAAAGATTAGAGTTCACGGTAGAACCGAAATCCTCTGATACCAATTTGTCACGACCCGCCCTCGGGGTCCATGCCGTGACTACCCCAAGCCCGCCTTCCATAGGCCAGGGGCTGGCGACTAGCACCAAGGCGTAAATCCCGGTAAAAAGGGAAGGCATTGCCTTTGTAAAGTAAACAAACACCTCAGAGTAAGCAAGCGGAAAGTAAACACTAAGAAAAAGCAGAGTACAACTGAAAGTGCGGAAAAGTAAATGGGCCAGTATACAAACCCAAACTGAAAGTAAAGTACAACTCGAAAGGAAAAACAGCAACTGAAAAGTAAAAGCCGCTACACCGAGCTGTCCACTGAAAATCCCAACTGAAGGGTGGGTACAGATAGCTCCACTACTCCACGGGTCCCGCCGTCCGCTCCGAGCACGTCCCGCCCAGTGGTCCACCTCCAGGTACCGTCCTGCTCTGTAAGCCTCAGCTAAGATCAACGCTGTCTGTCGTCTGCAACCAACACAACGTAGTGCGGGCAATGCCCGTGCAGGGGTGAGTATAAGCTACTCAGTAGGTACCCCGAGTGTAACAGCCCGAGATTTTATGAAAAATATTCTTTTTTATTTCACTAATGTCTTGTGTTGTACGCTACACCAAAAGGAGCTTGCACAACACGCATCCTTGACTTGCCTTGCATTACACGCAATCGCAACCTTCCTCGATAGCGTGTGTGGTACGTAATACTGAGTTTCACGAAACAATGATATGCTATTAAAATATTATTAAAACTAGCCGTTATGAATAGTAATAACCACTTTTTAAATTTTAGAAATTTTAACTCTCAAAATAGACTTCATTTTTGAATTCAGAATATGAAATATAGCTTGGGATGAAATTTTGGCATTGTTCTGAAAAACATCAATTTTTGATGAATAGTGAAACTACTAAGTGGTAGTTAAAAAAACTAAATTTTTCATAAAACTTAATTTTACCGCTTCTGTGAATGGAATTTCAAAAATCCGAGAGACACGGTTAATATCAAGGACTAAATTGTGGTTCAATGAGATGAAAATAATTTTTTGGTGAATAATAACTTTTTACTTTTTTTACCGCGGTTAATAGTAAATAGGGTAACTAAGGGTAAATATGATATTACTATTACCCTAAAACATGTCCTAATTCAATTGGACAAGTGTAATTCGACCAAAAAACAAACTTAGGAATAAAATATGACCATTTAGGCCCACTTGGATTAGATTAGGACATTTATTATTAATTTATTTAAAGAAGGGTTAAAATGGTTAAAATCAAAGTTTAATAAGTAAATCATTTTTAATATGAAGTTATACATAAGATAAATTCGATTGTAAATATTCATTAGAAAGATAAAAAGATTTAATACATGATGGTATTTTATTTGTAATTTTTAGACATCAAATAATTTAATTTATTTATGACACAACGATGATGCAGTAATTATCTTTTTAATGAAATATTGACATAATTGATGTTATAAGTACCAAAATAAATGTAATTTGAGATTTTTTATGAATTCCACTAATTTTCTAGGTTAATATGATATATTAATGTTGATTTAATCAACTTGTTTCGAACATTTAATTCTGTTATGACTTTCACAAAAATCATATATCAAATATTGTCAAAATTGACACAAAATAGTTTTTAAATCAAATATTATATTATTAATTGTTATTTTATTCCTAAAAATCTATGGTTCGGCCAAATGACTTAGATATGGATATATATATTAATAATAAACAATTTGGGGTTCGTTTGGCTTGTTATAGTAAGTGTATTAACCATATAGTAAAAGAAAACAAAAAGACACAGTAAAAGTTAAATTAATTAACTTAGAGTTAAATCTAATTGATAAGGTTAAAATAATACCCTAAACATGTCTAAATCTTATTGGTTGATAGGATTTAGACCCATCCCCACTTTAGCTTCGAAATAAGACCCTTTGGAACCATTATAAACCGATTTTGACTTTAATATAAAATAATATTTTGAGATATTCCTAAGGTGCCCCTCTCCTCCCCTATAAAAGGACACCTCCTCCCCCTCCTCCTCACACCAATTTGAGCTCTCAAGATCGGCCAACCCCTGCCAAAATCTCTTCTCCACTTCCCTAGCAACATCCTAGAGGTTCTGGTCTTACTCAAAGACCAATTTTAGTGCCCTAAGAGGAGGTCTCAAAGAGGCACTTCAAAGAAGAGGTAATTACCGTTACCAATTCTTTCATCTTTATTTCTTCTTCCACTTCTTCTTATTAGGTTGTTTCATTATGAAGTAATAACATCAGTATCACTCATATACTGATATGTTATTATAAGTATGAAACAACCCTATTTCACCATCTATCCATCCTACGGAAAAAGAAATCACCGCGCGTGCGTACATACGGAATACCGTCTCCACGCTGTGGTGTAATCTATTTTCCACCACCACCTTACATGGATGGGTATAATGGTGTAAATAATAACTATACATAGTTATTACAACATAATATTGATTCTGATATATTGTATAATCCACTCCAATTCAATTCAATATTTATAGAAATGATATCATCGCTCGTGCGTACGTACGGACTACCGTCTCCACGACGCGATGAGATTCATTCTCCATGTTAACCATTTAAGAATGATTATAATGTATATATAAGAAATAATAATGAAATATATGACATTATAAAGCTACTGGATTTATGTATATATATACATATGTATGTCATCTACTTACTTCCATTTCAAGACAATAAGGAAAGGAAAACAGCGTTCATGCGTACGTACGGACTACCGTCTCCATGAACGGTGTTTTTCATTTTATTTATCTACCTATTATATATATATATATACTGAATATATATGATATATAAATCATATTTTATATTCTGGAAGTGAGTAAATCATGATATAAGTAATAATGATGTCAAGAACAACAAGTCAAAACACCTACGATAAATGAAACGATTTTACCCAAAACGCTTCTTTAACATGGAATTTACAAAAGAACGGGTAATATAATGTCATAAGTGAACCATATATGATATCATAACAATGAATATGATTCTGTAATAAGTCAATAACATGATTTAAATCATTATACAGGAGGTTTGGACACTTACAAAGCAAGTCGGACCTAAGGTAAGGGAAATATCACCATCTCATTTTTATCCGAGATTGTTTATTCGTAAGTATTTACTAGGGTGTATTTTATCATCCACATCCATGTTTCATCAATATGTAATATTGTTTCCATCCACTTATAATGGTTTAAATCCTATTTTTCCCTTCGGTGAGTTTTTAGTAAAAGATATGAAAGGAATTTTTTGTCGTTTTTCGTACGAGGTACTTTATGACTTTTCCGACAAAAGTACGAAAGAATGTTTTTTTTAACTTATACGGCATGAATGGATTTTTAAAACATTATTTCCAAGAAGCTTCCTTTACAAGTTTTCAAGTTTTTTTTTATCAACTTCTTTTATTTTAAAGTTGTATGACATGTTATGAAAAGAAAAGTGTTTTTAAAGAAGAAAGTATATTTTCCTCAAGAATGGAGTTCAAGTGTTTTATCAAAGTTATTTTCCATCTAAGATAATAAAGGGTTCTGTTTTTATCCCTATTATTACATGGATTTTATTATGTTGTGATGGAAATATGTTTATGAATTCCTTTATCTTATATGAATTGTTTTATGATGTCATGTTGTTTAAGAATCCCATTTTTATTACATGGGTTATACTATGATGTATGGTTTATGATTTTGTGGCACACATAAGAATGGTTTCATTAAGAGATGGGTGGGACCTATATCTCCCTCCAATTCATTGGGTAAAGATTTTATATCTCATGAGATAGACATGGCTGGAATGGTAGGTTATACCGGTTCAGTGAAACAGGACTGAAACGAGGGTTACTCGATTCAGAAAGGGACTTTGTCCACTAAGATAGTCTTGGCAATTTAGTCTTGACTAACAAGAAATGATTTTCTATGATTATGTGTGTATGCCACAAAGTTTCAAGTTTCATGTTATGATTATGGGGATCTCATTTTCACTTCTATGATTTATCCCATGTTATGATATTATGAGCTCTTTTGCAGGTTAAGATTTCCAAAAGCTATGTTCTTATGTATATGATGTGATTGATATTTCTTTTGTTTACCCTTACTGAGCATTTGAGCTCACCCTTTTATGTTTTCTTTTCCCCAGGATATAAAGAAAGGTTTTTAGGTAAAAAAAAGGAAGATCTTTATGGGAGATATTGAAGATCTTTCACCACGATTAGGAGATTACGTTCCGAGTTTCCAAAGACACTAAACTATTACGATCCTTGTGTGTGTGTTTTGGTTATGTACTAAGTATTCCGCAAAAGTAATGTAATTTCCATGTACGATAAGCTTCGGGTCTCTACTGTTGGTATCAGAGGAAAGGTTTAGTCAACCTTTGGAAACTAGGATGCGAAAACGTTAGTGAGATCCCTAGAGATATTTCTAAGGTATGTCTAGGGATGTCCCTAGGGATAAGTATACGTATAGGTTATAGTAATAGAATTACGCTAACGATCATAGAATTAAACCTAAGATGTTGGATATTGAAGGTACTCCCCCTTTATTATGTTGTTTTCCCTAGCATGATTTTTGCCTCTCACACTATTCTTTTTGGGTTTTAGACGATGGCTGGAACCTGAAGGAACCGTGTTGATCAATGCAATGGACAATGCAATGATTGCCCTCCTGAACAAACAAATGTTATGGGAGATGGAGTGCAAAATCTTATTGCTATACTTACACAAGCTATGAATCATTCTGGACTTCCAAATGAGCAGAGAAGGGAACAATATTCTATTGAGTCCTTCATGAGGCAACGTCCACCTTCTTTGAGTGGGACTTCTGATCCACTTGTGGCTGAACAATGGATCAGTACTACTGAAAAGATATTTTCAGTTCTTCAATGTTCTGAACATGATAAAGTCATCTTAGCAGTATATCGTTTGGAAGGTGAAGCTGATCAATGGTGGAATCTTATCAAGAATACGAGGCCAAGAGATGAAATTGAGTCCATGGAATGGGACGAGTTCAAGAACTTGTTTTTCAGTAAGTACTTCCCTCGTATTCTTCGAACAAAGATGGAGAAAGAGTTTCTTGAACTGAAGCAAAGGGACGATGAATCTGTTGGTACCTATGAAGCAAATTTTACAAGACTTGCAAGGTATGCTTCTGGAATTATCATCCAACCTGAAAGTAAAGTTGATCGATTTTTCAGTGGCTTAAAACCAAGTCTTCGAAGGGCATTAACTATAAGAGACTTCAGTAGCTATGAAGAAATTTTGCGTTGTGCTATCAAGGTAGAAATGGAAGTTGGTGTTACATATCCATCTCATGGTTTTAACAAGAAACGAAAGATGGAGTTCAAGGAGAAATCTCAGAATAATGGTGAAAAGAAGATGAATGTTTCCTTATGCACAAAGTGTGGAAAGAAGCATGGTGGAGATTGTCTTAAAGAGACTAGAAAATGTTTTAAGTGTGGAAAAGAAGGTCATCGAGCAGCTGAGTGTCGAAGTAATGGAAAAAGGGTTTCTAATTATGTGAATAAAGCAAACGCTGCAGAGAACGCACCACCAACACTTCAATGCTTCAAGTGCAAGGAAATGGGGCATTATGCTAATAATTTCCCTAATCCAAGGGTTAGTGATGATCAACATGGGCAACCACTGAAGGAAAAGGACAAAGGGAAATCACATGCGATCACTATTGGCAATGTTGAATATGACAACGATGTGGTGGAATGATTAAGTGTTTATGTAATGGGATTCCAGAATAATGTTGTATCAATGAGTATTGCAATATTTATTGATGTGGTATTCAAAGTGATTGAGATATTTTTTGTAAATAAGATGATATGCGAGAAAATGAAATGTTTAATAGTATTCGTGAGCTCATGATTGATATAAGGACTAAGTGATATCACGGTTTGAGTATATAGAATTTTAAGGATTTTGGTATGTGGAAAGTGTTAACCTTTAACTGCACTCATGTATTCACTAAGGTATTCAAGAGAATACGCGATTAAGGACTTTGAATGTTTGGAATGTGACCAACAAGACATATCTTATGATATGTGGGGATCAAAGACAGTGTTAAATCTCTGGTAATCGTTTTCACTATGTTATGAGAGTGGACTGCAGAATTATGGATAAGCCTAAAGATTGGAATGGATTATGTTGAACATAAGTTAGTATTGTTTAAGGATAGAAGTTCTTTTTTCGATATTATTGATGGGATGTTATAGTAATGTAGTTTTAGAAAAAGGACAACCTGCAGGACGGGCGACAACCCATCGCGTCGGACAAGGATGTGGGAATCGAACCCACAACCGAAGTGCGACTGGCCTTTATCGCCTACCACTGACCTACAGGAAGTCCCTGTTTAGTAGAAACTAGTGTTATTATATTAAGCAGTATGATATATGAAGTATAAGCCCATTTTAGGAACCATATATGATTAATCCCACTATAGATTGACTTATGTATATAAATTTTGCTAACCTTTTGAGATAGATGGAATGACCCGTCATTCTATCACATGATCTGCTAACACTTCACGAATAACAAATTCAACTTCACTTATTTAAGAGATGAAGTGGAAATTGTTAAAGGCATGAACAACAGTGAGATTGTACCAAAATAAAGTAAGTATTTATTCTAATTCAAATTCTTTAACTTTAGGGAAGTGATCTTGAAAACCAAAAATGTTGTCCTAGTTCTCTTATACCTGATGAATCAGATGGTACCTTAGATCATCACAAATTTATGGATTTGTGATTACTGGCTTTTCCATAGCCATGTTCTCTACCACTCTCTATCAGAACATGATGGTTAGACTTTTCTTCCATATCCATATTTTCACCTATGTGGAAACCCAGTGATTAGTTTATTTGGGTAATCGTTACATTTCATACTTTAGTTTTTAAAGCCATGTTTTGGTATTCCTTTTTACGATGTGGGTTTCTATTAAAGAAACTTTCGAATAGTAAACCATTTATAACCCCGACGAATTTCGAGGGCGAAATTCATTTTAAGGGGGGTAGAATGTAACAGCCCGAGATTTTATGAAAAATATTCTTTTTTATTTCACTAATGTCTTGTGTTGTACGCTACACCAAAAGGAGCTTGCACAACACGCATCCTTGACTTGCCTTGCATTACACGCAATCGCAACCTTCCTCGATAGCGTGTGTGGTACGTAATACTGAGTTTCACGAAACAATGATATGCTATTAAAATATTATTAAAACTAGCCATTATGAATAGTAATAACCACTTTTTAAATTTTAGAAATTTTAACTCTCAAAATAGACTTCATTTTTGAATTCGGAATATGAAATATAGCTTGGGATGAAATTTTGGCATTGTTCTGAAAAACATCAATTTTTGATGAATAGTGAAACTACTAAGTGATAGTTAAAAAAACTGAATTTTTCATAAAACTTAATTTTACCGCTTCTGTGAATGGAATTTCAAAAATCCGAGAGACACGGTTAATATCAAGGACTAAAATGTGGTTCAATGAGAGGAAAATAATTTTTTGGTGAATAGTAACTTTTTACTTTTTTTACCGCAGTTAATAGTAAATAGGGTAACTAAGGGTAAATATGATATTACTATTACCCTAACACATGTCCTAATTCTATTGGACAAGTGTAATTCGACCAAAAAACAAACTTAGGAATAAAATATGACCATTTAGGCCCACTTGGATTAGATTAGGACATTTATTATTAATTTATTTAAAGAAGGGTTAAAATAATTAAAATCAAAGTTTAATAAGTAAATCATTTTTAATATGGGGTTATACATAAGATAAATTCGATTGTAAATATTAATTAGAAAGCTAAAAAGATTTCCTACATGATGGTATTTTATTTGTAATTTTTAGACATCAAATAATGTAATTTATTTATGACACAACGATGATGCAGTAATTATCTTTTTAATGAAATATTGACATAATTAATGTTATAAGCACCAAAATAAATGTAATTTGAGATTTTTTATGAATTCCACTAATTTTCTAGGTTACTATGATATATTAATGTTGATTTAATCAACTTGTTTCGAATATTTAATTCTGTTATGACTTTCACAAAAATCATATATCAAATAGTGTCAAAATTGACACAAAATAGTTTTTAAATAAAATATTATATTATTAATTGTTATTTTATTCCTAAAAATCTAAGGTTCGTCCAAATGACTTATATAAGGATATATATATTAATAATAAACAATTTGGGGTTCGTTTGGCATGTTATAGTAAGTGTATTAACCATATAGTGAAAGAAAACAAAAAGACACGGTAAAAGTTAAATTAATTAACTTAGAGTTAAATCTAATTGATAAGGTTAAAATAATACCCTAAACATGTCTAAATCTTATTGGTTGATAGGATTTCGACCCATCCCCACTTTAGCTTCGAAATAAGACCCTTTGGAACCATTATAAACCGATTTTGACTTTAATATAAAATAATATTTTGAGATATTCCTAAGGTGCCCCTCTCCTCCCCTATAAAAGGACACCTCCTCCCCCTCCTCCTCACACCAATTTGAGCTCTCAAGCTCGGCCAACCCCTGCCAAAATCTCTTCTCCACTTCCCTAGCAACATCCTAGAGGTTCTGGTCTTACTCAAAGAGCAATTTTCGTGCCCTAAGTGGAGGTCTCAAAGAGGCACTTCAAAGAAGAGGTAATTACCGTTACCAATTCTTTCATCTTTATTTCTTCTTCCACTTCTTCTTCTTAGGTTGTTTCATTATGAAGTAATAACATCAGTATCACTCATATACTGATATGTTATTATAAGTATGAAACAACCCTATTTCACCATCTATCCATCCTACGGAAAAAGAAATCACCGCGCGTGCGTACGTATGGAATACCGTCTCCACGCTGTGGTGTAATCTATTTTCCACCACCACCTTACATGGATGGGTATAATGGTGTAAAGAATAACTATACATAGTTATTAAAACATCATATTGATTCTGATATATTTTATAATCCACTCCAATTCAATTCAATATTTATACAAATGATATCATCGCTCGTGCGTACGTACGGACTACCGTCTCCACGACGCGATGAGATTCATTCTCCATGTTAACCATTTAAGAATAATTATAATGTATATATAAGAAATAATAATGAAATATATGACATTATAAAGCTACTGGATTTATGTATATATATACATATGTATGTCATCTACTTACTTCCATTTCAAGACAATAAGGAAAGGAAAACAACGTCCATGCGTACGTACGGACTACCGTCTCCATGAACGGTGTTTTTCATTTTATTTATCTACCTATTATATATATATATATATACTGAAAATATATGATATATAAATCATATTTTATATTCTGGAAGTGAGTAAATCATGATATAAGTAATAATGATGTCAAGAACAACAAGTCAAAACACCTACGATAAATGAAACGATTTTACCCAAAACGCTTCTTTAACATGGAATTTACAAAAGAAAGGGTAATATAATGTCATAAGTGAACCATATATGATATCATAACAATGAATATGATTCTGTAATAAGTCAATAACATGATTTAACTCATTATACAGGAGGTTCGGACACTTACAAAGCAAGTCGGACCTAAGGTAAGGGAAATATCACAATCTCATTTTTATCCGAGATTGTTTATTCGTAAGTATTTACTGGGGTGTATTTTATCATCCACATCCATGTTTCATCAATATTTAATATTGTTTCCATCCACTTAAAATGGTTTAAATCCTATTTTTCCCTTCGGTGAGTTTTTAGTAAAAGATATGAAAGGAATTTTTTGTCGTTTTTCTTACGAGGTACTTTATGACTTTTCCGACAAAAGTACGAAAGAATGTTTTTTTTAACTTATACGGCATGAATGGATTTTTAAAACATTATTTCCAAGAAGCTTCCTTTACAAGTTTTCAAGTTTTTTTTATCAACTTCTTTTATTTTAAAGTTGTATGACATGTTATGAAAAGAAAAGTGTTTTTAAAGAAGAAAGGATATTTTCCTCAAGAATGGAGTTCAAGTGTTTTATCAAAGTTATTTTCCATCTAATATAATAAAGGGTTCTGTTTTTATCCCTATTATTACATGGATTTTATTATGTTGTGATGGAAATATGTTTATGAATTCCTTTATCTTATATGAATTGTTTTATGATGTCATGTTGTTTAAGAATTCCATTTTTATTACATGGGTTATGCTATGATGTATGGTTTATGATTTTGTGGCACACATAAGAATGGTATCATAAAGAGATGGGTGGGACCTATATCTCCCTCCAATGCATTGGGTAAAGATTTTATATCTCATGAGATAGACATGGATGGAATGGTAGGTTATACCGGTCCAGTGAAACAGGACTGAAACGAGGGTTACTCGATTCAGAAAGGGACTTTGTCCACTAAGATAGTCTTGGCAATTTAGTCTTGACTAACAAGAAATGATTTTCTATGATTATGTGTGTATGCCACAAAGTTTCAAGTTTCATGTTATGATTATGGGGATCTCATTTTCACTTCCATGATTTATCCCATGTTATGATATTATGATCTCTTTTGCAGGTTAAGATTTCCAAAAGCTATGTTCTTATGTATATGATGTGATTGATATTTCTTTTGTTTACCCTTACTGAGCATTTGAGCTCACCCTTTTATGTTTTCCTTTCCCCAGGATATAAAGAAAGGTTTTTAGGAAAAAAAAGGAAGATCTTTATGGGAGATATTGAAGATCTTTCACCACGATTAGGAGATTACGTTCCGAGTTTCCAAAGACACTAAACTATTACGATCCTTGTGTGTGTGTTTTGGTTATGTACTAAGTATTCCGCAAAAGTAATGTAATGTCCGTGTACGATAAGCTTCGGGTCTCTACACTGAGACCCCTGAAGGTCTCTCAAATCCTCAAAGGATAAACCACAAAGAAAGGAACAATCACGAAGTAACAACCGACACTGCATAGGTATATGCCCACACATATACCTAAGTCATCAATTTCAAAAACGCTCCAACCTCCGAGCCCAAGTACAACTCAGTCCACACAGGAAAGTAAACGTATTCCACACAGGAAAGCAAAACGTAATCCACACAGGATAGCACAACACAATCCACACAGGAAAGCAACAGGATTCAGCTCACACAGGTATACTTATTCAAAAGACGAAAAAGATGATCTCTGATCCATCTAAGTCATCGGACCCACGAAGGATCGATAGGTAACTAACCCCCGCAAAAGACCCACACAGGATCGGGCCCACGTAGGACCTGTAGGTGCTGGTTCACACAGGACCGCTGAGCGCAAGGACCCACACAGGATCGGACCCACACAGGATCGGGCCCACACAGGACCTGTAGCACTGATCCACGTAGGATCGCTGAGTGCTATAGTCGTCGTCGTCGAATCCACACAGGATCTCTGTACTGTCGTCGTCGAAGTCACAGTAGCAGTAGCAGTCACAGTCACAGTAATAGTCGCAGCCAGCACTAGGGTTCCCGCACACAGCAAGCTCGTTCGGAGGGTCCGCTCCATGAGCCGAGAGGCTGATACATCAACTGTCACAAAGTCCAGAGTTGATGTATCCAAAAGTTCTGTATCGTCAACAGGAACTCAACGCAAAAGACGGCGCGTCGATCGGACGCCCGGTCTGAGAGTTATTGGCATTTTCGTCCCCGGGGCCCGGTTGGTTTTTAAGGAAAAACCAACCCGACCGTACTCCACCTGCATCCAAACCCCAGGCGGAGTATTCCAAAAGAACCGTCTCACTAAGATGAACACAACAAAACTGACCGCACGTCAATCGGACGTCCGTAGCTCAAGATATGAGTGTTTCTGCTCCGAAGGCCCGGTTGGTTTCGTGAACGAACCAACCCGGCCGAACCCAAAGTATTCAGAAACTTTGAGTGCGATAAACAGAAACGACCGTCTCGATCCAAGGATCGCGTTTCCGTAGACGGTTCGTCAATCAGAGGTCCGTGGCTCAAGTTATGGCCAAAAGACCGAAACTGTCTCGAAAACGGGGGGGGTCCGGGTCCGGGCCAACCCGGCCGGACCCCCCTGGTCTGACCCGAACCGGGTCGACCCGTTCCACTGGAACCGGCCCGGACGGTGGCGGCGCGGCCCGGCCAGCGGCGGCGCGGCCAGGGTGTCGCGCACGTGCCGCACGTGGGGGGGTGAAACCCCCACTTTTTCCGGATCTCGGCCGGCTTTTGCCAGCCGTTTTAATTAACCCACGGGACCCGCGGGTCCCACCTTCTGACCGAACCGGCGGCCGGCGCGGCCGGCCGCCTTCTTCTTCTCCGCCGCGGCCATCGCCGCGGCTCTTCCCATCTCCGGCGGTCGGCAAGGCCGGCCGCCCCTGGCTGCTCCGCCGCGGCCCTTCTCGATCTCTGGCACCGGCGGCCCGGCCGGCCGCCGGTCGCCTCCTCGTTCCACCACGGCCCGTCTCCGGCCGCGGTCTCTTCCGTAAACAACGACGCGGTGCGTCGGCACCGCATTTTCTTTATCGCTGCTCGCTCCGGCCATAAATTCTTTTGTTCCTGCGCGGTGCGACGACACCGCGCTGTCTCCGCTAAATCAACACGAAAGATTAGAAGGGGAGGAGAATCGGCCGTGTTCGTGCGGTCCGGTCTCCTCCCGTTATAACAATATCAGTTGGCCAATCGTATAAACACAACAATGAACGTTTCACAAATTTTTAATAAAATTTGGAACTATGCCCAACGGATTATTCTTTCATGCTCGAGGGAATGAAAACACGTAATTTGAAAAGGACAAACCCCTACCTTGGTTCTGGAACGAAGTTCGATGATCGATAACGATTCGCGGAAGTCGAGCGTCGCGGTGGTCGGCATCACGGAAGAAGAACGTAGATGTTGCGGTTATGTCATCACGGAAGATGGTTCCCGAGAACGTGGAGTTCTTCGTCGAAGTTCGAAGGCTCTTCGTGTTCTTCGTCAGAGTTGAAGAAGAAGAAGAATAAGGAGAATCTCCAAAATTCCTCTCAAGGTGGTAAAAGAATTATCCTAGAATAAAATAAGCTTTAAGCTTATATTATTACACAACTTTACCACATGAATTTCAAAGGTTTGAATTTGAACAACTCACCTCAATTAATACTTTAAGTTGTAAAACATTGATTAAAGGAGAGTTAAAGGGATGTGGAAGGTTGGGTTTAGTGTGGGCCCCACCTCACTTAATCCTCCCAAGGGAGGTTAAGTGGATGTGGGTCCCACTCCCAACTCCCTTTGGAAGGATTTATAAAAAACAACATCAAGTTAAAATAAAATTTTGTATTTCACAAATTTTATTTAACTTAATCTAAAAACCCAAAAACTAACTTTCAACCCGTAACAAACGCAACTTCCGAAAAGGTCTCCTTAAGCGAATATCGGCACTGCGAGTTCATCGGTGCCCTCAGATTTCAATTCCGAGCACCGGATCAAAAGTTAGGAATTCCCGCTCGTTCGTTCACTGAACGTACCCGAGCAAATCTTTGGAAATTGATTCCGGGCACTCCGGGCCTCGGAATCAGGTGCCGTCAGAAACCGCGCTCTTGTAAAATTCCAAAGAAAATTAAGAAAAAAATTTCCCTTGAATTTTAAGGGTCTTTACATAAATAGACAACATGGTCAATAATTTCATTCATCTTGTCAATAAATATATCATCTGAATTTAGAATGGATAAAGGTCTTCTTAATTTCTAGAATCTATAGATATAATTATATAATTTAGATTTTCAATCACCGTATTTAAGTCATATCACTTTGAGGTTTTGTCTTATCCTATGGTCCTTGAAGTTGATAAGATTGATGAGGTCATTAGAGATCATAATTTTTTGATCAGTACATATTGTAAAATCACTTTGTGTGTTATTTTTTAAAATAAAATGAAGATAATATTAAATATGATCAGTATTCTTGTGGAGATAACTAAATAAATATTTACTCACATATTTTTTCTTCCTTTCGATCCATTTCATCTTTAAAGTTCAATCTATGGAGTCATCAAGGAAATTAATAGTTATCCATGTGTCCTAATTTTTTTTAAATCTGGGTGTGAGACCCTGAAATTATTGAATCTAAAAAGAAAATGATGTTTCACTTCTCTTGTGACAAAATTTTTAAAAAATTGGTGGATGATATAAGTTTATTCTAATATGGTTAGTGATTGAAATAGAGGCACATCCATAAAGAATGTCCAAGATGAAAAACCCCTATATAGTTTTTAAAACTCTATTTTATTTATTGATTTTCAACACCTAATTTATTTAGAAACCACTATGTTCACTTAAAAAAGTATTTTGTCTTCAATACAAGTTATAGCTCTATGGTTGAGTCATAAGAATTCACTATAACAATATTTTCATATTGATTTAGTATAGAATTGAAATACCTAAGAAAATTCCATGATCCATTGATTGTGTCCCCCATTACTTGTATGTATATCCATAAAAACCACTTTTATTAATATTAATTATAGGTAAAAAAAGAAAAATAGTGTTTCATGACCATAAATTTGTAGATAAGGGTAAAAATATATTTAATAAAATTAATAAAATGAGGTTCTTCTACCCCATAGTGGGAAGAAACAATATTATTTTAAAGTCGGGGGATGACTGGTTTTGTGTTGATTATATGATAACCAATGTTTTCAATAGAAGAAACCCTTGAGGGGAAGTAAATTTTGGATTCAGATAAGATAATAATATCTGGTTTTTGTTTTGGATGAAAACCCTAAGGGAACTAAATATTTCAAAGTTGTACAAACCCAAACCATTCCAAAATAAGACCCTCATTTTGGTTTTTAGCTAGATCCCCCTTATTTCATTCCTCGATATTTTTTGCCTAACTAATTTTATGTTGGAAAACAATTTTTTCAATCATGGTCCAAGATGTATTTTTTTCTTTCTGAACTAGTTCTAGAATAATGCAAATAATTTATTCCATTTGGTCTGGAAAATTGATCATAGTAGGGAACTAGGATTCAACTAAAGTATCCTTAAGGATTACCTCAGTTTTCAAATCCCCAGGGATATTTGTGTGGTTTTTTGTAAGATCTTTGTGAATTATCATAGAGGATTCTTTTTTCATGGAAACATGTTTCTCAATGTTATTGAATTTATCACCCTTCGATTATTTTTTTATTTATAGTCGTAAAACATTCTATAAAATTTGATCTTTTCTTGAGAGTTCTAACATTTACTAAATCTCTCTATGATTGATCATGGATAATGACATATTAGGTAATATTAACATCAGGTTCTTCAGTACCCTTTCTTGTTTCTCCGTCATAATTCACATAAAGTGTTTACAGAATGGAAAAAATGGTTATACATTCTTATATAGAGGAAGGTGTATGATTCATATTGAGATAAGGAGGTGTAAAACTCTTATACTTATCAGATACATCAGTGACATTCTCACATTTTAGCATTTCCACAAGGATCTTGAAGTCTCAATAAATTTCCTAAAGAATATTGTCATATTCACTATCAATTGATTCATAATCACCCACACCATCAACCGAAGACATATCAAATTTGTACAAATCTGTGGATGGGAAAGATAAATCATTCACTCTTTACTCTTCATAAATTAGAATATCAAATTAATTTTCATTCATATTTCATATTTCAAGGGTATTTAATTGATTTTTCACCCATTTTCCCCATTCATTCTTCCTGGATGGTTCACATTTTTTTATAGCAATGACTTTAACTATCTTATTACTACTAAAATATTTCCGAGCATTAACATCAATAGGTTGATTTACCTATTTTTTTATCACTCTAAAATTTTTAATGAAATTTTCACACACATATAAAAACATTACAGAAAGAGGGTATATATTCAAAATCTACATTTATATAGGTAATTTGGTCATTGGAAGTGATTTTATTCACATCCAAAATGTTTGAATCAAAATTGGAATCTGCCGGGATCCTTCAATAATGGTTTAATTATTCATTTAGAGTATATTGGTACATCTTTAATCGAATTCCATTATACGCAGTAAATTCATTGAGATCATTTGATTCCAAAATATGAAATTCAAGCATTAAATATGATTTGAAATATATATTTCCTTTGATTAAAGGAGTTGGAGTTAATTTCTCATTACTAAATCTTTAGGACCTTGTTTTTTAAATATAAATTCCCAATTTTACAAATTTAATTGAGATCCTATTTACTATTGAGAATAATTTTAAGGAAATCACTTCTAATTAGAATCATTTTCTATTTACATCCTCCCCAAAAATTTTAAATCTTATGTTTAATGTCTAAAATATTCTATATTTATCTCCCTTAAAATTAGTCATACACCCTAGAATAGATAATTTACATAAGATAATTATTTTTTAGAGCCCTTATGTATCAACAATGACTGAAAAGCTACCATAATCCATTTTTTTAAAGTATACGGCCTAATAAAATAATCATTTGGACGGATCCATACTATAAAGAACCTCCCTGAATGAGATCACTTTAATTTTAATTTTCCATAAATCCCATTTGTGGTTTTTTGTTTCCACAACATGGTCTTTATTTTGGAATAATATCATACCAGAACATTAAAGGAACAGTCCTAGTAAATATTTATTGAATCCATGAGATAATATAGAAGAAAAAAAATCTTTTAATATTCCTCGCTAAACATCGATAGGAATATGAAAGTTCATGTCATAGAATCACATTCAAATCTTTTATGAGGGCATTCTCTATATTCTCATTCCTTTTATAATTTCATCATTATTTTAAAAAATAGTAAAAACAAATTTACACATAATATTCATTTAATATATTGAAAATATAGAATAATAACAAATTCATACCTCATTATAAGGGATCTCAAACAGGATAAGAATAAATATAAATGATATTATCTCATAATTTCACTATACCTAATAAATAAATAAAATAGTTCTAAATTTCATGGTAATGGAAGGTAGATAGAAATTTTAAAACATTTATATATCATTTAAAAAATATTATTTTTATCATTCTCTTGTTAATACATTTTTTATTTTTCTGTAATATAATCTCAAAAATCATTTTTATTAAGTAAAAAAACATGTTCTAATTGTATCTCAATTAAAATTAATCTTCCAAGTGTAAAAATATGATATGAATACCCATAAATCATAAACATATATTTTCCATTTCTATTTAGAAATATTTTATAAAAACACACACCTTGGAATGTAAAGGGATAGTTACGTTAAAGATTAATTTAATAACATAAATGTTTCATCATTATGACATATCAATTCATTTTTTTCTTAGTAATATATTTCCTTTAATTTTCTATACTATTTTCATAAGAAAATATGAGATAAAATCACTGTAAATGGGAAATCAAAAGTGAAACATAAAGAAAAAAACAATTGAGAATAATGTGAGAACATTAAGTAAATAATAAGATCATTACTTAAGAGAAATATAATCCATAAAATTTAAACTAGAAATTAGGATGAGGATATAATTAAGAAATGGTCCAATAATTAATCACATAATCATAAACATGTTAAAAGGGTCATATAAAAGATTTCATAATATAGTGTTCTAGGATCTATTCCCATACACGATACATTAAATCATATAAAATATAACATTAATTAATTAATTATGGGTGTATAATTTTTATCCCAAAAATGAAATTATGTCATTTTTTATTCCCTAAAAATTAGAATAATAAAACCTACATGTTTATATATATTATAATCAAGAGAATTTTTTTCTCTGGAAAAAAAATAAGGCACCCAAAGTCCCTCAGAACAAGTGAACCCCAAAGGAAACACAATCTCATGACCTTTAGAAGGTCATGTTAATAGTTAATGTGTAGGTATTTACCTTATTGTGATCATAAAGATCCCCTTTGAAACCCCCTTAATATTAATAATTCTTCTAAGACAATCAATGATCATAAGGAGGCTACCTGACAAGTTCACTAGCGCCATGTGACTTGTTAATTAGTGGATGCTTCAAAATAATCGAAAATATGTATAAAATTATGTGTGAAGTAAGAATAGAATGGAGTCATTATGTAGTCATTGATCATCATGGGAAACGTTTATGGGGTCTAAAAGATACATAATTTCAATATCGATAAGTCCCCGTTTTTGCGCAAAATTCCACTAGCATGTCACGTTCCACGTGCAAAGGGTCTCAAACATGTCCATTTGATTTTGTACTTCCCATTCGGTGCCATAGGAAAACGAATGATTTGTTCATGAAAATTTTCATGCATCACCCAAATGAACCATTATTGGTCACATGACACATTATAGATGAGGATAATTATTATCTTTAATAATAATCACATAGCTATATGAGATTGCTGGTCCTTGAATAATAAAGAAAGAAATAAAATTTAAAATGATGAAAGCTTCTCACAAAGATGAGATATATTGATAATCACACTACAGGTTTTATATTCCATAGAAAATCACTATTGGTCTCATTAATTCCCCCTGACATTCCATTTTTTACTTAAAAAAGACCCTAAAAAATTCATCTTCGATCATGAAAAAACATTCTACGGGCTTCCTGATCTTCTGAAGTCCCTTAGACATGATGTCTTCGACTTGTGGAATTCCCATAACAAGACAAAATGGTTAGGAGAAATCCATATGTTTGGGATTTTTCCAATAATAATATAAATAGTGGGAAATTCTCACGGGTTTTTGTTATCATGATTCACCATGAATGACCCATGGTACTATCTTGTAGTGCTTAGGACAACAAAACCCTCATCCATGTCCATATCAAATCATTGAGATACACACTGAAAATGGTATCATATAACAAGTATTGAACGGACTAAAAATATATCTCTCTACTTCAAAAAAACCATTAATCCACATTCCATCGCACCCATGAGTACTTGAGTGAACTTCTTGGAGCGACCAGTAACACAATAAAAAAGGTATTTAGCGCAGTAAAATCTTGGAAACAACCCAACGGATCGTGCAACCTGCATGGAAAATTTTCATGATCACCTAATAGATCACATAAAGTACTTTGGTACTGTAAACCTATTATGTGTAGAAGGTCTCTCATGTTGGATGGGTCAGGTGAAACCTAAAATAATCCAACTCTAGACAATCATGTGGGACATATTAAATAGAAAGATTGAATAAAGATTAAAAATATTGGGTACTAATGTGAATACATATTCACAAATATTTATTCACTTTTAATGACTCACCTAGGTAATGTGATAACATTGGGGCATGTCACTCAAGTCAACTGATATTCCCTAGACATGCCATTTGGATCATGAGATGTCCTTAATACATGTCAACAAAGTCACATGACACAACTCGAGCATCAAACCAATGTATTGGGATGACCTTTGGGGTTTCAAACCAGACCTTCTGATGTCCTTCGACATATCACCAAAGTTTATGTTGCGACACTAGAACATGTCACCTTGGTCTCGTGATTTTATTTATAAAAGTTTTCTAGATCATATGACACCCTCTGAAAAGTTCATCAAAATCTAGAGACACCCTCCAAACATGTAATCCTTTGACAATTGATTTCCTTTATACATTCCATATGGTTATGCAATTTCCTTTTCTCCAAATGTCCTAAAGGCCTTCTTTTTATTTTATTATGGATAATCCCCCTTTTAATGGATGTAGGGGAACCCGTACATGACCCGTAGGCCCAAGGCACAAGGCTCGACATGACTTGAAATACATGACCTGAAGTCCCAGAGGCATATTATGCCCAATACCTGACCCATATTCCCAACCCACTAGAACAGCCCCTCCCCAGCTTCTACATCATTGATCGCATATCTCCCCACCTTGCATTTCAAATCGGCTAGCATTGCTCCATACAAAGCCACATGGTGCCTGGTCCCGATGGTGGTTGCCATACCCTCTCATTCTTCCAATCTGGTAAGCACTGGTTCTGGTTACCGTTATTCTTGTTGATTTGGTCCTCTTCTGGGGCCTCTTCTATGTGAACTGGGCTAATCCATGGTCTTTTTGGCTCGAAGGCCCTAAGGCACGAAGGCCCTTGAGACCCGTAGACCCAAACCGGTGTCCCAAAGGCCCAAATAGTGTGAATAGTTCCGACTAATACATTATTGAATAGTACTGTTGTAGTGATGCTACAGTATTGCTACAATACCCCAAAAATTCACCTCCACCGGGTTTTGAACCTAGGTATCTTGGATGCCATGTAGGACCCCTTACCACTCGAGTATGGGTTCGTTGGTGTCACACCTGACATAGTGAATCATTAGATTGTCATCATACGTGTCTCAACATCCACATACATGTCGAGAACACAAGTAGGATAATTTACCTAGGTTTGATGATGTCCTCTGGAAAAATCATCCCTAATAATGGGATGCCCTCCAGACATTCCATTCATATTATACGACGTAATTCACCAAATTAAAAAGAGGCATCTTATTGTAACTATAAATTTTTTTATGTGACCATACATGTTTAGAACTACTCATACATGTCATATAAATAACGAAAATGTGTTAGGTAGACAATATAGCCATGTTAGGTAGGAATCCCATGACCTGATTACCTTTTCTTGTGGATATATAGATAAATCATTGTGTCTATTCCCCAATACAAAAAAAAATAAGAAGTATTATTAACACTATAACCAAGATATGTATTATGCCATTCTAAGTCTTGATCTCAAATGTACATCTACTTTTTTTTATGTATCCCCCATGTCTCAGACATTTTAACTAGCAAGAACCACTCTCTCACATGGTCTGGTCAATCAGTCTCATCCATCAACGAACTATGAAGACAACTAAACAATGGTGCCTATGATTCCATCCATAACAAACATACATAGGATGGATTCCAAAGGCCCAAAATTCATGTTAAGCTACCAAAGGGATTTCCCAATACATAATTCCCATAACCATATGCAGTGAGACTGATTACATGGTATCCCTTGTTTCTCACATTATGCTTGGATATCGTGGTCTTAGGTACTTTTAGTGGTCATATAATTTTTATCATGAACCTCCATTAGCCAAGGAGACCTTAGTTATTAATCCCTAGTTAGTGGAATGATCTGACTCTCCTCATATAAGGTCATCTATCTATGGGTAGGTCCCAATGGAGTGATCAAACTATGATGAATCAGATTAGTACAAAAACCATGATACATTTGCTGACTTCATAAGGATCAATATTGATACTCGGTCCATATGTTTACATATATATTTCCTTTTCACCTGAGGTTTAACTATTTTTGTTTAATAAAATATGTGGGTTTTGATTCCTACTATAAGAAGGATATATTGGATGAATCATACATGTTCAATATCATCCTGAAAATATTAACTACCTCATTGAATGAAAATAAATTCCAAAGTGTCTGATTATATGGATTAAACATGTAAATAGAAACTCATTAATGGGAAATGGATGACTAACCTCATATACATTCAGATGGACACATTTATAGAACTCCCTTGGTACATAGAAGTGATTCAAAATATAATAATATTGTTTGGGTAACTAGTTCAAGGATGATATTCATGGACATATATTAAATTTATAAGAGAGTCCCAGTGTAAGAAATAATTCCCCCTCCCCAAAAGGGTGTTATGATCCTGATCCCCCATAATGTTAAAGAAGGTGAGTTCCTAGGGGTCATTTTTTATAAAACCCCAATTGACCATATGCCTTTATAAATTATGTCTACACCTAGTTATGGATGTGGGAACCATTGGGAGTTTCTAAGGAAGACAAAAATGAATGTTGAATCTGAAATGAATAATTGTATATAAATAAAACCCCGAAAATTAAACCATCATACCGTGTTGTCCAATCCATGAAAAAACACCTTCTGACAAAACAAAAATGGTGAACCCATCATGAATATCTCAAATAGAAAAATGAGAGGTTTTCCAAGAATCATTCCATTTTTATTGTGTATCTAATGAAAACAAAAAATAGTGATCTTAACATGAATAATTAACATGAAAAAAACATTGGATGATACTTTATATTCAGGGTTCTCATGAAATAATTCCATCCATTCCATGAAAAGCCCACACAATCAAAATGTTCAAATTGGGAATAAGAATGGAAATTTGTGATACCCATGCATACATGATTGAGAATGTTTCATGCATATGTCCAACAAATCTTGTCATATATTAGCCTTACATAACCTTTTTAGATTAATTAAAACATTTTACAAATAGATACCCAAAGGTCATACTATTCTAGTAGCTTTGGAAACAAAGAAACATAATAACTAATACATAATTGAGCTACATTATCTATAACTAGGATATTCATGACTTGAAACCTCCTTCGACACAACAAACATAATAAATATCTTCATAAATAGTGGAAAGGAACATAATATGTGGTGAGATTTGATGCTACATAAACATAAACAAGTGATAAATGAATGCATAAACATGATAATAGGATTATGTGAACGTGATCATATCATTATAATATCTTACATTATATATCATAAGATCAGATACATGAATCATATAATAAATAATGGAAATTTATCAGACGTGGATCATAATAAAATTAAGAACATAACCCTTGAATGTATATCATAGGAATAATTCATTGAAAGTTTTCATACATAAACATGTGATATCACTCACTATATGTGAAGATGCATTGCTAAAACTTATCGAGGAACCTGATGGGAACCACACCTACCTGGTGAGATACCCCATCATCCCTAATTGTAGTCCTTTCCATGTAAGGGATCTAATTACCCCATATTCCCATATTGGATCTGGTTTCCCCATCTTCCAACTTCGCGGTGACTACACCCACTATAAGGGACACACCACCATCTCCAGTTGCAGTAATTTCCTTGAAAGGGATTGGGTTTCCCCATCTTCCCATAGTGGATCATCCCACTGACTTGATTCACATAATTATTTTATGAGATATAAATCTTTACCTATGGAATTGGAGGGAGATAAAGGTCTCACCCATCTCATAATAAAATCATTCATACATGTTCCACATAATAATAAAATTTTCATCATATTGTCACCCATAAAAAGAGATGCATTTTATAAAAATCTTATCATAAAACAATTAAATAAAATGGGTAATAATATCTTTTAATAACATCATAAAATTTGAAAAAGAAATGGGTTTAATAATAATTTCATCAAATCCTAACCCATAAAAATAAGTAGGTTTAAAAAGAATATAACTCACGTAAAAGGAATGGGTGTCACAAGCATCATTCCATCAAGACGTAAACCATTAAGAAATAATATGAATAGATCATTTGGATCATTTCCTTGAAGGGAATGAGTAACATCAACGGATGCCATCTTAGATGTAAAATAACCTGGAAATATATTTTGAATAGAAAATTTGAGGAATAAATCCTTATTTTAATCATAAATAATCAATAAAACATAAAACTATTGGAAACTATTTTACTAAAAAACATGAAAATTTATAAAGAAATCATTGAAAAAAAAATCGAATCATTTTCATTGAAAACATATAAAATGATCTGGTAAACATTCTGAAAAAAATTTTCCATGAAAACATATAATATAATCTTGAAAATATTTTCAAAACTATTTTCCTTGAAAATATATATAATAATTTTGAACAATTTTTTAAAACAATTTTTTTGAAAAAAATCTGAAAGCATTTATAAGAATATTGAATATAAAAAAAATTAAAATCCTTTTTCCCTAAAAATGAGATTAAAATTTCATCTTTTTAAATGCTTTTGATAACATGGTTTTTTCATGTTCATGTTATTTGTCTCAAAAAAGTAAAATTAAGACAAATCTACTTTTTTGATTTGTTAACTATTGAAACAAAAACCCCATGAATATGATATCATAAAATGGATATGAAAATACCTATAAAATTAATTATAACAATCATTGAATATATTCTTCGGTATAATAATCACAAAAAAAATATTTATAAGGCCCCATCCTTAAACATCTTATAATCTAGAATTAAGTTAATAATTCACTTTGAGGATCTTTTTAGGTTTAACATTTAAGAGAATTGGGCCATAACTATTACATTAAATCTCAAATATTACAAAGTAGACACTTCAACTCAGTATACATTTTTTCATTAAATAAAAACCATTGAAAAAATATCCATGTATAATTAATTATTTTAGACATCCTGACATTTTCTAGATCACATCTCGGACCCTAATCATCTTTATGTCCTGTGAAAAACATTTCAAAACATTTTATGAGCATAAAAATATCAATAAGGGTTATAAAAAAATGAAAGAAAACCTTAGTCCATTAAAACATAATATTTTTAACATACCTCAATAAATCATAAGATTTATGAATAACACATAGAAAACATAATTATTAATGGTAACTTGTGGCATCCATAACATACTTACATCGTAGCTTTCACAGCTACATAGGGAGTTACATTTAGAAAACCCATCACAGTATATTCCCTAAATCTATTAGGATAAACATTAACATTTACCTCTATCATGATACCCAATGCATTGGAGTGCTATTTCGGGCTCACCTACCCTAGGATTATCACAAAACCACCAGTATACGTAAACAATTCCCAATAACCCTAACATATTCATAACATATAAAACAAATATAAATGAAAGATAGTATTTTTACATTTCAATCCCAATATATAATACCATGATATTGAAATATTCAATCCATTCTCAAAATAATTTTCGATACCAAAATACATAAAAATAGTACATGTTATTTATTTTCCTTTTAAAAACACTACGGCTTATAGAGGAAGCCAAATATCAAATAATGATCACAGTGTCAGAAAGGTTGTTGTCAGTACATACAATAAAAATTAATATTCCCTTTTTTTAGTAAAACAATACATAGAAAAATATTTCTTTAGAATGAAAAGGAAGGTCAAATATATTTATACACCATATAAAATAATGTCGTGTAGTAAAAAAATATGGCTCAATGAATAGAGATTGAGACGAAGTCCCTTACCTCATGTATGAATTGACTCGTTCATTTTATAAATATCCTGAATAATAAATAAAGATTATTTATACTTGATTCAGAATCTTTTTCATGCATATTATTCCTTTTACATCACTAATTACCACGTTATAAACATTACATAATCAATTAAGTTATTTACGGTCGTTTTGTTGATATATGGTACTTGAGTCAAAAATGAACTTCTAATAATTAAAAGTTGTCCCTATGGTCAAAATTACAATATCTACAGAATTAAAGTCAATATTTATATATCATATTTATCATATATATCCATTATATGTGTGTATTTATAACATTACATAACATTCGGATATAAGAAATGAAATACCCTATTCATTGAGACGGTAAGTCGTACGTATGCATTAATGATGCTTTCATTTCTATTTCATATTTAATAGAATGGAAACATAGTGATACCTAGTTATATTATAATTCTAGTATAATATAATATACTATTTCATTAACTCCATATTTTATACATTCCATGAATGGAAAGGATGAGTCATATCACTTTGAGGGGGCGGTAGTGGGCACTTCCTCAAATGAAATTATCATGTTTACCAATAATTGAAACCATAAAGGTATGATAGAAATGAAAAATAATGAAGTATAGAGAAAATATAAATATAATATATATCACATATAAATAAAATTCCATCTTAATGGCCACCATAAGAGGCGGTTGGAGAAGATTGAACAATCACTATTTCGTGAGCCAGTAGTTCGTCGTCCACAGAAACAGTATGATTGTATCCATTAGATGGAAGTGTGTGGATGTGAAGTTCGAATACTTCTCATTAAAACATCCTAGTATATTTAGGATACTATTTTTTCCATACAATAATGTAATAAAGAGAGTTTTGGGGGTTGTATAAGTGAAATAAAAGAAGAGAACTTAAGGGAAGATGTTACATTTAAATTGGGTAACACCCTTTGATTTGAACAAAAAGGATTTTTTGATGTGCCTTTTGCCTAAGTTAAGCATTCTTGAAGTAAGGGATGGATTTTGGGATCTTTTTAGAGAAGATTTTGGGTTATTCAAGGGGCTTTATAAGAGTGTGTAATGGGATAGAGGCGATGACCATTTATAAGGGGGAGGAGGGGCAATTTAGGAAGTTTGAAATTATTATTTTTTTATAAAGTGATTCTCAGTTTCAAAAGATACAAAACACATTAAATTATAACATAACATGAATATTGTTTGAAATAAAATAATACAATAAGAATGGGATAGGTTATGTAGATTTTTTTAAATTTTATATTCTCATTTGTTTAAATTATTCATTAATAAGTTAATCACTACATCATCATTATGTCAGAAATAATTTTATTTATATTATGTCTAAAAATTATGAATAAAATAGCATGATGTAGGAAATATTTTATATTTAAAATTAATATTAATATTTAAAGAGATAACTTATATAACCCCATGTAAAAAATTTATTTACTAAAAGATATATGTTTATGTCATTTTTGTCTTTATTTTAAATTAATTAATATAAAGTCTTATTATCACTCTTATGTGGCTCCATGGGGACCCATAATGGACCCAAGGATGACCCTAGTCAGACAAATATCATAAAATAGGGTTAATACAAGTTTAAGGGTAATTTAAAATAATTATAATATTATTTTTCCTCTTATTTATCAGATGTACCCTTTATCCATGGTAAATAAAATATTTACTGAAATAAATATTCATAATGTCTAATAATAAAAGTTACATATTTACACAATTTGGAACTCTTGATTACAAATATGGAATCCATTTTTTCAAATTCAAAACATATAAGTGGAAGAAATTAATTTAAAATTAATTCCCATAGTCCATGAAAAAAGCGTGTTTATATGAAATAATAACATTCAAAATATTGACACTTGTTTATGTCCATTTTCAAAGTGAAATTTATTATAATTACCAAAATTGGATTAATTGGTAAAAATATAATATAATTAAACTTTAAAACCAATTAAAAAAATATAACCAAATAAATAATGTAGATGAAAATGCATTTTAGAATTAAAATGCTGTATTTTCACTATTCATTTCAAACTTATCTTTATCATAAAAATATGAAAAATTTTCACAATGTGAATTTTGATGTCACAATTATAAAAGAATAATTTAATTTTTTCAAATAGATCATATAAAAGTGACAAAAACTATATTTAAAATTGTTTCTCTATCAAAAGTTGGTAAAATGACCTTTTGAAGAATGTTATAGTATTTATGCTTAAAATCAGATATTTTCTATTTTAAGCATCTAAAATTTATTTGATAAATGTTAAAACATTTAAAAAACATGTAAAATCATATTGTAGTTACTTCTATTCATTCTAAATATTACAATGGCTCGGGGTTAACAACCATTTAAAAATAATTATATTAATATTTTTCCATATAACTCAACGTTGTGTGCAACGTATGTTTTTAATGAAACACGTTGTTGCGTATCAGTTATTCTATCTATTATAGAACCCCCTTTAAAGTGAAATTAAAATTTATTTCAATAATATTAATAAATATGAAATGTCATATTCTTTATTTACCTGGAATGTTACTTCCTTCCCCCTTTTGGAAATTTCATCCTCACAATTTTATTCACATATCATATAAATGGGGGTATTTATCCCTCATAGAATTCTCATATAACCAAGTTTCCTCTTCAACAATATGGTTTTTTCAAAAAACTTTTATCTGATTGATAACATTATTCCACAACACTTTCTTTCTATGGTCAATAATCTAGACTGGTTGTTCCTCATAATAAATATTGTCTTCTAACTTAACTACTTACGGACTCAAAACATAGGATAGATCTGACATATAATTTCTCAACATTGAAACATGAAAAATATTTTGTACTTGGGTTAAATATGGAGGTATAGACACTCTATATGAATCTGATCCAACTTTATCCCAGATTTCATAAGGTCAAATGTACCTCGGACTCATATTTCCCTTCTTACCAAAACGTATCACACTTTTCAAAGGGGAAAATTTGAAAAAGACATGATCACCAATCTCGAAAGAAATACCCTTCCCCTAGTTATCCACATAACTTTTCAACCTACTATGAGTACTTCTAATGTTCTTCTGAATCAACTAAACCTTTTTTGCCATCCCTTCTACCAATTCTGCTCCCATCAACATCCTTTCACCTAATTCATCCCAAGAAAGTAGAGATCAGCATCGCTTTACATATAATGCCTCAAATGGATCCACCTGTATACTTGAATGAAAATAGTTATTTTAAGAAAACAAAATCAAAGAGAGATGTTGGTCCCAATATCCCTAGTAATCCATTGAAAAAGAACATTGCATATCCTCCATGTTCTGAAGTATTCGTTCTGAATGCACATATGATTGAGTATGAAAAGTTATACTAAAATTTAACTCATCACCCAACGAATTCTGAAAGCCTTCCCAAAAGTTAAAACTAAACCTAGGATCATGATCAGATATAATGGATAGGGGAACTCCATGCAACCGGACTATCTATTTAACAACTAATTGAGAAAGTTGATCTAGAGACAAAGTATCTCGAATTGAAAGAAAATGAACAGATTAAATCAATAGATCAACAATAACCTAGATTGAATTATTTACTTGAGATTTCTTCAGTAATACCATAATGAATTCCATGGATATATTTTCACATTTCCACCCTGGAACTGGTAATTGATGAAGCATCGCTTTTAGAAACGTCATCTCTCCATTAAATAGCTCACATGTCAAACACTTCATAGTAAAGTCAGCAATGTCTCTTTTCCTTTCATCCCACCGGTAATACTCCGAATGGTCTTTGTACAACATAGTACTTCAAAGATGAACTAAAAACATAGAACTATGTGCTTCACATAATAACCCTTTAATCAACTATGAATCACAATGAACACATAATCTATTCCTGAATCTCAAAATACGATCATTATCAATGTTAAATTCATGAAACTTACCCTTCTGAACCAATTCAACATTTTTCCGTAACTCACAATATTCCTTCTTCTCTTTCTGAATTTTGTCTGATATAGATTATTTCACTCACAACTTAAACAAAACAGAGGAATTTTCAGCACCAACAACTTCTATGCCAAATTTCATCAAATATTTTATCAAATGATCTTGTTACAGACATAAAAATGTTAATGTAGCATTAATTTTTCGACTCAAAGAATTAGCTACTTTATTTTCCTTTCCTAAATGATAATGAATCATGCAGTCATAATCATTTTTTAATTATATCCATATCCTCTCTGTCATGTTTAATTATTTGGGAGTTAATATATTCTTTAAATATTTTTGGTCTGTATATATTTCACATTTTAATCAATACAAATGTTTCTTCTGAATTTTTAATGTAAAACAATAGAAGCTAATTCCAAATCATGTGTTGGGTAACTTAACTCATGAGGTTTCAAATGATGTGAATAATAAGCAATTACCTGATGATTCTTAATTTAGTTACAACCAGGTCCTTTCAATGAAGCATCGTTATAGATAAAAAAATTCACTATCTCAAGAAGGTAATTAAAAAATAAGATAATTCACCAATACTATTTTCAATTCTTTAAAACAATCATCACATTGTTTTTTCCCAAATGAACAGAACACATTTTCGAGTTAACAATGTCAGTGGTCGGGATAACTGTGGAAAATTTTCAAAAAGCCTCCAGAAATAACCTATTAAACCAAGAAAACTATGGATCTCAGTTATATTTGTGGGTCTTGGGCATTCTTCAACAACTTTTGTTTTAGCAGGATCAAAAATTACCACCTTTTCTTGAAACAATGTGACCATGGAATGATGTTTTTTGTAACCAAAAATCACACTTGCAGAATTTACCATATTATTTCTTTTCTTTTAATGTTTTCAAGACAACCCTTAAATGAATTTCATGTTCTCATTTACTTTTGGAATAAACCAAAATAACATCAAGGAACACAACCACAAACTTATCTAGGAACTCCCGAAAAATTTCATTCATAATATCCATGAATATATAAGGTGCATTGGTAAATCCAAAAGGCATAACCAAAATTTCATAATGGAAATATCTAGTATGAAAAATGGTCTTCGTAATATATTCTTGAATTACTTTCAAATGATGGTACCCCGACCTCAGGTCAATCATCGAAAAATTATGATCTCCCAAGATCTGATCAAGAAAATCATCAATATGAGGATAAGGATACTTGTTCTTTATAGTGATGTAATTCAATGCTCTATAATCAATGCAAAGTATCATTGAACCATATTTCTTTTTAACAAAAAACACTAGAACACCCCATGGTGATGTGAAAGGTCGAATGAAACCTTTATCTAGTAATTCATGAAATTGTTTCTTTGACTCTAAACATTCAATTTTAGAAATTCAATAAGGGGTTTTTGAAATTTGATTAGCATCAAGAACAACGTCAATAGTAAATTCCACCTCCTGATCCGGTATTATACCTGGAAACTCCTTAGGAAAAACATCAAGGTGCTCATTCTTGCACACAAACTGAAAATATTTCTGAAAGGAAGCCTCTTTATCTCTGCAATAAATCTTAGCATGATAAACAGAAATCCAATCCAAACCCAAAATAACATCAATCTCTACTAGAGTCAAAAAAAATGGTTTCAAAGTAGATTCTTTTCACACACAAGTACATGAAGGTTCATATGATTTCTTTTTTCCCTATAATTTCCTCAAGGTGTTTTCATCATAAGTTTAGGATTCATATATTGAGATAGAATTCCCAATTTACCCAAAAATACACAGAAATAAAAGAATGTGTAGAACCTGAATCAAAAAACACAATGGCATAATCTGAACAAACAAATAGTGTGCCTGATACTACATCATTTGATGGCCCAACATCTACTAAAGTAGATGAAAGGTATTTAATAACCCCTTTCTAGTAGTGTCAGACTACATTCCCTTAGTTGAGTTCTTTGTAGGACACTATTTGCATATTGACCCATTTCATTGCACTTAAAAAAATTTCTAACATTAAATAAGATTGTGTCTTACCATTACCCAGATCCTTTTCAGTTCAATTACATTCCTTGTGCCCTATTTTACCACATCAGTAGAACTTACCAAATTTTAAAATACATTCCCCAATGTGATTTTTACCCCAATTTTCCAAAATTGTAATCTTTAGTTTATTACCATCAGACTCTTTTGACGAGTTCTTCCCTTTCTCCTGCCGCATCGACCACTTATATTGTTTTTTTTTCAAAGAACACCTGATTATAGGAAATCTCCATTTCCGCCTTCTCCACACATCGAACATCTTTTTTCATAACTTTTGAACTCCTAAGGAGATAAACCCCTATGATAATTTGGTTTTAATAATGAGTAAAAATGATTGATTTTAGTATCAGTATATCGTATGAAATTTGGATTATACCCTACCAGTCGAGTGAATTTTGATTTATAAGACGTCATTGAGTTATCCACCTATGTCAATTCCAAGAATTTTTTTCCATCCCAAGACAAACCACCTTAGGAAAATATTTCCCAAGAGACAAACATTTTATTTCATCCTAATCATGAGCACCAGTCTCCTCAATATCCCTGATATTTTTCACCATTGACCACCACTGATCAGCTTCACCTACCAAATAATTATTAGTGAGACTATACTTTTGATGTTTTGAACACCCCCTGACATCAAAAATATTTTCCATTTCTTTAATCAACCCTTCATCTAAATTAGGGTCAGATGATCCTCTGAATGATAGGGGATGTTTCCTCATGAAATGCTCCACTACTGACATGTGCCTCTGTGGTTGATTTGGCTGATCTTGTGCATGGATACCACCACAATTTACAGCCTATGTCAACTATCCCATCACTGCAAAAAACCATTCAGTTATGATTTTAATCATCTCAGGTTTTTTATTTGGAAGGTTGTCTACCTCTTGAAGTCATCCCATCATAGTTTCTATGTTTCCTCTATGGAAAACTATTCTGATCACACAAATACTATAACCAACATAGCATGGTAATTTGTAAATGATATATCATTTCAATCTTAATATAAATTAATTTATTGATTTTAATTTAACAATACCCTAATCCTAATGTAAACTAAATAGAATTTTGATACCAACTATAAGGCCCTATCTTTAAACATTTCATAATCTCAAATTAACATAATAATTCACATTGAGGATATTTTTAGGTTCACAGTTTCAGAGAATTGAGCCATAACTATTACATTACATCTCAAATATTAAAAAGTAGAAACTTCGACTCATTATCCATTTTTTTATAAAATAAAAACTCTTAAAAAAGAATCTTTTTTATTTCCATGTTTTAGATAGCTTGACTTTTCCATGATCCCATCCTTGACCCTATTCATCTTTTTGTCCTATGAAAAACATTTAAAAACTTGGGTTGAACATAAAAAGATCTGTAAAGGTTATAAAATAAAGAAAAAAAATTATTCAATAAAAAAATAATCCTTTTAAGATACATTCTGAAATCATTAGAATTATTAATAACAAATATAAAACATAAATCTTAATGGTAACTTATGTCATCCATAACATACATGCGTTGTAGCTTTCTAATCTACGCAGGGAGTTACATTTGGAATACCCATTCCAGTATATTCCCACAATCTCTTAGGAGAAACATTCATGTTTACCTCCGTCACATTACCAAATACATTTAAGAGCTATCTCAAGCTCATCCACCCTACTTTTATCACAGAACAACCCGTATATGTAAACGATGACCAAAAAACATAACATATTCATAACACAAAAAACAAATATAAAGGAATGCTAACATTTCTACATTTCAATCACAATATATCATTTCAATATATTAAAATAATAAATCCATTCTTGAAACCATTTCAATACCAAAATACATAAAAAGTGTATATGGTAATTATTTTCCTTTTAAAAACACTACGGTTTGTAGAGAAATCTAAATAAAAAATAATGCTTACGGTGGCTGAAAGATCATTAAAACCACTTATGTCAAAATGTAACATTCCCTTTTTCGTTTAGTAAAACACTATGTAGAAAAAGATTCCCTCTGAATGAAATGAAAATAAAAACGATTTTATACTCCATATCAAATAAAGTCATGTAGAAAACAAAATATTCCTCAATGAATGGAGATTGAGACGAAGTCCCTTACCTTGTGTCTGACATGACTCGTTTGTTCATTAAATCTACTTAATAACAAACTAATGTTAATTTCTTCTTACCTAGGAACCTTCTTCAAGTTAATTATTCCTTTAAAATCACTTATTACCATGGTATAATCATTATATAATCAATTATGTTAATAACAGTCATTTTGTCGATATTTGGTACTTGTGTCCAAAATGAACTTCTTATAATTTCACGTCGTCCCAGTGGTCAAAATTCAATTATATATAGAATTAAAATAATTATTTATATAATGTATATATCATATATACCCAGTATATATATTTATTTATAATAGTACATAACATTTTTAGATAAAAATGAAATGCACCATTCATGGAGACGGTAAGCGGTATATACGCATTAACCCTAATTTCATTTCTATTCCATATTTAGTGGGAGTAAAACATAATGATACATAGGTATATCATTATTACAGTATAATATAATATATAATTTCATTAACTCTATCCTTTATACATTCCAAATATGGAATGAACGAGTCATAACACTTTGAGGGGGCAGTAGTTCACACTTCCTCAAATGAAATTATCGCGTTTAACCATTATGGAAACCATAAAAGGAGGCTATAAAAAATATAAAAAAATATAGAGGAAATATAAATATAATATATATTACATATGAATACATTTCCACCATAATTTTCTCCATAAGTGGTGGCAATAGAATATTGAACAATCATCGTTTCGTGAGACAGTAGTTTGTCAAGTACAGAAATATTATGTTCTTAACCATTAGGTAGAGGTGTGAGGAAGGGTAGTTAAAATATTTCTCACAAAAATATACTAATATATTTATTATACTATTTTTTCATCAAATAATTGAATAAAGAGAGTTTAAGGGTTGGATAAGAATAATAAAATATGAGAACTTGAGGGAAGATGTCACCTTTAAATCGGGTATCTTCATTTGGTTTAAACCCAATGATTTCTCGAAGTGCCTTCTTTCTAAGGTAAGTCTTATAAGAGGAATAGAAGGATTTTGGGAGCTCATTGGATTAGTGTTTGGATGATCCAAGGGTTATGAGAAGTGAGTGTAATGGGTTAGAGTTGGTGGCCTTTATAAAGGTGAGGAGCATCTTTTTAGGAAAGTTTGATGGTATTATTTTATTATAAAATGATTCTCAGTTTCAAAAGGACCAAAACTCCTTAAATTAAAATATAAGATTATTTTAGTTCAAAATAAAATCATCAAATTATGATTGGATTGGTTTTGTATATTTGATTACATTTTATATTCTCATTTATTTAAATCATTCATTAATAAGGTAATCACTACATCATCATTGTGTCAAAAATAATTTATTCATATGATGTCTAAAAATATAAAAAATTAATATAATGTAGGAAATATTTCAACATTAAAATTAAAAGTTATAGTAGAAAGGATAATATATATAACCCCATGTAAAAATTCATTTACAAAAAACATATTTGTTTATGTCACTTTTGTCTTTACTTTAAATTTGATAATATAAAGTGACATTATCACTCATAAGTGGCTCCATGGGGTCCCAAAATTGACCCAAGGATTCCATTATTTGAAAATATTTCATCCAATAGGGTTGGGACAAGTGTAAGGGTAATTTAAGATTATTATTATATTATTTTTTACCCTAATTTACTAGATTTAACCATTAACCATGGTAAATAAAATATTTACTAAAATAAAAAAATTCATAATATTTAAAAATAAAAGTAATATATCTACAAAATTTGGACCTCCTAAATCAAAATAGGGAATCCATTTTTCCTATTTCGTAACACATAAGTGGCATAAATTAATTTAAAATTAATTTCCATTGTCAAAACAAAAATCTTGTTTTTACAAAATAATAACTGTCAAAAGATTGACAAATTTTATGTCCAATATCAATATAAAATTACTTAAAATGACTAAAATTGGATTAATTGGAAAAATATAATCTAATTAAGATTTAAATCCAAAAAAAAAGAAAATATAACCACATAAATAAAGTAGATGAAAAGGCAGTTTTTAATTTAAATGCGGTACTTTTCATTATCCATTTCAAAAAAGAACTTTTTCAGAAAAGATAAAAAATTTAACCAACACAATTTTGATGTCCCAATTCTAGAGAAGAATTTTATTTTGTTAGATAAAATAGATAAAAGTAAAAAAAACTATATTTAAAAAGGGTTTTCTATCAAAAGGTGATTAATGACATTCTAATGCATATTAGACTATTTATGCTTAAAATCAGATTCTTTCTTATTTAAAGCCTCTAGAATTTATTGGATAAATGTAAAAACATTTAAAAATATGTATAATCATGTTGTATTTATTTCTTTTCATTAATTCCATTGAAATTTCTAGGAGTTAACAACCATTTCAAATAATTATATTAATACTTTTTAGTATAACTCAACTTTGTGTGCCACGTCAGTTTTCAAAGAAACCCATTGTTGTGTATCAGGTATGCCATCGAACATAGAATACCCTTAAAATTAAAATAAATATTTAATTAAATAATAATAATAAATATGAAAATTTTATATTCATTATATACATAGGATGTTACATCCTTTCCCCCTTTTGGAAATTGTGTCCTAAAAAATTTATTCACTTGTCAAATCTAAGGAAGTTTTTATACCTCATAGAATTTTTATATTTCCACATTTCCTCTTTAACCATATGGGTTTTCTATATAAAAATTTCCCAATTGATTACCTTATTTTGTAACACATACTCTCTATGATCAAGAATCTGGATTGGTTGTTCCTCATAGGGAGGTTTGTCATCTAAATGAACTACCTCTGGGCACAAAAAAAGAGATAGATCTAGATTATACATTCTCAACATGGAAACATGAATAACATTATGTACCTAGGTTAAACATGGAGGTAAAGCCACTCTGTACACAAATTATCCAACTTTCTGTAGGATTTCATAAGGTCCATGGATCCTCGGACTCATTTTTTTCCTTTTCTTACTAAAACACAACACAATTATTCATGGAGAAACTTTAAGAATGACATAATCCCCAACCTAGAAAGAAAGATAATTCCTCTAGTTATCAACATCACATTTCTACCTACTATGAGCTGTTCTTATGTTATTCTGAATCAACTGATCCTTTTCCACCATCTCTTCTACCAATTCTTGTCCCGCCAACTTCCTTTCACCTACATGATCCTAAAAAGCTAGAGTTTTACACCACTTTCTTTGTAATGACTCAAATGGAACCATTTGTATACTATAATGAAAATTGTTATTATAAGAAATCTCATCCATATAAAGATGATGGTCCCAAAACCCTGGTAATTCAGTGAACAAGAACATAACATTTCCTCCAAAGTCTGAATTGTTTGTTCTTACTGCCCATCAGATTGGGGATGAAAAGCTGTACAAAAACTTAATTCAGTACCCAATGACTTCTGAAGTCCTTTCCAAAAGTTATAAGTAAACCAGGGATAAATATCAGATACAATAGAGTGGGGAACTCCATAAAACTAAACTATCTTTTTAACATACAATTGAGAAAATTGATCTAGTTACAATGTATCTCAAATTGGAATGAAATGATTAGATTTAGTCTATCGATCAACAATAACCAAAATTGAATTATTATCTCAAGACTTACTTGGTAATCTAACAATTATGTCCATTGATATATTATTCCATTTCCACTCTAGCACCTGTAAAGGCTTAAAGATCCCTTTCGGTAACTACCGCTCTGCTTTAACCTGATGAAAAGTCAAACAATTCACCGTAAAGTCCGCAATATATCTTTTCATTCCATCCCACCAGTAATACTCTCAAAGATCTCTTTACATCTTAGTACTTCCAGGATGAACTGATAAAGGTGAACTATGAGCTTCAAATAATAAATTATTCTTCAATTGTAAATCACAAGGCCCAAATAATATATTCTTAAACCTCAAAATAAAATCATTATCAATGTTAAATTCATGCAACATACATTTTTAATCCAGTTCTACCATTTTCTGTAACTCACTTTCATCATTCTACGCATGCTTAATTCTCTTTGATATAAAATATTTCAATGACACCTAAAAAAATAGAGGAATTTCATGCACCAATAACTTCTATGATAATTTTCATCAAATCTTTAATCAATGGATCTTGTTCTAAACGTAACAAGGTTAATGTAGCATTACATTTTCTACCCAAAGAATCAACAACATTATTTTCCTTTCATAAATGGTAATGAATCTTGCAATCACAATCCTTGATTAATTCTATCCATATCCTCTATCTCATTTTTAATTCTTTTTGAGTGAATATATACTTTAAATTTTTTTGGCTAGTATATATTTTAAAATTTTCTCCATAAAAATGATGCATCCAAATTTTTAAAGAAAATACAACAACTGCTTATTCCAAATCGTTTGTACGGTAATTTAACTCCTAAGCTTTCAAATAATGTAAAGCATAAGCAATTACCTGATTATTTGGCATTTGGACACAACCATGTCTTTTCAACGAAGCATCACTGTAGAAAACAAATTCACCATCTCTGACAGGTAATGCCAAAATTGTAGCATTCACCTGTCTTTTTTTCAATCCACGAAATCAATCAAAGCATTCTTTTTTCAAAATGGTCCTAACACATTTTCATGTTAACTTAGTCAGTGGGCTAGATAACCGTGAAAAATTTTCCTCTAACCTCCAATAATAACCTTCTTGACCATGAAAACTATGGATCTCAGTTATATTTGTGGGTCTTTTCCATTCTTCAACAGCTTTTATTTTATCCAGATCAATATTTATACCATTTTTTTAAACAAGGTGACTAAGAAAGTAAATTTTTCGTAACCAAAACTCACACATTTTTAATTTACCATACAGTTTCTTTTCTTTTAAATTTTTCAAGACAACCCTTAAATTACTTTCCCACTCCTCTTTACTTTTCGAATGATCCAAAATATCATAATGAACACAACCACAAACATTTCAAAGATCTCAATGAAAATTATATTCATTAGATCTATGAATAAAACAGGTGCATTGGTTAACCCAAAAGGCATAACCACAAATTCATAATGGTCATATATTGTACAAAATGTGGTATTCAGAATGTCTTATTCCTTTATTTTCAACTGATGGTACCCCGACCTCAACTCAATCGTCGAAAAATACTGAGCTCCTTGGAGTTAATAAAACAAATCATCGATATGAGGAAAATTATACTTTTTATTAACAGTGATGTTATTCAATGCACTATAATCAATGCAAAGTCTTATTGAACAATATTTCTTTTAAAAAAGAGAGGAGCACCCCATGGTGATGTTCTAGGTCGAATGAAACCTTTATCTAATAATTCCTGAAATTGTTTCTTTAACACTAAATGTTTAATTTCTTCCATTTGATAAGGGGTTTTAAAATTGTATTAGCATTAGGAACTAAGTCAAACATAAATTTAACCTCTTTATTAGGTATTATAATGGGAAATTAATCAGGAAAAACAAAGATGTTCACATTTACTACTGGCACATCATTAATCTGAACAGTTCCTTTTTTTCAACAATATGTTCAAGGTAACATTCATTTATATATTTTACATGTTTCTCAAATTCCTAATATGTTACTAAAATTTATGGTTCATTCTAGTACACTAACTGAAAATCATTCTTAAGTGAAACCTCCTTAGCTCTGCAGTCAATCTTAGCATGATAAACAAAATTCCAAACCATACCCAAAATAACATCAAAATCTACTAAAGGCAAAACAAAAAGGTTTTCCGGTAGATTCATTCAATACACAAGTACATGAATGTTCTTATGATTTCTTTTTGTCTCAAAATTTCATCCATGTTTTTACCATATGTTTAGTATTCATATATTGAGATGAAATCCCCAATTTACTAGAAAATTTATTAGAAATGAAAGAATGTGTTGACCCTGAATGAAACAACACATTTTCATAAACTGAACAAACAAACAGTGTACCTGAAACTACGTCATTTGACGACCCAAAATCTACAGAAGTAGTTTTAAAGGATTTAACCACCCATTTTTTCTTACAGTTCGGCAACTTTCAGTCCGTTGAGTTATTCTTTGGACACTCATTTTCATAATGACTCTCTTCATTAAACTTAAAACATTTTACTAATTGTAAATAAAATTTTGTCTTACAATTAAAATAATATTTTTTAGTGAAATTATGTCTCTTATACTCCATTTTACAACATTGGTATCACTTAATAGAATTTAAAATACATTCCCAAAAGTGGTTTTTACCACAATTTTCACAAACTATAAACTTATGTTTCTTACCATCAAACTTTTTTGAAGAGTTATTCATTTTGTCTACCACCTCAACCTCATATTTTTTTGATTTTAAAAGAACACGTAATCATGGGAAAACTCCATTTCCATTTTATCTATGCATTGAACAAATTTATCATAATTTATGAACTCATGATAAGCTAATGTAGTTCTATAATATGGATTTAATATATAGTAAAAACAATTGATTTTAATATCATGGTCTTTAATAAAATTTGGAGCATACCTTTTTAGTTGAGTAAATATTGCTTCATAAGCTGCCACTGACCCATCCTTATACCTCAATTCCATGATTTTTTTCCATCCTAATATGAACCACCATAGGAAAATTTTTCTCAAGAAACATAACGTTGAGATCATCTAAATCAATGAAATCAATCTCCTCACTATCCATGTAATTTTTCACCACCGACCACCATTGATCAACTTTACCTTCAATATAGTTAACAGTATGTTCATTACTAATTAGATGGAAGTATGTGTATGTGAATTTCATAACCTTAATATAATAAAATATATTTATATTGATGATTTGTTTTTTCATATAAAAATTTAATATGTATATTTAAAGTATTGTATAAATAAAATAACAAAAAATAGCATGAAGGGACGGTGTTACCTTTTAATCAGGTAACACTTTTTCATTTTCGAAAAGTTATTCCTTGGAATGATTTCATCCCAAAAAGATGATTCAATTAGTAAATAATAAATTTTGGTAAGTTTAGTGGTAATTTATTTTTAAAAATAATACATTTTATAGGTGGTAGGAATAGTTATATTTGGTGGATGTTAATAGGAAAGGGAGGGAACATACTGGTCATTTTTTAAAACCAGTTAGGTGTACCCAAAATTTTACCATAAAGAGTAATAAAATCCCAAAAAACACAATAATTTAAGTCTTATTCCCTAAATATGTCCATAAAATGTGTGTTGGAAAATTGGATAGGTCAGCTAGGCCCTTAAGATTAATATTTTATCCCTTATAAATTAATTTTTACCTTAATAGCTATAATTATTTTTAACTACATTCACTAATATTTTGGTTGAAAAATAAGTTAAAAATATTAGAAATTATTAATTATAGTTATTAGAAATATTGAATTAATTTATTCAAAATAAAAATTGTGTCAGAAATTAATTTCATATTAATTTCAAAGATGGGACGACAGTACGAATTTTTAAAGTAAAAGAAATCGAAAGTTTACTATGTATTGTACATCCAGTTTCAATGTGAGATTGTTTATGGTGATCTACATTGGGATAATTAATAAAAATTGGATTTAATTAAACATTAATCCTAAATTAAAATATAATATGGCTATATAAATAAATTATATGAAATATATTGTTTTTAATTACAATTCAGTATTTTTCACTATTCTTCCAAAATGAAGTTCCTCAGAATAATCCCAAAAATTCACTCTTAGATAATTTATAAATTTTAAATGAAAAAAATAAGTTCTTTTATCAAATTCAAATTCTAAATGTTTCTAAAACTCCTTTTATAATTTTTCATATATGGACATGAAAAGTAGTTCTTTTGGGAAAATATTATTTTCTAATATAAAATGACTTTACCAAAAATTATATTTGTCTTTATTAATATTTTCTATATATATAAAACAATAATAAAAAATATATTATAAGTTTTTATTACTATTATTATTAATATGTTTAACATCTAGGTTATAATTATCTCATTTAATTAATTATAACAATAAAATGATGTTTCGTAAAAACTCAATGTTGTGTGTTATGTACAGCAAGTCATTATTGCATGTAACACAAGCCTTGTTGGTGTCATGTGAAAGGACTATTTTAATTAGTGTTATGTAATACATTAATCTTATTTCATTTCAAAAATGATCCATAAAAACTCTGTGGTATTATAGTCTACCCATATATAATGAATTACTCTCTCCAACATCATCATTATTACACTAAAAAATAAGAATACTTCTGCTTCATTGTATCCTCATTTTCCCACATAGCTTCCTCTAACTAGTTATTTCTCCACATAAACATAACCAGGTGAGTGGTATTTTTCCATAGAACTTTCTATGTATGATCTGATATTTCAACGGGTTATTCCTCATAAGAAAGATATTACCCCCACGATATGTCCTCTATGTTCAGTAAATTTAAAGGGACATGTGTGTACTTCATCATGAGAGATACCAGAAACACATCATATACTTGAGAGAGTTTTTTATGAAGTTCCATGTTATAGGATATGATCCTGATACGATCAATAATTTAAAATGGGTCGATACACCAAGGGCATAGTTTCCCTTTCTTCCTGAATTACATATCCTTCATCCTGGGGGAGATTTGTAAAAACCACTTATCACCAACTTCAAATTCTATATCTCACCATTAGTTATCAGTATAAATTTTTTTCATAATTTGAGATGATTTGATATGATGATGAATGTATCTAACATTCTCTGCTATTTCTTTATCAATCTTAGGTCCTAATAACATTATTCCTCCAACTTCATCTGAGTACAATGGAGCTCTCAATTTATTCCCATATAGGGGTTTATAATGTGTCATTTAAATGATTGAGGGAAGATTTTATTGTAAGAAAACACAACTAGATGAAGGTTTTGATCCCAAAATTCTATGAAATCTAGAGAAAAAAATCTCATCACATCTTATATAGTTTAAATTGTTCTTTCAGACTGACCATCTCTATAAGGATGAAAAGAAGTACAAAAAATAAATTCTATGTCATGTACTTGCTGAAGACGTTTCCAAAACTTATATTTAAAGCTCATATCTAGATCTGATACAATGAAATGTGATAGACCATAAAACTTTACCACATTATTAATGTATGTCTTGGAAGGATGATCCAGAGAGAAGTATTCATTAATAGCGATGAATTGTGATGACTTTTTAAGGAAATCAAATACCACCCATATAGCATTAAACACTTTAGATGTATTTGTGTGTCCAATGAAAAATCCATATTAATGTCCTTCCATTTCCCTTCCTCTATGGGTAATGGATACAACATCCATTTAAAAAAATTTCTTTCATCCTTAACATGTTGGAATACCAAGAACCGATATACAATGTCTTCAATATCTCTCTTCATGACATCCCATCATATGTATTCATTCAAATCCCCATACATCGTTTTACTTCCATGATGAATATATAATGATGAAATTAAATATTCCTCCAATAGTACCTTATTTAAATACACTATGGAAGGAACACATACATGATTCTTAAACATTGTTATTACAACATGATCATGGTTAAACATAGGAACATTGATAAATTTCATTTGTAGCTCCTCATCTTCCTTATACGCCTCCTTAATCATAAGAAAGATATAGGGTTGAACATTCATTTTTGAAATATAAAATTTTCCCTTCCCTCAGTATTTCTAGCTCCATCCATTGAAAATCCATAAATATTGTAACTTTTTTATACCTATCATGGATAAGATAACGTGATCCTTTTGACACAATTCATCAGCAACCTTGTTCACTTTCCCAGGGTCATAATGTGTTGAGAATTCATAATCCATTATCTTCTACAACCATATTCTATGACACATGTTCATATCCTTCATGTGTGAAAATGTATTTCAACCATTTATGATCTATATATATATTACACTTTACTCTATAATTATAGGTCCTCCATATCATTAAATATAAATATTACCGCTGATAACTTCAGATCATGAGATGGGTAATTGTTTCTCATGAATCATTATCTTCTATGAGGAATAAGTGACAACCATATTATTCTTCATAATAACATATCAAAGTAATTTATTAGATGCATCACTAAATATTTAAAACCAGTCTCTACTATAGGGTAATGTATGAATAGGTTCACGGAAAAACATTATCTTATGTTTCTTAAAAGTTTCTTCACATTCATCTGTCCAAAGGAACTTTACAATATTCCATGTTAAATTGGTTAGTGGATTGTATATTCATTAAAAATTGTCAAAAAAACATGTATAATATCCAAAAAAACCAATAAATCTACTGATCTCAGTCATTATGGTTGGTCTAAGAATGTATTCAAGAGCCTCCTTCTTTGATGGATCATCCATTATACCATCTCTTAAGATTATATGACCCTAAAATGAAACATTTTGATTAAAAAATTCATGAATTGTAATTTTTTTATATGTATTCTCATTTTTTAGGTCTTTAGTACAATTATCAATTGGTCTCCTTTATCTTTATTTCACTTTTAAAAGATAAAAATATAACCTATAAAGACTACCACAAACTTATTAAGGCAATAATGAAAGACTCTATTCATTAAATACACTAACATGGAAGGAAAATTAGTAAGACCATAAGGAATTACTAAAAATTCATAGCATCATTACCATACGTGGAATTTCATCCTAGGTATATTCTATTTCTTTAACCTTAATTGATAATATCCCTAATGAATGTTAATCTTAGAAAGGTATTGAGCTCCATGCAGTTGATCAAACAATTCATCAATTTAGGGAAGATGATATTTTTTCTTGATTTCGATCTTCCTAAACTCTAGATAATAAATGAAGTGTCACATTGATCCATATTTCATTTTCATAAAAAAGAATAGGTGCACCCAATGGTTACACACATGGCTGAATGAGTCCCTAATCAAGGTTCTCTCGGATTTTCTTCATTAATTACTCCAACTCACTTGGGACCATTGTATATGGAGTTATAAAAATTTGTGTGGAACTGGGTATGTGTTCTATTGAGAACTCAATTTCATGTTTTGGTGTAAGGCTGGGAAACTCATCTAGAAATACATCCAAAAATTCATGTACCATAGGTACATCGTCAATTATGATTTTATCCCCAACTATTTTAGATAAACATATCTTACTAATTGGAATTAAGACCCATATTTGAATTTAATATCCACAAGGAGTTTATAAATATCATCACATTGATGGATGTTCATAGGAAGGTTTTAAATGTCAAGTTTAACTTACCATCATTAACAATTGATTTGTGATTTATACAAAAAAATGAAATCCATTCCTAAGTTGACATCAAATTCAACCAGAGGATGAATGAAAAGATTTATCAGAAGAACATTCCCACAAATATCTACCATAGATGATTCATAGGCATAAGATGAAATCATCATACCATTATTGTGTTGAATTTTTAATTCTATATATAATCATTTTAGGTAAATCTTCATACACTTATAAAATTATTTTGATATGGAAGAGTGGTAGATCTATAAAAAATAATATTTTATAAGTACTAGAGTTGGGGGTAAGTGTACATTTCACCAAATAATTATCTCAACCCTTATCATAAATAGTTATTGCATGATATTTTCCCATGTCTCTTAGTTTAATAGGTTGTCGAAATCGATCATCATCATCAATAGACCTTGGGTTTTGGAACTAGTTATAATAATTCACATTATCTTTACACATGAATAACTATAGTTTGGGAGGTGAATTCTATGTATGTTTTCCTATAATTACATCGATAGAAAACTTATTCCCATTAGTGTGGAAATAAATTTCCTGATAGTCTCCCCTTTTGTATATAACACATTTATTGAAACACATAAGACAAATACCTCTAGGTTTCCTTCCAAAGTTAAAACATAAATAAAATATCATTTTTTTATCTTCACGGTGTTTAAATTTTTTTGAACCATTTATTCCTTTTCTTGTTAAAACCATGAGATTGATATATAACTACATCCTATATTTCAAGTTTGATTGAACAACTCAGTATCTCTACATAGCTACTAATGTATCTTATGGAAAATTCCCTTCTAACACTTATATTTAATCCACTAATGAACCTATCAACTTTCATATCTGGTTTTATGATAATTCCAGAAGCATACCTCACATGTCTTGTGAAAATATCCTTGTAGGTACCAATAGATTCTTCTTAATTTCTCTTCGACTCAAGGAACTCTTGTTTCATCTTCATATAAATAATACAAGGAATGTAATTTTTTTAGAAAATTTTCTTGAACTCATCCTAATCCATGGATTAAATTTCATCTTAATTCCTTATATTATTGAATAATGTCCTAATTTTTTTACATCATCTTGTTATTAATAAACAACTATTATGACTTTCTCTTGATATGAACTCTAGCGAACGAAGAATACATTTTTAGTTTTATTGATCCAGTGTTCAGTAACATGTGGATCAGAATAGCCTCTAAAAGAATGTGGATGGTTTGGAATATTGTTATTCTTGGGTAAATATTTTACAAAGACACATCCACTTGTAGTATCCATAAATGGATGTATTTCTAAGAAACCACTACCTCTATCTTTTACCAAATCTGAATCACATTTTCCTATAATTTTCCTTATCCTTAGACTTGTCCTAAGATATGTCCATAGTTTTATCACTAAAATTTTATCCTCGTAGTTTCCAAATGTATACTAAACCATATCTACAATACTAACTTTATATTCCCTCTCTTTTCATACATATAAACTTATAAAAAAAATTTGTAATACATAAAACATTATAAAAATAGGCCCATAGATTCCTTACTAGTGTAGTGCCTTTGGAAACATGGAAACATCACCTCCAGTACATAACTGAGCTATATTATATCCCAGTAGTTTATACTTGACTAGAACCCTTCTTAGACACATCAATCATAATACTTATCTTCTTAACCAGGGAAAGGAAACAAAAAAACGGTGAGATAAAATGATTAGTAAGGGTAAATAAGGGAGATATATAAGCAAAAATATGGGAATAAGAATATGTGAACGTTATCATAATATTATAAGATCACAACCTACATATCATAAGATCATAAACATGAGTTGTTGAATAAATCTTTTTTGTTCATAATGCATAAATCATATATAAATAAATAACATAAGCCACGAATTTATATCATAGTAATAATACATGGAATTGTGGAATATATAAACATTTGATATCATTACATAAAATTCAATATGCATTGAGAGAACTTGTCAAGGAACTTCATGGGAACCACACATACTAGTTGAGACAAACCATAATCCCGGGTCACCATCCTTTCTTTGCATGGGATCTTTTTTCCCCATCTTCCAATAGTGGATCTGGTTTCCCTGTCTTCCAAATTTATGGTAACTACACTTACTGGGCACGACACACCATGATCCCCTGTCGCAGTCATTTCCTTGTTTGGGATATGATGTTCCTGTCCTCCCATAGTAGAACAATTTCATCGACTTGATTCACATAATTATCACATGAGATATAAATATCTACCCAATTCATTCAAGGGATATATATGTCCCACCCATTCCATTATAAAATCATTCATACATGTTCCATAAGATAATAAAACATTCATCATATCAGGATCCTTAAAAAGAGATGAGTTTCATAAACAACCTATCATAGTCCCATGAAACTGAATGGGTAACAATAAATTTTAATCCCATAATAACCTATGTAAAATAGATAGGTTTCTTAATAATTTCATCAAATCATAACACAAGAAAATAATCAGGTTTCAAAAAAATATAACTTGAGGAAGAGTAATTAGTTTCATAAGTACTATTACATAAAAACATAAACAATAAATTAATAATATGAATGAAACCATTAGATAATTCCTTTTAAGGTAATTATTAACATAAAAAATGTAATATTATATATATAATAACTTGAAAATAAATTTTGCAAAAATTTCTTAAGGAAAATATTATTTCTTCCTAGAAAAACTTTCATTAGGAGATATAACATTTTGAATACTATTTTCTTGAAAATAAATATGAAAAAATATAAAAAAAATTAAAAACTTTTAGAGACCATTTTCATTAAAAACGTATAAATATTTCATGAAAACATTTAAATAACCATTTCTCTTGAAAAATTATAAAATAGTATAAAAAATATTTTGAAACCCATTTTCTCTAAAAAGTTATAAAAATGATTGAAAATGTTGTGAAAACCATTTATTTTAATGTAATTTGAAAACTTATAAAGGAATATTGAGAACCATAAAACAATTTTAAAATACTTTTTCCTTTAAATGATCATAAAAGATCATATCGGACAACATTTTTTAAAACATGTTTCTTGAGGTACATGGCATTTGTCTCAAAGAAGAAAAATTGAGACAAAACTACTTTTATGATTTCATAACTCTTCAAATATAAACCCCAAGAAAGAGATATCCTAAAACCTAAAGGTAAATACCTGAAACATTAAGGATAAAAATCATATATTATTCTCATGGGAATTATAATCACCAATAAAAATAGATGAATGGTGAATAACGCATTAATCTCAAAAAATACAAATGAGACTAGAAATCCCCTAACCTTATGTCTTGACTCACGTCATACTTATTCAAACCTCCAGTATAATAAATATAATTTATTATAAATAATCATAATCATATATCAAATAAAATATACGGTTTTATTATGAAATTATTAAACCCTCTTGTCAAAAATTTTATGTTATGGTTTCATTTCAGGTAATATCTGCTTTGTTCTTCACATGTGTCTTAATTTGTTATATATTTGGTCCTTATACTTATATAATTATTTCCAAAATATAAAACATGATATAAATATCATTTATATTCATTATATGTGTATTATAATAATCCATATAACATATAATTATGAAATGCAATACACAGGTCATGGAGAGAGAAGGTTGTACATACACATGAACGTTGTTTCCGTTTAATTATCATATTGAAAGGAAGAATGTAAATGAAATATATGTATATATATCATTATTACTTTATCATTATTATATATTATATATGTATATATATATATATTATATTTTCACTAAACAAATCATTAATACATTCCATGTATTTTGTGAATGAATCACATCACTTTGAGGGGGCGATAGTCCGTACTTCCTTAAACGAAATTATTGTATTTTTAAAAAATTAAATGTTTTAATATATGTGTTGTAAAATAATTACACAAGATTAATTACATAAGATATATCATATATATCATATTAAAATAGTGTTTCCATGATAATTATTACCATTATATGTGGTAATGGAAAACAAATTAATATCATTTCATGAGGGGGTAGTTCGCCGTACACAAAAACAGTATGTTCTTTTCCTATTAAATGGAAGTGTCTATAAGTGTAGGTGTAACACATAGTATAAAAAATATCAATATATTTAGGATACTTTTTTGTTTAAATAATAATTTAATAATAATAATTTAATGAATGGATAAAGAAACGACAACAAAGGAGCTTGACGGAGGTTGGTACCTCTTAATTGGGTAACTTTATTTAGTTTTCCGCAAAGGTCTTCCTTGGAAGGTTTCATTCCCAAATAGAGACTTCAAGGAGAAATGGAGGTATTTTGGTAAGTTTATTGTGTTGATATTGAAATATCCTAAGAGGTTTTGGAGGTTTGAATTATGGGTAGAGGTGGTGTCCTTTTATAGGGAAGGGATGGGACATACTATGTGTTTTTTGAAAACTAGATAGGTGTACCCACGTTTTTACATACGAAAGACATAAAAAACTCAACAATTTAAGTTTTGAGGCCAAAATATGGCCATAAAATGGTTTTTAGAAATAATATAGATTATTCAGGCCCATAATTTTAATATTTATTCCCCTTTTAAGCCAGTTTTTACCTTCATAACTAAATTGAATTTTAATTGCATTCTATAATGGTTTTGTTCAAAAAACAAGTTGACCTTATTATAAATTATAAAATATAATGATTCAAAATATTTATTCCTTTTTTCCAATTTAAAAACAAATAAGTGGCATAAATTAATTTAAATTTATTTCTCCAGACAAGACAATACTATGGGTATTTAAAATAAAAATGATCAAAAGTTTGTTATGTTTCTTATATCCAATTTATATGTGAAATGGGTTTTATTTAAATATATTGGAAAATTTTATAATTTGAACTAATTAATCCTTAAAAAAAATTAATATATAATTTAACTATATTAAAAAAATATGAAAAGGTAGTTTTGAATTAAAATTCAGTATTTTTTGGTAATCAATAAAAAATTTCAATTCTCAGAAAAATGACAAAAAATTCACACTCATCTAATTTAGAAATCATAAATTCAAAAATGAATTATATTTTATCAAATAATATTTATAACGTTTTCTAAAATTCATTTTATAGTTTTTCACACAAGGACATAAAAAACTGTTCATTTGATAAAATAGTATTTTTAAACACATAATGACTTTTCCAAAAATTATATTTTTCATTTTCAATATGTTTTATTTATATAAAAATATTTTTAAAAATAAAGTAGATATTAATATTAGTATTACTATGTTTAATGGATAGGTTATAACTATCTCATTTAAATAATTATAATAATGAATTGATGTTATGTAAAAACATCATGTTGTGTGTTATGTACACCAAGTCTGTGATGCGTGTAGAGAATCACAAGTAAGTTCCATGTGAAAGGAATGTTTGAATTTGTAAAATTTAATATATCAATGAATATTAATTTATTCAAAAAAAGGTTCTTAAAAACATGGGTTGTTACAATTCCTTCGATAATGCACTTATCGGTGACCTTGTTCCCTGTTGTCTTCACGAGTAAAAATAATTCTCTCACAAACAATGTCCTAAAAATTAAATAACATCTTCGTACAGTGATTATTCCAGAAAATCAGCTATGATTATAACCCCTGTGGGTTGAAGAACAGCCTCACCTGCCTAAAACCTTCAGCATCTAGTGGAAAATAAACTGGTCCTGGAATTCCACCAACACAATACAACCATGAACCTTGATTTTTAAAGTGAGGGGCTTTAAAAACTGAAACAAAAGATATTATATCATCCAAGTAATGGTGTAGTAAATCTAGTGGTGTTCATTACCACCACCAATCACTTCAGATGCTTATCCCAGGAGTGAAATAATCACCACTGTCAATATCTGATGATGTTGGACCCTGAGTCATCTTCAGACCCCCTCTGGTTCAAGGTATGTTGAGGAGGTATTCTTTCAACCACTATCACTAGTTCCATATCTTAAATACACTTTAGTTTCTTTCTGAGGATTCCACCTGACCTAATTCAACCTCTAACACTCATGCAAGTTAAAAAATGAAGAACCAATGGGTTTGGAATGCTTTGAATAACTAGGAGTGGGATAATATCCCTTCTTATACCAATGAATCCCTTTAGAATTATTTCATTAGACAATAAGTACGATCATATCCCTCCTCACTCAGAGCACTTTGTGGGAATATTCCTTTTGTAGGCATGGGGGAGCCTAATATCCCTACACATGTGCATGATCCCAACGAAATATTTTGATTTTTCAAAGAGCATTTAATTGGGATAATATCATTGCTTCAATTGAAGGCATATTCAAATATATATTGGAGATATGTGTAGTATTACATTTCTGAAGAACACTTTTTTAACGTTTCATTACATCGTAGAAACAACAGAAAAACACAAATGACATATTTTTGTACTCAAAATAATATAGGGATATTAACATATTCATATCCCTATTTCTTGGGTATCACAACACGTTGATAAGTATGAACAAGTAATTTCTCTAGATAAATCACGCATTCTCTCTCCCATCTAGGAGGATTATTAGTATATTTTTGTAAAGGATGAGGCCCAAGACCTGATGCATATTCCCGTTCCAACCACAGCTCACCAAGTGAGAGAGGTACATACCTCTGGAAAGGAAACATTCTTATTTAAAAATAGTAGTGGCATAATCTAATGGCTCAAGATTTTGCTTATATCCCTGTTACGACTAAGGATCAACATGTGACAACAGCACATGCCTTGGAAGAGGATAATATTCTTATATAAAAAGACCATTAGTATACTCCAAAGGCTCCTGGTTAGGATTATATCCATGTTCTGACCAGGGTTCCACCAAGGGAGAGAAGTGCATCCCTTAGGACAAGATCATATTCCTATCTATGAATCTACATTACATATTCCAGTGGATCATGAAATTCATTCTTATATCCTTCCTTTCACTAAATAACGACTGCACCATTATCCTTCTAAGTTTATACATAAAGAGGTGCATGTCCATTCTTCCATTCTAGAGGTCTGTCAGTATATCCAAGCATGGAATGAATATTTGAACTCAGATCATATCGATGTTTCATCTTGATCTTACCAGGATATTTTAAAAATCACCCATGGGAAAGATCACATTCTTTCCGAAAATGAAGAAACTCATTGGTATATTCTAGAAGCTTCTCTGTAGTGGAAGGATACTCCCACGTCACCAGATGGTTATCAACATATTCTACAATCAGTCATGTAGCAAGATAATATCTCTATAAAATCCCCAAATACACATTGGAATATTCCAACCATGACATGGAATGAGTAACATATCCCTACTACGCTCAATCATAGTGTCCTTGAGGTTTTTGGAGACACATTCTCAACATCCCAAGGGACCATCGACTCTTAAACTAATACATAAGGTGATTATTAACCTGATAGTCCTCATCATGGTAGTGTGCAGATGGATAGTAGGGACTCTACTCCTAAAATCCTCTATGGTCAACCTCCCAATAGTGATATCTCCCAAAGACATGGAAATCCCCCCCTACTATGACACCTTTTTATAGAGAGGTTCCCATAACATTGATGACTTCATAAAGAGAGGTAATCAAAATATCGGGGTAAACTATATATAGTTACACATTAACATCCAGAAATAATCCACTATAGTTAGAAGGAAACCCCATGAAGATACTTATTTGGTTTGTCCATATTGATGCATGTAAGTCTGATGAAAAAGAGTTAAACTTTGATATATGAAGAGATTTAGCTAGAAACATCCTCCTCACCATGCTCTGTCCCCTTTCTAATTCTGACTATGACATCCCAGATGATCTATAAATGGAGTGCATTCATTAATTATAGCAATATATATGGACATCTCACCAGTGATTGAAGAATAAATTCCTCCCTAATCCTGAATATGAGGGTCACCTTCAGACCATCAAGATAATTTTTTCATCTAGACCCAACTAATATCTCAAAAGTTCAGTACCCAAAAATAAAAAATCATAGTACCAATCTACAACATTCTTCTATCTGTTACATCAATACTCTTTATCAACTATTGGATGAATCCTCAACATTCACACAAATTTAAGGTTGGGGAAATTATGGAGCATTTAACATTACACACCACTAAAATAGTTGAAATCCCTAAATATGGTTTATTTTAATATCGTATCCTTCAAAGATATCAGGGGACTTGGTAACATGAAGGAAGATGGTCAATGAAATAGAATTACACCATATCAACTATTATAAGACATCAAGAATAGAGAGAGGGGATGAAAAATAGAAATTTGAAATGGGCCCCTTGAATCAATGGGAATGAATTTTAGACATGAAAGTTGAATATTCAATCGATCAAATAATTTCTTGTAAATAATTACTATCTACATGGGTTGTTGTTCTTCCCAGATCTTATATCATCACAAATATGCCAAATCCAACATGTTTTAATAGTATCTTCTATTCCAGTCATCTAGGAGAAAACATGGCATGTTCCTCTGGTGGAATATCTACCACATCCTCCACCCCTTAGATCATCAATAACAGATAGGATCTGGAATATATTGGGAGAAGCTATAAATAAACCCTAAACAACTATGATGAAAGAATTTTTTTTCTCAATATCCATCACTAGGTTTATCATCTACTACGATGGTTTGGTGAATATCATTGTATGTTCCATATAAAACCCATACCACTAGGATGTAGTCATATGTATCTAAATTCCAATCTTATGGGTCATCAAATCCTTGGTTGGAATCATATAATCCTCAAAAGAGGATCAAAAAATTCCAATTATGCCCTCAAATAGTCCCCATCCTACATGGATAGGGGAATTTTCATCATCATCGCAGTAGAGAGAATTGATATTATCTAGGTTTGGAGGTAATTATTGATGGTCGGCATATTAATTGTTCCTCCTTATATAAGAGAAACTTAATCTATTCAAGTCTTGTTCAGAAAACATGACTTGCAACTACATCAAAGACACTATTCATATTCCTATATAGGAGGAATATATGGAAAATTAAATCAAACCCTACAAGGTTTATAATCCAAAATGGTCCAATATGAATAAGGGCTTGGGTAATGACCCTAATATAAGTGTTTCAGAATCATCATATTACATTGAGAGTAGTAGGAAACAACTAATTCTAGATATACATCTTTGAATGTTGTCACCATCAACATAACAAATAATGTGGATCAAGATAATGAAATAGAGGGATAAAATAAAGGAAATATACCCTAAGATTATGATCTGGATACATTCATTGGGTATAAATGTACCTAGAACTAGAGAAGAATCCAAAACCTAGAGCCTTCAAATACTGATTTTCCACCACTATAGTTAAAAAATAGAAAGGATAAGGGGAAATAAGTGATCATATCCCACTCAACACCAAGAAGAGATGATATTAGTTGTACTAATGAGTAGTTGGAAAAATATGAAAATTAGATAAAAACTAAAAAATTACTCAATGAGGAGCAAAACTAGGGAATTATTCCCACTACGTGTCAGCATCTAAGTGTAATACTTGCTCCGGATTAAGATGTATACCCTACAAAAATAAGGATGTAAAAAATGTTCAGGTATTCCATCCATTATTAGGACATCTCCTCCCCCACGAGGGAGATAATTTTGACTTATTAGGAATTGAGAACCTATAAGAGATTAAAATGGGGTCACCTCATCATGCCCCCACATACTGCATATAAATTGGTGGTGGCTCAGTCAGTAGTACCCTTGGAATTTCTATACTGTATCAAGTCCCTAGAAACATCAATGGAAACCATTGAAGAGAGATGTGAAACTTTTCATCCTAATAAGTGTCTTTATCTTGAATTGGTGGATAAAAATTTTCCACCACACACTTTTTACAATCCAACCATCTCCACCTTTGATAGTGCATGAGACCCTAAACAGTATCTCATGCACTTCATGTCCCAATGTTGACCAATGATGGGCCCTTGGGAAAAAAAGGAGGCTTCCAAGATGAGGTTTTTTAAAGACACTAAGAGATTCATCCTTTGTTTGGTACAATATTCTTCCAACAAGATAATTTTCTGGTTGGAAAATCTTTCATCGTCAATTCCTTTACAAGTATAGTTCCATGCTAAGGAAAAAAACAATTGCTGACATGATGAATTGTAAGAAACACACAAATTATATGGCTTCTAACATCATATCTAGATGGAATGGTGTAATCAATTTACTCATTATCCCTCTCTCATAAGATAAATTTCATGAAAATAATGCTAAGAATCTCTGGGACGATATGTAGAAACCTCTAGTCTAGAAATAATATCCATGTTGATTATGTGAGTTTGTAGAAATGGAACAATTATTAGAAGATTCCATTCAATAGACCTGATATCAATATATACTTAGGCCCTTCACATAGGGTAAATGGATATATAAGTAATAGACAATCATTGTTACCACAAATCCACAATAGTTCCCATTCATGTACCAAGGAATGTCCCAAAAAACCCAACTCCTCCTATTGAGTGACTAACAAATCTCCCACTGACAGAAGAAAAAATAGATCATGGTTTCTTATGATTTGAACAATTAATTAATAAATCATACTACTTTTAAAAAAAATTCCCTTGTAATTTCCTTTTAGTCATGGACAATAACCTTCTCGAGCTTCCATAACACGATAAGTCCAATGAGGTCAATCTCCCTAATCATATTCACTATTTACCTCTCAATATAAGACATGTTCATAACATGAAGGATTGATTCATCTTTAAAGACATACTCAAGGAATGTTGTATTCTAGAGAGATGAAATTTCATAAATCCCCATTATAGTTGTTCTATTTAATCGTCACCTAGTCATAAGAAGACGGTTATTGGAAAAATATTCCTACTGGGCATGGGCATAAGTTCAACAACTAGATGAATCAAAAGAAAGTTGACCAAGATCATGCAACCCCGAAAGCATAGATTTAAAAACCCATACCAACTCCATCCACTACCTAGGTTACATCAAATACACGGCCTATAGGTGGACATGATCATGAAACACTAGAATAGATAGTAGAGAAAAATTCTTGTTCAGCTCTAATGTAAGCTCTACCATTTTCATATTTATTTCCTAAAATATTGGAATCATGAAAACAACCCCACCATACATAACCTTCATTAGATTTTGACCTCATATTGGGTTATTTTAACCCAATAAAGTTTTCATAATCATTTTTGGATGACTAATATTATTCCTATTATGAGTTCCCTACACTGAACTAGGTATTCAGAGTCCGTATGGGGAATGATCTGACGATATAGGGTAAAATGAGGCCACGGTCAGAACTATTATCTTTGTCAAATAATTAAAGAGGATATATATATGTGACTGAGACCCATGTGAAATAACTAAAGAAAGAATAAAAAGGACATTGAGGTGTCCCATAAAACCCCAGCGGTCATTAATGGAAAGTCAACTTAAAAGACTACCTGTTGAGGGTGCAATTTTTTGATCAACCCAACCAATGGGGAAGGATAGCTATAACGCCCTGACTCTAGAAGACCAGAGTTGGTGCATTATTACATATCATTGTAATGATCACAAAATATGATGTCTTGAAAGACCTATTGGTTTAGTAGCCTTGGAAGTACAAGATACATTCATAAGGTTCACATTACATCATAAAATGAAGAAATACAAAAAATTGTTTCCATAGAAAACACTAATATCCCATAGACTATCCCTATAGGTCAGTCATAATATACATCTTCGCATCCTGGGAAAAATAAAATATAGAAAGGGGTGAGTTCAGATTCTCAATAAGGATAACAATATAGTAGAAACATTATTAATAAACAGAAACATTTAAGGCAATGTAAAAAAGTAAAACAAAAGCCTTTTCAACATAAACATTATCATAATATGGAAAATATAAATCAAAATAATTCCATTTAATTAATCACATGGATATTCTAATAGTTGAATAATAACATGCAATATCAATAGCCACTTTCATAATGATGGAATGCATAATGCCAGACATCATAACCACATAGTCAAGGCCTAGTGCCAAGACTACAAATAAGAGTTTGTAAAGGCCTTGTTCCAAGAAACTAGTTTGTCTCATGAGACCTACCGATGCATCAAGGAACTATAGTGGGCTCCACTCATCACTTATTAAGTCCAATTAATTCTTAATATGAAAAGGTTTAAACATAACATAAAAATTATTACAAAAACTAGCATACAAAATTTCAATACATTATCTATAAACTATGAATGGTGTTAAAAATAACAAATCCATATTGAAACATATCACAAAACATTATATAAAATAGGGAAGATTTTTATGATAATAAATAAACTTCAAAGAAGCTTAAAATCCATCAAAGTATGTTGACATAGATGAAATAAAAACTTTTCTTAGAGAAATATCTCTTTAAAGATTGAAATCAATTAAAATTCATATAATTATAAAAGAAAACATTTATTTTGAAAATGTTCTTATAAGCTTGTTAGGGATACTTCGACGATGTTATAATGGTGGAAAATAGCCACACCTACTGTATAAGTTAAAAACATTTTTACCATAAATTTGTCGAAAAGGTTAAAAAGTACCTTGTTTGGAAGACGGTGGAAAGATTCCTTTCATAAACATATAAGGTCAAATAATGGTATAAATGACTTTAACCCATTGTCTATTAAATAGTAAAATGTTTTGAAATAAATTTTTATGAAAGATGGATGTCGATGATAAAGAGGTCCTAGAAGATACTTACGTAAAAATAACCTCGGATAATAAAGAGATTGTGAAATTGACCCTTACCTTGTACTTTTCCTTGGTAGAGGGAAGGTTAACCTCCAATACAATGGTGAAATAATGGTTATTAAAATATACAATAATCATATACATTAATATGATAACATATATGATCTTTTAATATTGCTTTGTTGATAATATTTTAGTATTTTCGTCGTTTCAGGTGTTAACTGATTTGTTTTCCTTTATATTATTTGTTATGTAAGTAATGTTTGTTATGTATATTATATATGTTACTCATATTCATAATGATGTTAAGTCTTTAAAAATTATTTTTAATCATATAATGAAAATTAGTCTTGGAGGAATACTATAGGGAATGAATCTCATCGTGTTCGTTGAGACGGTAATCCGTACATACACACGAGGGACAATATCATTCTTTTGATATTAAAGTCAGATAAAATTGGATGGTATATAATTTATACAGAATAATTATCATTTTATATTTATTATTTACATCATTTATTCATCATTATTAAAACCATCTGAATAATAATGTATTGAGTAACAACTACAACACGACGTGGAGACGGTAAGCCGTACGTACGCACGTATGGTGACATTTCATTCAAAGGGTGGATTGTATAATGAATATGGTTGTACCATATTTATAATAACATCATAGTATATAGAATATACTGGAGTAATTATTTTATAATGGAAACAACAATTAATGATGAAGTGGAAGAAGAAAAAACATAAAAGAGGTGGTGAGATATTTACCTCTTCTTCGGGTTCTTCCTTTTGATTTGATCAAAAGAGCTCCTTATGATGGCTTTAGTAATAAATTAATGCCTCTAGGATGAAGGTAAAACATTTTAGAGGGTATTTGGTTAGGTTTTGGCAGAGAAAAATAGCTTTTAATGTGTGAATTATAGAGAAGCGGTGGTTCCTTTTTATAAGAGGGGTGAGGGGCACCTTAGGAAAAGGAGGACATATTATTTTATAATAAAATAATTTTCGGTTTCTAATGGCTCCAAAATGATTTATTCAATGGATAAGGTTGGTATGGGTCTAAAACCGTTCAACCAATAGGTTTTAGATAGATTTGGGACACTATATTAACCTTATCTTTTAGATTTAACTCTTAGTTAAATAGTTTGACATTTACCTTATATCTATGAATTTTTATATTATATGGTTAATAAACATACTATGAACATAAAATAGAACCCCAAGATGTTCATTAATGATACACCTATTATTATATAAGTCTTTTGGCCCAGCATTAGATTTTTTTGGATTATTATATCAATAAATAATATTGTATTTGTTTTAAAAACTCATTTATGTCAATTTTGATATTATTTTTTAACTGATTTTTTAAAGTCCTAATAACTTTTTTACTTAGAAATAAGTACATTTAATCATCCATAACATGTCATATTAACCTATAAAATTAGTTCAATTCATTAAAATTCTCCAATTAGATTTATTTGGATATTTATAATATCAATTATTTCAATCATTCATTAATGCTGTAATTACTGAATCATCATTGTGTTATAAATAAATGTAATTATTTAATGTCTAAAAATTATAAATAAAATCCCATTATGTAGGAAATCTATTTATCTTTTAAATTAATATTTACAGTCTAATTAATATTGTGTATAACACTATATTAAAAATGGATTAGTTATTAAACATTGAATTTAACTCTTTTAACTCTTCTTTAAAAAAATTAAATGTCCTATTATAATCCAAGTGGACCAAAGAGGGTAATATTTTATTAATAAGGTTTTTTTTGGTCTAATAATACTTATACAATAGAATTAGGACTTGTGTTAGGGTAATAATAATATCATTTTTACCCTTAATTACCCTATTTACTTTTAATCATGGTAAATAAAAGTCAAAAATTACTATTCACCAACAATTTTATTCATCTTATTGAAACAAATTTTACATACTGGTATCAATCCTATCTCTCAGAATTTTGAAATTAAACTCATAGAAGTGGTAAAATTCTATTTTATTTAACTTTTCAAATGCTCCTAGGAGGTGGGTAAAAGATGGTAAAAAGTTCAACAAAAATTTTCTATATATAAAATTATTATAAACTGGCTCCAATGAATTAAATTTAACTTATTTTGATATTATGTATCAATTCTGACCTAAAATAAATTTAAATAAAATAAATAATTATTTAAATAAAAATTTAGCTTTAAACTATTACTCAGTGTTTTCCACTATTCATCAAAAATTGAAAGTTATTAGAAAAATTCCAAAAACTCACCCTAAGCTAATTTCAATATTCTGAATCCAAGAATTAAGTCCATTTTGAAATATAAAATTTATGGAATATCAAAAAGTGGGTATTACTATTTATAACGTCTAGTTTGATTTGTTGTGGCGTGTAAGAACTCGATGTTGTGTACAACACACGCTATTGTGTTATTCAAAGAGAAGCGTACCATGGAATACTTGGGGTGTTACATTATCCACACCATCAAATAATTTCATCCTCAAAATTTACAGAATGTTACTGCATAATAATACTTAGTTGGTTCTTCGCAGATGTTCCCCAGGATCCCACATTGCCACTTCCATCTTATGGTTTCTCCATAGAACATTTACCAGACAAGTCGTCCAGTTTCTCAGCACTTGTTCCCTTGTATCAAGAACATTGATAGGCTCTTCATAATAAGATATATCGGATTCCAGTTCAAATTCCTCATAGGTGAGTTCAAGTGTTGGGTCAGGCATGTATTTTCTCAATAGTGATGCATGGAACACATCGTGAACTTGGGGGAGGCTTGGCGGCATTTCAAAATGGTAAGCTACAACCCCAATTCGTTCTAGAATTTCGAATGTTCTGATGTACCTAAGCCTAAATTTTCCCTTCTTACCGAAACGTATAACACACTTCCATGGAGACACCTTCAAGAAAACATGATCTCCTACATGAAATTCCAAAGCCTTCCTTTGATTATAACTATATATCTTCTTCCTACATTGATTTTCTTTGAAGTTGGTTTAGATTACCTTCACCTTATCCATAGTTTCCTCCACAAGTTCTGGGCCTATGAGTTTTCTTTCACCAACACCATCCCAACAGGTTGGTGTACGACATCTCTATCCATAAAACACTTCATATGGTGCCATCTTAATACTTGAATGGAAGCTATTATTATAGGAATATTCTACCAGAGGTAAATATTGGTCCCACATACCTTGAAAGTCATGTGAGCGTGATCCCAACATGTCTTATAATGTTTGAATAGTCCTTTATGATTGTCCATCAGTTTGGGGGTGGTAGGCAGTGCTCAAACTAAGTTTAGTATCCAGGGTTTTCTGAATACTTTTCCAGAATCATAATGTAAAATGTGGATCATGATCATAAAAAATTGATAGTGGTACTCCATGAAGTCTCACAACATCATTAATATATAGTCTTGCTAGACGTTCAAGTTGTAAATCTCTCATATAGCAAGAAAATTTGTTGACTTTGTAAGACTATCAACAATGACCTATATTCCAGGATTCCTTCTAGGAGTCTTTGGTTGCCCCATGAAAAATTCCATTGTAATATTATCCCATTTCCACTCAGTTATGGGAAGAGGTTGCATGACTCCTCTTGGCTATTTCCTTATAGCATTCACTTGTTGACAAACCATACAACTTGACACAAAATCAGAAATCTCCCTGTTCATTTTATCACAAAAAAAATGTTCCTTCAAATCTCTTTACATATTAGGGATACCAGGGTGTATAGAGAAATTTAATCTATGATAATCATCCTAAAATTCCATTTTTAGATCAGGTATATTGGGAACACCATGTCTCTTTCCAAATTTCAAAATTCCATCTTCACACACAATGTCACTCAATCTCCCAACATTCACAGCATTAATCTTCTATTGAAACTCTTCATCATTGGTCAGAGAACTATTTATCCTTTCTAGTAAAGATGGTTTGGAAACCATTTGAAAAAGTATTGATGTTTCACCTTCCATGGTTATCCCTATGTACAACTTTACTAGAGTCTTATGTATAAGATCCTTTTCAACACTCATCTTGTTTAGAACTCTATGATCCTTTCTGATCAAAGCATCTTCGACAATATTTTCCTTCCCTGGGTGGTAGAGTATGGTGAAATCATAATCCTTGAGTAGTTAAAGCCATCTCCTTTTCCTCATGTTGAGTTCTTTCTATGAGAAAATATAATTCAAACTCTTGTGATCGGTATATATCTCACATTTTTCACCATAGAGATAATACCTCTATATCTTCAAACAAAGATTATAGCTTTTAACTCAAGATCATGACTAGGATAGTTTTTCTCATGAATTTTTAGCTATCATGATGCATAGGTAATAACCATATCATTCTGCATAAGGACACAACCATATCCTTTCATTGATACATCACTATAAATAACAAACCCATCATTCCTCGACAATAGAATCAAGATAGAAGCATTGACTAATCTACTCTTCAATTCTTCAAGACATTATTCACACTCTTTTTTTCCAAATAAATTTAACCCCTTTTGTGTGCACTTTTTTAATGGGTTATCCAACACAACAAAATTATGGACAAAACATCGATAACAAAATTCTAAACCAATAAAACTACATACCATAGTTATAATTATTGGTGTTGGCCATTCATGGATTGTCTTGGTCTAACAAGGATCAATAGAGATTAAATGCTTAAAAAAATATGGCCAAAATAAGGAATATCCTAAATCTAGAATTCACACTTGCTAAACATCCCATAAAATTCATGTCTTCTAAAAGTATTTAGAATAACGCGCAATTGATTTTCATAATCTTCGTAGATCTTAGAGTATATCAAGATATAATCCATAAATACCACTAAAAGGTCATAAAGTTATTCATTGTAAACTCTATTAATATGATTCATGAAGACAGAGAGTGCATTAGTCAATCCAAAAGGCATTATTGTAAACTCATAATGTCTGTAGCTGGTTCGAAATGCTGTTTTCAAAATGTCTTCCTTCTTCACACACAACTAATGATATCCAGATCAAAGGTCAGTATTTGAAAAGTATGGATCTCCATGAAGAAGATCTAATAAATCATCAATGCGAGGTAGGGGATACTTGTTCTTTATTTTTATTTCATTGATCTCCCAATATTCAATGCACAACCACATATATCCATCATTCTTCTTAACAAAAATAATAGGGGCTCCCCATGGACAAACACTAGGTAGAATAAATCCCATATTACTCAGTTCCTATAGTATTTTCATTAGTTCCACTAATTCCACATTGGCCCTTCTATAAGGGGTCTTTAATATGGGCCTTGAACCATAAATTAAGTCAATGAAAAAAATCAATTTCTCATTTTGGATGATGTCCTGGTAAATTCTTTGAAAACACATTAACATATTCTTGAAAAAAAGTTACATCCTCTATTTGAAAATGGTTTTCCTCACCCACAACTATTTCATTATTTTCCTCCATAATAATTGAATTTAGTTGAGCTAATGGGGGTGGATCTGGATAAGAATAAGGTGGTGAATTTTCTACCCTAAAGATAGTGTACTCATTATCATCATCAAAAATTGTATCCTCCTTCTTCTTAAAACAAATTTACACATCATGGTCCAAAATCCAATCCATACCAAGGATTATATCAAATTCAATCATGGGTATGACAATGAGATCAGCAGATTAATAGTGTTTATATGCATTAATGGGAACTGATTCACAAAACTTTATTGCAGTGATACTTCCCTTAGAAGTTTTTACTGATAACTACTTTGTTAAATAAAATTGTAAATATATAATTTTCTTAGAAAATTGGGAAGATATAAAACAATGTGATGATACAGAATCAAATAAATAATTATCTAAAATTTAGGAAACCATTAAATTACCTACCACTACGTCTTTCGGAGCTTCGACCTCAACAGTAGTGATAGCAAAATCATGGTCGTGATTTCTTGGCCTTTTCAGAATTAAGATCCTTTGAAGATTAGGATATTCATTTCCATAATGTCCCCTTTCTCTACAATTGGAGCATTCAACATTAACATCCTCTTTCTTTCTCTTACAATCACGATATTGGTGAACTTTTTCACCATAGTTGTATTAGACTCCCATTCCCTTCAGACAAGTACCAGGGTGTTTCTTCTCACATTTACAACAGGATGAATATTCAACTTTTCCATTCTTCCCCTTATTTCCATTTCCTGAGTGTCCAGTAGATCTTTTCTTCCCTTGCTTTTTTTTTAAGTCATAAGACTTAGAAAATTATTTTTCTGTCTTGATAAAACATGAGACAATATCTTCGTACAGTGAGAGGGATTTTGAGACTAATAATCGATGGATAAATGGTTTTAACCCATCAAATAAATGATCAATATTACTTCTTGGGTAATGTATATAATCTGTAGCATGCCTTGCTAACCTTGTAAATATAGCTTCATACTTTGCGACATTCCCATCCTCCATTTTCCTCATACTCAGAAATTGTCTTTCCATATCTGCTCAATAGTCATGAGGAAATTATTTTTCTAATTAAGTTCCTTTAAACTTTATCCATTCCATATTTGAAACATCATCATTTTCCTTTGTGTTTTGGAATCAATGACCACCATTGATCATCATCTCCAGTGAGGCGGTAAACTTCCATGACAACTTTTTCACTTTCACTACTCCCCAAGGTGTGGAATGTTTTCTCTAATGAATTTATCCATTGCTAATCTACTAGTGGATTTGTACCCCCATTGAATTTTTTTGTTATTTTACTCATGAAGTGATATAACATTGATCCCCCACTCTGTGGATTAAGTTTCTCCATACGGGTAAGGTTATTATTCATAACCTGAGTGAGTTGTCCCAGTATAGTGATAATCTGATCAGCACCAGTTTTATCAACTGCTCCACTATAATTATCTTGAGCAGGAGGTAAATCCCTACATGGAGTGCATGTATTGATATGGCTTCCATTCCATCCACTAGGCACCATTTCTAAACAATGGCATACACTAAATTAGTTTATGAATTGCAATACATAAATCCAAACTTGTAAAACAATTAAAATAAATTGAATAGTTTATGGATATAATCCATAATCATAAAAAAATATTCTTTGAGGAAATATATACTCATAAATGATTCATAATGTATTTTATAGAAAATGAGAATTATCCTAAGCATATCCCCCGGGAGTGTCGTAACCAAGAGTACAGCAAGGCCCGTTGTCGTGCACCAGATCCCATTCGAGTCTAGCTCAAAGCGATGTTTTCAGGTTTTACCCCTAGGTATATCTATTATAGAGACACCTCTACCTACTCAAATCCATAAAGGGATTTATTTCTTGGAAAACTCACAAAATCTCTATAGTACAAAAATTCTAGGAAGTTCTTCTATACTAATCCTAAAAGTCTATTTTAGGGATATGTGCTCTAATCATAGTTTATCTAAATCTAGTTTTCATGGTCTGTAATATAATTCATCTTAAACCAACTGTAACATCCAGACCCCAAAAGCCTAGAGTCGGTGTATTATTACATATCAATGGCATGATCACATAAGATCAAGTCTCAAAAGATAAATAAGTTTAGTAGCCTTGTAGTACTAGATACATTCATAAGGGTTGCATTACATCATAAAATGGACAAATACAACAAAAATATATCCATAGACAACACTGTGATCCCATAGACTATCCCTGCAGGTCAGTCATAATATACTTTTTCACATCTTGGAAAAAATAAAACATATAATGTGGTGAGCTAAGATGCTTAGTAAAGATAACAATATAGCATAATCTTTCAAAAATAAGCATAAACCTTTAAGGATATGTATAAAACTAAAACAAAAGCATGTTCAACATAATATTCATCATAATATTGAAAATATAAATCAAAATAATTCCATTTACTTACTCAAATGGATATTCTACTAGTCAAATAATCACATGCAATATCAATAACCACTTTCATAATGATGGAATACAAAATTACAGACTTCCTAACAACATATTCAAGGCCTTGTGCCAAGACTAAATATAAGATTTTGTCATGTCCTTGTGCCATGACACTATTGTAGAGACCCGAAGCCTGACGTACATGAAATTTACATTACTTTTGCGGAATACTTAGTACATAACCAAAACACACACACAAGAATCGTAATAGTTTAGTGTCTTTGGAAACTCGGAACGTAATCTCCTAATCGTGGTGAAAGATCTTCAATATCTCCCATAAAGATCTTCCCTTTTTTTACCTAAAAACCTTTCTTTATATCCTGGGGAAAAGAAAACATAAAAGGGTGATCTCAAATGCTCAGTAAGGGTAAACAAAAGAAATATCAATCACATCATATAAATAAGCACATAACTTTTGGAAAATCTTAACCTGCAAAAGAGATCATAATTTCATAACATGGGGTAAATCATGGCAGTGAAATGTAATCACAATAATCATAACATAAAACATGAAACTTTGTGGCATTCACACATAATCATAGAGAATCATTTCTTGTTAGTCAAGACTCATTGCCAAGACTATCTTAGTGGACAAAGTCCCTTTCTGAATCGAGTAACCCTCGTTCCAGTCCTGTTTCACTGAACCGGTATAACCTACCATTCCAGCCATGTCTATCTCATGAAATATAAAATCTTTACCCAATGCATTGGAGGGAGATATAGGTCCCACCCATCTTATAATGAATCCTTTCTTATGTGTGCCACATAATCATAAAACATACATCATCCCATAACACATGTAACAAAAATGGGATTCTTGAAACATCATGACATCATAAATAAATTCATATAAGATAAAGGAATTCATAAAAATAATTCCATCACAACATGATCAAATCAATGTAATAATAGGGATAAAAACAGAACCCTTTATTATCTTAGATGGACAATAATTTTGATAAAACACTTGAACTCCATTCTTGAGGAAAATATCCGTTCTTCTTCAAAAAACACTTTTCTTTTCTTAACATGTCATACAACTTTAAAATAAAAGAAGTTGATTAAAAATAAACTTGAAAACTTTTAATGGAAGCTTCTTGGAAATAATGTTTTAAAAATCCATTCATGCCGTATAAGTTAAAAAAACATTCTTCGTACTTTTGTCGGAAAAGTCAAAAAGTACCTCGTACGAAAAACGACAAAAGATTCCTTTCATTTATTTTACTAAAAACTCACCGAAGGGTAAAAATGGATTTAAACAATTGTAGTTGGATGGAAATAATATTAAATATTTATGAAACATGGATGTGGATGATAAAATACACCCCAGTAAATACGTACGAATAAACAATCTCGGATAAAAATGAGATTGTGATATTTCCCTTACCTTATGTCCGACTTGCTTTGTAAGTGTCCGAACCTCCTGTATAATGATTTAAATCATGTTATTGACTTATTCCAGAATCATATTCATTGTTATGATATCATATATGGTTCACTTATGACATTATATTACCCGTTCTTTTGTAAATTCCATGTTAAAGAAGCGTTTTGGGTAAAATCGTTTCATTTATCGTAGGTGTTTTGACTTGTTGTTCTTGACATCATTATTACTTATATCATGATTTACTTACTTCCAGAATATAAAATATGATTTATATATCATATATATTCAGTATATACATATATATATATATATATATATATAATAGATAGATAAATAAAATGAAAAACACCGTTCATGGAGACGGTAGTCCGTACGTACGCATGAACGCTGTTTTACTTTCCTTATTGTCTTGAAATGGAAGTAAGTAGATGACATACATATATATATATATATACATAAATCCAGTAGCTTTATAATGTCATATATTTCATTATTATTTCTTATATATAGTTTATTATCATTCTTAAATGGTTAACATGAAGAATGAATCTCATCGCGTCGTGGAGACGGTAGTCCGTACGTACTCACGAGCGATGATATCATTTCCATAAATATTGAACTGAATTGGAGTGGATTATACAATATATCAGAATCAATATGATGTTGTAATAACTATGTATAGTTATTCTTTACACCATTATACCCATCCATGTAAGGTGGTGGTGGAAAATAGATTACACCACGGCGTGGAGACGGTATTCCGTACGTACGCACGCGCGGTGATTTCTTTTTCCGTAGGATGGATAGATGGTGAAATAGGGTTGTTTCATACTTATAATAACATATCAGTATATGAGTGATACTGATGATATTACTTCATAATGAAACAACCTAAGAAGAAGAAGTGGAAGAAGAAATAAGATGAAAGAATTGGTAACGGTAATTACCTCTTCTTTGAAGCGCCTCTTTGAGACCTCCTCTTAGGGCACTAGAATTGGTCTTTGAGGAAGACCAGAACCTCTAGGATGTTGCTAGGGAAGTGGAGAAGAGATTTTGGCAGGGGTTGGCCGAGCTTGAGTGCTCAAATTGGTGTGAGGAGGAGGGGGAGGAGGTGTCCTTTTATAGGGGAGGAGAGGGGCACCTTAGGAATTCTTAAAAATATTAATTTATAATAAATCTAACCCCACTTAAAAACCTCCAAAAATGACTCATATTATAAGATTAAATGAGATAGGGTTGTAATCTAATCAACCAATCAAATTTAGACATTTTTGGATATTATTTTAAACCTTATCAATTAGATTTAACTCTAAGTTAAATAATTTAACTTTTACCGTGTCTTTTTGTTTTCTTACACTATATGCTTAATACACTTACTATAACATGCCAAACGAACCCCAGATTGTTTATTATTAATATATATATCCTTATCTAAGTCATTTGGCCGAACCTTAGATTTTTAGGAATAAAATAACAATTAATAATATAATATTTTATTTAAAAACTATTTTGTGTCAATTTTGACACTATTTGATATATGATTTTTGTGAAAGTCATAACAGAATTATATGTTCAAACCAAGTTGATTAAATCAACATTAATATATCATAGTAACCTAGAAAATTAGTGGAATTCATAAAAAGTCTCAAATTACATTTATTTTGGTGTTTATAACATCAATTATGTCAATATTTCATTAATAAGATAATTACTGCATCATCATTGTGTCATAAATAAATTAAATTATTTAATGTCTAAAAATTACAAATAAAATACCATTATGTAGGAAATCTCTTTAGATTTCTAATGAATATTTACAATCGAATTTATCTTATGTATAACCCTATATTAAAAATGTTTTAGTAAATAAACTTTGATTTTAACTCTTTTAACTCTTCTTTAAATAAATTAATAATAAATGTCCTAATCTAATCCAAGTGGGCCTAAATGGTCATATTTTATTTCTAAGTTTGTTTTTGGTCGAATTACACTTGTCCAATAGAATTAGGACATGTGTTAGGGTAATAGTAATATCATATTTACCCTTAGTTACCCTATTTACTATTAATCGCGGTAAAAAAAGGTAAAAAGTTACTATTCACCAAAAATTATTTTCATCTCATTGAACCACATTTTAGTCCTTGATATTAACCGTGTCTCTCGGATTTTCGAAATTCCATTCACAGAAGTGGTAAAATTAAGTTTTATGCAAAATTCAGTTTTTAACCTACCACTTAGTGGTTTCACTATTCATCAAAAATTGAAAGTTTTCAGAAAAATGCCAAAATTTCATCCTAAGCTATATTTCATATTCCGAATTCAAAAATGAAGTCTATTTTACCAAATTCATAAAATAGAAGTTGAATTAATTAATTTTATAATTAAATCCCGCTGTTAAAACAAATAGCGTGTTTTTTAAAAAACAAAATCTATCAAAAGATTGACACTTGATTATGTCTGGTTTAAATGTGAAATTACATCCAATGACCAAAATTGTATTAAATTGTAAAAATATATTCTAAATATACTTTAAAACCACTATTAATTATTTCGATTAAAAAAAGTTGTTTTTAATTATAATTTAGTAATTTTCACTATTCATCATATGATAAAAGTTATCCGAAAAGTACCAAAATTTCACCTTAGGCTAAATTCGATGCTCCGAATCCAAAAATGAAGTTCATTTTGAAAAATAAGATTTACAGAATTTCAAAAATTGGTTATTACTATTCATAACGGCTAGTTTTAATAATATTTTAATAGCATATCGTTGTTTAGTGAAACTCGGTATTGCGTATTACACACGCTATCGAGGAAGGTCGCGATTGCGTGTAATGCAAGGCAAGTCAAGGATGCGTGTTGTGCAAGATCCTTTTGGTGTAGCGTACAACACAAGACATTAATAAAATTAAAAAGAATATTTTTTTATAAAATCTTGGGCTGTTACATTCTACCCCCCTTAAAATGAATTTCGCCCTCGAAATTCGTCGTGGTTATAAATGGTTTACTATTCGAAAGTTTCTTTAATAGAAACCCACATTGTAAAAAGGAATACTAAAACCAACCTTTAAAAACAAAAGTATGAAATGTAACGGTTACCCAAATAAACCAATCACTGGGTTTCCACATAGGTGAAAATATGGATATGGAAGAGAAATCTAGCCATCATGTTCTGATGGAGAGTGGTAGAGAACATGGCTATGGAAAATCAAGTAATCACAAATCCGTAGATCTGTGATGATATAAGGTACCATATGATTCATCAGGTATAAGATCACTAGGACAACATTTTTGGTTTTCAAGATCATTTCCCTAAAGTTGAAAATTTGAATTAGAATAAATACTTACTTTATTTTGGAACAATCTCACTTCTGTTCGTGCCTTGAACAATTTCCACTTCATCTCTTAAATAAATGAAGTTGAATTTGTTATTCGTAAAGTGTTAGCAGATCATGTGATAGAATGACGGGTCATTCCATCTGTCTCAAACAAAAGGTTAGAAAAAATTATATACATAAGTCGATCTATAGTGAGATTAATCACATATGGTTCCTAAAATGGACTTATACTTCATATATCATACTGCTTAATATAATAAAACTAGTTTCTACTAAACAGGGACTTCCTGTAGGCCAGTGGTAGGCGATAAAGGCCAGTCGCACTTCGGTTTTGGGATCGATTCCCATAGCCTTGTCTGACGCGAAGGGCTGTCGTCCGTCCTGCAGGTTGTCCTTTTTCTAAAACTATATTACTATAACATCCCATCAATAATATCGAAAAAACTTCTATCCTTAAACAATACTAATTTATGTCCAACATAATCCATTCCAATCTTTAGGCTTATCTATAATTACTACAGTCCACTCTCATAACATAGTGAAAATTATTACCAGAGATTTAATACCATCGTTGATCCCCATATATCATAAGATATGTCTTGTTGGTCACATTCTAAACATTCAAAGTCCTTAATCATGTATTCTCTTGAATACCTTAGTGAAAACATGAGTGCAGTTAAAAGTTAACACTTTCCACATACCAAAATCCTTAAAATTCTATATACTCAAACCATGATATCACTTAGTCCTTATATCAATCATGAGCTCATGAATACAGTCAAACATCTCATTATCGTCTTATCCCTTCATTATGCGCATATCATCTTCATTCCAAAAATATCTGAATAAACTTTCATGGATACTGGTACTATTAATCATACACTTTCAAAACTCAAGGAAAGACAACAGTGTAACAATCCTTAGATGTCTCTTTATTCCATAGTACCATGAGATTACTTATACAACATTACACATGATAAACATGTCATCATTCCACTACATTCTTAAACCATTGACCAAGCTTCAACAATTCTTTCATTTCACATATCATTTGTAGTCTCTTCATCATCATCCACATAAATACTACCCATACGACCATACTGATTCTCTTCATGAAACTTTCCCTTATGGCATTGGTTTGCATAATGCCCGTACATTCCACATTTAAAACATTTAACCATTGCTGATGTCATAGAAATACCATTATCCTCATCCCTGGTGTTAACTGAACCTTTTCCTTTGCACTTACTGGCTTTGTGTCCTTCTTTTCCACACCCAAAGCAACTTCCAGTTCCTTTGAAACATTCCCCTTGATGCCTCTTCCCACATGATTTACATAGGGGAAATTGAACTTTCTTTCCTCTATGATCATCATGAAACTCCATCTTCCTCTTATTAGCTGAGTCAGGAAACTTACCAAATTTTACTTTATTGATCATATTATGAGATTTCTGATTCGGCATAATAATGATGTTTGGACTTCCAAATCCCATTTCATTTTGTTGCTCATGAAAAATATCATTCCATTGTCCATCATATCCTCCATTATCGTGAATCACCTTGTTTCCAGCCATTTTCTAAAACCCAAAAAGAATAGTGTGAGAGGCAAAAATCATGCTAGGGAAAACAACATAATAAAGGGGGAGTATCCTCAATATCTAACATCTTAGGTTAAATTCTAAGATCGTTAGCGCAATTCTAGGACTATAACCTATACGTATACTTAACCTTAGAGACATCCCTAGAAATACCTTAGAAATATCTCTAGGGATCTCACTAACGTTTTCGCGTCCTAGTTTCCAAAGGTTGACTAAACCTTTCCTCTGATACCAACTGTAGAGACCCGAAGCCTGACGTACATGAACTTTACATTACTTTTGCGGAATACTTAGTACATAACCAAAACACACACACAAGGATCGTAATAGTTTAGTGTCTTTGGAAACTCGGAACGTAATCTCCTAATCGTGGTGAAAGATCTTCAATATCTCCCATAAAGATCTTCCCTTTTTTTACCTAAAAACCTTTCTTTATATCCTGGGGAAAAGAAAACATAAAAGGGTGAGCTCAAATGCTCAGTAAGGGTAAACAAAAGAAAAATCAATCACATCATATAAATAAGCACATAACTTTTGGAAAATCTTAACCTGCAAAAGAGATCATAATTTCATAACATGGGGTAAATCATGGCAGTGAAATGTAATCACAATAATCATAACATAAAACATGAAACTTTGTGGCATTCACACATAATCATAGAGAATCATTTCTTGTTAGTCAAGACTCATTGCCAAGACTATCTTAGTGGACAAAGTCCCTTTCTGAATCGAGTAACCCTCGTTCCAGTCCTGTTTCACTGAACCGGTATAACCTACCATTCCAGCCATGTCTATCTCATGAGATATAAAATCTTTACCCAATGCATTGGAGGGAGATATAGTTCCCACCCATCTTATAATGAATCCTTTCTTATGTGTGCCACATAATCATAAAACATACATCATCCCATAACACATGTAACAAAAATGGGATTCTTGAAACATCATGACATCATAAATAATTTCATATAAGATAAAGGAATTCATAAAAATAATTCCATCACAACATGATCAAATCAATGTAATAATAGGGATAAAAACAGAACCCTTTATTATCTTAGATGGACAATAATTTTGATAAAACACTTGAACTCCATTCTTGAGGAAAATATCCTTTCTTCTTCAAAAAACACTTTTCTTTTCTTAACATGTCATACAACTTTAAAATAAAAGAAGTTGATTAAAAATAAACTTGAAAACTTTTAATGGAAGCTTCTTGGAAATAATGTTTTAAAAATCCATTCATGCCGTATAAGTTAAAAAAACATTCTTCGTACTTTTGTCGGAAAAGTCAAAAAGTACCTCGTACGAAAAACGACAAAAGATTCCTTTCATTTATTTTACTAAAAACTCACCGAAGGGTAAAAATGGATTTAAACAATTGTAGTTGGATGGAAATAATATTACATATTTATGAAACATGGATGTGGATGATAAAATACACCCCAGTAAATACGTACGAATAAACAATCTCGGATAAAAATGAGATTGTGATATTTCCCTTATCTTATGTCCGACTTGCTTTGTAAGTGTCCGAACCTCCTGTATAATGATTTAAATCTTGTTATTGACTTATTCCAGAATCATATTCATTGTTATGATATCATATATGGTTCACTTATGACATTATATTACCCGTTCTTTTGTAAATTCCATGTTAAAGAAGCGTTTTGGGTAAAATCGTTTCATTTATCGTAGGTGTTTTGACTTGTTGTTCTTGACATCATTATTACTTATATCATGATTTACATACTTCCAGAATATAAAATATGATTTATATATCATATATATTCAGTATATATATATATATATATAATAGATAGATAAATAAAATGAAAAACACCGTTCATGGAGACGGTAGTCCGTACGTACGCATGAACGCTGTTTTACTTTCCTTATTGTCTTGAAATGGAAGTAAGTAGATGACATACATATATATATATATATACATAAATCCAGTAGCTTTATAATGTCATATATTTCATTATTATTTCTTATATATACTTTATAATCATTCTTAAATGGTTAACATGGATAATGAATCTCATCGCGTCGTGGAGACGGTAGTCCGTACGTACGCACGAGCGATGATATCATTTCCATAAATATTGAACTGAATTGGAGTGGATTATACAATATATCAGAATCAATATGATGTTGTAATAACTATGTATAGTTATTCTTTACACAATTATACCCATCCATGTAAGGTGGTGGTGGAAAATAGATTACACCACGGCGTGGAGATGGTATTCCGTACGTACGCACGCGCGGTGATTTCTTTTTCCGTAGGATGGATAGATGGTGAAATAGGGTTGTTTAATACTTATAATAACATATCAGAATATGAGTGATACTGATGTTATTACTTCATAATGAAACAACCTAATAAGAAGAAGTGGAAGAAGAAATAAGATGAAAGAATTGGTAACGGTAATTACCTCTTCTTTGAAGCGCCTCTTTGAGACCTCCTCTTAGGGCACTAGAATTGGTCTTTGAGGAAGACCAGAACCTCTAGGATGTTGCTAGGGAAGTGGAGAAGAGATTTTTGCAGGGGTTGGCCGAGCTTGAGTGCTCAAATTGGTGTGAGGAGGAGGGGGAGGAGGTTTCCTTTTATAGGGGAGGAGAGGGGCACCTTAGGAATTCGTAAAAATATTAATTTATAATAAATCTAACCCCACTTAAAAACCTCCAAAAATGACTCATATTCGAAGATTAAATGAGATAGGGTTGTAATCTCATCAACCAATCAAATTTAGACATGTTTGGATATTATTTTAAACCGTATCAATTAGATTTAACTCTAAGTTAAATAATTTAACTTTTACCGTGTCTTTTTGTTTTCTTACACTATATGCTTAATACACTTACTATAACATGTCAAACGAACCCCAGATTGTTTATTATTAATATATATATCCTTATCTAAGTCATTGGGCCGAACCTTAGATTTTTAGGAATAAAATAACAATTAATAATATAATATTTGATTTAAAAACTATTTTGTGTCAATTTTGACACTATTTGATATATGATTTTTGTGAAAGTCATAACAGAATTATATGTTCGAACCAAGTTGATTAAATCAACAGTAATATATCATAGTAACCTAGAAAATTAGTGTAATTCATAAAAAGTCTCAAATTACATTTATTTTGGTGTTTATAACATCAATTATGTCAATATTTCATTAATAAGATAATTACTGCATCATCATTGTGTCATAAATAAATTAAATTATTTAATGTCTAAAAATTACAAATAAAATACCATTATGTAGGAAATCTCTTTATATTTCTAATGAATATTTAAAATCGAATTTATCTTATGTATAACCCTATATTAAAAATGTTTTAGTAAATAAACTTTGATTTTAACTCTTTTAACTCTTCTTTAAATAAATTAATAATAAATGTCCTAATCTAATCCAAGTGGGCCTAAATGGTCATATTTTATTTCTAAGTTTGTTTTTGGTCGAATTACACTTTTCCAATAGAATTAGGACATGTGTTAGGGTAATAGTAATATCATATTTACCCTTAGTTACCCTATTTACTATTAACCGCGGTAAAAAAAGGTAAAAAGTTACTATTCACCAAAAATTATTTTCATCTCATTGAACCACATTTTAGTCCTTGATATTAACCGTGTCTCTCGGATTTTCGAAATTCCATTCACAGAAGTGGTAAAATTAAGTTTGATGCAAAATTCAGTTTTTAACCTACCACTTAGTGGTTTCACTATTCATCAAAAATTGAAAGTTTTCAGAAAAATGCCAAAATTTCATCCTAAGCTATATTTCATATTCCGAATTCAAAAATGAAGTCTATTTTACCAAATTCATAACATAGAAGTTGAATTAATTAATTTTATAATTAAATCCCGCTGTTAAAACAAATAGCGTGTTTTTAAAAAAACAAAATCTATCAAAAGATTGACACTTGATTATGTCTGGTTTAAATGTGAAATTACATCCAATGACCAAAATTGTATTAAATTGTAAAAATATATTCTAAATATACTTTAAAACCGCTATTAATTATTTCGATTAAAAAAAGTTGTTTTTAATTATAATTTAGTAATTTTCACTATTCATCATAAAATAAAAGTTATCCGAAAAGTACCAAAATTTCACCTTAGGCTAAATTCGATGCTCCGAATCCAAAAATGAAGTTCATTTTGAAAAATAAGATTTACAGAATTTCAAAAATTGTTTATTACTATTCATAACGGCTAGTTTTAATAATATTTTAATAGCATATCGTTGTTTAGTGAAACTCGGTATTGCGTATTACACACGCTATCGAGGAAGGTCGTGATTGCGTGTAATGCAAGGAAAGTCAAGGATGCGTGTTGTGCAAGCTCCTTTTTGTGTAGCGTACAACACAAGACATTAATAAAATTAAAAAGAATATTTTTTTATAAAATCTTGGGCTGTTACATTCTACCCCCCTTAAAATGAATTTCGCCCTCGAAATTCGTCGTGGTTATAAATGGTTTACTATTCGAAAGTTTCTTTAATAGAAACCCACATCGTAAAAAGGAATACTAAAACCAACCTTTAAAAACAAAAGTATGAAATGTAACGGTTACCCAAATAAACCAATCACTGGGTTTCCACATAGGTGAAAATATGGATATGGAAGAGAAATCTAACCATCATGTTCTGATGGAGAGTGGTAGAGAACATGGCTATGGAAAATCCAGTAATCACAAATCCGTAGATCTGTGATGATATAAGGTACCATATGATTCATCAGGTATAAGATCACTAGGACAACATTTTTGGTTTTCAAGATCATTTCCCTAAAGTTGAAAATTTGAATTAGAATAAATACTTACTTTATTTTGGAACAATCTCACTTCTGTTCGTGCCTTGAACAATTTCCACTTCATCTCTTAAATAAATGAAGTTGAATTTGTTATTCGTAAAGTGTTAGCAGATCATGTGATAGAATGACGGGTCATTCCATCTGTCTCAAACAAAAGGTTAGAAAAAATTATATACATAAGTCGATCTATAGTGAGATTATTCACATATGGTTCCTAAAATGGACTTATACTTCATATATCATACTGCTTAATATAATAAAACTAGTTTCTACTAAACAGGGACTTCCTGTAGGCCAGTGGTAGGCGATAAAGGCCAGTCGCACTTCGGTTTTGGGTTCGATTCCCATAGCCTTGTCTGACGCGAAGGGCTGTCGTCCGTCCTGCAGGTTGTCCTTTTTCTAAAACTATATTACTATAACATCCCATGAATAATATCGAAAAAACTTCTATCCTTAAACAATACTAATTTATGTCCAACATAATCCATTCCAATCTTTAGGCTTATCTATAATTACTACAGTCCACTCTCATAACATAGTGAAAATTATTACCATAGATTTAATACCATCGTTGATCCCCATATATCATAAGATATGTCTTGTTGGTCACATTCTAAACATTCAAAGTCCTTAATCATGTATTCTCTTGAATACCTTAGTGAAAACATGAGTGCAGTTAAAAGTTAACACTTTCCACATACCAAAATCCTTAAAATTCTATATACTCAAACCATGATATCACTTAGTCCTTATATCAATCATGAGCTCATGAATACAGTCAAACATCTCATTATCGTCTTATCCCTTCATTATGCGCATATCATCTTCATTCCAAAAATATCTGAATAAACTTTCATGGATACTGGTACTATTAATCATACACTTTCAAAACTCACGGAAAGACAAAAGTGTAACAATCCTTAGATGTCTCTTTATTCCATAGTACCATGAGATTACTTATACAACATTACACATGATAAACATGTCATCATTCCACTACATTCTTAAACCATTGACCGAGCTTCAACAATTCTTTCATTTCACATATCATTTGTAGTCTCTTCATCATCATCCACATAAATACTACCCATACGACCATACTGATTCTCTTCATGAAACTTTCCCTTATGGCATTGGTTTGCATAATGCCCGTACATTCCACATTTAAAACATTTAACCATTGCTGATGTCATAGAAATACCATTATCCTCATCCCTGGTGTTAACTGAACCTTTTCCTTTGCACTTACTGGCTTTGTGTCCTTCTTTTCCACACCCAAAGCATCTTCCAGTTCCTTTGAAACATTCCCCTTGATGCCTCTTCCCACTTGATTTACATAGGGGAAATTGAACTTTCTTTCCTCTATGATCATCATGAAACTCCATCTTCCTCTTATTAGCTGAGTCAGGAAACTTACCAAATTTTACTTTATTGATCATATTATGAGATTTCTGATTCGGCATAATAATGATGTTTGGACTTCCAAATCCCATTTCATTTTGTTGCTCATGAAAAATATCATTCCATTGTCCATCATATCCTCCATTATCGTGAATCACCTTGTTTCCAGCCATTTTCTAAAACCCAAAAAGAATAGTGTGAGAGGCAAAAATCATGCTAGGGAAAACAACATAATAAAGGGGGAGTATCCTCAATATCTAACATCTTAGGTTAAATTCTAAGATCGTTAGCGCAATTCTAGGACTATAACCTATACGTATACTTAACCTTAGAGACATCCCTAGACATACCTTAGAAATATCTCTAGGGATCTCACTAACGTTTTCGCATCCTAGTTTCCAAAGGTTGACTAAACCTTTCCTCTGATACCAACTGTAGAGACCCGAAGCCTGACGTACATGAACTTTACATTACTTTTGCGGAATACTTAGTACATAACCAAAACACACACACAAGGATCGTAATAGTTTAGTGTCTTTGGAAACTCGGAACGTAATCTCCTAATCGTGGTGAAAGATCTTCAATATCTCCCATAAAGATCTTCCCTTTTTTTACCTAAAAACCTTTCTTTATATCCTGGGGAAAAGAAAACATAAAAGGGTGAGCTCAAATGCTCAGTAAGGGTAAACAAAAGAAATATCAATCACATCATATAAATAAGCACATAACTTTTGGAAAATCTTAACCTGTAAAAGAGATCATAATTTCATAACATGGGGTAAATCATGGCAGTGAAATGTAATAACAATAATCATAACATAAAACATGAAACTTTGTGGCATTCACACATAATCATAGAGAATCATTTCTTGTTAGTCAAGACTCATTGCCAAGACTATCTTAGTGGACAAAGTCCCTTTCTGAATCGAGTAACCCTCATTCCAGTCCTGTTTCACTGAACCGGTATAACCTACCATTCCAGCCATGTCTATCTCATGAGATATAAAATCTTTACCCAATGCATTGGAGGGAGATATAGGTCCCACCCATCTTATAATGAATCCTTTCTTATGTGTTCCACATAATCATAAAACATACATCATCCCATAACACATGTAACAAAAATGGGATTCTTGAAACATCATGACATCATAAATAAATTCATATAAGATAAAGGAATTCATAAAAATAATTCCATCACAACATGATCAAATCAATGTAATAATAGGGATAAAAACATAACCCTTTATTATCTTAGATGGACAATAATTTTGATAAAACACTTGAACTCCATTCTTGAGGAAAATATCCTTTCTTCTTCAAAAAACACTTTTCTTTTCTTAACATGTCATACAACATTAAAATAAAAGAAGTTGATTAAAAATAAACTTGAAAACTTTTAATGGAATCTTCTTGGAAATAATGTTTTAAAAATCCATTCATGCCGTATAAGTTAAAAAAAACATTCTTCGTACTTTTGTCAGAAAAGTCAAAAAGTACCTCGTACGAAAAACGACAAAAGATTCCTTTCATTTATTTTACTAAAAACTCACCGAAGGGTAAAAATGGATTTAAACAATTGTAGTTGGATGGAAATAATATTACATATTTATGAAACATGGATGTTGATGATAAAATACACCCCAGTAAATACGTACGAATAAACAATCTCGGATAAAAATGAGATTGTGATATTTCCCTTACCTTATGTCCGACTTGCTTTGTAAGTGTCCGAACCTCCTGTATAATGATTTAAATCATGTTATTGACTTATTCCAGAATCATATTCATTGTTATGATATCATATATGGTTCACTTATGACATTATATTACCCGTTATTTTGTAAATTCCATGTTAAAGAAGCGTTTTGGGTAAAATCGTTTCATTTATCGTAGGTGTTTTGACTTGTTGTTCTTGACATCATTATTACTTATATCATGATTTACTTACTTCCAGAATATAAAATATGATTTATATATCATATATATTCAGTATATACATATATATATATATATAATAGATAGATAAATAAAATGAAAAACACCGTTCATGGAGACGGTAGTCCGTACGTACGCATGAACGCTGTTTTACTTTCCTTATTGTCTTGAAATGGAAGTAAGTAGATGACATACATATATATATATACATAAATCCAGTAGCTTTATAATGTCATATATTTCATTATTATTTCTTATATATACTTTATAATCATTCTTAAATGGTTAACATGGAGAATGAATCTCATCGCGTCGTGGAGACGGTAGTCCGTACGTACGCACGAGCGATGATATCATTTCCATAAATATTGAACTGAATTGGAGTGGATTATACAATATATCAGAATCAATATGATGTTGTAATAACTATGTATAGTTATTCTTTACACCATTATACCCATCCATGTAAGGTGGTGGTGGAAAATAGATTACACCACGGCGTGGAGACGGTATTCTGTACGTACGCATGCGCGGTGATTTCTTTTTCCGTAGGATGGATAGATGGTGAAATAGGGTTGTTTCATACTTATAATAACATATCAGTATATGAGTGATACTGATGTTATTACTTCATAATGAAACAACCTAAGAAGAAGAAGTGGAAGAAGAAATAAGATGAAAGAATTGGTAACGGTAATTACCTCTTCTTTGAAGCGCCTCTTTGAGACCTCCTCTTAGGGCACTAGAATTGGTCTTTGAGGAAGACCAGAACCTCTAGTATGTTGCTAGGGAAGTGGAGAAGAGATTTTGGCAGGGGTTGGCCGAGCTTGAGTGCTCAAATTGGTGTGAGGAGGAGGGGGAGGAGGTGTCCTTTTATAGGGGAGGAGAGGGGCACCTTAGGAATTCGTAAAAATATTAATTTATAATAAATCTAACCCCACTTAAAAACCTCAAAAAATGACTCATATACGAAGATTAAATGAGATAGGGTTGTAATCTCATCAACCAATCAAATTTAGACATGTTTGGATATTATTTTAAACCTTATCAATTAGATTTAACTCTAAGTTAAATAATTTAACTTTTACCGTGTCTTTTTGTTTTCTTACACTATATGCTTAATACACTTACTATAACATGCCAAACGAACCCCAGATTGTTTATTATTAATATATATATCCTTATCTAAGTCATTTTGCCGAACCTTAGATTTTTAGGAATAAAATAACAATTAATAATATAATATTTGATTTAAAAACTATTTTGTGTCAATTTTGACACTATTTGATATATGATTTTTGTGAAAGTCATAACAGAATTATATGTTCGAACCAAGTTGATTAAATCAACATTAATATATCATAGTAACCTAGAAAATTAGTGGAATTCATAAAAAGTCTCAAATTACATTTATTTTGGTGTTTATAACATCAATTATGTCAATATTTCATTAATAAGATAATTACTGCATCATCATTGTGTCATAAATAAATTAAATTATTTAATGTCTAAAAATTACAAATAAAATACCATTATGTAGGAAATCTTTTTATATTTCTAATGAATATTTACAATCGAATTTATCTTATGTATAACCCTATATTAAAAATGTTTTAGTAAATAAACTTTGATTTTAACTCTTTTAACTCTTCTTTAAATAAATTAATAATAAATGTCCTAATCTAATCCAAGTGGGCCTAAATGGTCATATTTTATTTCTAAGTTTGTTTTTGGTCGAATTACACTTGTCCAATAGAATTAGGACATGTGTTAGGGTAATAGTAATATCATATTTACCCTTAGTTACCCTATTTACTATTAACCGCGGTAAAAAAAGGTAAAAAGTTACTATTCACCAAAAATTATTTTCATCTCATTGAACCACATTTTAGTCCTTGATATTAACCGTGTCTCTCGGATTTTCGAAATTCCATTCACAGAAGTTGTAAAATTAAGTTTTATGCAAAATTCAGTTTTTAACCTACCACTTAGTGGTTTCACTATTCATCAAAAATTGAAAGTTTTCAGAAAAATGCCAAAATTTCATCCTAAGCTATATTTCATATTCCGAATTCAAAAATGAAGTCTATTTTACCAAATTCATAACATAGAAGTTGAATTAATTAATTTTATAATTAAATCCCGCTGTTAAAACAAATAGCGTGTTTTTTAAAAAACAAAATCTATCAAAAGATTGACACTTGATTATGTCTGGTTTAAATGGGAAATTACATCCAATGACCAAAATTGTATTAAATTGTAAAAATATATTCTAAATATACTTTAAAACCACTATTAATTATTTCGATTAAAAAAAGATGTTTTTAATTATAATTTAGTAATTTTCACTATTCATCATAAAATAAAAGTTATCCGAAAAGTACCAAAATTTCACCTTAGGCTAAATTCGATGCTCCGAATCCAAAAATGAAGTTCATTTTGAAAAATAAGATTTACAGAATTTCAAAAATTGGTTATTACTATTCATAACGGCTAGTTTTAATAAAATTTTAATAGCATATCGTTGTTTAGTGAAACTTGGTATTGCGTATTACACACGCTATCGAGGAAGGTCGCGATTGCGTGTAATGAAAGGCAAGTCAAGGATGCGTGTTGTGCAAGCTCCTTTTGGTGTAGCGTACAACACAAGACATTAATAAAATTAAAAAGAATATTTTTTTATAAAATCTTGGGCTGTTACACTATTTTGTCTCATGAGATCGACCGATGTAACAAGGAGCTATAACAGGCCCCCCCATCACTTATTAAGTCCAATGCATTCCTCATATGAAAATCTTTAAACATAACATAAACATTCTTATTAAAACTAGCATATGAAATGTCAATACTTTATCCATAAACCATGAATGGTGTAAAAATAACACATCCATAGTCAAACATATCGCAAAACATTCAATACAATATGAAAGTTTTGTATCATGATAAATCAACTTCAAAGATGCTTAAAATACATCAAAGGATGTTGACATAGATCAAATCAAAACTTTTTTTTAGAGAAATTATCTTTTTATATTGAAATCATTTAAGTGTTATATAAATTTAAAAGAAAACATTTATTTTGAAAATATTCTTATAATATTGTAAGGGAAGCTTCGACGATGTTATAATGATGGAAAATAGCCACCCCTACCGTATAACTTAAAAAACATTCCTACCTTAAAAGTTTCGAAATGGTCAAAAAGTGCCTTGGTTGGAAAATGAAGGAAGGATTCCTTTCAAGAACATATAAGCTCAAATAAGGGTATAAATTACGTTAACCCATTGTCTATTAAATAGTAATTTTTTTTGAAATACATTTTTATGAAACATGGATGTGGATGATACAGGGGTCCCAGTAGATACTTATGTAAAAACAACCTCGGATAATAAAGAGATTGTAATATTAACCCTTAACTTGTACTTTTCATTGGTATAGGGTAGGTTAACCTTCTGTATAATGGTGAAATAATTTTTATTAAATTATAAAAGAATCATATACATAAATATGATATTATATATGACTAATATTTCAATGTTAATAATATTTTAGTATTATCGTCGTTTCAGGTATTAACTGATTCGTTTTCCTTTATATTCTTTGTTACATACGTAATGTTTATTATGTATAGGATGTATCTTATTCATATTCATAATGATATTAACTCTTTAAACATTATTTTTAATCATCTAATGAAAATTAGACTTGAATGAATATGATGGGGAATGAATCTAATCGGGTTCGTGGAGACAGTAATTCGTACGTACACACGAGCGAAAAATATCATTATTTTTATATTTAGATCATATATAATCGTATCTCCAATGAATCACCACACACAAACTTGATTTGTGCAAAAAAAAATGGAGTGACCCTATCCTAGTGAGTCAGCCAGGTCCACATAGGGAATATCCCATATAATAACCATGTATGTATGTTTTATTATCATTATATGATATTTTTTGACCCCTATATTTCCAATCCAATTCCCAGACATAATATATTAATCATGATCATAAGACATCAGACTACACAAAAATTGTAAAGACTTCTTTTCCATGTCAGTTCACCCACGTCCTAACTGCTAGATGTTAAACTATATGGATATTTCCCTCTATGAATGAAACTATACTTATTAGTTTCCAAGAACTACATGTGATTTGATTCCTTATATCATAGGATACATCATGATGCACATACCTCCATTAATTGGCCCAGCCACAATATTCATCTTCTTTCATGTCGAGCCACATTTTTTCTTACCATGTGATGTTAAACTGCACCGCTAATATCCTCTCTTCATGATACTAGACATCATGGTTTTCTAGAACTACGTGTGAAATGATTCTAATTATAATGATATGTGTAGGGATAAAAAGATCATATATCTTGGTCAATCCATGATAAGAAACTGAATCCCCCTTTACTTTCTATAATTGTCTCTGTATCATGATAGGAACCATTGATATTCCTTGTTTCTTGTACCAAGCAAGGCTCATTTGGGATTAGAAATTTAAAAATAGAATTCCCCTAATGATAGTTACATAAAAATTCACTATATGGTTAACATGGTACTAGATAAAAGGCCATAAAAGGTATACCATGAGTCATATTTTCATGATGTTGAACTGCATGGTTGATGTTTCTTACAAAAATAAAACTATGCATTTTCATGGACCTATAATGAGAGGGCCTCTATCATTGGTTTCGGTCTCCCCCCATACCTCTATTTAAGAAATACATGTGGCTAGATTCTTATCGTCATAGGAAATGTAGTGAGTCCCGATCTCCAACCACGAACCCATCAGTACCAAATAATTGAATCAATGAATCCCTCTACATGTGGGTTATACATGCATAGAATGTTTCCCATTACAGAAATATGAATGATTTGATTCCTACCATTATAGAATACATTGTGATTCCAAGAACTCCATCACTATGCCAAGATTCAAATTTTATTTTTCACATCGGGGAGACTATGTCCTTACCATTTGATGTTTAGATGCATTTTTTCTCAATAACTGTGATCTATTGATTGCTTTCATCATATGATTCGTAGCGACATCATGATCTTTAACCCTTGGACAAACAACATAAATCAATAGGAACAATTCCCCCCTTATCATATGTTTCAAACTTATGAATAGGGTTTCCCATCCAAGAACTAAATTCAGTCTGATTCATATCATCACTGGATATGTAGTGATGCCCATATCTCCAATACTCATCATAGTTACAACATTAAATAGTTAAAATGCCTCCTATGGGTATGGTTCAGACCAGATTGAGCATTTCTAATCCAAGAGCTATGTATGGATTCATTCCTATCATCATAAATTATGTAGTAACACCCAGAACCCCAATCCTATCTTCCAATGCAACATGAGAAATAATAAAAAATATCCCCTAAATACATATAGGTTGGAAATATGTATTGAATGTCCTAGCCACATGAAATTAAAATACACTGAAAAGGTAGCGTATACCAATTTTAACGGATAGAAATGTCATATAATCTCATCTTTCCAACACAAAATTCAGATCTACATTAGTCTTCCATGAATTCATGGAAATTATGTGAAATAAGGTCCCCAACATATGGATATCCTCCAATAATAATGTTAATGGATAAAACATGCTATATTAATCTTAATTCCCATGACTATTGAAAAGTGTCCCCATGTGTATTTTACAAAATTTTCACTTCAGTTCTCACAGCATTACCACATGACCTTGAACTGAAGCTAAAAGAAAACTTATGTACCACATGACATTAAATTACAAGGAAAACATCAAGGTCACATGAAATGTAAACTTCATGAAAAATACATCCCCAATAAATGATTTCAAAGTTTCTAGACCATCACCCACCATCATCTATTATCAATGGACCATAAGAACTAGAACATAGTGAACCAATGAATGGGGTGGTTCTATCAATTTTTTATTCCCCACAACCCATAAACCACACATCATGTATTTAGTTCCTTAGTTTATCAAAAAACTTCCATGGACCTTGGAAAAGAGTACCCAGTTTCATAAGATCCTTTATTTGACTATGCAAGTATATTTATGGATCATTAATATAAACTTATGGTCATCAACATAATGAGTCATTGTCTTGTAAAAATTGATATATGATCCTTGTGATCCTGTCATCACCATGGTGGAATTTCTAATCTTAGTGTTTTTTGGGTCACCACCATTATAATTTTCTAATATCCTTACTTATGTCATGAGAACTTCAATCCATTATTTAAAAAATTTGTATCTCCCTCTGAAAAATGTTTTTGGAATACTCTTGGTCCTAGAAATCCTAATAATTATTTTTTATAACATTTCCATCATATTAGGTATAGGTGTGTCATGACCTTAAACAACCTACACTTTTGTCAAAATCTTATGACTGTAAATTCTAGTCTTTTATGGTCCATGCTAGAAGACCATAAACTAATAATAAAGTATACACAAAACTACTCACGTTGAAAACCCATAGAGGGAATCCAGAGTAAGAGTCAAGCATTCTCTCACTAAAGTTCTCATCTCCAGAGGTTAGGAAAAAATTTTGATGATGAAAAAATGATGCATAAAGCTCATAGGTCCTACCATAAAGCCATATTAAAAGTCGATGTATACTCGTTGGACCTAATTTTATAGGAAAAAGTGAAAGTAATTAATTATCATATCTCCTCACCAAAAAATGTTTTATATAGGCAGTGAATCAATGTTTAGGATGATCAAAACCTTCATGAATATTACACTTTCCAAAAATAACAATCCATGATTTGATTACCCTGGATCACAAAAAACCTTCCCTGGAAATCAAAAAATGATACCCAACATTATGAGACACTTTTTTTACTATGAATTTATGTATATGAGTCATATATATGCACATGTCGGCATCTACCTAATGTTTCACATTTCAAAAACAGATTTATAGTCCTTCTGAGGCTTGAAATCGCGGTGGTGGAACAAAAAAACATTGGGGGTTTTAGGTCACCCCTAGTATGGTGTTATAATTTACACTCATGACCCAATAACTTTGGGACATGATTTATAATCCCTATAATTAGAAAATTCATGTGGATTCGATATCCTCAACATTTCATCACCATGTTATGTGCCCTTTATCAAATAAGGAATGAACAAATCCATTATGTGACCTTTTAATAACCAACGCCTCATGACTGAAAACCTTAGATCATAGGGAGAATAATTCAAAACTAAGTTATAAACTACCCTAGGGTAGTATTACCCTTCCATGATATCTTCCAATCCATACCCAAATTCACGTTGTAGACATTTGAGTCTTCCCATGCCTTTTTGTACACTTGAAAAGAGTGGGTATAAGTCTATTTGACCATTTTATTGATGCATACAGTCTTAGACCTACCAACTAGATGCATGTCCTTATTGCAGGAAAATAACATTGATAGTTGTGATCCCATTTAACCCTGTAGAGAAACATGACACCTCTGGGAGTTATTGGCCATTACCGGCATGTCTATCCCAATCCTTGTTAATCGACTCATCCTTTTTGGATATGGATTACTTGATCCATATTCCCACTATCCCAGTGGACTTGTCTTCCATCATATTTATAATTCCATCCACACAGTCTCAAAAATATTTCATATCCCTTGTAAAAGAGTGAGGACGCCACTTTTTGACCATGCAATCGATGCATAAGGGATTTCACCTACCAACTATGGGAATCTACTCCATGCATGAAAGGAAATCAAATCCTTGTGAGCATTGGATACACTATATCAACACTATGTTCCTTAGGGTGTTTTGGATCATCCCTAACCTGTCATCTCTATTCTATATTCATCAATAAATACCTGGTAGTAATTCTTTAAACTGCATTGTTTTTTATGTCAAAGCAATAAGACATTAAACTGCACTATATTTGATGTCTGGGTAGTAATAATTTAAATGACAAAATATAATTTATGTCTTGACCACATGATTATAAAATTCATCGTATAAGTCTTTTCCACCAAATGTTAAACCGCATAGTGAATAACACTTTGAAAATGCTATATTACCATAAATAAAATGTCTGAGAAAAAACCGTAAATTAATAAGATAGAAGGTACGATCTGAAAGACCTTAAACTACAGAAATAGAATGACCATGTTAGACTACTCTAAATTATTTCATAGATAAAATTTAGTTTTCATGGCTATAAAAGGCCCAAAACCTATCAGGTCAAATACCAGCAATAGGGTGGCCTAATAAAAAGTTGAGTCTATTCTAACCATGTCTTCCCGTCTTTGTATCTTTGGAAAAAATTATGGAAATATGAAAAAAAACATAAAAAATATATGAGTTCCAATATATGGAATAAGAAAAAACCAAGTCATGTGTTCTATGTCCAATGGATTCTATAAAATATTCAGAATTCCCCATCAAAGACATATATTCTTCCCAAATTGTCCTTTTTAGAATTTGTTAATATCGAGATAACTAGAGTAGATACAGCAATAAGGAACCTTTTTATCAAGGAAATTCATGATCTTTTCTTGATAAAATCTATTATTGTTAAAAAAAATCAAACCCTTTCATTCATGTTTACTTTGTATTATATGATTTATTGGTGTCATTGATGATTCATACAATATCAGATCAATCAAATGCCATTCACATTATGAACAAAATAAACTTGGACAACAAAATAGATGGTTCATAGGATATGTTCATTGATAGCAAGAAAAACAATTCATTTCCACATATCAAATTCTCTCAATGGAATATATATGTAATGTAAAATTCATGGAATTATAATCTCATTATTGTATTCATTCATATGTGTCCTTGATCTCTGAATAATTTTGTTCCATAGAGGTAAAATATTGGTTAAATTTATCAACACATTTGGTTTAAACCTACCCAATCTACTGCAACTCCTCCGACCTAGTGACATCCTCATGCATGGACTTCTATTTCATGTTATAGAGTCCTTATTTTTTCAGTACATTATCATCTAATAATTTCAGTACATACTGAGACTGAGATATCTTATCTTGAAGATGACTAAATTCATAATGTAGATGGTCGATTTCAACCCCCACCAATTACCACATCGTAATGATTTATTTCCCTCTACCTCATGCTGGGAATCATCATTTGAGGCATCTTCCCTACTTTCCATTGCTAAATAGGAATCCTTATCTTCTAACACTCTCAAATCAATTGCCCAATTAGTCTCTATCAAAGAGATCGCCTCTTTCACTGGAGAATTAAGGGAGGTATAATAAAAAAACTCATAATAAAGGGTGGTAATAATAAATCAATGGTTACCCACCTAGTCTGTAAACTCTCCAAAAGGGTCATCTAAAAATATTTTCCAAATCACCCTTCATACTTGTCACTACATCAGCTGGTAAAGTGTCGTATACTCCAAACCATAACCTAATCCCATGATGTGAGTGGGAATATATTCATTTACTAAGTTGATAAGTTATGGATTCATGATCATGGTCTTCAACAAAATTAGGATTGGATTCGGCCTTTAGGTTTGTTGAATCAATGAAACGAATCCCTAAGGATGCAGGGACATGAACCTCCGAGATCTAGGGTGAAGGCACTATAATAAGGGGCATATAGTTTTATGATTCATAATATAAATGACATGATATAATCTAGTAAACAATAGATATGACTGATTTTAGAAACATAAATTTCATGGTTTTGTCACTAGAAACGTATATTTCCAGGTCCCCATCCTCTGTAGAGGAGGATACACCCTATTGGGATGATCGGCTTAGGTGAACTTCTAGTGCATTCTCTAAAAATGTTCTTTTCATTCCACCCTTCTAGGATGTATGGACAATATAAATGTTAGGTCACATGACCCAAAGTGAACATTGTGTCTATATTATAAATAAGTATTCTCCTTATCTTAAACGTTCCTCCATCAATGAAAATTTAGTATCATAATAGCTAACAATATAAATCTCTTACAAAAGAGTATTCACATGTTTTATATCAAAGGGAATGTCTCACAAAACATTTATAGTAGGAAACATTCTTAACTAATCTTTAAGATCATCCATATTTTCTTCTTGATGGGCCAGACCTAACCATAAATTCTCTCTTAAAGAAACTAATCAATTAATTGATTCCTCATGGGTGACTACATGCCCCTCTAATCTAGATTGGTGGGGTCCTGCACATTTTTGAAAAAAAATAATGTGTTACAAGAATAGTCTGATATTATAGAAGAGTTAACTTACACACAAACTTATGAATTCCACGGGTTGGGAATATGACAATTTAGAAAACTTCCTTTCCCCTTTCCCCTAGGAGGTACGATATCCAGAAGGTATCATCATCAGGAGTATAATGGAAATCCCCCTATACGGTTCTTATGTTGAGGGTTTCAATCAAGGAATGGTAATATCTACCCTCATTAAATCCAGTTGACATGGAGATCCCTCACCATCAGTCCACTGATCATTGATAAACCCTACTCCAAAAACATTAACTCATGGAGAATATATGGGGGATTAAAGTAGTGATCGGTCTTCTAGGCTTCCTACTATGTCAATAAGAAAAAAAGGATGTTAGTATAGTTTCATCAACACCACGTCCCTTTGAACACAGTAGTAAGACGATCCTTACCGATGCCTCAAAATTGAGATAACCATGTTTGTCCAATGTCATAGAGAACCATTATCTAAAGTAAAGGGGAATAGAATATCCAACCTTTAATTCTTTTCAACATCATTCAAGGCATTTTAAGAAATCCTTGACCTACAATGCTGGATCATTGAAAATAATTCCAAGGGGGTGATAATGTGTGTGAAACCATCATATAGTAATTCATCAAAGTGTAGTATTCCCTAGAACTCAGGATATGATATCAATGTTCTCTAAGCCTTCCACTATTGAAATGTGACACGAAATAACAACACTGGTGCAACTTCACTCAGTGACATCACACATGCTACGACCACACTGGTTTGTACTTATACTGGAAACAAGAGTGATGGTAAGTTCCTCACCTCATTATGAGTTGATTATGGGTCTCTTGGTCCTCTTAGAACCAACTATTTTCAGACCCTTATATTAGATTCTATAGTTTGGAAAAATTGGTTATTTTTTATACCAATGTGGATACTTTCTCATGATGATATGAGAGGATCCAAATATCATCATAGTTTTGGGACATACCAACCTATACATCATGGGGATGGAGATATACCAAGACCTGAGTTTCCTCCCTTTAAAACAATAAAAAAACTAGTGATCCACCATCATATTATTTTCAAATTTAACACAAAAAGTGAGAGAATATCTAGAATGAAAAAACTATAACGGATAGCTAAATAGACATGGTGTGTACCATTCACATAAGTGACTCCATTTAATTCTGGATGAAAGGAAATTATCATGAAGTGACATTGTATAGGCTCAAGCCACAAGGTGAGTCCCACCATTATCAACAATACTACCAGTGGTACTGGCCCATTGGGTTTGAAGGAAAAGTGGTCATAACGACTAATGGAGACCCTATCTACCCAATCCATTAGAGTAATAAGTTGTACCCACTGATTCACTATAAAAATAATTTAAAACAAAATTTGGGGATGTTATGGATTTTTTGGTTCTCATATCCTCTTTGATGTTCCCTCATCCAACCCCATGACATATAAAAGGGGACCCTGATTCTGTGGGGGGGTCTTTTTATATAACTATGGGGAAGGAAGTGATATGTTTTGGACAACAAAGGGATAGACAACCTGATACATTTTTCTCCAACAATATTGGTTTCCATCATGAATGTGGAGTCCCTAGCTCCTCCATTTTCCATTATTAGAATTTAGAATATCCTAAGGTACGTAGTAGGGAATGCATCTATCTAAACAATCCATTCAACATCAGATATAACCTCCCACACCTAGTAAGACAAATTTATCATCTTCAATTGTGGTTCAATAAGCACCATCCACAACATGAGAGTCCATTGTAGGATAGGCCATTATATTCTAGTCTTTTGGGCCAGAGTGGAATTTCATGATAAATTATCTCACCCATTTCTGGAATGGGATATCTACCCCAGGAAGTGGGTCCTTCTCAAGGGCCTTTACAACCAGCTTGATTAACTCAAGGGAAAGAGTATGGGTCCTATATAAGTAATCCCATGTGAATGGTGGGAGGGGAACTCATCATAAAAATCTACAAATATGGTTGTTCCATAGATTTGATCAACTTCCTAGAGACAAATGCCCACCTCACCATGCATCGGGTGGAATGTGTTCGTGTTCAGACTCCTGTGACTGAACAAGTATGAAATCATGCCCTTATTGTAGTAGGTAATGGTTTGTGATTTCTAGATTGACTGATACATCCCGATATTATTTATCTCTATGGAATATTTAGAAGTGATATGTTGAACCTGTAATGGTAATCTTCAATCCATTATGAGATTGTCCCAAGATCCAAGATGATAGTTGGGAATCCACCTGAACCTCTGGTTGGTGGAAAACTTATCCATTATTTGATGTTGCATATGGGTGCCCAAAATTAGGCTCACAAAGATTCCCACCTATTTATATAGAAATTAATGTCAGTATATGTACATATGTGCATTCCCCTCCAGTAATAAAATGGCCTACATGGAATATTTTCAACTAAAAGGTATTATAGGTTTATAGAATCCAAGAAGGTTCTCTTATTTAGGACTTCCGTAAAGCAACAGAAAAATATTTAGTAAGAAAAAACCAATGTAAGGGTAAAAATTATGAAAGGTTATATTTCATAGGGTTCCCTCCCATCAAGTTTATAAGATATTTCCATGATGGATCGGCGTCAAAGTGTTAGTTAGAATCCCGACCAACAATAATGGAATTCTAGAAAGCCATCACTACCTTTTTTTCTTTATTTAATTAATTTCTGGATATAAAATCCATCTTAAAAAAATGAAATTCAAAAATATTTGAAAATTAATAATTATATTCAAAATAATGGTATAACTACAGCAATATCGATCATGTGAATTGCATGAACCTTTAAGTGTGACATGACCGCTTTACCAAATATTAGTCTCGCACACAACATGACCCATAGAAATCTCACAGACTGTCTGACCCATATGATATCTTACAACCACATGACTATGCTTGATACTTTTGATAATGTAACCTTTACATGGTAACACGATCCACATCATAGTTAAGTGATCATTCAAATAGACTATTAGATCATGGAAAAACTACAAGACGATCTTGTTTCCAAACACTTTGGACAAGGATCAATAAATTATTGATATGTGATTCTTGATTTGTTCAGAAAGTGTTGGGATAAATAAAATATCACAAAACAGTCCCTATGAAGCATTCTTGTAAAACGGGTCTCACGAATAGCCCATTGTGGATAATGCTTATCAACCAAGTCTTGTGAATTGGATCTTGTGATGAGAATTATGAACGGAATCACGTGATGGGAGATAATTAAAACTGATCGAGGGAGTTTAAGTATCATGTCAATGAGCTCCCCTATACATAACTATTTATAGTTCACCCTCTGGAATACCAATGATCACTTAGAAGACCAAAAATTTCCCATGAAGCTGATTATCAGTAGCCCTAGGGGCTCAAGAAGGAATTTATTTTCCTCAGAACCAATCCCTTGTATCCATGGACATATCTCTTGGTGTTGGGAATTTATTGAAACCTTCCAAATTATCATCATCATATCTATGATATATGAAATATCCTAAACAAGGGTATTATTTTCTCTACAAAACAAAAGAAGACTAGGTGTCCAAAATAACACAGTTCACTTAAACCCCCAAAGGACACATGATCGCATGACCTTTGGAAGGTAATTTGGATGGTTCATGTGATGTGCATGACCTACATGAGATAATTTAGATCCCCTTTAATAACCCCCCCCCCCACACCCCATTCTTCTAAATCCATAAAAGACACTCATTGATCATTTAGAAGCTACCAGAAATGTCCTCCCTTTCCATGGGACTAGTCAATTGGAGGATGCTGTAAAATCTTCCAAAAAACCTTGTAAAATAAGGGTTGAAAATATATATAATTAAGATACCATATGAGGTATTTTATCTTCATGTGATGCACTCATGAAGTCTACAAGACACCATAGAGCCCTGACAATGTGTCATTATTGTCGTCAAAATCCAACGGGCATGTCGCATTTATCATATGAAGGGTCTTAGACATGTCCATTCCAGTATTCACTTCCCCTTCGATAGAATATAGAAATAGAATGGTTGCTACAAATATTATCTCATATCATAATAAACGCACACTATACATCTTACGATTAATTACGTATATGGATTGTGGTTTTTTTCTATAAGACTCACACGTTTGTAAGAGATCTCATATCCTTGAAGAATAAATAAGGAAATAATAAAGGGGAAAGAAAGAAGCTTCTCATGAAGTGTATATATGTTGATCATCACATGAAAGGGGTTGTATTCATCGACAAATCACTATTGATCTCACAAATTCCCGGCTTAAAAAATAAATTTATCTTTCGAAAGACCATATACATGTCATCCTTGAACACATGAAATCCTCTCCTAGCCAACCTGATCATGAGAAGACCCCAATACATGTCGGACTATCCTTTTATAACTCCCTTGACATTTCCATAGGGTTATATGAAATCCCATTGTTTGGCCTAGTTCCAATCGAAATGGAAATGGACAGACATTTTCATGATATTTGATCATTATGATGCACCATGAATGACTCATGTAAGGATATTATAAAGCACCAAAAATTAAATCCATAAACTGAATCCAGATCAAACCTGTGAGATATATGTCACAAAACGAGGGATATAATTAGGGTGAAGAGGCCTAAAAATATATCCCAACCAGCTTTAAAATCAATAATCAATCGACAATCTGTCGCACTTGGGAGCACATGTGAAAACTTCTTAGAATGACCAATCACATGATCTCAAATTTCTTCATCCAGGTAAAATCATAGAAAATAACAAAAGTGATCATGTGGAATGCATAGACACTTAGGGTGACCACCTAATTGATCTTAAAAATGACTTTTGGATTGTTAATAAGATTATGTAAAAGAGGTACCAAATGTTATATAGGTCACATGAATCCTAAAATAATCTAACACTAAAAAAATTGAGTAAAATATGAAATAAAAAGATAGAATGAATATTAAAAAGGTAGTATAATTATGAGAATATAGTTTCTCTGATCTCTATTCACTTCGCATGAATCACCCAGACCATTCGATAGCCCAGGGACTTGTCTCTCAAGTCATATAATGTTCCCTCAACGTGACATTTAGATACTGAAATGTCCTTCTGACTTTTCAATAAAGTCATATAATACACATCATGTGTGTCACCCAAGTCTTGAGAAGCCATTAGGTATTGTTAGCCAGATCTTCCGATGTCCCAAAAAATATCACCCAAGTTATGATGTGACACCATGACATGTTATATTGGACTCAGGACATACTTCATAAATGTTAGCCAGATTATGTGACACTATTTAGACAAATTATACAGATCATAAAACACCCTCCATATGTCTCATCCTTCACCAAAAATTTCCTCCAAACATGACATCAATGTCATGAAAGTTTCTCTGGACATGGTATCATGGATCATTTTATTACCATCAAACAATTCTAAAAATCTTTATAAACATTAGGTAGATAAATAGGACATGTTAGCCTGGTCTCGCAATGTTCCCTAGACAAGTAAGACCTAATCATGTGTTGTCCTCTTGGCATGCCATTCGGATTATGTGATGTCCTTCATACAAGTCAACTGAATCTAGAGATAGTTTTTGGACATGTCCATTATGTAAACATACATGTTCATACATCCAAATACATGTTATCCAGATGGTCAACACATGTTAGGAGACAATGATGTCATGTCAAGAAAGAATCTAGATTCATGGTAGCCTTTTCCAGTGGTTATCATAGGTAAACCTCAATGTGAAATCCCTAATCAAATTTAAATAAGATACCTCAGATTCCTACTGTATCTAAAATATTTAGGAATCATTTCTATAGACCATGATCAAATGGTAATCCCCTTAAATGCATGTTCCCCCCATATCGCCAACATTTCAACCATCAGGACTCAATCACTCTCATCAGAATATCATTCTTCCCCATCCATTAGAGGACTAAGAATACAACTGAACTATGATAAATGTAATTCCTTATCTTACCAAGATATGTATAATTACTTCCCAATGCTCGTGTTCTATATTAAACACCCAAATGGATATCAGGTCATATATGTCCTGCATACATATGCAGTGAGACTATTTACATTGAATCCCTAGTATCTCACACTGATCATGGTTCATGTGGACTTAGGGACTTGGAGTGGTGATATAATTTTCATTACGAATCTCCACTAGCCAGGTACACCTCATCGTGTATTCCCCAATCAGTGTCATGATATTCTACCCTCATACATGGGAATATACTTAAATGTAAGTCCCATGGGTGTGATTCAACCATTATAAGTCTGATTATTACAACAACCATGATATGTCAGATGCCTCTCTGAGGTCGGATCTTGATACCATTGCCTAAGTTATCCATATATATTAATTCTTATTGATGTTAAACTATGTTGATTTAACAAACTATGTGGGTTTTTATTCCATCTATAACAGGATACATAGGATGCCTCATACAGGTTCAATCCCATCTTGGAATATTAATCACCTCTAGGATGATAAAAAATTCTAAAGTGTATAATTATATAGATTTAACATACATAAAGCTACTCATGAATGGGAAATGGATAAAGATACTCAGATACATACATATGGACTCATTAATATACCTCCCTTGGTATATACCATATATTAAAAACATGATCATTTTATTAGGGTAACAGATTCTGTATCGGTATTAGGAAGAGATTCATGAACATATTGTAAATCAATAAGGGGGTCCTAGAGTGGGCCACAATTCCTCTCAAAATGGCATGATAATCCTAAAATCTCATCACATAGACCATTGTGAGTTACCAAGATTTATTATCTCTAATAACCCCACTGACCTATGTCCTTTAGAAATAAGGTCTGTACATAGTAATGGTTGTGGGAATTGTTCACTGTTTCTATATATGAAAAATATTGAATAGTAAAACTAACATGAATGATTGTACATATGTAAAACCCCCCACAATAAAAATGATATACTAATTTGTTGCAACCATGTTTGATAATGTTAAAATGAAACAAACATATACATGTTTATTTTTATCGTGTAAAGATAAATGAAATTTATGTGATCATACATTGGACATGAATTCATTATATTATTATCTATGGAAAAGAAATGGGTTATATAAAATCACCATAGAACATAATCAATTCATATGTTCATGTCGAAGCATGTGTTTCCCTTAAACAATAAGGAAAAAATTATTAATATATAGTAAATGAACAAATAAATTATCACATACTAATGAAATGAAGTCTCGTGATTAATAAGTGAAGTAAAGAACGAATCATTACGATGTTTGAGAAGAAATACACATACAAACCTTTAAAGGTGGTAAATAAACATTGATAACCCATATAAAGATAAAGTGTCTTATAAATATCCAAAAATATGAATATAAAATTATAATATATCATTAAATAATTATAAATATGAATCAAAACTATAGTAGAATACTTCTTGAAAAAAAGGAGATTGAGAAAAATTCACCTTATCTCAGGACATACATTATATGTTCTTCATATATTTTATATAATTTTTTTATATGTTAATTACTCATTATAGCACCATATTAATATTTATTATTATTCATTTATTATAATATTTTTATTTATTTATTATATAAATATAGTTTATTTGTGTCATCAAGAATATTTTTATTCCACAGTTCCAAAGTTGAATTTGTATTGAGGTATTAGTCATAGTTTATTATCCAACATTCCATAAAATATAAAAGGTATAAGTTAAAAAATATATATTTCCCATAATTTTATATTATAATATGTGTTCTATAATATATATGTAAAGACCCCAAACATGACATACATGGAATTTACATTACTTTTATGGAATACTTAATACATAACAAAAACCAACACTCAAGGACCGTAATAGTTCAGTGTCTTTGGAAACTCGTAACATAATCTTCTAATCATGGTGAAAGATCTTCAACATATCCCATAAAGATTTTACCCTTTTGTTTTCTTACCTAAAACCTTTGTTTATTTCCTATGGAAAAGAAAAAAATAAAGGGTGATCTCAAATTCTCAATAAGGGTATTCGTGGGGAAAATAAAACAAACCATGTACATTTGAACTTAAAAAACATGAACATAATGTTTAAACATCAAAATCATTAGCAATGACATAAAACATAGCAGTACATAAAGCATAGATCATAATGGAACATTAATCATAATAAAATAGCATTGGAATAAATCATGTAATTATGGAAAACCATTAAGAACATGATATGATTTCCATAGTATCCAAGGCATTGCTGCAGAGACCATCTTAGTGGACAAAGTCCCTTTCTGGATCAAGTTCACTCCTTGTTCCTGTCTTGTAACACTGAACCTGATTAACTTACCGTTCCAGCCATGTCTATCTCATGAGAAATAAATCATTACCCAATGCGTTGGAGGGAGATATAGGTCCCACCCATCTCATAATAAAATCATTTTTACTTTTTCCACAACATGAACATAAATCATTCATCATTACCCAAAGTATAAAATGGGTTTCATAAATTTCATCCCATCATAAAATAATCCATACAAAAAAATGGCTATCATTTAATCATAAGAAAAGTGAAACCATGTACATCATAGAGAGATTATACTTGAAACATACACATATTAAATAATTCAGTCTTATATGGAAAATGGTTTTGATAAAACACTTGAAGTGAATTCTTGAGGAAAATATCATTTCTTCTTCAAAAACAACTTCTTTTCACAAAATGCCAAGAAATTTTAAAAGAAAGGATTTTGTTGAAAATAATCATTGAATATTTTCGAGTAAGCTTCATGAAAATAAGGCGTTATGAAACCGTAAATATCTATTCATGTCATATGTGTTAAAAAAACATTCTCCTCATACTTTTGTCGAAAAAGTTGAAAAACTACATCGTAATGTAAACAAAAAAAATATTCCTTACATACCATGTAGTAAAAGTAAAAAATGGGAAAAAAGTTCTTTAAACATAAATGAAACCATTTTTAGAATATAGGGACATGGATGATAAATATAGCCCCAGTAAGTACTTACGAATAAACAATCTCGGATAAAAATGAGATTGAAAAAGTTATCCCTTACCATTGGTCCAATTTATTCCATATGTGTCTGAGACTCCTGTATATTGTGTTTAAATATAATATTAACTTGTAACATAACAATAATAAAATTTATGATATCATATATGATTCACTTACGACTTTATATTATTCATTCATTTGTCAATTCCATGTTAATGTAGCATCTTGGGTAAAATCGTTTCATTTATCGTCTGTGTTTTGACTTGTAATTATAGATATGATTAATTAGATCAGGATTAATTAATTCCAGAATATAAAACATGATTTATATATAATATATATTCAAAATATACATATATATAATAGATCGATAAATGGAAATAAATACACTGTTTATGGAGACGGTAGGCCGTACGTATGCATGAATGTTGTTTTAATTTTCTTATTAAATATAATAGATGCAAGTAAATAACATATAAATAAATCCATTATCATTCATATGTCATATTTTTCAGGATTAATTATTATATATACTTTATAATCATTCTTTAATTGTTAGCATGGAAAATGAATCTCATCGCATCGTGGAGACGGTAATCCGTACGTACGCACGAGTGATGATATCGTTCCCCTATTTATTGAATGGAATTGGAGTGGATGATATAATATCATAGAATAATTATGATGTTATAATAATCATATATAGTTATTGTTTACATCATTATACCCATCCATGTAAGTTGGTGGGGGAAAACAGATTACACCACAGCGTAGAGACGGTATTCTGTACGTACGGACACACGGTGATTTCATTTTCCGTAAGATGGAGAGAAGGTGAAGTAACGTTGTTCCATATTTATAATTACATATCAGTATATTAGTTATACTAATGTTATTAATTTATGAGGAAACAAAAAAATAAGAATAATTAGAAGAAGAAATAAAATGGAATGAATCGGTAAAGGATATTACCTCTTCTTTGACTCGCCTCTTCTTAACCTCTTCTTAGGGCACTAAAGTTGGTCTTTGAAGAAGACCAGGACCTCTAGTATGTTTCTAGGGAAGTTTAGAAGAGAAATTGGAATGGTTTGGAAGAGCTTTATGGCTCAAAGTGGTGTGTGGAGGAGACGGAGGAGGTGCCCTTTTATAAAGGAGGAGAGGGGCAGCTTTGGAATTATAAGAAATATTAATTTATAATAAAACCTAAAACCACATAAAAACATCAAAAAATGACTCAAATCCGATGATTATATGATATAGGGTTGTAATCTCATCAACCAATAAAATTTAGACAAGTTTAGAATTTATTTTAAACATTATCAACTTCATTTATCCTTATATAATATATTTAATTTTATTTGTGGTAATCATATTCTAAACTTTAAATCATTGTCAATAATTACTTATATTTTGTGAATTGTCCATAATTGTATAAGTTATTACATTTTCGACCGTATAAATTTTAATTTATAATTTTTAAATATTTTTGTGATTTTTAATCAATTTTATAATATGTAATTTTTATAAAATAACAAGTCTCAATTTTTAGAATATTCATTTATTTGAATTTAAATAAAATATACACAGAAGATATGTTCAAAATAAAGGATTTAATATATTCATAACATGTCATATTTATATATAAAATTAGTGGATCACCTTAAATAGTTCATATAATATTTATTTTAATACTTTTAAAATTATTTATTTGATAATTCAATCAATAAAATAATTTCAACATCACTATTGTGTCATAATTAATGATAATTATTTAATCACTAAAAATTATAAATAAATTCAAATAATGTAGATAATTTTATTATATTTTTGGAGACTATTCATTTTTGAAGTTTCATTATGTTTATCACTAAATTAAAATTATTATATTTATAATATTTAAGAGAGTGACATGTTGTCACTTTCTTTGGTTTTAATAATAATTAAATTATTTTATTTGTCAAAAGTCCACAAAATAAATTTATTCCGACCCTTAGGTGATAAGGGTCAACTTTTAGTCATCCTATAGAATTTTGGTAGCAGTTAGGGTAATTTTATAATCTTATGTTTACCCTTAATTACCTGATTTACCTTTAACTAGGGTAAATAAAATTTACAGTAGTTACTATTCATAGTGCCAAAAAATAAAAAGTAGCCTATTAACATAATTTGGACCTAATGATTCGAAATATGTAATCCATTTTTCCTAATTTAAATCATAGAAGTTGCAGAAATTAATTTAAAATAAATCTCGTTGTTATGAAAACTTGTTTTAAAAGTTAAAACATTGGAAAAGATTGAAATGATTTTACCTATGAATTCAATGTAAAATCAATGATAATGAAATATGCTATATTAAATGGTAAAAATATATTCTAAGAACCATTAAATATTATAATTTAACCATATAAATTGTTATGATGAAAAAAGTTGTTTCTAATTAAAATATAGCGTGTTTTTACTATTCATTAAAATATAAATGTTATTAGAATAATATGAAAATTTTATCCAAAGTAAATTTTTATATCCTGATTCCAAAGAAGAATTTTATTTTTTCAAATTGAACTTAAAAATTTCAAAAACTATATTTAATGTGGGTGCTCCATCAAAAGGCAGCAAAACTGTATTTTTTAAAAAATACCTATTTTACATGAACAATTTATTTTTTTCCCATACCATGTTTTAGAAAATGTGTAAGATGAATAATAATGTTATAAAATTCAAAATGTAGTTAATACTATTCATAATGGCTAGTCCATAATAATAATATAACAATATATCATTGTTTAGTGAAACCCGGTATTGCGTACAACACATGTTATCGAGGAAGGTCAAGATTGTGTGTAATGCAAACCAAGCCAGGGTTGCGTGTAGTGAAAGACTCATTTGTTGTTGCGTATAAAATGTTACAACCATATTTAGTTTGTACATTGAATATATATATATATATATACACTCAATTTTGCGTTGAATAACTTCTATCAAACAAACTTGAAATTGTGTTTAACACGATCTAAGATTAGTGTTGCATAAACTGCAAGCTAATACGATGTTGCGTATAGCGCAAGATAATCTTAGTTTAGCGTACAACCCAAGACATCAATGAAATTAAATAATAATAATTTTTCTCATAAAATCTTGGGGTGTTACATTCTACCGCCTTAAAATTAATTTCTCCCTCGAAATTCGTCGGGGTTATAAATGGTTTACTACATGAAAGTTTATTTCATAGAAACCCACATCATAAAAAGGAATACTAAAACTTAATTTTAAAAAGTGGAGTTTGAAACATAATGGTTACCCAAATTAACTCATCACTGGGTTTCTACATAGAAGAACATAGTTGAAAATATGGATATCAAAGAGAAATATATCCATCAAGGACTGATGGAGAGTGGTAGAGAACATGACTATTAAAAAAGCCATCAATCACAAAGCCATAAATTTGTGATGATCTAAGGTACCATCTGATTCAACGTATATGAGGACAATAGGACAATATTTTTGGTTTTCAAGATCATTTCCCTAAATTTGAAAATTTTGAATTAGAAGAAATACTTAATTTATTTCAATACAATATCCCCATTGTGCGTTCCTTGAACAATTTCCACTTAATCTCTTAAAGAAATGAAGTTCAATTTGTCATTTTTGAAGTGTCAGCAGATCATGTGATATAATGATGGGTCGTTCCATCTATCTCAAACAAAAGGGTATAAAAAGTTATCAAATATACATAAGTCCATCTATAGTGAGTTAATTCATATATGATTCCAAAAATGGACTTATAATTCATCTATCATACCGCTTAATAAAATAAAACAAGTTTATACTAACCGGGGACTTCTTGTAGGCCAATGGTAGGCAATAAAGGTCTATCACACTTTGGTTATGGGTTCGATTCACGCAACCTTGTCCGACGCGACGGGTTTTCGCCCATCCTGGAGGTTGTCCCTTTTTATAAAACTAAATTATTATAAAATCCCGTCAAATAATTTCGAAAAAAGTTCTATCCTTATAAAATACTGATTACGTCCAACATAATCCATTTCAATCTTTAGGTTTATCCAAAATACTTCTGTCCAAGCTCGTAGTATAAAGAAAAAAATTTCTATAAATGTCATCTACTAAGCATGTTAATTCCATCATTTATTCAAGATATATTTTGTTTATCGCATTCCAAACATGTGAATACCTTAATAATTTATTCTCTTGAAATATAAACTACCATATAACGTTAGTGAAAAAATGAATTCTTTCAAAATTTAACTCTTTCCACATACCAAAATCCCAAAATTTCTATATACTCAAACCATGATATAACTTTTCCCTTATATAAGTCATAAGATCATGAATTCTATCAAACATATTATTTTCCCTTTATCCTTTCATTATGAGCATATCATCTTCATTCCAAAAATATTTCAATCACTTTTCATGGTTACCGATGCCATATTATTTTGGAAAACCACAATGGACCAATACATAGATATTCCAATATACCATAAAAGTAACTCAACAACATTATTCTTGAATACCAATACATAAACACTTCAATCCATTCTCTTTAATGATTTCCATGAAATTATTCCATCCTTGATTTAGATGTAACCTTTTAGGTCAGGGCATTGAGTTGGGTAATTCCCATGTTCTCCACAGATAAGTCATTGAACTCTATAACTGTCTGTCACTCTATGACCCTTCTCTCCACTGAGATAACATCATCCCCTCCATTAGATGTATTCATCAAGGTTCTTCTTCTCTTCTTTAGAAATCTCAATCTTCCTTCCTCTATGCTCCTCAACATGAGAACATGCATAAAAGGCCATCTTCCTCTTATTTTATGAATTAGTAATGCCCCTAAAGTTCACCTTGTTAATCATATATCATGATGAATGCTTCGGCATAATCACAAAATATTTATTTCTAGGCATTATGAAATTTCATTTCTCATAGTCACCAATTTTTACATTGGATGAAATGTTGACCCAATTCCTTCTGGTTCCCTCCATTGACTAAAACCAAAATCCATGGTGTAAGAAACAGTGAAAATAACAGGGAACCACATAATTATAAAAAGTCTCTTATGGGATGTCTAAATTATAACGCATTATTTAATCTAGGACACCTTAGGTTCACCCTAGGTTATTCATGATTGTCAACACAACTCTAGGACTGTAAACTATAGTTATACTAAACCTTAGGGACATCCTTAGACATACCTTAGAAATATATCTAGGGATATCACTAATGTTTTTTCATCCTAGTTTCCAAAGGTTAACTAAACCTTTCCTCTGATAGAAACTGTAATGACCCCAAACATGACGTACATGGACTTTAAATTACTTTTGTGGAATACTTAATACATAAAAAAGCCAACACTCAAGAAGTATAATAGCTTAGTGTATTTGGAAACTCGGAACATAATCTTCTAATCATGGTGAATAATCTTCAACATCTCCCATAAAGATCTTCCCCTTATGTTTTCTTACCTTAAACCTTTCTTTATATCCTGGGGAAAAGGAAACATATAAAGGGTGAGCTCAAATTCTCAGTAAGGGTAAGAATGGAGAAAATAAAACAAACCATATACATTTGAACTTAAAAAACATGAACATAATGTTTAAACATAAAAATATTGAGCAATGACATAAAACATAGTAGTACATATGGCATAAATCATATTGGGACACCAATCATCATAAAATAGCATTCGGATAAATCATGTAATTATGGAAAACCATTAAGTATAGGATATTATTTCCAAAGTCGCCAAGGCATTGATGTCGAGACCATCTTAGGGGACAAAGTCCCTTTTTGAATCGAGATCGCTCCTCATTCCAGTCCTGTAACATTGAACCAGATTAAATTACCGGTACATCCATCTATATGTCATGAGATATAAATCGTAACCCAATGCATTGGATGGAGATATAAGTCCCACCCATCTCATAGTGAAGTCATTCTTACTTGTTCCACAACCTGAACATAAATCATTCATCATTACACAATGTATAAAATGGGTTTCATAAACATCATCCCATCATAGCATAATCCATACAAAAAAATGGATATCATTTCATCATAAAAAAAGTTAAACCATGTAAATCAAATATACATTATACTTGAAACATACACATATGAAATAATACCATATTATATGTAAAATGGTTTTGACAAAACACTTGAAATAAATTCTTGAGGAAAATATCCTTTCTTCTTCAAAATCATTTTCATTTCACAAAATGGCAACAAATTTTAAAAGAAAATGATTTTGTTGAAAATATTCATTAAATATTTTATAGTAAGCTTCATGAAAACAATGCATTATGAAAATCTGTTCATGTCATATGTGTTAAAAAACATTCTTCTCGTAATTTTTCTGAAAAAGACAAAAAAGTACCTTGTAACATAAAAAAATGAAAGATTACATACATACCATGTAGTAAAAGTCAAAAATGGGTAAAAAGGACTTTAAAAATACATGAAACCATTTTTAGAAAACAGGGACATGGATGATAAATATAACCCCAGTATATACTTACGAATAAATAATATCGGATAAAAACGAGATTGGAAAAGTTATCCCTTACCTTTTCTCCAATTTCTTCCATATGTGTCTAATACTATTGTATAGTGAGTTTAAACATATTATTAACTTATAACAAAACCATAATAATATTTATGATATCATATATGATTCAATTTCGACTTTAAATTATCCGTTCATTTGTCAATTCCATGTTAAAGTAGCGTCTTGGGTAAAATCATTTCATTTATCATCCGTGTTTTGACTTCTAATTATTCATATGATTACTTAGATCATGATTAATTAATTCAAAAATATAAAACATGATTTATATATAATATATATTCAGAATATACATATATATAATAGATTGATAAATGGAATGAAATACACCATTCATGCAGACGGTATGTCGTATGTACGTATGAACGCTGTTTTCGTTTCCTTATTAAATTTAATAGATGTAAGTAAATAAAATATACATAAATCCAGTATCATTAATTTGTCATATTTTTCATGATTACTTAATATATATACTTTATAATCATTCTTGAATTGTTAACATGGAAAATGAATCTCACCGCGTCGTGGAGACAGTAATCTGTACGTACACACGAGCGATGATATTGTTTCCATATTTATTGAATGAAATTGGAGTGGATAATATAATATCTTAGAATCAGTATGATGTTATAATAATCATATATAGTTATTCTTTACACCATTATACCCATCCAAGTAAGGTGGTGGTGGAAAACAGATTACCCCACAGCGTGGAGATAGTATTTCGTACGTACGCACGCGCAGTGATTTCATTTTCCATAGGATGGATAGAAGGTGAAATAGGGTTGTTTCATATTTACAATAACATATAATTATATGTGTCACGACCCATCCTCGGGGCCCGTTCCGTGACTACCCCAAGCCCGCCTTCCATAGGCCAGGGGCTGGCGACTAGCACCAAGGCGTAAATCCCAACAAAAAGGGAAGGCATTGCCTTTGAAAGGTAAACAAGCACCACAGAGTAAGCAAGCGGAAAAGTAAACACTAAGTAAAAACTGTAACAAGCTGTGCTGAAAGTAAAGGGGTCGGAAATACAAGCCCAACTGTAAAGTACAACTGAAGGGAAAAACAGCAACTGAAATGAAAAGCCGCAGCGTCGAGCCGTCCTCTGAAGGTCCCACCTGATGGGTGGGTACAGATAGCCTCCACAACTCCTCGGTCTAGCCGTCCGCTCCGAGAACGTCTCGCCCAGTGGTCCACTACCAGGTACAGTCCTGCTCCGCATGCCTCCACTACGATCAGAGATGTCCGTCGTATACAACCAACACAACGAAGTGCGGGAATAGCCCGTTCAGGGGTGAGTATAAGCTACTCAGTAAGGACCCTGAGACCCCCGAAGGACTCCCAGAATCCACAAAGGATAATCCACAAAGGAAAGATACAATCATGAAGTAACAACCGACACTTCTTAGGTATATGCCCATACATATACCTAAGTCATTAATTCTCGTTTGGCTCCAACATCCGAGTCTAAGCACAACCCAGTCCACACAGGAAAACAAACGTAAACCCACACAGGATAGCACAACACAATCTACAAAGGAGAGTAAACGGTAAATCCACACAGGATAGCTCAACACAATCCACAAAGGAGAGTAAACAGTAAATCCACACAGGATAGCTCAACACAATCCACAAAGGAGAGTAAATAGTAAATCCACACAGGATAGCTCAACACAATCCACAAAGGAGAGTAAACAGTAAATCCACACAGGATAGCTCAACACAATCCACAAAAGAGAGTAAATAGGATTCAGCTCACACAGGTATACTTCTTCAGATGACGATAAAGATGATCAATAATCCATCTAAGTCGTCGGACCCACAAAGGATCGATAGGTACTAACCCCCGCAAAGACCCACACAGGATCAGGCCCACACAAGACCTGTAGGCGCTGGCTCACACAGAACCGCTGAGTGCTGACCCACACAGGATCGGACCCACAGAGGATCGGGCCCACACAGGACCTGTAGCACTGATCCATGTAGGATCGCTGAGTGCTGTAGTCATCGCAGTCCACTGAGGATCTATGCACAATCGTCGCTGCAGTCCACTGAGTATCTCTACACAGTCGTCGTTGCAGTCCACTGAGGATCTCTGCACAGTCGTCGCTGTCGAAGTAGCAGTCGCAGCCAGCTCTAGGGTTCCCGCACACAGCAAGCTCGTTCGGGAGGGTCTGCTCCACGAGCCAAGAGGCCGATACATCAACTGACACAAATTCCGAAGATGATGTATCCAAAAGTTCCGTATCATCAACAGGAACTCAACGTCGCGGACGGCACGTCAATCAGACGCCTGGTCTGAGAGTTATTGGCTTCTTCGTCCCAGGGGCCCGGTTGGTTTTTAAAGCAAAACCAACCTGACCGTACTCCACCTGCATCCAAACCTCGGGCAGAGTGATCCAAAAGATCCTTCTCACATAGAGGAATTCAACAAAGCTGACGGCACGTCAATCAGACGTCCGTAGATCAAGATATGAGTGTTTCCGCTCCGAGGGCCCGGTTGGTTTCGTGTACGAACCAACCCGGCCGAACCCAAAGTATTCCGAAACCTTGAGTGCGATATACTAAAATGTCCGTCTCGATCCAAGGATCGCGTTTCCACTGACAGCGCGTCGTTCGGAGGCCCGTAGCTCATGTTACCATCATTTGACCAAAAATGGTCTGAAGACGGGGGGTCCGGGCCCGGGCCGACCCGGCCCGACCCCCCTGGGGTCGGCCGAACTGGGTCGACCCGAACCGGGTGACCCGACCCGGTCCTACCCGGTCCGGTCCGGCCCGGGCGAGGCCCGGTCTGCTCGGGCCGGCCTGGCTCGGTTCGGCCGAGCGGCCGAACGGCCGTGCGCCGCGGAGCGCTGCCTTTGCGGTCTAGAGATGTCGCGGCCCCGCATTGGGGCCGCACTGGAGCAACTGACCCGGCTTCAGCCATGTCCCATGTGGGCAAGCTGGACCCGCGCGGCCGCGGCTTCAGCCACGGCGGTCTCGTCCGGCGGCGCGCCGGGGCGCCGCCGCCTCTGGCCGCCGGGTTCTTCCGCGGGCCACCGGAGTTGCTCCGGTGGTCCATTTTCCGTACCGTCTGCGCCGGTGTTCCTCCCAGGTTCCGTTATTTACTACGGGAACAAAAAATTGCCCTTGCTTCACATTTCGTCATCACCCACCAAATCCGTACAACCACGAAGAACGGCGGAGGGTTGTCGGGCCGTGTTCGTTTGGCCCGTACCCTCCGCGTTAGATAACAACAACGGGAGAAAAAAAATTCAACACATGAAACAACAATATTAATAAATTAAAATTGTTCATTTGAAACCGGTTCTTTTATTTTAAAGAAACATTCACGGGAATAAGTGCATTTCCAAAACAAATCCCTACCTCGATAAGTCGTCGCGCGTGAGCGTTCTTCGCGAAATTTCTCATCGCGGAAGGAGGGGTTCGTCGTGTCGCGGAAGGCGTCACGTCATCGCGGAAGGGCGTCGCGTCGTCGCGGAATTCGGTGTTGCGTCAAAGAACTCAATGGAACAAGAGACAACAGATTTAATTGTAAATAATTAAATCTGTGTGTTGTTATAAACCACAAGGAAGTTTAAAAAGAAACCCGAGATCTCTTACCTCAAGCAGTTGATGATCGGAGATGGGGGGGAAGAACATCTCGGATGAAGCGTCGTCCAACTCCGAGGGTGACGGCGTTCTTCGCGTTCTTCGTGTTCTTCGCGTTCTTCGCGTTCTTCACGAAGGAGGATGAAGGCACCAGATCTTCTGTCAAAACCTCCCAAGGTGTAATCCTCCAAATGTTGTGTTGGTCTTATTTTATTATTACGCCAACAAATGAAAAAGAGGTATGTAACGACCCATTGATTCGTAGAATTAATTCAACGAAAGAAACTGCCCATTTAATTCATGAATAAAACCTCCCAATTAAATGGTCTGTTAAGAATTTAAGAAAACGCGACAGTTGACTTTCATAGTGACGGGATTTCACGGGTGCGTTACTTAGCCGAAAAGAAACGTTAGGGCTCGTGCGGGCCCCACCTCACAAATATCCTACCAAGAGGGTAGAATATTTTTGGATAGTACCCTATCCGTTTCAACTCAGTTTAAGTGGATTTCAAGTGGCTTCTATTGGCTTAAGTGAAATAAAATAAAGTTTGTCGTATAATTATTTTATTTCTTAACTTTAAGCCCGAAAATTAAAAACCACACCCGAGAAAATGCAACTCCGGAAGAGGCGTTTCTAAGAAAATACCGGCGTTGCGATTTCATCGGTGCCCTTAGAATTTGATTCCGGGCACCGGTTCAAAAGTTAGAAAAACCCGCTCATCCATTCACTGAACATACTCGAGCCAAACTTCGAAAAATGATTCCGAGCAAACCCGGTCTCGAAATCAGGTGCCGTCAGAAACTGCGTTCTTGTAAAATTTTAATGACAATTAAGAAAAAAAAAATCCTTGAAATTTACGGGTCTTTACATTACTCCCACCTCAGGGCTCTACGTCCCCGTAAAGATACATCACAAACTAGGGGAACAAATGTGGGTACTGAGCACGCATCTGAGCCTCCCGCTCCCAAGTGCTCTCCTGGAGGTTCTCGTGCTTCCATCTGATGCGCACAAGAGGAATCGATCGTCCACGTAGGACCCGCTCCTGTCGATCCTCTATCTCCACCGGAACCTCCGTAAAAGTCTCCCAATCATCCACGTCTAGCTCCCCATGGTCAATGATGTGCATCGGGTCGTGCACGTATCTCCTCATCTGAGATACGTGGAAGACGTCGTGCACCCGGTGCAACTGAGGTGGTAGAGCCAGGCGATAATCCACCTCGCCAATCCTGCTGAGGACCAGGAATGGTCTAATGAAGCGTGGAGACAACTTGCCGCCTCGGCCAAATCTCCGCAAACAACGTCGAGGTGAGACACTCAAGAAGACGTGGTCGCCATCCTCGAACTCTATTGGCCTCCGCCTCCTGTCAGAATATGACTTCTGCCGGCTCTGAGCTGTCCTCATCCGCTCCTGGATGACCTGGACCTTCACTGCTGTAACAGCCCGAGATTTTATGAAAAATATTCTTTTTTATTTCACTAAAGTCTTGTGTTGTACGCTACACCAAAAGGATCTTGCACAACACGCATCCTTGACTTGCCTTGCATTACACGCAATCGCAACCTTCCTCGATAGCGTGTGTGGTACGTAATACTGAGTTTCACGAAACAATGATATGCTATTAAAATATTATTAAAACTTGCCGTTATGAATAGTAATAACCACTTTTTAAATTTTAGAAGTTTTAGCTCTCAAAATGGACTTCATTTTTGGATTCGGAGTATCGAATTTAGCCTAAGGTGAAATTTTGGTACATTTCGAATAACTTTCATATTCTGATGAATAGTGAAAATTACTAAATTATAATTAAAAAACAAATTTTTTAATCGAAATAATTAATAGTGATAAATTATTAATTTGAGTAGTTTTAAAGAATATTTAGAATATATTTTTACAATTTAATACAATGTTGGTCATTGGACGTAATTTCACATTTAAACCAGACATAAACAAGTGTCAATCTTTTGATAGATATTGTTTCATAAAAACACGCTATTTGTTTTAATAGCGGGATTTAATTATAAAATTAATTAATTCAACTTATATGTTATGAATTTGGTAAAATAGACTTCATTTTTGAATTCGGAATATGAAATATAGCTTAGGATGAAATTTTGGCATTTTTCTGAAAACTTTCAATTTTTGATGAATAGTGAAACCACTAAGTGGTAGGTTAAAAACTGAATTTTGCATAAAACTTAATTTTACCACTTATGTGAATGGAATTTCTAAAATCCGAGAGACACGGTTAATATCAAGGACTAAAATGTGGTTCAATGAGATGAAAATAATTTTTGGTGAATAGTAACTTTTTACTTTTTTTTTACCGCGGTTAATAGTAAATAGGGTAACAAAGGGTAAATATGATATTACTATTACCCTAACACATGTCCTAATTCTATTGGACAAGTGTAATTCGACAAAAAACAAACTTAGGAATAAAATATTACCATTTAGGCCCACTTGGATTAGATTAGGACATTTATTATTAATTTATTTAAAAAAGGGTTAAAATAGTTAAAATCAATGTTTAATAAGTAAATCATTTTTAATATGGGGTTATACATAAGATAAATTAGACTATAAATAATCATTAGAAAGCTAAAAGGATTTACTACATGATGGTATTTTATTTGTAATTTTTAGACATCAAATAATTTAATTTATTTATGACACAAAGATGATGCAGTAATTATCTTATTAATGATATATTGACATAATTGATGTTATAAACACCAAAATAAATGTAATTTGATAATTTTTATGAATTCCACTAATTTTCTAGCTTACTATGATATATTAGTGTTGATTTAATCAACTTGGTTCGGACATATAATTCTGTTATGACTTTCACAAAAATCATATATTAAATAGTGTCAAAATTGACACAAAATAGTTTTTAAATAAAATATTATATTATTAATTGTTATTTTATTCCTAAAAATCTAAGGTTCGGCCAAATGACTTAGATAAGGATATATATATTAATAATAAACAATTTGGGGTTAGATTGGCATGTTATAGTAAGTGTATAACCATATAGTGAAAGAAAACAAAAAGACACGGTAAAAGTTAAATTATTTAACTTAGAGTTAAATCTAATTGATAAGGTTTAAAATAATATCCAAACATGTATAAATTTGATTGGTTGATGATATTACAACCCTATATCATCTAATCTTCGAATATGAGTCATTTTTGGAGGTTTTTAAGTGGGGTTAGATTTATTATAAATTAATATTTTTAAGAATTCCTAAGGTGCCCCTCTCCTCCCCTATAAAAGGACACCTCCTCCCCCTCCTCCTCACACCAATTTGAGCACTCAAGCTCGGCCAACCCCTGCCAAAATCTCTTCTCCACTTCCCTAGAAACATCCTAGAGGTTCTGGTCTTCCTCAAAGACCAATTTTAGTGCCATAAGAGGAGGTCTCAAAGAGGCGCTTCAAAGAAGAGGTAATTACCGTTACCAATTCTTTCATCTTTATTTTTTCTTCCACTTCTTCTTCTTAGGTTGTTTCATTATGAAGTAATAACATCAGTATCACTCATATACTGATATGTTATTATAAGTATGAAACAACCCTATTTCACCATGTATCCATCCTACGGAAAAAGAAATCATCGCGCGTGCGTACGTACGGAATACCGTCTCCACGCCGTGGTGTAATCTATTTTCCACCACCACCTTACATGGATGGGTATAATGGTGTAAAGAATAACTATACATAGTTATTACAACATCATATTGATTCTGATATATTGTATAATCCACTCCAATTCAATTCAATATTTATAGAAATGATATCATCGCTCGTGCGTACGTACGGAATACCGTCTCCACGACGCGATGAGATTCATTCTCCATGTTAACCATTTAAGAATGATTATAAAGTATATATAAGAAATAATAATGAAATATATGACATTATAAAGCTACTGGATTTATGTATATATATATATATATGTATGTCATCTACTTACTTCCATTTCAAGACAATAAGGAAAGTAAAACAACGTTCATGCGTACGTACGGACTACCGTCTCCATGAACGGTGTTTTTCATTTTATTTATCTATCTATTATATATATATATACTGAATATATATGATATATAAATCATATTTTATATTCTGGAAGTAAGTAAATCATGATATAAGTAATAATGATGTCAAGAACAACAAGTCAAAACACCTAAGATAAATGAAACGATATTACCCAAAACGCTTCTTTAACAAGGAATTTACAAAAGAACGAGTAATATAATGTCATAAGTGAACCATATATGATATCATAACAATAAATATGGTTCTGTAATAAGTCAATAACATTATGTAAATCATTATACAGGAGGTTCGGACACGTACAAAGCAAGTCGGACCTAAGGTAAGGGAAATATCACAATCTCATTTTTATTCGAGATTGTTTATACTTTGAAATTTACTGGGGTGTATTTTGTCATCCACATCCATGTTTCCTCAACATGTAATATTATTTCCATCCACCTAAAATTGTTTAAATCCATTTTTACCCTTCGGTGAGTTTTTAGTAAAATAAATGAAAGGAATCTTTTGTCGTTTTTCGTACGAGGTACTTTTTGACTTTTCCGACAAAAGTAGGAAGAATGTTTTTTTTAACTTATACGGCATGAATGGATTTTTAAAACATTATTTCCAAGAAGCTTCCTTTAAAAGTTTTCAAGTTTATTTTTAATCAACTTCTTTTATTTTAAAGTTGTATGACATGTTAAGAAAAGAAAAGTGTTTTTTGAAGAAGAAAGGATATTTTCCTCAAGAATGGAGTTCAAGTGTTTTATCAAAATTATTTTCCTTCTAAGATAATAAAGGGTTCTGTTTTTATCCCTATTATTACATTGATTTGATCATGTTGTGATGGAATTATTTTTATGAATTCCTTTATCTTATATGAATTTATTGATGATGTCATGATGTTTCAAGAATCCCATTTTTGTTGCATGTGTTATGGGATGATGTATGTTTTATGATTATGTGGCACACATAAGAAAGGATTCATTATAAGATGGGTGGGACCTATATCTCCCTCCAATGCATTGGGTAAAGATTTTATATCTCATGAGATAGACATGGCTGGAATGGTAGGTTATACCGGTTCAGTGAAACAGGATTGAAACGAGGCTTACTCGATTCAGAAAGGGACTTTGTCCACTAAGATAGTCTTGGCAATGAGTCATGACTAACAAGAAATGATTTTCCATGATTATGTGTGCATGCCACAAAGTTTCAAGTTTCATGTTATGATTATGGTGATCTCATTTTCACTTCTATGATTTATCCCATGTTATGATATTATGAGCTCTTTTGCAGGTTAAAATTTCCAAAAGCTATGTTTTTATGTATATGATGTGATTGATATTTCTTTTGTTTACCCTTACTGAGCATTTGAGCTCACCCTTTTATGTTTTCTTTTCCCCAGGATATAAAGAAAGGTTTTTAGGTAAAAAAAGAAGATATTTATGGGAGATATTGAAGATCTTTCACCACGATTATGAGATTACGTTCAGAGTTTCCAAAGACACTAAACTATTACGATCCTTGTGTGTGTGTTTTGGTTATGTACTTAGTATTCCGCAAAAGTAATGTAATGTCCATGTACGATAAGCTTCGGGTCTCTACAGTTGGTATCAGAGGAAAGGTTTAGTCAACCTTTGGAAACTAGGATGCGAAAACGTTAGTGAGATCCCTAGAGATATTTCTAAGGTATGTCTAGGGATGTCCCTATGGTTAAGTATACATATAGGTTATAGTACTAGAATTACACTAACGGTCATAGAATTAAACCTAAGATGTTTGATATTAAAGGTACTCCTCCTTTACTATGTTGTTTTCCCTAGAATTATTTTGCCTCTCACACTATTCTTTTTGGGTTTTAGAAAATGGCTGGAGACAAGATGATTCACAATAATGGAGGATATGATGGACAATGGAATGATATTCGTCATGAGCAACCAAATGAAATGGGATTTGGAAGACCAAACATCATTATTATGCCGACTCAGCAATCTCATAATATGATCAATAAAGTAAAATTTGGTAAGTTTCCTGACTCGACTAATAAGAGAAAGATGGAGTTTCATGATGATCATAGAGGAAAGAAAGTTCAATTTCCCCTATGTAAATCATGTGGGAAGAGGCATCAAGGAGAATGTTTCAAGGGAACTGGAAGATGCTTTGGGTGTGGAAAAGAAGGACACAAAGCAAGTAAGTGCAAATGAAAAGGGTCGGTTAACACCATGGATGAGGATAATGGTATTGCTACGATATCAAAAATGGTTAAGTGTTTTAAATGTGGAATGTATGGGCATTATGCAAACAAATGCCCTAAGGGAAAGACTCATGAAGAGAATCAGTATGGTCATATGGGTAGTATTTATGTTGATGATGATGATGAGACTACAAATGATATGTGAGATGAAAGAATTATTGAAGCTCGGTCAATGGTTTGAGAATGTAGTGGAATGATTACATGTTTATCATGTGTAATTTTGGAATAAAGAGACATCTATGGATTGTTACACTGTTGTCTTTCCTTGTGTTTTGAAAGTGTATGATTAATGTTACCAGTATCCATGAAAGGTTATTCAGATATTTTTGGAATGTAGATGATATGCGCATAATGAAGGGATAAGGAGAAAATTAAATGTTTGATAGTATTCATGAGCTCATGATTGATATAAGGACTAAGTGATATCATGGTTTGAGTATATAGAATTTTGAGGATTTCGGTATGTGAAAAGTGTTAACTTTTAACTACATTCAAGTTTTCACTAAGGTTCAATGGGTATTCAAGAGAGTACAAGATTAAGGCCTTTGAATGTTTTGAATGTGACCAACAAGATATATCTTATGATATATGGGGATCAACGATGGTATTAAATCTCTGGTAATCGTTTTCACTATGTTATGAGAATGGACTGCAGTATTATGAGCATAAAGATTGGAATGGATTATGTTGGACATAAGTTAGTATTGTTTAAGGATAGAAGTTTTTTTTCGATATTATCGATGGGATGTTATAGTAATATAGTTTTATAAAAAGGACAACCTGCAGGACGGGCGACATCCCATCGCGTCGGACAAGGCTATGAGAATCGAACCCACAACCGAAGTGCGACTGGCCTTTATCGCCTACCACTGGCCTACAGGAAGTCCCTGTTTAGTAGAAACTAGTTTTATTATATTAAGCAGTATGATATATGAAGTATAAGTCCGTTTTAGGAACCATATATGATTAATCTCACTATAGATCGACTTATGCATATAATTTTTGCTAACCTTTTGTTTGAGACAGATGGAATGATCTGTCATTCTATCACATGATCTGCTAACACTTCACGAATAACAAATTAAACTTCATTTATTTAAGAGATGAAGTGGAAATTGTTCAAGGCACGAACAACATTGAGATTGTACCAAAATAAAGTAAGTATTTATTCTAATTCAATTTTCAACTTTAGGGAAATGATCTTGGAAACCAAAAATGTTGTCCTAGTGATCTTATACCTGATGAATCAGATGGTACCTTATATCATCACAAATCTATGGATTTGTGATTACTAGCTTTTCCATAGCCATGTTCTCTACCACTCTCCATCAGAACACGATGGTTAGATTTTTCTTCCATATCCATATTTTCACCTATGTGGAAACCTAGTGATTAGTTTATTTGGGTAACAATTACGTTTCATACTTTTTTTTTAAAGGTTGGTTTTGGTATTCCTTTTTACGATGTGGGTTTCTATTAAAGAAACTTTCGAATAGTAAACCATTTATAACCCCGACGAATTTCGAGGGCGAAATTCATTTTAAGGGGGGTAGAATGTAACAGCCCGAGATTTTATGAAAAATATTCTTTTTTATTTCACTAATGTCTTGTGTTGTACGCTACACCAAAAGGAGCTTGCACAACACGCATCCTTGACTTTCCTTGCATTACACGCAATCGCAACCTTCCTCGATAGCGTGTGTGGTACGTAATACTGAGTTTCACGAAACAATGATATGCTATTAAAATATTATTAAAACTAGCCGTTATGAATAGTAATAACCACTTTTTAAATTTTAGAAGTTTTAGCTCTCAAAATGGACTTCATTTTTGGATTCGGAGTATCGAATTTAGCCTAAGGTGAAATTTTGGTACATTTCGGATAACTTTCATATTCTGATGAATAGTGAAAATTACTAAATTATAATTAAAAAACAAATTTTTTAATCGAAATAATTAATAGTGATAAATTATTAATTTGAGTAGTTTTAAAGTATATTTAGAATATATTTTTACAATTTAATACAATGTTGGTCATTGGACGTAATTTCACATTTAAACCAGACATAAACAAGTGTCAATCTTTTGATAGATATTGTTTCGTAAAAACACGCTATTTGTTTTAATAGCGGGATTTAATTATAAAATTAATTAATTCAACTTATATGTTATGAATTTGGTAAAATAGACTTCATTTTTGAATTCGGAATATGAAATATAGCTTAGGATGAAATTTTGGCATTTTTCTGAAAACATTCAATTTTTGATGAATAGTGAAACCACTAAGTGGTAGGTTAAAAACTGAATTTTGCATAAAACTTAATTTTACCACTTATGTGAATGGAATTTCGAAAATCCGAGAGACACGGTTAATATCAAGGACTAAAATGTGGTTCAATGAGATGAAAATAATTTTTGGTGAATAGTAACTTTTTACTTTTTTTTACCGCGGTTAATAGTAAATAGGGTAACTAAGGGTAAATATGATATTACTATTACCCTAACACATTTCCTAATTCTATTGGACAAGTGTAATTCGACAAAAAACAAACTTAGGAATAAAATATGACCATTTAGGCCCACTTGGATTAGATTAGGACATTTATTATTAATTTATTTAAAGAAGGGTTAAAATAGTTAATATCAATGTTTAATAAGTAAATCATTTTTAATATGGGGTTATACATAAGATAAATTCGACTATAAATAATCATTAGAAAGCTAAAAAAATTTACTACATGATGGAATTTTATTTGTAATTTTTAGACATCAAATAATTTAATTTCTTTATGACACAAAGATGATGCAGTAATTATCTTATTAATGAAATATTGACATAATTGATGTTATAAACACCAAAATAAATGTAATTTGAGAATGTTTATGAATTACACTAATTTTCTAGCATACTATGATATATTAGTGTTTATTTAATCAACTTGGTTCGAACATATAATTCTGTTATGACTTTCACAAAAATCATATATCAAATAGTGTCAAAATTGACACAAAATAGTTTTTAAATCAAATATTATATTATTAATTGTTATTTTATTCCTAAAAATCTAAGGTTCGGCCAAATTACTTAGATAAGGATATATATATTAATAATAAACAATTTGGGGTTATATTGGCATGTTATAGTAAGTGTATAACCATATAGTGAAAGAAAACAAAAAGACACGGTAAAAGTTAAATTATTTAACTTAGAGTTAAATCTAATTGATAAGGTTTAAAATAATATCCAAACATGTATAAATTTGATTGGTTGATGAGATTACAACCCTATCTCATCTAATCTTCTAATATGAGTCATTTTTGGAGGTTTTTAAGTGGGGTTAGATTTATTATAAATTAATATTTTTAAGAATTCCTAAGGTGCCCCTCTCCTCCCCTATAAAAGGACACCTCCTCCCCCTCCTCCTCACACCAATTTGAGCACTCAAGCTCGGCCAACCCCTGCCAAAATCTCTTCTCCACTTCCCTAGCAACATCCTAGAGGTTCTGGTCTTCCTCAAAGACCAATTTTAGTGCCATAAGAGGAGGTCTCAAAGAGGCGCTTCAAAGAAGAGGTAATTACCGTTACCAATTCTTTCATCTTTATTTCTTCTTCCACTTCTTCTTCTTAGGTTGTTTCATTATGAAGTAATAACATCAGTATCACTCATATACTGATATGTTATTATAAGTATGAAACAACCCTATTTCACCATCTATCCATCCTACGGAAAAAGAAATCACCGCGCGTGCGTACGTACGGAATACTGTCTCCACGCCGTGGTGTAATCTATTTTCCACCACCACCTTACATGGATGGGTATAATGGTGTAAAGAATAACTATACATAGTTATTACAACATCATATTGATTCTGATATATTGTATAATCCACTCCAATTCAATTCAATATTTATAGAAATGATATCATCGCTCGAGCGTACGTACGGAATACCGTCTCCACGACGCGATGAGATTCATTCTCCATGTTAACCATTTAAGAATGATTATAAAGTATATATAAGAAATAATAATGAAATATATGACATTATAAAGCTACTGGATTTATGTATATATATATATATATATATGTATGTCATCTACTTACTTCCATTTCAAGACAATAAGGAAAGTAAAACAACGTTCATGCGTACGTACGGACTACCGTCTCCATGAACGGTGTTTTTCATTTTATTTATCTATCTATTATATATATATATATACTGAATATATATGATATATAAATCATATTTTATATTCTGGAAGTAAGTAAATCATGATATAAGTAATAATGATGTCAAGAACAACAAGTCAAAACACCTAAGATAAATGAAACGATTTTACCCAAAACGCTTCTTTAACATGGAATTTACAAAAGAACGGGTAATATAATGTCATAAGTGAACCATATATGATATCATAACAATAAATATGGTTCTGTAATAAGTCAATAACATTATGTAAATCATTATACAAGAGGTTCGGACACGTACAAAGCAAGTCGGACCTAAGGTAAGGGAAATATCACAATCTCATTTTTATTCGAGATTGTTTATACTTTGAAATTTACTGGGGTGTATTTTGTCATCCACATCCATGTTTCCTCAACATGTAATATTATTTCCATCCACCTACAATTGTTTAAATCCATTTTTACCCTTCGGTGAGTTTTTAGTAAAATAAATGAAAGGAATCTTATGTCGTTTTTCGTACGAGGTACTTTTTGACTTTTCCGACAAAAGTACGAAGAATGTTTTTTTTAACTTATACGGCATGAATGGATTTTTAAAACATTATTTCCAAGAAGCTTCCTTTAAAAGTTTTCAAGTTTATTTTTAATCAACTTCTTTTATTTTAAAGTTGTATGACATGTTAAGAAAAGAAAAGTGTTTTTTGAAGATGAAAGGATATTTTCCTCAAGAATGGAGTTCAAGTGTTTTATCAGAATTATTTTCCATCTAAGATAATAAAGGGTTCTGTTTTTATCTCTATTATTACATTGATTTGATCATGTTGTGATGGAATTATTTTTATGAATTCCTTTATCTTATATGAATTTATTTATGATGTCATGATGTTTCAAGAATCCCATTTTTGTTACATGTGTTATGGGATGATGTATGTTTTATGATTATGTGGCACACATAAGAAAGGATTCATTATAAGATGGGTGGGACCTATATCTCCCTCCAATGCATTGGGTAAAGATTTTATATCTCATGAGATAGACATGGCTGGAATGGTAGGTTATACCGGTTCAGTGAAACAGGACTGAAACGAGGGTTACTCGATTCAGAAAGGGACTTTGTCCACTAAGATAGTCTTGGCAATGAGTCATGACTAACAAGAAATGATTTTCCATGATTATGTGTGCATGCCACAAAGTTTCAAGTTTCATGTTATGATTATGGTGATCTCATTTTCACTTCTATGATTTATCCCATGTTATGATATTATGAGCTCTTTTGCAGGTTAAAATTTCCAAAAGCTATGTTTTTATGTATATGATGTGATTGATATTTCTTTTGTTTACCCTTACTGAGCATTTCAGCTCACCCTTTTATGTTTTCTTTTCCCCAGGATATAAAGAAAGGTTTTTAGGTAAAAAAAAGAAGATATTTATGGGAGATATTGAAGATCTTTCACCACGATTAGGAGATTACGTTCCGAGTTTCCAAAGACACTAAACTATTACGATCCTTGTGTGTGTGTTTTGGTTATGTACTAAGTATTCCGCAAAAGTAATGTAATGTCCATGTACGTCAGGCTTCGGGTCTCTACAACTGCTGTGGCCCGGACCATCTCTGGTCCCACAAGTGCTGACTCCCCAGGGTCTGTCCAGCACAAAAGATATCTGCAAGGTCTGACGTACAATGCCTCGTATGGTTCCATCCCGATGGTGGAGTGGTAGCTGTTGTTGTACGCAAACTCCACCAAGGGTAGGTGGTCCTCCCAGCTGCGACCAAATTCGAGGACACATGCGCGGAGCATGTCCTCGAGAGTCTGAATGGTCCTATCTGTCTGACCATCCGTCTGAGGGTGAAAGGTTGTGCTCAGACGTAGTCGCGTCCCGAATGCCTCCTGTAACCCCTTCCAAAGCAGGGAAGTAAAGTGAGCATCCCGATCGGAAACAATTTTCGATGGCACACCATGAAGCCGTACAATCTCCTGAACGTAGAGACGCCCAAAGCTCTCCACTGAGCCCTGCTCTCGGATGGGTAAGAAGTGTGCCGACTTGGTGAGTCAGTCAACAATCACCCAAATAGAGTTGTGACCTCTGGAAGTGCGTGGATGTCCAGTCACGAAGTCCATAGATATCCCGTCCCACTTCCACTCCAGGACCTCCAAGGGTTGTACCAAGCCTGCTGGTACATGATGCTTTGCCTTCACCTGCTGGCAGGTGAGGCACCGTGAAACGAACTCTGCCACAACCTTCTTCATGCCCGGCCACCAGTGCTGTCGTCTGAGATCCTGGTACATCTTCTCCACTCCAGGATATACCACCAAAGGAGAAGTGTGAAACTCTCTCAGCACCTCCTCTCGTAAAGCGACTGGTACCAGGGTACGTCCTCCGAAATGGACGTCGTGATCTGCTCCAAGGGAGAAACCATCAGGTGCCTGTACCGAGGACATCTGTGCATGCCATGTCTCACAGTCAGTGTCCCCATGCTGAGCCTCTCTGACCCGTTGTAGAAGTGGAGGAGAGACGGTGAGAGACTGAAGGAAGGTTGCTCCGTCTCTATCCACGAAGGATATTTTCAAAGCGGCTATCTGCTCTGTCAACTCCTCAAGTAGCTGGATGACCGTCCTCCTACTGAGGGCATCGGCTACCACGTTCCCCTTCCCAGAAGTATAGACTATCTCAGTGTCATAGTCCTGGAGGAACTCAAGTCATCAATGTTGTCTCAAGTTCAGGTCCTTCTAAGAGAAGATGTACCTGAGACTCTGGTGGTCAGAAAAGACTGTAAAGCGCTCTCCCATCAGATAGTGCCGCCAAGTCTTCAGAGAGAAGACCACTGCGACTAACTCTAGGTCATGGGTAGCGTAGTTCTGCTCATGCGGCCTCAACTGATGTGATCCATAGGCAATGATGGCCCGCTCCTGCATCAGGACACACCCGAGTCCGGTCCCTGATGCATCGCAGTAGACTACGTAACCAACTCCCTCCTCAGGCAACCTTAAGATAGGTGCACTGGTCAATCTCTGTCTCAGCTCCTGGAAGCTCTGCTAACATCTGTCTGACCACACAAAGGGTTTCCCCTTCTTCTTCAAAGCTGAGAGTGGCACCGTAACTCTGGAAAAGTCTCGCACAAATCTCCGATAGTATCCAGCTAGACCCAAGAAATTCCGCACCTCCGTCACGCTCCTGGGTGGCTCCCAAGCTAGCACTACATCGATCTTCATGGGATCCACTGCAACTCCCGCCTCATAAATGACGTGCCCCAAGAAGTGGACCTCACATAACAAGAACTGCCACTTCGAGAGCTTTCCATAAAGCTGGTGCTCTTGGAGTGTGTCTAGTACAACCCGCAAGTGGTAGGCGTGCTCCTCCTCCGTGGTCGAGTACACCAAAATGTCGTCGATGAAGACCACAACAAATCGATCGAGGTATGGCTGGAAGATCCTGTTCATGAGGCTCATGAAAACTGATGGAGCATTGGTTACGCTGAAGGGCATAACCAAGAACTCATAGAGGCCATACCGACACCTGAAGGCCGTCTTCTGCACGTTCTCGTCTCGAACTCTGAGCTGATGATAGCCTGATCTGAGTTCTATCTTCGAGAACTACCGTGCTCCCTTAAGCTGATCAAAGAGGTCATCAATCCTCGGTAGCGAATATTTGTTCCTCACTGTCACCTGGTTCAGGCAACGATAATCGACACCCAGTCGCAAGCTCCCGTCCACCTTCTTGTCCAACAAAATCGGCGAAGCCCAGGGTGAAACATTGGGTTGGATGAACCCCTTTCCCTGCAAGTCCTCCAACTGTACCCGCAGATCTTAAAGCTCAGCGGGGGCCATCCGATATGCTGGAGTGGATATCGGGGTTGTCCCGGGGTACAATTCAATATAATATTCTACCTCTCTGCGAGGAGGTAGTCCTGAGATTTCGTCGGGGAAGACGTCCGCATACTGATCCACCACTACAGGAAAACTAGGACTCTGCACGTCCACTTCTCCTAGGATGAGGCTAGCCAACTGATGAGTGATGGGATGTCCCCTCCTCTGCGAGAGTCCATCCTGTGCTGCAAAGGCTCCCTTCCTTCCGGTGAAGGTGAACCTGCTCCCGTCAGTGCGCACACATCGCACCTTGCACCTAAAACAGTCAATCTGAGCATGGACTGTAGATAACCAATCCATGCCCAAGATAAAGTCGTAAGGCCTCGACGCCGCTACAAGAAGATCCCAGCCGAAGCTCTCGCCTCCTAGAGTAAGCTCACACTGCCGGCACCAGTGCTTAATCGTCGAGTCTGCTCCCGTAGGGGTCTCTAGCTGTAAGGATCGGGCCAATGGCTCTGTCGGAATCTCCGAGCTCCGAAAAAGGGCAGCGGCTATGAAAGAGTGACTCGCTCCTGTGTCTATATGAACTACAGCAAGGGTGGAATAGACACAGATCGTACCTCGAATCATCTCTGGCACGCCATGGTCGTTGGCCTCCGCTGCCTAGAGCTGTGCTTGTCTCTGCCCGCCAGCTCCCTGTGGTCGGGGCGGACCTCCTGGTGGTGGTGGTGGCAGAGCCTCAAAGCGTCGCCCCCCACCTGCTGCTCGGCCAGCTCCTCTGCCTCATCTGCCTCCTCCCTGCGGACCGCCACGGTCGACCCTCTACCTCTACCTGGGTGGTCCCTCCACCGTCTGCTGCTCCTCGGTATGGCGGGTCGGGCAGTCACGAGCCATGTGGCCCTACCCGCCGCAGGCGTAGCACTGCCTGCCTCTCGGAAGACTGGCTCCGCGCTGTGTGCCCCGCACTGCTGAGCCAGTGTCCCGAGGTCGCCTTCCGGAAGGTCTGGTCTGCTTAGAACCCTGAGTCATCTGTCAGCTACCTACTGTCGAAGACTCCACTACCTGCCGCCCTGCGGTAGGTCTCGCTGTGGACTCTGCCAGAAAGCTCTCGATCAGAAGGGCTCGCTCTAACACCCCTGCCTGGGTCGGGATGCTGAGGGAGATCAGCGATGCCCTGATCTCATGTCTCAAACCCTGCTCAAAGGTTCGGGACCGGAATAATGGGTCCCGTACCATGTCTGTCGAGTAGCGAGAAAGGTCGATAAACCTCGCCGCGTACTGGGCGACCGTCCAGATGCCCTGCCGCAGCTGAAGAAGCTCCTGAATGCGCACCGCACGGAGGGTGGCAGTGATGAACTCTGAGAGAAAGAGGCTCTCGAAGTCCATCCAGATGAGAGTGGCCTCATCGTGTACCTGGAGCATCAAGCTCCACCATCGTCCCGTTGCTGCGTGTAGTAGGCTCACCACGAGGATCCCCATGAGGTCTGTTGGTGTCCTCACTAGCCTGAAAACTTGTACGACCACCTCCATCCAGTCCTCGGCTGCCTGGGGGTCCATCTCCCCACGAAACCTGGGTGGTCGTTGGCGTTGGAACTCGTGCAGAGCTCTGAGGCGACGCGCATTGTCAGCGGTCGGTGCTGGTAGCATCGGGGGCTCGGCGGGTAAAGGTACTGTCGGTGCCTCTACTGTCAACGGGACCTGTACCGAGGCCTTGTCGCTCGGCGGGCTGTCGTCGCGCTCTACTCTCGGAACCCTAGCTGGCTGCCGTCGTGGGGCCATCATGAAAAGGAAACAAGTGCGCCACGGTCAAAACAGTATACCTAGTGATCTGACACAAGTAATCACAAAGAAAACTTGAAACACATATGCAATCAATGTTTTCGTGCATTAAGTCAGAAATCAGAAGTCAGGGTCCTGGTGTCTGGATACATCGGCTGCCGCACCAACACTGGACTCCCTGAACTGATAACCACACCCAATACGCTAAACACTATTGCTTCACATAGACGAAAGATCAGAGTCTGTGGAAAAACCAACCACCTCTAATACCAATTTTTCACGACCCATCCTCGGGGCCCGTGTCGTGACTACCCCAAGCCCGCCTTCCACAGGCCAGGGGCTGGCGACTAGCACCAAGGCGTAAATCACAACAAAAAGGGAAGGCATTTCCTCTGTAAGGTAAACAAGAACCACAGAGTACAAAAGAGGAAAAGTAAACACTAAGTAAAAACTGTAACAAGTTGTTCTGAAAGTAAAGGGGTCGGAAATACAAGCCCAACTATAAAGTACAACTGAAGGAAAAAAAACAACTGAAAAGAAAAGCTGCAGCGTCGAGCCGTCCTCTAAAGGTCCCACCTGAAAGGTGGGTACATATAGCCTCCACAGCTCCTCGGTCCAGCCGTCCGCTCCGAGTACGTCCCGCCCAGCGGTCCACCTCCAGGTACAGTCCCGCTCCGCATGCCTCCACCACGATCAGCGCTGTCCGTCGTCTGCAACCAACAAAATGAAGTGCGGGCATAGCCCGTGCAGGGGTGAGTATAAGCTACTCAGTATGGACCCCGAGACCCCCGAAGGTCTCCCAGAATCCACAAAGGATAATCCACAAAGGAAAGATACAATCACGAAGTAACAACCGACACTGCATAGGTATATGCCCATACAAATAACTAAGTCATCAATTCTCATTCGGCTCCAACGTCTGAGTCCAAGCACAACCCAGTCCACAAAGGAAAACAAACGTAAACCCACACAGGATAGCACAACACAATCCAAAAAGGAGAGTAAACAGTAAATCCGCACAGGATAGCTCAACACAATCCAAAAAAGAGAGTAAACAGTAAATCCACATAGGATACCTCAACACAATCCACGAAGGAGAGTAAATAGTAAATCCAAACAGGATAGCTCAACACAATCCACAAAAGAGAGTAAACAGTAAATCCACACATGATAGCTCAACACAATCCACAAAGGAGAGTAAATAGGATTCAGCTCACACAGGTATACTTCTTCGGATGATGATAAAGATGATCACTGATCCATCTAAGTCGTCGGACCCACAAAGGATCGATAGGTACTAACCCCCGCAAACACCCACACAGGATCGGGCCCACACAGGACCTGTAGGCGTTGGCTCACACAGAACCGCTGAGCGCTGACCCAGACAGGATCGGACCCACACAGGATCGAGCCCACACAGGACCTGTAGCACTGATCCATGTAGGATCGCTGAGTGCTGTAGTTGTCGCAGTCCACTGAGGATCTCTGCACAATCATCGCTGCAGTCCACTGAGGATCTCTGCACAGTCGTCGCTGCAGTCCACTGAGGATCTCTGCACAGTCGTCGCTGTCGAAGTAGCAGTCGCAGCCAGCTCTAGGGTTCCCGCACACAGCAAGCTCGTTCGGGAGGGTCCCCTCCACGATCCAAGAGGTCGATACATCAACTGACACAAAGTCCGAAGTTGATGTATCCAAAAGTTCCGTATCGTCAACAAGAACTCAACGTCGCAGACGGCGCGTCAATCGGACGCCCGGTCTGAGAGTTATTGGCATTTTCGTCCCAGGGGTCCGGTTGGTTTTTAAGGAAAAACCAACCCGACCATTCTCCACCTGCATCCAAACCTCGGGTGGAGTGAGCCAAAAGATCCGTCTCACATAGAGGAATTCAACAAAGCTGACGACACGTCAATCGGACGTCCGTAGCTCAAGATATGAGCGTTTCCGCTCCGAGGGCCCGGTTGGTTTCGTTTACGAACCAACCCGGCCAAACCCAAAGTATTCTGAAACCTTGAATGCGATATACCGAAACGACCGTCTCGATCCAAGGATCGTGTTGCCGCTGACATCGCGTCGTTCGGAGGCCCGAAGATCAAGTTACGGGAATTTGACCGAAAACGGTCCGAAGACGGGGGGTCCGAGCCCGGGCCGACCCCCCCCCCCCCCTGGGTCGGCCGAACCGGGTCGACCCGACCCGGTCTGGTCCGGCCAGGGCGTGGCACGGCAGGTCGGACCGGCCTGGCTCGGTTCGGCCAAGCGGTCGAATGGTCGTGCGCCGCGGGACGTTGCCCCCGCGGTCTAGAGATGCTGCGACCCCGCGTTGGGGTCGCGCTGGAGCAACGGACGCAGCTTCAGCCGCGTCCCGTGAGGGCGAGCTGGACCCGCGCGGCCGCGGGTCCGTTGACCTCTGCCACCGCGGCTTCATCCGCGGCGGTCTCGTCCGGCGGCGCGCCGTCGCGGCGGCGACCCGCGACGCCAGAATCTTCCACTGGCCACCGGAGTTGCTCCGGTGGTCTGTTTTCCTTCCCGTATGCGCCGGTGTTCCTCCCGGGTTCCGTTCTTCACTGTGGGATCAACAAATTGCCCTTGCATCACGTTTCATCGTCGCCTGCCAAATCCGCACAACCACGAAGAACTACGAAGGGTTATCGGGCTGTGTTCGTTTGGCCCGCACCCTCCGCGTTAGATAACAACAATGGGAGAAAAATAATTCAACACATGAAACAACAATTTTAATAAATTAAAATTGTTCATTTTAAACCAGTTCTTTAATTTTGAAGAAACGTTCACGGGAATAAGGGCATTTTCAAAACAAATCCCTACCTTGACAAGTCGTCACGCGTGAGCGTTCTTCGCGGAATTGCTCGTCGCAGAAGGAGGGGTTTGTCGTGTCGCGGGAGGCATCACGTCGTCGCGGAATGGCGTCGCGTCGTCGTGGAATCCGGCGTTGCGTCGACGAACTCAACGGACCAAGAGACAACAGATTTAATTGTAAATAATTAAATCTGTGTGTTGTTATAAACCACAAGGAAGTTTTAAATGAAACCCGAGATCTCTTACCTCAAGTAGTTGATGATCGGAGATCGGGGCAGGGAAGAACGTCTTGGATGAAGCATCGTCCAACTCTGAGGGTGATGGCGTTATTCGTGTTCCTCGTGTTCATCGCATTCTTCGCGAAGGAGGATGAAGGCACAAGAACTTCTGTCAAAACCTCCCAAGGTGTAATCCTCCAAATTTTGTGTTGGACTTATTTTAATATTACGCCAACAAATGAAAAAGAGGTAATTAACGACCCATTAATTCGTAAAATTAATTCAATGAAAGAAACTGCCCATTTAATTCACAAATAAAACAGCCCAATTAAATGGTCTGTTAATAATTTAAGAAAACGCGTCAGTTGACTTTCATAATGACGGGTTTTCACGAGTTCGTTACTTAGCGGAAAAGAAACGGCGGGGCTCATGCGGGACCCACCTCACAAATATCCTACCAAGCGGTTAGGATATTTTTGGATAGTACCCTATCCGTTTCAACTCAGTTTCATTGGCTTTCAAGTGGCTTCAAGTGGCTTAAGTGAAATAAAATAAAGTTTGTCGTACAAATATTTTATTTCTTAACTTTAAACCCCGAAAATTAAAAACCACACCCGAGAAAACGCAACTCCGGAAGAAGCTTTTCTAAGCAAATACCGGCGCTGCGATTTCATCGGTGCCATCACAATTCGATTCCGGGCACCGATTCAAAAGTTTGAAAAACCCGCTCATCTGTTCACAGAACGTACCCGAGCCAAACTTCGAAAAATGATTCCGGGCACACTGGGCCTCGGAATCAGGTGCCGTTAGAAACTATGTTCTTGTAAAATTCCAAAGAAAATTAAGAAAAAAAAATTTCCTTGAAATTTACGGGTCATTACAATATGAGTGATACTGATGTTATTAATTTATGATGAAAAAAATAAATAATAAGTATAAGAAGAAGAAATAAAATGGAAAGAATCAGTAAAGGATATTACCTCTTCTTTGTCGCGCCTCTTGTTAACCTCCTCTAAGGGCACTAAAGATGGTCTTTGAATAAGACCAGGAACTCTAGTATGTTTTTAGGGTAGTGGAGAAGGGAAATTTTCATGGGTTTGCAGAGATTTAAGGCTTAATGTGGTGTGTGGAGGAGAGGGAGGAGGTTCCCTTTTATAAGGGAAGAGATGGACACCTTTGGAATTATAAGAAATATTAATTTAGGATAAATTCCAAACCCACTTAAAAACCTCCAAAAATGACTCAAATCCAAATATTAGATGATATAGGGTTGTAATTTTTTCAACCGTTAAAATTTATACAAGTTGGTAATTTATTTTAAACATTATCAACATGATTTATCCTTATATAATCTATTTAATTTTATTTGTGGTAATAATATTCTAAACTTTAAATCATTATAAATAATTACTTATATGTTGTGAATTTTAGATAATTGTATACCTTATTATATTTTCGACCATATAAAAATTAATTTATAATTTTTAAATATTTTTGTGATTTTCAAACAATTTTATAATATGTGATTTTTATAAAATAACAAGTGTCAATTTTGACAATATTCATTTATTTGAATTTAAATTAACTATAAACAGAAGATATGTTCGAACTAAAAGCTTTAATAGATTACTAACATGTCATATATATCTATAAAATTAGTGTATCATATTAACTAGTTCATATAATATTTATTTTAATACTTTTAAAATCATTTATTTGATAATTCAATCAATACAATAATTTCAACATCACTATTGTGTCATAATTAATGATAATTATAGAATACCTAAAAATTATAAATAAATTCACATGATGTAGATAATTTTATTGGCTTTCTGAAGACTATTCATGTTTGAAGTTCCAAGAAGTTTATCACTAAATTAAAATTATTATACTTATAAGATTTTAGAGAGTGACATGTGGTCACTTTCTTTGGTTTTAATAATAATTAAAATATTTTAATGCTCAAAAGTCCATAAAATGAATTTATTCTAACCCTTTGGTGATAAGGGACGACTTTTAGTCATCCAATAAAATTTTTTCAGGTGTTAGGGTAATTTTATAATCTTATTTTTACACATAATTACCTGAATTACCTACAACTATGGTAAATGAAATTTATCATAGTTACTATTCATAGTGTCCAAAAATAAAAAGTAGCATATTTACATAATTTGGACCTACTGATTCAAAATATTGAATCCATTTTTCCTAATTCAAATCACATAATTTTCAGAAATTAATTTAAAATTAACCGCGTTGCTAAGAAAATGAGTTTTAAAAGTTAAATCATTACAAACGATTGAAATGATTTTACCTATGAATTCAATGTAAAATCAATGCTAATGACATACATTATATTAAATTGTAAAAATATATTCTAAAAACAATTAAATATTATAATTTATCTTTATAAATTATTATGATGAAAAAAGTTGTTTTTAATTAAAATATAGCGTGTTTTTACTATTCCTTAAAATATGAATGTTATCAGAATAAAATGAAAAATTTATCCAACGTAAATTTTTATATCTTGATTCCAAAGAAACCTTTTATCTTGTCAATTTTAACTTATAAACATTTCAAAAACTATATTTGAATTGGGTGCGCCATTAAAAGGAGGCAAAACTGCATTTTTTAAAAAATACTTATTTTACCTGAAAGTTTTATTTTGTTCTCATACCATGTTCTAGAAAATGTGTAAGATGAATAATAATGTTATAAAATTTAAAATGTAGTTAATAATATTCATGACGGCTAGTACATAATAATATTATAACAATATATCATTTTTTAGTGAAACCTGGTATTACGTACAACACACGCTATCGAGGAAGGTGAAATTGCCAGTAATGCAAGCCAAGTCAGGGTTGTGTGTAGTGCAAGACTCCTTTGTTGTTGAATATAACAAAATAAAACCATATTTAATTTATACATTGAATATAAATATATATACACACTAAAGTTTGCGTTGAATAACTACTATCAAACAAACTTGAAATTGTGTTTAACATGATGCATTATTAGTGTTGTATATACTGCAGACTAATACGGTGTTGCATATAGCGCAAGATAATCTTTGTGTAGATTACAACACAAGACATCAATGAAATTAAAAATTAATAATTTTTCAAATAAAATCTCGGGGTGTTACAATATGTAATTTATTTTAAGATGATGTTTTACAATGTGTTTATATAATTAGTTTTACCAAATATGATAACATAGTTTAATAAAATTATTATGATATTGATTTAATTATTAAATAATTTTTATGATAGAATAAGTTAATTATGAGTGTTTCATTTGATTATAAAATAATATCCATATATATTCATGAAATGTGATGATAAAAATAAAACTATATCTCACATGTAAGTGGTTTATATTAACCATGGTATGAATGATTCTTAACAAGATTTAAGAATGAAAAAATAGACATATATTTTACATTTATAATTGAATTAAATAGGCCTTTTATTCCATATTTTATTTTATTAAAATGAAAAATTGTATTTATACAAATATAGGATGGGATTAAAAATTAAAATATTGGATAAAACAATGTTACCTCTTCTCCGAGACACCTCCATTACCAGGTAATTATTCCTTTAGTGTCCTATGTTGTAGTGTGTCCAAAAGATCCCAAATAATGATATATCACCAAAGAGAAGTATTTAGGTAGAATTTGGAATAAAATAATTCTTTTCATGATGAATTGGTGGTTATTTATTGAATTCATAGGTGATGAGGAAGGGTGTTTTTAAATAAAATATTTAATACACATTTATTATTATTTTAGGATTGTGAATAATATTCAATCTAGAGAAAAATAATAAATATTTATTAAATATTTATTTTATTAGAATATAAAACCTTGAAATTAAAAATTTAATATTTTGAATAAGTAATATGATATTGTTGACACTCACAAGCTAGAGATCAGAAAAATTACTATGGGAGAAATACCTAAATATGGGTATTATTTTACCTGCAAAATCAATGGAAGAAAAGGATGGATGAGACAAGTGAATCACATGATACTATGAAGGAATTGTGATCGAGTGACTATTTCATGGTCCTAAGAAATCTCCTTTCATGGTGCATAACCCATGGTTATTCCACAAATCCCCATTTAAAAAACATCGTACTCTCATAAAGACTCCATAGACAACCTAATGAGCACCCCCAGTCCATGTGGCTTGTCATTGAAAAGTACATGAAAAACCACTCCAAATCCTTTAAAAATAAAGAGGGATGATATTAAAACGTGAGACCCCTAATGGTCATAAATCTCACAGATTTTATCATCAATGGGAAGAATAAAATCTAGTGGTGACATCTATAAAAACTCTAAAGCCTATTAAACCTCTGTAGGATAGAACAAAAGGGATAATGGAGAGTTTGTGAGTGTTGTTTGTGATCGCTTAAGGATACACGACATGATCCATTGGAAATCTGTGAGATTTTATAAGACCTCAATGTCATGTCTTCCTTGTCTTGTGAAAGCCTTATTGGTCATCATCTGTACTGCACAGAAGTCCTCAAAAATGTCCAAGAAACCCTTTTGGCACTCTAAGGATAGATGAATATACCTATCCACTATAGGCTTGTGCACACTCCATAGGACCCATATTGGTTAGGTGAAACATCATTTAAAAATCAATAAAAATACCCGACATTTCTTGTAAAAAATCACATAATAATTGAAATTTTTATAATAAAACATTGTTGAAAAGAAATGGAGGAGGTGATAGGTGTTATCAGTCACTGAACGACATGTGACACGCCCCTGGAGACCTAAAATAATCCATGAGTCCTCTGCGATACATTATCCTCACCCCACTAGAGCCCTAAGCCTTTTCAGCCTCATGATTTGAAGAACCCCATGAAACTCCATGGTGCTCTAAGGACAAACAATTATATTTTTCTATGTGATAATCATGCACACCCATATGACCCAAATTGATCATGCAACACATAGCCAAAAAAATAGATGAAATACCCTAAAAACACACATGATATCATTCATGACTCCAAACCATTCTCACATTTAAAAATGGAGATAGAAAGGGAGGAGGTGATAGGTATTCACAGTCACTAAAAGTCTTGCGATGCGTCCAGCACACCCACCGGGTGGTCCCACAGGACCTCATGAAAAAATTGTCTTGTTCTCACGAGACCCTAAGACAAGTGACCCATTGTCTTACAAGTTTCTTACAATAGACACTTTGATCTTTCAAACGGCCTTGGACATGTCAAAATGATAATATGGAAGTCCATTGACACATCTACATGATCAAAAAACTCTCCATTAATTGTCTATAATACAATAAATGGAGTGTTTAAGAAAGAGAATTGTGATTTTTTAGAATATTGAGATACACTTGGAGCGAACCGTGGAAATGACTTACAAAGATGCAAGGGACTAGACCCCTTTACTGACTCTATACTATAATTGTGATTGATTTGTTGCCTAAAGTTTCAGACAAAAAGGGTGGTGATGCCTATAAATTATCCACTCCAACATGAATAAAGGGTTTGGCTCAGATTATCTAGACACTTGGACTCTGGACAATTCAACTCTCCGCCTCTTTGGATTCCTCATAGAAAACGATCATACGACTCGTAATTTTCTATCAGGTAATTCAACGGGGGATAGTTAAAGCAATCATGTTCCACACATGAGGTGCTTTATGTAATCATTCATAGATCATGTGACCTACTTCTAGAAAGACTTGAGAAAAACATATCACATGTTTTCGAGATCATGATACACTCAAAGGAACTTGTAAAAAATAAACCAAAATCCTTCACACTGCAAGTGTTAGAACCATGATCAAAAGTGGAAGAGTTAAGTGAAATACATTCTCTATGGCCCCCATGTGCTCCATAAAAGCCACCCAAAGACATGAGAGATCACAAAGGATTGTCTCATGGACCTCACGACAGTCTTCCATCATGCTATATGGGACACAAAAAATACTTCACACATGATAAAGCATGTCACATTGTTCCCCCACAAATACAACTTTGATCTTGAGAGACACTCTAGGTCTTTCACCCAGGACATTTGATGTCACTCATACACATCACTTAACATATATAATTTTATTTTATCATGTTTCCTGAGTCTCGTGAAAGCATCTGGGCATGATAACTAGTCCCCCGTGACACCATATGGTAAAGTAAACCAAGACTCCCGACACCCTGAAAACATGTTTTCCAGGTCTCACAATTTATCCTAGAGGTTTCAACCAAGATACGGGAAACCCCTCAGACTTTTCCACAATAACTCTTGTGATACTCTCCATATGTGTTAAGAAATGTCATGTGATGGCTCCCCGAACATGCCAACTTGGTCATTCGAAACCCTCAAGACAATATGCCAGGTCATAGGGCATCCAAGAACTTGATAGCATTGTTTTCTCTTAGTGTGTAAGTCATGAATATTGGGAATACTCTGTGTGTAAGCCCAAACATAATAGGAATTGTGGTGAATATGATTACTTCCATATCAAGGATATGTAGGATACTTCTCCCCATGGTTTGAGCCCTATATTGATCTCCCACAGAAATCCGAGAATATATGTCCCTTATTCGAATCAATGACATTGATTACATTCTGTCTCTTGTTTCCCACAATGAGAATGGCTCACATTATCTTAGGTAATTATAGAAAACATATCATATGCCCAATAAACCCCTGCAATGTTACATGGAAGCCTCAATTTCACAAATGAAGCCTCATCTCCTTCTGAACTGGAACCTGTCCTGGTCCATGGCATGGCCCGTAGGGCATTGCCGATCCCCACGGGCTGTAATATAGTTCTCGGATATCGATTTCAATATCATGAATTGGGAACTATCTCAACAGAAATTAAAACAATAAAAACCCAAAAAAACAAATAAAACATAACTAATAACACACAACCAAATAGGTGATAACCAAAATTCAGATTTAATGTTTACAACTTTGAAAAAAAACCCCAAATGGACTACAATAAAGAGGAAACTAAAACTCCATACCAAACCTCCATGAAACATGAGGAGAAAAATTCATAAGCCACCACCACCATAACCCACATCAGAATTATATGAACAACCGGAACCATGATCACTAATCATCTTTCATTTACTTTGGTAAACTAGAACATGTCTATGTACACCGAATTGTGTATCTAGGGTGTGAGCCAAAGCCTAGTAGGATTCCATCCAAAAGACGGATTAAATGCAATAACATTAAAAGAAAAATTAACAATCACATTTATGTAAGGTCTTTTAAAATATTTCAAAGAATAAATTTTATGTAAAACATTCTCTAAGGAAACAATTTCATGGAAAACCCATTTCTCAACCACTTTCTTTAAAATTAATTCGTAAATACACACATAAACACGAGGTCCACATATTTGGATGGTTGGAAGCATATCAAATAATTTAGATCAGCATTGGTAAACCCATATGGTTAATCTAGCTCTAATGGGACATTGGACCCTCATACATCATTGACATTTCGCGTAGAAACCACAACAAACAAAATTCTCAGGCACCATCCACTAAGAGGGGACACCCCATGGTCCTAGTGGTCTCCAATAATCATTATAGTTTAGTTAGTTTTTTAAGCGCCAATCCTTATGGATGAATTTGGGATGAACTGATTTCCAAACATCTATCATACTGGAACTAGTTATCCCACCTAGATGCAAGGGATTCCATTGAGCTCAATTATGTTCCACATGTTGAAAAAATCACCACAGTTAGAAATCTAATCCCTGGAATATCAAGATAATAATCATTTATAAAAACATTTTAAATTTTACTCACACCAAGAACTGATTTCAATTACATTCACAATAAATTCTAAAATTTGTAAATTCCCTTTTTACAAAACATTAGAAAATAAAACAATCGATTAACCAATGCAATGGAGAAAGCCCCTATCTAAACCCACACATAAGCCAAGATTATTTTTAAAATAATATTTTATACATCTAAACAGTTTACAATACATATTTAATAGTTAGAAACACTTCCAACATGAAAATGTATTACATTTTCATTTGAAAATCTATATTTTAAATCATTCTCACCTTACGTTGTTTTGAAAATATTGTCTCCACCTTCCAAAAAACATTTAAATCACTTACAGGAAACCCCACACAAAAGAACACACATAAAAGCAATCCCTTTTCCTTTGAAAATCCATTTACATCACATGAGCATGAAAAACCACATAAAAATACCCTTCAAACCAAAAAAATAAACTATTGAACAAGATTATAAATTTAAAAAAGAATATTAAATTCCTATTACAATGTTAGGTTATGGAACCACCTACATTTTGAGAAGAAAAATCCTTAACTTGATAAGAAACCTTATTCACACAAGCATGAAACCCAAGTATGGAGTGACTTTATCATAAACATCATGATCGAACCCTATTAAATAAGAACAAATGCTAAATTGACTATCCAAACTGCTAGAAAATTGAAACTCGTAGATGGAAGAGGAGAAACCATGTAATGGAGAAAAAAGGTAAGGGAGGATATAGAAACATGAAGATCCCTAGATTAATCCCTGCCTAATTCACCCAAAAATGGATTTCCAATGGAGAAATAAGAGGGGGAGGATGCACTTATGGGGGTAGAGGATGAGGGAGGAAGAAAAATGGGGTTTTGGGGTGTAAAATTAGCGATAGAAAAAAAAGGGGAAACCAAAATTAATGACATAGACATGTCACATGGTCTATAAAACTGTGTGACGGCCATTCATGCATCACTGTCAAGGAGGAAACCTACTTCATGGTCAATACATAGGGTTTGGCTTACTAAGCGGTGGCTGTGATGTCACTTCTGGTTGATACCCCCACCTATCTCATGCTATTAGGGATGAGGTACATGGTTGTGTGTGTGTGTCGTGCATTAGGTTTTGTCTCACCCAAAAACCTACAGCACAGTTACTTAGGCAGGGTGCACATTTCCTAGTAACTATAAACCTACCATGCACCATCTTCTGCCTACCCATTTTCACACTACTTCTTGAAAATTTAGGAGGGAACCCAAGTACATGCACTAGACAAATAATAACCTAAGAGAATAACTAAAAAAATTAAACTTTTCACACATAGTTTCTGAGAAAATAACTATGAACTGGAACTGAATAGGAAAAAATGTTAATTCAAAAACCTATGAGTGAAAATTATCCCAATTGTAATGCTTTCCACGATAGAAATTCATCTCAATGTTTGATTCGAAGACAAGAACCGGTACTCTTTATCATCTCACGAAGATTCCCAGAGAACAAAAAATGAAAAGTAGACATGGACACTAAAAACAAGAAAAAATGTTTATAGGTTGAGATATGGAGACCAAAATAAAATCCCCGTTATGTTCCACACCAAAAAAGATAAAATAATATAATTGATTGATCAAACAAAAATAACTCCTCCAACATGAAATACAACATCTTTAGCTAAAACACCTATGATGTTACTGAACAAAACTCACATCACCTAATTGAGACAAGAGAACGAATAAAATCCAAATATTAAAGAATACCTCCACACCATTATTTTAACAATACTACTGGAAAAACTCCAACCATAAAACTTACTCAATGGAAGAACCCAAAATTAGGTGGTTCTATATGAGACCATCCATTTCCCAACAAAGACCCAAGAAAAAAATGGATTACCAAAATGGAGAGGCCTGAATGGACTCCCCACCATTAGGGATAGGCTAACACAAAATCACTACAAAAGAATTTCAATGAGACCCATGGCCGGTCTCCCCACTATAAGAAAAAAACCTGCATAACTTGATGCAGGAAACCCAACACATATCAAATCTCCACTGCAAGGGGTCCAATGAGAGATACTCTAAATCAAATGGAAACACTATGTGGTTCACTACTCCCATGGGACACTATCATCCTTATATAGGCCCAAACCAAAATCTAGATTGATTCATAAGTCTGGACATACAAGTTCCACCAAATGGAGACTCACACATGTTGAGAAAAAACTCTTGGGAATTTAATATAACGAGACGACCACAGCCCCTTTTGTAACACCCCTAGATTTTGTGAATTTATAATTTTAAAATTAATTTATTTTTTTATATTTTCAATTCAAAGAAATCTATTTATAGATTGTTTTTATTATATAATATCACGAATTTGGTATTATGTTATACACCACCAAGGTAATCTAGCACTACATGCAACAATGACTTAGCTTGCGTTACACAAAACACTGGGTTTCTATGAAACAAAACATTACTACTATAATTATTTAAATAATATAGTTATAATATTTTAGTTATACTTGTAATATGAATATTAATAAAAACTTTTTAATTATTATTTATAATTGTTTTGATAATCAAAAATGTAATTTTTAGTAATTTTTTATATGATTAAAACTACACTTTTCTTTAATGAACTTCATTTTATGTCCTTTTGTGAAAAATAATAAAATTAATTTCACACACTTTTAAGAATTTAATTTTCTAAAATAAAAAACTTTTTATAGTTCATAATATTAACATTATCATTGGCTTATTTTTTCTTATTCTTCTAAAAAGTTTCAATTTTTTATGAATTGTAAAAAATAGTGAGTAGTAGTTAAAACCCAACATTATCATTTAAAAAATTATTTTAACATTAAATTGGTTTTAAGGATAGAATAGATAAATTATACATAAATTAATCCAATTTAGTTAATTATAATTTTTTTTATAATATAATTTTGAATAAAAAATTATTGAACTTTAGAACGTGTCATTTAACCGCATTCTAACCACATTTTTTGGATTAGTTGTAAACGTAATTTTCCGGCTTCTACGAATTGAATTTTGAAAATTGGTCATACATTGTTGGAATTGGTATGAAAAAAGTGGTCTAATAGGATCAATATAATTTTTGGTTAATAGTAACTTCTGAATTTTATTTACCGCGGTTAAAGGTAAATAGAGTAATTAATGAAAAAAACATATTATAATAATATAATAGTGTCCTAACACTTCTAAAAATTTCATTGGATAATTTTTTTCAGTTCCAAATCCACATGAGGTTGAAAATATGATCCTTTTTAATCCACTTGTGTCAGATTAAGACATTTATTATATTTTATTTATAGAAGAGTAAAATATTTTATATTCAAACATTAATAACTAAATAATTTTTAATATATGGTTATACATAATAATTGTTTGACTATAAATATTATTTAGAATTACAGGAAATATATATTCATCCTGATAATTTGTTTTTAATTTTTAGAGAATAAATATCTTAATTAAAGGCCTGAATATTAATGATATAGTAATTGTTTGGTTAATTGAGATATCAAATAAATGATATTGAAAATACTAAAATAAATATAAAATGGCATAGTTAATGACATTGGATAATATTATAGGTAATATAGACATCTTATTGACATATTAAAAGAATTCGTTTCATGTTATCATGTTCATAAAAAGATTATTAAATTAAAAATAAATAATTGTGTCAAAATTAACATAAATGATTCTTTAAAATAAAAAATATTTTTTTAAAATTTATAAAATTCATAAAAATATAATGGTTTTCCAAAGAAAATATATAGTGTCAAATATTTCATAAATTATTCAATTATGGTTATTTTATAATTTTATATTAACATATTAACCCAATTGTGTAAGAAAACATGTTGTCATTGTAAAAGCTAAATTGTTTACATTAGGTTTAATGCCAAAAGATAAGGTTATATTTGTCACCTAAACATGTCTAAAATTCATTGGTTGATATTATTTTGATACATACTCATATTATCCTTGAAATAACTCTCTTTTTAGATTTATGAAATCAAGAATAATTTTATAATAAATTAATTTTTTTGGAACTTCAAAAAGTTCCCATCCTCTCCTTTATAAAAGGGATCTTATCCTTCTCTTTTATTCACACCTATAAAGACATTTGGCTCAGAAAGACCCTAAAATATATTCATAAAACATCCCTACATTAATCTTATAAGCCTTACCTTGGGAATAAAGATTCTCAAGGAAGCCTTTTAAAGAAACCAAAAGGAATTTTGTGAATAAGAGATAACATCTTCTCTCATGATCCTTTATTAATTTTCATTCTACATCACACTCTCTATTTATTCAATTATTTTATGAAAAAAATAGTATCCTAAATATAATAAATTTATTTATTCTAATCCTCCATTCTACCCTTACACACACATTGATATAATGTATATCTAACATATTGTTATTGTGTACGGTGAACTACTACCTCGTGAAATGATGATTGTTAATTTTTCCTTTACCAATAATAATGGTGGTGATTATGATGGAAAATAAATCTATATATGTTGTATATAATATTTATTATCTCTTTATTCTTATGTATTTATTTTTACAACACATAATTTTTTAGTTTCTATTTGGTGTTAATACGATAATGTTGTTTGAGGGTTTGTGGACTACCGCCACCTCAAAGCGATGTGATTCGTCCACAAACCACATGTAATGTATTAAAGATGTGTTTAGTGAGAATATAGGATATATATGATATAATAATTCTATTATAATAATGATATATATATATATATAATTTCATATATATACATGTTTCATTTACATACATTCCTTCAATGCGACATTAAAACAGAAACAACATTCATGCGTATATACCATTTACTGTCTCCATGAATGGTGTATTCTATTTCATACTTATTAATGACATAGATTATTATAAAATACATTAAATTTATATAAATGATATTTATTTCATGATTTAAATTGTGTAATCATGATATAAGTATAAGGACCAATGATATAACAAATTAACACACATGTGAAGAGCAAAGAAAATATTACCTGAAATGAAACCTTAACATAGGATCATTTACAAGAGGGTAATATTAGATCATAATCAAACCACATGTGGTATGAGATATAATAATTTGATTCAACAAAATATTTATATTAAACTTAAATATATTATATTGGAATCTTTTTTGTGTGTGATGGGAGTCAATACACAAGGTACAGGGATTTTTGTCTGACCTTTTTTTTTGTGAGCCACATGACTCATACCCAACTTGTTTCTTCTACGTGGTGTATTTAAAATGTCTTATGAATATTATTATTATATTACTATATTCTTATAATTTTGTTTTTTCATGGCTAATACAATTATATTGATTATAAAGTAACGAGTGTGGATTTCACAATTTTGTCTATATTTGGTTTTGTTTCATTTTATGTCTCAATTAGATAATATTTATCATCCACGTCCATGTTTTATAAAAAAATTCTATAAATTTTATAATTATTCTACTATGGATTATTAAAGTCATTTATACCCATTTTTGACTTTTTACTACACGGTTTGAAATGAATGTTTCTTTCATTTTTCAAATGATGTACTTGTTGACATTTCGGGAAAAAGTATGAGAAGAATGGTTTTTAACTTATATGGAATGAACATATTTTTACTCATTCCTGACACCTTATTACCTTCAAGCTTCCCCTAAATTATTACAAGGTCATTATAAAAAAATGTTTTCTATTAAAATTGCACAAAATTTTATGAAACGAAAACAATATTAATAAGGAAAGGATATTTTCACCGATAAATCTTTTAAATGATTTTTCCGATTAATTTATATGTTTTCAAAGTGGTTTCAATGAAAAGTGTTTTTAATTTGTTTTAAATGATTTTTAAGGAAAAGTTATCTTTTGTGTGATCTTTCAAAATCCCCCCCCCACGATGCCACACATTGTTCTTGTTTCATGAATACACTTAATATTTTTATATAATTAGTTTATTTTTTGATTAAATGATGTTTCGGAAACCCCATTATTTTCTCTAGTTATGAATTTAATGAAATGATTATGATTCCTATATCTTTTTCATTGGTTATTATATGATTACATGTTTAGGACGCTCATTCCATTACATTAGTTATGATATGATTGTTTATGTTATTGTGGAACATGTATGTATGATTTAATTATGAGATGGGTGGGACCTATATCTCTATTCAATGCATTTAGTAATTATTGAAAACTCATGAAGTATATATTTTTTGTGTGATCCTGATTTCATGTTCACAATTATATGGTTGGACATGGTTTTTAGGTCCATAATTCTATGTTTGGACCTAGTTTTCATGTCCATATGTTTATGAAAGATCATCCATTGTTTTCCTTAATGAGTGAACCTATTACTATTTATACATGTTGAAAAAGTTTCTAGTTGATGTGTATGACACAACTTCATGACATATGTCAATTTCATGATCCTATGGATTTTTTTCCTTGATTTTATTATGATACATGTCTACATTTGATATATAGGGCATGATCTTCTAATTTAATGATCTCATTATCATACCGTTAAGCTCATGTTATGCATATGTATCTCTTTTTCTTTCCCTTACTGAGCATCTGAGCTCAACCCATTTTTTGTACTCTTTCCCTAGGATATAAGAAATTGTTTTATGTAGGAGTACTAAATTTGAAGATATTTATTAGAGATGTTAGAGATCATCCACAATATTAGAAGTTTGTGTTACTTGTTTCCAAAGGCCCAAAACTGATACAGTATTTGGGAATATATTTTTTTTAATATATTAAGAATTCTATAAAAGTAATGTAATGTCCATGATAGAAATACTTGTGTATTTACACTTATAACCATGGAAGAACTCTTCCACCCAAGCGGTGGCATTGTGGAAATGAGGTCCCCACACCACTTTCAACTAAACAATACCTTTCAAAATGAAACAACTACATAGGATGCTTAAAATATCATTATTTACACATTTAATAATAATGTTAGACCAAGACCCATTCCACCCATGGGGTTCCAGACTACATGACAGATTCACACTGAGACCTATGTAGGGTACATTAGTGTTTGAATCATCTCGTTCCTTATAGTCAGGAATTGAAACCCCTTCTACTAAACTCTTTCTTTCGATGACACAAGTGGCCACATGGCCACCTAGGCTTGAATAACAAGAGACAATAGACTGTGATACCCACTTCACCTCAGCATGTCACTTCACCATGTTAAGGAATTAAAAGATTCATGTGCATCATCCCTTTCCACATAGAACAAGAAACAATAGAAGGAATAACACATAGAATATACTTCCATCTGAAATATTGAAATTAGAAACTCATGGAGAGAAATACATGGTTTTTTTAAAACAGAGGTTCTCTAATGGTTTCCAAAACATCAACCTCTTCATTTTAAAAAGAACCTGACACAACCAATCACCAATGATCATGAACATTACCAAAAAAGAATAATTACAAGGACAGGGACGTTGAACCATGTCTCAGGAAGCAAAAAATTCCTACAAGCGGCCAAAACAGCCTCTCAAGAACAAATTTTCAACACTTGTGGCCTTGAATGATCCCTTTCCTCAATAGAACCTATGTAAAAACACAATAACCTTTTAATACAATGTACAATACAAAAAATTTAGATGGAATGTCCACTCTCTTCAATACAATTTCCTTCACTGCTTCTAGATAGGACATTCAAGAACAAAGGTTTAAAACTTCACCTTCAACCACTCAAGAAACACAAGAAACTAATTTTTTTTCAATTTCATCCACATCAACTCTTCCATAGTGATAGGACCCTCTTAACCAATATAGAATAGGCGGATTCAATTCCCACAGATCAAGAAGTTAATCATTACATTTATCAACTAGTGGGTCAAATAATGAGATATCACACGTGGATGGACTTCAAATATGCAACAATTCTTTATAGGGGCGAACACTATCCAACAAGTGAAATAGAGGATACAATAAAAACTATACCATAAGTCATATTTACCAAAAACAAACACTGGACACATAATGGGAACCTACTCAAAGGTATCCAAAAATATTTTTTTAAAGGAAACCACTAACCATTAACCCAAATCCACATTATCGACAATGACACTAACATGAAAACACCCTTCCAACACGAAGGACTATAAAACTCAAAACATTTTGCAAAAAATATTCCAAAAAATAAAATAAGTCACCCAATACAATCACAGATTATCAAAATATACAATTTCTACTTAAAATCACCTTTGGAAATACAACCGGATTTATGCGTTACACATCTACCAATTGTATCCCATGGAGTCTCACACATATACTTTCCTATGAAAAATTGGGAACTCATCCACTTTAACATACATATTCATCCATGTGGTCAGTCATAGAAACACCAAAGTTTAAAAATACTTTTCAACTTTTCAAAATAAAAATTCAATAGAACTTTCAATTTAAAATCCCTTGAATCCTTTCTCCAAAAACTATTAGCCACAAAACCAGAATCCAAATTTAAATCTCAAAAGTCATTTTCATTAAAAACCCAACAATTTAATTAAATCAAAATTTTAAACTCTACTCATCAATTCCATAAAATTTATCCCATTTAAAAACATTTTCAATTGCACAAGAAACCCCATTTCATCATTAACAATTTAATTAAAGACACATCTATTCTCATTTAAAAGAAGTTTAGAAAATACTTTTGAGAATAAAATTCCATTTCAAAAATAGTAATTTTTTGATAAAAAATATATTTTGATTATAATAATTCAAACTCACTGAAATCATTTTCATTTTATACAAGGACCATTTCATGAAAACCTATTTTCTAAGCATTCGTTTATGTAGATTCCAAAAACGCATTTTCCACATTTCCAAACCAAATCAATTTCTAATATAAAATCTACTTTCCATAATTAAAAACTAGTGATTTTCAAAAAAAAATTGATCCCAAAGAGATACCAAACAAATCCATAGGAAAATAGAACCGATGTGTGACTCAGAAAAATGGTTGGTGTCCATTTTCTAGTCACAATCGCCATCATAGATATTATTCTAGGACCTTGTCTTAAACTCCACATAGCTTTCTAGGCCCTGTGATCTCATTAATACCATTTACTAGCCCTCTTTCCATTTCCCCAATGTCAATGAACAACCCTAAGTACCAAATGACCCAAAAAACCCGACTTCCCTGGTAACTTGAATCCCTTCATGGGGTGAGCTACGCAGACACCCAAATTGTAATTGAAATATGAAGTCCCAAAAACCCAAAATATATTCTACTAGAATCTTTCCCAAGGTAAATGACACAAAATAGAGTTACGTTCATTGATATCATCTTTCCTCACACCAATTCGAGTTACCATTTCAACCTAGAACCAGACATAGTCCATGACCTAGATCGAAGGGTGTTCCTGATCCCCACTTTCTTGAAACATGTGTACGAGTATCAATAACATGATTTGGAAATGATTTCACCTATCATTATAATGATAAACAACCAAAAACATAATTAATCCAAAAAATTAAGCACACAACCAAATACGAGATAACTAATATTTATATTTAATGTTTAGAACTCTAAAAAAACCACAATGAAATTACAATATAAATGGAACAAGAACTACATCTAAAACCTCCATGAAACATGAGGAGAATGATCCTCAAGACACCACCACCAAACCCCGCATGATATGACCACTGGAAACTCAAACCACAATCACTGAACATTTTACCTTTACCTAGGTGAAATAGAACATGTCTACATACACCCAATGGTATATGTTGGGTGTGAGCCAAAGCTCAGTAGGATGCCATCCAAAAGAAGGATTACATTCTATAACATCAACAAAAAACATAACATCCACATTCATGGGAAGGATATTAAAACATTTCTTAGAAAACATTTTACGGAATACATTCTCAAAGGGAAACAATTTCAAAGTAAAACCATTTCTCAAAAGCTTGATTTAAAAGGAATTTTTAAACACACACACACACAATGTCCACCATATTCTAATGATTAACACCACATCATATGAGGTAGATCACCTTCTGTAAATCCCAAGGTTTTATCTAGATGATATGTGACTCTAGAATCTCGTACCATGGTGAGATGTTGCTTAGAATCCATGACTAACAGTGTTCTCATGCACGATCCACTAGAAGTGAACACCCCATGGGCCTAGTGGTATCCAATCCTCATCATAGTTTAATTAGTGTTGTAGGCATCAATCCTGTTAAAAATTTTTGGTATGAACCCCTTCCAAAAGATCTAGTGTACTAGAAAGGTTCATCCCACCTAGATACATTAGATTCCCTTATTCTCAATTATATTCATCATGCCACACATTTAACAACTATCATAATATAAAACTCCATGCATTTCAGGGGAGTCACCAATTTCCACAAAAAAGAACCTTTTACATTTTACTCGCAACAAAAACTATATTCAAATACATTCACCATCATTCAAAAAATTCATAAATTCCCTATTTACAAAACACAATAAATTCATACATTTGATTATCCAGTGTCACGGTCTAAGCCCCTTTGTAATGCCACACATAATACAAGATCATTTTTAAATTAATATTTTCATAATATAAAGAATTTACAATTCATATTTAATAGTGAACAACTATCCCAACATGCCAATGTATTACATTTTTTCTTGAAAACATACATCTAATTTCATTCACACAATAAGTGCCTTTGAATATCTATTGTTCACCTTTCAAAGAACTCTTAAAATATTTCCATAGAACACTATAGTAAATAACACACACAAAACCTAGACATTTTTTATTTATAAAATCCCATCCCATCACATGATCACGAAAAACTGCTTAAAAATACATGTCTCACTAGACAATTAAACCATAGAACTTGTTTATAATTTTTAAAATGCATGTTAAATTCAAAAAAATTATAGCAAGAAACCACCTACCTCTTGAGAAAAAACTTTTAGAACATGATGTTAAACCTCATTTTCACCACCACGAAACCTTATAAAGGCATGATCTGACCCAGAACATCAATATCGAACCCTATTAAACCAGAACATTGCCTAAATCAACCACCCTAACCACTGAAAAACCAAAACACCATGATGGAAGATTATTAACCCTAGAATTGATTATAAAATCAACAGAAGAGAGACTTATATGGAGATCCATTGAAGAATATAAAACAAAATCACCCAAAAATGGATCTCTATCGGAGCCATGAGAGGGGTAGGAGGTACCTAGGGCAAATTAGGCTGACATATGATTAAAAAGGGGTTTGGGGTTAAAAATGATGGAGAGATAAAATGGTGAGAAACCAAAATTAATGAAAAGTTTTTGAGTCACTGTTAGTCTACATGGATTATCAAACCGTGTGGTGACGATGTGCTCATCTCTGTAAAAGAGGACACCTACTCCATGGTTAATCTACATGGTCTAACATACAATGAGAAATCCATGTGGTCACTTTTGTCCTAGACCCTAACCTACAACATGCATTCTAGGATGAGGTGCATAGGTATGCGCTAGCCGTGTTGTAGGTTATGTCTCACCCAGATGCCTACTGCATAGTTACTTGGGAGGGGTTCCTAGTTACCACTAATTATGCGCCAAACATGCTCAATGTTCTATCTACCCATTTTTTTATTTTTTCTTGAAAATTAATGAGGGAACCCAAGGGAATGCACTATACCAAGCATATACTAAGAGAATGCCAAAAAATTCAATCCTGTAACACTTGGTTCCTTAAAAATTAACTGAGAACCGAACCTAAACCAGAAAAAAGGTGATTTCAAAAAGCCAAGTGAGTCACTCAATGTGTAAGCTCTAACATAAACTGAACTATGATGACTCAGATTCCTACCATAACTAGGATATGTAGGATTCCTTCTTAAAGACTGAGCATAAATAAACACCCATTTTTGAAATAAGACAATTCACGACCTTGATGTTTCAACCAGCTGGACTCAGTTAGTCACATGTGATGATCAGCCTATCTCATCCATCAATAGAATGATAAAACCACTAAGCTATTATAACTTTTATTCCTTACATAACCAATAAATGTAACACATATCTCAAAAATCTAAGTCCCATAAATCATCTCAAGACAGTCCTAGTGCATAATTCATGCATCATGATAAATGAATGAGCATTCTCCATGCCTTTTTTTCTCACACCACTCATAGTTCAAGTGAGTCTAGGGATTAGATATAATCATATCATCTCCACTATGAGTCTCTATAATGACACAATAATCCCAAATAAATGATAACTACAAGAACACTAATTATCTTTATACTCGGGATACATAGGACACCCCTAGGGTTCGAGCTCAAATATTTGGTGTCTCGTAACCCAAACATATATCCTCACTTTAGGGAATTTAACTGCATGGGATTAATGAACTGCATGGGTTTTGATTCTGGTAATAATTAAGATACATGGGATGCATCATAATGGAACAATCACTCCTCATAATATTAACCTTCTACTTACATGGAAACATGCTCAAATCACTCAGTTATATGACTTCAGTATATAAGAAATAACCCATTATTAAAAATGATGAATAACCTCCTATATATATAGATTTATTCACTAAAGCGACCCCATTATTTTTCATACGAAATATAATAAACCTATAGTCATTTCTTTAGGGTAACCGGCCCCGTATTGGGATTAGGAATATATTAACAAACATATCTTAAATCTATAATAGAGTCATGGAGTATTGACTAATACCCCCAAAAAGTTCGTGATGAGCCCAAACTCCCATCCTTTCAACCAGTGCGAGTCCCTGAGATTTGGTGCGTATTAGAACCTAGATAACAACTATCCTTTGGAAAGTAAGCCCATACCCAACTATGAATGAGGGAACAATTGTGATTTTCTAGGGAAGAAGAAACATATGATAAACTAGATGTGTGAGATTGAGCAAGGCCTTAAGATATCCCTAAATCTGACCATCATGGGGAGCCTATCCCATGTATGCATTGGAAGCCAATGAAACACAAATGGAGAACCGAAAATAATTTTATCCAATAACAAACAATTGTGATATAATCCATCGATCCATGTTTCTTTCTCCTCACATGAAAAAAAATCATAGTCTCATTGTAGATCTGTTAAGATACTTTATTTTTTATGTTGTGTACATAAAAAAAAATAATACCAACATAAATTGGGATTCTTGTAAGTTCATCCTCATGCTAAAAAGTCCAAGTGAGTTGAATGGATGGAAATGGAATAAGGGAAAATTTTCATAACCATGCATATCTGATTAAGGATCTTCATGCATATAATGTAGCACTTATCGGTAACCTTGTTCCATGTTGTCTGTGTGACTGCAAAAAATTATTTCATCAACATCATTTCATCACGATGAAATGTATTCATCATCTAAAATTTTCTCTAGAAACTCATCTTTTGTTGCAACCCCCACAGGTCGCAAAGTAGCCTCCCCTACTCAACAACTCCAGTGGAGGATATCAAATACAATGGTTCGGGATTATGAATGATACAGTACAGTCCCTACCATGGAAGGTACACGTGAGATTATCCATGCATGACAGTTGTTGAATCTGCATAAACTAGAATAAGTTCTTATTGATCCAGCATCCCACACCACTATGAACAACATCTAAAAGATGTTATCTCCCAAGAACGAAAACTTATAACATTCCTATCTAATGAAAGAGGATTAAGATGTCAGATATGAATCACTTTCAGTTTAGGTGTCACCAAAGTGGAAACCTATTAACCACTCTCACCAATGTTGTCCTACTGGTACCCATCAATCACTTGATGAAGTTATCATCCAACACACATATGCATATTATTCCCATAAATAGGCTACAATGAAGACTCATTAAAGGAGAAAGGAATTTGATATCTAGGGGAGTGTTCATATCCTAGCTGATACAGATGATGCCTTTCATCATACTCTGGCATGAACCAGTAACTAGGCTCATATCCCTACTAGCTAGAAATCATTTTATAGACAAATTCACATAGAAAACATGGGGGAGGCTCATACTCCCATCATGTGAAAAAAGCCTATCAAAATACCTTGATGTCACAAAGAGGATAGAAGTGGGAAAATATCCCTTTTTCGATCGAATATATCTATCAATATGTAATGGAGATGGAGAATTGTCAGGCTTATATCTCTATACACGCTACTCTAAAATGATAATATATTTTAGAAACAATTGACGAGATCCTGTAGCATATTCTGACACTATTGCAAATAAAGTGATAGGTGCAAACTCTTATCCCTATTGTCAAGAAAACTCAACAATATAATACTTGCAAATAAATGGTTGTACCAGAGCACATATGCATTATTTCTTCTTCCTGGGAGGATTAAAATCATGTCTCGATAAAGGGAGAGGCATCAGATTGAAATCATATTCCTGTTCCAAAAGGGATCACTGGGATAGAGCTGCACATGCCTCCGGAGAGGGGCACATGCTTGTGAAAAAAGATTGGCGGCATATTACAAAGGCATGGGATTGGGCTCATACCCAGGTTCTTGCTAGGGCTCACCATCAGAGAGGGGAAATAACCTCGGGACTGGCTCATATTTCTATTAGTGAATTTCCAGTCAAACTCTAGTATATCATATAATAAGGGCACAAATTCCTACTTCCACCAATGAATGGCTACACAACCATCATTCCAATGAAATATAGGTGGAGGATAAGGTTCTTTCTCCCATTCCGAAAGTCCTTCAGCATATTCCAATAGGGAATGCATATTTGGGCCAGGTTCAATTCCTATTCCTATCAGGTATCACTACCTGAGAGTGACACATTCAATGGGGTTAGCTCATACCCCAACCTATAAATACAAAAAAAATATCATGAAGTCTCAATATCAATCTCATACATCTTCCCAGAATGAGGCACACTAAGTGGGAATGGTGCATACCTTATGATAGGATCATATCCCTATCGATAATGGGATGGATCATTTTTGTATTCCAACAGATTCATAGAAATGGGCTCATATTACCATGGCATCTGATGATTATATACTAGTTCTAACAACTATAACGTAGTAGGCTCATATCCATTCACAATCACAAAACATAGGTTTCCATATTCCAACAACAATGCAAACATGGCCCATGCATGCTGAGTGCCCGTTTTCGTAAGACCTCTATCCCTGAAGAACCCTATTTCTTCCCCGTGATGACGCCGGCTGCTACACTGGTCCCTCCCCCCCTTTTGGGGGAGGAACCATCAGCATCCTTCAACGGAGTGGTCTCTTCTTTTATTCATTTTTCAAATCTGGATTTTCTTCCTTGTTTCCCTCAAATCGCACTCGGACCGAAAGTCTCGTACATGCTTGAAGGATTCCCTAACCTACAGATTTGAACTATGGAGTTCTCGGAATCATCTAATATTTTGAAGCATACCCTAGTTGCTAGATTTCACCATCAACAACCCTCAGTTGATGCGTTCGACTGATTCATCTTCATCGCTTGGGACTTGCAGGACAGGGCGATTGTGGGCCTTCTCGATAGCTGTCAAATTATGATACGCTTTGCATCAGAAGCAGACCTCATCAAGGCCTAGGCAGGCGCTCCCCGTAGTTTTAATGGTCTCAGATACATGCTTCTTCGGTGTTATTTCGATCATCATATGAATTAGGATCCTCCATCTATGGAAACATGGGTTAGCCTTCCTAACCTCCCCCTTCCCTTTCAAAATCCTGCTGTGATACGCATGCTGGGAAATCTGTTAGGTTGGTATATGTGTTCAGATAGTAGAACTGGTGCGCTTTTTCACCCTATTAACCCCCATGAATGTATTGAAATGGATGTGTCAAGAGAACCATTTTATTATGTGTGGATTACGGTGGGCGAGGGTTACAGATACAAGAAACAAGTCGTCTACGAAACCTGGACCAACATCTGTCCAGAATGCAAGAGATTGGGTCATTCATTGGAACACTGTCACAAGAGATCTTACTCCGGTGTGAGGAGGAACAAGGACAGGGGCAAGGCACAAGGGGTGCATGGGGAAGCAAAGATTCTGGGTCAGGATCCGGCTGATACAGGACCTCGCAGAGTTGTTTTTATGGAGGAGTCTGGGAGGAAATCATGATCAGGCTCACCTGTGCAGAAGATGTCAATGGACCAGGGCTTAACAATAGTGGCATCAATTTTTAGTAAGCTGAAATCGGATCTCTCCAGCCACCCTTTGCACCAAATTGATAGTGTGAGGGTGGGATAATCGCTTAACCAGGAGGCAGGAGTTCCGCAGGGAGTTGGGAGTAACCCCGCCACGGTCCAGATACTGGATGACAAGGAGAAGGCCCCTGCCGTGGAGCTTGCACTGTGTAGTGAACCTCCTCAGTTGCAAGGGACTATCATGGAGGTGCCTTTCCAGACTAGTATTGGGGAAGCAGGGGGATAGGGCCCTGGCAATCTTCCAGGGGGTGCAGACTCTTCAACCTGGACCCCAGTCATCTTGAGCAATAGGTTTGAAGGACTTGCTGAGGTAGAGTCGAGAGATGAATCATCTATTCTGGTTGTGGGAGGTAAATCCAGTATGAAGAACCTCAATGGCCCCAATATGGAAGGATGGATCATTGGACATGATTATCCATATTGTACTAATGGAGGCAGGGAGGAACAAATCATAGAGGACAGTAAGGGTTTATCTGAAGAGGACTACAGTTCAAGGAGCAACAAGAGTAATAGGAGGAGGATGGGTAGGAAGGACTATTCCTCCTTAACGCATCCTATGAAGACTCGGTCAAGAAAAAAGAAAATGGATGACAAGTTGGATAGTGGGGTCAGGTGTCAACTAAAACCACCTGGTCAGCCTGAACTACCCTTGGATTTGATTTTGAGTTCAGATGATGAGGTGACTGAGCAGGTGTTATTTCTCAATGCCTCGGATTAGGATGCAGCCAAGATGATGGGCCAGAATATTGAAGTGAATCTTAATGAGGAGAAATATATTTGGGTTGACAAACAGGACACGATCCTGGTTGGGGGATTCAATAAGGGGATGATTAGGCTCGAGGAGTACATTCTGGTCTGGAATAAACTGACTTATTCATATTAAGACCTGATAAGGGGAGATTCACACTCTCAGGTATCAAATATATCCTGTAAGTTGTTTAGGGATACGGAATCTGGCAGAATTCAATTGGTTTTCAATGATTTTTCTAACTCCTTTTCTATCTAATGCTTGGTTTCTCGCTCTCCCTTGATGTGTGTGGAAATGTGAAAGTTGTTTTTCAGATTATGTGTCTCGAGGTGCATTTGGGTGTTTGATTCCAACATGCTTCATGGTTTTTCTTTTGATGAGGGTCAGGGCGGCTCTGATAGGCTCGAGCACGCTACTATCTCCTCTGCAGGTCATTTGAGATTTGGTTGACTGAGAGGGGTGGCTTTCCCATCAGGAGGGACCATGATTGCATTGGATCGCTGAGTGGTATTTAATTGGAGATGGCAGCGGCTGCTTCTGCTTGTAAGTGGTTGTTTCTATTTTTTTCCTTGGGGTTGTTTGGTGTTTTTTTGAACTTTATGGTTTCTCACTTTTTCTGAAAAAGTTATTTTATTAATAAATAAATAATTTCTAGCAAACATGGCTCATGCTCTTAATATTCTATATTTCTATTTCGTTGGGGTAGTTCAAGACACATTATCAACACCATAAGATTATTTATACTCTTATATTATTGATTAAGAAGAAGGAATTCATTACAATGAGAGTCCTCCTCATGGTAGTGTGAAGATGGATTGTAGGGACTCTACTTCTAACATCCACTATGGCCAACCTCTGCATAGAGATATCTCCCTTGTGAAAGAAAATACTCCCTTCTTTCAAACACCTCTATATAGAGAGGTGAACAAAACCCCAAAACTTTTATAAATATAAGTTCTCAAAACACTAGGGCTAACCATATATGGTTCTCCATTAACATCAAGATACACTTCACTCCCTGCATATGTGACCATCAGATCCATCTTTCATGGTCTGGCCAATGGAGTTGTGAATGTTAGATGAGGAGGCGGCTGACATTGATATATAGAGAGAGTTAGGCAGAAAAAACATCCTCATCACGTTCTGGCCACTCACTACTTCTAGCTATGACATCCTATATGATTTTTAAAAGGAGTGCATTTCTTTTCCATGCCAAAATATGGGGGATACTGATCTGTAATTGACGGATTGATAACTCCCTTATCGAGGATATGAGATTCACCTCCAGGTCATCATGATACTCTATTTCCATCTTGACCTAACTACTCTCTCCATGGTCTGGGATCTAAAACTTGAAAAGCACAGTGCAAATCAGCAACATGTTTGCTGCCATTGCATTATGGTGATTTAGTAGATGATCTCTAAAGACATATTATGAATCCATATTCTAGTATGAGGACGATATGAATAATTACACTTTTCTGCACCCCTAGAATAGAATATCCCTTCTGATATAGAATCTTTCAATGTTATAGCCTCCAGAAAAATCAGGGGAATGGGTAATGCTTGGGCTAGTTAGTCACTAAAACAAAATCCACCTGCTTTTATGGTGCCTAAACACTATACATAAGAAGAGAGGATTTCCAACATGTTTTCAAGCTGGGCCCCTCAATATAAAATGAGAACATTCTGAACACAAAAATCACATTTTTGATCACTTGAAAAACTTCCCATAAAAAATAATTATCGCAATGGGATTCCATCTCACCCATCTCCCACACAATCATAGCTACACAACATCACGTAGACCGTAGTAGACGCTTACATAGTGTTTTTCAAGGATAATAATCAACCCCCTAGTTTAGGAGAATATCTACCACTGCCTCTACACCTCAATAAATTAATTATTGATAGGATCCAGGATATACCCTTGTCACTTTCAGGTGAACCAAAACATGCTGGTCCGGGAGACTTTATATCACAATCATCATTTCCATGATCATTTTCCCCTAAGAGGACCCTAGATACATCAAGAGTGATTCCAGATAACCCCCCATCCTACAAGGTTTTGGTCATCTCTGTCATCACTTCCATCATGGGAATCATCAAATCCTTGACTAGAGTCATTGGATCTTCCACAACAGGATAAATCTATGCCAATGGCAACCCCAAAACCCCACATGTGATTGGGAAATTTTCATCATCATCAACACCATAGAGGGAATCATTCTTCTCTAGGTTGGGGGAAGAAATATATCATAAACATACCACTTATTCATCCCACTACAATACAAACCTCTATTTGTTGGGGATCACTCAACATTCACAACCAAGAACTCCATAAAAGTAACTATTCATTGGCAAGGAATGGAGGAGTGATCAGTAATATAAATCAGACCCCACATGGTTTGGAAACCACAATGATCTAATAAGGCCAATGGTTCGAATAATTACCCTAACTGAAGTTGTGTTGAATCATCATGTTGCGTAGAAATCAATGGCACAGCCACCATTTTCCAATATTCCTTTATTAATTTCATCGATATCAAAATGGAAGACATTGATCAAGATGAAAATGCAATGGGCTGTAACACTCAACATGTGCCTCAAGAGAAGGGTGATTTGGACACAAAATATGAGGTTGTGTGCAGATATAACCAATGATCGAGTCAAAATATGACATGTCAAATAATTAGATGCCACCTCTTCGGCAGAATACTGGAAAAGATAAAGGGAAGGATGTGACTAAATATTTTCTATCATCTAAATAAGAACAATTGTCACAATATGAGAGTGAAATTTGAGCACTCGTACAACACAATAAATAACTACTAAAGGGAAATATTCCCACCAGATATCAAATCCATCAAGAGTTGAATACTCTCCCTCCAATAGATGATCCACCATCAAGAGCAGTATGTAAGCATCAGATTATCACCCAATCATGAAATCCAGTATATATAAATGAGGAATCTAAAAATGATTAGTACATACCTCCATTGAGGTGATAGACTCTCCCACAATAGGGTAATAATTAATTAATATGAATAATAAAGTATTAGTGATAGATGAAAGCAAGACCACATCATCAGCCCCCACCCACTCCTTGTGGATGGAAGTGGGCTCAGATATTAGTGACCCTAGAGTTACATACCACCATTGAATCCATGACCAAATGAATGGAATCCATTTAATGGGGATTACCAACTATAATGCATAAAAGGAAGCCACACCCCAAACGGGTGGATGATACTCCACCTCAACCTTACATCAGAAACCCTACTTTCTCTACCATAAATGGTGTAGGCGACCCAAAAAACACATCAAACACTTTTTATCACAATGTGGGATGATAAAGGGCCCTCAATATCAGCATATAGAAACTAAGATTATGTGTTTCCTACAGACTCAGAAAGGGACGTTCTTTTTTGGTACAATAGTCTACTCACGGGATATATCATAGGATGGGAAGACCTTTATTGTTAGTTCCATTATTAGTTCAAATAAAAAATGGGGAAGACAAAAATTGTCATCATAATGAACTACAAGAAGATTATGAATGATAGAGTGACTTATTTCATTTCATGGTGGAATGGATTATCCTATTCAATCAGTATCCCCCTCTTACAAGAGAAACTTATGGAACTCTATGCTGAAAATATCAGGGATGAGTGGCATACACCCCTAATCCCAATGAAATATTCAGTTGTGTTACAGGATTTCATTTAAATGGGGAAACATATTGAAGAGGCAATTCAGTGAAATTGACCAAAATCCCAAATCATGCTTGCAACACATGGGATGAAGCTATTAAGAGGACAGTAGATGACTATTTCACTCAATCCCACAGATGTGCCCATCCAAGAAACCACACAAGCTCCGAAAAACCCAACACCTGCTATCGAGCGCTAGCCACCATAGAATCTCCCTTAGTGGAAAGCATAATGAAATCTGGGTTACCCATAATTTGAAGAACGGATTAACCTAGTATACTTCTTATTAAATGAACATTTCCTAGGTTGTTTCTTGGAAGTCAAAGATTAGATCAACTCACACTCCCACAACCCAGCAATCCTGATGAAGTCAACCTCACCGACTATCCTTATTATAACCCTTTAAATAGAATTTTGGGTCCAAATATCTGGAATTATTTTTTCCTCAAGGATGTCTTTTAAGGAATGGTAATCTTTAGATAGGTGAAATTAGAAAATTACCTAGAGTAATTGGCTTGCATAACCATTGAACGGTCAGATGATGTGGACATTTGGGAGAATGTTTGGGCTATTTGAGTGAAATATTTTGACAACTGGATGAATCAGAAAATAGTTGATCATGCTCATAATTCTATGAAAGCATGGTTCTATATACTCGTGATAACTCCACCACCTAAGAAGGATGCATCAGATATGCTTCCCACGGTTGGGTGTGACTACAAGAAAGGGGAAGGTATAGATGAGTAAGAAACATATTCTACTCCAAATCAAGCCCTAACTCTTGCATATTTCTTCCATACAACATTCTCGTCATAGGAATCACCCCACTAAATAGTATCCCCATCAGATTAAGAGCTCATATTCAGTTCTCTCAACACAATACAGTTTACAAACCCCTTCTCTGATGATGAGTATGCCCCCCAAATATGGATTCCCTATATATAACTAGGGAATAGGCATCCACATGTCTTGGAGCCGAGGATATAGTGGACAATATGGGCACGGTCAGACTCAATATTCTATTTATATCCACATAGAGGATATATATATATATATATATAGCTGAGACTAATTGTAAAGCACTCCATTAATCGAAAAGAGGAAGGGATGTGGATCAGAGCCCTCTGGTAGTCACCTTAATTTGATTGTCTTGCATGAACACTATGTGGGTGATCAATATGGTCAACCAATGAAATAGGGAAGGCCAGCATGACCTCCACCAATGGCAGTAGATACTCCCTCATCCTCTACAAAAACCCCAATTCCATCTACCTCAGATTCTCTAACACTTGAATCACATACCTAGGATAATCCCCATGAGGATAAGTGCCAACATCTATAAGAAAATATTGATGTTCTGAAATAGATAGTTGTAGCCCCATCTATGCTATCAATTCTTGATGTTATTCACCTTTAAAAGTTAATTAGGGAGGTACTTTTTGAAGCCCTCCAAAGCCCACCCCAATTAAATATAGAAGTCACGACCACCACGGTATATTCAGTGGATACCATGTCCTTATGATGTCATGTTCTCATCTCATTCACTGATCAAGATCAAGAGGATTCCATCCAAAGAAATATTAGTCCCATATATATTTCCGGTAGATATAATAATTTCAATGTCCAATGGGTAATAATTGATAATTGATACTGGATCAATCTCATCACCGTCCAAACTCTCTGATGTTTGGAGTATAGAGAAGGGGACTTATCCCAATAAAATCTAACCATTCAATGATATGGTAAGAATGAGAAGAGGCCTGTTCGGAAGATCAAGCTCGATGAAAAACATAGGGAACACACATGTGAGGTTGAGTTAAGGGTTATCTCTCAAGACACACCATATAATTTTCTTCTTAAAAGGCCCTAGCTCCATAGCCATTTGGAAGCACCATCGAAATTCCATCAATGTTTGAAGTACCCCCATAAATGGAAATGTCAGCATACTACTAGGTGATATCTTTCCCTTTGAGACTTTAAGATCTACATATTTCAAGGAATACTTCTACAAGTTGGGTGGTATGAAATTAGTGGAAGATTATGATATACATGATACATATCTCAATGTATTAATAACCGCTCTGAAGAATCCTTGTTGTATGCTCGATGGTGATTGTATGCTCCCCATCAACATGGTTTATGTTTCAGATCTAATACCAGAGGTCCAAGCCTCTCTTATCCTTAGTAACAATAGATATATTTTTTATCACTCAGTAAAAAATCAGACAACAAGGAATGGTGATGTATCATATAATAGAATCCCTCTCTCTGATATTGACGGCGAGGCTCCCAGACTGACATCTTCACATGAATATATCTCTATAGACTCCGAAATGGATGAGGATGATGTCAGTAATTATTCACCAGCATTCAAGGAATGTGTCTGAACCACCATATATGAGATCAAGAAAAACAATTTAAAACATAAGAAGTCCCACAACCTACCCAAATTAGTGAATCCATTCCCCTTAAAGAGAAAGAGATGTACATTGGATTTATGAAGCCACATGTAAATGTGTTCTCTAAGAATTATATCGAAATTTTTAGAATCAATCATGATGTGTCAATTCACCATCTCAAACTATTTGATGAGCATCAATGATTTTCAATGGAATCTAGACGAATGCACTCCCATGCACAAAATATAGAGGTGGAAGTTGAAAAATTGATCAAATCCAACTTCTTCATATAATTGTAATACCCAATGTATCTTTACAACACTATCACCATCAAGAAAAAGACTGAGCAGATTTCAGACTTCCTTAACTTCTGAGACCTTAATTGATATTTCTCAAAAGACGACGTCCTATTGTCAATTACAGAACTTGTGATTGATGCAACTGCTAGATTTCAATCCCTTTTCATTGTGTAAGGTTACTTGGGGTACAATCAGATGAATATTTCCCCAAGGAAGAAAAATCCACCACCTTCATAACTCCATAAGGGATGATCTACTATCAGGTCATGCCATTTCGATTAAAGAATGTTGAGGTGACATATCATCGTGACACGCATCACATCATTAAGCCATTCTTGGGAAGGATATTTGAGTGTTATGTTGATAACATGGTAATAAAAACCTGACAGCAGTGTGATCACCTCACAAATCTCCAACCACTCTTTGATAAGTTCTGACAACATAGTCTAATGATTAATCCCCTAAAGTGCACTTTTTGTATAATATCATGAAAATTCATCATCTTTGTGGTATGACTCCTTGTTATTGATATAGACCAAGAGAAGAGCAGTGCTATTTTAGTGATGTCACCCCCAAGAAATCTCTAAGAATAGAGGGGTCTCCAAAAGAACCTCTCCTACATTCAGTTATTTATATCCAACCTGGCTAGAAAATATCTCCCCTTTTCCAGGCTAATGAAGAAGGGAGTTTCATTCCAATGGGAAGATGATTTCAATAAATCCTTTGAAAGTCTCAAACAATACATGTTGCACCCACTGGTTTTAATTCCTTCGGTGAACGTAAAGACACTTATATTATATGTCACATCCATGGAATCCTCATTGGGCACCCTCATCACATAGAAAAATGATGCAGGGTGCTATAATAGTATCTACTACCTTGGTTATTCCATGATAGGTATGTAGGAACGATATTTTGATGTTTAAAAGAACTTCCTTGCACCAATTTTTTAGTAAAAAAGATGAGGCATTACTTGAAGCACCATGAAGTCCACTTGTTATCTTGTATTGTCCCACACAAGTGCATCCTTGTCCCCCCTGATGACAAGGTTATTTTCTCAATAGGACATCATTATGTATCAATATGACATTAATTTCAAATCTCAAAAGATGGTGAAAGAACATGCCCTGACTGTTTTCCTCATAGCACATCCTACACCAAAATAAATAAGTCTAAAGACACTGAGCTCCCAGACGAAGAGGTCTTTTATTCCCACGAAACTACTCAGATATGGGTGATATAGTTTGATGGTGCTCTCGGAGTCCTATAAAAAAATAATTTAATATTGAAACATAATCGAGTTGGTCGACAGATTATGTTTCTCTCTCCAGACAATTTAATTTTTTCTACTCTTTCATGCTATCCAAAGGATGAAAAAAGAATGGGTTTGAGTACCATGCTCTCATCACTAGATTGGAACAGGGTCAAAAACTACATATAGCATACCTGAATATCAAAGGGGAATCATAACTAGTTACAAAGTATATCAATGGTGAATATTACATTTAAAGGAAGAGTTGGCCCCCCTCACTAGTTATGGCAGGGAACTGATGGAGGAATTCTCCTTTAATCTCCTCATGAGTTATGTTCCCTGATCATAGAATGCTTGTGCCGATGCGCTGGATAATTTTTTTATTGTCCTCGCTGAATCTGATGAGGAGGAAAGAAGTTTCCCTATCATATATCAAAGAATGGTCTCGTCAATCATCGTATGTGATATGGAATAAATCAATTAGGCCTGCACCACCCAGAGCATGATTCACTAATGACCACCCATGGATGGATGGAGCCTATACTAGGTTATCTACATCATGAGACTCTCCCAATGGATCTTGAAGGAAGGAAACTAATTCGGAGTAGGACATCAAGCTTCACTCTCAAGAATAGTGAAAATGAGAAAAAATTACACTACAAATGTAGATTTGATAGAATTATCCACATGTGCATAATAGAATAAGAGGATCTCACTATCATGGAAGAAGTCCATATAGGCTCTTACGATTCCCATCAATCTGGAACCTGACTCTCCCACCAAATCATGAGTTTAAGATTCTACTAGAAAACCATGATACAAGACTTCATGGAATTCACCTAGAAATTTCATTCATTCCATATTCACGAAAAATTCATCCATCTTAATTTGGAATTGATACATATGACTAAATATTCCTAGCCATTATTGATTTGTGGGTTGGATGTTTGGGATATATATCTACCAACCACAGATATGTAGTTCATGTACATCCTTACTGCAACTGACATCTTTTCCAAGTGGGCCAATAAAATACCCCCCATAGAAGTTGGGACTAATAATATTATTAACATCATGACATCCCATATCATCATGATGTTTGGGGTCCCTTATCGGATATTGATAGACAACATCACCAAATTTTCATTCATAGAGATGAAGAAGCTATACTTGGAGTACAACATAGAGTTCAGTCACTTTTCCTATAATCATGCAGTGGCCAATGGATTGATATAGGCCTTCAATAAAACATTGAAAAATATACTCAATAATATGGTGAAAAAGGACAAGAATTCTGATCTGGATAAACTCTTCCATGCTTTATTGGCATACCATACCACCATGTTTATCGCTTCGTAAGCAATGCCATACTCATTGGTGTACGGGACTGATTATGTGTTACCCAAATAGGTCTATCTTCCTTCAGTCCAAATATCCTTTAGCATAAATTTTCAGATGATGTAAAATATCAAAAGAGACTGGATGAGTTGGAACAACTAGATTACAAGAGGTTTCACACAATGAACAACACTGAGGTTCAAAAAAATCAGATTACATGAGCCTTCAATAATAATATCTGCCTCCATTAATTCCTACAAGGAGAACTGGTGATGGGTCTAAGAACCCCAATGATACCAAGAATGAAACCCCAATAATTGGAGCCCAAATGGGATGTACCACACATCATACATAAGTTTTATCATAATGGAGCCTAATAATTGGCAACAATGGATGGGGAGTGTGTCACACCACCCACCAATGAATGATTTCAAAAGAAATACATTTCTTAGCTATCTCCACGAGGGTGTACACATCAGTGTAAGTCTTATCCTCCGTCCTCACCATGTGACATTAAACTACATGGGATAGATCATCATAGTATTAAGACATTAAATTATGTGACATATTCCATCCTTACCTTAAGATGTTAAACTTCATGTCCAATTTCCTCACCGAATGACAAAAAATTACATGAATATGTGATGTCCATCTCTATCCACATCGACTCACATAAGTCCTAGCCAAATGAAATTAAACTTTTTGGATCTTGTAAAACTATGTATGGATTTATTATCATTTATGATTCAATATGTAGGGATGTATTGATCTTTATCTTGGTCCAGTCACTACACGATGCACAATACCCCTATCTTACATGGGCCCCTTGTCGCTGCTTATTTCTCACACTGAGCATGAATCACATGGGATTAGAATTTTGTTAAATTAATCCCCATTTGAAGAAGTCATATCATCCTCAATAGGCTCTAGTAATGATGGAAAGATGCTAAACTGCATGGATTTCGCAAACTACATGTGGTTTGATTCTAATTTTCATGAGATATGTAGTGACACCATGTATCCATCCTTGGGCCCAACCTCAAAATCACCATTTATTCATATCGGTATTCCTTCATCATCACTGTATGATGTTAAATTGCATGGAAATATTAATACTATGTGTGGTTTGATTCTTATTCTCATGAGATATGTAAGGATTCCCAGACTTCCACCCTTGGGTCCAATCGTAATGTTCACATCAATTCACGATGGATCTCTTTCTTCATCTCTACATGATTTTAAAATTCATGAACATCAATAACTATGAATAGCTTGATTCCTCTCATCACAGGATACATAGTGACGTCTGGATCTCTAATACTGGGTCCAGCTACAACTATCAATGGAAATAATTCCCACCACTTCATATATGTTATACCATCATAGAGTACTTCCCATTACAACACTAAATGTGTGTTTATTGTCATCCTCATGAGATACATAGTGATTCCCATACCTCTAAATTTTCACCAATCCACAACATTCCCACACATTCCCATCAGTTCATTCATTCTTATCACATAATATTGAATTTCATGGTAGTAATTTTTTACTACATTATGTATAGACGTGTATCTATACCACATGATGTCAAATTGTATGGAAGTGCATAATTACTGAATTATGTTAAAATGCATAGAAGTACGTCTATACTGGATTATGTTAAATCCAATGGAAACATGCCCTTACCACATGAAAATAAACTACATGGAAAATTTCATTACCACAAGATGATAAATTGCATAGTAAAATGTCCCCAATGCATGACAATAACTGTGTAGAACATCTCCAATTTTTCATCATTCACCCAAGGTCCATGATAAACATACCTCGGTCAACTAGAGTATGTGGTGATTCTAGTGTGTTTCAAGAGAACCTTGAATCCATATTCCAGACTTCATTTCTCTTTCATCTTAGGTCACCATAATCTTTTATGGCCCTTAGAAAGTATTTCCAGATTCAATGAACCTTCTCTTGACTATGAATACATTCCCAGGGCTCCAGAATATAAAAATATGGTCATCAATCAGAATTTCCACTCTAGAAAAGGACATTTCAATTCACATGAGCCCAAACATCATTGTGGAAACTCTCAACACCCCATCGTGTCTAAACCACTCCCAGTACGACTTAGCAAATTATTACTAATGACTTGAGAAACTCGTCCTACGATTTATAACATCTTTATCCCCATGCATGAAAAAATGTTGGAGTACCCTTAACTATGGGAATCCTAATTAAGATCTAATGTATCATCCTCTATATCAAGTCCACGTCAGTCATTTTGTTAAACTACCTTCATTTTAATCAAAGTTATAAAACATTAATATCTATCACATAATGGTCCAAATCACAGGAACTTAAACTGCAAATTAAAGAGGGACACAAATTTTCAAGTTGAAAACTGAAAAAGGGTAACCAGAGAAAATTTCATGTCTCTTCCCACTAAAATCATCACCGTAAGAGTTTAACCAAAAATTAGGTCGAAATCATAAAATTCATAATGCTCATAATGTCTACCTAGTAGCCCTAGAAAAATAAATGCTATGCTCCCTGGACACACTAGTCTGACAAAATTTATGGAAATTTTTGTCACAAATCATCATCTTGTGAATTTGTTTGATGGGGGGTGACACAACATTTAGGGTAATAAAACCATCATTGGATTTTACACTTTACAAAAATCACACATCATGTGTTGGGGTGTATCGAATCATAGTAACACTCCAGGGACCTTGTAATGGATATCCGAATTCAAGGAACCTTTTCTTGACTATAAAGACATGACAATGGATCCTGTATATGAACCAATGGCTATCACCCAAATGTCTCACTCTAAAAAAGTTCATTACAATTATTGTGAGCTCTGACATCATCATGGAAATTCTCAACACCCTAGTCTGTCTAAACCACTCCCTTTATGGATGTCCCATATATTTCTCCTGAGTTATTCACTTCGGATCATGATTTACAATCCCCACACCAAAATATCCAAATGGATTCGATATCTTTATCATTATGTACTTGTGTTTCTTACCCCTTTTCAAGGATTGAATATGAAACTTAATTTCCCAACCATTGATAGCCCACACTTCATGATTCAAACCCACATGTCATAGGGATTAAGATTCTCATTAAGAGATGAACTTTCATATGGTTCTAAAACCATTCAGGGATTGCTTTCATCTGATACCCAACTTCAACCTCAAGATATTTTAGGCTTCAAAAATCATTCATGGCCCATAGAATAAATTGGAAATCATCATTATGTTGGCATGAAACTGATGTAGAAGGGTCATGACCCACCTACTAAAGGTATCATCTAATTTCTAGAATAGAGATTCAATGTATGTGAGACTTAGAAACACCATGCTGGAACCTGAAATTTCAGAATGTCATGGGACATACCCAGAATGTCTACAGCTTCCCATATTAATGGACTCAAACATTTGGGTTATGATTTATACCAACCGTACTCCAACTAGCCAGGTAGTCCTGGTATCCCCTGTATTATAACCCCATCCATATTACTTCCATAAATATTCCATTTCCCATGGAAAAGAAACATGGCTTCAAGGACTCTTTGCTTGACTACTCATACATGCCAATGTATCCTGTATATGCACCTATAGCCATCATGAAAATGTGACTCTCTGCAAAAAGTTAATTTTGATCCTCATAAGCCTTTGTAGCAACACAGCATAGCCCAACACCTCAAAGTGATTTAGGTAATTCCTGGAAAGTATGCACCATATCCCATGGTCATATATTAGTTCTGAGCTAAAGGACCCTAAACTAAATCAATATCAATTCCTTGCTACAGGACCCTAAACTAATGTAATATTATTTCTTACCTAAAAGAACCTAATATAATGAAATGTTTGTTCCAAGCTAAAAGACCCTAAACTAAATCAATATGAGGTCTGATCTAAAATACCCTCAACTAAAGAAATATGGGGTTTGATAAAAAAAATCCCCTAAACTAGATAAATATCATTTCCATGATAAATGAACCTAAAATGAAGCAATATTAGGTCCAATATAAAAGTCCATACACTAAATCAATATTAGATCTTATTTAAAATAACCTGAAAAAAATCACAAATAATAGTTTATTATATGGGAGATTTTAAGGCTTACCATATATCCTTAAAAACACTAATCTATGATAACCAAACATATCATCTTCTAAAAAAATATAGTGAACTCCCTGTATGGCAGATATATTTTACCCATTGATCCCTCTACAAATCAATTTATCCCAAGAGAGATTGAATAGACTACCAAGGAAAGATCTCATGTTAGTGGGAAATCACCAGTATCTCAAAAATGGAATCTATTATAATTTCAAAATTATATTCTAGGACTTAAATTTCATTCAATATAAATAAAGGAATACATAGCGATGATGACTCACAAAATGAATGAGTACAAACATATCAAACACATCTTGAGGGAAGGAGAATCAAATAGTTTTACAAAATATTTATAAAATTCATCCATTCAATGTATGAAAAGGAGGGAGGAATCTTCACATCTTGGAGTCTCTCTAAAGCATCATAAAAAAGGATAGGAAAAAGATTGATGTGTAATGTTTGAGTCATGAAAAAATATTTTCGGTAGAGATGGAAAGAATGAAAATAGTCTAGTGGAATTCATAAATATAATGTTGTAGATCCATCCTTCGTACTTCTGCCACATGAAGAAGAGATTCAACCAGAGATTTAATATCTTAAAACATCATCATAGAAATAGTCAATTCAGTTAACGATGTCAAAATGATATAATTTAGATGAAAATTTATCTCCTCATATCTCCATACATGTGTAATCCAAGCATCCATATGGTCTTAATGTTTAGACCCAAACTGATGACCAGATCCAGTGCCTCCACAACCTCTATAATATGAATATAAAAGGAAGATTCATTCACAAAATCATAAAGGTCCCTTTTAATTATGTCAAAATTTCTTTTAGTAAATATAATATTCTTCATAATTTCATATAAGGGATGTTGATCGAAGACGTCTACTCCTATGTCATGAAATAATCCTTGAATTCCCTCTCCTTGGTTGTAGAATATTTCCAAGGAGTCTCTGTAATCTAGATTTGAATGTGTCCTATGTCATATTGTGACGTGACTGATCCCTTATAGTTGACGAGGTAGGTACAATAGATGGATGACTAACCAACCAAATCATTTTTGAAATAGGGTATGAAACCTGAAATTCATCACTCTCAACAAAAGTATCGCCCATATCCAATTATAAAGGACTAGTCTCCTCAAAAAAAATTGGCCCACTCTTTGAGTGACCATCTGTAGAGTGAGGTCTCTTCCTTGACTCTTCTCTTGGGTCTTCAATCAACTCCATCAATCCCGCATATAAAGGAGTTGTTGATGCAAAAGGCCTTTACACATGACAGATCAGCTGTCCTAACATACTATTTGGATATGTCATCATATAAGCCTAGGTATAATCCTGGGTAAGGAAAGTAGAATCGCCATTGGGAGGAAGCATTATCTCATCCCTGATGTCTTCATGCGACAAAATCATACATAACTGGTGGAAAATCCTGGTATTTTGTTCCCCCCAGACATTGAACAAAGGAATAATAGATACTCTATGAATATAGACAAACTATCAAGTGAATCGGTATGGTGTTTGCGGATCACAGATGACCAACTCATCCAATGTTGATTCAAGGACCCCCATCCTGAAGGTATGACATGTAATATATTTCATCAAGGGAGCCACTACCATCATCTTCAATTGGACCACTCGGTGCACATACAGTATTAAAGTCAAAACTATCATATTGGCCCAACACACCTCTGACCTCATCATGGATTAGGGAAAAAGCCACAACCCTTTCTGTATTCAGCAATCTAGTCAGGGACGGGAATTGGGGATTATAAAAGTATTATAGTACTCATATAAATAGACATATTCCTGAATACAGCCAAATAAGAACTGGATGGGGGAAATGATCCTATAATGATTGTTTCCCTGTTGGATATGGACCATCCTTTCGTAGAGGCATGCAATAACTAGTACTGCTAGATTAAAGCACCACCCTTATATAATTCGTGAAACCATCACCAATGTTCTATCATGGACTCATGTGTTTGCATACCCATCTAGAAAAATAAACCCCTTCCGAAACATAGCAATAAAACCTTCCAACCTATGATCATATGAAACCTATGGGTTTACCAAAAATCCCTATCATATAACGACCATGCTCTTTATTACACACATAAACATTATTTCTTTAATAATAATTTACTTACGATAACTTTGAAGATCGAGAGCTATAGTGTCTTGGGAAATTAGGAACATTACATAACAAATTAGAATATAAAACATGACAACTCTATTGAAAACTTCTTTAACATGACCACCACATTCCATCTTACATATCATTTCATGGGATAAACTACAGACACGCCTAAGAAATGGGTGAGCTAAAAAGCCCCGTATGAGTGTAAACAAGGCATAACACAAAGAATATTGTATATGATGGGAAATAGTAATATCAATGGATCCCAAGAGAAAATTGAATATAAAGGCATGATATAACATTATTATCATAACTTTGAGATGTGGAAACAACATTTAACATGATATTAGAATTATACAAGGATCATTTCACATGGGGAATGAGTAAACCCTCATTAAACTTGAATTATAATGAGTAAAACCTTATTTCACTAGAAGTATCATGATATCATTCTTTACCCAATGCATTGGAGGGCTATCAGGGCTCACCATTCTTAATAATTTAATTTCATGAATAAGCTTTCCACATGGATCATACAACACAAAATCATTCAACATCATCATTTATTACACGATAACGGAATGTGGAATACATACATGAAACTATATAATTGATATGCAAATATGCATAAAGGTGAATACAATTAATAGAGAAATGGTCATGGTATTCACTACACAATGACTTTGTCTGGGAAAATCGTGACAGCATAACGACATGAGATAAGAATTCATAAAAATGGTTGATGAGAGAGAAAGGGGTATATCATCATAATTTACATGAAATGAACAGTAAGGGGTCCTATAGATATAGGTCCAAAAAATATTTAATGGTATTTAGATACATAAAACAATTGCTTGAATGTAATTGAAAAGAGAGAAATCCCTTGCGGAATTTTGGCATGGTAACTAGTGTACATGGGTGGAATTAATGAGAGATAAAGAGGTCCCCAATAATTCCAACATAAGGAGGGAAGTATAGGGGAGGTGCAGAATCATACCCAATATCTGTAATTAAAAATAAAAAGGTATAACAACATAATGAAATTTGGACAAAAATGATAATGGAAGAAATCATTTACATAGAAATGTGATCCCAAATACTTGGGAGAGGTTTGATAGACGATTATTGGGAGCTTAGGGCACCTTTAGATTATTCTAGAGAGAGGAGTTCATGTCAGTTGATCACTAAATGGTTTGAGTTAAGAGGAGTGGGAGCATGGGTGGGTTTATATAGGAATGAAGAGGGAATGTTTTATTATATAGATTTTGGACACCACACATTAAACTAATAAAAAACACAAACCATCCCGTGGTATTTACCCATGGTTTTTTCAAATGTGAAGTAGAAAAAATTATTTTATAAGACCAGTGGCCGAAATTATTAAAATATTAGGATTTTATATGTGGAGATGAGTCACACTCTCAAAAAAATCATTTTATAATGTTAAAATGGTTTATATTTCTTGGAGGGTCAACTAATTCTTTGTAAAAAAATCAAAAATAACTTTATTTTAAATATAAAACAAATATTTTCTGAACATCCCATTAATAGTATTTTCTTATATCACAATTGGGTCATTGTGATGTCATAAAACACATTATATATTTAAACGATATTTAATTTCAACCCAAAAAAATCAAATTTCTCAGAAAATTAAGAAAAAATAACCATTGGATAATTTTGAAGTCATAATTATAAAAATAATAGAAATTTTTGCTAAATAAATTTCTAAATATTTGAATTATAAAATTTAAAATAAAACCCAACATTTATTGAAAAATTATGGGTTTTGACAAAAAATGTTTTCAAAACGTAATAAAAATTTCAATTGTATTCATAAAAAGTATTTGATCATTTATATTTAATAAAAAGTAATTTAGTAATAATATTTTATTAAAATAATATTTAATTCAATACTCCATTAATTCATCAAAATAGATATTAAAAATAAATTTGAATATTAATTAAAAATTGTATTTGTGTTTTAAAAACTATTTACAAGGTACCAATAATAAAATGATTGTATATTATTTATTCTATACAAAAATAATTTACATAATCATACTACTAGGATATTGTTACATAACCCCTTATAACATCTACATAAGACCTAACGGTATGGTGTGAGATGGTGACAGACTCTTGGGGTGTCTCGGATAACATCACCCAGGTGGTAATCTCTATTAACTTTCACTTCTACCATAGGCAGTTACATTCATGCTTAATGTGTTGAAGCTCAGCTTGGGAAAGGTCTAGAGCAAAGTCCAGTGATGCAACCACCATTCTGAGCTCTGAAAAATGGGTGTCATATATATTAATTCTACTGGATGATGCCATCGCTTCCTTGGTCAGAGTAAATTGGATTTGTTAAAGCCCTATATTTATACTAATGATTTGATAACCATTCAATATCTATATTAGAAATTGTACAAATTCTATGGGGTATTTTGAAATCCAAAAACATAAAACCAAGGAATTGCATATGTCTTTTATAACCATTTTACATAGTAATACATTTAATCAGATCTAGATGAATTTTCATCAATAAAAGTATGGGTCATTAGAATATTTCCCCCTTATGAAATTTCACACTCAAAGTTTCCTTTTCCCGCACTAAAATAGATGATGGTAAATCTACTTAATCCCTTCCCCCAATTCCTACATTTCTTCTTCAAACATATGGTTTCTCCACAACACCTTGACAAGGGGCATTGTCTTATTTGGTAGAATATTTTCTCTATGTTCTAAGATCATCACCGGCTTCTCTTCATTTGAGAGGTCATTAACCATTGGTACCACCTCTAGATTGATTATATGTGATGGGTCAGATATATACTTCCTCAAGAGTGATACATGGAATAATCATGTACTTGCGATAGGTTCAGTGGGAGTGATCATCGTCATTCCATTGCTCCAAAGCGATTAAGGATCTCAAAAGGGATGATGTACCTTGGACTAATCTTTACCTTATTCCGAAATATAATAGCTATCTTCCTAGGTGATATGCAGAAGAATACCATGTCTCCAACATGAAACTCTAGGTCTCATTGATGATTATCATCATATCACTTTTGTTGACTCTGAGAAGCTTTAATGTGTTGTTGGATAGACATAACCTCTACACCATTTCATCGACCATTTCATGAACTGGGATTTTTCTCTCCCCAACTTCATCCCAAAATGATGGTGTTATGCACATCTTCCCATAAAGGGCTTCAGAAGGGTCCATTTGTATTCCTTAATGGAAATATTTATTTTAAGAGAACTCAACCAGATGAAGATATTGATCCCATCCACATTTGATGATAATTGAGAATGCTCTCAAAATGTCCTAAAGTGTTAGGATAGTCTACTCAGATTGGACCTTAGATTGAGGATGATGAGTTGTACTAAAGTTCAGTTTAGTATTCAGAGCATGTTGAAGACTGTTAAAGATCAAAGAGGTAAATCTTGGATCTTTATCAGATACAATGGACAGTGGTACTCCTTGCATCCTTACCACTTCATTAGTGTCTATTCTCTCTAGTTTATCCAATAATAAATCCTATCAAATTGAAATTAAGTGTTCATTACTTGTAAGATGATCCATAATAAACCATATAGCATTATTTCTGTTGGATGTCTTTGGAAGTTTGGTGACAAATTATATGGTGATGTTATCCCATTTTTATGTTGGTATGGGAAATGGTTTCATCATCCCCTTAGACTTCTGCCTCTCAGCCATAACTTGCTGATGCACCAGGAACATTAATGTATACTCAATGATCTCCTTCTTCATGTTATCCCACCAATAATGATCTGGGGGATCCCGATACATATTTTTTGTTTCCTTGGTGAATGCATAAAGTCAAACAATGTGCATCATCAAAATTTCTTTCTTTAATTTCTGGATTTGATTGAACACATAGTCTTGACCCAAATCTCATAATTCCCACTTCATTAACATTGAACTCTAAGGATTTCCCATTTTGGATAGTTTCCACTTTCTTCTAAATTCCCAAATCATCCTTTTGAGAATCCTTTAACCTTTTTAAAAGAGACAGTTGAAAAATAATTTGTGAAAGGATTGATGATGTTCCCTTCTTTTTGATCCCCATGTCCATCTTCATCAAATCTAAGAAGATTGGATCCTTTTAAATTCTCATCAATGATATAATTTTTGGGTCCTTTCTACTTTATCATAAGCCACCATGTTCTCTTTCACAGGGTGGTAATGGATTGAGAAATCATAGTATTTGATCAGATCTAACCATCTTCATTGGGTCATGTTCAACTCTTTCAATGTGAATATAAACATGAGGCTTTTGGGATCCATATATATTTCACACTTCTCCCCAAAGAGGTAACTCCACCAAATTTTCAATGTGAAGATTACTGTATACAACTCTAGATCATGTGTTGGATAGTTTTCCCATGAACGTTTAAAATTCCTTGATGTATAGGCCATGACTTTTTCATTTTTCAACAACACACAACCCATACCTTTCTTCATAGCATCCCTAAATACCCAAAAAAATCACTCCACTTATGGGTAGTGTTAGAATGAGCATAATGATAAGCATCCTTTTCAACTCCTTGAGGATCTCTTCGCATATATCACTCGAATAAAAATTGAATTAGTTTTGTGTTCGCTTGGTAATAGGGTTTGGAAATCATGAAAAATTTCTCATAAATTGGGGATAATATCCCGCTAACCCCAGAAAGTAAAGGATATTGGTCCCCAATGTTGGCCTCATCTATCCCACAATTACATCTGTCTTGGAGGGATCCACAGATATCCCATTGCTTGTGATGATATGACCAAATAATGATACTTCCTTCAACAAGAACTCATAATTTCAATACTTTTTATAGATCTTATCCTTTCATAACGTCTCTAGTACAATGCTTAGTTACACCTCACAATCCTCATTGGTTTTAGAGTATATTAGAATATCATCTATAAATACTACCACAAATTTGTCGTGGTAATCTATAAAGACTGTATTCATCTTGTTCATGAAGATTTCTGGAGCATTAGTGAGTCCAAAAGGAAGTAATTTGAATTCATAGTGCATGTAGCTTGTACGAAAATCAGTCTTGGGGATATCCTCCTTCTTCACCCATACATTATAATATCCCAACCATAGATCATCCTTGGTGATGTATTGTGCTCCATGTAGCTGATCAAATAATTCATCAATTTGGGGAAGGGGATACTTGTTTTTTATCATGATTTTTCATAGCTCACAATAATCAATGAAAAGGTGCCTTGACCAATCCTTCTTCTTAACAAAGAGGACTGGTTCACCCCACGGTAAAGAACATTGTTGTATAAACCCTTTATCCAGATACTCCTTTAGTGGTTTCTCTAGCTCGTCAAGTACCACAACAACTATTCTAAATAGTGTCTTGGATATTTTCAATTCCCCAGTTATAAGAATAATTTAGTATTCAACATATCTTCTAGGAAGAAGACCTGGAAATTCCTTAAGAAACACTTCATTGAATTCCATAAAAATAGGTATGTCTTCAAGGATGGTTTCTTCCTCAGTTTCAATCATCTGAGAAATATTCAAATGCTCATTGGTCATTAATATCAACTCTTGAGATGATGGTGCTAATGAAGATTCATACTCCTCCATGGACGTGTACTAAGTTAGGGGCTGATTATCTATATGGGGACTGATTTCCCTATCATGGGAATTTATGTTGGATCTATATAGGGAAAGCCAATCCATGATAAGAATTGAATCAACTTCTACCAGAGGAAGTATAATGAGGTTTTCCGAGAAGTTCAATCCACAAATTGTAACCTGGGAGGAGTTATATTCATGGGTTGGAATGATTTCCCCATTTGCGGTTCTCACGGACATCATTACTTCCATGGTTTGTGGTGGTGTTGGGTTTATTTAAATAAACATTATGGATATAAAAGAATGAGTAAAACCTGAATCAAAAATTAAATTCTCTATTATTGAATGAATAACTAGTTTACTTGTCACAGCTTTGTTGTTGAGGATCGGGTCAGAAAAATGGATGTAAAAATATCACCGTTACTACCTTAGAGGTTGTTGGTTGCCTTTGGAAACCCATGGATTGGGGAACTGGTTTAAAAAGTGCCCATGTTTTTTTTGTTGAAGCAATGAACAATGTATCAATGGTCAAATAATGTGTTCCTCTCCTTTGTCGCAATAGTGGGTTTTTCTTGTCGGTATTTAACGGCTATGTGACCTTCTATTCTACACCTAAAGCATTTCCTCGTCTCCTTCAGTAAATTTCTAGGGTTCTTTTTACTACAACTTTGGCAATTAGGGTGATGTATTTTCTTATCACCGTTGGATTTATCCATCGGACCACTAGAATTAAATTCCACCCTCCACTTCTTATCCCCTGATACCCCTGAGATTCGTGGATCTCCATCTAAACTTTGAGGCACATTGGACAATTTCTAAATAGCTATCGAAGTCATAGATCACCATAGATTTTGGTAGGCTAGGTTTTTGTCCACCGAAGAAGTGGTCAACCTTGAATTCAAGGGTAACAATAAAGTCAGAGACATATTGTGCCATCCTTGTGAAATTTTTATCATATGCTTCGATGGATTCATCATCTTTTTTTTTGAGGTAAAAGTAGTCCCTTACCATTAAGTCGGAGGGTGCGTGGAAAATATTTATAATTTTTTTCCAGAAATCCTTCCATTCCAATGCCTCTATATCTTACTCAAGCTTTATATTTTTGATCCATTTCCACGATTGGTTAGCTCCCACCTCTATACAATAAACAACCATAAGAACCTTCTCCTTTTCGGATCATTGAAGGATAGAGAAGAACTTTTCAGTGGAGTAAATACATTGTTTGGAGATTGAGGGGTTAGATGATCCATTAAATGTAGGAGGTCATTGAGTTAGGAAGATCTCGATTGTAATTTGTTCTTTCTTGGGGAGAGGGGGTTGAACATTCATATGAACCCATGTTTCTATTAAATATATGAGTTAACTAAGAGATTTTTATGACAAAGTTTGTGAATCCCGCTCTCATCGGATTGTGCATTCATTAGAACAGTTGTCACATTGATCACTGAATTAGTTGTTAGCCCGAGTCCTCCTGTTACCAGCCATTGGATGGAATAAAAGGAAATTTAGGGGTAACACATTGAGAGGAATCCAATGACAAAAGGTATAACATATAAATTACATTTATTTCCTTAACGTATCTATATTATAATGATAAAATTTCCAATATATATTCTTAGGGGAATTGTTTTAATTCCATTAATAATGGTTCATACTAAGCTCATGAATTTACCAATGCATATCCCCTTGGTGTTTCGTAACAAAGAGTGCATCAAGGCCTATTGTTGTTCACCAGTTCTCGTTCGAGTCTAGCTCAAAGCGGTGTTTTTGGGTTTTACCTTTAGATACATATATTCCAGAGCTTCCTCTAACATTTCTTATCCATAAAAGGAAGTATTTTTATGATAAAAAACTTACTCAATAATCTAAAATTTATTGGGATGTTTTTATTATACATAGTCTTATCCCTAAGGCTTTCACTAGGGTTTTCTAATCAAAATCCCAAAAATTACTAAACCTATACTTTAATACCAACTATAACAACCCTTCACTTTATTACACATATAATCATGATTTATTTCATAATATTTCACTTAATACAACTCAGAGGATAAATAAGTCAAGTTCCTTGGGAAATTCGGAACATTACATAACAACATATAACCTAAAACACAACAACATTATGGAAAAATTCTTTTACATGTCCACAACATTCCTTCATACTTAGAATTTCGTGGGATAACCTGAGGACATTTATAAGAAAAGGGTGAGCTAAAAAGCCTAGTAAGGGAGAAAAAATGCATAACAGGAATAATATAGTTCATCTTAGGAAATAGGAATATCAATGGAGCATAAGAGAATCATTAACATAAGATCATGGTATAGCATGATAAGCATTACATGGGGATTTAGAAACAACTTTTAACAGGATAATAGCCTGAGACAAGACTAATTTAACATGGATCATGTGTAAACCCTGAATGGACTAAAATTATCATGAGTAAACCCTCATTTTACTTGATGTATCATGATACTCATCTTTACCCAATGCATTGGATAACTAATAGGTTTCACCATTCTTAATCATTTCCTTTCATGCATAAGTGTGCCAAATGGATCATAAAACATAGAATCATTAAATATCACCATTTATTCCAATATAAGGGAATATGGAAATAATATAGGAAACTATATAATTGATAAGTAAATGTGTGTAATGTATAATACCTTTGATAGTGAAATGAGTGTGCTATTCAATAAACGATGACATTGTCTTCGAAAATCACTACAGTATAACAGCGTGATAATAGAATTCATAAAAAGTATTTATGAGAGAGAAATGGGTATCTCATAATAATTTAAATGAAATGGATAGTAAGGGGGTTATATAGATATATTTACCAACATATTTAATTTAATTTAAATGCCTAAAAGAATTTCTTGAATGTAAATGAGGAGAGAGAAATCCCTTACATAATCTCATCATGGTAACGGGTGTACATTGAAGACATTAATGAGAGATAAAGGGGTCTTTCATCATTAAAACATAAGGAGGGTAGTATAGGGGAGGTGAGAAATCATACCCTAACATTTTTAATTGAAAATAAAATTGAATAACAACATAAAGAAATTTGGATAAAATGAGAAGGGAAGAAATCTCATACATGGAAATGTGATCCCAAAGTCTTGGGAGATTATCGAGACAGGCTTCTTGGGTTCTTGGGGGTGAAATGGGAGGATTATAGAGAGAAGAGGGTAGGAGTTAGTCAAGCTCAAAATGGTTGTAGTGAAGAGTAGTGGGAGCTTGGGTGGGTTTATATATGAAAGGATAGATAATTCTTTATTAATTAGGTTTTGTACGCCACACATTAAAATAATCAAAACGAAAAACCATACCTTTGTTTTTAACCATGGTTTTTTCCAAATTGGAGTGAAAAAAATTATTGTATAAGGAAAATGGCAGAAAATTTTATAATATTAGGCATTCTTATGTAGAGGTGAGTCACACTTTCAAGGAAATCATTATAAAATGTTTAAATGTTTTATAAGTCTTGGATGGTCTACTAAGGATTCGTAAAAAATATATAAAATCACTTTATATTAAAATTAAAAAATATATTGGACGAAAACACCATTCATAGTATTTTATTACAACACTATTAGGTATTTATGATGTCATAAAACACATTATACATTTAAACGATATTTAATTTATACCAAAAAATTCGACTATCTCAGAAAATTATGAAAAATTCACCATTGGATAATTTTGACATCCGTGTTACAAACATAATATTCATTTTATCTAAATAATTTTCTAAAATTGTAATTTTCCATTTTAAAATAAAAACGGGCATTTATAGAAAATTCATGTGTTTTGACAAAAACAGTTTTCAAGCCTTAATAAAACTTTCAATTGTATTCATAAAAATTCTACGATCATTTATATTTAAAAAAATTAATTAGTAATAATCTTTTTTTAAAATAATATTTAATTCAAAAATCAATTAATTCATCAAAATAGGGTTCTCAATTGAATTGGAATATTAATTAAAAATAATATTTGTGATTTAAACACTATTTACAATGTAACAATAATAAAATGAATGTTTATTATTTATTCTATACCAAAATTATCCACCTAATCATAGTGGAAGTGTATTATTACATAACCCATTATAACCCCCACATAAGACCTATGGGTAAGGTGTGTGATTGTGACAGACTCTAAGGGTGTCTCAAATAACATCACTTGGGTGGTAATCTCTATTAACTTTCACTTATCCCATAGGTGGTTCTGTTCAACCATAATGTCTTGAAGCTAGGATTGGGCTTGGTCAAGAGTAAATCCCACTGATGCCACCTCCTTTCCGAGCTCTCACAAATGGGATTCATACAAAGTAATTATACTAGATGAGTCCATAACTTCCTTTGTCTGAGTAAATTAGATTTGTTAAGACCTATATTTATACTAATCATGTGATAACTACTCAATGACTCTATTATCAATGGTAAAAATTCTTAACGGTATTTTGAAATCCAAATGTATAAATCCAAGGAAGTGCATATGACTTATATAACCATTTTACATAGTAAGACATTTCATAAAATAAAGAAGACTTTTCATTTATAAAAGTTTGGGTCGTTACATATGAGGTGTAGTCGCCGACTTCCAAAAAAGACCAATATATGCCCAAAAAACAATAGAATTGTTCGGAAGGGCACTGATGTGGATGAATAGAATTACATCTAACACTTTCACCATGTAAAAAATAAATGTGGATCCCTCCCATGATTGAAATAATAAATCACACTATCAGCTCTCTTTCCAATTTATTCTTCACAATAAATGAATCTCCCTCACTAAAACTTGTTTTTGTTGTGGATTTACCCAAATGATCGAAGTAGGGATTAATTCATTTTACATCTCCCCAAGAGGATGAATGAATCCCTATGGATTAATATAACATAATCTAATACCCACTTCACCATACAGAATATTTAATGTGTTGGTCCCAGGAGAACAATGACTAATAATTTCCTAAAGATGGTCGGGCTGGCAGTAAATGATTTGTTGATAGATATATAGGGATTCATAATAGTGAACCCTATATAGGTCATCTATGAAATCCAAATATCTTTTTCGGGCCTAGAAAATCCACACCCACTCATAAGAGAAAGTTCTTCTAGGAATGAAATCCCACATGGAATACCATAATCTAAATGAATAGTCTATAGAAAAGGATAATATATTTCAATTCTTCTATGAAACAGGTTATTGGGAAAAGTCACGACCATTCATACCTAGAGGGGATTTGGCCAAAAAATAATCCAAACCATGAGACTGGGATGTAACTCGATGGCCATCATCAGTAATCATCACATGAACACAGTCAAGAGAACAAAACATCTAATGAGATGGAAGATTATAATTAGGGGGAGTTATGGTGGCATCTTCTAGTAGAGAAAACCCATACAGAGGAAGCTGATCTGATAAAGTATAATTGTGAATTTTAGATGGTAGAAACCTCTTCAAGACCTTTTTATCAGTATGTAAATGGTATTGGGGATCTACATTGTGATTTCTAGATAACATAGACCTTTGGTTGGCCGCAACTGAGGAACCTTGGTGAGAACCAAAATCCATCTAAAAAAATTAATTCACACATGTCAGACAAATAGACCATAAGACCATGTCAAAATGGAGGAATTAATGTTCTAATGGTATCATTATAAATAAAGGGATTTTTATATTGAATAAATGGTCCTCATATTGCCTGATCTCTAAAATATTTATGTGGTGCATAACCTCCGTAGGGAATCACGTGAATTGCATGACCTGAACATGGTTACATGAATTGAATGTGATAAAATTTACAAGATTATGGATATAATTAATCCATCGATGAAACCATAACCCTCGTAGAAGAATTATAATAAATTACCAAATAGCAGAATGATATTAGGTCAGTTGATCACTTGAGTAGGAAATAGTCACACACAAGAACTCTGGCATTACTTACTCACAGTGAAAGCTTACAGATAAGGCTCGTGACCAAGGTTCATCATAGGGTCTTACAAAAGATATGAAATCAAGAGATCTCTTGATAAAAGTTGGCTAGTTTAATAAATTTATCTCCACCCCACCCACCCCCTCCCATATATATATGTATATATCGCATTTTTTAGAATTCCAAATGATGCTCGGCAGACAAAACATCACCTGAAGCACTGATTCACAACACCAGCAAAGAGTTTGTTAAGAACAGGTCTTCCTGAAAATAGTGTCCTCATCCAATTGGGAGTCATTCTTGAGGGGGACATTTTTTGATTCCTGTCATATGGAAAACGATAAAATCACAAAGGGGTAAATACCTAAATATGGGTATTATTTACCCCACAAAATCAATGAAAGAAGAGGATTGATGAGACCTATGGATCACATGAACCTAAAAGGGACTCATGATCATGTGAACTTTTTAAAGTCACGTGAAGGCTCCATGCATGGTGCATAACCCATGGCTAGTCCCATGGATCCCCCTTCAACAAACCACCATTCTCTCACTAAGAATATCTAGAAAACTCAATGATCACCCCCAAGCTTCATGGTTTTTCATGGGAAAGTGGTAGAAAAACAACCTGAAATCCTTTGTCAATATAGAGGGATGATATTCAAAGGTATATACCCCCAGTGTTCATGAAGATAACATGCCATACCATCATTGGAGGAATAAAATCCCTTCGTGACATCTAGGAAAACTCGCATGACATCCGAACCATTATAAGATAAAAAAGGTGATAACGGGGAGGAGGTGGGAGGTGTTTTTTGTTGCTGAAGGATGCACGACTCACTCCCCGAAAGATCCACAATACACCGCAGGACCTCTACATCATAACAATCTAATCTCATGAAATCCCTATAAATTATTATCCCCATTGTACAAAATTCTTATGGTATATTCTTTCAGCCCCTTTGGAACTCTAAGTACAAAAGGATTAACATGTTCACTACATGTTTGAACACAATACATATGACCCATATTGGTCAAGAAAAAAATCACTAAAAAATCAAAAAAAACCAGACATTACTCATTAGAACTTGTAAAATCCCTATCCATTGTAAAATAAAACAATGTTGATATAATGGGAGGGGTTGATAAGTGTTCATGGTTGTAAAAGGACATGCGCAGAACCCTTGGCGACCTGTAAGAATCTATGAGTCATCGGCGACACATATTCCTCACCTCATGAGATCCCTTTTACTTGTCATTCAGGCCATGTGAAGAACCTCCAGAAACATCACAGCATCCTAAGAACAAACGGATTGACTTTTCCATGGAATTCCCATGAACCCCTATATAACCCATATCAGTCATGCGATGTATCACAGAAAAAAATGAATAAATACCCTCTAAAAACTCTTTCAATCTCACATGCCTTCCAAAAATTGTCTCATAAAATCATGGGGATCAAAAGGGAGGAAGAAGATGTGTTCATGGTTTATGAAAGAAATGTGACTTGCCTATCACACCCATGGAATGGTCCCTAGAGACCACTGGAAAAACTATCCCTGTTTCGTAAGTCCCAAATATAAGTTACTCAAAGTCTCACAAGTTTCTTCCAATAGACACTTATATATTGTGATGGTTTGTAGACATATCATTATAATAATATGGAAGTCCTTTGACATGTTTGTATGATCAAACAAGTCCCCATTAATGTGTTATAATCCAATGAAGGGAGTGTCGATGGAAGAGACTCATGATCACTAAACATCAGGTGTCACACTCAGAGATATCCATGATAGAGACTCTTGAACATGCATGGAACTAGCATACTTCACCGACACCATCCTAGAATCATTACAAACACGCCATGTAAAACACTAGGATACTGGGGTGGATATTCCTATAAATTCTCCACTCCAATATGAATAATGGTTTGGACTCTAAGACTCTATATTCTTGGACTCTGCACAATTCATCTCTCACCGTCTTTGGATTCCTCAGAGAAACTGATCACTTTACAAGACACTTACCATCACGTAATACAACAGGATACAAACTAAGTAATCAAGAACCACACATAATGTGCTTTTAATGATCATTCATATATCACGTGAAGGAAATATGGAAAGGCTTGTGAAGAACATATCAGATGTCTTCTAGATCTGCGAGAATAAAATGAACCGGTACTAAATAACTCAAATTCCTTCACAATATAAGAGTTAGAACCAATATTAAAAGTGGAAGGATTAAGAAAAATACATGCTCAAAGGCCCTTTTCTGCTTCCTGAAAGACACCCAAAGACATGTGATAGCACCATGTAATGTTTCCTGGACCATGCGTTAGTCCTCTAGCATGCTATTTGGGACTTGAGAAATACTCCAGACATGTTATGGAATGTCACATGGTTCCTGCCACAAAAAAAACTTGGATATCATTAAACCCTCTAGGTCTCTATCTCAGGACATGAGAGGTCCTATGGTCACATTTTATGGCTCAGATAATAGTATATTCTCATGTCATTCGAGTCTCACGAAAGAATATGGACATGACACCCAAGACCCCAAGACGTCCTCTAGACAAGTCAGTTGGGACTCGTGATTCCCTCTATACATGTCGGCCAGGTCTCACAATGTCTCATAGATGCGTCATCCAAGATAATTGATACCCCTAGAACTATTCCACAATGTCACTTGTGACACCCACCATATGTGTCAAGCCATATAATTCGATGGCTCCCAAAACCTTCCAAATGGGTCGTGCAACACCCTTCATACTAGGAGGGCATTCTAATAAGGAATCCAATGACTTGATAGAATAGTCTTATCTCAGTGTGTACGGCCATAATTTAGGGAATACTCAGTGTCTATTCTCTGATATAAACAAAACTATGGGGAATATGATTCATGTCTTATCCAGGATGGGTAGGCTACCTATCCCTAAGGTTTGTGTACTGTATTTATCATCTAGGGAAATCCTAGAATCTACGTCCCTTATTTGTTGATATTAAATTGATTACTTTCTATCCCATATTCCCCACAATGAGCATGAATCATATGGGATTAGGTAAATGAAACAATCGTTTCATCTACACTATAAACCCCTATAATATTATAGGGAAGCCTCAATCTGAAATCTCCAACATAAAACAAACTATGATGACTCTAATTCCCACAATTACAATGATTCATAGGATTCCTTCATAAGGACCATGCTTAATTAAACACCCCTTTAGATGTAATTCCTTTCTCGACTATGACATATCTATCATTAAGACATAATTAATCCTAGGACATGACCACCCTATCTCATCCATCAATATACTAAGAAACACACAAATCTATAACTAATCTAATTCCTACTATAACTAGAATATGTAAGATTTCACTCTAAGAGCTAAATCCCATAAATCATCTCAAGGAAGTTGCAGTGCATATGTCTTACATCATGAGTAATGAAATGATCATTTTCCATCCCTTGTTTCTCACACTGATCATATCTCATGTGATTTAAGGAATTCGAGATAATCATTTCATCTATAGTATGAGTCTCTATAATGACACAGTAAACCCCAATACATGATTTCTATGAAAAAATATGATTATATATATACTCTTGATAATTAGGATAACCCATAATGGTTGAGAGGAAATATTTTGTGTCTCAATACCTGAATATATGTCCTCTCTGAAAGACATTAAACTGCTCGGGGTGAAAAAACTACTAGGGTTTTTATTCCTACAATAATCAGGATACATAGGATGCCTTATAATGGCTCAATCCCCTCTTCATAATATTAAATACCTCCTTACATAAAAGTATTTTCTGAAGCACATGGTTGTAAGACATCCAAAAATAAGAAACTACCCATTAGGGGAAAATGATTAAGAACCTCATATACATACATAAAAATTATCTAAGAAGATCCCAATCTTTCATATGAAAGATAGTTAACCTATAGTGTTTTTTAGGGTAAGCGGTCTCATATCGAGATTTGGAATAGATTCATGAATATATATTAAATCTGTAATAGGGTCCCATAATATGATATAATTCCCCCCAAAAGGGTGTGATGAGCCTGACCTCCAATCCTATCGACCGATTCATTCCCACAATATTCGATGGGTTGGAAAACCCAAACGTCCCTTATCCATTGAAAAGTAGTCACATACCCAACTATGGATGAAGGAACCATTGGGAGTTTCTAGGGAAGAAAAAATAGATGGTAAACCTAATTTGTGTGATTAGGAGAGGCCTTAAGATATTCTTCCATAAAAACATTAAGGGGGTCACATCCCATGGCTGTGTCAAAACCCAATAAAATAGATCTAAAAAATCAAAAAAGTATTTAATGGAATAAAATATCTTTTATGATTTTGAAATTATTTCATTGATTTAGAAAATAAATTTCTTATTTTAAAATTTAATATTTAACTTTTTTAATACATTTTTAGTCATAGAATATTTTTTATAAATTATTGATTTGTTTTATATAAAAATGAGTTCATAAAACAAATTGTATTCAAAGAAAGTATTTTACTATTCACTATAAAATTAAACATTTAAAAAACTAAAAAATTCACCCTTTACTAATTTAATTTTCAATGTTATATATTTTTATTCCATTTTATCAGAATAATTTTCTAAAAATGAGTCAATTTCATTACTTTTAGTGATACTTAAATAAAATACAATTTAAAAAAAGGAGTAAAACTCATTATAAAAATAATTATTCCACTACAGTTTTTTGAGTTTGAATTATTAAAACAAAATATTAATTTTATAAATATTATTTTATGTTATTTTCATATTAATATATTAATATTATATAAATTTAATTTAGTTACTTTCATAGTTATTTCATCTACTACCCACAATGTTTAATTTACTATTCTATAAATTAAGTAAATTTTCTAATTTTCAAATTGACAACTGTTACCATACTATTTATAATGGTTTTATTATCTCTTACCATCTAATATATACTTCTAAAATCATACAAATTTCATTCACATAGTTTTATCTTTTGTAATCTATATTTATTTAACAAAATAATTATCTAATTTCTAATATTTTCCCCCTCAGTATATTGTTTCTCACAATTATGGTATTTTTGGATGACCATGATTGATCATTTTTACTACTCAAAGTTACATAATATTCTTTTTTTTATCAAGTTTTACTTTTATTAAAAGTATAATGTTTTTGTCCTCCTTAGTCGATGTGATACCTAAAAAATACATGATCCCCAACATCAATATTTAATTTTCATCAACAGTGATAGAAAAGAGATTTCTATCTAGGATGAGTAGTAGACATATAATTTCTATTAATATGAACCTATTTCTAAGACTTATGCATGCTACAAGTTCCTAGTATCATTCCTTAAGAAACTTTTAACCATTACAAGCGTGAATGCAACATCCTACTATATAAGCCATCTTACGTAGCTGTCATAATTGTCACCTGATAGATATTGTAACAGGAAAACTCATAGTGAAAGATATGTTTCTCATAACAACCATTGAAATAATGGAATCATTCTTGGAGAATGTTTCCAGAATATAAATCTTTTTTTTATTGGACTTGGGCCTAAGGGTGAAAAGTTGAACTCCAAATCACCTTTATACCCATAGCTCAATACAAATCCATTGAGAACGTCGATGTGAAACGATCATCACTATATGAAATGATAGAATTAAGGAACTCATACAGTTTTATAATATCATGGACATATATTCTTTATAACTCACTAATAGTGAATGATTTATAGATAGGATGGAAGTGGGATACGTTTTTCAGCCAATCCAGAACTACCCAATCTTCTTTGCCGCCTCTAGGAAACCATGGTAATCCCACCAGAAATTCAACCATACAATATTCCCATTTCAATTCCTATATTTCTAATGGTTGAAAAAATATTGTAGGGCATTGGTACATCACTTTCACATGATGACAGGTGGAACCCCTATTGATTAAATCTACTATCTAACATTTTATCCAAGTCCACCAATAATATAGACACATATCACGATACATCATGGTGTTTCCAAGGTGAATTTTCCACTAAGGATCTTGGGACTCTCACAATGGTTTCTCTCTTATAAACATAGGAACCCAGATATGTCCATTTATGCATAGTATTCCTTCTCCATCAATAGACCAATCAAGAGGTAGCTCCTCCCCATAAACACTCTCCCAGAGAACCAAACCATCAGGATCAGAGAACAACTTACTATTCACCTTATCAAGGTGGGAAAAGGTAACTGGAAAGTTATAAGAAAAGGATTCTAAAGACACTCATGAAACTCCAGATATATTTTAGAAAATACGGTATTAATTTTTATTCCACTCTAGATTCTTGAATGGAAAAAAACGATGTTTTTAGGCATAGTGCATCAGTTATCATGTTTACCATTCAGGCGTATGAGAAACATCAAAATAATTATAATGATGGTATTTGACCTATATTCACTATATAAGGTTCAAGCCATTTTTTGTAAAGATATTTTTGATGCTATCTTCGTCTGTATACACCAAAAATTTCTCTCCCATTAGAGAGTTTTTTCAACAACGAAAATGAATGACAACTACTACAAGATCAAGGTCTGGAATTAGGTAATTACAGTCATGAGGTGTAAAATAGTGAGAATCATATGAAATAACTCTATACTCCTTTATTAGAAATACATCTATCCTGATGCTTGATGTATCATATAAAATAGTATATCCTCTTCCATGATCTAGAATAATCATAATCATTGTCGAGGTAAGACTTCATTTAATCTCCTGAAATAATTTCTCACGATCATAAAACCGTAGGAACTTCAATCTATTCTTCATTAATCTGTTAATAAGTGAAGAAATGTGTGATTAGATCCTTATGAAATGTCTATAATATCAATCCATCCAAAAGAAACTATTTATATCAAATAGTTTCTTGGGGTTTTCCTAAGTAACCACAACTCTCACATTATTTAGGTAAATGGATACTAATTATCCCAAGATAATATAACCCAAGAAGTTTACTTTGTTTATCATGAAGTATTAGTTAGAAATATTACCGTATAGATGACGCTCACATAGTATATTAAAAATGATATCATGATGTTTATAATGGTGTCTTAGAGTATGATATTACACAAATATTTCTTTAATGAAAACCATATAATAGGTATGTTGATTGGGTTTTCAAACCATATTCATCAAATCAATGAAAATAGTTGTTGTGTTTGTAAGACTGAATGGCATAACAACATTATCATATAGACAGTATCAATTTTGGAAATATTTATATGGTATATCTAAAGGTCTGACTCATACCTGATGATAGCCTAATCTCATGTCAAAATTCAATAATACCCTATCTCCTCAGAGATAGTCAAGGAAATAGTATATATTAGAGGAAATAGATATAAATTATTAAACTTGAGATATTTATACCATCTGTAATCCATAAATAGCCTATGTGTCTCATTTTTATTCATGGTGAAAATCATGGTTAAAACCTAGGATGGCGTACTAGGTCATATAAAATCTTTGGATTATATGTCCTTAAAATGAATCTTAAACTCATATAGCTCATTACGTTCCATCCAATACATAGAAATAGATACTATAACTACTCTAAGAACAAGCTCAATCAAAAACTATACCCCTCTCTCTAGAGTTAATCCCATGAAATAATTTGGAAAGAAGTCCCTTAAATGATCTACCATGGGAGAAAAATATAGCAGATTTGTTCTGTACTCATCCAAGAAAAGTTTATAAATCTATGTGGTCACTCCACCTATACCATGATGATTTGGTGCAACTCTACTATCCTAGATAATCCACTCACCCCTTTAGATATAACTCTCACCCAATGGTGATATAAACAATAACCAAAGGTGATAATAGTCCACATAGGTATGATATGGTACTGAATAATTCACTCTGAGAATGACATCAAAACCTGTCATCTTGAGTATGAATAGTTCTAATTAAAAAGTACTGTTTTTTTATCCTAATACTTTCTATGGATACTAAAGAGATAAAGGTATGTGAGGAACCAACATCAAACAATTCATATATAATAGTAGAGGCTACTAGAACAGTGCATATTACTATAGATGGGCATACACTCTGATCCTTTAGAATTGGTTATAATTCATGCAACTGGCCTGATCTATGACCCTATTCTACATCTAGACTACCCTGAGTATCTCTTCTCGAATAGCACTGACAGTCAGATGTCTCAATACAATGGTCATTAACTCCTCCTCCAGTACTTTTATTAGAGCTACACTAATATCCTTCATGATTCAAAATAATTGATCCTACCCTTGAAGGTGGAGCAGGTGTGGATTCTCTTCCAATAGAAAAGTGGAAAATTCTGAAAGAATATATAAATATGACCCATACGACCTCAAGAACGACACTCTAGTGTGTCTCTATCAAAAAAAGGCTTTAAATTCCACTATTTTTTTGATAGAATATAACAGAGATTCTAATGTTGATAGAATGGCCACCACTACTCTAATGACAAACCCCATGGTTATGCTTCTTACATCCAAAACAATCACTGCCTTTTTCAGTACTAGACCTTAGTGTCAGGTACTATCAAATTTTCTCGACCTTTACTTTGTGATATGAGTCTTATTTAAAATCATATAAATTTTATATAGGAAACATAAATTCATCTTATAATGGGATGGAATACTTATTTACATCCTCTAAGTTTATTTCATGTGATATCTCATCACCAGGTAGAAGAGGTGCAATGCATTTCAACTCACTAAAACACATTGAATAATCATGGAAGGACATTGCACCCCTCTCTAGGTGTATGAACTCTATGGATTGGTTAGTTCTTATCATTTTATGAAAGTAATAATCATATAATTAAGTTGGGAAAACCTCCCAGATCATTCCATGATGATGAATAGCCCGAGTAATCACATCCCACTAGAACTTTGAGGAGTCATGTAGCTTATAGGTGGAATGATTGAACCTCCATTCTGGAGGCATCGTTAGATGGTAAAATACAGAAAGAATAGACTCCATTCATTACTCAAAATCATAAGGACATCTATACCCAGAAAATATTGGAGGATGTTGTTGATGAGACTCATGTGTCATATCTGATTTCCTAGGTGTGGGGTCAGTGAGAATCCTATATATAGTTCATCAAACATAGAAAAGACTCTTTAATTTGAGTGTCATTCCCTAGTCTGGTATGACAGGTGGCACCTCCATTGTCACTCCTGGTGCTGATACTAGAGGCTTAGGTACCACTATATATGGACCATGTTTGTTTCCACCTTCCTCGCACATGATGCAAGGATTTCATGGTCGCTTGGATATATAAATGCAGACTACACACCATAGGACAAGATTTGGAAATAGATATAAATTCTAGTGGAATTAAAACATAAGAAGATGTCTAACTACCCAACACCCTTCCCTAACCACCCTCTTTGAAATATGGGGAATTGGTAAGTGTTCAAGAATTTTATTTACATCTTTTTTAATCCATGGAAGGTTCAATTACAATACAAGTAAGACATCTGTCTTTAAATTGAAGTCAGCCACACCATTTACTGGTAACTGATTTATAAATTAATCCGAACATACATTTTTTTTTCTTATATGTTCTTTGGTAAATTTAGAATGGTTTAGTTAAGTGGATCCTCATTCCTAGTTAATAAGGTCAAACACACCTTATAACAAAAATTGACACCCATTTTATTTTAATTAATCCTCATATAATTAGTCTTATAGTGTGATGGGTAATAATATGAGGGCTTGACTCATTGAATTATTACTTCCAATTCATAAGGGAATTTACCCCATATAATTGAAATTTGTCAACATGTTATCATAGTTAAAATGAATCTCATGTAACTATGGGTACATAACTGGCATGGTTAGAGACATTCGACTTTATATGAAACTATCATCCTATATAGGAAAACACTATTTAGATTGATGTTGACACTTTAAACAACCAATTTTCTTACCTAGAAGAAGATGTTAGAATCATTGGAAGTTATAGCAACCACGTCTCGCCCAACAATCATAGAGAACATAATAAATGATAGTAGTAAAAAACACCTATATGGAATGGATTATGCATGTAAAATTAATTCTAGGTGCCTATAATGATGCATGTAACAATTCCCCTTACTATACCACGCTGAGGAATAATATTAATAATGTGACATCCTGAGTTTTTATGAATTGAGTTTTTTCAAATAAATTATATTTCATTGATGAATTTCATTATAATAAACACCAAATTAATCATATTCTACATGAAATTTTGATTTTAACTTTCAGTATATGTAACATTATGTTTGGCATGTGTTACACACAATACTAAGATTTACCGAACTACAATATACTATTATTATTATTATTTAATATAATATTTATCTCTTAATCAGTAAACCAGAATTTAAGAATAGGATTAACAAATTTATGAAAATATATGGTTGAATTCATTAGGTATAAATTAATTACTACTGAATTGTATAACCAATTGAATATACTGGAAATGTTTTTCTAAAAAAATTACATCTATTCACCAAAGAAATTTTATCATAATAAATTAAATAACTTAATATTATTGTATGATCTTAAGGAAGTTTATATATTATATTGTCTATAAAATGTATTGAAATTCATCCCACAGATTTTATAGGAATAAGATAATAACAAAACCTATTTTATACATATAAAGGATGCATTTTTCTAAAAGGTGTTTTTCTTCCATTTATTAGCCCACATATTTAAAAATTAATTTTTTTTTTCTTTTATAAGTTTAATTTTAGAAGATAACATTCATTTATTAAATATTGATTTCAAAATTATATTATGTTGGATTTTCATATGTATTCCAATGATGATTCATTTTCTGATGAATAGTGATAAATACTTATTTGTTTTGGAAAACAACCTTTTTATTTTAATAATTTATATGGTTAAATTATATTTTAAATTACTTTTAATGTTGATTTATTTAAATTATACATCATTCGATAAAATTTAGTTCAATGGAATTAATTTCAAATTGAAATTATATTTAAAAATTATTTTAGAACATTTTAACATTAATAACTTATTTCCTTGTCCAATCAACATGATTAATTTTTAAATTAATTTCATCAACTTATGTGAATTTGATTTATAAAAATTTATTCCATATTTATAATAAATATAATTTATAGGTTCTTATAATCCCAACTATTTTTTTTCCATAATTATTAGTTAAAGATGTTAAAATTAATTATGTAGCTTAAATGAAAAATGTGTTTGCTAAGGGACTAAACATTAAACATAAGAGAAATATGGCCTAAAAACAAATCCAAAATCAATTTTCATGACATATTCCAACCTTTATAACCGTAGTGTCAAATTTTATGAGTTTGGAGGACATCTTTCTATTAAAGTGACCCTTATAATATGTTATGTAAATAAAAGAGAAAAATTATTATAATCATAATTTTAATTTATATATTATATTTATATTGAGTAAAATATAACATATGTTCAATTATGTGTGTCCTTTTGAATGATAAATGTTTTTTTCTTCAATAATAATTTATTTTAGCGTCATTGAGAATAATTAATTACTTTTAATTCTTCAGAAACTCCATAAAAGTAATTATTCAGTTAATAATTAACAAAAATAAATCAATTCCAACATTTAATTTGAATTCCATAATTTTATTGATATTTATAAATTCAAATTAAAAAAAATAATGTACAAATTGACATTGATTTTATTTTATTATAAATGATATTTTATAAAATGATTTAAAATTAATAGAATTCATATCCTCTGGAAAGTGATTTTTTGATTTTAATAAGTAAAAAAATGGTCCAATCAAGAATAAATTTCCCTTTTATAATAAAAATATTGACCCCTAAATAATTTAAAATGTGTTATCATGGTTGGGGTTAAAGCCTCCTTTTTGAACACTACATTCAATTCTATTAAAATTAGTTTCCAAAACACACCATATTTAGTTTTTATAAATTAGATATCAAAACTATAATTTGTGGATACAAATTTTATAATAATTCTCACATTAAATTTTTCTTAAAGGATAAATTGCATAGGTTATAAAACTAGTTAACATAATGAAAAATAAAAAATTGTAAAATAAGGAAACTTAAGAGTTAATATTAAATGTTTAAAACATGTGTATAAATTTCAATTGGAGGTAATTATAAATAGTATAATCTCTAGGCAACATTAATTATAATATTTGGGGTCATTTTAGATAATCATGACCTTTTAATAGTGAATAATTTGTAGTATTCATATGTATGTCACTCCACCTCTACTATAAAAGGTACTCACTCAACCCCAACTTCATCACACATTTCAATACATTTTTCTCAACCAATATCATTCAAAATAACTCCTCAAAATTCTTACACTCATCCTATATTCCTTAGTTTTGGAATAAATCATACCTTTCAATGTTGTAGTGAAAAAACTATGGATGAAAACACAACAAGAGGTAATGTTATTCTAAAATAATTTTTACACTATTTTCACCTACACCACCATTAATTATTTTTATATCATTATTATGTAATATCCGCTATATATTAAATATAATTATATTTTTTATGTCAGTTTTAGGACCTAAAACTTCACAAAACACTGTCAAATGGGTTACAAAATCATCATTCGTGTGTACGGCGGACAACCGCTTCGTGAATCAATGTCATTTTTTTATTACCACCTATCCAGAATGGGAATAATGATTTAATTAGTGTTTATATATTATTATTATTTTACTAATGAGTTATTTATTATTATTTAATTTTTTTATCAAATGTACCTTCATGATTTTTATTTTATAGGAATATGAAAATGTTGTTCGTGTGTATGGTGGACTACCGTCTCACGAAGAAATGTGATTTATTCACGCTTTACATGGAATTTATTAATGATCGACTTAGTGAAAATATGTGATATATATAACATAATATTTCTACATAAATTATTATATATATATATATCATTTACTTTTCACTTTTCCATACAGCACGAAAATGGAAACATTGTTCATGTGCATGTTCGGCATACCGTCTCCATGAACGGTGTATTTCATTTCGTATCTCCATGTTTTATGGATTAGTATATATACATGTGTAATGAAAATATAGGATATTTATATCATTATTTAAATTCCTCATACTATGAAATTGTGATCAATTCAAGATGACCAAAAATAAAATGTCAAAACATATATGAAAATGAGTTATCATAACCCGAAACATAACGTTAACATGGAATTGTTACTAAACCGATAATAAAAATTAATAATTAAACCATAAATTGTATGATATATATGAATATAGTTATTTAATATATTTATAATAAACTTATATTTATTATATAGTAATTTTGAACAAGTACAAATGGACTCAAGTCTTATGTTAAGTGTATTTTTTCTCCCTTTTTTACTTTTGTGAGGTAGGTTCTGTATTCACCACCTATTTCATTTTTGTGGTCTTTATAATGACATATGGAATGATATATCATAAATATAACTCATTATGTTAAGGGGATTTTGTCTCAATTTTCCTTATTTGAGATATATATTATGTTATGCACCTATATTCATTAATGAGGAGTATATATATCCTCTTCTACGCATAAAATTATACATTAATTTATCATAATGATATATTAATTTCTATTTTATTTAATTATCTCATGGAGCCTAGGATTTTTGGTTACCAAAGTGGTAATGATTCTGTGCTTCAATTTTATCAATTTTTGATATTTTTTTATGATTATGTTCAAGATGATAAAATATTATTATACATATCTAAGAAAATAATTAATTTTATTCTACTCTAGTTATTGATGATACATTCAGGTAATAAATTGATTTTACACTCTGAGGTACTTGAGATAATTTAAAATTTTATTTAATAATATCTAACATTTTTTGTCCCTTTAGTTAGAAATATATTTTATTAAAAAACATTTATTTCTAAAGATTGTATACAAATGATTTTATGTTATATGTTATACTAATTTTCAATTAAAAACATTTTATAGTTTTCATTATTTTTAAAAAAATGTATAAAATGGTTTTCAATGAATCCTTTTTATGTTCTCAAGGTTACATTTAAAGAAAAAGGTTTTCAAAAAAATTTATATTTTAAAATTAATTTTTCAAATATGAATGTATATTTTCCTTGATAAATGTTTCAAATTATTTTTAAAATATTACCCTAAATTTTTTCGAATCTATTTTAATGAAAAATAATTTTCATAATGTTTCATTTTGTAAAAATTTATTTTCCACGAATATCTAATTCCCTAAATTTCCCAAGTAGTGTTTCAAACTTATTTTTTATGTATAATTACATTCATCAATGTTATATATTATTTTTTGGGGATATTCTCCAAGGATACCATTCTTATTATTTCTCTGAATGGTTTATTCTTATGATGATAGTTGTTTTATGAAACCCATTTCTATTCCCGGGATAATACCTCGATAAAACACAGATGAAACCAACTTCCATTAATGGGATATTCTATGAAAAAGTTATTATTAAGACTTTAACTTTTCAATTTGTTTTGATATGATTAAAAGTTTAGGTTACTCATTTTATTTCATGGGTGATGATATGATGGATTTTATGATCTTGTGAAACATATAAATACGATTTTCATTAAGATACATGTGGGAACTATATCTATATTCAATTAATTAGGTAATGATTTATATATCATGTGATAGACATGGATTGAATGGGTAGTGAACCAAATTTAGTAAAGGGCCTTGTTTTCCAAGATAGTAGTGGGAGTGATAATTTACTACTAAGAAGGTTTGGGGAGAGATCCTAATAAACTAACATAGCTATGCCAGTGATCCTAGACTACTAATATGTTATACATGAACCTAATTACATGTTCACAATGTTATGCATGAACCTAATTACATATTCATAATGTTATATGTGGACATCGTTGTATGTCCATAAGTATAATCGGGCACATACTTTTACATTCTTAAATTAATGGGTGAACCTATTTTTATTTGTATATGTTCACATTGTCACAAGCTTAGGTTTACATAAACAATCTATGTCTTTTGACAATATTAAGATCTCATTGATCTATTTCATTGATTATAATATGATTCATGTCTTCTAAACTACTAATATTTATTCTACGACTAATTATAATGATCATTGTTACGCAGGGTATGATCTTTTTATGTTATGATCATGTTCTTGTACCCTTTTGTTCATGTTATGCATATGTATCTCCTTTGATTACTCTTATTGAGTATATACGCTCACCATTACTTGTGTGTAATTTCCCTAGGTTATAAAGAAATGTTTTTAGTAGGAGTAAAAAAATTTAATATATTAAGGGGATATGTTGGTGATATTTCACCAATATATAAGATTAGGTTTCCCTATTTCCAAAGGAACTAAAAATTTACCGTCCACTAGTGTGTGTTTATAAAATGTATTGAATATTCTTCTAAAAATATGGAGTATCCATGTACTATAATCCCAAGATCTATATGATTTATATCAAAGGAATGGATTAGTTGACCCTTGGAAACTTGGATGAGAAAACAATAATGATATCTCAAGGGTTATATATAAGGATATGTCTTGGGATGTCTCTAAGTATAATATAAGGATGAGTCAATGTTTAAAAAAATACCATGGAATATTGGTAAATTATTGAGTGATTTGTTTCCTAGAAATTGCATCCCTATCTAGATACTCAAATTGGATGTGGCTCTGGAACATATGTACATATGGGTAACGACCCTAAAAAAATGTATTCTACTACCCTCGATCGGGAAATGGTGCATGAAGACTGGCCTCACTGCACCCCATGTTTGACACTCCTAGGGTATATGATTTGTCAATTCATAAAATCATTTTGAACCATACATAACTATTTAAATAGATGATGACTAGGAATGAAATAGTATAAACTTAAGGTGTCATAGATTAATTAATGTTTCATGATTTAGTGATCTTATAAGTTATTTTTCATGATTATATGGTTACCCACTATGATTATTGTTTCTCACATTATTCTTTTGGTTTAGTCAATGGATGGAACTATACAGAATCATGTTAACACAAAATCTAATTGGAAATTCATTGATTATGATAAAACAAGTTGGATGATGACTAAAAATTAAGATATTGAGATTATTCTTAATCATCTATTATGAATATATGATTAACAATAGAAAATTCAGTGATATTCCTTGCACATAGAATAAGAGTAAGATATACTTTTATGGATGTTCTTGTCACAATAAACATAGAGGAAAGAGGATTTAGCATTATACATGTAATAAAGGTGGGAATAAAAACCAAAAGGAATATCTCAAATAGAGGGTAAGATGTTATCTATGTTGAAAAAGGGTCACAGAGTGACCAATTTTCAAGGATTTTATTGTCTTGTCTATGGATAACTTGGGAATTACCCAGCTCAATTCCCAAACCCAAGAATTTCTTCTATACCAAGGATGAAACTATTCCATACCAATAATGGAAGTGTAATTTTTGACAAATTATTGTATTTGGACTCTACATTTTGGGATTATGAAATATATATGGATTGATCAATATAAATTTTTTGTTATGGATTTGGAAGAATATGTTTAATGGTACTCATGAAATAGAAATTTGATTTAATTAAAAGGTTATATTTAATGAAATAATGCATGATTAAGGGAAGGTAACCGTAACTATGTTATTGAAGTTGAATAAATGTTTTTTAGTTTTATTAAAAATATATTGGAAAAGAATAATGTAAATTGGATAGAATTTATGTCCTCAGATCTAATAATGGATTTTTTTGATAAATTCTTTAGTAATATCATTGATGAAATTTATAGAGTTTTGGGATTTATGGAATATATCCAACAATATGTATAAATAATGTGGAATAATGAATGTTTTCAATAATTATTTATGGTAATTCATGTTATTACCTTGTTTTATGATAATATATAATGATGGTATTCGCATTTTTGGTATGTGATAACCCAGAGCTACTTTGTGATTTATGGGGGATCAATGATATAATAATTATGAGAAATTTAGGTAACTTATGTATAAATTTTTTTACTTTAATATTTCTAAAGGATTAAAATTCTAACTATTTATAAAATGGTTTATGTTGAAATTTGGAAGAGGTTTTAAATTTTAACGTATTATATCACCATATAAATATTTATGTATATTGGATAACTTTTGCTAAAAATTTTGTTGTGATTATAACTGATGATATATGGAATGAATTATCATTAAATTTATGGAACATATGATATGTTAGTTATCCATGCCTAAAAAATTATCCTTAATTTTTTATAGTAAGAGATGAAGTAGAATTTTATCCTAGGAATAACTAAAGGGTGAGACTATACTTATAAAATTTAATGAAATCGTGTAAGTATATCATCTTGGGAAAATTATTAAACTATAGGAAAAGGGTGTTGAAAAAAATGCATTCCTCCTATCATCATATTTCATGATATCGTTGAAATTTTCCAAATGTATTTGATTTTTGTATATTTTATAATTAACTTTCTCCTGATCATGTTCTCTATCACTCTCTATCAGTATTGTTGTATTACTTTTCTCTTCAATATCCTTGTTTTCACTTTCCACCTATGTTATACTTTATGGAAACCCATCTATGAGTTAATTTAGGTCACTTTTATGTATCTAAATTTCATTTTTAATAGATGTTTTTTATTTCTTTTTATGATGAGGGTCTCCAGGAAAAAAATTCAAGTATTAATCCTTTTATGAATCATTGTAATTTTGAGGGAGGAATACATTATAAGGGGGTAGAATATAACACCCTTTATTTTTATGAGTCAATTTTTTTACAAATATTTTTTTTATGTATCTAATTTTATGAAACGCCATTTAATCTTGCGCTACCCACTGCTCTAATTTTATCTTGAGAAACATGCAACACTATGTTTTTCTTGTGTTACACACAATACTGCGATCTACCAAACTAAAATATAAAATTAATATTAATATTTAATATAATAATTATCTCCGAACAATTAAATTTGTTGTTATGAATAGGTTTAACTAAATTAAGAAGATATATTGATGAGTTAATTAGTTACTAATTAATTATAAATGAATATCAAAACCAATTGAATATAAACGAATTTTTTTATAGAAAAACTATTTTTATGCGAAAATGGAATTTTATCTTAATAAAGTATACTAATTGATATTAGTGGATTATCTTAATTAAATTTGTATCTTATAGACTCAATAAAATGTTTCTCTATTCATATAATAGATATTATTATCATACGATAATAACAAACCCAATTTTATGCAAAACATATGTATTTTTTACAGGCTATTGTTCTACTTTTCAATAGTGCACTAGTTTTAAAACTAACGTTTTACACATTTAAATATTTTATTTTATAAAACAATAAACTTAATTTAGGAAAGAGTAATTTAAAAATTATATGAGGGTTAATTTCGTATATTTTCCTAAGAATTATATATTTTTTATGAATAGTGAATATATACAATTTTAACTTAAAAGAAAATTTTCATTTAAATAATTTATATGTTTAAATTATATATTAATTTTTTTGAAAATTTAATTAGTTAAATAATAAATCAATTATTCCAATTTAGATAATTAAAATAAATTTCTAATTAAAATTCGATATAGAAACATTTCAAACATTTGAATATTTTCATTTTTAAAACTGGTTAACTCATCCCGTCTACCAGATTAAATTTTAGATTCATTTTATCATATTTTGTGAATTTAATTTAAAAAAATTAATTCAATATTTTTAATCAAAATAATTTTTAATTTCCAATTAGACAATCATAATTTTTAACCACAATTATTAGCGATGACAGTTAAAATTAATCGTGGTAATTAAGAGAAAAACAATTTTACTAAGGGACGAAACATTAAACGTTAGGGGAAAACCCAATAGAAATTTCAAAAAATATTTTATTGGAATATTTAGAAAATTATAACATTATTAAATCATTTTATTTTTTATGAGACATTTTTACATGAAAGTGACCCATATAATTTGTTAAGTGAAGAAAAAGGAAATAAGATTCCTTTCTTTTAATTTCTATAAATCATTGGGATAGGGGAATATATAACATATTTTCAGTTACGTATATAATTTATAATGATAAGTTGTTTTTTATATCATGATAATTTATATTAATTTTTTAAAGATTAATTGATTTAATGGAATTCATAAAAAACACCAACGTAATAATTATTTTATTAATAATTAACTAAAATATGTGATACTAAAAATATTACATGTAAATTAAATTGATTGAATTATTGTATTACATTAGTTTTCTCAGATGGGTAAATAATGTTACACTATTATGGAAATAATATATTTTAATTCCATCAATTTATTTAAATTTTTAAATTCATTTTAAATAAATAATTTTTAATTTTTTAATAATATTTTTTTATTATAACTGTTATTTTTCTAACAAGCATGTACTGTAGTAGTAAAGGCTCTTTCATGGAATCAAGGAGGTCCTCAAATCAAGTTTGGTTGGGAACATGTATTATTTTTTACTATCGAGGTGGTCACACAAACGATGATGTAGGAAGGGTGTGAAGCATGCATGACGCAAGCCGATGATGTAGGTAGGATGACGTAGGCAGGGTGCTACAATGGGTTTTTGGGTCATGTAATGGACTTAATTATCATTGGTCCTACAAGAAATGTATTAAATTAATATGGTTTTATCGGTGGTATTCCCCCTTGGTGCATTTTATATCATGCCTCTTCGACCAATTAGTGTGGTGTGTGTCTGTCTGAATTAAATTATACTCACAAGAACCTAATATATATATACATATATATATTATAAATGAATCATTGTTAAATGGTTTAAAATTACTGAAAATACTATCTTTTAAAAATGGATTTTAAATATTAAAAATTATCAAGTATGGTTTATTCATGGAAAAATTAACCTATTATAATTAACAAATTGACCCCAAAAATGATTAAAAAATTGATAGCGTGGTTAGGGTTAAAGTAGTGTTTTTGCACACTATATGCACTTCTCTTAGTATTAATACCCAACACACATCATATTTATATTTTGTAAATTATATATAATATCTATAATAAATTGGTAAACATTATATAAAAATGATCGCTTTAAATTATTCTTTTAGGATAAATTACATAGCATAGAAAACTAGTTAACATAATGAAGAACCAAAATGATAAAATAAGAAAACCTAAGAGTTAAGGAAAAAAATATTTAAAAAATGTGGAAAAATTATTTTTCAATGTGAATATATAGAATATAATCCCTCAATACCTTTATTTTTATGTTTATCATCCAATTTAGTTAATATTTACCTCCCGATAATGATTAATTTTGAGTATTCACAAGAATGTCACTGTGCCTTAGCTATAAAAAGTCACCCACTCCCCCCCACTTTTGCACAAATCTAAATCCATTTATCTGATACTATATCGGCCCAAATAACTGCCCAACTTATCTCCCCTCATCCAAGAATCATAATTTTTTTTAGAAAGGAAACCTTCCATGATTTTAGTAAAAACTGAATAAATAAACTCAAATAAGCGGTAATGTTCTTCTAAAATCATTTTTATTTTATTTCATTTCGAACCTCTTTAAAATATTTGTTTATTATTATTATAAAATAAAAATGGTATATTAAATATACTAATTTTTTTATGTTAATGTAACATCCAAATTCTTGACAAACATCTATCAAATAGTTTTTAAAATCATCGTTTGTGTGCATGGAAGACTACCACCTCACAAACAGATGTCGTTCGTTTTCCCATTAATTCCAATCATGGTTGAGAAAAATAATGAACATAATATATATATATATATATTAATATATCCATGATTGTTTATTATTCTATAATTTTTATAAAATATATACCTTAATGATTTCCATTTTTTGGGAATATGATAACATCTTTTGTGTGTATGACGAACGACCGCATCGCGAAGCAATGCGATTCATAAACGCATTACATGGAATATATGAATGATAGTTTTATTAGAAATTTTTGATATATATGAAATAATAATTCTATTGAAATTATAATATACGTATATATATATATCATTTAATATTCTTTCTTTCAATATGATAATAAAATGAAAATAACATCCATGCGTACGTATGACATATAGTTTACAAGAATGGTGTATTTCATTTCCTATCTCAAAATTTTAAGGATTAATATAAATACATTTGTAATAAATAAATATTATATTAATGTCATGGTTTACATTCCTAATATGATTTTACATGATCAATTTATTAGGACAATATATTACAAGTCAAAACATATATGAAAAACAAAGCGGTTATTACCAAAAACACAAGTTTAACATTGAATTATTAATAAAAGGTTAATAAAATTCATAATAATACCATATATGGTTTTATATATATTAATATATTTTTCTAATATATTTATAAAAAACTTATATTCATTATATAAGAATTTTTAATGTTTAAAATTTGAGTCAAGACTTTAGGTAAGGGAAATCTGTCTCACTTTTTACTTTCCTGAGACACATGTCATATTCACCACCTATTTCTTTTGTGTGGTGTGTATGAATAACTATGTCTTGATATATAGTGAATCAAAAATCATTTCATGAGAATTAATTTTTTCAATGATGTTATTCTATCACAAGGTTTATGATTAAAAAGTTACTCAAGCGATAAGGGTTTTTTTCTCCATTTTCTTTCTTTGAGACGTATGTTATGTTATGAACCTATATTATTTAATGAGGTGTATATAAAACAAATTTCAAATTTAATATCATGAATTTATTTATCATCATAATATTTTTTGTTCCATTTTATTTTATTATTTCATGGGAATTTTGATTCATTATTACAAAAGATGTAATGATTTTATATTTCAATTTATTCACTTATCGAGATTATTTATAATTATGTTGCTGATGATAAAATATTATAATCTATTATTCAATAAACTCATTAATTTTCTTCTCTTATTGTTATTAATGGTTTTTTCATCTAATAATAACATTTTATAGTCCTTGGTATTTAAGATAATTACGAAAGCATATTTAAGAAAATATGATCTTATTTATCTCTTCGGTTAGAAATAAATTATATTTAAAAAATATTTTTCTCATAAAAATGTATTCAAAAATAAATTTAAATAGTATTTTAGAATCATTTTCAAGTAAAATGATTTCAAATCACGTTTTCTTTATAATTTTTTGAGTTTATTTTCAATGAAAATTATTTCTAAATTTTTTATGTTTTAAAAATATATTTTTTTAAATATAAATAAAAAATTTCTTCATGAAATGTTTTAAATGATTTTTAAATAAATAATTTTTTTGTTTTGAAGGTTATTTTCGATGAAAAGTATTTTAATAATGTTATATTTTTTAAAAAATTATTTTCAAATGAAATCTATTTTCCTCTAAGAAATGTCTCAAGTTGACTTCTAAAATAATTTTCCATCAAATATGAAAATCATTGATGTTAATTTTTATTTAAAGGGGATATTATCCAAGGATACCATTTTTATTCTTTAGTTAAAAGTTTTATTTTTATGATGACAGGTTTTCTATGAAACTCAAGTATCCTCTATGTATTATACCACAATAAAACACTTTTGAAAGCATCTTTCTATAATGGATTATTCTATGATGAAATGATTTTGATACCTTCTCCTTTGAAAAATTTATTATATAATGATATGTTTAGGATACCCATTTTAATTCATGTGTAATGATATGATGAATTTTTTTTATTTTGTGGCACATATAGATATGGTTTTCATTAGGTGGTGGGTGGGACCTACATATCCCTCCAATACATTGGATTTATATTTATATATCATGGGATATACATGGCTATGATGGGGAGTCAACCCAATTCATTAAAGGACCATGTATGCTAATATGTTCTTGGATGTGAACCTTGACTAGTAAGATGGTTTGGAGGATGAAATCATTCCACTAAGATAACATTGGTGTTGTGCCTTTACTACTATGATGTTTTACATGAACTTTATTACATGTTCAAAATGTTATTAATGAACCTAATAACATGTTACTAATTTTATGTGTGGACCTGGTTGTATGTCCAAAAGTTTATGTGGTGAAATTATTTCATGTACTTAACTTAATGGGTGAACATGTTTCAATTTGTACATGTTCATAATGTTATAAGAATATGTGTATGAAAAAAATATATGTATTGTAGAGACCCGAATCCTGAATTACATGGACTTTACATTACTTTTGCGGAATACTTAGTACATAACAAAAACACACACACAAGGATCGTAATAGTTTAGTGTCTTTGGAAACTCGGAATAAAATCTTCTAATTGTGGTGAAAGATCTTTAACATCTCCCATAAAGATCTTCCTTTTTTTACCTAAAACCTTTCTTTATATCCTGCGGAAAAGAAAACATAAAAGGGTGAGCTCAAATGCTCAGTAAGGGTAAACAAAAGAAATATCAATCACATTGTATTCATAAGAACATAACATTTTGGAAACCATAACCTGCAAAAGAGATCATAATTTCATAACATGGGATAAATCATGGTAGTGAAATGTAATCACAATATCATAACTTAAAACATGAAACTTTGTTTCATTCACACATAATCATAGAGAATCATTTCTTGTTAGTCAAGACTCATTGCCAACACTGTCTTAGTGGACAAAGTCCCTTTCTGAATCGAGTAACCCTCGTTTCAGTCCTGTTTCACTGAACCGGTATAACCTACCATTCCAGCCATGTCTATCTGATGAGATATAAAATCTTTACGCAATGCATTGGAGGGAGATATAGGTCCCACCCATCTTATAATGAATCCTTTCTTATGTGTGCCACATAATCATAAATCATACATCATCGCATAACCCATGTAATAAATATGGGATTCTTAAAAAACATGACATCATAAAACAATTCATATAAGATAAAGCAATTCATAAAAATGTTTCCATCACAACATAATCAAATCCAGGTAATAATAGGGATAAAAACAGAACCCTTTTATTATCTTAGATGGAAAATAATTTTGATAAAATAATTGAACTCCATTCTTGAGGAAAATATCCTTTCTACTTCAAAAAAATTTTCCTTTCATAACATGTCATACGACTTTAAAAAAAAGAAGATGATTAAAAATAAACATGAAAACTTGTAAAGGAATATTCTTGGAAAAAATGTTTTAAAAATCGATTCATGCCGTATAAGTTAAAAAACATTCTTCATACTTTTGTCGAAAAAGTCAAAAAGTACCTCGTACGAAAAATGACAAAAGATTCCTTTCATTTCTTTTACTAAAAACTCATCGAAGGGTAAAAATGGATTTAAACAATTGTTGGTGGATGGAAATAATATTAAATATTTATGAAACATGGATGTGGATGATAAAATACACCCCAGTAAATACTTACGAATAAACAATCTCGGATAAAAATGAGATTGTGATATTTCCCTAACCTTAGGTCCGATTTGCTTCGTATGTGTCCTAACCTCCTGTATAATGATTTAAATAATGTAATTGACTTATTACAGAATCATATTCATTGTTATGATATCATATATGGTTCACTTATGACTTTATATTACCCGTTCTTTTGTAAATTCCAAGTTAAAGAAGCGTTTTGGGTAAAATCGTTTCATTTATCGTAGGTGTTTTGACTTGTTGTTCTTGACATTATTATTACTTATATCATAATTTACTTACTTCCAGAATATAAAATATGATTTATATATCAAATATATTCAGTATATATATATATAATAGATAGATAAATGAAATGAAAAACACCGTTCATGGAGACGGTAGTCCGTACGTACGCATGAACGCTGTTTTCCTTTCCTTATTGTCTTGAATGGAATTAAGTAGTCATACATATATATATATATACATAAATCCAGTATCTTTATAATGTCATATATTTCATTATTATTTCTTATATATACTTTATAATCATTCTTAAATGGTTAACATGGAGAATGAATCTCATCGCGTCGTGGAGACGGTAGTCCGTACGTACGCACGAGCGATGATATCATTTTCATAAATATTGAATTGAATTGGAGTGGATTATACAATATATCAGAATAAATATGATTTTGTAATAACTATGTATAGTTATTCTTTACACCATTATATCCATGTAAGGTGGTGGTGGAAAATAGATTACACCACGGCGTGGAGACGGTATTCCGTACGTGCGCACGCGCGGTGATTTCTTTTTCCGTAGGATGGATAGATAGTGAAATAGGGTTGTTTCATAATTATAATAACATATCATTATGTGAGTTATACTGATTTTATTACTTCATAATGAAACAACCTAAGAAGAAGAAGTGGAAGAAGAAATAAAGATGAAAGAATTGGTAACGGTAATTACCTCTTCTTTGAAGCGCCTCTTTGAGACCTCCTCTTAGGGCACTAAAATTGGTCTTTGAGGAAGACCATAACCTCTAGTATGTTTCTAGGGAAGTGGAGAAGAGATTTTTTCAGGGGTTGGCCGAGCATGAGTGCTCAAATTGGTGTGAGGAGGAGGGGGAGGAGGTGTCCTTTTATAGGGGAGGAGAGGGGCACCTTAGGAATATCTCAAAATATTATTTTATATTAAAGTAAAAATCGGTTTATAATGGTTCCAAAGGGTCTTATTTCGGAGCTAAAGTGGGGATGGGTCGAAATCCTATCATCCAATAGGATTTAGACAAGTTTAGGGTATTATTTTAACCTTATCAATTAGATTTAACTCTAAGTTAAATAATCTAACTTTTACCGTGTCTTTTTGTTTTCTTTCACTATATGGTTAATACACTTACTATAACATGCCAAACGAACCCCAAATTGTTCATTATTAATATATATATCCTTATCTATGTCATTTGGCCGAACCTTAGATTTTTAGGAATAAAATAACAATTAATAATATAATATTTGATTTAAAAACTATTTTGTGTCAATTTTGACACTATTTGATATATGATTTTTGTGAAAGTCATAACAAAATTATATGTTCGAAAAAAGTTGATTAAATCAACACTAATATATCATAGTAACCTAGAAAATTAATTTAATTCATAAAAAGTCTCAAATTACATTCATTTGAGCATTTATAACATCAATTATGTTAATATTTCCTTAAAAGGGTAATTACTGCATCATCGTTGTGTCATAAATTAATTTATTTAAAGTCTAAAAATTATAAATAAAATACAATTATGTAGGAAATCTTTTTATCTTTCTAATGAATATTTATAGTCTAATTTATCTTATGTATAACCCCATATTAAAAATGTTTTATTTATTAAACTTTGATTTTAACTATTTTAACTATTCATTAAATACAATAATATTAAATGTCATAATCTAATCCAAGTGGACCTAAATGGTCATATTATATTTATAAGGTTGTTTTTTGTCGAATTACAACTATCTAATAGAATTAGGACATATGTTAGGGTAATAGTAATATCATATTTACCCTTAGTTACCCTATTTACTATTAACCGTGGGAAAAAAAAGTAAAAAGTTACTATTCACCAAAAATTATTTTTATCTCATTGAACCACATTTTAGTCCTTGATATTAACCGTGTCTATCGGATTTTCGAAATTCCATTCACAGAAGCGGTAAAATTATGTTTTATGCAAAATTTAGTTTTTAACCTACCACTTAGTGGTTTCACTATTCATCAAAAATTGAAAGTTTTCAGAAAAATGCCAAAATTTCATCCTAAGCTATATTTCATATTCCAAATTCAAAAATGAAGTCTATTTTACCAAATTCATATCATAGAAATTGCATTAATTAATTTTATAATTAAATCCCGCTGTTAAAACAAATAGCGTGTTTTTAAGAAACAATATCTATCAAAAGATTGACACTTGATTATGTCTGGTTTAAATGTAAAATTACATCCAATGACCAACATTTTATTAAATTGTAACAATATATTCTAAATATACTTTAAAACAAATCAAATTAATGATTTATCACTATTAATTATTTCGATTAAAAAAAGTTGTTTTTAATTATAATTTAGTAATTTTCACTATTCATCAGAATATGAAAGTTATCTGAAAAGTACCAAAATTTCACCTTAGGCTAAATTCGATACTCCGAATCCAAAAATGAAGTCCATTTTGAGAGCTAAAATTTCTAAAATTTAAAAAGTGGTTATTACTATTCATAACGGCTAGTTTTAATAATATTTTAATAGCATATCGTTGTTTCGTGAAACTCAGTATTGCGTACTACACACGCTATCGAGGAAGGTTGCGATTGCGTGTAATGCAAGGCAAGTCAAGGATGCGTGTTGTGCAAGCTCCATTTTTTGTTCCGTACAACACAAGACATTAGTGAAATTAAAAAGAATATTTTTCATAAAATCTTGGGCTGTTACATTCTACCCCCCTTAAAATGAATTTCGCCATCGAAATTCATCTGGGTTATAAATGGTTTACTATTCGAAAGTTTCTTTAATAGAAACCCACATCGTAAAAAGGAATACCAAAAACAATATTTTAAAACAAAAGTATGAAACTTAACGGTTACCCAAATAAACTAATCACTAGGTTTCCACATAGGTGAAAATATAGATATGGAAGAAAAATCTAACCATCATGTTCTGATAGAGAGTGGTAGAGAACATGGCTATGGAAAATCCAACAATCACAAATCCATAAATTTGTGACGATCTAAGGTACCATCCGATTCATCAGGTATAAGATCTCTAGGACAACATTTTTGGTTTTCAAGATCATTTCCCTAAAGTTGAAAATTTGAATTAGAATAAATACTTTCTTTATTTTTATACAATCTCACTGTTGTTCATGCCTTGAACAATTTCCACTTCATATCTTAAATAAATGAAGTTGAATTTGTTATTCGTGAAGTGTTAGCAGATCATGTGATAGAATGACGGGTCATTCCATCTGTCTCAAAAAAAAGGTTAGCAAAAATTATATACATAAGTCGATCTATAGTGAGATTAATCACATATGGTTCCTAAAATGGACTTATACTTCATATATCATACTGCTTAATATAATAAAACTAGTTTCTACTAAACAGGGACTTCCTGTAGGCCAGTGGTAGGTGATATAGGCCAGTCGCACTTCGGTTGTGGGTTCGATTCCCACAGCCTTGTCTGAAGCGATGGGCTGCCGCCCGTCCTGCAGGTTGTCCTTTTTCTAAAACTACATTACTATAACATCACATAAATAATATCAAAAAAAAGTTATATACTTAAAAATTACTAACTTATGGTTAACATAATCCATTACAATCTTTAGGCTTATCTAAAATACTTCGGTCCAAGCTCATAGTATAAAGAAAATGATTACTTGAAATGTCGTCAACCAAGCATGTGAATACCATCATTTATCCCCCATATATCTTGTTGGTCACATTCCAATCATGTGAATACCTTAATGATGTATTATCTTGAAAAAAAAATGAATACCCATTAAACCTTAGTGAAAACATGAATGCTGTCAAAAGTTAACTCTTTCCACATACCAAAATCCAAAAATTCTATATACTCAAACCATGATATAACCTTCTCCTTATATCAGTCATGAGCTCATGAATACTATCAAACATTTAATTTTCTCCTTATCCCTTAATTATGCGCATATCATCTACATTCCAAAAATATCTGAATAACCTTTCATGGATACTGGTAACATTAATCAGACAACAGTGTAACAATCCTTACATGTCTCTTTAATCCATAGTACCATGTAATCATTCCACTGCATTCTTAAACCATTGACCGAGCTTCAACAATTATTTCATCTCACATATCATTTGTAGTCTCTTCATCATCATCCACATAAATTCTTCCCATACGACCATACTGATTCTCTTCATGAGACTTTCCCTTCGGGCATTGGTTTGCATAATGCCCGCACATTCCACATTTAAAACATTTAACCATTGTTGGTGTCGTAGCAATACCATTATCCTCATCCATGTTGTTAACTGAACCTTTTCCTTTGCATTTACTTGCTTTGTGTCCTTCTTTTCCACACCTAAAGCATCTTCCAGTTCATTTGAAACATTCTCCTTGATGCCTCTTCCCACATGATTTACATAGGGGAAATTGACCTTTCTTTCCTCTATTATCATCATGAAACTCCATCTTTCTCTTATTAGCCGAGTCAGGAAACTTACCAAATTTTACTTTATTGATCATATTATGAGATTGCTGATTCGGCATAATAATGATGTTTGGACTTCCAAATCCCATTTCATTATGAAAAATATCATTCCATTGTCCATCATATCCTCCATTATCGTGAATCATCTTGTTTCCAGCCATTTTCTAAAACCCAAAAAGAATAGTGTGAGTGGAAAAAATCATTCTAGGGAAAACAACATAATAAAGAGGGAGTACCTTCAATATCTAACATCATAGGTTTAATTCTATGATCGTTAGCGTAATTCTAGTACTATAACCTATACGTATACTTAACCTTAGGGACATCCCTAGACATACCTTAGAAATATCTCTAGGGATCTCACTAAAGTTCTCGCATCCTAGTTTCCAAAGGTTGACTAAACCTTTCCTCTGATACCAACTGTAGAGACCCGAAGCCTGACTTACATGGACTTTGCATTACTTTTGCAGAATACTTAGTACATAACAAAAACACACACACAAGGATCATAATAGTTTAGTGTCTTTGAAAACTCGGAATAAAATCTTCTAATCGTGGTGAAAGATCTTCAACATATCCAATAAAGATCTTACTTTTTTTCCTAAAACCTTTCTTTATATCCTTGGGAAAAGAAAACATAAAAGGGTGAGATGAGATGCTCAGTAAGGGTAAAGAAAAGGAATATCAATCACATTGTATTCATAAGAACGTAACATTTTGGAAATCATAACCTGCAAAAGAGGGCATAATTTCATAACATGGGATAAATCATGGTAGTGAAATGTAATAACAATAATAATAACTTAAGACATGAAACTTTGTGGCATTCACACATAATCATAGAGAATCATTTCTTGTTAGTAAAGACTCATTGCCAAGACTATCTTAGTGGACAAAGTCCCTTTCTGAATCGAGTAACCCTCGTTTCAGTCCTGTTTCACTGAACCGGTATAACCTACCATTCCAGCCATGTCTATCTCATGAGATATAAAATCTTTACCCAATGCATTGGAGGGAGATATAGGTCCCACCCATCTTATAATGAATCCTTTCTTATGTGTGCCACATAATCATAAATCATACATCATCGCATAACCCATGTAATAAATATGGGATTATTAAACAACATGACATCATAAAACAATTCATATAAGATAAAGGAATTCATAAAAATCTATCCATCACAACATAATCAAATCCATGTAATAATAGGGATAAAAACAGAACCCTTTTATTATCTTAGATGGAAAATAATTTTGATAAAATACTTGAACTCCATTCTTGAGGAAAATATCCTTTCTACTTCAAAAATATTTTCCTTTCATAACATGTCATACGACTTTAAAACAAAAGAAGATGATTAAAAATAAACTTGAAAACTAGTAAAGGAAGCTTCTTGGAAATAATGTTTTAAAAATCTATTCATGCCGTATAAGTTAAAAAAACATTTTTCGTACTTTTGTCGGAAAAGTCAAAAAGTACCTCGTACGAAAAACGACAAAATATTCCTTTAATTTCTTTTACTAATAACTCACCGAAGGGTAAAAATGGATTTAAACAATTATAGGTGGATGGAAATAATATTAAATATTTATGAAACATGGATGTGGATGATAAAATACACCCCAGTAAATACTTATGAATAAACAATCTCAGATAAAAATGAGATTGTGATATTTCCCTTACCTTAGGTCTGATTTGCTTCATATGTGTCCGAACCTCTTGTATAATGATTTAAATAATGTCATTGACTTATTACAGAATCATATTCATTGTTATGATATCATATATGGTTCACTTATGACTTTATATTACCCGTTATTTTGTAAATTCCATGTTAAAAAAGCGTTTTGGGTAAAATCGTTTCATTTATCGTAGGTGTTTTGACTTGTTTTTCTTGAAATTATTATTACTTATATCATGATTTACTTACTTCCAGAATATAAAATATGATTTATATATCAAATATATTCAGTATATATATATATAATAGATAGATAAATGAAATGAAAAACACCGTTCATGGAGACGGTAGTCCGTACGTACGCATGAACGCTGTTTTCCTTTTCTTATTGTCTTGAATGGAAGTAAGTAGACATACATATATATATATACATAAATCCAGTAGCTTTATAATGTCATATATTTCATTATTATTTCTTATATATACTTTATAATCATTCTTAAATGGTTAACATGGAGAATGAATCTCATCGCGTCGTGGAGACGGTAGTCCGTACGTACGCACGAGCGATGATATCATTTTCATAAATATTGAATTGAATTGGAGTGGATTATACAATATATCAGAATCAATATGATGTTGTAATAACTATGTATATTTATTCTTTACACCATTATATCCATGTAAGGTGGTGGTGGAAAATAGATTACACCACGGCGTGGAGACGGTATTCCGTACGTACGCACGCGCGGTGATTTCTTTTTCCGTAGGATGGATAGATGGTGAAATAGGGTTGTTTCATACTTATAATAACATATCAGTGTGTGAGTGATACTGATGTTATTACTTCATAATGAAACAACCTAAGAAGAAGAAGTGGAAGAAGAAATATAGATGAAAGAATTGGTAACGGTAATTACCTCTTCTTTGAAGCGCCTCTTTGAGACCTCCTCTTAGGGCACTAAAATTGGTCTTTGAGGAAGACCAGAACCTCTAGAATGTTGCTAGGGAAGTGGAGAAGAGATTTTGTCAGGGGTTGGCCGAGCTTGAGTGCTCAAATTGGTGTGAGGAGGAGGGGGAGGAGGTGTCCTTTTATAGGGGAGGAGAGGGGCACCTTAGGAATATCTCAAAATATTATTTTATATTAAAGTCAAAATCGGTTTATAATGGTTCCAAAGGATCTTATTTCGGAGCTAAAGTGGGGATGGGTCGAAATACTATCATCCAATAGGATTTAGGCAAGTTTATGGTATTATTTTAACCTTATCAATTAGATTTAACTCTGAGTTAAATAATTTAACTTCTACCGTGTCTTTTTGTTTTCTTTCACTATATGGTTAATACACTTACTATAACATGCCAAACGAACCCCAAATTGTTTATTATTAATATATATATCCTTATCTATGTCATTTGGCAGAACCTTAGATTTTTAGGAATAAAATAACAATTAATAATATAATATTTGATTTAAAAACTATTTTGTGTCAATTTTGACACTATTTGATATATGATTTTTGTGAAAGTCATAACAGAATTATATGTTCGAACCAAGTTGATTAAATCAACACTAATATATCATAGTAACCTAGAAAATTAGTGTAATTCATAAAAAGTCTCAAATTACATTCATTTGAGCATTTATAACATCAATTCTGTTAATATTTCCTTAAAAGGGTAATTACTGCATCATCGTTGTGTCATAAATTAATTTATTTAAAGTCTAAAAATTATAAATAAAATATCATTATGTAGGAAATATTTTTAGCTTTCTAATGAATATTTATAGTCGAATTTATCTTATGTATAACCCCATATTAAAAATGTTTTAGTTATTAAACTTTGATTTTAACTATTTTAACTATTCATTAAATAAAATAATATTAAATGTCATAATCTAATCCAAGTGGACCTAAATGGTCATATTATATTTATAAGGTTGTTTTCTGTCGAATTACACTTATCCAATAGAATTAGGAAATGTGTTAGGGTAATAGTAATATCATATTTACCTTTAGTTACCCTATTTACTATTAACCGTGGAAAAAAAAAGTAAAAAGTTACTATTCACCAAAAATTATTTTTATCTCATTGAACCACATTTTAGTCCATGATATTAATCATGTCTGTCGGATTTTTGAAATTCCATTCACAGAAGCGGTAAAATTAAATTTTATGCAAAATTCAGTTTTTAACCTACCACTTAGTGGTTTCACTATTCATCAAAAATTGAAAGTTTTCAGAAAAATGCCAAAATTTCATCCTAAGCTATATTTCATATTCCAAATTCAAAAATGAAGTCTATTTTACCAAATTCATAACATAGAAATTGTATTAATTAATTTTATAATTAAATCCCGCTGTTAAAACAAATAGCGTGTTTTTAAGAAACAATATCTATCAAAAGATTGACACTTGATTATGTCTGGTTTAAATGTAAAATTACATCCAATGACCAACATTGTATTAAATTGTAAAAATATATTCTAAATATACTTTAAAACCACTCAAATTAATGATTTATCACTATTAATTATTTCGATTAAAAAAAGTTGTTTTTAATTATAATTTTGTAATTTTCACTATTCATCAGAATATGAAAGTTATTCGAAAAGTACCAAAATTTCACCTTAGGCTAAATTCGATACTCCGAATCCAAAAATGAAGTCCATTTTGAGAGCTAAAATTTCTAAAATTTAAAAAGTGATTATTACTATTCATAACGGCTAGTTTTAATAATATTTTAATAGCATATCGTTGTTTCGTGAAACTCAGTATTGCATACTACACACGCTATCGAGGAAGGTTGCGATTGCGTGTAATGCAAGGCAAGTCAAGGATGTGTGTTGTGCAAGCTCCATTTTGTGTTGCGTACAACACAAGACATTAGTGAAATTAAAAAGAATATTTTTCATAAAATCTTGGGCTGTTACATGTATTATGAAAATTTTGTGCTATCATGGATTGTGTTATTTGATTATCATATGATTCATGTATTATGAACTACCAATCATAATTCTATGATTCATGATTGTGTTATTTAATATACAGGGTATGATCTTCAAATGTTGGTCTCAATTTCTCGTACCTTTATGTTCATGTTATGCTTATATATCTCCTTCTTTTTCCATTAATGAGAATCTAATATCACACATTATTATGTTTCATTTCCCCATGTTATGAATAATGTTTTTATTTTGGAGTAGTAAAGGGGAATATCAAGAAGGGAGATATTGAAGATATTTCAAAAAGATAGAATAATATTTTTTCACTCCCATGGGAATAAAACTCTTAAGGTCCTCGAGAATTTTTCTACAAAATGCAATGGATATTCATCTAAAATGATAGAATATCCATGTATGAAAATATATGCATTTATAGGAATAAATAATATCAAATGCCACAATTAATATGCATCACCCAAATGTAAAGTAAATCATCTGTAATATGAAAAAACATAACCAAGTTTCTAAATTCCAAGGAATCCGCTTATTTACACCAACTGTGGGTTAGATACTCCCAAGAACAGCTCATAAACAAGTTCAAATAGGTTCTTAATTTCATTTATAAATTTCCTAAATGATAATATGAAAGAAAAAAAATTATTTATGATACTACATTATGTTGTGTCGTTCTGGGTTCCCCTCAAATGACCCCATGTCGGTGGGGAACATGGCCTCAAGTGCACCTTCCCATTGGCCAGAGTCTTCTGACTACCAATAAATGACAAAGTTGTTTTCAAGGAGAGAATATTCCCTCCTTTCAAATTGTTTCACAGTGGATAAATAATAATACATTAATAAATACTGAAAATAGTATAATAATCAGGTTAGTGTAAGTTTTCATAAACATCCTTCAATAATAATCAAATCAAAATATAAGCCTATCATATATAACAGATTATGATATAAGGTCGTGTTTCTGAGAAAAGTAAAATCATTATATCTAGAAGCAAGATGGTAGTAAAATATAAGATATTACAAATAATCAAAAATACCAAAAACTGTCGAAAAATCCAAAGCACTAACCTGATCATCTTCTACCATAATCTCATCCCAAAAATGAAATAATGTTAGGTTCCCATGGTGGGATGCTTCCCCTTGTCCATTTTTATGGTCATACAATCTTTCCAAGTACCAATGGAGGCCCATATTGGGTGTGAGATAAATCTTTTTGGGCCACCACCAATAGCTTCTATAAAAATACACTATGTGAATATAAATTAGATAGTTTTCGAGTATATATAAAGTTGTGTAATAAGGATAAATAACCCATTCCTACTTCATCCTCAGGTGGTATTTGAAAATATAACCATTTAATTAATTGTGTTCCAGTTTATATAGATGAGTCAATTGAAAGCTTGTAAATAACTATAATCGATCATAATAATAATGAAATAGGGTTTTTGGGGGAACTAAAGAACCACTGACCTTACGATTCAGTCAACTCATATTAATAACTCATGCAGTTCTGAAATATGAGTTTTGAGGGTAATATAAGAGGAAAATCCATGTAATTTTATTGTAAACATATCTAACTAATTCCAAGGAGATCATCCATAGTAGTATCAAGAGAATAATTATTATTCCTAATGGGGTTAATCCATGGCATCTCATGTCCAAAAACATCTATCTAGATCCATGGAATGGAACCAAGGTGTCCTAATATCCAAAGAGATTGTGAAGGGATCGTAAGGTGTCATACTAGACATTATCTAGATTACAAAGACCATATTGAAATGTGGGAATCTCCTTTGGAAATAGTCATCTAGAATCTAAATGGAATCCTCTGAGTGATCAAGGAATTTCCTTGGGGATCTAAGGAAGGCAGTATTCTGACCACTCTTATAAAGAAAAAAATCAATGTATTCAATATGAACCATATACATAATTCATTATGTAATCTAGTCCATCTAATAATCATTCCATTTATGAGTTAATTAGGTTCATTCCATTACATTTCATAAATCATGACTAGGGGTATCAAGTGCATGCAACCATATATCACTTTTATTAAATATTCATTTATTAGTTTTATTTTTTGTCTTCATAATAATGATAAATATTGCAGAGTACATGAAACCAATTACCATTCATTTATAAAAAAACTAGTCCATGTGATATATATAAATACAATTTCAATTTAACAATTTAATATTCATTGATTAAATTGAAACACTGACCTTAGAAGGTTCAACTGAGACTATATACATTATACATGTTCTAGCCATTATCAATTCATATTTTATTTTAGATAAAAAGGAATTACCATTAGTAGGTTCAATCCAACACTCCCAAAAGGCATCTAAGACAATTATAACATTTCAAAAAATCCCAAATAAGGAAATCAACCTTCTTGGGGTGTACAATGTTTATGTAACAACCTAAAAAAGCATGAATACCATGTATAAAAGGGTTCCATGACATGATTACATCGATTATAATAAATTAATATGAATTTTAGGGGATATACCCAGTGAAACTAGTGTATGCACAATAGTAGTGATTTATAAACAATGATTAATTTTCAAAAAATTCATAAAACACCTAACTTATTCATTTAGTACTCTCCTCATCTAGTATCGACCCTTAATCTAGACAAGATCATAAGAAAACTGAAGAATGGATCAACACCCTACTAATAGGGCTTACTAAAGCATCATTGAGGGAAAATAAAATGATTAATTAATCCTAAATATTGAATCACATACCTGTGGCTATCCAACATGATAGATGATGCATGAATCATATTTTGGATGGAATAACAATTGAAGAACCTCGTTTTACGATAGTGGGATTTTCAGCAGATGAGATCAAACATTACAGAAGAAGAAATATGGGGTAAGGTTAATAAAAGTGTTTCAAACCTTTAAAAATAGTTCCTATTTATTAAAAAAATGTGTTAATTATTTTCACATGAGCTAATGCTTTGGATTTCCCTAATAGTGATTTTTCTATTAAATTTCATGTATTCTCAATACACATCATGTACTTCACCTGCAACCATCATTCAGCCCCTATAACTTTCCACCCTAAACATAATGTTCCACCATAAGGCATGTCTTCGGTGTTTAAGCCAAAATATAAATACAAAAAGTGTATAAAAAAATTAAATGGATCTGTATCGGATAGAAAAACTAGTTTCTTATGTATTGGAGGTTTGTGAGATAATTATAAGTTGAGTTTATATGATTCACGAAGATTTTAACATGAGATGATGTAATTTTTATGGACTCTAATAATTCTTAATGTCATTTAACGTAATTTTAGTTGATTTAAAATAATTTTAGAAGTCTCCAGTATGTTCTTAATATATTTTGACTTGTTTTAAATGAAATCATGATTTTAGATTTTGAAGGAGAAATGGTTATTTCCTTCTTTATGTGGGTCATTCAGCAGTTGTATAAGGATAACATTATTTAAGAATAAACATCATTGAAGCTATATAGACATGAATTATATCTTATGTAATGATCAATATAGAAGTATTGTTGAGAAATGATTTTATTGTTATGGATCACTACACTATGTAAGTATTTCTCCGTATACATGATATTTTAAGTTTCATTATCATAAGGGTCATTAGATGTTTCACAATCATCATCTTCCCTATGAAAATATCATTTGGACTTAGGTAAGAAAGAATTAAATATTGATAATAATAAAAGAGGTATTGTTTCATCATATTTTTTATACATAGAATATGAATAAGAACAAACATAATAAGCTGAATCCATATATGCATGAAGCTATAATTGGTTAGAATCACTGATTCATGGGAAAAAATAAATGTGTTGTGCAAGAATCAACACACATAAAAATTTGATAATAATATATAAATAATTATGGATTTTTAGTATTTAATATATAAAGGATAAAATTGAATTTCAATGATTTATAAACTAATTTTCCTTGTTCAAAACATCACATATTAAGTGGAATATAATAATTAAATAACGAGTATATGATCTTGATATTTTAAAAATAAAATATCTAATTAAGATATGTTTTATATAATTTTTCATATCTAAAAAATATATTTATTTCATAAAAATTTTGATGAAAATTTTTTCTTGGTGTTGAAAGGATTGTACATCATTGTTTTATACATCCAATGTTTTTATTTTATTTCGTTTTCTGGGAAATATAATATCAAAGGAATATGAGATAAATTATGATCATTGTTTTATTTATTTATGTATTTTCAAATAGAGTAATTTAAAATAATCATTCATTTATCAAAAAAGAATAAATTTACAAGACATTAGTGATGATCACCCTTGATTTAAATATAAAAAATTAATGTTATTTCCGATTAATGAAATAAGGAAAAATGACATGTTATCTAAGATTTATAAATGCATGTATGGAATTGATAAATTTTTTTACAAAGTCTCTCATTATAAAATGATGTGATTTAAGACGTATAACTAAAATTCAATATAATTCATGTAAATACAGGATAAATGAATCTTTAATGATTTATATGGGGAGATAAATAAGGAAAAGTCCTGAAGGATATGGTTATAATTTTCTAGAATATTTTTCTTCCAAGAAGAGAAAATTATTAGAATTTGAAAAGAAAGGGAATTATTGTTATCATATAGGAGAAAAATGTAAAAAATAATAACAAAATTTTCAGGCATACAACAACAGTGAATATGAATTTTAATTGAAAGGTATATCATGGATTACACCCACATAAAATAAATTAGACATTAAGTGGTTTTATATATATATATTTGAGATGAATTTGTATATTCCAATAATATAAAAAATTAATTATGGGTGAATAATATATCGAAATAAAAACAAGAGATATAAAATTAGTGTGTAATAAAATTGAGAGATTATTATGATTCTAAAGAACATAAGAACTCTCAAACAATATAACATGATGTTTATGTCAATAATAAGATATTTTATATTCATCATATATGTATCAAAGTAAAATAAAGATGAAAATTTTTACCAAGATACTATTGTACAGATCCGGTCAATGAAATGAGAAAAATAATCTATGAAGAGAGATATATTTTTTGAGAATATCTAATTATTTCCATATAACCTTTCAGATATTGAAGATATATTAGATTAGTGAATATTACCAGACATAGAGTGAGTCTATAATGTCAGTTGTGTAGTTTTTTAAAGATCTTCGAAGATAGTATTAAATAGAGAGTGATGTGTATGCATTGTTCACAAAGACCTATTTGATGTAGAAAACTATGATATTAGGAAGGAGATTATATCATGAGGATGAAGTGACATCCTTATTTTTATCACTTATTAACATCAAATGGTGTAAAAATAAACACTTGAATATATTTGGTTTTAAGCTGTCAGACGTGTGGTACTCTTGGTGTGTAGAGATATCACAGTTTGACTCTACGACTATTATGGTAGGTTTTTAAGAGAAATACAATGAGAAGATGGATAATGTAAAACATTGTATCAACTAGTGTTTGTTTTTCAATCTCCAATGTAATAAATTTTTTTTATAGTTATTAAGTATAATCTTTAATTATGGTGAATGAATAATCACAATATATAAAAGGTTTCCATAATATGGGTCGAACCTTGTGAAAATATTATGTGTTATCTTTATTTATATACTTTCATTGAATGTAGTTGTTTTTTATTTGAGAAGAGTTAAAAAATATTCCTTCATGCACTAACTAGTAACAACGGTTCAATTACCAATGGGTAAAATTTTAAATTATAAATTATAATTTGGTATAAAAAATAAGAAATTATTAATTAACCCCAACTTGTCTATATTGATCCTTAAGGGGATGTTTAAATAATTATTAAACAAAATTAGTTTCCTTTTTGATAGAACCTTATCACTGAGATTTGATATCTTCAACAGTTATTCATTATAGGAGATATCATACTTTAATCATACTACCCGCAGATTAAGTACATTTGAGAGATCTAGTATGCACCTAATCATAGAAGAAACATAAAATAAATTATACCCATGATATTGGAATGTTGGAAATGAAAATTAAATTGAAATATATCTTACCTGATGATGAAATTTTAAGGGTATAACGTACCTAGGTTATTTTTTCATGTCTTCTTAAACCTTACGATCCCCCTTCATGGAGATATCTAAACAAATACTTTATCCCTAAAATAAAACTCATGATTTCATCAATGATCGCTAATTTATATCTTATGTTGAATCTAATATAATTTAATATGTTATTAAATGGCATGGAACTTCTCTTTCATGTATTGTGTATTTTGGAGACTCAATATATTCTTCTCCCCAATTTAATCATAATGTGATTGATTTTTGCATCTCTTATTATAAAAATCATCATATGGTTTCATTTAAAAAAAATTGTCAATGTTTTTTACTGTAATAACATAACTAGTGTAATATATTGATCACAACTTCTCTTTATATAAATTAAAAAACCTCTAACCAAGCCTTTTAGATATTTTATTGTCCTTTTATATTATCCAAAAGTCTATAGATGGTGATTTGTATGAAATTTCAACTACTTTTTAAATTATTATTAAATACACCAACAGAAAATATAGGTCAAAATAGTATCATGATATGATAAATTTGATTGTGGTACCCCATACAGACTCTCATATTCTTAGACATATATCCTAAAAACATGATTTAGTGAAAAATATTCTCAAATAAAAGTGAAGAGTCCAAGATAAATAGGTCGATCCACCACAATCCATATGGATTTTTTTCCTTTAATTGTCATTAGAATACTAAAAATAAAATACATGGTGATGTTTTCAAATTTCCATGTTGGTATGAGTAATGAAATCAACACCCCCTTATACTTTTAATATTTTTTCTTCACTTTCTTTCATAAAAAAAATAATTATATTTTATCAATATCCTAATTCATATTATCAGAAGAAAAATTCTCATGGAGATCTATAGATATCTTTTTTTCTTCCTAGTTGACTAGAGAAAGGTGATATATAAGTTTCCTTTATTAGATCATTCCTTATCTTTGAAACTAATAAATAAAATATTAAACTCCCAAATATTATGAATCCTATTTATCAATGTTGAATTTTAAAATTTTAATTTTCTAAATGGATTACATTTTATTTTGTATCAAAAAATCAAATTTTAATACCACCATAATATTTTATAATATGGAGAGTTGAGAAATAATTTTAAAAAGGTAGGATGTTGTCCAAACCATAATAATTTCCATGTTCCTCTTTTTCATCTATATGAATATATTAATCTCCTTCCACCATCATCATAGAATAGTTTGTGGGATCATGTATATTTAAATCACCCACCACACTATTTTCTATTCCATAATGGTAAAGAATTAATTAGTCATAATCATTGATTATCTTAAACCGTGTTCATTGATTCATGTTCATATCTTTCCCTATGAATATGTACATTATGAAATGATTATTAGTATATATACCACACATCTCTGTATTTAGATGATGCCTCAAAATTTATAAGAAAAATATTTTTGATGTCAACCTATTATCATGAATTGTGTAGTTTTTATCATAGGTATTTAATTTATGTGAGGCATATTCTACCACATTATCATTTTTCATGAGGGAAAAACTATTTCTTTCTATAAAGCCCTAATGAATATCACAAAGGCTTCTCCACTTGGGGATAATAAGAGTTCAAGAGTAGTGACCAAAATCTTATCACAATTACTAAATTTTTATACATGTTATACTATGTTGATAACCATTACTCCCTTCTTTGTTTGTTTGGTCAGTAGTTCAGAAAATCAATATAACTTTATGAAAAAGCATAAATAGTATCCATATAATATGATAAAGTTATTGATTTCACCATAGTAATTTTACTATGCCATTCTAAAGTTACCTTAGTCATTGATGGGTATAAATATATCTCAAATATTGTGATTACATGCCTTGATGATGTCACTTAAACTATCCAAAAATAATATTTTTTATTTTTAATATAACATTTCCTACTAAAATGTATTCAAAATAATAAATAGATATAATAAATGTTCTATTTATATTTTATCATAAACCACAATATCATATATAAATAATCCTAAAAATTTATTAAGGTACTCACTAATGAATTTACTTATCATGTCCATGTATATTAATAAATAATTAATTAGTTCAAGTGGAATTACTTGGAAATTATAGGGATCATATATTGGGTGAAAGGATTCTTTTGTAATATCCTTACTTTCCATAATTAGTAAATAATATTTTAATATTATATATACCTTGAGATGCACTAATCTCGAAAAGGATTATTTAACAAGAATTTGGTTTATGGTAGAGAATATGTTTTCGTTATCACAGTTTTATTAAGTTCTTAATAATTAATGAAAAATTATTCCGATCTATCATTCTTATTTAAAAAAGGACCAAATAATTTCATGGTCATTCACTCAATTGAATAAACATTTTTTCTCGATAACCTTATAATTTATTCTTTAATTTATCAATTTTTATTGGGTCTATTCAATATGGGATCATATGCATAGGTATTACAGTAGGTATGTGTTTTCTTTAGAAATTAACCACAAAATATAGAGGAAACTCATGAAACTCTTCCAAAAATATTTAAAAATATTCTATCACACAAGGAATGTATTCAAGGTTGGTCACATCCTTTGTATCATTAAATTTTACCAAACATGTGTCATCATTATGTAATGAGATTCATAATTTTTATGTTGTTTCCAAATGAAATTAACAATTTTCATAAAATTTATATAATTATAATTTGGTTTTTAATGTCAAGTAATATTTTACCATTTTTTAGTTAATATTGGATCAGTTAAAGGAGAGTCAATTCATTTCAAATATATTATTATATTATAAGAATGTATGAACTATATTTTTTTAGAAAAATCCTTCCAAAAATTATAATGTAGGATAGATATATTATATATGTTAATTTCTCCATTGTTTGTTTTAAATGATAAATAAAACATTAATTATTTATGTAAGGATTGAATATCTATAGGGAAAATTTTGGATATAAAATAATATGTTAACTCAAAATCATATAAACCATTCACCATTTTTTAGTGGATAATGAAAGTATCAAAACTAGTTCATTTTTTTGGATCAACCTTGGTCATGGTCAAAGTCAAATGGTTTGCTTTCTAAATCATCCTTAGATATTTATAACATTAATTATAATTAAATACCAATAAGTTAGAGAATTAACTCATATAATAACCTTTTTTCTTATAATTTAAATATTTCATCGTGGGTGGGGCATTGATTTGAACCTTCATTTCATTAATTTTATTAATTAACCTCTTCATATTACATTGATATTCATGAGTATGGTTCCATATATTTTGATACTTTAAACATTATTTTATCTCTTTAGTGAATTTACCTAAATGTTTATTCTCAAATTTTTGACATACAGGAAACTGTATATTTTTTAATCATGAAACTTTTCATTTGACACTCTAATATATAACATTATCATTTTTCCATACCAATTTGTTCTTGAGACAACTATGAATCTAAAATATTAATTTTTTTTCATGATATCCCTCTAAATAAATTATTTTCATATGTTAAATTTTTAAATCACTAAATATTTTTGGAAGATTTTTATAGTCAAATAAATAATTGATCATTCTAGATTTTAATGACAATGATAAAAATAAATCCATGCATCAAAATTATACTAAATATTTCTTCATAAGTCCCAATTTAATCCTCCTATTGTTTTCTTAGTTTAATAAATTATCTCATCATTTAAATATAAATATTGAGAGGAAATTACTTTTAGAAAAATATTTTATTAAATTACCTTAATTTTATCAATTTGATTTCATTATTCTATTTGGGGTTCATTATCAGAATCCAACACTAATTAGATTCTACTTATGTAGATTCAATTTCCATGATTTCCTTTTATCATCAAAGATATTGGAACATTGAAAATATTTTATCACTATAATTTATCCATTATATTTTAACTAATAAATCATAAGATATACTGACATATTCTTATTTCATATTTTTAAAGAACTCAACATTAAATTATTCCTCAATATAAAGTACTTAAATATTTATCAATTCCTCCCCTATCAAATTGCATGCATGACATATCGATCACTAATAATCTCCTCAATAATTTATATTCTAATTCATACTGTTAATATGTTTTAATATAACTCTTCGTTCATTTATCCATTAAATCCTTCTCATCTTGTTAATTTTTGGGATTTTTATTCCTTCAAGTTAATTTAATTTTTTTAGTTTAATGAATGGGAATTCTTATACAGTGCTACAACATGGATCACCACTAACTAGTTACATGAATTACATACTATAAATTGAAATTTATGTTAATATGTTCGAAAATGTATGAACCAGTATTGATCCCCAAGGGTGGTTGGGAGATCGATGAAACTATCCAAGATGTTTCATCTCGATAATATAATAAATATGTAGATGTAAATGGAATCAAATTGATTGGATTAGATAAATGTTATTTTCATATGTTATGTGGATCAATTCATGAGGATATCATGTTCAATTCATAGTCTCTAAATTTCTTGAGTGATAAATAGAGAAAAATTTCTACTAAATTACCTAGATGAGTTTTGAAGATTCCCAAGAATAATTCAGACAAGGGTGGATAAAGTAATTTCTAGATCTCTTGTATTATAGTATGAAATTTGGGTTTTTTAGATGGAAGAATGAATTTCCACTATAAAGATGTCGAATGGTTAGAATTTCATATAATACCTTCTCAATAAATGAATCTTCATTGATGGTAGAAGGTGAGAGGATTCAATAATGATAGAGTTAGGGAATTGTGATTTCGATGAACCTATAGAGGTTTTCAATAATTCAAGTAAGAATATATAGATTTTGGGTGACTTCTCCATCTATTTTCAATAGTTAAATATTTTTTTGATATAAAACACTTGGTAAGAATTAAATTGTATTAAAATGTGGTAAATTAGTAATGTATCATTTAATATTTGATTATATTTTTTGATTTGTTCAAATATATTTACTATACATGTATATTAATAAATTTTTATTTTTGTACATCAGTTAGAAAAAAATAGTTATTCTTCATAATGTAACTAAATGGTGTTAGAATCAACCTAATGTTATTTTACACCAATTCACATCATGTTTTTTATTTTTTATATATAATAATTTCATTTCCCATCATAATAGTTTTCAACACAATTATTTCTATATTCATCCATTTACTAAAACACGAATGGTTTGTCAGAAAAATACCATAAACAATATAATCAAATTAGTATGTATAAAAAATTATGTTCACTCAAAAAAATTTCTTATATCGCCTAAACTTATGAAACATCTTATTCATCCTAGGTTGTTTTTAATACATTTTCTAAAAAAATCTATCCAAATCATAATAAATAACTATATATCACTATAATATGATGACGCATGACCCATGAACATCTATTTTAAAACATTTTCATAAAAATTATTTTGTAATAAGTTATACTGAATTCTTTCCCCGAAACATAAAGATTTAATATATTTAAATATTAGATATATAATAAATATAGTTGATAATTATGTCATAAAGTTTATTTATTTATTCATGACAACTTTTCTATAATTCCATGTACTTTTATCACTACTTTTAATTGCATTAGAGGAAACATCAAAGGAAAAGGTTAATTAAAAGGCTTGTAATGGGATAATTAAATGTGATACATTAAGCGATAAATTTATAATGAATATCAAGATATCGTAGAGTATATAATGATATCATTACATTTGATAAACCATGGTATAAGATATAAAAATTATATAAGAATATGAAGAACATATTAATGTATCAAAAATATAAAACATATCATTATAAGTATAAGTTAAGTTTTGATACCCGGATTCCATAACATAGTGTTTTAGTTTCTTTACTCAGTCATAGTACATTTAATATAATGAGATATAATCATTAAAAAAAATTTAGAAGGATAAATAATTTCGTGTCCAACTATCAAATCATTATAAGTACATTTATATATGATCAAAATAAATATAAATGAAACTCAAGTGATCATACATCAAACATGAAGGTGTGACATGATTATCCCTAAGAAAGAAATGGTTTATATAGTATGATCATGGAAAATAATTGTTTCTTAGTGTGAGTAAGAAACATCTTTGTTCCTGAAAGAATAATAGAATAAATACCTATATACATTAAAATAATGATAAAATCAAATCATACATGAATGAGTGAGAGTTTTTATTGGATTAAGAAATGTAATGAAATAATAGTGAATATTGTTTAGAAGAAATGAATATACAAAAATAATATTTTTTGAGAAAAAAATGTTCAAAAAAGTATATTAAGTGATTTATAAATATCCTAAAACAAGAGTTGAGTTGTATAATGGATGTTTAAATAATAATACAAAAGAAGTATACTATAAAATTGACCAGAGAAAAATATTTCATGAAAAAGGTAATTGAGAAGATTTCCTCTTACCTGAAGTCCCAATTTTAATTAGAAACATATTAACATATTGTATAATCAAATTTTACTTATTCATTATTCATTAAAGACATTATTAGTTTTTATTATTATTCATTTAATTTTGTTTTAATTTATTAATCTTAGTTCTTTGTCTAAGAGTCATTAAAATCAAAATGTTACAAGGTGACCTATCTGTGTGGTTCCATATGATTAATTGTTTCATAGGTGGTCTATAATATTTACAATTCACATTCATAAAATAATATGTTTCATGATATGTTTAGTTAATTGGTTTTATTGACTGAGTTGACTTAGATAAATATAATTACTATATTAATGATTTAACAATCATAAAAACAAATTGATAATATAAATTCATAATTTTTGTTTTATTTTTTTCATAAAATAATATTTAAAAACATTAATGAGATACATAAATAGAAAAAACATCATTCATATAGGAGATATAAATCTACCATGGTATGAATGATGTTTGAAAGGATTTATGAATTACACAAGGATGCATATTTAACCATTATTATTGAATTAAATAAAACATATAACCATTATATCATTTTATTAAAGTGAAAAAATATATTTAGAATAATTTATGAAGATATTAAAACACATTATATAAGAAAAGATTATGTTACATCCTCTATGATACCTGTCCATTATAATGTAAATATTTCTAAAAATTATTTAGTTTTAGTGAACTAAAAATTACGCAAAAATGGAAAAGGTACTAAGGACAAATATATTGTATAAAATTTGTAAAATTGATTATGTTTTATATGTATGGATAAATGGATGATGAATCATTGAATTTGGAATTGTAATGAGTATTTGATTATAATTATTTTGAATAGTATTGAATAAATAATTATTCTTTATTAGGATTATGAATATTATTAATTATTATGAGTAATAATTGTATTTTATTAAAAACAAATCCTGACATTTATTCTCTTTCAAACTGAAATGGAATCCTCATAATATAATAAATAAAATAAAAACATAAATTAAATTTTTTCTGAATAAAATATATTTTATACATTAGAAATTTTCTAGTGCATTCATAATTTCAAATTATTATTTTTAAACTCATTATTTAAATTAGTAAACACATGTTGATTCATTAAAAATATTTTAGAAATTACGTTTTTTTACATAAAAATAATTTAAAAAACATATTGTTAATGAGAGATGTTCTGTAACGACCGAAACTTTTATGCATAAAATTATCTTTATTTTGGTTTAATTAAATGACTTATGGATATTGAAAACACATACTCAATTTTTTTTAATCCAATTGGTTTTTAAATACCTGTTAATTATATTAAATATTGATAATATAGCCATTGAACATTGATCACAAGACTAGTATAAATATAAGTGTTTTAAAAAAACATGTTGACACAGCTAAAGGATGTGATAGCCTAATCCAATAGGATTGTAACCTATGATTCCCATTTACCCGAGATTCTTAAAGATATTGTATTTCTAGGATTTTCCCTAGACCAGTCACTAACTGAGATCCAACAACATAAGAATGAGTGACAAGTTCAAAATCATCAAGATCACAGACCAAACCATGTTCACCAAAAGACACCATGAAAGCCCCACCATCGTGCACCTTACTCTTAGGGATTATGTTGGTGTAATAGGGATATGTAAATGGACCATAGAAATATGATTATGTATATTATTTTGAATAAAAAAATGAAAATATATTCTTCCTGTTATTGTTACTTTGTAAATTCTTTTTAAATCACAAATAGTGATTTTTGAAATATATTTTTGATTGATAAATTCATTATTGAAATAAATAATATTTTAAGAAATTATTATTACTAAATTATTTTTTTGAGAGATATATTATCATTCTATGTTTCTGATGTCAAATGTAATTTTTATTAGGGTTCAAAAACTGTTGGTATCAAAAAACCAACAATTTTCAATAAATATAGGTTTTTATTTTAAAATTTTAAATTTAAATATTTAGAATAATATTTTGATAAAATGAATTTTTTTTTGGAATTAGGTTGTCGAAATTATCCAATGGTGAATTTTTCATAATTTTGAGAGACAACCGAATTCTTGGGTAAATATAAAATGTGTTTCAAATATATGATGTGTTTTATGAGATCATAATGGCTTAATAATGATGTAATAAATACAATAACATTTATATTTGACCAATTGTATGTTTTTAATTTAAAATAATGATATTTTAGGTTTATTTGATTTATTTTATAAATAATTAGTGAATCCTCCACGACTTATACTATATTTTAAGATTCAAAAATAATGTCTTTGAATGTGTGACTCACCTACACATAATCAATGGAAATATTTTTTTATATTTAGACCTCTTCCTCAAAAAATAATTAATTCCACTTACCTCTTCCAAAAAAACTATGGGAAAACCATGGGATGGTTTGTGGTTTTGAAAAACAATTATGTTTTGTCCAAAACCAAAATAATATATAAATTCTCCTCCTTTCCTATATAAACCCACCCAAGCACCCATTTTTTCTTCACTAAAAATTATTGAATATTTCCCACCCTCTAAAAAATACTCCCTATATTCCTCCCAAGGCTCCCCCAAGCTCCCAATAATACACTCCCAAGCCTTTGGAGTCACCCATCCAATTAATTTATTTCTCACCTCACCATTGAATTCAAGAAACTTATTTATTATTAGTACTTTTAATTTTAGTTACAAGTATTTACATTAATTTCTTATCCTTAACTTACTATATAAATGATTTTATTAGTATTAAGGTTTATTTATTCCATATCATATGTACCCTTACCTAATCTATTACTATGCTGAAACTCTGTAAGGAATTTCTCTCTTTTCTCATTTCCATTCAAGCACTAATTTTATTTTATGGTCCTTAAATTCCATTTTTATAATTTGGGATATGATGTTCCATGATTCCCTTATTTTCCATTTAAATTATAAATTATTATATCTTCCTTTATCTCTCATTAACCACCCTTATGATCATGTATGTACTTGTGTTTCTATGCTGAAATATCGTAAAGGTTCTTTTTTTTCTCCTCTTACATCAAGATACATTATAATGTTATTCCTTCTATTACCAATTAAATATAATAGGAAATTTATTTACCTATACCTATTACTATCCATTTCATTTATAAATTATGAGATACCCTTTTCTCTCTAATCAATACATTTTATGCATTTCTATATGATTTTGTTATGCTGTTGAAATTGCACCTTGATTTGCCATGCCAAAATCATTGTGTACTGAATACCATAACCATTTCTCTATAAAGGGTGATCAACTTTATGCACATATACTTATTTATTATGGACTTATATCTATTTATTTAACATTTTCTTGATCATTGAATAAATTATTGTGATTAATGAATCCATTTTGTATGATGTATGTGGCCCAATTAAGAATGAAAATAAAAAGACTATGAAGTGTTTGACCTGATAGTGATCCAATGTATTGAGTAATGTTTAGTATCATGATGCATCATGTAAAATGAACATTGAATCATGATCCTCTATTTACAATGATTTTTAATCGTGCTCCTCCTTCTGAAATAAGTTTGATTCATTCTCCTCCTTGTGTAATGACTTTGACTCATGCCTCTCCATGTGCAATGAGCTTGACACATGCTCCTTCTTTTGCAATGAGATGTGACTCATGCTCCTCCATGTGAAATTATCCATGAATCCTGATAATATCATTTTTTATATTATTTCCACATTCCCTATGTTATGATTATCATTCCATATCGTGCCTTATTATCCATGTTTCTTTTATGTTTCGTAGATATGCCTATTGTCTAACATGTATTTTATTCGTCATGTTATGCCTATTTTATTTCCATACTGGGCTTTATAGATCACCCATTTCGTTTTTATTTTCTCAGGTTATCCCATGTAGTGTTTTGTATGAAGTATTTTTGTTGTCATGTGAAATAATTATTCGATAAATATATTGATTTTCATGTATTAAGTTGTTATGTAATGTACCTAATTTCCCGAATTAACTAGACCACTATATCTTCTATGTTATATTAGGTAAAATCTTATACAATAAATCATGTTTAAATATAAATTAATACAATGGATGCTATCATTGGTATCAGATGATAAGATTAGTTATTTTTGGGATTTGGATTAGAAAACCATAGTAAAAACCCTTAAGGATAATAATGAGTTTAAGTGAACATCCCTAAATTTTAAAGAGTATAGAGAAAGTGGTTTATCAATAATGTTAATCCTTATATGGATACTATAAGTGTATTTGGTTCTAGAACAGATGTACTGAAGAGTAACAACACTGATAAGGTATTCTGGTCTTGAAATGGGGTAACCTGGTACACGAAAACTGGTCTTACTGCGCATCTGGTTTGACACTCCCATGGGATATTCTTTGTTAAATTAATAAACACATTAAAACAATTATTAACAGAACAAAAACATTCCCATAAGAATATATTTGAGGAATTACATGATGGATAACATAGATTGAATTTTAAAAACTCATATGTTAAGGAGATAAATGTAATCGTTAAGTAATCCCTTTAATGTCATTGGATTCCCCTTTATATGTTTAATTGTCCCAGAAAATCATCAATAATATTCATTTTATTTTTTAAAATAGTTAGAAATATGAGGAATAGTGCTATTAACCGATGTGTTGGGAAGTGTGAGGATTTCCCTAATTAGACTCCCAACAAATGGGAGTGCGAATCGAATTTTTTTACCATACTCTCTCAGTTAACCAATGGTTGGAATAGAAACGTGGACCATGAGGAGTTACCCCCTAGGGAGACCAACCCATAGTTGAGAACTACATGTGACAAAGGCCTCTTACTTTCAGTGGATCATCAGATCCCTTAATCATGGATAAATGTATCAATTCTTTGAAAAGATCTTCTATATCCTTAAACCTTCCAAACAAAAGAATGTTCTTTTGGTTATTTTACATATAATGGTTAAAGATGATCAGTGGTGGAAATTTATCCAGAATACTAAGCATGAGGAAGATATTGATGCAATGGATAGGATGGAATCCATGAAAATGTTTTTGTGATAAATATTTTCCCCGCACCCTCCATCTTAATTTGAAAATATATTTCCTTATGCTCGATAAAAAGGATGAAGAATATTTTGGGTTGTATAAGGAAAGCTCTAAAATACTTTCATGATACACCACCGATATTTTCATTACCCCTAAATGCAAGTTTGACCACTTATTTGGTGGGATAAACCCAATCCTAGGAAAATCCTTAGCAATCCTTAACATTGATAGCTATGAGGAAATTGTTCGATGTGCCCTTAAATTCAAAATGTAGATAGGTTAATCTTAGGGGTATCATTGGGATAATAAGCATAAAGGGGAATTTTTTTATGTTGGTTTGATGATTAAATCCAACAGTGCTAAAAAACTACATCATCCCACTTGTCAATGGTTTGAAAATAATTACCCCTTAAATTTCCTAAGGGGGTCATGGAAACGCTTTTTTCAAAAGAGAAAGGAACCTGAATAATAATATCCAACTTGATAAACCAAAAAATATGAAAGAAAAATGTAATGATTGGATCAAACCTGAATTAATTTTTTATTTTCAACCGTAGAAAATAACTAGGGCATTTGGAAAACTAGTACCCTAATTCAAGGGTTTTATAAGGAAACCAACAACCACCAATACAGAAAGGGAGAGATTTTTCCATCACTACCACCAATGTGAATGCCAAGAACAATGTGGTGATAGGTATGCTAGTTATTCATTATATAATAGTGAAGGGACATTCTAATTTTAGTTCTAGGAATTGTTTTATAACACAAACATCTAGTAGAACTATTAAAACACCACCACAAATTATCAAAGTAGAGATGTTGGTGGAAACAAAAAATGGGTAAATTATTTCATCCCTTGAATATAACCCACCCCATATCAAAAATTTTGGAATGAACTTTATGGGTAACCTTTTCATACTTCAATTGAAGAAATTTGATTCAATTCAGGGAATGCATTGGGTTTACCTATATAAATCCCTCATTAATTTACACTAAAGGGAAATTAATTCCATATGGAAAATTGACCCCTGATTCAATAAAAGTGAAAGGAGGATGATGAATCTTCTTTAGAACCATCATCTCACACATGGATATTACGGACCCATGAGCAAGAATATCAAGATCCGATGATTGATTCTAAAGAAAGTACCATTCTTGAAGACATTCCTATTGTGAGGGAATAGGTTGATGTGTTTTATGAAGAATTTCCTCATCCTTCGCCATGGTTGGAGGTTGAATTTTCAATCGAGCTTATACCTAGGGATTTTCCAATATCCATGACTTCTTATAGGATGGTTTTGTTGGGACTTATGGAACTTAAGAAACAGCTATATGAGAATCTGGATAAAGGGTTTATACACCAAAGTGTTTCACCATAGGGTGAACTAGTTCTCTTCATCAAGAAGAGGGATGGGTCAATGCACCATTTCGTTGATTATCATAATCTCAACAAAATCATGATTAAGAGAAAGTATCATTTTATATTAATTGATGAATTATTTGATTGTAAATGTGGAGCAAAATACTTATCCATGTTGGATCTGTGGTTGGGATATTACCATGTAATGGTGAAGAAGGGGGATATCCCAAAGACTACTTTTTATACATGGAATGACCATTATTAGTTGATAGAGATGTCATTTGGACTCATTAATTCTCCAGAAATCTACATGGACTTGATTAGTATAGTCTTTAGAGATTACCTTGACAAATTTTTTGTAGTCTTTATAGATGATATTCTAATATAATTCAAAACCATGGAGGAGCATGAGGATAATCTAAGCACTATGATTAAGACCTTTCAGAATGAGAATCTATATGAAAAGTACAAAAAGTTTTAGTTATGACTAGAAGAAGTCCCATTTATGGGGCACATAATCACAAGGAAGGTGATATTTGTGGATCCTTCCAAGACAAAATCAATTGAGGGATGGGAAAGGACAAAATCTATGATAGATATCTGTATCTTCCTTGGGAAAACCGGATATTATCAACAATTTGTTATAAATTTATCATGATTATCAAACCCTATTACCAAGCTGATGTGGAAGGGAGTCAAATTTTCATATAATGATGAATGTGGAGAAAGATTCATGGAGTTGAAAATGAGGCCCTTCATTGCCCCTATGCTCACATTACCCAAAAGTGGGGAGATTTTTGTGATTTTCAGTGATGCTTTAAAAAAGGGATTGGGATGTGTGTTGATGAAAATTGAAAGATTCATTGCCTACACCTCAAGGTAGTTGAAAATTCATGATCAAAACAATCGCACACTTGATCTGGAGTTAGAAATTGTGATATTTATGTTTAAAATCTAGTGAAATTATCTCTTTGTGGAGAAGTGTCAAATATATAGAGATTAAAAAATTCTCAAATATATATTCACATAGTAGGAGATGAATATTTACCAATGTAGCTTGTTATATCTCATCATGGATTATGACTTCCCAATCCACTACCATCCTGGGAAAGAGAATATGGTGGGGGATACTCTATGTAGAATGGACCCATAAATTCTATCATTTATGTTAATGGTGAAGGATTTGATATTTTTATACTTAGAAAAGATTGATATAGGAATCATAAGGAAAATAATATCATAATACTTTCACAAATTATTTCTCAACCATCTATTATAGAAAGGTTAAAGGATGCTCAAAAAGATGATGTGAGAATTTAGAAAAATTGGAAACTATTAGAAAAAGTATATACATGAAGTTCAATGTTAATGAAGAAGTAATTTTGAGATTTGGGTGATGACTATGTGTTCCATAAAATCCAATGTTAAAGAAAAATCTTTTGGATTACGTACATTGTTTGACTTTCTCCATTCACCAAAGAAACACAAAGATGTACTGAGATCACCGAGAGCACTATTGGTGGGGTAACATGAAGAAGGTAATCGCTGAATATTCATCGATGTTCCTGGTATGTTAGAAATTGATGGTGGAAATACATAAGTCTAAGTGTATGTTTCAACTATTACCTATACAAACATAGATATGGGAAAACATCACTGTGGACTTTGTAACTGAACTTTTGAACATATCTAAAGAAAAAAATTCTATTTGGGTTGTTTTGGATAATCTTACAAACAATTGAAACTCTGTGGTGATTCTATTGTAAAGAATGGATATACATCAGAGAAGTGTTAAGGTGTCAAGGAGTACCACAATATAATATGTCAAATAGAGATCCAAGATTCACCTCTATGTTTGGGTAAAGTGTCCAACATGCTCTAAAACTGAACTAAATTTCAATATGGCTTATCTCCCTCAAAATACTCACCAATATGATTTGACTATACAAACACTTGAGGACATGTTGAGAGATTTCTCAGTGGACTAGAAAGGCATATGGGGCCAATATCTTCTTTTGGTGTAGTTCTCTCACTTCAAAAGATTCCATTTGAGAATCCAAAAGGTACCTCATGAATCCCTCTATGAGAAGAGGTGCTAAACATTGGAATTTTGAAATAAATTAGGGGAATGAAAGCTCATATGCTCAAAAATGGTGGAAGAAATAGTGGAGATGTTTATGACCATCCAGCGGCACATCAATGAGTCTTAGAGTAATCAAATGAGATATGCCAAAAATCATCGATGTGACATAGATTCCAATGTTGTAGACATGGTATTCCTCTACATATCTCCATGTAATAGAGTGATTAGATTTGTGAATAATTTAAAGCTTATTCCAAGGTACATCCGCCCTTTTGAGAACCTTGATTGCATTATAGCAATGGCCTATCGAATAGTACACCACATGAACCTGTCTCAAGTACATGATGTATTCCATATATCCCCCTTAATAATGTAAATCCTAGACCCATCACATTTACTCAATCTATAGTTTGTACTGTTGAAGACTGTCCTTTCCTATGAGGAGAAACCAGTGAAGAACTTAAATAGTAGAGAAAAATATCTATGAAATTAGACAATGACCATCATCACGAAGTTATGGAGAAACCCTATGTTTGAAGAAGCTATGTGGGAATTATAGGAGGTGATGAAGTACAGTTACCCTCTAATTTTTAGGGTGGGAAATATAAATTCCAGGGGAAATATTTCTTAAGGGGGTAAGGTTGTAAGGAATAGAACTTTTATGAATAAAATTATCTATATTTTGATTTAATTAAATGCCTTTTGGATATATAAAACACATGCAGGTATTTTATTTTATACAATTTTATTTTAAATTACCTTTAAGAATGTTTATTGTTGATAATATAGACGTAGAATTGTGATAACATGACATGTATAAATATATGGTTTTAAAAATCCATTTGACACAGATAGAGGAAGTGATGGACTCATCTAATAGGATTGTACCCTATGAATCCCATTTATTATAGCATCCTAGGGAGATAGCATTTCTAGTCATTTCCCAAGACCAGTCCAAATCCAAAATCCAATAAATTATGCAAGATCAATCATGTTTACGGGAGAAGTCCATTCTCATCAAGATCATGACACAAACCATGTTCACTGGATGGCCCCATGAAAGGCTCTCCATTTCACACCTTACACTTAGGTATTATACCGCTGTAATAAAGGGATATTTATCAAGACCCTATATATAATATTAAGTACATTATTTTTTATTGAATGAAGAATATATTTTCTTCTTATTAATGTTACTTTGAAAATTATTTTTTAACCAAAAATATTATTTTGGAAAATTTATTTGGACAAATTAATGTATTTTTTAAATTAATTATATTTTAATAAAATATTATTAGTGGATTAATATTTTTAAATATAAATTCTTTTATAATTTTTCTGAAGTCGATTGTAATTTTTATTAGGGTTCAAAAACTATTATTGTCAGAAAACATATTATTTTCAATAAATATCATTTTTTTAATGAAAATTCAAATATTTAGAAAAAATATTAGTTAAAATGAATATTATTTTTGGAATTATGACATCAAAATTGTCTAATGTAGTATTTATCATAATTTTTTAAGGCACATGATTTTTTTGGGTAAAATTTAAATACAGTATAAATATACGATGTGTTTTATGACATCATAATGGATTAAAAATGATCTAATAAATACAATATAAGGTATCTTAAAAAAAATATGTGTTTTACCTTTAAAATAATGAGATTTTATTTTTATTTTTTATATATTATAAATCCTTAGTAAATCCTTCAATACATATAATATATTTTAAGATTTTAAAATCATTTCGTTGAATGGGTTACTCACCTCCACATATGTAAGGGAAATATTTTATTTTCCTCATTCCTTGGCCTAATACAATAATGTACACCACTCCCAATTTCCAGAAACAGGGGGAAGAACAATGACATGGTTTATTGTTTTGATTATTTTATTATGGATTTCCCAAAACAAAAATAATAAAGAAATCCCCCTCTGTTCTTATATGAACCCACCGATGATATCATTTATCTTCACTAAAACTCCTCTAATATTACCATCCTTCAGTACTATACATCATAGAGTCCTCCAAAGGTTCCCCCAAGCTCCCAAGAAGCCTCTTCCAGGCCATTGGAGTCACAATTCCAAGTAAGTGATCTCTTTCCTCACCATTGAATTCAAGAACCTTCTTTGAGAATAGTCCTTTTAATATCCACTGCTTGTATTTAAATTAGTTTTTAATATTTTCTTTACCATACAATTGATGTTATTTTTATGAGGGTTCCTTTATTCCCTACAATTTGGACATTTTCCTAATCTATTTCTATGACAGAATTCCACAAGGGGTTTCTCTCTTCTCATTTCCATTCAAGAACATCTTTTATATTATGCTCCTTAAATTCCATTATCATATATTGTGATATCATTTTATATAATTTCCATATTTTAATTTTATGTATAAATTATGAGATATTCCTTTCACTCCCATTAATACACCCTTTGTATCCTTTATTTACACCTGTTACCATGATGAAAATTTGTAACGTTTCTTTTGCTTTCTCCTCTTACGCCAAGACTCTTTATTATGTTGCGCCTTTTATTTCCAATTACATTTATTGGGTAATGTCCTTCCATATCCCTATTACTATCCATTCAATGTCTAAATTTTGAGATACACCTTTATCCCTCATAAACCTATTTTATGAATTTCTATATAATGTCGTTATGCTTCCAAAATTACAGCACAGTTTTCCATGAAAACATCATTCTTTAGTGAAGTCCATTCCCACTTTGCTACGAAGATTGTTCACTTTTCTGCATGTATACTTATTTATTTTGGACCTATATGTATATATTCCACATTTCCTTGATCTATGAATAATATATAATGATTAATGAATCCATGATGTATGATCTATGTGGCACACTTAATCATGAAAAATAGATGATTGTGAAGTGTGAACCCAGATAGTGCTCCAATGCATTGGGTAATGTATAGTATCATGATATGTATGTGAAATTATATTTAAATCATGATCCTCCAAGTGTTGATATTTTAAATTGTGATCATCCATGTGCAAGGAGCTTGACTCAAGTTCCTTTATGTGTAATGAGTTTGACTCATGATCCTCCAAGTATAATGATATTGATTCATGTTCCATGTGAGATGAGCTCTAACTCATGCTCCTCCATGTGAAATGATCCTTGACTCGTGATAATATCATGTTCCATGTTGTTTCCAAATTTCCCATGTTATGATTATTATGCTATATCATTCATTTTTATTCATGTTCCTTTTATGTACAATTGATATGCCTATTGTCTAACATGTATTGTAATTCTCATGTTATGTCTTGTATATTCATTTACTAGGCTTTAAAACACACCTGTTTATTATTTACTTACTTAGGTAATCCCATGTAATGTTATTTATTAAGAAATTTTGTGGTCATGTGAAATAATTTTTCAGTAAATATGTTTCTTTTTATGATTTAAGTTGTTATGTAATGTAACTAATTTCCCAAAGACACTAGACCTATTGATTTTAGAATTTGTATTAAGTGAAATTTTATGTAATAAATATCCTTTTATTTTTAAAATGAAGTGTAGGGTTCATATATGTTACATAACAGGGCCTAATTAAATACAAATTTATATATCACCAAGTAAAATATAATGGATGACTATGTTCATCCCTTAAATCAAAAGTCAATATTTATCTATTCTATTTCATTTATCTTTTATTTTCAGGTTTTTATATTCTAATTAAAATAAGTGAAATAGGGGTGTTGGTTTACTTGTTCTTTTAAATTAGTAAAGAAATAAAATAAATAAAACAACACAACGGTAAGTGGGGAATGAAATGACTATAGGCTCAACAACATGGGTTCCTTCACTTTCCATTTTAATAATTTAAATTTAAATTTATTATCCAATTAATAACACTCATGTAACATTTTCCCCTATATAATTTAAAAGTATTCATTTCAAATTTGATATATCCCTGAAACCCCAAGTCTCATCTACTCCATTATTATTGGGAGATAATCTCACCTCAATTGGGTATGTGATACCATACTAAACCTAGCTTCACCATATATTTTTTAATACATCATTCATACAAACACCATTGTATGAATATTAGGCCATGATAAGGGTGTGGAATATGATTTAGTGGGGAATGGAATGAATCTTTAGTAAATTACATCGAATAGTGCAAAATCACCACACATTCCCATGGCATGTAACAACACCATCATAAAAAATTGAATCATTAAAAAATAACTTGGATTTTGAAACACTATTGAAACCTCCCAAAGATCTGAGACTCAATTTAGCGAAAACCTATTATGGGAATTATGAATCATGAAGGGGGAATAACATGAGAATAAAGGAAAAATGTGAGGACAAAAGAAGTTGAAGATACTATAAATAAAAATACTATATTAAAATGAATAAAGTTATTATAAATGAAAATAAATATAATCCCTCTTTTATTGTTTCAAATAGAATGGGTAAAATAGGTTGGGAATCGAATATTAATTATATTATTGAGACTTAACAATCCTTTTATAGGAGTTACAAAACCACTTTGTGAATCCTTCTAATAAGGTATAAACTCAATTTTCCTCATTGGATAGGGGGTTTATCCACAAATATTCATTCGTAAGTCTTCCACTTGGGTGGTTTATTCCCCAATGACCACTTGTTCTAGAATTATCATAGATGAATGGTACATGTAAACATCATATGTTCATTTCCCGATTAGTCAGATCCGATCAAATAGAAATATTTTCTATTTATGACCTTTCATGCATACAACCACAAGGAATATAGATATTATAAATGGTTTCAATTTAGTATATAAAAGATTTAGAGTTAAATATATATGTTAAGAGAATATTTTTATTAATAGGTCATATATTAAATCTCATTTATTTGGTCAATAAGGATTTGAAATTTATATACCCTATTTATATTTCATTTTATAGTGAATAGATTCTTCTTTGTGTGATTATAGCGATTTAAGAATAATGAAAACCATGTTGGGATTTGAGATCACAATGTACTGAGTTTTGACATTATGTGGAGTGGTGATATAATGGAACGTGAAGGTTTGGATTACATTTGGGTCTATGAATATGTAGTAAAATGGTTAGGAACTCCATCAGATATTATTGTTACGTATCATGGAAGGTGGAAGACGTCACTGATGTTCACTAAAGAGGGAGAACTGGTTTCTATGGGAAATGGTGAAAAGTGGGTGGAGCGATATGTTCCTCACGATGGTAAACGAGGATAAGTTACCCACAAAAAAATTCACTTAGTATTTTTTTATCATTGTAATCTAGAATATATCGTGACTTCCCTAAATTTTCAATGTGGTTCCAAACATAAGTTGTTTCAGCATAACCTCTTAATTATATAATTGTCAGACCCATATGTCTTATAAAAACCCTTCTAACTACTCTTCCATAACAATACTTGGTTGTAAGTTTCCAAAGATATTAATTAAATAACACTTTTTAGGGTAGGTATGTCATTTTGGGTTATTGATGTACCATCCCCATCTTGATTCACATCAAGTTTCTCCAAACCAAAATTAAAACATACCTTTGGAGAGCCAACCCATATGTCAGAGGCTTCCAAATTTTGGTGAGGATAAAATATAAGATAATATAGATATTATACCCTTATAATTATAAACCCATAAAAAATTTGGGAGAATCAAAAATGATGAATGAACTGACACCAAATAATAATAAGATGAGCAAACATATCAAAACACTTATGATAAAAAAATTAACTTCTAGAATGAGATGTGAATTACACAATGGTAAATTAGTTGACCAATAGGCCAATCATGTTTAGAAATTTATGAAATGTATCAAAGAACAACTCTAAAACCCCACTGGGTGACCACTTTATTTTTCACTTAAAAATAAACCATAAACACTCCCTTTACATCTATAATACTTGTATCCACTGCCCTTCAGTTACAAAACCCTTGTCCCTTCATATATCATGAGAAATCAATTTTTAATGCTTCATGGAGGGGTCTGGTAGGGTGAGATTATGCACTCAATAATTCAATGCCAATAGTTCTCCAATATAATATTCACATGTAAGGAATCTCTGATGATAATGTAATAGATTTTTTTATTTGGAGGTATTAACTAGAAGTGGAAAACCAAAAGTAACAATGGAAGTGTATGACTAGAAATGGATGTCAAAGTGAATGTATGGATGTAAAATTTAGTAATATAAGTAAATTATATATTATAAAAGTCAATAATTCAGTTTTAAAAAATTAATCTTATGGGGAGGTTTATTTCATGAATGTTATAACTGAAGGTTCTATATGTTTTTGCGGTTTCATTGGTATTCTTGAAGTCATGGGTTTGAAAGGTGGGTAGACATATGTTATGAATAGTTCTCTGAATTTTGTAATTTACCATGATATGTAATATTTATATATAATAATATATGGTTTTTACTTCCTTGGTTAATATATAAAATAGAAGGTTATAAGAACCTCACCCTTTATATCTAAGTGAAAGGATAGAAACTTATGTGTGGGAAATGTTTAAAATATGGAAATGTCCTTTAGAATTCACTAAGTTACATAATAAAATAAAATTCTATAGAATTTGGAAAATTTTTGGAATGATACATATATGCATAAGTGGATATTGAATAAGTTCATTATATATAAAAGTAATAGTCTTTGGAAATAGAGAAATATGGAAATGGGTGATGTAATTACTTGAGTATGTAAGTGTAGATTTTGAGAACAAGGGTTAATAATTATAAATTAATATACAATATCTGCCTATATACATATAACTAGACTTTATGGGGATGGTGGTACATTAAAGCAACATCTTATTGAATTAGAAATAAAAATTAGAATGGCCAACAATATTATATAATTAAGGTTTATGATGTTGCAAGAAAAAAAAAATGCTTTTCAGTCATAAAATATGATTTATATATTAGACAGTAAATAATGGAAGAACTTGTGAAATTGAAAAATCATGAAACCCATCTCACTAGCCATTATGGTAGTTGTGGTGACAGTAAAATGTGGAATATATTTTTGAAACATCTTGGAACATGGTGTTTTAGTATTAAAAAGTAATTGTACTAAAAAAGGTGTCCCATAATAAGAATTGTGAATGTTGTGTTGGAATGTGTGTCAAATTATATTGTTTATACATAAAAGCTATTGACGATTCACTTTAGGGTAGTAAAATGGATGCATGGATAATCACACTATCATGGAGGAAGATGGTTTAGAGTATCGTTATTTCTATAATTTAAGTGTGAATAGGAAAGAGAGTGTCGATGATGTAATTTATATGGTTATTTTTTATTGAGAAATGCATTATTCTGGTATTGGGTATAACATGTCATGGTTGGTCAGTTATAGAGCTAAATATTAAAAAATTTCCAAGTTATCAAATAAGGTAATTAAAATATCAATAATTTTTTATGGTATTTGATTATATGGTATTTAATTAACCATTTGGTAGTTATATTTTAAACATAAATAGTCTTTATATTAAATATTTTTTGATGTTGATCTATGAGATGGTTTTGAAGCTATGTATGTTAAAAGAATGGTTTTTTTTAATTTAAATTTCAAATTATTAGGATATAGAAGAGAAGACTAATATAAAAAGAAAAAAATAGTAGAGTGAATATAGATAGAGGGAAAATAAAATTAATGTAATATTGTGGTCAATAGAATAAGTATAAATTTTTAAAAAAATTTGATTTAATATATGTCTGAATTAGAGAGGAAGATTCATTAATGATTGAGGATTTATAAACCATAAAATATACACATGGTTTTTTTTGAGTAAAAAAGGTATAATACATTGAATATAATCCCTGCATTAGAATTATACTATATGGAGAATATGGATTGCTTCTATGTGAATATTGATTGATGATAAAAGGATTAACACTCCTAAAAAGAAAATTTTATATCTAAAAGTGTACATGGGTGTTGAACATGTTATACATTGGAGAATATATTATGAGATAATTATTAAATTCATATCAATTCCTTATACCAGTATTGAAGTGACCTTCATATAAATAAACTATGAAGAGACCTTCAAGTCTATAAACTGATATCTTCGTGAGACGTGAGGAAAAATAGAGAAGGGGTGACCCTTATCAAGTTATTAGATATTACTTAAAATATTAAATATGTAATGAATATTATTGAGGAGTGACTTCTCTTAAACTTGTATAATAAGTGATCCTTGGAGAAGAGTGACTTCACCTATATCTTTGCTCCACCAAATAGTGAATTATAATTCATTTTGGGTACACTAGTGTATTATTGAGTTTAGAATCCTTGGATGTATCCTAGTGCTTCTAAATTAATTAAAATTATATGTTTCAATGAAAAATTTAGATTCTATGCAAATGACTGATATCTGATCTATATGAATTATATATTGACAAGATAATAAAATATTGAATAATTATTCATTCAAACAAGGGAACTAGATAAAAAGTGGAATAATATGAAAAAAAATATTTTACATACTAACACCCTAAATCATCCCCACTCCCTCTCAGGGTGTCTGGAGTTATAAAAAGTTGTATAACAAACAATGTGTTTTTATTAAACCTAAAATTTCATACTTAATGATACATTGTTTCTAATCCCAAATATTATTTTAATTTTTCAAAGATCAATCATGAATATTTGTTATCCATTTCTTGGGGCTTCTATATAACAATTGTACAATGAACTTGAGGGAGTAATTGATCTTGAATTAGAAAATGTGGGTTCACATACAAAATTAGATATTCAAAAAATGAAGAAATAGAATATTATAGGATTGTTGAAGTAGTCTTATAAATTTGATCAAAAGCATAAGGATAAATTATATCATCTTGAAAATTTTATCGAAAATGAAGAAGCAATTAAAAAATGTAGAATTAAATAATGATTCAAATCAAAGGTGGATAAAAATTGTAAGATAATTGAATGTCTTATTTAATATGTTGATGAATGAAGTGATATAATAGTGTTTATCAAGGATTAAGTTTTTGTGTTTAAAAAATAATACATATGTATCCCTCGTCTAATGATTTATTTGAAAGTACTTTTTTTGGATTTATCATATAAGGAAAGTCACATATATATAATGAGAGTACTATTGAAAAATAAATTTTCAATGTTTCATTGAAAACCAATGGTTATTTTCATCTTAAAAATAATTAATAATTGGATATACTATTTAATGAATTTTATGATATGATAACAAGGATCTCTAATTATATCATTAAGAAAGAAGACTATGTAATATGTTTTTTGATCATTCGGTGTCTGGGCAGAGTGGTGTTGGACCGAAATTCTTGATCCAAGAATCCTTACAAAATTTTTAAAAAGTATAAGGTATATTAAAATTTGGAATATTAGTAAATAATTATCAGTTATATACAAATCATAAATGGATTAAAGTACTAAAATTTTATTTCATATAATTACAAGAATTAAATAAATATTAAGTGTGGATGCTCAAAATAAAATATTAATATAAACTAAAATTGTTTTGGTCTAAAAATATTGACACATATTGAAGTAAATTAGAATATATTTAAAGTTGATGAATGTTGAATAATTGATTTCAGATAATAAGAAAACATAGTTTTTATTTTCTAAGTCATCAAGTAATTCTATGGATTTTCATGCATCTTAAAGAACAACAATTATGGGTAATGTAGGTTTGAGGATTTGTTACTTATCTTCCAAAGAAATAAAGAAACATATATTGAATTAAATGTATTATAATAGGATTTCATGAAGATGAATAAAGAATCATAAATTAGAGGATAAAAAAACTAATTAAACAAAATGGGTGGATTAAAAAACAAAAATTTGGAAATTTATGTACAAATGTTGAATTATTTATCATATAGAGAGCTTTTATGATAATTCTATTGGATTTATTTCATATTGTTAAAGGATAGAAATATCAATGTCATCAATACCATAATAGGGAATGTGTAATATATATACTTCTAATTATCATTATTTTAATAATGTTGGTAATAATTTGAACATGAGATATAAGTGTAGAAAAAAAGTTATTCTAGGAAAGGAAATTTCAAAATACACCTTTGGGTGTATTTTTTCTATTGTGGGATGTAATTTTACATTACGAATAATGGTATAACAGTGTTTTTGGGATAGAATTGGCATTGGGCCAAAATTTTGCGCATACGGGCTATGTAATGGGCTATAAGACCACTGGCCCTTCGAGTTATGTAATGGGTCAACCTCTACCCAGTTAAAAGTGGTCTTTTCTTTTATTTAATAATAAAATGAGGCTTTGGCCCCAACCTTTAAAAAAATGACCGTTACAACAAAAGATGTTATGAATGTGGACAAAAATGACATATTGTGAGATATTGTAATATGAGAAGAAGAAGATAAGAAATGATGAGGAAGACCACTGCTCTAGTGACCTATAGTAATCATGCTGAAATAGTAATAAAGTCACTAACAGTAAATACTATATTAATGTGATTAAGGAATGATTTGATAGATTGTCAAAGGGATATGTGTAAAATATAAAATTTTGTTATGTTATAGAATATGTCATTGAATGAATATAATAATTTTAAATAACTAAGAAGAAAAATAAAAATATCCTCATGGTTAGAAAAATATATGAAAGTATAAATATACCTTATCAAATTATGTAAAGGAAAAAACATTAAGAGACTTATTATACTAAGGAAGGATGTAGTTATAGCAACCCCTATCTTAATTGAACATTGATAAATGATTTAATTTCCTAAATTTAAACTTAATATAACCTTAAAGATCAATAGATCTAGAGTATTTTGTTAATTAGGTACATTACAAAACAACTTGAAACATGAAAACATCATTAACATGGACAAAATATTCCTTCATACTTAACATTGCATGGGACAGTGTGAGAACATACATAAAAAAGTGGTGAGCTATAAACCCCAATAGGGGAATAAAAGAGGCAAAAAATAATGAAGAAATTACATGTTATACAATATGTATATCAATGGATCCTAACAATTACCTGAACAATAATGCATGATATAGAATGATAATCATAACATGGGAAATGTGGCACAAATAAAAAACATTGAATCATAAATATTGGTCACGGATAAACATCCAAGATTTCAGGGTGGAAAATGTCCAATAATGAAATTAGTTAAACCCTTATCCCGACATAACATATCATGATACTAAATATTACCCATTGCATTAAACCGCTATTAGAGTGCTCCCATCATAATTATTTCACTATCATACATAAGTCTGCCGCATATATCATATATCAGGGAATCATTTTATATTATAATTTATTCTACAATAATAGAATATAGAATACATACATGTAATTATCAAATCAATAATTATATGTTCATAAAGGTGAATACCCTTGATAGAGAAATGAGTACAGTATTCACTACACAATTATTTTGGCATGGAAAATCATAGATCAATTTCGGTAGCATAACAACATTGTACAGAAACTGAAAAAATTGTTTGATGGTAGATAAATTGGACTCTAGTAATTTATACATGAAATGGATTGTAATATGTACATGTAACGACATTCCCCAAAATAATTAATTGTAAATGGATGGGAAACATAAAACTGAAACATGAAGACGAAGGAGAAAGTAAAGAACCCTTACAAAATTTCGACATGGTAACGGGTGACCAAAAATGTATCTAGGAGTCATAAATGAGATTTAAATGGGATATAATTATTTATAAATCAAATGTAAAGTACAGTAGATAAGTAATAATGTATCCCAACTTAATAAAATGGAAATTTAATAGGCATATCATAAATTAAATGCTTGAAAAAGAGAAAGAGAGGGAGAATACATTACATGAATATGTGATTGTAATGGATTGGAAGAGGATTCATGAGAGACTAGGGCTCCTTATTTTGAAAATAGGGATTATGTGGAAGAGTTTGTTCATGCTCCAAATAGTTTGAGTGAAGAGAAATGGGTGCTTTGGTGGGATTATATAAGAAAAAATGGGATTTCATTATTATTTTCGTTTTGGACACTTCATAATAGAATATTCAAAACCATAAACCATCCCACGTTTTTTCACATTTTTCCAAACAAATGTGAGTTCTTTACATTATTTTATAATTTTATGAGATAAATAATAAAATAATTCCATTTCATGTGTGAGGGTGAGTCACACTCTCAAATAAATGATTTCAAAATCATAAAATATAATAAAATTATGTAGAATTCATTAATTCTGTATAAAATAAATAAAATAAACTTAAAAGAAAATTATTTTATTTCAAAAATCCATTAATTTATAAATTAATTAATTGAATATTTATATTAACCAAAAATAAAATTTGTGATGGAAAAATTAATTAAAAAGTGACAATAAGAGGATGAAAATATAATAATTATTCTTTAAAACATTAATATATAGATTTATATTGATAGTTACTTGATGTGTATCCCTTGAATAACCATCATAATCACTAAAAGTAAGGTGTGTGATGGTGGGGCTTTCAAATGCTCATTCAGTGAACCTGGTTTTGGTCATGATCTCGATGAGCATGAACTTCTCCCATAAAAGGTTTTTCTCATGCTTATGTTCTTAGATCTCATCTTTTTCATGGTCGAGGTAAAATCACAGAAATGATATATCTCTCATAAGCTCCAATAAATTGGCTTCTGATGGTAGGATCTTGCAGGTTTATGTCATCACTTCCATTATCTGTGCCATATGGATTTGTTAGAACCCCATATTTATACTAGTCATGTGATCACTGTTTGATGGCTATATTATCAATGGTAAAGAAACATATCAGTCATTAAAATAAAATTTCATATAATGAAATAATTTCATGTGTTTTATATAACTATAATACATTAAATTAAATCAAAATGTTTAATTTTATTCAAAATAGTTCTGGTCATTACCATCTTATTATGAAAAATAAGGAACCATACACAAGTACTGTGATCAAAAATATTTATACGTAAGGAGTGTATATGATGTCAAAGTATAAGAAGTGTGAGAAATAATATAATCACGAGGAATAATATATTAGTGGTAACATGAAATGAAATAATACTAAGAATAATTTCAAGAAATATCAAATATGTATGTTGGTTCAACTGGACTAACCACAATTCTAATCTTGAGGATGTCATAGGTGCCCATATTCCAATGCACTTAATTATATATCTTTTATTATTATATTGATATTGCATTAAATTAGAGACATGATTTAGGGGGGTGTTTATGCATTGAAAGTATATATGTGTAGATTATGTGGGATAATTTTTATGAAGATGTACTGAGGGTATTCATAGTGTATAAAATTTATCCTAGGGTGTTGAAAGATCCATTATGGATGTCAATGAAAGGATCTATTTCAACCATTAGTATCAATAAGGGTAAAATATTCAAAGTATTATACATAAAATAGGTTTAGATATTGAAATAACTTTTTAATATCTAGATATATATGAAGTGATTAAATAATTAATGTGGTAGTAAAGTCAAATGTCATAATAAAAATGATATCAAGCATATATAACAAATAATTAAGAACAAATATGATTATATGATATAAAATAATGAATTAAAATATGTATGTACCTAATTTGGAGTGAAAGAAGTGTCAAAATGATATCATGAATATTTTGAAATTGAAAAGGTGGTATTGGGCCACTACTAAATAGAGAATGTACCAAAAGAATTAGAGACATTGATAGAGTAACATCTACATGAATGGATGAAAATATATTCTATATGTTCTTGGACTAATAATATGGTCTCATTTGACTATTTTATCAGATAGTAAAATTTTAAGTAATAAATAATTATAACTAACATGTTGATTACATGTTATATTGATTATGATTTTAGTGGTGTCAAGTGATGATGAAATTATGGATAATTTATGATTATAATTCACTAATTGATTCACTTTATCATATAATGGATAAATACTATAAAAAATAAAGATAAGGTATATCAATTGGAATAACCAATTTAACATAAAAAATTGATATTAATTAGTTCAACTAATGGTATGTATCACACACTTGGTGATTTATTGGTTGTACAATTATAGGTTTGTGTATGTATTATTGAGATATTAGGAAGTTTTAATTTGAATTAGTAGAATTTCTAAAGTCTCGTAAATTTAAAGAAATTAGTGAATGACCATACATCATCAAATTTATTAACATAGAATATTTTTTCCTATACTATGTTTTGACTCAGTAGTCTTAGATGATTTTTTGATGAACCATTTAAATATGGTAAATTTACTCACATGAATTTTTTATAATAATTAATATATTAGTGAATGTGTGTTGAAATTGAAGTTATATTTAAGTGTGGTCAAAATAGAATTTTTTTTAAGGTTTATAAAAGTAGATAAAGAGTGTGAATATGTAGATTATAAAAGAGGATTATCATAAAATTCTAAACCTAGTTTTTATTATCAATTATATTTTTATTGATGTATATTAAAATAGATATTTTAAGTCAATATGATGTTTTCATAGTATCTTTAATTATAAAAATTATTATAGTTATGGTAAGATATTGATTTCTCATGTAAATATAGTATAATAGGTATACTAAAAAGGGGGAGAATGAAAGTGGTGAAGTACCCAAGTATAATATATATATATAATTACAAAAAAAGAATAAATTATTCTAGTAAAGATTAACCCATTTTCATTATTAAAAAATTATGCAGAAAATAAGTCCCCAAATTAAAATTTCTGGATGATATTGGATTAAAAAGGAAAAAGGAGAAAGATTATCTCTATATTGATGTTTTTTATATTTTATAGAATAATTTTTTTTAAAGGTCCAAAGTGGGGACTGTTACAACCACATAAATTTATGTATTATTTTTTAAAAAATACATATGAGAAGGTTTTTCATTTTTATGATTATAGATTTAGAACTTGTAGTTGAGAATCAGAAATTAAAATAGTATAGGAATACTATAATTGGATTTAAAGGTGAAAATATATAAGAATGTATCATGATGTTATGTAGGTAGTATGTTTCAAAAGTCAAGAATTTAGTTTAAAAACAATAAATTTGTTAGAATACTTTTTTCATATAAGCTATCACTGAATTTTATAGATGTTTTAGAGGTTCTATTAGAATTACATAAGCAAGATTTTAGGATGGTGGGTTAATATAATCTCTATATATTACTCTAAATTTGAAAAATTCCCATGATACATAAGTTTTTTATATAATTTCATAAGGTTTTCTGAGCTTCTATATTGATCTAGAAAGTGAAATTCATCATTACTACACAACATATATTCCTGAATAAGGGTAACCATAAAATTATTGGTGATGTTAAAAAAATGGAAAATTCCCTATGAATACATTAAGATATGTAATATCTTCATATTTTATGGAATTATACAAATGAATTGAATTTTCCCTATATGCATAAGTTTCATCAGAATTCTTCCACAATAAATTAAATTTGAGTTTCTCAAAAGATAAAAATACAAGAAAATTAGAAACTATTCCTTTTGTACATAAGATCATCTTAGGAAGAAAAAAATATAAAAATAAAAAAAAGAGATAATATCTATTACAATACATAAGATTTGTTGATTTGAGGAGGATAATACATAAAATTATTATCTCTCTGAATTTCATAAAATATAGAATAATTGCTCATGTTGTGGGGTAAACAGACATAATGTAAAGATAAAACATAAAGGTTTATCAATTGTAAAATATGACCGATATCTGATCCAAAAATCATAGAATACCTATATATATATTAAAATGGGTTAAAATCTATTTCACGAGACACTATAAGAGATATTATGGTTATAAAATAAGGTTTGGATTCATTCTACATCATATAACTTGACCTTTTGGGAATACAAAGTCCTATAAAAAATGGAGAGTCTCATAATGGGAATCATGTAATCAATGTTGTAACTTTTGTGGTAGTATCTATTATGCACATATGAGTCATGGAGGAATCATGTAAGGGTTGATGAAATTGCTTTTATGAGAAGAACCATTCAATGGAAGAAGATTTTTTTGAGTATTGAGTTTATTGAAATAAAGTAAAATTGGGAAATATAGCATGGGAAAATATTTTATGAAGGAAATTTTTTCTAGAAAAGTACTACACTATGATATTGGGTTTTACACACCATGGTTGGTTACTTGTAGAACATAAAACATGATTTTTTATAATATTTTGTTCCATAAAATTTTAAAATCTAAAATTTATGACTAGTTTTGGTGATCAATAAATTATTTAACCATTCATTATCTATAGATCAAACATAAATAGTATTCTTGGATTTCAATAGTGGTGAATTTGTTGTAATTAATCTATGATATTGTTTTAAATATAATCTACTTGATTGGTAGTTTTTTTATTTTAATTTAAAATTATTAGATTATAGAAGATATAAAAACTACTAAGAATAAAAAAGTATATATAGAAGAGAAATAATGTAAAAAATAACTATTTTTCCTAAGAGTGTAGATGGACGTAGAAGGAAGACTAAAAAACATGGACTTGAAAATATTATTTAATTAGAGTAGAAGAGATGTTTCTAATTGAGGATTTATGGAACATCAATGGTACATATAGTGTACTAGAGTAAATAGGATAGAATAATTTGAAAATGATTTGTCTGATACAATTATAATATATTGAGAATTTGGATTGATTATATGTGAATATTTATTGAACCTAAATGACTCAACTATTCTGAAAATATATTATTTACATCTGAGTGGCTTTGGGAGTAGCATATGGTACACAATGGAGCATATATTTGTAGGCTAATATTTAAGAATTATTAGTTTATTATAATGATCAAGAACATAACTTCATATAAATAAACAAACAACATGCCTATAGGTCTATAAATTGATATTTTATGGGGCATTGATCAAAAGAAGAAAAGAAAGTCACCCTTGGGATTCAATGATTTATTCCCTAAACCATTTAATATGTTGTGATCCTTAGATTGTAGTGACTCCATACAAACTTGTATAAGCATTGAGCCTTAGGGAAGTGTGACTTCACCTAAACATTATATACACTAAATAGTTAGTTACATTAGATTTTTTTTCACTGATACAATATTCATTTTAGGCTCTTTAGATATATCTCATTGTTGGTGAACCATGTAAAAAACTATCTATGATAGTAATCTTTAAATTAAATATATATTTATGATATAATATGTGTATTAATTTGATAAATATAAGATAATCAATGGTTGAAAAATTGTTATTTATAACTAGGAAATAAAATCCTGAGGTAAAGATAAGAAGTTAAAATACTTAAATCTATTAACACCTTGATTTAACCATGTGTGTGTCTCGTGTTTTGAGGAAGAGTATGAAATGGAAAGGGGTTACGAATGTGTGGATAGCTTGGGGAGGACAATTGGGGTATCACTCATTTTTATAAAATTTATACAATTTTTTGAACAATCATAAAATAAAAAACATCCATAGGGTAATTGTGTACCTGGTCCACTAGGTAACTGTTGGACCTCACAATGCCACCCTAATTCTTCTATGCATTTTTGGTACCCAATACTATACCATTAGGTACTTTGTGGCTTCTTTTTTCAAAAATATATAACCCATACCATGGAGAATTTATCAAAACATGCACCAAGCCTTCGTTGACCCCTCAAAAAACCCAAAATGGACTAGTTACACATGGTCAAGTCAGAAATATACACAAAACATATCACATAAAAAACTCGTGCTTTTATAACCTCTCCACTTTAGAATTGGTTATCCTCAAACTACCTCTAACCAAACACAAAAAATCCAAAATAAAACCCTAACATGCCTCTCTAAAAGCATCAAGGCAGTGGTTACTGCATTTCAAAAATTCTCATGAAACCAATATAATAAACTATGAAAGAGATATCCCAATTATGTGTGCTCCTAACTATAAGATTTGTCCACCCAAACACACCACACTTACCCAAAACAACGATGGTTCCATCATTGACCATCACCCTAAAACTACACTTTCCATCCACCAACACATCATCTCTATACATCATACCTAATTCCCAAACCCAAAGCATAACATAGTTAGTCCTTTTATCAATAAAACACATAGTACATCGTTACCCATCATCAAAAAGTCTATCTTTTGATATCACACAAACCCTTGACTATCAGTAGATCTCCATATTACTTTGAAATGTTCATCTCAACTTCATAAAATTCCCCCAAACCCCATAGTTGAGACTCCTCGTATCTTAAAAGGGTCACACAATATGTTGGTTTATTTCACCACTATAGATCACCCTACCCATTTTCATTGAATAAGAACACAAATGAACTATAAGTGCTACTTTCCTACACTACTCTTAGTCCTACTTCATTTAGACAAGTATGACCAGATACACAACCACCAAATTATTGTGAAATCACTTGAAAATATTTTCTAAAGGAAAACTAATGTTACAAGATCAACACTCATTAGGTTGTACATCACACAGTTCTCAAATTCCCATCTTCCCACATTGATAACACATAGAAAAAAACTACACTAATGTGGAAAATATGATCCCATACATTTGATTCCATATTGGATATCCTCATATAAATTTTTATTTTTTCAAAAATCCAAAATACCCACCTTCCCTAAAACTGGTTTTAAACTATGTCTACTTATATTAGTCATATTTTTATATTCTATAAAGGCATAGTTTACTGATTTAAAAAATAATATCAACCTAAAAAATATTAAATTTTACTATAGTAGAATATCGATATCCAACATCAAATCGTCACACATATGTGGTCTCATATATTGCAAAAAAATGAAAACAAAGCCAATTCATGAACATAGAAACATAATCCTTGACTAATATCTCCCTATGAATAAATTAATTAACTTCCAGGCTCAGTTCACCCTTAGTATTATAGGGAAAAGATTCTCAAAAAACTCACCTCAAAATCCTTTTAAGACATCCCCTAAAATCTACCTTCCTCCACCTATATTCCCCACCAGGATTTCATTAGTACTCTAAAAATGTCGATTTCTAACTTCACCCTACACCATAGAGGGATTTCATGTTGATAAAATATGTTATGAACCAGATCAATCTATAACTTGACTATATAGGTACTACTCACCCCCAAAAATAGTGACAGATTTTGTGACTAAAACACTGTAGCCAAATATTCCATAGAAGGCCCAACTCCTTGATTCCCCTAGTAAATACTCTAAAAACCCATACATGATTCACTCGTAGATGATCATAAAACAGTCGTCCCAACTCAACTAGATATGATCTAGTTACCTTGTAACCTCATTATATGGATCTTTCATGTCCTAGTCCTCATGGACCACAACTAAATCACGATTTAGCACCACTACATCTTTTCCCTACCTGGGAAAATATGTACCAACCTCAAAAAATTATAATCCCCACTCTCTTACCACTCTAATAGATGTCTTTGAGGTGTTATATCTTTTTAAATCAAATAAAATTCTCAATACATTTATAATACCTGAAATTCCACAAATAATAACGGATTTAATTGACAGTATATCCCAGTATCCCATAAACCCACACGTAATGAACACCCACTGTTACACATAGAATCAGAGAAATCTGATTTTTTTAGTATAATCCCACAAATAAGTAATACCAAAAAATACTATATAACAAATTGTAGACACTTTAAATAAGTAGACCCACTTCTCCTGGTCAAATAATCAACACATGATGAATATGAATATTGAGTGATCCCTAAAAACCAGAAATGATTCCAGATAACACACCCACTAACATGTGTAGTCCATGAGTCAATCCGTAACTCATATAACCATCAAACACATGTAATGTTTTAGAATCATTAAAAAGTAATTCTAAAACCCCAAAATAACAACCCAAACCATGGTAACTTGTGAATCCCTTTAACATGTGTTAGTTAATAACCTATATATGGTCATTTTCCAAGTCATGTTCCTCATAACCCTCTAACTACCATTTTTAGTACACAATGTAACAAACTACCACTTTAAAACAACTGAAACCTAGATCTAGTACCACTTTATTGAATAAAGATCCTATTTTACCATCACTATGACCTAACTAGAGTACCACAAACCTAGGCATTCCACATCATATAGTAGAGGCTGTTGGACTTATCTATTTTGATAATCCCAAATCATGTTTCATTTATGTAAAGCATATTGTTCCTCTTATAGGATAATATTTTATGAGAAAATCATGTTTATATCAAAGTAGTAACTATGTATATTTAATCTCACTACTCTCTTGTTTAAGCTCATAGTTACAAATTTCTCTAAGTGCAAAGGTCACAGATGAAGGGTCACCAATACAAAGGTAATCGATGCAAAGGTCACCAATACAAAGCTCACAGATGCAATGGTCACCGACACAAAGGTCACTGATGCATGGTCACCAATTCAAAGGTCACCGATGAAAAGTTCACTGATTCATGGTCACTGATGCAAAGGTCACTGATTCATGGTCACTTATGCAAAGGTTAGAGATGCATAGTCACCAATGCAATGGTTAGCGAAGAAAGGTCATCGATGCAAATGTCACCAATGCATGGTCACCAATGAAAGGTCAACATTGCAAGGTCACCAATACAAGGATACTTTTAGGAAGGTTACCGATGGAGAGTTATCAATGGAAGGTTACATATGGAGATTTGTCTATGTAAGGTTACCGATGAATGCTACCGATGTGCATTTACTGTTGAAGCCAGCAATTATGAAGGCTATCGTTACGGGTCTACCATACTCTTATAATCTATAATTTTTCAAATTCTTAAGATTATTATGAAGTTCATATTTGATAAATTGAATTCTTTTGACATTAATTAATAAAAATTATAGAAATATCGTGAGACCGTATCTGGGGATAGTACGAGGTACGAGAAAGATTGCACATGATGTACTTATTCTTATTATCAGACCTCAAATAAAATATATAAGACCAAGGAAGAAAAATTTACATATAGAGAGGAATGAGAACCGTAAAAAAGAAGTCAAGAAAGGAAGAATGCATGAAAAAGAACTTACTTGAGAATAAGGAAAAATCATTGGAGCACTTTCACTATGAACCCACGAACTTCAAGAAGATCATTTTGGGAGAACATTTGCAAGGATGTCTTTTGTGTCTCATCAACTGCCGATCAATAGAATAAGCATAAAACTCAATTCCTGAAGGCTGGAACCTAGAGTTAGGACACTCTGTTTTGGAGACAACATCCAGAGAAATACTACCACAGCAAATTCTTCACTCCAAGGAGTCAAGGGCTGAACATCAAACAAATAGAGCTTTATAAACTCAAATATATATTATTAGTTAGATTGTGTTCTTTCATTTTACATTTCTAAGAAGTGTGTGTATGTATATTACACACATTGTCTTCTGTGCTTAAACTAGAGGATACAGAATATCCTCACATCAAATTTCACTTACCACTTGTTTCCCACATATAACTATTGAAGTGACCGTGTGTGGTATATATTCTTTGTTCCCCACGTATAACTATAGAAGAGGCCATGTGTGGCCTGTATTTTTTTAATTTCCCAAAAAAAACTATGGTAGAGTGTGTGAACCCTTGACAGTTTTTGAAAACTGTTATAAAGACTGATACATGTTGCGTATCGAATTTATTGTTAATATAAACTGCTTAGTGTAAGGTGATAACCAAGTGGAGAGGATTTAGTCTCAGCTTGGGACTGAACCTCTTGTTTAACACCTCTTTGTTATGACTTTTTCTATGCTCCGTTTTCTCTATTTTCTGCTGCATTTAATTGATAAAACATGAACTATTTTTCACTCACTTTGATAGTTAGTTTTGGTGAGTGTGTGTATGTTTTTAATTCAGTAAACTTGTTTCAAAATTTGGATAAGTGTTTTACATTAATTGAACTTAGTACTAATCACCCTTAAAGAATTCTATTGACCAATTAGACATCTATATCTCTACTTCCTTAATTAACTAGATCGTTTCAAAATTTGTGGTATTTTTAATAAAATGTTTTTAACAAAAATTTTATGTAGGAACTCAATCCCCCCCTCTTGAGATTCCACTTCGACCAACATTTGGTATCATATGTTTTAGTTTAGTTTTTATTACTACTACCTAAACTATTGTGCAATTTTTCAAATTCTTTAGCTGTGATTTTAGTGATATCTTTAAGATCTTAAATTTTATATCATATCTAAATTTTCTGTTCTTTACTATTCTAATTTACAATGGATAACAGAGTTGAGGGTCTACTAATAACATGAAACCTTTTTTAATATAAATAACTATTCTCAGTGGAAATTAAAAATGAAAATGTATCTAGAGATTATGGGACCTAAAATCTGAGACACAATTGAAGAATAACATGTATTTTATACTACTACTAGGGACACATGGTCTCAGTTGACTAAAGATACATATAATAATAATTGTAAATCAATGAATGCATTGTACTGTTCTTTGGGTGATGAAGAATTCAATCGAATATCATTCCTGTAAAACTACATATGAAATTTGGGATACTTTAGCAGTTTCTCATGACGGAACAACCAATGTTAAAGAAATGAGATTAAATACTTATACTATTAAATGTGATAATTCTAAAATGAAGTATGATGAACCTATCTCTGAAATCTATCTCATGTTCAATGAAATAGTGAATACAATGAGTCTTCTTGGGAAACCGGTGGGTAGTAAGGATCAGATTATGGGATTGCATTGATGCCTACCTGACAGATGGAGAGGAACTTCTATTTGTATTTGAGAATCTTGTGGCATAGGCAAGCTACCAATGAAGGAACAAATTAGAATGGTTAATATGTATGAAGAAGAGCTTAAGGTGAATCAAGAAGATGATAAAGAACCAAGAAATAAATCTGTAGCATTTAAGACTTCTACGTCAAAAAACAAAGATTATGAAAAGGCTCATGCTCCTATAGACACTTCCACTAGTGAAGACTCAGATTCTGACAGAGATGACGAGATGGCTCATCTTTATAGGATATTCAAGAAGTTCTACCAAAAGAAAAATTTCTTTAGAAAGTTAAACAATAAAGGATGGTATGACAATAAAGGATAATGTAAAAAAGGATAGAAAATGGAATGATAACACAAATAAGATAGTTTGTTATGAGTGTAAATGAAAAGTTCATGTGAAAGTTAATTTCCCCAATCTGAAATTTAAGAAGAAGTATGAAGACAAGGGAAAGGGATATAAAAAGGATATGAAATCTACATAGAGTGACTCAGAAGATAGCTCAAGTGGATCTGACACTTCTGATACTGAAAAAAACAAACATGCAAACCTGTGTTCCATGACAGAAACATCTGAGGTAACACCCAATTCTCCTGTAGATAATTCTTACTATTCTAGGAATGAAAGTGAGTCAAACAATGACGAAAATATGACAAAGGATGAACTATTTGAATATTGTGGAATGCTTGACGACACCTTTAATGAACTCAAGGATAAATATAAATTATTGAAAAGACATCATTCCTTAAATTCTAGTTATAAATCTGATATGGATATTGAAAAAGAAAAATGTGATAAACTGTCGAAAGAATATAATGAACTTAAATTATCCAATGAGCAATTAAAAAGATATCTTGAGATGTTTACTGAAGGTAAATACACCTTGACTCAGTTTCTTGGAAAACAAATTTCTCCAAAATATACAACCAGTATAGGATATCAACCAGGATAGAAAAGGATTATTAAAACTAAATTTGTTTCAAAATATGGATAGTTTACTGCTAGTTCATATTCTAGACCATCATTTGAAAAACAATTCTCTACAAGACCAAACAAATTTTTCATGTCTCAAAGCATATCTTTCGATTATAGGAAACCCGTGAGACATGTATGGGTTCCCAAATCATTACTTGCTTACCCCTCTAGACCCAAGAAAATATGGGTACCAAAGATACCCTAAAATTAATTTTTTTTCAAGAAACTAGTTTAAAGGGATCCTGTAAAACTTAATGGTACATGGATAGTGGATGTTCAAGACACATGATAGGATAATACTCATGCTTCAAGAGCCTAATTAAATTTGATGGTGTACATGTTACATTTGGTGATAATGGAAAATGGAAGATCATTGGCTTACGCCAAATTGGTAACCCAAATACTGTATTAATTTCAAAAGTAATTTTTGTTGATGGGTTAAAGTAAAATTTACTGAATATCTCTCAATAATGTGATGATGGTTTTAATATTAAATTTGAAAATGATGCATGCAATGTTTTTAAATATAAAAATGATTTAATATTCACTGATCTTAGTAATGAAAATGTATATGCGGTTGATTTAAATTCTTTAGCTAAGAAAAATGTTTCATGTTTAAATTCTTTTCATAAGGAATCCTGGTTATGGAATAAGAGATTAGAACACTACAATGTACAGTCACTTCCGAAACAAACTAGGAAAGGGTTAGTTAGAGACTTACCTAAATTGGAATTCCCACTTAACAAAGTTTTTAATCCTTTTCAAAAGGGAAAACAAAACAAAATTTCTTTCAAACCAACGAATGAAGTTTCTACTTCTCAACCACTTGAGTTGGTTCGCATGGATTTGTTTGAACCATCTACAGTTTCATGTTTAAATGGGAAGCACTATGTTTATGTTCTTGTAGATGATTTTTCTAGATATTATTGGGTATAGTTTCTAGATCACAAAAGTGAAGATTTTTCTTACTTCATTAAATATTCCATGTCTGTAGAAAAAATTAGTGGAAATAGAATTAAGACCTTAGAATTGATCATGGACATGATTTTGAAAATCAAGAATTTGAATCTTTTTTCTCACAGAATGGATATACTCAAAATTTCTCTACTCCTAGAACACCTCAACAAAATGGAGTTTTAGAAAGAAAAAATAGGGCACTTCTAGAGATTTCCCAGACTATGCTAAATGAGTATAATCAACCTATCTATTTTTGGTAAGAAGTTGTTAATACATCTTGTTACATTATAAATAGATTCTTAATTAGACTTGTTAATTATAAAACACATTATGAGCTTTAGAATAATAGTAATCCTAAGATTAATTAATTTAGAGTTTTTGGTTGCAAATTCTTCATCCTTAACACTAAGGACAATAATGAAAAGTTCCCATTCAAAAGTTATGACGGAATTTTCCTAGGTTACTAAATTAGTAGTAATTCTTATAAAATATTTTATAAGAGAATAAAATGTGTGGAATAATCAGTTCATGTAAAATTTTATGAGACTAGTCCACATGAACCCAAAACTGATGTTGAACTCCTTGAGTAAGATATGTCAATTCTGGACCTTAATGATAAAGACGGTGAGCCCTTAGTGAAAACAACCAGTTCTGTAAATTATCCTGAATCTGTGCATGGTGAATCTGGACCTATAAACATTCTAGAAGAGTCTAGTTAAACACTTTATAGAGGTATTATAACTCTCAAAAATCATCCTTTAGATGTTGTTGTAGGTGATATAAATAGAGGAACACAAACTATAGCCTCTTTGAAAAACCTGGTTAAACATTTATCCATTCATTCATAGCTTGAACCTAAAAATATTGATGATGCAATCAATGATGAATTATGGTTGATAGCTATGCAACAAGAATTAAATCAGTTTGAAAGAAACAATGTTTGGGAATTAGTAGAAAGATCTAAAGACATGATGACCATAGGCACTAAATGGGTGTTTAGAAATAAAGTTCATGAATCTAAAAACATAGTTTGAAATAAGGCTAGAATATTTGCACAAGGATATTGTCCATAAGAAGGAATATACTATGAGGAAACCATTTCACCTGTGGTTAGACTAGAATCCATTATGATACTACTAGCTTATTCACCTCATTTGAATTTAGAATTTTATCAAATTGATGTCAAAATTTCTTTTTAAAATGGGTACATAGTTGAGGATATATTTTTTGAACATACCCTTTGTTTTACAAATCCCTATTTTTCAAATCATGTATTCATACATTCAAAATACCTATATGATCTGAAACAAGCTCCAAGAGCTTTGTATGACAGACTAAGTTCTTTCCTTGTTTCAAAAGGATTTACTAATGGAATAGCGTATCATACTCTTTTAATTAAAATTATTTTCAAAGATGTTTTAATAGTACATATTTATATAGATGACATTATTTTTGGATCCTCTAACAATTAATTATGTATGGATTTTTCAAAAATGTTGCACGATGAATTTGAAATGAGATTAATGGGGGAACATAAATTTTTCCTTATATTTCAAATTTTTCAAGATAAAAATGGTGTTGTTTTAATTCAGAGTAAATATACCAAGGATCTTTTGAAACGTTTTGGTTTGGACTGCAATAAAGGTAGTGATAATTCTATGCGTACCACCTATAAGTTAGATGCTGATGAAACTGGTAAACCAGTGGATCAAACCAATTAAAGATGTATGATTGGAATTTTTCTCTATCTTAATGCTATAAGACTTGATATTATATTCAGTGTATGAATGTGTGGTCGCTTTCAATCCAATCCTAAAGAAACTCATTTAAATGATGTTAAAAGGATTTTTTAATATCTCAAGTATACTACAAAATTAGGACTGTTTTACCCAAGAGGAAAATTATTTTATTTAATAAGGTATTCAGATGCTGATTTTTTTGGTTGCAAGTTTGATTGAAAGATAACCTCTAGAACATGTCATGTTTTAGGCAAGTTACTTGTATTATGGTGTAGTAGGAAACAGAATTTGAATGCACTGTCTACTATTAAAGCTGAATATATAGCCGTATGGAGTTTTTGTGCTCAAATTTTATGGATGAAACACACTTTAATATACTATGGATATCAATTCAAACATGTATCTATAAAGTTAGATAATACAAGTGCTATTAACATCTCTAAAAATATAGTATCTCGTGCAAGGACAAATCACATTGATGTGAGACAAAACTTCTTAAGAGTTCATTATCAAAGATGTGATATCACTCTTGAATTCATTAGTATTGAACACCAATTGGATAATATTTTCACAAAGCCTTTGAATCCTGAGATGTTAAATTACATCAAACATAAGTTAGGTATGATAAACTATAAGGTTTAGAAACCTCACTGTTAGAAACTTCACTGTTGGACCTCACTATAGGACCGCACAATTAGAAACCTCACAATTGGACCTCGTTATTAGAAAACATTCTGTTAGAAACCTCACCATTGGACCTCATCGTTAGAAACCTCACCGTTAAAAACCTAACTATTACAAACCTCACCGTTGGACCTCACCATTAGAAACCTCACTATTAGGGACCTCACCATTAGAAACCTCACCATTGGACCTCGCCATTGGACCACACCATTAGAAACCTCACCGTCAGACCTCACCATTGGACTTCACTATTAGAAACCTCCCCGTTAGAGACCTCACAGTTGGGAAACTCACCATTATAAATCTCACCATTAGGAACCTCACTGTTGGACTTTTCCATTGGACCTCACTGTTAGAAACATCACCGTTAAGAACCTCATTGTTGTTACCTTACCGAGAGTCGATGTTTTCGGGATATAGATTTTTCTCTACCAAAATCTAAAATGTTTTCTGCATTACTTATTTCTTTTATGTAATCCTTTTTTCAATCCCTAATTGATAAAATTAAATTACATACCACATTTTGATCGACCTCAAACTCTCTCCTAAATTTCATTCTCCCAAACCTCAAAACCAAACCCTCTACCAAAACCCATGAACCAATTCAAATCTCATGTAAATACTGAAGATACCATTGGTCAGTGATGAAGGAGATGTGCCAAATCCAAAGAGATTTCGAGATAAGTCGAGTAGTGGAAGAAAAATAGTGGAAAATCCATTCAACCCTCATATGTCGAAGAGGGAAATCGTACTTGAAAAAGAGATCTGTTCCGAATGGTTTCTGACGAGCATATCTTTAGTTCTGAAGGAACATGTAGCTCAAGGCTGGGTTGAATGATTTGTAAACAACAATGGAACCAATTACCTGATGTTAGTGAAGGAGTTTTATGAGTTCTTGAAATTCAAATAGACTGAGGATGATAAAAAAAATGTCTTCAAGGGTGAATGGGATGAGTATGAGTTTTTCCTCTATTGAATTGGATGAGTGTCTAAGAGTACCACATGAAGTGATTCATGATTTCTACTCAGGAGTGGTTCCTCCCAATACAGATTTCTTCTATTATGAAGATGCCTTATCCATACTAACAGGGAGTGAGATCCCTAAGAAAGTCACTACTACTGAAATGGACAGAGAAGAAAAGGTATGGTTTTAGTTTTTCCAGCATGTCTTGATTCCCAGGAGAGGGTACTTTGCTACATTGAAATTTCATGATGTATTTATTTTATATCTATTGAATCATGGAAATAAGATAATCTTTTGTAGGATTTTGATGATTCAATTAAAGGATATGACAAAACCCTATTCCAAATCCAATTCCTTATTTCATTCTAGATTAATGTCCTTAATGTTGAAGGTGAAAGGATTTTCAAAAGATAATGAGGAAACAGTTGTAGTAAGGGACAATTTCTGCATTACAAAGGTAATTTTCAAGTTGTTGAAGATAAATTATAACCCCTAGAAAAGAATATGGGTACATGATGAGGCGAAGATATATAAGTAATTCAACCCTGTCACTCATCCTACTAGGCCTATGGATAATAGAGACCCCAATCTAAAGCCTAGTGAAGTAGATCCTCCATATTTTGATGAAGAAGGAGAAGTTGTTGTTGTTCAAGAAAAATAGGATTCCCCTATAGATAATAGGAGTGATCCAGACTTTCCCTCCAATCATTGAGCTAATATTTTATAATTTGGTGAGCCTAGTCCACAAAAGATATTTCTTAGAAGGGAGATATTCATAAGGGACAATGATGATGAAGAGACCAGTTAAGAAGAAGGGAAAGAAAATTACTTAAGAGACACCAGAGAGACCTTGGATAAGGATGAGGACATTGAATCCAGTTATGATGACTTCGAGACAGCTGCTAATACAAATGGAGAGGAATTTATTAGTCTTATTCCCTTGATAGGGAATATAGAAATGGTTTAAAGTATATATTATTAGGTTTCTGATTTAGTTGAAGCTGTAATTGTTTTATAATTTTTTGAAGATTCTATGGTGGAAGTGTAAGTGGACCCTTTTGTTGATGCAGTTGCTCAAGGAGGTATGGCCGAGCTGAATGTGGTTGATTATGAGAATTCTCCAAGTGAGAGGGGAGGAACTTGTTTCCACAGTTTAAATTAATGTTGCTATTGGAAAAGAGGATTGGTCAGAAGACCCTAGATCTGTGGTCTTAGTCTTTGATTATGGTGACTTTGATGATGACCAGCCTATCAGATGTCCTCCAATTCCTACTGTTTCAGAAACTGCTATTGGGAAGCCAGTGGTTCTTTTTCCTTGTGACTATGTGAAGATAGATGATTTGGAATCAATGAAATCGGATTTTAAGACCCACTTTGATGAGATATTTTTTTAGTTAGATAGGGGTATGACTCATAATCAAATATTTGTCACTTATATAATGGAAAGGCCAGTTTTTTCCTTTCACTCCATCCTACTAGAGGAGGTAAAGAACTATCAGAATGAGATTAGAACCGTGGAAGATTGTATGGAATATATGAAGCATTCTATTTCCACATTAGAATCCTACATAGTTTCAAGGGTTCAGGTGGGAAAAGATCTTTGATATGTTAAAAGTGTGGTTCATCAAATTATCATTGTGTTTGTGGACTTTAAGATGTCTATAGAAACACGTGTTAGTGTCAAAGATGATGATCTGAAGAGGATGATCAGTGGGCCCACTAAATCTTTTAAGGAGACTGTGGCTTTCACAATGGAACCTCTATGTGCATTTGTTTCATCTTCATCCTCTCCTTCTATTGATCCACAAGCCTTCATGTTGGTTGTTAGAGAAGAAGTTGACAAGTTCTCTAGTACTAGTACCTCAAATCCTCAGTCTATGACTTAGCTTATTTCCACTACTAAAGAAATTCGAAATTTTGTGGGAAATTATTGTAGGGAAGCTTCTCAAGATCAGAAGTCCATCAAAGAGCGTGTTCATTTATACTAAAAAAGGGTTTATAATAAGCATCAAATGGATGTTCACTTCATGTTGTTTCTATAGAACTTGAGTATTCCACCTATTACTCAAGAATTTAAGGATCAGGTAAGTAGGGTTAAAGAGTTGACTCATGCCTTGGAGAAATTATTGTAGAATAAGGATGATTATATCTCAGCCATTGAGAGAAGAGAAAGTATTATTATGGATTTTAGAAACCATTTTTTACCCTTCCTACATGTGGACTACACTCCCATCATTGTTCCTCCAGCCTTGCCTTCTACCTCAACTGCCTCAGGATCTACCAGTGATGCACTAATGATGACTCATGTACATGCAATCAGATGTTTTACCCCTATTATTCCCCAGATATCTATGCACAATAGGTCTATTGATGCTTTTTTTCCCACTCCTCTAACCCTATTGATTGTCATCCATCAGCCTATCCCTCCATCTTCAGAACCTGCCTCCTCACATCCCAAAGAAAAATATCCCATGGCCGTCTCTGATGTGGATTGAATGTGGGATGTCTTAGTAGATAGGGATCTTTGTAACATGTTTGAATATTATACTTTTGCTTCATTTCTGGAAAATCCCCTTTTTTTCTTTTTGTCCTCCTTTATTTTTGTTAATCACCAAGGGGGAGAAATTTTTAAGCTTGAATCACAAAGTTACCCAAAGGGGAAGACATATTTAAGTTAACTGGAATGTTTTCATATTTATTCCATCTACTTTTTCCCAATTCATTTTGTTCAATTTTATGAATACACACCATTGAATATATTAGAAAATGTTCTTAACCCAAATTTAGAAACTACTAACATAATTTGTGATTATCAAAAATGGGGAGATTGTTGGGCTCACCTATTTTGATAATCCCAAATCATGTTTCATTTATGTAAAGCATCTTGTTCCTCTTACCGGATAATCTTTTATGAGAAAATCATGTCAATATCAATGTAATAAGTATGTAGTTTTAATCTAACTACTCTATTGTTTACTCTCACAGTGAAAAATTTCTCTAAGTGAAAAGGTCACTGATGAAACGTCACCAATGCAATGATCACTGATGCAAAATGCCACCGATGGAAAGGTCACTGATACAAAGGTCACCGATGATTGGTCATCGATGCAAAGGTTTACTATGCAATGGTCACTGATGCAAAGTTCACCGATGCATGGTCACGGATGCAAAGGTAACTAATGCATGGTCACCAATGCAAAAGTCATTGATGCATGGTCACTAATGCAGAGGTCACTAATGTCAGGTCACCGATGCAAAGGTCACCGATGTAAGTTCACTGTTTCAAGGTCACTAATGCAAGGCAACTGTTAGGAAGGTAACCAATGGAGGTTTGTCAATGGAAGGTTACTGATGGAGAGTTATCGATGCAAGGTTACCAATGAATGTTGTCGATGTGCACTTACTATATAAGCCTACTGTTGTGAAGGCTACCATTACCAGCCTACCATACTCTTCTACTCCATACATTTTCAAATTCGTGTGATTATTCCAACGGTCATTTTTGATAAATTAAATGCTTCTAACATTAATTATTACTGATTGTAGTCATATCAAGAGACTGTATCTGGGGACAGTGTGAGGTATGAGAAATATTGAACTTGATATATTTATTCCTATTACTGGACCTCAAATAAAAAAGGGAAGATTATGGAAGAAAGAAATCCATATAGAGAGGATTGAGAAGTGAAAAAAACGAAGTCTTGAAAGGAGGAATACATGGAAAATAACTTAATACAGAACAAGGAAGGACCATTAGAGGACTTTCACTATGAACTCAAGAAAATTAAGAAGAACATTTCAGGAGAACAATTTTAAGGCTTCCTTCTATGTCTCATCAACTCTTGATCAACATAAGATGCAGAACACTCAATTCCTGAAAGCTAGAACCTAGATTTGGGACACTCTTTTTTGGAGAACACTTCTTGAGAAATACTCGAACAAAAAATTCTTCACTCCAAGAAGTCAATATTTGAACTGAAACCAAATTGATCTTTTAAAACTTAAACTAATAATCTTAACTCTACCATGTTCCTTCATTTTACATTTCTGAGAAATGTGTGTCTGTCTATTACACACACTTTCTCATGTGCTTAAACTGGAGGATACTAATATACTCATATCAATATTCACATACATATAGAGAGGAATGAGAAGTTCAAAAAAGGAATTCAATAAAGGAGGAATTCATGAAAAAGAAAATATTGGAGAAGAATGAAGAACCATTCGAGCACTTTCACTTTGAACCCAAGAACTTCAAGAAGATTATTTTGGGTGAACAATTTCAAGCTGCCTTTAGTGTCTCATCAACTCTTGATAAACACAAGAAGTAGAAAACTCAATTCTTGGAAGCTAGAAGTTGGATTTGGGACACTCTGTTTGGGATACAACTTCCAGAGAAAGACAAACACTGCAAATTATTCACTCCATGGTGTCAAGAGCTGAACTTCAAACAAATAGAGCTTTATAAACTCAAACTTATAATCGTATATATATTGTGTTCATTCATTTTGCATTTATGATAAGTGTGTGTATTTCTATTATACACACTGTATCATGTGCTTGAACTAGAGGATACTGAATATACTCACATCAAACTTCACTTACATCTTGTTTTCTATGCATAATTGTGGAAGAGACCATGTGTGGTCTGTACTATTTTTTTTTCAAGTAAAATAATGGAAGAGACTCTGTGTGGTCAGTATTGTATTTTTTTCATGAATAACTATGGTCAAGGGTGTGAACCCTTGATAGTTTCTGAAAACTATTGTAATGCCTGATGATAGCTGTGTATCATGTTTATTGATAATATAAACTGCTTGGTGGGAGGTGATCACTAAGTGGAGAAGATTAAGTCTTGTCTTGAGACCGAACTTCTTGTTTAACTCCCATGTGCTCTACATTTTTTTGTGCTCTATTTTCTCTATTTTTGGATACTTGTAATATCTAAAACATAAAACTACTTTTCATTCACTTTGGTTGATAGTTTTGGGGTGTGTGTGTGTGTATGTTTAATTTAATAAACATGTTTCAAAATTTGAAGAAGTGTTTTACACTACTTCAACTGAGGACTAATCACCCTCGGAGAAACCTTTTGGCCAATTAGACATCTATATCTCTACGGCCTTAATTAACTGGGTCTTTTCAAAATTTTGGGGATCAGTAATGTAATGTTTTTAACAGAAATTTTAAGTGGGAACTCAATTCACCCCCCCCCCCTTGAGATTCCACTCCAACCATCAGAGGCAACTAACTGGAGTAGAAGGTCTAATGTGTGATCATGGTGATAATATACCATCATAAGAAAGATACGACAACAGAAACTTAGGTAATGACAATGTCAATATTCCAACACCATTAATAATAAAAGGTAACAAAATGTGATAAACAATTACATTCCTATAATATTATGTGACTCATAACAAGTCAAATTGTATCACTCGTAAGTGGATTATTTATAAACATTTCCTAAAATAAAATATAATAACAACTCAAATACAACACTAAGGGATTTCTTATTCCATCTCCCAAAAAATAACCACTGACACCCTATTTACATCCATGAAAACACAGGACAGTATACTCAAGTTATATTTCACATTAACCTTCATGTATCCTAAGAAATAAAGTGTTCATGCATCCTATGGTTTCCATGTAGGTTGTGAGTATCATAAAAATAGGCCAATATGAATAGTGTCCCTAGATAATATCCACATTTATCTGAGTGCGTGAAAATAATTATATATGACAGCAATGAATTTAAAACCCATGACCCACCACATTCTCGACCAGCCATGGGCTATCTTGCGATAAGATTTATCCAGTTCTGAAATGGTGCAATGTACTCATAGTCTGACCAAATCCTTAGGGGGGGATAATGCATCATCCACGACCTATAACCTAGTAAATAATTCAACACAATTACCTTGAATTTCATTTAATGATGCATCAAAAAACCATCATTAATCAATGATAAACCTCACTTTTCAACTCAATGACTATGAGGAATCCAATTTTTTGAGAGAATTACACTCCTAATTGGTTATCAATTTCACCCATGGAATCCATTTCTAACATCAATGATGTATAACACGTCAAAATTTTGAAAAAAAAAGAACATTATAATTGATACTTTGTATGACATTCAACACTAGTAACATAAAGGAATATAATATCCTAAGACATTATAATATAATTAATATTTTAAATAAATACATGATATAGATTTAAATGCACCCAATATTAATTTATCACGTGTTTCACTCAACAATTATATTATTCAATGTATTGGGTTACATGCAAGGTTGTGTTTTACCAAGAAATAATATTTTATTAAAAATATTATTATTTAATACAATTACATATAACCGAGTTGTAAAATTTGTAGTTATGAATAATATTAACTAACTTATGAAAAATTATTTTTTATATAAATATAAAATTAATTCATTAGTTACAAATTTATTAGAAATTAATATAAGAACCAATTTAATATAAAGGGAATATTTTTGTAAAAAAACTATGTGTATGCCCACAAAGCGATCTTGTACTAATATATTAATGTAACTAAAGTTAGTAAGTAATACTAATTTAATATATATATATATATTATTATTATTATATTTAACATTTTTAAACTTCATTGAATATATATGATAGTCGAATTATAAGAACAAACCCAATTTTAGGCAAAAAAACATATATTTTTCTAAAGATAGATTTACCTCCTTTTGTGGAGAACCTATTTAAATCCATTTTTTCACGTTTATAAATTTTATATGTAAAATTGGGCTTTATTTTTTAAATTTAAGCATCAAATTTAGTTTATGGTGAATTTTTTGTATTTTTATTTGAAGTTTCGTTTTTTTTGAATTGTGAAAAATACAGAATTATAATTGAAAACTTATTTTTTCTTGGATTTATTTATATTGTTCAATGATGTTTTTGTATTTTTAAAGTAAAATTAGTTCTTTTGTACATTAATTAATCCATTTCTGTTCATTGAAATCAATTTACCTTTGAAATTGGATATAAACACTTACCAAACTTTTCAATATTTTTACATTAAAGCCCCACTTTATCGTTCCGTATGTAGGATTAAATTTAAATTAATTTATACAACATCTGTGATTGGAATTTTGAAAAAATGATTCAATACATTAATTATTCAAAATTTAAAATTCCTAACAATTTAAACTTATATTTTAAAAAATAATATTAGTAAAATTAATTAAATTTAATTACAACGATTTAGTGAAAAAATATCTTAACAAGGGACCAAATCATTAACTTAATAACCACAATGACCTATAAAAATGTCCAAAATCCTTTTTATGTACATAATTATACCCAATACTCTATTTTATTTAATTTTTTCATTTATCATTTCCAATATTCACAGTAAAATTTTTTGATGAATTCCCTTTTCAAAAATTTAAAAAAATGTCCCTCCTCTTCCATAATAAGATAGATCTCAACCCTCCCCCTTCCACACAACCATGAAGACACTTTTGGTCGATGAAAATATTCCCAAATATCTCTTCAGCATCCCTAACCTTATTCTATAAGACTTTCCTTTGTAAGAAATATAACCAAAGAATCCCTTTGCTGCAAATCAAAAGGAGTTATCCGAATTAGAGGTAACACCCTTCCTCAAACTCTTTTGTTTAATTTTCATTCTCCACCACCTCAAATATTATCATATAATGATAATATAATAAAAAAATTATCTAAAATTTAATTATATATGTTTTATTATAAAGGTTATACCTACACTTACACACACTTACATTTAATGGGTAACAAACTTACCATTTATGTGTATGATGAACTACCACCCCACAAAATGATATCATTCATTTTTTTCCATTACCAACTATCATGGTTGAGAATTATGTTGGAAATATGTTTATATAATATAAATATATATATGATATTTATCATATATTTATGATTATGTAATTTTTATATAACACATACCCTTATTATTTTTCTTTAGTGTAAATACGATAACATCATTTGTAAAAGTGTAGTCTACTGCCTCTCAAAGCAATTTGATTCATTCACACTATACATTGAATGTATAAAGAATGGTTTTAATAAAATGATATGATGTATATGAAATAAATATGATACTTTTTTTATAATATACATATATATAATTTAGTTTTCATTCTTTTAATATGAAAAATAAATGAATGTAGTGTTCATGTGTACGTACGAGCTACAGTCTCCCTGAACAATGCAGTCCATTTCTTATAGTCAAATATTATAAATTATTATAAATAAATATATAAGGAATATATATATGATATTTACATCATGTTTTAAATTATCTATATTATGAAACAATGAAAGGAACAAATAGTATCAAGTCAAAAAATACTTGAGAAACTAGGCAATTAACATTCAGAAAAGTGAAAATAATGAAAGATTACTAAAAGTGAGTAATAAAAAATTATAAGAATATAATATATGATATAATAAATATTAATATAATTATAGAAAAATTAATTAAAATTTTAAACCCATTATATTGTAATTTAAATGATTTACACCTGAAATGAAATGCATGGTAAGGGATTTCCATCTCACTTTTTACATCTGAGAGATAAATGTCATACTCGCCACTTACTAATTTTTTGTGGTGTATATACAACAATTTTGATATATTATATCATGAATTTTTTTATATTCATTGCATTTTAATTTTCAAATTTAGTCATTTCTTCCATGGAGATTTTAGTTAAATGTTTCCAAATGGTAAAGAATTTCATAAACTCATTCCTTTACATTTTGTTATATTACTTCCTCGTTGTTGTTAAAATTTTTAGATTATGTGTTTGATTAGATTTACTATATATATATTTATTTCAACTTGATTTATCTGTATTTAAATTTGAAAGATATAATATATTCATTGGTTTATTCTCAGGTCAATGTTATGGTATTTTCAAGTGTTTGGTTCACAATCTCATTTTGTTTATGATTTTTTACACATGATTTTTACATAGAATAAATTGTTTGATAATTTTATAATAAACAGATTAATGTTATTATCCTCTATTTATTTATTACCTTTTACAATTAATGGTACCATTTTCCCACTCATTCATGATAAAAATGTTTTATAAATTGTTTTTAAGAACAACTGATTTCATTTCTCTCTTCCATCAGACAACCAATTTTCTTCCAAAAATAATGTTTTATAGAAATGTTTTCAAAAAACAATTTAACCGTTAAAAAATTATTTATTATGAAATAATTTACCCTTTTTTTATTTTAAAATGTTTTCAATGTAATCAACTTTTCTCTTTCTGAATAAGTCATTTTTATAACCTTTTATAGTGTAAAAGGAATGTTATTTTTACCTTATAATAAATATATAGATTTACCTATCTCCATATCAATAAATATTCCTTTTAATGTTTAAAAGGTTTGTTTTAAAATCAAATGACTAAAAAAATTAAAGAAAATGAATTTAAAAAAAAAATTCAAAATAAAAATTATATTTTCCAAAAAAATGCTTTGAAAAGATATTATTATTATATTAATATTAACCAATGGCAAAAACCCTTTATTTTTACTTAATGTGGGATATGATGTATTTATACCATATTTTTTTATTCCACTAGATGGTTTTTTCATTGATTTATCCAAGGATAGGATTGATATTCACTCCCTTGATTCCTTTGTTAGTCCCTTTGAAATATTCAGTTTCCTATGATCATTAGACATTAAATTTAACCTAATTATCCATATCATTTATCATGGATATGTTTATTGCCTTAACCATATACCATTTCTACATATTTTATTTTCTTGGATTACTATTTTATTAATTGGTAAAATATTGCTAAATATATATTCATTATTTAATACATATATTTTATAAGGTATATTATTTAATTTGATTTTTTGATATGAGGAATGATTTGGACTGGCAATGTAGGGCGGGTAATTGACTTTATATACACCCTTGATGAATTGACAAGTTCTCATGAGACTAAAAATTTGTAAAAATTAAATGGGTTTCTACCTATAGTTTTAAACCATCATGTGAATGGTCTTGATGGTATAGGATTCCATGTTCCTGGGACGTCATGTCCAATAATTAAGCATTTCCTTCATTTTTATTCAGTATTTACTATCCATAATATTTTCACCATTAAAAATTTTATGGGTTAATTTCATAATTATTTATTTAATTTAATGTAATGGGGATTCAGTAATTACATTGCCATATTGATATTTCTTTATCTTCATATTTGAACAGAATGTGTTTCTAGTTACTTACATTTCCATATTGTTTACGCACTTCCTAATCAGTTTACTGATGTAATTTAATGTGTCTTCTTTTATTATCATGCCATATTTATCATTGTAACGCCCTAACCCTAGCTACCCAGAGTTAGTGCATTACATCGTAACATTGGCATGATCACAAAAGATCAAGTCTCGAAAGACCGATTAGTTTAGTAGCCCTGAAAACACTAGATACATTCATAAATGTTACATTACATCATAAGGTGAAAAACTACAATAACAAAGTCTCCATAGTCCACACTCATATCCCCTTCTGACTATCCCTGTAGGTCATTCATAAAATACTTCTTCACATCCTGAAAAATATTAAAACGTTGAAAGAGGTGAGCTCAGATGCTCAATAAGGATAATAATATAGCAGAAGCTTTCATAAATAAACTTTAACATTTAAGGCAATGTATAACTAAAACAAAATCCTTTTAAACTTGAACTTTAGCATAATATGGAAAAAGTAAAATGAAATAATGTCATTTACTTACTCACATAAATATTCTACTAGTCGAATAATCACATGAAATATCAATAACCACTTTCATAATGATGGAATGCATAATGCCAAACTATCATAACCACGTAGGCAAGGCCTCATGCCAAGACCACAAATAAGATTTTGTCAAGGCCTCGTGCCAAGACAATAGTTTGTCTCATGAGACCTGCCGATGCATAGAGGAGCTATAGCAGGCTCCACCCGTCACTTATTATGTCCAATGCATTCCTCATATGAATAGGTTTAAACATATCATAAACCATAACATAATCATATCACATAAAACATGCATAAAGAAAACATAACATTTCCACATTTCAATCATAAGATATCAATACAAAAAATTGATATAATAAAAACACTTTCAAAACCATTTTCAATACCAAAATAAAATAAAGTTAAAACTTTGTATTTTTTTCATTAAAAAAAGTAATGGCTTGTAGAGGAAGCCGAAACTCAAATAATGGTCACGGCGGCGGAGATGTCATTGTTGCCGCATACGTACGACAAGAAAAACGTTCCTTATTGTCGTTTAGTAAAAACACTTCATATAGAAATATTCCTTTTGAATAAATGTAAAAGTCAAAGGGGTTTATACACTGTATAAAAGAAATTTGTGTATAAAACAAAATATGCCTCAATGAAAGGAGATTGAGACCAAGTCCTTACAACGATCATTTTTAAAATAAAATAGATCTATTATGTGTATTCACTGTATGTACACATAAATAAATTACAAATACAATATAGGTAATAATAATATCATGACATAATTTGAATGTAGGAGATTAACCCAGAGATTGGAAATTGGGTTAAGAAATTCCCTTACCTTGTGTCCTGTCTTGACTCGACCGTTCTTTAACCTCCTGAATAATAAACTAGAGTTAATTTATAATTTCATAAGAACCTTTTTCATGTTTTTTATTCCTTTTATATCACTTATTACCATGTTATGAACATTATGTATTTATTTAAGTTAATAACGGTCGTTTTGTAGATCTTTGGTACTTGAGTCAAAAATACTCTTCTTATAATTACAAGTTATTCATGTGGTGAAATATACATTATATCCATAATTATATTCATGATATAGATATCATATATCTCATATATATCCAGTATATACATGAATTTATAATATTCCATAACATTTAGAGGTAAGAAATGAAATGCACCGTTCATGGAGACGGTAAGCCGTACGTACGCATGAACACTACTTTCATTTCTATTTCGTATTTAATGAAATCATAATGATATAAAGGTATATTATAATTCCAATATAATATCATATATAATATCATTTACTCCATCCTTTATACATCCCACATATGGCATTAACGATTCAAATCACTTTGAGGGGGCGGTAGTCCGCACTTCCTAAAATGAAAATATCGCGTTTACCCATAATGGAAACAAGAAAGTAATGACATAAATGAAAAATAAAGAACCTTAAGTAAAACATAAACATATTATATATCATATATAAATATAGTTACATCTTAATGGCCACCTTTTAAGGTGTTATATGAGTGTTGAACAATCATCATTTCATGAGGCAGAAATTCGTCATCCACAGAAATAGTATGTTCTTTAACCATTAGATGTAGGTGTGTGTAAGTGTAGCTCGAATAATTCTCATAACAACATCCTAGTATATTGAGGATACTGGTGTTGTTACAAAAGAAATGAATAAAAAGAGTTTAGGGGGTTGGATAATCAAAACAAAACAAAATATCATAAGAGAAGACATTACCTTAAAATCGGGTAACTCTTTTGATTTGGGCCAAAGGCTTCCTTGGGAAGCATTCTGCCCAAAGTGAGGCTTCTATGAGTAAGGGAGGGAAGGTGGGAAATTATTTGGGCAGAGGTTGGCCGAGAAAAAAGGCTTTGAAAGTGTGAGTAAGGTGGTAGTGGTGGGGGCCTTTTATAAGTGGAGAGGAGGGGCACTCTTGGAAAGATTGAAATGTTACTTTATTAAGAAATGCTTTTCAGATTATAAAGGTCCCACAATTATATAATTCGAGGATAGGATGATAAGGCTTCGAAATCCACCCATCCAATAGGTTTTGGACATGTGTAGTTCTTAGATATTACATTATCTTTCCATTTTATTTAAATCGTTAAATAATGAGGTCATCGTTGCATCATCATGATGTCATAAATAATTTAATTTATTTAATGTCTAAAAATTATAAAACAAATACTATGATGTAGGAAATATTTTTAGCTTTCCAATTACTATTTATAATAAAAAATATGACATGTATAACCTCATGTAAAAAATTTTTTAGTAAAACATTTCATGATTGTGTCATTTTTTACTTTAAAATTAAATAAAATGCATTTATGTCATTTTCCAACTAAAGTGGCTCCATGGGGTCCCCAAGTTGACCCATGGATTTTCTTGGTCGGCCATGGCACATAAAATGATGGTAGGACATGTGTCAAGCTCATCTCATATTATTAAAACATTATTTTTACCTTAAACTACACTAATTACCTCTAATCGCGATTAAGAATTTAAAAGTTACTATTCACCAGAAATTATTTTAATCTCATTGAAACACATTTTACTTCTTAATGACAACCATTTATGTCGGATTTTTGAAATTCAAAACACAGAAGTGGTAAAATTTCATTTAAACGAAAAATCAGTTTTTATAAGTACCACTTAGTGGTTTCACTATTCATCAAAAATTGATGTTTTTCAGAAAAATCCCAAAAATTCACCCAAAGCTATATTTTATATTCCGATTTAAAAAATTAGGTCTATTTTACAAAATTCCAAACATATAAGTTGCATTAATTAATTTTATAATTAATTCCCGCTGTAACAACAAACAGCATGTTTTTAAGAAACAATTTATATCAAATGATTGACAATTGTTCATGCCCAATTTCAATGTTAAATTAATTCTAATGACCACCATTGGATAAAATGGTAAAAATATATTCTAATTATACTTTAAAACCACTCAATAGTATAATTTTTCACTATAAAATATTTTGATTAAAAAATTTGTTTTTAAGTATTTTTCACTATTCATAAAAAATTGGAAGCTCTCAGAAAATTACAAAAAATTCAACTTTGATAATTTCGATATTCTGAATACAAAAATGAAGTCCATTTTGAAATATAAAATTTATATAATTTCAAAAGGTGGGTATTACTATTTATAACTACTGCTTTGATTGGTCGCGGTGTGTTAGAATCTCGAACTTGCGTACAATGCAAGCTATTGCATTATTGAAAGAGAAGCGTATCGTGGAATCTCGGGGTGTTACATTCTCCCCTCCTTCAATAAATTGCATCCTCGCAATTTGAAATTTTTCTTTGAAAATAAAAGGTTGAAAATAGAAAATACCTTTGTGGAAAACCCACATCGGAAATATGGTTAATAAAATTTACCCTTAATAAGAGGGAATGGGAAATGAAAAAGTCACCACCAAATTATGATCTCAATAAGGAGAACATTGGTGGAAATTAGAGACATATAATTGGAGGGAAAAGGTAAATATTTGTAGGGAGTGATTGAGGTCATCAATCACAAACAAGTGTCAAATTGAGGGCCTCAAAGCCTTCAATCTATGTTGATTTAAAATATCATCAGTTCAAAAAGAAATAAGGTATTAGGATAACACAATTTTTTGTTTTAATATCCCTTTAATAAATTTTAAAAATTAATTTATTCATAGAATAAGATATAGGTATATATATATATTTATTCTTGACAAGTAGAGTTTCAATCTTCAACTAATTTCTACCACAAACTCATCTTTAAATCAAAAAGATAATATAACTCAAAAATATTCTATTTATCCTAATTGTATAAGGTTCCAAATATTAACACATACCATTTAGATTAGTAAAACTATTTTGTAATAACCAAGGACTTCCTGTAGGCTAGTGGTAGGTAATAAAGGCATGTCTCACTATGGTTGTGGGTTCGATTCCTGCAGCTTATCCGACGTGACGGGTTATTCCCCACCCTGCAGGTTGTCCTTTTCCTAAAACTATAGTATTATAATATTCCAAAAATAATCTTCATAAATTTTTTTAACCTTAAACAATACAATCCAAGGTTCAACTTAATCCATTCCAACCTATATAGTTATCCAAAATACCTCTGACCAGACTTTTTCTAAAAGGTCTCTAAATTCCAAAATCAATTGTAACATCAGAATCCCCAAACAAATTAAAGTTTCTCTTTTTGTCACATACTAAAAATATTATTACCTTCATCATATTAAAACCTTACTGAAATCAACAAGTACTGCAGTACAATCCTTATATATATATCACATTTTTCTAATAACCATAATATAATCCATGAGTTCAAAAGCACAAATACATTAATTATTTTTCTTCAACTGTAGTAACAACATAAGATTTTACTTGATCCCTTGGCCTTTTCTGTGGTATGTTTCCCAGACACTTAGGACATTCATTTTCATAATGACCCATTTCTCTACAATTGTAGCATTCAAAATTGATAGCCTCTTTCTTTCCCTTGCAATCACGAGCCTGGTGATCTTTTTCTCCACATTTATAACAAACTCACATTCCTCTTAGGAAAGCACCGGGGTGATTCTTCCCACAATTATCACATAATGGAAAATACTTCTGTACCTTTTTCCCTTTATCCGTCTCTTGTTCCACCGTTCTCTTCTTCTCTTTCTTTACTTTGTTGTCATAAGACTTAGAGAATTCCTTTTCTATCTTGATAGCACACGAGACAATATCTTTGTACGATGAGAAGAATTGAGATACTAAAGCTCTATGGAGAAATGGTTTTAACCCATCAAAGAAACGACCAATCTTACTTCTTGGGTTACGTATATAATCTGTTGTATGCCTCGCTAACCTTGTAAAGTTAGCCTCATACATTGTGACATTCTCATCCTCCTTTTGTCTCAGACTCAGAAATTGCCTTTCCATATCTGCTCGATGGTTATGAGGAAAATATTTTTCTAAGAAAATCTCTTTGAACTCCCTCCATTCCATATTCGATATGTCACCATCTTCCTTTGTGCTTTGAATCAATGACCACCATTGATCAACATCTCCAGTGAGGCGGTAAACTTCCATGACAACCTTCTCCCTTTCGATACTCCCGAAGGCATGGAATATTTTCTCTAAGGAGTTTATCCATTGCCCAGCTACTAATGGATTTGTACCACCATTAAATGTTGGTGGTTGTTGCCTCATGAAGCGGTCTAACATTGATCCTCCGTGTTGCGGATCAGGGTGCTCCATACGAGTAAGGTTATTATTCATAACATGAGTGAGTTGTCCCAGTGTGGTAATAAGTTGATCAGCACCAGTTGTATCTCCAACTCCACAATAATTATCTTGATCAGGAGGTAAATCCCTACATGGAGTGCGTGCATTGATACGGTTTCCATTCTTTCCACTAGGCGCCATTTCTAAACAATGGCATAAACTAGATTAGTTTATGAATCAAAATACATAATTCCATACTTGTAAAACACTTAACACTAATTGAACTATTTATGGATATAATCCATAATCATAAAAATGTTTTCTTTGAGGAAGTATATACTCATAACCCTTCATAGTGGTTTCTAAAAAAAATGAGAATTATCCTAAGCATATCCCCCGGGAGTGTCGTAACCAAGAGTGCAGCAAGGCCCGTTGTCGTGCACCAGTTCCCGTTCGAGTCTAGCTCAAAGCGGTGTTTTCGGGTTTTACCCCTAGGTACATCTGTGCCAGATCCGCCTCTACCTGCTCGTATCCAAACAGGGATGTATTGCTCGGAAAACTCACAAAATCTCTATAATACCAAAATTCTAGGAAGTTCTTATATACTAATCCATAATGTCTATCTTCGGGCTATGTGCTCTAATCAGAGTTTATCTAAATCTAGCTTCCAAGGTTAGTACTAAACTGCCTCTGATACCAACTGTAATGCCCCGACCCCAGTTACCCAGAGTCGGTGCACTACTTTGTAACATTGGCATGATCACAAAAGATCAAGTCTCGAAAGACCGATTAGTTTAGTAGCCTTGGAAACACTAGATACATTCATAAATGTTACATTACATCATAAGGTAAAAAACTACAATAACAAAGTCTCCATAGTCCACACTCATATCCTCTTCTAACTATCCCTGTAGGTCATTCAAAAAATACTTCTTCACATCCTGGAAAATATTAAAACATTGAAAGGGGTGAGCTCAGATGCTTAGTAAGGATAATAATATAGCAGATGCTTTCATAAATAAACATTAACATTTAAGGCAATGTATAACTAAAAAAAGCCTTTTAAACTTGAACTTTAGCATAATATGGCAAAAGTAAAATGAAATAATGCCATTTACTTACTCACATGGATATTCTACTAGTCGAATAATCACATGAAATATCAATAAAAACTTTCATAATGATGGAATGCATAATGCCAGACTATCATAACCACGTAGCCAAGGCCTCGTGCCAAGACCACAAATAAGATTTTGTCAAGGCCTCATGCCAAGACACTAGTTTGTCTCATGAGACCTGTCGATGCATCGAGGAGCTGTAGCGGGCTCCACCCGTCACTTATTAAGTCCAATGCATTCCTCATATGAATAGGTTTAAACATATCATAAACCATAACATAATAATATCACATAAAACATGCATAAAGGAAACATAACATTTCCACATTTCAATCATAAGATATCAATACAACACATTGATATAATAAAAACACTTTCAAAACCATTTTCAATACCAAAATAAAAGAAAGTTAAAACTTTGTATTTATTTTTCATTAAAAAAAAGTTATGGCCTGTAGTGGAAGCCGAAACTCAAATAATGGTCACGGTGGCGGAGATGTCATTGTCGCCGCATACGTACGACAAGAAAAACTTTCCTTTTTGTCATTTAGTAAAAACACTTCGTATAAAAAGATTCCTTTTGAATAAATGTAAAAGTCAAAGGGGTTTATACACCGTATAAAAGAAATTTGTGTATAAAACAAAATATGCATCAATGAAAGGAGATTGAGACGAAGTCCTTACAACGATCATTTTTAAAATAAAATAGATCTATTATGTGTATTCACTATATGTACACATAAAGAAAGTACAAATACAATATAGGAAATAATAATATCATGACATAATTTGAAAGTAGGAGATTAACCCAGAGATTGGAAATTGGGTTAAGAAATTCCCTTACCTTGCGTCATGTCTTGACTCGACCGTTCTTTAACCTCCTGAATAATAAACTAGAGTTAATTTATAATTTCCTAAGAACCTTTTTCAAGTTTTTTATTCCTTTTATATCACTTATTACCATTTTATGAACATTATGTATTTATTTAAGTTAATAACGGTCGTTTTGTAGATCTTTGGTACTTGAGTCAAAAATAAACTTCTTATAATTACAAGTTGTTCATGTGGTAAAATATAAATTATATCCATAATTATATTCATGATATAGATATAATATATCTCATATATATCCAGTATATACATGCATTTATAATATTCCATAACATTTAGAGGTAAGAAATGAATTGCACCGTTCCTGGAGACGGTAAGTCGTACGTACGCATGAACGCTACATTCATTTCTATTTCGTATTTAATGAAATCATAATGATATAAAGGTATATTATAATTCCAGTATAATATAATATATAATATCATTTACTCCATCATTTATACATCTCACATATGGCATTAACGATTCAAATCACTTTGAGGGGCCGGTAGTCCGCACTTCCTAAAATGAAAATGTCGCGTTTACCCATAATGGAAACAAGAAAGGTATGCCATAAATGAAAAATAAAGAACCTTAAGTAAAACATAAACATATTATATATCATATATAAATAGAGTGACATATTAATGGCCACCTTTGAAGGTGTTATATGAGTGTTGAACAATCATCGTTTCGTGAGGCAGAAATTCTCCATCCACAGAAACAGTATGTTCTTTAACCATTAGATGTAGGTGTGTGTAAGTGTAGCTCCAATACTTCTCATAAAAACATCCTAGTATATTGAGTATACTGGTGTTGTTACAAAATAAATGAATAAAAAGAGTTTACGGGATTGGATAAGCAAAATAAAACAAAATATCATAAGAGAAGACATTACCTTAAAATCAGGTAACTCTTTTGATTTGAGCCAAAGGCTTCTTTGGGAAGAATTCTGCCCAAAGTGAGGCTTCTATGAGTAAGGGAGGGATGGTGGGAAAGTATTTTTGCAGAGGTTGGCCAAGCCAAAAGGCTTTGAAAGTGTGAGTAGTGTGGTAGTGGTGGGGGCCTTTTATAAGTGGAGAGGAGGGGCACTCTTGGAAAGATCGAATTGTTACATTATTAAGAAATTCTTTTCGGATTATAAAGGTCCCACAAATATATAATTCGAGGATAAGATGATAAGGGTTCGAAATCCAACCATCCAATAGGTTTTGGACATGTTTAGTTCTTAGATATTACATTATCTTTCCATTTTATTTAAATCGTTAAATAATGAGGTCATCGTTGCATCATCATGATGTCATAAATAATTTAATTTATTTAATGTCTAAAAATTATAAAAAAAAATACTATGATGTAGGAAATCTTTTTATATTTCCAATGACTATTTATAGTGAAAAATATGACTTGTATAACCCCATATAAAAATTGTTTTAGTAAAACATTTCATGTTTGTGTCATTTTTTACTTTAACATTAAATAAAATGTATTTATGTCATTTTCCAACTCAAGTGGCTCCATGGGGTCCCCAAGTTGACCCATGGATTTTATTTGTCGTCAATGGCACATAAAATGAGGGTAGGATATGTGTGAAGCTCATCTCATATTATTAAAACATTATTCTTTCCTTAAACTACACTAATTACCACTAATCGCGATTAAGAACTTAAAAGTAACTATTCACCAAAAATTATTTTAATCTCATTGAATCAAATTTTACTTCTTAATGAAAACCATGTATGTTGGATTTGTGAAATTAAAAACACAGAAGTGGTAAAATTTCATTTAAACGAAAAATCAGTTTTTATAAGTACCACTTAGTGGTTTCACTATTCATCAAAAATTGAAGTTTTTCAGAAAAATACCAAAAATTCACCCTAAGCTATATTTGATATTCCAATTTCAAAAATTATTTCTATTTTACAAAATTACAAACATATAAGTTGCATTAATTAATTTTATAATTAATTCCCGCTGTCACAACAAATAGCGTGTTTTTAACAAACAATTTATATCAAAAGATTGACAATTGTTCATGCCCAATTTCAATGTTAAATTAATTATAATGACCACCATTGGATAAAATGGTAAAAATATTTTCTAATTATACATTAAAACCACTCAATATTATAATTTTTCACTATAAAATATTTTGTTTAAAAAAGTTGTTTTTAAGTATTTTTCACTATTCATAAAAAATTGGAAGCTCTCAGAAAATTACAAAAAATTCAAATTTGGATAATTTCGATATTCCGAATACAAAAATGAAGTCCATTTTGAAATATAAAATTTATATAATTTTAAAAAGTGGGTATTACTATTTATAACTACAACTTTGATTGGTCGCGGTGTGTTAGAATCTCGAACTTGCGTACAATGCAAGCTATTGCATTATTGAAAGAGAAGCGTATCGTGGAAGCTCGGGGTGTTAAAATTATTCTAAATGATTTATTACTTACTCAACTATATTTACCCTTACTAATAAATTTATATCATCTTTATTGGGTTTCCTTTTCCTAGGATTCTCTTATGTGTACTGAGAAAGTTATGCAAGGCTACACTATATGGAATAGAGTTATTATCTGCAACTGAAAAAAACTATTTAAATTATAATTAGTGTGTTAAATTGAAAAAAGAGTCCCATGTATCTGTCTAGTTTACAAACAAATACTAATCTATTTGGTCCTTTTGGATGAGATTTACTTGTATTCTATGTCAATGTAATGGTCGTACGACACTAGCTCTAGGCCTTCTTGGGTTGGGGAGCTACATTTGGTTTCAGAAAAATATTAATAGCCACCTTGGGAACTATATTTATGAATTAAAATATTAGAGGAAATAGTACTATGGTAGAATTTGAGGATAAGTATAGAAGAACGTCATAATTTTTGGTTCGATAGAGATTATGTGGTTTTCCTATAAATACATATCTCAATTAATATTATAATTGTATGTTGTTCTGGAACAGATGTACCTTGGGGTAATAACATAGAAAAGGTGTGTTGCTCTAGAAACTAGTGTAATAGGGATACAACAATGGGTCTTACTATGCACCTGGTTTGAAACTCCAAGGGGGTATTCTTTGGATAATTCACATTTTATTTTCAAACCATTATAATGGATTTGAATATGTGATGAAAATTAATTAACTTGATTAAATGTATGCTGTTTTAGATTGAAAATAAGGTGTCAATATTTAGATATCCTATAAATGATCATACAATTTTGACACTATAGATATTTTTAATCATACTATGCTTTTAGGTTTTAGTCAATGGATGGAACCCAAAGGATTCAAGTTAACATTGAACATGGAGGGAAAGGTGGAGAGAATGTGAAGAATAATAGAATGATGATCGGAGTGAAATATATCGTATTTATGCATAATCAGGATTCCCAAAATATGATTATCAACATCTACCTTATCCAACTATTGAACTCACCAAAGAAGAGTAAGATGGAGTTTTCTAAGAAGTCCAGTGGTGGAGACCCTGGAAAAAATGTTTTATTTCTATCATGCAATAAATCTTGAAGGAGGAACCCAAGAATGTGTCTTAATGGAATAGAGAAATGCTTTATGTATTGAAAAGAAAGTCATAAAGAAAATAATTGTTGAGGAGAAGAAATAGTACAAAGGAAGGAAAAATATCATCTTAGGGGTCTATTTATGGTTTCTTACCTTAAATGTGTGGAACCTGGGCATTCCCTAATTCAATGATCTCTTATAAATATTAAACCCCAGAACATGGAATTATGATGAAATAAATGGATGAAGTATATATATATTGGGGTTATATAGAAACCCTTCGATAAAAGAATACTTAATTACTAAATTTTAACGGTTTCCATAATATTTATTTTGGAAGTTAAATTAATATACTTTTTTTAAGAGGACAACATGTATGGCGGGTGATAATCCATCAAATCAAGGAAGGCCATGATACAAGAACCCATGACCAAATGATGATAACAATTTAATGAAAAACACTAACCTGCACAATTTCTGTTTTAATATTTCATTGAATTTAGTTAAATAATTTTATGAATAAATATTATTAATGAACTAGTAGTTTCACTTTTTTATTTTAAAGATTAATGTATTAACCATATTAGTTTTGTAAAATACTTAGAGACAAATGTAAAAAAAATTAATAGGCCTTACGAACAGTAAAAATTTTATTTATATAATTTAGGCATCAATGTTAATTGTTAATTATCCATTTCATAAAGTAATAGATGAATTAAAAATTTATCATAGAACACAACAAATTTTGAAATATTTTTTCATATAAATATGTTAAGTAAGAATATTTCCTTATGTATTTATGGAGAAAATGAATTTTCCAAAATAAATAAAATGATCTTAAAATAAAATTTTACCCTAATACCTACATTTTTGCTGAACCGATGGTCTTTTAAAAGATTATTGATTTATGAATTTGATACCCTAAACATTACATTGATCGTTCGATTTTTTGTGATTGATTCCCCCAATCACTCCCTATGAAAATTTATACTTTTACTCCATGTACTTATCTCCACCTTCCACTAATTTTATCCAACATAGAGAGCTCGGAATATGTTAGTCTATGTGACCATTGTACGTCATATTATCTCTTTTCTAGAGGATATTTTACAAACCCTTCTCATGATGTGTGATTTAGACATAGGAAATACAAATAAATCTATTTCCAAATTCGAGTCTAAATTGTGAGGATGTAGTTTGATTAAGGTCGGGAGAATGAACACCCATGAATTCTAAAATAATAACATTTTATTTTATAGCATGTGTGACATTCAATACCAAGCATATAAGGGAATATCATATTCTTATACTTTATAATATTATTAAAATTTTATATAACTTCAATCTATATCTTTAAATGCACGTGACATTGACTTAATGGGCATTACACGCAACAACGAGTTTCTTCAATAGATTTTTTTACACACAAGATAGAGTTTTACCGAGATACAATATAATACTAAAAATATTATTATTTGATATAATATGATATAACATAGACATTAAATTAGAAGTTATTAATAGTAATAAGTAAATTTTTAAAATCTATTTTTCACCCAAATATAAAATGAATTCATTCTTTAAAAGTTAATTAATAATGAAAATAATAACCAATTTAATATAAATGGTAATGTTTTTATAAAAAACTGTTTCTGTTCCAAAAAATCTATTTAATACTTATTAATTAAAGGATTGAAATTCAGTAAATGATATAAATTTAATATATCTATTATATATTCAATCAAATAATTGTTATATTCATACAGTATATTTGATAGTCATGAGATAGGAACAACCCAAAGTTTACACAAAAAAACATATATTTTTCTATAGATAGTTTTACGACATTTTGATGGAAAACACATTTTAGATCCATTTTTTGGAAATTTATAAATTTTATATTTAAAAATAAACATAATCTTTTAAATAGAAACATAAAATCTATGTTAGGGTGATTTTCTGATATATATCAGTGAAGCTTCATTTTCGATCAATAGTGAAACATACTGAATTTTATGTTTAAACGTCATTTTAAACTAATTTATTTATAAGGTTAAATTATTTTTCCTATTTGTTTTGATATTAAATTGGATAAATTATAAAACAATTAATCCAATTTATTTAATTTTAATCAATTTCACTTTGACATTGTATATACAAACTTACCAATCTTTGGAACATTTTTACTTTAAAAACATTCTTTTTTCTCGCATCTGCGGGATTAAATTTAAATTAATTTTTGCCACATATATTTTTGGAATTTGGAAAAATTGATTTCAAATTTTTAATAATATTAATATATGATTAATAATATATTCAATATATTTTAAAAAAATATTAGTAAAAGTATTTAAAATTAATTACAATGATTAAGAGAAAAATTAGCTTAACAAGGGACTAAACCTTAAACTTAATAGACACAATGACCTAAACAAATTGTCCAAAATCCATTTTGTGCTCATATATAGACCCTATAATAATTTTTATCATATTTATTCAATTATTGGTTCCACTATTTATAGGAAAATTTTGAGTGGAAGTCCCATTTCAAAAATTAACAAGAATTTCACTCCTCCTCCACTATAAAAGGGTACTCACACCTCCCACTTCCTCACACCTCTCAATCCACTTTGGTTCAAAAAAAATAATCCAAAATTTCTCCCAAAATTTCTCCCCTAATCCTATAATCCTCAAATTTGGTATAAATAAATACAAGGAAGCGCTTTGGTGAAACCCAAAAGGAGTAACCCAAATAAGAGGTAACATCAATCCTTAAGATCTTTTTTTATTTTCTTTCTCCACCTTGTCAACTATTTTTGCACCATGATTATATAAAAAACATTGAAATAAATATATTTATATGTTTTTGTCTTAGGTTTAGACTTATACTTACTCACACATCCATCTAATGGGTAACAGACTTAACGTTTATGTGTGGGGCGAACTACGGCCTTACAAAATGATGTCGTTTGTTTTTCATTTACCACATCACATGGTTATGAATTAAGATGTCAATTATTTTTATATATTATATATATGATATATATAGTGTATTTATTATTATTTAAATTTTATATAAAATATACCCTTATGATTTCCATTTTGTGTAAATACGATAAGATCGTTTGTAAAATTGTAGACTACCGCCTCTTCCAAGTGATGTGATTCGTTCACACTAAAAATTTATTTTATAAAGATGGTTTCAATAAAAATATATGAAATATATGAAAAAAATATTATAAATTTATTATAATATAATTATATATAATTCATTGTTAATTATTTTAATAAAAATAAAAATGGGAATAATGTTCTTGTGTACGTACAGTCTACCATCTCCATGAACGGTGCATTCCATTTCTTGTCTCCAAATATTATGGATTATTATAAATTATTATATAAATAATGTTTTTGATAATATCATAATAATTTAAAATTATTTATATAATTAATTAATTATAATAACAACAAGTAACAAGTAAAAACATACCTGAAATAATAGTCAATTAATGCCCGAAATAGTGAAAATAATGAAAGATCACTAACAAACCAGTAATATGATATTATAATAAGATCATATATGATAATATAAATGTTAATATAGATCTATAATAATTTATTAACATGGTAAGAATAATTATATATGAATTAAATTATGTTCTCCAAAAATGATATACAATCTAAGGGATTTTCATCTCACTTTCTACATTCATGGGACAAATATTATATTCAAAACATACATATTTTGTGTTGTGTATATAATACCCATTTTTATATAATATTTAATTATTTTTTAATATACATGGTATTTTGAGTATAAATTTTATTTATTTATTCAATGGTCATTTGAGTTAAAAGTTTCCAAGTGGTAAATAATTTCATAACCCGATTCCTTTTTATTGGCTTCTTTACCACTTCACTGTCATTAATATTCTATGATTATGTTTGTGATCACATTTTAAAATATATTATTTTATTTGTAATTTTTTTTGGATTTCTAAATGAAACACATAATCTATTCATTGATTTATTCCCACATCAACATTATTGACTTTTCAAGGTTTTACTTCACAATCTCATTTTGTTCCGGATTATTTACACTATAATTTCCATTAGATAAAATTATTTTATTATTGTATAATAAATATTTTAATTTTATTATTCTTTGGTTATTCGTGACCTTTTCCATGTAATAGTTCCATTTTCCCACTCTTTGGTTCTAAAAATGTATTAGGAAATGTTTTTAAGAAAACCCGACTATATTTCTCTATTTAGGCGGAGAACATGTTTTCTTTTAAAAGACATACTTTCAAAAAAGAATTTAAAATTTATTTTTATCCTATAAAAAATGTTTTATTAAATATTGTTTTACACTTTTTCCTTTTACAGATATTTTCAAAGGAATCTTCTTATCTCATGCCGGACAAGGCTTTTTCTAACATTTTACCGTGCAAAAGAAATATTCATTTTACCTTGTACGAATTCACCTACAATCATCTTTTTGAAGGTTAATTTTAAAAGAAAATGTTTTCAAAAGTAATTTTCTGAGAAAAGTTTTTGAAAAATGTTTTCCCAAATAAAAAACATATTTTCCTCAAGAATTGTTTTAAATGGACATTTTATAATCTTTCTCTTCATTAATAACAAAAAAACATTATTTTTATTCCACATGGGATATGTTGTATTGATACCTTAAGTATTCTTCCTCTCTTTAGTTTATCATTTATTTGGATAATGTTAGTATTTAAATTCACTTCCTTTATTCCCATGTGAGTCTCATTGAAATAATCGCTTTCCAATCATCATTAGACATTGAATTTACCCTAATTATCCATATCATTTTTCATAGATATGGTTATTTTATAGACTATATAGCATTTATATATATGTTATTTACATTTATATTTATTTGATTAAATTGTGAAATATTGATAAATATGTATTCTTTATTCGAAATAGATATTTCATAAGGCATATTATTTAATTTCATTATTCATTATAGGTAATGATTTGGAATGAAAATGATAGATGGGGCCCTAACATTATATATCCTCTCGATGCATCGATAGGTTCTCATTAGAAAAATATGTTGTGAAAATTAAATTGTATTATACCTATAGTTTTAAAATGTCTTGTGACTGGTATTGAGTGTATTGGTTTTCATGTGACTAAGACATGACTTCCAATAATTAATTGTTGCCTTCATTTTGACACGAAATTTATTATCCATGTAATTTTTACTATAAAAAAAAGTATATTGATGAATTTTATTCTTATTTTATTGATTAAATGGAATGAGTTTTCATTTTATTACATTTACATTTTGATTTTGACTTATCTAGTTATTTGAATGTCATGTATTTCTATTTATTTACCTAGACATATTTTTTACGCACTTCTTTCTCTGTTTATTGATTTCTTGGCATGTGTATTTCATTATTAAATTTTAATATTGATTATTCCCATTGATCATTTTTTATTTCGTAATATTCATAAATACTGAGTATTTAATCTCACACTTAATATGATTCATTTAACTAGGGTTCCTTGAAGTGAACTGAGAATGATACACAAGGATACACTAGATGGAATGGAGTTATTATCCTCAAATGAAAAGAATATATTTTAATTTGTGTATTGACTTGTAATATAAGACTCATGTGTTTAATTATTTTACAAAGACTATAAAATTTTTTGGTCACTAGGGACACTATTTACTTGTTTTTCATGCCAATATAATGGTATCATGACATCGGCTCCTGGAATTATGGGCTTGGGGAACTACAATATATCCCTCCTCCCATTTTATGATCCAAATTATCAACCCATGTCGTATATATATGTTAAATGCCCCCAATATTTCTGATAATCAACACAACCTCATCCTCATGTGAACATGAACCCATTGACCTCATCCGCATTAGAGAGTGGAAACACCAAAATCATATTACTATAAAACTAATGAACCTTAGTCAACAAACCATTAATGAATGATATATCACCACTATATTATACTATAAAATTACCTCACTACCATGTTAAAATATAAAAATAATTAGTAAAGAGTAATAAGATTAAAATATAAACCATGTTATAGTCTTTTGACCACTATGTAATATACCTTAACATATCTTACCCCAACCATAATAACACACTCCCTAAAACCCCAAATGAACCACTATTATTCCTAGGATACCAGATAAAATATTTACTATCATCTCTCATTACCCCCTTCTATTCTTAGGAAACACATAGTGAATAAAAACATATATAATAATAGAAGTATATAAGAACCACCTACCAAGACTCAGTAAAACCATGCTTGTCAAATACTATTAGTTTATTATAATCTAATAAAAATAAACCTATAAATCCAAAGTGAACCACTAATTAAATGTGTAAAAAATAATAGTTGAAGAAAGAGTAAGAAAACCATAGATAAAAGTTAAATTATTGGTAACCCTAACCACAAAATTCCCATGGAATATACTACTCAACACGGCCCAGTTACCCATAATCGGGGATGTGATAGACCTGATAGACCTTACATAAATATTGTAACAATTACATATGAGCTAGTTCTAATACCTATTTATTCATAAGGTCCACCATATATTTTCCTACAAATACGTGGAAATATTTTTCCTATAAACAAACACAGAGAAAATAATTTTGTCACTAAAATCCAGTTTTATGTATTGTTCATATATAGCTATAATTTTATTCTTTAAAAAAGTTATTATTTCATTTATTTACTGTAATATATGATTTATTTTTAATATAAATTCATGATAAATTTATTTAAACATTAATGAATCCCTAGACTGTATTTAATTATTCCTTATCCTCAAGGAATACATCTGGCTAAGAATATTTACTAATAATTCACTTTATTCTATGTTAAACCCTAGACCTAATGAATCATTAATTGTTAAGGATTTAAGTATATCTCAATATGAAAATAAAACCACATTTTCAATCCCATCTTATTCGAGCCTCCCATATCACTTCTTAATTTCCCAAATATAGATTCATCATTATATAATTGATTTAATAAATTCATTTTCCAACTATTAATTCATGTTTAGTATTAACTTTTCATCTCATATCTCTTAATAACCAATCAAATATTCACACATTGATTTTTAAACCATAAATTTTTATATATCATATTCTTGAATTGATCATTACATATTTGATACTACGTCATTACTAATATCAAAAATCCTATTGGTTATTTAAAATAATCAAAGCATGTAAGACACATTTGGACACCCAGATCTCAAATTTTTATTCACTCTTATTTATGGTTTTTTATTCTTCACACACACAAACTATTATTGTGAAATTTTTAGAAACTTATATTTAGATCCAAACTAAACAGACTACTCAAATTTAAATTAAATTTTTTAATTGATAATTTGTTGAGGAATCCATTAATTTATGCTTTCATTGAGTATGTGATTCAATAAAATTTTCATTCCTTGATAAAATGTATTCATATTAAATTATGGTCTACTAAAATAAAATATTAATTTTCATTTATCAAAATTTCATACATGATAATCCATTGTTCGATAGTAATTTTTTCCCTTAAAGAACTTATGACCGAGATGTAATCATGAAAATAAAACTCAAAACAATATTTATTCAAAATGAATCAAATGGAAAACGTGTAAAACATAATCAAGAACTAAAACAAGTAAATATCCCTCCCCACACATACACTCAAATTTCACTACCATATTAATACCCCTACCCCTACCACACACACACTTAGATTTCACTACCATCATTAAAGTGAAAACCAACTCAAACATACGTAATGAGTAACAGGTTAAATGGAGATATAAACCATTTATAACATTTTTATTACTATGAGATAATATCTTAAATTCTCCCATTTTCATTCTATAAAAGAATAAAAATATCGTTTTATACAAATTGAACAAATAAAAAGATAAATAAAGGAAAAATGATTCTTTAGAAATCCTTTTAGTGTTGTTCTGTTTATACTATATATAGCTAGTTAGATTATTGGCTAAAAACAAAACATGACGGATTTAGTTACCTAGAACCAACATAAGTTAAACTTTCAATTACTTGAATATTAATAATTATATTATCTCATGATGATTATTCTTATATATAACATTAATGTAATAATTTCTATGGAGTACTTGTCATATAGAAAGGGTATTTAAGTTTGTTTCTATAATACGAACCCTGAAATGATATGAAAATATTTTAAAAATTTAATATATGGTATAGATAACATATATATTCTGGGAAATAGATGATTTTTGGCTATTAGGTGTTCGGGGCTTATAAAAAATTGAGACTTTTTGTCACTAATTTTTCACATGGAATTGTTTTAGAAGATATGATATAATAATAGACCCACTAATAAAAATTATACTTTGTTATGTATCATATGATATAAATTTATGTAAATAGGTGTATCAGTCATTAGACTTGAGATTATTATTGATGTATATCTTTTATTGTGTACATTGATGTATGGATGAAAACTATGATGGATTATAATCATAGTGATGTAGTATAATTTAAGAGTGTGTTAAGAGATATGATATTAATTAAATAAATAATGAAATGATTGAACCCTTTCATGTTAATAGAGAAGATATAGTTGTCCCTTTTATTTCAATGTAAAAATATAATTAAATCAATTTTCATGGTATTTCATTGATGAGTTCATTTGCAAAAGTCAAAGAGAGATAAGTAGAGAATATAGAATAATGAAAAAAATTCAATCCTGATTAATGACATTTCAAGAGGATGGGGTTATTTTACATGTCCATGTTTACAAAAAAAATTTGTTTTTGATATTAGCTTATTTGTATTTAGGTTCCTAGAAATGTTCTTAGACCTTGATCTGGGACATTAGGTATGTTCACATAATGCCCATGAGAAAGAGGCTTAATGGGTCACAAAATAAGTGTATCCCAAATCTCATTAAATTATATTGAATTTAATATTAAGATTAAAAATTTTTCTCATATTATAAAATAATAATTAATTAAATATTATTGATTTCATAAATTTAATAATGAGATATTCAATTTTATAATTTTTTTGCTAAAGTATATCTAATATGTATTATTCATATCTTAAAAAATAAATATTTATGTTTTCACTAGTTTAGTGAATAGATTAATTTGAATAATCACTTAGTAATTAAAATATTAAAATAAATATATATTCATGAGTTTTGTGAATATAATATTTATTTATTGAATTATTGAATAATTTTTATTTGATTAACTATTTAATTTTTAAAAGTTTTAATAAATATAATGGAGGATTAATTGGTTGATTTAGTGGACAGATGAAAACGATATATTCTATTTAAAATAAATTAAATAAATGTTTATTTATTTATTCGAAAAATAATATTTCTATGAATTCATGTTCTGGGAAATAATTATGTAATTATTATTTTAATACATGGGGAATCATTTTGAATAAATATTTGATAAAGCGTTGTTGCATAGTTATCTAATATTAACCCTAATTTTAAACTCTATCTCATATAATTTTTCTACAATAGATTTATTTCATAATAAGAAAACTATCTATAATTCACTCAGTCCCTAAAGAGAAAATACTCCACCCTCTGTCTCAATAATGAAGAGAGAATATTAGAACTCCTTTCTATTATTAATAGATAATTACGTGAAACTCTATGATCCTCTATTAAAGTTGTATTATTATTATTTACGGAGATTAGGTGGATAAAACTAGAGGATTCTTTTCATGTATTCTCAGCGTGGATAAAAAAAATAAGAGAGGAAATTGAATTTCATCAAGATGAATTTCGGGTTTGACATAATTATAGTTTTAAATTGATTATAAATTAAAATTTTATTATATTCTTAATGAGATTATAAGTTTGAATTCATATAATTATTTAAATTTATCCATTGAAACTAATGAAAAATAAAAATTGGGCATCTGTCCACTGCTTCTACCACACCCTGAAACCTTCAAGTGATATTAGAGAGTTAACATATTAATTTTAATTATTTATAATTTATTTGATCAAAATTTTGTGTGTTTTTTAATTTTCATTTGTAGAAAATTTATCTTAACCTAAATATTTAGGTAATTATTTCGTCTAAAATTGTATGACCATGAAAAGGAAAAGACATGAAAATAACACTCAATGATATCCTTTGGAGGTTCCAATGCTTCTAATTATAAGACACAAATGTACAATTCTGATAATATTAACACTCCCTATGAATCGGTATATAGATCCATTACACACCACATACTAATGACCAACATGAAACATGTTTTGATAGGTATTACAGAGCATATAACCATTGTACATTCTATATAACTCAGCATTGTTTTAACCCCATGTGAATCACAGAAATCATTATGGTCAACCACATGGTGTCATTACAAGTCATGTAATGAATTCCAGCTAAGTGATGGAACAAAAAATTGATTATAGAGCATGTATCATGTTGTATATATGGTGAAACACATGGAAACACATGAAAGCTAAATTTTGATAATTTACACATGTTATGTATATAGAGAAATTGGATAATTTAGGTGATTCACATACTATATGGTATGTTTCTAGTGGTATGCTTCATGAAACAGCTCTCATTCCATTCCAAGTACTAACTGAGTTATTTTCATTATATTATGTGGGTATAAACACATAATAATTAATACAATGTATGTTTTTTAACCTCCCAATGTGAAATTATTAGCATACACAACATATAATTCTTTCACATCACCAGTGGTAAAAGTTGGGTATTATTAGGGAAATTTGTGTGGTCATACACACTGCGCATACTACGTGGCATAACCCTTGGAACTACATGCCATATATATCATGATATTCCATGTAGGAATTCATGACAGGTAAGTGAAACACACATGACACGGTTCATTCATAGTGTGAATCCCCTGATATTTCAAGTGATAGTACATATTTTTTAATTATTAAGTTATATTAATGGATTACATTTTATATATATTGCCAATATTATTTCACCTATAATGTAATCATTTAGAATCCATAAAATTCTAGAAATTTATTTAATCTATCAAATGATGTACATGTACTGTGCTGTCCTTAGTACACATCAAGTACTTAATTATATTATAATTTTAAAAAAATATTTAAAACAATCCAGGATTTGGATATCATTATATATCAAGGACTGTGTAGATAAGATATTTAGATAGAGAATTAATTCAACCATTAATTCATTAATTATATTAAATTTAGCTTAATTATAATGAATTGAAGTAAATTATACTAATTCTAAATATAATGTCATTTAATGTTGTGATTATTCATGAACATGAAAGAACTATACATGTGTTGGATTTATTTATTTATTTTATTTATTTTTTATAGGATTTAATATAAAAATTTGTTAGAAAATTAAGTATGAAGATCAATGAATCGTCCATCATTAATTTATTATGTATGGACCCATATGTCCAAGGTTTATTTTATATAACCCTAAACCAATTTTACCCCTCACCTATGATTGTGAAACATTTATAAAAGATAGATCGTCTGGTGAAAATAGATTGATCAAGGCTTAAATCGAGTTTAATCTAACCAAGGAAATATATAAGAACATAATGAAACCTTTCAACTCAAGACAATGAAGGGCTCAATGTGTTATTTACCCAAGGGTCATTTTTTAAAATCAATTAAATAAACCAACTTGTAAATAATAGATCCTCGTCATATCACATATATATTTTATATTACTATAGAATTTTTTATTTATTTATTAATATGATGTATGGATTATATGGGTGATTAAACTCAATCACATAAATTAAATAAATTAAATATCCTGCTAAAGATAATAAAAATAAGCATAAATTATTTTATTAGATATGGGTAATTAATTATTTAAATTCTAAAAAATATTAATTAGCATGTGAAGATTAAAATAAATAATATTTATCCCTATGTTAAAAAAACATTAAATAAAAATATTAATTCATAAAACACCTTCCATTTTCTATGTTATGATACAACCATAGTAAAATATTTGGCTAGACCATAGTTGGAGACACGTTTCAATTACTAGGGAGTCTTAACAATGATAATGGGTTATATTTTCAATATTTTTGTTAAGAGTAATAGCTAATGTCTAATGAATATAATTTGGAAGCAATCAGTTAGGGAATCAAACAATAGGATTTTATGATTGGGGAGTCTATTTAACAGATCAAGGAATTGTGAGTGAATCATGTTAACATGTAAGGCCAAAATAGATACCTTTAAGTAATTTTCATCACTAAATTATGGGTTATGAGGATGGGAATATGGATCTTTACCACCAAAATATCTAAGAAATAGAATATTATAAATTCAATAGTGAGGGATGTATGGATTTGATAAGATATTCTAAGACTAATAAAAATTAATTTATAGTTTCATAGTCTATAATAATTATAATTAAACATTTTTATTTTTATTTTTTACAGAAACTAGAAACATATTTGACCATCTCACTAACATAGTGAAACATTTTATATAATGGTAGTATTTTGACCACTTATAACTTCTAAAAATGGTACTAGTTCTTCTATATTTTATTACACCTTGGGTTGAAGTTTTATGCACTAGATTCATTAGTTTCTATTGATCCTTCTTAGGAGGATAGTGATGATGAAATTAAATATCCTAGAAACATGTAGATAAAGAATTTGATGTTCAATTCCTCGTGTTTCCATTTATAAATAGTAATATAGAAATTATTTACAAATACATTGATGTATACTCAATGTTGACTCACATATATGATAACTATGATGAGAAATAAAAAAATTCATTAAATCTACAATTAATGTTTTGATGAATTATATGTGTAGGAAATCTACTTGGGCCTCATATAGTTTAAATGACTAGATATATTGCTCATTTAGAAATCCTGGTATTCAAGATTCCCAAGTAATTGTGCAAAGATTATGTTCTCCCCTGACTTCCCTTGAGCTTCTAATGTTTTATTATGAATTTGATCATGAATGATATTGAGAATAATATGTTATATATCTTTTCTCTAATTTACATAAAAGATAAAATCATAATTAAGGAAAAAACTATTTATCCTTTTGGGGAGAAAAATTAAATGAAATTAGAAAAGCTCTAAGACAAATTCCATGTATAAGTCAGTTTCACACAACCCTTCCCAAATGATTAAGATCCATGAATAAGATAAAAAAAGAATTTATTATGTTTTCCTTGTGATAATAATGGATATTAGAAAAATAGTTATGTCTTATTAATGAAAACTATATAAGCATGAAGTTTATTTATTATCGATTCCAGCCTATCCATTTTAAAAAATTGGAGATTTGATATAGCTTGTGTATACAACGTTTTCATTTAAATATAGAATCCAAGTAGATTTTGTAATATTGATATATGTGAGATGGATATTCAAGATTCTAATAGAGATATGTTGGATTCACTATCTATTATTATAGGAATATAACATTACAAACTAAATTGGTTTAATTTTTAAATAATCTTTACAATGTTTCTAGTAAAAAATAGAATAATGTTTTTGTAAAATTTATACACGAATGGATTTATTACCAATTTTATAAATAAATATTTTTAATTTTAGAAAGATATAATATGTAATAATACTCCTCATCCACATACTAGAATATTAAAATTATATATTGTAAATACATAATGAATCATGTTTACATCGATTGTATCTCACCTAATTGTGGAATCATAGGTTTAGTCATTTAAATGAGAATATTTTGGTAAAATTATATAAAGAATGTAATTTAGATTATTTTTGGATAATACACTTGGATTTTTGTCATTATTATTTACAAGGGAAAATGAATAAGGTTATTTTTAGTAGGAAATGTTAAAGAGATATATACCCTAAAGAATTAGTTCATACGTAGGTGTGTGGAAATTTTCTAGTAGAAGTTATAGGTAGATAATTTTACTTACTGAAATATTATGTTTATATAGATATATCTACTTAATGATGAATAAATCTATTTTGTTTAAAACAATTATGGAATACAGGAATAAATTAGAGAATAATCTTGACAAAAATATAAAGAAACTCCAATCAGACCAATGTAAGGAGTGTCTTAACCAAGAGTTCATTAATTATCTTAAAGTGTTTCTAATACCATCCAAATTCACTAATTATTATAAAACACACTCTAATTGTGTCATTGAAAGGAAGAACTACAACTTATCAAAAAAAATTTCTCGACCTGGGTTTCATACACCGGTTCCCCAAGCGGGTTGGACACATGACCTCAGGCGTGCCTACCGTATTCTATAGTCATCCGACAAAGAGTGAGGGTATAATATATATGAAAAGGGGGACTATTTCCTCTTTATTAAAGTAAATAAATATTTAAAATAAGGATACAATAACAAAATTAAAATAACCAATTATAAGAATCATACCATAATTGATACAAACCAGAAAAACATGATGTACCAGAAAAGATAAACAATATCCAAACAAATGAAATAGATATGTAATTCTATATATGTGTCAAGTTTCAAAATGTACACCCAAAATAAAGACACCCTGAAAACACTCCAAGTGGGTCCTGACATCATTTTCGGTTCCATCATATAAGTTTCATCCCAGAAGAACCATAAATCACAGGGCTCTTTCCCTTTTCTTATCCTACAAATATGTTTCCAATTCTGGTACGAATAAGGTGCATGAGTATGGTTTTCGTACAACTCAATAGGCCAACAAAAACGGTTTCTAAAACAATATTCAGACTATAATAGTGTATGGATTTATATAAAGAATAAATTATATAAAATAAAATAAATAGTTTACATATTCTATTAATAATTAAATAACCAGAATAACACCATAGGTTCATGAGGACACCTAAATCAAACAATTCCTACTTTAGCCCATGTTGTAGTCTAAACCATCTTAAAAAATGAAATCACATATCCCATTATAATAGTTTATCATTTATCATTTCATCTTATGTTTACATTCAAATAATGGGGGCCTAGAGCAGTAGTCTGTAACCCCGTGGGTATTTGGTGGAGAAGTCTTTGTCCCACAACTCAATAATACCACACACACACACTCACTCAAATATATATATATATATATATATATATTGGGGGCCTAGATTGGTATTCTAGAACCCCATGTGTATTCGGATTAGTAATCCCTTTCTGGAAACTCATTTGAATCATATCGGAACACCCCATGGGTGAGGATAACTTTCACAATTTCCAATTATCAAACAAGAACAAATCACAATTCATTACTTCAAATATATATGTGTGCCCCATGGGTGGCTACCCATTTCACAATTCCATTAAGAACTGATTTTATAATTCCCATTATTCTCAATTCCATATCCCCATTGTTCATTAATTCAAAAATCTCAAATCCAAGAGATATTCATTATCAAAACATTTACTCATTCTAATTTTTATTTCCCCAAGTTCACCCCATTTCATTAACACCTGAAAATTAAAATAATCAATTCAATTTAGAATGAAATTACCCAATTTAAAAATTGAAATTGCATAATTATATACACATTAATTAAATCAATACTATGGGAATCAATAAATTGACCACCTACCTCAAGGGAATCGATGGGCGTTCACCAAATAAAAATCACCCAAATTGATGTGGAGCAATCAAGTTTACAATAGTGAAAGATATTTAGAACCGACCCATATATCAATGATCAAATGGAACAAAATCCACTGGAAACTATATCTAAACCATCACCAATTAAAATAAAATTTTCCCTCTTCATTGGGGAAGATATATAAGAGAGAGGTAAAATTATATGGGAAGAGGTTGCATGCTGGAAGAGATGAATATCCTTTAATAGGATATTAAATTCATCTTGATTGGGATTTAGAGAGCCTATAATTCTCTTTGGGACATCAAAAAATGTTGGAAAATTAATGAGACCAAATATGGTTGATTAAGGTTAAAAACTAAGGGATTCATGAATTTTAATTAAATTAATGGGGGATTACAACCCCTCATGCATGGTTTCCAAGGTTAGGGAAAATGGTTTCCTAAACTAAGTACCTTAATAATGTGCCTCATATTATGGTACACAATTTCTATTGAGCCGATGAATAATTTGAAAAACAATGTGCCAATCATAAAAATACCCTATGTTTGGGTTTTCAAATTTTTCTAGGGGTAGGCACATGGTTTGGGAAAACTGTGTAACAACCATTCAATTCCCCTCCTTCCAGAGTTATCATATTTTACTCAAAATAACCCCCAAAACACCCAAACAAGATATACCAACACTAGGGTAAAGGAGTACTTATAAACAATCTTGATACATATCTAGAAATTTTCAGGATTGTTAAATCTCCTGACCTTATAATAGATTGTCCTCGAGCTGTACTCTCAAGAATCTCTATGATTAAGAGGTAAAAAAGATCGATCCATCGAGCCCACATATCTTATTCTCTCTACCACGTTTCCTTCTGAACAAGTTCATGTTTCCAAAATAGATGAACAATCATCAGGTTGTTTCCCTACCACACTTTCTCATTGTGATCAATAATATATATTGCATGATCCTCAAAGGATACATCGGTCTCAAGATCTGCATTATCAACATCGATCGTATGATAAGGGTCGAGTGGTTCCTCCAAATTTTAACAAATGAAAAAAAATCATAACACTATACCTCTGTGGAAGATCTAATTAGTATGCCACCAGCCTAATTTTTTTGGCAAGCTCAAACAGTCCAATGAACTTGGACATTAACTTGGAATACCCCAAATACTATGGTCTCTCAATATAGATGACATAAGAATTAACACATAATCAACCCCTTTTACTCCTGTGGTCTTCAATTAATCAGCCTACGACTTCTTCCTAATCTGGCTATAGTCATGCATTTATGAATAAGATTAACCTAATACAATTTCTATTGCATGAGAATCTCTCCCAACCACTTTGAATCGCCTTCCTCTATCTTTCATAGAGGTGATATTCGTGTTCTACCATAAATATCCTCATATGGTGACATTAGAATTGTCTATTGATAACATTTGTTATAGGAGAACCAAAAAAGAACTAGGTTCTTCTCCCAAGACACACCAAAGTCAAGAGCACAAGCCCATATCATATCCTCTAAAACACATTTTGTATATTCTGACTACCCATCTATCTATGGGTGGAAATCTGTACTCATAAATTGTTACTTAACAATAACCTTATTAAATCATCATATGAAGAGAAATGTAAAACATGAGCCATTTTTTAAAAATATACACATTGACACCCCATTTAGATGGACTATCTCTCGAACGTACAATCCTCCCAATTAATCCACTAATAAAGTCTACCTTATAGGGAAGAAACAAGCTACTTTCATCAATCGGTCCACAGTCAACAAAATATCATCATTCTTTTGTGGTTTCCTTAGGAGACACACCATTATGTATATTGTAATTTCATCCTATGTCCCTTATGGAATGGGTAATAAATATAGTAAACCAACAGGTCTTTGATTAATTCCTTCACCTATTGACATCTGTATCATCAGTCATGAACCCTGAAATCTATTTTTTCATTCCTAGAAACTAGTACTATAGACATTGTTCAAGGTAAATTTGGGATAGTCACATACCCCAATTATGCATCTCAAATAATAATTTCATCTTCTTCCACTTACAACTAGACTCTTAAAAAGCCTGAGTATGAATTTTCCTACTCAAAGTTTAAATAACCCAGTTTCCCTTTCCTGGTGTATATGCTAGCTCAAATCAAAAGACTGCATATACTCAACCCATCTACATTGTAGGATATTCAATTATCTTTGAAAAAGTTATACTTTAATATAAAATGATCATTATACACAATAAAATTTTCTCCCAATAGGTAATGTAACCAACACTTCAAGACATAAACTACTATAGCTAAATCAAGGTTGTGCATTATGTAATTCCATTCAGGTGGCCTCAACTTCCATGACCCATATTCCCCAACTCAATCACCATACATCAAAAATCCTCCATGTCCAATCACAAAACAATCCCAAGACATTGTATTCTACTCTCCTAGATCAGGTAGGATCAACATCGATGTAGTTTTAAAAAGATTATTCATCTTTTGGAAGGAATTATCACATTATTCAGACTATTCAAACATAACTCCCTTCTTGGCCAAGCATGAAAGTGGTATTTACAAGTCGTAGATGTCTTGAATTAACCTTGGATAATTTCCTTATAATCCAAGAAATTTAGGAATATCAAAAAAATCATGGGATACTTTTAATAAACCACTTCCTAAAGATTTTCGAGTTCCACTGACACACCTTGCTCTGAGATGATATACCCCATGAAATTTACTCGGTTAATCTAGAATTGACAGTCAAAAAGTGTAAAATATCTCCAATTCACACTCAGTGTACCTAGGATGATTTAAATATAATGGTAATGATCATAATGAGTCTTGGAGTACCCCATGATGGCATAAAAAAACAATAATTAACTGATTTAGATATGGGTAGAGTATTTGATTCACTAAATCCATAAATACCAAAGGAAAATTAGTCATCCCAAATGGAATCGTGAAAAACTCATATAGGCCACACTTTCATCAAAAATCTATTCGAGGTATTTCATAAGGTCAAAATATCAACTGATAATACCCCTACCTCAATTCCATATTGAAGAAAATGCATGCTCTGCTCAACTGGTCAAAGAGGTTGCAGATCTATAGAGTAGGGTACTAGATATTTACTTCTAACTAGTTCAACTTATAATAATCACAAAATAAGTGCAAGGATCTATTAGTCTTTAAAGAAACAAATACTAGATAACCCCAAGGAAACATACTCAGACAAATATTTCCCTTATTTTTCAACTCTTCCAGCTAAGACTTGAGCTCCAGAAACTTTGTTGGTTCCATTTTGTATGGTGGAATAGAAACTTCCTCCACTACAAGGATGACCACAATAGTAAAATCTATATCCATCTATAGTTTTAGCATTAATAAGTCCTTGGGAAACACATCCAAAAATTATTCCACTGTGGGTGGAAATATATCATTTCTTCACACCCTCATAATCAAGAAAAAAGCTTGCAACATGGGCAGTGATCTTCTCCATTTTCTAATGAACTAGAACAGCATGACCCACCTTGATATCCCACTCTCCAAAATGGACTTAATTTTCACCCTCATAAGGCATAAAGGTAACTATACTATGGTAAAAATCTATATGGGATAAGTATGGAACAAAAAAATTCCATAACATAAATAATGTCAAAGAATAACATGTCATGTATGTATAAATTCCAAAGAAAACAATACTCCCCATCCTTGAGAGAACACCCCTTAAGAAAAATAGATGTCTCATAACTATACTACCAGAGGTGTATCAGTCCTCATAACCCCACTCAAAAACTCAATTTCCAGACTCAAACCATTCACAAGTTGTGAAAATATAAGACAATAAGAGGATCTTGTATAAAATAAGGCACTAGAAAGCATAGAAGCTACATGAATAGTAAATCTCATTGTCGATGGTCTAGCCTCACTATCCACATGTGTAGGTTGAATTACATGATACTATCCTACCCTTCTTCAGTGTGGCATAGTCGGACCTCCCTAAGCTACACCAGTTTGCTAATATGGGTGTTCTTTCCCCAATGTACCACATCCACAACCTTGACCACCATAGAAAGTAGAACTCCAACATCCTGACTGATATGGGGTAGAAGCATACTGACCCCGGTCATATTATATAAGAATATTACATAAATTTAGATAAATATTCATCACATTACAAAAGTACATACATGATAACCGTAATATTTTGTGTATTGGGAAACATTAAAAAAATATTCTTACCTGGTGACATATATTCAATGTTTCTAAAAAAGATCCGCCTTATTTGTAATTCTACTAAATTCTTTTCTTCATAACATAGGGAAAGGAAAAATAAAAAGTGTGAGATCATATTCTTATTAAGGGTGAAAAAGTGAGATACGCAAGCATAATCGTTAACATAAGGGGGTGAAAACATGACTGTAACACTAGAACAAATACACTATATATAAAATATCATATACCTGATTCATGGAACAAATATTGGTTATTCATAAGACATGATTATTAATGTAATCAATATCTTAATCCATGAGATCATAACATATGAATAAGTCATAGAATTTCTGGCATACATATAATCATGATTTGTATTACATCATGGATTCCAACCATGACCATCATAAACATCATATCATATCTTATGAAATGAAATGGGTACCATAAAATTTACATCTTATCATAACCAATGGTCAAGATAAAGGTTTCATAATCATTTGGAACTATAATAACCTATTAATGGAAGTTAGATTAATAAGAATTTTATCATCGTATAACCGGTGGAAGTGAAATGGATTTCATAAGCAACTTTTCATAATAAACATAAATAATTCAAAAAAAATTAAGTATGGTTTCTTTTTATCATATCACTAGTAAACAAGAAACCATATAAAAGTATTTTAACTTACATGGGGATGTATTTTTAATTATAACATAAATAATTTCTTAAGTAAAATAACATTTCTTTGAAAATAACTTTTTAAAGAATAAAAAAATTTCAAAATCCTTTTCTTTAAAAAAAATTTAAATACTTATAGAGTAATCATTTAAATTATTTTGTAATAATTTTTTGAGAAAATAACCATTTCCCTTTGAAAATACTTTCTAAATAGTATAACATTTTGTAAACCCTTTTCTTTGAAAACCTCTTTAAAACAATGAATTTTCAGAATATTATGATAAAAGAATTATTTAACAATAACATTTTAGACTTTAAAATGAATATTCAATGAAATTATTATCACGATTACAAGTAAATATTTACTTTTTGAACATTCTTTTACACCATAAAACGTTTAGGAAAGTGCATTGAACAAAAAATTAAAAGGAGATTCCATTTAGAACCTTTTTTATTAAAAAGGTAAAAAAATGGGTAAAAATGTGTTGTACACATCATAGTAAAAAATAATTTAATACATTTTTACAAACCATGGGTTTTAAATAAAACAAATTTTATACCAAAGAGATAAATAATGTCGAATTTTCTTAATAAAACATTCTTAATTATCTTAAGAACCAAATAGAGTAAAATGGAACTAATACATGGAGATATAATGGACAACAAGAGGATAAAAAAATTCAGGGGATTGATCATAATATTTCATAAAAGTAAGCATAATTATAAACAATCTCAATAAATGAGGATATTTTAGTAATAAACTGTTTCCTCTATGGTAAATTTGAATCATAATAATATGGAAATAGTAACATTACATGAATCTTAAAATATAATTATAATATAGATATCAATAATATAACATTCCAAATGTAAATATATACACCACATATAAAATTATTGGTTCCAGACATGGCATTTGTCTCAAAGAAGGAACATAGAGAAAAAATTACTTCACTGATTTGGTTTCTTTGGAACTCAAACCCCCATGAAAGAAATATCATCAAATAGATATGTAAATATAAATGAATTTTAGGATAAGAATAATATAATATATTTTTGGGTATTATATACACAACACCATATAAATTAGTGGTGAATAAGGAATAAATTTCATTGAATTAAAAGTGAAATGAGAAAACCCTTAATACTTAGGTAACTTTAGAATTGTGATCCCCATGAAAGAATAAAATCAACTAAAACATTGAATATCTTTAAATAAAATTAATTCATGATATAACATGTCTTAGGGAAGTATATATACCTCATAAAAGGAATATGTTTTGAATATTTCATGTATCTCACGAATATATAAAATTTAGAATAAATTTTATTACCTTAATTCTTGACATTCTTCGTATGAGTTCAAACCTCTTTTTTTTAAGTAACCCATTTTGGTTTGCACAAAAGGGATTTCTTTGTTTTAATTTATTAAAAAATTTATCCTTCTAGTATGAATTTAGGTAATTTGGGAGCTTATTTAGGTAGGTTTTGGATGATCCAAAGGGCTTGAAATGTGTGAAGAAGTGGGGGTGAGTGTCTTTTTGTAGTGAAGGAGTGTCATTATTGTAAATATAAAAAGTAAAACACTATTGAGAGGTATCCCTTACATAATGTGCCTCCAATAAAGGGATACTTTAGATCCGTGGGAGTATATGGTGGATCTATTTCCATCCAATTTTTTTTGGATGCGTGTCTATGTAATTTGGAAATTTAAGTTAATTTTTAACCACTATGTAAACTTGTTTTTACGTTAATCATTGAAATAAATTTTAATTACAGCCACTAATATTTTTGTCCCAAAACTAAGTTGACATTATTGGATATTAAAAATAATTTTCATTCTAAATATGGAATCCATTTTTCCAAATTCCAATCACATAAGTAGAATAAATTAATTTAAAATTAATACCACAAATGTGATGGGATAATGGGTATTTAAAGTAAAGAGTTCAAAATATTGATATTTTTTATGTCTAATTTGAAGGTGAAATTGATTCCAATGAAAAAAATTTGATTAATTCATGTCTTATTTATCTAAATATAATTTATAATAAATTTGAAATATAATTTAACTATTTAAATAAATTTAATGAAACATTATTATTCAATTAAAATTCACTGTTTTTTGCAATTCATCAAAATATGAAACTTCTCTAAAAAATACCAAAAACTCACCTGAAGTAAATTTTTATTTTCCACATTCAAATTTTTTTTAATTTTTTAAAATTTCAAAATTATATTTAAATATGTTTTTCCATTAAATGGATGTAAAATTGCCTTTTAGAAAAATTCCTCTTTTTATTCATATAATTGGATTTATTCTTATATTATTCATATAAAATATATTATATGAGTATAAAAAATATTGATTGAAAATATAATATATAAATATTATTGAAATAATTCATCAAAATTGCTTTTTTTATTTATTTATGATAAAATTGTGTTAGTACATAGAAAAATAGTTTTCATAGAAATGTAATTTTTTTATTTTCAAATAGTTCTTACATTAATATATAAATAATTTATAAAAAAGGATTATTTTTATAAACATATATAAATAAAATCATCACAATTTAAATAATGTTATTATTTATTGTTATTTCAATAGCTAGGTGGTAAATATAATAATATTTTAATAGCAACACTTATAGAATATTGTAGTTGGGTAAAACTTGGTCTTATATATAATAAAATCTATAGAAGTGACACTATATTGTGGGCAACCAAAGACAAACATATTTTCGCATGTCTTGAAAGCGAATCTATGTGTTTCATTTACCGTAATCCCAACATAGTTTTCTGTACAAAGAAAGAATGACTTGGTACTTTCATATAACATAAATTATATTCAGTGTTGTGTGAAATGAAAAATATGAAAAATATTAAATTAATAAAAGTATATATATTCCCATAAATCATGTGGTGTTACATTATACACCCATTAAAATTAATTTCCCCCATGAACTTTTTCTGGGTTATCAAAGGTTTAATACTTGAAATATTCTTCCATAGAAAACTACATCTTAAATGTACCAAAAATCCCATTACAAAATGGAAAGGTAAAAACATAAAGGTTACCCAAAGTAACTCATACCTTAGTTACTAAATCAGATAACATGAGTTGTATGTGAGAACATGTACACATAATGGAATTATAACTATAAATTTCTGATGGAATGTGGTATAGAACAAGGTTAGGGGAAATTTAATGATCATAATTCCATAACCCATAGAGGCTTGAAAAAGGTCATTGATATCATAGAAAATGATGATAATGGGAAAACATTTTATTTGAATACCCTTCCCCTAATGTTGAAAAATTTTAAGGACTAAATGAACATACCTGATTCCATTATATTTTGTAAACACAATCTCACCCTTGGGTTGTACATTGATAAATTTATTATTCATATCTTATTCTATGAAATGAAGGTGCATTTTTCATTCTTGAATCATTTTTAGACCCTATGTTCTGTAAATATAATTATAGGTCATTCCAGATGACTTTAGTTAACCTCACAAAGAAATGGTTAGCATAGGTTATCCAATATGCATAAATCCTCATATGAAGAGATAATACATTAATCTCTAAAACATCATCTAAATTTTAACATAAACTATTTAATAAATTGTTAACCTTATAATCCCTATAAAACATGAAAGTATAAAAATATATAAATATGGTCACTAAATTTCATAAAAACAACTTAGAATTGATACCCCTTATGTCATAAACAATCTCTTATTAGTCACATACCAAACATGTGAATACCTTCATTAAGTATTCTATTGAAACGTGGAAATAAACTTGAATACCATAAATCCTTATTGAAAACAAGCATATTTCTCAATTCCATTGTTTATTGAAAATATTCCTCAAATCCAAAAATGATGCCAACTCCATCCATGGTAAAATAAAACACTTTTCCAAAAAATCCTTTATCAGTTATAAGGTAATCAGTACCATACAATTTACATATTCATATCCAACATAGCTTTATCTAAACATCATTATCTCAAAATTTGGAACATATTAAGGGTCCCATTCACTTAATAAAAATATCACATTTCAATTAAATCAATTTTCTATGTCTTCAACACCTTTAAATAGATCATTTTCAATCCTTAATGAAAAATATACACTAATAATAATTATATATTTCATGATTCCTATAACATATTCATTGAATTTCAAAACATATATACTTCATAAATACAAATTTATTCTTCAATCATTACAGAGGCTTCATCATCTTATTTCTATATAATCCTTTACTAGAATATGAAATATAAATCTTGTCTTAAGGATTCTCAAACTCAATCTAATCATGTTTCTTATGTTTAATTTAAAAAATATTGTTATGACATATGATACCTTTAATATTCCATATTTATACCTTTATCTACATATGTATAACAAATACACATACCACCTTATAGATTATCTTTATGATATTTCTAATTAGGAAATTAATTTTTAAAATGAAATACTTTCCACATCTGAAACATTAAATGTTAACGACGTTAATTCTTGATCTTGAAATTTCCTAAAATGAGAAATCATAGGATGGAAAACATTTATCATAGAATAAAAAACATAATGTTGAAATATTATTTATATGTTGCCTAAATCATTACATCTACTATTAAATATATTACTCCTTGGGCTTATCCATATAGACAAAACTAGAAAATTCCTTAGAAATGTCATTAGGGATCTAACTAACGTTTTCTCATACTATTTTACATAGGATAATTAAACCATTCCATTTATAATGTCTATAGTGACCAAGTCTTATCATGCATTGATATTACAACAACATAGATGAATACTCATCACATTAAAAAATAAATTCCCAAGGAGGGTAATATTTTAAATTTTTTGGAAAATTAAAAAAAATCTTTTAACTTGGTGAAAGGTATTCAATTTTTCTGCAATGATTTTTCCCTTTTGTACTTATACATAAAACATTTCTTCATAACCTAGGAAAATGTAACAAAATAAATGGTTATCTCATATTCTCATTAAGGGTTAAAAGGGGAGATACATAATTGTAGTCATGAACATAATAATATGAGAACATGAGTGTAACATTAGAATATCATACCTTTCATATCAAGGTTAATATACATGATTCATGGTATAAATATTTGAAATTCATATGACCTATGTCAAAAGTTAATAAATATCATAATTCATGATAGCATAACATATGAATAAGAAAAATAATTTTTGGAATCCAAATAATAATATAAAATAAAATATCAAGGATACCAAGTAAGAACTTCATAACATGTTACACTTGGGATAATCATTCATTTACCTACTTAGGGATTGGGCTAACAACCCAAATACCCTATTATTTTTAGGCTTGGTCTACAAACCATGTACCCATTTATTTTTAGGAATGGGGTACAACCTGTGTTCCCATTTATTTTTAGGTCAAGTATAAAAACCATGTACCTTCTTGTTTAAAAAATTGTGATATAACTTAGGTATCCTTTTATCTCATATACCATTTATCATTACCTAATGAATTGTAAGAAGATATAGGTACCACAATCACTTAATGAAATCATACATCAATGTTCCATAATATAATAAAACATTAATCATATCATGATCCTTAAAAATATATAGGTTTCATGTACATCATATCATAACCCATGAAATGAAATGATTACAATAAACATTTTATCATAGCATATCCTATGGAAAATGAATTTGTCTCATAATCATTTCACCCTAGAATAAACTGTGAAAGGATTTTAGTTTCATAATCACATTATCATCATATAACCGAAGTAAGATAAATGTGTTTCATATGAAAACTATCCTTATAAACATAAATCATTCAAATAAAAGATAATAATGGTTCACGTTTATCACATCCCTAGTAAAGAATAAACTATTTCAAAGGATTTTAACTTTGAAGGGGAATGATTTTGAAATATCATATGAAAAAATTCTTAAGGAAAGTAACATTTCATTGAAAATAAATTTTTAAATTATAAAACATTTTCAAAATCCATTTCCTTAAAAAAATATGAATAACTTATAAAGTAATAATTTATAAAACCACTGAAACATTTCATGATAAAATATCCATTCAACTTTGATATTTTATATTTAAGGAATAAAACATTTTTAAAACACTTCATTGAAAACCACATTAACATAATGAATTTACAAAATATTAGGAAAAATATTATATTTAAAAATAATCTTTTAAACATTCAAATTAAGCTACAATTAAATGATGGTCATGATGGTGGGTAAATCTATACATATCAAAAAAATCTCTTTCAGAGCAAATATGTTAAAAAATTTCATTGGTCTAAAAATGAAAAGGAAATTCCTTTTAAAACACTGTTTTGATAAAAAAGGAAAACATCAGTAAATATTTCTTTTAAACATCATAGTAAAAAAATTAAAACATTTTTACAAAACATGGATTTGTGAATAAAACAATTTTTTTGACCAAAGAATAAAAAAAATTATTTTTTCTTAAAATCCCAATATTAATTATCTTAAGTACCAAGTGAAAAATTGGTACCATTAAATAGAGATATCATGGATAAGATAAGGATAATATAATTCATGAGAGTTATTGAGATATGAAAAATAATATTTCATTAGAAGTAAAATCATAAATAGTATCGATAAATGATGATATTGTAGCAATAAAGTATTACCACTTTGGAAATGTTGAATCATAATAATATGAAAATAATAACATTATTTGAGTCTTAAAATATAATGAAAATAAGGATATTCATGATATAATATGTAAAATATAATTGTATACACCTCATAGGAAAATAGAGGTTCACTACATGGAATGGGTCTCAAAGAAGAAAATTTAGACAAAATTACTTTAACGATTTGGTAACTTTTGAACCATTTTGCCCGTAAAAGAAAAATCATAGAATTTATTTTAAAATACCAATAAATTTAATTATAATAGTCATATAATATATTTTTGGTATTATATGCACAACACAAATGAAACAAGTAGTGAATAAGGCTTAAATCTAACAAAAATAAAAGTGACACGAGAAAACCCTTATTACCTAAGTAACTTTAGAATAGTGATCCATGTGAAGTAATAAGATCAATTGAAAATTTTAAAATCATTAAATAAATTTAATTCATGATATTTCTTATATTAATTTAGTATATACAACACATTAAATAAATGGGCGGTGAATATGAAATGTATCTCACAAATATATGAAAGTGAGATGAAATTTTGTTGACTTAAGCCATGACTTTCTTCATGCATGTTCAAACATCTATTAAGGGGTAACTCCTTTTGGTTTTAACCAAAAAAATTACTTGGTTGGATTTCTACCCAATGTTATTATGCTTGGATAATGTGATTGAATTGGGGATCTTTTTTTGGTATGGTTTGGATGAGAAAAAGGGCTTGAGAGGTGTGAAGAACTAAGGGGTCGGGTTCCTTTGTATAGTAGATGAGTGGAATTCTTGTAAATCAAAAAATATAAACAATATTGAGAATTGTCTCTTATAAAATGTATCTCCAATAATGGTAAATTTTATTTCTAATGAATTATATGGTCAAAGTATTTAAATAAAATGGCTTTTGGACATGTGTCTAGGTTATTTGGACATTTAAGTTAAAGTTTAACCCCTAAGTAAAATCATTTCTACCTTAATCATTGTAATTAATTTTAATTACTTCCACTAATATTTTTTGTCAAAAAAATAATTTTTAATTATTATAAATTATAAAATATTCTAAATCTAAATATAAAATCAATTTTTAAAAATTCTAAGCATCTAAGTGGCAGAAATTAATTTAAAATTATTCATACATGCGTGAAAAGAATACTATTTTTTAATGTAAGGATTTTTAAATTTTGAAATATTTTTATATCCAATATCATTTTCAAATTTTCTCTAATTACCTAAATTGGATAAATGGATGTATTATTGATCTAAATATACTTTGAAACGAATTTAAAATTTAATATAACTATATAAATAAATTAGATAAAATAGTAGTTTTCAATTAAAATTCGATGATTTTAAACTATTTATAAAAATGTAAAACTTATCTAAAATATACCAAAATTTTACCCAAAGTAAATAAAAATTTTATTCCTTCAAAAATTATGTTTATTTTTTGAAATTAAAATTATGAAATTTTGATAATTATATTTAAAATAGTTTTCCCCTTAAAAGGTGGTAAAATTATCTTTTAGAAAAAATCATATTTTTATTCATATAATTGGATTAATTCTAATCTTAATCCTATCAAATATATTGGATTAGAGTTATAATTATTTATTTAATATATAAAATATAAATTTTATTGAAAACACTCATTAAAACTATTTGGTTCAATTTATTGATGTAAAAGTGTGTTTGTAAATAGAAAAATAATTTTCTTAGAAAATTAATTTATTTGTTTTCAAATTTTTCTTAAATTCATTTCTAACTAATTGATAACAAAAGGCTTAATTTTAAAAATGGGTATACCTAATATTTTCATAATTTATTTAATCGTATTCTTGAATTCTATTCCAATATCTAGATGGTAACTCTAATAATGCATTAATAATAATATTAATAGTATATTATAGTATGGTAAAACATGCTCTTGAGTGTCACTCAAGATATTGATGGGACTCAGTATTGTGTGTAACACAAGCCAAAAATAGTTTTTTCTAAACTGAACTCTACTCTATGTGTTTCATAAAGTGCTATCCCAACATGGTGTTCTGTACAAAGCAACAATAAATGGTTCTTTCATATAACCCATGCTATATTCAGTGTTTTGTTAAATGAAAATTTTCAAAATCATTAAATTAATTCGAAATAAATATATATCCCAAAATATTGGGGTCTCACATTCTACCCTGCTTAAAATTAATTTACCCCTCAAGGTTCATTTGGGTTATTAATGGTTTAATACTAGGATGTTTCATTAATGGAAAATCACATCATATAAATACTAAAACTACCTTCACATAAGAAAATTTTGTAAAGATAATGGTTAATAAAAGTAACTCATAACTATAATATTGTTGGAAAGATAAAATGTGGATATGGAAGATAAATATAACCTTAAAGATTTGATGGAGAGTGATAGAGAACATGGTTAGGATAAAGTTAACGATCACAACACCATAACCCAAAGAAGCTTCAAAAGTGTCCATGATATTGTCGAAATGATGATAACATGACAACATTTTATTTCAAGAGCCTTATCCTAATGTTGGATAATTTTCATGAGAATATGTAATTAATTTATTTCATTAAATTTCATAAGTTCAATATCACCCTTAGGTTGTGCCTTGATCAATTTCCACTTCATCACTTATTCAAAAAAAATTTAGTTGAATTTTCCATTACTAAAGCATTATCAAATCATGACATTCATAAATAGAATTATAGGTCTTTTTCTTCATGATTTTTGGTGATATTGGGAACCCTCATTAAATTGGGTTTTTTTAGACCGATGGTTGATTAAGGGGGGTGTTTGTGTTGTGCACAATCTTGAAATTTCAGTTACCATTTTTTCTCTTGCAAAAAATCCCAATGGTTCAATCATCCGTATCTGGGTACAAACATGCATTCCAAAGGAAGTTCTTCATCTAGTTTTTTAGGCCTATTTACTACTGGGGACATTCATTGGTCTATAGCATGGGAGGTTGAGATGATCTCACCATTTTAGGGGGAATTATTTTCAACTCCAGGAATCTCTTATAAATAGAAGATATTTTCATTAAATCTCTTCAAAATTCTGATATGGGGATAGTTACCATAAAAACTGATCATTGGATAATTATCATTCTTGTCAGAAAGACTGGGGTTTCTTTAGTGAATCCATCCTTACATATCTAAGGTTCTCCAATTATCTTACAGTAATGGGTGGTTTCTTATGTGTCGAAGACATATACCTGGAGCTTCACAATTTGTTTCCATGTAAAGAGGTGGTTAATATTTCAAGGAGGGGATTGATCCATTATGAGGCTTCTGAAATCTAATGTTTATGATATGAATCAAAAACCACATAGTTCATTGAACCTATTCAATTTAATGTCATGCAGAAAGGACTTATATAGGTACTCTGGGAAACTAGGTGTTCAAGCTAGAGTGCTAGTGTGATGTATTATGTATCCCAATTATAGAGAGAATCAAGGTTTTCATAGTTCAGTTTATTTCTCATTATATTGATGGATGATTTAGAGTAATTATTCACTGTTAATGTTTGGGTCTCGATGGATAATATGTCAGAGTTATAAAATGAATTACACCAAAAGGGGGTGTTTATTTGAGCTCGGGCCTTAGAAATGGGTCCAATGTGTCCTGGTTATAGCAGGAATCAGAGTTCTCGTAGATCACTTAAGCCCTTGTGATTGGCCCCAAGGGGGATTCTTTTATATTGTGGTGAATATGTCATTCCGCATACCAGGGCTTATGTACGGACATTTCCCGATTTATTGGAAACTCATGATGTGGCTGATAAGACTATTGAAACTCCTTAATCCCATAAAAACTATGTTCAGTGTGAGAAACAAGGGATAATAAGTAGTCTACCTCATTGCATACATAGATAGGAATTATGCACTGGGGAACACTATGAGATGTTTAATATAGAGCTTGGGCCTCTGGTAGGAATCTGACATAACTTGATTATTAAATTAATCTGAGTTCTCATAGTCTACTTCACCCCTTAATATGTTGATCGGATAAGATGGATGATTATACTCATAGATATTATTTTTATCCTTGAGGATCGCGGGATACTTGGGGATTATACAAGGAATATTCCTTTAAGTATGGGGTTACACACTAAGGCTTCCCTTATCATTTTATGGAATTCTGGTGCTGATGATATAATTATTTTATCCCCCTATGTCCACATGAGTCCTACTTGGTGTGAGAAAAAATGCAATGAAAATGATCATTTTTCATTTCTAAGGATGTGAGACTTATGTGATGGGATTCCCTTTGGAAATTTGATATGGATATCATGCCATAGAAAGGAATCCTACATATCCTGATAATAGTGAGAATCAAAGTTCTTGTATTTCATTTGGTTCGGGATTATACTCTGATATATCCCATATGATTAAAGCTTACACACCAAATATGAAAAATGCTATAATGTATTGGGATTACCAACATGACGAAGCCTGCTTTACCTCCTTTCATGTGTTGATTGTCCACTCAATAAGCGTCTATTGTATGCCTTTCATGTCGGAGGATGTTTTCTTGGTATTTCAAAAGGAAAACATGTGGTCCAGTTCAGTACTCCGAAGGACTTCATTTATCTTTGGTAGAATATCTTAAGGTGGTCTCATGATCAAGGTTGACTTCTCTAGAAGACATCACATGACCCATATAGTATGACCTGGAAGCCATTGCATGACATATATAGATTTTCCAGAGGGTGTCACGTGATTTAGATGACTTGTCTTAGTTTCATTGCAAGAGATGGTGGACACATATAGATGGTGTCACAAGAGTCAATAATACATGTCTCGGAGGATGTCACATGTCTTAGATGACATTCCTTGAGGGAATCATAAGAAAAGTATGGCATTCCAAAAGGGTATTGTGAGTCTTGTTTGACATGTCCATATGCTACAATGAGTATTGGTTTACATGAGAAGTTGTTGTAATATGAGTTAGGTGAGGTATCTGACGGCCACATCAAGTCTTGGGAAACAATTCCAAAATGCTTTGAGAGACTATGGTGTCACACCTTGGGAGGAATGTACGCCATTCTATGTTATATCTGAAGGACTTATCATTACCCAAATATCATTCCAATGGGGAATCACGAGATCTAGGAGACATGTCCTCATGAAGTCTCATGTCTTGGATGGCTCATTCGAAGTGCATGTGTGTCAGCAAACATGTGTTTGGTTAAGTATTTCACCTTTAGTCTTTTCTATATATTTTTTATTGTGAATCAATTATATGTATTCAGTGTTGGTTTATTTTAATTCTAACATGATCTAGTGGGCATCTTGGATGTTCTTAAAATGTATTACTAGGATCCCTTCTCATGATATATGTGTGATCATGTCATTTACTTTACTCATGGCTCATAATTTCTCTTGTTGTTTGTCAGTAAAGTACCTGATTGAAGAATTTCCAGTTGAAAGAGCAGTCGTCTGAGAAATCTAATCTTGTTCTTGGGTATGCTGATGCGCATGGATGTAAAGAATCTAATCGTCATCTGGAGAATCACAGCCATGTGGTAGCCTCGAATTTTACATGTTGGGGTGGGGGACTTATAGGCCTCACTACCTTAGTTGATCACTAGTTTACATGGTTTATCTCCTGTGATTCCATGTTGGATTCGTCAAAGGGCATTATAACTACACATGTTCAAAAGTCTCTATCATGGATCTCTCTGAGGGTGTTTCTTGATTTCCAGCGACCATGAGTCCCTCCCCTCAACACTTACATTATTCAATTTTTTCTAATTATTGAATACTTGTTCACTCATGAAGACATGTCAAAGGACTTTGTATTTTCATGTTGAAATGTACAAGGGAATTTGTGAGATTATATTTCCTATTTAAAGGCCTTCATGATATTTTTTATTCTTTTCAATTGATATTTCGTGAGTTAAGGATGGATTTTCTTGGGGTCTTGATCGTGTAGCGATTCGTTATTCATTTATACCCTTATACAACTGTGATAAACTAATTTTGTATCATAAATTAAAATTTTAATAAAAAATTTCAATTAATGTTTGATTGAATTATTTTTTCTTAATAACTGTTAAAAAGGGTATCTTCAATTGTTTTGATGATTTCATATTAAGTGGATGTGATTTGGAGGGCTCAAGATGAATTAGAAGATAAATGGGCCCAAATGTGAAATATTCCAAGAACACTAGTGGATTAAAACAAATGTTGCAGCCAATATGTTAGTTAAATTGAAATGAAATTTGGTTATATGATCCAAAATATATTTCTATAAAAATATTATAAAAACAAAAAATCTCAATTCATTAATTAATGGGACAAAAATAACTGATCTGTCCAAGACACTAAATCTACATGATGTCAAAAGTGTAGTTCTATGTTTCGTCCATATATCAAGATGTAGATCTCAAAATGATTTTAACATTATGGTGAATATATTAAGCAAGTTTCAAAAAAAATAGGTTTCTTCAGATCTATATAATACTTTATATATGTCTGAAAATATGGGCCAAGTGGTTTTTGAATATTTGTGTTCCCAAAACTACCTTCCACATTGCCAATAAATTGTCACAATGGGAACACCATCTGAAAGTTCAAAAAAGAGTTATGTTTTTTCATTTTTAAGTTCTAAATGGGTCCCACCATCATCCTATTAGTTATAGATTCCCCTATCCTCATATGGATATCATGGATAAAGAAATATATCCACCTAAGCTTCCTCTATCTATAAATGTCAGGATAAAAGGTGGGCGTTCATTGTGAGGGAGATACACACATGTTTAAGAGGGATCCAACACATGTATTATCTGTTTATATGGTTTAATTTTGTTTTAAAAATATTTCATTCCATGTATCATAAATTATTTAAAATTTTAATTCGTTTTTTTATGCTGGTGATTAAGATTGTCTAAATTTCTAACTGATTGGTGTGAGTTTTTTGAGTCTGTTCCATGTGTTATTCTGATTGGAAAACATAAAACTCACTTTCAAACCAACATTATGGAAATTATAGTTTTATTTTTAAGCTATTATTCTATGAATATGTTATGTACCTTTTCAATATGATTGTTATATCATGGTTTGTTCCTTTAAGAATTGAAATCAAAGCATAGGAATTAATTGGGATTCCAATTAATTTAAACATAATAATTACTCCAAACCTGAATGGATATCAAAGAAAAATAAACATGACATGTGTGTATTGAAACAAAAATGACCCCATTGTCTCATATTTTTAAAAATACCCTTGGTTTCTCAATTATTAAAATTTTTGAAATGAGTAATTTTCTTATAACTATTATTCACCCCACACCCCCCCCCCCCTCTTTTAAGGCTTTTTATTAAAAATACACACACTAAACCAATCACCGCTCATTTGGTGACAACCTAGGGTCTACCCTATACAATAAAATCCTCTATAAATAATAATCAATTTGATGTTTCAAGAAATCATATTCAAATATTGGTTCTTTTAATGGGGATCACTTCAATTTATAGTATGTGTTTTTTGATAAGATATTTGTAAATTTGGTGAATATTTATTTTTTTTATCTTATAAATTTTCATATATATTTTTTCTAATTTATTTATTGTGAAGGTTATGTTCATGATGAATTATACTCTAGGATATTTACCTCATTTCAATTATTAACTAGAGAGGATCATATGTTACTGACACTAAGTTACATTGGTCAACCCTTTGAACAATGACACATCCCAACTTGAGACTTTTCTAAACCCCTATTTTCATGGAACAAAACTAGAAACTGAACATAATGTTTTTAACATGGATTAAAATAACCAAACATTAAAATAACTAACCTCCTTGATGTCAATATCCAACCTTCATACATTCAAATTAAAGATTAATCACCTACTTTGGATCTTAAATCCAGTTTAATTCACTTATTTCCATGATTCCATGGACTCTTGGGGGGAGGTCCACAAAAGCACTTAATAAAATTCAATTCTATATATTAAAAATTTAAACATACAAATGTGGATTAAGAACAAGTAAATATTTAGGCATTCCATTTTTCATTAGAATATGTGGCAAAATATTGGTTGAACTATGATAATTCCAATATTAGAGGTTGGGAGGATATGAAACGCCTTTTTTGTGAAAAATACTTATTATCTTCTCAAACTAAAACTATAAATAAATGAATATGTGGGATAGTACAATAACAATGTGAACCACTTCGTGAATATTAGGAACGATTTCGAAGGATTGGTCCAAGTTTCCTACACCACAAAATAATTGACCATCATTTAATACAATATTTTTTAGATGTTTTAGATCATATAGATCGTAACACAATTGATGATTCTATATGTGGTCCCATTGTTGAAAAAACACAATTTTCTATCAACAACCTCATTGAGAACATGGTCCAAAACACTCAATAATTTGTTTCAATGTCCAGCATACCCATTTGAGGTGTCCATGAGGTGAAAAGTTCAAGGATTGAGAAGAAGGAAGACATTGTGTTTGAATAGGAAAGTACCCCTCTCAGATAACATTCTCTTTTCTAATGGAAAAATCAATATATTCCTCCCACAAATTGTGGTAATATTCTGAAATATTCCCTCTTTTGAGAAAAAATCCTGATATTTGTGAGTTAATCTTCCAAGATGCACTAATAACCAACCCATTGGGAAAGAACCTTACCATTTATCCAACCATGGGTGGAAATTCAACCAATAATATAGTAAAGGGGGTATTCAAACCAACCTTATCCATCATAGAACTAGTAAGGGATGAGTATTCATCCACCACCACCGCCCAGAAATCCTCAACCACCACAAATGCCTCTCTAAAAACACCCTCCAAAATTAGAGCCTATCCTAGAAGGAATTATAAAATAAATAGCTAAAAATAATCTAAAATTTCAAAAAAAACACTCATCCAACCATAAAAGACCTAAAAACCTAATTGGGCCAACATTCCAACTTGATAGGGGGAATCCAATGTCATGGGTTGGTGAAAGAACCTCTCAACCATTATAAAAAAATATAGATAAGTTAAATGTTAGGGACATTACACATAAGAGTGGAACAGAACTTGAAATCCAAATAGATCCTCCACTAGAGTCATCCCCTCTCTAGGAAACAACAATCACAACCATTGAAATTTTTCCAAGAGAAGAAAATCCATGTCCTAAGAAGATTACCACCAAAAGAAAGATTGTTTCTCCCAATGATTCACCTATCCAAACAATTCTTCTTCCATTTGTCCAATGGGTAATCAAACCAAGGAAAAAACCTAAACATGATAAATAAATTATGAAAAAATTTAAAAAAGTTTAGGTTAACATTCCATTGATTAATTTCATGAAGAAAGTTCTAATATATGCCACGTTTTTTAAGGAGATGTATACAAAAAAACGTAACTTCAATGTGATGAGAAGGTGAACTTTGTGATGAATGTATCAGCATTGATAGAGCCACAAATTCTTACAAAATTCAATGATCATGGAATATTATTAATTCCATATAGCTTATATGATTATTTATTGTTCAATTATATGATTTATTTGAGTTTATCCCTAAATGTGATGCCTCACGCCATTATCTCTTTAGTGTAGGTCAGGGAATTAGAGCCCACTATAATTTTTGTTGGACTAGAAAACTATATTATATCACACCCTATAGGTGTGTTAAAGGATGTTCTAATGAGGGTGAAAAAATTCAATTTTTTTTATGATTTTAATATGCTTAAAATGGAAGAATATTGGATTAATGGACACTATAAAATTATATCGGTGAGGCATTTATTGAAAACATAGAAAACCATAATTAATTTCCATAATGGTATATTATCTATAGAGATTGTAGGATATATTTTCCACATCAACATACATGATTCCATGAATCACCCCATAGAATAGTATTCCTCGCTTTTGGTTAACTCAGATCATATACCCCCTTCCCCTGAAAAGATTGTTCTATTTACCCTGATCCACACCTTCTATGTTTTCATAATTGAAAACATGCTAGGTAATAAATCATGGCAATAATTTTGTATCAATTTATAAAAACATCTTGCAGGTTTTTTAATTGAAGATTCCTGGAACATTGAGTATCCCTTGACCGTCGTTGATACTACTAATCTTATAAAGATTCAATCCTCATATGAGGATGTAATCGTTGAGTAGTTATAAGAGACCACTAACCTCTCAATTTTACATTCAGTCCCATCAATCCAAAATCTACTGGAATTTTAACTTCAACAAACACCTAGAGATTTAATATATTCTTATCTTGAGAATGGAAACAAGATTCCTATCATCATTTCTAGTTTACTCCCTATGGATAATGAATTGCACCTAAATCACCTTTTGAGGGATTATAAAAAACCATTAGGATGGACACTTGATGATATTACATGTATTAACCCATCAATTTGCATAGATTATATATTTTTAATTGGTTATGCTAGACCAATGAAGCTGGAACAACATCGACTAAACCAAAACGTCTTAGACGTTATTAAAAAATAGGTTACAAAATTATTGGATCATGAAGTCATTAATCCCATTTCTGATAGCTGATGGGTGTGTACAATGCAATTATTTCTTAAAAAATATGTCTTTCAGTATTTAAAAATGAAAATAATGATTTGGTTTCAACTTAGGTGTATAATAGTTGGTGTGTCTATATAGACTATATCCGCCTAAACTAATACACTTGAAAGGACCATTTCCCATTAACATTCATAACCATATTATAGAGAGGCTAGTGGGGAAGCCCCAATACCATTACCTTTAAATGTATTTTTGATACATTCAAATCAATATTTCCCCACAAATATCAGGAAAATACAACCTTCACATTCCCATTTGAAACATTTTCATATATGAGGATGCCATTTGGTTTTTGTAATGCTCTGGATACTTTCCATAGATACATGGTTAGTATTTTTTTGGATTACATGGGGAATTTTATGGAAGTATTCATGGATTATTTTACAATTTATGGCCCCTATTTTGATAAATGTTTGATTATTATGGTTCTTATCCTACATAACTATATTGAAAATAATCTCATATTAAATAATTATAGATTTCATTTCATGGTGAGACAAGGTATAGTACATGGCATGTCATTTCTGGGGATGGTCTCAAAATAGATAAATCGAAAATTGGATGTCATTTCTTCCCTACCATTACCCTGTAATGTGAGGGATGGGAATTCTTTCTTATGTAATTATATATTTTACCATTTTTTAATTTGTGACTTTATTAATATTTCACTCCCCATATCCTCATTTATCCAAAATGAAAAAGGAATTTTTTTGTTAAAAAATAATCAAGGGAATATTTTAAAAAATTGAAATGGAGTCTCACATCCCCCCAGAAATCAAACCACCTTTGTGGGATTTTTCATTTGAGATCATGTGTGAAGCCTCTAAAAACAATGTTGGGGTAGTCTTATCATAAGGGGTTGGTAAAGAACAACTTTTCATATCCTATGCCTCTTGTACACTAGAACCTACCCAAAAAATCTATACCACAACTAAATAAAATCATTTCCATTGTGCTTTCCTTGTATAAATTTATCTCATGTCTTTTTGGTTCCAAAGTCATTACGTTCTTAGATCGTGCATCCCTGTAATGGCTCGAATCTGGAGCCACTCAACTAGTGCCCCATACCCGGTTCTCCACATGACATCAAGTGCATTCCCCTGAACGCTAGAGGCTACCGACTAGCAGTGAGGGCCTTTGGTAAGGTAGTTGGGGGAACTATTCCTTCATAGGTTATGAAAATAAATGGAAGTAAAACAATATATAACAGTAGAAGCAGTAAACATCATTCTCATCAGAATTTAACAGTGGAAGACTTTATAAAATAATAAATAACTAGAACTGAAGATATGATGCATGGCATGTTATAAGTCTAATAAAACATCCAAACCAACAAAAGGATGGAATCAATACAGTAACATTGAAAAGGAAAAAACAAAGCATCCAAAAGTCTCCTTAGCATCGCAAGCCTTAGCTTGGTCCCATGCTCCCTAGCTCCATGGCAAGTCAAGCACCGGAAGTAGATGGGCGTTAGCCCTTATCTATACCTGCAAGAATATAATCTATTTGGGCCCAAAAGCATGGCCCAAATAGGGTGTCAGACAAGGTCTCAGTAGGCAACCACCCAAAGATCTATGCCTATCAGTCAGTGAATACATGGTAGGTTAGTACAGTATGCAATAAATATTACGCATTAAACAGGAATGCCCACAGAAGCTACATTCCGGTGTCTAGCATAAAAATCACCCAAGTAACAGCCCAATCATCAAGTAGAACAAAAGGTATCCTCTAGGTAGTTCTTATAGTATAAACCCTAAGGTTCAACCTACCAGTACTAGAAACCCTTTGGGAAGCACTCATAGTCTTGACCCTCTAGTTTAGCTAAAGAATATACTCTCTGAGGAAGCACTCACCTTCAATTCCCCCTGTAGTATCGTATCGTGCTAAAGGCTTTCTGGGGAATCACTCAACGTCTAATTCCCCATGTAGCCTATATCGAGGAACTATAGACTCTTTGAGGCAGAACTCATAGTCAATTCCCCCTATGGTCTCGCATCGTATTAAAAGACACTATGGAGAAGCCCTTATGTCCATTCTCCCTATGGTCTACTACACTTGGTTCTTACAGTCCTGTGTGGAAATAAACATGCATAGCGTGCGTGTATCATCCAATTAAACCTCAAGAACTACTTGGATATCATTCTAAGGCTCAACAGCATAATAAAGAAACAGTTCCACTATCCTACAACTATGCATGGCAACTGGAGAAACACATAATAAGAAAAACATGCATGGAAAACATCCAGAATACAACAAAAACTACTCTATTCACAAAGGAAAACCTCTACTATATCAATCAAGAAAGAAGGCAATCAATCAAGGGAAAAACAGAAAAACGCACAATTCCCGTTCAAGGGAATTGGTGAAATTTCACAAGATACTCAAAGGCTTTCTACAGAAAGTCACAAACCACCTACCTCGAGGTGAGAAGGATGATATACTCAGATGATGTCTTTCGATTTTCCCTCGGAGTGGACTCAGGTTAACACGCCTTTCTTTATCGGTCACACAGTCGCACGTGCATGACTTTGATGTGCGTATATATATATATATATATATATATATATATATATAAGTGATGCGTATATATAACTTACAACGTAAACAACAATATATTACTAAAATTAACAACTCAGGTAAACTAACTCTGGACCAGATAAAGGCCACAAGGGTTCGTAGACTCAAATTCCTAATTAAAAAGGAGTAACATATAAAATAATTATGTATATTCATTTTCTTACCCAAACAACAGTGATAAAATGTAATCGCACCCAAAAGAGGTTGTTGGGGCATGGTCCAGTGTGTCCTGCGATGCTATTGCACAACCATGAAATCAGGCGAACGTGATAATTTATCAAACCCTAATCAAGGGTTTGGTTAAATTCCAAATCAGCATTGAATTCACTTTGAATCACTAAATCATTGATGAAGACTACGAAGGAGGGTCTTACCTCCTCAAATTGGACCCAAACGAAGAATGTTGTTGGAGAAAACTCTTCTCAAGAAGGACCCGTAAGATTGGGGTCACACTGCCATGGGAGAAGGAAGAAGGCTCCGCGCAAAGAGGGCTGGCCAGGCACTACTGCAATGATAAGTTGAAGAGCCTGGTCGTGTGCTAGTAAGGAGAGCAGACCGGGGGCGTCGCGCAGCATGACTTCTCAGAGGAGGCCACGCGCTGCTCACCTGAGGAAGGTCACGCCTCACTCGGAGGTCCAGGGTCACGCCGTCCTGGATCACGGACCAAGGGAGAAGAGGAGGGTCGGCCATGGGAGAGGTTCTCCATAGTAGTAGATGAGGATAAGGAGAGACCATTGGAGAACCAAGAAGTGGAATAACATGAGGTCTCCCATGTCTAGGGTTTTTACCAGGGTACAGGTCACGCTCCATGTGGAGGGCTGGAGGAGAGTCAATGCATCATGCCATGGTGAGTCGAGGAAGGTCGCCTGTGCAAGAGGAGGCGGCTGGTTGTGGGGATAGATAGCCATGCAGAGAGGAGTCGATGCACCATAGAGGGAGGATAGGAGAAGTAGGCCATGCAAGGGGAGAGGGAGAGAAGGTCACTGGTCTGTGCACCAAAGGGAGAGCCGCGCTATAGGGGGCACACCAGCTTGTCCGGAGTCGCACTACTCTGCAAGGAGGTCCTCTGAGGGAGGCCTTGCGCCACTGTAAGGGAGAAGGGAAGAGAAGCTAGCCGCCGCCATTGGAGGAGATAGGGTCATCAGTGCGCTGCAGCAGGGGAACCTGTGGGAGGAGGAGAAGAAGAAATAAGAGGAAAGAAAAAAATAAATAAAAATAAAAGGTAAAGGCCATGCGCGTGGGCCCTGCTTTATTGAAGAAAAAAAGAATGGGCAAGGGGAAGTCACTCCCCCTTGCCCAACAACTCACAAAAAAAAGAAAAAAATTCCTTTTTTTCCAACATTACATATATATATGTATATATATATTCCACTCAATATATAAAAACATATTAATGTTCAATAAAAAAGTTATATTTATAAAAACATTCACCAAATGGTAATAATAATAATAGAGGTCAACAATATTTATTATTAGGGTTAATTACACCTAAATCCTTAAATGGATTCTTCAGCCATCTATTTAATTAATTAAGTCAACCATAACACTTATTTAATTACCCAATTTTTTTATTATCTAGAATAATTATAATAATGATCAAAACTAATAATTATAAAGAAACATTTAATTAAACGCTCTAGTTTAATTAAACACTTCATTGCGAAGCCGCCACAATTAATATAACGTGTTATTAAAATAACACGCCTTTAATAAATTGCAATTCTTCCTTTAAATCTAACCCAATTAATCCATCATTATTATTATCCAAATTATTAATAATCACCACCAATAATTATATTTACATTTTTCATATAATCATACGCTCTTTATTTAATTAAATCCATCATTGCAAACTTGATGCAATAACGCATTATTAAAAGTAACGCTTCTTTTAAAAAAACGTTAATTAAAATCCTCTAACACTTGATTTTAAATTGATGTTCTTTTTCAAACTGCTACGTCACATTTAATGGTGTTTGACCACCACTTAAATAAATGTGTCTGCATAAAATTTAATAATAATAATCTTTTAAAATTATTATTATTAAAACATCCAAAATTAATCTCGTTTGACCATCATTTTATTAAACACGTTTTCACAACATTTAATAACAATAATCTCCCACTATTATTATTACTAAAACATCCATTAATTCAAATTAATTAGATAACATGTTTGACAATCGGTAAACTACGTGACTTGACCCACATGGTCTAACCGCCCATGCGCAGCCCGATGTCACTGCTTGAACTGGGTCGCACACTCAGGACCTCGTTCCAAAGCGCGGTTTTAAAACTGACCCATCGAAAAATGAAAATTTTATAAACAAATCTCGTATTTTATCTGGTCTAAGAATGTGGGTTATTACAAACTACCCACCTTAAAAACTTCTCATCCCCGAGAAGCCTTCGGGAACCAATAAAACATCACCCGACCTACAAGTGTTGTGAAGTTCCGTTCAACAAGATCACATTGTGTTCCCAAATCCCAATGCATCGTTAAGTGTTTCCTAAGAAAACTACACTTGAGCTTCTAAAACCTAATCCATCACTCACTTTAAAACTCAAACACCAAAATGAAGCTTTACATCCAAGGACATTACAGGGACCTCATCAATGAAAATGGTCAGTCTCAATCAACCAGAAGAACGAGGCTACACATGCTTCCTCAGAAGACATCGCTGACCCAAAACCCACACTCATCCTTTAACTGATGATGTGTCTTTAAAACCATTAGATTACCAACTGTGCGTACACCGAAGTCCTGACCCAATCTTTGTTGATGTTCTGAAGTCAAACCTTCACAAGGTTATTGAAAACAACCGTGCCTTAGCATGAATAAGGTCAAAGATTAAGGAAAACAGAAATCCCATGAACAACTATATAGGAGATCGCAAGACAAGCCTGCAGCTTTAAAACTTTAGCGTGGCGTATAACTGACATTATCCTAGTGCCTATAGCATGAGTTCAAGATGGGGGACATGCTCATCGCATTCTAGAGAGCGAAATAAGAGGAAACCAAGATCATCAAGAAGATTAGTCATGCTACCAAGTAAGCATCAACACGTTTATGGAAACAAAAGCGACACTACCCACCTTAAGATCTTCCATGTCGTCACAAAAATAGATCAAACGCTAACCAGCATGCTATATGAGAATATCTTATCCCATGTGTGATGTTCCAAGAACCTCGATCACCACGTGAACATATTACACATAAGATGATAATTAAACCAGTCGGCGTGTCAAAACACCCATGTCAAAATTTCTCCCGAGTAGTGGGATGAAACTGATTCCTTAATGCTCAAGTCACTCCACCACGGAGGTGACCCAAAACCGTACTCAACATCAGAAGAAGGTTTACATTAGGGTCGTGTCACGTCACATGACGATTGTCCCGGATGACGTCATAACAAGCCATCCCGTTAATAAGAAGAAAAGGGGTCAACAACCACCCATCTGAATGAGGATGTATTTCTAAACTGAAAAGGTCCTATTAGGAACAATGTCACGAAAGGCACCAACCTTAAAAGTTCACAACTGAAACAAGGAATATCAGGCTCTAAGAGTTCTATCTACCATGGGCTAGCCCCTTATGAAGCCCATGCGTTGACTCTATCTCTTGGTCATTCAAATAAATTTAAATACTAGGCTCAAGATCCATTTTCATTTTAACCATTTAATTTTTTTAGTTAATTTCAACCCTTAAAAGTTTGAAAGAATTCTAAAAACACACAAGTATTGTTCACAACAAGTTTAGTTGGTCTTCAATCAACACCCATGTAAAAACAGGAAAGTTAGAACAAACTTCCTCTTAACATTTAATCATTCAATGTTATTCAAACATTAGCAAGAAATTTAGCATCTAAATTCCTTTTACTGAAAAAACGGCCTCCGAGGGTCGCATTCATTTAATCCGGGTTCTTCAAAAATAAACAACCCTAATATAGTTCATTTAAAAAAACAACTATTTTATACTTATAACCATTTTAAAACACACGTAGTTATAAAATCCGTAGTCACATGGGTGGCCACATACCAATCGATAAGGCACTCATACACCTTTCCGGTGACATTTGCCTCCCATTAAAGATCAATTTTCTTTCTGATTTACATTAGAAAACCTTTTTATAAGTTCGAATACATGGGTTACCCTTTTTCCCAGTTATAAGGTACCTATACACCTTACAACAACAAAAACGGGTTCTGTCATATTCGCAACCAATAACATTTATCTATAAAAAAATATCATTTCTCAGCAAGCTACAATGTCACTACCAAAACATGTTATAACATAAAAGCATGGCATATAACAATATAGGCAGCATGGTATTTTTATCACACAAGCATGTTAATTGTATCACTGAAACATGTTATCTAATCAAGACATACTAAATAAATGAAAGACATGTCACATATTCAAGGCACACAATCAGTATTATTAGGCAATTTACTAATGAAACTACATGGCATGGCACATATGCATGCATATGAATCTCTAAGTGCCTAATATGATGCATGTAATGAAAAAAAATCTTTCCATAACAGGCTAAGGAAAATTTTCTTAAAACTTTTCATAATCAATATGCAGAAGAAAGTACAACATTCACCCAAGGTGAAATCATATCAACTATAACAGCAACCAGTATGAATATCAATCCCAACCCTAGTCACTTGGTAATTTCCCGTACATGGGGTGATCAGTCCCAGGAATGGCTATTAACCCAAGCGCTGACACATTCCTAGTCTTCTGTCTACCAACCCCAAAACAGTAAGACAAAAAGGAAAAGAAAGAACAACCTCCTATGATACCACTTTGTAACGACCCAAATCTGGAGCCACTCAACTGGTGCCCCGTACCCGGTTCACCAGATGACCTCAAGCGCATTCCCCTGAATGCCAGAGGCTGCTGACTAGCAGTGAGGGCCTTGGGTAAGGTATTTGGGGGAACTATGCCCTCATAGGTTATGAAAATAAAAGGAAGGAAAATAATATATAACAGAAGAAGCAGTAAACATCATTCTCGTCAGAATTTAACAGCGGAAGACTTTATAAAATAGTAAATAACTAGAACTGAAGATATGATGCATGGCATGTTATAATTCTAATAAAAGATCCAACCAACAACATGCTAGAAGCAATACAATAACAATGAAAAGGAAAAACAAAGTAGCCAAAAGTCTCCTCAGCATCGCAAGCCTTAGCTTGGTCCCATGCTCCCCAGCTCCACAAAAAAGTCAGGTACCTGAAGTAGAAGGGCGCTTTCCCTTATCTATTCCTGCAACAATATAATCTATTTGGGCCCAAAATCATGGCCCAAACAGGGTGTGATACAAGGTCCCAGTAGCCAACCACCCAAAGATATATGCCTATTAGTCAGTGAATACACGGAAGGTAAGCACAATAGGTAGTAAACAGTAAGCAGTAAACATGAAAGCACACAAGAGCTAAAATCCAGTGTTTAGCATTCAAAGCACACAAGTAACAGCCCAATTATCAAGTAGAACAAAAGGTAACCTTTGGGTTGTTCTCATAGTCTGACCCCTAAGGTTCAACCTACCAGTACTAGCAACCCTTTGGGAAGCACACACAGTATCACCCCTCTGGTTTAGTTAGAGAATAGACTCTTTGAGGAAGCACTCACCTTCAATTCCCCCTATAGTCTTGTATCGTGCTAAAGGCTCTCTGGGGAAGCACTCAACCTTTCATTCCCCATGTGGCCCATGTCGAGGAACTACAGACTCTCTGAGAAAGCACTCATCGAAAATTCCCCCTATGGTCTCACATCATATTAAAATACACTATGGAGAAGCCCTTACATTCATTCTCCCTGTGGCTTACTACACTAGTTTCTCACAGTCATGTGTGGAAATAAATATGCACATCATTCGTGTATCATCCAAGTAAACCTCAAGAACTACTTGGCTATTATTCTAAGGCTCAACATCATAATAAAGCAACAGTTCCACTTTCCTACAAATATGCATGGCAACTGGAAAAACGCATAATAAGTAAAACATGCATGGAAAGCATCCAGAGTACAACAAAAACTACTCTATTCACAAATGTAAACCTCTACTATAGCAATCTAGCAAGCAGGAAATCAATCAAGGGAAAAACAAGAAAATACACAATTCCCGTTCAAGGGAATTAGCGTTATTGCAAAAGATACACAAAGACTTTCTATAGAAAGGCACAAACAACCTACCTTGGGGTGAGAAGGACGATATACTCGGATGTTGCCTTTCGATTTTCCCTCAGAGTGGACTCAGGTTAACACGCCTTGCTTTATCTATCACGCAGTCACACGTGCATGACTTTGATGTGCGTATATATATATATATACCTATACATATAAAAGTGATGCATAAATATAACCTGCAACGTAAACAGCAATATATTACTAAAATTAACAACTTAGGTAAACTGACTCTAGACCAGATAAAGGCCGCAAGGGTTTGCAGACTCAAATTCATAATTAAAAAGGAATAAAATATACAATAATTATGTATATGCATTTTCTTACCCAAAAATCGGCGATAAAACGTAATCTCACCCAAAAGTGGTTGTCGGAGCATAGTCCAGTGTGTCCTATGATGCTGTTGCACAACTATGAAATCAGGTGACTGCGATAATTTATCAAACCCTAATCAAGGGTTTCGGTAATTCAAAATCCGTATTGAATCTGCTTTGAATCACGAAAGCACTGATGCAGACAATGAAGGAAGTTCTTACCTCCTGAAATTGGACCCAAATGAATAACGATGTCGGAGAAAACACTGCGCAAGAAGGACCCGTAGGATTGGGGTCACACCCCCATGGGAGAAGGAAGAAGGTTACATGCGAAGAGGGTTGGCCAGGTGCTGTTGCAGGGAGAAGTCAGAGAGTCGGGTCGTGCGCTAGTAAGGAGAGCAAATCAGGGGTGTCGCGCTGCATGACTTCTTGGAGGAGGTCGCACGCTGCTCACCTGAGGAAGATCACGCCTCACACGGAGGTCCGGGGTCGCGCCATCCTCGATCACGGACCAAGGGAGAAGAGGAGGCCTAGCCATGGGAGAGGTTCATCGCTGTAGTAGATGAGGACAAGGAGATACCATGGGAGAACCAAAATGAGGAAGAACTTTATGTCTCCCATGTATAGGGTTTTTAGCAGGGTGTAGGTCACGCTTCACGTGGAGGGTCGGAGAAGGGTCCTCACATCGCGCCATGGTGAGCTGGGGCAGGTTGCCTATGCAAGAGGAGGCAGCTGGTCGTGGAGATGGACAGCCGTGCGAAGAGGAGCCGATGCACCATGGTGGGAGGAGAGTATAAGAAGGTCGTGCAAGGTGAGTGGGAGAGCAGGCCTCTAGTATGTGCGCCAAAGGGAGAGTCGTGCTACAGGGGGGCCACACCGGCTTTTCCAGAGTCGCACTGCTCTGCAAGGAGGTCCGCCGAGGGAGGCCTTGCGCCGCTGCAAGAGAGAAGAGAAGAGAAGCTGACCACTACCATAGGAGGAGAGAGGGTCGTCGGCGCGCTGCAGCAGGGGAACCCGTGGGAGGAGGAGAAGAATAAATAAGAGGAAAGAAAAAAAAATAAAAAGAAAAGGAAAAGGCCATGTGCGTGGGCCCTACTTGATTGAAGAAAAAAAGAATGGGCAAGGGGAAGTCACGCCCCCTTGCCTACTGCCTCACAAAAAAAACAAATTCTTTTTTTTCCAACATTACATATATATGTATATATATATATATTCCACTCAATATATACATATATATTAATGTTGAATGACAATGTTATATTTATAACAACATTCACCAAAAGGTCATAATAATAATATTGGTCAAAAAATATTTATTATTAGGGTTAATTACACCAAAATCCTTAAATGGATTCTTCACCCATCAATTTAATTAATAAAGTCAACCATAACCCTTATTTAATTACCCAATTATTTTTATTATCTAGAATAATAATGATGATGATCAAAACTAATAATTATAACCAAACATTTAATTAATCTCTCTCGTTTAACTAAATTCTTCATTGCGCAACCGCTGCAATTGATATAACGCGTTATTAAAATAACGCGCCTTTAATAAATTGCAATTTTTCCTTTAAATCTAACCCAATTAATCCATCATTATTATTATCCAAATTAATAATAATCACCACCAATAATTATATTTACATTTCTCATATAATCATATGCTCTTTATTTAATTAAATCCATCATTGCAAACTTGATGCAATAACGCGTTATTAAAAGTAACGCTTCTTTTAAAAAAACAACGTTAATTAAAATCCGCTAACACTTGATTTTAAATTGACATTCTTTGTCAAACTGCGTCATCACATTTAATGGCGTTTGACCGCCACTTTAATAATCCCGTCTGCATAAAATTTAATAATAATAATCTTCCAAAATTATTATTGTTAAAAAATCCACATTTAATCTCATTTGACCATCATTTTATTAAACTCTTTTTCACAACATTTAATAATCATAATCTCCCACTATTATTATAATTAAATCATCCATTAATTCAAATTAATTAGATAACATGTTTGACAATCGGTCAACTGTGCAACTTGACCTGCATGGTCTAACCGCCCATGCACAGCCCGATGTCACTGCTTGAACCGAGCCGCGCACTTGGAACCTCGTTCCAAAGTGCTGTATTAAAACTAACCCACCAAAAAACGAAAATTTTAAAAACAATTCTCGTATTTTATCCAGTCTAAGAACGCGGGTTCTTACAATCCCTCTGGTTTCTATTTATGAAACCAGAATCCAAACCACATATTATTCATTAGATTATCCTACTTAAAGAATTTAATTTAGAAATAATGAACCAAAAAGGAAGATAGAATGTGGTGAATAACCATATTAGTAGGATCCTGCCACCATCAGACATCAACTCATACCCATTTATACATATAAATTACATATTTCCTGATGATCAATTTTACCGAGTGCATGAAGATATTCTTTGTTAGGGGGAAATTGTAAATTATTTGGTAGAATATTTCATTCCTACCATACTAACTTTAAAACATCCATTGGAATATCACTTTATCAACTGTTGTTTGGAAATATTTTTCACATCCCTATTAAGATAGAGAACCGTGCCTAATGAGCCATTAAACAATTAAATTCTTATCTTTCTAGTTCAGGTGATCATAGTAAGTTGTAGATTTATGATCTAGAAGAAAAATATAGGGAATCATATGAGAACTCCTAGATCTATAAGGATAATTCCAAGGCAAACCATGATTGCATCATCCTTCATTATCAATTACACATTGGGAATAAGGTCTTAATTTACAATCCAAGGATGAAATTTCATCCAGGTGACTTTCATTAATGCTTGTTTGGCCCATATATTGTTACTAATGTTTATCCAATTACTATTTTTCATATCCAAAATGAAGAGAAAAAAAACAAACCTCTACTTGCATGGGGTAGTGGTTGAATCGGTTTCATGAAGCCATTCTGAATTCCCCGATGGAGGAACTCCATGTTCAAGAAGGAACCTACGAATGGAACCTAAAAATGGTCTTCCATACTTTCTTCAAATTTTATTTTTTATTACATTAAGGATACTACATTATCTAGGTGTGGGGGATGGTTATATTTTTAGGTTTTTAATTTTTATCATCTTCGTTCTTTTTACTCTAATTAGATTACTAGATAGTATTTTTACCTCCCCTACCCTTTTTTGGTAGAATGTTAATTTTCTATGCCCACTTTATCAAGGAAAATTAGGCCTTATTAATCATTAATTTTATTAAAAATTATTTTGTAATTTCTTTATTTAATGTCATTTTAAAACTTAAAATAATGTTTCATTGAAAAAATGTTTGTTGCATCATGAATTTAACAGTACGATATGACATTTTTTTAAAAATGGTTTCTTTTCGATGATATAAATGGTTTCTTTTTTTTAAACCCTTTCCGAAGAATTGTACCCATAATGTGACTAGTATATGAAAAATTTGTGTCACTAAAAATCTCCATACATCTTTGCACCCAAAAATGAAGTTTGATTATTTATTACTTAATAGAAGGTAAATATAAGTTTGTTAAATGATTCTATACATTCCAAAAATTATATTTCTATATGTTCATTCCTTATCCAATATATTTTATTACTGTACTAGATTAACCTATATGTGTGTATCTATTATATGAATGTCGTATGCTTTAAAATTTTAAAATCAAAAATTAAAAACAAAAAAAAAACAGAAGAAAAAAATATGGTTTGTGTCTTAGGATTGTTGAAAACTACTCTTCCTTGACCTTAGATCTTGTTATAACTATTATAATTACATTCTTTAGGATATCAAACAATAGTTGAGTAATGAGAGTGATAATTATTCCAAGTTCATCTTTTGAAGAAAAATAAATAAATGAGTGGAGTGATGAAATATAAAACATATGGGGATATCTAGGTCAATATCTCAAGGTTTTACTTCCATGAATTCTTAAGTGAGTGGGTCTTGAAATTTGATTTCAAATGATATAGGGCATGTTCAGTGGATAGAATCATTTTAACATAAATTTTATAAAATAACTTATATTTAATAGATATAAATTTTAAAGAATAACATGAATTTTTTTTACAAGCACACACATGGATAATTAATCACATTGTTGTCTTTTAAATTGATTTCAAATATTTTTATCATGCATCTCTTATAATTTTGTTCTAAAACAATATATGATACAGCTTTTTCCATAATCACTGAGAATAACTACTTGTTGTGATTTTTACTTTTATCAAATTTCTATCAAGAATGAAATTTTCAATGTAAAATCTTCATTAAGTTGAAAATATCTCCATGAATAATTTTTGGAAATGTGACTTTTCCCTATAGTGAAAATCTTTAGTTGTGGTAGTGTAATCATGTAGTGATTCACTATTCATTTCTACCCATATACTAATGTGATAAAATGATATTATATTATAAATTCAAAATTTAATATCAAATATCACTTCATATTGAATCAATTTTTTTATTAACTGTTAAAAATGATAATTTAAATTTTTTAAAAGATTTCATTGTAGGTGGAGGTGATTTGGAGGGCCCAAGATTAATTAGAAGAAAAATTGACAAAAATGTGAAAGATTCCAAGAACACTAGTGGACTCAAAGGAATACTGAAGATGATATGTGTGTTCATTTATGCATAAATTTGGTGAAATGGTCTAACATTTATTGGGATAAAACTCTTTGGAATACACCATAGTCTAATTCACCCATTAAAGGGCCCAACCAAACTTATATTTCTGAGACACAAAATCTGTACGATGTCAAAAGTGGTGTTCTTTGTTTCAACCATATCTCAATATTTAGACCCCTAGATGATGAAAATTTTTTGTTATAGATATTAAATAGGTCAGGAAACCACTTTTTATTTTTTTCCTAAGTGAGATAAAAAAATTGGATGTCTAAAATTATGGACTAAGTGGTTTTAGAAAATCTGTGTACCCAAAATCACCTTCCACATTGCCTATAAATTGGAACTTTGGGTACCCCATTTATAATTTATAAAAATTAGTGAAGTGATGCCATTTTTCTGATTCATATGGTTCCCCTAATCATCATATAAGTTCTGGAGGCTCTTATCCTCATAGGGGGTCAAAGATGAAGAAGGAGATCAACCCGAGCTTGCTCCTCCCCTCAATGTTGAGATAAACAGTGGGCATTATTTCTAAAGGAGCTACACACCTGTAAAGAGAGTTTTGACATATATATTAGCTACTTTTTTAGAGTAATTTCGGTTTTTTGAACATGAAATTTTATGTATCTTAAATTATTTCTAATTAGAAAGACTATTTTGATGCATGGGATAAAAATGCACTTAATTTCTAATAGATCGGTGTAAGGATTTGAGTGTGTGACTTATGATGTTTTGATTGGGAAACACATGAATCCTTTTCATACACACATTCTTGAGATTTCATTATACTTAAGAATCTCTTATTTCATCATAATTTTTGGACCATGGAAATATGATTATTATTTCATGGTTTGGTCCTTCGAGAATTGAGATAAAAGATTATGAATTATCGGGATTCCAATTAATTTTAACCCAAGAATTAATCCAAATTTGAATTAATATCTATGAAAAATGAACATGAAATGTGTGTACTGAAATCAATTTGATGTTTAATGAAAACGAATTTAGGTCTCCATGAGATCCGGACGGCTTTTCCATGATTCTCACAGGGCCACGCTGCAGACATACATAGCACGTCACAAGTGTTTTAATACCGCTAAAAGATTCATAATCATCCATATTTTATGTCATTTTTTTATTTTCCAAATTTCTAGTTTCATGTGAAATTATGTGGGTTATATCACCAAAAATTACTCATCCTCTTGATAATGCATCTTGTGACCAATAAAAGTCTTATGGAGATGTGTGAGCATTATATGGAAAAATCCATCCATTTTCCCTTAGGGAGACAAAGGGGAAGTGTGAAATTGTATGAAAATAATTGAGGCCCTTATCCTGATGTGGATGACATACTGGTGGATTTTTACAAGAAAAGTTGTGTGCTTCACTTGGGACCTGTAGTGTCTTAAAAAAATTCAGGGGTGTATTTCATTTTTTTCGATGACTACGAGTGGTCTCCACATCTCCTCCATTTATTTAATTGGTTTTATTTTAAAAAATATCTAGGACCTCATTACTTTTCTTGTATTTCATCAAGGAAAATTACCCTTTCTATCGGTGATGTGTCACATGATCTTTACAATCATAATAATCCTCCACCTTTTAGACATTTTCCTTCCCTATTTTCTAATATGTTTTGTGTCCATCACCCACTGATTTTCCGTGAGTTCATAAAATGTTCAATGTGGTGTCTTCTAATGTAGCACACACCTTGTCTTGGTCAGTTGTTTTGTTTTCCTTTGGGTTATCTCATGATCAATGATGTATCTCTTTAGGCATGCATCTATTTTCAAGGATAGTTTCTCAACATGACTTTAATGCACTACATGTTCATGGTTTCATGATTCTATAGTGTGAGGAAGGGTGATTTCATGTCATGATCATATGAAAAAGGTCGCATAGTCACATGATCCTCACCTTGAATTTTATTACTTCACATGAATCTTTCTCATGTGTAGGTTATCCTTAAAACATAGTATTTCTGTGGTGGATCCTATTTTTCGGAGTGACCTCCCACATTTGGTTTCAGATGATGCTCAATGTTCAATGTGAACATCATAATTTTCTCACATGAAGCCTATCCTAGATGATTAACTACATATTTGTCCATCGGGGAAAGGAACTTATATTCTTCCCATGTTGTAGACACACATGAAAACTATCCTTCCATGCTGGTTGTTGGAGACCACGTGCGTCACACCCTAACCCTATATATGGATCACCTTCACTACCACAGTTTTCTTTATGATATGCATGGGGGATTCATATAATCCCAAAAAAATGCATATTATCATGTTTGTATGATCAATATAACATGTAATACACAAGAAGTCCATAATATGAATCCTAAATTTATGGTGAGATGAGGTACTTGTGGTTGGTCCCTGATATCAATTCCAGACTAATCTCATTAAAACCCACATAAAGAACATTCATGTCGGTGTGTATGGTCTGACGTGTATCAAATTTCATATAGCAATCCATGAATGAGGAGTTATACTAGGAGCAAGGACATACACAGGGAGTGAATCAGAAAGTCATCCTTGATATACATGGATGGTTTTGGGGCTTACATCATGATTTATATCATGCACTCGAGGTTCGCCAAGTATGCAGTGTCCACCATAGGTTCAAGATGCAAGATGAAACTCTAATGTCATGAGGTTGAATAAGTCAATGTGAAACATATTTTACCCATAACCTACTATACACAACATGTTTCCTTCCATGTAAAAGTGTGTAATGTGAAATTATGAGAGTCAAAATGGTCATTCCATCAATCTTTAGTTATCCTCACAAAAAATAACACTAGCACAGGTTATCCAATATGAATAAATCCCCATATGGAGAGATAATAATTCAATATCTAAAACTCATCTGAAGTCTAACATAATCCATTCTATAAATTTTTAACCTTATAACCCTTAACAAATATGAAAATCCAAACAAATTTGATAGAAGTTTGCTAAATTTCTCTAAAATAGCTTAGCATTTATACCTCGTATATCACAAACAATATATTATTTGTCAAATACCAAATATGTGAATATCTTAATCAAGTATTTTCTGGAAACATGGTAATGACATAAATTACAATACATCCTTATGGAAAACATGCATGTTTCCTTATGTCAAATTTTATTAGATATATTCCTTAAATCCAAAAATGGTAAAAACTCCATCCAAGATAGAATAAAATACTTTTTCAAGAAATACTCTATCCGTTCTAAGGTAATCAATACCATCCAATTTACTTATTCATTTCAAACATATCTTTATCAAAACATCATTATCTCAACATAAGGAACATATTATGGGTCACTTTAACTTAATAGAAATATAATTATTCCATTAAATCACTTTTATAAGCCTTTGGTACCATTAAACATAACATTTTCCATCCTTAATAAAAAACATATTCTAAAAATAGTTGTCTATTTCAAGATTCATATAACATAATATTTGAATTTCAAAACATATACACTTCAATAGTCCAAATTTATTCATTTTTAATTACTCAGGATTCATCATCTTATTCTTTAATACCTCTTTTGTAGAATATGAAATATGAATCAAGCCTTATGGTTACCCAACCTAATTATTTTTATTATTCTTAGTTTTAATGTAAACAATACTATTATAACAACTCATAAGAATCACATGTGGTTTGCACTACCTTTATCTTTAGTAGTATAACAAAAACTCATACCACCTTCATGATTCTCTTTAGGATATTTCAACATAGGAAATCAATTTTCATAATGCCCATACAATCCTAATCTAAAACATTCAATTTTAACCGAGTTCCTTCCCATTCCTAACATTCTCCAAAACCATAAATCATAGTTTGAGAAACATATATCATATTAGAAAACCACATAATCAGAAAAACTTACGTTAGGATGCCTAAATCATAACACATGAATTTAAATCTACGATTCATTAGGATTACCCTTAAATACATGTCTAGACATATCCTTAGAAATATCCCAATGGATATCACTAAAGTTTTTCCAAACTTGTTTCCAAAGTATAAAGAAACCTTTCCTTTGATACCAACTATAGTGACCCAGACATTACATACATGGATAATACATTAACTTAGAAGAATATTCAAACCATTTAAAAAGTGAATTCTTGAGAACCATAATATTGTAGTGTCTTTGGGAACATGATAAAATGTTTAATAACAAGGTGAAAGATCATCAATGTTTCCCAAAAAGATCTTACCCTTTAGTACTTCTACTAAAAACCTTTTTTCTTAAAATGGGGAAATGAAACACAAGAAAGGTTGGGCTCAGATGCTTAGTAAGGGTTAAAATGGATATACATAAACATAATCATGTACATAAGTGTATGATAACATGATCATAACATTATATGACAATACAATGAACATAAAAGATCATATACATGAGTCATGTCATTAATATTTGATGTTAATAAGACATTATTAAAAAGGGAATCAAGGGAATAATCCATGATAAAATAGAATATGAATAATACATAAAATTTGTGGTGTGAAAATAAGCATAAAAAATATTATGTCAGAGGTACCTACCAAGACCATCATAACAAGTTAGTCTTGTGATTATCACATGTGTACCAATCTCAGGTTTGGGATAACAACCCATGTATCGGATTATTTTTAGGGTTTTAATAGAATACATGTGCCCTACTATTTTTAGGCATGGGAAATAACCAATGTACCCTCTTATTTTTTTATCTTGGTATACCACATGTGTACACTATTATTTGTAGGCTCGGGATACAAACTATTTGCCCTCTTATTTTTGGGCTTTGGCTACAACCCTTGGATCCTTTTATTTTTAGTCTTGGGATAAAACTCATGTACCCTTTGATCTCATATACCATGTATCATTACCAAATTCATTGGAGGGAGATATAGGTCCCACTCATCACATAATGAAATCAAGCATTCATGTTCTATAAGATAATAAAACATTCATCAAATCATGACCCATAAAAAGAGAAGGGTTTCATAAAAAAAAATAATAACCCATGAAATTAAATGGGTATCATAAAAATTTCATCATATCATAACCTAGGGAAAAGATGAATGTTTCATAATCATTTCACCCTAGAATAACCCATGATTGAAAGGGACTATCATAGAAATTTTATCATAGTATAACCTGCAGAAGAGAAATGTTTTCATATAAAACATATCATTATAAAATAAAAAATTCATATAAAGTACAAGAATGGTTTCCTGGGAACATATACCTTGTAAATAATAAACAATATCAATGTATTCCAACTTATATTGGGAAGGATTTTGAAAGATTTAATGAATCATTTATTAAAAAAAATAACCTTTCTATTAAAATCGGTTTTTGAAATGTAAAACATTTTCAAAATAATTTTCATTAAAACCCACTTTAAAAAACATATTATGTAATATTTTGAAAATCAATTAAAAAATTCCTTGGGAAAATTTCATTTATGCATTGAAAAAATATTTTTCAATAATAAAACATTTAAAAAATAATTTTCATTGAGAACAAATGTCATGACCCCCTCCCACCAAAGATGCCCCTCCTGAGCTGGCAATAGTGAAAGGGAGATAATGACCCCCGAGTCCCGCCTCTAGTAGGCCCCGGGTTGGCGACTAGAACCAAGGGTATGAGTTTTCACAAATATGGGAGGCATTACCCTTTTATTATTTTAAGATCGGGAAATTGAACAAGTCAACCACCAAAAAGGAAAAGAAAAAGTGTATAGAAATAAACCCAAACCAAGCCCACATGCATGTTTAAACAATTTTATAACAAGGTGCAAGTACAAGAAAGCTCAAAGTACAATACCAAAAGAAACAAGTGTACAGCAACAACAACAACAACTCTAACTGTCCGACTAGTATGGTCCTGCACGGCCCTGGTAGTCCTCCTAGAAACCTAAAAGTAAAAGTAGGGTGAGCATACGAGTATACTCAGTAGGGAAACCTAAAGCTCTCATGCACAAGTAGGGAGACATCCTAATGTCCCATGAGAACAACAGAAGAAACCTTGAAAGGAATTCTATCCACCCAACCTCACCAGCCACACTCACCTAAAACACAATCACAACAGGTAGTAGTATATAAGAAACAAGAGTATTGGGTACCCCACACCATTTCAATTGAGTTAGATGCTCTTCCTAATGGAGAACGTCCTGACGCTGCCACACTCTCCCCGCCCGCACAGACCTGGGCCTCACAACCACGTATCCTGCCCACACACACCTGGGCCTCACAACCACATATCCCTCCCGTACACACCTGGGCCTCACAACCACGTATCCGGCTCACACACACCTGGGCCTCACAACAACATATCCCGCCCGCACACACCTGGGCCTCATCCTGAATATTCTTGGGAAACAGTAGAACCTGCCCGAAGAGTCTTGGGCTAAAACCACCTCAATCGAAACCTACCCTAAGAGTCTTAGGTGTAAGGTCGCATCAAGCCATCACAGCCTTGCGGAGAAGAAGCAGGAAGGAGCTAGTAACTAAGGGAAAACACCCTCTCCCATGAAATGGTAGTGTTCGGCACTAAGTGCTTAACATGGGTGGGGTGTGATAAAACACAAAAGATATAGATATATATATATATATACCAAACACACAGCCCAACCTATGGCTTCTAAACAGAGAAACTGAGCACATACCTCGGCACTGCTACTACAAAGCATTCATAAAAAAAACAACCCCAACCCCATTTAGGTTTTCACGTTTCAGGAGAATTAGTTTATTTAGTTCCTTAACTACGGCGCAACTATCCACAACCAACCACATCGATCGTTCGTAAAACATATCCCTGCCATCCACAAATCAAGTTAGAAAAACACAAGCAATACAACCAAGTCCCTTCTTATTAACCAACCAACCCCATTGATTATTATTCATGTTTCGTTACCAAGCCCCACCATCCATTAACTCTTCCACATTTTATTTATTATTCACAACCCATAGTCCGTTCACCTTGAAACCCATCCCTGGAGCCCCACTTCCAACTTCCATAACCACAACTGCACCATATTATCCCTTTAATACCATTTATCACAGCCCTGCTGCCCACCCGATCCACAACAACCCACAAAACAAAGTTCATGCCACATAATCGCCCCTTTAACATCATTTACCGCAGCCCTGCTGCCTGTTCTATTCGTAACAATCCAAGATTAACCCCTCCCTTTCACACACCAGTAACCATGCCAAAACTCACATGTTCATTATTCCAATTTGTTTAACTGGGGTGATAACACAAGGGTTCCAGATTTTAAACAGACAACTTTACGTGATTAACCAATTCCCACATTCCACAACGTTTCCATCCATAAGAAAATCCAGTATGAGAGGGGAACATTTAATTGAATAAGAAAAGGCCCCCAATGACCTTGATTTTCAGCAGGCCGGAGCTCATTCAATTCACAACATAATATCACAGGATATAAATAATGTAACTGCATTCACAAACTTCCCATCCCTGTTATATAATCCATTTATTGTCTTTATTTATTGGTTCAACCGTATATCACAAAAACAAGAGGATACCCACCCCGCATGATGCAAAAAAGAGAGAGACAAAGGTAAGATCCCTACCTCAATAGGTTCCGATCGCAACACTCCCTAGGATCAACCTTAGAAGACGTTCGTCGGTGTCCGTCACTTCTGTCGGGTCCTGGAAAAAACCTCCTCAGGTGGAAGTCGTTTAGTAAAGGCCGAAGGAAAGACAGCGGATCAAATATCGTAAGATCTGCCACGTCGTTATGATCCTGTGGCCGCTGACGTATCATTAATCGGAGCTCGGATGAAGAAGTTATGGAAGAAAGGGCCTTCGAGTCTCTTGGGAGAACTCTGCTCAGAGGAAAGGGGAGGAGAGGGGTGAGTTGAAAAGGAGGAGGGGACCCCTCCTTTTATAGGCAAGTAAAGAAAAAGTACATGGTGTGTACTTTATGCTACACGGCGTGTACTCGGTTATTTCACACGGTATTCACACGGCTTCCAACACGGATCTGCGTCCGTTGACTGGTCAACACACGGTTTGAGGGTAACGCATACTCTGAGAGGGGCTACACGGCGTGTAGTACTGGATACATGGCGTGTACCCATTTATTGCACATGGAAAGGACACAGCTCAAACACAGCAAACGGCCGTTGACTGGTAAACACACGGTAACGCGTACACGGGGAGAGACTACACGGCGTGTAGTATTGGACACACGGTGTGTACCCATTTATCTCACATGGCAAGGACACGAACTTCAACATGGGGTATACTCGGCAAGGGGGTACACGACATGTACTCAAACTACACGGCGTGTAGTTTCAAAATTCTTGAAAGTGTGGGAAAAGTCCATCTTACCCTCCATAACACTTCGTGGCCTTCTTTTGACAAAGGAATGGGCTGGAGAGGTCCGGCCATTACAACAAAATTAAAACAAAAAATTTCCATATTATTATAGAAAAAATTATTTAAAATTATCCTTGTAAAAAATCAAAGGAATATTCAATTAAATTATGTTCATGATAGTGGGTAAATCTATACATGAAAAACATTTTTTTTCAATGTAAAATGTTTAGGAATGTGCCTTGATCAAAAATGACAAGGATATTCCTTTTAAACCCCTTTTTATTATTATAATGGTAAAACATGAGTAAAAATTAATTTTAAAGATCCATGTAAAACATTTTTTAAAACCTTTTTACAAACAACAGTTTTTTTAATAATTTTTTTTTACTAAAGTGAGAAAAAAAATGAATTTCTTTAAAAAAACATTCATAAGTATCTTAAGTAACAAAGAGTGGATAAATGATACAAATAAATAGATATATCATGGATAACCATAGGATAATAAATGTCATAATATTTCATGAGATATGAATTATAATAATTCATCAATGGAAGCATAATCATAAACAATCTTGAAAAATGACGAAATTGTAGCAATAAACCGTTTCCACTATGATAACATTGAATCATAATACTATATAAATAAAAACATTAAATGTAGCATAAAATATAATTAAACTTATGAGATTCATTATATAAAATTTTGAAGGGAATTTTGTACACCTCATAGGAAATTTATTGGTGCATAACATGGAATGTGTCTCAAAGAAGGAAAATTGAGACAAAATTACTTAACGGATTTGATAACTTTTAAAGAAAAAACCAGATGAATTAAATATCCTAAAATAAATATGTAAATAACCTCAAATTTAATTATAATATTATTAGAATATTTTCATGGGTAGTATATTTACCACAAAAAATAAATGAGTGGTGAATAATTAATAAATCTCATTGAAATAATAGGAAGATGTGAAAACCCTTACTAGTTGGGAAACTTTAGAAACATGATCTCTATGAAATAATAACATCAATTGAAATAATGAATATCATCATATAAATGGAATTCATGATATAACATGTTTGAGGGACATATATACACCACATAAAAGAAATCAGTGGTGAATATGGCATGTATCCCTAGAATATATTAAAGTGATATAAAATTCCCTTACATTATATCTGCTCTTTCTTCGTACATGTAAAAACCTCCTTTGTTTAGGGAAACTCATTTTGGTTTGAACCAAATAGATTCCATGGATGTCTATCTACCCAATGTGAGTCTTCTAGGTTGAATGGAGGGAATTTGGGAGTTTATTTAGGTAGGGGTTTGATGAGAAAAATGGATGAGATGTGTGACAAAGTGATAGGGTGAGTGCCTTTTTATAGGGGAGGATGATTGGCATTCTTATAAATATAAAAAGGTAAACACTATTTTGAGGTTTCCCTTACATCACATGTCTCCAATAAGGGTAAATGTTTTATCCAAGGTAGGATATGGTTGAAATATTTCTATCCATTGTATTTTGGACATGTTTCAAAGATATTTGTCCACTTAATTTAAACTTTAACCATAAAGAAAACTGGTTTTTACATTAATTGTTGTGATTAATTATAATTACTTCAACAAATATATTTTGTGAAAAAATAAGTTTAAATTATTTAAAATTAGAAATTATTTTGTCTCTAAATATGGAATTCATTTTTGAAAATTCCAATAATAGAAATGGTCGAAATTTATTTATAATTAATCCTAGAGTTGTGACCAGAAAAAGGGATTTTAAAGTAAAAAATCCAAATGATTGAAATGTTTTTGTATCCAATTTCAATGAAAAATTTGTTCCAATGACCTAAATTTTATTAATTTATGTATATATTATCTAAATATACTTTAAACTCAATTTAAAATTTAATTTAACTATACATATAAATTAGATGAAAAAGAAGTTTTCAATTAAAATTCATTTTGTTTTCACTATTCCTCAAAATGTGAAACTTCTCTAAAAAATGAAAAAAATTCACCCAAAGTAAATTATAATATTACAATTTCAAAAAAATTGTTCATTTTTTCTAATATAAATTTAAAAAGATTCAAAAAATATATTTATATTATATTCACCATTAAAAGTGGTAAATTTACTTTTCGAAAAATATTTCTTTTTATTCATATAATTGGATTTATTCTTCTCTTATTCCAATAAAATATATTAGATGAGTATCAAAAATATTTATTAAATATATAATATTTTTTTTAAAGTTCATCCAAAGTGTTTTGTTTAATTTAATGAGATAAAAACATATTTGAACCTTGAAAAATATTTTTATTACTAAAATATTTTCTTTATTTACAAATTAATCTTAAATTAATTATTATCTGGTGTATAACCAAAGGATTATTTTTATAAAAATGCATAAATCATAATTTCAAAATTTAGTTAATATGTTTCTTAACTTCTATTATAATGGCTAGGTGGTAACTATAAAAATATTATAACAACAATATTAATAGTATTTTGTAGTTTTGTAAAAATATGTATTTCATGTAACAAATGCCATCGAAGGGACTCAGTATTCTGTGTAACACAATACAAACATATTTTTTTGTGTACCTCAAGCTACTTTTTGTGTTTCATGTAGTGCAATATCGACTTGGTGTTATGGTTAAAGAGATAATAATTTGCTTATTTCATATAAAAAAAGTCATATTAAGTGTTTTTTAGAATAAAAAATATCAAAAATATTAAATTAATTTGAAAAAACTTATTTCACAAAATCATGGGGTGTTTCAAGAAGACTCCGTCCAGTACTCTGGTTCATACTATTTCCTATACTACTACCCATAGGTCAAGGGTTTATTAAATTCCTCTACAAGTGACCCATCTTTTTCAAGATTAGAACTTCACTTGTAGCTAGGGACACTGTGTATGGATATGTCCCAACCCACCACACTTGTTAAAGTATATATCGTTACTGCTTTGAGTAACTCATCCATCTCTATAAAAAACTTATTTTCTATCTTCATAGATAAAAGTATCATATACAAGATTCTTTCTCCCAGAATATGAACCTCTTGGTAATCCTGTAGAAACCACTTTTCCTCCACTGGATACCTCCTTTTGGTTCCCCTTAGATATGAGTGCTTCAATCCCCACCTCAGAAAACTTATTCAACCAAAAGATACTAACCTGAGACTTAATTTCATATTTCATTCTATATTGAAATTTTTTTTTTACATTTTGTTAACCTCCTCCCAACACTGGAATAAAATGATGTAAATATGTAAGTCATCTAGTATAATCCATCACAGACATACTCCCATGGGTCATCCTCATGAACTCTTCTACCCTATCCTTCCTTTGTGTCATAGGCTAAAATTACTTCATGAAATTATTTTGAAAATAAATCCACTACATCTTCTCCATATTTCCATCCCAATTATAGATGTATCACCATTTTTTTACATGTAATACTTAATCATCCAATTGGACTCTTTTCTCCATATGAGTCTCCAAGTGGTCAAGAATCATCTGAATATAATCAATACAGAACATAGCTACCTTAGGTACACCCTCTCTAGTAAATCTCAGAAGATTATGGAACTGTAACACTCAGGTCATGTGGATTATATTCCACAAAACCCTCCATGGGTCTCTTTCCATGAACTATATAAAGAGATAAAAGTTTTCATGAAACTATTATATGCCTTCTTCACCCTGTATTATCAATGCCTGGGGTTCCACTATTGGACGATCATTTCCAACCATCTCCTCCTATCATCTTATCAATAATTGTCTACAAGGGTCATATCTCTATAATTTAGAACACTTGTCTTAGGACACATAACACAAAATTAACTCATTTAATAAGATGTATTCACATAAATCCATAACAATTCAATGCCCATACCCTACCACAAGGTCAAAACTATGGCCCAATTACTACCCACAAACATCCCTCACATGATTCATGCATCACATAGGATAAATAATTTTCACAATTCAAGTTTCTAATTAGAAACCTATTATACATGTTAATTCGCCACATTTTTTATCATTTAATTTTTTTTATTTTCGTATTAGAATCCTTTTTAATATAAACTAAATAAGAATGAAAAACATTTTCATTTAAATAACACACCCCAACACCTAATTTTTCATATGTGTCTAAAATTATTCATGTCATAATTAAATTAAACCCTGAGTACCTAGAATGATGCATGTATTCTCAAATTCCATTCCATATCAAGCCATTAATAAAATATTTTAAAACAATAACGTCACAAAACAAGTGTGTCACTCGATGTGAAATAACATCCAATGGTAACAGAAAACATCAATAACAAAAATCCCATCATAGGTACTTGGATTTACCCCATACATTATTCAGCTACTCCCATGCATGAGCCCATAACCAAGGCTTGACTCATCCTAATATCCTATATACTATTCCAAAATAGTAATAAAAAATAAAATAAAATAAAACACCCTTTGATAAAACTTTGTGAAATCTTGAACTGGATGAAACACATCAGTTCCCCGAGCCGGTTGGCCAAATGGCCTCAATCACACCTCCCAATATGTTATAGGTTGTCGACTATAAGTATGAGTCTAATATATATAATATGGGGAGACTCTACCCTCTCTATCAAATAAGTTCAAAAGTATAAATAAGGAAAAAATAACCGAATTATTAATTGATAACTTGAATCAAAAGATAACCAACACAAACTTGTAATACTTGATGAACTAAAATAAGTGAACAATATCCAATATAAAGTAGTAGATATGTCCTTACATATGTGTGTTAAGGGTCAATATGAAAAAATATAAAATATAGACACCCCAATAACTCCCCAGGAGAGTCATGAAATCATTTTTGGTTCCCTCGTATGTGCTTAATCCCAACTCTACCATCTATCATTGGGATCTTTCCCTTGTCTTTTCATATAAACATTATCTTTATCTAGGTACCCATCAGGCATCCCAGGAGGGGTGTTAGTAAAATGTTGTATGCCACCACCAACAGTGCCTAAAAAATTTTTAGTTTGTAACAATGTATGTAGTTTTATAATGAATAAAGTACAAGTGATAAATTAAATAGTTAACATATTAAACTATACTTTAAACAACAACAAAAATTCCCTAGGTTCATGATTATTCCCAAATCAAAATAAAACCTAATTTTTCCCATGATGGGTTTCGAACCATCCTAAAAATTAAATAACATAGCATATTATAATGGGTTATCATTTTTCATTTAATTTTAAGTTTACATTCTAACAATGGGGGTCTAGAATGGTAGTTTGGCACCCCATGGGTATTTTTAGTAGTAGTCACTGCCTCACAATTCAGTGATCACATATATATATATGGAAAATATATTGGGGGGATATAGAGGAATTATTAAACCCCATGGGTATTTAAAGTAGCACCCCATATCCCACAACACATTTAAAACATAATGGAACACCCCATGGATGTCCAACACTTACCAAATTCCAATTTATCCAAGAAGAACAAACAAAAATTCCTTTAATTATATCGGCACACTCCATGGGTGGATACCCATTTCAAAATTTCATTAAGAACCAATTCCATAATTCCCATTATTCTCAATTACATATCCGTATTTTTCATTAAAACCATAATCACAATTCCCTCCAATATTCATCGTCATAACATTTACTAATTCGAATTTCAATCACCCCAATTTCAACCCATTTAATTAACACCTGGATACTAAAGTAATCAATTAATTTTATAATGTAATTTCCCAATGTGGAAATTGAAATTTCACAATTACATAAATTAAAATTCAATCAATAATAGGGTAATTTATAAATATTCCACCTACCTCAAGATCGTTGATGGATGCTTTCCAAATTAAAATCCCCAAAATTGATGTGGAATGATCAATTTCACAATGGAAGAAGAGATTTAAAACCAGAACCAGGATCAAATATAAAACCGAAAAAAACCATAAAAATATCGATCTAAGATATTTCTAGTGAGGGAAATCTATTCTCTCTTAATCAGGAAATATAGAATGGAGAGAAAAAGAACTATATGGAAAGATATTTCATATCATAAGAGGTTCATATCCATCAATTGGATCTTCAGTTCGTCATGAATGGGGTTTGGAGAGCCTTAGAAGCCTCTCTGGGGCCTCCCAAAATTTTGGAAAATGAGTGAGGCTGAATATTGATGATTGTGGATAGAAACTGGGGGTTTTGTGAATTTTAATTAAAATTTTGTGGCATTGCAACCCTACATGCATGATTTTCTGGGCAAGGGAACACTCTTTTTTAAACTGTGTGCCTCGTCATTAGGGTTCATGGTTTTCACTAATAGGGTGTATGGTTTTAAAAACCTTGTTCCCACTATGAAAATACCATATGTTTTAGTTTTCACATTTTCTTTGGGGTAGGTTCATGTTTGGGGAAAATTTTACACTAACTATTCACTACCCTTCCAAACAAAATTCTCTATTTTCACCCAAAACAACCCTAATAAAACCCAAACAAAATACTCCAAAATAATTTAAAAAGAGTAACTGTAAATGAGATTGATACATCTCTATAAAATTCTAGGATCTTACATCATTCATTATTTAATTAACGATGAATTGTACATATATTCAATTATTATTATTTTTGAGGATATGTATTACAGACTATAGACAACATGCTGAACTAAGTTCCAATTATATTAAAAGGTTGTATTACATATGATTTATAGTATGGGATGGATTCTATTATGACATATATTAATTTATGCATAAGTGTGTAATTTTATAAAGATGAAACTAGTATAAATTTTGGATCACAAAGCTTGAAGGGAATATTTTGGGACATCCTAATAAAAATAAGGGCCATTATCAATAAAACTCATTATATTAAATGATCATATTTAATAGAAATTGCACCTTTCTTTAAATGGAACACATCTATGAAAGATATATTTAGAAAAATGTAATCGTTGATGAAGTTGAAGCTCAAAATATATAATAGTTAACACTTGAATAGATTCTCTATGACATAGTTGACGTAGTTTTTTCTAAGACAAAATTATTTTATATGAGAACTAAAGAGTTTTGAGAACTAGAGAAATTCAATTTTACAGTTAGTAAAGCAAGTGACACATTATTAGATAAAAATAAATCACCTAGGTCCTATAAAAAATTTGTAAATATCTCAAAGGATTTAAAGTGGAACACTCTATGAATTATGAAATATATTTCATGAACAAAAAATAATTTTTGGGTTTTATTAGATCCCCCACAGATGAAAATCTTGTTGTGTAGAAACTGGTACCCAAGAAGAAATTCGATATTTATGGTATGGAAAGTACCTATAATACATTAGTGTTTGCTAAATATTTTAAAAAAACATCAAGTAATACACTGTCATAAAACATTTTTAGTAATCACTATTATAAAATCCATTAGAAATATTCATTCCCAAATAGCATACCATGATTATGGAATTTATTTAATTGATTTAAATACTTCCTTCCTTAATTTAAACCATGTATCATATGTATATATGAAAAAACCAAAAAGTTTCATAAAACAAAAGAATACCAATAATGTGTGAAATTTATAGAGATCCATTTATGTGTTGAATCAAACATAGATATCAATGATTTTTTTTTGAGGAATATATAAAATATTTTGGTTTCCTAAATAATGAATGTGATACATATTTCTACATGAGGTTTATATAGAGTAAAGTTGTTTTTTCATGGTATATGTTGATGAAATATTACTAATGGGAAATTATATATCAGTCACACACTCAATTAAGAAATGGTAAAACAAATTGTATTCTATGAATAACATAGGTGATGTGACCACTACTCTAGAGATAATATCCTACTATATATATCTAAGAGGCCACTTGAACTATGTAAAGGTATATATATGAAATTATAATTAAGAAATTAAAAATATAATAATACATGAGATTGTATTTTTTAAATGTCACATTCAATACATCTCTCCATGAAAATGTGTCCACATAAAAAATATGTAGGAGAAATAATTAGTATGATACCTTATGAATCTATAATTATATGTTTCATTTGTGAATTATCATATATCTAACATGATGTTATCAAAACCTTTATCAAGGTGGGAAGATATCAAGTTTACCCATGAGAAATATATTTTTTACCTATACAGAATATCTTGAATTACTTGAGGCATACAAAGGATTTGTTTAGGGTAAATATGAGAGATTTGGAACTATTTGTGAGGATATACACGTATTTATTTTTATAAAAATATCATAATGATCTAAAATAATAGTTTGGATATGTGTCTTTTCATAATTGATGAGTTGTGAGTAATAAGAGTTTTAATTTTCTAGTGGTTTATAATTCTATATTAAGGTCTGACTATGTTATGGCTTATAAAATAACTAAAGAATATGTGTGGATGTGAAAATTCATCCAATGAATTTTTGTTCTACCTAGTAGAAAAGATTTCATTAATCTGAACTCTGATAACACTATGGTGGGGGTCATAGCAAATAATCTGAGGTCACATTAATGGATTAAGCATATATTTCAAAAGCATCATCTCTTCAAGAATTTTTCTCAAGGGGTGAAGATGTAGTATATAGTGTGGAAATATATAAGAATGTAAAAAACCCATTGAATAACTACTTATATTTGTATAATAAGTAATTTAATTTGAGATGTAGAAGTCTAAAAAAATTTAGTTTTTAGATCTAGTGGAGCTGGGAGTCAGTTGGGATTGGTTCCCTAAAACTAGCTGCTTTTTTAAAGATGATTACTATAGTATCAATAAATATCTTATCACATGATTATTTTTATTTTAGGAAACATTAATGTGATAATTTCATTACAGTATTTTTTTATTGAGAGTATATATCATTTCCCTTATATAATTAGAAAATATAAAATTTATGATAATATTCGTAAACATTTGTATTATGATCTAGATAACAGATATCTCATTGTAAATGGTTAAATAATGGGCTTTAATGTTGTAAATGATCAACAATATTAATGGGATACAAGAGGCCCTCATTTGACAAATTACAGATCATGAATCTCTCTCAAAATTTGAGATTAAACACCATTTTGAGATATTTGAATGAGTATTTAAAGGATAGTGAGAACTATCGATAGTAGAGAGTAGGGTCTAAAAATAGGAAGAACCATGTTGGGTCCACTATGTTAGACTCATCCTGGGGATCCATGGAGAATTCAATAGAATTCTTGGACACTACTCTAAAAGGTGGGTAAAAGTCCCCATTTTATTGTAAAGATAATATGATTGATGATTCCATAATTCACTATGATCTATGAATGAAAAAATGAAAAAATATGTATATTACATTGGATACTTTCTTGTAGATTCACCAAGGAAAGTAAAAAAGATTAATTCTACCATCAAGGGGAGGAGGCCCAAATGTATTAATGATAATTCCACTTTTCCAAAACCCATTATGATGAGGTCTAAATGTTAGGTTATTATCTTGAAGGTTGTTGGGATTTCAATCCAAGAATTTTTTTAGAAGACTCTCAACACTTATGTTGCTGGGAGATCCATTAGAATACAAATAAAATATGGAATTTCTTCACCTAATTTTCATATTAAAATTGAAAGATATGTATTAAATATCTGGAAATGAATCCAATAGCAAACTCAAGGTATAAAATCAATTTCAAGCCATGTTTTCCATGGAATGGATGGAATAAATGATGTGACTAAAGGACCAATATGACATGGATGAAACTAGTATTTAATGGATACTCTAACATTTGTACTATATTATTCTAGAGGTGGAGAGTGTTTCTTATAATTTGTATTATTTTTTGGTGACCTCAAAGATTATATTTAGATCCATATAATTCCTTCTCTATATTTATTATAACACCCCAAGATTTTAATATATAACTAACTTTAAATGAGTTAATGTGTTTGATACATTATCATTCACATAAAACCTAATGTAAAAATATTTGAAACATACTATAATTAAATTATTAAATAACATAATATGGTAATCCATTTAAAATCATTACCTTTAGAAGATAAATAGTTAATATGATTAAATTATAAATAAAATAATTTTTATTTTGATTTTAAATTTTCCATTCAATGATAATTTTGAAAATATTATATTTTTATTTAGGAAAAGTAACCCTCATTTTTAAATTCCTCAAATCCTAATTGACCTAGCATGAATTTTTTAGTATTTTATACAAAAGTTGTTTTTAGTCAAAAAATGTGTGATTTATGAAAATTATAATTTCCATGATTTTTCAACATGTAAGCATGTTATATAATATTTAAAAACCATTTAATTAATTAAATGGTAAATTAGTTAATAAAATCATATATTTTTAAACATTTTTTGTATATATAAAAATTATTCCCAACTTTTTTAGATCTAAAATAAAGATATACTTTAATATGATAATTATCATTCATATTTTCTTTAAGTCAAGTATAGTCTTTCATATTCTCTATAAATAAATTTTTTTTCAAGTATTATATTTAAATAAGTAACAATTATAATTTTACTTTTTATATATAATTTTAAAATCAAAATAACATTATTTTTTTAAAACTATTTTACAATTTTAAGATATTTTATTTTAAAATTATGTTTTCATTAGTATATAAATTATATTTGATATAATCATTTTCAAGATTTAAATTTGAATATTCAAATTATATAATAAGTAAAATTGTCATTTTTTTCTTTAAAATTAACTACTATGGTTAGAAAATAATTATCATGGAAAAAGTAAATGGGGTAAATTGATTTTAGATATTGTGAAAGTCCAAAAATATTTAAAAAACATTCCATGTATTGAATGTTTGAGATTTTTATTGACTAATACATATTTATCCTATTTTTTTCTCCATTTTAGAGCATTGTGACCTTCAAAATGATATTACATTATTGAAAAATGTAAAGGAGTTTCAAAAGTGACATTACATTCACTTATAAAAATATACCACTTAAAAACATAAAATATACACTTTACCTTAAAATTAATCCATCAAAATATTATATATAAATTCATATAGAACCCTTACCAGAAAAATAATCTCTTGGTCACTCAAAGTTAGCCTATGCTATTCAAATTCAGAGAGACATCCATGGAATATTCAAGTCCCCATCATAAGTATTATCTCCCTCTTAATTTTTATTCTTAATTGTATTCTTCTAAGGGTCTTATAACCATAATGATATTTTGACTTCAGTAAAATTATTATACTAATATTTTTTTTATTCAAGGTACAAAACCTATATACTCATTTCCATCCACTAAAATAACATAGGAATGTCAATCGTGCGTGTGTGTGGACTGTAGCCTCGAAAAATAAAAATTTTTTGTTTCTCATAAAGTTTTTAATTATTTATCAAAACATATAAAAATATGGTTGAGAAAGATAAATAAATAAAAATAATATGATTATACTTATATTATAATGATATTACATAAAAAAATACTTGACCATACTCACTGATCCCAGTAAAGTGTGTTCATATTTTGGATGGTTTAACCACAAACCTGAATGGTGATTTAAAATATAATTTTTGAAGAATATTAGAAATAAAATAATTATATAATTATAGGTTAATAAGAAAATAAGGATAATATTACGGTTTTTTAATTTATATAAGGTATATAATTTATTATTAATAAGTCCTCTCCAACCACTAAAATTAGTGAAATAAGTCATTATCAATTCAGTTTTAACATAATGTAACCAAAAAACATGTGGAATGATATAAGAAAATTTTAAATCAATATATGTTTTATATTATATAATTATAAATTATATATCAAAAATTAACATTATATCAAAGGATTTTTATTAATATCAAACTTTTTAAACATGTGCAAAAACGATAATGTAATTAACATTCGATGGTCATAATATACTATAACTGATTAATATAATCATGATATAAAATATAATAAGGATTATAAAATTATAATATGTATGAGTTTTGTTGTGAAATATGATATTAATTTAGTTATGTTTTTTGACATAATTTCATAATTTGAAATACTAAACAAGGAAAACTGTAAGTATTCTCATCCCAAATTTCTCTCTTTGATCGATGTTTGATATTATGTACCTAATATAATTTAGTATGTGTATAAAATTACTATGTGAAGTATCATATGAGGAATTATCTTTCAATAAAGGTATATCAAGTTCAATTACAAGACCTATCTGTAACTATTTTTCATTAAAGTGTTTCTCAAGAAGCAATATTTTCATTCTCAATTACGATTATTTGAGACGTGTTACTGGTTAAGAACCATGTTTCATTTGTATAGTGTTCTATTTATTTACTCTTTCCTAAATTTCATATAATTACAAACCATTTATTATTAATATAAAGATCATGTTTTCCAATTTATATGGGAATTGATACAGTTTTTTCCTGGGGAGCATGGATTTTTCATAACTTATATCCCCTTATTTGAGCTATATTGTTTTATCATGAACATTTTTCTTCCATAATTGGGTTACTCCCCCACCCCCCTAATATATTATTATGTGGTAATTTATGATCATATTTTGGAAAATTAATTTTCTAACATATATAATATTTTATTACTATTTTTAAAATGAGGGTTTTCAAAAATGGTAATTTCATGTATTAAAAATTCACCTTCCATAATAAAATGTTATAGCTCCAGATATTCCAAGAAACATTATTTTATTTTAAAGGATATATTATTATATATTATTTTAAAATCAAATGGATTTAATGAGTTTCTACTAAAAATTTTCAAAAATTATTTTGTAAGTGACCTATAACTTCCTCATTTATGTCAATGCTAAGAATGTTTTCTAAAATCTCTTCTATATTTTAACTTTCATTTCCATTTCAGTATTAAAAATTATTTACCATAATAGGGTTTATGATTAATTATTTATCCACAAATATATATATATATATATATGGGAAAATTAACTAACTATACTAAGCAATTCATTTCACGATTATGATCATTTTTTCAAGTATTAACATAGTTATATACCCATCGCTTTATATAGTGTGGACATCATGTTTTACATAATTCTAATTGGATGGTATTCCCCTAGAAAGAATGAACATATATTGACATGGGGAGAAGTATTTTCATTCTATGTGATTTTATTTTAATACAATTTTTTATTTTCAAGTAAACTATGTATATTTTAACAATGCACATTCTTCCATTGAATGGGTAATGATCGTGATATCTATTTTATTAACATGAAAAAAATTATTGTCGTTTTGTATGTTTTAATTCCAATATGGATGGTTATTTTGATGTTGACTATATATTATTTGACCATCCATATTCTTTATATGGATGAGTTATGGTCATTTTTTCTTTTTTATTGACATGTAGAAAATTATTGGAGTTATTGATGATTATTTACTTCCAACACATGATGATCATGTATTGATAATATATATTTCTCATTATACAAATACTCAAGCTTTATTTAATAAGATTTTACTCAAGGAATGGTATTAAAGGTAACGATGACTCTTATATTAAAATAATTTGACTTAATCAGGTGAATGGTGGGGAAACTAATTATATATAACCTCAAATAATTTATATGTAACCTGAAAAAAAATGTTTGGGTAGTTTTTGTATACCTTCCAGATTTAGTAAAATTTCTCGACTATGGCCTTGATGACAAGTAATGTTTCATGGAACAAGGCCTTGAAAAATAAATTTTTTCTGGAATTATGCATTCCATCATTATGTGATGCTTTTAATTAATATTAATGATTTATTTTATTTTTATGGATATTAAATTCTCATAGATTCAAGTTGATTATGGGTATACCTTGTTTAAATATTCTTATCATTATATTTATGTCATGTTTATGTATTGATTAGTTCAGTTGTATATTTACATTACTAAGCATTTGAGATCACCCCATTTGGTGTTTTTATTTCTATAGGATATAGAGTGAAGTAATGCATATGACATTTTTAGAAGGCTAACATTTCTGAAATAATTTTTTGGAGACATTGAATACTTTTCATAAATTAAGTAGTTTAATATATAATGGGAATGTTTTCTATTTGATTATAAAAACATGGGATTTATCAGTTTATTTTTTTCTAATTCTCTGAATAACTATACTTAAAAATATCTTTTATATATAAGAGATCAATAGTAATTATTTGTTATTTAATTATCAATGGTTATATATAGGTTTTTATAGCTGGTATCAGAGTGAGTTTATAAATTATTCATTTATGGCATAAGTTCTAAGAGCATGGTCTGGGGGATCATAGTTGGTATCAATGGAAAGGATCAAATAACTATAAAAAATTATACGTTTATTGAAAATAATTTGAGGTTTTATAAGATCTTGTTGATTATCATTTCAACTATATAAATCACCCTTTGAAATGGTATATGATATTATGGTAAGGAAATAGTGCACGTTTTATGTGTGTATTAGGATAATAAAACATTTGTGAAAACCCTAGGAATAAGTCTATGTGTTTTATAACATCCAGGTGTTTGGGAAAATAAAGATTATGTGGTTTTTCATAGAAATACGTCCTTATTTGGTTTTGGAAAGTGAATTCCGCAATGGAATAGATACACATTGGGGTAATAACCTCAAGAAGCAATGGTTGAGTAGTGACTCAATCATCACTCAAATTCATGATGAGTGGACCTAGGACTGCGCACCTAGTGAGACAATAATAGGGGTTATGCTTTGTTAAAACACATTCACTTTAAAAATCTTTATGAACAAATTAAAAATGATGATAACTAATTATGCTACAGAACCTAATCGAAATATTACCATTGATAACCTATCATTGAAGAAGAAAATCATAGGTTGATCCAGAAGTATCATATGTTAAAAAAATGTGATATAAGGGCAGATATATAGATATTGATGTCTTCATATTCATATTTTTAATATTATCATAACCATTTTGGATTTAGTATTTGGATGAAATAGGACTAAAAATATGAATCTGGGAAAGTTATGTATCTAGATTTCACTATGTATTATAATTGAATAAGGTTCCATACATAAATGATTGAAAATATTATCATATTATTGTTATGATGGAAAATATTAATTTTCTAGTTTAACATATGATATTGAGGATTATATCTTAATAGAGATTAATCGTTGACACATTTTTCTATCCTCAATTATGAGTGATATTTATAGATTTTATTATAGTATATTAGAAGTTTTATTAAAAGTTAAGTGAAACATATATGGGTCATTCTTCAGTAGTTTTAAATAAATTGTTTAAAATGATATATTAAATGGTATTAATAACCATGGAAAGTGATGTTACAATATGTTCATATATTTAAGGATAAATTTGAAGAACACATTATTGAGGTATGTATATCACATAATTTTAATATACACATGATGTTGAGATAATAAGTGGTGGTTTTATTTTAAATAATTATGTTATATTGTAATCGGTATCCCTGTGATTGATAATTGATGTAGGATATTTTTAGGGAAGTTCATATCATTTATTGGATCTTGATATATAGTGACTAGTATGTGACCTTATTAAGTAGTGGTTAATACCATTTTAGGATTAAATATTATGTTAATTTTTTGGGGAATATAAAATCTCTTTATGGTTTATTGTATTTGAGATAAAAATAGGTTTCTGATATTTTTATATTGAGAGTATATGATTAGGGAATATATATACACAGTTATATGATTGTAGGAATAAATAATGTATTTTCAATAAGGATAAGTCTTATTTTGGGATCATATATTTCAATGATTGTTGGGATTAAAATATTTTAAGAATGTTCATGGGGATTTAGGATTTTTATTTTGAGGATAATGTTATGAAGTATAAGTGATCCCAACTCAAAGTAACCGAAGTTGAACCTAGGATGATATGTGTTGGGATATGAGTGATATACTTTGAACTAAAATAACTATAGTCTAACAATGATGTAAAACATCAGTATACTCTAAGATAAAAGAAACATGGGGTATCATATGCTACTTTTAATGTTGGTAGTTTTTCATGAGAATAAAGGGAGATGGTACACATGTCCTCAGATAAATAGTTTTTTATTTTTTATTGGATTCTTATTCTAGCTTCCATTGAATATCCAAAATATTTTTGATGAGTATTAATTCATCACCCTAATGATTTGGTTATTTATGGAAACATCTTGTAAGAATATTATTGTATCCAATGTTTATGTTTAGGGATACATGAAACTTGTTTTTATTCCATTTTATATAATTGATGTGATTCTGTTAATAGATTAACTATTTCAATAAAGACCCCCTATTCACACAGTATTGGTAAGATTATCCAAAACATTATTAAAAAATTGATGAGGGTGGAGACAAATGCCATGTAACATCCCCAATTCGGAAACAACTATAACTGGTGACCCGAGTTGGTTAACCACATGACCTTAGCCACACCTCCCCATATGCAAGAGGATACCAAATTGTATTGTGGGTTTAAAGAGGAACATGGGGAGACTATACCCTCTTATTTGAGTGAATCCACTACAAATGTAACATAAAAAATAAATTAACAACAAAAAAACTAAATGGATTACAAGCAACAAAACCAATATGTAACCCTAAAAACATTCCATAGAAAAATATAAAGAGTACCCAAATTGTTAGGAACTCACACAATATAATCTAAGGAAAAAAATAGAGACATACTCTAAACCTGGACCAGAGTCCCAACCTGGTCATAACTGTCTTGCTCCAACCCACCAACTCATGCACAACTAAACAATAGGTCCTTGTTCTAAACCTGTACCTAAAAAAAGTATTATATACTTGTCTACCTAGTTGGGTATAATGTGATTATTCAAATTGGCAGGCATAATTCATATGATCAACTCAAATAGGGTTTCATTATTCTGGTCAGGAAGAGGTTTGGCTTTAAGGATTGGTTCTGTGATTTATTCTTAAGATGATTTTATTCTCCATGGCATACTATTTCTTTTATGGGTCGATGTATTAGTTTCTTCAATAATATTTGGGGCATCATACAGGGTGATCTTTGGTCCCCCAAACAATTCATTCTTGCACAAGAAGATCTTACAAGGAATGTTCACAGAGTCATTGTGGAAGGAGGAATTTTACATTACATAAACAAAGGTGGGAATGGGCTCATATTTCTTCTAATATTGTAGATTATATCCTTTTTTTCAAAAATGGTAGAAAAAATAATCTCAGTGGTTTCAAGAAGATTATAGAAACTTATGGCAGCTTTAGTGGAAAAAATATCAATCAAATAAAGAGCATCATTTTTATTTCCAATAAATCTCCTAGAAGACGATGTTGTTCAATACAAGAGAAGCTTGACATACATAAAACAGAAACTCCCAATGATATATCTCAGTTCTCTCATATAAAATGTAAGGATCAAGAAGGATCTATTTGATGATATTCTTAGAAAAATCACAGGGACAATTTGTAACTGGGAAAAAAATCTGACCTTTTGATGGAAGGGTTCCCCTAATTAATAATGTCCTAACGTCCTTACCCATGAATGTGTTTTCCATTATTAATCCTCCCAAAGAACATTTACCTTTCTAGAAAATAACATTATTTATTTAATTTAGGACTCCAATCAAATGGGACGATATCATTAGGCCTCATGGAAGGTTCTTTCCAAACCTGTGGAAGAGGGAGGTGTTGGTATCCACAATATTTCTAAGTCCACAAATGCTATGCAGACACAGTTTTATTGGGATGTTATGGAAGGGAAATCTCATTGGGAAAATTTTATTATAACTTTTAATGGGGGTAGTGGGAAGATTTGAATTCTTGGTCATAGAGACTTTCATAGATTTCTTGTTTCTTGTTGTCTCACATGGAAGAGCTACAAGACCATGCCCGATGGATTATAGGGAATAGTGATATTAACCTCTCGATGTATCATTGGGTAGGTGAGAAGATTTATTACCTAGGATGCCCTGATCCAATTATATCATTTAGAAAATCAAGACGGTTTCCTACTTTTATGGACTCTATTCATTTCGAGTATTAGAATGATGTTTTTATATCATATGCCTGGTGGACGAACAAAACAAGTTTCTTTTTATAGGTCCATCTTCTTGAAGGCTCAATAGTCAAAGAGTCAGGGATTTAATGAATGTTAAAGATGGTTATGATAACTAGGCATAGTATCTATGTGTCAAGGAGATCCCAACCTAGATGATTTTTTAGTGTGTCAGATAAGGAATCTGGCTCTTCTAATTGATGAAAAAATTCAAAAAAAAGGTTTCCCTAGACTCTCACTGTTTTTTTTCCAGTTGACCTTGGATGGAATCCTAATGTAACCTATTACTATAAGAATATTGGGTGAATGTTATCTGGGATTACATGCAGTAGTGTATGAACATCATTAGCAGAGGGAACTCTTTGTGAGAGTTTCACCAGATCTAGTTTTATGAAGTATATTAACATGGAATTGTTAGTAAGGTTTGGGGGATTTCTTGGATGAATGGATATTGGATTCAGTGCATGGAAAGAAATAAGTCTTGACTAGGTAGTCAGATATCTTATATTTATCTACAAGTGCAGTTAAGATCTTTTCTCATGGAGTTGGGGCTGCTGCTGAAAGGGGTATTAAATATTCTACACTACGCGTGCTCTTATATAGGCACCTTATGGATATGAGATCAAATGTGGAACTATGTGGAAAGTGGTTCAAATGAAACCCTCTGGTGAGTGGTTTAAAATGGAATATTGATGGATTTTTCAAGGCCAAAAGTATGAGGGGTTGTCTGATTGGAGATAATCATAGCTCAGTGATTATGGGGTTCAGTTCATTCTATAGAACAAGAAATTCCTTGGGTGAGGAGTCAATAGAAATGAATTCTAGTCTCATGCTTTGTGATCAGTACGAACTCCATATTACATATGTTGAATCTGACTCAGTAGTTTTTTCCAACTTATAAAAGGGACGGATGACACTCCTTGGGATTTGACTTACTTCATTAGGAGCTGCAAGTTGAAAATCCGTTAGGGCAGTCATGTTTATCATTGTTGGAGGGAATGTAACTTCGCAACGAGCGCTCTTTCTAGGGAAGAAATATCTAATGAGAAGTCTATTTTCTAAATCATGTTAGTGTCCTTATATGTTTATCACATGTACATCATTAAGGGTGACTCCCTTGGCCAGTATCACTTTCTTCACCCATGATCCAGTTTTCTTTTTTCCTAGTGCCAATTTTCCGCGTTTGTTTTATGACTTTAATTTTTAATAAAAATTTAATTTTAAGTGATTTATTTTACCCATTAAGTTTTCTATAATCAATAAAAAAATTAATACTCAGGCCACAATTGGGGTCTAATCCATTTAGAAATAGTGACATACCCATTTATCCCTAGTTATTTAACAAAGAACAACCCATCGCTAACCCATTTCTTCAATATTCATTTAAATCATTTTCATCATTATTTCCATTTCATAACTTATGCTATCTTAATTATTAAATACATCTTCATCTCATGTTACATGGGTTACTAATTTATATAAATTACCCCATGGCCTACGCTGATCATTCACCATGAATAAGGGGATAAACCAAGTCCTAATATCACAAGGGATAAAAACATCACAACAACACATCATCCTCACCACAAAGCCTCAGTCCGGGTGCAATGAAATTGTTGGGGGAATAGATCATTTGTCCCCTTCCCTAACCCATCTATTTTGGGTTGGAGTTTAGAGCCTAAGTCTAACTCAACCAATTGGAATATATCCTCAATTCAATACCCCACACTACCAAGACATGTTCACATTCTTGTTTAACTATTCACCGCATATATCATTTCACATCCCACCACAACCAATAAAAATAGAAATCATAATTCATAACAATCAACATGGAAATTAATATTATTCCATAAACCATTATTATATTTTTCCTTCTATATTACATAGGTGATTACCAAAATTCCCATTCCTTATACCAAAACTCATTAAGCATATTCACTAATCACCACACATTAAACCATTTAACATATTAGAAAATTTCCATTTGATAACTCACTTAACCCATTCATCATTTCCCATGTATTAACCACTAATGCATTCCATGTAAAAATCACAATCCTTTGGGAACATTCAAATTGACCCCATTTAACCCATCTTCATATCATTAAAAACACCCCCTTATTGTATATCATCAACTAATCCCATTCATCATTTAACTAATTTTATTATTACGTTAACATTACAAAAAAATTCAGGGTCTTATCTAACTAAACCTTGCATACCTTCAATTAATTTGGTCTCATTGGACCTTGATAACTACATCGTGGAAATAAACACAATTCAAAATACTCATTGAAATCATCTTGAAACCACCCCTTAAAACATGGGTCTTCCCCTTGGAAAAACTTAAACATTCCCAAGGTATTTTATTTCCATTTTCAACTAATAAAGTCAACCATTAAACTATTTTTATAAAAAAAATTGAACATATTTACCATTTAAAACACCATTTTATGTCTCTTTAGAAAAATACCTTTTTGAATGTTCTTTGATGTCAACATATCCATTCAAAAATTTCTCACTTTCAAACATCTTTTTCCATCAATAAATCTTAAATCAAGCCAAATCCCCAAACATATCATCAAATTCATTTCAAAACTGTTAAATAATTTACAAAATTTGACTTATAAATTGTTTCAATCAATCCTTTAACCATATCCGTGCATCAATTAAATTTTAACTACCCATTCACTCTAATTATACCTCTATCTCATGTTTTGACAATTTATTTCACCATTTATAAGGGCCAAACCTCTCCCATGGGTTGCACTAGGTTTAGCCTCACATAACCAATGAACTCAATGGGGTCCATGAATGTTTTCAAACCACAATATAGGGTCCGAGACACTTTCCATAACAAAGAAAAAGTGATTCATCAAGGAAACATGTTGGGAAAACCACATGCACATATAGAAAATCAAGACTATAGAAAAAACAATAAAGACCAACCACGTCATGACTGATGAAGAATTATTGATTAATCTCCACCTTTAATTAAAACTCAAAAACATGCTAAATCCAAAACCTAAATTAAACTAGAAAAATGATGGTTCAAAATCTTCGAAAAAAGATGAGGGGTATTTAAGCCCTAATCTGGAAAATAAATAAAAGAGGATAGTCAGAGTCACTCAGATCTTCGATTTGCTCCCAAGCATGCTCCAAATGACCAAGAATCAATAGAGAATCACCCATGGAGGGAGAGGGGGTTTTAAATCATTATTAATGGTAGAGGAGGAAAATGGGAGGAAAAGATTGTAGAACTTAAAAATATTAGAATAGAAAAACTATAATTTTTTTAAACATTTAATAGGTAACATGTTTTACCCACACTATTTTTAAAACATGGTGAAAATCATGCACAAGAAACTGTCTAATAGAAATTGGGTCACACTATTACCTATAGACACCCACATGGTTTTTTAAACCATTCGGTAATTATGCACTAGCCCTCTATTTGAAATGGTCACTATACTAAATCGTTTCTTAAGTATAGTGCACAGTTTACACTAACCATGCACTATGCACGGACGGGCCATGTTTATTCACTTTTCACATCCAATATCCGCAAAACAATTCCAAAACTCCCCACACACTCAAGAAACACTTAATTAACCATAAATGTATTTTAATAAAAAAAATTAACAATGACGTACCATCGAAAATGATCGGGATTTTGAAACCTCCCCATATTATAATGGGTTGTCCTTTAGCCTCACTTCCAAGCACTAAGAAGTCATTGAGACCAAAAAGCTCAGAACACATACCCATAGGACAACCTTTGTATTCCTAGTTTTTTCCTAAACTTGGTCATCCTGCAACAATGCTCAGAATGAGGAATAAATATTACCCCAAGAATGTTTCTCTCACTAAGTTCCATGATCACAATCTGGTTCCCCTTGAGGACACATCCAACTCAACTCATCATTTCAACCACTAATCACAATAGAAAGGTATGGATAATTCCTTTAAACTATTGTATGAAAGGTTACTAACCGGGAATTATATTACCATTGAAGAAATAACTAGAACACTCTTGGTAAGATCCTATTCATAAATCATGGTCCAAAACACTTCGATCCATCTCACCCATATTATTTCAAATCATGGACGGTGATCCAAGACTGACATCACCAGAGAAAATATCTTGATTTCACAACCACATCTCATGACCAACCTGAACTCCAACTCAAATCCTAATATCCTTAATTCATTTTTGAATGATCAGAAAGCACAACCCAATCAAGCTTTTTTTCTCATGGAACTAAACCTTCCAACACCTAAGCCAATGCTCGTCTCCAAAACCATTTCACTAAGATTGATTCCACCTGATTCCAAACAACTCGAATATCTAGTTACCTAAATAACTGATTATTTACCCTCTAAGGATCTTTCCACCATATGATTCAGTCTCTCATCACAAATTTCCCAATATTGAGCACTTCCATAATCAGAAAAGAGACCAATAGAACTTCAATTCAACTTCTGTTGTAGGTATGTCACCAATTTCTATGGCCATGAACCCCCTTCTCACTTAATTCATACCACCATCATCCACTTGCACCTACTGAAGTCATTATTGATATCTAGTAAAACTCCTATGATATGACATTCAGAATTTTTCAAACCATTTCCATAGCTTACAACACTCTTAAAGATATCTCTATTGAAACTACTCTAATTAGCTTCAGAACTAACCAATTCATGAATCTATAGCTCAACTTGGTTGATCATCACACCAAAGGTCAAACCAAATTTCTCCCAAGGAACCTGAACTTGCATCTCAAAAGCCCTCCATTGGCTTCTAGATTCCAACACATCCACTTCACATATTTATCCACACATTCATGACTTAACATAACACTCCCCACTATAGGAGGACCATTTCCACCACATTCCTCACTCAATTTCAACCTCCTCAAATCATGCTCAGATACAGGTTAAAACCCCTAAATCAGATATAGTTTTCCATATCCTACTATAACATAAAAAAATCATTAGTCAATAATTATCCTAAGTTCCTAAGGCCAACACCCATCGAATTTTTCATCATCCAATCCATTTTGAGGACATCTCTCATACAGGTCGACAGTTCCCTCCCTCAATATACATCTCCTAAGCACCTACTACTCCTTCTGTGTATCCTCTGAGATGTCCCACATGTGACTATAACAAAGTCATGTCTCTACGAATATAGTCATACCTTCTCTGTGCATGTGGGGAAATTTCAAGATATTAAACATGATCTTTACTAGCGAAAAGTACACTAAGAATCCATCGAAGAACACCACTAAAACTATCCATTGTTGTTATCACCTCTTTCCAATAGGTCTTCTAAAGCTACCGAACTTCTTGAGCTTCCATTCTTGCTGATGTCTTATCCACACTATAATAATATAACTCGAACGGAGTTTCTAACCAAACTCATCACCACATCAGGACCCACATGCCAAGTGGTCATGCCCTAGAATTCACTTTGGCACCATTTTCATTACTAGACTCAAATATTTCTTCCATGATCCCTTTAAACACAACAAGTACAAAAAATTTCATTCCACTAGTCTAGTAAAAACTGGTTTATCACACTACTAGGGCCTCTACACATTGATTCCATGGAAACATGTGTACTTACATCCAATTTTTTAGGAATATATCCCAATAGAATCGTGAATCTACAACACATTCCCATCATTCATCACTTTTTAGAACCATTGAGAACCTTTTTCCTCTAAAGACCTAATAAAAACCCCATCTTTAGCTCACACAAACTATAAATCACACAATCTAACCCCAAAGAAACGTTTACTTTGGTATAAAACTCCAAAAAACCACATGGTCAGGTCTCCGAATGATTCTTCCTTTCATAACCACTTATACAACCAAACATAAGAACCCTAGTTATTCCCTGAGGTGAGTCTAAGGCATAACTATGTGCTTTTAATAAGGCTCGATGACACCCATCATCCATTAACATTACCTCTGAGAAACCACTTGTGCTTCACATTACAAACACCAGCAACAATGGGCCACCATCCCCCAAGGATAACTGTAGTTTTTCAATATTTTGTTATCATAGCCACAATTACAACATCATCTCCCAAAGATATTAACTATTCCACTTAGTACTCTAGGTTAATCCTATACTATGCCACACTCTCTTCATACAACTTCCCATTTTGGAAAAATCAACCTCTTCCACACACACCCGTAAACACTGATACATAGACTGACCAATCTCAATGGTCATACTATTAAGTATAATGATACCAACTACCCAAATTAGAGCCACACCAAGAAAGGTTCATTAGACCTATCTAAGACACACACCCACACACACCAACTCAAACAATCAAGTTTTCAGGGAAGATATCCAACCCCCATTCTTATCACACAACATCTAAGGCACCAAAAAATGATTTACTCTTGGTCCCACACTAATGATACTTCCTCACGTATACTTGAACAATGAACCTAACTCCCACTCTGTTGTCCAAACATAACCCACAAGGTCTGAATCTATAAGAGTTACAAAATTCACATTAACAGATGTAATTACACAACATTTAACATCACAACCTAACCAAATATGAAACAAGAAACATCCCCCTAACTAGAACACCCAACTCAATAAGATCTCACATCCTGCAACCCGCAGTCTTAATAAAAAGGCACTATCAATACCCAAACCACTCATAAACAAGGTCAATACCCAACACAAGTGATAACCACCACTGGTGTCCCTAAATGTTCTATTATTCTCTCAATTATATTATTAATTAGTGGTTACCATTTAGAACCAACGTTTCACTTTTCAAAAAAATTCATTATCATAACCCAAGCATTTATATTTTCAAAAACATTTTAACGAGCCCCTCTTTTCAAAAATCACAGTTTTATTTAAAATTACATTTCAATAATTATCCTCTTTACAATTTAAAGAACTAGTAGTCGCTCGTGCTATTGCACGGTGCATTCTATTACTGGTTTTTCTTTTAATAAGAGATTAATATTTATAAAATTTGAGAAGAAAAAGTAATGTTGAATAAATTTTAAATAGAATTTAATGGTGTATGATAATTGAATATGAGTGCATTGAATATGAAGTCACCATTCAAATAGTTGACAATGAAGAAGGATAGAGTAATAGTATATGATTTTTTAAATTTTCAGGAAGAATATTTGAATTCATTATCATTTTTGAACACAATAAATATGAGCACTATAATAAAAATTGAAATATAATTCAAAGATAAGAAAGTGGTTGTAATCATAAAAATTAAAAATGTGAAAATAAATGAAATAATAATAAATTGAATGATTTTTTTGTTTGGGAAAAAAACTTAGAGACACTATTCATCATGTATATAGAACAATATGAAATGAGGGATGTATAGATCGGAGATAAAAGATGAAACAAAAGATGAAATTGAATAAAATAAATAAATTAAGACAGAGTCGACATCAACTTCATATTATTTGACAACATGAAATTGAATAAAATAATAGATAAAGAGAACTTGAATATGGTTGTTTCTTCACTATATGTCAGCAGTCCAGAGTAGTATATCTAAATTTAGTACCCAATCCCTGAATTTTCACAGCATGATCATTTAATGACCCATTCATTTAGACATAATTTGGATTTTTTCCAATTTTAATTTTTGGAAAATAAATCCGTACAAGAATGAACTTAAATTCTATATATATTGATACTTGTAATGCATAACAAAATACATAATTTATTTATACATGTCATCATGAATTAATGAAAAAATGTGATTGTATACATAAAACTTTTTATTATATAATATGAATAAACATTTTTTTATGTACATAAATTCACTTTGCATAATATTTATTCCCAAAAAAATATTGTTGTATACTATAAAAACATGTAAATTAAAGAATATTGAAACACCTGCATATTGCATACTCTAAAGTAAATTCTTATAAATAAAGTAATTAATATAAAAGAGTAAAGTATTTCATAGATATAAATGCATTACCTAAAATGTAATCATGCAACTGAAAAAATATCCATACAACTATACATGTGGCTTACAAGAATTTATAAAATGTATGCCTAAAAGATATAAAGTATTGGAGGAATAGTTGGATAATAATATGAAATTATGAAATTATGAAATTTATTATTTACATGATGTTTCTATGTCAAATAAGACAAGTACTCGGTAGAGTCTTCCAAAAGCAGTAAAAATAATATTTGTTAGATGGAGCGAGGCGCCATGACTGATGATTTTGTGTTGGACATTAGAGTATCTTCGACATCTGCATAGCATTTCAAAGAGGACTCGCATTTGATTCCCTTATATCATTTAAAAATAGGACTTCAAGAAGTAAATTTGTTCCTAAAAAACAATATGCAACCCCCCAAGTTAGTTGCATAGAAGAAAAATGAACAGAAAATAAAAGACAATGAAGATAAAAAACAACGACATGGGTTGTTTTTACAGATTTCTGAATGGAGACCAATCCTGATTTACTGGAGGAGAATCCATATATCATTTCCCTGAATGGAGATAGTCAAACATGCTAAGGCTCATCTGAAGAGATCATCCAACCACTCCATATGACCTGACAACATGAAATTGTATAAAAAATAGATGAAGAACGATTAAAAGTTGATGTTTCATAACTCAATGTCTTGACATTTGTGTTCTTGGATTTAAATGTACTCAAAATATATTCAAATAACAGGAAAGAGGTGGGCTGGACAGGTTTGTTTTCACTGATTGGAGTCATTCACCCTTGCTAATCAGCTTCAAGATAGATCTCTCATCGACTTTGGAAGACCTGGAAACATGATATTGAATTAAAAAATATACATGAAGATAGATTGAATCTTGGTGTAGCATAACAATAAATATCAACATTCTATTCAACTACAATTCTGTATAAATAACAACTACATGTTGAATATGATGAGACAAATAAATGCATATATATTAGAAAATCCAAAAAATGTCCTTACTATATGTGGTTGCAATTGTCTCTGATTTTGTTTATTGGGTGATCTTCACTCTTGATCCCATGCATTTGTAGAACCCAACGAAAAGTCTAGTCAATCATGGTTCTGCAATGAGAGGAAAAAATGTATTGATTATTGCATGGTAAACACTGAAGGAAAAACAATACATCTTCTAATGACCATATTTGTTTTACTTATTAAATGATATATTGACAATATAAAAACATTTCTAGAAATAAATGCTGTTTTTATACCTAATTTTTTAGTTATGATAAGGTTTTATAGTGGCTGAAGAATAGTTAATAATCTAACAGCTGATCACCTACAGATTTATCCAATATGTTTACTTGCACATACAACAATATTTTTTCCTTCACATAAAATGAACTCAGGGAATAATATTGCCTAATACATGAAATAACTACCACCAGACTCCATAATGAATCGCAATACCTCAAAAACCACAACAGAATTTGGTCAGCTAAAAATATAAAAACATGTTACAAAGAGAATATAAAAAGAAAATAGTTGTAGTGTACTACTATTTGATGCAAATTGAAAGTGTAGAAAAATAAATCCTTCTAAAAAACTACATGCATGTAAATAAATCTGTTTGATATAATTTCTGTCTGTAAACTCAAGTGTGTGATTTGTTTCTATAAACTACATGAGTAAATAATATCATTGTGTAATCTATGTTTACAATCTATCTCTGTGTGAAAACTGCGTGTAAGAAAACCCAATTATCTCATCCCAAACACTATCCACTCTAAACTGAACTGTCCAATATGTTTAACACATCCACAATCAATCCTTTTGAGTGGTTAAAAAACAAATAAATCTGGTGACCATTAAACTTTGGGAAAATTTAGATTTCCAAATTGAGGATGGTGGCCTAATTTCAATATCAACTGTATTTAGGAAAAAAAATACTGCATACAATGAAAGAAAACGTCAAAGAGGAATTACTTAATGAGTGGTTCTAATAATAAATATGAGATATGGGGTGAGGATTAATTGATAAGGATAAATAATCACCCTCATTTAAGTTTTTTTCATGCTTTCCAAACTCAACCCTAAGAAGTAATATTAAGAATATCAGATTAAAAAAACTCATACCGGAGTAAATCTTTCCAGATGGTAGCCAGTTTTATGATCTCCAGGTGGGGGATAGTTCATCTGCTACAGAGTATTCTTCTACTAATAAGAAATTCATATTCATAAAAGATAAGAAGAAATAATAATGTTGAATAAAAAATGAAATTTAAGTCAAACAGAACACAAGGATTGAAATAATTAAACTGAGAAATGTAAAAATAATTGAATTACATATGGCAACATGAAAAAACATCCATCATCATGAAAAACCATCATGAAAAACCATCTCGTAGCATGAAAAAAGCTACTAATCAAAAACCATCTAGCAATATGAGATAACTTGGTAATCAAAAAATGATTCAAACCGTCGAGCATCTTAAAAAATGTAAAATACAACAGAACGCCCAAATTGAATTAACGTCCTGCATGAAATACCCAAGATAATAAATCTGTAGGAAACGTCCAGAAGCAATAACCTCCAGATTAATTTTTCAGTAGAAAAACGTCCAGCAGTTAAATAAACACCCTGCATTTGACCCGTCTGTAACCCTCTACAACTGGGCGGTTCCAATAAAATGAGAGAGATCACACAATTCAATATGAATGAATGGAAATATATATAGTATGGCACTGGAAAATAAAACATCATATGAAACTTTCAAATGTTTATGGAAATTAAATAAGACGTACTTAAAATTAAAAAACATTACCAGCAAATCTCCACAATGGGGCAAACATATTCATGCTACAAATGTTTGGCCCCAGTGTAGACAGAAACATGAAGCAGAAAACCTGAATGCATAGTTGACAAAAAAATACAACAGAAAAATGTCAGTACAAGAATAGCTATTTTGATTCCCCTCGATTATTTAATCAATAGTTGAAATTTATAATGAATTTTTTATGAATAATTTACCTACTCAATATTATACATAACAAAATTTAAGGGAAACACATAGATAACATGTTAACAGAAATGATTAAATTATTGGTTGCAGTGGAATGGGTTGACTGCAATTCTATAAAACATAGGTGTGAACTTATTATATTCAATTCCTAAAGGTTTGAGGCTAGTATAAATACAAGGTAGTAAGAATAAATTATTGATAACTAACATCATAGGAAAACTTGTGTGTGAAATTAATTAAGGACTTGTTAAAAGTACATGAATCAATGATAACAAAAAAAAGTTTAATCTATGAAAACCTGCACAAATAAGAACATCACCATGAGAAGTGTAATATGAGAATCCAAAACATCATACCACTACTGAATCTCAGCCATAGCCCTTTACCGAAAACCATTTTCAAAGAAAACCTTCACAAAAAATAGTTGAAACAAATTGTGAGAGTGACATGTGGATATGGAGAAAGCCAGGATTAGTAGCGATAGTATATGCGAACACCAAAAGAATTTGAATCAAAACTGGTTATCTTTGGAGTGTCCTGCAATTGCACTAAATCATAAGCCTGTTAGGTTATAAATATTTGGATACTTGACTGGAAACATTATATCCATAACTACACAATTCAAACACCATCACTGATGAAAACAAATGATACATTCAGCTAATAGAAGTCGAAGAACAATATTTTGAATCCCACTGTAATTCAGTTATAAAGAAAGGGAACCAGAAATCAAATGGAAATATATAATATGCGAACACCAAAAGAATTTGATAAAAATTGGATAGCAGTTTTCATACCTGATGCAAAGGTAGGATACTTATACCATGCATGAATGGCTCTGATCCAATTTGAGAGCAGGATGAAAAGTCACAGATATGATGACCGGGATGATGAGGTTTTGTTAGACGCAACTTCCAACAGCCACAACATGCTAGTTGGCGTAGGAGCAGCAGGGATGCAGATGCACCGGGATGGCCAAGCGCATTGGGAATAGCTAATTGAAAAAAAAATCCCTAAATTAGTCAAATGTACTTGCCTGCGTTGGGGGGTTCGAAGAAGTGGACACAAAGCGGAAGGATACCTCAACCCAGCGATGAAGTGGATGTTAGCCAATTCGCGATCCGGTTAAAACCACACGGAGGTGATGTCCGGGATGACGAAGGCTACGGTGTTTCCAATAGTTGCATCGAGCGCGAGCATGTCATAGTAGTAGTACACAGGGATGCAGAGAAACCAGTAAAAGTTTTTGGTCGTCGGTGGAGGTTTACCGGTAACCCTCGATCGTGAATTGATGTTACGCGAAATGGAATTGGATCCGATGAAGGTAGGAACTGTCACTACAAGAGATGAGAAGGTACCTGTTTGATAAAAAGGTCGACTGATTTGAGCGAGGAAGGGTGGTTCAGCACGGCGGCGAGGAGGGTTTGCTGGTTTTGGAGAATGGGAGGAGATGAAACCCAAGCAGGAGATGCTTCGAGAGGGAGACAAAATAAATTAGGAGGTGGTCTTTAGCGGCATGGAGACTTGAAGCCTGGGTTTTTACGGGGACAGAAGGTAGCGATGAGGAGAAAGGCGAGCGAGGAGTGGAGGTCGCGGTGCGCAGAAACGTGAGGGTTCACCAGTTTTGGAAAATGGGAGGAGACGAAACCTGAGCGCGAGATGCTTGGAGAGGGAGTGAACAGAAATTATGAGGCGGGCTTCAGCGGCGTGGAGGCCAGGTTAGTCGACACATAAGTTTTTAATGACATGGAGACTTAATAATTTGACACGTGGATGGGAAGAAAGCCTGGATTAGTAGATATAGTAGATTTGTTTTTCTAAATCCCCTTTGTATTCCACTTTTCAACAGACATTTCTTCATTCAAGTTTACATTGTATAGCCATTTGGTTCATCATCAAGTCATTCACTAGTCAATCACATGCAATATACAGATGACATGTCTATCCGATGTCCCTATAATGAAGAATGAACTAACACACCCTCTCTATCTACACTGGTCCAAGAGATTAAACCTCATAAATCAATAACATAACATCAAAGTACACCACCAGAGGTGGAAATATCAACCCAATGTAAAAGCACAAACTAGAACATCATTTCCCACCAATGGAAACTTTGGTTTTCCCTCGTCTATTGGGATATAGGCACCTAGGAAAAATCTCTATACCAAGATCTAAAAAGGTCCTAGTATCCTTTTTACCATGCCCAAATAGTAAGAAAAAAGATGACCTCATCTGACACAACTGTTTAACATCCTTAACCTATAATTCACTATAAGTAGTGCCCAGTGACTAAATCATCATATAACATATGGCACGCTTCCCTATACGCTAGAGGGTGACCACTAGAAGCGTGAGTCTAATGAAGAACATGGGGAGGTTGTACCCTCTTATTAGAGTGAAGAAACAATAAAAGAAAAAGAAATAAATAATAGAAATAATAAAAGGACATCATCAAACTAAACCTACAAGTTACCATGCACACATGCTACAACAAAATATATAGAGTACCCAAAATTTCATGTTGTCATACATTATAATCCAAGAAAAAAACTAGAAAAACACTATGATCCCAGACTAGAGTCCCATCTCGGTCCTAACCTCCATGCTTCAACCCATCATCTGATGCACAACCAAACACCTGGTCTTTATCTAGAACCAATAACTAAAAACAAGTAGCATCTTCTCTGGTACCCAAGTTCCATGGAGGCCCAATAAGATAGTGATTACAACTCAGTAGCCCACCACCAATGGTGTTTAAATAAATATCCATATTGTACAAAGTTTTACACATGAAATATGTAAAATAAATAAACAACGAAACATGGAAAACATTAACCTAGTTTTCTGAAATTCATTTTACCCACTATGTTCTCTACAATCAGCCAACAATAACTACTCCAATAAAACTAGGGGTCAAATTCAAGGAATAAGAGTTACATAACCATTTAACCATAATGTATTTAACTAATTACGTCCTATAGAAAACCCATCACTATAATATTCATTTAAAACATTCTCATCAATATTTCTATTTCATCACATATGTTATCTTCATTACTAAATACATATTTATATCATGTTATATGGGTTAGGAATTTATACACTTACTCCATGGCCTAATTAGTCCATTTACCATGAAAAATGGGATAAACCAAGTCCCAATCAAACTAGGGATAAACACATCACAAAAACACATCATCCTCACCTAGAAGCCTATGTCCGGGGGGATTACAGTCGTTAAGAGAATGGATCCTTTTTCCCCTTTCCTAACCCACACATTTTGTCGTGGAGTTTAGGGCCTTAGTCTAACTCGACCTGTTGGCATAGAACCTCAATTCACTGCCCTATGCTACCAAGAAATGTTCACATGCTTCTTTAACCATTCACTGCATATACCATTTAACAACCAACCTCAACCAATACAAATAGAAATCATAATCCATAACATTCAACATGGAAATTAATATAATTTCATAACCCATTAACACATTTTCCATTTATATTACATAGCTTATTAACCCAATTCCAAATTCTTATGCCTAAACTCATTAATCATTTTCACTAGTCCCCACACATTTACATGTTTAACATATAAACAATTTCCATTGGTTAACTTACATAACCCATTAATCATTTCCCATGTATTAACAACTTATTAATTTCAAGTACAAATCATGATCTAATGGGAAAATTCACATTAACCCCATTTAACCCATTTTCACATCATTCCAAGCACCCCCTTATTCAATATCATTAACTAATCTCATTCATCATTTAGCTCATTTCATAATTATGTTAATATGACCACATAATTTTTATGGGTTTTATCTCACTAACCCTGACTTCCCTTCAATTACTATGGTCTCATCAGACCTTGAAAACCACATCAAGTAAATAAAAAAATCAAAATATTAATTGAAAACATCTTAAAACAACCCTTTAAAACACATGACTTCCCATTAGAAAAACTAAAACAAGCCCCAAGGATTTTATATCATTTTTAAACCAATTTAGTCAACCATTAAAACATTTTCACAAAAAGGAATCCTTGTTCCCATTTCAAAAATAATTTAAAATCTATTTAGAAAATACCTTTTGGTAACTCTGATTTCAATGCCTCCTTTAAATCATTTCTCACTTTTAAATATCATGTTTCATCAATAAATCCAAAATCAATTCAAATCCCAAAACATACCATCCAAATCATTTCAAAACCATTCAATAAGTTACAAAAGTCAACTTATAAATTGTTTCAATCACTCCATTAACCTTACACACCCATCAATTACATTTTCAGTGCCCATTCTCTCACATTATACCCTTATCTCATGGTTTTCCAATTTATTTTACCATTTATAGGGGCTCGGCCTATCCCATGGGTAGCCCAAGGTTTTGACTCACATTACCAATGAACCCAATGGGGTCTATGAAGGGGTTTTTACCTCAATATAAAGTACCATACAATTTCTATAACCAAAGACAATGAGAATCATCAAAGAAACTTGTTGGAAAAGTCACCTACACATATAGAACATCAAGACTATGGGGAAAAGGTTAAATACCACCTACCTCTGGATTGATAAAAAACTCTTGATTAATCTCCACCACTAATTTTTACTCAAATACTTGATAAATTCAAACATAAAATAAACTAGAAAATTGATGGTTTTAGGGATTCATAAGAAAGTGATGGATTCTAAAAGCCCTACTCTTGAAAATAGAACTAAGAGGAGAGTTAGACTCATCTAGATCATTGATTCAAACACAAACATGGTAAAAATGTCAAAGAATTAAAGGAGAATCAAACATGGAGGGAGAAGGGATGTTGGTTTGTCAACTAGGGTAGAGGAGGCCAGATAGTGGGAAAAATCTGGTGGAACTTAAAAATCTCATAATGGAAAAACTGTAATCTTTTCAACTTTTAATGGAATTCCCGGTTTACCTGCAGGGTTTTATAAACCATGAAAAAATTATGTGCAAGCCACTGTCTATGAGATTTTGGGTCACATGGTTACCTGGAGATATCCATACAGTTTTTCAAACCATTTAGTAACCATAAACTATACCTCTATATGAAATAGTCAATAAGATGCATGGTTTCCTAGGCCTAGAACACAGTTTAGAGTAACTGTGCACCTACCATGTGCCATGTAGTGATTGGCCACGTTTCTCCTCTATTCACAACTCACACTCCCTAAACACTTCAAAATATCCTCAAGAACTCAAGAATCACTTCCTTAACTATAAAAAAATGTTTAACCAAAAACTATAACAAGGAAATACCTTTACAAAAAAAATTGGGATTTTATAAACCAGCAAAAACTACTGAGAGATCTTAACATAACTATAATGGAAGATGATAATAGTTTTTCACATTCATCATACTACATCAAAGAACCATTATTGCATAAGTCCCTTGATGTATCTAGTGAATTTAAAATCACAATTTCAGTGGTAGAATTATAATACAAACCCCAGCCACCGCTACATGTGAAACAAGGCATGGCAGTGAAGTGGAAAAGTAGGAGGCCTCTCTATAACCTGGGGCTAGGATCAGTTCATAAATCAGGTTTGATGACTTAAAACACATGATACCTTGAAAAATATGTGAAAAAAAATTGGTTCTAGTACGGTATTGTTTTTTAATATTATTTTCCACATGGAGTGGAATTCATAGGGAATCCATCCTTTGCCAACCTTCAGTTATGTGGTCTTCTACAATGGGTAGCATAGGGACTGGTGAAAATAGAAGGAAATGATATTTGAGGTCATATGTTGAAGAAAAAATGAACGTAAGGAACATTTATTAAAGGGTAAAGATCGTGTGGTGGAGTAAGGTACTCTATAAAGGTAAAAGTAGTATAAATATAGATATAAATGATCCATGTGAGGGGGATAATCATTCTTTATCTTCTTCTTCATTCAGCCTCAACCTTCTACTGGGTCACCAAGTTGAAAAAGCATGGTGGATGACACATGGATGTGTGTGGTATTTCTATTTATGTTCCTTACATAAATACTAATTACAAAAATATAGAGTAATATTTCGTAAAAAATATTGATAATATATCATATAAAGTCTAACTATGACCTCAAGGAGAAATACGATAGGTCTTAACACCAAAAAATGTGAATCATTTTTCTCAAATGTTTGGGATGAAACTCAATATAGAGATATTACAATATGTGTGTTTCCTAGACTTTCTTATGTTAATAATGTTGTTACCTTAATACATTTATATATTATTTATACCGTTATCTATTTTTTATTAAGTAATAATTAATATTTCAATGAAACAAATTATTTATGGGTGGAGAATATAACACCCAAATATTTTATTATATGATTACCTTTAAATGAGTCAATGTGTTAGATAACATTTCATTTACACGAATCCTGATATAAAAATCTACAATATTTTTTAACAACATTATTAATTACCCTATAATGATAATAAATTAAAAACTATTACCTTTAGAAGATAAATTTATAATACATGTTAATTTTCAATAAAAGTAGTTTTCTTTATATATTTTTTTCCATTAAAAGATAAATTTTGAAACATTTAGAATTATAATTTGATAAAATAAGACATATTTTTAATTCCTTATATCAAAATTGACATTGTATGAATTTTATATCATTCTCTAAAAAGGTTTATTTTTAGTTGAATAATGCTGGATTTTAAAAAATTATAATTTCCATGAATTTATCAACATTAAAGAATAACTTAGAATTTTTAAAAACCATTAAACTAATAAAATATTAAATTAATCAATAATATTATTAAATCTAAAATATTATTCATATATAACGACCCCATACATTTTAAAAAAAAAATTAAATGTTACATTATTATAAAAACTATTTTTTGTATTCTATTTAAATAAATTACTTTCATTGTGTGTTTCATTTTTGAATTGAAATAGAAGCATTATTAATTTTATTAAATTAATAATAAATCAATTTATGGATTTAAAATCAGTAACATTGAAATTTTATTATATATATAAATTTTTAAGGATAATAACATTATTTTTTGATTAAACTATTTTATTCCTTTATGTTTTTTTATTTCAATATTAAATTTTCATACCTGTAAAAAAAAGTTGAAAAAAAAGGTTTTAAAAATTTTAAAAATTATATTAATATTTTTCAATGAGTTTAATTTTAATAGGTATCTTTAAAACATACTTACTAATGATAAAAATTAATTATCACGGTAAAAGTAAAAGGGATAAATTGAGTTCATCATAGTGTAAAAGTCATAAAAACGTCATCAAACTTGCATTTAATTAAATTTGTAATATTTTTTTATAAATAAAAATGTGTCTCCTATACTTGTTTCCATTTTTTATTCTTGTAACATTGATAAGGACATTACATTATTGAAAAATGTAATGATGTTTCAAAACGTTCCCTTACCAACACTTATAAAAACATACCCCTTGCACCCTTAAAAGATACACTTTGAATAGAATTAAACATTGAAAATATTTGATTTTACTCAATATATAACCCTATCTCACTAAAATATTTCCTTGGTAACTCATTTTTATCCTAATATCTACAAATTTAAGATGATTTCAAAGAAAAATTCAAGTCCCCAATGTAAGTGTTATCTCCCTCTTAAGTTTTCTTCTTTATATTTATCATAAACATATATTATAACCATATTGATTTTATGAATCTAGTATGATTATTATAAGGATATGTTTTATATATTAATGTTATAACTCTTATATTCTCATTTCCATCCACATATAAAATCAAAGGAACTTCATTCAAGCGTCTGTCTGGACTACAACCTCTATAAAGAAATGTTTTTAACATTTTTACTCAACATTTTCATTACTTATACAATAATATTAAAATTTTGTTCACAATGTAAATGACATAAAAATAAAACCATTATAATTATTTTGAAATTATATTATGTCAAATGAAACATCTTCTTGGCCATACTCACACATCCAGATAAAGTGTGCTCATGTTTTGAACGTTTTGACCACCTATATGAATAATTCTATAAAAAATTGATCATGGATGAAAATGATATAATAAAACCTTATATAATTATAGTTTAATATGAAAATAAATATAATTTTATGGTTTTTTAAATATTATATATTGTAAATAATCTATTATTAATAAATCCTCATAAACCACCGAAATTTCTGAAATAAGTCATTATCAATATGGTGTTCACATAATGTGACCAAAACCTATATGGATTGAAATAATATAATTAGAATATATATATATATATATAATTTATATACTACATAGGGTTAAATTATATATCAATAATAAACATTATATAAAATTATGGGTAATTATATAAAAATTATTAAACATTCACAAAATTGTTAAATTTATTAACAATAAATAGTTGTAATACACTATAACTAATTAATTTAGTCAGAATAAAAATAATAATAATGATTATAAAAGTATAATATTTATGATTATTTTTATGAAATATGATATTAAATTATTATTTTTTTTACATGATGTTAGAGTGTGATCAACTAAGAAAGGAAACATGGTAAGGGTTTTCGTCTAAAATTCCTCTCTTTGATACATGTTTGATATTATCCACCAAATATCATTTATTAGGTGTATATACTTCTTATGTGAGATATAATTTCACGTATTATATTTTAAAAATATTAGTTTATTTTAAATTATAATAATTATCTTTCAAGGGTTTTGGTTAAAGTGTTACTTAAACCGTAATATTTTTCTTCATCTCAATTCGGATTCTTTGAGACAAGCTACATGTTAAGCACCATATATCCTTTGAATGTTGTTATATTTGTTTAATATTTTCTAAATTTGATAAAACAAATTCCATTTATTTAATGTAATTTAATATCTAAATAATTTTTACTTACTCAAGTGGCTATTTATACAATTTGTTTGCTGGTAGCTAGGATTTTTCATAACTCAAATCCCCTTTATTGAGTATTAATATTTTATCTTAAAATTTTTTCTTCATGATTGGTTTCTCCCACCCTAATATTTTATTATATTTTATTTTATATTACACTTTGGGAAAATTTTGATGAAATACAAATAATTTTTTATTACTATTTTTATAATTGGGGTTTTTGACAAAATTAATTACATATATTAAAAATGTCCATTTCATAATCAAATATTTTCGATCAACATTTCTAAAAAAGTTATCTCTAATTTAAAGGCTCTATTATTTGAGATTATTTTAAATTTAATGGTTTTTTATGATTTTTCACTTCACCATTTGAAAAATAATTTTGTAATTAACCCGTAACATCCTATTTTATGTCAATATTAAAAATGCTTTCTAAAATGTATTTTAATTTTTAAATTACATTTTCCAAAAAACCCACATATAGTGATTATGTTCCATGAACAATCCCATAATATATATATGTTATCATTTCTAGAAATAAAATCATGATACCAAATAATATAATTGATGAACCCTTCTTGGGTGGAATCATTCGAACATTTTTTATGTGGATATTTTCATCAATGAAAACATCCCTCTAGGTTTCAATTGTTACCCTAGGGATATGTTATCTTGAAACCGTACACATAATTCCTATGGATGGATTATTATCTTGTATTAAAAGTATTGGATTAGTTTTATAATCATTTCTCTATATGGTTTGATCATCACAATTTACATAATTCTGATTGGATGATGATCACCTAGAAATAATGTTATTATATTGACCTGGGGAAAAATATTGGCATTCCATATATTGTTATTATAATATGGATGATTGTTGTAAAGTTAAATATGTTTAGTTTACCCATCCACAATTTCCTCATGTTGGGTTATGATTAAGTTATCCCTTTTATTCACAAGGGGAAAAGTATTGGTGTTTTTTATATTGATATTATAATAGGGACAATTATTGGAAAGTTGAATGTGTATTATTTTACCAAACACATTCTTTCCTAATATATGTTATGATCATGTTGTACCTTTTATTTAAATTGATAAAATTATTGGAATTATTGATGATTATTTACTACTAATGAAATCTGATAATGTATTGATATTCCATATTCTTCATTATATAGATAACCATATTTTATTCTGTAATAGGTTCCTAGAGTAATAGTATAAAAGTTCATGATAGATATTATGGTGAATAAATTAGAATTAATGAAGTGATTATTGTAGACCAAAATTATATAGATCCTAGCTACATTGACGAGACTCGTTAGAAAAAAACATGTTTGAATATTTGGTGTATGCCTTATAAATTATACAAGGTGTCTTGACTATGGTTTTCAAAATAATTTAAAGGGTCTTATAATAAGTCCATGAAAGTAGGTTTTTGATGTCTAGAATTAAAAATTCCATAGTATAATAGTAATATTAATGATATCCATTTCTTCTTTATTTTCGAGCATATAGAATTCTCCCATTTTTAAGTTCATTATAGCATCCAATTGTTTATGGATTCCTATTATAATATTTATTTCATGTCTATATAATGATTGTTTTTAGTTATATGATTCCATTAATGAGTGTTGGAGCTCCCCACTTATTATTTTTACACTTCCCCGGGTTATAAAAAAAGTAATACACATGACATGTTTAGAAGGATAACCCATGTGAAAGAATTTATGGGATACATTGAATTAAATTTCTAAATTATGAAGTTTTTTATATAATCATAAAATTTTCAGTTTGATACAAAGAACATAGGATTTTTTAATTTTTTTTCAAATTCTCTAAGATCTAAACCACAAAAGTCCATACATATATATGATTCATTAATCTTTATTTATTTTTTAATTATGGATGGTTATAATAAGGCTTTTATAGAAAGTATAAAAGTCAGTATAAAAATTATGTGTTTATATAACTAGATCTAGGATCATGGGTTTGTGGTGTCATTGATGGTATCAAAGGAATGGTTTGGATAACATCAAAATTTTGATGTTCATTGATGATAATTTAATGATTGATAAGTTAAGGTTCATTATAATTTCAAAAGTATAGATAACCCTTCTAGATAGTACATGATTTAAATACAAGGCAATAGTGTACATTTTATTTGTGGATCTGGATACAAAAACATCAATAAAACCCTAGGAAGAAGTCTATATATTGTTTAACATCCTAGTGTTTTGGTAAAATATATAATATGTAGTTTTTTTAGAAGAACATCCTTGTCTGGATATTGGGAATTGGATGTGCTTGTGGCATTGATTTTCCTAGGGTTATCACCTCGAAAAAGGTGTAGTGCGAATTGACTCAATCATCACTCTGAAGCATGATTAGAAGCCCTAATAATTCACACCTAGAAGGAAGCTATTTATGGATATTATTTAGTTAATAAAAATATCTATGTGAACCATTATAAATAATTTAAGAATGATTTTAACTAATTAAAACATAGAACCTAATGAAAAAATGACCATAGGTAACCAAGGATTGAATAAGGGAGTCCTAGGTTGATCCAAAAATATCATATGATAAAAAAAAGGTGTCATAGAAGAATAAATATTTATATTTATGTTTTCATATTAATATTTTTAATATTATCATAAAAATTTTCATTTAGTGTTTTTTGAAATTGGATCAAGAATATGAAACTGAGAAAGATATACATCTAAAAACCACAATGTCTTATGACCAGATAAGGGAGCATGTATAAATTATTGAGAATGAAATTATATTTCTATTATGATAGATAATACTAGTTTTCTATTCTTACCTAAGGTAGTTAGGATGATGTATTAATAGAAATTAATTCTTCATATATTTATATATCCTCATCAGTGAGTGATATTTATCAATAATATTCTAATATATTTTAATGGATATTAAGGATTATTTGAAACATATAAGGAATGTTCATTATTATTTTTTCATAAATGTTTTGAAATCATATATTAAATGTTATAATGAATTTTAGTTTTGATTTATGAAAATTTTATATTTTGGGGACAACTATAGAAAACACAAGATTGGGGTATGGAAAATTCTTATGTTTTATATGCATGTGATGTTGAGATAATAATGGGTGGGTTGATTTTTGAGAGGCGCATTAAATAGTAATTGGTAACCTTGGGATTGATAATTATTTCATTATATTTTTGTAAAAGTTCATCTCATTTATTGGATCATGATATATATTTATAGGTATGTGGACTTATAAACAAGTGGTTAATACCATTTTCGTTTTAAAGAGAGATTTAATTTTTGGAGGAATATATAATCACATTTTGGTTTAATGTATTAGAAATTCAAAATATGTTCTGGAAATATAATTTCTTGAGTGTATATTATTTGGGTATATACATAATTGTTATATTATTTTAGTAATGACTAATGTTGTTTGAAGACTTATATGTCTCATTTTGAGAGAATATATTTATATGATTATTGAGTTTATAGTATTTTTAAAATTTTTATGTAAATTTGGGATATCTATTTTAATGATTAGGTTAATAAGTATAAGGTAAATTGACATAAAGAAACTTTGGTTGAACCTAGTATGATAACAGATACAATTTTAACTAAAAGTATTATATGATAATAAGGGTGACAAAAATTGGTATCCTTGAAGATAAAGGAAACAAGGTAACTCCTATGATACTCATACATCTAGTAGTGGGTCATGGAAACAAATGAAGATGGTTCAATTATCCACTAATCAATATTTATGTATTCATTCATGGATTTTATTTTAATCCAAATCATTTTATCAAAGATATTTTCAATAAGTATTAATTCACCACCCCATTTATTTTTTTATCGAATGAAACATCTTGTAAACAAGATTAATGTATACCAATTTGATGTTTAGGGAGATATGAATCTTTAAGTTCTTCGATGAGATTGAATTTATGTGATTCTAGTAATGGAATAACTATTTCAGTAATGGCCCATATTAATATAATTGAGGTAAGATTACCCACAACCACTTCATTGTTTAAAAATTTATTTTGGAAGATAAAACAACTCGCACTCACTGTTGAGATATCTTAACATCACTATAGTGGCAGAAGACAAATGTGGATCATCTTCATCATCAACCATCAAAGAATCATCCACATGTAATGGTCACAATGTATCCATGGATGTTAAAATCACCATGTAAATGTAGGAAGTAGAATACAAACCTCATCCACATTTTATAGTGCAATAATATAAGAAATGTTATCTAGAAAAGGGGGAGGTCCCCTTATAACCCCAAATCTAGCAGAAAATTAGGAATCAAGTTTAATGCTCAGAAACATGTGAGAAAAATATAGTCTTTATGGGAAATTGTTTAGGAATTTGATGTCTCTATTTGGGAATATGATGTTCCACATGGATAGGTAGTCGTGGGGGTGTATATCCCCCACCATCCTTTAATTTGGAGGTATTCATGGATCGAGTAGTATATGGACAAGTGAAATAAGTAGGAGAATAGATTTTTCATTTCCTGTTGAAGATGGAAATGTATAAGAGGGATATTTTGGAAATGAAAAAGGTCAATTTTGTGGATATGGATACTCCCAAAAGGGACAAAAAATTTTAAATATAGATCTCAATGATCCATATAAGGATCAGTATTTGTCACGAACCGTCCTTGGGACCCATGCCCTGACTACCCCAAGCCTGCCTCCCATTGGCCAGGGGCTGGCGACTAGCACCAAGGTGTAAATCCCGACAAAAAGGGGAAGGCATTTCCTTTATAAAGTAAACAATCACCACAGAGTAAGCAAGCAGAAGTAAACACTAAGTAAAACTGGGTACAATAGTAGTGCAGAAAAGTAAGTGGGCTAGAATACAAACCCAAAATGAATGTAAAGTACAACTGGAAAGAAAGTACAGCAACTGAAAGTAAAGCAGCTATGTCGAGCCGTCCACTGGAAGTCCCACCTGAAGGGTGGGTACAGATAGCATCCTCAAATTCTCGGGTCCATCCATCCGCTCCGTGTATGTCCCGCCCAATGGTCCACCTCCTTGTACCGATTTCCTCCACAAGCCTCAACCACGATCAGTGTTGTGCGTCGTCTGCATCTAACCCAACGTACTATGGGCATAGCCCATGTAGGGGTGAGTATACGCTACTCAGTAGGGACCCCTAGACCCCCAAAGGTCTCCCAGAATCCACAAAGGATAATCCACAAAGGAACGATACAATCACAAAGTAACATCCAAAAACTACATAGGTATATTCCCATACATATACCTAAGTCATCAATTCCAGTTCAGCTCCAACATTCGAGCCTGAGTTCGATCACATCCACACAGGATAGTTCAACCCAATCCACACCAGAAAGCACAACATAATCCACATAGGAAGCAAATCAATCATATCGAACATAATGATTGAAATTCAAGACTCATCTCACACAGGTATATTTCTTCGTAAGGTGATATATATGATCAAATGTAGCCACAAATTTATCTATGTTGGGACCCACATAGGATACAAAACCTGCTAAGCTGTTGGACCCACATACGATACAGACCAGCTACTCTGCCAGACCCACATAGGATACAATAACAGAGTCAAACACTGGCATACCCATGTAGGATACAAGAACATTAGTCATCGCCGTTGAAACCATGAAGGATTTCAGTGTGGTCGTCTTCGCTGCCGAACCCACGGAGGATTTCAGTGCAGCCGTCATCATTGCCGAACCCATGGAGGATTTCAGTGCAGTCGTCATCGTTACCGAACCCACGAAGTATTTCAGTGCAGTCCTCATCGATGCAGAACCCAAGGAGGATTTTAGTGCAGTCGTCATCGCTGCCGAACCCACGGAGGATTTCAGTGCACTCGTCATCACTGTCGAACCCACGGAGGATTTCAGTGCATTCTTCATCGCTGCCGAACCCACGGAGGATTTCAGTGTAGTCGTCATCGCTGCCGAACGCACGGAGGATTTCAGTGCAGTGGTCATCGTCGTCGTAGTCGCAGCCAGCTCTAGGGTTCCCGCACACAGCATGCTCGATTCTGGGAGGGTCCACTCCATGAGTCAAGGGGTTCGATACATCAACTGACACGTAGTCCGGATTTGATGCCTCCCAAAGTTCCGTCTTGACCAAAGTAACTCGACGTGACAGACAGCGCGTCAATCAGACGCCCGGTCTGAGAGTTATTGGCCTTTTCGTTCCAGGGGCCCGGTTGGTTTTTAAGTCAAAACCAACCCGACCGCACTCCAACTACATCCAAACCATGAGCGGAGTAATCCAAAAGGTCCGTCTCACTAAGAGGAATCCATCAAAGTTGACGGAACGTCAATCGGACGTCCGGAGCTCAAGTTATAAGCGTTTCCACTCCGAGGGCCCGATTAGTTTCGTGCTCGAACCAACCCGGCCATACGAAAAGTTCTCCAAAACCTTGAGTGTAATATACCAAAATGACCGAATCGTTCCAAGGATCGCTACGCAACTAATTTTGTGTAGTTTGGAGGTCCGTAGCCCATGTTATGGGAAAAGGAACGAAATTGGTCTGAAAGTGGAGGGTTTGGGCTTGGTCCGACCCGGCCCAACCCCCTGGGTCGGCCCGAACCGGGGCGACCCGACCCAGGTCTGGCCCATTAGAGCGCGGCCCCGCCCAGTCCACGGAACCCAGCCCGGCCCGGACGAGTGGCACGCAGGCTCGGCTAGCGGCCGAGCATGGGGGGAAGCGGTCCCCCCTTCCCTTGTGCTCCGCAGACGTGGTGGGTGTCGCGTCCTCCTCCAGATCCCGTGCAGCCGCGGGATCCCGGTCATCTGCTACCACAGCTTAAGCTGCGGCGGTCCCTCCTGGTGGTGCGTCGGGACACCGCCGCCGCCTCCGGCCGTCGGCGCCGCCGCGCCGCCGGTGAAGTCTGCGGGCCACCGAAGCTGCTCCGGTGGTCCGTTCTTGCTCATGTTTGCGCCTCGGGTCGTCTCAGGACCCGTAGATTACTGCAACGGCCTCCAATCGCTCAAAGGTCTCATTTCATCATCACCCAACATTTCGCGCATCAAGAATAGAGAATCGGTGGGTTCAGACTTGTTCGTTGGTCCGCACCCACTGCGTTAGTGGTTCAAACGACTTCCAACAATTTAAACACATGTTGAGGGTATAATCCACATTAATTAAATCAAACCAAACCCCCTACCTCGAAGAAGTTTTCGAACGAGGATTGTCTTGGGAAAAGACGTTGCGGAAGACGGCATCATGGAAGAGGATTGTGGGCGTCGCGGTACACGGTGTCATGGAGAAGAGGATCTTCGGTGTCGCGGTACACGGCGTCGCGTAATCGATCTCCGAGGAACTTGCGTTCTTTGTCATCTTTCGTCAGAGGTCGGCGTTCTTCGTCGTTCTTCATGTTCTTCAATGAGGAAGAACGTTCTTCAAGACTAGAGTAATTTCTCCCCAAATCTTCTCGCACAACACATCAACAATAATAAAATAAGGCTTTTCCTTATTTTATTACTCAAGCCATCCCTTTTTGAAATTCAAAATTAAAACATGATTTAATTAATGTGCGTTAACCTTTTAATAAGGCGTTTAATAAACTTATTAAACGTGAGAGTTGACTTAGCAATTAAAAAGGGGGGTGTGGGTGTGTTACACAAAATTAATGGGGTTTTGCAAACTTAATGGGAGGATTGAGGAAGTTGAATAGGTGGGGCTCATGTGGGTCCCACCTCACTAATATCCTATCAAGAGGGGTTAGGATTTAGTGGGTCCCACCTCAACTTCCATATGTAGGTTTAAACTACTTAGAATAAAAATAAAATTTGTAGCACAAACTTTTATTTCATTCTTTAGTTAACCCATTTTTTCAGTAACCTCACCCGAGAAAAGGAAACTCTGGAAAAGGTGTTCCTAAGAAATTACAGGCGCTACGATTCCATCGGGGTCCTCGGTTTCGATTCCGGTCACCGATTTAAAAGTTAGAAAAACTCGCTCGTTCGTTCACTGAACGTACCCGAGCTAAACTTCGAATAATGATTCCGAACACACCGGGCCTCGGAATCAGGTGCCGTCAGAAACTTCGTACTCGAAAAATCCCAAAAAAAATGAAAAAAAAATCCCTTGAAATTTATGGGTCTTTACATTACTCCCACCTCATGTATTTACGTCCCCATAAAGATACATCACAAACTAAGGGAACAAATGAGGGTACTGAGCATGCATCTGAAACTCTCGCTCCCAAGTGCTCTCCTGGAGGTTCCCGTGCTACCATCTGATGTGCACTAGAGGAATCGAAATCCCCTGTAGGACCCACTCCTGATGATCCTAGATCTCCATCGGGACCTCTGCAAAAGTTACCCCATCATCAAGGTCTAGATCCCCATGGTAGATGATATGCATCGGGTCATGCATGTATCTCCTCAGCTGAGATACGTGGAAGACGTCGTGCACCCGGTGCAACTGAGGTGGTAGAGCCAGGCGTTAATCCACCTCACCTATCCTGCTGGGCACCTGGAATGGTCCGATAAAGCGTGGAGATAACTTGCCGCCCCAGCCAAATCTCTGTAATCCACGTCGAGGTGAGACCCTCTAGAAAACATGGTCGCTATCCACAAACTCTAGTAGTCTCCGCCTCCTATCAGCATAAGACTTATACTAGCTCCGAGATGTCCTCATCCACTCCTGGATGACCTGGACCTTCTCTATCATGGCCTAGACCATCTCCGGTCCCACTAGTGCTGACTCCAAAGGGGCTGTCCAACACAGAGGTGATATGCAAGGTCGTCGTACAATGCCTCGTATGGTGCCATCCTGATGGTGGAGTGGTAGCTGTTGTTGTTCGTGAACTCCACCAAGGGTAGGTGGTCCTCCCAGCTACAACCAAAGTCGAGTATACATGCACAGAGCATGTCCTTAAGAGTCTAAATGGTCTTCTCCATCTGAAAATCTGTTTGAGGTTGAAAGGCAGTGCTCAGACGTAGCTGCGTCCCGAATGCCTCCTGCAACCCCTTCCAAAGCTGGTAAGTAAAGCGAGCTTCTTGATCGGAGATGATAGATGATGGCATACCATGAAGTCGTACAATCTCATGTATATCAAGACGTCCCAAGCTCTCTACTGAGCCCTTCTCGCTGATGGGTAAGAAGTGGGCCGACTTGGTGAGTTGGTCGACAATCACCCAAATGGAGTCGTGACCTCTGGAAGTACGTGGAAGTCCAGTCACGAAATCCATAGATATCCCGTCCCACTTCCACTCCGGGACCTCCAAGGGTTGTACCAAGCCTGCTGGTACCTGGTGCTCTGCCTTCACCTGCTGACAGTTGAGGCATCGAGAAACAAACTCACCTATAGCCTTCTTCATACCCGGCCACCAGTGCTATCATCTGAGATCCTGGTACATCTTCTCCACTCCTAGATGTACCGCTAGAGGGGAAGTGTGAAACTCCCTCAGAAACTCCTCCTGCAAAGCATCTGGTACCGTGGTATGTCCTCTGAAAAGGACATCGTGCTCTCCTCCTATAGAGAATCCAACAGGTGCATGTCTTGAGGATATCTGTGCAGGTCGCGTCTCACAGTCAATGTCCCCATGTTGTGCCTATCTGACCTGTTGTTGTAGAGGAGGAGTGACTGTGAGTGACTGAAGAAAGGCTTCTCCACCTCTATCCATGAAGGATATCTGCAAAGTAGCTAGCTGCTTCGTCACCTCCCCAAGTAGCAGAATGCCCGCCCTCCTGCTGAGAGCATCGAATACTACGTTCGCCTTCCCAGGAGTATTGACTATTTCAAATTCATAGTCCTGGAGGAACTCGAGCCATCTCCACTGTCTTATATTCAGGTCCATCGGTGAGAAGATTTACCTGAGAATCTGGTCGTCAGAGTAGACTGTTAAGCGCTTGCCCATCAGATAGTGTTGCCACATCTTCAGAGTGAAGACCACTGCTGCTAACTCCAGGTCATGGGTAGCGTAGTTCTGCTCATGCTGCCTCAACTTTTGTGATCCATAGGCGATCACTGCTAACTCCTGCATCAGGAAACATCCGAGACCGGTCCCTGATGCATCACAGTTGACTACGTACGCAACTCCCTGCTCTGGTAGCCTCAAGATAGATGCGCTGGTCAATCTCTGTCTCAGCTCCTAGAAGCTCTGCTGACATCTATCTGTCCACACGAATGGTTTCCCCTTCTTCGTCAAAGCTGAAAGTGGTGCCGCAACTTTGGAGAAGTCTGTCACAAACCTCCAGTAGAACCCAACTAGCCCCAAGAAACTCCACACCTCTGTCACGCTCCTGGGTGGCTCCCAAGCTAGAACTGCCTCGATCTTCGTAGGATCCACAGCAACTCCCGCATCAGAGATGACTTATCCCAGGAAGTGGACCTCGTGTATCCAGAACTGAAACTTAAAGATCTTACCATAAAGCTTGTGCTCTCGGAGTGTGTCTAGTACAACTCGCAAGTGGTAGGCGTGCTCCTCCTCAGTGGTCGAATAAATCAAAATGTCATAGATGAAGACCATGACAAATCGATCGAGGTATGGCTAAAAGATCCTGTTCATGAGACCCATGAACACTGCTAGAGCGTTTGTTACATGAAAGGCATAACCAAGAACTCATAGTGGCCATACCGACATCTGAAGGTCGTCTTCTGCACGTCCTCGTCCCGAACTCTGAGCTGATGATAGCTTGACCTGATGTCTATCTTCGAGAACCACTGTGCGCCCTTGAGCTGATCGAAGAGGTCGTCAACCCTCGGTAGCGGATACTTGTTTCTCACAGTCACCTGGTTCAGGTGAAGATAGTCAACACATAGTCACAAGCTCACGTCCGCCTTCTTGGCCAACAAAATTGGTGAAGCCCAGGGTGAAACACTGGTTCGGATGAATCCCTTGCCTTGAAAGTCCTCCAGCTGTACCTGTAGCTCTAGATGCTCCGCGGGAGCCATCCGATATGCTGGAGTGGATTCGGGGTTGTCCTGGGGTACAGGTCAATATAAAAGTCTACCTCTCTGTGAGGAGGTATTCCTGGAATGTCATCAGGAAAAATGTCTGCATACTGATCCACCGCTGCAGGAAAACTAGGACGCTGCACATCAACTGATCCTAGGATGAATATAGACAACTGATGAGTGATGGGATGTCATCTCCTCTACGTGAGTCCATATTATGTTGAAAAGGCTCCCTTCTCGCCGGTGAAGCTGAACCTGTTCCCATCGGTGCGAAAACACCGCACCTTGCACCTAATACAGTCGATCTGAGCATGGACTGTAGATAACCCATCCATGTCCAAGATGATGTCGTAAGGCCTCGACGCCGCTACAAGAAGATCCCAGCTGAAGCTCTCGCCTCCTAGAGTAAGCTCACACTGCTGGCACCAGTGCGTACACGTCGAGTCTGCTCCCGTAAGAGTCTCTATCCGTAAGGATCAAACCAACGGCTCTGTCAGAATCTCTGAGCTTCAAATAAGGGCAATGGAAATAAAAGAATTACTCGGTCATGTATCTATATGAACTACAGAAAGGGTGGAGTAGACACAGATAGTACCTCAAATCATCTCTGGCGCGCCGTGGTTGTAGGACTCTGATGCCTGAAGCTGATCCTCTCTCTGCCCGCCAGCTCCCTATGGTCGAGGTGGACCTCCTGGTGGTGGTGGTGGTAAGACTCAAAGCGTCCCCCACCACCTGCTGCATGGCCAGCTCCCCTGCCTCATCCGGCTGCTCTCTGTGGACCGCCACGGTCAACTCTCTGCCTCTGCCTAGGTGGCCTCTCAACCATCTGCTGCTCCTCTGCACGGTGGGTCGGGCAGTCACGAGCCAGGTGGCCCTGCCCGCCGCATGCGTATCACTGTCTGCTCCTCGGAAGGCTGGCTCTGCGACATGGTCCCCGCACCTCTGAGCCAGTGTCCTGAGGTCATCCGCCTAATGGTCTGGTCTGCCTGGACCCCTGTGACGTCTATTGACTGCAAACTACAGATGACTCTGCTACGTGTCGTCTTGCGGTAGGTCTCATTAGTGGTGTAGGCTCAGCTAGGAAGCTCTCAATGAGAAGGGCTCGCTTCAGTACTCCTGCCTGTGTCGGAATGATGAGGGAGGTAATCGATGCTCTGATCTCATGCCTCAATCCTTATCAAAGGTCCAGGCCCAGAAGAATGGGTCTTGTACCATGTCTGTCGAATAGCGCAAGAGATCTGTAAATCTCGCCGAGTACTGGGCAACTGTCATGCTTCCCTGCCACATCTGTAGTAGCTCCTAGATGCGCACCGCATGGAGGGTAGCTGGGAGGAACTCTGAGCGGAAGAGGCTCTCAAAGTCCGTCCAGAGGAGAGATGCCTTGTCATGCACCTGGAGCATCAATATCCACCATCTTCCTACTGCCGTGTGCAGGAGACTCGCTGCAAGGATCACCATGAGGTCTTCTAGTGTCCCTACCAACCTGAAAACTCGAACTACCGCCTCCATCCGATCCTCAGCTGCCTGAGGTTCTGTCTCCCCAAGGAACCTGGGAAGTCTCTGGCACTGAAAATCATGCAGTTCACTAAGGTGACGTGCACTCTCAGCAGCTGGGGCTGGTGGCATCGGTGGCTTTACAGGTAGAGGTACCGCTGGTGCCTCTGCTGAAAAAGGTCCCTGCACCGAGGCCTCATCGCTCGGTGGGCTATCGTCTCCCACAAAGCTCGTAACCCTAGCTGGCTGCCATCTTGGGGCCATCCTGAAAAGAAACAGGTGCGCCACGGTCAAAACAGTATACCTGGTGAGATGAAATAAAGTATTCACAAAGAAAACTTTTGAAACACACATGCAAACAATGTTTTCGTGCACTGAGTCGGAAATCAGAAGTCAGGGTCCTGGTGTACGGATACGTCGGCCACTGCACCAACACTGGAATCCCTGGACTGATAACCACACTCAATACCCTTAACACTATTGTTTCACATAGAAGGAAGATTAGAGTCCTGAGTTCTGCTGTAGAATCGAACTCCTTTGATACAAATTTGTCACGACCCGTCCTCGGGACCCATGTCATGACTACCCCAAGCCCGCCTCCCATAGGCCAGGGGGCTGGTGACTAGCACCAAGGCGTAAATCCTGACAAAAAGGATAAGGCATTTCTTTTATAAAGTAAACAATCAGCATAGAGTAAGTAAGTATAAGTAAACACTAAGTAAAACTGGGTACAATAGTAGTGCGGAAAAGTAAGTTGGCCAGAATAAAAACCCAAAGTGAAAGTAAAGTACAACTGGAAATAAAGTATAGCAACTGAAAGTAAAGCAGAAACGTCAATCCGTCCACTGGAAGTCCCACCTGATGTGTGGGTACAAATAGCCTCTTCAGCTCCTTGGGTCTAGCCTTCCGCTCCATGTACGTCCCGCCCAGTGGTCCACCTCCAGGTACTGACTTCCTCCACAAGCCTCAACCACGATCAGCGTTGTGCGTCATTTGCATCCAATACAACGTAGTGCGGGCATAGCCCGTGCAGGGGTGAGTATACGCTACTCAGTAGGGACCCCGAGACCCCCGAAGGTCTCCCAGAATCCACAAAGGATAATCCACAAAGGAAATATACAATCACGAAGTAACATCCAACACTACTTAGGTATATTCCCATACATATACCTAAGTCATCAATTCCAGTTCGACTCCAATATCCGAGCCCATGTTTGATCACGTCCACACAGGATAGTTCAACACAATCCACACAGGAAAGCACAACGCAATCCACATAAGAAGAAAATAAATCATATCGAAGATAAAGATTAAAAATCAAGACTCAGCTCACATAGGTATACTTCTTCGTAAGGTGATAGAGATGATCATATGTAGCCACTGATTCATCTCAGCTAGGACCCACGTAGGATACAAAACCAGCTAAGCTATCGTACCCACATAGAACACAGACGAGCTACTCTGCCAGACCAATGTAGGATACAAGAACAGATTCAAACACTTCCAGACCCACATAGGATAAAAGAACAGTAGTCATCGCCGTCAAACCCACAGAGGATTTCAGTACAGTCGTCTTCGCTACCAAACCCGCGGAGGATTTCAGTGAAGTTGTCATCACTGCCGAACCCACGAAGGATTTCAGTGCAGTCCTCATCGCTGCTGAACCCACGGAGGATTTCAGTGCAGTCATCATCACTGCCGAACCCATAGATGATTTCAGTGCAGTCGTCATCGCTGTCGAACCCACGGAGGATTTCAGTGCAGTCGTCATTGTTGCCAAACCCACGGAGGATTTCAGTGCAGTCATCATCGTCGTCGGAGTCGCAACGAGCTCTAGGGTTCCCGCAGACAGCATGCTTGATTCCAGGAGGTTCCGCTCCACGAGCCAAGGGGGTTGATACATCAACTGACATGTAGTCCGGAGTTGATGTATCTCAAAGTTCTGTCTCGACAAAAAGAACTCAACGCGACAGACGGCGCGTCAATCGGATGCCCGGTCTGAGAGTTATTGGTTTTTTCGTTCCAGGGGCCCGGTTGGTTTTTAAGTCAAAACCAACGCGACCTCACTCCAAATGCATCAAAACCTCAAGAGTAGTAAGCCAAAAGGTCCTTCTCACTAAGAGGAATCAAACAAAGTCAATGGCACGTCAATCGGACGTTCGGAGCTCATGTTATAAGCGTTTCTGCTCCGAGGGCCCGGTTGGTTTTGTGCTCGAACCAAGCCGTTCGTAACCAAAGTTCTCCAAAACCTTGAGTGTAATATACTGAAACGACCGTCTCCTTCCAAGGATCTCTATGCAATTGACGGTGCATCTTTCGGAGGTATTTATCCCATGTTATGGTCAAAAGACCGAAAGTGGTCCCAAAGTGGCGGGTCTGGGCCCGATCCGACCCAGCCCAACCCCCCCTTAGTCAGCCCGAACTGGGTCGACCTGACCCAGGTCAGGGTCCGGACCATTAGGGTGTGGCCCAGACTGGTGGGCGCATCCCGGTCCGGTCCGTGGAACCCGGCCCGGCCCGGCCGGGTGGCACGCTGGCTCGGCCAGCGGTCGAGCATGGGGGACGCGGTCCCCCCCTTCCCTTGCACTCCGCGGACGTGGCAGGTGTCGCCTCCTCCTCCAGATCTCGCGTGGCCGCGGGATCCCAATCACCTGCCACCGTGGCTTCAGCCGCGGCGGACCCTCATGACGGCACGCCGGGACGCCGCCGCCTCTGGGCGACCGGCCGGTGTCGGCCGCCTCGCAGGCGACCCGCGCCGCCGGTGAAGTCTACGGGCCACCGGAGCCGCTCCGGTGGTCCATTATTGCTCCCGTCTGCACCTGGGGTCGTCTTGGGACCCGTAGATTACTGCGACAGCCTCCAATCACTCAACGGTCCCGTTTCATCTTCGTCCAATGTTCCGCGCATCAAGAATAGAGAATCGGTGGGTTCGGACTTGTTCGTTGGTCCACACCCACCGCGTTAGTGGTTCAAACGACTTCCAACAATTTCAACACATGTTGAGGGTATAATCCACATAAATTAAATTAATCCAAACCCCCTAACTCGAATAATTTGTCGAATGAGGATCCTCGTGGGAAAAGACGTCGTGGAAGACCGCGTCGCAGAGGAGGATCGTGGGCATCGCGGTACACGACATCGCAGAGAAAAGGATCGTCGGTGTCACGGTACACGGCATCACGTCGTTGATCTCTGAGGAACTTTCTTTCTTCGTTGTCTTTCGTCGAAGGTAGGTGTTCTTAGTCATTCTTTGCGTTCTTCAACGAGGAAGAACGTTCTTCAAGACTAGAGTAATTTCTCCCCAAATCGTCTCGCACAACACATCAATAATAATAAAATAAGGCTTTTCCTTATTTTATTACTCATGCCATCCCTTTTTAAAATTCAAAATTAAAATACGATTTAATTAATGTGCGTTGACATATTAATGAGGCGTTTAATAAACCTATTAAATGCGAGATTTGACTTGGAAATTAAGAAGGGGGGTGCGGGTGTGTTACACAAAATTAATGGGGGTTTTCCAACTTAATGGAAGGTTTGAGGAAGTTGAATAGGTGCGGATCGTGTGGGGCCCACCTCACTAATATCCTATCAAGAGGGGTTAGGATTTAGTGGGTCACACCTCAACTTCCATACTTAGGTTTAAACTACTTAGAATAAAAATAAAATTTGTAGCAGAAAATTTTATTTCATTCTTTAGTTAACCCATTTATTCAATAACCTCACCCGAGCAGACGCAACTCCAGAAAAGGTGTTCCTAAGAAATTATCGGTGCTGTGATTCCATCAGTGTCCTTGGATTTTGATTCCAAGCACCGATTTAAAATTTTGAAAAACCTGCTCGTTCGTTCACTGGACGTACCCGAGCTAAACTTCGTATAATCATTCCGGGCACACCGGGTCTCAGAATCAGGTGCCGTCAGAAACTGCGTACTCGCAAAATCCCAAAAAAAATTAAAAAAGAAAAATTACCTTGAAATTTACAGGTCTTTATAGTATCATTCGTCATTAAATTCATTATTCAACCTCAACAACCCACCAGCACCACCATGCCAAATAAGAACATGGGATGAGAGATGGATGTGGGTGTTATTTGTTTTTTGTATGAATTTTTATTCATCATATTTACCAAAATAAGTAATAATATTTAATACCAACCTCGATATTCTTTCACAACAAGTTTGACTATTAACTCAAGAAGAAATAAAATTGTACTTGACACAAAATCAAGTGAATTATTTTCTTAAACAGTTTTAAAAAAACATAATATTGATATTTTCATATATGTGAGCTTACTATACTTTCCTATGTTATTAATTTTTTTACCTAAATCCATTTATAACTTATATATACTCTTATATTTTTTTCTTAATTAGTAATTTAAATTGGTTGGAATAAATTTTTTTAATTATTAAGAGTGTAACACACCATGATTTTAATATTTTATTACCTATAAATTAGTTTATTACTTCAATAATTTTTTATTCACAAAAAAAAATTGATTTAAATAGGATGCAATATGTTATTAAAATATTATTAATTAACCTAGTATGGTCATCATTTTAAATCATTACCTTTAAAAGATAAATAGTTAATGTGAGTTAATCATCAATAAAAAAATTTATTCTTTGTATTTTTCATTTTCCAAACAAAAAAATTTAAAAAAATATTAATTTTTATTTAGACAAAATAAACCTCATTTATTAATTCACATTTAAATTTTCTTATATATTTGTTTTTTATCATTTTCAATAAAGGGAGTTTTTTATTTAAAAATGATGGATTTATGAAAATTATATTGTCTATTATTTGATCAGTAAGTTAGAATAAACTGAAATATTAAAAAACTACTGATTTAATAAAATATTAAATTATGGAATATCATTATGAATTCTATGTTTTCCTTTTTATATATAACACTTTTTCTCGATATTCTTTGTAATAAAGTAAAATGATACTTTAATATAATTTTTTTGGTATCCCATTTAAATAAATTATTTTTAAGGTGAGGTTTGGTTTTGGATTACCTTATAAGCCTAATGGATTTAATTAAATTAATAATAAATCAATTTATGGCTTTAAAATCAGTATACATGATGATTTTATCATACATATACTTTTAAAGTCATGATAATTAATTTTTTTGAAAAATATCTTATAAAAATTCTACTGTTATTATTTTAAAATGAACATTTAATACCGAAGAAAATTTATTTTATAAAATGTTTTTCAAAATTGTAATCATAGGTTTCAAGTTACATAATATGGTCGGTTTGTATTTTCTTATTTAAAATTAATTATTATGGAAATAGTAAAACTTATAAATGGAGTTTAACCTAGTATAATTGTATTAATAAAATTAAAAAAACCTGGATTGTATTGAATGGTTGAGATTTTTATTGAAAAATAAATGTTTTACCTATAATTAATTTTAATTATGAGACTTGGGACCTTGAAAATTGTATTACTTCATTGAAAATGTAAAGGTGCTTCTGAAATTTCACTTACAACCACTTATAAAAACATAACACATATACCCATAAAAGATAAACAAAACCTTTGAATTAATACTTTAAAAATAACAATTCTACTCTCTATATAATCTTATCTATTGAATATAATCCTATTTTCATCCATAGTTATCCTAATCCCTTCAAATTCAAGGATTATTCCTAGGAAAACTCATATCTCTTATGTAAGTATAACTCCCTCATATGTTTTAATCTTAGTATTACTCTTCAAAATATCCTATCCCCATGATGATATGATGAATTTTGTATAATTAATATATTTATATGTTTTCATAATTGTGCCATAACCATTATTTAATCATTTCTATCCACTTATAAAAACAAAAAAAATTATAGTTGAGTCTGTGGAAGAATTACCACCTCAATGAAGAAATTATTTTTTTTGTTCTTTTTATAGTTTTTCATTATTTATGAAAAAATATAAAAATATGGCTAAATATGATAATTAAATAAATAGTAATACCATTATACTTCTTTTATAATGATATTATTTCAAACCAAACACTTATTTGACCATAATCACCCATCAAGATAATGTGTGTCCATGTTTTTTATGGCTTAACCACCTACAAGAATGATTATTTAAAATACTATAATGGATGACTATTTGAAACAAAATACTAATATTATTGCAGTTTCATAAAAAATAAGGATCAATTTTTTGTTTTTAAAAATTTATATAGATATATAATTTATTATTAGTAAATCTACTTCAACCACAAAAATTACCCAAATACACTCAATTCAGTTTTCCCAAAATGTAATAAAAAATATATAATGAAATAAGATAATTTTAAATAAATATAATTTATTTATTAAATTATATTAAATTATATGTAAATAATAAAATTATTATAAATTTCTAGGTAATAATATCAAAATTATTAAACATGCGCAAAATAGTTAAAATTATTAACACCCGATAGTTAAAATATACTATAACAAATTAATTTACTATTGATAAAATTATAGTAAATATTATAAAAGGGTAATATTTATGGATAAGGTTCTATAATATAATAATATGTTATTTATGTTTGTTTGAAATGAGTTTATATATAGATCAACTAGGAAAGAAAACAAGGTAACAGTTTTCATCTCAAATTTCTCTCTTTGTGAGAATTTTAATATTATACAGCTAATTTCATTTATAATGTGTATATAATATCTATAAAATATATAATATAATGAATTGTATTTTAATAAAGGAATTTTGAGTTCAATTAATATAATTTTCTTTCATTTTTTTATTAAAGTATAACTAAAACCACAATATTTTACACAGTCTCAATTTTTATTCTTTGAGACATGTTAGATGTTAAGAACCGTGATTAATTTGTATATTTTTCTATTTATCTAAGAAAAAAATAGTTTTCTTTAAATTATTTCCTTTTAATTCATGGGATTTAAAATAAAAAATAATGTTTCTTTATTCAAGTTGTTATGTAAAAATTTCATTCCCCTAGAGTTGTGATTTTTGATAATCAAATCCCCATATTTTAGTTATATTGTCTAATCTTGAACAGTAATCTTACATGATTCAATTATCACATCATAATATTTTATTAATTTTAATTTTATATTCGTATTTGGGAAAATGATGTTTTAATACAAGAAATGTTTTCTTACTCTTTTTACAAAGTTGGGTTTCCACAATAGAATATTAAAGTATTTAAAATATTAATTTCATAATAAAATGTTTCGGATCCATGGTTTATAAAAAAATATTTATTTCATTTTTAAGGATAATTTGTCTGATATTATTTGAAAATAATTTTTTCAATGAGTTTAATTTCACCTTTTGAAAAAGTCTATTGGAAAGGACCTATAGCTTCCTCATTTAAATCAATGTTAAAATGATTTTTAAAAGCACTTTAATGTTTTTACTTCCATCTACATTTAAATTTTAAAAAGGTTTCTTCCAAATAGGGTTTATGTTTCATTAGTTATCCTATAAAATATATGTGCTAAAAACTTTCTTAAATTAACTCATGATACCAAACAATCCAAATTTTGATCCCTTCATGGGTGGTATCATTCAAGAGTTATTATGAGGATTTTTTTTCACATGTGTCAATATGTTAATAGGTTTCCTTTACAATGAGGAAACGTTCATTCAAAAGCATTTACCTAATTCCCATGTAATTATTATGACCATTTTTTAGGTACTTATTTACCCATATATTAATTTCTCTATATGTTATAAACACCACATTTTACATAATTCTGATTGGATGATGTTCACTTAGGGAAAATCTTATTTTATTAACGTAGAGAAATTTATTCGAATTATATATGTTTTTATTGAAATATGGATTATTATTGAAACTTGACTATGTATTGTTTGACCTTACACCTTCTTTCTCTGAGTGGTTGATGATCATGTTATCTCTTTGATATACATAGGGAAAATTATTAGCATTCTGTAAATTGATATTCCAAAATATATGGTTATTGGAAATTTTATTATGTATTGTTTAACCATATATATATATATATATATATATATATATATATATATATATTCCTTCTCATAGTGGTTAATGGTCATTTTATCCCTTCTATTAACATGGGGAAATGTATTGTCATTCTTGATGATAATTGACTGGTAATGTAGGTTGATCATGTATTGATTTTATATATTCATCATTATATAGATAACTAAGTATTATTAAATAATTAGTTCCCCAGGGAATTGTATTAATGGTATATATTACACTTATGGTGAGTGAATTAGACTTAATCAAGTTATGGGTGGGGGAAAGAATTACATATCCCCTCAATACATCGACAAGCCTTGTGAGAGAAAACATGTTTGGGTTTTTGGTGTATGTCTTCCCAATTCTGTAAGATATCTTAATTGTGGTCACACAAAAAATAAGTGTCTTATAATATGTGATCTAAAAGATAGATTTTTTGTCTGGAATTATTCATTCCATAAGTATGAGATAATTAAAATTTATATCCATGTTATCGTTTAATTTCATGGTTATATAATACTCCTAGTTTCATGTTGATTATGGATTCATGTTTTTAACTTATTCCTACCAAAATATTTATGTCATGTTTATTCCATGATTACTTTTCATATATGTTTCCCTTTCTGTGCATTTGATCTTACCCTTTATTATTTATCCATTTCTCCTAGTTATGGAGAAAAGTATAACATGTGATATGTTATTAAGGATAATATGTGTCAAAGAATTTGTGGGAGACATTGAAGACCTTTTATAAATTATGTATATTGGTATATAATGGAAAACTTGTCCACATGATACAAATATAATGAGGTTTATTAGTTTATGGTTGTCTTAATTCTCTAAATCTCAAAATCTAAAAAAATCCTTCAAATTTAAGGGATTCAATAATCATTATTTGTTCAGACATTATGGATTGTTATATACAATATTTTATAGCAGAAATCAATGTAAGTTTGTAAAGAACATGTTTATGGGATTAGATCCAAGTGAAAGGTTCTAAAGTGTCAAATTTATCCTACCCTCATCATTAATGACATATCCTGTAAATACCATTTTTCATGGATTAATCTTTGAAAATGTCTATTAGGGTATTTTTCATCTTATAAGTTATAATGTAGTTGTTTTTTGTAGTGTAATTTTATGGGTCTTAGTGGTTTTTCATTGGAATTTCTATTGTCTACAAAAATATTTTTTTTGTTTTCAGTGTTTATTTTTTTAAATAGGATTTTATGGTTTTTAAAAAAAAAATCACTGTTTTATTTTTGCCTTCTTACTAAACCCCTAAATATAGTTATTATAATAATAATAACAATATTTAATTTTAGATATATATATATATTTATTTATTTATTTATATTATAAGGATGTGTTAGTATACATTGGGTGTATCATAAGTGACATGAAATTAACTGAATAAGTTTTGAAAGTATTTGTACATTCTGAGTTAATAGATTAAGATATATTTTCCCCTTTGATAGAAATAGAACTATAAAATTAAATCAATGGTCATTCCAGGTCATCGACAGGTTCATTTTGGAAAGGAAAAGAATGATAGATCAAGTATATAGGGTGATGAATCAAGTATGCATCATGTTTGATTATATATTAAGATAAAAATATTATATTACATTGTAATAATCATAGAAATTTTTTTTTTTGAAATTAACTTCTTTCTATATGGTTTCCTTGACGTGTTTCTATACATTTAGCCGGTAATTTAAGAATGTTTTCTTATTGCAACTAAAAAATAGTCTTATAGGATTACTCACTAAGTTTATCCAAAATTAAATTATTTTATAATAAATTTAATACTAAAAAAAATAGTATTATCACCTTGTAATATAAAAATTATTAATGTTTTTTTATAATATAAATTCAATCATGAGATATTCAATTTTAGTATATGTGAGTTAAATTTTATGTCTTTTTTATTACTCACAAGGTAATAAATAAATATTTATGTATTCACCATATTAATAAATTTATTAATTTAAATATTAATTTAGTTATATGGAAATTAAAATAAATATTTATTCACAAGTTTAGTAAAAATAATATTTATTATTTTTTCAAAATATATTTTGTATTTGATTAGTTATTTTATTTTTCAAGGGTTTAATAAATTCCATATAATATTAATGTGTTGAGTTAATGTCCTGATGGAAATGATTTATTTAATTCTTATCATTTAAATAAATATTCATTTTTTTATTTAAAAAATTTTATTTAAATAATTACATTTCAAGGGATATAATAATAATAATATTCTTATTATTGTTATTAAAGATAGGTAATTACTTTGAATAAATTCTTGATAAATAGTTGTTTCATAGATATCAAATATTAACTCCAAGTATAAATTCTAACTTATTTCATTTTTCTATACGGATATTTGTTATGTAAAATAATAAAAATATTTAAAATTTTCTCAAGGACTAAAGAGAAGATTATCCGACCTCCCTCTTAAAATCCTATAGAAAACAAGATAACTCCTTATTGTAGTCAATGGAGAATGGTGTGAATTTCAAGGTTCCTCCACGCTATCACTTAGAATACCAAGAATGATGTTCATAGATCCATTGAGAACATTTCTATAAAACTAGAGGATTCCCCACATGGAATCAAAACAAAAATTACATCATGATTAATGTAACAACAAAAGTTAATCAAAAGGAATTACCAGTTTTAGATAATTGTAGGTTTAAATTAATTATTTAATAAATGTTAATATCCTATCTATGATATTTTGGTGTTTCATTTTGTCAAGTTATTCAAATATATCAAGTAAATTAAATAAAAAATAAAAACTTGGATCCCACCCACCACTTTTTTTATACCCCATATCTTTCTATCCAAATTGGATGGGATTTATGTGATATGAACCTAATGAATTTGTATTAAAATCATAATAATCATATTATATGTTTTTTATTTTAAATAATCCTATATATGTATGTGATTCAAATTTTAGGGTATGAATTGGTTGTATTAGAGAAGGAATGGACATTTCATTATCATTGTGTATGGTAGGAAAATTATAAATGTTTGGATATATGGGAAATTTTCCAAATCTTCCATAATTTTTTACCTTGGAATATAGATCATCAGGTTGATTCATTTATGGAATTATAAAAAATATAATTTTTGACACATAAAATGATCATCAACTCTAGTGGGCATACATTTTGTAGTAATGTATATAGGTTTTAAAGAATTTAAAAGTGATGCTCGACCTACTTTGTTGAATGATGGTGGTCTATATAATGATTTGATCCTCCTTTTGGTTGTGAGATTCATTTTCTCAAAAAATATGAGACTTTATTACTACATTCTCCAACACTAAAAAATGATCTAGTACACCTCTTGTAACTCCTAGGGTCCCCGTATATGATATAAGAATTTTAGTAGTTTAAGAACTTATAGTGGGGGAAAGAATTTTTTTATTTTTTTATTTTTCATCTTACTGAAACATATTCAATTAGGATTTATCTTTATAGAATAAAATTATACATATTTTTTTATGTTCTTAATTTTAAATTGTTTATATGATGGTAGATTGGGTTTTAAAATGTGTTTATTTTACTGAATTATACTTAAGATGGTCATAAAGAACTTATTGGTGATATCATATCAACCTTCATCTCCAAATTGGCATGTTTTATTAAAATATTTTGAGGAACATGCACATATTATTCTACTTATGGATATATCATAATTTAAAATATGACATGGTAAATTATTAATCCTCATATCATTATGTATTTTCCTACAATATAGTATATTGTATGGTGTTGTTTCATATTTATTCCATGTAATAAGTGAAGGGTTTATGAGGATCTAACAAAACCGGTTATATTGGGTTTAGTTTCATAAATACAATTACTTTTTACTTTTTATTACTGATATATTTAAATATTTAAATATTTATAAATATCTTATCACATGATGGGTGTTAATATGTATTATATTAATGTGGTATTGTATTTGGAGTATTTGTTTCATTGAAATGTTATAGCAGTTCCCTTTTATAGTGAGAATGTTGAAGTGCTATGAAAATATTCTTAAACATATATTCTATAGTTGGATGAAATATAAATTAAATGACACATATGATATAGTATATCATGTGTTGGAGACTCATAAGGTTTTGAGACTTCTTCTCATAATGTTTTGACTTAGTAATCCCCAAGATAGGATGTTATGATAAAAGGCCCGCCCATACGAAGTCCACATAATATATGTGTAATTGAATATTCCAATAATTATATTCATGTATTGGAATTTAAATAGGTGGTGATTATTAGTGTATATCAAAGGTCACATACATTGATATGTTGATGAAACCCATGATTAATGATTCTTATGTTGATGTAAGATACATTGGGTGTGTCAAGAATGATATGACATTAATTAATAAGTCAAAAAATGATATGTCCCTTAAGTTTATTATACATGGATATATATGAACCTTTAATTGAAATGGAACTATTTGATAAATCCAAGGTCATGATATAATTTATATGTGTTCATGAATTCAAATAAAGATATATCAAGCATATAGGTTGATAGAAAAATTATTAATCTTGCTTAAGGAGATATCAACATAAATAAAAAATATTACATAGTAAGCATCCATATAAAATTATTGTCATTAAAAAATTTACATAGTTTTTATTGGTTCCTTTATGTACTAATAAATTATGATTTTTTACTTTTGGATATTTCATCTAATACCATTAGAAAAGAGGCCTAGAGGGTCTCACACTAAGTGTATCTATAATCTGAAATAAATTGTATTTGATTTTAATAGTATGAAGAAATATGATTACCAAATTTTGGATTAATTATTATTCAAGATGTGTTTATCTCATTGAATCAATCACAAGTTATTGTAAAAAATATATATGTGAGTTGAACATTAAAAAAATTATTCATAAGATAATAAATAATTATGTGAATATATAAAATTTATCTTTATCTCAGTTATTCAGAAGGTAACACATGATTATTTATTTGGTTATGTGAATATTAATTAAATATTTAATAACAAATTTAGTTAATATAATATTTATTTATTTATTGAAGTATTTATATATTAATATTTATATATTTATATAAAAAGTTCTTATTCAATATTTGATAAATATCGAGAAGGATTTATGGGATGAGTCAATGGTTCCAGAAAAATGAAACATAAATATCTTAAAATATTGTGAATTTAATGGAAATAATTAAAATTATAATAATAATATTGTTGTAATTATTATTTTATGTGGTTTTTTCTTAGGGTTAACATATTGGTTAAGGGTATTTATTTAATAACTAATTCCTTACCCTAGATATATAAACATGATTATATCATTTTGAGGGGTATGAGAAACATTATTCAAAACAAAATTCTTCTCTAGATAATTATATCAAACCCTATAGGGTTATTATCAAAAACAATCTCAATAATAGAGAGTGATGATCCTCCTCCTCTCTCATAAGAGATCAATGGAATAATATAGTGTCCTTCAAGATAGAAATGATTCTTATTGTGCTCAACGAGAAATTAGACAAGTGATTTGGATCCTCCATGACATCACTAATAGTTCCAATGAAAATATTCTAGGATTTATGGTGTATGGTTGGATAAAATTAGATATAGTATATCCTTGGATCATTCATTGCAATGATGGTATTAAAATAGTGTTCAAATGCTTCAATAGTTATGAAATAATTCAAAGAGGAGGTAATTATTTTATAAATAATTTATTTAAAAATTATGTATGAATGTATGCTCGATTTGATTCTTGTAGGGTTATTATAATTTTGTTATGAGGATTTTATCTTTTGAAACTGATGAAATACCTTACTTTGGATGGACCAAAGTACTTCCATTGAACCCAAAAACCTTCGTGTTAAACATTTTGGAAGTAATAAAAACTTGGGAACTAGGATCACCTTACAAAAAACTGTAGTTGTGATTAAATATAAAAATGAGGAAACCGTTATATGTTTAAACTAGACTGATGCTACAATTTATCCATAATCATTCAATGATTGATGAATATCATGAAGTGGAAGATAAATGATATCTCTCGTCCTTGGTATATCCATGGGATGGATTAATCACCCATATCGTTGGTGAGAAACTTTTATCTACACATAATGTTGTTGTCTTAATGGTAGAGGAAGGTGAACATGAGAACATATTGAGGGAGGGTGAGGTTCGATAAGTAACATATGCAATGACAACACACATTTTCATGGTAGTGGGTCTCTTATATAAGAACAAAATTACATCCTATGCTCATACATTTACTCATCAATTAAAAAATACATGATTAATGCCTCTATCATCCATGTATAAAACATGAATTCAAGTTATTTCATCCCATGAGTTTCATCTTATGAAAGTATTACATTTAATGTTTTCTAGTGGAAGATAATATGAATATTAACATTTAACACCCAATTTATTTAAAATATTATATGATCTAGAAATATATTGTACAATACTATTTAGAACTAGTTGTATAAAATGAGTTTCATGGGTATCATACCTGATATCTTATGCCTTTTTGATATACTCATATCATCTATAATGACATTTCAAAAATATATCATATTCATAATGTATTTAAGGCATATCACCTTCAATACCTTACTTGAATTAATGCCTCATAGACTTATAACTAATTCACCTTATGTTGTGTCATATAAAATAACTTTTTAAACCATATACAAAACCCATTTTTGGATATCATCGAAAACAATTTTTGTAATACATCATCAACATCACTTTCAATCACATCATATACAATAACATTTGAATCTTAATTCAAAATAATTTTTTAATAATATATAAAGAACTTTTATATTATTTTTTTGATTAAAACACAATCCCCATTAATTCAATCACAGTTTTGTACCCCAAGGGACTTTATATAAATAAAAAAATTCACTCACAAGATCTATAAATGTAAGCAAAGAGAGATTTATAGAAAATAATCAATGCTACTCAAGATATAAATGGATCTAGCATGATCTCTATCAAACACATCTATGTGTCTACTTATATATACCAGTTGTATCATATACCCGCATGACTTTTCATGTGATCCCATTTTCCAAGGAATCAAGTTACCATGGGATATGGAGAATGTCAATCAAATATTACCATCTCAAATATTATCAATTTTATGAGTATATACTGACTAGATCGATGAATACATCACTTGTAACTCACCTTTATAGATGATCACGTCACAATCCCCTCACAAAACTAAACAATCACACCATATGTACTGCCTATGTGTATCCACACACTTACTTATTCTATCTCAATCAAGGGATCATATGTCATACTCATCATATGAGAGGAAAATACCTTATTGGTTAAACTCCAATAAATAACATGATCAGAAAAATAACTAGCCATCCCTTGATTAGATAATCCTCTAGGTTTTCATAAGAAAGGTATCAAATGATGATGTTTCTCATGCTAAATATCATTCTAACCTCGGGCAGTGTGTGTGTTGTTCTCATGAAGGAAGATGTTTTTGAGAAGTGGAAGAAGAAAATTTTGAGAATATAATGAATTCGATATGGTACTTGAGTTAATTTTTTTAATACATAAATATTTTTCAAACTAAATTATAATAATTTTATTATGTGAGGTTAAGTACATTTTAAATGTATAGAGGTGACTGAAAGAGGTTTATAAATGTTTGGGATAAGTTAAGGGGTTTTTATAGTCCAGAAGTTTTGGATCAGATAATTGATAATATACCCAATGTGTAAGAGTATTTAGATTCATATGTGAGAGTCATATTGAATCTCACTAGAATATGTAGGGTTAATTTTAATATTTATTTTTATATTAATATACCTATTAAAATACATTATAAAAACCCATCCCATATCGTTAAGTCTCAGTTGTATTTCCAAATGAACTCATGTGTGCCTCCGCATATGAAAGAGGTAAATGAATTAAAGTGAGGGAATAATAAACACTATGGGGAGAATATTATCTCAGTAATAAATATAAATTTTAGTCTAAAATAGTTGAAAAAATAATCATATTATCAACAAATAAATTGTGGAAAAATAACAAAAACATTATCCCATGAAATAACAATATAGAATACAATATCCAATGAAATAAGTCTTGAGATCCCCACATGCAACAAGTGAATGAAAAATGAACCAGTAAAAATAAATAAGAGGAATCTTTATAAATGATACTGGAGTATTTATTATCATCTCTTCGACCAACCTACTCCACAATTATAGATTCCCTAAGAAAGGCAACTTCCCTCATCTAAAATCTAGGTTAAATAAGCCTATAGAAGCATCGATAATCCCATGTAGGGTGTGAAAATAACCATAAAAAAAACCACTAATTTCTTTTAAATATAAATGTAGTCGTTATATATATAAGTGAATAAAATTGAAATAATATAATGTTAAAAGTAATAATCACATGTCTATTCATCATGTGATAACCAAGATTCCATGAACCTCGACCCCACCCATTTCAGCTCTATGATGAAAGAGAAGTTATTTATGGTTTCAATAAATATAAAAACAAGAAATAAGACAAATTTATACCTTGGAATAGACCACTTGCTCAGCATGACTTAGTACAGTCCACAAGGTCATTTTACCCCACTAACTATCTCAGGTTAGGCCATAAGGTCCTCATGCCCCATGTCCAAACATACATTAGGCCTCAAGACCATCATTACCTACCATCTTTCATTTAGAATACAATCATTATCATCACATGTCACATCACAAATTCTACCCCTATAATATATTAACCATGACATTAAGTATTCATCAATCACTTTGACATAAGATAACAGAAGTCTAAAACCATACACATATTTGCATACACAATCCATAGTATGGAATGTCTTGAGATATACACGTGAGAAACCCAATAATATCAAGAGAGGTCTCACGGAAAGCTCACAAATTCATGAGTATTACATATTAATAGAGTTCTCATTGTCTAAGTTCACGCACAATTATTTCATAAAAAGAAAGGTATCACTGGACACACACACTCACATGCAAGTTGCATCCTTAAATTATTATATAAATATCATAAAATGGGAAGGAGTTCATACATCAAAATTATAAATTTCAAAATCAATAACATCATCTCAGATCTATCCCATAAAGTGACCATCCTTATATCAATATCCAAACCATCATGTAAGTATTCCAATAATAAAATTTAAGAATAAAATGATAGGGGTGAGGATTTCATTAAACTTATCCAATGAGAACCGTTATCACCAATGGATCTCAATATGGTCAAGAAAGAGAAATATCCTCTATAGATTATAGATCTATTCATTACATGAACCAAGAATTCTTCATTAAATTACATGGAAATCCATATAACTGTCCATAATAGTGTAGATTAATGAATAATACCAACAGAATGAGGATTATTAATCTAGATCATTATATAAATATTATATAGAATCCACTAGATTGATTAGATCATCATATAGTGAAGAGTTAAGGAGAAGTGTGATAAATTCACTATAGATGAGCCTATATATTCCATCTAGAAAAATGTCAGTTAATAGAAGTAATCTGGATATCAAATAGGGGTTTTAGGGGGAAGATGGTGTCACCCCTGATTAAATATTCATCTAGATCCCACTGGTATGATGGTGGATGGCTCATAGCTAGTTTATAACACTACACTAACTATTATTGGAACTATTGTGTTTTCTAGGCTATTTCCACTAACATTTGATAGTTAGTGGAACCCCATGAGCTCCAAAGAAGCTGGTTGGTTCCAACACAACCTTAAGATTCAAATTCCTAGTCCATGAACACTATAAATAGGTATCAACTATTGAAAAAATAAAACCAATATTTAGTAAAACTAAACCACAACATTCCTATAAATTTTAGGATTTTTCAAATCTCCACCTATAATGACTTCTCATCCTCAATAAGGTTTCTAGAGGTATTTCTCAAACAACCCAGGCCCCCTGATCCTAGATATCTAATTCCCACTCCCAATTTTCTTCTTGAACACATCCTTTTTTTCACATTCTTGAGTGAGATGTGATAAATGGTCTCATATCCATTTCCTAATTTTAGTCAAGAATGTTCATTAAACACTCCTCAGACAAAAAAAAATACCTCTAACCCACACTTGGTTCCACTCATTCCAATAAACTAAGGTACAAACTTTTCTTACTACCCGACTATAAATGTCCAAAATGAAACTTAATCGAGATTGTCACATGACTCATCCCACGTATCAAGACATCAATCATATTAGATACCATTATTATAATAACCTAATGGCCAGAGCCTCACTCCATAGGTTGGTGTTATTAGTTCATTCTTGGTTTCCTCTATATGACACCCCCACCCAGTATCTATTTCCCATCGACACAACTCATCCACTTCTGTGTAAAAACAAAACCAACAACCTATACTTATGGATTAGTATCACCTACATTCCACTCTCATCATACACTAAGAAACCCCATCATTATCAAAAAACATGCATGAACATATCCCATTGTCATCTGAATAATGAAATTACAAAAATATTTCCAAAAAAATATAGAATAGGATCACATCACTGAACCCAATGGAAAAAATAGGGTCCCCATCCACTTACCTACAAATGAATCTTTCACTCATACCTTCCACCACAACATGATTTCCTATCAGCATCCAACAGAATTTCATGCTCTTCACACATCATATATGATAATTACTCAAAATTTATTAACTATGAAGTTGATATCACAACCCCTGATGGCTTTCCAAACTCATATTTCAACCCACACATCCTCAAACATTATGCATCTATGTTCACTCCCAGAATGATTTGATTATCCCTCACACCTCACAAGTCCTCAACTCACATAACAGTCATACCCCGGCACTCAGGTCAAGTCTACCAAACCGTACAAACCTACACTTTAGTGGTATTTTAGTCATCATTATAACTAATCCTCCACCCGTAGGCTGCGAGACTCACTAATTTCCTCCATCGTAATTGTTATGCCATCAACTAAAGTATCACATAAGAAGTAAAAATTCCCCATTTCTTACTCGAACCCATAAAAACACCACCCTTCATTCAAACCTCTTTATCACGCAAAACGATGTTGATCTTCTCCCCTTCCATGCAATTAAACTATGATTTCACTTCTCCACTATCAAAAAACCCACCAAACATCTAAATCGCAACCCAAGGGATCAATTGTTTATATTAAAATTCCATCATCTCAACATCACTTACTTATCTTATATAATCCTTAATAATTATCTCTATCCAAACACATTGAACACTACAAAATAACAACAAACCCAATCAATAAGTCCAACTAAAAATAATATTAGTTCCCAACAGATATCCCTATAATCCTTAGGATACACAATTCTAAACAATAGTTTACTCATAATGGAACTAACAAGACTTATAAATATTAAATTGTACCTACACCAACACCTTCTCCATAAACAACTGTTAAACAAGTGCACTTGTCCATAGAAAGCCCCCATTTTATACTTCTAAATATGTACCAAAATAGTTAACCTTTTAGTATACCAAACCGATCAGAGATTGTTTATCGAAAAATAGTATTGAAAAATCATTAAGGTTATTCCACACTAATTCATGAACCTATAATAACATCCATATAAACCACACAAAACATTTCCACTCTCCAATTTGTAAACACACCATAACATAATTTGGATATACTCAAAACATTCTCTCCCAATGTGTTTTTTGAAGTAAATACTCATTAGACACATCTCTAACTGCATTTAATACTCCATAATTATTTTAACTAGCATTTCTCACCAACTTCTACCAGCCCACCTGAATTCCATTATCCATTGACACTTCTGAAAACCCATGGTTCCTCAAATTTTATTATCCTAAGACTTTAGGGTATCTCAATGTGTTATTGAAATACACCACCTCTTATCATACTCATGGACCATTATGTCCTAAATGGTTTCTACCACTCCAAGGAACAAAAAATGGTATTTTATCACTCTAAGGATCGTCATTAGATTCCAGTCCAAAACCACTTAAAAAACCTTCCCCTTATTCTATATGAACTGTCTTAATAATCACCCTAGAATCCCCCTTAATGGACTAAACAACTGGTTCACAACATAAACCATTATAATAAATAGCACCTCAGCTACTATCTCGTATGATATTTTCTTAACTCATCTCTTAATTTCTTCTAAATCCTTGAGACTCTAATTGGGGTCACCATTCATAACCAAGACATTACTTAGAAAATCTAGATGCTTAATCTCATATCTATTGAGCATCATCACTTAAGGACCCAAAAACCTAGTTCATGCACCACTATTATCCTAACCTTGGGATATCCCCTTGCTTACTACTCATGGAAAGGAGAACAACCAACTCATAAGCCTCACAGGGCCAGCAAAACCTGATCATCCCAATAATTGGTGCATAACCAACAGCCACCAGAAAAACCAAATCATTCTTATATTGTGAATATCCCAACTCTCACACTTAGATCCTATATCAAAAGTCTATAGAGACATCACACATTAACCCATTTAAAGTATTCACCCACAAATATAGTCTATAATGTCAACTAATAAAGAGGTTTGTATCTTACTCAATGTTCACATAGCTTCTTACTTTCCATAACACCACTCTACTCACTATAGAGAGATCCACATAGATTTCACACAGAATCATCACAACATAACCACTCCATTCAAGGGTTCATCACCAACTAATGGTCTAATAAAAACTATCCATCCTCTTCTCAGATCTTCCCCTAAAAGAAACTATAACCAAATAAGGCATTAATAACATCACTACTCATTCCAAGATCAAACAAACGAAACATGAACTTATTGCATGATAGACATCAATTATAAAAAAACAAGAGTAATTCATATTGGTATCTCTTGCATAATATATAAACCTAGTTTAAAAGTTGGAAATGGTCCTCATAAAGTCCTAGAATGGTAAACTGGGCCATTTATACCTTCTAGAAGTCACATTTAAAGCCTCATGTCAACGAAAAATTTTTTGGAATCCACATTCAAAAACATTTGAAAACCATCTAGAAACAAATCCTCTGTATCTAATAAAACATGATAAAATATAACCATTTCTGATTTAAAATTTTCATGAAAACAAAAACTAAAATGATTTCATGGACCAACCAACACAAAATTACTTTTCAGAATCCCAAATACATTCACTCAGGCAATTCAAATCATCTCTCAGATACTTATAATCGAAATAAAATCTATTTTAAAAATTCATTAAAAAATGTCCACACCCACTTGGAAATCATAATTACATTTCACAACATATATATTTTAAAAATCCCCTTTCCAAATTAAAATCTCTTAGAAAACAATTTCATTGAAAATTTTTTATTAAATACTTTCGTTTTGGAAATAATTATTAATACAATGGAAGGAAATAAGAAATAGTTACAAAATCCTTTTATAATAATTGAATTTCACTTAAAAAGGCTCAAACACAAACAATGTGACAAAAAGGAAAACATAAAGTACACTCATCACCTATAAAATACTCAATTCTATATCATTGACACCTACATGTTAGTAACAATCACATATATAATAGTTTATAACATGATTATGTTATATTAAATTCATGAAATAAGTATATGAAATATGAACCATTGTGTATATATATAATGCATGAACTCACTATCTAATGCCAATTAGTCCAAGATAAAATCCCTTAAATTATAACACCAAAACCATGTTAATCACTCAAGGATAAATAAATAAACAATAAAATCATATCCAAAATAGTAATCCCACTCTAAGAAATGTAGACTTCCCTAATATGAGGGTTAGATAATCCTGGGAATAATTTTAGAAATAAGTCTCTACAAGATATTATCTCTTGTCTACCTTGTTCAAATAGTCAATAAAAAACCGATGATACCCATTTGTAATATCCTGGCCCAAAACAGAATGTATGATCAAGAGTGTCAGATGACATCATGCACACATCCACGTATGAAAAGGTTTGAATACAATAGAATATGGTTTAAGGGGAAAATTAAGGAGAGTATGATCTTGGTAAAATATAACAATTAGAGTATATAATAGTAGAAAAAATATTCTAAGTAATAATGAAAACTAATACAGAATAAATAATAGGGACATCAACCCCTGAAATTACAATATGAAATAAAATATCCAATTCAATAAGTCAAGAGACACCCAAATATAGTAGGTATATATAAAACGAACATGGTAAAAATAAATAATATATATATAAGCGTTCATTGATAATAACTTATAATTACCATGCCTAACATACTCCTCTATTAAAATTTCCTAAAGAATGGCCTGTGTCCACATCTAAAGTCCAGGTCACAGAAATATGCACATGTACTGAGATTAAAATTCAGTATTTGAGTCTAAACCAAGTTGTAAACCACCAATATGGTATTAACGTAGGTGCAGATATAATATATATATATAATTGTATGTAATGATCGGAAACTAAATGTATTAGTTACAATCACAGTTTCGGTCATTGTGTGCTAACCAAGTTTCCATGAATACCTTCCCCGCCTTATTCATCTCCATGATAGAAGAGATGTTTTCAATGGTTGATATGAATCTTAGAACAATACATAAGACCAAAATGATTCTTAGTATAGTCTGCAAGGACATCATACCTTGTGTTAGGTCACAAGGCCATTATATTGCACCAATTATCTCATGTTTGTCCATAAGTCCATTATTCCCCACTACCAAACTCAGGTAAGGCCTCAATCTCATCATTCCATTCCATATAGTATTCAATAATCCATAACACTGAACATGTGTCACAATGTACATGCTCACCCTCTAAGGGATTAACTAATCCATGAAGGGTCCACCTACCACTTTGATACCAAATACAATAAATTAGTGATCGTACATATATTCACATACAAAAGTCATATAAAGGAGTGGCATAAGTAATATAAATGAAAAAAAAAATCAAATAAAAATAGTTCTCATGATCCATGCACACTTACACAAGCTGTCTTATCAAGAGAGGTATCACGGGCTATATACATGTCCATGCATGAAATAAAAATAATGGTCTAATGAGATACATCAATATACACAAATATTAAATATTATAAAATTTGTATATGAAGTACATAAAATTATAAGGAATTCCATCCTCAAGTTTATTGGTGCATAGATCTAAAAATTTTCACCCAAATCATGAATGCAAACAAATAATCCCTAGAGACTTCCATGAATCATCACATGAGTATTCTTCTAATAAGATCCAAAAAGAATAATATCACATGGTTGAGAATTCTATTATACTTACCCAACAAGAACTAACATAACCAATGGATATAGATCTGATTAAAATATATATATATTGAGAGATAGATATCCTTAATAGATCTAGTCTTTTATACTTCAACGATCTATGATTTATCCATTAAATAATATAGTAATCCATAGAGCTGGCTATAACCACTTGTATTTATCACTTATACCATGAAAAACTGGATTATTAGGCTATATAATCATATAAATATTATATGAAAGAAAATATATATGACGGATACTAAAACTACAAAGAGACAAGGTGAAGCGAGCCAAATTCACCTTATATGATCATTTTCCTTCATTTGTGATGAATGAGGGTCTATCCAACAAGGTAGATATCAAATAGGGTTTTATATGGGAAATTATGGGACTTCCCCTTATTGAAATTTTATCTAGAGATCACGGTCCAGTGGGTGGACAGTACCGGATGGCTGATGGCTTCACTGATTGGCCTATGGAAGGACCCTAGAAGGCAAGAAACCCTAGGTAAATATTAGAGTAACTTTACTAAGAGCTGGATAATATCATTGTATCATTGAGCCAATGGAACCCTTGGTCTTCTTGGGATACTTCCACCTCCATCAGCAAGCTATTGTAACTAAAACATCTATCAAGTGGTACCCTATTAGTTTTAGAGCTGGTGATTGAACACGCAGTGATTCACAATTCAATTTCACCCTCACACCACTATGTTAAACTATTTTTTATGGTAAATTCCAAATTTAATAATCAACTTCTCACTTCAGTAAAAATTTTATTATTAATTCACTATAAAACATGAAAATTTTCTTTTTTGGATAATTTTATTCTTGGAGGAGGTTATTTGGAGGGCCTATGATGAAGTATAATAAAAATGGGACAAACTACATGGAATCCCAATAACATGGGTCCATTTAGTATAACATTACAAGGAATAATTATGTAAAATTTCTCTAAAATGTTGTGGGACTCTCCTAGGATACATATAATATGAAGACACATATTCCTAATTTATCCATCCAGTTTCCCAAGTGAAATGATCAATACAAAAACCTACATCTGGTTGATGTCAATAGTTCAGTTTGGTATTTTCAAAATTTCACCCAATCTAGATGTCTAATTGATACCTGGTTTTATAGAAAGAAATTCAATAGTTTAGAAAATAATATAATAATTTTTTAAATTCATTATTCGCCTATTTTTTATCCAAATATAAGACACAATTGGTATCTCAAAATATGGGTGACCAAGATGAACATCCACTTTTCCTATAAAAGGGAACCATGGGAACCCCATTTGTAAGATCAACCATGGATTGATGTGACGTCATTTTAGAGTTACAATGGATTCCTCTCATGTCCTTGGATATTTTGGATCTACCTATAATCATTGGTGGAGAAATTATGTAGAATGATATCTACCCGAACCTCCTCCTCCCCTCGATGGCAAGTTAAAATGTCAGCGGTCATTGTGAGGGAGCTACACACTTGGAAAGGGATTACTAAAAAAACTATACTTTTTTATTTGGATTGGGTTTGGAAACATTTGATTTAGTTTATTACAACCTTTTCAACTCTAAATATTTGTTTTTGGTATGATTAAATGGAACACATTTCTTTTCATAACTGATTAGATTGAGATTTCAAGTGGGAATCTTGTGTTGTTCTAATTAGACAACTAAAGAGTCCATTTTCCTCTCAAAAATACATGACATCTTTGTATATTTTGGATTCCATCAATCCATTAATAAGTTTTAAACTAGTAAAAATGAATTTTTGGGTCAAGGGTTTGACCATAGTGCCCTATTATAAGGGAAAATAGGGTAATCAATATCTTATATAGCATCAACAAAAGAATATCATTGAACAAATTTTTAGAAAAATTAATTTTCAAAGATGTGTGGTTAACATTAAATGATATTTTTATATCATAATTATCATCCAATATTCAAATTATTAACTTGTAAACTCTTTAATAAATTTTTTCTATTTTGAAACATCATTAAACCCCCCCCCCCTTGTTTTTTGATTTTTTTTAAAAAAAATGGAATACACACTATAAACCACCAATGCTCCTTTTCATATATCCTAGGGACTTGCCTAGACTAAATTTAATCATATAAAAAATTTCAACTTAATATTTCAAGATAATTCAATCACTTTTTTAACCTTTATCGAGGATCACTATATAAATTAGTGTGTGTTTTTTGATAATATATTTGTATATTTTTTAAATATATGTTTCATATTCCAATTTAACATATCTTGTTTTTAAAAAAAAATTATTCCTAGGATTTTTTCAAGTTGAGTTATAATCATGGTGAATTACGTCTTATACAAACCAAACCAAACCAAATAGGATCCTACATCATCATCGCTGAGACACACTGGATGATCCTTTAAAGGAGGACACACCACACTTATAGACACTTATAGGACCCTATACCTCTATAACTAAAATAGAAACTGAAACCAATGTGAATAAAATGGTAAATAAAAAAACTAAAGGAACTAACATCACATGATATTGTTACACATCCTGCATATATTGAATCATAAGGAAAAGCAACAAAAATTGAACTAAAATATTGTTTAATTCAATTATTGACAAAATTTAAAGAAATTGAAGGTGGAAACACACTAAATAGTTTAGAGGAATTCCATTATATATTTTCAACATTAAAAAATGAAAAAGTGTATGAATAACTTGTAAAACTTATTTATTTTATATTTTCTTTATAAGACACTATAAAAGAATGGATATACTATGTTAACTCCCCAATTAGAGTTGTTCGGTCGGAAATAAATTTTTCTCAAAAACTATTTCCTAAACTCTTGAACTGCAAAAATAAGGATTGAAATTTTTGGATTAAAATATTCTAATGGGGAAACACTTCATGAATATTAATAATTTTTTTAAATGATTTGTTTAAGTATGAAACACCACTAAAAAAGTGAGAATCTTTTACAATAATATCTTTATGAATTTTTAATTCATCAAGATAATAATATAATTTATGTTGTTTTAGGTGTAGAACTAGTTGATAAGACATCAATATCTTAAAGTACCATTATTTAAAAATGGAAAAAACACACAACAATTCATTTCAAGCACTAATAAACCCATTAAAGGTGTCTATATGGTGAAAATTTCTGATTTCTAGAAGAATGTGGACATGAATAATGAAGAGGTACGTACCCTAATCCGATAACATGTTCTTTTCTTAGGGAAATCCCATCTTGCCCCTCTAATTCATTTTAGTATTTATACCACTGACACCCACTATTCTAACCAAATCCCTAAACTAGGTGAACATTTTGAGAGTTTTGATGAAATATTCCCAAACCATCTGTACAAAAAACATATTATGAAAGAACCATGCTATCAATCCAACTCTGCATGGAAAGGTAACCAAGCTAATTGGGAAGGTGGGTATCCTAACCAACATCAATATTCATATAACCACATATGGAAGGTTATACATCCTCCAACACCACCCAAAAATCCTCAACCACCATAAATGGATTTCCAGAAAACCCCATACAATACTAAAACAAGTCTCAAGAATATTTTTAAAAAACATGGCATCCCAAAATATAAAACTCCTATAAAAAACTCAATTAGTGGTTCAAAAACATATGACTCTAGTGGGACAACTATAAAACACCTTTGGTGAGATAATGATAGAGGGTTCGTGAAAAATATCTTCCAAACCATTTTACAATCCCAAAGATAAATATAATGTTACACCTTGAGAATTTTACTAAATCATATTTTTCAAATAATTTAATTTCTTTGATAACTTATGTTACATGCAAGAGTGAATTTTAACAAACCGTGGTATAAAATAAATATTATTATTTAAACATGATTATTATAACATATTTTTGAATGTTTGAGGTATGAATATGAAAAAAAAATTAAAAATTAAGTACAATTTTTTTAGATAAGTAAAACATATTAGTAAAAAAGTAATAATTTTTTTAATGTCTTTATTTGTTTTGAAATATTATTTTCTCAAAAAAATCCATTTATTGGTTTTCATGAAAAAATAATAAAATAAATTTTTTTGCACTGTTAGAAGTATTATTTGAAAAAAAATGTTATTTTTTGAAATAAATTTTCAAAATTAACTTAGGTTTAAATTTTGATAATTTTATAAAAAGATCAATTTCTTAGTGAATAGTGAAAATACTTCTTTTTATTCAAAAACTACCTTTTAATTTAAATAATTTAATAAGGTATATATATTTAAAAACATTTTAAAACAAAAATTAGTATATTTTATTTTTATTAAAACAATTTTTGGTCATTAGAATCAAACTCTTATTGATTTTTTAAAATAAAACATTATTTACTTATGAAAAGTTTCTCTTTGGAAAACCATTCTTCCATCACGTCTAAGGGTTAATTTTAAATTAAATTTATACACTTATATGAATGGAATTTTGAAAAATTGATTAAATATTTGTAATAATCATAATTATTATTATATAATAATTTCAAGAATATTTTTGATCAAAATTAAGAGAAAATAAAATTAATTATCACGGTTAAGGTTAAAATTGGTTTATTTGGTGTTAAATAAAATGATAAGGGTTATAATCAATTAAAAACATTCCAAAATTAATTTTTATGGAGATAATTTTTCATCCTTATATCTTAAAAGGATTTATAATTATCTATTTTTTGGATTTTTTTTATTTTTTAAATGTAGGTAAACCTTTTTCTTTCCAAAAATTCCAAGTGTGCCCTCTCCCCCCCCCCCTTATAAAGGGGAACACACTCTCCTATCCTCTTTAAAATTCAAAAATAATTTTTTGGCCAATACCTAACCAAATATATTTATTAATTTTATACCCATATCCAAGATTCCATACATTAGTTATTAAATAATCCTATGAAGGATTAATGTATAAACCTGAAGAGGTTATCCAATGAAGAGGTAAAATTCATAAACATCAGTTTTTGTTGTATTTATTTTTACACATATTGAAATACTATTAAATTATGATGATATTATAACAACATTATATCACATATACTTATATTTTATTAAATATATTTCATAAACTATAGCTATCTTCAATTCCAACCAATTGGAAATGAAACATTTGATCATGTGTATAGTGGAATGTCGCCTCCTGAACTGATGTAATTTGTTTCACATAAACTCCTTTCTTTGGTTGATATAATTATGAATTTAAATTAAATATTTGATATTAATAAAATAATTATAAATATTTAATTATAACATTATATATACCATCTTACCTTTCATTAAATGGGAATATGATAATGTCGGTCATGCGTATGGCAGACTGCTGCCTCGTGAAGCAATTTGATTTATTTTTCACTTGTGCTTTAAATGGAACCAATAAGGGTAAATTTAATGAAAAATTGTGATATATATGGCATAGAAATAAATTTTTAAATGTTATATATTTTTTACCTTCCTTATGTTCCTTCCATTATGAAAATGGAAACAACATTCATGCGTTCAAACATCCTACCGTCTCCATTAATGGTGTAATTAATTTTCTATCTATAACATTAATGAATTACTCAAAATACATATGTAATGAATATATATGATATTTATATCATGTTTAATATTATAGATTTTATGGAAACATGATAAAATTAAAATGATATAAAATATCATGACGTCCTGACTGGGGATCCACTTAACTAGTGCCACGAGTCGGTGGGTCACATGGCCTCAAGAATGCTAGCTCGTATGCTAGAGGTTTCCGACTACAATCAAAGGTGTAAATATAGTATGGTGGGGAGACTATATCCTCAATTCAGAGTATCGTAAAAGATACAATAGGTAATAATCGACAGCATAAGCATAATATAAACAATCAGAATCAGTAAACTGGAGAAGCATAAACAAACAGACAAAATTTATAAGTAGTGGAAAAGTAAATTCTCTGAACAACTTATAAGATAGTTAGAAGACATTATATAAGTTTCAATACATGATATATGGAATTGTTTAAAATAAAAATAAATAATTAGATCCAATCATTCTATATAGTATTACAAAAATAGAAAAGGACAAAAATAACTTCATAAGTATATCGAGCCAATTCCTAGACCTATACTCCTAAGATCCAACTATAAGATAATAAACTACCTAAATAATTTCTCTTTCCCTTATCAATAACTATATAAATATAGTGTTCTTGGGTACCAATGGTATCTTGATTAGGGTGTGAGGTAAAAATCTCAATAGGACGCCATCAAAAGTGTCTACTTCTAATCAAAGCAGTGATCGTAACGAAATAGTGTGTAGGTAAAAAAGATATGTAAAAAATATATGAAATAAATATCCATCCCATTCAGGTTCTTATAGGACACCTAGTGAGTCTAACCACTTTTTCCCATGTCCAGGAAGAGTGTATGACCATGTCACTATATATATATATATATATATATATAATTGAAAATGATAAATATATATATATATATATAGTTTAGTTCTATATTGAATCCATCTATATGAACCAATTGTTTGTGGACAACAAATTGTCCATATACCTAGAATACTCGTGATGAATAGACCAGGGCATAAATTAGACATCGATAACTAATCTAATAGAGCCTAAAATCTCACACAATAGGGTAGATTACCTACTTCTTAAGAATATTGAGACACATCTAGAAAAAAAACTTTGGATGGAGAGTGAGCTGCTATTGAACACTATAATCATGGAAGATGGTGCGTAAATCCCCACTCTCATATAGTGTAACTAGTATGATATGCCATTCTCAACACCTAATGTAAGTGTTAGGAAAAAATTCCCCAAGGTGTTCCCTCATAATGTTTTGGTTGTGATTGTGTTTATTGACAAAGCCAGATGACTGCAAATGAGTATCGTTGGTGTTTGTTGAAGACATGTTTTTGAGGTGGCGTAGTTTCCCAATGTTTTCCCAATTTTAGGGTCTCAAAATTGATAGTTTAGTGTTTTAAAAGGAAGTATTTCCTCATAGTATAAAACGGTATTAATAATCTTGAATAAAATCAGCATAGGGTGTGAACCGCGTACCATGATTCATAGGCCGTGCACCATGATCTGGGAATGGTACGCGGAGTAGTGGATACGATTCGCAAAACCAAAAATGGTTTGTGGCTCCACGGTGGTGTAGTATGAAAATATCTTAATGTCGGCAGAGTAAATAGACCACATAAGAGAAAATGTAGTATGTAGACGGTGTGGAAAACGGTTCACAGCTGGCTTGGAGTTCGCAGTGGAAGAAGAATATGTAAGCGGTGGAGGTTGGATTAAAGATTTGGTAAATCTCAATTCAATAGATTAAGTTGGTATTTTTGCCTATATAAGAAACTATAATCGCAATTATTACAGTGGATATTGAGTATCATTGGATACCAATTTTTTTGTGGGAATTAAGCAAAGTCTGAAGGAAGATCACGAGGGATAACCCCGTGAAGGTTATAGTGGTTCCTATAGAAAAAATTTTGTTGAAGGATTTAAGTGAAAAGATGTGTTCTCTTAATACTTAGTACATGGAGGAGGAATCTCAGGTTCATAAGAGAGTGATTTATATAAGCAGTATGAATATCTAGATCTCTGGTACGTGAAAGAGAAGGAAGTCTACGGATAGAGAGCAGTTTGTGAACATAGGGTATTTCACAGAGGAGGTTCGTGGAATCGGTATGTGATCGTGAAGGCAGAGGCAGTCCACAGAAGAAAGGTGGTTCGCAGCAACATTGGTGGTATGTGAAGAAGGTATCCCGCGTACAAACCTTGGTACTCAATATACAGGAGAGGAATGTGGTTTGATATTTTCACAAGGATGCTTTTGAGAGCTTCAAATTTGTTTTCGAAAGTATTTTCTGGTACCCAGCAGTGCTGGGAAGGTGGAATTCAACTAAAATTGAAAATAGAACTTCAATAGAGCATCTACCTATAGTTGAGGATGCATTAATTCATGAAACTGAAGGGACCTACATGTCCATAAACTGTGTTTGACCTACAAGTCCATAAATTGTGAGTGGATTCTATTCCAAGAGTAGTGAGTAAATGAAGAGGAAGACGGTGACCATTTCCACTAGCAGTGAACCAGATAAAGAGGCATAGGTAGTGATCCTTGGGAATGTAGTGAGAAGACCATAAACCTAGTAAAGGTAATGAGCCTGAGCATATAAGATCTAGTCTGAACATTGTCCTCATTATTGGCAATGAGGCTTACTGAATTTGGTACATCAGAAAATTGTCGTTGTATGCTCCATGGATGTAGCCTAGTGAGGGTAAACTAAGTAAAAATCATTGGGTCATGAGCATGATTTCATATTTATTCGTATATTGTAATGGGAGAAAGAGAAAGATTAATTTTTTCTAACAAAACAAGATCCAAATAGAAGAATGATTTAATCTCTCATACCCTGATTCACCCCCCTCTCAGGGTATTTCACCTAGTGGACCTAACAATTTGTATTAGAGGGAAAGGTTGAAATTCCGTGGTTATCTATCAAAAAGAAGAAATAGAGGTGGTCAATCATAAAGGAATTTAGATATTTCATGGAAATAATTTTCAACAATAGAAGAATCGGATGCATCACTACTTCCAATTAGTAGGGATGGATGTCTTCACAATAACTATGCGTGGAATATCTTCTTACATTAACAGTGGCACTTTATCAAAATCTAAAATAAGAGAATTTGATATTGATGAAAAAGGGATAAATGATTTTGGAGGATACCTATCAAATTCAATTGATACGAAGATGATGTATTCTGAAACATCACTTGTAATGTGGGAAAAAATTGAATGTTTATGAGGGTGACTCAAAAGTCTGAGAGGCAAAGATGCTTGTTATATGGAACAAGTATAAGGATCTTAGAATGAATCCAAATGAGACTATTGATGCATTCTTTGATAGGAATAATATTATTCTGAAAGTCGTGTGGTGTCTTGGAGAATTCGTTGAATATATAAATATTGTGAAACTTATCTCGAAGAAACTTCAACTGCAGTTCAATCCGAAAGTCTCAGTATTGGCAGACAAAAAACCAAAAGAGCTGACACTAGATAACCAACACAGTACCCTTTTAGCGTATTAAATGAGAAATAATGATAACGATGCAGTGGAAAAGTGGAAGTCTATGGAATTTTCATTAAAGTCCATGAATAATCTCTATGTTAAAGTTAGTTTTGTGGAGGAAAATTTGAATGATGTCATATCATTTCTCTCCTCCAATATTCAAAGAGGAAAAGGGAAGTTCAAAGGTAAAATTCCATTTGCATGATTTTGATGTAGAAAGATTGGGAATTTTTCAACAAAGCGTCCTAATAAGTTTGATGAAGAAAATGAAGAAAATTATGAAATTCCCCAAAAGAATTACTCATCAAATCAGAAAGGGAGTAAAGTTACTTTGAGAAATTTATTCAAAAAGAAGAATATTCATTCAAAAGTGGATGAAAGTTTATAAGAATCTAATGAAGAAGGGTTGGATGACTGCAAGGATCATAAAATATAAGCTTTTGTGGTATTTTTTATAAATTTATTTACAAGAGATGAAAGTCACAATGAGGAAGGAGAAATTGAAGGAAGAGTTGATCTTTAGGCTGAATTAGAATCTTCCCTTGAAGGGGTAAATATTTTGAGAGCCAATAAGAAGAAAGCTATCAACGTTTTTCAGGAAGCCAAACTCATTATGAAATATAAAGAAGAAGAGAATTCCAAGCTGAATAAAGAAATTGAAAATTAGAGGTCCTCAATGTGAGAATGCTCTAAAAATTTGGTTGCGTAGAAACTCAAAATTAAAGAACAGAAAATCGAAATTGATATTTTGACTAAAACTAGAAAAGATAAAACCAAAAGTAATAAACAACTAGAAGAATAAGTTTTCTATATATGATAAAAAATTTAAGAAAATGAGAAACTTCTAGTAAAGAAGACCATACATGCAGCCGAGAAGATGATATTTTAATAGAGTGGTCCATCTGGATAGAAGCACAAATCCACTCTAAATACTGAGGCTAGTATGGGGCATGACCTAAAATATAAATCAGTTATGGTTCAAGTAAAACTATAATAACCCAATCTAAGATTGAATATTGATTTGGGTAAAAAGTAAAATCATAATATTAAGAGAACCTAATGCACAACTAGTGGTGCATCATTTCCATATAGAAATGTACCTCACATAAGATGATATTGTATTGGCTAGATGGGACACTCTAAAAATGTATTTTCCATTTCAAAGAGGTACCGATGGAAACAAGACCGACATAGGTGGTCATATAGAGCTCAAAATTACAAGTCATCATTTGATGGTCATTGTTTCAGGTGTACTCGACTCAGACATATGGAAAGATATTGTGCATCCACAATGCAGAGGAATGTCCTGAGGTTAACTGAATTTGTTCCTAAGAATCATCCAAATGTTTCTTCAAGAGAGCTGAAAAATCAAAATCAATTTGAAGATCTACATGTTGAATCAGGTACATCATATACTGAGGAAGATCATGATTACCATTCCATGTCGGGTATGAATTCAAAGACATGGGTCAAAATGAAAAGGACCGAGTAGGATTTGGTTGCATAAATTATGTTCAATGCATTAGATTGCACCAGGATATAGATAATTTATAGTGGATGAACTTCCCATATGACAGGAAATAAGAATATAGTAACGGGAATCACGTATAATAAAAAGGTATATTAATATTCTGTAATGATGAGGGTCTAAAACTTATTGACTCTGAAATAAGCCATGTTTGGAAGAATAGACAACAGATGAGTAGTTGTCTTGGTTGTTGAGGGGTTTAGTAACTACTTTCTTAGTGTTAGTCAATTGTTTGACTTAGGACATGCCATATATATTTTAAAGAAGTTATGTATCATCAAGGAAAATGATGGTGATGTTGTGTTGCAAGGAAATTGTACAAAAGGGAATATATACCTCGTGAGTGGAGAATAAGATATGTGCTTTTTGTCCAAGGATGAAGAAAATAAGTTATAGAATTAGTGTCTTATCCATATAATCCAAGGCTCTTAGGAAGACCTTGTGAAACATGATACATCTTGAAATCTCCCTAGATTATCACGAAATCATACCCATATGTGTGATGCCTGCCAATAGGGGAAGAGCATTCGAAAGACAAATAAGCAGAAGGATCAAAAGTCAAAGAGACTTCTTGAGTTAGTGCATATAGATTTGTGTGGGAACATTTCTCTAAATATTGATGGTGGGATGAGATATTATGTTCTATTCATTGATTACTATAGAAAAATGGCACGAGTTTCAATAATCACCCCAAAATCTGAAGTGTTCAGTTCCATTACAAGATATCGATTGGAATTTGAAAATATGCTTGGTTAAAAAAATCCAAACGATTCGAATAGATAATGGAATAGAGTTCAAAAACAACCAAGTGGAGGGTTATCTCAAAAAAAATGGGATAAGGCAATATGTTTTAGTATTAATAATTTCACAGCAGAATGGAGAAGTTGAGAGAAGAAATTGGATTTTTAATAACATGGCCCAAATAATGCTCTTTGAGAAAAACCTTCCTAAGACATTTTGGAAAGAAGCGGTGATGATAGAAGTATACACTTTAAATATAGCTTGACATTGTCAAAAATAAGAGAAGACTCCATATTATTTATGGTATTTAAGGAATCCATCATTAAAGTACTTTCAAATATTCAGAAGTAAATGTTTTATTCTCAATAAGGAGAAAAATATGATGTTTGAATCCCATGGGGATGAAAGGATATTTCTTGGCTACTCAAAGAAAATAAAAACATATAAATGCTTCAATAAGTAGTTGGAAAAGATAGTTGAAAGTCATGATTTTACTATTGTAAAAAATGAAGAGAATCTTCAGTAAATACATGATAAGACTCAGGAGGATAGTGATGAAGAGATGAGAATATCATGAGATTCTCTAGATCTAGAAATTGATTCAAAAGAAGACTCAGATAATGAGAATAAATCAGTGTCTTCTTAGAGACCATCAAGAAGAGATGAAATTGATAGGTAGACCATAATGGTGATCAACACCAATGAAGAGAATAAGGATGAATTTTCTATAGAAATCATCATACTTATTACAAGTGGGGCCTAAATGCATTGATAAAGCAGTTGGAGATGAGAATTGGGTTTAGGAATTGAATGAAGATCTTGACCTAATAGAGAAGAATCAAACGTGGGAAATTGTTTTGATACCTAAATACTAGAATGTTATAGGGTCAAAATGGGTCTTTCACAACGTAATTAATGAAAACGGTGTTGTGATTCAAAACAAAGAACGACTTGTGTGAAAAGGGTACTCCCAGATATAGGGTATAGATGTTGATAAAACATTTGCACCTGTTTCAAGGTTGGAGACAATTATATTATTCTTGTCCATATATATACAACGAAAGTTTAATTTTTTCCTAATAGATGTCAAGATAGAATATCTGAATGGGTTTCTTGGAGAATAAGTCTTCATTGGGAAACCATATTTTTTTCTCATTCATGAAGGTGAGAATAGAGTATGTTGACTGAAAAAGGCTTTATATGGTTTTAAGCAAGCACCAATAACTTTGTATTCAAGGATTGATCAGTTTCTAAAAAAGCTTGGTTTCCATTGTGTTGTATTTGATTACATTCTATATTTCAACATTGGAAACATTCAAATAATGATGGTTCTGGTTTATCTCGATGACATAATCATTGGTGGATCAGATGAAGCACAATGTAGAATGTTTTCTGAATTCGTGAAAAGAGAGTTTGATATGTTGATGATTGTTGAGATAATGTTTTTCCTTGTCTTACAGGTGATGCAAGGAGGAAATTTCACTTTAATTTATATATATAAATATGATAAGGAGTTTTTGAGAAGATTTGGAATAGATAATTCCAAAGAGATCAAGACTCTGGTTTCCACCCAGCTGAAACTATCACGGGATGATGAAGGCAAGGCGGTTATCATGTAATATAGGAAAATCATTGGAAGTCTATTGTACCTAATAGCAACAAACCGTGATATTGTATTTGCCACATGCCAAGTAGTGAGGTATCAAAGAAAACCCAAGGAGATTTATATGATTGTAGTAAAATTAATTCTTCACTATATCAAGGTAATAGTGGATTTTGGCCTAATGTATAATGAAAAATCCCACCAAGAGTTATTGGGGTATACAGATGTGTACTGAGCTGGTTCAACAGATGACAGGAAATATGTAGCACCCCAAACATTCTATGGTGTGTTTATCTTAAATATATTCTAGATATAACCTATATTTCATGAATCACAGAGCCTCTATGGAAAAACCCATTGTTACATATAAGAGATAGCCATAACATTGAAATTTTCCAGCTCTCTAATTCAAATTTTAAAACTCTAACATACACAGTTGGGATCAAGATGATAATTAGAGACTGATTGAATGGAATTAATTTTCTATGAATAGTAACCTACCATTATGAATAGTAACCTTAACTTTTGAATTTTAACATACCATTATGTATAGTAATATGACTCTTAGGAATGGTATCCATGCCCTTTAATGTATAAATGAATTTAGGCACCTTAAAAATGAAGATGAATATTTTAAGTGTTATATTTTTTGATTAAATATTTATTTTAATTAAATATTTAATTAATCATATTTAGAAACTTATTTTTGAAGATGGTATTCATTTTTGGATTCTACGTATCGAAAAATGGTTTGGGTGAATATTTGGGATTTTTCTGAAATACATACATTTTTTACAAATAGTAAAATGAAATAATTTATGATAAATGATAAATAAGGAATTTATTGAGTCATTGATGATGATATAATGATTTAAGCCCAATTGGTTCTAAGTCACATTCATATATTACTATTTTTGGTCATGGAATACTCACTATTGTTTTTCTTGAGAGAAATAATAAATTGATGATTATACTATTAAGAAAACTCCTCTCCCCTCCACTATATAAATCACCCCTCACCCCCTCTTCCTTCCACACCACTCAGGCTTCAAGCCTCAACTAAATTCTATCAAATACTCTCCCCAAACCTTCTCTCCATTTCCAAGACCTTCTGGTCTCAACAAAAGGCCAAAAACAAAGGCCATAACGAGATTCTCATGGAGGAGTACTCAAGAGATGAACCTTCCTTCTCTTTTCTTTCAATTTATTTTAAAAAGTTCCATTCTTTTTTATCCCTTCTCACCTCCCCTCATCCAAATTCCATGATAATTACATTAACTTACATGTACTGTATTTTCATTGTGCTAATGGAATATTTCATCATAATCTCTCTTTTTCCCCTCCTTTTATTCAATAAATGCAAACACCGTCTGAGATGTGTAAATTTATCACACTCATGGAAGACAGGTTCTCAATTTGTATTACTATCTTCAATACTGGTCATGAAACCATTTCAATGGTTGAAACAGGTCATAATATATTTATTTTATCTTTATTAATGTTCTGGAATATTTACACTTTCATAATATGGAATAATAGTACAAAACAACTTTATTGTACACAAAACTGCCAAGCCAAATCCAAGCGTTTATTTATAACTCATGGAATGAGTCATCCTCATGGTATATAACCAGAAACATTATAAGATCATTTATATCTCTTCAATTTCACTAATAATGTATATTAACAATTCTTTATGTTTAACCCTAATTCAAACAAACATCCATTCATGAACACAAGTAAACAGATCATGAATAAAAAAAAGAAAATGCTACCAAAACAATAAAATTGAATCTCCTAAACCCATAAAAAAGGAAATTAATGAACATAATAGGGTCATAACATATCAATTACATGTTTATGAGGTTATTCAATTATTAATTAATGAAGATAAATTTGATTATTCAGTTCGTTAAGAACAATCAAGAACACCTTTTAGCATAAGGTAAGGGATCCCCTGTCTCACTTTTGTTCAAGAATCTCTCCTATGTTGCGCCATTTTACATTCAATTCCTAATTATGGGATATGTTTTTGAACCTCCCCATACTATCCATGTGACATATAAATAATGTAATAAACCTTTAACTCTCATAAATCCCTCGCAATAACACTCGTTACCATGCTGAAATGTTTGTAAGGGGTTTCTCATCTCACTTTCATTTCTGTGATATTTTCATTGTTTTCCACTTATTTATTGTATTTGGTATATATGTACTACCATTTTATGTATAATGTAACACCCCATGTTTCTACGGTACACTTCTATTTGAATAATGCAATAGCGTGTGTTGTACGCAACATCGAGTTATAACACACCACAACCAATCAAACTAGCCGTTATGAAAATTACTACCCACTTTTTGAAATTTTATAAATTTTATCATTCAAAATGGACTTCATTTTTGGATTCGTGATATCGAAATTAGCTTAGGGTTAAATTTTGGTACATTTCGGATAACTTTCATATTTTGATGAATAATGAAAATTACTAAATTTTAATTAAAACAACTTTTTTAATCGAAATAATTAATAGTGATAAATTATTAATTTGAGTGGTTTTAAAGTATATTTAGAATATATTTTTTCCATTTAATAAAATTTTGGTCATTATATATAATTTTATATTTAAACCAGACATAAACAAATGTCAATATTTTGATAGTTATTATCTCTTAAAAACACGCTATTTGTTTTGACGATGGGAAATAATTTTTAAATTAATTAATGCAACTGATATGTTTTGAATTTGGTAAAATAAACATAATTTTTGAATTCATAATATCAAATATATCTTAGGCCTAATTTTTGGTTTTTTTCTGGAAACTTTCATTTTTCGATGTATAGTGAAACCACTAAGTGGTAGTTAAAAAACTGAATTTTTCATAATACTTAATTTTACCACTTCTGTGAGTGGAATTTATAAAATAAAAAATAAACGGTTGATATCAAGGAGTAAAATTTGGTTCAATGAGATGAAAATATTTTTTTTGAATAGTAACTTCTTACTTTTATTTACCGCGGTTAAAAGTAAATATGGTAATTAAGGGTAAAAATGATATTAATATTACCCTAACACATGTACTAATTCTATTTTAAAAATTTATCTCGACCAAAAACAACCTTAGGAGTAAAATATTATCATTTAGGTCCACTTGTATTAGATTAGGACATTTATTATTATTTAATTCAAAGAAGAGTTAAAAGAGTTAAAATCGAAGTTTATTTACTAAAACATTTTTAATATAAGGTTATACATAAGATAAATTCAATTGTAAATATTCATTATAAAGATATAAATCTTTCCTACGTAATGGTATTTTATTTATAATTTTTCGACATTAAAAAAATTAATTTATTTATGACACAATGGTGATAAAGTAATTACCTAATTAATGAAATATTAAAATAATTGATATTATAAATATCAAAATAAATGTAATTTTAGACTTTTTATGAATTCAACTAATTTTATAGGTTAATATTACATATTAGGATTGATTATATAAATTTTTTCGAAGTAATAATGTTGTTATGAATTTATCAAAAACAAAATACCCAATAGTGTCAAAATTGACATAAAAGAGTTTTTAAAACAAATATTATATTATTAATTTATATTAAATCCCTAAAAATCTAAGTATTGGGAAAGAGACTTATATCATTATATTTTTATCATTAATTGACCACTTGGGGTCTCTTGGATGTATATAGTAAGTTTATTAACCATATAATATAAAAATACAAAGAGACATTGTAAAAGTGAAACTAATTAACTAAGAGTTAATACTTAAAGATAAGGTTAATATAGTAACCCAAACCTGTTTAAATCCTATTGTTTAAGTGGTTTTAGACCTATCCCCACCTTAGCCTTTAAATAATCCACTTTGTAGCCATTAGAAACCTAATATTAATTTATTATAAAATAATATTTCTAGATTTTCCAAAGGTGCCCCTCACCCCTCTTCTAAAAGGGCACTCCTCCTTCTCATTATTTCACACCTTCAAAGCCTTTATTTTCGGACAACCCCTGCCCAAATACTCTCTCAACTTCCATAACTTAATCCTATAGGCCTTAATTTAGTCCAAAATCCAACTTAAGGAGCCCTTTTGATCAAATCAAAAGGAAGAACCCGAAGAAGAGGTAATGATTTCACCACCCCTTTTCAAGTTCCTTTCTTCTTCCACTTCTCCTATCTTTATTATACCCATTATAAAATAATAACTCCAATATATTATATATACTTTGATGTTATTATAAACATGGTACAACCATATTTCAGTATTCTATCCATCATTTGAATGACATGTCACCATAAGTGCGTACGTACGGCTTACCGTCTCCACGTCGTGGTGTAATTGTTATTCAAAATATTATTATATGGATGGTTATAATAATGATGTTTAATTCATGTAAATAATAAGTATAACATGATAATGATTCTGTATATATGATATACCATCCAGTTAAATATTATTTTAATATCAAAAGAATGATATTGTCGCTCGTGCGTACGTACGGACTACCGTCTCCACGAACGCGATGAGATTCATTCTCCATCGTATCCATTCAAGTCTAATTCTCATTTGTTGATTAATAATAGTATCTAAATACTTAATATCATTATGGATATTAATAATATACAACCTATCCATAACAAACATTTCTTACATAACAAAACATATAAAAGAAAATGAGTAAGTTAACACCCAAAATAACGATAATTCTAAAATATTATTAACAAAGCAATGTTAAAAGATCATTTATGATATCATATTAATGTATAGGATTCTTGTATAATTTAATAACAATTATTTCACCATTATACAGGAGGTTAACCTACCCCAACCAAGGAAAATTACAAGGTAAGGGTTTATTTCGCAATCTCTTCATTATCCGAGGTTGTTTATACGTAATAATCTACTGGGATCTCTTTATCATCCACATCCATGTTTCTTAAAAATGTATTTCAAAAAGTTTTTACTATTTACAAGAATATTGTTTAAAGACATTTATACCCTTGTTTGACTTTTTATAAGAGGTTTATAAAGGGAACTTTCCCTCATTTTCCAAGCAAGGTGCTTTTAACCTTTTCGGCAGAATTAAGGTAAGAATGTTTTTTTTAACTGATACGGCGGGTGCGGCTATTTTCCACCATTATAAAATCATTGAAGCTTCCCTTAAAGGCTTATAAGAATATTTTCAAAGAAAATGTTTTATTTTATAAATATATGACTCTTAAATGATTTCAAAATAGAAAGAGATATTTCTCTAAAAAGAGTTTTGATTTCATCTATGTCAACTTACTTTGATGGATTTTACGCTTATTTGAAGTTGATTTATTATGATACAAAACTTCTAAATTGTATTGATGGTTTTTTGATATTTTTGACTATGGATGTGTTATTTTTATACCATTCATGGTTTATGGAGAATGTATTGACATTTCGTATGCTAGTTTTATTACGAATGTTTATGTTATGTTTAAACCTGTTCATATGAGGAATGCATTAGACTTAATATGTGATGGGTGGAGCCCAATATTGCTTCTCGATGCATCGGTAGGTCCCATGAGACAAAATAGTGTCTTGGCACAAGGCCTTGAAAAATCTTATTTGTATTTTTGTCACGAGGCCTTGGCTATGTGGTTATGATAGTCTGGCATTATGCATTCCATCATTATGAAAGTGGTTATTGATATTGCATGTGATTATTCGATTAGTAGAATATCCATGTGAATAAGTAAATGGAATTATTTCATTTTTTCCATACTATGTTTAAGTTCAAGTTTAAAAGGCTTTTTTTTAGTTATACATTGCCTTAAATGTTTATTCTTATTTATGAATGTTTCTGCTATATTGTTATCATTACTGGGCATTTGAGCTCACCCCTTTTCTATGCTTTATTTTTCCCAGGATGTCAAGATGTAATTTATGAATGACCTATAGGGATAGTATGAGGGGATAAGAGTGTGGACTATGGAGACTATATTTTTTGTAGTTTTCATTTTATGATGTAATGTAAAACTTTATTAATATATCTAGTGTTTCCAAAGATACTAAACTAATCGGTCTTTTGAGACTTGATCTTTCTTGTGATCATGCCAATGTTATGTAATAATGCACCGACTCTGGGTAACTGGGTTCGGGGTAACATTATTATCTTTATATTAATTTTATTCAAAGATTCATTTGATGTTTATTAAGTTTTAGTCATGTGATTCAACTGATTACATTGTGGTGAGAGACTTTGTCTCAACTACCATTTTGTTATGACTAACTTTGTATTGTGCAACTAATAATCCTTATGTGGTGTACCTAATTCCCATTTGAGATAACTTTTCATTTGAAATTATATTTATATAAAATATAAATAATCTCATATCATGGATATTTTTGTTGTTTAAACCGTGTACCATTTTACATACGATTTTTATTTGGAAAGTTATTTTAATTATGGAAATTTTGATGAATCTGTATACTCTACTCTATATGGATATTAAAAAAGCATATTTCTCTTGTATTGAATCAATTTATAATGAATTATTTGGACATGCAGTGGTGGGTGTGGCCTGCTATAGCCCCTCGATTCATCGGTAGGTCTCACGAGACAAATCAGTTGGCGAAAAACCCTTCGAGTTTGTTTTCAAAAATAAGACAGGTTTCTACCCAAAGAACTAAAATATTTTTATGGTATTATGGTTTCAGGTTCTAGATACATGACATCCAATTAATAATAATTTTCTTTATTCATTATAAGTTATTACTATCCAAGAGGTTTTTACAATGACAAAATCTATGGATGCAGTTTCATTATCAGTTTATTAATGGAGTGAGTTTTTCACTTATTCACCATGCCATATTGATTATGTTAGATTGGTTATGATTAACTTATTATTTTATCCATTCTTCTGCTATTTTTAACTCTTATTGAGCATTTGAGCTCACCCCACTCACTGTTTACTTTCAACAGGTGAAAATAAGAGATCATTTATTGAGTTATTAGGGATCCAGTTTTTTAGTTTTCATTATGTATTGTATTTTGTAAACTTTTCCAATGTAATTTTAGTAACATTTATGTATCTAGTTTTTTCAAGACTACTAAACTGATCGTTCCTTCAGGATTTTCATTCTTTATAATCATGCCAATATAACAATTAGTGCACTAGATCCATTCTAGAGGGGTCATGGTGTTACAGTTGATATCAAATGTAGTTTAGTAGAAAACGTGGAAACTAGATTAGAAAACATAGATTAGGAACAAAGATCTAAGGTAGTATTTGAGGATGAACGTACAAGAATGTCCTGGAATTTAGGAAAGGAATTTATTATGTGAATATTTCTAGAAAATACATCGTTGTCTAGATACGAGCAGGTAGAGGTGGTTCTGGAAAAGATGTACCTTGGAATGAAATCTCCAACAAGGAGTTTCAAGCTTGACCCGGGGTATCCCGGTACACGACAACACTCCTTGCTGCACTTTTGGTGAGGAATCTCTTGGGGGATATGCTTCAGATAATTTATGTTTTCTTTAAAATCCATTATGAAGGATGGAAATGTAATTTTTTCCTCAATGAAACCATTTTTCTGATTATGGGATTAGCCATGCGTAGTATCTCAATTTATGAAAAGTATTTTGTTAAGTTATGATTATACATTTTGAATCAAACCCTAATCTAGTGTGTGACATTATTTATAAATGGAATCTAACGGAAGAAGGGGAATCAATACTTGTGGGAAAGGTATGGATCTCCCCACTGAGCAAGTCAACATAGTCAATGTTGAAGTAGATCAGATCAGGAACATATTGGGACACATAATCATGTTGTAATGAATAACCATTACACACCTGTGTTGGATCGTTTCATGCAGCAGAATCCCCCATCTTTCAGTGGGACTACTAATCAAATGGTTTCTGATCAATGGATCAATTCCCTTGATAATATTTTCATGGAATTAAGATGCAATGAAAATGAAAAGGTAGTACTTGCAGTATATTGTCTCAGGGGAGAAGTTTATCAATGGAGGCCCTTGATTCAGAATACCACGAAGGAAGAAGAAATTGAAGATATGGAATGGAGGACTTTTAAGGAAATATTCTTTGAAAAATATTTCCCTCATGAGCAATGAACCGAAATGAAGAGTAAATTCCTTGGCTTAATGAAAAGGGAAGAAGATAATGTTGCAGATTATGAGGATACCTTCACAAGGCTAGCAATGTATGTCGTAGATTATGTACTTGACTAGGAAGACAAGATTGATCATTTCTTTGAAGTTCTTAAGCCAAGTTCTTGAAGGGAACTAGCTTCTAAAATATTTTCATCATATGATGATATTGTATCAAGTGCCATCAAAATAGAGAAGGAATTTTTTAGATCTAATTTGTTCAAGGGAAACCAAGATAAAAAGCAGTACTTTGATAACAAAGGGAAAGGTGAAGCACCAAAGAAGAACAAGGGAAAGAAAAATTCCCATTATGAAAGAAATATGGAACAAATCATCTTAGGAAATTATTGAAAGGCATGGGAGTCTACTTTGAGTGTGGTGAAAAGGATCATTCTTCTCATGAATGCAAGGGGAAGGAAAGTTTTGATGATTTTCAATGCTACAACTATAGATAGAGGTAACACTATATAAATGAGTGTCCTAAGAGCTAATTAAAGATTCCTCCATAACATCCAAGAGAGAAAGGGAGAGATTATGTGATTATAACCGCAGATGTTGAGGTTCCTAATGATGTGGTGGTAGGTACATTAATAGTTTCCTCAAACTTAGCCAACACATTATTTGATTCTGGATCATCGCATTCATTTATATCTTCTCAGTTTTCCCCGAAAATTAAACATTTCCAATTTGAATTAATAAAGGAGTTATTAGTCAAAACTTCTAGGGGATGCATCATTGAAAAAAAGGAATGTCATCTAGTCCCCCTCATGACACAAAAACGTGCTTTATTTTCTAAAATTATTGTCATACCAATGACTGAATTTGATATAATTCTCGGTATGAATTGGCTGTCAAATTAGGATGCAAAGATATATTGCAAGAAAACGGAAGTTACAATTATTGAAAATGGTGTAGAATCTCTTATCATTATAGCATAGACCTTACCATCGGATTATTATCTAGACCCCCCCCCCCCTAGTAGCTCTATTAAATTCAATTCTTGGAGAGGAAGAGAGCCTATTATCAAAGGGTGAGGAAAAAAATATTCAATTTGAATATGTGAACATAGTGGAAGAATAAATTGATGTATTTATAGAGGATTTACTTGGACATCCTCCAGACTGGGAAGTTGAGTTCTCTATTGATTTAATTCCTGGTTCAAGACAAATATCAAAGACTCCCTATAGAATGTCCACCATGGAATTAGTAGAGATAAAGAAACAACTAGAGGAATTGAGTGAAAAGAGATTTATTCGACCTAGTGTTTCTCTATGGGGAGCCCCTGTCCTATTTGTCATGAAGAAAGATGGATCCATGAGGCTATGCATTTATTATTGGGAAATCAATTCAATTACGATAAAGAATAAGTATCCTCTACCCTGGATTAATGATTTATTTGATCAACTTCATGAAGATCAATACTTTTCAAAGATCAATTTTCGATCTGGATATCATCATCTACGTGTGAAGAAGGAATATATTCCTAAGACAGCATTTCAAACCATGTATGGGCATTATGAGTTTACAGTAATGCCTTTTGGACTGAAAAATTCACCCTCTATTTTCCTGGATTTAATGAATATAGTTTTCAAGGAATATCTTGATAACTTTGTTGTGGTATTCATCGATGATATCCTGGTATACTCAAAAATCTATGAAGACCCTAAGAATCACTTGTGGATTATTTTGAAAACACTTAGAAGAAAAAAATTATATGGGAAGTTTAGAAAGTGTGAATTCTGGATTCAATTAGTTTCTTTTTTAGGCCATATTGTCTCTAAGGAGAGAATCCTAGTCGATCCTACAAAGAAAATAGAAATCCATGAATGTCCCATGCTAGAAAACAAAACCGAGGTATGCAGTTTTATTGGTTTTGCATATTACTGTCAGCGTTTCGTTCATAATTTTGATCGATTGGCTAACCCACTAACCAAGATCACACGTAAAGGAGGTAAGTTTGTGTGGACAAAAGAATTTACATAATGCTTTGAGGAATTGAAAATAATATTGTTCAATGCTCCAATTTTGACTCTTCTATCTGGAAGTGATGGATTTTTAATATACAGTGATGCATCAAAGAATTTAAAGGGTTGCGTCCTTATGAAGAATGATAGAGTTATTGTTTATGCATCATGATAGTTGAAGACTCATGAGAAAAATTATCCAACTCATGATCTTGAGTTAGCAGCCGTAATCTTTGCTCTGAAAATATGGAGACATTATCTCTATGGAGAAAGATGTGAGATTTATACGGACCACAAGAGTTTGAAGTACATTTTCACATAGAAAGAACTCAACATGAGGTAAAGAAGATGGCTCGTGTTACTCAAATATTACGATTTTTCAATACACTACCACGCAGAAAAGGAAAATAATGTGGAAGATTCATTATGCAGGAAAGATCATGGATATATAACTCAAATGAGGATTGAGATATATCATATATTTATGGATCTAATAAAGATAGATATAGTAATTATTAAGGAAGGGGAAACATCTTTTCTCTTTCAAATGATTGCTAAACCATCTTACTAGATAAGATAATAATCTCTCAATCTAATAATGAGAATCTGTAGTGGAAAATTAATGTTGTCAAGGATGGGAGATTTGTAGACCTCATTTATGAGGAAGGAGTTCTAAAATTTGAGAAGAGGTTATGTGTTCCTTCAGTACCTGAACTAAAAAGGGAACTATTAGATGACACTCATAGATCAAATTTCTCTATACACCCAGGTATCACAAAGATGTATAGAGAACTGAAGGAACATTTTTGGAGGTATAATATGAATTGGTAAACTGCTAAGTACGTGTCAAGGTGTCTAGTTTGTCAACAAGTGAAGGCAGAGAGACAATGTCCCAAAGGATTAATGCAACCTCTACCTATTCCTATGTGGAAGTGGGATAACATTACAATGGATTTTTTCATCGGACTACTGAGGAAACCTAGAAAAAATGATGCAATATGGCTAATTGTTGATCGTCTCACAAAATAATCACATTTCTTTCCAATAAGAGAAGATTTACCACTTGAGTAACTGGTAAGAACTTATATTAATAAAGTTATAAGACTCCAAGGTGAAACTCTATCGATTATGTCCAATCGAGATCCCTAGTTTACATCAAAATTCCGGAAAAGTCAATAGAAGGATTTGAATACTGAGCTTCGTATGAGTACTACTTATCACCCCGAAACAGACGGACTGTCTGAAAAGACTATTCAAACTCTAGAATACATACTAATATCATGCACTCTTGACATTCAAGGTATGTGGGATAAATAATTAAATTTGGTGGAATTTTCATACAATAATAGTTTCCATTCAAGTATTCAAATGGCTCTATATGAAGCATTATATGGAAAGAGATGTCAAACTCCGACTTGTTGGGATGAAGTTGTTGAGAGAAAAAAGATAGGCCTAGAACATATTGAAGAGTCTATGGCCAAGGAAAATACAATACAAGCCTATATAAAAGCATTCCAATGTAGACAGAAGAGTTATGCTGAAAACCAGAGAAAGGATTTGGAATTCCAAGTGGGAGATCATGTCTTTCTGAAGGTTTGTAAGATAGGGAAACTGAGCTCCAGGTACATCGGTCCATTTGAAATTTTGGAACGAATATGATCTGTAGCTTACCATTTAGCAATTCCTCCAAGTCTCTCCAAAGTTCATGATGGGATCCATGTGTCATTGTTGAAGAAATACATGCCAGACCCAATTCATGTACTCACTCATGAATAAATAGAATTGGAACCTTGTTTATCATACTATGAAGAGACTATCGGGATTCTTGACACAAGGGAGAAGGTATTGAGAAATCAGAAATCTCTTCTAGTAAAGGTTCATTGGAATAACCAGAATATAGAGAAAGAAGCATGGGAACTGGAGGATGTTATGAAGAAGAACCACCCACATCATTTTGGTGGGCTTTATAAATGAATCATTCCGAGGACAAAATTTTTTGAAGGAGGGAATAATGTAGCACCCCAAACATTTTATTTTTTGGTTCTCTTAAATACATTATAGCTATAGCCTATATTTCATGAATCATTGAGCCTCTATGGAATAAAACATGGTTACTTTTAGGAGATATCCATAACCTTTTCATAAATCATAAATTTGTCAGCTCTGTGATTTGAATTTTAAAAATATAACATACCCGGTTGTGATCAAGATGATAATTAGAGTCTGATAGAATTAACATAATTTTTAGTGAATAGTAACCTACCCTTATGAATAGTAACATACACTTATGAATAGTGACTTATCCTTATGAATAATAATATGACTCTTTTGAATGGTATCCATGCCCTTGAATGTATAAATGAATTTAGGAACCTTAAAAATGAAGATGAATATTTTATGTGTTTATCTTTTTCTATTAAATAATTATTTTAATTAATGCTTAATTAATCATATTTAGAAAATTATTTTAAAAAATGGAATTCATTTTTGGATTATACATGTTGAAAAATTGTTACGGTGAATTTTTGGAATTTTTAGGAAATACTTATATTTTTGATGAATTGTAAAATGTGATAATTTGCGATAAATGCTCAATAAGGAATTTATTGAGTCATTGATGATGATCTGCTGATGTAAGCCCCACTGTTTCAACGTCACATGCATATATTAGTTTTTTTGGTCATGTAATACTCACTATTGGTTTTCTTGAGAGGAAATAATAAATTAATTATTATAATATTAAGAAAACACCTCTCCCCTCCACTATATAAAACACCCCTCACCCCCTCTTCCTCCCACACCACTCAAGCTTCATGACTTACCTAAATTCTACCAAATAATCTCTCCAAGCCCTCTCCCCACGTCCAATACCATATGGTCTCACCAAAATGCCAAAAACAAAGGCCTTAAGAAGATTCTCAAGGAGGAGTATTCAAGAGGTGAACCTTCCTTCTCTTTTCATTCAATTTCTTTTACAAAGTAACATTCTTTTGTTCTCCCTTATCACCTACCCTAATAAAAATTCCATGATAATCCCAGTACCTTACATGTACTATATTTTCATTGTGTTAATGTAATATTTCATCATAATCTCTCTTTTTCCCATCCTTTTATACAATAAATGCAAACAGCGTCTGAGATGTGTAAATTTATCACACGCAAGGAAGGTTAGTTTTCAATTTTCATTACTATCTTCAATACTAGTCATAAAAAATTTTCAATGGTTGAAACAGGTAATAATATATGTATTTAATCTTGTTTAATGTTCTGTAATCTTTACACATTCATAATTTGGAATAATAATACAAAACAAGTTTATCGTGCACAAAACCGCCAAGCCAAATCCCAGCGTTTATTTTTAACTCATCGAATGAGTAATCCTTATGGTATATAACCAGAATCATTATAAGATAATTTATATATTTTTAATTTTAATAATAATTTATATTAACAATTCTGTATGTTTAACCATATTTCAAACAAACATCTATTCATGAACACAAGTAAACATATCATGAAAACAAAAGAAGAAAATTCTTCCAAAACAATAAAGTTGAATCTCTTAAACCCATCAAAAAGGCCATTAATGAACCAAATAAGGTCATAAAATATCAAATAAATTTTTATTTGGTTCTGTAATTATTAATTAATGAAGCTAAATTTGATTATTCGGGTCGTTAAGAACACTCATAAACACATTAGAGCATAAGGTAAGGGACCCTCTCTCTCACTTTTGTTCAAGAATATCCACTATGTTGTGCCCTTTAATTTTAAATTCCTAATGATGGGGTATGTTTTTTAACCTCCCCATACTACCCTTGTGACATATAAATACTAGAATATTTCTTTACCTCTCATTATCCCACGCAATAACACTCATTACCATGCCGAAATGTTTGTATGGGGTTTCTCATCTCACTTTCATTTCTGTTAGATTTTCATTTTTCGCCATGTATTTATTGTATATGGTGTAAGTGTACGTCCATTTGATATATAATAACATGATTCTATATATATTCATGTTATTTGATTATTCATTTGAGTTTTATTAAGTTTAGGTCATATGATTCGACTTGTTGCATTGTGGTAAGAGACTTTGTCTCAAATACTATTTTGTTGTGACTAACTTTGTATTGTGCAAATAATAATCCTTATGTGGTGTACCTACATCCCATTTTAGATCACTTTTAATTTGAAATTATATTTATATTAAATATCCATAATCTCAAATAATGGATATGTTTGTTGTCTAAACTGTATACCATTTTACGTAAGGTTTTTATTTGGAAAGTTATTTTAATTATGGAAATATTGATGAATCTATATACTCTACTCTATACGGATATTATAAAGGCATATTGCTCCTGTATTTTATAAATTTATAAAGAATTATTTGGACATGAATTGGTGGGTGGGGCCCGCTATATCCCCTCGATGCATCGGTAGGTCTCATGAGACAAATCAGTTGGCGACAAACCCTTCAAGTTTGTTTCCAAAAATCAGATGGGTTTCTACCCATAGAACTAAACCATTTTTATGGTATTATGGTTTAATGTGCTAGATACTTGACGTCCAATTAATAATAATTTTCTATATTCATTATCAGTTATTACTATCCATGAGGTTTTCACTATGACAAAATCTATGGATGCAGTTTCATTCTTAATTTATTAGTGGCGTGATTTTTTCATATATTCCCCATTAAATATTGATTATGTCTGATTGATTATGATTCACTTATTATTGTATACATGATTCCTGTATTTGAAACCTTTACTTAGCATTTGAGATCACCCCTTTCATTGTTTACTTTCAACTTGTGACAAAGAGGAGATTATTTATTGAGTTCTTGTGGATGCAGTTTTTTAGTTTTCGTTATGAATAGTATTTTGTAAACTTTTCCAATGTAATTTGAGTAAAATCTATGTATCTAGTTTCTTTAAGACTACTAAACTGATCATTTCTTCAAGATTTTCATTCCTTCTAACCATGCTAATATAACAAGTAGTGCACAAGCTCCAGTCTAGAGGTGTCGGGGAATTACAAAGTAAACATCAGGAGGTGCCTTTAATCTTGGAGGGTTGAGTATTTCTTGGTTAATAAAAAAACAAGATTTAATTTCATCAAGAATTCTAGAAGATGAATACATCGAGTCTAATCAAGCTTCGATCTATCTATTATGGATGAATTAGAAAATTGGAGATATGGGAATTGAATTGAAATCTCTTATCCAAATCCATTGTGATAATTAGAGTGTAATAAATCATAGAAAAAAATCTAGTATATCACTCAAGGACAAAGCACCATGAAATAAAATATCATTTTATCAACGAGAAGTTGGAGCAAGGGCTTTTGAAGAAGGAGTATATACCTACAGAACAACAGGTTGCAGACATTCTTATGAAGGCATTACCTAAAGAAGCATTTGAAAGGCATCGACTAGATATGGGAGTCCAGTCAACTTCCCACACTTTAAAAAGTGTGGATATGGGTCCCCCTCTCCCTGAGGAATGATTTGTCATTACCTAGTGTATTGATATGTGTTCTTTACCCTATTGAAGACAACCTGATAGTTCCTTTCGGGATTGTTGACAAAGGGGGAGGATGTATGACTTCTAGGGGACAAAAGACACAGGGATAAGATATTAAGTAGAGCAACAAGATAGGGGGAGTTGAAGTTGAGCTGAATATGTTGGGAATATCTATAAGATAGATGGAGAATTAGAGATATGAGGGAGTTTAAGTTGAGATAAAGTTGTTTAGAAGATCTATAAGATAGGGGATCATTAAATCTGATGATTCTAGAAGTGATCGATCAATGAATAGATAACATGATAGCATATAATCGTGATAAAATCAGAATAGTGGTGTTGGAATGTTGTCAAAAGGCTTCAAGCACTCAGAAATTGGTATCAGTATGGTACATTTAGTGGGTGACTAAAAATGATGTGATTCATTTTCAAACATTTCATTATAATATTGATTCTCATGATGAGAATGTCTCATGTGAGATTAGAGTATGTGTTGAGTAAATCCTAGATCATTATCTTGATCGCATGAAGCGAATGAGGGTTGAATAAGGAATGATCTTTAACGAAATATCAAAATGAAAAGAATTGTTTTGAGAAATTTTTTAAACAAACCCAAAGGGGGATATTGTTGGGGAAAATTCCCTCAAGGTGTTCTATAGGAATTTTTTGGGTGTGATTGTGTTTGTTGACAAATCTAGATGACCCGAGATGAGTATCTTTGGTGTTTTCCAATGATAGGTTTTGGAGGTGGCATAGTTTCCCAGTGTTTTACAAATTTTGGGGTCTCTAAATCAGGAGTTTTGTATTGGAAAAGGAAGTATTTCATTATAGGATTGAACTGTATGAAGAATGTATAAGAAAATCAGAAAAGGGTGAGAACCACATACCATAATTCATGGGCCGCGTACCATGTTCCAGGAACGGTACGCGGAGCGGCGAATACAGTTCATGAAACCAAAAATGGTTTGCAGCATAGAGGCGGTGCGGTACGCAGATGGCTTTATGTCGGTGGTGGAAATCAACCGCGTAGGAGAAAATGCAGTACGTGGATAGTGTGAAAAAACGGTTCGTAGTTGGCTTGGGGTTCATTGTGGCAAAAGAATCGGTAATCAGTGGAGGCCAGATTAAAGATTTCATAAATCATGGTTTAGTGGATTAAACGGTTATCTTTTTTTATATAAGAAACTATAATCCCACTGATTAATGGGGAGATTGAGTATAATTAGAGAACACATTTTTACTCTAAGAATTCAGTAAAGTCTAAAAAAAATTTGTGAGAGATAATCTCGCGAAGTCTATAGTGGTTGGCATGGAAGAAATTATGTTGAAGGCTTTATTCAGAATGTAGTGTTCTCTTAAGACTCAGTACATGGAGGTGGAATCTACTATACATGAGAGAATGAATTATGTAATTGGAGTGTGGTGGGAGAGATATGGTACACGGAAGAGAAGGAATTCCATAAACATAGAACAGTCCACGTACATTGGGTATTTCGCAGTGGAGGTTCCCAGAATTGGTACGCGATCACAAAGGCGGAGGTAGTTCGTGGAAGATGGGCGGTTCGTGGAAGGGGTGGAAGTACATGAAGAAGGTGTCTCGCATACCAAACTCAGTACTCACTACATGAGAGAAGAATGTGGTTTGAAATTTGAACAAAGAAGCTTGTGACATCTTCAAATCATTTTTTGAAAGTATTTTCTGTTATCCAGCAGTGCTCAGGAAGGTGGACTTCATCTATGGGTGAAAATGGAACATTAACAGATCATCTACCTATAGTTAGGAATGCATGAATTCTTGAAAATTAAGGGACCTACATGTCCATTAACTATGTTTGACCCAAAAGTCCATAAACTGTGAGTGGATTCCATTCCAAGATTAGTTAGTGAAGGAAGAGGTAGACGGTGACCCCTTCCACCAGCAATGAGCTAGAGAAAGAGGCATAGAGAGTGACCCTTTGGAATTTACTGAGCATACCCAAAAAAATTTAAAGGTAGTGAGCCTGGGCATAGAAGATCTACTTTGAACATTGTACTCATTATTGGTAGTGATTATTAGTGAATTTGGAACATAGGCACAATCTCATTGTATGCTCCTTGGACGTAGCCCAGTATGGGCGAACCAAGTAAAAATCATTATGTCATGTGCATGATTTCACATCTATTCGTATATTGCTACGAGAGGAAGAGAAAATTCAGTTTTTTTCTAACAATGAAACAATATCCAAACATGTGAAATTTTTATTCTCTCATACCCTGATTCACCCCCCCCCCTTCAAAATATTCAAGCTAGTGTACCTAACAGTAAGGGAGTACGGTGTTTCCTTGCTCAACAATCCCTAACCATCATATCACAACATCTATAAAAGTTCATTATAACTATAAATGGAATAGAAAATTACCTCCAATAAATTTCTTTAGACAATATTCCTTATTTATTAGAAAGGAATAATCATTATTAAAACATAATAAATACTGAAGAACCTCTTATTCATGTCATTATCTGAGTTCAATTCCTTTTAAAACATCACAATTCATATGAATCTATTTATAAAGCATAAACAAAGGGCATGGACTTACCATCCCTAGTGTTCATTCCATTTAAAACAAATTGAATCATTTTAAGAAAAAAAACCCATCATTAATAATACATTTCACTTGATAAATTCCATATAACTCATTCAATCCATTAAATCATAGACAAATCATTTATAAGTCTCAAGGGGTCACTAAGAGGGGGTATGGGGAATAAGTCAAGTGCCTACATGGGAAATTCAAACTATATGAAGGTCAAACACCTTAGAGGTTCCTTCGAAACCATTGAATACTCACGTATCAAGGGACATTACATTTAAAACCTATTCTGTTTGAAAAAACGAATTTATGGATGTTAAAATAATTATACTTATTGGCCAATTCCACCTAGAACTCACCATGGGTGACCATATAAGGTGCTTATAACCTATGAGATACAAAACAAGGTTCAATGGGTGCATAATAAGGTACAATGGTCCTTTCAATATAAATAAATCAATAAAATGGAGATTCTTGAAAAAAGATAACAACCATCACAATAGTGTAATTAGAAATGAAGAAACTCAAAATGATGTGACTACCTACCTCATTGTCGTAGATGACGCCTTGCTTGATATTGGCCTCATATTCGAAGCATGTTGGAAAAAAATTGAGAGATGTTCTAATGACTTGAAAAAAAAGACAAATGATCCTACACCAAAATTACATAATGGATGCCAAGATAAACATATATTTGAATTGAGAAACTATGGGATCTTATTGAAGTAGATACAACACTTCTAACAAATTGAAGATTGGACACCAGACATAATACTTAGCTCAATTCCTAGATTTATGTGTTCTTGATCTCAAAAGGTATAAGAACCATGTTTCAACTACTCAAGGGGTGAAGGGAAAATATAAAATAAGGTTAAAACATAAATGAGGGGAAAATGGTATTTCACCCCAAAATTTGGGGGTACACGGTTATTGAAACGTGCACAAACCATGCATGTCTATCTGTAGAGAAGTGTGCCCCACATAGTTAGGAACACTGTTTAAATAATCATGTACAAACTATGAAAATAGCCTCTGTCTCAATTCTGTAACTGGATGCAAGGCCGTGCACTCTCAGTCACACAGTTTCAAACAAAAAATTTCACCATGTCTGTTTTTTCCATTTCATAGTTCTAGGCTCTGAACGATTCCCAAACACCCCAAAGACTTTCAGGAATTGATTTGATATTAATATTATGTCCATTTAAGGAAAAAATGAAAACCTAAAAAATTTGTACCTTAATGAAAATATTGACCATTACAACCTCCCCTCCTTAAATTAACTCGAACCTGAGTTGGACTTTTTTGGTCAAAGAGGAATCTTCATCAAAGAGTTATGACCACTGATCTCATACATCATCTTCCCATTCCCATGTTTCATCATGTGTCTGGTCGTGCTTCTATATCACCCATACCAAAAAAAAATCTTGCCTTAGAGTTTCTTCACATTATTATAAAAAATACACACTGGATACTCTTTATGGAAACCATAAATATTCTATTCAACCTCATCATGTTGAAATATTTGTGATGAGTCTGGATAGTATCGGAAAAGATGAGATACATGAAAGGCAACATGCATAAACTAGTATTTATAAGGAATAACCCACTAGTAAGCAACGGGATTGATCCTTTTCATAGCCTCTACGGGCAGAATGGACCTCAGTGAGATCGTACCCTACTTCTGAATAATTCTATTCCATAACCTGGGTGAGACTCACAAGAAAATATGGTCCCTGACCTCAAACTCAAGAGGTCATCATCGTCTGTTGGAATACGACTGTTGTCTGGACTGAGCTATCAACATGTTCTTTCTGATCAGATGGAGATTCTATGTAGTCTCTTTAATGATACGTGGACCAAGAATAGTGCCTTCCCATACCTTTTTCCATCACAAAGTATAGTGGCAAGGACTACCATATAAGGATTCATAAGTACCCATCTTGATGGTAGACTAAAATGTGTTATTATAAGAAAACTTGAGGTTGGGAATATTCTTCACCCAGAAACCCCCAAAGTCATGGACACATTTATTGAGAATGTCTTTTATCACCTATATCATATTATCTATATGTCCATTAGTTTTCATATGATAGAATGTGCTCAGAAGTACTACATATCCAAGGCCTTCCACAACCACTGCTAGAACAATGACGTGAAAGGAATTTCTTCATAAAAAATGATAGATCGAGGATATCCATGAAGATTTAAAACCTCTTTGACGTGAATAATTCCTAGCTATTCTACCTATAAGTTCTCTCGTATAAGTAATAAGTGTGTGACCTTCATTAGATATCCAATGAAAACCCACATTGTATCGTTTCAATGGGGTGATTTGGGTAGACCAGTCATGAAGTCCATTGAAACATTATCCAATTTCAACCCAGAAATGGAAAATGATGTAGAAGTCCATTCAGTAATTGATGTATAACTTATAGCTACTAATAGGTGGAACATCATGTGATGAATCTAGAAATATTTCATTTCATACCAGGACACCAATACTAGTGTCGTAGATCTTGATACATTTTAGTGACACTAGGGTGAACCGCCCATGTTAAGGTATGAAATTCCCTTATAAACTTTTCTATGATGTCTATTGGGACCCATACTCACCCATGTAACTATAAGGTATCATCCCCATAAATGATCCAATATAAAGAATTAACTTCATGAAAGACACTTTCCCTTAGGTAAGTACCTTTAGAATCAAATAGTTTCCTCATTCATACCCATTCTATAAGTGTAGAAGTCACTACTGAGGCTAATAGGATAGTCTAACCATGGTCCTTTTGAATCTCAATGTGAATCTATGAGAATAAGTAAACAAGATTCCATGTTTTACTGGATTCTTTAACCGCCAGTGTCTGAGTCTTCCAACTCAAAGCATCAGCTATTGAATTCCCTTTCCTAGGTGTGTAGGCAAGCTCAAAATCAAATGATTATAAGTAATCATCCCACCTACGCTGACTGAGATTCAAATCGAATAGTTTAAATATTTACTATAGGCTCCTGTGTTCCATGACCACCAAAAAAATTTCTCTATGTATATTGTCTCTCTAAAAAATAATGCATGCACAACACAAGCGAGCTCGATGTCATGCATCAGGTTATTCCCTTCATGAGGCCCCAACTAATGGGACCCTTATGCAATGACTCTCTCATCCTGTTTCAGAACTAATTCAATCCCAATACCTGATGTGTCATGGAATATGTTGTAGCTCTTTCCTAGATCTATATGAATTATTATCAACACTGAAGTCAAATAGACCTTCAACTACTAAAAGGCTTATTCACAGGGTTCTAACCATTGGAATTTCACACCCTTCATTGTCAATCCTGTAAGTGGAACTTCAAGGTGTGAGAAAACATGGATTAAGAACCTGTAATATCTAGCCATCCTCAAGAAACTTAGGATGTCTATTAAATTCTTTATATTTTCCTAGGAAACTATAGGACTAAATTTATCTAGTTCTACTAAATCTCCAAACTCTGAGATGATATAACCTAGGAAGTGGACGTATTAATCCATAATTAGTGTTTACTAATATTATCATAGATTTGATGCTCTCTCAATGTATTCAGCATGTTCCCAAGATGGTTTCCATGGTCATTTCTAGAAAATTAATACACCAAGATGTCATTTACAAAAACTACCACAAATGAATCTTGATACGGGTGTAAGACATGATTCATAATATCCTAAAAGACCGCAGTTGCATTTGTGTGACTAAACGGAATGATCAGGTACTCATAGAGGCCATACCTTATCCTGAAAGCTATGTGAGATATATCTAATGTTCTTAATAACACATGATGATATCCCAACCTCAAATATATCTTTAAAAACAATTTCTCTCCTTGGATATGATCAAAGAGGTCACATATTCTAGGCAGTGGGTACTGATTCTTTATAGTGAGCTGATTCAAATAGTGGTAGACCACATAGTCCCTAAGGGTACCATCTACCTTCTTGGAAAAAAATAACTAGTGAACTCCTAGGAGAATTTTAAGTGCATATGAAACCATTATACTCTAGATCCTCCAATTTCTTCATTAGCTCCAGAATCTCATTTATTTCCATCCTCTATGGGGGGAGGTCACATGTATTACTCCTAGAAAAAGCTTAATGGTGAATTCTACCTCTCTCACAAGAGTTAGACTAATAAATTCATCATAAAATAGGTCTATGAAATGATCCACTACATGTGTAAAGGTGTGGGTAATAACCCTTTATCATCCAAGAAAATACTTTAAATTTATTCTATAACACTTCCCATCTTCTGCTACTTGGGTCGAGATCTAGTCACACAGACATCTCATTTTCACTTATGCACATTCTTAACACCCTATGGTGATGTAGACATCACCCTCTAATGATAGAAATCAATATGGGATTGATAGGGAAATAACCAACTGATCATGATAATTACATCAAATCCTTTCATGTTGAGGGCATAAATATTCCATATGAATATGTAATCACCTATCTCAAGGGGAAAGTCCTTATAATGGTGAACACCCTTTGATCCAATACCTAATGGTGTATCAAGAATCATAACGCCATATTAGTGTTTTATCATGAATCCTAGACTCACAGTTATTTACTCAGATATAAATTAGTGACACATGCCTCTATCAAATAATGCAGACAATAAAGTCAACATTACTAGAATTATACCTTCAACTACATAAGGGCTAGCACTCTGATCCTGTGTCATGGTTAGAATCCATGTAACTGGCCTATATTACGGCCCTAAGTCACTGCCTAACTACCAGGAGAATGACCACTCTGTTGGTACATATAATTATAATTATGAATGCCTCTTCATCAACTACCACCTCAGCTTAATTAACCGGTGGTATTCTAGATGCATGACTGTCATGATCCTATTAACCCCGCTTTAGAACAAGGAGTAAGTGTATACCCTTGATCGATTGGAACTGGAGGGAAATTATTGTAAAATCTATAGAGATTTCCAATCATCCCTCAACCTCTACACTCGATAGGATCTCATAGACCTTGAGACTTGATGTGCCCTAGCTTCCCACTTTGGTGAAAGATAAGGAAACTTTGTGCATGAGGAGCCTAACAACTGCTATGTATATGAGTAGTCTCAAAAATCCTCCTCCATCTAAAATAAGAACCACTATAATAAGTAGGTGTCAATCCACTATGACTCGCAATATCAAATTCCATGAGATTATACTCTATAATAAGGGCTTGGTTGATGAGTTCATAAATATTCATCAATCTGAACACATTGACCTATGACTGGATGGTGTAAAACATCCCATCCTCAAATAAACTAGAAGTCCTAAGATCATCAGAATCTAGAGAGGTAAATCGATGCTTCTATATAAAATGTGCAGCGTATTTCATAACTAGCTTGCTCCATTTTTTCAAGTTCATGAATTCTCTAGATCTATCAGCCCTCTGAGTCTGGGGAATGAAGTTGTGGTAGAAGATGGTTTTAAATTAAGCCCAAACCATATCATGATGAAAACCAACATGGGTGACAAAATACCACCACCTCTTGGAAGATTCATAATGAATATAAGATATTAGCTTGACCTATTTCTCTGGAGGCGTCTCTATATGCTCGAATATAGGTAAGATTTCTTTGATCCAAGACTCTATAACATGAGGTCTTCCATCCGCCCGAAAAGGTGGGATGATGTTATTGCTAAAACTGGGGATTCAAATAATTCATACTTGGGGTAGGTCAAACTACACCATAAATAAACTATAGATTATGAATAAAACCCTCTCATAATTGCGCATCAGTTCCCATATATAGAACATTAAGTGGATCCATAGGTGGATCTACAAGAAGAATAATTGGAAAATCATAGTCTTCCACCTTAGCTATGTGGTTGTCACTACCTTTAGGGAGTTGGACTGGAATATTTCATGGTGGTATAATGCTAAATTTCCAAACCAACCCCTGAAGAGATATTTATTCAAGTATAACAACTACATCTAGGAAACTAGGACATGAGTAAATTCTTCTTATAAAAACATCCCCCCATCTATGACTGATAGAGCTAATATTTTCATTGTTTTTATATGTATTTAAATTATTTAAATCCTATTAATTTATCAATGTGATCTCATTTACAAAAAAAATTGAATTTATGGGTTTTTTGTGATAAAATGAGAAAAGTTATTAATTCTATAAATTTAACAGATTTTAATCACTAGGCTATTTTCAGTATAAATTTTAAAATACTAATCCAATTTGAGTGATTATTTTTTATGAATTTATTGATTTATTTTATTAAAATTTGTTTTCAGGACTAAGAGCTAATTCAAATAAAATGGTGTCCGAAAAAAACAAAATGTTTAACAGTTGATCGGGAAGACATCATGGACCCTGCCTCCATAACCAATGCATAAATCGGGACACAAACCTCTAATTGAAGTGATTCCACCAATAATTGAAAGAAGATACATTGGAAAATTTCTAAAATTAAATTTAAAGAGTTTTTTCACCAATTATGGGGTGAATTGGATGTTATACATTAAAGAAATAATTTTTCAATTCTCATCTATAAAAATTCAGGCTCAGTATTAATTTTATAACATCTATTTGATGAGTCAAATAAAGATTAATTGTTTTGTAACAATGAAAACCATATTTCAAAACAAATTTTATGAATACACATTTTCTGAAATCGAACATTTTATGGGGATAATACATGGATACTTTCGAATGAATATTTTATAACTATAATTTCAAATGTTGACTACCATTATGTCCCGAAACAAATTAAAAGGTCTATTGTGACACACTAATGCCTCTTCCATGCCTATAAATAAAAGCATAGAGGTGGATGTAGATAATATAAACTATAGTGGTAATCTTGGGATGAAATACATGTTTCATAATTTCTATTTTCTTTTTTTATTTTAGTTTTCTTTTCCCATGTAATGCATTCATATTTTTTTATATTAATCTGTTTACTTTTCTTCTAACATTATTATTTCTCTTACAAATCTAATTATATTTCTCTCATCCATCATTCCATAGTAATCTATATTCACTTTTATATGTCAAGTGAAGGACCCAAGGCTTGACCCTATATGAGGTTTCAATAATTTCATTATTATTGTGATTCAATTGAACGTTTTTTAAATTTATTTTTCATCAATGCAGGAGTATTTCATGGGTGTGGTGGTCATCCACCAAGGAATAATTTCTAATTTCATTCATTTTAATTTATTAGTCCAGTTTCTCCCATTATATCAGGGAAACCATCCATATGGTAGAGTTGGGTTTTTCTGAAGAGATTAAATGACATACAGTGGAGTCGAGTCATTTAGGAAATGCCTTCTCAGTTGAGGTGTTATCTTGTTTGACTATTGTAGAAGATGGGGTTTGGTATTCCAAAGCCATGTTAAATTATTACACTCAATAAATAAATGTAAAATAATTCATCAATGAGGTTTCAACAGATGAATTATAATATTTAATTTAAAAAATTAAAAAATAATGAATGAACCCAGGTTATCAAACCCTTGACCAAGACCTTTCTTCCATAATTTCATTCTATATTAATCTACATTTAGATTTCAATTTTTCATTGCATTATTTTAATTTCCTGATTCCCAAAAAATCCAAAACCATCACTTTCATTAATAAATAAAATAAACAAAAATAATTAGAATATAAGAACTAGAATTTTATATTGAACTTACTGTAATGCTCCTCAAGTGATATGACCATGTTCAGACATAGTGCATGATTTGGAAGATAAATTTTAATTTTTCACACCCTATGATAGGCGTACGTCAAACCTTGTATTTCTTATGGGGAGAAAAAAGGTTATTTCAATCATTTTTTATATTCACATTTTTTTAAAAACAACCATTGTTTGCATTATTAAAATAACTATAAAAAATTATTTTCCCATGATGTTTTCAGATGCGTATTTTTTCAATTCATGGAATAGTTACCCATATGTGTATGAAAAAATTATTTAATCACTCTTGTCCATGGGGGATAGTGTTCTCTTATTTTTAGACATGTGATGTCATTATGGAAATCAAATAATGGGGAGTAGGAATTCAAGGAATTCATAGTTGGCCTAAGGTACGACATGAACAGACAAATTTTTGAAGTGATGGCTCGGGAGCTAACCGAGTTCTCCCATTACATTACAGAATTTTATCAAGTGGTGAAGGTTGAATAAGATTTATCTTCAGACTTCCCTATTTTTTCTGAGGAGATCCATAATGGAGGATCCTAAATACCTACCAACATCTAATGATGATCAACACTAGGTGGAAGTTTTCATTGAATATTGATTCCAGCTGAACCAACTCGGGGAGATGATACATTCTTAAACTAAAACTCATTTAATTTTATTGAAACTAATATGAGTATCTCTCCTAATTTTATTGAATTTTATGAATCGGTTGATTATTATTATTCCTTATAGGATGAAGAGGGAAAAAAATTTCACATGCTGAGAAACACTTGGTTCTCCATGAATATTTTGAACATTTAATTGAGGGAATACAAGAGAAGATCCCAGTGCCTCTTCCCGAAAAACCAAATCTAGAAGATGATAAAATTAAATGTGAGTATTTTAATGGACATATAGACCAGCCACTAGATTGTGAAGAAAAAATTTCACAAGTAGAAACAAAGGAGGAGGGGGTTTCATACATCATCACACCCCGACCATGAAAACTATACCCCATTACAAAGGGGGAGATATGGTGTACTCTATACATTGAATTCTCCAAAACAAGAATAAAGAAATGAAAGATTGGAATAATAGCATGTGGTAGTCCCTATCCATGAAACTCCACACACTGATAGATTATGGATAGTAGCTGGTACGACCCTTCTGGAGGTAGTAAAAATTTAGGGCCCACTTGGGGGATTGTACTTTGATTTATACTTTACTTTTTTCTAGTAATTTAATTTTTAATAATAGAAATTTAGAACTCGAATTTAGTCTTAGGAATTATTCTAGCATGCATCCCACTATATCTTATCTTTTTTAGATTAAATGTAACGATCCTTTTTCTTAATAATGTAATTTTATTTTTGAGGTTCATTATAGTAAAAAGAAGCCCCAAATATCCAAAGAGAAAAGAGAAACAATATTCATTTACAAATGGAGTTCACTTTTAATTTTTATATTTTAAACTCATTACAATTCTGTCCAAATCTTGATTTGATATTTAATTTGAAAATTACATGTCAATTCAAGAATTAACACTTTACTAGACTTATCTAGGAAACATGAGTTTATTAGGAATCTAGTGATTCCATGTTTTATATTTCAATGATAATGTAATTGAAGAAGTAAAATTTAGAATAGAATTTTTAAAGTGGATAATGGATATTGAAATGAGGACTCAAGGTTTAAGGGATTCAGTTAATTCATGTAAATTAAATTTCCCTACCATGTTTCATTTATTGAATTTATGAAATTCTTGTGATTTAATTTATTATTATTATTATTGTCGTGGGGGATTTTACAAAATCATATGTCCCATTCCTGAAATGTTTTCTAGACGAAGTACTTCCTATTTATTCTTGAGAATATTTCTTGAGTGATCATGGAACATGTCACCTGCCAGAACTTGTATTAAAACATGTCAAAGATACTGATTTAAAAACATTTAATATGATTGAGGAATCTTTTAAAAACAATTATCCTTAAAAGGCCACCTTTACATCAATCATTCCTTAGCTCATAGAGACCATGAATAAAATTTATAGGGATAATCAATGTTCCAATCAATTTTTATCCATTCCTACCGAACTCTTTGTATTTGCATGCTATTTTAAAGATGAAGTATGGGGTGAAGGGATTCGTGGTAAATGTGATGATTTACATTGTAAAGAAGAAGTGTGGTCGTGATTATTGTGAGAATTAAAAAAAAATTTGGAATAATTAATTTTACACAACTATTTCCCACATATTGAAAAAAAATTAAAAATAAAACCAAAACAAATAAATGATAAGAATGAGTTGTTATTTGGGAAAAAATAACCATTATTAGACCTATGATTTTGATCATAAATGGTTAGGTGGTGGTTGTGAGGCTTATCGTAAAGAGTAACTTTTGAAAAACAAAAAAAAATAAAATTTTAATTGAAAAATAACAAAAAATAAAAGTACAAAAAATACAAAGGGTGAACAAATCATTCATTATGATTAAACTGGTCAGGAGATTTGATTTGAGTTTTGATGGAAGTGGGAGTTTCAACTTTTAAGGGGAGAATTTAATTACACTTTTTGATATCATGAATAGCATTGAAGAGATAAATCTCCTACTTAGGAATTAATTTTTAAATAAGCAAATCCTATCAACCTTAGGCCTCAGAGTTAGATAAACCATTATTAAAAATTCCTCAGGATTTTATGTTCCTTTTTTGCTTACAAAGTGTAGAAAGTAGTTAATTTAAATGACTATGGATATAGATCATTTTCTCATGATATGATCCTAACTCCACCAGAATTTTATCATGAGAGATGAGAGAAGATATTAATAGTCAAGGTAAATAATTATGCAGCATGTTCAATAATAATAAAATGATAAGCTTGAATGAATGAAATTAGAAGCCCCATAATTTTTTTCAAAGGGTAAAATTAAAATAATTGAATTGATTATTCCACTGAAAAATGAGAAATTAAATAAATATTTTATGTGGATTTTTGAAATTTTGATTTGACATTAAAAAATTTTATATTTTATTACTTTGGAATTTGAATATTGGTAATATGGGTATCCTCTAAATTTCATGTTGAGATTTTATGATTGAGGAAAATCATAGTTTAAGTCTGGGAGAATTGATAGATAAATTATTTTACAAATTTTTATATGTATTTAAATTATTTAAATCCTAACAATTTATCAATTTGATCTTATTTACAACAATTTTATATTTATGGGATGTTTTGGGAAAAAATGTATAAATCTCTTAATTACTGAAATTTAATAGATTTTAATCATAAGGCTATCATGGGAATAATTTTTAAAATATTAATCCAATTTGTGTGATTATATTTTTTGCCTTATCCCTTGGTTTTTTTCTTCATATTTTTCAGTATTCCCAAGAGAATATTCGATAAAACATGAGGCTTTAAAAAATTACTCAAGTTCCATAACTATTTGGGTGGACAACATGGACCCAACCTCTCTAACAGAAGCATAAATTGGGATACACACCTAAAACTTAGGTGATTCTACCTAAAATTTAATAAGGATATATTTTATCATTTCTAATAAAATTTAAGATCATTTGCAATCATTGAGGGGGTTGTTGGACATTTTACATGAAAGGAAGAATTTGGAAATTATCATCCATAAAACATTATGCTCAGTATTAATTCGATAACTCTCAATAAAGGATTCCAATCAAGCTAAGATTTTGGGAAACTATTAAAAACACATTTTAAAACAACATTAATTAATAAATTTATCCTCATTTTATGATTTTTATAGGTACAATATGTGGATTATTTTGAAATAAAATTCAATAATAGAAATTTCAACTGTTGACTACCATTATGTCATGAAACAAATTAAATGGGTTGTTAGGACATGCCAAGGACTCATCCATGACTATAAATAAGAATATAGGGGTTTATTAAGAGATTATAGACTAGAGATGGAATCTTGAGATGAAATCAATGTTTTAGGATTTCTATTTTATTTTCTTTTTATTTTAGTTTTAATTTCTCATGTAACACATTCAACTTTTTTTATATTAAGGTGTTTTCTTTTCTTATTTCATCTGTCTTTATCTTATATATCTAATTTTCTTTTTCTATTACATATTTCCATCATGATATCTATTAAATTTTCAATGAAAATTCGCTAACCCAAGGCTTGTACATGTGGGAGGTTTCATGGTGTCTTTTTTATTAAGAATCGGTAGAACTTGTTTTAAATTAATTTGTGGTGGATGTAGGAGTATTGGATGGGTGAAGTGGTTTTCCACCAAGGCACTATTTCTAAATTCATTTTTTTTCATTGATTAATTATTTTTCCATCCCTTCTCTTGGTAAAACCCTTCATACGTTTGAGTCGGTTTTTCTTGAAGAGATGAAACAACTTACAGTGGAGCTACGTCTTTTAGGAAATGCAATCTCAGTTGAGGTGTTATCTAGTTTTACTATTGGGGATGTGGAGTTTGGTACACCGAAGGACTAATAAATTCTAACACTCAATAAATCAAGGTAAATTAATTCAATAATGAGGTTTCACCAAATGAATTATCAAATTTAATTTAAAAATGTAATGAATTAACTAATATTATCATCCCCTAAACGAAGACCTTTCTCCCTTAATTTTATTCTGTATTAATCTGTATTTAGATTTCAATTTTTAATTGTATTATTTTAATTTCATGATTTCAAAAAACTCAAAAAAAATGATCTTTTTCAATAAGAAATAAAAACAATAAAAATTATTAGAATAAGTGAACTATAATTAATGTTTGAACTGACTACAATTCTCCACAAGTGAGATGACACATATCAGCCACTGTGTTGTATTAGGAATATAAATGTTCTTTTCTCACGCCCTATGATAGGCGTACATGAATTCCTACTTCAAAATCATGTTCTATAATGTATAATAAACCATGAAGTTCCATAAGAACAAATAATGATACCCCACTACCCACTACTAATCTTGGGTTTGAGTCTATGTCCCTATTTCACACACACACACACACACACACATATATATATATATAAGATTATTGTTTCAAATTAAAAATCTTTTTCATTTGGAATTTGTGCTTTTCAAATTATCAATCACTTTATATGGTTGAATTAATTGTTTTTCCATTTCCAATACATAAGGTACGATACACCTTATGAACCAAATATGGCATCCACTTAACCCATACCATAACACGTAATATCTCATGTGACCGATGGTCCATAGCTCAATGTGACATAATTTACTACTTAAGGTGTCTACTTTAACCTATTTTGGAAAACAAATTATGTTATGTTGGTCACTTTAAGAATCAATTATGTTTCCAATTAATGAAAAAGATTCAACAAAATTCAATTAATATTCAAGAAAAAATAAATCTACAACAGGAAAATGCATTATAAAAATAAACATGGCATGAAAAAATTCAGAGCATATTCATCCTTATGTTCATAATATTGATGGATGTAACAATTTTCCTTGAACTCATATCATCAGGATAAGGATAAAATAAATCCTCAATTAGAATAATAATTATCATAACCACAACAAAACATGTGTGTCACACAATGTTTAAATGATAACAACAATAATAGGAAAAGTAATAACAATATATATAATTTAAGAAGCTCATATTTTACCCAAAACATGGGTTCAAAACACCAAATAATTTCTTATAACCATTTTCCAACAATCCCAAATCACCAATATATTTTCTTCAAATAATAAAGAAAGAAACGAATTTCTCTCATACCAATTTGTGATGTCCCAACTAGGGATCCACTCAACCTGTGCCCCGAGTCGGTGGGTCACATGACCACATGCACCCCTCCTTGTATGCCAAATGCTACTAACTAATAGTGAGGGAGTAAAGATTGTATTATTGGGAGACTATATCCTCATGTTAGAGTAGCACAACATATAAAACATGTAACAATCAATAGCAGAATAATAATATAACCAATCCGAATCAGTAAATCGTGGAAGCGTAGATAAACAAACAAAATGTATAAGCAGTGGAGAAGTAAATAATCTGAACTAATGAAAAGATATTCCAAATCCACATTGTCAGTGTTAATATATATTCATGGCATGCTATAATAAAAAAACAAACAAATTACACCAGTATACTATAAAGTAATATAAAAAGTTGAAAGGTAAAAATATCTATAGAAAACATGATCCTATGCCCGATCCTCTTCTCTTAATCTAAACTATAAGTGAATCAACAACCTGAAATAGGGATTTTAACCTTATAAATTCCTATATAAAGATAATCTTATCAGGTACCAATGGTATACCGAGTAGGGTGTGACATTAAAATCTCAATATGCCACAACCAATGATGTCAACCTGTGATCTAAGCAGTTCTTGTAACTAAACAGTGTGAAGATAAAATTATATAAGTAATGAAATGCTAAAATAAATAACCACCTCACTTAAGTTCTTATAAGACACATGGTGAGTCTACTTAGTTCATCCCATGGATGGGATGATTTTATGATCATATAACTATATGAATTTAATTGGTAATATATATATATATATATATTATAAAAAACATGTCTTAACATACATTAATGTTACATCACTTTTGCAGAATACTTAAATCATTATAAAAACAAACTCTCAAAGACCGTACTAGTCTTGTTCCTCTGGAAACATGTAAACATAAACACAACTACATATGTGAGCTACATTAGATCCCACTATGTTCTTCTTGACTATAACCCTTCTAACACATATCAAACTAAATAAGTATGTATATAACCTAGGTGTATTGAAACATAAAAAGGGGTGAGCTTAGATGCTCAGTAAGGGTAAACATTAGAAACTTGTAAATACAAACATGATAAAAGGGGTATGAGAATGTGATCATAACATTAAAAGTTCGTACCATGTATATAAAAGATCATAAAACTAAATCATGTAATAATATATATAGTTCATTAGATATAAATCACAATAAATTATAGAACATAATTCATAAAATTATAATATAGAAATAAACCATGTAATGTGGTATACACATAATTATATAATATGATTTCCATAGTAGTAAAGGCATCACAGCCAAGACCATGTTTGTAGTGTGGGATCACTCCCCATATCATATTGGTAGTAATAGTTCCCTCACATGGGTATCAATGTAGCATTACTTCACTTATCATACTATCTATGTAGTTATGGTTCACTCTCATTGACATCTTAGTAGTCGAGGTTCACTTCCAAGACCATATTAGTCTATCTCATGAGATATAAATCTTTACTCAATGCATTGGAGGTAGATATAGGTCCCACCCATATCATCATGAAATCATACATACATGTTTCACAAAATCATAAACAACCATATCATAACCCATGAAATGAAATGGGTATCATAAATAGGTAATAATATCATTACCTGTGGAAAAAGGAACAATCTCATAATCATTTCATCAAAAATATAACTTGTGAAATAAAAAAATATTTCATAAACTTATGACCTATGAAAGTAAAATTGTTTTCAAAAATACCATGAAATAGATCATAAACTACTTAAAGAAACAATATGAATGTAACCATTAGATAATTACCAATAAAGGCATGAGTAACATCAACAGATGTTATTATAGATGGGAAATAATTTTGAAATATCTTATAAAAGCACTTTTTGAAGAATGTATCCTTCCACATTGGAATTTTATTTTTAAAACATTATAACTTTTTATAATTATTTTCCTTATAAATTTTTTTTCAAATTATAATTGATTCTATAAAAAAATTAAAACCTTTTTCCTTGTGACGTCTAAAGATGTTTGTAAACAATTTCAAAATTTTATTCTCTAAAATATTATAAAGGGATCTTAAAATAATTTTTGAATACAAATTATATTAAATAAATATCCTAGAATGGGTATGAAAATACCCATATATATAAGCATAAAATAAATTCATTGGAAGCATATAAACTAATCAATGTAAGTTAGTGGTGAATAAGTCACGTATCTCACATAAATAAAGAGTGAGATGAAATTCATTTACCTTATGTCTTGACTCTCTTCATACTCATACAATACTCTTGTATAATAAATATAAATTAATTATACATATTTCAATAAACCATATTCTTATAACTCATACCATATATGGTTTGATTAATACTTTATATTACCCACTCATCGATAATTATATGTTAATATTTCTCTTCGGGTAACATTAGCATTGATCGTCGCATGTGTCTTAATTTGTTATATTGTTGGTCCTTATATTTATATCATGATTCCCAAAATGTAAACTATGATTTAAATATAATTTATATTCATTATATTCATATTATGATAATTCATATAATATATAAGTATCAAATTGAATACACTGTTCATGGGGATGGAAAGTTGTATGAACTCTTAAACGCTATTTTTTTCTAATTATCGTGTTGAAAGAATGAAAGTAAATGTAATGTATGTAAATATGCATATATATATATATACTATCACTAGTGTATAATTAATATTCCATTAATATTATATATTTTTACTAAGAAAATACTTAATACATTCCATATGATGTTTGAATGAATCACATCGTTTTGAGGAGGCGGTAGTCCATACATCCCCAAATGAAGTTATCGTATAACCACAATCTGGAAATCATGATGGAATTTTGAATATAGAATTTATATAATATTAAATAGGTTATAATATAAATAATAGAATATTATTTTACTATAAGAATATTTTTAAGACCGTTCATGAAGGAGTTAATGGAAATGAACAAAAATAGAATTCACGGAGGTGATTAACCATCATAACTTGGAAAACAATTTCATTTATTTGAATAAGAGGATGTGAGAAATGATATGGATATTATATATTTCACTAAAAACATAAAAATCCAGTCTATACATGAATCCATATTTATCATGTATTGATGGATGAAGGAATTGAGTAGAAAATAGAAACAGAAAATAAATTAAGAGAAGTACATTGAGAAAATTACCACTTTAATATCCCCTCCTTGAAAGACCCATGAGGACCTTGGATTTGTCTTTTGGTGTGACCCAAATCACTTTGAAATGAATATAGTGAGGAGGAGATTTTTGGGAATATATTTTAGGATATCCAAGTCTTTTTTGGTTGAAATGGGTAGGTTATGGGTGGTATTTATATTTTATGAGTGGTGGGTTCAAGTGATTAAATTATTGATTATTTTATATTTCAAGCTAACCACATTGAGGTGGAAATAATTTCAATGAATTAGAATTTAAATTAATGTTTTTCTAAATTTTAGGGTAAATAAAACCCTCAACCAACCATTAAATTTTGTATTTTTATGTATTTTAAGCCTTTACCCTTTTCAATTTAACTTGTTTCATTTTTTACCTACACTACGGTAAATAATTTTTTTACCATTGTAAATTTTTTATACTAGAAAAATGAAATTTAATTTAAAACATAATTTTTACACTATAAATAAAAATATGTAATCTATTTTTCCTGATTCAATTCATATAATTTGAATAACTAGATATAAATTAATTCCATAGAAAAAATGAAAAGTGGGTTTTAAAAGTGAAACGTTCCAAAGTTTGACATATTTCAATATCTAATTTAAATGTGAAATTAATTCAATGACCTAAATTGGATTTATTGAAAAATTTATTGTCTTACTAAACTTTTAAACCAATTAAAAATATAATTTTTCCTTCAAAATAAATTATATGAAAACGTAGTTTTAAATTAAAATCTATTATTTTTAAATATTGATTAAAAATTGAAACCTTACAGAAGAAAAAATCATCCTAACAAAATATTTATGTTTCTATTCAAAATATGTAGTTTATTTTGAAATATTAAATATATAACAGTGTCAAAATTGGATTTAAGAAGGGTTATCCATTAAAAGGTAGTAAAACTACCATAATAAAAATATTTGGTTTTATGTAATAAATTGAATTTATTCTTATCTTATTCCTAAAAAATATGTTTTATGAATATAAAAAAATATAATTGGATATATAACATATATATTACATAAAAATTAATTAATAATTGTAATTCATTTAATTTATTAGGATTAAAATAACTTATGAGCATAATAATAGTTTCTTATAAAAAATATTCAATTTACATTCAATTCGTTCTTATATTAATTTCCAAATAATTTGTAACTAATTAATTCATTTTATATTTTTTAAAAAACATATATTTATATATTTTATTTATTAATATTCAAAAAATATAATTTCACATTTAAGTTTCATTGTATTTTAATAATATATTATTTTTCAAGAAACCTCGGTCATGTGTGTTACGCAAGCCATCAAGGAAAGTCTTTGTTTCATGTAACGAAAACTAACCTAAATTTTACATGTAGAGAAAGCTAAAATTTATGTTTTTTTATTTCATATAAGCCAAACATACTTCTTTAATATAAAATAAACTATTTTCAATCTTACATGAAATGAGAAATATCCAAAATGTTAAATTAATTCAAAAAAATAATTCACAAAATCTCGGGGTGTTACATTATACCCCCTTAAAATAAATGTCACCCATGAAATAACCTTTGTTATAAAAGGATTAATACCTAAAAGTTTCATTTATATAAACCCACATCTTAAAAATGACCACTGAAACATCCCTTAAAAGAGAATGTTTGAATCATAATTGTTACCCGAAATAACATATAACTAGGTTTCCACATAGGATAACATCGGTTCGGAGTGGATTTTGGACATGGATGAAAAGAATAAGTATTTATGGGTTTTTATTGAATTAATAAATAAAAAATTTGAATCGTTAAATAAAAGTTAAGCGCATGAAACTCATAATTTAGAAATAATTTCAAAGGCCATCAGTTCAAAAAATATAAGGTATTAGAACAACATTTTTTATCACTTTAATAACATTGATAAATTCTTAACATATTTCTATAAACAAGATTTCATACTTTGGTTATTCATTGATAAATTTATAATACATCCATTACCTCCATTAATTAATGTCCCAAAATTAACATTCATGCATAAAGCACAAAAATAAAATTTTTATGGATCTTAAGGACCATTAAATAATGCAAAGTGTGATTATTTTTCTCTTTAAAGTCTATATGCCTTAATCTTTAAACGTAAAAATTAACACTACGGATTCATCATTAACATTTATTTATCCAAAATAATTATACATTAACAGGGACATCATGTAGGCTAGTGGTAGATATGAAACCCTTATCATCCTTCGGTCATGGGTTCAAGACACACGGTCATACCCGACATCATTGGAAGTCACCTAACATACATAATGTCATTTTCTAAAACCACACTAATATAATTACTTGAATAAATAAAAATGGACCTCCTTGAAATAAGGTTAATCACAAAATATCCTTTTAAGTAGGGTTATAAATAAAACCTTAATACATAAATAGTGTATCTAGTGTTTAACTTAAACTTTTCATAAATGGATAACCTTATAACCCTTTTCAAAGATGAAAATAAAAAACAGTGTATAGAAGGTCATGAAATAGCTTAACATTGATCCCTCATATATCACAAAATATATCTAGGTTTCTACATTCCAAAAAAGTGAATAACCTCATCGTATATTATATTGAAACTTGAATTACCATAAATATTTTTGGAAAAAATGAATGCATCCTTATTCCAAAGTTTACTTGATATATTTTTTAAAAAAAGAAGTTTCAAACTTCATCCATAAACTACTTTTTCAACAGATCCTTTGAGTTAATCAATATCATCCAGCTTACCTATTCATACCCAACATATCTTTATAAAAAAATTATCTTAACTTAAGGAACATATTAAGAGTTATCTTACCTTAGTCAAAATTTCACTTTGTCTTTAAATCACCTAACCAATCCATTGAGAACATTCAACATAACCTTGTAAATAATGAGTGAAAAATAGAAGTAGAAAAATCCTTGTATATTTCATCATTTATATAGAGTAATTTATTATTCTAAATATATATAAAATTATTATTCTACTTCAACATTATTATATTAACAAGTTTACATAATACCACATTCTTTTCACCTTTCATATGTAGCCTTTTCATCATCAGAAATGTAACCTTTACTCGCACCACCATACTAGTACTATTCATGAGCTTTCAGCTTGAACATTGAGTTTCATATTGACCATTTAATCCACACATGAAACACTTAAACTTTGTTGATGTCTAAGGGAGGCCATTATTCTCATCCATTTAATTACCCGAACTCTTCATTTTTCCATTGCAGTCACTTGCTTTGTGTCCCTGTTTTTCAAATTCAAAACATATTCTTATTATTTTAAGACAACCACTTAGGTGTGTCTTTCCCATTTTTTACACAAAGGAAACTTAATCTTAATTCCTCCACGGTCTCCATTACCCAACTCACAACAAAATTCTTATTTATAATCCTTAGCAAGTCTGAGAGTTGGCTAAGGTACACATTGTTGATCATGTTCCTTTAAAACAGATGAGGCATGATCACAACATCCTTCACTCTAGTGATCATCCCATTTGAATTATCATCAAAATATTTTCCATCATACTCAGTGTTAATCAAGTTCCTTCTGGTTCCCTCCATTGAATAAAACACAGAATAATTGAGTAAGAAACAATTATCACAGTAATGAATCACATAATTATGAAAAGTAACTTATAGGATGTCTATCTTATGAAACCTCCTTTCATATATGGAACCATAGGTTTATCCTAGGTTATTCATAGTCATTTCTATTCAAATACTGAATAATTATTCATTAATAGTTTGTGAAATGTCAAAGAATATCCCCTGAAGTTGTTAAACCAGGTGTGCAGCAAGGCTTGATGTCGTGTATTAGATTACCCAGATTCAAGCCTAAAACATGTTTTCAGAGTTGTTAATCTTAGGTAAATCTATTCCAGAGTCAAATCCACTTTTAATATATAGATATAGATTTATTTATAGGAAACCAATCAATCTATCCTTTACCAAAATTCCATGATTTTCACCTGGTCATTTCCTTCTCATTAGTCTTATACTTAGACATGTCCTTTGAGTTCTCACTAAGGTATTATTATCCTAGATTCCGAAGATTAACTAAACCTTGGCTCTAATACCAAATATAAGAACCCTTTATTAACATAAATTAACATTACATCACTTTTTTGGAATACCTAAAACATTATAAAAACAAACATCCAAGGACCGTACTATTTTAGTGCCTTTGGAAACATGGTAACATAAACACTAATACATAAGTAATCTACATTATCTCCCACTTTCATCTTCTTGACTAGAACCCTTCCTTGAAACATAAAACATAATAAGTATATTCCTAACCTAGGGGAAATAAAAAATAATAATCACTAAGCTTAGATCCTCAGTAAGGGTAAATTATAGAAACATGTAAACATTAACATTAGCATACAGGTTTCAGTACGTGATCATAACATTAAAAAAACATATCATACAAATCAATGATAATAAAAATAAATCATGGAATAAATATTTACAGTTAATTGAACATGAATCATAAGTAAATAAATAACATAATCTATGAAAGTATAATATAGGAATAAATCTCAGATTTGTGGTAGACACAAAATCATATAATATTATTTCCATAGTAGCCAAGGTATGGCGGCCAAGACCATGTTATTAGTATTGGTTCACTTCCCATACAATCATTGTATTCATGGTTCACTCCCAATGAAATATTATTAGTATGAGTTCACTTATCATACCATCATGGTATTCATGGTTCACTCTCATGGCTATCTTAGTAGTCAAGGTTCACTTCCAAGACCATCATACTATATATCATAAGATATAAATCTTTACCCAATGCATTAGAGGGAGATATAGGTCCCACCCATCTCATCATGAAATTATACATAAATGTTTCACAAAATCATAAAAAATTATTTCATAACCCGTGAAATGAAATGGGTATCAAAAACAAGTAATCATTTCATAAAATGTGGAAAAAGATATAAGCTCATAATCATTTAATCAAAAATATAACCCTTGAAAGAAAACACAATTTCATAAACATATGACTCATTAAAAAGAAATGGCTTTTATAAGGACCATGACGTCAAGAATAAACCATTCACAAAAGGAATATGAATGTAATCATTAGATACTCCAATGGCCCTAAGGCCTTCATTTTTTATTGATTTTTGATAATCCATCTTTCACAGGGTGAGGTGGAACCCTTAAAAGTCTTGTAGGCATAAGTATTACATGTCCCGTAGGCCTTAGGGGAATTCATTTGCCATAGGATTCAAAACTTTCATACAAACAAGACTATCTACTTGGAAAACTTATATTGGAATCTTTAAAAAATTCAAAAACCTCTTCCTTTGGACATATAAAGAAGTTTTTAAACCATTTAAAAACTATTTTACTCAAAATCTTATAAAAGACACTTAAAACCACATTTTGAACATAAATTATATTAAATAAATACCATAGAGTGGGTATGTCAATAGACATATATATAAGCATAAAATACATTCATTTGAAGCATATACACCACAAAAAATATGTGATAAGTTAATAAGGTGTGTATCTCATAGAAATAAAGAGTGAGACGAAATTATTTTACCTTATGTATTGACTCTAATAGTACTCATACAAACCTCATGTATAATAAATATAAATCTATTATACATATATAAATGAACCATATTCTTATATATAATAACATATATGTTTTTATTAAGACTTTATATTACCTGCTCGTCATCAATTTTATGTTACAGTTTCTCTTCGGGTAATATTCTCTTTATTCTTCGCATTTATCTTAATTTGTTATATCATTGGTCCTTATATTTTTATCATGATTTACAGAATGTAAAAAATGATTTATATATAATTTATATTCAGTATATTTTTATTTTAATAATCCATATAATATATTGGTATCAAATGGAATACACCGTTCATGGAGATTATATGTTGCACGTACTCCTTAATGTTATTTCCGTTTAATTATCGTGTTGAATGAATGAATGTAAATGACATGTATGTAAATATACATATATATATATATATATATATAATATCACTACAGTATAATTAATATTTATTAATATAATATATTTTTACTAAAACAATTTTTAATACATTCCATTTGATGTGTGAATGAATCATATTATTTTGAGGAGGCGGTAGTCCACATGCCCCCAAACAAAGTTATCGTATTACCACAATATGGAAAGCATGAAGGTATGTTTAAAATAACATTTAAATAATATTAAATAGGTTATAATATACATGCTAAAATATTATTTTACAATAAAAAATAATTTTATGACTATCCATGAAGGCGGTAATGAAAAAAAGAATAAAAACATTATTCACATAGGCGATTAACCAACCTAACATGAACAACAATTATGTTTCATTGATTAAAAGGTGGTGGGAAATGAAGTGGATATGAGATAATCCATTAGAAACATAAAACTCAAGTATATAAATTTATCTGTATTTATCATGAATTTATGGATTATGTATGTAAATAGAAATTAGAAAAATAAATGAAATTAAAAGAGGAACTTTGATAAAATTGCCTCTTGAATATCCACTTTTTGAAAGACCCTTGAGGACCTTGAGTCTGGTATTTTGGCGAGAACAGAATAAATTGTACATGGGGAGAGAGAGGAGGAGAGGTTTTGGAAGATATTTTATGAGATAAAAATCATTTTATATCTAAATAGGGAGGTTAAGTTTGGTATTTATACATGAGGATAGGTGGGTTTGAGTTATTAAATTATTGATTATTTAATATTTAAATCAAACCACATTGAGTTGGAATTAATTTTAATGAATTAAACTTTAAACTTATTTTATTTAGTATTTTTAGGTTCTAGGAACACCTCAAATAAATTTTAAATGTGTTGGTTTGTAGTTATTTTAATCCTTTTCCCATTTAACTTTAACATGTTTCAGTTTTTACCGATACTATGATAAATAATTGTTTTACCATGGTAACATTTTTATACTAAAAAAATTAAATTGACCTTATAAACTAATATGAACCCTATGATTCAAAATATGGAATATATTTTACCTAATTTAATTCATATAATTTGAAAATTAAGATTTAAAATTAATTCTGCAGACAAAATTAAAAAGTGGGTTTTTAAAGAGAAACGTTAAAAAGTTTGAAATGTTTTTATATCTAATATCAATGTGAAATTTATTTTAATGAAATAAATTTGATTAATAAAAAAAATATTATAAAATTAAACTTTGAAACCAATTAAAAATATAATTTATCCTTATAAATAAGTTAGATGAGAATGTACTTTTGAATTAAAATTCAGTATTTTAACTATTGATTAAAAAATGAAACCTTCCAAAAAAGTACCAAAAATTTATCCTAACCTACTTTTTGTGTTTCTATTTCAAAGATGTTATTTAGTTTGACATATTAAACTTATAAATATGTAAAAAAATATAAATTAAAATTGGTTCTCCGTTAAAAGGAGGTAAAACTACCTTAATAAAAAGATTGAATTTTATGTGTTAAATTGGTTTTATTATTATCGTATGCCTAAAAAATATATTTGATTAATATAAAAAATATTTAAATGAATATATAAAACATATATTAAATTAAAATTACATATTAATTTTAATTAATTTAATTTATTAGGAATAAAAAAGTTATGATTATAATAATAGTTTTCAATAAATATACTTCATTTATATTAAATTGGTTGTTATACTTACTTCCAAATAATTTGTAACTAATTAATTACTTTTTTATGTGAGAACCATATATTTATATATTTATGTTTATTATATTCAAAAAATATAAATTAATTTCTTGCTTATATCTTATTTTAGTAATATGTTGTTGTTCTCTAAACCTTGATCATGCGTGTTATGCAAGCAATCTAGGAAAGTATGTATTGATTGTAACACAAGTTAACCTCAGTATTGCATGTAGAAAAAGATAATATTTATTTTTTTAGTTATAATAAGACAAACATAGCTCTTTAATATAAAATAAACTATTTTCAATGTTACATGAAATGAAAAATATCAAAAATATTAAATTAATTCAAATAATAATAATTCAAAAAATCTCAGGGTGTTACATATATAGTCTAGTTTTGTGTGGAATCCACCACAATGAACAAAGAGAATATTCAAACCTAATGCAAATATTCCTAGAATAATAGTGTAAGTTATACTAGGTTATAACTCAATCATTCAAAACTATTCTAAGTGATCCTGAAATCTAATGAAACTGGGTAAATTCCCCACATCCCAATAAGACTGAGAGACGTCATACAATAGCACTTGGGCTGGAGAGTGGGTAGACATGGAAACACTATAATCATGGAATGTGTTGTGTAAATATCAATTCCCATAAAGTATCACTCGTGTGAGATTCCATGCTCAACACCTAATGTAAGGGGGTGTGAGGTTTCCATGTTCAACAATACCTTACCATCGTATCACAGACTCTGTAAAGGTGCATTATAGTTATAACTATCATGGGGAATTACCTCTAATGCATTTCTTTAGTTAATATTACATATGTAAAATCAGGAAAAAATTATGTTTATAACATAATATGTAATTCATAACCTATTATTTTTTTCATTGGTCATGTTCAATTCCATTTAAAAAATTATAGTTCATAAGAATCAATTTCTAAATCATAAAAATGGAATGGCCTTACCATCCCTTTAGATCATTCCTTTTAAAACAAATTGATTTATTTTAAGAAAAACATCTCATCATGAATTATCCAATTCACTTTATCAATTCCATTTAACTCATTAAATCCATTAAAACATTGTCATACCATTTATAAGGCTCAAGGGGTCAATTAGAGGTGACATGGAAAACAAGTCAAGTGCTAAGTTTGGAAATTCAAACTATATGAGGAAAAAAAACCTAAGAGGTTCCTTGGGTTCCATTTAATACTCATGTATTTAGGGAAATTATATTTATAATATAATTCACTAGAAAAAGAGGAATTTTGGTCCTTTTAACCAATTATCATTATTGGCCAATTCCACTAGCCATACCCCATGGGTGACCATATAATGTTCATACAACCTATGAGATACCAAACAAGGTTTTAGGGGTGTATAATAATATGAAATGTTAAATTTTATATGAAATAATAAACTAAATATAGATGATAAAAAAATAGGACATGAGGCACAAAGGGGTAGTTGTTAATTAATGAAACTTAAAGGGGGAAAATGTAACCACCTACCTCAAGGCCATAACGGATTCCTCACTTGATATCAGCCTCATATTTGAATAAGATTAGAAGAAAAATAAGATATATTATAATTCATTGAAAATAGTTAAAATGATCATGTACCTAAATAGTGAAATGGATGGTAAGATAAACATATATAGGAATTGAGTGACTATGGGAGCTTAGTGAGATAGATCCAACACTTCTAGTAGATAAAAGATTAGTCATCAGATGGAAGACCAAGATTAATGCCTACATTTAAGTGTTCTTGAGATCAAAAGGGTAGAGAACAATTATTCAGTAGCTCGAGGATGGGAAAAGAAAAAATATGGTTAAAACATAAGTGAGGGGAAAATGGAATTTCACCCTAAAACATAGGGGCACATAGTTAGTCAAACCATACACAAATTGTGTATGCCTATCTATATAGAAGGTAATAATACTGATTTAGGTTCATGGTTTTACTAACCATTTTATAACCATGAAAATAACCTCTATCTTGATTCTACAATAGGTTTCACGGTCGTGTTCCATGGGTTGCATGGTTGCAGATAAACCATGTGGCCAAGTCTTTTTTTCCCATTTCATAATTTCAGGTTCCAAACGAGCCTCGAACACCCCTGAGACCTCTATGAAATTATTATACATAAATATTAGGCACATTTAATGAAAAAAATGAAAAAATAATTATTTATAACTCGGTGAAAATATGGTTCATTACCGATACCCAATCAAAACATATATGAAAAACATTGTAGTTAGTACCCAAAACGTGATTTTAATAAGGAGTTGTCTATAAACAATTAATAAAAGGTCATAAGTAAATCATTTATGGTGTGATATATATATATATATATAAGTATGGTTTTTTAATATATGTATATTAAACCTATATTTATTATAAAGTAGGTTCAAATGCTTGTGACGGATGTTGAGACTTAAGGTAGGTGATTTTTGTCTCACATTTATTTCTTTGCGACACATTCCTTATACACCATTTGTTCATTTTTTGTGGTGCATATACTTTTCTTAAATATATTTTATGATTATTTTCATGCAAATTATAGTATATATGCATCCATATATTTCCATTTATTTCATTTGTCTTACGATTCAAAAGATACCAAAGTGGTAATGGATTTTTGTTACAATCTCTATGTTTATTGAGATTGTTTAGTTTTATGATTCCAGTGATCTCACAATCTACCTCAAATGAAATTCATGAATTTTATTCTTCTCTATTTATTTAATATAAATATTTTTTCCTTAATTTTCCTCTCTTTATGTACTCAATAATCAAGAAGAATTATTTTAAGGAAAATAGACTCTATTTCTCTCTGAGATTGAAAATCATTTTTATTCTATGTCCTAATTTTCCATAAATGTTTTTCATATAGTTCTAACCAATAAAAAATGAATGAATAAATACATATTAAACATGTTTAAATTTTTATAAAAATTTTTGGAGTGAATCTCTTTGTATTTTTTTGAATCATGTACTTTTTTGACTTTTCATCCAAAATGTAAAAGGAATATTTTGTTAGCATGTACGACAGGAATGGTATTTTCCTCCATCATGACCACTCAATGTTATAAATATTCATTTATAAGTGTAAAGTATTATTTTCATAAAAAAAATTACTCACAATGTTTTGTGAAATTATAGTTTTTCTAAAAAAATTATTTTCAATGTGAAAAGGTTACTTTCTTTAATAAATGTTCCAAGTGATCTTTAAAAATCATTTTCTATATAATATGAAGTCTTTGAATGTTACATAATATTTACTGAGGTTATTGTCCAATGAAAATATCCTTATTATTTTTATATATTATTTATGTTTATGGTGACAATATATTTATGAAATCCATTACATTCACATGGGTTATGATATGATGAAATGATGAATTTTTTGTAAAAATTGTTTTTTTTAATAGGTTATGCAATAATGAAATGTTTATGAAACCCATTTATTTTCATGGGTTATGATATGATTAAATTTTATGATATTTTGGCACAAATATGTGTTATTTACATTATTTAATGATTGGGATATGTATCTCCCTCCAATTAATTGTGTAAAGAATAATATATCATGAGGTAAATGAGAATGGAATGGGGAGTGAACCCAGTTTTGTAAGGGAAATTTTCCACAATGATTGTCTTGGGAGCGAAACATGAATACTATTATGGTTTACGTAGTGAACTCATTTCACTATGAACATCTTAGTAATGATCCTTTAATACTAAGGAAATGATTTTCTTTTCATATGTTTATGACAAAAATATAGATCTTATACAAATTTTAAGGTCTCATGGATAATATTCCTTGATACATTTATTATTCATATCTTATGAACTTCCAATATTTATTTCATGAATCATGGTAATGATCTTTGATATGAAGGGTTTGTTTTTAAAATTCTATAATCGTGTTACCATACCCTTATTCTCATGTTATGATTATGTGACAATTGATATCTCCCTTGTTTACCATTACTCAGTCTTAGATATCACCCTTTCTAATGTTTCTTTTCCCAAGGGTATGAATGAAGAATTTATTTCTAATATTTCTAATAAGGTTTCTAATTATGAACAAATATGTGTGAAATAATGAAGAAGTCTTGAAAAATAGTTGTTTGTTTGTTTCCAATTTTCCGAAGGCAATATAACTATAAAATATTTGTGTGGATCATTTTTCTATGTAATGAATATTCATCTATTAATATGTTATATCTATATATGAAAATTATTGTTTTTTAAAGGTAATTTATGTTCCATGACACTCTATATTGGTAAATAAATTTCTCTTACCAATGATTTTACACAACTCTTATATCCTTCTCTACAAAAATATCTTTCTCAATCATCAGAATATTCATGTGAAGATAAAATAGAACAAAAAGGGTAAGAAGGTTATCATTGAGGATTACCATGATATATCTATTCCAATTTCTTTTACTAAAATAATTGATAAAGAGAAAAAACATTAAATAATGAAATTTATAAAGAGATTATAGATATATTTAAATATGGATAAGTTAACATTCCTCTCAGGAATGTGGTTGAAAAAAAATTTCATTATTCCAAATTTATTAAAGTGATTTATACCAACAATCATCAGTTGAAGAGGAGTGAGGGATTGAAACATGAAAATAATGTCTCAATTATGATATGGTAGGTAATTACAACCAAATTCAAGGATCCTGGAACATTTACGATACCATCCACTATATAGAAGACTTTATTTTTAGATGAAATAGTTTATTTTATTGAATCAATTAATGTGGTGCCTAATTCAGTGTATAGTTATATATAGGTTAGAGAGATTTAACCAGTATGAATCGAAGGATTACTTTCCCATTAGATCACATAAAAACCAAATGAAGTGATCAAGGAAATCCTTTTGCGAGTGAGGAATATTATCTTCCCTAGAGGCTTCTATATGCTTGATAAGGATGATACATGATCTTATGTAATGCCATCTCCCATACTTGGGATACCATTTCATAAAATTGAAAAATATGATCTACATAATTCATAATAGAATATTTTTTTATAGAATTTGGTAGATAAAAAGGTATGTTTTAATATCTTTGATATAATGAAACATCCAGTTAATGATGATTTCACTCTTCCTGAATATTATATAGAAGTGTTTCCATGTATTGTGACATTCCAAATTCATATTCTTATTCCCTCTCCTATTTTATACCTTTTATGATATTTTGGGTAGGATTCATCAATATATTTCTGCATTGGTGTTGAAAAATTCCATTCATGTATTTGTATTTATGATTTCTTACATCTAGTTAGTTTTGAAGAAAATGATGATTCTTTAGAGATCATTGGCATTTAATTTACCATTCAATATAGAAATAGTGAGTAAATAAACAGTTTAAATGATATTATTCCCAAAAAATCACAATATTATATTCTCAAATCACAATTTATTGAATTGAAACCCTACTTGTGAAACTTAGAACATGTATTTCTTTAGGGTTCTGACCATTTACAATTCATTATTTCTAATAACCAATCTTTAGATCATGAAATTAAATTTCTTAACCTATTGGGATATTCTTTTAAAGGAAATTGTATGGATATTGTTGGATATCCCAAAAATTGTCCCATCTATATACATTCATATAATTCTACTTGAGGGTGAGGTTAAACCAATAAAGAAACCACAACATCGACTTAACCCCGCCCTTTTATATGTTATCAAAAAGGATGTAAGAAAACTATAAGAATTTGGTAACATAATCCTATATTTGATAGTAAATGGGTTACTCTAGTATAAATTGGGCCTAAAATGACATGTCTTATAGTTTTTCACAATTAAAATATTGATTTGGATCCAACTACAATTAGAAATCATCAGAAAATCTATAAAGAATACTACATGGTTAACCATTTCACTTGGATAGGACATTTTATATTAGCATTTATTAACCAAATGTTAGAATGGTTGGTGGGTAAGTCTCATTACTATTTTCTCTGAGTATTATATAGATACGACCATATTAATATATTACCTAAGGACTACGAATAATGAAATTTTTAGGCCTATTTTTTATATTTATATAAGGGAGGACGTCATTTAGCCTATATAATTCTATGGGTACTTTCCATTGTTTCATGGTTGATATTTTCTCATATTACCAAGATAATTTTATTGATGTCTTTATAGATTCATTCACTATTTATAGTTACTCATTTGATTAATGTTTTCTTCATATTTTTTATGTCCTTCATCAATGAATTAAGAAAAAAATCATGTTTTATGTTATGAGAAATTGCTCTTTTATGGTTGAACGACTCATAGTTCTTGGGAATGTTATTTTGAGTAAGGTAATTCAAGTTGATATATCCAAAATTGAAATAATTTTATCCCATCCATTTCCAAAATGTGTTCATTATATGTAATCTTTCTTATGTCATGATGGTTTTTAACCCCAATTCATTGAATAATATAGTAATGTTGTACATACCGTATCTTTATTGTTACAAAAAATATTCCAGTTTTTCTTATATAAATTTTGAGTGTGCATTTATTTCAATAAAAAGTAGTCTTACATCAACCCTCATTAACCAACCACAAAGCTGGGATCTCCCCATCAAAATTATGTGTGATCCATTTAAATTTTCAGTTGGGATAGTTTTATCACAAGTGGTTGAGAGGGCCCATCATGTAATTTCATATTCCCTATGTACCCTTGGAACCACCTAGTAAAACTACATTAAATATGAAAAGTAAAATAGATATATTGTGTTTTTACTGGAAAAATTTCATCAATATCTTCTTGGGTAAAAAATTATTGTGTTTTTTTATCATGATTCCCTTTTGTTTCTCCTAAAGAAACATGAATCTATTCCCCACTTTATACGGTAAATAATCCTCCTCCATGAGTTTTACCTATTGATTTAATATAATGTAGGGGTGGAAATGTAGTAGATAAACACATAAGTTGGATTGACCCACTATTTCAACTCCATGTCGAATAATTCCTCCACATTAAAAAAAATTCACTGATATAAACCTTTTTATGTAGTGTATTATAGCCCTTAGTGGGTAAACATTGTAAATTTTTTAGTATAATATTGGTACCTCGCATATTTTAGCACTTAATATTCCCAAATACTTAATCTTGAGTCGTGGTACATTTTTTATGACCCATACTTGTGGAGAAATTTTAGTGACTATGTTTTCTATTGAAGTGTGCCCAACTGTGAGTCCACCTCAATTTTGAGCTTCTTCCACACTCTATATTGTGGGACCACTTTGGATATCAACATAAAGATCTAATGGTCATTAACTCTAGAGATTATTTTCCAAAATTTTCTATATATTCCAATAGGTTTTTTAAATTATATGCATGATATCAATTCATAGGGAATATCTCTAAGAGGAATGAAATTTCCTAATAGCCCAAGTTATTTTTTGAAATCGTTGATGCATGGGGAATTGGTTCATGTGGCCTTTTCCAAATTCATTTAGTTTTGTGTGAATCTTATTTTATGTTTACTATGTATATAAATTTTAATAATAATTTCTAATATGACTAATGATTCTCAATTGGTTATTAACATTGTAAAATCTCTGATCTTCAGAACATTTGGGTTATTGAGTTTTATCATTAGAGGTTAGATTTCCAAATTATTTATAATCACAACATATAAACCTTTCTCTTTATGTATGGGGTTTTTTATAAAGTCATTATTTCATATCACCCCCAAACAAATAAGAATTATAAGATTTCAAATTGGGATATTAATAAAATCTGGTCAAAAAATAGTAAAACCTAATAAAAAGTATTGGAGTATGTTCTTAGATGATGGATTATGGGCAGACCATACAAATTTTGAATAAAACATCAGAATTTCACTTTATAGAATCATCTTTAGAAAAAAAATTCACCTAATGGTAGAGGTAGATCACCATACATATTAGGCGATCAAAAAATGTAATATGGATTTTTAAAATATAGGTAATCATATGATGTCTGAGATGCCGAATTTGTAGGAAATGTGAAGAGACACAAATGATACCTCCCAAATTTATAAGGAGAAATGCAAGGCTAGCCAGGACAGACTAATACTTCACTATCAGTTACATATCGGAAAGAAGGTCCTCAAATACCATGAAAGGCAAAAATTTCACTCATTTAATATTTTTTTTCCCAACAGGTTCGGCCAATATACTATGAAAATTATTTATCCTTATGGTGTTTTTAGGTTAAAATTAGAAAAATCTAACTTATTTTCACAATCAATAAGTAGTGGATAACATACTTCCATGAAACACTTCGGGGGACCCCAGCAAAGGAACTACAACATCAAGAAGATACCTATCAGTAAAAATAATTTGGTTTTATCCTTACTCTCTTCCTTCTCTTTAATTATAGTGAGGACAGTACACACTCTAGTTGTGAGGAGTGGAAACATTCTAGAGTTAGTTATCTTTTATTCAACATTCTATATTATTTCCCTTTTAAAAATCTTCATGGTATTTTATCCTTTCCAAACATTCATAAGATTATTAAGACGTCTTTCCATTTTTCTTATTTTTCATTTTTTTCACTTACTACATGGTATTTTTACTCCCCCCCCCCCCCCGTATTCTTAATTTCTTTCACTTTTTTGTCGTAATACTCATTTTCAATGTCAAAATAATAATGGAGTTTTTTAAAAATTCTTATCGAATTTCCCTATTTCATGTTTTTTCTAACATTAAAAGAAAAATAATTTCACTAATTGCTTGTGATTTGAGAAATATCATAACATTAATGGTTGAGTTTTTATAAGAGGTTATTTTACAATGACATAAATTATTTTTCCTTCATAAAAACATTGAGATTTTGATACCATCTCTGTGAGATTTCTATGAGATATTAGTGTCATTTATTATATCAAAAAATCATTGCATAAAAGTTGAAATTGGAGTCTTTTTTATAAATAATATAATATATATAGGTAATAATTATTGTTAGTCAAATTGCCAAAAAAATCTATACATTTGTTTCTTATCTAAACATCTTTATTACAATACTCGATTGATCAACTATTGATACAGAATTTTTTTCTCATAAAAGAAATTAAAAAATAATAATAATATGACATAAAATATAGGATGAATCCAAAACATCTTGACTTCTTGTAATTATTAATTGATTATTTTTTTAAAATTTGATTTCGAATATTGCAGGGATGGTTAGATAGAAATAATTAGGTAAGAAATAAAATTTAATATGGATTATATTTACTGGAACAAAAATTCAAAGATAATAATGAAATGGTTTTCACACACATGCAAGGGGATTTAGTAACATTATTGATTTAGTAATTCATTACTAAAATTATCATCACAAGTATACTTGAATTTTTTTGGATAAAACATACGAGACACCCATTTTCAATCTTAATGAGATTTACTCTATGATGTATTTCATGTTTTCTTTACACTACAATCGTGAATTAAATTTATTTTATAAGTAAAATATTTATTGAAATGGAATATATTCATTTATTTATCAATTCATAAAATTGATAAGATGTGAATATTCCTTGGAATGTAAATGTTCAGTTGTGGTTGTGTTATCACATTATCCTTAATTATTAAATTCCACCCTTATACCATTGTATTAAACTATTTTGAATTGAAAATTATAAATTTAATAACAAATTTTAATTATCATATAATTAAAAAAATTAATGTTAATTACTTTTAAACAAAGAAATTTTACATGTTTGGGTTGTTTTGCGGTAGGAGGAGGTGATTTGGAGGTCGTATGATGAAGTAGAAGAAAAGTGAGCCAAACTTTAAGGAATCCCAAGAAAGTATATCCATGGTTTCAAAAATTTATAGCAATATTTCTGTCCAATTTTAATAAAAAAATTGATATATAACATAGTGGGTAATTGATCTTTTGGATATATCCAAGCCTAATTCATCTACATGATGTAACAAATGAACATATATTTATAGAAAACTGAATATTCTCTAAATCAAAAGTTTGGTTTGGTTTCTTAAAAATTATGCCTAATATAGAAGACCAATCATCAAAAAATTATTCATAGAAACATTAAATAGGATTAAAAACAACCATCATCCTTTTCTAAATTCGATATTGAGTTTTTTATTGATCCAAATATGAGACAAAAGTGGTGTGACATCCCGAACTTGAGTGGCTCTCAAAGGTTCCCCTAGCCTAGTTGGTCACACAGCCTTAAGTGTATATCCTCGAAATATAGATGTTTTTGACAAGTAAAGAGGGCCTAGAGTGTGTTAATGGGGATATAATTTCTTCATTAATAGATTATAACCTAAATAGTATAAGATAATAACAAGTAAATAAAAAAAAGAAATATAAGTAAATTGATGGCATAGTACAAGAAGACATTATAGAAACCAGACTAGTAACCCATCATAGTATAAGTATAAAAAAATAATAAAAGAAACTAATATTAATTCTAAAAATATTAGGATATTGTATTTAATATATCCCCAAAATTGGAAAATAGGTATACATGGTAGCAGGAAATACATGTTATACAAAATAATAAAAAAGAATCCAAAAATTGTCCATGTCTCCTAATATCCAACTGAGACATCTATTATGAAGCTTCATCCTAATTCAAGAAATAAATATCAAGTCTAAAAGGTGGGATGCTTCTCTTTTTAAACACCAATAGATTCAATGCCATATAATCAGTGTAATATAAATTGAAACAGTGAACAGTCATGGATATATAAAAGTAAAACATTATAGTAATGTAAATACCATGATACCTGCTTTAGCCTTAGCGGGAAATGTATCTGAGCATGAGATAATTTACTTAATTAATTATGTTCGAGTATATATTGTAATTCGTGTGAGGTATAACCAACACTGACATCATGATATGATTATAATAGTGAAGGATCCATGGTATAACAATGCATCCATGATAATGATGATCATAGTGAAAAGGACCCATAGTAATAACCAAGGCATTCATGATGATGGTGATAATAGTGAAAAGGATCCAAAGTAATAGCCGAGGAATCCTTGATAATGATGATAATAGTGAAAAAGATCCAAGTTAATAACAAAGGTATCTTTGACCTCATGGGTCAAGCCAACACATTAATAATCAATATCCTAGTTGTAGGTGTGTCTAAGTGTAATCCAAGATGAATTTCCCAATTCATTCCTCCATAATATGATTCTAACTGATTCCAAGGATGGCATACAAGGTTAAACGTGAAAATAAATGACTAATCCCAATGGGTGTATCCATAGTGCCACATATACATAGACATCCTGATGAATCCATGGGGTGTATCCAAAAAATCCTATAATAATAATGGTGGGATCATACAGGGTTGATTTAGAAATCTACTAGTATAGAATGATTGAGTTCCAAGGTGGGTATCTCTCTTGGAAACTAGCACCCTTTAATCATAATGTCTTCAATGAGTACTCAAGGTATTCCCTTGGGAATCCAAGGATGGCTTGAGTCCAACCAATCCTATAATAGTAAGTAGGTCCATATTAAATAAGCACCATGTATATAAATCATTATTTAATTTTTTCCATGTAATACTCATTCCTTATAATACATAAATTGGTTTTTGTTGACTTTCATACAATTGATAAGGCTAGAAGGAAATGAAACCATCTATTAGTTCATTTCTATTATAATCCATTCATTAGGTTCACTTTTCCACCTTCAATTAGTCAAGTAAAGTGGTGATGTATACCTGAAACCAAGTTATTCATTTACATTTAAATATTCTAAAATATATATATAATTATACATTCCAATTACCATTTAAAGGTTCGTTAATTGATTTTAAACACTTTCCTTCAAAGGGTCAAGTGTTATCATTACATTAAATGGTCATTAATAATCCATTGATTTAATTGAACATTTATCTTTATAAATTTCAATTAAAACCCCCCCTAAATTATGGCATAGATAAACATAAAATGATAATAACTGAATAAATAAAGTATCAACTTACTTGGGGTGGTCGATCTTGAGGTCATAAATACCAACAATCAAGAGAATAAATAACATTAGTCTTCGAATACAATTCTAATGAATGTAATCATGGTATATAAATTAAAAAGGAATATCCCAATGAATTCAGTATGGGCACAATAGACTCAGTTTATAAAATGATGAGGCATGAGGGATGAGTCATAGACCACCTGCCTCGAGGCTATAGTGCTCTCCTCATCCAATATCATCCTTTAGTTTTCTTGGGATTGGAAGAAATATGAAGAATCCATCAATGTCCTAAAAATAAAGCATATGATACTGAATCTAAATAGTTTTATTGAGGTAAATAAAAAAATGAAGGGATCAAGTAGTATTTAGATCATTCTTGTAGGAATCCAAAGAGACAAATGGTTCTTTAATCCGACATTGGACAGAAGTGATTTCACGAATCCTATGTTAGAGGATGCTTTAGAGCACCCATGAGTAAAAATAGAGGTCTCATGTTCTCTATAAAGATACAAGTATTATGAGTTGATATTTATAATCCATTATGGTAAATTTGTTAACATTACCAAAGAAAAATTAAGTCACACGGTTTGGTCACATGGTTGGTCAAACCATGCGCAAAATGTGTGATACTCCTCTAATAAAAATGAAGAGGTATCACATGGGTGTGTATCCCATGGAACATGGTTTGGGATAATTTTTCACCATGAATCACCCTTATATCCATTACCCATGTGGTTATGAGTACCATGCGAACTGGCCTGCAGGGCTTCTACTAATAGTGTTGCTAGTGCATTTTTCCTCTAGTTGGGTTTCCAATCTCTGAACAGGCCTCGAGCACCCCCAAAACATCTAGGAACTCGATATAAATATTTATTAGGTAAAAAATAAATAATTTGAATGAATTTTAAAGGATCCATTCCAGTATGAAAAATTGAGTTCTTATAGTCTTCCCCCATTGAAGGTACTTTTCCCTAACATCACCTTTCAAGGGTGGAGAAACACTATTTGAGAACCAATCCACCCACGGAGCACAAACATCAGCCTATCTATCACATGTATCATCTTTTAAATTTTCATTGTTCAATGGAATTTATTCTAGAGGAACAGATCAAACATATTGTTCAATGATGCATATTGGATACTGCTCAAATGAAGTGTTGGAATATAACAAAACCTCATCGAGATAAAAAGGATGATATAGTTTGGAATGTTAATGATGAAGCTATGAAACATGGAAGACATTGCTCATTTAATGGTACCTATGATGTAATAGAAACTGATAGGTTACAAGCCTGCCTCTCTCCAAAAAATCCAATGACTTAAAAAAGTAGGGTGACATCTTCTCTTTCCTTTGTATCCATCTATTCCCAAGACTAGGTGATACCCATAGGAGAACATAATCCCTAAACTCCAACTAAATAGTTTTTCAATAGAAATCAGCATAAGATTTTTTTATATAATATGAATTATACATATGCTTCCTGATCATTTTAACCTGCTTCGAAGTCTCATGTTCAAGATGAGGACCAAGTAGCACTGTCTCTCCATCCTCTAACTAGTGATGGGGTGAACAACATGGCCTACCATACAAGTCCTCATAAAAATAAATCTCAATCGTCTCCAAGAAAACTATTATTATAGTCAAACATAATGAGATGGATATCATTCTCCCAAGAACCACTAAAGTTAAGTACTTGTGGTCGGAGCGTGTACTCGAACTCATATATTGTCCGTTCAAACTAGATATTAGTCTAAGGTTGGAAGTTTGTTCTTAAAAGCACATGTATACCAATAGATCTCTAAAACCCCTACTACAACCTTGATGTGTAACAAGAGTCCCTATTTGAAATTATGGTTTGAGGAACCCTTTGTAGTTGGATGATTTCACCGACATACAATCTTCTTAGCTTATCAATATAGACAGTATATGGGATAAGAATGAAGTGATATACTTTCATAAGTCAATCAATGACCCCCCAAATTGTGTTACTATCAAGTTGAGACCTTATTAATGTGAATAAATATTCAATAGAAAAATATTTCTATTTCCATTTTGGGACTAGAAGCGATTTTAACAAGACATAAGGCTGGAAGTTCTATGCCTTCACCTGCTTCCATGTGTAACACCAAGTGATAAAGCCATCTGTTTAGGATTTCATCCCAGTCCACCAACACTAGAGTCACATATATCGATACATCTTAGAAATTCATGTAAGAACTACCCAATGAGAATCATTTGACACACACATCATTTCCTTTCTAATATCCATAGGAACTGATACACGTCCACATATACATAGAATTTCATTCCTGGCCAAAAAAATCTAGAGGTGGATCCCCACATGTAATACTCTCCCAGCGAACCGATCCTTATGGGTCTAAGAATTTATTACTCTTTAACCTCTTAAGAATTAAAGAGGTAAATATAATGGTAGTATGGTAATATAGATCATGACTATATATAAGAAATATATACATCTTTGAGAAGAGGTCCATCAGTTTCCATTAAACCCTGGATTCCTGAACGACTTTTTCTTGAGTTTTCCAACTTAGAAAATATGCTACCGCATTTCCATTTCCAGGTGTATAAAAAACACAAATCAAAGGACTAAAGGTATTCATCCCATATTCTCTATCTGTGATTCAATTCATTTCATGTAAAGTAATATTTGAGGATCTTGTGGTTCATATTCACCACAAAGTTCTCACCTATCAGATAGTGTATCCATCAATGAAAGTTAAAGAAAACTCCTTCTAGAACATGCTTGTGCATCAGATAATTTCTCTCATGAAGCCTCAACTACTGAGATCTGTATGCAATGACTCTGTCTACATATAATTTTGAGATTATATAACCTAATAAGTGAACTTTTTCAATACAAAAGTGTAACTTAGAAAGATTATAATAAATATGGTGCTCTATCATTTTATTCAGAGTGATCTTAATATGTAAAGCATGGTCACTATGAGTGTGAAAATACACCAAGATTTCATCAACAAATAATATGAAAAAATTATCCCGATATGAATGAAATAACCTATTTATCACATCCATAAAAATAGAAGGCACATTAGTATGACCAAACAGCCTAATGAGATACTCATAAATACCATACCTCTAAAAAAAGGTTATACAAGTTATGTATTAAGGCTTAACTCACACTTGATGATAACCCATTCTCAGGTATATCTTCAAGAATACTATAGCTACTTAGATCTAGTAAAATAGATCATCTATTCAAGGAATTGGACACTATTTCTTGATCATAAGGTAGTTAAACCATATGAAATTAATGTAAATACTAGGGGTCACATCCTCCTTAATGGAGAAAATCATGGTTGATCCCCATGAATAATTATCAGACTCAATAAGACCTTTGGATTCTAAGTCCTCCAACTGCCACCAGGGATTCTGGAGCTCAGTAGGTGCCATTCTAGTATGGAGGTGTGGACACTAGAGTTACTCCTATAATGACCGCAATTATGAACTCTACCTATTTCTGAGGAGGTAGGACATAAAAATCACCAAAAAATAATTCTGTAGAATGATCTACTATAGGAGGAAAATTTAATAGGTGTACTCCTTGTTCTTTAATGAAGAGACTAGAAATTTGGAAATTCACTCCACATATCCCATGATTCTCTAGTATTTCTCTACTAACATGGACATCCCACTCACTCTTTTGTAGATAATTATGTCCCTCAAGTGATATAAATGAATCATGTGGTGATAGAAGTCTAAAAATGTGTGATGTTGGGCCAACCAATATATCCTCAGAATGACATCAAAGACTTTCATCTTGAAAACTAAAATATCTCACAAGAAAGGGTAACTGTCTACCTAAAGGGGATAATCCCTACATTAGCGTATTCCCTCTAAACATACTCCAAATGGTGTATCCAGGGTCATTAAAATTTAGTAATACTAAATTTTCATACTTATAAATTCCATTATAGATGAATAGATAAATGAGTGTGAATCACCTTTATCAAATAAATCATATACTATAGTAGAGGGTACTAGAATAGTACCTCATAGTATAGATGGTCCAACAATCTAATCCTATGGTATCAGCTACAAAGTATGAAACTGACCACATCCATGGGCATGTTCTATTGTTGGACTATCCGGAGTATAACTGCTCTACTGGTGGTGATGATATGAGGTCCAAAAACCTTAGGTGCTCTGTCCTCCTCGACCAGTCTTAAATGTGCTACTCCAAATCCCCACCTAATGTAGTATAAAAGAACCTTCTTCTGAAGGTGGAACTTGTATGGATCCTCTTCAACTATATGTACATGTAACGTTTTGAAATAATCTCTGAAGATTCCACATACATAGGTAAGCATGACACTCCATTGGGTCTCTTTCACACTGAGGCTTTAGATGCCCCTGATCGTGCACACTGATGGCATATTACAGAGATTCCAGTGACGTTACTCTAACAACCACTGCTATGGAATAAAACCTCGAGGGAATTTTTCCTGGCCTTCCTCAACATTGATCCTCTATTCCTATTACTATCATGTTCCCTCATGTTTCACTCAGTTATAAGAGACTGATTAACAATATCAGATAAAGTAGGTAGGCGATAAACATTCACCTGATTATGGATGGAATGCTTTATCCCAACCAGGAAACATATTTCATGTGATAGATTATCACCATATATATGTGGTTAAAATCACTGCAACTTAGTAAAACATGTCGAATAATCTATGACTAACATAACATCGTACTGTAGATGTATGAACTCTCTAGCATGGTCAGCTCTCAGCATCTAGGGAAATAAGTGATCATAGAAGGAAATATATCAATCAAACCATACCATTCCCTGATAAAGACCAGCCTGGGTAATCACATCCCACTAGAGTTTTGTCGAATCAAATAGTATATAGGTTTAAATATTGACCCGTCACTATGGAGGAATCTCAATATGATCATTGATAGAAATATTGGCCTCCATCCAAGACTCAGCAGCCTATGGACCACCATCCCCTGAGAATGTGGGTAGGAAGATTATGCTAGAACACAAAGGTTAGATCATCCTTTATAGGTGTAGGTAATGGATCATCCTAAATAGACTACATGATACGTATAAAACTCTTACACATATAAGATTCAGTTCCCAAATCATGTATATCAGGCATAACCTCAAGTGGAACTCTGAGCGGTAAGACTGGTGGCTCAGGTCCCATCATGTTACGATCATGGTCATCTCCACCCTCTTGGTGTATGAAACGGGGACATTATGGTGGCATAGATCTATAAATTCCAAACACGTTCCTTAGAACAATCTTTAACAATATCTATAAGAACAATAGGAAGTATAATGTAAGAGTAAGGGCTCAAAACCCAAGATATACTACCCCAACTACCCACTTAGGAGGTCAGGTATTGGTTAGTTTTTGAGTTTAAATTATAGGGGTTCTAATAATTTAAGAGTCCATTGTACCAGTCCTCTTAATTTATTGAAAACCATTTCATTTTCAAGTCATGTTTTACATATAGGTTTCCATTTTATTTTGTACATGTATAAAGGTTTACGTAAAATTAGTTTACATTCCCCTTGAATCAGGGCCAATAAATCTAATCACTAAAATTGGAACACCTTTATTTGTATTTAACTTTGTATAAATTTGGTATTATAATGTAAATGGTAATATACGATGTCTTGACATTGTAGGATACCCAATCCAATCCAAGAGGGCTCATACACCTTCTGAATTGTAACTATAAATCACTCAAACACTTCTAAGGAGAAATATAGGCATAAAATTACAAGCATAGATCACTCAAAAAACATAGGAAATGTAGGAAAATGAATGTAGTGAAATTTCCCTATATGGCATGGAAAATGCCTAAAATGTGAATTCTAGGTTCCTAAAATGATGCATGTAACAATGAAAATTTCCGTCATCTCATCAGACCACGGATTTAAAATAAAATCATCAATCATAGTAATAATACTAACAATCACCTAACATGTGTGTCACCCAATGGTAAAAGGATATAAACTATAATAGGAAAAATAAAAAATCAATTATATTTTTGGAAACTCTACATTTACCACGAACATGGGTTAGCTATGCCCAATAACAAATTATAACCATGCTCCAAAACATTCATAATCTCCTTTCTATTCTCTTCAAATAGTAAATCAAAAAAAGAAAAGACATTGATAGCAATTTGGGATGTCTCGATCATGGGTTCCACTCATAGGTTCCTCGATATGGATTAGGTACATGACCTTAATCCCATATCCCTAACCTCTAGAGGCTTACGACTAGCAGCAAGGACCTATAGTTTATTAGTGGGGATACTATGACCTCATTACCAGAGTAGATCAGAATAGATATAAGATAATAAATAGTTAATAGATGAAGCAAAATAAATAAAAAAATGGAACTACGAAGAAAACACTATAGACATTGGACTAGTAATATGCTATTGTAGAATCATATAGGGATAATAAATAATTAATGAAATAATATTAATACTAAAAAGATGATGATAATGTAGGTCATGTGTATAAAAAACTAGAAAACTTGTATACATGGCAGTAGGTAATACATGCTTTACAAACTAAAAAAACCAAAATCTATCCACGCATGTTGAGTTCCAACTCGGTCATATGTTACCAAGATCTATCCTAATTAAATCAATCAATATCAGATGTCCAAGGAGGGGTGAATCCCGGAAACCTACATGCAATAAGTCATCCTATGTACCAATGGATGCCAAGATAGGGTGTGAGATAAATCTTAGCAGGCCACCACCAATGGTGTATATTCCATCCAATCAGTGTAATATAAACTGAAATAGTTTGCAGGCATGAATATATAAATTTAAATTAGACTAGTAATGAAAATATCCTAATACCTACTTCATCCTTAGATGGAAGTGTCTTTTAACATGAGATGGTTTAGTTAATTAATTATGTGCGAGTTTATATTGTAATTCAAATGATGTATAACCAGAACTAACAACATGATAGGATAATGATACTAAAGGATCCAAGGTATAAAAAGGCATCTAAGATGATGATGAAAATATTTAAAAGGATCCATGGTTTTATCCAATGAATCCAAGATGATTATTATAATAGTTAAAGGGATCCAAGGTAACAACCAAGGTATCCTTGATGATGATGATAAAAGTGAAAGTGATACATGGTAATAACCAAGTCATCCTTGACCATAGTGTTCATGAAAACTCAAAAATAAACTATAGCTTGGATATAGGGGTGTCTGAGTGTAATATAAGGGATTTTTCCTAGGGAATTCCAACTCAATATGATCCTAAGTAGGTCTATAGATCACATCCAAGGTAAAACATGATAAGAAACGAATAGGCCCAAATGGTGTATCCATGGAGCCACAAGTCCATAAACATCACACCATATATAAGTATTATATCCAAGAAAAACCTATAATAATAATGGGGGGTTCAAAAAACTTCATGTTAGGCATAAAATAGTAGAAAAGGGTTGGGTTTTAAGGTGGGTATCTCCCCGGGATACCGACACCCTTGAATCAGAATGGCATCCATGATTTCTCAAGGAATTCCCTCAGGAATCCAATAATGGACTGAGTCTAACCACTCCAATAATAGTGAACATTTCCATATATAATAGGCACCATATATGTAAATCATTATTTAATTAATTCCATTTAATAATCATGCATTTTAATATTCAAATTGGTTCATTCCATTTCCTTTAACACAAGTGATAATGATATAAGGACTTGCAACCATATATTAGTTCATTTAAGTAATAATTCATTCATTTGGTTCACTTTGATACCTTCCACTAAACATAGAAAGGGGTTCTATGGACATGAAACCAAGTCATTCATTTACATTTAAATAGTCTAAGTGATATATATATAAATATACTATCCAATTTACATCTAAAGTTTCAGTAACAGATTTAAGACACTTACCTTAGAAGGGTCAAGTGTTATCTTTACATGAAATAACCATTAAAAATTCATTGTTTTAATTGATCACTTTCCTTTATAAATTTCAACTCAAAAAAACACTTCAACGATGTCTCATATAGACATAACAAGACACTAAACAAATAACAAAATGATCACCCTACTTGGTTTGGTTGATGTTGAGTTCATACCCTTCAATGATGAAGAGAATACAAGACAAGAGCCTTAGAATACCATTCTAATGACTATAATCATGGAATATGAATTAAAAATAAATCACCAAATAAAATCCGTTTGCACATAATGGAGGAAGTTTTGAAAATGGTGAGACTTCAGGTATGAGTCATAGAACACCTACCTCAAGGCTACAAAACTCTCCTTATATAGTATCAGCCTTTAGTGTGGCCTAGAACAAATGAAATATAAGTAATAGAAAAATTTTCTAAATATAGGGTATATGATCCTACCTCTAAATATCATCATAAAGAGAAATAATGTTGATGAATCGCTCAATATGAATGTAGAGCTTACCTAAAGGAATCAAAATAGATGAACGATGCTTCAATCGGACTCCGGATGAAAGTGATATCAAGAGTCTTTGTTTGGAGGAGGCTTTGTATCTCCCATTGGTAAAAATAGAGGTCAAACTGTATTCTAGAGAGATCCAAGTAGGAAGGTTGAGCTTTGTAATTCATTAACGATAATTTGGTAATTTTACCCAATAAAAATATAGGTGCACTGTTTGGCCTTACGGTTGGCCAAACCATGCGCCAACCCTAAGATATACCTCTACTAAAAAATATAGTGGTCTCATATGGGTGTGTGACCCATGGTATATGGTTAGAGAAAACAATACATCCTACTTCACCTTGATATCCAGTACCCATATGATTAGTAAATCCATGTGAACCTGTAACACCCCAGGTAAATAAAGAGTATGACATTTTCACATTTATCCATATTTGTGAATAAAATATTAATATAACTTTAAATGGGATGCTATGATCGATGGCATACCCAACACGCAACAATGAGTTTCTTGGAAATCTTACGTTGCACTCTAATAATAAAATAGTATTATTTTAAATGGTAGTTAACGACTAACTGTTGTGATGGCGAAAATGAATAGAACTAACTACAAAATTATTATATATGTTTGTCAAATATTTTTACTTTTTACAATAAATGTTAGAGGATTAAAAATGCGAATGAATCCAATTTTAGCCGTAACTATTCTAATATTCTTTAAAAGGTCGATTAACCGCCTTTTGATGTCGAACCTCTTTTAAATCCTTTTTTGACAATTTTATGTGTTATATTTGACAAAATAAAATTATTCTTTAGAATCGGGACATCAAAATTTACTTTGTGTAAATTTTTGGTATTTTTCCGAAAAAGATCAATTTTTAATGAATAGTGAAAAATGTTGTATTTTAATTCAAAACCTCTTTTTAATCTAATTTATTTATATGATTATATTATCTTTTGAATTGGTTTAAATTTCAAATTAGAATATATTTTTACCATTTAATCAAATATTGGTCAATGGAATTAATTTCACTTTGAAATTTGACTTAAACTAGTGTCAATCCTTCGATATATATTATTTCATAAAAACACGCTATTTGTTCTGACAAGGAAATTAATTATTAAATTAATTAATGTAACTTATATGTTATGAATTTTGTAAAATACAAATCATTTTTGAATTTGGAATATCAAATAAAGCTTAGGGTGAATTTTTGGTAATTTTCTGAAAAACTTCAATTTTTTATGAATAGTGAAACCACTAAGTGGTACTTATAAAAAACTGATTTTCTATTTAAATGAAATTTTTCCACCTATGTGTTTTGAATTTCAAAAATCTGACACACATGGTTTTCATTAAGAAGTAAAATGTGGTTCAATGGGATTAAAATAATTTTTTTGGTGAATAGTAGCTTATTAAGTTCTTAATCGCGATTAGAGGCAATTAGTGTAGTTTAAGGTAAAAATAATATTTTTATAATATGAAATGACCAAGACATATGTCCTACCCTCATTGTATGAGTCATGGCCGACCAAGACAATTCATGGGTCAACTTGGGGACCCCATGGCACCACTTTGGTTGGAAAATGACATAAATACCTTTTTATTTAATGTTAAAATTAAAATGTCCCAAACATGAGTTGTTTAACTAAAAAAATTTTACATGGGGTTATAAAAGTCATATTTTTGACTATAAATAGTAAGTGGAAATATAAAAATATTTTCTACATCATAGTATTTTTTTATAATTTTTAGGCATTAAATAAATTAAATTATTTATGACATCATGATGATGCAGCGATGACCTCATTATTTAACGATTTAAATAAAATGGAAAGATAATGTAAAATATAAGACCTAAACATGTACAAAACCTATTGGATGGGTGGATTGAAAACCCTTATCACCTTATCCTCGAAACACATCAATGTGGTACCATTAAAATATGAAACTCATTCTAAAATAAAGTAACATTTCTTTACTTTCCAAGAGTGCCCCTCCTCTCCTCTTATAAAAGGCCCCCACCTCTACCTCCTTACCCACACTTCCAAAGACTTTGGATTGGACAACCCTTGCCCATTTTGTCTCTCCACATCCCTCTATAACTTTTATAAGCCTCACTTTGGTTAGAAGTCTTCCCAAGGAAGCCTTTGAGCTCAAACTAAAGGGAGTTACCCGATTTTAAGGTAATGCCTTCATTTGAGTCCTTTTGTTTTATTTTGATTATCCACCCCCATAAACTCTTTGTATTCATTTATTTTGTAACAACACCAGTATCTTAAATATACTAGTATGTTGTTATGTTTAGTATTCGAGCTACAATTACACACACCTTCATCTAATGGTTAAAGAATATATTGTTTCTGTGGATGGTGAATTACTGCCTCACGAAACGATGACAGTTCAATCTTCTCTTAACACCTTTCATGGGGTCCATTAAGATGTCACTATATTTATATATGATATATAATATGCTTATGTTTTCCTTAAGCTTTTTTATTTTTCATTTATGGCATACCTTTATGGCTTCCATTATGGGTATACACGATATCTTCATTTTAGGAAGTGCGGACTACCGCCCCCTCAAAGTGATTTGATTCCTTAATACCATATGTGGTACGAATAAAGGATATATTTAATGATATTATATATTTTACCATACTGGATTTAAAATACTATTATGTATCATTATGTTTTAATTCAATTAAATATGAAATAAAAATGGAAGTAGCGTTCATGCATACGTACGGCTTACCGTCTCCATGAACGGTGCATTTCATTTCTTAACTCTAAAAGTTATGTAATATTATAAATGAATGAATATACTGGATATATATAATATATATGATATCTAAATCATGAATACAATTCTGGATATAATCGATATTTTACCACATGAACAACTTGTAATTATAAAGAGTTTATTTTTGACTCAAGTACCAATGATCGTTAAAAAGGCCGTTATTAGCTTAAATAATAACACAGTGTTCATGACTGGTAAAAATTGATATAAAAGGAATAATGAACTTGAAAAATGTTCTTAAGGAAGTAGAAATTAACTCAAGTTTATTATTCAGGAGATTAAAGAACGATCAAGTTAAGTCGGACCCGAGGTAAGGGATCCTACTCCTCTCTTTCTTTTTAAGTACACTCTTTTATGTCATTCCTTTTAAGCTCATATTTCTTGTGATTGGGATGTAATTTTATATTAATATTACTGTACTTTTTATTTTCATATGATGAGATACCCTATTTCTCTCATCAATCCATTTTTTAAGTTTTGAGTGGCGTCATTAGGCTGCCGAATTTTCATAAGAGATCTAACCTCTCTCTTTCTTTTTAAGTAATCTCCTTTATGTCAATTCTTTTAAGATCCTCCTTGTTATGTTGGGGGATGTTCTTTTATATATTCATATTTCTGTAAAATTTATGTTAATATGATGAGAGACCCTATTTGATCTCATCAATCCATTTTTTTTAAGTTTTAAGTGGCGTCGTTAGGCTGCCGAGTTTTCGTAAGGGATTTTTCATCTCACTTTTATTCCCGTGAGATTTATGCTACATTGGCCACAATTTCCTTTGAGTGGTGTATGTACTGCCCATTATTTTACTCATTGTGTAATATACTTTAATTATTAGTATTTACATCAATGTTGTATTGTCCTTCTTTAACGGGGTGTATGTTTTGAAAGATACCCATGTCGGTAAGGGAACCTTTCACCCTCCTCTTTTTAAAAGACTTCTTTTATTATGTCTTTAAATTCACATACTATTATATTTGGATATGTTCTTCTATATCCTTATTGATTTAAATTTTATGTCCAAGTGATTAGATACCCTTTTTATCTCTCATCAACTCATTTTCTAAATTTTGTAGTGACGCTGTTAGGCTGTCAAATTTTTGCAAGGGAACTTCTTAACCCAATTTTGATTCTTTGGGATAAACTTTTACACCTTTAATATGCCTTTATATGATTATATGTGAATGTCCTATGGTTGTTTTACACTTAATACCCACTTATATTTCATGTATTCATTTGTCACACATAATTATGTAACTGATTAATCTTTATTCCAAGGATATCGTCTTTGTATGGGACTTCGTCTCAATCTCCTTTCATTGTGGCATATTTTATTTTATACACAACCTTCTTTTAAACGTTGTATAAATGCCTTTGACTTTTGCATTTATCCAAAAGGAATACTTTTTTATACGAAGCGTTTTACAAAACGAAAAAAGGGAATGTTTTGTCATACGTATGCGGCGACAACGACTTCTCTGCCGCCGTGACCATTATTTGAGTTTCAGCTTCCTATACAAGACATACCTTTTTTTAAAGAAAAATAAATACCATGTTTTACTTTTCTTTTATTTTGGTATTTAAAATGGTTTTGATAATGTTTTTATTATATCATTGTGTTATTATTATCTTGTGATTGAAATATGAAAATGTTATGTTTCCTTTATATATGTTTTATGAGATAAGATTATGTTATGGTTCTTGGGCATTGTTATGAAGATGGGTGGTTCCATGATAAACTAAGGGCGGTTGAGCCCGATATAGCTCTCCAATGCATTGGGTAACGTGAAGGAGTGAAATGTTAAGGTTTCTCCGAATAGATTTAGGGAATATACTGTGGTGGGTATTCCAAACGTAACCAAGAGGGTTACTCCCTACGTTAGAATGTTATGAATTCCTCAAGTTACCTTTTATGTCTTATGATTTCTATGATTTATTCATGATTTGATGAGGTATGTTAAAGTGCCTATGTTTTATGGGTAAATTATGATTTCATTCTTATGTATATATGAACTCATGTTTCTTTTCCATATTTTTATAACCCTTACTGAGCGTTTTATGCTCATCCCAAGTTTTTTTTTGAAATGTTTTTCATAGGTCAAGGGAAAGGTATATGATATAATGATAGTGTCAAGGAAGTGTCAAGAAAGAATCCATGCTTTATTTTTTAAATATGTTTCCGTTGATGGGAAAAAGGAATATAATCTTTTATGTAACCACTTTGTTTAAATGTGGAATGTAATGCAAGTTTTATGATCTAATTCTCTAAAACTCTAAACCTGAAATGATCCTCAATGTGTAATCTTTTAATAACTCAAGATTAAGTAAGGTTTAAGGCTGGGTCCTTATAGTTGGTATCAAAGGTCGGTTTAGATAACTTTAGAGGTTAGGGTATTCTTTAAGCATAAGTGACATTACCATAATGGTTAGGATTTCAGAAAGAGTCCACGTTTTAGATAAAGTGAATGAGTAAGTATATCTTAGTGTTTATCTTCCTCATTAGTACATGATGGTTTTGTTGATATACTCACATTGACCTTTTTGGTTTTAGTAAATGGATGGATCTAGCAGGCACCAAAGTAACAGTCGATGTGAAGGAAATTGTGACAGTTTTTTTAGCGAGCAACTGAATGATATGGGAGATGCAATGAGAACTCTAGTGTTTATCCTCAACCCACTATCTGGAGTCATGATTGACCACCTAAACCTTAGTGATTTCTCTAAGGAATCATATATGCAAGAAACAAATCCCTACGGAACTACAGGTAACAATCATAAAGGTAAGTGTGTTCAAAAACTTATGTGTCAAAGATGTGGAAAGAAACACCTAGGAAAATGTTTTAAAGGGATAGAAATATGATATAGATGTGGAAATAAAGGTCATAAAGCAAGAACCTACCATGTAAAAAGGAAGCATCCAGTTGACTCGAGGAAAGGGAAATAAGTTCTTTCTGAGGGATCAATTGAATGTTGTAAATGTGGTGTGCATCATCATTATGCAAACACATGTCCTATGAAGAAGTTCCGTGAATGGGATCACCAAGATCGTACAAATACTCGTTTACCAATACCTAATGCCATTCCAATTGAGGATGAAGAAACTGACAATGACCAATCAAAGGTATGGATTATTTCATAACTTTTATTTTCCTATTTTGGAATCTTAGGATATGATTCATGATTTTGTTTGTAGGAAAGAAGTATTTCAGAATAAGTTGTAAAGGAATGGTTAATGGATCATGAATAATGTTGAATGAGTAAGAAGTCAACATATAAGGGCTTCAAGAGTTATGGTGAAATTCTTAAGAGTATTAAGTCTCTTTTAATGATGGGGTTACATTAGAAGACTTTTTATAGTATGTGTAACCCTGATGTTTAATATATGAAAATTTTATTCAAGGAATAGTTATCCGTTCTTTTGTGGACATAGTTATAAAAAACCATTTGGGTATATATGATCCTTACTTTTTAGGTAATTATGGGTTTCTATTTGTTATGATGGAAGTGAAAGGCATGAGATAAAATTGAGGTTAAATTATGTTATGGTTATTTTTGATGATTTTATCTCTTTTTGTGAAATGATTTGAGAATTATATAGTTTGGAAAAAGGATAACATGCAGACCGTGTGACAACCCGTCGTGTCGGACAAAGCTGCGTGAATCGAACTCATAACCAAAGTGCAACTGGTATTTATCGCATACCACTGGACTACGTAAAGTCCCTGGTTAGTATGAATTATTCTTTTTAGTTAGTTGACTTTATGAATTAAGAGTAAGTTGATTTTGGGTTATTTAGAAAAATGATTAACCTATCATGGAGGATATGTGATTAGGTTAATTACCTTTCAATACGAGACTTTAGGAGCAACAGATGTTGTTTGGAGATAAATGTTAAGATTTAACTTGGAAGGCTATGTGACTAAATCCTTCAAATATTTGGGTTTCAATATTAGTTTGGTTTACTTTGAAGAATTTTATGGAAAAATTGTTTATCGAATGGTCCTCGTTGAACTTTGGGTTTTGTTGGAAAAAATTTGGAGATTAAGAATAGATTTTATTTTTATAAAGGGTTATCATTTTCTGGATTATCTGATCTTTTACTAACCTTTTTGGTTTTGGTTAGAGTCTAAAGACATAGGAAGTATATAGTTCTCTTTTGTGGATTGGGAGATTCTCTATAAATTTATTATAGTACTCTTAATGCGAACAAGTCTTCCTAAATACTCATCTTTTAGAGAAAATATGAGTTTGATTAAGGAATCTAGTAAAAGTTGAAAGTCTACATGACAAGTAAGTTTGTTTCATTATGATTTAGTTAAGCTCAAAAATAAATTCCTCAATGAAAAGTAACTTAAAACAAAAATGTTGTCTGTTAACTTTTCCTACTGGGGAATCGAATACCATTTAACCCATCACAAGTTTGTGATTTTCTTATGGTTAACTTTCTCCTAGACATGTTTACTATCACTCTCCATCAGAACATGGCCCTTTCTTTTCCTCCATGTCCATATTTTCATAATTGGAATCCTACTATGGGTTAACTCGGGTGACCTTTGTACTTATATTTCTTTATTTTAAAGTGATAGTTTTACTGACTCTTGTTCTGATGTGGGATTTTCAATGAAGTTTCCAAGCCCAATTTTAAAATTGCGAGGACGCAATTCCCAAAAGGGGGGAAGGATGTAACACCCCAGGTAAATAAAGAGTATGACATTTTCAAATTTATCCATATTTTTGAATAAAATATTAATATAACTTTAAAGGGGATGTTATGATCAATGGCGTACCCAGCACGCAACAATGAGTTTCTTGGGAATCTTACGTTGCACTCTAATAATAAAATAGTATTATTTTAAATGGTAGTTAACACCTAACTGTTGTGATGGAGGGAATGAATAGAACTAACTACAAAATGATTATATATATTTGTCAAATATTTTTACTTTTTACAATAAATGTTAGAGGATTAAAAATGTGAATCAATCCAATTTTAAGCGTAAACATTCTAATATTATTTAAAATGTCGATTAACCGCCTTTTAATGGAGAACCTCTTCTAAATACACTTTTTGACAATTTTATGTGTTATATTAGACAAAATAAAATTCTTCTTTATACTCTCGACATCAAAATTTACTTTGTGTAAATTTTTGGTATTTTTCCGAAAAAGATCAATTTTTAATGAATAGTGAAAAATGTTGTATTTTAATTCAAAACCTCTTTTTAATATAATTTATTTATATTATTAGATTATCTTTTGAATTGGATTTAATGTGAAATTAGAATATATTTTTACCATTTAATCAAATAGTGGTCATTGGAATTAATTTCACTTTAAATTTCACTTAAACTAGTGTCAATCCTTTGATATATATTGTTTCATAAAAACACGCTATTTGTTCTGACAGCGGGAATTAATTATTAAATTAATTAATGTAACTTATATTTTATGAATTTTGTAAAATAGACATCATTTTTGAATTCAGAATATCAAATATATCTTAGGGTTAATTTTTGGTAATTTTCTGAAAAACTTCAATTTTTTGATGAATAGTGAAACCACTAAGTGGTACTTATAAAAACTGATTTTCCGTTTAAATGAAATTTTTCCACATATGTGTTTTGAATTTCAAAAATCCTACATACATGGTTGTCATTAAGAAGTAAAATGTGGTTCAATGGGATTAAAATAATTTTTTGGTGAACAGTAACTTATTAAGTTCTTAATCACGATTAGAGGTAATTAGTGTAGTTTAAGGTAAAAATAATGTTTTAATAATACGAAATGACCTAGACATATGTCCTACCATCCTTGGATGAGTCATGGACGACCACTAAAATCCATGGGTCATCTTGGGGACCCCATGGCGCCACTTTGGTTGGAAAATTACATAAATACCTTTTTATTTAATGTTAAAATTAAAATGTCACAAACATGAGTTGTTTAACTAAAACAATTTTTACATGGGGTTATACAAGTCATATTTTTTACTATAAATAGTCAGTGGAAATATAAAATGATTTTATACATCATAGTATTTTTTTATAATTTTTAGACATTAAATAAATTATATTATTTATGACATGATTATGATGCAGCAATGACCTCATTATTTAACGATTTAAATAAAATGGAAAGATAATGTAAAATATAAGACCTAAACATGTCCAAAACCTATTGGATGGGTGTATTTCGAACCCTTATCACCTTATCCTCTAAAAAAATCAATGTGGGACCATTAAAATACGAAACTCATTCTAAAATAAAGTAACATTTCTTTACTTTCCAAGAGTTCCCCTCCTCTCATCTTATAAAAGGCCCCCACCTCTACCTCTTTACCCACACTTACAAAGCCTTTGTCTCGGCCAAACCCTACCCATTTTGCCTCTCCACATCCCTCTCTAACTCTTATAAGCCTCACTTTGGTCATAAGTCTTTCCTAGGAAGCCTTTGAGCTCAAACCAAAGGGTGTTACCCGATTTTAAGGTAATGCCTTCACTTGAGTCCTTTTGTTTTATTTTGCTTCTCCACCCCCCTAAACACTTTGTATTACATTATTTTGTAAAAACACCAGTATATTTAATATACTAGGATGTTTTTATGTTAAGGATTCTAGCTACACTTACACACACCTTCGTCTAATGGTTAAAGAACATACTATTTCTGTGGATGGCGAATTACTGCCTCACGAAATGATGACTGTTCAATCTTCTATTAACACCTTTCATGGTGGCCATTAAGATTTCACTATATTTATATATGATATATAATATGTTTATGTTTTCCTTAAGCTTATTTATTTTTCATTTATGTCATACCTTTATGGCTTCCATTATGGGTATACGCGATATCTTCATTTTAGGAAGTGCGGACTACCGCCCCCTCAAAGTGATTTGATTCGTTAATACCATATGTGGTACGTATAAAGGATATATTTAATGATATTATATATGATACTATAATGGAATTAAAATACTATTATGTATCATTATGTTTTAATTCCATTAAATATGAAATAGAAATAAAAGTAGCATTCATGCGTACGTACGGCTTACTGTCTCCATGAACGGTGCATTTCATTTCATAACTCTAAAAGTTATGTAATATTATAAATGCATGAATATACTGGATATATATTATATATATGATATCTACATCAGGAATAAAATTCTGGATATAATGGATATTTTACCACATGAACAACTTGTAATTATAAAGAGTTTATTTTTGACTCAAGTACCAATGATCGTTAAAATGACCGTTATTAGCTTAAATAATAACATAGTGTTCATGACATGGTAATAAGTGATATAAAAGGAATAATGAACTTCAAAAAGGTTCTTAAGGAAGTAGAAATTAACTCAAGTTTATTATTCAGAAGATTAAAGAACGATCGAGCCAAGTCGGACCCGAGGTAAGAGATCCTACTCCTCTCTTTCTTTTTAAGTACACTCTTTTATGTCATTCCTTTTAAGCTCATCTTTCTTGTTATTGGGATGTTATTTTATATTACTCATAAGGTAATTTTTATGTTCATATGATTAGATACCCTATTCTCTCTCATAAATCCATTTTGTAAGTTTTGAGTGGCGTCGTTAGGCTGTCGAATTTTCGTAAGAGATCTAACCACTCTATTTCTTTTTAAGTAATCTCTTTTATGTCAATTCTTTTAAGATCCTATTTGTTATGTTGGGGGATGTTCTTTTATATATTCCTCTTTCTTTAAACGTTATTTTAATATTATGAGAGACCCTATTTTATCTCATCAATCCATTTTTTTGTAAGTTTTAAGTGGTGCTGTTAGGCTGCCGAGTTTTCGTAAGGGATTTTTCATCTCACTTTTATTCCCGTGAGATTTATGATACATTGGCCACAATTTCATTTGAGTGGTGTATGTACGGCCCATTATTTTACTAATTGTGTAATATACTTTCATTTATCAGTATTTACATCAATTTTGTATTGTCCCTCTTTAACGGGGTGTATGTTTCGAAAGATACCCATGTCGGTAAGGGAACCTTTCACCCTCCTCTTTTTAAAAGACTTATTTTATTATGTCTTTAAATTCACATACTATTATGTTGGGATATGTTCTTATATATCCTTATTGATTTAAATTTTATGTCCAAGTAATGAGATACCCTTTTTATCTCTCATCAACTCATTTTCTGAATTTTGTAGTGACGCCGTTAGGCTGTCAAATTTTTGCAAGGGAACTTCTTAACCCAATTTTGATTCTTTGGGATAAACTTGTACACCTTGAAGATGTCGTTCTATGATTATGTGTGAATGTCCTCTGATTTTTCTACACTTAATACCCACTTATATTTCGTGTATTCGTTTGTCACACATAATTATGTAACTGATTTATCCTTAATCCAAGGATACCGTCTTTGTATGGGACTTCGTCTCAATTTCCTTTCATTGAGGCATATTTTATTTTATACACAACCTTATTTTATACGGTGTATAAACCCCTTTGACTTTTACGTTTATCCAAAACGAATTTTTTTTATACGAAGCGTTTTACAAAACGACAAAAGGGAATGTTTTGTCATACGTATGCGGCGACAACAACTTCTCCGCCACTGTGACAATTATTTGAGTTTCGGCTTCCTCTACAAGACATACCTTTTTTAAAAAAAAGAAAAATAAATACCATGTTTTACTTTTCTTTTATTTTGGTATTTAAAATGGTTTTGATAATGTTTTTATTATATCACGGTGTTATTGATATTTTGTGATTGAAATGTGAAAATGTTATGTTTCCTTTGTGTATGTTTTATGAGATAAGATTATGTTATGGTTATTGGGCATTGTTATGAAGATGGGTGGTTCAATGATAAACTAAGGGCGGGTGAGCCCGATATAGCTCTCCAATGCATTGGGTAACGTGAAGGAGTGAAACGTTAAGGTTTCTCCGAAGAGATTTAGGGAATATATTGTGGTGGGTATTCCAAACGTCACCAAGAGGGTTACTCCCTACGTAATAATGTTATGAATGCCTCAAGTTACCTTTTATGTCTTATGATTTATATGATTTATTCATGATTTGATGAGGTATGATAAAGTGCCTATTTTTTATGGGTAAATTACGATTTCATTCTTATGTATATATGAACTCATGTTTCTTTTCCATATTTTTATAACCCTTACTGAGCATTTTATGCTCATCCCAAGTTTTTTTTTTGAAATGCTTTTCACCGGTCAAGGTAAAGGTATATGATATGATTATAGTGTCAAGGAAGTGTCAAGAAAGAATCCATGATTTATTTTTTAAATATGTTTCCATTGATGGGAAAAAAGGAATATTATCTTTTATGTAACCACTTTGTTTAAATGTGGAATGTAATGCAAGTTTTATGATCTAATTCTCTAAAACTCTAAACCTAAAAAGATCCTCAATGTGTAATCTTGCAATAACTCAACATTAAGTAAGGTTTAAGGTTGGGGCCTTATAGAACCAGTCCCCCTCGGTTTCTACTAACTATGTGGCCATTGAATTTTTTTCACTGGTTGGGGTTCCGAGCTCCAAAATGGACTCAGACACCCCCGTAACCTCTTTCAACTCATAGGAATAATTGTTAGGTCTAAAATAACGAATTATACCAAATTTTTAATGATTCATACAAGAGTTAAAAATGGTTTCTTTTAAGTGGCACCGATAAATTTGGGTGTCCCAAAGCACCTTTAACTTTCCTATAAAATTTCACCATGGGCTCCTCATTTTTAAGATTTACCAATGAGTGAAGTCCAACCATTTTGGAATCAAAAATTATTTCTTTAATTACCTTGTATATTTTACAACTCCCTATCATAATTGGGATATCTAAAATAAATACGGATATATACCTGATCCTCCTACTCCTCTAAATTGAAATCTAAAGAGTGGGTAGTAGTTCTAAGGGAGATACACACTATCAAAGGGAATTATGATAGTTGTTTTAATACTTTTCTAGTGTGATTTTTATTTGGAAACAATTAATTTAGTTTTATATTAACATTTTTAAACTCTAACATCATTATTTTGGTATGACTAATTAAAATTCTTTTCATTTCATAAATGATTGGATTGAGATTTCATGTGGAATTTTAATTTTTTAAAATTGGAAAATACAAGACTCCTTTTTCAACTCATTTATAAATGTTTATTTAGAACCTCTCAATTTATGTATAATGTTTAAAACATGAAAAAGTTGTTTTTATGTCAAGTGTTGTATTTTTGTTCACTATTCTAAGGTAAAAGCATGGAATTATGATCTTGATTAACCGCAAACAAAAAAACACTAAACTAATATTTAGAACAATGAAATATCTGAATTTTATGTTCAAATGATCTCATTTCGCATAATTCGCAAACACTACTCAAATCCCTAACTTTTAAAATCTTTATTTATGTTTTTATATTTTGAAACATAATTCAAAATCTCCCTTGTTTTCTATTTTTTTAACTTATTTTAAATACAAAGTATAAACCACCAATCCTCTTAGACATGGATCCTGGGTTCTACCTTGGATAATATTTAATTATATAAAACCTATTCAATTTGAAATTTCATGACAAAGTGGTAAAATTATGACACTATTTTCAGGGATAATTATACTTGTTAGTGTGTGTTTTTTATAATATATTTTACTATTTTGTAAATATAAGTATTCTATTATATTTTTACATATCTTGTTATGTTATAGTTTATTTTCTTTATATGTTAAATACATGAAACTTTATACTCCTAGATAACTTCCTCCTTTAAAACCTAAACAGGAGAGGATCCTACATAAGTTACACCAAGACACAAAGAACGATATTTTGTAGGAAGATTCTCCACACCTAGAGACTCTTCTATACCTCTATTATAGTGGATCTAAAATAGAAACTAATAAATAATTTATAATATTGAAAAAATAATTGAACATTAAAGTACTACTTTTTTCTGTTATTGATATCAGAACTGTGTATATTCAAGGATAAGGAAAATAACCATTCTACATACAAAAATATGGTATAATTCACATACTACCAAAATATAATGGACTTTATAAATAAACAACTAAGAATTTAGAGTAATAATATATTTTATGTCAATAATTAAAACATGGAAATGTGGTTAAAAATTTATAAAAATTGGGTCATTTCTATTTATCTTGGAAGAAATTGAGAAATACTAGGAATATTCTGTTAACTCTATAATTATAAGTTGGTAGGACAGGAAATGCCTTTTCAATGAAAACTATTTCACATCCTATTAAACAAAAACAAAAAATAAAGAAATATAATAATGTAATATAATGGGGAAACACTTTATGAATATTGGGAATGTTTTAAAATTCATTGTTTAAGTTTTCCACCCCACTAAATATGTGAGAAACTATTAATATAATATTTTTATGAAGCTTTAATTTCTCTTTATCATAAAATTATGTATTTTATTATTGGTCAAGCCCTAATGGATAAGAAATTTATTATTGTAAAGAATATCATTGGGAATAAGGCACAGGACATGCAAAATTTTGGTTCAAGGCCTTCTATACAAATTAAAAGTGTCCATTAGTAGAAACGTTGCCAATTTGATACGAATTTTCACATGAATTTTGAAGTGCTAAGTACCATACTCTGAAAACATTATATTTCCAAAGGGAAATACTTACCCCCTCCTCTAACACATTATGGAATATATGTCACTGAAAACCATTATTCAGACCAAATATCTCAACTTAGACAACCTTTTGATTTTTGTGATTAAATATTCCTAATTAATTCATATAACAAAACCATTAGGCATGAACCCTACTATTCATCTAACTGTAGATGGAAATGTAACTAATATTATAATCAAGGTTGATATCCAAACTAACCTCTTTAATCATACAACCACTAGAGATAGGTTGATCATCCCTTACCACCACCAATATATCCTTAACTACCATAAAGGAATTTCCAACAACCCCCACAAAAACATGATACATTTCCCAGGGATATGATAAAGAAAATGGAATCCCAGAACCTCCAATTCTAAAATAACACTCAATCATAAATTCTATATCTATAAAAGCAGGTGGGAAAACTAGAAAACACCATTATTAATGTAAATAAGTAGTTTTCTAGAAAAATATTGTCCAAAGTTCTTGTTAATAACAATGAAAAAAATAAATATATGTTCTATCACGCTCTAAATATGTAAATAAATTTATCTTTTAAATGATTCTACACAATAGGCATATCCTCCTATTGAAAACTCTCTTTCCCAATCACAAAAATATTCATGAGAAGAAATTAATAATAAGAAACATAAAAAAAGGTTATCATTGAGTATTTCTATAATGTATCCATCTAACTTCCTTTTCCAAAAATAATTTATCAATAAAAAAAATTTGATAACAGAATGTATCAAGAGATCATGGATACATTAAAAAAGGTACATGTTGGCATTCCTCTCTTGGATGCAGTTAAAAAAATTGTGTTATGCCAATTTACTTAAAGATATTTTTACCTAGATGTGGTAGTTGAAGGGGAATAGAAGAATAAAACTTAGATGTAAGGTATAACCATTGATAAAATCATAAATTCAAACCATATGCAAGGATCCAAGCATATTTAAGATACCATGCAAGATATAGTAGAATTTATTTTCAAATTCAATGTTTTATTTAAGAGATTTAATTAACGTGATTTCTCACTCATTGTATACATATTTAAAGGTTTGAGAGCTTAAACCAAGGGTAATCATAGTGAAAACTTCCAAATGGAGTACAGAAAATCCAACTAGATTGATCGAGGACACCCGTGTGCATGTTATAAATCTCATATTACCAATAGGCTTCTACATGCATGAGATAAATGGTACCCAAACCCAAGAAAATGCACCCAAATTCAAGATTAAGTTCCATAAAATATCAAATATGATCAAAATATGTCGCAATAGAAACATTTTTATGGAGTTCATGTGAGAAAAGATAATTTTAAATACACTTGATGTAATGAAACACCTAGTTGAGGAGCATTCCACTATTCTTATCTATTCAATGGATGTTTTTTCCATCGATTCTATCATTCCAAATTCCAATCAAGGTCCCCAATCCCCTTTTAATAATCTTTTTGATATGTTTTCTGTGGAATTATCAGCATTGTTGTTGAAAAATTACATGCACAAAATTATATTTATGATTTATTATATCTTGAGAGTTTGGAAACAATATATTATTTTATAATCATCCTTTATATTGATTTTCATATCAATGATATAAATAGTGAGAAGATATATGGTATAAATGATATTATTTCCACAAAATCATTCCCTTATATTCTCAACCCAGTAGCTATTGAATTGAATCCACTTCCATTTAAATTAAAATATGCATTATTTCAAGTTTTTAACCAATTACCATTCATTATTGAAGTTCCAAAGGATCGAATAAAAACTGATAATGGGGGTTTGAATCAGTTATTAATTTTTTAAAAGTTTTAACCCTTTTTAAACATTAACCCCTAAAACCTATTAATGTTATTATCCTTATCATCTTTTTTAAAATACTCATGCCAAAAAAATTGGAATTCAAGTAAAGCGCATGATATTTACAAGGTTTATCCTCAGTGTGAGAACCTACAACCTTTCCATAGCCACTCTCATGGGTCTATGAAAATTTACTATTATGAAGAATTGAATACACCTTGTGATAACTCCCGTTAGAAACATTATATCTCCCAGTGGGAATGATTATATTGACTCCCATAATTTTATAAAATTTTCTTACAAAACAATGAGCCAAAAAAAGTAAAACAACTTTATTCAATTTTCTCCTAAAGAGTTCATAGGTTTGATGACCTTGAGTCTAATGGCCTTCATTCTAGTTAACCAATTCAGATTGACTTAGTATGATCGAGTCAATATTATCTTTCCATTCTCAATATTCACTTCTCAAAATCTACACAAAAACTCATTTCAATCTTCCTCGATCAGATTGACTCTATATGATCTTCTCAAAGTGATGTTTCTTAGTCCGATAATCATAAAAACAGATATCTAATATATTAATGATATCTTTGTTAGGAAGGAACTTTCAGTTAAATTTCATTAGTGATCTACCTTTTCCACTTGTGTGGAAATTTAAAAAATTTGAATTAAGTGAGCTTCTATTTATAAGTGATTCAAAAAAGAAAAAGTTGGAAATTGAAATAAAATTTCCACTTACCCAAATTTCAAAACTCTGAAAAAACCCCACATTTAAACTTTAAATTTGACTTCATCAATTTTTCTCAATATTTTTTTGAGAACAGTCTTCTCAAATAAAATAATTTTTCTTCACTCTGATATAACTTCCTCATCTTTGTCTTCCTCTTCTGATTATAATTTTCCTTTCTTTCTTAACTCATTACGATCCTCTTTCCTTTCTCACCTCATTGTAATCTGGTTATCTTGCACTAATCATTATGATGAACTTACTCTATATATGACTAAATGGTATCACAATATTATTCAATTAAAAAATGAAATTTACCTTTATTTATTCTCAAGAAAACACAATGATTTTAGAGTCTTCACTTGTTTTCATAACTAATCTCCCTTTTATGGATCGGTATGAGTAACTCTAACCACTCTGATGTTTTTTATTTGATGTGTTATCTATGTGAGTCGTTAATTTGATGAATCATGGTTTGTTCCTAACCATATTGATATTCCTCCTTAGAGTCACTCTATTTAAAATCCTTATAATGATGGAATTCCCATTATAATATAATTATCAGTAATATTTTATTTATTCAATAATGACTCCACTCCGCAACATTGAAATTCTTAAAAATCATCTATAAACATTATGACTTTTGAAAGCATTTAATTCATGTACATTTGGATCCAATATTCTATTTATGAGTTTTTGGAATTGATAAAAACATTTTTATTTCTCCATTTCTTCAAAATATTTTATCATGATAGTTTTCAAGATTTTTGAGAAATTCATGAACAACAAAGCATCTTCTAATTTACGATAGAAAGTATCAAAACATTATGACTCAGGATTTCACAATTTCCATTCCAAACTCTTCAGTAAAATTACGACTTCTTGATTTAGTAGCTTTTAAATTTCTAACAAACAGAATATCTGATGGTTCTTGATTTTCATTACAATGTTCCTGAGACTGATAATGCATCTAATAATTAACTTCATCATTATGACTGCTTCTACATCTGGTGTTACTCGGTTTGATAACCTATATCTACAAACCTATGTCTAGAAAACAACTTTCTTATAGATAAAACTTCTTGGACTCTTTATGTTTGGATTTAGAAACATTCAAATTTATTATAAAAACCCTTTATTATCGTCTTGTTCTGATCCTAAAAAAGAAATCCATTATTATATAAAACTTTTAGTTTTTAACAAATAAAAAAATTTATTAAGAAAAATTATCACAAAGGTTCTTCAATTATTACCAATAACCAATGTTCAGATCATGAAATAAAATTTCTTTACAAGTTTAATTATTTTAAAAGGGTATTGGAAGTAAATTTGTTGATATCCCTTGAACTATCCCATCTATATGCATGAATATAATTATTTTTTAGGATGAAGCTAAACCAATAAGTAAACCACAACATAGATTAATCCCCACCCTCCTTGACAGAGTCAAAATAGAGGTAAAAAATATTATTGTATGGGATTATATGTTTTATAAATAAAAGAAAAAGTTTTATTCTAATACAAATTGTTCCTAAAAATACTAGCCTTACAATTTTTCATAAAGATCATAATTAATTGGTACCAACAAGAGTATAAAAAATTAAAGTGTCTATATACACTACCATAAATGTAACAGCCCGAGATTTTATGAAAAATATTCTTTTTTATTTCACTAATGTCTTGTGTTGTACGCTACACCAAAAGGAGCTTGCACAACACGCATCCTTGACTTGCCTTGCATTACACGCAATCGCAACCTTCCTCGATAGCGTGTGTGGTACGTAATACTGAGTTTCACGAAACAATGATATGCTATTAAAATATTATTAAAACTAGCCGTTATGAATAGTAATAACCACTTTTTAAATTTTAGAAATTTTAACTCTCAAAATAGACTTCATTTTTGAATTCGGAATATGAAATATAGCTTGGGATGAAATTTTGGCATTGTTCTGAAAAACATCAATTTTTGATGAATAGTGAAACTACTAAGTGGTAGTTAAAAAAACTGAATTTTTCATAAAACTTAATTTTACCGCTTCTGTGAATGAAATTTCAAAAATCCGAGAGACACGGTTAATATCAAGGACTAAGATGTGGTTCAATGAGATGAAAATAATTTTTTGGTGAATAGTAACTTTTTACTTTTTTTACCGCGGTTAATAGTAAATAGGGTAACTAAGGGTAAATATGATATTACTATTACCCTAACACATGTCCTAATTCTATTGGACAAGTGTAATTCGACCAAAAACCAAACTTAGGAATAAAATATGACCATTTAGGCCCACTTGGATTAGATTAGGACATTTATTATTAATTTATTTAAAGAAGGGTTAAAATAGTTAAAATCAAAGTTTAATAAGTAAATCATTTTTAATATGGGTTTATACATAAGATAAATTCGATTGTAAATATTCATTAGAAATATAAAAATATTTCCTACATTATGGTATTTTATTTGTAATTTTTAGACATCAAATAAGTTAATTTATTTATGACACAACGATGATGCAGTAATTATCTTTTTAATGAAATATTGACATAATTGATGTTATAAGCACCAAAATAAATGTAATTTGAGATTTTTTATGAATTCCACTAATTTTCTAGGTTACTATGATATATTAATGTTTATTTAATCAACTTGGTTCGAACATTTAATTCTGTTATGACTTTCACAAAAATCATATATCAAATAGTGTCAAAATTGACACAAAATAGTTTTTAAATCAAATATTATATTATTAATTGTTATTTTATTCCTAAAAATCTAAGGTTCGGCCAAATGACATAGATAAGGATATATATATTAATATTAAACAATTTGGGGTTCGTTTGGCCTGTTATAGTAAGTGTATTAACCATATAGTGAAAGAAAACAAAAAGACACGGTAAAAGTTAAATTAATTAACATAGAGTTAAATCTAATTGATAAGGTTAAAATAATACCCTAAACATGTCTAAATCTTATTGGTTGATAGGATTTCGACCCATCCCCACTTTAGCTTATAAATAAGACCCTTTGGAATCACTATAAACCGATTTTTACTTTAATATAAAATAATATTTTGAGATATTCCTAAGGTGCCCCTCTCCTCCCCTATAAAAGGACACCTCCTCCCCCTCCTCCTCACACCAATTTGAGCTCTCAAGCTCGGCCAACCCCTGAAAAAATCTCTTCTCCACTTCCCTAGCAACATCCTAGAGGTTCTGGTCTTACTCAAAGACCAATTTTAGTGCCCTAAGAGGAGGTCTCAAAGAGGCACTTCAAAGAAGAGGTAATTACCGTTACCAATTCTTTCATCTTTATTTCTTCTTCCACTTATTCTTCTTAGGTTGTTTCATTATGAAGTAATAACATCAGTATCACTCATATACTGATATGTTATTATAAGTATGAAACAACCCTATTTCACCATCTATCCATCCTACGGAAAAAGAAATCACCGCGCGTGCGTACGTACGGAATACCGTCTCCACGCCGTGGTGTAATCTATTTTCCACCACCACCTTACATGGATGGGTATAATGGTGTAAAGAATAACTATACATAGTTATTACAATATCATATTGATTCTTATATATTGTATAATCCACTCCAATTCAATTCAATATTTATAGAAATAATATCATTGCTCGTGCGTACGTACGGACTACCGTCTCCACGACGCGGTGAGAATCATTCTCCATGTTAACCATTTAAGAATAATTATAATGTATATATAAGAAATAATAATGAAATATATGACATTATAAAGCTACTGGATTTATGTATATATATACATATGTATGTCATCTACTTACTTCCATTTCAAGACAATAAGGAAAGGAAAGCAGCGTTCATGCGTACGTACGGACTACCGTCTCCATGAACGGTGTTTTTCATTTTATTTATCTACCTATTATATATATATATATATATACTGAATATATATGATATATAAATCATATTTTATATTCTGGAAGTGAGTAAATCATGATATAAGTAATAATGATGTCAAGAACAACAAGTCAAAACACCTACGATAAATGAAACGATTTTACCCAAAACGCTTCTTTAACATGGAATTTACAAAAGAACGGGTAATATAATGTCATAAGTGAACCATATATGATATCATAACAATGAATAAGATTCTGTAATAAGTCAATAACATGATTTAAATCATTATACAGGAGGTTCGGACACTTACAAAGCAAGTCGGACCTAAGGTAAGGGGAAATATCACAATCTCATTTTTATCCGAGATTGTTTATTCGTAAGTATTTACTGGGGTGTATTTTATCATCCACATCCATGTTTCATCAATATGTGATATTATTTCCATCCACCTACAATTTTTTAAATCCATTTTTACCCTTTGGTGAGTTTTTAGTAATATGTATGAAAGGAATCTTTTGTCGTTTTTCGTACGAGGTACTTTTTTGACTTTTCCGAAAAAAGTACGAAGAATGTTTTTTTTAAACTTATACGGCATGAATGGATTTTTAAAACATTATTTACAAGAAGATTCCTTTACAAGTTTTCAAGTTTATTTTTAATCAACTACTTTTATTTTAAAGTTGTACGACATGTTATGAAAGGAAAAATGTTTTTGAAGAAGAAAGGATATTTTCCTCAAGAATGGAGTTCAAGTATTTTATCAAAATTATTTTCCATCTAAGATAATAAAAGGGTTCTGTTTTTATCCCTATTATTACATGGATTTGATTATGTTGTGATGGAATTATTTTTATGAATTCCTTTATCTTATATGAATTTTTTTATGATGTCATGATGTTTAAGATTCCCATTTGTATTACATGGGTTATGAAATGATGTATGATTTATGATTTTGTGGGACACATTAGAATGGCATAATTATGAGATGGGTGGGACCTATATCTCCCTCCAATGCATTGGGTAAAGATTTTATATCTCATGAGATAGACATGGCTGGAACGGAAGGTTATTTCGGTTCAGTGATACAGGACTGAAACGAGGAGTGAACTCAGTTCAAAAAGGGACTTTGTCCACTAAGATAGTCTTGGCAATGAGTCATGACTAACAAGAAATGATTTTCCATGATTATGTGTGCATGACACAAAGTTTCAAGTTTCATGTTATGATTATGGTGATCTCATTTTCACTTCTATGATTTATTCCATGTTAAGATATTATGATCTCTTTTGCAGGTTATGATTTCCAAAATGTTATGTTCTTATGAATATGATGTGATTGATATTTCTTTTGTTTACCCTTACTGAGCATTCGAGCTCACCCTTTTATGTTTCCTTTTCCCCAGGATATAAAGAAAGGGTTTAGGTAAAAAAAAGGAAGGTCTTTATGGGAGATGTCGAAGATCTTTCACCACGATTAGAAGATTACGTTCCGAGTTTCCAAAGACACTAAACTATTACGATCCTTGTGTGTGTGTTTTTGTTATGTACTAAGTATTCCGCAAAAGTAATGTAATGTCCATGTACGTCAAGATACGGGTCTCTACAGTTGGTATCAGAGGAAAGGTTTAGTCAACCTTTGGAAACTAGGATGCGAAAACGTTAATAAGATCCCTAGAGATATTTCTACGGTATGTCTAGGGATGTCCCTAGGGATAAGTATACGTATAGGTTATAGTAATAGAATTACGCTAACGATCATAGAATTAAACCTAAGATGTTGGATATTGAAGGTACTCCCCCTTTATTATGTTGTTTTCCCTAGCATGATTTTTGCCTCTCACACTATTCTTTTTGGGTTTTAGACGATGGCTGGAACCCGAAGGAACCGTGTTGATCAATGCAATGGACAATGCAATGATTGCCCTCCTGAACAAACAAATGTTATGGGAGATGGAGTGCAAAATCTTATTGCTATACTTACACAAGCTATGAATCATTCTGGACTTCCAAATGAGCAGAGAAGGGAACAATATTCTATTGAGTCCTTCATGAGGCAACGTCCACCTTCTTTCAGTGGGTCTTCTGATCCACTTGTGGCTAAACAATGGATCAGTACTACTGAAAAGATATTTTCAGTTCTTCAATGTTCTGAACCTGATAAAGTCATCTTAGCAGTATATCGTTTGGAAGGTGAAGCTGATCAATGGTGGAATCTTATCAAGAATACGAGGCCAAGAGATGAAATTGAGTCCATGGAATGGGACGAGTTCAAGAACTTGTTTTTCAGTAAGTACTTCCCTCGTATTCTTTGAACAAAGATAGAGAAAGAGTTTCTTGAACTGAAGCAAAGGGACGATGAATCTGTTGGTACCTATGAAGCAAATTTTACAAGACTTTCAAGGTATGCTTCTGGAATTATCATCCAACCTGAAAGTAAAGTTGATCGATTTTTCAGTGGCTTAAAACCAAGTCTTCGAAGGGAATTATCTATAAGAGACTTCAGTAGCTATGAAGAAATTGTGCGTTGTGCTATCAAGGTAAAAATGGAAGTTGGTGTTACATATCCATCTCATGGTTTTAACAAGAAACGAAAGATGGAGTTCAAGGACTAATCTCAGAATAATGGTGAAAAGAAGATGAATGTTTCCTTATGCACAAAGTGTGGAAAGAAGCATGGTGGAGATTGTCTTAAAGGGACTAGAAAATGTTTTAAGTGTGGAAAAGAAGGTCATCGAGCAGCTGAGTGTCGAAGTAATGGAAAAAGGGTTTCTAATGATGTGAATAAAGCAAACGCTGCAGAGAACGCACCACCAACACTTCAATGCTTCAAGTGCAAGGAAATGGGGCATTATGCTAATAATTGCCCTAATCCAAGGGTTAGTGATGATCAACATGGGCAACCACTGAAGGCAAAGGACAAAGGGAAATCACATGCGATCACTATTGGCAATGCTGAATATGACAACGATGTGGTGGAATGATTAAGTGTTTATGTAATGGGATTCCAAAATAATGTTGTATCATTGAGTATTGCAATATTTATTGATGTGGTATTCAAAGTGATTGAGATATTTTTTGGAAATAATATGATATGCGAGAAAATGAAATGTGTAATAGTATTCATGAGCTCATGATTGATATAAGGACTAAGTGATATCATGGTTTGAGTATATAGAATTTTGAGGATTTTGGTATGTGGAAAGTGTTAACTTTTAACTGCACTCATGTTTTCACTAAGGTATTCAAGAGAATACACGATTAAGGACTTCGAATGTTTGGAATGTGACCAACAAGACATATCTTATGATATGTGGGGATCAATGACAGTGTTAAATCTCTGGTAATCGTTTTCACTATGTTATGAGAGTGGACTGCAGAATTATGGATAAGCCTAAAGATTGGAATGGATTATGTTGAACATAAGTTAGTATTGTTTAAGGATAGAAGTTCTTTTTTCGATATTATTGATGGGATGTTATAGTAATGTAGTTTTAGAAAAAGGACAACCTGCAGGACGGGCGACAACCCATCGCGTCGGACAAGGCTGTGGGAATCGAACCCACAACCGAAGTGCGACTGGCCTTTATCGCCTACCACTGACCTACAGGAAGTCCATGTTTAGTAGAAACTAGTGTTATTATATTAAGCAGTATGATATATGAAGTATAATCCCATTTTAGGAACCATATATGATTAATCCCACTATAGATCGACTTATGTATATAAATTTTTCTAACCTTTTGAGACAGATGGAATGACCCGTCATTCTATCACATGATCTGCTAACACTTCACGAATAACAAATTCAACTTCATTTATTTAAGAGATGAAGTGGAAATTGTTAAAGGCACGAACAACAGTGAGATTGTACCAAAATAAAGTAAGTATTTATTCTAATTCAAATTCTTTAACTTTAGGGAAATGATCTTGAAAACCAAAAATGTTGTCCTAGTTCTCTTATACCTGATGAATCAGATGGTACCTTAGATCATCACAAATTTATGGATTTGTGATTACTGGCTTTTCCATAGCCATGTTCTCTACCACTCTCCATCAGAACATGATGGTTAGACTTTTCTTCCATATCCATATTTTCACCTATGTGGAAACCCAGTGATTAGTTTATTTGGGTAATCGTTACATTTCATACTTTAGTTTTTAAAGCCAAGTTTTGGTATTCCTTTTTACGATGTGGGTTTCTATTAAAGAAACTTTCGAATAGTAAACCATTTATAACCCCGACGAATTTCGAGGTCGAAATTCATTTTAAGGGGGTAGAATGTAACAGCCCGAGATTTTATGAAAAATATTCTTTTTTTATTTCACTAATGTCTTGTGTTGTACGCTACACCAAAAGGAGCTTGCACAACACGCATCCTTGACTTGCCTTGCATTACACGCAATCGCAACCTTCCTCGATAGCGTGTTTGGTACGTAATACTGAGTTTCACGAAACAATGATATGCTATTAAAAAATTATTAAAACTAGCCGTTATGAATAGTAATAACCACTTTTTATATTTTAGAAATTTTAACTCTCAAAATAGACTTCATTTTTGAATTCGGAATATGAAATATAGCTTGGGATGAAATTTTGGCATTGTTCTGAAAAACATCAATTTTTGATGAATAGTGAAACTACTAAGTGGTAGTTAAAAAAACTGAATTTTTCATAAAACTTAATTTTACCGCTTCTGTGAATGGAATTTCAAAAATCCGAGAGACACGGTTAATATCAAGGACTAAAATGTGGTTCAATGAGATAAAAATAATTTTTTGGTGAATAGTAACTTTTTACTTTTTTTACCGCGGTTAATAGTAAATAGGGTAACTAAGGGTAAATATGATATTACTATTACCCTAACACATGTCCTAATTCTATTGGACAAGTGTAATTTGACCAAAAAACAAACTTAGGAATAAAATATGACCATTTAGGCCCACTTGGATTAGATTAGGACATTTATTATTAATTTATTTAAAGAAGGGTTAAAATAGTTAAAATCAAAGTTTAATAAGTAAATAATTTTTAATATGGGGTTATACATAAGATAAATTCGATTGTAAATATTAATTAGAGAGCTAAAACGATTTCCTACATGATGGTATTTTATTTGTAATTTTTAGACATCAAATAATTTAATTTATTTATGACACAACGATGATGCAGTAATTATCTTTTTAATGAAATATTGACATAATTGATGTTATAAGCACCAAAATAAATGTAACTTGAGATTTTTTATGAATTCCACTAATTTTCTAGGTTACTATGATATATTAATGTTGATTTAATCAACTTGGTTCGAACATTTAATTCTGTTATGACTTTCACAAAAATCATATATCAAATAGTGTCAAAATTGACACAAAATAGTTTTTAAATCAAATATTATATTATTAATTGTTATTTTATTCCTAAAAATCTAAGGTTCGGCCAAATGACTTAGATATGGATACATATATTAATAATAAACAATTTGGGGTTCGTTTGGCATGTTATAGTAAGTGTATTAACCATATAGTGAAAGAAAACAAAAAGACACGGTAAAAGTTAAATTAATTAACTTAGAGTTAAATCTAATTGATAAGGTTAAAATAATACCCTAAACATGTCTAAATCTTATTTGTTGATAGGATTTCGACCCATCCCCACTTTAGCTTCGAAATAAGACCCTTTGGAACCATTATAAACCGATTTTGACTTTAATATAAAATAATATTTTGAGATATTCCTAAGGTACCCCTCTCCTCCCCTATAAAAGGACACCTCCTCCCCCTCCTCTTGACACCAATTTGAGCACTCAAGCTCGGACAACCCCTGCCAAAATCTCTTCTCCACTTCCCTAAAAACATCCTAGAGGTTCTGGTCATCCTCAAAGACCAATTTTAGTGCCCTAAGAGGAGGTCTCAAAGAGGCACTTCAAAGAAGAGGTAATTACCGTTACCAATTCTTTCATCTTTATTTCTTCTTCCACTTCTTCTTCTTAGGTTGTTTCATTATGAAGTAATAACATCAGTATCACTCATATACTGATATGTTATTATAAGTATGAAACAACCCTATTTCACCATCTATCCGTCCTACGGAAAAAGAAATCACCGCGCGTGCGTACGTACGGAATACCGTCTCCACGCCGTGGTGTAATCTATTTTCCACCACCACCTTACATGGATGGGTATAATGGTGTAAAGAATAACTATACATAGTTATTACAACATCATATTTATTCTGATATATTGTATAATCCACTCCAATTCAATTAAATATTTATAGAAATGATATCATTGCTCATGCGTACGTACGGACTACCGTCTCCACGACGCGATGAGATTCATTCTCCATGTTAACCATTTAAGAATGATTATAATGTATATATAAGAAATAATAATGAAATATATGACATTATAAAGCTACTGGATTTATGTATATATATACATATGTATTTCATCTACTTACTTCCATTTCAAGACAATAAGGAAAGGAAAACAGCGTTCATGCGTACGTACGGACTACCGTCTCCATGAACGGTGTTTTTCATTTTATTTATCTACCTATTATATATATATATATACTGAATATATATGATATATAAATCATATTTTATATTCTGGAAGTGAGTAAATCATGATATAAGTAATAATGATGTCAAGAACAACAAGTCAAAACACCTACGATAAATGAAACGATTTTACCCAAAACGCTTCTTTAACATGGAATTTACAAAAGAACGGGTAATATAATGTCATAAGTGAACCATATATGATATCATAACAATGAATATGATTCTGTAATAAGTCAATAACATGATTTAAATCATTATACAGGAGGTTCGGACACTTACAAAGCAAGTCGGACCTAAGGTAAGGGGAAATATCACAATCTCATTTTTATCCGAGATTGTTTATTCGTAAGTATTTACTGGGGTGTATTTTATCATCCACATCCATGTTTCATCAATATGTGATATTATTTCCATCCACCTACAATTCTTTAAATCCATTTTTACCCTTTGGTGAGTTTTTAGTAATATGTATGAAAGGAATCTTTTGTCGTTTTTCGTACGAGGTACTTTTTTGACTTTTCCGACAAAAGTACGAAGAATGTTTTTTTTAAACTTATACGGCATGAATGGATTTTTAAAACATTATTTACAAGAAGCCTCCTTTACAAGTTTTCAAGTTTATTTTTAATCAACTACTTTTATTTTAAAGTTGTACGACATGTTATGAAAGGAAAAATGTTTTTGAAGAAGAAAGGATATTTTCCTCAAGAATGGAGTTCAAGTATTTTATCAAAATTATTTTCCATCTAAGATAATAAAAGGGTTCTGTTTTTATCCCTATTATTACATGGATTTGATTATGTTGTGATGGAATTATTTTTATGAATTCCTTTATCTTATATGAATTTTTTTATGATGTCATGATGTTTAAGATTCCCATTTGTATTACATGGGTTATGAAATGATGTATGATTTATGATTTTGTGGCACACATAAGAATGGAATCATTATGAGATGGGTGGTACCTATATCTCCCTCCAATGCATTGGGTAAAGATTTTATATCTCATGAGATAGACATGGCTGGAACGGAAGGTTATTTCAGTTCAGTGATACAGGACTAAAACGAGGAGTGAACTCGGTTCAAAAAGGGACTTTGTCCACTAAGATAGTCTTGGCAATGAGTCATGACTAACAAGAAATGATTTTCCATGATTATGTGTGCATGACACAAAGTTTCAAGTTTCATGTTATGATTATGGTGATCTCATTTTCACTTCAATGATTTATTCCATGTTAAGATATTATGATCTCTTTTGCAGGTTATGATTTCCAAAATGTTATGTTCTTATGAATATGATGTGATTGATATTTCTTTTGTTTACCCTTATTGAGCATTCGAGATCACCCTTTTATGTTTCCTTTTCCCCAGGATATAAAGAAAGGTTTTAGGTAAAAAAAAGGAAGGGCTTTATGGGAGATGTCGAAGATCTTTCACCACGATTAGAAGATTACGTTCCGAGTTTCCAAAGACACTAAACTATTATGATCCTTGTGTGTGTGTTTTTGTTATGTACTAAGTATTCCGCAAAAGTAATGTAATGTCCATGTACGTCAAGATACGGGTCTCTACAATAAACATATAAAATTCACTAAAAATGACCATTTCTTATTACTATTTATTAAAAAAATATTTAAAATGTTAGTGATTAAGTATCATTAATGTTTCCTTGATGGATTCTCTAGATGCTTCCTGATTCATAGAGCCCCTATAGGTCAGAAAAAGATGGAATTTACATGAAAATTTGGTATGACTTCATATAGGTGGATTCCATTCAACCTATCTAATTTTTTGGGTACTTTTGGTGTTTTCATGGTTATTATTTTCTATTATTACCTTGAGAATTTCATGAAGATATTTATAGAATAATTTTTTTGTGGTTCCTTTTTGAAAAAAATGTTATTTAATATCTGTTCTATTCTCCATTACTGCAATGAAAAAAAAATTATTTTAAATTATAAAAAATGATGATTTTTCATGGAACATGGGATAGTTTTTAGGAATTTTATTTCAATTAATTAAATTTAAGATGTTGAATCAAATATTGAAAAAACAATCATCCCTTTCATTTTAAAAATGTGTTCATGGGGTAATATATTTCTTGGGTCATGTTGGTTATTATAATTGATTCATTAAAAGATTATGAACATTCCACTTAAATTATCGTAATTTAAAAAAAAATATTTTTTTATATGAATTATTATTATGAATTTAATTCACAAAAATGATTCTCATATCACCTCCTATCTTCCAATAACCAAGATTTCATCTCCCATTAAAAATTCTGTGTGATGACTCTATCATTATATTTGGGATAGCTTTATCAAAAAGGGTTTAGAGGGATCCTAATTTAATTGTGTATTCCACACATACCCATGACCCTCCCTATGAAAACTACACAAACATAGAAAATACTTTTTTCTACTTTTTTTTCCCCGGGAAATTTTAATCATAAATTTTATGTTTAAAAGTCATTGTGTTTTTTGATCAGGTTTCACTTTAGTTTCACCATGAGAAATTCTAATATAGCACCTACCTTATATGGTGCATGCTCCACCTCATAGATTTTGACCTAGAGATTCAATATATGAGTGGAGTGTAAAATGTGGTAGTTTTAAACATTAATTGGATTATCCAACTATTATTCCTCCATATTTAATCCCCCCCATTAGATAATTATTCCCTTGGGGGAAATTTTTTGATGTAGTGGACCTTACCCCTAGGTATATGGACATTGTGAATTTTTTAGCAATATCTAGGGTCCCCATAAATTTTAGCACTTGAAAATATAAAATAAATAATCATAAATCAGGATTGTATATTTTAGATAACCCATAATTTTGGATAATTTTTAGTGACTAGTTTGTTCATTGATGTGTCTTTGAGAATAATTTCACCTCTACTTTGATCTTCTGACACACTCAGGCTTGTATAGGCTATATTGGATCTCAATGCATACCTCGAAATATCCATGACTCTATAATTTATTGGATAACACTTTATATAGATTCCCGCAATTTTGGAAGTCAAGAACACATTATCAATTCTTTGGGAATATCTCTAAAAGGAATAAAATTCCCAAATAACCTATGTTATTTTGTGAGATCATTGATTCATAGGGAATTGACTTCATGGGGACTTTTCCAAATTAATTTATATTTGTAAAAATATTATTGTCTAATGACCATTTCTTTAAATGGTTGTATGTAAAGTCCATTAGTAATGATGATTCATGAGTAGTTATAAAATTTTTGAGATATCATATTTTAAACAGGTTTGGTTAATCAATGTTCTTCATTAGCGATATACATTCCAATTTTTTATAATCGCAACATGAAAACCTTGATCCATAATTATGTGGTTATTCATAAAGTCTCCACTGAATGTCACCGCAAAACTAATGGGAATGTTGAGATATCAACTCAAGAAGTTAAGAAAATCATGGAAAATGGTATAACATAATAAGAAATGTTATATTATTCTCTTAGATGATTATCTATGGTAATAATATGTAGCTTTTAAAACCCCCATCAGAATGTCACCTTATAGGATAATCTTTATAAAAACTTTTCACCTCCTAGTAAAGGCAGAGAACCATTAATATTGATTTATTAAGCAATATAATCTTAATCTCTCAGATGTAGGTGAACATATGATGTTTCATATACAAGAGATGGTGGAAATATGAAGCTTATCATAGAATAACATCCAAATCCATAAGAATATAACCTAGGCTTTCCATGATTACCTCATACTTCATCATCAATTTGAAATTGGGTGGAAGATATTATTTTATAATGTATGAATAAAATTACACCTAGGAATGATTCTTCCCTACTTTTTCAGCCCATATATTATGACTAATGTCTATCATTTTGGGGTTTTCTAGGTATAATTGAAAAAATCCAATAGATATTCACTATCAATGGGTAGTAGATAAAGCACTACTATGAAACATTTATAAACTCACCAGAGGATGAATCCAACCATCAATAAGTGACCTATCAGTAACAATAATACTATTTTATCATTAATTTCTTCTTTATATTTATTTATATTGTGTAAACTACAATACTCTAGGCGTGGGGGTAGATACAATCTTGAGTTTGGATTTTTTTCATCTTTCTTTCTATTTATCCTTTTTATTTTCTTCATTGAAAGTTAACTTTTCCCCACTTTCTTGAGTTTCTGAAGAATTATTTTTATCTTTATTATTTTTATTTTTTCTCTTACTTAATGGTATTTTTACTTTACTTCCTATCTTATTCATTTTTTTCACTTTTTTCATGGTATAGTCGTTTTAAATTCCCCTCAAATCATGGATTCTATTGAAGATGCATATCAAATTTCTTGATATAATGAATTTTTACATTTAAACAAAATTTATTTCAATAGTCGAATGTAATTTGAGAAATAATTTAACATTAATGGTTGATTTTAATATAATTGGTTATTTTTAATTGATATAAATGATTATGTGTTCAGAAAACCTTTGAGAAGTTCATGCCTTCTCTCTTATATTTTTATGGGAAAATTATGTCATTTTATATCTCTAAAACTCATAAAAAAATAAATAAAAATGTGAGTTGTTTAATAAATTATGGTATGTATAAGTTAGTATTTATTTAAGATAAATTTCCAAAATTATTTTTCTATTTGTTCATTCATTATCAGATCAATTTAATTGTTGTACTTGATTAATATATTGTTGATACTTAATTTTTTTTATTGATAAAAAATAATAAATAATAAAAAATAATAAAAAAATAATACAAAAAAACATATAGGATTAAACTAAATAGTTTTTAATTTCATTGATGGTTAATTGAGTGGGTTTTGAAAATTTGATTGCAAAGGGTGTATGGTAGGTTTGGAAGAAATAATCTAGTAAGGTGAAAAATTTTAATATTCTATATATTTACTAAATAAAATGTTATAACATAAGAATGAAATGGGTTTCACACACATAGAGAGATTTACTTTCATTGTTGGATTTTGAATACCTAACTATAAATAGTTTCATATACCTCCTTGAATTTTGTTTTGATACAATTTATGAGACACCAATTTCCATGCTTATTGAGATTGACTCTTGCATGTAGTTCATGATTTGTTCACCTTACTATCATGAATTGAATATATTTTTGATACTAAATCTACATGTTAAATGGAATATCTTTATGTATTTATCATTAATTAAAGTTGATGAGATGTAAGTTTTCCTAGGATTGAAAATTTTCAGGTTTGGGGGTGTGATCGTGAAATGATTTATTATTCAATTCAACCTTTATAGAACTTTTTAAATAGTTTTTTATTGTAAATTACAAATTTATTAACCAAATAAACTTATATTTTTATTAAAATAGTTAGTTTAGGTTAATTTTTAAATGGTAATTTTTACTTTTTTGGATTATTTTCTTACAGTATAAGGTGGTTTGGAGGGCCATGGATGAAGTAAAATGAAAATGAGCCAAACTACATTGAATCCATAGAACATATGTCCATTATTTCACAAATTAAGAGAAATAATTCAATCCAATTAGTCTAAAATTTTAGGGGATGATCCAAAAAATAGTTTGATATAACTCTTATCAAGACATGTAATCCTAATTCATCAATATGTTGTCCCAAACAAACTGTTATTTCCAGAAAATTGTATCTACTCAAATCCATGATTTTTTTTATTTTGACAATTATTACCAATTTAGAGTTCTAATGGTTGTTAAATTTTATATTAAGATAGTAAAAAGTCATGTAAACAAGTCTTATATTTTTTTGTAGTTTATATTAGGTTTTTACCAATCTAAATCTGAGTAACAATTCATAACTTGAAATATGGGTGTACAAAACCACCTCCCACTTTACCTATAAATGTGCACCTTAGGATCCTCATCTTCAAGCTCTACCAAGAAGAAAAGTGAAGAAATTTTAGAGTTCCAAAGGATTTATTTAATCACCTTATATATTTCAGATCTCCCTATCCTCATTGGGAGACCTAAAATGAATAAATAGATCTACATGATCACCCTCCTCCTCTCGATGATAAGATAAATACTGGATGCTCATTGTGAGGGAGTTACACACCTGGAAAGGGAGTTCTGGAACTTCTTCTTCCAATTTATTGGTGTGAATTTTTTTTGAAACATTTAATTTAGTTTTATATTAAAAAATTTCAACTTTTAATTCATTGTTTTGTTATGATTAATTGAAACTCATTCATTTTATAATTGATTCGATTGTGATTTCATGTGGGAATATTGTGTTTTTCTAATTTGACAATCCAATAGTCCATTTTCCTCTCACATATAAATGATATCATAGTATTATTTGGAATCCCTCACTACGTGTATAAGGTTTACACATGTATATAGTGATTTTTTGTCATATTTTAGATCTTAGTATATCATTATAAGGGAAAAGAGAAGAATAAATATCATGATTACCCTCAGTCAAATAATTTTATTGACCTGATTTTTAGAAAAAAAGAGCAAAATGAGATGTGTGGTGAACTTGTAATGATATAATTCTCAAATAATTATAAAAATATCTATAAATTCAAAAAAATTAAACTATTTAATTAATTTTTTCTTTTTTTAAACACCATCCAAAATCCCCAATGTTATCTAGTTTTTAACATATTGTAAATACACACTATAAACCACACAAACCCCTTGATAGATGACCTAGGGTCTTCCCTAGACTACATATATTCATATAAAACCTGTTCAATTTTATATTCCAGGAAAAACCATTCACTAGTTGGTTCACACACCAAATTAATCATATAATTCCTAGTATCTTGCCACCAATAAGATGTATCAAATGTTGAACAACAAATAGAAAGATACATCAAAATTAAAGCACAAAATACCTTGAAATTTCATGAAATTACATATATTAGAGTAACCTTAATAAAAATGTATGGGTATAATTGAGAATAAGGTAAAAATTTTCAAATTCCTCAAACCTCTACATATATATAAATGTAACTGTAACACCCCAAGCTTATACGGTACGCTTCTCTTTGAATAATGTGATAGTGTGTGTTGTACGCAACATTGAGTTCTAACACACCACAACCAATCAAACTAGCCGTTATAAATAGTAATACCTACTTTTTGAAATTATATATATTTTATATTTCAAAATGGATTTCATTTTTGGATTCAGAATATCGAAATTATCCTAAGTTGAATTTTTGGTATTTTTCTGAGAACTTCCAATTTTTATGAATAGTGAAAAATACTTAAAAATAACTTTTTTAATCAAAATAATTTATAGTCATAAATTATATTATTAATTGGTTTTAAAGTATAATTAGAATATATTTTTACCATTTTATCCAATGGTGTTCATTAGAATTAATTTCACTTTGAAATTGGACATAAACAATTGTCAATCTTTTGATAAATATTGTTTATTAAAAACACGTTATTTGTTGTAACAGCAGAAATTAATTATAAAATTAATTAATTAAACTTATATGTTTGGAATTTTGTAAAATAGGCATCATTTTTGAATTCGGAATATCAATTATAGCTTAGGGTGAAATTTTGGCATTGTTCTAAAAAACATCAATTTTTTGATGAATAGTGAAACCACTAAGTGGTAGTTAAAAAACTGAACTTTTCATAAAATTTAATTTTACCGCTTCTGTTAATGGAATTTAAAAAATCCAAGATACACGGTTAATATCAAGTAGTAAAATTTGGTTCAATGAGATAAATATAATTTTTGGTGAATAGTAACTTTTTACTTTTATTTACCACGGTTAAAAGTAAATAGGGTAATTAATGGTAAAAATGATATTAATATTACCCTAAAACATGTCCTAATTCTATTGGACAAGTTTAACTCGACCAAAAACAACCTTAGGAATAAAATATTATCATTTAGGTCCACTTGGATTATATTAGGACATTTATTATTATTTAATTCAAAGAAGAGTTAAAAGAGTTAAAATCAATGTTTATTTACTAAAACATTTTTAATATAGGGTTATACATAAGATAAATTCTATTTTAAATATTAATTATAAAGATAAAAATATTTCTTACATAATTATATTTTATTTATAATTTTTAGACATTAAATAATTTAATTCATTTATGACACAATGATGATGAAGTAATTACCATAATAGTGAAAAATTAAAATAATTGATACTATAAATACACAAATAAATATAATTTGAGACTTTTAATGCATTAAAACAATTTTCTAAGTTAATATGACATGTTAGGAATGATTTAATCAAATTTTTTAGAAGTAATAATTCTGTTATGAATTTTACAAAACTCCATTATTGAATAGTGTCAAAATTGACCTAAAAGAGTTTTTAAAACAAATATTATATTATTAATTGATATTAAATTCCTAAAAATATAAGGTTCGGCCAAGAGACTTATATCATGATAGTTGTATCATTAATGGACCACTTTGGGGTCGCTTGGATGTATATAGTATGTTTATTAACCATATAATATAAAAATACAAAGAGACATTGTAAAAGTGAAACTAATTAACTAAGAGTTAATACTTAAAGATAAGGTTAATGTAGTAACCCAAACCTGTCTAAATTCCATTGGTTGAGTGTTTTTCGACCCATACCCACCTTAAACTTTAAATAATCAACTTTTGAACCATTATAAACCGAATATGAATTTATTATAAAATAATATTTCTAGCTTTTCCAAAGGTGCCCATCACCCCTCTTATAAAAGGTCACTCCTCCCTTCTCATTAACTCACACCTTCAAAGGCTTTTGGTTCGGCCAAACTCTGCCCAAATACTATCTCAACTTCCCTCAATTCATCCTAGAGGCCTTCCTTTAGTCCGAAATCCAACTTAAGGAGCCCTTTTTATCAAATCAAAAGGAAGAACCCGAAGAAGAGGTAATGATTTCACCACCCTTTTCCAAGTTCCTTTCTTCTTCCTCTTCTTCCTTCTTTGTTATTACCATTCTAAAATAATAACTCCATTATCTTACATATACTGTATTGTTATTATAAATATGGTACAACCATATTCAGTATTCCTTCTATCCTTTGAATAACATGTCCCCATACGTGCGTACGTACGGCTTACCGTCTCCACATCATGGTGTAATTGTTATTCAATAAATTATTATTTGGATAGGTATAATAATGATGTGTAACTCATGTAAATAATAAATATAACATGATAATGATTCTGTATATATGATATACCATCCAATTATATATTATTTTAATATAAAAAGAATGATATTGTCGCTCATGAGTACGTACGGACTACCGTCTCCACGAACGCGATGAGATTCATTCTCCATCGTATCCATTCAAGTATAATTTTCATTTGATGATTTATAATAGTATCTAAAGACTTGATATCATTCTAGATATGATTAAGATACAACCTATCCCTAACAAACACATCTTACATAACAAAACATATAAAAGAAAATTAGTAAGTTATCACCCGAAACAACGACAATACTAAGATATTATTAACAAATAAATGTTAAAAGATCATATATGATATCATATTAATGTATATGATTATTTTATAATTTAATAACAATTATATCACCATTATACAGGATATTAACCTACCCCAACCAAGGAAAAGTACAAGTAAAGGGTTTATTTCGCAATCTCTTCATTATCCGAGGTTGTTTATACATAATAATCTACTGGGATTTCTTTATCATCCACATCCATGTTTCTTAAAAATGTATTTCAAAACATTTTTACTATTTACAAGAATATGGTTTAAAGTCATTTATAACCTTGTTTGACTTTTATAAGTGGTTTTTAAAGGAATCTTTCCATCGTTTTCCAAACAAGTTACTTTTTGACCTTTTCGACAAAACTAAGGTAAGAATATTTTTTTTAACTTATACGGTAGGTGCAGTTATTCTTCGCCGTTATTACACCTTTGAATCTTCCCTTACACGCTTATAAACATATTTTCAAAATAAAGGTTTTCTTTTATAATTAGGTGATTTTTAATTGATTTCCAAAAAGAGATATTTCTCTCAAATATATGAAAATCCAGTGCGAATGTATACGTATTTAATGCAAGCTTAAAGATTTTTTCAGAAAATCTGACTCTCGAGTGTGGTAGACAAAAAGGGATTGGGTGTGGACCCATCATGGCCTGTAATTAGTTGAGCAGTCTCAGAATTAGTTATTTTGTTTTCATAATCTTGCATAATGTTTTCAGAAAAACACTGAAGTATATTTGAGCAATTTTAAACGTAAGTATCTTCTAAAAAATTGCATCGGTAGGTCTCATGAGACAAACCAGTGTCTTGGCACAAGGCCTTGACAAAATCTTATTTTTAGTCTTGACACGAGGCCTTGGCTATTTGGTTATGATAGTCTGGCATTATGCATTCCATCATTATGAAAGTGGTTATTGATATTGCATGTGATTATTCGATTTGTAGAATATCCATGTGAATAAGTAAATGGAATTATTTCATTTTTGTCATACTATGATGAAGTTCAAGTTTAAAAGGCTTTTTTTAGTTATACATTGCCTTAAATGTTTATTCTTGTTTATGAAAGTATCCGCTATATTGTTATCCTTACTGGGCATTTGAGCTCACCCCTTTTCTATGTTTTATTTTTCCCAGGATGTGAAGAAGTAAATTATGGATGACCTGCAGGGATATTATGAGGGGATAATAGTGTGGACTCTGGAGACAATATGTTTTTGTAGTAGTTTTTCACTTTATGATGTAATGTAAAACTTTATGAATATATATAGTGTTTCCAAGGCTACTAAAACAATTGGTCTTTCTAGATTTGATCTTTCTATATTTGATCTTTCTTGTGATCATGCCAATGTTATGTAATAATGCACCGAATCTGGGTAACTGGGGTCGGGGCATTATATTTGGTATCAGAGGAAGTTTAGTAAAAACCTTGGAAACTAGATTTAGATAAACTCTGATTAGAGCACATAGACCTAAGATGAACTTTGAGGATTAGTATAGAAGAACTTCCTAGAATTTTGGTATTGTAGAGATTTTGTGCGTTTTCAGAGAAATAAATCCCTGTCTGGATACGAGAAGGTTGAGGCGGCTCTGGCACATATGTATCTAGGGGTAAAACCCAAAAACACCAATTTGAGCTAGACTCGAATAGGAACAAGTGCACGACAACGGGCCTTGCTTCACTCTTGGTTATGACACTTCCGGGGGATATGCTTAGGATAACTCTCATTTTCTTTAAAAATCATTATGAAGGGTTTATGAGTATATACTTCTTCAAAGAAAACATTTTTATGATTATGGATTATATCCATAAATAGTTCAATGTATGTTAATTGTTTTATAAGTATGAAATTATGTATTTTGATTCATAAACTGATCTAGTTTATGCCATTGTTTAGAAATGGTGCCTAGTGGAAGAAATGGAAACAATATCAATGCATTCACTCCATGGAGAGATTTCCCTCCTAATCCAGATAATTATAGTGGAGCTGGTGATGCAACTGGTGCCGATCCGATAATCACCATATTGGGACAACTCACTCAGGTTATGAATAATAACCTTACCCGTATGGAGCACCATGATCCGCAGCGTGGAGGAACAATGTTAGATCGATTCATGAGGAAACAACCACCAACATTCAATGGGAGTACAAATCCCTTAGTAGCTGAGCAATGGATAAATTCCCTAGAGAAAATATTTCAGGCTTTGGGGAGTAGTGAAAGAGAAAAAGTTATCATGACATTTTACCGCCTAACTGGAGATGCTGATCAATGGTGGTCATTGATTCAAAACACGAAGGAAGATGATGAAGTATCAAATATGGAATGGAGGGAGTTCAAAGATCTGTTTTTAGAAAAATACATTCCTCGTGACGATCGAGCAGATATGGAAAGGCAATTTCTGAGTCTGAGACAAAAGGAGGATGAGAATGTCGTAAAGTATGAGGCTAACTTTACAAGGTTATCAAGGTATGCTGGAGATTATATATGTAACCCTAGATGTAAGATTGATCGTTTCTTTGATGGGTTAAAACCATTTCTCCATCGATCATTAGTGTCACCATCCAATTCATCGTACGAAGACATTGTCTCATTGCTATAAAGACCGAAAAGGAATTCTCTAAGTCTTATGACTTTAAAGCAAAGAAAGAGAAGAAGAGATCTGCTGATCAATATGGGAATGGAAATAAGGGGAAGAAGGGAAAGCTTGAATATCCATCCTGTGGTAAATGTGGGAAGAAAAACCCCGGTACTTGCTTGAAGGGAATGGGTGTCTGTTACAAGTGTGGTGAAAAAGGCCCCTAAGCTCGTGAATGCAAAGGGAAGAAGGAAGCTACCAATGTTCAATTCTACAAATTCAGGGAGATGGGGCATTATGCAAATGAATGTCCTAAGTGTCAGGGGAACTTACCTCAGAAAAGGCCAAGGGATCAAGGCCAAGCTTATGTTATCACTACTACTGAGGTAGAAGCTCCGAAAGACGTGGTGGCAGATAATTTAATGGTTTCCTCAAGTTTAGCAAATGCATTATTTGATTCAGGATCATCACATTGTTTCATATCTTCCCAATTTTCTAAGAAACTTAGATATGTCCAATTTGATTTAACAAGGGACTTGTTAGTTAAAACTCCTAAGGGAAGTATCATTGCAACAAATTTTTGTGAATCAGTCCCCATTAGAGCACATAGATGTTCTTTATCTGCTGATCTCATCGTCATACCTATGATTGAGTTTGATATAATCCTCGGTATGGATTGGACTTCGGACTATGATGCAAAGATTTATTGTAAGAAGAAGGAGGTTACGATTTTTGATGATGATAATAAGTAACACCTTATCTTTAGAGAAGAATCGTCACCACCTAATTCTTATCTAGATCTACCCCCAGTAGCTCAACTAAATTCAATTATTGGGGAGGAAGAGGATGAAATTATAGCGGGTGAGTAAAGGAATGTTAAAATAGAGAATGTACCTATTGTTAAAGAATATGTAGATGTGTTTCCGGACGATTTACCTGGACATCCTCCAGAACGAGAAGTTGAGTTTTCCATTGATTTAATTCCTGGATCCAGGCCTATATTGAAGACCCCTTATAGAATGTCCACTGTAGAATTAGTTGAACTAAAGAAACAACTAGAGTAATTGAGTAATAAGGGATTTATTCTCCCTAGTGTTTCTCCATGGGGAGCCCCTGTTCTTTTTGTTAAAAAGAAAGATGGGTCTATGAGGTTATGTGTCGACTATAGGGAGATCAATGCCATAACAATAAAGAACAAGTATCCCATACCTCGCATTGATGATTTATTTGACCAACTGTATGGAGCTCAATACTTTTCAAAGATTGACCTTCGATCTAGATACCATCAGTTGTGTGTGAAGAAGGAATACATTCCGAAGACAGCATTTTGAACCAGGTATGGGCATTACGAGTTTACTGTAATGCCTTTTGGATTGACTAATGCACCCTCTGTATTCATGGATCTGTTGAATAGAGTTTTCAGAGAATATCTTGATGAATTTGTGGTGGTATTTATTGATGATATCTTGGTATACTCCAAAATCTATGAAGATCATGAAAACCACTTGTGCATTATCCTGAAGACTCTGAGAAGACATGAATTATATGGGAAGTTTAGAAAGTTTGAATTCTGGCTTCAGGAGATTTCTTTTCTGGGCCATATTGTCTCTAAAGATGGAATCTATATTGATCCTTCTAAGACCATGGCAATCCAAGAATGGCCAGCTCCTACGAGTATAACCAAGGTACACCGTTTTATTGGTTTGGCAGGTTATTATCGACGTTTCGTCCAGAATTTTTCCCGATTGGCTAACCCATTAACAAAGCTCACACGTAAAGGGGTTAAATTTGTTTGGACAAAAGAGTGTGAAGAATGTTTCTAAGAACAAAAGTTAATATTAGTCAATGCTCCTATATTGACTCTACCATCGGGGAATGATGGGTTCATTATTTATAGTGATGCATCGAAGAAAGGACTTGGTTATGTCCTTATGCAGAATGATAGGGTTATTTCCTATGCATCACAACAGTTGAAAATTCATGAGAAAAACTATCTTACTCATGATCTCGAGTTAGCAGTTGTGATCTTTGATTTGAAGATATGGAGGCACTACCTCTATGGTGAAAAATGTGAGATTTATACTGATCACAAGAGTTTGAAGTATATTTTCTCACAAAAAGAACTCAACATGAGGCAAAGGAGATGGCTTGAATTACTCAAGGATTATGATTGCATGATACACTACCACTCAGGGAAGGCAAACAAGGTGGAATATGCTTTGAGAAGAAAAGACCATGGAGTTTTGAACAATATGAGAATTTAAAGGGATCCAATTTTCATGGATCTAGTGAAGATGGACATGGGAATAACCAGGGAAGGTGAAACATCAATGCTTTTTCAAATGGTTGTCAAACCATCTTTACTAGAAAGGATTAAGATTTCTCAGACCGATGATAAAGAATTTCAAAAGAAGATTAAAGCTGTAAATGATGGGAGATTGAGATACTTTGTGTATGAAGATGGAATTTTGAAATTCGAGAAGAGTCTTTGTGTTCCCGATATACCTGATCTAAAAAGGGAATTGCTGGATGATGGTCATAGTTCAAATTTCTCTATACACCCTGGAAACACCAAAATGTATAGAGATTTGAAGGATCATTTTTGGTGGGACAACATGAAGAGGGAGATTGATGATTTTGTGTCAAGATGTATGGTTTGTCAACAAGTGAAAGCTGGAAGGCAACATCCTGGAGGAGTCATGCAACCTCTTCCCATACCGGAGTGGAAATGGAACAATATTACGATGGACTTTTTCATGGGGCTACCAAAGACTCCTAGAAGGAACGATGCAATATGGGTCATTGTTGATCGTCTTACCAAGTCATCACATTTTCTTGCTATAAGGGAAGATTTATCACTTGAACGACTAGAAAGACTATATATTAATGAAGTTGTGAGACTTCATGGAGTACCCCTATCGATTGTTTCTGATCGTGATCCTCGTTTTACTTCAAGATTCTGGAAAAGTCTTTAAAAATCCTTGGATACTAAACATCATTTGAGCACTGCCTACCACCCTCAAATAGATGGACAATCAGAATGAACTATTCAAAACTTAGAAGACATGTTGAGATCCTGCTCACTTGACTTTCAGGGTATGTGGGATCAATATTTACCTATGGTAGAATTTTCCTATAACAATAGCTTCTATTCGAGTATTCAGATGGCACCATATGAAGCGTTATATGGAAAGAGATTTCGTACACCAACCTGTTGGGATGACGTTGGTCAAAGGAAACTTGTAGGCCCATAACTGGTGGAGGAAACGATGGAAAAGGTTAAGTTAATCCAAAACCATATTAAAGCAGCTCAAAGTGGGAAAAAGAGCAATGCTGATAATCGAAGGAAGTATTTGGAATTTCAAGTCGGGGATCATGTTTTCCGGAAGCTATCTCCATGGAAGTGAGTCATACGTTTTGTAAAGAAAGGTAAATTGAGTCCCAGGTACATCGGACCTTTCGAAATTCTAGAATGAATTGGGGTTGTAGCTTACCGATTGGCAATGCCGCCAAGTCTCTCCAAAGTTCACGATGTGTTCCACGTATCTCTATTAAGGAAATACATGCCTGACCCAACGCATGTACTCACCTTTGAGGAATTAGAACTAGAACCCGATCTATCTTATTGCAAAGAGCCCGTTATGATTCCTGATACGAGAGGACAAGTGCTGAGAAATCGGACGACGCGTCTGGTAAAAGTTTTGTGGAAAACCCGTAAGATGGAAGAGGCAACGTGGGAACCCGAGGAACTTATGATGAAGAACCACCCGAGTCTTTTCATGTTGTAGTATTCTAGAAATTTCGAGGACAAAATTATTTGAAGGAGGGGAGAATGTAACACCCCAAGCTTCTACGGTACGCTTCTCTTCGAATAATGTGATAGCGTGTGTTGTACGCAACATCGAGTTCTAACACACCACAACCAATAAAACTAGCCGTTATGAATAGTAATACCTAATTTTTGAAATTATATATATTTTATATTTCAAAATGGATTTCGTTTTTGTATTCAGAATATCAAAATTATCCTAAGTTGAATTTTTTGTATTTTTTTGAGAACTTCCAATTTTTATGAATAGTGAAAAATACTTAAAAACAACTTTTTTAATGAAAATAATTTATAGTGATAAATTATATTATTTAGTGGTTTTAAAGTATAATTAGAATATATTTTTACCATTTTATCCAATGGTGTTTATTAGAATTAATTTCACTTTGAAATTGGACATAAACAATTGTCAATCTTTTGATATATATTATTTCTTAAAAACACGCTATTTGTTGTAATAGTGGGAATTAATTATAAAATTAATTAATGAAACTTATATGTTTGTAATTTTGTAAAATAGGCATCATTTTTGAATTCGTAATATCAATTATATCTTAGGGTGAAGTTTTGGCATTGTTCTGAAGAACTTCAATTTTTGATGAATAGTGAAACCACTAAGTGGTAGTTAAAAAACAGAATTTTTCATAAAACATAATTTTACCGCTTCTGTGAATGGAATTTAGAAAATCCAAGAGACACAGTTAATATCAAGTAGTAAAATGTGGTTCAATGAGATGAAAATAATTTTTGGTGAATAGTATCTTTTTACTTTTATTTACCATGGTTAAAAGTAAATAGGGTAATTAAGGGTAAAAATGATATTAATATTACCCTAACACATGTCCTAATTCTATTAGACAAGTGTATCTCGACCAAAAACAACCTTAGTAATAAAATATTATCATTTAGGTCCACTTGTATTAGATTAGGACATTTATTATTATTTAATTCAAAAAAGAGTTAAAAGAGTTAAAATCAAAGTTTATATACTAAAACATTTTTAATATAGGGTTATACATAAGATAAATTATATAGTAAATATTCATTAGAAATATAAAAAGATTTACTACCTAATGATATTTTATTTATAATTTTTAGACATTAAATAATTTAATTTATTTATGACACAATGATGATGCAGTAATTACCATAATAGTGAAACATTAAAATAATTGATACTATAAATACATAAATAAATATAATTTTAGACTTTTAAGGAATTAAACTAATTTTATAGGTTAATATGAAATTTTAGGAATGATTTAATTAAATTTTTTCTAAGTAATCATTCTGTTATGAATTTTACAAAAATCAATTATTGAATAGTGTCAAAATTGACATAAAAGAGTTTTTATAACAAATATTATATTATTAATTGATATTAAATTCCTAAAAATCTAAGGTTCGGGAAAAAGACTTATATCATGATATTTGTATAATTAATGGACCACTTGGGGGTCTCTTGGATGTATATAGTAAGTTTATTAACCATATAATATAAAAATACTAAGAGACATTGTAAAAGTGAAACTAATTAACTAAGAGTTAATACTTAAAGATAAGGTTAATATAGTAACCCAAACCTGTCTAAATTCCATTGTTTGAGTGGTTTTCGACCCATAACCACCTTAAACTTTAAATAATCCACTATGGATCCATTAGAAACCGAATATGAATTTATTATAAAATAATATTTCTTGCTTTTCCAAAGGCGCCCCTCACCCCTCTTATAAAAGGGCACTCCTCCATTCTCATTAACTCACACCTTAAAAGCCTTTTGGTTCAGACAAGCTCTGCCCAAATACTCTCTCAACTTCCCTCAATTCATCCTAGAGTCCTTCCTTTTGTCATAAAGCCAACTTAAGGAGTCCTTTTGATCAAATCAAAAGGAAGAACCCGAAGAAGAGGTAGCGATTTCACCACCCTTTTCCAAGTTCCTTTCTTCTTCCACTTCTTCCTTCTTTTTTATTTCCATTATATAATAATAATAACTCCAGTATCTTATATATACTGTAATGTTATTATAAATATGGTACAACCATATTCATTATTCTATCCATCTTTTGAATAACATGTCACCATACGTGCGTACGTACGGCTTACCGTCTCCACGTCGTGGTGTAATTGTTATTCAATAAATTATTATTTGGATAGGTATAATAATGATGTGTAACTCATGTAAATAATAAATATAACATGATAATGATTCTTTATATACAATATACCATCCAATTATATATTATTTTAATATCAAAAGAATGATATTGTCACTCGTGCGTACGTACGGACTACCGTCTCCACGAACGTGATGAGATTCATTCTCCATCGTATCCATTAACGTATAATTCTCATTTGATGATAAATAATAGTATCTAAGTACTTGATATCATTCTGGATATTATTAAGATAAAACCTATCCATGTCAAACACAGCTTACGTAACAAAACATATAAAAGAAAACGAGTAAGTTAACACCCGAGACAACGATAATACTAATATATTATTAACAAATCTATGTTAAAAAATCATATATGATATCATATTAATGTATATGATTCTTGTATAATTTAATAACAATTATTTCACCATTATACAGGAGGTTACCCTACCCCAACCAAGGAAAAGTACAAGGTAAGGGTTTATTTCGCAATCACTTCATTATCCGAGGTTGTTTATACGTAATAATCTACTGGGATTTCTTTATCATACACATCCATGTTTCTTAAAAATGTATTTCAAAACATTTTTACTATTTACAAGAATATGGGTTAAAGTCATTTATACCCTTGTTTGACTTTTATAAGTGGTTTTTAAAGGAATCTTTTCATCGTTTTCGTAACAAGTTACTTTTTGACTTTTCGACAAAACTATGGTAAGAATGTTTTTTTAACTTATACGGTAGGTGCGGTTATTCTCCGCTATTATTACACCTTTGGAGCTTCCCTTACACGCTTATAAATATATTTTCAAAATAAAGGTTTTCTTTTATAATTAGGCGATTTTTAAATGATTTTAAAAAAGAGATATTTATCTCAAATATATGAAAATCCAGTGCAAATGTATACGTATTTAACGCAAGATTAAAAATGTTTTCAGAAAATCTAACTCTCAAGTGTGGTAGACAGGAATGGATTGGGCATTGACCCATCATGTCCTTTAATTAGTCGAGCAGTCTTAGAATTAGTTATTTTGTTTTCAGAAGCTTGCATAATGTTTTCAGAAAAACACTGCTGTATATTTGCGCAATTTTAAACGTAAGTATCTTCTAAAAAATTGCATCGGAAGGTCTCATGAGACAAACTAGTGTCTTGGCACAAGGCCTTGACAAAATATTATTTTTAGTCTTGGAACGATGCCTTTGCTATGTGGTTATGATAGTCTGGAATTATGCATTCCATCATTATGAAAGTGGTTATTGATATTACATGTGATTATTCGATTAGTAGAATATCCATGTGAATAAGTAAATGGAATTATTTCATTTTTTCCATACTATGTTGAAGTTCAAGTTTAAAAGGCTTTTGTTTTAGTTATACATTTCCTTAAATTTTTATTCTTGTTTATGAAAGTTTCTGCTATATTTTTATCCTTACTGGGCATTTGAGCTCACCCTTTTTCTATGTTTTATTTTTCCCAGGATGTGAAGAAGTAAATTATGAATGACCTACAAGGATATTATGAGGGGATAATAGTGTGGACTATGGAGACAATATGTTGTTGTAGTATTTTTTCACTTTATGATATAATGTAACACTTTATGAATATATCTAGTGTTTCCAAGGCTACTAAACTAATCGGCCTTTCGATAATTGATCTTTCTTGTGATCATGCCAATGTTATGTAATAATGCACCGACTCTGGGTAACTGGGGTCGGGGTGTTATAGTAACTCATCTCAATATGTAAAGGTACCATTGATAAAACATTAAAAAAATTGAAATCATAAGCTTCACTATAATATTTAAAGGTAACATAGTTCAATTCATAAAAGTTTCCAAGAAAATATTTCTAAAAAATAAAAAAAAATCACATTTGTAAAGGCCACTTCTATGATACATAAAGGTATTTTTTTTAAATGTAAATGTCATCCAAAAAAGGCGCTAGAAAGTTTTCAATCACAAAAAAACATTCTCTGTATACAAAGGTTAATTTTTGTAATATATATGGTTTATTTATCCAATACGTAAGGGTCATTTAGTCAATATGAAAAGATTATTCTGGGGGATATGTAAGTGTCCTTTTGAGGTAATGAGTGATACATAAAGGTTCCAAACATGGATAAAATATGAGATTTTAAAAAGTTACCAAGGGGTTAAAAATAATTAATTATAAAAGTTAAGGTGAATTAAAAAGTCAAAGATGATGATTTTATATTTGTTATTTTATGGATTAAATATCATGAATATAAATCATGATACATGTTATCGGAGAATAATGGTCAATTTTGGAAAATAATTTCATTTTATTATCATTGAGACCTAAAAGAGTATAAAATAAGGTACTTGTCACAAATATATAGTCATGTAATTTTGTGAAGATATAATAATTATTTTCTATATTATTTTAATATATTAAAATATGTCACACCTTTATTCATGGGGTCACTCCTAAACATGAAAACCTATATATATAAATAATAATCATTCACTATGATGAAATACTATCATGCAGTAAAGAGGTAATGGGTTTAGAATACATTAATTGAACTAAATTACTATTAAATGGTATATTAATACATGTCATGATACCTATACATATAGAGAAAATGATGAATAAGTTGAGGAATATAGATGTTTTTAAGAGAGTTTGAAATATTTTTTGATTTTAATTTGAATTTAAAATTTAATTTTGAACATGAAGTAGATTGATATTATCATGCAAGATACATATAAATACGGTCCTTTCATGTGGGAATATAAAAAAATAAAAGACAATATAAGAGATTAATTGAGAGTATTATTTAAGAGATATATAATGTAATAGATTAAGTTTTTGTATATTGTAGTGTGCATAGAAATAGTACTTATAGTAGTGAAAGTAAAATAAGAATAAGGGAAAGGTTACAGATTTGGTTTTTGTATGATCATTACACCATTTTCATGTGTTGGAAATAAATAATTCATGCTTATTATTCATTATAATTATTTTTAATAACACTATATTATTACCAATAGATAATCACTCAAATAAGAAGGGCAATCCATAACTCAACAAAGTATAATAAAGTAGTGTACCTTTTTATGTGAATTTTTGGGTAACAGAACTATTTATATTCATGTATTATGAGTAAATGATATATCTTACATGTTTATATTCTCCATGGTGATTCTAATGGATTTTATGGTCTCAAGTTATTTTGAATAATACTAAGGATTATCTAGTCATTTACATTAGTGAACCTTATATATCGAGTCTCTTTGTTTGTTTGTTTTCCTCAATGTGTGTTAGTAAAAAAGTGAACTCCCTTGCTCTAAAAAGTGATATAGGTTGATTTTGTGATATATAATTAAAGTGTTTTATGGAATATCATTCACCAATCCCCCATATTATTGAACCAACATGTATCTTGAGACCATCATTGGAGACTTAAAATATAAACCGTGCACCCTTAGTATACCAAAGACATTGTGTATGACACTATATGTGGTATAATTTGAGGTTCATATAATGTATACGACCCTTTTTATTCCTGATGATCCTATTTGTATCAATAAAAAATAATTTTACTCATTATAAACCTAAAATTTCACCATAACATATAATGCACCATAATGAAATTAGTTAAGCATAACTCAAGTTTATATTTTGAGAGGTTAATTTTCATTACAATTCATGAAATGTACCTCAATATATTAATCTATATAGCCAACGTGAACAAATGATAATGCAGATATTTTATTTTATATAATCATTATACATTTCATATTCTTAAAGTACTTTAATAATACATAACATAATCATATATAAGAATAAGTCTAACATATTATATGTGACAGAACACAAAATTAGCCTCATGTTTATTACACTTTCAATTGTTTTCTATAGATTATATCATATCAATATAATTCCTAACACATCTGTAAGTGACCACCTAACAAAACCCTCCCACTATGATCTTTCATGAGTAAAATTTATGAAGTAAGAAATATTGAATAATGGTGAGACATAGAAATAATATTTTTAATTTTAAGCTCTTTAAAAATTTCCAAAATCTATAGATCTATAAATTAAAATGTTATGATTTTAATATTTTTTTATAAATATATAACTTTTTCTATGTTTTTCATCATCATTATTAGAACCCTTTCCATTAAAATTTTCTATTGAAATATTTTGAAAACTAATGTAACTAAATAAATTAATATTTTCACAATATAACTTAAACCATTTATGATATTAACTCAAATTTATTTTATTTTTTACTACAATAAACCATTATTTTTAACGTTGAATTTCTAAAAGTCCAAACATAACCCCACTTGCCTCTTAGACATCATATTGTCTTTAGAATATCTTTCAATGGTAAACAAACTAATTTGTTTTAAGAAATAACACATCTTTACTTTTAGTAGGAATATTTAATATGTAAATTACTATATCCATATCTTATATGGTATTCAATGTGTTTGGAGTTATTATAACTAAATAATACTTAGTTATTTAAAATTTTACACTTATATTAGTGGAATCTATATTCCTCTTACTTTACCAAACATCTAGAAAAATGTTTTTTATCTTGGATAAAATATTTTTTATCCTTATATATTTTTCAAAACATGTTATATAATAAAACAAATCATAAATCATGATTATTTAATCCTTGTATTTTATAATGCATGAAACCTCTTCATTATTAAAAAAATTATCCTATCATATAAGATAAATTAGACGAAAATTGAAATCCTTTATTTAGATCCATTTCATCTTGGTATTTGTTTCCTTTATATTAAAATATATAATTAAATAGCCCCTTTAATAATATTATTAATAAAAAATATAATTAATATAAATTCATTCCTTTATCATGAACTCTAATACATTTATAACATTTTTAAAATATACATTTGGTATCAAATACCCTTCAAAAATGAATAATTAAGTCAATAATATTAATACCAAATATTGAATTTCCATGAAGTTTCCAAAAAAAATTTTGAATTATGAACAATATTATTCTATGAAATAGTTAATCCACATTCTTGATAAGAATTTTTGTTTTAAATGACCATGTATAGCTACTTATAGAATCATTGTTTGAATTTACACATAAATTTTCTTCTTCCAATTTTAAATTCTATAAACTTGAACTATCAGTATAATAATAGAACCAAAAGATCATATGAACAATTTACATTTTCTAAATAATTAGTTAAAATATGGTAAATACTTATTTAAATCATTTACATTGTGAAATTTTTTACCTAAATGAAAATTGAATGAATTCCATTACCATATTAATCCTTACGAATACTTATTGTCTCAACACGTCATTAACATGCCCAACCAAATTGGGTATATCAGTGGAGACTAATATTCCTTTTTTCATAATATATATACTCTTTTAAAAGAAAAATTGAATCATTATATGCTTCTAACAAGAATATAGATTTCCTTTTTAAACAACATTAACTATTGGTTACTAAGGAAGGTGTTGTTTTCTCACAATGAATTTGTTAACCAAACATAGTAGTTTATTGCGTTAAGCTTCACCATTTCAAGGATTTATTTCAAATATAATTTGAAGGATTATGAAATAATTTATCTAAAATATAATATTTTATCATGTGAGCATCAACTTTTAAAAGAAATTAATAATTAATTTTTATTAAATATACTCCCATCATAATTATAACCCCTTCTAAAACTCATATTATCCATTATTAGGTCAAGATCAATATTTCATTATGAAATGAGTATTAATTGGTATTAAATTCACCACTTAGTAATTTAAGTGGGGAATCATTCCAATAATAACATATATTACTCTGGAATAATTGAGTAGAAATAACTTTTTTTAATCCATCTTATAAGTAAACTCAACTATATTCCCCTTATATTCTAACTCTTATGTTTTCCCATATATGTGTAACCCCTAGAACATAGTGGTATTTTTTTTTCCTAACTCTTATGGTTTTTCATTTACACCGTGACTTATGTAAGATAATCCATGGGTACACTACTTTGAAAAAACTTATTCGGTTGGATGATTTAATAATTGATATATGAATACTTTTGATGGAATATGAAACCTAGTATAATTTAAAATGTGGTTTAATACGCACCATATTATATCATGTTATTAACATTACATATATTCTTGATTATAATGATTTAGTTAGGAAACTTATTACTTCCACCAAATCGGCATGATCAAATCATCTTGATGTTTAACTCTTCACATTACTCATAGATTATGCTACTTACCCAAATTAAAACCCAACTATATCTATACATTTACATATAAATCCAATGTATATGGTATATGAAACCATTTATTGTAAAGGTTTATAATTATATGGAATAATTAATCCCCACATGTGTAAGCCCATATCCCCAAATACTCAACCCTCACTTTACTAGATAAGGCACAACTTCAAGGCCTGTGAGTTATCTGATTTGAATTCCCATTACTCCGGGATACATTACTCAATAGATAATTTTAATTCATCTCCATTCTAAGAAACAATATGTATAATCTTTAAATAACTTCATGATTTAGGTTCATAACAAAGTATAATTCAAATTCAATATAGAATAAAAATAAATCATTTAGCACACTTAGCATATAACTACTTAGATGCATGTATGATAATATTTTGAAGTATTTAACCAACATTAAAATGAATTATACACTTAAAAGTTCAAAATATAACAATTATAACAATGAATAAAGTTTATAATAACTTTTAAATAAATGATCCATTCACATACATAAAGATAATATAAATTATCAATGATAATTTCCTAATCTAAAAATTATAAACACTTTATGATTTAGTGATTCATTATGAACATTCCACATGTAAATAAATATAAACACTTCATGTTTATTTACAATATAAACTATTTTATATTATTCATTATATGGAATTAACATTAAATATATGATATTAGATGAAATATAAAAATTTTATATTTTAAACCTTTCTATTAAATATAATATATTTATTTATTATTTAAACTTTGATTAAATCAATCATCATAACTCATTTTGATTTTATAAAATAATTAATACAAATAAGGCCTTTAATTTGAACATTTTAAATTAAAAAATTTTAAACAATTCATAATCAATATTAACTCTATTACATTTTGACCATATTTTGTAATTTATAAACATTTTTATAAAATACCCTTATAATTTCAAAATAAAATCTTTATTTATAAATTATAAAAAAACCTTATAATTTATAAAATGAATTTAAATATTATCATTTAATAATTATGGATATTTATTTAATAAATGTTTCATAAATATTCATTATTTTATTATAAAAAATTTTAATTAATTAATTTATAAACATGTTTATAAATTAATACATATCCCTAAATACCTTTTATTTTAATTTATAAAAAACTTATAAATTATATTATTCAATTCAAAACTAAATTTTAAGAAAAAAATCAATTTATCCTTATATGTCCTATTTATAGAATTCCCATGCATTCTTTAGAATAAGTACCAGTCTATCATAATAATAACATTTTTTCTCGTATTGGAATAAATCCAATAGCTATGTGAAATTAAACTAGTTTTGTGTATTACTAAGAAAATAGAATCGTATACCATAAACTATACATAAGGATAGTCTTGAAAGATCAGTTTTTAGATATGATTATACCCATGAAATATTTAAAGTATCAAGTATCACCGCTTATGATTTAGGGATCTCTAAAATGAGGAACAATGTGAAATAATAAACATATAAATAATCAGCATTGGCACTAATCTAATTAAACGGGATTAGAGTAAGGTGAGAAAACATGTAGCATACGATATAGAACCTATGTAAGGATAACTTGGGTGTTGTGTAGGTATAACTCAAATATCACATCAAAATAATCAATTATGTTTATTTTTATATACTGTAAGTTAGTTTTTGGCTATTCTAGATTATGATAGGTGCCCATCTAAAATATGTAGACATATCAATATACCCCTTAAAAAGAATAGTGGCATTGACATTAGTGGTAGATGTAAAATTAAACCATTAGAACCCTATGATAGGATTCTATGTATGTATATTTTAGGAGTGTATTATATTGTCACAACAAAAACCTAGTTGTTTTCATTTATTTTTAATGACATTCACTAAATCATAAATGATTATTCAGTGATTCATTATCTATAGTATGAATATTTCATGCTATTTGTTCATTTTAAACACTTGATTTCATGAATAAAAATTTATGGGGAGGATATAATACCATTGAAGGGTGTCTTTGGATCTAATGAACCTGATTAAGCATAGAATGAGAAATAGAAACCCAAGAACTATTACCACCATTCATTAGATTATAACCATTGGTAAATTTAAAAATGTTGACACAATTACATGTGTACCTTACACAAATTTTTCCATTACTAAAAATTTACTTTATAATTGCTGACGATCAAAAATAGGTAGAAAAATTTTATACCTCCTTCATGGTGTATCGATGGGATGTCTAAATCACCCATTGCATGATTGGTATACTCATACATTCTATGACATGCTAGTGACTCAATGGTAAAGGGGGGTAAAGCTGAAAGATTCTAAAGGATGATGATTTTTTGCTTCAAACACATGAAAGGGTCACACATTATCTCATAGAAATGTATCCCTTTTGTAATAACAGAGAGGATTCTTGATTCGATGAATATTCTCATGTGTTACAGAATGAATGAGTAATTACTTGGTTATCCAAGAATTCACATGAATGCATATAACTTTCTCCCATGTGTTTCATCTTATGAAACACTCATATTTAATGATAGCTAGTATAAGATAATAATAATGTTAATATTTAACATTAATTTCCCACAATATATCATATCCTAGAAAAATGAATTATACCACATGATTCATAGCTATTTATATAATATGAATTTCATGGGATGAATGCATGATACCTTACGCCCTTTTGATATACCCGTGTTATCTCTTATGATGTAGGTAAAATAAATTATATTCATAATGTATTTAAAACATATTTCCTTGAATGGGTTATGGTTGGATGAATTATAATGTTTTATTTTATCATACCTATGGTGTCATTTTCATGTAAAATTATATTTTTTGTTGATTTTAATAAAAAATAATAATTTATAGGTTTTTTCCTTTGATTTTTTTAGAATGTGGTAAAGTTTATTAATGTCGCATAATTTGGACATGGTTATGGAAAACTCTAAAACTAAAAATATAGGGTTTACAAATACTAATATTAACCTTTTCATGATTTGAAAAACTATTTAGATCCTACAGGTGTGTCTTATAACACCCAAAGATTTCATTGTAAGATATTTTCTTTAATGTAATTAAATAGCTTGTGCTACATGCAACACCGAGTTCGAGGGCACCACGACTTACCAAACTAGCCATTCAAAAAATGGTTATGAATAGTATTAATTTCATTTTGAATTTTATATACTCCATATAATTTTAATATCTATATTATGTGTTTCAAAGACATAATATAACAACTATTTCAATTTTTTAGATAAAAGAAGTATTTTTCAAAAAACTGCAATTTTACCACCTTTTAATGGAAAACCCTTATTAAATCCAATATTTTAAACATTTATATATTCAATTAGAAAAAATAAACATTTTCTTTAGAAGTTGGACATAAAAATTTTATTTTGTATAAATTCTCGCTGCTTTTCTGATAAATTTTATATTTTGATGAATAGTAAAAAATAATAAATTTTAATTAGAAGAACCTTTTTAAATCAAAATAATTTATAGAGTTAAATTATAAAATTGAATGTTTTTAAATTGTTATTAGATTATATTTTAACCATTTAATCTAATTTTGGTCATTAGAAATAATATTACAATTAAATTGGACAAAAACACATATCAATCTTTTGATAGTGTTTACTACTCAAAAACACGCTTTTTGGTTTTGACAATGGGAATATTTTTTAAAATTAATTAATAAAACTTATATGTTTTGAAGTTGGAAAAATAGACTTAATTTTGGAATTTGGAATATCAAAATTATCTTTGGGTAAATTTTTGTTATTTTTCTAAAAACATTCAATTTTTGATGAATAGTGAAAACCATTGCGTTATTGTTTAAAACCAAATTTTTATTTAAATAATTATTTTTAAATTAAATTTATTTTAAATTAAAAATAGATACATAATACCTATATTAGTAAAATTCAATTCATTTATGTCTTTTTATAAAAATATTATATATATAAAATTTTATTGAACTTTTTACCGTCTTTTACTAACCTTCTAGGCACATTTGCAAATTTGCACAAAATGTAATTTTACCACTTCTTTGAGTTTAATTTCAAAAATATGAGAGACATGGTTGAAATCAATAAGTAAAATTTGGTTCAATAGGATAAAAAAATTGGGAATAGTAACTTTTGAATTTTATTTACCACGATTAAAAGTAAATAAAGTAATTAAAGGTAAAAATGATATTATAATTAACCTAACACATGTCCTAATTATATTATATAAGTGTATTTCGTCCAAAATCAACCTTATGAACAAAATATGATCATTTTGATCCACTTGGATTTTATTAGGACATTTATTATTTATTTATATAAAGAAGAGTTAAAAGTGTTAAATTCAAAGTTTAATAACTAAACCATTTTTAATATAGGGTTATACATAAGATAAATTCGAATATAAATATTCATTAGAAAGATAAAAATAATTCCCACATAATGGTATTTTATTTATAATTTTAAGTCTTTAAATAATTAAATTTATTTATGACACAATGATGATGCAGTAATTACCTTATTATTTGAAAGATTAAAATAATTGATATTATAAATATTAATATAATACTATATTGTGACTTTTGATATATTACAAAATTTTTATAGGTTAATATGATATATTTGGGTTGACTAAATAAATTTTTTTCGAATTGATAAAGTTGTTATGACTTTCAAAAAAACCAAATACTAAATAGTGTCAAAATTGACATAAATGAGTTTTTAAAAAAAATACTATATTATTAATTGATATAATATAATCAAAGTTATAAGGTTCATCCAAAGGACATAGAAAAGGTTATACATATCAATAATTAACAACTTATAATTCTCTTTATTTTTTATAGTATGTTTATTAACCATATACTATAATAATACAAGAATACATGGGAAACCTTAAACGATTTAACTAAGAGTTAAATCTAAAAGATAAGGTTATTATGGTGACCTAAACCTATCTAAAACCTGTTGGTTGAGATATTTTAGACCCATCCCCACCTTAGATGTGAAATAAATGTCTTTGGAGCCATTATCAACCAAATATTATTGTATAATAAAATATTATTTCAAGCTTTTCCTAAACTAACTCTCAACTCTCTTATAAAAGGGTACTTCCCATTATATTAATTTCACACTTCCAAAGACATTTTGCTCCAAAAAACATTTCTCAAATATCCCAAAAACTACCCTCACTTCACCCTAGATTCCTTACTTTGATCATAATCTAACCTAAGAATCCCATTTGATCAAATCAAAAAGAAGAACCTGGAGAAGAGGTAATTACTTCATCACCTCTTTCAAAGTTCTTTTCTTCTTTCACTTCATCTTTCTTTTTTATTTACATAATAAAATAATACCTCTAATACCTTATAAATACAGTGATTTTATTATAAATATGGTACAACCATATTCATTACTCTTTCCATTGTATGAATGACAAATCCACCATACGTGCGTACGTACGACTTACCGTCTCCACGTCGTGGTGTAGTTTGTTATTCAACACTTCATTATTTGTATGGGTATAATAATGAGTATAACTTAGTCTGTATATAATATATACCATATAATTACATACAATTTCACCACTAATATAATGATATTGTCACTTGTGTGTACGTAAGGCTTACTGTCTCGACGACACGATGAGATTTCATTCCCCATAGTAACCATTCAAGAATAGTTTTCATTCTATGATTAAAAATAATTTTTGAGAACATAATATCATTATGGATAGGAATAAAATAAATCATATCCATAACAAATATGACTTACGTAATAAACCATATACAAGAAAATGAATCAGTTAACACCTAAAACAATGATACTACTGAAATATCATTAACAAAATCAATATTATAAGATCATATATGATACGATATTCAGGTATGTAGTTATTTTGTAATTTAATAACAATTATTTCACCACTATATAGGAGTTTAAATTACCCTCTACTAAGGAAAAGTACAAGGTAAGTGGTTTTCATCCCACTTCTTATTCGCGTGAGATTCTTGTTATATTGTCCCTATTTCCTTTTGTGTGGTGTATGTACTATCCATGATTGTATTATTTGTGTAATATACATTAATTTATAGGTATTTACATCTTAATTTTATGATCCATCTTTCTTGGGGTGTATGTTTCGTAAGTTACCAAACCAGTATGGGTATTTCTAATTTCTATTTCCACTCATTGGGTTTTATGAAAACTTCATTAATTAATTTACTTCAATATTATGTGTGAAATCACTATTATTTTATTTATGTAGTAATTTCTACTCCCATTTATGTGGATATAATTTTTATACACATAATCACTCTATTGATAAATTCTCAAGTCATCGATATGAACTATAAGAGTAATCTAAACTCAATTCTCATTCATTGAGTTAAACATCCAAGTCATTGGGGATGCTTTTAAAAGAATATTTTTGAATGTCCTCTGATTTATTTACACTGAATATCCAATTATATTGAGTGTATTTATATTTTTCACACATAATTATATCATTTATTTTTCCTTAACCTAAGGACATAGTCTTTATAAAAGATTTCATCTCAATTTACATTCCATTGAGACTTCATTGTTGTTATAAACCAATTCACTTTTATATGGTGTATATATTTTACATTGACATAGTATATATTGAATGATTTTATTCTCATGATATTATAATGGTTTGATGACCCAAATTATTTGTATACAAGCATCTCTTATTTGGTTAGGAACTCTAAATAAAATATTATTTTAATTGTTTTAAAGATTTATTCTTCAAAATCATTCTCATTAATGTCCATGTTTTAAAAATGGTGTTAAGGATTTATTTATATGGACATGAATGTTTTAAAATTAAAATTCCTTTTAAATGTTTCAAATTGTTATTGGAAACTTTGATTCAAAAATTTATTTTTAACATCTTCTTGATAAATAGTGAGACTTTTAAAAAAATTCAAGAAAAAAGGGATATTTCTCTCAAATAGTTTTACCGATTATTTTCATCTAGGTAAATATCCTTCATTGTTCTTGATAGAGGTTGATGAAATATTACATATTGTATTAAATGAGTTATGTTTGACTGTGGATGTTTTATTTTTATGCCATTCATGGTTAAAAGTTAAAATATTGACATTTTGTATGCTAATTTTAATATGAATGTTTATATTATATTTCAATATTTTCAAATGAGGAATGCATTGGACCTAGTAAGTGATGGGTGGTGCCCAATATAGCTCCTCTACACATTGGTAGGTCTCATGAGACAAACTACTATCTTGGAACAAGGCCTTTACACAATCATTATTTGTAGTCTTGGAATGAGGCCTTGATTATGTGGTTATGAGGTCCAGCATTATGCATTCTATCATTATAAAATTAGTTATTGATATTACATGTGATTATTCGACTAGTATAATATCAATGTGAATAAAAAGTGGAATTATTTTATTTATCATTGCCATATAATACTTAATTTTAATTTTAAAATGATATTGTTTTAGTCTTATACATTGCCTTAAATGTTTATGATTATTTATGATAGTTTCCCCTATATTGTTATCCCTACTGAGCATCTGAGCTCACCCCTTTCTTATGTTTTCATTTTCCCAGGATTGAAGAAGTATATTATGATTAACCTGGATGGATAGGCTAAAGGATGTGAGTGTGTTCAAAGGGGACACAATGTTGTTTTTCTTTATTTCATGATGTAATGTAAAACTCATGTATATATCTAGTACTTCCAAGGCTACTAAACTAATCGGTCTTTAGAGACATGATCTCTTGTGATCATGCCAATGTTATGTAATAATGCACCAACCCTAGAAAACTAGAGTTAGGGCGTTACAGTTGGTATTAGAGGAAGTTTCATACAAACCTTGGAATCTAGATTTAGAAAAACTCTTAATAGAAAACACTGCCCAAAGATAGACATTGAGAATTAGTATAGAAGACCATCCAATAATTATGGTAATGTAAATATTATGTGGATTTTCCACGAAATACATCCATGTCTAGATATGAGCAGGTAGAGGCAGCTCTATCACCGATGTACCTAGGGGTAAAACTCGAAAACACTACTTTAAGTTAGACTCGAATGGGAACTGGTGCATGATAACGGGCCTTGTTGCACTCTTGGTTGCAACACTCCCGGGTGATATTCTTAGGATAATTAAAATTTTATTTACAAAACCAATTTGAATTATTTTAATATAATATGAGAATAAATAAACTTGGTTAATCCTAAGGTTTTTTTGATTAAAAATAAGGTGTTATTATTTTCTCTAAATTATTTTACGACCATTTTTACTCACACAACGCTTTCTGGTTTTAGTCAATGTGTGGATTCAAAGGAAGTCATAGTAACATTGAACATGATGTACAAGGTGGACATGATGGCAAAAATGAGAAACTAAATGGAATATTGATAGGATTAAAAGATATCATGTTCATGTTGAATAATTTTTCCAAAAATATGATCAACAATATATACGTTAACCAACACACAAACTCAACAAAGTAGAGAAAGGCGGAGAATGATAAGAGCTCCAGTAGTGGATTCTGTAGAGAAAAGAAAGCTTAATTTCTATCATGCTAGAAATGTGGAAAGAGAAACCCAATAAAGTTTCTCAAGGGAACAAATAAATGCTTCATGTGTGGGAAATAAGGACATGAAGTAAATAATTGTCGAGGTAAAATGAAGAGTACTATAGAAGAAAATAAAAATTATCCTAAGCATCCATTTATATTCATTTTCCATAAATGTAGGGGACCTGGGAATTAATTATGTAAATTTCCTATTTTATAAGATAATCACTAATCCATGGAAGTAACTATGTGGAAATATATGGATGGAGAAATGTTTAAAAGTTTTAATGCTCTTTGTTGATGTGATTCCTTTGGAAGACTTTTCTCTAGTATATGTAACCCTGTAGTTTGTTGTGTGAAAATGTTATTTGAGGAAAAATTATCTTTTATTTTGTGGATATATTTATAAATAATCATTTGGGTTTTTATGATACCTGAATTTGGGGTAATTACATGTTATTAATTTTTGGGATGAAAATGTTATATTTTAAAAAAGGACAACACGCATACCGTGGGACAACTCATCGTGTTGGACAAAGCTGTGGGAATCGAGCCCACAACCCAACTACGACTGGGATTTATCGCCTACCACTGGACTATGTGAAGTCCCTCTTTAGTGTGAATAATTTTTTTTAGTTAAAAAATTTTATAGTTCAATAATAAGTTGATTTTGGATCTTGTGTTTTATCAAATAGATTTCTTTAGTACAGGAAAATGATTTGGTGATTAAGTGATAAATTTTATTTTGGAAGACATTCTCTCTATTGGGAACACTATATGCCTAAGGAAAATAGAATACTATGGGATTTCATTTGAAGAGTAATGGTAGATTTTTTTATCTTTGTTTTTATAGAGATTTAGTTTATTAATATAAATGATTAATCTATCATATAGAATATGTGATTTGGTTAATTACACTTATGTATGAGACTTTAAGAGTAGTTGATGTTATTTGGAGATAAATGTTAAGATTTATAATGAAGGACTATGTGTTTAAATTCTCTTTATTTTTTGGTTTCAATCATAGTTTGGACTGTATTGAAGGATTTTTAAGGACAATTTTTTATAGAATGGTCTTTATTGAACTTTGGGTATTGTTTCTTTAATTTTGGAAATTAAGATTAGTATTTCTTTCTATATAGGATTATCCATTTTGGGGATCATCTAATCTTGTACTAAACATTTGGTATTGTTTAATATCTAAAGGCAAGGGAATTATATAGTTCATCCTTTGTGGATTATGTAATTCTCTAGAAATTGATTCTAGTTATTTAAGTGTGACCAAGTCATCTTGAATACTCATCATTTGGAGAAAATATGAGTTAGTGGTAGAAATTTATTAAAGGATGAAACTCTACTTAAAAAGTAAGTATATCTCTTTATGTGCTTATCCAATCTCATAACAAATTCTTCAAATTTATGAAATGGAAGTTAAAACACAAAAAACGTTGTCTGTTTACTTTTCCTACTGGAAAACTAATGACCATTTAACTCATCACAGGTTTGTGGTTTTCTTGTTGATGACTTTCCCTGATAATTTTTTCTATCATAGTATTAGAACATGACACTTATTTTATCTTCCATATCCATGTTTTCTTACATGGAATCCAAGTATGGGTTGTCTTATGTGACCTTTGTACTTATCTTTCTTTCTTTTAAAGTGATAGTTTTCTTGACTATTTTTCTGATGTGGGACTTTCAATGAAGTTCCCAAGTACAATTTTAAAATTGCGAGGATGCAATTTCTAATGGGGGTAAGAATTTAACTCTCCAAGATTTTATATTAAGCTATTTTTTTAAAAGCAATTAAATAGCTTGCACTACACGCAACACCGAGTTCGAGCACACCATGACGTACCAAACTAGTCATTCCAAAACTAGTTTTAAATATTATTAACTGCATTTTGTATTTTATATACTCCATATAATTTTAACATCCAAATTATGTGTTACTTAGACATAATTTAAGAAGCAATTCGATTTTTCAGATAAAAGAAGTATTCTTTAAAAAATGCAATTTTACCGCCTTTTAATGGTGAAACCTTATTAAATCCAATATTTTACACTTTTTTATATTCAATTCTACAAAATAAACTTCTTCTTTAGAATAGGGGAATAAAAAATTATTTTGGATAAATTTTTGGTGCTTTTCTGATAACTTTCATATTTTGATCAATAGTGAAAAATACTAAATTTTAATTGAAAACAATTTTTTAAATAAAAATAATTTATAGTGTAAAATTATACATTTGAATGGTTTTTAAGTATAATTAGATTATTTTTTTCATTTAATATGATTTTGGTCATTAGAAGTAATTTTTTATTCCAATTAGACATAAACACATATAAATCTTTCGATAATTTTTACTTCTCAAAAACTCACTTTCTAGTTTTGACCACGGGAATATTTTTATAAACTAATTAATAAAACTTATATGTTTTGAATTTGGTAAAATAGAATTCATTTTTGAATTTGAAATATCAAAATTATCATTGGGTTAATTTTTGTTATTTTTCTAAAAGCTTTAAATTCTTGATAAATAATGAAAAATCCTATGTTATTGATTAAAGCCGACTTTTTATTTAAATAAATTTTTTAATTTAAATTTATTTTAAGGTCAAAAATAGAAATAATACCTATATTAGTCCAATGTAGTTCATTGAATTAATTTTATAAAAATATTAGATATATAAAATTTTATTGAACTTTTTACTATCTTTTACTCAACTTCTAGGCACATTTGCAAATTTGCATAAAACGTAATTTTACCATTTCTGTGAATTGAATTTCAAAAATCTGAGAGACACAGTTGAAATTAGTAAGTAAAATGTGGTTCAATAGGATGAAAATATTTTTTGGTGAATAGTAACTTTAGAATTTTATTTACCACAATTAAAAGTAAACAGGGTAATTAAAGCTAAAATGATATTATAATTACCATAACACATGTCCAAATTCTATTGTATAAGTGTATTTCGACCTAAATCAACCATATAAATAAAATAATATCCTTTTGGTCCACATGGAATAGATTAGAACATTTATTATTATTTTATTTAAATAATAGTTAAAAGTTTTAAATTCAAAGTTTAATACCTAAACCATTGTTAATATAGGGTTATACATAAGATAAATTTGACTATAAATATTCATTAGAAATAGAAAACTATTTCCTATATAATGGTATTTTATTTGTAATTTTTAGACATTAAATATATAAATTTATTTATGACACAATGATGATGCAGTAATTACCTTATTATTGTAAAATTAAAATAATTGATAATATAAATATTAATATAATTGTAAATTGAGACTTTTGATGTATTACAAGAATTTTATAAGTTAATATGACATGTTGGGGTTTATTGATTTTTTTTTTAAGAGATAAAGTTTTTATGACTTACACAAAAACTAAATACTAAATAGTGTCAAAATTGACATAAATGAGATTTTCAAATAAATCCTTTATTATTAATTGATATAATATTACTAAAAATCTAAGGTTTAACCAAAGGACTTTTTTTGAGAAGGCCAAATGACTTAGATAAGGTTATATATATCAATAATTAAACACTTGGGGTTCTATTCGATTTTTATAATAATTTTATTTACCATTTATTATAATAATACAAGAATACATGGTAGAAGTTAAACTATTTAACTAAGAGTTAAATCTAAAAGATAATGTTAATATGGTGACCTAAACTTGTCTAAAACCTATATTTTGACATTTTTTCGACCCATAACCTCCTTATCCTATAAATAAATCCTTTTGGAGCCATTTTATACCTAATATAATGGTATAATAAAATAATATTTCAAGATTTTCCAAAAGTGACCCTCACCTCTCTTATAAAAGGTTATCTCCCCTTCTCTTAATTTCACATCTCCAAATCAATTTTTCTCAGTCATACCCTGCTCAAATATCCTCTAAACTACCCTCAATTCAACCTATATGCCTTACTTTGATCAAAATCCAACCTAAGGATCCCTTTTGATCAAATCTAAAGGAAGAACCTGAATAAGATGTAATTACATCATCACCTCTTTCAAAATTCTTTTCTTCTTCCACTTCATGTTTCTTTTTTATTTCCATACTAAAAAAAATCTAGTACCTTATACATACTGAGATGTTATTATAAATATGTTACAACCATATTCATTATTATTTTCTTCCTATGAATGACAAAGTCACCATACGTGTGTACGTACGGCTTACAATCTCTATGTCCCGGTGAAGTTTGTTATTCTACACTTCATTATTCTAATGGGTATAATAATGATTATAAATGATTAAAATATTAAATATAAAATTTTAATGATTCTTTATATATAATATACCATCCTAATGCATATGATTTCACCACTAATATAATGATATTGTCGCTCATGCGTACGTACAGCTTACCGTCTCCACAACCCGATGAGATTTCATTCCCTATCGTAACCATTCAATAATAATTTTCATTTGATGATTAAAAATAATTTTTAATAACTTAATAACATTCTGGATATGAATCAAATACATCCTATCCAAAACAAACATTACTTACGTAACAAAACATATAAATAAAAACTAATCAGTTGACATCCAAAAAATGATAATATTGAAATGTCATTAACAAAAAATATATTAGAAGATCATATATGATATCATATCTATGTATTTAGTTATTTTGTAATTTAGAAACAATTAATTCACCATATTAAAGGAGTTTAACCTACCCCCTACTAAGGAAAAGTACAAGGTAAGGTGTTTTCATCTCACTTCTTATTTGCGTGAGATTCATGCTATATTGCCACTATTTCCTTTTTTTTGGTGTATATACTACCCATTATTATATTATTTATGTAATATAATTTAATTTATGGTTATTTAAATCTTCATTTTTTGATCCTTCTTTTATTGGGTGTTTTTTTCGTAATTTACCAAATTGGTAAGGGAATTTCTAATTTAAATTTCCACTCATTTGGTTCTACGCAAACATCATTGATTATTTTACTCCAAGATTATGTGCGAAATCACTATTTATTTAATTATGTTGTAATTTCCACTCATATTTGTGTGTATATATTTTTTATACACATAATCACTCCATTGATAAATTCTCAAGTCATTGATTTGAACTTGATAGGAGTAATCATAACTCAATTTCCATTCATTGGGTTAAATATCCAAGTCATTGGTGTTGCTTTTACATGAATATGTGTGAATGTACTCGGATTGATTTACACTAAATATCCTATAATATTGAGGGTATATACATTTTTCACACATACATATGTCATTGATTTATCCTAAACCTAAGGATATGGTTTTTATAAGGGATTTCATCTCAATTTAAATTCCATTGAGACTTCTTTGTTGTTATGCACCAATTCACTTTTATATGGTGTATATACTGTACTTTGACATAATAAATCTTGAATTCCATTATTCTAATTATATTTAATGGTTTTTACTACCTTAATTATTTGTATTCAATCATCTCTCATTGGGTTAGTAACTCTAACGAAAATTTCATTGTAAATGTTTTAAATATTTATTCTTCTAAATCTTTCTCATTAATGCCATTTTTTAAAAATGGTGTTAAGGATTTATTTATATAGAAATTAATGTCTTAAAATTAAAATTTCTTTTTACATGTTTCAAAATGGTATGGTACACTTTGATTCAACAATATATTTTTAACATCTTCTTGATAAATAGTGAGACTTTTTAATGTCTTCAAGACAAAGGGGATATTTCTTTCAAATAGTTTAACTGATTATTTTCATCTATATCAATATCCACCATTATTCTTGATTGAGGTTGATACAATCTCATATATTGTATTGAATTATTTATGTTTCACTATGGATATGCTATTTTTATATCATTCATGGTTTTTGGTTAAAATATTTACATTTCTTATGCTAGTTTTAATACAAATGTTTAGATTAGGTTTCAACCTTTTTATATGCAGAATGCATTGGACTTAGTAATTGATTGGTGGAGCCCACTATATATCCTCGATGCATCAGTAGATCTCATGAGACAAACTATTGTCTTGGCACATGTCCTTGAAAAAATCATTATTTTTTGTCTTGTCACGAGGCTTTGACTACGTGGTTATGATGTTCGGCATTATTCATTCCATCATTATGAAATTGGATATTGATATTACATGTGATTATTTGAATAATATAATATCTATGTGAATAAGTAAATGGAATTATTTGATTTATCATTACCATGTTATGATGAATTTTATGTTTAAAATGCTTGTGTTTTAGTCTTATACATTGCCTTAAATGTTTGTGCTTATTTATAATAGTTTATGCTATATTGTTATCCCTACTGAGCATCTGAGATCTCCCCTTTGTTATTTTCTCTCTTTCCCAGGATGTGAATGGTTTTTTATGGTTAACCTTCAAGGATAGTCCAAAGGATATGAGTGTGTTAAAAGGGGACACAATTTTTTTAATTATTTCATGATGTAATGTAAAACTTATGTATATATCTAGTACTTCCAAGGATACTAAACTAATCTATCTTTCAAGGCCTGATCTCTTGTGATCATGCTAATGTTATGTGATAATGCACCGACTATGGATAACTAGGGTTGGTGAATTAAATGTCTAATGTCATCCGCATGGCTAGTGCATAGTTTGATAAATTGTGTGGCCAAACCACATGGCCTTACCAAATTCATTAATCTGTGAAATTTTAACCCTAGACTATCTTTTTAACCCCCTTTATCTCATATTTCTCCCAAATATGAACCCTTTGGGCTCAATAAATGAATTATCTCTCTCCTCTCTTTCTTTAGCACGGTTTTTGGTGGGTTTTCACCTAAATTATTGAATAAATAATTTTTACATAGGTTCTTCCTCTCTTCCTTGGTTATTTTATAGTCTTCTACTGGGTTTCCTCCCTCCCCTAAATCCAGTAAATCCTCGGGTTTGTTGTGAATAGACTTAATGTAAGGGGTTTTGTTTTATAGGGATTTTAACTTGTAAGGAAGGGCCTTTCTCCTACTATCTAGTGGATTCTCTCCATTGTAAAAATGGTTTCATTTGTCATGGTAGTTTTTTCATGAGGTTCCATTTCCTAATGAACCATATATGCTTCCTTTAACTTCAAAGGGTATTTTAGATTATTTTAAATCAGGTTATATTATCTTTTATGGCTGATTATATGTGATAGGGATGGAATATAGGAACTGATGTGCTTCGGTGGGAAGAATAGGAATCTTACCACCCTGTATTACACCCAATTAACATAAATTTTCTCAAAATTTGATGATATGGTAATGGTGCTACAATATGGTTTTCATTGTGACACTAGGCTAAGACAGTGTTCTCCATAATGGAGTGTTCATAGATTGGATATCATTAGTTTACTCATGAGATAGTATAAGGATCTTATGGTTCCTTGACTATATCTACCTTAGAGTCTCTCCCATGGTTTTTGTTTGAATTGTTTATCCTCATGTAATTTACTTTTATCCATAAGTTATTTATAAATATGGTCATGGGTTATGTAAATACCCTAAACATGATGTACATGAACATTAAATTATGTTTTTAGAATACTTAATACTTGATACAAATAGACACCCAAAGACCATATTAGTTTAGTATATTCGGAAACTAGGAAACATAAACACCAGGTTCATAAAACATACACATTGTCCCATATATTTTCCTTTATAATTAGAACCCTTTTGACACATCTTACTCAATACCATTATTCATATCCTAAGGAAAGGAAACATGAAAATTGGTGAGGTCAAATGATCATTAAGGGTAAACATGGAAAATATCAAACAAAACATAAAAATAAGATTGTAAAAAAATTAATGTAACTTTTGAAAATCATCACATGTATAATAAATATCAAAATATTGAGTCACGAAATAAATCTTGGTAGTTCATATGGAATAAATGATAAAGGAACATAATCAATGAGAAAATAGAACTAACATAAATCATGGAATTTTGGAAAACAAGTAATCATAGAAAATCATTTTCATATTATACAAGGCTCATTTCCATGATCATTATAGCAGAAAAATTTCATTACAGAATAATGTTTACTGGTCTTTTTAACCTTGTATTATTAAATTGTATTTATTGGTCATTCCAGAACTGTATTAATAAACTGGATTTACTTAACATTCTATTCATGTCTGTCTAATGATATATAAATCTTTACCCAATTCATTGGAGGGAGATATAGGTCTCACCCATCACTTAATGAAAACCATACATATTTTTTCCACAAAAACATAAATCACTCATCATAACATAACCCAAGGAATAAAATGGGTTTCTTAAAAACCATTCCATCATAACATAATACATGTAAAAAAATGGATCCCATAAATATAATTTCATCATAAACATAATCCAACATAAGAATAATAGAGATATTATACATTGAAAATTATCATTAATCTTAGATGGAAGACAATTTTTATAAAAAAACGTGAAATTAGTTCTTGAGGAAAATATCCTTTCTCCTTCAAAAATAGTTTATTTTCTTAAAACACCATGCAATTTTTGAAGAAAATAATTTATTTGAAAATAAACATGAAAACTTGTAATAGAGTATTCATGGAAATAAAATGTTATTTAATCTTAAAAATCCATTCATTACCTATAAGATAAAAAACATTATTCTCATACTTTTTAAAGAAAGCCAAACAATTACCTCGTATCAAAAACTAAAAAAGATTAATTTCATGCCATTTTGTAACACTTTTCCAATGGGTAAAATTTACTTCAAAAAATATTATAAAAATATAAATAATATTTGATAAAATATATGTTTAAAACATGGACATGGATGATAAATATATTCTAATTAATACTTATGTATAAATAACCTCGAATAAAAATGAGATTGAAAAATTATCCCTTACTTTAGTTATGTTATCCTTTGTGTTTATTCAAAGATATTTTATAATGATTTAAATAATTTCATTAAATTATTATGGAATCATATTCATTTTTAAGATTTAATTTATGATCATATTATCATCTTTTTGTTAGTAACATTTCATTTTTACTCATTATTTTGGTATTAACTACAATATATTCTTATGCATGTTTTGTCGAATAAGTTTTATTTATCCATATTTGGTTATAATTATATCATTAAAAATGATATAAAAATAATATATACAATATTTATTCATTTTTTAAATTTATATAAGCAGGCTTTAATGGATATCTTGTAGAATTAATCGCATCGCATTGTGGAGACGGCGGGTGGTACATAAGCACACTTGATGATATCATTTCCATAATTGTGAAATTTTATTGAATTTTATGGTTTATATTTTATTCCAAAATACATATAATGTTATAATAATATTATATAGAAATTATTTTCATCATTATATACATCCAAGTAAGATGGTAGTGAAAACATATTACACCACGGCGTAGAGATAGTAAGTCGTATGTACGCATGCGTAATGATTTAATTTTTATTTGGATTGATAGAAGGTGTAATATGGTTGTCCCATAACAATAATAAAGTCTCAGAACATAATTTATATTGTATTTAATTATTTAAAATAAAAACAACTAATGAAGAAGAAGTAGAAGAAGAACTAATTTGAAAGAATCGGTAGAGGAGAGTACCTCTTCTTCAACATTCTCCCTCTAAATCACCTCTTAAAGGCACTAGAGTTGATATTTCAAGAAGACCAAAACCTCCAAAATGTAAATAGGGAAGTTTATAAGGGAAATGGGTAGGTTATGGCTGATCTTGAAGGCTCAATTTGAATTTAAGAGGTTATGGGAAGTTTTCCTTTTATAATTGAGGTGAGGGAAAATTTTGCAATCTCCACAAGTATTAATTTATAATAAAATAAAAACACATAAAAATGTCTTAATTAAGAATATGAGATGAGATAAGTTTTTAATATAATCAATGAATAAAATTTAGAAAAGTTTTTCTATCCATTTAAACCTTATCATTTTAATTTATCACTTTGTTATCCTATTTCATTTAAACTAGGGTAACTAATATTTCAATATTAAAAGGGTAAAATATTTACTTATTTTAAGTAAATTAAATCATAAATAAATATGAGAACTTTTTACACCATATAATTTTTATTATATATTTTCAAAAAAGTTTTATTATTTTTAAATAATTTAATAACACGTTATTTTGACAAAACAACAATTGTGTCAATTTTAACAATATTTAATTCATGGGTTTTTAAAAATATCAAGATAAGATGTTATCCTTGAAAAAAAAATTATTATATCTATATAGGGTAAATAAAATCTATAAAATTTATTTTATATATTAATTATACAAAATTATATTTATTTTAATATTTTTAATAACATTAATTTGATATTTCCATTAACAAAATAATTACATCCTTAGTGTCGTGTAATTATTAATACACTTATTTTTGAATAAAAATTAAAAATAAAATACTATTATTAATATAAATATTTTATATTTAATTATAATACTTTTAGTCAAATATATTATCTATAAAATCCATCATTTAATATGTTATACTTATTACAACATGAATGTGACATGTTTAACAACTCTTTAAATAAAATAATATAAGTGTCGTAATCTCTTCTATAAGTCTCACAATTATTATTAAATCAATACATAGATTAATATGGTAGATATATACTCCACCAATAAGATTTGGTCAAGGTTTTGTGTTTTTAATGGTCATTATAATTTTAATAAAAATTAGTTTATTAATATTTCATCAATTAAATAATTTATGCATCATCAATATATAAACATTTAAGGTAATTATTTATTCCCTAAATATCTAAATCAAATTACCATGGTAAATAAAAACATTTTATCTTTCAAATGAGTATTTATAATTGAATTTATCTTCTATATAGTATAATATTAAAAATAATTTAGTTATTAAAATTTAAGGAATACATATTTAAAATTTCTTTAAATAAAATATATTAAATGTCTTATTCTCATACAAGTGGATTTTAAAGGGTATAATTTCTACCCACGGATGGTTTTTTCCAAAAATCACCCGTCAAATAAAATTAATAAAATAGTAAAGGTAATTTTATAATATTATATTTACCCCTAATTACCTGATTTACCATTTTAGTGTATTAATAAAAATTACTGAAGTTATTATTCATAATGTCCAATAATAAAAGAATGATACTTACATATTTTTGACCTAATGATTCCAAATATGGAATCAATTTTAAAAAAAAATCAAAACAAATAATTTTGAGTAATTAATTTAAAATTAATCTTCTTTTCAGAATGAAAAACGAGTTTTTAAAAGATAAAACATTCTAAAATATTGAAATGTTTTTACATAAAAATTCATGGTAAAATTAAATCCAATGAACAAAATTTTACTGAAAGATAGAAATATATTCTATTTTTAGTTTAAAACTATTATAATATGTAATTTATGCACAAAAAATAATTCAATGAAAAAAATTTGTTTTCAATTAAAATTTAATATATTTTTACTATTCATAAATACTTAAAACTTATCATAAAAACTACAAAATTCATCAAAAGTAAATTTTTATAACATGATTCCAAATAATAATTTTATTTTGTTAAATAAAATATATAAAATTGATAAAAATATATATTTAAAATGGTTGTGCCATCAAAAGGCGAAAAAACTGCATTTTTTTTAAAATAATTCTTTTACCCAAAAAATAAATTTGTTCTTATATCATGTCTATAAAATATATAGGTTGAATTTTAAACACTATATTTTAAATATTAAATATATATTAAATTAATAAAATCTATCAAGAGTGATTTTATTGTTTTATAAACTCACTTATTTTCATTTAAATAGTTTCTTTGAAGAAAGTTAATATTGCCCATACCCGCCATTATAATGACTAGGTTATAAGGTAAAATAATAATATTTAGTTTTTTACTTAAACTCTGTTTTCATGAAATTAATTCTATCAAATTAACTTGAAATTGTGTGTAACACAAGCCAAGCATAGTATTTAATATACTATAAGCTAAGTCGGTGTTGCATGTAGCACGATTATATCTTGGTGTAGCATACAACATAAGACATCAAAGAAATTAAAAATAATGATAATGATAATGATAAAAAATTATCTCATAAAAATATATGGGTATTACATTATAACCCCCTTAAAATTAATTTCTCCCTAAAAATCCATCTAGGTTGTTAAAGGATTAATACATGAAATTTTCTTTCATTGAAACCCACATCCAAAAAATGAATAATAAAACATTATTTTAAAAAGGAATGTTAGAAAAATAATAGATACCCAATGTCACTCATAATTGGGTTTCTACCTAGGATAACATAGGTGGAAAATAAAAACATGGAAATAAAATAAAAATTGATCTATCATATTCTAATGGATCGTGATAGAGAACATCAATAGTTGAAAGTTAATAATCAAAAGCCATAAATCTACGATGATCTACGGGATTATCTGATTCATCAGTAAATAAGGAAATAAGATACCATTTTTTGTTTGAATATCCCTTCCATATATTTGAATAATTGGAATAAATGCATACTTTATTAAGTATAATATCATATTTTTTGTTCCTTGAACAATTTCTGTGTCATCTCTTATTCAATGAAATGAAGTTGAATTTTTCATTCTGGAAGTGTAATCAGATCATGAGGTCTATAAATAAAATTATAGGTATTTCCATTTGTATTTATCACAAAAAAGTTAGCGCAAGTTATCAAATATTCATAAGTACACCTGTGGTGAGATAAGTCTTTATTCTAATAAACTTATTACAAAGTTTAACATAAACTTTCTATAAACTTATAACAATAAAATATTTCTGAAAGATGAAAATCTAAAACATTAGAAAGTTGTACACTACCTCGACAAAACATTTTTCCCCCATATATCATAAGGTATCACTTTTTGTTCACATTCCAAACATGTGATTACTTTCATCATGTATTCTCTTGAGTCATGGTATTAACCTGAATTAACATTTATCCTTATTGAAAACAAGAATTTTTTACTTATTCCAAAACTTTTTGGATATATTCCTTTAGTGAAAAAAAATATACTTAATCCATAATAATATAACCCTATAATAAAAAATCCATAATTAGTTCCCAATAAACAAGTGTCATCTAATTTACTTATTCATATCCAAAATATATTAATCCAAACATCATTATCTTAACATAAGGAAAATACTAATGGTTATCTCTCCCATAATATTGTGTTCTCTAAATATATCACCTTACCCTTAAATCACTTTTATAGTTATTTATAACTATTCAACATATCCTTTCTAATCTATAATAAAAAAACACATAAAAACATTTATATATTTCATGATTCGTATAACATAATCTTTGAATTCCGAAACATATACACCCCAATAATAATACCTTTTTCGTAGAACATTACTTAGGATAAATCATCTTAGTCTTTATTAAAATATAAATAATGTATTAATGTTCCTCAACCTTAATCTAACCAAGATTCTTAGGTTTGAAGTAAACAATAATGATAAAACATCCCTTACCTTTCACATGCCATTTAAAATCTTTTCATCCTCAGCAGTATAACCAATAGTTGTTCCACCTTCATGTTTCTCTTAATGAGATTTCCACTTAGGAAATCGGTTTTCATAAATCCCATACATTCAACATCTAAAAAATTCGACGTTAACTGTGTTGTATTTAGTTCTGGAAAATGACCATGACCGTGAAGAAAAGTGTGAGAAATACATATTAGATATTAAAAACATTAGTAAGGTAAATTATTTATAATATTTCAATCTATGATATATTAGTATTTATCCTAGGTTATTCATGATTATCACAAAAACTCTATGACTGTAACATATAATTATAATTATAATTAGGAAAAACCTAGACATATCCTTCGAAATATCTCTAGGGATCTCACTAAATTTTGGTCATCGTAGTTTTAAATGGTTAACTAAACCTTCACTATGATACCAATTATAAAGACCCTAATATTTATGTAACTATACATTACATTGCATTTTTGGAATTCATAATGCATGATACAAATATATTTCCAAATACCATATTAGTTTAGTGTATTTGGAAACTGGGAAATATAAACAACTAGTTTATAAAACATTTACATCATCTCTTTTATTTGACTTCATAACTAGAACCCCTTTTTGACACATCCTACTTAATACCATTCTTCATATCCTGGGGAAAAGAAATATAAAAAGGGGTGAGCTTAAATGCTCAGTAAAGGTAAATATGGAAAATATCAAAATAATAATAATCATAATAATGAAAAAACATGAACATAACTTTTGAAAATTATACCATTTATAACAAATATCAAAATCTTGAGTCATGAAATAAATATTGGTGTTTTATAAGGTATAAATCATAAAGGAATAGAAGCCATGAGAAAATACCATTGGTATAAAACATGGAATTTTTTAAAACACATAACGATAGAAAAACATTTCCATTTTATCCAAGGTTCATTTCCATGACCATTATAGGGGAAAAATTCAATTACTTAACCGAGTTTACTTGTCATTCCAGTCCTATATTATTTAACAGGGTTTACTTATCATTAAAACCTTATATTACTAAACTATATTTACCTGTCATTATAGTCTTATATATCTCATGATATATAAATATTTACCCAATTCATTGGACAAATATATTGTTCCCACCCATCACATAATTCAAACCATACATATGTGTGCCACAAAAAATGTAAATCATTCATCATAACATAACCCAGGGAATTAAATGGGTTTCTTAAACATCATTCCATCATAACATAATCCTTGTAAAAAAAATATTTTTCACAAATAGAATTCCATAATAAACATAATCAACCATAAGAATAATAGGGATACTATACATGAAAAATATATGTAACCATAGATAGAAAATAATTTTTATAAAACACATGAAATTAATTCTAGAGGAAAATATCATTTCTTATTCAAAAATGTTTTCTTTTATTAAAACACCGTGAAATTTTAAAAGAAAACAATTTCTTTGAAAATAACCTTGAAAACTTTTAAAAGTATTTTCATCGAAATAAGGTGTTAAGAACATGTAAAAAACTATTCATTCCCTATAAGATAAAAAATCATTCTTCTCGTATGTTTTTCAGAAAGTCAAAAAAAATCCTCGTATCAAAAACAAAAAAAGGTTCCTTTAATACCATTTTTTAAAACATCACCAATGGGTGTAATTGAATTTAAAAAATATTATAATAATATAAATAATAATATAAAATACATATGTAAAAAATATGGGCATAGATGATAAATATACTCAAGTAAATACTTATGTATAAACAATCTCAGATAAAAATGAGATTGTGAAATTATCCCTTACCTTAGTTCCATTATCCATGGTATGTATTTGAACATCATGTATAAAAATTTAAAATTTTTCATTTACTTATTCCAAAATCATATTTATTTTTATGATGTAATATATGATCATATTATCATTTGTTTGTTAGTAACATTTCATTGTTATTCGTTATTCAGGTATTAGCTGCTTTATGTTCTTATGCATTTTTTTTCAATTAATTTATAGTTATCCATATTAGTTAATAGTTATATCATTAAAAAAAGATATTAACATAACATATACCATATTTCTTAATTCTGTACATTTATATAATCATGATTTAATGGATATCTTGTAGAATGAATCACATCACATCATGGACATGGTAGGCCATACGTAAGCACGAGCTACGATATCATTCCCAAAAATTGTGAAATGGTATATAAGTGGATGGTATATTATTTTCCATAATCCATATCATGTTATACTAATCATATATAGATATTATTTTCATCATTATATCCATCCAAGTAAGATGTTGGTGAAAAACATATTACACCACATCGTGGAGACGGTATGTCGTACGTACGCATGCGTGGTGATTTCATTTATTGTAGGATGGATATAAGGTGGAATATGGTTTTTAAAAAACCCTAAAAACAAATCATAAAATAATATATACTGGATTAATTACTTTATAGTGGAAAAAACTTGTAAAAAATAGGAACAAGAAGAAATTATTTGAAAAAATCTATAGAGGATATTACTTCTTCTTCAATATGCTCCCTCTAAATCTCATCTTAAAAGCACTATAATTGGTCTTTTGAGAAGAAAAAAACTCTAAAATGTAAATAGTGAAGTTTAGAAGGTAAATGGGCAGGTAATATCAGATATTTAAGGCTCAAAGATAAGTTAAGAGGTGTGGGAGGAGGTTCCCTTTTATAATTGATGTGAGGGGTGCATTTGGAATCTCAAAAATTATTAATTTATAATAAAATAAAAACACTTAAAAACCTCTTAAATGTCCAAATTTATAAAATTATATGAGATATGGTTTTAATATAATCAACCAATAAATTTTATATTGGTTTTTATGGCCATGTAAACCTTATAATTTTAATTTATCACTTAGTTATTCTATTTCATTTTAACTAGGGTAACAAATATTTGAATATTAAAAGTGTGAAATATTTACTTATTTAATTTCAATTAAAGAATAAATTAATAATTTAGAACATTTTATACCATATAATATTTATTATATTTTTTAAAAAATGTTTTATTATTTTTAAATAAGATAATAAAACATTATTCTGACAAAACAACAATAATGTCAATTTTGACAATGTTCAATTCTTAGACATTTAAAAATTTCAAGATAAGATGTTATCCTCAAACCAAATATTTTATTATACCCATATGGGTTCATGGTAATATAGAAAAGTTCTTGGATATATAAATTATCTCAAATTATATCAATTTTAATACTTTTAATAACATTAATTTTATATTTCCATTAGTAAAATATTTCCAGCATCAGTTTTTTGAAATTATTTAATACACTTATTTAATGAATAAAATTTAAAAAAACATATGATGAATATAAATATAAAATATTTCATAATAATACTTTTAGTAGAATATATATTTTATAAAACCCGTCATTAAAATTTTAATACTTATTAAAACATTAATGTGAAAAGTTTAACATCACTTTAAATAAAATAATATATGTGTCATAAAATCTTTCATAAGACTCAAAATGGTCAATCACTCAACTGTTGGATGATTATGGCCATTATATACCCGACCAACAATATTTGGTTATCTTTTTGTGTCTTTTAATGGATATTATCATTTTAATAAAAATTAATTTATTGATTTTTCATCAATTAAATAATTTATAAATCATCAATATATAAATCATTACGGCAATTATTTATTTTGTAAAAATTAAAAATAAATTACCATAATAAATAAAAACATTTAATATTTTTAAAAGAGTCATTATAATAAAATTTATCTTCATGTATATCCTTTATTTAAAATGATTTAGTTATTAAAATTTCAATAAGACATATTTAACTTTTCTTTAAATAAAATATATTAAATATCTTAATCTCATCCAAGTGGCATCCAAAAGTATCATTTTAAACCAAGGATGGTTTTGGTTGAATATCATCCATACAATCATATTAGTACAAGTGTAATGGAAATTTTATAATATTATATTTACCCTTAATTACCCAATTTACCTTTTTACTATATTAATAAAAATTAGTGAAGTTACTATTCATAATGCCCAAAAATAAAATATTCATATTTAAACAATTTTGAACTTATGAATCCAAATATTTAATCCATTATTAAAAATTAAAAACACATAAGTTGTAGTAATTAATTTAAAATTAATCTCGTTTTTGAAATGAAAATGGGTTTTTAAAAGTTAAAACATTCCAAAAGATTAAAAAAATATCAAAATTCTCAGTAACATTAATTACAATTATCAGAATTACACTAAATGATAAAAATATATTCTATATTTACTTTTAAACAATTCCATAATATAATTTATCCACATAAATTATTTAGATGAAAAAAGTTGTTTTCAATGAAAATGAAGTGTATTTTTACTATTTATTAAAACTTAAAACATATCCTAAAAATATCACAAATTAATCCAAAGTAAATTTTTATTACCATGTTACAAAAAATACTATTTTTTAAAATATAATATTTAAAAGTTACAAAACTATATTTAAAATGGGTTCACTATCAAAATGAGGCACAATGACATTTTTTGAAACATACTACTTTTATCTAAAAAATTAAATATGTTCTCATATCATGTCTATAAAACATATAATATGAATTTTAAATATTATATAGAATATATTATTTGTATATTAAATTAATAAAATCTATAAAGAGTAATTTAATTATTCTATAAACTCACTTATTTGTATTTAAATAGTTTTTCAGAAGAAAGTTAGTCTTTTTTATACCCAATATTATAATTACTAGGTTATAAGGTAAAATAATAATATTTAGTTGTTCACTTAATCTCGATATCTCATGAAATGGATTATATAAAAAGAACTTGAAATTTTGTGTAACACAATCCAAGCATATTTTTTCATATACCACAATATAAGCTGGTGGTGCATGTAGTGCAAGCTTAAATTGGTGTAGCGTATAACATAATACATCAAAGAAATTAAAAATAATAAAGGGGATGATGATAAAACAATTTAGCTCATAAAAATATTAGTGTGTTACATGTTACATGAATTTAAAGTGTAAAAATTATATTTTTATACAGTTTATTTTCAAGTTATCATGCTTGGATTATCTACAAATAGTTGATAATGAAACATGTGTTGGGATTCTATTGAGATATGTCCTTTCACACCCTATATAAACAAAACGGTTGAATGTAGACCTTTTTTTAAAATTACTATAATGGAAGGGAACCACTTGGTGGTCATGGATATTCATGTTAGCAAAACTTGGGTGGTTGTGGTGAAGTAATGGGAGTGATCCCTAATGTCACCCCATGATGGGTATCTATTTTTTAATAATTTATTGTATTTGGTATTGAATGATTATTTTTGTATCATCATTTCTGCTTCGCATCCCCTTTCATTTATATTTTTTTACCCTTCTCTTTCTGGACATTATATAGATTATTCTATATATTATCATATTTTTTTGTAGTTATTACTTTGGGATTATATTTTTATTTTGGAATAAAATATTATCATTTTGTAATTCTTTATTCCATTTCATAAATCAAAAAATTATGGTGATATCATGTTGGATTCTTGGTTAGGTCATACCTGACATAAATATTAGTAAAATTATTCCCAAAACATATTTTGTGATCCCCAAACACTAGTTTCTATCATGTTGGGATTCAAAATGCCCTTCAGGCCTTTCCACATAGTGAATCTGGTTCTCATCTTAAAAGTGCCCTAAGTTTTTTTATGAAAAATTGGTATCAAAGTGTTTGATTTTTAATTTAGGATGTTTAGAATGTATTGATAGACAAGATAAAAAACTATTAGAATTTGAGGGTTAGGTTTCAAGTGATTACATGAATAAAATTCATCACAAAAATCCATGATTCACCATGGGAAATTGGAGAATGAGTGTTTTAAATGTTTTTTAATTTAATTTTAATTTTTGATATATGTTTGTTTGAAAAATAGAGGTTTGTTGGGGGGGGGGGGTTCTAGGTCTCGCAGCTAAGGTTCCTAGGCTATAAACTATTCATACAAACCGTGAAACCCTACAAGATTATTTTTAGTGTTACCCACACATTTGTTGTGTGGTTTACTAAACCATTTATCAAACTAAACACATATAGTGAAACCCTTTTTTTACACTGTTTGGAAAACCATGAATTGTGATATTTTTAATGATTTATGTAATTTACCTATTTTAAATTCATTCTTATTATTATTAAAAAAATTAATTTATATTTTCAATTTTAATTGATGTTTTTTTCAATTTTAATCATATTTCCTCTTCTTATTTGATTTCATGTAGTATAATGCCCCCTCGAAGACATCATGTGAACCATATGGAGGAAGTTGTGGGTAATTTTCCATGAGCTAATACTTTTATATATTCAAATGATATTGAAGAAGTAGTATATACTATATGAGTCATGGATCAGGGATAAATCATTTTCTTAGGTTTGTCTAAGTAAGTAGGTTTGATTATAAGTGAAACTAAGGACTAGGAACCAGAGTTTCATTACCAAATTCTCCAATCATTTTTAGTAAGAAATAATCCTCAAGAGGTATAGGATTGGATGGAGAAGATAAAAATAAATTTTGAATTTATTGAGATCCAAATGCCATTAAAGAGAATTATTCCACTTTAATAATTTAATTTCCTAGTCTAAAATAGTGGGATTCTATTTTTTTCAATCCAAGAAATAGGAAATTTTGGATTAGAAATGCATAAAGGATTTTTTCACTCAACTATTTTAACCCAAAATTATAACACTATAAAAGTATCAAGAGTCTATATGCCTCTAGTGGGATAATAAAATGTTTATAGAGTATTACAAATAATTTTCCAATACTATTAAATTTTCTCCTAATGTTGTTTCAAATGAAAATTTGAAAGTAGTTTGAGATAGGCCTTCTACCTGACATCAGGTACCGAGTCTTATTTTAGAAAATCCAAACATACACAAAAGTAATAGACCAATAATTAATGGTATAAATCAATTAGTATGGGATATTATGTTTATTTTTGAATTATTAAATTCATAGTGAAAGAAAAGGTGGATTTATGAAAAGGAAGAGGAAGTGGGAGGGGTTGAGAAGAGAAAGTGGAAGTGACTCCAAGTAAACATCATAGTATGTATAACTAGAAACCTTGGGTAATTGAGATCTTATTTTAATTTAATATGAAAATTTGGGTATAAAATTACACCAAGAAAATAATTACCTAAGCCTTGTCACACATGTTGGAATATAGTCCATCTAGGAAACAATTATAGATACATCCCATCTCCTCAAATTGGTCATTGGTTTTTAGCTCCTCAAAGATCTGTAGTACAGTTTTATGCTTCCAAGGTAGTGGGAACCATGATATAATGTGTGCATAGGTGGGAGTGGTTCATCGTATGGGTAGTTTCACCTAAGGACTAATCACTTGAATAGTGGTATCCCTCCGGCTTATTCATAGGTATGGGAGTTTCTTGTAGTGTAGAAGGTTCCTGTGGAATCATATGTAGGAGTAGTGATTGTGAGACATACCATCCTTATTCCTCCATCTAGGGTTACCACTTTATTTGGTACATTTTACTCTCACTCATTTATATCTTACTTTATCAAGGAATTGTTGAACCTATCCTATAATCTTATGAATTGTCTCATAAAATATCAACCCCCCTTGGTAAGAGTAGTTAATGAGGATTTTAATGTCCTCCATGTTAAAAATGGATTTATCATGGTATTTCCATATCCTTGAGACAAATATCATTTATGTTATTATCAAGTTAGATTTTATGACTACTATAAAAGAATGTATTGACTATTATCATTATATGGTGACCTTTACTACCTCTAATGGGAGCTCACATTTATTTCAAAAAGAATGGGATACACTATGAAATCAAGTGGGGACTCATATTACCAAGGTAAAAAAAATTAATATTTTAGATATCATCTATTCTAGATGATTCTAATGAAGGTAATTTTGGTAAAAATCTTCCTCTGGTACTTAGTGTGCTTTCCGGAAAGTTTCCAAATAAATTCATAGGTTTAACCTTAGAGTGAGAATTCAAATGTTTGATTGATATGCTATATATAATGAAACTAATATCATTACATTATTATTTAATATCACCCATGGAATTAAAAGGATTGAAAATTTACGAAAATGATATAGAAATCAAGGGCTTAATTTATCCTAGTGTATCTCTATGGGATAGCCTAGTACTCTTTAATAAAAAAATTGGATGATAAACCCCAATTAATAATTGATTATAAAAATATTAACAATGTTAAAATTAATAATATATATCGCTTTTCCTAAATCAATGGAATCTTTGATTTGTTGAAAGGGGTAAGGTGATTCTTAAAGATTGACCTTCGATCAGGATATCATCATCTTAGAGGAAAAAATTTAGATATTCTTGAGACTCTTTTTAGGAGTAGATATGGAAATTTTGAATGCCTTGTGATTCTTTTTGTTTTAATAAATGATCCAATGATATTTATATTTCTTATGGACTAAATATTTCATAGATACCTTGACCCTTTTATTGTGGTATTCATGGATGACGTTATGGTTGATTCCAAGAAAAAGGAGGAGTATGAAAATCATTTTATAATACCTTAAAGGACATTACATGATCATTTTTATTCTTAAAAATTATCAAAGTTAGATTAATAGGTCCAAGAACTTATTTTATTTGTGAATTCTTTAATAGAAAAAGGTATTTTAGTTTATCTAAAAAAAGTGATAGTTTTTATGTCTTTGTAAGAATCGAGGAATGTATTTAATATATGAGTATTTTTGGGTTTAGTGGGTCATTAATAGTGATTTATAAAGGATATGTTCAAGATTTTATCACATATAAATAATCTCACTCAATAGGGGGTCAAATTATTTTGGACCCTTAGTGTCAAATATCTTTTGATGAGATGAACTAATGGTTGAAATCCACCCTTGTTTTTATTATACCCATGGTTCGTCATGGATATTTCATTTATTATAATGTATTATGTCTGGGATTTTGTTTTATACTCATGTAGGTTATTTAAGTTATAGAATATGGTTATAATCATCTAAACCCACATGAGAATAATTACATAAAAAAAGTACTAGAACTTGAAATATTTATGTATGATCTTAAATGTTTGTGGTACTATCCAATTAGTGATAAATGCATTGTTCATTATTACCAAAAAATTATAACGACAATTTTTCCTATAAATATTTAAATCTCATCTTGAGGAAATGGTTGGAATATCATTATGAATTTTAATTTGACCTCTCTTGTATATTGGGAAAATAGAATTTGGTCAACAACGCTCTTACTAAGAAGCTAACATCATAAGATTTTAAAGAGTCCTATAATGAATGGAACCTGATGGGTCTCCATGATTGTAAGAATTTTAATGAGATATAAGAGAAGGATGCTTTTTTTCTTTATATTATTTAGTTGATATCCTCTTTTCTTAATCTTATACATTATGAACAACAAGGATATTTATAATGATAGTGTAATGGCCTGAGCTCTTGGAGGTCCATTACTTTGTAAAAATTTGATGTTAGGTGTTCTGGGTAGTCTGGAAAAGTTATCAAGGCTTCTCGGTGAATGTTTTGACCCCTAACGGTAGGACTACCGGTAGCGTTAGCCTACCGATAGCAGGCCTACCGGTAGCTCGGTCTACAGGTTGCCACAGCCTACCAGACATTGCAGCCTACCGGTAGCTGGCTCTCAGATACTGGTGGCACTCCTACCCCCACTGGTTTTTCCAGTACCATTTTTGTGCAAATTGGCTTTTAAGCCGTGTTTTGACCCCTGTAAAGCCATAAATGTCATTTAATTAAATATTTGATGAATTTACCTGGTGTGTGCGTCAGTTTAAACCGCCTGACACCTTTAATAACGTGTGGGGCCGCGTGGTCAACCCACGGCCCCGCTCTTTATGTGGTTTCGCGTTCTTATCTCAACCATCCCCGACCCTTATAAACTAAAAGCGTACCCCTTAGTTTTCATTTCTAAATCACCCTCAGATCAATTCTCTTGATCTTCTGCTCGTCCTTGGAATCTCATATGTCCCTCCCTTGCTTTTTGCGCATTTGGTGTTCCTCGCGTGTAGAGAGAAACTTCGATCGTTGATCAATCATGTAGGAAATTTCTCCTTCGTCTCTCCCTTTTGTGTATCATGTGGTGCGGTCATGCTTCTGATTCTATAGAATTGGATTAACCAAACCTAAATGAATATAATGAATGGATTCAATAAATAATGAAGGGGGAGGGGTGTGATCGATGATGCTGCTTTGTTTTATGATCTTCCATGATTAATGATTTCTGAACTGTGCGGGCATACGCCTACAAAAAATCATCGCCTTTTTTGGTCTTTATCTCTGCACTAATGAAGCTATTGTGATGTTTTAAATGGATTGTTTTGTAATTGTGAACTCGTGCTGTGAAAAGGAATTTGGTTAATCACATATATTCGGCTAAATAAATTGAAAGCACTAGGATCAATCCCTTCTGTGATAACCCCAGTTAAGGCACGGAAATTGAAATCAGGGAGTGTGTTAAATCTTATAAATCTGAAAATACCGGTGTGGGCCTGCTTTGTGTGGGTGTGGATAGGATCCCTTATTGATATGGATTTAGTGGTTGTGAATTTTTCAGACCTGGTGGTTACCATGTTTATATCATGATTTGGGGTGGGATCCACTGTTGATGGGAAATCATTTTGGGGGACACGGGGTAGTGTCTCGGGGTTTCATTTGCTTCCATTACTTCGATGGATTTCACTAGCCCCCTTGGTTGCAGAAGGTGTAGGAAATATCTTGGGGTTTTCCTTTGGTTACAGTACTTTGAGGGATCTCTTATCCATTTTGTTGTTGTGACTTTACAAGAGAACCGGGTGTGAACGGTTAAGTTGATGTTTGACTGTACTCGCTTTCTAGTTGCCCATGTAGGTGCAGAAACTTATTTAAACATCATTACTGAACATGAGAACAAGGATGGAACAAATGGGTTTTTGTTTGGTGTGATTTGTGACATGGAAAGGGGTGTTGTATTTGTTCTTTAGGTTGGATGAAGAAAAACCTAAACTTGTGTGAGTGCTTGTTACCTATACATATACTTGTAGTTTTGTGTTTCTTATTTGCGCCCCACCCAAGTTGAGAACTTAGTGCCGAACACACCCATTTCATGGGGGAGGGTGTTTTCCCAACACTTCTATTAGTGGCTGGTTATTAGCTCATTTCTTCTCCCTTTCCTGGATAGCCCAAGTATCTTCGGGCAGGCTGTGATGGCCTGAAGTCCATTATTATCCCAAGAACCTTAGGGTGGGGTAGTGTGGTGGTTGACCCAGGTGTGTACGGGCATGTGGTTTCCCAAGTGTCTTTGGGATGAGGTCGAGGTGTCTTCAGGCGTGGCAGTGGATCTTCTACCCCAGCTGTCTTCGGGCGTGGCGGTGTTTGTGCTGGCCTAGGTATTTTCAGGCATGGTTACGTGTGACAATTGTAGCCCAGGTGTCTATGGGCGGGATAGTGGTTGTGGCCCAGGTGTGTTCGGGCGAGGATTGGAAGTGGGACTGCGGTGAGGTTGTGGCCCATGTGTGTGCGGGCAGGGTATGGCAGTTGGACTGCGGTGAGAATGGCGGGATTGGTTCGATGCGTAAGATGTCTTCAATAACCAGTGGGAAAGTGGCGCGGGGTACCCAAACATCGATGTGTTATTACTATACATTACTTGACTTGTGTTATTTGGGGAGTGTGCCTTGGTGAGGCTTGGGTGGGTAGTTTACCTTGTTAGGTGTTTGGTTTACTCTTTTCCTCACGGGAATTTAGTACGTTCCCCCACTTGTGCATGAGAGTCTTGGGTTTTCCCTACTGAGTATACTTTATGCTCACCCGACTTATATAAAACTTATTTCAGGTTTCCAGGAGGACTTCGGGGATCGCACGGGACCATACTAGCTCTGACCTTTGGGGTAGTCGCAGTTTCTGTTTTTCTTTCTTTGGTACTTTACCCTTGTAGTCACTTTGTACTTTGAGGATTTTACATTTGTAACATGCATTGGGAATGGTTCTTGGCTTTACTTTTACTTTCCTCTTTTGGTGTTATTGGGATTTCCTATCTTATCTCCCGATCCTATTAAAAGAAAAAGGGTAATGCCTTCCATTTAGTGTGTGATTATATACCCTTGGTTCTAGTCGCCACTCTGGGACCTATTGAAGGCGGGTTTTGGGGGTCATTATCTCTTTTTCAACTTAAAGAAGGAAGGGTCGGGCAATCTTCTGACCCTTCCCTCCTTTTCGCGAAGGCGGGTCGTGACAGATAGTTCATGAAGAATATTTTAAATGGTGTGGATACCACTAGTGAATGGTTTCTATTTCCTGGTGGAATTTATTTCTTTTAGAGTTGTTATGGGGTTCCTTAATCTATGAGGACAGTGGTGATGAATAGTTAAAATCAATATTAGTGTGTAGTTAAACCCAGATCCACCAAGTTATGCTAGGATATGATACATAAATATTTTTGTTCTTATATGATATGTGATGAGGATTTTTCTTCATGATGATATACTTTTAATAAGTTAAAGCTAAGAACCAAACACCTTCTAGTTTACTTTATCCTATTCAGGTACCCACATAAAAATGGGATGAGATATCAATGTATTTCATTGTTTTATTTTATTATACCTGATAGAGGGAATAATTCTATTTTTTCAAGATTGATCAACAGACCAAATCGACTCAATTTATTCTGATAAAGGATACCATAAGGTAGAGGAACATAGGAAGTTGTACATGTAAGAGATCATGAGGTTTCACAACATTCCTTAATTTATCATATTATATAGAAAATATATATTCATCCTCTGATTTTTGAAATTTCTTTAAGAGGTGATGGGATATGAGGAGAAGTTTGGTATGGTTTATCATCCCTAGACAAATGGGAAAATATAGCCACTGATTTATATTTTTGAGGATATTCTCTATGAATGTGTCATAGATTTTATAGGCTCATGGGATATCCATTTGATAGGTTTATTATAGTCTTCCATGTCTGTAACTCCCCAAGATTTGGTGAATTATTATTATTTTAATTTATTTATTCTTTTTGATATTAATCATATCATACAACTCTAAATATCATTCTTTTATTAAATCACTATGTTTGGTTTGTGTTATATGAAACAAAAAAGTGAATTTTGAAAAACAAAAAACTCTTAGATTAGAATTAGGTACATGAAACATTGTTCTTGTCTTGTACTACACACAATAATGAGTCCCCTTGATAACTGTTGTTACATTCAACACTAAGTTTTACCAAACTACAATATACTATTAACATGATAATTAAAATATTATTATAGTTACCACATACCCATTGGAAAGGAATTTTAAAATAATATTAAATAAAATTTAAAAATATTATTTACACAAATATATAAAATTAATTCTTTGTTTATCAATTATTAGAAGCAAATATAAGAACTATATGAAAATAAAAAATAACTTTTCGAAGAAAAAAATTTTCATATGTACAAACGAAATTTCATCTCAATAAATTAAACAAAACACTTTTAATTAATGATTTAAATAAAATTTATATTTTATATATCATATAAATATTTTTTATACTCATCTAATATATTTTATAGGTACAAGATAAGAATAAATATAATTTTATAAATAAAAGTTGTATTTTTCTAAAATATAATTTTACCGCCTTTTAATGGAGAACCCATTTAAAATTGGATTGTTGAAACTATTATAATTTTTATTTTAAAAAATAAAAGTAATTTTTGGTGTAATAATATCAAAATCTACATTGGGTGATGTTTTTTATTTTTCTAAAAAGTTTCATTTTTTTATAAATAGTGAAAAACACTGACTTTTAATTCAAAATTACTTTTTCATTTAAATTATTTATAAGGGTTAATTATATTTTTTTTGTTGGTTTAAAATTTTATTTAGATAAATTTTATAATATATAATCCAACTTAGTAAGTTTTAATGAATTTCACTTCAAAATTGTATATAAAATCATAGCAAACTTTTGAACATTTTTACATTAAACCCCTACTTTGTCATCTCGCCTACAGGATTTATTTTAATTTAATTTCCACCACTTCTATGATAAGAGTTTTAAAATATATATTAAATATTCGGAATCAGAATAATTTCTAATTTCCAATAATTCCAACTTACTTTTTGAAAAAAACTATTTGGGAAACTGATCAAAATTAATTAGAATGATAAAGATAAAATTATCTTAACGAAGGACTAAATCTTAAACTTAAGGCCCAAAATGAGCTGTAATATTTTCCAATATCCATTAGATGTTAATATTTGGACCCTATAATTTTTTATATATAATTTTTACCATTATTGGATCCACATTACTTGGGTTAAACAGGGGTAGAATTCCATTTTAAAAAATTTACAAGAGTTTCACTCCCTCTCTATAAATAGACACTCATCCATACCACTTATTCACACCTATCAATCCTTTTGGTTTACCAAAAATCTTATATAATAAGCTCCAAAATTACCTACATTAATCCTAGAATAATCCCTTTGTGTATAAATCCAACCAAGGAATCCATTTGGTGCAAACCAAAAAGAGTTACCCAAAGAAGAGGTTATGTCCTTCCTCAAGCTCATTTGTTTTATTTGTATTCTACAACACCTAAATTATTATTGTTAGATAATTATATAATAAAATATATATCCAATATATATTGATATTTTTTTATTTTATGTATTATAGCAACACTTACACACACTACCATATAATGGTCAATGAATTTATCGTTCTTTTGTAAGGTGAACTACCGCCTCATGAAACGATGTTGTTCGTATTTCCTTTACCACCTATCAGGGTTAGGAATTATGATGTAAATATGTTTTTATATGATATATGTTATATTTATGATGTATTTATGAAACAATAATTATTATATAAAACAAACCTTTATCATTTATATTTTTTGATAATAAGATAACTTCGTTTGTGGACGGGTGGAATACCGCCTCTTCAAAGTGATGTGAATCGTAACCACATTACATGGAATGTATTAAGGATGGTTTTAGTGAAATTATAAGATATATATATATATATGAAATAATAATTCTACAAGAATTATTTCATATATATACATATATTTAATTTTCTTTCTTTCTTTTAATACGATAATAAAACAGAAACAGCGTGTATGTGTATGTACAGCCTACCATCTCCATGAATGGTGTATTCCATTTCTTATTTATGTATTTTTTTTATTATTATAAATACATTTATACTTATTTTATATAATATTTATATCATTTTTTACATTTTCTAAATAATTAAATCATTATCTAAGTAAGATGATCAAGAATAACCAGCCATAACATATGCGAAAGACAAATCGAATATTACCCAAAATGTAACAATAACATAGAGTTATTAATAAATGGGAAATAAAAATTCATAAAAAAATAGTATGTGGTAATTTATATAATAATATGGTTATGTGTTATATGTAAAATAAACTTATATTTTTTATATTTGAGGTTTGAACATGTACGAAAAAATTCAAAACTTATGTTAAGTGTTCTCTCATCTCACTTTTATTTTCCATTAGACACAATCTATTTTCTCCTCCTATTTATTATATTTGGTTAGTATAATTCCAATGTATGTATTGTATTATTATAATACTTAAATTTATGGGTATTTAAATTTCCATTTTATTATATTTATTTTTTGGTTTTTATGTTTCAAAAGTCACCAAATTGGTAAAGTAATTTTGTCCCAATTTTCCATCTTTGAGACACATCCCATGTTATGAACCAATATTTTTTTTAGGGGTATATACTAATTTTGAAATGTTATATCATGAATATAATTATTTTAATGAAATTTTATGCTTTATTTAATTTTATTATTTCAATTTTATTACGATTAAATGTTACCAAAGTGTTAACAGTTTATTACTACAATATCATCATTTATCGAGACTGTTTATGATTATTCTTTCATTGATGAAATATTATGATACATCTCACATGAAAACTCATTAATTTTATTAAAATATATTTATTAATTTCACATGTAAGTAATTTTACCATTTTTCTTCTTTTTGGTATTTAAGATAATTATGAAACAAAATTATGAAAATACAACTTTATTTCTCCTTTCGGTTGGAAATATGTGTTCTTTCAAAAAAATGTTTTATAAAAATGTTTTCAAAAATTTCTTACTATTATATTATGATATTTAAAGGAAATTAATTAACATTTATTACATTTTTACAAAATATATTTAAAAGTAATATTCTTTTCTATTTTTTAATTAAGGTACTTTTCTAAACATGCATGGTTTTGAAGGAATGTTCAGCATATATGAACATACCCACAATCATGACTGTCACTTCCTTGATGCTTCCTTTACAAGTTTAAAAGGTTTGTTAATTTAATTAATCTTGTTTTTTTATTGTTATGGAAATTTGTTGATTTTAAAATTGTTTTCAAATAATTTTTTTTTCAAATTGTTTAATGTTTAAAAATTGTTTTAACAGATTTTTAATAATTCTTTTATATATATCAAAACAATTATTTCAAATTAATGGATCTAAATGATTTCAAATATTATTTTATAATTTTTCAAATTAATTTCAAATAAAAAGGGTTTTTATATTTTTTTGAACATCATTATATTTTTAAATTTTATTTTCAAGGTAAATGTTATTCAAAATGTTTTCTATTTTAAAAATTGTTTTTAAAATCATAAAGGATATTTTCATTAATACATGTTTTAAAATATTTTTAATTATTATTTTGTATTTGTCAAATTGGTTTCAAGGAAATGAATTATGAAAATTTTATATGTTTTAAAAAGTGATTTTCAAGGAAAAATTATATTCCATGTGATGTTTCAAAATTATTCTCCATCTAAGATGAAATATTTGGGTATAGTTTATTATTTACTAGGGATATGATCTAAGCATACCATTTATGTTATTTATTTTAATGTTATATGTTTCTATGGATTTATTTTTATGAAATTTTTTTCTCTTCAATGAGTTATACCATGATAAATGCTTATAAAACTCCCATCCTTTCATAGGTTATTCTAGGATGAAGTGCTAATGAAAACTATCTATTTTTGATAGGTTATAATATGATTAAATGTTTAAAATACCCATCTCATTTAATAGGTTATGATTTGATTTTTATGAAACCCGTATATTTTTATTTTTCATGATAAGATGAATGTTTTATGGCACACATATTTATGAATTCATTATGAGATGTGTGGGACCTATATCTCCCCCAAATTAATTGCGTAAATATTTATATCTCATGAGATAATGATGTGAAACAAGTCAGCAGGCTTGATCCAAAATGGGAAATATGTTTGTCTTGATCCATAATGGGAAATAGCTATATCCCAATCCATTATGGGAACTAGGTGTGTCTTGATTCACTATGGGAAATAGGTGTGTCTTGATTCAATATGTTCATGTTCTTAGTACTTAACCTTGACAGATGAAATGGTTTTCTACATTTATGATGGTTCCACACTTATATTATATGATATTATGTTTCATGACTAATTAATGATAATTTATCACCATTATATTTCATGTCTTATGAACTGCCAATATTTATGACATGATTCAAGTTTATGATCTTTGATATACAGTGTATGATATTATAATGTCATGATCACATTATCATACACATATGGTTATGTTTATTCTTATGTATCTCCCTTGTTTACCCTTTTTGAGTATCATATCCCACCCTTTTCTTATGTTTACTTTCCCCATGTTATGAAGAAAGGTTTTAAGTAGGTGTACTAAATGGGAAGATTGTTGTTGAAAACATTGAATATATTTCACCAAGTTAGAATATTTTGATCCATGTTTCCCAAAACACTAAAATATTATGATCCTTTAACATTTATTTTTGTAGCATTATGAATATTAATTTAAAATGATGTAATATCCATGTATTTTAAGTGTGAGTTTCTATAATTTCAATATCCCCTCTATTAAACTAAGGAGGTAGATACTTCTCTGATAGAGTATATTATCATCCAAGGGATAACGGATAAGATTTAGGTGATCTGGAAGTGACTGCTGGTAGCATAGAGTATCCAATAAATATTCCTTGGATCATTAGTTATATCATTTGTATCATTTAATTAGTGACCAGGTGTTGTAAAAATTATCTCCTTTATTATTTCATTGATGTCTCAGGAAGAAGGGGAATATTACCCCATGGTAAAGAAGACCCTTCAATACCATTGAGAGTATCATGAAGCTTTATTATCAGTTAGTGTTAGATATTTAGTTGAATTTGATCAATAATGTCTTACATGTATATTAGTTAATTAATTACCACCCTGATCCATATCATGTATTTAATTGAGAATAGTTGTATTTAGAGTCAGATCCTTGAAGGAATAATAAACCATTATAGATTTTTGACATCACAGATAATGTTTTTTATGGAAAATATATTCCTATGGTCAGGGTATTATAGTTTCATGGGAGTGAATACCATGAAATATGAGACTTGGGATCCTATATGAGTAAATAGTGGTTTCACCTCTTTACAAATCACCTATATTCAATCTAACAATATTGGGGTATAAATTGATATAGTGGGGATAATTACCACACTCACAATGTCATTTTCATGTATAAATATATTTTTTAACAATTCATATTATTTATCTTGGTTTTTGGGCCATTTTAATCTGATATTTTATAATTTTTCTAGGTATATATATTTCAAAGTTATTTTAAATAATTAATACAAACTATGAAACTCAACTATTTAATGGTATGAATCACCTAATAGTGACATTCATATAGTTGGTCCATGGTTGATAAATCATTCCCTAATAAACAAGGTTTGACTAATGAGGAGACAATTTGAACTTACAATTTCATGTTGTAGATAATATATGAAAGATATTTATTTCCTACTTAACTATGTTCAATATAAATAATTCATAATGAAACCATATAAAATATGGACGAGGAAATATCTCAATATGTCATTTATAAGGATTCTGGGGTGTGAAGCATATGAATGATGTTTGGATTCTGAAAAACTCAACCATAAGTTAGATATATAATTATTTTTTCTTATCTTAAGGAAATAATGCGACATTGTTTCGAAAATAATATTTAATGAAATTTTTTAGTAGACTAACATGGTATTTTCTATGAGTAGTTTCACATGAATGAAGGAGTTTTTGGGAGTAAATTTAAACATAAATAATTTGAAAACCAATAAGAATAGAGTGAACCTAATATTCAATTTGAATCAATTTTATAATGTTTTGTAGAAAAAGAACTAATATTGGTTATACAAGAACCTTTAATGTCTAGTGGGGTTTATCAAGATCACAATAGTTATAGATTTCATATAGAAAATGATCATTAATTAATGTTCATTAGTGATGAACTTAATACCTATTAAGAGACTGTTGAGTTTTATTATTATGAGAAATGAATAAATTCCTTGAAATCATATATGGAATCCATATACACAAAATAATTTGGGAACGTATTATATAAACCTTAATAGTTTATACCCATAGGGTGAATTTTGGTTTTATGAAATAAAACTTACATGGATAGTAGAGTCTCTATATAAACTTATCACATTTTGGTAATGGGTTTTAAAAAAATCATGATATAGAATACAAAGAAACATTTTCACCATTTGGGATGATTAATTACATTAAAATATTTCTTACCATAACACCTCATTATGTTTATAAGATATAGTAACTAGATAAAAAATTATTTTCTTAATTTCAATTCATTTAAGGTCATGTATATGATATAACTTAAAGGTTTTCATGTTTTTAATGAGTCTGCTAAGGTTTACAGGTCACAATAGTTCATTTATGGATTGAGGTAATATTTTCAAAGTTGGAGTATTTGGTATGATAATGTAGTCAAAGTGTTTGGTTCCATTAATAAAATGGATTATTCTTATGTATAAAACTTGATTAATTAGGCCATTTTGGTAATTCTGATTTTCTATATGGATGATTTACTCATCATTAATTATGATATCCAAAATTTACATTATGTAATGTTGTGGTGGGAAAAAATTATTCTTGATGAGAGGTATGAGTGAAGAAACATATATATTGGGTATAAAGTTCTATAAATATCAATCAAAAAGGTTTCTTGAATGGATCCAAAAAACTTGTATTAGTAAAGTGATAAAATAGTTTAGCGTGGTGAAATTCAAGATGGAGTCATTACTAGTGTTATATGGAATTAATCGTGGTATGATTTAAAATACTTATAAATAGTAATAAATGATATATTGTGTCACATTTATTTATATTATGGGATCTACCATGTATTCCATGTTTTATACTCATATTGATGTCACTTATGCTTTGATAATAAGAAGATAATACCAATACTAATCTATGTGAGAGTCACTAGATTTCTATCAAGAATATATTTAATTACTTATGAAAATGTAAGGATATGTTCTTAGTATTTTGAGGTGAGAATGATCTTATTGTATGGTATTACACTAATTATATTTGTTAATCTAAGAAAGGTATTATGAGACTATTTCATGGGAAAATATAGCTTTTAGAGATTCTTGAGGATTTATTTTGAGGGGGGTGAATGTGCTCCACAATTCATTACATTGGGTCCACAATGTTTTTATTTCAAAGAAACTCTCAATGGTTCTCTCATTCAATACCAAGTAAGAACCTATTTTCTAAATACAGGCTATTAATTTGGGTTTCAAACTCAACAACACTTACTAGACTACAATGGTTTAAAGGAATGGGGTTTAGACTCATCACACACTTCTGGGGAAATTGTTTCGTACTCCTGGAATCTCTTATAAATTTAATTTAGGTTCATAAATATATTCCTATTCAATATATAGGACATGTTACCCTAATAAAATGATAGCGTATTGAAACCTTCCATGTATAAAGGAGGTCTATTAATGATTTAATATGTATATATTCATATTTTTTCATTAGTTTCCATTAAATGGGTAGTTTCTCATATTTTTAATCCATATAACCAAGAACTATGGAGTTTAATTTCATCTTGGGAGTAGATTAATATCTTGAGGATGGGATCGAACCTTTATGAGGTGCCCTATTATCCAATTTATAACAATAATCAAAACCCATATAGTTCATTGAGCCTGTGTAGTTTAACTTCAGGTGGAAATAATGTATATGAGGGAACTTAGGCACCAGGTGTTGAGTTCATGGATCAGGAAGACGTCATATGTATCCTAGTTATGGAAGAAATCAGATTCAGTATAGTTTGATCACACCCCAAGGACATACCTTGAGGTGGATTCCCTTGTATGGGGGTTATCATATCATTCCACTAAGTGGGGATTACACAATATTGTTTCCATGTATGGTTTATATTCATGATATGAGTAAGAAAATCCTTGAAAATCCATAATACCATGTGATCCATTCTCGGTGTGATAAAAAATGGGTAACAAGTAACCAGTCTCACTACATATGGATGTGGGACTTATGAACTACAGAGTCCCTTATGGGGTCTTTGATGTGCATATAGGGCCTTAGGAAGGCATCCTGCATATCTTAGTTATAGAAAGAATCAAATTCATTATAGTTCAATTGTCTTCTCAATCCCATGATAGATGAGGAAGAATGATAATACGATGGGAGAGATTATATCTCGATGGTTATAATGTTAGATATATTGAGGGAATTACTTCATGGAAGATTCTCATTGGAGATAAATCCATATAAATTAATTCTATGTATCCTGGTTATGGAAGGAATCAGAGTTCTCATAGTTCTGTTGGGGTTAAGCCCAAATATATCCACTGGACAAGGTTATCATATATCGGGATGCCTATTTAACATATCCTAATTGTTCGATTAACATATCATAATTGTCTTCCTGACATATCTAGGGTGTATATATGAAATATATGACTATGTATAGGCATGTCCTGGTTTCTTAGTGGAAATTTTAAAATAAAATTGCATGATCCAATTAGTTTTTCCAAATAAAAATTCATGATATGAATGGAATGTTGGGAAGACATCATGTGATCAAAGCTGATGTGTCTAAAGGATGTCTTATGACCTAGATTCCATGTCTGGAGGATGTATTATGACCTATATGACATGTATGGAGGACATAAAATGATCTAGATTACTTTTCCAGAGGACATTGTAATACCTATCTAACTTTTCCTAGTACTAGTGCAAGACATGAGTGACATGTCTGGAGGACATTGAAAATTTTGTCTCGCTAGCCCAATGGACTTTGCAATACTTGGGTGGAATTCTCATATAGATTCTAATTATTTAATTGAAATTTCCATGGGGCATCACATGATCCATGTGACATGTCAAGAGAGTACCTCATGAATTGAACGACATGTCCTGGTGTTGTCGCATGATTTGGGTAGGTCATGAGAAGTGCATGAAGATCGGTGTATCCTCATTTACATAAGTCACCCATATTTTTCATTATTTTTTCCAAACATTAATGCATATTTTCCTCAAGTTTATTCTAGATTATCTTATTTTAGTTGTTGTGTAACCTGATCAACATGAGGAACATTGTTCGTATAACCTATTCGACACATCGAAAGTCCTTCGTAGGATCTATAGATTTATCACAAGAAACACATATTCATATTGTGTGATCCCTCAACTAATTCCTTGGATTTTACTTGTTTTTATAACTTTGCAATCATGTGACTGGTGTCTCTGGGAAGTTCTCTCCTGCAATCCCTTCTAGCAGTCACCCATTATCCTTTTTTCATGCAGGGGGGGTTATAGGCCCCTCATCCCTGGTGATATTACACCTTACACATCCCATATCTCTAAAATATGATCTTGAGTTATTGGAGAGATTTTGGTGTAATGATCTTCGCATTATCCTGTTGTGGGTCACCCATGGTGCCATGTGATGACTATGACTTAAATAATATTCAACCATCTTTATGTTTATTAGACCTCATTCAATCAAAGGGACTTTGGTTAATAATGATGATATTTCAAAGAGTCGCCACAGGGTTAGGCCATCATCTCTAGGGGTCTTCACGATATATAGACACCCATAGAAATTATTTTGTGTGATCAAAGAAAATTTCCATGGGGTCCTTCATGAGACTAAGGCATCTTGTCAAGGAGACCTCCGTAGGATCATGATGACATGTTTAAAGTACCTCATGAGATTATGTTGGATTGTCGAGGGGGGCCTCGCATGATCAATACTAATCAACCAGGGTGTATGAACCCTTTTTTGTAAATGTTAGCATACCTTTCCTTCATAATAAGATTCTACCATTTTCATTTTTATTTCCCTCTTTATTTTATAAGGATAAGAGATCTGGTGAAGTAATGTGAGCTTTATCAAGGATAAACATTCTCCATGTCTGTATTTCACCATGTGATCAATAATGGATCTCATGGTTATGCATGATCATTTCAATGTACAACCCATCTTATTTTATATGGATCCATAGGGGAATCATACGTTTGGATTCATTTTTCCAAGGCCCTTTTCATAATGAATATGACAAACCCACATAGTTTTGTGAAATGAGGTAAACATGTCTCTAATGTATTCGTGAGGTCTTACAGATCACATGATAATGTAACATGAATATAAAAATAACACTTCTTTTCATGAGGCCTCCATCTTTATTCCCCTTTATTTTATAATGGGGTTTTGGATGATTGTTTGACATCTACCAGCTGACCATTCGTCTGATTCGAAAGAACTTTTCTGGCATCCTCTACACGATTACCAATTCTTTTTTAGGATTCCTTTTTAATAATGGGAAGGATTGGAAAAGGGGATCCATGTTATTAAATTCATATCATGTGTTGTGAATGGACCATTCAAAATACCTTCCAAGGGTTATTTGATCGCCTTTCCTTTTAAGGTTACACGATTTTTGTAAGTCATCTGTTTTCTCTTCCTTTATTTCATGGGGAAATTAATTCACATGCATCAAGTATTTCATACATTCTTGATTTTTGGATGTTCATTTTGAAGGCATAAATCCCCCCCCCTCATGAGCAATGTATATGGGGAAAATTACTCAATTATGAGGAAAGTAAATGCACACATGAGTCCTTGGGGATGTCTCCCTTTAGTTCCTTGCATAAAGTTTAGTCTCCTAGGTGACTATTGGTATTACGTAGAGTAATCTATAAATAGGGGCAGAGAGGTTTCTCATTCCAGTGGAAACTCAACACTCATATCTCTTGAGGCTCTACTCATCATGTAACCCCTTATCAAAACCTCGTCACAGGATACCTTTCACAAGACCTCTCTGCACTACCCAATCACAAGATCTGCTCACAAGAGTTGACTATAATATTATTTTCTGTTATTTCATTGTGTGATCATGCTACTTGGATTCTTTTACCTGTAACTCATTTGAACATATCATGGATCAATTATCAGTAATTTCCTAAACCTTAAACTAAGACCTTATCCACATAGATGTTTTTCAAGCCTCGTAGGATCTGCTGGTTCAGTCATGTGATCACTCGACCATTGTGTTGTTCATGTGACCATCTCAAGTTCATGAGATCATGGGTCTTATTACTGGTCACATGGTGGAGAGATTCCATGGGAATTCAGTTCACGAGAACTATATCGGGTCACATGGTCATGAATACCTTTTTGTTTCATGTGATTCCCATAATGACTCTAGGGTTATTCAACTATTTTAACATGATTTTTATTCTAATATATACTTTTTTATTTTATACAATAGGATTATAGTTCTTGTTTTTCTTCCATCATGGCTAGTAAGAGGGCCATGATTGTTTGGAATCATAATAATGACACTCGGTATCTTTTATATTCTAACAAAAAGGTTCTAAAGAGGCATCACCTATCTTAACTCCAAAGCTACCCCTTGTTATATAAGCTTACTTTATATTGATTCGGTCTTTTTTGTGATGTTATAATCTCCTCTACTAACTACAACCTTCCAACATTTTGGTTATTATCTTCCTTATATTATGTTCAAATGATGATCTCTAAAGGCTTTCAATTGGTTATGGTACAATCCCAAGGGTTATCTTTTAGGTTTTCAAACTCCCCTCAGGGTTCGAATTGTTTCAATTTATCCAACAATCCTATTTCTCAGATTTATTTGAAAATATTTGTCTCCTCCCTAAATAATATGAAAATAGGTTGGATCCCGAAATGGTACATATGACCTAGTGTAAATTTCTCAAATGAATGGGCTTGAATGTTCTATGTGAGAAAAAGATGCTTAGAATCTTCTGATCAGCTACATGTCATTCACCTTGATAAGGATATATGGGATTCCCAATTCATCCTCTATCATCAATCAGATCATCTTAAAGAATTGATTAGTTATTGGTTCCCTAGAACTATTTCATTCCATATACCCCATGGTGAATTAGGATTCATCCATCGGGATATCTACTGACTAGGAAGGAAATCTACCGTTGGGGAGATGTAAAAAGATTTTCTTCCTACCACAGATTTCTGGGATGACCCTACAAAAACATTGGTCTTTTAAAGGTTCATGTTTAACATTGTGAAAGGAAATTTATGGAAGTATCTCAATGTGTGCACACTTTTCTCCTTTACATACTAGGTTAGCACATTTCTTTACTCCAACAGGGCTCGAATGACTACTATATGCTCTCACTTATGCACTTCCCACTAAGCATGTGGGAGTGAAAGATCATATTGGACAATCCTTGAGGAAATGGATTTTACCTCATGGGTTTACTATGTGATATTGGATATATCTCCATGCATTACGATGGTAGCTTTCTTATCCATGTTCCTGAATGGATAGCTCTACAAAATCATTGATGATCTCCTAATAATTTGAGTGAACATGATGGTGATGGAATCTTTATTAGTTGAGGGGGAAAATATAATTTAAGGCATACTAACTCTTTCTCACCTATACCATATCCTTGTTCATATTCATAAAGTCTTCATTCCTTATATTATTCGTGTCCCTTTTTATTATTTATTCAGTTGTATAGGGGAGTACTTCAGCTGCTACAAATACCATAACAAAAATAATATCCCTAACTCCACAATTCATCCTAGGTTTTTGAATATTTATATGGTTGGGTTGATGTCATTGGGACTTGAGGAGATCAATGTCATACTGATCTACTCTGATCGCTTCAACTTTATCACTTATTCAAAACCGGTCAAGCCAATTGTCGATAATGGTGGTGTCTCTCTTGATGGGTGGTCATACAAGATCTCTCTTTAAGATGGGGTTCTCATGTCCCAAATGGATGAGCTAATTACTTGAGAACAACATACCCCCTATAGATTCACCCACCAATTCATTTACATTCCAAGGGTTTATCCTCTTCCCTCATCTGGCGTATAGGGAAATAAAATCTGAGGATTATCTTCCCATTTTGGCTCATATTGGTACGTGAATATAAAAACACTAAGATTATCCTTCTATATATTAGTTCCACTATCCTCTTATCTTACGATTATGCCAAATATTTTTTTTAAGCCTGCATATTTTTGGTGCTAGATAGCCTAGTATATCCGGAGGAAAAACAATCTGCTTTACCGACCCCCTCACTTGTAGCAACAATGGGATTGATTCAGGAATCAGGTGAGCCTTTGAGGATACATCCCCATTCCAGTGATGACCATCCAACTAGTGGGGTAGAGCATTTTGAGAAATATAGTCCTTCTATAAAAGAAATAGAAGATTCATCATTTGAGAAAGAGTATATGGGACTTCCTCTCTTACTTCTTCATCAGTTCATCCATCCATTCTCCTTTTGATGTACCCACCCTAGCAGTTGCAGAAGAACAAAAACGATGAAGGATAATATGGTATTACATTCAAAATTTGATCACTGAGACACCCCTATAAACATTTTTTGACCATAACAAATGCCTTATCTTGGTTTTTTATAATTTGGGGTTGGCCAGCCTTGATTTCCAACTGCTATATGACATCATGTACCAAATTGTCCTAACTCGAAGATAGTTGGATACTAGAGATTTGGAATTTCATGATTTCGATGATGATACACCCATAGAAAAACTAATGAGGGAAGCTTCAGATTCTCTATAATAGAGTCATCAGATAATATCTAAGTTGGTTGCCTAAATGGATTCTATTACCAAACAAATGGAGAGACATGAGGAGATTATAGCTCACTCAAATTATGATCTCTCAGTTCCATAATCCTCATTAAAAATAACATATAAAATAGTTGAGGAGTTTTCTTCTATTATTGATATTAATTATACTTGAGAAGTAGAAGAAGAAGTTGGTCGGGTAGTGCTTCAGTAATCAATTAAGACTTATCGACAGACTCTATCTAACCTGGTGAATTCAGCTGATCACATCTTACTATATTCTAATCAAAAATGTTTCTCTTTTTTATGGAATCCTCGGAGATTCTATATAATATGGATACTCCTCATTTTATTTTCACCTTATCAATGAATTAAGGTTCTGATATTTTCATATCGTTGTCATGCTTTCTTGCATTCTATATGTACAAGACATTTCATCGATATGATGTTGTATGAATAATCAATGATACCCACACTTTTCATTATATCATGTAAACCTAAACTCATGGGTTTGAATGATTAAATCACAACATATATTTCTTCAGTAATTCTCATGAATTCGCAACAAGATGAGATTCCTTATTGATATACATTCACTTGTTGTATTTCTATCACATAGTTTACAAAAGGATTATTTGGGTAGAAGAAATATGTCCTGGAATGAGATTTCCCTATCGAATGTTGAAGTCAGTGGACTTAGAGAGCATATATTGATTTTTTTCTAGGGAAAAAATATGGTCCCTAAAATCTTTATATCTCTTTATTTATTACTCTAATTTTTTCCTAAGATTAATATATGGGAAGACTTAGTACTCATTGACTTCAATTTTTCTCATGGTTCCCTTTTACATTTTTTTAACCTGAAATGTTTTGTTTTTTTATTTCATGAGTCATCCAAATTTATTGGAAAACACAAAAAACATGTCCAGAGAGCAGAGGCTTTAATTTTTCCTAGTATTCCTTTATTGGGGTTCCAACCTAGTGAGCATTGTGTATTTTATTATTAGCTTCTTTAGTGGTCTTGAAATCCAAACCATTTTTGAGTAGTAGTTTAGGTTCCTCTATCTTTGACCTTATGTTTTTTGTATTTTTTGTTCTTTTAGATGAACAATCTATATTTGTTAGTTTATATTCTTCAATCTCAGCCTTCCTTATATTAGAAATATAACATTCAAAAAGTAATATTCTCTATGAATTTTAACATCATATGTTAAAGATATGTGTCATGTAGTTTAATTTCATGTGGTAAGGAAATATACCAAGAGTTTAATTTCATGAGGTGACAACATCTTTTGAGAAATTTAACATCATGCAGCAAGGACATCTATTGTTAATTATGACATCATTAGGTAAGAACTTATTTCGTTCTATTTGACTTTATGTAGTGATGACCTCAAATAATGTGTAATTTAAAGACTTACTTATAGGAATTAATTGATTAATATAGAATATGGGGAATACATGCCTGGGAGGACCCAAAATTACCTTATGTTATGAGGTTTGATGTAGTGTTTCTAGGGCTCATGGTGATTTAGAGTTCTTTTACTAGAAGTAGGAGATTCCTATTGTTGGTAGGTCAATTCCCTTATGTGTCGATAACCCAAATTTTTGAGTCAATTAATATAGAATGGGGTGGAAATAACAGGGACGAACCAATAAACCTTGAGGTTCTGAGTTCCACTATGGTGTTACAAAGGCTCATGAGGATTGTATTTCCTTAATTTAAAGAAGGATATATCTCTAGTTGGTAGGTAAAAGCCCTTATGTTTTGATAGCATGTTCAAGCATAGGTCTCCACACACTTTTTCAAGGTACATGAATGATTTTTGAAGACTCAAATGCATGGAAGTGAAGTAATAATTGAAGAAAAAGCTATCGAGGAAGGGTTCTAATGCCCTCTATAAATTTGGATTTTTATGGGGAGGTTCGGGCCCTAATAAATTTGGTTTTAAGCCACATGGTTTAGGCCATTAAAAATAATAGGAATGAAGTGTCATATTCCTTCATTGAGAAAGAGTGAAAAACACGGTGAATTAATGATGAGGATGTCAAATCCATATGATTATTCTTGTTAGGGGTATTATAAATCATGGTACAATGTTATCGAGTCATGATTAATGATATTGTACAATAACACCGCAGATTACCAAAAAAACACTATAAGGTTTTGAGTTCCTCCACAGTGATGACAGGACTCACAAGGATCTAAAATCCCTTTTCACATGTTATGATGCATTTGGATAACAGTCATAGACTCATATACAGGAACCAGAGAAAGACATTGATAGTCAAAAAAAGGTCCCCATAATGTTGGGTATTCTATTCTAAGGTTCAGGGATGGTTTACAATGACATGAGGTGTTAAAATGATGAAGTTTGGAAATGTAAAATGTAATATTCAATAAATTTTTTATCACCCTAAAGGTTTTATCATCACCTAATAAACACATTATCATAGTGAGGATATGTGAAAAATCATTACTCTAAATATTTATTGGACCAAGGGGTCCAACGAGTATGAATAGTCTATTAATGGTTCCACAAAGTGGGACCAATGAGCATTATGCATCATTTATTTATGCTCTAACATTTTCCTAAACTTTAGAGATTAAGAGTTTAGCGAGAGAAGACTCGACTCTTTCTTACGACGCCCTTTTTTGGGTTTTGACCTAGAATGTTTTATGTCTCTTTTACTAAAAGTTTTTGGGCCTTTCGATTTGTACCATCGAAGGATAAATTTTATGTTTTCCCAACTTCTAATAGATTGAACATAGTTTAAGGTCATAATTCACAAGAACCAGGTGTGAGGGGAATATTTCACAATATCCTAATTAAAATACCTGGGGTCAAGAGTTATCCAAAATCCTTCTAAATAGGATATGAAAATTTTGTAAATCATGGATCAATGAGGTTCTCAATTCATGATTAGTAATATTTTAAAATCATGATGATGATGACCCAAAACACTCTACTATGACAATTCCACCATAGTGACAACAGGGCTCAGAAGGATTAGATAGTCCTTCTCCCAAGTTGTGATTCGTTCAATTGGCATCCAGGGGATTATATGCATGATCCAGAGGAATAAATTTACAGTTAAAGAAATTTTCCCTTGACATCGGGTGTACTTTTCCATGTTCCATGAATGGTTGGTAGAAACCTGAGGTTCTTGTGACATGGAGTGTGATCTACAGGTCGAGGTGCTTAAAATATAATGAGAGCACCCCATTCTCTAGCTGACCAGGGTCGGGATATTATAGTCCTATGGTAAAGACTAATGATGGGTGATGACCTACACCTTTTAAAATCATTTAGTGGGGATGCATTCACCATGAATGTTTAATTTCATACAACCAGGATGTTTTCCTTGTAGTTTAAGGGCTTGAAGTGAGGGCATTTTCATTTCCTTATAGTTTAATATTTTATGGCAGGGACATTAAAAGTTCCATGTGCAGGTCAAACATGTACATAGGGAGGTGGAAACTATTTTTGTTTTGTGTCTAGACCCAGGATTGGATATCTTGGAATCTCTATATATCATGTGGTGATAGTTACCAAGTCACATGTATTTCTTGAATAGAAAAATCTCTACACAGGTCTACCCCATACGTCGAGGGGGGAATTTTTCCTATTAATTTTCATAGTTGGACCCAATATTATTTATCTAGGCATAACTTTGTATCTTATGATGATTGGAATAAATCCACACATATTTTTTTAATGGGAAACTCTCTATGTAGTTCTGACCCATGTCTAGAGGGGGGAATTATTCCCATTGATTGTTGTAGCAAGACCCAGGATTGGAGATCCATGCATCACTACGTATCATGTGATGAAAGTAATAAATCCACACATAGTTATTAAATAGTAAACTAACACATTGTTCTGACCTATACATGGAGAGGGGAATTGTTCCCCTTGATTTTCGTAGTTGGAACTAAGATTAGATATTTGAGTATCATTATGTATCCTGCAATGAATGGAATCACGACACACATAGTTCTTGAGAAACCCTTCAGTTTAATTCCTTGTAGAAAGAACATAGGTGATTAAATGTGGGAAAAAATATTGCGTTTTGACCCAATAATGGAGAATTGGGATTCATTTTGTATCTTGTGATGACAGGAATGAAGCAACACATGGTTCTTTAATGGGAAAGTCACTACATAGGTCTAACCCATATGAATATGGGTCATTGTTTCCATTGATTTTTGAATCTAGACCTAGTATTAGAGATTCAAGAATCACTACAAATAATGCGATGACAAGAATCAATCCATATCTAGTTCTTGAAAAACCATGCAATTTAATGTCATGTGGTAAGGATGTGGGTTCCCTGATGTGAAAATAGAATATTAAACCTTAAACCGAGATTGAGATATAGGTTTCTCTCTATATCTTTTAATGGAATGAATCAAGCAACATGTTTTTCTTGAATAGATGTGTGGTGGGATACCGATACCAATTATAGTAGTCCTCTCTTATGAGATCCATTATAATGTTCAATTTTATGCCACACAAGAGGCGCCAACCATGATATTTAACATTATACGGCAAAAACTCTGGGTGTTTCTTTTAGGGTCTTACATCTAGGTCATGCTAACTCTATTATGAACTGGAATGTATCGATCATGCAAGGATGCCTTTACCAAAATTCCTAATCACATGAGAGATATGTTCAGTGTGAGAAACAAAGAGTGGAAAAGGATTATCTCACCACACAGAGGCAGTCAAATGAGAGTACATTGGAATTATGTATCATATGGAGGTTGGTCTAAGATATATTATCTTAGAATCAAAACATATCACATTTTAATGAGAATCAATAAATATGTGGTTATTGAAAAATCTTATAGTTTAGTGTCATGCATTGAGGATGTCATTCATACAGTTTAATTCCATTTGATAAGGACAAATGTGAATAGACAAAAATGAATATCATGGATAGACCTAAGAATTAGGATTTGGACATCAATACATATCTTGTAATGGTAGGAATAAAGCCACATGTAGTTATTGAATACACACCATTTTTGTAGTTTACCATCATCCGGTAAGGATAAAGGTTACTCGGTGTGGAAAGGAAGGCTTGAAAATTATCATGCAGTCGCACGACTTGTGACTAGGACAAATGTATATTGTCCAAAGAAGGGATTTTTGATATGGGTGTTAATGTGTATCCTTTGATTATAGGAATCAAGACACACATAGTTCTTGTATAGGGAATTCCTTGTGTGGATCTAACTCAAACATAGGTACGAGGAAACTTCACTCTTTTCACAGATCTAGCTTGTGTGTGATGAATATTTGGTGAGATTATTCCTTCCATGTAGTTTAATTTCATATGGTAAGAACATGTCATGAAGTAAAGTGTTGTAAGATTAGGATGAAAGACACCATGAAATTTGAAGACTTTCTTCTAGGAATTCTTTTGTATAATTTAATGTCATGTGGTCAGGACATATTTTTCGGTTTAACATCATGCAACAAGGATGTATTTGTTTAGTTAACTTAATGAAAAAATGATGGGATATTCTATTTAATATAATTTATTTCTTCTAGGAATACTTCCATATAGTTTAACATTATGTGATCTAGACGTATTGTGTAGTTTAACGTCATGTGACTAGAACGTATTTGTGAAGTTTTGTATCATGCGACCATGAAGTGAGACACCATAAATTTTAAATTCTTTCTACCATGACTTAATTAATTCTTTTAAACATCATGTGTTCAGGATGAACATAATTTTGGATGGAATCTAGGCAAATTATTTCTTAAGAAACCTCACATGGGTTGGGGGGCGTGACGTATTCTCTATCTATCATGGACAATGAGTAAGTTCGGTTGTGATAGACCTTATGCATTATATTAGGCCCTTCCCATTTGGTTTTCATCTTTGGAGGCTTCTTACCTAGTATCATTGTGGACCTAAGATCCAATACCAGTTCTCCTTGAAGGAATGAATAAAGGAGGACCTTTTTATTTAAGGCTCATGTGATCTAATTCTGATGGAATTTGAGGTTGTTAAATGTGTGCAACCATTTCTCATCGAGCCATTCCAATTAATCCAACTCCTTTTTTAACTTCTCATCATCTGAGAGATTCTTAAATATGGTTATTTATAGTAAGGGAAACTATAATTCTATGGGAAACACTACCTCAGTCCCATACAGTAATGAATAAATAGTTTCTTGCGTAGCAATACTCATGATTGTATAGTAGTCCAAAAATCATGGAGGATCTTGTACAACTATGACTTCTTGTCCTTATTCACCATATTCTAGAATATATATGACATAGACTTATTAAAATCCTCTATTTTTTCATTTTAAAATTTAAAATAGTGATAGGAATGGTTGGACTCAATGTTATACTCTTGGTACAATTTCTTTAACTCAGTAGCATAGAAATTGGGTTCATTGTCTGTCAATATTGTGTGAGGGACTCCAAATCTGGTGATAATATTAGACTTAATGAAGTTGATTATATTATTCATTCTAACTTATTTAAAAGGTATTACCTTTTCTTATTTTGGAAATAAGTCAGTATTAGTAAGGATATACCAAAACTTATTAGTATTGGGAGGGGATAGGGCCCCACAACATCCATTCTCCATATAGAAATTGGTTAGAAATATTTATCTATATGTATACATTCTAGGGGTTGGTGGATGAACTGTCCATGAATCTAGTATGAAATACATTTCTTGATATACTTAAAATAGTCTTGTATAATTTTTTCCCTGTAGTAAAAAAGCCCCATGATTTGGTGGAAGAGCCTTTTCCTAGATTGGTGATTGTTACAAGAGCCTGTGTTGACTTCTTCCATGATGACAGGAACCTCTCTTTTTGCTATGCATATGAGGAGGTTCCCATCGAATCCTTTCTTATAGAGAACTTTTTGCTCATTTGGCCCATCTCATAGGGTAAATTTCGCAACTCATTACTGAATATATTCCAGTATGGATCAGTCTATTGTGAGGATCCTATTTTAAAGATAATCAATTATTGTTTCCATACATCTAGAGGTGGATATTGGTTCATCATGCTCTAGGTAAGTGTTTATCTGATTAATTTATTTTATGTCATAGAATACGATCAATGAGATCTCTTTTAGGTTGTGTTGTGAAAGATTTTTTCTATTGATCAAGGTCAAATATATTGTAGTTTCATTAGCTAGTGTATCAGAAAAATCATTTTGTGATTCGGGGACAAGATGCAACATGGGTTCAAAAGGGAGATCTTCCATCATTCCTTTGACATATCTGGTGAGAAAGGGAATTTATTCCTTTTTATGGAATATTATCCATTTATATTATTTATCACTAGCTATGTACCCCATTTGATTTTTTGGTAATCTATTTTCAGCTCTAGGGTTAGTTTCAAGTCATCGATGAGGGCATGGTATTCAGGCTTGTTATTCAAGAATCCTTCAAATAGTGAGAAAGATTATGGAAAAGATAATTTTTACAAATATAAAAATACAATCCCTAATCCATCCCAATTTATATATATATCTTATAGTCTCTTGTTGATATTATTTCATGAGGTTCCATCAGAATTCATATCCTATGTCTGACGAGTGTCATGGGAATTGAAAACCTCCTCTTCTAGAAGATAGGTGTGCACTAGTGTACTTTATGGAATGGTATGTGCCTCAAACAAATAAATGAGGGTTTTTTCATTTTCTACCTTTTGTGACAAAAACTGGATGTCATATTGTTGTATAATGAACACCCATTAGGATAATTGCACGGTCATCAAAGTACATACAATGAAATACCTGAGCAGGTTAATACGATAGATCAACTGAACTTTGTGGTGCTAAAACTACTTACTCGCCCTTTTCACAACAAACATGAGTGAAAGTAAATTATTCTTAGCATCATAATATCATGTCTCAATATCTAACATTGTTCATCTGAGGTAGAAGATAATTTTCCCATTCACTGAATCATTTTTCTTTGTAAGAAGAGATCCAAGTGATCGTTCCACCGAATCCACACATAATATTAGGGGATTTCATTCCACCATAATAATTAAGACTAGTGGGTACGTTAAATATAGATTGAGACACTCAAATGATTCTTGGTAGTCCATATCCCATCGATACGTGACTTCCTTCTTCATTAACTAGGTTAAGGGGTGAGATTTTCCGACATGTTTAGCAATGAGATGCTAAATGTAGGAGAGGTTTCCTTGGATCCCCATTAGTTATTTGATATTATGAAGGGTGAAATTGATATAATTTCACTAGTATTTTCAGGTTCAACCTCAATGTCTCAATGGAATACCACAAATCTAAGTAATTTTCAGTATTTTACCATGAAATCGCATTTTAGCCTGTAAATATTAAAATTGTTCTATAACAACTTGTCGAAGGCTATTTGGAGGTCCATGAAGTGATCACGTCACTATCAAGATTTGACCATGAGGTCATAGATGTGATATTAAAATATTCATCATAAGAAATACTTAAATATGTGATGCATGGTGTATTGATAAGTATCTCTTATATTCTTTAGTCTAAGGGGAATGACCTAATAGAAAAGAGAGCACTCGAGAGATTTGATGTCTATAGATTTCTCATCTTTAGGGACAATATTTATTTGGTCATTCCATGAGTAACAACCCATGTAGGAAAGGGCTTGGAAGCTAGTAATTGTATCTATCAATAGTTCTATGATCAAAAATGGGAAATATTCCTTTGGGAAGTGTCAATTTAGGTCTCTAAAATCAATGTTTACCCTTATCTGCCTGTTATTTTTCATGATAGGGACGATGTTTCTGATTTATATTGGGTATTTCACCTCTTATAAAATAATTTATTTGATCAATTTTCCAACATCTAACTCTACATTAGTATCATGGGAAAGTTGAATCATCCTAGACACCTACTTGAAACCTCAATGGTCATCAGGTAAGCATAGATAATGTGTAGCCACATTGGTTTTTAGTTTGGTAATTTCTATATAATTCTAGGAAAACATATATAAATTTTTCTTTAGAAATGAGATGTAAATATATTCCTATTTGAGAGGCATGGAGTCACTAATCAATATAGTATAATAGTCTTCTTATGTTCCTGTATTTATCTGACTAAGCACAAAAATGGTGGTGGAGAATCCTTCTTCAAATGTAGGGGGTGTTCTTGTTGTCATCCTCTTTCCCTTCCACCTCGGAGTCTATAGAGCCATTTTCAGGTGTGGTGTATGATCTAAGGGAATCTCTATCACTTTTGGGATGATAGAGGACATTGTAAGATACATTTTCATCCCATGCTACTAGATTCATTGTAGAGACATTCTAAAATAGAGTTTTTTTCTTTTATACTATCTCTGGGGGAAAAGGATCCTGGATGTATGGGATTAAGTATATTACCTCAATCAGATTTATGGGTAGCACAAAATCTCTTTCTATCATACTCTATGGATTTTTCGAGGTGGTCCCCAATCCAATTGGAACTATAACCTATATGTTTTTATCCCCTATTGTTTGTTTTTCTTCCCTTTTATAGAAACCTACTTCAGCATATATATGGATTCACAAGACTCAATGGGGGCATTGTCACTATGTAGATATCTAACATACCCATTGATGGGGTATTTCAAACATTGATAGAATTTAGAGTGTACCACCCCATTAATTTTAATCTAATACCTTCTAAGTAGAACATTATATGTCATGTCTTACTGGATAACCATGAAATCAGCATTAGATATGATATCACCCAAAATTTCATTGGGATTGATCTTCCCAATATTTTTTCCCCTTTCTCTTAGAATTCCCTTGAATGGTCTTCTTTGTAGGGTATAATTCCCCTTCACTGTATCCCAAATATCGAAGGTTCTAGATCAGGATGATTTTGATCCTAGAATCATTGTCAATTTGGCCCCTTTAGATGTTGACATTGCAGAGAATTCATAAACATATAGGGTTCTAATATGTCCTTGGATGACTACTTCTTGATATTTCTCTATAATGGATATGGTGACATGACATTTTTATTGCATACTCTCCACTCTATAAACCTCAGTTGTAGAAAATTATTTCCCAAAATATCATGGGATATGAATGTATTTGATGAGTTCCTATTTGAGTTCTATTGAAAGATGAAGCACATCCATGATTGAGATATTGGTCGAGAAAACTGCCAAGTGTTTTATAATTTCGTACATTTGTGTCAGATTTTGGTACTTTAAAAGGCGGGGACCCTCCTTATTATATGGATTTGGAGAAAAAAACATTCAGGTAGACAGGTCTGGTGATTATAAAAAGGATAAAGGAGCATCTACATCCAGTGGCATAGGTCATTCTAGCCTTCCTCATTGTTTAGGTTGATCTGGTAATCAAATCTCCACCAGATGGTTGTGTAATATGACTGGTCATGGGAAACCATTAGAGGACTCTTAGGCACCTTTGTGTTTCTATTGAGCTCACTGGAGTTATTTTTCATGGATCTATGCTACGTATATATCCTCTATGAGGATGTAACTAAGATATTGGGTCTGACCATGCACACATTATCCCCTGAACCCTCATTTCTTGCGCTTGCGGTCTCCATCTCCCTGCATAAGTATATAGAACTCATACTTGGAGGAATATTCATCATTAGATAAGGGGTATTCCAAGTATATTATGTTAAAAGAACCAAATATTTTCCTTTTTCTGATGAGGGTTCTGTTTAGTGGTGTGGTGACTATTCTTCAGATGTTGTAGGAAAGAAGTATGCAAGCGTCAAAGCTTGTGTAAGAGAAAAACATGACTCTTCATATTCAGTCTCTTCCAATGAAAGATGATTACACTCTCCCCTAGTGTGTTTATTAAATATCACCTCCATATTTAATGAGATTGATATGGGTTTTCAAATATATCCTCTCAGGGTGGCATGAGCTCAATCAACTATCTTTCTATTCATCCGGTTATCAAACATCCTCCCACACCTAGCCAAATATTTTCATCAATCACCTTCTTCTCTAGATTAGGAAATGGTTAAAAAGTCACCTATTCTGAGAAATTTTCCAAAAATCACAAATCCAGAATCAACCATGTTTTGGGGTATGTCATTAAAGATGAAGTAATCTTAGATGGTGTAAATCAGCCTCCTATAGAAAGGGTAGTAGTTAGAGAGTTAAGAGAGGTGACCTTGTTAAGTTTCCTAGGCTACGACTTCTTGAGTATGTTATTTTCCATGGATGAAAGGAAATAATTGTGGACTTAATCATTTCAGATAGAGGATTATTTATTCATCCATTACTCTAATATTTGGAAACTCAAATCTCTTTTTTCTTTTATTCAATGGAGATTTTTTTTCTTGGTACTCAATAGGAGGCATTAGGGAATTACAAAAATGAATAGGTGATTGAATGGGAATTGATATTGGTTTGAGGATAATAGTGTTTGTCTTTTCCTTGACAATCCATTCCCCCTATGTTGAGTGATTGAGTTGAGACATAACCATGTTCCACTGAATGGATTCTTCTAAACCTTTTTTCATTTATGTGAACTCATGGAATCCAACAAGATACTTATTAGGATCAAGGTTTTATTCATCTCATCCCAAATATTTTTCACATAGAGTTCTAGAAATTTCTCTTATGAGAGAGGGTTGTTGATTGAAAATGGTAATCCTTCCCATAAAGCTATAAAGCAAGACACCCTCTAATTTTCATGTTCTTTATAGTTTATTATGTCAAAAAATTTCATTTACCTTAGTGTAGATTTGAATTAATAAAGGAATGGAAAAATAAGCTCTTCCCATCCTAAAAAAAGATCATATTGTAAGGTTGTTGTACTAAAGGATGGACCTATCATAGTATTCACAAACAACTCGTCCTGTTTACCTCCTTTTGATCTCAAGGGCCCACCATTGGATAGAATCAGGACACAAAGTGAGTGAGATGTTGTTCGGGATCTCCCGCTTCGTCAATGGTGGATAAGGAAGGATTTATGAAATTGGGCGGGGGGGAAAGTTCTATCCAATCATTAGGGATATAGATTCTTCTTATGTTGCACAGGTGTGCATCTCCTTTCCATGGATTCCTTTCAAGTATCCAGGGGCTCAATGGTATTGAAAATTTCTTGATTTACTATTGTTTGATCCACCAATCATCTGTAGGGAGTAGGTGGGTCTTGATGAGGTGGCCCCATTTTCATCTTCTATTGATTATTGATCTGTGGTAATACTGAATGATTACCCTAGTGGGTGATAAGTTGTCACTATAATATAAAGGAATTCATGATCATATTTTAAATCCTCTTTTATGTTGATATTTTAAGAATAATTTTGGTTTATTGATGTGTTAGAGGAACGGTATTCATCTATGGTTGAAGACGATACCCAGAGGAAATGTTTCCCTAAGTTCATCATCATTCAGTTTTATGAGATTTTGTATCTCGTCCTAATATTATGCCAACCAGTCCTATGTGGAAGGCGTATTGACTCATTTGGATGAAGATTCGGATATGAACTCTTCTTTTCATTTATCCTTAGCAGTGTTCTACCATATCGGTGAAACTCAATTTTTTGTGGGTGCTAGGTTTTGGATCATCCTCAGGTTCCATGTCCAAACAGACTCAGTTGGTGAATCCCAGTCAACTTCCTCTCTGGGTACATTTTATGTATTGAAACCCTTGTAAATTCCATCTTGATTCACATTATCTATTGTTTTTATGGTGATGGTATTCATAAAGTATATCGAGAAATGGTAGTTGTCTCATTACTCTCAATGCAATAGGTTGATTCTGCACTGCTTGTGTCAAGGTCATTTTTCAAACCCCTTACCAAATTGGAACTTTTTTATTACCCCACTTATAGGGATTGATTTCATTTTCAATATATTCCTCTTATCTTGACCTATGAATAATGACCTTAAGGTAGTTTTTTTATTTTCAACTGGGCCCTGAATAGGAGAGGTTCATCTTGTAGCGGGGGGAATAGATGGGAAGACAAACGTCGATATTTACCTCCCAACCTATATAGGACCAATTCCCACTATGGTGATGATGATGATGAAAATTCCCACAAACTTATGGTTTGGGGATTATTTGGGGCCAAAATAGGCGTTTTTTGAACTCATTGTTATGGATTTTATGATTCTGGTCAGGGATTCAATGACTCTTTAGATGGAAATTGAGATATAGATTCTCCCATCTCTATGGAATATGGTAGATCTTGAACTATAGTTGATTTCTCCATGAACCTCTCAATGTGTGATGAACTTGCTGATAGATATTGAGATATAAATTTCACCAACCCTTTGGGTTGGGGTCTATTTTCAACTACTATGGACATGTCCTGAATCCTCTCAAGGATTGATGATCTAAGGGGTAGAGATAGTGGGAAATATTCCTCTGGCCTGGTGGGATTGGTTCTTTATTTGATGGATGCTATGGTATCTACTACTATAGCCCACCCGATTTAACACAATTGTGATCATGTATGAGTTGGGTGTAATAGTATCCCATGAAGGGATTCATTCATTATGGGAATTTTTTCGGTTGACTATAACTTTAGATTCCATGTTTGAAACATGTTCTCATTTCATTGAGGGTCCCAATTTGAATAACTTTTTATAGTCCTATCCCTCTATTTGTGATATCTTGGCATCATTAAAGTGGAGGTATTCCATTATAGTGACCAACTGGATCATGTGTTACCTGATCCCTTGATTTCTCTAGAGTCTATGAAATCACATGATGCCACATTTTGGGAGTTTTGATATTATAGGGTTACAGTGAAGTGATGTGCTCCATACTTTTATCATCCATGAATACAGATACATTATGATAATTCATCGATCAGTTTCCAAAGAGTAGTGATGAAATCAAAATAAGATTGTTGTATATTTGTGTTGTGATTTTATGGTTTTAGGTCCCAGGATATGGAGATATTAGCCAGGTCTAGAAGATAATAGAGTATATTGATGGTCTGAAGGTGATCCTAATATCATAGATAAGTGAGGAATATATCCTTCAATCACTAATCATTTTCCCACATATTTTGACATGTAATGTCACGAACTCCTTCCCTTACTCATCTGGGATCTCATAGTCAGAAATGGAAAGGGGAAAAGCATGGCTTGGAAGTTGTTTCTAGATAACTCTACATATGTCAATCTCATATTCCTCTTCATCATACTTACATTCTTCCACTCATTCATACTAGAGAAATTTTTTTGGGGGGTCGCATTATGGCAATGGTGAAGGGTTACTAGAAGTTTATGGGGAAATATATATAGCTGAAACCAGTGTTTAGAGAACCTATTTATATGAAGGTGTCTCTATTTTGGGAACCTCTAAACATAGAGTATTCTGGATAAGGGGATGATTTTTTTCTGAGGGAGAATTATCCATGGGGTATTTTACTACAGATGATGCCAGGAGTATAGTCTTTGTGATACATATACACACTACGACAAAGAGTGATATCAAGGTAATAATCGCCTTCTACTTTATTTTAAGATTTGAAGGACCCTTGAGGTGTTGAGAGTGTGTCTAAAACAACCTCAAGGACACTGTCATTAAGAAAATTAAAGATATGGGCCTCATTTTGCATCAATGCCAGAATATATTGACCTTCCTTTTGGGTTTGTCCAAGAATATGATCCTAATATATGAAAACTGGCAGAATATTTTGATAATCATCTGATGTTGTAGGAATATGAGACCACTAATGAGACACCATAAGATTATGACAATGATATTATTCATTATCAGCATGAATAGCATCCTTCATGTGGTTGGTTTCCTGAATGTTTTGGACAAACTAGATGAAGTGAGGATATGAGCCTGGTCCAAATATGAATTCCACCTTGGAATATACTAATATACATCCATAATGGTAGAATTGATGTCATCCTCCTCTTACATAGCCTCTAAAGGATGTTGGTGCAGTCATTAATTGGAGGAAGTATGGGTATGATCTTGGCTCTCGTGAGCTGGTGGAACATTACAAGTAGCTTCATTGATAGGAATATGAGCCTATCCTGAGGTATGTTTCACCCTCACCTTGTGGGACTCAGTTGGAATGGGGATATGATACTGATCATGTGCCTTTGGTATATACTTATTGTCTTTTTTTACATGAATATAAACTTATCCCATGGAATGTGTTGCTCTCACTTGATGAGACCCAGTTGGAGCAGGGATATGAGACCAGTCTGATGCCTTTGGAGTATTCTACTAGTTTGTTTAATAGGAATCTACTCTTATCCTAAGGCATGTTCCAATGTCACTTGATTAAACTCGGTTGGACTTAGAATATTATCTCATACTGATTCCTTCTCCTTAATCATAATATGTTGATAATCCTCCTAGATTGGAGAAATAACTTGTTATTACTCCAGAGTAACCGCTTTTTCATACTAATAGACTGTTGTTATTCCCTGGCTATATGGATAGGAATATGAACATGTCCCTAAATTTGTGTCAGTGCTAGAATATGTTGGTGGATTTCATCATCTATTTCCAGAATGTATTGACATTTTAACAATGTGTTTGTGGGAATATAGGCCTACACATTTTCTGTTTCCAATATATACTAGAATAAATCTTCAAATGAATTGGGGATATGATTCCACTTCTTTCCTAATTATTCCATTGGAATATATCGATGTAATTCATATATGAGGGTAGTTATATGAGCCTCCCCCATTCTTGATATAGGAATATTCCCACATACTTACTTAGAGTGAGTAGAAATATGAGCCTACTCACATGTTACCACTGGAATATATAGATAGGATTTGTCTACAAAAGTGGGGACATGATCCCACTCCCGATTATCCAAGTATTTCCAAACCCAATGTGTCTTCCTAGGTTCACATTAATGGGATTAAGGTGTGGAATTCTATTAAGAGGTTCCCTTAGTATGTGACTTAAGGTCATTATTGGGATAAAATTGGTTACGATGGTTGATAGGATCCCTCCTTGGAGGCTTCTAAATTATAATGGATCCATAGTAGACTCTTTTATCCTCATTCATGATATACTGGATTTGGTGATTTTCATGATCTGGGAATAAGCTTCTAAAGTTATGGGAAGTGGAAAAAAGTGCTAATAGTTTCAATTCATATTTATTTGGATGATGCAGACTTACTTGTTTCTGTGTCTGGAGAACCATATGTGCAACCTCAATGATCGAGATTGTATCATGTCAGTACTATTCTCGGACCTTTTCATTTTTTTCCCAATGATGAAGGTTTTGAGAAGGTGATGTCATTCTGTGAATCATAGGGCTTGTAGTCATAACATATTTTCTAGAACTGTCACTAGATGATGACATAATCTTAGTTCATAGTTTTGTTTTTAAGAGAAGTATTTGTAGTCACAAAGACAACATGGAATGATATCACTTACCATTTCACTATGGAAATCATTATACAAGAAAAATTAGATATGTATAGGTAACAAAATTTTTCTTTCTTCTCTGTTTATCTATTTTACATGTGTCGACTTGTCATAATAAGGTTGGACATATTTCAGGAGAACCCGAACTCATTTGGTCAACTGATCATTTTTATTATTTGAGAGATTCATGTTAGGTTACCCATTTTTGTTTCATTGAAAAAGAGGGGTTTTGGAGATAGACAGTGATGGATTTTGTGGGGGTTGAATTTTCTTCCCAACTCATCACATTGGGTCCACCATGTTTTTCTTTAAAATAAATTCCCAATATTTCCCACATCTATAATAGAGTACAGACCTGCTTTCCAATGGAAAGTGGCCAATTACGGGTTCATACGCAACGAAACTTAGGATCTCACATTCGTCTAGAGGATGGGAGGTTGGGATCATCACACCCTTTGGTGGGAATTGTTGAATACTCTAGGACACTCTTATATATTTAGATATGTTTTAGAATCGCTTCATAATCCTGATATGGGACCATTTACCCTAATAAAATGATCAAGTGTTGAACCCTTCCATGTATAAATGGGAGTCTATTAATGAGTCCACTTTTATGTATCTGAGGCTCTTTATTTTTTCCCTTTAATGGGTAGATTCTTATATTTTTTATCCATATAACTAGGTTATTAAGAGTATAACACCATCCAGGGAGATGATTAATATATCAAGGATGATATTTGACCACTCTTAGGCATCATATGTATCCTATTTATAATAGGAATCATAACCCATGTAGTTCATTGAACTTATGAAATTTAAAGTCTTGTGTAAAGTATGTATATGAAGGAACTTAAGCATTGGGCTTTGATCCCGGGCCATAGGAAGATGGCTTGTGTATCTTGGTTATGGTATAAATCAACATCATTGTAGTTTGATCATTCCCCCTGGACGTACCTTGAGTAGGATTCCCTTAAATAGGGGATATCATATCATTCCATTGAGTGGGGTTAACACATTTCAGTTTCCTGAGCTATTGAAAATTCATGATGTGAGTGAGATGATCATTGAAAATGTCTAAGCACATGTGATCTATGCTTAGTGTGACAAATATGGGGTAACAAGTAACCAATCTCTCTTCATATGGATGTGGTACTTACGCATTGGGGTAGACCTTTTGTGGTATTTAATATATAGCCCAGGCCTTAGGAAGGGAACCTACGTATCATGGTTAAGGGAGTAATCATATTCATCATAGTTCAGTTGGATTCTCAATCCACTAATGGGTGGGAAATAATGGCAATCCCATGAAGAGATTGGATCCCTACCATTACAATTAAAGGGACGTGGAGGTACTTACACTGAGGTAGATTCCCATTGGAGCTAGGGCCTTATAAATACATCATATGTATCCTAGTTATGGATGTAGTCAGATTTTTCATACTTCTGTTGGGGGTATGCATGAATATATCCACTGGACAAGGTTATAATGTCCTAGGATTCCTTCCTAACATGGCCTTATTTCCTACTTGACATATCCTGATGTTCTTCCTGACATATCTAGGGTGTCTTTATAAAATATTTGAGGATGTTTGCACATGGCCTGGTTGCCTAACATACATGTTCAAAGACAATTTCATGATCCAAATTATCTTATCTAAAGGACATTGCATGATCTAAATGGCATGTTGAGATGACATCACATGATCAAGGATAACATGTATGGAGGATGTTGAATGACCGTGATGACATGTCTAGATGATGTCTTATGACCTAGATGACATATTTTGAGGACATCCCATGATCTGTATGACATGTCCAAAAAACATAATGAGACCAAGATAACTTGTTCTACTACAACCACATGACTTAGGCAATATGTCTGGAGGACATCAAAATATTTGGATGGAAATCCTTGAGGACTTCATAAGAATTGGGTGGCATGACCGGAGGGCGTCACATGATTTCCTTTAAATATCCAAGGGACATCGCGTGATCTGATTGACATGTTGAGTGAGTGTCACGTGACTTGGGTGACATGTCCTTGTGTTGTTTCATGGTCATGTTAGGTCATGTGAATCACATAAATATTAGTGTATTGGCCTTCACATTAGTCTCCCATAATTTTAAGTCTTTATTCCATCCTTCATTTCATATGTGCCTCATGTTTTTTTTACATTATTTTTTGTTTCACATGACCCAGTTGACTTGTGGTACATCCTTCGCATAACTTGGTCGACACACCAGAAGTCCTTAGGGTGATCTATAGAGTGATCACGTGAAATACATATTCAAGTTGTGTGATCCCTCAAGTAATTACCCTTATTTTAACTTGATAAAGACCTTTGTGATCTCATGAGTAGTTTCTCTATGAATTTCTCTCATGCACACCCATGTAGTAGTGTCCCATTATCCTTTTCTTGTTGGGTGACTATAGGATCTTCTTCCTTGGTGATACACTGCCTTACACAGCATATATCTCACAAAATACGAGCTAGATTCAATGGATAGAATTTTATTTTGTTCTCTTCACATGATCCTTCCATAGGTCATCCATAGTTCAACATGATGACAGTGACCATGATAATATTTCAGCATTGGAATTTTTATTGGACCTAGGCCAATCAAAAGGATTTTTCCAAACCATAAAAATATGTCAAAGATTATCCAAAAGTCCATTCTGACATGTCTTGGGGTCTTTAAGAAATCAGGATGCCCATAGAAAGGATTTTATGAGGTTGAATATGATTTTTCTCAAGTCCTTCGTGAGTCTAAGGTGTCTTGTCAAGGGGTCCTTCATGGGATCATTTTGACATGTGTAAATGGCCTTGCAAGATTATACAAGCTTGTCGAGGGGGGCCTCACGTGATCAATGGTGGTCTCCTAAGGTGTATGATCAATTTTGTGTAAATTTTTTCATCCCTTACCCTCATGATAGGATTCCTCCTTTTACTTCTTTATTTACTTCTTTATTTTATAAGGATAGGAGATATCGTGAATCATTGGGTGTGTTTTCAAGGATAACCATTCTCTTTGTCTACGGTGCACCATGTGACCAATGATGGATCTCATGGTGACACATGATCATTGTCATGTAAAACCCCTATACATGTAAATGGATCCATTGGGAAATCATATTTTTGGATGTATGTGTTTAAAGAACTTCATGTAATGAAGGTGACACGCCCACAAACATTATTGTGGAAAGGTAAACATGTCTCAAGGGGATTCATGATGTCTTCCAGATCGCATGATCATGTCTCCGGAAGTTCAATGTAACTATCATTAACATTATACTACCACCTTTATCCACCTTTATTTTATAAGGGGGTTTTGGATTATTATCAGGCATCTTCCAGTTTACCAGTCACTTGATTTAGAAGAACTCATCCAGCACCCTCTACACGATCACCAAGGCTTTTTAGGACACCTTTTCAAGAACAAGGAGACTTCTCAAAGGTACTTCTCATCATGAAAATCAGATCATACATTTCACATGGTCCATTCACATGACATTCCAATGGTCAGGCTATCATGTTTCCTTCTAAATGTTACGTGATATTCATAAGTCATGCACCTTATTTTCCTTTGTTTTACGGAGAAAATAATATCAATGTTTTGGGTATTTCCTCCATTATAAGTTTTTTGATGCTCAATTCATGGGAATAAATAGAGATATTTATCTAGGTGCATGTTTGGAAGAGTTCCAAAAAATCCACCATATTTGTTTTGGCAATAGATTCATTGTAAATCACTATATGAAATATTGCAGAGGAAGATATTTGAAGCCAAAATTTCATCACGAAACTTGGGGTGGTTTCTTGAATTGTGGGATAAACTGATATTTACAGTTGAAATAGTAGAGATATTGATCAATCTATAGAACCTCAATCTCACAAATTACTGAACACACCCTTTTGAAATATCATCACATTTGATTGATCATTGATAGGATTTTTGTAAAGATCTATTGGGTGGATATAAATGAAACTTTATCATATCATTTGAAAAAACCATTTGCATAGAAAAATATTGAGGAACATATTGAGTCTCTTTGTATTAGATACATGAGGTATTGCAAGTGATGGTTGTAAAAATTATTAGGGTATAATAATAAAAAACATCATTCATTTTTCATTCATGTTTACTAGATTTATATGACATGAGAAATACAATGATATTATCACGTAAAGGAATATCTTCAAGTTGTCCTTTATTGATGCTCATCATGATGTATTATGGGTTCTTATGATATGTTAAGACTAGTATGATTATAATCATGTACTTGATAAAAAGGGTTTTTATATGATGAAAATAACAGACTAATGAGACAATAATCTAAGACTTATTATCTATATTGACCCACTAAAGTATATCAGAAATAATGTAAAATAATCATTGATATACTTAGGGGTGTACACTTATTATTAATTATGATTACCTATGGTTATAAATATCCCCAGAATGTTATACAATATACTTCAATATCTTTCTTAAGAAAGACTTTGGGCTTAGATAATCCAGGGTGGTTTCATATGTATTGAATCCTGTAATCTAATAGAGTTTAACCAAGATGGAATTTGTAAACTCATGTGATGAGAAAATAAATCTCACCCCTTAATTTAATTAAAATAAAAACATGCATGTTAATGATTATTTGAGTGACATGTGATGTGCTCATATACTTATATTAATAACATGTGATGTATTCATTCAATCTATTTAGTATATTTCAAAAATTTATTAATGTATGGTATGGACTATGCTAGATTAACATTTCTAATGTCTAGTGGTTACTTGGTGTCATGGAAAAAGGGATTAAATAAGTTCATATATGATTTATATGATATATCATGTGGTGAACATGTTAATATGGATATATACATGTGTTTTATTAAGAACACAACAGACCCCTTCGTAGTTTCAGTAGCACTAGTGTTTTTCTAGAGGTCATTATTTGCATAAAATAATGAATTAGAGAATTCATATTTGTTATCCGTGCAACATAGGATTATAGCATAACACAATTAGTCCTTTAATAAGGATAAAATTTTAGATTAATTTTTTGTTCCAAAATGAAGAAAGTATTGATAATCCAAGTTTACAAGAGTTTATATGGAATCACAGAGCTATGAAGTTTTGAATAAAATTGTAATGGGATTTTAGTGAAAGTGGTAGATTGATAGATATGAACTAAAACTAAAACATTCATATTATATTATTGGTATATATCATTATCCAAGATATTCATGTGATTTATATCATAATATATGGTTAGGTTATAAAATAGAATTTATGAAGATACATATATCATAGAGTATGATCGGAGAGATATATATGTTCAGGTTCATGGGTTATTTCTAGATCTTCTATAATATCTCACCTTCATTTATAGATATTTGGGATCATTAATTTATTTAATTACAAAAATATTATAATCACCGAAATGTTCAATTATCATAAAATATAATGTTAATATGTCTTTCAGTAACATATGTTGGCTACCAAACATTGGAATCCAATTCTTGATCACTTTCATTGAATTAAGGGGGTCTATATAAGGTTTTCATCCCATTGTTTTTTATTAGTGTAATTGTATTTCCAAAGCCAAATATCTCTCACACTTTATTCTCCATTTTTCTTTTCCAAATAAGGATCTATCACACCTCATTGTGTTCAAAAGATACACTCATATTGTATGAGGATTTTAGGGGTTGTTTCAATTCATATACAGGTAATGATATTTTCTTTTTTATTATTATTAATCTTACTCCAGCATATTTCTTTGAGATGGAGCTGACATGAATTGTGGTATGCCTATTTTTTATATTCTTTCTTCTATATTAATATAGTAATTATAGATCATGAATTCAAACTGGTATCTTCCACTAATTTAATCATAATATGATCCTTCAAACCCTATATAAACCACCAAACTTTATTTTTTCGAAATGTTCATAACTGAACACTGAGAGTGCAAAACCCAAAAATAAAATAAAATTGTATCATCCCCAAAAAATGAGTTGAGAAAATGTAAATATGTGGTGGGGAAGGTAGGTTTTCTCCCTTTAATTTTTCATTGTGTCATCCTCCATGTGATACATATATTGTTAATTAGGATACATTCACAATAACATTTTCCCTTTGGTATATTTTTCATGTATTACCACCTCCTTTTTGTTATCTTATTCAAATTCCAACACCATAATTTCCCTTTGGATACATTCACAATAACAATTTCCCTTTGGTATATTTTTCTTGTATTTCCACCTCCTTTGGGATTTTCTTATTATTATTATTATTATTATTATTATTCACCCACATTGGTTATAAGTTTCATGGTTGATACTATATTATAAAAATAAAATGATTGAGTATGTGACTCAAGTTTTGAATGATCAAATGAAATGTAACTCAATGAAATCGTTGATCTTCACAGATTATCACAAGAAGGTATTCTAAAATTTGTGAGAGATAAGAACTATGCAATGTATCTCTCACCTCTTTGAGGTCTTCATTATAAAATAAATGGAATTGAATAGACTCTTATGAATCCTTGAACACTTGTTGATAGGATATTATTTAATTTCCTTGATGATATTTCTAAATCCAAATCATTTTAGCCTAAAATTCATACTCACCTTACATTTATAATTAATATTAAAATATTTCACTCAAATGATGGGGTGATTCAACAATTTCAAATTTTATTTAAAAATATATTTAAAAGAAATTAGTAAAGTATTTACATGGTTAAAATGAGATATCAAATAAGAAACTCAACAATGAAACCAATGATTGAAGACCTGTCATAGAGATTAATAAAATATAAATTTATTGATCACTTAGTGTGGCACAGTGGGTGACCAAGGTCATATCTCAAGGAGCTACCCAATCAATCATTATCCAATTTACTTCTTAATTTTTTTTATATTTTTATGTTATAAGGGAAAAATGGAAATATGGGAGTTATTTCATTTATAGTTTGAGAACATTAAAATAAATAAATAAATAAAACAACACAATTGTTAGTGAAATTGGAATGATCATAGGTTTGGATATAATGATTCCTTCACTATCTGTCTTAATTTTTTAAAATTATTTTTATGATTCAATCAAAATCATTCATGGATCATCTTCCCCTACATAATTTGTGGGGATTAGTGTGATTTTAGATATCTCTATGTAAAACCAAGTCTTACCTACTCTAATAGTATAGAATGATAATCACACCTTGATTGAGTATGTGATACCATCCTAAACCCAACTTTGTCATATATTATTTCATCCCTTGACCAACCAAACTCCATTTTATGAAGAGTATATTGAGATGATAGAGGGGTAGAAGGTTTGGTATGGAGGGAAACAAAGATATGATAAATACCACTGAATGGTGGAAAATCACTACACTATCCCATGACACACAATTTCCCCAATAAAAATTAATTGAAACATTAAAAAACAAAGAACTAAGATTCAAGAACACCATTAAAACCCCCCCTGATACCAATCCTTAGGATAATTATCTGCCATTGTTGGAATTAAGTAGCATGATTGGGGAAGAACATGAAAAAAAGAGAAGAAGAATATAAGGGAAAGCTACTATAAATGAATCTACTATATTAAAAAATATATATAAATTATAGGAGAAAATAAAGAAAATACTTAAGTTAATGTATCAAACTACATGGCATTTAGGGATGGTGAACGTAATTAGAACCCCATGAAGGATACTTCTACTTCATTTTATAAATATTGTAGTACATAGTTTATAATCCTACATATAGGGGATAATCTCAACATATCTTAGCTGAGAGGATATTTCTATTTGTAGATGCATTCTCAATTATTTCTCTATAGTTGTTTATTCCCCCCTAATCACTTGTCCTTGATTTATCATAGATAAAAGAAACATTGAATCATTAGAGGTCTATCTTTTAATAAATCTCAATAGATCAAATAGAAATATTTTTTACTTGTGATGTTTCATGCATGTAGACACATGGTAATTGGATATGATAAATGGTTTTGGTTTAGAATATGGGTTAATCTTGGTGAATTAAAAAGGTAAATACTTTTTTGAGGCCAAAAGGTATAATTTTGATGATTAAGGATCCCTTGGGTGAGGTTAGGATATTGATACATGGGATTATATTATATTATATAGTGAATGGATGCAACATTGTAGTCTCATAGTATGTTTTAACAAATAGATAATCCATTAACACATGGGATTACATTGGATTGACTTAATACATTATTATGAGAGAAAAACTTATGTTAGGAGAGGGTTGTGAGTATGTTAGGTTCTGATGATACATTACCCAGAGTTGGATTCTATATTGGAGTTTTCAACTACATTTCATGCATAGTGGTGGATATGGATCATGTCACTGAAGTTGAGGCATCGATTAGTGGTGGAGATTTTAAATATTGGATAGATTAGTGTATTTCATACTATAGTAAACAAGGCTAAGTCCCACATCAATTTTTCACTTGTGAGGTTCACCGCATCATAAACCAGAATCCATGGATCTTTATCTCTATTTCCAGTGTAGAATTAATAATATAGTCATTCTAACCTATTTCTTTGAGTTAAATGATTCACACACACACACACACATGTTTCATGGTTCAACACTTATTTTGACCTCATCAACACCCCTACTCATGTAGGATTATCTCTATACCTACATCAATCATCCCTTCACAGGGTAGGTATATGGAATTAGGTTAACAATTTATTTCTAAGACCAATTGTTTTTATAATTCCCTCTATATATTTTCATGGAAATGCATTTACATATTTCCCTTATAAATAAGAGCACATTTTTAAATTGTTCATTATTAAATTTAAATACAAAATATAATTTTATCCATAAAAATACATTTTTTTATTTCATATTAATATCCAATTGTATTGTATAAAACTAAAACATTTTTATCTCTTATATTTAGTATAATGTGTGTATTATTTATAATATAAATTAAAACTAAATGTATATAAAAATATGGATTGATCGGCCAATATAAACTTTATTTTAAAATAAGGAAACTTCATCATTTTAAATTGAATATAAAAATAGTAGAGTTTTCATAAGTAAAGGTTAAATATGTTACAAAATATATATATTTCACTTTAATTTATTTGGGTTAAAAAAATTAAAACAATATATTTATTTATTAAATTTTAATTTATAATATTTTCATAACTATATATTTTTATTATATAGAGTACATTTGTTACATATTTAGTTATTTTATATGTTATCCAAGCTAGTTGTTTTAAAATTTCAATAGTCAGGTTAATATTCAAATGGACATATTTTTATGGGTAACTTAACAATTAAAATTATCATATTTTCACTTATCATTATATATATACCCATTAAATATTATAAATTTCAATCACTTATTTTTCTATCAAGGTTCTCTATGAATCTTTTATAAAATTTATATCTTATTTTTAATATTTTTCTTTCATATTAAAATATTTCTCATAGGTATGGTATTTTATATGATCATGATTCCTCAAATTTTATTATTATATTTATATTATTTACTTGTATTTATTTCTTGAATTTTACTTATATTCGTCATATATAATGTATTCATTTTTTTAAATTTTATATCATAAAGTAATAAAACAATGATTATTTTGTTACGTTTTTCATATGATTTACTTACATTATATCATGTATAAGGAGAAAATAATATAAAAACATGGGATGTTATACTCAATTCCTTATATACATTATTATAAGGGCATTGGGGATTATAAATTATGAAGCACTTGATGCTTTAATGATTATAACCATAATGATAACGTGCTTAGGTCTTTACTTGGATCAAGACTTCATAAAACTCAATCAAGCACAACTTCAATAGAATGACTTTTGTGATAAATTCAAGAAAGTGTATTCTATAAGTTTCTCTATAAAAAATAAATTACATGAATGTAATACCATTTCAAATGTTACCCTTAAGTAATTTTCTGAATTTTTATAGGGTTATGTATATAGATAACCTGATGAAAATCTATGTTAATTTTTTTATATAATAGATTTTTTAATGATATATGATGTCTTTAAACCTGATGCTTTATTTTTAATACATTATATATTTTAAATTACTAATTAACTATTATATTATTAAAAATTTATTTCCATAAAAGTTATTTTTAATTTTCAATCAGTACTTAAAAATTAGGTAATGGGTGAAATATTAATATTTTGGTGAATAGTAATATATTATATTGAATATTGAAATATAGTATAATATGGTATAATGAAATAAATATTCTTCTTGAACCAAAAATTATGTTAAATCGTGTATAATACTATCGATGCTCAATCTCAATTATATTGTATCAATATTTTGTTACTATTAAACCAAATTGAAAGTTTATTATTCTAAAACCTATGAAACTTTCACTTGATTTTATATATATATATCCACCACTAAATCACATAATCATTACAAAAAAATCAATATTCCTACTCAATTTTTACTTTCTATTTCTTATATATTTATTCTCTAGCTTTGAGAAGTCTTTTAATGTTCTAAGGGTCAATTTTGAAGAAATCTAGAAATTGTAGTCAAGGTAAGTGTTTTTAAACTATTTATAATTATTTATAAGATAACTAATTTAAAATTATTATTTCCAAAAGGTATTTATATTGAGGGTGTCTTTAAGTTCTAACATTTATAGGGGTGTTCTAGAGTAAATTGCATTTTAGGGATGGTTTAATGTAATTATATTAAAATTGTGACCTTGAGGCCTCATTATTTTTACTTAATATTGGTTTGAGGTTTGGACAAGAAGAACAAATATTGTTTGATTAATATTAGGTGAACCTAAAATGATAGAAAGGACCTTTTTTTCCTAAATACCATAAAACAATTATGGTTGGTTTGAGGATCGGGTTGAAGTTATGAACTAGATTTGATGTGACTTTGAGGGGAAAAGTTGTACTCATGTGCACATATTTTATTGAGCCAATTGGGTTTATCTACTATTCACTCTTTGTTTGTTTTCAAGTACTTCATTTATGACTTGTTAGGAAACATCATGGGGTTTCTCTTCTAATTTACTAGATTTTTTCCATCCAAATCCATCTTATTTTTTAGTAGGACTTTCAATGTTGTATAATCATTCATGATGAAGGCTTCTAAATGTTACTATGATTCAAATATTGGTAATTTTTACATAAAAAAATTTCTTAAAGGGGATCCATGATTCAATATTATAATACTTTTAGCTATAAATTTGTGGTATTCCAAACATTTTCATGGGAAACTCACTCTAGTATACATTAGAAAGTTGTGTCTGAGTCCATTTGCATTATTATAAGCCTCTTATAAACTTATCGTATCCATCCATAGATATATTTTGAACGAAAATATAAATTTTACCAAACATACATAGTTATTTATAGTGTTTCTATATTATTCACACTACTACAGTATCAACAGTAGTAGTTGTTATAGTGTGTATGCTCTATGATATTTAATCCCCAAATCTCAGAGATATAACACTTTTTCTCGAAGAAACTAATATTGTGAATATATTTTATGATTGTTTTTATGTATTTATGGAATTAAAAATATTTAAATTTCAATAATATAATATATCTGGAAAAATAGTTTGAGACAAGACTTTCTCATCCCTTTTCATGACCATTGGGGTCTCTCTTGGTATATGGTAACAAGTAGACATGATATTTTAAAAAAAATACATAGAACCATGTAATTGAAGATTTCATATATAATTATTTTATAATAAAATGTGTAGAATACATAATTTTTTATAATGATCTGGTTGAGGTTGACCTAAACTATCACACAGACCACTCCACTGTATGGCGCAAGGTGTTTTCTTGATTATCATAGGCTGGAGATAAGCACCAGGGTATCAAAAGATGCCCTTAGGGAATGGTCTCACCCTTAGAATTCAAATCTAAAAACATGGATTCCTACTATAATTCCAACATGAACCATAAATAGACTGGTCACTCATTCCATCAAAAGAAATAATTTCATAATATATAAAAACAAATAGATTATAGTAGAACAAATAATACATATCTCAAATAAAACATATCATAATCATAACCAAAACAATAACCAATAGAAATCAACCCAAAAATATAAATTCAATATGAAAAAAATATCCCAAAATAAAAATAAACCACAACATGATTGAGGCCTATAAGGACAATATAATTAACATTAAACCACTAAGAATTTTATAATTCTCTGCATATTCCTAACCTCCATGTGAACATTGTTCTCCACTATAAACATACCAGGAAGGTTTATGTACATTAAAAAGGACTAACCAAAGACATGTAACTCCATGCTCTTCCTATCTTCTATTAAAAAAAATCAATATTTCCAAATTCATATTCAAGGTGTGAGGAAAATCCTAGCAGGATACCACCATGAATCTATATAATAAATTTTTCAATGAAAACTATTTATCCAAATTAAAAAATGAAAAATAAAATTAATTTTCTTTTTTTAAAAAATTGATCAAATCCTTTGGTTTTATTTAAATTAATCCATGTTCCAAAACAAAAAAATAATGAAAACAATAAATAATATGGAAGCATAGAATGAATGAAATAAAACAAAAATTAATGGAGAATAATAAGTATCACACCTCTACCAAAGACCATACATACTTCATCAAAAATATATATCATATGAAACATGGTAGATCACTAACCTATAACATCAAAAGGCACTATAAATCTCTCACAGGACACTAGAAATCTTATATGATTCTAAATAAGTAATAAAACCTATACCATTAATGCAAACACCAGAAATGACCCCTATATAACATTGCTTCTAAATCTAGGGTAGCACCCATAAACTCACCCACATAACTATGGTCACCCATGTTTAATCAAAAACCAATCCATCACCAAATAATAATAAAAACATCATCACATTATCAGATCATAACCAATGTCAATGACCCATTAATAAATAGAAATCTGATTTTAAAACATTCTTTTTAATACCCTTGGAGTCAAAACTCCCATTAAAAATAGTTCATTAAAACACTTTGCTCATAAAACTAATTTTCAAATAAAACAATTTGAAACCAAAACCTCTTTGAAATAATTTTGGATTTAACACTTCATTTGAAATATTTCATCAAACACATCTAAGAAAAAAAACTCATTTCAATATAGAAATCACTTAAAAACTATTTAAAACCATATAATCCAAGAACTATATAAAAAATGACATGATATCCCGCAATAACAAAAATAAGTCATAAAGTATAAATTTAAATTAAAGGAATACCATTGAAATAAAGTATTCCATGGGAAAGTCTCATTAAGTAGAGACACCTACCTCAAACTAGAGTTAAATGTTTCAACTTCATCACAACTAGAATAAATAAATATAAGGGATCCCCATGAACCTATAAAACCAATAAATTCCATTATAAATCCACCCCCAACTCTATGTTTGGATCTTATATCCTCTTAGGGTTACAATCTTCCATGAATATGTAGAAAGTATGAGTAATAAATTAAATGTAAATCAAGATTAACCAGAAGTAATTTTTCAACGAGTGAACTAATCTACTAAAAATCAATATAGAAGACCCTTCTTAGATATGATATGGTTTTACGCACATGGGGAAGAAAAAAATAGGGGAAATGGGGTTAAAAATAATTAAAATAATCTCAAATTTTTTAATGAGCTAGATAGAGTCCCACAATTTGGACATATGTTTAGGTAAACTATGTGCAAACCATGTGGGTAACCCCTAAATTTAAAAATTAGGTTCAAGGTTACTTATAGAGTATCACATGGTTAGAAAAAATAATTCAGTAACTATGTGAAACTGCACTGCTCCACCCTCAAATTCCCCTTTTGAGCTGTTGGGTTCATGAATACTACAATACATGTGATAAATATGCGTACTAGGATGTTCCACCAAAATTTTATATTTTTAATCCCCAACTCCTAGAAACCTTGATAATAGAAAAAATATTAATTAAAACTCAAACAATTATGTACTAGTGACCCAAAAGGGGCATAATTCTCTCTATCATTCTATTTTTTCCCTAGAAAGTCCCAAATGCTTCTCATCACTATGAATTAAAGTTCATATCTATCTCTTAATAACAATAAATTCTTCTAAAACTCATGTTCATCCAAAAATCACTATTATATAACATGGATCCATGAACCAAAAAACATCACTGCATTGGTCTATAAAGTATAAAACCCTAAACAAATTGGTCAATAATGGAAATATCTTGTTCTGATTCTGAATCCTCCCACTCAACAATGATAAAATTTTAAATTAAAAAAATCACTTCCAATTTTTCTCTATGAATATAATTTCCAAAATAATTTAGTATCAACTAACCCAAAATACATATATGATAGGGTCTCAATTAAAGAAACACATTATAAGGGTACTCGAGCATCAATTATTCCTCTAAATAATGGAAAAACATTCCATAGGAAACCCCTTAGTGGTCCTAGTTCATTATTAATACCCCATAATCAAATGAGTGTCACTAATCATTTATAGTATGGAACTTAGTATTAAAAAGAAGTGGTCAGCCCAAATATCACTAGTGCTGGATAGATTAACACAGCATCCCTAAAATGTCTCAACGGAGTCATCTATAACGGGGATTAATAATAATTCATGAATGAGGAAAAACATGAAATTATATTCTCTTCTCTTAAGCCACCAAATTAAAGAATACATGTTTAACATGCATATATTCAAGAACATTTTTTCCTATGTAGTGAAACTATCCACCAGAAAAGTGACTTCGAGTTCATTTTAAATTAAACGTTCTCCTAATAACTCATATCTCCATGTTCAGGGAGGCACATTACTTTTTATAAGAAGAGTTCATCAATGATAGACTAAGGTCAATTAACCAAGGCCTCCCCACTATTTATAATTTGTCTAAAATGGTGGACTAAAATATTACATCTATTAAAAAAAGTGTAACTAGAAAATATTGTATCTCCATAATTACCTAAGATAAGGTTCCCCACACTAAGAAAAAATTTATAAAACCAGACCAAAATGGTACTTCTTAAAATGAAAATAATGAAACTCAGATAAAAACCAAATGATCATAGGTTGAGGTTCATCATCACATTTTTATAAAAAAAGGAGGAGAATGAAAATTTGTTAACACAGTTCGATAATAACAAAAATGGGACTTATCATTGGGTTATGAACCCAGGTTATATATCCTCAGTTCACCCATAAAAAATCCATGATAATCAATCCTATACGCTTTCACCATCCCCCACCAAGACTTGTTAGAGTACAAACGATGAAAATTAAAAGAGAAAAAATAACTAAATACACCAATCATTAGAAGAATTTAATAATTCCAAAATGGTTCACCAATTAATATTTATCCATCAACCTCCCCCTGAGACTCGGAGAATACCTTTATAAAATAATTGAACCAAGAAATCACAACTACCAATTCACTTCAGGAAAGAAAAAACCAATTCCATGAAATTCATGAAACACTTTTCAATCATAGACTAACCGAGATGAGGGATTAAAATTTCAATACTTTATGACACATTATAATTCTTAGAATACCACCATTTAATAAACCCTAGGTAAAATATTCTCATAATTTTCTATCATGTATTAAAGTTTGGATAGTAACCTTCTACCAATCTTATCTCAACTCATTAAGCAGGACCATAGTGGTATCTATACTTGAGGCTTGAGGTGTATAGAGAGGACATAAGGTTTCCCCATCTTCCCTAACCACCTTACCACTATAATAAAACTTCAACTATCAAAAAACTAAGGCAATTATGGATTAATAAATTAGATGAATCCCAAGATAATTCATACTCTAAAATCACCACCCAATTATTAGTGTGAGTATATTCAACCAGGAAAAGAAAGTTCTTTTTCACAAGGAATGAAATTAAATAGATTATAACTCCAAAAAATAAACACTACCCCTTTTAATAAGTACCTCTTTATAGGTAAACATTCAATATAATAAAACATGATTCTATTTAATTATGGTCTCACAACACAGATAGAACAATCCCATCATAAGCATAAAACAAATCATATATCTTATATCACTAAGGTAAATGTAATGAAAAAATGTACACCTTTAAAGAAAAAACCAATCAAAAGATTCCAACCACTTATTTACAAAATCATACACTTTCTCCAAATAATATTCCTTTTAAAACATTCCACTTCAAATATTATTCACAATTTAAATATCATTTCCCTAACCTAACAATTTCAAAACCCACAATTGTTTTGAAAATGTTTTTTAATTTGATCACAACAATACATTACTTAATAAAAACACCAGTAACAAGTTAAAATTCCTCTTTTAATTCAAAACACCCCATGAAACTATAAACATTATTATATTCATAACATAAAAGTTATTTTAAATAAGCTTAATATTCTAGAAATTTTCATTTTCATATGATCCAACCCTAAAAAATTTTAGTTTAGAAAACATTTTTACACATTTAAAAAACTCAAAATATCCACCCTTATCTCAAAAAATCCTTCATGGTTTTCCAAAAACATATGAGGTTAACAACTTTTTGAAACCTTTCATGAAAATTAAAAACATTTTTTCATTAAAAACAATTTAATATCTTAAAAACATATCTTAAAAACATTACCTTAAGTTTAAAACATTTTTTGGAAGTCAAAAATCAATTTAAAAAAGTTGTAGGAACTAATTTCAAATTGAACCAACCTAAAAAATCTTTCTTTAAAAAAAATCCAAGAGTTACATTAAAAATTTTCATCCTATTTTAAAATCACAAATCAAATATCAAAATCATATTTTAAATATCACATCACTTAAAAACATAACTCCTCATCCAAAATAATTTCATAGTCATCTTGAAAATTCAATTTTCTAAGGTTATAATATTTAATAAAACACTTTTTCTAAATCAAATAATTTCCCCAGATACTTAATGTAACACAAAAAACACTAAAAATTCATACTTAAACAAAATTAAATTCCACCCCCCCCCCCCAATAATCAAATCCAAATCATAAATACATCATAGTATATCAATTAAAATAATCCCAATAATATAAATTTTCATAATAAAACTTAACTTTCCAACCTTAATTCAATATAAACACCTTTATAGTTTCATTTTCCAAGTAATGTAAGAGAAAAAAATAATTCAATGGTGTTATAGAGTTGTGTATGGTTCAGATACTCTATATGGAGGATCATGTTTGAACCATGAAACAACCTCTGGAAGTTTTTAAATCCATTTGTACAATATCCACATAGTTCTCTAGATTGTGATTGGTAACTGTGAAGCCCTGGTTCCTTCCCCACTTGCACCCCAAAACATAAGAATTTTTAAAACATCCCATGAAACTCTAATGATGATCAATACACCCTCATCTCAGATAGAGATGTATTGAAAAAAATCAATATAATAAGTCAAAAACTTTATTCAGATCCCAATTACTCATAATAATTGATGTTTTATCATCATGTATAGTCATCAAGAACCACTCATGATCTACCTATTGAACTCTAAAAACTCTATTATCTATTATACCAAGATACACTTTTAATAACAATAGGGGATATGATACAATTTTATAAATAACCGACATATGTCGACCCAACCCATCACCTAGACCACTCTACCAAAAGGATTGAGGGAAATTCCCAATATTAATGGTCTAAAAACAAGAATCAAGGAATCAAAAGGTAACCATTCAGAATAATTTATCTATCCAAATAAAAATAATAAAATGAAAATTCAACCAAAATTTCCCACATAACCCATCCATATATAAAACATCGACACCATGAAAAGATATGGATTCATAATATAGAAACAAAAAGCATGTAGCAATATAAATAAACCATAACTCATATTCAACACATCATAAGAATAAAAAAATAATTATTAGACATCGTGGTTCTCTACATGAGGCTTGACATGATAGTTAGTAACCACCAGGAAGGGAGATGATCATCAAAATGAGTCTACATACACATGGTTCTCCTTTATCTACTCTTATATAATAAAAAATTTCTTCATACGCAAATAAAATAATATATTGGGTGTGAGGTAAATCCCAATAGGGTACTATAGTGAATCTATATAATGAATTTATCCATGAAAACCATTATTTCTTGTTCAAAAAAGAAAATTTAAATTGATTTTACATTTTTAAAATCAATTTTATTAATTACTTTAGTTCTTTTTTAATAATACATGATCTAAAACAAAAAAAACATGAAAACCATAAATAATTAAGAGGGAAATGTGGCATGAATAACATCAAACCAAATTAATAGTGAACAAGAAATGTCACACCTCAATTGAAGACTATATCTTCTTCATAAAAGTTATAAATCATAAGAAAAATAAGAGAGCTCTAACCTATAGGTTTCAAAGGAACTAGGACTTAGTCATGAAACCCTAGTAAACTTATGTAATCAAAAACTAGTATGGAAATTGGTTCCTCTCAAGGAAACACTGAAAATGAACCCCAATAAGTATCATGTTTAAATCTAGAGAAGAACTGGTTTGCTCATCCACATACCTATGTCCACCAATGTGAAATCAATAACTATTATATAAACAATACCAATACAAATACAGTCATATTCTCAAATAATTTACAATATCAATCACCCATCTATCAAGGTCAAACCACATTAAAATAAACCTTGTAAATCACCTTGGTGTAAAAAGACCTTTTAAAAAAATTCATCAAAAACACTTTCAACATAAAATTAATTTTTAAGGAAACCTATTTAAAACCAAACCCTCTTTGAAGTCATTTTATAATCAATACCCCCTTTCAAATATTCTATCGAACACATTTAAGCAAAAAAAAATATCATTTCAATGGATAAATCACTTGAAAATATCATTTAAAACATTACAATCCAAGAACTATATTAAAACATCATACAGTGGGCCTTAATAACACTTATAAAATACAATATAAATATAAAACAATTATATCCCTGAGCTTATGGTTTGTTAAGGAAAAGTCCCATTATGTAGAAACACGCACCAAAAACCAAAGTTAAACTCATTACCTTTGTCAGAAATCATAAGAAATGGGTATAATGGATCCCCAAAAAACTAGATATATAGGAAATTAAATTAAAAATCCACCCCTAACCATTGTTTCAGACCATGTGGCCACTTAGGGTTCCAATCCTCCATGAAAATGTAGAAACATAAAGAAGGAGAGGAAGAAACAATTAAAGGGAATTCAATATTTCCATGAAGGAAATTGCCAAAGTGTGAAGGAATAAACTGAGGTAATTCAAGAAGAAGACCCTGCATGGCTGAAAAAAAGGACATCCATGTAATGTGGTGGAGAAATTAGTGTAAAAGAGGTTTAAAAGGATAATTAAAATAAGTTAATTTCCATGTTATTAATAAGATGGATAGCGGTTCATGGTTTGGTCGCATGATTAGAAAAACTATGTTTCAACAGTATGGGTCACCCCAACATTTTAAAATCAGGTGCAAGGTTCCTTAGGGAGTAGTTTATGATTATAAAAACCATTTTTTAACCATATAAAATCTCAATTCCCCACAAAACACCACTCTTACATGGTTATATGAAGGGTTACTACTAACCGTGTACACCAAGGTATTCCTCCAAAATTCGATATTTCTAACCCCCAAATCCCAAGAACCCTAATAACCAAAGTAATAATAAATAAAACTTAAATAAATATATTCCAGTGATCTACTGGGTAAAAATATTTATTTTTGATGTTTTTATCCATTAACTCTTTGATATCTCATTTATATGAATCCATGTACTGATAAACATTCATGGGATTCGCCTTCAAATAGCCTTTATTATGTGTAACCTATATTCTTTTTATTCAGAGGATAAAATTTTAATAACATACATTTTCTTTATAAAGAAAAATTAACTTGGTTGTAATTTTTTAAATAGTAATGTATTAACATTAAAATCTATTCATTCATTATATGTATACATTAAGTTACATATTTTTTACCCCAATTTCTTGATATGTTACTATATGTATAGACTTAGTTAGTGTAATATAGGTGGAAACAAATATTTGTCTCTAAAACATTAGTATAATTTATCATATACTAAGTACGGAGTAATTGTTGATATTTTATCCATCAATTTATGTTGTATTGATGTGAGGCCTTTTAATTAAATTTATGACGTATGGAATGTTATACTTCATTATAATGTTATATTTGATGAATTATTGATTGGTAATTATATAAAATTCATATTAATTTCATGATAATTATTTCATGGTTATGTTATTGGTAAGTTGAAACTTCCAAGATATGTTAACCATTGCTGGGTTATTTGAGTTCACCTACTTATTTATATTTCCTAGTTTCATCAAAGAGTTTCAGAATATTTTATATTTGAGATTTATGTAAAATTATCATTCCCATGGAGTATAGAATATAATGGTTAATATTATATATAGTCTATTGTGACAATTATTTTTTTAATCTTTATGAAAGATCATATGAAATTATTTATTTAAAAAAAATTCATAGACTCTAAGTGACTGTAGTAAGGTAAATCACACCAACCACAATCAAATTACAAAATAAATCATAGAACATTTACAAACATCATTTTCATTATGTATTTATCCTTTCATTAAATCACCACATATCCTTATATATCAATTTAAATGAGTATTTTAGTTTTAATATCATATATCACCATAATAAACCTCAATTTAAAGCCTTGGTATCCAAGAAAATAACCTAGAAATCCCAGGGTCAAAGCAATATTGTCTCATCACTCATAATTTCGAATTAATTTTTTTATTTCTAATAAATTTACATGTATGAAAACATGATTATGATATCACTATATACTTAATATTTAATATATCCTAATTATAGTTTAAGATTTCACTACAACATTTTCATAACATGAGTATCGTGAAAATAATGGTGTGGGGTTAATTATGAGTCTTTTTTCTTTCCCTCCAAAATGGACAATTGAATAATATTAAAAGAATAATATTGAGCATGGTAATGATATTTTATATATCAAGTGATATGAAATCATGGTGGTGGGATGAAATGATCAAGTCATATAGTCAGGATACAGTGTCACTATTTGTTAATCATGATGAAAAAACATGTCATGAAGTTTCAAACCAAAGATGATTGATTGCTACTCATAGATGTACATATAACATGGGTAAATTGCCAATAATATTTTCATATTTCATAAAAATTTGTGGTTATAATCCAAATAACATATGGTGATAATATTTCTTAATCATGACACTCATAAATATATTTATTTTAGAATGTATCAATATCCGAACTTATACAATTATATCTACATTTCATGTTTTTTCATGAGAAAATAGAAAAGTAAAATTATCTTATCAAGTGAATAAACACAAAAAAAGGATAATTTAAATTTTTAACAATGTAAAATAATAAATTTAAGAGGTAGAAATGTGTTGTCACGACCCGTCCTTGGGGCCCGTGTCGTGACTACCCCAAACCCGCCTTCCATAGGCCAGGGGCTGGAGACTAGCACCAAGGCGTAAAATCCCGGTAAAAGGGAAGGCATTGCCTTTGTAAAGTAAATGAACACCACAGAGTAAGCAACATAAGAAGTAAACACTAAGTAAATGCTGGTACAACAGTAAGTGCGGAAAAAGTAAATGAGCCAGTATACAAACCCAAACTAAAAGTAAAGTACAACTCGAAAAGGAAAATGGCAACTGTAAAGTAAAGCCGCAACGCCGAGCTGTCCACTGAAATCCCACCTGAAGGGTGGGTACAGATAGCTCCACTGCTCCTCGGGTCCCGCAGTCCGCTCCGAGTATGTTCCACCCAGTGGTCCACCTCCAGGTACTGTCCTGCTCTCCAAGCCTCAACCACGATCAACGTTTTCTGTCATCTGCAACCAACACAATGTAATACAGGCATAACCCGTGCAAGGGTGAGTATAAGCTACTCAGTAGGGACCCCGAGACCCCCGAAGGTCTCCCAAAATCCACAAAGGATAAACCACAAAGGAAAGATACAATCACGAAGTAACAACCTACACTGCTTAGGTATATGCCCATACATATACCTAAGTCATCAATTCCAATACGCTCCAACCTCTGAGCCCATGTACAACCCAGTCCACGCAGAAAAGTATAGGTATTCCACATAGGGAAGAAAAACGTAATCCACATAGGATAGAACAACACAATACACATAGGAAAGTAAACAGGATTCAGCTCACATAGGTATACTTCTTCGAAAGACGATAGAGATGATCACTGATCCATATAAGTCGTCGGACCCACAAAGGATCGATAGGTACTAACCCCCGCAAAGACCCACACAGGATCGGTAGGACACTAACCCCCGCAAAGACCCACACAGGATCGAACCCACACAGGATTCGTAGGCGCTGCCTCACATAGAACCGCTGAGCGCTGACCCACACAGGATCAGACCCACACAGGATCGGTATCACTGATCCACATAGGATCGCTGAGTGCTGTAGTCGTCGCCATCGAATCCACTGAGGATCTATGTACAGTCGTCGTCGTCACAGTAGCATTCGCAGCCAGCACAAGGGTTCTCGCACATAGCAAGCTCGTTCAAGAGGGTCCGCTCCACAAGCCGAGAGGCTGATACATCAACTGACACATAGTCCAGAGTTGATGTATCCAAAAGTTCTGTATCGTCAACAGGAACTCATCGTCACAGACGGCGCGTCAATTGGACGCCCGGTCTGTGAGTTATTGGCTTTTTCGTCCCAGGGGCCCGGTTGGTTTTTAAGGAAACACCAACCTGACCATACTCCACCTGCGTCCAAACCTTGGGCGTAGTATTCCAAAAGATCTGTCTCACTTATAGAAAATCAACAAAGTCGACGGCACGTCAATCCGACGTCCGTAGCTCAAGATATGAGTGTTTCCGCTCCGAGGGCCCGGTTGGTTTCGTGTACGAACCAACCCGGCCTAACTCAAAGTATTCCAAAACCTTGAGTGCGATATACCAAAACGACCGTCTCGATCCAAGGATCGCATCGCCGCTGACGTCGCATCGTTCGGAGGCACGTAGCTCAAGATACGGGTAAAAGACCGAAAACAGTCTGAAGATGGGGGTTTCGGGCCCGGACCGACCCGGCCCGAGACCCCCCCGGTCGGCCCGAATCGGGTCGACCCGCCCCGGTCCGGGTCGGACCGGCTGGGCACAGCGCGCCCAGCGCGCTGCCGTCTCGGCCAGCGGCCGAGCCGTTTCGGCAAAGGGGGGCGCCTGCCCCCCTGTGTAACCCCCCCCCCCCCCCCATTGATAGGGGGACGTTTGAAGACCGGCCGGGGGAATTTAATTCCCCCGACTCCTCCCTGTCCAGCCGGCCCGACCTGGCTGTCCGGTTCCTACACAACGGAACCGGCGATGGCCAGTCCCCTTCCAGCTCCGATGTCGGTGGCCCGGTCCGGCCGCCGGTCACCTTGCTCCGCCGTGGCCCGGAACCGGCCGCGACCCTTGTCGTCCGGCGCAGCGCGACGACGCCGCGCCCCTCCGCCGCGGCCCCGGAACCGGTCGCGATATTTCGGGTATCTCTGACGCGGCGCGATGGCGTCGCGTCCTTGGATTAATTCGCGGCGCGGCGCGACGGCGTCGCGTCCTTGGTCTTCTTTCCACGACGCGGCGCGATGGCGCCGCGCATTTTCCTTTCTCTTGATTCCATGTGGTGAGACGGCACCACGCCTTCCCGTACCAAACCACAAAGGAATCAATCATGAAATAAGGATGAGGGTCGGCCATGTTTGTGCGGTCCGGACCCCTCGCGTTATTCGATAACAAATGGTTTTAATCCATGAAGATCGTCAAGTTGGTATTCACGAACAAAATAAATAAATAAAACCCCTACCTCGGTTTCAAGAACGGTGCACGTCAACGAGCCGCGGAAGACGAGCGTCGCGGAGGTCGGGCATCGCGGAAAAAGAACGTCGACGTCGCGAAGTGAGGATTCAAAGACGTTGACGGAGATTTTGTCACGGAAAACCGTCGCGGAAGAAGAACATCGTGGAAGAAGTTCTCCGTGTTCTTCGGCGGAGATGTTCTTCGTTGAAGAACGGTGTTCTTCGTCGGAGTCCGAGGTGTACTTCACGTTCTTTGTCGAAGAAGAAGGTGTTCTTCCCAAAACCTCTCAAGGAAAAAACTCTAACAACAAAATAAAATAAGCTCCTTTCTTATTTTATTAACACAACAACCCTTTTGAATTTCAAGAGTTTGAAATTCAATTAACCACACACAACTCGCCTCATTAAACTTATTACATTAAAGTCATAAGTTATAACTTAAGTTAACAAAATTAAAGTGGGAGTTGAGGGGGGTTAGAGGATATGAAGGGGTGGGGTTCGTGTGGGCCCCACCACCCTCATAACCTCCCAAGGGAGGTTGGGTGGTTACCCAACTTCCATCATGAACTAAACACTTAGAAAAAGATAAAAATTTGTAGAATAATTATAAAAAAAACTTCCACAACTTTTATCATCCACACGCGTGACAACGTAACTCCGGAACAGGAGTTCCTAAGCAATTATCAGTGCTACGGTTCCATCGGTGTCCTCAGAATTCGATTCTGGGCACCAGTTCAAAAGTTAGAAATTCCCGCTCATTCGTTCACTGAACGTACCCGAGCTAAATTTCGAATAGAAATTCCGGGCACTCCGGACCTCGGAATCAAGTGCCGTCTGAAACTGCGCTCTTGTAAAATCCCAAAGAAAATTAAGAAAGAATTTCCCTTGAATTTTACGGGTCTTTACATTAATCCCACATCAAGGCTTTACGTCCCCGTAAAGATACATCGAAAACTAGGGAAACCAATGTGGGTACTGAGCACGCATCTGAGCCTCCCGCTCCCAAGTGCTCTCCTGGAGGTTCCCGTGTTGCCATCTGATGCGCACTAGAGGAATTGACCGTCCACGTTGGACCCGCTCCTGTCGATCCTTGATCTCCACCGGGACCTCCGCAAAAGTCTCCCCATCCTCAACATCTAGCTCCCCATGGTCAATGATGTGCGTCGGGTCGTGCACATATCTCCTCAGCTAAGATACGTGGAAGACGTCGTGCACCCGGTACAACTGAGGTGGTAGATCCAGGCGATAAGCCACCTCGCCAATCCTGCTGAGGACCTGGAATGGTCCGATGAAGCGTGGAGACAACTTGCCGCCTCAGCCAAATCTCCGTAATCCACGTCAAGGTGAGACACGCAAGAAGACGTGGTCGCCATCCTCGAACTCTAGTGGCCTCCGCCTCCTGTCAGCGTAAGACTTCTGCCGGCTCTGAGCTGTCCTCATCCGCCCCTAGATGACCTGGACCTTCTCTGTCATGGCATGGACCATCTCTGATCCCACAAGTGCTGACTCCCCAGGGTCTGTCCAGCACAAAGGAGATCTGCAAGGTCTGTCGTACAACACCTCATATGGTGCCATCCCGATGGTGGAGTGGTAGTTTTTGTTGTACGCAAACTCCACCAAGGGTAGGTGGTCCTCCCAACTACGACCAAAGTCGAGGACGCATGCGCGGAGAATGTCCTCGAGAGTCTGAATGGTCCTCTCCGTCTGACCATCCGTCTGAGGGTGAAAGGTTGTGCTTAGACGTAGCTGCGTCCCGAATGCCTCCTGCAATCCCTTCGATAGCTGGGAAGTAAAATGAGCATCTCGATCGGAGATGATAGATGATGTCACACTGTGAAGCCGAACAATCTCCTGAACGTAAAGATGTCCCAAGCTCTCCACTGAGCCCTGCTCTCTGATGGGTAAGAAGTGAGCTGACTTGGTGAGTCGGTCGAAAATCACCCAGATGGAGTCGTGACCTCTGGAAGTGCGTGGAAGTCCAGTCACGAAGTCCATAGATATCCCGTCCCACTTCCTCTCCGGGACCTCCAAGGGATGTACCAAGCCTGCTGGTACCTGATGCTCTGCCTTCACCTGCTGGCAGGTGAGGCATTGAGAAACGAACTCTGCCACAGCCTTCTTCATGCCTGGAAACCAGTGTTGTCGTCTGAGATCCTGGTACATCTTCGCCACTCCGGGATGTACCTCCAAGGGAGAAGTGTGAAACTCTCTCAGCAACTCTTCCCGTAAAGTAATTGGTACCAAGGTACGTCCTCTGAAAAGGATGTTGTGCTCTTCTCCAAAGGAGAAACCATCAGGTTCCTGTCCTGAGGATATCTGTGCACGCTGCGTCTCACAGTTAGTGTTCCCACATTATGCCTCTCTGACCTACTATAGTAGTGGAGGAGTAACTGTGAGAGACTAAAGGAAGGCTGCTCCATCTCTATCCACAAAGGATATCTGTAAAGAGGTTAGCTGCTCTGCCGCCTCCTCAAGTAGCTGAATGGTCGTCCTCCTGCTGAGGGCATCGGCCACCATGTTCCCCTTTCCAGGAGTATAGACTATCTCAAATTCATAGTCCTGGAGGAACTCGAGCCATCGCCGCTGTCTCAGATTCAGATCCTTCTGAGAGAAGATGTATCTGAGACTCTGATGGTCATAAAAGACTCTAAAGCGCTCACCAATCAGATAGTGTCACCACGTCTTTAGGGCGAAGACCACTACTGCTAACTCCAGGTCATGGGTAGCGTAGTTCTGCTCATGCGGCCTCAACTGACGTGATCTATAGGCGATCACTGCCCACTCCTGCATCAGGACACAACCGAGTCTGGTCCCTGATGCATCGCATTAGACTACATACCCTACTCCCTCCTCAGGAAACCTCAAGATAGGTGCGCTGGTCAATCTCTATCTCAGCTCCTGGAAGTTCTGCTGACATCTATCTGACCACACAAAGGGTTTCCCCTTCTTCGTCAAAGCTGAGAGTGGTGCTGCAACTCTGGAGAAGTCTGGCACTAATATCTGGTAGTATCCAGCTAGACCCAAGAAACTCTGCACCTCCTTCACACTCCTGGGTGGCTCCCAAGCGAGTACTGCCTCGATCTTCGCAGGATCCACTGCAACTCCCGCCTCAGAGATGACGTATCCAAAGAAGTGGACCTCGCGTATCCAGAACTTGCACTTCGAGAGCTTACCATAAATCCGTTTCTCTCAGAGTGTGTCTAGTACAACCCGTAAGTGGTAGGCGTGTTCCTCCTCAGTCGTCGAGTAAATCAAAATTTCGTCGATGAAAACCACGAAAAATCGATCGAGGTATGGCTGAAAGATCCTGTTCATGAGGGCCATGAACACTTCTGGAGCATTGTTTATGCCGAAAGGCATAACCAAGAACTCATAGTTGCCATACCGACACCTGAAGCCCGTCTTCTGCACGTCCTCGTCTCGAACTCTGAGCTGGTGATAGCCTGACCTGAGATCTATCTTCGAGAAACACCATGCTCCCTTGAGCTGATCGAAGAGGTCATCAATCCTCGGTAGCGGATACTTGTTCCTCATTGTCACCTGGTTTAGGCGACGATAGTCGACACAAAGTTGCAAGCTCCCGACCGCATTCTTGGCGAACAATATCGGGGAAGCCCAGGGTGAAACAATGGGTCAGATGAATCCCTTGCCCTGCAAGTCCTCCAATTGTACCCGTAGCTCTCGAAGCTCGATGGGGGCCATCCGATACACTGGAGTCGATATCAGGGTTGTCCCGGGGTACATGTCAATATAAAAGTCTACCTCTCTGTGAGGAGGTAGCCCTGGAACATCGTCTGGGAAAACATCCGCAAACTGATCCACCACTGCAGTAAAACCAGGACTCTGCACGTCAACTGCTCCTAGGATGAGGCTAGTCAACTGATGAGTGATGGGTTGTCCTCCCCTCTGCGAGAGTCCATCCTGTGCTTCAAAGGCTCCCTTCTCGCCGGTGAAGGTGAACCTGCTCCCGTCGGTGCGTACACATCGCACCTTGCGCCTAAAACAGTCAATCTGTGCATGGACCGTAGACAACCAATCCATGCCCAAGATGACGCCGTAAGGCCTCGACGCCGCTACAAGAAGATCCCAGCCGAAGCTCTCACCTCCTAGAGTAAGCTCACACTACCGGCACCAGTGCGTAATCGTCGAGTCTGCTCCCGTAGGAGTCTCTAGCCGTAAGGATCGAGCCAACGACTCTGTCGGAATCTCCGAGCTCCGAACAAGGGCAGCGGCTAAGAAAGAGTGACTCGCTCCTGTGTCTATAAGTACTACAGCAAGGGTGGAATAGACATAAATAGTACCTAGAATCATCTCGGGCGCGCCGTGGTCGTAGGCCTCCACTGCCTGGAGTTGTGCATGTCTCTGCCCGCCAGCTCCCTGTGGTCGGGGTGGACCTCCTGGTGGTGGTGGTGGTGGTAGAGCCTCAAAGCGTCGCCCACCACCTGTTTCTCGGCCATCTCCTCTGCCTCGTCCGCCTCCTCCCTACAGACCGCCATGGTTGACCCTCTGTCTCTGCCTCGGTGGTCCCTCAACCGTCTGCTGCTCCTCGGCACGGCGGGTTGGGTAGTCACGAGCCATGTGGCCCTGCCCGCCGCACGAGTAGCACTACCTGCCTCTCGAAAGACTGACTCCGTGATGCGTGCCCCACACTGTTGAACCAGTGTCCTGAGGTCATTTTCCTGAGGGTCTGGTCTGCCTGGACACCTGAGTCATCCGTCGGCTGCCTGCTGCGGAAGACTCTACTACCTGCCGCCCTGCGGTAGGTCTCGCTGCTGATGAAGGCTAAGCAAGGAAGCTCTCGATCAAAAGAGCTCACTCCAGTACTCCTGTCTGAGTCGGAATGCTGAGGGAGATCAGCGATGCCCTGATATCGTGTCTCAATCCCTGCTCAAAGGTCCGGGCCCAGAAGAATGGGTCTCGTACCATGTCGGTCGAGTAGAGTGAGAGATCGGTAAATCTCGCTGAGTACTGGGCGACCGTCATGCTGCCCTGCCGTAGCTGAAGAAACTCCTGAATGCGCACCGCACGGAGGGTGGCTGGGACAAACTCTGGGCGGAAGAGGCTCTCAAAGTCTGTCCAGAGTAGAGATGTCTCATCGTGCACCTGGAGCATCAAGCTCCACCATCGGCCCGCTTATGCGTGCAGTAGACTCACTGCGAGGATCACCATGAGGTCTGCTGGTGTCCTCACGAATCGAAAAACTCTCACCACTGCCTCCAGCCAGTCCTTGGCTGCCTGGGGGTCCGTCTCCCCATGGAACCTGGGCGGTCGCTGGCGCTGGAACTCATGCAGTGAACTGAGGCGACGTGCATCGTCAGCGGCTGGTGCTGGAAGCATCGGTGGCTCGGCGGGTAGAGCTACCGCCAGTGCCACTGCTGACAAAGGGCCCTGCACCGAGGCCTCGTCGCTCGGTGGGCTGTCGTCACGCTCGACTCTCGGAACCCTAGCTGGTTGCCGTCGTGGGGCCATTCTGAAAAGAAACTGGAGTGCCACGGTCAGAACAGTATACCTGGTGAGCTGACACATAGTAATCAAAATGAAAACATGAAACACACATGCAATCAATGTTTTCGTGCATTAAGTCGGAAATCAGGAGTTAGGGTCCTGGTCTACGGATATGTCGGCCGCCGCACCAACACTGGACTCCCTGGACTGATAACCACACCTAATACTCTTAACATTATTGCTTCACATAGAAGAAAGATCAGAGTCTGCGGTAGAACCGAACTCTTTTGATACCAATTTGTCACGACCCGTCCTTGGGGCCCGTGCCGTGACTACCCCAAGCCCGCCTTCCATAGGCCAGGGGCTGGTGACTAGCACCAAGGCATAAAATCCCAGTAAAAGGGAAGGCATTGCCTTTGTAAAGTAAACAAACACCATAGAGTAAGCAACAGAAGAAGTAAACACTAAGTAAAAGCTGGTACAACAGTAAGTGCGGAAAATGTAAATGGGCCAGAATACAAACCCAAACTGAAAGTAAAGTACAACTCGAAAGGGAAAACATAAATTGTAAAGTAAAGCCGCAACACCGAGCTGTCCACTAAAATCTCACCTGAAGGGTGGGTACAGATAGCTCCACTGCTCCTCGGGTCCCGCCGTCCGCTCTGAGTATGTTCCGCCCAGTGGTCCACCTCCAGGTACCGTCCTGCTCTGCAAGCCTCAACCACGATCAACGATGTTCATCATCTACAACCAAAACAACATATTGCGGGCATAGCCCGTGCAGGGGTGAGCATAAGCTACTCATTAGGGACCCCGAGACCCCCGAATGTCTCCCAAAATCCACAAAGGATAAACCACAAAGGAAAGATACAATCACGAAGTAACAACCAACACTGCTTAGGTATATGCCCATACATATACCTAAGTCATCAATTCCAATACGCTCCAACCTCCGAGCCCAAGTACAACCCAGTCCAGACAGGAAGGTATACATATTCCACACAGGGAAGCAAAACGTAATCCACATAGTATAGCACAACACAATCCACACAGGAAAGCAAACAGGATTCAGCTCACACAGGTATACTTCTTCGAAAGACGATAGAGATGATCACTGATCCATCTAAGTCGTCGGACCCACAAAGGATTGATAGGTACTAACCCCCGCAAAGACCCACACAGGATCGGTAGGACACTAATTCCCGCAAAGACCCACATAGGATCGGACGCACACAGGATCTGTAGGCACTGGCTCACACAGAACCGCTAAGCACTGACCCACACAGGATCGGTAGCACTGATCCACATAGGATCGCTGAGTGTTGTAGTCGTCGCCGTCGAATCCACTGAGGATCTCTGTACAGTCGTCATCGTCACAGTAGCAGTTGCAGCCAGCACTAGGGTTCCCGCACACAGCAAGCTCGTTCGGGAGGGTCCGCTCCATGAGCCGAGAGGCTGATACATCAACTGACACATAGTACAGAGTTGATGTATCCAAAAGTTCTGTATCGTCAATAGGAACTCAACGTGGCAGATGGCGCGTCAATCGGACGCCCGGTCTGTGAGTTATTGGCTTTTTCGTCCCAGGGGCCCGGTTGGTTTTTAAGGCAAAACCAACCCAACCATACTCCAACTGCGTCCAAACCTCGGGCAGAGTATGCCAAAAGATCCGTCTCACTTAGAGAAAATCAACAAAGTTGATGGCACGTCCATCAGACGTTCGTAGCTCAAGATATGAGTGTTTCCGCTCCGAGGGCCCGGTTGGTTTCGTGTACGAACCAACCAGGCCGAACTCAAAGTATTCCGAAACCTTGAGTGAAATATACCCAAACAACCGGCTCGATCCAAGGATCGCATCGCCGCTGACGGCATGTCGTTCGAAGGCCCGTAGCACAAGATACGGGTAAAAGACCGAAAATAGTCCGAAGATGGGGGTTTCGGGCCCGGACAGACCCGGCCCGAGACCCCCCAGTCGGCCCGAACCAGGTCGACCCACCCCGGTACGGGTCGGCCTGGCCCGGCTTGGCGTACCGGCTGGGCACAGCGCGCCCAATGCGCTACCGGCTCGGCCACTGGCCGAGCCGTTTCGGCAAAGGGGGGGCGCCTGCCCCACTGTGTAACGGTGCCCCCCCCCATTGATGGGGGGCCGTTTGAAGACCGGATGGGGGAATTTAATTCCCCTGGCTCCTCCCTGTCCGATCGGCCTGACCTGGTTGGCCGGTTCCTGCACAACGGGACCGGTGATGGCCGGTCCCCTTCCAGCTCCGACGCCGGCGGCCCGGTCCGGTCGCCGGTCACCTTGCTCTGCCGCGGCCCGGAACTGGCCGCGGCCCTTATCGTCCGGCACGGCGCGATGACGTCGCGCCCCTCTGCCGCGACCCCAGAACCGGTCGTAGTATTTTGGTTGTCTCCGACGTGGCGCAATGGCGTCTCGTCCTAGGATTAATTCTCGGCACGGCGCGACGGCGTCGCGTCCTTGGTCTTCATTCCACGGCGCGGCGCGACGGCGCCGCGCATTTTCCTTTCTCTTGATTCTGCGTGGTGCGACGGCACCACTCCTTCCCATATCAAACCACAAAGGAATCAATCATGAAATAAGGAGGAGGGTCGGCAGTGTTTGTGCGGTCTGGTCCCCCCGCGTTATTCGATAACAAATGGTTTTAATCCACGAAGATCGTCAATTTGGTATTCACGAACAAAATAAATAAATAAAACCCCTACCTCGGTTTCAATAACAGTGCACGTCAACGAGCCGCGGAAGACGAGCGTCGCGGAGGTCGGGCGTCGCGGAAAAAGAACGTCGACGTCGCGAAGCGAGGATTCGAAGACGTTGATGGAGATTTCATCACGGAAAACCGTCGCGGAAGAAGAATGCCGTGGAAGAAGTTCTCCGTGTTCTTCAGCGGAGATGTTCTTCGTCGAAGAACGGTGTTCTTCGTCGGAGTCCGAGGCGTTCTTCACGTTCTTCGTCGAAGAAGAAGGTGTTCTTACCAAAACCTCTCAACGACAAAACTCTAACAACAAAATAAAATAAGCTCCTTTCTTATTTTATTAACACAACAACCCTTTTGAATTTCAAGAGTTTGAAATTCAATTAACCACACACAACTCACCTCATTAAACTTATTACATTAAAGTCATAAATTATAACTTAAGTTAACAAAATTAAAGTGGGAGTTGAGGGGGGTTAGAGGATATGAAGGGGTGGGGTTCGTGTGGGCCCCACCACCCTCATAACCTCCCAAGGGAGGTTGGGTGGTTACCCAACTTCCCTCAAGAACTAAACACTTAGAAAAAGATAAAAATTTGCAGAATAATTATAAAAAAAACTTCCACAATTTTTATCATCCACACACGTGACAACGCAACTACAGAACAGGAGTTCCTAAGCAATTACTGGTGATGCGGTTCCATCGGTGTCCTCGGAATTCGATTCCGGGCACCGGTTCAAAAGTTAGAAATTCCCGCTCATTCGTTCACTGAACGTACCCGAGCTAAATTTCGGATAGAAATTTCAGGCACTTCGGGCCTCGGAATCAAGTGCCGTCTGAAACTGCACTCTTGTAAAATCCCAAAGAAAATTAAGAAAAAATTTCCATTGAATTTTACGGGTCTTTACATGTGTGATGAATCATTTTTTAATCAATGAGAAACCAAGTTATCCACACACACAGATACAAATTTATAATGTAATCCCTGGAGTTTTATCAAATAACTTAGTATTTTTTCTCATCAATGGTTTATATGGGTTTCTATATAGCATGAACTAATGAGATATAGCTTGAGTTTAATTTTTTTATATTTTATTTTATTGCTTTTGTTTCTTGAATCCTAATACAAAATAAGTTCCCAAAAACTTCAAAAAATAAAAAATAAATTCTCATTTTATAAAATATAAATATTGTTCTTTTTGAAAAATGATATTTTCTATGAAATAACATTTCTATATATTTCCTTTTATCTAATAATTTCATTTAATGGCACCAATATTTTAAATTATAAATATTTTCAAATTATAGGTGTTCATGGTCTATTTAAATCATTTAAGGACATCAATTTCAATAAACTAACTGGGGAAATTTAACTTCATTGAAAACTTAAATTACTTGATAATTAATCCATGACCAACATAAACTAAAATTATTAGTTTATATTAGTTACAACCAGTTTATATATTTTAAGGAAACATGGAATAAATTTAAAATATGTAAGAGTGATTCAAAAATGGTAAAACACTAAATATTTATAACCAATGATGTTAAAAAACATGAAAAACAATGTAAAATAACAAATAGAGGGAATATATCTAAAAATTATCAATCATATTCTAAAATAAATAATATAGTTCGATAGATAACGAAAATAAACAAATGGAAAATATATAAATTGAATTAATAATTTGGTGGAAACATTCAATTTGATATATGACTTATATTCATTTACACATCACATATGTTCATCATGTTTTATTATAGTTAAAAAACAATAATGATTTATGTTATGTTCAACATTAATCACAGATAAATATTTCTCACTTAGTATTTCTACTGTGATTTATATACTTCATTTAATTTTTTATCTTTGGTTGAGATAAGTTGAGAATGGTTAATTTTACCAATATTTAACTAAATTAGAAAATCAAATTGCATAAAATTCATTATTTTCCTTAAACAAATTATTAGATTTAAACCAAATTTTTTTTGTTCAAGTTCATTCAATGTGATCGTTTTTGTCTGTTTGGTTAATCTTATACACCTCTACTATAATTACCAAGCTAGATCCAAGGGTTGGGGTTCCATAAACATTAGTCATAACCAGGTTAGTCACCTAAACTTGATTGTCTCAGATGCTTTTAGAGAGCTCAATCGGGTGGCAGATGCTTTGTCCAAGAAGGCAATCATGGCGATGGATATGGCATGGTCGTCTATGGTCCCAAAATATTTCTCTTCACTAATAGAGGCAGATATGCATGGTGTTTTGTACTCTAGGTCTTTTAATACTCCCTTTTTTTCCTGACTCTCTTTTTTCTTTTGCTTAATAAAATTTTTCTTGGGACTTGTTTTGACTGGATCCTAGACTTTCTTGGTTATGGGCACACAAAAAAATAATTTTTCTTATTAAATAAATTAAAATGAACATGAACCTATTAATTCCTATTTATTATCCCCACCAATCCTAGAAGGTCCAAATGGATTGAAAAAAATATATAAGCTAAAAAACATATTACCCCTTACTATATCTCTAGTGAAAAAATTTCAACTCTTTTGGAGATTGTTAAATTTATCGTAAAATCAATTATTCATTATGTTGAGGCAAGTGGACACTTAATCTAGTCTTATAAGCAATTTTTTTGTATATGTGAAATGTGAATTCCAAAATAATTAAATATGGTGGACTACCACAACATAATCTCTGATCATAAATATGATTCATGTTAATCATGATAAACAATGACCATAGTTAAATGACCTTGTTAACATATTTGTGAAGGATGTGCCTGATCCATAAAGATTATGATTCCAACAATAAGTAGTTATAAATAAAAATTATGTTTATATAGTTCTTGATAATGATTATTGAAAATAACACTTCTAATAAGTGTATAAATATTAAATATTAACCAAACTATTTTTAGCACTTATTTAAGTGATTTTATTTTTGATTTTATAGGTATGGGTTATGATAAAGAGAACAAACACCACTTGTTTTTTCAAAAAAAAATCCTTATAAAGATAAAAAACACACTTTAATTGAGTGGTTAATTGAAGTCTATATGTGATAATTATTTTTTATCCCACTTGAAGAATTATGTTATTTGGGACATATAAAGCCTAAAAAATCAAAGTATCAAAGTATACAACATAAATATGAAATATTCATAGTAGAAATCAAACTATTATATATTAAAAAAATCCAAATGAAAATAATAATCACATATAAAAATAAAATTACTAAATTTAAAAATGTATAGGGTGTCGAGAAAAAACTTGAATACCCAAAAATGATATCATTATCAATATATTTTAAATTCATAGAAATCCTTCAATTTTATCCAAATTGGAAGAAAGACCTGTAAACATGAGAATAGTAATATCAGTTTCTCACCTAGAACATCCTTAAATATATACCTAGTGTAAGGTATCATGTTCTAAACCTGCATATTATTTTATTGTATGCTCTCCAAAAAAAATGATACTCTAGCACAAAGATTTAATTTTATCATATGATCTTAAATAACTCCACCCCATGATTTCATCAATAATACTGATGAAATATACAATATATCACATGAAAAATTTTCAATCTTAATTGATCATAAAATATATATTCATTCCCCGAAATCTCATCAATCATAAAGAATCAAACAAAGAAATATTTTCATAGAAAAACTAAGATCCTTACAATATAAACCTCTCTAGAAGGTATCTCTTATAACACATGGAAAAATATTACAAATGTGAGTAATCAAAGGGAAAACAATTCCCACACAGGTTCACTCATAATAAACTTTTCTAAAAATGTAATTTCAATCATTCTACTCTTCCAAGAAAATGAGAATTAAATTTATAAATTTCCACTATAAAAAACTACAATTTTCATATTTTAAATTATTTGTGTTCAGTTGAAATAGTATAGGATGATTCTCATCATCTTATAATGTATTCATATTAAAATTCAATGGTTTGATGTCCATTCCACAAGATAACTCTAAATATCTATTGAATGTACTTCAATGTATCCTCCTATTGTAATAGAATAAGTTATATCTAACAATTTTATCAAACATTAAAAATAATGTATATTAAACTAGAACATGAAAATTTTAAATAAACATTTCAAGATGTATAAAACATGTAATAAGTATATTTTTATTTTTTTAAAAAGGATATAAGAGTGTTATTTGATCCAAAAATATCCCCCATTTTTAATCAGAATAAATATAAGGGAAAATAATTTTGGATGATATTTTAAAAGGAAAATTCCAATAACATCTGATGAAAAAACTCTTTCTAAGTCTTAGCATCTAAAATAATTTTTCAAAACTCTCTATTTTATCTCTTAAAAAATTTTCCTTAAAAAGATAAAACAAAAACATCAGTAAATCAAAAGACAAACTTATTCTTCTAAAATTTTTCCTCCTTTTTTATTTTCAAAAAAACCATAATAAGATGTAAGTATGTGGAAGAAGAATTTTTATACAATAAGTAAAATAAAAAGTAAGACTTGTCTTTCCCCTTTTATTCTATAATTTCTCCCCTCATAATATTTCTCGATTTTTTATTTTCAATAATATAATGGATAGGAGTAATATTTTCTATAAATTCTAAGGTTTACTATTTTCCAGTATTTCTACCCCTATCTAAGAAATTATATCAAAATAAATAATTATAAAAAATACTATATAATATAGTTAGAAAATATTCAATTGTAATTAGTGATATTCAAATATTAATAATTAAAATTTCAATAAAAACCTTCAAAATTGAGTTTATACAGTCATTTAATTGAATGAAAACATAAATTATGAATCTATTATTTTTTAAAAGTTTTAACCATCATATTTTCTAACTTTTTTATCCTCTTACGGAGTCCTTTCAATGAAATTTTTCAATCCTTCACTTCTTTACTTAAATAATCTGTCTATTTTTTAGGTTAATTCAATATATACTCTTATTATTTATGTTTTCATTAATTATAATCCTACCTTTAATCTAGAACCTTAAAATCATTATTTCAATGACTAGCATAAATGATTGATTGATCAAGATCATTTCTCTATGTAGAACTCATGTTTAATAGGTTATAAATTTTATTTTCATAAGAATTTTCATTATTTTCTATCATATTAATATTATAGAAATGAAAAAAGTTGAATTCATTAAATTTTCCAACAAACATTTTCATCTCAGTCCATTGATTATGTATCTCCATTAATGTATGATATAATTTATCATTGACTGACATGTCATAAAGATGAATCATCCTTAAGTCCATATGAGGTAGAGAATATATGATATTTTAAATCTTAAAAAAATTATCCATATGTATTTATTGCTTCTATATTATTATACACCTATAATTATCCTCATAAGATATTCCCTCTAAATAACTTTTTTAGTTATCTTTAAACAGTTTCAGTTAACAAAAATAACTGATCAATAAATTTATTGAATGATTTTTATGTATAATAATTTTTATTCCTATAGGGTAATGTAAAAGACTCCAATAAATGAAATATGATATTTTTATTCTACTATTATTTGTTATTAAAATTCCATTCCTTATTACTCATTTTTTAATAAATATTATCATGTTGAAATATCTCAAGATAAATACATTTTTAATTATAAAATACAAAGAGAAGTCTGGACGATAAGATTTTAGACGGGAAACACTTCACATTAATTACAAACAATCAACTCCAAGTCTACACCCCATTATATAGGTGTTTGTGACTATCATTTGTCTTTCATTATCCAATGTTATAAATCACATAACACAAAAAAATGATTATGAAAAAAATATTTTGTAAGAATATATTTCCATCTATTAAAATTAAAATAATTATATTATGATGAGTAAAATAAAGAAGTAACACATCGAAATATCTAAATCTAAAGATTTATTATAACTAAGATAAAATTTTATTCTAAACACTTCATAAGATAAGGATAAGAAAATTTGAACCTTTTTGAATTTATCTTCTCTCATTATAGAATAATCTTGTTTCATATAAGATGATTATAGAAGTTATTCAAAATTAATATTCCAATATTCCATTGATTGTGATTATAGATGAAAATTTTTTAACACTAAAATAAATTTACATAAACTAAAAAAACTCCACCTTGATAAGGGAATTGAAATTTAAAAAAAACTTTCATGGTATAAAAAACTATGTGAAATCCTAAATCTAGTACAAGAGTAAAACTAAAAAACATCAAAGTATAAATTAAAAGTGAAATAATTTAATGACTAGTGTACATTAAAAAAATGTATTGAATATTAAAATTCAATTGTTAGTATATAGTAATTTTTTTATTAGATATTACATCTGAAGCATCCATACTTTCTTAGGTTTATATGTATTTTCAAAGAACTCCTTTAGTACTAGAATCTTTCCAGTTCATTGATATTAAATATCAGAAATTTACTTGAAATATATACTAAAGCTTTTTAGAATGGTTGAAATTTATTCAGAGAACATCGTCTCTTCCCATGTATGCCTCTTTGGAACATTGAATAGAAAGAAGAACTAATTGAAAAGAAGTACTTATTCTGGTAATGTCTACTTCTGGTGGATTTATGTCTGAGCCTATAAGTGTTCCTTTTGGGTCTTAACTTCTTATATAATTTCTTAATGTATAATTTTCCAGTGGTGAATTTAGTCAACAATTTCTTCAAAATTTCAAATTTTGATTTAAGTTTAACCACTTCACTATTTTCTCCCATAAAATATACAAACTTCCCTCTCCTTTCTGTAGATGTATTTGAAACTCTAATTTTAAATTTATCCAACTCTAACATGATTTTAACATTATCATCATTTTACTTGGCTAACTCATATTTTGACTTAGCAATGTTAACGTTCTTCATATAAGATTCATTTTTTATGTTCTGGATATTTGTTATAGAGTTTTTTATAATATATATCAACCTATGAAATATTTTACATTGGATTAATTAAAATATTACTTTATTATTAAACTTATATTCTCAATAAAGGTAACAATTTTCACCATTTATTCAAGTGTATGCGTACCATCCCCATCATCTGATAAATTTATATTCTCATCATACAGTTTAAGTGAAAAATGCATTTCAATAGATAACTATGAAAGTGTATTAGTATTTACCTTCCTCATAAAGTATAAATTATATTGTGGTTTTGTAGCATAAAAACTTAAATCCTTCCAAATTTTATCACTATTATAAACACTCTTTTTATTAGAAGAGGATATTTATTTTCTAGTGTAACAACTTGTACCCATTGATAGTACAAGCACCCCACCTTTTTAATTTAATCAATATTAGAAACTTACCCTATAACCATGGTTTATAATGAATGGTATATCCCACAAAACCTTCGATAAATGATATACTGATGGTTCTATGAATCGTGGGTCCTTAAGCCATCAATATATGTCTTTACACACAATTTCTATAGAAACCATGGGTATAGCCAATGTGGTGTTCATAATACCCATAGTTTACATTGAACCATGGGTATATATCTATACCCATGGTTGGAAGAACCATGGGTATAACTTGTCGCCTTTTACTGGATATACCAATGGTTCGTTGAACCGTTGGTATAGCTACCTGTCCCCAACAAGAAGCAGTGCCCAATCCTTCCCCACCACTCAAAAAATGCCAAAACCTATAAAAAAAATAAAAACCACAGTACACATTTAATGTAATACATATATATTATATATTTATCATTCAACCAATTAGTTTTAAAAAAAATTCAAACCATTTTCAACACTATACAATACATATACATCCACACAATCTACCAATTCATGTAATTAAACGAGATCCACGTGTCTCTTTTTTTCTAACTCAAAAATAAAGGGTATCAATGTCACCCCCATCACCATCATCCTCATCCTCATCCCCTTCTCTAACATCCTCGTCATCTCATTCACCAATATCATCATCTAGATCGCCTTCATCATAATCATCACCACCACCAACAACAACAACAATATCATCACCTTGATCACCACTGGAAAACCTTATTTCCATCACTCGGTGCATCATATATAGAACACATTATTTCAATGTATGAATCAAAAACATTAGCATCCTTTGATATAAGTTACGGACATATAACTGACATTAATTTCAAGAACTGTTTGGTGACTAGTTTATATATTTTATGCTCCTTTATAGATATTTTTTTCCTCAGATTCTTCTTAATGATTTTTTTCATCATGGTTGTTTAATAGGATTAGGAGGCACCTTATTAGGGCTAATACCTAGTGGGATTCTATGTTTTCCAGATTGAAATCAGAATTTCCCTTCATTCTCCACACCTAATACCTCTCTCAAATGATCATTTGGACCATAGTTGTCTTCCTCTTTCTGATTGAGGGCCTCTAGGGCACACTATTAAAAAAAATAAACAAGATATTTTATTATGAATTACGTGTAAAATTTTAAATATAAATAAAAGACTTACAATCTTATCTTTTGTTGTGCATTTATAATAATTCCATCCTTTTTCCTCCCACTCAAACAAAATAATTTTTCCTGATGCCCATGTCCTTCAATTCCCAATGTCACTTGATGAAAATTACATTTATTACTATTGTAGTACATTATTGAATATTATTAAATTTATAAACCTATAATTAATTAATGTTTTAGCTATTTAAGAAATTCATAAATTGGTGAAGCATCTAAATATAAATTTAATTATAAATTTAATACTTGTATAATAACATGATCTGCACATACTAGTGAGAATACTAAACATGGGTGTGATATGGATTCCTCTTTTATGCTCATCTTAGTATAATTATATTTGTGTTATTTTATTTTGTTATACAATCGCATGGTAATTTTGATCATTTATTAATTAGGTTCATCTTTTGGTTTGGTTGTTTGATAATATAGTCATTCAGTCATTTGGTCATTTGATCAATCAGTAAGAGTATTTTTTTATATTTTTTGGTTTAGTCATTTTATTCATATTGGGTTAGGTTGTTTCTTTCATTAATGAGTTACACAATTTGGTTCATTTTTGGGTGAGATATTTTGGCATATTCTTCCATTTAGTCATTTGGATAGATCATTTCAATGATTTTATGTTATGTCATATTGGTTGATTTTGGTTAGTCCATTTTCATCATTTTTTTGGTTAAGTCATTTTTGAGTTATGTAATTTGGTTTATTTTGGGAAATTTTATTTTATTCAATTTGGTTTTGGTCATTTTGGGTTTTTTTCATTTGGTTCATCATTTATTTATTTCATGTTTGATTTAGGTCATTTTATTTATTTTGGGTTATGTAATTTGGTTTATTCCAGGGTTATGTAATTTTTGGTTAGTTCATTTGGTCATTTGTTCATTTTTTTATATAACAATTGGATTACTCAGGTTTAGGTTATTTGATTTATTTTGGGTAATACATTTTTTTAATTTTGGTTTAGGTCTTTTTAGGTTAGGGTATTTTTTTCATTATTGGGTTATCCCTTTTTATGTTTGGTTATTTGGTTTATTTTTGGTTAGATCATTTGGTTTATTTTTGGGTTATGTATTTTTTTAGGTTATTACATTTGGTTTATTTTGGTCGTTTGGTCATTAGTTTGTTTTCAATTAGGTCAAATGATCAATTTTTCATTTTATTCATCTTGGTTTATGTCAATTGTTTTATTTTGGGTTCAATCATTTGGTTAATCTTTGGTTTATTTCATATTTGAGTTAGGTCATTTGGTTTATTTTGGGTTACATTGTTTAGTTCATTTTATGGTTATATAGTTTTTGGTTAGTTAATTTGGTCACTTTTTCATTCTTGGTTAGAATAATTGGTTGACATGGGTTTAGGTTATTTTGTTTATTTTGGGTTATGTTATTCGATTCATTTTGGGTTAGGACATTTTATGTTTGGCTATTTTGTTCTTTTTTGGGTTATCTCTTTTTTTATGTTAGATTATTTGGTTTATTTTGTGTTATCTAATTTGGTTTATTTTTGTGTTATATTATTTTTGGGTTATGTCACTTGGTTTATTTTGGTCTTTTGGTCATTAGTTTGTTTTATATTAGTTCAGTTGATCAATTGTAAGTTTTTTGGTTAGGTTAATTAGTTCATTTTTCTTTAGGTTGTCCATTTTTCTTTGGGATAGGTTATTTTTTTATTTTTTTTATTTGGTTATTTTCTTAATATTGGGTTATGGTAATTAGTTAATTATGGGTTCAGCCATTTGGTACATCTATGGGTTATGTCATATTTTAGTTAAGTATTTTGGTTTATGTTGGGTTACATCATTTGGTTCATTTGAGGGTTATATAATTTTTGAACAGTTTATTTGGTCATTTCTTGATTTTTTTTTTAGAATAATTTCTATACTTGGGTTTAATTTATTTGGTTTATTAAGTTTTATGATATTTTTTTATTTTGGGTTAGGTGTTTTTAGGTTAGGTTATTTTGTTCATTTTTTGGTTATCATTTTTTTATGTTAGGTTATTTGGTTTATTTTGGGTTAGGTTATTTGGTTTATTTTTGGGTTCTATATTTTTTGGGTTACATCATTTGGTTCATTTTGGTCTTTTGGTGATTAGTTTTTTTGGATTAGGTCACTTGATTAATTGTTCATTTTTTAGGTTAATTAGTACATTTTGGGTTACTTTATTTATTTTTCTTTGGGTTAGGTTGTTTAGTTTATTTTTTGTTTTGATATTATATTTATCTTGGGTTATTTCAATTAGTTAATTTTAGGTTTGGTCATTTTTTTCATATTAGGGTTATGTCATATTTGAGTTAGGTTATTTGGTTTATTTTGGTTTACATCAATTGGTTCATTTCATAGTTGTGTAATTTTCAGTTTGTTCATTTGGTCATTTTTTGATTTTTTGGTTGGAAAAATTGGTTTACTTGGGTTTACATTATTTAGTTTATTTTTGGTTATGTGATGCACTTTCACTTTTCATTTAATTTTTTCAAGATACAGTCATATTAGAATTTATTTTTGTCCTAAAATACACTTTCTATAATGATGTAGTAGAGTGTTAGTGTGCGTTCATACCCATGGATAAAAGATTGGCTGAAAAGAACCCATGACAGAGAAACCATTATGTAGGAGTCTTTTTGAATTGGGTTGAGTTTGGTATATAAATAATTCTATGATATTTGGTTTATGGTTCAGAAATAATATAGGGATCAAGGTCAATTTCACAGTTCAGGTAAAAAGGATAATCTTGTCCCTAAATTAGAATAGTCATAGGGCTTAGGTTGCGAAGAGGAGCACAAATAACTAGTTGATTATGGTTAAACCAGCGAGATATATCTAATATGAAACTATTTCTTGGTAAAGATATATCTAACATCATAGATTCATTAATCATAGCTTATATTGAAGAAATTATCTCATGTTAATCATCATTTCTCTCTCTACTCCAATTAGGCTTGGTTTTTTCATCTGAAATTCTAATGGTTAGGTTATCCTAAAATAATTTCATAAAAAGTTTTATGTAACCTCATTAATAGCCTTAAGATTATAGAGTTATGATTTATAGATTCATTATGTTTGGAACACCACTACTATCGACCATTGCCCTAAGTTTTTTAGATGCTCATGATGGTAATAACCATGATCAAAGAAAGAATTACAAACATGCACAGTGGATTAATAAAATAGTTAAAATATGATTGTTTTTCAATTGAGAGTTCAAGAATCAAGCAATTATAAATCAAAACAAGTAATTTACAAATAAAAATCTTACTTTAAATAATAAATAATCAATAATTTAGTGAAAATACACTATCAAGTTGAAATGGAAATGGAAGACAGATGTCAGAATGGTAAACAAAAATGGAAGAAATGTAGAAAACTTGTAGATCAATCAATAAAACTTGGATTAAATCAAAATGGTAAAACCAATTGTCTAGAGTTTATCTAGGAGAGAAATAATATGGGATAACAAGATAAAATGAGATATAAAATTATGTTTTGAAATGTTATGTGATGTTGTGTATGCTCTAGAAAATAAATAGTCTAGAAATTACATAATGTGTAAACTTTTCATGTCCTGTAATCTCAATCCATGGTTTTCTCCACATATTATGGATCTAAAATCTTTCTCAGGCTGAATCTTAGGGATTCATAGATTTGACTCATCTCACAACATTTAATGTGAACTCATGACATGCTTCTTCTCATGATTTTAACTTTTAAGTAGGAAGTGGTAAAATGTGCATGACATGTGTGTGACATTCACATCATGTAATATTTTAATGACTTGTAAAATCTTCAAGACTTTATTGAATACTTTAGAAATGATTTGAATGATTCTGACACATTGTTTAAGTGATTTTAAACATGTAATATTCACTTTTTGCCAGCTTTTACATATTTTACTTTAGAATATTGGATACCTATTCTTTGAAAAATTAAACATATATACCCAATGAATTATCAAATAAAACATGAATAATAATTAATCAAATGAATCAAAAATTTATATATAATTTCATCTTATCAAATTCCCCCACAATTTAATAATTTATTATCCTCAAGAAAAATTAATCTCAATAGGTATTTCAAAATAATCAATTTTTAAAATAGGAAACATGCATTACAAATAGAAAAATAAAAATATGTGTAAGCATAAAAATTTAGTATTCTAGAATAAATCCTATATAGAAAATCATTCATGACTCATGGTCCACTTCCTTCTCCAAATTCTAATTATTTTAATTGCAATCTCAAAAAAATTAAATTATATACCCATTTTTCAGTTTTCATCATAATAAATTTTCTCTCATCACTCGGGGTTAAATGTTGTTGGTGTTATGCTCATACCTAGAGTACATGTTCTTAACCATGGGCTTTCATTGGATTTATAATCTCCACATTGTAAATAGAAATACAAAATCAATCATGAGGGATTCAGTAAAAAAAGGTTATAATGAGTCTGAGGTTGAGGGAAGGTGGTTATAAATTAAAAATCAAGCTCAAAAATGATGTTAAGATCTATAGGATAATGCAATATAAATTTGAATAGTGAAATGTAATGGATCCTCCAGACCAAATAATTTCCATGCTCTAAGTTGTTCAAAATGAATCCATGATTATATCAAGTATTTATCAAAAATTTACCATGTGCCATTATTTTTATTTTTATTTATTATTTTTTCAAAGATCATGTTTATTCCAGATCTCACATCCATCCCCTAACCACATATGAAACATCATGGAATCCATCAATCTAGAAATGGTGATTTTTGACTTTCCTAATACACAACCCAAAATATTTTTCTTTCTATATTTATATTTTTCAAAAAAATGGGGTAAGAGTAAAAATTAAAAAAAAATAAAACATGTTTCACAAAACAATGGTCTTGTAAAGTACCAAAATACATATAATCAATCAATAAATCCTATATACATCAGGTGAATATTCACCCATGTAATGTTCTAGTTCCAGGTGTCGTCCAAAGGTGCCCTGTACCAAGTTTTTCCAATGAGCTCAAGTGCATTTCCCCAAACACCAGAGGATTCTGAATAGTAGCGAGGGTCAATATATGATAATTGAGAAACTATTCCCTCATTTGAAGAGTATACACAATGTAACAACAAATATTAAACAGTAGAGTAAGCAGTAATACCATACAATAGAAGTAAACTGTGGAAGACTGGTAGAAAATAAGCAACTTGATCTTATATATAAATGATTCATGACACAAGTGTCTAGAAAAGAATCCAAACAAGTCACAATTATATAAATACAATACTAAAACCGAAGTACATAAAATAAGTAACTCAAATAGAATCTCAAGCCTCAACTTGGTCCCATACTCCCCATCTCCAATAACAATCAAGTACCTAATGAATAAGGGTGCATTCCCTTATCTATACCTACAACCATGTAATCTTTTTGGATCCAAAAGCATGACCCAAACATTGTGTGAGATGAATCCCAGTAAGAAACCACCAAAAGATCTGTGCATAACTATCAGTGAATATATATAGCAGGTAATATGCATAAATGAAGAAATAAATGAAGAAGTGATCAAAAGTAAACAATCTTATAGTTTTCAATTACATTCATTTACATTCATTAATTATTCAATCCATTGAATAATGAAATCTCAGGATCTATCCTATGCTTTGTATCCCCTATGTAATAGAAAAATAGATGTCTAAAAAGACCATCTAACAAAAAAGTAAGATAGAGTTTAAGCTTTTTATTGGGCTTAGTAGGTTCATCACATTCATCAACCATTCAAAAGCAACCCTCTGGGAAATTTCTCACGGTCTAACCCCACTGGTTTAACATATCATCAATTAAATAAATAATGACCCTCTGGGAAAGCTCCCATAGTCTAAACCCTTTGGTCCCACATAGCACTAATCATCTACAAACGACCACGTGGGTAGCTCTCATGGTCAAGACCCCTTATTATTCTTAGAAATAATAAATTATAATGGACACCTATAAGCTCTCACTGTCAATTCCCTAAGGTCTAACATTCATTTAATAATGACCCTCTGTGTATCTCTCACGGTTTAACCCCTCTGGTCTATGACCCCCCAGAAGCTCCCACAATTGATTCCTCTGGGTCAACATAACAACAAATTATACATAAATGACCCTACCTCGGGAAGATATCATAATCAAATTCCCCTTGGTCATACTTTTATAATGAGAATCACATGCATCTCAAATAAACAGTAACTCCATCCTAACAAAATGAGGCATGGAAAACAAGCAAGATTAACAGGAATTCTAGACCAAACAAACATAATCAATCAAACATGGTAAATACATCCATAATTAAGGAATAAAACCTTATGTATAATCAATAACCCATTCTCAAACAAACACACCATAACAAGTCTTAAATAGGGTTAAATTCCAAACAACGAAATACCCTAAACATGGGTATTCAGAACTTTTATCATATATAATCCAAAGACAACCAAAGAAAGGCACAAACCACCTACCTTGATGTTGTATGATGAACATTATTGAACATCGGCCATTGAATCATTCTAGATCAATGTAGATCTATAAAAAGGTGAAAAATTATCAACCTTAAATAACCCACAAGAGAAGAGGAATTGGGAAGAGAGGCTCTCGAGGAAGAGAGAACTCATTGGTTGGAATCGAACACACCTGATGGAATCTCAATCATAGCTCTTACGGAGGAATAAGAGGATCTCTAAGTTCATTGGTTGTATATTGCTCTCTAGTACAAAACATGGGGATAAAAAGTGTTTTCTAGAGATGAGACGTGACCTAGATCTGACACATCGATTAAAAAGAAAAGTACACAGCATGTTCATTTAATGTGCATGTCGTGTGCTAGCCTCAACCAGCACCCACTTTAGGCAGTATTCCATGTCACCCACATAGCCAATTACTCAGCTGTTACACAGCCAGTACACGGCTACACGTGGAAACTGGGTACACATCATGTACTCAAAAGTACACAGTATGTACTTAGAAAATTTCTCGTTTCTTCCTTTTTCCTCAAAAAGACATGAAATAAAGATCCATACCTGAAATAAAGATCTTGGTTCTTCAAAAATTCCCCCCTTAAATAAATTAATCTATGAGTTTACTTTCTAAGGTTGGTGAAGAAGAAACTTCAAAAAACCTTGGACACTTTGATTGCACGCTGACCTCCCTCTCCCAAGTCTCATCCTATACTCTCTCATGCTTCCAAATCACTCATACCCGAGGAACAGACCAATCATGGAGAACCTTCATTTCGTGATCCACAAATCGAACAGGGTTCTCCTCGAAGGATGTATCCACCTCCAACTCAACCTCTTTGGGTTGAAAAATATGATACGGGTATGAAAAGTAACATTGTAGCTAAGAAACACAGAAGACGTTATGCATTTCTCGGTACCTATGAGGTAACTACAACCGATAGGAAATTGGCTTAACTCTCTCCAAAACCTCAAATGGCCTGATGTATCTCGATGAAATCTTCCCCTGTCTCTAAATATTATTGTGTCCCAACCTCATTTTGACATGTAAAAAACCCTGATCTCTAACCTCGAACTCCAAAAGTCATCTCCATCGATCAGCATAATATTTCTACCAAGACTGTGCAGTACCCAACCTCTTCTAAATCAACTCTACCTTCTCAGTGGTCTCCTGGACAAGATGAGGTCCCAGCATATCTACCTATCCTATCTCTATCCAACATAGGGGTGATCGACATGACCTTCCATACGAAGCCTCATAAGGTTCCATATAAATCGTCACCTAAAAACTATTATTGTAGGAAAACTCCACTATGGGAATGTGCCTCTCCCAATAGCCCCCAAAATCTAAGACGCATGGTTGAAGTATGTATTCCAAAACCTGAATTGTATCCTCAGACTGGCCATCATTCTGGGGATGGTAATCTATAAAAAGAATTACCTATGGACCCAAAGCCCCCTTTAGTCCCTTCTAGACATGAGAAATTAATCTGGGAATCCCTATCTACAACAATAGTGTGTGGAACCCCAAGAAAACATAAAATATCTTAGATGTACAAACTTCTATGATCATCAACACTAAAGGTTTCCTTAATCGTCAAGAAATATAAAACCTTTATGAGTTTGTCAACAACAACCCAGACCGCATCATTTTCCCAAGGAAACCTCAGTAAACCCATCACGAAATTTATTGTCACATCATTATACTTCCACTCAAGAATGGGTAAATACTACAAAATCCTTGTTGGTTGTGGATGCTCTGACATCACATTCTGAAAGCTGGAACATCTCATAACAAACCCAACTACATCCCCCATCATACCTGGCCACCAATACTAACAGTGTAGATCTTGATACATCTTGGTGACACTATGATGAACTGACCAAACTGAGGAATGAATATCTCGCATCAAATCCTCACATATTTCTATTGACACCCATACGCACCCATAAAAAACACAATATCTCATCATCTCATAAGGTCCACCCATGAGTAGGGTCCTCTCCTGACAAACTCTCGTGAAGAACTAGGACTTCAGAATCTGATAGTTGCCTCATTTGAACTAAATCCAATAGGGTAGAGGTAACAACTACAGAAAAAAAATATGAGTCTACCCCTATCTCTCATGCACCTCCAAATGTATCTCAGAGAATAGAGCCATAAGCTTCCACTCACTGGTAGCCTCTGAACTACTTGTATATGAGTCCTCCTGCTCAATGTGTTATCCAGTGCGTTTCCTTTCCTAGGCATGTAGGCAAGCTCAATTTCAAAATACTAAAGGTACTCAACCACCTTTGTTGTCTCAAATTCAGATCATGCTGAGTAAATATATACTTGAGAATTTTTTGGTCAGTGTATACTGTAAAATGCTCTCGTGAAAGATAATGTATCCAAAAGAATAAATCATTTACAACTAAATCTAACTTGAGATCGTGCATGGGTTAATTCCTCTTATATGGACTCAACTACAGAGACCCATACATAACGACTCCTTCCCCTTCAAAAGCACTACTCCCAGTATGATACCTGATGCATCATATTAAATGTTGTAACACTTTCCTGGCTCTATAAAAATCAATATCAGTGCTAAATTCAATCTCCCTTTTATCTCTGAAATGGATGAATCGTAAAAATTTGTCCAAAAGTATTTTCCACCCTTCTTAGTCAGGCCCGTAAGTGGCACTGTGAAGCGTGAAAAATCATGTATAAAGCACCTTTAGTAACCAGTCAGCCCTAGAAAACTCTGAACCTCAAAAATGTTCTTCGTATGCTCTTAAGAAACTACCACTCTCGCTTTCTTTGGGTCTACTGATACTCCTTTATCTGGGATAACATGACCCAAGAAGTGAATCTAATCCATCCAAAAGTTTAATTTTGAGATCTTGGAATATAATGGATGCTATCTTAGTGTACTCAATATGATCTCAAGATTGGAGGCATGTTCATGTTGAGTGTGATATTGCATCAAGATATTGTCCACGAAGACTACCAGAAAAGAATACAAGTAAAAATGAAACACTCAGTTCATCAGTTTCATGAAAACTGTTGATGTGTTCATGAGACTGAATGGCATAACCAAATACTCATATAGAACATACCTACTTTGAAAGGCTTTAAGAGGTATATCTAATGGTCTAATGTGCAACTGTTGATAACCAGATCTCAAGTCAATATTCAAGAACACTTGGCCTCCTTAAAGCTGGTCAAATAGATCACCAATCCTCGGCAAGGGTTATCAATTCTTATCCATCAAATAGTTCAGATTTGGATAATCCACACAAAGTATGAGGGTATCATCTGCCTTCTTCACAAAAATGATTGGAAAACCAAAGGATAAGTACTGGGTCAGATGAAACCCATTGCCTTTAACTCCTCTAACTTCTTATTGAGCTCTTGTAACCCTATTTTTTCTATCCTATATGGAGGAATGGACACTGGTTCCACTCTTAGAACAAGCTCAATAGATAAATCAATGTCTCCCTCGAGAGGTAAACCTGAAATTCATTTGGAAAGAAATACCTGAAATGATCCAAAACTGGAGGAAATTTTATCTATGAAGTCCCCTAATCATCTAGATATAAACTAGCAATCTGGGATGTAATTCCTCCCAACCCATGATGCTCAGATCTAGCTCTTCTTGCATGGACATCCTATTCTCCCTTTTATAGAAAATACATGCCCTCTGGTGATGTAAATCTCACCTTGCGGTGATAACTGTCAAAAAAGGCTTGGAAAGAGACCAACCAGTACCTTTTGAGAATGAAATAGAAGCTTGTCATTTCTATGACATAGAGATCCCAAAAGAAGTGACACCCTCCAACCTTAAGAGGGCACTCCGTGCACTGACATAGACTAGTCGTCCTAATCCCCAACGGAGTGTCTAGCATCATATTATCCTCAGAAGCAATGATACAGAGCTTGATGATCTATATAATAGAAACATATATAAAATAATGGGAATCCCCAGTATCAAAAAGAGAAGAAGCTAAAACATAGGCAACTAGAATAGTACATCTAACTATAGAGGTTCCAAGATCCTGCTCCAATTGGGTTTGCTCCACTGAAAAGGTCTAACCTGTACTGCATCTATCCAACCCTGTCTGACTACCCTGAGCTGATCCAACCTACTATCACAGAAAACTTGTTGTCTGGATACCACATCTATAACCACCTTCTCATCCTTAATGGCCTAGCGAACTCTAGTTCCCTGACTGATGAGAAACTGGTAGTCCTTCTCCTAAACTTGGAGTCATAACAGAACCCTTTTCACTCAATGCTATTGAGAACACCCAGAAAAAACACTGAAGGTGACCCATATTGCCACAAGACCGGCATTCAATGGGGTCCTTCAGGCAATTTGGTCTTGTATTCCCACTCTTCCCGCACTGGTAGCATACCACCTAGCTACCTGAAGAAACACTGCATTAAAGCTCCTAGTGGTGCTTCCTACTATCTTTAGAAGGAGTACTAGCCCTGGATGTTGAACTTCTCTAGCTCTCTGCTCCCAACTGCCTTACATTAAGATCAATAATCAGAAAATGGTACATTGTAGTAGTCACGGAAGTCAGCTTGAAGACATTTACCTGTGATCGGATGTCATACCTAAGACCATCCTCAAACCACTTAGCCAAAGATAACTTGTCACCTTCCCGAACAGGTGTGAATCACTATAGCTCTATAAAATGAGAATATTACTCTATCGCTAAAAGAGTTACCTTCTCCAAATTCATGAACTCTTGGGATTGATCGGCCCTCAACATCTCAAGATATAATTAATTGTAGAAGGTCCTATGAAACTATTCCCAATCCATTTCTTGATGACGTCCCACCTGTGAGATATCATCCCACCATCTCTTGGAAAAATCATTTAGCATGTACATTGTGAGATTCACCTTCCTATTAGAAGGCATCTCTAGATGCTCAAAGATAGCATGCATGGACTCCAAGCATGACTATGTATCATGTAGTCCTTCATCCCTAGAAAACGTGAGAGGATGTTGCTACTAGAACACCCACATCAACTCTACCATAGATGGGGAAGGATGTGGTGCTTCCTGAAAGGTCTATAACATCCTCAAAAATCATTCATGGAACTTTGAATTATCACCTATGTTTGTTATAACAGTTGTTGCCAAGATGGGCACGACAAGAGGATTTTATAGTAGTCCTTGATCTACCATTTCTAGTGTCTGATCGTTGCCCTGTATCTGGAATACAACTTGAGGATGTCTTGGTGGAATAACTCTACAATTTCAAGAGCACAACTCAGTTCAATATTATCAAGGATACCAACTAAGAAGCGCAAGAAAGGAATAGTAGAAGAAACATTTAAGTTTAACAAAACAGGGTTGCACAGTGTGTATAACCCCAACATGGTGTGTTCCCTTAAGCTTCTAACATGGCATGTAACTTTGCCAAACTTTATTGTGTAACACCAATACAAACGGTGTGTTCCTCCTGATACATGATGTGTACTTGAATTTTCTATCTTTCTTAGGTTTCTCTACATGGCTAGAACTACATGGTTCTCTCTTGGGTAACACTACATGGTGTGTTCACCCTAAACATGGTAGGTACTAATTACATTCTAACTATGTGTCTTATTAGTCACATGGTCAAATACACGGTCGACTCTACACGGCATGTATAAATGGGACATGATGTTTAAAAACTAAGTTTCATCCTCCCATGTGGTTGGTCACATGGTTGGATACATGATCCTTTACAACATGGTGTGTACAATATAGACATAGCATGGTCTACCAAAAGTTTCCCAACCGTGTGTCTCTGCTCACATAGTCAACCACATGTTCAATCACTTCATGGAATGTACTCCTAGTACACGGCGTGTACTTAAGAAAAGTTGTTTCTTCCAGAACAGAAGAACACATGGCGTGTGTTCATAATATCACACACAGTGTTGTTTGGGTTTTCGGACAGTAGGCCTCTAAAACTCCTATGGAATCCTTAAAGACATAATTTTTTTCCAAATCATGGAAAATTATGACTTGTGGGAGCCCATACTCCCCGTGAATCAAAGTCTGGCATCCTTTTACCCAACATAACTTGAAAAAATTCAATTAAAGTTCAAACATGATCCACTAAATTCTGATCTAAGAGGTCCCATAACACCTTAAGGGAAAAAGTTTAGCGAGCATCCAAATGAAACTTTACATATTTGAATACCCTATCAAAATAGAAGGTATTCTGTCATGGCATCTATCATAATGTCATGAATATCTTGCACAATATCTATCACAACAACATGTAATCAATAATGCACCCTAAATGGGATTACAAGAATACATGAGATATAATCTCTATCAAGTGCTTATATGATGAATGAGATGACATGCCCTCATCTCATCATGTTGAAATAGAAATAGAACCTCAATAATAACAACTATAACAGCACAATACAAGTAAATAACCCAACGGTGAAATAAAATCAACTGTAACAATTGAAAAACGAGAAAATTTGCAATATTCGAGGTAACTTGGCTTTTCCCTGTACAAGGGTTAGCTACTCTCAGGCATAGCTTATTACCAACAATTTATTCCTTCACATCCCTGTCTATATCCAAATAGCAAGACAAATAATAAAAGAAAATCCTCTGATACCACTTTGTAACATCCCTGTTCCAGGTGTTGCCCAAAGGTTCCCCATACCCGGTTGGTCACATGACCTCAAGCGTATTTCCCCAAATGTCAGAGGCTGCCGACTTGAAGCGAGGGCCAAGTTCTGATAATAAGAAAACTATTCCTTCGTTGGTAGAGTATACAATGGAGAATAACAAATAGTAAATAGTAGCAAAAATAGTAATACCATACAATAAAAATAAATAGCGGAAGACTGATAGCAAATAAGAAACTTTATCATATATATAAATTATGCATGTCACATGTGTATAGGAAAGCATCCAAACAATACAAAATGCTATAAATACAATAATAAAACCAAAGTATATAAAAGAAGTAACTTCAATAGCAGAGAAAGCCTTATCTTGGTCTTATGTTCTCCATCTCCAACAATAATCAAGTACCTTATGGAGAAGGGCACATTCCCTTATCAATACTTTCAACCATATAATCTGTTTGGGTCTAAAAGTATGACCCAAAAAGGTGTGATATGAATCCCAGTAGGAAACAACCAAAAGATCTGTGGATAACTTTTATTGAAAATATATAGCAAGTAATATAAAGAAATGAAGCAATAAACTAGGAAATACTAAAAAGTAAACAATCCTACAATTTTCAACTATATTAATTTACATTTTTTAATTATTCAATCCGTTAAATAATGAAATATGTGGAACTAGACTTATCTTGGTATCCCATATTTAATAGAAAAATAGATGTCTTAAAAGAACATCTAACAAAAAATTAAGACTGAGTCCAAGCTTGTGCTTTGGCTTAGAAGGCCCGTCACATTCATCAAACATGCAAAAGCAACCCTCTGGGAAAGTTATCATAGTCTAACCCTTATGGTTTAACATTTCATCAATTCAATAAATAACTAACCTTTGGGAAATATCACACAGTCTAAACCCTTTGGTCCCACATAGAACTAATCATTTACAAATGACCACCTGGGTAGCTCTTATGGTCAATACCCTTCAGTCTTCTTAGAAACAATAAATTAAATTGACCACATGGACGATCTCATAGTCAATTCCCTAAGATCCAACATTCATTTAATAATGACCCTCTGGGTAACTCTCACTGTCTAACCCCTTTATTCTCAGCTGATCTGATAGTCAATACCTCAGGGTCAACAAAACAATAAATGATACATAAATTACCTTACCTCAAAAAGCTCTCATAGTTAAATTCCCCATGGTCATACATTCACAATTTGAATCACATGCATCTCAAAAAAAAATTTATTCCATCCTAACAACACGAGGCATGGAAAACAAGAAAACCTAAATGGAATTATAGACCAAATGGCCATAATCAGTCAAACATGGGAAACACACCCATAATCAAGGCATAAAACAATATGCATAATCAAAAACCCATTCTCAAACAAACACGCCATAATAGATCTTAAACTAGGTTAAAATCCAAAACACACAATACCCTAAAAATGGGTATTTGGTACTTTTAACATATATAATCCAAAAGACAACCAAAGAAAGGCACAAACCACCTACCTTGATGTTGTACTATGAACACTCTTGATTGTTGGCCATTGAATCGGCCTATATTGACAGATATATACAAAAGGGTGAAAATGATCAACCTTGAATTACCCACAAGAGATGAGGAATTATGAAGAGTGGCTCTAGGTTAAGAGAAAACTCACCGGTGGGAATCCAACACACCCATCGGCTTCTCAATCAGATCTCGTACGGATGAATGTGAGGATCTCAAAGTTCTTCAGCGGTACGTTTCTCTCATGTACGAAACATGGGGAGAATAATGGTTTTCTGGAGATGATATGTGACCCCTCTCTGACTCATCAGTTAAAAATAAAAGTAAATGACATGTTCATTTAATATACACGACATGTACTAGCCTCAATCTCCCCCCACTTTAGGAAGTCTGATAGGTCACCCCCATGACCATGTACTCGATTGTTACAAGGCCAGTACGCGGCTACACACAGCAACCAGATACACGACGTGTACTTAGAAAATTTCTCATTTCTTCCTTTTCCTCAAAAAAACCCAAAATAAAGATCCATGTCTGAAATAAAGATCCGGATTATTACACCCTACACTTGTTCAAATGATAATCATGCATAATATCATGATCAAGGTAGGATGGCATAATCTATTTGGAATAGCTACATCTTAAATAGGTTATTCATGGAAACTATGGGCTAAAGAAGGTAAAATGAGGTGTTGGTGTCAGGAAATAATATCTCAAAAAATATTTCCTCAGTCATATTAAAATTTTATTTGTTAATTCATAGCCACAATAAGATATCAATGCAAGTTCTAATAGGTTTACATGTCCCAAGTGTCAATCAAGAAATATGACCAAAAAAGTAAATGAAATCATAGGCTAAGAATGCTATCAGGAATGGGAATATTCAAGAAAAATTTGAAACCACTTAGGGTATAAAATCTAGAAATAAGTTAATCAAAAGAAATTATAAAAGTTTTGAATTTTAAGTAAATTACTAAACTTAGTAATCATGATAAATATCTAAAAAAGAAAAAACATGGATTTAAAAAATTCAAACCTAATTTTTTTTTAAATGGGTGCAATGAGTTTTCATGTTTATAGTATAATTTTATATGAAAAAATGTTTCTTAGATAAATTTAAACAAATAGTAATCCATGTGTATCAATAATAAATGTCAAGAAAGACTCCCCCACGCTTAAAATGAGAAAGTGACCACACTTTCCCAAAATGCATCAAGGGAGAGATATTATGAATATAGAACAAAAAAGGAAATGAAAAATTGGATGTGACTATATATAATTGAGAGTTCCCTGTATGAGGTCCATGCCAAGAGGAATTTAGTGGATTTTTATTTCAAAATTTTCCAAACTACATAAATTTTTAGAAATAAAAAACCTACACTAGATAAAACATTATCCCATAGGTTTTAAACATTTTTGAAGAAGTAATAGGGAAGGTTCACACAATGAATATCAATAAAAGACAACTTAGATATATATATAGATATTTTTTTGAAATAAAGTCCAAAGTGAACTATGATAAAAATGATACTAAAAGAAAACAAAAAATAAAAAGTAGTAGGCTAAAAATGAATAATCAAAATGAAATATGGGTTAACTCCCATAAATCTCTAAAAAATACGACTTCATCCAGACATACAGATAAAAGAATCAATCAAGTGTTATTCATCTGCTCAGAAGTTCACTTCATCTTATAGGAACTTGATACAGTTTCCTCAAGATCACATGGACACTTGGAGGGACTAATCACCTCTAGAGTGTACTGATCAAGAGTCATGAGCAATAGGAATAGAATTCATGCTCATCATAGTGGTGAGCACTATTGAGAATGGATCTACAGTGAAATCTCATCCATCTATTTCTTGACATCATCCAAATTATGATTTTTTATGAGGTCATATAGTGATGTAATAAGTGTATCTATGACCATAAAAAAGGCAGAATGGCTAGACATGGTTAATGAAATAAAGTAATGAAATGAAAAATAATCCAAACAATAGTGAATAAAAATCATTACCCCATGTATATAAGTAAAATAGTGATACATCATAGAGAAATGGAATATAAGAACTATAAAAAATGATCACCCAAGAAGAGTAAGAAATGTAGAAGTGTATTAGTATACAAATTGTAATCAATATTTGTGATCCTATTTAGGTTAAATACAATGAGAGGGGGTGAATCAGAGTATGATTGATAAAATTGACTACCCCTTCGGATCATGTTTCATCATTAAACAAAACACTCTTCTCTCTCTTCCTATATAAATATATGAATAGAAATGAAATTATGCACGATACGCACTGATTTTTACTTGGTTCACCCTCACTGGGATAACACCAAGGATCATACAATGACAATTTTTAGATGTACATAATAAACTAAGGCTCACTGCCAAATTACAAGGTTCATGCTAGATCACTTCTATGTCCAGAATCACATCCTTTACATGATTTAGGGTATTCTCATTGCATTCCCAAGATTCAATAACTATATCTCTTTCTCTTGATCAATGTCAGTGGAAATGATCATTGTATTCCTCTTCTTTTACTCACTACTCTTGGAAGGGATCCACTCACTATTTATGGAATTGTAGGCCCCTTTATTTTCATGAATTCATTAATCCTCAACTATAGATAGATGCTCCTTTGAATTCATATTTCAAATATAGATGAAATACACTTTTTATTGTAATGTTTGTTTATGAAAATTGCTTTCGAGAACAATTGTGGTGCCTTTGGAAGCTTACTTTTATCTTTTAAGAACAAAATTACTTCCTCTATGAACTACGCTGCACCATGTGGCACAATTGCTTCATAGACTACTTATCATCCATGAACAATCCCTTCTTCATGGACTGGTTCTTTCTCCAAAGATCGTCCATGCTTCACAAATGGATTTTTCCTCTTCGTATTGTCTCTCCTTCATAGACTACCTCAACTTATGTGGACCGATGATGCTTCACGGACCACAACAACTTTTCCAACCCTTTTCTTTATAGGATATAGTGCCTTCAAAAATCACTTCCACATGCAGTCTCCCACCAAACACTTATCCTTTTGCGAAATCCTCCTAGAAAACCTACTCTCTTTTACAAACTCACCCGCAAACTCTTTCGAACTTAGCTGAATTTCTTCCCAAATCAATGATTTTTTCTATATAAAATCACTCTATATAATGATAGGATTAGTGGTCATTATATATTCAAATAGATCTAAAAATCATGATAATTTGATTTCTCCATAGTTTCAATATGGTACTACCTTCACCGCATACTGCGCTCCTCATACGAACCGTTTTTCCTCTGCAGTGTGTGTATCATCATTCTTTCCTCACGGCAACTGATGCCTTCTAAAAATGAGTCACTATCTCTCAGATATAAACAATGACCTTTTGTGAACTATTTTCCTCCTAAAAACCACAACCCTTTCCATGATCTGGAATCATTCCATAAACTATTTACCCTATGCGGTCTGTGTACCATACTTCACGGTCTGCATATCCCTATTGTGTGTAAATTCATACTCTTTTTAGACGATTCCTTGAGGGATTTTTTCCAAAAATATCCCCCTTCAGGTTTGTTTAAAACTCATTTATTTTGATACATCATTAAATATTCTTCCAAATTTTTCAATAGTCACTTCTTGTGATTAAGATATCAATAAAATATTTACTTTACACACACTCTATGCCGACAGGATCCATGCTCGACATGATAAACAAGAGTATAATGAAAATTTCATCAATGAATCACTTTATTCTATTCCAAAACCACTCATATTATTTCACCAAGAACCTCATCTGTCATGATATATATCCTTTGATTGATCACTTCTTTCATCATCATATTTCATACTCTCCTTATATCACTACACCCCTTAATAGCTTCAGCTCCCCCTATCTCATTGATCCACCTAGAAGCTTCTCCCCTTGTATTGATTAATACATTTTCTCCATTTTCATAGCCAAAAAATTTCCCCCACTATCTTCAAACACAAAGGACATTTCTTTTCTGTCTATAACAGGGTAAAAAACAAAAATTATCATATGGAAAAAACACACCATACATTGGGGAGAGGGGTTCCTACATCCCAAATTTTTTAAGTGTGGGGAGTTGACCAAACTACCAGAGCCATTTGATTCCTTTAAAATGATTCTTTGGGTAAGGCCTTTTTCAGAATGTCTAAAACCTATAATTCTATAGGCACATACTACAACATTACAAACCCTTGTTTGACATTCTCCTTGAAGTAATTCAACTTGATTTAAATGTGATTTTTCATTGACTAATGGACTCGATTTTGGATAAGATTTATATCACTTGAATTATTGCAATGGATTCAGATCATACACTTCACTTCAACTCACATTTCATAAAGTTGTTTATTTATCCCAAAAAAAACTGTTTTCACACTTGAGTATATGCAATATATTCCACTTTTGTGATTCTCAATGAAATGAAATCGTGTTTCTTACATATACAAAGAAATACACAATCATCCAAGATAAAATTCACCACTGGAAATTGATTTTCTATCATCAGTTGATCTGTCTCAATCTACCTATGTATAGCCCAATAGATCTTACTGATATTTTTCATTGTAAAGAAAATAGAAATCCACCATACCTTTGATATACCAAAGTACTCTCTTCAATGTAAGAAATTATATTTCCTTGGGATTAAATTGATATATAGATTCCTGGAATGTGGAAAAAACAATTTTAGGTCTTCTCTCTATCAAGTATAATAGACTACCAATGATTTTCTTTTATTCTGTGACATTAACTGCATTGCCTTTATCATCTCATGACTATTTCATATAGGTACCCACCGGAGTTGTCATATCCTTGAAATTAACCATTATAAATCTTATAAAAACCTATTTGGAATATTTTTATTATGAAATGAATGTGCCTTTATTTCCTTGTGTTACCTATAAACTAAGGAAAAATGTTAGTTCCCCAATCATTGACATTTCGAACTCATTTTTCATGAATTTGGAAAACTGTCTACATCATGTTTCATCTGATCCCCCAAAGATTATGTCATCAACGTATACCAGCACCATCATCCTTTAATTACTATCACGGATGATATATATATTATAATCAAGTCCACCATGTTGAAAATTTTCCTTCTCCAAAAACTGATCTAGCATTGAATACCATGATCTTAGTGCTTACTTCAAACCATACAAAGACTTATTTAGTTGAAAAACTGTATTCTCATCTTCATGAATGATAAACACATATGGATTCTCAATGTAAACTTCTTATTCTAGAACCCCATTCAGAAATGTCGACTTGAAATCCATCTGAAAGACTTTCAACTTTCTTTGCACTACTATGTCCAAGAATATTCGGATTTTTCCTAGACTTTCAAAAGGAGAAAATTTTTCGTCAACATAGATACCCTCTACATAAGAGTACCATTTGGACACTAGTCCTACTTTGTTTTGAATCATTAAGGAATATTCATTCATCATATTGTCAAATACTTATTTAGTCCCAATGACATTCTTATCTATTGGAATTGAAAAAATCTATCATGTCTGATTCTTATCAATTTTTCCAAGATCATCATTCATAGCCTGAATCCAATTCTAATCTCCAAATACTTGATCTAAACATTTAGGATCTACCAATGATAAGTGTGATGATTATTGTAGATTTTTCATCCTCTTTGTCTTCACAAGAGCTGTCTGGTCACCAATTATGTTCTATCTATCAATTTCTCGTCTTTTCTTATGTATTTGTGTAGATATTGAATTATTCTCATCCTTTTCATTATTCGAACCATCTTCTGAATCAGCCTCTAGAACTGGATAATCCCATGAACTTTTTATTTATTCATCACTAACCTCCTGATACTGATCATTTATTTGCTAAATATTCTTCTCATTCTCCACTATAGTTATATCATGTCTTTCAACTTCCTTTCATATCCTCTTATTGAAGAATTTATATGATTTTTTTAGTGGCTAAGAAATATCCCTTCATCTCCACAAGATTCAAACTTCTTGTGTTTCACCATATTGAGAATGGCGTACTTACTTCCAAAAACTCGAAAGTACTTAAATGATGGATTTTTTCCATAGCATTGCTCATATGGAGTCTTCACTTCTTTCATATATAAGAACACTCTATTTGATGTGTAAATTAATGTCATTAATACTTCTTTCCAAAACTTCTATGCACGTTCTTTCTCAATGAGCATTATTCTATCCATATTGTTGATAATTCGATTTCATCTCTCAACTACTCCATTCAGCTATAGTGTTCTTACTACTAAAAATTGGGGACTTATCCCATGTTTCTCGAGATAATCCTCCATTTGGGTAATTGTGAACTTGGTTCCATTATCTGTTCTGTTCTTCTGGATTTTTTGACCTAACATCTTCTATACTTCTCTTAAATAACATTTAATGTAACTGAACACCTCAGACTTGTGGGTGATGATTGATACCCACCCCATTCTTCTAAAATCGACAATGAACATAACATAGTATCTCCACCCTTTAGTAGATTTTGGTGAAATTGGTCCACAAACATCAATATGCACCAGCTCAAGCATTCTTGCTAACCTTTTATTTTTTCTTTATATGTATTTCGAATGATCTTACCTTGTTGAAAAGTATCGCACATAGGACTATGATCACATGATAATATAAGGTTGTTAAAAGCAGCATCATATTTCACCATATCTTCCAAGGATGTTTGGATCAAGTGTCCAAGACATTTATGACATAACTTTTTTTCTTCTTCTATGGAAAAAAGAACATGTCTTCTTCTCTAATCACAAGTTAGAGGTTTCCTTTTGTACACATGCCCCACAAAAAAAATTTACCATATTTTTCCTTGATAACACATAATCTCTTTGAAAAGAATATATAATTTGCTAAGTAACACATTTGACTGACACTAAGAAAGTTGTGACTGAGACCTTAAAAAACTAAGACATTAGAATGTGTCATGTCTTTTCCCACAAACATGGCATTTCCCAAGCTAACAATCATCCAACCTTAATCATTACCAAATATTACAATACATTTCTTATCGTACCTGATTTTGGTCATCAGATATTTATTACCTTTCCATTAAGAGGTGCATCCACTAAAAATGATCTATATTCTAATGTTATTTGATTATTTAAAGAAAATTTCTACAACCACTTATTTTTCAACTATATTTTTCTTTTTCATCCAGGTTTAAAACTGCATGCCCACTATGAATTGAAAATATTTATATTCGTAGAATTATAATGGAACAACTTCATATTGAAAAGCTATAAATTAATTTTCCATTTTCATCTCATTTGATGGTACCTTTAGATATAGCTTATGGCTATATTCATTATGCTTCAGAACATTTCTATGCATTTTCAATGAGTAGTATCTTACCATGTTCAAAAATTCTCCACATCTGAAATAGTGACCATCAAATGATGTCCTAGAATATTGAGAACTATATTTCTTTCTTTTTTGGTATTTTTTTTCCTTTGATACCTCTTTTCTGTGAAAAAACATTTTTTTAGTTCCTTGCCTTTCTATAATAATATCATCTAATGCGGGGTCTATTTCTATGTGGAAATATTGCACTATAGGGTCTCCCTTGGGATCTCTGAGTCCTCTGATTCTGATTCAGAGCCAAATAAATCTTCAACCTCAGAGTGGGAGCTTGTGTTCTAAATTCAACCATTACTGTTTTTTATGATCAAGCATCATACCATCTATATCATTCTGATCAATCATTTTCCTTTTATGAAACTCATTTGTTTTCTTCAATGGAACTCTAAATTATATTTTTCCTTTTTCTATTGATTATGTGTTCTTATTTGCTGGAATTAAGAGTTTATTCTAATATTTTACTTTTTTTATCATACAAACAAATTCCACTTCAAGATATTTGATAATTTTTATTTGATATTTTCTAGTATTAGTCAAAATATTGATCTCTCATTTTTGTTCTTCGATTTTTATTTTTTACTCAATCACCTTTTTTGAGCTTTCTGGAAATGAAGACTTCAGTTTTCCTATTTCTTCATGAAGCTCGGACTTCTCTTTTTTCAGCAACTTCATATAAAGTTTGTCACAACAAAACACTTTGTTTTCTTCCTTTTATTTTTCACTCGAAACATATATCTCTTCAAGAGTAGCTTATAATTCAACATGAAGTTCAAATATTCCTTTTAATTATCCATCATCATTGTCTATTTCTTTCTTTGTTTGGTAATTTCCCATAACTCCCACCATAGCATCTACATCAGGATCCTTTGAGTCCTCCAAATATTCTACCTTATATTCTTCTAAACTTTCATCTTATTTTGAATAAAGATTCTTCGTTTTGAAGAAATTTCTCTAAGCAAATCTCCTAGATTTAAAATTGGATGAATATTTTATTTGGGGGATTTCATCATTGTATTCATCAACATCTTTAAACTTCTTAAGACACTTTTCTACAAAATTTCCAATCTTTCCACATCAAAATCTTTCAAGTGGAAGTTTGACTTTAATATTCCTCTTTCTCTTTGCAGATTTAAAGATAAAAATGACATGACATCATCCAAATTATATTCCACTTAACTATATTCAATAGATATCTTCTTTATGGCCTTGAATTCCACTTCTTTGGACATCCCCTTTTCCACAGAATCATTATCATCATTTCTCAATTCATATGAAACAAGAGTACTGTGTAGGTTATTCAATGTCATCTTCTTTAGATATTTATCTTCTAGTACATAAACCATTGGATTAAACTGAGGTGGAATTTTTCTAAAGATATATTTAACAATCATTATATCTTTAATAATTTCTATGAGACCATGCATGTCTTACATGAAAATATTCACATGATCAAATAATAATATCAACAGACTCATTATGGTGAATTTGGAAATCCTCATATTTGTTCAATAGAACATGTAGCTTTTCTTCTATGACTTTTAAATCACTTTAATAAATGTTTAAAATAATTTCCCACATATCATGTGGTGATTTACAAGACATCACATTCATATATATTTCATTGTATAGGGATCTCGATAAAGAATTAATCCCTTTAGCAACAACATCCAATTTCCTTCTATCAGTTTATGATAAATCACCACTATCGATATTCACTGATATTCCATGCATAATTTTTGTAAATACATCCATAAAAAATGATTAAAAGTAGTGTTACATCTGATTATTTCATAATTGAAAATTGTTTCCATCAAATATTAGATTCCCTTTTTGATTGAAAACTTTCATTTATTATATTGAGATAAAACCATTGACTTTCAACCTTTCACTTTAATACCAATTGTGAGCCCAGTTTGCTAAAATTCCCTAAGAGGGGGCTGAATCAAGGTTTGAAAGATTAAAAAAACTTCCCCTTTAGATCTTGTTTCATTGTAAAAAACACTCTTCTCTATCTTCCTATAGAAATATATGAATAGAAATGAAATCATGCCCGAGACAAAGAGATTTTTACCTGGTTCACCGTCAAAGGGAAACGTCTAGGGAGAATACAAAAAAAATGTGCATATGTACCAAATAAACTAAGGATCAATGCCAAATTATGAGGTTCAAGCTAGATAACTTCTATGATCAGGTTCACTCCCTTTATAAAATTTAGGTTCTGGTCGTTGCACTCCCAAGGGTCACTCCCAATATCTCTTTCTCTAGATCAATTCAGGTGGAAAGGATCATTGCATTTCTCTTCCTTTGCTCACTACCCTTGGAAGGGATCCACTCATAGTTTATGGACATGTAGGTACCTTAATTTTCATGAATACACACATCCTTTACTATAGATTGATTATTTGTTAAATTCTTATTTCACCTGTAAATGAAATCCTTTTTTCTGCACACAATTAGTTTGCAAAAATTTCTTTTACGAACTATTTTAGTGAATTTGTAAGATTCATTTAATCCTTCACAAACAATATTACTTCTTCTATGAACTATGTTGCACTGCATGGCATGAGTGCTTCACATACTACTTTTATTTCATGGATAGTCCCTTCTTCGAATACAATTTCATCCACTATGGAACGTCCCTGCTTCGTAGAGGGATTCTTCATCTGCCAACCTCATCTTCTTCGTGGACCACCTCAACTTATGTAGATTAATGATGATCCATAGACGGCCTCAAATTTTTAGACCCTTTTCTTTGTGGGATATAGTTCCTCCAAAAATCCCTTCCATGGACTATCTCTTGTGGATAGCTTCTCCTTTCTCGGAATCCTCCTCGTGAACCTATTATCCTTCAAAAAATCCCTCACAAACTCATTTGAACTTAGCCAAATTTATTCCCCGAGAAATTATTTTTTCTAATAAAAATAACTCTACATAATGATATGATTATTCGTCCTTATATAGGAAAATAGATTTGAAAATCTCACTAATCTGATTTCCCTAACATTTCAATGTGGTATAACCTTCACATTATAATGTGCTCCTCCTAAGAACCATTTTTTCCTCATCAAACTTCATACCACCATTCTTTCCTTGATATGGTTTATGCCTTCTACAAATGAGTCACCACATCTTAGAAACAAATGATGTCCTTATATAAATTGTTTTCCTTCCACAAGCCTCAAGCCTTCCTATGAACTACAATCATCCCATGAACCGTTTACCCTATGCGGTCTATGTACCATGCTTCGCGGTCAGCATAGCACAGATATTAGGAAATTCATACTTTACATTTTTTCTTCACCATTTCACGAACGTCCTATGTAGTCCAAAAACTATGCTTCACAGTCCGCATATTGTTCACTCTTTTCCAGAAATCCTTCCTTTTCCAAAAAAAACTCCCAATTTCGAGGCCAAAAAAATTGGAAAACACTAGAAATATGTTTCACCTTAAAAACCAATTTCAGCAACATCATCCAAACTCATTCACAGTAATCTGGATTTTTCAACAAACATAATCACCCTAAAAACACAAAGAGGTCACCTTGATATATTTTTTCCCAATAATCTCCCCATTTGGATTTGTTGAAAACACTTTTTATTTTGATACGTCATTAAATCTTCTTCCAAATTTTTCAATAGTCACTTCTTGAGATTAAGATACTGATCAAATATTTACTCGATACACACTCTAATCCCACATGAGCCAAGCGCAAAATTAGAAACTAGAGTATAATGAAAATTTCATCAATGAATCAATTCATTCCATTCCAAAACCACTCATCTCCGTTCATCATGAACCTCATCAGTCATGATATATATCCTTTGATCAATCACTTCTAGCATCTCGATATTTAATACTCCCCATACATCATTGCTCCACCTAACAGCTTCAAATCCCCTTTTCTAACTACTACACCTAAAATATTATCCTTGTTTCTTAATTAAGACATTTTCTCCATTTTAATATCAAAAACTTCTCCCCATTTTTCAATGAGCATGAAATAAATTTCTTTGTGGCCATCAATAGGGTAAATAACACAAATAATAACATTAGGGAAAAACACATCATTCCTTAGGGAGAGGGGTCCTACATCCATACTTTTTCAAGAGAGGGTAGTCAACCAAACTCCTAGTGACAGTTGATTCATTTAAAACTCTTATTTGGTTAAGTTATTTGTCCAAATGTCTACAACCTATAATTATGTAGGCACATACTCTAACTTCACAAGCTCTTGTTCTACCTTCTCCTTAATAAAATGATACTTGATTTCGATTTTCTTTTTACTTGAGTGATGGACTGGATTTTTTATCAGATTTATAGCACTTAAATTATCATAATAGATTAAAATCAAAGAATACACTTCAACTCCCATATCATCAAGTTTCTACTTCATCCATAATAAGTGTGTGCACAATTGAGTAGCTGCAATATATTCATCTTCTATGGTGCTCAAAGAAATTAAATATTGTTTCTTATTTAGATAATAAATACATAATCCCCCATAATAAAATGCACCATATGATGGTGATTTTCTATCATCAACTGAGCCAACCCAATCTGCATCTGTATAGCCCAATAGCGCTTGCTTATATTTTTCATTGTAAAGTAAACTAAAATCCACCATGCCTTTCATTTACCAAAGTATTCTTTCCAAATAAAGGAAGTGGATTTCCTTGGGATTACATTGATATTTTTCTTCTTGGAATGGTGAAAAAATTAGGTCTTCTCACTATCAGGTAAAATAGACTGCCAATGATTTTCCAATATTATGTGACATTAACTACATTTCCTTCATCATTTCGTAACTATTTCATTCAGGTAAACACAGAAGTTTTCATATCCTTGGATTTATCCATTGTAAATATTCTAAAAACCTCCTTGAAATATTTTTATTGATAAATGAATTTTCCATTAATTCCTTTTGTTACCTGTAAACCAAGAAAAACGTCACTTCACTAATGATTGATATTTCGAAATCACTTTTTATGAATTTGGAACATTTTCTACATGATGCTTCATCTGATCCATCAAAGATTAAGTCATTGACATATACCAGCACCATAATCCTTTAATTACTATCATGGATAACATATAGACTATAATAAACTCCACCATGTTGAAAAATGAGCTTCTTCAAAAACATATCTAGCCATGAATTTCAGGCTCATGGTTCTCTCTTAAAACCATATAAAGGCTTCTTCAGTCAAAAAACTCAGTTCTTATCTTCATGAATGAGAAATCCATCTGGCTTTTTAATATAAACTTCTTATTATAGAACCCCATTCAGAAATGTTGACTTGACATCCATATGAAATAATTTTAAATTTCTTTTTCACGGTTATGGATAAGAAAAATTTGATTTTCTCTAGCCTTGCAACAAGTGAAAATGATTCATCAACATTGATACCCTCTATTTAAGAGTACCCTTTGCACACTAACTATTCTTTTTTTGAATCACTATACCATATTCATTCATCTTATTGTGAAATACACGTTTATTCTTGATGAAATTCTTATCAGTTGTCCTCAAAACAATCCCCCATGCCTTATTCTTCTCAATTTGTTCAAACTCTTCATTCATATCCTGAACCCAATTCTTATCTCCAGTTGCTTCATAAATACATTTAGTCTCTACCTATGATAAGTATGATACTTGTAGTGGAGTCTTCATCCTATTTGTCTACAATATAGTTGTCTGATCACCAATCATGTTTTGCCTATCAATTTCAACTCTTCTCTTCTATCATTGTGCATATACTGAATTTTGATCATCTTTTTCATTATCTGAGTCCTCTTCTTAATCAGCCTCTATAACTGGAGAATACCTTGATCTTTTTATCTCTTTGTCACTATCCTACAAAGAATGATCATGTATTTGATAAATATTGTGTTCATTTTACACTATATTTACATCATGGATTTCAACTAAATTTCTTAGCCACTTATTAAAGAATTTGTAATATTTTTTTTCTTTATGTGTCCAAGAAATATCCCTTCATCTCCACAGGATTCAAACTTCCTATGTTTCTCCTTATTTATAATGAACCACTTCCTACTAAAGACTAAAATGTACTTCAATGATGGATTATATCCATACCATAACTCATATATAGTCTTTTATTCTTTCAGACAAAATAATTCTCTATTTGATGGGTATATTGATGTCATCGCTGCTTCTTTCTAAAAATTATCTAGAAGGTCCTTCTAAATGATCATTATTCTAGCTATGTTGTTGATCATTCAATTTCTTCTTTCAAATACTCCATTATGATGTGGAGTTCCTACTAATAAAACATGGTGTCTAATCCCTTGTTTCTCAAGATAATTATCTACTTGGATATTTGTGAACTTAGTTCCATTATTTGTTCTGATCTTTGGTATTTTCTAACCTAGCATCATTTCAACTTCTCGTCGATATCTAGTAATGTAACTAAACACCTCAAAATTATGGGTGATGATTGATACCCACTCCATTCTCTAAAATCATCAATGAATAGAACATAGTATCTTTTCCCATTAATAGATTTTGGTGAAATGGGTCCATAAACATCAATATTCACCAGCTCAATAACTCTTTATAACCTTTGCTCCTTTACTTTATATGTTTTTCAAATTATCTTACCTTTTTTACAAGTATTGAACATATGATTATGATCACGTGATAACATATGGAGGTCAGGAGAAACATCATATTTCAGTATTTCTTCCAAGTATGTTTTGTTCAAGTGGCCAAGATGTTTATTCCATAACTTGTTTTATTCTTACTTAGAAAGAAGGCACATATCTTATTCTTCACTCACAAGGTAGAGGTTTCCTTTTGTATACCTTTCCTATAAAAAAATACACCCTATTTTTTTTTATTACACATAATTTCATTGAAAATTTTATGGAATGTCCTGAGTCATACATTTGATCAAGATAAATAAATTTGTGACTGAGAACTTCAAAAACTAAGACGTCGGTATGTATCTTGTATTTTCCCCCAAACATGGATTTTATCAAGCCAAAAATCATCATCCATTCATCATTATCAAATTTTATGATATCTTCCTTATCATGCCTAATTCTGGTCACTATATATTTATTACCTATCATATGTGAGATTTATCCACAGTCAACAGTCCATATTCTAGTGCAATATGATGATTTAAAATCAATCTCTACAACCACTGCTTTTTCAACTATCTTTTTCTTTTTATTACATGTTTTTTACTTTATATCTAGTATGGATTAATAATCTTGATCTTCCTTTTATGATGGACCAATTTGATCTTGTAGAGCTGTAAATTGATTTTTTAATTTTCATCTCACTTGATGATACCTATAACAACTACTTATGGATATATTCATTCTTCTTCATCACATTTCTCTACATTGTCGATGAGAATTATCTTTCCAAGTGGATAAAACCTTCACATCTGAAATAGTGACCATCAAATGATGTCTTGGAATATTGATCCCTATATTTCTTTCCCTATTCTTCATGTTCCCTTTGATACCTTTTTTCTATGAAACAAACATTTTGTGAGTTTCCCAACCTTCCACAACAATGGAATCTAATGTGGGGTACATTTATGTGTGGAAATACTGCACTATGGGTTCACCCTTTGGATCTCTGAGTCTTCTGATTCTAATTCATATCCAAATTAATCTTCAACCTCAAAGTGGGAGCTTATGGTATAAATTTAACCAACAGTGCTTTCTTTTTGAAATCAATCCCTATACCAACTATGTCATTCTGATCAATCATTTTCCTTTCCTAACACTCTTTTGTATACTTCACGGGAACTCTAAATTATACTTTCATTTTTTTTTGTTTCCTATGTGTTGAGATTTGTTGGGATTAAGAGTTTCTCCTGATCTTTCACAATTTTTCACATACTGACAACTTCCTCTTCAATCTATTTTATATGTTTAATTTGATCTTTTCCAGAAATAGTCAAACTATCGATCCCTCTTTTCTGTTCTTCAATTTTGAGTTTGTACTCAACCAACTTTTCTGAGTTTTCTGGAATTGAATACTTTGGTTTTTAAATTTCTTTATTCATATCAGACTTCCCTTCTTCCTACTGCTTCATACTTTGTCTGTCTTCACAAACCAATTTTTTGATTTCTTTTTTTCTCTCCAAACATCTATCTCTTCAAGAGTAGCTTCTAATTCAACCTAAAGTTCAATCTTCCTTCTACTTCTCCCTCGTCATTGTCATTTTCTTCCTTTTTGGGGGAATTTATCACAACTTCCACCATATCATCTACTTCATGATACTTTGATTCCTCCAACTCTTCTACCTCATATTCTTATAAAATTCATCCTCTTTTGAAAGAATATTATTTTTTTGAATAAATTACTCTTAGCTCTTCTCCTACCTTTCACATTGGATGAATGCTTCTTCCAGGGAAATTCATCATTATCTTCATCATTATATTCAAAATTATTTGGGCACTTTGATTCAAAATATCCAATTATTTCACATTGAAATCATGAAATTTGAAGTTTACCATTGAATTTTCCTCTTTCTCATTGTATATTTGAACAAAGAAATGACATGACATCATCAAAATTTTCTTCCTCCAGAATATCTTTAAAAGAGACCATCTTCATGGCCTTGAATACCACTTCTCTGGACTTCTCATTTTCCATAACATCATTTTCATCATTTCACATTTCATATGAAATAAGAGTATTTTACAAGTTATCAAATATCAACCCCTTCAGATATTTATATTTCAATATAGAAACCTTCATATTAAACTGAGGTGAAAATTTTCTCACGATACGCTTGACAATATTTATATCTTTAATAATTTCTTCAAGACCGTGCATTTGTTCCATGAAAACATTCACCCAATCAATGAATGTATCGGTATAATCATTTGGGTGTATTTTAAGATCCTCATATTTGTTCCACAGAACCTACAGCTTTGCATCTATGACTTTTGAGTCACCCTCTTAAATGTTCAACAACTTTTCCCACATAGCATGTAATGTTTTATATGACATCACCTTCATATATATTACATTGGATAGGAATCCCCCTAATCATTAATCCCTTTAAAATCAATATTCAATTCCTTTTTATCAGCTTTTGAAAAATACCCATTGTCGATGTTGGCTGATATTCCAAGCATAGCTGCTGAAAAAATGTCTATTCTTAATTATTGGATGTAGTGTTTCATCTGATTCTTCTATAATTGAAAAAAAAATCTATCGAAAATAGGAATCACTTTGAGATTTAAAACCACCATTTCTTCTACAGAGAGTGAACCCTTAACTTTTAACCTTTCACTCTAATACCAATTGTGATCCCAATTAGTTTAAATATCCCAAGATGTGGGGTGAATGAGGGTATGAAAGATTAAATAACTACCCCTTTGGATCAGGTTTCTTTGTTAGAAAAAACACTATTCTATATCTTCCCATAGAAAAATATTAATAGAAATTAAATCATGCATGATACACATCTATTTTTAATTGATTCAACCTCACTGGGATACATCTAAGGATCATACAACAGCAATGTGCTAATGTACCAAATCCTCTAAGGCTCACCGCCAAATTAAAACATTTGGGATAGATCACTTATATTCACAAGATCACTACCTTTATAAGATTTAGGTTTTTCTCACTACATTCTCAAAGGTCACTACCAATGTCACTTTCTCTAGCTCAATGTTGGTGGAAAAGATCATTGTGTTCCTCTTCCTTTTCTCACTTCTCTTAGAAGGGATCGACTCACAGTTTATGGACTTGTAGGTACCTTAATTTTCATTAATTCATGCATCCTAAACTATATATATATGATTTGTTGAAGTCCTATTTCATATGTAGATGAAATACACTTTTCTATGTACTATTAGTTTGAGAAAATTGTTGTCGTGAACTGTTTTAGTGCCTTTTCATGTTTCCTTTGAACCATTGTGGACAACCATGCTTCCTCTACGAACTAAGTTGAACTGTGTGGTTTGATTGATTTGTAGACTAATAATCCTCCACATATTGTCCCTACTTTGTGTATGGATTCTTCCTCCATATACCATATATGCTTTACAGGTGAATTCTTCCTCCGCTGACCGCATCTCCTTTGCAGACCACTTCAACTTTTGTTGACTGATGATGATATACAGACTACCTCAACTTTGCTGAACCTTTTCATTGTGGTCTAAAATTCCTTGAAAATACCTTCCATAGACTATCTCCCGCATACCACTTCTCCATTCGCAGAATCCTACTCATGAACCTCTTCTCTTTTACTGTGAAAACCCGGCCCCAGAAAACCAGGAGCCAGTGCCTTCTGAACATGATGTGTCGTGCTCAAAAAAATGTGCATTAATAAACTACACATCACATCCCATACAGAGGATTGAATTTTGTTCGGGCTCTAGGAAACTGCTACTTATGAAATGTTTCATTTTTCAAAAGCTATTACCTGAAAAATTTAGATCAAAATGTAGGGTGAGCATATGAATGCCCAGTAAGGGGTTTTAAATTAAACCAATGTAACTTTTGAAAACATTCTCTAAAACTTTACATAGAACATTTATATTAAATAAAAGATTTAAAATATGTAACATGTCAAAAAAGTTCTCAATTAAAAACATACTAATAGGGTTATAAGGATATATGATTCAAATATAAGCATGCTTATTTGGTGTAATAAATAAAATACATTTTAAACATGTAAGACCTAAGAATATATAAGCAAAAATTAAATAGCTAAGAGCAATGAATAATCAGAGTTGTGCATAAAGGAAACAACTTCAATTTCATATATTGAAAACTAATTCATTGAGTGTTTAACAGAAGTCTTATCATAAAATCTTAATTTTATGATACTCATAAGTACTGGATCTGAACCTTGGATATTCTGCTAGTCGAATACCCATTAGGTTAATTAATTATCATAAGGATAATATTGGAATGTACAAAGTTTGACTTCTGTGTCAAGGCCTCAAACCAAGACCTAGGGCTAACTGTAACTGGACCCCAACCCGGAGAGCATCTGTAACCAGACTCTATCCCGGAGATCATTTGTAACCGGACTCCAACACAGAGGGATTACTTATACTGGTCCCCAACCCAGAACTTACTAGTCCAAAACATTACTCATATGCCAAAAAGGGTTGTATATTCAAAATGTCTCATACCATTTTGAATATTTAATTACTCATTTCTAATTATTTCAAGTATACTACTTTGGATAACTTCATACATAATTGGTCATAGTAATTGTATTTCATCCTTTAGCATTTATATATCTTATAAAGTGAGACATGCATCTAGATGTTTAAAAATATAGCTAACAATCATTTGAATGTCATTAAATGTTAAAAAGAAAGGAAGATTATGGCACGTAGATTGGAATCTAAGGAACTAAATGAAAATCAAAAATAGAATTTGTCACATGCAATGTTATTATCATAATTCGAAAACTTTATTAACCAATTCATTAAAAAGTAAACAAAAAATTCATGTAGGGTTTTAAGCTTGCAGATGCAAAATCATTCAATATTTATAAGCCTTTGTAAACCATAGAATAATTTCTATAATATAAATCATGATTCATCACCATAATCAACATCATTTAAAATATAAGAAAATAAGTGACTCATAAATGTGGATATAAGTTTTGAATAACACAACATTTCTTATGTTTTAAATCTCCACTTAAACTCGGGACTTAATGTGTAAAGACCTCAAAACTGGGTATAATAAAGATTCATGCAAAACATAAGATATATGTATGTAACTGAACTCATACTAAAAAGATTGTCCCATCTATGTGCATTAACCTTTTATGGACATTAGTTTAATAATGTTTTATATAGGGAAGGTCATGCCCTTGGTCATAAAATTTTGTTTATGAATACTTACCCATACAATTATATTAAAACTGAACATATTTAACATTTTCCATATATATTTATATATATGTATATATATATATATGAAATTATGTGCATATGTATATGCATACTGCATAATCAATTATATAAAAACTTCATATGCAATTACTACTCTTGCATTTTAAGTTCTTATCTTGAAATATTTTCTTGATAGATGGAGTGTTCGTGGGCCTATACTCAAAAACGAAAGGCCATGCCTATTCAAATATATATAACCGAAGTACATATAACCATATATATGTGTGTATATATATAGTCCATCTTAAAATTTTTAAACATTAAACAACATATAAATACTCCAAAAATACAAAATTTAGAGACTTAGGTTCGGTTATAAGAAGGATTTCAACTAACCTGTAGGCTTATTTAAAATACATAGCTTTATGAGTATACATATACACATAGATATATGTATATGTATATTCAAAACAATAAAACAAGGAAAAAATAAACCCTTACGTCCTTTATGTCGTTTGAACACAAAAACCAGAAGGCCAGGTTCAGCACGGATGAATGTTTTAACTAAACCGCGAAATTATAAATACATTTTTTATGAGTATATATGTGTATATACTCTCAAAGAAACAATACAAGGAAAAACCAAAACCCTTAATTTAAAACCAGGGGAAGAAGAACTCGAGGGAGGTTAGTTGGGACTTGCTGGAGGCCTGATCGGGGAGAAGAACCGAGAGTTTTTTGGGGTGAAACCGGCTACTTATATACAAAAGAAAACCCAACTTTTCATGCAAAAAAAGTACCCCCTGGAAGTTCATTAAATGGGTGCTGTCGTGCTTGAAGAAAAGGGGAGAGAAGGAGGGTCCCCAGTAGTCAGTGGTGAAGAAAACCAGAGGGTTCCATAGGTGTAGGGTTACTGGTGTAAACCCACGCAAAGGAGAAAGAAGACGACGTGGAAAAAGGAGAAATCTAGAGAAAAACAGACGGTCCTGATCAATCCTAATCTTGATCAAAGGATTGAGGCGCGTCCACGCTTTTAAAAAGAAATAGGAGGCTCAGATTACATTTGAGTTTCCTCAGACAGTCTCAGTTCGATGCGTAATTTTAAAACACATTGACGGCTGCGATTAGATCTATGGTAGATCGAACGGAATAGAAAAAACATGGTGGAAAACCGCGGTTGCTGAAGGTCAAAAACGAGATCATGATCGGTGGTCCAGATTGCGCGCGACATGATCCAATGTCCCAGATCATCTTTCACCCAAAAAAACACTTCCCACATCCAAACAGAGAGCTGTTTTCACCTCCCTTATAAGCCCAAGCCTCCCAACGACTGGTCAGAAAACACACAGCACACATGAAGGGGTTCCTATACACGGGCTCCCGCCCGGTCCCTGTAGGTCTTGGCCTACCCATGCTCCACCGCGGCCTTGCCCCCGCGGTGGTACGCCTCAGCGCTCCTGATCTCGTGCGCCCTTCGGGGGACCTCTGCCCGAGCTCGGGCCGGCCTTGGCTTGGGCTGAGTGCTTAGGCTCAGCCACTTCATGTGAGCTGCCTCCCTCAACCCTATCCCTAAAGGTTTGGCCCAAGAGGGCCAATTTTTTTATAAAATCTTACATTCAAAATTAAAAAATTTTAAAGAATAAAAAAACCATTTATTTATTAAAACTATATAGAATTTATATTCTTAAACATTAATGAATACAAAATAAAATTTGTCTTAGTTTAAAGTATTTCTAAAATTATAAACACTAAACCTTTTTAACACAAAAAAGTTATAAAAAAGAGATTTTAATAGACCTATATGATAATTTTTGTTCTAGTATCAAAGAAAACTTAATTTAATCAAAAACATAATTAAATTTGAAGAATTTAAACATAGTTTACAACATTATTTAAGAAATAAAAATCGTTACATTTAATTTTATATATTCACATAGTGCTTTGAATTCTTTAATACTTTTCAAAATCACTTAAGGGTGAAATGATGTTTTTAACTCATATACTTTTAGAGTTCAAAAATGATGGTTTAATTATAATTTTAATCATAACTTAAATCTTTTAGAAACTAAATAATATTTAAATAATTACAATTATCCTAACAAAGTACAACTAATATAATTATAACCATTAGCTTTCAATGGTCACCAGAGCAATGGTCAGGATGATTCCCTATAAAACCATGCCTCGGGGTGTCCTAAACTCAAGAAGAAGAAAGAGATGGTGCGTGTCATGCCATTGATGCTCAGCAAGGTTTATGTGATCATGGTGGTTTTGTTCTTTATTTTCACTAACCCGAAGGATATCCTTTATTTATCGTGTCTTGTTGTCTTTGTAGGGGTCCTTCCCATAGTTCTAATAGGATTTTTATTTGACATATTTGGGTAGGATGTTTCCTTGTGATCTTAACACATTGTAAACACTACGGTGTTCTTTTTTATTATGAAAATCCTTGTGTCTATTTGTGTGTTTTACTTTGCTACATTCTATTATAAATTAAGACCATTCTATTACTCCTCAAGAGAAACATGTTCATTCAGTTATTAAGGAACTCAAACAAAAAAGAAAACTTAAACTTATCAATATGAGAGGTACAATTTTTCGCGGTGTTATATTTACGAACTCCCTCAGAAACTCATTTAGTGGAAGAATTTATTTACAAAGAAATGATGTCTTTTTAATGAAATTCACTCTACATAATGATAGTATTATGGTTCCATATACTGAAAAATAGATCCAAAAATATTCCTAATCTGATTTCCCCAATGTTTTGATGTGTTATAGCCTTCACTACATATTGTTCTCCTCCTACAAACCATTTTTTCCTCCACAGTCTGCATACCACCATTATTTCCTCACAGAAGCCTATTTCTTCAGAAAATGAGTCACCACATCTCATCCGCCAATGAAATCCTTCCACAAACTATTTTCCTCCCACAAACCACAATCCATCCTGTGAACTATGATCATCTTGTGAACCTTTTCCCCTTTGTGGTCTGTAAACCATGCTTTGTAGTCCGCATAGTTCTGCTATGTAGAAATCCCTAATTATATGATTTCCTTCTTTATTCTGTGAACTTTATATGAGGTCCATGAACTATGCATCATGTTCTATTTATTGTTCACTCCTTTGTGGAAATCCTTTTCCAAAAAACAAACCCCCAATTTTGAGGCTCAAAAATTTGGAAATCACTGGGAAAATGTGCCACTTTAAAAACCTACTTCATCAACATCAACCAAACTCATTCGCAGTCATTTGGATTTTACAACAAACAGAATCACCCCAAAATCACTAAGAGGACACCTTGAGGAATTTTTTCCCTAAAATATCATTGAGCTGCTCATCTACATTCATATCCCTAACAAATGGTGCATACAGCTAACCTGTTCGATCTATATTATTAATATAATAAGGGGTTAGTGGATCAACTACTATAGTGGGTGTTGTGGTGTTGGAAGCTATCTCATATGATGGTGTAGGTGAGGTACTAATCTGAATAGCAGTCGTGTGTCTAGAAACTGGTTCAATGAATATAACCTTAGTGAATTTTGGTAGGATTGGACCCTTTCATTATGGGGCCTACTCTTCTAGAAACTCTTGTTGGGTTGTAGTATCTATCAGTTTGAATGGTAGGATAGACGGGATCATGGATGGTGTCGAAATTTTGGAGGATAAAGGTCCTACTAAAGATGGAAGGTGAGTGACTACGGGGGATGGTGGGTTGGGAGGGGTGGTAAATGAGTGTGGGTAAATTAATGGTATTCCCAAGTGGTGACATATGTGATGCAGGTGCACTACTATATACTGGTTAGAAAGACAAAGGTCAGTAGGTTAGGGTGGGGTGGGAGATGGGGTGGGTACGGTAGAGGTGGATGGGGTGTGAAATGGGCGTGAGAATGGGTGGTCATGGGAGTGGGCATGGTGGTAAAATATGGATGGGATAAGATGAAGTTGGTATGGTTTGTGGATATATTAGAGGTGGTAGGAGTAGGTTTTGGTTCAAAATATTGGTCTCTGGGTGCCTCGTCATCACCATCAATGCATCTCATCACCCATCAATAGATGTCGACATCCTTTGTCAGCAGCATCATCTTGTGAGTAAGAAGGAATTCGATCGAATCCATCAGTCTGAGATATGTTATGGGATGGTTAGCATCTAAAACACAAAGATTTTGGTCAATATTAGTTTTGAAGTAACAACCCATCAGTGTACCTTGTGTCTATTATGCATGCATTTGGAAGTAGAACTTGAACTAAGATTCCATGTGGATGGCTGGTCTTCCCATAGCAGTGGAGAGGATGAAAATGTATAATAGTATGATTCTATAGTGAACATTATCGTGGGTTAACTAGTAATGAGTTAATTCCCCTTGAAGTATCTAGAGTATAGTACCTCTCAGCTGGGTGGATTTTGTAATCTAAGTATCAGGGACACTCTGTGGGTCCCAGTCAATAATCCTCTAGAGTCATTCTGCATCTGACTTTCTCAAATTGAGTTGTAGAGTAGGGAATACCTCAAAAGTGGTGAATTTGATAGAATAAAGAGAAAATCTAACTCCAATCTCAACGAAGTATAGCTCATGTGATCTGTCACCTAGCCAGAAGCAGATGTTATCGACAACTAGCTCAAAAGTGTCTAAGAATTATAAGAATAGATCCCTAAAGGTATCCTCTCGAATGTTGATTATGGGAGTAATGTACAGATGTTCAAGGATTTGTAGGACCTCATGGATGATGTGAATAAATGTGGGGACATCCAAATCCAATGTTTTTTTGGTCCACACAATCTTTTCTAGAAGGTGGACCAGTGCGACCTAGTGTTTGTGGTTGTAAAGGTGTAGTATGGGGTGTATATGGGGGTGAAAAGAATCTTGGGACCCTCTAGACATCGATTATGAGACCTTGAGGGATTATGGGGTTATGTAGGTTGGATAGGAGTTAGAGGAAGCTGAAGAATAATTTGATGGAGTTGCAAGAGCCCTATTACACTTGGCTGGAGGTGAATCCTCATGTTCAGGTTCTATATCTACAGGAGGTGTGTGAAATGTATTCATGTGGTCCATTTTGGGTGTGGTGGATAGGAAAGGATGAGGGGGACGATTTTTGTGTTTGATAGAGGGGGAAGAGGCTTCAGTTAGTGTGATGAGAGGGAGAAGGATTAACTAAAGGGGAGGGTGTATGTGGGTGTGTGTCGATGGAGAGAGGGGAAAATGAGTGGGGGTTTCATGTGTCATGAACCTAGGGTTCAATTCATTAAAAAGTCATGAAATTAAATTGTTTTTATTATATTAAAATATGTGTTATTCCCAAATTTATAATTTTCTAGCTGTTAACATCAAACGTCATGTAGTAGATTACATGATGTGTAATTTGGAAATTTTTCCCTTATGGACCAAGACCTGTGTTCTTTGCTACAAGACTTCCTAGGGATTTCCTAAACTATACTATATAATATTCAAGACTAATTTTTACCAATCATGAGTTTCCTACAATTTAAAAATTCTTTTAACATTTATATCTTGACTCAGTAGTGCTCAAATGAATTTTAAGGTGATGACACATACCTAGAAAAATGGTTCCTGATAAATTTTCAAACATTGAACATTATCTTTGAAGGATGGCTCACTTCCTTTCTGAATTTCAATGGTCCCATATGGGAATATTTTTATTACCATGAATGTTCCTAACCATTTTGATTTGAGATTTCAAAGAAACAACTGTAATCATGTATTGAATAACAAAACCTTATTCCTTGGTGTGAAGATTCATCATGCTATGCACTGATCATTCCATTTGTTGGGTTTTTACTTATAAATCTTTGTATTTTCATAGGAAACATTTCTTATTTTCTCCATTTCATCCAGTTTAATCATTCTAACTTCCCCTTCTTTTTTGAATCCAGATTCAATTTCTTAACCTCCCAATGTAATCGATGCTCTAGGTCAACTTGAAAATGGAATGGATTTTTATACACTAATAGGAATAGAGTTGTTCCAATAGGTTCATTTGTATTAAGTACTATATTCCCATAGTGAACCATCCAACTTGAGAGTTCATCAATTCTAACTTGTGTTTATGGTCTTCTCTATGATTTATTTGATTTCCCTATTTGATAATTCAACATTCCTACTTGTTTTTGGGTGGTAGGGAGTTCCTTTGTTATATCAGATTATGTACTTGCCTATTATTCCATTTATATAATTATTGGTAAAAAGAGTGCCTTGGCCACATGTTATTGGTAAAATGAATCTGAATCTTGAAAAAGTGAGTTTTTGTAAAAAGTTCATGGATACTTTTGTTTTGTCATGAATGGTAGCTTCCACTTATACCCATTTTGAGATGTAATCAACACCAACATGGATATATAATATTCCATGAAAATTAGGTAATCGACCCATAAAATATATTCCCCGTACATTGAATATTTCAACTTCCATGATCATGTTTTGGGTGATTTCATTTCTATTATTGATGGTTCTAGTTCATTGTAATTGATCACAGCTTTGGAAAAAGTTTTTTGTATCTTGATTTAATGTGGGATAAAAGTTTATAATTTGTTGAATTTTTTCTTTTATGATTATTTCTTTGGATACCATATATTTGGTGATGTGTGACACATGTCTAACCCACTTTGGATATCATCCTCTGGGATGTAATGCCACATTAATCCATCAGTACAGTGTTTGAAGAGTAGTGGCTCATCCCAGTAGTCGTGTGAAGATTAGACTAAAAATATATTCCTTTTTTGGTAATAATGGTTTTTATATAGGGATATCATGCTTATATAGTTTTCAATATCGAAAAACCATGGGTCTGTTTTTTTTAGGCTTAAAAGAGTTTCATCGGGGAAGTGGACCATGATGTCATGATTATCATCATCATTAATAAGGAGAAGTGAGAGTCTGGATAGATAATTAGTGACACCACTCTCCACCCCCTTGGTGTATTTGATGATGATTTAAAATAATTAATGTACCTTGATCCACTATATCGTATTTGGTTTGGAATCCTTTTTACTCACCAAGTATTTCAGTATAGAATGATCAGTGTATACAATCACCTTTGAAAAAACTAAGTAGGACCGAAACTTCTCAAAAGCAAAGACAAATGTTAAAAGTTCCTTCTCTATAGTTGTGTAGTTTACCTAGACATCATTCAATGTGTTACTGGCATAGTATATGGGACAGAAAATTTGGGTGACCCACTATCTTATAATAGCGCCTACAGTAAAGTCTCTTACATCACATGTTAACTCGAAGTATTTTTCCTCCTATGGGGAAATGATAAAACGATCGGTTGTCCGAATTTTCATTAAAGTGATGAATTCCCACCAAAAAACTTTAATAAAATAAAAGGGATTGTCCTTGAATAAAAGTTGTGTCATAGGGTGTGAAACATTTACAAAATATTTCATGAATCGATGGTATAATCCTGCATAATGGACTAGAAATCTCATTATTCCTTTATCAATTGAGAGCTAAAGTAAATCATTGATCACTTTGATATTTTTAGGATAAACATTCATGCCATACTTGGTGATTTTTTTTTTCTAAGGACTATTCCTCCTAAAACCATAAAGTGTAATTTTTTTCAGTTTAAAACTAAACACTTATCTTAACAGCATTGTAGAACTACTTCATGATTTCTTAAGCACACATCAAAGGATGTTACATAAACTGAAAAATCATCCATTAATATTTCCAATATTTGATCCACCATATCATGGAATATATTTTACATACACCTTTGAAAGTTCATTGGATCATTACACATACTAAGTTACATGCATCTATAGGTGAAGGTACCAAATTTTCTATTGGAACCGAGGTTGTTCTTTTTTGAAAAAGGAGCATGGTTTTTGTTTTTTTTCATTCCTCTCTTGGATGATCTGAAATATTGCAAGAAAAAGGATCATATAGTTCAAGCTATAAGCAGTTTTGAAGGTGACGTCATTTCCCAGTGTTTGCCAAATTTTTGGGGTTCAAAATTTGTAGAATGGAAAGCATTGCGAAAAGTGGTTTTTCTTGAAAGCCTCAAGAAAATATGGAAAAATCATGAGTTTTGTAGAGATGGGATTCATGAAGTGTGTTTCTCAAAGGCAATGAAGATTATGACGGCTTGCTCTACGATTATGAGAGTCTGATCTCTGAGCATCGAGAAAATTATTCTTCTAGAATCATTGTTTCATTTATATGGAAGAGGCATGCTTTTTATGAATACTATCATGAGGATTTCAAAGAAATGAATCTCTAAGAGTTGAGATGGTGTTTATTTTTAGTTTCAATGAGCTCTGTGAACTGGAAATTTCAGTAGAACTTTGGGAGATAGAGGAAGTGTTGCAAAGACATTTTGACCGATTTGCATTTCACGCTTAAAGAATCGGAGCTCTGTATTCGACCATACCTATAAATAAGAGTTTTCCCCTCTTTGTTCTAGACAATTTTGAGAGAGAAAATATGTGTTCATTGTTACTTCGCGAAGTAAGGGGTGCTCTATGAAGCAGGTTGTTCAAAGTGATCTTGAGCTTCACAAAGAGAATTTCAAAGTATTGAATGATTCCAATGCTTCTAATTCATATGATATACATGAATATGGGGAGTTCGGCATTGTCTTAGTGATCTTCGTGAAGTAGGTTTCTCTATGAGGTAGTGATCTTCGCGAAGGGTTGTGCACTGCGAGGCAGTGAGCTCCATGAAGGTTTGTTCTCTGCGTGGTAGTGTGCTCTGTGATGGGTTGTTCTTTGTGAATGGGCTTTTTAAAGGGTTGTTTTGAGTATAATTATTTAGTTGTCAGATATTTCAGTGAGCATCTACTCAGGTCGTTGAGGCAAGCAGTGTCTCAGGTTGGACAGAGACAAAGACTTCAATGCCAATCTATTGAAGTGACCTTCAACTCAATAAACAGAGTTATACTTCTCTCACAACAGTGATATAGGGGGTTTGTGGAAGTATTTTAAGGGAAGTGGTGAGACATCCCTAAAATTTTGTAAGGTAAGTGTGTCTATCACAGAGTGACTATGACCAAACTCTTGTACTCTATAATTGGAGAGGATTAGTGGATTTAGGTACGACTGATACATTGTCAGTGTATGATCCTTGGATGTAGCCCTTTTTCATGAACCAAGTAAAAGTGATGTGTCATCACCATTATTTCATTTGACTTACAGATTTAACAAGTTCTTATCAACATGGTAATAAGATCCACAACATTAAAAAGAAAAGGTTGACACCATGATTCACCCCTCCCCTCTTAGGGTGTTCCGGGGTCCTTAAAGTGCTATGAGAGGAAGGTTTCTGGTGTTTGATCTATCTTATACCACTATGTAGAATTCAAGAAATGTCAGGGGAGTCCCCCACTTGGATGGAATTAATATTTCGATCTAGAAGAACAGAATGGTATCTCATCTAAGATATCTTGGAATGGAAGTCTTGTTTTATACTGTACATGGAATACAAGTTACTGATCTTACAGGGCAGGATATGATTGATACAAATAGGAAAAATCTAGATGTAGATGCTAAAGCGTAGAATGATCTCACGGAATCCCTTTTTGATCAGATCTATCTAAAGGTGATGAGTTTCACCTCATAAAATTCCATGTGTAATAAACTTGAAAATATTTAGGAAGGAGATAGAAAAGTTAAGGATGAAAAAATACAAGTCCTGTACAATAGGTCTAATGATCTAAAGATGCATCATGATAAGAATGAATACACCATCTTTAATCGAATTACTAAAGTGGTTGGAGAAATTCGAAGTCTAGGCAAAGAAATAAATGATGTTGATATTATAAAGAAAATATTGAGAAGACTTCCACCCATGTACAATGCAAAGGTGTCCGCCCTTGAGGAAAGATATCTTTCCAAACTTTTTCAAGATGATCTAATGAGCATCCGGGTGGAATATGAAATGAGATTCAAGCCAGAAGATGCTATGAATCGAGTGATCAAGGAAATGGCGTTCAAATCCATAGACAAATTGAAATTTTCAAAATATAGTAGTGGTGAAGGCAATGTGGAAAAATAAATTCTTTCTCTCATTTCCAAGATGTTCTAGAATGGAAAAGAGAAATTTAAAAGGGAATTTACCTTCGGCTTTCTTTCATTGTAGAAAAGTTAGGAACATTGCCACTCAGTGCTCAAGAAAGTTCAAAGATGAAGAAAGTGATGGTGAACACATTTTGAAGCATCGTGAAAGTTTTTTTAAAAAGGGAGACTTCAAATATAGAAAGAAATTATAGAAGAATATTTTTTTCTATGAAGTGGAAGATGATTATAATGAATTCTTTAAAGAAGAAGAACTACAAATTAAAACTAGAAACCATGCTACCATGATGGCTACCATTGAAATGTCAGAACCATCAATAGAAAAATCAAGAGATAACTTGTTGAAAATTAATGTTGATCCCAAGTTAAAATTTAAAGAAGCTTTTGTTAATCTTGAGAAAAAGTGTAAGAGATGCAACAAGTGTAAAGAAATGGAGGAAGAATCATCAGAATATGTTGATCATCTTGAATCTGAAATTGAACGACCATAATAACGGATGAATGTACAATCATTTATCCTTGAAAGGATAGATGATGTAGAAGAACTAAAGCTCAGAATAGAAGAATATGATATAGCCATCAATGACCTTACCTCAAGACTGGAAGAGAAGTCCAAGCTGTTGGGGGACTCAAAGAAGAAGTTGTTATGACTAGTAGTATGATCAAATATGAGTCAAGCACAAAATAAGAAAAGAAGAAAATAAAATTTGGTAGGTACTCGGATAATGAGTTGCTCTAGAGAGAAAAATTAGGTTTTGATGGAGTTGAAAAGATTTTGAGCAATAAAATACCCACACACATGGGAAATATTGGAATCAGTTGTGATGTTGAAAAATCAAATTTTGTAAATAAAGTTGACCAGAATAAAGGGAATCTGAAATTTTATCATGTTGTAAGATCGCCAAAAGTGTTGAAAAAGAGACCCATAAATCAAATTGAAATGATAATAGAATACTATCCTTGAGCCTCCAGGAATAACAAGTAGTCAAAAAAATTTCCCAAGGAATAAGGCATGAGGAAAAATAAAAGGGAGAAGACATTTCCTCTCATGAAGTGTCAGTTTGTCGATATCTGGTTCATACTATGTCATTTTGTGAAGAGGAAAGGAGCTATCTAAATGGGGGAGATCTAGGAGTAAAACATAGGATAAAAAATTCATATCTTACTACTTACAGAAGAAACAATTTATATGGATATTTATTTTGTTCTAACTTTGTCCATAAATCAATTTATTACAGGCATAAGAGTGATAGGGACACATCATACTTAAGTCGGAGACAAGTCAAAGCTCGTCAACATTACAGTTTTTCTATTTCAAATAGGTTTTCTCTTCTGGAAAAAGATTTTTTTTGGGAAGAAAAAATATACACAGAACATATAATTGAAAGGCCATCAGTGTCCTACACTCAATCTAATGTCTCATGGAAATAAAGGAAGAAAATTCATAAATCCTACCTTGTAGAGGTATCCCTCAAAGCTAGAAAAAGAAACAGCACTTGGATTATTGATAGCGGCTATTCATCTCATATGACAGGTAATGAAGACTTGTTAATGAATGTCAAGAGGAGGATTTATGGAATAGTATGGTTTGGTAATTATGGATCTCTAAAAATAAAAGGCAGTGGAATTACAAAACAAGATAATGGATAATTGAAGAAAACTGAAGTCCTCTATGTGGATGGCCTACATCATAATCTTGTCAGCATGATTCAACTTTGTGACTTAGGACTTATAGTTACCTTTAATCAGAAAGGCTTCACTATCAAGGGAAAGATAGGAAATTCACTTATGGAAGGATAAAGAATAGAAGGAAACCTATATTAGGTTGATAGTAAAGAAAACATTTTCTACATGACTGTTGAAGAATAAAATAACTTGTGGCATCGGATATTGGGACACATCAATCAGTAATACATGGAAAATATATCTAAGCTAAAAATAGTCATGGATATCCCTAATCGTAAGTGTGAATGAGAAAAGACATGTGATGCTTGCATGTGAGGGAAACTGGTCTACAGTTCCTACCATCCAAAAAAGAAAAGATCATCAAATCTACTCGACCTCAACCATACAGATGTATGTGGCCCACTAAATGTTGTCTAAACACATGTAGAAAGATAATTTTTTCTTTTCATAGATGATTATAGTAGAATGGCATGTCTTATCTTTAGACACAGGAAGAGATAAGTGCTTGATTTCATGAAAACCTATCGACGAATCACCAATAATGGTACTGGACAAAAAATAAATGTCCTGTAATCTGATAATGGAGGTGAATACATGTTCATTGAATTTAAAAAATTTCTAGAGATGCATGGGATACAACATGAAGTTGAATTTGTGAGAACTCCACAAAAAATGAAGTTTTTTAGCACAGGAATCGACAAGTAAAAAATTTGGACATAACTATACTGATTGAGAGTCGTATTCCTCGATATTACTGAAAGAGGATGTTCAAGAAGCTGTGTATATTTAAAATTGAATAGGGATTTATATGGGTGAAACAAAGACTCCATATTAATTTTGGCATGGAAGGAATCTATCTTTGAAATACTTTCATGTTTTTTGTAAGTAAATGTTTCATTAGAAACAAATAAGTAAATCAAGATAAGTATGTTGACAATTCAGAAGAAGAAATTTTCATTGGATAGTCAATGAACAAAAAATCCTACATGTGTTTCAACAAGCTCTAGGGAAGGATTGTGGAAAGCAGTGATGTTAAGATCATTGAGGAGAAAACAATAATTGCTTCAAATAAATCATATGCTGATTTGATAGAAGATAAGGAGAAAGGTGAACATGGAGAAAATAAAAATACAGAAATAGAGGAAGGTGTAAAAAAACCTCAAGATCCACATCATGATGTTGACTCAGAAGAAAAATCTAAAGAGAAAACCATGGCTAGAGAGAATTAGGTTGAATCTCAAAGGAGGAATTGAAGAGTATAAATTGATCAATCCAGAATTATTGGGGATTGTATAGCACCCACACAGACAAGGAGAATGAGAAATAATTCACAATATGCATTTCTATCAGTTGTGGAACCATCCTCATTTAAAGAAGCTGTAAATGATGAATCATGGCTGAAATCCATGAATGAAGAGTTAGATCATATTGAAAAGAATCAAACATGGGACCTAGTTAAAATACCTAAAGGTCATAATGTGATTGGTATGAAGTGGATCTTCAAGAACAAGTTTAATGAGCATGGAAATGTGGTCAGAAAGAAGGTGTGCTTGGTTTGTAGAGGATAATCACAAATTGAAGGTGTTGATGTTGAAGAGACATTTTTTCCAGTAGTAAGACTAGATTCAGTCAAGATATTTCTTGCCATGGAAATCTTTATATGTTATAAATTTTATCAAATGGACATCAAGACAGCATTCATAAATAGATTTTTAGAAGAAGAAGTCAACCCATGGGGTTCTTACTTGATAGTGATGAACTGAAGGTTTTAAAATTAAAGAAATATCTCTATGGCCTGAAATAAGAACCAAAAGTTTGGTACTCTCATTTTAACTCTTATCTGAGAGTTTGAGTTTAAAAGAGGAGGATTGGATCATAATCTCTAAGTGAATAATTCTCAAATGTGTCAGTTCATGGTATTGGTATATGTAGATGATATTATTTTTGGTGGAAGCAGGCAAGTTTTAGTGAATGAATTTTCCAATCACATGAAATCATAATTTTAAATTTCCATGATTATTGAACTCACTTACTTTTTAGGGATGCAATTGATTCAGAGTAAGGATTACAATTTCATTTCTCAAGAAAAGTATTCAATAGAGTTGCTGAAGTGATTCAATATGAAAGATTCCAAATCAATGGAGACTTCAATTGTTGTTGGAACAAAACTTAGAAATCATGAGGATGTGACGTTTGTGGATCCCAAAATGTAAAGAATAATCATAGGAAGCCTATTGTACCTGATAGCGACACGGCTAGGTATTGTATTTTCAATATGACTAGCGGTCCAATTTTAGAATAATCCAAAGGAGAAACATATATAGGAAGTGAAAAGAATCATGAGGTACATTCATGGTACTCATATTTATGGTTTATACTTTGCTATAGGAAGAGACAATGAACTATCAACATTTTATTATACTGACTGGGCTAGAGATGTAGTAGAGAGAAATCTCACCAGTGGTGGATCATTCTATATTGGGAATAAATTTGTGGGCTGGTTGATCAAGAAATAGGAAAGTAAATCACTTATTACTATTCAAGATGAATATATCCCCACTACCAAGGCATGCACTCAGTTACTTTGGATGAAGAAGAAACTAACTGATAAGGGTGATGAGGTGAAAACCCAATGGTTATTTACTGTGATAACAAGATCACAATTGATCTTATGAAGAATCATGTTCAGAATTCTCATAAGAAACATATTGAAATTAGATATAACTTCATCAAGAAAAAATTTGAAAAAGGCGTGATCAGAATGGACCATGTGGGGACCGATGTGCAAGTGGATGACATTATGACCAATCCACCATCAGTGGCTGTTTTGAGAAGAATCAGTTGAACCTCGGTGTTCATCCACCTCCCAGTGCATAATTAGGTTACATAATTCCCCTCTCCCAAATTATTTTAGCTATGTTAATCTATTTATGGAAGTGATGCAGGTTTATGGGAGAGATATGATCTAGGGGGAGTGTTTTTTCTGAGCTCTACAATGTACCAATACCTAACTTTGGGTTTATTTCCAATGGGGGAGAATATGGCTAAATTGAAAATGTTTTTATGATTGTAGGATGGTTTTAGGAAAATGGTGAATTAGTGTCTTGAGGAAGCAGTTATAACTTTCATTCAAACACATGATAACATGATTCATGTCTTACCTCTTGTTTTCTACATCGTCCATTTCTCATGTAGTCTTAGAGTGTTGGCTAAGTTTATTCGTGTGTAACGGGTGTTGTTAATAGCTAGTGCCCTATTGAATTTATATGGGGATTTCCAAAAAACCTAAAGGGAAAGATTGTTTAAACCAAGTCCATTCTTTTCTGAAATAGTATCATTGTTTGTGTTTGTTTTCAATCCTCTCATGGATTATTAGGGAGATTTCAAGGAAAAGGATCATATAGTTCAAGTCGTACGTAGTTTTGAAGGTGATGTTGTTTCCCAGTGTTTTCCAAATTTTTTGGGTTCAAAAATTGGGGAATGTAAATCATTTTGAAAAGTTATTTTCTTAAAGGACTCAAGAAAATTTGGAAAAGGCATGAGTTTCACAAATATGGGCTTCATGAAGTGTGTTTCGCGAAGACAATAAAAATTATGATGGTGTGCTCTACGATTATGAGAGTTTGATCCCCGAGCTTCACAAAAGGTATTATTTGAGAATAGTAATTTCATTTATATGGAAAAGTTATGGTTTTTGAGAATACTAGCATAAGGATTTCAAAGAAATAAATCTATGTGATTTGAGAAGGTGTTTCATTTTAGTTACAATGAGCTCTGTGAACCAGCAATTTCAGCGGAGTTTGGTGAGATGGAGGAAGCACCACAATGAAATTTTGACCGATCCAGATTTCACACCTAAAGAAGACAAGCTTCACTTTAGATTGTGCCTATAAATAAGAGGCTACCCCTCTTTGTTCTAGACAATTTTGAGAGAGAAAATTTGTGGTTATTGTGACATTGTGAAGCAAGGGGTCCTCCGTGTAGCAGGTTGTTCAAAGTGATATTGAGCTTCATGAAGAGACTTTTAACATCTTGAATGATTCCATTGCTTCTAATTCATATGATATTTGAGAATATGGGGAGTTCTATGTTGGCTATGTTTTCTTCGTGAAGTAGGTTGCTCTGTGAGGCAGTGAGCTTCATGAAGGGTTGTACTATGTGAGGCAGTGAGCTCCATGAAGGGTTGTGCTCTGCAAGGTGGTGTGCTCTACAAAGGTTTGAGCTTTACAAAGGTCTGTTTTGAGTATCAGTATTGTGTGTCAGGGATTTTAGTGAGTGTCTACTCACGGTATTTGATGACAGTAGTGTACTGTGATGGATAGAAACAAAGACTCCAATGTCAATCTATTGAAGTGACCTTCAAGTTGATAAACTAAGTTAGAATTACCTCATAGAATTAAGATAGGGGGAGTTTATGGAAGTGTTCCAGGGGAAGAAGTGATCCATCCTTGAACTTTTGTAATGGAAGTGTTCCTGGCACAGATTGATTATGACCAAGTTCTTGTACTCCAAAACTGGTGAAGATTAGTGGATTTAGATACGACTGACACATTGTCGGCGTATGTTCCTTGGATGTAGCCATTTGTGGTGAACAAATTAAAAGCGTTATGTCTTCTCCTTACTTTCATTTGGCTGACAGATTTAACAGGTTCCTACCAACATGGTAACAATATCCGCAACTTTAAAAAGAAAAAGTTGACACTCTGATTCACCCCTCCCCTCTCAGGATTTTTTGGTTTCCTTTATGTACATGTGAGTATTATTTTGGAGTAATCACATGGCTCAACTTCAATCTGATTATATCCGGAATATCCATACAGAAAATAGTTTAATTCATGTCCTTCTAGTATCTTCAGTATTTGATCCATGAAGGGAAATAGTAAATGATCTTTCCAAGTTGTTGTATCTATGTTTCTGTAGTCCACACATACTCTCCATCCCGTGATGGAGTGAGTCGATAATAATTCATCTTCATCATTATTTACAACTATGAGGTTTCCATTATTTGGAACTACTTATAGGGGAATCACCCACTCACTATCATATATTTAAAAAATTAATTCCATTATCTAGGAGTTAAAACACTTCTTTTTTTAATACCTTCTTCATTTTTTGGGTTCACACACCTCATGGGATGGTGTTTATATTTTATACTTTCTTCTATTAAAATATTGTGAGTGCATAATGTGGGGTTGATACCTATGATGTCATCCACCCCAAGGAAATTGAATTATTATGTATTTTTAGGACATCAATCAACTTTTACTTCTATGGTTGGGTCAGTTATGAGTTAATAAAGACTGGCAGTGTTGTTTTAGTTTTTAGAATAAAATACTTGAGTGTGCCTGAAAGAGGTTTCATCTCCAATGTTGGTGGCTGTATGACCAAGGGTATGAAAGGCAAGATAGATTCCCTTATAAGAGGTTCTGTGTAGTTTGTTTCCTCAATGTTCTATTATTCTTTTCTAGTAGGATACCACTCATTACAGTCTTCTTTGATATCCATGTATTTATTGAACTCTTTAGTGTGAAAGATACCTTGGCAGTCAAAATAATCATCAGTTTTTTTTGCAACATTCACTAGGTTAAACATAACTTGTTTGTCACCTACTCTGAATATAATTCTCCCTTGATTCACACCAATCAGAGCCTTTCTAATCGCTAGGAATGGTTAGAATAGAATAATCATAACTTCTCCTTCTTCTTCCATATCCACAATGAAAATTGTATATTGGGAAAATAAATTTTCCAATTTTTAAAAGAACATCCTTGAGAATACCACAAGGATACATAACTAATTGGTCATCTAATTGAAGTTCCCATCTATTTGGTTTTAATTCCTCAAGTACCAACTTTCAAAATACACTCATTTCCATGAGATTAATTTTAGATCCTAAATCGCATAGGGATATTCTGAAATTGTATTCTCCTATAGTGCACAAAATTAAGAAACTCCCATAGTCTCTCATCTTTAGTGTAATCTTCTATTAAAAAATAATAGAGAATTGTTATTTATGGAAATGATTCATAGGTCTTCCATTTTCCTATTTTTGGATAGCAGTTCCTTGAAAAATTATTCATATTCAGGAATTTGGGAAATTACTTTTGCAAATGGGGTATTAATGTAAAATTGATTCAATATCTCTAAAAAATTTATATTTCCCTTCGATCCTACCTTATATACTTCTTTTAAGAAATTTTAGGTCTAGTTTTTAATCTGGTGGTGCAATGTAGATATCCTATTTGGGTTTCTCTTATATCAAAGCTTTTATAGGAAGCGTTAATTCCAAAGGTTTATATTGATCGATTCTATTCTCTCTCTCATTGTCATCTTGTTCAATGATTATTTCTAGTTTATTGGGTTCCTCATATGTTTTATATTATCCTATGCATGGTTTCTGAAAATCCATCACCTTTTCACTCCTCGGTACCACTTCCTTGGCCTTTTCCTTTGTGTATGTCTCAGTATTACCAGGAAGTATACCTGGAAATCTATCAGACAAGGTCTTTGAGATTTGACCCATTTGAGGTTTGAGATTTAGGAGGGACACCCTTTGATTTTTCATTTCTATTTCATGGGTTTCAATCCTCTGATCTACCTTTTGAAAAAAAAATTATGAGAAGATTCTAAAATTTTGATTAGAGAGGTGTGGCTGGTTTTGGGGGTCTTTTTGGATCCATTTGAAATTGTTTCATGCCTCTAGAAGAAAAAGGTTGTTTGGGTGATTTTTGAGGTGTTCTTGGAATAGGATTTATAGGTGGATAGTTAGGTGTTCCTTGGTTCCTAAGTTTGTATTGGCTACTTCTCTTCTAGTAGTACCCTTGATTATTTTGCAACGACTATTGAACCACACTCTATTGATAATACTGTTGTGGTTGCTGAGATTGTGGGGTTTCCTAATTGTAATTAAAATAATTATAATATTGTATTTTTTTCATAGAATCCTACATTTCCCTTGATTTAATCTCTATTATAGGAGAAGGAGGGAGAGGCGGTGCAGTAGACAGCTAAAATTATTCCATCTTCTTAGTAAGGGCATCAACTTGTGCATCAACATGGGTGTTTTATAAAAAAAATTAGACTTCATGTTGAGGTTTCCCATGCTCACTCTACCACAAACCGATATTTTGGAATACCTCATCTAGAATTTCTTGGCCTACATCTAGTGTTTTCTACATTAGGCCACCATTGTCAGCATCATCTGCTATTGTACAGGAAGTAGGTTGGAGACCTTGGTATAAGTTTTTTAACATGATCCACCCATAAAATCCATGATGTGGGAATTTTTGAGTGAGTTCATTAAAGTTCTACTAGGCCTCCTAGGTTTACTCTCCATCTACTTTAATAAAATTCTGAATTTCATTGCGTAGTTTCCAGGTTCAGCCTGGGGGAAGTATTTGTTTACAAACTTTTTGGTTAGATCGTCCCAAGTCATGATCAAATCGATAGATTGAATCTTTATAAAATAATTTCCTCCTTCATTCAAGGTTAATGGGAATACCAATAATATGATTTTATCATATAACACACCCTAGTTATGAAAGGTATCCCAGATTTCCAGGAAGTTAGAGATATTTTCATGAGGATCCTCTCTATGAAGTCCACTAAACCGACCCATGTTTTCGATCATACTGATGATTACATGTTTTATTTAAAACATATATGTCAGGATAGAAGGGAAAACAATAATAGTTATGGAACTATTAATATACAATAATACTTAATTCATAATTGTGTTCTCTATTTGCAGGGGTTGATCTCCATGAAGTACTGGTGGAACATATTTCTTGTTGGGTGGGTTGGGACACATAGGATTTGTAGGACCCCAGGACACCCTGAGAGAAGAGGGGTGAATCAGGGTGTCAATTTTTCTTTTAAACTGGTGGCTCTTGTTCACATGTTGGTAGGAACTAGTCAAACATGTATGATGGATATGATCAAAAATCAAACATTCACATGTAAAAAAGATGACACAGCACTATTTACATGGTTCAACACTAAGGGATACGTCCAAGGAGCATACACCGACAGGTTGTCGGTCGTACCTAATTACACTATTATTCACTAGTTTTGGATTACAATGGTTCGGGAATAGTCACTTTGTACCAAGCTCACTGCCTTTACAAATGTTCAGGGATAGCCCACTGCATCCCTCAGGTCACTCTCGTTGACTCCCCCTGGATCACTGCCTTCGGTGAAGTCTCAGTCAGTTTATAGACATGAAGGTCTCTTCAATAGATTTCCATTGAAGTCTTTTCCTCTTCTTAGCACGAGACCATGCTTGCATCAAAGTCCAGAATTGATGCACTTGAACACACTAAACCACTGAAGTGGATAATCAGAAATGTGAAAACAGGTTATACTGAAGATTTCGTGCAACTCCTACCCTTTGCGCGAAATATCTCACTTTTGCATGAAATACTTGATTTTCGTGTGGAAAATATTTAGTGCAACAACCTCCTTTACACGCAACTTTATGCGCAACACCTTTTTCATGCAGCTTGGTTTTTTGTGCTGCTTGGAGTTTTTCATGCAACCTCAAATTTTTCACACAACGTCTGCGTTTTCGCGCAGCTTAACCTTTTTCGCACAACTTGAAATTTTTGGTGCACCTCGCCTTTTTCGCACAACTCGGCCTTTTTCGCGCAACCCATACTTTTTTGTGCAACTCCCTTTACACAATCATTTTTATGCACATCAGCACTCGTATCTTCTCTAAGTCTTCAACCATACGGAATGAGGGGGGTCACCGCTTATTTATAGGTGTCACCGACCCCCATGCGCAAAACCCATCTTAGCACAAAAAACCACTCATTTGGCATGCAATACTTTTCACGCAAGAATCATTTTTCACGCACATATCCATGTTTTTCGCATAGCCCATGCCTTTTCCATTTTTCGATTTTCTGATTTTGAAACACCTCTTATGAGAAAAATCTATCTCCACTATTTTGTGCACCACGCTGTTTTTCGCACACGCCATTATTTTTCGTGCACGCCACTGTTTTCCACACATGCCATTGTTTTTCACGAACACCGCTGTTTTTTCGCTCACACCTCTCTTATTTCATGCACCACTTCCTTTTTGCACGCACCTCTTCTTACCAACAACCTATGTCTTCATTTTCCAATTTTCAGGTCCAAAAATTTGGAAAACACTAGATAATAGCGCTACCTTCAATATTGTTGTCTGCTTGAACTGTTTGATCACTTTAATGGAACACATTTTGAACTTTCAATGAGGATTGACAACAAACACAAACCACACTCCAATTCATTCATAGAATGACCATGGTTCCAACAGGATTGTTGTGGTATGACATGATTATGTGATGGTGCGTATAAAGGTACCTTTCGATTTAAATAATGAATTTAAGAAATTATTTATCATAGAGTCTCCTTGAATGGGTCAGGGGGCCCAATCACATGCATTGGGTCAAAAGGAATAAGGACATAGTGGCATCCGACAGAAAGAATAAAGAATAAAAATAGAATGGGGGTGGTTGAGGTAATATCAGGTTTATGCTGATGCTTCCTATACCTAAAAATAGTTACAATCCCTAGAAACAGCACTAAATTTGATTTGCCTACATGCATCATTTAATTCTCACGACCTTCATTCTTATTAGAATTTCTTTTTGTCTCAAACTACACTTTCTACAATGATGTATTAGAGTGGTGGTCAGGGGTCAAACTGATAGGGAAAGATTGGATGATAAGGAACCAATGAATTTAAACCCTTTAAATAGTATTCCTCGTGAATTGGGTTGAAATTTTGATTTAAAAAATGTTGTGGAATTTGGTTTAGAGTTTAGAAAGAATATTGGGATTATAGTAAATTTCAAGACTCATGTAAAAATGATAATCCTGGTCCTAACTTTGAATAGTATTAGGGATTAGGCTATGAATTGGTGCATATAAGAGTAGTTGATTGTGGTAAAACTTACTAATTATATACATTATAAAAATATTCCTTGGTCTGTATTTAGCTAACAACCTAGATGAATTAAGCCTATCTTCTTTGGCATAAAGTGTCTCAGGAAAATGGTCATAGACTACTCTACTCCAATCAAGTGAGGTTCGTCTATTTAAAATTCCCATGGTTAGGGTTGCCTAAAAGAATTGAATAAATAGTTTTAATTTAACCTTATTACTAGACTTAGGGTTATTGATTTATGATTTAGAGATTCATTAAGTTCAGAAAACCCCTACTCTCGACCCATAACTTAATAGTTTTATACCCTCATGAAGGTAATAATCAAGATCGAATAAATAATTGCACAAAAGCTTGGAAGATTAATAAAATAATTAAAATATAACTTTTTTTCAATAGAGAGTTAAAGAATCAAGAAATTTGCAATCAAAACAAGTAATAGACCAATAAAATGGTCACTTGAAACATTAAATAAGAAAGAACGTAGTGATAATCTGCTGTCAAGTGGAAACAATAATAGAAGATAGATAATGGAATGGTAATTGAAAATGAAATGAATAAAAAACACTTTTATATCAATAAAATACACTTTTATTTAATCAAAATGGAAAAAGTAATTTTCTAGAGATGATTTGAAGGATAAATAGGAGATATAAATGAGATAAAATGAGGGAGAAAATGAAGTTGTAGATTTTTATGTGCTACTTTTCACTCTCTAAAAAATAAATAGTCAGGAAATTAAATGACATTTAAACTTTTATCATCATGTAACCTTGATCTATGGTTTCCTCCATGTATTTTGGATCTGGTTCCTACCTCATAATGAATCTTTAGGATTCATAGATTTGTATCATCTCATGATGTGTAATGGGAACTCACGACATGCTTCTTCTCCTGATTTAACCTTTTAAGTGGGAAGTGGTCTTAAAATGTACATGATGTGTATTTAATATTCCTTTCATTTAATTTTTCATGATGTGAAAAGTATTCACAACTTGATTCATGATTTCAGACATGCTGTAAATATTCCCTACATGTCGTGCAAGTGATTCACGGTGTGTAATGTCCACTTTTGGCTAGTTTTGAAAACATTTCCTTTAGAATATTGGATACCTATTCTCTGAGAATTTCAACATATACCCAGTGAATTATTGAATAAAACATAAGTAAAAATTAACTAAAAGAATCCAAAATGTATATACAATTTCATCTTATCATTATGTCATTTTTTTCATTTGGGTTAGGAATTTTTTCAAGGATCTAATTTATACCAAAATTACCAATCCATAATTAAAACACTAGCACATATCTCGAACAAACACCATTATTCTGATGTGTGACATGGAAAACATAATTCAAATAACAAACAAATAAATCTTTAATACCTCCTCCAAATCCATATTTTTGTATTATAAAAAATCCATTTTAAGTGAAAATGGTAACCTCACATTTCCAAATCCAAAACCATATAGCACTTGAAATAAAACCAAATAAAGGAATAGGAAAACATAGATACCAAAGTGCCAAATTCAAAATTTGAAACAACCGCATTAATCACTGAACCAACTAAACTCCTCAAGTCGTGAGATCCTTGATCCACGCTCTCTGACATACACCATCATCAAGAAAACCACATGATACCACCAGTCAACATCGTCACCCTAAAAACGTCAGAGCAGATAACTAGGGAAACCACCGCCCATCATCCACTAAAAAATCATCAAACCATGAGAACCAGAAACACCAACACCCTCTTCATTGTCATAATACCTTGGAATTGAACTAAAAACTAAGCCGACCTTCAGAGAAAACACCATCCGAGACGAACTTTTAGGGAAAAAATGAAATAGACCATATCCATCGTGATCTCAGCACCATCAAAGACTAGTTATCATCATCATCATTTCCATCACAAATTCAGTAGTGGCGTCATCGCTATATGCGAAGTTCTTGGAGAGAAACACCAATGACGCCAAAGATCGACAAACATCATCGGCTTCTGCCAGCGTGAACCCACCGGAACGTTCCACCATAGCTTCAAACGATATCAATGGAGACACATTCATTTTTGCCATCATCACCCAAAAAACATCTTTAAATGACATTGGAACATCAAGGAATAAAAAGGACACCCATTTCATCAAAAAAAGAAACAAACAACAGGCACAAAAATAGCACTGATTGAAGCCGACAAACGACGCGCCACCCAGAGCATCAACTACCGAACAAACAGCACCTTCCAAAGCCTCTTGAAACCATCGCAGCAAACCGACAAGGAGAATGACGAAGGGAAAAGAGTATAGAGAATATATTGAAGAATAAGGGTCTCAACTAATAAGCACGTCCTCGTCCAGAACCACCAACCTCGACTGTCGAAACCGCCACCGGGAAACAAGCACATCATCAACATACCGAAGAGGCCATGACCGCCAAACAAAAAGAACGCTGCAAAGATCGAACACAATTTTAGCTCCTTGCGCACCAACATGATTCATCCAACACATCCCCAACCTTCCAAGAGAACCAACACAACGGACCAGAATGGGTTCAGAAACGTGGTAACCCGAAGGAAATAGTAGCAAAAGAACTGATTAGGCTTCAACAGGGTCCAAGACCACATACAGTAGAGAAGATGAGCTGGGAAAGAAATAAAATAATGAAAACCAAACAATAATAAGTGATGAGGAAGAATAAATAGGGGAGATAGGGGAGGGAAGGACGGAGGAAGGATGGGAGGGGGAGACGACGCCGGAGAAGCGGTGTGTAGGTCTCCTCCCTCCAGATTGCCGCTGGAGGAACCCTAGCTCGGGAGGGGAGTGAGAGCGAGGCCGCTCAGAGGCCAGAAATATAGGTTTTTAATAAAATTACTAAATCCTTAATACCTAAGAGGTAACTAATATCCAAAAAATATTACATAACCCAAAAAATAGCACATCCTTATACATCATAATGTCGAGGACATCAAATAAAACCACTATGGCTTTACCTTTTCCTACCTTCCACTGAATTTTGGTGTATCAAAAAAAATACACTTCAAAATAGTCTCACCTAATCAACATTACTGTTTAAAATTCCCCAAAATATTTATTTCAAATGTATATTATACCACAAAATCAACTCTATTTAAAATTAAATTTGACAAAACACTCTCCCAAATTACATTACAAAAAGTAATCTTTTCAAAATACCCACCCCTTTTCAAAAATAATTCTCATTCAAAGAATAACTTTATAAAATAGTTTTCTTTCTTAAAAAGTAACTATTTAAATGTATTCAACCCATGTCAATACATTTTCCTCATTTTATAACAAAAAAATCATAAAAATGTCTTTTTATTTTGAAGGGTTATTTCCAACCTTATATTAAAGGGATTCATGAGATGAAAACTTAAATTTCATCATGTAAATTTAACTTAATGGGGTATTTCAAGACTTCTGTATTTATGTAGAATTTTTAGCCTTCAGTCTTAGAACTACGTGAGTTTATTTTAGGAATTTTTAAGACTTTTTTTATTGAAGTTTAAATATCTTTTATAACTATTTAAGTTTTTATACTTATTTAAAATCCAAATAAAATAAAATGAACACTTTAGTAACAATTTAAATATAGATAATATTTCAATTCATTTTAAAGAACCTGGAACCTCTCATGCTCGAGAATTTTAGTGAGACCCAAAGAGTGAAAATACATCATAGTATCTTTTTTATTTTTTTCTGAAGCATCCTAAAAACAAAGAATCAATACAATTAATAACATTTTAATTCATATAAATACAATAATAATATAAATATAAATTTAAAAAAATTCTTACCCATATCTCTAACCATGCTTTCTCCTAGATTTCATTACTAATATGCCTCTATGAGACTGGTTTCAGTGGAATGATGTTATTGTACTTGGATAAATTTTCCATAAAATTTATACACTACCTTGCATTTTTACCTATAATTTTATTGTGTTATTTGTAATCCACTATTATTTTTGTTCATCAATTATAAGATTCATGTATACGGGTGCCCCGATGTTACCTATTAGAATATCCCACTGAATAAGATAAATGGAAAAAAAATATTCAATTCAAAGTACAATTAGAAAAAAAATAATGTGTTATAATTTGACACACTTATTAAAAAACCATGATGCGGGATTCTCATTAGGCTCTAGTGGGTCTGTGGGATATCATGGATCAGTAGCCTCTAAAGGATGCTCCTATTTCAATGTATACAGCAGGTCATCTTCATGCACTAGAGTAGAACCTAATGGAACAAAATCATCACATCCTTGACAGATAGTAGGAAATGGAGGCGATGTAGACATAGTAGGATGAGGATGGAAGGGTTGGGGATACATCATAGGATATTGATATGGTATAGGTGGATTCATACTAAGAGGTATCATAGAAATTGTATGAGAAGTAGGTTCCAAATAATATGAGACGGAGGAATGGGTGGGAACATCCCTAGAGTCTCAAGTGGAGGGTGAAAAAGTGTGCTAGAAGGGGTGTCTGCTACTAGGTCAGGGTGTGAATGGGTATGATGGGTGCTCCATGTTGCTCTAGGAGCATCCTCTCTCGGACCCATACTAGTAGGCTATAGAGAAATCAACTCTATTTTAGATGAATTTCCCTAAAATGTTTTGATAAATAATATGAACATGACATTAAATGTAATTCATAAGAAATATATTACCATTATTATACTCACTAGGAGAACATGAGGAGGCAACCCTAGCTCGTTCATCCATTGAACATTACTAAATAATATATTCCTTTGAACTTCTTTTAAATCTTTCATAATATTCATAAGAATGAAATGTACATTTTTTATAAATAGTTTTTAAAAATTATGTTTTAAACTTAGAAGTCAAAGAAATCATAAAAATGTTATAACATGTTTTAGAAACTATAATTTAAAACCAAGTTATACATTTTCTAAAAAAAACTAATCCTAGTTTTTTGAATTGAAATAAATATAATTAAAAGAAAAAAAAATTATAACAAAAATATCATTCCAAAATGAAAATAAAGTAATTAAAGTATTACCAACTTGAGAAACCCACATCATGGTATACTGAATGAACTATTAACATATATGGTGGCTTCTATATATTACCCACCACTACTTAAGGTTTGACATAAATTCTCACAATGGTATAATTTGATTCATCAAATATAATATTTTTTTCAACACTAACGGGGGATTCATTGGTGTCAATTTCATCCCCACAATCATGGAAAATATTTTTTATGATAGCTTTAATAATGACAATGTAAATGGGTCTCAAATAATCTTTCACATAAAACAAATGTTTTCACATTGATACCAAAATATGTGTTCATCGGTAGCCAGGAAGAGAGTCATTTTAATGAATTTTAATCCAAATTCATTAACAAATGTACCATGTCGCGTAATTGAATCAAACCATTTAAATTTCATCATAGTAAGTCGACTCTAAGAGTATTAATCCAATAAAAATATTTTCTCAATAAGTCATTAATAAGACACATTTTAATTTCAAGTCCTACTATCTAAGTCACTGGAATAATAGTATTTTTTGTAGTTAAAATAATTACATCATGATTCATTCTCATATTCACTACTTGATTAGTTATAACAAATTAATACCCATTGATTATTAAATATTTTCATTCACAAACCAAAGAATTTGGACCAAATCCAATAATCTTAATTCTTGAGATATGGAGTCAATAAGAAAACTCAATACCTAAAATATATATGAATAATAAAATTAAATTAATATCCATATTTTAAGTTAATTAATGTAATGGCCATACCTTTGATTTCAACCAAGCAGGAAACTATCTTATATGAAATGCCTCTCTTCTTCTAAAAAGAAAATATAGATGAACTCTACTTATAATTTTTTTATTTTACCTATATAAAATTATAATAAAAGTTTAAGGTATATGTGAAATGAAATTTTATGAGATAACATAAATTTTTAAAGTTACTTACTCATTTTATTTATCGAACAAACCATAATTAAAAAATACTATGTGTTGTGCTATATCGTTCTCTTCATGGATCAATATAGATTGTGTATATGAACCATGAGTTCCTCATATTTGGAGAAGATATGGAAATAATGGATCAATTTCCAAATAATACTCATATTTATTTCTCATTGTCTGGTTTTGTCTTGTTCCCACATTAGACCAATACATTGTAGAAAAATCCAAACATTCTTTATCCAGATAACCTCTCACAATGAAACATTCAGAAAGATTCTTGTTTGGGGCACAAGATTTCATTGTGAACAGATATATTTTGGTATGATACATCCACCAAAAATAAATAGGTCCTTCAAGAAGTGTTTTAGTTGGAAGATAAACTATTAAATGCAGCATGGAAGTGAAACATTATGGAGGAAAACAAATTCCTAATCACAAAAAAAAATATGGCACTTATTTATACATTTTTATCAATAGAGACTTGGATAACCTTTTAGTATAAAGGTATTTATTAAAATGTAACAAGATAGTCACCATCACCCTTAAATTATTGGATAATAAATTCCATATTCCTATTTGAATCAACTCATGATGAAGGATGTAATAGTCATAAGTTTTTAGGGATTTTAGTTTCAACTCCCTTATCTTGACTCATTTATATATGTTACTGGAATAGCCATAAAAACACTGATATTCTCCAATACTTACAGAAAATGATTTTTATCTAAATTTTTCTTCACCAAATAAGCACAAGGAACATTCTATTTTCTTTCACTAAAACACACAGGATGCAGTTCTGATCGAATACCCTAATACAATAAGTCCTAGTGAGATAATAAGTCGTCTTTGGTCTTTAAATTGGTATTTATAAGAAATGAAAAAAAAATCACATATATTTTTCTCAATGTTCATTACATCTAAACAATGATGTAACAAATTTTTTAATCAATATGTAAACTAAAAAAATATACTTTTCTTTTTTCAAATTTTAAGTTGCTTCAGTGTCAACATTCTTACACTTTTTATATTTCACTAGACCTTTCCCTGATGAAAAATTAAAATATTTAAATTCATTAGGCACATAATTTTTAGAAATATGTTGTGGTGGATATTCAGTGTCAATAGTATTATCAAACATTTGGTGATTCTTCATGTATTGATAATCCATTGGAAAGAGTCATTGATGCCCCATAAAGTTGAAACTATGATGATATTTATGTTTTATTCATCGTGTATTCTTCCAAAAAATAGGACATGATAGTTTTCCATTCATTCTACAACCATACATCATTGCATAATCAGGGAAATCATTTATAGTTCATAGAAGGGTATCACGCATCTGAAATATATTTTTTGAAGAAGCATCAAATGTATGAACACCCATATCCTGAAGCTATTTTAACTCTCTTATTAAAGGTTACAAGTTGATTTCTATATCATTTATAGGTTCAAAAGGTCAATATATTAGTTTACTCAATAAATTTAAATGTCTTTCATACACATCAATGGAGGAATATTATAAATGTGAATGAAAACTAACCACGTTTTTTGAATAGTAAACATCTAACTAAACATATTAAAACCATCGTAGGATCGACCAATCCTGACATTATGCACCTCAGCTGCAAAATCATGTTTTTTTCATCAAAAACCTTCCAGGCTAATCTATCTATAGAATGAACCAGCTCATCATAATCTTTAATTCTCTTAGAATCATTTCATCGCATGTTGTTTCAGATTTATGTAAACATGAATAGATTTTGGAGTTGGTGAATTAATGGAAATTTCCACATGACTTTATTTGGAACATAATATGGTGTTCCATCAGTATCTTCCATCCCTAGAAATGTGACACATTCTTCGCAGTCATTAAGGTATGTTGTTACCTCCCAAAAAAAACTACAATCTTTCATATAATAATGAATTTTATTCGTTGAAAATCCAAGATTCTTAATTAACATCCATACCTTATAATGATTTGGAAGAATATTTTCATCATCAGGAAGAAATTAATTCAAAAAGGTAATAATATACTAAATATCTATATTAGAAATTCCAAAGATGGTTTTTCCATGATATAACCACATTAAAAATTCCAAATTTTTCATTTTAGCACATTCCTGATATATAGGAGTTATTGCATCATCCATTAATTTTTTCACTCTCTCAACATCATTATCTTTATTATTTTACTCATGTGTATTAGTATCACAGTATTCTTTCATTAGAATATTATCTCCCTCATCATGATGAATAAATGTAAATCGATAAAATATCAAATTCTTCAAACCACTTTTTTTCATTTCATGAATAATACAAGATTGTCTCATCTCTGCATTGTGATACCAAACATAATTGTTTGTTTGAAATACAAATTTTTTTATATGGTATATAAATTCTTACTTCCTTAACCACAGTATTCCAACACAATTATAAAATGGGCATTGTGTACTACAGCCATCTAAATCATTTTCAAATGAAAAATCTAAAAAATATCCAAATTATTTTGAAACTTGATTGAATCTGATCAGTATGATACATCCATCTTATATACATTCAATTATAGGGATAAAAAATTTATATTAAAATCAAAATTTTAAACATAATTAAAAATATACTTACAAAAAATTGTAATATGAAATTAATCAAAGCATACAGGTATCTATAAAAACAAAGAATAATAGAAATAACCTATGTTATATGTGATGCCTACAAATAATGAACCAAAAAAAGTATAAGACATAGAATGGGAAAAAACTATTACACAATCCAATTAAATACATGTGTCTTTATGAAACAATTATTTTTAAAACATACATGTTTTTAATATGACATTAATCTAACTAAATAAAATTGTCTTTACGATGGAAAACATTTACTCCAAAATAAAAACAATGTGCCACCCAACATCAAAACCAAAAAATCATGGTATAATTATATCATGGAAATTCTAAAATTATTTTATATAAATATAAATAATCATCTAATCTAAATATCATAGAATATAAGATTTATAAAATAATAAAAATATATTTAAAATGTAATAAATGATATGGAAGCCCAAAGTTTTATGATAAATGAAATGCAATATAAATTTGTTAGAAAAAATTACTCATATCTTACTGGAAAAGAAAAATGTATCACTTGTCTCTTTCCATAAGCTCAAATAATATCCAATGATCATCCACTAACTCAAATTGTATCTTTCAACAACCAAAATCAATCTACATTGGGTCTATATACACATAGAGTGTGCATAAATTGTTGAGTAAGCTCCCTTAAATAAGGATTCACTAAGGAAGAATAAGTTTGAATTAACTATTATGGATATCAAAGAAAAGGAAAAGACAAAATTACTCATTAATGATATCAAATATCACTCTATATAAAAATAGGTCAAAGTTGGTGGAATATCCCTCCATTGGTAGATGAAACATATTGAATGGTGCAAGAAAAATGTAACAAAATAAGAGACAAGTATTAGGGAGATTAGTATCATAATGATGGAGGAACCAAATCCAATAAGGATAAATAATCTCACATAGAACATCTAAAATGGAATTATAACAAGTGGTTTTGCAAAAAAAATATCCAATAGCAAGGCTTGTAGGAAGAGTAGAAAAAAAAAGTTAGTTCGTCAGGAACAACCACAGTCATTAACATGAGTATGTCATAGGTACCCCTCTACCAATTTACTTTATTATTAAATATGATAAATTGTGTGTTGTAGGATAAATGGGTAGATACAATCCATGGGGTTATTCACCATGTGTGCATTAAAATGAGTATTACAAATCAAAAGTACATGATGAAATGAAATTTCTAGATAATTTTGAAATTGAAAAAATCATGAATTAAGTGTAAAACATTTTAAATTTGACCATACCTATAAAAATATATATGAATATGGTGAAATATTAAATATAAAGTGGATTTCAATGGAGGTTGAATTATATTACTTCAAAATGATATTTTTCATGTAAAGTCAAATGGAATATGCTGACATAAATTAAGGGGGATCTTTAAATCTCTAAATATGTAACTCATATAGGACTAATGAGGTAATGATTTATCTTATCAATATGTGTCATGAATTTCATTAAGGATACATGCTGAATGTTATATAGAATGTTTAAGAGTTGTTGGACACCTATGTAAAGGTAATTAAACAATGACCTAGAAGATGTGTAAGGGTAGGAGTATGCTATTTAAGAATTTACATGAAGGTCATTCAAGTTCGAAAATACATGTGTAAAGGTGAGACTAACTTTATAACATGTGTTAGGGTACAGTGACCTATGTAAAGGTAAGCAAGAAAATTTTAAGTCTATGTAACGGTATACTGATCTAAGTAAAGGTTACTTATGAATTATTATGTATAATCAAAGGAAGTAAAATAACCTCTAATACATTAATAAAACAAACAAATTACTACATTAATTAATTAAAAACTCTATTAATATATATTAAAAATTAATATATTTATGTACAAGTAGTGGATAACTAAATTAAAACAAAAAAATACATCTATTAAATTCACATTTATTATGAAATACTATAAAAAATAATCTAACAAAACCTTATTTCAAATAATTAAAATAATCATGACCAAAATTTATATTGATTAGGTTTTCATACATAGATAAAAATGAAAAAATATTCAGTAGAAGATAACAAGGGTTCAGAACTCACAAATCTGATGTAAAAGAAGATCATAATCAAAAATTCCCTAAATTAGAGGAGAATGCTAGAGGATAAGAGAACTTCCCATCACTTTGGTGAGGGGAGAATAGGGTTCATGAGTAAAAGGGGGTGAGAGGCCAATGGATATGAGAGAACTCTATCCAAACGGTTTTTAAAAACCCATCTGTATATCTAAACCTATACCAATGGTTTTTTAAAAACTATTGGTATAGACTGACTCCAACCACTCTATACCCATGGTTTTAATAAACCATGGCAATAGATGCCTGGGGATAGCCCCATTTTCCATTACTGAGTCATTGGGTCTTAACCTACAAGGAACAACCAGTTTCCCTACAAACATGTGTTATTCCCCCGAGGGCCCACGCACATGCTTGAATGGGTTATCAGAAAAATTACTATCTCAAGGTCCCAACCTATATTTTTTCATTTTGATTTTTCCTTGCTTACACACACCATGGGAAACCTCTGAGAAGGTCACCATCCTAATACTACTCAAAGAAAATTTTAGCTAATTGTGGGGTTTTAACCAGGTAGGATCCAAAAAATAATGATGCACCTTTCTAACATGGTTTGTAATATTTATTCTTTTTAATCCTTTAAATGTCTAGGGTGTTACATCCCCACCCCCCCCCCCACTTAGAGAACAATTTCCCCATTTTTTACCATACATTTAAACATAAGAAGTTCCACTACACATATATCTAGGTAAATATTTTAAACCACTCTAATAACTAGGACTCATGGATAGTTTAGGCACCCACTACTTTTTAATATGGTCATTAGATCCTCAACCACCAAGTGCCACAAGTTTCTCCACAAACATATGTTGTTCCCCCTTATAGCCCACCCACATTCCTGAATCAGTCATTGGAGTAATGAGTGTCCTCATAGGCCAACACATGTTTTTTTAGTTCACTTTATCCTCACTCACACACACCCTGGGAAACTTATGAGGAGGTCACTTTTCTCAACACTTCTATAGGAAAAGATCACTTAATGATGGATTTCTAATCGTATAGGCTCCCAAAAATAATGGTTAACCATTTTGACATGGGTAGTAATAATTATTATTTATAATCCTTTATCTTTATAGGGTGTTAAAGATAGAACTATATTTTTCATTAGTATCTCTTATGTTTTTTATCTCTCTTCTCTTGGAAAATTTATCATCCTAATTTTTCTACTTCACCCTTGGACAATCATGTCTAATATATCTTTTTGTAATGTATTCATAACAGATAGTATATATCAAATATTTCTTTTCTTTTATTTCTTTTCTATATTTCAATTTATTCCTCCCGAAATTCATTTTTCCTATATACTTATTCATATTTCAAGAAAAATGGGTGATTTCACTTTTTCTAAGTTTCAAACAGGTGTTACCTTTATATGCACTAGGTATAATTGTTTAAACTTTGGGATTTAGGGATTCAGACAATGATGTAAATAAAACATTATTAATTCTATTATACTTCTCAACATATATATTTTGAGGAATTTTATATTATATCAATGTACCTATCAAATAATCAAGTCTTAGCTTCAAAAAAATTAGTATATTATATTTTTATCCTTTTAGATTCCCATTATTTATAAAAAAATATCTATCACTTTTTAAATTATTTAAAAATGTGATAACTCATTCTCATTAAGTGATTGAGGAATTTTAACTATTTTCATTAATCTATGGTACATTTAAGAAAATTACTATCTTGGAAGAAAATGAAACATTTGATAATTATCAAATAACATAGTAATTTTGGTTTCAAGAACTTTGAATACCCTAAAGTGAGTGAATTCATGTTTTTTCCAAATCCCACAAAATATTTAGAAAGATGAAATTTGGAAATAAATATTCCCCTAGACATCACACATGAATGTATTCTTAACATAGAAGTTAAGTTGAAACTCTTCTCTTTCATATTTAGTAAATCCAGTAAATTCCTTCTCCAAAATATTATAGCTTTCAGTTAAAATGAGGAAATATTATACTCTAATATTTATAAAAAAAATTACATCTGATCATGCCAATATTTCTAATCATTTTCATCAAATATAGGTGTATTTTTTGGATTTATATTATCCAAACTTCTAACAAGTATAAAATCTTCCACAATAAATGAAAATATATTTCCTCAACAATATTTTTATTATAAGGAAACTAAAATTAGTTATGATAAAAAACATACAAAAATATAAGTTACATTAAATGTAATATGAAAATCTTACAAGTATAAAAATTCTCTGATACCAGATGTTATCTTAGTAAATACAGCTAAAGACAATTCAAGTGGGGATGAGTTGAACTCTAAATTTGACTATTTTTTTATATTTCTTGAATAATTAAGTTGTTTGGAACATAAAAAATCTGATTAAATCAAATTTTCAAAGTATGCAATAGAAACATGTAATATACACAAAAAAAATTAAAATATCATAAAGTAAACACTTTATGATGGTAATAATATTCATAGTGGAAACAAAATTAATAATTTCAAAAATAATATATCATGTAACAACTTGAATAACCTAAAAGTATATTATTATGAATCTAGAGAAAATTTATAGGAAGCCTTCTCTTTTATCCAAATTAGCATGAGGATCTTTAAACCATGTCATAGGTATCCCAGTTATACACCTATAAATTCCTTGACTAGATACCTATCAAAATGTACAAAGTTATAAAATTGATACTTCATAGACTATAAAATCAACAAAAAGATCATTTAAAGTTATGATTTATCACATGGATGATCCTCAATATTGATGGATTGGAAAATGTATCTTATATCCTTATAACCTCTTCAATCATGAGAAATTGGAAAAAAATATTATAAAATAAAAATTAAGAGCTTTACAATGTAAACCTCATCAGATAGTTTCTCATAGAACACTCAAAAAAATATTTAAAATATGATAAGTCAAAGGAAACAAGATGGTTTAATCACTTCACTAATAATTAAAATTTCAAAAAATGAAATTGAAATCGCGATACTATTCCATAAATCAGTGGGTTAAATATATAAACATCCACTCTAAGAAACTCAAATGGTTAGATTATGAGTTATTTGGGTTTTTTAAAGAATCATAAGATGCAACTCACCATTTTTTCATTAGATGTAGCATCAAATCCTATCATCCAATGTTCACACCACTATAAAAATTTATTAAATTTACTTCAATACAGCTCATTAATATATTATAGCATAGTAAATCTAACAAGTTTATTGACATTAAAATAATAGAAATCAATCATGTACATAAAAAACTTAAAGAAAACATTTCGTGGTAGATCAAACTCATAACAAGTGTATTGTTATTTCTAGAATAAAGGATATGAAAGAGGTCTTTGAAAAAACATTAACTAATTATCAAAAATGATAATTATTCTAATAAATTTTTAAAATTAATTTAAAAACTGGGTGATAATTTTAAATCCAATATAATAACCCAACACAAAATGGGTTAAATAAGTTTGGGTCAGTCAAAAAAGGGTTTAAGTTTTAATCAAGTTGAGTAATCTAACTTTAATAATATTCAGTTAATTTTTGGGTTAACCATTCATAACCCAAGTAACCCAACTAAAAATAAAATAATAATATAAAATATTAAAAATAAAATAATAATTGATTATATAACATATTATATTCTTATAGTCAGCTAAATTTAAAATTATTCAATATATTTATAACACCAGATATATTATAAATCACATAAAATGGTTTAGTTAAAACCTAGATAAGATATATTTCATATTAATTTAGTTATTTTTTGTCTAAATGGGATAATTAAACTTGGTTTGGTTATTAATTTTATATGATATTAACTCTATAGACACATCATGATGTAGTCTATGTTGTATATTTAAAGTTAAATGGATTGGTTTGGATTTTACCTCCTCATAAATGGATTCGGTATGTTCATCCCATTTAAATAAATTTTTTGGGTTAGGGTTGAGTTTAAATGGGTTTATAGAATGGATAACCCAATATGAGACTAATCCATGTATAATTCCATTAAAATTACTTATTTAATAAGTTTATTTTGTTTAAATACTTTAACTGGTTTTCTCATGTGATTTAAGAAAAATAACAACCATCGATTTATTTTTCCATGTGTTTATCAAGTGACATGTGTTAAAATAACTTTTTTATTAGTTTTTTAGATGAAATCAGAGCCACATAAATCATTTTAGTGGAGTGGTAGTTAATGTTTTATTGATATATATGACTCTAAGTCCTTTGAGATACAATATAATTTTCCCATAGAGTATTTAAAATATATATTTATTATCTAAATAAATTTATAGTGACCTAGTTCATGGTATCTCACTCCCATTTTTTCTCATTAAAATAAGGGAGATATGAAATTTATTATGAAACTATTTTGGGAAATTGGTCTAATAAATACAATATTAGAGCTTACTTATAAGACGTGATTGGACTAGATTCCATACAACTAAGATACAATCATGGTTTAAAGAGGGGTGTTATTAGATTATCACCAAGTGTAGCGGTAGAAAAATTAAAAAATAATATACAAAGATTTATTTTGAAACTAATATAAAATTTGATAAAATCATGTCATAACTACATAAAATATTTTGAGAATATATTTTGTTTTTTATTATTGTGAATACATAAGAATTTTACTCTAGTAGAGTTCTGCCAAAATATAATTTTTCAAGATTCATCAAATGGTTTATATAAAGTGTTTTTTGACTTTCAAAATTGTAATTTTCTAATATTACATGGAAATTTACATTTCTATATTTTAATGATCATATTTATCAATTAGGACTTATAAATTTGTTTCCCACAGAGAAGTAGTCATCAAAAATATATATCATTATCTTGGTAGATAGACTGAGGTAACCCTTGAAATGTTATTATTTAGATATATTATACTTTTTAAAATGATTTTACACCACATAATTCCAGATAAAAAAATCTTCCAAATAGGAAACAATATGTAAAATACCAACAAAATTTCAGAAATACTTATGTTTATTATACTCTATTTTAATAAATCTATCTATTATTCTCATAAATGTGGAAATTTTAATCAAAAATAGTAGAATAAATTAATTCATGAATGTTACAATATTTGGGTTTTTAAGAAAAATTAGGATGGAAAAATTCAAATAATATATTAAGAATGGATGGGTATTGTATCTCACTTATGACTAATAATAAAGAAAATAGCAATTCCATTTTATTCTTATAGTTTTTTCCATTATCACTTGTGTGTTTTCAAGAAGCGTAAGTTATGAAATAGAAATTACATCCATTACGTTTCTACTTATAATCACTTAAAGATACATTTTTTTAACACTAATCACTTATTATAATCTATTTCAAAGGGAAATTGAAGTTTTTTTTTTATATAAAATAAATTTCACTCAAATTATATAAGAAAAATAATTTAATATGTGGCATAAAATCATTTTTTCTGTAAGAAATATAGAAACACGTGTAAATAAGAAATTATCTTGAGCGTTAAGTATTGTGAGATATTTTCAATAAGGGTTTTCAAATGGATCCCCAGTATGTAAATAGAATTTATTTTTGATTCTTGTGGTATTTTGGGAAACCAAAAAGCACAAATTGAATCTCCCGTTTTATGACCATCTAAGGAAGTGGTTATTCCCAAAACCATCAGATGCTTTCTTTTCCCAAGAAGACCAATATATTTAACCTCTTATAAAATAATAGATATATTAAGTAAAGATTATTCTCCATCCCTTACTATGGTTAACTCCATTTTTAAATTTTAAATAATTTTGTTTAATATCCTATATTTAATGAAAATACTAAAGTATTGGATTATATAGATTAATAATGAACTTGATTAAATAATTTTATCCTATGGTTATGAAGTCTCATGATTTTTTGTTAATTTTGGTTTGGTAATTGTTTTCTAACTAAGTGTTGTAAATTTTTAAATAATCAATTTCAAGAATCTCTAGAACAAAACTAGATAGTGATAGTACACTAGATATAAGAAAAGGCTAAAATCTAAGTAGTAGCAGTGGTGATTACTTATTCTAGAAAATGGACGTGTAAAAGTGGTTGGATGTATTTTTATATTCTTGAACTATTAACTAAGTATAAATAGTTAAAGAATTTCACTGGCAAGGAATTTAGTGGTATCCATGATCAAGTGGAAGTTTTATGTGAATATTGGATAAAAGTGAAATTGGTGGAACTTGTTAGATTCTAGATATTCTATTTTATAAATAAGTGAGTGTGGTTTGCATATTAAAAATTTTTAAGTAAGCATAATTTGGTTCGATATTGGTGATCATATCAATATAAGTTTTTATAGAATGTGTTTTCTAGGGGATTATTTAAGTATTATTCAATTTTCAAGAAGCATTCTGGTAGGTAAGACACTTTAAACTCATATATTCTCTCTTTTATTATATTATTAATATAAAATTATAGTGTTCCTATCATAGAGTAAGATTAAGTTCTAAACCGTGTTAATCCCATGTGTTTTTTATTCTATTTGGTTTGCATTCTTTATTCTCCAGTTCATTGGTTTTTGGAACATATTTTTTGAGGAAAGGGGTGAATGGTGCTTGGTTGGGGTGAGAATATTCTCAGTTTTAAATACACTACTTTCATAGTATCATGAATGTTCAGAAATTTTAAACATGTTTATGCCTTTGAGGTTCTGAAAAAGTGCCTTTTGAATATATGGGTTCCATCACAAACTTAGTATCAGATATTGGTTAATTTTTATAGTTATTATTTTACTGAGTTTTATAAATTTATATCAGTTTTAAATTGGTTATTTATATCTTGGTCTAGTGTTCATAGCTTGGGGAAAGAGTTATTCTGATCTTTTCCTTGAAAGATACTCCCAAAATATTTTTCATAGTCCCTTTGTGATTTTCTATATTAGTAAGAATTTCTATTTTTAAAGGATATAATGGGAATGGGGTATGGTATGGATTGATAGGTTCTATAGGAAAAATTTTATATGGTAGAAAATATAAAGGGAAGATTTATTAATTTTTAGATATTAATAAATTTTTTTGGTGGGATTTAAGACGATAATGATTTCATTGGAAGAATGTAAAGGAATCGACTGGAAGGAACTAATGATTTTCTATAAGGTTATGGCCCAAAAGGTTTCATTGAAGTCCTTAAAGGAAAAAATTGATGATTTTTTTTATTTTAACATTAGGTAGACTATTCCAGGGGAATGGAAAGAGAATAATTATTCAATATAGTTTGATTAGATTATTTCCCTTATGAGAACATTGTAGAAGACAATTTCATTTGAATAAAGACTAATGGGACTAAAATATCCAATTTAAAAAAATTCCCAGAAGATCTAAAAACCATATATCTAAGAGGGGTATTTATCTTCAACTAATTGTCATTAAACTACTCAGGTCATGGAGTGTTGACTCTAGAGATTATTTTTATTCAAAATTTGAGAGATGGATCAGAGGAAATTATGTTTATAAAATATTTGAAAAGGTCCAAATTATAAGTGGATAAGTTCTTGAGTTTATTTCCATGGTTGATACATTAATCAAGACATAAAATGGATGCTTTATGGAACTTTAATGATTATTTCACATACCAATTTTATAAATGAGAAGTATTTTTTGGTAATATTGATCACACAAGTTTTTGTGAAAAGTTTATTGAATGAAGATAGAAAATCATATGGGGCTACAAGGTTGTGGCTAAATGAGTTTAGGAAAATTCATCTTTCTAAATTAAATTTTGGAAGGAAAAATAAATTCTAGATAGATAACTTATAGAAGCACAAAGCTATGTAATGGGAATATTGGTCACTTGGTTGAGATAGGGATGAAAATCATGGTTTTTAAAGGTATGTTATAACTCAAACACAGAGATTACAAAACATACAAGAAGTTCATCCTTGTAAATCGGTGAAAGGTTTAATTTGAAAAAGACCAAGAGACACATAGGAATCAAAATATTAATTTGGTTTATATGGATGTGTGGGGGCCAACCTGGGTTCATTCTCACAAAGGTTTGCTATATTTGTTTTACCTTCATCAATAATATGACACTAAAGGTTTGGTTTCTCTTTCTCAAGAACAATTATAAGGTTTTTAGAACCCTTTTTATATTGAGATCCATGGTGGAAAATTAGATGAAAATAAAGATAAATTCTAGATGTTTGTTGTAGGTGAAGATTTTATAATAAGGTATCTTAAAAGGTTTTCCTAGAAAAAGGAATTTGTGTTAATAAAATAATACTAGGAACACTGTAAAGTGGTGTCAAAGGAAAATGGTTTGGATTCTGAATGAGAAAATAAGAAGCATGAGGTTTCGTGTCATATTCCCCATGGAATTTTTGGTTGAGTATTTAAAATGTATAGATTATCTTTTAAATCAGAGTCTGATGAATATATCATAGATTGATCAAAAATAGCTTTAATATCCTCCTAGAGTGTAGTATAGTGAAAAACTGGGCCGTATCGTAGTAAATATAGTTGTCTACTCAGTGAGTCCCTTCTTATTTCCTCTTTTTGAAATTTTTTTATATTAAAATATTTGAAAGAACAAAAATAGTGGGTGTTTAATGTGATTTTATATTCATTGTGAAAATATGAATTCAATTTTAGTAATAATGTTAATCAATCCATAGGATATTATCTAGAAGTTTTCTTCTTTATTGTTTATCTTAACGATTTTCCAAAGATTATTTGTCACTCAATAGTAAATATCAATATCATTCACATCACTTCCTATCAAAACTTATCTAATATGATTTACCAATTCATTACTATCTCATGTTAAATGGGACTTGTACATACCTATTCTAATGGCATGAGGCATCCCTCAATTTAGAATACGAACCTTAGGATTTCTTACACGTCAGGTTGAATGAATGAAATGAAACCCATTAAATATAGATAATGATCATTGAACTATTCCCTCTTTGTCCACTTAACTCCATCAGATGCTAAGTAAATATATAAATAGAAAACTTTATCATAATATAATGGGAGAATAAAAATAATTCAAAGATAGAGGAAACAATAAAAATTCTTGATCCAAACCCAAGTCATAACTCACTATAATTCCTTATCATGATAGAAATCAAGAGAGAAAAAAATATTCAAGACTCAAAAAATATAAAACCTCATTATTACCCATTGTAATAACACCATAAATCACTACTCCATGAATGGATTTCAAGATCATAAGGGGAGATATAAAAACTATAAAAAAATTTAAAAAAAATAAAAGAAATTAGAAAAATAGTCTAGAAATATAGAATAAAAAATATCAGAATCCCCTTCCCTATAGGTATCCTCCTAAATTTATGAACTAAAATCATCTTCCTAAACTTCCTATAACATTCCATGTGGTGAACCCTTTATAGTCATTAATTCATCCATTTATATAGTAATATTTGAATTCCTTTATCACTAAATATTTAATTTAGCATGAGTTTCAGTGCCATGATCGTATCCTCCTCTCTTCCTGGGAAAAAAATTATCATTAAGAGTTTGTTATTAAGTTTCCCAATTTAGTGAGGAAAATCATACCTGAAATCTATACATATTCCAATAAAATTTTATAAGATCCATGTGTATTTTATATGTTTTAAAGCCTAAGTATTTATGTTGTATTTATTTACAATATATTTTGAAGAATTTGGTTTTCCCAATATAGTTGAAGAAGTTGAATTTACCAAGTTATTTGGTACGTCCCGACCTGGGAACCACAAAATGGTTCCCCGAGCCAGTTGTCCACATGCCCTCAAGCGCACATCCCCGTAATCCAGAGGGAGATGACTAGCAGTGAGGGTCTGGTAAGTTAGTGTTGGGGAGACTATACCCTCTTTTGTCAGAATAAAACACCAGCAGAAGAAAATAACAAAAACCAAGTGTGGAAGTGTATATAAATAACTCGAACAAATCCATGACATATGATAACCAAAATAGAAAATACAATACCCAACTAAAAGGTAAATCATTCTATGACAATGAAAATGTCAAGTTCCCACAATGAAACTAAATGTAAAGACACAATGACTCTCAAGAGGGTCTCGAACCACATCTAGTTCCCTCTCCCATGCTCCAATCCTGAACTCCAACGTATCCCAGGGCCTTGCCCTTATCATGCCCTACAAAAACAAAATCTTCTCGAGTGTCAATTTGGTGGCCCAAATAGGGTGTGATTACAATTCAATAGACCACCACAAATGGTGTCTAAAACAAGTCCAGACAGAAGATAGTGCATGTAGTTTTATGAAGCAATGAGTACAATGCATAATTTAAACAGTTATCACATTGTCATTTAATCTTTAATCTTCACATTATGAAAATTTAATTTATGTTTCCCATTTAAATCATTATACATTATAATTAATCATTTGGTGTATTTTTTTATTCCTAGAACCCCAAATATCAGTTAAATCATCATTCATTATTATCATTAATCATTTGGTATAGGTCATCCTGTCTAGCCCCACAAATCTCATTGAGTGTAGGTCATCATGCCTAGCACTCCAATTATCATTTGGTGTAGTCCATCATTCCTAGAACCCCATAATCTCAATATTAGATAATTATTGTGGAGGAACACCATGTACAAGTCCCTACTTCTAATTAGACTATGATTCCATGCCTAGCACCAAAATATCTCATCCATTTAATCATTCTTTAAATCATAATAATTTTACACATTATTCATTTACTAATACAATGATTAGTTAAACACTTCAAAGGTCATTAGTTAATTCAACAATTACTACGAACATAACCCATTAATTAATTCATAACATAATTAATCAACCAATACCATTCTTATTCCATAATTAATTATTCACAATTAATTATCCATTTCAAATCTCAACTTGCCATAATTAATTCTCACAATTATTTATCTTTGATCAACATCATGACATATAATTAATTCTCCCAATTAATTATTATTTTTCAAAATCATGGCACATAACTAATTCTCATAATTAATTATATTTTTACATTCAATTAAATATCTCAATTACAATATCAAATCTCTAAGAGATATATTTGGGAAACCCACCATCGTTTGTTCCGTGATTCAAACATTAATTAAATCACCAAGGAAACTCAATTCAATTCCATATTCCTAATTACTCCAAATTGGGAAATTAAATTATCAAGGGAATCTAGAAAATTCATAAACTCATAAAAATCTAATAAATCATGACTATGGGGGTTCAATTTATACCACCTATATTAGTTTATTGATATAAGTTAACCCAACGGAAATCCCCAAAATCTGAGCGGCACAATGTCCTCGATCAAGCTCTGGATCTAAATCCCTAAAACCAAAATTAAGATCAAAGGCATAAAGATCTTTTAAAACTAGATCTAGATCCCCAACACTAGATCTATTTCTCTACTCATTGGTTTAGATATATGGAAATAGTGAATATCCTTCGTGAAAAGATCATGGAAAGATAGAGGAAAGAATGGGAGAAGCAACGGGATAAAATCCACTTACCAGGAGGAGAGAGGATCTTCAATATAGGCTTTTAATCTCAAAGAATTGTGTTTGGATCACCTTGGAATCCCTATAAAAGTCTTTGCGAACACCTATAAGTTTTCAAGCCTAATCTAAGGTCGAAATATGGGATTCCAAAAGGGTTTGAGTGGTTTTAAAAAAATATTTTCATAATTAAAATCCCGCACGCATGGTTTATTGGGAAAAGGAACATAGTTAGGGAAAACTGTGTGCCAGCTGTGCGGACCCCTCTTACCAGTTTTTCATGGTTAGCCCAGTTTGGTTGTATGGTTTTTCAAACCATGCGCAAACTGTGTGGACCTCTCTATCTAGTTTCGCATGCTTGGTACGGTTTGGTCACACAGTTTTTCAAACCATGTGCAATCCGTGCATAACCCACTACCCTTTAGTTTTCCTTAAATTTTCACCCAAACACACCCCAAGACACTAATCCAAGTTAAGGATACTTAAAAGCTTCAAAAAGTACCAGAAAACATACTCGATTGGACTCTAGAAAAGGCTGAGATCTTACAATCTCCCAACCTTATAACATCTTTTCCTTGAGCTGCACTCCCAAACTTATCTAGTATTCCGAGCCAAAAATATTGTTCCATTAATCCCTCATGTCAACTTCTCATTCCCAAGTTTCCTCTTGAACCCTTCCTTGTTTCCATAACACATGAACTAATGGCACAGTCTTTCCCTGTAATACTTTCTTATTGCAACCTAGAACATGTATCGGATGCTCCTAAAAGGACACATCTATCTCTAGGTCAACTTCCTCCACATCAATCACATGAGAAGGGCCCAGGTTATACCATCGTAGTTGTGAAACATGGAAAACATCATGAAAATAACTGTATTTCTGTGTAAGTGCTAATCACTATGTCACCGGCCTGATTCTCTCCAACACCTTAAATGGTTCCACAAACATGGGCGCTAACTTGCCCTGCCTCCATATCCTACGGTGACATAATATTGGTGACACCCTAAGGAATACACTATCACCCTCTGTAAACACTAGGGGTCATCTTTTTATAAAAAAAATCATAATACTAGGTTCTAGATATATAACCCCTTATTACATCGATGTACGCCCTAAGGGTAAGGTGTGTGATGGTGGTACTTTCTTGGGATGGTTCAATGAACATGGTTTGGAATGTGATATTGATAAGCTTGAGATTATCCTTTAAATACATTATATCATGTCTTTATTGTTGAATATTATCATTATCTTGGTCAAGGGAAAATCTCAGTGATGTCACCTCCCTCATAAGCTCTAATAAATGGTCTTTATAGGGTACAATTCTACTGGTTCAGGCCATTGCTTCTTCATTTTGTATCAATTATATATTATTATAAAACTTAATATATAATAATATAAATTTTCATTATATAATTTATATATTATCAATTTTTATATTGGTTATTTGTATTTTAATTCCATCAGAAAATTATCGTTGTATTTTGTAAGAGTCTAAAATAAAAAATGAAATATAGTGCATGTTTTTTATTACTAAATTACTTAATAAGTAATTTATTATTTAAAAATCTAATTCCATTTATATTATTTTGGGTCGTTATATTATTCCCCCTAGAAAAAAAATCCCTTTTTATTTCATTTAATACACTAAATAGATGAGTGTACTTCTATTTCATCATCTCTTCTGGTTCCCAAGTTGATTCCTCAAACTTATGGTTCCACCATAGTACTTTGACCATTTGAGTTTTCTTTTTTCATATAACTTTTCCTCTATGATCTATGATATTCACTTTTTGTTCCTAGTGTAAAAGATCATTCTCCAAAAGTACCACCTCTGGATTCAGTACATATGAGAGGTTTGGAATGTACTTCTTCAAGAAATATATATGGAACACATCATGTAATTGAGATAGTTTAGGTGGGATTCATATTAAATAGTATATATATATTATATGATCAATGATTTAAAAGGGGTCTATGTATCTTGGAAAAATCTTTAACTTATTCTCATACATCATGAATTTCTTTCACAGTGATAAATAAAGGAACACCTTATCTCCAACCTCAAACTCTAGGTCTCATCAATAATTGTCTACATAGATTTTCTATTGAATTATCATGTATTTAATTTGAAAAAGAATGGTTTGAACCTTCTATATCATATCTTAGATAATATTATCTCTTGCATCACCCCTAAATTGTAAAGTAAGAACATTGTATTTAATAGTGTGTATAACATGCAACACCAAGAGCTCAAGGGAATGTAATATCATGAGAATTTATAATATAATTACTTTGTTAAATAAATTTTATATATTCAATAGTGTTTAATATATGAAAAAACTAATTTATATTTCATTACACACAATAACAACCTTGTTTGATAGCTTTCATTATAATCAAGACCAAGTTTTAACTGAACAACAATATATTATTAGAACATTATTATTTAATATAATAAGACTTAACCTAGCTCTTAAATTAGATATTATAAATATTATTAACTAACTTATAAAAATATTTGGTTTAAAAAAATATAAATTTAATTCAATATTTTCAAATGGATTATAAATGAATATAAGAACCAATTGAATATAAAAGAAATGTTTTTCATAAAAACCTATTTTTATGCACCCAAAGGTGTTTTACCTTAATAAATTAAATTAATTAATATTAACAGAAGATTTTAGTGAAATATATATATTATATATTCAACAAAGAAAATTATATTTATCCAATATACTTTATAGGAATAAGATAACAATAGACCCAATTTTATGCATAAAAACTAATATTTTTATAAAGGCAGTTTAATCGACTTTTAATGGTGAAACCATTTTAAATAAAATTTTTGAAACTTTTATAGACTATATAAGTAAGAAAATAAACTGAATATTTTAAATCAAAACAAAAAAATTAACTTAGGGTGAATTTTTTGGTATATTTCTTTGAAGTTTCATTTTTAATGAATAGTGGAAAATAATGAATTTTAATTCAAAACTGCTTTTTCGTCTGATTTATTTATAATGTTAAGTTATATTTTTAAATGTTTTTAAAGTTTAATTAGATTAATTTTTTATCAACTAATCCAATTTAGTTCATTGGAATCAATTTCACTTTGAAATGGAATATAAAAACTTATCTAAATTTTGGACGTTTTTACTTTAAAAAGTCACTTTGTCGTCCCGTCTATGGGATTAATTTTAAATTAATTTGTTCCACTTATGTGATTGGAATTTTGTAAAAATGTATTAAATATTTGTAATCATAATAATTTATAATTTATAATAAATTTTACTTTGTTTTTGACCAAAAATATTAGTGAAAGTAATTAAAATTAATTTCAATGATTATGGTGAAATTAAGCTTAACAAGGGACTAAACCTTAATCTTAAGGGCTCAAATGACATAGAAACTTGTAAAAAATCCATTTTATGAAAATATTTATACCCTATACTCCATTTTATATAATTTTAATAATTATTGGATCCACTATCAATGAGAAAAAACATGAGTGGAATTCCTTTTCAAAATATACAAGAGTGTCACTCCTCCTCCACTATAAAAAGGACTCTTCTCCTCCCACTTCATCACACCTATAAAAACACTTTGGATAAACCAATATATTCCCAAATAGATCCTCAAAATAACCCCCCATCATCCTATAATCCTCCATTTGAGAATAAATCCATCTAAGGAATCATTTTAGTGCAAACCAAAAGTAGTTACCCAGAGAAGATGTAACATTTTTCCTCAACCTCTTTAGTTTCATTTCCATTATACACCCCATAAAATATAACTATTCCATTATTATATATAAAATAAGTATCTTAAATATAATAATATATTTTTATGTTAGGTTTTCTACTGAAACTTACACAAACATCAATATAAAGGGTAATTAACTTACCATTTATGTGTACGGCAAACTGTTGCCTCACAAAATGAAGTTATTAATTTTTCAATTACCACCTCTTATGATTAGTAATTATGATGTAAAATATGTTTATATATGTTATATATTATATTTATTATGTTTTTATGATTCTTTAATTCTTTTATAACACATATTTTTATAATTTCCATTTTGTGTAAATACAATAACATCGTTTGTGGAAGTACGGCCTACCGCCTCCACAAAGTGTTGTGATTCATTCACACTATACATGGAACATATAAAATATGGTTTTAATTATAAATATGTTACTTAAATGAAATATATATTATATTCATGAAATAATTACAATTCTATAAATATAATATATCATTTTCTTTATTACCCTTTTAACACACTAAAAAGTGATAACATCGGTCGTGGATGTGTGGACTACTGCCACCTCGACACGATGTGATTCCTTTTACATAACAAGAATACTATGTATAAGTATATATGATTAAATAAAGTGGTATTTATGATATAATTATCATTCCATAAATATATAGTGTTACTTACCTTCTTTCCATAATGATCACTGAAAAATGGGAACGTTACTCATGCATACATATATCCTACCATCTTCATGATTGTAACGTTGATTCATTTTTCATAACCATAACTTATTATTGGTTTTAAAATTATAATTTATGTATAAATATCATAATTCTATCATGATTATTATTCTGTATATGTCTATATAATTACCCCTTTTACCATTGTTGATCTACCAAAGTCATTTTTGACACATAAATCAACTATGGTAAAAAAAACATGATGTAAACATAGTAGTTTAAGTAGTTGTTTAAAACATTATAATAAGTGAAGTAAAAGTAATAATAAAATTAAAAAATTACCTCAATCGATTAAATAATTTACATAATTTTATTATTCAGAAAGACAAAGACACGTGTGGAAAGATGGACTCAAGTTAAGGGATTTTATCTCAATTTAAATTCCATTAAGACTTATTTGTTTTTATGTACCAATTCACTTTTATATGGTGTATATACTAAAATTTGACATGCTATATCATGAATATAATTATTCTCATTACAGTGGTATAAATTAATCGTTTCCCAATATTTTTATTTCAATGGTTTGTTCAAACCGTTGGTGTACTATTTTGGGTTCAACCTTTACCAAAGGTTTGAAAAAACCATTGGTATACTTATTTTAGAATCAATATTTCTAAAAAGTTAGAGTAAACTAATGGGAAATAATTAATTTTCCTAATTTATACCAATGGTTTTTTAAAACTGTGGGTAAAGAATATATTTCCCTATAATTTTTTAAAACTGTTGGGAATTTTTCCCCATGAAATACACAGCATCTGCATCTCCCATTTCCGCATGATTAAAGTCCTAATCTGAAGCTCTATGAAAGATCTCTCTTTACCCTAGGTTGCATAACTCCTTCCATTTGATAGATCCATCTTCAATCAAGAAATTTTTTATTTCTATAGTTAAAATTAGTAATTGGTACCTTAGTTTTAATGTTCTACATCTAATTTTTTTTCTATTTTTTATTTAGCCTAAACCAGAGTTTTGTGCGGTATGTGGCATGGTATACTGAACACTTTTATTTTTTTTTCTATTTTTTTGTCTACACTTCAAGTGTCATGATTGTGTGAATAACTTTTATTTTAATTCTTTATAGCTACTCCTTCTGTGAAGAGTTCATGAACCATATGAACTAATGGGTGATGGTGAGATGTATCCCCACTCAAATATGGTAAAGGGTTTTTTTAGTCATATGATCTCAAGGTGGGTAATGGATATAAGGATGGTCCATGTGAAGGGATTGGAGAGGGTTGGGGTAGTGGTGTAGGTGGGTTTTCATTTTTTTAGTGGGGTGATATGGTAGTTTCTATGGAAATTATTTTATTTGAAAATTGGATTTGGATTTTGTATTTATAGTTTTTAGTCAAGGAATAATGGTAAGGGTAGTGATATTGAGGAAGAATTGGTTGTTGGTTGGGTGATGGATTGGAATTTTGATGTTGGTTGTATTTATTATAGGTAATTTTCAAGGTATTATATGGGTATTACCTCCCCTAAACACCCCCCACCCCCCCCACCCCCACCCCCTGGACACCTCCTCCCCATTAGACACCCCATCCTTCAGCAACCCCCCCCCCCCTAGAAATCCCCTCACTCCCCTGGACACCCCCACCCCCTTGGACAGCCCACCCCCCCAGACACCCTCACCCCCTGGACACCCCTCACCCCCATGGACACCCCCCTCCCCCAACTGTAGAGGTCCGAAGCTTGATGTACATGGACATTACAATACTTTTTACGGAATACTTAATACATAACAAAAACAGACACACAAGGACTGTAATAGTTTAGTGCCTTTGAAAACTCAGAATATAATCTTCTAATCGTAGTGAAAGATCTTCAACATCTCCCATAATGATCTTCCCCTTTTTGTTTTCATACCTAAATCATTTATTTATATCCTGGGGAAAAGAAAACATATAAAGGGTGAGCTCAAATTCTCAGTAAGGGTAAGCATGGAAAAAATAAAACAAACCATATTCATTTGAACTTAAAAACATGAACAAAATGTTTAAACATCAAAATCATGAGAAATTCCATAAAACATGGCAGTAAATAAGGCATATATCAACATGATAAAATAGCATGGGAATAAAACATGTAATTGTGTCAACCATTAAGCACACGATATGATTTCCATAGTAGCCAAGGCATTGCTTCCAAGACCATCTTAGTGGAAAAAGTCCCTTTCTAAATTGAGTTCACTCCTCGTTCCAGTCCTGTATCACTGAACCGGATTAACATACCGTTCCATCCATGTCTATCTCATGAGATATAAATCTTTACCCAATGCATTGGAGGGAGATATAGGTCCCACCCATCTCACAATGAAATCATTCTTACTTGTTCCACAACATAAACATAAATCATTCATCATAACCCAAAGAATAAAAATGGATTTCATAAACATCATCCCATCATAACATAATCCATATAAAACAAATGGATATAATTTCATCATAAGAAAAGTGAAACCTTGTAAATCATAGAGATACTATACTTGAAACATAAACATATGAAATAATTTCATCTTAGATGGAAAATTGTTTTGATAAACACTTGAAAATCATTCTTGAGGAAAATATCCTTTCTGCCTAAAAATCATTTTCTTTTCACAAAATGCAACGAATTTTTAAAAGAAAATGATTTTATTGAAAATAACCATGAAATATTGTAGAGTAAACTTCATTAAAATAAGGCGTTATGAAAACGTAAAAATCCATTCTTGCCGTATAAGTTAAAAAAACATTTTCCTCATACTTTTGTCAGAAAAGTAAAAAAAGTTCCTCATATGGTAAAAAAAGAAATATTCCTTCCATAACATGTGTTAAAAGTCAAAAATGGGTAAAAAGGACTTTAAACATACATGAAACCATTTTTATAAAACAGGTACATGGATGATAAATATAACCCCAGTAAATACTTGTGAATAAACAATCTCAGATAAAAATGAGATTGGAAAAGTTATCCCTTACCTTACATCCAATATGATTCATATGATTTATACTTATGTTATTATTTTATGATGAAACAAATAAAGAATAATAAGTAGAAGAAGAAATAAATTTGAAAGAATCGGTAATGGATATTACCTCTTCTTTGATGCTCCTCTTCTTAACCTTCTCTTAAGGCACTAGACTTGGTCTTTTGAGGAGACCATAACCTCTATAATGTTTCTAGGAAAGTTGATAAGGGAAATGGTCAGGGGTTTTCTGATCTTGAAGGCTAAAAATTGTTTAAAGAGAAGAGGGAGGATGTTCCCTTTTATAAGGGAGGAGAGGGGCACTTTAGGAAAAAACCTAAAATATTATTTTATAATAAAGTAATATTCGGTTTATAATATCTCAAAATTGATTTATTTCAAAGATAATGTGGGTATGGGTCTAAATCCTCTCATCCAATAGGTTTTGGACTAGTTTAGGTTACTATCTTAACCTTATTATTTAGATTTAACTATAAGTTAAATAATTTAACTTTTACTGTGTCTTCTTGTTTTCTTACACTATATGGTTAATAAACTTACTATAACAAGCCAAAAGAACCCCAAGTGGTTCCTTATTAATATATATAACCTTATATAAGTCATTTTGACGAACCTTAGATTTTTAGGAATATAATAACAATTAATAATAAAATGTTTGTTTTAAAAACTATTTTATGTCAATTTTTAAACTATTTGGTAATTGATTTTTGTGAAAATAATAACAAAATGATTAGTTCTAAAAAAGTTAATTTAATCAATAATAACATGTCATAGTAACCTAGAAAATTATTCGAGTTCATAAAAAGTCTCAAATTACATTTATTTGGGTATTTATAACATCAATTATTTTAATATTTCCTTAATAAGGTAATTATTACATCATCATTGTGTCATAATTAAATTAAATTATTTAATGTCTAAAAATTATAAATAAAATACCATTATGTAAGAAATATTTTTAGATTTCTAATGAATATTTATAGTGGAATTTATCTTATTTATAACCCTATATTAAATTTTTTTTATTTATTAAACTTTGATTTTAACTCTTTTAACTCTTCTTGGAATTAAATAATAATAAATTTCCTAATCTAATCCAAGTAGAACTAAATGATAATATTATGTTCCTTAGGTTGTTTTTTGTCTAATTATACTTATCCAATAGAATTAGGACATGTGTTTTGGTAATAATAATATCATTTTGATCCTTAATTACCCTATTTACTTTTAACTGTGGTAAAGAAAAGTAAAAAGTTATTATTCACCAAAAATTATTTTTATCTTATTGAACCACATTTTACTCCTTGATATTAACATTGTCTCTTATATTTTCGAAATTCCTCTCACAGAAGTGGTAAAATTAGGTTTTGTGTAAGTTTTTAAATTCTCCTAGGAGGTGGGTAAAAGACGGTGAAAAGTTCAATAAAACATTTTATATATCTAAAATTATTATAAAATGACTTCAATGAATTACATTGAACTTATATAGGTATTATGTATCAATTTTGACCTAAAATAAATTTAAATAAAATAAATAATTATTTAAATAAAAATTCGGTTTTTAAATAGTAACCCAGTGTTTTCACTATTCATCAAAAATTCAAAGTTTTCAGAAAAATACCAAAAATTCACCCTAGCATAATTTCAATATTCTGAATCCAAAAATGAAGTCCATTTTGAAAGATAAAATTTATAAAATTTCAAAAAGTGGGTATTACAATTCATAATGGCTAGTTTATATAATATTTTAATAACATATCGTTGTTTAGTGAAACTCGGTGTTGCGTACAACACACACTATCATGGAAGGTTGTGATTGTGTGTAAAGCAAGCCAAGTCAGGGTTACGTGTAGTGCGAGATTCCTTTGTTGTTGTGTATAATAGAATCCAACCATATTTCATGTATACAATGAATATATAAATATACACTCAATGTTGCGTAGAATAACTTCTATCAAACGAATGGGAAATTTTGTGTAACACGATCCAAGAATAGTGTTGCATATACTACAAGCTAATACGGTGTTACGTATAGCTCAAGATAATCTTGGTGTAGCATACAACACAAGACATCAAATAAATTAAAAAGAATACTTCTCATAAAATCTCGGGGTGTTACATTCTACCCCCCTTAAAATGAATTTCACCCTCGAAATTCGTCGGGGTTATAAATGGTTTACTATATGATAGTTTCTTTAATAGAAACCCACATCGTAAAAAGGAATACCAAAACTAAACTTTAAAAACTAAATTTTGAAACGTAACTGTTACCCAAATTAACTAATCACTAGGTTTCCACATAGGAGAATATAGGTGAAAATATGGATATGGAAGAGAAATCTTACCATCAAGTTCTGATGGAGAGTGGTAGAGAACATGGCTATGAAAAAGCCATCAATCACAAAGCCATAAATTTGTGATGATCTAAGGTACCATCTGATTCATTAGATATAAGAGCACTATGACAACATTTTTTTTGGTTCTCAATATCATTCCCCTAAAGTTGAAGAATTTGAATTAGAAGAAATACTTACTTTATTTCGGTATAACCTCACCGTTGTTCGTGCCTTAAACAATTTCCACTTTATCTCTTAAAGAAATGAAGTTGACTTTTTCATTCTTTAAGTGTTAGCAGATCATGTGATAGAATGATGGGTCATTCCATCTGTCTCAAACAAAAGGTTAGCAAAATTTATAAGTCCATCTTATGGTGAGATTAATCATATATGGTTCAAAAAATGGACTTATACTTCATCTATCATAGCGCTTAATAAAATAAAACTAGTTTCTACTAACTAGGGACTTCCTGTAGGCCAGTTGTAATGGCCCGGGGTTTTGGGGTCCATTACTTGGTGAAAATGTGATGTTTAGGTGTTTGGGGTAGTCTGGGAAGCTATCACAACTTCTCAGTGAAGATTAATGGTAGCCTGGGCCTACCGGTAGCTCGGCCTACCGGTAGCTCGGCCTACTGGTAGCTCGGTCTACTGGTAGCTCGGTCTACCGGTAGCAGGAATACTGGTAGCTCGGCATACCGGTAGCTCGGTCTACTGGTAGCAGGCCTACCTGTAGCTCGGCCTACCGGTAGCTCGGTCTACCGGTAGCTCGGTCTACCGGTAACAGGCCTACCGGTAGCTCGGCCTATCAGTAGTTCGGTCAACCGGTAACAGGCCTACCGATAGCTTGGCCTGCCGGTAGCTCGGTCTACCGGTAGCAGGCCTACCGGTAGCTCGGCCTAACGGTAGTTCAGTCTACCGGTAGCTCGGTCTACCGGTAGCTCGGTCTATCGGTAACTCGGTCTACCGGTAGCTCGGTCTACCCGTAGCTTGGTCTACCCATAGCAGGCCTACTGGTAGCTCAGCCTACCGGTAGCTCAATCTACGGGTAGCTCGGTTTACCAGTAGATTTGGCCAACCGGTAGCTGGGCCTACCGGTAGCCTCAGCCGACCGGTGCCTCGGCCTACCGGTAGACCTATCCTACTGGTGACCACGGGTTTTCCCAGTGGCTCTTTTTGTGCAAATTGTCTTTTAAGCTGCGTTTTGACCCCTTTAAAGCGATTAATGGGTTTTAATTAAATTTTGGTGATGTTTGAGTCTGTTTTAACCACCCCGAAAGGCAGGACCCTTTAATGACATGTGGGGTGTCCCAACCGTGTGGTCAACCCACGATCTCACTCCTTACATGGTTTCGAGTCTTTTCTCTGTTTCTTAACAGTCCCGGGTGTGCTGTATCTCAGCCATTATTAGCCTTTATAACCTAAAGGCTTCTCCCTAAGTTTCTTTTTCTCGATCACCATGCTGTTAGAGTACCCTTCCTCCCGACAAGTTGTAACCCGGTGAAGTTTTCCTTGATCATGTTCCGTGGATCTCCTGCTACTCAGGCGAGGACTTAACGTCGGTCCTTGATCATCAGGTAGGGGTTTCACCTTCGTCCTTCTTTTCTGTGTATCTTGCGGGGTGGGTACTCTACTGCTTCTATATAATTGGATGAACCAAACTTTAATGAAGATAATAAATAGATTCTAAAGAATGAAGGGGAGGGGTGTGATCGATGAGGATACTCTGTTTTTCTCCTCTTTCATGATTAATGATTTCTGAATTGTGTGGGCTTACACCTACTAAAAATCATGGTCGTTGGTGGTCTTTATATGTGCACTAATAAACCCTTACCCCTTTGTGATGTCTAAATGGCTTGTATTTTTGGTTGTGAACCTTTTGATGGGTAATGGAAATTGGTTAATTATGTATATTCGGCTAAATAAATTAGAAGCACCAGGATCAATTCCTTTTCTATGATAACCCTGGTTTTAGCCTAGTGGAATTGAAATCATGGAGTGTGTTAAATCTTTTAAATCTAAAAATACCTGTTGAGTCTGCCTTCTGTTGGTAGTATTGGTTTGGTTTTTTCCTCCACGGGCTGAGTACGGGTGACCTTATGGTTTTCTTGGATAGGGGCTTAGATTGCTGGGGTGATGTGGGTGAGGATGGGATCCTCTGTTTGTACCACGAATTGGGGTGGGATCCTCTTCTATTATGAAACCTTCTTATTCATAGTTCTGGGAACTTGGGACTGTATCTCACCTTGACCTGCTTTGGTTCCAATACTTGGAGGGGTCTCACTTTATGCCATTTTACAATAGAACTGGGTGTGAATGTTTAAATTGTTGTTGGGTGTACTCTTTCTTTGGCTTGTGTTTATGCTTACTATTTGCCCAAGTAGGTGCAGAAACTTATTTGAACATTATTACTGAACATTAAAACAAGGATGGGACAAATGGGGTTTTGGTTTGGTGTGAGTTGTGACTTGGGTATGGGTGTTGTTCTCTTCTCTTATGAATGAATAGTGAGGATAGTGTTCTTTAGGCTGGCTGAAGAAAAACCTAGATTGAGTGAGTGCTTGTTACCTATACATATGCTTGTAGTTTCTGTGTTTCTTATTCACGCCCCACCCAAGTTGATCACTTAATGCCGAACACCCCCATTTCATGGGGGAGGGTGTTTTTTCCAACACTTATATTAATGGATGGTTATTATCTCCTTTCTGCTCCCTTTCCCAGATAGCCCAAGACTCTACGAGCAGGCTGTGATAGCCTGAAGTCTATTATTAGCCCAAGAATCTTTGGGAAGGGTAGTGTGGTGGTTGTCCCAGGTGTGTGTGGGTAGGTGGTTTCCCAAGTATCTTCGGGATGAGGCCCAGGTGTCTTCAGGCATGGCAGTGTTTGTTCTGGACTAGGTGTTTGCAGGCATGGTTACGTGTGACAGTTGTGGCCCAGGTGTCTGCGAGCGGGTTAGTGGTTGTGGCCCAGGTGTTTTCGGGCGAGATGTGTGGTTGTGGCCCAGGTGTGTGCAGGTGGGGTATGGAAGTGGGACTGCGATGAGAATGGCGGGATTGGTCTGATGCGTAGGATGTCTTCAATAACTAGTGGGAAAGTGGCGCGGGGTACCCAAACATCGATGTGCTATTACTATACATGACTTGACTTGCATTATTTGGTAAATGTGACTTAGTGAGGCTTGGGTGGTTAGTTTCCTTGCTAGGTACTTGGTTATCTCTTTTCTCATAGGTCATTAGTATGCCTCCCCACTTGTGCACGAGAGTCTTTGGTTTTTCCCTACTGAGTATACTTCTTTGCTCACCCTACGCATATAAAACTGCTTTCAGGTTTCTAAGAGGACTTCAGGGATCATGCAGGACCGTACTATCTTGGACCATTGGGCATTTTCTATTGTTGTTTCCCTTTTTCTTGGTATCTTTTTATCTTTGGAGTTTTGTGACTTGTATATTTTACCTTTGAACATGCATATGGGAATGGTTTATTTTCAGCCATATTTACACTTACAGTTTTGGTGTTGTGGGATTTACTATCTTATCTCCCGATCCTATTAAAAGAAAAAGGGTAATTCTTTCCATTTAGTGTGTGATTCTACACCCTTGGTGCTGGTCACCACTCTGGGACCTATTGAAGGTGGGTTTCAGGGGTCATTATCTCTCATTCAACTTAAAGAAGGAGGGGCCTGGCAATCTGCTGACCCTTCCCTCCTTTTGGTGAAGGCGGGTCGTGATAGAATGGTATCAGAGGGAAGTTGAGAGATAGGATGGAGTCGGGAGTTAGGCACAATAAGGATTGCATGGAATGGTAGGGAAACAGTTTTGGGTGACCTTGGTGCGTGAATTATGCCAGGGAAGACTAGCTAGGACACAGGATTTTAGGGGGCCCCGTGGTCCGATGCAAGGACTCTAGACCTACTGAATGACCAAGTGAGGCCATGTTGATTGCAGGGTAGAGACCCTAGGAAAGGTACGTTCATTATAATGAATTTTTTTCTCGTGTTTCATGGGTGTTTTGGGGATTTAAATAAGTAAGAAGTTTAAGAAATTTTAAGAACAATATTCTGCACTACTTGGGCTTAGGAATTCCTTGTTTACCTTGTAGCTATGGAACCTGGGATGCGACCACGGGTGGTGCGGGCGATCGAGGCCCAAGAGGTTGACTTGGTCGGTCGGTAGAGGGCTGATCAAGAGGAGGAGGACGAACAGTGGTAGAAGATGCTTCGAGCCTTCCAGCGACAGACCCTCAAGAATTATGAGGGTAGCACCTCTGACATAAAGACGGAGAGCTGGCTAGAGGAGCTGGTGATAGCTTTCTGCTTGATTCGGGCCCCGACCGAGTAATGGGTTCCTATGGACGTCAGCCAGATGCGGGGAGCAGCGCGTTAGTATTGGACGCTCTACCTAGGGGAGAGGAGAGAGGCTGAGGTGGCATGGGCTGATTTTGAGAAGGAGTTCCGGGCGGAATTCCTATCTTCTAAGATGAAGGTGGAGAAGAGGCAGGAGATACTCTCCCTCCAGTAGGGGAGTATGTCAGTAAGGGAGCTGGGAATCAAGTTCAAGGACCTCCTCCGTTTTTCTCCGGACCTCTTTCCGGATGAGGAATCTCGGGCGAGACGTTTAGAGGAGGCGCTCTGACCTTCCCTCTAGTACGATGTTACCCTCTTCACCTTGCTGACATACTTAGAGGTGCAAAAGAAGACCGAAGTGGTAGAGAGGATGCACACACTGGGAGGTGTGTCACGTGATGGGATCCAGCTGGGATCATCGAAGATAAAGGCTGTCAGAAGTAGGGCTACAGCATCAGGACCCTCTAGGTTCTGACCAGCAGGGAGCAGGCTGCAGCAGTTCCAGTCCCGGTCCCCTGGCCCTCGCCCTTTCCCTTTGGGACCAGGACCGTGGTGCTTCATCTGTGGGAGCCATGGACATCTTTGGAATCAGTGCCTAGACCGAGTACAGTATGTCGGTGGCAGACAGGCCCAACACCCACCCCAGCAGTAGTTTCCAGATAGGCCCTTCCAGCAGCAGCAGCAAGGACAGCGAGCTCCCGCTCCTCCGAGGGCAGGCATTGCAGGGGGAGGCCGACCTCAGGTCACTCATTAGGGACCTCAACCAGGGCATGGTCGGGGAGGCGGTCGACAGAAGATAGACATAGGAACTGGGTGTGGGTAGTTACACACCATAGAGGCAGTAGTTCCAGTAGGACCAGAGGTCTTTCGAGGTACGATCAGTTTTTCTAGTACCCTTTCTTACGCCATGTTCGATACCGGAGATTCTCACTCTTTTGTTGCACCCAGTCTAGCTCATGATCTGGGTCTAGATTCCGAGAGAATTACAGTGCCCCTGGTGCTGAGCACACCAATTAGAGGTCAGACTGACTTGTTATATGTTTTTCAAGGATGCAGACTGATAATAAGGCCACATCAGTCAGTCAAGGATCTATTACTGCTATAGATACATCCATACGATGTCATCCTAGGCATCGACTAGCTATTCTCTGGGTGTGTTGTCATCGACTGCTTCCGAGGAAGGGTTGTGTTCTCAGACTTGGGTGGCCGACATGTTACTTTCACCAACGAGCGGAGTGGCCAGAAGGGCAGCAGGTGAGAGGAACCCCTCCTCTTCTTGTTAGTCGAGCTGTCAGTAGAGTCGGTGGATGCTGAGATGGTGGAGGTACCAGGGATCATCAATGTGTTTATGGACACCTTTCCTAATTAGGTAACAAATCTACCCCCTCAACGTGATATCGAGTTTGGGATAGACTTGTAGCCTGGTGCTCATCCGATTTCGATGGCTCCTTACAGGATGGCACCTTCAGAGCTACAGGAGCTGCGGATCAGATTGACGATCTGATGAAGAGGGGTTATGTTCGACCAAGTGCGTCACTGTGGGGTGCTCCAGTTTTCTTCTCAAAGAAGTTGGACAGTGGTATCAGGTTGTGTATAGACTACAAGAGGCTGAATCAGGTGACGATCAAGAATCTCTACCCTCTTCTGAGGATAGACGATCTCTTTTACCAGCTGAAGGGGGCAGGATGGTTCTCAAAGATCGACCTGTGGTCTGGGTATCACCAATTGAGGTTAAAGGAGGGCTACATCTCGAAGACGACCTTCAGTTATAGATATGGGCACTTTGAGTTTGTAGTCATGCCTTTCGGTGTTACGAATGCCTCAACTATGTTCATGGGGCTCATGAACTCCGTCTTCCGGGAGTATCTGGATCGGTTCATAGTCGTGTTCATTGACGACATCCTGATCTACTCAAGATCAGAGGAGGGTCGCGCTGAGCACCTGAGGACGGTTTTGGAAGTCCTCTGATATCATAAACTCTATGGTAAGTTGTCGAAATATAAGTTCTGGATGCGAGAAGTACACTTCCTTGGGCACGTAGTGTCCGAACAGGGGGGTAGTAGTGGACCCATAAAAGGTTGAGGTGGTTGTTTCTCAGGCATCACCCAAGAATGTGGAAGAGGTTTGCAGTTTCCTCGGGCTAGAAGGTTACTATCGGAGGTTCGTACCCAACTTCTCCCGAGTTGCAGCCCCTTTGACAGCCTTGACCAAGAAGGGCCAGGTTTTTATGTGGAGTGAGCAGTGCGAGGCAGCCTTCAGCTATCTGAAGGAGAAATTGGTTATTTCCCCAGTGCTGAGGCTACCAGAAGAAGGGGCGGCATATGAGGTGTTCTGTGATGCTTCAGGGAAAGTCCTTGTATGTGTGTTGATGCAGCGACAAGGGGTGATCTCTTATGGGTCTAGGCAGCTACACCCTCATGAGCGTAATTATGCCACCCACGATCTAGAACTTGCAGCGGTCATTTTTGCACTGAAGTTATGGCGGCATTACCTCTTCGGAGAACGGTTTGTTGTCTTCATGGATCACAAAATTTTGGGGTATGTCTTCTCCCAGCAAGACCTAAACTTACGGCAGTGAATGTGGATGGAGTTCCTCCAGGATTACGACTTCGAGATTTACTACACTTTGGGAAAGGGGAATGTAGTGGCTGATTCTATGAGCAGGAGGTCATAAAAGGATGCAGTCCGAGAGTCGGGAGACGCCTGGAAGTCAATGGAGGAGTTGGATGCCTTGCACCTGGATGCGAGGATAGATAGCGGTGGAGGTTTCCTATATCAGATGACAGTGCAGTCTTCTCTTTTGCATCAAGTGGAGGAATATCAGTGGGGAGACATAGAGTGTGAAGTGATGCATGACCGAGTTGACCAGGGTAATGCTCCGGAAGGGTGGAAGAAAGATGGCCAGAACCGGATGCTCTTATGAGGAAATCTGTTTGTTTCAGAGGTGATGCGTGGAAAGGTTCTTATTGAGTTCCACAACTCACCCCTAGCAGTTCACCCAGGAGTTTCCAAGATGTACCAGGGTCTGAAGAGACAGTTTTTTTGGCCCGGAGTAAAGCGATCTGTGGTAGAGTTTGTGTCCAAGTTCCTTGTGTGTCAGCAGGTGAAGGCTGAACACCGTGTTCCAGGTGGCCTGCTGCAGTCTCTAGATGTCCCCGAGTGGAAGTGGGATGACATCTCGATGGATTTCTTCATGGGACTGCCTAAGGTGCAAGGGTGATACGACGCCATCTGGGTAGTAGTCTATCGGTTGATGAAATCGGCTCACTTTCTGGCTATCAAGGAGTTGGGTGCAGTAGATGATTTAGAACGAAGGTACGTGGATGAGGTGGTGCGGTTGCATGGAGTTTTGAGGTCCATAGTATCGGATAGGGATGCACGGTTTACCTCATGCGCCTGGAGAGGATTGCAGCATGCTTTTGGCACCCAACTACGTCTTAGAACTACTTTCCACCCCTAGACATATGGACACACAGAGCGCATTATCCAGAACTTGGAGGATATGTTGTGGGCATGTGTTCTAGACTCAGGAGGATCGTGGGTGCAACACTTGACTCTGATAGAGTTTGCCTACAATAATAGCTATCACTCTACCATTGGTATGGCTCCATTCGAATCCTTTTATGGGAGGCCATGCCGCTCACCTGTGTGTTGGACCGAAGTCGGAGAGGCGGTCATCCTTGGCCCGGAGGTGGTGCAGAGCACGATAGAGAAGGTTCAGCTTATACGGGAAAGGATGAAGGCGGCCCAGGACCGACAAAAGTCGAATGTCGATAGCAGGAGAAGGCCCTTGGAGTTTGAGGTAGGATAGCACGTGTTCTTGAAGGTCTCCCCTCGGCGTGGAAAACGGAGGTTCGTCAAGGGAAGTAAGTTTCCCCTAGGTTCATCGGACCCTTCGAAGTGTTGTGGCGGGTCAGCGAAGTGGCTTATCAGCTAGCGTTAACACCACCACTACTGAGGATACATGACGTCTTCCATGTGTCCCAGCTTTGTCGATATCTACACGACGACTCCCAGGTCATCAATTGGGGATAATTAGATGTGGAAGAGGATGTGGCCTTCATAGAAAGACTGATCAAGATCGAGGATCGTAAGGAGAAAGTGCTTCGAGAGTGAAACATCCCCTTGGTTTGTGTGTTGTGGAGGCATGGTGGCGTGGAAGAGAGCACTTGGGAGCGGGAGGCCCAGTTATGCGTCTATTACCCAGAGCTGTTTTGACTTCCTTGTTGTTTTGTTCTGACCTTGTTGAGATGTATTACATGGTGATTTAATGTATGTGAAATGATTTCTTTGCTTAGCTATGAAATGATATGTTCCATGTCCCTCTGTGTGTGTGTGTCCGAATGTGTGATGACAGGAAAACCGGACTACTAATCAGGACGCATTAATGTTGATGCGATTAAACCCGTGCGGGCGAGTCAGTGTTTCCCAAAGTGGATAATATCCTGACATGTAGGAAGGGACTCCCTTACTCTGGCGTTGGGTAGTGTGATCCTTGTGCTCGTGGAAACGTTGTGGTTGATGACATTTTGGAAAGTGTTCCTGGATATAGGAGGGGTTCTGTTCCAACTTTGGAACAACTCAGGGGTTTTCCCCTGAGGAGTATCTTTAGAGGGTGGTTGTTCAGACCCCATTTTTCTCCTTTCTGGTTTGTTCTTATATTCTCAGGGATGAGAATAGTTTGAGAGGTATCTGATGTAATGGCCCGAGGTCTTGGGGTCCATTACTTGGTGAAAATGTGATGTTTAGGTGTTCGGGGTAGTCCAAGAAGATATCACAGCTTCTCGGTGAAGCTTAACGGTAGCCTTGGCCTACCCATAGCTCGGCCTACCGGTAGCTCGGCCTACCGGTAGCTCGGCCTACAGGTAGCTCGTCCTACCGGTAGCAGGCCTACCGGTAGCTTGGCCTAACGGTATCTCGGTCTACCAGTAGCTCGGCCTACCGGTAGTTCGGTCTACCGGTAGAAGGCCTAATGTTAGCTAGGTATACCGGTATCTCGGTCTACCGGTATCTCGGTCTACCGGTAGCAGGCCTACCGGTAGCTCGGCCTACCGGTAGTTCGGTCTACCTGTAGCTCAGTCTACTGGTATCTCGGCCTACCGGTAGCAGGCCTACCGGTAGCTCGGCCTACCGGTAGCTCGTTCTACCAGTAGCTTTGGCCAACCGGTAGCTTGTCCTACTGGTAGCCTCGGCCTACTAGTGGCTTGGCCTACCGGTAGACCTAGCCTACTGGTGACCACAGGTTTTCCCAGTGGCTCTTTTTGCATAAATTGGCTTTTAAGCCACGTTTTGACCCCTTTAAAGCGATTAATGGGTTTTAATTAAATGTTGGTGAGTTGTGAGTCTGTTTTAACCGCCCTGAAAGGTGGGGACCCTTTAATGACGTGTGGGGTGTCCCAGCCACGTGGCCAACCCACGATCTCGCTCCTTACGCGGTTTGGAGTCTTTTATCTGTATCTTAACCATCCCAGGTGTGCTGTATCTCAGCTCTTATTAGCCTTTATAACCTAAAGGCTTCTCCCTACATTTCTTTTTCTCGATCACCCTGCCGTCGGAGTACCCTTCCTCCCGACGAGTTGTAACCTGGAAAAGTTTTCCTTGATCATGTTCCGTGGAGCTCCTGCTACTCAGGCGAGGACTTAACGTTGATCCTTGATCGTCAGGTAGGGGTTTTACCTTCGTCTCTCCTTTCTATGTATCTTGTGGGGTGGGTACGCTACTGCTTCTATAGAATTGGATGAACCAAACTTTAATGAAGATAATAAACGGATTATAAAGAATTAAGGGGAGGGGTTTGATCGATGATGATACTCTGTTTTTCTCCTCTTTCATGATTAATGATTTCTAAGTTGTGTGGGCTTATGCATACTGAAAATTATGGTCATTGGTGGTCTTTCTCTATGCACTAATAAACCCTTACCCCTTTGTGATGTCTAAATGGCTTGTATTTTTGGTTGTGAACCTTTTTCTGTGTAAAGGAAGTTGGTTAATTACGTATATTCGGCTAAATAAACCGGAAGCACCAGGATCAACTCCTTTTCTATAATAACCCCGGTTTAAGCCCAGTGGAATTAAAATCATGGAGTGTGTTAAATATTTTAAATCTAAAAAGACCTATTGAGTCTAACTTGTGTTGGTAGTATTGGTTTGGTTGTTTCCTCCATGGGCTGTGTACGGGTGACCTTATGGTTTTCTTGGATAGGGGAATAGATTTCTGGGGTGATTTGGGTGAGGATGGGATCCTCTGTTTGTACCACAAATTGGGGTGGGATCCTCTTCTATTGTGAAACCTTCTTATTCATAGTCCTGGGAACTTGGGACTGTGTCTCATCTTGACTTTCTTTGGTTCCAATACTTAAAGTTTTCTCACTTGATGTGCTTTTACAAGAGAACCGGGTGTGAATGTTTAAATTGTTGTTGGGTGTACTCTTTCTTTGGCTTGTTCTTATGCTTACTAGTTGCCCAAGTAGGTGCAGAAACTTATTTGAACATTATTACTGAACATGAAAACAAGGATGGGACAAATGGGGTTTTGGTTTGGTGTGAGTTGTGACTTTGGCATGGGTGTTGTTCTCTTCTCTTATGAATGAATAGTAAGGATAGTGTTCTTTAGACTGGCTGAAGAAAAACCTATATTGGGTGAGTGCTTGTTACCTATACATATGCTTGTAGTTTTTGTGTTTCTTATTCGTGCCCCACCCAAGTTGAGCACTTAATGCCGAACACCCTCATTTCATGGGGGAGGGTGTTTTCCCCAACACTTCTATTAGTGGCTGGTTATTAGCTCCTTTATGCTCTCTTTCCCGGATATCCCAAGACTCTACGGGCTGGCTATGATGGCATGAATTCCATTATTTTCCCACGAATATTCGAGCAGGGTAGTGTGGTGGTTGGCCAAGGAGTGTGCGGGCGAGTGGTTTACCAAGTATCTTCGGGATGAGGCCCAGGTGTCTTCGGGCGTGGTAGTGGTTGTTCTGTCCTAGGTGTTTTTAGGCGTGGTTACGTGTGACAGTTGTGGCCCAGGTGTCTACGGGCGGGTTACTGGTTGTGGCCCAGGTGTTTTCGGGTGGGATGTGTGGTTGTGGCCCAGGTGTGTGCGGGCGGGGTATGGCAGTGGGACTGCGATGAGAATGGCGGGATTGGTCTGATGCGTAGGATTTCTTCAATAGCCAGTGGGAAAGTGGTGCAGGGTACCCAAACATCGATGTGCTATTACTATAAATGACTTGACTTGCATTATTTGGGGACTATGCCTTAGTGAGGCTTGGGTGGTTAGTTTCCTTTCTAGGTACTTGGTTATCTCTTTTCTCACAGGGCATTAGTATACCTCCCCACTTTTGCACGAGTCTTTGGTTTTTCCCTACTGAGTATACTTGTATGCTCACCCTATGTATATAAAATTGCTTTCAGGTTTCCAGGAAGACTTCAGGGATCATGCGGGATCGTACTATCTTGTAGCTTTGGGTAGTTGCTGTGGTTGTTTCCCTTTTTCTTGGTATCTTTTTATCTTTGGAGTTTTGTGACTTGTATCTTTTAACTTTAAACATGAATATGGGAATGGTTTATTTTCAGTCGTATTTTCACTTACAGTTTTGTGGTTGTGGGATTTACTATATTAACTCCCGATCCTATGAAAAGAAAAATGGTAATTCCTTCCATTTAGTGTGTGATTCTATACCCTTGGTGTCGGTCGCCACTTCGGGACCTATTGAAGGCTAGTTTTGGGGGTCATTATCTCTCCTTCAACTTAAAGAAGGAAGGGCCTGGAAATCTGCTGACCATTCCCTCCTTTTTGTGAAGGTGGTTCATGACACCAGTGGTATGAAATAAAGGCCTATCGCACTTTGGTTGTGGGTTCGATTCCCATAGCCTTGTCTGACGTGACGGGTTGTCACCCGTCCTGCAGGTTGTCCTTTTTCTAAAACTACACTATTATAACATTACAGAAATAATTTCAAAAAAAAGTTCTAGCCTTAAACAATACTATCTGATGTCCGACATAACCCTTTCTAATCTTTAGACTTATCCAAAATACATCTGTCCAATCTCATAGTATAAAGAAAACGGTTACTAGAAAGGTCACATAACAAGAACGTGAATACCATCATTTATCATACGATATATCTTGTTGGTCACATTCCAAACATGTGAATTCCTTAATCATGTATTCTCTTGAAACAGAAATTACCATAGAACCTTAGTGAAGACATGAATGCTATCAAAAGGAAACTCTTTCCACTTACCAAAATCCCAAAAATTATATATACTCATACCATGATATAACTTTGTCCTTATATCAGTCATGATCTCATTTCATTTTTTCTTTATCTTTTCATTATGTGCATATCATCTACTTTCTGAAAATATATGAAAACCCTTTCATGGTTACCGATACCATTCAACATATACTTTCAAAAACATAAGGAAAAACAATAGTGTAACAATCCTTAGATGTATCTTTATTCCATAGTACCATGAGATTACTTATACCACATTACTCTTTATAAACATGTAATCATTCCACTACCTTCTTAAACCATTGACCGAGCTTGAACAATTCTTTCATCTCACATATCATTTGTAGTCTCTTCATCATCATCAATATAAATACAACTCATACAACAATGCTGATTCTCTTCATGAGACTTTACCTTAGGGAATTTGTTTGCATAATGCATTTACATTCCACATTTAAAACATTTAACCATTGTTGATGTCGTAGCAATACCATTATCCTTGTCCATGGTGTTAACTGACCCTTTTCCTTTGCACTTACTGGATTTGTGTCCTTTTCCACACCCAAAGCATCTTCTATATCATTTGAAACATTCTCCCTCATGCCTCTTCCCACATGATTTACATGAGGGGAAATGAACCTTCTTTCCTCTATGATCATCATGAAACTCCATCTTTCTCTTATTAGTCGAGTCAATAAACTTACCAAATTTAAGATTATTGATCATGTTATGAGATTGCTGATTAGGCATAATAATGATGTTTGGAATTCCAAATCCTATTTCATTTGGTATCTCATGAATAATATCATTCCATTGTCCATCATATCCTCCATTATCGTGAATCTTCCCATTTCTAGTCAATTTCAAAAACGCAAAAAGAATAGTGTGAGAGGAAAAAATCATTCTAGGAAAACAACATAATAAAGGGGGAGTACCTTCAATATCTAACATCTTAGGTTTAATTCTAATATCATTATCATAATTCTAGGAATATGACCTAAACTTATACTTAACCTTAGGGACATCCCTAGACATACCTTAGAAATATCTCTAGGGATATCACTAAAGTTTTCGAATCCTAGTTTCCAAAGGTTAACTAAACCTTTCCTCTGATACCAACTGTAGAGGTCCGAAGCTTGATGTACATGGACATTACAATAATTTTTACGGAATACTTAATACATAACAAAAATAGACACACAAGGACCGTAATAGTTTAGTGTCATTGGAAACTCGGAATTTAATCTTCTAATCATGGTGAAAGATCTTCAACATCTCCCATAAAGATCTTCCCCTTTTTTTTTCTTACCTAAAACCTTTCTTTATATCCTAGGGAAAATAAAACATATAAAGGGTGAGCTCAAATGCTCAGTAAGGGTAAGCATGGAGAAAATAAAACAAACCATATACATTTGAACTTAAAAACATAAACAAATTGTTTAAACATCAAAATCATGAGCAATGACAAAAAACATGGTAGTATGTAAGGCATAGATCATCATGATAAAATAGCATGGGAATAAAACATGTAATTGTGGAAACCATTAATCACATGATATGATTTCCATAGTATCCAAGGCATTTCTTCCAAGACCATCTTAGTGGACAAAGTCCCTTTCTGAATCGAGTTCACTCCTCGTTCCAGTCTTGTATCACTGAATCAGATTAACTGACTGTTCAAGACATGTCTATCTTAGGAGATATAAATCTTTACCCAATTCATTGGAGGGAGATATAGGTCTCATTCGTCTCATAATGAAATCATTCTTACTTGTTCCACAACATAAACATAAATCATTCATCATAACCCAAAGAATAAAAATGGGTTTCATAAACATCATCCCATCATAACATAATCCATATAAAACAAATGGATATCATTTCATCATAAGAAAAGTGAAACCATGTAAATCATATAGATACTATACTTGAAACATACACATATGAAATAATGTCATCTTAGATGGAAAATGGTTTTGATAAAATGCTTAAAAAGCATTCTTGGGGAAAATATCCTTTCTTCTTAAAAATCATTTTCTTTTCACAAAAAGCAACACAATTTTAAAAGAAAATGATTTTATTGAAAATAACCATGAAATCTTGTAGAGTAAACTTCATGAAAATAAGGCGTTATCAAAACGTAAAAATCCATTCATGCCGTATAAGTTAAAAAAACATTTTCCTCGTACTTTTGTCGGAAAAGTCAAAAACATTCCTCGTACGATAAACAAAAGAAATATTCCTTCCATAACATGTGGTAAAAGTCAAAAATGGGAAAAAAGGACTTTAAACATACATGAAACCATTTTTAGAAAATAGGGACATGGATGATAAAAATAACCCCAGTAAATACTTATGAATAAACAATCTCGGATAAAAATGAGATTGGAAAAGTTATCCCTTAACTTATGTCTGATATGCTTCGTATGTATCCGAACCTCCTGTATAATGATTTAAATAATGTCATTGACTTATTATAGAATCATATTCATTGTTATGATATCATATATGGTTCACTTATGACTTTGTATTACCCGTTATTTTGTAAATTCCATGTCAAGGCAGCGTTTTGCATAAAATCGTTTCATTTATCGTACGTGTTTCGACATGTTGTTCTTGATATTATTACTTATATCCTGATTTAATTAATTCCATAATTTAAAACATGATTTATATATAATATATATTTAACATATAAATATATATGATAGATCGATAAATGGAATGAAATACACCGTTCATGGAGACGGTAGGTCGTACGTACGCATGAACACTGTTTTCATTTCCATATTGAATTAAGTGGAATTATGTAAATGAAACATATATGTACATAAATCCAGTATCATTATTATGTAATATCTTTCATGATTATTTATAATATATACTTTATAATCGTACTTGAATGGTTAGTCATGGAAAATGAATCACATCGCGTTTGTGGAGACGGTAGTCCGTACGTACGCACGAGCGATGATATCATTCCCATGATCGTGGAATTATATTGAAGTGTATGTATAATATTTAAGAATCAATATCACATAAAAATAATCATATATAGTTATTTATTTACACCATTATATCCATCCAAGTAAGGTGGTGGTGGAAAACAGATTACACCACGGCGTGGAGATGGTATTCTGTACGTACGCACGCGCGGTGATTTCATTTTCCGTAGGATGGATAGAAGATGAAATAGGTATGTTTCATATTTATAATAAAATATAATTATATGAGTGATACTGATGTTATTAATTTATGATGAAACAAATAAATAAGTATAAGTAGAAGAAGAAATGAATTGGAAAGAATCGGTAATGGATATTACCTCTTCTTTGATGCGCCTCTTCTTAACCTCCTCTTAAGGCAATAGAGTTGGTCTTTTGAGGATACCATAACCTCTATAATGTTTCTAGGGAAGTTCAGAAGGGAAATGGGAAGGGGTTGGACGAGCTTGAAGGCTCAAAATTGTGTAAATAGAAGAGGGAGGAGGTTCCCTTTTATAAGGGAGGAGAGGGGCACTTTAGGAAAAAATTTAAAATATTATTTTATAATAAAGTTATATTCGGTTTATAATAGCTAAAAATTGATTTATTTAAAATATAAAGTAGGTATGGGTCTAAATACTCTAATCCAATAGGTTTTAGACAAGTTTAGGTTACTATCTTAACCTTATCATTTAGATTTAACTCTAAGTTAAATAATTTAACTTTTATCGTGTCTTCTTTTTTTCTTATACTATATGGTTAATAAACTTACTATAACAAGTCAAAAGAACCCCAAGTGGTTAATTATTAATATATATAACCTTATATAAGTCATTTGGCCGAACCTTAGATTTTTAGGAATATAATAACAATTAATAATACAATATTTGTTTTAAAAACTATTTTATGTCAATTTTTACACTATTTGGTAATTGATTTTTGTGAAAATCATAACAACATGATTAGTTCTAAAACAGTTAATTGAATCAATACTAACATGTCATAGTAACCTAGAAAATTGGTGTAATTCAATAAAAGTCTCAAATTACATTTATTTGGGTATTTATAACATCAATTATGTTAATATTTCATTAATAAGGTAATTACTACATCATCATTTTGTCATAATTAAATTAAATTATTTAATGTCTAAAATTTATAAATAAGATATAATTATGTAGGAAATCTTTTTATATTTCTAATTAATATTTATATTGGTATTTATCTTATGTATAACCCTATATTAAAATTTTTTTAGTTATTAAACTTTGATTTTAACTCTTTTAACTCTTCTTTGAATTAAATAATAATAAATGTCCTAATCTAATCCAAGTGGACCTAAATGATAATATTATATTACTAAGGTTGTTTTTGGTAGAATTATAATTATCCAGTAGAATTATGAAATGTTTTAGGGTAATAATAATATCATTTTTATCCTTAGTTATCCTATTTACTTTTAACCATGGTAAATAAAAATAAAAAGATACTATTCGCCAAAAATTATTTTTATCTTATTGAACCACATTTTACTCCTTGATATTAACCATGTCTCTCGGATTTTCTAAATTCTACTCATAGAAGTGGTAAAATTAAGTTTTGTGTAAATTTTTAAATTCTCCTAGGAGGTGGGTAAAAGACGGCGTAAAGTTCAATAAAATTTTTTATATATCTAAAATTATTATAAAATGACTCCAATGAATTGCATTGAACTTATATAGGTATTATGTATCAATTTTGAACTAAAATAAATTTAAATAAAATAAATAATTATTTAAATAAAAAGTCAGTTTTTAAATAGTAACCTAGTGTTTTCACTATTCATCAAAAATTGAAAGTTTTCAGAAAAATACCAAAAATTCACCCTTGCCTAATTTCGATATTATGAATCCAAAAATGAAGTCCATTTTGAAAGATAAAATTTATAAAATATCAAAAAGTGGGTATTACTATTCATAATGGCTAGTTTATATAATATTTTAATAACATATCGTTGTTTAGTGAAACTCGGTGTTGTATACAACACACTCTGTCGTGGAAGGTCATGATTGCTTGTAAAGCAAGCCAAGTTAGGGTTACGTGTAGTGCAAGATTCCTTTGTTGTTGTGTATAATAGAATCCAACCATATTTCATTTATACATTGAATATAAATATATATATACACTCAATGTTTCGTAGAATAACTTCTATCAAACGAACAAGAAATTGTGTGTAACATGATCCAAGAATAGTGTTGCATATACTACAAGCTAATACGGTGTTGCGTATAGCGCAAGATAATATTTGTGTATCATAAAACACAAGACATAAAATAAATTAAAAAGAATATTTCTCATAAAATCTCGGGGGGGTTACACCCCACCCCTTGGACACCCCCCACCCCACCCCCTGGACACCCCCACCCCCATGGACAGCCCCCGCCCCCCAGACACCCCCTACCTCCTTAGACAGCACCCCCAACCCCCTGGACAACCCCCCCCCCCCCCACACACCCCCCCCTCCCCCCTGGACACCACCCCACCTCCTAGACCCCCCCCCCCCTTCTTGGACACCCCCTACCCCCTTGGATAGCCCCCCCCCCCCCCCAGGACACCACCCACCACCTGGATACCACCCCCCCAAACACCTCCACCCCCTAGACACCTATACCCCCTTGGACAGCCCCCCTGGACACCCCCTACCCCCTTGAACACCCCCCCCCCCAACCCCCTGGACACCCCAACCCCCATGGAAAACCACCACCCCTTGGACACCCCCCTGGACACCCCTACCCCCTTGGACATCCCCCACCCCCCTTGACACCACCCCACCACCTAGACATCACCCACCCCCTGGACACCCCCACCCTCATAGACAGCCCCCACCCCCTAGACACCTCACCCCCCTGGACACCCCTATCCCCATGGACAGCACCCCTAACCCCCTGGATATCCCCCCACCCCCATGGACACCACCCCACCTTCTAGACACCCCCACCCCCTTGACACCCCCTACCCCCTTGGATAGCCCCCAACCCCCTGGACAGCCCCCCCCCCCTTGGACACCACCCCACCCCCTAGACACCCCCCAACCCCTGGACACCCCCACCCATAAGGATATCCCCCCACCCCCACCCCCTGGACAGCCCCCCTAGACACCCCACCCCCCACCCCCCCGGACACCCCCACCACCTAAACACCCCCTACCACCCATGGACAGCCTTCCCAACCCCTTGGACACCCCCCACCCCACCCACACCCCCTGGACACCCCCCACCCCCACGAACAGCCCCCCAACCCCATGGACACCCCCCCCCCCCCCCCCCCGAACACACCCACCCCCATGGGAAGCCCCCACCCCCTAGACACCCCCTGCACACCCTCCACCCCCTTAGACAACACCCCCAACCCCCTGGACAACCCCTCACCCCCCCTAGACACCACCCCACCTTCTAGACACCCCCCACCCCCCTTGACACCCCCACCCCCTTGGATAGTACCCCCAACCCCCTGGACAACCCCCTCCCTTGAAACCCTCTTTGTTCCACTCTTGCATGAAAAATGGGAGAGTATGAACCTAAAATGGCTATTCTTCCCCTGCTAAAATAACTATTTATGTGCACAATGTAGAGTGACTTGAAGTTTCATGGGGAAATACTTACAGGTAATTATTGTATGTGTATGAATTTTGTATGAATTCATACAGAATTATGCATGTATTATGCAGGTATTCATAATTCTATATGAATTTTGTATGTATGTTTGGTTTTGTACAGGTGCACAGGTAGAATTCTGTATGAATTATGTATGTTTTTTTTGTTTGTTGCAGGTGCAAAAGGGGGGGGAAGGCCTACTAGTAGAAGTTCATTGTTGCAGGTGTACAGGGGGGGAGGCAGGCTTGCTGCTGCAGGTGCACAGGGGGGAGGCAGGCTTGCTGCTGCAGATGCATAAAGCCTATGCCAACGGTTTACAACCATTGGAATATGTGTGAAATGAAAACATATACCAACTGTTTCATGTAAACCTTTGGTAAAAGTATATACTAATGGTTTACAAACCGTTCGTATAGATATTTTACTTGACTTTTCCCGACGGTTTTTGAGGAACCGTTGGTAAAAGTCTATACCAACAGTTTAGAAACCATTGGTATAGACATCAATTTTGATATTTCCAATGGTTTTAAACCATTGGTAAATATTTATACCAACGGTTAAAAGAACCTGTTGGTATATAATCCATTCTGTAGCCATATCCCAACGGTTATCATAGAACCATTGGGATATGTCTATCCCCATAGCTCCATAGCCAACGATTTGGATAACCATTGGTATAGTTTATACCAATGGTTGTCTGGCCTTTACCAGTGGTTTGAAACCATTAGTAAAGGTTAAGTTTCCAGTAGTGTTATACTCTAAGTTTAATTTTATATTATTACTTCTTGATTATTATAATTTAGAATGTTTCAAAGTGGTATGGTACACTTTGGAATGTTTAGATATTATTTTCCTCAAGAATATTTTAATGATCTTTTAAGAGTATTTCCATTCATCAATATCAAAAACACTTGTTATTAATTATCCTCCACTTATGAATTATTAATGAACCTATATTCTCTATTCAATACAGATATTTGATAATCCTTATTATTTATTTCAATTATTTGATGTGAGAAATGCTTTAGAAAATGATGGGTGGGGCCCAGAATTTATATATTTCATCGATGTATCAATAGGTTCTCAAAAGAGAAATAAGTTATCCAAAAAAAATAGTTTAAACTATCTTTTTAAATGTCTTGATGGTATAGGTTGTCATGTGCCTTAGACATGACGTCCAATAATTAAGAATTTCCCTCATTTTGACTTAGTTATTATTTATCCATGATATTTTTTCATTGACATGTCTATGAATGTATTATATTCTTAGTTCATTTATTAAATGGCATGTGTTTCAATTTCTTACCTTTCCATATTGTTTTTTCCTTACCTAGTTATTTTAATTTCATTTGTAATCATTTATTTACCTTTCTATGTTCATTTAATCTCATCAATTCATTATTAATTTCGCTTTAATTACCCTTAGTAAGAATTTGAGCTCACACTTATTATGTTTCATTTATCCTGGTTATGAATAATAAATATTTGAATATTCTTTCAAGGATGCATATTATTTCATTTTATTATGCATCATGTTTCATTTTCTATTTCCCAATATAATATGGGTATCATGTATGTAATCTAGTTTTCCAAAATTTCTAAATCATTCGATCCCTTGGGATTTGAAGCTTGTATATATGCCAATGTAATAAAGTAATACACTAGATCTGGGATTTCTAGGGTCGGGGCGTTACAGTTGGTATCAAAGAAAGTTTAGAAACAACCTTGGAAAATAGATATATAAAACTTGAATTTGGGAACATAACCTTAAGATAAACTTTGAGGATAAGTATATAAGAACAACCTGGAATTTTGGTAAGGTAGATATTATGTGGTTATTCCTAAAAATATATCTTTGTCAAGATACTACAAGTGTTTTTGGTTCTTGCACAGATGTACCTAGGAGTAACAACTCTAACAAGGTGTGTTAGGCCCGACTCAGCACAACCGGGTACATGATAATGGGTATTAATATGCACCAGTTTTGAAACTCCTAGAGTATATTCATAGGATAGTTCAAATTTTGTTTATAAACCATTATTATGGATTTTAAAGTACATATATCTCCAAAGAAACCATGTTTATGATTATGATATTATATACACATAAATTTTTTCATTTATGTTAAGTATTTTTCTTGTTTTGAGATTATACATTATGATATGATCTAAACTAGTATATTTCATCATTTATAAATGGAACATAGTATAAGGAATATAAACCTCGCTAATTAATGTGAACCAAAGAGTAAGAAGTATTAAATATTTCATGTCCTTAAGATAATATTTGAAAGAGAAATAGTCTCCCAAACATTCTCATAATATGTGAACATAGTATCATGTGATAATGAGTTGGGTAAAGAATTATCCAAATCCTATGTCTTTAAATTAATGTAAGAAACGAAGATAATGAAATATCAAAATATGTATAAAGGGAAAAATGGGAAAAGGTATTTTACCACATGTGATAATTATGGAAAGAAACACCCTGGTACTTTCTTGAAGGGAATGTGAGTTTTTTGTAAGTGTGGAAAAAATGCCACCAAGTTCATGATTGAAAGAGAAAGAAATAAGATTCCAATATACAATTATTCTACTGCAAGGAGATGGAATTCTATACAAATAAATGTATCAAGCATCAAAGAAATATACCCCAAAAGATGTTATTGAATAATGGTCAAGTTATGCTACTGTTACAGATGAATAGGAATGATTAATATACCTATTTAAGAATTATGTCATTTGAATATTTTATCAGTGATGTTCTAGTTATAATAATTATGGAATATATGAGAATTATACTACAATACTTTTTTATTAAGGATTTGATATCATATGATGAATGTTATGAAAAAAGTTTATTTAGTAGAAATTAAAACTTTTTGGAAAATACATGGTTAAGGGAAAAAGAATCCTAAATATGTTTCTAATGTTGTTACAATGTTGTTTGGATAAATAATTATTTATTTGGATATGTGTTGACAACCTTGGAACTAATTAATTATTGGTAAAAAAATTGTTTATGCTATGATTGATGGAGTTTTAAATAATTTTTGATTTATAGGATATATCTAATAATATGTGTTTTACTTAAGGAATAAGGAAAATTGAATGTCCCCAAAAAAATTATTATGGTAATTCAAGTAATTACTATATTTCAGGAGAATTCATGAGGAAGGTGTTCACGTATTCAAAGTGAGATGATTAAATATACACTTCATGTATATTTAAGAATAATGATAAGTTCATTTTTGAAATCCAGTGACCTTACTTATAAAGTTTTGGACCATAATATTTTGGAAAAGTTGACCATTTATGAAATGGTTTAAGTTGATCTTTAGACAAGTTTTTATATATATTTTCATTACTTCACCATATAAGAAGAAAAGAAGAAATAGTTCAAGGAAAAACCAAAGGATAACATTGTGTTTATATATATTTCTATTTACTTATATTCTTATAGAGTGAAAGAATTCCTAAACTATAAGAAAAAAAGGTTTGGAGAAAAAAGTGTTGTCCTATTATCATCATTTTTAATGATATCAATAACCTTTATTAACACCTCTAGTTTATGGATTTGTGGTCAACAAATTTCATTTGAACATGTTCAAAAAAACTCTCCATCAGAACTTGATTGTTTTATTTTTCTTTAATATCCATGTTTCCATTTCCCACCTATGTTCTCCTACTAGGGAACCTAGTTACGCGGCCATTGTAATTTCCTTTGTCTCTTATTAAGAAGATGTTTTATTAACCCTATTTACGATGTGGGTTTTTCAATAATAGTATTTTCAAATATCAATCCCTTGATTACCAAGGTCAATTTAAATCATGTGGATGAAATTTAATTAAGGTGGGGATAATGTAACACCCTGAAATTCTAAAGTAAGAACATTTTATTTGATAGCATGTATAACATGCAACACCAAGCACATAAGGGAATGTAATAACCCAAGAATTTATGATATAATTACTATTTTAACTAAATTTTATATATTATATAGTGTGAAATTCATGAAAACACTATGTTTTATTTCCATACACTCATTATTTACCTTGTTCAATAACTTTCATTACACACAAGACCAAGTTTTAACCCAACAACAATATATTATTAAAATATTATTATTTAATATAATAAAACATAAACTATATGTTAAATTAGTAGTTATGAATATTATTAAATAACTTATGAAAATATATGGTTTACAAAAATATAAAATGAATTCATTAGTTACAAATTGATTAGAAATGAATATAAGAACCAATTGAATATAAAGGAAGTGTTTTTCACAAAAACCTATTTTTATGCACCCAAAAGTGTTTTACATTAATAAATTAAATAAATTAATATTATTGGATGATTTTAATGAAATATATTTATTATATATTCAATAAAATATTTTTGATATTCATCAAATATATTTAACATGCATAATATAAGAACAAACCCAATTTTATGCATAAAAACTAATATTTTTATAAATGTAGTTTTATCACCTTTTAATAGAGAGACCATTTTAAATCCAATTTTTTGAACTTTCATAGAATATCTTGGTAAAAATAAAATTACTCTTTTAAATATAAACATAAAAATTATCTTAGGTTGATTTTTTGGTTTTTTCAGTGAAGTTTCATTTTTTAATGAATAGTATAAAATAATGAATTTTAATTCAAAACTGATTTTCATCTAATTTATTTATAAGTTTCAGTTATGTTTTTAAATGGTTTTAAAGTTTATTTAGATTAAATTTTTATTAATTAATCCAATTTAGATCATTTTAATCAATTTTACTTTGAAATTGAATATAAAAACATATCAGATTTTTGGATGTTTTTACATTAAAACCCCTCATTGTCGTCCCGTTTGTGGGATTGATTTTAAATTAATTTTTACCAATTATATTATTTTAATTTGGTAAAATTTATTCCATATTTTTAATAATAATAATTTATAATTTATAATAAGTTCAAATTATTTTTTGACCAAAAATATTAGTCAAAGTAATTAAAATTAATTACAATGATTAAGGTGAAATTAAGCTTAACAAGGAACTAAAACTTATCTTAAGGGCACAAATGACATAAAAACTTGTAAAAAAGAAATTTTTTTGAAATATTTATACCCCATAATCCATTTTTTATAATTATTACCACTATTTGATCCACTTTCAATAAGAAAAACATGGGTTGAATTCCTTTCCAAAATTTACAAGAGTGTTACTCCACCTCCACCAAAAAAAGGATTCATCTCCTCCCACTTCCTCATGCCCCTCAAGACACTTTGGCTAGAACAATATCTTAAAAACTATATCATAAAAATTCATAACCAAATTCAATAAGCCTTATCTTGGGAATAAATCTATCCAAGGAAGCCTTTTGATGCAAACTAAAAGGAGTTACCCAAAGAAGGTGTAACATTTTTCTTCAAGCTCTTTAGTTTCATTTACATTATACACCCCATAAAATATCCATATTCTATAATTATATAAAAAATAAGTATTATAAATATTCTTATATTTTTTTATGTTAATTTTTTTACCTACACTTATACACACATCCATCTAAAGGGTAACAAACTTACCATTTATGTGTACGAAGAACTACCGCCTCACAAAACAAAGTTGTTCATTTTTCCTTTACTGCCTCTTATGGTTGGTAATTATGATGTTAACTCTATTTATATATTTTATATATGATATTTATTATATTTTTATTCTTATTTAATTGTTTTATAGAAAATATCTTTATACTTTCAATTTTTTGTAAATACGATAACATCGTTTGTGGAAGTGTAGACTACCGCCTCCATAAAGAAATGTGATTCATTCACACTATACATGGAACATATAAAGGATTATTGTAATTAAAAATATGTAATATAAATGAAATATATATTAAAATCATGACATTATTAACTTTATATAAATATAATATATCATTTTCTTTATTACCCTTTTCACACACTAAAAAGTGATAACGTCAGTCGTAGATGTGTGGACTACCGCCTCCTCAAAAATTATGTGATTTATTTTACATCAAAAGAATACTATATATAATTATATATGATTTAATAAAATGTTATTTATGATATTATTATAATTATATAAATATGTAGTGTTACTTTCCTTCTTTCTATAAAGATCACAGAAAAATGGGAATGTTACTCATGTGTATGTACGGCCTATCATCTCTATAATTATAACATTGGTTCATTTTTAATAACCATATTTCATGATTTGTTTTAAAATTATAATTTATGTATAAATATTATAATTATTTCATTATTATTATTCTGTATATGATTATATAATTACCCCTTTGAGCATATTCGATCTACCAAAGTTATTTTTGACACATAAACTGAATATTTTCAAAACACCTTATGTAAATTTAGTCATTTAAGTAGTTGTTTACAACATTATAATAAGTGAATAAAAATTAATAATAAAGTATAAAAATGTTATAAATCAAGTAAATAATTAACATAAGTTTATTATTTATGAATATAAATGCACCTGTGACAAGACGGACTCAAGGTAAGGGATTTCGTCTCAATTTACATTCCATTGAGAATTATTTATTATTATGTACCAAATCACATTTATATGATGTATATACTACCCTTTTATATATTATATAATGAATATACTTATTCTCATGATATTCTAAGTTTCCTTTATTTTTCTTACTTCATGAGACTTAATATTTACATTGTTTCAATGTGGTATGGGACACGTTAGAATGTTTAAAGATTATTTTTATTGAGAATATTTTAATGATGTTTCAAGGGTATTTCCATTCATAAACATAAAAAACCCTTGTTATTACTTATCCTCCAACGATTAATTATTGATGAACCTATATTAGTTATTAAATATGAATATTTGATAAGTCTTATTATTTATTTTGATCATTTGATACGAGGAATGCATTGGACTAGCAATGATGGGTGGGGACCAAAATTTATATAGCCCCTTGATGCATCGACATGTTCTCATGAGACAAAAAATTTGGTCAAATAAAAATATTTTAAATTGTCTTAAACAATTTATTAACATTATAGGTTTTAATGTGCCTCAGTCATTTCATCCAATAATTAAGCATTTCCCTTATTTAGACTTGGTTATTGTTTATCCATGAGATTTTTTGCATTGCAAAATATATGAATGAATTATATTCTCAGTTCATTGATTAAATGGAATGTGTTTCAATTTATTACCTATCCATATTGATTTTTCCTTATCTATTTATTTTAATGGAATTTATTATAAATTATTTACCTTTCCATGTTCATTTACTCTCATCAATTCATTATTTCTTCCACTTTAATTACCCTTACTGAGCATTTGAGCTCACCCTTATTATATTTATTTTCCCCATTATATAAAGAAGAAATATTTGAATATGTTTTCAAGGATTCATCTTATTTAATTTAATTATGTTTTATGTTTTATTTTATATTTCCCAATGTAATATGGGTATCATGTATGTAATCTGGTTTTCCAAAATAGCTAAATGATTTAGTCCCTCGGGATTTGAAGCTTGTATCTATACCAATGTAATATAGTAATGCACCCGCTATGGGATTTCTAATGTCATGGGTTATAGTTCCCATTAGCTCCCTCTCCCCAACTTCATCCCAACATATTGTAATTTGACACCTCTTCCCATATAAATCCTCATAAGGTTCCATTTGAATGCTAGAATGTAAATTTTTTTGTATGATAACTGTAACAACCCGAGATTTTATGAGAATTATTCTTTTTAATTTCATGGATGTCTTGTGTTGTACGCGACACAAAAATTAGATTGTTCTATACGCAACACCGTATACACAACACTATTCATGGCTCGTGTTACACAAAATTTCAAGTTCGTTTGATAGAAGTTATTCTACGCAACATTGAATGTATATATATATATATATATATATATATTCAATGTATAAATGAAATATGGTTGGATTATATTATACACAATAACAAAGAAATCTTGCACTACACGCAACCCTGACTTGGCTTGCTTTACACGCAATCGCGACCTTCCACGATAGCGTGTGTTGTACGCAATATCGAGTTTCACTAAACAATGATATATTATTAAAATATTATATAAACTATCCGTTATAAATAGTAATACCCATTTTTTGAAATTTTATTTTTCAAAATGGACTTCATTTTTGGATTCAAAATATCGAAATTATCCTAGGGTGAATTTTTGGTATTTTTCTGAAAAATTACAATTTTTGATGAATAGTGAAAACACTGGGTTATTATTTAAAAACCGAATTTTTATTTAAATAATTATTTATTTTATTTAAATTTATTTTAGGTAAAAATTGATAAATAATACCTATATAAGTTCAATGTAATTCATTGGAGTCATTTTATAAAAAATTTAGATATATAAAAATTTTATTGAACTTTTCACCGACTTTTACCAACCTCCTAGGAGAATTTGAAAATTTACATAAAACTTAATTTTACTGCTTTTGTGAGTGGAATTTCGAAAATCTGAGAGACACGGTTAATATCAAGGAGTAAAATGTGGTTCAATAAGATAAAAATAATTGTTGGTGAATAGTAACTTTTTACTTTTATTTACCACGGTTAAAAGTAAATAGGGTAATTAAGGGTAAAAATGATATTATTATTATTACAATAACACATGTTATAATTCTATTGGATAAGTATAATTCGACCAAAAAAACATTAGAAATATAATATTATCATTTAGGTCCACTTGGATTAGATTAGGACATTTATTATTATTTTATTTAAAAAAGAGTTAAAATCAATGTTTAATAACTAAAAAAAAATTAATATAAGGTTATACATAAGATAAATTCGACTATAAATATTAATTAGAAAGCTAAAATTATTTCATACCTAATGGTATTTTATTTATAATTTTTATACATTAAATAATTTAATTTATTTATGACACAATGGTGATGCAGTAATTACCTAAATATTGAAATATTAAAATAATTGATACTATAAATACCCAAATAAATGTAATTTGAGACTTTTTATGAATTAAAAAAAATTTCTAGGTTAATATGACATGTTATTATTGATTTAATTAACTTTTTTTTAACTAATCATGTTATGATTTTCACAAAAATCAATTACCAAATAGTGTCAAAATTGACATAAAATTGTTTTTAAAACAAATATTATATTATTAATTGTTATTTTATTCCTAAAAATCTAAGGTTCATCCAAATGACTTATATAAGGTTATATATATTACTAATGAACCACTTGGGGTTCATTTATCTTATTATAGTAAGTTTATTAACCATATAGTGTAAGAAAACAAGAAGACACGGTAAAAGTTAAATTATTTAACTTAGAGTTAAATATAAATGATAAGGTTAAAATAGTAACCTAAACTTGTCCAAAATCTATTGGTTGTGATTATTTAGACCCATCCCCACATTATATTATAAATAAATCAATTTGGAGCTATTAAAAACCGAATATGACTTTATAATAAAATAATATTTTAAGTTTTTTCTAAGATGCCCCTCTCCTCCCTTATAAAAGGGCACCTCCTCCCTCTCCTCCTCACACCACTTTGAGACTTCACGCTTTTCCAACCCCTGCCAATTTCTCTTCTCCACTATCCTAGAAACATCCTAGAGGTCCTGGTCTTCTTAAAAGACCATCTTTAGTGCCTTAAGAGGAGGTTAAGAAGAGGCGCTTCAGAGAAGAGGTAATGTCTGTTACTGATTCTTTCAAATTTATTTATGCTTCTACTTTTTATTATTTAGTAGTTTCATTATGAAGTAATGACATAAGTATAAATCATATAATTATATGTTATTATAAATATGAAACAACCCTATTTCACCTTCTATCCACCCTACGGAAAACGAAATCACCGCGCGTGCGTACGTACGGAATACCGTCTCCATGCCGTGGTGTAATCTGTTTTCTGCCACCACCTTACTTGGATGTTTATAATGGTGTAAATAATAACTATATATAATTATTGTAAAGTGATATTGATTCTGAAATATTATAAATACACTTAAATACAATTCCACGATCATGGGAATGATATCATCGCTCATGCGTGCGTACGGACTACCGTCTCCACGACGCGATGAGATTCATTCTCCATGTTAACCATTCATGAATGGTTATAAAGTATATATAATGAATAATAATTAAATATATGACATAATAATGATACTGGATTTATTTATATATATTTATGTATGTCATCTACTTAATTACATTCAATTCAATAAGGAAACAAAAACAGCGTTCATGCGTACGTACGGCCTACTGTCTCCATGAACGGTGTATTTCATTCCATTTATCGATCTATCATATATATATGTATATGCGTAATATATATTATATATAAATCATGTTTTACATTCTGGAATTAAGTAAATCAGGATATAAGTAATAATATCAAGAACAACAAGTTGAAACACGTATGATAAATGAAACGATTTTACCCAAAACGTTGCTTTAACATGGAATTTACAAAAGAACAGGTAATATAAAGTCATAAGTGAACCATATATGATATCATAACAATGAATATGATTCTGTAATAAGTCAATGACATTATTTAAATAATTATACAGGGGGTTCGGATACATACAATGCATATCAGACATAAGGTAAGGGATAATTTTGCAATCTCATTTTTATCCGAGATTGCTTATACGTAAGTATTTACTGGGGTTATATTTTTCATCCATGCCCATAAAAAGGTTTTTATAAAGTGTTTAATATTCTTACATGTAATTTTGAAGTCATATTTACCCCTCTTTGACTTTTACACTGTGTTATGGAAGGAATATTTCTTTTGTTTACCATACGGGGAACTATTTGACTTTTCCGACAAAAGTACGAGGAGAATGTTTTTTTAAAACTTATACTACATGAATGGATTTTTACGGTTTAATAACTCCTTATTTTAAAGAATCTTACTCTACAAGATTTCATGAATACTTTCAAAAAAATATTTTTCTGTTAAAATTTCATGGAATTTTGTGGAAAGAAAATGATTTTGAAGAAGAAAGGATATTTTCCTCAAGAATTATTTTCAAGTGTTTTATCAAAACCATTTTCCATTTAAGATGACATTATTTCATATGTGTATGTTTCAAGTATAATGTCTCTATTATTTCCATGATTTCACTTCCCTTATGATGAAATTATATCCATTTGTTTTATATAGATTATGTTATGATGGAATAATGTTTATGAAACCCATTTTATTCGTTGGGTTATAATGAATGATATATGTTTATTTTGTGGCACACAAAATAATGATTTCATTATGATATTGGTGGGACCTATATCTCCCTCAAATTCATTGGGTAAAGATTTATATCTCATGAGATAAACATGGCTGGAATGTTAATTTAATCTGATTCAGTGATTCAGGACTGGAACGGGGAGTGAACTCGATTCAGAAAGGGACATTGTCCACTAAGATGGTCTTGGAAGCAATGTCTTGGCTACTATGGAAATCATATCATGTTTTTAATGGTTTACACAATCACATGTTTTATTCCCATGCTATTTTATCATGATTGATGTTCCATTATGATATATGCCTTACGTACTTCCAAGATTTATGTCTTTGCTCGAGATTTTGATGTTTAGATTGTATGTTCAAGTTTTTGCATTCAAATGTTTATGGATTGTTTTATGTTCTCTATGCTTTCCCTTACTGAACATTTAAGCACACCTTTTTTATGTTTTCTTTTCCCCAGGATATAAAGAAAGGTTTTAGGTAAGAAAACCAAAGGGGAATATCTTTATGGGATATGTTGAAGATCTTTCACCATGATTAGAAGATTACGTTCCGAGTTTCCAAAGACACTAAACTAATACGGTCTTTGGGCATCTATTTTTGTCATGTATTAAGTATTCCGCAAAAGTAATGTAATGTCTATATATGTCAAGCTTTGGGTCTCTACAATAACTATACTATGGTAATTTTTTGATACCAAAATCCATGTAAATATATTCAATAATATTCTAGAATATCCTATAGAGTTTCAATAGTCCTCTCCGACTAACCATCCATCTAAGGTTGATAAGAAGTACTAAAACTCAACTTTGTATCCAATAATTTCTGAAGTTTTCTCCAAAACCTCATGGTAAACCATGGATATAGATAAATATAATAGAGAGTTGTATTCCATGTTTTCTTACCACTTATCTTATATATATATATATATAATAAATTTGTTCAAGATGTAAATATTCCTTGATAGTAATCAAATGCATTGACTTTTTAAGGTGATCGACTACCACCCAAATGACATTACTTCCTTTATATGTCCTAGGGGGTCCTATGATGCAATCCATGGTTATGTTTTCCCATTTCAAAAATGGTATGGGAAATTTTTTATCATACCCTTAGACTTTTTTTATTCATCCTTGACTTATTAGTATACTAACCATTGATATAAAAAATCTACAATATATCTCTTCTTGTTATCCCACCAGAAGTTTTGCTTCAAATATATATACATCTTAGTGATTCTTGGATGAATATAGAAGTATGAGCCATGTGCATCATCTAGAAGTTCCATCTTTAGTTCAAGTTTTTATGGAATTCATATACATGTTCAGAACCTTATGACTCTATATTTATCAAAGTTGAAATCTGTAATATTCACTACCTTTTTCTATATCTCTTTATCATCTTCTTAGGCCTCCTTGATTCTCTTAAGAATGGATGGTTGAGTAGTTATTTGAGCAAGGTAGGATGAAATTACTCTTATTAATATCATTTATATCCTATTAATGTCCAAGAATATTGGATACCTTTTAATCCTCATTAGGGATATGGTTATGGGATCCTTTCTATTTAGATCATCTAACACATTGTTCATCATCATAGAATGGTAAAGGATTAAACAGTGATGATCCTTGATCAAATCTAACCACCTTCATTGGTACATATTGATATCCTTTTATGTGAATATATACTTGAGTTTTTTATGATATGTATATATGTAAAACTTCTCTTTATGGAGATAATATCACCAAATCTTCAATGTGAATATCCCTATGGATAATCCTATATCATTTTTTGGGTGCATCTTCTCTTGGATCTTGAATTTTCGGGTGGAATAGGCTATTAATTTTTCATTTTTCATGAGTACATAACTAAATTTTTTTTTAGATAAATCATTATATATCACAAATCCTTCACCACTGGTGATTAATGTGAGAATAGGTTCAATGATTAACCTCCTCTTTAACTCTTTAAATCTCTCATCTCTTTCAACAACCCAGAAAAACTTCACTATATTCCAAATTATCTTCACTAGTGGGCTTCAAAAGTAGGAGACTTTACTCAAAATAAATGATAGTTCCTAGATAATTCAAGGAAAATATGTATCTCCATCACATATGTTATTGTGTTCCATCCTTAAATTGCCTCTATCTTTGAAGGATCCAAAAAATATCCATTTTCTAGTGATAACATACCCCATGAATGTTATTTACTTATTAAAAAACATGTATTTACTATATGTCTCCGAAAAAATTTCCTTTAGAAAGTTCTTTTATACAAAATTAAAATGATCATCTTGTTCTTCCTTGATTTTTTAATAGATAATAATATCATCTATAAAGACCGACATAAAATTTTCAAGATGATCCATAAAGAATCTATTCATTAAGTTCATACAGATAGTTGGATCATTATTGAGTCAAAATGGAATCACTATGAACTCTTAGTACTTGTACCTGATATGAAAAGTAGTCTTGGGGATATCATTCTTCTTTACCATTACTTGATCATACCCTAACTGAAGATATACCTTATAGAAGTACTAGTCTCCACATAGCTGATCCAACAATTCATCAATCCATGGTAGAGGATACTTGTTCTTTATCGTGATCTTATTAAGATCATGGTAATAAATATAGAGGAACATTTGAATCATCCTTCTTCTTGACTAAAAGGACCGGTACACCCCATGGTGAATCACTTGGACATATAAACCTCTTATCTAGATTCTCCTATAGTTTCTTCTAAAGCTCTTCAAGTTCAATAGTATTTATTCTATATAGAGTCTTAGATATTGGAAAATATTTAGTTATGAGTATAATTGAGAACTCAAACTATCTTCTAGGTGGAAGACTATAAAATCCTTTAGGGAACACGTCATCATATTCCCTTACAATGGTCATTTTATCAAGCATGATCTTTTCATTAGTCTCAATCATTTTATCTATATACGCTTTCTCATAAGGAAATAATATCCATTATTTATAGGATTATTCTAAAAGAGATCCATCATCCTCCTTATACATTTATATAATCAGAAGGTGATACATGATAAAGAGGGTGATTTCCTTCTCCCAATAATTTATATTGGATCTACACAATAAATGTTGATTCATAACCAGAATTGCATCAAATTATGCTAAAGGGGGTATCACATGGTTCACTATGAAATTAATCCCTAAAATATTGATATAGGATAATTTATATACTTTAAATATAATGATTTATCCATTTTTCACTGATAACTCAACTTCCATGTTTTGAGGTATTTTTTGAATAGTTCAACTAAACTTGTATGATATGAATGAATCCGTAGAACTAGAATAAAATAGTATATTCTCTATTATTGAATGAATAAATAATATATATGTCACCACTTCAATGTTATAATCCATGTTATAAATTATGATTACATAGGATCAGGCTTAATTTATTGGCCTTGGAAGTTATTTTCACTTGTTATATTTGACAACCCTTGTCTTAGTGTATCAGTTCACATATAATACTTATTCCTTGTAGTTGAAACATTGTAAAATAGGTTGAGTGTTGAATGGAGAATTAATTTATTCCATAACATTGGTATTTTTCTCTCTTTATTATTAACTATCTTGGTTTACCTACTTACCACAGATAAAGTATTTCCTTATCCCCATCATTAAATTTAAAAGATACTTCTTCCCACACTTTTTACAAGTGGAATGTTGAAATTTCTTAACACCATGAGATTTCTCCATCTCTTTTATAGAATTAAATTCCTTTATTCACTTCCTATCTCTAGACCCTTGTTATTATATGACCTCCATTTTTACTTTGAGGTCACATCAAATAATTTCTTTATACCTGTCAAATTCTTAAATCGTTAAATATTTTCATAGATTCATCTTTATCCCAATAAATAAGCAATAAAATTTACATTTAGGGTTTATGAAAAATACATAGTCATATCATGTAAGTATTCTGAAGTCCTTCTCATATACCCTAATTTATTTTCTCTATTTTTATCAAGGCTAAGGAACTCCCTCTTTATTTTAACTCGGTGAGTGAGAGAAAATATTTATCAAGAAACAGTTTTCTGAATTATTTCCATTTCATTGCTTCAGCTTCATCCTTGTACTTCGCATTCTTGATCAATATCCACCATTTATTAGTTTCTCCATCCATGTGAAAAAATCCATAATTAAATTCTATTTCTCAAAGCATTGATGTAAAGAAAATATCTTTTCATTAGATTTGATTCGCTATTATATGATTAAGGGATCAAAATATCCACTAAAATTCAGAGGCCTTCTTCACATAAAGGTCTCAATTACAACTTTCTCTTTCTTAGGGTATGTGGGTGATCCCCATAATTCAAGTTTATATTCACAACATAAGTTAAATGAGTAAGTATTTTCATGAATTTCTCTCAAGTCTTTCTCCCATCAGGTTGGGCATATCATTTGGGTAGTCATCAATTTCTCATCACATTGGTTGTTGACTCGATTCCTCCTATTTCTATCCATTTACTAAAATAAAGTAAAAATTAGGGATGATAATTTTCAAACTATTGAATAAATATAAGGGAAACTATGAAAATTGAAGGGATGACTCATAAATGTCATATATAACTTAACCTATGAATTTATAGGTTTCAATATAATTTATCCATGGTTTAATTCCTAACATTAAATTTCATAGTAATTTTTGTTTCCTTCATAATGATTTATAAAGATATTTTGAATTAACCAAAACATATCCACAAGGATTTTCAAAACAAATGTATATAAAGGCCTCATTTTTATACACCAGGTGAAGATCAAGTTAATATCCAATCCACCCATTTCAGGGTTATTACCCCTAAGTACCATTGTGTCAGAGACACGTCCACTTGTAGTATCTAGATAATGATTTCATTACTTAGAAACCACTCGCTCTATAATTTATAAAAATTTGGGGATGTATTTATATATTTATTCTTATCCATATGGTTTTTACTATGTTTTAATAATATTAATCCCCAAAAATAACAATACCTAGATTTGGTTCCAATAATGACAACCAATATTTCTGTACACTTTATTTCATGACTTATTATATGAATATACACATAATACAATCCCAAAATATTATGAGGCCTGGTATATTTGATTAATTTTATAAATATTATAATAACTTAAAATAAGGATAAAATTTCATTATTAAAAACTCTATAAATTCCCTTAAATTCCACTGATCTTCTAATACTACATGGGATAATCTCAGGATGTAGATAAGAAATGGGTGAGCTATAAAGCCCAGTAAAGGAATAATCAGAAGTGTAGAATAAAGTAAAGTAGTATATATGAGTCAATAGGCATAACATGATGACATATAAAGGTTATGATCATAATCATAAACATTGAAACATGATATAGGATAATAATATCCATGCATCATAGGAATGTGGAAAAACCATAAGGCAATACATCATAAGCATAAGTCATGACTAACTACCGAGAAATCATAACATAGTGTGATTATGATAATTACACATACACCATAAATAGTATCCCAGGAGATAAAAATATTACCCAATGCATTAGAGGTCTATATAATTCTAGTCCCACCAGTCTCATTCATATTATGTACAATAATTTGTGTGTTATATATATTATAAAGCATATGAATTTATTTCATTATATTTAATCCCATTATTAAGGATTTAGGGTTACATACATGGAATTATCAAATAAATAAATTATAGGTAAAACTAGGTGAATACCATTATGTATAAATAGAAAAAGGTATTCACAATATAAAATTTTGGCATGAAAAATTACAGAATAATTTTGGTAGTATAACGGATTTATATAAAGATTTATGGAAGGGTATAATGAGAGTGTAAGGTGGTCTCTCATTACTTAGTAATAATAAAGATATTAAAGGTATGTGTAAAATAACATTACAACAAGAGAAATTAGAAATAAAAAGTCTTAATATAAAGAAGGTGATTGAATAAAAGGAAGAGGAAGAGACTCTCTTACCTTGAGAGGGTTCTTCTAAAATCTTGGGATGAGATTAACAAGAGATTTGGTAATACCTTTGAAGATATGTAGGGAGGGAGATGGAAGGGTAGAGAGAGATGAAATTTTTGACCAATTTTTTTTTTGAGTGAAGAGGAGTGGGAGGTTGGGTGGTTATTTATAGAAAAATAAAGTTGAATTCTTTATTAATTTCTAAACTTTGGTTTTGGACTCTAAGTAATAAAATAATCATAAACACAATGATTCCCATGGTTTTTCCTAAGGTTTCTACCAAAGAGGAGTGGTTTTAAAAATTTTGTTAGGCTAAGAACTAAACTAATTAAAATAATATCATTCATGATGTGGAAATGGGTCTGTTCATAATGAATTGTTTTTAAAACCTTAAAATAAAATATTTGTTTTGGAGGATTCATTATTGGTTTTTAAAATTAATCAAATAACTTCAAAAAAATATTATTTTAAATGTTATATTTATTTTTGGTCATGTATAATTTTTATGGTATTTATTATATCACTTTTGCACTATTATGATGTCATAATATATACAGTATATTTATACCGTATTTAATTTTTACCCAAAAAATCAACCCTCTCAGAAAATTATGGAAAAATTAACCATTGGATAATTTTTATGTTATAATTTTAAAATTGATATTTATTTTTTCAAAATATTTTTTTTAAATCTGAGAATCTACACTTAATTAAAAAACTTATTTAATGGAAAATACTATTTTTACGACACTAACAACTTTCTAAACCTTGTAAAAAAATACAATGGACTTCATTAAATTATATTATCATTTATATTTAAATATTATTTAATAATAATATTTATTAAAAATATCATTTATTTCATAATTCTTAAATTTATCAAAGAATGTGTTTTAATTGAAACTATATATTTCCCAAAAATATAATTTAGTTTCTTCGTATCAAATTCTTGTTTTTATTAAACTCATTATATAATCATGTGTATAAATTAATAATAAAAAGGGATAAGTATAATACTTGTTTTATTATAAATATATATATATATATATATATATTCATACTACTAGGGTCTATATACATAATCCTATATTACACCACTCTATTCCCTAAGGGTAAGGTGTGGGATGGTGGTAATTTCTTGAGGTGGTTCAATGAACATTTTTTGGGTGATGATCTCGATAAGCTTGAACTTCTCCCATTAATAGTTTCACTCAAGTTTTTGTTTTTAAATTTAACATTAGGCTTCATCACTGTAAAATCTCAGTGATTTCATCTCCCTTTGAATCTTTGATAAATAGGCTTCATAGGGTACGATTCTATTGGTCAAGGTCATAGCTTATTCCTTCTATATCAATTAGATATTATTATAACCCTTGATATATAATAATCTTAATGTTCATTGTAGAATGGATATATTATCAATTGTTAATATGATTAAAAGTATTTTAAGTCTGTCATAAAATTATGGATAAATTTTATAATGGGATAAAATAACAAATGAAATATAGTGCATGTGTTTTCTATAACTATATTACTTAATAAAGAATTTATTTATTCAAAAGTGAATTCCATTTATAAAAGTGTGGTTCGTTATCATATCAAATAATTTCAATTCCATTTGATACATGAAATCATGTGTAAAATTGTTTTCTTACACTATTATAAAATAGATAATCATGTCACCATATACAATATGGTGTGTATTGTTAAAAATTTTTGAGATATTGATCTATGGTGAACATTAATGTTTTATGATAAGATAATCTCTATATGGATCACATAATTAAATTATCTTATATCATAGTCTATATAACACCCCAAACATTTTGTGGTATGTTCCTCTTAAATACTTTTATTCATTACGTGACCTATATTATATGAATAACTAAGTATTTTTTAAAATCAAAACATTATAGTATAAAGTATTAATATATCCATAAAACATAAATTTTACACTTATATGTTTTTAATTTCAAAAAATGGTCATCTAGAGTTGTGACCAGTAAGTCATTTTGAGTCTGATAGAACCAACTTGTTTTTTTTGATGAATAGTAACATACCCTTATGAATAGTAATATGACACTTATAAATAGTAAATAATGATAATATTTTATTTTATTAAGGTAATAAAATAATGAGATCTTGATTAATTTTTCAATGAGATATAGAACTAATTATATCTTTAAAATTGTTATTTTTATGAATTAACTTGATTTTATTAAAAAAATTAAATTAAAAATAATTAGAAAATTATTTTAAAAAAATGGAGTTCATTTTTTAATTATACACGTCGAAAAATGGTTATGGTGAATTTTTGGGTTTTTTCTAAAATACGTAAATTTTTCATGAATAGTAAAAATACAGTTTTGAGTTTTTGGTAGTTTAATGACATCATAATGATGTAATAATAAAATATAAATGGATGGTAGTCTTTTTTACAGTAACTTATGATAATAAGTGTTCCATGTGGAATAAACCATGGGAAAATACCAAGGGAAAGCCCATGGTTTTGCAAAAACAACTAATGAGGTGTCCCTTTTAATTAATAAAAAACTCCCTCTTAATTACTATAAATACCCACTCACCCCCTTCATTTTATTTTATTAAAAACTCATTATACTAGAATATCTGGTGGTATTACCTCTCTAGGAGTCATCCCAAGGTGTCCTCAAACCCCCGAGGTCCAACCTTCTGGTTTTGGGAGTTACTCTACATGGTAAGAGAATCAACCACCCTTCTCTTTTCTTAACGATTTCGTTTCTTTTTTATCTTTTATTTTAAATTTGATTATGTGGGGATATTTCATTACATATTCCTCTTACTTCCAATATTATTTAATAGTGATGAGATACCCCCCGTTCTATCATCAAACTTTTTTATTAAATTTTAAGTGACGTCGTTAGGCTTCCAAATTTTCGTAAGAGATTTCTCTATTTTTCTCTTATTTTGAGTTCCTTTACTTTATACTTTTTTACTCACCTCACTTCATAAAAAAATCTATGATAATTCTATTAACTTAGATGAAATAAAATTATATTATGATAATGGAATATTTCATCATCATCTTTCTTTCCCCCTCCTCTTATACTAAAAATGAAAACACCGTCTGAGATGTGTTAATTTATCACATTCAAGGATGACGGGTTCTTAATTTTTATTACCAACTTCTATTCTGGTAATAAAACCATTTTTATGGTTTAACCAGATCAGAATATATTTATTTCATCTAAATAATGTTCTTTAATCTCTACACACTTATAATATGGAATAATAATACAAAACAAGTTCATTGTACACAAAACTGCCAAGCTAAATCCAAGCATTTATCAATAACTTTTAACTAATGATTCATCCTAAAGTATATAACTCAGAATCATTATAAGATAATTTATATCTCTTTAATGTCACTAATAACATATATATTAACAATTATGTATGTTTAACCACATTTCAAATGAACTTGCATTCATGAATGCAAGTAAACGAATCATGAAAACCAAGGAAGAAAATGCTTCAAAAATAATAAAATTCAACCTCTTAAACCCATAAAAAGGGTCATGAATGAACCTAATAAGGTTATAATAAAGAAATTAATTTATATGAGGTTCTGGAGATATTAATTTATGAAGCTAAATTTTATTATTCAGGTCATTAAAACAAACGAAGAACACACTCGAGCATAAGGTAAGGGGTTTCTCATCTCACTTTCATTTCTGTGAGATTTCCATTGTTCTCCAATTATTACTTGTATGTGGTATAAGTGTACTTCTATTTGATATATAATAACATTATTCTATTTATATTCATGGTATTAAATGACTCATATGAGGGTTATTAAGTTCTGGTCATATGATTCGACCGATTACATTGTGGTAAGAGACTTTGTCTCAACTATTATTTTGTTGTGACTAACTTTGCATTGTGCACCTAATAATACTTATGTGGTGTACCTACTGCCCATTTGAGATCACTTTTCATTTGAAATTATATTTATATTAAATATCCATAATCTCATATCATGGATATGTTTTTTGTCTAAACTGTAAACCATTTTACATACGGTATTTATTTGGAAAGTTATTTTAACTATGGAAATATTGAGGAATCTGTATACTCTACTCTATATGGATATTGAAAAGTCATATTTCTCTTGTATTGAATCAATTTATAAAGAATTATTTAGACATTTAGTGGTGTTTGGGGTCTTCTATATCCTCTTTATGCATTGGCAGGTCTCATGAGACAAATCAGTTTGGCAACAAACCCTTCGAGTTTGTTTCCAAAAATTAGACAGGTTTCTTCCCACATACCAAAACCATTTTAAATGGTACTATGGTATCATGTGTCAGATACATGACATCCAGTTAATAATAATTCTCTTTATTCATTATCAGTTATTAATATCCATGAGGTTTTCACTATGACAAAATCTATGGATGCAGTTTCATTCTCAGTTTATTAATGGCGTGAGTTTTTAATTTATTCACCATGCCATGTTGATTATGTCAAACTGTTTACAATTCAGTTATTATTGATTCATGATTCCACCATTTTTAAACCCTTACTAATCATCTGATATCACCCCTTTCATTGTTTACCTTTAACAGGTGATGAAGAGGAGATCATTTATTGAGTTTTTATGGATGCAGTATTTAGTTTTTGATATGTGTTGTATTTTGTAACCTTTTCCAATGTAATTTGAGTTACATATATGTATCTACTTTCTTCAAGACTACTAAATTGATCATTCCTTGTGAATTTTCATTCCTTATAACCATGCCAATATAACAAGTAATGCACTGGATCCGGTCTAGAGGGGTCGGGGTGTTACAGTCTATAGTTGGTGTTGTAGTATAAATTATGGAATAACGTAATTTAAGTTGGGGTCATAGATTACGATATCTGATATTATAGGTTGTGATAGAGTATAACCCCTTGGTTTTTCAACATATCATAGGTAATGGTATGGGAATATTATAGGGTTTAACATACCTATAATAGAAGGGTTAACAACACACTAACCTTGTACCATAATTTTCATGTGTTCTATCACGTTACACTGTCTTTCATGATATTATGTTAAACCCATTACATATGTTTTCTTGGATTGGAATTTTTTTTTATTCATAAAGAACACCCTTTAATATCACACTACCCTATGTGTGGTGTGTTTAATATTAAATGTGATAAGTTTTGTGATTGAGTTATCACTACACATCATGGGTTTATTCCAATATGAAAAGCATGTCACAAGCTCATCCACCCTTTCTCAACCTACATCACAATATTTTTATCTGTCATGGATTGAGTGCAAGTTTTAAAATATAGTTTTTTTAATACCCCGTAATTCCATTTAAAATTTTTAAAAAATTAAATGGGATTACTTCAAGATCGGGCTCTAAGACAGCATGTAATTCTGAGGCCTGGAGTGGTCAGAACGTATTTTTAAATTTAATTAAAATAATCATGTGAGTTGGTTTTTCTAACCTTTAAACCAGTGCCCAGATCAAAAATATGAGGGTGCCATTGAACTCAAAACATTAGATTTCTCTTAAAAGGGCCTAACATTGGCCAGCGCGGGCCAACAGTGGAAAGTAGTTTTTGGCCATAAATAAAATAATTGAGTAATGATTATTTTATTTTCAAATCATTATAACTCCTAAATGGAAACTTGTATTAGAAATATGAGAGTACCGTTGAGCTCATGAGGGTGTTCTTCCCTTAGGCGGAGCCTAACCTCAATCGACTTGGGTTGAGGGAGAAAGTTAATTTTTGGAATTTTTGGAAGAAAAATAAAATAACTTAAAAAGTTATTTTATTAGATTTTATTCTTCGTTACACAACGACTCATCAGAACTGTGGTGCATCAACGAGGCGGTACTAAATCCCATTAATGAACCTCATTAATGAATCAGTGTGGAAACGCTGAAATGCACATATGACTTCCTTCTTTAATTAAATAGGTAATTCAGGGTTGAAGAACCCTAGAATTCATCTGATGAATGGCGAAGAATACCTCTCCAACGACGAACACCGGAAAATCAAACGGCAGGGATGACACCCTTGGAAAGCGGATTCAGGACCGGAGATCGATGGATGATGATGAATGATCATCCTTGAGAAATATCTTTTCCAAGGTAGGGGTTTGATGCATTTCTGTGGGAATTTCTTTTCCTTGTTCTTGCTTTTAAATGATGAACACAGGTTAACTCACGAACAAGTTAACCCACAGATCGATCATTCATATGGGAGGGTTAATGATGTGAGATAAAAAGGGGATATCTATCTTAGTAATTATTTGGCCTTATTTTTTGTTCTTTTTGATCATGTTAATAGAAACACATCAAGGTCAACACGAACAAAGACCTGGAACATTCTTTGGGTATTCTTGTGTTGTGACTCCATCCCCAATTTTATTCTTGCATTCTTCCCATTCTCCATGGCACAACGGCCGGCGGCACATCGGCCCACGGTGCCATCCGAGAAGGGTCGCGGCTAGGCATGTTGTGTCATCAGTGAGAGGTTGTGGCGGTGGCACCAGGCCATGGTACCTAGGCCGCGGTGACAGCAGGAGCCACGGTGGCAGTAGGAGCCACCAGCACCAAGGTCGGTGGCAAGCGGGAGGTGGCATGCAGGCAGCGCGTCGTGGTGGCGATAGGGGCTGCCATCATAGAGGCTGACAGCTGGAGGCATGAAAAAGTGGTAGTCATCTCAGGCCACAGCATAGGAGGCACGCGGTTCCAATGGTGTGCCGCGTCGAATCGGTCAACCTGCAGGTTGACTACGGGGATGATGTGGAATGCAGTCGCGAACCACGTGTAGAGGAGCAGTTGCCAACAGCATGCGGAGGAGAGTTTGACCACCTGCTGACAGCATTCTCCACTAACCAGAATCTAACTCGGGTGTCTAATCTACACCCAATATGGCCCACCAATTAGGTCGGGATAGTGGAGTAAACCAGGCCACTAGGTGGGAAGAGATGGAGGAAAAACTGGCCTGACAATGTGGGTCAGGCCGGATAGAAAACCTAGACCTTGGCTGGCCTGGCATGGAAGTACCAGTCCGAACAAGTCGGACTGTACTGGATGAGAACCAAGTCTCTAGGTGACCCAGCGAGTTGGACCCATGGACGAATCGATCCAATTTCATCAATGCCCAATGGGCCTAGCCACTAGGCCAGGCCAGACCAGACCGGGACTGCCAAAATGGGTTAGGTCATACAGAACCCTCAAGCCAGGTTATTTAGGTCTCTCTGACCAAGTCGAACCGGGTCCCGATGCAAACAACCCTTATTTACTAAAACTGTAATATCTTTTAGATTGGGTGTCCGATTAACGTGCCACATGCGGCATTGGGATTCTTGCGATGAGACGGTCCTTTGGGTATACTCTAAGTGAGTTTTTGTGGAATTATATATATGACCGATGGATTGAGGAGTAGATTCTCCCAAAATCAAGCACATTGGAGAGCGGGAATCCTATATCTGGTTGTGACATGAAGGATATGATGAGCGGACCTCAGTGGTCTAGAAAACGAGCATACCTCAGTGATCTAGTAGATGAGAAGACCTCAATGGTCCAATAGATGGGTGAACCTCAGTGATCCGAAAAAATAGGGGACCTCAGTGGTCCAGAAGATGAGTGGACTTTAGTGGTTCAACAGGCAAGTGGACCTCACTGGTCTAGTATATGAGCGGACCTTAGTGGTCCAGCAGACGATCAAACCCCAGTGGTCTAGTAGATGAGCAGACCTCAGTGGTCTAGTAGACGAGTGGACCTTGGTGGTCCAATAGCCGAGTATAACTTAGTGGATCATCAGGTATGAGTCCCTCAAGAGTACAAGATGATTCAACTTTACAACTGAAAATCTTAATTTCTATACTTTGAGTTATACTTGGTGTGAGTTGTCTTTTCTTTGTGGTATTTTTGTGTGGTCTTGTTGAATGGTCTTGCTTTTTGGTCTTTCCTTTTTGGTTTTGGGTCCCTATTGAGTATTTTTTTACTCACACCTGCACGGGATTCACCCGTACATGTCGTGTCTCTTGCAGGTGATCAACGCTTCGATGGAGACCTTGGTGGTCTGGGACTCGGTGGTTCTCAGTGATATGGGACAGATGGAACGTAATTCTATGGATATAGGTACCTACCCTTCACCTAAACTCTAGGTAGGGTCTCGAGTAGGCGGAATATTGTAGTTGTAATTTTCTTTGTAGTTTTGGGCTTGTATTCCAGCCCCTTTGTACTTTTAGATTGTATTGTACTCTCAGTAGTTTTCTCAGTGACAGTTGTGAATTACTTTTTGTTTACTTTCTGCAGTTTGAGCTTTGTGTGTGTGTACAAGTTTAAAGTAAAATGCCTTCATTTTTTGGGATTTTCCTTTTTAGTGTTATTAACTAGCCCCTGGCCTATGGAAGGTGGGATTGGGGTAGTCACAGCATGGGCCCTGGGGGATGGGTCGTGAAAAAGTGGTATCATAGGAGGTCAATTATACTAGAAGAGTTAAGAGTTTGAAAATTTTTATAGTGAATTAGTGTTATGTGTCTTGAGTTTGAATTTCAGTCCAAGGAGTCCAATGTTGGTGCGATGGCTGACATATCCATACACCAGGACCCTAAATTCTGATTTCCAACTCGGTACATGAAAAAATTGGTTGCATGCGTATTTGAGTATTTTCTCATGATATTTATAAGTCAGATTCAACTCACCAGGTATAATATATTGATAGTGGTTCATCTTGATCTATTTCAGGATGCCTTCATGCAGACAGTCATCCAGGATTACAGTGTGTGACTACGAGGATAGTCCATAGAGCGATGAGGCTTTGGTACAAGGATTGTTGCCTTAGATAGTACCTTCAGGCAGTGTATCAGTGATACCACCGGTCATTGGAAGTAGTTAATATCGGTGTTACTGGTAGAGGATGCACATAGAATCATTTCCTTATATGAGTTCCAGATACATAAACATCCCAGGTTCAGGGGATAGACAAATGCTCAAGTCACTGAGGATTGGCTGGAGGCAGTGACGTGAATCTTCTACATAGTGAGGATTCTACTTGACCATATGGCGGTTCTAGTCGTGAGCCTTCTACAGGGCTAGGTAGGGAGATAGTGGAGTTTGGCCATACAAACTCATGAGGAGGAGACCCTCACCTGGTCTAACTTCGAGCAATTTTTTAGGGAGGAGTTATTCCCCACAACTTTGTTCCCTGTGCACATATAGGAGTTGCTTCACTTACAACAGGGTAGCCTGATAGTGGCTGAGTACTCTGTGAGGTTCACAAACCTCTCCCATTACTCTACAGATATGGTGTGGGACCCTTTCTTCAAGGCCCAGACCTTTGAGCTAGGACACGATGGGAGATTGTGGAATCGATGATTTTCATTAGCATACCTATGAAGGATAGGGTTCTGGAGTGAGCTCTACTAGTAAATAGATTCCATGCTGAGCAGGAACCAACGGTGGGAGATACCACTGGGTGATGGATCGCCGAGTCATCTGTGGTGGGTAGACGATATATGATGCAGAGGCCCAAATGGGCCAGACCATTCGGATGGTGACCCCAGGAATCAATGTCATTGATACGAGGATCCCAGGTCAAAGGGAGTCATCAAGGGAGCAGAATATGCTACACATGTGGCAGGTAGAGGAACATGGCTCAGGATTTCCTGACACGCCACGTAGAGGATCAACAGATGGTTGAGGAACCTCTAAGGCAGTGGTAGAGATAGGAATTGGGAGGTCTACCTGACGGCGGATGTGGCAGAGGAGAAGGATGAGTGGAAGGAGGTGGGCGTAGGTATGAGGCACTACCACCACCACCCTCAGGCGGTCCGCCACAAGCTTCAGGAGTAGGTGTACAGGGGTGGGCTCAACTTCAGGTAGTCGAGACGTACGGTCCCGATGTCCCAGAGATGATACATGGTATGATCTCTGTCTTCTCCACTTTAGTTGTAGTTCTTATAAACATAGGTTTTAGTTACTCTTTCCTTTCCATGGACTGTGTTTGGAGCTAGGAGATTCCAATTGAGCCATTAGCTTGATCCTTACGATTAGAGACTCTTACGGGAAGAGATTCTATGATCATACACTAGTGTTGGCAGTGTGAGCTTACTCTTTGTAACACCCCAACCCTAGTTACCCAGAGTCGGTGCATTATTACATAACATTGGCATGATCACAAGAGATCAAGTCTCGAAATAATTATTAGTTTGGTAGCCTTGTAATAACTAGATACATACATAATTTTTACATTAAATCATGAAAAAAACAACATTGTGTCCCCTTTGAACACACTCATATCCCTTAGCCTATCCCAATAGGTCAATCATAATATACTTCTTCACATCCTGGGAAAAAGGAAATATAAGAAATGGGTGATCTTAGATGCTCAGTAAGGATAATAATAGAGCAGAAACTTTCATAAATAAGCATAAACATTTAAGGCAATGTATAAGACTAAAACACAATCCTTTTAAACTTAAACTTCAGTATAATAAGGAAAATATAAATCAAATAATGACATTTAATTATTCACATGGATATTATAATAGTCGAATAATCACATGAAATATCAATAGATAATTTCATAATTATGGAATGCATAATGCTTGACATCATAACCACATATTCAAGGCCTCATTCCAAGACTAGAAATAATAATTTTTTCAAGGCATCATGTCAAGACACTAGTTTGTCTTATGAGTCCTACCGATGCATCGAGGGGCTATAGTGGGACCTGCCCGTCACTTATTAAGTCTAATTTATTCCTTATATGAAATTTTTTAAACCTAATATAAACATTTGAATTAAAACTAGCATATGAAATTTCAATACTTTAACCACAAGCCATGAATGGTATAAAAATAGCACATCCACAGTCAAAAATAACTCATTCAATACAATATGGAGTATTGTATTATAATAAATCAACCTTAATCAAGAATAAAATACAATGAAGTATATTTTCATAGATGAAAATAATCAGTAGAACTATTTGAGAGAAATATTCCCTTTCCTTGAAAATATTTAAAAGACTCATTATTTATCGAAGAAGTAATTTAAAATTAATTTTTGAATCAAAGTGTCTCATAACACTTTGAAACTTTTGAAAGGAAATTAATTTTAAAACGTTCATTTCTATATAAATAAATCCTTAAAACCATTTTTAAAACATAAAAATTAAACATTTAGAAGAATAATTTTTTAAAATGATATTTTAGTTAAAGAGTTTCTAACCAAATGAGAGACACCTCAATACAAATAATTGAAGGATAAAATTAATCAAAACTTTATAATATCATGAGAATAAAGGTATTTATGATATAATATGTCAAAGTACAGTATATATACCATATAAAAGTGAATTGGTGTATAACAACAAATAAGTCTCAATAGAATGTAAATTGAGACGAAATCCCTTATAAAGATTGTATCCTTAGATTAAGGATAAATCAATGACATTATTATGTGCGAAAAAATATAAATATACTCAATGTGATTGGATATTAAATGTAAACCAATCAAAGGACATTCACACATATTATTTTAAAAACAAAACCAATGACTTGGATGTTTAACTCAATGAATGGAAACTGAGTTAAGATTGCCCTTAACAAGTTAATATCAACGACTTGAGAATTTATCAATGGAGTGATTATGTGTATAAAAATTATATCCACACAAATTGGAGTTTAAATGAATACATAAATAAATAAAAAGTGATTCCACACATAATCTTGGAGTAAAATAATCGATGAAGTATGCGTAAAACCCAATGAGTGCAAATTGAAATTTGAAATTACCTTACTGATTTGGTAACTAATGAAACATAAACCCCATGAAATAAGGATAATACAATGAAGATATCAATACATATAAATTAAATTATATTACATAAATAATAAAATAATGAGGATTACATACACCACACAAAAGAGAATAGTGGCAAATATAGCCTGAATCTCATGGGAATAAAAAGTGAGATGAAAGACCCTTAACTTGTACTTTTCCTTAGTAGAGGGTAATTTAAACTCATGTATAATAGTTAAATAATTGTTATTAAATTATAAAAGAACCACATACATAAATATTATATCATATATGATCTTCTAATATTGCTTTTTTTACTAATACTTCAGTAGTATCATTGTTTCAGGTGTTAACTGATTTGTTTTCCTTTATATGTTTTGTTACATAAGTCATGTTTGTTATGGATTGTATGTATTTGATTCATATCCATAATTAAATTAAGTTCCTAATAATTATTTGTAATCATAAAATGAAAATTTTTCTTTAATGGTTACAATGGGGAATGAATCTCATCGCGTTCGTGGAGACGATAATCCATACTTACGCACGAGCAACAATATCATTCTATTGATGGTGAAATCGTATGTAATTGGATGGTATATTACATATAAAGAATAATTAACATGTTATATTTATTATTTACATCAATTATACACATTATAATACTCATCCAAATAATGAAGTGTTGAATAACAAACTACACCACGACGTGGAGATGGTAACTTGTACATACGCATGTACGGTGACTTTTTCATTCATAGGATGGATAGAAAAATTAATATGGTTGTACCACATTAATAATAACATCACAGTATGTATAATATATGGTATTTTTTATTTTTTTATGGAAACAACAAATAAATAGGAAGTGGAAGAAGAAAAGAACATTGAAAGAGGTGATGAAATTATTACCTCTTCTTCGGGTGCTTCATTTTTAATTTGATCAAAAGGGCACCATAGGTGGGATTTCTAATACAATTAAGGCCTATAGGTTGAAGTGAGGGTAGTTGGGGAGATATTTTATTAGGTTTTGGCCAAGACAAATGGATTTTTAGGTGTGATTTTTAGAGAATGGGAAGTACCCTTTTATAAGAGAGGTGAGGGTCTCTTTAGAAAAAGATTGAAATATTATTTTATTATAAAATAATTTTCGGTTTATAATGACTCCAAATGGATTTATTTTGAGGATAAGGTAGGGATAGGTCTAAATCCTCTCAACTAATAGGTTTTATACAAGTTTAGGTCACCATATTAACCTTATTTTTTAGATTTAACTCTTAGTTAAATAGTTTAACTTTTACAATGTCTTCTTGTATTTTTATATTACATGGTTAATAAACTTACTATAAAATGTCAAGCGAACCTAAAGTGGTTCAATAATGACATATATATCATTATATAAGTCTTTAGTCTAAAACTTAGATTTTTTGGAATATTATATCATTTAATATATAGTATTTTTTTTAAAAAAACTCATTTATGTCAATTTTGACACTATTTAGTATTTGGTTTTTGTGAAAGTCAATGTAACATTATTACATCGAAAAAAATACATAAAATCGACCCTAAATTGTCATATTAACCTATAAAATTATTTTAATGCATCAAAAGTCTCAATTTACATTTATTTTGATATTTATAATATAAATTATTTTAATCTTTCATTAATAAGGTAATTACTACATCATCATTTTGTCATAAATAAATTTAATTATTTAATGTCTAAAAATTATAAATAAAATATTTTGATGTAGTAAATATTTTTAGATTTCTAATTAATATTTATAGTCAAATTTTTCTTATGTATAACCCTATATTAAAAATTGTTTAGTTATTAAAAGTTGAATTTACCACTTTTAACACTTCTTTAAATAAAATAATAAATGTCCTAATCTAATCCAAGTGAATCAAAAAGGATCATATTTTATTTATAAGGTTGATTTTGGTTGAAATACACTTATCCAATAGAATTAGGACATGTTTTCGGGTAATTATAATATCATTTTTACCTTTAATTACCCTTTATACTTTCAACTATGGTAAATAAAATTCAAAAGTTACAATTCATAAAAAATTATTTGCATCCTATTGAACCAAATTTTACTTACTGATATCAACCGTGTCTCTCGGATATTTGAAATTCAATTCACAGAAGCGGAAAAATTATGTTTTACGCAAATTTACAAATGTGCCTAGATTGGGAGTAAAAGACGGTAAAAAGTTCAATAAAATTTTATATATCTAATCTTATTAAAAAATGAGTTCAATGAATTACATTGGTCTAATATAGGTATTATGTATCTATTTTGACTTTAAAATAAATTTAAATTAAAAATAATTATTTAAATAAAAATTCAGCTTTAAACAACAACGCAGTGTTTTTCACTATTCATCAAATTTTGAAAGTTTTTAGAAAAATACCAAAAAATCACCCAAATATAATTTTGATATTTCAAATTTAAAAATTATTTCTATTTTACCAAATTCAAAACATAGAATTTTTATTAATTAATTTAAAAAAATATTCCCGTTGTCAAAACTTGAAAGTGGGTTTTTGAGAAGTAAAAACTATCAAAAGATTGATATGTGTTTTTGTCCAATTTAAATATAAATTACTTCCAATGATCAAAATTGGATTAAATTATAAAAATATAATCTAATTATGATTTAAAACCATTCAAATTTATAATTTAAAACTATAAAATTTTTTATTAAAAAAGTTGTTTTCAATTAAAATTTAGTATTTTTAACAATTCATCAAAATATGAAAGTTATCAGAAAAGCACCAAAAATTTATCCAAACTAAATTTTTATGTCCCACTTCTAAATAAGAAGTTTATTTTATCAATTTCAATATATAAAAGTTTCAGATATTGAATTTAAAAAAGGTTTCTCCATTAAAAGGCGGTAAAATTGCATTTTTTAAAAATACTTCTTTTATATGAAAATTTGAATTTGTTCTTATATTATGTCTAAGAAACACATAATATTGATGTAAAAATTATATGGAGTACATAAAATTCAAAATTTAGTTAATACTATTCATAACCGCTTTTTGAACGGCTTGTTTGGTAAGTTGTGGTATGCTCGAACTTGGTGTTGCGTGTAGCGCAATATATGGAGTTATTTTAAAGAAAATAACTTACTATGAAATATTTGGGTGTTACATTCTTCTGCCCTTTTGTAAATTATGTCCTTGTAATTTTAAAATTAGGCTTGGGAACTTCATTGAAAGTCCCACATTGGAAAAAGAGTCAGTAAAACAATCACTTTAAAAGAAACAAAGAGAAGTACAAAGGTCACCCGAGATAACTCATACTAGGATTCCATGTAGGAAAACATGGATATGGAAGATAAACTAAGTTTAAAGTTCTGATGGAGAGTGATAGAAACATGATCATGAGAAATTTAACAATAATAAAATCACAAACTTGTGATGGGTTAAATAATAATTACTTTCCTAGTAGAAAAAGTAAACGAACAATGTTTTTTGTTTTAAGTTCCATTTTATAAAGTTGAGAAATTTATTTATGAAATTGACTAAGAACATAAAGATATATACTTAATTTTTTAGTAGAGTTTCATCCTTTAATAAATTTCTACCACTAACTTATCTTTTATCCAAATGATTAGTATTCAAAATGACTCGGTCACACCTGAAGCACTAGAATCAACTTCTAGAGAATCATATAATCCAAAATGATGAACTATATATTTCCCTTGTCTTTAGAGATTAACCAAAACCAAATGGTTAGTATAAGATCAGATGATTCCCTAAAATGGATAATCCTTTATAGAAAGAAATATTAATATTAATTTTCAAAATTAAACAAATAATACCCAAAGTTCAATAAAGACCATTCAATAAACAATTTCCCTTAAAATCCTTCAGTATAATCCAAACTAAGATTTAAACCCAAAACTCAGAAGAATTTAATCACATAGTCTTTCATAGTAAATCTTAACATTTATCTCCAAATAACATCAACTACTAATAAAGTATCATACAGAAGTGTAATTAACCAAATAAAATATTCTCTATGATAGGTTAATCATTTCTATTAATAACCTGAATCTCTATAAAAAACAATATTCTTACAAAATAAAAAATCCACCAATACTCCTCAAAATAAATCTCATAGTATTCTATTTTATTTAGGCATATAGTGTTCCCAACAGAGCGAACGTCTTCCAAAATAAAATTTATCACTTAATCACCAAATCATTTTCCTTTACTAAGGATATCCATTTGATAAAATATAAGATCCCAAATAAACTTATTATTGATCAATAAAATCATTTAACTAAAAAGAATTAGTCACACTAACCAGGGACTTCATGCAGTCCAGTGGTAGGTGATAAATCCCAGTCACACTTTGATTGTGGCTTTGATTCCCACATCTTTGTCCGACGTGATGGGTTGTCACACAGTCTACGTGTTGTCCGTTTTCAAAAACTATATTTTATAACATTCCCAAAATGAGATAAATTCCTCAAAATAGCCATAACATAATTTAACCACAAATGTTATCTCATACCTCACATTTTCATCCCAAAAATTAATAACATGTAATTGCCTCAAATTCAAGGATCATATAAACCCAAATGGTTCTTTGTAACTATATCCTCAAAAGAAAAGATAATTCTTCCTCAAATAGAATTTTCATATAAAAAATTGCAGGGTTACACATACAAGAGAAAATTCTTCCAAAGTAATCCCATCAACAAAGAGCATTAATACTTTTAAACATTTCGTTATCCATTTATCTCTACATAGGTTGACCTAGTTTTTATCCTATAGAATAGGGAATTGACTCGGGTAATGCCTAGGTCCCCTATATTAACAGAAAATGACTGTAAATGGATTCTTAGGATCATTTTTATTTTCTTCTAGAGTACTCTTCATTTTTCCTCGGCAATTCTTTACTTTATGTCCTTTCCCACACCTAAAGCATTTATTTTTTTCATTAAGATAATTTTCTGGGTGTCTCCTTACACATGTCCTACATGATGGAAATTGAGCTTTCTTTTCTCCACAGTCTCCACTATTTTAGCTCTTATCATTCTCTGCCTTTCTCTTCTTTATAGAGTTTGGGAGTTAGTTAATGTATATGTTGTTGATCGTATTTTTGGAAACCTGCTTCGACATGAACATGATATCTTTTATGCCTATCAACATTCCATTTAGTTTCTCATTTCCACCATCGTGCCCACCTTGTACATCATGTTCAATGTTACTTTGACTTCCTTGGAATCCATCCATTGACTAAAACCAGAAAGCATAGTGTGTGTAACAATAGTTATAAAATCATTTAGATAATATCATGACACCTTATTTTCAATCTAAAACACCTTATTATTAACCATGGTTATTTAATCTCATATTATATTAAAATCCTTTGAATCGGTTTGTAAAGAAAATGTGAATTATCCTAAGAATATCCCCTAGCAGTGTTATAACCAAGAGTGCATCAAGGCTCGTTGTTGTGCACCATTTCCTGTTTGAGTATAGATCAAAGCAGTGTTTTTGGGTTTTACCCCTAGGTACATCTATGTCAGAGCTGCCTCTACCTACTTGTATCCAGACAGGGATGTATTTCTTCGAAAACCCACATAATATTTACATTACCAAAAAATTTGTATGTTCTTCTATACTAATCCTCAAAGTCTATCTTAGGGTAGTGTTTTCTAATCACAGTTTTTCTAAATCTAGATTCCAAGGTTTGTACTAAACTTATTCTGATACCAATTGTAATGCCCCGACCCTAGTTACCCAAAGTCAGTGCATTATTACATAACATTATCATGATCACAAGAGATCAAGTCTTGAAATACCAATTAGTTTAGTATCCTTGGAAGTAATAGATACATACATAAGTTTTACATTACATCATTAAACAAAAAAACAACATTGTGCCCCCTTTGAACACACTCATATCTCTTAGCTTGTACTTGAATGTCAATCATAATATAATTCTTCACATCCTGGGAAAAATAAAACATAAGAAAGGGGTGAGCTCAAATGATCAGTAAATATAAAAATATAGGAGAAACTTTCAAAAATAAGAATAAGCATTTAAGGCAATGTATAAGACTAAAACACAAGCCTTTTAAACTTAAACTTCAGTATAATATGGAAAATGTAAAAAACATTACATTTACTTATTTACATGCATATTATACTAGTTTAATAATCTCATGTAATATCAATAGATAATCTCATTATGATGTAATGCATAATTTCGGACATCATAACCACATAGTCAAGGCCTCGTGCCAAGACTACAAATAATAATTTTTTCAAGGCCTTGTTCCAAGACACTAGTTTGTCTCATGAGACCTATTGATGCATCAATGGGCTATAGCGGGCCCCTCCCATCACTTATTAAGTCCAATTTATTCCACATATGAAAATTTTTAAACATAATATAAAAATTTGTGTTAAAACTAGCAAACGAAAAGTCAATACTTTAACCACAAGCCATGAATGTTATAAAAATAGCACATCCACAATCAAAAATAACTCATTCAATACAATATGGAATATTGTATTATAATAAATAAACCTCAATAAATAATAAAATAAAATTAAGGATATTGTTGTAGATGAAAATAATCAGTAAAACTACTTAAGAGAAATATGCCCTTTTCTTGAAAACATTTAAAAGTCTCATTATTTATCAAAGAAGTCGTTTAAAAGAGATTTTTGAATAAAAGTGTCACATAACAATTTTAAACTTTTTAAAGGAATTTTGATTTCAAAACATTCATGTCCATATAAATAAATCATTAAAATCATTTTTAAAATAAAGATATTAAAGATTTAGAAGAATAAATTTTTAAAATGATATTTTAGTTAAAGAGTTCCTAACCAAATGAGATACACTTGCATAAAAATAATTGAGGGATAAAATTAATCAAAACTTTATAATATCATGATAATAAATGTATTCATGATATAATATGTCAAAGGATAGTATATACACCATATAAAAGTGAATTGGCGCATAACAACAAAGAAGTCTCAAAGGAATGTAAATTAAGATGAAATCCCTTATAAAGACTGTATCCTTATATTAAGGATAAATCAATGACATAATTATATGTGAAAAATTTAAATACACTAAATATGATTGGATATTCAGTATAAATCAATAAGAGGACATTCACACATATTCTTGTAAAAACAAAACCAATGACTTGGATGTTTAACTCAATGAATGGAAATTGAGTTAAGATTGCCCTTAATAAGTTCATATCAATGACTTGAGAATTTATAAATAGATTTATTATGTGTATCAAAAGTATATAAAAACAAAGGGGATTTTAAATTACTACATAAATAAATAAATATTGATTCCACGCATAATCTTTGAGAAAAATAATCAATGAAGTATACGTAAAACCCAATGAGTGGAAATTGAAATTTAAAATTCCCATACTGATTTGGTAACTTATGAAACATACACCCCATAAAAGAAGGACCATAAAATGAAGATTTAAATTCCCATAAATTAATGTATATTACAAAAATAATACAATCAGGGGTAGTATATACACCACACAATAGAGAATAGTGGAAAATATAGCCTGGATCTCACAGGAATAAAAAGTGAGATGAAAACCCCTTACCTTGTACTTTTCCCTAGTAGAGGGTAAACTAAACTCATTTATAATAGTTAAATAATTGTTATTAAATTATAAAATAACCACATACATAAATATGATATCATATATGATCTTCTAATATTGTTTTTTTAATAATATTTCAGTAGTATCGTTGTTTCGGGTGTTAACTGGTTCGTTTTCCTTTATATGTTTTGTTACATAAGTCATATTTGTTATGGATAGGATGTATTTGATTCATTTCCATAATGATATTAAGTTCCTAAACATTATTTTTAATCATAAAATGAAAATTATTCTTGAATGGTTACGATGGGAATGAATCTCATCGCGTTCGTGGAGATGGTAATATGTACGTACGCACAAGCGACAATATCATTATAGTGATGGTGAAATCATATGTAATTGGATGGTATATTACATATAAATAATCATTAACATGTTATATTTATTATTTAAATCAATTATACTGATTATTATACCCATCCAAATACTGAAGTGATGAATAAAAAACTACACCATGACAAGGAGACGGCAAGTTGTACGTACGCACGTATGGTGACCTTGTCATTTATAGGATGGATAGAATAATGAATATGGTTGTACCATATTTATAATAACATCATAGTATGTATAATGTACTGGAGTTATTATTTTGGTATGTAAACAACAAAGAAAGAGTAAGTGGAAGAATAAAAGAACTTTGAAAGAGGTGATGAAATTATTACATCTTCTTCATGTGCTTCTTTTTTGATTTGATCAAAAAGGCTCCTTAGATTGGATTTATGAACAAATTAAGGCCTATAGATTTAATTTAGGGTATTTGGGAAGATTTTTGAGTAGGTTTTGGCCGAGTCAAATTTCTTTGGAGGTGTGATTGTGAGATAAGGGGAAGTACCCTTTTATAAGAGAGGTGAGGGTCATTTTAGGAAAATCTTGAAATATTATTTTATTATAAAATCATCTTCAGTTTATAATGACTAAAAATAGATTTATTTAGATTCTAAGGTGGGGATAGGTATAAATACTCTCAAACAATATGTTTTAGACAATTTTAGGTTTCCATATTAACCTTATCTTTTAGATTTAACTCTTAGTTAAATAGTTTAACTTTTACAATGTCTTCTTGTATTTTTATATTACATGGTTAATAAACTTACTATAAAATGTTAATAGAACCTCAAGTGGTTCATTAATGACATATATATAATTATATATGTCCTTTTTCCAAGCCATATATTTTTTGGAATATTATATCATTTAATAATATAGTATTTGTTTTAAAAACTCATTTATGTCAATTTAGACACTATTTAGTATTTGGTTTTTGTGAAAGTCAACAAAACTTGATTAAATAGAAAAAAAATACATTAAATAAACCCTAAAATGTCATATTAACCTATAAAATTATTTTAATGCATCAAAAGTATCAATTTACCTTTATTTTTATATTTATAATATTAATTTTTTTAATCATTCATTAATAAGGTAATTATTTCGTCATCATTGTGTCATAAATAAATTTAATTATTTAATGTCTAAAAATTATAAATAAAATACCTTGATTTATGAAAACTTTGTATCTTTATAATTAATATTTATAATCAAATTTATCTTATGTATAACCCTATATTAAAAAAATTTAGTTATTAAAATTTTCATTTAACACTTTTAACTCTTATTTAAATAAAATAATAAATTTCCTAATCTTATCTGTGTGGATAAAAAAGGATAATATTCTATTCATAAGGTTTATTTTGGTATAAATACACTTATCCAATAGAATTAGGATATGTGTTAGGGTAATTATAAAATCATTTTTACCTTTAATTACCCTATTGACTTTTAACCGTGGTAAATAAAATACAAAAGTTACTATTCAAAAAAAATAGTTTCCTCTTATTGAACCACATTTAACTTATTGATATCAACTGTTTCTCTCATATTTTTTAAATTCAATCCAATAAAGCGGTAAAATTATGTTTTACGTAAATTTGCAAATGTGCTAGAAGATGAGTAAAAGATAGTAAAAAGTTCAATAAAATTATATATATATAATATTCTTATAAAATGACTTAAATGAATTAAATTGGACTAATATAGTTATTATTTATCTATTTTTACTTTAAAATAAATTTAAATTAAAAAAAAATATTTAAATAAAAAGTCGGATTTAAACAATAACGAAGTGTTTTCACTATTCATCAAAATTTGAAAGTTTTTAGAAAAATACCAAAAATTTACCCCAAGATAATTTTGATATTCCAAATTAAAAAATTATTTATATTTTACCAAATTCAAAACACTAAAGTTTTATTAATTAATTTAAAAAAATATTCCCGTTGTCAAAACCAAAAAGCGGGTTTTTGAGAAGTAAAAACTATCAAAATATTGATATGTGTTTGTGTAAAATTTAAATATAAAATTACATCCAATGACCAAAATTGGATTAAATGATAAAAATATAATCTAATTATATTTCAAAACCATTAAAATTTATAATTTTACAATATAAATTATTTTGATTAAAAAAGATATTTTCAATTAAAATTTAGTATTTTTCACTATTCAGAAAAATATGAAAGTTTTTAGAAAAGCACAAAAAGTTTATCCAAACTAAATTTGTATGTCCCTATTCTAAATAAGAAGTTTTTTTTGTCAAATTTAATATATAAAAGTTTCAAATATTGGATTTTAAAAGGGTTCTCCATTAAAAGGCGTTAAAATTTCATTTTTTGAAAAATACTTCTTTTATCTGAAAATTTTGAATTTTTTCTTATATTATATCTAAGAAACACATAATATGGATGTTAAAATTATATGGAGTACATAAAATTCAAAATTAAATTAATATTATTCATAACTGCTTTTTGAACGGCTGGTTTGGTAAGTCATGGTGTGCTCGAATTTGGTGTTGCATGTAGCGAAAGATATTGAATTAATTTAATGAATATAACTTACTATAAAATCTTAGGGTGTTACACTCTTGGAGGTGAGATCTTTAGTTGGGATCTCCTAGTAAGGGTTTCGAAGCCTTACAATGTCATTCTGGGTATGGATTGGTTATCTATAGTCCATGCTTAGATTGACTGTTTTAGGTGTAGAGTGTGGTGTGTCCACGAAGATGAGACTAGTTTTTCCTTCACCGATGAGAAGGGATCTCTTGTAATACAGGATAGACTCACACATAGAAGATTGAAACAGATCACTCATCAGTTTTCTAGCACGACCCTCGGTGCATTGGATGACACAAGTCCATAGTTTTAACAATGGTGGATGAGTATGAGGATGTCTTTCTAGAGGATGTTCCAGGACTACCTTCTTATAGAGAGGTAGAATTGTGAATTGATTTTTACCCTAAGATGGAACCAATATCTACACTATCATATCGAATGGTTCTCACAGAGCTCCGGGAGCTGAGGGTACAGTTGGAGGACTTGTAGAGGAAAGGATTCGTAAGGCCTAGTGTTTCACCATAGGCATCCCCAGTGTTGTTTTCCAAAAAGGTAGATGGAAGCTTGAGGTTATGCGCAGACTTTCGGCGCTTGAAACAGGTGACCATGAAGAACAAGTATCCTCTAACTAGGATTTATGACCTATTCAATCAGCTGAAGGGAGTGATATGGTTCTCAAAGATATACCTCAGATCATGATATCATCAGCATTGAGTACGAGATGAGGACATCTTGAAGACGGATTTCAGATGTCACTACAGCCACTACGATTACTTAGTGATGTTGTTTGGCATGATGAACGCCCCAAAAGTGTTCATGGGACTCATAAATAGTATGTTTTAGTTTTACATAGACCAGTTTGTAGTGGTCTTCATTGATGACATCTTAGTGCATTCAGCGTCCTAGGGGGAGCACGCGATACACTTGAGGATTGTTCTAGACACACTCTGAGAGCAACATCTTTATAGAAAGCTCTCAAAGTATGAGTTATGGATATGAAAGTTCAACTTCCTGGGATATGTCATCTAAGATGGTGGAGTTGTGGTGGATCCAGTAAAGATCGAGGTGGTTCTTGCTTGGGATCCACTCAAGAGCATTACCGAGGTGCGGAGTTTCCTTGGGTTGGATGGGTACTATCAGAGATTTGTACCTGACATCTCCAGAGTGGCATCACCCATGAAATAATTAATGAAGAAGGTAAAAACGTTCGTGTGGATATAAGGTTTCCATCAAAGCTTTCATTAGGTGAGTAAGAGCTTGACGAGTGTTCGTATCTTGAGGCTGCTAGAGGAGGTCACCGACTACATGGTGTACTATGATGCATTAGGAACTGGTCTTGATTATGTCCTGATGTAGGGGAAATAGTTATTTCTTATGGATCAAAATAGTTGATACCGCATGATCAGAACTATGCAACTCATGACCTTGAGTTGGAAACGGTATTCTTCACACTGAAGATGTGGCGACACTACCTTATAGGCGAACAATTCATCGTCTACTCTAACCATAAGAGTCTCAAGTATATCTTTTCATGGAAGGATATAAACCTAAAATATCGGTGTTGGATAGAGTTCCTTCAGGACTATGATTTCGAGATAGTATATACTTTTAGTAAGGGAAATGTGGTGGCAGATACTCTCAACAAGAGATCGAGTTCACTGCTACAGAATTATGCCCCTGAGTAGTTGGCCTTGCTTCAGATATCCTTTATGGATAGATATGAGGCATATTATCTTTATTCCATGGTAGTTTCCCCTCCACTCTTATAGTGAGTTAGGGAGGCACAACTTGGATATTCCAACTATGAGATTTCATGTTCCCATATGTCCATAGGGCATGCCCTTGATGGATATTCAAAAGGTGGGGAGCACGTCATCCTTTTTAGAAGATGCATTGTAGTACCAGTTCTGTTGTGGGGGGATGTGTTGATAGAGTTCCATACATCACCTTTGGCAGTATATCCAGGTGTGGCCAAGATGTACCAGGACCTCCAACTCTAGTACTAGTGTCTGAGGATGAAGAAGGTAGTGTTGGATTTTGTCTCAAGATGCCTCACTTGTCAGCAAGTGAAGGATAAGCACTAGGTTCCAGCAGGTTTGACACAACCCCCCAAGTTACTAGAGTGGAAGTGGTATGGAATATCAATGGACTTCGTGACAGGCTTACCATGTATGTCCAGGGGGTAGGATACCATCTAGGTGATTGTAGACTGATTCACCAAGTCATCCCACTTCCTACCCATTTGAGAACAGGGTTTAGTAGAGAGCTTGGGGAACCTCTACGTGTAGGAGATAGTTTAACTTCTTGGATTACCATATACAATAGTCTCAGATCATGATGCATGATTTATATCACAGTTGTGTAAGGGATTGTATAAGGCTTTTGGGACTCAGTTGTGTTTGAGAACAACCTTTCACCCACAGAATAATGGTCAGACAGAGTGGAACATACAGACCATGGAAGACATGATATATGCTTGTGTTCTTGATTTTGGTCTCATTTGGGAGGACCACCTAACACTGGTTGAGTTTTTGTACAACAACAGATACCACTCCACCATCATTATGGAACCATTTGAGGATGACCATGCAGGTCACTATTATTCTGGACAAACCCAGGGGAGTCAGCACTCATGGGTCCAGAGATGGTACAATCCACCACTGAGAAGGTGCAGGTCATCTGACAGCGGATTAATACTGCACAGAGCTGACAGAAGTCCTATGATGATAGGCGATGGATACCCATAAAGTTTGAATAGGGGGGCCATGTATTCCTATTGGTATCTCTTTGATTAGGGATATAGAGATTTGGTCAGGGCAGAAAGTTATCTCTAAGGTTCATCGGATCTTTACTGATACTGTGTAGAGTGGGAGAGGTGGAATACTGCTTGGATCTACCACCGCAGGTAGATAGGGGTCACGACTTCTTCTACATATCTTAACTGATGAGATATGTGCATGAACCTTATCACATCATCGAACATGGCAAGATTGAGATGGAATATGAGGTGAAATTCTTAGATTACCTGATGGAGATAGAGGATCGACATGAGAGGATCATTCGTGTATGGTCGATATCTCTGGTGCATGTTCGTTGGCGGAACAGGAATCTCCAGGAGAGAACATGGGAGTGAGAGGCTCATATTCGTGCTCAGTACCCCTGTTTGTTTGATTAACCCTTATTTTTTCTTATGAGGATGTAAATACCTAAAAGGAGTAAGGTAATACCAGGGAATTCCATGTAAATTTTTTTAAAAAATAATGGGATTATTTCAAGACTAGGGTCTGAGATGGAATGTAATTCTGAGGCCTAGAGTAGCCGAAACATATTTTTTAAATATTTTTAAAGTTCATTAAAAATAATTGTGTGAGAGAGTTTTTTTAACTTTAATACTGGTGCCCAGATCAAATATCTGAGGTCACCATTGAACTCAGAACATCGAGATTCACCTAGAAAGGGCCTAACATTGGCCGATGTGGGCCAACAGTGGAAAGTAGTTTTTTTCTTAAATAAAATAATTGTGTAACAATTATTTTATTTTCAAATCCTTATAAATCATATTCGGTAATTCGAATTGGAAATCTGATAGTAACATTGGGATTGTGAGGGTGTGCTTCCCTCGGATGAGGCCTAACCTTGACCGGCGTGGGTCAAGGGTTAAAGTTAATTTTTGGACTTTTTGGAAGAAAAATAAAATCACTTAAAAAGTTATTTTATTAGGTTTTCTTCTTTGTTACGCAGTGACTCGTCAGCGCTGCGGTGCAGCGATGAGGTAATGTTGAATCCCATTAGTGAACCTCATTAACGAATCATCATGGTGATGCTACAATGTGCATTCTTCTTCCTTCTTTAATTATATAGGGAATTTAGGGGTAAAGAACAACCCTAGAATTCCTCTGACAAACAATGAAGGAAAACTCTCCAATGACGAATGCTGGTGAATCGGATGATGGAGAAAATACCCTTAGAAAGAAGATTCGGGACCGGAGATCGATGGACTATGAAGAACTATCATCCTCAAGCAATATTTTTTCCCATGTAGGGGTTTGATGCTTTTTTGTGTGAATTTATTTCCTCCGTTATTTATTTTAAACAACGAATGCAGGAAAACTAATGAACAAATTAACCCGTGGATCGATCGTTCATATGAGAGGGTTAATGATGCGGGATAAAAAGGAGATATCTATCTTAGTGATTATTACATCTTATTTTTGGTTCTTTGTGATCCTGCTAATAAGAACGCATCCGGATCAACACGAATAAAGACCTGTAATGTTCTTTGGGTATTCTTATGTTGCGAATCCTTCCTCAATTTTATTATTATGTTCATCCCATTATTTGTAGTGAAAAGGTCGGCAGTGCATCGACCCGCAATACCAGGAAAGAAAAGTTGTGGCCAGGCGATCCGCATCATCGTCAAGAGGCTGCGTGTAACGACCCAAAGTTTCATTAATGGAAATCCCTATTGATCTAATTAAATGTCTCTTTATGTTTATATAAAATGTCAACTTCATTGGTTTTATGTTAAGAATTTTGACCGTTTCTAATATAGCCATTGAATAGTGATCACATGATTAGTATAAATATAGGACTTTAACAAATCCAATTTACTCATACAAAGGAAGCGATGACCTCATTTAGTATAATTTCCCCATATGAAGCCCATTTGTCGGAGCTCATAAAAGAGGTGGCGTATTTGGGCTTTGCTCTTGACCAAGCCCAAGCTGAGCTACATCATTTCAAGCTCGAACGTGACCATATACGGGAAAAGTGTAAGTTGATTGAAATTACTACTCGAGCGATGTTATCCGAGCCACCCCAAGAGTATGTCACCATCGCACACCTTACCCTTAGGTCTTATGCGGCTTTTTTAAGGGTTTATGTAACAAATAAGTAATAATATGTTCATGTACATTATTTTTGTATATAATAATGAATATAATTTCTAGTCATTTTTTATACATTGTAAATAGTTTTTAAAGTACAAATGGTGTTTTTAGTTATTATTTAATTAAGAAATCTATTGCATTAAATTAAGGGATTTTTTAATTAAATAATATTTTAATAAAATATTATTATTATTATTAAATTAATTTTTATTAAATATAAATGATCTTATAATTTTATGAATGCAATTATAATTTTTATTAAGGTTTGAAAGCCATTTCTGTCAAAACCCGTGAATTTTCGATAAATGTCGGTTTTTATTTTAAAGTGAAAATTAACATATTTAGAAAATTATTTAGATAAAATAAATGTTATTTCTGGAATCATAACGTTGAAATTATCCAACGGTAAATTTTTCATAATTTTCTGAGACAGTCAAATTTTTGGGTAAAAATTAAATACCGTTTAAATATATAATGTGTTTTATGACATCATAATGACCCAATAGTGATGTAATAAAATACTATAATCTTTATGTTCGGCCAATATATATTTTAAAAATAAAATAATGTGATTTTGGGTTTGTTTGACTTACTTTTCAAAGCATTAATGGACCCCTCAAGACTTATTCAACACCTTGCCTTTTTAAATTAATTTCCATGGGAGTGTGACTCACCTCCACATAAGCAACCCTAATATTTTAAGAAGTTAGGACTTTGGCCTTATAAAATATTGTTTTCCTCTTCCCTTTTCCAAATACCATGGGTAAAAACCATGGGGTGATTTCTGGTTTGGATTAATTTAATGTAAGGGGACCCAAACCTAAATAATAAAAAATTCCCTCACCTTTCCTATATAAACCCACACAAGCTCCCACTTCCTCCTCACTCAAAGCCCTTGGAGTTAGTCAAACATCTTTCCTACTCTCTCTATAATCCTCCCAAGGTTCCCCAAGCTCCTAAGAAGCCTCTCACAAGCCTCTCTCTAGCCTTTGGAAGCACACTTCCAAGTAAGGGTTTTTTCTTCCTTTCTCATTTTTTTCAATTTTCTTTAAGTTGTATTGCCATTTTAATTTCAATTATGAATGTTGGGGTATGGTTTTGAACCTCCCCCATACTTACCTATTATTATTTGAATTATGGGAGACCCCTTTATCTCTCATTAAATGTCTCCCATGTACACCCGTTACTATGCCAAAATTCTGAAAGGGACTTCTCTCTCTTTTTTTACATTCAAGCAATGCTCTTGTATCATGAACCTAAATTCCATTAAAAATTGTTGGGAAATGTATCTATATGACCTCCTTAATTTACATTACATGTAAATATGATGAGTAAACCCTTTCTCTCTCATCAACCTTTTTTATGAATTCTTACGTCACGTCGTTACGCTGCTGAAATCGCACCGATTTTCTAAGCCAATGTCATTGTGTAGTGAATATCATGCCAATTTCTCCATCAAGGGTATTCACCTTTATGCACATTTACTTATTGATTATAAAGTTTCATGTATTAATTCCACATTCCTTTATCGTGGAATAAATTATTATGTTTTATGAATCCATGTTTTATGATCCATGTGGCACACTTATGCATGAAATGAAATGTTTAAGAAGGGTGCGCCATTATACCGCTCCAATGCATTGGGTAAAGTATAGTATCATGATACGTCATGTGCAATGAGTGTTGAATCGTTCTAATTCAAGGGAAATGAGGGTTTACTCGTGCTTTATGTGCAATGAGTATTTACTCATGCTCCATGTGCAGTGAGCCTTGGCTCATGCTAATTCCATGATAAGTGTTGTTGCCACATTTACATGTTATGATTATCATGTGTTATCATGCCTTTATGTTCATGTTTCTTTTATGATCTATTGATATGCCTATTTTCTAACATGTATTTTACTCCTCATGTTATTCCATGTGTACTCCCTTACTGGGCTTTATAGCTCACCCTTTTCTTATACATGTCCTCAGGTTATCCCATGCAATGCTAAGTACGATGGAATGTAGTGGTCATGTAAAGGAGGTTTTCAATAAAGATGTTGTATTTCATGTTTCAAGTTTTTATGTAATGATCCTAAGCCCCAAATACACTAAAACTCTTGATATTATTTGTTGTATCAAGTAAAGTATTATGTAATAAATCATGTTTAAGTTTTTATTAAAAAGCAGGGTTGTCATAGTTGGTATCAGAGGATTGGTTTAGATATTTTTGGGATTAGGATTAGAAAACCCTAGTAAAGCCTTAGAGACAAGACTAGGTATAATAAAAACATCCCTAAGTTTTGGTAAGTACTGAGTAAGTGGTTTATCAAACAAATACATATCTGTCTGGATACGAGCAGGTAGAGGCGGCTCTGGAACAGATGTATCTTAGGGGTAAAACCTGAAAACACCGCTTTGAGCTAGACTCGAACGGGAACTGGTGCACGAAAACGGGTCTTGCTGTACTCTTGGTTAAGACACTCCCGGGGGATATTTTTTGATAAATTCACAAGCTTAGTACAAACCCTTATTAATGGAATTAAAAATATGCCCCTAAGAATATATGTTAGAAATAAGATCATGAAAAGTCTAGATTGAAGCCTATAGACTCATGAGTTAAGGAAATAAAAGTTTATTTATAAGTCATCAAATTTTGTCTTTGGATTACCCTTTATGTGTTACCCCTAACTTTCATTTTATTCCAGCCAATGGTCGGTAATAGGAGGACTCGGGCTAACAACTGTTGTGAAGATCAGTGTGATGAATGTACTAATGAGATTCCCAATCCAATGGGAGCAGGAATTGTGAACTTTGTCACACTTCTCTCTCAGCTAACTCAAGTTTTGAATTGAAAAACGGGTCAAGAGGAACATTCAACCCCACCTAAGAAAGAACAAGTTGCTATCGAGAGCTTCATGAGACAAAGGCCTCCTACTTTTAGTGGATCATCCGATCCCACGATCGCTGAACAATGGATCAACTCCATTGAAAAGATATTCTCTATCCTCCAATGTTCTGAATAAGAGAAGGTTCTCCTGACGGCTTATCATATGGAGGGTGAATCTGATCAATGGTGGACATTGATCAAAAATATGAAGCCTGAGGAGGAGATCGAGGCGTTGGAATGGAAGGATTTCTGGAAGATGTTTTTCGATAAATATTTTCTGCGCACCCTCCAGCTTAATATGGAAAGGGACTTCCTTTCCATCAAGAAAAAAGATGAAGAATCTGTTAGAGCATACGAGGAAAACTTCACAAGGCTTACACGATACACCTCCGGCTTTGTCGTTACCCCCGAATGCAAGGTTGACCACTTCTTTGGTGGGCTGAAGCCTAGCTTGCGGAAAGCATTAGCGATCCGTGACTTCGACAGCTATGAGGAAATTGTCTGATGTTCCCTCAAGGTCGAAATGGAGATCAGGGAATCACAAGGGTATCATGGGGAAAAGAAGCGTTAGGTGGACTTCAATGTTGGTGGTATGATGGATAGATCCAACGGTGCTAAGAAGATCCAGCACCCCACTTTCCAAAAGTGCGGAAAGAAGCACACTGGAAATTGCCTTAAGGGGACGAGAAAATGCTTCAGGTGTGGAAGATAAGGGAACCTAGCTATTAATTTTCGGCAAGAAAGACTTGCGGCTGCGACAGAGGAGAGGAATGCTCCGTTAAAACCTCAACGCGTTGTTCAATGCTAAAAATGAAAAGAACTGGGTCATTTTGCAAATCAGCACCCTAATCCAAGGGTTTTCGGAGACAACCAACAACCTCCAAGGCAGCAATGAAGAGCTTTTGTCATCACTTCTGCCGAAGTGAACCCTGACAACAAAGTGGTGACAGGTACGCTAGTTATTCATTCAAGAATAGTGAACGTACTTTTTGATTCAGGTTCGAAGAATTCTTTTATATCTCGAAAGTTTAGTAGAACAATCCCAGCACCACCACAAATCATGGAAGTAAAGATGTCGGTGAGTACGGAAAATGGGGCAATCATTACATCCCATAAATATAAGTCCTCCCCTATTATAGTTTGTGGATTGAATTTCCCAGAAAACCTCATCATACTCCCTCTGGTGGAATTTGATTCAATTCTTGGCATGGATTGGCTTTCCTTATATAGAGCCAATATAAATTGTCGGGAGAGGGAAATAACACTCCATATGGAGAATCGGCCCCTGATTATTTACAAGTGTAAGGAGGAAGATGAATCTACTTTAGCTCCATCATCTCAAGCATGGATATTACTACCTTATGAGCACACGTATCTGGCTTAGATGATTGAGTCCAAGGAAGAAACCATCCTTCAAGAAATGCCTACTGTGAGGAAATTCGCTGAAGTGTTTCCTAAGGAACTTCCTGGTCTTCCTACTAGAAGAGATGTTGAGTTCTCAATTGAACTTATACCTGCGGTGTTACCAATATCCAAGACTCCATATAGAATGGTTGTTGTTGAGCTTGAAGAGCTGAAAAACAACTACAGGAGAATCTGGATAAAGGGTTTATATGCCCAAGTGTTTCACCATAGGGTGCACCAGTCCTCTTCGTCAAGAAGAAGGATGGGTCAATGTGGCTTTGCATCGATTATCATGAACTTAACAAAATCACGATAAAGAACAAGTATCCTCTCCCAATAATCGATGACTTGTTTGATCAGCTGCGTGGAGCACAATACTACTCCCAGGTGAATTTGCGGTTGGGATATTATCAAGTAAGGGTGAAGAAGAAAGATGTCCCCAAGACTGCTTTTTGTACAAGATACGGGCACTATGAATTCATAGTAATGCCTTTCAGACTCACCAATGCTCCAGCAATATTCATGGAATTGATGAATAGATTCTTTATAGATTACCTTGACAAATTTTTGGTAGTATTTATAGATGATATTCTAATATACTCCAAAACCAAGGAGGATCATGAGGAGCATTTAAAAACTGTACTAGAGACTTTGTGCCAGGAGAAGCTCTATGCAAAGTACAACAAGTGTGAGTTCTGGTTGAAGGAGGTCTCATTCTTGGGCCATATCATCACAAGAAATGGGATATTTGTGGACCCCTCCAAAACAGATTCAATTGAGGGATGGTTGAGGCCAACATCGGTAACGGATATCCGTAGCTTCTTGGGGTTAGCTGGATATTATCGACGATTTGTGAGAAATTTCTCATGATTGTCCAACCCTCTTACCAAGCTAACTTGAAAGGGTGTAAAGTTTGCTTGGAGTGATGAATTCAAAGAAAGATTCAAGGAGTTGAAAAGGAGTCTTATCACTACGCCCGTGCTCACTTTACCCACAAGTGGGGAACTTTTTTTTTGTTTTCAATGATGCTTCAAAGAAGGTCTTAGGCTGTGTGCCGATGCAGAATGATAAAGTTATATTCTATGCCTCAAGGCAGTTGAAAATCCATGAGCGAAACTATCCAAAGCATGATCTGGAGTTGGTGGCAGTGATCTTTGCCTTGAAAATCTAGCGGCATTATCTCTATGGAGAGAAATGTGAGATATATACTGACCACAAGAGTCTTAAATATATATTCACATAGAAAGAGCTTAATATGAGCTAGAGAAGATGGATAGAGCTCATCAAGGATTATGATGTTTCAATACATTACCACCCTGGGAAAGCGAACAAGGTAAAGGACCCAGCAATTCTATTAATGATGATAATTGAGAAGGATCCAGTCTTCTTAGACTTGATGAAGATGGACGTGGGAATCATAAAAAAGGTAACATCATAAATCCTTTCACAAATGATTTCTCTACCATCTCTTTTGGAAAGGTTAAAGGATGCTCAAAAGGATGGTGTGGGAATTCAGGAAAAAGTGGAAGCTATCAAAAAAGGGAAATCCTCAGAGTTTAATATTAATGAAGAAGGAATTGTGCAGTTTGGGAAAAGACTATGTGTTCCATCAAGTCCGGAGCTGAAGAAGGAACTTTTGGATGATGCACATAGTTCAAATTTCTCTATTCACCTAGGGAGCACAAAGATGTATCGAGATCTCTGAGAAAACTTTTGTTGGGATAATATGAAGAAGAAGATCGCTGAATATACATCAAAGTGCCTGCTGTGTCAGCAAGTGAAGGCAGAGAGGTAGAAGTCTAAGGGGATGATGAAACCATTTCCCATACCAGAATGGAAATGGGAGAACATCACCATGGACTTTGTCGCCGGACTTCCAAGGAAATCCAAAGGCAAAAATGCAATCTGGGTTATTGTGGATCATCTTACAAAGACTGCACACTTCATTGCTATTGAGGAGGATTTCTCATTGGATCAACTGGCACGGATATATATCAGGGAAGTGTTAAGGTTGCATGGAGTACCACTATCTATTGTGTCTGACCGAGATCCAAGATTCACCTCTAAGTTTTGGAAGAGTCTTCAAAATTCTCTGAATACTGAACTGAACTTAAGTACGGCCTATCATCCTCAAACTAATAGCCAATCTGAGTGGACTATCCAAACACTTGAGGACATGTTGAGAGAATGCTCAATGGACTTTATAGGAGGATGGGATCAACATCTTCATCTGTTTGAGTTCTCTTATAATAACAGTTTCCACTCAAGCATCCAAATGGCACCATATGAAGCCCTGTGTGGGAAAAGGTGAAGAACACTGGCATGTTGGGATGAGGTCGGTGAATGTAAGCTGCTTGGACTAGAAATGGTCGAAGAAATTGTGGATAAGGTAAAAACCATACAGCAGCATATCAAGGCAGCCCAGAGTCAACAGAATAGTTATACAGATAATCGTCGACGAGACCTTGAGTTTAAAGTTGGAGACATGGTTTTTCTACGCATATCTCCATGGAAGAAGTTCATCAGGTTTGTAAAGAAAGGGAAGTTAAGTCCAAGGTACATCGGCCCATTTGATATTTTTGATCGTGTTGGGGATGTAGCCTATCAACTAGAACTTCCACCTACCATGGCCAAAGTGCATGATGTCTTTCATGTATCCCTCTTAAGGAAGTACACACCAGACCCTTCACATGTACTCTCTTATAAGGTGGTACAATTAGAAGATGATCTTTCTTATGAGGAGCAACCAGTGAAGATCTTAGATCGTAGAGAAAAAGTTATACAAAATAAGACAATGACCCTCGTCAAGGTGTTTTGGAGAAACCACATGTTTGAAGAAGCGACTTGGGAATCGGAGGAAATGATGAAGCTGAGTTACCCACATCTATTTTAGTGTGGGAAAAGAAACATTTCGAGGGCGAAATTTCTTAAGGGGGGAATATTGTAACGACCCAAAGTTTCATTAATTTAAATCCCTCTTGATCTAATTAAATGTCACTTTTTTTTTATATAAAATGTCAACTTCTTTGGTTTTATGTTAAGAATTTTGACCGTTGCTAATATAGTTGTTGAACAGTGATCACATGATTAGTATAAATATAGGACTTTAACAAATCCAATTTACTCAAACAAAGGAAGCGATGGACTCATCCAGTAGAATTTCCCCATACAAAGCCCATTTGTCGGAGCTTGGAAAAGAGGTCGCGTATTTGGGCTTCTCTCTTGACCAATCTCAAGCTGAGCTTCATCATGTCAAGCTCGAACGTGACCGTCTGCAAGAAAAGTAGAAGTTGATTGAAATTACCACTCGAGCAATGTTATCCGAGCCACCCCAAGAGTTTGTCACCATCGCACACCTTACCCTTAGGTCGTATGCGGTTGTTTTAAGGGGTTATGTAACAAATAAGTAGTACTATGTTCATGTACATGATTTTTGTATATAATAATGAATATAATTTCTAGTCATTTTTGATACATTGTCAATGTTTTTTAAAGTACAAATGGTGTTTTTAGTTTTTATTTAATTAAGAAATATATTGTAATAAATTAAGGGATTTTTGAATTAAATAATATTTTAATAAAATAATAATATTATTATTAAATTAATTTTTATTAAATATAAAATATCTTATAATTTTAGTAATGCAATTATAATTTTTATTAAGGTTTGAAATCCATTTCTGTCAAAACCCAAGAATTTTCGATAAATGTCAGTTTTTATTTTAAAAATGAAAATTAACATATTTAGAAAATTATTTAGATAAAATATATGTTATTTCTGGAATCAGGACATTGAAATTATCCAACGGTGAATTTTTCATAATTTTCTGAGAGAGTCAAATTTTTGGGTAAAAATTAAATACCGTTTAAATATATAATGTGTTTTATGACACCATAATGACCCAATAGTGATGTAATAAAATACTATAATCTTTATTTTAGGCCAATATAGGTTTTAACATTAAAATAATGTGATTTTGGGTTTGTTTTAATTGCTTTTCAAAGCATTAATGGACCCCTCAAGACTTATTCAACACCTTGCCTTTTTAAATTAATTTCCATAGGAGTGTGACTCACCTCCACATAAGCAACCCTAATATTTTAAGAATTTAGGACTTTGGCCTTATAAAATATTGTTTTCCTCTTCCATTTTCTAAAAACCATTGGCAAAAACCATGGGATGGTTTGTGGTTTTGGATTAATTTAATGTAAGGGGACCCAAACCTAAATAATAAAGAATTCTTTCACCTTTCCTATATAAACCCACCCAAGCTCCCACTTCCTCCTCACTCAAATCCCTTTGAGTTCATCCAAACTTTGCCCAACTCTCTCTATAATCCTCCCAAGGTGCCCCAATCTCCCAAGAGGCCTCTCACAAGCCTCTCTCTACCTTTTGAGGCACACTTCCAAGTAAGGTTTTTTTCTTCCTTTCTCATTTTTGTCAATTTTCTTTGAGTTGTATTGCCCTTTTAATTTCAATTATGAATGTTGGGGTATGGTTTCGCACCTCCCCATACTTCCCTCTTATTGTTTGAATTATGGGAGACCCCTTTCTCTGTAACGCCCTGACCCCAGTTACCAAGAGTCAGTGCATTATTACATAACATTGGCATGATCACAAGAAATATCAAATCTTGAAAGACCGATTAGTTTAGTTGCCTTGGAAACAATAGATATATTCATAAAGTTTTACATTACATCATAAAAACGAAAAATACAACAACATAGTATCCATAGTCTACACTCTTATCCCCTCATACTATCCTTGCAGGTCATTCATAATTTACTTCTTCACATCCTAGGAAAAATAAAACATAGAAAAGGGGTGAGATCAAATGCCCAGTAAGGATAACAATATATCGGAAACTTTCATAAATAAGAATAAACATTTAAGGCAATGTATAACTAAAACAAAAGCCTTTTAAACTTGAACTTCAACATAGTATAGAAAAAATAAAATGAAATAATGCCATTTATTTATTCACATGGATATTATACTAATCGAATAATCACATGCAATATCAATAACCACTTTCATAATGATGGAATGCATAATGCCAGACTATCATAACCACATAGCCAAGGCCTCATGCCAAGACTAAAAATAAGATTTTTCCAAGGCCTTGTGCCAAGACACTAGTTTGTCTCATGAGACCTACCGATGCATCGAGGAGCTATAGCGGGCTCCACCCATCACATATTAAGTCCAACGCATTCCCATATGAAAAGGTTTAAACAGAACATAAACATTCATATTAAAACTAGCATACAAAATGTAAATACTTCATCCATAAACCATGAATGGTATAAAAATAACACATCCATAGTCAAACATATCACAAAACCTTCAATACAATATATAAGTTTTGTATCATAATAAATCAACTTCAAATAAGCGTAAAATCCATCAAAGGATGTTGACATAGATGAAATCAAAACTCTTTTTAGAGAAATATCTCTTTCTATTTTGAAATAATTTAAGATTAATATATTTATAAAATAAAATATTTTCTTTGAAAATATTTTTATAAGCTTGTAAGGGAAGTTTTGACGATTTTATAACGGCGAAAAATAGTCTCACCCATTGTATAAGTTAAAAAAACATTCTTACCTTAATTCTGTCGAAAAGGTTAAAAAGCACCTTGTTTGGAAAACGACAGAAAGATTACTTTATAAACTTATTATAAAAAGTAAAACAAGGGTATAAATGAATTTAACTCATATTCTTGTAAATATTAAAAATGTTTTGAAATACATTTTTAAGAAACATGGATGTGGATGATAAAGAGATCCCGATAGATTATTACGTATAAACAACCTCGGATAATGAAGAGATTGCGAAATAAACCCTTACCTTGTACTTTTCCATGGTTGGGGTAGGTTAACCTCCTGTATAATGGTGAAATAATTGTTATTAAATTATACAATAATAATATATATTAATATGATATCATATATGATCTTTTAACATTGCTTAATAATATTTTTGAATTATCATTGTTTCGGGTGTTAACTTACTCATTTTCTTTTATATGTTTTGTTATGTAAGCCATGTTTTTTATGGATAGGTTGTATCTTATTCATATCCAGAATTACATTAAGTCCTTTGATACTATTATTAATCATAAAATTATAATTATACTTGAATGGATACGATGGGGAATGAATCTCATCACGTTGGTGGAGATGGTAGTCCGTATGTACGCACGAGCGACAATATCATTCTTTTGATAGTAAAATAATATATAATTGTATTTTATATCATATATACAGAATAATTATCATGTTATATTTATTATTTACATGAATTACACATCATTATTATACCCATCCAAATAATAATTTATTGAATAACAATTACACCACGACGTGGAGACGGTAAGCCGTATGTACGCACGTATAGTGACATGATATTCAAAGGATGGATAGAATACTGAATATGATTGTACCATATTTATAATAACATAAAATTATATATAATATACTGGAGTCATTATTTTATAATGGTAATAACAAAGAAAGAAGAAGTGGAAGAAGAAAGGAACTTGAAAAGGGGTGGTGAAATCATTACCTCTTCTTCGGGTTCTTCCTTTTGATTTGATCAAAAGGGCTCCTTAGGTTGGCTTTCTTACTAAATGAATTCCTCTAGGATTAATTGAGGGAAGTTGAGAGAGTATTTGGGTAGAGTTTTTCCGAGCCAAATGTCTTTGAAGGTGTGAATTAATGAGAAAGAAGAGTGCCCTTTTATAAGAGGGGTGAGGGGCACCTTTGGAAAAGTTAGAAATATTATTTTATAATAAATTCATATTCAGTTTATAATGGCTCCAAAGTAGATTATTTAAAGTTTAAGGTGGGGATAGGTTGAAAACCACTCAACCAATAGGATTTAGACAGGTTTGGGTTACAATATTAACCTTATCATTAAGTATTAACTCTTAGTTAATTAGTTTCACTTTTACAATGTCTCTTTGTATTTTTATATTATATGGTTAATAAACTTACTATATACATCCAAGAGACCCCCAAGTGGTCCATTAATTATACACATATCATGATATAAGTCTCTTGTACGAACCTTATATTTTTAGGAATTTAATATCAATTAATAATACAATATTTTTTTTAAAAAACTCTTTTATGTCAATTTTGACACTATTCAATAATTGATTTTTTAAAAAATTATAAAAGAATTATTACTTAAAAAAAAGTTAATTAAATCAATCCTAACATGTAATATTATCCTATAAAATTATTGGTATTTATAAAAAGTCTCAAATTACATTTATTTGGGTATTTATAATATCAATTATTCTAATTTTTAACTATTATGGTAATTACTACATCATCATTGTGTCATAAATAAATTAATTTATTTAATGTATAAAAATTACAAATAAAATATAATTATGTAGGAAATCTTTTTATCTTTCTAATTAATATTTACAATCGAATTTATCTTATGTTTAACCCTATATTAAAAATGTTTTAGTAAATAAACCTTGATTTTAACTCTTTTAACTCTTCTTTGAATTAAATAATAATAAATGTCCTAATCTAATCCAAGTGGACCTAAATGATAATATTTTATTCCTAAGGTTGTTTTTGGTCAAATTAAGCTTATCCAATATAATTAGGACATGTGTTAGGGTAATATTAATATCATTTTTACCCTTAATTACCCTATTTACTTTTAACCGTGGTAAATAAAAGTAAAAAAGTTACTATTCGCCAAAAATTATTTTCATCTCAATGAACCACATTTTAGTCCTTGATATTAACTGTGTCTCTCGGATTTTCGAAATTCCACTCACAGAAGCGGTAAAATTAAGTTTTATGAAAAATTCAGTTTTTTAACTACCACTTAGTGGTTTCACTATTCATCAAAAAATGAAGTTTTTCGGAAAAATACCAAAAATTCACCCTAGGCTAATTTCGATATTCTGAATCCAAAAATGAAGTCCATTTTGAAAAATAAAATTTATAAATTTAAAAAAGTGGGTATTACTATTCATAACGGCTAGTTTGATTGGTTGTGGTGTGTTAGAACTCGATGTTGCGTACAACACACGCTATTGCATTATTCAAAGAGAAGCGTACCATAGAAGCTTGGGGTGTTACATTCTCCCCTCCTTCAAATAATTTCATCCTCAAAATTTCTAGAATACTAACGCATGAAAAGACTCAGGTGGTTCTTCATCATAAGTTCCTCAGGTTCCCACGTTTCCTCTTCCATCTTATGGTTTCTCCACAAGACTTTTACCAGACGAGTCATCCGGTTTCTCAGTACTTGTTCTCTCGTATCAAGAATCTTGATGGGCTCATCGTAATAAGACAGATCGGGTTCCGGTTCTAATTCCTCATAGGTGAGTACATGCGTTGGGTCAGGCATGTATTTCCTCAACAGAGATACGTGGAACACATCGTGAACTTTGGAGAGACTTGGCGGCATTTCCAATCGGTAAGCTACAGCCCCAATTCATTCTAGAATTTCGAAAGGTTTGATGTACCTGGGACTCAATTTACCTTTCTTACTAAAACGTATGAATCCCTTCCATGGAGATACCTTCAGGAAAACATGATCACCGACTTGAAATTCCAAATCCTTCCTTTGATTATCAGTATAGCTCTTCTGCCTACTTTGGGCTGCTTTGATATGGTTTTGGATTACCTTCACCCTTTCCATCATTTCCTCCACCAGTTCTGGGCCTACAAGTTTTCTTTCACCAACGTCATCCCAAAAGGTTGGTGTGCGACATATCTTTCTGTATAACACTTCATATGGTGCCATATGAATACTCGAATGGAAGCTATTGTTATAGGAAAATTCTGCCAGAGGTAAATATTGATCCCACATACCCTAAAAGTCAAGTGAGCAGGATATCAACATGTATTCTAAGGTTTGAATAGTTCGTTCTGATTGTCCATCTGTTTGAGGGTGGTAGGCACTGCTCAAATGAAGTTCAATATCCAAGGCTTTATGAAGACTTTTCCAGAATCTTGAAGTAAAACGGGGATCACAATCAGAAACAATCGATAGGGGTACTCCATGAAGTCTCACAACTTCATTAATTTATATTCTTGCTAGTCGTTCAAGTGGTAAATCTTCTCTTATATCAAGAAAATGTGCTGACTTGGTAAGACGATCAATAATGACCCATGTTGCATCATTCCTTATAGTAGTCTTTGGTAGCCCCATGACAAAGTCCATCGTAATATTATCCCATTTCCACTCAGGTATGGGAATTTTTTGCAATAATCCACCAGGATGTTTCCTTCCAGCTTTCACTTGTTGACAAACCATACATCTTGACACAAAATCAGAAATCTCCCTCTTCATGTTGTCCCACCAAAAATGTTCCTTCAAATCTCTATACATTTTGTTGCTCCCATGGTGTATAGAGAAATTGGAACTATGAGAATCATCCAGCAATTCCCTTTTTAGATCAGGTATATCGGGAACACAAAGTTTCTTCCCAAATCTCAAAATTCCTTCTTCATACACAAAGTCTCTCAATCTCCCATCATTCACAGCTTTAATCTTCTTTTGAAATTCTTCATCATCATTCTGAGAACTCTTAATCTTTTCTAGTAAATATGGTTTGGCAACAATTTGAAAAAGCATTGATGTTTCACCTTCCCTGGTTATTCCCATGTCCATCTTCACTAGATCCATGAAAATTGGATCCCTTTAAATTCTTATATTGTTCAAAACTCCATGATCTTTTCTGCTCAAAGAATATGCTACCTTGTTTGCCTTCCCCAGGTGGTAGTGTATCGTATAATCATAATCCTTGAGTAATTCAAGCCATCTCCTTTGCCTCATGTTGAGTTCTTTTTGTGAGAAAATATACTTCAAACTCTTGTGATCAGTATAAATCTGACATTTTTCACCATAGAGGTAGTGCCTCCATATCTTCAAATAAAAGATCACAACTACTATCTCGAGATCATGAGTAGGATAGTTTTGTTCATGAATTTTCAACTGTCGTGATGCATAGGCAATAACCCTATCATTCTGCATAAGAACACAACCAAGTCCTTTCTTCAATGCATCACTATAAATAACGAACCCTTCATTCCCCGATGGTAGAGTCAATATAGGATCATTGACTAATCTTCTCTTCATTTCTTCAAAACATTATTCACACTCTTTTGTCCAAACAAATTTAACCCCTTTACGTGTGAGCTTTGTTAATGGGTTAGCCAATCGGGAAAAATTCTGGACGAAACGTCGATAATAACCTGCCAAACCAATAAAACTGTGTACCTCAGTTATACTCATAGGTGTTGGCCATTCTTGGATTGCCTTGGTCTTATAAGGATCAACAGATATTCCATCTTTAGAGACAATATGGACAAGAAATGAAATCTCCTAAATCCAGAATTCACACTTTCTAAACTTCCCATATAATTCATGTCTTCTCAGAGTCTTCAGGATAATGCGCATGTGATTTTCATGATCTTCGTAGATTTTGGATTATACCAAGATATCGTCAATAAATACCACCACAAATTCATCGATATATTCCTTGAAAACTCTATTCATCATATCCATGAATATAGAGGGTGCATTAGTCAATCCAAAAGGCATTACTGTAAACTCGTAATGCCCGTACCTGGTTCGAAATGCTGTCTTCGGAATGTCTTCCTTCTTCACACACAACTGATGGTATCCAGATCAAAGGTCAATATTTGAAAAGTATTGAGCTCCATGAAGTTGGTCAAATAAATCATCAATGCGAGGTAGAGGATACTTGTTCTTTATTGTTATAGCATTGATCTCCCTGTAGTCAATACATAATCCTCATAGATCAATATTTCTTTTTAACAAAAAGAACAGGGGATCCCCATGGAGAAACACTAGGGATAATAAATCCCTTATTACTCAATTCCTCTAGTTGTTTCTTTAGTTCAACTAATTCTATAGTGGCCATTCTATAAGGGGTCTTCGATGTAGGCCTTGATCCATGAATTAAATCAATGGAAAACTCAACTTCTCGTTCTGGAGGATGTCCAGGTAAATCTTCCAGAAACACATCTACATATTCTTTCACAACAGGTACATCCTCTATTTGAACATTCCTTTCCTCACCCACTATAATTTCATCCTCTTCCTCCCCAATAATTGAATTTAGTTGAGCTACTGGGGGTTGATCTAGATAAGAATTAGGTGGTGACGATTCTGCTCTAAAGATAAGGTGTTCCTTATCATCATCATCAAAAATCACAAGCTCCTTCTTCTTACAATAAATCTTCACATCATGGTCCGAAATCCAATCCATACCGAGGATTATATCAAACTAAATCATAGGTATGATGATAAGATCAGCGGATAAAGAACATTTATGTGCTCTAATGGGGACTGATTCACAAAACTTTGTTGCAATGATACTTCCCTTAGGAGTTTTAACTGACAAATCCCTTGTCAAATCAAATTGGAAATATCTAATTTTCTTAGCAAACTGGGAAGATATGAAACAATGTGATGATCCAGAATCAAATAATGCATTTTCTAAACATGATGAAACCATTAAATTACCTTCCACCACGTCTTTCGGAGCTTCTACCTCAGCAGTAGTGATAGCATAAGCTTGGCCTTGATCCCTTGGCCTTTTCTAAGGTAAGTTCCCATGACACTTAGGAAATTTATTTGCATAATGTCCCATCTCCCTGCAATTGTAGCACTGAACATTGGTAGCATCCTTATTCCCTTTACAATCACGAGCTTGGTGGCCTTTTTCACCACACTTGTAACAGACTCTCGTTCCCTTCAAGCAAGTACTAGGGTGTTTCTTCCCAAATTTACCACAGGATGGATATTCAACCTTTCCCTTATTCCCCTTATTTCCATTCCCAGATTGATCAGCAGATCTCTTCTTCTCTTTCTTTTCTTTAAAGTCATAAGACTTAGAGAATTCCTTTTCTATCTTGATAGAACATGAGACAATGTCTTCGTGCGATGATAAGGATTGTGAGACTAATGCTCGACGGAGAAATGGTTTTAACCCATCAAAGAAACGATCAATCTTACTTCTTGGGTTACATATATAATCTCCAGCATACCTTGCTAACCTTGTAAAGTTAGCCTCATAATTTGTGACATTCTCATCCTCCTTTTGTCTCAGACTCAGAAATTGTATTTCCATATCTGCTCGATGGTCACGAGGAAAGTATTTTTCTAAAAACAGATCTTTGAACTCCCTCCATTCCATATTTGATACTTCACCATCTTCCTTTGTGTTTTTAATCAATGACCACCACTGATCAGCATCTCCAGTAAGGCGGTAAACTGCCATGATAACTTTTTCCCTGTCACTACTTCCCAAAGCCTGAAATATTTTCTCTAGGGAACTTATCCATTGCTCAGCTACTAATTTATTTGTACTCCCATTGAATGTTGGTGGTTGATGCCTCATGAAGCGATCTAACATTGATCCTCCACGCTGTGAATCAGGGTGCTCCATACGGTTAAGGTTATTATTCATAACCTGATTGAGTTGTCCCAGTATGGTGATTAGTTGATCGACACCAGTTGCATCACCAGCTCCACTATAATTATCTTGAGCAGGAGGTCAATCCCTACATGGAGTGCGTGCATTGATACAGTTTCCATTTCTTCTACTAGGCACCATTTCTAAACAATGGCATAAACTAGATCAGTTTATGAATCAAAATACATAATTTCGTACTTATAAAACACTTAACATAAATTAAACTATTTATGGATATAATCCATAATCATAAAAAAAATTCTTTGAGGAAGTATATACTCATAAACCCTTCATAATGATTTGTAAAGAAAATGAGAGTTATCCTAAGCATATCTCCCGAGAGTATCGTAACCAATAATGCAGCAAGGCCCGTTGTCGTGCACCAGTTCCTGTTCGAGTCTAGCTCAAAGCTGTGTTTTCGGGTTTTACCCCTAGGTACATCTGTTCCAGAGCCGCCTCTACCTGCTCGTATCCAGACAGGGGTGTATTTCTCAGAAAACTCACAAAATCTCTACAATACCAAAATTCTAGGAAGTTCTTCTATACTAATCCTCAAAGTCCATCTTAAATCTATGTGATCTAATCAAAGTTTATCTAAATATAGTTTCCACGTTTTATACTAAACTTCCTCTGATACCAACTGTAACGCCCCGACCCCAGTTACCCAGAGTTGGTACATTATTACATAACATTGGCATGATCCCAAGAAATATCAAATCTCGAAAGACCGATTAGTTTAGTAGCCTTGGAAACAATAGATATATTCATAAAGTTTTACATTACATCATAAAAATGAAAACTACAAAAACATAGTCTCCATATTCTACACTCTTATCCCCTCATACTATCCTTGCAGGTCATTCATAATTTACTTCTTCATATCCTGGGAAAAATAAAACATAGAAAAGGGGTGAGCTCAAATTCCTAGTAAGGATAACAATATAGCAGAAACTTTCATAAATAAGAATAAACATTTAAGGAAATGTATAACTAAAACAAAAGCCTTTTAAACTTGAACTTCAACATAGTATGGCAAAAATAAAATGAAATAATTCCATTTACTTATTCACATGGATATTATACTAATCGAATAATCACATGCAATATCAATAACCACTTTCATAATGATGGAATGCATAATGACAGACTATCATAACCACATAGAAAAGGCCTCGTGCCAAGACTACAAATAATATTTTTCCAAGGCCTTGTGCCAAGACACTAATTTGTCTCATGAGACCTACCGATGCATCGAGGAGCTATAGGGGGCTCCACCTGTCACATATTAAGTCCAATTCATTCCCATATGAAAAGGTTTAAACATAACATAAACATTCGTATTAAAACTAGCATACAAAATGTAAATACTTCATCCATAAACCATGAATGGTATAAAAATAACACATCCACAGTCAAACATATCACAAAACCTTCAATACAATATAGAACTTTTGTATCATAATAAATCAACTTCAAATAAGCGTAAAATCCATCAAAGGATGTTGACATAGATGAAATCAAAACTCTTTTTAGATAAATATCTCTTTCTATTTTGAAATCATTTAAGAGTCATATATTTATAAAATAAAAAAATTTCTTTGAAAATATTCTTATAATCTTGTAAGGGAAGATTTGACGATTTTATAACAGCGGAAAATATCCGCACCCACCGTATAAGCTAAAAAAACATTATTACCTTAATTCTGTCGAAATGGTTAAAAAGCACCTTGTTTGGAAAATGACGGAAAGATTCTTTTATAAACTTCTTATAAAAAGTAAAACAAGGGTATAAATGACTATAACTTATATTATTTTAAATAGTAAAAATGTTTTGAAATACATTTTTATGAAACATGGATGTGGATGATAAAGAGATCCCAGTAGATTATTACGTATAAACAACCTCGGATAATGAAGAGATTGTGAAATAAACCCTTACCTTGTACTTTTCCTTGGTTGGGGTAGGTTAAACTCCGGTATAATAGTGAAATAATTTTTATTAAATTATACGAGAATCATATATATTAATATGATATCATATATGATCTTTTAACATTGCTTTGTTAATAATATTTTAGAATTATCGTCATTTCGGGTGTTAACTTACTCGTTTTCTTTTATATTTTTTGTTATGTAAGCCAAGATTGTTATGGATAGGTTGTATATTATTCATATCCAGAATGATATTAAGTCCTTAGATACTATTATTAATCATCAAATGAGAGTTATAATTGAATGGATACGATGGGGAATGAATCTCATCGCGTTCGTGGAGACGGTAGTCCGTACGTACGCACGAGCGACAATGTCATTCTTTTGATATTAAAAAAATATATAATTGTATGGTATATCATATATAAAGAATCATTATTATGTTATATTTATTATTTACATGAATTACACATCATTATTATACCCATCCAAATAATAATTTATTGAATAACAATTACACCACGACATGGAGACGGTAAGCCGTACGTACACACGTATGGTGACATGTTATTCAAAGGATGGATAGAATACTGAATATTATTGTACCATATTTATAATAACATCACAGTATATATAATATACTGGAGTTATTATTTTATAATGGTAATAACAAAGAAACAAGAAGTGGAAGAAGAAAGGAACTTGAAAAAGGGTGGTGAAATCATTACCTCTTCTTCGGGTTCTTCCTTTTGATTTGATCAAAAGGGCTCCCTAGGTTGGCGTTATGACTAAAGAAAGGACTCTAGGATGAATTGAGGGAAGTTTCGAGAGTATTTTTCTAGAGTTTCTCCGATCCAAATGGCTTTTAAGGTGTGAATTAATGAGAAGTGGGAGTGCCCTTTTATAAGAGGGGTGAGGGGCACCTTTGGAAAAGTTGAAATATTATTTTATAATAAATTCATATTTGGTTTATAATGGCTCAAAAGTGTATTATTTAAAGGTTAAGGAGGGGATAGGTCAAAAACCACTCAACCAATAGGATTTAGATAGGTTTGTGTTATAATATTAACCTTATCTTTAAGTATTAACTCTTAGTTAATTAGTTTCACTTTTACAATGTCTCTTTGTATTTTTATATTATATGGTTAATAAACTTACTATATTCATACAAGAGACCCACAAGTGGTCCATTAATGATATACCTATCATGATATAAGTCTCTTGGCCAAACCTTAGATTTTTAGGAATTTAATATCATTTAATAATATAATATTTGTTTTAGAAACTCTTTTATGTCAATTTTGACACTATTCAATAATTGATTTTTGTAAAACTCATAACAGAATGATTACTTCGAAAAAAGTTAATTAAATAAATCCTAACATGTAATATTATCCTATAAAATTATTGGTATTTATAAAAAGTCTCAAATTACATTTATTTGGGTATTTATAATATAAATTATTCTAATTGTTCACTATTATGGTAATTACTGCATCATCATTATGTCATAAATAAATTAAATTATTTAATGTTTGAAAATTATAAATAAAATATCATTATGTATGAAATCTTTTTAGATTTCTAATTAATATTTACAATCGAATTTATCTTTTGTTTAAACCTATATTAAAAATGTTTTAGTAAATAAACCTTGATTTTAACTCTTTTAACTCTTCTTTGAATTAAATAATAATAAATGTCCTAATCTAATCCAAGTGGACCTAAATGATAATATTTTATTCCTAAGGTTTTTTCTTTGTAGAATTAAGCTTATCCAATAGAATTAGGACATGTGTTAGGGTAATATTAATATCATTTTTACCCTTAATTACTCTATTTACTTTTAACCGTGGTAAATAAAAGTAAAAAGTTACTATTCACCAAAAATTATTTCCATCTCAATGAACCAAATTTTAGTCCTTGATATTAACCGTGTCTCTCGAATTTTAAAAATTCCACTCACAGAAGTGGTAAAATTAAGTTTTATGAAAAATTCAGTTTTTTAACTACCACTTAGTGGTTTCACTATTCATCAAAAAATGAAGTTTTTCATAAAAATACCAAAAATTCACCCTAGGCTAATTTCGATATTCCGAATCCAAAAATGAAGTCCATTTTTGGAAAATAAAATTTATAAATTTCAAAATGTGGTTATTACTATTCATAACATCTAGTTTGATTGGTTGTGGTGTGTTAGAACTCGATGTTGCGTACAACACACGCTATTGAATTATTCAAAGAGAAGCATACCGTAGAAGCTTGGGGTGTTACATTATCTCTCATTAAATGCATCCCATGTACACCCGTTACTATGCCGAAATTCTGAAAGGAACTTCTCTCTCTTTTTTTACATTCAAGCAATGCTCTTGTATCATGAACCTAAATTCCATTAAAAATTGTTGGGACATATATCTATATGACTTCCTTAATGTACATTACATGTAAATATAATGAGGAACCCCTTTCTCTCTCATCAACCTTTTTTATGAATTCTTACGTCACGCCGTTACGCTGCCAAAATCGCACCAATTTTCTAAGCCAATGCCATTGTGTAGTGAATACCATGCCCATTTCTCCATCAAGGGTATTCACCTTTATGCACATTTACTTATTGATTATAAAGTTTCATGTATGAATTCCACATTCCTTTATCGTGGAATAAATTATTATGTTTTATGAATCCATGTTTTATGATCCATGTGGCACACTTATGCATGAAATGAAATGTTTAAGAAGGGTGCACCCTTATAGCGCTCCAATGCATTGGGTAAAGTATAGTATCATGATAGGTCATGTGCAATGAGTATTGACTCATGCTAATTCAAGTGCAACGAGGGTTTACTCGTGCTTTATGTACAATGAGGATTTAATCATGCTTCATGTTCAATGAGCCTTGGCTCATGCTAATTCCATGATAAGTGTTGTTGCCACATTTCCATGTTATGATTATCATGCGTTATCATGCCTTTATGTTCATGTTTCTTTTATTCTCTATTTATATGCCTATTGTCTAACATGTATTGTACTCCTCATGTTATTCCATGTGTACTCCCTTACTGGGCTTTATATCTCACCCTTTTCTTATTCATTTCCTCAGGTTATCCCATGCAATGCTAAGTACGAGGGAATGTAGTGGTCATGTAAAGGAAGTTTTCAATAAAGATGTTGTATTTCATGTTTCAAGTTTTTATGTAATGATCCTAATCCACAAAGACACTAAACCTCTCGATCTTCTTTATTGTATCAAGTGAATTTTTATGTAATAAATCATGTTTAAGTTTGTATTAAAAAGCAGGGTTGTCATACTATGGAACAAGGCCACAGTGGCAGCAAAATCCATCGGCACCAAGGCTGATGGAAAGAAGGAGGCGGCGCACTAGCAGTCCACCATGGTGGCGATAGGGGCCACCAGCATGGAGGCCCGCGGCTGGCGCCAGGCAGAATCCGTGACTATCTCAAGCTGCGGTGGAGGAGACATTCCATTCCAGCGAGGTGCCACATCGGACCGTCCAACTCATAGATTGACCATGGGGATGACATGGCATGAGGTCGCGGACCTCATGTGGAGGAGAGGTCTCCTGCCTTCTAATCACGAACTACACTAATCGGACACCAACACAGGCATCCGGGCTAGACCCAAGATATCCCACCAACTGAGCCAGGCCAGTTTAGTGAACCAGGCTGCTGGGCATCCTGGGCTAGAGGAAAAACTGGCCTGACAATGCGGGTCAGGGCGGATGGAAAATCGGGCCGTTGGGCGACCCAATGGGCTGGACCCACAGTCGAACCGGTCCTGGTTCAACAAGCCCCAATGGGCTTGGCCACTAGGCTAGGCCTGACCAGGTTGTTTCGAGTCAGTCGAAATGGGTCAAGTCATGTGGGACCCCCAGGTTGGTTTGCTTGGGTTGGTCTGACCAAGTCGAACTGGGCCCGGACGAAACCTTCCCATATCTACTAAAACTCTAATATCTTTCAGAACAGGCATCTAATTGACTCTCCACCTATGGTGTTGGGACCCTTACAATGATACGGTCCTTTGGGTATACTCTAAGTGAGATTTGTTTTAGTTGAGATATGACTGATGGCTTGAGAATTATATTCTCTCGAAATCAAGCGTACTAGAGAGAGAGAATCCTATGGCTGGTTGTGACACGAAGGATATGACGATCGGATCTCAGTGGTCTAGTAGACAATCATACCTTAGTGGTCCAGTAGATGAGAGGACCTCCGTGGTCTAGCAGACGAGTGAACCTCAGTGGTCCAAAAGATGAGCAGACCTTAGTGGTCCAGTAGATGAGTGGACCTCAGTGGTCTAGCAGACGAGTGAACTTAAGTGGTTCAGCAGACGAGCGGGCCTTAGTGGTCTAGTAGACGGGTAGACTTTAGTGGTCCAGCAACCGAGGGGACCTTAGTGGTCAAATATCCAAGTGGACCTTAGTGGCTCATCAAGGACGATTCACTCGGTATTACAAGATGATTCAGCTCTACGACTGAAAATCTTACTTTCTATACTTTGAGTTATACTTGGTGTGAGTTGTCTTAGTTTTGTGGTCTTGTTGTGTGATCTTGCTATGTGGTCTTGCTTTTTGGTATTTCCTTTTTGGTTTGGGGTCCCTAATGAGTATTGTGTTACTCACCCCTAAACGGGCTTCTCCGACATGTGTCGTGTCTCTTGCAGGTGACAGACATTTCAACAAAGACCATGGGGGTCCGAGACTAGGTGGTTCTCTGTGAGAGGTGACAGACGGGATGTAATTCTATGGCTACAGGAAGCTAGCCTTCACCTACCCTTCAGGTGAGTTCTTGAGTGAACGGACCATGGTAGTTGTACTTTACTTTTTATTTTTGGGCTTCTATTATGTCCCCTTTGTACTTTTAGTTTGTATTGTACTCTTAGTAGTTTTCATAGTGACATTTTTTGTTTAATTTGTGTTTATTTTCCACAGTTTGATATGTGTACGTGTGTATGGGTTTAAAGTAAAATGATTTCCCTTTTTGAGATATTCCTATTCAGTTCTAGTCTCCAGCTCTTGGCCTATGGAAGGTGGTCCTAGGGTAGTCACAACATGGGCCCTGGGGTACGGGTCGTGACAGTTTTGAAGGAAAAAACCCTTAAAATTCAATTATGAATTGAATTATTCAATTTATAAAATGTTTATAAATTATGAAAGAAAAAGTATTTTGTAATATTTATTAATTTATAAATTTGTTTTTAAGTTAATTAATTATAAAATGTTTATAATTCATTAATTAATGTTTAGGAAACATTTATTAAATAAATGTCCATAATTGTTAAAGGTTAATATTAAAATTCCTTTTTCCAAATTTTGCAGCATAAATTATAATTTAGATATAAAGATTTTACAACAAAATTATAAATGTAATTTATAAAATTTTTATAAATTATAAAATAGGGCTAAAAATATAAAGGGGATTGTATTTTAATTATGAATAGTTTGTAATTACTTAATTTGAATTGTTTAAATTAAAATGATTTATTTGAGAAGTTATTTAAATAACATCAAAGGGGGTTTTAATGATTGGTTTGATCAAGGTTTAAATACTGATAAATATGTGATATTTGGACTATATAAATAGTTTACATAATATGATTGGATTATAAAATTCTTATAATTCATATAATATCAAATATTCAAAGTCAAATCCATATAATGAATAATATGAAATATTTCATATTAGAAAACTAATATAAAGTGTTTACATTCAAAAACAATTATGGAATGTACATGATAAAGAGATAAATTATAAAATATTTAGTTTTAACATTGATTATGAATTATAAAAAAAAATTATCTCATATTTAAATATATGTATTTTAAATTTATTTAAAAGTTACTCCTAGTTTCATTCATAGATATAATTGTTATATTATGAATTGTTGTGTATGTTTTATTTTAAAACTGTTTAAACTACTTATATAGATTATGATACATGCATCTAGGGAGTTACATGCTAGGTATAATATTATATTTAGTTTTCTTCTACATTGAATGTGGACTTTATTAAGTTAGGAACTTGAATTAAGTAGTTAAATATGATTTATACATATTAATTGTTAGAGTTATAATGGATTTAAAGTCTCTCTTGAGTAAAGTATCCCTAGGTGGAGAGGATTTGGTTCAGAATACTCACTAACCTATATTTTTTTCCTTATCTTGAAAATTGAGGGTTGACTATATGTGGCTCTAGGATTACTCATGTGAAGATTGTTGATTTTATATAATTATAATACATTACATGAAATTGTTTCATGTACCTTATTCATGAGATGCATTTGTATATGTATAGATATAATTTTATTTTAATTTGGATTAGTAACATAAGATATGAGTTGTACAAAGAGTTGTACTTTAATATAGTTTGACCATATTGATCTAGTGGAAGAAATTAGATTCAAAACTAAATCACTAGAATCATGTATACATGTAAAAAAAATATATGAAATAATATGGTGAGATTAAATTACTTTTAAAAATAATAATAGTTAGATTCCTTCTTGAGTGGATACTTATTAAGACCTTAATAATTTAGTATGGGTGTCCCTAACCATTAGGTTCCCCTAGATTATCTTATATAAATCAAGAAAGTAATGAGGTGGCCCTGACTTTTAGGTGCCTCATTTTTTAGTTTTGTTTGAGTTACACTTAGATGAAAAACACTAACTACTATGATACTAGATGAATGATATTGATTTTATCTATATGATGTATTGGATAAAGAGTTGAAAAATCGACCATTCAAGAATCACTACTAGAAAATGGGGTTTTGTAGGGGCCTTACATGGGAAACCTCCATTGGCGGTCTCTATTGGTGCCCTAAAGCGATTGCCAATGGTGGTCACAATACTTCTCAAAAATCCCCCCCCCCTCCCCCCGATCTCGAACCTGAACCCTACCCCCCCACAGTCACCTATCCCCTCCCTTGTCGCACCAGCTCTAGCTCCCCCGCACCACCTCCCCTCCCTCGCTGCACCGGCGACGCCGCACCACTGACGCCACTCTGACTCCACCTCTGGTTTTTTTCGACGCTTTCGTCCATCCCCTCCCTCACCGCACCACCCATCCCCTCCCTCGCTGCATTAGTGTCACCGCATCACCTCCTCCTCTAGCTCCCCACCATTATCGGCACCCATCCCCTCCCTCACCGTACATCCTCCAACTCCGGCTCCCCTCCGCTGCCCTCCTCTCCCTCGCAGCACCACCTCCAACTCCCCTCGGTTCCAAATTTGTCGCAATATAAGGTATGATCTAATTTCCATTTTAAGGTTTTAATTTTGGGAAATTTACAGAATAAATTTTACATGTATGAAGATTATATGAATATTGTGTGTGAATAAAAAGTGTGGAAATTGAATTTCATGTGTATACAGGTTTGTGTGCATGAAGAATTATGAAGCAATGTGTATTGAAAGTCTTTGAATGATAAGACTTCACACTTTACTTGAAGTTGTAAGTTACATACAATGAAGATTCCATGTATATGTTGATTGGATTGATATTATAAGTTGTTTTATTATTTGATTTATATCATTATTGAGTTTATCACGTCTTTGTGTATGTTTATCCCATGAAAAAATGTTTGAGGTTTGACCACATGTGTGTTCTTGCATAGCCCATGAGACCCATTTTTGAGTTTGATCACATGTGTTTCGATAATATTGGTTATTATTAATATTATATGATGTTCCTTTATATGATATTCCATGTTTCAATGTGACTTACTGTGTATATTTTAGAGGTAGAATTGAGATGGAATTTAGAGTGATGTATCAATATTTTTTCACATTCTTATTATTTCCCACACTTTTATTGACTTAACACTTTGGGGGTATTTGGGCTTTTACTATATGACTTGAGATACCTACCATGGATTATGATTTTTCATTGTTTATTAACTCTATTATGTTATTTTTTATACTTTTCTTTATTGATACCTAGAGTATATTTTCTGCACTGATGACATTCAGACCCTTACTTCTAGTAACAAACATCTTGTATAAAAGGATACCTGCTTGCGGCCATGAGGAACATTGTATTGGACCCTGTGAACCAGCATGGGGAATCACATTCATTATCCCACATATTCTCTATTGATAACATAAGTGAAGATTTATTGGTATATTTTTTTTCTGGAATTGTATATATTTGATGTTATCCTTGATATAGATTAGTTAGTTTTCCATAAATTAGAGATTGATTTTTATATTTGATGGTTAATCTTTACTACATCTGATGGCACATAGGAAGTGTGAATCTAAGAGGCAGTGAGAAATTATTTGTACAAAGATACAGTTTTTCTTAGTTTGAGAATACTATTCATACTCCGAATGGCCTGAAGGCCTTCATTTTTATTGATTTTTTTTATAACCCCTCTTTCAAGGGATGAGGGGGAACCCTTACAAGGTCTATAGGCTTAGAGATTACAAGGCCCATAGGCTTAGGAGATTACATGACCCAAAGGTCTTAGGGAATTCAACCAGACTATCTACATGGAGCAGCCCCTCCCCAGCATATGCGTCATGATAGTACCTATCCACCTTTGCATGGCCGTCTGGCTAGGCTTCTCGTGCAAGCACAGGCTGGTCCCGATGGCATATCCATACCCTCTCATTCTGAAAAATCCATTTGGCTCTGCTCTGGTGAGTGCACCTGCTCTGAATCCTCTTCTAGGGTTGCTCCTTTTTTGTAGTGCGTCTGGAGCAACTGCATGTGGCCCGAAGGCCTTGGGGTGGCCCGAAAGACCTACTGACTCAAAGGCCTGGCTGGCCTGAAATCCTTAAGGACTCCAAGCCCAAACCGGTGGCCCAAGGTGACTAGTTCCAGCTACTACAGTACCAAATAGTACATGCACAGTAACTGCTACAATGTCTGCTACAGTACCCACACGGTGTACAGTTCTGCTACAGTACCTTTATAGTGTACAGTTATGCTACAGTGCCTGTACAGTGTATAGTACTGCTACAGTACTACTACAGTGCCTGCTATAGTGACTACTACAATACTTCTACAGTACCCCTGAAAATATGCCTCTACCTAGTTTTAAACCTGGGTCTTGTGGATGCACTTAAGGATACCTCACCAACTGGGATGAGGCTCATGTGCTTGAGAATACTATTCATCATTAATTGATTTTGGGCACTTTCATCACAAATTATATTTGTTGATTTATTGGTAGGAATTAACTTGGTCGCTAAGGTTGATAGTTCAAGATTGGCATTTGATGAATTTTTTCATGTACCACATACACATGCAAGTTATAATATTCCTTTCTTGAAAAATGTTTACTCTATGGAATTATAGACCAAATTCATTCTTAATATAGTTTCTTAAATATAGAATCATCATTAGATTTACCATACCAACATGGTGGTAATGACATTGGCTTTTACTTCTATTCCATTATCTATTCTCTTATTTATTATTCAGAGATATGAATTGTTTATTTTATCAACGGTCCATATGCAATTGGACAGTCTTTTTTTAAATATATTTATATGAAAAATGCATGTAATATGAAGTCTTGTGTAAATGTTTGTTATACAGATATTATTATGGATAAGAGTTGGATTGATCTTCCAAATCAAACATCTAGAGAATATTTCAAGGGAATTATGCAGTTTATTGAGTTCACTAGACAATTTCAAAGTGACTTTATTAGTTTTCCATGTATAAAATGTGAAAACAGATATCAATTCACACGAGATACCATGAGGGAGAACCTATTCTTGAATGGATTTCTGAAAAATTATAAGATTTGGATTCGTCATGGGGAATAATATATTCATCATCAAAATAAAAATGTAGTTCAAATGGATTTTGATGTGAGGATGAATGATTCAATGAATTAAATGCTTACTGAAACGGTACATGGGTTGGCTCCTGAAGGCATTGACATCCAGAATGTTGAGACCGGTGAGATAAATCTACGCTCTAGTACAGATCGTGATTCGAAGAGGATTTATGAAGAAATTGATGATGCAAAAATATAATTATATCCTGAATGCACTTCTTAAAATAAATTTTTGTTTATCGTGGAGTTTTTTCATTTGAAGACTTTGAATCAGTGGTCAGACACATCGTTCGACATTCTTTTGGTGTCATTGAAAAAGTTTCTTCCTGTCGACGCTAAGATTCCTGAGTCATATTAACATGCTCGTAAGTTGACAGAGAACTTAGGTTTTACATATGAGACCATAGATGCATGTGCAAACAATTTTATGTTTTTTAGAAAATAAACTACCCATTTGGATATTTTTACGGTCTGTGGCGCTTCCAGGTAGAAAGAGAAAAGGGGAAATCATACTCATTAAAGCCAGGCTACAAAACAGGGAAAACTGATTACTGTAAAAAAAATGTGTTACTTTCCCCTAAAGTCGTGGTTGATAAGATTTTTTTTGTCATCTAAAGTTTCTAATTTAATGAGATGGCATGCAGAAAGAAATCAGGAAAGTGATATGTTAACCCACCCAACAGACTCTCGTGCATGGAATTATTTTGATAAAAGACTTCCCGACTTTGCTAAAGATGTTCATAATGTCCGATTGGGGTTGGCAGTAGATAGTTTCAATCCATTCAAGTCTATTTTTGGGGAAACTCATAGCACGTGGGCCATGGTGTTGGTTCCGTATAATCTTCCTCCATGGAAATTTTCAAACAGCAAGCTGTTTATTATGGACAATCAATGACTTCCCATCTTATGAAAATTTATCAAGTTAGAGTAAAAAAAGGTAATTTTCTTTCCTTGTTGCAATAAAAGTAAAAAAATTATATGGATTAAAAATTCCAGAAAATGGGAATACATGGGTCACAGAAGTTTTCTCCCCCCTCAGCACAGGTTCAGAAAGAATAGAGTGACATTTGATGGTTCTAGAGAGTTTATCCCAACACCAAATATCATGACAAGATTCGAAATGTAATTGCATATTGAGGAAGAAAACATCCACATGGTATATGAATTTTAAGATTTGGTGGCTCATCCATTACCTAATATTCATAGTGCGGGTGGACAGTGCAGGCACAATTGGAAAAAGAAAAGTATTTTTTATAATCTCCCATATTGGAAAACTAACATGCTAACGAATAATTTGGATGTTGTTCACATTGTAAAAAATGTTTGTGATAATATATTGTGGACCATTTTAGGTTTCAGTGGAAAATTAAAGGACCTTGTTAATGCACATCGTGATTTGAAAGAAATGGGTTTAAGTAAGCAGTTGCATTTATAGTTAGCTGAGGGAAACAAGTAATATATTCCTACTACATAGTATACGATGACTAAAAAGGAGAAAGATACATTTATTTCCATTTTAAAGATGCTCAAGGTTCCTGATGGTTACTCTTCTAATATTTCAAAGTGTTTGAATCTTACAAGCAGGACATTACAAGGGTTGAAAAGTCAGGACAATCACATACTACTTCAGCAGTTGATTCTAATCACAATTTGTGATTGTTCATCCCCCAATGTTGTTCAACCGTTGATTGATATGAGTAATGTTTTTAGACATCTCTGTTTAAGAAATCAATGAACGGGTGATTTAAAAAGTTTGCAAGACCGAATTGTACTTAAGATTTTTTACTTTGAGAAACTAATTCCCCCCTGATTTTTTGATGTTATGGTTCACTTGAAAGTGAACCTAACTAATTAAGTAATGGTTGTTGTTCCAGTTAAATTCAAGTGGATGTATCCTATTGAGCAGTATCTGAATACATTGAAACGATTTATATGCAGCAGATCTCGTCCGAAGGCATCAATAGCCAATGGTTATTTGATGGATGAGTGTACTAATTTTTGTGCAGAATATCTTATGGATGTTGAAACAAAATTAGATAAGACATCTTGGATTCATGATGGTATAGTTGGAGAAGGAACCATATTTGATATGGATAGCATCGAGTGGATACAAGCGCATCGATATATCTTGTTCAATACTCCATCAGTGGCACCATTAATGCAGTAAGTGTCTTATCACTTTTATTTTTTAACTTTTACATGCTTTTTTTGCATAAGTTGATCATTTAAACATCGTGTTATCATTTTTTGGAAACACATTAATGATATAAAATAAGAGAAGTCTCGTGTGACTGAGTATCAAATTCAACAATATCATTATGTGTCACTTCATGATTCGTTCAAGGATTTTTTACATATAAATTGATTTTCATTATGAGTAAAGTATTATACTAATTTATTTCTATAGAAATCATTATTGAATTCTGTGAATTATGTAGGTTTATAACCTGAGGGAGTTAGGTGACCCCATGCTAACTGAATAATTTATCCAACTAGCTGAGGGTCCATCTATAACGGCTCGTCGTTATAAAGCTATAGATGATAATGGATTTTGATTTCACATTAAATATGTTGATGACAGACAAGAAAAATAAAAATAGTGTCATCGGTTGTCCATTCATTGATTATGGTTATTACTATGGTCAATTGACCGACATCATTGAAGTTGTATACGCACACGGGTTTAAGTACATATTGTTAAAGTGTAATTGGGTTAATCCAGTGCGTGGAAGTAAAGTCGGTCAATATCATTTTACATTGGTGAATTTTAACTATATGTTATATATAAATTAATGAGTTGATAACAAACCTTTCATTTTGACATCACAAGTGGAACAAGTATTCTTCGTTACTTTTCCTTCGAATCCTAGTTGGAAAGTTGTTGTGAAAATGTCCCGGCAAGAAGTGTTTTTATTTGAACAAGATGAACTTGAGATTGTTCCCTTTGTTTCCCAATAGCTTGATCAACATAATGTAGTTCAAAGTGAAGAATATATTTATTGAGTTAGAGTATATGTTGAAGGAGAAATGGACAATTTTCATGTTTAATGAAAGGTATAATTGTTTTCCCACTCTTCAGTTAAAATCCTTTTTAAAATTGTTCAAAACAAACTAAAACTAATTTGGTATATAAGCATTTTTATTTATTATTATTCAAAATCAACCCCTACACTTGGACACCCCCCCCCAAGCACCTCCCCCACCACCTGGACACCCCCCTACCCCCACCCCTAGACAGCCCCCACTCCCAACCCCCCCCCCTTGACAGCACCCCCCCCCCCCACTCCTGGATAGCCCACCCCCCAAAACTCCCCCGGGTAGCCCCCCACCCCACACACATTGATTAAGTGATCCTTTTAAATCTTATTTTAAATTGATCATAGCATCACATTTTTTCCATGTTTTCATATCCAATGATCTTGTGTTTTTTTCCTTATAGATCCACTTTTGAATATTCTTCTAGGGGATGATCCTTTGAATGGATATAGTGTTGCTGGTGTGTTTTCATTGAGTTTTTTTATGAGCTACCCTTTCCTAAATTCATTTTCATTATGGGATGTGATTCTAAGAGGTGAGAATAAAGATCAAAGACATTGTTGTTAACCTTATGTTAGATCCTTTTTGATGGCTTCCCTTGCATGCATGTGTGAACCAAGATTATGGTATCTGGTTCCATCTCTAGAATTCGTTGGATGAACTATATTTATTTGGTTTTATAAATTGTTTTCTAGATCAAATTGAAAAGATTTATTACTTTGAGTAAAATCATTTTTTAAATAATGTTATTTCACTCTAATTATGGGTAAAGGAAAAAAGATGGTATTTTCAAAGTATTGAAATGTTTTGTGGCCTTGTGAATTTGATTTTAAGGTCACCCTCTCTCTTTCTATATCCTTTAAATCCTTGTTGTGATTTTTAATCAGATTGATAATTTTTTCTGGGATGATTATTCTACTTTGAGCTAGAAAGATCCATATTTCACACACATATGTGTTTATATAGATATAATATCCCCCCTAGACAGCCCCACCCCACTCCCCCCGGACAGCCCCACCCCAACCTACACATCCCATCCACCTGGATAGCCCTCCCTTGGATAGCCCCCCCTCCTGGACATCCCCCCCTGTAACCACAATATTTCATAGTACATTATCTCATTAAAGTAATTCAATAGCTTGCGCTACATGCAACACCGAGTTCGAGCGCACCACAACTTACCAAACTAGTCATTCAAAAAGCGGTTATGAATAGTATTAACTGCATTTTGAATCTTATATACTCTATATAACTTTAACATCCATATAATGTGTTTCTTAGACATAATATAAGAACAAATTCATTTTTTTCAGATAAAAGAAGTATTTTTCAAAAAATACAATTTTAGCACCTTTTGATGACGAACCCTTTTTAAAACCAATATTTAACACTTTTATATATTTAGTTTAATGAAATTAAATTCTTATTTATAATTAGGACATAAAAATTTAGTTTGGACAAATTTTTGGTACTATTCTGATAACTTTTATATTTTGACGAATACTGAAAAATACTATGTTTTAATTGAATACAACTTTTTTAATCGAAATAATTTATAGTGTTAAATTATTAATTTTAATGGTTTTGAAGTATAATTATATTATATTTTTATAATTTAATACAATTTAGGTCATTATAACTAATTTCACATTTAAATTTGGCATAAACACATGTCAATCTTTTGATAGTTTTTACTTTTTAAAAACTTGCTTTTTGGTTTTGACAATGGGAATTAATTTTAAATTAATAAATGAAACTTATATGTTTTTAATTTGGTAAAATAGAATTCATTTTTGAATTCGGAATATCAAAATTAGCTTAGGGTGATTTTTTTGGTATTTTTCTGAAAACTTTCAATTTTTGATGAATAGTGAAAAACTATGTGTTATTATTTAAAACTGACTTTTTATTTAAATAATTATTTATTTTATTTAAATTTATTTTAAGTCAAAATAGATATATAATACCTATATAATTTCAAATTAATTCATTGGAGTCATTTTATATTAAAATTAGACGTATAAATTTTTATTGAACTTTTTAACCTCTTTTACCCACCTTCCAGGAGCATTTGCAAATTTGCATAAAAATTAATTTTACCACTTCTGTGAGTTAAATTTCAAAATTCTGAGAGACATGGTTGATATCAGTAAGTAAAATGTAGTTCAATAAGATGAAAATATTTTTTTGGTGAAAAGTAACTTTTACTTTTATTTACCATGGTTAAAAGTAAATAGGGTAATTAAGGGTAAAAATGATATTATAATTACCCTAAAACATGTCCTAATTCTATTGGATAAGTATAATTTGACCAAAAACAACCTTAGGAATAAAATATTACCCCCTTTGGTCGACTTGGATTAGATTAGGGCATTTATTATTATTTTATTTAAAAAAGAGTTAAAAGAGTTAAATTCAAAGTTTAATAACTAAACCATTTTTAATATAGGGTTATACATAAGATAAATTTGACTATAAATATTCATTATAAAGCTAAAAATATTTCCCACATAATTTTATTTTATTTATAATTTTTATAAATTAAATAATTTATATTATTTATGACACAATGATGATGCAGTAATTACCTTATTAATGAAAGATTAAAATAATTGATATTATAAATATCCAAATAAATGTAATTTGAGACTTTTGATGAATTAAACTAATTTTATAAGTTAATATGAAATTTTAGGGTTGATTAAATAATTTTTTTTCGAAGTAATCATTTTATGATTTTCACAAAAACCAAATACTAAATAGTGTCAAAATTGACATAATTGATTTTTTAGAACAAATACTATATTATTAATTGATTTAATATTCCTAAAAATCTAAGGTTTGGACAAGGGACTTAGAAAAGGTTATATATATTAATAATGAACCACTTGGGATTCTCTAGTCTTGTTATAGTAAGTTTAGTAACCATATAATATAAAAATACAAAGAGACATGGTAAATGTCAAACTATTTAACTAAGAGTTAAATCTAAAAGATAAGGTTAATATGGTGAAATAAACTCATATAAAACCTATTGGTTGAGATTTTTTAGACCCATACCCACCTTAACCACTAAATAAATCATTTTGGATCCATTAGAAATCGAAAATGATTTTATTATAAAATAATGTTTCAATCTTTTCCTAAAGTGACCCTCACCTCTCTTATAAAAGAGTACTTCCCCTTCTCTTAATTTCACACCTCCAAATCCATTTGGATCGGACAAACCCTGCCCAAATATCCACAAAAATTCCCTCACATCAAAATATATTCCTTACTTTGATCAGAAATCCAACCTAAGGATCCCTTTTGATCAACGCAAAAGGAAACACCCGAAGAAGATGTAATAATTCCACCACCCTCTTTCAAGTTCTTTTCATCTTCCAATTCCTCTTTCTTTATTGTTTCCATACCAAAATAATAACTCCAGTACCTAATAAGTACTATGATGTTATTATAAATATGTTACAACCATATTCTTTATTCTATCCATCCTCTAAATGACAAAGTCACCATACATGCGTGCGTACAGCTTACCGTCTACAGGTCGTGGTGTAGTTTGTTATTCAAACACATCATTATTTGGATGGGTATAATAATGAGTATAACTAATGTAAATAATAGATATAACATTTTAATGATTCTGTATATATGATATACCATCCAATTACATATGATTTAACCATCAATATAATGATATTTTCACTTGGGCGTACGGACGGATTACCGTCTCCACGACGCAATGAGATTCATTCCCACGTTCACCATTCAATGATGATTATAAAAATATATATTATTAATAAGTATGTAATATATTACATAATAATGCTATTGGATATATATATTTTGATATATATGTATGTATGTATGTATGTATGGACTTACATATGTCTTATTCACTTACTTCTGTTCAATACGATATGAAAATGGAAACAGCGTTTATGAGTATGTACAGTCTACCATCTCAATAAACGGTGCCTTCCATTTCATATATCAATATATTATAAATATTTGTATTCTAAATATATATGATATATAAATCAAGTTTTATATTCTAGAAGTATTTAAATCATGATATAAATGATACGATCAATAATAACAAGTTAAAACACGTATGATAAAGAAATCGATTATTACCCAAAATGTTAATTTAACATGGAAATCATTATTAAATGGGTATTATAAAGTCATAAATGAATCATGAATGATATAATAAATATTAATATGGTTCTGGTATTATTTAATAACATACTATGGTCATTATAAAGGAGGGTAAATGTCACACCCCGACTTTTACGTTTATTTTTATTTTATTATTTCTTGGCTCCGGGTCCTCGCGCCAAGGCCCGGACTAGGTCCCAGTTTAATTTTTTTATTTTAATTGTTTTTTTCATTTAACTTTTAAGTGGGTTTCGGACCCATGTGCAGTCACCGTATGGTGGACGGTAGTCGCGCGATCAGCCCTGGTGCCCGCACAAACGTTTGTCGTATAGAATAAATAAAGAATTATGTAGATAATCTAAGATGAATGTTTAAATTGTAATAATAATAATAAATTTATTAATTAATTAATAATAATGTTTTTATTGAGGTGTTTATTTTATTATTTTTAACATTATTATTTTTATCATTACAACTTCTATTATTATTATGGTATTTATTGTATAATTGTTATTAATGTTATTGTTATTATTAGTATTATTATTTTTACTATTATTATAATTATTGTTATTAATAAAAAACAAGGAAAAACCTAGACTACCCCCCCCCCCTTTATCCTCTTGTTTGGTGCATACCAGGTCCCCTTCGACCCTAGCGCCGCGCCCCAGCCCCGCTTGTCCGTCGCGCCTCTGACCTTCCAGCCAAGCATTGCTACATCTCACCTTGTGCTTCTGCCCTCCCAGCCTCTAAGCACCCAACCCCACTTCTTTCTAACCATTCGCACCAACAACAGCCTACCGACCTTCTCCCCCTCATTGTGCACCCCTCGCTTCCGACCTCACCTCGCACCGGCTTTAGCGCTGCCAGCCGATCCTGACCTCACCTCATCCACCTTTCCTCTGCTCTAGCTGATTCTGACCTCACCCATCTGCCCTCTAAGACCTCCAGGCCACCACCCTTCATATCCCCTTCAGTGACCACCCCGTTCGCTGCACACACCCCCCCCCCCTGCAGGTCCCCTCGGCCATCTCCTTTGCGAAACAGTCCAGCCACCCCACTCCGGCAGTAGTCGCACCCTCCACACCCTCGCTCCGCCTCTCGCCCCTGCAGGTCCCATCACCCTCGCTCGGACCTTCCATCACCCAACCTCCTTATGTCGGCTCCAGCAGACCTTGCGTCCCTCATTTTGTCTCGTTCTCCCATCCCAGTGTCGTCGGCGTCTTGCGCCAGCCTCGCCGCGTCCCAGCCTTGCTCTCGCCTTGCCACGCGCCTCCGCCCGACCTCCCTGTGCCGCGCCGGCCAAACCCCCCTTCTCCAGTATAGTTTTTTATTTATTTATTCTTTTACTTATTTATTAATTTATTTATTTATTCATTCTTTATTTTATTTATTTATTTTTTTATTTGTTTGTTTGTTTATTTATTTTTTTATTCATTTATTTATTTATTTATTTATTGGTTCTTTTATTCATTTTTCATTTATTTATTATTTTATCTATTTATTTATTCTTTTATTTAATTATTTTTTAATTATTTTTTCTTAACTCCATCTTGGTGTTTTTATTTAATTTGGACAAATCATAATACTATTGTGGGTTGGGTTTCGTGTGTTTTTATCACTGTTAAGCATGCGAGGTTAGTTCGTAAGGGATTGTTCTACCTTCCGTCAGAGTTTTATCCCCATTTCTTTCCATTGAGGTAGGAATTTCTGACTATTTCCTTTCCTGTATAACCCATAAGCTCTTCCATGGTTTGAATTAGTATTTATATGTCATTCTCACCATCATTGATATTATAGTTAATTTATTAAAGTGTTTCTAGGTTAGTTAAAATTGTTGAAAATAGTTTTTGGATGAATTATCAAAATCTTTTTGGGTAGTTTTTGGAAAATCATGACTTGGTAAATTATTTCTCATGTCTAATTAACTTATAAAGTTATTTAATTAAATTGGTTGGTACAAAAATAGTTTTTAAGAAGATAAAACTTGTGTTCATTTTATTTTTGATAGTATGTTGTATGGCATGAAGTGTGTTTGGGCGAAAACCAATTTTGAGCTATGTGTTAGTTTTTATAAAGTGTACAAGTAGTTATTTTGGTTGTGCAAGTGGTACGAGTCATGTTTTAAAAGGTTCGAAAGTAGTTTTTGAAATTTTCGGAAATGCATCATATGTCTAAATGGAATTTGTGTGTGAAGTTGATAGAATCCGGATGTAAGAATTTTTAGTTTTCTTTCGAAAAGGTTTTATTAAATTAGTAAATGATTTAGAGAATGATGTTTGAAATATGAATCATGGGTTTAAGGGGTTTCAATGGGCATTTGGGTTTGGTTTTAAAATGTTCTCCTTGGATTTTATTGTTCCATTGGATGTTAGCACATCCATGGGTGCATGAAGTGCACACATGGATGCACTCACAAATGATAATGACGCCTTTGAAATGGTGTTTCTTTAAATCCTTGGTTTTCCCAATAATTCATGTTTTCCTAAATGAGGTTTGGTCCTTGGTGTCTTTCCCTTAAATGGATGTAAATATTTTTTTTAAGAGTTTGGTCATTGGGCCTTGGAAAATTATTTAGTGTGTGTCTAGAAAGGATAAGGGCCCATTTGTCACTTTGAACTTAAAAAGGGAGATTGTTAACTAGGATCTTATCAAGGTAGGTGGCTTGGAAAGTTTCATGTGTCTGGTCAAAGCTTTAAAAAATGTTTTTAGGGAAAAAAAAGGTTTCGACTTGATGTGACGTGACAACCTGTTTGGCACTTTCATCTTTAGTGTAATGTTTGTGTAGATTCTTTGAAATGACGATGTTTAGATTTACTATATGATCATTTAACAATGTTAGTATTTTGAAAAAATATATCAAATGGTTTTAATGATTTCATTTCATGAAGGCCCAATTTTTACCTTTGATGATATGTTATATATATATATATGTATGTATGTATGTATGTATATATTGGGGCACCTCTATAGGGGGGATATCCCTTATGGCTTATCGTATGGAGTGTCCGTGTTTGGGGTAGGCAAGTGCAGTGAGATGATTCATGTGTTCGAGGGCCTCCTACTTACACAGTATTATTATAACCACCATGGGTTCCTAGGTGTCTTTTAGAGATCGAGTGACGGTTGCTAACCAACCCCGATTAGACGGGTTGGTACCCCCTGGATTTGTTGACAGGCCAGGCGGGCTTTGCCACTGGATTGGTCAGTTAGGGTGGCCAGTTGGTTATAAACTTAGGAGCTTCACCATATTCCGGCAGGTGGTTCTGAAACCGAGTATTTCTAGGGGTCTTTTAGGTATCTTTAGGATCACCCATGGTTACTGGATTATTTTCATCGCTTGTTTACTTTCCGTGTACTAATTTATTTTTAGTTTTTACTCTTACTTGTTTTACTCTAGCACAACATTGGTATATTCTGTTTTGGATTTTTTTTATATAATGACAAATGATTTTGGAAAATGGTATGCAGCGTGTGTTGGGTTTTTATATGTAAAAAACATGTTTCTTATTTTCAAATGTGAAAACCCTACTTTTATAATTGTATTTCAAACTTGTGTTGGTGGATTGCTTCAGGAAAGGAGACATTGGATTATGTGATCTATTTCGGCATCCCTACTGAGTATTTTTATTGCTCGCGCCTATTTTTTCATTTCAGTTGCAGGTTTCCTTACTAAGGTTTTCTTGGTTGAGTCGCTCGTTGTTGTAGCAAAGTCATCCTTTGGTTGGGAGGTGACCTAAAAGGTCACGTGGAGGTATGTTCAGTGTTTTTTCTCTTTACGCTGATTGTGTTATGTTTATCGGTTGTTTATATTTATTTTTTGCTTGTTTATTTGTTTTTTTTTTCATGGGACAAATCGTTCCCAATGATTAAAATTTTGATGCCTGGCACTAGTTGCCAGCCCTTTGGGATCAGGAACGCCCCTCAGGCCATGTCACAGACCGGCTCGGGTGACCGGTTCAGGGTCAACCCGGGTTGGTTCATGATAAAATGGTATCAGAGGAGGCCCTTGTGATTTGGGGTATACAGTAGATTGATATTAGGACAGCCAGGACTCAAGAGGTAGGTACGGTAAGGAAATCATGAACCCTTGCCCGTTCTGAACCTTGAGTCGCCAGGGGTAGTCCGAGAATTGAGTTCTTGTCTCGTTCTGGTTTTTTTTGGATTGAGTGATGACAACATAGGAAAACCGATGTTACATTGTGATTTTACATGGAGTAGTGACCCATGTGGAGTCTGCGCAAATGTTTTAAGTTCTTCTTAGTCATTGAGGCTTACTTGGGGCATGGACCAGTACCATGTCTCTAGGTTAAGCATGACTACTAGTCCCTCTCTTTGGTGATTTAATGCAAGTTAAGTGTCGTCTTGGTTCTGGTTGGTGTAAGTGAACTTTTGAAAATGAAAAAAAAAAGAGGTTTTTGAAATGAGAATGATTTCTTTTAAATGGATTTAAATTTTTGAAGCGGATTTCTTTCAAATTGAAAGCTCTTGGCCAAAACAATCCGGTGTTTTCTTGGAACTGGTAGAGATATAGTTTCGGCGCAACCTCGGGTACTCTTTATAAATGTTTTCTCATGTGAGGGAATGCATGGGAAGTTCGTGTTGGTGCATATGGATGAAATTGGATCAAGAAATGTGCAACGGTTCATGGGATTACAGGGGTGTGCACTTGGAATTAAAGGCTTGACTTTGTTTTTCTAAAGTGAAAAAAAAAGAAAGGGAAAAATGATTTTTGGAAATTGAATTTGGTTTGAAAAGTGGACTTGGTATTTGGAAAGTGGCCTTAAAGGAAGACAGTTTTTAAATTTAAAATAGAAAGGGGATTTTGAAAGAGGAATTTTTGAGTTGTGTTTTTTTTTTTGCTTGTTTCTTTTGAGCTAGTTGTTTTGGATGAAGGTGATTTTAATGATGTTGCTTCGGCTTGATATTGGTTTTGGTTCTGTGTTTTATATGTTGTTCAGAAAATGCCACCTAGAAAGGTCCCCAAGGTTTCGGGTAAGTCATGCCCAGTTTTTGGTCCTTCTTGGACATTGCCCATCCTTCACGGTGATCGTGGTCCGTTAGAAGCGGCATAATGTCTTGAAGGGGTCGAGCGTGTTTCCAGGGTTTTGGGAACTCCTGAAGCTGTTAGAGTGCATGCTGTTTTGGGTCTGTTTGAAGGTTCGGCTCTGGATGAATGGTATTGGGTTTCCCCACCGTCAATGCAAGTTGGGATGACGTGGGATGTCTTTAAATCCATCTTCGTCTGATGTTTTATACCTGAAGAGGTGAAGACGAAGAAAATAGAAGATCTCATGCATATTCAATAAGGCCAACAGACGGTGAAGGCATATGCTGACCATTTCAAGGAGCTTGTGTCATTTTCTCTGGAAGTTGCATCGCAGGATTTGATGAAGACTTCTCTCTTCATTGGGGGTCTTCACCCAGAGATCAAGGAGTGGGTCCTTCTTTCTAAAGATCATCGTTTCAAGAAGCTGTTGGATGAGGCGTTCCTAGATGAGTTGGTCTCCAGATACTAGGTTCTTGGAAATCCAGTAAATCCAGTTACTCGTGAAGGTTCCCCACCTGGTGAGTGGGGTGTTCTGGAGGGACTTGTTTCTAAGGAGTTGTCTGCAGTGGTTCTAGATTCTAGTTTTTTTTTGACCGTTCAGTGGTGTGCCACCAGTGTGGCCGGTTCTGGCACATGAAGCCGTCATGTTGCATCCCTCTGAAGACATGTCATCGTTACGGCTGTCTGGGTCACTTGGAAAAGTTCTACAGGAAGCGTCGCCTGAAGAAGATGTTGTGACCAAAGAAATTCCAATGCCTGACTGTGAGGCAGGAGATGTTTCATCCATCAGATCCCCAACCATAGGCCTTGGGGTGAAGCTCGCGCTCAGTCAGGAATTTCCAGGGGTGTGAAGCCTTGGTCCGGGTCTTGTGTTCCATGTTAGTAGTAGAACATTTAAAGTCTTTTCATTTTCATTTTTGTACGGTTAAAGTTTTGACGATTTTGTAATACCATTGTTTCATCGTGGAGTTATAGTAGACATGTTATGTTATAATCGAATAGTTTTGTTCATCTGATTATGGTTTTCTGAATCGTGCGTTTTTTTTAAAAGTTGGCTGGCCCTTGTCTGGGTTGATCTTGGTTTAGTGGTGTTCATTTGGACATGTAAGTGCCTATGAAAGAATCGATGCTTTTGGTTATACTCGGGTTTACTATTTGAGTTAAGTTATTCTTAGGGGTTTTTCTCTAGTATTAGGAGTTTTGTTCCAGGTCAAGAGTTTCAAGGTTTAGTGGGGATGTTCGCTCATGCTATAGAAGATAATTTGGTTTGGTTGGGAGTTCCCATGTCGGCCCCCCTTCTCGGGGTGGTATGTTTGGGTTTTAAATTTTTGCCTTAGTTGAATTCTTGTGGTGGGGAGAACCCTATCGTGTTCTCTCATTCTCTTGTGGCGTGGTTCCTTTTAGTTTCAGTCGGGCATGGACTCTTGTTTTGTCTACTGTTCGGCCGGGTGACTTTATGGGGGAAGAAAGTGTCTGTGGTGGAGAGAATTTTCACACGCTAACTTTTATGTTTATTTTTATTTTATTATTTCTTGGCTCTGGGTCCTCGTGCCAAGGCCCAGACTAGGACCCAATTTAATTTTTTTTATTTTTATTGTTTTTTTTGTTTAACTTTTTAGTGGTTTTTGGACCTGTGCGCGGTCACCACACAGTGGACAATAGTCGCGCGGTTATCCCATGTGCCCACACAAACGTTTTTCATATAGAATAAATAAATATTTATGTAGATAAGATGAGCTGAATGTTTAAATTGTAATAATAATAATGATTTTATTAATTAATAATAATGTTTTTAATGAGGTGTTTATTTTATTATTTTTATCATTATTATTTTTATCATTATAACTTCTATTATTATTATGGTATTTATTGTATTATTGTTATTAATGTTGTTGTTATTATTAGTATTATTATTTTTACTATTATTATAATTGTTATTAATAATAATAAAAACAAGGCAAACCCTAGACTACCCCCCCCCCCCCCTTTATCCTCCTGTTCGGTGCATACTAGGTCCCCTTCGACCCTAGTGCCGCACTCTAGCCTTGTCTGTCCCTCGGGCCTCTGACCTTCCAAACAAGCATCACCGCATCTCGCCCTGTGCTTCCACCATCCCAGCCTCCAAGCACCCAACCCCACTTCTTTCTAACCATATTCACCACTAGCGGCATGCCGACCTTCTCCCCCTCATTGCACGCCCCTCACTTCCGACCTCGCCTCACACCAGCTTCAGCGCTGCCAGCCAATCCCGGCCTCACACATCCACCTCGCCTCTGCTCCATCTGATTCTGACCTCTCCCAGTCGCCCTCTAATACCTCCAGGACACCACCCTTCGTAGCCCCTTTAGTGACCACCCCGTTCACTGCACACCCCCCTACAGGTCCCCTTGGCCACCTCCTGTGCACAACCGGCTAGCCACCCCGCTCCGGCAGCAGTCGCACCCTCCACACCCTCGCTCCGCCTCTTGCCCCTGTGGGTCCTCTCACCCTCGCTCAGACCTGCCCTCACCCGACCTCCTTGCGCCGGCTCCAGCAGACCCTGTCTCCCTCGGTTTTTCCCGGTCTCCCCTCCCATCCTAGTGTCGTCCGCGTCTTGCTCCATCCTCGCCGCATCCTAGCCTTGCTCTTGCCTCACTACGCGCCTCCTCCTGACCTCCCTGTGTTGTGCCGGCCAAACCCCCCTGCTCCAATATAGTTATTTTTTTATTTATTCTTTTACTTATTTATTTATTTTTTTATTTATTCTTTCTTTCTTTTATTTTTTTATTTTTTTATTTTTTTATTTTTTTATTTGTTTATTTATTTGTTTATTAATTTATTTATTTATTTATTATTTAATTTATTTATTTATTGGTGATTTTATTCATTTGTTCATTTATTTATTCTTTTATCTATTTATTTATTCTTTTATTTATTTATTTATTTTTCCTTAACTCCATCTTGGTGTTTTTATTTAATTTGGATAAATCCTAATACAATCGCGGGTTGGGTTTCATGTTTTTTTATCACTGTTCAGCGTGCGAGGTTAGTCCACAAGGGATTGTTCTACCTTCTATCAGAGTTTCATCCCCATCACTTGCCATTGAGGTAGTCATTTCTAACTATTTCCTTTCCCATATAACCCATAAGAACTTTCATGGTTTGAATTAGTATTTATATTTCGTTCGCACCATCATTGATATTATAGTTAATTTAGTAAAGTGTTTCTAGGTTAGTTAAAATCGTTGAAAATAGTTTCTGGATGAATTATCTGACTCGTTTTGGGTATTTTTGTGAAAATCATGACTTGGTAAATTATTTCTCATGTCTAATTAACTTATAAAGTTCTTTAATTAAATTGGTTGGTGCAAACATAGTTTTTAAGAAGATAAAACTTGTGTTCATTTTATTTTTGATAGTATGTTGTATGGAATGAAGTGTGTTTGTGAGAAAACCTATTTTGATCTATGTGTTAGTTTTTATAAAGTGTACAAGTAGTTCTTTTGGTTGTGCAAGTGGTACGAGTCATGTTTTAAAAGGTGCGAAAGTATTTTTTGAAATTTTTGGAAATGCATCAGATGTATAAATGGAATTTTTGTGTGAAGTTGATAGAATCTTGATGTAAGACTTTGTAGTGTTCTTTCAAAAATGTTTTCTTAAATTAGTAAATGATTGAGAGAATAATGTTTGAAATATGAATCATGGGTTTAAGGGTCTCAATGGGCATTTGGGTTTGGTTTTAAAATGTTCTCCTTGGATTTTATTGTGCCATTGGATATTGGCACATCCATGGGTGCATGAAGTGCACACATGGATGCGCTCACAAATGATAATGATGCCTTTGAAGTGATGTTTCTTTAAATACTTGGATTTCCCAATAATTCATGTTTTCCTAAATGAGGTTTGGTCCTCTGTGTGTTTCCCTTAAATGACTATAAATATTTTTTTAAGGGTTTGGTCATTGGGCCTTGGAAAATGATTTAGTGTGTGTCTGGAAAGGATAAGGGCATGTTTGGAACTTTGAACTTAAAAAGGTTGATTGTTAACTAGGATCTTATCAGGGTAGGTGGATTGGAAGGTTTCATGTGTCTGGTCAGAGCTTTAAAAAATGTTTTTAGGAAAAAAAGGGTTCGACTTGATGTGACGTGACAGCCCATTTGGAACTTTCAGCTTTAGTGTAGTGTTTGTGTAGATTCATTGAAATGACGACGTTTAGATTCACTATATGCTCATTTAACAACTTTAGTATTTTGAAAAAAAATATATCAAATGGTTTTAATGATTTCTTGGCATGAAGGCCTGATTGGCACCTTTGATGATATGTTGTGTGTGTGTGTGTGTGTGTGTGTGTACCGGGGCACCTCTATAGGGGGATGTCCCTTATGGGTTATCGTATTGGAGTTTCCATGTCTGCGGTAGGCAAGTGCGGTGAGATTATTCATGTGTGCGAGGGCCTCCTACTTACACAGTATTATTATAACCACCATGGGTTCCTTGGCGTCTTTTAGAGATCAAGTGATGGTTGTTGACCAACCCTGATTAGACGGGTTGGTACCCCTTGGATTTGTTGTTAGGCCAGGCGGGCTTTTCCACTGGATTGGTCAGTTAGGGCGGTCAGTTAGTTATAGACTTAGGAGCTTCACCATACGCCAGTAGGTGGTTCCAAAACCGAGTACATCCAGGGGTCTTCTAGGGATGTTTAGGATCACCCATGGTTATTAGATTATTTTCACTACTTGTTTACTTTCCGTGTACTAATTTACTTTCAGTGTTCACTCTTACTTCTTTTACTCTAGCACAACATTGGTATATTCTGTTTTGGATTTTGTTTATAGAATGACAAATGATTTTGGAAAATGGTATGTAGTGTGTGTTGGGTTTTTATACGAAAATAAACATGTTTCTTATTTTAAAATGTGAAAACCCTACTTTTATAATTGTATTTCAAACCTGTATTGGTGGATTGCTTCAGGAAAGGAGACATTCGATTCTGTGGTTTCTTTGGCATCCCTACTGATCATTTTTAATGCTCATGCCTATTTTATCATTTCAGTTGCAGGTTTCCTTGCTCAGGTTCTCTTGGTTGAGTCACTCGTTGTTGGAGCAAAGTCGGCCTTTGGTCGGAAGGTGACCTAAAAGGTCACGTGGAGGTATGTTCAGTTTTTTTCTCTTTCTGCTACTTGCGTTATGTTTATTGGATGCTTATATTTATCTATTGCTTGTTTATTTGTTTTTTTCATGGTCCAAATCATTCCCAATGATTAAAATTTTTATTCCTGACACTGGTTGTCCACCTGTGGGGATCAGGAACGCCCCTCAGGCCATATTGCGGACTGGCTCGGGTGACCGGTTCAGGGTCGACCCAGTTTGGTTTGTGACAAAATGGTATCAGAGGAGGCCCTTGTGATCTGGGGTGTCCGGTAGATGGAGATTAGGATTGACAGGACTTGAGAGGTAGGTATGGTAAGGACGTCATGAACCCCCACCCATTCCAAACCTCGAGTCGCCAGGGGTTATCCGGGAATTGAGTTCTTGTCTCGTTCTGATTTGTTTTGGATTGAGGGATGACAACGGAGGCTAACTGATGTTACATTGTGCTTTTACGTGGAGTAGTGACCCATGTGGAGTCCGCGTACACAGTTTAAGTTCTTCCTAGTCATTGACTCTTACTTGGGGCATGGCCCACTACCATGTCGCTAGGTTGAGCATGACTACTAGTCCCTCTCTTCGGTGATTTGATGAAAGTTAAGTGTCATCTTGGTTCTGGTTGGTGTAAGTGAACTTTTGAAAATGAAAAAAAAAAGAGGTTTTTAAAATGAGAATGATTTTTTTAAAATGGATTTAAATTTGTGAAGTTGATTTTTTTTAAACTGAAACCACTTGGTCAAAAAAATCCATCATTTTCTTGGAACTAGTTGAGATATGGTTTCGGTGCAACCTCAGGTACTCTTTATGAATGTTTGCACATTTGAGAAAATGCATGGGAAGTACGTGTTGGTGCGTATGGATGAAAGTGAATGAAGACATGTGAAACGGTTCATGGGATTACTGGGGTGTGCACTTGGAATTAAAGGCTTGACCTTGTTTTTCTAAAGTGAAAAGAAATAAAGGTAAAAATGATTTTTTTAAATTGAATTTGGTTTGAAAATTGGACTTGGTATTTGGAAAGTGGCCTTGAAGGAAGACGGTTTTGAAATTTAAAATGGAAAGGGGATTTTGAAAGTGGGATTTCTGAGTTGTGTTTGTTTTTTTCTTGTTTCTTTTGAGATGGTTGTTTTGGATGAAGGCTCTTTCAATGATGTTGCTTCATCTTGATATTGGTTTTGGTTCTGTATTTTATATGTTGTTCAGAAAATGCCGCCCAGAAAGGTCCCCAAGGTTTCTGGTAAGTCATGCCCAATTTTTTGTCCTTCTCAGACATTACCCATCCTTCACGGTGATTGTGGCCTGTTAGAAGTAGCGGAATGGAGGTATGTTCGGAGAAAATTCAGCCTTTGGTCAGGAGGTGACCTAAAAGGTCACGTGGAGGAATGTTCGGGTTTTTTTTATCTTTCTTTTGATTTCATTATGTTTATCGGATGTTTATATTTATCTGTTTCTTGTTTTTTTTTCATTCATAGGCCAAATCGTTCCCAACGATTAAAATTTTGATGCCCGGCACTGGTTTCCAGCCCGTGGGGATTAGGAACGCCCCTTGGCCCATGTTGCGGACCATCTCAGGTGACCGGTTTAGGGTTGACCCAGGTTAGTTCATGACATTAAATGTACCCTTGACCAAGGAAAAGTACAAGGTAAGGGTTAATTTTGAAATCTCTTTATTATCCGAGGTTGTTTTTACATAAGTATCTACTGGGAAATATTTATTATCCATGTCCATGTTTCATAATAGAGTTTTCAAATGGATCCTATTAAGGGACTTTTTTACTAAAACATCATTTTAAATGTTTTAAAGATTTATTCTTCTAAACCTTTCTCATTAATGTTCATGATTTCAAAATGGTTTTAAAGATTTATTTATATGGACATGAATGTTTTAAAATGCTAATTCCTTTCAAAAGTTTGAAGGTGGTATGGGAAACTTTGATTCAAAACTATCTTTTAAATGACTTCCTTTGTAAATTCTGTGACTTTTAAATGATTTCCTGAAAAAGGGATATTTCTCTCAAATATTTTTACTGATAATTTTCAACTATTTCAACATCCTTTACAGGATACTATTCTTGATCGACATTGATTTATTATGATACAAATCTTCTATATTGTATTGAATTTTTTGTGATATGTTTGACTATGGATGTGTTATTTTTATACCATTCATGGTTTATGGATAAATTATTGGCATTTCGTATGCTAGTTTTAATTTGAATGCTTATGTTATGTTTAAACCTTTTCATATGAGGAATACATTGGACTTAGTAAGTGACGGATGGAGCCCGTTATAGCTCCTCGATGCATCAGTAGGTCTCATGAGACAAACTAGTGTCTTGGAACAAGGCCTTGAAAAAATCTTATTTGTATTCTTGGAACAAGGCCTTGACTATGTGGTTATAAGGTCTGGAATTATGCATTCCATCATTATGAAATTGGATATTTGATATTTCATGTGATTATTCGACTAGTAGAATATTCATGTGAATAATTAAATGGCATTATTTGATTTATATTGTCCATATTATGCAGAAGTTTTTGTTTAAAAGTCTTGTGTTTTAGTCTTATACATTACATTAAATGTTTATGCTTATTTATGAAAGTTTTCGCTATATTTTTATCCTTACTGAGCATATGATCTCACCCCTTTTTATGTTTTATATTTCCCACGATGCGAAGAATTATATTATCACTGACATGTAGGGATGGTCTAAGGGAAATGAATGTGGTCAAAGGATAGATTGTTGTTGTTGTTTTTCATTTTATAATGTAATGTAACGTTCAGTTATGTAATTTATTTTCTAAGACTGCTAAATTGATCTATCCTTCGGGACTTGATTCCTTGTAATCATGCCAATGTATTAAAATAATGCACCGACTCTGGGTAACTGGGGTTGGGGTGTCATAGTTGGTATCAGAGGAAGTTTAGAAACAACTTTGGAAATGTATTTAGATAAACTCTAATTAGAGAACATTACCCTAAGATATACTTTAAGGATTAGTATAGAATAAATTATTAGAATTTTGATAATGTAGTGATTTTGTTTATTTTCTAAGCAATACATACCTATTTGGATACGAGCAAGTAGTGGTGGGTATGGAACAGATGTACCTAGGAGTGAAAACTATGACAAGGAGTTTTTGGCTTGACCCGGGGTATCCTGGTGCACGACAATGGGCCTTACTGCACTCTTGGTTATGACACTCTTGGGGTATATGCTTAGGATAATTCACATTTTCATTACAATTCATTATGAAGGATTTAGGAGTAAATACTTTCTCAAAGAAAACATTTTATGATTATAGATTATATGCATAATCTTTTCAATTTACATTAGGTATTTTACAAGTTTGTAATTATGCATTGTGATACATAAACTAATCTAGTGTATGCCATTGTTTAAAAATGGCACCTAGGAGAAGGAATGATAATTCCAGCAATACGCATGATCAAAAGATTAAGAAGGATCATATCTTTCATGGTATTAAGCCAACATTTAACAGGGAAATAGTATCCCACGTATTCTCATCATATGAAGAAATAGTATCATGTGTTAATAAGATAAGTAAATAATTCTCTAAGTCCTATGGATTTGAAGGGAAGCAAGAGAAAAAAGGATGGAAGAGAGAAAGGTGGATAAAGGGAAGAGGGGAAAGAAGGATTTTCCCATATGTGATAATTGTGGAAAGAATCAACTTGGTAAATACTTTAAGGTAATGGGGTTTGTTATTTGTGTGGAGAGAAAGGACACCTAGTACGTGATTTCAAGGGTAAGAAAAATGTTTCACATGTACAATGCTTCATCTGCAAGGAGTTGGGACACTACGCGAATCAATGTCCAAATCTTCTAAGTATACCCCAAATGCTACTATTTGATAATAATAAAGTTATGATACTACTGAAGATGAAGAGGAATGATTAGAGTTCTTATGTTGTCAAATTATAGTGTCATCTGAGTATTGTATTAATGATGTACATGTTATAAGAATTATAAAGTATATAAGGATTGTACTGCATTAATATTTCATTAAGGACTTGAGATTGTGTGGAACCATGAAAAGTGACTCAATAGCAGGTTAAATTTTTTGGAAAATGTATGGTTGAGAGAAATATAAACCATGATATTTTTTTTTTGATATTGATTTAGTGATTTTGGAATAATATATGATTGATTTGGATAAATTATATTGGATATTATTGAATACCTTGAAATTGATTAATGATTTGTATATTCCATCATTGTTGGAGTTTACAACATTTTTGGATAGATGGAGTATATCCAATATTCTATAAATAATAAGGTAGCATGAATGTAATCAATAAGGTTTTATGGTAATTTAGGGTGTTATAATGTTTTAAAATAATACATTATGAAGGTATTCACATGTTATTACATGGAAAAAGGGATCTTCATTGTGTTTAACTTCCTTAAAAATTTTGGACTGTGAGTTTGGACAGAAGTATTTTGGATAATTCTAAATGTTGGAATCGATTAAGTTTGACATTGGATACTATTGTTAAGGTTAAATAATTTCTTGAGATTATTTTTGGATTGTCATAAAAAGGACAACCCTGAGGTCGGGCGACAACCCGTCGTGTCCTGAAAGGTCGCGAGACTTGAACCCGCAACCGAAGGGCAACAAGGGTGCATCACCTACCACTGGACTACGTGATGTCCTAGTTTGTGTAATGTATTTTTTTTAAATAGTCTAAAAAATTAATTATAAATTCATTATTTTTGGAACCCTATATGATTTTTATAAATAGAATATTTTTGAATTCTATTATCTTTTGGAGTGAAAGATGAGTTTGTGGTAGGAATTAGTTGAAGGATGAAACTCTACTTATCAAGTATATTTTTTTCCTTTTATTTTATGAATAAATTCATTATTAAACTTTAGGGAAGGGATCTTAAAATCAAAAATGTGTTATCCTAAAACCGTATGTTTTGTTGAACTGACGATATTTTAAATCATCACAGATTGATCACTTTGAGGCCCTCAATTTTATGCTTGTTTTTGATTGATGACCTCAATCACTCCATATAAATATTTACATTTTTCCTCCAATTATGTGTCTCTAATTTCCACCAATGTTCCCATAATCGAGATCATAATATGGTGGTGACTTTTTTATTCCCTTTCCCTCTTATTAAGACTAAATTTTATTAACCCAATTTCTGATGTGGGTTTTCCACAAAGGTATTTTTCTATTTTTAACTTTTTATTTTCGAAGAACAATTTAAAATTCTGAGGAAGCAATTTATTGAAGGAGTGTAGAATGTAACACCCCAAGATTTCATAGTACATTATATCATTAAAGTAATTCAATAGCTTGCACTACACGCACCACCGAGTTCGAGCGCACCACAACTTACCAAACTAGCATTTCAAAAAGCGATTATGAATAGTATTAACTTCATTTTGAATCTTATATACTCTATATAATTTTAACATCCATATTATGTGCTTCTTAGACATAATATAAGAACAAATTCATTTTTTTAGATAAAATAAGTATTTTTAAAAAAATAAAATTTTATCGCCTTTTAATGGAGAACCCTTTTCAAAACCAATATTTGATACTTTTATATATTCAATTTAATTAAATTAAATTAATTTTTATAAGCGGGACATAAAAATTTAGTTTAGATAAATTTTTGGCACTTTTCTGATAACTTTCATATTTTGACGAATAGTGAAAAACACTGTGTTATTATTTAAAACTGACTTTTTATTTAAATAATTATTTATTTTATTTAAATTTATTTTAAGTCAAAATAGATATATAATACCTATATAAGTTCAATGTAATTAATTGGATCCATTTTATATTACAATTATATGTATAAATTTTTATTGAACTTTTTAACTTCTTTTACCCACCTTCTAGGAGCATTTGCAAATCCACATAAAACTTAATTTTACCACTTCTGTGAGTTGAATTTAAAAAATTAGAGAGAAACGGTTGATATCAGAAAGTAAAATTTGGTTCACTAAGATGAAAATAATTTTGGTGAATAGTAACTTTTTACTTTTATTTACCACGATTAAAAGTAAATAGGGTAATTAAGGGTAAAGATGATATTATAATTACCCTAAAACATGTCATAATTCTATTGGATAAGTGTAATTCGAACAAAAACAACCTTAGTAATAAAATATTACCCCCTTTGATCCACTTGGATTAGATTAGGACATTTATTATTATTTTATTTAAAGTAGAGTTAAAAGAGTTAAATTCAAAGTTTAATAACTAAACCATTTTTAATATAGGGTTATACATAAGATAAATTCAACCATAAAAATTCATTAGAAATATAAAAATATTTCCTACATAATGGTATTTTATTTATAATTTTTAGACATTAAATAATTTAATTTATTTATGACACAATGATGATGCAGTAATTACCTTATTAATGAAAGATTAAAATAATTGATATTATAAATATCCAAATAAATGTAATTTGAGACTTTTTATGAATTCCACTAATTTTATAGGTTAATATTACATGTTAGGGTTGATTAAATAATTTTATTTCGAAATAATCATGCTATTATTATTTTTACAAAAACCAAATACTAAATAGTGTCAAAATTGACATAATTGATTTTTTAGAACAAAAACTATATTATTAATTGATATAATATTCCTAAAAATATAAGGTTTGGAAAAATTAATTATAAAAGGTTATATATATTAATAATTAACCAATTTGGGTTCTATTTTCTAGTTATAGTAAGTTTATTAACCATATAATATAAAAATACAAAGAGACATGGTAAATGTCAAACTATTTAACTAAGAGTTAAATCTAACATTTAAGGTTAATATGGTGACCCAAAACTGTCTCAAACCTATTGGTTAAGAGGTTTTCAACCCATCTCCACCTTATCTTATAAATAAATCATTTTTGAGCCATTAGAAACCTAAAATGATTTTATTATAAAATAATATTTCAAGCTTTTCCTAAACTGATCATCACCTCTCTTATAAAAGGGTACTTCCCCTTCTCTTAATTTCACACCTCCAAAGCCATTTGGCTCGACCAAACCCTGCCCAAATACCCACCCAAATTCCCTCAAATCAATCTAGATTCCTTAATTTGATCATAAAGACAACCTAAGGAGCCCTTTTGATCAACTCAAAAGGAAACACCCGAAGAAGAGGTAATAAGTCCACCACCCTCTTTCAAGTTCTTTTCATCTTCCACTTCCTATTTCTCTGTTGTTTCCATAACAAAATAATAACTCCAGTACCTCCTAAATAATATTATGTTATTATAAATATGGTACAACCATATTCATTATTCTATCCATCCTCTAAATGGTAAAGTCACCATACGTGCGTACGTATGGCTTACCATCTCCACGTCGTGGTGTAGTTTGTTATTCAAACACATTATTATTTGGATGGGTATAATAATGAGTATAACTAATGTAAATAATAAATATAAAATTTTAATGATTTTTTATATATGATATACCATCCAATTACATACTATTTCACCATCAATATAATGATATTGTCACTCATGTGTACGTACGGATTACCGTCTCCACGACGCGATGAGATTCATTCCCACGTTCACCATTCGATGATGATTATAAAAATATATATTATTAATAAGTATGTAATATATGACATAATAATTCTACTATATATATATATATGTGTGTGTGTGTGTGTGTGTGTACTTACATATGTCTTATTCACTTACTTTTGTTCAATATGATATGAAAACGGAAACAGCGTTTATGAGTACGTATGACCTACAATCTCCATAAATGGTGTCTTCCATTTCATATATCTATCTATTATAAATATTTTTATTCTAAATATATATGATATATAAATCAAGTTTTATATTCTGGAAGTATTTAAATCATGATATAAATGATACGATCAAGAATAACATGTTAAAACACGTACGATAAAGAAAGCAATTATTACCCAAAATGTTAATTTAACATGGAAATCATTTTTAAATAGGTAGTATAAAGTCATAAATGAATCATTTAAGATATAATAAATATGAATATGGTTCTGGTATAATTTAATAACATAATATGGTCATTATACTGGAGGTTAAACGTACCCTCGACCAAGGAAAATTACAAGGTAAGGGTTAATTTTGCAATATATTTATTATCCGAGGTTGTTTTTACGTAAGTATCTACTGGGAAATATTTATTATCCATGTCCATATTCCATAAAAGAGTTTTCAAAGGGATTATTTTAAGGGAATTTTTTACTAAAACATCATTTTAAATGTTTTAAATATTTATTCTTCTAAACCTTTCTCATTAATGTCCATGTTTTCAAAATGGTTTTAAAGATTTATTTATATGGACATGAATGTTTTAAAATGTTAATTCCTTTCAAAAGTTTCAAAGTGGTATGGGACACTTTGATTCAAAAATATATTTCCAATTACTTCCTTTATAAATTATGTGACTTTTAAATGATTTCATGAAAAATGGATATTTATCTCTAACATTTTTACTGATCATTTTCAACTATGTCAAGATCCTTTATGGGATATTATTATTGATCAAGGTTGATTTATTATGATAAAAATATTCAATATTATATTGAAGGTTTTGTGATATGTTTGAATATGTATGTGTTATTTTTATACCAATCATGGTTTATGGATAAAGTATTTACATTTTGTATGCTAGTTTTAATACGAATATTTATGTTATGTTTAAACCTTTTTATATGAGGAATTTATTAGACTTAGTAAGTGACGAGTGGAGCCCGCTATAGCTCATCGATGCATCATTAGGTCTCATGACACAAACTAGTGTCTTGGAACAAGGCCTTGACAAAATCTTATTTGTAGTCTTGGCACAAGGCCTTGACTATGTGGTTATAAAGTCTGGCATTATGTATTCCATCATTATGAAATTGGATATTTGATATTGCGTGTGATTATTCAACTAGTAGAATATCCATGTGAATAAGTAAATGGAATTATTTGATTTATATTTGCCATATTATGCAGAATTTTATGTTTAAAATGCTTATGTTTTAGTCTTATACATTGCCTTAAATGTTTGTGCTTATTTATGAAAGTTTTTTCTATATTGTTATACTTACTGAGCATCTGAACTCACCCCTTTCTATGTTTTATTTTTTCCAGGATGCGAAGAAGTATATTATGACTGACCGGTAGGGATATTCTAAGGTAAATGAATATGTTCAAAGGAGATGGTGTTGTTGTTGTTTTTCATTTTATAATGTAACGTAACGTGCAGGGATGTAATCTATTTTCCAAGAGTGCTAAACTGATTGGTCCTTCAGGACTTGATTCCTTGTAATCATGTCAATGTATTAAAATAATGCACCGACTATGGGTAACTGGGATTAGGGAATTTCACCCCCCCCCCCACCTCCTCCCGGACATCCGACCCCCCAAAACTCTCCCCGAACAGCCCCCCACCCCCACCCCCACCCCCTGGACAGCCCAACTCCACTCCCCCCGGATAGCCCCACCCCCACCTTCACAGCCCCTCCACCTGGACACCCCCCCCCCTAGACATCCCACCCCCCTAAACTCCCCCTAGACACCCCCCCCCCCACCCCACCCCACCCCCTAGATAGCCCCACCCAACTCCCCCGGACAACCCCCCCTACCTACACAATCCCTCTACCGGGATAGCCAACCACCCCCCTTTTAACACCCCCTGGACAGCCCACCCTCCAAAACTCCCCTTGGACATCACCCCCACCCCCACCCCCACTCCCCCCCCCCCTCCCCCGCACTGCTCTAGCCCCTCCCCTACCCCCTACCCTAAACCAACTAGCCCTTCCCCCTCCCCCTTCCCTTGAACCAGCCCCTCCCCCTCCCCCTTCCCTTGAACCATCTCCCCCCTCACCCCCATGACCCCCTTCCCCCTTCACCACCACTACCCCTACCCCCTCACCCCCTCCCTGCACCCATCCCACCCCACTCCCCCGGATAGGCCCACCCCACTCCCCCCAGACAGCCCCAACCCCACCTCACTCCCCTTGGACAGCCCCACCCCTACCTGCAAATCCCCTCCACCTAGACAACCCCCCCACCCCCCACCCCCTGGACACCCCCCCCCCTCACCGCCACTACCCCCTGCCCCCTTCACCCCTACTACCTCATGCCCCCTTCACCCCCTCCCTCCACCCATCCCACCCCACTCCCCCAGACCCCCAGACAGCCCCACCCCACTCCCCCCAGATAGCCCTAGCCCCACCCCACTCCCCCCGGACAGCCCCACCCCTACATGCACAGTCCCTCCACCTGGACAGCCCGCCTGGACACCCCCCCCCCCCTCGGACAGCCCACCCCCCCAAAACTCCCCACGTACACCCCCCCCCCCCCATCCCCTTGAAAACCCCACCCCACTCCCCCCATATAGCCCCACCCCCACCTGCACAGCCCCTCGGCCTGGACACCCCCCCCCCACTCCCAACCCCCCCTTGGACACCCCCCAGACAACCCACCCCCCATAACCCCCTCAGATAGCCCCTGGACAGCCCCACCACACCCCCATCCCCTCCCTACTCCCAACCCCCATCCCGGATAGCCCACCCCCCAAATCACTTCACCTTAAAAGAACCCTCAAAATACAAGCCTTTTTGTACATAATTTTATTTCTGTTCTGTTAAGTTTCTAATTTTCGAAAATCCTATACCTTTTTGTTTTATTAACAATTTTACAAGTTTTATTTTTTTAAAAAACAATCTAATTTATCTTTTTGAAACTTTGGATGGTCCCCTTACTAATGTTTTCTACAACTACAGACATGTCAGGGGAACAAGCAACACATCCACATCATCCATTTGAGCCATCTACATCTCAGAGTCGAGGTATGTTTGAATATAACTATATTTATTTTTTAGGAAATTGCTAAATATATATATATATATATGAACATCTATCAAATTATGTATAAAATTGTTTTCAATAGGATCGGACTCGAACGCTTCTTCCTCTCGCAAGAGAGGCTCTGTTCACGGCATTTCATCATGGAATTCCAACACGACCATTGATGTTTAATTTGATGATAGATTTCATCCTGTGGGACTGAATTCCCCTACATTTATCCATCAACTGGGTCATATCATACGTGACCCACATTGATTTTCATTGACCACAAGTGACTAGGCTTCAATCCCTCAGGATACATTAGATCAGCTTTGGAAAGAAGTTTAGGTAAGAAGACCATTTTAGTTTCTTTCCTATGATTAAAAAATATTAACATGTGTGATTTTTTTTCTTAAATAGAATAATCTAAAAATGTACCCTGATGAGTTTTGTCTGGTGTGTATAGGAAAATTTTGTAAGATGTGGAAATATTTTAAAGGCAAAATTAAGAGGGAGCACTGGGTACCAAACGTGGGTGCCCCAGACATTCCGGAAAAAGTCCTGAGAGGTGTTCTCTTATCTCAGTGGTGCGACTTAGTTGCATATTGGTCTAATGAGGCCATTGATGTTATTAAATTTATTTTGTTATATATATTTTCAAGAATGTGTGACATTATATTTGTTTGAAATTTGAATTAATTGAATGTAGGAGGTGTCAGCACGCCATTCTGAGAATCAAGCGTTGTAGGGACCACCTCACAGGGTCGGGACTCATCACATGTCTCAGATATGATATGATGTATTTATTATTCATTTTTAATTAATTATTTAATATGGTTTTGTGTTATATTTTTATATTTTATTGTTATATAGTTATGGGAGCAAGGTGCACCGACTGATAAAATGTCGGTGTGGAAGAGAACTCGTGATCGAAATGATCCATAGGCTGCAGCTCTTATAGTAAGTGTGTATACTCATTACCAATACTTACATGCATATGTATATAAACATATATATGTATATATATTTAAATGTTGCATAGGATCAATTTGAAACTGAGTTAGAACAGCTACCAGAGGACCAGCGACAGCTTCCCATGCAAAGGGATAAGATATTCCATCGCATTATTGGTCATGACGGGCATGGATATAGTTTGACCTATGGAATGGGGATTTCTTGTTTTGTAGTATCACGTGATGAGGTTTTTGGTCCTAATTTTTCTCAGATGACACAGTAGCTGTCAGATTTCAAGGCATGGTTGCGTGATTCGGAAGAGTTAAATGCACAATTGATCGCTAAGGTTAAAACACTATGGGAATATGTGCGTCCAGGTGATAGTGGAGGAGATCATACAATTCAGGTTTATACTGAATTTATTTGTTTTATTTCTATTATTTTTGTTATTAAAATATTTATAATTTTTATTTGTTGCAGGCCCCTAGCACACCGGAAGGAGGTAGGAGACATGACCACGCATGATGCATCATATTCACAAGGTGTGTTTCTTTTATATTTATTATTAAATTAATGTTATATATTGATTTAGACTTTAAATGTAGAATTGTTTGAGATTAGAACGATTTATGTTTTTAAAAAACTCCACAGTTTTTTAATTTTAAGAGTATGATCAGTAATTGGATACTTTATAATGATAGATAATTTCTTAGAATCCCCATTGGACGATAGGAATTAGGCTAGGTGACTCAATGGCCTATTGGCCTAAGGTCCGAATGTCCTACTGGATCTCATGGTAATTTCAAAGGGCTTGAACTTCTCTCACATATGATTTCTCTTATATTTTAATTGTTAGAGTTTATCTTTGTCTTGGTCTTGTGAAAACCCAAGTAGAGCTACCTCCTTTCCAAGATTATACAAATGATATTCATAATAAATACATGTATGAATTGTTCCATTTATTTTATTTCCAACAATGATTTTATTTTTCTTTACTTCTATTTATAATTATTTTCAGTTGGCATGTTCTCCCTCCACTTCACTTACTGCCTATCATGTTACACTAGACCCCATCTCAGTTTTGTTTAAATGTATTTTTGGTGTTTTTTGGATGGTGTTGGTGGATACATTCAGTATATATGGTGCAAATCGGTTGTTCTAGTTCACTTCTATGATTTCTAGTTGTTTTAGTGGTGGCATGTGATGTGTTTTGGTGTCCATCCTCTTATGGATTTTTTCCTTGTTGGTGTTCTTCTATTGGATGGTGTGGGATTATTCATGAGTCATGTTTGGTGTTTGTTTTGGTCTAGTAAAAGAGGTTCAATGTGATTCTTCTAAAAAATTGTTTTGAACTAGTGAGTTATTTCTACTATTGTATTATTTAATGTTGGTGTGGTGTTCCCAATGGATATGTCCAACTTCATGCATTAGCAGTGTTATGGGATCGATATTTTCACTAGATTTCTAGTTTTTTTTTCTTTGGATAGTTTTTCTATATAGTTTTATTGTTTTATCATTCATTCTTGATGGTTGAAGGGTGATACATCTTTCCCTATACTATTTGGTGAAGGTTATCCCTCAAAAATGGTGTGTTAAAGGTCATTTATGGTGGTCTGTGGTGGAAATATTTAGTGTGGATTTCTATTCATAAAGATTGTTGGTTTTCTAGAAGGATGGTGGATTCTATGGAGATATCATATTGGGATTCTATTCACGTTATGTATCAGCATTCATGAGTGGGATTTTGGTGGGGTGTTTGGGGTGAGTATGGGGGGGTGCTGTCCGGGGAAAGTTTTTTTTTGGGGGGGGGGGGGAGTTTTGGGGGTGGAGGGGCTATTCGGGGGGGAGTGTGGGGGTGGGGGCTGTCCGAGGGTGGGGGTTTTCTAGGGTGAGTGTGGGGGGGGGGGGTTGTTTGGGAGGAGTTTTTTTGGGGGGGGATGTCTGGGGGATATCTGGGGTGATTGGGGGCGCTATTCAGGGGGATTGTTTGGGGTGAGTGGGGGGTGTCCGAGGGTGAGTGGGGAGGGGTGTTTTCCGGGGGGCACTGTTTGGGGGGGGGCTGTTTGAGGTGAGTGGGGGCTATCTAGTGGGGAGTGGGTGCTGTCCTGGGCTGAGTGGGGGGGTGCTGTCTGGGGGGGTTGTCCGAGGTGAGTGGGGAGGGTCTATCCGGGGGAGTTTTTTTTGGGTGGTGGGGCTTTTCGGAGGTGGGGGATGGGGGGTTGTGTAGGGTGTGGAGGGGAGATGTTTAGGGTGGGGGCTGTCCGGGGGGAGTGGGGGCTATCCGGGGGTGGGGGGTTGTCCCGGGGGAGTTTTTTTTAGGGGGGTGGATATCCGGGGGGCACGTGAGGGGCTGTCTAGGGTGAGTGTGGGGGGCTATCCGGGGAGAGTTTTTTTGGGGGGGGTGTCTGGTGGGGGGTTATCTGGGGTGAGTGTGGGAGGGTTATCTGGGGGGGATGTCCGAGGTGGGGGTTGTTTGGGGATGGAGGTTGTCCCAGGGGAGCTTTTTTTGGGGGGGTGGCTATCTGGGGGGCATGTGAGGGGGTGTTCGGGGTGAGTGTGGGGGGGAGGGATGTCTAGGGAGAGTTTTGTTTTTGGGAGGGGGGTTGGGGCTATCTGGGGGGAGTGGGGGGGCTATCTGGGGGGAGTGGGGGCTATCCAGGGGGAGTTTTTTTTTTGGGGGGGGGAGGGGTTCTTGGGGTGGGAGGGCTGGGGGTGTTGTGCAGGGGGTGGAGAGGGGGTGTTCAGGGTGGGGGTTGTTCAAGGGGGGCTACTCGGGGGAGTTTTGTTTTGGTGGGGGGCTATCCGGGGGGAGTGTGGGGGTTGCAGGGGGTTGAGAGGGGGCTATCCAGGGGGGTCTATTCAGTACTAAACTTTACTCTATATAGTTCAATGTCGAGTGAACACAATAGAATGGTTGTCCAAACCTCTTTTCAAACCACCTCATCGTGTATGAGCAACACAGTAGGTCCCTACTAGAGTAGAGTACTAAGTCTAATGGCCTAATGTCAAAATTGGCCTAATGTCAAAATTGGCCTAATGGCCAATTGGATAAATGGAGGCTTGGCCAATTGGCCAAATTCCCAAATTCCCTAATGGCCTAATGGCCTAATGGCCTAATGGCCTAATAGCCTAACACCCCAATGCCCTAACGGCCTAACGACCGAATGGACAATTGGTCAAATGGACTACTTTTATAATTACCTAATGTCCTATTGGCCTAATGGAATGTTATCCTATTGGCCTAATGACCAAATAGCCTAATTCCATATTAGAATATTGGCCTAATGGCCAATTGGATAAATGGAGACTTGGCCAATTGGCCAAATTCACAAATTCCCAAATGGCCAAACGCTCTAACAGCCTAATGCCCTAATAGCCTAACGCCCTAACATCCAAATTCCCTAACAACCAAACACCAAATGCCCTGACACCCTAATTACCGAACACCCTAACTCCCTAACATCCTAACATCCTAATGGCCCAACGGCCCAATGACCCAACAACATCCCAATAGCCTAAAGAACATTACAATGGCCCAACGGCCGAACAACGACCCAACGGTTGAACAACAGCCCAATGGCCTAACAATGGCCCAATGGCCTAACAATAGCCCAATGGCCTAACAACGTCCCAATAGCCTAACAACGTCCCAATGGCCTAACAATAGCTTAACAACATCCCAACGGCCTAACAACAGCCCAACGGCCTAACAAAATCCCAACGGCCTAACAATGGATGAATGGCCTAATGGACTATTATCCTAATTACCTAATGTCATATTGTCCTAATGACCTATTAGGCTATTGGACTAATGGAATATTAGCCTATTGTCCTAATGATTAAATGGCCAACTGGTATATTAGCGTATTGTCCTAATGGCCAATTGGCTAAATGGAGATTGGCCAATTGGTCAAATTCCCAAATTCCCTAATGGCCTAACGACCCAATTTGATTCTTATAAATATATTTTCTAACTGAATAAATATTTCCAATTTTCATTTGCTTTGTTTAGTTGTTTATTTTGTATCTTATTGTAGGTTTATTAAAGAAGAATGTTAGAATGGATTGAAGCTATTTGGATCACTGGATATAAAGGAGTATGTATTTAATTTATTATTTTTGAGGATCCTGGTGTTTCTGCTATTTCAAATTGATTTTTTTATGATTTTTGCTATGTTTCTACTGTTTTTTGTTGTTTGAGAAGTGGTGTTGTAATTTTAAAAAAAATCCCAAGTTAGCAACCGCTAATGGCGGTTGCTAAGGGGTCCATTTTTTCCATGACCCAGCAGTCGCCATTAGCGGTCTCTGTAGGTCTTTTTTCACTTTATCTATAGCGACCTCCAATGGCGGTCGCTATAGCTCAGCCCAATAGCGATCGCTATTCGGCCAAGCCTTAGGTCACCTACAGAGACCTCCATTGGTGGTCGATGTTTCCCTACAATGACGGGCCTAATGCGACTGCCATTGGCAGTATCAAAGTGGTCTCTAAAGACCACTAGCGACTGCCAATAGCGGTCACTATTGGTATCATTTCTAGTAGTGAATAATATATGATATGATTAACTTGAGTATCTTAAATATATATTCATGGATTATATACGTGATTAATTGGTGTAATTCATGATGAAATATAGATCTTTCCTACTAATAGATATGATGTTATTTAAAAGGGGTTGTCATTTCAATGGGAGAACATTTAATAAAAGTCCTTATTAAATGAATATAAAACATGACACTCGTCTAATGAAAGATTTTGTTTTAAATATAACAAAAACAACATGATAAAAATTAACTTTGAGATCAACCATGTAAAAAGAAGAGATTAATTTAAGAAAATTATTATATTGGTAAATATCTTTAAAAAAGTTATCAAGTAATAAAATTCTATGTGTCAGAGAAACCCTTCCTTAGAAACCAACTGTTGAAGTCGTTAAACACTTGAATATTAATTCTTATAAGAATAAATAAATGATTCAATTAAGGTTTCAAATGAATTAGATTCCAATTTACTTGAGTATATTTAGTCACTACTCATATATTCAATGAAATTGAATATGTTAACAACTTTTTTAGACTATGATAAGATTCCTAGGTGTCTATTAACAATATAATATGTGAATAAATCCCATATGAAGATCTCCATGCATTAAAAATATGAAAAATATATAAAAATGAAAATTAATAACAATTTAAATATCATGTACCATTCAAAAAATAGCTTCGAAAACATATTCATATCATCTTTAAATGGGTTAAACTATCATAAATCAAGTGGTAGGTGAAGGTCACCCACCTCCAAAGGTATCTATGGGTCTATTGGATTTCACATCATGTGTACGAGACTCTCTTTCATACATAGTATTCAAGCACCTCAGTGTGATAATGAAAAAGAATATGAGAGCATAGGGCTAGGGAGTTTTAGCAAGGTTTCATATGTGTATACCCAGTGCTATCACATGGTAGTGGGTATTTATAGAACCCTCGAGGATACTCCTTGGGTGTTCAATCAATAAAAATTTCATTATAATGTATGAGTTAATGTATTTACCTACATGCATCATATTCATGAATAAATGAACCCCCATTTTTATTAACCCCATTAAATGATGATCTTAGGTGGAATAAATATGTGCATTAACATGTTTAATGTTTGAATACCAATGAGAAGTATCCTTTCCAAATGATTTGTAATATATGATTCATGTAAAGTAATTGCATGTGGATGAATGAATGGGATGGAAATAGAATATAACAATATTCCATATGATAACTATCAATTGTTTATAATGATTGGGACATGTAGTAGAAATAAATATCATTTCAATCTCACCTTGTGAAAATCTTAATAAAACTCTATGATTGGGTAAGGAAACAGAGTATCTTGAAAACTCATTTTATATGATATCACCCTATAGAAACCTTCAATTAGAATAAATGAATAACTTGGAAAAGGATTAAGTCTTTAGGTAATATTTAACTATTTTAATCTTTAAATTTCACTAAATCCACATATAATTTGTATCATTTCACCTTTTTATATATCATATATAATAACACATCAAACCATATCAAAAAATATATTTTTCTTATATTCCAAAACTCTTCTAGAAATCTATATTCAATTACACCATGTATCACATTGTATGTAATAACTTATGAATACTTATCCAAAACACTTTTGGATTTACAATAACACACTTTTAAAGAATATCTCTGAGTAAAACTTAATCCTCATTTATTTATGCATGAAGTGTGACCCCACAGTCCTTTATATCATTGATAAAAAGTATAAATCATTAGCTATATAAATTTAATCAAATAGAATCCTCTAGAAAATAATCAATTCGACTCAATCTATAAAGGGATTTGGAATGATCTCCATCAAACACATGTATCTCTATACCTGCATCAATTAGTCACATTTCATGCTAGCATTAATTCTCATATGTTCCCTTTATCTAAGACATAAATTGACCATGGGATATGGTGTATATAAATATCGTATATCCAAACCATATATTATTGTCTCTCTATGTATAGGATTACCCGATCAATGAATACATCACATGGCATTCGTCTTTATAGATGAGTACATAACATACCCCTTATCCTCAAAGATAATCACATCATATGTAAAATATAGGTTTAGACACACCCTTCCGAGTCAAGATTAATCCAGAGATAATATGTTATTATTGGCACACAATAGAAAAAATCTCATCTTCATTGAGCTTGAATCTAAGACATGGTCATTAACATACCTAACCACCCCCTAATTAGCTAAGCTACAATGGATTATATAAGAAATAAATCAAATTATGAACATTCACGTTTCAGGAATCCCAAAAACCCTAGGTAATGGGGAAAAATATGGTACATGTACCCCTATTATACTAGAGATATAACTTATAATACTCCATGTGGCATACCTAGTGGTTCATCCATCACACAAAAAGAAACTTTTCCTTTCTTTTTTACCATGTGATCATACTATGTATCTCTATACGAGAGTCCTTATCATGCTAGATTTAACATTTCATCATAAGATATAAAACTCCATGAAAAATATAGGTTAGGGATAACTCAATATTTACTTTAGTAGGTCAATTATCATTAACTCTAAATCAATATTTTTTATTTTCAAATAAGACCTATTTTTAAATAAGTTGAGAGGGAACTCTTACATAACCCCGAGGCCTAAAATACATAACTTGAAGACCCATAGGCACAAATTCCTTACATATTTGACCTGAATTCACTAAAAAATCCCCCCATAAGAACCTCTTTTATGTCTTATCCTAGATCACCACTTGAAAATACAGGTGACCTATCCTTAACCCATGCAGAACTGTGTGGGGCCTAAACTTAGTGGAATGTCTGCCTTGTAACTCCACTATATTATGTCTAGTTAGCTCCACATAGTGACTTCTTACACTCTGATCCATCATCCTAAGGCTACTCTAGTATAATCAAACCATCATAAATTAATTGATAAGATTCCCAATGTTCTGAATTTCTAATACATGACCCAAAAGATAAATTTGGGTCAATATTACCATTTATATAGTAATTAATATCTATGAAGAAATAAGGTTTGAATATTGGTGAGTTTTAGGAATAATATTCTTAATGTTAAACTACTTGAACATATTCAAACTCTTATACACCGCAACATTAAATATTACGATGTCAACTTCTTGTTGTCTACTTATAATAGTTTATATGTTTAACATCATCATACTTGGAACCCTATTCGATAAAAAAAATCCTTGAAATAATGTATCTATTTACATTATTATTTACTAGTACATCCTAAAATATTATAGGATAATGTGAAATTCACTTTTTCTATAATAATCCTTTAGGAAATAGTGATATTCACTTTTTATGATAAATAAATGTAATTCTTGCAATTTTCTTTACCATCACATATCCTAAAATATTTATGATATAAGTGAAGATCACCTTATACTGGTATAATTTGTTAAATTTGAACTTATCTAAGTCTAAAAACACTCTCACTAGCCTCTTAGAAATTATATTGTCATTAGAAAATCATGCTAGGATATATAAACTCTTAAGGTTTAGGAAATAAGTATTATTTCATTTTAATAGGTATATTTAATAAATAAACTTTATTTCTATATCATATATGATATACGATGTGTTTGGATAACTTCCCCTAAAAATAATACTCTATTAAAGTATGTCATTAAAGGGTGGTGGGAAAATTTTACCTCATATTTTATTAATAGTTGGATAAACATATTATCATGTATAAATTTTTTTATCTTTATCTTATTCTCAAAACTTGTTATAAAATATAATGAATAATAAATCATTTATATAAAATTAATCATTTTATATTGTTCAAAACTACTATTTAATAATTAAAAAATTCTCTTATCATATAAAATAAATTGGATGAAGATAAACATCCTCTGCTTATATTCATCTGATCTTAATAAATAATTTTATATTCAAATATTTTATATAAAAAGTTTTTTCTTTATCCATTGAATAAAAACTATAATCTCTATCAATTATTCCTTTTAATTTTAACTCATATACATTTAAAAAACTTTTAAATTATACATTTGGTATCACATACCCTTAAAAATAAAAGAATCAATTTCTATAGCACCGATACTTGACATGGAAATTCCGTGGAGTTTCAAAAACTCATTTAGGTATCCTGAAGAATTATATCTTCTGAAATTATCACTCATCATTCCTAATTTTACCTTTAGGTTTTAATAACCTTGATTGGATATAAGAATAAACCTTTTTGTACTATCCAACTAACTTTCTTCCTTTAGATTTGAACATTTATGCACTTTTACTATCTACACAGCACCAAAACTCAAAAATCATATTCTCTATTCATATATTCTCAACACTTAATAATATTGGATACGATATTCTTAAATTTATTCATATTGTTGAAATATTTCCATATATTAAAATATAATTAATTACTTAACCAAAAAATCCTTAAAAATCTCTAGTCCCACCAAGTCATTAGAAAACTCAATCATATTGAATATATGTGTAGAGACTAAAAATTACTTAGGTCATTTTTCATATTATTTCTTTTAAACCTTTAGTGAATCATACTATACTTCTCATAATCATTTGGATTCACCTATTGAATAATTGAAATAGTTTTTTGCTCAATAAATTTTTACTTTAACACATATAATTTTTCTTACTTAAGATCTCTTTTTAATTTTCCAGTAGAAAGGGTTGCTTGAATTAAGATTATCCTTCCTAAGGATTAATCTCAAAGTAAATTTTGATGTTGATGATGTTATTTATCTATGAAAAAACCTCTTATTGGATGATTATCTTGTTTTATTTTCATTTAATAAGGTATTTTACTAAATAGAAACCCATTAAAATTATGAACCCTTATAAATTCATCACATCTATTAATATAAAAAGATCTATATTTCACTAAAAATGAGTCTTTTTTTTAATTCTTCTCACTACTTAGTTTTATTGGTAGGTCATCATTCCAATAATATCATATATGACTCTTGGATGGTCATTATTAAAACTCTTTGTCCAATCCATAAAGTGGATAAACCCAACTCTATTCAACTGTATTCTTAATTCCTAATGTTTCTTAGCTAATTGTAACACAAATAAAATACTAAGAATAAACTAAAAAAATATAATCCATAGGCACCTTTATTTTTAATAGCCTACTCAAGTATGATCTAGTAGAACTCATTTATTTCTTTCCTAACACAAGCTAATCCAGGGGAACCCCTCTTTAGCATGAAACTACCCATTCAGATGATTGAGGTTTTGAAAGGTTCCACTTTGGAAGGAATCTAACAATTAATATTTTAAGGGGGATTAATCACACCTACTTATCTCATAGTATTCCCTTTTATGCATACATTCTTATAATAATTTAGTTAGGAATAATATTCCCTCACCCAAATATGACCAATCCATATTTATTTTTCACCTTTTACACAACCTATAAATTGTGTTACCCACACAAAAATATAATCCAAACATATTTAAAAATATCCAAATTCAACTCATGTGTAAGGTACGTGAACTCTTCTTGTAAATTTTTATAATTATATGAGACTAAAAATCTCAACATGAGTAAGCTCATAGTGATAGATATCCAACCCCTGTATTTCTAGAACAAATCATAGCCTCTAGGCCAGTGGTAAGTTTGACTCCAATTACTTATCCTTAGGGATATTTTACTTAATAGACAATGCAATTCATCATAAAACTAAAACCAAACATTTATAAACTATAATCAACAACTAAATTAAAGCTAATGATTTTAATTATAAACTTTGGTTAAGGTAAATGAAAACTAAATATTATGTTACAGTGGATGGTATATAATTTAGAGCATCAAAATTTTATAAGAAGTAGTTAGACACCATAAACTAGATCATACACATATTTATAACTTATAAACAATTCATAACTATGAATAAAGTAGAGTTAAATATTTAAATAAATGAACACTTCATATATTTAAACATAATATAATTATCTATGAACAATTATTAAAATAAATCTACTTATAAACACTTATAATTTGAACTTTAACATTATGGAAATTTGATATTTTTTAATATAAACTCTTTATATTCATTCCATAATATGAAAATTTTCATATTATTCACTATATGGCATTTTTCCTTAAAATATATGATATTTCTATGAATTGTAAACATTTTAAAACTCAATTTATATTATGTATACTATTTATATAATCTAAAAATATTATACTTAAACATTATTTAAACCTTGATCATATCAATCATGAAAACACTTTTGATGTAGTTTAAATAATATCCCAAAATAAATCCTCCATTTAATTAAAACAATATGAATTAATTTTTAACAATTCATAAATATTTATAAACTCTTTATATTAAGGCCTTATTTTATAATTTTAAAAAGTTTTTATAAATTACTCTTTATTATTTATAAGTAGGATAATTATCCATCAAATATAAAAAAATGTATAATGGCGTAGCTCGACTCAAACGGTGATGAAACCCTAGCTGATGCATGATGATGATTCCCCCCCCCCCTTCCCGGAGGTGGGAAGGGGGATGATGGCCTGCCGATGAGGTCTCAAACCCCCTTTTTACCTTTCTCTAATCCTCTGTATCTCTCGGAGTTTCCGGTGATAGCGGTGAGTCTGAAGGTGTCGGATCTCCCTCTTGGTAATCCTCATCTCCCGATCTCGGTGTCGGAGTTCTCTGAAGCAACGAGTCATCTAGAACTAACTCTGGTGGCTAGATTCAATTTTTGTAGACCATCAGTTGATGATTTCAATAGGTTTGTATTTTGGGAAATGGGACCTGCAAGATCAAGCGGTCGTTGGCCTTTTAGATAGTTGGAATTTGATGATACGCTTTGCCTTAGAGGAAGACCGGATTCGGGCATGGGCTAATGCACCCAGGCGATGCAACGGGTGTAAATTTCTTCTCCTTCAATGGAAGTTTGATCTCTGTATGGGTCACGATTCAGCCTTCATCCCGATTTGGGTAAGTTTCCCTCATTTACATTTACCTTTCCAAAATCCATCAATTATGCTCTTGCTTGGGAACTTGGTTGGTCGATTATTGTGCTCTGATGCGCGAACAGCCACAGTGAGTCACCCGGTCAATCCTTGACTGTGTGTTGAGGTGGATATCTCAAGACCTCTAGTTGAATGGGTTTGGATCTTTGTGGGTCAGGAATTCATATAGAAGTAGGTTGTGTTTTACGAATCGTGGATTGGTTACTGTAATACCTACAATAGGTTGGGGCATTTAGATTGTAAGTTCCATGATAGAATTGTCAGTAGGAGGTCTCCAGACCTGGAGAAAAGGATAGGAAAACTTGTTGACAAGAGGAGGAAGTCTACTATTGATGATCGGGTAGGCAATGAATCTAGAAGTGGTCCCCGAGCTGCAACTTTTCTGGCAAAGATAGTTGACTCCGCAAATCCTCTGGTGTTTGTGGTGCTAAATAGACTGAAGAAGGACATGCAATGGGGGGATGTTGCCAAGGGAGATGCGGACAGAAGTGATGCTGCTACTGGCATGGTAGCAAGCACACCGGTGGCTGCAGGGGAGAGGCAGGAAGATCCAGGGGTCAATAATGATGGCATGTATCCTCTTGATCGTTGTAAGAAAGAAGGTGGCTTGCTTGAAGGAGCTGTTGTTGTGATGGAGTGTGGCAGTGACAAGATGAGCAATGGGAAGTAGGGGTCTTCGATGGAAGATGGGGATGGCAGGCTTGCTGTTACAGTGGTGGAATGTGGTGTTAGTCTACCTTTGGGGGAGCCAAGAGTCTGTGAACGGGATTTTTAGGATAATGGTGTGATGCTCTCGGTGTCCATGAGGAACCGCTTTCAAGACCTGGAGACTGTGAGTGTGGATGCCAGCATGCAGGCTCAGAATGAGGATGAAGTGATTGGTGAAGTGGAGAATGGGTTATGTGCAGGGTAGGATGATGATGTAGTGCATGAGGAAGTGGGAAATGGGTCTTGTGCAGGTCAGAAGGTGTTGGTCCAACCACATTGTGTTTCCATGATTGATACGGGTTACCAGATTCAGCAAAGTCAGATGGAGCAATATCAACAGATGCAGGTTCCTGGGAGATGGGGGGATGTGTTTTATAGTGAAAAGGAAAATGTGGGCTCAGTAAGACCCTCATATAATGATGTTGTTTGGGGAGGGAAGAAGATTTTATCTAGAAATCAGGAGGAGACGCATGTCTCGCAACGAAGACGGTTTAGGAAGGACTACTCCTATCAACTAAAGACAATGCCAACTAGATCCTCTATCTGTAAATAAGGTAGACCAATCTCTAACCAATTTAATAATGAATTTATTTTGTTGGATCAGTTGAACCTTAGAAGAAAGTATGCCAAAGTTTTGAAGCACTATGACAGCTCGGAGTGGGAATCGGCGACTGTGGAGGAAGTTTTTTATCATGGAGATGGTGATGGGGTTGGTTTTGATGTGTTGTAGTGGTTGTGTTTGGCATGTGGTTCTTGTGTACTGAACTTTTCCTTTTTTAATAAATGGTCGGAGGTTTTCCCTCTGGCTATGCTTTTTGGGTACTCTTTATGATTTATAAATAAACACATTATTTATTAATCATTAGGCTTTACATATGAATTTATAAAAATTATTTAATATTAACTCATAATATTTAAATAATATTAATTAAAAAATGTTTCATAAACATTTATTAACTATTTTATAATTCTTTATAAATTTATAAATATTCCAAAAATACCCTTTTTTATTATTTATAAACTATTTATTGATAATTAATTAAATTTATAATTGAATTTTAGGAAAAAAATTATACAATCAGAATTTGTAAGTTGATATATATCGTAAGCTGTAGTATAAATTTGTTATCAATCATATTTTATGACTGATAATTTTGATTCTCCATATGATAGTGGTTATAGTATTAAATGATATGTTTCATATTTTTTTATGATGTGATTTTTTGTTTTGGTAAAACACAATGTAGAAATCATATATTATGATGGTAATGATTCATATTCTATGACCTTAAGAAAACCCATTAGTGTCAATTATTCTATATCTTATAATATCATATGTCGTACACTGTGATATAAAATCCAAACAACAAATGAACTGACCATATTTTATTACTATTAAGATACATGAAATATGATATTTATTTATTTATTTCAATGCATGGTTTCATAAATCCAAGAACATGGGATATGATTTAATACCAATGAAGAGATTCTTATGTGTCTATTATCAATGGTGGAAGTGAATGAATCCTATACCAAGATCTTCATGCATTAAAAATATAAATAATGTGTAAAATTGTAAGTAAATAACTATTATAATATGATGTACCATTCATTTAATATATTCTATTCCATCTTCATGTCATCTTCAAATGGTTTTGATGATTATCACTCAAGTGTCAGAAAAAGGCCTCCCCCTCTAGAGGTATCCATAGGTTGACCACATCACAAGTCATACATGTAAGACTCTCCTTTATTCATGGTTTACTAGCACCTCAATATGCTAAGTAAGAAGGGTATGAGAAAATATGGTTAGGGAGTTTTGGTCAAATTTCATACATGAATAATAACTACCATCACATGGTAGAAGGTCTTTATAAAACCCTTGATAGCACTACTCAGGTGTTTGAGAATTATCTCATACATTAAAATTAATGAGTTAATATATTGGTCTACATTCATTATATATGAATAAATTAACTCCCCATAAATTCCATCCCATGAAATGGTCCATTAAATAATAGCCTTAGGTGGAAGAAATTTGAACGTTAACATGCTTAGTGTTCAACTACCAATGAGTTGTAACCTTGAAAAAATGAACCATAATATAAAATTTATGGAAAGGAATTATATAGGGATGTATGGATAGCATGGAAATAGTATATAAAAATATTCCATACAATACCTATCAATAATTCAGTATAATTGGGACATGAAGTAGTAACAAATCTCATTCCACGCTCCCTTTATGACATTCCCAGTCCTACTCTATGATTGAGTAAGGTAGTAGAGTGGTATGCAAAATCATTACCTATAATATCACCTAATATAAGCTTATTATTATCCTAAATACATCAAATGAAAAATTATTAAGGCTTTAAGGAACATCTAACTTCTTCATACTAGAGGTTTACTTATGGATTATTCTAGAAAATGAATTCATATTTTTATCATCAATGGAAATCTTCTAAAAATGTGAATTAGTTCAAGAAATTTTTACCCTATATTTTATAACTATTGAGATTATATGGACTATGTCATGTGTTGTTCAAGTTCTAGTATTATACCAATATTAAAAATGGGTAAATTTCCAAACTAGAAGAATAAAAGTTAGATTGAAATCCTAACAATGTTTCTTCGAGAAAAAAACAAAGTTCATTGAAACCTAAATGAGGTTTTAGGAAAGAGGATTAATGATTTTATAGGATTTAATTGTTCAAGATGCTTGGAGGGGTTTTTGAAAATCCACAGAATGTCCATGTAAGGTATCGGTGTTATAGAAATTAATTATTTAGTTTTAAAGGGTATGTGATATCAAATATATATTTTAAAAATTTTATGATTATTCAGGAGTTAAAAATCAAGGGAATAATTGATATTTTTTTTAGTTTTTATTCATGTGATAAAGAAAAGAGTTTCTATAACAATTATTTGAATGTAAAAGAATATATCAGGCTTAAATGGATATAAGTAAAGGATGTGTATATTCATATCATATCAATTATATTATAAGGGAATTTATTTGTTAACAAAGTATTTTTATGAACAATATAATATAATGGATTCAATATACATGTTTTATGATTCAAAAAATTATATAACATGTTTTTAGAAGAAGATAAGGATATAAGTGTTTTATCCATGATAAAGGAGTTTATCTAGTATTTTTATTAAAATATGAGAAATTAAGATTCCACCACCATCAGTGAATTATTTTAAATAATAATATTCTTTTTTAAAAAATGATTTAAACACATAGAATATTATATATGATATATAAATGATATATTTTTTGTTAAATATTCATACCTTATGAAATAGTTTTTATTTCTTAAACATAAAAGAGTTTGAATATATTATAAATATATTATAAAGATAATATGGTGCCTAAGTTTGAAAACTCGGATAATTTAAATAATAAATAAATTCCAATTATTATTATTATTCTTTATTATATTTTATGGATTCATTTCCACTATACTAATTTTAACGAAATTTTCAGTCAAAAACGATACATCTTTTTCTAACCAAACTGTTTTTCCTCAATTATGTGATTTTATTTAAAAGTTAAATTCCTAAATTTTATAAATTTAATTTGATAAAAAGGAAATAATTTTGTATATATTCATATAAAAATTATATTAGGTTTAATTTTTTTGTTTTTTCTAAAAAGATTGATTTTTTGGTGAATAATGAAAAATATCAATTTTCATAAAAATTGTCATTTATTTTCTAATAGTTAATAAGTATCATTTTATTTTGGATTTATTTTATAGTAAAATAATCCACAATTGAATAAAAATAATCTAATTAATTTCATATTAATCATAATTATAATTTATTTTGGTATAAATTTATCTTTTAGGCTTAAAAATGCATTTTTCTAAAATATGGTTTTTTTTGTGTTTTGTGAACTTATATTTAAATTATTTTCTTTTAATTTTTTGAATTTAATATTTAAAAATGAATTTAATATTTTTAATTATGAGTTTAAATTTATTAATTAGTTCAATTTCATTATTGGTTATAATGAATAGTTACCATGGTAAAAATTATTTACCATAGTAAAGGGTCACATGGGTTAATTATGGTAAAAACTAAGTGATAAGGTCAAAAAATATTATATTAATTATTATCGTATGAACTAATTTTGATCATTATTACCTTATCTTAGAACATTAATTTATTTAGTTCCATTTTCCCCTGAGTAATACATTTATAATATTTAAAAGTTAAGAATAATTACAAGAGTTTCACTACCCTCACTTGTAAAAGGGAACCTACTCTCCTATCTTATTCACATATTTTGATCCATTTAAAACAAAAAATATCTATCAAAATACCTTAAAAAATTCATCCCCATGTCCTAGATGTTCTTTAATAACCAAAGGACCGAACCTAAAAGGATTAAGGTGTAATCCAATGGAGGTTTTCAATGAATATGTATACCTCTTAACTGAGTGTTTTCATGTTTATTTCTTCTTTTACCTCATAAAAATATTCTTTAACCATGATGATATAATAACATTAGTATATTTAATATAATTAAATTTTATTATATTGATGTAAAACCCCTTTTTAATATCATTTTCCATCCTATGAGAAATGGAATTTTTGCTCATGCATATGTATGGACTACTACCTCCACAAAGCGATGTGTTTCATTTTTCATCACCGGCTCATATGGATAGTTAAAATGATGGATAAAAGGAATATATATGATATTTATAAAATTATTATTATTTTTAAAGATAAAATATTAATAAAATTCTTACCCTTACATCTATTTGAAAATGATAATGTCGCATGTGCGTACGTGTGGACTACCACCTCCACAAAGTGATGTAATTTATTTTCTGCTACCACCTCACATAAATGGTCATAAGGATAAAAATAATGAATAAATATTAAATTTATAAAATATTTATGACTATTTAAAAGTAAAATCTTATATAATTCATTTATTTTCCACCAAGAATATAAATTAAAATGATGTTAATGTGTATGTACGGACTACCATCTCTAAGAAATAATGTGCTTCATTTTTCATGAACACCATACATGGACTGTTTTAAAAGTTTATTTAATGTAAAAAATGATAATTATAACATTTTAAAGATTCTATATATGATTTAATATTTATCCATTTGACCATGGTCAATGCACTAATGGTATTTTCAGGTTATAAACTAAACAACCCCAAAACGACCAGTGTAAACTTAACCATTTCCATAAATAAATTAGTTGTGGTAATAAATGAAATAAATGGAATAATAATAAAGAAATTAAAATAAAAATGGTTATTAATAAAGTAAAAAAATAATATTATTTTCTAATTCTAGAGTTGGCTAACATATTAAGTTTTATGGGACTTAATGTAATGAATTTTTATTTAAAACCTTGTTTTAAAGTATTCCTTTCATTTATTTCTCCTCTATATCCACATTCTTCAAAATTTTATAAGAATTATATTTTTTGTACATAAATTTTTTTTAAAGTTATTTTTCAACTAATTTTTACTTTATTTAAAAAAAAATCAAAATGTAATATATTTAACATTTACCGTAGAGGTTATTTTGACTTTTTACCAAAGTGGAAAAGAATGTTTTTAACATATACAGTTCAATCACCTTATCCTACCATCATAGACATTATTAATTATAAATATTACCCTATAAGTTTTCATTTTTTTTCAAATAATATAGTATTATCATTCCTCTAGGAATATTTCTCTTAAATAGCTTTCAAAAGAAGTGGATATCTCTTTGTATTTTAAATTCAAATGGAATGTGATTTTCCTTATGGGTTAAAATGAGTTTTTAATGGTTTTTATGATGAAAGGTAAATGATTAAAAAAAATTAATGATATGGTACTTTATAATTATATATGATGATGGGTGACCCTAATATATCTCATGAAGTTGGTTGATCCCGATATAGCTCTTTGATGAATTGGGTAATGATTAGTCTTCAAAGGATAAAAATAAGGGTGATAACACAATTTTTTACTCTTATGGAATTAACTAGTAATCATTTATTATGACATGTGTTTAACATGAGTGAACATGGGTTATGAATATGGTTCTCTAAGATAATTATTTCATTCTTGATAAGGTTTTTTATAGAAATATTTTTATTTAATGAGGAAAGAAAGGTTTATAAACTTTTAAAGGTAAATGGTTTATTTTTCAAGGAACATTTTCATGAGTATTAATATATATATATATATATTGTTTACTTTATATTTTTCTATGATTATAATGGGTTTCAATGTTTCTCTATGAGAAAAGGTTGATTTTATCACGTGGGTATGTTTTATTTATGTGATAAAAGTTTTATTGTAAAAAAAGATAACCATTTTCATGGGTTTTTATGTTTTTCACTGTATTAATAGGATTCAATTATTTTTACATCTCTTTATAAGCTCTATTTTTCTCATACCATATTTTTAATTTTTTTTTAAAGGATATAAAGATGAGTAAAAAAATATATCAATGTAAATATTTCCACTATGGTGAATCATCTTAAAATAAAAATAAGGGTCTTGAATGAAATAGGGGTATAGATTTAAGAACCAATTTTATAAAAAAAATGTACATTGTGTGTCAGTATTCCCTATATAATGAAATGGTTTTCATAATTCTCTAAAACTATAAACCTAAAATATCAGGGGAATATAATAAATTACAAAACATGTTATAAATCATTTAATTATGGGTTGTTTATGATGCACAGAATTTTAGTTGGTATCATAGCAAAGGTTTGGATAACTTTAGTGGTTATAGTGATGTTAAAAGAAACTTTTAAAATATTATGATTTATAGTTATATTATCATGAGATATATTTTCATGATTTTTATGTTTCTTCATCCTATCTATTTCTATTCATAATGGTTTGTATAAAAGAAATAGGGCATCTAAAGTAAGAAGGCATCAAGGGAATAATAACCTTCTAAATCAGAAACCTGGAATGGTTGGAATATAGCATTTTATGTTAGTGTTATATTACTTGATATATGCTATTAATTTTGGAACCCATGAAATAAAGTGACTAAATTCTCTACATAAAAACATGTCACTATTGTAGAATTTCAAGAAACAGTACTCTCCAGATTTCAATGGATATTTAGACCTAGTGATACCTGAAGGATAGATAAATTAATTAGAGAATATATTTGAATTTTTAGGTGTTTAGGAACATAAAAAAGTAACACTTGTAATTTATAACTTCAAAGATGAATTCAATCAATGGTGGTGTGTGATTAAGAATACTAAGGAAAAAGGTGATATTTATGTCATGGAGTGAACAATATTTAAAGATATTTTTTATGAGAAGTATTTTCCTAAAGTTATTAGACTTATAATGGAAATAAAATTTATGGAGTTGAAGTAAAAGGAAAAAGTATCAATGGCCATTATGAAAAAAAAATTATTAAACTTTACAAATATTCATTGAATTTAATTCTAGACTATGAGAGTAAAATTGATAAATTTTACACAAGGCTAAAACCATTTTTATGAAGGTTGTTAGCCTATTTTGAATTTAAAGTTTATGAGAATGTTGTTTATTATGATGATAAAGTTGAGATGGAGTTTTCCGACACTTATGAACTTTGTGACAAAAAAGTTAAAAATTGGTCAAAGTGGAAAGAAATAGAGATTAATTCAACATATAAATATGAAGGTAATCCCCCCATATGTTACAAATTTGGTAAAATACATTTTAAACAATGTTTGATAGGATCAGGAAATTGTTACCAATGTGGTAAGCCCAGTCATTTGGCTCATAAATGCAAGGAAAAGAGTTATGATCATACCAGTAATTGGAAATAAATATAGTTAGTAGGAAGTGAGATGCTCTAGTTGTAATTAATTCAGTCATTACACTAACTCATTTTTTAAGTTAGTTACTCAAGGTTGGAATCATTAATATTGGAAGAATAAAAGTGTATAAAATATTTTTCTACTTCTGTAGTAGATATTGGACCATAAAATGAAGTGGTGTTTGGTACATTACTTGTTCATTCATATTATTATAATGTTTTATTTTATTTAGGATCTACACATTATTTTATTTCTGGGAAATTTTCAAGTAGAGTGGAAATACCATCTCAATAAATGAAATGATAAATTTTGTTAAAAACTCAGAGGGGCAGTATTAAAGAAAAAATAATTTATAAGAATCTTCATATAATAATTTTTTGGGTTTTTTCCTGAAATCCTTATTGTATTAACTTTAATGGAATTAAATTATATTTTGGGTAGGGATTAGATTTCAGTTTATCATGATAAGATAGATTTTAAAGATAAATAATTTGTATTAAATTTTTAGAGTGAGTTTCAATTTGTATTTAATAATGATTTCTTACCTTTGATAATATATCAAGAAGATAAGAAAGTGATTAAATATGGGGGTGAAAGTTATCATTTCACGCATTTTTGAAAATAAAGAAATTTTTCAAATTAGTGATGTTTCTATAGTAAAGGAATATATAGTTTTATTTCTTGATGATTTTTCTAGTTTTATTCCTAATAGAGAGATTGAAATTACTATTTACTTAATGTCTGATTCTAAGAAAATTTCAATGCCCCTAATAGAATGGATCTAGTAGAAATCTTTTAATTAAAAAAGAAGTTATAAGGTTTACTTGATGAAGGTTTCATTCACCCTAGCACTTCACCTTGGGGTAAGCCTATTTTGTTTATTAAAAAGAAGGATAGTTCTATGAGGATTTTCATTGATTATAGAGCACTCAATAACATCAATGATAAGAAAAAGTATTCATTTTCTCATATAGATGAATTATTTGATCATATCTATGGTGCTCAGTATTTTTCAAATATTGATATTAGATCTGAGTATCACCATCTGAAAGTGAAGGAGGAAGAAATTCTGAGGATAGTGCTCCATACTAGGTATGGCCATTATGAGTTTGTGGTTATTCCTTTTGGATTGATGAATTCACTTGCTATATTTATGGATATTATAAATATAGTTTTCCATGGGTATTTAGATAAATTGTTTATGGTTTTAATTGATTCCATTCAAGTTTATTCTAAAATTTATGTGGAACATGATAAAAATATAATCATTATTCTATGGATGTTAAAATAAAATAAATTATATGGAAAATTTAGAAAATTTATATTTTGGTTAGCATATATTTCTTTCATTGGGAATACTATTTATAAATATAGAATAATTGTTGATATTAATAAAAATAAATTAATAGAATAATGGACGTTACATAAATTTCACTGAGATTCAAAATTTTCTTGGATTATCAGGTTACTACCAACGTTTTTTTTTTGAAAATTTTGTCTGATTATCTAGCCCACTAACTAAGTTAAATCGATAATGAGTTAAATTAATTTGTAAAAAGGAATGTTATAATGTATTAAAAAAATTAAAGTACGACTGGTTAATGCTATGGTGTTAGCCTATACAACATAAAATGGTAAAAATTTTATTTACAGTGATGGTTATATAAAGGAACTTGGTTGTATCTTGATGTAATATTATCAGGTAATTAGATATGTTTCATATCAGTTGAAACTCCATGAGAATAATTACCCTAATCGTGATATTGAGCTATTAGTGGTTTTTTTTGCTTTAAAATTTTAGAATAATCTTTTATACGGTGTAAAATGTGAAATATATACTGGCTATAAATGTTTAAATTATGTTTTTTCTTAAAAATATTTCAACATATGTAAGATAGTATTTCTAGAACTAATAAAATATTATGACTTCATGATTCTTTATTATCTAAATAAAGAAAACAATGTATTTTATTCATTGAGTTGAAAAGATAATGTGCTATTAACCATATTATTTTTAGAACATGATCTTATGGTTAATTATTTAATTAATGTTGGATTATAAATTTTGGATGCAAGAACTCCATAATTTTGGTTAAGGTGTCAGTACAATCATCTTTTTTAGAAAGAGTTAAGAATGCTTAAAAATAAGATCATGATTTCAAGAAATGGTATAATTGGTCAATAAGGGTATGTTTCCTGAATTTAACAAAAATAAGGTGTTATGAGATTAGGAAGTAGTTTTTGTGTGCCAAGTGAATCCCAATTTAAAAGTTAATTGTTAAAAAATTCTCACAACTCTTTTTTTTATATTCATATGGTTAGTATTAAAATATATAGAAAACTTCCGGAGTATTATTAATGGGGTATAATAAAGAAATATATTATTGATTTTTTCATGAAATGTTTGAATTTTCAACATGTTAAATCTTAATGAAAACAATCAAAGGGGATTCTTTATACATTTATAGTTCTTGAATAGAAATGGGATGATATATCCAAGGATTTTTGGGTGTTATTACAAAATACATCTTGATGTAAAAATTTGATTTAGGTTATTATTGACTGTTTGACTAAATTTTTTCATTCTATTTCTATTTGAGATAGTATGTATTTGGATCATCTATTTACACATTATCTTAAATATATAGTATAATTACATGTAGTTACTATCTCAATTATATCTAATCAATATCATAGATTTTACTTAAATATTTAGAAATGAAATTATAATTCATTATGTACTGAATTAAATTTCATTTTATAATTTTATCCTCAATCTAACGGATATTTGAAGTGAAAAAATTATAAATTGTAAAATATGGTTTGGTATTTCTCATTTTATTATCAAGTAAGTTGGGATTAACATCTCTCATTGGTTTAATTTTCTTATAATAATAGTTTTTATTCTATTATATAGATGAAACCTTTTGAGGCATTATATAGAAAGCAGTGTTGAACTCTAACATATTGGGATGAAGTAGGTTGAAGGAAATTTTTGGGTCTAAAATTGGTAGAAAATATGATCAAGAAATAAAATATGATTTATCGCTATATTAGGATAGATCAGAGTAGGTAGAAAATTTAATCATGTTATTGATGGGAAGATATCTCATTTGAGGTAGTATATCATGTTTTTCTTAAAGTATATCCTTGAAAAGGTGTTGTGTATTTTAGAAGGAAAAGAAAATTAAGTACATGTTATTTTATTCTATATGAAATTATAGAAAAATTAGGATCATTTTCATACTAAGTGGCCTTACAACAAATTTTATCTCAAATACCTGATGTGTTTCATGTTTCATTGTTAAGGAAGTACATAACTGATGAATCTCATATCTTGATCTGTGGATTAGTTTAGTTAGAAGAGAATATTTCTTAACAGGCAAAAAAGTTTTAGATTCTAGATCACAAATATAATATTTTTTGGAATAATTTTAATAATATCATTAAATTTTTATGGAAAAACCATATGATTGAAGAAGCAATATAGGAATCTCAAAAGGCTTTGAGGGGAAAATACCCTCACCTTTTTAACTAATGAATAAAATTGTGAGGATGCAATTTATTAAAAGAGAAAGAATGTACTAACCCAGGTAATGTTAATGACAAATAAATTTTATTTATTATTAATATTCATGATTATATTTTATGGATTCATTTTCACTATTCTAATTTTAAGCAATTTTTCAGAAGAAAAAATATATTTTTTTTTAAAATGTTTTTAATGAATTATGGGGTTTTATTTAAAATTTAAATTTATAAATTTTATGAATTTTATTTATTAAATTGAATTAATTTTTTATATCATCATATCAAATTCATATTAGGGTTAATTTTTCATATTTTTATGAAAATATTGATTTTTGGGTGAATAGAAAAAAAATACAAATTTTATAAAAACTATCATTTATTTTCAAGTATTTAAAAAGTACCATTATGTTTTTAATTTGTTTAAAATTAACATTAGTCCAATTTTACTAAAAATAATTCAATTAATTTTATATTAATAATCACTATACTTTATTTTTTTATAAATTCATTTTTAGGCTTAAAATGCATTGTTCTTTAAAACGTTTTTTATTGCGTTTTGTGAACTTATATTAAAAGTAATTTCTTAAAATTATAAAAATTTAATCTTGAAAATATATTTCATATATGGAATAAGGATGATAAAATTTATTTATGAGTTAAATATCATTTTTGGTCATTTTTAATAGTTACCATAGTAAAAAATTATTACCATGGTAAAGGGTAATACAGGTTAATTAATGTGAAAACAAAGTGATAAGGTCACAAAATCATATATTAATTCTTATAGGATGAAATAATTTCGACTCTAATCAATATATATTAAAATTTTAATTTATTTAGTGAAAATTTTACATAATTAATGCATTTATAATATTTAAAAGTTAAGAGTAATTATAAGAGTGTCAATCTCCTCACTTATAAAAGAGAACCTCATATCCTCTATTATTCACATATTTTGATCGATTTATCATAACCAATACCTACCCAAATACCTTCAAAATATCCCTTCCCATATCCTATAAGTATTAGTCTCACCGAATTACCAAACCTATAAGTATTAACATGTAATCCAAAGGTGGTTTTAAAAGAATAGGTATAACTCTTAACTGAGTGTTTTCATGATTATTTGTCCTTATAACTCCTTAAAATTTTATTTAACCATGATGATATGATAACATCAGTATATTAAATATACTTAAATTTTATTATTTTTAGGGAAAACCCTTTTCCATCTCCTTTTCCATCCTATGGGAAATGGAATCTTCGCTCGTGTGTATGTGTAGACCACCACCACCATGAAGCGATGTGTTTCATTTTTCATCACATAATAATATGATTTGTTAAAAAGATAGATAAAATGAATATATATGATATTTATGAAATAATTATGATTATATAAATATAATATATTACTTAACTTCTTACCCTTCCATCCATTGGAAAATGATAATGTCGTTCATGCGTACGTGTGGACTATCACCTACACAAAGCGATGTGATTCATTTTTCATTACCAACTCACATGGATGGTCATAAGAATGGAACTTATGAATAAATATTACATGTATAAAATATTCATTATCCTTGAAAATTAAAATATTATCTAATTTATTTCTTTTTCATCCTATAGAAAAATTAAAGCATCATTCAAGTATACGTACAAATTACCATCTCCATGAAATGATGTGATTCATTTTTCCTGATCACATTACATGGATGGTTTTAAAAGTATATTTAATGTAATAAAAATATAACTATAAAATTTTTAAGATTCTATATTTTATTAAATGATAAACCATTTGACCATCATTAATGCATCTATGTTATTTTGAGGTTATAAACTGAACGAACCCAAAACGACCAACATGAACTTAACCATTTTAGTAAAGAAATAAGCCGAGATAATAAATTAAATAAAAGGAATAATTATTATTATTATATTAACATTTAAATGGTTAATAATTAATTATAAAGATAATATAATTTTATTATTTATGATTTATAGAACCTACGAAACTATATGGGACTTAAGGTAAGGGATTTTTCTTTAAACACTTATTTTAAAGTACCATTTTCAAATATTTATCCTCCATATCCATGTTCTTCAAAATGTTACAAGAATTTTATTATTTATAAATAAAATATTGATAAATTTATACTTTAAATAATTTTTAATTTATTTAAAAAGTTTTAAAAATGAATCTATTTATCATTTATCGTACGTATCGTTTTTATTTTTTAGGAAAGTGAAAAAAAATGTTTTTTAACGTATACATCTTGAGCACATTTTCCCTATGTTATACACATTATTAATTATAAATATTTCTCTAAAAAAATTCATGGTTTTTAAAATAATATCTTATTCTATTATTTTGGTAATATTTCATATAAATATTTTTTAAAAGAAAGGGACGTTTATCTGTATTTTATGTTAAAATGGAAAGTGCCTGTTCTTATGGGTTCAAATGAGTTTTTCAAGGATTTTATGATAAAAATTAAAATATTACAAATTTTTTATAATAATATCATACTTGACCATTATATATGATTATGGGTGACCCTGATATATCTCATGATGATGGGTGAGCCTGATATAGCTCTCCAATGCATTAGGTAATGATTTTTCTTCGAAGGAAAAAAATGAGGGAGATAACCTGGTAGGTTACCCCTATGGAATTAATAGGGAATTTGTTATTCTGAAATGAGTTAAAAATGAGTTACCATGGGTTATGAATATGATTCTACAATATAATTATTTCATTCTTGATAAGGTATTTTATATAAATCTTTTAATTTCTTGAGTAAAGAAAAGTTTATAAACTTTTAAAGGTGAATGGTTTGTTTTTTAAGGGATATTTTCATGAGTTCTTATACACCTCATATTTACTACATGATTTCCTATATTTTTAATTGGTTTTAAATGTTTTAATTGAAAATATATATATTTTATAATTTGGATATGTTTTATTTATCTTCTCAAAGTTTTATTGTGAAAAAAAGTAACTATTTTCATGGGTTTTCATGTTTTTCACTGGACTAACGGGATTCATTTATTTTTATATACCTTAATGAGATTTTTTTTCTTATCCCACTTTTTAAAATGGTTTTAATAGGATATAATCATAATGAGGAACTATATAAAGTTTAATATTTTCACTGTGGTGACTCATCTTAAAATAAGAATGAGTGTCTTGAATGAAACAGGGGTGTAAATTTAAGAACCTATTTTTATAGGAAATAATAGACATTGTGTGTTAGTGTTCCCTGTATAATTTAATGGATTTCTGAATTCTATAAAACTTTAAACCTAAAATATCATAATAATGTAAGCCATTAAAGACCCTATTATAAATCATGTAATTTTTTTTAAGATGTGAGGTTTTATGCTAAGAAGTTAGTGGGAGTATGTTTGGATTTTCAAAAATTAAAAGATAAAAAAAAATATTTTTTCAATCAAAGATCAAATTTATTATCACATTATATTTAAATAGTTTAAGATTTATTGGTAAATAAAAAATTTAAATAGTTAAATTAGTCACCATAATATTTCAATGAAATTTTTTTATAAAAAAATTCTTGTTGTCCTAGGTATGGAAACTTTAAGAGGAGGTGAATTGAAGTTGACGAAAAACTTAAAATTTTCCTGTAACATCCCAGGTAAATAAAGAACATGACATTTTTCAAATTTATTAATATTTTTGAATTAAATATTAATTCTAATTTAAAGGGTACTATATGTTCAATGGCATGCCCGATATGAAACAATGGTTTTCTTTGAAATCTTACGTTACACACTAATAATATAATATTATTATTTTAAATGGTAGTTAACAACCAGAAATTGTATTTGCAGGAATGAACATAACTAACTAAAATATTATTATACATGTTTTTTAAATGTTTTTACATTTATCCAAGAAAATTTAGAGGCTTAAAATAAGAAAAGAATTCGATTTTAAGCAAGAATGCTCTAATATTCACTAAAAGATCGATTTACTGTCTTTTGATGTCGAACCCTCATTAAATCTAGTTTTGGTCACTTTTATATGTTCCATTTGAAAAAACAATAAAATTATTCTTTATAATTGGGACATAAAAATTTACTTTGGGTAAAATTTTGGTATTTTTATGATAAAATACTTTTTTTGATGAATAGTGAAAAATACTGTATTTTAATTCAAAACTGCCTTTTAATATAATTTATTTATATGGTTAGATTATCTTTTTAATTGGTTTTAAAGTGTAATTAGATTAAATTTTTTCCATTTAATCCAATGGTGTTCATTGTAATTAATTTCACTTTGAAATTAGATATAAACAAGTGTTAATATTTTGAAAGATATTGTTTCTTAAAAACACATTATTATTTTTTTGACAACGGGAATTAATTTTAAATTAATTAATGCAACCTCTATGTTTTTAATTTTGTAAAATAGAAATCATTTTTGAATTCGGAATATCAAATATATCTTAGGCTGAATTTTTTGTATTTTTCTGAAAAACTTCAATTTTTGAAGAATAGTGAAACCACTAAGTAGTAGTTAAAAATTGACTTTTTCATTTAAATGAAATTTTACCACATCTGTGAATTGAATTTTAAAAATCTGACATACATGGTTGTTATTGTTAAGTAAAATTTGGTTCAATAAGATAAAAATATTTTTTGGTGAATAGTAACTTTTGACTTTTATTTACCGCGGTTAAAGTTAAATAGGGTAATTCAAGGTAAAAAGAATATTATAATAATAAAAAATTACCTTAACACTTGTCCTAACCTTATTGGATGAGTCATGGTCGACCATGGGAATACTTGGGTCGATTTTGGGACCCCATGGAGCCACTTGGGAGTGATAATGACACTTTAGATTAATTAATTTAAAGTAATGACAAAAATGACACAAACAAATATCTTTTAGTAAATTAATTTTTACATGGGGTTATATAAGTTATCTTTTAGACTATAAATATTAATTGGAAATATAAAATGATTTCCTACATCATGGTATTTTTTCATAATTTTTAGACATCAAATAAATAAAATTATTTATGACACAAAAATGATGCAGTATTTACCTAATTAATAAATGATTTAAATAAATAAGATTATAAATATTAAAATAACATCCAAAACCTATCCAATTCTTATTGGATGAATTTATTTTGACCATGAATCATCTTATATTTTACCTTAATTAGTTTTGGACCTTTAAAAACCGAAATTCATTATATAATAAAATAATATTTTCACACTTTCCTAAAGAACCCATCCTCCCCCTTATAAAAAGCCCTCACTTATAGCCCATTATTCACACTTCTCAAGCCCCTTAGCTTGTCCAACACCTTCCAAATAAGCTATCATGATCCCTATCTTACTCTTAGAAGTATTACCTTAGGCATAAGTCACTTCAAGAAGTCCTTTTAGTTTAAACCAAATGGAGTTCCCTGAATTAAAGGTAACAGTTTCTCTTAAATTCTTTTCTTTTATTTTACTTATCCAACCCCTAAACTCTTTTCACTCCTTTATTTTATAACAACACCAGTATCCTCAATATACTAGGATGTTTTTATGATATGTATTGAACTACACTTATACACACCTCCATCTAATGGGTAAAGAACATACTGTTTCTGTGGGTGGCAAACTAACACCTCGCGAAACGATGAGTGTTCAATTATCTCCTACCACCTCTTATGGTGGCCATTATGATAGAAATGTATTTATATATTATATATATTATGTTTATTTTTTCTTTATGCTTCTGTATTTTTAATTTATCTCATATCTTTATGGTTTCCATTATGAGTAAACGCGGTAATTTTATTTGAGGAAGTGCAGACTACCACCCCCTCAAAGTGATATGACTCGTTCATACCATACGTGGGACATATAAAGGATGGAGTTATTGAAATTATATATTATATTATATTATAATTATAATATAACTATGTATCATTAAGTTTTCTTTCAATTAAAATATAAAATAGAAATGAAAGTAGCGTTCATGCGTACGTACGGCTTACCGTCTCCATGAACGGTGCATTTCATTTCTTATCTCCAAATGTTATATACTGTTATAAATAAATATATATACTGGATATATATGATATATATGATATCTAAATCATTAATATCATTCTGGAGATAATGGACTCTTGACCACATGGACAACTTGTAATTATAAGGTGTTCATTTTTTACTCAAATACTAAATATCGAAAAAATGACCATTATTAACTTAAATGATTACATGATGTTTATAACAAGCTAATAAGTGGTATAAAAGAAATAATAAAGTTTAAAAGGTTTTATTAATCAATTATAAATTAACTTAAGTTTATTATTCAGGAAGAACAAGGAACAAACAAGTCAAGTCGGACACGAGGTAAGGGATTTCTTATCTCACTTTCAATTCCGTGAGATTTCCATTGTTCGTCACTTATTTATTGCATGTGGTGTATTATATACTACCATTTGATATATACTATCAGTATTATTTTTATATTCATGGTATTATATGATTAATTTTTTGGTTATTAACTTTTGGTCATACGACTCGATTGAATTACAACGTGGTAAGGGGTTTTCATCTCACTTTTTATTCCCATGAGAATCATGTTATATTGCCACTATTTCCTTTTTTGTGGTTTATGTACTTACCATGATTGTATTCATTGTGTAATATACTTAAATTTATGGGTATTTACATCTTCATTTAATGATATGTCTTTCATGGGTTGTATGTTTCATAAGTTACCAAATCGGTAAGGGAACCTTTCACCCTCCTCTTTTTAAAAGACGTCTTTTTGTTATGTCTTTTAATTTACATCTTATTATGTTGGTATATTCTCTTCTATATCCTTATTTCTGTGAATTTTATGTCCATGTGATGAGATACCCTTTTCTCTCTCATCAATTCATTTTTTAAATTTTAAAGTGAAGTCGTTAGGCTGTCAAATTTCTGTAAGGGAACTTCTTCACCCAATTTCAATTCTTTGGGTTAAACTTCTACTTCTTGATTATGTCATGCTATGAATATGTGTGAATAACCTCATATTTTTTCACAGTTAATATCCACTTATATTGAGTGTATTATTATTTGTCACACATTATTATGTAATTGATTTATCCTTAATCTAAGGATACATTTTTTATAAGGTATTTGGTCTCAATTTACATTGCATTGAGACTTCATAGTTGTTATGCACCAATTCACTCTTATATGGTGTATATACTATCCTTTGGAATATTATATCATGAATCCATTTATTCTCATGATATTATAAAGTTATGATTAAATGTTATTCCTCAATTATTTGTATTCAAGCATCTCCCATTTTGTTAAAAATTCTTTAACTAAAATATCGTTTTAAATGTTTTAAAGATTTATTCTTCTAAATATTTATCATTAATGTCCATGTTTTCAAAATGGTTTTTAGGATTTATTTATGTAGACACTAATGTTTTCAAATGATAATTAATTTAAAATATTCAAAGTGGTATGGTACACTATGATTCAAAAATCTATTTATTAAATGTTTTAAATGGTTTTGAAAATGGTTTGATAAATCATTATTTATTTCAATATACTGATTTGATATACTGTGATTAGAATGTGGAAATGTTATCTTTCATTTATGATTGTGTTATGTGTTATGATTATGTTATGGTTATTGGTCATTGTTTATGTATACAGGTGGTTCCATGATAAACCTAGGGCGGGTGAGCCCGAGATAGCTCTCCAATGCATTGAGTAACATGACGGAGTTAAACATTAATGTTTCTCCTAAGAGATTTAGGGAATATACTGTGATGGGTATTCCAAATGTGACTCCATATGTAGCTGTGATAGCTACAATGTAAGTATGTTATGAATTCCATAAGTTACCTTTATGATTTATGATTTGTGTGTGTTATTCATAAATCTTATGATCTCATAAGGTATGTTATGATTGAAAAGTATGGTTTCATTGATTTTTATTTATTGATGGGCTAATGTTTCTTTTCATTATTTTAAAACCCTTATAGAAATTTTTATACTCATCCAATGTTTTGAAATGTTTTTCACAGGACATAAAGATGAATAGGGTCAAGGATGAGATCAAGGAAAGGTCATGCTGTCTAAAACATGGAACTAGACATGTCTCTTTTTTTAAGAATTTTTATTGTATGAAAAATGGATACTGGTTAGTAGTGTCTACATGTAATATTCAAGTTGTTATATAATATTTATGGCCGAATTCTCTAAAACTCTAAACCTGAAAAGATCTTCAATGTGAATTCTTGACATAATTCAAGATTATGTAATGTTTAAGGTCAAGTCCTTACATTTCCCTATCAATAAAGTATGTATTTCAAAAGTTATAAAATAAGAACTAATCGAAGTAAAAAAATAAAAAAATATTGGAAAATAAACTACCCAAAATTTACAAACTATACAAAATAAAATAAACCAAATAGAAATATAAGATAAAACCAATACATGGAGTTTTATATAATAATATATAAACTCTATTAAGAAATATTATTAAATGATATACATCTCTAATCAAAGGAACTATTTTATTTTAATCAAAAGTGGAAATAGTATCAATATACATATCTAAGGAAACAAATTTGGATACCCTATAACTTCTTAGATCAAATAGATCAAAAGATATAAGTACTCACCATGAACTTCTTCAATAGATGTCAACATCAGCATATCTATCATTGAGATACTCTTCAATTAGAATGATTGGAAGAAATTAAAATACCTTTAAATCATCACAATATATTTTTAGACGATATATATTCATCTACCTTAAATTTAATTAATCACATAGTATTGAAAGCAGAATTAATATGATTGAAATCCTTAAAGATTTTCAAATGGAAAATTTTAACACAATGAATCTATAAGAAACACTCTAGAAAATAATTCAAAATATAAGCTCTCAAATCATTGAGATAATATATATATTAAACGAAATTAAATTTTTATCTCAAATAATTCAGCATATTTAACAGTATTTCCTTGAATCCTTAGTCTCTATTTATAAGTGTTGTCATAACAAACTCTCCAATGATAATCTCCAAGTTCTTCAGAAAAGGATATAACCTCTGAACAAAATTAGATGTTTAACTCTATTTTCCATTAAAATTAACTTTACTAACTTAATAATGTTATATAACATACAATAATCTTAATAATATCACCAAAACATGTGAATTATAAGTTACAATCTATATAAAAACTACTCAAACAAAATTAAAAACAAAGTCCAAGTAAAACATAGAGTTTGTTGTGATTCATTGAAAAATGGATTCTAAATATTTCATTTTAAGAAATGACTCAACACTTCTAATAATGATGATGATGTAGTTAGAAATATTTATAAGTAAAAAAAAATTAATAACATTGTAACATTTGATGTTATGTAGTTAAGGAGTTGTAATATTTCAAAGATGTTGAAAATTAGGAATATGATTCCTAAGTCTAATAATTAATTAAACTATATTTATTCATAGATATTAATCACTAAAGATTTTAGTGGGATGGTTTTATCAAATGGTTATAAATATATGTGGTTGTAATTACATATATATATAATGAGTTAACAAAACTCCAAAAAGTGTATCAAAAATAAGGCTAATCTAGAAGTTTATTATATATTATATGCTGGATATGCACTTATGGATGGTTTTTTTAAGAATTATTAGTTTAACAATATAAAATGTATTATTTTATACAAAATATAATCTTCAATTTATCATGAATTCATGTTAGATGATTATATGTATATATTGATATACATATCATGAATTGTAATGATAATTAACCTCTCAAAGTATGACATTGAGTTATTCCTAATTGATCTTCATCCTAAAGTATTATAGGTTATGATGAAATGTTAAGGTTAACATGATTAATATTATTGTATTGAGATATTTAATTTTCTAATGAGAAATATAACATGTTTTCATTCATTAGATAGTCCAATAAGTATACCACATAGAGTGTTGTATGCTTTGTATTTTATAAACTAGGAGTGTATGGTTTATATTTTTAGTCCCTATTATCTGAGTTTCGGGAGATACCTAGCATGATAACCTTTATACTTGTATACCTTTCTTAAACAAGATTTGTAGCTTAGATAATCATGGGGTGGTTGGGTATATTTTTGATCATGTCATAAATTTGAGTTTAACCAATATAATATTTTCCCTCTCATATGATGAGTATGAATCTAAGCACTTAATTGAGACAGACTGAGTAAGTGTATGATCATACCTATATAGTATATATAATGTGATTATCTATTCGATTGAGGGTCATGATATGTTCTAATACATAAAGGTCCATAGAAGGTGATGTATTTACTGATCTATATGGTATATACTCGAATAATTGAAAATGGATGAGTGGTTAAATGGGATTGACATACACAATATCTTTTGGTTGCTCAATATCATAGAATAAGTGACCAAATGTAAATACATTCTTTCATATAATTTTATTGGTTAAATTAGGTATATATATTCATGTGTAAGATGGATATCATGACATATCACTTTGTATCTTGAGTAACATTTATGCTTTTCTAAGAATTCAACTCTTTTCTTACATTTATGAATTTTGTTATTCATATTTTTTAATACTAAAAAGTCCCATGGGGTTACAAATTGTGTTTTTCCTATAGGGGTTACACAATAACTCAATATTTGGGGAGAATTAAGTTCTTTAAAATCATTCCAAAAAAACCTACCTCTTAGAATTTATTCAAATATGTACACTATTCATTTAAATAATATGTGCAGATGAAAATAAATTAAAGTGAATATTTAAACACTAGAAATTTTTATAGTGTTATAAGGCTTTGAAAACCTCCCCCGGTCTAAAGCTAGATGATTTTACTAATCTAGTCCTTTTCTTAGGGACCTCAATAGTTGAGTGAAAGAATCTACAACTTGTTATAAATAGGTTCCAATATCTTAATCTTAATTATTTCCTTTAAAAGGATGAATCTCAACCTCCACACAATTAGTATAAGGAGTGAACACTTAATAAAAATACAAAATAAAGGCATGAGAAAATATTTATGATTGAGGCAAAAATTTAAAACAGTAGAAACTGATAGATGATCAAACTTCATTCATATAAAGAGAGGAATTTGTAAGAATATTTTAAGAGAGTTATTTTTCTATAAATGAATATTTAAAATCACACAACAAAATTATATTTCTTCTTCCTTATTGATAAAAAATTCACTTTAGTGAACAGGAAGAAAATGAATATTTAGGTCACAAGAGTGTATATATTTTTGGGTGTATGACTTCACCTTTTAAAATAAAAATATTTTGAATATTATTTACCTTTTTAAATCTGTAGTTTCTCTCTTCCTTTTGTCATGAACTTTTGATAAGGAATATATACAATATTTAAAAACAAAAAATCAAAATTTTCCTTTTTCTTTTTCTCAATACTCTTTAACGATTTAAATATTGGTGTATATTTTCTTCCTCAAAATCATTGACCTAATTAAGCTAAGTCTAAGGTTCTTTGATTATGGTGATAGAAAAACATGAGTAGATCTTTCTATAAAAATAATAATAGTTGAATCTCCTCAATGGGTCATATTTCAAGTATGTAAATTTTTATGTCTTTTGTAAAGTAAAGTCTCTAGATCATATGACTTCATCAATTATCATAAGATTCCTTGATTTTTATATGAATTTGTTGATTTCATATAAATTCCTTTATTTTTATATAAATTTATCAATTTCATATGAATTTCTTGATTTTTATAAGACTTATTTTCTTTCATAATACTTCCAGTAGAATTTCATAAGACTTCTTATCTCAACATATGACTATGGAATTTTTATATGAATTCATTCCTTTATCAAAAAATATATATTTAAGACTTTAATAACTTTATAATACTTCATCCAGGGTTTTATAATACTTCTTTGTCCTTTTAATGCATCCACTCTACTGAGTGTATAACTTTCCCTCTTTCCTATGACTTTCAGACATAGTGAAATTTACAAAAACTATAATTTCATAAGACTTTAGTAGGAAACATAGGACTTCCATGCTTTTTGAAAAATCTAAAACATATAAAATTTAATACTTCATATCTTCAACATAATACTTTATCAATACTTTTACTTTATACAAAACATATGAATTTTGAATTAGACAAAATTCTTCAACCAAAATTGAACCATATCATAAAAAATAAAACTTATAACTTTGAAAAATTTATTTGTACACTTTGAGATAAATTAATTACTAAAACAAATAAGGGTTTTTGAAAGAATAAAAAACTAATGATTAATTATGATATTTTGGAATAACATTTGTGTGTCTAATAATTTCCCCATTTTTGATGATCACAAAACCCATTAAATTTAAACAGAAAATTTTTCATATTTAAAAAAAAATTAAATAAATAATCAGAATAGTAATATTCTATAATCATGAATAAAATTTTGTTTTTTCTAATATATTATCTCCTTTTTATGATATCAAAAATAAGGCTAAAGTAATGGATATAAAATATTCAATGTAACACCCTGAATCAATAAACAAAGAGAATAAAATTATTAAGATGAATATGAATTTTGGCACTAAATTATATTGATCAATTAATTATTGAAATATAGTAATTCATGAAAAATAAAGAATTAAAATAAATATAATATAAATAAGAATAATATTACTAGGTTTTATTTAATATTTCATAAAATAATTGAAATGTTAATCAGAAAAAGTATCAAAAATATCAAAAAAAATCCAAAAAAAGGATAAAAAGATAAATACTTTGCATTTGGGATTTATAAACTGTTGGGTTGAGAGGAAGGTTTGGCTTGAGTACTGGTAGGGACTGTTTTAGATTTCCTTAGGTTGGGTAAGGATTATTAAGGTTCAGAACCATATTCCTTAAGAACAAGGGTTTCTTTATTAGTCTTACTCAAAACAAACATAATGCAACTGTGTAATTTTGTTTCACTTCAATCATCTAACTTGTGATAAGATAACACAAGAAATTTGAATCTAGAAAAAGGAGACTTAGGAGTAGAAGATGATTCCTTTTAAGAAACATCAATAGAGGTATCAGATTCAAAATTAACAGATGGAGGAGGAGGAAATAACTCTAAGATTTTTTTCATGTTAAAACCAAAACAAAGTGGAATATCATCTCCAAGACTTCTTCCTCCTTTGATTTGAAACAAATACCTTATACACATATCCAAAATTGTAACAAGGGAATAGTTAAGGTAGTACATAAAATTAGTAGATCCTTTCATACTAAAATAACTAAAATATTATTTTATCAAAGACAAATCATTCTTAATGACTATTTTATTATCTTGTAGAGTTTTATGTAGAATATTAATTCTCAAACAGATCTGATTCATATAATCATACTATATCCTAAAAACCTAAGAAAAATTTTATAAAATAATTTATCATGTGTCATAAATAGGTTTTAAGAGAGAGGTATGTTACTTATAAACAATAATCATCTTTCCATTACTATATTCTTCTTGATTTTTCATCCCCTTGGACATAGATTCTGAATAGGATAACTTATGAAGAGTTTCCAAAATTACCTTCATGAGAGTATAGAAAATCTTGAAATTTTTATTTATGGGATTTTCCTAATCTTACAATACTTTCATAAGGTCTTGAGAACCCTAAAAATATTTATCCATCTTCTTTTTAAGAGTATAAAAACTCTCCTCAATAAATTCAACAAGATCAAACTAAGATTTTTAAATTCCATTAATACCTTTTCTGATATCAATTTTGGAATCCTTAATTTCATAAGTTAATTCCATTCTAAAATCTTAAAAAGTATCTATTGATGATAAATGACACTAAATGGATACAAACTTTCCATTTACTAGGTTCAGACCTAATAAATTTATTTTATTCTTCTTTAAGAACTTCATTTTTTGTTTAAAATAGAATTTAAAACATCTGACGGAACTAATTGAGAAGGTGGTGGAAACTTATTGATAAAATAAAACTATATAGACATAATTTTCTTTATAATATCAAAAACATTCATTAATTAACTTATAGAAGCTATTTTTTCCTCTAAAACTAAATAGAAAATATATTATTGAACAATGGTAAAATTTATTATTGTCTATTTTATCACATAAAAATGTGATTTGAAACTAAATTTTGCTTCCAAGATTTTAAATTTTATTTAAATTCTATAAGATCATATTTGATATTAGTAATATCTTATTTCAAATTTTCAAATTTTCAAATTCATTGAACACTTCAACAGTGGAGTTTTTAATATATACCTCAAAATCATAATGATATCCACCCTTATTAATTGAGTGCACATATTCTTATCCTTCATTATAAAGAGGGGGAATATTTTTAATATCACCAGCTTATAAATACTCAAAATATTCTTCAAAATTATAAAAATAATTATATCTATCCACTTGGTTAGATTCTATAACCATTAATTATTTCATTCTCTATTTTATGAGAAACAACATAATAAGCTTCTATAGAAGCAGGGGAAGTAGCCATAACTTCTTCAACTAATTTCTCAAAAATGTGTTTCTTGTCATGATTTAGAGAAGTTTCCTAATGATACTGAACATCAATACCCACTTTAGTGTTATCAATAGGTTCTGATATATTCTAACCAGAAAACTCTCCCATGATAAAAGATACATCTTGAGGATTAGCCTCTCTAGATTTCTCCGCATTAGCATGAGCTGGAACTCCTTCTGCACCAACAAATTCCTCATTATCTTTCCCCCATTTCTTCTTTAAAATCATCTTATTTTGAGAATCACTCTAAGAAAACCCATACTAGTCTGGATCCCAAATGAGAAGGTGTGATGTATTTGATAGTCAACACCCTCATGTTCATAAAGCTCTATATCCTTCTTATCAAAAATCAAAGTTATTAGAATCCCATAAGGATAAAAGGTGATATTATACTTAATTTTAATATAATTATACATATAACTAATCATATATCTTGGTAAACTTACCTTTTATAATTTAATAAAAAGATACAATATATACATATCCTAAAAGATAATGTTCTCAAATTCTCCACCTCTATAAGCTAATCCAATCTGAATAAACTTGGTTGAACCTTTTTCTCTAGTTTTAAATCTTAAATAAACATCTTATTAACTTATTGAGTTCCAAAAATATGTAATTTTATATATTTAGAGATAAAAAATCATCACTTATTGAATTTTAATCAAAATAGAATCTTATTTCATAATAAAAATGTAAGTATTTGGATATTTATATAGAAGAGATAGAAAAAAACCATTTAGTTTACCTTAAAGTGAATCAAGTCCTCATTTTTCATAAACCTATACTGGGAATTTTTATATAATTCAAAATATTCCTTCTAAAATAAAACTTATGTATTTTTCTTATTAAATACAAATTCCAAATTTTGATAACTTAACACTTTCTTCAACTGGGGATTCATCTCATTTATCCAAGCTAAATTGATTATGTTCCTAAGAAGAACTTACCATTCTGAACCACTGGGCTTAGATTTCTTTGAACTCTCTAAAGCTCTATAGTTTTGTCTCTTAGTCTTTCCCATAACCTTATAAGGTTTAAGTTTTTAAGGTTCAGGTTTAGGGATTTTTATTTTGAAGTAGAGTGATAATTTGAGTTCTAAAGGTTTCTCAATTGAGAGAGGTAGTAAAGAGTTTCAAGCAAAAATATTTACTTATTATTAGCTAGTGTGATATATATCACTTATAGTGACATGATAAATATATTAAACAACTAAATAAATGAAAATTTCCTAAATATTAAATACTTTTAAATTCTCATCACTAAACACTTAAATAGAAAAATAGGAAAAATTGGAGTATAAAAAAAATTCACATAAATTAAAATAATCCTAATTTACTTATAATAAAAAAAACATGAAATAAAGGATTTATAAATATTTCTTATAATTGATTGTTAGTGTCAAAAGAAATTAAAGAGATATCACCACTTTATGAATAATCCTTTAATAAATGATTCCTTAAATCAATATTTTTTGTTCTTCAATAAATTATCAGTTTTTTAGATGTATTGATAGAAATATTGTTATCATATTTGATTGGAACATGATATAAATTGAATTTAAAGTCTATAAATGTGTGTTTAATTTATAACACTTGATAACAGAAACTACCAGATGATATATACTCAAATTCAGTATTTGATGATACAACTAAATTTTTCTTTTTACTATACCTAGAAACTAGTGATTTACTTATAAAGTGGAAGGTTCCATAAGTACTATTTTTATCTGATATACAACCTCCAAAATTAGTACATGAATATTAAATCAAATCAAAAACATATTTTTTTGGGAAAAAAATAAAGAAATAGATCATTTCAAATATCATTAAATTTGTTTGGAACCTTTCAAGTGTGACTTTATAGTATTTTCCTAAAATATAGCACATAATCATACCCCAAACATGATGAATAGTCTAATTTGTGTAATATATAATGATCTTACAATCATTCCTCTATATACCTTATTAAAAGATGATTTAATAGCTTTATCCAAGTAAAAATTTATATTATAACTCATGGGTGTTTTATGTTGTTTATTATTTTCAATTCCAACCCTTTTCAATAAGTCTAATATATATTTAATTTGATTTAAAACATTTTCAATGTTAAAATAAAATATTTTAAATCCAATAAATAAATTAAACTCATACATTATGATCATATCAAACTCTTTTTGAATTAGTTTTGAAAATTCATTGCATAATTTTAGGTTAGTTAAATAAAAAATTACATCATTGACATAAATTTGTACTAAAAGAATATCTTCATATAATTTTTTTCATGAATAGAGTATGATATGGAATTCCTTAAAAACCATTTGATAAAATAAATGAACTTAACCTTTCATACCAAGCCTTTAGTGCTTGTTTTTAGACCATAAATCACTTTACAATGTTAAAAAATAAAATTTATAAAATGAGGGTTTTCAAAACCTTGATTTTTCTCATCATATAATTCCTGCAATAAAAATTATTTTTATAAATAAAACCTTACATACATATAGAATAATTTAAAACACATATAACATGCATGTGATAAAAGAATAAAAATGGTTGCTAATCTAGAAACTAAGGAACTGGTTTCCTCATAATATATCCTTTCTTCATAATTATAACTTTTGGCTACTAATATACCTTTATTTCTTATGATTACACCATGATCAACTTTTTTATTTCTAAATACTCATTTACTTCATATAATAAGATAAAAATAGGGCTTATAAACTAATTATAAAACATTGTTTCTATTAAAAAAATTAATTCTTCTTGCATAATTATTACCCCAACTATCATCATCTAAGGATTATTATATATATTTAGGTTCAAGTTATGATAAGAAAGAAGAAAACTTAACAAGGTCACCTGTACTTATCCTAGTCTTAACTCCTTCATATAGGATTCTTATAATTGTTTCTGAGGGATGGTTTCTCAAATTTCTAGGATATCTAGGAATCACAATCTTAGGACCACTTGTTTTAAACCATTTAAGACTAGTTTTTTTTCATTACAATGTACCATATCATCATCCTTTTTAGTGTTAAAGATAGGATCAAGTCTCAAGTTTTCTAAAAATCACTAAGGTAATCAATTTAGGTCTTTTTTGATCAAAATTTCACTTTGATAAAATTTCACATAAATTGATTTTTCAACTATAATTAACCTTTTTTATAACTATATAAGATTGGGAAGTGATAGAGTAACCTATAAAGATTCCTTCATTATTATTTTGATCAATCATACCAATATTTTCCTTAGTGTTCAATATGTAAACTTTTCATCCCAAAACCTTGAAGTATCCAACCTTTGGTTTTCTATTATTTCATAGTTCATAGGGTTATTTATTAAATATAGGTATTATTAAAACTCTATTTATGAAATATCATGTTTTTTTAATAGATTTATCATAAAATTGAGTAGACATGCGATATTTACAAAATATTATTATAGTAATTTCTTTCAAATTCATATTCATTATTTCAAAAACACCATTCTCTTGAGGTGTCTTAGGGATAGAAAATGTATTTTTAATTCCATGTTTTGGGAAAAAAGAATTTAACTCATTATTTTAAAAATTCTCCCCCATTGTAACTTATTAAATAAATAATTGTATCATATTTTTCATTTTGAATCATCATATAGAAATTTATAAAAACTAATCAAGCTTCAATCTTATGTTTTAAAAAGTAAAGCCATGAAAATCTAAAAAAAATCATCAATTAATGAATAAATAAAAGATTTTACACATAGTCATGTTGTTCTAGATGGAATAATGGTTTAGAAGTATAAACCAATATGATTGGTTTAAAATATGATTTTTTCACTTCCCATTTAGTATTTATCTCATAGTTTCTTTTTATCCTATTTAAGTTGTGGAAATATAGAAATAAAATTCTATTTAAATGGTTTTATTAAATAATGGATATTGAAATGTCCAAGTATTCAATGTAAAATTCAATATTAATCAATTTCATAATTCAAACATTTTATATTCTATTTATATAAATAATTCAGATCTAAGGTAAAAACATTTTCAACTCTAGGTGCTCTAAATTTAAGTAATTTATCTCTGAAAAAAAAGGGAAAAAATAGAAAAATACATCAAAAATTCATTGTTATAAAGTTAAGGGATGCTTGTTAGGCTGTGTTTTAACCATTTCATATATATAAACATATTTATGAGGATACAGTCTAGATTTCTAACTAATCAAACACCAAAAATATTCACTTTTTCATTATCTCTGAATGTGACATAGCCTCCATCAATTTTTAAAAGAGAGTAAAAATTAGAAAACTCTTCACTCATGTTCTTTGAACAACCACTATCCATGTACGAATTTTATGGTAGTCCATATAGATTTTCCTTAGAAAATAAATATCAAACCAATATATGTTTTGGTCCACAAACACTTATTAGTCCAATAGTGTTAGAAATTAAAGACCTAGGAAACTAAATCTATCTAGACTTAATAGAAATCCCAGCACTAATTTTAGATAAAATTTTATAAATATATGATTTATCAACTCCACAAAACTAAGGGTATTTTAAACATAAATATGTAGTATAGTGTACATTTATTTCATAGTTAAATTAAGTAACTTTATATATTCTTTTATTTGGAGAATTGGGCACAAAATAATTTCTATAAAACTTAAGTTTATTCCCATTACTACCAATAAATTTTTTTATTATATTAGGATTATTTTTTCCAAGTATTTGGTTGAGGTAATCCTTCATATTGGTAAATAAACTTACATCCATCTTTTATGATTCAAAATATTCTAATAATTATTTGATTTTACTATCATGTATAGAAAATTTGGAAATAGATTTATCTAATTTGAATTTTAATTAAAAAATTTATTTAGATAAATATTTTTTTTCACTTTTTATAGCATCATAATATTTTTTAAGTGTTTTATACTTATTATTGAGTGTTTAACACTTTTATTCCATCCTATAATTATATTCGTTTAGTTCATAAAATGAGAAGTTTTTATAATCATATTCAAATTCATGACCAGAAGAAAATAAAAAGATTGTACCTCTTTAGTTTTTTCTATGAAACACATGTTAGACTTTTGACTTGATGACACATATTTTGATCCATAATAAGAGTAATCACTGAAGTCTTATGAAGGACTCTAAGTGGCTTTCATAGCTCATTTTTCATTCTTATTTAAATTTGATTTTCTATGAAACTTTTTCTAATAATTTTTATTTTCTTTAAAAAGTGGAAAATAAAGTTTGATATATCCCAAATTTTTACATTTAGAATACCTTAACTCCTTATTATTTCCATAATTATAATCAAATTTGTTAATGGATTTCCTGAATTCCTTTATCTTCTTATATAAATTTTTAAAATTTCTTTCCAGTTGGGAAATTTCATCATTAGAATATGAATAACTTGTGTTTCCTTTATCAAATGATTCATATAATGATATTTATTTAACTTTATTATTATCCTTTAAAACTAAAACTTTCAAAACTAAATTCTCTTTTTTGAACAGTTCGTGATCATTGACTTCATCCTCCATTTTCTCTTTACACATCATTAGAGTCCCAATGAGATATTTCATTTTTAAATAATTCATATGTGAGGGTTATCTAATAAAAATGAAGATCTCATTCTATTTTTAGGGAAGAACTTTGTGCACTTTTAGGGATTGATCGGGTTCTGTTGAAATATCTCAAAGGTAAGAAACATTATTTGTAATTTTAATAAGTCTACCATTCATCTTGGGGATTCTTTCTCCATATATCATCCTGAAAGTTTCAAACTTTAGTTTGTAAGTATTGTTCCTTAATTATTTAACATTATCAGTTTCTTCATAATAAACATAGATGGTATCATAAATTTCATGGCTATTAACACATTTAGAAACCCTATTAAACTCATCAATAACAAAATTTATAGTTTTAGTGTTCAGTTCATACTCATCCCCTTGATCATCACTCCATAACTTAGGTTATTTAGCATGAATTTTATAAGTTTTAACTACCTTAATGGATACCTTTAAACTAAGATTCTTTAAGTAGATAACCATAATTTCTTTTTAGCAACCACAGTTCTATCTATTTAACTAGGGATATATGGACATAGATATTCCTTCCTTCATGTCAACCATTATAATAACTTAGAGAAGATCTTCATACGTCAATCACAAATAGTTGAGAACTCAAAATTCATAGCTATGATACCAATTTCTACCCATAGGTGTTTCATAATAATTTAAGAGGGGTTAATTGAGTTATTTAAAATATTTCTAAATAAAAACTTCCCTCTTATAATTTTTTTGAATATATACACTCATTTTTAAATCATATATATATATAATAAAGTAAATGAAATTAAATATATGGACACAATAAATTTTTATATCTATTTGAGGATCCGAACACCTCCCTTATACCACTCAAACAATGTTTGCTGTGAGCATAGTAATTTTACTAATCAGATCCTTTTTTTAAGGACCTCGATAGCTGAGTTCAAGTAGCTACAACTTGTTACAAATAGGTTCCATTATCTTTTATTGGGAAATTTCCATTACAGGGATAAATCCCAACCTTCACAAACTTAGTAAAATCAGTACTCACTTAAGTCAAATATAAAATAAAATTTTGATAAAAGATTTCCATTTTAGGAACATGATTGCAGTAACAATAATCAAAAGATGATCAAACTTCCTTCAGTGAAAGAGAATAATTCATAAGCATATCTGAAGAGAGTTCATTTATTATAGATGAATCTTTAATACCATACAAAATAGTAGATTTATTATTTCTTATTGATAATAAAATTTTCACTTCCTCCAATAGGAAGAATTTGGATAACAAAGTCATGAGAGTGTATATATTTTTTGGTGCATAACTTCATCTTTTAAAATCAGAATATTTTAAATACTTTTCCCTTCATAAATCTATAGTTTACCTATTATATTATACTTGAATTTTTAAGTGGGAATATATATGATATTTAGAAATAAATAAAATGTATCATGAAGGTATTTTTTATTATTCTCAATAATTTTTATAGATTTAATCATTGGTGAATATTTTCTTCCACTAAATCAGCAATCCAGTTAATCTAAGTCCAAGGTGCTTCGATTTTGATGATAAAAAAACATAAGTAGCTCTTTCTATAAAAATAGAAATAATATACTCTCATTGAAAATAAATGTTTTTAAATATGCAGATGTGTATGCCTTTTACAAAGTAAAGTCTTCATACCATAAGACATCATTGATACTCCAAAGACTTCCTTGATTTACGTATGACTTCAACGATTTTATATGAATTCTATTATTTTAATATGTCTTTATAGATTTCTCATGAGTTACTTGATTTTCATAAAACTTATGTCCTTGTATAATAATTATATTATAATTTCATAATACTTATTGTCATGGTGTTATATTTTGTAATTTTTTCATGACTTTATTCCTTTATTACCAAAAAATATTTGGTAATACTTCAATCACATTGTAAGACTCTATCTAGGATTTTATAAAACTCCCTTAGCCTCATAATACTTACACTCAGTTTAGGTTATGAATTTATTTCTTTTGTATTACTTTCAGACATAGAAAATTTTATAAAAACTAGAATTTCATAAGACTTCAGTAGGCAAGGTAAGACTTCTGTACTTTGTAAAAAATCTGAAACTTCTAAATCTTAAGATGTCATATATTCAATAAAATATTTTTTATCTATTTATATGAATTCTAACTTATAAAAAATATTCAAATAGAATAGAAAAATATTATAAAATAAAAATTATAACTTTATAAAATTAATCTATATAATTCAATAAAAATTGATTATTTAAAAAAAATAAGGGTTGTGTGAGCATCAAAGATTATGATTAATTAGGATATGTTGGAACAACATTAGTGTATCCAAAATTGTGTTTGATTGAATGTGGATTGATCTTGACTAAGATATTTGCTTTAAATTTTTACAAGTTATTTTATATGATATAGTTAAAGATGAAATGACATTAAGTCTATGAAGCTAGTGGGAGATTGAAGGATATATGCCCTAAATCCCACATGAATGTGATGATTCGAGGCTATATTATATGATATGATATAGGTATAACATGAGGCATGTTATAAAATAATATTTCACTCCCTAAATCTAATTGTATGGTGTAATTGAGGCGTATATTTGGATATGATATGTCACAACCACTACTTTTACATGGAGAGCGTTTTCATGGCCAATGATACTTCATATGATAACATTTGACAAAGTAATTCACATAATCTATCATTATTAAATGTTTTATTTGATGAAATTAATGAGAGTTGGTTTGGTTATAGGTTATGAAGTATTCCTAACCAAAGTCCTTACTCAAATGTTATATGATGTTCAAGTAAAGACGATGCAAGGTTTGAGAATGTACCAAGGATTATATATACAGTCCACTACCATTGAGGTAGTGTGTTTGAGTGTGTTCTCGGTTGATATTATCCTTTCTAAAAAGCTCTCTCCCTTCACTTTTACTTACTTAAATAGGCACTCGAATGTCATGATTGGTCTTCATTATAGAATACATAATTCCCAATGTTCTTCATTTATAGTTTACTTAATATATTGGGTTTCACATATGGTCGATCTTAATTTTATGGTTTCACAATAGGAAAATCGAGTTTTGAAATTGTTTATTTGTAATGGGATACAATTATATCGCAAATATTTTATAGGATAAAATTATTTTTGAAGGACTAGTTCAACCATCATGAATAGGTTTTTTGTGAGGGTTTATTATAATGGATGAACTCGTCTATCACAAAAAGTTTTAGATCGCTTATGTCTGTTGGGGTGGGAATGACCATTTACAATGGAATAAAAATTCTTTCACAAATAGTTAATTTCACATAGTTATTTGTGACATATGGGTATCTACATCGCAAATAACTAGTTCTAATAATGGGTATTTATAATGGATCTATCACAAATAATCATCTCACTAAGGGGTATTTGTGGTGGATTAATTGTAATTACGGCGATGAAAATGTATTTATAATGAATTTCATCAAAATAGAGATTATTATTGATGGATTAGTTATAAATTATCTATCGATAGGTGTATGTCCAATGAACTGGTTTGTCGCAAATAATTTTCCATTGAGCGAGGAAAATTATTTTTAGTGGTGGCCTTTTACAATGGATAAGAAGACTTTCGCAAATAACCATTCTCTCACAAATAACCATCATGGATTGTCTTAAAATGGAATTTTTTTGGAGGAAATTTCATCACAAAAATAAACTATAAATATGCACAACCACCCCCCCCCCCACACACACACACACAAAAACAATCTCCCCATAACTTTTCTATTTATATTGAAAAAAAAACTCTCCAGTTTCAAATCTAACCTTCATCTTAGTAGATTTTGGACCAGATCTAAAAATCATTTAGGTAATTACTTATTTCTAGATATTGTTTAAACATAATTTTTAATTATCATTAATTTTTTCTATTTAATTGTTTTTTAATTTATATAGTTTCTTAATTGTTTTAATTTCTTAAATTGGTATTACATTTAGTATAAATTTTTATAGTTTAATAAAAATTGCAATAATTTATTAAAAGATATTATAAACTAATATAAAATTAGTATGAATTAATAAAACAATATTATAAATTGGTATAAATTAATTAAAATTAGTATAAATTGAGAAAAATTATCATAAATTGATGTAAATTAATAAGAATTATTATACACCATTATAAAATAACTATAGATAGATATAACTTAGTATAAATTCATATAATGTTTTATAAATTAGTATAAATTTATAGAAAATTAGGAAAAATTAATATATATTTTTATAAAGTGATATAATTTAGTATAAATCATTTAAAATTAGTATAAATTATTAAAAATTGATATAAATTAATAAAAATTCATATATATTGGTATAAAATGATAAAAATTAATAAAAATTATTATGTATTCTTATAAATTAGTATAAATTGATATAATTTTTTATAAATTATGATAAATTATTATTTACTCATATAAATTTGTATACATTTGTATAAATTAATATACATTATTATAAATTAGTAAAATTTAGTATGAAATAATAAAAATTAATATTACTAATTATAAAAAGATGTGAAACATTTGATAATATTGGGGTTCATCTTTTATATTTTGATTTTCAAAATGATTATGAAATTCGGGATCAATATGGTGAATGAAATTCAAAATAAAATATATTTTTTTTATTATAGGACCTTCTCAATTTTAAACTTTAGTACATAATTTTGTTGGTCCATATTTTCAAGAAATAAAAACTCAAATTGATGATTCTAATCCTAAATTAGAACCATAGGTAATTTGTGATTTGTTAAAATATGTTGAGGAGGCCTTATATCTCAGAGGAAAGATACGAAAACTGGAAGTTGTTAAAAAATTTATGGCAATTAAATCTGATTTTGGAATGTAAAATAGTCACCTTGATCAAATATTTTATTAAGTAAAATCACTATTGTTTATATGGAATACATTGCCTAAAAATTTCTATGAAAGAAAAAAAATCTGGTTTATAATTTGGGTCTTAGTTATTGAAAGATATATGCATATTCAAATGACTTCATCTTATATTATGGTGAATATAATTCATTATCTAATTTCCTAACATGTGGACAATCAGGGTATAAAGAGGTAAAAAAGGAAAAATACATATTTTTTCCTTTTAAACAATTGAGGTATTTTATCATTGTATTTAAACTATAATGTCTATTTATGTATCACAACACAACATCATTGATTACATGGCATAAATCCATTATTTATATTTATAAAATCCTAAATCATCTTTATGATAGTGATTCTTGGAAACACTTTTATTGAATTAATATTTCTTTTTCTTCAGAACCTCATGGAATATGGTTGCATTTTTTTATTGATAGTCTCTATCCATTTGGTGCTTACAATAGTTAATATTATTATTGGACTATTTTCATAACTTCTTGCAACTTACCTACTTATATTTTGATAAAGAAACCATATATATATTTGGAATTACTAATTCTAGGACATCCAAAAAAATAATATCAATGTTTATTTGAATTCATTGGTTGATGAGTTAATTTTATTATGTAATGATGGTGTAACTACATATGATGTATTTTTAAGTAAGAATTTTATACTAAAAAATACATTAATGTAGAAAATCGGTGAATTTATGAGTTATGATGTGTTATTTTTTTAAATCACACATGGTCCAATAAAATTTATATACCTCATGGATGATCGGAAAGCATTTATTCTTTTAAATGGAAGAAGGTCTTGTTTTTTAGACTATCATAATATATTTACTCATGTAGATTATCCATTCTTCCATAATATAAATAATTTTAAAAAATGTAGAATTGAAGGAGAAGAACCTCTAACAGTGCTATCAGGTATTAATTTAATATCTATTGTATCTTAATTACTTCTTATTACTTCTATACCGATGGTAAACCAATAAAAATAAGTAGTTTTGAGAGAGTGATGACAATTTTATAAAGAAAATTATTTTTTCGGAGTTCCCATAATGGTCTAATTTTTTGGTTCATCACATGTTATATTTAATTAATATTGATAAGAATTTTTTTGATGACATATTTTATAATTTTTTGGAACACTTGATAATACCAAATATACTTTGAAGGCTTGGTTATATATTGCCTAAATTTTTAGTCATCCTAAACTTGAGTTTTTTAAAAATGAAAGCTCGCAAAAATTAACGAAGAAAAAAGTATCTTATACACTTTATAAAGAATGTTGGTTATTATTTTGATAGTGGATTAAATATTTTAGGTTACCAGATGTATATTCTTCTAATTTATCTTTTTTCATTGGAAGTAAACATATTATTGTGTTTAAAAGTCATAAATATCATATCATCATGCAAAGATTACTACCTATTGGCCTCATAGGGTAACTAAATTATTCAATATGGGATTTATTAACTAAAATATCAAATTTATTCCAATATATTTGTGTGGAAACAATAAACTATAATTCACTAAGCACACTACAACAAGTTTTTGTTATAATTTTATATAAAATGGAAAAACTATTTATGGAGGCCCTATTTGAAATAATAAAAAAATTTAATATTACATTTATCGATTGAAGAAAAATTGAGAGGCCAAATATAATTATGATGGATGTAATCATTTGAAAAATGTACCTAAAATTTGAAGAAGAAGGTGCATAACAAGACATTAGTTGAAGGCTCTATTGCTGAAGTGTACTTATATGAGGAAATTTCAAACTTCTGCTCTTATTATTTTTAATCTATTTATCCTTGAAAACATAATCAAATGGGTTGAAATTTGGAAATTTTTTATGATTTCATGGACCGCTAATTATTATTAATTAATCAGAATGATATTGGTTTTAGTGATCATCATGAACGATGTATTTCAAATGAATAAATTTATATAGATTATACATATGTTCTGCTTAATTGTGAATAAATAACATGATTTGTGCATTAAGAACTAATTTCACATATATTTTTAAAAAAAATTAAATTAATTTTATATTAATTTTTTTTTTTGATTATTTGATGATCATAATAAAAAAATTTCAAACAAATTACCCTAACTTCTCTTACAGAATACTGACAACATAATGTTTCCCATTAGTTTACAAGGTAGGTAAGTTAAACTTTTTACAATCGAACATATGAAATCAATTTTTTATTTTATATATTTTTAATTATTTTTTTATCTAGGTATCACAATATAAAATTAAAATTGATATTTTATTATATGCACTAAGTAATCCACCATAAAAATTATTCAAAACTAATAATTCTTATGGGGTTAATGGATTTTGATTTCATACACACACATATAGTGAATCAAAAAAATGAATAGTTATGTTTTTTATAAGGATATCATCGCAAAGAAATTTATGTTCAAATTTATGGTATTCTGGATGAAATAATTAAGTTATGTTATCTAGGGAAGAATTACATAACAATGTTTAAATATCACTGGTTTGATATAGATCAAGGGTTTTGTGTCCATCAACAACATGGAATTTTTGATATTAAATATAAAATTTCTTCTTAGAGAAAATGAACCATTTTTATTATCATATCAAGCACATAAAGTTTATTATCCAAATTACTGTGCTAATTTAAGATATTTAAATGACCAGTGGGGTGTAATAAAACTGAAATCTCATCAGTTTATGGAAAGTAAAAGTAGTTTTGTTGAAGTAAAAAATATTGAAATTTTTCAAGAAAAATCACCAAATATAACTCTTAATATAAGAGATATATATCAATGATAAGACCACATAATTAAGGTTTGATAGTGTTGATAATGTCAATTATGTAACCAATGACTTTTATATTACTGGGGATAATGAAATTGAAGCTCATATATAATTTAATGATGATTAAGAGGAATATAAAGACATTGACACTAATGAAACTAAATATGATGATGATAAATGGTGTATTATTTGTTTCCAATAAATATTTATTGGTTTTTTATATTTTATATTTATGTTGAATATTATTTTTAGGTAACTATATTTTCATTTAGTTTCTTTCAAAAAAAGGTTCTATAATTTTTATATTTTTTATATTTTTTATATTTTTTTATAGAGTACAAAATTTTTTATGAAATTAATAATATGTTTCAAATTTATCGATACTATTATGATGATATGATTTATAACCTAATTGATGATGTACTGCCTATTAATGAGCCTCCTGGTTATCTAGTTGAAGGTATTAACTCGAAACTATCTATTGGGAAGGACTAGGGCCTTGCACAATTGATGATTCTAAATATTCTTCCAATTTGATGTATATATCTTGACTTTGATCCTCATCGTAGAAAGTAAGTTTAAATATGAATTTTATGTACTTTTCATTTAATTTATTAAATTTATTAATTATGTTACTAATTATTCTTATTTTTATAGTTTTTTGAATAAAAACTTTGATCAGGATAGTGCTATTTTGAGAAACTATTTTTAGTCTTTATGGGTTTCATGGGATCAGGTTCCTATTGAGTAATGTCATTGTATGTTAGAGCATTACTTGGTACGTGTAAATAAATAATTTTTTTTATTTTAAATTTTTATAATTTATAATTTACTATATTATTAAATATTGTTAGGGTTTATGGCCTCTTGTTGATAATAACATGAGATCTACTATTTGGGAGGTATGAGAGGATTACATGTGTAATCGTTTCTGTTAGTTTTTACATATCCTTCATAGGAGAGATATGTAGAGAGAATATGTGATTATATTTGACAAGCCTTATAGGCCTTATCAACCAGATTATGTCCCCACTCAGTCTTGAGAGGGATTGTGCATGTATTAGATAAGAGAGACTTTCCAAATGATATTTGATTATAGTCGAAAGAATCAAGGGAGATGAGATGTCACACACAGATCTAGGAGTTGTAATTTCGGTATAAAACATCAACATTTGGTAAGTTATTTTTTAAGGAGATTCGATTATGTATTTTTAATATTAAATGTATATGATAAATTTATTCAGTTTTTCAGTTGATCTAACCATTATAGAGTTTTATGTGTATAAGAATGTGTATAATGATAGTATTACTAGATAGATTGTCAGTGATAGGAAAATATATATTGTGGTAAGAATTTTTTTCATTTTTTTAAATTAACATAATATAATATTATTAATATTCTTAAGTTCTATTTATATATTTGTAAGAGACATATGAAACAAAGGTTTCTCACATGCATGATAGTCAAACTAAGATAGATAGAGAGTATGATGCCTCATGTGAGTTATATTTTGATGAGGCATATTGGATGCGGGCAATGATGTCTTGACTTAAGAAAGTTTGATTGATCAGTATGGGTTCACAATAGACCCCTACTAGTTACTATTTCTCTAAATTGATGACATAATATGGATTGAAAGGATCAGCATCATTATCATTTTCATTTTCTGTTGTTGAGTATGAGGTGAGGCTATGAACTCGGGATGAGGTTATACAAAGATTGATCGGAGATCAGGAAGAGTAGCAATGGTAGAAAGAAGATTAGTAACAGAATTATGAGGAGAATAACACGGAGATGATGGAGTATATGTGTCACCTTACATGTGGTTTAGGGGTAAATTTATATTCTATTTTTGAACCTAATCACCCCCCCCCCCCCTCAATGACATTATTATTGTATTTTTTTATGTTACATTTCAGGTAATATATTAGCTATAATTTTATAATGAATTATTGTTTTTTATTTTTTATTTTGTCTTTATTATTTATAATTTTTTCAATTATTTGGAATGATATTTTTAATTTATCACAAATAATAATATAAAACACATTTTGTGATGTAATTTTTATTTCATCATAAATTATTTTTTTAATGGAATCTTAATCCTGCTGTAAAAAAAGTATTCTTGACGGAATCATCATTCCATTACAAAAATTATTGATAAAATATTTATTATGATGAAAAAATAATCCTTCAAAAATGTTATCTCCATAGGGTTAATTATGACAGTCTTTCATAAATAATACTATTTTCAATTCTCTTTTATACAATAAGCTAGTTGTAAAGGATTTCCATCGCAAAAAAAAGTGATTTTCTTATAGTACTTATTAATCATTTTTACTACTTAGTTTAATTGTTAAACTACCTTAAGAAACTCATCACATACATAATTATTTATTATTTAACACGTAGAAAAATATAATTTTGGGGGAAGGTATATTTTTTAACTTGCTTCACATCTCCTTTCATCTTCTAAAAATAAAATCATTTTGATGATTTTAATATGAGTTAAGTTTGTAATGCCTCGACCCCAGTTACCCAGAGTCGGTGCATTATTACATAACATTGGCATGATCACAAGAAAGATCAAATCTCGAAAGACCGATTGGTTTAGTAGCCTTGGAAACACTAGATATATTCATAAAGTTTTACATTACATCATAAAGTGAAAAACTACTACAACAACATATTGTCTCCATAGTCCACACTATTATCCCCTCATAATATCCCTGCAGGTTATTCATAATTTACTTCTTCACATCCTGGGAAAAATAAAACATAGAAAAGGGGTGAGCTCAAATGCCTAGTAAGGATAACAATATAGCAGAAACTTTCATAAACAAGAATAAACATTTAAGGCAATGTATAACTAAAACAAAAGACTTTTAAAATTGAACTTCAACATAGTATGGAAAAAATTAAATAATTTCATTTACTTATTCACATGGATATTCTACTAATCGAATAATCACATGTAATATCAATAACCACTTTCATAATGATGGAATGAATAATGCCAGACTATCATAACCACATAATCAAGGCCTCGTGCCAAGATTACAAATAAGATTTTGTCAAGGCCTTGTGCCAAGACACTAGTTTGTCTCATAAGACCTATCGATGCATCGAGGAGCTATAGCGGGCTCCACCCGTCATATATTAAGTCCAATGCATTCCCATATGAAAAGGTTTAAACATAACATAAACATTCGTATTAAAAATAGCATACAAAATGTAAATAATTCATCCGTAAACCATGAATGGTATAAAAATAACACATTCATAGTCAAACATATCACAAAACCTTCAATACAATATAGAAATTTTGTATCATAATAAATCAACTTCAAATAAGCGTAAAATCCATCAAAGGATGTTGACATAGATGAAATAAAAACTCTTTTTAGAGAAATATCTATTTCTATTTTGAAATCATTTAAGAGTCATATATTTATAAAATAAAACATTTTCTTTGAAAATATTCTTATAAGCTTATAAGGGAAGCTTCGAAGATTTTATAACAGCGGAAAATAGCCGCACTCGCCGTATAAGTTAAAAAAACATTCTTACCTTAATTCTGTCGAAAAGGTTAAAAAGCACCTTGTTTGGAAAACGATGGAAAGATTCCTTTATAAACCTCTTATAAAAAGTCAAAAAAGGGTATAAATTTCTTTAACCCATATTCTTGTAAATAGTAAAAATGTTTGAAATACATTCTTAAGAAACATGGATGTGGATGATAAAGAAATCCCAGTAGATTATTACGTATAAACAACCTCGGATAATGAAGAGATTGTGAAATAACCCTTACCTTGTACTTTTCCTTGGTTGGGGTAGGTTAAACTCCTGTATAATGGTGAAATAATTGTTATTAAATTATACAAGAATCATATACATTAATATGATATCATATATGATCTTTTAACATTGATTTGTTAATAATATCTTAGTATTATCGTTGTTTCAGGTGTTAACTTACTCATTTTCTTTTATATGTTTTGTTACGTAAGCTATGTTTTTCATGGATATTTTGTATCTTAATCATATATAGAATTATATCAAGTCCTTAGATACTATTATTAATCATCAAATGAGAATTATACTTGAATGGATACGATGGAGAATGAATCTCATCGCGTTCGTGGAGACGGTAGTCCGTACGTACACACGAGCGACAATATCATTCTTTTGATATTAAAATAATATATAATTGGATGTTATATCATATATAAAGAATCATTATCATGTTATATTTATTATTTACATGAGTTACACATCATTATTATACCTATCCAAATAATAATTTATTGAATAACAATTACACCACGACGTGGAGACGGTAAGCCATACGTACGCACGTATGGTGACATGTTATTCAAAGGATGGATAGAATAATGAATATGGTTGTACCATAATTATAATAACATTACAGTATATATAAGATACTATATTTATTATTTTATAATGGTAATAACAAAGAAGGAAGAAGTGGAAGAAGAAAAGAACTTGGAAAAGGGTGGTGAAATCATTACCTCTTCTTCGGGTTCTTCCTTTTGATTTGATCAAAAGGACTCCTTAAGTTGGCTTTATGACTAAAGTAAGGCCTCTAGGATGAATTGAGGGAAGTTGAGAGAGTATTTGGGAAGAGGTTGGCCGAACCAAAATTCTTTGAAGGTGTGAGTTAATGAGAAGGGAGGAGTGCCCTTTTATAAGAGGGGTGAGGGGCACCTTTGGAAAAGCTAGAAATATTATTTTATAATAAATTCATATTCAGATTATAATAGCTCTAAAGTGGATTATTTAAAGTTTAAGGTGGGGATGGGTCGAAAACCACTCAACCAATGGAATTTAGACAGGTTTGGGTTACTATATTAACCTTATCTTTAAGTATTAACTCTTAGTTAATTAGTTTCACTTTTACAATGTCTCTTTGTATTTTTATATTATATGGATAATAAACTTACAATATACATCCAACAGACCCCCAAGTGGTCCATTAATGATACACCTATCATGATATAAGTCTCTTGGACGAACCTTAGATTTTTAGGAATTTAATATCAATTCATAATATAATATTTGTTTTAAAAACTCTTTTATGTCAATTTTGACACTATTCAATAATTGATTTTTTTAAAATTCATAACAGAATTATTACTTCGAAAAAATTTAATTAAATCATTCCTAACATGTCATATTAACCTATAAAATTATTTTAATTCATTAAAAGTCTCAAATTATATTTATTTGGGTATTTATAGTATCAATTATTTTAATTTTTCACTATTATGGTAATTACTGCATCATCATTGTGTCATAAATAAATTAAATTGTTTAATGTCTAAAAATTATAAATAAAATATTATTATGTAGGAAATATTTTTATCTTTCTAATGAATATTTACAATCGAATTTATCTTATGTATAACCTCATATTAAAAATGTTTTAGTAAATAAACTTTGATTTTAACTCTTTTAACTCTTCTTTGAATTAAATAATAATAAATGTCCTAATCTAATCCAAGTGGAGCTAAATGATAATATTTTACTCCTAAGGTTGTTTTTGGTTGAGATACACTTGTCCAATAGAATTAGGACATGTGTTGGGGTAATATTAATATCATTTTTACCCTTAATTACCCTATTTACTTTTAACCGTGGTAAATAAAAGTAAAAAAGTTACTATTCACCAAAAATTATTTTCATTTCATTGAACCACATTTTACTTACTGACATCAACCGTGTCTCTCGGATTTTTGAAATTCCATTCACAGAAGCGGTAAAATTAAGTTTTATGAAAAATTCAGTTTTTTTAACTACCACTTAGTAGTTTCACTATTCATCAAAAATTGATGTTTTTCAGAACAATGCCAAAATTTCATCCTAAGCTATATTTCATATTCCGAATTCAAAAATGAAGTCTATTTTACCAAATTCATAACATAGAAATTGCATTAATTAATTTTATAATTAAATCCCGCTGTTAAAACAAATAGCGTGTTTTTAAGAAACAATATCTATCAAAAGATTGACACTTGATTATGTCTGGTTTAAATGTGAAATTACATCCAATGACCAACATTGTATTAAATTGTAAAAATATATTCTAAATATACTTTAAAACCACTCAAATTAATGATTTATCACTATTAATTATTTCAATTAAAAAATTTGTTTTTAATTATAATTTAGTAATTTTCACTATTCATCAGAATCTAAAAGTTATCCGAAAAGTACCAAAATTTCACCTTAGGCTAAATTGGATACTCCGAATCCAAAAATGAAGTCCATTTTGAGAGCTAAAATTTCTAAAATTTAAAAAGTGGTTATTACTATTCATAACGGCTAGTTTTAATAATATTTTAATAGCATATCGTTGTTTCGTGAAACTCAGTATTGCGTACTACACACGCTATCGAGGAAGGTTGCGATTGCGTGTAATTCAAGGCAAGTCAAGGATGCGTGTTGTGCAAGCTTCTTTTGGTGTAGCATACAACACAAGACATTAGTGAAATTAAAAAGAATATTTTTCATAAAATCTTGGGCTGTTACATTGTCCCTTAAGAGATATAGACCAGATGAATTTTTAGATTTACGTATAGACAAAAATATTATTTTCTATATCTTATAGAGTTAATTGGTTTAGGTAAAAGAATTAAAATAGTTAATGGAATCTTGGATAAGATAAAAATAATTTTGAAGATGACTATAATGTGGAGAAAAATAATTTTAAATTTTAGATATTGAAAAATGGAGATTTGAAAATAGAAGATAATTAATCTACTATTAAGTTATTAAAAATTGTTAATGATAATTTAACCACCTAATAAATTTTTTAAGAAAAATTACAATGCATAAAAATAATTCAAAAGATGATAATAATTACACCTAAGAGATTTGAGGCCAATGTTTCATCATCAGATGATTGAGAGCCTAAAATAATCTACATGGATGATTTTCAATGTATAATTATTACATATGAAATTAGAAAAGATAAGGATTTCAAACTAAATATAATTTTTGTTCATTTATTCTCTTTTAATGATGTTAAGTAAAAAAAGATAAAGAGTATTTTTATAGTTAATGTTTTCAGTGGCTCTAATTCCGATGATAAATTGAGTAAACACATAAAAGAATATATGTCTTTATTTTCGAAATTCCATTCATAGAAGCGGTAAAATTAAGTTTTATGAAAAATTCAGTTTTTTAACTACCACTTAGTGGTTTCACTATTCATCAAAAATTGAAGTTTTTCAGAACAATGCCAAAATTTCACCCTAAGCTATAATTGATATTCTGAATTCAAAAATGATGCCTATTTTACAAAATTCCAAAAAAATAAGTTGCATTAATTAATTTTATAATTAATTCCCGCTGTTACAACAAATAGCGTGTTTTTAAGAAACAATATATATCAAAAGATTGACAATTGTTTATGTCCAATTTCAAAGTGAAATTAATTCTAATGAACACCATTGGATAAAATGGTAAAAATTTATTCTAATTATACTTTAAAACCACTAAATAATATAATTTATCATTATAAATTATTTTTATTAAAAAATTTGTTTTTAAGTATTTTTCACTATTCATAAAAATTGGAAGTTCTCAGAAAAATACCAAAAATTCAACTTAGGATAATTTCGATATTCTGAATCCAAAAATTAAATCCATTTTGAAATATAAAATATATATAATTTCAAAAAGTAGGTATTACTATTCATAACAGCTGGTTTGATTGGTTGTGGTGTGTTAGAACTCGATGTTGCATACAACACATGCTATCACATTATTCAAAGAGAAGCGTATCGTAGAAGCTTGGGGTGTTACAAAGTTGAAATGGTTATTATGCATGATTTATCTATATTTTTTATAAAATTTTTGTAAACCATGACTACAGTCTTACATGATCACCATGGAAACTGGATTGGATATTACTATAAATGTAGTGAATATGTTGTCTTTTGAACTTATTATGACCCTGAAACAAGTTATTTTGATTCTTGAATTGGAAATAAATTTGAGCTATATTTATTAAAATCCTTATTCTATCCTAATATTCAATATTATGGAAAATTTTGAATTTTAATTATGGGGAAAAGTTTTTATTTGAGTTAATATTATATTTCTTTGAAATTCACATCAAATTTTCCTTGAATTTTTTTCAAAAATTGATTATTTTAAATTATTGGTTTTCATGCTCTACTGAGAAAGAATTTTTATAAATTGTGAATGTGGTTTTTCATAATTTAAAGTGGTATAAAAATTCATTTTCTCCTTTAATTAATCTTATTATATTTTCTATCTTAGTCTCTTTAAAATTCATTCTTAGTGAAAAATTAGGAGTATGTTTTACATATTCAATTAAATATGGTATTCCATATTTAAATTAAACTTTTAAATTCTACATTAAAGTAATTCAGATAATAAAATAATAATCTATAGTTGATCATTTTTGTTTTTGAAGTTGATGGATTATAATGTTTTGATTATGTTTAGCAAATATTTATTGCTTGTACTCGCTCATCCATTATAATTTTTAGGTTTTATTGAACTGATTATATCTATGTTTAATTATGGTTAATTATTGAGTTGTGTGTGTATTATTTATAGATAAAAAGTGAAGTTTTGAAATAATACTATAATTAAAGAATGTTTATGGTTCAATTCAATTCATCAATTTTATATTTTAACATCAATTTTAAAATAGGAAACTTTATTTGTGCCAGAATATTCATTTTGAGGGAGTTATAATATTTTTACATTAGTTTCATTTTATGGAGGAAAATAAATTGTTAAACTATTTTTTAAATTAATTATCAGTATTCTAAGTATGTTGGACTGATTTCTTGAAGAAAAAGTAGAAATTGGTATGGGGGGATTTGGTATGTAAAAATTAGTGTTTTCCACAAGAATTTTTCATATCAATTTTTAATGATTATGTGCTTAAATTAGAATATTATTACTGACTCATTATATCTTTTAAATTTGTGTGAAAATTCTATATTCATTGTAAATTTGTGTGTAATATGAAATTTTTGTGTTTGATGATTTGTTCTATGTTTTTAATTTTATATATTTTGAGAACAAAATATTTTATATTAATGGTTGATATTAATTTTAAGAATTTGGATGTGTATTATGGAATTTAAACTATTTCTTTATAATTGAAATAAAAGTTAGAAAAAAAAATTATTAATGAAATAATTGAATTTTAAAATACTAAAAAAATTATGTTTAAATGTGAAAAAATTATTTTTTGATCAAGATTTTTCTTAAATGAGTTATGTGTATGATTAATTAATTTTAAAAATTAATCCAAATTAATTATAATAGATTCATGATAAGATAAATCTGGTCATCTACATCATAATAATAAACTAGTGCACAAAATTTTTCATTAATGGTCAAAATGAAATTAAACTTTAGATTGAAAGTCAAGCCCAGAAAATAAACCAGAAGAGGAAAATTTTTAGATAGTGATGAAATAAAGAAGTAATAGCATTATAATTTGAAAAAAAATAAATCCCTAAGATAAGTGTGTTGACATAGGAAAGTAACCTGAGGGAATAAATGGATAAATCTTAAACCAAGATTTGAAGAATGAATAATGTAGGAAATTTTACCATAAAACTTCATATACATGACAAAGCTGATGAATACCAACTAGATGAGTGAAATCGAGCATGTTCCTAATGTCAAATACAAACCAGATGTGGATTTTAAGGAATAAGAGTCATAGGTTCAAAGAGTTTCAAGTAAATAGTTTTATTTATGATAGTGAAGAGTTGTAAATTAATTTTTTATTAAAGAAGTTACCAATAGACCAAGATAGTGATATCATCGGTAGATGATTGATAAATTCCAACAAATGTGTTGGAGTTGGTTCCCTAGAACCAACTTCTATGTACTTTATGATAAATTTCATTCATTATTTTTAATATTAATAAAATTATTATCACATCATGTCTGTTCTCTTGCCTGACATAGTATGTGATAATATCCTAAGAGTAATAGTCATGTTCAAAGATCATAGAAGTTATCCTCTATGATGAGAACCTAGAAGTGCCAAAAAAATATTCTTAAATATATGTTATATAGTTGGATGATATCATTTTAAAATAAACACATGATATAGGATATCAAGGTTGGTGAATCATAGGACTTTGAGGTACTTTCTCATAGTATATTCCCTTTGTAATTTCTAGTGCAGGAGATTATAAGAACATGAACTACAAGTAGGAAATTTATATTCATATGTGTCATTGGATGTTCTTATATACATACTTGTGTTTTGATTCTTAGAATTTAATATTATTATTAATGTATATTATTAGTCATGTACTTTTATGTATTAATGAAAACTATGATGACATATGTCCGCAGTGAAGTAGGATACGTTGGGTGTGTCATGAGTGATATTGCATTAATAAATAATGAAAGAATGGATTTTTCTATTTTTTAATAAGATTTTATATCTCATCCCCTTTTATGGTAATGAACCATCTTAAATAAATACATTACCATGTTGTTTTGTAGTAAGGTTCATTTCTGAAAAGTTAAAGAAAGATACATCGAGTGTATAGGTTGATGACACCAGCATGAAGCCACCTTGATTAGAGATATCATGATAAAGGGATTATATTACATAGTAAGAATTCATATGAGTTTGTATGTCATTTTGATATTAACTTATTTATCTATGGGTTTCTTGGGGTGTTGATATATGTTAACCTTGGACTTTGGGCGACTCTGCCTAATGCCACTAAGAAATATGCCCGGAGGGTCACACACTCAGTGTATCTATAACCATGATTAAATATTAAATATTATTTATTATTTAAAATGATGAATAAATATTATTCTCATATTTGGTTTAATAATTATTCTTGTTTGATTAATCATATATATTTAGTCACTAGTTATTCAAGAGAATATTTGTGAATAGAATATTTAATAATTTTTTTATTTTTTATTTAATGAATATAATATTTATTTATTTATTTATTAGTGAATAATGTAGTGATATTAATTTATTAAATAAATAATTATTTTTCAAGGCCTAATAAATATTTTGGATGAATGATGGACCAAGTGTAAAGGACTAATGAGAAATAATATATATTAAATGTTCTTTGAATAAATTTAAATAATTTATTCAAAAAATAATATTTAATTAATTCAGTGGTTTTTTGGATGTAAAGAAATAATATTATTAACATTATATAGATATTGAGGTGAGTAATTTAAATTGACTCTCATGGCAATCATATATAAATAACACATGCATTAGGATCTTTTGCACTAGAACTCAGAGATTCATATAGTGTCGCTCAGAGTTTCATGGTGCATGTGTGGATCACCACTGGAGGTAATATACACTTTATTTCTATGACATAATGATAGTATGATGTATATAAATTTTAAGATTTATTAATTAAGAAATAATTCATCATAAGTCAATTATTTAACTACTTAAATTAATTATAAATCATTATGTGATGATCCTATGTTTGGTTCAAGTGTTATCATGCCAATTAATCTTTGATTCAATTTTGTCGGTCATGGTGTTCTTTATCATGTAAATCTTGGATTAATAATCGATTATGAAAAAATTACAAGTTAATCATTCCCCTACCAGAACTTTTTAAATGCCTGAAACCTTCAAGTGGTATTAGAGTGGTCACAAAATTACTTATAATTATTTAAAGATCACTAATTGATTTCCACATTTGTCATTAGTTTTGAATTATAGTTTAATTTTTATTTAAATATAAATCATGATATATCCTCTTCTTCCTCTTCATTATCAAAAATATAATTAAAAAAATATTAATTATGAATGAAGATAATTTGAATAACTCATCCATGGGTGTTAAGTATTTTGGACAGATAACACAAGAATAAATGGTGTGTAGCCTATAAGAACACATTGTGTGCCATTGTTTAATGCACTAGGATAACTCATGAATTAATTCATAGTGCCATAAATTTATTTTACATGGTGTGTATTTAATAAACCACATGTTGACTAGGATATCTTGGGGAATGGTTAGTCAGACTACAAGGTTTGTAACTTGTGTACATGATGTGTAGTCCATTAGTCATAAACAAGTCATGTGTTTATTACATGGAATGTGTTACTAGTAACTGTGTAAACTAAAGACCACATGATGTGTATTCCATGTAAATATTGTGTAATACTTTTATGTTTTGTAGAATAGATACATTCCCATCCCCTAGGAGTGTACCATGGATAAACGGTGGAGAACTATACACAACATGTAGCTAGATAGTACACACCACATATATTACCTGATTACATATAATTTGAAATTAATTTATTATAATACATCAACCTTATCAACATGTTTTTTTGTCATTTATTTGACTCGTACATTCCATGTGATGGGTTTTATATATATTAAATATATTATTTATTTTTTTGTAATATTATGAACTATATTTTGTGTATAATTCGTGATAAAGTGATTACTCTACATGCATTAATAAAAAAATCTACATAAATAACATGTGTTTTTGTGTCTATCTGTGTCATTTATTTTATAGTAAACATCATGAAATTACATTATAATTCATGAATGTTACATGTCGCATGAGTAAACAGTATAAAAATATAATACACATTGGGTAGTTCAGGCGAGTACTTGACGTTTTGCCTAAAAGGTACATGTTTTTTACTTAGTAAATTTTAGATAAATTATTTAATTTATTTAAAATAATGATATATGATAACCTTAATAAATTTTGGATGATAATTAAGATAAAATAATTGATTAATTAAATAATATAATTAATTGATTTGAGAGTTATTTATCCCAAATAAGAATGATTGGGAATGAATACTAGATTATTAAATTTGTAATTTGTTTCATGTATATGGATTATTGTGAGCATATACTAGACCTTTGTGTGTGATTGGTTCCATTTTAATTTATTATTAAATTAAATTTATGGTCTACATGTCATCCCTCCTCTCATTATGTAAGGTTTTGTGTGCTCATAGTTTCTTTTTATATAAACCCCTAAACTAATCCTTTGTTTTCTCTCACTTGTGTGTAAGTAAAATCTTATGTAATGGATAGATCTCATAGGTGAGTGGAGGTAGATAAAGTTTGGATTTAAGGTAAAACCAATCCAATATATACATGGGAGGATAGGTGGAAAATTAAATATGAATGAAGTCAGGGTTCAAGGTGTTTTTACCCTAGGTCAGTGGTTAGTTTATCATCTACTAGATAAACTAACCATTAGGGAAAATTATGATCATAAATCTCTTATTATTTTATTTTTTTCAAGATTCATGGTTGATTTCATTATGGATGTTTTATCACAATCACTTTAATTAATGAATTAACAAGCATATAAGATAGAACAAAAATAAATTGTATTATGCGTAAAAATTATCTAAGACATGGTTAATCACTTAAGTAAATACACTTAATATTAATAATAATATAATAAAGATAAAAGTATACATTTATTCATAAAGATAAAAAAAATCCATAAATTATATATATTAAGTCGGTATAGCCTTCCACTACATCAGTTAAAATCAAACCATAGTTAAAAGTGCTTGACCAGCCAAAGTCAAAGTGTTTTAAATTATCGAGGAATTCTAACTTGATTTTTTGGTCCATATAACTTATTTCACATCAAGATTTTATTTCCAAATTATAAATTGGTGTAATTAAGAGGCAAGGGTTGATGAAATACAAATTGAGTATTTTAGGATTGGGGATTCCACACAACAGATCAAGGAACCACAAGTTAATACAGTTAGAAAAATTATGACTATTGAAAACCCTTCAAATAAATTATTAGTACAAAGTATGGGTAATGATAAGGGGAATATGGGTCATTTCCACTTAAATTTACAATAAATAGAATATTTCAAAACCAATGGTGAGGGGTATTGGGATTCAATAAAATAGTGGGAGATTAATAAATTTAATATTTATTATCTAATAAATCAGATAAAGTACTAACATTATGCACATCTTAATTGTTGAAATAGAAATATACATAACTTCAACTATATCAATGTGATTCATAATTGATAAGTATAACCTTCTCACCAGCACTAAATTCTAAGAATGAAAAAGGATATTTTACATTATTCTACACCATAGAAGGAAAAATATATGTGTTTGAAAACCCCATTCATAAAGTTCCTATCCAATAAGATAGTGAGGAAGAATTATCTATGTATGAGAAACATTTGGATGATGTCATAGATATCCAATGTTACATGTTATCATCCATATCAAATAAGATTCTAAATAAAAATGAGGTCATTGATACATATAGCATGATATATCATATAACACCCCTAGAAAAGTGATACTTAAAAGACTAAATGATATTACTCATGTCAATAAGGTACAACTTTATTTTCATGATCCTACCTGATTAGAACTCTATAGTTAAGTGTTCTTTTCTAGGAGTATTATTTAGGATGGGTTACCTCTTGGGAGGTTTCCCAGGGTGTGTGTGAGTGAATACAAATCATAATGAATGAACATGTGTTGGCCTGTGGGGGTAGTCATTAGTTAGATAAGTGACCCCAGTGGGTAATATCCTATGGTGTTATGGTAAGAAAACCATGGTATTACAGGAGACCCATGGGTTCATATGACTAGGTTCATGGGCCAAGTAAGGTTGAGTCATTACAAAGTGGTATTAGAGTAGTAAGACTTGCTAAATTTTCTTTTCTCTTACCTTGATTTGGGATAGGGTAGACATGAGATAGGATGGTTGGGACCCAGGTATGAGAACTATGAAAGTGTCTTTCTAGAATTGTACAGTAGACCTCTGAGTTGACATAAACTAAGAAATTATGTTTTTCTATTACAATTTATTAAATTCACCTTGAGTGATTTAGATAATGTTGATATATGATTTATGATATTTCATGTACGTTCATGAATAATGACTAGTAATAAAGGTTCACATTACATATATATATATTATTATGATGCCTAGCAGTTGGACTATGGGGATAATCATTATTCAGATAAGTGAAACTTGTGGGTAATAGACAATGGTGTGTGGTGAAGAAAACCAAGGTATTACAGGAGACCCATGGGGTTAGGATACTTGGTTCATGGCTCGAGGAAGGTCAAGTCATTAAAAAGTGGTAGAAAAGCATCAGGACTTACTAACTTGTCTTTTATATTACCTTGATTTAGTATAGGGAAGATAGGAGAGAGGATAGTTGGGACTTAGGAATGAGAAATACGAAAGTGTCTCACTAGCACTGTGAGAGAAGACAAATCATACTAAAAGAACATGTGTTGGCCTATGGGGAAATTCATTGCCTATGGGTAAATTCATTAGTTAGATAAGTGAACCTGGTGGGTAATAGTCTATAGTGCACTGGTAATGAAACCAAGGTATTATAGGAGACCCATGGGGTCAGATGACCAGTTTCATGGACTGAGGAAGGTCAAGTCATTACAAATTATTATTAGAGTAGCATGAATCACTAAATTTTATTTTCTATCACCTTGATTTGGGACAGTGTAGACATGAGATAGTACGATTGGGGCTTGGGCATTAGAACTATGAAATTGTCTGGCTATCACTATATAGTAGACCTTTAAGTTAATATAAACTGGGAAATTATGTTTTTCTATTAAAGTTGATTAAATTCACCTTGAGTGATGTACATATTATTGATATATAATTTATTATATTTCATGTATGTTCATACATCATTACTAGGAATGTAAGTTAACATTCCATATATATACCTATTATTGTGATACATGCTAGTTGGACTATGGGTACGGTCATTAGTTAGATAAGTGATCCCAGTGGGTAATAGCCTATAGTGTTCTGGGAAGGAAAACATGGTATTACATGAGACCCATGGGGTTATGTGACTAGGTTCATGGCCTAAGGAAGGTAGAGTCATTACAAAGTAGTATTATAGAAGAAGGACTCACTAACTTAAATTTTATCTTCACTTGATTTTGGATAGGGAAGATAAGAGATAGGACGGTTGGGACTTGGGCATAAGAACTATGAAAGTTTCTAGCTAACACTATATTGTAGGCCTATAAGTTGATATAAACTAGGAAATTATGTTTTTCTATTATATTTGATTAAATTAACCTTGAGTTATACACATAATTATGATATATGATTTATGATATTTCACATACGTTTGTGCGTTATGACTAGGAACATAGGTTCACATGCCATATATATACCTATTATTTTGATTCATGGTAGTTCATTAATTAAATGCCTTTATTTATGTTATATATTTAGGATATCTACCTTGATTTTTTTATATATATGTGTTTCCATGATGTGTGATATATCTTTACTGGCATTAATTACTTTAAATGTGCATGTTTTTGCATTAGTATATATATGATGATTGTGACTAACATGTAGGTACAAAGACCATGGTTGGAACTAGGATGTTTATACCATGGGTTGAGGGTAGACTCCTAGAAGAACCTCTTGTGATCCTATAAATTGGTTAGGGCTTGTTTATGTTCCTAAATTTCTTCATGATGTAGTGATACCGCTTTGAAGACATTTGATGAGACCATCAGCTACAACATCCTAGGATGTTCCCATTCTACCACCCGTGGTTCATGAGGATATTACCTAGCATGCTCATATACCGACATCAATGATCCAAGCTATAGATCTCATTAAATTGGGAATCTTTCCAATAGTTCCTATACAAGGCAGACTCACTTAGAGGACCATGACTGCTCATGCTCAGGACTTCCAACTCCATCATCAGCCAGTATTTCAAGGTATTAGTGTGGTCCTTAAGATGAAAAGTATTGGTCACACTTCATCAAGAGTATTTTCAAGTTGGTCTATACTTATGAGGAGGGACAAGTGATTCTAGAAACCTTTACATTCCAAGGTCCCTCCAAGAGATGGTGGGTTTCCATGAGTCAAGTTGGGAGACAAGAAGGTCTTTCTTAGAAGACCTTCGAGGAGTTGTTTCTTAATAAGTACTTCCATGAAATGATGAATCTATACTATTCCCATAATTTCATATAATTGTGATAGGGTTCAATGATTGTGTCTACATATTATTCTTATTTTACAGAGTTTCTATGTTTTTATCCCTTGTTTTCTAGGAATGAAGCACAGAAATCTTAGAATTTTTATATAGTACTACAACTAGAGCTCAAATGACAGGTTAGGGTCTTTGATCTAATGAATTACTCATAGGTGCTTCTCAAGGCCCTGGCCTTTGATAAATTTCTAGATAAAGGTATGGTAGTAAGACTAATTCCAGTCTATAGTGGACCAGTATCTTAGATTTATCTTGCTAGTATGGAAGTCTCTTCTATTATTAGGAAAATTAAGGCATACGACTCACAATGGAGTAGTGTCACTTAGGAAAAGAAGAGTATAGCTTCGTTATGAGGAGTTACATAGTGTTAAAACTATGGAAAGGATAAACCCCTTTAGAGGTTTTATAAATTACCTTAGAGAACATGTTTATAGTGCAGAAATCTATGGAATATTCAGCATTTTTTCTCTAGGGATTCGAGACCAAGTTACTATAGAGATAGGACTAGAAACAATCATTCACCTAGGGATCTGATCAAATTTTTTAACAGCAGACCCAGACCGGTCATGAACCTCAGTGTTAGAGCTGTAGAGCTAAGATAGGTTGTGTATATGATATAAATCAGTCTCTAAGAGATGGATAAGAGGGGTTATCTTCCATTCAAGCTATAGTTTTGATCATGTTCACCTTATATACTACTTTGTTCAATACTGGTGATTCCCATTATTTCATTTCTACATAAGTAGTTTCTATACATGACCTTTTGATCAAGATATCATCCAAACTAGTCTCTCTTAATACATAATTGGGCATGAAGGTGGACCATCTCTAGCGATGCCTGAAATTTCCTATTTTCATCATTATTTATAGTTATTTGTGTGAGTTTATGATTTTAGAGATGAGGACCTTTTATGTGATACTCATCATGGACTGGATGAATAGATTTCGAGCTCACATATATTTTTATCAGCGACATGTTTCATTCACTTTTCCAAAAGGGATAGAAATTAATTATTAATAGAGAGTTGGTACTAGGATAAAGTAGATTCAGGTTAGACTTGAGTTAGCTTAGGATGATCACAATATAGATGGAGTTATTTTCTCTTTCAGTAGTATCAATGGAATCACTTGCATCTCTTCCTCTATTCATGGATCACTATAAAGATGTATTAATAGACAACTTCTCAGGACACCCTCCTAATAAAGAATTTGAATTTGAGTTAGATCTTATACCAGGTGTGCATCCCATTTTGATACCCCCATATTGTATAGTGTCGACCGAGATGAAGGAACTTAAGGTGAAGTTGGATGACTTGGAGAGTGATGGATTTATCAATCCATGTACTTCACCATGGGGTTCACCTATATTGTTTTCCAATAAGGAGGACAATAGTATTTGACTCTACATTGATTAATGGAATTTAAACTAGGTGATGATGAATAATCAGTATCCATTTCCTAGAATTTATGATCTTTTTTATTATCTATTAGGAGCTCGGTGGTTATACAATATGTATCTTCGATTGAGATATCATTAGTTGTGATTCTAAGAGGAGGATATACCAAATAGAGAGTTTCAGAGAAGGTATGGGTTGTATGAGTACTTTTTAATACCATTCAGGCTGGTGAACATGCCATAAATGTTCATAGATCTCATTAATAATATCTTCCACCCATTCTTGGACTCTCTCATCATAGTGTTCATCAACAACTTCCTCTTCTACTCATTGGAACTAGATCATCATACTAGGAACCTAGATATAGTCTTAAGTACACTTCAAGCACATAATATTTGTGAAAATTGTCAAAGTGTTTCTTATGGATTCGATAGGTGAAGTTCCTAAGACATGTGGTGTCTAAGATAGGTATATCCATAGACCCAAAAAATATATAAGGTGGTTATTTCATAGACATGTCCCTAGAATGTGTTTGAGATCAAGAGTATTTTGGGGTTCATAGGATATTACCAGTGGTTTATCTATGACTTCTCCTGACTATAAACACCCATTAAAGCACTAAATAATAAACAAGTGAAGTTACAATTTTCAAACTAATGTGAAGAGGAATTCCTTGAGCTAAAGAGGAGGTTTATTAAAGCTCTAGTATTAACACTCCCTAAGCCTGGGATTGTCTATGTAGTGTACTATGACACATTGGGCATTGGTTTAGGTACGGTACTGATGTAGAGAGAGAAGGTAGTAGCCTATGGGTATCATCAGTTATGACCCAATGAGCATAACTACCCTACATATGATTTGGATCTGGCAGTTTTGGTCCATGTATTAAATTACTAGTGACACTATCTCTTCAGTGAGAGATTTTTTGTATATATTGACCATAAGAGATTTCGTTGTATCTTCACATGGAGGGAATTAAACCTGAGATAGAGGAAATGGGTTTAGTATCTATAGATGTTTAACTTTGATATAGTGTATGTATCTAGGAAGGTTAATGTAATTGTGGATGCTCTTAGCTGTAAGTCACATGCTAAGTAGGAGCCTGGTGAATATCCATATGAGGATCAGTGGCACTTAATGAGATTATTGGATGATTGGAGAATGGATGCCTCATAGGACCAGGATTTTATGAATTTTTCTCCCTTTTTATTCACATGTTATTTCATTGATTAGGTAATGGTTTTATAGGAGTCATAATCATAGTGTGATGTGATAAGGGAACAACTAGTTGGAGGTGACTCGATACCCGAGTAGTCCTTGAGAAAAAATGATATAATCATGGTACATGGGAGTGTAGTAGTCTTTACTTCCATAATATAGGAGCTGATGAGGTATTACCATACATCTATATGGGATGTTAATCTTAGATTAATGAAGATGTAGCATGAATTTAGGTGGTAGTTCTGGTGGTCTGGGATGAAGAGAGACATTGTTGGTTTCGTCTCTTGATGTCTTACCTGTTATAGGGTGAAGGTCGAGCACTAGTGACCTTGTGGGTTTCTTTAGCCACTTCTTATGCACATGTATAAGTTGTAGTACATCGTGATAGGATTTTTAATAGGTTTACCTATGACCCCTAAGGATTCATGACTCTTTCTAGGTGTTTTTAAATTAGCTAATGAAATTTTCCCACTTTTACCAATTAGAGAGACACACTTAGTGGAGGAACTGGGAAATATCTATGTATGTGAGATCTTACGCTTACACAGAGTTATATTGATAATTTTTTGGATATATATGCTCATTTTACATCATGTTTTTATTAGGGATTGAAAATGTCCCTAAGGACTCATCTGAGATTGAGCACAGCATACCATCCTTAGAAAAAATGTATATTTAAAGCGTACTATACACATATTGGAGGATATGCTTTGAGATTTCATCATAGACTTAGATGGATCATAGAATGATTATCCTTGGTTGATTTTTCATACAAAAACATTTATTAAGACTTTCATTTATACCATAAAAGTTTCAACCTTGATCCTACACTACAAATTAGTGGTTTATGTCATAAGTGGAGTGATAACCTAGTACCCAGGGGCTTTGATTTTTTTGATCAATTAAGTTTTTCTATACCTTTGGTCTCATTTCTCCTTTACATACTCTAAACCCCCTATCATGTTGGTTTTGAAATTATTCTAGGAGTTTTGTCAGGCGATCATGTCCCGATTAGCGCATGAGTATGGTTAGGGAGACAACATATATGAAAAACCTTAGTGTTGATGTTGACATCTATGAGGTAGGAATATCCTCACTTATTTTGATCTTTCTTACACATATTTTCATATTATTACTATGTGTTTAAATTTTGATATTTATTTTTGACTTTTGATTGCATTTTCATGTGTGTGTAGCCCATGATACCTGTCTTGATATTGTTTCCATAGGCCATGTTAGAGTAGCTTATTTTCATGTTTGATTTTGATCACATGATGTTATGTGTTTCTAGTTATTTTTCTCATGATGATATGCTTTCCATTGTATGCTCTACCATGTATATATATTACCTTACTTTGGAGGTACCATTCTTGTTGATCAAAATAGGTGGAACACCAATATATGATTATTGCTTATAGGGGGAGTGCACTTCAATTTAGACCATGGAGAATATAGACCTGATCACAGGGTGTAGACACGATGATGTCATGGACTTTCCATGTTGAGGATTCACTTGATGCCTAGTTTCTAAGTGCCATGTTATTTGATTCCCAGTGATTTTATGAGTACTGTGCTCGATACCTGATGTTATATCAAATATAATGTTATACTTTAGGTTTGGTGTAATGTTGAGACAAATGTACACCTAATACCATGATTATATCAATCAAAAGTTACACTAGGTCAATGGCTAGTTCAATACTTTTGGCATTGTCTTGTTACATTTTCCAGAATAGAGTCTAAGCAGGTATGGTCAGGGGTTCATGTCGGATTAGTCAACACATGATCACTCAGTTTTGGATTGTGTGTTTATTACTGTTATTAATTTATCATTATCATAGCATATACTTGTTATATTTGAGTACACTAGGTTGAGGACACATTATTGGTGTCTTACTGAGTCTTGTAATCACACCCTATTCAGGAATTTCAGTGTGATTATAGATTCCATAAGGGATCCGGTGAAGGGAAAGGGCCCTATGGTGGATGATTGAATAGTGGATCATGGAGATGGTGTGGATTAGGGTAGAATTAAAAGGACCCACCATTTTTTATTTTTCACTTTGTTTTGGGGAGTTACAAAAGTGGTATCAGAACCAATGCTCAACCTAAAGTGCCTAAGCATGCATGGGTTTCATATTTGTGGTATATAATGAGGGTGTTTTACTTTAAAGGGGTGGATAGTGTAGAACCCCAAGAAAAGTGAGACTTAAAAGAGTGAATGATACTACCCATGATAATAAGTTTCACCTTTATTTTTGATATCCTGCTGATTAGAACTCTAAAGTTAAGCATGTTTGTCCTAGAGTGGTGGTCAGGATGGGTGACCTCCTGGTAATTTTCTTAGTGTGTGTAAAAAAGCACACCAAAAGAACATGTTTTTCCCTATGAGGATTTTAATTAGTTAGATAAGTGACCCTGATGGGTAATAGCCTATGGTTTTTTGGGAAGGAAACCAAGGTATTATAGAAAGCCCATGGGATTAGATGATCAGGTTCATGGTTTAAGGACCCCAACCATAGTATCTTAGAGATAGTGCCTTAATTAATTACATTGGCATATAAATGAGGAAGATGTGTCTCGAAGGACTGAATAGTTCAGTAGTTTTGGAAAGCAAGATTACATATATGAACTTTACATTATAACATGAAATGAAATAAAACATATCAACTTCTTTTGAAACACACATAAACTTCTATATTATTCTTATAGGTTATTCATAATACACATCTTCGCATCCTAGTGAAAAATAAAAAATAAAAAATAGTTGATCTCAGATTCTCGGTAAGGGTAATCAATATAGTGGAAGCATAAATAAACAATAAGGTATGGTTAATGACAAAAAAACACATGCCATTAAAAGTAAACTTTAGCATAATATGGAAGAAATATAAACTGGTTAAATAATGTCATAATAATACTTAACCATGGATATTATACTAGATAAATAATCACATGGAATATAAATTACTAGCTTCATAATTAGGTGATGTATAATGAGGGACATCATAACTATACTGTTAAGGCCTCATGCCAAGACCATACATAAACAGGTAAAAACTCAAACTAGTTTGTCTCATGAGACCTAACGATGCACTAAGGGGATATAATGGGCCCCATATGACACTAAATAATTCAAATTAATTCCCCATATGAATGGTGTTAAATATAATCAACATATACATTCATATTTAAACTAACATATGAAATTTAAATAACTTTATCTAATCATTAAACATAAACACTAACCATTTGGAGTAATATGGTGAATGGTATCAAGATATAACATACATAGTCAAACTAATCAGAAACCATTAAATAAAATATTTTATATTATATCATAAAATATTAATCCCAATTAAAAATAATAATCAATAAGTGTGCTGAAATAGATGAAAATACTCTTATAAAATCATCAAGTAATTCTTGAGAGAAATACTCTTACTTTGAAAAGAAGAGTTCTTTTGGAAAATCATTGTATAAAACCAGAATTAAACTAAGATGGTTTTTTAATAATAAAATTATTTATTTTATAAAAATAATGGTGGATTAAAATAGATTATATAGTTCACTTGAAAATAGGTAAGAATTCGAGAAGTTCCCTTGAATCGGGCTTGTTTATCAATAAGAATTTGAGAAAGATCCTTTTAAAACATATTATTCCCCATGAAATAGAAATGATTTATGATTAGTAATTATATATAGAACATTAACATCTAATTTATGAGAATTACGTAAGAATAATTAATAATTTCATTGGGGTAAAGAGAGAAAAATAGTAACCTAAAAGAAAATGGAGGTTCGGGTAGAAACCCTTACCTTATGTATGGATGTGTTATGAACATGACCTTAAGGTCATGGAATATGAAATTATATTCATAAATAATTTAATTCATAACCTATTAGACATTTATTTAGGTTATTATAATTTTATTAAGTTTATTTATGGACTTTTGATAAGTTATAATATTGAATTATGTCGTTCTAGAGTGTTCGTTTCCTTGATTTCATGATCGGTTCGCTTGATTATAAGTAATGGAGTTCATGTAAAATGGGTATAATTCTCTAGAATTTTAATTATATTTTATTGATGAATATACAAAATTTTAAATGGTTATATTTTTTTATATGTTATGAGGATGAATCATTAGATAATACATTTAGTGATAATTGTTTGGATTATTACAGCTGTTATTGATCATAACGAACTCATCTTATTTTATAATTTATTATTATGTAAATATGTTACTTACAGAACATAATAAAGGTTTTAATACATATATCATGGTATTTTTTAACCATAAAAATTGTTTCATTACCATCCTTGAAGGATAAATTGAAGAAATAAAATCCTTTGTCCATGAAGGTTGTAAATCGGTACCTCACGGACAATGATTTCATTTTTAAAATAAAAGAGAGTTATAAAGAAGTTTGATGAAGTATATTCCATTAACATGATATAATTATAGTATATAAATTATATTGGATTTATCATGATTATTTTTACATAGGATATGAGGATAGGATAAGAAAATAAAATAAATTGAAATAAAATTAAAAGAAAAAGGAACAGGATTTACCTCTTGAATTATCCTCCTTAAGAACCTCCTTAGGGAAAGGGGTTTTGGTATTTTTGTAAGACCAAGAGATCTAATAAATGGTTTAGATACTAGAGAATATTATTTGAGCCTAATTTTTATAATCATCAAGGCTTAGAGGTGTGAGGAGAAGAGGGGGTGACGGGTGGCATTTATAGTGGAGGAGGGGTGATTTCTCATTATTTTATTCATTATTTTATTATTTTGTTCAAGAAAAGAAATATTTTTTATTCTTGTGACTAAATATAGTAATTATTTTATGTGAGTTCAAACCAATGGTGCTTACATCATATAAACATCATACATGGCTATATAATTTCTGTATCTAGCATTTATCGTAAATTATCGTATTTTAGTATTCACCAAAAACTCAAGTATTTTAGAAAAATATCAAAAATTAAACATAACAATTTTTTATGTATAGAATTAAAAAATGAACTCCATTTTATGAAAATAATTTTCAAAATATGAGGAATTTATTTTTTAATTAAAATAGTCATTTACTCAAAAAAATACAGTTTTTAAAATTAAAACTAATTTTATAACACTCTGATAAATTAACTAAGGTCTCATAAAATTATCATAAAATAATAAGATAACTAAGTATAAATTTATGAATAAATTTTATGAAGATAAATTTTCTTTAAAATAATTTTATTAACTATAAAATTGTAATTAAATATTTATGACTCACAAAAATACCAACACTTAATAAGTAATATTTAAAATATTTATTATATCATATCTTCAATTATATGATGGATAAATTTTATTTATATTTTCATTGGTTAGGTTTCTATTATATTGGATAGTTTACTAATCATAATATCACATTACTATTCCTAAATTCATGTTACTATTTCATTGATATAGGTTCCTTAACTTCTAGAAATACCTCTTATTCCATTAATTATTAATTTATAAAGTTTGTATTGTGTTCTATAAGTGATTTTATGTGATATATACTATATGAAATAAACATAATAAGGAAAATCTCATTGATATAATTCTAGGTTGTTACATTATCCCCTCCTATAAAAATTTATTCCTTGAAATTTCTAGAATATTACCTCATAAAAATATTTGGGTAGTTCTTTATTATAAGTTTCTCAAGATCCCATGTTGCCTCTTAAATTTTATGATTTTTACAAAGTAACTTTACCAGCTGAGTCATCCAATTTCTCAACACCAGCTCTTTAGTGTCTAGAATCCAAATAGCCTCTTCACAGTAAGATAAATTAGGGTCTAAATCTATTCCTTCAGAATTTAGGACATGCATTGGGTATGACATGTACTTTTTCAATAATGAGACATGGAATACACTTTGCACTTTAGAATTTCTAGGTGGAATTTCCAAACAATAGTCCATATCTCTAGCTCTCTCCAAGATTTCAAAAGGTCCAATGTACCTAGGGATCAGTTTCCATTTCTTCCCAAATATTATAACACCCTTCCATGGAGATTCTTTCAATAAAACATGATCTCCCAGTTGGAATTCCAAATCCTTCCTTTATCAGCATAGATATTTTTCCTACTTTGTGATACTTTGATATGGGTTTGAATATTCTTTACCTTCTCTATTTTTTACTCCACAAGCTCTGGTCCTATAAGCTTCCTTTCACCAACTTCATCCCAACATGTTGGTGTACAACATCTCTTTCCATAAAATGCTTCATATGGTGCCATTTAAATACTATAATAGAAACTATTATTGTAGGAAAACTCTACCAAAGGTAAATAGTTATTCCACATACCTTTAAAATCAAGTGATAATGATATCAATATGTTTTCTAAAGTTTTGATCATTCTTTCTAACTACCTATCTGTTTGAGGGTGATAAGCAGTACTCAAATAAACCTTAGTATCCATTTTTTTCTGAATAATTTTATATAATTTTGATGTAAATAATGGATAATGATCAGATAAAATTGATATAGGTACTCTATGATGTCTTACAACTTCATTAATATAGAGTCATGTAAGGCGCTTCAGTGGAAATCCTATCTTATAGTGAGGAAATGTACAGATTTGGTAAGCAGATCAACAATTACCCATATTGCATCATTCTTTCTTGGATTTTTGGGTAATATAGTGAAAAATACATATTAATTTCATCCCATTTCCATGTAGTAATAGGAAGAGGTTTCATGACTCCTCTAGGATGTTGTCTTTTAGCCTTCACCTTTTGACAAACTAAACATCTTGATATATAATCAGCAATTTCATGCTTCATATTATCCCACCAGAAGTGTTCCTTCAAATATCTATACATATTAGTGATACTAGGTTGTATAGAGAAATTAAAACTATTATCATCATCCAATAACTCCCTTTTTATCTTGGGTATATATTGAACACAAAGCCTCCTCCCAAATTTCAGAATTCCATCTTCATACATGAAGTCTACTAACTTCCCATATTCATAGCTTTAATTTTCTTTTAAAGATTCTCATCATTAGGTTGATAAATTTTAATCCTTTATAATAAATATGGTTGGTAAACCAATTGAAAAAGTAGTGATGTTTCACCTTATTTGATAATTACCATTTTCATCCTCGCTAGATCCATGTACATAGGATCCTTTTCAATCCTCATTTTTTCAGAACTCTATGATCATTCCTACTCAATGCATTTTCCACCTTATTTTCCTTCCCTATGTGGTAGTGTATGGAAAAATCATAATCCTTGAGAAGCTTGAGCCATATCCTTTTCCTCTTGTTTAGTTCTTTTTTGAGATGATATATTTCAAACTCTTGTGATCCGTATATATCTCACATCTTTCACCATAGAGATAGTGTCTCCATATCATTAGAGCAAAGACTGCAGCTTCTAATTCAAGATCATGAGTTGGATAGTTCTATTCAGGAGTTTTTAACTTCTTTGATTCATAGGAAATAACTCCATAATTCTATATAAGGAAACATCCAAGTACTTTATTTGATGCATCACTATAAATCAAAAAATCACCATTTCCCAATGGTAGAGTCAATATTAGAGTGTTCGCTAACCTCTTCTTCAATTCTTCAAAACATTCTTCATATCCTTTTTTCCAAATGAACTTAACCCATTTACAAGTAATCTTGGTTAACAGGTTAGCTAATTGGGTGAAGTTATGAACGAAACACCAATAAGAACCTTCTAAACCAATAAAACTATGTACCTTAGTTATGTTCATTGGTGTAGTCTATTTCTAGACTACAATTTTCTTTTCAGGATTGACTAAGATTCCTCCTTAGAGATAATATGGCCAATAAAAGAAGCTATTTGAAACCATAATTCACACTTGCTAAAATTCCCATATAACTCGTTTCTTCTAAGATTCTTCAGAACAATGTGCAATTGATTCTCATGATCTTCATATATTTTGGAGTATACCATGATATCATCAATAAATACAACAAAAAATCATCAAGATATTCCTTGAAAACTCTATTCATTATATCCATGAAAATATAGGGTTCATTAGTTAGTTCAAAAGGCATTCCTGTAAACTCGTAATTCCCATACCTGGTTCAAAATGTTTTTCTTTGGAGTATCTTCCTTCTTCACACACAACTGATTATATCTAGATCAAAGGTCAATATTCAAAAAATATTGGGCTCCTTTAAGTTGATCAAATAAATCATCAATGTTGAGGAATAGTGTACTTGTTCTTTATCATAATAGCATTTATTTCCCTATAGTCAATACACACCCTCATGGATCCATCTTTCTTCTTGACAAAGAGAATAGGGGCTCCTCATAGAGAAACACTGGAGTGAATAAATCCATTATCACCCAATTTCCTCTAGTTGTTTCTTTAGCTCCACTAATTCCATTGTTTCCATTCTATATGGAGTCTTTGGTATTGTCCTAGCACCAAGAATTAAATCAATATAAAACTTAGTTTCTCACTCTGGAGGATGTCCAGGTAAATCATCTAGAAATACATCAATGTGTCCTTACACAATAGGTACATCCTGAATTTGAATATTTCTTTCCTCACACATAGGTATTTTGTTCTCTTACTCCACAAGAATTTAATTTAGTAGATCTAGTAGGGTTAGATCTTGATAAGAATCAAATTATTAGGTTTTGGTTCTAAATATAGGGGATTCTACATCATTCTCAAAAAATGTGACTTTTTTCTTCTTAAAATATATTTTTACATCATTATTTGAAATAAAATCCATAACAAGAATTATATCAAATTTAATCATAGGTATGATAATAAGTTCAGCAACCAAAGCACATTTATCTGTCATAAAGGTCACTTATTGACACATATTTGTTGCAACAATACTTCCCTTGGGAGTTTTGACTGATAACTCCTTTATTAAATCAAATTGGAAATGTATAATTTTCTTGAAAAACTAGGAAGATATGAAAGAATGTGATGATCCAAAATCAAATAAATCATTGGATAAGTTTGAGTAAATGATTAAAGTACCTTCCACCATATCATTAGGAACTTAAACCTTAGTAGTTGTGGTCATATAAGCTTGACCTTACTATGTTGTCCTTCTATGGGGAAATTTTCATTGCCATCTAGGATATTCATGTGCATAATTTCCCATATTTTTAAAATTATATCATTGAATATTGGAATATTATTTCTTTCCATTGCAATCATGGGATTTGTGTCCTTATTATCAACACTTTTAATAGACTTCCATTCTCGTCAGACATGTACCAGGGTGTTTCTTCCCATAATTATTGTAGGGTGTAATGTATACTCTTCCCTTCTTCCTAATTTACTTATTTCATTTTCTAGAGTGTTCAGTACCCCTATTATTATCTTTCTTTACTTTGAAGACATATGACTTGACTGAATGGACTGAAGGCCTTAATTTTTATTTATTTTGGATAAGCCCCCTTTGGATGAATGGTTTTAAAACATAAAAGAATCTATCAATATTGATCCTTAGATTATGTATGTAGTATGTGGCATGCCTTTATAACCTTGTAAAGTTGGCTTCATACTTCACAATGTTTTCATCCTCTTTCTATCTTAGACTCAAGAATTACCTCTTCATATCTTCTCATTGTTCGCGAGGAAAATATTTTTCTAGGAAAAATTCCTTAAAATCCTTTAATTCCATATTTTAGATTTCTTACTCCTCCTTTGTGTTTTTAATTATTGACCACAATTGATCTACATCTCCTAGTAGATGATAAACTTCCATGAAAACCTTCTCCCTTTCATTACTTACCAAGCGAGAAATATCTTCTCTAAAGAACTTATCCATTTCTCTAATACAAATGGGTTTATAGTCCCATTGAATAATGGAGGTTGTTGTCATATAAATTGGTCTAAAATTTCTTCTAAACATTTTGGTTTAGGATTATCCATATGGGTAAGGTTATTGTTCATAACCCGATTCAGCTATCCTAGTATAGTTATAATTTGATCAGCACCAATTGAAGCTCCAATACTGACATCATTATCTTGTATGGGACGGAAATCCATATATGGTATATGTGCACTGATATAGTTTTCATTCCTTACACTAGGTTCCATTTCTAAATAATGGTATACACTAGATTAGGTTGCGAATCATAATTTATAATCTCAAACTAGAAAAACACTTAACATAAATTAAAATTCTATGCATAGTTATTACCATACTCATAAACATGGTTTCTTTGGGAACATATTTACTTTTAAATCCTTCATAATGGTTTATGAAGAAAATGTGAATTATCCTAATAATATCCCCCAGGATTTTCAAACCAAGTGTGTAGTAAGGCTAGTTTTCATTTACCAGGTTACCCCGAGTCAGGCTTGAGACACCTTTTCGGAGTTGTTACTCCTAGATACATATGTACCAGAACCACATACACCTATAGTATCTATATAGGGATTTATTTCAAGGAAGTTCTGCATAATATATACCTTACCAAAATTCTAGTATTTTATTCTCTTAATATTCTCAAAGTCTATCTTAGGGTTATGTTTCTTGGTCTATGTGTTCTAAATCTAGTTTCCAAGGTTTCTATTAAACTTCCTATGATACCAACTGTAAAGACCCCAACCCTAGTAGCCTAGATATGGTACCTTAATTTATTACATTTTCATATAAATGAGGAAGACTCGTCCTTAAGGACTTAATAGTTTAGTAGTTTTGGAAAACCAAATTACATATATGAACTTTACATTACCGCATGAAATGAAATACAACATATCAAATTCTTTTGAATCACACATAAACTCCTAGATTATCCCTACAGGTCATTCATAATACACATCTCTGCATCCTAGGGAAAAATAAAACATAACAAAGATTTGATATCAGATGCTTAGTTTGGGTAAGAAATACATCGAAAGCATAAATAAACAATAAGGCATGGTGAATGACCGAAAACACATTCCATTAAAAGTAAACTTGAGCATAATATGGAAAAAATATAAACCTATAAAATAATAAAATAAAAATAATTAAACATATATATTATAGTAGATTAATAATCACAGGAACTATCAATTACTAGTTTCATAATGAGGGAATTAATAATATGGGACATCATAACCATACCGTCAATGCCTTGTTCCAAGACTATACATAAATGGGTAAAAACCCAAACTAGTTTATCTCATGAGACCTACCGATGCACTGAGGGGATATAGTGGGACCCACCCAATATGTACTTAGTCAAATTCATTCCTCATATGAAAGGGGTTAAACATAATCAATGTATAAATTCATATTGAAACCAACATATGAAATGTAAATAACTTTCCCCAATCATTAAACATAAACACTAACCATTTAGAGTAACATGGTGAATGGTATCAAGATATCACATACATAGTCAAACTAATTAAAAGATCCAATAAAATATGGTATATGATATCATAAAATATTAATCAAAATTAAACATAATAATAAACAATATTGTTGAAATAAATGAAAATACTCTTATAAAATCATCCAATAATTCTTGAGAGAAATACTCTTTTACTTCGCAAAGAAGAGTTCTTTTAGAAAAACAATTGTATAAAACTAGAAGTGAACTAATATAGTTTTTTCATATTAAAATTGGTGATTTTATAGAAATAATGGTGGCTTAAAATATATTATATAGTGCACTTGAAAATAGATAATAATTCAATAAGTTCCCTTGAATCGGGATTGTTTATCGAAAAGAATTAGAGAAAGATTCTTTTAAACATGTAACTCCCCATAAAAGAAAGAAATATTCTGATTGGTAAATATATATAGAACATTAAAACCAAATTTATGAGGATTAAATAAGAATAATTAATAATTTCATTTGGGTTAAGTTAGAAAAATAGTAACCCGAAAGAAAATGGAGGTTCGGGTAGAAACTCTTACCTTATGTGTGAATGTGTTCTGCACTTGACCTTATGGTCCTAGAATATGAAATTATTCTCATAAATAATTTAATTAAGGAACTATTATACATTTATTTATTTTATAATAATTTTATTGAATTCATTTATGGCCTTTTTGATAAGTTAAAAGATTTAATTCCATCATTCCAGAGTGTTTGTTTCCTTGATTCCATGATCGATTCACTTGATTATAAGTAATGGAGTTCATGTAAAATGGGTATAATTCTCTATAATTTGAATTATATTTTATTTATAAACATAAATAATTTTAAATGGTTATATATATTATTTTTTTATATGGTATGAGGATGAATCATTAGATAATACATTTAGTGATAATCATTTGGATTATTATGATGATTATTGATCATAAAAATCTCGTTTTGTTTTATCATTTATTATTATGTAAATATGTTACTTACTGAAAATAATAAAGTTTGTAATAAATATATCATAGTCTGGTTTAACCATGAAAATAGATTCATTAATATCCTTGAAGTAAAAATTGAAGAATGAAAATTCATCGTCCACGAAGGTTGTAAATCGGCACCTCATGGATGATGATTTCGTTTTTAAAATAAAAGAGAGTGAGAAAAGAGTTTGATGAAGGATATTCCATTAACATGATGTAATTCCATTATATAGATGATACTAGAGTTATCATGATCATTTGGACATAGTATGTGAGTATATGATAAGAAAAGAAAATAAATTGAAATGAAATTAAAGAAAAAAGGAAGAGAATTTACCTCTTGAATTATCCTCCTTGAGAACCTCCTTAGGGAAAGGCGTTTTGGTCTTTTTGTAAGACCAAGAGATCATGGGACTGTGGGAGAGACTAGGGAATAGTATTTTTTTATAATTTTGACAAGATTCAAGTCTTAGAGGTATGAGAAGAAGATAGGGTGAGGGGTGATATTTATAGTGGAGGAGAGGGGATATTTCTCATTATTTTATTCATTATTTTATTATTTTTCTCAATACAAGAAATAGTGTTAATTATTTTTACTAAATAGAGTAATTAGTGCATGTGATTTTGAACCAATGGTGCTTAAATCATCCAAACATCATCCCTGACTCTATAATTCATGTATTTATCATTTGTCATAAATTATCATATTTTACTATTTACCAAAAATTCAAGCATTTTAGAAAAATATCAAAAATTCACCTTAACCATTTTTTGACATGTATAATTAAAAAATGAACTCCATTTTATAAAAATAATTTATAAATATGATAAATTTTAATTTTAATTAAAAGCGTCATTTACTCTAAAAATACAGTTTTTAAAATTAAAACTAATTTTATAACACTCTAAAAAATTAACTAAGGTATCATTAAATTATCATAAAATCATAATATAACTAAATATAAATTTATAGATAAATTTTATGAAGATATATTTTATTTTAAATAATTTTATTAATTATAAAATTATAATTAAATATTTATGACTAGCAAAAATACCAACACTAATTAGTAATTTTTAAAATATTTATTATATCATATTTTAATTTATAGGATGGATAAATTTTATTTATACTTTTATTAGTTAGGTTATTATTATATTGGTCGGTTTACTATTCATAAGGGTCACATTACTATTCATAAGGGTCACATTACTATTCCTAGGGTCATGTTACTATTTCATTGGTATAAGTTCCCTCACTTCTAGAAATACCTATTATTTCATTTATTATTCATTTATAAAGTTTTTATTGTATTCTATACGTGATTTTATGTGATATATACTATATGAAATAAACATAATAAGTAAAATCTCATTGATAGAATTCTGGGTCATTACACATGGCTCAAGGAAGGTTGGTTCATGACATCTCACCTTTATGAACTCTATCAAGATAAGGAAAACCAAGAGAGATATGAGATCTCCAATGAATTATTCATATGTAATCTTGGATAGTCGATTTTTTTTTTGGGAATTATGTAGTCAAGATTATTGGATACATCGAGTGCTTATACATCTTGGCCATTAAATTACCTGGTAATCTATGCACATATCTCATCCTTTTCCCATTACCTAAATTATTCTCTAGTTTCATTATAAATTACAACATGGGAAATATCAAAAAGTATATTTTGGAAATTATTACTCTCATTAACCAAGTTGAAATGGACATGGGGCATGAAAACCCATAGTCCTTATGGTGGACAAGAAAAGGAAGAATAAGGAAAAGGGGCCCAAGACTCATACTAAGTCTAAAGATCGCAAATACCATTCTTCTAAGAAGAATAAAATATTGAGGAAGGTGAAGGAAAAAAGGTGTAGTATTTTTTCATGTTTAAAGCTAATCCACTAAAATAACTACACCCAGATGTAAGGGGAAGATAATGTGTGTTCATTATCAGGTGGAATATTTATATATCTACACATTAGGTAATAGATATAGCTTATAGTGTAAGATCCTAGATTTATAATAAGGTATAAAGTCTTTAAATTTTACTATAAATCTTTAGTTTTCTTCTAATGGAATTGATTAAAGGTTTAAGGAAGGGTTCATGAGCCTCTAGGTCTTATTCAAATATCAAAACTACTGTTTTTGGAAGAATGGACTGAGGCACATGGTTAGTGCATGGTTAGTAGTAATCATGTAACTCAATTGTGAAGCTCTGTAAGAGGCGGATAATGGTTTGTAAACTATTTGAGGGAGGCTGCAAGACCATGTGAGAAATTGTAGACCTTTAACAAAGAAAAAACACATAGTTTGTTTAACCATGTGCCTAACCATGTGAGGGGGTGTCTCCCATGAATAGTGTCAGTGTACAGTTTGTGTAAAATTTAGCCAATCATGTGGCCAAACCGTAAACACTTTAAAATTGGTTAAAATGATTATTTTGACCTTAAGTCCTTATAACTTTCCTCCCTCTTTTTACTCCATCTCTGTGCACTACATACCTCTATTATTAGAGCTCATACATGGTATCCACCTAGGATTTGAGCTAGGTTACTCATCTGATCTCTGATTCTATCACTGTATGTCATGTTGGAAGTGTATCATTAAGCTCTTCAATCAATTACCTTCGTTTATATTTCTATATGGAATTATAAATCCATGTGAGATATTTTTCCCAATTTTCATGGAATTATTCTATTTATTCAATTTCTAAAATTCTAGACTGAATTAGAAGCTGATATCATATGATTAGAGCACTTCCCATCAATGTTCGGTGGTCTATACCTTTTTCATAAAATTTTGTGTGTTTTATATCTTGCATCATATTATCGCACACCGTAATTTCTAGGTATTTATTCTTGTGCTAATAGACCTTTAAATTAGATAATTAAACCATTATTTAAAAATTTTATTACCCCCATGTATAAGGATGGAGGTTTTCAACCTCAAACCAAACCACCCTTGAGGTGATTTAGTTATATTAATCTCATTTTCACCACCCATAGGGTGAGTTGATCAAGCCTCTTATTAAAGGGAGTTGTATGCAAATTAAATGAAATGTTAATGGTTGAGTACTTAGCTAGAACCTTTTCATTTATAAAATAAAGGAATAATTAAATGAAATAAATGGGAATTTTGTAATGAAATATAAAATTTTATGGCTAAAGAATAATTACGTAATTGATTAGTGAAGTGGAATAGACACTAACATGGCCATCCTTCTTATCACCTGTATGAGAATTGATTTGAGAATTGAATATAATAAATTCAATTGATTTAGGGAATGAACACTAACATGGAACCTTGACCCCTTCTATAATTCATTAAATGGAATTTATTTAATGCATGAACACTAACATGGCATCCCACCTTGTCACTTGTACATGAAATGGTTAATGAAATGATTGTGATGAATTCAAATGATAAAGGGTATGGACACTAACATAGCCCCTCCTTAAATAATTATATATATATATATATATATATTACATTGAAAATTGATGACATGGTATGAAACCAATGTGAGGTATCATAGTATGGAAATGATGACCCACTCATATACTTTATATTGGATGCCTTGGACTATTACCTTGGATCTGACTTTCTTAGACCACCTCAGACATGCTCTTTGGGCTCCACCCAAGGTCTTTACCAAGTTTTATATAAATGAAATTTGTGGAATTGAAGAGGAATCCTTGACCGTGGATCTTGGGTTCATATCCCATGTAGGTCTATATTATACCGAGTTACCTTGGATGAGTTCCTTGGAATTGAAGAGGATGCCTTGGTCATTCACCCTGGATCTTGGCCTTCGTAGGTCTAATACATGATTACTCAGTGTAGGCCATAGATTCTTGACACTTGATGTGCCAGTATAGGTCATAGCTGATGTTTTGTTTCTCATATTAGGATTCTTATCAGTTATACACTAGTTTCCACAATATGTACTTGTATATCAAACTGAGTACATTTTCATGTTACTATTTTATTATTGGTATACCTATACACTACTTCAGCATATATGCATGGATTAGATTTGTTATATACACCATTTTTGGTGGCCTACTGATTATATCTCATATCCTATTTGGGATGATGATTGATACCCAGACATACTTCATGATTGTATATAGGGACAAAGGGAATGGTCCATTGTTGGATACATGATTTCTTATGATAGGATGAAGTATGAGAACAGAGGATCGATCTTAGCTCATGATACTAGTAGAGATATATTTGGGGTCTTGAACATTTTTGAACATCATACTGTATATGTTTCTCTCCCAATTTCCATGTACCATTATATTTTTGTATAATAGCATTACATTATTAGAATCATTTTGTATATGACATTGGATATGGTTTTTTTGAGTTTATTATAATGTATAGATGTTTTATTATTTTTCTACCTTATGGTTATATTTTTTCCACTTTTTATCTACCTATTATAAAAAATTTCTTATCTTTTTTCATGAGGTTATAGTCTCCCCACTATCCTCTTATAGACCCTTGCTTCTATTCAAAATCAAATGGCCTATGGGGAGATGCTCTTGAGGCCATGTGGCCACCGATTCGGCTAATATTATCAGGTGAGTCAGGATGAAACATCATAAATTTGTATTTGAGCCTATGGTAGGATGGTACAAATGTAAATGTATTTGTATACCTTTCCACCTATGTCTAGTAGAAGAGGATCCTAATTATATCCACATTCAATAGCATGATCAATAGCTCCACATCTCCTAGGGAGTTGGAGGAATACTAGTCATGCAAGCCGATGAGGTGGTCATGGTTGAGGGAGCCAGGCACTAGATTTAAAGTTCCAGTAGATCAGGACTTATTAGGTTAGTCAAGCTATATATCATAGCTTCATATTAAGATAAATATATGCAATGCATATGATACCTAAGGAACAGAGTGTCAGTTCATCTGCGGTTAGAGGTGCGATTTTGGTAGCCTCTACTCTAGTTTCTTCTCTATTTGATATAAGTGTTTTTCACTCCTTTATATATTTAGTGACTATGGAGAGTATTGGCCTCAATATAGAGTATTTTTATGGTGTGGTGAAACTTAATACTCCATTGGGTATTTGATCAGAGAGTGTATGCCAGTACAAGGATTTCCCCCTTCAGATAGATGAGCATTGTTTTCTATAGAACCTATTAATCCTTGTGATGAAAGGTTTTTACATCATTCTCAGGATATATTGGTTAGTTCCTTATCATGATTATGTAAATTTCTATAACCATAGGGTATCCTTCACATCACCAGAGGGAGATAGTTATATTTACAAGGGTGAATGGTATGTCCAAGTAAGTCGAGCTGGACCCAAGAATCGTGGGGTGGGTGGAGTGACAGCCTGGATTACTAACCTTTATATAGATGTTCAGGGAACACACCATGCTGATTTCCCTCTTGTAGTACATCATTTTAGGGATTTTTTTCAGATGACATTTTTATACTATCTCCAAATAGATAGGTGGGATTTACTATTGATATGGTTCCAGTAGCATCACCGATATACATTCCTCCTTACAGGATGGATATTAATAAAATTTAGTAGTTAAATAGGTAGCTATAAGACTTAGTATATAAGGGTTTTATATGGACTAGTACTTCCCTTTGGGGTTCACTGGCCCTTTTCACCAAGAATGCATATGTTACCATCAATATTTGTGTGGATTACCATCGGTTGAACTAGCTTACAGTTAAGAACTGGTATCCACTACCACATATAGATGACCTCTTTGACTGGCTTCATGGATAAAGGGTTTTCTCTAAGATTGATTTGAGTTAGAGCTACCATTAGGTTCATGTTAGACCATCATATATACCTTTTATAGTATTCCAAAGTAGATATAGATGGTATGAGTATTTGGTCATGTCATTTGGTCTCAAAAACATGCTAGCAGTATTCATATATTAGATAAATTAGGTTTTACACCTATTTTAGGATTCATTTTTTGTAGTCTTTATGGATTAAATCTTGGTGTACTCACATACTTGACATGAACATTCCCAATATCTTGATATAGTTTTAAGCACACTGAGATGGAATCATCTATATTCTAATCTCAAAAAATTCCATTTTTTGTTCAACAAGGTCCACTTATTGGGTCATATTATCTCATATACTAGATTATTAGTTGACCCAAAGAAGGTGATAGACATTATTTCTTGGGATAATCCTAATAGCATCTTTGATATAAGGAGTATTTGGGGATGAATTGATATTACAATCTCTTTATACAGGATTTATCACATATTGTAGCACCACTCAAATGCTTGACCAAGAAGGGTGTCATGTTTACATTGTCTGAATCATGAAAGAAGTACTTTCAAGAGATGAAAAGGATATTTACTTTATCATTGATACAGATTTTACCTAGTCTTGGAAGAGTCTTTATGGTTTTTTATGATGTATCAGTCATTAGGATGGGAGTTGTTCTAATATAGGGAGATCAATTTGAGGTGTATGGGTCTCATTAGTGGAGGAATAATGTGCAGAATTACCCAATACATGATCTTAGTCTAGAATCCACGGTACATGTCTTGCATTTTTTGGAAGCACTACTTAATGAGAGAGTGTTTTTTGGTGAGAACAGACCACAAAATCCTCAATTATATATTTACATAGCATGACTTGAATCTCAGATAGAGAAGATGGGTTGAATGTCTATATTACTTCGACTTTAATCTTTCTTATATGCCTGGTAATAGAAATGTTGTTACTGATGCTATGAACTAGAATACTTAGACATAGGCAGTTCAAGAGGCCAATAGTGAGTGGAATATAATGGAAATATTTTTAAAGATGCACTGATAGGTTCATAAATTTCATGGAAAATTTGTACTCTCATTGTTATCAGTGACCTCTTCACTTCTGGATAGAGTGAAGATGCGGAATCTTTCTAATCCCAAGGGCTTGGTCCTATGGGAGAGTGTTTCAGACAATGGCCCACTGCCTAGTTAGATCATTGATGAGGTTGAGGTCTTTCATATTCATGGATGTGTTTAGGTTCCTATAGACATCTAAGAAGAATTTATGTGAGAGTCTCATGCCTCTTATTGGGTGGTACATCATGTCCTTACAAAGATAAATTGTGATTTGCACTACTAGTATTGGTGGTCTAGTGTGAAAAGGGAGATAGCTGGTTTTGTTACTCGGTGTTCCATTTATCCATAGGTGAAGTCATAACACCAGTATCCAGTAGGGATTTTATAGTCATTTCCTATTCCTAAGTGGAAACGGTATGACATCACTATGAATTTTGTGACAGGATTACCTAGTTCACTTTGAGGTTGTGACATAGTATGGGTAATCATGGACAGATTGAAAAAGTTCACTCACTTTATACCTATCATAGATACCTTTTCAGTGGATAATCTAGGAAGGATATATCTCAAAGACATCATATACCATCATATATTTTTATATACTATCATATCGGAAAGAGATTATTTTTTACATTGAAATTATGGTAGTAATTTCATAGGGCATTGGGTTCACAAGTACTACACAGTACATCCTATCACCCAAAAACCAATGGTTTGTCTAATCTTATAATACAGGTGTTAAAGAACATGATTTGGGTATGCATCCTAGATTTCAATGGTTCTTGGGAGAAACACCTAACACTTTCCAAATTTTATTATAATAACAGCTTCCAAGTAACTATACAGATGGATCCTTATAATGACTTATATGGTATTTCATGTCATTCACCCATGTGTTATTTAGAGGTAGAAGAGGCAATGATATTGGGACCTCATCTCATTCAGGAGGCTTTAAAGAAGGTATAGTTTATCAGAAAGAATATGGATATAGTTTAGTCTAGGTAGAAGTATTATGTAGACTGTCACCACTGACCACTAGAGTTCAAGGTTAGGGATTGGGTATTCTTGAATGTTTCACCTAGACTAGGGAATATAAGAATTCAGAGACAAGAAAATAATTATCCTTATTATATTAGTACTTTCAAGATTATAGAGATATCCAGACTGGAATCCTATCAATTATAGTTACCTTAGAGGTTCCAATCCATTCATGACATCTTTAAGTATCTCAGTTGTTTCATTATCACTCAAACCCATCTCATATTATTTAGCATGATGAGGTTGATTTAGAGGTAGATGCATACTTCAATTAGTATCCTATACGTATCATTGATTGGAGAAAAAAAGATCTATGAGGCAATTCAGTTCCTCTAGTATGGGTACTATAAAAGCTCGATCATGTACAGAATGAGACCTAGAAGTGAGAGGTTGATGTATATGCTCATTGGCTAAAGTTATTCTCATGTGATGCTTTACCACCCTCGTAAGGGAAACTCAATGATGAGTTGTTTTAATAAGTAGAGATTGTAAGATCCTAGATTTTATAATAATTTATGAAATATTTAAATTTTAGTATAAATATTTAGTTTTATTATAATGAAAGTTCTTCAATGTTTAAGGAAGGGTTTGGGATCTTTTGGGGTGCACTCAGAGCCCAGAACTCTGGTTTTTAGAAGAACAAGTTGAGGCCTGTGGTTTTTAACATGGTTAGTAGTAACTATGTGGCTCAAGTGTGTATCCATGTAAGAGAAGGATCCTAGTTTATAAACCATGTGATGGAGGCCTCATGAGAATGTGAGAAACTATAGAAATTTAAGAGATCTAAAGCACACTATTACTACATGGTTTTTCTAACCGTGTGAGAGGGTGACTCCATTGGAGTGTGTTAGCACGTGGTTGGTGCACAGTTTGGAAAACCATGAATGTAAATCATGCACCATTTAAAAGTTGGGTAAAATGACCTTTTTACACTTAATTACTTATAACTTTCCTCCCTCTTTTTCTTTCCTCTCCATGCATAGAATCCATCCATCATTGGATCTTCTCATGGAATCCACCTTGGGTTTGAGCTAGGTTCCTCATCTAAGATCCAATTCTCTCACCATCTACCACATTGGAAGCATATAGATAATATCTTCAATCTATTACCTTCCTTCCTTTGTTTATCCTACTGTATGGAATGCTAAATCCATACAAGATCTTTTACCCTATTTTCAAGGTTTTTGTTTATTTCTTCGATTTTTTCCATTCTAGATCGAATCAGAAGCTGATATTGGACAAGGAGAGAACTTCCCATCTAATGTAGGTGTTCTATACCTTTTCCTTAAAATTTGGGTGTTTTATAGCTTTATCTATAGTTCACCACACCATATTTTCCAAGAGTTTCTCCTTAAATTAATAGACCTTTAAATTTGGTGTTTAACCCATCATTTAAACATGTTATTTCCCTCATATGTAAGGTTGAAGGATTTCAACCTCAACCTAATCCACTATTCAAGTTATTTCATTCTATTAATCTCATTTACACCACCCATGAGGTGAGTTTATCTCACCTCTTATTAAAGGGATTTGTATGAAAATTAAATGAAATGTTAAAGGTTGAGTACTTGGCTAACACCATGTCATTTATAAATGAAAGGAATGATGAAATGGAATAAATGGGATTTGTGGAATGAAATGGTAAATTCTAAGTCTTAAGAATAATTATGTAATTAATTAGTGAAGTGGAATAGACACTAACATGTCCCTCCTTATTATCATTTGTATGTGAATTGATTTGAGAAATTAATATGATAAATTCAATTGATGTTAAGCGTAGACACTAAAATGACACCTTGATCCATTCTATAATTCATTAAATGGAATTGATTTAAGGAATGGACACTAACATGTCCTCCCACCTTATCACTTTTTTTTTGAAATGGTTAATGAAATGATTATGATGAATTAAAATGATAAAGGGCATGGACATTAACATGGATCCTCCTTAAATCATTATATATATATATATATATTACATTGATAATGGATAACATGGTATGACACTTATGTGAGGTATTGTAATATGTCATTGATGACCCGCTCATATACTTTATATCAGATGCCTTGGACTATTACCATGTATTTGACTTTCTTGGACCACCTCGGACATGCTCCTTGGGCTCTACCTAAGGCCTTTACCATGTTTTCTATGGATAATCTTTGTGGACTTGAAGAGGATGTCTGAGTCATGGTCCTTGGGTTCCTGGACCATATAGTTCTATATTATACTGAGTTACCTTAGACGAGTTCCTTGGACTCAAAGAGGATGACTTGTCCATTCACCCTGGGTCCTGGACCTCATAGGTCTAATACATTATTACTTGATGTAGGTTATAGCTTCTCAACACTTTATATGTCATCATACATTGTAGTTTATGTTTTATCTCCCATGTAAGTATTTTTATCATTTATACACTGGTTTGAATATAATCTACTTGTATATCATATTGTGTACATTTTCATGTTACTATTTTATTATTATTGTACCTGCACACTACTTCATATTATATGCATAGACTGTATTTTTTGTAGAAACCATTGGTGTTGGCCTACTGAATATATCTCACACCATGTTTGTGCCGCCGATTGGTACCCGGAAATACTTTATTATTGCATTTAGGGACAAAGGGAAGGGTCCAATGATGGATGCCTGATTTCATATGATAAGATGGGGTATAAGATCAGAGGATCGAGCTTATGCTTGTGATGCTAGTGGATATATCTTTTGGATTGTAAACATTTTTATACAGCATGTTTCATATGCTCGTCTCCCTATTTCCATGTACCGTCCCTCTTTTTTTATATCAACATGACATGATAGACATCATTTTGTATATGACATTAGATATGGTTTTTTTAGTTTTTTATACTATCTGGATGTTTTATTATTATTCTACCGCATGGTTATTTATTCTTACACTATTTATTTGATTATCATACCATTGTGCTTATCTTTGTTCATGAGGGTATAGTCTACCCACCATCCTCTTATTGTCCCTCACTACTAGTCGGCATCCTCTAGCATATGGGGAGATGTTCTTGAGGTGATGTGGCCACCAGTTCAGCTACTGTTATCGAGTTATATGAGCGTAGATGTCACATGTATTGCTCACATATATATCCAAATGTAGTGAATAAGTAGGTTTTGAAATATTTTTAGGATATATGGATATTAAAGCAAACAATGGATCATGAATCTCTACTTTATCTATAGGAAACTTACACCTTATGTTTCCAACTGGAATGATTTTGGTTTTAAAGAGCTATAATTTTGTGCCAATAATTACTAAGAACATCGTCTTTATTTCTTTCCTTAAAATGGATGGATTTATTTTCGAATTTAGAAATTAAGAATTCAAATTTTATATAGACAACATTTTTTATTGTATGGAACAAATAAATAATGGTCTTTATGTATTAAATCATGAAAACCAAGTATTGGAATTATATAATGAATCATGTTTGCATGAATCATATACAACGTAGTTATGACATTACCATCTTGGTCACATAAATTATATTCATCTGATAAATCTCTATCAAGATGGTTATTCAGGCTCTTTTGATCTAAGATCTCTTAAAAGATACCATGCTTTTTTGTAATAAAAAATGACCAAACCATTATTCGATAGATAGGTTGAAAGGGCCACAAAGCTTCTAGAATTGGTACTCATTGATGTGTGTGGACCTTTTCCAATAAATCTATTGGTGGATATTGTTACTTCATAACTTTTATTGATGAATTGAGTAGATATGTATATGTCTACTTGATGAGGTATAAGTCTGATACCTTTTATAAATTTAAAGAGTTCAAGAATGAAGTAGATAATCAACTTGGAAATAAGATACATATGCTTTTATCTAATTGAGGTGGTGAATATATTATCCAATAGTTTATCAAATTTCTATAAGAATTTGGGATTCTATCTTAATTCACTTCACCTTATACACCGTAATGGAATGGTATTAGTGAAAATAGGAACCATACCTTACTGGAAATGGTAAGTTTGATGATGATTCATACAAATCTTTCATTATCCTCTTAGGGTTATACATTATAAACTATGGCATACACACTAAAATGAGTAAAAATAAAGTGGAAAATAGAATTACCTTTGAGTTATGGAGTGTAAAGAAACAAATTTTTTCACATAGGGGAATTTTTTAAGGCCGTATTTGAAAATAAACTAGCACACTCTGATGAAAAAAGTGTATATTTATAGGATATCCCAAGGAAACCTAGGGATATTATCTATATAACCACTCAAAAAAGAAAGTGATTGGAGTAAAACAATCATTCTTTCTTGAGAGAGATCACATACTCAAGAAGGATAGTGGGAGAAATATTGACTTTGATAAATTTTATGCTCAAGATACATAATATTTTTTACAGCAAAAGATTCCATAGGTCCCCATGGAATAAGTTTTTCTTTAAACACAATTATTGAATAGGAGTACTGAAGAGGTAAGATAATCATAAAGATATGATTTTCTATTCACAAAATATAGAGACTCATTGTTGAATGATAATAATGAACCTCCCTCCTAAAAAGAGGCAGTATAGAGATCAAAAGCTTCAAGATGGAAAGAAGCCATGAATTCTAAGATGGATTCCATATATCAAAACCAATTTTGGGTTTTGGTTGATCCATTAGTTGATGTAAATCCTATTGGGTGTAAATGGGTATTAAAGATAAAACTATTCATGGGAGGTAAATTAAATACCTACAAACCAAAACTAGTGGCTAAAGGGTTTAGATAGCACCAAGGACTTAACTATGATGAAACCTTTTCACCAGTTTCCGTGTTAAAATCCATCATAATTTTACTTTCTATATAATCTTACTATGAATATAAAATTTTAAATATGGATGTCAAAATATATTTTCTTAATGGTAACCTTAATGAATATATCTATATAACACAACCAAAAGGGTTTTGGACTCCAAGTAAGTTATAGAGATATATTTATGGATTAAAACAAGCATCCTGGTCATTGAACACTCCATTAAATGAAACTATTAAATAATTTTGTTTCATTAAGAATGAGTTTGATTCATGTGTTTACAAGGGGTTTAGTAAGAGTGAATAAATTATTTTAGTAGTATATATCAATGACATATTTATTATTGGAAATGGAATAATAGTCTTAGATTCATTTAAGTACTAGTTAAACAAGTGTTTCTCCATAAAGTAATTAGGAGAATCATCCTACATTTAAGGGATCAAGTCATTCATGATGGATCCAAACAGATACTTGGACTAAGTCAAGGTACATACATTGATCAGATACTAAAGAGGTTTTGTATGAAAAATACAAGAGTGTATTGGTCGCAGTGTCACATGGTATACATCTTTCCAAAAAAATATTTATTCCAACATAAAAGGAGAAAGAGAGAATGAGTAAGATATTATACTCTTATATGAGAGGATCAACCATGTATGCCATGTTATGTACTAGTATTGATGTTTCATACACCTTGATCATGGTAGGAAGATATCAAGTTGTTCTATGTGAATAAAATTAGAGTGTTTTAAGGCTATCCTCAAGTATCTGAGAAGAAATAAGGATATATTTCTGGTGTGTGGATGAGATAATTAGCTAGTCATAAGGGGATATATTGATTCTAGATTTTAAATAGAAAATAATATTTTAAAGTCATATTCAAGATATGTCTTCAGTCTCAACGAAGGAGTTGTGAGCTGGAAGAGTTCAAAAAAGTCAGTTGTTATTGATTCTACAATGGAGTTTGAGTATATAGTGTCTTCTGATATAACTAAATAATCTATTTTTATATACATCTTTGTATAGGAGATTTATTTGGTACCTATAATTAAATAATCTATCACATTATATTGAGATAATACTACATCAGTGTCTCTCACAAAGGTCACACCAACTAACAAATCACATACTCTAGAAGTATCGCCTCTTGAGGGATTTTTCTCATAGGTGTGAAGTTGTGGTGATCATATTTTCCATGAAATAAAACATAGTTTATCCCTTGACTAAAGTCTTATCTTAGATAAAGCATAAGTATCATGTGAGAGCAAGAAAACAAGAGGTTGTTATGAGTTGGCTCTAATGAAAGTGAGAGCTAGTTGTATTTTGTGCCCTGAAACCAACTTCTATGTATTTTATGATTACTTGTATTAATTTTTTTGAATATTTATAAAAAATTTATCATATCACTATTGTTATTTTGTGTGACCTAGTATATGATAATTTCCTATGAGAAACCATCGCACTAAAAGGTCATAATAGTTTCTCATTATGATGAGAACCTATAAGTTTCATGACATTATTCTTAAATATATTTTCTATATTCAGATGATATCATTTTATGGGATAAAAATGATATAGTCTATAAGGGGTGGAGACTCATAGGATTTTGAGACACTTTCACATGGCGTACACCCTTAGTAATTTCCAGTGTATGAGATTATGAGAACATGAATCGCTGGTAAAAAAATTATATTTATATGTGTCATTGGATGTTCCTATCTGCATACATGTTTATTGGTCCTTAGACTTTAATATTATTATTAATGGATATTATTAGTCGAATACTTTGATTTATTACCGAAAATTGTAATGACATATGTTCATAGTGAAGTATGATATGTTGGGTGTGTCACGAGTGATATTGCATTAATGAATAATGAGAGAAATGATTTATCCCTTATGTTCTTTAATAAAATTTTATATATTATACCCTTTGATGATAATGAAACATCCTAAATAAATCCATGACCATGGTTTTCTATGGGAAGGTTCATTTATGGAAATTCAAATAAAGAGACATTGAGCACATAGGTTGATGACACCGACATACAACATGATTTATTAGAGATATCATGGTAAAGGTATTATATTACACAATAAGTATCTGTATGAGGTTTTATGTCATTGAGACATTAACCTCTTTCTATATAGATATCTCAACATTTTTCTAGATGTTAACCTTGAAATTTGGAAGGCTCTGCCTAATGCCACTAAAAAAGAGGCCTAGACGGTCACATACTAAGTGTATCCAAAATCTCAGTTAAATATTAAATATTATTTACTACTTAACATGAGGAATAAATATTATTCTTTTATGTGGTTTAATGTTTATTCATGTTTTCTTGATCGCATATATTCAGTCACTAGTTATTCAAAAAACATATTTGTGATCAGAATATTTAATAAACGTTTATTTTATATTTAGTGAATATAATATTTATTTATTTATTTATTATAGAATAATAAATTTATATTTATTTATTAAACAAATAGTCATTAAAGGCCCGATAAATATTTTGGAGGAATAAAAAACCGATTTTAAAGGTATAGTGATAAATAATATATACTGAATATTATTTGAATAAATTTTAAACAATTTATTCAAGAAATAATATTTAATTAATTTAATGGTTTTGAATATGTCAATAAATAATACTATTATTATTATATTCATGAGTTTATTCAGGGATTATTAAAATAATAAGGGTGCATGTGCAATTATTATTTTCTAACCCTATCACTATTTAAACTCAATTATATTATTTTCAACCCTAATGATAGCCATTTGTTTTGGTTGTGCAAAGTGACTCTAGATAATCCTATAAAGCCCTATAGAGATCCTCTATAATACCTCTCTCGAGAATAGAGAGTGGTCCTCATCCACCACCCCTTTCAATTATAGAGAGGTCAATGAGAGTACTTCTTTGAAGTTATTCTTGTGGAGATCATAAAAGAATGGTGCAAGCATTAGGATCTTCCATGATAACACATGGATATTCCTATGATGTCACTCAGAGGTTTGGGATGTATGTGGGGATCACCACTAGAGGTAATATACACTTTATTACTTTGATTTAATGACGATATGACATAGTGACGTCAGATTCATCAATGAGGAAATGATTCATTGCAAGATAATTATTTAACTGCTTAAATTAATTACTTAAATTAATTATAAATCATTATGTGATGATCATGTATTTAGTTTCATCATTCATGTATCAATTAATCTTTAATTATATTCTATTTGTTACATCATTATTCATTTTGTATATATTGAATTAATCTAAAATTATGAAGAAAAAAATATAAGTTTGGCATGCCCCTACCAGTACTTTCATTGTTCTAAGAACCTTTAGAATGAAGTTTTGAATCTAGGATGGGGGAAGATATTATGTTCACTAAGTTTTTTTCATAAATCAGTGTAGGGGAGTTCAAACTTCCCATTTTTGTGGTTGTTTGAATTGAGTTCATTGCACATAAGTTGCTTGACCTTATTCCCATGAGGATAAAAGGAGAATGGTCAAGTCTATTGTGCTTAGATGAGCTGAACCTATTTTTCAAGGAAGGTGGGCACTGACCAAAGTTTAATTCTTCCAATACTGGTGAATCTGACACCAGATTGTAGCTATGAGATGTCAAGATGCATGTCAATACATAATGAAGTAGTAATGGGTTTACTTGAGGAATAATTTGATCTTGAGTGAGGTAAAAGGGGGTTCAGGTGAGGGAAATGGTCTGCACTAAAGGGGATAATGGGTTGGTGGAGACTCAATAACTAGTTTAAGGTTAAAGAATTCATACTTAATAAATAGATAAAATTTGAAGCTTGATGAAATTGGTTTGGGTTATGATACATGAATGGAGATTATGGATATTGACCCATAATAACTGATTGAATGAGCAATCATATTAAGCTTGTGGATATGCTCATCATAAGACGTTCCAAATTGGTTCCTTGGTCCAACTAACTAGGTAGCTAGTGGAAGACGGGGTTGATCTCATAGGGAACAAGGGATAATAAATTGCAAATGCAAATTGGATAACATCAATTTATTATCTATCCAAATGGGTTGATGATTAAGAAACAAAAGAAATGAAACAATTTTGAAAACAATTGAAAGAAGAAAATGAGGATGAAATATATAAATATATGTTTTGAGGTTGCAATTTCATTAGAGTTAATTATAAAATTTGTTCCTTTGTATTTAAAATCATTGATTAAATAGTTTACCATGGGGATTTAATTAAATTATTGTTTCTTAGTTGGATAATAAATAATTTTGTATTTAAAAGTTCAATCCCTTGGTCTAGTGATTGATTTATTAAAACATGTTTTAAATCAATACCCCTAAAATAGAAGCAATAGGATCACCCAATGTTTAGGGATTTACCTAGTGTTACTCCTTTAGTTTTCCCCAATGGTGTCATTGTTGGTCCGATATGACACAAATAGTGCATTTGTAAATTTAATTGGTAAAGGATTTATAAAAAAATATCACAATAAAAGAAAACAAAATTTAATTTCAATTACAACACACTCAAAATATTATTACAACCCCAACACATAGAAACTACCCCCTTATGACCATGGTCATTGTGTGTGTATTGATTAAAAACTCAACCCCTTCTATGGATATGAGAGTGAGAGGGAAGAAGATAATAATTACACTAAAATAAAAAGAAAATAAGAAGAAATTCTTACTAGATTTAGGGAGAGGTCAAATCAACAGAGTGGTAAGACCTCCCCCTTGAATATCCAACCCTAAATTAAAAGGTCCACCTATCTATTTAAATAAAATTAAACTACATGGCATGTATTGGAAAGTACACAATTTATACTTTAGTCAACCATCCTTTTCATAGTTTTCTCTACCAGTGGGTGGCCAACCATACTACCCATTAAATTTTTCAAATTGGAGGTTGGTTGATGAAAGTAAAATGAATGCAGTACCAATATACATGGAATGTATCCACAATTTTAGTTATCAACCACTTATGAAATGGGATTACATGGAATTTTCCATAGAGTAAATGGATTGTGATATCTGGTCCATGACTTGGCCGTGTACTCAGTATGGTCAGGCCATGTCCTTTGTAAAATTACACGACATGTGTTTATAAATTACATACCATGTATTTCCTATTTTTTTTAATTCATCCTTAATATCTAATTTCATTGGAAACTCTTGAAAAAACCTTCATAATCACCAAAATAAATCATTTGATCCATAAAACAAAAAATATTCAGTTAAAAGGGGTTTTATACTCAATAAAATGTATGAATAAGTATGAACGTATCTAGAACATCAAAATCCCCCACACTTAATTGTTTGTTTTCCCTCAAGAGAAATCTCAATATCGAATTAAAATAATCTAAACTCTAAAATGGGAGCATTGAATTAATTACACTTATAAATATAATAGTCATAGAAGAGGATTTCAAAAAGTTCAAAACCTATTCTAATTTAAAAAATATTCTAATCATGCCTCATATTCAACCTATTTTATTCACATTTTTTCAACTTTTCATAAATACACATGTTACTTGATGATTTTCCTTTCTTGGATAATGATTCAATCATCAATCGAGATCATGTAATCAAATTTATGCTCAATGTCAAGTATATACACTCTATCTATAATTTTACAAGTGATCTTAATCTCTACTTATAAATTAAATCATAAAATCAAGATTTATTTTATTAAGGTTCTGTTGAATCTAAGGCTAAGTGAAGGTAGGTAATAATGTGAAAATAATCACAGAGGCTTCAAAAATGAGGATAAATAATTTAAAAAATATAGAATGATATTCATTGAAAAATATTAATGAAAATTAATCCCTTTCAAAATATTTCAAAAAGTAAACATTGTCATTTTCTTCCCTTTCCAACATGTGTTTTTTGGGAATGTATTGTCTCAACAATACTCTATATTAAATGATGATTTTGATGCTCATAAATACCCTTATTATTTCTAATGAAGTTTCATTAAGTATGTTTTAGGAATATATATAATTTTTTGTGTATATTTTTTATGAAGTGTAAATCTATGGGATGTGTTATGGAAACACTATTTAAACCCTATGTTCAGTGAATCAACCTATGTTTCATCATCCCTACACTATACTAAATAGTTTTCATATGTATTGGAAACCCTACACTGGATATTAATTGTATAAATCGGAAACCCTATGTTTTTAAATCAATGAATGTATGGAAGATAAACCCTATGTTGGAGTCTGGAATTACTGTTCATACCCTACATTTGAGAAATTGAATGTATGGATAAACAATGATGTGTTTGGAATCCTATGATGAAAAGGATGAATGTATGGATCATCATCCCTATGTTACTTTGATCCATACATTATTTTCATATTAAAGTATGGATAAGTAACCTTACGTTGGTAGGAACTCTACATTGTACAAAGGGACCCTATGCTATGCAGTTCAACCCTACGTTTGTCTTCTCAATAGTGGAGTTTTAAATTTGATATTTTATCCAAGTTTCATGCAATGTTCTTAACAGAATTACAGACTGATTGAAAGATTCTATATGACTAATTCAAAGATCTTTATGATCTATTCAAAGAGCCATATTCATCGGAGAAAATCACTCATGTTCTTAAGGGAAGTTACAACTCCCCTAGTTAATTTAGATTTGAATTTTTTCGATCTTTTAGGAAATTTTATTGGATCTATTCAACCAAAACAAATATATTTATATGGTCAAATTATTTTTAAAATCAAGTGGTGGTGTGGTGATATACATGATACAATTGATACAAGTTTCATTTACTCATACAACTGTAATCTTGTAAATATCTTTTACAGTTATTCTACTATGAATGATCAACTTTTTTATTTATAGAAGAGGATACACTTTGGTGACATACATATTTCAACCTCATGATGCTATAAGATTACTATTGTTATGTGTTACTATTATTATTGAAGATCATTTGCAACTAGGATCACTTCAGAACTATTCTTTCTTGAGGAATTTCATTTTTGAATAAGAAGATCCATCTACTATCAGGTGTTACTACTGCAACTATAAAGATAAACCCGAAATATCAACAAATCAAATTTTTTTGATTTTTTGGAGTATCAACCGCTCATACTAAATTGTGGTGAAGTTTCATCATCTTGTACTAAGCTGTGGATAATCAGTTCCTAGTTAAAGAACCATAAGGATCTATTTAGTCTTGTTGTAAAGGTGTTGACTACCTATACTCAATTGTGGATTTTTTGTCTTGTGATAAGAGGACCATTATAATGAAATTCACTAAGATCATAGAAAGAGAATTGGTGGAGGGCACTAGGGGATCTTTGTGACCTGAACCACTATAAATTTTTTGTGTTATTTCTTTCTATTTATCCACTACTCATACTTATTACATAATAAAATGTTGTATTTCTACATAATTCACAAAGGGAATTGAAATCTATAATTATGGAAGATTATTAGAAATACACAATTCAAATGTCTGGTTCATGATCTGTACTTTAATGGTAAAAAAATATAGGTGTTGTAAATATCATGTGATCATATATCTGAAGAATCTTGGATTTAAATTCTACTCAAAAATCATCACTCCTTATAAAATTATTGAGAAACTAGAAACTTGGATTGCTGAAAAAAAAGCTAAATATGATATCAATTCAAAATAAATTAATGTTATTATCTGTGGACTTGGACCAGATGATTTTAATCATGAATCACAATGTCCTGATACCTATGATATGTGGCAAACTATTTCAGTTACTTATAAAGGAACATACAATGTTAAATAGATGATATGTGCTACAAGAAAGCTAAAGTTTGACACCTTTATAATGTTTAATAGTGAAAGCATCACACGTATGAATGGAAGGTTAAAATATATTTTCAATAATATTATTTTCTTTTGGATAACCCATAAAAAAATATGATCAATCTCTAAAAGTACTCAAAGTACTACCTTTAAAATGTAATGAAATATCTGTAGCTATTCGACAATCATCACCTATCAAGGATCTAACTATGAAAGAATTAATTGGAACACTGATGGTGTATGAATTATAAATGCAATATAAAGTTGAATATCATAAGATTTTAGTGAAAAGGTAAAATATTTCCTTTAAAGTAACATCGCATAAGAATAGTAGAAAAACAAAACAAGAAGACAAAATAGAGAAAAATTTAGATTCCTTAGATTCTCAAATGGAACTGGCTCAGCTAGCCATAAAGTTCAAAAAATTATACAAGAAGAAAAGAGGCTTTATAAAATCCTTCAGGAGGTATGAGAAAGAACCTAGAGAATTTTAATGCTATTAATGCAAAAAAATTGGGTCACATTAGACCTGATTTCCCTCAATTAAAATATGAAAGAAAAAGGCCAGAAAATAAATATCAGAAGAATGTTGATTATGATCACAAAGGAAAAGAAGAAATGAAATCTACTTGGATTGTATATGAGGACTCTATCAGTTATTCAAAATTTAATTCATAGAATAATCCATCAAATCTCAAAGCCAATATGTGCTTTATGGATAAGGAAGGATAAGAAGAGGTACAATCCTATTCATCCTCTAATTCTGAAACTAATAGTTTCTCAAATGATAAATTAGCTGCCTTTTGTTCAATGTTAGAAGAGAAATATGATTATTTATTAAACAATCAAAAATCATTGAAAAATATTCACAATTTTGTTTATATGAAAGTGATACCATTCTAAAACAACATCAATAACTAGTTAAAAAATTAAATTCTTCTATATCAAACTATATTTATCATGAAAAAAGTATTAAAGGATTGCAGGATGAAGTAGGATCTTATTAGCGTGCTGAAATTACTTTTACTAAAGGATAAAAGGTTTTAAATGAAATTTTAACGCCCCGACCCCAGCTACCCAGAGTCGGTGCATTACTTCGTAACATTGGCATGATCCCAAAAGATCAAGTCTCGAAAGACCGATTAGTTTAGCAGCCTTGGAAACACTAGATACATTCATTAATGTTATATTACATCATAAAGAGAAAAACTAATAACAAAGTCTTCATAGTCCACACTCATATCCTCTTCTGACTATCCCTACAGGTCATTCATAAAATACTTCTTCACATCCTGGAAAATATTAAAACATTGAAAGGGGTGAGCTCAGATGCTCAGTAAGGATAACAATATTGCAGAAGCTTTCATAAATAAACATAAACATTTAAGGCAGTGTATAACTAAAACAAAAGCCTTTTAAACTTGAACATCAATATAATATGGCAAAATTAAAATGAGATAATTCCCTTTACTTCTTCACATGGATATTCTACTGGTCGAATAATCACATGAAATATCAATAACCACTTTCATAATGATGTAATGCATAATGCCAGACTATCATAACCACGTAGTCAAGGCCTCGTGCCAAGACCACAAATAAGATTTTGTCAAGGCCTTGTGCCAAGACACTAGTTTGTCTCATGAGACCTACCAATGCATCGAGGAGCTATAGCGGGCTCCACCCGTCACTTATTCAATCCAATGCATTCCTCATATGAATAGGTTTAAACATATCATAAACCATAACATCATCGTATCACATAAAACATGCATAAAGGAAACATAACCTTTCCACATTTCAATCACAAGATATCAATAAAACACATTGATATAATAAAAATGCTTTCAAAACCATTTTCAATACCAAAATAAAAGCAAGTTAAAACTTTTTATTTATTTTTCATTAAAAATAGTGATGGCTTGTAGAGGAAGCCGAAACTCAAATAATGGTCACGGTGGCAGAGAAGTCATTGTCCCCGCATAAGTACGGAAATAAAAACATTCCCTTTTTGTCGTTTAGTAAAACGCTTCGTATAAGAAATATTCCTTTTGAATAAACGTAAAAGTCAAAGGGGTTTATACACCGTATAAAAGAAAGTTGTGTATAAAACCAAATATGCCTCAATGAAAGGAGATTGAGACGAAGTCCCTAAAAAGATCATTTTTAAAATAAAATAGATCTATTATGTGTATTCACTATAGGTACACATAATGAAAGTAAAAATACAAAATAGGACATAATAATATCATGACATAATTTGAAAGTAGGAGATTAACCCAAAGAATGGAAGTTGGGTTAAGAAGTTCCCTTACCTCGTGTCTGACTTGACTCAACCGTTCTTTAACCTCCTGAATAATAAACTAGAGTTAATATCTACCTTATTAAGAACCATTTTCAATTTCATTATCCTTTTTATATCACTTATTACAATGTTATGAACATTATGTAATTATTTAAGTTAATAACGGTCGTTTTGTCGATCTTTGGGACTTGAGTCAACAATAAACTTCTTATAATTACAAGTCGTTCATGTGGTGAAATATCCATTATATCCAGAATTATATTCATGATTTAGATATCATATATATCATATATATCCAATATATACATTAATTCATAATATTACGTAACATTTAGAGGTAAGAAATGAAATGCACCGTTCATGGAGATGGTAAGCCGTTCGTACGCATGAACGCTACTTTCATTTCTATTTCGTATTTAATGGAATGAAATCATAATGATATAAATTTATAATATAATTCCAGAATAATATAGCATATAATACCATTTACTCCATCCTTTATACATCCCACATATGGTATTAAAGATTCAAATCACTTTGAGGGGGCGGTAGTCCGCACTTCCTAAAATGAAAATATCGCGTTTACCCATAATGGAAACCATAAAGGTATGCCATAAATGAAAAATAAAAAATCATAAGGAAAAAAAACATAATATATATCATATATAAAAATAGTTTCATCATAATGGCCACCATTAGAGGTGTTATATGAGTGTTGAACAATCATCGTTTCGTGAGGCAAAAATTCACCATCCACAGAAACAGTATGTTCTTTAACCATTAGATGTAGGTGTGTGTAAGTGTAGCTCAAATCCTTATTATAACAACATCCTAGTATATTGAGGATACTGGTGTTGTTACAAAAGAAATTAATAAAAAGTTTTTAGGGGGTTGGAGAAGAAAAATAAAACAAAACAACATTAGAGAAGACATTACCTTAAAATCGGGTAACTCTTTTTGATTTGAGCCAAAGGCTTCCTTGGGAAGATTTATGCCCAAAGTGAGGCTTCTAGGAGTAAGAGGGGGAAGTTGGGAGAGTATTTGGGCAGAGGTTGGCTGAGCAAAATGGCTTGAAAGTGTGAATGAGGTGGTAGAGGTGGGGGCCTTTTATAAGTGGAGAGGAGGGGCACTCTTGGAAAGTAAAGAAAAGTCACTTTATTATAAAATGAGTTTCGGATTTTAGAGGTCCCACACTTATATAATTAGTGTCTAAGGTGATAAGGGTTCTAAATATCCTCATCCAATAGGTTTTTGACAAGTGTAAGCATTAGATTTTACATTATCCTTCCATTTTATTTAAATCGTTAAATAATGAGGTCATCGCTGCATCATCATGATGTCATAAATAATTTAATTTATTTAATGTCTAAAAATTATAAAAAAAATACTATGATGTAGGAAATCTTTTTAGCTTTCCAATTACTATTTATAGTCAAAAATATTACTTGTATAACCCCATGTAAAAATTGTTTTAGTAAAACATTTCATGTTTGTGTCATTTTTTTACTTTAACATTAAATAAAAGGTATTTATGTCATTTTCCAACTAAAGTGGCTCCATGGAGTCCCCAAGTTGACCCATGGATTTTCTTGGTCGGCCATGTCACATCCAATGAGGGTAGGACATGTGTCAAGCTCATCTCATATTATTAAAACATTATTTTTACCTTAAACTACACTAATTACCTCTAATCGCGATTAAGAACTTAAAAGTTATTATTCACCAAAAAATTATTTTAATCTCATTGAACCACATTTTACTTCTTAATGACAACCATGTATGTCGGATTTTTTAAATTCAAAACACATAAGTGGTAAAATTTCATTTAAACGAAAAATCAGTTTTTATAAGTACCACTTAGTGGTTTCACTATTCATCAAAAATTGAAGTTTTTCAGAAAAATCTCAAAAATTCACCCTAAGATATATTTGATATTCCGATTTCAAAAATGATGTCTATTTTACAAAATTACAAACATATAAGTTGCATTAATTAATTTTATAATTAATTCCCGCTGTCACAACAAATAGCATGTTTTTAAGAAACAATTTATATCAAAAGATTGACAATTGTTTATGTCCAATTTTAAAGTGAAATTAATTATAATGACCACCATTGGATAAAATAGTAAAAATATATTCTAATTATACTTTAAAACCACTAAATAGTATAATTTATCACAATAAATTATTTTGATTAAAAAAGTTGTTTTAAGTATTTTTCACTATTCATAAAAAAATTGGAAGTTCTCAGAAAGTTACAAAAAATTCAACTTAGGATAATTTCGATATTACGAATACAAAAATGAAGTCCATTTTGAAATATAAAATTTCTATAAATTTAAAAAGTGGTTATTACTATTCATAATGGCTACTTTTATTAGTTGCAGTGTGTTAGAACTCGAAGTTGCGTACAATGCAAGCTATTGCATTATTGAATAAGAAGCGTATCATGGAAGCTCGGGGTGTTACATTCTCCCCTCCTTAAATAAATTGTGTCCTCACAATTTGAAATTTTTCTTTGAAAACAAAAGGTTGAAAATAGAAAATACCTTTGTGGAAAACCCACATCGGAAATAAGGTTAATAAATATATAACATTAAAAGAAAGCAAGATAAGTACAAAGGTCACCCGAGATGTCCCATTCTAGGATTCTATGAAAATATGGATATGGAGGAGAAACAAACCATCAAGTTCTGATGGAGAGTTATAGAAAACATGATTAGGAGAAAGTTTAACTACAAGAAAATCACAAACTTGTGATTGGTTAAACGATCATTGATTCCCCAGTAGAAAAAGTTAACCGACAACATTTTTGTTTTGAGTTAACTTTTATAAAGTTGAGGAATTTATTTAGGAGATTTACTAAGAACGTAAGGGAATATACATACTTGTCATGTAGACTTTCATTCTTTAATAAATTTTTACCACAAACCCATCTTTCACTCTAAAAGGTAATACAACTCAAAAATATTCTATTTATCCTAATTGTATAAGGTTCAAAATATTAACACATACCATTTAGATTAGTAAAATTATTTTGTAATAACTAGGGACTTCCTGTAGGCTAGTGGTAGGTAATAAAGGCTTGTCGCACTATGGTTGTGGGTTCGATTCCTGCAGCTTTGTCCGACGCGACGGGTTATGCCCCACCCTGCAGGTTGTCCTTTTCCTAAAACTATAGTATTATAATATTCCAAAAATATTCTTCAGAAATGCTTTAACCTTAAACAATACTATCCAAAGATCAACTTAATCCATTCCAACCTTTATAGTTATCCAAAATACTTCTGTCCAACTCACAGTCCAAATTTTATAAGGAAGGTAAACATAATGAAGATCCTTTTTTCCACGTAACAACATGTGAACACCTTCATCATGTATTCTTTTTAAACATAATGAATTACCATGATCCCTTATTCCATATAGAATACTAGATATACTCCTTCTATCCAAAAATGTATACAAATCATCATTCAGTTTCAAGGAAGTTAAGAATATCCAATATAATTTATCCAAATCAATCACGTCTTATTCCAAAATCACTATCTCGGTATCAGAACCATATTATGGTTTATCTTTATCTCAACCATATATTTTCCAAAAATTTAACCTACTGTGGAGTCACTTTTCTTGGTTCCACACAATCTCAAGTCCTTGATAAATTAGTACTGCAGTACAATCCTTATATACTCCATAATTATTATAACCAGTACATCATTGATACAACACTCAAATTACAAAATTCTTTAATAACAACATAAGAACTCTAATCATTACTCCTCATCTGTGGTAGTATCATAACTTGATTATTATCCAATAACATCATTTGGGGTATACTCTGATGATTTGGACATTGGTTTGCATAGTGTCCCCAATCCTTGCAGAAGAAGCATTGTACATTTGAAACCATTTTCTTACCCTTGCAGTCATGCACTTTGTGTCCTTTTTCTCTACACTTATAACAAACTCCCATTCCCTTTAGGCAAGTTCCATGATGTTTCTTCCCACAATTACCACATATTGGAAAATTCTTCTTTCCCCTCATCCTTTTATCCATCATTCTCTCTTCCATCCCTTTCGTCTCTTGCTTCGCTTCAAAGCCATAGGACTCAGAGAATTATTTACTTATCTTATTAACACATGATACTATTTCTTCATATGTTGAGAACACATGGGAGACTTTTTCCCTTCAAAATGTTGTCTTAATACAGTGAAAGATACGATCCTTCTTACTCTTTGGATCATACGTATTGCTGGAGTTCACATTCCTTCTACTGGGCACCATTTCTATACAATGGCATAAACTAGGTTAGTTTATGAATCAAAATACATAATTCCATACTTGTAAAACACATAACACTAATTGAACTATTTATGGATATAATCCATAATCAGAAAAAAAAAGTTTTCTTTGAGGAAGTATATACTCATAACCCTTCATAGTGGTTTGTAAAGAAAATGAGAATTATCCTAAGCATATCCCCCGGGAGTGTCGTAACCAAGAGTGCAGCAAGGCCCGTTGTCATGCACCAGTTCCCGTTCGAGTCTAGCTCAAAGCGGTGTTTTCAGGTTTTACCCCTAGGTACATCTGTGCCAGAGCCACCTCTACCGGCTCGTATCCAGACATGGATGTATTGCTCGGAAAACTCAAAAAATCTCTATAATACCAAAATTCTAGGAAGTTCTTCTATACTAATCCTCAAAGTCTATCTTTGGGCTATGTGCTCTAATCAGAGTTTATCTAAATCTAGCTTCCAAGGTTAGTACTAAACTGCCTCTGATACCAACTATAACGCCCCGACCCCAGCTACCCAGAGTCGGTGCATTACTTCGTAACATTGGCATGATCCCAAAAGATCAAGTCTCGAAAGACCGATTAGTTTAGTAGCCTTGGAAACACTAGATACATTCATAAATGTTACATTACATCATAAAGAGAAAAACTAATAACAAAGTCTTCATAGTCCACACTCATATCCTCTTCTGACTATCCCTGCAGGTCATTCATAAAATACTTCTTCACATCCTGGAAAATATTAAAACATTGAAAGGGGTGAGCTCAGATGCTCAGTAAGGATAACAATATTGCGGAAGCTTTTATAAATAAACATAAACATTTAAGGCAATGTATAACTAAAAAAAGCCTTTTAAACTTGAACATCAACATAATATGGAAAAAGTAAAATGAGATAATGTCATTTACTTATTCACATGGATATTCTACTGGTCGAATAATCACATGCAATATCAATAACCACTTTTATAATGATGGAATGCATAATGCCAGACTATCATAACCACGTAGTCAAGGCCTCGTGCCAAGACCACAAATAAGATTTTGTCAAGGCCTCGTGCCAAGACACTAGTTTGTCGCATGAGACCTACCGATGCATCGAGGAGCTATAGCGGGCTCCACCCATCACTTATTAAGTCTAATGCATTCCTAATATGAATAGGTTTAAACATATCATAAACCATAACATCATCGTATCACATAAAACATGCATAAAGGAAACATAACCTTTCCACATTTCAATCACAAGATATCAATAAAACACATTGATATAATAAAAATTCTTTCAAAACCATTTTCAATACCAAAATAAAATCAAGTTAAAACTTTGTATTTATTTTTCATTAAAAAAAAGTGATGGCTTGTAGAGGAAGCCGAAACTCAAATAATGGCCACGGCGGCAGAGAAGTCATTGTCACCGCATAAGTACGGAAATAAAAACATTCCCTTTTTTCGTTTAGTAAAACAATTCGTATAAAAAAGATTCCTTTTGAATAAATGTAAAAGTCAAAGGGGTTTATACACCGTATAAAAGAGAGTTGTGTATAAAACCAAATATGCCTCAATGAAAGGAGATTGAGACGAAGTCCCTAAAAAGATTATTTTTAAAATAAAATAGATCTATTATGTGTATTCACTATAGGTACACATAAAGAAAGTAAAAATACAAAATAGGACATAATAATATCATGACATAATTTGAAAGTAGGAGATTAACCCAAAGAATGGAAGTTGGGTTAAGAAGTTCCCTTACCTCGTGTCTGACTTGACTCAACCGTTCTTTAACCTCCTGAATAATAAACTAGAGTTAATATATACCTTATTAAGAACCATTTTCAATTTCATTATCCTTTTTATATCACTTATTACAGTGTTATGAACATTATGTAATTATTTAAGTTAATAACGGTCGTTTTGTTGATCTTTGGGACTTGAGTCAATAATAAACTTCTTATAATTACAAGTTGTTTATGTGGTGAAATATCCATTATATCCAGAATTATATTCATGATGTAGATATCATATATATCATATATATCCAGTATATACATTCATTCATAATATTACGTAACATTTAGAGGTAAGAAATGAAATGCACCGTTCATGGAGACGGTAAGCCGTACGTACGCATGAACGCTACTTTCATTTCTATTTAGTATTTAATGGAATGAAATCATAATGATATAAATGTATAATATAATTCCAGCATAATATATCATATAATACCATTTACTCCATCCTTTATACATCCCACATATGGTATTAACGATTCAAATCACTTTGAGGGGGCGGTAGTCCGCACTTCCTAAAATGAAAATATCGTGTTTACCCATAATGGAAACCATAAAGGTATGCCATAAATAAAAAATAAAAAATCATAAGGAAAACAAAAACATAATATATATAATATATAAAAATATTGTCATCATAATGGTCACCATTAGAGGTGTTATATGAGTGTTGAACAATCATCGTTTCGTGAGGCAAAAATTCTCCATCCACAGAAACAGTATGTTCTTTAACCATTAGATGTAGGTGTGTATAAGTGTAGCTCTAATAATTCTTATAACAACATCCTAGTATATTGAGGATACTAGTTTTGTTACAAAATAAATTAATAAAAAGTGTTTAGGGGGTTGGAGAAGAAAAATAAAACAAAACAACATTAGAGAAGACATTACCTTAAAATCGGGTAACTCTTTTTGATTTGAGCCAAAGGCTTCCTTGGGAAGAGTTCTGCCCAAAGTGAGGCTTCTAGGAGTGATAGGGGGAAGTTGGGAGAGTATTTGGGTAGAGGTTGGCCGATCCAAATAGCTTGAAAGTGTGAATGAGGTGGTAGAGGTGGGGGCCTTTTATAAGTGGAGAGGAGGGGCACTCTTGGAAAGTAAAGAAAAGTCACTTTATTATAAAATGAGTTTCGGATTTTAGAGGTCCCACACTTATATAATTCGAGGCTAAGGTGATAAGGGTTCTAAATATCCTCATACAATAGGTTTTTGACAAGTTTAAGCATTAGATTTTACATTATCCTTCCATTTTATTTAAATCGTTAAATAATGAGGTCATCGCTGCATCATCATGATGTCATAAATAATTTAATTTATTTAATGTCTAAAAATTATAAAAAAAATGATATGATGTAGGAAATCTTTTTATCTTTCCAATGACTATTTATAGTCAAAAATATTACTTGTATAACCCCATGTAAAAATTGTTTTAGTAAAACATTTCATGTTTGTGTCATTTTTTTACTTTAACATTAAATAAAATGTATGTATGTCATTTTCCAACTAAAGTGGCTCCATGGGGTCCCGAAGTTGACCCATGGATTTTATTGGTCGGAAATGGCACATCCAATGAGGGTAGGACATGTGTCAAGCTCATCTCATATTATTAAAACATTATTTTTACCTTAAACTACACTAATTACCTCTAATCGCGATTAAGAACTTAAAAGTTATTATTCACCAAAAAATTATTTTAATCTCATTGAACCACATTTTACTTCTTAATGACAACCATGTATGTCGGATTTTTGAAATTCAAAACACAGAAGTGGTAAAATTTCATTTAAACAAAAAATCAGTTTTTATAAGTACCACTTAGTGGTTTCACTATTCATCAAAAATTGAAGTTTTTCAGAAAAATCCCAAAAATTCACCCTAAGATATATTTGATATTCCAATTTCAAAAATGATGTCTATTTTACAAAATTCCAAACATATAATTTGCATTAATTAATTTTATAATTAATTCCCGTTGTCACAACAAATAGCGTGTTTTTAAGAAACAATTTATATCAAAAGATTATCAATTGTTTATGTCCAATTTTAAAGTGAAATTAATTCTAATGACCACCATTGGATAAAATAGTAAAAATATATTCTAATTATACTTTAAAACCACTAAATAGTATAATTTATCACAATAAATTATTTTTATTTAAAAAGTTGTTTTAAGTATTTTTCACTATTCATAAAAAAATTGGAAGTTCTCAGAAAGTTACAAAAAATCAACTTAGGATAATTTCGATATTAAGAATACAAAAATGAAGTCCATTTTGAAATATAAAATTTTTATAAACTTTAAAAGTGGTTATTACTATTCATAACGGCTACTTTGATTAGTTGCGGTGTGTTAGAACTTAAAGTTGCGTACAATGCAAGCTATTGCATTATTGAATGAGAAGCGTATCATGGAAGTTAGGGGCGTTACAGAAATTCTTGGAAATAATGTTATTAAAATAGAAATATTTGGAATAGAAAGCAAGTGTGAAAAATCAAAATTGTATAAAAAATATTTTGTGCCCAATTCAAAAATTGCTACCATTTATTATTATGGAAAAAAAGGTCATGTCACTAACAACTATTATTTGAGAAATCATAAAATTAGTGGTATTAAAAAGGATTTTATTTCTAAAATTTTTTCAGAAGTAAGTGTTATAAATTATGGAAAAATATAGCAGATGTGGATTCCTAAGTCATTGTTTGCTAACACTACAGGACCCAAGAAAATATGGATACCAAAACAAACATTTGTTTAAATTATTTTTTAGGAAGAATTATCCATGAAAAATATTACTATATAGTATATATATAGTAGTTGTTTCAGGAACATGAGTGGAGACTCATAAAATTTTCATACGTTAACTCAAATGGATGGATATCTAGTCACTTTTGGTGACAATGTAAAAGGAAAAATTGTTGGAGTTGGAAATGTTGGAGATCCAAAGACTATCTCAATCAACAAAGTATTTCATGTACAAGGGTTAAAACACAACCTGATAAGTATTTCTCAACTTTGTGATGATGGATTCTATGTTTATTTTTCTAACAATTTCTACTTTGTCTTTAAAGATAAGTTGCTTAAATTTAGAGCACCAAGAACTGAAAATGTGTATACCTTGGATTTAAATTCCTTATGTAAACAGAAAATGAATTGTTTAACTGTTAAAACAAATGATTCATGGATTTTTCATAGAAGGCTTGAAAACTACAATATATATTATTTACATAAATTGTCTAAGAAATAGTTAGTTTCTAATTTACCTAGTCTTAAGTTTGAAAATGATAGATTCTATTATGATTTCCAAATTGAAAAACAACACAAATCTTCTTTCAAATCTATTATCAAAATTGATATGTCTAAACCTTTAGAACTTATCTATATGGATTTGTTTAGACCATCTAGAGTAGAAAGTTTGGATGGTAAATTATATCTCTTTTTTTAGTTGATGATTATTCTTGATTTACTTGGGTTTATTTTCTAAAACTCAAAAGTGAAGTTTTCACTATTTTTGAAATATTTTGAAAAATTGTTCAAATTGAAAAAGGTTTTAAAATAATTTTATTAAGAATTGATCATGGTGGAGAATTTGAGAATCAATAATTTAATTATTTTTTCTCAAATTTAGGTATTAAACACACCTTCTCTACACCAAGAACACCTCAAGTTATTTTTGAAAGGAGAAATAGAACTATTCAAGAAATGGAAAGAACTATACTAAATGAATACAGTATTCCTACTTATTTTTGGGTAGAAGCTATAATAATTGTCTACTATATCATTAATAGAGTTTTAATAAGACCTATTTTTAAAAGGACTCCCTATAAACTTTGGAATAACATAAAACCTAAAGTAAATTACTTTAAAGTTTTTGGATGAATGGTTTATATCTTGAATACTAAGGAAAACCTTAGTAAGTTCAATCGAAATGATTATGAAGGAATATTTTTAGGATATTATGCACCCCTAAATCCTATATAATGTTTAATAAAAATTCAATTATTTTTGAAGAATCATTTCATGTTAAGTTGGATCAAATTGACCCTTTTATTAAAGAGAAAGAACAAGATGAAGTTACTGACTCATTTGAAAACATTAGACTTGAAACCCCTAAAAAAATTTGAAAATGATATTAACAAAATTTAGTCTAGTTTAAAAGAACATGAAACTGAAGAACTAGAAAGTATCTTTCCTAGATGGTCTAGAACCCTAAAGAACGGTCCTTTATAAACTGTTATAGGTGACTTAAACATATAAATTAGAATTAGAAGAAATGTAGGAAACCTAGAAGAATTGTATGACTTTATATCTCAGTTAGAACCTAAGTTTATATAAGAAGCCTTAGAATATGAGATTTGGATGTTAGCGATGCAAGAAGAACTAAACCAATTCAAAAGTAATGAAGTTTGAGAATTAGTAGAAAGACTATCCAATTATCTAGTTATAGGAACCAATTGGGTATTTAGAAATAAATAGGATAATCAAGGGATCATAACCAGAAATAAAGGTAGATTATTATATAAATTATGTAATCAAGAAGAAGGTATAGATTATGATGAAACCTTTTCCCATGTAGCTAGATTACAATCCATTGGAATATTTTTATCTTATACATCTCATATGAATTTTAAATTATATCAGATGGATGTTAAATATACCTTTTAAAATGTATATTTAATGGAGGAATTTTATGTTGAATAACATTATGGTTTTGAAAACCCTCATATGCCAAATTTTGTTTTCAAACATAATAAATCTCTTTATGGCCTTAAAAAAGCACCTAGAGCTTGGTATGAAAGATTAAGTTCTTTTATTTTGAAAAATAGATTTACTGTTAGATTGGAAGATCCAACACTTTTTAATAAAACTGTTTGTTCTAATATTTTATTAGTATAAATTTATGTTGACTATATTATTTTTGGTTTAAAAAATAAAAATATTTGTAATGATTTTTCAAAACTAATATAAAATGAATTTGAAATGAGTATGATGGGAGAAATGAATTTCTTTTTAGGATTTAGGATTTATCAAAAATATTATGGAAATTTATTTAAATCAAATTAAATATATTATCGATTTATTAAAAAAAATTGGACTTGAAAATAGAAAGACATATACAAATCCCATGTGTAAAAAAGTAAAACCTGAATTGGATGAAGATAGAAAACCAATTGATAACAATTTATGTAGAGGTATGATTGGTAGTCAGTTATATCTTACTACTAGAAGACCATACATTATGTTTTCTATATTTTTATATTCTAGATTTTAGTCAAATCCAAAATAATCTCATCTTACTATTGTTAAAATAATTTTTAGATATTTAAATGTAACTATTTTTTAATATCTTCTTTACCCAAAAACTTATGATTTTAATTTAATTTCATATTCAGGTGCTGATTTTGGAGGTTGTAGATTAGATAGAAAAAAACACCTCAAGAACCTGTCGCTTTTTAGAAAAATATTTAGTATCATGGTTGAGTGAGAAACAACACTCAGTTACTCTATAAACAGCCGAAGTAGAATATGTTTCTACTGGAAGTTTCTGTGCACAAGTGTTATGGATGGAAAACACTCTACTAGAATCTGGACTAAATTTTAATAGTATACCTATTTTATTGATAATACCCGTGCTATAAATATTTCAAAAAATCCTATAAGTCGTTCTAGTACTAAGAATATTGATATAAGGCATAATTTTCTGAGAGATCATGTTCTTATAAAGGGTATATCTTTATAATTTTTTAATACCGAATATCAATTAGCTGATATTTTCACTAAACCACTTCCTAGTGTAAGTTTTGATTTTATTAAGGGGGAGTTAGGAATATTTAATTTTAAATAAATTTTTAGTAATTTATTTACTCTTAATCTTTATATTTTTATTTTAAGTAATCTGTATATGTTGTATTTAATTATTTATTGCTTTTTATTTTGATTAGTTCTATATTAATTAGTTTTAAAAAAGAAATTTCATTTTGATTTCTTTTTATTGGTCTTTTCAAATTAAAACATAATGAATACATTGAAAATCGGTATGAGAAAACAATCTTTCTTTTCACACTCTTCTCCTTTACGTCATTTCAGTTTACAGTGCCTCTCACATTCTAGTTTACCAAAATCCTAAACCTTCAAACCTTTAATCGCAAAACCTTCAGAAATAGAAACATCAGGAAGATGTGAATATGTTGATTTGGGTGTGTCTACTTACCTTCCAATTAATTATCGCAATGTTCTTCAAGGTAAGGTGGTATATTTTGAGTATTTAGATGGAACAAATATTTCGTTAAAGAAGCGATTATATTTCAAGGATTATATTTTTCTTTTGGATATGATAAGACTCATATGATGTTCGATGTAGAAGTAAAATAGTTCTATAGAAATTCCGAGTTTAGTTTTGGAATCGATGAAGATTATATAGTCTATATGATTCACGATAATGAACTTTCTCTTTATTCGGTGGATATAGCTAAGATTTTACTGGTTCACGCCCAAATTTACCCAAGAGAAGAAGGGTAGAATGGTCCTTGTAGTGTAGCTTGGGTTGTCGATTCCACAGAGACCTAAGAAGATACCTAAGATACACAACCTAAGGGATGGATTTTTGGCTATGAAGTGGCCAACTTGGATTGATTTTGGATGGGTTTTAAAGATATCTAATAGATTTAAGTGGATTCAATTTAAAAGAATGAGTTGATCCTAGGTTATCGCTCGGGGTGGATTGGACGTATTTTCTTTTTAATGATTTCAATTTCTTAAATTTGAGATGGGTTCATTTAAGGAGATAAAACAACATCATCACTTACTGGTTTAATGACTACACCCTCTAATACTAATCACCTATACACTTGAAGGATCAAAGTTTTGAGCACTTCAAGGTAAAGGATCGTATTAGTACTTGAAGTGTGTGGCCTTAAATTCAACAAGGACGATGGAGTTTAAAAATCATCAAATAAAAATCCCAATTAAAGAAGTGATTATACATTAATTAGGTGATAAATAACATCCAATCCAAACCCTTGCTACTCCCTTGGATCAACCCATAAGTGGGTTATCCCTACATTGATCCCATGGTTTCAATGGAAGCGGAAAGTAGACTCATGAGGGAGGAAATGGAGAAGTAAAGAAAACAACAAAAATAAAATGATCACTCCACCGTTGTGTGAATAATTTCACAAGGGTTGGTGTGAATAAATTCACACCTTGATCCAACGGTATCAAAGTTATATTAAGAACAACAGAATAAGAGTAGAATAATAACTTTTATTAATAAACTAAAGTGAATTGAACAACTTACATGTGAACGACAAAATTGAGGCAACAAAAATGCAGCATAACATTACAATTGAACAAAGCATCCAAGATTCTCAACTCCTTCACCACCACTTCCTTAAATAGGCATTTTGGGAGCCTTGGGTCGAGCCTCAAACAGTACAAAGCATCTCAATTAATTTTGGTAGGCCATAGGTGGTGGAAAGCTTGTGGAATTTGAACTTTTCCACATTTGACCCGAGATGGCAGCCAGCTTTCCTTCACCGAACAGACGCATCTGTAAGACCTTATAGACGGCCGAATCAGAGTGGTCCATAGAATAAGAAAATGGAGCTAAAGATGTCTTCTAACCGCCTATAAAATTTGGTCCCATTTGGAGTTATGTATTCCGAGATATGATAAAATTAGTGGACTGTTTTTCTGGGCCGCAGAATCTGGCCCAGAATTGTATCTCTAACTTGGGACGCTTTAATGACCACCATAGAGGCCGAATTAGCATTGTCTCATGAATAGTTATTTGTTTCTATGAATTTATTCTATCATCCCACAAAATTTGGGATTCATTGGGCCTGTATGTTGGGCCCCACAGTTTCATCAGTGGGCTAGTGTCCAATCTGCCTTCTCTAGAATTGCTTCCTTTCATCACAAAATATCCTCATCTTCTTCCATGAATTCTCCATTGATCCCTGAATAAAAAACGTTCACATTTAAGTGTAGATAAAGTTACCAAAATATAAAATTAAAAAAAATTGATAATTACATTCCTTAGAATCAGATGACTCATTGGGCCTAAATTGGTGTATATTAGGCATGAAGTGCACAAATGATGAGAATGGATGTTCATAATGAAAATGCACTAACTCAGGCCCATAAGATCAAAAATGAACATTTAATACCATTAAAATGTAATTAAAATATATGTTTCTATTGGATAATCAGTTACACTGTCCTCATGAGGGAGATTTTCATTTTGACTTGAGGAATATCAATGATGAAAAATATAATTCATAGGACATTTTGTTTTCTTTGTTTAGAATAAAAACCATTAAGAAAGTTATAACCAAGGACCTTACTCTTGATAGGAAATTAATTATAAATTTTATTCAAACTGGAATTTTTTCGAGAATAGCAGAGCTAGAGAAAGTTTTGTACCCATACATGTATGTCCTTTTTCTATTTTTTAACCAAATTAAGTTCAATTTCCCTCATTTTATGATAAGGTATTTAAGTCATTGTTGTCACACAGAAGCAAAAATGGGATGTTATCCCTATATAATAATCCTTTACTTTTTGTTTCTCAGAAAAGGAAGAATCCTAAATATGACTCCTAGATATATATTTCATCATTAAAACTTTCTAAATGGTGTAACTATTAAAAAAATGGGATATTTTTTGTGTAACTCCTGAAAAATTATTTTACCTGGTGGAGCTGAATAAAAATAGAAGCTGGTGGAAAATGAGCAGGGGGAGAAAATGATGATTCAATCTATTGGTTCTTTTAAACAAAGGCCTAATGAAGAGGCTAAATCTAAACTTGAATAGGGTCATCTTGTTCAAATAAAAATAATTACAATAAAACATTCCTAAAGATATGGACGAAGGTGAAAATGTAGTTGAGCATGAGGCTCAAGTGAATGAGAATGTTGAGAAAGAGGCTCCCAGAGAAGAACTTCATAGGGAAGATGTCCTTGCCCCTAGAAACCTTTCACTCATTGCTCTTGATTATATTACTATAGAAGGATATATGTTGAGAGATAGATCAAAAGGTCATAAAGATTCAAGTTTGGCTATGGTAGAGGGTGGACATCCTTTAAGGAATATTACTCTAGAGTATTCTAACTCTTATTATGAAGCTTTAATTTGAAGGTGTATGTGTTTAGAGAGCCATAATTTGTCTTTGAGAGAAGATTTAGAATATGAAAAGAAGAAGTTTGAGGATATTAAAAGTTCAATTGTTCCAATATTTGAGTTTGAAGCCCTTCAAACTCAACTTAGAGAAGTTTAAGAAAATTTGGCTTTTGTGGGAGATGTTGAAGAGTTAATCACTTCTTTAGGTAGAGAATTTAGATCTTTGAAAGAAGAGTTTTTGAAAAAGTATGATTTTGATGAGATAAAGATTATGTTGGGAAGAGAATTTCAATCTATCAAGGATGGTCATTAGGCTTCTACTTATACTCCTCAACCTACTTTCCCTAACTTGATAAGGATATTTGAAGCAATAACGGTTGTGATGGTTGAATTCAACAATAGGTTGCACACTCTCCAGTTTGATAGTACATATTAGAATATGCTTATAGACAATCAGAAATATCTAATCAGTTAGATGAACTCTAATGAATCCTGATTGAGACCATATATTCATCATGTCAGAGATAGATCGACATCCTTTGTTCAATCTGAAGAATCTATAAATGAGTTCATTAAGGTGAATCTGGTATAAACCTTGAAGATAAGACAGAATTCAAGGAAGCTACTGCATAAATGGATGGATGTCCTCAACAGCCATTTTTAGAGTCTTTTGGTGAAGCTACTTGAAATTCATAGTGTTGTTAAGACCATTCCTCATCTGGCTGCAGAAACTACTATCTGTGGAGATTCAGACCAAGGGAATTGTTCTGACTAGAGCCCCTCATTTTAAAGACCTCTTGAGTTGACTTTGGTATGTACTCATTATTTTTCAAACATTTTATCTATTTTTAACCTTACTTTACTTCACTTTTATATTTTATGTGTTATTTGTGTTTAAAGTTACATTGCCATAGCATATATCTTATTTTTCTAATAGTAGGCTATAACATTCATTTACAGTTTGGTGCTATATTAACTATGATTTATATCATTTTATCTATAAAACTTTATTTTTGATATAAAAAAAAGCAGGATAATATTTGAGGCATGCATATTTTTGGGAGAAAACCTTTTCAATCAAAATAATTTTGAAGCTGTAATATTTTATTTAAAAGTTTTTAAAAATTCTATATTTTTTGTTAATTATTTTATGGGTTTTTTTATCATAAAAAAAGTGAGATATTGTTGGGTATGTATTTTCTCAACAATAATCTATATCAAATGATGATTTTGATGCTCATAAATACCCTTGTTTTTTTATAATGAAGTTACATTAAGTATGTTTTAGGAATATATATCATGTTTTTATGTATATTTTTGATGAATTGAAAATATATCGGATGTGTTATAGAAACAATGTTCAAACCCTACATTTGGTGAATGAATGTATAGTTCACCATCCCTACACTACGCTAAATAGTTTTCATATAGAGAAGAAACCCTACACTAGATATTAAGCGTATGGATTAGAAACCCTATGTTCGGGAATCAATGAATGTATGGAATATCAAACCTATGTTTGAGTCTGGAATAATTGCTCATACCCTTCATTTGAGAAATTGAACGTATGGATAATCAATGATATTTTTGGAATCTTATGCTGAAAAGGATGAATGTATGGATCATCATCCCTATGTTACTTTGATCCCTACGTTACGTGCAGATGAAAGTATGGATAAGGAACCATACATTTTTAGGAACCCTACACTATGAAAAAGAACCTTGTGTTATGTAGTTTAACCCTACATTTTTCTTCTCAATAGTGGAGTTTTAAATTCAAGATTTTATTCGACTTTCATGAAACAATCTTGACATATTTATAGGCTGATTGAAAGCTTCTCTTTGACTAATTCAATGCTCATTATGATCGATTCAAAGAACTGTATTCATCGTATAAAATCACTCCTGATCTTAAGGGAACTTATAACCCCCCCCCCCCTAATCAATTTAGATTTTAATTTCTATGATTTTTTATGAGATTTTCTTGGATATATTCAACCAAAAGAAATCTAATTATATGATCGAAGTATTTTTGAAATCCAGTGGTGGCATGGTGATATACGTGATACGGGTGATATAAGTTTCATTCACTCATATGATTGTACTCTTGTGAATAACTTTTACAGTGCTACTGATATGAATGATTGACTCTATTATTTGCATAAGAGGCTACATTTTTGGTGACATACATATTTCAACCTCATGTTTTTATAAGATTAATACTGTTGTGTGTTGTTATTATTATTGAAGATCATTTTCAACCAGGATTTCTTCAGAACACTTCTTTCTTTAAGACTTTCATTTATGAAGAATAATATCCATCTATTGTCGGTTGTTGCTACTAAAACTGTGAAGATCAACCTAAACTATCAACAAATCAAACTATTTTGATTTATTGAAGTATCAATTGCTCATAATTAGTTATGGTAAAGTATCATATTCTTATACTAAGATATGGATAATCGGTTCCTTGTTAAAGAACCATAATCCTCTGTTTAGCCTTGTTGTGAAGTTTTCAACTGCCTGCACTCAGTTATGGATTTGTGGTATTGTGATAAGAGGGCCATTCTAGTAAAATTGACTAAGATCACAGAGAGATCATTGGTGGAGTGGTATAAGGGATCTTTTTTCCCCAAACCACTATTAATTTGTTGTGTTATTTATTTCTATTTATCCATTGATCATACTTATTAAAGAAGAAAATGCTTCATTTTTGCATAATTCACAAAGGGATTCAAAATCTAGAATTATGGAAGATTATCAAAAAGACACAATTCACCCCCCCCCCCATGTTACTTTGTATTATTATGACCTAACAGTGTTCACAAATCATCAGTGAGTGTAATGAATGGATTTGGTCCTCTTTTCAATTTTTTATTTTTTCAAAAACATTTTTTTTTCAGAGATACCACTTGGAAACACAATAAATGGTAGTTTTTGAACCCTTTTTCCCAGATGAAAAATAGGGACTCTCCCCCACACTTGATTTCATGATAGCTCACCAAAATACAACATGAATCTCCAAACACCCTCTTTAAATCTCAAATGATTAATCATGAAATATAATCAAATCATTAGGGTAGGAAGGATGAGTAGGCTTGTAATGTGGTTTCCTATCAAATAATTTCATTGTTTTTATGGGTTTCATAGAGAAAGAATGCAGGGTTAGTCTCAAATTCAAAATGGTATGAAAAATAAATTGAATTCCTTATTCATTTTAATATGATTCAAAATATTCATGTTTTAATATGAAAAACATGTAAGTTATGGTAGTTTTTCATATCCCGAGAGTCTATCTAGAAAAAAGATCTAAAAAGAATATGAAAAAGGGTTTAGAATTCCTTTCAGGAATGAGGATAAAAATTGGGCCAATAAATTCATGACATGAATATAAATAATTATTCTAATAAATTCAAATTTCCAATAATTAATATCAAGAATCAAAACTATATCAGCAATCATTTTAAAATACATTAAAATTTTAAAATAAGCATGTAACTTTTAAAATTCCCACATATGTCTTTATTATTTATAATTATAATTATTCAAAAAAATATAAATTTTAAAATGTATCATCTAATCAATGATTCCTCCTAGATTAGTAAAATGGAAAAAAGAATGGTGTAGCTAAGATACTCTCTCATGCACTTAATATCACACTGAGTCCTCCGAATGAAACGCTATGTAGGAGAATAGGATTTGAAATAACATAAAAAGACTATACAAAGGGAATAGTGGAATAAGTAATCCAAATAAAGAAAATAAAAATAAGTGAAAAAAATAATATTCCCCTTATAGAAATCTCAAAAGGTGGGAAGAATTAAAATTTTAAACTCCCAGAATGCTCCAGAGTACCTATGACTATCGATGTAATGGAAGATGGAGTCTGCATGCATGAAAACCATCACATTGAATAACAAACACAAATGAATATATAGAAATGAAAAAAAAAATAAGGTGGAAATACTCACTCAGAGGCCTCAGGAGAGTCATTTTTTGATGTGGGGGTCTATGAGGTAGGGTGTGGCTGGAGAAGATACTGAAGCTATGTGACCTGCAACCTATTGTGTGGGATCAATAGAGAAATCCTAGTCCCCAACAGTAGAAGTGGTTCCCATACTATCAAAAGAAAGAACCAAATAGTCATTATTCAGGGCATTTGGCTGAGGATTGGGTTGAGAAGTATGTGTTGGTGTAAAGGCAAGGCCCGGATGATATAGAAGAACTCACAACATTCCCTTCATCCTATCAAGCCTATAGTACATGGAAACAAGTCTGCAGTCGATGGTGTCAAAGAGGGAAGAGTCTTAGGGATCAGTCGAGGGTGCGAGTGGAGGTGGGGTTGTGGATGGGATAGTAGGTGGAATGGTGGAAGATGAGGGGTCAACAAAAGAGGTGGGAAGGTTTGAAGAGAAAGGGTCTACTGGTGTAGGTGGTGGTGGTAACATCGGAGCAGCAGCACCCTTAGGGGCCGGTGGGTCCTCTCTCACCGTAGTGGGTGTCGGGTGGTCTTGCATTAGCACATAGGTTCTCACATTCTTCTGGACTATTCTCATGTGAATAATCATGAGATATTATATCTTCTAAGGAGAGCCTATATTATTGTGAGGGGGAGAGGGATCAAAAAAATCCAAGTAGTGCGTTAGCTGATTGGAAAAGAAACCACCATTCAGGTTACCTTGATAGCTGGTGAACATGGAAAAAAGTAGGATGTGAAAAAGTATGGGGGTTTGGGTAGTTATGTTGGATAATACAGGTAATTATCTCCATGTCTCATTTGGACACAATGCCCTCATCCTCATAGCTGGGAAAGAGGATGGAATTGAAATAGAAATGGATGAAACAGAGGGGTTGGGAAATGATCAACATGATCTTCTATGAGGTAGAAGTGTATTAGACACAGGGTCCAGCAAGCTTTTACCACACAGCAAGTAGGTTGGATCTATCAGGTCAGGTAAGAGTGGTAATAGGGGGTGGGTGGATGGATGTGGGTATAAGACGCACCCTCGGCCAAACTCTACCATCTTTGGTGAGAATAATTGACCACCTAAATATAATCTTAATGGGGTCTTCATGTCGATCAATGTCACATGGTAGGGTGCTCCATCAAACTCAAAAGTCATAGTGAACTCCAAAAATAAATTTTTAAAGGTAGGAGTGCTGACCTGGAAAACTGATATCAGATGGGTGTGCCCCAGTAGCTCCTTGATATCCTCTAGGAGTCCCAACCTATCTGGGATGCTTGTGTCGAGGAACTAGCTACTCATCTGGATCATATGTCGTGAGAGTCGTCACATCCAATCACTTGTAGGGTGATGCTCATCAAAAATGAGACATAGATGGGGCTGAGGGTGTGCAGTCATGGGTACTAGATGTGGTGGTGTTCCGGCTACTAAAGTGGAAGGCTCTACTAAAATGGTGGTTGTAGGTAGTGAGGTTGTGGATTTGTAAGGCTCTGAGGTCATGGAAACTGATGGTGGTGGTGCCTCAGTGGTCATGGCATTAGGAGATGTTGTGGAGAATGGCACAAGCTGGAGAGGTGGTGGAAGTATCACCAAAGCTGATGGTTGTGAAAGTGGAAAATCCATTGGAGAAGGCCCTCCTAGTGTATCTACATGAAATCAACATGGATTGTACTTATCCTCATCAGGATATATCATGGGATACTTCCCACCTGATCTATCACCCTCATCCATGTTATGAAAAAGGAAAATGAATGAAAAAAGAAAAAGAAAGAAAATTAGTTTCCAAAAGTACACGACGTGTTGCGTGTAGTGTGCTCATTAGCAACCCATGTTATCTAGAATACATACCCAAAATTTCATAAGTTGGTCATCATAAAGTACATGGTGTGTATTAAACGCACACAATGTGTATGTGGAAAAGGTCATCTAGGATCTTTGTAAGCTTTGACATGGTCGCTCTTCTAAGAAGGGCAGAGACAATAGTACATGACGTGTACTGAACAAACACCGTGATTTTTCACATTGGTATCCAAGACATATGTGTGTTATGGCATGAAAAATTCTAGGTGGAAACAGTACCCGACGGGTACCAAACAAACATTCCATGTGTGCATAAATGGGAATGTTGGTCGTGTGTGATTAGTGACACTGCTCGACCTAGGTAGGCAGAGGCATGGGTACATGGCATGGGTTGAATTCACATGTTGTGTGTTTTTAAATTTCATGAAATAAAAATGATTGGTCATGTACCAGGTGGGCACGGTGTTGGTTCTTCATGTGTGCCCATGTATTAGTTGGGCTCGGTTGAATGCCACCCAAATCCTAAAATCACCTATAAAGCATGGAAAACATTGAAATGAAGGTTGAGGGAGTACTTACCTCTATCCAGGAACAAAATGAGAGCTATTTGGGGTGCCAAAACTCCATGTATTGATGGTTTGGAATGGAGGTGAGGGGTGGCGTTAGTGGCATGACACAAGAATGAGGAGGGATCGGCGCAGGTACTAGATGAGTTAGGGATCCCCACTTTTAAAGAGGTGTTAAACTGCGTGAACTTATGTCTACACATTGTTTATGAATTTATTTTAATTTTTTAAAATTTATATATATATATATATATTATTTATGTACATTTTGTGGTTAATAGTATTATTATTATTAAATATTTATTATTATAGAAAATTATAAAAACCTATGTAACTATATACAAAAAATAAACCTATACATGTAGTGCATTGAAAGATACATGTTGTGTGTTATAAAAATGGAAAAATATGATTACAAACTTCATTCCAGTGCTCGGGGTGAGGTTAGATCCGGTGACTGGTTTGATCCAAGTGAGTGCCCTCAACCACTAAAGTGAAGTTTGTAGTAACGAAAGTTTTATTATCTTTTTGAAATTTATTAATAGTTCAAACTCTAACATGGTGAAGGAAAGAACGTGGCACGTCTAGTTTAATTATTATTATTTTGAAATTTGGATGATGTATGAAGATTGGATGAATTTGAACCTGGGTCTTTTGAACCTGGGTTACGACTCTACCAACCAACTCAACACCATCTTCAAGTGTATTCTTATTTTAAATAATTTTTTTAAATATTTAAGAAAATTTTGTATATACAACACACATCGTATGTGTGGATACACATCGTGTACTTTTATTTTAGGGGAAAATGATGGAACTGAGTCGGCTAGAAGGATTCGAACCTGGGTCTTTTGGACTGTGGGTTATGACCCTTCCAGCTAATTTAGCCCCACCATCAGTTTTGTTTTATTTTGAAACGAGTTTTAATATTTTTGAAAATATCACACACGTCGTTTTATTAAAACATGAGTTAAAAATAATGAATCATGTACCAAAGGAGGGAACAAATGGATTCTAACCACAACGGCTCAGATACACTTCAGCGATCATTCTATTGGCACAGGCTTCATTACTATTTATTTACTAGATCATTATTTATTTATGCTAAAAGTGTTATAATAATAAACACTAAATAGAAAATTGTACGTTGTGTATTATGGAGGTACACGCTGTGTAGTCCCATTTTATTCATGTTTCATTAGTCATTTAAAAAAAGGATGTTACACGGCATATAAATGAGAAGTACACATCATGTATTTATTGAAGACGGGAGAGAGAGAGAGAGAGAGTCTGGGTTGCCTCCCATAAAGTGTCTTTATTTTAGGTCTTTAGCTCGACCTGAGTGAGGGTACCTACTCATAGTCTGAAAGAGGGTGTGGCTTTTGATATCAAACCACCACATGTGTCTGGAACCCTCATCTTTCAACTAATTTCCTAGAAGTTCTAGTGGTCTGGGTGGCGTCTTGTAGTAACCTTACTCTGTGGTCAGTAAATGTCGAAGGTGGACTTGTGTGTTGATGTGGTATTTTTCTTCCTCCACCTCCTTAGCTTCTTGCTTTTTTATGCTAAAAACAGAAAATAATCGCAAGAATACTCTGAAGTAGGTAATAAATCGACTGAGGGATTAGAAATAAAGAATTGGTCTAATTTTTTACTAGCGTGACATGACCTTGTTCAAGTTTAGTGTTTGAAAAATCGTTTTTAGAAACATTTAATTCAAAATAATTGGGGTCTACATCGTTACATACTACCTCAGCTAAATCATAATAGGAACACCTGGCTTCATACTCAACTGAATCATCCATATTGTTAATTATCTCAAAAAAATTCTCTACCACAATTCCAAGTCATCCCAACCTTTCAATTTGGTCCAAATGGAGGGCGATAAATGTTTTCATCATCGATAATAATTTATCGATGTTACCCAATGATGGTTCTGGAAAAGAAGAAGAGGGTGGGGTGTAGAATGTACATGGGTTTTCCTTATATTGGAACTCGTCATACATGTATGGGTAGTATTATTCTGGATATGAGTGAGACAACGCTAGATCATACAGATAAATATCCTCTTTATGCGAAGCATACCAACATCCAGTTGAATACACGTCCATTTGGATGCGAGATTGAGGTACCCGAGAAAAGAAAGAAGAAATGAAAAAGAAAAAATCCAAATTAACCAAGCTTAGCTACAGATTTACGCTACTGCTTTCCTTTGAGTTCTCAGACAACGATGTCAAAATTTTATGTTTATGTCGCAAGACGCACCAAATTGGTTCCCTTGTCCAACTAACTGAGTAGTTAGTGGAAGTCGGGGTCGATCCCATAGAGAACAAGGGATGAGCAATTGTAGATGCAAATTGGAAAACGTCAGTTGATTGTCCCGCTAAATGGGTTGATGATGAAGAAACGAATCAAATGAAACAATTTTGAGAACAATTGAAAGCATAATAGGAGGAAGAAAACTAGAAACAGATGTTTCAGGGTTGTAATTTGATTAGCGTTAATTATAAGTCATTCCTTAGTATTTAAAATCATTGATGTGATAGTTTATCATGGAGATTCAATTAAATTATTGTTTCTTGGTCTGATAACAAATAATTGTGTATTTAAAAGGTCAATCCCTTGGTCCGATGATTGATTGCTTAAAAACATGTTTTAAATCAATACCCCTAAAACAATGGCAATAGGCTCACCCAATGGTCACGGGTTCACCAAGTGTAACTCCTTTAGTTTTCCCTAGTTGTGTTATTCTTGGTCTGATATGACACAACCGGTGCATTTGAAAATTTCATCAGTAAAGGATTTATAAAACAAATATCACAATAAAAGCAAACAAAAAAATTTCAATTACATCACACCCAAAATCGTATTACAACCCCAACACGTAGAAACTACCGTCTTATGACCATGGTCATGGTGTGCGGATTGAGTAAAAACTCAACCCCTACCATGGATACAAGAGGAATAGGGAAGAAGAGAAGAATTGCACTAAAATAAAAAGAAATGAGAATAAATTCCAACCGGCTTTGGGGAGAGATCAAATCTGCAGAGCGGCAGCACCTCCCCCTTGAATGGTCAACCCTAAATTTGGAGGGTTGCCTCTCTATTTATAGAAAATTAAACTACACGATGTATACTAGAAAGTACACAATGTGTACTTTAGTCAACCAGCCTTTTCTCGGTTTTCTCCGTCGGTGGGTGGCCAATTGTGCCACCCATTGAATTATGCATGTCAACGGTCGGTTGGTGAAAGTACAGAGATCTATTCCACGACTTAGGCGTGTACTCGGGCTGGTTAGGTCGTGTCCCTTTCAAAAGTACATGACATGTGTTTATAAATTACACACCGTGTATTTTCGATTTTTGCTCTGATTCGTCCCCGATGTGTGATTTCACTAGAAACTCCTAAAAAATCGTCCATAATCAAAAAAATAAAGCATTTGATACATAAAACAACAAATATCTGATGAAGAGGGGTTTTATACTCAATAAAATGTATGAGTAAGTATGCACATATGGGGCACATCACTTGTATGTGGTCGAGATAGGAGGTTGAAGGTCTGCAAATCTCGACCGGTGTTTGATAATCATACAGGATAAATATATAAATAAGATAACAATCAAATAGGTGGTCGACTTCCATTGTAGGATACTCCCACTTCTGGGGGGCAGTTCTTGGTTTTCCTTTGTTTTTCAATAATTGTGTCTCATTCTATTCCAATTGAAGTGTACCGTTTGTAAAGTGTTTTGTACTTTTTCGTGTTGTGGTCTTCAATCTCCATGGTGATGGAGAGCTAATCAAAGTATCATTTCTAGATGAGATACAGTGAATCTTTCGAGTCTTCAATTCCATATTTCTTCATCTTATTTAAACTCTAAGAAATCAGAGAGTTTCCAGAATGAGAGGTAAGTGACAATCGCTTCTTATTCATGCATCTTCTTGGTTTTCTTAATCACTACTATAGTTCATTCTTCATTCCTTCATTTGATTCAACGGTTAGTGAATTGAATGTTGAATGGATACAGTTGCATTCCAGGAAAGTGAGTGGAAATGTGCTTTGGTTGAACAGTATTTTTGTTTGCTAACCAAGAAGGCGGTGAATAGACGGTGTGCTCTCAAATCCTTGAGCATACTTAATATTCATAAATTGAATACATTGAAGATGATTGCTCAAATGGTATTGTAAGTTTTCCTCAAGTAAAACTAAGATGATTTTCTAAAAGGCAATGAAAAACCTCACATGTATTCATTAGAGCAAGTGACATATTTCTTCTTGATTTTGTGGTTGCATTTCATTATGTATTTTCATGTTGCATTTATTTACATCTCATGTTCCTTGTGCATTTTGTTGTTCAAACCCCCACTCCATGTGTAACATAGATTTCTTTTAAACAAGAAAAATAGTGCATGTTAGTAATCTCCTTGGGATTGGCTCTAAGAGGTTTTGTTCACTATAGTGCATTACTTAGGAAAATAAAATTTTTAATTGAAAGAGACTTATGACAAATCTCTTTATGATGTTCAGCATTTTATACTCCATAATGTTATATTTCATGCTTTCTTGATATGAAATTATGTTGATTTCTTATTCCTTTCATGATAAGTACACCATGATTATGATATAGATATATCAAAACCCACTTAATATGCCAACCATTACTCAGTTATTTGAATTCACCCTCTTCCTTATACTCCCTTGTTTTACCTAAGAGTTTCAGAAAACTATATTTGAGAACTTGTACAAGTCGAGTGGTGGGATAAAGTTTTATTACAAAATGTTCATAATAAAGCTTTAATCATTGTGAATCATCATACTGTAACTGGAGTTTCGGAAATCACGAACTGTCATCAAAATACAAATAAGTCGGAGAACACTGTCAGACACCAATGGCACACACTCCATATTATTCTTTGAGAGATTATACAATATACATACAACAGCTTTATGAACAGCCAAAGCTTGCTACAAATCTATGGTGCTTTGTAATTATTGAAGCTTATACAAATAAATTGATCCTAAAAGAAAGCATAAAGAACAAGTGGCCACAACCTCTTCAATTATTGAAATCGCAGGCCAACTTTCCTCTTCAAAATGGAAAAAATCTGCACTGGAATTGAGACCACCCTCCCCCTTCCTCTCTTATGCATCCCAGCCGGCCTTTTGGCGCAACAAATTTTGTGTGTCTTGATCAATCGCAAACTCGAGCCCGTCCGCACTTTCTAGTTGCCCTTTCCGGACCCGAAAGAGCCAAACAGATCAACGGAAAACTGCACGCCACAAAGCATTCTCCCCCTCCCCGCATCTCCGGTGAACCTCCTTCATCCGGTCTGCCGACCTGCAAATCCCACTGCAGCTCCAGTCGAATGAAGCAATGCAAGTGTTTCCCGCCTGAGCCTTCCACTCGCAATCTGCGATTAAAAGTAAAAGAGACGTTTTTATAATACTTCAAACACAGTATAGCTTCTGTTTTTTTTAATCACTTGTTAAATGTATCTCAAAATGACTTATTTTTTAAGCCAAGGCAAGTGGACTCTCTAATCCTCTGGCTCAAGTGTTTGGATGGGTGCAATGTGAATTTCAAATTCTTATGAAATAACAGTGTTACCGGGTGGACTGCCACAGCATAGTCTCCGGTCATCGATATGCTCCACATTAAGCCCGATAAACCATGAACCGAGTGAAACATCCTCATTAGCATACTTGTGAAGAATGTGTCTGAGTCACAAACAATATGATGCCAACAGTAAGTGAATATCAACAGGAATTAGCTTTAGGTTGTGTCTGACAATGCCATTGAAAGAGTTTTTTTACCGCTTATTTAAATGGTTTTCTTCTAAAATGTAAGTGTAAGGGTTATCGGAAAGAAAACAAACTGTCACTTATTTTTTCAAATTGCTAATCATAAGTGATAATTATTGTAAGAATAATAATACTGTCAAATAGAGGTGGCCATTTTGAATGCAACACAATAACCCGATCCAACACAACATCACATGACACAAGTTACAGGTTTGGATCAGACATAAATGGGTCTGGATTGTAATTGAGTTGAATAATCTAACACGAATAATATTCAGGTTAGGTTCGAGTTGACCATTCCTGATCCATTTAACCCGTGTACCCCAATTAAAAATATAATGATAATATAAAATATTAAAAATATAATGGTAATTAATTTTAAAATATATTTTATTCTTATAATCAACTTAATTTGAAATAATTCAATATGTTCATAAAATATTGTTTATTTTAAATGGTTTAAGAGGGTCTAGTCGCAACATGGATAGCATGCGTTTCATATAAATTATGTCAGTTTTAGTCTAAATGGAATAATTCAATATGATTAGGTCATTGAATTTATGTGATATTAATTAGTTGGACATGTCATGATGTAGTGTATGTTATATATTTAAAGTTTAACATGTTAGCGGGTTGGTTAGCATTGACTACTTCATAAACAGATTGGGTCGGGTCAACCAATTTAATTAAATGGGTTGGGTTCGGGTTGAGCTTAAATGGATTCCAAGGACAACCAACCCCACACAAAACCCGCGAAGCCAAACTGCCACCTCTACCTATCACTTATGATAACTATTTATGTGTAAGTGCTTTCAAATTACTTACTGAAGAAGTGTTTTTCTGTCACCTATTTTAAGTGGTTTTCTTCAGGAATTCCAAGTGCAAATATGTTTTAAAAAACAGAATAAACACCACTTATTTTTCCAAACTGTTTATCACAAGTTAACTGTTAAAGTCGCTTTTTAATAAGTTCTGTCAAATGCAATCATAGCCACCTGAAGAGTCACAGTGGAATGCAGCTTACTGATTTATTGATATGTATGTCGCCAAGTCCTTCGAGATGGCATACAATTGTCCCGTGGCGTGCCGAAAATATCTGTTTCCTGCCTCACCAAATTTCCAGTGCTCTGGTTCATGGTATCTCACTCCCCTTTTTCCCCATTGCAATAAGGCAAACAATAAATTCAGTACAAAACTCTTTCGGGAAATTGAGCCCATCAAACCAATATTACAGCTTACTTCTGAGAAAGGACAGGACCAGATTTCATGCAGCCAAGATACAACCGTGGTTTGGAGCGGTGTCTAACCAGAGTATCACCAAGTGTAGCTGCAGCAAAGTTAAAAAGCATATACAGTAATCTCTTTTGAAAAGAACAGAAATTTGGATAACAAAACAACGGCCCATAAAAACTGCAAATATTTTGAGAAGACATTTGAGTTTTTCATGCTGCAAATGCTTCAGAGTTGTATATCAATAGAGTTGTGCTAAAATCTTATTTGTAAAGATTAATCAAATGGTTTAAAACATTTTTTTGCCATTCAAAACTATAATTTGATAATGCCTCATGGAAGGTTACTTGCCTATATTTACATGAACATCATCATCAACTTTGACATAGAAATCTGCATCCCACAGAGCAACAGCCGTCGCAAAATATATCTTTGTCTTGGCAGATAGTTCGAGGTAACCCTCGACATGTTTCTGTTCAAATAATATTATACTTAGTCAAATGATTTTACTCCACATAATTTCAGATAAAAAGCATTTTCAAACAAGAAACAAAATGCAAAAGCACTACCAGCCTTAAGAAATCCCCATGTTTCCTATCCTCTGCTTCAATAGCTCTATCCAGTATTCCCCCAGATGTGGCACTGGTAATAGGAAACAGTAGAATAAATTAACTCATGAGTGTTACAATATCCAGTTGTTCAAGAGAAAACAGAAAGAAAAGCAGCCCATCAATACATAAAGAATGAATGGGTATCATATCTCACCTGTGACCAATGACAAAGCGAATAACAATTCCCTTTTCTTCTTCCAGTTTTTTTCTCTTCTCACCTGTAGGTTTTCAAGTAGCATCAGTTGTGAGAATAGAAAGGCCAGTCATTCAGGGTCTGCTTGACAGCACTTACTGGGAAGTGTTTATAACACGCATTGTTGGAACCCATTTAAGTGTAAATGGGTGAGTCCCACATCGGACTTACCCGCCTTGTATATTGGTCTCCTAATCTATAAAAGAATATCCTCACCTCACATTGAGGGTAGGGGAATTCACCCAACTACATGGTATCAGAGGGATTTTAATCCCGACCCTCCCTCCCAGCGGCTTCCCGGTTCTGTCCGGCCCCGCCTTTTCTTCCCCCTCTAGCCTTGCCCTTCCCGGCGGCCACCTATCCTCCCGGCAGGCTCTCCCTCCCGGCGAAGCTCCTCCTCCCGGCAGGCCCTCCCTCCCGGCGCCCCTCTGCTCCCGGCGCCCCTCTGCTCCCGGCGGTCCTCCCTCCTGGTGCGCCTCCACCTCCCAGCGCCCCCCTGCTCACGGCGGTCCTCCCTCTCGGTGCGCCTCCACCTCCCGGCGGGCCTCCTTCCAGACGCGGCACCCCTCCCGGCGCCCTTCCACGGCGGCGCGGCTCCCGGCCCCAGGCCTCCCGTTCTAGTGCCGAGGCAGAGTATCGAGCCATGGCCACTGTCACTACTGAGATCCTCTGGCTTCGTCATCTTCTCCAGGAGCTCGGTTTCCCGGCATCGACTCCTGCTCATATCTGGTGTGACAATCAGGCCGCCACGAAGATTGCCTCGAATCCCGTCTTTCATGAACGGACGAAGCATATCGAGGTGAATTGTCACTTTCTCCGCCACCATCTGGAGCAGCACCATATCGGTTTCGGCCATATCCCGACGGCCGATCAGCTTGTCGATCTCTTCACCAAAGGTCTTCCCGGAGCTCGTCTTGAGTCTCTCACTTCCAGGCTGGGTATTCACAGCCTCCCTGGCCCAGCTTGAGGGGGAGTTTGAGATTGTCTTGTGTGGGACTCTATCCAATCTGGGCATGTCCAGCTTGAGGGGGAGTGTTGGAACCCATTTAAGTGTAAATGGGTGAGTCCCACATCGGACTTACCCGCCTTATATATTGGTCTCCTAATCTATAAAAGAATATCCTCACCTCACATTGAGGGTAGGGGAATTCACCCAACTACACGCATCAAGTGGTAAGTGCTATAAGCAGTTTCCGATAAGTGCTGTCAAACGGATCCTCGGCATGGAAATAGAAAGTTGGAAGTATCCTGAACCTTGGGGAAACCATGTAGCACGAACAGAATCTCTTCTTTTCCGACTGCTGAAGGCAGTGTTTATTCCTACAACCATCAGATACTTTCTCTTCCCAGGTACTCCAGTCTTTTTAACCTCTTCGGATATGGGAGAGCCATTAAGTAAAGATTCCTGAGCTGCCCTTGCTGCAGTTAACTCCATTTCTAAATTTGAAATAGTTTTGTCCAATGTCCTGCATTCAATGAAACTATTAAAATCTGCAATCATATAGATCAGAAAACAATGTTAGTGCAAAATTTTAACATGTACTCACTGAGTAGCATGATGTGTTTTAAAAACTTCGCCAAAAATGCCTGTTGATTCTTTTTCTACAGTTATCTGACCCAGCAAAAGGGACCAAATCAAATTTAACGAAACAAATTGTTTGAATGAATTGGAGAGACTTGAAAATAAAGAAGAAACAATATGAAGATACAAACTCACAGTTTTCCCGTCACAACCTTCTGAAAATGACTTTAATTTTTCAGCTTCCATTGCAGTTGTCTTTGTGGGACCTTTAGAATCAAGCACCGCCCACATCCTGTTAAGGCATGGTTTTCCTCACTAAAATATGTGCATCAACTAAGAAACAATGCAAGCACAAATTCAATTTGGCCGAGCTTATGTTAGGATTAGTGAGTGTTGTGAGACAACTATAGTTGAAATATTCAACTATGGGACACAGCCCTTTGCTGAGTGAACCAAAGCAAATCATCTGCCTCTATTCACTTCTATTTATTTTGTCGCTAGAATCAATCAATGAAAGATGTGGTGTAATATTACAAATCATTGATTGGAAATGTGGATTTCATAGGAAGGGTTTTATTTGAGAGGAAGATAAGTGCTGTCAACAGTGATTTGAGCATGCAGAATGAAACCCCATAAGCAAACTCGTATTAGGAACAAGAGGATTGATAACACAGAGGCAACAAGGGAGGGTTCGACATACATGTGAATGACATTTAGTCATAACAGTATGATCAGTGGTGTACCAAAATTCATATAAAAACACATTTAATTCCTTGCACTGGTCCCATAAGCAAGACAAAATTAAGGAGAAAATGGCAGAACTCTGTATACCGCATTTACAAAAGACAAACAGGAGTTGAGCAGAATCAACAAAATTCGAATTACAGCTCTACAACAATACAGCAAGATGAGTTCCTTAAAACAAAATTGGAACTCAGACCTCCAATCATAATTGGAAATAGGGTGAGAACCAGTCCAATCAATTGACTGAGAATCGCAAGGGAGAAAGAATAATAGTCCAGATTTAAATCACTCAATAGACGAATAACAATGAAAACTCAGACCTCCAATCAATCAGACAAACCAGCAGGTACAGTCAGAATGCTTCAGAAATTATAGAACCAGCAACCATATATTGCGGAGTCGCTACGGAACCAAGATTCATACCTGTTGGTAAAGAGCAAACCAGCTAAGAAGCAGCCGACACAGAGCACAAGCGTCCATTTATGAGAAACGAGGTTCCGGGAAGAAACTTCTCCTCTGCTCTTCAAAGACATTTTATTCATGAATTCACTTAACCGGCGCAAGGCTCTCTCAAAGGGAACCCATGCCCAAACCAGCTGAAAATACTCAATCGAATAAACCAGGAGTCGGAAGAATCCCCAGAGGCTTAGAAGCTTGCAAGACAATCAATCTCAAAGCGAGCTCTGGAACGTGATTCGAAGCAGGGGTGTGAAAGCAAAGCGGGGGAGGGAGTTAAGAAATGGCGGTCAGCTCGTGCAATATTCCTACTTCTGATCTTCCCCGCCTTTAATCCAGCAATAGGTTGATTCCTACCCGCTCTCCCTCCCTCTCTATCTTTGCGTCTGCAAGCTCCTCTCTCTCTCTCTCTCTCTCTCTCTCGACTTTTCGACCAGCGGCGGGAGAAGACCCACCCGCAGCTCCACCAGAATTCCCAAACCGCCCTCACCTGTCCTCTTCCCCACCAGTCGTTAATACGCCTCTCTCTGGCGATAGATCCCTGCGATTTTACTGTTTTGCCCTTTATCCGTACGCAGTTTTTTTTTTTTTTTTTTTGAAGACTTGCCACAGTTTGTACACGTCAAAACAGGAAACCGAACGGATTTGCATTCACGTTGAAATTAACTTAATCAAATCCATCCGGTTTTGAATATAATGGATCGATTAAAAACGGTTTAAAATATAAAGAATGTATTCAATTTTTATACGTTATTAAATATAAAAACGGTCCAATAAATTGACCGCACACCGAAATACAGAATTTCAATTCATGATGGCTTCCCCCACTTGTGATATTATTTCGGGAACATTCTAAAATGGGATGATAATTATTCCCTTAAAATACTTAATGATTACGATGTGTGCTTAAAATACTTAATGATTATGATGTGTGCGTTGTAATTGGAAGATTATATGGTATGATTTGTTGGGTTTGAGAATTATTATGTAATCATTAATGTCATGTTAAAAAAATGTACACAGCACGTTCACATTTAAAAGAGAGAAAGGGAGTGAGCAGTGCATATCAAGGCACCCTTTGATATTATGAAAATATTTGTAATAAAAAAGTTATGTTTAATGTAAATAAATAATGATGTTTTATATGATATAATTGTTTGACCGGATATTGTCAATCAATGGCAAGACTAATTATGTAACTGCCAATTTGAAACCATTAAGCCTAAATCAAATCATGATATTTAATTTTTTTCAACTACATAAAATTTTAATGTGTTAGGTCCATGGAAAATATGACATTGATGATAAAAGGGTGAATCTGGGTGGGATGAATTAAGCATTTAAAATTTAACTTTTCACTTTGGATCTTATTTCAAGATTGGAGGCATTGTTCTTGCTCAATGTCATGGTTCAGTGCCCCTCACACAATGTGGATCACTGCAGTTATAAGTTAGGTACAATCTTAAGGATACGTCCCCAAGAACAATCGAGGACCACTGAATAGCGGATTGGATTCCGCTTAATATGTTTAATAGAACATGTTCAAAATGGCAAAAAAACAAGAACAGAACACAATGATTTGGTGAGTCAAAACTAGATCAAGCACGGAATCACAATCAATAAGACATAAAGCAAGTAAAGGGGTACCAATTTTAACATGCTTCGGATCCTTTGAGATCCTACGTGTATAATAAGAACACCACCCCACACACGCACATTTTATTATGCTCAAACAAAACGGGTACAGGTAACAAACCAACAGTATGACCAACAAGAAAACATGCTTCTATTTTAAAGAATACTTACATGTTAGAGAGGGTAGCTCTTAGTGATCCTAATCTATTTGTGATGCCGGAACACCTTTAGATTTGGTGGTTCACACTTCTTCGAGAGCTCTTGGAATAAGCAAGCGGCCGCACTTCTTCTTCACAAAGGACGTTGTCAACACTTCACCATGAACGGCGAACAAGGAGTAACTGAAGAGGATGACGTGCCAACAATTTTTTTATTTTGTTTGCAAGGCATGACAGGTCAACAATGATCTCACATAAAGCATAGATCGGTGGGGCGAGCTAGAGTTTCGCCAAACAAGAGTCGGGAACAAAGAGGAATGAGCAAGCCATATCAAATGAATATCTCATGGAGGACAAGGCTGCAGAGGGTCATTAATTCCTTCGACAACCGCACATGCTAGCTCTAACTGCCTAGCCAATCAGAACATGTCATAGAGCCCTGCCAAACAGAAAAGAAATCATGCAACGACATTTGAAAAGGGTTGCGCGGTTAGAGACACCCACGTAAGTGTAAGGAGAGCCACATGCAAAGGTAAACCACACTATATAAAGGTACTAATCCAAACCCTCAAAATGTAAAGGTAAACACATAACGGTACCACCTGCATAAAGGTACCACCCACGTAAGGGTAAAGAAGACATCACATAAGGGTAACACCTTAAGATCCAGAATCAAAATGTTAGTATAATATTAAACAGAAAATTACAATTCAATTTTGCATGCATGCATAATAATGTATAAATGACAGAAATAAATGAACACATTTTCATATGGAAATTAAACAAAAAATATCCACCATTTTCATATGAGACTGGGGATGTTCTTGCGCCTGTTGTCATTGAATTGGAACCAAGTTCACTAAGTCTAAACAATACTTGAAGTTAGATAATGTCACGACCTTAGTCAAACTATCAGCCATATTGTCATCAATGTGTATCTTATTGACACACATGGTTCCTAATTCAATGACATCTCTAATAAAATGCAACCTAATGTCAATATGCTTAGACCTTCCACGACATACTAAATTTTTAGATAGGTGTAAGGCAGATTGACTATCAGAATATACTTTAATTATAGAATTACCAGGACTAAGTTCAGAATGCAAACTGTTGAGCCAAATAGTCACTTTGACAACCTAGGTCAAGACTATATATCCGGCTTCAGTGGTTGAGAGGGCCACCATGGATTGCAAATTACATTTCCAAGACACCTATCCTCCACAGGCAGTAAATATATACCTTGCGAGGGACTTATGAGTATATATTTCATGCATAATCTGAATCTACATAACCAACATCAAAGTCAGTAATGTCAGCATTTTTTCCAAAGCATAAAGACAATGCTAGAGCTTGAGAAATATATCAAAGCAGCCATTTTATAACTTTCCAATGCGGCTTGCCAGAATTACTCATAAATCTACTAAGAGTACAAACAACATATACAACATCAGGTCGTGTGCAAATCATGACATGCATGAGGCTCCCTACTACACTAGCATATGATATTTGAGACATAAATTCTGAATCAAATTTTGTAGTAGGAGATTGAGATAGTGAGAGCTTAAAATTTCATGTTATCGGGACATTAGTAGGTTTCAGGATTTTAAACATATATCTATTAAGAATTTTCTGTTGGAGTTGGTGGCCTAGAACCAACTACTTTGTACTTTATTCATTAATAAATACCTTATCACATCTTGATTGTTCTTCTGCGTGACAATGCATGTGATAATATCCTAAAGATAGTTGTTGCATTAAAGGGTCATAGCGGATCCCTGCTATGATGAGAACCCGGAAGTGTCATAACACTGTTCTTGAATATATGTTTTATGGCCGAATGATGTTATTTGAGGGACACAAATAATACAGGCCATTAGGGGTGAAAACTCATAAAACTTTGAGGCACATTCTCATGGTGTGCACCCTTGGTAATATCCAGGAGGATATTATGAGAACGAGACCCGCCAGTAGGAAATCCACATTTCATAGTGTCATTGGATGTTCCTATCTGCGGACATGTGTATTGGTCCTTAGACTTTAAGATTATTATTAATGGATATTACAACTTGCACACTTAGATGTATTGACGAAAACTGTGATGACACACTGTTCGCAGTGAGGTAGGATATGTTGGGTGCGTCATGAGTAACACTGCATTAATAGATAATGCGAGAGATGATTTATCCCTTTTGTTCCATAACGGAAGTAAATATTTCAAGCACTTTGATGGAATTGATATAACCTAAATAAATTTATGGCCATGATGATTAATGTGCAAGTTCAATTCCAGGAAGTCAAAGAAAGAATAATCAAACACATGGGTTGATGACACTAGCATGCAACCCGCTTGATTCGAGATATCGAGACAAAGGGATTACATTACACGGTAAGCGTTCGTAGGAGGTGACACATCATTGCAGCGTTAACTTTTTTTCTCTATGGGTGTCTTGGCGTATTGCTAGACGCTAACCTTGGAATTTAGGTAGGCTCCGCCTAATGCCACTGAGAAAGATGCCTAGAAGGTCACACACTAAGTGTGTCCAAGTATCTCAGTTAAATACTAATTTAACAAGTTGAATAAAAATTATTCCCGATTGTGGTTTAATAATTATTCAAGGATGTCTGATCACATTTATTTCGACACTAGTTATTCGAAAGAATATATTATGGGAGAAATAATATATTTATTAGCGAGTAATGCAGTGATATTTATTTGAGAAATAAATAGCCATTATTCAAGGTCTAATAAATGCGGTGGAGGAAATAAAGAGAATGAAAAAAAAGTACACGCCGTGTATTTTTTTCTGGGAATTTATGAGAAATAATATTATTTATTTAATTAAATAATATCAGGTGTAATTCACCGGGCACATGTCAAGTAATAATAATAGTCAATTGTTATTATTAGACATGAGGTATTACTAGGAATTACATGAAATGGATAAATGATTTCGGGTAATTAATTCATTTTATTATTCTAAGTAATTAAAATCTCAATTATATAATTCTCATTAGTCTAGCCATTTTGTGTGATTGTGCACAATAGACCTAGAGAAAGCTCTCAAGCCAAGGGAGATTTCTTTTCTTCCAAGAATGCTCTCAAGTTACGAGAAAGAGATCCTTCTCCACCGGATCAATGTGATCGAAGGCGGACATCGCAAGCGAAGACTCTTCCGCGCTAGCACCTGGAGATCCCTTCGGCGACGTCTAGAGATACGTGGAGCACCTGTGGATCACCGATAGAGGAATCTTACACTTGGATTCTACGATGCAACGACAAATCACATCGGATCGTGACCAGAAACATCAACGAAGAGAGAATTCCATCAAGGTAATTCTTGTCTTTTAATTAAATTAATTATAACCAACATATGATGATCCTCTCTATGGTTCCAGAACTCCCTTATTTTCTTTCGTTCTTCGTTATATTCCGAAGATCCGACATTTTATTATCTGACAGATCTCGGTTTAAACGTCGTTAATGACAAAAATTAAAGTTGGGTACATCCACCAATGTGCTTCCGCTGTGCCTGGAACCTACAAGTGGTATCAGAGCGGTCATACCGTTGATTATAATTATTTAGTTTTTTGTTGATGATTTACGCATTTAATAATTTAGTTGTTTCAATTCAAGTTAATCGTTATGCAAATCTGAATCTTGAGATCTGCTTCTCCTCTCTCATTTCTTGTTCACCTTACAAAAACGATTTTTTATTTTAATTTTTGATTAAAATAAAATAGAGGATCTCATATGGAGGTGTCAAATGTTCCTGACCGTACAACACCAGAACACACGACGTGTATTTGGCAGTACATGCCGTGTAGTCTAGATTCAATGCATCAAACTGGTCCGCCAAACCAGGTTATGTCAATGGATCATATCTAAGTCTTTAAGGCTTCGTGTGTTGACCAGGAACATGTGGCACACGGTTTTCGGATTACACATCGTGTGGCCCATTAAACACGGTGTGTAGTCCCTTCGGGTTTGGGTAGGACCGTATATCCCGTACATGGCTTTCCTGATTGAAAACCGTGTAACACAGATACTACACGGCGTGTGTCCCACTGAACACGTCGTGTACTTCGAAGATTTCCGAAGTACATCTACACTCCATGTCCTCAGTCGTGTATTTCGGATGGATGGTGAACAAAAGTACACACCGTGTAGTCGGAACTACACGTCGTGTACTCATCCAAATTACGAAGATTTATTAAAATTTATTATTATATTATACAAAACCTTGAGACGTGTACCATAGTGCAGACGTAAAGTTGAGGCACTACACGTGATATGTGTTTTATATATATGTGTTTAATTTAACACCCGCGTAATGTTCATTTCTACTCATTGGGTAGTTATGAATGAGAATTCACCGGGTTACCTCCAGGGTACAAGTTACGTACAAAGATAATTTCAAATGAATTTATTTGTTTAAAATTATGATGGATGAGAATCTCAAGGAATTTTAGAAAAGAGTTTAAGATACAAAGATTGATTAATTAAAGATAATTAATTGATTCGAGCATGATTTATCTTAAAGAAGAACGATTAAAGAATTGAATGCTAGTTTTATTTATGCGTAAATATCATTGCATGTATGGATGATCATGAGCTAGACTAAGACCTTTGTATGTGAATGGGTTCTTTTAATTTATTTATTTAAATTAAATTTGTTGGTATGTGAGCCTTCTCCTCATTAATATATAGGGTATGCGTGCCCAAGGTTTCCTTTATGTAAAACCCCATTTTACCCCTCACCTGCGTGTGAGATAAAAGCATATACAATGGATGGAGCTCCCAAGCTAGTGGAGGCGGCTTAAGTTAGGAGCCAAGGTGAAACCAATCCAAGGAGATACAAAGGTGGACAGGTGGAAAGCTATAAACACGAACCCAAAAGGTTCAAGGTGTTTCTCCCCTAGGTCTTGGGTTAGTTTATCAACTGCTAGATAAACTAACCAATAGAACAAACTCGTGATCATACCATTTATTTTATTTCTGTCAGTTGCATGGTTTATTTATTGTGGGTGTGTTGTCACGATCACATAATTAATGAATTAAAAAAGCATGCAAGATGAAACTAAAATAAGACCAGATTATGCGTAAATATTATCTTATACATGGTTAATCACTTAAGTATATCCCACATAATATTAACAAGCATGAAATCAAAGATAATAAAATGGAAATTTACGTATAAGGATAAAATCCCTCAAAGAAATATTAAATCGGTATAGCCTTCCATAATCTTGGTTAGAATCGAACCATAGTTCAAAGTGATTGACCAACCCTAGTTGAGGTGCTTTCAATTATTGGGGAATTTTAATTCAAGGTTTTGGGTTGACTTGACTTGGTTCACATCAAGGGTTGACTGCCACAACATGACTAGGTGTGACCAAGAGGCAATGGTTGAGGAAATCCAAAATAAAAGGGTTTCAGGATTGAGGATTCCACTCAACGGATCAAGGAGCTGTGAGTTAATGTGGTTAGCATTTGGAATGCCTACCTAAAACCCTTCAAGTTTCTTGACCAACCCAAGTTGGGATAATGCAAAGGACAATATAGATATTTTCCACTAGAATATTCAGGCAACAAAATATTCCGAAGTTAATAGTGAAGACTATTAGATTTCGATAAAATAGTGGATGACTAATAAGTATTAATTTATTTATTTGTCTCAATTTTTATCATAATAAAGTACTAAACCTTTGATCATCTTAATTTGTAGAAACGAAAAGAAAAACGACTTCAAACATATCATTGCGAACCATACTTGAGAAGGAAAACCTTCTCACCGACACCAATTTCCAGGAATGGAAGAGGCATTTACGTGTCATTCTTCGCCACGAGAGGAAATTTTATGTGCTGGAAGAGCCTGTTCTAGTTGCGTATGAAAAAGAGGCTAGTGATGAAGAACTATCTCTCTATATGAAACATATGGATGATGCCATAGATGTCCATTGTTTCATGCTATCAGCCATGTCTAAGGAGCTCTTGAAGCAACATGAAAACATGGACGTGTATAATATGATGTCTCACCTTAATGATATCTACCAAGAGAAGGAAAGACAAGAGAGATATGAGATATCCAGTGCTTTGTTTACAACTAAGCTTGGAGAGTCTGCGCCAACTGGGCCTCATGTAGTCAAGCTTATTGGTTACATCATGTAGTCAAGCTTATTGGCTACATTGAACGCCTGGACATCTTAGGGATTAAGTTCCCATATGAGTTGCGTACAGATCTCATCCTATCATCACCGCCCAAGACCTTCTCTAGCTTTATTGTCAACTATAACATGAGAAACAATGAGAAGAGTCTATTAGAACTTCCGACCTTAATTCTCCAGGTAGATAAGGACATGGGGCGTGAAAAACCTGCAATCCTTATGGTGAATAAGAAAAGGAAGGACAAGGCAAAGGGGACAAAGAATTATAAATGGTCTGAAGCCCCCGAGCACTGTCCCTATAAGAAGGGGAAGATCCAGATGCAGGGCACCGAACGAGAGGCGATATGTTTTTCATGTGGCAAGCAAGGCCACTGGAAGAGGAACTACACCTAGAAGCATGAGGACGCTAAAGGTGCATTCGTTATCGAGTGTAATCTTTCTATTTCTACACATTAGGTATTAGATACAGCTTGTGGGGCTCACATCTGTATTCAAATATAGGAACCAAAAACATAATTTCTGTATCATGTTTGGATATTGATGGATTTATTTTCAAGTTTAGAAATAAGGATTTATTCTTATATAAGAACAACATATGTTATGGTATGGAGCATTTAAATAATGGTTTGTATGTATTAAATTATGAAAACCAAGTGTTGGAAATAGATAACAAAACAAACTCACATGACTCATACATCACCCAATTGTGGCATCACCATCTCGGTCATGTAAACGACAAACACTTGATAAAGCTATGCAAAGATGGTTATTTAGACTCTACTGAGCTAAAACCACTTGATAGATGCCATGCTTGTTTATAAGGTAAAATGAACAAGCTGCCTTTCATTGGATAGGGTGAAAGGGCTACAAAGCATCTAGGATTGGTGCACACGGATGTGTGTGAACCATTTCCAGTAGAAGCTATAGGTGGATATTCTTACTTCATTACTTTTACTGATGATTTGAGTAGATATGGATATGTATACTTAATGAGGTATAAGTTAGATTTCTTAGAGAAATTTAAGGAATTTAAGAATGAAGTAGAGAATAATTTTGGTAAGAAGATCAAGAAACTTCGATCGGATCAAGGTAAAGAATATCCGAATAAAGAGTTCATCGATCTTATATAGGAGTTTGAGATTCTATATCAGCTCACTTCTCCTTATACACCACAGAGGAAAGTGAAAGGAGGAACCACACCTTGTTGGACATGGTGAGATCGATGAAGAGTCATGCAGATCTTCCATTATCCTTTTGGGGATATGCATTACAAACTGCAGCATACACATTAAACCAAGTACCAACTAAGGAAGAAAATGGAATTCCCTCCGAGATATGGAATGGAAAGAAACCTCTTTTGTCACACACCGTTTATGAGGATGCGAGACATTTGTTAAGGCATTCTCAGGCAACAAACTAGCACCCGGGGCACAAAGTGTATCTTTATAGGATATCCCAAGGAAACGAAAGGATATTACCTATATAACCCTTCAGACAAGAAAGTCACTGTCGCTAGAAAAGATGTATTTATTGAGAGGGATCACATCCTCAAAAAGTATAGTGGGAGCAAGATTGACTTTGATGAAGTTGATGCTCAAGATACACAGAAGTTGGTACAGGAACAAGTTCCACAGGTCCCAATGGAAGTGGTTCCAAAAACACAAGTACTATATAGGAACTCAAGAGAGGTAAGGGAACCAGAGAGATTTGGTTTCCTAGTCATCAAGGATGGTGAATCACTATTGTTAGACAATGATGAAGCTCTCTACTATAAGTAAGAAGTAGAAAGCTCAGAAGCTACAAGATGGCTATAAGCTATGAATTCTGAGATGGATTCCATGTATCAGAACCAAGTCTAGAATCTGGTTGATGAGCCAGTTGATGTAAAGCTTGTTGGATGCAAATGGGTATTCAAGACAAAACTGGACATGTAAGGTCAAGTTAGCACATATAAAGAAAGTCTAGTGGCTAAAGGATTTAAACAACGTCAAGGAATTGACTATGATGAAACCTTCTGACCAGTTTCTATGTTTAAATCCATAAGAATCATACTTGCCATAACAACTTACCATGACTATGAGATTTGGAAGATGGATGTCAAAACATCGTTCCTTAATGGGAACCTTCAGGAAGATGTCTATATGACACAACCAGAAGGGTTTGTGACACCAGGTGAAGCCAAACGGGTTTGCAAGTTGCAGAAATCCATTTATGGATTAAAGCAAACATCCAAGTCATAAAACATTCGATTTGATGAAGCCATAAAGGAATTTGGTTTCATTAAGAATGAATGTGAGCCCTATGTTTATAAGTGGTTTAATGGTAATTTAGTCATTATCCTATTAGTATATGTTGACGACATATTACTTATTGGAAATGATGTCCCAGTCTTACAGTCAGTTAAGGATTGGTTGAACAAGTGTTTCTCTATAAAGGATTGGGTGAAGCAACCTGCATTCTAGGGATCAAGATCATTTGTGATAGATCCAAGAGGCTGCTTGGACTAATTCAGGGTACATACATTGACCATATATTAAAGAGATTTAGTATGGAACAATCCAAGAGGGGATTGGTTCCAGTGTCACGTGGAACCATCATGTATGCCATGTTATGTACCAGGCTTGATGTTACCTATGCACTGAGCATGACAGGAAGATATCAAGAAGATCTAGGAGAACAACATTGGACTGCTATTAAGATGATCCTTAAGTATCTGAGAAGAACTAAGGATATGTTCCTGGTTTATGGAGGAGACGAGGAGCTTGTCATCAGAGGATATGTTGATGCTAGTTTTCAGATAGATCAGAACGATCTGAAGTCGCAATCTGGATATGTTTTTTGTCTCAATGGAGGAGTTGTGAGCTGGAAGAGTTCAAAGCAACCAGTTGTTGCCGATTCTATAGTAGAGTCCAAATATATAGCGGCTTCTAATGCAGCCAAGGAAGCTGTATGGATTCAAAACTTTTTCCAGGAACTTGATGTGGTGCCTAGTAGTAAATATCCTATCACATTGTATTGTGATAATACTGCAGTGGTGGCTCTTTGAAAAGAACCAAGGTCACATCAATGGACAAAGCACATACTTCGAAAGTATCACCTATTGAGGGATTTCTATCAAAGGGGTGAAGTTGTAGTGAGAAGAGTTTCCACGGAAGAGAATGCGATGGAACCCATGACTAAAGTCCTATCTCAGAAAAAGCATGAATATCATGTGAGAGATAGTGGGTTAAAGGTTATTAGCAGTTGTCTCTAGTCCAAGTGGGAGTCTGTTGGAGTTGGTGGCCTAGAACCAACTACTTTGTACTTTATTCATTAATAAATACCTTATCACATCTTGATTGTTCTTATGCGTGACAATGCATGTGATAATATCCTAAAGATAGTTGTTGCATTAAAGGGTCATAATGGATCCCTGCTATGATGAGAACCTGAAAGTGCCATAACATTGTTTTTGAATATATTTTCTATGGCTAAATGTTGTTATTTGAGGGACACAAATAATACAGGCCATTAGGGGTGAGGACTCATAAAACTTTGAGGCACCTTCTCATTGTGTGCAACCTTGGTAATATCTTGGAGGATATTATGAGAACGAGACCCGCCAGTAGGAAATCCACATTTCATAGTGTCATTGGATGTTCCTATCTGCAGACGTGTGTATTGGTCTTTAGGCTTTAAGATTATTATTAATGGGTATTACAACTCACACACTTAGATGTACTGACAAAAACTGTGAAGGCACACTATTAGAAGTGAGGTAGGATATGTTGGGTGGGTCACGAGTAATACTGCATTAATAGATAATGCGAGAAATGATTTATCCCTTCTATTCCATAAAGGAAGTAGATATTTTAGGCCCTTTGACAGAATTGATATAGCCTAAATAAATCCATGGCCACAGTGAGGAATGAGAAAGTTCAATTTTGGTAAGTCAAAGAAAGAATAATCAAACACATGGGTTGATGGTACCATCATGAAACCCACTTGATTCAAGATATCGAGACAAAGGTATTACATTATACGGTAAGCATTCGTAGGAGGTGAAATGTCATTGAAGCGTTAAATTATTTCTCTATGGGTGCCTTGGCGTGTTGCTAGACGCTAACCTTGGACTTTAGGCAGGCTCCGCCTAATTCCACTGAGAAAGAGGCCTAGAGGGTCACACACTAAGTGTGTCCAAGTATCTCAATTAAATATTAATTTAACAAGGTGAATAAATATTATTCCTGGTTGTGGTTTAATAATTATTCAAGGATGCCTGATCGCACTTATTTCGACACTAGTTATTCGAGAGAATATATTGTGGGTGAAATAATATATTTATTAGCGAGTAATGCAGTGATATTTATTTGATAAATAAATAGCCATTATTGAAGGTCTAATAAATGTGGTGGAGGAAATAAAGAGAATGAAAAAACAAAAGTACACGCCATGTATATTAATATACACGTCGTGTATTTTTTTTCTGGGAATTTATGAGAAATAATATTATTTATTTAATTAAATAATATGAGATGTAATTAGCTGGATTCATGTCAAGTAATAATAATAGTCAACTGTTATTATTAGACATAGGGTATTACTAGTAATTAAATGAAATGAATAAATGTTTTCGGGTAATTAATTCATTTTGTAACGTCCCGGACCAAATCACCTCTAGGACGGTGGCCGGACCGGTAGGTCACATAACCTCAAGCACATCTCCCCAAATGAAAGAGGCTGCTGACTAGAAGCGAGGGCCCTTTTCGTGTCTGTGGGGGAGACTATGCCCTCATAGGTAACATATAATATCACAGTGGAAGTAAACAACAACAAATAATAAGTAGCAGAAGTATGTGAATAAATAAAATGCAGCATAAGAAATGTAAATAATTAAACTGAATAATAAAAACCAAGTGCGAAAACTCACAAAAGAGTGTCATGCCATGATATGAGTCTAAACTGAAAGTACAACAAACATAACTCAAACACACAGTCAACTAAAAGAAAAGACACAAGCAGCAACTGCATCACGAGCAAGGCCCGGTTCTCTGCCCTAGTATCCATCCTAAGTAGTAATGAAAAGTCAAGCATCGGAAGCAGCACACTTCCCCTTGTCAATACCTGCGAGCATGTAATCTACTTGGGTGTCGACGACGCCCGAGCAAGGTGTGAGATAAAACCCCAGTAGGCCGACACCCACGGTGTCTAAACCTTTACATTTCGTGCAAAAATAAAAATGAAGTGTGCCATTACATAACCATTTCAAATAAATTAATTGTAGTGCAATGAAATAAATAAGTCAGCCCGGGTCCCAAACTGGACCTGTGCCTGGTCACCTGCTTCAGCCTAAGATGGTAGTCTGAAAGGGTACCTGTCAGCAAAAATGTACGAACACGCACACACACACACACACACATAACCCAAAAAGCAAGGTAAAACCAAAAAAAAGTATACCCCAAGCTTGTTCTTTAACTTGGGGTTCAAGTCCAGTGTCAACCAGGCACACTTCCACATATTAGGGGAAATATCTCAATTCTCAATAGACTCAATTAGAAATAACATAAACCTTAAGTGCATCATTATTCAAGGTTCAAGTTGAGATTTGGAGTTCGAGCCCATCCCAAAGGTATCACTACAGAACATTCATCAATTTATCCAATGCCACTGAGCCCATCCAAGGCAATCTTTCGAAAGACCAAGTATCGCCCGAGGCATGACTTTACCCTAAGTCCATCCCAATCTCGTAAAAATGGGTTGAGTGTCATCCAAGGATGGCTTAGCCACATTACCAACGGATCCGTCCCGATGATCCCTTTTGGAACCGGTATCACTCAAAAGTATTAGAAAGTCCAGGGAAGTCTTGGTCCGACAAAGCCAACGACACCGCCCCCCGACACATAGATGTAACCCGTCAGGAATGGAGGATCTAAGAGTGGCCCTTAATATGGTACCTACCTCCTTTCCCCACCCTGAATTTAATTAAAGTTTTCACAGTAGTAGATATGACATAATCTGTAAAAACCTGGACCTTCTTTTCAGGTATGTTTTTATTTTCTGGTCGTTTTTGAGAAAAAGAAGAAATTCTGGAAATTTTCGAAGTACACGCCGTGTACTCGGTTACCAGAGGTATCTGAGTGCTGACCATGTAGCAGCCATGCACACAGCCGTGTGGGGTGACCTGGAGGCTGCCTAAAGCGGAGTACAGAAATGATGAGTACACGCTGTGTACTTCAAAATTACACACCGTGTACTTTCTCTTTTTTTTCATTAAATGCACCAGGGTCATGTCTAATCGCCATAACCGTCTTCTTCTAGGTTTTCTTCATCCGAGAGAACCCGTACAACCGCGATCCTTCTCCGAGCCCCTGAGCCTCCATCCGATCTCCGATTCGACCGCCATCGATTGCGTTGGGATCGCCTCGGTAAGCTCTCTCTTCTGCTTGATCTTCGTTTCGTGATTCCTTTTCTTTCTTAAGTTATCCACTGTTGAAAGTTTTAGAAATTTTTATAGATATTCGGAATTCTAAGGTGATTCAAGCCTCGAGGTTCACATATAGTGATCTCCCAACATCAAGGTAGGTGGTTTGTGCCTTTCCGTTGAAAGCCTTTGAGTATTATGTGAAATTTTCACCAATACCCTTGAATGAGGTCTTGTGTGTTTACCATTTTACCCCTGTTGATTGCCTTCCATGATGGTATGCTTGTGTAGAGGTTAATTGGATATGAATAGGGTTGATTTCTATGCTTTGGATGTTTTACCCATGCATGATCTGTTTATGACTATTTGGTCCTGCTTAGCCTTTTGGCCTCCTTGTCTGCTTTCCATGCCTGTTGCTCTAGGGTGAAGAGTTTGTATTCTGACATGATTGATATGCTGTAGACTGGTTAGCCAAGTAGCTCTGTAGGTTTACTTTTTCCATATTTCATTTCTATTCTCGTTGACCTACATAGGGCCGTGAGAACCTGGTGTAGTAGACTATAAGGGGAATTGACCAAGTGAGCTTCCTCGGAGAGTCTTTGAGCACTTTAGGCTATAAGAAGGATTGACCGAGTGAGCTTCCTCAGAGAGCCTAGGACCACTTGGGGCTATAAGGGTAATTGAATGATTGAGCTTCCTCAGAGATTCCTTGACTGCTTTAGACTATAAGGGGAATTGACCGAGTGAGTTTCCTCAGAGAGTCTTTGAATTACTTGAATGACTTTGGGCTATAAGAAGAATTGACTGAGTGAGCTTCCTCATAGAGTCCTTGACCTTGGGGATATAAGGGAAATTGACCGTGTGAGCTTCCTTAGAGAGTTATTGACTACCTTAGACTATAAGGGTAATTGAATGTGAGTGTTTCCTCAGAGAGTCTATCTATATATTATTGTGACAGAACCAGAGGGGTTAGACTGAGTGTACTGCCCAGAGGATTGCTTGTACTTGTTAGGTAGGATCAGAGGGGATGGGCTCTGAGTACTTCCCAGAGGGTTACCTATTTGTGTTTAGATGCTTGTTTAGTTGTTTATTGATATTGAAACTGTGAAATGTTTACTGCTGAGTACTTTCCTGTTTACTGATTTCTGTACTTTTACCCACCTTATATTCACTTGCTGTTAGGCACAGATCTTCAGGTGGGTGCCTACTGGGATTTAGTCTCACACCCTATTTGGGCCATGCTTTTGGTACCAAATAGATTATATTTCTATAGGTGTAGATAAGGGAAAGCACCCTTCTACTTCAGGAACTTGACTTGCTGTGGAGCTGGAGAGCATGTGACCAAGCTTAGGCTTGCGATGCTGAGAAGTTGTTTCTCTGTTTCTTTTGTACTTTGGTTTAGTACTGATTGTATTCCAGTATTGTGATTTGTCTGGATGATTTCCTAGAAATACGTGTCATGCATCATTCATATATATACGTGTGCTCCAGTTGTTTATTATTTCAGTTTTCCACTGTTTACTGTTGTTGGATATTTACCGCTTCCGCTATTGTGTATTTGTTTCTCTTCCACTATGTTACTCTGCCAATGATGGCATAGTTTCCACACTATCACACCCAAGGCCCTTGATGCTAGTCGGTAGCCTCTGGCATTTGGGGAAATGCGCTTGAGGCCATGTGACCAACCAGGTACGGGGCACCTCTGGGTGGCTTCCGGAACTGGGATGTTACAAAGTGGTATCAGAGAAATTATTTTCTTCTTGACTTACTGTTTGGAGCCTTTATCCCGCGATAGTAATGAATTGTTACTTGGTAATAATCCGTTCCCAGGAGTAGCTAACCCGTGTACAGGGAAAAGCTAATCTACCTCGTTTATTGCAATTTTTTTGGTGTGCAATTTTACAGTTGATTTGATTTCACCGTTGGGTGATTCACATGTTTTGTGCTATTACCATTGATGTTATTGAGGTTCTATTTCTGTCGCAACTCGATGATATGAGGGTATTCCATCTCATGCATCATATAGGCACTTTCTAGAAATCACATGTCATGCATTCTTGCCATGCCATCTAGGATGCATTAGCGAATTCATGTTGTTGTGATAGATGTCGTGTAGAATATGCATGCTGTTATGATAGATGCCTTGATAAGAATACCTAATATTTGATAGGGTATTGTTTGTGTAAGGTTTTTTTTGAATGAATGCTAAACTTTGATTCTTGAGGTGTTATGGGCCCTCATGGACCAGAATTTGGTGGATCATTGCCTTGATTTCCTTGTTATAACATGTATCAGAATCCAAGCTTTGATTCGTGGGGATTATGGCCCCTCACGGATCGAAATTTGGCACTTTTAATGTTTGTTTCAGTGTTTTTCTGGGCTCCAGAGTAGTTTCTGAGGCTTACTATTCAGAAAAACCCAGAATACACGCCGTGTAGTTTGACTACACACCATGTGTTCTTCTGTTCGGGAAGAAACAATTTTTCTTAAGTACACACCGTGTACTATATGTACACGCCGTGTAGTCTCTAACCCTGTCATAGGTTGTGTGGGCAGAGACACAGAATGAGGAAAGTCTGGTGGGAACACTCCATGTACAATTTGAACACACCGTTTAGTGTTGACCCTGTGTCCTCCAGTGCAACTAACAACACAGATGGATAAACCTTAAGCTATACACGCCGTGTCAGGATTGAACACGCCATGTAGTCTGACTCAGGTACTCGGCCGTGTCACCAAAAACATGGGTCGGTGTTATCCTTTCATGTACACATCATGTCCGCCTTGAACACGCCATGTAGTGTGAGCCTTGTGTCAGGCCGTGTCACTAACAACATGGCCCAGATGAAGCTTGTCCAGTACACGCCGTGTCTACTGTGAACATGCCATGTAGTCTTGTCTTAGGAGAGCCGTGTGGCTTAACCGTGTAGAAGGACTCAGGCAGGGAAAGAGGATTCAAGTACATGCCATGTGTTTGGACAACACGCCATGTGTTTGGGGTGTTACACGACCAGTTTAGGCAGGAGTACACGCCCATGTAAATGGATTAAGGGAACACGCCGTGTAGGAATTGTACACACAGTGTAGTCATGTTTTGCAAAAATTGAGTGCTTTCTTTCTTCTGTTCCCTTATTACACTTCTAGTTTTCAGTCCTTGACAATCTTGTTTTAAGGTGCGTGCTTGATCTTGCAGAGTCATGCCACCGAGGAATCCTCCGGTTGTGCACCAGTTGCTAGGCGGTGATCAGACACTAGACATGGCTGATTAGGGACTTTCAGCAGATCCTCCTATCATGCTAGTTTTGGCACCAACCGTTATACCTGACACAGGTGCTGATGCAAAGTTCGAGGGCTTTTTGAGGATGATGTAGAACTTTCAGGGAGAACTGCCTCCTGCCCCGTCAATGGCAGAATTGACACGGGTCTTTCAGCAGCAGCATCCTCCCACCTTCTTAGGGGATGGAGGACCCCAGGCTACAGAGTCATGGCTAAAAGCCACGCTGATGATTTTCAAGCATCTAGAGATACCTATAGAGAAGAGGGTGAAGCTCTCTACCTACATGCTTTGAAACTCTGCCAAGAGGTGGTGGGATATGATCTCACAGGTGGGATGCCAGCAGAATATGGCTTGAGATGAGTTTCAGTGCATCTTCTATGATTATTTCTATCTGGAGACCCTAAGGGCCGATCGAGCCCGGGAGTTTATGAGTATGGAGCATGGAACTCTTTCTATTATGGAGTATTCTTCTCGCTTCACAGAGCTACAAAATTTCATGCCTATTCTAGGAGGTGATGATTTGTTCCTTTCACGAAAGTTTGAGGATGGTCTGAGGCACGACATATGATCACAGGTGAACATATTCAGGTTGACTTCGATATCCTCTATCGTCAACCAGACGTTGATCATAGAACGCAATATGAGGGATTCTGGAGCTGTGAGCCAGGGCTTTTCGACATCCAGAGTTAGTATTCCTCCTATTGATAGCAGGAAACGCTACAAGGAGACTGCATGAGGAGATCAGAGTATGCGAGATGCATCTTTTGGTAGCTAGGTGGTGTGCTACTAGTGCAGGAAGAGTGGGTATACGAGACCACATTGCCCGAGAGACCCAGTGGAGTGCCGATCTTGTGGCAAGATGGGCCACCTTCAGCGCTTCTGTCAGATCTTCTCACCAGCAGCTGGTGACAAGGGTTCTTCTATGACTCCGTGTTCAGGAGCAGCGCCACTAGTTTTTTACCATTCAGGGAACTGGAGTTCTTCTAGCCGTTCGGGCTGAGGTGGAGGTCGTGGCCGTGGCGGCCAGTCTCCAGCCTTTTAGTGGCAGCATGGTGGATCATCTCAGAGTGGTCAGGCAAGGTCACAGGGCCACATCATAGGTCAGACTTTTGTAGTGGATCAGACCTAGCAGAAGCAGGATCCAGGACCCTCTACAATTCTAGGTACGATCTTAGTAGACTCAGTTTTAGCTTCTGCTCTTTTCGATACAGGGGATTCCCATATCTTTATATCTGTTGCTGTTGTGGAGAGCCTCAGGCTCTGTATCTTTTCCTCTGCTGATATCTTGACGCTAGACACTCCGTTGGGTACTAGAATGACTAGTTTATGTCAGTGCAAGGAGTGACCCTAGAGGTTAGTGGGTGTCACTTTTTATGGGACCTCTATGTCCTAGAGATGACAGGCTATGATGTCATTCTTGGAATAGACTGGTTAGTTCCCTTCCAAGCAGTTGTCAATTGTTATCGCCGTAGGGTGAGTTTCGTATCACCAGAGGGTGGATCCTTTCTTCATAGGGGCGAGTGAGATGTCCAAGCAAGCAGAGCGGGACCTAAGCATCATGGGTTGGGAGGAGTTACAACCCAGATTTCTAGTATATATCTGGATGACCAGGGGACTTCACATATTTACTTTCCTCCAGTGGTGGATCGTTTTATATATTTCTTTCCAGAGGAATTTTCAGGTTTGCCTCCAGAGCGTGAGGTAGACTTTTCTATTGAGATTGTGCTAGGAGTGGCACCAGTGTCTATTCTTCCTTATAGGATAGATACACCTGAGTTTCAGGAGCTCAAGAAGCAGTTGGAGGAGTTGTAGACAAAGGGTTTCATCTGACTCAGTACTTCTCCTTGGGGTTCGCCTGTCCTGTTTGCGAAGAAGGCAGACGACACCCTCAGGATTTTTGTGGAATATTAGAAGCTGAACCATTTGACGGTCAAGAACTGATATCCCTTGCCTTGGATTGATGATCTCTTTGATCTGGTTCGAGGAGCCCAGGTGTTCTCAAAGATTTACTTGAGATCCGGTTACCATCAGTTGCATGTTAGACCATCAGATATACCTCTTACAGCTTTCTGGAGTAGGTATGGTCTATATAAGTATATGGTTATGCCGTTCGGTCTCACGAACGTGCCTGCAGTTTTCATGGCACTGATGAACCGAGTGTTCCATCCATACTTGGATTCTTTCATGGTTGTCTTCGTGGATGATATCTTGGTGTACTCTCACACTCAACATGACCATGCTACCCATCTTGAGATCATTTTGAGTACACTGATAGAGAATCAGTTATATGCTAAGCTCTCAAAATGCCACTTTTGGATAGATCAGATTCACTTCTTGGGTCATGTCATCTCGGAGGCAGGAGTATCAGTAGACCCAGAGAAAGTGAGGGTAGTAGTCTCCTGGGAGCAGCCAAAGAACATCTTTGAGGAACAGAGTTTTCTAGGGCTGGATAGATACTATAGACGTTTCATTCAGGACTTTTCATGCTTAGCAGTACCACTGATGGGTTTGACTAAGAAGGGTGCGAAGTTCTTATGGTCAGATTCTTGTGAGTCATCCTTTTAGAAGCTGAAAGGGAGGTTGACTTCAGCATCGATACTAGTCTTTCCAGAGCTGGGAAAGAGCTATACTGTTTACTATGATGCATTAGGTATCGGTCTGGGAGTTGTGCTTATGCAGGGAGATGGAGTCGTTGCGTACGATTCTCGGTAGTTGAGGCCACACAAGAGGAATTACCCAACGCATGATCTGGAGTTGGCAGCTGTTGTTCATGCCTTATGCTGTTGGAGACATTATCTTTTGGGAGATCATTTTGTGGTTTTCACTAACCAAAAAAGTCTCAAGTACTTTTTCACTCAGCGTGATCTGAATTTGAGACAACGAAGGTGGGTTGAGTATCTTTAATCATTTGAATTTGAGCTTGCCTATACGCCAGGGAAAGGAAATGCGGTGGCTGATGCATTGAGCAGGAGGACTCAGATACAAGCAGTTCAGGAGGCCAGCGGTGAGTGGTAGCTTATGGATCTATTCTCTAAGATGCATTTGGAGGTGCATGACAGTCAGGGGAAAACGTTTCTTTCTTCTGTAGCTGTTACCTCTACTCTTCTTGATCGAGTGTGAATAAGGCAACTATCATATTCAGAAAGCCTAGTCCTACGGGAGAGTGTGTCAGGAGAGGAACCTATTCCTGGATGGAACATAGGTTAGGATGAGATCTTGTGTTTCTAGGTGCGCGTATGGGTGCTAGAAGATATACACGAGGAGCTGATACGGGATTTTCATTCCTCAGTTTGGGCAGTTCATCCTGGTATCACCAAGATGTATCATGATCTATACCGTCAGTATTGGTGGCCAGGTATGAAGAGGGATGTTTCTGGTTTTGTCACGAGGTGTTCCACCTATCAGTAGGTGAAGGCGGAGCATCAGTGGCCATCTGAGATTTTACAGTAGTTACCCATTTCTGAGTGGAAGTGGAACAACGTCGCGATGGATTTCGTAATATGGTTTCCGAGGTCGCCTTGAGGTAATGATGTAGTATGGGTTGTCATTGACAGACTCACGAAGGTTTCCCAATTCTTGCTGATCAAGGAGACCTTCAGTGTTGATGAGCTGGGATGATTGTACATCCGTGATATTGTATGTCTGCATGGATTTCCACACTCCATTGTTTCAGACAGGGATGCCCGTTTTACTTCTCGGGTCTGGTAGGGGCTTTAGAAGGCTTTGGGTACAAATGTACTTTTGAGTACAGCTTAACACCCCAGACAGATGGCCAGTCTGAGTGTACGATTCAAGTGCTTGAGGACATGCTCCGAGAATGCGTTCTGGATTTTGGAGGTTCTTGGGAGAAGCATATACCGCTTGTGGAGTTTGTCTACAATAATAGTTTTCAAGTAACTATTCAGATGACACCTTATGAGGCTTTGTACGGTAGGCCATTCTGATTACCCTTATATTGGCTAGAGGCAGGAGAGACAGCTTTTCTAGGACCTCATCTTGTTCATGGGAGCATAGAGCAGATATAGTTGATTCAGAAGAGGATGGCTACTGCACAGTCTTGACAGAAGTCTTATGATGATCAGTAGAGACGACCTCTGGAGTTCGAGGTCGGGGATCAGGTTTTCCTGCATGTTACATCGAGGTTGGTACACAAGAGGATTAGGATACAGGGTAAGCTTTCGCCGAGGTATGTCGGGCCGTTTGAAGTGTTGGAGAGAGTTGGGCTGGTTGCCTATCAGTTGTAGTTACCTCAGAGGTACCAGGCTATGCACGATGTTTTTCACATTTCTCAGCTCCGATGATACTTTTCAGACCCATCTCATGTCTTTCAACCTGAGGAGGTTGAGCTCGAAGTGGATGCGTCATTCTAGGAGAATCCTATCCAAATTGTTGATTGCAGTACAAAGGTTCTCTGGGGCCGGTCTTTTTCCCTGGTACAAGTGCTATGGAAGCATGGGCGGGTACGGGACGAGACTTGGGAGAGGGAGGCCGATGTACGAGATCAGTGGCCAGAACTGTTCAAGGTTTCTTCTTCTACACCACACTAGAGAAATTTGGGGATGAATTTCTTTAAGGGGGGAAGTTTGTAAGAACCCAGACCTTCTTTTCAGGTATGTTTTCCTTTTCTGGTCATTTTTGAGAAAAAGAGGAAATTCTGGAAATTTTCGAAGTACTCGCCGTGTACTTTATGAGTACACGCCGTGTACTCGGTTACCGTAGGTATCCAGGTGCTGGCTGTGTAGCGGCCATGCACACGACCGTGTGGGGTGACCTGGAGGCCGCCTAAAACGGAGTATGGAAATGGTGAGTGCATGCCATGTACTTCAAAAGTACATGCCATGTACTTTTTTTTCATTAAACGCACCGGGGTCGTGTCTAATTGCCAGAACCATCTTCTTCTAGGTTTTCTTCATCCGAGAGAATCCATACGGATGTGATCCTTCTCTGAGCCCCCGAGCCTCCATCCGATCTCTGATTCGACCATCGTTGATTGTGTTGGGATCGCCTCAGTAATCTCTCTCTTCTTCTTGAGCTTCGTTTCATGATTCATCTTCTTTCTCAATTTATCCTCCGTTGAACGTTTTAGATGTTTTTGTAGATCTTCGGCGTTCTAAGGTGATTCAAGCCTCGAGGTTCACATATAGTGATCTCCCAACACCGAGGTAGGTGGTTTGTGCCTTTTCGTTGAATGTCTTTGAGTATTATGTGCAATTTTCACCAATACCCTTGAACGAGGTATTGTGTGTTTACCATTTTACCCCTGCTGATTTCATGCCATGATGGTATGATTGTGTAGAGGTTAATTGGATATGAATAGGGTTTATTACTACACTTTGGATGTTTTACCCATGCATGATCTGTTTACGACTGTTTGGTCCTGCTTATCCTTTTGGCCACCTTGCTTGTTTTCCATGCCCGTTGCTATAGGGTGGAGAGTTTGTATTCTGACATGCTTGATATGTTGTAGACCGATTAGCCAAGTAGCTATGTAGGTTTACTTTTTCCATATTGCATTGATATGATCGTTGACCTACACAAGGCCGTGAGAATCGGGTGTAGTAGACTATAAGGGGAATTGACCGAGTGAGCTTCCTCAGAGAGTCTTTGAGCACTTTAGGCTATAAGGGGGATTGATCGAGTGATCTTCCTCAGAGAGCCTAGGACCACTTAGGTCTATAAGGGGAATTGACCGAGTGAGCTTCCTCAGAGATTGCTTGACTACTTTAGACTATAAGGGGAATTAACCGAGCAAGCTTCCTCAGAGAGTCTTTGAATTACTTGAACAACTTTGGGCTATAAGGGGAATTGACCGAGTGAGCTTCCTCAGAGAGTCCATGACCTTGGGGCTATAAGGGGAATTTACCATGTGAGCTTCCTCATAGATTCCTTGACTACCTTATACTATAAGGGGAATTGACTGTGAGTGCTTCCTCAGTGAGTCTATCTATATATTTTTGTGACAGAACCAGAGGGGTTAGACTGAGTGTACTGCCTAGAGGGTTGCTTGTACTTGTTAGGTAGGACCAGAGGGGATTGGCTGTGAGTACTTACCAGAGGGTTACCTGTTTTTGTTTAGCTGCTTGTTTAGCTGTTGCTTGATATTGAAACTGTGAAATGTTTACTGCTGTGTACTTTCATGTTTACTGCTTTCTATACTTTTACCTACCATATATTCACCAACTATTAGGCACAGATCTTCAGGTGGTTGCCTACTAAGATTTAGTCTCACACCCTGTTTGGGCCATGCTTTTGGGCCCAAAAAGATTATATTGCTACAGGTGTAGATAAGGAAAAGTGCCCTTCTACTTCAGAAACTTGACTTGCTGTGGAGTTGGAGAGCATGGGACCAACCTTAGACTTGGGATGCTGAGGAGCTGTTTATCTGTTTCTTTTGTACTTTGGTTTAATACTGATTGTATTCCAACATTGTGATTTGTTTGGATGCTTTCCTAGACATATGTTTCGTGCATCATTCATATATATGTGTGTGCTCCAGTTTTTTATTATTTCAGTTTTCCACTGTTTACTGTTGTTGGATATTTACTGCTTCCGCTATTGTGTATTTTTTTCTCTTCCGCTGTGTTATTCTGCCAATGAGGTCATAGTTTCCCCACTATCACACCCAAGGCCCTCACTGCTAGTCAGCAGCTTCTGGAGTTTGGGGAAATTCACTTGAGGCCATGTGACCAACTAGGTATGGGGCGCCTCTGGGTGGCTTCCGGAACCGAGACGTTACATAATCAACATGTAAAGTCGCAGCTTGAAAACTCACCAGATACACTCGTGCATCGCAAGACATAAATTTAACAGTACAACACAACAAATTTCAAGGCAATATACATATCATATCAACCTCAGTGGATAATTCGTATTTAAATAATAAACAGTCCAGCAAAACAAGTGCCAATGATCCAACAATTGAAGTTCATGTTCAAGCAACTATTTATTTAATTTAATTACAATAAAAAGTTTCTTCACAACACATGCAATTAATCAAACAATAAACTAGGATAATGACAGAATACACCAATCATGTCGGAATGCCCAAAGGGGTGTCCAACTTTCTTTCAATAATTCAAACAACTTTTCATTTAATTTAAAAACAATAAAAAGGGACTGCGCAATACCCGCAGCTAATTAAATTAATAACCCGGCTAACGAAAAATAGGCCGACTATGTCGGCACACCCAAAGGGGTGTCCAATATTTTTGAAACCATTCAAAACAATTAATTTAAGATGATTAAGGATGCAAAAATTAAACAGAACTATTAAAGTAATTAAAATGGGTAAAATTGCACAAAGCCGGTAGGCACCGACTAACGGCACAATGGTGCATTTTTTTATAAAGCGCAACAAAACGGAGGTAAAGTGAGTAGGAACCCTACCTTGTAGTCGTATATGAATCTAAGATCCATGTTAGGCTTTGATTTGACCTAAAACGGATAAAAACGAAGGATTTTAGAAAAATCCCCAAATAGGGTAAGAATCTTCCGCGACAAATTGCACGCAGACTACTCAACAAAAATGCACGATTATAATTGTGAAACATTAACCTTTCCCTAAGGTTTACTACACACCTGATAGCGAAGGAATTAGACATCGAACAGAGGAGCATCAACCTTCTGAAGGGGCTGTTGGTTGGTGTGATGGGCTTTAGGGGTGCGACGTGATGAGTGGGAGAGAGAGAGAGAGAAGAGGAAAAAAAAAGAAAAGAGAGAAAAGAAAGAAAAAGAAAAGAAAAGAAAAATAAGAGAAAAATAAAAGATATGGAAAAAAGGAAATAAAAGAAAAAGATAAAATAAAACAAAAGAATGGAAAGGAAAATAATAAAATAATTAAAAACGTGAATCCTCCATTTTAATTATTTTCAATTTTCCCATAACCCCCTCTTTATTTTATTTTAGAATTTCTTTTTATCCTTTCTTGATTTCTTTTAAATCTTCTTTAAATCTCTTATTACTATTTTCCAATTCTTTATTAATTATTTAAAACCCAAACACCGTGCCAAAGCGTGACGTGATATTTTTTCATAAAACGTCTGCAATTATTTAAATTAATTAAAAAGTTTTCTGGGACTCACAACGAGGTGTGCAGGCACGCACCTCGAGTCGCTTAATTAATTATACTGCAATAAAGTAAAAACAATCCATACCTGATTAAGGCCGATACGTTACAACCTCTCCTCCTTAAGAAAACTCATCCCTGAGTTTCCCTTCCGAGGGTAGTGGAACATCTCCAGAGAAGAGTTCCGGCCACTGCGCACGTACATCCGTCTCTCGCTCCCAGTTCTCATCCTGAACATGTCCGTGTTGCCACAACACCCAGACCAGTGGGACTGACTTGCCTCAGAGAACTTTCATGCTACGATCGATGATACGGATCGGATGCTCCGCAAAGGATGCATAAGCGTCAAGCTCGATGTCGTTAGGGTCAAAAGAATGAGACGGGTATGAATGATATTGTCGAAGATGAGATACATGGAAAACATCATGCATGGCACGGTAACTCTGAGGTAGCAGTAACCGATAGGCTACCGGCCCAACTCTCTCTACTATCTAGAATGGCCCGACGTATCTCAGTGATAACTTCCCCTGTCTCCTGATCCGCCTGTGACCCAACCTCAGAGAAACACACAGAAAGACTCAATGTCCCACCTCAAACTCCAGAGGTCTGTGGTGACGATTGGTATAATAATTTTGCCTAGACTGATCTGTAGTCATACGCTTATGAATCAGTTGAACTTTCTCAGAAGTCTCTTGAACGAGATAAGGACCCAACAGAGCTTCCTCACCTGCTTCGAGTCTGCATAAAGGCGAAAAACACGGTCTACCATAGAGAGCCTCATACGGAGCCATTTGAACTGTCTCCTGGAAGCTGTTATTATAGGTAAACTCGACAAGAGGTAAATGCTTCTCCCAGGAACCTCCAAAATCAAGGATACAAGCCCATGACATATCCTCTAACACTCGTATAGATCTCTCGGATTGCCCATCGGTCTGGGGGTGATATGCAGTACTTAGAAGTACTTGTGAGCCCAGTTCCTTTTGCAACCCTTTCCAGAACCATGAAGTAAAATGGGAATCTCTGTCTGAGACAATAGAATGAGGTACACCATAAAGTCTCACAATTTCCTAGATATACAGCCTTCCCAACTCATCAATCGTAAAAGTCTCCTGGATAGGCAAGAAGTGCACAACTTTGGTTAACCTATCGACAACCACCCATACTGCATCGTTGCCTCAATAATATCTTGGAAATCCTATAACGAAATCCATGGTGATGTCATTCCATTTCCATTTAGGAATGGATAGAGGTTGTAGGAGTCCAGCAGGTCACTAGTGCTCGGCCTTCACCTGTTGGCAGGTGGAGTATCGAGTGATGAAACCTGCTATCTACTTTTTCATACAAGGCCACCAATACTATTGACACAGGTCTCTATACATCTTGGTCAGCCCAGGAAGAACTGACCAAATAGAGGTGTGAGATTCATTCATCATCTCTTCCGGCATACCTGAAGGTACCCATATACGACCACAGTAAAGGAGAGTTTCACTGCCATCAATAACCCAACCAAGAGGTGGGTTCTCTCCTGAAACACTTTTCCTCAAAATGAGACCCTCAGTTTCAATCAACTATTTCCTAAATACTTGATCTAGAAGAGAGGATGTCGCTGTAAGAGTTACTAGAACCAATTGTCCACTCGTCTCCTGAACCTCTTGATGCATCTCTAAAAACAAGACCATCATCTGCCACTCACTACTGGCTACCTGCATGGCCTGTGTCTATGTCTTGCAGCTTAAAGCATCTACCACAACATTTCCCTTCCCAGGGGTATAATCAAGCTCAAAATCAAATGACTGTAAGTATTCGATCCACCTGTGTTGCCTTAAGTTAAAGTCTCGTTGAGTGGAGATATATTTCAAGATTTTATGATCCGTGTAAACAACGAATCTCTCACCTAACAAATAGTGTCTCCAACAACATAGAGCATGAACCACAGCTGCCAACTCAAGGTCATGGGTAGGATAGTTCAGCTCGTGAGGTCTCAGCTGGCGGGATCCATAAGCCACGGCTCAATCACCCTGCATCAAAACTGTACCTAGTCCAATTCCTGAAGCATCACAATAAACTGTATAGCTCTTACTAGGTTTAGGAAGAATCATGATTGGGGATGAGGTCAATATTCCTTTCAACTCTTTAAAAAACTTTTCACAAGATCCTGACCAGATGAACTGTACACCTTTCTTAGTCAAGGTCGCGAGAGGCGTTGCTAAGCGGGAGAAATCCTGGATAAATTGCCTATAATAGCCAGCGAGTCCCAAAAAACTGCGGATGTCAAAGAAACTCTTGGGATGCTCCCATGAAACCACGACGCTCACCTTTTCTGGGTCAACTGATACCCCTGCTTCAGATATAATATGACCCAAGAAGTGTACCTTATCAATCCAGAAGTGGCATTTACTAAGCTTAGTGTATAGCTGGTGCTCTCTTAGTGTACTCAGCACGATCTCAATATGGGTTGCATGGTCATGTCTAGAACGTGAATACACTAATATTTTGTCCACGAAGACTACCACAATGAATCAAGATACGGATGAAAAACCCGGTTCATCAGGGCCATGAAGACTGTCGACGCATTCGTGAGGCCGAAAGTCATAACCAGATACTCGTACAAGCCATACCTGCTTTAGAATGCTGTACGTGGTATGTCATATGGTCTCACATGCACCTGGTGATATCCCAACCTCAGATCAATCTTGGAGAAAATAGTTGCTCCCCGAAGCTGGTCAAAGAGATCATCTATACGAGGAAATAAATATCGATTCTTTACCGTGAGATGGTTGAGTCGACGATAATCCATGCATAACCTTAGGGTACCATCTGACTTCTTGAAAAAAAGGATAGGTGAACCCCATGAAGATGTGATAGGTCTTATGAAACCCTTAGCCTCGAGGTCTTCAAGCTACTTTTTGAGTTCATGTAGCTCTGTTGGTGACATCCTATAAGGAGGAATAGACACTGGTGCCGCACCTGACACGAGCGTGATAGTGAACTCCACATCTCTCATAGGAGGTAAGCTAGAGAAATCATCAGGGAAGAAGTCCATGAAAAGATCCACCACTGGAGGGAATTCAACTAGTTGCGTTCCCTGATCACTCATGAAGAGACTTGGAAACTGAGTGGTCACTCTGCCCAACCCTTCATATTTAGGCTTAGCTCGGTCTACCTACTGGTCCCATTATCCTTTTTGAAAATATGTTTCGCCCTTAGGGGATGTGAAGGACACTCGACAACGATAGAAACCCACTTGGGAATGGTAAAGAGAAAGCCAGTTCATACCAAGAATGACTTCGATGCCAGGCATATTGAGGATATAGAAATTCCAAACAAAACGGTACCCGCCTATCTCGAGGGGGCACTCTTGGCACTGGCATATGCACTCTTTCCTGACCCCAAGTGAAGTGTCAAGAGACATGATGCCGTAGTGGTACTCAATTGTAAAACCAAGACTTTCAACAACAACAGTAGATATAAAGGAGCGTGATGTGCCGGTATAAAAAAGAGTTGAAACTAAGGTAGAGGCTACTAGAATAGTACCTCTCACTGTAGATGGTCCTGCACTATGCTCCTCTGGCGTTGATTGCACTATGTACATGGGACCTGAGCCATGACCCTGATACGCTTCCTAGTTGGTCTGAGAAGGTCCACTCTGCTGACGATGATAGTCTGGAACTTGATTTCCTCAACCACGACCTCCACAATTTCCTCGGCCTGATCGAACGGTGGAAAAAGAACTTCCAGCCTATTGTGGAGTCATAGATCCCATACCTGAAGGAGGTGCAAGTGCGGATCCTCTACCACTGGAAGTTGAAGAGAAGGAACGACAGAAATGATAAAGGTGACCCATCCTGCCGCAAGCTCAGCACTCCTTTGGATCTCTCGTGCACTGCGGCTTCTTGTGACCATCCCTACCGCACTGATAACAAGTGACAGAGCTATCAAGATGTGCTGTTTGGCTAGGATTTCCCCCACGTGCACTTTCAAAATTGCGTTTCCCACTGCCAGAAGAGCCATCACCCTGTCTCGGAATTGAACCGCCCTGGCTCACTAGTTTAGCTTCCCTGACATTTTGCTCTGAGATTAGAGCCTGGTTCACGATCTCTATAATAGTGGTCAAACTGAATATGTTCACCTGTGAGCGGATAGTATACTCAAGTCCATCCTCAAAACGCCTCGCATTAGTCTGCGCATCGCCAGTCAGAGATGGGGAAAAACGCTGAAGTTCTGTGAATCGAGTAGAATACTCTAACATAGTCATAGATCCCTGCTGAAGATGTAGTAACTCCTACGCATGATCATCTCTCAGAGTCTGCGGAAAAAAGTGATTATAGAAGGCTGCTTAGAAATCGGCCTAAGCCATGTCACTGGCCTGCTCAGCCTGAGAAACAATGTCCCACCAGCGTTTCGCAGTGTCATGAAGCATATAGACTGTAAGCTTGACCCTTTGCTCTGGAGGTGTCTCAAGGTGGTCGAAGATAGACTATACAGCTTCTATCCATGATTCTACAACATGAGGGCCGCCACTCCTTGAGAAGGTGGGAGGGTGCTGCTATAGAAAGTCCCAAGTAAGGTCTGCCATAGATGGGGCGGGTCTGGGGATATTCTGAACCGACTGCATAAACCTAAGGAGACTATCCCTGAACTGAGTGTCAGGGTCCCTCGGAAGATCAATAAGAGGTAGTTCCATAGGAGGTTCTACGAGAGGAACCACTGGTGGTTCAAGACCCACCATCTCTGGAATGCGCTCATTTCCACTCTCCTAAGGCACAACACGAGGACATCGTGGTGACATTTGTCTACAACAGCCAAACACACCCTTAAACAAGGAGTAAAGAAGGTGAGAAAACAAGTAGGGTGCAAAAGAGTTTAGGTACGTAGCCTTCCTCTAAGCACTAAAAAGTAGACAACCCACCTCAAAGGCTGGGTTTCAAAATGGAAGAGACAACTAAAAAGGATTACTAAACAGTTCTACAACCCACTCCCAGGTTGAGTCAAGCTAACATATAACAGACTAACACAACTTTATATTTAATAAACCAATAATTCAAAATTTTACCACTAGGTATAACAACACTCACATGCAACAGACAAATGCACACTGAAAGTAGATATGGCATGGCAATATGCATGGCATTTAAATCCTATAGTGCCTATCATGACTCATGGGATGTTTTTCCCTCATATCATCGGGCTGCAATGGTAAACCCATTATTTCAATAATACCAGCACAATACCAACGCAATACAAGTGAGTCACCCAAGGTGAAATCATATCAACAGTAACTAGAATAATCAATAACTACAATACCAACCCAGGAATTTGAGTTTTCCCCTGTACATGGGTTAGCTACGTCCAAGTATAGAGTACATCCCAAATCCCCATATCCTAGTCTCATGTCTAACCCAAACAGTAAGACAAAAGGAAAACCAGCTCTGATACCACTTTGTAACGTCCCAACCCGGCTCACCTCTAGGACAGTGGCCAGACTGGTAGGTCACATAACCTCAAGTTCATCTTCCTAAACGCCAGAGGCTGCCGACTAGCAGTGAGGGAACTTTTTGTGTCCGTGGGGGAGACTATGACCTCATAGGTAACATATAATATCACAGAAGAAGTAAACAATAACAAATAATAAGTAGAGGAATCATGTGAATAAATAAACTATAACAGGAGCAATGTAAATAATCCAACTGAATAATAAAAACCAAGTGCGGAAACTCACAAAAGAGTGTCATTCCATGATATGAAGCTAAAATGAAATTACGAAAAACAGAACTCAAACACACATTCAACTAAAATAAAAGACACAAGCATCAAATGCATCACGAGCAAGGCCCGGTCCTCTGCCCCAGTTTCCATCCTAAGCATTAATGAATAGTCAAGCATTAGAAGCAGCACACTTCCCCTTGTCAATACCTGCAAGCATGTAATCTAATCGGGTATCGACAACGCCCGAGCAGGGTGTGAGATAAAATTCCAGTAGGCCAGCACCCATGGTGTCTAAACCTTTCTATTTCGGGCAAAAATAAAAATGCAGTGTGCCATTACATAACCATTTCAAATAAATTAATTGCAGTGCAATGAAATAAATAAGTCAGCCCGGGTCCCAAACGGAACCCGTGCCTAGTCACCTACTTCACAGCCTAAGCTGGTAGTCTGAAAGGGTACCTGTCAGCAGAAATGCATGAACACGCATATATATATATATATATATATATATATAACCTAGAAAGCAAGGTAAAACCAGGAAAAAGTATACCCCAAGCTTGTGCTTTAACTTGGGGTTCAAGTTAGGTGTCAACTAGGCACACTTCCACATATCAGGGGAAATATCTCAATTCTCAATAGACTCAATTAGCAATAACATAAACCTTAAGTGCATCATTATTTAAGGTTGAAGTTGAGATTTGGAGTCCGAGCCCGTCCCGAAGGTATTGCTACAGAGCATCCGTCAATTTATCCAATGCCACCGAGCCCATCCAAGACAATCTTTCAAAAGACTAAGTATCGCCCGAGGCATGAATTTACCCTGAGTCCGTCACGATCTCGAAAAATGGGGTCGAGTGTCATCCGAGGCTGGCTTAGCCACACTGCCAACGGATCCGTCCTGATGGGCCCTTGGAACTGGTATCACTCAAAAGTATTAGAAAGTCCAAGGAAGTCTCGTTCCAGTAAATCCAATGACACCACCCCCGACACATAGAGGTAACCCATCAGGAACGGAGGATCTAAGTGTTTCCCTTAATACGAGACCCGCCATCTTTCCTCACCCTAAATTTAATTAAATTTTTCACAGTAGCAGATATGACATAATCAACATGTAAAGTCGCATCTTGAAAACTAACCATATACACCTATGCGTCACAAGGCATAAATTTAATAGTACAACACAACAACTTGCAAGGAAATATACATATTATATCAACCTCAGCGGATAATGCATATTTAAATAATAAATAGTCCAGCAAAACAAGTTCTAATGATCCAACAATTGAAGTTCATGTTCAAGAAACTATTTAATTAATTTAATTACAATAACAAGTTGCTTCGCAACACATGAAATTAATCAAACAATAAAATCGGTTAATGATAGAATACACCGATCATGTCGGAACTCCCAAAGGGGTGTCGAGATTTTTTTCAATAATTCAAACAACTATTCATTTAATTTAAAAATAATAAAAAGGGGCTGCACAATACCCGCAACTAATTAAATTAATAACATGACTAACTGAAAAATACGCCAAACATGTAGGCACACCCAAAGGGGTGTCCAATATTGTTACAACAATTCAAAAAAATTAATTTAATATGATTAAGGCTGCAATAATTAAGCAGAACCATTAAAGTAATTAAAATGGGTAAAATTACACAAAGTCGGTAGACACCGACTAACGACACAATGGTGCGTTTTTTTATAAATTGCAACGAAACAGAGGAAAAGCGAGTAGGAACCCTGCCTTGTAGTCTTATATGAATCTAAGATCCATGGTAGGCTTTGATTTTACCTAAAACGGATGAAAAAAGAGGATCTTAGAAAAACCCCAAAATAGGATAAGAATCTTCCATGACAAACTGCACGCAGATTACTCAATGAAAATGCATGATTCCAATTGTGCAACGTTATCCTTTCCCTAAGGTTTACTGCGCACCTAATGAAAAAGGAATCAGACGCTGGATGGAGGAGTAGCAGCCTTCCGAAGGGGTTTCTGGTTGGTGTGACAGGATTTAGGGGTGCGACGTGATGAGTGGGAGAGGGATAGAGGAGAGGAAAAAAAGAGAGAAAAGAAAGAAAAAGAAAAGAAAAGAAAAATAAGAGAAAAATAAAAGATAAGGAAAAAAGGAAATAAAAGAAAAAGATAAAATAAATCAAAATAATGGAAAGGAAAATAAAAAAATAATTAAAAACGGGAATCCTCCATTTTAATTATTTTCATTTTTCCCATAACCCCCTCTTTATTTTATTTTAGAATTTCTTTTTATCCTTTCTTGATTTATTTTAAATCTTCTTTAAATCTCTTATTACTATTTTTCAATCCTTGATTAATTATTTAAAACCCGAACACTGCACCAAAGCGTGACGTGACATTTTTTCATAAAATATCTTCAATCATTTAAATTAATTTAAAAGTTATCTGGGGCCCGTAGTGAGGTGTGCAGATGCGCGCCTTGGGTCGCTTAATTAATTAGACTGCAATAAAGTAAAAACAGTCCGTACCTGATTAAGGCCATGACATTACACATTTTATTATTCTAAGTAATTTAAATCCCAATTATATAATTCTCATTATCCTAGCCATTTTGTGTGGTTGTGCACAACAGATCTTGAGAAATTACTCAAGTTAAGAGAGAATTATTTTCTTTCAAGAATGCTCTCAAGCTATGAGAGAGAGATCCTTCTCCACCGGATCAAGGCGATCGAAGGAGGACATCACAAGTGAATTCTCTTTCGCGCTAGCACATGAAGATCCCTTCGGTGATGTCCAAAGATATGTGGAGCACGTGTGGATCACTGATAGAGGAATCCTACACTTGGATTCTATGATGCAACAAAAGATCACATCATATCGTGGCCAGAAATATCAACGAAGAGAGAATTCCATCAAGGTAATTCTTGTCTTTTAATTATATTAATTATAACCAACATATGATGATCCTATCTATGGTTCTAGGGCTCCCTTATTTTCTTTCATTCTTCATTCTATTCCAAAGATTCAGTGTTTTATTATCATGACAGATCTTGGATTAAACATCGTTAACGACAAAAATTAAAGTTGAGTACACCCAACAACGCACTTATGCTATGCCCAAAACATACAAGTGGTATCAGAGCGGTCATATCGTTGATTATAATTATTTATTTTTTCATTGATGATTTACGCATTTAATAATTTAGTTGTTTCAATTCAAGTTAATTGTTCTATAAATTTTAATCTCAAGATCTGTTTCTCTTCTCTCGTTTCTCATTCATCTTATAAAAACAATTTTTTCTTTTAATTTTTGATTAAAATAAAATAGAGGATATCATCAGGAGTTTCCAAACGTTCCTGGTCGTACAACACTAGAACACACGGCGTGTATTTGGTAGTACACACCATGTAGTACAAGTTCAATGCATCAGACTGGTCCGCTGAACCAGGCCATGTCAATGGATCATATATAAGTCTTTAAGAATATGTGTTTTGACCAGGAATAGGTGGCACACGGTTTCCAGATTACACGCCGTGTTACCCATTAAACATGGCGTGTAGTCCCTTCGGGTTTGGGTAGGACCGTGTATCCCGTACACGACTTTCCCGACTGGAAACTGTGTAACACAGATACTACACGGCATGTGTCCCACTGAACATGCCGTGTACTATGAAGATTTCCGAAGTACATCTACACACCATGTCCCCAGGCATGTACTTCGGATGGACGGTGAACAAAAGTACACGCCATGTAGTCAGAACTACACGCCGTGTACTCATCCAAATTATGTATATTTACTAAAATTTATTATTATATTATAAAAACCCTTGAGACGTGTACCATAGTGCAGACGTAAAGATGAGGAACAACAAATGATAGGTGTTATATATATGTGTGTTTAATTTATCATCTTCATAATGTTCATTTCTACTAATTGGGTAGTTATGAACGAGAATTCACTGGGTTGCATCCAAGGTACAAGTTATGCACAAAGATAATTTTAAATGAATTTATTTGTTTAAAATTATGATGGATGAGAAACTCAAGGAATTTCAGAAAAGGGTTTAAGATAAAAGTATTGATTAATTAAATATAATTAATTGATTCGAGCGTGATTTATCTTAAACAAGAACGACTAAAGAATTGAATGCTAGTTTTATTTATGCGTAAATATAATTGCATGTATGAATGATCATGAGCTAGACCAAGATCTTTGTATGTGAATGGTTTATTTTAATTTATTTATTTAAATTAAATTTTTTGTCTTGTGAGCCTTCTCCTCATTAATATATAGGGCATGCATTCCCAAGGTTTCTTTTATGTAAAACCCTGTTTTACCCCTCACCTGCGTGTGAGATAAAAGCATATGTAATGGATGGAGATCCCAATATAATGGAAGTGGCACAATTTAGGAGCCAAGGTGAAACCAATCCAAGGAGATACAAAGGAAGACAGGTGGAAATATGTAAACACGAACCCAAAAGGTTCAAGGTGTTTCTTCCCTAGGTCTTGGTTTAGTTTATCAACTTCTAGATAAAATAACCAATAAAACAAGCTTCTGATCATACCATTTATTTTATTTCTATCAGTTTCATGGTTTATTTATTGTGGGTGTGATGTCATGATCACACAATTAATAAATTAAACAATCATGCAAGATGAAACTAAAATAAGACAGGATTATGCGTAAATATTATCTTAGACATGGTTAATCACTTAAGTATATCCCACTTAATATTAACAAGCATTCAATCAAAGATAATAAAATGGAAATTTACGTATAAGGATAAAATCCCTCAAAGAAATATTAATTTGGTATATCCTTCCATAATCTTGGATAAAATCAAACCATAGTTCAAAGTGTTTGACCAACCCTAGTTGGGGTGCTTTCAATTATCTGGGAATTCTAATTCAAGGTTTTGGGTTGACTTGACTTGGTTCACATCAAGGGTTGACTGCCACAACAAGACTTGGTGTGACCAAGAGGCAGAGGTTAAGGAAATCCAAAATAAAAGGGTTTCAGGATTTGGGAGTCCACTCAGTGGATCAAGGAGTTGCGAGTTAATGTAGTTGTCATTTGGAATGCCTACTTAAACCCTTCAAGTTTCTTGACCAACCCTAGTTGGTGTAATGCAAAGGTAAATATGGTTCTTTCTAATAGAATATTCAGGTAACAGAATATTCCAAATTCAATGGTGAGGGCTATTGGATTTCAATAAAATAATGGGAGACTAATAAGTATTAATTTATTTATTTGTATCAATTTTTATCATAATAAAGTACTAAAAATTTTCTCATCTTAATTTGTAGAAATGACAAGAAAAATGAATTCAAACATATCATTGTGAACCATACTCGAGAAGGAAAACCTTCTCACCAACACTAATTTCCAGGAATGGCAGAGGCGTTTTCACATCATCCTTTACCAAAAGAGGAATTTGTATGTGCTGGAAGAGCCTGTTCTAGTTGCGCGTAGAAAATAGGCTAGTGATGAGGAACTATCTCTATATATGAAACATATAGATGATTCCACAAATGTCCAGTGTTTCATGCTATCGGCCATGTCTAATGAGATCTTGAAGTAGCATGAAAACATGGACGCATATAGCATGAGGTCTCATCTTAAGGATCTCTACCAAGAGAAGGAGAGACAGGGGAGATATGAGATCTCCAATGATTTGTTTACAACTAAGCATGGAGATTTTGCGCTATCTGTGCCTCATGTAGTCAATCTTATTGGCTAATTTAATTCCTAGACATCTTAGGGATTACGTTCCTGGATGAGTTGCGTACAGATATCATCCTATCATCACTGCCCAAGACCTTCTCTAGATTTATTGTCAACTATAACATGAGAAACAATGAGAAGAGTCTATCAGAACTTATAAACTTAATTCTACAGGTAGATAAGGACATAAAGAATGAAAATCCCATAGTCCTTATGGTGAATAAGAAAAGGAAAGACAAGGAAAAGGGTCCAAGGACTTGTAAACTGTCTGAATCCCCCGAGCACCGTCCCTCCAAGAAGGGGAAGATCCAGAGGCAAGGCAAGGAATGTGAGGTGATATGTTTTACATGTGGAAAGCAAGTCCACTAGAAGAGGAACTACACCCAGAAGCATGTGTACACTAGAGGTGCGTTCATTATTGAGTGTAATCTTTCCATTTCTACACATTGAGTATTAGATACAGCTTGTGGGGATCACATCTGTATTCAAATGCAGGAACTAAATAGATTTAGAAAGATTTCCAGATAAGAGGTGGATCTTGGATATGCTAATGGCGTGAGTCTGGTTGCATTATCCATTGGAGATTACCGCGTCTCATTGCCAACTGGGATGATTTTGGTTTTAAATAACTGTTATTATGTTCCTAGTGTTACCAAAAACATAATTTTTGTATCATGTTTGGATATGGATGGCTTCATTTTCAAGTTTGGAAATAAGGGTTGCTTATTTTATAAGAACAACGTATGTTATGGTATGGTGCATTTAAATAATGGTTTGTGTGTATTAAATTACGAAAACCAAGTGTTGGCAATCGATAACGAAACAAACTCACATAACTCATACATCACCTAGTTGTGGCATCATCGTCTCGGTCATGTAAACAAGAAGCACTTGACAAAGCTATTCCAAGATGGTTATTTAGACTCTACTGAGTTAAAACCACTTGATAGATGTCATGCTTGTTTACAAGGTAAAATGACCAAGCTTCCTTTCAGTGGACAGGGTGAAAGGTCCATAGAGCTTCTAGGATTGGTGCACACTGATGTGTGTGGACCATTTCCAGTAGAAGATAGAGGTGGATATTCTAACTTCATTAATTTTACTGATGATTTGAGTAGATATGGATATGTCTAATTAATTAGGTATAAGTAAGTGTCCTTAGAGAAATTTAAGGAATTCAAGAAAAAAGTATAGAATCAGCTTGGAAAGAAGATAAAGAAACTTTGATCAGATCGAGGTGGAGAATATCTGAACCAAGAGTTAATCAATATTCTATGGGAGTCTGGGATTCTATCTCATATAAATACTCCTTATACACCACAATGGAATGGTGTTAGTGAAATGAGAAACCAAAACTTGTTGGACATGGTGAGATCGATGATGCGTCATGCAGATCTTCCATTATCCTTTTGGGGTATGCATTACAAAATGCTACATAGACATTAAACCGAGTACCAACTAAGGTGAAAAATGGAATTCCCTTCAAGATATGGAATGGAAAGAAACCCATTTTGTCGCACAAACATGTATGGGGATGTGAGTCATTTGTTAAGGCCTTATCAGGCAATAAAATAGCACCCTGGGGAATGAAGTGTATCCTTATTGGATATCCCAAGGAAACAGAATGGTATTACCTATATAACCATTTAGACAAGAAAGTCACTATAGCCAAACAATCCGTCTTTCTTGAGAGGGATCACATCCTAAAAAAAGATAGTGGGATCAAGATTGACTTCAATGAAGTTGATTCTCAAGATATACACGAGTTACAGGAACAAGTTCCACAGGTCCCCGTGGAAGAGGTTCCATAAACACAAGTATTGCGTAGGAGCTCTAGAGAGGTAAGGGAAACAGAGAGATTTGATTTCCTAGTCACCGAGGATGGTGAATCATTATTATTGGACAATGATTAACCTATCTCCTACAAGGAAGCATTAGAAATATCAGATGTTGCAAGATGGAAAGAAGCTATGAATTCTGAGATGGATTCCATGTATTAGAACCAAGTCTGGGTTCTAGTTGATTAGCCAGTTGATGTAAATCCTATTGGATACAAATGGGTATTCAAGAGAAAACTGTACATGGAAGTTCAAGTTAGCACCTATAAAGCAAGGCTAGTGGATAAAGGATTCAGATAGTGTTAAGGAATTGAATATGATGAAACCTTTTCATGAGTTTCCATGTTTAAATCCATAAGAATCATAATTTCCATAACAACTTACCATGACTACAAGATTTTATAGATGGATGTCAAAACAACATTCCTTAACAGGGACCTTTAGGAAGATGTTTATATGATGAAACCAGAAGATTTTGTGACACCAGGTGAATCCAAACGGGTTTGCAAGTTGCAGAAATCCATTTATAGATTAAAGCAAGCATCCATGTCACGGAACATTCGATTTGATGAAGCCATAAAGGAATTTGGTTTCATTAAGAATGAAAGTGAGACCTGTGTTTATAAGCGGTTTAATGTGAATACGGTTGTTATCCTAGTAGTATATGTTGATGACATATTACTTTTTGGAAGCGATGTACCAGTCTTACAGTCAGTTAAGGACTGTTTGAACAAGTGTTTCTCCATGAAGGAATTGGGTGAAGCAGCCTACATTCTAGGGATCAAGATCATTCATGATATATCCAAGAGGTTGATTGGACTAAGTCAGGGTACATACATTGACTAGATACTAAATATATTTAGTATGGAACAATCCAAGAGGGTATTGGTTCCAATGTCACATGGGCTACATCTTTCTAAGAAAATGTGTCCTAAAAACAATAGGAGAAAGATAGAATGAGTAAGATCCCATACAATTCAGCTATAGGATCCATCATGTATGCCATGTTATCTACCAGTCTTGATGTTTCCTATGCACTCAACATGATAGGAATATATCAAGAAGATCCAGGAGAACAACATTGGACTACTGTTAAGACCATCCTTAAGTATCTAAGAAGAACTAAGGATATGTTCCTAGTGTATGGAGGAGACGGGGAGCTTGTCATAAGAGGGTATGCTGATGCTAGTTTTTAGACAGATCAGAACGATCTGAAGTTGCAATCTGGATATGTTTTCTATCTCAATGGAGGAGCTGTGAGCTGGAATATTTCAAAGAAACTAGTTTTTGCTGATTCTACAATGGAGTCTGAATATATAGTGGCTTATGATTCAGCCAAGGAAGCTGTTTGGATTCAGAAATTTGTCCAGGAGCTTGATGTGGTGCCTAACAGTAAATATCCAATCACATTGTATTGTGATAATACTACATCGGTGGCTCTTTCAAAATAACCAAGGTCACATCAACGAACAAAGCACATACTCCGAAAGTATCACCTTTTGAGGTATTTCTATAAAAGTGGTGAAGTTTTAGTGAATAGATTTTCCATGGAAGAGAATGTGGTGGAACCCATTAATAAAGGACTATCTCAGCAGAAGCATGAATATCATGTGAGAGATAGTGGGTTAAAGGTTGTTAGCAGTTGGCTCTAGTCCAAGTGGGAGTCTGTTGGAGTTGGTGGCCTAGAAACAACTACTTTGTACTTTATTCATTAATAAATACCTTATCACATCTTGATTGTTATTATACGTGATAATTCATGTGATAATTTCTTAAGAATAGCTATTGAATTAAAAGATCATAGTGGATCCCTACTATAATGAGAACCCAGAAAGGCCATAACACTATTTTTGAATATATGTTCTATGGTCGGATGATGTTATTTAAGGGACACAAATAATACATGCCATCCGGGGTGAGGACTCATAAAACATTGAGGCACCTTCTCATGGTGTGCGCCCTTGGTAATATCTAGGAGGATATTATGAGAACGAGACCCGCCACTAGGAAATCCATACTTCATAGGGTCATTGGATGTTCCTATCTACGGACGTGTGTATTGGTCCTTAGACTTTAAGATTATTATTAATGGGTATTACAACTCACACACTTAGATGTATTGACAAAAACTATGATGACACACTGTTCGCAGTGAGGTAGGATATGTTGGGTGCATTATGAGTAATACTGCATTAATAGATAACGCGAGAAAGGATTTTTTCCTTCTGTTCCATAACAAAAGTAGATATTTCAGGCCCTTTGATGGAATTGATATAGCCTAAATAAATCCACAGCCATGGTGAGGAATGGGAAAGTTCAATTTAGGAAAGTCAAAGAAAGAATAATCAAACACATGGATTGATGGAACCAACATGAAACCTGCTTGATTTGAGATATCTAGACAAAGGGATTACATTACACTGTAAGCGTTCGTAGGAGGTGACACGTCATTGCAACATTAACTTCTTTCTCTATGGGTGCCTTAGCCTGTTTCTAGATGCTAACCTTGGACTTTAGGCAGGCTCCACCTAATGACACTGAGAAAGAGGCCTAGAGGGTCACACACTATGTGTGTCCAAGTATCTTAGTTATATATTAATTTAACAAGTTGAATAAATATTATTCCCGATTGTGGTTTAATAATTATTCAAGGATGCCTGATCACATTTATTTTGACACTAGTTATTCGAGAGAATATATTGTGGGTGAAATAATATATTTATTAGTGAGCGATGCTGTGATATTTATTTGAGAAATAAATAGCCATTATTCAAGGTCTAATAAATGCAGTGGAGGAAATAAAGAGAATGGAAGAAACAAAAGTACACACCGTGTATTTTTTCTAGGAATTTATGAGAAATAATATTATTTATTTAATTAAATAATATTAGGTATAATTTGTAAAGACCCGGAAATTTCAAGGGATTTTTTTTCTTATTTTTTTTGGAATTTTGCGAGTGCGTGGTTTCTGACGGCACCTGATTCCGAGGCACGGTGTGCCCATAATCATTTTCTGAAGTTTAGCTCGGGTACGTTCAGTGAACGAACGAGCGGGTTTTTCTAACTTTTGAACCGGTGCTCGGAATTGAAATCTAAGGGCACCATTGAACTCGCGGCACCAGTTTTCGCTTAAGAGGACTTTCCCCTCGACGGCAGATGATCGGGTTTGAGAGTTGGTTTTTGGGTTTCACGTGGATTAATAAAATAAAATAAGTGACAACTTATTTTATCTTTGTTGAACCAACACCATTTAGATAGTGTTGGTTAAAATCTCCACATGGGAGTTGGTGGTGGGACCGCCACACCCTAACCTCCCATGGGAGGATAATTAGAGTGGGGACCACCCGAGTAGCATAACCTCCCACAAGAGGTTATGACATGGGGTCCACACGGGGCTTAACCCCCCATTTAATGGGAGGGGAAGAAATCTCTCCACACTTCCCCATTAATGAGGGAGAGCCTCTTGGAATCTAACTCTCCTATTAATGGAGGAGAATAAAACCTCCTCAAAACCCCCCTATTTAATGGGAGGGTCCACTCAGGCAATTAATTTGGCGGAGCCTCTCCACTTTTTGAATTTTGAATTGTGCCAACCATCCTGAACTTAATTAAGTGGGGCCCACTTAATTAATTTCCTCCACCAAGAATAATAGATTATATTCTATTATTTTGGCACGTTCTTGCGCCTTTGGGTGGAGAGCTTGAGATAACTTCTTTCTCCAGCGAAGAACGCGAAGAACGCCGACGACGCTTCTTCCCCGACCTTCTTCGGCCTTCTTCCTTAGAGCCCCCCTTTCTGATGTGGTGCTTCTACGATGACACTCCTTCCCCGTCGTCAACGCACCGACGCACGAACTCGGAAGTGGAAACGTGTGGTGAGCAACGTCATCATCTTCCCCCATGACGAACGTGCACCCCGATGAATCAAAGGTAGGGGATTAATTGTTTTTATTTGTGAATACTTTCATCGCCATTCATCGTTTTCTAAATTGGGCCGCCTGTTATTGCAATAATGGGAGGAGTTAGGACTGCACGAACATGGCCGACTATCCTCCCCCCTTGATGTTTGAACTTGTTGCGGTACGAGCAAAGGCAGCGCGGTGCCGTTGCACTGCGCGGAAACAATGAAGAATGGGCGAAGAAGCGCGGCGCCGTCGCGCTGCACCGTTGAAGTCAAACAAGATGCGGTGCTGTCGCGCCACGTTGGAGAACGTCGAAGAGGCCACGACCGGAGCGGGGCCGCGGTAGAGGGGCGCGGCGCCGTCGTGCCGCGCCGATCGGACAAGGCCGCAGCCTATGGCCGTGGTGGTGCGGGGAGCGGCGGTCGGAACCGCCGGCCGCTGAAGCAGGAGGGCGGGACCGCGGCGGTCCCGCAGTGGTCTCGCGGCGGTAGCAACCGGCCGGCCAGACCGGGCCAGCCGTTTCAGGGGGAGACCGGGGGTTCGTAACCCCCGACTGGATCAAAGAGCGGACCCCACGTGGGGGGGCCGCGGTTACACAAACAGGGGGGCAACGTGCCCCCCTGTTTCTCTCAACTCGACCAGCCGAGCTGGCCACACAGGCCGCCCGAGCGCACCAGGCCGGGCTGGGCCACGCCCAGGCCGAGCCGGACCTGGACCTGGTTCAGGTCAACCCAGGGGGGTATCGGGCCGGGTCAGACTGGGCCCAAACCCCCTATTTTCGGACAGAACCGTTCAAACGCCCATAAATTAGGCTACAGACCTCCGATCGACGCAACGTTAGTTCCGATGCGATCCTTGGATCGAGACGGTCATTTCGATATATTACACTCAAGGTTTTGGAGAACTTGGGCTACGACCAGGTTGGTTTGAACCCGAAACCAACCGGGCCCTTAGAGCGGAAACACTTATAACTTGAGCTCCGGACGTCCGATTGACATGCCATCGACTTTGTTGGATTCATCTTGATGAGACGGAACTTTTGGCATATTTCTCTTGAGTTTTGGATGCAGTTGGATAGTGTCTGGGTTGGATTGTACCAAAAATCCAACCGGGCCCCTCGAACGGAAAAGCTGATAACTTTCAGACCGGACGTCCGTTTGACGAACCGTCAGTGGCGTTGGTGATCATTTTGAGAAACGGTCTTTATTAGTATACCCTATGAGAGTTTGGGGTACAGTTGAGATACGGTCGGGTGAGTTCGTACATGAAACCAACCGGCCCCCTGGGATGAAAAGGCTAATAACTCACAGACCAGGCGTCCGATTGACGTGCCGTCTGTTGCGTTGAGACCCCTATGATGAGGTGGTCCTTTGAGATACTTCTTTGTGGGACTTTGTGATACTTGGAGTATCGACCTGTAGCTCGTGGATCGGACCCTCCTAGAGATGAGAGTACGGAGTACAGAGACCGTGTAGCTGGCTGAGATCTAAAGATTGCTTGTCCGACTCGAGTCGGAGTGACTTGTATAGCCCAGTGGGGAGTACTACTGTGTTTGGGTGGCGGACCCACAATGGGGGGCACTACTGTGTTTGGGTGGAAGACCCGTGGTACTCGACAGAAGGAGTACCTCTGCAGGCTATTAGGGGGGGGGGTGCACTACTGTGTTTGAGTGGAAGACCTCGGCGGGAAGCACTACTGTGTTTGGGTGGCTGGTCCGCGGTACTTGACAGGATGAGTACCTCAGCAGTCTTAGGTTAGTGAGTAGTACCTCGGAGTCGTGACAGGATCACTATACTAGATAGAGACGGGGCTCTTCAGTAGTTATAGTTTCGATAATGGAAATCCTGGTTTGAGCTGAGTCTATGACTTTTGTGTTTACCTCATGATTGAGATGGGTCACTTGATAACTTAGGTATATTTATGGGAATATACCTGGGTGGTGGTTATCCGTTGATTTCATAACCTTTGTGTTTCCTCATGATTGAGATGGGTTACTTGATAACTTAGGTATAAGTATGGGATTATACCTAAGTTAGGGTTATCTGTTGAGATCCTTCTTTGTGGTTATCCTTGTTGGATTTAGTGAGACCTTGAGGGTATCGGGGTCCCTACTGAGTATTGTTATACTCACCCCTGCATGGGCTATGCCTGCACCTCATTGTGTTGGTTGCAGATGACGGGCAGCGCTGATAGAGGCTGAGTGTTCAAGGGCTGGACGGTACCCGGAGGTGGACCTCACGACGAGTCAATATCTGAAGGTGGACTTCACAAAGAGACGATACTCGGAGGAGGTTGATGGGCGAGAGCGTTGTGGAAGCTATCTGTACCTACCCTTCAGGTAGGATCCGTGGTGGACGATCCTGGAGCCTCACTATCTGTACCTACCCTTCAGGTAGGATCCGTGGTGGACGATCCAGGAGCTGCGCTATCTGTACCTACCCTTCAGGTAGGATCCTTGGTGGACGATCCAGGAGATGCTTGTCACCTTCCAGCTATTTTATCTTTTTCCTTGTACTTTACAGTTGAGCTTGTATTTCCGGCCCCTTTACTTTCAGCACTGCATGTATTCAGTTTTACTTAGTGTTTACTTCCGCTTGTACTCTGGTTGGATGTGTTTATGCTTTATAAAGGTAATGCCTTCCCAGTTAATGGGATTTACACCTTTGGTGCTAGTCGCCAGCCCCTGGCCTATGGAAGGTGGGCTTGGGGTAGTCATGACACGGGCCCTGAGGACGGGTCGTGACCAATTGGTATCAGAGGAGTCGGTTCTACCGCAGAACTTATAACTCTGATATTTTCTTTCTGTGAAGTAATAGGGTTAAGGGTACCAAGTGTGGTTTTCAGTTCAGGGAGTCCAGTGTTGGTGTGGGCGGCCGACGTATCCATACACCAGGACCCTGACAACTGATTTCCGACTTTGTGCACAAAACACTGATTTCATGTGTGTTTTCAAAGGTTTTCCCTTAAAACAGCTCAAACCAGGTCAGCTCACCAGGTATAAATCGTTTGACCGTGTCACGTATGTTTCTTTCAGGATACCTTTCCACGGAAGACCAGCTAGAGCCCAGAGGGATGTACGTACTGACAGACTGCCGAGCGACGAGGCTTCGGTACAGGGCCCTCTTGCAGTTGAGGCACCAGCGGAGGCACCAGCAGTACTACCATACGTTGGGCCACCGATGCCACCAGCCCCAGCAGTAGGTGATGCACGCCGCTGGAGCACGCTGCATGTGTTCCAGCACCAGAGGCCACCCAGGTTCCGGGGATAGACGGACCCACAGGTGGATGAGGATTGGCTGGAGGCTGTGGTAGGAGTTTTCAGGATAGTGGGTACACCAGTGGACTTCATGGTGATCTTTGCTGCCAGCCTCCTTCAGGCAGCGACTGAGAGATGGTGGAGCCACTTTTTCCAGTTTTGTGACGAGATTACCTTCACTTGGTAAGACTTTGAGACCTTCTTCAGGGTGGAGTTTATACCAGTGGATCTACACCCCGAGCGTGTTCAGGAGGTGCCACCTTTGCCGCATGATTTTCCATCAGTAGCCGAGTCATCTGTAGGCAGTAGAAAAATGATGCAGAGGTCCACGAGGATCATATCCAGCCGTACGAGGAGAAGGAAGTGTTATGAATGTGGGAGGAAGGGTCACCTGGCACGTGACTGTCCGACCCCCCACACAGTTGATCCACAGGCTTTGGAGGAGCCACCAAGACAGAAGCAGCGGCGGGTGCTTGAGCAACAGCTGAGTAGTGGACAAGGCAGTAGAGCTCCGGAAGCAGGTGGACAGGAGTGGAACTGGTGGATTTCTTTTGTCCCTTGAACTTATAGTTCCATGTTGTTGTTGTTGTTTTTGTGTCTTTGTACTATGAGCTGCTATAATAAAAGACACTTATCTTTGTGTTGTTTACTTTCCTGTCCTTTTGTTCGGTTGATACTGAGAGGTCCCGGTTAAAACTGTTGACTTGACCCTCACTTTTGATATTTCTACTGGAGGGGACCCAGTGACCTAACACTGATGCCACAGTGTGACTCGACCCTTGGAGGCGAGAGTGACAGTTGGATCTCTTGGTAGTAGCGTCGAGGCCTTACGACGTCATCCATGGCATGAATGCATCATTCATGTCAGTATTGACTGTATTAGGTAATGGGCGTGGTTCATACAGGGGATGAGACCGAGTTTCTCTTTTCGGCAAAGGATAAATCTTAGAAGCTCTTCCAGATCGTAGGAAAAGAAGGTGCAGATCATCCAGGAGCGGATGAAGACTGCACAGTGCAGTAAGAAACAGGAAACTGGTTCCAGTCTTAGAGACTCAGGCATGTTAAATGTTTCAAGAAGAGGAAGCATTAAGGATAGATTAGTCTGCGAAGCAGCAGACGTGGAGGCAGAGCTAGGAGAGCAGCATGAGGTGGTGTACATTTCAACATGCTACAACCACCCGCCTTAGTTGTCCCCGCCAGGCTCAGGGAGCTGGAGAGCAGGGGAAGAGAGTAGATGCATGCGGTCAAGGAGTGTGACATAATGGCTCTAAGAATGATTCAAGGGACAGTCTGTGTCCACTACTAGCTACCGTAGTAACAGACGTTGATATGAATCATTCCTTCCTTCCATGAATCTTGTCCCAGACCTAGAGTTTCTGGTAAGCCGTAGACTTGACCCTCATGTCTGGAGATACCTTGGGAGGAGACTAGATAATCACAATTACACTGACAGTGTAATCTGACCCACGAGGTGAGAGTTTCAGTTGGAATCTCTTGGTGGCAGCGTCGAGGCCTTACGATGTTGGTCTGAGTATGGATTGGATCCACAGTTCATACATGGATTGACTGTATTAGGAAAAAGGTTGTGGTTTATCTAAAACATTGGGATGGGGATTTCCTTGGTCGACGAAAAGGAAAACCCAGGCAGCACAAGATGAAATCATGCATAAGAGGGTGCATTTGATCGCTCAGGAGATGGCCAAACTTACCTTTGTGCCAGAATTCTCCAACGTTGTGGCACCACTTCCAGCAGAGCTTTCAGGAGATGGGTTGACCGGTGATCCCAACCTATGGGCGTTGGTTACATAGTTCACTGCGACGCATTAGGGACCAGTCTCAGGTGTGTCCTGATGTAGGAGTGGGCAGTGATCGCCTATGGATCATGGTAGAAGATACTACACAGAGCCGACAGGAAGCCTCTAGAGTTCGAGGATGACGACCACGTCCTTATATGGGTCTCACCTCGACGAGGTTTATGGAGATGTGGCCGAGGCGGAAAGTAATATCTGAGGTTCAGCGGACCTTTTCAGGTCCTCAGCAGGGTAGGTGAGGTGGCTTACCGTTTGACCCATCCACATCAGTTGCACCAGGTGCACGTCGACTTCTACGTATCTCAGCTGGGGAGATACGTGCTTGACCCGACGCATATCATCGACCATGGGGAGTTGGACGTCTATGATGGGGTGGAGTTCACAGAGGTTCTAGTGGAGAACGTGGATCAGCAGGAGCAGGTCCGACGTGGACGGTCGATTCCTCAGGTGCGCTTTCACTGGCAGCTCATGGACCTCCAGGAGAGCACATGGGAGCGGGAGGCTTAGTTGTGTGCTCAGTACCACTTTTGTATCTCTAGTTTGTGTTAAATATTTATGGGGATGTAAATCCCTGAGGTGGGAGTAATGTAAAGACCCAGAAATTTCAAGTATTTTTTTTTATTATTTTCTTTGGAATTTTGCGAGTGCGCAGTTTCTGACGGCACCTGATTCTGAGGCCCGCTGTGCCCGTAATCATTTTCTGAAGTTTAGCTCGGGTATGTTCAGTGAACGAACGAGCGAGTTTTTCTAACTTTTGAATCGATGCTCGGAATTGAAATCTAAGGGCACCATTGAACTCACGACACTGGTTTTCGCTTAAGAGGACTTTCACCTCAATAGCAGATGATCGGGTTTGAGAGTTGATTTTTGGGTTTCACGTGGATTAATAAAATAAAATAAGTGACAACTTATTTTATCTTTGTTGAACCAACGCCATGTGGATAGTGTTGGTTAAAATCTTCACATGGGAGTTGGTGGTGGGACTGCCACACCCTAACCTCCCATGGGAGGATAATTAGGGTGGGGACCACCCGAGCAGCATAACCTCCCACAAGAGGTTATGACATGGGGTCCACACGGGGCTTAACCCCCCATTTAATGGGAGGGGAGGAAATATCTCAACACTTCCCCATTAATGAGGGAGAGCCTCTTGGACTCTAACTCCCCTCTTAATGGAGGAGAATAAAACCTCCTCAAAACCTTCCCATTTAATGGAAGGAAACTCCTTGACCCTCTCCTTGTTAATTAGGTGGGGACCACTCAGGCCCCTAAACCCCCCTCGAAACTCCCCAAATTAATTATGTCATCCACTCGGGCAATTAATTTGGCGGAGCCTCTCCACTTTTTGAATTTTGAATTGTGCCAACCATCGTGAACTTAATTAAGTGGGTCCCACTTAATTAATTTCCTCCACCAAGAATAATAGATTATATTCTATTATTTTGGCACGTTCTTGCGCCTTTGGGTGGAGAGCTTGAGAGAACTTCTTTCTCCAGTGAAGAACGCGAAGAACGTCGGCGACGCTTCTTCCCCGGCCTTCTTCAGCCTTCTTCCTCAGAGCCCCCATTTCTGACGTGGTGCTTCTCCGACGAACCTCCTTCCCCGTCGTCAATGCACCGATGCACGAACTCGGAAGTGGAAGCGTGCGGTGAGAGACGTCATCATCTTCCCCCACGACGAACGTGCACCCCGATGAATCAAAGGTAGGGGATTAATTGTTTTTATTCGTGAATACTTTTGTTGCCGTTCATCGTTTTCTAAATTGGGCTTCCTGTTATTGCAATAACGGGAGGAGGTCGGACCGCATGAACACAATCGACTCTCCTCCCCCCTTGATGTTTGAACTTGTTGCGGCACGAGCAAAGGCAGCGCAGTGCCGTTGCACCGCGCAGAAACAATGAAGAATGGGCGAAGAAGCGCGGCGCCGTCGCGCTGCACCGTTGAAGTCGAACAAGCCATGGAGCCGTCGCGCCGTGTCGGAGAACCTCGAAGAGGCCGCGACCGGAGTGGGGCCGCGACGGAGGGGCGCGGCGCCGTCGCGCCGTGCCGATCGGACAAGGCTGCGGCCTATGGCCGCAGTGGTGCGGGGAGTGGCGGCTGGAACCGCCAGCCGCCAGAGTAGGAGGGAGGGACCGCGGTGGTAGCAACCGGCCGGCCGGATCGGGCCGGCTGTTTCAGGGGGAGATCGGGGGTTCATAACCCCCGGCTGGATCGAAGAGCGGCCCCCACGTGGGGGGGCCGCGGTTACACAAACAGGGGGGCAGTGCACCCCCCTGTTCCGCTCAGCTCGGCCAGCCGAGCTGGCCACGCGGGCCGCCCGAGCGCGCCAGGCCACCGGGCCGCCCAGGCTGGGCCGGGCCGTGCCCAGGCCGGGCCGGACCCGGACCTGGTTCGGGTCGATCCAGGGGGTATCGGCCCGGGTCGGACCAGGCCCGAACCCCTATTTTCAGACAGAACCGTTCAAACGCCCATAACTTGGGCTACAAACCTCCGATCGACGCACAGTCAGCTGAGATGCGATCCTTGGATTGAGACGGTCGTTTCAATATATTACACTCAAGGTTTAGGAGAACTTGGGGTATGGCTGGGTTGGTTCGAACCCGAAACCAACCGGGCCCTCGGAGCGAAAACGCTAATAACTTGAGCTCCGGACGTCCGATTGACATTCCGTCGACTTTGTTGGATTCCTCTTGATGAGATGGAACTTTTTGCATACTTAGAATGAGATTTGGATGCAGTTGGATAGTGGCTGGGTTGGATTGTACCGAAAATCCAACCGGGCCCCTGGAACGGAAAAGCTGATAACTTTCAGACCAGACGTCTGTTTGACGAACCGTCAGCGGCGTTGATGATCACGTTGAGAAACGGTCCCTATGAGTATACCCTATGAGAGTTCGGGGTACAGTTGAGATACGGTCGGGTTGGTTCATACATGAAACCAACCGGGCCCCTGGGACGAAAAGGCTAATAACTCACAGACCGGGCATCCGATTGACGCGCCGTCTATTGCATTGAGACCCCTATGACGAGGCGTTCCTTTGAGATACTTCTTTGTGGTACTTTGTGATACTTGGAGTATCGACCTGTATCTCATGGAGTGGACCCTCCTGGAGATGAGCGTACGGAGTACGGAGACCGTGTAGTTGACTGAGATCTGAAGACTGCTTGTCCGACTCAAGTCGGAGTGGCTTGTATAGCCCAGTGGGGAGCACTACTGTGTTTGGGTGGCAGACCCACGGTGGGGAGAACTAATATGTTTGGGTGGTAGACCCACGGTACTCGATAGAAGGAGTACCTCTGCAGGCTATTAGGTGGGGGGGGGGGTGCACTACTGTTTTTGGGTGACAGACCCCGGCGGGAAGCACTACTATGTTTGGGTGGCTGGCCCGTGGTACTAGACAGGAGGAGTACCTCAGCAGTCTTAGGTTAGGGAGCAGTACCTCGAAGTCGTGACATGATCACTATACTTGACAGAGACAGGGCTCTTCAACAGTTACAGTTTTGATAATGGAAATCCTTGTTTGAGCCGAGTCTATGACTTTTGTGTTTACCTCATGATTGATATGGGTCACTTGACAACTTAGGTATATGTATGGGCATATACCTAGGTGGTGGTTATCCGTTGATTTCATAACCTTTTTGTTTCCTCATGATTGAGATGAGTTACTTGATAACTTAGGTATAAGTATGTGATTATACCTAAGTAAGGGTTATCTGTTGAGATCCTTATTTGTGGTTATCCTTGTTGGATTTAGTGAGACCTTGAGGGTCTTGAGGTCCCTACTGAGTATCGTTATACTCACCCCTGCATGGGCTATGCCCGCACCTCATTGTGTTGGTTGCAGACGGCGGGCAGCGCTGACAGAGGCTGAGTGTTCGAGGGCTGGACAGTACCCGGAGGTGGACCTCACGACGAGTCAGTATCTTAAGGTGGACTTCATGAAGAGACGATACTCAGAGGAGGTTGACGGGCGAGAGCATTGTGGAAGCTATCTGTATGTACCCTTCAGGTAGGATCTGTGGTGGACGATCCAGGAGCTGCGCTATCTGTACCTACCCTTCAGGTAGGATCCGTGGTGGATGATCCAGGAGCTGCGCTATCTTTACCTACCCTTCAAGTAAGATCCTTGGTGGACGATCTAGGAGCTACTTGTCACATTCTGGCTGTTTTATCTTTTTCCTTGTACTTTATAGTTGGGCTTGTATTTCTGGCCCCTTTACTTTCAGCACTGCATGTATTCAGTTTTACTTAGTGTTTACTTCTACTTGTACTCTGGTTGGATGTGTTTATGCTTTATAAAGGAAATTCCTTCCCAGTTAACGGTATTTACGCCTTTGGTGATAGTCTCCAGCCCCTAGCCTATGGAAGGCGGGCTTGGGGTAGTCATGGCATGGGCCCTGAGGACAGGTCGTGACATAATTTGTTGGGCGCAAGTTAAGTAATAATAATAGTCAACTATTATTATTAAACATGGGGTATTACTATGAATTAAATGAAATGAATAAATTATTTCGGGAAATTAATTCATTTTATTATTCTAAGTAATTAAAATCCCAATTATATAATTCTCATTAGCCTATCCATTTTGTGTGGTTGTTCACAACAAATCTAGATAAAGATCTCAAGCCAAGAGATAATTCTTTTCTTCCAAGAACACTCTCAAGATACGAGAGATAGATCCTTCTCCACCAGATCAAGGTGATTGAAGGTGGACATCGCAAGCAAAGGCTCTTCTGTGCTAGCACCCGAAGGTGCCTTCAGCAACATCCAAAGATACTTGGAGCACGTGTGGATTATCAATAGAGGAATCCTAAACTTTGATTCTACAACGCAACGACAAATCACATCAAATCGTGATAGGAAACATCAACAGAGATAGAATTCCATCAAGGAAATTATTTTCTTTTAATTAAATTAATTATAACCAATATATGATGATCCTCTCTATGGTTATGGGAATCCCTTCTTTTCTTTTTTTCTTCATTCTATTTCGAAGATCCGACATTTTATTATCATGATGAATTTCAGATTAAACATAATTAACAACAAAAATTAAAGTTGGGTACACCCACCAACGTGCTTCTGCTATGCCCAGAACCTACATTTTCAAAATATAATCATATTGTGACAAGTAAAGAAAATTATTATCTATTTTCCTTATTATTTCCATCCCCAAAATTTTCCTAGAATTTCCTATGCCTTTCATTTCAAAAATATCTTTGACTGGGAATTAACAAAAATTATAAGTTTCATGTTCTTGATAATAAAAAGCATGTCATAAACATATAGTAGAATATAGAGAATAATAGTTTTAACAGTTTTGAAATATACACATGCATCATGTTTACTTATATTAAAATAACTACTAAGCATGAATGTATCAAACTTCAAATACCATTGCCTAGATTCTTTCTTTATACTATACAAGGATTTATTCAGAAAACATACATGACTATCCCTGAAATTATTCAAATAACCATCATGTGGTTACATGTAAATGGTCTCTTTTATATCACCATGTAAGAAAGATGTTTTTACATCAATCTAATCAATGTACTAATCATAATAAGAAACAAAATCAAGTAATAAACAAATTGATGAATGTTTAACCACAAGAGAAAAAATATAGGAATAATCAATTCCCTCCCTTTAGAGGAAACCTTTGGATACAAGTCCAGACTTAAACTTTATTTTATTCTCATTGGTGTTATCTTTTTTCCATTTAAATATCCACTCAAAACCAATTACTTTGACATTCAGTGGATTAGAAAAAAAAGTCCACATGCTGTTATCCTTTAAATAATTCATTTCATCATCCATGGAAGTGACCCAATATGTGGAGTCTATCATTTATAACTTGTCTAAAAGTTTGGGGATCCTCAAATTCAAGATCCTAGGAAACATGGAAAGAAAAAGATGTTATGTCATATTGGTTAAACCAAGATGGAGGCCTGATGACCCTCCTAAATTTATCTCGAGTACGCTAGTAATCAACTTGAGTCTCTATTATCCCACCATTTGATTCAGGAAGAGAATTAGGTTCAGTACGGTCTTGAGGATGTAGTTATGATGGAACGGACTCAGTTAGAGGCTCAAACTAGGTTTGATTATTAGTTTGGAAGCCCTAATTTTAGGGCATGTCATCACTGTCATTAGTGAAAAATTTAGAATTAGGAACCATATACTCATGGAAGACCGCATCCCAGCTTATGATGCACTTTTGGTAACTTGGTTTGTCAAAACAAGGTTTATACCCCTTAACCCCTTGAGGATATCTGATGAATATACATTTAAGGGCTCTCAGTTTGATATTAACACCTTTAATATGAGTATAGGCTATACAACAAAAAACTCTTAAATGGTTATAAAAAAGGGGGTTGGTTACACCACAACCCTTGATGAGTTTTAAATCCATTTTCAAAAGAAGGATATTGGTTGATAATGTAAACCACTGTAGATACAACTTCTACCTAGAAGGATTTGGGCAGCCCTGAGTATGCTAACATACTTTAGACTCTTTCTGTAATGGCTCAGACCTCTCTGGTCTATTCCTTTGTAAAAATCTGGTGTTTGAGGTGTTCTGTGAGGTGATGGTGACTTATTTCTAACACTTTTCCAAATTTTATAGTTCTTTGAATAATGTTTCCAGGATAGTAGGTAGTCCAACAGTAGGTGTACAATGTTTCTAGGATTGGTAGGTCCTCTATTGGTAGGTGTACAATGTTTCCAGGACTAGTAGGTCATCTATTGGTAGGTGCATAGTGTTTCCAGGACCGGTAGGTTATCTATAGATAGGAGTATAGAATTTCTAGGACCGATAGGTCATCTATCGGTAGGTTTACAATGTTTCTAGGATTGGTAGGTCATCTATCTGTAGGTGTATAGTGTTTCTAGGACCGGTAGGTTATCTATCGGTAGGTGTATAGTGTTCTAGGACTAGTAGGTCATCTATTGATAGGTTTACAGTGTTTCCAAGACTGGTAGGTCATCTATCGGTAGGTGTATAGTGTTCCAGGACTAGTAGGTTATCTATTGATAGGTTTATAGTGTTTCCAGGACTGGGAGGTCATCTATCAGTAGGTGTATAGTGTTTCTAGGACCGGTAGGTCATCTAGCGGTAGGTGTACAATGTTTCTAGGACTGGTAGGTCATCTATTAGTAGTTTTACAGTGTTTCTAGATCAATGAGTCATATATCGATAGGTGTAAAATGAATCTAGATCGATGAGTCATCTATCGATATGTGTACAATGTTTCTAGATCGGTGAGTCATCCATCGACATGTGTACAGTGTTTCTCGATTCCTACAGTTTCATCCCTTTGATGTAATATTTTACATAAAATTCATTCAAAGCCTTATTTTAAGGGATTTAATGCTGATTCAAATCCCATAACTCCTATATTAATTTTCCTTAGGGTTCAGGTGCCTTTACTCGGTCAAACCGTGTAGTCTTGACCAGATCCACCTTTAATGAAAAATCTAAACTGTATCTAAATTGTTGCTCCATTTAGATTTCCAAAAAGGTTGAGATACCTTATTACCCTTTTCTTCATTCTCCTTTCTCTTAGTGTGAGGCTCCCCGAACCTTTGTTCCTAAGGAGTTTTGTGATTATGCTATCCTTGGATCATTTCCCCTTGGAGCTTTTCCCACTGCATGCGCACCCCCTATTTTGGTGCAACCAGGAAGTGTCGATCCATCTTTGATATAAGGTATGTTCTACCTTCATTCTTCTGGGTTCCTTAGTCTATTTCCTTCTATTTATTCTTTCCATATGATGGCATGTGATCTCTATTTTTTTAATGGAGCTTTCTGGGGTGGTGGTCGATGCAGTTATGTCATGGCATCCTTGGGTGGATGTAATCATTGCAGGAGAGGTAATCGTGATCCGTTGTGTTGGACTGTTATCATACAAAGAATGTTAGAAAACTTTTGAGGTAGGGGATTCATGGATTCTCTATTATATTTACATATAGTCGTAGAGCTATCACGATTTAGCCCACTGGATCACAATGAAATTGACATAATAAATATTTGAACCAGATTAAAGAATTAGCATCGATCGTATGTTGTTGCTTTATACCATAAAAATAGTTTTCCATTTGATTTTCTAGATAGTGTGATATCTATACTTTCTTTTTTTAGTATGTTGTTCTTGATGGAATTTGGTAAAGAACGTAAAGTTGAGATTAATTGTGAATTAATTGGCCAAAGATAAAGAGGCATGTTTAATGAATCTGGTTGTTGTTGTTGTGATTTGATGATAATCAAATGGATTCAGTTATTCATCTTTAAATGAATTTGTTAATTAAATATGGAATAAAGAACCGGTTGTGCAATAAATATAATTTCTTTTAGGGTTCCGAGTTACCCAATTTCTTGTAAAGGCCAAGTGCCTTATGCTTTGGAGCTGCGAGTGATCATTGTGTGTGAAGGATGAATGTCTTGTTTAGGGCCAAGAGCCTAGTTACTATATTGTTTGTTTCCTACTACTTGTGTTTTTGTGTGAGCCTGGGATAGCTGATCCTGGAGGGATGTTGTGGTATGTTTGTTCATGGAGGCCCAGTGGTTATGACAACTGTTGACACTTAGAGTGGAGAGATGCATCAGTTTATGCATGTGGATGTCGAGGAGGACACCTGGGATGATGGAACGGGTTGAAACCGGCCTTACCTGTTGATGTGAAAGTGGTTTTTGTTGAATCTGATGTTTGTTTATCTGCTTTTATTTCCCCACTACTTGAGGTTGATGGTATTTCTTACCCTCCTTACAAAACAGATGAAGATGCGTGAGGTATGCCACATGATTTTCGCGTTTATCTTCTCAAGGATTTATAATTCTATGCTCCTACTATATGTGGAAAATACTCGATAGGTAGTTCATCTACTCATCGTATTGATCCCCTAGAATTTGGTAGCTTATAATTGTTTCTTAGAATACTTGGAAATACGGAAAATGGTAATATTGTTAAATAAATGAATAAATGATGTTTAACCCATGGGGTTGGAGCTTGATGAGATGCAATGCCGAGGTTGTGACTTTGAGAATCCATGGACTCAGTTTGGTTATGCCTAGAGGGAATGAATCTTGGTTGGAATGATAATTAAATGTAATGTGAAATTGATAATGGTTAATTAATGTTTAAAGAATTAATTAATGTAAAGTGAAACTTATAAAAAGGTATAAAGTAACTTAATATAGTTCTTTAAATGGTTGTGTGCTTATAGGATATCGAGTCATAGTAGTGGAAGCCATGAGTCTGAAATCTGTTAGATGCAGTTGAGTCTAAGACTAGGTTTTTTCCATATTGTTATTGTGAGCTATATTAAATGATTTACTTTTTTTGTTTCTATACACTACCCCACCCTGTCGGTTAGGGTGACTGACACCTCGGGGATTTTGAGCTCAGGGGGGGGGGGTGTTTTCCCCAACATCCCGTTGGGAGGATGGATGGATGAATACCCTATTTGGACCTGTTCTCTTCGCTTGGTAGTTACTTATGCTGGTATGCATAACAGTTATGTTTCCCCATATATGTGTGTAGAGGGATGTAATGGCTTGTGGCTATTTCACACACATGTATTCTGGATATAGTTTCCTATGGACTAATATAGGTATAACGTGTATATGTTGTGATGGCTTGAGAATCCTTACTCAATGTATGGGCTGTAATGGCTTAAGGTATAATACTCGATGTATGATATATGTTATGCAGGTTGTGGTGGCTTCCGAGAACTACCTGGTTATTTTTGGTTATGTGGTTGTGGTTGCGAGTTGTACGAGGTGCATGTTGTGGTGCTTCACTTAGGTGTCTATGGGCAAGCCTATTTGGAGAGAGATGGTCAAGACATGCGACATTGTGGAAAATAGGAAAACCAATTGGGAAGTGGTATCAAAGTACCCTTGATATTATTTATTATACTATATACTCTTGTATGTGATACTTGGTGACAGTAGCCATGGTGAGGCTGGGAACTTAGTGTGCATGTTTAGGTGACGAGTTAGTTTCACTTGTTGTTCACTGTTCTTGAGCATGTTTTCTTTACTTTCACATAAGAGGCTTTGGGGAGGATCCTATTGAGTATACTGTTATACTCACCCTACGTTACATAAACTATTTTTCAGGTCACTTGGAGCAGATTGGAGATCAGGTTGGTTACTACTAGCTTGGGGTTGCAAGAGCTGTTCGGGCTTCGTGGTCACTGCTGTTTTACTTTCCTTTGGTACTTGCAGATTTTCCCATTTAGTTGTAGTAGTTCTTGCATGACATTACATATGTGAACTTGGGTTTATTTTAATTTGTTGTCTAAACAGGAGTTGTTTGGTGTATATCTTATCTCTCTCTTTTTCATGTGTTCTCCTAGAGGGTAATGCCTCCCATCTATGTGTTTACTATACCCTCAATGCTAGTCGCCAACCCGAGACCTACTAGAGGCGGGACTTAGGGGTCACTATCTCTATTCTCTCATTTTCAGTCTATAAGGGATTCACTTTGTAGGGAGGGGGTCGTTCCAGAGTGGTATCAAAGGAAGGTTGAGGGATAGGATAGAGTTTGGAGTTAGGAACAAGTGAGGTTGCATGAGTTGGTAGGTAAATAGTGTCAGCTAAGTTTAGAAAGTGCTATAAAAATGGGAGACCGACTGAGACACAAGTATTTAGGCCCCCTATGATCTGATGCACGAAACTTTAAGCTTAAAACACTACACGAAAATTGGACTTTAGCAGCGGGTTTTTTAGCAGTGGTTTATTAAAAACCACCACTAAAACTTTTATTTTTTTCACACACCCAACAATTCTCCCCTGACCCCCCCACACCCATGACCTCCATGACCCCCTGACCCATCAAAGCCCTACCGGTCCTGACCCTCACCGCCCATCGCCGCCGGTTCTGACCCTCGATGCCCCTTGCCGTGCCTCGTCGCTAGTCCCTACCCTCACCGCCCCTCGCCACTGGTCCTGACCGTCACCCCCACCCCTGACCCTTGCCCCCACCCCTCGACCCTCGCCACCCCTCACTATCGGTCCTGACCTAGCCACTCTTCACCCCTCTCCTCCATTGCTAACCTAACACCTCACCACTCCTCACTATTTGCAGGTTTTCAATTACTATTTTATGGGATTCAAGTGCATTAATATATCAGAATTAGGAATATTGGATCACATTCCATAATTTTCCTATTTTGCGTTATAAACTAGTCCATTGATTTATTGCACTGATTATTCAATCTATTAATGATAAAATTGTATTGTTTGATGAAGTGAAATATTTTTTTCCATGTTATTGTGACATGCATTTGCATTACTTAGTTAAGCATGTGCATATTGTTATATATATATATATATATGTGACTGTGAATAATTTGGAGGGATAGAGGATCTTGGTTAATACTAGGATGTATATACATTTGGTTATGGGTAGAATCCAAGGATAACATTTTTGTGAACATATATAACAATACAGATCTGTCCTAATTATTTCAATTTTCTAAATTATTCCTTAAAATTTTGGATGATTCCTCCCTAAAGGAGGCTTATGGGACCAAAAGATAACATCAGTCATGACAATCATATTATGGAGGATTCCAATGTTTCACTTCCTATTGTGTAGGATGGTGTATCAGAGTATGATAATATACCATATCTAGTGGTGAAGGTAGAGGGAATACCTTATTTTGAAGTCCTTTCTCTTATTCTTTCCCAAGGTGGAGGGTAGTCATTGTCCATGATTGAATTTTTCAGATATTATATCTCTAAAATCCACCATCCTTTCAAGGAATCGGTGCTTCATAGTATTTAGAGTACAAGATAGAATATATCTAATTATTCATTCAACATTGATCCTCCTCAATTACTCTAGTTGAGTTTTGTATTGGTTGAATATATCTTCTGTGAAAGAGTTTCAATTTCTTTAATTAGCGAGTGATAAATGGATATAGTAAAACATTTTTATTTCACCTTTTCTATGGAACATTATGTTGGTGGTACTTGGTACCTCATTATAGATACCAGATTATTAGAATTACTTTGATTTCATGAACTCATGTCATCATCTTTAGAGCGGTTCATTTCTCAGCTGAACACCTCATTAGCTTGTCCCATGAAGTCATGATCATTATCAACATAATTTTCAATGTTATCATAAATGATATTAATTTATTCATAATACAAATCATTGATCATTTCTCAATCCTTATCAGAGTAGCAACGTTTCCCATGTAATACCTGACCATTCACTATCTCTCTATTCACTACCACCGGCCACTGATAAGGTCAATGGTGTCTTCATCCATACATGAAAATGAAATTCAGGAAATTAAAAGAAATAAGATAAATAAAACCATAGATATAAATAAAAGAGAGAAAATTTGAATAATACATCCTTTACCATCATAAATCTACCAATTTACTAAATGAAAAAAATGTTACAAAATGTATCTATTAAATAAAAAAGAGTATCATGATAGTAGCTTAACAGTTTTTAGAATCATGCTATTCCTCTAATAAATTATTTACATAGGATTGTGATACTTTTTTCAATGATTTATTGAAAGAATATTTTTATTAAAAATGGATTTCAACATGTATTATTCCTCTTGGGTTTATTAATGGTTTTTAAATGAAAAATTTAACTCTTTTACACATCATTTTTCTCACAACTAGACTTTATGAATTTCAATTATCCTTTTTAAAATGCTTCATTATTTACCATATGAATTTATATAGGAAAATCTTATTTAACATATTAATATTTTTTTCAACTAGTATATATGAATCTTTTTTCCTATTTAGTAATAGTTATGTGTTTTAATTTTTTTTAATAACGTGTAGGCACATTATGATATATATGGATAAAAGATGGATCACATTATCGAGGAACACACCTCAATATGCTAAGGGTTTGGAGGAGTTTTTAGATTTTTCTATTTCTAATCGATCCGTTGATGTGATAATAAGATGTTCATGTCCTAAATGTAAATTTAGAAGATGGTTGAAGAGAGATAAAGTTTATGAACACTTGATATTAAAGCAATTCCATACTCAATATTTATGTTGGATTTGGCATAGAGAATCGAATGTTACAGAATGGTTGAGAACTGATTTCAATCCACAGAATGAGTTCTCAACTTCATCGATAATGGAAAATGAAATGAAAAACCTTATAAATGATGAATTAGATATTACAAGACACCAACATCAATATCAAAACATATCAGAACAACCAGTTGAGGGAACTACAAATAGCAACATGACAAGTAATTTTTTGATACTGTAGGATAACCAGATCAAGATTTTAACATATCATTGGGTCCTCCTCTTGATTATGTGGAGAATAATTTAAGAGAAAACTTCACTGATTAGACATATTCATTTCATGGTTTAGTTGAAGATGGAAATCAAGAGTTGTATAGTGGATGTTTGAAATATTCAAAACTTTCTTTTCTACCGAAGTTGAACCATATAAAATGCCTATGTGGAATTAAAAATAAGGTGATGTACATGATATTGGAATTGTTGCGTGATACATTTCCTAAATCAAAGATCCCTAAGTATTTTTATAATATGATTTTTTTTAACAAAATTGGTATGAATTATACAAAAATACATGTGTGTCCCAATGATTGTATGCTTCATTAGGGAGAGGATTCAAGTAGACAGGATTGAAAAAAATGTTCTTCTTATAGATGACAGTCTATGGGTAATATTGGAAGTTTGAATCAACATACTACCATGAATAAGAAGAAAAGGAACACACCTACAAATGTTTTTAATTACTTTCATTTAAATACTCGATTTTAAAGATTATTCATGTCATCAAAAACCGCCGAACACATGAAGTGAAATTCTGTAGATAATAAAAATGATGAGTTAATGCGATATCCAATAGATTCAAAATTATGGAATACATTTGATTCATTGCATCCATATTTCTCATATAATACGAGGAATGTTTGATTGGGATTGGCTGCTGATGGATTCAACCCATTTGCATCCATATTTCTCGATGCATCTCACATATTTTGGTTGAACAAGTCAAAATTCAATGGTTTCCTTGATCATAGTCCACCTACAAAGTTGTTAACAGGTTCTTAAATATTGTCACAACTTGAAAATGTTGAAACAGAATTTAGGAAGGTGCATCATTTGAATGATAGTGGAAAACAAGTTTGAAGTGTATCGTCAAGTGAAATTGGAATGAAACAATGGAAGAAAAAAAGTATATTCTTAAAAATTATGTATTGGGAATTTAATTTTTTGTGGAATAATCTTGATGTGATGTATATTGAGAAGAATGTTTGTGATAATTTGATTTTTACATTGCTTAATAAGCATGGAAATTTGAAGGATCATCTCAATGCTTGGAAAGACTTACAAGAAATGAACATAAAGTGTGATCTATGACTGGATGAGAATGGAAAGTATGTTCTAGAATTTTTTTCAATGAAAAATAAGGATAATGATACATTCTGTTGGAAAAAAATACCTCATGGTAACATTGCATCATTTTTGGGTTGTCTGTGTTTGTTGATAATGCAGGTTTCCATGGTAAATTGTCCAGTTCCAGAGATGTTGTTGACAATCCACATTGACAAAGAACCATGAAAAAGGAACAAAAGATCTGGAGGCGGTATAAAAGAATAGATACAAGGAGGTTCCATTTTCCAGTGTTTTCCAAATTTTTGGGGTCCAAAATTTGGATTTTGGTAAGTATCGCGAAATATGGATTTCCTTGAAGATCTCATAAAAACATGGAAAAGGAATTAGTTTCGCAAATATAGGCTTTATGGATTGTATTTCGCAAAGACATGAAGAATGTTGACGGTTTTATTCATGATTATGATGAGATTCATGAATAGAAGAGGTGAAGAGCATTATGGCGAAGCTTTGTAGTGGCAGTGTGAAGGAATTGACTGAACGTTCCGCGATTACGACAAGATCTGCGATCTGAAAATTTCTGTGGTGCTTCGTGATATAGAGAGAATTTCGGCGAAAATTTTGGAGCTTCGTGATTTGAGCTGACATGGCACTAACTTCGTGTGGAAGGTTCGAGGGTTGGTGGAATTGCCTATAAATAGACCTTAACCACCTCGAGAGAAGTAGAGATTTTTCCAAGAAAAATTTGTTGCTCTCAACTCGTGAAGGAGATTCACGAAGTTAGTGTGATTCGCAAAATAAGAAGCTTCGCGGCGGATAATCTATATTCGCAAAAGAGGTGTGTTCCACGTTCGATAAGTGAGCTTTGCGAAGGAAGACACTTTGTGACGGATTGAGATTTGCGATAGCCTAATCTCTGTAAAGGATTGAGCTTTGTGAAGGTATGAGCTCTGCGAGGCAGTGTGCTTCGTGAGGCAGCGAGCTCTGCGAAGGTGTGTGCTTCATGAAGAGGTAGGGACTTCCCGAAGGCTTGTTTGAGCTTTGTGAAATTGGGAGCTTCACGAAGTAGGGTGCTTTGCGAAGGTATTTCCAAATTGTGTTGCCCAGTGATTAGTGGAAAAGGGGTATTTATCAGTCGATAAAATTTGAACTTTAAAAGAGCATCTACATACAGTGGAGGATGCATTCATTAGTGATAATGAAGAGACCTACAAGTTTATAAACTATGATTGGATCTTCTGAAGAAGTAGTGAGCTCACTTCAGTTGAGAGAGCACCGTGTTCTCAAATTGTGAGTGGTTGTTAACCAGAAGGGATAGTGAGTCCTCTTCAAACTTGTAAACAACAGTTCACTTATAGTAGATTTGGTATATCAGCACATCGTTGATGTATGCTCCTTGGATGTATCCCAGTGAGGGTGAACCAAGTAAAATTGATGTGTCCTGTGCATGCTTTAAGATTCATTCATTCTCTACAACGAGAAGGAGAGAGAGAAGAGGGTTTTGTCTAACAACAAAATAAGATCAAAAGGGGTAGTTGTTTTAATTTGTTATACCCTGATTCACCCCCCTCTCAGGGTATCTAGCCTAGTGGACCTAACACATTCCTTAAAAATTTTAAAACATGTGAATCTATCTAATGGGTATTCAAGTAACATCTCAATGTGTGTTGACTTAAAGCATCGCAGGTTACATGGATTGAAAATTCACAATTCACATATTTTTTTATAGTAGTTACTACCATTGGCATTGTGTATATTATTACCTTAAAATGTTACTGATGTTGTACTCAAATTCTGCAAATTTTTCAGACAACTATGTGAGAAAAATCTACATCCATTTCAGCTTGAAAACCTCCAGGAGAGATTTGTATTGACACTTTGTGCAATGAAGATGATCTTTCCTCTGTCATTTTTTATCGCCATGATACATTTAACTGTGCATTTGGTTGAGGAAGCTAAATTAGGAGGCCCGTACATTATCGATGGATGTATCCAATTGAGAGTTACTTTATTTATATGTTTTTCATTTCAATAAACAATTCCTGGAACTTTATTAAATACATAATTATGTTATTTTATTTTATTTCACAAATATATTAGGCATTTGAAATAATACATGAAAAATAAAGCTCAACCTGGAGGCTCTATTTCTGAAGGCTATTTGGAAGAGGAGTGTCTTACCTTTTGTCCTAGATACTTAGATGATATTGAGACAAGATTCAATCGATTTGGACGTGTTGAAAACACATTTAATAAATATGAAATACATGGGAAATAAAAAATCTTTCCTTCTATAGGCTGATTAGTTGGGAGGAGCTAAAATGTTACACTAAAAAAATGGAATTATTACAGGCATATAGATAGATATGTGCTGCTAAATAGTGAAATTTCAGATCTATTTATTGGAGAGTTGAGTATAAAAACAAAATATATGAATAACATGATGAACATGAAATAAGAAAGATGTATCAAAAGATGTTAATAAAGAGATTTTATAATGGTTTTCACGATGTGTAAGTTCATAAATATTACAATCAATACAGATATTAGGTTGATACATATATTTTGTAAATATAATAATATATATTAATTTTTTAGATCGTGAATATTGATACTCGAGCAGAGTTTTCAGAAGATTTGAAGTTTCTTGCTTGAGGTCCTCTAAAACAAGCTAGAAAGTTTGACGCTTACAACGTAAATGGATTTAGATTCTGTATAGTTGATCAGGAAGAGGGTTTGAAAACACATAATAGTGGCATATTTACATTTCCTAAAGTGGGATAATATGGAAAATTGACTGATATTATCGAATTAAACTACCACATGAATTTTTCAGCTGTTTTATTCAAATGAAATTGTGTGGATATTATCATGGGTATTAAAAGAGATTCCTTGCAATTTACTTCTATGAACTTATCTTTCTTGATGGATATTGGTGACCGTGAAGTACATGATTTGTATATCTTATCATCACAAGTGAAAATGGTATATTATGTGAAAGATTTTATAGATGAAGGGTGGAGTGTAGTTGCTCATGTAAAAGAAAAGACACTTATATGATATGGGTGATGAAGTGGAATATTTGACCTCTGACATTGAATCCCATCAACAACAAGAAGCATACTTATTTTTCCATCATGATATTGAAAATATTAGTCTTTTAAGGGTGGATGAAGTAGATGAAGTAATGATGGAGTAGGAAACCGACATGATTGAAGGAGAAAATGATTATACATATAGTTATCCATTTATTTATCAACCACTTATGTCATTTATGCAGCCAATCATTATCAATGTTATGTATATTTTGTTTGTTATTACTGTGAATCTGTTATCATTTCTATTTTTAATCTGCATGAATTTTTTGAAACATATGTTCTGAACTTAATTTTATTTGATTAAATGACAGGAATGCCAAGGAGGAAGTGTTATACCGATTCCATTCAAATCTCAGTCGACATTCCATCGACTAAACTTATAGATAGTGATCCATATGTCTCCCTCCCTACAAAATCTGAGACACCATCTGCTCTCCCCCTACATCATCTCTCACACCCTCCGTTAGCATCCCATTAGTAGCTCAGTCGATGCCTTCCCATTTAGCAGCCTCATCAGTGAGGGAGCAGGGCGCCACTCCTTGTTCTTCATGGGGATATTGGAGGGTGACTGTTATAGGTACAAATTTTTAAATGAATAAATTTATTGCACTTTTTTATACTAATATTTTTTTTTCATAAAAGATAGAAACAATGATACTACAGAGAAAAATATGAAAAGTTTATATGTATGGAATCTGACCGGTCTAAAGATAGTTTTCCAATTTGATTCCTATAGGGTCTCTAAGGATGAAATCATAGGATTACATGGCCAGATTCTAGGATATCTGGAAGTGGAGCTGGAGACACTTCCCATTACGTATGATGATTAGAGACATATGTCTTCATATTGAAAAATGAAGTTTTTGATTCACAAATAAAGGAAATTTTAATACATTATAGTGTAATTTAATGTCATTATGTTATTAAATGCTAATATTTTCAAAATGAATCATTGTGTACAGATGTTTTTCCACTTTACCATTGATGATATGCTAGCATAAAAGTGGACATTGAAATATTTGGGCAAGAAATAGAAAAAATTTAAATAGAGATTATGGAACAAAGTCAATGATACTCCGTTGAGTGCCCAACAAATGTATAATAAGGTACCCAATGAGGTACCTAGAGAGAAATGTAAATTTTTTATTGATAGGCATCGTGATGAGAATCACATGGTATTTAAATATATATTATTATATTAATCTCATTTTATATTTATACATGTATATGAAAAGGATATGACATTGCTTACATTATGATTAAATTACATTTTATTTATTTCAGGAACTTTCAAGGAAGAATGCATCGAGTCGGTCTAACCAAATCATCCTTCACACTGTAGGGTCAAAGAGTTTTTCTAGAAGCTGATTGACTTTTGTAATATTTTCATTAGTTTAAATATTTATAAGACAATATTATCTATTTAATATATTAATTTTTGATTTATCTTTTTTAATGTAGTCACATAGTTTAGGGCACCAAGCATCCAGAACAGAAGTTCGGTTGGATGTTCATAAAAAAATATGATGGGAGTTTTGTTAATTAGCCTGCCAAAGAAGTTGGGGTTTGAATTCATTTTTAATTGTAATAAATTATTATCAGTTTTCACTATGTTAATATATATTTCTTCTAATATGATTAATATTTGATTAATAAGTAAAAATTAAAGAACTATGGAATGCCAATCCCACATAGTCCTACTCAGACTCCCAGGATGACCCAGTTGGTAAAGTCCTTGGAAAGGAGAATCCTGGTCATGTGCGTGGGATGGGTTTGGGACCATTACCATTTAAGGTCTTTGGTAGGACACTAGGGATTTCAGCTGCATCTACTCCTGGTTGTACTCACTCCTTACCCCAAGATACCGAGAGAGAGTTTGTTTCTATGAAAAAAATAATTCAGGAATAAGGGGCTCAGATATCCACATTATAGAAATTGTTGATTGATTTATATCATAAGATGACCAGATTTTTCCTCAGTGGTATTGCATTAATGACTAGTGGTGAGGAGATAAATCACAAAATTTCAAAATCATTTATTTTGAAAACATTTATTGGATTTAATTTTAAATATAAATATAAAAAATTATTTAATTTTCAATATAATTGTCTTACAGGTACTGGTAGAAGGAAGTGGAGATGGAGATAGAGAGGGTGATGAGTAGTGTTCATCATCGAATAGTGATTAGTGGTGTTTTTGATGTTTTAGAAAAATATTGAAAGAAAGGGTTTGTTCATGTATCATGTGTGGAACATAGTATTCACCTAACATTTTCATGACCTGAAATTTTCATGATTTCCCATATTTAAAGAGGATGAAAACCTTTCAGGTCTGCAATGATAGTCATCCATTCATAGAAATATAAGATTGAATATGATTAAAATAACTTTCTTGCAAAGGTCTGCATGCTATTTAGTGAAAACCATATTATATTATATTTTAACATCAGAAAACATCCTTTCCCTAATCTAGTATAGTAATACCTAAGTGGCATTTCTTTCTTGTTGGAATCCCATATTGTAAAGTTCAATCATTATGGTTATAAATTTTCTCCCCATTTAAATTTTCATGCATGATTTTTTACTTCAAGACTACACATGTGCATGTTTATCATTCACATTGTTGTTCCTTATAGCCTATAGGCCCCAAACCCCTTTCATCATTTATGTTCCATCATCCCCTTAAGATGCATCAACTCACTATTTGAAATCAATCACTTTACATCATCATTCATGATGCATATCCTTATTCATTCTTCCTCTCAAAGCCTTCCATGGACTCCCACATTCCCATGGAATCTGATGGTTTCACCCATCTAATATCTCCCTATGCCACCACCCTACCATTTATACACCAATAAGTAATATTATAGCTATCACCCTACAATCCAACCATTGAATCTCCCTTAAAAAATACAAATTTTAAACCCGACTCCCACCTTATCTGTTCAATTTTAGATCAAAGGTATATGATTATTGATATGTTTAACTATTTTAAAATATATTTCTAGTTTTTTGGGTGTTAATTAGTGTTTGATTGTTCACTTATAACATTTTGTTATTATTCATGGTTTGTAAATGTAATTTTCTTGATAATGGGTGTTATTTTGGATTCTAATTAGGGTTTTCTTTTGGTTTTTTAATATGAATAATTAATTTCACAAATCTACACACCATAATCAATATAAATTTATAAATTATATATATATATATATATTTTGTTCTTTTTATACTTGTACATATACTTTTTAATAGTTATATATACATCGATGAATTATATAATATATCGTATTATACTTATATAATTTTTATGTAAATTTTTGAGCCCAAGTTCTTTAATGAATATTGTTGAGCCCATGGTGGAAGGAGTGAGGATAAGATATAGTGGACATGATTAGTGTGTTTTATTTTTTTTTCAACATATAAATCATGTGTAAAATTATATTTTTTGTGGTTATTTATTTTATGTGAAGTTTGTTCCATGGTTTTTGGAATGATTAGAAGAACTTTAAGGAATATGAATATTTGAATGTGAATATTAACTTATTTAATTTGTTGTTATTGTTTAAGATATATATAAACACAAGAGATAAAGGAATATAGAGACTATATATACATTGAATAGACAATACGTAGAGATTATCCATATGGGAGAAAATAGAAAAAAATAAGAGAGGAGAATAAGTGATTGTGTGCATGTTTTGTTCATACAAAGTGGATAAATTATTTTCTACAGTTCAAGAAAAAAAGAAGAATAATAATGAACCATAATAAATAACTTGATATCAGTTTAATTAGGTATATGTTCAACACTCAGAGGGGAGGGGTGAATCAATGTTTATGACTTTTTATCCAATTGAAAAAATTTTAAACCCTATCCTTTTATCTATTCAATTATTAAGGTGAACAATTGTCTCGTTCTATCTTCTTAACATCATATTTTCTTACAAAAAATTTAAACGTACAACAACATAAGTGTCATAACATATTTACAAGTTTAACCACTCAAAATGAGAAGGAAAATCCTTTGTGTGATATAGATTCCTCCAATATTACACAACCCACTAGTATCAACCTATAGGTACAAGTGAGAAATTTTTATCCTTGAACTTATATTACATGCTTCCCGACTATGTTTTAGTGCATCCCACACTCTTTCAACATATCACTGGGTCTTTAGACTACCATCCTAATAGTTTAAAATAAAGTTTTCTAACAATAATAAATCTTTTACTAGTATAGAGTATGCCTTTCCATTGATGTTCCAAATTCTTATTTTCCTTACACACTTTCATAATAAAAAGAAACTTATTCACTTATTATGCGCAACACATGAACAAAAATTCTTCTTCTTCTTATTCTTTAAAAAAAACTAGAAGGGTTTCTATAATCACTTATTCTTCTTATGTTCTTTTAAAAATTCAAGATTCTACTTTTTGTGAAAATTGAACTAAAAAACCTATTTCTTCCTCTTCCTTCCATACAACACAAAGTTTCTTCAAATAATCCCATAATAATATCATTTTCTTCCATCTATGACCTCTACATCATTGATACTTGAAAATGAAATACCTTATTCTTATTAATCTTACACAGTAGTGCAACACCTTATTCTCAATTGAATTTAAATTTAGAATTCAAATTCAAGATTCCAAATTATTTTAATCATTTCTCAACTTATATTGATTCTTCTCAAACCATTAGATCATATTAGACCTCATAGTCACCATTGATGATGTTAAATGACTCCATAGATCTATTATGATATGATTTTAAGTCAAAAACAAAGAAATTTCATTAGATCCACTCGAAATTAGAATTATCCTTTTGAACACAGTTGGAACGATGATGTTTTGGAACCTATTTTGGTACATCTTCACTGAACCATGATTGAATTTTCCCTTGTAAAAGTTAGTAAATGGCATAGATAAATGGAATTTTGTTGTTTTTAAATCGGTTTTTATTCATTTTACATGTTTTCTAAAATTAAAAGGTTGTTTTTTATTGAGAAAAATTCTTATTCGTTGGGTTTTAAGCCATATATGGTTTTAATAGCGAGTTTAACTTTTTGTGTGTTTACCTTGTTTTAGAGGCATGGTGTGGTTTTATAATGTGAAATGTAGTTTTCCTTGACATATTTAGTTATGATTATATTTTATTTGTGCACACATTGGGTTATATGTTCTCTGCATATGTTTTTTTTCAGGGTACCGGGGTTGCAGAATCTACAGCAAGTTTTTATTTGTAAATCAAAATATAGCAGTGGTTTAAACTGCCACTATATGTTGATAGTTTTTTATCAACAGTAGTTAAAACCATCACTAAAAAATTATTTATATTTATTTAGTGGTTGTTTTATTTATTTTAGTGGTGATGTCCATGAAAAAAAGGAAAATATTTAGGGGCGGTTTTAACAACCACTTAATCCTTACCATATTTTCCTACTAAAAATTGATACTAAAACCAATAAAACTGCCACTAAATATGGTGTCTAATACACTTCCCAAATACCATCGTTAAATATAAGAAACCACCACATATTGGATGCTAACACCAGTTTTAGCAGTGGTTTTATGAAACCATCGCAGAACCATATTGCAGCGGTTTAAACCATCACCATGTTAAAAAAATTGACTATATGTGGTGATTTTATTATAGTGAAATGGATACTAAATGAGGTGATACTGGTTGTAGGGTGGATACCTAGGAAAGGATCACGCATTATTCTTATTTGCTCCTGTGTTTGAATGGGTAGAACTTGGGATAGGTTAACCTAAAATGAATAAAATAAAAAAATTAATTAATGTCAATGTACTCCATATTCTAGGTTTAGGAGCTCTAAATGTTTGTCCTTTTTTAGGTATGGATCTTGGTCAACTTCCTCATCAAGTTCACACAGAAAATTTCCAATAGGTTGCACCAGCAGATCGCCACAGAGTAAAGGTTGATGACGATGACACTTGGAGGAGGACACTCTGAGAATTTTAGCCCCAGAGTCCATAGAAGTATGAGGGCTATATTTGAGATGAAGTCACGGAAGATTGGTTGGAGGAGGTTGAGATAGCTTTCAGTTTGATCTATGCTTGGAAGGAGCATGTCATGACCCGACCCATACCAGGGCTCGAACCGCAACTAACCCACTCTGTCACGATCCGACCCATACCAGGGCTCGAACCGCAACTACCCCAAGCCTGCCTCCATAGGCCAGGGGCTAGCGACTAGCGTCGAAGGCACAAAAAACTCGGGGAGGCATTTGCCTAAGAACCTGTACACACACACGCAGCTAACTCAATGAAAAAGTGTAGAGAAAAAGAAGAAAGTAAGGTTACACACTACTATAAAAAGGAAACCAAACAAAAAATTCATCAAACTCTAAGAGTACAAGTACAAGAAAGTAAATCTGAAAGGGAAAGGGGAAAACATACACACCCAACTAGAAAAGTGCCACAACCTGGAAACAGGTGAAAAAGTAAAACACCTGAAAGATTCCCACTCCTGAATCCCAAGCTACGACCACCGCACGCGGTCCAAGCACCCCATATCCCGAGGCTCCTCTGATGTCACGATCAACCTGTCCGTCGTCTGCAAGGGCACGCCAAATGCGGGCAAAGTCTAAGCAGGGGTGAGTATAAGAATACTCAGTAGGATGACCCGAAGTCTCAAGGGAGTAGCAATAGAGGTACTGAAGAGGAGATCAGTACGAGAGAACAAGGTACAACAAGAGTGAACAAAAAGAGTACCGCTCCACCCAATAATATATATGACCGCTCAAAGAAACCCAAACGATAGAGTAAGGGGATCTTCATCTCATAGATCACACTAGGTATATGCCCATACATATACCCAGGGCAACCAGATATACTCATAACTCAGACCTGTAGTCTAGAGCCAAGTTACACAACTACATACCCATGCTAGGGATCCAGTTCGAATATTTCCACGAAGTACTCGTAACAGGGAGAACACACTCCTAGGTCTGAAGAGAGAGACATGAATCACTCGTTCCATGAGAACTCACTCCACAAGTGCTTAAGAATATGATGTTCAGATGAGGATCACAACCAATAGCTATGTGGTGATTCCAACAAATCAGTCTGAACTAATCCACTAAGTAGAGGATCAGCGCCTGGGTAAAGTTGGTCACATCGATACCAAGAACTCTACCTAGGGTACCAGGAAAGAATAGAGGATCCGACTCCAAGTATCACAGAGGGGATTCCAACAACTCTATTCAGGAAGTCCTATTGAAGAGATCATACTCCCGTACATAGGAAATGATACTGGAAACCTTCAGGGGAAAGACCAAGGGTACGAACCCTAAGAAAGCTAGTCCAAGTCACAGAAGAAAAATGGATCAAGCCATGTAAAACAAGTTACACAGCATGTAGTAGGATCACACGCCATGTTCCTTGACTCTGGGTACTACCCGTGTAAATGGCTCGTGTCTCCATTATTTTCGTATAAAAATTAACTACACAACATGTAGAAAGGATCACCAATTGTGACAATATATCTAGGGTCCGCCCCGTGTATGCTGGCCATGTGCCCGTACATGGTCTCAACCCATGTATGTCAACCCGTGTAATCAGAACACAAGGTGAACCATGCAACCGGCCTGGTCTGGCCGTGTGGTGGAGTATCGACTCCAAAGATAGGAAAACAATATCAGAGGAAAACAAACCCGCACTCATGAGGTGGGGAGTCCCTTCTCTACCAGAGCAGAGGAGTAAGAAATACCTGCGCCTTGAGTCGTCAAGGGAGTAGCCATCTAAGAAACGCCCTATCTCTGCTCCTCAGGTCATCGGTCATACCTCAACCACCATGAAGTTGCATAAGGGAGAAACCTGGAGGACCGATATGTCATAAGGGTTCCAACACGATAGACAGTGCATCAATCTGATGCCCAGTCTGTAAGTTATAGGCATTTTAGTACTGAGGTCTCGGTTGGATTCATGTTCGATCCAACCTGACCATACTTCAAATGACACCAGTTAATCAAACCAGTCACACTGTTGCGATCCATATGGAAAAAACACACGATATGAACTACCCATTTGTCCAAAACGGATAGCCGGTGAAAAAGTTTCATTTCACCGAAACACGCGTGAACTGAGACTCGTGGGGCCCGTGCCTAGACCTCGACTTAAATATCCAAAACTGGTCTTGAAACATTCTTCTTAATTTCAGGGTCGCAACGTCACAGATGGTTCGTTGTTCCGATACCGTATGAGATAGATATGTCAGATACAAGACCCCATAATAATAATAATAATAATATTATTGGGTGTTTTGTGGAGCAGAGCCATGAACCATAATTTAGTATCCAACATTAGACTTGAACCGACCATATTAAAGACAGGGTCATGTCCCCGCTAATGGCGAGTCAATCGGATGTCGCACACATGAGTTATAGCAGGTCGAAGATTTAATAATAATATTAAATCTATTATTTTCTGAGTGCTTCGGGTACCCAATAAAAAAACCCAAAAAAGACATCCAATATTGGACTCGAAATGTCCATCTCAGAATCTGGGTCGCACTGCTGCAGACAGTTCGTGAAACCGAGGTCGCACGAATAAGATACCATCAAAATATGGTTTTCCCAATGAAAGTAATAATAACATTATTATTATATTATTATTATTAATAATTTAATTTAATACCTTAACTTATCACACCCAAAATCCATGCACCCACAATCCCAATTCACTTTTGTGTGCATCACCCATTCAGCGGATTCTCTTTAAATTTTAATTTATTTTCTTTAAACGTCTTCTCTCTCCAATCTCCTTCTCCATTCACGGTTTATTCTCCTCCAAACCCTACCGACCTGGCCTTCCCGTAGCTGCCTCTTACACCGGATCTGCCGCCTTCGGCCTACTACCTTCTCGGCCTCCCGCTCATGCTACCTTCCTCCTGCACCAGCCGCTAAGGTCGCCTGCTCTCCCAACCGAACCGTCGCCTTGGACCGCCGGAACCCTCGTCGAACCTGCACCACGAGATCCTTCCGCACGCCATACCGGCTTCGATATAAATTGGAAAAAAGAGACGAATGTGGTTCCGTGATCCTCGGGTTGAGATCTCTGCGTCCGTATGTCGCGCTCAATAAAGCATTGAGTTCTTGGCGTGCTTAATTATTTTGTGATGAAGAATACGCAATGAATGCACGAAGAATGAAATTGAAAAGGGCATGGTTTGTGTGCAAATCGATGGTCGTGTTTGTTTGGCCATCGTTATTGAGAATCAAGAACACATGGAATTGACAAAAATATATTCATCATACTTCAATATTTTCAAGAAAAATAATAAGAAATTGATTCAACCCATGGTTTTTTGATCCGCGAATTAATTCATTTAATTTTCGTTCATCATGAAAATTCAATTGGGGTAAGGAATCCACAAAGATAAATCCTACCTTAGGTTTGGATAAATCATTGGAGAAGATCTCATTCATCAAGATCCATTCGCTGTTGACGAGGATCGCACTTGCACAACGATGAGAAGAAGATGTTGCGTTCTTCACTCTTCAATTCGCTTGGATCTGAGGCTTCGTTGTTCTTCATCCGTCGTTTATCAATGAGGAGAGGAGGAGAGGAGAGGAAGGGAGGGTTTACCATTGTTGGAAAAAATGAATTATGAGGCCAAAACCCTCTAAAAAAAGAATTTATAACCTCTCTATAGGTTAAATGAAATAAATGAAATAACTAAATAAACAATTATTTAATTATTTAATTATTCTCCCGTGATGGCGCATATGCCAAACACCTGATGTGGACAAAGGTTATACCTTTCTTAGGGTAAAACCTACGTTCTGAGCTCATATATGGCCTCAAAATTTTCATCCGAGTCCTTGTTCTAGAGATATTCAGGTTTGAGATATTAAATGAATAAATAAATAATTTAATTTATCTATTTAATACATCGCCAATGGGCGAGGGGTCCGAACATCCCGCACCGACATATTTTATGTCACGCCTAGGGGAAAAACTACATTCTGGACCCAACCGTGGTATCGTATTTCTGATCCAATCAACTGTTTAAGAGATATACCATTTTATTTAGTTAACCGTGCATGCGTAATATAAAAACACTCAACATTTTTATAAAATTAATTCCAGGCACACCGGGTCTCAGAATTGCACGCCGTCTCAGCGCCCAGATCTGGAAATATTCTTAGAAATATTTCAAAGTCTTATTAAGCCAAAAACTGGGTCTCTATAGAGAAATAGGTATTATTGTTTGTGACAATGCTGTGTGGGGCAGTGAGGCAGTGGTGGTTCTTTTTCCTTAAGGATCGTGAGGAGTTTGCAATCACTTGGGATGAGTTTCGAGACTAGTTCAGAGCCAAGTTTCTTTCTTCGACCATGAAGGCAACTGGTCACCTGGAACTGCTTAACCTTTAGTAGGGGATCTCCAGTGTGTGAGAGTTCGAGAACCATTTTAGGAACCTTCTACGATATGCTTCAGACCTGTTTCTAGATGAGGAGTCTAGGGAGATTCACTTTGAGGAGGCTTTGCGTCTAGAGATCTAGCTCCAGATCACTACGTTTATGCCAAAGATGTATCTTGAGGTGATGGATAGGGTAGAGGTCATCGATAATATGTTATATAGAACTGGGTTGTCATGAGAGGGTATTCATCAGGATTCCTCATGAATCATAGCTACAGTCTGGGGTTCCCAGTTTTCAGGATAGAAGAGTTTTTGTTCGGCCAGGGGTAGGTTCAAGCCCTTAATGTCTCGTTTCTCCAGGGAAAACAGCTCTTAGGCCTATGGTAAGGGATCATGTGATTGTTTTTCTTGTGGAGGCTGATATAATCAATAGAAAGGGTGCCCAAACTTTCTGAGCATCCAGTGTGAATTAGGTGTTCCTCTTTAGGTTCCTCTATTGAGGCAATTCTAGCTGAGGCAACAATAGCAGGTTGCACCAATTTAGGATCAACAGAGAGCAGATGGGGCAGACATAGGATATCCCCGAGATGATCCTTGTCCTCATAGAGCATAGAGAAACCATGGAGGTAGATGCTATCAGAGTCGAGGAGGCCATGGAGCAGGTCATGGTCATCTTCATGCATTAGCATTGCCAGCGCTAGGTGAGCCAAACGTCATTTGAGGTACCCTTTGCTTGTTTTCTACTTGGGTGAATTCCTTAATTGATTCATGAACAACATACTCCTTCATATAACATTCCCTTTTCCATGCTTCAGGACTTGAGTTAGAGGGGATTCTAGTTCCCTTGGCGTTGACTGCACTAGTTGGAGGTTGAGTTGACTTATTTGAAGTATGTAGAGACTGTGAGTTAGTGTTGGGGCAACACCACTCTTGGGGAGATTTCCTATGTTTACAGATACAACCATATGATGTCATCCTCTACATGGATTGGTTGTATTCGATTTAGGCTATCATGGATTTCTCCAGAAGGAAGATGGTGTTCTTCGATGCTGATGGAGTGACAATAGTGTTTGCTGGTGAGTGAGACCCTCAGATGGGTTTGAGGTGTGTTCCATCCTTATCATCCTTGATGGTTGAGCAGATGTTGAGTTCATCAGAGGTTCAACAGTCGGTGTTTCCTAGGGTTGTAGAAGAGTACCCTGATGTCTTTCCAAAAGAGGTTTTAGTGTTACCCCCTCAATGGGAGATCGATTTCGGGATCAATCTATAACTAGGAATGTATCCTATATCGATGTCTTCATATAGTATGGCACCTTATGAACTATGGGAGATAGGTATACAACTATATGGTCTATTGTAGTGAATTTTTGTTCAGTTGAGTGTGTCATCATGGGGTGCACTAGTTTTGTTTGTGAAGAAGGCTGACATCAGTTTATGGATGTGTGTCGATTATCATCACTTGAACCGAGTGACAGTAAAGAACCACTATCCTCTTCTGTGGATTGATGGTTTATTCGATCAACCGAAGGGTGAAAGTTGGTTCCCTATGATTTATTTGTGGTCAGGATATCATCAAATGTATGTGAAGGATGAGGATATCCCAAAGAATAGTTTATATTATCGTCATGGGAATTATGAGTTCGTTTTGATTCCATTCAGTGTGATGAATGCTCTAGATATGTTCATGGGGTTGATGAACACTGTGTTCTGTGAGTTATTGTATAAGTTTGTGGTGGTCTTCATCGATGACATCTTTGTGTACTCTTCATCTGAGGGGGAGCATGTAGAGAATATGCGTGCTATTTTGGGAGTTCTTCATCAGCAATAGTTGTTTAGGAAGTTGTCGAAGTGTTATTTTTGGGCTCAAGAAATCTATTTCTTAGGGAATGTTGTATCTCAATAGGGAGTATCTATGGATCCATTGAAGATAGAAGTAGTTGTGTCTTGGGAAGCCCCCAAGAAAGTGGCAGATGTGTGAAGTTTTCTTAGTATTACAGGCTATTACAAGAGGTTTGTAGCCAATTTCTCTCAGTTTGAAACTCCTCTGACAACATTGAATAGAAAGGATCAGGCGTTTTTATGGAATGATTAGTGTCAGGAATATTTTGAGTATCTAAAATAGAATTTGTTCAGTGCTTTGGTAATTTGTCTTCCAGTAGAAGGAGTTCAGTTTGAGGTTTTTTACGATGATTTACATCTGGGGTTAAGTTGTGTTCTAATGCAGTAAAGATCAGTCGTTTCTTATGGGTCTTGGCAGTTAAATCCCCATGAACATAACTATGCCACCCACAATCTTGAGTTGGAAGTAGTGGTATTTTCCCTAAATTTGTGGAGACATTATCTCATTGGTGTTCATTTCATGGTCTTCACCAATCATAAGATCTCAAGGTACGTTTTCTCCCAACATGACTTGAACTTGTGATAGTGTAAGTGGATAGATTTATTATAGGATTATGAATTAAAAATATCATATACACCTGGAAAGGGGAATTTTGTAGCTGATTCACTGAGTAGGAAGTCACGTAGTGATGAAGTGCACGAATTAGGTGATTCTTGGAGGTTGATTGAAGAGTTTTCAACATTACATCTGGATATGGGAGAAGTTTGGGGTAGAGGTTGTCTTTTTCAGATGATGGTGCGGTCATCTTTGGTGCAATAGGTGGAAGAGTCCCATTTAGGGGATCTTGAGGTGGAGCTCTGGAGAGACCGAGTTGTTTGTGGCGAGGTCCCTGATGGTTGGTCAGAGAATTACCAACATTAGGTGTTGTTTTAGGGTAGGATTTTTATTTCTTTATCATTGCATGAGATAGTTCTCAGAGAGTTCTATAGTTCTACATTATAGGTACATCTTGGTGTGAAAAAAATGTACCGAGCTTCGAGGAGTCAGTTTTGGTGGCCTGTGTTAAAGCATGCAGTTGCAGAGTTTGTGTTTCAATGCTTGGTCTTTCAAAAGGAGAAGGCCGAGCACCATATTCCCAGTGGTTTTCTCTAGCCATTATATGTTCCTCAGTAAAAGTGGGAGGAAATATTGATTGAATTTTTTACTCGTTTACCTTGAGCTTAGGGAGGCTATGATACTATATGGGTAGTATTGGATCGTTTGATGAAATCATCCCACTTTATAGTGATCAAGGAGTTGAGCTCAGTGGAGGTTTTGTTAAGATAGTATCTGGAGGAGGTGGTGTGACTCCACAAACTCTCAAGGATGATCATTTACAATCAAGATCCTCATTTTACCTCCTGGGTATGGAGAGGTCTCCAACATGTTTTTGGTTCTCATATATTCTTTAGGACTACTTTTCATCCACAGACGGATGGTCAAAAAAAAAGAACCATCCAGACTCTTGAAGACATGTTGCGCTCTTGTGTCCTAGATTTTGGAGGTTTGTGGATGGGAACCTTCCTTTGGTAGAGTTCCCTTACAACAATAGTTTCCATTCCACCATCTATATGGCTCTATTTGAATCCTTATATGGAAGAACTTTTCATTCTCCATTATGTTGGACTAGGTTCAGAGAGTCAGAAATTATCGGGCTAGAACTAGTAAAGAATACGGCAGAGATGGTTTAGGTGATTCACGAGAGTATGAAGGCAGTGCATGATCATCAGAAGTCCTATGCCGATCATAGGAGGATACCTCTATAGTTTGACGTTGGGGATCACATGTTTCTGAAGGTGGCTCCCTATTGTGGGTAGTGAAGGTTTCATCATGGGAGTAATATCTCTCCCCAGTTTTTTGGACCTTTCGAGGTGTTGGCTCATGTTGGAGCCATGAAATATTGGGTAGCACTTCCCCTATAAATGAGCATGATAAACGATGTTTTCCATGTGTCGAAGCTCCATCATTATCTCCATGATGAATCTCACATCATTAATTCAGGAGAGATCGATGTTGACGATGATGCGACCTTCAAGGAGTGACCTATAGAGATCCAAGAACATAAGGAGAAGGTGTTCTGTGATCATTCTATACCCTTAGTTAGTGTCTTGTGGAAGCATGATGGAATGGATGAGAGTACTTGGGAACATGAGTCACAAATACGTGCTCAGTACCCCAAGCTATTTGATGTTTATCTCTTCTCTTGTAACCTTGTTCCTTTGGTGTTTGTAGACCCTTTCCTATTATGATATGGATTTCTCTTGTTTTTTGTTGCGGCATGATCTCTTTTGTGATGTATCTCCCCTGAGAGAGTGGTTAGGAGTTGGTTGAAGTTTTTTTTGTGGTTTCTCATAATTCCTTTGATGAAGCGGTTGAGCTCCTTTGGTGGTGAGAGCCTTGAGAGGTATCTCAAAGGGTGGTTGTTCGGACCCCTTTTTCCATTTTCTCTCTAGGTTGGTTTTAGATTCTCAAGGGTGAGAATAGTTTGAGAGGTATCTGATGTAATGTCCCGGACCTCTCTGGTCCATTCCTTTGTAAAGATTCGGTGTTTAAGGTGTTCTGGGAGGTCAAAGTGACTTATTTATAACAATTTTGCCAAATTTCCAGTTCTGTGAACATTGTTTCTAGGAAGGTAGGTCATCCAATGGTAGGATTATAGTGTTTCTAGGACTGGTAGGTCATCATCGGTAAGTGTACAGTGTTTCCAGGACCAGTAGGTCATCTATCGGTAGGTGTACAGTTTTTCCAGGACTGGTAGGTCATCAATCGGTAGGTGTAAAATGTTTCTAGAGGACCAGTAGGTTATCTATCGGTAGATGTACAGTGTTTCCAAGACTAGTAGGTTATCTATCGGTAGGTGTAGAGTGTTTCCAGGACTGGTAGGTCATCTATTGGTAGGTGTATAGTGTTTTGAGGACCGGTAGGTCATCTATCGGTAGGTGTACAATGTTTCTAGATCGGTGAGTCATCTATTGGTAGGTGTACACTGTTTCCAAATCGGCGAGTCATCTATTATTAGGTGTATAATGTTTTCAGATTGGTGAGTCATCCATCGGTAGGTGTCCATTGTTCCCATCTTCCTACAGTTTCACCCCTTTGACATTATCCTTGACATAAAATGCATTCAAAGCATTGTTTTAAGGGATTTAAGGTATATTCAAATACCATAACTCCTATCTTAATTTTCCTAAGGGTCTGAGTTCCTTTACTCGGTCAAACCGTGTAGTCTTGACTAGATCCACCTTTAATGGAAAATCTAAACCATATATAAACCACTACCCCATTTAGATTTTCAAAAGGGCCAAGATACCTTCCTCCCTTGTCCTTACTTATCCTTTCTCTTGGTGTGATTAACCCCAAACCTTTGTTCTCAAGGATTTTTGTGATTGTGCCGTCCTTTGATTGTTTCCCCTTAGAGATTTTCCTACTACATGTACACCCCCTATTTTAGTTCAACTAGGAAGTATTGATCTGCCTTCAATATAAGGTATGTTCTACCTCCATTCTTCCAGGTTCCTCAATCTATTTACTCTCATTTCCCCTTTCCATGTGATGGCATGTGATATCCATGTTTCTAATGGAGCTTTCTTGGGTGATGGTCGATGAGGTTGTGCCGTGACATCCTCGGGTGGATGTAGTCATTGTGGGAGAGGTGATAGTGATCCGTTGTGTTGACCCGTTATCATGAAAAGAATGTTGGAAAACTTTTAAGGTAGGGGATTCATGGCCTCTCTATTCTATTTATGTGTAGTCGTAGAGTTAGCATGATTTATCCCACTGTATCATAATGAAATTGACATAATAAATATTTGAACCAGATTAAATAATTAAAATCGATCATATGTTGTTGCTTTATACCATAAAAATGGTTGCCTATTGATTTTCTTGATAGTGTGATATCTATGCTTTCTTTTTTTAGGATGTTGTTCTTGATGGAATTTGGTAAATAACGTAAATCCAAGATTAATTTTGAATTAATTGTCCAAATATAAAGAGACATGTTTAATGAATCTAGTTGTTTTTGTTGTTGTGATTTTATGATAATCTAATGGATGTGGTTATGTATGTTTAAATGAATCGGTTAATTCAATATGGAATAAAGAACTGGTTGTGCAATAAAGATAATTCCTTATAGTCTTCTAAGTTATCTAATTTCTTGTAAAGGCCAAGTGACTTATGCTTTGAAGTTGTGAGTGCTCATTGTGTGTGAAGGCTGAATGTCTTGTTTAGGGATAAGAGCCCAGTTTCTATGTTTTTTTCCTACTACTTATGTTGTGGTATGAGACTAGGATATCTAAGACTGGAGGGATGTTATGGTATGTGAGGGTAGGGAGGCCCAGTGGTTGTGGCGACAATTGACGCCTAGAGTGGCAAGATGCATCGGTTTATGCATGTGGGTGTTGGGGAGGACACTGAGGATTATGGAACGGGTTGAATTTGATCTTACCCGTTGATGTGAAAGTGGTTGTATTTGAATCTGATGTTTTTTTTATCTTCTTTATTTTCCCCACTAATTGAGTTAGATGGTATTTCTTACCCTCCTTCCAAAAGTGGAGAAGAAACGCGGGGTATTCCATATGCTTTTCGTGTTTAGCTTCTCAAGGATGGATGGGTCCATGATTCTGCTATAGGTGGAAAAGACTCGACGGGTAGTTCATCTACTAACTATGTTGAGCCCCTTGCATTTGGTAGCTTAGAATTATTTCTTAAAATACCTTTAAATATGGAAAATGTTAATGTTGTTAAATAAATGAATAAATGATGTTTAACCCATGGGGTTGGAGCTTGCTGAGATGCAATGCTGAGGTTGTGACTTTGAGAAGTCATGGACTTAGTTTGGTTATTCCTGGAGGGCATGGATATTGGTTGGAATGATAATTAAATGTAATGTAGAATTGATAATGGTTAATTAATGTTTAAATAATTAATTAACATAAAGTGAAACTGATAAAAACGGATAAAGTAACTTAATATAGATCTTTAAATTGTTGTGTTCTTATAGGATATCTAGTCTTAGTAATGGAAGTCGGGAGTCTGAGAGCCATTAGCTGCAGTTGATTCAATGACTAGGTTTTTCTCATAGTTTGGTTGTGAGCTATATAATACCATGTACTTTTTGTTCTTCTATACGCTACCCCACCCTGTCAGTTAGGGTGACTAACACCTCATGGATTCTAAGTCCGGGGGGGGGGGGATGTTTTCCCAAACATCCTAGTGAGAGGATGGATGGATGACTACCCCCTTTGGCCCTGCTCTCTTATCTTGGTAGTTACTTGTGCTGGTATGCATGATAGTTAGTTTTCTCCATATATGTGTGAAGAGGGATATAATGGCTTGTGGAAATTTCACACACTTTTATTATGGATATATTTTCCTAAGGAATACTATAGGTATAACATGTATAGGCTGTGATGACTTAAAGATCCTTACTCGGTGTATGGGCTGTAATGGCTTAAGGTTTAATACCCAATGTATGATACACGTTATATGGGATATGGTGGATCCTAGGAAATACCTATTTACTTTTGGTTATGTGGTTGTGGTGGTGAGTTGCATGAGGTGCATGTTGTGGTGTTTCAAATTGGTGTCTACAGGCAAGCCTATTTGGAGAGAGATGCTCAGGACGTGTGACATTGGGGTAAAGTAAAAAAATAGTGGGGAAGTGGTAGTGTAGTACCCTTGATATTTTTTATTATATTATATACTCTTATATGAAATACTTGGTGAGAGTATCCACAATGAGGTTAGGAACTTAGTATGTCTGTTTAGTTGATGAGTTAGTTTCACTTATTGTTCACTATGCTTGAGCATTATTTCTTTATTTTTCATGAGAGGATCTGAGGAGGATCCTACTAAGTATACTATTGTACTCAACCTAAATTATATAAACTATTTTTAGGTCACTTGGAGCAGGTTGGAGATCAGGTTGGTTACTACTAGCTTGGGGTTGCAAGAGCTGTTCGGGCTTCGTGGTCCCTGCCGTTTTACTTTCTTTTGGTACTTTCTGTTTTCCCCTTTCAGTTTTAGTAGTAATTTCATGAAATTACATATGTGCACTCAAGTTTCTTTTACTTTGTGGGTTGAGCAGGATTTTATTGGTTTCTATCTTATCTCTCTCTTTCACATGTGTTCACTTAGAGGGTAATGCCTCCCATATGTGTGTTTACTATACCCCCAGTGCTAGTCACCAACCCAAGGCCTACTGGAGGTAGGACTCGGGGGTCACTATCTCTCTTCTCCCATTACCAGCCTAGAAAGGGTTCACTTTGTGGGGAGGGGGTCATGAAACTTTCAAGTATAATTCAGTTTATATGCTATGCCAAACCATTCTATTGGGGTGTTTCCTTAACGATCTGACGTCTAATAACCCCTTTTGACTCACAAAATTGGATAAGGTCTGTAGTGAATCTGTTTTTTTCCTTTAAAATATATTATGAAATAATTTCAAATCCAGGAGTTGGGACAACGTGAGACTCCAAGGCCCGATGAGCCTGAAATTGAAATTATAAAAATATTAAATATATTAACATCACACCCACATAGTTTTTCTAAAAAAGTGTAATAACTCCCGAATGTATTCTTGTATCAGAAATCAGAGACCACAGTTAAATCTGTAATGTGGGATTTTCCCTAGGTGCAACCTAAGGTTGGTCAGCACTAGATATCCAGTTGAGGAAATCATTGGTGGCGTGTTTAATTAAAATAAATAATTAAATTTATTTATTTTATTTTAAATTCCCATGACTTATTACCTATATAAATACCTCACTATAACAATTCTTCAGGATTATCCACATAAAATCTCGATGAATTGATAGGATATCTTAGAGTTCTTATTAGTGGATCAAGATTGGAGGATGATGAGTGATTAGATTGAGGTAGATCAAGAGGCAGTGAGAACATTAGGTCTTTTTCATCCATGGTGAATGATTTATCCACCAATGATTGATCCAAATCAAGGTAGAACTCAACAATTATTTTTTTCTCCCTTTTTATTAGATTGTAAAAGCATGGATTTGATTTGTGATTAGTTGATCCTTCACATGATCCCATTTTAATAAATTGAATTATTGTTTCAATTTATTTATTTTGGCATGATCTCACCCTTGATATCCCTAATTTATGATCATTGGACCATAACTCTTGTCCAATGATGATTACAACTTTGTTCTTATTCTTTTTGTTAATTCAAAATGGTTAATTACATATGGTATAGAGGGGGGGGGGGATAGACTAGATTAAAAAATTCTTATAGAAATAGATTAATTATTTAAACTAATTGTTAACATTAATTAAGAGATTCAATTTACAATGTAATAAAAGAAAGAGCATAAAGGTGTTTTTTATAGTAGTTTGCTCCAAAGTGGGACTAATATACTCTAATAATTCTCTACTTGATTATAACTATGTTTAACAGTAACTAATTTTTAAAAGGGAATCATAACCCAATTAAAAAAATCATTTTCTACAAAGTAGAGGGATAACCATTGACACACTAACATTTGTATGGGGAGTCACAACCCAAATACAACACTAAATTTAGAATATGATATTCACAACCCGAATGGTCCTAAATTTAGAATAAAAAAGTTACAACCCAAAGAAGATAAGAAGAAATTCCTTTTTATGTAAAAGTATAAACAAAAAATAGAGTGTATGTGAAAGATATGGGAAGAAGTATTATAGACACAAGGAACCAGGTGAAGTAGAATACAAACAAAGAAATCATGGCTACTGGTTCTTGAGAAACATGGATGTCTCGTCAAGTCAGTAGTTTTTAGAAGTTTTTATTCATCACTTGAGAGATCATTCAGTTGTAGAAAGAGTGATCACACATGACTGGTTTATAGAACACTTCAAAGTTTAGTGTAGAGTTCTTTTGATTCTTAAAGCTTCATGTTCTCGTATATAATATTGGTATCATGTATATCCTTTAAATGCATCTAAAAGTCTTTAAATATAATATGTAAATACTAACATACCAATATCCACTTAGGTAAAATAATTCAAATTCAAAGCAGATAATTATCCAGGAGAAAGACAATTATCATATGAATAATCATAAAAACAATCATTTGAATTCAAAAATTAAAGATTGATTTAAACCATTTTTAATTACCCATTAAATGATCCAACATGATTACATAATAATAGGTTAATGCAGTTATATAAAACTCATAAAATAATTTAACTATTTAAATCCAAATTTTAAATACATTCTAATTTAATGTAGTGCATAATTTAAAAATTAATTATAATGATTTAAATCCCACAAAATGAGTTTGAATAAATTTAATTTAATTTAAATATTAACTTTAAAAATTATAAGTCAAATAAATTAACTCAGAATATTAAAACATAAATATTCTAAATACATGATGTATATGGTCTGCAAGAATAATGAATAAATTTAATAACATTTTAAAATTATTTAAAATATTTCTAAGATGATTCTCATGATATTCGTATAATATATATTAATTTTATAAATTAATAAAACAATTAAAACTATTAAAATAAACATGCATTTAATGATATTATAAAAAATTATGAAAAGCAGAGCATGCATAAAATTCCAGATTGAAGCGTGTGGAAAGTGATCATGCAGTCGGTATGCTTACCATGTCATGTAGTTAGATCAAGTGTTATTATAGTCAACATACTAACCATGTGAAGAATATAACATGCAATCACTTGATAAAATGCACGGTCACTATACTGACCGTGAAAACAACATGCAGTCGCTTCTTGATATATCATGAGATCAGTTGTTATAACTTGCTATAGGTATACATACCATGCATGGTCAGTTGTGTTACTATATAAATCACCAATGGTCTACCAAACTACCATAAAATATTAATGTGTTTTAATCGCATGGAGATGCACACATAATGCATGGATAAAGGAGATATCCTGAAGCAGATCGCTGAATTAGGGTAAAAGAGGTACCTATTTAGGTGCTTTGTGCACATATAAATGCTACATGACATTTTCATACTTCAATATCCATGATTTATCAATCCACAGATTGCTTGGGGGGGTTTCCAGCTGAAACAACAAAGCTCCAGTATAGTTTCATGAGGTGGTGTACAATAGGTGATTCATGAATTGTAAGTTGAGAATGAAGGTTCAAGGAAAAAAAAGTTTTCACATGCAGTAAGTTGGAGGAAGGTTTCACGGTAGTCAGAGTTTTCTTATGTGGTAAGGTGGAGGAAAGATTTATGGTAGTTTGAGAAAAAATCTAGAAATCATCTTCATAACAGACTTTAGATAATTTTTAGCCCACATAAAAATCAGAATTAGATGTTGCACCAGAAGAATTAAATGTATATAATCTGAAGATATTTCCAATAGATAAAAATTGATTCAATATGATATATATATAAAGAGATATTATTGAAAAATAGTGAAGAATATTATCTGAAAATTGTACAAAAAATGATAAAAAAATTGCAGTACTTAGACCTATTATTGAGGTATCTAAATGACATTTTCAGACTTTTATGCAGTTGAATGAAATGCATATAAATGTATTATATTTACAACTCAAAAAATGGTGTATGATTTTGATGTAAATCATAAGATATATAAAATAAATATAGAATAAACATTATTACGGAAATTTTAAACATACAAAATTGTTTCCAAAACTTTGGTGATTTTTTAGACAAATTAAATAGAAAATTCAGACTTTCATTTATTTTAATTAAATGTAAAATGAAGTGTTATATATCTAATATAATAATTTGTTCAATGATATAAGCTATATAACTCATTTTATAATAGAATAAATAAATAAAACTTTAAAACTCTATAAATAGAATATTTTTATTGAAACCAAAAGCATGCACTGTATTCAAACCAAAATTAGAACATTTTAGAGTCTAAATTAGACTCCATTATAGTTAAATAAAAGTTATATAAACTTCTTATATTTTAAATCAAACCATAATTACAAAAATAAAATCAATCTAACTCAAGATATATTAAAAACACCAATAGGTAATAAAAAATAATTTTCATAGGAAACAATGAAAGAGTTTTGTAATATTAAAAAATATAAATATTAATAAATAAAAACAAAATACCAAAAAAATATATTAAATAACAACATACTACCAAAAAACTCCCAATTTTTGAAAATTAAAAAACCAATACATGATTTTATAAAATCTCTCAACCTTATTGAAATTTTTGAAAAAGAAAATATTTAAGAAATATAAAAAAACAATTTGAAAAAGAAAAAACCCCCCATAATTAGTGAATATTAAAGTAAGTTAAAAAAATAATATATTATTTTCAAAATAATTTTCTAATATACCAAGTTCAAATTTCAATTTCTCAAACTTTGTAGAATCCAAAGGTTTGGTAAAAAAATCTTCCAATCAATTTTCAGTTGAAATATATTCAAGAATAATATCTTTTTTATTAACATAATATCGAAGAAAATGAAAATTCATGTCTATATACTTATTTCTAGAAGTAATCAAAGGGTTATTTAAAATAGAAACAACATAATAATTATCACAATAAATAGGAGTTCTTTTAAAAGTAAAACCATAGTTAGAAATTTTTTGATTTAATCTATAAAGATTGAGAGCAATAAGATGCAACACAGATATAATCACTTTAGGTTGTTGACAAAGTAATAGAGTTTTTTTCTTGAAATCCAAGAAACTAAATTCTTACTAAGAAAGTGACATATATCTGATTTTCTCTTTCTATCAAGTTGACATCCTCAAAAATCAGAGTTAGAATAACTAATCAATTTTTTTGTCTAGAATAAAATAATCTATAATTAATAGTTCCTTTAACATATCTAATAACATGATTAACAAATTTTAAGTGTGATTCCTTAAGATAATATTGGAATATATCATATAAAAAACACTAAATATAATATCAAGTCTAGAATTAGTTAAATACAATAAACTTCCAACCATTCCTTAAAAGAATTTAGATTCAATATATTTTCTAGAAACATCAGAATCAAATTTACAAGAAATAATCATACAGGTTTTATAAGATTTACAATAATTAAGACCAAATCATTTGAATAAATCCTTAATATATTTATATTGATTCAAAAATATTCTATCATTTTTTTTGAAAAATTTAAAGTATCATAAATAATTTCAATTCTCCCATAAGATTCACGTCAAATTCACTTTCCATCCAAATTGAAAACTATTTATAAAGAAAATCATTTGAAGATCCAAAAACAATATCATAAACACAAATTTTTACAATTAAAATATCATTTTAAATCCTTTTAATAAATTTTTTTTGATCTAATTTACCCTTATAAAAATAATTGTTTAATAAAAATATTGTAAGTCTATCTTACCAAGCACGAGGTGCTTGATTAAGATCATATAAATCTTTTTATTACTTAAAAACAATATTATAAAAATTTTTATTTTAAAAAATATGGGGTTGATAAATATAAAATTCTTCAAAAATAAAACCATTTGAAATCAAACTTTTCACATCCATTTGAAATAATTTAAATCCCTAAAAAGAAGAAAAATATAATAAAATTATAATTGATTGAATTATAGATACAGGATCAAAAGATTCATCTAAATCTATACCTTATTCTTGACAATAAACTTGAGTAACAAGTCTAGCTTTATTTTTAATAATTTGTCCATATACATCCATATTTAAATCCATATAGTTTCAATAAAATTCTTGTCTTTATGGGGCTTAACTAAAGTTAAAAAATTATTTTTATAAGATTGATTAAGTTCATCATGCATAGAAATAATCCAATTAGAATCATTTAAAGCATCATATATATTATTAGGAACAAAATTAGAAAAAGGAATAATCTAAACAAAAATTTAAAACAAAGTTTCTAGTTTTAATATCAGAATCGATATTACCAATAAAATTGTCAACAAGATGATCTCTATGATTCTTCAATTATTTAGGGCCAGGTCAGGAAGGAGTGTGCTCCCACTCAATTGATTCATCATTTTACTAAGGTTTTTTCACTAAAATTAAAATATCTAAAATCGTCATAAAAAACATTATAATTAGAAATCAATTTCACATTATTTTCATGAAACATAACATGAAAAGATTCTTCAGTAACCATAGTTATTTTATTATAAACTATATAAGATTTAATATTATTAGAATAATAAAGAAAAATGGTCTTATCACTTTTAACTTAAAATTTATCTAAATTATCCATTGAATTTAAAATAAAAAATTTTACAACCAAAAACTCCAAAATAACCAGCTTTAGGATTTTTATCTTTAAACAATTAATAAGAAGTTTTTCTTTATCAAAGTTATAAGAATAATTATATTTGAAATATAAAAAGTGTAAAAAATGGATTCATCCTAAAAATTATCTAGGAAAATTATATTCACTTAACATAGTTTTGTCCATTTCAATAAGAGTTTTATTTTTCTGTTCTATAACACCATTTTTCTATATGATGTTCTAAAAACAGAAAAATTATGAAAATAACCATTATTTTCACAAATTTTTCAAATTCTAAATTATGAAATTCACATTCTTTATCATTACATATAGAAATAATCATACAACTTTTTCATTTTTGAAATAAATTATAAAAATAAATAAATCTAGAAAAAGTATCATTTTTATGTGCAATAAAGTAAACCCATGTAAATCTAATATAATCATAAAAAATAACTAAAGTATATTTATTTCCTCTAAGACTATAAATTTTAGTAGGATAAAATAAATCAATATGTATTAACTATAAAGTTATATTAGTACTTATTATATTGATAGGCCTGAAAGAGACTTTGTGTTGTTTACCTTTCATGAAAGCATCACAAACATGAAATTGTTATTTCTTCATAGTAGCTAAATATAAAACATTTTCTTATTTAGAGAGCTTATGTAATATTCTAAAATTAACATGACCTAATCATATATGATATAGAATGAAATCACTCTACACAACATTCAAACACTTAACATGTTGAACAGTTAGTTCAGTAAAATCAATAATATAAATATTTTATTTACAATTAGCATTGAATAATAAAGAGTCATATTTAAAAACTAAACACTTATCATATTGAAATTTCATTTCCATTCCATAATAAAATAATTTAGATATTCTAATTAAATTATGTTTTAATCCTTCAATAAATAAAACTTTAAAAATAATGGTAAAATTAGAAATACCAACTTTACCAAAACCTTTTACTTTGCCTTTGAAATTATCTCCAAATGTAATAGCACCTTCATCAAATTTATTTTAAGTGGTAAAAATTAATGGGTATATAGTCATATTCATATAGAATCCACTATCTATGTACCATATTTTGTTCTTGATACATCCAAGTAATTTTTCTTATAAAAATAAATTAATTGACAATTTTTGCACCCAAGATACTTTGGGTCCAATTAGATTCATAATATAATTTTTAGGTACCCACACAGAATTTAAACAAGTATTGTATGGTACTCTAGATTACAAATATTTATAAATATAAGTCTTTATAAATCTTAAATCCAGTTTAAATCTAAGAGAATAATCATTTTCATAGTGACCTTTCATACCACATTTAAAACATGTAATAGTAGAAGTAAAACCATTTTTAATTTTCAGAAAATGATTTTGACACTTTTTTGGTAATATTATATCATAACCAAAACCATATTTTATTAATTTATTTTATTAAAATACATCATTTTATGATATTTTTCATGACCTTGAATAAAACAAGAATTTTTTTTAATACTTTCAACTCCCCGTTTTAAATTTTTATTCAAATATTGAGCAGATTTCAAATTTTCATAAATTGTATAATGATAAAGAGAAGTTGTATTCATTAATTTTTTATTTTATTGTAAAATAAATTTATTTTTTGAAATAAGTTTTTTTATTATTTTCCTTAATCTTATTATATAAATCAAGATAATTGAAAATGAATTTTCTCAATCTTTCAATTTCTTCATTTAATTCAAAAAAAATTGGATTTTCAGAATCATAATCAGAATTAGAATAACTAGAATAAAAACTATAATCAGAAACCTCATTCATAGATTCCATAAATAAAAATTTAGCATATTCTTTATCATTTTTATATTGTTCACTAGAATCAAAATCTTCAGTACAACTTCAAATAGTTGTCAATGTCTTTTTGACCTTCTTTTTGTATTTTTCTTTATTATTTAGTTTTGGACATTCGAGCTTGATATGACCTTTCTTTTTTATATTCAAAATAAGTAACATCTGAAGCATTATAATTAGTATTTCCTTTCTTATCTCCCTTGAATTTTTCCTTATGAGGGTTTCTATAAAGTCATTTCTTGAATACTTTATTTTTCATTCTTCATAGACTCCAATCAAAATCTGAGCTATATCATATTTTTCACTATCCTATAGTTCAGAATTAGAATAGTTAGTAGTAATAACATTCACAAACTTAAACGACACACCTTGTCTTTTTGTTATCTCTTCTTCAACTATGTTATTTAGTTCTAGTTCAAACTCCATCAGTAACCGAATGAATTCATCAAGAGTTTACTCTTTAAAGTTCTTGATTTCATTAATGAAATCCATATTTTCATTCCATTTATTTGTTAGTTTTTGTAGGAATAATTCAAAAAGTACTGGGTTTTCCAATGCTTCTCTAAGGTAATTCATTTTATTCATAATTATTGTGAATCAGTGGAACATTTGATTTATAGTTTCATATTTACCCATTTTGAAGTCTTGGTTGTCAGGTCGAAGCATTCCAAGTTTGGTTCATATAATTTTTTTGAGATAAGGTGAGTAACTTGAAGAATATTATATATCTTATGAGCTATCTTACAAGTATATACATGACTAAAAACACTTCTGTTAATATCACAATATAAGATATTTACATCTTTATAATTTAAAACATATCTAGAAGCGGTGTTACATGTAAGAGTGTCTAAGTCACCTTATTGTAGTGTGTATGATTTTCCATGATGGGACAATGTTTTATGATTAATTGTTTTTGGTATGCCTCCTTTATAGATCACTAATATCCATAATAATTTCCATCAAAGTGAGGTGTCTTCTGAGGAATCCAAGCATCATTGAAATTCACTCATGCCATCTTAAAGATCATGTCCTTAGACCATGAGGTTTATGAATAGGTTAGCATAATAAAATATAAACATACTGGGGGTTTAATATACTATATTAAAAAATTATTATAGAAATATATTAATTATTTAAACTAATTGTTACTGTTAGCTAAGAGTGTCAATTTGCAGTGGAATAAAAGAAATAACACAAGGATGTTTTTTATATTACTTTAGTCCAAAGTGTGTCTACTCTAATTTTTTACCTCTATACTTGATGGAAGATAAATTGTGCACTAACTTATTTTTAAAGTGGATTCATAACCATATTATAAAAATCATTTTCTACAAAATGGGGGGATAACCACCGACACACTAACTTTTGTATGAGGATTCACAACCCAAATACAATATTGAATTTAGAATATGGGAGTCACAACCCAAATGGTCCTAAATTTAGAATTTGGGATTTAAAACCTAAAGAATATAAGAATAAATTCTTTTGTATGAAAAAGAATAAATAGAAAATAGAGTGTACGTGAAAGAGATGAGAAAAAGTGCTACAGACATAAGAAGCCAGACGAAGTAGAATATAAATAAAGCAAAGGTATTGGTTCTTGAGAAATGTGGATGTATCTTCAATGAATCAATTTTTATAGAAGTTTTCATTCAACACTTGATAGATCATCTAGTAGTAGAAAGAATGATCACACAAGACCAGTTTGTATAACACTTTAAATTTCAGTGTAGCATGCTTTTGATTATCAAAGGTTCAAGTTCTCATAGATCATCTCGGTATCATGTATATCCTTTGAATGCATCTTTAAATCTTTAAATAGAATCACTATATACTAACAAACCAACATACACCCAAGTAAAACAATTCAAATTCAAAATAAATAATTATCTAGGAGAGAAAAAATTATCATTCAAATAATCATAACAATAAAACTTTGAATTAAAAAATTAAAGACCAATTCAAAGAGTTTTTAATTTCCTGTTAAATGATTCAACATGATTCCATAATAATAGGCCAAGATATTTCCATAAAAATCCTAAAATAATTTGACTATTTAAATTCAAATTTTAAATACATTCTAATTTAATACAGTGCATAATTTTAAAATAATTATATTTCTTTAAATCCCAAAAAATGAGTTTGGATAAATTCAATGTCATTTAAATATTAACTTATAAAAGAATAAGTCAAATTAATTTACTCAGACTATTAAAACATAAATATTCCAAATATATGTTTTATGTGTTACACAAGAATAATTAATAAATTTAATAACATTTTTAAACTATTTAAAATATTTCTAAAATTCTTTACATGGAATTCATATAACATATATTTATTTCATAAATTAATAAAACACTTAAAATAATTAAAATAAACACATAGTTAATGATATTATAAAAAATGATGAAAAGAATACCATGTATAAAATTCCAAATTGAAGGGGAAAAAAATAAGTAAAGGAAATAACTGACCGTACATGGAAAGTGGTTATGTGGTCGGTATACTTACCATGTCGTGTGGTCGGTTTAAGTATTATTGTAATCACCAAATTGACCGTGTGATGAATATAACATGCAGTCACTTGATAACACATACAATCACTATACTGACCATGCAAACAACATGCAGTCACTTCTTGATATATCATGCAATTAGTTTTTATAACTTTCAGTCAGTATGATGACCATTCATGGTCATTTGTGTTATCATATAAAGCACTGAAAGTCTACCAAACTACCCTGAAAGATAAATTTATTGTCAACACATGGAGATGCACACATAGTGCATGGAAAAAAGAGCTTTCCTAAAGCTGATTAATGATATGAAGTCATAAATGTAGCTATTTAGGTGTGTTGTGCATGTGGAAAGTTGAATGAAATTTTCATACTTCAATATCCATGGTTTAACAATATAGAAATTGTATAAGGGAGTTTCCAAATGAAAAATTAAAGCTTTTTTATATATTCATAAGGTGGTGTATAGTAGGTGATGTATTATTGGTAGATTGATAATGAAGGTTCATGGTAGACATAGTTTTCTCATGCGGTATAATGGAGGAAGGATTCATAGTAGGTAGAGTTTTCTCATATAGTAAGGTGTAGGAATGCTTCATGGTAGGTTGAGAAAAGAATCTAGAAATCAACTTCATAACAGACTTCAGATATTTTTTTTCCAATCTAAACATCATAATTAGATATTGATCTAGAAGACTTAAATGTATATAATCTTTATATATTTCCAACAGATGAAAAAAAACTTCAATATAATTTGTATATCAATATATATGATCAAAAAATAGCGAATAACATGATCTAAAAACATTATAAAAAATGTTGAAAGAATTGTAGTAGTTCATCCTATTTTTGAGGTGTATAAATGACATTTTTAGACTTTCATTTAGTTACATGAAATACATATAAATGTATTATATTTCCAATGTGAAAAAATAGTGTGATTCTAATGTGTATAATGAGATATATCAAATAAATACATAAGAAAAATTATTCTAGAAATTTTAAATTTATATAATTGTTCTATAAAATTTGGTGATTTTTAGACCACTTAAACAACAAATTTTTACTTCCACTTAGTTTAATGAAATGTAAAAAATGTTTTATATATCCAACAAAATAATTATTTCAAAGATCCGAGCTATATAACTCAAGTTATAATTGAATAACTAAATAAAACTTTAAAACTATATAAACAAAATATTTTTGTTAAAACCAAAAGCATGCACTATGTTTGAACCAAAATGAGAACATTTTATAGACTGAATTAGACTTTACCATTGTTTAATAAAAGTTAGATAAAATTATTATCTTTCAAATAAAATAGTAATTATAATAATACAATCACTATAAATAAGGATATAATAAAAATACCAAGAGGTAATAAAAAATGATTTTGACATGAAATAATGAAATATTTTTGTAATATTAAAAAATATAAAATAATAATAAATAACAACAAACACCCAATAATAATAATAAATAACAAAAAACTCCCAACACTTTTCCCCACCTGTTTTTCACATTCTTCACCGTCATCCAATGGGGTCGCATTTTAAAATTGTTGGGGTGGGTTCAAGCATGATCAAACCACCAAATTCATTGTGGTTGTGCAAAAAATGAGAGAGATAGTGTTTTACAGGTGGATCAAGTCACATTATTGGATTTGAGAGATAGTGATGCAGATAGTGGCCTAGTTTGGATCGAAACCCATGGGAGGCGCGACAAATCTTCGACGAGTCATCGGATTTATGATTTATAGCCATCAAAGGTTGGGAATCGATGGATGGAAGTGTCTTCCACCAATTTTGGGTAGTCAATAGGAATAGAAGTCGATGGTGGAAGAAGATCTAAATTTGCATAAAGAATACGAGGATTCTGTAAAAACCCAACCACATGCCATGTAGTGTGGAAGAAAAAACAGTGTGTGTTCTAGAATTCTATATTATCTAGGGGTTTCAAGTGAGTTAAGGGTGACAAATCATGTGTCGGGACCCACATTCTATGTACCCTTACCCTGGAAGCCAAGCCATGTGCCACCTGAATATGCCCAGGACCCTAGATAGTCATACATGATGTGTTCTATGTGGAAACACTATGTACCATAACATAGATTCCCAAGTCGTGTCTATGGAAGGACATGCCCAAGTGTCGAGGTGAGGTTACACGTTGTGTGACCCGTCATACATGCCTTGTATCCCTTTTTTCCCCACAAAATTTCTTTCTCTTGTATCTCCTTTATAGAGACTTGGATTTTGGCCCATGAGTAGACTATCCAGAGTTTTTTTATATAGAAATATATGGTGTCCTTCATTGTGGAATATGAGATATGATACAAGATGTTCCAAGAATGATACTTATTTAGGCGACACTTAGAAATGGTAGTGATCAGGATAGGATCATCAAAGAGATGCCGAGGTTGGAACTCCCCTATCACACCAGAGTGCAGGTCTCCCATACTCTTTATATAGGTAGAGTTATAAATACTCTATACTAGGTGTGGTTACTCTATCTATAGAGTGGTACTTCCCCATATTTAAGTTCTGGCAGTGTGTGGTCCCTCTATAAGAGTTGTATATCCCTTGGTTGTGGAGTGCAGTAGTGAGGAGCTGGCCCATCCATACAAATTATAGTGAGGTTGAGTTTTATGATGGGAATCAGATATGGACATTTGAAGCTTCAGGTAAACTCATCAAATTTGGATAGGCTATGAGATGGAGATCCCCTTTCTCTCTTATCTAGATTTCTTTATGATCATATATATTAGGTTTCATTTCCCTCTTTATTTGGGTTGAGATGAACTTCTTTTGTATATTTCTATTTCATTCTTTATGGTTTTTGAGTCATCCTACTGGGTGTGTATATAATCATCCCTATATGGGATTTTCCCACACATTTCATGTCTTATACAAATAAAGAACAAATCAATAGTGACATCAATAGATATTAGGGATAATTGAGTGCACTGACCATATATGGTGGTCAGGACTTGGAGATCAGAATCCAAGTTCTCTCAATTTTTCTTTATTCCATTTTTTTTCCAGGTTGAGACTTCCTTTTTGGTTGGGTGTGTATTGTCCCCCTTTTCATTTTTTCCTGCATCCTACTCTGATGTATTTCCTAGAGTTTATTTCATGCATGATTTTAATCTATATATTACAATATTTTATTATTAATATGCACTTTGGCATAGAGATGATGGTGTGTGTTCATACATGTATATTAGGTAAAGGAATATCATGTTAGTTATTAATTATCAACTCCTATTTCCATCCCCTGGTCTATTAAAGGTGGGATTGGGTTTATAGTAGCTTGAACCTCTACCATCCAGACATTACCTAGTGGATCAGGTCATTATAGAGTGGTATTAGAGGTGGTTTATCCTTGGGTCAGTGTTGGATTTTTACCCATGGTGAGGATTTCTTTGGTTACTTAAGACACTGAGTTCAAGTGTCTTGAGTGTTGATTTCTGGCCAGGGAACTTAGTGTTGGTGCAGTGGCCGATGTATCCATGCATCAGGGCTCTGACTATTTTCTTGTCAACTCAACATACCGAGACATTGGTTGTAGGGAAAAATGGTACATGCATCATATAGGATTGATTCATTTGACTGTATTTCTTGAGTCATCTCTCCACATATATTCTCATGTTACCATGGTATGTCTTGTTAAATTTTCATGATGCCTCCATGAAGATATCCATCTAGGTTACCGATATAGAATTGTGACAATGATCTATTGAGTGATGAGGCCTTGGTTTAGGGTCCATCTCATGAGGTGTTTCCTATAGGAAGGTAGGGAGAAACACCCCTACCCACCAAGTAGTAAATAGTACCAAGAGTTCAGGATGAGGGTGCACGCATGCTTAGCACACTACACGAGTTCCATCACCAGAGGCTATTGAGGTTCCATAGTGAGCCAAATCCATAGGTAGTAGAGGATTGGATTGAGTTAGTGGTTCAAGTATTCAAGCTGTTCCAGACCCTGACTAATCAGATGGTTACACTGGAAGACGGTTTTTATAGGGATCAGTAGGGAACTGTTGGTGTCTAGTCATGTAAACTCATGATGAGGTGATGCTCTCATGGTCTGAATTATATAATCTATTTTTTGAGGCTTATTTCCCTTCATGGTTGCACTGAGTTCAGATCCAGGAGCTTCTTGAGATAGAGCAGGGTAGTATGGTAGTTGTTGAGTATGATATGAGATTCACTGACCTCATGTGATACTTCCTTGATACGATGTGAGTTGGATTATTTTAGGTGAGGAAGTTTGATCAGGGTCTCCATAGAGACATTTGAGCCAGTGTGGTATCCTTATGCCTTCCCACTTATATTGGAGAGATAGAAAAATATCTGGTGACTGAGAGATTTCTAGTATAGGGATGTCGGGTAGTTGGAGTCAACATTAGGAATCATGTAGTTGATTCATCTGCAATAAGAATCAAGCGTCAGATGTTGAGGTCTTGATAAAGGAGTCATTCTCATTCTCAGACTCATACATGAGGATTTGTGGCTCAGGGATTTCATAGAGGATCTAGTCAGCCTAGAGATGGGTGATGTTATGCTTGTAATGGGAAAAGTCAATTGGATCATGAGTTCCCAACCCATTTTTCTAAGAAATATAGATATACGGTGGATGGACCCCATTTAAGAGGCCACACTATGATCAGGGATCTCCCAAACATGTCCAGGGAAACCCTCAGGGAGGTAGTTCTGAAAGAGGAGTAGGTGGAGTTTTGTAGGGAGAATTTGGTGGACAAAACACTATGAGATTCTACAAACACCACCACCAAGTGGCCCACATCAGGCCCAGGGAGATGGTGGTCAAGGATGGGGATAGTTGTAGGCCATGGAGGGATATTACCAAGTCATACATGAGATAATACGAGGTACAATATGTGTTTATTATACTCTTGAATCAGTACTATTATACATAGGTTCAATTCATTCCATTATCTATTTATTCTTGGTGTGATATCTAGAGATTGCACTTGATAATTTATCCCAACAGCTACAGCTAGAGGTTCCAATAGGGAGTGATTATTCGATATCAATTATTTTCTAGTAGTGTGGGATATCTCTTGGTGGAGAGTGTTTTTCACAAGACCTCTTGGTTATCATGATGAAACCTTATGATGTCATCTTGGGTATAGACTAGTTATCCATGGTTTGGGTCGAGATCGACTATCATCGAAGAAGATCAAGATTCATTTGGATATATAGGATGATATTATCCTTTGTGGGTGATAGAGATCTCATGGCTAATTGAGTATATTTTTTGAGCAGGAAACTGTAACCCATCACCCATCAGTTGGTGAGTTTAGCCCTTGGAACATTGGGCTATTTAGACATCTGGATTCCTTCAGTAGTGGTGGACTTTATGGATGTATTCCCTGAGGATGTTTTGAGACTACCTCCATAGTGGGAGATAGAATTATATATCAACTTTCACCCTGGGACCATGAAAATATATTTAGTGGCATATCAGATAGCCCCTATTGAGCTTTGGGAGATGAAGGTGTTATTGGAAGACCTTCAAGAGAAGGGATTTATTATAACCAGTGTGTCCCCCTAGGTAGCTCTAGTGTTTTTCATGAAAAATGAGAACAATATCTTGAGGATTTGTGTTGAATATCATCTCCCAAATCAGGTAATAATAAAGAAAAAGTATCCATTTCCGAGGATTTATGACCACTTTGACCAGTTGCGAGGAAAGATTTGGTTCTTGAAGATCAATCTCAGGCTCGACTACCACTGGTTGAGGGTTTATGAGACTGATATTATGAAGACTACATTCTAATGTATCTATATACACTATGAGTTCCTGGTGATTCCTTTCAGTGTGATGAATTCCCCCTTTGTGTTTATGGATTTGATGAATCATATCTTCCATCCATACATGGACTGGGTTTTGGTTGTCATCATAAATGATATACTCATTTACTCTATGTTAGAATAGGATCATACAAAGAATTCAAGGATGGTCCTAGAATAACTCTAGGAGAAATATCTTTATGTTAATCATTTAATGTTCCAATTTTGGATTCATGAGGTTTACTTTCCAGGCCATGTTATTTTTGTGTACGTTTTAGCTATAGACCTGAAAAAGATTGATGCAGTGCTTTCTTGGGTTCCACCCAATAGCATGTTAGATGTGTAGAGTTTTCTTATCTTAGTGGGTTATTATAGGGGGTTTGTGCCTAAATTTTCCATGGTAGCAACCCCATTGATCACCTTAACGTAGAAAGGGTATCTGTTTAACAAGATCTAGCAGTGTAGGGGAGCCTTTGAAAAGTTTAGAATGAGGTTGAATAATGCTACTATGTTGATACTACTAGAGGATTTCATGGAGTTTGTATTATTTTTTGATTCCTTGGGAGCTGGAATCAGTTTCATATTGATGTAGAGACAAACAGTAATCGCTTATGGGTCAAGGAAGTTGAGACATCATGATAATAACTACACTACTCCCTAATTAGAGTTGGAAGCAATAGTATTTTCTATGAAGATGTGGAGGCCCTATCATCTGGGAGAGTGCTTTTTTGTTTACTTAGACCATTAGAGTATTAGGTATCTCTTTACTAAGAGAGATCTTAACCTGAGATAGAGGTACTGTTTGGAGTTCCTATAGGAATATGACTTTGAGAAAGTATATACTCCTAGAAAGGGAAACATGGTGGTAGATGAACTTAACAGGAGATCCCATGCACACATGGTATAGTAGGAATATGATTAGTTGTCTTGTTTTCAGCTGGCCCTTATGAAGAAGAGCGGTTAATATTTTCTTCAGTTGATGATGTTGACTCCTTTACTCCTTTAGCATGTAATAGAGGCTCAGTTGGGATACATTGACTATATGGTTCTTCATGACTAGATATCCTCAGGGTATGCACTATATTGATTCTATGTTGTAGGGGAGCATGTTATCCTATTTTTGGATACAAGTAGTGGTTCTAGTTGCGATGTGAGAGGAGGTGATGAGGGAGTTTCATACATCTCCTTTGGTTGTACATCATAGAGTGGAAAAGATGTACAAGGACCTTTAGTGGTAGTTTTGGTGGGATGGAATGAGGTGGAGCGTAGCCAAGTTTGTCTCTCAGTGTCTCATATGTCATAAAGTGAAGGATGAGCACCCAGTTTTGGTAGGTTTGACAAAACCTTTTGATTTCTTGGAGTAGAAATGGGAAAAAATATCCATTGACTTTGTGATGAGGCTTCTATGGAAAATGAGAGGCCAAGATTCCATCTGGGTGATAGTTGACTGACTTACCAAGTTGATGCATTTCCTTACTATTAGGGAGAAGAGTTTGGTGGAGAGTTTTTGGAAGTTGTAAGTGCGGGATGTAATCTAAATCCATCAGGGTACCCTTGATTATTATCTGTAACCATGATGCATGGTTCACATCATGATTTTAAAAAGGATTGTAAGAGATATTCAGGATCCAGTTGAGTATGAGTACAACATTTCACTCCTATAAGGATGAAAATACTGAGTGAACTATCTAGGTGTTATAAGATATATTGAGGGCTTGTGTTTTAGACTCTGTCTAAATCTGGGAGGATCACTTACCATTGTTAAAGTTGTATTATAATAAGAGTTATCACTCTACTATCGACATGACACCTTTTGAGGCCCTATACATAATACCCTACAAGTCACCCTTATGTTGGACTAAGATTGGTGAGATATCACTTTTTGGGTCATAAATGGTGTAGGCGATGACAATGATGGTTCTTGTGATCTGGGGGCATATAAGGATATCCCAAATCTGATATAAATCTTACACCAATCAATGTCATAATCCCTTGGAGTTTGAGAAGGGTTTTCCTAAGAATATACCCATGATGAGGATTGTGGAGGTTTGGATGGGGTGAAAATCTATCCTTGAGGTTCATTAGGCCATTCTTGATCCCTCAGAGAGTTGGTGAGGTTTCTTACCACCCAGACTTACCCCCACAGTTTCATCGAGTGCATGATGTCTTCTATGTGTTGAAATTGAGGAGGTATGTGAATGACCCATTTCATATCATCAACTAGGGTGAGACATATATCAAGGATGGTTCCACCTCACAAAGTACCTAATGGAGATCAAAGATTGGTAGGATAAGATCCTGCGAGGATGAACCATTCACTTGGTTTGTGTGTTGTGGCAGCACGGGAGTGTGTAAGAGAGCTCCTGGGAGCAAGAGAGACAAATGCGGCTTAGTATCTCCACCTTTTATTTAGCTGGTAATTTTTAGAGTGAAAATACTTGAAGGAGAGGTGAATGTAGTGACTCTATTTTTTCCTTGTAAGAATTTGAAATATATTAAGGAATATTTTCAGAGTTAGGAACTGAGACAGTGTGTGATTCTAAGGCCCGATGAGTCCAAAATTGAAATTATAAAAAAATTAAATATATTAATATCATGTATGCACAGTTTTCATGAAAAAGCGGAATAAATCGTGAATGGAGCCTTGAATGGGAAATCTGAGACCACAGGTGAATCCTGAACATAGAGTTTACCCTAGCCACAACTTAAAGTTGGTCAATGCTGAATGTCTCATTGAGGCTATCATTGGAGGTGTGTTCAATTAAAAATAAATAAATAAATAAATTTATTTTATTTTTAATTCCCATTACCCAATTAACTCTATAAATACCTCATTATAACAGTTCTCTAGGGTTACCCACATAAACCTGGGGATAATTGAGAGGATATATGAGCATTTTTTATTGTCAGATCAAGATTAGAGGATGATGGGTGTTTAGATCAAGGTAGATAGAGAGGCAGTGAATGCATTGAGTCTTTTTCATTATCGGTGAATATGTTCTCCACCAAATATTGATCCAAAATCGAGGTATTACACATCAATTATGGGTTTTCACCCATTTGATTAAATTTTTAAAGAATGGATTTGATATACTTTATTTGATATGCAATTAGTTGATTCATCACATGAACCCATTGTAATAAATTGAATTATTATTTCAATTTACTTATTTTTCCATGATATCACCCTAAATATCCATGATTTATTATAATTGTCCAAGAATTATTGTCCAATGATGATTACACTTTTTTTGCGCTTTCCCCCACCTATTCTTCACGTTCTTCTCCATTGGACCAAGGGGTCATGGTTTGACATTTATGGGGTGGGTTTGAGATTTATCAAACCCCCAAATTCATGGTAGTTGTGTGACCATGATAGTGTTTTGTGGGTGGATCAGGTTGGATTCATGGATGTGGGAGATGATGATGCAGATAGTGTCTTGGTTTGTCTTGACACCCACGAGAGGTGCAATGACTCTTCGAAGGGTCACTATATTTCCAATTTCAAACCATATAAGGCTAAGAATCAATGTATTGAAGTGTTTTCCACCAATTTTGGGTGGTCAACAAGTGAATAAGGTAATAGTGGAAGAAAATATGAATCTATACAAATAATCTAAGGATTCTAAGAAAAACCTAACTACATGACATGTAGTGAAAAAGAACACACAACATATGTTTTGGAATTAAATGGTGGATAGGGTTTTAGGGTGAGTTAAGGATGATATGATGTGTGGAGGGACCCACACACAATGTACCCTTACTTGGGCAGCCAGACTGTGTGCCAGTTGTACAAACCTAGGACCTCAGATATCCATACACACTGTGTGACATGTGGAAACACCGTGTACCATGACATAGATTCATAAGCTGTGTCTAGGGAAGGACATGCCTAGGTGTCAAGGTTAGGTCACATGATGTGTGACCCTTCATTCACACCATGTACCCCTTCTTTTTCCTCAAAACATCTTCCTCTCATATCTCCTTCTTTGGGACTCAGATTTTGGTCTGTGAGTATCCTATCACGAGTATTTTTATACATAGAACATGATGGTGTCCTTTGTTGTGGCATACAAGATATGATATGAGATTTTCTAAGAATGGTGCTTCTTTAAGTGATGCTTGATGATGGCAGTGATTAGGGAATGATCATCAGAGAGATGATGAGGTTGTAACTCTTCTATCACACTAGGGAATGCCCCCCATACTCGTTATACAATTAGAGTTTGAACTCTTCTAAACTAGGTGTGGTTCCTCTACCTATAGATTTGTACTCCCACATCTTCAAGCTCCAATAGTGTGCAGGTCCTCTATAGAAGTTAAGGTTCCCTTAAATTTAGAGCGTAATAGTGAGGATTGCACCCCTCCACACAGATTTTGCTGAGGTTGATTTTGATACTAGGAATCATAGATTTAATTTTATAGATTCAAATAGAATTATAGACTTTTGATGGGTCATGAGATGGAGATCCCATTTCTCTATCATCTGGGTTTTTTATGAGCATATATATTGGGTTTTATTTCCCTCTTACTTTGGTTTGATCTGACCTTCTATTACATCTTTCTATTTCTACCTTTATGGTTTTGGGGAATATTAATGGATATGTCTATACTCAACCCTAGATGGGATTGGATCTCACATGTCATGAATTATATATACGATAGACATATCGATAGTTACATCGATGGAGCTTAAGGATACTTGGGTGCATTAACCATGTACAGTGGTTGGGTCTTGGAGATCAGGAGCCATGCTCTCACAGTTTTCCTTTATTCCAATTGTTTCAGGTTGATACTTCCTTTCTGGTTGGGAATATATTTTTCCCTTTAGATTTTTTCTTGTATTGTGATCTGATGTATTTCATAGAGTTTATTACTTGTATGATTTTACTCTAGATGTTACAATATTTTATTATTCCATTTCACTTTGGCATAGATATGATGGTGTCTGCACATACAGGTATATTAGGAAAATGACTCCCATGTTATTTATGCCTTCTCGATACTTGTTTCTAGCCCCTAGCTTATTTGAGGTGGGCTTGGGGTTGTAGAGACCCGGAACTCCACCAGACAGGTGGGACCCAATGGTTCAGGTCATTAAAAAGTTAGATAAGAGATACTCTAATCCATTGTATGTTCTTAAAGATTTAATATTTATACTAGTTTGATTCATGATAAGGGATTTATAGTATTTAATGGTTTCAAATACATCCGACTTATTTTTAAGAACATAAATCCAAACTCTTCTAGAGTAATCATCGATGAAGGTTACAAAATAAGAGCCTCCACCATGAGAGGTAGTCCAAGCTGGTTTCTATAGGCTATAATAGAAATACTCTAAATGGACACCTACTTTAAAGAATGATTTATTAAATATGACTACCTTATCCTTTCCTATAATATAATCATTACAAAATGGAAGGTTTCTTGGTGTTATACCAATCAACAGACCTTGATTACTCTACTTCTATAAACTGTTGGATCTTACATGCCCCAATATTCTATTATAAAGAATAATACTATATTAATTGGTGACATATATACTACCTATATATCTATATAGTTTCCTTACATATAAAACATACAACCCATTTACAAGAACCCATTTGATTATAGTATTAAAGCCCTTAGAGATACTTAGACAACCATCATCATACCAGAAAGTGTACCCTTTATTGTCCAATACACCTAATGAAATGAGTTTTATATGTAGGTTGGGGACCCAACTTACATCTAGTAAGGTCACTAAATATTGATCATGAAGCTCTAACATAATTGATCCTCTACCCTTAACTCTACACCTATTTTTGTTACCTAGCACAACTTCTCCATCAACTATCTTAGATAGATCCTGGAAATCATATTTAACAGGGAAAATATAAAAGGAAAATTCTTAATCATTCACCCATTCATTATAAAAATTATTATTAGTAACATTTATCATATAATTAGTGTCATAACTAGCATCAACTATCAAAGATTGATCAACAGATTCATCAGGTCTAATTTTTTTTTTGTTTGGGCTTGCGACACTCTAGAGAAATGTGTCCAGAATTTCCATAATTATAGAAGGTAACATGTTTGACCTTAAAATTTGATTTATGTTTAGGTTGTTTATTTTTATTTCCACTTCCATTATTGTTGTCTTTCTTCTCATTCTTATTCTCAAGTATACCCCTAGTAAAAGGCTTTCTTCCTCATATTTCACTTTAGATTTAACATTAAATTCTTTAGAAAGAAGGGTCGATTTAACTTCTTCTAACTATAAAGATTCTCTTCCATACATCACGGTCTCTACAAGGATATTATAGAAATTATAAAGTGAAACTAACAAGATAATAACTTGGTCATAAGACCCAATTTCAACATTAATTTTTGAAATATCTAACATAATCTTGTCGAATTCATCAAGATGAGCTCAAATTGGGGTACCCGAGTGAATTCTAAAGGTAAAAAATCTATGTTTCTTATACAGGTTACCAAACAAGTGAAGTATTCATATATAGTTTTTCAAGTTTCACCCATATACCAGAAGCATCTATTTCATAAGTTACTTATCTAAGAACTTTATCACCTAGGGATAAAATAATCAAGACATGGTCCTTTTGCAAGGTGTTAATAGGGACATATTTATAAGTATTTATAGTATTCCCATCATTATATTGGGAAAATATAGATTTTATAGGTCGATGAAGCATCGATAAGTCCCAGATGTACAATCAGGGCTCTCATATTGATTCACCAAAGTTTGAAGTTGTATTCATCATCAAACCTTTCTATATCATATTTAGAGGATACCATATTATTATTCAGTGGATTTGATACCAAGTTGTTAGGGAAAATCTTAAGGTTAAACCCCCAATAACAATTGAGGATCACCTAATAGAAAATTTGTTTTCACTTAATATGTTTAATTGAATGAGTTTAAAATTAAAAAAATAACAAAAAAACAAAGAGATATTTTGTGAGTCAAAATAAGATCAAGCATGAAAGCACAATAAAGAAGAAAAAAGTCAAGAAAAGGGACACAAGATTTAATGTATTTCAGATCCTTTGGGATCCTACATGCATGATAAGAACACAACCACACACACACACACACATTTTATTATGATCAAACAAAATGGGTACATGTAGTAAACCAACAATATGAACAAAAATAAAACAAGATTCTATTTTAATGAATAATTACAAGCCAGAGATGGTAGATATCCTATGGTTTTGATCTCCTTTATGACACTAGAACACCTTTGGATATGATGGTTTGAACTTCTCCGAGAGCTCATGAAATAAGAAAATGGCCACACTTCTTCTTTATGAAGGACACTGTAAACACTCTACCATGAATGACGTATGAGGAGTAACTGAGGGGGGGGGGTATGATGAGGAAAAAATTATCTTACAAGAATTTGAGATCAGTGAGTCAAGATAGGGTTTCACTAAACACAATTCAAGAACTAGGAAGAAGGACTAAGCTAGATTAAATGAATATCTCCTGGAGGACGAGGATGTAGGGGGGTCATTAATTCCCATGAAAACCACACATTCTAGAATATCTACTTAGCCAATCAGAACATAACATGAATCCCTGCCAAATATAAAAGAAACTATACAACAACATTTGAAAAGGGCTTCACTATGTACGGGTCAGCGACACCCACATAAGGGTAAGGAGATCCACACATAAAGGTAAACCACTATATATAAAGGTTCCGAGATGGACCCCTGAAATGTAATGGTCAATTTGTAAGGGTACCACCCATGTAAGGGTACCACCAACATAAGGGTAACAAAAACATAAGGGTACCACCCGCTTAAGGTTAAATAAGGCATCACATAAGGGTAACACCTTAACATCCAAAATCAAAATTTGGTCATAATAATAAAAATATAATTACAATTAAATTTTTCATGCATGCATAAAATTTTTAAATGGTCAAAATAAATGAACCCAATTTCATATGGAAATTAAATAACATAATTTTATCAATATAGAATTAAATAAAGAAGATTACACTCATTAATTTTTTTGTAACAATGATCTCAAGGTTGTATTTTCACTTCGACTTTCTCCAACTCTTATTTTCTTGAGAACTTTAAGACTTGTAATATCTCCTATATTCTATGTCCCTCTTTCTATAACCCATTAATATTATCCTCACATCCTTTTAAATTTTCACTATAACATAACCTCCTTTCGTTAGTGTAAGAAAGGATCAGTCTGTGAAAGTTGGTTTTGAAGGAAGGATGGCCCTTTTTAGTGATAACAAAGCTCCCCATTTTAGTGTTCTTTTATCATTGAGAAGGGATTCCTTCCTAATTTTTTTTAACATCGATATTATGACTAACTACCACAACCATTGTTTGGTGTTACAACAACCTAGAAACATAAACACACACACACAATACAACCCAAAAAAAAATTAAAAATAAAGAATATTAGAATCGATATAATGAAAATAATAAATAAATATAATTATTTCACAACATATTTATAAATTAAGTTATTATTATTACATTTATAAATACAAGAATTACATAAAAAATCATGTTCAGAAGAGCATCCTAATGAATTTACAACCTTTTAATTTTTAACCAACCATATAAATGTACATTATTGAAATAAGTAATATATAAGTAATAATAAATAATATTTTCTTTGTTAATAACACATAATAAATTCAAAATTAAATAAAATTGGAAATTACATAGTAAGCCATCTTGAATACACCACACATGTGAGTATAATGTGATTGATTTATACATGGCACAAAGAAATCAACTTTCATTATCATAGAAGTTCATGAAAATCTGAGCACATTGGTCAATTTTGAGTGTGTGATAGGCATGTTAAACTAAAATATAGAATATAAATTAAACACACACACTTTCAGTCATACAGGTTTCACCACATGTTATGATAAAATATGGTTCATTCCAATAGGTCATAAATGATTTATTTGTCATTGTACTAGAGATTCACATCATTCCGAGATAGTTTATTCAGTTTTTAGCATGTAACACACACTTTGAACTAAAATAATTTTTTATTGAAAAGATATACTTTCAATAATACATCACACATCTCACATCATAATGATGTGTGGTTTGTTATTATGGGTCATAAATTATTCATCTATAATTTTACTAGAGTTTCACAAAAATATGAGACTTTCTCCTCAATTAAGATCATGTAATGCACATTTTAAATTAAAATATGACTTTTAAATTTAAAAAATGCACATCAAGTCATCCCAACCACACTGTACATATGAAAAACTATATTTTTTATAAACTTTATTTCATGATTTAATTCATAAAGATACACATAATAAAATTCTAAAATATCAAGAGGCCTATTTTCATTGGGTAATTAGATATATATCATAATAACTTGAAACATGGATACACCGACATTATTTAAAACTCCATAATATACCCATAAAATACATTGGTCTTCTAATACTACATGGGATAACCTGAGGATGTATATAAGAAAGGGGTGAGCTATAAATCCCAGCAAGAGAATAAAAAAATAAGTATAAGTGAGTCAAGGGGAATAACATGGTTTCATAAAAAGGTGAGAATCATAATCAGGAACATTGAATCTTGACACAAGATGATAACATTGAAGCATTATAAGAATGTGATAATAATGTAAAACATAACCCTATAAGCATAATACAAGGATAATAAATGAGACATCATAACACAATGTTTTTAGGATAACCTCCCATTTAGTATAAATCGTATCTCATGGGATATTTTTTTTACCCAATGCAATGGAGGGACATATAATTTTAGGACCACTCATCACATTTATATTATGTACATGAATTTGTGTTCCACATAGATCATACAACATAAGAACGTATTTAATCACATTTAATTCCATTATTAAGGAGTCTCAGTTACATACATGGAATTCCAAAAATCAATGAAGGATGAGTATAACTAGTTGAATAACCTTGAGTGGAAATGGGGATGGGTATTCACAACACAAAAGTTTGGCATGGGAAATTGTGGAACAGTTTTAGTAGCATAATGAGTGTATATAAAGGTTCATGGATTGGATTAATTAGAGTTAAAAGTGGTATATAATTAATTGGAAATCATAAGGATAGTAAATTAATGTGTAAAAAACAATATTAAAACATAGAAAATTTGAAATCAAAAGGCTTGGTACAAAGAAATTACTTTAATAAAAATGAAGAGGAGAGAATCTATTACCTTGAGAGGGAGATTCTAAAATCTTGATAGGAGCTTCTTAAGATATTAGGAACACCTTGGGATGGATTTAGAGATGGATAGGGAGATAAAATTCATGATAAATGGGTTTTTATTAATGATTAATGGGAGGTTGTGTGAGTATTTATAGCAAAAGAGAGGGTAATTCTTTATTAATTTTTAAACTAAAGTTTTGGACTCTAAGTGATAAAATAATTAAAACCACAAAACTTACCTTGTTTTTTGAATATGGTTAATTCCAAATAGAAGTGGTTTTAAATATTTTATTAGTATAAGAATTTAAATCCTTAAAATAATACCATTGATTATGTAGAAGTGATTGATGTTTATAAATAATTGATTTTAAAACCATAAAATATAATAAAGGTTTTGAAGGATTCATTAAAGGTTTGTAAAATTAATCAAATAACTTCAAAAACACATTATTTTAATTTGGGAATATATTTTTGGTCATGTATACCCTTTATAGTATTTATTACATCACTTTTGGACTATTATGATGTCATAATACATATCACATATTTATACCGTATTTAATTTTTACCCAAAAATTCGATTATCTTAGAAAATTATGAAAAGTTCACCATGGGATAATTTCAACATAATTATTTCAAAAAATTTATTTATTTTACCAAAAATAATATTCTAAATATGAGAATTTACACTTTTGAATAAAAATCCTTATTTATTGGATAATATTAGTTTATATAACACTAACCACTTTTTGAACCTTATAAAAATTACATTAGACTTCATTAAATTATATTAACATTTATTTAATAAGAATATTTCATGAAAATAAAATTTATTTCTAAAATTATTGAATTTATCAAAAATTTTGTTTTAATTGGAACTATATATTTCCCAAAAATACAATTTTAGTTTTTTCATATCAAAATATAATTTTTATCAAACTCATTATTTAATCATATATATATATATGAAGTAATAATGAAAAATGGATAAATATAATCAGTATTTTACTAAAAATAAAATATAAAAATTCATATGAGTAGTTTCTATATACTAAACAACTTATTACACTAATGTACTCTCTAAGGGTATGGTGTGAGATGGTGATGCATTCTTAGGGTGGTTCAGCGAACATGGTTTGGGTGGTGATTTAGATAAGCTTTAACTTATCCCATAAATGGTTTCACTAAAGTTTTAGTTTTTGAATCTCTACTTGGTCTTGGTTAAGTGCAAATATCGGTGATTTCGTCTCCCTCAGATGCTTCGATAAATGAGCTTCATAGGGTATGATCCTACTGGTCGAGGTCATCTCTTCTTCATTATGTGTAAATTAGATTTTATAATAACTCTTAATATATATCAATAATAATGGTCACTCTAGAATGACTATATTATCATCAGTTATGATAATTAATGGTATTTTAAGTCTAACATGCTATATTTTATAATAGTCCAAAATAACCAATGTAGTGAAAGTGTTTTCTATAACAACATTACTTAATAATGAATTTATTCATTCAAAAGGGAATTTAATTTATAAAATATTGAGTCGTTAAATTATTCCCCACTTTAGAAATTTCACCCATGAAATTTCATTTCATAAACTAAAATAGATGAGGGTACTTCTATTTCATAACCTCTTCTAGTTCCCAAGTTGCTTCCTCAAACTTGTGGTTCCACCATAGTGCTTTGACCATGTAATTTGTCTTATTTCATAGAACTTTATCTTTATGATCTAATATCTTCAACGAACACTCCTCATATAAAAGATAATTAACCAAAGGTACCACCCCTGGATTCAAAAAATGTGAGGGGTCTGGTATTGACTTCCTCAGGAGGGATACATGGAACACATCATATAATTGAGATTGGTTAAGTAGGAGTGTTAGTCAATAGGCCAAAACTCTGATGTGATCAAGGATCTCAAAGGGGCTAATTAATCTTAGAATAATCTTTACCATCTTCTAAAACCCCAGGAATTTATTCCATGATATATGAATGAACACCTTATCTCTGACTTCAAAATCATGGTCTCGTCAATGACTTTATGCATATATTTTCTATTGAACTTTCATAGCTTTCATATAACACTGAATAGTTTAAACATTCTTGATCATATCTTGGATAAGACCAGGTTCTATTGGATTTCACTCTCCAACATCATCCTAGAATGTTTTATTATGACACCTCTTCCCATACAGAGCTTCATATGGTGTCATTTGAATGATATATTGGAAAGTGTTGTTATATGAGAACTCCACTAGGGGAAGGTACTAATCCCAAAATACTTAGAAAATATATTAGACATGATCTAAATATATCTTATAGAGTTTGAATGGTTCTATCAGATTTACTACCCATCTAAGGGTGATAAGCAGTACTGAAACTTAGCTTTGCATCCAACTCTTGTTGAAGGCTTCTACAGAACCTCGAGTTAAATCTAAGACCTCAATGAGATATAATGAAGAGTGGTAATCCATGCAGCCTTACAACTTATATTATGTATATCTTGTAGGAGCTGGTCAAGAGAGAAATATTCCTTTATAGTAATGAAATGAGATAACTTTGTATGGTGGTTGACTACCATCCAAATGGAATTATTTCCTTTAGATGTCCCGAGGAGTCCTACAATTAAATCCATGTTCATGTTTTCCCATTTCCATAATAGTTTGGTAAATGGTTGCATTATAACCTTATACTTATATCATTTAGTCTTTAATTACAAACCAAGCACTAATATAAATTTTTTTTCAATCTCTCTCTTTATGTTATCCCATAATATTTTTTTCTTCAAATCTCTATGCATCATAGTACTTATAGGATGAATAGAGAATTATGAGCTATGAACATCATCCAGAAGTTACCTATTTAGTTATAGTTTTTATGGGACACATATCCAAGTTCCAAATATTATGAATCCATACTTAGAAAAGTTGAACTTTGAAATATTTTCTACATTTATTTGTATCTACTCATCATCTTTTTGGGCCTCCTTGATCATATCAAGAATGAATGGCTGAGTAGTTATCTAATAAAGGTAGGATTAAGTTCCTTTTTTGTGATTCCCTTGTCTATCCTTTACATGTACAAGAATATTGGATCCCTTTAAATCCTCATCATGAATAGGGTTTTGGTATCCTTTCTACTCAGAGCATCTGCCACTTTTTTTTAATTCCTTGGATAGTAATGAATTGAATAGTTATAATATTTGATCATATCTAACCACTTTCGTTGGCACATATTGATACCATTTTTTTTGTAAATATATACTTGAGATTTTTATGATTTCTATATATGTCACACTTCTCTCCATAGAGATAATTTTACCAAATATTCAATGTAAATATCACTACAACCAATTCATGATCATGCATTGGGTATTTATTCTCATGGATATTTAATTAGAGGGAGTAATAAACTATCACATTATTATTTTTCAAGAGTACACAACCCAAGCCTCTTTTGGATGTATAACTATAGATAAAAAATCCTTCCCCACTGGTGGGTAATGTGAGAATAGGTTAAGTGATTAGACTCTTCTTTAACTCTTTAAAATTATCCTCATATTCATCAGTATAGAAAAACTTCACTCCATTTTAAGTTATATTGTTTAGTGGGCTTCAAAATTATGATAAGTTTATCATAAATCAATTATAGTACCTTAATAATCTAAAGAAACTACAGATATTCATAAAAAATATTGGTCTAGGCCATCCTTAGATTACCTCTATCTTTGAAGGATCTATAGATATCCTTTTTCCAGTGATAAAATTCCTTAGGAATGTTACATGATCTGTCTAAAACTCACATTTACTACTCTTTTCATGAAACCTTTTCCTTTAAAAAGGTCTTCTGAATTTCATTCAAATTTTCCTCATGTTCCTCCTTACTTTTGGAGTAGATAAGAATATTTTCTATAAATATCACCATAATTTTTTCAATGTAATCACTAAAGAATCTATTCGTTAAGTCCATGAAGATAAATGGAGAATTAGTGAGTGAAAATGAAATTATTATGAACTCATAGTGCTTGTACCCTGTATGAAAAGAAATATTTGGGATATCCTCCTTCTTCACCTTGATAACATCCTGACTAAAGATCCACCTTAAAGAATTATTGGGATCCACATAGCTGATCAAAAAAGTTATCAATTTGTGATAGGGGATACTTTTTCTTTATGAAAATCTTGTTGTGCTTACGGTGATCAATGTGGAGGTGCATTGACCCATCCTTCATCTTGAAAAAAAGGACCAGCACACCCCAAAATGAAATAGTTGGGCGTATAAACCCTTTATCCATATTATCCTATAGTTTCTTCTTCATATCCTCAAGTTCAACAGCGGCCATTCTATATAGAGTCTTGGATATTAGAAGCACTCCGGGTATAAGTTTTATTGATAACTCAACCTCTTGGTTAGGAGGAAGACCATAAAATTCTTTAAGAAATACATAATCATATTACCTTATAATTTCCATGTCATTAAGGATGATATTTTACTTAGTATCAATCATTTTATCTAGATACACTTTCTTATAAGGAAATAATATCCATTATTGAGATGATTATTTCACATGAGATTCATCCTTCTCCTTAAACTTGTATAGAATCAAAGGGTGATTTCATTCCCCCAACAATTTATATTGACTCTATATAAGGAAATACAATCCGTACCCTAAATAATATAAAATTATGCTTAAGGTAGCATCATAAGTTTTTATAGGAAATTCAGCCCACAAATATTGATAGGGGAGAAGCTATAGACTAGGGATGAAATAATTTCCCCATTTTTCATTTTCAATGATAACTCAACTTCCGTGTTTTGAGGTGGTGTTTGAATAGTTCTACTAAACTTGTGTAATATGAAATAATACATAGAATCATGGACAATAATCCTTCCTTTCACTATTTTATTTTGATTCTAATTATTTAATTAAAGAAAAATTGACTTAGGGATGATAATCTTCAAACCATTAAACACATAAAAGGAAAAATATGAACATTGAAGGAATAAACAATAATTTTCATGTATTTTTTAACCTATGAATTTATATATTTTAATCTAAGTTATCCATGATATATTTATTAACATTAAATTTCATATTCATTTTTGTTCCCTTCATGGTAGTTCATAAAGAGAACACAGATTTATCAAATCATATCCACCGGGAGTTTCAAACTAGTCGTGTAACAATACCTTTTTGTTGTGTACTAGGTATATGTCGAGTTAATACCCAATGACCCCATTTAGGACTATTAACCCTAGGTACATTTATTCCATAGCCACATCCACTTATAATATCTAAATAAGGATTTTATTTCTTGAAAACTACTCACTATATAATTTACTAAAATTTAAGGAAGTTTTTCTATATTTAGTCTTATCAATATGGTTTTTACTTGTATAATCCCAAACTTTTTTGGATATTTCTTAGGATTTTTTAGGTATTATATTTTATTTGTTTGATCATACTTTGATTGGTATTTACCTTGGGGTGAATTTGGGTGAAAATTGAAAATTTTGGAAGGAAAGAGGGTAGTGAACAGTTGGCGCATAGTTTTACCAAACCATGCACCTTGGCCCAACAAACAGTGTGAACCCAAATAGAGAGGATTCACACAAATAGTGCATGGTTTGTCAAACTGTGTGCCCTATTAAGAGAAACTGTGCACCCCCTTGATGAGGTGCACAGTTAGGGGAAACTGTGTTCCCCGAGCAGTAAACCGTGTGTACGGTATTTTAATCCCCTGAAAATTAGTTTTCAAATTTTCTATGCCCCCATTTTAACACCTATTTGGCCCTAACTAGAACCTGACACCATTTCATAATTTTGGAGCCTCTCAGATAGATTCTAATCTATTCTAAACTCCATTCTTCACGATCTGAAGCCCAAATTGAAGATCTACACCCCTCTTAGTAAGAGGATCTCATCCCATGTGATTTACTTTCTTTTCCCATTCTTATTTCATACATTGGAGGATTTTTATTCCCTATTTTTGGTTGGATATAGATATAGAATTTTGGATATAGATCTATAATTATGGGATCTTGATTGTTTGATCTTGATTTAGGGTTTAAGATCTAGATCTTGTTCTATGTCATTATTCCGTTCAAATTGGGGATTTCCATTGGTGAGTGTTCTTCATCAATTTTGAGGCAGGTGATCTATCATTCAAATTCCATAGTCATGATTTTAATTCTATGTATATAATTGTAGAATTTCTATAGTTTTTTAACAATTGAATTTCCTAATTGAATTAATTAATTTTGTAATTAATTAATGAAAGGAATTGTGGAATTGGGGATAATTAATTATTGAATTAATTAATTATCAAGATATTGAAATTGTGGGATTTGAGGAAAAATTAATTATTAAGTTAATTATTGGAATATTGAGATTTTGAAATAGTATTAATTAATTATTGAATTAATTAATGGTATTTCTTTGTGATTATGAAATTGTAAATTGTATAAATTAATTATTGAATTAATTATAGGATATTGAAATTTTTTCATTATATTAATTAATTTTTGAATTAATTAATTGAAATTTTTTAGATTAAGTAATTGATTACAGTGGGTTAATTAATTGTTAAATTAATTAATTGGTCAATTGTTTTGATATGAAAATTTATTGAATTAGATTAATTAATTTTTGAATTAATTAATGGAGGTTTTCATGATTATACAACCATTGATGTGATTAATTAACTATGAGATCAATTAATGGAATTGAGGTGATTAATTAATTGTTGAATTAATAAATGAAATCATATGGATATGGAATTTTTGATTTGTATTAATTAATTTTTTAAGTAATTAATGTGGTATTGTGTTACATGTGTTACATGTGATTGTTTGATATATAAGTGTGGGACACTGACTGATGCTCCAAATACCCATATGTGATTGATTGAGAAAAGATTTTGCGACATAGACTGACGATAAAAATACCCATAGGGTCCTATCCATGATGTTTTAGGACCCAGGTAACAAATGAAAATTGTATGGGATATGTACTAATACTCTAAATACCCATGGGGTGTGGGACGCAGACTAATGCTCCAATACCCATGGGGTGATAGACATGACGTTCTACACCCCTGATATTGACATTGGAATATGGTTCCAATTAGTCATGATAATTAATTGAAATGAATGGATAATGAAATACAATTTAATTATAATTAATTGTGAATTAAATGTGTGAACTGGTTCAGAATCCGGCACAGGATGAAGTAGGCATTGAGGTTCGGGTGTCTTGAGGAACTAGAGTGTTTATATGGTTAAATAAAGAATAAATGATAATATGATGACTATTTACTTATGAATTGTAATTATTTATTTATAAAAATATATACACTATTATTTATTTGATATTGTTTTATATTCTGTTGGTGGTGGCATACTAAGTTTTTGTCACACTCTACTTGGGCTGCCTGATCGGTACCCAAATAGACTTTATGTTTACATGATGGGATAAGGGAAAAGACCCTTTTTTAGATGGATAAGTTGGGATGGAGCATGGATGATGGAACTAGATGTGGTTCAGGACCCACTTGGGAGTTTTTAGTGTCTTTACTTTTGGGGTTGCATGTTGACACTCAAAACGTACTTTGGCATAGAATATTTTACTATTCAGTTTTTATATTTGATTATCCACTAAATGAGGCTAATATTAATTGTTAATATATATAATATTCATGTTTTTTATTATTCATAAACACCATTTTAGTTCATTTTATACTTTTAACATCATTTCACATTATGATTGTAATACCTTCTTAAAATGCACTATTATATGGTACATTTTTGAACATCATTTAAAGTACCCAATGATTCATATAATTTTAAGGAATATAATTATACATATTTTAATTTTATATTTTTTTAAATTAATCTACACTTAAATATTAACATGTTTGATTTAGGGATCAATGGAGAATACATAGAAGAAGATGGGGATATTTTGTGATGAAAGGAAACAATTCTGGAGAAGTCAGATTGGACACCAGCCCACTGATGAGACTTTGGGACCCACATTACGAATCCAATGAAGCCAAAATTTGGTGAGAGGATATAAGAAATATATAGGAACAAATAATTCTTCAAGATCCATAGCTAATTCGGCATCCATTGTGGCCATTTAGGCGGCCCAAGTTAGAGATAAAATTCTGGGCCAAATTCCATGGCCCAGAAAAATATCCCACCAATTAAACCATATCTTGAAAACCATAACTACTTTTGGGATGATATTTTACAGGATGTTAGGGGACATCCAGAGATTAATTTAAGTATTATATGTACCACAAAAATTAGGCCATATAGAAGGTGTTTCATGCGACTCTATTTGGTGGATGCAAGGTGGATTCCTTTTCGGGTCAAGGGTGGAAAGTCTTCTTTCCACAAACTTTCCACCACCCTAGACCTACCATACTAAAGTGGGATGACTATTACTGTTGGAGTATCGACCCAAGGGATCAAAAATTCCTATTTAAGGCAGTGGTGTTGGATGATTTAAGGATCTGGGGTGTTTGGTTTAATTGTAATGTTATGCTGCCACTTTGTGTTTGTAATCGCATTTCAATTTCCATGTAAGTTTCCTTTTTGTACTTATTTGTTCTTAATCAACATCTTTATCTTCTATTCTTCCTATTTATTTCATTAAAACTTTATAATCACAAATCATAGTGATATATCTTTGTTGTGCTGAATTATTTCACACATAGGTGTGAATTTCATTCACACACACGGAGGAGTGCTCGTTATTTCCACGGTTTTAATTTCTTCAATCTAATTCTTGTAAGTCATCTTCCATCCACCATTGAGAGTATACCATAAATGGAGGGATAACCCTTTAATGGGTTGATCTCAGGAAGATGAAAAGGCTGGATTGAATGTTATTTTATGAATGAATTGTTGTTAACTGGTTAACTAATTTAAGACTTCCATTCTCAGTTATTTTTGCTCTTCATCTTCATTGTGTTTGAGGAAGCTAAGTCCAATTACAAAAATGACCATATACCTTGGAGAGATCATGAATTTGGTTCTATAAGTGTTTAGGGGATTAGTAATTGAGTTTAGTTGCATCAAAACATAAAATTATAAAGGTAGTGTTATTTTGAAGAATGGATTCATCAATAATTAATTAAACCAAAATTGTCTAAAGAAGTAAAATTCATTCAATACACCCCTAGAATAATATTAAGATCAACCCATTTTCATTTAATTGAATTCAATTAGGTTTATTAGTGTTCTTTAAAACCATCCAAAATCAAAACCAATTTGTCCACTTCATGGAAAAAAATCCTCCTCATAGGTTGTGTGTCTTAGGTATCTTCTTAGGTCTCAGTGGATTCGACAACCCAATCTAGACTACAAGGACCGTACTACCTTCATCTCTTGGGTAAATTTGAGCGTGAATCAAATTTTGGCGCCTTTACCAGGGAAAAAGTATATACCATATACCAACAACCTTATTTCCTCACCTCCATTCTTCTATTCTCACCCAAGATCTCTTATCTTGTCCCTTTCTCATTTTTTTTGTTTGGCGCATGTCTGCCTACACCCGCGATCAATAAAACCGTCTAGTTAGGGTGGATAGTCCTAGGGTTGGGGAGTCAAGTACACCAAGGGAACTCTTTCCATCAGATCCTAATCTTCCTAATACTCCATAGTCAAAAATTGATCCCATTTCAATGGAAGGTATTCAAAGAAACCAACTCATAAACCCAGGTGGGAACCAAAATGGAAACCCAAATGAGGCAGCCCCAAACTTGGGGAATGCAATTGATCAAACCATGAATGACTACCTCACACCTTCCTGGACTAATGCCCCCTCATTCATTAGACACAATTACCTAGTAGATTCCAACTACATATTTAAACCCCATGTCCTAAACCACCTTCCCACATTCCATGGAATGGAGTCCGAGATGCCCTACCTTTACATTAAGGAGTTCAATGACATTGTAGAAACCATGTGTCCCCCACATCAACTAGAATCAGCTAAGATGATGCTATTTCATTTTTCTTTAAAGTATCGAGCTAAAAATTGGATAAACAATTTGAGACCATCATCCATAAACTCTTGGTACCAACTACAAAGATAATTCTACAAAAAATACTTTCCCCACCACAAAACAATTGCACTTAAAAAGAGTATCCAAAACTTTTTTGAAAAAGAGGGAGAGTCATTCTATGAAACATGGGAGAGGTTCAAAGAAACTCTAAACATGGTTCCACACCATAGTTTTTCTATAACTGAATAAGTGAGAATTTTCTATGAAATTTTGGGTCCGGGGAATAAACAATTCATTGACATGATGTGTAATGGAACCTTTAAAAACAAAGCCCCAAATGATGCTTACGAGTATCTAGAAAGCCTTTATGAACAAAACCAAACATGGGTAACTTTGCCTTATTCTGAAAAGACACAAAGAACTATTGGAATTCATACACTTAGATAATAGGAAAGCCTTAGGACTAAACTCGCAGCACTCTCTAGGAAGGTTGAAGAGATAGACCTTAGGAAAGTCCATGAAATCCAAACTGTTGAACCTGTTTGCACAATTTGTGACAAACATGACCATAAGACAGATAACTGCCCAACCATTTCATCCATCAAGGATGTTCTTTTAGGAGGACCCCTAGTGGAAGTAAATTCCTAGAACTTTCAAAAGCCTCAATACCAAAACAAATTCAACCCAAGGTATAATGACCACCCAGGCTTCCGCTGGAAAGATAACCAACAACCTAGCCAACCACAGGAAAAAAATCCTTACCCCCATCAGAACTACCAAACCCATAACCAGTTCCAAACCCAACCTATCCAATACCAATATCCATTGGTCCATTTTCAACAAACCATACCACCTCCAAAATATCCCCTGGGATAAACCAATCTTCTCAAGCACCAACCCAAACTGTTCCACAAAGCCTATTAGAACAACTGTGCAAACAAATGGAAAGGATGAACTCAGAAGTCTCTTACCTTAAACAAGATCTTCAAACCATCAAAACTGGAAAGGCACCCATGCCTACTCAGGCAGTTCCATCCTCAAATTCAAGGGGAGAGTCAAGTTGTGGTCAAAAAAATCATGAACAACTAAAGGCTGTGACTATTTTAAGAAGTGGAAAATCAATTGAGAAACTTGAACAACTAATTCAGAACCCACCTGAAGATTCAAACTTGTATGAAAATTCAAATGAACCAAATGATCAAACTGAAAAACACGATAACATTGTCAAAGAAACAACTCTTCAACAAACAACCCCACAACCTGCACCATTTCCTCAATGCATGAGGGGGAAAACCAAGCCTGAATTGAGTGAAACATTGAGGGAAATCTTCTCACAAGTCAGGTTGAACATTCCCCTTATCAATTCCATCTAAACCATACCTACCTACTCAAAGTACCTTAAGGACTTGTGCACTTTTAAAAGAAAATTTTCACATAAAAACCAAGTCCTTTTGGCTGCTAATGTGAGTACCACCATTCAAGGGACCATTCCTCCTAAGTTTAAAGACCCAGGTTGCCCTTACGTCAATGTTGAACTAGGAGAGAGAAAAGTTGTCAAGGCCTTGTGTGACCTAGGTTCTAGTGTCAATCTCATCCCATATGCTGTGTACTGCCAGTTAGTCCTAGAAGAGCTCTAACCCACGTCTGTCACACTTTAACTTGCTGATCGTAGCATTAGGGTTCCAAAGGGGATTTTAAAGGATGTTCTGGTAAAGGTTGAAAACTTCATCAACCCTGCTGACTTCATTGTCCTTGACAACCATCCAAACTTAGGAAATAAGGAACAAACCCCAATCATCCTTGGTCTTCCTTTCCTTGCAACAATCAACTCTGTTATCCGAGTCTGAAATGGGAACATGACCATCACCTTTGGGAACATGAGTCTAGACTTGAGCATCTATAATGCAAGCTCACAAATAGGGGATGATGAGGACATTCATGAAGTAAACATGATAGGAAGCATTGATAATGAATCCATATAACATAAAGGAATATATGATGAATGTTTAAGTCAGGTTGATATTGATTTCCTTTGTTCATATGAAGGAAGTTTATCTCCTTGGCTTGAATCATTTTCAAATTACTCTTATGATGAAGTCTTAGGTCCAACAATCAGTGAAACCTTTCAAGAAACCACTTTCATGGAGACCACTCCAACTTCCTTACCTAAATCCGATCAAGAAAAAAATCCACCTCATAGGTTGTGTGTCTTAGGTATCTTCTAAGGTCTCAGTGGATTTGACAACCCAATCTAGACTACCTAAGACACTAATAAACCTAACACACACAACCTATGAGGTGGATTTTTTTCTATGAAGTGGCCAACTTGGTTTTGATTTTGGATGGTTTTAAATAACACTAATAAACCTAAGTGAACTAAATTAAATGAAAATTGGTTTATCTTAAGATTATGCTAGGGGTGGATTGAATGAATTTTACTTCTTTAGACAATTTTGGTTTAATTAATTCTTGATGAATCCATTCTTCAAAATAACACTACCTTCATAATTTTCTGGTTTGATGCAAATAAACTCAATTAATAATCCCCTACACACTTAGATAAAAAAATTCATGATCTCTCCAAGGTATATGGTCATTTTAGTAATTAGACTTAGCTTCCTCAAACATAGTGAAGATGAATAGTGGAAATAACTGAGAATGGAAGTCTTAAATTAGTTAACCAATTAACAACAATTCGTTCATAAAATAACAGTCAATATAGCCTTTGAATCTTCCTAATATCAACCCATTAAAGGGTTATCCATCCATTTATGGTATACTCTTAATGGTGGGCGGAAGATGGCTTACAAGAATTAGAGTGAAGAACTTAAAACCGCAGAAATAACGAGCACTCCTCCGTGTGTGTGAATGAAATTCACACCTATGTGTGAACTAATTCAGCACAACAAAGAGATATCACTCTAATTTGTGATTATAAAGTTTTAATGAAATAAATTGGAAGAATAGAAGAGAAATATGTTGATTAAGAACAAAGAAGTACAAAATGGAAACTTACATGGAAATTGAAATGCGATTACAAACACAAAGTGGCAGCATAACATTACAATTAAACCAAACACCCCCAGATCCATAAATCCTCCAACACCACTACCTTAAATAGGAATTTTTGAGCCCTTGGGTCGAGCCTCAAAGAGTAAAAGTCATCCCACTTGAGTATGGTAGGTCTATGGTGGTGAAAAGTTTGTGGAAAGAAGACTTTCCACCCTTGACCTGAAAAGGCATCCAGCTTGCATCCACCAAACAGAGGCGCATGAGACACCTTCTAGATGGCCGAATTTGGGTGGTCCATAGAATACTTAAATTAATATCCGCATATCCCCTTACATCCTGTAAAATATCAGCCCAAAATGAGTTATGGTTTTCGAGATATGGTTTAATTGGTAGGCTGTTTTTCTGGGCCGTAGAATCTGGCCCAGAATTTTATCTCTAACTTGGGCCGCATAAATGACCAAAATAGAGGCCGAATTAGCACTGGATCATGAATAATTATTTGTTCCTATATATTTATTATATCCTAACACCAAATTTGGGATTCATTGGGTTCATAATGTGGGTCCCACAGTCTCATTAGTGGGCTGGTGTTCAATCTGACTTCTCCAGAATTGTTTCCTTTCATCACAAAATATCCCCATCTTCTTACATGAATTCTCTATTGATCCCTAAATAAAACATGTTAATATTTAAGTGTAGATAAATTTACCAAAATATCAAATTAAAATATGTATAATTATATTCCTCAAAATCAAATGAATCATTGGGTACTTTAAATGATGTTAAAAAATGTACCACATAATAGTGCATTTTAAGAAGGTATTACAATCATAATATGGAATGATGTTCAAAGTGTAAAATGCACTAAAATGGTGTTTATGAATAATAAAGCACATGAATATTATATATATTAACAATTAATATTAGCCTCATTTAGTGGCTAATCACACCCCCAACTTGAGTTTTTCTTGTCCCGAGCAAAATATATCTCATCAAAAATGAAATTTGAATTCCCTTTTCCAAAAACATTTTAATACACAATGATCACCAAAAACCCTTATACCAAACAATCATGAAACCGATAAAAATATTTTAATACAAGATAGTTTCATAAGCAGATCACAATCCCAAGCCCATTTCTTTGTTCAAATTCATTGTCATATTTTATGCAATATCAATTAAGTATGAGGATGTGTTGTGCATCATAATAGACACGAGGGTTCATATTTATTCAAGGGGGGAAATAACTGAGAATGGAAGTCTTAAATTAGTTAATCAATTAACAACAATTCATTCATAAAATAACATTCAATCCAGACTTTGAATATTCCTAAGATCAAACCATTAAAGGGTTATCCCTCCATTCATGGTGTACTCTCAATGGTGGGAAGAACATGACTTACAAGAATTAGACTGAAGAAATTAAAACCGCAGAAATAATGAGCACTCCTCCATGTGTGTGAATGAAATTCACACCTATGTGTGAACTAATTCAGCACAAAAAAGAGATATCACTGTGCTTTGTGATTATAAAGTTTTAATGAAGTAATTTGGAATAATATAAGAGAAAGATGTTGATTAAGAACAAAGAAGTACCAAAAGGAAACTTACATGGAAATTGAAATGCGATTACATACACAAAGTGGAATCATAACATTACAATTAAACCAAACACCCCAGATCCTTAAATCCTCCAACACCACTGCCTTAAATAGGAATTTTTTAGCCCTTGGGTCTAGCCTCAAAGAGTACAAGTCATCCCACTTGAGTATGGTAGGTCTAGGGTGGTGGAAAGTTTGTGGAAAGAAGACTTTCCACCCTTGACCCGAAAAGGCATCCAGCTTGCATCCACCAAACAGAGGCGCATGAAACACATTCTAGATGGTAGAATTTGGGTGGGCCATAGAATACTTAAATTAATTTATGTATTTCCCCTAACATACTGTAAAATAGAATCCCAAAAGGAGTTATTTTTTTCAAGATATGGTTTAATTGGTGGGCTGTTTTTCTGGGCCGCAGAATCTGTCCCAGAAGTTTATCTCTAACTTGGGCCGCCTAAATGACCACAATGGAGGCCAAATTAGCACTGTCTCTTGAATAATTATTTTTTACTATATATTTATTCTATCCTACCACAAAATTTGGGCTTAATTGGGTTCTTATTGTTGGTCCCACAGTCTCATCAGTGGGCTGGTATCCAATCTGACTTCTCCATAATTGTTTCCTTTCATCACAAAATATCCCCATCTTCTTCCATGAATTATCCATTGATCCCTAAATCAAAAATGTTAATATTTAAGTGTAGATAAATTTCCCAAAATATCAAATTAAAATATGTATAATTTGATTCCTTAAAATCAGATGAATCATTGGGTACTTTAAATGATGTTAAAAAATGTACCACATAATAGTGCATTTTAAGAAGGAATTACAATCATAATGTGAAATGATGTTCAAAGTGTAAAATTCACTAAAATGGTGTTTATGAATAATAAATCACCTGAATATTATATATATTAACAATTAATATTATCCTCATTTAGTGACTAATCACACACCCCAACTTGAGTTTTGCTAGTCCCGAGCAAAATATATATCATCAAAAATGAAATTCGAATTCCCTTTTCCAAAAACATTTTAATACAAAATGATCACCAAAAACCCTTATACCAAACAATAATGAAACCCATCAAAATATTTTAATACAATATAGTTTCATAAGTATATCCCAATCCCAATACCATTCCTTTGTTCAAATTCATTGTCATATTTCATCCAATATCAATTAAGTATGAGGATGTGTTGTGCATCACAATATACATGGGGGTTCATATTTATTCAAGGGGGAAATGACGGAAGCGCTAGGTGGAATCACATTTCAATATTAATGTGAGTATTAAATTTTTTTTATTGTATTATTTTATTTTATTTTATTTTATTTTTTTTGAAATTTTTCCATGGTAATTGAAATTGCACTCAAAAGAGTCAACCCCTGTAGCAAGACTTTGCCGATGACTACCAGGCTCAAAGACCTTAGGGAACCAAGTGAATCCCACATACTCGGGCATCATCTTGAGTTAACTCAATCAAAACAAAATTCAAATTACCAAAAATAGAGATAAAATTACTAACTCTGGGCCAGACAACTATGAAGTCACGATCCCCAAGTGCCGAAAGCCACTCATTAGGTCATTTCATTGATCTACGCGCAAATTTATTGTTTTTTTTGTTATTTAATACTCATATTAAAACTAAAATGGTCACCAAACCTATGCTATTTATTTGGGGTACCCCCTGAACTTAAACTAATACCCCACTATCCAAAGGACGTGGATTGTGATCTTTTTTTTGGATGAAAATATAAACGATGAAATATCACATTGGACATCCACATTTTCCAAAATCTATGCTCATGAAATTACACAAGTATTAAAATCAGAATCAGGGCATGCTAAATTATTTGATATTCAGTTTCAAAGTGTGCAATGTGTATTACCATGTTCAAAGTTAAAGGAATTTTTCCTTCCATTTACACATTTTTTTCTTCTTCAAATTATTCATTTTTTTTACACAAAAGAATTTTTCATTTTATCTTCCCCCCCAAATTAAAATGAAACTATCCCTAGTTTCATAAAAATAAAATTTATAATGGGTTAGAGGAATAAAAGGGGAGTTCAATAAGGAAATTGAAATATTAGGATCATGGAATGAAGTCAACTGGTGGTTGAAGTTGAAATTCTTGCTGCTCCAAATTAGTCCTTTGATCTCTTAGGGGATGTAGGCACCTCCTTGATTGAAAATGTATCACCCAAAATAGTCCCTGAACCATACAAATAAGAACAAACCAGACAAAATAAAAAACACAATGACTTATTTAATTCCAAGTATCATTATTTTTATGGTTTTCCCTGTTTTTTTTTGTTTTTTAATCAATCTAATGATACATTGTCTTCTTTTAAATTTCTGGGTAAGGTATTACTCAGGGATCACACCACGTGACACAGATGAATACGATTCTCCCCTTTCATACCCATCCATACTCATAAAATAAGAATAGGTCAATAGTCTATTTTTTTTATTAAATATCAAAATGAGTAATCAATCCTATTTAAAATATAAAGTTGATTAAAAAAAATGATAGGAAACTGGAAAACCATGGGTTGCCTCCCATGAAACACTTTGTTTAATGTCGTTAGCCTAACATGGATCCTAAATCTATCAATTTTTTCCCGGTTCATAGATTTGATCAATTAACTCAACCTCTATTTCCTATTTATTGAATGATTCAATGAATGGTTTTAATATTTGACCACTGGCCTTGAAAATGTAACCACTTGCGGGATCTTGAATCTCTACTATCCCATGGGGGTACACATGATGCACTATAAAGGGTCCTAACCATCTATACCTTAACTTTCCTGGGTGTAAATGAAGTTTTGAACTATACAAGAGCACAAGTTTTCCTGGTTCAAAATGTTTGACCTTGATATTCCTAGATTTGTAGGCTTGAACTCTAGATTTATTAATCCTTGAATTTTTATAATCCTTTATCCTTAGTTCTTCCAGTTCATTGAGATCTAATTTCCCTTTTGTTCCGGCCAATGAGAGGTCATAATCCATTTTCTTAATTTCCCAAAAGGCCTTATGCTCAATTTCAAAAGGTAAATGGAATTCTTTTCCATAAAACAACCTATATGGTGACATTCCTAGGATGATTTTTTATGCTATATGATATACCCAAAGAGCATCCAAGAGTTTCTCGGACCAATCTTTACTAGAAGGATTGCCAGTTTTCTCAAGAATTTGTTTGATTTCACGAGCTAACTCAGCTTGACCATTGGTCTGTGGGTGGTAAGCAGTGGAAACTTTATGAGAAATTACATATTTAGACAAGAGTAAAAAGAATGGGCGGTTGCAGAAATGGGTTCCTCGATCACTGATTATAGCCTTAGTAATTCCAAATCGAGAAAATATGTTTTCTTTAAGAAATCGAATCACAACTTGATGATCATTGGACTTAGTGGGAATGGCCTCAACCCATTTTGAGACATAATCAACAGCTAAGAGTATGTATAGGTATACCCTAGAGTTTGGGAATAGACCCATGAAATCAATTCCCCAACAGTCAAAGATTTCAAACACTAAGATGGAAGTGAGTGGCATTTGATTCCTTTTTGTGATGGACCCTACTAATTGACACCTAGGACATCTTTGACAAAATTTGTAGGAGTCCTTTGAGAGGGTGGGACAAAAGAGACCACATTGAATAATCTTAGCAGATGTTTTCTTAGAGGAAAGGTGACCTCCATATGCCTCACTATGACATAATTTAAGGATGGACTCTTGTTTGGATTCTGGGACACACTTCCTAATGACTTGGTCAGGGAAGAACTTATAGAGGTATGGATCATCAAACACATAGTTTCTAACATTAGAAAGGAATTTCCTTCGAGCTTGAGTCCCTAAGAATTTTGGAATGACTCCCGTAACTAAGAAGTTGGCTACGTTAGCATACCAAGGGCAGTTACTCACAGAGTATAGGTGTTCATCAGGAAATGAATCAGACACAGAAAGGTGATTTGAGTTGTCTTTGAATTCCATCCTAGATAGGTGATCAGCTAAAACATTTTCAATGCCCTTTGTATCCTTGATTGTGAGGTCAAATTCTTGTAAGAGAAGGACCCACCTAATTAGTATAGCCTTAACATCTTGTTTTTGGAAGAGGTATTTTAGTGCAGAATGGTCAGTGAACACAGTGATGGGGGATCCTAAGAGGTAGGACCTAAACTTATCTAAGGCAAAAACAATATCAAGTAACTCATTCTCAGTGGTGGTGTAGTTGATTTGGGCATTATTTAAAGATTTTCTTGCATAAGAAATGACATAATGAGTTTTATCACAACGTTGTCCTAACACAGCTCCTACAACAAAGTCACTAGCATCACACATAAGTTCGAAAGGAAGGTTCTAATTTGGAGATTTCATAATGGGAGGAGAGATGAGTGAGGATTTGAGGGTTGAGAATGAACCCTCATAGCTTTCTGTACAAACAAATGTAGCATCCTTTACTAGGAGAGCACAAAGGGTATGGGAGATTGAACTAAAGTCCTTGATGAATCTTCTATAGAAACCATCATGTCCTAAGAAATACCTCACTTCCTTGACAGTTTTGGGTGATGGAAGGTGACAAATGATGTCAACCTTGGATTTATCAACTTCAATCCCCCTACCTGAGACCAGATGGCCTAGAACTAGTCCCTCTTTAACCATGAAATGACATTTTTCCCAGTTTAGGACCAGATTCTTTTCTTCACATCTTGAAAAGACTCTATCCACATTATGCAGACATCCCTCAAATGTATCCCCAAAAACAGAGAAGTCATCCATGAAGACCTCAAGAAAATCCCCGACCATGTCTGAGAATATTCCCATCATGCACCTCTGGAAGGTTCCATGGGCATTGCATAAACCAGAGGGCATGCGTTTGAAGGCAAAGGTGCCAAATGGATAGGTTAATGTAGTCTTTCCTTGTTCCTCTAGGGAGACCTCAATTTGATTATACCCTGAGTACCCATCTAAGAAACAGTAGAAGGCATGACCTGCCACTCTCTCAAGGACTTGGTCAATGATTGGTAAGGGGAAATGGTCCTTCTTGGTGAATGATTTTAGCTTCCTATAGTCAATGCAGACCCTCAATCCACTACTCACCCTTATTAGAAGAATATCTCCATCCTCATTGGTTATCACTGTGATTCCAGCCTTTTTTGGAACCACTTGGATTGGGCTCACCCATTCACTCTCAACTATGGGATATATGATACCAGCTTTTAACAATTTCAGAAGTTCTTTCCTTACTACCTCCATGATATTAGGATTGATTCACCGTTGAGGTTGACGACATGGATTTGAATCAGATTCCAGAACAATCCTATGGGTCCCAATAAGTGGGATAATCCCGGGAATATCAGACAGGGTCTAACCAATGGCTTTCTTATGTTTCCTAAGGACATCTAGAATCATCCTCTCATGATTGGATTCAAGAGAAGAAGAAATGACAATAGGATGTGTTTGATTGTCCCCTAGGAAAGCATACTTGAGTGCAATGAGAAGTTCCTTCAATTCAAGATCAGGTTGGTTTAGAATTTCAGTAGAAGATTGGGACATTGGATAAAGTTCAATTTCTTTTTTTAGAGTTTCAAATAGGATTGATTCCCCACATGTAGAAGTTTTAGCTACTAGATTGGCTTGATCAGATTTAGGGAAGTAAGTTGGGGTGGTCTCTATGAAAGTGGTTTCTTGAAAGGTTTCACTAATTGTTGGACCTAAGACTTCATCATAAGAGTAATTTTAAAATGATTCAATCCAAGGAGATAAACTTCCTTCATATGAACAAAGGAAATCAATCTCATCCTGACTTAAACATTCATCAAATATTCCTTGATGTTCTATGGATTCATTATCAATGCTTCCTATCATGTTTACTTCATGAATGTCCTCATCATCCCCTATTTGTGAGCTTTCATTATAGATGTTCAAGTCTAGACTCATGTTCCCAAAGGTGATGGTCATGTTCCCATTTCGGACTCGGATAATAGAGTTGATTGTTATAAGGAAAGGACGACCAAGGATGATTGGGGTTTGTTCCTTATTTCCTAAGTTTGGATTCTTGTCAAGGAAAATGAAGTCAGCAGGGTAGATGAAGTTTTCAACCTTTACCAGAACATCCTTTAAAATCCCCTTTGGAACCCTAATGCTACGATCAACAAGTTGAAGTGTGACAGATGTGGGTTGGAGCTCTTCTAGGCCTAACTGGAAGTACACAGCATATGGGATGAGATTGACACTAGAACCTAGGTCACACAAGGCCTTGAAAACTTTTCAATGACCATCCTAGTTTCTACTGGTGGGATAATCAACAACCTAATGAACCACAATGTTTTAACTCCTATGATCCACAAAAAATTCCAACATATAATGAGTTTCAATCCCCACAAAGCCAATATGAACACCCTCTTTTGCAATTACAACAACTTAATTATCCACCTGGAATAGACCATTTGGTACAAACCCTTATCCCTCCCGATTCACATCCATTACTTGAAAAACTATGTCAACAAATGGAGATAATTAATTTTGAGGTTTCATCATTGAGATTAGAATTACAAAACTTTGAGATAGTTATGGAACCCATTCCCACTCATGTTATCCCTTCCTTGTCATTGATAGAAGAATCTTTTCTCCCACAAAACTCTCATGAATTTATTAAAGAACCATCCTTTGGATTTGGTATACATAAAGAGGATAAAGGAATTTATGAAGGGTCTTTAAATCAATAGGAAATTGATTTTTTGGATTCAAAAGCAGAGAATTTGATATCATGGATTGAGTCTCATGAATATAACTTGAATGATTATTTTTCAAAAACACAAATCACTAAACCATTAAGAGAAATATCAAACTTTGAGTCCATACCCATTCCTAAAACTAATCATTATAATTTGGAAGTTGAATATTCTATTCAAAAGGAACCAATTCTGTTGATAAATTTTGAAAATGGAACTGAGTTTGATTCAAAGTGCAAACCTATGTTTAGATTTCCTATCCAAACCAAGCTCAAAAGTAGTGTTCTTCTTTCCTCTCTCAAGTATCCCTTCATAGTGTATAACCATGACCTTTCTGATGGAATTAATTCTTCTTCTAAAACTAATAATGTAGTAATGACCATTGATGTCTTAGGCAAGACTGGAGAAGCACCTATATCCACTATTTCTGATATTCCTTGGATTTACCCACTCATTTTAGAACATAGTTTTTTGAATGAAACAAATTATAAACATAGAATCAATCTCAACCTAGTAGAATTGGTGAAACATGTGGTCTTTAAAATGTTGAAGGTTGGTATTGGGTAATTTGTTGGGTTCAAGTCGAGCTAGTGACATTAAACCAAAGCGCTGCATGGGAGGCAACCCATGGTTTTCAAGTTTCCGATCATTTTGTTGTTTTAATAAAATTTATATTTTAAAAAGGATTAATTAATCATTTTTATATTAAAAAAAATAGATTGCTGACCTGTTATTCTATTATGAGTATGGATGGGTATAAAAGGGGAGCACCATATTCATTCGTGTCACGTGGTGTGATCCTTGAGTAATGCCTTACCCAGAAATTTAAAAAGAAGACAATGTATCATTAGTTTATTTTATTTTATTTTTTTTTTAGGTTAAAAAAAAATAATTAAAAAAGGGGACATGCCGTAGGCCATGGGGAAAACCCCGTCACAACTGGCGAAGCCACGAGGATTCGAACACAGGACCGAAGGGAGACAGGGGCGTGCACTTACCACTGACCTATGACTTTTTGTGCTTCCTTATTCTATAATTTTTATATATATACTTATATTTTACTTTCTTTAATATATATATATATATATATTGTTTTGTTTTTTTTTTTTTTGTTTGTTTTGTTTTTCCTTTTTCTACTAGGGAACTCTGCAAGTGACATGGATATCAAAGGATTAAAAGGGAGCAGCAAGAATTTCAACTTCAACCACCAAGTGACTTCATTACATGATCCTTATTTTCAATTTCCTTTTTGAACTTTCATTCTCTACCTCTACCCCCTTCTAAATTTTCTTTTTTTAAAACACTGGGGACTTGCTTATTTTAAGTTGGGGGGGGGGGAAGATAAAATGAAAAATTCTTTTGTGTAAAAAAAAAGAATGATTTAAAAAAAAAAGTGTAAATGGAAGGAAAAATTCCTTTAACTTTGAACATGATATTACACATTGCACACTTTAAAACTAAATATCAAATAATTTAGCATGCCCTGATTCTGATTTTAATCCTTGTATAATTTCATGAGCATAGATTTTGGAAAGTGTGGCTGTCCAATGTGATATTTCATCATTTATATTTTCATCCAAAAAAAAAGATCACAATGTACGTCCTTTGGATAATGGGGTATTAGTTTAAGTTCATGGGGTCCCCCAAATAAATAGCATAGGTTTGGTGATCATTTTAGTTTTAATATGAGTATTCAATAAAAAAAACAATAAATTTGCGCATAGAGAAATGAAATGACCTAATGAGTGGCTTTCGACACTTGGGGATCGTGACTCCATAGTTGTCTAGCCCAAAGTTAGTAATTTTATCTCTATTTTTGGTAATTTGAATTTGTTTTTGACTGAGTTAACTCAAGATGATGCCAGAGTATGTGGGCTTTACTTGGTGCCCTAAGGTCTTTGAGCCTGGGAGTCATTGGCAAAGTCTCGCTATAGGGGTTGACTCTTTTGAGTGCAATTTCAATTACCATGGAAAAATTGCAAAAAAAAAAACAAAAAAAAAATATATATATAACAAATTTTTTTTTGAATACTCATCTTAATATTGAAATGTGATTCCACCTAGCACTTCTGTAATTTCCCCCTTGAATAAATATGAACCCCCATGTCTATTGTGATGTACAACACATCCTCATACTTAATTGATATTGGATGAAATATGGAAATGAATTTGAACAAAGGAATGGGCTTGGGATTGAGATATTCTTATGAAACTATCTTGTATTAAAATATTTTATGGGTTTCATTATTGATTGGTATAAGGATTTCTGGTGATCATTGTGTATTAATTTTTTTTTGGAAAATGGAATTCGAATTTCATATTGTTGAGATATATTTTGCTCGGGACTAGAAAAATTCAAGTTGGGGGGTGTGATTAGCCACTAAATGAGGCTAATAATAATTGTTAATATATATAATATTCATGTTATTTATTATTAATAAACACCATTTTAGTGCATTTTACACTTTGAATATCATTTAACATTATGATTGTAATTCTTTCTTAAAATGCACTTTTATGTGGTACATTTTTGAACATCATTTAAAGTACCCCATAATTCATCTGATTTTGAGGAATGTAATTATCCATATTTCAATTTTATATTTTAGTAAATTGATATAAACTTAAATATTATCATGTTTCATTTAGGGATCAATGGAGAATTCATGGAAGAAGATGGAGATATTTTGTGATGAAAGGAAACAATTCTGGAGAAGTCAGATTGGACACCATCCCACTGATGAGACTGTGGGGCCCCACATCCAGGCCCAATAAAGCCCAAATTTCGTGGGAATCTAGAATACATATAGAGGAACAAATAATTATTCAGTAGGAAGTGCTAATTCTGCCTCCATTGTGGTCATTTAGGCGTCCCAATTTAGAGATAAAATTCTGGACCAGATTCTATGGCCCAGAAAAACATCCCACTAATCTAATAATATCTTCGAATATACAACTCCAAATGGACTCAAATTGTACAGGAGGTTAGGAGACATCCGACTCTAAATTTTCTTATTCTATGGACCACTCTAATTCGGCCATATAGAAGGTATTCCAGGCACGTCTGTTCGGTGAAGGAAAGCTGGCTGCCACCTCGGGTCAAGGGTGGAAAAATCAAATCTTCCTCAACTTTCTACACACCTATGGCCTACCATAATCAAGTGGGATGATTTGTACTATTGGAGGATCAACCCAAGGCTCCAAAAATGCCTATTTAAGGCAGTGGTGGTGGAGGAGTTGAGAATCTTTGGTGCTTGGTTTCATTGTAGTGTTATGCTGCCGTTTTGTGTTTGTAATCGCATTTCTTTCTCATGTAAGTTGTTCAAATCACTTTGGTTTCTTAATAATATCTTCGCTCACATTAAAAGTACATAGAAAATAATTTTTATTTCCTTGACTCTTAATTTAATTCATGATTAAGTTTAAAAGAATTGATTTTGGATGTTTGGTTGTCCAATGAGAATTTTCATCATTTTTATTTTCATCTATTAAATCAAAATGCCACAATGCACGTCCTCTAGATCGTGGGGTAATAATTTGAATTCTTAGGGTCCCATAATAAATAGAATAGGATGGTTTTATTTTTATGAATAATATAAGTATTCAAAAAAATAAAAAATATAAAAAATAAAAATTTGCGTGTAGGGAAATGGATTGATAAAATGCGAGGATTTCGGCACTTGAGGATCGTGACTCCGGAGTTGTCTAGCCCTGAGTTTTTCTCTCTATATCTATTTATGGTAATATGATTTTGTTTTTGATCAAGTTAACTCGAGATGATTTCTGAGTATGTGGGCTTCACTTGGTGCCCTAAGGCCTTTGAGCCTGGGAGTCATCGGCAAAGTCTCGCTACATGAGTTAATTTGATTAACAACAATCTCAATTACTATGACAACATTGAAAAATAAAAAAAAGAAAAAAAGAAAAAATAAAAAAGGAAAAAATAATGAATACTCATATTAGGATTAAATGTTATTCCACCTAGCGCTTCCATGATTTCCCCTTGAATGAAAATGAACCCCCATATCTATTGTGATTCCCAACACATCATTAAACCTAATTGAGTTGGATGAATTATGATGATGGATTTGATCAAAGGAATGGGCTTGGGATTGATATATGATTTTAAATTTATCTTTTTTAAAATTATTTTGATAGGTTATAAAGATATATTTGTGTGCAGTTTACATTGCGAGCACTGTTTGTTATACTGTGTTTGAAGAAAGGAATTCAAATAAAATCATTGAATTATTTGCTCGGGACTAGAAAATCTCAAGTTGGGGGGGTGTGATTAGCCAATAAAAAAACATATGTTAATTAAATTTTAATGGTATTAAATGTTCATTTTTGATCTTATGGGCCTGAGTTAGTGTATTTTGATTTTGAACATCCATTCTCATCATTTGTGCACTTCATGCCTAATGTACACCAATTTAGGCCTAATGAGTCATCTGATTATAAGGAATGTAATTATCCATATTTTAATTTTATATTTTGTGAAATGTATCTTCACTTAAATTTAAACATTTTTTATTCAGGTATCAATGGATGATTCATAAAAGATGATAGAGATATTTGACGATGAAAAGAAACAATTCTGGAGAAGGCAGATTGGACACCAACCCACTGATGAGAATGTGGGGCCCACAATACAAGCCCAATTAAGCCCAAAATTCGTGGTATGATAGAATAAATATATATTAACAAATACTTCTTCATGATATAATGATAATTCTGCCTCCATTATTGTTATTTAGGTGTCCCAAATAGTATATCAAAATCTGGGCCAGAATCTGCGGTCCAGAAAAATAGCCCACCAATTAAACCATATCTAGAAAACCAATACTCCTTTTGGGATGAGATTTTACAGGATGTTAAAGGACATCCAGATATTAATTTAAGTATTCTATGGCCCACCAAAATTAGTCCATCTAGAAGGTGTTTCATGCGCCTCAGTTTGGTGGATGCAAGCTGGATGCCTTTTCGGGTCAAGGGTGTAAAGTCTTCTTTCCACAAACTTTCCACCACCCTAGACCTACCATACTCAAGTGAGATGACTTTTACTATTGGAGGCTCGACCCAAGAGATAAAAAATTCCTATTTAAGGCAGTGGTGTTGGAGGATTTAAGGATCTTGGGTGTTTGGTTCAATTGTAATGTTATGCTGCGATTTTGTTGTCTCAAGTTTGTCTTTCACATGTAAGTTGTTCAATTCACTTTAGTTTCTTAATAAAAGTTCTTCTTATCTTCTTATTATGTTATTATTCATATCAATTTGATATCTTTGGATCAAGGTGTGAATTTATTCACACCAAACCTTGTGAAATTATCACACAACGGTGGAGTGATTGTTATTTTATTGTTTTTTTTACTTCTCCATTTCTTCCCTCATGAGTATACTTTCCATTTCCATTGAAACCATAGAATCAATGGAGGGATAACCCACTTATGATTTGATCCAAGGGAGTATCAAGGGGATGTATTGGATGTTATTTATCACCCCATTAATGTCTAATCACTTTTTTAATTGAGATTTTTATTTGATGATTTTTAAACTCCATCATCCTTGTTGAATTTAAGGCCACACAATTCAAGTGCTAATAAGAACCTTTACCTTGAAGTGATAAAAGTGGTATGAAGAGATAGACCTTAGGAAAGTCCATAAAATCCAAACTGTTGACCCTGTTTACACAATTTGTGACAAACATGACCATAAGATAGATAACTGCGCAACCATTCCATCCATCAAGGATGTTCTTTTAGGAGGACCCCAACGGAAGTAAATGCCTTGAACTTTCAAAAGTCTCAATACCAAAACAACTTCAACCCAAGGTATAATGACCACTGCCTTAAATTCAACAAGGACGATGGATTTTAAAAGTCATCAAATAAAAATATCAATTAAAGAAGTGATTATACATTAATGGGGTGATAAATAACATCCAATCCAGCCCCTTGATACTCCCTTGGATCAACCCATAAGTGGGTTAGCCCTCCATTGATTCTATGGTTTCAATGGAAGCGGAAAGTAGACTCATGACGGAAGAAATGAAGAAGTAAAAAAAACACAATAAAATAACAATCACTCCACCGTTGTGTGATAATTTCACAAGGTTTGGTGTGAATAAATACACACCTTGATCCAACGGTATCAAAGTGATATGAAGAACAACATAATAAGAGGAGAAGAAGAACTTTTATAAAGAAACTAAAGTGAATTGAAAAACTTACATGTGAAAAAAAACTTGAGACAACAAAATCGCAACATAACATTACAATTCACTTTAGTTTCTTAATAAAAGTTCTTCTTATCCTATTATTATGTTGTTCTTCATATCACTTTGATACCTTTGGATCAAGGTGTGAATTTATTCACACCAAACCTTGTGAAATTATCACACAACGGTGGAGTGATTGTTATTTTATTGTTTTTTTTACTTCTCCATTTCTTTCCTCAGGAGTCTACATCTGCTTCCATTGAAACCATAGAATAAATGGAGGGCTAACCCACTTATGGGTTGATCCAAGGGAGTAGCAAGGGGATGTATTGGATGTTATTTATCACCCCATTAATGTCTAATAGCTTCTTTCCATGATCAGCAATAATTTCAACTTCAACCACCCAGTGACTTCATTCCATGATCCTAATATTTCAATTTCCTTATTGAACTCCCATTTTATTCTTCTACCCCATTCTAAATTTTCTTTTTACGAAACTAGGGAAAATTTCATTTTAAGTTGGGGGGGAAGATAAAATGATAAATGCTTTTGTGTAAAAAAAAGAATGATTTGAAGAAAAAAAAGTGTAAATGGAAGGAAAAATTCCTTTAACTTTGAACATGGTAATACACATTGCACACTTTGAAACTGAATATCAAATAATTTAGAATGCCCTGATTTTTATTTTAATCCTCGTATAATTTTATGATCATAGATTTTGGAAAGTGTGGATGTCTAATGTGATATTTCATCGTTTATATTTTCATCCAAAAAAAAGATCACAATGCACATCCTTTGGATAGTGGGGTATTAGTTTAAGTTCATGGGGTCCCCCAAATAAATAGAATAGGTTTGGTGATCATTTTAGTTTTAATATGAGTATTAAATAATAAAAAAATAATAATAAATTTGCGCGTATAGCAATGAAATGACCTAATGAGTGGCTTTCGGCACTTGGGGATTGTGGCTCCATAGTTGTCTGGCCCAAAGTTAGTAATTTTATCTCTATTTTTGGTAATTTGATTTTTTTTACCGAGTTAACTTGAGATGATGCCCGAGTATGTGGGATTCACATGGTGCCCTAAGGTCTTTGATCCTGGGAGTCATCGGTAAAGTCTCCCTACAGGGGTTGACTCTTTTGAGTGCAATTTCAATTACCATGGCAAAATTGCAAAAAAATAAATTAAAATAAAATAAAATAAAAAAATAATACGATAAAAAAAATTGAATACTCATATTAATATTGAAATGTGATTCCACCTAGCGCTTCCGTCATTTCCCCCTTGAATAAATATGAACCCCCATGTCTATTGTGATGCACAACACATCCTCATACTTAATTGATATTGGATGAAATATGACAATGAATTTGAACAAAGGAATGAGCTTGGGATTGGGATCTGCTTATGAAAATATCTTGTGTTAAAATATTTTGATGGGTTTCATTATTTTTTGGTATAAGGGTTTTTGGTGATCATTGTGTATTAAAATGTTTCTGGAAAAGGGAATTTGAATTTCATTTTTGATGAGATATATTTTGCTCGGGACTAGCAAAACTCAAGTTGGGGGGTGTGATTAGCCAATAAATGAGGATAATATTAATTGTTAATATATATAATATTCATGTGATTTATTATTCATAAACACCATTTTAGTGAATTTTACACTTTGAACATCATTTCACATTATGATTGTAATTCCTTCTTAAAATGCACTATTATGTGGTACATTTTTGAACATCATTTAAAGTACCCAATGATTCATCTGATTTTAAGGAATATAATTATACATATTTTAATTTGATATTTTGGGAAATTTATCTACACTTAAATATTAACATGTTTGATTTAGGGATCAATGGATAATTCATGGAAGAAGATGGGGATATTTTGTGATGAAAGGAAACAATTATGGAGAAGTCAGATTGGATACCAGCCCACTGATGAGACTGTGGGACCAACAATAAGAACCCAATTAAGCCCAAATTTTGTGGTATTATAGAATAAATATATAGTAACAAATAATTATTCAAGATACAGTGCTAATTCGGCCTCCATTGTGGTCATTTAGGCGGCCCAAGTTAGAGATAAACTTCTGGGACAGATTCTGCGGCCCAGAAAAACAGCCCACCAATTAAACCATATCTCGAAAAACATAACTCCTTTTGGGATGATATTTTACAGTATGTTATGATACATACATAAATTAATTTAAGTCTTCTATGTCCCACCCAAATTATGCCATCTAGAAGGTGTTTCATGCGCCTCTGTTTCGTGGATGCAAGCTGGATGCCTTTTCGGGTCAAGGGTGGAAAGTCTTCTTTCCACAAACTTTCCACCACCCTAGACCTACCATACTCAAGTGGGATGACTTTTAATCTTGGAGGATCGACCCAAGGGCTCAAAAATCCCTATTTAAGGCAGTGGTGTTGAAGGATTTAAGGACCTGGGGTGTTTGGTTTAATTGTAATGTTATGCTGCCACTTTGTGTTTGTAATCGCATTTCAATTTCCATGTAAGTTTCCTTTTGGTACTTATTTGTTCTTAATCAACATTTTTCTCTTCTATTATTCCCATTTATTTCATTAAAACTTTATAATCACAAATCATAGTGATATATCTTTGTTGTACTGAATTAGTTCACACATAGGTGTGAATTTCATTCACACACACGGAGGAGTGCTCGTTATTTCTGCGGTTTTAATTTCTTCAGTCTAATTCTTGTAAGTCATCTTCTGCCCACCATTGAGAGTATAACATCAATGGAGGGATAAACCTTTAATGGTTTTATCTTAGTAATATGAAAAGGCTGGATTGAATTTTATTTTATGAACGAATTGTTGTTAATTGATTAACTAATTTAAGACTTCCATTCTCAGTTATTTCCACTCTTCATCTTCACTGTGTTTGAGGAAGTTAAGTACAATTACTAAAATGACCATATCACTTGGAGACATCATGAATTTGGTTATCTAAGTGTTTAGGGGATTATTAATTGAGTTTAGTTTCATCAAACCATAAAATGATGAAGGTAGTGTTATTTTGAAGAATGGATTCATCAAGAATTAATTAAACCAAAATTGTCTAAAGAAGTAAAATTCATTCAATACACCCATAGAATAATATTAAGATCAACCCATTTTCATTTAATTGAATTCACTTAGGTTTATTAGTGTTCTTTAAAACCGTCCAAAATCAAAACCAAGTTGGCCACTTCATAGCCAAAAATACACCTCATAGGTTGTGTGTCTTAGGTTTTTTCTTAGGTCTCAGTGGATTCGACAACCCAATCTAGACTACAAGTACCATTCTACCTTCATCTCTTGGGTAAATTTGAGCGTGAATCAATATTGTATTCCCTGATTTGGTCATCATGTGATATTGGTACTATTTTGGTTATGGTTATATGTTATTTTTTCTTATTTTTTCTTATTTTATGCGAGATAAAAGAGTTTATAGTCTCCCAAATATCGATATTAGAACCTCACTACTAGTTGGAAGCCTCTGGCATACGAGGAGGCACACCTAAGGTCATGTGGCCATCTGGCTCTGGGAACTGGCACATGGAACCCTGGTTGGGATGTTACAAAGTGATATCAGAGGTAGTTTTTATTTTATTTTATTTTATCTTATTTTTGGGAAAGGAAGAAATGAGACTAGGAAGAGTTGGTCCTTGGTTATGAGATCATGCATGGGAGTAGCTAACCCTTGTATTGGGGAAAACCCAAAATCCAGGGTGGGATTGTTGTTATTGGTATTTTCTGTTAAAATTTATGTTATTTCTCATTTGGTGACAAACTTATGGTATGATTTGATTTTTTTTTGATATTTTTTGATATTTGACTCATGTCTCAGTATGGAATGAGAGTTGAGTTTTCATGCATCATTCCGGGAACTCAGTATTATTTTGTGACATGCATCATTTTAGGCATGCACAATAAATGGGTTGGGTAAGCTGTTGAACATGAAATATTATTCCTTGCTTGTGAAATTGAAATGAAAATGTGCCTAATATAAAATTGAGAATTGTAAAATTATTCAAGATGAGAATAAATGGGTGTCTAAAGAAAAACTTGATATGTGAATGAGGTTACCCTTTGTTAACCATAACCTAGGTGTAAGATGGTTGAGGGTAGTGATATCACCTCAGTTTTGACCTTATGGTGGGGTTTGGGGAAAGAGAATTGTTGTTCCTTGTTGTGTTTTTCCTTTTACATAAACATGATAAAGTGGTGTTTTGTGTACTAATACTTGTGTTTGTAATTATAGAGATAAGAATCCATGATGATTCTTATTGATAGGATGATATGTGGATATGACTGGTGATGATTTTCTAGTAGTGGAACTTTGGGAACCGATAGTGCCGGGTGAGGAAGAAGAAGATAAGTTCCAATCGTACTTTTCTCACTTCATGCAATTTATGGAAAGTGACCCAGATCGGGTTGTGAAGATCATGTATGGCTTGACTCGTGAGTTACAGTTATATCACACTCCAAATTTTATTGGGGAGGGTGGACCAAAGGTATAAGAGTTTTGGATTGAGTCCATCCATACTATACTTGATCATTCAGAGACACCTACTGAGAAGAGGGTCAAGTTGGATTCTTATATGTTATGTGGTCAAGAAAATAATTGGTGGGACATCCATACTCGAGATGTACATCTAGATATTGTGGATTAGAAGGACTTACAAAAGAAGTTCTTGGATCACTTTTACTCTGAGACCCTCAGGCAGGAGAGAACATATGAGTTCATGAGGTTGACTCAGGGGAGTATATCTGTGATATACTATGTTGGATGCTTTATAGAATTTCATTTATTTACTCCAACATTGGTGGTAGATGAGGATACTTTAGAAAAATGATTTCAGGATGAACTTAAGTGTGAAATTAAGTCCCAAGTAAATATCTTTAGTCTAAAAGAGTTTTCAGAATTAGTGAATCCGGTTCTCATATATAAGGGGAACCTGAAGGAGGATTCCAATGGTGGATAGGTTGTTTCCTCCGATCAAATAGGAGGTACATCTTCTAAGGTTAGGAAGCGTGACTATGATAGTGTTAGCCAGATCAGTGGGAAGCAGACTAGCTAGGGGGAAGGATCATTTACTCAGGACCTTACTCGAGTTCTTTTCCATCAGTGTTGTAGGCTAGGTTAATTTCATAAACATTGCCCCAACCAATATCGGAGTGATGATCTTGTGGAAATACGGGACATCTATAGAGGTTTTGTAGTAACCCATGACAAAATGGTAGTGATGGAGGAGCAAGACAGATCCAAAGTACAAGAAGGGGATCTTCTGGACCATATCAGTTTGGCAGCTATAGTTCTACTAAAAATGGCGGTAGAGGTAGTGGATGAGGTACTTCAGGGAAAGAGAACCCATACAAAATAGTGTTGAAACTTATGAATATTTGAATGCATCATAGGGAAGAGGGGTAAGATAGTTACATTCCATTCAGCCTACACTTGTGGATAGCAAGGCTGGACCGCCGACAGTGAGAGGTACTATTGTTGTATCTTCTACATTATCTAGTTTCTTATTTGATACCGGTGCCTCTCATTACTTGATTTCTTCACAAATTGTGAATGTTTTTATCCTAGCGGTGGAGTTTGTGAGTAGGGTATTGAAAATAGATACACCGTTGGGAGTAAGATCTAGAGACATCTATTTATGCAAAGGGTGTTCTCTCAAGGTTGGAGAGTATTTATTTATGTGGGATATTTATATCCTAGACATGTTGGGATTTGACCTGATTATGGGTAGAACTAGTTAGTAGCATACCAAGCCCAAATTTATTTTTACCACATGAGAGTGACTTTTACATATCCTAAGGGTGAAAACTATATTTACCATGAAGAGTGTGATATCCAGGAAATCCAAGAAGGGCCAATTACTCAGAAACTATGAGATCTCACAGCCCCAATTGCTAGTATATTGCTAGATGAAGAAGGTGTAAAGAGAGATGTCTTTTCACACATAGTGTATAGGTTTTATGATGCGTTTCTTGAATACTTATCAGGGTTTCTACCTGAGAGAGACATGCAGTTTACAATTGATATCATGGCAGGGACTGAGCTAGTTTCAATTACACCATACAAAATGGAACTGATAGAGATTAAAGAGTTCAAGACTCATCTAGAGAAGTTATAGGATAAGGGGTTTATCTGTCTGAGTATGTTGCTTTGGGGTTCTCCAGTTTTGTTTGTAAATAAGGCTGATAGGTCTATGCGTTTGTGTTTCGATTATCAGAATTTAAATCAGATGACAGTGAAGAACTAGTATCCTCTTCTATGTATCAATAATATTTTTGACCAATTAATAGGATCTTGTGTTTTCTCCAAGAGAGACTTGAGATCAGGGTATCATCAGTTGAGAGTTTGAAATTATGATATACCTTATAATGATTTTAGAAGAAAGTATGACCTATATGAGTTTTTCATAATGATTTTTGGGTTGAAAAATGCATTAGTAGTGTCTATAGACTTGATGAAGAAAGTATTCCATGCAAATCTAGATCATTTTGTGGTGGTGTTTGTGGATGACATCTTGGTGTACTCCAAGACTCATGATGATCATGCCCAAAATCATGACATCATATTGAGTACATTGAGAGAGCATCAACAATATTCCAGGATACCTAAGTGTGAGTTTTGGATTGATCGGGTACACTTTTTGGGTCACATAATCTTGGAGGAAGGTGTGTCAATGAACCTAGAGAAGGTTTAGGTAGTTGTGTCTTGGGAGCAGCCTAAGAATCTTTTTTGATATCCATATATTTATAGGGTTGGCTGGATATTATCAAAGGTTTAACTAAGAATTTTCCAATTTGGCAGCACCTCTTTTGGGCTTGACCAAAAAGAGAGTAAAGTTTGAATGGATGGAAGCATGCAAGAATACCTTCCAGGAGCTGAAGAAGCATTTGACATCGACACCAATCTTGATCCTACCTGATCTAGGTGAGGAGTATATAGTATTTTGTGATACTTTTGGGATAGGTCTCAGAGATGTTTTGATGCAAGGAAATTGAGTTGTGGCATACATGCCTCAAAAGTTGAGTCCACATGAATATAATTACCCTACACACGACCTCGAGTTGGCTACATTGGTTTATGCTTTATTGTGTTGGAAACATTATCTGTTGAGTAATAATTTTACTATTTATATAGATCAGAAGATCTTAAAGTATATATTTTCCCAGTAATATTTGAATATATGGTAGTGGAGATGGGTTGAGAATATGTAGTCATTTGATTTTGATCTAGCATATACTCTTAGAAAGGCGAATAGTGTGGCTGACGCTTTGAGTAGGAAAACTCAGAATCAGGAAGTCGAGGAGTCTAGTGCTGAGCATAATATGATGAATTTTAGATGAGATGTAGGTTGTGGCACAAAAGATTCAGGATTAGATGACTCTTGTATCAGTTTTAGTAGAGTCTACACTCTTGAGATATATTAGGGACTGACAGTATGAGGATTTAGAATGTTTATCCTTGAGGGGAATACTTGAAGGTGGGGAGTCAACTTATGATTGAAACATAGATAAGGATGATATTATCTATGTTAAGAATCAGGTTATTGTTCTAACGATCATGCGGGAGGAGATGATGCATGAAATTTATGCCTCAAAGTGGGCGGTACATCCAAGGGTGACCAAAATGTACTGTGATCTATGTCGACAGTTTTAGTGGATGTAAATGATAAAGGAGATTTTAAAGTTAGTGACATGATGCTACACCTTCCCACAGGTGAAGGCCAGGAATCAATGACCTGGTGGTTTTTTGTAGCTATTTCCCATTCTATAATGGAAGTGAGATCAAGTTACTATAGAATTTTTGGTGGGTCTCCCAAGGATGCCTCAGAAAAATGACACTATTTGGGTGATTTTAGATCATTTGAAAAAGGTAGCACATTTATTTCTTATATGGGGGACTTTATCAGTAGAGTAACTGGGAGATTTGTATGTTTGGGAAATAATCCTTTTGCACAGGGTGCCACAAACTATTATTTCAGACCACGATTCATGTTTTACTTCACACTTCTAGAATGGATTATAGAAGGTTCTTGGTACATATGTTTTATTGAGTACATATTTCAACCCACAAACAAATGAGAATTTGGAGCATACTATATAGGTTCTTGAGGATATGATATGGGTGTGGGTTTTAGAATTCAGTGGGTCTTGGAAAAAGCACCTAGATTTGGTAGAGTTCATCTATAAAAAAAGTTATCAGGAAACTATATAGATGGAACTATACGAGGCTCTTTATGATAGACCATACAGATATCCTCTATGATGGATGGAGGTAGGCGAGTCAGAGTTTTTGGGATCTGGTCTCGTGCAGGAGATGTCAAAGCATGTTCAGATTATTTGGAAGTGTATGGATTGAAGGAACCCGGAACACCCTGAGAGGGGAGGGGTGAATCAGGGTGTCAAATTTTTCTTTTTAAAGTTGTGGATCTTGTTCCCACATTGATATGAACTTGTTAAATCTGTCAAACAAATGAAATTAGGGATATGACACAACACTTTTACTTGGTTCACCGCAAAGGGCTACGTCCAAGGAGCATACACCGACAGTGTATCGGTTGTACCTAAATACACTAATCATTACTAGTTTTAGGATTACAAGATTCGGTCACAATAACTCTATTCCAGGAATAATTCCTTTACAAAGGTTCAGGGATAGCTCACTGCGTCCCTCAGATCACTTCCCTCAACTCCCCCTAGCTCACTTCTTTGAGAGAAGTCAAACTCATTTTATCGACTTGTAGGTCACTTCAATAGATTTTCATTGAAGTATTTGTCTTTGTTCATCATAAGACACTTCTTGCATCAAAGTCCCAAATTGATGCACTTGAAATCACTAAAGCACTGAACTGGATATTCAGAACATGTATTCATCCTACAATGACAATTGTGCACAACACCTACCCTGTGCACATAAGATCTTACTTTTGCGTGCAAGATTTTATTTACACGTGGAAAATATTTCACACAACTACACCCTTTACGCGTAATTTTAACTTTTTCTCACAACTTGAACTTTTGCACACAACTTTAACTTTTGCGTACAACTTCAACTTTTCTATGCAACTCCTTTTTTGTGAAACTTTTACATGCATCAGAACTTAGATATTGTGTAATTATTCATCCATGCCTAATGACGGGGGTCACCTCTTATTTATATGTGTTGCTGAACCCTGCGCGCAAAACCCACTGTGTCATGAAAAACCTCTCATTATGCACGCAATGCTTTTTGCACAGGAACCCTTTTCTGTGTACAACTCTAGATTTTTTGCACAACTCATGCCTTTTCCATTTTTTGACATTCTGATCCCGAAACATTCCTTGTGCACAAGTTTACAATACACCTATAGTATTGAACATAAATTCCTTTTCCAAACACACATTTCTCCATTTTCCAATTTTCAGGACAAAAAAATTGGCAAACACTGGGAAATGACGCCACCTTCAATACTATTGTCCGCTCGAACTATATAATACCTTTCCTGGAAAACATTCTGAACTTATAATGAGGATTGAAAAAAAAAAAACCAAACTCCATTTCTTTCATAGAACGGTTGTGGTTCCAACAATCCCCCTTTGGGTTGTTGGCAATCACCAGATAAATTCAATGGAGAACCATCCGCAAGAAAACCTGAAACACAAGAATCAACTCATCCAACACTCTAAGTATATGTGAGCAATGATTAGTGTAGAAAACAATAGTGGAAGCGTGAATTGGGATCCCGTGTTTTGGAATTCTTAAAGACACCACCCAAGCTATTCTCTTACTATGCCATAAAAGCATTACATGTCCTGAATATATTCCTTCTCCTCCTAGCACCGAATTCTCATTGTGTATTCCTTATCCTCCTAACACTGAATTCTCATCGCGTATTCCTTCTCCTCCTAACACCAAATTCTCATCATGTCATAGAATCGTTACATGTTTATTACATGTACATTTCCTGAATCCTGAATTTATTAATTTCTCCCCCATTGACAATAAAACCAAAGACCGGTAAAAGTTCATTGAACAACTAAAAACACCCCTTGGATAGTATCTCCCCCATAAATCTCTATCACATCCATAAAAAGATTAAAAAAAATTAACATAATTGGGGAGAGGATAATTTCGTAACCTCCTTATGCACTGGGAGGTGGTTGAACACTAAGGTTCAACCGATGCTTCTCAAACATAGCTGCTAATAGTGACTTGGTCAGGATATCATCCACTTGCTCATTAGTTCCCACATGATCCATTTTCATCATGCCTTGTTCAACTTTTTCCTTGATAACGTGATATCTGATTTCAATATGTTTTGTACGAGAATTATGAATAGGATTATTAGTAAGATCAATGGCGCTCTTGTTATCATAGTAAATCACCATTGGTTGTTTCACCTCATCACTAATATCTATCAGTTGTTTCTTCATCCATAGTAGTTGAGTGCATTCCTTTATAGCATAGATATACTCAGCTTCAACATCACTAAGATAATTAATTTCTTGTTTCTTTATCAACTAGCCAACACATTTCTACCCAATAAAGAATGCTCCACTACTAGCGGACTTTTTTTCCACTACATCTCCAGCCCAGTCAGAATCAGAAAATGATAATAATTTACTATCCCTTACTATAGAAAAGTATAACCCATAATTATGAGTACCTTAAATGTATCTCATGATTCTTTTTACTAGTGTCATATGTTCTTTCTTTGGGTTACTCTGAAATTGGGCCGCTAAGCAAGTTGCAAAGACAATATCAGGCCATGTTGCCATTAGGTATAGTAATCTTCCAATAATCCTCTTATACATGGTGGTATCTATACAGGTCCCATCCTCATTCTTTCCAATTTTGGTTCCAACCACAATCAGAGTTGACATTGGTTTGGAGTTAGGCATATTAAATATATTCAACAGCTCTCTTACATACTTTTCCTAAGAAATGAAAGTGTAATCCTTATTTTGAGTCACTTGTAGCCCCAAGAAATATGTTATCTCCCTAATCATAGGCATTTTAAATTATGATTTCATGTGATTGGAAAATTCATCCACTGATTTTTTCCTGCTTCCACCAAATATAATGTCATCAACGTAAACTAGAACCATGAATTGATCTTTTAAAAAATTCTTTACATAGAGATTGTAATCTACTACTCCTATTTTGAATTCCAGCTTCTTGAGACAAGAATCCATCTGGGAATACCATGCTCATGGTGCCTGCTTAAAACCATAGAGATAATACTTTAGTTTATAAACCTTTGTTTCATCAGTACCAAGAAGAAAACCCATTGGTGTTTCGATGTATAATTCTTCTTCGAGAACACCATTAAAGAATGCTGTCTTGACATCCATTTGATATACTTTATATCCTATTTGGATTTCCATGGAAAGAAAAATCCTGATTGACTCTAGTCTAGCCACTGGATCAAAGGTTTCTTCATCATCAACTCCTTCAATATGTGAATATCTTTTACATACCATTCATGCCTTGTTTTTGATAACACTTCCATGCTCATCAAACTTGTTATTGAAAATACACTTTGTACCAATAACATTGTGACCTTTGGGTCTCTTGACTATATCCCATGTTTGATTCTTGTCAATATAATCCAACTATTCATTCATGGATTACACCCATGATTCATCCTTTGTAGCTTCTTCAAATGAGGATGGTTCCACAACTGACAGAAATAAAGATTATGTGTTATTCCTCATTCTCCTTGTTTGTGTGGGTGAAGTCCAATACCCAATAATGTTTGATTGATCAATTTCTACTCTTTGATTTTTCCTTTTAGATTTAACCACATTCTCTCCAGCTAAGGTTTCCTCTTCAGATTCTTCTTCTGAATAAACATCATGATGTGACTCCTAAGTGTTTTGTACACCTTTATATATTTTTGTATTTTCATTTAATCCACATTAACTTTTTTCCTCATTTTCTATCACATCAGTATATGAAATCCTTGAAGAATTTTTGGTTTTCTCTTCAATGATCTTAACATCACTGCTTTCCAAAATTCTTCCTAAGAGCTTGTTGAAACACTTTTAGGATTTTCTATTCATTGAGTATCCAAGGAAAATTCCTTCATCTACATTGTCACCATACTTCCCTTGATTTATTTCTTTGTTTCTGATGACACATTTACTTCCAAAAACACGAAAGTACTTCAAAGAGGGATTCCTTCCATGCCACAATTCATATGGTGTCTTCATCTCACCCATATAAATCCCTATTCGATTTCAAATATACACTGAATCTTGAATGAACTCATTCCAGTAATGTTATGGAATATGACTTTAAATCAGCATAGTTCTTTACATGTTGTTTACCTATCGATTCTTGTGCTCAACAACTCCATTTTTCTATGGAGTTATCACAACAGCTACCTCATGTTTTATACTATGATTCTTTTGGTGATTTTTAAATTCAATGGATGTGTATTCCCCTCCATTGTCAGATCGCAAAACTTTGATTATTCTTACACTACCATTCTCAGCAATTCACCGATATGTTTTCATGCAGTCAAGCACTTGTCGTTTCCTGTGTATAACCATTACACATGCCATTATACTGTAATCATCTATGAAAAGGAATAAGTACCTTTCTCCATGAGTTTTGGAAACATTTATCAGGACACATACATATGTAGGAATGAGATCAGGAATATGAGATTCCCTTTTCTTATTTGGATGATATGAAATGCAGACCAGCTTCCCCTAAATATAAGCATCACAATACTTTTCACGTTCACGCTTCAGGTTGGGAGTGTCTATGACAATATTCAGTTTTGATATTTTTTCCATGTCTTGTTGATTGATGTTCCCCAATCTTTGATGCCACAGGTTATTTTATTCCTAAATAGTTATGTAACAAATGTTTTCTTTTATGTCAACATGATATAGGTTTTCTTTTGTTCTGTATCCCTTCATAAGTGAATTTCCTGTCTTTTACTTTATAGTGCATCCTTTTTGATTAAAAGTAACTATATGACCTGAGTCATAGAGTTGACTCATGCTGAGGAGATTATGACGTAGGCCATCTACATAAAGGACTTCAATTTTCTTTAGATCTCTATTAGATAGTTCAATACTTTAACTGCCTTTGAATTTCAAAGATCCACCATTAACAAACCATACTGTTCCACCAACCCTCCTCTTGGTATCTATTAATAGGCCTGCATTACCTATCATATGAGAAAAACAACTACTATCCAGAATCTAGATGTTGTTGCTTTTTGTAGCTTTGAGGGATACCTCTGTAAGGTTGGATTTCCCAATTTTCTTCTTTTCTTTCCATGAGACATTGGATTGAGTGTAGAACACTGATGACCCTTTAATTATCTCTTCTGTGCACATGGGTTCTTCATAGTTGAAATCTTCTTCCAGAGGAGAAAACCTGTTTTTAAGAGCAAAATTGTCTTGTTGATGAGCTTTGAATTGTCTCGGACTCCAGTATGAGGTGTCCATGCCCCTCCTTTGCCTGAAATCAATGGCCTTATGACCAATGTTAGAACAACAAAAACAATATCCATAGAAATTGTTTCTTATAAAAGAATTAGGATAAGAATTTTTTTCTCTTTTGTTGAACTCCCATATCTTCTCCATTCAAATAGATTCTTTCCTCTTCGTAATAAGACATGGTATGGACCAGATATCCATATAACTGAAACTTCATGAGATGAAATATCTTATCACTTCTATTTATCCTCATTCCTTATTCCATGGGATAATAGTTTTAGTGACTCTTATTCTTGGAGGCTCAAGGATAGTCTTCATTTATTCTTTCAAATTGAATTGGGGGTTTCTTTTTCAGCACTTTAGGTGACTTTTCCACATGACCCACTTCCATCTTTCCTTTATTTTGGTCATCTTTATTTTTAGCATTTGATGATTCAGCCTCACAACCAATTCCACTATTTCTCATGTAACTGGGTCTTTGATTATTAAAAATCTTTTCAACTCTATTAGATCCACATTTCTCTCTCTCCAATAGCTCAGCATCTAAGAACATTCCAAAATATATTTTCTTCCTTGATTCTTTTGAAATTGATTCACTCTCAAGTTTAATCCTAAGAGTAACAACTTCCTCCTCAAGAACCTCAATAGTCTTAGACTTTTCTTCCATTTTGGAGGTGAGTTCATTGATGACCTTTTCCTGCTCTTAAATTCTTAGCTTCAGATCCACTACATCATCATTTATTTCAAGGATTTTAGACTGCACTTTCACAAATTCTTCCAGTCATTCAATTTCAGCTTTGAGATGATCAACATATTTTGATGATTCTTTTACAATTTATTTCCACTTATTTAAACTCTTACATTAAATCTTAATCTTACTACTAAAATCCTTAAGTTTCAAGTTGGGATTGGAACTAGTTGTTAACTGACTGTCTCCACCATTATCTTTTGATTTTTCAACAGTGGCCATCATGGAAGCATGGTTTCTAGTTTTAAATTCTGGTTCTTCTTCTCCACTAAATTCATTATCATCATCTTCTTCTTCATAGAAAAAACTCTTCTTTGGTACTTTATTTCTAGATTTGAAGTCTCCCTTTTTGAAAAATCTTTTCTGAGGCTTCTCAATGTTTTTAGCTTTGCTATCTTCATCATCAATCTTTCTTAAGCATTGAGAGGAAATGTGCCCAACATTTCCACAACGAAAGCAAGGTAGAGGTAGATTTCCTTTGAATTTACCCTTTCCCATCTATAACTTCTTGTAAATGAGAGAAATAATTTATTTTTTCTCATCATATTCACCAATAATATCTTTTGAAATTTTCAGTTTCTCCATGGATTTGAAATCCATTTCCTTGCTCACTCGAGTCATAGCATCTTATGGTTTAACCCTCATTTCATATGCCACCAGGATGCTCAACAGATAATCTAGAGAAAGTTTGGAAAGATATCTTTCCTCAAGGGCTGACAACTTTGAATTGTTAAAGGGTGAAAGCCTTCTCAATATTTTCTTTACAATGTCAAATTCTTTGATTTATTTTCCTAGACCCAAAATTTCTCCAACCACTTCATTAATTCGATTGAATAAGGATTATGTATTCTCATCAGGATGTATCTTCAGATTATCAAACCTATTATGCAAGACTTGTAGTATGGCCTCCTTCACTTTTCTATCTCCTTTATAAATATTTTCAAGTTTATCCCACATGGACTTTACTAAGGTTCAACTCATCACCTTTAGATAGATCTAATTAGAAAGGGTTGTTGTGAGAGCATTCTGCGCTTTAGCATTTGCATCAATAATTTTTCTTTCTACATTAGTCATAGCCAGCCCTGTTGGATCAGTAACTTGTATACATTGCAAAGTGGGAAATATGACTTACATTCCAAGGGATCTTAGATGATATCTTATTATATTCTTCAAAATATGAAAATTACTTCCATCAAAGAGGGGGAATCCCCTAACACTGTCTGAATTCTCCATGATGGTATAAGATAGATCAAACACCAGTAACCTCACTCTGATACCACTTGAAGGACCCTAAAACACCCTAAGAGGGGAAGGGTGAATCAGGGTGTCAAATTTTTCTTTTTAAATTTGTGGATATTGTTTCCACATTGGTAGGAACTTGTTAAATCTTTCAAACAAATGAAAGTAGGGAGATGGCACAACACTTTTACTTGGTTCACCGTAAAGGGCTACGTCCAAGGAGCATACGCCAACAATGTTTCTATTGTACCTAAATAAAAAAATATTTACTAGTTTGGGGATTACAAGATTCGATCATAGTCACTCTGTTCTAGGCACAATACCTTTATAAAGGTTCAGGGATAGCTCACTGCGTCCCTCAGATCACTGCCCTCGACTCCCCCTAGCTCACTGCCTCGAGAGAAGTCAAACTCATTTTACCAACTTGTAGGTCGCTTCAATAGATTTGCATTGAAGTCTTTGTCTCTACTCAGCATGAGACACTGCTTACATCGAAGTCCATAATTGATTCACTTGAAATCACTAAAGCACTGAACCAGATATTCAGAACATGTATTCAACCTACACTGACAATTGCGCGCAACACCTACTCTATGCACATAAGATCTTACTTTTGCGCACAAGATTTTATTTTTGCATGGAAATTAATTTTCGCAACTACACCTTTTATGCGCAACTTTAACTTTTATGCACAACTTGAACTTTTGCGCACAACTGTAACCTTTCCGCGTAACTTCAACTTTTCCACGCAACTCCCTTTTTGTGCAACTTTTACACACATCAGAACTCAGATCTTGTCTAAGTCTTTAGCTATGCCAAATGAGGGGGGGGGGGGGGGTCAACTCTTATTTATAGGCATCGCTGACCCCCACGCACAAAACCCACAGTGTCACGCAAAACCTCTCATTCTACATGCATTGCTTTTTTGTCCAGGAACCCTTTTCTGCACACAACTCTAGATTTTTCACGAAACTCATTCCTTTTTAATTTTTTGATGTTCTAATCACAAAACATGCCTTGCATGAATGTTTACAAGAAAACTAAAGTCTTTCATGAAAATTCATTTTCCAAACACACATTTCTCCATTTTATGATTTTTAGGCCCAAAAAAATTGGCAAACACTGGGAAATTAGGCCACCTTAAATACTATTGTCCACTCAAACTATATGATCCCTTTCTTAGAAAACATTTTGAACTTCTAATGAGGATTGACAACAAACGCAAACCAAACTCAATTTCTTGCATAAAACAGTCGTGGTTCCAACATGGATATGACTTAGAGTAGAAAAAATTCATATTATGATAGAAGTCTATGACCCAAAGAGTTTATAGAGGGTGATCTTGTTTTTCTTTAGGTGTCACCTAGGCCAGGTCACCATAGGATACAAAGATGAGGCATATTGGAACCCAGGTTTGTTATACCATTTGAGGTTGTGAAAAGAATCAGGCCGATGGTGTACCAATTGGATCTTCCATAGATATAAAATGCTATGCATGATTTTTTTCATGTGTCACAACAATGGCAGTATCACCCTAACCCTTATCATGTGATCTCTGTGGATGATGCTGAGCTTAATATATATGATTCCTTTGAGGAGCATCTGATATGTGTGTTGGATCGTAATGATAAAGTGTTGCAGGGAAAGACCATGTTGATAGTTCATGTATTGTGGAAACATGGGAATGTATAGTAATAAACATGAGAGAGAGAAGAAGATATGAGGGTTCAATGACTTGATCTTTTTGACTCAGAATATTAGAGATTCTTGGGAGTACAAATCAAGGATAAGCTATTATAAGGCTGGGAGATTGTAAGATCCCAACTTTTTCTAGATATTTCTTGGGTTTTAGGTATTATTTTCACTTTTTTTGAGCATACTTTGATTGGTTTTTACCTTGGGGTACTTTTGGGTGAAAATTGGAAATTTTGGAAGTAAAGAGGGCATTGCTTAGTTGGCACACAATTTTCTAAAACCGTGCGCCTTGGCCTAGAAAACCGTGCGAACCCAAACATCGGGGATTCACACAGCTGGTTCATAGTTTTTCAAACCATTCACCCTATTAAGAGAACTATGCACACCCATTATGAGGCACATAGTTAAGGCACACAATTAGGGAAAACCATGCCCCTTGAGCAAAAAACCATGTATACAGTATTTTAATCTCCCAAAAATTAGTTTTAAAATTTCCTATGACATATTTGTAACCCATATTAAGCCCTAACTTGACCCCTAATATCATTTAATGATTTTGGAGCCTCCTGGATATATTCAAAGCCATTTTAACCACTATTCTTCATGATCTGAATCCCTGATTGAAGATCTTCACCCCTCCCGGTTAGAGGATCTAATCCCGTGTGGTTTCCTTTCTCTTCCAGTTCTTCTTCCATCCATTGAAGAATTTTTCTTCCCTATTTTTGTTCTAGATATATGATTGTGGATCTATATATAGAATTATGGGATCTTTATTGTTCGATCTTGATTTAGGGTTTAAGATTGATATCTTGTTTTACGTCATTATTATGTTCAAATTGGGATTTCCATTAGTGAGCATTCTTCGTCAATTTTGAGGTAGGTGGCCTATTATTCAAATCTCATAGTCATAATTTCAATTCTATCTATGTAATTATAGAATTGATTGTATTTTTTAGCAATTGAATATTTTAATTGGATTAATTAATTTTGTAATTAATTAATTAAAGGAATTTTGGAATTGGGGATAATTAATTGTTGAATTAATTATCAATATATTGAAAATGTGGGATTTGGGGAATAATTAAATATTGATTTAATTATTGGAATATTGAGATTGTGGAATAATATTAATTAATTTATGAATTAATTAATTATATTTATTGTGATTATGAAATTTTGAATTGGAGTAATTAATTTTTGAATTAATTATAAGATATGGAAATTTTCGCATTTTATTAATTAATTTTTTAATTAATTAATTAATTAATGGGAATTTCTGAGATTAAGAAATTGATTAAAGTTGGTTAATTAATTTTTGAATTAATTAATTGGTCAATTTTTATGATATAGAAAATGATTGAATTAGATTAATTAATTATTGAATTAATTAATACAGGTTGTCATGATTATACAAACATTGATGTGATTAATTAATTGTGGGATTAATTAATTTAATTGAGGTGATTAATTAAATGTTGAATTAATTAATGAAATGATATGGATATGTAATTTTTGAGTTGAATCAATTAATTTTTGAATTAATTAATGTGTTATTATGGTACATGTGATATATGTGTAACGACCCAAACTTTTATTAACAAAAATTCCTCTTGATCAAATTAAATGTCTTATTGTGTAAGATGGTTATATAACATATGCACTTCCTTGGTTTTATGTTTTTTTATTTTAAAATACCATTAATAATTGTGACCATTGCTAATATAGCCGTTAAACAGTGATCACATGATTAGTATAATTATAGGGCTTTAACAAATCCAATTTACTCATACAAAGGAGAAGATGACCTCATCCAGTAGAATTTCTCCATACGAATCCCATTTATAGGAGCTAAGAAAGGAGGTGGCATCACTGGGCTTGACTCTTGACCAAACCCAATCCGAGCTTCAATACGTTAAGCTCGGGCGGAACCGCCTATGGGAGAAGTGGAAGTTAACAGAGATTACCACCCGAGTGATGTTATCTGAGCCACCCCAAGAGTCTATCACCATCGCGCACCTTACCCTTTTTCCTTGTGAGGATTTTATAAGGGGTTATGTAATGAGTCCATAATACTACGATTATTTACTTTATTTTTGTATATAGAATATGCCTTCATTTTATTATTGTTACTTTGTAAATAGTTTTTTAAGAAAAAATAGAATTTTTAGTCTATTTTGGATGAATTAATGGATTTTTTAATTAAATAATATTATAATAAAATATTATTACTAAATTAATTTTTATTAAATATAAATGATCGTATAACTTTTATAAATACAATTGTGATTTTTATTATGTTTTGAAAGCCATTTTTTATCAAACCCAATGAATTTTTGATAAATGTTAGTTGTTATTTTAAAAGTAAAAATTCACATATTTAGAAAATTATTTATATTAAATGAATATTATTTTTGGAATCAGGATGTAGAAATTATCCAATGGTGATTTTTTCATAATTTTCTGAGATAGTCGAATTTTTGGGTAAAATTAAATACCATTTAAATATATAATATGTTTTATGACATCATAATGACCCAATAGTGATGTAATAAAATACTATAAATATTGTTTCGGCCAATATATGTTTTACCATTAAAATATTGTGATTTTAGGTTTGTTTGATTTATTTTACAAAGCTTTAGTAGACCCTGCAAGACTTATAAAAAATTTTAACTTTTTAAATTGATTTCCTTGAGAATGTGACTCACCTCCACATAAGAAGCCAAATATTTTAAGAATTTCGGAAATTGGCCTTATAAAATAATGTTTTCCACTCCTATTTGCTAAAAATCATGGGTGGGTTTGTGGTTTTGTTTAGTTTAATGTGTGGTGGCCAAAACTTAAATAATAAAAAAGTCTCTCCCTTTTCCTATATAAACCCACCCAAGATCCCACTTTATCTTCACTAAAAGACTTTGGAGCACGACCAAACTCTTCCCTCCTCTCTATATAATCCTCCCAAGGTGCCCCAAGCTCCCAAGAAGCCTCTCTTAATCCCCTCCCAAGCCTTTGGTATCACACTTCCAAGAAAGGGATTCCTTCCTTTCTTATTTTATCCAAGTTTCTTGATATTGTTATGCCCTTTTATTTTCAATTATAAATGTAGGGGTATGATTTCTCACCTCCCCTATACTTTCCTATTTATTTTTTAATGATTATATACCCATTTTTCTCTCATATATTCCTTCCATATATACCCGTTACAATGTCGAAATTCCGTAAGGGATTCCTTCCTTTCTCATTTTATCCAAGTTTCTTAATATTTTTTTGCCCTTTTATTTTTAATTAAAAATGCTGGGATATGATTTAAAACCTCCCCCATACTTCCCTATTTATGTTTGAATAATGAGAGACCCATTTCTATCTCATTAATTCCTTCCATGTACACTCGTTACTATGCCAAAATTCCATAAAGAATTTCTCTCTTCTCATTTACATTCAAGAAATTCTTTTGTAATATGAATCTAAATTCCATTTCATATATTGGGACATGTATCAATATGACCCACTTACTATAAATTTCATGTACATATTATTAGAAACCCCTTTCTATCTCATCAACCATTTTTATGAATTCTCATGTCACGCCGTTATGCTGCCGAAATTGCACCGCGATTTTCAAAGCCCAAATCATTATGTCATGAATACCATGCCCATTACTCTATCAAGGGTATTCAAATTTATGCATGGTTACTTATTTATTATAGGGTTTCATGTATTAATTACACATTCCTTTATCGTGGAATAAATGATGATCTTTAATGATTCCATGTTCTATGATCCATGTGGAACACTTATGCATGAAATGAAATGTTTAAGAAGGGTGCACCCTGATAGTGCTCCAATGCATTGGGTAAAGATTATTATCATGATAATTCAAATGAAATGAGGGTTTAATCATGATAATTCAAGTTCAATTAGGGTTTACTCATGATCCATCTTCAATGAGCCTTGGCTCATGCTAATACCATGTTAAGTGTTGTTGCCACATTTCCATGTTATGATAATCATGCTATATCTTGCCTTTATGTTCATGTTTCTTTTATGCTCCATTGATATGTCTATTCCTTAACATGTATTGTATTATTCATGTTATGCCTTATTTACTCCCTTACTGGGCTTTATATCTCACCCTTTTCTTATGCATGTCCTCAGGTTATCCCATGCAATGCTAAGTACGAGGGAATGTAATGGTCATGTAAAGGAAGTTTTCAATAAAGATGTTGTGTTTCATGTTTTAAGTCATTATGTAATGTTCCTAATTCCCAAAGACACTAGACCTCTTGATATTCTATGTTGTATCAAATGAATATTGTATGTAATAAATGATGTTTAAGTGTGTAATAAAATACAGAGTTTTCATAGTTGGTATCAGAGGATAGTTTTAGTTATTTTTGGGATTAGGATTAGAAAACCCTAGTGAAGACTTAAATATAAGAATAAGTATAATAAAAACATCCCTAAATTTTGGTGAGTATTGAGTAAGTGGTTTATCAAGAAAATACATCCCTGTCCACATATGAGCAAGTAGAGGCGACTCTGACACAGATGCACCTAGGAGTGAAACCTCCGACAAAGAGTTTTGGGCTTGACCCAGGGTATCCTGGTGCACAAAAACGATCCTTTCTACACTCTTGTTTATGAAACTTCTGTGGGATATGCTTTGTTAAATTCATAATATTAGTATGAATCATTATTAAGGGAATAAAAAAAATTCCCCTAATAATATATGTTAGGATGTAGATCATGGATAACATATATTGAAGCCTATAAATTCATAAGTTAAAGAAATAAAAGTAATTTATAAGTCATCTATTTTTGTATTTGGATTACCCTTTACGTGTTACCCCTATCTATCCTTTTATTCCAACCAATGGCTGGTAATAGGAGGATTCAGGCTAACAACCGATGCGAAGATCAATGTGATGATTGTTATAATGGGATTCCCAATCCAATGAGAGTGGGAATCAAAAACTTTGTCATGTTACTATCTCAGTTAACTCAAGTTTTGAATAGAAACATGGGTTAAGAGGAACATTAAACTGTCCTTAATAAAGAACAAGTCACAATCGAGAGCTTCATGAGACAAAGACCTCATACTTTTAATGGATAAAATGATCCCTATGTCACAAAAAAATAGATCAAATCCATTGAAAATATATTCTCCATCCTTCAATGTTTCGAGCAAGATAAGGTTCTTATGGATGCTTATCATATGGAGGGGGAAGTTGATCAATGGTGGAAATTGATCAAAAATACAAAGCCTGAGTAAGAGATCAAAGTGTTGGAATAAAAGGATTTTTGGAAAATGTTTTTGATAAATATTTTCCGCACACCCTCTGCCATAAGATAGAAAGGGACTTCCTTTCCCTCAAGAAAAAAGATGATGAATCTATCAGAGCATACGGGGAAAAAATTACAAGGCTTGAACGATATGCCTCCAGCTTTGTCGTTACCCCTGAATGCAAGGTTGAACGCTTCTTTGGTGGGCTAAAACCTAGCCTATAGAAATCCTTGGTGATCCGCGACTTTGATAGCTGTGAGAAAATTGTCTGATGTTCCCTCAAAGTTGAAATAGAGATTGGAGAATCTCAGGGGTATAATGGGGATAAGAAGCGTAAGGTGGAGTTAAATTATGAAGGTTCGATGGATAAATCCATCGGTGCTAAGAAAATCCAGCATCCACTTGCCAAAGGTGCCGAAAGAAGCACTTTGGAAATTGCCTGAAGGGGAAGAGGAAATGATTTAGGTGTAGAAGAGAAGGTAACCTGGATATTAACTACCAACAAGAGAAACCCGCAGCGGCGACAGAGGAGAGGAACAATCAGTTTGACACTCAACACATTGTTCATTGCTTCAAATGCATAGAACTAGGGCACTTTGAAAACTAGTGCCCTAAGCCAAGGGTTTTGGGAGGCAACAAATAACCTCTAAGGCAGAAAGGGAGAGCTTTTTCCATCACTACCACTAAAGTGAACCGTGAAAACAAAGTGGTGAAAGGTACGCTAGTTATTCATTCAAGAATAGTGAACATACTTTTTGATTCGAGTTCTACACATTCTTTTATATCCCGAAAGTTTAGTAGAACAATCCCAACACCACCACAAATCATGGGAGTAAGGATGTCGGTGAGTACAGAAAATGGGGCAATAATTGCATCCCCTGAATATAACTCCCCCCTTATCATAATTTTTGTATTGAACTTCCTGGAGAACCTCATCATACTCTCTTTGGTGTAATTTTATGCAATTCTTGGCATTGATTGGCTTTCCTTATATAGGTCCAAAATAAATTTCCGTGAGAGGGAAATCACTCTCCATATGGAGAATTGACCCCCGATTCTATGCAAGTCCAAGAAGGAGGACAAATCTTCTTTAGCACCATCATCTCAAGCATGAATATTAATGCCCTATGAGAATGCGTATCTGGCTCAGATTATTGAGTCTAAGGAAGTAACCATCCTTGAAGACATGCCTATTGTGAGGGAATTCGCTGAAGTGTTTCTCGAGGAATTTCATGGTCTTCCTCCTAGAAGAGATGTTAAATTATCAATTGATCTTATACATGGGGAATTTATAATATCCAATAATCCATATAGAATAGATATTGTGGAGCTTGAGGAGCTAAAGAAACAACTATAGAAGAATCTGGATAAAGGGTTTATATGCCCAAGTGCTTTACCATGGGGTGCACCGGTCCTCTTCGTCAAGAATAAGGATGGGTCAATGCACATTTTCATTGATTATCATGAGCTCAAAAAAATCACTATAAAGAACAAATATCCTATACCCTAAATTGATGACTTTTTCGATCAGCTACGTGGAGCACAATACTTATCCAAGGTATATATGTGTTTGGGATATTATCAAGTAAGGGTAAAGAAGGAGGATATCCCCAAGAATAATTTTCATACAAGATAAGGGCACTATGAATTTGTATTAGTTCCTTTCAGACTCACTAATTCTCCATCAATCTTCATAGACTTGATGAATAGAGTCTTCAGATATTACCTTAATAAATTTTTGGTAGTATTTATTGGTGATATTCTAATATACTCCAAAACCAATGAGGATCATGAGGATCATATAAGAACTATAATAGAGACCTTGCGAAAGGAGAAGCTATATGAAAAGTACATCAAGTGTGAGTTTTGTTTGAAGGAGGTCTCATTCTTGGGTCATATCATCACAAGCAATGGGATATTTGTAGATCCATCTAAGACAGCTGCAATTGATAGATGACCGAGGCCAACATCAGTAATGGATATCCATAGATTCCAGGGGTTAGCTAGATATTATCACTGATTTGTGGGAAATTTCTCATGATTGTCAAACCCTATTACCAAGTTAACTTAGAGTGATGAATGCAAAGATAGCTTCAAGGATTTTAAAAGGAGGCTTATTAGTACTCCTTTACTCACACTACCCATAATTGGAGAGCTTTTTGCTATTTTGTGATGATTCAAAGAAGGGCCTGGGCTATGTGTTGATGAAAAATGACAAAGTCATTGCCTATGCTTCAAGGAAACTGAAATTTCATGAGAAAAACTATCTAACAAATGATATGGAGTTGGCTGCAATAATCTTCGCTTTGAAAATTTTGTGGCATTACCTCTTTGGGGAGAAGTGTGAAATATATACAGACCATAAAATCCTTAAGTATATATTCACACAGAAAGTGTTAAACATGTGCCAATGAATATGGTTAGAGCTGATCAAAGACTATGGCTTCTCAATCCATTACCACCCTGGGAAAGTGAACAAGGTAGCAGATGCTCTAAGTAGAAATGACCCCACAATTCTATCATTGATAAGAATTGAAAAGGATCCGATATTCTTATATTTGATGAATATGGACATGAGAATCATAAAGAAAGGAACATCATCAATCCTTTCCCAAATGTTTTCTCAACCGTCTCTTTTGGAAAGATTAAAGTATGATCAAAAGGATGATGTGGGAATTTAGAAGAAGGTGGAAACTATCAGAAAAGGGAAATACTGGGAGTTCAATGTCAATGAATAAGGAATTGTGATATTTGGGTCAAGAATATGTGTTCCATAAAATCTGAAGTTGAGAAAATAACTTTTGGATGATGCACATAGTTCTAATTTCTCCATTAACCCAGGAAACAAAAAGATGTATCAAGATATTTGAGAGCATTATTAGTTGGATAACATGGAGAAGGAGATCATTGAGTATACACCAAAGTTCTTGGTATGTCCGAAAGTGAAGGCTGAGAGGAAAAAGTCCAAGGGGATGATGCAACCATTACCCATACCAACATGGAAATGGGAGAACATCACCATAGAATTTGTCACTGGACTTCTCAAGACATCCAAAGGAAACAATGCTATCTGGGTTGTTGTGGATCATCTTACAAATACTGCCCACTTCATTTCAATTCGAGAGGATTTCCCATTGGATCAACTGGCACAGATATATATTAGAGAAGTTGTAAGAATACATGGAGTAACACTATCTATTGTATCCGATCAAGATCCAATATTCACCTCTAAGTTTTGGAAGAGTCTTCATCATGCTCTAGATACTAAAGGATTATGGGATCAACATATTCCTCTTGTTGAGTTCTCATACAATAACAGTTTCCACTGAAGCATTCAAATAGCTCCTTATAAAGCCCTATATGGGAAGAGGTGTAGAACACCGACATGTTGGGATGAAGTTGGGGAGATAAAACTCCTAGGTCTGAAAATGTTTGAAGAAATGGTGGAGAATGTTAAGACCATCCAAAAACACATTAAAGCTGCTCATAGTCAAAAAAAGAGCTATGCTGATAATCGTAGATGAGACCTAGAGTTTGATGTCAGAGACATGGTATTCCTCCATATATCACTGTGGAAGAGAGTTATGAGATTTGGGAATAAGGGAAAGCTTAGTCCAAGGTATATAGACCCTTTTGAGATCCTTGATCGCATTGGAGCAGTGGCCTATCAACTAACACTCCTGCCGAACCTATCTCAAGTACATGATGTATTCCATGTATCACTCTTGAGAAAGTACATACCTGACCCATCACATGTACTCAATCCAGAGGTGGTACCATTGGATGATGACCTCTCCTATGAAGAAAAACCGGTGAAGATCTTAGATCATAGGGAAAAATTTCTATGAAATAAGAAAATGGCCCTAGTCAAGGTGTTGTGGAGAAACCAAAAGTATGAATAAGAAATGTGGGAATCATAGGAAGTAATGAATCAGAGTTACCCACATCTGTTTTAGTGTGGGAAAAGGAAATTTTGAGGGTGAAATTTCTTAATAGGGGAAGATTGTGACGACCCAAAATTTTATTAATGAAAATTCCTCTTGATCTAATTAAATGTATTATTATGTAAGATGGTCATATAACATATGTACTTCCTTGGTTTTATGTTTTTTTATTTTAAAATACCATTAAGAATTGTGACCATTGATAATATAGCTGTTAAATAGTGATCACATGATTAGTATAAATATAGGGATTTAACAAATCCAATTTACTCAGATAAAGGAAGGAATGACCTCATCCAACAGAATTTCTCCATACGAATCCAATTTGTCAGATATCATAATGGAGGTGACGTCACTAGGCTTTGCTCTTGACCAAGCCCAAGTCGAGCTTCAACGCCTTAAGCTCAGGCAGAACCGCCTATAGGAGAAGTAGAAGTTAATAGAGATTACCACCCGAGCGATGTTATCCGAGCCACCCAAAGAGTATGTCACCATCACACTCCTTACCCTTCGGTCTTATGAAAGTGTTATAAGGGGTTATATAATGATACCCTAGTACTATGATTATGTACTTTATTTTTTTATAGAGAATATACATTCATTTTATTATTGTTACTTTGTAAATAGTTTTTAAAGAAAAAATTGCATTTTTAGTCTACTTTTGATGAATTTATGGATTTTTAAATTAAATAATATTTTAAGAAAAAATTATTACTAAATTAATTTTTATTATATATAAATGATCGTATAATTTTTATGAATACAATTGTGATTTTTATTAAGTTTTGAAAGTCAATTTTATCAAAACCCATGAATTTTTTATAATTGTTAGTTTTTATTTTAAAAGTAAAAATTCACATATTTAGAAAATAATTTAGATAAAATGAATATTATTTTTGAAATCATGAGGTCAAAATTATCCAATGTTAAATTTTTCATAATTTTCTAAGATAGTCGAATTTTTGGGTAAAAATTAAATACTGTTTAAATATATAATATATTTTATGACATCATAATGACCCAATAGTGATATAATAAAATAATATAAACATTATTCTCGGCCAAAATATGTTTTATCATTAAAATAATGTGATTTTTATTTTTTTTGATTTATTTTACAAAGCTTTAGTGGACCCTTCAAGACTTATAAAACATTTTAACTTTTTAAATTGATTTACTTGAGAGTGTAAATTACCTCCACATAAGCAAGCCTAATATTTTAAGAAGTTAAGAAATTGTCCTTATAAAATAATGTTTTCCACTCACCTTTGGAAAAAAATCATGTTAAAAAACCATGGGTTGGTTTGTGGTTTTGTTTAGTTTAATGTGTGGTGACCAAAACCTAAATAATAAAGAATTACCTCCATTTTCCTTTTATAAACCCACCCAATATCCCAATTCCTCTTAACTCAAATCCTTTTGATCTCTAACAAACTCTTCCCTCCTCCCTATATAATATTCCCAAGGTGCCCCAAGATCTTAATAATCCTCTCTCAGTCCCTCCCCAAGCCTTTGGGATCACACTTCCAAGTAAGGAATTCATTCCTTTCTCATTTTATCCAAGTTTCTTAATATTGTTATTCCCTTTTATTTTCAATTATAAATGTTGGGGTATGATTTATAAAATCCCCTATAATATCATATTTATGTTTTAATGATGAGATACTCCTTTCTCTCTCATCGATGGCTTCCATGTATACCTGTTACCATGCCGAAATTCCGTAAGGGATTCCTTCAATTATCATTTTATCCAAGTTTCTTAATATTGTTGTGCCCTTTTATTTTCAATTAAAAATGTTGGGGTATGTTTTTTAACCCCTCAATACTGTCCTATTTATGTTTTAATAATGAGAGATCCATTTCTATCTCATTAATTCCTTCAATGTACACCCGTTACTATGCCAAAATTCCGTAAAGAATTTCTCTCTTCTCATTTACATTCAAGAAATTATTTTGTAATATGAATCTAAATTCCATTTCATATATTGGGACATGTATCTATATGAACCACTTACTTTAAATTTCATGTACATATTATTAGAAACCCCTTTCTATCTCATCAACCATTTTTATTAATTCTTATGTCACATCGTTATACTGCCGAAATTGCACCACGATTTTCAAAGCCCAAATCATTATGTCATGAATACCATGCCCATTTCTCTATCAAGGGTATTCAAATTTATGCATGCTTAATTATTTATTATAGGGTCTCATGTATTAATTCCACATTCCTTTATCATGTAATAAATGATGATCTTTAATGATTCCATGTTGTATGATCCATGTGGCACACTTATGTATGAAATGAAATGTTTAAGAAGGGCGCACCCTGATAGTGCTCCAATGCATTGGGTAAAGATTATTATCATGATAATTCAAATTAAACGAGGGTTTAATCATGATAATTCAAGTTCAATTAGGGTTTACTCATGATCCATGTGCAATGAGCCTTGGCTCATGCTAATACCACGTTAAGTGTTGTTGCCACATTTCCATGTTATGATAATCATGCTATATCTTGCCTTTATGTTCATGTTTCTTTTATGCTCCATTGATATGCCTATTGCTTAACATGTATTGTATTATTCATGTTATTCCTTATTTACTCCCTTAATGGGCTTTATATCTCACCCTTTCCTTATGCATGTCCTCAGGTTATCCCATGCAATGCTAAGTACGAGGGAATGTAGTGGTCATTTAAAGGAAGTTTTCAATAAAGATGTTGTGTTTCATGTTTTAAGTCATTATGTAATGTTCCTATGCCCCAAATACACTAGACCTCTTAATATTCTATGTTGTATCAAATGAATATTTTATGTAATAAATGATGTTTAAGTGTGTAATAAAATACAGAGTTTTCATAGTTGGTATCGGAGGATAGTTTTAGTTATTTTTGGGATTAGGATTAGAAAACCCTAGTGACGACTTAGAGATAAGAATAAGTATAATAAAAACATCCCTAAATTTTGGTGAGTATTGAGTAAGTGGTTTATCAATAAAATACATCCCTATCCACATATGATCAAGTTGAAGCGACTCTGACACAGATGCAACTAGGAGTGCAACCTCCGACAAAGAGTTTTGGGCTTGAACCAGGGTATCCTGGTGCACAAAAACGAGCCTTTCTATACTCTTGGTTATGAAACTCTTGGGGGATATGATTTGGTAAATTCATAAGATTAGTATGAATAATTATTAAGGGAATAAAAAAAATTCCCCTAATAATATATGTTAGGATGTAGATCATGGATAACATAGATTGAAGCCTATAAATTCACAAGTTAACGAAATAAAAGTAATTTATAAATTATCTATTTTTGTATTTGGATTACCCTTTACATGTTACCCCTATCTTTCCTTTTATTCCATCCAATGGCTGGTAATAGGAGGATTTGGGCTAACAACCGATGCAAAGATCAATGTGATGATTGTTATAATGGGATTCCCAATACAATGAGAGTGGGAATCGAAAACTTTGTCATGTTACTCTCTCAGTTAACTCAAGTTTTGAATAGAAACATGGGTTAAGAGGAACATTCAAATGTCCTTAATAAAAAACAAGTCACAATCGAGAGCTTCATGAGACAAAGACCTTATAATTTTAATGGATCAAATGATCCCTCTATCACCAAAAAACATATCAAATCCATTGAAAAGATATTCTCCATCCTTCAATGTTTCGAGCAAGAGAAGGTTCTTATGGATGATTATCATATAGAGGGGGAAGTTGATCAATGGAGGAAATTGATCAAAAATACGAAGCCTGAGTAAGAGATCGAGGTGTTGGAATAAATGGATTTTTGGGAAATGTTTTTGATAAATATTTTCCGCACACCCTCTGAAATAAGACGGAAAGGGACTTACTTTCCCTAAAGAAAAAAGATTATGAATCTATCAGAGTGTATGGGGAAGAATTTACAAGGCTTGAACGATATGCCTCCATCTTTTTCTTTACCCCTGAATGCAAGGTTGAACGCTTCTTTGGTGGGCTAAGACCTAGCCTACAGAAAGCCCTGGTGATCCGTGACTTTGATAGCTGTGAGAAAATTGTCTGATGTGCCCTCAAAGTTGAAATGGAGATTGGAGAATATCAGGGGTATCATGGGGATAATAAGTGTAAGGTGGACTTCAATTATGATGGTTCTATGTATAAATCCAACGGTGCTAAGAAAATCCAGCATCGACTTGCCAAAGGTGCCGAAAGAAGCACCTTGGAAATTTCCTGAAGGGGAAGAGGAAATGATTTAGGTGTGGAAGAGAAGGGAACCTGGCTATTAACTGCCAACAATAGAAACCCGCAGCTACGACAGAGGAGAGGAACAATCCGTTTGAAACTCAACACATTGTTCATTGCTTCAACTTCATAGAACTGGGGCACTTTGAAAACTAGTGCCCTAAGCCAAGGGTTTTAGGAGGCAACCAATAACCTCTAAGGCAGAAAGGGAGAACTTTTTCCATCACTACCACTAAAGTGAACCATGAAAACAAAGTGGTGATAGGTACAATAGTTATTCATTCATGAATAGTGAACATACTTTTTTATTCTAGTTCTACACATTCTTTTATATCCCGAAAGTTTAGTAGAACAATCCCAACACCACCAAAAATCATGGAAGTAAGGATGTCGGTGAGTACAGAAAATGGGGCAATAATTGCATCCCCTGAATATATCTCCTCCCCTATCATAATTTGTGGATTGAACTTCCTGGATAACCTCATCATACTCTCTTTGGTGGAATTTTATGCAATTCTTGGCATGGATTGGCTTTCCTTATATAGGTCCAACATAAATTGCCGTGAGAGGGAAATCACTCTCCATATGGAGAATTGACCCCCAATTCTATGCAAGTCCAAAAAGGAGGATGAATCTTCTTTAGAACCATCATCTCAAGCATGAATATTAATGCCCTATGAGAATGCATATCTGGCTCAGATGATTGAGTCTAAGGAAGTAACCATCCTTGAAGACATGCCTATTGTGAGGGAATTCGCTGAAGTGTTTCTCGAGGAATTTCATGGTCTTCCTCCTAGAAGAGATGTTAAATTCTCAATTGAACTTATACATGGGGAATTTATAATATCCAATAATCCATATAGAATAGATATTGTGGAGCTTGAGGAGCTAAGGAAACAACTACATAAGAATCTGGATAAAGGGTTTATATGACCAAGTTCTTTACCATGGGGTGCACCAGTCCTCTTCGTCAAGAATAAGGATGGGTCAATACACCTTTTCATTGATTATCATGAGATCAAAAAAATCACTATAAAGAACAAATATCCTATAACCTAAATTGATGACTTTTTTGATCAGCTACATGGAGCACAATACTTCTCCAAGGTAGATATGTGTTTTGGATATTATCAAGTAATGGTAAAGAAGGAGGATATCCACAAGAATACTTTTCGTACAAGATAAGGGCACTATGAATTTGTAGTAATTCCTTTCAGACTCACTAATTCTCCATAAATCTTTATAGACTTGATGAATAGAGTCTTCAGAGATTACCTTGATAAATTTTTTGGTAGTATTTATAGATGATATTCTAATATACTCCAAAACCAACGAGGATCATGAGGATCATCTAAGAACTATAATAGAGACCTTGCGAAAGGAGAAGCTATACGAAAAGTACAGAAAGTGTGAGTTTTGTTTGAAGGAGGTCTCATTCTTGGGTCATATCATCACAAACAATGGGATATTTGTAGATCCGTCCAAGACGGCTGCAATTGAGGGATGACCGAGGCCAACATCAGTAATGGATATCCGTAGATTCCAGGGGTTAGCTAGATATTATAACCGATTTGTGAGAAATTTCTCATGATTGTCAAACCCTATTACCAAGTTAACTTAGAGTGATGAATGGAAAGATAGATTCAAGGTTTTTAAAAGGAGGCTTATCAGTACTCCCGTACTCACACTACCCATAATTGGAGAACTTTTTTGCTATTTTGTGATGCTTCAAAGAAGGGCCTGGGATATGTGTTGATGAAAAATGACAATGTCATTGCCTATGCTTCAAGGAAACTGAAATTTCATGAGCAAAACTATCTAACACATGATCTGGAGTTGGCTGCAGTAATCTTCGCTTTGAAAATTTGGTGGTATTACCTATTTTGGGAGAAGTGTGAAATATATACAGACCATAAAATCCTCAAGTATATATTCACACAGAAAGCGTTGAACATGCGCCAATGAAGATGGTTAGAGCTGATCAAAGACTATGAGTTCTCAATCCATTACCAACCTGGGAAAGTGAACAAGGTAGCAGATGATCTAAGTAGAAATGATCCAATAATTCTATCATTGATAAGAATTGAAAAGGATCCGATATTCTTATATTTTATGAATATGGACATGAGAATCATAAAGAAAGGAAAATCATCAATCCTTTCACAAATGTTTTCCCAACCGTCTCTTTTGGAAATATTAAAGTATGATCAAAAGGATGATGTGTGAATTCAGAAGGAGGTGGAAACTATTAGAAAAGGGAAATACTCGGAGTTCAATGTCAATATATAAGGAATTGTGATATTTGGGTCAAGAATATGTGTTCCATCAAATATGAAGTTGAAAAAATAACTTTTGGATGATGCACATAGTTCTAATTTCTCCATTAACCCAAGAAACAAAAATATGTATTAAGATATTTGAGAGCATTATTAGTTGGATAACATGAAGAAGGAGATCATTGAGTATACACCAAAGTTCTTGGTATGTCTGAAAGTGAAGGCTGAGAGGAAAAAGTCCAAGGGGATGATGCAACCATTACCCATACCAACATGGAAATGGGAGAACATCACCATATAATTTGTCACTGGACTTCTCAAGACATCCAAAGGAAACAATGCTATCTGGGTTGTTGTGGACCATCTTACAAATACTGCACACTTCATTTCAATTGAAGAGGATTTCTCATTGGATCAACTGGCACAGATATATATCAGAGAAGTTGTAAGGATACATGGAGTACCACTATCTATTATATCCGATCAAGATCCAATATTCACCTCTAAGTTTTGGAAGAGTCTTCATCATGATCTAGATACTAAAGGATTATGGGATCAACATATTCCTCTTGTTGAGTTCTCATACAATAACAATTTCCACTCAAGCATCCAAATAGATCCTTATAAAGCCCTATATGGGAAGAGGTGTAGAACACCGACATGTTGGGATGAAGTTGGGGAGATAAAACTCCTAGGTCCGAAAATGTTTGATGAAATGGTGGAGAATGTTAAGACCATCCAACAACACATTAAAGATGCTCATAGTAAAAAAAAGAGCTATGCTGATAATCATAGACGAGACCTAGAGTTTGATGTCAGAGACATGGTATTCCTCCATATATCACTGTGGAAGATAGTTATGAGATTTGGGAATAAGGGAAAGCTTAGTCCAAGGTATATAGACCCTTTTGAGATCCTTGATCACATTAGAGCAGTGACCTATCAACTAACACTCCCACCGAACCTATCTCAAGTACATGATGTATTCCATGTATCACTCTTGACAAAGTACATACCTGACCCATCACATGTACTCAATCCAGAGGTGGTACCATTGGAGAATGACCTCTCCTATGAAGAAAAACTGTTGAAGATCTTAGATCATAGGGAAAAATTTCTATGAAATAAGACAATGCCCCTAGTCAAGGTGTTGTGGAGAAACCAAAAGTTTGAATAAGCAACGTGGGAATCAGAGGAAGTAATGAAGCAGATTTACCCACATCTGTTTTAGTGTGGGAAAAGGAAATTTTGAGGGTGAAATTTCTTGATAGGGAAAGATTGTAACGACCCAAAATTTTATTAATGAAAATTCCTCTTGATCTAATTAAATGTATTATTATATAAGATGGTTATATAAAATATTTAATTCCTTGGTTTTATGTTTTTTTGTTTTAAAATACCATTATGAATTGTGACCTTTGATAATATAGCTATTAAATAGTGATCACATGATTAGTATAAATATAGGGATTTAACAAATCCAATTTACTCAGATAAAGGAAGGAATGACCTCATCCAAAAGAATTTCTCCATACGAATCCCATTTTTCAGATCTCATAATGGGGGTGTCGTCACTGGGCTTTGCTCTTGACCAAGCCCAAGCCGAGCTTCAACGCGTTAAGATCAGGCGAAACTGCCTACAGGAGAAGTAGAAGTTAATAAAGATTACCACCCGAGCGATGTTATCCGAGCCACCCAACGAGTATGTCACCATCACACACCTTACCCTTTGGTCTTATGAAAGTGTTATAAGGGGTTATGTAATGAGACCCTAGTACTATGATTATGTGCTTTATTTTTTTATAGAGAATATACATTCTTTTTATTATTGTTACTTTGTAAATAGTTTTTAAAGAAAAAATTGAATGTTTAGTCTACTTTTGATGAATTTATGGATTTTTAAATTAAATAATATTTTAATAAAATATTATTTCTAAATTAATTTTTATTAAATATAAATGATCGTATAATTTTTATGAATACAATTGTGATTTTTATTAAGTTTTGAAAGTCATTTTTATCAAAACCCATGAATTTTTTATAAATGTTAGTTTTTATTTTAAAAGTAAAAATTCACATATTTAGAAAATTATTTAGATAAAATGAATATAATTTTTGAAATCATGAGGTCAAAATTATCCAATGTTAAATTTTTCATAATTTTCTAAGCTAGTCGAATTTTTGGGTAAAAATTAAATACCGTTTAAATATATAATATGTTTTATCACATCATAATGACCCAATAGTGATATAATAAAATAATATAAACATTATTCTCGGCAAATATATGTTTTATCATTAAAATAATGTGATTTTAGGTTTTTTTGATTTATTTTACAAAGCTTTAGTGGACCCTTCAAGACTTATGAAACATTTTAACTTTTTAAATTGATTTCCTTGAGAGTGTGAATCACCTCCACATAATAAAGCCTAATATTTTAAGAAGTTCAGACATTGGACTTATAAAATAATGTTTTCCACTCAACTTTGGAAAAAAATCATGTTAAAAAACCATGGTTTGGTTTGTGGTTTTGTTTAGTTTAATGTGTGGTGACCAAAACCTAAATAATAAAGAATTCCCTCCCTTTTCCTATATAAACCCACCCAATCTCCCACTTCCTCTTAACTAAAAGCCTTTGGAGCTCTTCCAAACTCTTCCCTACTCTCTATAAAATACTCCCAAGGTTCCCCAAGATCTCAATAATCCTCTCTCAATCCCTTCCCAAGCCTTTGGGATCACACTTCCAAGTAAGGGATTTATTCCTTTCTCATTTTATCCAAGTTTCTTAATATTGTTATTCCCTTTTATTTTCAATTATAAATGTTGGGGTATGATTTATAACATCCCCTATACTATCATATTTATGTTTTAATGATGAGATACTCCTTTCTCTCTCATCGATGGCTTCCATGTATACCTGTTACCATGCCGAAATTCCGTAAGGGATGCCTTCCATTATCATTTTATCCAAGTTTCTTAATATTGTTGTGCCCTTTTATTTTCAATTAAAAATGTTGGGGTATGTTTTTTAACCCCCCAATACTGTCCTATTTATGTTTTAATGATGATATACCCCTTTATCTTTGATTAATTCCTTCCATGTACACTTGTTACTATGCTAAAATTTTGTAAGGAATTTCTCCCTTCTCATTTACATTCAAGAAATTATTTTGTAATATGAATACAAATTCCATTTAATATCTTGGGACATGTATCTATATAACCATATTACATTAAATTTCATGTAAATATTATGAGACACCCTTTTATTTCTCATCAACCATTTTTATGAATTCTTATGTCACGCCGTTATGTTGCCGAAATTGCACCGTGATTTTCGAAGCCAAAATCATTGTATCTTGAATGCCATGCCCATTTCTATATCAAGGGTATTAGACTTTATGAATTATTACTTATTTATTATAGAGTTTCATGTTTGAATTCAACATTCCTTTATCATGTAATAAATTATGATCTTTAATGATTCTGTGTTGTATGATCCATGTGGCACACTTATGCATGAAATGAAATGTTTAAGAAGGGTGCACCCTGATAGTTCTCTAATGCATTGGGTAAAGATTATTATCATGATAATTCAAATGAAATGAGAGTTTAATAATGATAATTCAAGTTCAGTTAGGGTTTACTCATGATCCATGTGCAATGAGCCTTGGCTCATGCTAATACCATGTTAAGTGTTGTTGTCACATTTCCATGTTATGATAATCATGCTATATCTTGCCTTTATGTTCATGTTTCTTTTATGCTCCATTTATATGCCTATTGATTAAAATGTATTGTATTATTCATGTTATGACTTGTTTACTCTTTTACTGGGCTTTATATATCACCCTTTTCTTACGCATGTCTTCAGGTTATCCCATGTAATGCTAAGTATGAGGGAATGTAGTGGTCATGTAAAGGAAGTTTTCAATAAAGATGTTGTGTTTCATGTTTTAAGTCATTATGTAGTGTTCATAATCCCCAAAGAAACTATAACTCTCGATCTTTTATGTTGTATCAAGTGAATATTTTATGTAATAAATCATGTTTAATTGTTTAATAAAAAGCAGGGTTGTCATAATATGTGATTGTTTGATATACAAGTGTAGGAAACAGACAGATGCTCCAAATACACCTTTGTGATTGAATGATAAAATAGTGTGGGACACAGACTAATACTCCAAATACCCATGGGGTCCTAAAAATGACGTTCTATGACCCAAGGTATGCATGAAAATTGTATAGGACAAGTACTGGTGCTCCAAATACCCATGGGATGTGGGACACTGACTGATGCTCTAAATACCCACAGGGTGCTAGACAATACGTTCTATGCCCATGATATTTTCATTGTACTATGGTTTCAATTATCCATGATAATGAATTGAAATTAATGAATAATGAAATCCCATTTTATTATAATGAATTGTGAATTAAATGTTCGAACTGGTTCAAACTCTAGCATGGGCCGAAGTAGGTATTGAGATTCAGTTGTCCTCAGGAAACTGGAGGTTTATGTAGTTAAATAAAGAATAAATGATAATGAGATAATTGTGTACTTATTAATTGTAATTATTTATTTATACAACTTCATACACTTTTATTGAATGGATATTTATTTAGACGGTGTTGGTGGGGGCCTAATGAATTTTACTCACACCCTACTCGGGCTTCCTGATCGGTACATGAATAGAATTTATGTTTGTAGGACAAGATAATGGAAAAGGGCCTATGTTAGATGGATTAATTGGTATGGATCATGGAAGAGGGAAATAAATATGGTTTGGGACCCACTTGAGAGTTTTTAGTGTCTTTATTTTTGGGTTTTCATGATGACACTCGACCCGTACTTTGGTATGGAATATTTTACTGTTCAGTTTTGATATTGTATTCCTTACTTTGTTCATCATGTGATATTTTTACTATTATGGTTATGGTTATATATTATTATGTTATTGTTTCTTATTTTTCAATGGGTATTCTTCTGATAAAAATGGTATAGTCTCCCCAATATCGATATTAGACCCTTGCTTCTAGTTAGTAGCCTCTGGCATATGGGAAGGCACGCCTAAGGTCATGTGACCGAATGGCTCAGGGCACCAACATATGGTACCCAGGTCGGGATGTTACATCACTAAGGTTTTATAATCTTAATCCAAAAAAATAACTAGACCCTTATTTGATGCCAACTATGACAAACCATATTTTTATACACTTTATTTCATTATTTAATGCCTAAAGATACACATAATAAAATCCCAAAATATCAATAGGTCTAATTTATTTGGGTAATTAGATACATATCACAATAACTTGAAATAGGGATACAATGACATTATTTAAAACTTCATAACATTCCCTTAAATATATTGATATTTTAATACTGCATGGGATAACCTGGGGACACATATAAAAAAGGGGGAGATCTATAAAGACCAATAAAGGAATAATCAAAGTAGTAAAAGTGATCCATGCAGTATTAAAATATCAGAATTATAACATGGTGACATAAATGTATCAGAATTATAATCATGAATATTTAATCATGAAATAATATGATAACATTATAAAAATTTGGAAATGATATAAAACATGAAATCATAAGCATAAGTTAAGGCTAAACATTGCGACATAATAACATAACATTCTTAGGATAACCTCCCATGCACCACACATGGTTTATCATGAGATAAAAACGTCACCAAATTCATTGGAGGGATATATAATTACAGGACCACCCATCACATTCATATTATATACATGCATATGTGTTCCACATAGATCATACAATGTAATAAAGTATTTCATAATATTTAATCATATAATTAATTTTTTTTTGTTATATACATGGTATTCCCCAATCAATTAAGGATAGATAAAACTATGTGAATACCCTTGAGTGGAAATTGGGATGGGTATTCATAACACCATTGTTTGTCCTGGAAAATCATGGAATAGATTCATTGTTATAAAGGGTGTACATAAATGTTTATGGATGAGATTAATGAGAGTGAAATGAATTCTATCATTACTTTAGATTCATAATAAAAATAAAGGAATGTGTAAAAAATATATTACAATATGAAAAATTGGAAATCAAAAGGCTTAGTATAAAGAAAGAACTCGAATAAAAGGAAGAGGAGAGAATCCATTAAATTGAGAGGGTGCTTCTAAATGATTAAGAAGAGATTATTAAGATCTTGGGAATACCTTGGGAGGTATTTAGAGAGGGATAGGTAGAGGAAGTTTGTGATAAATGGGTTTTTAGTGAAGAGGAATGAGAGTTTTAGTGGGTATTTATAGAAAAAGAGAGGGGAATTCTTTCTTAATTTCTAAACTTAGGTATTGGACTCTAAGTGATAAAATAATAAAAACCAAATACCTTTCCATGGTTTATGAACATGGTTTATTCCAAATATGAGTAAATTTCAGTATTTTATTAGGATAATAATCAAAATCATTAAAATAATACCATTGATGATGTGTAAGTGAGTCATGTTCATAAATAATTGATTTTAAAACCTTAAAATATAATATAGGTTTTGGAGTATCCATTAATGGATTGTAAAATTAATCAAATAACTTCAAAAAATATTATTTTAGGGGGTGAATCTATTTTTGGTCACATATTATATTTTTAGTATTTATTACATCACTTTTGGACTATTATGATGTCATAATATGTATTGTAAATTTATACCGCATTTTATTTTTACCAAAAAAATTGATTGTTACATAAAATTAAGAAAAATTCACCATTGGATAATTTTTATTTGATGATTTAAAAAATAATAATTATTTTAACAAAATAATATTCTAATTAAGATAATTTACACTTTTTAATAAAATTCCTTATTTGTTATAAAATACTAATTTTTACGACACTAACCATTTTCCAACCCTTATAAAATTATACTGGAATTCATTAAATTATATTATCATAAATATTACTTAATAAGAATATCTCATGAAAATAGAATTTATTTAAAAAATTATTGAATTTATCAAAAATGATGTTTTAATTGAAACTATATATTTTCCAAAAATACAATTTTAGTTTCTTCATATCAAAATATAATTTTTATCAAACTCATTATCTAATCATATATATATGTATATATGAATTAATACAAAAAATGGATAAATTTATTTATTATTTTATTAAAATTAAAATATAGACATTCATACTACCATGGTCTAGATATATAACCCCTTATTAAACCAGCGTATGCCCTAAGGTAAGGTGTACGACTATGGTACTTTCTTGGGGTGGTTTGAAAAACATGGTTTGTGTGGTGATCTCTATAAGACTAAACTTCTCCTATAAACAATTTCACTCTTGTTTTAGTTGTTGAATCTCGTCTTGGGCTTGGTAAGGGTAAATCCTGATGATGTAATCTTCCTTATAAGCTCATAAAAATGGGCTTCATAGGGTATGATCCTACTAGTCCAGACCATCACTTCTTCTTTCCCTGTCAATTAGATTTTATCATAACCATTAACATATACTAATATTAACGATCACTATATAATGATTATATTATCAATGATTATACTGATTTATGGTCTTTTAAGTCTAACATGTATATTTTATAATAGTCCAAAATAACCAATGTAGTGCATATGTTTTCTATAATTTCATTACTTAACAATATATTTATTTATTCAAAAGAGAATTTCATTTATAAACATTTGGGTCATTATAACACATATGAGTGATTGTGTTTAATTATAACATGACATAAATGAATCATCATTCATTTTTGTAATGATTCACAAAAATCCAATTGTGTTTCCTCAGTTTTGAGCATGCAATGCACATTCTGAATGAAAATATGACTTATTAATTGAAAACACACACTTTCAGTCATACTGATCGCACCATACATTCGAATAATGTTTGGCTTATTCCAAAAATTAAAAAATGAAACATTAATAATTTTCCTATAGTTTAATTTCAATTCAAGACCTTTTTCTCTCAATTTTGACCACACGACACACGTTTTGAACTAAAATATGAATTTTAAATTGAAAGCATGTACTTTCAATCATCCTGGGAACATTGCATATTCAAGTGACATGAAATTAATTCAGGTATAGAATAAATTAATAAAAATTAATTTTTGAATGGTTTCATGAAAATATTCATGTTTTTTTTTTCTGAGCATGAAACATTCATTTTGAATTAAAATATGTCTTCTAAATTGAAAACATGAAATTTCAGTCATACTGACCTCACCACACATCATAATGATGAGCGGTTCATTCCTTCATATCAAAAATGATTCATCAATCATTATCCCATAGTTTCAAAAATAAGAAAACAAGTTTTCTCAGTTATGAGCATGAGAATATTGTTTTTAACTAATATATGACTTATCAATTGAAAAAATGTACTTTCAGTCATACCAGACACACTACACATTATAATGATGTGTGGTTCAATTCAACATGTCACAAATGATTTTTAGATCATTATCCTTAAGTTTTAAATAAATATAATAATATTTTATTGGTTTTGATCTTGTAACATAAATTTTGAACTAAAATATTACTTTTAAATTGAAAACACACACTTTTAGCCATATCGGTTTTACTATGCATTATAATGATGCACAATTCATTATTATATGTTAGAAATGATTCATCCATCATTATCCTGGAGTTACAAAATGATTCAAGATTATTTTCTTGGTTTCGAACATGTGACACATGTTTTGAACTAAAACATTACTTTAAAATTGAAAATATACACTTTTAGTCATCCTGACCATTCCACATATTTTAGTGACATGAGATTAATTCCTACATGACAAAAATAAATCAATGTTTATTTTCATATAGATTTATAATAATTCAATTACCTTTTCTCAGTTTTGAAAACATGGTACATGTTTTGATTGAGAATAAGACTTATAAATTTAAAACATGCACTTTTATCCATACAAGCTACACCACATGTTGGAATGAGGTTAGGTTCTTTTATACAGGACATAGATTATTCATTTTTCATTATACTAGAGTTTCAAAACAATACAAGCCTGTTTGATCAGTTTTGAACTCTCGATATGCATTTTGAATGAAAATATGAATTATAAATTGAAAACACACACTTCTAAAAAACAATATAAAATAAATTAAATTAAGTAAATAATATATATATAATTACCTTTTTATGATTTTTCATTATCAGATTGATTAACGTATTATGGCAGAGAAGATATCACCTATATCACAGGTTATACAAATAAATTAGAATATGTAATATTTTTATTGAACATAAATCATATAAATAGATCATATATTATATATAAAAAACTCAAGTAACAAAATACCTATATTTGATAATCTATTATTTTTCATTAATGGTTGAAGTATTTCCCCCTTTACTGATTATCTAAATTCTATATTTATGGTTGCATCTAATTTACAAGACATCATATCCACTTGTCCTAGAATGAAATGCTTATTGAATCCCAAGGAAATGACTATCCTCTAATGTATTGATGATTTATTTTGAATTTTCGTTCATTTATAAAATAATAATGAACCAATTTTCATTTTCAGGATCATGTGTATAAAAAATTTACACTGCCTGTGATGCCATCACTAAGGGATTATCTTTGTATCCATACATACAAAAATTCACTTTTATAAATCCCAAATCATCATATTTTACTAAAATATTGTTATCAACCAATTTATTTTGAAAAATTGGCACATGAATTACCATATATTAAATCTCCCATATTTTTTCAGTGATCCCAAATTTAGATATTTTCATATAAATTGTATTTCTATCTTTGACCCCTGATACATGAATTGCTTCAGCTGCAACAATGACTCAACTATTTTAAACATTAATATGTTTATCATGTTCCATTTTTTAGAACATATAACTATTAATTATGTTTCCATTATAATACTATACATGAACACATGGTCCTTTAGATAACCATCATAATTTTCTATAGATAGATTTAAGATTCATAGATAAATCTTTCTATATTTGGTTATGAAACCAAGTAGTAGAAAATTGGTTATATTTTTTTAATATCCAATATTCATCCCTTATTAGATTCAAATTCATAAGAATATAATTACAAGTTTGAATGTGTGAACAAACCTCCAAACTATTATAAAAAACATATAGATGAACATGTTCCCAATCTAAGATGAATAATTTCACAACATCTATTCCTAAAATTCCTTCACCATAGATATGCCCTTCATGGTGGTATTTTGAAAGACCAATGTCTTTTACGTAAGATATGTATTCAATAAAAAATTAAATGGATTCCTACACAATATAATTCTCTATAATAAAACCATATGGTCGATTTTGATTTTTTATATACTATTTAAATATCTTTATATATAGTTTAATAAGATACATTCATATTAAATTCATGTGGCCAAAAAGTCAAATTTCCCTTCCCAAATGAACTATTAAGTGAACCATGATATCAAAGATTGATATTAGGAAGAACATATATAATTCAAAAAAGTGACATAAATTTCTTTTCCCTATATTAGAAACTTTGTTGGGTTAATAAATTTACTGAATATTGATTTAAAAAAGAAATATAGATTAGTTCTTATATATCAATTTTTTAAAATATGAATTATATTTCTAAAGACACAAAATCTTGAATCAAAAAAAGAAATTTATGTGATTTTAATCCTTTTAAATTCATTTCATTTATCAATACAACATTCTTAATATTTAATGAATACCCATTTGGGCTTGTTACAACATTTTAAATGTTTAAAATCTAAAATATCCATTTTTTAGAAATATTGTGAGCTCTTAAAGGAATAATAGTCTCCTTCCCCTCATTCACTGGTGAAAAATCTTCCTTGATACCCATTTTAATCATGTCTAACCTAGCCTTGAGTCCATATTTAGTATTTCCTTGTGTATTTAGTAACATTTCAATTACTGACTGAGAATTAACTTTTTATTAAAGAAATAAATACATCATAAGAAGAAAGAAAAAGCTTCACCAACTCATGGGGGTTGGAAATGATGGATACCCATAGCATCACCCTTAAAAATTATCTTACAGTTATTAGGAAAGTATACTAAACTGGTGTATAAAATCAATCCCTCTACTATAATCCCTTTCTTGTCTAATGCATCAACATCAAAATTCCATTCCCTATAAGTATGAACAACATGAATACCCTAGATGAAATTTATTCTACATTTCTTAACAAGGTAATCCAACCCCCATGGTGGATTCTCCTTCTCTTGAAGTAACCAGACCAAAATAGTTGAATCCTATTCAACCTTAGAAATCTGTATATTGTACAACCCACACAATATGAGCATAGAGTCCATGGATCTAACCCTTTATCCAATGGAATTACCTATTTCATAAAAGACACTAAAGCCCAAAATCATTGATCTGCTATTGTTTCTCACCAACTCACCTCTTATCATATCTGTAGTAATACATGAGCCATCCATATTTAATTTTAGCCCTATATCAGGAGGATTCCATCTAACCCATCTACCTTGATTACCTTTACTATCTTCCATATTCACACAAGATCTTGGGAGAAGTATTCTAAGTAAAGAAAAATAAATCCCACCTTTTATTAACACCTATATTCATACCACACGTGCCTTAACCCAGACCTGAAAGAAGATGGAGGAATTCCATTTTCCTTCTCTTTACTTGTTTCTATCATCCCAAATGATCCAATACATGGCCATGAAGTCCATACCTTGAACCATAACCTACACCCCCTACTAGCCTGATCCCTGAAACCATGCCTCAAGAACATATTTCATTGAATCCCCTCTGCTACTAATATTCATACCCTATACCATGATACCCCATATTCCTTTTTCCCATTCAAATTGAAAAAATAAGTGCCACATTATTTTTGATTGAGTCCTTACACAACACTAGCACCATGAAAACAAGACCAAACCCTTCTTTTGTATGTTATAATTTATAGGGAGTTCTTGGTTCTTCATTCCCCAGACTAGAAAATTCATCTTGTATGGTATCAATTTACCCCAAAGATTTGTTTCCCATTCATCCACCCTTCTTCTGGTATGAACCATATTTCTGAAGTCCCAACTACTTAAGTTACTATAAGGCGACCCTGAAAAAATGCATCTATCTAGTTAATAAACCAATCTAATGCTCTTTAAAACTTCTTTCTATTGTTGATCGAGGATGGAATCAAGAAATTATGGATACATGCTCATATATTTGATCAAAATGTTTGGAACTAGGAACCCCAGAAAGAAAAATGTTTCTCCACGATCCAAAAACCCAAAACCCAAAAAGAACAATGTTTCTCTTACTCGGTTCATCTTCCATAGATTAATATCTCCACGACCCAAAACCCAACATGATTTTTCATGAAACTACTCCACATGATCCATCATGCATTGTGAAAGATTCTATAGTACCCTAGTTCAACCTTCCCAATATCTCCATCTCTCCCCATTCTCATCTCTTAAATTTTTTTCCCATAATGAATTTCCTGCAATAACATCCCATGCCATCCTTATCTGTATGGTGTGCATGGTTTGAGATACACTATGTAGACTGATGCCACCCTCTTCAATCGACCTTTACATATGCTTCCATGATGCCCAATGACATCTTCCAAAATGGTTTGGATCCCATAAAATTGATTTCATGACATTCTCTATCTTAGATATAATTCCCTTTAGTGGCCTGATGATGGTTAACACATGCATTATAATACAGGTAAGCACACTGTTAATCAGTGTAATCCATCCTCTAAATGATAGAAACCTGTTATTCAAGTTGAAAATCATTCCCATTATCATGTTAATGATATCATAAAATAATAACTTTTTGTTCCTTTAATTTTATATGTGATCTCTGAGGTAGATCATTGGTAGTTGCTGCCTCGACATGCCCAATTTGTCCTATATTGAACTGATTTTTCTTCCTGAGCATTTAATGGATATATAGACACTAATTTTCCTTTGGTCGACACTTTGGTCGATCATTTTACCATATGTTGACATGATTTTCATGAATCCATTAATTGAACTTATCCTTCCATTCATAAAAAATAACATATCGTTAGAAATAATTATATGAGAAATAAGAATGATCCTATATCTATTAATAAATGGTAGAATCCTCCCATCCTTTATACTTTTATGAATATTTTTTGTAAGTGCCTTTTGGGCCATGATGATGACGCTGGGAGATAAAGGGTCTTCTTTCCTTACACCATGCATGGTTTTGAAGAAGAAAAAGCCCCACCCATTATAGGGATAGTAAGACATATGGAGCCATAACACCTGAAACATAAGTCACAAAACCACTCATAAAATCCAAATATCCTAAAAAACTTTATAATAAAAAACCTTATTCAATCCAATCACAATCCTTGTCCATGTCCATCTTGATTATCACATTATATCCAATTGTCTTTTTATTTATATCCTCCACCATTTCTTTAGAAATACTAATTTACCCTTGTATACTTATCCCTTTCATAAAACCATAGCTCTCCTATAATATTAATCTAGGTATAACACTAATAAGTATCATATTGATGATATTGTAAAGGATTTTATAGGAAAAATTAAAAAAAATGGTCTATATTGGTTAAGGGCAGTAGGGTCTTTCACCTTTGGAATAAGAACAATTTTGGATGCACAAACGGCCTTGTTTAGTGAAACACCTCTAAATAAACCCAACACCACTTCTCTCACTTGAACCTTCATAATATCCCAAGTATCAACATAGAAGGATCATGGAAATCCATCAAGGCTAGGTTCAATCTCCTACTTCATGATGAAAATTTCCTCCTTAGTCTCTTCTTTATTTAGAATATCTTCCAAAAAACCATTGTCCATATCCTCCACTATTCTCTATATACCTTCCATGAAAACCTCCTCACCACTAGGTGCACTTTTTAATTATATATTAGAGATGTTCGGTCTTGCCATAAGACCCTCAAAATAATCCAACGCCTTATTATCTGCCACTTCCACATTTGATTTGAAGGATCCATCTTTTATCATATACCTTTTTCTCGATATGCCTAACATCTATAAAATGTCTGACATACAAAATCTTTCAATATGAAAGTTCACAAAAAAATGATTACTTTTTATAACCTATCATTGGAATTATTTTAGATAATGTCTTACTAAATACATTGACGACATATTTACCTTATCAAAGAGTTCTTTACTTGTTATGGAGAATTTAAAAAACCCTCTTCTATGATCCCATTTAATGTTTTTTTCCATGATCGATATTGATGTTTTCAAGGTAAAAACCTTCAATTTTTATGGTAAACTATATTCATACTATGTTTTAACCTAATTGATCATGCAACTTCTTCACAAAGGTTACACCTTAATCTTCCTTTAGTGTCATACTCTGGAAAATTACCATAATCAATGAATATATTTATCATACCAAACACCATATCTATAAACAAAAATTATTCTTTCTTTTGATAATCATACAATATAATTCCTATATCCCAAAAAACTTTAAAATCTTTAATAAGTGGATCTAAATAAATTTAAATATCATTAAAAGGTTTTTTCTGTCCTGAAATAAGTAATAAAAACATAATATACTTACACTTTGATATGCCCAATAATATAGTAAAGTCACATTGATTGGGGGGGGGGTAAATCAATGTAAGCTATTTTTTACCAATTTTTTTATTTTATGTAATTCAAACCTCTACACATATTAATATGAATGGATCTCATACCTATCAACCAACACATTCACACCAAATGAAAGATAAAAATTAAAGTGAGTACAACACATGATATTTTTACAAGGTTTGTACAACACATGATAATTCTGATCCTTCCAATCTTATGAACAAGATCATCTTATTTCCCTTGATACATCACTGTATCAATAGTAATATCTTTTTCCACAATAGTAGGTATTCAAATATTAGTGAATAAAAAACAAAAACTACATGCATGATAACCTTGTACTCTCTATCTTCATAATGATTAACTCAAGGATAAGATAGTATCTCCACGCTGTCTTCTTCCTAAAATTTATGAATATTCAGAATGAACTCTTTATTCCAAATCAAATAAATTTATGAATCTACTTTACTTCTGAATCTCTTGGATTTTGAATAATCATTGATTATAATTCTTATAATAAATAGAAGACACAGTTCATATATCTCACTTCCTTCCTAAACTTACAATATCCTTCAGAAGATGTATGAAAAACTAACTTCTTACTCGACTTCCAATGATATTCCAAAATATATAAGTTGGGATTACTTCCTTGACTCAATGATCTTTCAGAATGAATATGAAAACTTCTATCTATCTCCTTAGTCACTTCTCATCATCATCATTATCTATCAATCTTGAATGATCTATCCTCCTTTTATACCTGATGTATAGTGTTGAAACCTCCATGAAACATGGAAGTAGAGGATCTAGGAATTCCTCACTTTGATTTTCCTGCTTTCTCAACTATATAGTCTTCCTTTTTTCATTCTTCCACAAAATCCATCTTGAACAAGACTTCTTCACATCCAAATCTCTATGAATCTTCTTTTCTAAATCCTGAAATCTTGGATAGAATCATGGATTAAGAATCATTATAATTTCTCCATTATAAAAAATTCAATATCATAACATTTATTTCATCAACTTATTAATTTATTCTTCATTATCTTCAGGTTGACCTTTTGAAAACTCTGGGTTGATATGAAATATCCTTTGTTTATGGAGGGTGAAATATTTATAAAATGACATAACCTATGGAATCTCAAATTAAAAAAAATGTTACTCAATGGTTCAAAAAAAACTTAACTCCATGGATCGACATATCTAGAATAAAAAATCCATGAACCTCAATAATGAACCATCCAAAACTATTAGACACTCACAAAATACATCCCAAATGGAACAAGAAACCAATGGAAGTATAGCACACACTGAAGGAATGTAAGGACTTTACATGGTTCAGAACAAGACATAATCCATGAGAAGTAAAAAATACACTATAAAAGGAAATAAGATATTACAACAGAAAAACAATTATCAAATAACAATGTAACAAAAGATTAAGTATTATCAAGAACACCATCTCATTTTCATAAGTAAAAATGACCACACCACTTTTTTATAGGAAACTATAGAAGTTATCTTTTAGTTATTTTTTTCCATTACTATACGGAATTATCAAATAAACAAACACATTATATTGACTACTTGTTGAATTCCACCACCTCAATCAAACTCCCCAATGAATAGTGAAATATTTTATATTTTTTATCCCATCTTTCAACATTAGTGCCAGCTTCCAGAACACATCCTCCAACTTCTGTACCTATTCTAGCATCTAGAATCATACACCTCGATAGATCAATCCAACATATCCCCTTGGAAACTCATATTATTTAGATATTTACTTAACTTACATCATCTAGATTCATCCTCATTATTGTTTTTAGTTCCATAATTCTATTTCAACTTTCACCTTGAATATAGTATCATTAAAAAGTTCTAAAAGTTAATCCTTTCTATAAGATTTTATATTTATATAGAAAACAACTTATCATACAAAGTATAATAGCCTTTAGCTCTTCAAAATTAATCTGATGCAACTTCTATGCTTCCTGAACTATTCATCGATAGCCCCAATGCATCTTTAAAACTCTTTCCTTAAAAATCTCAAGATTGTTACTCATAACACATCCTTACGATGTTTGATTTTCACAACTTACAAACTTTTGAACTTACTCAGCTTCCAATTCCAAACTTATGGACTATAATTTTATATTCCAAAACACTTTCCAATATTCACTCAAGATTAATCATATGTGAGAGTAATGTTACTCTTATATAGCTTTGAAACATTCTTAGTTTTTCTCATGAAACTATGTATATTCTAGATTTCAATTCTTATTATACTTACAAACTTCTAGAACAACATATAAATTGTTTATTACCTTTCAACATAATTTGGAACATACAAATCATACTTCTGCTTCTTCTTCTAGTCTTCAACATCATCCTTCTCAATAACTCTTCTTTCGCTTCTTCTACTTCCATACACACCTTCTAGATCATTATTTTCTAAGATATTCCTCAACCATATGTTTATTCTATCCTCTACACCATCTAAACTTTGATTCTTATATATTCAAATTTCATATTGAGTTTTTTATTCCTCTATCCCACTTTATACATTTTTCAATAATATGAACAAACACAGGTCTTATCAAATTTATTTTAACATAGAACCCATTTAATATTAAAAAATAAAGTAAATCACAAGTTATATCTTTATGATACTTTATTGATTCCCAAAATTATTCAAACTCAAATTAAACCTTCTAATCAATTAGTTTCATATGTCATATTCTGAAACAATATGTTTCTAGAACTGCTTTATTGACTAAATCACACATCTTTACCAATTATCTAAAAATAAATATGTCTTCTTAGTATTTTATCTCCCGGATACACATAATTATGTACTAAAAACTATTTTTCTATAAATTCATATTGAAGACTTCATCTAAAACTACTACTTTGATATCTTAATCTCATTCTAAAGTAGTCATCTTTTTAGCATAGTGCCTCTGGAATTACCCTCCAGATAGATATATTACTGTATCCATAATTTAATTTCCATATGTGTATATTCCATATTTAGTTTCTAAAATTTCCAAATCAACTCCTTGAACATCATATAAGTGTAGTTTAGCTTTCAAAATTAGTTTTAATTATTTATAAACAAAATTATGGATTATGAAAAACTTTTGCAAGAACATGTAGTCGATAATTCTCTCAACAACCATAAACACTTTCCCTTTATTCCCATTAAGTCTATCTAAAAAATCATTATATATCACAAACCACTTATTTATGTATCAAGTATCCAATAAAAAAATTATTCTCCTTTTCAATATTAATTTCCATCATAGGGATTCATTTCAAATATAATAATGGATATCTAGTAACATATATAATGGCAGACAACATGGTCACTCTAAGTTGTATCATAAAGTCATGAAATCTTGAATCCTTCCTTTCTTTGAAGTACATTATTAATCTAAGGGTTCTTTAATATCCTTATCTATTTCTCCAAATCCTTAAAATTAACTCGTCATATATTGAATTTACTCTTATTGATAACAAATAAAACAATCTTAATTATAATCCATTAGATTATTTATGCTTTATACATAACTATGGTAGAAAATTATAATCTACAAACATAACCAACCAAGTGTCGCAAGTGATGATATGTACACCATGGGTATTAATTTCATATATATATAAAACAATAGAATTTTTTCATGAAAATTTCCCATATTTAGGACACTCATTTTCAATTTTATTCCACTGAGAATCATCTACCGAGTGTTGTAGTTTACTATCCCAAATTCTTCTATCTGTTTTCCTTATCAATTGACTTGTAGTCTTAAAAATTTCATATAGTCATTGAAATATGTGAATGGATGAAAAGTAATGCATAAATTTTAATAGACTTGATTTATTTTTCTTGTATCAATATGAATCACACTTGGAACATTTTTGAAGATATTAATACTCTTTTTGAAATATTATGTAGTCATTAATAAAAGCATGTATTTTTTTATAGTCTATACCAATGGAACATAATTTTTTTTAGCTTTTTATGTTTGAAAAGAAAGCTCACTATTATCTTAAATCATATCCTTCAATAGATAAATCATCTCTATGAAACCAGTGTCACTCCATCTATTACTCACTTTAAATTTATTTAGTTTATTATGGTTGATAGTGTTATATATTGCATACAATCAGAAAATAAGGTCATCTCAACATAATTATTTAATTTATAAAACATTTTAAAACAATCTCTAAGTTCATTTTCAATCATTTTTTTTCATTTCCTCAATATGATATATATCATTAGATACACTTGTACCAATATTCAATGATTAAAAAAATGTATTGTCATTCCACTTTCTAGATACATTTACTTTTTCTCGATGCTTGCTCCAACATTTGTAACTCTAATCAATATTGTAATAAATCAAACATTATTTCAATTCAGTTAAACCCAAACTTTCTTGGAATAAAAATACTGTAGATACAGACACATGATTCAAGAAGGTCTATTCAAATCTTTTATTATAAATTTGATGAAATATTTGACACCTTCCTCACACTCTTTGGTTATGCAATTAATATCCACCCATTTTTTATTCATATTATTACTATTTTAGTTAAAAAGCATAAAAACTATTAATATAACTAACACACATTTCTATACATAATTACACATAATAATATATTCATCAATATAAAATAAAACATGCATAAAAATATTATATAAGTAATTTATATAAATTATAACTATAAATATATATATGTATATATATAAACAATAATATTTATTTATATACTATAGAAAACACACACACACACAAACATAAATATACAATGCATAAATATAAATATAGATATATTTGAAATATAATATGAAACCATATATTAATATATATGACAAAGGTTTATGATCTAATCATACTTGGTCTTAAAATTTATTAAAAAGAAGTAGTGAAAAAGTAGAAACATAAACACGTGGCACAAAAATTGCCACCAAGCACAAAAATGACATACCAACGCCACCCACAAAGCAACATTAGAGCATATTTATAATTGTACATTTATATAACATAAGTAAAATAATTATAAAAATATTTTTTATACATAAAAATTATGACATATATATAAATATATTAAAATATTTATATATAAATAATATAAAACATATACATACGTATGTTATAAAAAATATAACACATAAAAAATGAAATATAAATAAATAAATAAATAAATTTATGTATTTATATATTTGAATATATATATATATAATTTAATAGAATAAAGAACAATGAATAATATTCACAAAAACAATTAAAACATGAAAAAAAGACATAGATTAAAAAAAAATGTGATTCAAATACTCAAGATTTTAGTTTGATTCAAAGAAGAAAACTAAGCATTGGTAATTAAGGGGTGATGATTTGGTCGGGGAAACAATTGAGAAATGGATGCATGTAGAAAATAAGAAAGGAAGAAGGGTCTGATTTATGTTTTTTTATCAAAAGGCACCCTTTCTCAACTGCTGACATATGAAAAATCCCATCAACACTATTGAAAGACAATGTGTTGTGGATGATAAACCACCAACACAAATTAAGTATAAATGTAGCTAGGAAAATACCATAAAATTAATCCTGAATTTATCAAGAAACTGCAAAAGTTCCCAATGAAGGGAAGTCTCATTTTTGGTGAAGGGATCACATGAACCACATGAGACTCCTTAAGAATGTGAATCAAAGGAGGAGGGATCATGTGAACCATATAAGACCCCCTCATAATACAGATCCCATAATTTTAAGCTAGGTGGAATATATATCATGAAAAAAAATGAGAAACCTTTCTCATTTTTGGATTAAAGATAGTTTGATCACGTGGTCATGAGATGCCATCATCTTACAAGACTCGATGATGGAAGTATCATGTGGCCACATTATCTGAACCTATTACATGGATCGTAGGCAGAAATATAACATGATCCTACAATCATATGTAGATTGCAGGTGGAGACTCATAGAGCTACATGATCCCTACCTCTTACACATAACTCTCATACAGACCACGTGGACTAAAAGGTTACTTGTCGGTTACTCAACACACCTATCGCTGGTTTCTTATAAATTCTCTGTTTCTATTCTGAGAGAAACTCCCCCAGAGACTGAGTAGAAATTGAATGAAAGTGAGTAGTATGAAGGATAAGGAACTCTTGCCTTAAATTATATATATGAAAACTTCAGTAAGTTTTATAGGAAATTCTAAAGGCAAAAATAACTCTAAATAACTCCAAATCCCATAAGATACATTATAATGATCCAATCCCATAAGAGGAATCTACATAATCCAATACTATAAGATGAATCCTTATGATCATCATCCACATGATCTATCTACATGATATGATCCATGTGATCATCACATGGTCTTTATTTCTTATATAGTCCACTCCATCACATGGTCCCACATCATGCGATCCACTCTCTTATGAAATCCAACATCACATAGTTCATCTTTCCCATAGGTCATGTTTCATGAAGTCTTGTATTATTTTGTTACCTTACATGGTTACCTTATGTGGTCAAGGAATTCTACATGATACATCTTCCCAAAAACTATGGGTACTCTAAAATGACTTATCTTTCCTAATCTAATTAGGACATTCCATCCTATAAGACCTCTAAGGAATCCTTTATCTAAGGACAAAACCCTGAAAAGGACAACTTAAACCCCCCTCTAAAACCACAGACCTAAATGACCAGGTCATGGGAACCAACACACACCCCTTCGATCATGTATTCCCTTGATGAAAGAAAGATCTAGGTTGTAATCTTGTAGAGGTATAACCCTCAGGGGAATCTCAATCTTGTATTCCCTTGATAAATATTATCCTTATTGGTAAGAAACTAGAGTGTTCTCTCCTGACTCAATGATGGATTTATTATCCATTCAATGAGTTGGGTCATATAGGGCATACCTTCTAGATTAATCCCTTAGTCTTTATTTCAGGGGTCCATAATTCCCTACCTCCATATCCCACCTTGCCTATCAATAGATAGGAATATGGGAATATGGGACTCCTCTCAGGTATAAGACACATGATAGTTTCTATTAGCGATGTCACAAACATGAAAATGATACTCACCCTGGGTAGAATTAATGTATAAGACCCATTAAAATCTAATATTACACTCTCATAAAATATGATCAATCTTATATTATCTATTATTTCTCAAACTGAGCATGACTCACCTAGGATTAAATATTTTATTTTGTCATTCCATCAGTATAATTAAAATGACTATAATGGTGGGCTTCCTTTATGGTGTATGTACTATTGGGATTATTTTCAAGTGTAAGTCCTAATGGTATTTCTTTCTAGTGTAAGTCCTAGTTGGATTCCTTTTAGGTGTAAGTCCCAAATTATGAATCAATGATGGATTGATTCTCCAACCAATGAGACATTCCCCCAATGGGCCTCTTACTAGGTGTAATCCCAAAATCTCCATTCCATGGTTGTCCCCACATGCATAATCCCTTATCAATCCTTTTTTGGTCCCACATTTCACGGTGAAGATGTCCCCAAAACATGCTATTAAACTGCATGTCCAACATCCTAGTTACATGATGTAAAATTGCATGACAATTTCCTTACCACATGATGTTAAATTGAACAATATTGTCTTGTCACATGACCTTAAATTATATCATTCAAACTATGTGGGATTTGATTCCTATCAAAATAAGATACGTAGGATGCCTGCTTGAGGTTCAAACACAACATCACCAACCCTTCACATCCATCCTCATGGGGATATATTACCCATGAAGTAAATTACATCCCTCCTCACTGGGCCATATTCCCCATGAGTCTAGATATTCTCACTCATTAGGCCATATTCCCTATGAGACCTAATTTTCATTCATTTGGGATGTATTATAAATGAAAAATACTTTATTGATCTATAATCCTAATAAAATCATGTCCCCACATGGTGGGCCATATTCCTTCCTGTTCTTTTCACATTGTCCTTATTAGGTCATATTCTCCACAAGACCCATCCTCATTGAAACATATTCCCTTCAAGGTCAACTAGAAGGGTCCGCCTATGCTCAAATACCACACTAACCATTGATAATAACATTTTAAAAAAATTTCCTTACCACACAAAGTTAAACTATAGGGATTGGTCCTCATCACATGACCTTAAATGGTACAATATTCCCCATTAAGTAGAATTGAACAATGTGGGTTCTCATTACTTTCACATGGATACATAGAAATCCCCTTATAATATTCCCAATACCAACACCACTAAAACCTACCTCTTTCTAGGATAGTGATAATCTCTATAGTTCCTAGCTGTGTGGATTTAAACCACAACCCTTTAAAATTAAACATCACTAATTAGTAAAGGATAAATATGGAGAAACTCTAATATATACTGATATTCACATCGATTCGTGTTAATAACCAATTGATATCATAAGGGTAACCCATTCCACACTCGAATATGGGAAGGATTCATGAACATGAATTAAATATAAAAGAGAGTCTAAGAGTAGTCAATAATCCCCTAAAAAAGGTGCGATGTGATCAGCCTCCCACCTTCTTAACCAATGCACATTCTGAAGCATCATTAGAAGAACACCCCAGGGACCACCTACCTTTGGAAAGTAGGAACACAATAACATCAACACATGACCACCATGGATACATGGGAACATCAAAGTTTCCCATTTGAAACAAAAAAGGTAAACCCAACGTGAATATTTTAACTGTGAAATAGATTGGTTGATCATAAATTTTACTTGAATGATGCATTGGTAGGTTTTCTCATTCATGTTTATTGATATTTTAGGAGCTAATTATAACTAAATTCAATCAAAATTGATGACATATTCTCATTGATAGACATACAACTCAGCTACTACTAAAGCGGGGGCCTCATTGAATAGGAATGTGTTATCACTAATGTAGAATCTCTAGTGACAAGTAAAAAAATGCATTAGTGTGAGAGTACTGCCTGAATGGAAGTATCCCAACACTAGAGGTTACATGTGAAGAACACTTTAAAATGGATCCCCACCAACCATACATTAAATGACAGGTGGTGGTGAAGAAGTAGGTGAAACCCATTGCCATTTTGAACCACTTCGAGTGTCTCTCCATAGATCATAGTAAAAAACACATCACTTATATTAGAGTGGTTTTGCAGGAAGTGGAAAGTGAATTAACATTTATTTGGGAGTCTCCTAGGAGGGATTCTATCAACCATCACCATTGAATCCATATGACATTAATCCCTTATAAACCTGTAGAGAATTCCACTCTAAATATCTCTACTCTGATCACTAAGAATCAAGCATATAAGATAGCTTGATATGGGCGGAGAGTCATAAAATACTAGGATAAGGCTCATATCCCCACTTACACTGAAAAAGTTTACCAACATACTTTGGTATTAACCAATAAGCATACCCATATTCCTGTTCATTCCTAACAAGTTTTCTAGCATATCCTGGTAGCACCAAAATAATCACGTAATCATATTCTAACATTCAGTAGGGGGTGGTCTCATATAACCACTCCAACACATTATGATTTTCTAGTGTACTTTGGAAACATCTTAAGAAGAGTGTCAACATATCCTGACTACAACTAGGGGTAGACACATATTCCTTCTCCCACACATGAATCCCCTTGACATATCTCAATGGACACTAGAGGATAAGAGCGGGCTCACCCAGTCCTATTAAGTAATAATCACATATACCATTCATGTTATAGAATCATATCAACATTTCTTGGATTTAATGGATGATTATACCTATATCCTAGATCATATCATACAAAAATTTCAACATATCCTGGAAGTGACATTAGAAGATAATCATCAGTGTATCCTGATGACCACCTAGGGGTAGACACATATTCCCACCCCACCACTATAGTAGCTTATAAAAATAATTCAAGAGTTACTCAAGAGCAGACACATATTCCTTCTCCCATTTAGAAGGTTTTTTAGTGAATCTTGGTGAAGGATGAAAAATATAATTGAGCACACATCCTCTTTCCAACTAGAGATTATCATTCCATTTCAGTGACCACTTTAGGGAAGGACCATATTCATGTAAATATCTTTAAATACCATTGATATATACCAGTGGAAATATAGTAATCACCTAATAAGACTCCCACACATTAAGGTCATTATACATAACACAAAACCCCAACTACTCAATGGAGAGTATACAAAAGGAAGTCTCAATAGGGGTAGCCCAACGTACAAGAGTAGACCCATATCCTTTCCCTACTCAATGTTAGTGTTCTAAAGGACCTAAAGCATCTTTCAATGGTGAACTAGTAATCATTTGACTCTTCATAATATGTAGGATATAACTGTAGTTACAAAGGTTCTCCCCACAATATTGCCACCAGTAGCTCTGGAGATTATACCCAGAGAACCCACCATGAAGGTCCTCCATGTAGTGATATCAAGATCAATAATGGGAACTTTTAATTAAGACAAAGAGGTTTTATGTGTTTTTGTTTTAATAAGAAGATGGTTGAGAAGAAATATGTATTGATTATGTTTTTACTTTTGTTTTCATACATAAATCACTTGAAAATTATTGGACCTTCTTTATATAGTTTTTTAGACAGAATGTTCCGGATAGAGATGTTTGAGTCTAACTGATCAAGGTAAATGTACAAATTCCAATGGATGGATTGGAACAGATTAAGTTGGTCAAAAAAATTCAATCAGGTAGATATGTTTGAACAAATTAAATTACTTGGTGCTTTTCTATTCTTCAAAGTACCAAACATAATGTATGTTTTAAATATATTAATGATTCCAACTAAAGACAATTGAAGGAAGAAGTTGAATGAACTTGGTGAAACTATGGTTCCTGGGAAAAGAGAAGTGTTGTGGAAGTTTTGGATGAAGTTGTGTTGGTCAGAGATGAATATTAATTCCACTGAAAGAACTTTGAAATTCCATTATAAATAGTTTTATGAAGTCATTGGAATGAGGATTCCATGATAGTAGATAGAGGTTTCTAAATGATCATAAAATATGATTTCAGATAGAGCCATCAAGTAAAGAATTTAGGATCTTTATACTAGGTAGAATATTTTAAGATAAAGAAATCCAATGAAGAAGAACTGGATATTGGAATAATATAGAGAAAAGATTATTGAACTTTTTTTCTATCACTTTTCATACTGGGTCTGTGCATTAGGATCTAGTGACACACTTTTTCCTTCTCTATCTTGCCTAAAGTGATTTTATTCTATTGATTGGTCACTAATTCTCTAAGGTGGTTGGTTTGTTTACCCACATTCTCTATTTACAAATGCAGGAATCCCCTACCATAATTATTGGTGGTTTTAACTCCTTGATCAAAATGAGAGGATGGGATGTCAGTTCATCCTTCCGTGGGTTAATCCTTGGAGCTCAATTCCTTGTCTAGTCATTCCTCATATATTTGAGTCATGTTCATGAAACTCATTCTCAGTTCCATATCAAGGTGGAATCCAGTTAATTATGTTGCTTATTCCTTGATGGGGTAGATACCTACGGTCAGATTTGGTGGTGATGTTGGGAAAATCTGAACATTAGTAGATGTTGGGTGTGTTGGTAACCTATAAAGTCTTCCTTTTTAAATTTCAGGGGAATATCATATATGAGGTATATTAGGAAAAACCCCAAGGCATCCCATGTATGTCATAGGGTATTTTGTACCAGGGGTGTAAGACTTTTGATCATTTTTTACCTCAGACATCTCATGTTCATTTCATGAGGTAGAGGGTTTGAATCATCTAGGGGGTCACAGGTTTAACTTCTTGTGGGAAAGGTTTGGTCATAGATTTAATGTCTTGTGGGGATGAATTAATAATAGATTTAACATTCTATGGAGATTGGTTGGTCACAGATTTATCATCCTATGGAGATAGGTTTGTTATAGATTTAACTTCTTTCGTAGACATATTAGTCACAAATTTAACATCCTGTTGAGAAATATTACTCATAGATTTAATATCCTATGGATAAAAGTTGTTCATAGATTTAACATCCTCTAGAGATTGTCTGGTCACAGATTTAATGTCCTATAGATACAGGTTGTTCATAAATTTAACATCATATAGAAATATATTGGTTGGTGGGGCTTCAATGTATTCCCAGAGATGATCACACTTTAGAATCCTAGACTTCTGAGGGAAGACATGTAGTTTGTGATGATGGTGGATTGAGTGTTCCCATATGGGGGTAATGATCACAATTTTTGAGTTGTCTCCTTCTAGGGGATGGTAGGTAGTTTTGAAAGTGGTGTTGGTGTTTATAATTAAACCTTAGGGAGGTGCCCTCGGTGTGTTGGGATGTCGGGATTGAACCTCCGAGAGGAATCCTATATAACCTGTTATGATCCAGGTAACAAAACACATGTAGTTCAATGTCTTAGTTTATGTTGATATGAAAAGGACTAGTCCATATAGTTTAATGTTGTGTGGTAAGGATGCTCATGTCATGAAAGGAGTGAACATGATGTATATTGTGAGGATTATGCATAAGGGATACCTAAAGTAGGAGGATCATACCATGGTGGGGGAGAATGTTTCATCCCATTATGGTTGTAAATGGGTAATCCTATATTCATTGAATAGATAAGGGCTATAGTTTTCCATTATATGTTGAAGACGTTGTCATACAGTTTAACATCATGTGACTAGGATATGGAGCAAGGCATTTTTATGTCATGCCGCTCAGATGTTGGATGGGACTATTCTTAGGGATTTTATTTCCAAATAGGGGATATATATCTAACATAATCCCTTCCTAATAAGAAATGGTGGAAAGTTTCCCTTGATGACGTCACCTTCAGATCTTATGTGTCTACTGCTCATGCACCCATGTGTGGGGCATGGAATAAACAATTCCATAGTGGAGTTGAAATTAGGGGTACCAATGTTAGGGTGGATATTATTAAGAGAAAGATGTGTTATAGTGCCTATTAATAGAAGTAAAATTCCCTGAAACTATCTGGGTCATGAAAAGAGGATGAACATGAAGGATGATGATACCAATTGTGTAAGAGATTGAGGTGTTAGTAGGCACGGTTGGAGTAGGTGTATGGAACTTGAGCAATAAACTTGTGCACAAATATGTTTGGTTGAAGGATGAATATGGTTAGGGACCCAAATTTTGTTGCACTCAACTATAAAATTACACACATAAGTTAGTTTTTTCAAAACATAGGTTCTAAAACAAGTACATACCATGAATATTGGGGGCATAGGCGCATGCAGCTGCTAAAGTCACGTAACCCTGAGGTTGTGTGAATGTAATTCATCTTGAATGAAACTTTTTTATCATTTAAGGTAAGTTCCAAGAGGGAATCTCAAACATGATCCAAGAAAAGTTAAGGCCCATGTGAGGTTAGTTATGAAATTTCAGTACCTTTGAGGTTCCATGAAGATTGGAGTTCTGCGATCATTGTGAAAGTATGGGTTTCATGAGTGAGTGTCGAAAATTAAAATTCAAGTGATATCACTTACATATGGAGGTGATAATTTATTTATAGAAAAAATGGGTGGATTTGGGTTAAAAAATCTTATTGGGGCGAACAAATCTGGTTTCACAATCACTATGAATTTACAACCAGGGGAGAGTTGTAGAAGACCTCTATTCAACAATTCCTTTTTAGTACAAAGAGTTCACATGACCATCAGGGATACACATAATGATCCAAAGTTTCACATTTATCCATTTTTAGATTTTTAGTACCTTCTATGGCCTCATGGAATTGGGTCTCTTTGATGTATAATTTTTCACATAAGTCAGTTATGTGCTAAGGAGAGAGTCACACACATTACCTTGAAGCTGCAAGTGTCATAATAGAAGTATCTGGAATGGTTCCTTGGTTTAGAGGTTATATTTTAATTTAATAAAATACTATCTTCTGTTGAGGGAAACATATTTTTAGTGTCTAAAAATCTCCCCTCATAATTGGAGCTGATGAAGGATCGAAAGGTCGAGTTCTGAAGAAAAATTTGATTCCATAGTAAGATTCAACTCTACCGTGCAACATTTTTGGATTTTTTACACAAATAGGTTGTACAATAATGGAACCATGAAGAGTCCCATTCCTATAAATAGTGCAATGACCCCTTGTATGATCACCATAATTTTTCATATGAACAATAGAATCTCATGTGAAAAACTCCAAAATTTTGTGTGAAATCCTGATATTTTAAGCTATGACATTCATGAAAGTCACCTTTACATGACATAACTTTGCAGGCACAAGATTTTATTTTTCATAAACATAGACCAAGTTGCGTAAAAATGATCTATTTGTGTGAAACAATAGAGAGTTGTGCAATCCAGCCTTTATGAATTTATATAACCAATAAAAAATGGAGGATTAAACTGGAAAACTTGTTGTCATATTGTTGCTTCTAATCAGAGGGAAAAGATGGTTGAAAACCCTAGAATTTCCCAAGATAGAATAATTATTTATGACAATACATAATTTTATGGGTTTTTAAGAGAGGCCTGATGAGGAAATCTATTGAGAAAATGACTATCACTCTAAAACTTTAGACAGATAGATGTTATATCCATTCTAACTATAGAATTTAACACACCAATATTCTGGTTCGTTCATCATGAATAGATTAATCGTTGGAACATTAACATTGTTGGTCACCCAATCAGAGAGCGTAAAGGTGCTTCCATATAAACCTTAAGAGGAAGGATGAGGAAGCTGACTAGGGAATAACCCACTAACGAATGATTCTTGAATAATGAAAAAAATCTATCAAACCTAGTTCTAGTTTAATGATTTTATCCTAGTGCCCAATTATTGTGATAAAATAGTGAAGATATTGATCATAGTGGTGACCCTCCCAGATTGGTTGGAAAATGTGATGGGTCATCCACCTATGCTCTCTAAGGACATCCTGTTTAAGACATTATTGTAAATATTCCAAAACATTCTTATAGAGAAGATGTTAGGGAGGCTAAAACAATGATTAGTGTCAAGACATAGGAGGAGTTGGGGATATTACTAGATAATATTGGAGGAAGGTAGATACTAGGGACCTTGTTGATGATGATAATCCTATAAATAGAGAATCATGTCAATTTGGAATTCCCAGCTTTGGACAAACTCAACCATCAATTGGGGCATGTCATGAGGGTGGATATTCCCAAGCGCATCTGCAGCCCATTCTAATTTCTATATAATTGGGACACATCTCATTTTAAGGTATATTAATTCCCAAATTATATTAACCCTCCAAAACTCATCCTTCTCCCCTCTCTCCCCAACATTACTGGAGTTAGACTGATGATGCTTAATGAACTTGGGGTGGTGATGAGCATTGAAAATATTAGGAACTTCAATTTCAAGCCTTTACCAACCCCAAATGATGAGATGGTAAACAAATAGAAGGGTTCTATGGAGAATAAGTAGTGACTTTAGTCCTTTTGGGGTGGAGTACTGGTTTCAATGATTGATAAAAAAACATACTTCAAGATACACACTCCATCCAAGTTTTCTCAGCAATTCAGATGCATCCAACAACTGGTGAAGTGAGTATACATAGGGCTTCATAAGGAGAGGAATCCTTGTATAATCTGCCAACTATGGTGGATTTTTTTTATCTAAAAGTGCTAGGGAAAGTATTATATTTCTACCACTCATTATTAATGATGGTATAACTCATAATTATGCCACCAATTGTTTAATAGTATATCCTGATGCAATTTTACACTAGTGAGCGAGGAGGATGGTGTTGTTGGGCAGGCTATAAGGGAAGTAGGGTGATAGTAGGGATTCCATTTGAATCATAAAACATGTGGTGGGGGCTCAAGGAATACCAAAAGTGGTGTGAGTTTAAGGTCCGATCATGCCTCCATGCCACAGAAGAGAAAGAATCCCACAAAAGCAGCTGTGGGAGGAAGTAGAGAGCTCTCATGATGGGGTAATTTGAAATCAGGAGGCCCCAAGGAATAAACTGAGATATCTGGTGCAACTGTATGATTATTCTTACTTCCCTAATTTTTCTAAGAATTTGGGGAAATTGTGGTTTTCCTTGATGATAGAGAAAATGTAGTAGAGTCTTACCCCATAGAGGATTGAACTTTTGGATGTTGGGATTGCAAGAATTTCAATCTGGGTGATCTTCCAAGAAATTATTGATTACCTAACTGCGATTGACACCATCTCCCATTAGTGATGGGAGGGTGATTCTATTACTCCATGACTATGGGAAATGTTTAACATGAGGCTCGAGGAAACATTTTTTTCAAGTTCCATCCTAGGAGAGGTTGGATGCTGATGCTAAAGCACTGCGATCCAGTGGTGAGGAGTCTTAGGGATCTAATGATGAACAAGAAAGACCTTGAGAAATCATAGAGGTTACTCTTTAAGAGGATGATGTGACCGAACTTCTTTTTGGAAAGGTGAGATTTCTAACCTATTAACCTATCAATCATTTTCGATTTTGATGAGGTCTTATAAACCGTAACTTTGAATTGGGATGGGATAAGCTAATGAAGGATAGTAGGCCTCTATTAAGGTTTAAGAAAGAATATCTATGAGTACTGCCTCTATGAGTACCACCTCCATGAGTACTAGGGATCTATCCTTAGGTTCTATTTCCAAGGCCTCAATGGGAGAGGCATCCAGAGAGTATATTGGAGGGTAAGATTCTAATTATCCATCCCTCCTAGTAATTTATGAGAGGCCTCGCCCTGGCTTATTAATTATAGATCCTACTTCTAAAGGGGAAATCCTCCATAGGCGGCTTATCATTGAGATCTCGGTACATTCTAAAAGTATGTCCATGAGTCCCATTCATCCTTTGTTTCTTAAGCTATTAAATTCTTCCATACTAAAATGTTTTTTGGTCTAATGAAACTTCTATATATATAGTACTAAGGGGTTCCACAACATCCATTAAAGTTCCAACAAGCACTAAAGGTTCTCCAATGGTGGGATTCCCATTTATGACCTTAGACATGGATATCACTTAGGCATTCACCCCAAGTAAGTCTATTCTATTAAGTAGGTTATGTCCACATTGTCTGGTATTATAGGTTAAGATAACTGTCCTACCATTATATGAAATAGTTTTTGAGATAGTATGTCCTTAGTAATCAGGAATGGATAAAGGTGATGGGATTCTTACTCTAGTGATTGGGATATTCCTTATGGATCCAACCATTCAGGACGAGACTACCTTGATCTCAAAATAGAAACTCATTTCAGATATGGATATGGTTTTGGGGTATGTGGAAATAAAAGATGGTGAAGATGCTACCTCTGGTGAAGAGTCAAACCAATGTGGCCCTCCTCTCAACATGGATCCTAGACTGTCTGAGAGGCTACATGAGGAGAACCCTGTTGATGATGTTCTCACGAATTTCCCTGAGTATGAGCATGCACCACTCAAGGATCTATAAGACTTTAAATTTGATACCATTGAATAGAATTGTGTCATCCAACATAGGGTGTGGAGAATCATATATACTTTCATCACCCACACTCCAAGGGAATATCTAGTGATCTGGATGGGTTATCTTCACCATTGGATACTAAACCTATGAACCAGAGGGGGGGGGGGTACTCATGATCTCCATGCACTATCCCACAATTATCTTTCCGAGTTGGTACATATAGATCAAAGGAAACTCGATGATTAATAGTATTAGGATAATTATAAAGGCACTAAGTAAATCTAATTAGTTGAATAGGAACTAACCTAGCTGGAGGATTAGGCACAAGATCATGAATCCATTGTTCATGCTTGAGTAGAGACCATTGGCTTACTCTAGACACCAAAAGTGTAATATGAGGCTAAGGAAGTAGGGGTAGCTTCTCTTATGTTTGAATGTAGAGATCATCATGATAGAGTACAAATTTGGGCTGATGAGGTTTTTCTTATTTCTAAGGAGGAGTTAGTGGAGCTTGTTAGTTAGCAAAATCCCCTAGAGGCTACTCAATGGAGGCTGGATGAGCTTGAGTACTTGATTGTAGAGGCGGATCCTTAGGGAGTATTTTCTTGGTTTGAAATAAAGAGAGGCTATAGTTTATGGATGAACCCCAAGAAAAATTTCAAGATTATTTGTTTCAAACCCTTTCATGCTATTACCCCCCTTCTTTTTTTCTACATCTCAATTATACCAGAAAGACAATAAACTATAAATCTCTAATCTCACATGAGTCATGATCGGTGTGAGAAAAAAGTGATAAATAGGAGACCACTCACTTATATTATAGTTCTAGATAGGGTGAGTCTAGAAGGATCCATCGACCACTGAGGGGTCTTGAACCAAAATCTCTAGTTGGGGAGAGGGGCTCCTCATAGACAAATTGATTTTCTAACATGTGCAAGTGAATGTATGGGGTAAAATTGGGGGGATTTGAATTCTACCCAAACAAGGGGGACGGTGAAAGATGTGAATCGAGATTTCCAAGACTCGTATCATGAGGGGGGGGGGTGATAAGATGAATAATGAATACTTATAACCATATTCTAAACATAGATTACACTATCATGCCTCCAAGTATAGGGAAACACAAATGAGGGTGTATTGTTGACCATGTTCAAAACATGATACTTATCATTTTTTTTCAAAAATCCTTCAGGGTGTATACTTATGATGGTAGGTGAGCCAAGATAACTAGGAACCATTTCCATTAGGGGGGGGGGGGGTTATTCGGATGTGGAGGATGATGAGGATCTAAATCAAGGAATACACGAAGCATGAAAGTGGAACGAAGGGATGTTCAGATGGGACTCAACACTCTCAGGGCTACACCACCATGGTTCTGAGCATATTGGATGAAGGTATTAGTCTAGGAAAAATCCATACTCACCTTCTAAGGAGAACATATCCTTTATTTCTGAGTGATATTTATAAATCTAAGGTGGTGTGGTAGGTGACTAGTACCAAAGGAAGAAAATATATTCTTAGGTAGGGTACAAAGGTACCTGTTAGTTTTATATTATGAAATATGGATAGAGGGAATGAAGTTTTACACCTTTTGGAAAGGAAATTGAACATGTTGTTTAATGTCATATGGTGAGTACATGTGATTACTACAGTTTAAGGTCACATTGATTTAACCATGGTACCATATAGTTTAGTGTAATATGGTGAGGACATGTGAATCAGCATGAATGGAGGGAGGAGTTAAGGTTTAGTAATAATTTTTTTCCTGAACCAATGGGTCCAAAGGGCATAACCAAGATTTTTATTTGGATAAATGATGATTCTTGCTAGTTTTTTTCCTTTTCCATTTATACAATCATCATTTTTATCATCATATTTTATTAAGGTCACAAGGTTGACCCGGTGGGTGAAAGTAAGACTTTTTCTTAGATCTCCCCTATGGGTTTTCAACCTAACTGATATATGTGCCTCTTTTCTAGGGTTGTTTAAGGTCATGCTAGTCAGATCATGGTATATACCTATAGGTACACATACAAAGGAATTAGTATTCATGTACCCTAGAGGTAAGAAAATACAAATTCATATTCGGGTCCACAAGGGGTATATTTGAATGCAGTTTAAGGTTATAATTCTTGGACATGGGGATCCTAGTTTAGGGTTATAGAGTTCAGACCAATAAGGATGCAAGTCTTAGAGTGGTTCAACGTGGCATGAAGGAGTTGTAACCTGATGTGAAAAGAATTCCAAAAAGGAATAGTGTCACACATGACATGAGGGACCAACCACATATAGTTTACGGTTATGATGCTTGAACCATGATGAGTTTAGAACATCTCATAACACAAGGGGAGATCCTTTTACATTTCTTAATCCCATGTGAACCATGATCTATGTGGGAAACAATGAGTGGTAGGGATTCCTTCTCATTCCATAAGAGTTCATAAAAGGGGTAGAAAAATCGAGATTAGGAGGATCCAAAATATGTTGACTTTCCTAATCATCATGTTCAAATACATGGGGGAAATAACACAAAGGGTTTCAAAACTACATCAAAATAAAGGGAGGTGGAAAAGAATATAAATCATGACTTAAGAGGTTTATACAATGAAAATTTTTGACCCGTGAGTCTGGAAAACTATTGTCTATGTTCAAAACATAGTTTCCATAACCACACAAGTCAGGGATGTGAAAAAAATGGGGGAAACTAATGTATATGTTCAAAACATGGGAATTGTCATCAATTTATGGGAAATCCCCTAAGGTGTGTGCCCAAGATGGTAGGTGAGCCAAATTGGTCAGACACCATTGTCATTAGGGGGGATTTCTTATACTGGGATGGTAATGAGGATCCAAATAAGAGAAGACCTGAGATGATGTAAGTGGGAATGTGGGGTTCCTCGGGGGAAGTTAATCACTTTAGGAGCTATCCTTCCATGTGCTCAATTAATTTTGATGAGTGTATCAGTAATCAAGGATTAATAATGTTACTAAGGGGGGAAACACTCTAATGAGTTGGTGTTTTATATGGGCCCTGAATATGATATTTGGGTGTTTCTAAGTATCCTAGGAAACTGGGAATCAAACCATACATAGTTTTGGAATAATAGAATTAGGCGACCGACACTGGAAGATAATGTTACCCCTTAAACGGGGGATCAATTTATCTTGTAGTTTCACATCGTGTAATATAGACATAAACCATGTAATTTAACCTCATGTAGAAATTAATTTGAACATGCATTTTAATGTCATATGGTGAGGTCTTTTGGTCGCGAGGCTTATACATTGGGTTTCCCAAGGATTTATAAGGAAATATTCGGGCTCAAGCATGAAGGCTTACCACTATTTACTTGTCATGTCGAGCCATGAGATATTATCAAATTAATAATAATCTAGGGAATTATGATTGAGGCTTACACCTTAAGAGAAGTCCCATGAGGATCACTTAGGATTGGTAGGGATGTATTGGTCTTCTCAATCCACTAATGGTCCAAGGTACATGGTTGGGGCTTAATCATGATAAGGAGTCCCATGAGGACTAAAGTTGGTGCATACGACCTCATTCTAGAGGATAAAATTTTTGTATTCGCCTAAAGACAGAGGGCCTAGGTATCATTACGTACCCCATGTAACTGGGTATCAAGACAAATGTAGTTCTAGAACATGATGTGGTGGGATACCAATGATGAAGGGGAAGAATCCTCACTATTGAGGGCCTAGAATATCTCACAGTTTTACATCATGTGACTGGGACATTGGTTTTTGTTCATCTCACACTTATCATATGAGGAATATCGGGTTTATCACTTGGGGTAATGCTACAGTTTAATATAATGTGCTAAATATTTTTGTTTTTTTCATTCCATATTTATCATATGAGGAATCTTGGGTTTATCATGGGGTAAGGATATATTTTAACATCATGTTATAAGGATGTTGCTTCTAGTTTAAGGTTATAGAGCTTGGACTAAAGGGACTGCTACCAATTTAGAGTCATGGGGTTTGGACCATGGAGTTTAAAATTGCATGGCTGAGAAGGTATTATAAACCTTAAATTAAAAGATATTGTGAGAGGCACATTAATAAGAAAACTTTCACATAGTTTAAGGTTATAATGATTATACTAGTAGGGGATGTCATGGGAGGATAAAATTGGAATGAATTAATGTTCTATCTTAAACTAGGACATGATGTCTAGGCACACCTACATTTACCATGAGGTGAAATGGGAATCAAGTAGTATGTAGTTATAAAACATGATGTGGTAGATAAGAAGTACCAGATAGGGGGTGTACTCTTGAGTATGGGATGCAGACATCGTGTAGTTTAACATCACGAAATAGGGATGTGAACCATGCAATTTAACATCATGTGTTGTGGAAGTTGTTTTTTTCCATACCATATTAATCATATGGGGTATTTCAAGTTTATAACATGGGGTAAGGATATAGTTTAACATCATATGCTGAGGACATCAGTTTTTTCCATCCCATATTTATCATATGGGGAATCCTAGATTTATCATAGGGTAAGACTATAGTTTGACATCATGTGCTGATGAAGTTTGTTTTTTTTCATCCCATAATTATCATATGAGCCATCCTAGGTTTATCACATGGTAAGGTTACAATTTAATGTCACATTCTGAAGATATTGGTTTTGTTCATACCATATTTATAATATGGGTCATACCGGTTTTATCACGGGGTAAGGCTATAGTTTAACATCATATTCTGAGAACGTTGGGTTTTTTCATCCCATAATTATCATATGGGGAATCTTGGGTTTATAATGGGATAATACTACAATTTAATGCCATGTGATGAGGATTTTTATGCTAGTTTAAGGTTTTAGATTTTTGACCAAAGGGGACTCATGCGAAGTACCACTTGAGGAACCTAGCATTGGTGGGAGGTGTGATGATATCCTCATCCATGGAGATCAATAAGCATGCACCATTGGAATAAACCTTATGGATTATGTAAGGTCCTTCCCATTTGGGTTCTAGTTTTGGTGGATTCTTCCAAGGTATCATCGGTGTCTTGAGGACCAACACCATATCACCTAGAAGAAAGGAGTGAAGGCATACTTTCTTATTGAAGGCCTGAGCTATCTAGTTCTAATGCCTTTCCAAGTTATGTAATGCTTGAAGTTTGTTATCTTCAAGGTATTCAAACTCATCTAAAAAAACTTCCACCCCCATATTTGGTGTCCCTTGATCATCAATAATCGTTCAAAGAAATGGTAGATAAAACTCTACAGGTAAAACTATTTCAGTTCTATATACCAAAGAGTATAAGGTCACTTTAGGGGAATTCAGAGCCGTCATTTGGTAATCCTAGAGGGAAATGGGGAGCATACCAGGATTTTTTTTACTCTAGACTACCATATTCTACAATATGTTAAAGAGGGTTTTTATAAAAACCTTAATATTCCCATTTTTCTATGCATGACAACAGGAGGTGTGGTTAGATCAGAAGTTTTACTTGGCATATAAATTCATTAGCATAGTGGTACAAAATTTGGTACCTCTATTTATGAGAATAGTATGAGGAATTTGGAATTGGTGGATGATACGAGACTTAAAAAATTCAATGATAGACTGGGTCTTAACCACTTTGAGTGGGATGGTTTTTTCCACTTTGAGAATAAGTTGGTGGTAGTCAGAATGAACTTATACTGTTGGGAAGTTGTTGGTGGGTAAGGGCCTTTGACATAAAGTCACCTTATGGAAAAGGCCCAGTAATAATTAATGGTATGAATAAGAATATGTGGAAGATACATTAATTATTCATGGATCTATAACACATAACACATTTTGGAAAACTCGGTGCAGTCATAGAAAATGGTGGGAAAAAAATAACCTAATATTTAGACCAGGTAAGAGAGCTTAAATCTTTCTTGTTGGGATTTTCATAACCTATAATGGACTTCTTGCATGATTTGAGGCACTTGTTTACCTTATATTAAATGGTGGAGGAACCATCAAACCCACACCTATGGAGGGTCTTCTTATGACTGGGGCCATATCGAAGAACAAATATTCTGAAAACTCGAGGATTCACTCATTCTCGGCTTGGTCCAAAGGGAGAGTTCCATGTTGTTGATAATGGACAATGGGAACCATCCAATTGGGTGTTTCTTCAACTACTGGGGCATTTGAGGTCACTACCGCTGGGGTTCCAATTGCTAACTGATTTAATTATTAGTCTTCATCATCAAAAGTGATATGTGAAATGACCCTTCGATGTTCCACATGAATGAATAAGTCATCATGGTCAAGTTTTTCAATGGATGCAGCTAGTATTTATAGAATATTGACATGGTGATCCTATTATTGGGAAACATGATTAAACTCTATATGAGAAGTTAATTGGGCCATCAACTCATAATTTTGTTCCACAAGGGTAACATGTTCCCATTTTCTTATGAAAAAATCAACACTGATCTTCTTAAATACTATCTCAGAGTATCACTTTACATGAAAGCGGGGGACATCAGATCAAGGATGGTGATTAGGGCCTAGTACTAAGCCACATTTTTGGAACAAACTTCTATAGTAATAAATAGTATGAAAATATGGCCTATGAAGGAGTGATGAAAACAATCCCAAGCATGACCATGTTGAGTTTAGGATTATTGATACTTATATCAGTTGGTATATGGGAGAACCATCAAAATACATTTTCCAAAAATGAGGAGTCTGATCCAAATAGAATATTAATTTATCTAGGAAATCAACATCCAGAGGGAGCTGCTTAGGAGTTAGATGTGTGGATAGAATATCTGCTATGGTTTGGCCCTTAAAAAACCTTCTGGTGAAAAAATCTAATGTCAAAATGATATAAAATCACTGACCAATGTGCTAGTCAAACTTTAAAAATGGGGTGGTTGATAATGTATTCTAATATATCAATTTGGAAAACTAGACGTATCTCTTGGTGTTGCAAGTAATTCCATAATTTCTCAACCACAAAGACTAGGGTTAAGAATCTCTTCTCAATGGGTAAATACCTAGTCTTGGTGCCAAGAAGCATGAAACTAAGGTAATATAGGATATTTTACCTACCCTAATTATTATTTTGGGTTGGAAGGTCACTGAGGGACCATTCTAGGGCTGTCACATAAAGGATCATAGGCTTCCTTGGGACAACTAGAATTAAGACCAGAGGGTGAAGTAAATAATAGTTAATGTCCTCAAATCTAGTCCAGTATCCCTCATCCCATTAGTATATGGTGCCTTTTTTTCATTATCCTTGAGAATGAATTAAACTTTCTAACCATATTTATAATAAATCATCGAATATAGTCCAAGTTTCCTTGAATGCCTCGCAACTCCCAAAAGTTTTACAAAGGAGGCATATTGATGATATACTTGATCTTCTCTGGATTTATTTTGATTCCTTTATATCTAAAAATGAATCTAAGAATTTTTCTAGTGGTAACCATGAATGAAAACTTAAAAGGGTTAATTTTTAAGAAATGGTTTAGAGGAAATAAAACACTTTCTCAATATCCTTGAGATGGTCCTACCTCTATAGTTATTTAACTACCAGATCATAAATGTAGAACTCCACTAATGTCTTGAGTATAATTTTGAAGATGTGAAACATGGAACGCTGGTAGGTAGCCCCAAAATCCTTCACTACCAAATGGAACGCTGGTAGGTAGCCCCAAGGTTCCTTGGGGTTCTCTGAAAGTAGTGTCAATATGGATCTGGATATATTTGGAATACCCATCCATAAAGGAGAGAGAGCTTGGAAGCTAGTTCTTTCTTCGATTAAAAATTCCATTACTGAAAGGGGAAAATATTCCTTTGTGTTATGGCAGTTAAGGTCCCTAAAGCTAATAAAAACTTTGATATGTCCATTATTCTTTATGCCTGGGATAATATTAGCCAACCAATTAGGATACTGAACCTCCCAACAAAGTTTATCCTTGATTATCTTTTTAAATTTTTACTTGAACATGGAACCCTAGGAGGGATGAATATTTCTAGGAGGATGTTTGAAACAACAATTACTTTTTGAGAGGATGAGGTTATGGATGAAAAACTACATATTGATCCATGGAATTTCCTTGTAATCCCATGAAAAAACGTCATTGTTCTATTTCAAGAAATCCACATATCATTACTGCTCCTCTAAAGACATGAATGCGTTGACCAGCATTGGACTTGGGTCTTCCTCAGTGTCAAGGTTTACCTGGGTTAACTCATCAACTATAGTGGAGACACCTTATTAAAATACTGGAGGTGAATCATCCAGATCCTATTCCCTATCTGAAACATTAGGATTGGAGGAGGGAGGAAATTATTTTGGATCTATGGATTTTAGATTATAATTAACAATGGTGGAGCCCTTATTAGGATATTCTTGCTCTATGGAAACTATAGTGACATAATATACTAATCCAATACCGTAAGACTTCTGATGGTGATACCCACCTTTAATTTCAAAACAATGACGATGAGTGGACTTACATTGAGTCATCCCTTCTCTTAAAAACATATGGATTTGCGGTGGGGTAGTGGTCTTGGGGTGGACCTCCAGATATATAATAGAATTAGTATTTTATGGACTCAAACTCACCTATATAGTATAATAGTTATAGGTGATTTGTGAGTACTCTTTCTTTTTGGAGATAATGAAGTAACTTACCTTGTTCGAGGTTGTGGGATCTAACTGAGAGATTGGTAGAACAAAGCTATATTTTAGATCTTCCCATAGGTCCATCGAGGTAGCTGTCAAATCATTGGGGCTATTGATATGCTCAAACCCATCATTATATACTTTTTCCCTCCATTTTGTAATACCCAACATCTAGGCAGTGGTCCATACTGGTTTTTAAGGGATAAACATCCCCTTGGAGTACCCCACTCAACCATCGAGGGATATTTGAGGCACTAATAGTACAAAGAGGGTACTATGACATGTAGATGGATCCATGGACTCCATAGTAGGTAATTATAAGTGGCGTAATGATAGAAAACCATAAAATAGTGTATTCTATTAGGCAACTGAACTAGGTTTTCAGCAGAATCATTCCACATGATTTATTCTCACTCTTTTCATATCCATGAATTTTTAGGTTGGAAGGAGTCATATCAGTTTTCGTAAGCCCCAAATTATGAAGCGTCTAAGTAGGGATGAGACTAATCCCAAAGTTAGTATCCACTAGGAATCTATGTATTTTAAATTTACCAAAGTAGACTATAATATAAAATGGGTATATGTGTCATTGGACATTTCACCCTCATATTTTTTTAGAAAGGAAATGATAGCTTGGAATTATTCCTACTTGGATTCCTCTATGTGATAGGCCCTGGTTGTAGCTACCTCATTCCTGAACTGAAGAAGGATCATCAAGGCCTTGATAAGGGCCTCACACATTTCTTTTGACAATCAGAGTGCATTAAGTATCGAGAGCCTCACTGAAATACAAGTGAGGTGTTTCAGAACATCAAAATTTTGAGAAGTATGCATGCATTTTCTTTCCAAGTGACTCTATCTAATAGGGAGTGTAACAGGAACTATAGGTTGAGGTGACAGGTTCTATCTCATACTATCCATATTCTTCTACTGACTAGCTGGTTGAGGGTGAACACTTGATGACTGAGATTGGGTTTTGTACAGTCACGTTAGAGCATGATGTTGTTGTGGATGAGTCATACAATTGACCAAAGTAGTTGGATATAGAGGATTCTCTGATGAATAAACTTGGTAGAGTTAAGCCTACTAAGACTTTAATAATATTTTCTTTTTGGTATCAGTGGAATGAATAGTCTCTTCTAGAGTTGAGGATCATACATTCTACCTATTATCATGGTGCATCCCTCTCCTCTGATGATGTTGACCAGAGGTTCCCGAGTTTGTTCCAAGTCACTCTTAATCATTGAGTGTTTTTAATGGTCCAACAGCCTAACATAATTCATAGAAGAATATTATTATTCTTCATTAGTGTAATATTCTAGGGCTGGATGGATTTTGGGGGTCTCTCCCAATTTGGGCGGCATGAAGTCACTGAGGGCGTGGGTTAGGTTTAGAACTGAAAGGGGACTCTGATTTCATTAATGATTTCGGTGCTTATTCTTACAGTACCTATTATTCAAGGACTTGTAAGGTTGAGATACTAATAAGGTATCTATATAAAGTGAAACAATCACTGGGGGTACCAGTTTACTCAAATGGTAATAGATAATTCTATGGGTGCAAGCAACCACCTTATAATATAGCCTCTCATTATACTTCTATGTACCCCAGATTGAAGCTTATTCTCATTCATCGAAGTCTTCATTATTTCTATCAGGTTCAGTGGAGACATAAACTACCTATTCTGGTACATATCCCAATGTGAATAGTCCTTGATCCACCTGTTAATGAAGCCAATATTTGAAGATAAAAGAGTTCTTAATAGTATGTTTTAGGATCCTATGGTATGGGAAAAATTTTGGGTGATCAGCAAGGTTAGCTTCTTTGGGCCTCCTACATTCTGGAAGCCTCATGATCTATTTTTCTAGGTCATAGATATAATACCCTAGGATGAGCACATCCTTGAGTGACTAAGTTTTATTTTTTTACTTTCTAAAAATGGAATCTTAGGTTCCTGGATGATGGTAGGATTAAACTATTTTTCATGATTGGGATGCACCTAGTGAGGTTTCAGTTGGTGATGCCTATTCTAATGATGAGGTATTTCATGCTGATGAGGTTTGTCTGGATGACAAGGTATTTCTGTAAGAGGTTCCAAAAGGTGGACCGGCTGTAGGGTCTCAATTTGAACAAAAATTGCTATTTCTACCTTCGGAGGCCTTCTCATAGGATATGAAAGTGGTAGTGGGTGTGATAATTTTTTATTCCTCTTCAAGAATTATTCCAAGACTTGATATATTTTAGAAAAATCTCTAAAACCACTCAGATATCTGAGGGAGATGAGGGTAAGTATCCACTCTTCTTTAAAATTTTCCAAACACATTTTCAGTAGTTGTTCCTAGGAAAACTATATATCTAGGGAGACTACAAGCCCCTTTCACTGGGAAATAAATTCAACTACATGCTCATGATAATTTCTCTTTCACTTAGAAAGCTCAATGATGATGGTATTACCTAAATTGGAGGTTAATTTATAGTGGAACCACCTATGAAGATCTTCCCACTTGGTGAAATATCCTAGGGCTAGCTGACTTTACCAAGTGAAGGTAGGTCCTTCCAAATTCTAGATTAATAAGTAAATATTAGAGGCCTTCTATTGCTGTAGAGCACCCAACACTAGGCCACATCGGGAGGTGAAGTGGGTGAAGTGTTGGAATCGATCACCCATTCCATTGAATGGTGAGAAGCTTAGATTCTAAAACTCTAGAGGCAGGTACACCTAATATACCCATGCAGGATATGGCTTCCCCTCTAGTGGAATTACAACCTACTACATTTCCAAAGCCTCAATATGGGTAATAAGAGTGGCCATCAAGTCTTCTTGGTGAGGGTTGGTGGTCACCAATTCTATAAATAGTTTGGTGGCCCATGAGGCATAATGATCTTGGTCCTAAGGGGGAGAGGTGTGATGTTTAGGAAAAGTAGGAAGATTATATCTAGGAATCATTATAGAACCACCTATCTCAATCCTAGGTGTTTGGATAATAAGAACTAGATATTCAAATTGGGGGATAACATGGTCCTCTTTGATATTGTCCCACTCTTGGGTTGCATGAAGGTAAGTCATATTTCACACACCCATTTAGACTTTAAGGGAAGTTTCATGAGGAAATCTCAAACACGAGACAATAAAAGTTGGGGCCCATGTGTTGAAATTCATGCAAGTTTTATACCTTTAAAGTTATATGAATCTTAGAGTTGTGTGATCATCATGGATATATGGATTATGTGAGTGAGATCCGATGCTTAATCTTCCAAGGATATCCCTTATATATATGGGGGGGGGGGTTCTACTCTATTTATAGACAAAATTAATGGATTTGGGTGAGCAACTCTTCTTATGGTGCACAAATCTGGTTACGTGATCGTTATGCCTTTATTTCCAAGGGAGAGTCACATAAGGCCTCCATTCAACAAAACCTTTTTTGAACAAAGAGTTTTCACAAACATCTGGGTTACACACAATGATTCAAAGCTGAGTTTTCCCCCATAATTTTTTTTTATACTTTACATGGCCCCACATTAGTAGATCTATTTGACATTTCATTTTTTGTGCAGGTTAGTTATGTGCTAAGGGGGGAGTTTCATGCATTACCCTAAAGTTGCACACGTCACAATGGGAGGCTCTAGAATGGTTCCTTAGTTTAGATAATGCCTTTTAATTTAATAAAATACTAATTTCTAGTTAGGGAAACACATTTTTGGTGTCTATATATATTTAATACACTCAACATATTGAATAATGTTTATGAGTCCATTGGATAGAGCTACACCATACATAATATTATTGTATAAGGGAGTTTTTAAAAAGGTGTATCTAACAAAGAGGGTTTTTAGATCTTTACAATGTTTTTGAAGACATACATTATGAGGATAATGAGTAGGATATTTAATGATTAAATAAGTAGGAATGTAAGTTTGTGATTCTAGCTAAGATTTCAAGAAGTTTTGAAGAACATTGATGCCAAGATTTGAGGAAGTTTCTAAGAAGACTGTTGAATCCTATTTGTGTAGATATTTCAAGGTGGTCAAATATATAAAGAGTTAAGTGTGATATTAAAATTTTGAGTGAGAACATTGAATTTGAAGTTTAAACCAATCCCTAAGTTTTTCAAGAAACTATGCCTATATAAAGGTGAGTAGGTGTGATGAAAATGTTTTTGATGAATTTGTTTCTATTGTGTGAATTTTTGAAGATGTTAGGTGTCAAATGGAGCTCTTGATAAATTTTTGTTGAAGAATCATATATAGTATATCCATATTAAGTGGTACCAAAAAAAGGATATCATATAGTTGGTATTAAAAGAATAGGGTGAAAAATAAATCAAACAAACAAGGTATCATACTAAGGATTCTAGATAGAGGGAATCTGATGGATATGTCCAGATAAAAAATTTGATATATAATTTATTTCTTGCTATTGTGAAAGAAATTAAAGAAGAATAATAATTACATATAGGAAAGTGAGTGTGAATAAAATTTGAGTATCATAGTGACAAAATATTAAATCAGGTTTGTTTCTGATGCTTTTGTCGGGGTGCGTGCATCCGTCACGGGGAGGACACGCAACTGTTGCCCTGCATTCCCGCTTTCCAAAGGCAGGTGACATCTACTCCTTATTTAGGGACGTCTGCTCCTTGATAAAAACGAGATGATGGGATGTCGATTATTCCTTCCATGGATTCCTCCTCGGAGCTCATCACCTAGTCCGGGTCTCCCTTATAGATTTAAGACGTTGTTCATGAAGCTCTTCCCGGCGCCATATCTTCATGGACACCAATTAATTACACTGCTCTTGTTAGGACATTACAAGGAGTCCGATTAGGGAAACAACCTTCGATTAGGGGAGTAGTCACGTTGGGCATCACTGGTGTGTCTGGACACTGGGGGATTGGCATGTATGTCTTTTTCCCCTTATTATAGGGCTTCTCGAGGGTGTGGAAGCCTGAGGCATCCCACATCGAATGCAGAGAATTTTATGCTATGGGAATGTATCTGAGGTTTTCCTCAGCTTCCCATGTTTAACAAAGGGCATGGCACGAATTTAATGTCTGGTGGAGATGGATCAGACTGATCAGAACACTGATTAGAGTGGATCAGATGGAGGAACCCCCTAGAGGTAACGCCGATATTAGGGCCAACATGTGGGTGGCTTCCCGAATATTTTTAAAACGGAACATGGAATGGGGTGGCACGATTCCACCGGGAAGTGCCGGCCTGGGTGAGGATTAGGATGGGTGATAGAAGGTCTTTGAATTGGATGGAACCATCATGTGGTGACAATGGTTTTGGGCTTGAACCTCAAAGAGACTTCCTAAGTATCCTCATGGCAGGGAATCAAAGTTCACGTAGTTCAGGTGGCATTTGGGGCTTACGCTTTGAGGTGGCCCATGGGGTCAGTAAGCCGACGTGGAGGTGGAACTGGGGTCCTGATGGATGGTGGGATTGAACCTCGGGGAGGCTTCCTACGTACCATGCCTTGACATGGATCAAAGTCCTCATAGTTTGGGATGGTGGATACAGTTTATCGTCATGCGGGATGGGGGATGAACCTGACATGAAGGAACGACTGGGTGGTGGGCTTGAACCTCATGAAGGCTTCCTACATACCATTCCTTGACATGGATAAAAGTGCTCGTAGTTCGAGATGGTATAGGGCTTACAATCTGAGGTGGACTAAGGTGTTGTTGGTGGGATTGAACCTCGTGGAAGCTTCCTATGTACCATGCCTTGACATGGATCAAAGTCCTCATAGTTCGAGATGGTATAGGGCTTACACTCTGAGGCAGCCCAAGGTGTTGGCGAACAAACGTGAGGATGGTTGGGACAACCGGGTGGTGGGATTGAACCTCGTGGAGGCTTCCTATATACCATGAATTGACATGGATCAAAGTCCTTGTAGTTCAAGATGGGTTGGGGCTTACACTTTGAGGCGGCCCAAGGTGTTGTGAACAGATGTGAGGATGGTCGGGATGACCGGGTAGTGGGATTGAACCTCATGGATGCTTCCTATGTACCATGCCTTGACATGGATCAAAGTCCCTGTAGTTCGGGATGGTATGAGGCTTACACTCTGAGGTAGCCCAAGGTGTTGTTGGTGGGCTTGAACCTCGTGGAGGCTTCCTACGTACCATTACTTGACATGGATCAAAGTCCTCATAGTTTGGGATGGTATGGGGATTACACTCTGAGGCGGCCCAAGGTGTTGGTGAACCGACATGAGGATGTTCGGGACGACCGGGTGGTGGGATTGAACCTCGTGGAGGCTTTCTACATACCATGCCTTGACATGGATCAAAGTCCTCGTAGTTCGGAATGGTATGGGGATTACATGCTAAGGCGGCCCAAGGTGTTGTGTCATGGTTAGTCCTTGCTCTAAGCTCTTGTGAGTCATGCTCGGTGTGAGAAATAATAGATAGTAGAGTCCTGACAATCACATCGTGAAAGGTGAATCCGTGGGGGATGGAGTGGAGCTTACGCATGGAGTGGACCATGGGAGGAAATAGGGGCTTATGCATGGATAGCAGCCTGAGAAGTCGGGGCTTACTCCAGGACAGAGGCCCGAGGTGACAAAGCGCAGCAGGATATGGATTTGGTACTGAAGGAAGGAGAAGCACCATTTCCCACCACACCCTTCGTTGGCCTTGGGGACCGAAGATGAAAGGAGGAGTAGGGATGCTACCTCTGGCAAGGAAAGCTAGGGGCTTACACCAAGGTGACTGCCCTTTCCCTATGGACAAATGCCACTCCGATAAAGAGGATATCATCCCATGTGAGGGGTGATCCCATCCCCATGGAGACGAGTGGGCGTGGAGAATGTACAAGGCGGGGGACCCTATGTGCGAAGCACAGGGCGAGGTCACAGTTTAATGTCATGTGATGAGGACGATGGTGCTTAGCAGTTTAACATACTACAGCTCGGACGAGGTGGGTGCGCTCCTCACCCCTAGGGCTTACATAACCGGTACCCTCTACTCCTTGTGGAAGGGAAGGCATCAGCAACGCCGTACATGGGGGGTGTTATGGAGCGAACCGTTGAGGGTTCCACATTAGCGTGTCTATGCGAAGAATAAATAGCTGTTAGCATGACTATGCGAAGAATCATAATGCGAAACAACACGACGGGAGGAATCGTCCAAGGGACTTTGAAGTTACTTCGTACGATCCTAGAAGGTCGTACGAGAAAATGGTGCATGATGTGGATGCCCGGGGCGTGAGAGGAACGTGCGAATGGCATCCATAAAAAGAGCATCAGGAACATGTGCAAAGTTATGCCCTAGGAGTACGGGAAACGGGGTCCTGTAGAGCTGCGTGCAACCGTTGAGGCTTGCGCGCGAAATAAGCAGCCCTGCGCGAAAAACACCGGGCTGGCGCAAAATCAGTGAGGATCGTGCATAAATGTAGCCGAGTTTTTGCACGAAACTAGAAAGGATTGTGCGCAATGGGTACTAATTGCACGCAATTGGGAGAGGCTGCACGCAAGGACTGGGGTTCACGCAATTAAAGGGGATTGCGTGCAATTGGCCGGCCTGCGCACAAGTGGAATGGATTGCGCGCAAGGGGTGGAACCCAAAGGGATTGGAATTCAGTCTTAAATCAAGGGGATCTCACACAAAGGCGGTCCCCTAGGTGACTTGGTGCGAAAAGAAACATACCTGAAGGACATCTTTGTGCGTGCGGTAGGCGAATTTTGCGCACGAGAGCCGGTTCAAATTCTTCAGCCTGAAATATGAAGGGGGTCACCTTCTATTTATAGGCATCTGGGGGTGTGGAAAGCAGGTCGACATGAAATAATTGCGCGCTGTAGGCAACGACACAAAATTTCCATTGCGTGGGGCGGGGGCGCAAAATATTTTGTGCCCAAGCCGTATAACTCTCGCGAATCCTGAAACATTGTGCGCGAGCCATAATTTTTTCATGCACTTAGGAATTTTTTTCGCGCGCCTCTTCCAGGCCCCCCGGACATGGTCCCTGGATCAGAATATGACTTAGCTTTGTCGTTTTGAAACCTTCTTCATTACTTGAGTGTTTTTCGGTGTCTACAAATTCCCCCCTCGGAATTGGATCAGCGAGGGGTCGCAACGGTCAGATTCCAAGGGAAACGCCGAAATGCAGAACTCTGCGGGGTCCATGCATGCAAAACACCTGGAGCAACACAAAAATCCCAAAGGGGCTCCGAATCTTTTTTTCTCGCAAGCGCGTAAACTCTGCTTTGCCTATAAAAACCACCGCGGGTCCCATGGTCGGTACGAATTTCCTCGCGCGACAAGCTCTGAACTCTCATATGCGAAAATTTCTCCGGTCCTACGTGAAAAACCGCTCCGACCGTGCATAATTCCACCAAGATCAGGTGTCTTTTTATGCGCAAACATGGGGATTTTCGCACTGCAGTCGGATTTTTCTCGACGCCCACTGATATTTCGTGCCATCCTCCCAGATTCCACGCCAGATACTCAAACAATTGTCGAAATAAGATGGATACAAACCAGGCTGATGAGGGGGAAGCCGCTGCTCGAAGGGCTGAAATGGTCGCCAACCCAGAGGTTTATGGCCCCAAAAGGATTGTCTCCAATAACCATACCCTTTTCAATATGCTAACCCCCGCCCAAAAGGAGTATGACCTGTCCAACAATCTGCCTCTATGGGACTTCAGTATCTTGGAGGAGGTCCCATTGCTTGGTTTTGAGGTGGATACACCGCGGTCATGGGTGACCCATGAAAATGATCTACCTCGATACAACATCACCAACAATGGTCATCCTACCAGAGAAACCAGGCACATGGACGTTTACATCCTGAATCCCAGGACTAGGACCATTGTTGGGGGTGACCCTGTTGCAGAGAGTTCCCCAGCCCTCTACGCGAGCACCTTCCGTCAGAGCGTCACTGATGAGGCTAAAGGCTGGCTGCAGGACTAGGAACTACGATCCGGAGGCAAATTCATCAGCGAATGGGCCTGGGTGTACTGGGTTCGCCATACATGTGACCAATTTGAGGCCGAGATGCGGCATATTGGATTATTCGAGGCAGTGTGGACATCGTAATTTCACTTCTACCGCCAGCACGAGCTTGGGCTAGAGCTGTTCAATCAGTGGTCCCCTGATACCAATACCTTCCATATCCATCATGGGGAAGTCAGTATCAATCTCTAGGACATTCACTGCATCAGGGATATCCCTTTGGTGGGCCACCAATATGATGAATTCCTTCTGCCAATGAGCACCTGGGGAGACGGATCAATAACCCCCATGATTACATGGCATTTATTGGTGCTGGATAAGGAGAAGATGTGGGTGAAGGATTTATTTAAGGAAATCGCTTACAAGGACTGGTTCAGCCCGTTCCTGGAGAGGGATCCAGAAGTCAAGATGCCAGGGCGAGGGAGATGGTGCCCAAACATGGCACAAAGGAGCAAGAGAGGATCATACTGGAGGATCCTGGAGGCGGGGCACTACCAGTCATGGGGCTACAACATCAATGAGATTCAGGACCTGAATTTTTGGTATGCTGTATTTCTTTCCACATTCTTGAGCGGGTGGCTCCTACTGGTGAGGGACGCAAGGATGGGAATCCATCCAGTGACCCTGGTGATGGATGGCATCATGGATTCCAACAAAAGATTCAATCTGGGAGTCCCCGTGCTGGCTAGGTTGTATGCCATTTTGGGATGCATCTCGAGAGGGGGATCACCTAGGAGAGTCTGTGGGCCCTTCCAGATTTTCCATGGCTGGGTTGCAGCTCATTGCGGCAGATATACCTTCCTGAATGCCCTCAGTCCTCCAGGTAATGGCCTGAGACCATCCCAGCTGAACATTGTCGGGGTCATTCCACTGACACACAATGAAGAGGGATTAAGGATCAGAATTGGTAACCATGCCAACTTTTCCTTTATCCCATTCCCCACCCCAACTGGCCAGATGATAGACAGTGGGAAAGGATCACTGTAGAATAATAAGTACTTCCAGAGCATCAGATGTAGGTTTCTTATGGCCCGGATTGATGGGAAGATCTTCTACAAGCCTTATGCATCGTAGAAGTTCACCAGGAAGTTTGGGTGCATCCAGAGAATGCTGAAAAAAGTATACACATATGTTCGAGAAGAAAGGCATCCTTGTGTTCTTCTTCAATTGTGGCTAATGTTCATGGCCTATGGCTCCGGCGACGTCATCACATTTTCTCCCATCAGATTTGACACTAGCCTCTCAACCGAGTATGCCGAACATTGGGCCATAAAAAACCATGAGGGGATTTTTCAGAAAGAGTTTGGCAACTCAAGGTCTCCAGTGTGGAACCCGGGCAGCGAGAGAGAAAGCAGGGTGCCGTTTGAGGGGGAATATCTGAAGCACGTCAAAAAATGGGGCCCGCACTGGCCGAGACTTCAGTAGTAGGGATATCGCAAGGCATGACCACACCCTCGTCGCCTAGAGGAGGAGGGTCCCATGGAGTGGCCAGATAACTTCCCAGGAAGCAAATAAGATATATTCTTCAATCTTCTCACGACGCAATCTTCCCGGCTCTATGGTTGGCTTTGCTAACCCTATGGCAGTCGGTGATAACCGAAGCCCTCTGGAAGAAGATAGTGCAAGACAGAATCCAGCTGCCAGAAGTCAGGCTTGTTCGGGTTGTCAACAGAGTGAACTTTCATCGCTGGAATGCGTATCTGACGACCATGGACATGTACGCACGCCAACGGGGTCGGTGTGTGGAGACACCTTTCTTAGTGAAGGTGATGCTCGACCAAGAGCATGATCCAGAAAAGATGCCATCAGGGGATGATGAAAGTAATGATGAATTTGAGGGTGGAAAGACAAGAGAGGAGGAATAAAGAGAAGGTGAAGGGTCTCAGGGGGTGCCCCACCAAGGGAGTCTCCGGAAGAGTGGCAAGATCATCAGATCTAATATTTATGTGACTGAGCTACTCGAGTTATGCTTCAACCCTTATCTATCCTCCTACTTTTGTATGCTTTCCTTTGCAATCCTTAATCCACCCTCCTTATCTTACTTAGGAGCATATTGGTGCTGATCAAGAGTCACCAGTCGAAGGAGGGGAGAAGCGCCAATGGAACAAGGTGGGGCACCAAAGCCCATTATTGAATTGACGATCGTCGAGGGATCCCCTACTATGACAACCCCCATAGCGGTCAGAATGCTGTAGGATGGTGCCTTGGGCTCCTATAAGTTCCTTTCTTCGATACCGGTACTTAACATTAGAGGACTCAGTTGATTAGGGTGATCTTTGTCTGTATAGTGATCACGACATTGGAGGCTCGTCAGGTTGCTGATCCAGGACCATCCGCGAGCGAGTTAATGGAAAATGTACCGCCCTATCCAGGACATGCCCCCCAAACTGAGTCAGCCTCGACAATTGGTGAGCAGGGAGTGGCGGACACCAGTGGTGATGCCGTTGGGGCAGGGCCAGAGGTTGACGAAGGTGCCACCAGGGTCGAGGGAAGAGAGGAAGTTCGCTCGGACACTGAAGAGACTAACCCCATGGGATAAATATCCGAGGAAGACCCTGCTGCTAGACTGTTGGCTGTCTTTCCTGTCTATCGGCCTGCTGATCCTGAGGAAATTGATGATTCTGACTCAGAAGCAGCCAAGGAGAGCTGGATGAAAAGGGTGGAAGTGCATCCAAAATTTTCTCAGTCAGCCTCAGATGGAATGGATGAAGTGGATGGGATTGTTCCACACCTGGATGCATTTCCTATGTGCTGGAGGGACATATGCGCAATACATTCACTTGATGGTCCCTGATTACATGGCCGAGAAGATGCATGAGAGCAAAGGGCGTTCCAATATCACTCAGTGTCGGGAGGAGTCGTGGAGTGCCTGAGAATTTCTGAAGGTGGAGCAGTAGGTCTGATGCCTTGAAGAACAGGTGAAAGAAAAGGAGATATTCATCGCAAACTGTTCTGATCTCATGGAGCAGTTGAGGGCCCAGTTGGAAGATGCCCAAGAGAAACTGGTGGAGGAGAGTCACCAGATGACTGAACTTCAAGACAAAACGTCATGGGAATGAGCTAGGGTTAGCAAACTGCAATTCACAGCTGCTGATGAAGAGAGGGTGCTCAAGGGGTGGGAAGTGGTCCTGTAGGCCACCAGCCAAAATGTAGCGGCGTTGGAATGATCCATCCAGGAAGCCGACCCTTAAGGGCCCTATTTTGGCCGAACCCATAAACTTATTTTTACTTACTTCTTATTATCTTGAACTGTATATATGGACAAATTTATTTACTTTTCCCCTTGGTTTAATGCACTCAACCGTAATCCTGAAATAAAGAGCAATCCATTCCTAAGCTCACATGGGCCATACCCGATGTGAGAAACAAGGGATGCTCGTACTATAACTTCATTTGATCATGGGAGTGTCAAAGAAGATTCAGGCATTTGAGATTCGGATCTGGATTTCCAAGGAGAAGAGGGAGGCCCAATCAAAGGAAGAGGACCTTAGACCGATCGATGTATCGTCTTCTGAACGTGCTCTAGCGCACGAGCGGGGAAATTCTAAAGGCATTGGAATCTGTTCGAACACAGGGGAATAAAAATGTGAATCATGTTACCCCAAATTCAGAACACTGTGGTAGGGGTGTGTCAATAAAAGACAACTATTGATCTTGTTTGAAACACAACATCCCTATTGCGTTAGCCTAAAATGGGGGCAACAAATGAGGGTTGACCACTGACCATGTTTGAAACATGGGACCTAACTCAAAATATCGTCCATCAGTCTTCCAGAACGTTGGCCCAGGATAGCAGGCAGGCCATAAGCCAAGCATCCATACTGTTAGGGGGTCCCTTCAGACGTGGAAGAGGATGAGGACCTGAATAAATGGGAACACAAAGGGTGGAAGGTGAAGTGGTGGTTTGTTCGAACAGAATCCAATACTCTTGAAATTATGCCACTGTGACGAAAACACATTAGGCGGGTGCATTAATCTGATCATGGATCACTCCTACCTTTAGATAGGACCTCTATGGTGAGGGATTTGTCACCCTACAATGTCATTATTGGGAATCCCGAACTTGTTCAGGGTAAATGCTGTAGTTACACAACTCCCCAAGGGGTCAGGCCAAGGGGCCGATAGTGAGAAAGGATGGGATTTGTGATTCCCAGGTCTGGACCTGAGACAAAATGTCTAGGCGTTCCTACGTATCCCATAAGTATGGGAATCAAGCCATATGTAGTTCTGGAAAGGGTCTTAGTTTAAGGTCTTAGAACTCGGACCAGGGATCCGTAAGGAATGCAAGGGACACATGGTAAGGTGACTATGAAACCCGACGTGAATGAGGACATAAGTCCAAATTACCATGTGTTCATTGGGGGAGTGTTTAGGTCAAGGGACCAAACATGAAAGTTAGGTCGGGCCCATGGGGCAGTGCCCAGGCATTCCTATGTATCTCATTAGAATGAGAATCAAGCCATATGTAGTTCTAGAAAGGTGAAACGGTAAGGTACCAGTGAAAAGGATAAAAGGGGCGTGCAGGTTTGACCCTCACACCAAAAGAAGCGGTATTTGATGTATCTTGTTTGTCCTTTAAGGTGAATGGTTTTTTTTGTGAAGCGACAGGCCTCAGGTAGAAATTCCCAGCATCGCCACAAGAATCAAGCCATATACAGGCGTTGAAAAATGGTATGGTGGATGACCAATACCCAATGTGATGTCCCCTATGGTGAGTTCAACACAATGCAGTTCCATTTTTCATCATGCAGTCAGCATAATATTATCATAGTTTAGGGTCATGTGATAGGACCAGATAGCATAGTTTAAAGTCATATGGATTTGACATGAAGAAATGTGTATGACGTGATAATGTATACTCAATGTGAATGATGACAAGGTCCACATCATCACCATGCGCAACTCCAGGAAAGGAACCTCGGGCCAAGAGGCTAGTAAGGGTCAAAGGATAAAGGGAAGGAGAAGCTAGCTCCTAGCTGAGCTGGACCCGAAAGCATGATGTCCAGGTGATCCTACGTATCCCATGAGGATGGGGATCGATCCACACATAGCTCTTAGAGAAGGTCTCAGTTTATAGTATTAAAGTTTGGACCGTGGGAGCCTTGAAGGATGCCGTATTGTAATTTTGTCCCCCTTACATGCAGAGGTGCAATGAGGGATAGTGACAAGAGTGTCAAAATTATACATGGACACGATGGGGTGGAACATAATGTGAATCATGTAACCAAAATTCAAGGCTTTAAGGGGCTAGTGTGGCGATGGAGGATTACTGCTGACCATGTTCGCAACACAACATCCATGTTGTGTTAGCCTGAAACGGGGACAAACAAATGAGAATCGACCACTGACCATGTTCTCAATGCGGGACTTGTATCGATTTGTTGTCCGAAACCCTTGGGGATGTTGGCCCGTAATGGTAGGAGAGCCCTTAGGCCTAGCATCCATGCCATTTTGGGGGTCCCTTTGGGGTGTGAAAGATAATGGGGGCCCAAATGAAGGGGAACATGAAGCCTGAAAAGTGAATGGAACTTGCCCAAGTTGAATCTGACACTCGAGGTCCTAGACTAGAGTACTCTTGAACACATCGGCAAACCACTGTACAGGGTTGAGGGGCTCTACCTGAGAGGGGCTGGACCCAAAATCTAAATGTTCAGGCGGTACTACATATCCCATAAGGATGGGAATCAAGCTGCACATAGTTCTTGAAGATACAGATTAATGTCATGCGGGACGATATACATTTTAACGTCATGCGGGATGACATACAGTTTAACGTCATGCGGGACGACATACAATTTAACATCATGCGGGATGGACAATTTAAGGTCGTGCGGGACCAGCGTACAATTTAGGGTCATGAAGGACCGACATTTTAAGGTCGTTCGGGACCATAATATAGTTTAAGGTCATGTAGGATCGACAGTTTAAGGTCTTCTGGGACTAGCGTGCAGTTTAGGGTCATGCAGGACCGACAGTTTAAGGTCATGCGGGACCATAATCTAATTTAAGGTCATGTAGGACCCATAGGCTTAGGCAGAGTATTGTTTAAGGAACTTGGCATTGGTGGGAGGAGTTATACGCTCACCATCCATTGTCACCAGTGAGTATGAACCATTGGGGTAAACCTTATGAACAATGAATGGTCCTTCCCATTTGGGCTCCAACTTGGGTGGTTTTCTACCGGGGATCATTGGCACCCTAAGGGCCAATACCAAGTCATCTTGTAGGAAAGAGTGGAGGCGAACCTTCTTGTTGAAAGCTCGAGCCATCCTGCTCTGATGCCTTTCTAGGTTGTGCAGGGCACAAATCCTATTCTCATCAAGTGCTTCCAATTCAGCTAGATGGATTTCAACTACTCTATCTGGCGCTTACTGGTCATAGACCTCTGTGCGCAATGAGGGAAACTGAATCTCGATGGGTTGGACGACCTTAGTACCGTACACCATGGAATATGGGGTCACCTGGGTGGAATTACGAGTTGTCATCCGATAATCCCAGAGGGAATTGGGGAGCTTATCCGGCCAACTCTTCTTGTTCTGACCAAACATTTTCTGCAGGATGTTAGAGGGGGTTTTATTTAACACCTCAATTTTCCCATTTTCCTGCGCGTGATAGCGGGAGGTATGGTTAGAGCAGATGTTTTACTTGGCATACAACTTTTTCAACTCAGCTGCTCGGAAGTTGGTGCCATTATTGGTAAGGACAGCGTGAGGTACTCCAAACCGATGGATGATATTAGAACTCACGAAGTCAATGATAGAACGGGCCTTGACTTCCTTGATTGGAACTGCCTCTGCCCACTTGGAAACGAAATCCATAGCGGTCAGAATGAACTGGAATTGACGAGCCATTGCTGGTGGGTATGGTTCTACGACATCTAATCCCCATACTGCAAAGGGAAAAGAGAACTTGGTAGTGTGGAGAGGCTCTGGTGGACGATGCACAAAGTTAGCATGAAATTGGCATGCATGGAACTTCTTGGAGAACTCGATGCAGTCGTGGATCATGGAGGGACAAAAATACCCTAACCTCTAGATCTGGTGAGACAATTTTGGCCTAGCCTGATGGGCACCACAAAAACCAGCATGAACCTCTTGCATGACCTGTGGAATCTCAACCCCCTGAATGAAACATAGGAGAACACCATCAAACCTGCACTTATAGAGGATTGGATCAAGACTGGGACCACTCTAGAGGGTAAACTGTAGCATGCGACGTCAGATTCACTCATTCTTAGCCTGTTCTAATGGGAGATTACTGTGTTGGAGGTATTCAACCAAGGGTGTCCTCCAATCGGCAATCATTTCGATCACTGCATCCAAAATACCCAAGGGTCTTGACGCAGAGGCGCCGATGGTAAGATGGCTTACCTATGGGCCGTCATTTCCATCTGGGGTAACATGAGCTATAACTCTCTGATGCACCACATGTATAATCAGATCATCCTATTCGGGCTCTGCAAGTGATGCAGCTAAGATGGAAAAAGCATCTGCTCGACCGTTCTGTGACTGAGGGACATGGATAACCTCTTGCCGAGAAGAGAACTGGGACATTAGTTGGAGAGTGAGTTCTAACAATGGTACGAGCTCTGGATTCCTGACAACATAGTCTCCATTAACCGGCTTAATAACTAGCTCAGATTCCCCTTTCACATGCAAATGGGGCACATTGATCTCGAGGGCCAGCTCGAGGCCAGTAATGAGGGCCTAATACTCTGCCTCGTTATTAGTGTAGCCTTATGACAATAGGAATGAGTATGGAATAACGGCTTGCGCTGGGGTAATAAATATGATACCTAGGCCTACTCTATTGAGTCGAGGATCATTGAGCCTCCTACCAGTGGGGTTCCGGGAGGCGCCATCAAAGTGCATTTTCCAACATGGGACGACTTGATCGACTGAGAGGATTTCCTCATCAGAAAAATCCAAGTCCAGGGAATGGTCTGTGGAGGTTGTATGGGAAGCTAGAATGTTTGTCGATGCCTGCCCCTTGATAGCCTTCTGAGACACGAACCTGATGTCAAACTGCTGGAGGATTATCGCCCACCGCACTAGTTGGCCAGTCAAAATGGGACGGATTAGGATGTACTTCAACGGGTCTACTTGATACACTATCTGTACCTCATTGTGCTGCAAGTAATGTCATAATTTCTGTATGGAAAACATGAGCGCAAGGCATATATTCTCGATGGGGGAGTATCTGGTCTCCGTATCAAGGATCATGCAGATGAGATAGTAGAGGTTGCTCTCTATCCCCTCATTGTTTTTCTGGTCGAGAAGGGCGCCGAGGGACCATTCTAGGGCGGTGACATAGAGGACCAGCGTCTTCCTGGAGACGGGTGGCATCAAGATCGGAGGCCGGAGCACACACTACATGATTTCCTAAAAGGTAGTCTGACACTCTACATCCCATTCATAAGCGGTTCCCGTCTTCATGATCCAAGAGAAGGGCTTACACTTACTGGCCAAATTCACAATGAATCGATGTATGTAGGCCAAGTGGCCTTGGAAACCTCGAAGATCCCGAATATTACTCGGGGGAAGCATCTAGTTGATGGCCTTGATCTTTTCTGGGTCGATCTCAATGCCCTAGTGCCTGACAACAAAGCCAAGGAACTTACCATAGGTGACCCCAAAATCACACTTCAATGGGTTCATCTTCAGGTGGTAGGAACGGAGAAAGCTGAACACTTTCTCAAGATCCTTAAGATGGTCTTGGCGTTGGAGAGATTTGACTACCAGATCATCCACATAGCACTCCACCAATGTCCCAAGTATTGGCTTGAATGTGCGGGGCATGGCCCTCTAATAGGTGTCACCTACATTCTTCAGACAGAAGGGCATAACATGGTAATAGAAAGTACCTTGGGGTGCTCTGAAAGCTGTGGAATCTTCATCCTCAGGTGACATACGAATCCAATTATACCTGGAGTAACCATCCATGAAGGAGAGGGCTTGGATCCCAGCTGTAGTGTCAATCAATAGCTCTCTCACAGGAAGGGGAAAATCTTCCTTCAAACAATGGCTGTTGAGATCGCGGAAGTCGATAAAGACTCTGATCTATCCATTCTTCTTCTTAACTGGTACAATGTTGTCTAGACACATGGGGTACTGGACCTCCTTGATGAAGTTGGCTCTGATAAGCTTGTCAACTTCGGCCTCGACCATGGCACCGTGAGAAGGGTGCATCTTTCTGGGAGGCTGCTTGAACCCACAGTGATTTGCTGGAAGACCAAGGAGGTGGAGGGATACCTGAGGATCTCATCCTGGCATCTCGTCATAACTCTAGGCAAACTTGTCACGGTGCTATTTAAGGAAGTCTACGTACCGCTGCTGCTCCTCGGGGGGCATGGAAGCACTGATCAATGTGGGTCTTGGGTCTGCCTCGCTTCCGAGGTCCACCTGTACCAACTCGTCGACTGTGGCAGAGATGCCTTACTCAAAGGTAGGGGGGTCCTTTATATCATATTCTCCACTTATGGAGGGATCCTCCATGTGGGAAATTATTTCTGAGTTACCAGACCCCGATGGGAGGCTGGTACCAGATTGAGCGGCAGTAGTTATTGAATCGGGGAACTCCAGCGCTACCGAGACCATAGCGACAAAGGCTATCGACCTGATCCCATATGGTCTCTGGCCCAAGGGGCCATGCTTGATAATATCAAAGCAATAGTGGCACGTCGGCCGGAGCCGGCTTATTCCAGCACGGTGAAACAGACAAGTATGATGTACTTCCGTTGCCATGAGCTGGACACCCCGATACCTGATGGGAGTGGGAGGCTCTGGGATCACTAAGGCATGATTCGTATAAGAATACAAAGTGATCTTTCAATGCTACCTAAATTTGGGATCATGGTTCCCCCTTGTCCCATAAATGACAAAACATTTCCCCATATCGGGGGTCGTGGCCTCCAACCAATGGATCAGGAAGACGTAGGCATCATTTAGGCCTGCCCAAGGGTCAGTCGTAGCGGTGACGAGCTCAAATTTACTTGCATGGACTTGTTTATCCTTGATCTTGTAATAATCAGTGTCCAATTAGTGGGCTTCACAAGAGGATAAAGGAGATGCATCACCTTGAAGTATGCCCACTCGACCATTAAGGGAGTACTTGAGGTATTGTTGATACGATGAGGGGACCTCCGCATGTAGGTGGAGCCATGACCTGAACATCAATGCATTATATGTGGTGTACTGGGAGACAACCTTGAACTCGGTGCTGGCAACTAGGCCACCGAACTGGGTCTTCAGACGGATCTTGCTGACCGAGGTCTGCTCTGTCCTATCATATCCCTGGATTCTTAAATCGGAGGGAGTCAGGTCATATTCAGATAACCCTAGCTTCCACTACATCCGCATCAGGATAAGGTTGATACCGGAGCCGGTGTCAACGAGACAACGACAAAACTCCACGCCGTTAAATTGGCATGTGATGTACAACTGGCGGATGTTCCCCTATATGGGGGAGCCTTCATCTTCTCTTGAGAATGAAATGATGGCCTGACATTCATCATTCTCAAACACTTCAGTGTAGAAAGCCTTGACAACTGTTACCTCCGTTTCAAACTGGAGGGGGATCCTTAAAGCCTCGATGAGTGCTTCGTGCATATCCAGCAACATGAGAAGGGCTTCAAGGATGGAAAGCCTCGCTGGGATTCTGGCGAGGTGCTTGAGAAAGTCGTATTTCCATGCCAGGCATGAAATTATTCTTACAGGAAGCCAATCTGTGATATGAGGCATAGTGGGCCCCACCAGCTGGACCGACAGCTGACTGGTATTGGGTATTTCTCGCTGCTCACTAGTTGAAGCCTGGAGAGTAGCTGTCGGGTAAGGACTGGACGATTGAGATCATCCTGTAGTGGGGCGAAGCTGGTCGCGACACAACCAAAGTGGTTCTGCCTGATCCAGTAGCACAAACGGTGGTGGAGGCGGGCCTATCAACACCGGATGAAGAGGATGCGTGTGCTGGGTTCTGCACTAGGCCTGCTATCTGGTCTCAGTGAAATGCACGACCTGGTTGGAGGTGCCAACTGACATGCCCCCACAACCCATATGGCTGCGGCTTTGCCGATGTCGGCGTCGACTGGGGACGTTGGGGAGGTTTTCCTAGCGCTCCCCCTCGTTGGGAGTCATATAGGTGTTTACCAACTCCACGGTATTAACCGAAGTGCACCCTTGACTATCACTTGAAGAGTCATCCACTACTGGGCGGATTCTGGGAGGGATCCCCATCTTAGGGGGCATGAAGTCACCGAGAGTGCGGGACGATGATGGAATTGGCAGGGCACGTTGCTTTTTTCTTGCTCCGCCGATGATTGATCTTATGGGAAGAGGCCGGCTGAGATGACGTTACAGAAGTGGTGGCCACAACTTCTGAAGGCTCCGGCTAATTAAGACGTGCATGGATAATGCCATGAGTGCGGAAGACCGCTTTATAGGCCATCCAGTCGTTATACTTCTGAGACCCGCGGTCAGAAACCTGCTGCCACTCGCCTTCACTGTCGCTACTCCTATCTGACCTCAAAAATACACCCACCACTTGTGCTGAGGCCGGGCACAACCTGAATATGTTGTTTTAAATATGGTCTTGGATCCAGTGCTTGAACACATATCATTGCTTGATGGTGTGCCCCAGGGTCTGGTGATAAGGGTAGTAGTTGGGGCAATCAGTGAGATTCACCTCTTCTGGATTTCTGCACTCAGAAAGCCGTATAATTCCCTACTCTAAGGCGTTTCAGAAGTAACCAGGGACCTGAGCCTCATTGAACGAGTAGGTCCGATTTCTTCTGTCCAGAAAGGGGAATCTAAAAGACTAACTCTGACGAGGGGCCGGGGGAGCCTGCCGAGGAGGCAGAACTTGATTATCTCGCTTAGGTGGCAGCAACACATTTCGTGGAGGTGCCTGCTGATTTTGAGGCTGACACTGCTGGGCTGGAAGCTGTGCCCATGGTGGCGGACCCCTGCGGGGCTGCAGAGCTGGCTCCACTAGCAGTAACTCCAGCTGTCTAGGGGCCTCCATCTGGGCCGCTGTGGTGGGCTTGTCTCTGGCATCCCTCCTCGCTGGGATTATAGGGGACAACAAACATGCCTAGCTGGATTGTTGTAGGGCTTATTCAAGGCGCTGAGCCTTATCTAATAAGTATCGGAACCCTCTGGGATAATTATGAGTGATCAGGGAGGGAACCAGCACTATCTTGAGGTTTCCTATTCACATCGTCAGTAATTTCTTCTGAGTCAGTGGCATGTTAAGGGAGTATGTGAGCCCCTTCCACCAGGCGATAAAGTCCGCGAATCGCTCATCAAGCCTTTTTTACACTTGAAGAGGTCTGCGATGCTCGTTTTCTGGGTGGTAGAGCTGAACTGGTAAAGTAACTTCCTGCAAAGTTCCTCCTAGTTGGTCATAGATCTGACGAGGAGCTGGTTGTACCAAATGAATGTCGGACCCTCCAATGTATGAACAAAACAGCAGAGCTTAGCAGCCTCCTGCTATGTTGGGGTCCCTAACATAGGCCCACACCTTGAGTTGAAGTGGGCCAGGTGCTACGGCAGGTCCCCAGTCCCATTAAAGGGGGAAAAGGTGGGGTTTTCGAATCCCGGGGGTGCTGGCATATCATCCAACCACGCCGGGTATGGCTTGACATCCAGTGGGATGGCCACCTATCGCGTCTCCAAAGCCTCTAAGCGGGCTATGAGTGCTGCCATTGGATCATCTGGATGTGGATCCCTATCTTGATGGGGATCTCTAACCACAAGCGCATTTCCGGGTTCTTCAGTGCGGTAGATAGGCTCAGCGGCTCGCGGAGCGGCTAGTGGAGCGACCCTTGGGGTTGCTGGGGGAGCCCAAGCGGGGTTTCTTGGATTGTCACGCTGTTCAGGAGGGTTTGGTGAGACATAAAATTCCCTCTTTCCATGAGCTCCAACTTCTGCCCTGTCAGCGAGTGCAGCATGACCATGGTTTCTTGGGGGCAGATCACCAAGGAGTAGTTGTTCCTTCCCCTGCTACCCCGACCTAGGATCACTGTAGTCGGGTCATCGCTCTGCAACACGTTCAGCCAGGAGTTCGTTGACCAACTTCTTCTGCTCAGCAAGCTACTAGCACAATGTGGCCTTCTCAGGATCCTCCTCTATCTTCTGCATTGAAGCGGATGGGTTGGAGTGCTTGACATCTCCGACACACTCTTTGCCCTTACCAGAATTTCGGCTGAGTACCAATGCTTCAGTGGGAGAAGGGAGAAATAGAAGGTTCCTCTGTTGATGATTAATCCTCCCCGATGGGTCCAGTAGTGGGGGAACATCCTTATGGAGGAAGTTCCCATCAAGAAGTTCTAGCTCATTTTCCCCTCCTGACAGATCGTTCATGTTGACCGCAACTCTTCTCGGGGGTATATCCTCAATGTCGCCTAGCGAGTCAGTCTACCGATGAATAGCACTGAAGAGGAGGGAATCATACTTCCCCCAGCCACATACTTGCGCGTGGGGGGTATCCTCCTTAATAACCTTGCGGAGTACTTGGAAACTCTGAACGCATTGCTGTTGGAGGGCCCTGCGGTGAGCAGGTGACTCGGGGTGTTGGACCACGGGGAGTGCGACCAGATTAACCAGATGTCATTGTTCGTCGATGTATTCAAGGTGAACTTAGATCCTAGGATAAGACACTCTCTGGTGGTGAAGACAGAAGTGAGTCACCCAGAGGGTTTGGTGGAAACATTCAAACTCCTCCGGGGTGAGAGATTCCGGCGCACAAAAATTTGGTCCTGCGACTGGCCAAAACTTCTTAGGGAAGTGGCCTGATGCAAGGATAGTCCAAAAGCTCCTCAGATCAGATTCAGGGTCTGGCCCTTGATTTCCCCACTTGTCAACTGGGGGTGGCTGAGTAACTGATAGTGGTACTGAGACAGACTGCTGGGACGATGAGATGACCGATGGAGAATACGAAGAGTGGGCTGATTAGCTACCGAATCTTGGGCTATCCTCTGAGGATTGTAGAGACCTAACCGCTATATCATGATAGGATAGACCGGTGACCAAGGCTCCAGACACAACATCGACGACTGCCGAGGGTGGTCTATGTCGCGGCTCTCCTGCCATTGACCCCCAGAATAACTCTCTGTAGTCTCTAGACGAGGCAGAGGGCGCTTCTGGAGATGACAGTGGTGACTGCGTGGTTGGTCCCTGGGGACATGCTGGATTCTCGTCCTCATGGATATACCTTAGAAGGTAGACATGGATCTTACGGACCTCGCATTCCAGGAGTACAAGGCTGATGCACCTCGTTCCTATCCCAACCCTTGACTTGGAGGACTAAAGAGAGGGCTCCGACGTCGAGTCGTACTCCGCCTCAGAGTCTGAGAAGCGAAATGGTCTAATCCCTATCTATCCCTCCCCAGAATTCCTCTTGCGGCGGCGACCACCTACTCTCCTGCCCCTGGGTGTCTCTTTGGGTCAAGGCCCACTTTCGGCATGAGGATTTCCTTCGACCATACTGGTGCTGGGGTGGAGAGAGCTCCCGCCAGGGTGGGCCGCGGTGCAAGGAGCACCAGGGCAGATGTTTAAAGGGACATGGGGAGGACCTCTGTGCTGGGAGTTGGTGAAGTGAGGTTGGACTCCACCTCTCTGACCACTAGGGCGAGGAGGACCTTCGCCAACTGGCATAGGGACATGGGGAGGACCTTCATGTTGGCGAGTGACCGGACATGCAATATCTCCATACCTGCAGTCTGCGACATGGGAAGTGACCCCGTACCCAGTGTAGTGAGCTCAGGAGAGAGCCCCATACAGAGTGTTTCTATCATGGGGGAGACCCTCTCTTAGGTTGAAGGTGGCATGGGGCAGACCTCCAAGTCGGGGTTGGAAGCAGGGAGGGCCCACACCTTTCGTAGTAGCGGTACAGAGTGGGCCTCCACACTGAATGGAATTGCCGTGGATTGGTCCGCAGCGGCCATCGCCTATGCCAGTGACTGGGAGGGTCGACCAACCCTGCCCATGGGGCGGTTGGGGCCTTGATCCAGGTCGGGCGCATAACTTCCCCTACTCAACATATGCAGGGAGTTGAGGATATGAGTCACCAGTGGATCAGGCCACAGTAGTCGTTGACGTTGACGCCCCATGGAGGGCGCCCTCTTCTATTTGTGCTCGACGTTGGCGTCAGGTTAGATGAACCAAATCTGGTGGTGTAGGCATGCAACTTAACTGCTCCTTAGCCCGGGGAACCAGATGGAGGTGCTGACGCAGCCTGGTTGGATCCATCGCTGAGAGCCCTTGGAGCAAAACTCTGATCGGGCCGACCCGATCCCCTACCTCGTCGGCGTAGGGTAGAGAGTTGTCAAGTTGTTCCGGGGATAAGCTCCTGGAACGATTGAATGTTGGGGTGGGGAGCAGCGACCCTTGTGCGGACCTTAGGGGCGGCGTTGACGGCGAGGCGTGACCACCTCTAGATCTAGGCAGGCCATATCCCTGGTGGGGATAATCCCCTCCTCCTCGTACCTGCGTACAAGGTCATTAATTACCCTTCGCTGGATAATTTCAGAAGGGGAGAGGGGGTGTGGGCGCCCAAAAGTCGTGGCGGTTGAGGTCTTCATGGAAGAGGAGGAACCGCGTGGGGTGGCCGCGTCGATATTGCCCCTACCCCTGTGCTGGTGGGCAGGTGGTGATCGAGTTCCGGATGAAACAAATCGGTTCCTAAAAGTAGGGAGATGAACTCATTAATAATGATAGAAAAAGAAATTGATAACCAGTGCCCCAGTTCCGTTCCGTCTTCCATGGCCGGTAAGAGGGATCCACGCTGACAACGTCGCAGAGTGAAATGTTCAACGTCCTGACTGCCCCTACTGGCGAGTTTCACATCAGGCCCGCTATTTGCTTGGTGGGACCTGGTGCCAGATGATGGGGTCTGATGACAAGCTAATCCATTGGTATCTCAAATGATACTAGTCTCCATATTGAGGAAAAGATCTTCACATAATGTTCACCATTTCTGTTTCCGACGCTTTTGCCGGGGCGCACACATCCGTCATGGGGAGGACGCGCAGCTGTTGCCCCGCATTCACGCTTTCCAAAGGCGGGAAGAATCCACTCCTTATTCATGGATGCCTACTTCTTGATCGAAAGGGGATAATGGGATGTTGGTTCTTCCTTCCCTGGATTCCTCTTTAGAGATCGTCACCCAGTTCGGGTCTCCCTCATAGATTTAAGACGTTTTTTCATGAAGCTCTTCCCGACACCATATCATCATGGACACCAGTTAATTACACTGCTCCTATGAGGACATTACAAGGGGTCTGGTCAGGGAAGTAACCTTCTTTTAGGGGAGTAGTCACGTTGGGAATAACTAGCATGTCAGGACACTGGGGGATTGTCATGTATGTCTTATGTCCCTTATTATAGGGCTTCTCGAGGGCACGAAATCCCGAGGCATCCCACATCGAACGCAGGGAATCGTATGCCATGGGCATGTATCTGAGATTTTCCTCAGCTTCCCAAAATTTAACACATGGTATGCCGTAAGTTTAATGTTCAAAAGAGATGGATTGGACTGATCAGAACACTGATTAGAGTGTATCATATGGAGGAACCCCCTAGAGGGAACACCGATATTGGGGCCAACACGTGGGTGGCTCCCCGAATGTTGTTTAAATGGAATAAGTAATGGGGTGGCATGATTCCACTGGGATGTGGCAGCCCGGTTGAGGATCAGGATGAGTGATGGAAGGTTCTGTGAATTGGACAGAACCGTCAAGGGGTGACGATGGTTTTGGGCTTGAGCCTCAAAGAGACTTCCTACGTATCCCCATGGTAGGGAATCAAAGTCCACGTAGTTCAGGTGGAATTTGGGGATTACGATCTGAGTCGGCCCATGGGGTCGGTAAGCCGACATGAAGTTGAACCTGGTGTCCTGATGGTTAGTGGGATTGAACCTTGGGGAGGCTTCCTACATACCATTCCTTAACATGGATCAAAGTCCTCGTAGTTTGGGATGGTGGATACAGTTTATCATCATGTGGGACGAGGGGTGAACCTGACTTGAAGGAATGACTGGGTGGAGGGATTGAACCTCATGGAGGCTTCCTACATACCATGCCTTGACATGGATCAAAGTCTACGTAGTTCAGGATGGAATGGGGCTTACACTCTGAGGTGGCCCAAGGTGTTGTTGTTGGGCTTGAACCTCATGGAGGCTTCCTATGTACCATGCCTTGACTGGATCAAAGTCCTCATAGTTTGGGATGGTATGGGGCTTACACTCTAAGGTGACCCAAGGTGTTGGTGAACCGATGTGAGGATGGTCGGGACGACTGGTTGGTGGTCTTGAACCTTGTGGAGGATTCCTACATATCATGCCTTGACATGGATCAAAGTCCCCATAGTTTGGGATGGGTTGGGGCTTACACTCTGAGGTGGCCCTAGGTGTTTTTTAATCGACATGAGGATGGTCGGGATGAATGGGTGGTGGGATTGAACCTAGTGGAGGCTTCCTATGTACCATGCCTTGACATGGATCAAAGTCCCCGTAGTTCATGATGGGTTGGGGCTTACACTCTGAGGCAGCCCAAGGTGTTTTGTCATGGTCAGTGCTTGCTCTAAGCTCACGTGATTCATGCTCGGTGTGAGAAAAAAGACATAGAAGAGACCTGAAAATCATGTCATGAAAGGTGTGTCAGTGAGGGATGGAGTGGTGGTTACTCATGGAGCGGCCCATGGGAGGAAACAGGGGCTTATGCATGGCTAGCAGCCCGAGAAGTCAGGGCTTACTCTAGGATAGAGGCCTGAGGCGACAAAGTGCAGTGGGAGAGGGATTTGGTACCAAAGGAAAGAGAAGCACCGTTTCCCACCACGACCTTCACTGGTCCTAGGGACTGAAGATGAAAGGATGAGCAGGGATACTTCCTCCGGCAAGGAAAGCTAGGGTCTTACACCAAGGTGGCTTCCCTTTCCCCATGGACAAACACCACTCTGAGAAGGAGGATATAATCCCATGTGAGGGGTGATCCCATCCCCATGTAGATGAGTGGGCATGGAGAATGTCCAAGGTGGGGGACCCTAAGTGTGAAGCACGGGGCGAGGTCACAGTTTAACGTCATGTGCTGAGGACGATGGTGCTTGGTAGTTTAACGTCCTACAGCTCAGAAGAGGTGGGTGCGCTCCTCACCCTTATGACTTACATAACCTGTACCCTCTGCTCCTTGTAGAACGGAAGGCATCGAAAACTCCGTACAGAGGGGTGTTGTGAAGCGAACCATTGAGGGGTCCACGTTAGTGTGGCTATGTGAAGAAGTAATAACTATTAGTGTGCCTATGCGAAGAGTCTTAAGGCGAAGCAACGCAACAGGAGGAACCATCCAAGGGACTTTGAAGTTGCTTTGTACGAGCCTAGAAGGTCATACGGGAAAAAAATGTATGATATGGATGCTCGGGGTGTGAGAGACACCTGTGAATGGTATCCATAGGAAGAGCATCAGACACTTGAGAAAAGGTACGCCCAAGTAGGACGGGGACCGCAAGTGGAGAGGTAGACGAGGAGCATTGAGGTGAGGGGTCCTGGAGCATTGCGCGCAACCTTTGAGGCTTGGGTGCGAAATAAGTAGCCCTGCGTGAAAAAAATGAGCTGGCATGAAATCAGTGAGGATCGTGCGAAAATGTAGCCGAGGTTTTGCACACAACTAGAAAGGATTACATGCAATGGGTATGAATTGCACGCAATTGGGATAGGCTCTGTGCAAGTACTGGGGTGCGCGCAAATGAAGGGGTTTGCGCATAATTGGCCAGATTGCACGCAAGTGGAATGGATTGCGTGCAAGGGGCGGACCCCGAAGGGATTGGAATTTAGTCTTAAACCAAGGGGATCTCACATGAAGGTGGACCCCGGGGTTACTTGGGGCAAAAAGAACCATACCTGAAGGCCATTTTTGCGTACGCGGAAGGTGAATTTCGTGCAAGAGAGCGGGTTCAAATTATTCAGCCTAGAATGTGAAGGGGGTCACCTTCTATTTATAGGCATCTGGGGGTGCAGAAAGTAGGTCGACGTGAAATAATTCCACGCCATAGGTGGTGGCCTGAAATGTCCATTGTGCGAGGTGGGGGCACGAAATATTTTGCGCCCAAGCTGCACAACTCTCACGAATCCCAGAACATTCCGCGTGGGGCATAATTTTTTCACACACTTAGGAATTTTTTTCGCGTGCCTCCCCTGCCCCCCCAGACTGGGTCCTTGGATCCAAATATGACTTCGCTTTGTCTTCTTGAAACCTTCTTCATCACTTGAGCGTTTTTCGGCGTCTACAATGTTTGTGAAGGTTAATTTTATTATTTCAAAAATTGTTACATCATATTATCTGTGTGAGGATAACATTCACTATTTGAGGACTATAGTTCTATGTAAGTGATGAATATTACATGCTTATTGTAAACCATAAAGGATTATTTTCTAGTGGATGCGTGTTATTGGATTATTTCCAAACTATTCCAAGGACCAGCTAATTTTATTGTTTAGTGAACCTTTTAAATACTTTTGGTCCTATGGGTATGCTTTTTTGTTGTTTTCCAATAGTTTAAATTATCACTAACTAAAGGAAAATGTTGTTTTTAAAGGTAAAAACATAAAAATTGAACATCACTAATTCACCCCCTCTACTTCCCAATGATCACAAAAATCTTGATTAATAATTTCTAGTGGAAATAGAGTGAAAGTTCCTTCATTGAATCTTTACTACGTGAAGTTTAAAGAAAAGCAATGTTTACATAGATGTTCATAAATCTGTTAATAATAATCAAATTACTATATTTTATGGGAATAAATATCATATCTATAATAAAAAAATCCTATCATTTATCTATAGGATATGAAGTTTTTGAAGATACTATAGATGGTTTCACTCATTCTACTGAGGGTGATCTATTAACAACTATATATAAGAATCATTCGGAGAATGATGGAAAGCTAAAGATTCTATACTTTCTTCACTCTCTAAAAGTTAATTTCTGAGGGTTAAAGGAATTGGAACAAATAAATGCATTTCTAATAATATGAATAATATTTATAAATGAAATATGAAAGAGAAGATAAAAAAGTTACAAATCTAGAGATTAAAGTATGAAGATTTCAAAATGGGAGATGATGAATCTATTGGTGAGTTATTTTTAATGTTTATAAAAATTGTTATCATTGTAATATGTTTTTTGTGAGATGTTTAAAGATTATACTATTATCAAATGTAAGAAACTGGATCTTCTTTTCAGGTATGTTTTCCTTTTCTAGTCATTTTTGAGAAAAAGAGGTTTTTCTGGAAATTTTCAAAGTACACACCATGTACGTTATGATTACACGCCCTGTACTCAGTTATCATAGGTAGTTGTGTGATGGCTGTATAGTGGCCATGAAAATGACTATGTGGGGGTGACCTAGAGGCTGCCTAAAGTGGAGTACATAAACGGAGAGTACACATTGTATACTTCAAAAGTACATGCCATGTACTATAGGGGTAATTGACGGCGAGTGCTTTCTCAGAGAGTCTATGTTTAAGCTGAACCAGAGGTGTTAGACTGAGTGTACTACCTAGAGGGTTACTTGTACTTGTTAGGTAGAACCAGAGGGGATGGGCTGTGAGTACTTCCCAGAGGGTTACCTTTGTGTTAGCTTCTTCCTTACATTTCTAGGTAGGACCAGAGGGGTTAGGCTGTGGGTACTTTCCACAGGGTTACCTATTTGTGTTTATCTTCTTGGTTAGTTATTGCTTGATATTGAAACTATGGATTGTTTACTGTTTAGTACTTTCCTGTTCATTGTTTTTTGTAATTTTACCTACCATATATTCACTAAATGTTAGGCACATATCTCGAGGTGGTTGCCTACTGGGATTTATTCTCACACCCTATTTGCACTACTACAAACACGACCTTTATCAGCGCTAAAAATGACCTTTATCAGCGCTAGAAAAGTGCTGATAAAGCCAGTGTAGATAAAGGGGGGTTACCCTTTATCAGCGCTCCGAAAAGCGCTGATATAGGACCCCTTTATCAGCGCTAAAAAAAAGCGCTGATAAACGTACCCCTTTATCAGCGCTTTTTTTAGCGCTGATAAAGGGGTCCTATATCAGCGCTTCCTTTATCAGAGCTCTCGTTTTAGCGCTGATAAAGGACCCTTTTATCAGCGCTTTTAAAAAAGCGCTGATAAAAGTTAAAAAAATTTAAAAAAATTTAAAAAATACTGCCAATCGGGGGGGGGGGGGGGGCTTTTATAGAGCTTGAACCCCCCCTTTTATAGCGCTTTTCAGCCCCTATACAACACCCCACGCACCCCACGCACCCCCTCCACCCTTTAACAGCGCTTGCTTCAATATTCCCCATGCTGCGCGTGCACCCCTGCCTCCACCAGGATTTGAACTAGAGACCTCCCCCCTGCGCGCCTAAGCCTTTACCACTACTCTATTTTGATTTGCTTTCCAATTCATGATATCTCTATATATATATATTTATATATTTAGTTATATTTATTCGTATAGTAATATATATTTATATTAATATATATATAATTATATTATAATATATATATAGTTATATTATAATATATATAGTAATATTAATATATATATATAGTGGTATTAATATATATCTATATCTATATATATATATAGTTATATTTATTCGTATAGTAATATAGATTTATATTAATATATAGTTATATTAACATATATATAGTTATATTAACATATATATAGTTATATTAACATATATATAGTTATATTAACATATATATAGTTATATTAACATATATATAGTTATATTAACATATATATAGTTATATTAACATATATATAGTTATATTAACATATATATAGTTATATGAATATATATTTATATAGTTATATTAATATATATATAGTGATATTAATATATATATTTATGGTGATATTAATATATATATTTATAGCAATACTAATATATATATATATGTAGTTATATTAATATATATATAGTTATTAGATTAATATATATATAGTTAGATTAATATATATATATAGTTAGATTAATATATAGGTATATAAATATTCATATATTGATATTTTAAATAAAATGGATATTAGTTATTATTTAGATAAAGCTAATATATTTTATATGTAAATATGTTTAATTATTTATTTAAAAAATTTAATTTTTAGGTGCAAATATATAAAAAATATGTACATATAGTTATATATTTGATTATAAATAGCAGTTCATTATAAAAAAGGATGAAATTTCAAAGACATAATATCAATATGAATGTAATACCTTGGAATAAATTGATTCCCCACCAAGAAAAGCCAATAATACCCCCTTAAACGAGTTTGAAAATCCACAAAATGTTAAAAAATCTGGGTACCCCGACAAAAAACTCTGTTTTGGAGGCCTTCTGGGCCTCTTTTGGCCTCGAAAAACGCTTGAATGCCCCCCCCAATCACAGCGACGTAGAGCTCATCGCAGGCTTCGATTTGATATGTGGTAGAGCTCAAACGGACACCCCGATCAAAAGTTATGGCCGTTTGAAGTTTGAGTTGCGTTTTCAACAAATTTTGGATCTTTTTTTTAATTTTTTTAATTTTTTTAGTCCTCAAATTGTTATTAAATGACTATTACTCCATAATGATAATCAAAATATTAATTAAAAATATTTTTTTAATTTTTTAAGAAGTCATGTTTACTAAATATCTTAAATATTAAGTATAATAAGTGTAAATGTACATTTATAATTGCCTAAAATATATTTAAAAATTATATATTATATTTATATAACAATATAACTATATTTATATATTAATATATTTTTAATTTTTTTTGAAGCCGACCCTTTATCAGCACTAAAAAAAGCGCTGATAAAGGCCCCCTTTATCAGCGCTACTAAGCAAGCGCTGATAAAGGGGGGCCCTTTATCAGCGCTTTTTTGAGCGCTGATAAAGGGACCCCCCTTTATCAGGGCTTTTTCGTTAGCGCTGATAAAGGGGGGCTCTGCGAAAAACTGTTTTTGTGGTAGTGTTGGGCCATGCTTTTGGGCCCAAACAGATTATATTGTTGTAGGTATATACAAGGGCAAGTGCCCTTCTACTTCAGGTACTTGACATGCTGTGGAGCTGGAGAGCACGAGACTAAGATTAGGCTTGCGATGCTGTGGAGTTGATTACTATTTTTCTTTTGTACTTGGTTTAGGACAGTATTTCAGCATTGTGCTTTGTTTCGCTGCTTTCCTAGATATATGTATCATGCATCACTTTATATATGTGCTCCAGTTTATTCTATCCGTCTTCTGCTGTTTATTTTTGTATGATATTCATTGCTTCCGCTATTGTATAATTGCTTATCTTATGTTTTGTTACTTTGCCAATGAGGGCATAGTTTTCCCACTATCACACCCAAGGCTCTCACTGCTAGTCGGCAGCCTCTGGCATTCAGTGAAATGTGCTTGAGGCCATGTGACCAACAAGGTACCGGGTGCCTCTAGGTGGATTCTAGAACCGGGATGTTACAAAGTGGTCTGAGGAATTATTTTCTCCTTGACTTACTATTTGGATCCTATATCCAGGGATAGGACGGAATAGGTACTTGTTAATAAGCTATGCTCGGGAGTAGCTAGCCCATGTATAGGGAAAATCCAATCTACCTCGCTTATTGCAATTTTTATGGTTTTGCAATTTTACAGTTTATTTGATTTCACCGTTGGGTGATTCCCATGTTTTATGATGTTATTGTTGATGTTATTGAGGTTCTATTTTTGTCGCAACCCGATGATATGAGGGTATTCCATCTCATGCATCATATAGGCACTTTCTAGAAATCACATGTCATACATTCTTGCCATACCATCTAGGGTGCATTAGCAATTTCATGTTGTTGTGATAGATGTTGTATAGAATATGCAAGATGTTGTGATAGATGCCTTGATAAAATACCTTCTGTTTGATAGGGTATTGTTTGTGTAAGGTTTTGTCTGAATAAATGCGAAACTTTGGTTCTTGAGGTGTTATGGGCCCTCATGGACCGGAATTTGGTCAATCATTGCCTTGTTTTCCTTGTTATAACATGTATAAGATGCCAAACTTCAATTCGTGGGGAGTATGGGCCCTCAAAGATCAAAATTTTTTACTTTCAATGTTCATTTCATTGTTTTTATGGGTTTCAGAGTAGTTTCTGAGTTTTACTGTCCAGAAAAACCCAGAATACACGCCGTGTAGTTTTGACTACACACCATGTGTTCTTCTGTTTGGGAAGAAATTTTTTTTCTTAAGTACACGCCGTGTAATTTATTTACACGCCATGTAGTCTATAACCATGTCATATGCCGTGTGGGTAGAGACATGGGATGGGGAAAGTCTGGTGGGAACACTCCATGTACTAGTTGAACACACCGTGTAGTGTTGACCTTGTGTCCGCCCGTGTAACTAACAACACAGACGGATAAATCTTAAGCTATACACATTGTGTCAGGATTGAACACGCCCTATAGTCTGACCCAGGTACCTGGACGTGTCACTAACAACACAGGTTGGTGTTATCCCTTCACGTACATGCCGTGTCTGCCTTGAACAAGCCATGTAGTGGGAGCCATGTTTCAGGCTGTGTCACAAACAACACAGGCCAGATGAAGCTCATCTAGTACACACCGTGTTTCCCTTGAACACGCCATGTAGTCTTGTATTAGGAGAGCCGTATGGCTTAACTGTGTAGAAGGATTCAGGCAGGGGAAGAGGATTTAGGTACACACCATGTGTTAAGACAACATGCCATGTGTTTTGGGTGATACATGACCTAGGTTGGCAAAAGTACATGCCCATGTGAATGACTTAAGGGAACACACCGTGTAGGGTTTATACATGCCGTGTAGTCATGTTTTGTAAAACTTGAATGCTTTCTTTCTCTTATTCCATTCTTACACTTCTATGTTTCATCCCCTGTTAATCTTGATCTAAGGTGTGCATTTGACCTTGCAAAGTCATGCCACTGAGATGTCCTCCTATTGTCCGCTAGTTACAGGGCTGTGATCAGACGCCGGATATGGCTGATCAAGGACTTTCTACAGATCCTCTTATTGTTCCAGTCTTGACACTAGCAGTTATACCTGATATCGGTGCTGATGCATAGTTTCGGGAAGACTTCATGAGGATGATTCAGAAATTTCAAGGTGCACCGCCTCTTGCCCCATCAATGGCAGATTTGACGCGGGTTTTCCAGCAGCAGCATCCTCCAAATTTATTAGGGGATGAGGGACCCCAGGCTGAAGAGTCATGGCTAGAATCCATGCTGATGATATTTGATCATCTAGAGACACCTCTGGGAAGGAGGGTCAAGCTCACTACCTATATGATTCAGGACTACGCCAAGAGGTGGTGGGGTGTGATCTCACAGGCGGGATGCCAACAGTTTATGGCATGGGATGAGTTTTAGTGCATCTTCTATGATTACTTCTATCCAAAGACCCTGAGGGCCAATCGAGCCTGAGATTTTATGAGTCTAGAGCAGGGAAATCTTTCTTTCATGGAGTATTCCTCACGCTTTACCGAGATGAAGCGCTTCACGTTTATTCCAGGAGGTGATCGGTTATTCTTGGAAAAGAAGTTCGAGGATAGTCTAAGGCAGGACATCTGATCACAGGTGAACATCTTCAAGTTGACTTCAATCACTTCTATCATCAAACAGGCACTGATCACGGAGTGGAATCTGAGGGATTCCAGAGTTGTGATCCAGGGAGGCTCAACATCTAGAGTTAGCGTACCTCCTACTGACAGTAGGAAGCACCATAGGGAGTCTTCGTGTGGTGATCCAAGAGGCGAGGCACATATTCTGGTAGCTAGGTGGTGTGCTAACAGTGTGGAAAGAGTGAGCATATGAGGCCACATTTCCCGAAAGACCCAGTGGATTGCTGATCATGCGGCAAGATGGGTCACCTTCAGCACTTATGTCAGATATTCTCACTAGCAGCTGGTGACAGGGGTTCTTCTATGACTCCGTGTTTGGGAGCAACACTACCAGTTTCCCACCAGTTCAGAAACTAGAGTTATTCTAGCCATTCAGGACGAGGTGGATGTCATGGTCGTGGTGGTCAGTCACTGGTCTTTCAGCGACAACAAGGTGGATCAGCTCAGAGTGGTCAGGTAGGTTCACATGGCCATGGAGCGAGACAAATTTTGCAGTGGAGTAGACCTAGCAGGAGAAGGATCCCAAACCCTCTACAGTTCGAGGTATGATCCTAGTTGCCTCAGTTTTATCTTCAGCTATTTTCAATATAGGGGCTTCCCATAGCTTTATATCTGTTGCTTTTGTGGAGAGCCTTGGGCTCTGCATCTTTCCTTCTGCTGATATTTTGACACTAGACAGTCCATTGGGGACTAGAACGGCTAGTGCACATCAGTACAAGGAGTGACCTCTAGTGGTTGGTGGGTGTCACTTCTTATGGGATATTTATGTCCTAGATATGACAGACTATGATTTCATTCTTAGAATGTACTGGCTAGTTCCTTTCCAGGCAGTCGTCGATTGTTATCATTGCAGGGTGAGTTTCATATCACCAGTGGGTAGATATTTTCTTCATAAGGGCGAGTGGGATGTCTGGGCGAGTAGAGAGGGTCCATAACATCATGGGTTAGTAGGAGTTACAGCCCAGATTACTAGTCTATATCTGGATAACCTGGGGACTTCTCGGTTAGACTTTCCTCCAGTGGTGGATCGTTTCCGGGATGTCTTCCTAGAGGAATTTTCAGGTTTGACTCCAGAGCGCGAGGTAGAATTTTCAATTGAGCTCGTTCCAGGAGTGGCACCAGTGTCCATTACTTATTATAATATGGCTACACCAGAGTTGCAGGAGCTCAAGAAGCAGTTGGAGGAGTTACAGGCAAAGGGTTTCATTCGACCCAGTACTTCTCCTTGGGGTTCGCCTATCTTGTTTTCGAAGATGGAAGACGACACCCTCAGGCTTTGTGTGGACCATCAGAAGTTGAACCAGTTGACGGTCAAGAACTGATATCCCTTGCCGAGTATTGATGATCTCTTTGATCAGCTTCGAGGAGCTCGAGTTTTCTCAAAGATTGACTTGAGGTCGGATTACCATCAGTTGTGTGTTATACCATCAGATATACCTATTACAGCCTTTCGGAGTAGTTATGGTTTATAAAAGTACATGGTTATGCCATTTGGCCTCAGGAACGCGCCTGTAGTTTTCATGGAACTGATGAACCAAGTGTTCTATCCATACTTTTATTCCTTCGTGGTGGTTTTCATGGATGATATCTTGGTGTAATCTCACACTCGACACAACCATGCTACCCATCCTGAGATCGTTTTGAGTACACTGAGAGAGCATCAGTTATATGCTAAGCTCTCAAAATGCCACTTTTGGATGGATTATATTCACTTCTTGGGTCATGTTATCTCGGAGGCAAGCGTATCAGTAGACCCAGAGAAAGTGAGGGCAGTAGTTTCCTGGGAGCATCCAGAGAAGTTCTTTGAGGTGAATAGTTTTCTAAGGATGGAAAAACACTACATACGTTTCATTCAGTACTTTTCGCGCTTAGCATCACTACTAACAAGTCTAACTAAGAAGGGTGCAAATTTCTTGTGGTCAGATTCTTGTGAGTCAACCTTTCAGGAGCTGAAAGGGAGGTTGATTTCAGCACCGATACTAGTATTTCCAGATTCGGGAAAGATCTATACTATTTATTATGATGATTTAGGTATCGGGCTAGGAGCTGTGATTATGTAGGGAGAAGGATTCATTGCGTATGAGTCTCAGCAGTTGAGGCCACATGAGAGGAACTACCTGACACACGATCTTGATTTGGTGGCAGTTGTTCATGCCTTGTGCTTTTGGATACATTATCTTCTAGGAGATCATTTTGTGGTTTTCACTGACCACAAGAGTCTCAAGTACATCTTCACTTAGCGTGATCTGAATTTGAGATAGTGAAGGTGGGTTGAGTACCTACAATACTTTGACTTTAAGCTTGCCCCTACGCCTGGGAAAGACAACATAGTAAATGATGCGTTGAGTAGGAGGACTCAGATACAGGCAGTTCAGGAGGCCAACAAAGAGTGACAGCTTATGGTTATGTTCTCTAATATGCATTAGGAAGTGAACGATAGTCAGGGGAAGCCGTTTCTTTCTTATGTAGCTATTACCTCTACTCTTCTTGATTGAGTGCGAATGAGGCAACTATCAGATTCAGAAGGCCTAGTCCTATGGGAGAGCCTATCAGGAAAGGACCTTATTCCAGGATGGACCATAGGTGAGGATGAGATCTTACGTTTCTAGGGGAACGTATGGGTGCCAGCAGATATACGCGAGGAGATGATGTGGGATTTTCATTCCTCAGTTTTGGTAGTTCATCCTGGTGTCACCAAGATGTATCGTGACCTACACTGCCAGTTTTTGTGGCCAGGTATGAAGAGGGATGTTGTTGGTGTCATCATGAGGTGTTCCACCTGTTATCAGGTGCAGGCAGAGCATTAGAGGCCATCATGACCTTTACAACAGTTACCCATTCCCAAGTGTAAGTGGAACAATGTCACGATGGATTTCGTGACAGGTTTACTGAGGTCACCTTGAAAAAATGATGCAGTTTGGGTTGTCATTGACAGACTCATGAAGGTTTCCCACTTCTTGTCGATCAAGGAGACCTTCAGTGTTGATGAGTTAGGATGGTTGTAAATATGAGATATTGCACGTCTGCATGGAGTTCCACACTCCATTGTTTCATACAAGTATGGTCGTTTTACTTCTTGAGTCTAGAAGGGGATTTAGAAGGCCTTGGGTACACATGTACTTTTGAGTATAACTTACCACCCCCAGATAGATGGCCAGTCTGAGCGTACGATTCAGGTGCTTGAGGACATGCTCCGAGCATGCATCTTGGATTTTTGAGGTTCTTGGGAGAATCATATAACTCTTGTGGAGTTTACTTATAATAATAGTTTTCAAGAAACTATTCAAATGGCACCTTATGAGGCTTTGTACGGTAGGCCATACTGATCACCCTTATGTTGGCTGGAGGCAGGAGAGACAACTTTGTTGGGACCTCGTCCTGTTCAGGAGACCACGAAGCATATTGAGTTGATTCAGAATAGGATGGCTACTGCACAGTCTCATCAGAAGTCTTATGCTGATAAGCAGAGATGACCTCTGGAGTTCAAGGTCGGGGATCTAGTTTTTTCTACATGTCACACTGAGGTTTGGGCACTGAAGGATTAGGATATAGGGTAAGCTTTCACTGAGGTATGTCGGTCCGTTTGAGGTGCTGGAGAGAGTCGGTCCGGTTGCCTATCGGTTGCAGTTACCTCAGAGGTACCGGGCTATGAATGACGTCTTCCATGTTTCTCAGCTTTGACGTTACTTTTCAGACCCATCTCATGTTTTCCAACCCGAGGAGTTTGAGTTGGAATTGGACACATCTTTCAAGGAGCATCCTATCCGAGTTGTCGATCACAGTACAAAGGTTCTCTATGGCCGGTCTGTTCCTCTGGTACGAGTGCTATAGAAACACGAGCGAGTACAGGACGAGACTTGGGAGAGGGAGGTTGATGTACGAGCGCAGTGGCCGGAGTTGTTCGGGGTTTCTGCTTCTATGGAACCTTTCTAGGGAAATTAGGGGATGAATTTATTTAATGGTAGAAGTTTTTAAGATCCCAGATCTTCTTTTTAGGTATGTTTTCCTTTTCTAGTCATTTTTGAGAAAAATAGGTTTTTCTGGAAATTTTCGAATTACACGCCGTGTAATTTATGAGTATATGCCGTGTAATCAGTTACCACATGTAGCCATTTGCTATCCATTTAGTAGACATGCGCATGGCCATGTGGGGGTGACCTGGAGGACACCTAATGCGGAGTATGGAAATTACGAGTACATGCCGTGTACTTTTTTTAGTAAATACACCTGGGTCGCGTCTAATCACCAGAAAGATATTATTATAGGTTTCATTCTACCGAGAGCTCTGTACGACTGCAGATCATAGACGAACCCCCAAGTGAGTGTCCGTCCTCTGAAATCGAACACCGTCGGTTGCATTGGAATCACATCAGTGATTTTTCTCTTCTCCTGGAGCATTATCTTCTGATTTCTCCTCTTTCGTGAGTTATCATGGGTTGAATTTTTTATATGTTTTCATAGATCTATGACATTATAAGGAGATTAAAGACTCTAGGTTCAAGTATATTGATATCCCAAATCCAAGGTAGGTGGTTTGTTCCTTTCTGTTGAAAGTCATTGAGTTTTATGTGCAAATTTTCCCAATACCCATGAATGGGGTATCGTGTGTTTACCGTTTTAGCCTTATTGTTTGTTTTATATGCTTTTATTCTTGAGTAGATGATATTTAATTGTGAATAGGGTGAATTATTGTGCTTTGGATTTGTTTCCCATGCATGGTTTGCCTGTTTTGACCTTTGGGTCTAGTTTTCCTGTTAGGCTGTTGTTTACTTTCCCATGCCTAGTATTGTAGGATGGTGTGACTGTTGTTCTATTATACTGTTATGCTGTAGAATGCTAGCCAAGTAGTTCTTGAGGTTTACCTTGGCCGATACGCGCTTCTACACTGGCTTGAATTACATAGGGCCGTGTGAACCTGATGTACATACCATAGGGAGAATGGACGTAAGGGCTTCTCCAGAGTGTCTTTCCTTATTACGATGCGAGACCACATGGAGAATTGACATTGAGTGCTTCCTCAGAGAGTCTTTAGTTCCTCAATGTGGGCCATAGAGGGAATGTGACGTAAGTGCGTCCCTAGAGCGCCTTTAGTTACGATACCAGACTATAGGGGGAATTGACGGCGAGTGCTTCCTTAGAGAGTTTATGCTTAAGCTAAACCAAAGGGGTTAGACTGAGTGTACTGCCCATAGGGTTGCTTCTACTTGTTAGGTAGGACTAGAGGGGATGAGATGTGAGTACTTCCCAGAGGGTTACCTTTGTGTAAGCTGCTTGCTTGTATTGCTAGGTAGGACTAGAAAGGATAGGCTGTGGGTACCTTCCAAAGGGTTACCTGTTTGTGTTTATCTTCTTGGTTTGTTGTTTCGTGATATTGAAACTGTGGATTGTTTACTGTTGAGAACTTTCTAGTTCATTGTTTTCAGTACTTTTACCTTCTATATATTCACTCACTATTAGGAACATATCTCGTTGTGGTTGCCTACTGGGATTTAGTCTCACACCCTATTTGGTCCATGATTTTGGGCCCAAAATGATTATATTGTTGTAGGTACATACAAGGGAAAACACCCTTCTACTTCAGGTACTTGACATGATGTGAAGCTGGAGAGTACAAGACCAAGATTAGTCTTGTGATGTTGTGGAGTTGATTAATGTTTTTCTTTTGTACTTGGTTTAGTACAGTATTTCAACATTGTGATTTGTGTCACTGCTTTCCTAGACATATGTATCATGCATCACTTTATATATGTGCTCCAGTTTATTCTATCAGTCTTTCACTATTTATTTTTGTATGATCTTTACTGCTTCTACTATTGAATATTTTTTTCTCTTCAGCTGTGTTACTCTGCCAATGAGGTCATAGTTTCCCCATTATCACACCCAAGGTCCTCAATGCTAGTCGGAAGCCTCTGGCATTCAGGGAAATGTGATTGAGGCCATGTGACTAACTGAGTACAGGTTGCCTATGGGTGGTTTCCAGAACCAGGACGTTACATAAAATGGATTTTTTGAATTATTTCGGGTATATTTGATTTCTAGGTATCATCCTTAGAGGATAACAATCTTGAAACTCTCTCTATAGATGATTTACATAGTACTATCATCACATATGAAATAATAATAGAAAAATATACCAATAATAAAGAAAAGGTTTATTGGGAAATCTCTTTTAAAGCTTCTAGGCAAGAAAATTCTAAGAAAGTTCTTAAGGAAGTAGTCAATCACCCTAACATTGAAGATGAAGTAAGTAACTTATTTATGAATTCATGTATTTGTTTTATAGAAAGGAGAAAATAGGAACAATAAATTATAAAGGAAAGTTACCATTTAAGTGAATTAGTTGCGAATCAATTGGAAATTTTGTAAAAAACTATCCAAGGCCAAAGAAAGATGAAGATAAGAATGAATAAAATGAAAAGTCAAGATGATATCTAAAGAAGAAGGAAAAAAAATCAAGTTTTTACACAAAGTGAAAGGATAATAAGTTATATAATTATAAAATAGTAACTTTTTATCCAAATGAGAGGTATATGATGATAGTGAAGTGGATTTTGAAAATTATAGTGATGATGGTGCCAAGAAGTTTCTTATTGAAAAAGTTATGAGAATTTTACCACTGATGAAAGAAGAAACTCTGAAGAAGAAGATTATTAATCTTAGATAGAGTTTATGATTAACATTGAAATGATTCTGTTTTTTACCTTTTATGAATTTATAATATTTTAAAGAACTTTTTTAGAGACAGACCTTGAGTTATAGTTAGATTCTAGGGATCAAGGACCCTCAATGTTGATATATTTAAAATATTAAAGCTGTTAATGTACACATGAACATATTTTTGGATTAAATGGTTTCCCAAAATTTTAGGACCTTTAATGGGAAATATTATACCATGGTTGATTCTATAATGTGAGGTTTACCCTACGTGCAACATAAAGTTAGTCAACATTGGATGTTATGTTGAATGCGACCATTGAAAGGTGTGTTAATTATATTAATTTAATTATTTAATTAATTCATTTAATGTCTGAAATCCCAAATCTCCTATATTTAATATTTATTATGAGAAATACCTAGGGTTATATAAATAAACCTATGAGATTAGATGGGCCAATAAAGAGAGCCATTTACTGATGAAAAAAGATAGTAGAGCAGTGATTTTCCTTCATTGGATTTGTCTTTTCCAAAAAATTCCTGGATATCACCAATGAAAATGGAATAGACTTGTTATTTTTCAATAATCGATCAAAACTTTAGGTAGGGATTATTTTTTTTGGTTTTCTTCCATTAATTTTATTTTATAAGTATGGATTATTTGTCTTATTTTCTTTTATGGGGATTAATGTTCTTCTCATGAACCAAATTATTTATTTATCTTGTTGCACCCTTGATTTCACATTGGTTTCTAAATTTTGAAATCATTTTATAAAAGCAAAATAACCAATGATTTTTATAAAATTTTTCATGTTCTTTTTACCCACCGTTCTTCACATTCTTAACCATTGGCCCACAGGGCCATGGTTCAACATTACCGGGATGGATTGAAGCATGATTAAACCCCTAGATTCATTGAGGATGTGCGAATGACATAAGGATAAATGTTTTGAGGATGGATCATGATGCGATGTGGGATGTGGGTGTTGGAAACACAAACCATAGGCAATATCGTGACCCTCAACCATGGGTGAGGTAATGTGGTGGCGCTTGGGCGGTGAGTTACTAATCTAGTAACCAGATTCTGTTTTATGACCATCAATGTTTGGGAAATGATGAACACAGGTGATTCACCATTTGTTTTGGAATATGAGATATGATGTAAGGTGTTATGAGAAGGATTATTCTTTTAGAAATTCTTGAAAGATGGTAGTGATTAGGATGGATCATCAGAGAGCCATTGGGGATGGAAACACCCTGTCAAACCAAGGTTTGGTTCCTCCATACTCTTTAAATAGGTAGGGTTGGAAACCCCCATACTACCTTTGGTGTGGATCCTATATCTATAGAGTGGAACCCCCCCATATTTGAGCTCCATTGGGGAGAGGGTCCTCTACTAGAGATAGTTCCCCCTTGGATTTGGAGTTCAGTGGCGAGGTGAAATCCCTCCACACAAATTATTGTGTGGATATGAATGGTGTTGGGAATCAAAGATAAAACTTTGAGAGTTGTAGGATGAAACATCATTCTTAGTTGGGTTGTGGAGATAGAGATACCCTTTCCCTCTCACTTGGGTTTCTTTTGAGCATATCTGATGTTGGGTTTCTTTACCCTCTTACCATATGGGTTATGCTGATCGAATATTTTATATTGTTAGTGCTTACCCTTATTGGTTTTTGTGTCATTCTATAAAGTATATATATACTCACTCCTGCATGGGCTTTTCCTACACTTGTTGTATCTTATACAAACAAAATGAAAATTGGTGGTGATTTTAGTGGAACATTGAGGTTCTTAGTACTGAATGTTTTTAGTGATTGGTCTTATAGATTGGATCTAGGATCTCTTCAGTCTTTCCCTTTATTCTTGTTTTTTTAGGTTGATACATATTTTATGGTTGGATGTGTATTTTCCCCCTTATATATATTTTTGTATTATACTACTATACTTTCCTAATTATCCTAGAATATGTCTCATGGATGGTTTACATTCTAGATAGTTTTGTATTTTATTATATCTATGAACCATTTAATAAAGATTGTTGTATACGTGTATATAAGTAATTTAGGATAAGGCCTCCTATTTAATTGTTATATCTACTTGGTGCTTGTCGGTAGACCCTAGCTTATTGGAGGTGGGATTGAGGTGTCACACTTGGCTCATTGTCCACTAGGCAGGACCCAATGGGTCAAGTTGTGAATGAGTAGTATCAGTGGTGTTCACCCTCTAGTTAAATTTTGGATCTATACGTGTCATATGGTTTGGTTTGGGAACTTAGGGAAATGATATTGGAGAATTTCAAGTACAGATTTCAGGCTAGAGAACCCAATGTTGGTGCGGTGGCTGATGTATCCATTCAGAAGGACTTTGACTATCTACTCGTTAACTCAACATATTGAGAAATCAGTTTTATGGAACATATGATACATACATTATATAGAACTGGGAATTTTAAATTTCAAGTACTTCTTGAGTTATCTCCCCATATATACTCATATAATCATATAACACCTTGTAAATTTTAGGATACCTCCATGACAACAACCATCTAGGATACTAATACAAGATCATGGAAATGATTACCTGAGTGATGATGTCTCAGTTTAGAGACCACTCTTGTGGTGTTTCCTCCAAGAAGACATAGAACAGTTCCACTTCCTATTGGGAATCCAATGGCTTTCAGAGGTTAGGATGATATGCATGTAGTCTTAGCATGTTATATGAGTTCTAGTGATAGAGACCACATAGGTTTTATATCGATCTAGAATCTCGGATAGTGGAGGGTTGGATAAAGTTGGTGAACTAATTCTTTAGTATTGTTTAGTCCCCGAATGATCATATGTTTCACATGTGACCGACCTTATTCATAGAGTATTATCGTTTTAGTGGTGTCTAATCACACAAACCCATGATGAGATGACACTCATGGTTAGAATTCTAGTAGTTTTTCTATGAGGAGTATTATCCTTCATGCTTTTGCTTTGTATAGATTCAATAGATTATCGATCCACATCAGAGTGAAATTTTAGTTGCTGAGTATGCCATGAGGTTTATCAATCCCATGCATTAATCCCTTGATATGGTTCTATATGGATACTTAAAAATGAGGAAGTTTGACCAAGACCTTCTACAATACATCCATTATATCATGGTATCCTTATCTATTTATACTTATGCTTGAGTGGTGGAACAAGCTCTAATTATAGAGATCTTCCTAGAATATGGATATTGGTTAGTTGGAGTTGGAAGTGGGCAGCATGAGGCTGATTCATCTGCAACAGTTAGATGATGTTAGACGTTAGTGTAGAGACCCAAGATTTATGTACATGGACATTACATTACTTTTTTGGAATAAATAATACATAACAAGAACCAACACCCAAGGACCGTAATAGTTAAGTGTCTTTGGAAACTCAGAACATAATCTTCTAATCATGGTGAAAGATCTTCAACATCTCCCATAAAGATCTTCCCCATTTGTTTTCTTGCCTAAAACCTTTCTTTAAATCCTGGGGAAAATAAAACATATGAAGGGTGAGCTCAAATGCTCAGTAAGGGTAAGCAAGGAGAAAATAAAACAAATCATATACATTTAAACTAAAAAAAACATGAACATAATGTTTAAACATCAAAATCTTGAGAAATAAATCTTGGAAGTACATAAGGAATAGATGATAAATTATCATTAATCATGATAAAATAGCATGGTAATAAAACATGTAATTATGGAAAACCATTAAGCACATGATATTATTTCCATAGTAGACAATGCATTGCTTCCAAGACCATCTTAGTGGACAAAGTCCCTTACTGAATCGAGTTCACTCCTCATTCCAGTCCTGTATCACTGAACTAGATTAAATTTCCATTCCATCCATGTCTATCTCATGAGATATAAATCTTTACCCAATGCATTGGAGGGAGATATAGGTCCCACCCATCTCATAATGAAATCATTCTTACGTGTGCCACAACATAAACATAAATCATTAATCACAACCCAAAGAATAAAATGGGTTTCATAAATATCATCCCATTATAACATAATACATATAAAACAAATGGATATCATTTCATCACAAGAAAAGAGAAACCTTGTAAATCATAGATAAATTATACTTGAAACATAATCATACTAAATAATGTCATCTTAGATGGCAAATAGTTTTGACAAAACACTTGAAATGATTCTTGAGGAAAATATCCTTTCTTCTTCAAAATCATTTTCTTTTCACAAAATTACATGAAATTTTAAAAGAAAAGGATTTTTTTGAAAATAATCATGACATATTATAGATGAATAATCATGAAAATAAGGCTTTATGAAACCATAAAAATCCATTCATGCCGTATAAGTTAAAAAAAACATTCTTCTCGTACTTTTGTCGAAAAAGTCTAAAAGTACCTCGTATGGTAAACAAAAGAAAGATTCCTTACATACCATGTAGTAAAATTCAAAAATGGGTAAAAAGGACTTTAAACATAAATGAAACCATTTTTAGAAAATAGGTACATGGATGATAAATATAACCCCAGTAAATACTTACGAATAAACAATCTCGGATAAAAACGAGATCAAAAAAGTTATCCCTTACCTTATGTCCGATATGATTCATATGTATCAGAACCTACTGTATAATGATTTAAATAATGCCATTTAATTACTAATGAATCAAATTCATTGTTATGATATCATATATGGTTCACTTATGACTTTATATTACCCGTTCTTTTGTAAATTCCATGTTAAAGCAGTGTTTTGGGTAAAATCGTTTCATTTATCGTACGTGTTCTGACTTGTTGTTCTTGATATTATTACTTATATCCTGATTTAATTAATTCCAGAATGTAAAACATGATTTATATATCATATATATTCAGTATATATATATAATTGATAGATAAATGAAATGAAACACACCGTTCATGGAGACGGTAGGCCGTACGTACGCATGAACGCTGTTTTCCTTTCCTTATTGACTTGAATCAAAGTAAGTAGATGAAATATATATATAAATAAATAAATTAGAATTATTATGTTATATATACCATTATTATTCATTATATATAATTTATAATCATTCTTGAATGGTTAACATGGAGAATGAATCTCATCGCGTTGTGGAGATGGTAATCCGTACGTACGCATGAGTGATGACATTGTTCCCATAATTATTGAATGGAATTGAAGTGGATGATATAATATCTCAGAATCATTATGACGTTATAATAACAATATATAGTTATTCTTTACACCATTATAACCATCCAAGTAAGGTGGTGGTGGGAAAACTGATTACACCATGGCGTGGAGACAGTATTCCGTACGTACGCACACGCGGTGATTTCATTTTCTATAGGATGGATAGAAGGTGAAATAGGGTTGTTTCATATTTATAATAACATATAAGTATATTAGTGATACTGATATTATTAATTTATAGTGAAACAACTAAATAAGAAGAAGTTGAAGAAGAAATAAACTTGAAAGAATCGGTAGAAGAGATTACCTCTTCTTCGACACGACTCCTCTTATCCTCCTCTTAGGGTACTAAAGTTGGTCTTTTTAGAAGACCAGGACCTCTAGTAGGTTTCTATATAAGTGGAGAAGTGAAATGGTCAGGGTTTGGCCGAGCTTGAACGCTCAAATGTGTGTGAAGAGGAGAGGGAAGGAAGTGCCGTTATATAGGAGAGGAGAGGGGCACTTTTGGAAACCTTAAAAATATTAATTAATAATAAAATGAAACACCACTTGAAAAACTCCAAAAATGACTCAATTAGAATATGAGATGAGATAGGGTTGTAATATCATCAACCAATAAAATTTAGACATGTTTTAATTTTATTTTAAACCTTATCAACTTGATTTATCATCATTTAATCTATTTAATTTTATTTGTGGTAATAAAATTATAAATTATAAATTGTTATAAATACATAATTAAATGGTTTCAATTTCACATAATTGGATACTTTATAACCTTTTAGACTATATAATTTTTAATTTGTTGTTTTTAAATATTTTTTTGGTTTTTAAATAATTTAATAATATGTTATTTTTATAAAATATCAATAGTGTCAATTTTGACACTATTCATTATTTGAATTTAAATAAAAACCAAATAGAAGATATTTTCAAACCAAAATACATAATAGATTAATAAAAAGACATATTCATAAAAAAAATTCATGGGGAACATTAAATTTTTCATATATTATTTATTTTAGTATTTTTAAAACCATTTATTTGGTATATCTCTTAATAAAATAATTACTAAAATATTTTTGTATAATTATTTAATATACTTATTTGTTGCATAAAAATTAAAAATAAAATCATATGATGAATATAAATATAATAAATTTCCTAATAATATTTTTACGAGAATTTATCATCTTAAAATCACAACATTTAAATTGTTATATTTATTAAATTATGAAGGTGACATCTTTGACATCATTTAAAATAAAATAATATAAATGTCCTAATCAGTTTTATAAGGCTCCAAATTGTCCACAAATCTACCCTTGTATTCTTAGGGTATATATATACTCGACCAATAATGTTTGGTCAGGTTTCTTTTCCTTTTGATAGGTATTGTTATTTTTATAAAAACTATATTATTGATTTTTCACTAAATAAATAATTTCTTCATCATTAATGTATAAGATATTAAAGTAATTAAATATTTATTAAAAATTACAAATAAATTACCATGATAAATAAAAACTTTTTATATTTCAAATTAGTATTTATAATCGACTTTATATTCTGTATAACCTTATATTAAAAATAATCTAATTATTAAAGTTTGAGTGAGACATTTCACTTTTCTTTAAAATAAATAATAAAAGGTCTTAATCAAATACAAGTGGGTTCTATTAGATTCCATTTAGACCCAAGTATTATTTAGGGTAAAATATAATCATCCAATTATATTATTACAAGTGTTAGGGTAATTTTATAATATTATATTTACCCTTAATTACCTGATTTACCTTTAACTATGGTAAATAAAATTTACCGTAGTTACCATTCATAATGAATAAAAATAAAAATTAGCTTATTAACATAATTTGGACCAACTGATTCCAAATATGGAATACATTTTTTCAAATTCAAATCACAGAAGTTGCAGAAATTAATTTAAAATTAATCCCATTGTTAAAGTTAAAACATTGCAAAAGATTAAAATGACTTTACCTATGAATTCAATGTAAAATCAATGATAATGACATACATTATATTAAATGAAAAATATATATTCTATTTATACTTTAAAACCATTCAATATTATAATTTAACCATATAAATTATTACGATGAAAAAAGTTGTTTTTAATTAAAATATAGAGTGTTTTTACTATTCATTAAAATATGAAAGTTATCAGAATAATATGAAAAATTTATCCAAAGTAAATTTTTATATCCTGATTCCAAATAATAATTTTATTTTTTCAAATTAAAATTATAAACATGTCAAAAAACTAGATTTAAAGTGGGTGCACCATCAAAAGGCGGCAAAACTGCATTTTTTGAAAAATACTTATTTTACTCAAAAAATTTATTTTGTTCTCATACGATGTTCTAAAAAATGTGTAAGATGAATAATAATGTTATAAAATTCAAAATTTAGTTAATATTATTCATAACGGATAGTTCATAATAATATTATAACAATATATCGTTGTTTAGTGAAACCCGGTATTGCGTACTACACACGCTATCGAGGAAGGTCGTGATTGCGTGTAATGCAAGCCAAGTTAAGGTTGTGTGTAGTGAAAGATCCCTTTGTTATTTCATATAACATAATCAAAACTTATTTCATTTATACATTAAACAAAATCTATACTTAATGTTGCGTAGAATAATTTCTACAAAATGAACTTGAAATTGTGTGTAACACGAGCCATGAATAGTGTTGCGTATACTGCAAGCTAATACAATGTTGCGTATAGCACAAGATAATTTTGGTGTAGCGTAAAACACAAGACATCAATTAAAAAGAATAATTCTCATAAAATCTTGGGTTGTTACATTCTACCCCACTTAAAATGAATTTCACCCTCGAAATTCGTTGGGGTTATAAATGGTTTACTATTTTAAAGTTTCTTTCATAGAAACCCACATAGTAAAAAGGAATACTAAAACTTAAATTTAAAAAGTGATGTATGAAACATAATGGTTACCCAAATTAACTCATCACTGGGTTTCCACATAGGAGAACATACATGAAGATATGGATATGGTAGAGAAATATAACCATCAAGTTCTGATGGAGAGTGGTAGAGAACATGGCTATGAAAAAGCCAACAATCACAAAGCCATAAACTTGTGATGATCTAAGGTACCATATGATTCATCAGATATAATACCACTAGGAAAACATTTTTGGTTTTCAATATTATTTCCCTAATGTTGAAAATTTTGAATTAGAATAAATTCTTACTTGATTTCAGTGTAATATCATTGTTGGTCATCCTATGAACAATTTCCACTTCATCTCTTATTTAAAGAAATAAAGTTGAATTTATCATTCTTGAAGTGTTAGAAGATCATGTGATAGAAAGATAGGTCATTCCATCTACCTCTATCACAAGTTATTAAATATACATAAGTCAATCTATGCGAAGATTAATCATATATAGTTCCTAAAATGGACTTATACTTCATCTATCATACCTATTAATAAAATAAAACTAGTTTCTACTAACCATGGACTTCCTGTAGGCCAGTGGTAGGAAATAAAGGCCTGTTGTACTTCGGTTTTGGGTTAGATTCCCACAACTTTGTCCGACGCGATGGGTTGTCGCCCGTCCTAGGGGTTGTCCTTTTTCTAAAACTACACTATTATAACATTCCAGAAATAGTATCAAAAAAATTTCTAGCCTTAAACAATTATATTTAATGTCCAACTTAATCCATTACATTTTTAGGATTATCAAAAATACTTATGTCCAATCTTATAGTATATAGAAAATGATTACTAGAAATGTCCTCAACCAAACATGTGAATACCATAATTTAACCCCAATATATCATAAAATATATCTTGTTGTTGGTCACATTCCAAACATGTGAATAAATTAATCATGTATTATCTTGAAACATGAACTACCAAATAATCTTTGTGAAAATATGAATGCTGTCAAAAGTTAACTCTTTCATCATACCAAAATTAAAAAATTTCTATATACTCAAACGATGATATCACTTTGTCCTTATATCAGTCATGAGCTTGTTAATACTATCATTTTATCTATATCCCTTCATTATGTGCATATCATATTCTTTATAAAAATATTTGAATAACCTTTCATGGTTACTGGTACCATTCAACATATACTTTCAAATAATTTAGGAAAAACAATAGTGTAACAATCCTTAGATATGTCTTTATTTCAAAGTACCATTATCTATACAACATAACTCTTGATAAAAATAAATCATTCCATAACCTTCTTAAACCATTGACTGAGCTTCAACAATTATTTCATCTCATATATAATTTGTACTCTCTTCATTATCATCAACATAAATACTACCCATACGACCATGATGATTCTCTTCATGAGACTTTCCCTTAGGGAATTGGTTTGCATAATGCCTGTACATTACACATTTAAAACATTTAACCATTGTTGATGTCTTACCAATACCATTATCCTTGTCCATGGAGTTAACTGAACCTTTTCCTTTGCAATTACTGGATTTGTGTCCTTCTTTTCCACTCCCAAAGCATCTTCTAGTTCCTTTGAAACATTCTCCTTGATTCCTCTTCCCACATAATTTACATGGGGTAAATTGAACTTTCTTTCCTCTATGATCATCATGAAACTCCATCTTTATCTTATTAGTTGAGTCAGGAAACTTACCAAATTTGAGATTATTGAACATATTATGAGATTTATGATTAGGAATAATAACGATATGTAGACTTACAGATCCAATTTCATTTGGTTTCTCACAAATAATATCATTCCACTGTCCATCATATCCCCCATTATCATGAATCTTCCTATTTCCATCCATTTTCTAAAACCCAAAAAGAATAGCGTGAGAGGAAAAAATCATACTAGGAAAACAACATAATAAAGGGGGAGTACCTTCAATATCTAACATCTTAGGTTTAATTCTAATATCATTAACATAATTATAGGACTATAACCTATACTTATAATTAACCTTAGAGACATCCCTAGACATACCTTAGAAATATCTCTAGAGATTTCACTAAAGTTTTCACATCCTAGTTTCCAAAGGTTAACTAAACCTTTCCTCTGATACCAACTATAGAGACCCAAGATTGATGTACATGGACATTACATTACTTTTACGGAATAAATAATACATAACAAGAACCAACACTCAAGGACCGTAATATTTTAGTGTCTTTGGAAACTCGGAACATAATCTTCTAATCATGGTGAAAGATCTTCAACATCTCCCATAAAGATCTTCCCCTTTTGTTTTCTTACCTAAAAACTTTCATTAAATCCCGGGGAAAAGAAAACATATAAAGGGTGAGCTTAAATGCTCAATAAGGGTAATAATGGAGAAAATAAAACAAATCATATACATTTTAACTAAAAAAACATGAACATAAAGTTTAAACATCAAAATCTTGAGAAATAAATCTTGGAAGTACATAAGGAATAGATCATAAAGGAACATTAATCATGATAAAATAGCATGAGAATAAAACATGTAATTGGGGAAAACCATTAATCACATGATATGATTTCCATAGTATCCAAGGCATTGCTACCAATACCATCTTAGTGGACAAAGTCCCTTACTGAATCGAGTTCACTCCTCATTCCAGTCCTGTATCACTAAACCAGATTAACTTTCCGTTCAAAACATATCTATCTCATGAGATATAAATCTTTACCCAATGAATTAGAGGGATATATAGGTCCCAACCATCTCATAATGAAATCATTCTAACATGTGCCACAACATAAACATAAATCATTCATCATAACCCAAAGAATAAAATGGGTTTCATAAATATCATCCCATAATAACATAATCCATATAAAAAAATGGATATCATTTCATCATAAGAAAAGAGAAACCATGTAAATCATAGAGACATTATACCTGAAACATAATCATACTAAATAATGTCATCTTAGATGACAAATAGTTTTGACAAAACACTTGAAATAAATTCTTAAAGAAAATATCCTTTATTATTCAAAATCATTTTATTTTCAGAAAATTCCATGAAATTTTAAAAGAAAAAGATTTTTTTTGAAAATAATCATGAAATATTGTATAGTAAGCTTCATTAAAATAAGGCTTTATGAAACCATAAAAATCCTTTCATGTCGTATAAGTTAAAAAAACATTCTTCTCATACTTTTGCCGGAAAAGTCAAAAAGTACCTCATATGGTAAACAAAATAAAGATTCCTTACATACCATGTAGTAAAAGTAAAAAATGGGTAAAAAAGACTTTAAAAATACATGAAACCATTTTTATAAAATATGGACATGGATGATAAATATAACCCTAGTAAATACTTACGAATAAACAATCTCAGATAAAAATGAGATCAGAAAAGTTATCCCTTACCTTATGTTCGATATGCTTCGTATGTATCCAAAACTCCTGTATAATGATTTAAATAATTTTATTGAATTATTACTAAATAATATTCATTGTTATGATATCATATATGATTCACTTATGATTTTATATTACCCGTTCTTTTGTAAATTCCATGTTAAAGCAGTGTTTTGGGTAAAATCGTTTCATTTATCGTACGTGTTCCGACTTGTTATTCTTGATATTATAACTTATATCCTGATTTAATTAATTAAAGAATGTAAAAAATTATTTATATATCATATATATTCAGTATATATATATAATATATAGATAAATGAAATGAAACACACCGTTCATGGAGATGATAGGACGTATGTACGCATGAACACTGTTTTCCTTTCCTTATTGACTTGAATCGAAGTAAGTAGATGACATATATATATATATATAAATATAGTAGAATTATTATGTTATATATACCATTATTATTCATTATATATACTTTATAATCATTCTTGAATGGTTAACATGGAGAATGAATCTCATCGCATCGGGGAGACGGTAATCCGTACGTACGCATGAGTGATGACATTGTTCCCATAATTATTAAATGGAATTGGAGTGGATGATATAATATCTCAGAATATGTATGATGTTATAATAACCATATATAGATATTCTTTACACCATTATACTCATCCAAGTAAGGTGGTGGTGGGAAAACAGATTACACCACGACATGGAGACAGTATTCCGTACGTACGCACGCGTGGTGATTTCATTTTCCACAAGATGAATAGAAGGTGAAATGTGGTTGTTTAATATTTATAATAACATATAATTATATTAGTGATACTTATGTTATTACTTTATAATAAAACATCTAAGTAAGAAGAAGCTGAAGAAGAAAGAAACTTGAAAGAATCGGTAGAAGAGATTACCTCTTCTTCGACGCGACTCCTCTTATCCTACTCTTAGGGCACTAAAGTTGGTCTTTTTAGAATACCAGGACATTTATTATGTTTCTATGGAAGTTTAAAAGTGAAATTGTCTGGGTTTTTCCGACCTTGAAGGCTCAAATGGGTGTGAAGAGGAGAGGGAAGGAGGTGCCCTTATATAGGAGAGGAGAGGGGCACTTTAAAAAACCTTAACAATATTAATTAATAATAAAATGAAACCCCACTTAAAAACCTCCAAAAATGACTCAATTAGAATATGAGATGAGTTAGGGTTGTAATCTAATCAACCAATAAAATTTAGACATGTTTTAAGTTTATTTTAAACCATATCAAATTTATTTATCATTATTTAATCTATTTAATTTTATTTGTGGTAATAAAATTCGAAAATTTAGATTGTTATAAATACATACTTAAATGTTGTAAATTTTCCATAATTGGATAATTTATAAACTTTTATACTATATAATTTTCAATTTTTAGTTTTTAAATATTTTTGTGATTTTTAAATAATTTAATAATATGTCATTTTTATAAAATATCAATAATGTCAATTTTGATACTATTCATTATTTGAATTTAAATAAAAACCACACAGAAGATATGTTTGAAAATAAATAAATAATAGATTCATAACATGTCATATTCATAAAAAAAATTCACGGGGAATATTAATTTGTTCATATGTTATTTATTTTAGTATTTTTAAAACCATTTATTTGGTATATCTCTTAATAAAATAATTACTACAACATTTTTGTTTAATTATTTAATATACGTATTTGTTGCATAAAAATTAAAAATAAAATCCTATGATGAATAAAAATATAATACATTTCATAATAATATTTTCAATCGAATTTATCATCTTAAAATCACAACATGCAAGTTGTTATATTTATTAAATTATGAAGGTGACATCTTTGGCATCATTTAAAATAAAATAATATAAATGTCCTAATCGGTTCTATAAGGATCCAAATGGTCCAAAAATCTACCCTTGTATGATTAGGGTATAGATATACTCGACCAATAATGTTTTTTCAAGTTACTTGTTCTTTTGATAGGTATTGTTATTTTTATAAAAACTATATTATTGATTTTTCAATTAATAAATAATTTCTTCATCATTTATGTATAATATATTAAGGTAATTAAATATTTCTTAAAAATTAAAAATAAATTACCATGATAAAGAAAATATTTTTATATTTTAAATGAGTATTTATAATAGAATTTATATTCTGTATATCCTTATACTTAATATAATCTAATTATTAAAGTTTGAGTGAGACATTTCACTTTCCTTTAAATAAAATAAATAAAAGGTCTTAATCAAATACAAGTGGGTTCCATTAGATTCCATTTAGACTCAAGTATGATTTAGGGTAAAATATAATCATCCAATTATATTAGTACAAGTGTTAGGGTAATTTAATAATATTATATTTACCATTAATTACCCGATTTACCTTTAACTATGGTAAATAAAATTTACCGTAGTTACTATTCATAATGAATAAAAATAAAAAGTAGCTTATAAACACAATTTGGACCTACTGATTCCAAATATGGAATCATTTTTTCCAAATTCAAATCATATAAGTTTCAGAAATTAATTTAAAATTAATCCCGTCGTTAAGAAAACGAGTTTTAAAAGTTAAAACATTGCAAAAGATTTAAATGATTTTACCTATGAATTCAATGTAAAATAAATGATAATGACATAAATTATATTAAATGGTAAAAATATATTCTATTTATACTTTAAAACCCTTAAATATTATAATTTAACCATATAAATTATTACGATAAAAAAAGTTGTTTTTAATTAAAATATAGCATGTTTTTACTATTAATTAAAATTTGAAAGTTATCAGAATAATAAGAAAAATTTATCCAAAGTAAATTTTTATATCCTGATTCCAAATAAGAATTTTATTTTTTCAAATTGAACTTATTAAAATGTTAACAAACTAGATTTAAAGTGGGTGCACCATCAAAAGGCGGTAAAACTGCATTTTTTGAAAAATACTTATTTTACTCGAAAAATTTATTTTGTTCTCATACGATGTTATAGAAAATGTGTAAGATGAATAATAATGTTATAAAATTCAAAATTAAGTTAATAATATTCATAACGGCTAGTTCATAATAATATTATAACAATATATCGTTGTTTAGTGAAACCCGATATTGCGTACTACACACGCTATCGAGGAAGGTCGTGATTGCATGTAATGCAAGCCAAGTCAAGGTTTCATGTAGTGAAAGCTCCCTTTGTTGTTGCGTATAAAATAATAAAAACTTATTTCATTTATACATTTAAATAAATTTATACTTAATGTTTCGTAGAATAATTTCTACAAAACAAACTCGAAATTGTGTGTAACACAAGCCAAGAATAGTGTTGCATATACTGAAAGCTAATACGGTGTTGCGTATAGAACAAGATAATTTTGGTGTAGTGTAAAACACAAGACATCAATTAAAAAGAATAATTCTCATAAAATCTCGAGTTGTTACAGTTAGGGTCTTGACATAGGAGAACTCCCCTTACCTAGACCTAGGAACGTGGATCTACACTACAGGGTTCATGAAAAGGATCCATTAAACTATAAGAGGTGTGATTCTATTCTTGTGTTGGGAGAGGCCACATGGCTTGTGATTTCTTGACCCGACATGTTGATGAAGTTATATAGGTAGTGGATAGACCACCATAGAAGAGAAAAAATTGTCATTAGGGGTCTTCTAAGAATTGTTAGGGTGACCCCTAGGTAAGCGATGCTAATAGAAGAGCGTGTGGATATCTGGAGGGAGGAGATTATAGTGGAGGTCAATGCTATGATCTACTTAAACCACCACCACTACGTGGCCCACTCTAGACTCAGGGATCTAGAAGTTGAGGGAATGGGAAATTGTTGGATATGGAGGGATATGACAAGGCTGCTCATGAGATGATTTGAGGTATGATCTGTGTCTTTTATACTCTGTCACTGGTACTTTTAGAAATAGACTTAAGTCATTTATTTAACTCCATATACCTTGCGTGAGAGGTATATATTCCATTTGAGTCATTATCCCAACATCTATGGCTAGGGGTTATTATAGAGAGTGGTTCTTCAATATTTCATGTCTGTTGATAGTGTGAGTTGGAACTCATAGGAGAGAATCTTTCATGGAACCTCTTGGTCATCATGATGAAACCTTATGAATTCATTTTAGGTATGGACTATATTTCTGTAGTGCATGCTCAAATAGACTATCATCATAGGAGAGTTATATGACTTTGTACTGACGGGACAAGGCTATCCTTATTAAGTGATAGAGACCTTATGGTTGAGTGGGAAGGGATTGTGAATAGGAATATATAACCTACCACCTATTAGTTAGAGATTTTTGGACCTCATTATAGGAGGATATTTATACTTATAGCTTTTTTTATTGTAGAGGCATTATATTTTTGGAGAGCATTTCATTGTTTACTCATACCACCAGAGTCATAGATACATATTCACTCATAGGGATCTTAAACTAAGATAGAGGTATTAGTGGGAGTTCCAACATGACTATGAATTTGAGATATTCTAGACTACAGGGAAGGGAAACATGGTGGAATATAACCTTAGTAGGGGAGTATGTCATTCTTTCCCAGGGATATATGGTGGTTCTGATCACATTTCATAAGGAGGTGTTTAAGGAGTTTCATACTTATCCCATAGATATACATACCAATGTGTAAAATGTGTATATGTACCTTTAGAGATTGGTTTGGTAGACTGGAATGAGGTGGATTGTTTTTGAGTTTGTTTCTTGGTGTCTCATATGTTAGTAGGTAAAGGCTAAACATCAGCTTTTAGAAGGTTTGACTTAACCTCTTAAGATCCTATAGTAGAATTGGAATGACATATCTATAGATTTTATTATGGGGTTTTCATGGAAAGTGTGAGGCCACAATTCTATCTAGGTGATTTTTGATCAGATTACCAAGTCAGAAAACTTTATTACAATTAGGGATCATAGTTAAATTGAGAGTTTGGGGCAGTTTTATATGTGTGATATTATCCATCTTTATGGGGTAACCATGATAATTGTATATGACCATGATGCTTAGTTTAAGTCATGAATATGTAGAGGTTTTCATGAGTGTTTTAGGACCCAGTAATGGATGAGTATGATGTTTCATCCCCATATAGATGGGTAGACTGAGAATATTATCTAGGTTTTGGAGGATATGTTAATAAACTATGTGTTGGACATCATATAGAGTTGAGAGGATCACTTATCATTTATGTAGTTTGATTATAATAATAACAGTAACTCAACTATAAACATGAAACCTTTCAAGGACCTGTACAAGAGATCCTATATATTACCCATGTGGTGGAATGAGATTGGCAAGATATCTCTTTTTGGGCCAGAGAGGATGAATGAAATGACAAATAAGGTTTAGGTGGTATGCGAGAATGTGAAGAAAATCTAGAGTTGATATAAATATTCTACAGACCGATGTTATTGGCCTTTGGAGTTTGATCAGGGAGACCATGTTTTCTTGAGAGCCACCCCATGATGAGGATTATATATATTTGTCTAGGGAAGAAAGATATCCCTGAGGTTAATTGATCCTTTTGATATCCTATGAAGGTTTGGAAAGGTTTTTTACCACTTGGACCTACCCTCACAGTTGGACCAAGTGCATGATGTTTTCCATGTGTCATAGACGAGGGGGTACATACATGACCCATCATACACCATCAAATGGGGAAAGCTAGACATTGAGGACATTTTAACATTCTAAGAGTATTCGATGGTGATCAAGGACCTATAAGAGAGGCTTCTGTGTGGATAGACCATCCCCTTGGTTTGAGTTCTTTGGTAGTATGAGAGCACGTAAGAGAGATAATGGGAGTGTGAGAGCTAGATATGTGCTATGCATTCCTACCTTTTTTAGTTTATTATTTTTTTGGGTGAAAATCATTGAAGGATGGAATAATTTAATGGCTACATTTTTTTATTTGTATAACTTTGGAGTATTTTAAATAATAATTTTAGATCCAGGAATTGAGTAAGCATGATATTCCAGGGCTTGGGGAGCCTTGGTGTTGATATATTAAAAATATTAAATATATTATATCACACACATGCATATTTTTAGATTAGACGATCTTCCAATTATTTGAGACCTCTAATGGGAAATATGAGACAATTATTGATTTAGGATCATGTGCTTTACCCTAGGTGCGATATAAATTTGGTCTGTTTTGGATGTTCAGTTGAAGGTGACCATTTGTGGGTGTGTTGTGAATTAATAAAACTAATTAATTAATTCATTTAATTGAAAAAATATCCCTAACTCTCATCTATTTAAGAATTTTTATGCAAAATACATTGGGTTAGTACAATAACCCTAAGAGATTAGAGGATCTAAATAAGAGATATTTTAATGGATGACAATAGATCGTGGAGTAGTGATCATTCTTCAAGAGATTTGTCTTAGCCAATGACATTCCCGGTTCTCACAAAAAATAATGAAAAAGACCGATTCTTCATTAGTAATCAATCCAAAATCTAGATAGGGATCATTATTTGTGGTTTCCACCCTTGATTTTATCTGATAGTCATGGATTTTTTGTATTATTTTATTTCCCTATAATTTTTGTTCTTATAATGGGCCCAATTATTTATTATCTTGTTGCACACTTGATTTCACCCTATTTTTTTTTCATTTTAAAATCATTGGATGAGATCACACCGAACAATGACATTTATCACTTTTTTCATGTTCTTTCCCCATATATTTTTCATATTCTTATTTATTGGCCCATGGGGTCACATTTCAACATTTCCAAGCTTAATTCAAGTGTGGTTGAACCCCTATATTTTTGGAGGATGAATGAAAAAAATATAGATCAATGTTTTGTGGAAGAATCACAGGGGATGTAGGATGTATGTATTGGAAATGAAGATCAGAGGCTAGGTAGTAACCATTGACCATGGGTAAGGCGACGTGGCAATGCTTGAGACATGGGTTACTAATCGGGTAACTAGAATCATTTTTCCATCCATTAGAGGCTGGGAAATGATGTAAATAGGCGGTTAAACTTCAATTTTGGGTGTTTCATGTGAGTCAATTGATGGTGAAAATAACAGAAGAAGTGTCTCTATCATTTGTGTGAAGGAACATTAGATTTTGGAAAATATTTATATACACAACATGTACTGTGGAAAAACACTTGTCATGTAGTCCCCTCTATATGGAGGAAATGGTTTTGGGTGAATTTAAATATCACATGCCTTGTGAACCATCCACAATCCATGTGACATGTGAATAGTGACTTATCATATTCCTTATAAGTATATGAGTATGAACACAACCATGTACATTTGCATGACCAGATTACACGAGCACAAAAAAGTTATTAGACATAGCTAGGAACACGAGCATGGACATAGCAGACATGTATAGAATAAAGTACACATGAATGGGTTGTGAGACAAGTACATACCCTGGGTATCCCATACACACTATTTATGACCTATACACACCATATACCCTTCTATTAGGTTTTCACCATGCACATCTCCTTCATTGAGACTCATATTTGGGCTTATGAGTAACCTATCCTAAGAATTTTTCACATAGAATGTGATGGTGGCCTTTGTTTTATAATACAAGAGGTGTTCTAAGTGGGAAACTTCTTTCAATAATTCTTGGTCAATGGAAGTGATTAGGTTGGATAATCAGAGATATTTTAGAGTTAATAATCCCCTATCGCACCAAGGCATGGGTGCCCTATACTCTTTACATTGGTAGGGTTGGAAATCCATATACAAAATTGGGTATGGGTCATCTATCTACAGAGTAGAGCTTTATAACATTTGAGATCTTATGGGGAGAGGGTCCTCTACTAGAAAACGTTCCCCCTCCACTATGGAGTGTAGTGGCATGGTGTGGTCCCTCTACATGGATTCTTGTGTGGTAACGTGTGGTGTTAAGAATCAGAGATGGACATTTGATAGATGTAATATAACACATCATTATTAGATGGGATGTGGAGTTAGAGATCCCCTTTCTCTTTCACTTGGGTTTATTTCGAGCATATGTAATATTGGGTTTCCTTTACCCTCTTTCCATAAGGGTTGATAAGATTGACTATTTTTTATTACTAGTGATTCCCCTCCTTGGTTTTTAGGGAATCCTATTATGTATGTATATACTCACCCCTACATGGGATTTTCCTATACATGTCGTGACTTATCACTACTATAAAAGAGGCCTTTAACACCACTATAATAGGCCTTTATTAGTGTTAGAATAACTGAATACTAGAGTGAGGTTAAAATCCATAGGCTTTTATCAGTGTTTTTAGAAACACCGATAAAATACACCATTTATCAATGCTAATAAATGAACTAATAAAGGGACCCTTTATCACTGCTACTAAATGTACTGATAAAGGCATCCTTTATCAGCACTTGTAGAAGCGCTAATAAAATGGAATATTATAGTGTGCTGTAATAGAATACTGTATCAAAAGAAACATGGTTTATCGAAGTGTGCTTCAACAGAACACTAAAAAACTAGAAACAACTCAAAAAATTAGAAAAATCAGACACACTTATAGAATTTAAATGAGATTAATTTTATAACACAAAATACAAGAAAAAACACTATTATAGAGAAAAATAATGTACATGAATAAAAGAACAAACCAGCCCTACTTGAGTAAAAGAACACACCCATATACGAAAAAAATTCTTATTTTATTAATAATATAAAGAAATAAATTAAACATAAAGTGTTAATTTTAAACTAAACTTTGAGTCATACCAGGAACACTATGTATTAGATTGTGTTGTAGTAGATTATTGCACATCACACCATTTATTGTTCATATTAAATCATTATCTATGTAAACATTAACTAAAAAAGTATAAGAAAACTTGATAAGGAAATTAATTAAGTAATATAATATAGAATGATGAGAAAATAATTGAGGCTTGTTTTCTTAGTTTTGGTGATGTGATGTGTGTTTTAAACTAAAATGACACTTATATATTGAAAATATACACTTGGAGTAATATTAGTCACATCGTACACTGTATTGAGGTATTAATGATTCCTATATTTCCCAAATGAATTATGGATCATTTTATCAAAGTATCAAAGTAATCTGAATTCATTTCTATAGTTTTGAGTATGTCACTTATGTTTTTTACTAAAATGTCATTTTAAACAAGAAACTTGCACTTTTAGTCATAACTATCACATCATGTGTGGGTTTTATGTGAGACAGATTCCAACACATCAAAAATTAATTATGAATTGTTATATTAAATTATAAAGACAATCTAAGTGCATTTTATCGGTTTTCAGTGAGTGGCACTTTTTGAATAAAAATGTCAATTTTAAATGATAATAGACACTTTGAGTCATAATGAGCACATAATGTATCATATTGAGGTATTATTGATTCCTACACATAAAAAATTACTTATTTATCATTTTACTAAATTATCAAAATAATCCAATCATTTTTCACAGTTTTGATTTTTTCTGTTGACTTTTTTAGTAAAATTAATATCAATTTTAAATAAAAATATGCACTTGGAGTCATTCTGATCACACCATGCATTAGATTAAGGTGATGATGATTCCTACATGTCCCAAATTACTTATGGATCTTTTTCTTAAAGTATAAAAATAATATGAATGTATTTTCTCAGTATTGAGTATGCTACTTGTGTTTTTTACTAAAATATTATTTTAAATTGGAAGCACACACTTTGAGTCATATCGGTCACATCGTGCATGAGTTTTATGTGAGACTAATTCCCACACATAAAAAATTAATTATGAATTATTTTAATAAATTATTAAGACAATATGTGTGTATTTTCCCAGTTTTTAGTTAGTGAAACTTTTTGAACTAAAATGTTAATTTTAAATTGAGAATGGACACTTTGAGTCATATCGGGCACATAGTGTATCAGATTAAGGCGAGGTTGACTCCTACACATAAAAAATGACTTATGGATTGTTTTTTTAAAGAATAAAAATAATCCAAATGAGTTTTATTGATTTTGAGTATGTTAGTTTTCTTTTTTAGTAAAATCAATGTCAATTTCAAATAAAAAGATGCAATTAGAATCATACCAGCCACAACGTGATTCAGATTGAGGTGAATCTGATTCCTAGACATTACAAAAGAATTATGAATAATTTTACTAAATTATCAGAACAATACAAACATGTTTTATCAATTTTGAGTATGTCACTTATGTTTTTTTACTAAAATTTCATTTTAAACTAGAAACATACACTTTAAGTTATACTGGTCACATCATGTGCCGATTTGATGTGACACAAATTACTACACATCAAAAATGACTTATGAATCATTTTTATAAATTATCAATAAAACCATACTATATTTTTTCGATTTTCAATGAGTGATTTTGTGCAAACTTAAATGTCAATTTTAAACTGATAACATACACTTTGAGTTATACCGAGCACATCGTGTATCAAATTGAGGTGAAGTTGATTCATACAATTCAAAAATGTTTTATGGATTTTTTTCCTAAATTATAGAAAAATATTAATTTTTTTGTTCAGTTTTGATTATGTGATGTGTGTTTTGAAATAAAATGTAAATTATAAACTAAAAACATAGAGTTCAAGTCATATCAACCACACCATGAATCAGATTGATGTGTGAATAATTAAGCATGTGATGTGTGTTTTTATTTTAATCATATTCACCAATCCATAAAATAAATAAATGTTCCATTTGGATGGAATAAGAAACCCCATGCTTCCTGAAACAAATCATCCAAAAGAATCATGTTCTCCCTTTTCTAGCTTATTGTATATGATTGAAGAAAAAATATGACTTCCCAAAAATTTGTGTAAAAAAAAACTAAATAAAAATGATAAGGAAATTAAATTAAAAATATTAGATAAAATGGTGAAAAAATTAATTAAATAATTAGTATTTATTCACCTTTTCATGATAATTGTATACATTTTTGACCCATTTCTTTATTGTTGTTATCTCAATTGTAGCCTTGATGTCCAATATATCATGAGCACAAGTATCTTTGAACAAACCACACAAACTTGAGAAAAATAATCCACCTATATAATAAAACATTCTTATGTTAGTAATACTATAAATAAATAAATTAAGTATAGATATGAAACAATACATTAATAAAATGTCAATTTTAAATCTAAATCACACAATTCTAGTCATATTGGGTAAACCGTGTATTACTTTGAGGTATGGTTGATTCCACCATGTATTTGTATCCTATAGTTCATTAAACACTCTGGTTTATCTAACAATATTGTAGTTTGATAACCCAGAATGTTGAATGCATTGGAGAATAAAAATAAAATTTAATTATCATGAGTGAATCATCATTGTTGAGTGCATGATCATAGTACAAGAGTGAATCATCCTTGTTGAAAAAGTAATTTATTACTAGAAAACATTAACCATTAGTGTAGACCTATCATCATTCATTAATTGAACTAAAATAAATATTTAGAAATGAGTTTTTATGGAACATAATAAAATATATCTTACCCATTAACCATCATAGAGAATACAAACTCCATGATAAACCATTTACCTTCTTTGGTGAAAAAAAAATTCAGTGTGACCCATTATGTATTTTCATAAGACACTAAACTCCATTATAAATTTTTTACCCCTTTTGATAGTATTAAACATTAGTATAGAACTTTATAGTAACCAAATGACATGGAAATCTAGTGTATCCATTAATTCATCATGGATTTGTCTATATATTATTGCATCTTGTTGCTTGAGACTCATACTCCATCTCTTATGGACATGAACATATATTTCTTGAACTACTATGAGTAGTACTAATCCCATTCTAGGTACCAGTGATCATTTTTGATGACTACTACTCAGAGCAGTTTAAGAAACATAGAAGATATGGGGGATGAGTCTCAAGAAAAGAATGCAATAATAACTATTTGGGATATGAATCTAGTGAGGATGACAGTTGTCTCCTTAAAACTTTTTAAATTACCAAATCATAATTTAAAATTTCAAATCTCATATCAAAATTCTAAAAGGTCCCTAACACTACCATTACAACATAATCACCCCCACTGAGCTACACTGACTCTAATCTATGTTACTAGTCTTTTTCCCTCTCCTGTATCTCAAATAAAGGAGCTCTATATCCACCGAGGTTTTTGTGTAGGTTATGAGTATAAAAACAAACAATAAATACTAACTGGGCCCCTAAAATATAAAAAATGTATATATTTGAGTATATGATCAAATTAGTAACACTCAAAATACACATGTAAGTCATGTTACTGGGTATTAACCATGACACCATGATAATAAAATGTGCCTACTTCATTTAATACCAGTGAATTATACTAATCATACCATAAGTTTAAACTATGGTTGTTCCCTAACATTAAAATCATTCCACTAATAAGAGGTTAATATTTGAATCATGGAAGGAGAAAAAATTATTTATCTCCCTCTGGAAATAACCACATCACAGGTACCATGAGATTCGACCTCAGTCCTATAACATCCAAGACTATCCCTCAGGGATAACCATCACATGTACTTATTGAATCTAAATCATGAAATGGGTATAACATATCCATTTTTATTAAGAAGTTAATTTTAAATATGGGGAAGTATTAACATAATTCTTTCCCTTAGGAAGGAACCACACAATGGGTTCCACAATACATTAGTTAAACCTAAATTTTGAAAAATCATAAATAAGAACAAACAACAACAAAAATGTCACATCACCTTCACCCTATCCCTAAATGAATTACTAATATATCTATAGTAACTCACATTCTAATTTACCATACCTATACCAAACATAATACCCATCATATTCTAATATAAAAGGAAAATTATTTTTCTCACATCCACACAAGTATTTCTCGAAGAAAAATATTGTAATCATACAATGATAGGTATATTAAAAATCATTTCAAATAATATCAAGTTATTATTCAAGAAAAATATTATAAGGAATGATTTATAAAAATTTAACAAAAAAATTAGTTACATATTACATTTAATAGAATAATTTTCAAAAAATTTACTATAGAGAACAAATTATTAGATAAGTAAACAAAAAACCTTAGTTAAACAATTAGTAAAAAATGTATACAAAGGTAAAAATGAATAATTACTAAATAAAATTCATAGAATTTATCCATTTTATAAAATTATAATGTCTAGAAAAAAATCATGTTACATTTTATAGTAATTCATATATTTTCCCCAGTCAAAAAATTATTTATAAATGTGTATTGGTTCATTTTACAATATAAAGATTATTAAAACAATATTTGTATGTGATTATAGTAAAATAATTTGAAGAATATATTTATCCCATCAACAAACACACACACACATTATGACACATTTCATCTAAAAAATAAAATATGAAATACATATAAAAAAACTATAACTAATCAAGTATAATAAACCTAAAATTCCTTAATCAAATAATAAAACATGATAATCACATAAATATTTCTATTCTAGCATGTGTAATAAATAATAATTGATCAAGATTCTATATAACCCATGTTTTCTCAAATATAATATAATTAAAACCATTTTATGTCATTGATTATTTTCAAAATCAATTTAAGACCCTTATCGATGGAGTTATTTAATTAGTATTGAAAATTTTAATCCATGAATAAGATATTTCAACAGTTAAAAAACTATAAATTCTCTATTTCCAAAAAATACTCTAAAAGACATACATTATAAACTCTTGCATATCCTACATGATATAAATATTGTGAAATTAATATAGATAAACTTATCCTTAAAGGAAATAATGAAGGAATTTATATATTTAATGAGAAACTATTTGTTACATCTAATTAGAACAAAAAACTAAAGAAAAATCTATCTAAAAAACAAAATAAAACCCAACAATTATTATTTTTAATTTTTTTTATCCCATGTATACTCTAAACCTAATCATATTCAAAAATAACCTAAATGAAATTATAATTATTCCTTCTAACATATTACATTTCAGAAATATAATTCTATAAACCTAAGTGTTCATTTTATATCACTCTAATAAAAAAATATTTCAGAAAATACAAAAAAATAATATAAAATAATAGAAGGTGATAATAAATATTGTTTGAACGAAATTTCATTAAAAAATTACATTAAATTTAAATGCATATAATATTAACATATGTATATAAAATAATATACCTATCAATGTAGAATTTTTTTGAAAAAAGTAAGGAACATGTGAAATAAAAATAATTGTGGTATATAAAATATGAAGCACACATCCCATTTATATTTTCCATCACTCGAGTTAAAATATATCAAAAATATATCAAAAATATATCATATATATCATATATAAATAATTCTAACCAAATTCTGTTTTGATACATTTTTTAGTTAGTAAAATTGAAATAGGTGATGAGAGAGTCCAAAAAGAGAGGGATTCAAACCCTCGGTAAACAAAGGCCTACAAAGCAGTTCCAATGCTATACCAAATGAAGAAAAAAAGAAAGTTCATTTTCAACCCCAATTGAAACTTTCATTGGAACTTACAACAAGAGATACAAATCATAAATGATAAAATAAATTTCTAGGGTCTCATCACAGGCCTGACAACAGCACAAAAAACTTAATGAATCCAATCATATGTGATTCAAAGTTAGTATTTAGCTGACATCCTTGGTTCTCCATGGGAGAAGAGAAATGGGGCTTGTCATGGTTTAGAACAATAAAAAACAAAAACCGTGGAACCCAAAAAAGTAATCTATAAGAGAGGAAAAGAAGAAAATAACATGCCTTGGATTTTAGCCTTGACTCATATGAGATAACATAGAGGAGGAGCATTGGCTATAGGGGAGTTCCGTGAGAGCTTTAGAATTGGGACTAAATTAGTCACAGTTAGGGTTATTTTAAATAGACCAAGGACATTTTTATAAGCGATTGCAAAAAAGCACTGATAAAGATACCTTTTATTAGTGCTAAATTAATAAGCACTTGTAAATCTATATCTTTATCTGCGTTAAAACTTTAGCACTGAAAAAGGATTTAAAATTATAATTATAAATAATTTTTTTAAATATATTTATATATTTATTTATTATAATTTTATAATTACTTAAATATATAATTAATTATTTATAATTACATAAACACTTTTTTAAATATATAAATATAAATATAAATATAAATATAAATGTAAATATAAATATAAATATAAATATAAATATAAATATAAATATAAATATAAATATAAATATAAATATAAATATAAATATAAATATAAATAAAAAATAAAAATAAAAAAATATAGTAAATATATTCATTATTTAAATATATTTATAAAAATTTTATAATTATTTAAATATATAATTATTTATTTATAAATATATGAATACTTTTAAATCATAATATTTATATATTTATATCATTATATATATTTATAATATTATATACTTATATAATGAAGAAATATAAAAATAAAAATAAAAATAAAAATAAATATAAAAAAATCTTGTATATTCATTATGTATATAAATTTATTAAAATTTATAATTATTTAAATATAAAATTAATTATTTATAATTATATAAATATTTTTTTAAAAAAAATAACGTTTATTTGTTCATAATAATTATAAATATATTAATTTATAAATATAGTAAATATACATTTATAAATATATTTATTTATAACTATTTATTTAAAAATTTATTTTTAACATTATTAATGAATATAAAATCTTAAATACAGACATTTTAAAAAAGAGTGAAATTGAATAATTAAAAATGATTAAACTTTAAAAATATTGATAAAATGGATAAGTTTTATTAATTAAATATAAATTATTAATAAAATATGGATATATATTGATGTAAAGATGAATACATATTGAAAATACCAAAAAATAGTAAATAAATAAATAAAAATAAATAATAGAAAATGATTAAATTCAAAAAAAATTAAAAATGAATAAATAATACCTAATTTTAGTGATATTAAAAATAAATAAATAAAATTTACCAATTAAAAACATAATATATTAAATGTATCGTGTTATAATGAAATTCTAAAATATATTAATTTTTGAATAAATTATATAAATATTAAATGTACGTGTTTCTATATAAGATTTCATTAATTGAATAAATATTTATGTGTGTGAATTATATATAAAAATTTATTAATTAAGTATATGTATGTGAAATCAATGTAACACACGCTTGATAATGTTAAATTGAAAAATCAAACAACATTAAAAACGAATAAGACATTAATATGTTTTTAATTATTATATTTTATTCATTTTCTATATATTTATATTTAATATATATTATTTATTACTATTTATAATTAATATATATATATATATATATATATTAAACTTATTCATTTTTTTTGATAATTATTTCATTAATAAATTTTTAATAATTTTGTAATTTATTCATTTTTGTTTTTTTGTATAATTATTACAATTTATTCATTTTTATTATTTTTTTAATTATTACATTTTTTTATTTTATACATCTATATTTAATATATACTATTTATTAATATTTATAATATATATATATATATATATATATGTATATTAAATATATTCATTTTTATCAATAATTTTTTAGTTAATAATTTTTTAAATATTTTTCTTAATTTACTCATTTTTAATTTTTAATTTTTGAATTATTTCATTTTATTCATTTTACATATCTACATATTTAATATATACTATTTATTAATATTTATAATTTATATTTATGTATATTTAATTTTTTCATTTTTATGAATAATTATTTAATTAATAAATTTTTAATATTTTGTTATATTTTTTTATTTAATTGTTTCATTTTATTCCGAACAATTATCAGCATTAAAAAATATGTAATAAAGTATATCCTTTATCCACACTAAAAATAATGCACTGATAAATTATACCCTTTATCAATGCTAAAAATAAAGTGCTAATAAAGGGTGACTTTTATCAGTACTACATAAAAGCATTGATAAAGCTTACTCTTTATCAGCACTAAAGAAAAATCACTGATAAAGGGTACCATTTATCCGGGTTTTTACACTGATAAATGACACCCTTTATCACCACTTTTTTTAGCATTGATAAAGGACACCTTTATCAGTGTTTTTTTCTAGCACTGATAAAGCCCAACATTGTTAAAGGTCTATTTTGTAATAGTGTATGAAGATAATAGGTAGATCAATGGTGGTTTTGGTAGAGAATAATGGTTCTTAGTATTGAATATGTTTTGTGGTTGGTCTTGGATATTGGATTCGAGCTGTCTTCAGTCTTTCACTTTATTCTAGTTTTTTTGGTTGAGACATATTTTCTGGTTGGGTGTTTATTTTTCCCCCTTATATATTTTTTATTACACTTATATACTTTGATGATTATACTAGAGATTATCCCATACATGGTTTACAATCTAAATGGTTCTAAATTTTATTATATCTTTGCACTATTGGATGAAGCTTGTTGTGTGCATGTGTAAAAGTAATTTAGGGTAAGGCCTACCATTTTAGTGTTATTCCAACTCATCGCTTGTCGCCAGCCCCTGGACTATTGGAGGCGGGCTTGGGGTGTCAAACATGGATCACCACCATCCAAATGGCCCTTGGTGGGTTCGGTCATGACAAAAATAGAATTTAAAGAATGTATTTCAAATATTTTTAAACTTTAAAGAGAGAGCATGAAGGAAAATAAAAAAGAGCTATCAACAAACTATCAAGAATCAGTGCTTGAAGAAAATTCCAAGTTGATAAAAGAGATCGATGATATAAAGAAGTTACTTTATAAAGAGGAAAACCTCTCCATCAATATTTAATAAAAGATATAGGTGAAGGATAAATAATTTGATCTTTTTCAAAAAAAACCTATGTTGGGACTTTTTTGTTCTTTTTTTATATTTTAGGGTTTGAATATTCCAATTCCTTGAAATATTTTATGTTACTAATAATTTCATGGAAATTTTTTATACAATTACTCACTACCTTTTTATTATATCCTGATTTATAATTCTTTGAATTTTATAACTACTTTTTCATATGGAAGATAAGAGTATTATCTATATTTTATTTAACTACAACAATGTTCAAATCAATATCTAAATGTTCTTAGTTTTGGTCTGAATTTGCTATATTCTTTTTTGGTTATACGAAAATTTTTGGTTTATAGTTTAATTTTTTTATTCTATGATAGCTTGAGTTATATAGCTATATATTTTTTGAAACTTATTATAATGGAAAGATAATACATTTATCTATATTTCATTCAACTTCAAGGAAGGATGAAATTTCCATTTATTTACCCTAAAAATAAACTAAATCATGTGATTTCAAGTGACCTCATGAGTTTTTCTAAGTGACCACATGTTTTTTTAAAGTGACTTCATGTGTTATTTTAAGTGACAATAGGTTTTTAGTTGACCATATGCATATTTATTTAAGTAACCACATTATATGCCAAAGTTACAAGATGATTATTTTTCAAACCAACAGTAAGTGTATATCAGAACCTACTTTGAGAAACAAATCTATTGTATGATGAAATCTCAAGTGAACCTACTGCATGTTGAAATTTCAACTGATTGTACTCTATATGGTAACTCAAGTGACTACATGTTATATTTTCCAAACTTTCAGTATGCTAAGCACACATCATATGAACATACCACATGATTTGATGTCATGGTAACTTAATCGAATGAAAGACATATACCTAAGAGTCACTCGATATTCACAGGTTTTTCAATACTTTATTTTTTCTAAAATATAGATTTTTTTATCAAGCTCTATTTTTTATTAATTTTAATAATATTTTTTAATTCATTCTTATATTAATTATTTTAAGTAATTTATTATTTTCTAAAATACATATATATTACATAAAAGCCTTATGAATAATTTTTTAGTATAATTTAAATATATTTATTTGGTGTTATTATTTATTTTTTGCATATACATACAATATATATATATATATATATTTATATTTTAAGTTGATTTCTTTGTCTTATTTTGTGGCATTTAATATAATATAATTAAATTTTGAATAATTACACGCTGCATTAAATTTGAAAGTTTTTTAAAATTTTAATTATAATAGTAAAATTATCTTATGATTTTAATGGGATTTATTTTAACTATTATTTTGGATACTATTTAAATTATTTACCAAGTAATTCTAATTATTTTGAATAAGTATTTATGTTTTAAATTTAATTTTTTTTGTTACGATTGTTCTAGAATGATAATTTTCTCTATCTTGGGTAATTATAAAGTTTGAATTTAAATTACTTTACCCAATTGGAGATTAGCATATTAGTTTTACATATCCTATTTAATGGATTTGAGATACATTAAAATCACACATAATTATGAGAACATGATCTTTCTAGAAAAAATAGTTTTAATCTAAACTTTTTAGTTCTATATAAACCAAGTCTTGTGTTATCAAGCTTTCATTTACTGGACATATTTTCAAGAGCTAAATGAAAACTTATAAGGCTTTTATTAGTGTCTTAAAGAGACGTCCTGATACATTACTCAAGAACAAATACCTATACTTATTTCATTTATCTTTTATTTCATCCTGGTTTGTTGTGTATATAACACTATTTGACATCTATCTCACATGATCTCACTTTTAGTTTATGATTTTACATTTAAAAGAGTTTTTTACTTATCATTGGGTTGTGACTCTAAGATTATAAAGTCAGGATCATTCAGGTAATGGATCCTATAGTCTAAAATTAGTGTTGCAATTGGGTTGTGACTCCCCATAAAAAAGTCAAGGGCATTGGTTATAATTTCACTAGAAAATTTAGGTTGTAATCAGGTTATGATTACCCTTTAAAAATTAGTTTAGTGAACAATGTATCTCTTGTAAATTATAGAGGTATATGAGTGGACTAGGTCCAATTTTGACCGAACCACTATAAAAATTCCATGTGTTCTTTAATTTATTTTCCTCCATTAATTAACTTTTTAATTAAATTTATAATAATTTTTATCTGGTTAATTTGTTTAATATGATCTATTCACCCCCATCTAGACCATATTCTGTTACTCTTTCCAACCTAACAATTAATATCAGAGGCTAACCCTATTATGATTTATTGGTTTAAATTTGTTTTATTTTTACTGATAGGAATAATTGGTATCAATAGTTGACCTTATTAAGGATATATTAGTGTTACTGTTTATATTCATGCTATCAACCATCTGGTATCAAGAAATTATTCCTCTTGGTTATAGAGTATGTTTTATATATTTTATTGTGAAAAACCTTTATTAAACTTTAAATTTTATGTGCAATATCTTTATAAAGATAGGAATGGATATAATTCAATCATGGATTCATTATAATCCACTTCACTTTAATGGAAATGATTATGGTCATTAGAAATCTAGACTTTAGGCATACCACAAGTTATTAAGCATAAAACATAGTAAATCATGGTAAAACCATAAAACTACTAGAATCTTACCTAAATACTCTTATAGGAAACAATGACTCTAAATATGTTATTAATTTCAAAGTAGTAAATATTTTACATTGTGCTATTAACAAAAGTGTGTTTACTCATGTTTATAAATGTAAGAAAACTCCTGAGATTTGGAATATTTTATAAGTAACTCACCTTGGATCAAACAGATTGATTTTAACTAAGCTTATAATTCTTGGAGTTGAGTGCCAAGATTTCAAAATGGGTGAAGATGAAATTATTAACAAGATGTTCCACCAATTCATAATAATTGTGAATGGAATGAATTCTCTTGGAGAAACATTTGAAAATACAGTACTAACTGAATAGTTATAATAGAGATACCCAAGAAATGGAATGAAAATAAGGCCACCATCGATGAGAGAAAGAAATTCAGAGTAAACTATTGATGAATTGATTGTATCACAACTTCAGTATAAAATTAAACTAAAGAACACGACTAAAGAGGAGACAACAAAAAGAAAAGTTGTAGCTTTTAAATTTGTAATTTTTTTATACTCAATCTTCTAATTCATAACTAGAGTATAATGAAAAAGTATATATGGATCATATTATGAATGAAATCTATAAAAAAATGAGAAAAGAAAGGATTCAAGAACTTATTTAGAAAAAAGCATAAAAAAACAATCACAAGGGAGATAAGAAAAGAAAGTAGTAATTATAATACTTCAGATTTTACTTTTTTTGAGTATAGAAATAAAGGGTATATGAATCTTGAATTCCTAAAACTAAATAATAAATTAACATACAAAAAGAAGGAGAAAAATGCTTTGATTAATATAATAGTATTAAAGAAAATAATGAAAACGTTTTTTGCGAATAAAATGCTTTTAAAAGTGAATGAAAAACTAAGGAATACATCTTATACTCATCATTTTAATGTTTATGATGATTTGAAATTGTATGAATATTTAAATTAAAATTTAAAAAAGGAAGCTGAAATTATTTAGCAAAGTTTATCTACTTTTATTCAATGTCATTAATAGTATCTTAAAATGAAATATTTGAATAAATTAAATAAAAGAAAATATATTATTTCCTATGACATGAGATTACCTAAAATTTATTGAAATCATTTTGTGAAAAGTAAAAATGGTTGTACTTATACTATTACATGTTTTCAATGTGGCATGAAAGGACACTGTGAAAATGATTGGTCTATTAGATTTAATCATTATTTGGGATTTAATAAGACTCATATTTATAAATCTTTGATATCTAGAGTTTCATAAAATTCTTGTTTAAGATATAATTTTTTAATAATATGATTGGACTCAAAGTAGCTTGGGAACCAAAATTCTCAAGTGATTTATTTTTGTATAAAAAATTCCTTAGATTTTGATCGCACAATTTTCACAAGCCATGGTAAAAAATAATTTTCAAAACCTCCTAACATAGCCTAGTGGATGAAAAAGGTCATCTCTCAAGAAGTACGGTTTGGAAGCTTCCCTATCCTAGAACTTATAAATATTTTTTTTGTTTTTGTTTTCTTTGTTTTTAAAATATGGGATCCATGAGTGGTGGTTATTTGATATTTTTATTAATGAAAAATAGAGAAAAAATGGAAATATAAGAAATAATGGTTTCAGTAAAGGGAAACACCCCTGGATTCAACTTTGTGATCCTTCCCTATATCACAAAATTTACCATTTGATTTTACTCTCTATGTGTTCCAATCGGCTACACAAAACCCTGCTACTTATATTTTGTGAATGGACATTACACTCAAGGTGAATACCCTAAGTGATTATCTAACCACTCTCTCAAATGGGCCATAATCATGATCCCATTTTCTATCCAAATCACTACCCCCATCATAAAAAATTCATTTGAATAGTGGTAAAGGAAATAATGTTCAGTAATGAGAAAGAAAATCCAAATGCGAGAGAAATGAGGTATAATCATCTCCTCAGCCTCTCACAATATAGAGATCCTCTTAATAAATTTGAAATAATATTGTTGAGTGAATGGACTCTATATAGTTGGATTCATTTAAAGGGTGATATGTGGCTTGGCCTATCACCATTGATGAGAGATTAAAAGATCACAAGACATCATAGTGAGATACATAAAGAATAGGGGGGATAGAATTAATATCATAATTAAACTAAATAAGGATTATATTTAAAATGAAATTGAAAAAGGAGAATATAGAAGAGATTGACTATGATCACTAGATACCAAATTCTTTAAAATGGGAGATAGGGGAATTTTTTTTAAGTAGTTCCTAACCTTGATTTTAGAGCAGTGAGTTCTTTCCTTTGATGGTTTCCATGTGTCATGGTCTATAGTCAAGGCAGATTCAATTGAGCATCTTCTTCCAATGATTGCGTGTCATACATCTTCAAGAACATTTTGAGTAGAAAAATTCTCATGCTACATGGATCCACTAGAAATGTTTGAGAATAATATAGTGGAAGTGATTCCTATTTAGACCATTAGTGGAAAGATATCCGTGATTAGGTCTCGACATTATCACATTTGGTTCTGCACCCACACTTGAATTTCTTTGAACATGCATTTTTTTGTGGCGTGCCTATAAGGTTAGGCTTCAATGTTGGGCTTATTATTTTTTAAATAATGATTTTATCCATAAAGATAGATTCTTCACACTCATGAAAAGGTTTAAATGGTCACCTATAAATAGAGAACTAAAATTGCTCATAGTAATTCATCCAATTGCTTCACTCACCTTCCAAAATTCAACTCAACTTGGGTCATATTCACCTCAATAGTGGAGTGGATTGGATTTATTGCGGCATTTCAATGGGAACCTCATGTTTATTTTCTTATAGGATTAAAACCAAAACCATGGAGTACATTGAGGTCCTATGGGTCTTTAAATACCTTCATTGTGAAAGGAAATACAATAAACAATTAATATATTTTTTTCTAGCTAAATAAAATTTTATAGATGGTGAGGTTGTGGCAAGATTCTGATTCAGATTTGGGGGTTTAATTTTTACTCATTGGTGATGTCACATTTAATCTTATAATTTTACATGGAAAACTAGGTCTTCATCAGTGATGCTTGACATATATTTCTTCAATAGAGGTGGTGCACGAGTTTTGTATTTTTCATGTTCATCTAGGCATGAAAAAATTTAACATGGGTGAAAAGAATTAATTTATTATCTGAAGGCCTGTGATTTAGTTTCTTCACCCTGGAAGGCATGATGGTGGAAAAAATAGGATAATATAAAATTTGGGTTCTTTATCAGATCTTGAAAAATAGGAGGTATGGGAAATTCAGTTTTTAATGTGGGTGTCACACATGAGTTTGTTTATGGAAAGAACAATAGATCACATGAATCACTTTGATATTGGTCGTCTTCTTCAGGCTCAGTTTGAGTTGGTATAATGGGGTACAAGATCTTTAGGAGATGACAATTGTACTCTATTTGGAACATTCAGGTGTGGTCAACTTATTTAGTAGATGACCAAATCTTATTCCAAGTCAAAACTAGTGGTAGGTTTCTTCTTGACAGTAGGCTCTAGTATGGCCATATAGTAGGCAGAAAAAAGTAAAGGCCACAAGAGGTTGTTAATGGATGGTTGAGAGAAGATTCCACATAATACGGCTCATGAAAGGTTATAGTGGAAGTGGATGTAAAGGAGGTTGGTTTTCATGGTAAGTTTTCCATGGTCACTTAAGTAACCATAGAGGAGGTTTGCGATAGGTTAAGTGGAGAGGGTGGATGCACGATTGGTTCCTTTGCGGTAACTTAAAAGTAGTGACGCCGTCACTTCAATTTTCACATGACGTCACTTAAAATTATCTTGTGGTTTTCCCCATGCATTGTAGCTTTTTCATCATGTGATAGCTTTGTGGGCATGGTCACTTAAGTGACTATGCTTCCTTGCATATTATTTAACCCACATTTCACAAAAAAACCACATTTCGTTATAGTATTTTATTTCAATTAATTAAAAAAATAAAATAATCGAATAAAAATTATAGAATTCTTAAAATTAATTTCGAATTAATTAAAATCAAACAAATCAATTAAAAATTTCCAAAACACAATATTTTTCAACATTTAAAATTCTCATTTATTTCCAGATTTGAAAATTGAAATTCATAATTCTCTTTTTGAAACAATTTCATTTTATGGATTTTCATTGAATTAAAAAATGAATAAACCAATTAAAGCTTAAAATAATTCAATTTAATAATATTAGTTCCAGATCTAATCACACAATTTTAAATTTAATGTATGTATTTCATTTAATTTAAAAAATATTTGAAAGAATTAATACTAAAAAAGTAATCCATTTAAGAATTTAATTCTAAAAATAAAGTATTCCATTAAAAATAAATATTAAAGCTCATTTTTAATAATGTTAAAATTCTTAAAAAGTCTTTTTGATAATAATTTTACCCAATATTTCTTTAATTAATGGGGTAATTTCAAGGAATAACATAATTTTTCTTGAATTTTTTCCCACATCAGTCCCCTACACATGATCTATTGCACTCCCAAAAAATTTTATCATTGAATTTCATTTATTCAAAAAGAAAAAAGGGTTATCCTACCTATATATAAACAAAAAATATAAGGATAAAAGAAAACATAGATTAATACATGGTTTGAAATATCATGCCTAAATTTGAAATTCAATTCACTCCTCACTTTAATATAATCAAAGTTCCAATTCCATGAGTGGATAAAATCATATTTAAGTGAAATAAAAGTTTTACTAATAAGAACTTCCATTTTACCTCTCTCCTAAGTTTTATCAAACAAGATTTCAATTTTTTAGTTTATTGATACAACTCAAATGATTTGTTATAATCCCATTACCACTTCATGAGTTCTATATTCCCATCAAAAAAATGACTTCATTTTTGACATATGATCACTTTATTTATTTTTTATAACTTTTCCCTACCATGCATGTTCAAATCACTATGAAAATGCACTTATTTAAATATGTATAGAGGGATTAAACTCACAAACCTAGTAGAATTGTCTCATATATTCATTATGGGTCTTAATATATCATTTTAATCAAGGTTCAAAGGAATTATATCAATTTAATTTGAGTTGGATCCTTAAGGTTTTCTTTTTCATAGAGTTCATGTTGCCTCAGATTAAGTTAAAAATCATAGTGACTTTATGTTATAATTCTGATTCCATAAAAATACTTTCACTTAAATTCCATTTCCTAGTTATAAGACCCAAAATTTTATAAATACAATGAAAATTCACTAAATAATCATTTATGTCTAACAAATTCAGAGTTAGAGAATTCCTCAACTTTAGCATGGTGTTTTCAAACTATGTTGTGTAGCAATTAAGTTTAGGGAAGTTTTTGAAAATCAAAACAAAAAAATTACAGAGATATTTATTTACTAAATCTACAATAAGAACAATTTTTTTATTTTTATGTTTTTTTAAATTATTTACTTACAAATTTACTAAAAACTCACTAAAAATAGTAATCAATTTTTTTTTCAAATATTCTAAAATTGTCCACAAAAAGAATTTAAAAATACTATACACAGGTTTGAATCTCCTCACCCACAATTATCAATGACACTAACCTCAATGTTTTTCAGCATGAATTTTATTAGTAAATTTCAAATTATTAATTAGCTATGTAAAAAAATGATAAGGATTGAAACAACCTAATGTTTATTATCCAGCAGGTTTGAGTGAAGCTCCTCCCTAGGTTCACTTTTAGAAAACAGGATCTATTCTCCTAATTTGATATCCACTTAGGGAAAACCTATTGAAAAAAGTTAAGCATTATTTTTTTTATAAAAAAGTAAAGTAAAGAAAATGAAAAGGAAATAGAAGGGAGGAGAGTTATGGGTTTAACCCCACAAGAGGTGTTAATATTTATACAATCCATAGTAATTTTTATTTTCAATTATCCCCAATTTTTTTGCAAGTTGATCTCATGTGGTAAGAACCACCACATCCATGTTCTTCTATAATCATTAATCTTTACTTCTTAGAGGTACCCTTTGATAGAGTACTCCTTATCCACCCCTAATCAATGTGGTGTATTATATTAAGTAGGGGTTGACTAATCAGGTATGGGGTTCCCTGATCTCTTCCACAATAGTCATGGATTTTTCCTCTTCTAGTGGTTGCTCCACCCAAGTTTTTTAGATAGGTTCAAATAAGGGGGATTCAACAAATGATTCACATTGAAAAAAATCATAAAAAAGAGAGTTTAAATAAAAATAACCCCTTCATATACAATAAATTTTACTTCTGTTTCTTTATGAGGGACCATTAGGAATTCTTCTAATAATGTGCCTCCCTACAATTGATGTTTAATGTGAGTTTTAGGGGGTTACTGATTCTCTATAAGTACTGGGAGTATTTGTACTTCACCAGGCACTTCTCATATGTTATCTAATTTAAATTCACCAAGAATGGATTCAAGAACTCTATCAAAGTAATCTTCATCCATATCCTCTTAGTTATCATCTTGGGTATCCTTATCATAAATTTCCCGAAGCTCAAAATTATCTTCTAAGTTAGCTAACTTAGGTTCTACATATTTTGCAAGGGTAAGAAAAAATTATGCTGGTTTAGGAATATGAAAATTAGGGAGATCAAGTTATAGAAAAGATTTGGAAATATAAAATAAGATTAAATATTGATTGAATATCTCATATGACCCAATTTGAAACTCATATTTCTCATAAAACACCCTTGGAATGTCATTTTCAATGCTTGTGGATTATTATTATTCAATTATAACCTCAAAAAATACACTATATATCCTTCATCATCATCATGCAGAATAGGAATTAGTTGGGATGAGTCTAAAAAATTGTAACTTGGGAGATTATAAGACAATTTAGCTTATAAAAATTTAAAATAAAATATGTTCAAATTAGTGGTATCCCCCTCATCAATTTCATTATGTTGGCTATTTTCTAGGTACAATTCCTTACTGAAGTTTCCTTGTGTGAATGAGGGAGGAAATAGGCATTCTAGAATTTCCTCAAATATGAGCTCAAGGTGCATTATCTTTATTTTCAGAATCTAGAATCTATGACCAAGTTTCTAATTTTTTACATAAAATAAAAGGGATTTGAATAGAAAATTTATATGCAAATAAAATCATAGAATGAAATTTTGGAAATAGGGACTCCCTCAACAATTTCATCATGTAGCTTATTTACATTGTACACCAACTTTGGGAAGATGTGTTTAGGGGTATGTAGTGGAAGGTCTTATGATTATAAAAACTCCCCCTCATATTCATAAACATATGATTGGAAAAAAACTAGGGGCTATAACTCTTAAACTTCTTAATGTTATCTTAGATTTTGAAGAGTGGATGTGAATTCACCAGGCAGGTTCTTCAACTCTTCCATTATGGGTATTTCATCCTCCTTTTCTTCCTATACTGGGGGATATTTGTTGATCCGAGCCAGTTTATCTATCAATTATTGAATCCCACTCCCAATTATTTATTCTTCTCTATTTCCTCCCAAACCATAATGGTTGTGCATTGGTTTTTGTGGTTGTTTCTCCTCGTAGAGAAACCGTGGGAATGTGAACTGGAAAAAAGATTGGTGATCCATTAGAGAATGGTCTCACTTTAGTAATTTTTCCAGTTTGAATAAAGAGAGAAAAAATAATAAATAATAAATTAAAAATTTAATTAAAAATTTATTTAGTGTAATGACATGAGCTTCTGAACATAGACAAAAATCCAAAGGAATTTTAATTTTTTCATTTATTGGATGAGATTTTTTTAAAATAGAGATTCAGAATATAATTATGAGAGTTATAACAATTCAATGAGTTGATTTGTTTATTTGGTTGAAGGCCTAATAAGTCCTTTGGATGTCTCATAGAGTTTTGGAAGCACCAAGCCCAAAAAATTATGTTTTGGAGAGACTGTATAGTGAACATGGTTTACATGAAATCGTGTCCCCCCAATAGGAAATAATATACCTACTATAGAGGTACAAAAGTTTCCCACACAGGATGCGCACAGTTAGTCCAAACCATGCACCTATCTCATACAACTAGTGTCATTTGGGCAGTACCTAAACACTATTCACCACACGGTTGGCACATGGTTTCCAAATCGTGTTGCCAGCCCATACGGGGTGCCTCAAGTGCCCAATAAAGGGAGCACGATTGGCATAGTTTGATAAACCATGTTCCATGTCCATGTTTAAAAAAATTAAACTAAATAAAAATAAAAATAAATTAAATCTTAATACCAAAATCTACCCCTCCTTTTATCCCTTGGCTTGAGATGCACCTCACCCCATCCTCTATAGGCCGCGTGATGCACCCCTCTTCATGACCTCCTCCTTCGTTTGTTATTTCAACCACAATTCTCCTAACTTATCATCCAAATATTCAAGGAAAGGCCTTACAATCCTTTATCTATCCTAGGTTGGTGGGTTTTCCTCTATTTCTCACCCTAATTCAGTTTAGCTGAACCCTAGTGTCATGACCCCCTCCCCACAAAATGTACCCCTCCTGGGTTGGCAATGTGAGAAGGGAGATAATGACCCCCGAGTCCCACCTCTTGTAGGATTCGGGTTGACTAATAACATTGAGGGTATAGTAAACACACAAATGAGAGGCATTAACCTCTAAGAGAGAACATGCCGAAGAGAGAGATAAGATATACACCAACCAACTCCAACTCAGAACTGAAATATAAAAGAAAACCAAAGTGCACATATGTAATTTCATGAAAAACTACTACAAATGGCAGGGAAAAAACTGAAAGTACCGAAAATAATGTAAAAACAACAGCAACCACAAGCCTGAACAGCTCCTGCAAACCCAAGCTCGTAGAAACCAGCTTGATCTCCAACCAGCTTCAAGTGACCTGAAAAAAAGTTTATATATACATAGGGTGAGTATAACAGTATACTCAGTAGGATCCTCCCTGGAGCCTCTCGTGAAAAAGTAAAGAAAGCATGCTAAAGAAGAGTAAAAAACATGTGAAAATAACTCATCACCTAAACATGTATACTATGTTCCCAACCTCACTATGCATACTCTAACCAAGTAACACATACAATAGTATATAATATAATAAAGAATATCAAGGGTACCCCGCTACTACTTCCCCACTAGTTTTCTGCTTTGCCCCAATGTCGTACATCGTAAGCATCTCTCTCCAAAAATTCTTTCCCACAGACACCTAGGAGAAGCACCACAATATGAACCTCATGCAAAAAAACCACCACGTCCATACAAGAAAGTAACCAGGTAGTTTTCGGGAGCCACCATATCTCACATAACGTGTATCATATGTCGGGTATTATACCTCAAGCCATTACAGCCCATACACCGAGTAAGGATCCTCAAGCCATCATAACCTATACACGTTACACATATAATAGTATATGGGAAACTATATCCAAAATATATGTGTGTGAATAACCACAAGCCATTACAGTCCTCTACACACATATATAGGGAAACTAACCGCAGTGCCTACCAGCACAAGTAACTACCAAGAGAAGAGAGCGGGGCCAAAGGGGGTAGTCATCCATCCATCCTCCCATCAGAATATTGGAGAAAAAATCCTTAGGGATAAAAATCCCTGGGGTGTCAGTTTCCCTTACTGACAGGGTGGAGTAGCGTATAGAAACACAAAAAGTACAAAATATATTATAGCTTGCAACCACACTATGAGAATAACCTAGTCTTAGACTCAACTGCAGCTAATGTCTCTCGAACTCTGGGTTGATACTTCTAAGACTTGGTATCCTAAATGAACATAACCATTTAAAGATATTTAATACATTATTTCATTACCTTTTTATTAGTTTTACTTTAGGTTAATTAATTATTTTAACATTAATTAACCAATGACAATTCCACATTAAATTTCATTATCATCACACCCAAAGTCCACAGTCCCTTTAAAATTACAACCTCATAATTATGTTCCATCAAACTCCAACCCCAGGGGTTTACACAATTTATTCAATTATTCATTACAGAATTACTTTCCCACATTCCATGTCATTCTAGAAAAACATTATATGCTACTAAACACAAGGGGGCTCAACACGGTGAGTAGATGTACTACCCGTAGAGTTTTTTCCGCCTATAGAAAGAGCGTAGGACAATCCTCCCTTGAGAAGATAAACACAGAAACCACATGGGTACCCCGCGCATCTTCGCCTCTTTTGGAAGAAGGGTAAGCAAGAACAGCTGCCTTAGGCAGTGGGGAAAATTAAAAGATATAATCAAACAAAAATAAACAACAAGCGTCCAAAAATCACATCCATCCCATCCCATCATCCCTCAAAGTCCTCCCCAACACCCACATGCATAAACTGATGCATCTCGCCACCCTAGGCGTCATTTCTTTCCACAACTAAAATGCCTCCATGCCCCCACATATCTCAATAGCCATCTAGGATCACATTACAACACAAGCAGCAAGAAAAAAACATCTTAACAATTTGGCTCTTGGCCCTTTAACAATCAAGAGGGTAACTCAGAACCCTATAAGGAATTATATTTTATCAGACAACCGGTTCTTTAATCCATCTTCTGTTAACCGATTATTATTCATTGGTTCCAAATTCAGGAAACCTAATCAGTAAGTTATCACAAATAATTAAACATGATTACCACCTCAATTTGATTAACATCAAATTAAAACAAGAAGAAACAGATTCATTTACACACCTCTTTATCTATAGCCAACAATTATCAATTAATTCCCGTTTATGTTCTTTACTATTTTCTATCAAGAACAAACAGCTAAACGAAGCAAGAATGGATATCACAATATCTAGAAAACAAGAGGCAATAACATAAAATCGATATCAATTTATTTATTTGGTTCAAATATTTATTATGTCAATTACATTGTGGTCCAGTGGGATAAAAATGCTAACAATACAGTTGCTCGTAAAATAAAAGAGGAGAAACACATCCCCTACCTCAAACAGTTCTTGACGTTCTTTATACGACAATGGGCCACACAATTGGTTATGATCTCCTCCCCCCCATGACAACTGTATCCACCTGAGGATGCAGAGACACCACCACACTAGTCAACACACAATAAAATCACATTAGGAACATGGGGGTAAAATTCCATAAAAGGTAAAGGAGAAATAGAAGGATATGAACCCAAAAGAATGACGATAGATCATACCTTATATCGAATATTGATTGATACTACTTGGTTGCATCAAAAATAAAGCAGAACTGATCCTAGGAGAAATTTTGATTATGAAACTCCTACGGAATAGAATGAAAGGTTGTAGTGTCTCATAGCCTAGAACAAATAAGAAGAATCAGGGAGGAAGATATCCCATCCCTTTAGAAGATTTAACGAAGCAGAAGTTTAAGATACGCCAGATTTCCTATTAAAAGTGGATTGCATTAAATCACACAGTTTAACTAAGTAAAAACATCCCGAGACTTAGGATAAATTAATATAGGAGTTACGGCATTTGAATCATCCTTAGAGGCCTTAAAATAAGGCTTTAAATGCATTTTACGTCAAAGGAAATGTCAAAGGGGTGAAACTGTAGGAAACTGGAAACACTGTTCATGAACCTCACTATTAGAACCTCATCGATAGAACACTGTTCCTGAACCTCACCGATAGAACACTATTAATGAAACTCATCATTATAACCTCACTAATAGAACCGTCTTCATGAACCTCACCATTAGAACATTGTTCATGAACCTCACCAATAGAACACTGTTCATGAACCTCACCGATAGAACACTGTTCATAAACCTCACCGATAAAACACTTTTCATGAACCTCACCGTTAGAACCTCACTAATAGAACACTGTTCACCGATGGAACTGTTCATAGAATTGGAAATTTGGAAAAGGAAAGAGAGGTTACCATTAGAGGTTACTGATAGAACCGTTCACTGATGGAACTATTCATAGAATTGGAAATTTGGCAAAGGAAAGAGAGGTTACCATTAGAGGTTACCGATAGAACTGTTCAAAGATGGAACTATTCATAGAATTGAAAATTTGTAAAAGGAAAGATATGTTACTGTTAGAGGTTACTGATAGAACTGTTCACCGATGGAATTGTTCATAGAATTGGAAATTTGGCAAAGAGAGGTTACCGTTGGACCACACCGTTGGCACTGTTCACAGAAGGATATCGATGCACTGTTCACAACTGTCTACCATTGGAACTGTTCACCGAGGGTCACTGATGCCACTGTTCACAGAAGGTTACCAATGCACTGTTCACAATTGTCTACTGTTGGAACTGTTCCCCGATGGAACTGTTCACAAAAAGGGAAAATTGGCAAAGTTTTGGGGATAAGTCACCTTGACCTCCTGTAACACCTTAAACACCATATTTTTCACGAAGGAATGGAACGGAGAGGTTTAGTCCATTACATCAGATACCTATAGAAACATTATCATCCCAGAGAATTCAAAACCCACCTAAATTGAAAACGAAACGGGGTCTGAACAACCACCCATCGAGATACCTCTCAAAAGAGAGCAAGCCAAAAAAGCAACAAAAGGAAGACATCTCATAAACATGAAAGGTTTATAACCAAAAATTCTACATCGACACATGAAAAGAGTTAAACATCAAACAACTTTGGGTACTGAGCACGTATATGTGACTCACATTCCCAGGTACTCTCCTCCATGCCACCGTGTCGCCACAAGACATGAACCAAGGGGATAGAACACCCGCGCAACACCTTCTCCTTACAGTCTTGGATCTCCACAGGTCGCTTCTCAAAGGTTTCATCATCATCAACATCGATCTCTCCATAATTAATGATGTGAGAGTCATCATGAAGAAAACAACGAAGCTGTGATACATGAAAAACATCATGTATCCGACTCATCTATGGGGGAAGTGCTACTCGATACGCCACAACTCCAACACGAGCTAACACCTCGAAATTCCCAACAAAGTGGGGAGAAAGCTTACTCCCACAATAAAACCTTCGCTGACCACGAAGGGGAGTCACCTTCAGAAACACATGACCCCCAACATTAAACTCTAGGGGTATCCTCCTTTGATCAATATATGATTTCTAATGATCTTGCACTGTCTTCATCCTCTCACGAATCACCTGAACCATCTCTGTTGTATTCTGCCCTAGTTCTGATCCGATAATTGCTGACTCACTGACCCCATTCCAGTACAACGGAGAATGACAAGGTCGGCCATACAAGGGTTCAAATGGCGCCATACCGATGGTGGAGTGAAAAATATTTTTTTAGATAACTCCACCTAGGGTAAGTGCCTCATCCACAAACCTACAAAATCAAGAACACAATAGTGTAACGTGTCTTCAAGATTCTGGTTGGTTCTCTCTATGTGACCATCCATTTGAGGATAAAAAGTAGTGCTAAGGCATAACTGAGAACTGAAAGCATAATGGAGACCTCTCCACACCCTAGAAGTAAAGCAAGGATCTCAATCAGAAATGATCATCATTGGGACTCCATGAAGTCTCACCACCACCTCTAGATACTTCCTTGACAAAACTTCCACTGAGCTCGACTCATTGATTTATATAAAGTGAGATGATTTAGTTAAGCGATCCACTACCACCCAAATAGCCTCATGTCCTCCCTGAGCTTCAGGTAAACTGGTAACAAAGTCTATTGAGATGTCCTCCCACTTCCACTGAGGAATATCTAATGGCTGGAGCAGACCACTAGGAACACGGTGTTCAACCTTCACCTTCTGGCAGACCAAATATCGCAACACAAATCCACAACTGCCCGCTTCAGCCCAGGCCACCAAAACTAGCTCTTCAAAGCTCGGTACATCTTTTTAATTCCAGTATGAAATACTAAAGGTGAACTATGGAACTATATAAGAACCGTCTCACAAATTTTCAAAGGAAAAAATATCCTTCCATGATACAAAACTCGGTGTTGTTCATCCCCAGACCACCAATCAGGGGCATCACCACAAACAACTCAGTTTCGCTAGAACTCTACCTCTAGATCCCCCAACTGGGAATCTTCCACCTTCTGCACCAGAGATGACTATACCTTCATATGAAAAAGATAACCTCTTCCCCCAACTTCTCCCATATCAAGATGTAATGATGAAAATTCTTCCATTAATCTCTAGGAATCACCGGATTCACGCACAACATCACTTCATGACTTTCAACTCAGTACATCAGCTAAAACATTCCCCTTTCTAGGTGTATATGATATCTCAAAGTCATATTACTATAAGAAATCCATCCACCTACACTGTCATAAGTTCAAGTCACGCAGGGAGAAAAAATACCTCAAACTCTTATGATCAGTGAAAACCACAAAGTGCTCACCAATGAGGTAATGTCTCCACAACTTTAGAGAAAAAACCACAGTTTCCAATTCAAGATCATGGGTGGAATAGTTAAGTTCATGGGGAAGTAACTACCGAGAACCATAAGAAACAACTGATCTTTACTGCATGAGAGCACAACCTAACCCCAGATGCAAAGCATCGCAGAAAACATCAAACTGAACTCCCTCTACTGGAAGACAAAGAACTGGAGAACTTATTAACTTCATCTTCAGATACTCGAAAGCTACCTGACACTGATCAATCCATATGAATTCATGATCATTCCTAGTCAATGCTGTCTGAGGAGTCTCAACTCGAGAGAAATCAGCTACGAACCTCCTGTAGTAGCCTGATAGACCAAGGAAACTTCACACATCTAACACTGTCTTTGGGGCTACCCAAGACACAACTCCTTTTATCTTTGATGGATCCACAACTACTTTCTGTTGGGACACAACATGTCCCAAGAAACGGACTTCTCGAGCCTAAAAATCACACTTCGACAACTTCCCAAACAGCCGATGTTGACAAAGAACTCCCAAAACAGCGTATAGATGTTCTGCATTCTCTTCCTCAGACGTGGAGTACACAAGGACGTCGTTGATGAAAACCAACGTGAACTTTTCCAGGAACTCACGGAACACAACATTCATCAATCCCATGAACACAACTGAAGCATTCATCATGCTGAACCACATTACAATGAATTCATAATGCCCATGATGAAAACAGAAATAGTCTTAGATATATCCTCATCCTTCACATGCATCTGATGATATCCTGACTGGAACTCGATCTTTGAGAACCATCTTGCACCCTTCAGTTGATCGAATAAATCATCAATCCATGGAAGAGGATAGCGATTATTTATTTTCACTTTGTTTAAGCGATGATAATAGACACACAACCACAAACTACTATCAGCCTTCTTCACGAACTAAACTGGTGCACCCCACGGTGACACACTTGGCCAAACAAAACCGCAGTGTAAGAGACCATCAAGCTGTATACGTAGATCTTGTAACTCAGAAGGGGCCATCATATATGGAGAAATAGATACAGGAGATGCTCCTGGTTGTAGCTCGATCCCAAAATCAATCTATTGTTGAGGGGGTAATGCTACAACCTCTTCTGGAAAGATATCAGGGTACTCTTCTACGACCCTAGGAAATGCCAACTAATAAACCTATGAATAACTCAACATCATCTCAGCCATCAGGGATGATAAGGACAGAACATGCCTATGACCCATCCGAGGATCTCGCTCGCCAACAAACAGCACAAACTATCCATCCCCATCGATGAAGAAGACTTTCTTCCTGAAGAAATCCATGATAGCCTACACTGAATACAACCAATCCATGCCGAGGATAACATCATATGGTTGTATTCGTAAACATAGAAAATCTCCCCAATAGCAGTGCTACCCCAACACTAGCTCACAATTTCTACATACTTCAAACAAGTCATCTCAACCTCTAACTGGCGTAGTCAACACCAAGGGCACTGGAAGCCTCTCTACCTCAAGTCCCAAAGCATGGACAACGGTAGGTGATATGAAGGAGTGTGTCTCTCTTAAATCAAACAAGGCATACACCAAGGTAGAAAACAAGAAAAGGGTACCTCGAATGACGTATGGCTTGCCTGGAGCTGGAAACCCTAGAGCATGAAGCTGACTGCGACCTTGTCCACAGCCTCTATGAATATGATTATGGCCACCACCATGGCTGCGCTCTGCTCTATGAGGACAGGAAGTGTCATGGGGCTGTCCTCTACCTTTCCCATTTACCCTCTGCTGATCTAAAGCTGGCGCAACCTGATGTTATTACCTCAGCTGGAACTGCCTCAATAGAGGAACCTGGAGAGGAGCACCTCGTGAACGATGACAGATCTGAAAGGTCAGGAACTCCCACTAGTAATGACCTCAACCACCATAAGAAAAACAAGTGCCTGATCCCTTGGAATAGGCCTGAGAGTTGCTGCCTCCAGCGAAACGAGATGTGAAGGGATGAGACCTACCGTCGGCTGAATGGAAACTCTTCTGCCTTGAAAACCAGGAACCCCGGACCACAGATCTGCTTCATGAGGACTCATGATGACTCCCCTCTCGTTATGATCCAGTTCTGTCCAAATTCCTCTCGACAACCTCTTCCCTCACCAGCACCTCAAGATATGTCTTCATTATAAATGGGGTGACATGGTGCTGGATCTCTGGATGCAAAGCCTCTTCGAAATGACTCACCCTGGCCTCCTCATCTGGCAAAAGGTCCGAAGCATATCATAAAAGGTTCATGAAATGGATTCCAAACTATCGAACACTGGATCTCGCCTATAGAAGGGTAAGAAGCTCCTGATGACTAGACACCTTCGCAGTCGAAGATAGAAACTCGACTCTAAACTCGTCTCAGAACTCCTCTCATGAGATCACTGACTCCTCACGATCCTCGAGGAACAAGAACCACCACTGCCTCGCTGCTCCAGGTAGCATCATCACAACCAAGGAAACCCAGTGCTCATTCCGAGAACAGATCAAACTGAAGCCGATATCAGCCTCCTCTAACCAGTCTTCCATGACTGTATCTGAAACGGAGCCCTCATACTTATGTAGACTTTGGTGCTGAAACTATCAGAGTGTCTTACTCCAAGTGTCATTGTCTTCAACCTCTACCCCGTGGCAATCTACTGGAACAACCTTCTGGACATATTCTATGCGGTCCTGATGAGGACGTCACCCTGGGGCCATACCTATAAAATAAAAATGGTTAGGGCTCATAAAAATGAAATATGGAGGACTCAACATTAATTAATTAATTGTTTTCTTTTATTCATTTTAGATTAACCTATCCCAAGGTCTACCCATTGAAACATAGTCATAAAGAAGAATGATGCATGATACTTTCCTAGGTCTCTACCCTACAATTATTATCACTTCATTTAGTAGCCTTTGTAAACATAAAGGTCTGTACATCAGATCATAGGGGGCCCTAAATGCCTATGTCTCAGTCGGTCTTCAGTGTTTACATCAATTTCTAAACATGAATTACACCGTTGACCTACCAATCCATGCAACCTCACCTATGCCTAACTCCAAAATCCATCTTATCCATCAACCTCCCTCTGATACCACTCTTTCGTGACCCCCTCCCCACAAAATGTACCCCTATTGGGCTGAAAATGTGATAAGAGAGATAATGACCCCCCGAGTCCTGCCTCCAGTGGTCCCTGGGTTAGCGACTATCACCGAGGGTATAATAAATAGACAAATGAGTGGTATTACCCTATAAGAAAACACATCAGGAAGAGAGAGATAAGATAAACACCAACCAACTCCAAGTCAGAACTGAAGTATAAAAGAAAACCCAAGTGCACATATGTAATGTAATGAAAAACTACTACAACTGGAAGGGAAAAAACTGAAATTACCCAAAAGAAATTAAAAACAATAGTAACCACAAGCCCCAATAGCTCCTGCAACCCCAAGATAGTAGAAATCATCTTGATCTCCAACCTACTCCATGTGACCTAAAAAACAGTTTATGTATACATAGGGTGAGTATAATAGTATACTCAGTAGGATCTTCCCCATAGCCTCTCATGAAAAAGTAAAGAAATAATGCTAAAGCCTAGTGAATAACAAGTTAAACTAACTCGTCACCTAAGCATGTATATATGTTCCCAACCTCACTATGGATAATCTCACCAAGTAACGCATACAAGAGTATATAATATATTAAAGAATATCAAGGGTACCCCGCTACTACTTCCCCACTAGTTTTCCACTTTTCCCCAATGTCGTACGTCATAAGCATCTCTCTCCAAAAAGGATTTCCTGCAGACACCTGGGCGAAGCACCAAAATATGCTCCTCATGCAACAAAACCACCATGTCCATGCAAGAAAGTAACCAGGTAGTTTACGAGAGCCACCACAGCTCGCATAATGTGTACCATACGTCAGGTATTATACCTCAATCCATTACATCTCATACACCGAGTAAGGATCCTCAAGCCATCATAGCCTATACACGTTACACCTATAGTAGTCCATGGGATACTATATCCAGAATATATGTGTGTGAATAACCACAAGCCATTATATCCCTCTATACACATATATGGGGAAACTAACCATTGTGCCTACCAGTACGAGTAACTACCAAGAGAAGAGAGCGGGGCCAAAGGCGGTAGTCATCCATCCATCCTCCCACTGGAATGTTGGGGAAAACACCCCCCAGGGCTCAGAATCCCCAGCGTGTTAGTTTCCCTTACTGATAGGGTGGATTATCTTATAGAAACACAAAAAGTACAGAATATATTAGAGCTTACAACCATACTATGGTCATAACCTAGACTTAGACTCAACTGCCGCGAACATCTCTCGAACTCCGGGCTGCTACTTCTAAGACTGGGTATCCTATAAGAACACAACCATTTAAAGAGATTTAATACATTATTTTATTACCTTTTTATTAGTTTCACTTTAGGTTAATAAATTATTTAAACATTAATTAACCAATGACAATTCCATATTAAATTTTATTAGAATCACACCCAAAGTCCACTGTCCCTTTAAAATTACAACCTCATCATTATGTTCTAGAAAACCCCAACCCCATGGGTTAACACTCTTTATTCAATTATTCATTACATAATTACTTTCCCACATTCCCAGTAATTCTAGAAAAACATTCAATGCTACTAAACACAAGGGAGCTCAACACAGTGAGTAGATGTATTACCCATCCAGTCTTTGCTACCTATAGCAAGAGCATAGACTCATCCTCCCTTAAGATACTAAACACAGAATGTATGTGTCATACCTCATGCGTCTTCACCTATTTCAAAATAAGGGTAATAAAGACCAGCTACCTTAGGTAGTGGGTAAAACTAAAATAGATAATCAACTGAAAATAAACAGCAAGCATCCAACAATCACATCCATCCCATTATATCATCCCTGTTGTCCTCCCCGACTCCCACATGCATAAACCGATGAATCTCACCACCCTAGGCATCATTTTCTGCCACAAACAAAAGGCCTCCATCCCCCACATATCAAAACATCTATCCAGGATCACATTACAACACAAGCAGCAGGAAACAAACATCTTAACCATTTGGCTCTTAGCCCTTTAACAATCAAGAGGGTAACTCAGAACCCTACAAGGAATTATCTTTTATCAAACAACTGGTTCTTTAATCCATCTTGGGTTAACCGATTATTATTTAAAGGTTACAAATTCGGGAAACCTAATCATTAAGTTATCCAAATTAATTAAACATGCATACTGCGCCAATTTGATTAACATAAAATTAAAACAAGAATAACCAGATTCATTTACATGACTCTTTATCTATAGCCAATAGTTATCAATTAATTACGGTTTACATTATTTACCAATTTCCATCAAGAACAAATAGCTAAACTAATAAAGCATGGATATCACACTATCAAGAAAACAAGAGGCAATTACATTCGATCGATATCAATTTATTTATCCGTTTCAAATACTTATTATGTCAATTCTATTGTAGTACAGTGAGATAAAACATGCTAACAATACTATTGCACATAAAAGAAAATAGAATCAACAAATCCCCTACCTCAAACAGTTATTGATGTTCTTTATACAAGAATGGGCCACACAACAGGTTATGATCTCCTCCCCCCATGAAAACTGTATCCACCCGAGGATGCAGAGACACCACCACACCGGTCAACACACAAGAAAATCCCATTTGAAACATGAGGGTAAGATTCCATAAAAGGGAGAGGAGAAACAAAAGTAGATGAACCCAAAAGAATGATGATAGATCATACCTTATATCAAAGATTGGTCGATACTGCTTGGTTGCATCAAAAACAGAGCAAAACCCATCCTAGGAGGAAGTTTGATTATGAAACTCCTACAGAACAGAATGAAAGGTTCTAGAATATCATATCCAAGAACAAAGAGGAATAAATATAGAGTAAGATATCCCGTCCCTTTAGAAGATTTAACGGAGTGGCAGTTTAAGATACGCCAGATTTCCCATTATAAGAGGATCGCATTAAACCATGCGGTTTGACCAAGTAAAAAAATCCCGAGCCTTAGGATAAATTTATATAGGAGTTATGGCCTCTAAATCGGCCTTAGAGTCCTTAAAATAAGGCTTTAAATGCATTTTACATCAAAGGAAACATCAAAGGGGTGAAATTGTAGGAAACTGGAAACACTGTTCATGAACTAAAGAATTTGCAAAGGAAAAACGCTGTTCACGAACCTCACCGATAGAACACTGTTCATGAACCTCACCAATAGAACACTGTTCATGAACCTCACCGATAGAACACTGTTCATGAACCTCACTACTAGAACCTCACTGATAGAACACTGTTCATGAACCTCACCATTAGAACACTTTTCATGAACCTCACCAATAGAACACTGTTCATGAACCTCACCATTAGAACCTTACCGATAGAACACTTTTCATGAACCTCACCGATATAACACTTTTCATGAACCTCACCGATAGAAAACTATTTATGAACCTCACCGATAAAACACTGTTCAATGATGGGACTATTCATAGAATTGGAAATTTGGAAAAGTAAAGAGAGGTTACTGTTAGAACTGTTCACTAATGAAATTGTTCATAGAATTAGAAATTTGGAAAAGGAAAAGAGAGGTTACTGATAGAACTGTTCACCGATGGAACTTTTCATAGAATTGGAAATTTGGAAAAGGAAAGAGAGGTTACCGTTGGACCACACCACTGGCACTGTTCACAGAGGGTTACCGATGCACTATTCACAACTGTCTACCATTGGAACTGTTCACTGAGGGTCACCGATGCCACAGTTCACAGAAGGTTACCGATGCACTGTTCACAATTGTCTATTATTGGAATTGTTCACTGATGGAACTATTCAAAAAATCGGAAAATTGGGAAAGTGTTGCGGATAATTCACCTTGACCTCCCGGAACACCTCAAACACCATATTTTCACTGGAGAGGTCCAGGCCATTACACCTAGGGCCAGGGATAACCAAAGTTTTATTATTTCTTCTGGTGTTAGGGAATACGGTGCATCTCTCGGGAATCCTTCATGATTGTTTCAATGTTCTCCACTGAAGGTAATGTGTTTTTCATCGCTTTGAATTACTTATGTTGTTCGAGGTAGTGGTTTACATTTACTTTATGTTTTATCCCAATTTATTTTGGATCCTTTGGTGATTTGTGGTCCCTAGTATTTTTTTGTAGAGTGTTTGATGACTCTATGAAGGATTTCACTCATATACCTTGGTATGTGTATACATATATCTTCCTTGTACATATTACCTCATGGAGATGAATTTTTTTTCATTGGATTAAGGGACATATATATATGAATGTATGTGCATTCATGTGTGGAGTGATCATTGCTGTAGAAAGAATCAAATGCCAAGTGTTTGGCTTGGCTTGGTCTACTTTTTGAGGTAGGGTCCCATTCCTTCGTCACTTAAATTTAATAATGCATTAATTAAATTCCTTCACACCTTTATTTAATTATTTTATAAGTATGATAGTTTATCCTAAAATTATTTCTTTGATAAAGTTAATGAAATGATTAAATGTGATAAATGATTTTTTTTATAACAAAGTCATGTTTTTGTAATAAAATACATCCAAAGGAGGTGTGATATCTTCAAGAAAAAAGTGATTATTAGAATTTTATGCTTACCTACCTTATTTCCTTGGTTCTTATTTTATTATTTGATGTTATAGTTTGGTATATAGAATGTTGAGACCTGGTCTTCATTGAAGTTAAAAATGAGTTTCCCTTTTTTCCCCTTATAAATGTGCATGTGACCAATGCACATTATAAGTCCCTATCTTAGCCGCTAAAATGCAATTGATTAATGGACCAATGCACTCATAAGGTATTTTCATGCTTTTTATGAGGTATTATCCAAGTAGGTAATTTCCCTCTTGACCATAGCACATTCTATGTTCCTTATTTCTACTTTAAATCCAATTACTTTGCTATAATAAATGAATTTACATGCTTAGTTGAATTTAATGTAATGTCTTTGATTAAATGGTTTAAATGAAATGGTCTCCTAGAAATGGAACTGAATATGGATATTTAAATTCATAAGATTAATTTAATTATGAATTATATTATAAATATGATGATGGTTATAATGAGATGGGTATAAATGAAAATCTTGAGAGGTATTTGTTGTACCCCACTCTCTTGGATTTTAATGATCACAATCACTCTCATCGTGATCTAATGTTGTTTCAAGTGTTCTTGTTAATAGGCATGATTTCAGGAGCAAGAAGTGGCAAAAAAGGAAAAGTGGACTGTTTTCAAGACCACCGGCCAGCCGGTGTGGGACCACCGGCCAGCCGGTAAGGGCACCGGCCAGCCGGATCCAGCCCATCGGCCAGCCGGTGGACCAGGCAGAAGGCCTTGCCCTCTTCCAGGTGCCACCGGTCAGCCGGTGTCTGGCCACCGGCCAACCGGTGGGCCCAGACAGAATGGGATGCCCTCTGTCCAGACCACCGGCCAGCCGGTGGCCTCCTCACCGGCCAACCGGTGGAACTCCTTGGAATAGTGAGACCTACTGTCTCACCACCGGCCAGCCGGTGGCCTTCTCACCGGCCAGCCGGTGGCTCCTGGGCAGAAGCACTCTCCACCTTCCAATGCACCGGCCAGCCGGTGGATCAGCACCGGCCAGCCGGTGTGCTCAGTCAAACTAGCCGTTAGGCTTTGACCAGGCTGGCCCACTTGATCCCCAACGGCTCCTAAAGCTCTCCAACGGCTATTTTGAAGTATTTGGGAGTATTTCTCCTATAAATAGACGTCCATGGATGCCGGGAAGACTACCGATCATATACCGAAGCATACCAAAGCTATTTTGATCATTTGAGGCTCCTACGACAATTCTCAAAGGCCACTTGAGATCCTATTGCCATCCTTGAAGCTTGGGCTGCCTCTACATCAACTACACTCACCTCTTGGCGCTCAAGGCTTCCTCTAGTTTGTTCTAACTTATTTACTTCAATTGTTTAGTTCTTAATTGGGTTTGTATTAACACAAACCACCCTTTTTCTTCCTTCTTTCCATTTGGGTTTCTTGCTACAACCATAATAAAAAAGAAAGCTGTAAGAAGGTGATCTAGACTACCTTAAAACGGCTAGTGGGTTTCTTGCTATAACCATTAAAAAGCAAGCGGTCGTATAAATCTCCCAACGGTTGAGTTGGGAGCGGAGACGTAGGCTTGAGTTTAAAGCCGAACTCCGTTATCAATTGTGTCTTGCCATTTTACTTTCCGCTGCATTTAAATTTGTTTTAAATTGTTAATTAATTTTTAAAAGGCAATTCACCCCCCCTCTTGCCATCACCTCCGACCCAACATTTGGTATCAGAGGGAGCGTTTGTGTAATACCTTAACCGGTTACAAACGAAAAATCCATAGTGATGGCTTCTTTCTCACAAGCACCCGAAGGGTATTCCATGACTCGGGCTCCATACTTCGATGGAACCGATTACACATATTGGAAAACACGAATGATTACTTTTCTTAGAAGTATTGGCTATCCTATATATAGAATTGTTATGCAAGGCTACACTCTTTCTAGTAAGGATGAATCTAAATGGACCCACGAAGACATTGCCAATTTTGAGCTTGATGGAAAAGCCATGAATGCTCTTCATTGTGGGTTAGACCGTAATGAGTTTAATCGTATTTCTACTTGCACCACCTCACACGAAATTTGGAAACTTTTGGAAGTGACCCATGAGGGCACTAACAAAGTCAAAGACACTAGGTTAGATATGTATCGTCAAGACTTTGAGAGTTTCACAATGCACCCACACGAGTCAATCACTGAAATGTTTACTCGTTTTACTGATGTTTGCAATGGGAGAAAGTCCCTTGGTGATGATGTTTCAGCAGAAACAATGGTGAAGAAAATTCTTTGGGTCCTACCAAGCTCTTGGGCACCAAAGGTGACGGCAATCCAAGAAGCGAAAGATGTCAAGAAGATGCCGGTTGAAGAACTCATAGGGTCACTCATGACTTATGAGATTACCATGAAGAGGCAAGCCGATAAAGAAGGAAAGATCTTCAAGGAGAAAAAGAACATTGCTTTCAAGGCAAAGGAAGAAAGCTCCTCCGATGATAGTGAATCCGAGATGGCTCAACTAGCAAGGAAAATGAGCAAGTTCATGAAGAAAAAGAAGAAATTTCAAAAGGCACGAAAGGAAGAGCCAAAGGCGGAGAAAGAAATCACTTGCTTTGAATGTGGAAAGAAAGGCCACATCAAACCGGAGTGCTCCATTTTAAAGAAAAGGTTAAAAGAAAAGAAAAACAAGAAGGCCTTCAAAGCATCAACATGGAGTGCAAGTGATGACTCCATGTCTTCAAGCGACTCAAGCGATGAAGGTGGAAAATGCCTAATGACATTTGATGAGGTATCCTCTTCTCACTCTTCTTCTCACTCTTCTTCCTCATCTTCTTCTTTTGATAATAATATGTCTTATGAAGAACTCCAAAATGCAAGAGATCAATTAGAGGAAGGTTTTCACGAACTTACCTCTAAATTTTTGACCCTGAAAAAGAAAAACAAAACTCTTATTTCCGAAAAAGACAAACTTCTCAAAGAGAATGAGGAGCTTGCCCTTAAAGTCAAAAATATTCCAAATGTAGATTCTTTAAATTCTACCATTAAGGATTTGAAGGAATCTCTTGCCAAGTTCACCCAAGGTGAACAAAACTTAACTAAATTGCTAGGTTCTCAGCGTTCGGCTAGAACCACACATGGACTTGGCTATAACAAGCAATCCACTTTTTCTAGGGCACCCACTACTTTTGTAAGGGGGAGCTCTCAATACAAATTTTGTAATTATTGTAAAAAGACCGGTCACATGATTTATGAATGTGATTGTAAAAATGCTAGGTATGGAAGACCCAAATCGATTACCTACTCGGATGAGTATCATAGAAGGAATCCCTCTAGAACATTATGGGTTCAAAAGTCTCTTTTTGCTAATCTTTCCGGACCCAAACTTATATGGGTACACAAATCTCTTCTTTCTTGATTTTGTAGGATAAACGCCAAAAGAGTAGGACCTCTAAAGGCTCGTGGTATCTTGACAGCGGTTTCTCAAGGCACATGTGTGGCGATCCCTCCGAGTTCAACTCACTTGAAGAATTCGATGGAGGATATGTCACCTTTGGTGATAACTCAAAAAGCAAGATCGTCGGAATAGGTACCATTGGTTTTGGTAGCTCCTCTTTTATTAAAGATGTTTTATTAGTTAAAGGTTTAAAGCATAATTTAATTAGCATTAGTCAACTTTGTGATAGTGGTTTTTCAGTCAATTTTCAAAATGATTTATGCAATGTGTTAGATTTTCAAAACAAGTTGATATTTTCTGCTTCCCGTTTTCAAAATGTTTACATTATTGATTTAAAATCTCTAGCTAGCCAAAATGTTAAATGTTTAAGTGCTCTTGACAATGAGTCTTGGCTTTGGCATAGAAGATTGGGGCATTGTAGCTCTCATTCACTTCTAAAGCTTAATAAGAACAAGCTCATTCGTGACCTTCCTAAACTTAAATTTAAGAAAGATTTGATTTGTGAGCCATGCCAACTTGGTAAGCAACACAAGTCTTCTTTAAAATCTAAGAAGGAAGTGTCCACCTCAAAATCTCTTGAACTCCTTCATCTTGATCTTTTTGGTCCTACTCCCGTAGCAAGCTTAGGTGGAAAATCCTATACCTTAGTTATTGTTGATGACTTTTCTCGTTTTACTTGGGTTTTCTTTTTAGCCCATAAGAATGATGCTTGTAAAACCTTTTTGAAATTCTCTAGGAAAGTAGAAAACGAAAAAGGATATAAAATCATATCTCTTCGTAGTGATCATGGTGGTGAATTCGAGAACAAAGAATTCGATGAATTGTGTTCCTCTCAAGGATACAATCACACCTTCTCTGCCCCTAGGACTCCTCAACAAAATGGAGTGGTTGAAAGGAGAAACCGAACTCTCCAATAAATCGCTCGAACCCTCCTTAGTGAATTCGACCTCCCTCAATATTTTTGGGCCGAGGCGGTAAACACTGCTTGTTATACTATTAATAGAGTCCTTGTAAGACCCCTTCTTAAGAAAACCCCCTATGAACTTTGGAAAGGCAAATTGCCCAAAGTAGGTTATTTTAAAGTGTTTGGTTGTAAATGCTTTATCCTTAACACAAAAGATAACCTTGGGAAATTTGATGCCAAATCCGATGAAGGTATTTTTCTTGGGTACTCCAACTCAAGCAAAGCCTATCGTGTCTTCAATAAACGTTCAAAAACCATCGAAGAATCATCTCATGTCAAATTTGATGAAACTCTTCCAAAACCTCATCCGGTCATTGAGGATGTTGAAGATAAGCTTGATAAGCTTCTTTTGAATGATTCCTCTTCTCCTCCCAAGGAGGATGACCATCTAGAACCCTCTTCACCTTCTTCGCCTTCCACCTTGCCTAAGGTTTGGAAACCTTCTAGAGACCATCCTTTAGAAAATGTCATAGGTGACCTTCAAGCCGGTACTCGAACTAGAAGATCTATCCTCAATGAAGTTAAACATCAAGCCTTCATTTCTCACCTAGAACCTCAAACCATTAATGATGCCATTAATGATGAGAATTGGGTTCTTGCAATGCAAGAGGAACTAAATCAATTCTCTAGAAATGATGTTTGGACTCTTGTTGAAAGACCCAATGATCATCCAATTATTGGCACTAAATGGGTTTTTAGGAACAAACTTGATGATCAAGGAAACATAACCCGGAACAAGGCTCGCCTAGTAGCTAAGGGCTATAATCAAGAAGAAGGAATCGATTATGGTGAAACCTTTGCCCCCGTTGCTAGGTTAGAATCCATTAGGATCTTGTTGGCATTTGCCGCCCACTTAAATTTTAAGCTTTTTCAAATGGATGTTAAAAGTGCTTTTTTAAATGGTTTTATTTCTGAAAAAATCTTTGTTGAACAACCTCCCGGTTTTGAAGATCCAAAATTTCCAAATCATGTTTTTAAGTTAACCAAGGCTCTTTATGGCTTAAAGCAAGCCCCTCGGGCTTGGTATGAGCGGTTAACAAAATTTCTTTTAGAAAATGATTTTAAAATGGGTCAAGCCGATTGTACCCTCTTTTTAAAACACACTTCAAAAGATCTTTTAATAGTCCAAATTTATGTTGATGATGTTATCTTTGGTTCTACCAAAGAATCTCTTTGTACTGATTTTTCAGATTTAATGAGAAAAGAATTTGAAATGAGTTTTATGGGAGAATTGAAATTTTTTCTTGGTTTTCAAATCTTTCAAAATTCAAAAGGTATTTCTCTAAGCCAAAGCAAATACACAAACGAGCTTCTAAGTCGTTTTGGTATGGATCAAGTAAAGGAAATTAGTACACCCATGAGTACTTCATGTAAGCTTACGTTAGACGAAGCCGGGAAACCGGTGGATAACAAGCTTTATAGGAGTATGATTGGGAGTCTACTTTACCTAACTGCGACCCGTCCTGACATCATGTTTAGTGTTTGCCTTTGTGCTCGTTTTCAAGCCAATCCTAAAGAATCCCATCTTAAGTCGGTCAAAAGAATTTTTAAGTATTTAAAAGGATCCAAAAATCTTGGTTTATTTTATCCGTCAAATACTTCTTTTGAACTATCTTCTTATTCGGATGCTGATTTTGGTGGATGTCAATTAGATCGTAAGAGTACTAGTGGAACCTGTCATCTGCTAGGCAAGTCCCTTGTTTCGTGGAGTAGCAAGAAGCAAAATTGTGTTGCTCTTTCTACTGCCGAGGCCGAGTATGTAGCCGCTGGCAATTGTTGTGCCCAAATTATTTGGATGCAACACACTCTCATGGATTATGGTCTTTCCTATGATCATGTCCCTATTTGGTGTGACAACACTAGTGCCATTAGTATCTCTAAGAATCCAATACAACATTCTAGGACAAAGCACATAGACTTAAGGCATCATTTCCTTCGTGACCATTTTCAAAAAGGAGATATCACTTTGGACTTCATTCCTACTGATTTCCAATTAGCTGATATTTTTACCAAACCGCTCCCGGTTGACTGTTTTGATTTTATTAAAGGGGAGTTAGGAATGATTCGTCAATGAGCACTTAATTATTTGACTTTCTTGGCTTGCTTATATTTTATTTTTATTAGAATTTTTTTTAACAACTTTTTTTTTAATTCTGTTTTTTATATTTTTTATGACTTTTAGTACCACCGGTCAACCGGTGGTACATCACCGGTTAACCGGTGGTGTCGGGTTTCTGTTTTTTGGGCCGACCCAAGGAAGGGTTAAAATCAATTTTAAAACCCTTCCTCCCTCATTTCTCTCTTCTCTCTCGGGCTGCTCCTCCTAAAACCGCAGGTCTTCCAAACCCTAGCCTCCCTTCTTGGTTTTTGACCTCTCAAACCTCCTTTGTTCTCTCAATCTCTCTCTTTTTTCCTTTTGCCATCATGGGACCTCGATCCACTCGCAAAGGCAAGGGAATCGCTCAAGAATCTCCTCCTCCTCCTTCCATCCCTCAACTCCCGGACATTTGGAATGACAAAGTTATTCTGCCGGGTAGAGTTATTGACTATCCTTGGCTGTCTACTGCTCGTCTTGAGCTTTTCTCGATTATTGAGTATCAACATTGGCATTCTTTCTTTGAACCCCCTGAGAAGGATGTCATTTATCCTCTTCTAGTCAAAGAGTTCTATGCTCATTTGACGTGGTCCGTTTCTGATGACATTGATACCATCTCCTCCACTGCTCTTGGGCAACCCATCACTATCACCTCTTTGGAGATTGCCCGGATGCTCGGGGTTCCTCATGTTGGACCCCATGCTTTTGCTCAGGGGGAGTTTCCTCGGGACCGTGAGTTTGATATAGCCGTAGCCCTTGAGCATCTCACAGGGCAGCCCTCAAATCCCATTGTCAAGCTCTCCCAGCTCTCTCCTAATCATCGTATTATTGAGCGTCTCATTCAAACTTCCCTTGCGCCCCGTATCGGGGATCATGACAATGTCAAATTCATTGACATTTATCTTCTCTCATTTATCACCCGAGGCATACATTTCAATTTGGTCCGGTTTCTGTTCCGGGCCATGACTTATGTGGCTGAGCACCCGCGTCGGTCCAAAACTCTACCCTACGGACGCCTCTTGACTAAAATCTTTTCCTTTCTTGATGTGCCTCTTCATGCTACTTCCTTCGAGCAGCCAACGAAGGATAGCATAGTGAATTTTATGATGGTGCAACGAATGAACATCCGTTGGCACCCTTGGCGTCAGGAATGGATTGTCAACAAGGACGGTCTTCTCAAGGCCTACTCTCCTCAGACTCATTCCCATCCTCCTGCCAATGCCATGCCTCCTGCTATCGCCGCTGCCTATCCTATTTCAGACAGTGAGGATAGTGATGATGATGAAGAGGCAGGAAGTGGTGACAGCGAAGGTGAGGCTGATGCTGCTGCTGATGAGGAGGCTGGAGAGGGTGATGATGCACCTGAGCCTGCTGAGGCTGTGCCCCCTCCTGCTGATGCTGGTGGCTTGCCGGTGACGGCTGATCAGTTCCTATGCTTCCAGGATCAGATCGAGACCCGGCTGGACTTGCAGTTTTCCTACATCAGCTCTCAGTTTGATCAGCTCCACTCACGGATTGATTCTCTAGATCGTCGCTTTGAGGTGGTCCAGGCTCCTCCGGCTCCTCCGACCTTCAGGCGTCGCCATCACTCTCGGCCCTCTAGGAGTGAATAGAGCCGTTCTTATTTTTGATTTGTTTCTGTATTTGTTTTTTGAACTTCCTATGTATCGGTTCATCTTTTATGGAATTCAAGTTATCTTATCTATTCATCCTTTTTGTCATTACTTATTATTATTTTTCTTTCATACTTTTCCTCCTATTTTGATAATCCCAAAGGGGGAGAAAACCTCTCTATTACATAGTTATTTATTAAAATACTCTTTTTACAAGTTCCATTTTAAGTTATTGATGTCATCAAAATCTGTTTTAAATGGTTAAGTTATTGTTTTCAATTGATTTCTTTCAAAAAATGGCATTTGGTTGCAATTTCAAAAAAATGACCCTTTCTCAGTATTTCAAGGCTTTCAAGATCATTATAGTTGGCACGTCTCTAAGTTTTCCAAGTTCAAATTGTTTATTTAAGTTTTCAATTGACATACCTTTTTTTTAAAAGCTTTCATACCCTTTTTTAAAGATTTCTTTTTTGTGATTATGATCATCAAAATAGGGGGAGATTGTTGTACCCCACTCTCTTGGATTTTAATGATCACAATCACTCTCATCGTGATCTAATGTTGTTTCAAGTGTTCTTGTTAATAGGCATGATTTCAGGAGCAAGAAGTGGCAAAAAAGGAAAAGTGGACTGTTTTCAAGACCACCGGCCAGCCGGTGTGGGACCACCGGCCAGCCGGTAAGGGCACCGGCCAGCCGGATCCAGCCCATCGGCCAGCCGGTGGACCAGGAAGAAGGCCTTGCCCTCTGCCAGGTGCCACCGGTCAGCCGGTGTCTGGCCACCGGCCAACCGGTGGGCCCAGACAGAATGGGATGCCCTCTGTCCAGACCACCGGCCCGCCGGTGGCCTCCTCACCGGCCAGCCGGTGGAACTCCTTGGAATAGTGAGACCTACTGTCTCACCACCGGCCAGCCGGTGGCCTTCTCACCGGCCAGCCGGTGGCTCCTAGGCAGAAGCACTCTCCACCTTCCAATGCACCGGCCAGCCGGTGGATCAGCACCGGCCAGCCGGTGTGCTCAGTCAAACTAGCCGTTTGGCTTTGACCAGGCTGGCCCACTTGATCCCCAACGGCTCCTAAAGCTCTCCAACGGCTATTTTGAAGTATTTGGGAGTATTTCTCCTATAAATAGACGTCCATGGATTCCGGGAAGACTACCTATCATATATCGAAGCATACCAAAGCTATTTTGATCATTTGAGGCTCCTACGACAATTCTCAAAGGCCACTTGAGATCCTATTGCCATCCTTGAAGCTTGGGCTGCCTCTACATCAACTACACTCACCTCTTGGCGCTCAAGGCTTCCTCTAGTTTGTTCTAACTTATTTACTTCAATTGTTTAGTTCTTAATTGGGTTTGTATTAACACAAACCACCCTTTTTCTTCCTTCTTTCAATTTGGGTTTCTTGCTACAACCATAATAAAAAAGCAAGCTGTAAGAAGGTGATCTAGCCTACCTTAAAACGGCTAGTGGGTTTCTTGCTATAACCATTAAAAAGCAAGCGGTCGTATAAATCTCCCAACGGTTGAGTTGGGAGCGGAGACGTAGGCTTGAGTTTAAAGCCGAACTCCGTTATCAATTGTGTCTTGCCATTTTACTTTCCGCTGCACTTAAATTTGTTTTAAATTGTTAATTAATTTTTAAAAGGCAATTCACCCCCCCTCTTGCCATCACCTCCGACCCAACAGTATTGCCTCATGGCATGCATCATAAATGTGATCATACTTATTTTTCAAATGGGTAAAAAATATATGGATGGAAGGTTTTATTTTCCTATTCCAATTATAAATGAACCATTAAAAGAGGTTGTGATATGATGGTAAGGGGTGATGAGGCAGACGGGTGATCACACTTCCTTACATCGGAGTTGGGCTTGACGACCCACAAAACTACTTCGATATTGACGATGGGATTTTGAGCACCACATTCCATATTAGAGTATTTTCATGGAATTCACACTCACCATCCTGAGTGATATGTGTAATGAACCCCCACTCTATTAGGATGTAGGGACTACTACCCCCTGAGTAGAGCTTCTCAGTTCGTAGACTGGTGTTTGATGCCTGCGCGTTACGTCCCAGACCACACTAGAAAAAAATATATATCAGGATTACTACCCCATGAATAGATCTTATTAGCTCGTAGACTGGTGTTGGATGCTTACATGCTACGTCCCAGTCCACTCCAATAAAAAATATAAATAAATATATATATATCAGGCTTACTACCCCATGAGTAGATCTTATCATCTCGTAGACAGGTGTTGGATGCCTGCATGTTATGTCTCGACCCACTCCAGCAATATATATATATATATATCTGTGTGTGTGTGTTTATGTATCTATATATACTATATATATAATGACATGATCAGACTCTTATTTCGGCTATGATTCGATGTAGTTATAACCATCAGGTGTCCCTTAAGAACCTGAATGGGTGGTTATGTATTTATTTAGTTTTGTAAATTATTTCTCTATTCCTATACACTGTTTAATTTATATTGCATTGTTTAGATTAGGCTAGACACCATGGCTTCCAGCCTATGAATATTTATATCTCACACCCTTACAAGGACACCATTTCATTGGGGGTACCTGATTAGTCCTTGTTCACAGGACCTTGGACCTTGACTGTTGTTGTGTGCTTGTATCAGGGAGTTAGGAGCAAGGGATTGAGATGGAGCTCAAGATTCCCATGGATATCACCTTTGGGATTTTTAGTTATTTTCCTTACATGAGTCATATTTTTTTTTGAATTTTAGTGAATGTTGTATGTTTATTATTTTTAGTTATGTGTCATCACTATGACATGTATACATATTTTGTATAAACTGGATTTGGCCACTTTAATTTAGTTATTATAATATTTTTCTTACACTACTTTTTCATTTGCTTTATACCTCCTCCAATGGGCCGAAGGCCTTCATTTTTTATTGATTTTGATAATACATTTTTCAAGGGGTGAGGTGGAACCCTTACATGTCCCATAGGCGTAAGTATTACATGGCTCGTAGGCCTTAGGGGAATTCATTTCCCATAGGCTTCAAACATTACATACAACCCAGACTAACTACTTGGAACTTCTCCTCCCCAGCATCTTCATCGTGAAATCAGCTCTCCACCTTCGCATTGCTGTTCGGAGAGCCATTCCTGTACATGGACAGGCTTGTCCCGATGGTAGGTTCCATACCCTCTCATTCTTGCAATCTGTTTAGATCTGCTGTGGTGAAAGCTCTTTACTCATCCCTTTTGTAGAGCTTGTTCCTTGTAGGTTGTCTGGTTTTCATCTGCACTAAAGGTGGCCCGAAGGCCTTTAGGTGGCCCTAAGGCCTTACTGACCCAAAGGTCGGGGTGGCCTGAAGGCCTTAAAGGACTCAGGGACCAAATCAGTGTCCCAAAGGCCCAAAAGGGTGCATATTCATGGCTGCTATAGTTCCAAACAGTGCCTGCTATAGTTCCCACTACAGTACCTGCTATAGTACCGCACAGTTCCCGCTACAATACCTGCTACAGTACTACTACATTACCTACTACAATACTACTACAGTGCTGCTACAGTACTTGGAAATTCTACCTCCTCCTGGATTTGATCCTTGGTTGCTTAGATGCACTTACAGAGTCCTTACCAACCGGGCTAAGGCTCATGTGCACATTTGCTTTATACTACTTCTGGTACTTCCAGCTATTTAATTTTGGTTATACCATTGTGCTACCATGATAAGAGGGTATACTATCCCCACTATCACCTCCTGAGACCCTCGCTTCTAGTCAGTAGCCTTTGAAATATGATGAGATGCACCTGAGTCCATGTGACCCACCAGCCCAACTACTAGTTTTGATGTTAATCCAGGCCAGGACGTTACATTTAGATAGTTAACTCTCAAACCTTACTTCCAAATTCCATGTTTATTGTGTAGTGGTCACAGTCCATAGTCAAATAATTTTTTTAAAACTTTATAATGCATCCTTGTGGATGACTAGGGTCATATCTTAAGGAGTAAGGTTTGGGAGTTTCACTATCCTACTAGTTATATATATATATTATTAGTTTTTAAAATTTGAGATAAATGAGGTGTAGTTTTTTGGGTTTTTTTATTAATAAAAAATAGGAAACAAAATGAATATGTAGGATATAATTTATGCAAGAAAGGGAGACACCCAAAGATTCAACCTTTTGATCCATCCTTGTCCCATAAACTTTACCCTTTTATTCCATCTTCTATGTGTAACAATCAGCTACACACAACCTTACTGCTCAAATTGTGTGAATTAATGTCACACTCAAAGAGAAGCCCCAAAGTGATTATCTCATCACTCTCTCAAATGGGTCATAATCATGATCCCATCCTCCATTCAGATCATTTTTCCCTTTGCGAAACATTGATAAGGATAGTGGGAGAGGAAATAATGTTAAGTAGTAATAAATAAAATCACAAGGCGAGAGACTATAAGTACAATCATCTACTTATCCTCTCACTATCCTAATATCGTATGAATAAATTTGAAAGGATCAAGATAGGTGTATAGACTTTGTATAATTGGTTTTATCATAAGGGTCATCCTTATTTTAGCATATCATTGTCTATGTGATCTTGATAGATCACCAAAAATCATAGTGAGATACATGATGAATAGGGGTAGAAAGAATAACACTGTTAAGGAGAATTTGAATTATATTTAAAACCTAATTACAAAAAGAGATTATAGAAGAGATTGAATATGATTAGTAGATGATGAATCCTTTAAAATGGAGGATATGGGAAAAATTTATAAGTAGGTACTCCTCTTTATTTTATATCAGCAAGTACTTCTTTCCTTTTATGGTTGCTACATGTCACGATCAACTATCAAGGTAGATTCTGTTGACATTATTTGTCCCATGATCACACATTGTACAACTTTAATAAAATTCAGAGTAGAAACATTATCATGCTACATGGATCTTATGGAAATGTTTGAGAATAATACGATGAAAGTGATTGTTATCCAGATCATCATTAGAAAGAGAGGCAACCTTGGGTCTGTATGTCATCACATTTGGGTCTTCACCAGCACTTGAATTTCTTTTAACATTCATTTTTTTAGAATAACTATAAATTTGGACTTCAATACTGGGCTCGAGCTTCTGGAAATAAAAATTATCCCATGAGACAGCTTCTTCACACTCATGAAGAGTCTAACATGGTCCCAAGAAAATAGAGAACCAAATACGAGCATAATTATTATCTATTTTATTCACCTGGCTTTCAAAATTCAACTTATCTTTGGTCATATTGGCCTCGTTGGTGGAGACAATTGGATTCATTATAGAATTTAGATGAGAAACTCATGTTCAATTTCTTTTATACTTGTAGTCGTATCTATGAGTGACATTAGGGTATTTTTGGGTTTTTAATATCTGCACAGTGAGAAAAACATAATAAAAAATTAAAATATTGTTTTCTAGATAAATATAATTATTCATATGGGGAGATTGGGGAAATATCCTACTTCTTCTTTGGGGGTTTGATTTCTATAGGGTGATGGCCTCACATCCAATCTTCTCTCTTACCATAAAGAACTCTGTTTTCATTAGCGATGCTAAACATGGACTTCTTCAATAGTGGAAGCACCTAGGTTAAATCTTTTCTTTTCTCACCCATGTGAGATGAAATTAAACAGGGGTAGAAATATTTGATTTCATTACCAATGGGATGATATTTTCTTTCTCTATCTCGGAAAGTGAGGCGATGGTGTGACTCAGTGGATCCAAACTTCACATTCTTTATTAGATCACAGTAATAGGTGGTGCAGGTGATTCAGTCTTCAATGGGGGTGGTGCATACAATCTTGGATATAGTGAGAACATGTGATCAAAAATGTGACTTCAAAAGTGTTTGTCTTATTCAGGCTCAATTCGAGTCAAAACAATAGGTAAAGAGATCTTTAGGTGTTAGAGCTTGGATTCTGTTTGGCATATTCAGGAACAATCAGCTTCTTTATTAGACTACTCCCTCTTATTCATATGTGACATTGGTGGTAGGGTTGTTCCCCATTGTAGGTTCTAGGATGGTCACATGATAGGTTTCTAAAGGTGAAGGGAATAATATGTTGTTGAAATTATATTGATAAAAGTTTTCACATGAGAAGGATCATGGTATTTTGTAATGTAAGTGGCCATAAAGGAGGTTGGGTTTCACAGTAGGTTTTCCATAGTCACTGAAGTGAATATGGAGGGGGGGGGGGTTGTAGTAGGTTTAATTGAGTGCGTAGACACATTGTCAGTTCCTTTTCGGTAGCTCGAAGACCGTGACACAATCACTTCAAATTTCACATCCATTCACTTAAAACTATATTGTGGTGATTGTTTATCATGAATGATCACTTCTTCATCATGCGATAACATGGTGGGCACATTCACTTAAGTGTCCATGCTCCCATGCAATTTTTTCAACCAGTATTTCAAAAAAAAAACAATATTTTAGTGCATTATTTTTCAAAATTAATTAAAAAATAATAAAATAATTGAATCAAAATTTTAGACATCAAAAAATTAATTTTAAATTTAATGAAATCAGGTAATTCAATTTAGAATTTCTAAAACACAACATTTTCAACATTTAAAATTCAACTTATTTCCAAATTTTAAAATTAAAATTCACAATTCTATTTTTGAAATAATTTTATTTTATGAATTTTCATTGAATTCAAAAATGAATAGATCAATTAAACCTTAAAATAAATCCATTTAATAATATTAGTTCCAGATCGAATAACATAATTTCAATTTCAATTTCAAATCTAATTTATGGATTATATTTAATTAATTTTTTTTGAAAGAATTAATACAAAAAAATTAATCAATTTAATAATTTAATTACATAAATTAAATATTCTATTAAAAATAAATATTAAATCCAATTTTCAATAAAGTTTAAATTCTAAAAAACTCAGAGAAAGCAAAAATTTACCTAGGATTTATTTTATTAACGGGGGTAATTTCAATGAATACGAAGAAAATTTTCATGAAAAAATTATACCACATTATATGTCTCAAGAATGACATATGGTATATAGGAAATGGCTGATTTAGGTATATGATGAGATACCCCTCAAAGTTTATCACTTACAACGAATGTTATGGAGGAACTATTACATTTAGAGATATTTTATAAGGAAAATAAAAAGGTTTTGGAAAATTTGATATTTACAATTATAATTTTATTAATAAGGTTTTATATATTTAAGTTATAAAACACAATTTAATAGGTATAAATAAATTATGTGAATATGGAATGGAAATTAAATTTCAAAATAATAAGTATTTATTTTTTAGGGATAATTATTTATTATTCCATGCTAATAAAAAGGAAAATATTTATACTATTAATTTTTATGAACTAATAGTTCTATATGTAAAGTGTTTGAATGTTATAAAGTATGATAAAATTATTTGGAATCGATAATTAGTCCATGTTAATTTCCAAATATTATATAATCTCTCCAAACATTATATCATGCTATATTTACCTACTTTGAAGAAAGAACAACTTTATGATTGTGATGCTTTCCTAAAAGGGTAAAACATAAAGTTTTATTCAAACCAATCAATCAGATAAGTACTACTAAACCTTTATAATTAATATATCTTGAATTATTTAGTATTACTAAAATTTATAGCCTTGGTGGAAAGAAATATACTTTAGTTATTTTCAAGGATTTTAGTAGATATACATGGGTTTATTTTTTTGAACATAAAAATGACACTTTATCTGTATTTATCACAGTTTGTAATTTAGTTCAAAATAAAAAAGTTTGTATGATTATTTCAATTCATAGTGATAAAGGAGGTGAATTTTTTAATTTAGAATCTATTTTTTTGTGAAAAAATAATGCATATTTTCATAATTTTTCTCTTCCTAGAACACCATAGAAAAATGGCATTATATAATAGAAAAATATAACTCTTATTAGAATAGACCAATGCATATTGAGTAAATATAATTTTACAAGATATTTTTAGGCTAAGTATACCTTTTCTAATTATTATATTTCAAATAGAATTCTTGTTTGACCTATATTGAAGAAACCTATTTATGAATTGTTTAAAGGTAAAAAAGGATATTTTTTTTATTTTATATTATTTGGATATAAAGTTATTATTTTGAATTTTAAGGATACTTTAGATATATTTTATTGTAAAAGTGATGAAGGAATTTTTATTGGTTATTTTAATAATAATAAATCTTATAGAGTTTATAATAAAATAAATTTGTTTATATAATAATCTATTCATGTTATTTTTTTTGAAAATATTGAGAAAATGAATTCTATTTTTGATGTTTTTTATAATGAGTTTCATGATTTTAATTTTAGAGATAAAAAAACTCAGGATAAAGATGAATCAATTGAGGGGTATAGTACTACTTTTAGAACTAATAATAGATCATGCAATATTCATAGATTCAATCTTTTTGAAACTATTATTGGTAATATTTATTATGGTATTAAAACTAGAAATGTTGTTTTATGTTTTTTTGTTAATTATGCTATTATTTTTGATTTTGTTTCAACTAATATTAATGATGGTTTAAATGATTCCAATTGGATTTTTTCTATTCATGACGAGTTCAATAAATTTTATCATAATAATCCTTGGTCTTTAGTTTATCCCCTTTAGATAAGCATGAAAATGTAAATAAATTAATTTTAAAAAATAAGATATATGAATCTTGATAGGTTTTTAAAAATAAATCCAGACTTGTTGCTCAAGGGTTTTATTAAGAAGAACGTATTAATTTTGATGGTTCTTTTGCACCTGTTTCTAGAATCGAGTATATTATAATTTTTAACTGTTTGTTCTTTTAAATGTTTTTAGTTATTTCAAATGAATGTAAAAATTGTATTTCTATATGGTTTTATTTCTGAAGAATTTTATGTTTCTCAACCCCAGAGTTTGAAAATGAGAAAAATTACTAATCATTTTTTTAGTTATCAAATTTTTTTATGGTCTTGAGAAAGAACCTCATGCTTGGTATGATCTATTTTCTTTGTTTTTATTGAAAAATAATTTTTCTAAATGTAAATTTGATCGTAATATATTTATTAAAAGGATATATAATGATATATTAATTATTCAAATTTATGTCGAGGATTGAAATTATTTCTAGAAATTTTAATTTTTAAAAGAAATTATGGAATATTTTTGAATCAATCCAAATATACTAAATATTTAGTCAAATATTTTGGTCTTGTTTCCTGTAAATCATTTAATACCCCTATGAGTATTAGTTGTAAATTAGATTATGATGCTTCTATAAAATCTATTAATTATAAATTATTTAGTCACATGATCAAATTTTTGTTGTATTTAACTAATTATAATGTTTAGTGTTTGTTTGTATACTACATTCTAGTCAGATCCTAATGAATATTACTTAAAGGCTTTTAAATATATTATTAGATATGTTAAAGGAACTGTAAATTGTGTATTATTTTATTCTAGAAAATATTGTTTTGATTTAATTAGTCACACGAACTATGATTTTAGATGATGTAGAATTGATAGAAAAATAACCAAAAGATTTTTTCACTTTCTTAGTAGGAATTTAGTTTCTCAAAGTTCAAGAAAAAAACTATGTTGCTTTGTCAACTTCTGAAAGTACATCTCTATTTCATCTAATTACTCTCAATCTTTATAAATTAAAAAAACATTGTATGAATATGGTTTTAATTTTTAAAAGATACCTATTTATTGTGATACTTTTTCCACTATTTCAATTTAAAATAACAATTTATTTCATTCTAGAACTAATAATAGAGACATGTGTTTAAATTTTATTTGATATTTTTTCAATAAAGGTGATATTATTCTTGAATATATTCCTAATAAAAATAAATAGGTGGATATATTTACCAAAATGTTTGATTTTTCATTGTTTATTAAAATTAAATTTGATCTTGGTATATTATAAATTTATTTTGGAAACCATATTTTTTTGACTTACCTTAATATGCATTTATTAAGGATGAGTTTTCTAATTTTAAACTGATGGTTTTCACTTTTATTTCCTATTTTTTTTAATTTTTTAATATCATCTTTTTAAAAAATGTCAAAAAAGGGGGAGAATTTTATAAAATATTTTTTAGGGTTGGTAATTATCTATAAGGGGGAGTTTTTTGGATTTTTTTTATTTGAATTTTATTTTTTAAAAATTCCAATTCCTCATAATATGTTATGTTACTCATAATTTATCAGAAATATGTTTTATAATTCTTCACTATATTTATATTATATCTTGATCTATAATTCTTAAAATTTTATAACTCCCTTTTAATATGAAATATAATTGTATCATATAAATGTTCTTCGACTACGATTATGTTTGAATTAATCTCTAAATGTTCACACTTTTGGTCCAAAATTATTGCATGTTTTTTGGTTATACAATTTTTTTTGGGTTTATAATTTCCTTATATTAACCTATGATAACTTGAAATAAAAAACTAATTTTTTCATGAATATTTTTGAAATTTAAATCTAATACATTTATCTATATTTCATTCAGCTGCATGGGTGTATGAAATTTCTATTTATTTACTCAAAAAATTGAACGAATCTTATGTTGTTAAATGACCACATTTATTTCTCAAAGTGATAACATGTGTTGTTTTTAAAGTGATCATATAAATTATTTTATGTTATTTAAGGGTTTTTAAGTGTCCATGTGATATGATGAAGTTACCACATGAATATTTTTGAAACCTACCATAAGTTTATATCTGAACCTAACCAGAGAAACAAATCTGTATTATGATGAAATATTAAGCGAACCAACCACACATTGAAATTACAACCAACAAAAATCCTTATGGTAAATTAAGTGACCAAATGTTTATTATTCACATGGTTAGTATACTAAAAACATGTGATATAAATAGAGCACAAGATTTGATGTCATGATAAGTTAACAAACCATAAGGAATATACCTCATGGTCACTCGACACTCACCTCCAATTCAATATTTTTTTTTATTTTTCTAGAATCTATATTTTTTAGCATGATCGATTTTCATTATTTTTGATAATATGATTTAATAAATTCTTATATTAATTTTTTAAGTAATTTATTGATTTCTAAAATACATATATATTATATAGAATAATTTTTTATTTGTGTATTTTAAATATATTTATTTAGTGTTTAATTTATTCTTTATTTTCACATATACATACAACATATATCTCAATTATTTAATTTTTTATATTTTAAGTTGATTTTTAATCTTATTTATGGTATTTCATGTAGTATAATTAAATTTTTAACAATTTCGCACTGCATGAAATTAGATTTTTTTTGAAATTTGAATTATAACAGTCAAGTTGTATTATGATTTTATGGGATTTATATGACCTATTATTTTGGAATCTATTTGAATTATTTAATGATAAATTAAATTTAGTTTTAAATAGTCTAAAAGTTTTTGAATTTAAATTATTTTTTATGATTATTATGGAATTTTATCTCTCTTAGATAATTATGAAGATTGAATTTAAATTACTTTACCATGTTGGAGATTGACATGCTAGTTTCACAAGTTCTATTTAAAGGATCATAGACACATTCAAAGTACACATAGTTACGAGAACACAAAATTTTGTAAAACTAAAGATATTTACTCTTAAATTTTAAGTGTTGTACAAAAAAGTCATATAAAATAAAGTTCTCATCTACTAGATAGATTCGAAAGTATTGAATAAAAGCTTCTTTTAATTCTATTAATCGCTTGAAGTGAAGTCATGATATATTACTCAAGAACTAATACCTATGATTCTTTCATTTATCTTTTATTTTTTCCTTGTTTCTTATACCTATATCACTAGTTATATTCTCTCACATATTCTCTAACTTTATATTTATGATTTTAAATTAAAATTCATTAATTATATTACTTTGTGTTGTGAATCCTAAATTCTAAATTCAAGACCATTCTGGTTGTGACTATCATAGTTAAAATTCAATGATGTTGGGTTTTAGTTCATTGTATGGGGAATGAAACTCCATTGAAGCAAATGTTAGGGAATAGATATTTGGTCTCCTTCTATGCAGGCTTAATGGAATTTTGATCTCAAAAGTTGGATCTGGCTCACCTATGTTGGTCATATTTCTTGAAGGAAAGGTTAATTATCCATGGGAACTTGTTTACCTTATACGAAAATGTAAAATGTTGGTCAATCCAGTTATTAGGGTCATACATACATAGATAGAAGGTAATGGTGCGATGGATTCTCTTACCACTAAGGGGAGGGTAGGCGAATGTATCATTTTATACACTAGGTTGGGGTTTCTTATAGATTATTTTAAAATTATTGCATAGGGTGATTCTCTTGGACTCTACTATTTTAGACCTCTATGAGTGGAGTGTTTTATTGGTTTTTGTTTTCCTATTTCAAACTAATAAAAAGATAAATTTCAGTCAGTATTCCAATTGAAAAAGTAGATTATAATAATGTTTTTAATCCCCATAAAATATAAATTATTAATCTACAAAAAAATTACCCATGTTCTTTAGTTTATTTTTCACTACTAATTAATTTTGATAATAATTTTATCTAGTTAATTTTTATAATGTTGTACATTCACTCCACTCTAGATTGTCTTCCATTAATCTTTTTGACCTAAAAACTTGTTGAAGTTGAGAAAGGAATAAAAGAATTTCAAAACTTGATTTGAGAAGTTGGTGAAAGTTTTAAAGAATTTAAAACCTTATAAGTATCAATAAAGTCATGTTCATTGGTTAAAAACTAGGTCAAATATGTTTAGAAGAATAATAAAGTTAAGAAGACCTTGAATGTAGCCAAAAATATTAGAGTAAAAAATTATGAAATTTCTAAGGAATAAATGTTTGAAATATTCTAAAAATGAATACTATGTTAAGGCTAAGAAGAAGAAAATGTTCTAGTTTAATCTTCAAAACTATAATGAATCTAAGAGGAATTGGAGGTAGAATTTGAAGCGGATTCAACCCACTCAAAGAAGGAAACTAGAAAAATACAACATGAAAATTGAAAATAGATTCCAACATATGGAAATTATTTATGAAATATGTGATCATCCCAGAAATATTACTAAAGTATGTCTTGAAATATAACCTAATCAACAAAATTGATATGAAAAATCGAAAAATCCTCATCGAAAGTAAGAAAAAGGAAAAACGAATGCCTTTTTTATTGAAACTTCTATCGAGGCCACATAAGGAAAAAAACATGGATATTATATATTGGGTGTTCTTAATATATGACCAAATATCTAAAATTTATAAAAAATGTGAAAGTTTACAAATAAATAAAAATAAATTTTCGAAACGATGAGTTTCTTAGAATTAAAGGTATTAGATTTGAAATAATTGGAAAAGAAAAATTGAAATCCAAAAGTGCCTTATTTTTTGATGGGCTAAAACACAATTTGTTAAGTATTTAATAGATTTGTGATGAAGGAAAAAATTTTGTTTTCAAAAAGGTTTTTTTGTTAAAGGATTGAAGAAGAGAAATTTGTTATAAGAGGGAAACAAACCAAGGGAAATACATTTCAAGTTAGAGATGAATTGGGTTCATGATATCTGAGCATGTTGCAAAAAAAATAGTTGTGGAATAAAAGGATCAGATAGATGTGTTAGAGAAATTTAAGGAAGATGAAAAATATATAAAGTATTCTTGATATTATTTACCTAACAATAAGAAGAGATTTTTGTTGTCTGGAATGAAAGAAAGGAAATATTCCAAACTCAGAACATAAGAATGTTCAGATATATTCAACTCATCCCTTGGAGCTTATAGATTCTATAATATTCATTCCCTTGAAAAATAAATAGAAAAATGGTGATAATTAATTTATTTCCTTTATTGATTATTTCACTCATATTATATGTATTATATTTTTAATACATAAATTAAAGGTTTTAAAAATGTTTAATAGTTTTAAGAGAAGTTTTAAAAAAATGTGGATATTTCATAAAGAAAATTAAAACTAATAATGGTGTTGGGTATAGAAATTTAAATTATAAATATTATCTTAAAAAGAATGTAATTGTTCATTAACTTAGTGAAATACACACACCATAATAGAATAGTGTTACTGAAATAAAGAATAGTATTTTAGTTGTGATGGCTAAAACTATTTTGATTAAAGACGATAATTAAAGATTCTTCTAGAGTAAATATATTAAAACAACATTTCATATTCATAATCATTGGTTTTATAGGTCAAAATTGGATATAAATCCTTAAAATATATATTAAAAATACACCCCATGTTTGAAATACCTAAGGGTGTTTGGTATCCTCTGCATTATCAAATTCAAATGTTAGAATCTTGAGATGTTTGATCAAAGAGGTGTTGATGATATATTTCTTGGATACCCTCATAATAGTAGAGGATATAGGTGTTATAACAAAGAAACAAGATAGATTATTGACTCAGTAGATGTGAAACTACAATAACATTATGATTGAAAAGGTTCACAGATAGCTGCAAGTATAATAGTAAATGAATATGAAGTTGTTCCTATTAAGAAACTTGGAAACGTTTTTGTCATAAGTAATGATACATAATTTGTAAAATATGAATATATTGATTTATCCATTTCATGCAATGAAGAATAATTGAGTACTTATTGTCCAAGTTTGAGGAAGAAATTAGAGGTCCAAAATATTATTAGAGATCAAGGACATTAGGTTCAAAGTAGAATAACATTGAGGATTATTTTAGATATGTATTTTTATTCACAAGTTAATCCAAGAGATGTTGAAGAATCTTTGAAGCATCAAGAGTGGGTTGATTCCATAAATTAAGAATTGAATAACATTGAGAAGATTGAGACATGGGAACTTTTACCTTAACCCAAATATATGAATGTGATTGGAACAATTTGGGTTTTTTGAAACTAGGTGAATGAAAAAGGTAAAGTGATAAGAAACAAGGTGAGTTTGATTTGTAAGAGATACTCATAAGTTGAAACATTGATTTTTATGAGTCAGTTTCTTGAGTTTTAATACTTGAATACATCAAAATATTTCCTACTATTTCTACACAATGAAGTTATAAGATATTCCAAATGGATGTCAAGTCTAATTTTCATAATGGATAAATAGAAGAAAAAGTTTATATTGAGAATCCATATGGATTATTACTTGATCAAAATAAAAACTATATTCCTAAAGTTGAATACAGCCTTGTATGAAATGAAACAGGCAGCAAGATCTTGGTATTATAAGCTATATGATTTCTTAAAAAATATGAATTTTAGAAAAAGAATAGTTAACATAAACCTACACATAAAATAAAATCAATAGTTTTCCGTCATTATGATTGTTTATATTTATGATATCATATTTATGGGGAATGACAAATAAATGTGTGAAAAATTTAATAAAGAGATGAAGAAGTTATTTGAAATTCCTATTATAGGAGAAATGATATAATTTCTTGGTTTAAAAATAACTCAAAAAATAAATAGTATGTTTTCCTTTCTCAAGAGAAGTATGCTAAGGCAATCCTAAAGAATTTTGGAATGGAACATTAAAATATGGTTTCCAAACCCGTTTTAGTGGGAATAAAGTTTTCACAATATGGTAAATGAAATGAGGTTGATGATAAATAATTTATAAAGTTTATTGTAATTATACTATATTTAACAACTTTAAGTCCAAATAGAGTTTATGTTGTTACACTTTGTTCTATGTATCAAAGTTCACCAAAAGAGTCCCATCTTCTGGATAGAAAAATAATTATTAGATATACCAAAGGCATAATTTATTTTTGAATAAAATATGATATTATAGAAAAGATTGATCTATTTGGTTATATATATATATATTGGGAAGGCTATGTCGATGAATGAATATCAACATTTGGTGAAGTTTTCTTTTTGGGAGAAATATGTTCCAGTTGCCATACAAAGAAGTAAAATTCAGTGACTCTCAGCACTGCAAAATTTGAGAACATAGACTCTGCTAAAGTTTCAACACTATTAGTATGGATGAAGACATAGCTAGAAGGTTTATTGGTTGATGTGAAGATGCCCTTTATTTTGGGTTGTGATAATCAAAGTTATATAAACATCACTAATAATATGGTTCATCATTCTAGATCTAAGAACATTGATATTAAACATCACTTCAAAAAAGAGTATATAGAAAGAAATGAACTAAACATATAGTTTTTTATTACAATAGAGTAAGTAACTAATATCTTAAATAAACCATTACTAAATAAATTATTTCATAATTTGAGGTTGATTATAGGTGTACAACCTCAATCCCTTTAAGGCTAAGGTATGTAAATTATATCCCCTCTCTCATCTTTTATTTGAATAATATTTTCAAATATGGATAAATGATAAAACATAAATCTATCCATTGGTATGTTCTTTAAATATTAATAGTGAGAATATATTTAGGAAGAGTTTTAAAAGGAGTAAGTTGTGATGTCAACATATGTGGACTATTTTCACAATTTTTTGAAGTGGGTATAAGAACTGTCTATTATAGATTGGAGTCAATTTCTATTATATAGTTATCGAAGTGGAAGAAGTGTGGAACATTTGTGAATCACTACTTTATGAAAGACATGGTATTATTGTTCAATGATTATTGTTTCCTACATTGAGTTCTCTCATATTAGATTAGAATTGTTGTATAGTGATCCATTTCTTTAGTCTAAAAGTTTTAGTGATTTATGTTACTTAGTTGAAAATAAAATCCAAAGGGGGAGATGGTTGAGACCATTTTTTTTAAAGTGGTTTTGTTTTAAGAATAAGATGGTTGAGAATAAAGAAATATTACTTAAGTGTTGTATTTTGTTTTCATATATAAATAAATTGACAATGATCGAGCCTTAATTATAATGTTTTTGAATAGAATATTTAGGACAAAGATGTTTGAGTCTAATTGAGAAAGGTAAATAGATGGAGTTCAACAGACAAATTCAAATAGATTGAGTTGATCTGACATAGTTGGCCAGACATAGTTTTTTAAACAAAGAAAATCCGATGATAATTTAATATTATTCAAAGTAAAAACATTATGCTATTTAAAGATATTAATGATTATAGCTAAATATGGTTGAAGGAAGAAGTTTTTAGAACTTGGTGGAACTATGGTTCCCAGACAAAAAGAAGTGTTGTGGAAGTTGCAGACAAAGTCAAGTCAGTTGGAGAGGAGTTTCAATTCTAGAAAAAAAACATTAGAAGTTCATCAGACATAGTTTTATGAATTCATCAGAAAAAGGCTTCCAGGATAACAGAAATAGGTTTCGAAATGATTGGATAAGAGGATTTTGGATAGAGCCACCATATAAAGGGATGCTGATCTTTTTACAAAGAATAATATTTCTAGACAATAAAATCCTATGAATAAGAACTAGAAAAAGGAAGTGTATGAAGAAAATATGATTAAAATTTTATAAGTTTATCAAAAAAATAATGTTTGTGAGTCCATTAGACAGAGATACACAAGAGAGATAATTATCAGATAAATATGTCCATATGAAGGTGTCAGATATTGAAGTTTTTAGAATATTTACAATGTTTTGTAAATACATACATTATGATGTTGCTGAGTTGGATTTTCAATTATTCAATAATTAGGAATGTAATTTCCAGATTCAGGACAAGATTTTAGGAAGGTTTTATGAATTTTGACACATATATTTTAGTAAGTTTCAATGAAGATTGATTGACTATTATTTGTGATTAGGTTTAAAGGTGGTCAAACGTAGAAAGAGTCATGTAGGATATTCAATGTTCGAGTTAGAAATTTTAATTTTATGTTCATGCTAGTCCCTATATTTTAATATAAATGATGTGTATATGAAGGGGAGAAGGTGCATTGAGAAGGATATTTCTGAAGTTGTTGTTTCCACATGAATTTCTGATGAATTGAGGTGCCAACTAGAGTGCTTGAGATATTTTTTATCAAATTATTTTATGTATTATCATAGGTTAAAGTGGTACCAGATAGATGACACCAAATAGGTTGTATCAAATGAAAAAAATAGATTTAATTAATTACAAAAAAGAAAAAAGGTCACAAAAACTTGCACATAAGAGGGAAAAAATATAAACAAGGGGATTAGTGGGGCCTTAAATAATTAAATCCAAGGGTGTACACCCAGAAAAGATATAAAAATTATGGGGGAAGGCTTAAAATTATAGAGAAAACAATATAAGTCTCATCTTAGGTTCCCATAGAGTTTAAAACATTGACCACTTTGTTACACTCCCACCATGTGTGGAGAAAGACCACTCCATTGGGGAAACAAATTTTGAACCTTTGGATGTGATATGCATGGACTAGGGTGTAGTCACCTTGCCTTGGATAGAGTTGTGAACCACTACAGAGTCAATTTATATGGGGGAAAGTGGTAGATTGTGGGAAAGGCATACCTCCAACCCATTAATAAGAGCATTAACCTCCACCATGATAGATTTACCTTGACCATAAAAGTTGACAAAAGTAATGAGAATTGAACCATTGTGATCCTGAACAAATCCTCCACCACACATAAAAACAAGACTACACGACCCATCTACATTGGTCTTGTGACCACAGTCAGGCGGTTTACTATAGATCCATCTACTTAATATTGGAACCTCCTGTGCTTCCAATGTTTAATGGAAATTACAAATATATGTAAAGGGTATTTTCACATATTTTCTACTTCCACAATTTTGAATTAGATATCATAACCCCACCATTATACACCTGGACCAAACCTGAATTGCCAGTGAAGAACTATGATTGACTTCATTTCACAGTTTATTTCTTACATTCCAAATATTCCAACATCCTGCATATAACAACCCTGCTCTTTATTTCACAATAATTACTTATTGATTAAATAAAACTTAACATAATACAAACCAAAAAAGTAGTAATTAAGAACATAAACAATGAGACATGATATAACATGATAATTATAAAATGGGAAATGTGGAAACAACTTAAAACACTTAATCATAAACATAGGTAAAGGATAAAACTGATAAGACATAATGGAAGAAAAAGTCCATTAAAGAAACCAGGTTCAATCCCTATACCAACATGAAATATCATTATACTAAACATTACCCAATGCATTGGAACACTATCTGGTCACACCCATCAAATTCATTTCATTTTCATGCTTTCATATGCCACATAGATCATAAAATATGGATTCATTCATCACAATAATTTATTTCAAGATTAAGGAGTGTGGAATAAAATTTTTTAAGTACCACATCAAAAATTATATGTGAATAAATGTGAACACCCTTTATGGGAAATGGGTATGGTATTCACTAAACAATTGTTTTATCATGGAAGATCGCTGTGAAATTTCGACAGCATAACAGAATCACTTAGAGATTCATAAAAGTTGGTTGATGAGAGAGAAAGGGGTATATAATAATATATATATAAAATGGTAAGCAATAGAGACATGGAAAATAATATGCCAACATTATAAAATTTTTAATATAAGGAATAAGGTAATGAATAAACATTCTAGAGAAAAAAACCCTAACTATATTTTGTCATGGTAATGGGTGTACATAAAGGATAATGGGAGTATTAATGAGAGGGAAAGGGGATATAATCATTTATAAATTAAATGTAAAATAATGGGAATATTAAAGAACATATTCCAATTTAAGAAAATGGAATTTAAGTTACAAAATAAAAAATAAGTTCTTGAATGGAAACAAGAAGAGATAAATTTCTCACAAAATTTCGGCATGGTAAAAGGTGTAAATAAAGGATCGTGGAAGTCTTAATGAGAGTGAAATATGTCTCTAATCATGTATATCTCAAAATGAAAGTATGTGGGATATATAATAACATATCTAAACATGAAAAAATGTAAATTAAGAATAAAAACATAAAGAAGTGCTTGAATAAAAAGGAGAGTGGAAGACCCCTTACTAAATTTTAGCATGGAAATGGGTGTACATAGATGATCATAAGAGTATTAATGGGAGTGAAAAGGGGATATAATCATTTATAGATAAAATTTAAATTAAGGGGGATATTTAAGAACACAACCCCACTTAATCAAAAGGATATTAAGATAGAAATATTAAAATAATTTCTTGAATGGAAATGAGAAAAGAGAAATCGCTTACAAAATTTCAGCACAGTAACAACTTAGATAAAGGTAAAAATGAGTGAGTATAAATGATTTATCATTAAAATAACATCAATTTTATAGTAATTTAATGTTTATAAACAAATGAAACTATAAAAATTTCAATTAAGAAGAAAAATTCCAAAGAATGTGCTTGAATTGAAACGCTAAGTGGAAGGTCCATTACTTGAGTGTGTGACTCCAAATGCTTGGGAGGGGATTCTTGAGAGATTTAAGGAACATTGGGAGTATTATAGAGAGTGTATGGAAGATTATTTAAATTATCTAATGAGTTTCAGTTAATATAAATGGAATCTGGGGTGGGTATATATAGAAAAATAGGGAGATTTTTTTATTATTTAGGTTTTGGACTCTACATAATAAAATAACCAAAAACAAAAACCATTCCATTATTTTTCCCATGGTTTCTATCAAATGGGAGTGTTTTTTATTATTTTATAAGTCTAGAGTCATAACTTAATAAAATAATACCCTTTATTTTGTGGAGGTGAGTCATAATCTTAAAGAAATGATTTTTGAATATTAAAATATATTATATGTTTTGGCGGATTCATAATGGCTTTATAAAATAAAGAAAATAAACATAAAATCACATTAATATAAAGGGAAAAATATATATTTGGTCTTGGATCCCATTTATAGTATTTATTACATCACTTTTGGTACATTATGATGTCATAATGCACAAAGTATATTTATATGGTATTTAATTTTCCCCCGAAAATTACACTATATCAGAAAATTATGAAAAATTCACTATTGGATAATTTAAAAATTCTGATTTAAAAAATAATATTCATTTTATCTAATTTTTTTGATATAAATGAATATTAACTTTGAAAAAAAATTGACATTTATTAAGAAATGTTGTGTTTTTGACAATAACAATTTTCAAACCCTTATAAAAAATTCAATTTGACTTCATAAAAATTATAATATAATTTATATTTAATAAAAAACATTTAATAATATTTCATTAAAATATTATTTATACATTAATTTAGAAAAAAAAATCCTTAATTGAATTTGAATTTTAGCCACAAATACTATTTGTGTTTTGTTGTATCAAACTAATTACTTATTCATTTATAAATAAAAACATTAAGGAAAAAATATAATCATTATTAAAATTAAAATTAAATGTAAATATTTGTTATTTTAGGGTTATACTGTTTCTAGCCTTTATTAAAATATATTTACCCTTAATTAATCTATTTACCTTTTACCATGGTAATTATTATTTACTATAGTTACTATTCATATTGTTAAAAAATTAAGTTAAACTTATTAATTAATATTAATTAATATGGTTACAAATATGGAATAAATTTTTATCAAAATCAGTTCAAAATATTGGAATAATTCAATTTAAAATAAAACCCGCAACCATGATGGAATGTGGTTTTCTGAAAAATACATTTTTAAGGAAAAGATGATTTCAATTTGACTATATAACTAGTAATCTTCTTTATATGAATTTAAATTAATAAGTGTAATATAAAAATTTTATTTAAATAATTTCTCATTAAGTGTTACTTTAATTAATTATAATGGAGAAATATTATTAATTTTAAAATAGTTTTTAGAAAAATTTGTTTTTAGTCATAAAAATAAACTTGTATTAAAATACTACATAAAGACCATTTAAATATAATTAATTGAATTAAATACAACTAAATAATACTTATTTCACCTTGAAATAAAATTAAAATAATAATTGAACTTCTAAATTAATTCATTGATAAAAAATAATGACAATTTTACATAAAAACGATATTTTTCACTATTCCTTGAAAAATCTATATTTTTTACAAAATTAAAATATTTCACTTTATGTTAATTTTGATATGATTATAAAAACATATAGAGTTCATTTTATCAAATAAATTTTCAAAATGTTCTATATAATAATTATAATATTCATAATTGTTTTGAGAAATCATATTTTGAAGAGAAAAAATACATTTCCAAAAATTGTTTGATTATTACTAAGAAATTTTCAATATATTTAGGATATATATATATATATATATATTTCATAAATTAGTTAATCCTACTCATATCCTAAAATTTAATGAAAATTTTATAATGGTTATATTTAAATAATCATTGTTTGTTTGGGTTCAGTGGTGCGTATCGCATAGGCTATTGAATAGAGTTTTCTCTTTTGAAAAGTTAGGGCATTACATTATTCAACACTTTAATAAATTGTGTCCTTGTAGTTTAAAATTTAAATTTTTCATTAAATATTTGCAATTTGTGATTATCTTTATTGACTAACCACATTGTAAAAGGGGTTAATAAAACATTCTCCTGAAAAGAGATAAAGGGAAGTATGAAGGTTATCACATAACTAGGTTTCCAAGTAGGAGAACATTAGTGGTAAGTGAACAAATAAAAATGGAAGAGAAAGTGAAAATAAAAGAACTAATTGATTTTGATAGAGAATATAGTTAAGATAAATTCAATGACCACAAAATCATGAATCTGAGATGGATAAAATGACCATTAATTCATCAGAATATGAAAAAATTTATGATTAAAGATTATTTCTCTAGAGTTAATGAATTATTTTATTATATAAACCAGGAACATAAGGAAATATTACTTATTTACAATTATAACTAATTTACACTAAAATATCATCTTTTTCTCCAAATTATGTGAACTGAAGATAATTTTTTATACTTGAAGCACCAGAATAAACTTCTAACAAATCAAATAATACACTGAAGAATAACAAGATATCCCTAATGTATTTACTAAATTAAAAATTTTCAGAATAAAGTGAGATAATACCTCAACAAATTACACTAAAAAACCCCCAAATTTTAACATAGTTCATTCCTTAAATAATACCCATATATAACACTAATAACATCAAAATTAAATAGTGTTTTAACCTCAAAGGACGTCTCATACCATTCTTTTTACACCTCAAAAAATGTAAGAGAATTAATCTTAGATAATCATAACAAGTATATATTCCCCAAACGTAATAACATATCTCCCAAAATATGGTTAATCACATCCAAATAAGAAGATTTGTTCCTATAATATGTTTCTAAAAATATCATACTAAACTTCAATCGCATAAATCTTAAAATGTTTTATCAATGCTTTTATACATAATATTATACTTATAAATATCATTCCATGAATATTTAGGTTTTTCCAAAAATCAATGACCTATTAAGGGTTATTAATTCATCAATCATGTGTTTTATGAAATATCACTTTATCACTATAGCATTTTTATAGGTTATTGTACCATTCACTGTAAATTTCATCTCTTTAAATAAAAAACAAAACTATTGAATAATCCACATATGTTTCATGATTATTATATCCATAATATCATTTATATACCACTTCTACAACATATCTCTCAAATACACATATATAAATTTTTTAATCTTCACACTTTAACAATTTCTATAGCATTGTTCATTCCTTAGTCCCAAAAATTAAAGATAGTTTACTTTTAGTGTAATAATGTCCATACTAAATAAGATTCCAATTATTTATAACTATTGTATATAATAACAAGAAAATTAGGGGTTCGTATTTTTAAACTATTTAACACATAAAGTGGGAATCTAATTATATTAAAGGGATAACTTATAATTTACTTTTATTTTGTAAAATTTTGAATTTTTAGGCTTCAATCTATGTTATCCATGATCTATTTCATAACATATACTATTATGAGTATTTTTTTTCTATTAATAATGGTTTATAATGATATTATTAATTCAACAAATCATATTACCTAGGAGTGTCATACAAGGTGTGTAGTGAGGCCCATTATTGTTTACTAGGTTACACTGAGTTAGGCCCGGAACACCATATCAGGGTTGTTACCCCTAGTTATATCTGTCCCAGAACCATGTGCACTTGTAGTATCTAGACAAATATGCATTTACTTGATAAAACACTTATTATATACTTAAAAAAATTTAGGGATTTGTTCCTATAATTAGTCTTATTCCTAAGTCTTTCACTATATTTTTCTAATCCTAATCCAAAAAATAACTAAAATTTTTCTTTTATAGTGACTATATAAACCCTGGTCTTTATTTCACATTAATTCATGACTTATTACATAAAAGTAAAAATAATACAACCCAAAGTATCTAAAACTATATTTTCTTTGGGAATTAGGTACATTACATAACAACTTAAAACAATAAATACACCATCTTTATTGAAAACTTAATTAACATGATTGTACTTAAAATTGCATGGGTTAACCTGGGAAAAAATATGAAAGGGTTGGGATATAAATCTTATTAAAGGAATAAACATGGAGTAACATTAATAAGATACTAATTTTTAGACAATTGGAATATCAATGGGTCATAAAAAGAGTTGGAATCTGGAACATGAATAATGATACATGATATAACATGGTAATCATTACATGGGAAATGTGGCAAAAAATTAAAACACAAAATCATAAACATAGCTCAAGGATAAACCTTAAAAGACATCATGGTGGACAAATTCCCATAAAATAATCAATTTAACTCCCTATCCCAATGTGACACATCATGATACTAAACATTGCACAATGCATTAGAGTGCTATCTGGGTGCACCCATCATATTCATTTAATTCTCATTTTAAGTGCGCCACATAGTTCATAAAACATTAATTCATTCCTGATCATAATTTATTCCATGATTAAGGAGTGTGGAATAAATATGTGTAAGTACCCAATGAAAAAGTATATGTTTATGAATATGAACACCCTTTATAGGAAAGGGTATGGAATTCACTACACAATTGTTTTGGCATGGAATATCATGGTGAAATTTTGGAAGCATAACAGTGTCACTTAAAGATTTTTAAAAACAGGTTGATGAGAGAGATAAGGGACTATAATTACAAATTAATAAAGTCATAATTAATTGGTACACGTAAAATCATATCCCAACATTATAAATTTGTAAATATAAGGTATAAGGTAACGAATAAACATGAATAGAGAAAAGAATCCTAACTATATTTTGGCATGGTAATGGGTGTACATAAAGGATCATGTGAGGGTTAATGAGAGGTAAAGGGGATATAATAATTTATAAATTAAATGGAAAATAAGGGGAATATGGAATAACATATTACAACAAAAGAAAATGGAATTTAAGAGACATAAAAAATAAGTTCTTGAATGGAAATGAGAAGAGAGAAATTTCTTATGAAATTTCACCATGGTAACAGGTGTACATAAAGGATTATGGGAGGATTAATGAGAGTGAAATAGGTATATCATAATATATGCATAAAAATTACAGTATTTGGGATATGTAAGAATATATGCCAACATGAAAAAATGGAAATTAAGAAGAATAAGATAAAATAAGTTCTTGAATAAAAAAGAGAGTGGAATATCCCTTACTAAATTTCGGCATGGTAATGGGTGTACATAAAGTATAATACAAGGATTAAAGATTGTGAAAAAGGAAATATAATACTTTATAAATAAATTAAACTATAATGGAGATATTTTAGAACATATACCCACCTATGAAAAAGGATATTAAGAGAGAAATCATAAAATAATTGATTGAATAGAAATGAGAAGAGAGAAATCCCTTATAAAATTTTGGCATAAAAATAGATTAGATATAGGTCCAAATGAGGGTTTTTTAAATTATATATAATTAAAATAACATAAATTTTAAAGTAAGGGAATGGTTATAACTAGATTAATCAATAAAAAAATACAATTAAGAAGACAAATTCCAAAGAAGGTGTTTGAATTGAAAGGATGATAGGAAGGCCCTTTGCTTGAGTGTGTGACTCCAAATGATTGGGAGGGGATTATTGAGAGATTTTAGGAACATTGGTAGGACTCTATTGAGTGTATGGAAGATTATGGACTTGTTACAAGGAGTTTTAGTGAAGATAAATGGGATTTTGGGCGGATTTATATAGGAAAAGAGGGGGATTTTTTTTATTATTTTGGTTTTGGACTCTATATAATAAAATAACCAAAACCACAAACCATAACATGATTATTGCCCATGGTTTCTACCAAATGGAAGTGTTTTTTTATTTTTTTATAAGGCCAAGGTCTGAACTAAATAAAATAATTCCCTTTATTATGTGGAGGTGAGTCATACTCTTAAAGAAATGATTTTAAAACCTTAAAATATATTACATGTTTTGGGGGATTCATAAAAACTTTATAAAATAAATCAAACAAACATAAAATCACATCATTTTAAAGTGAAAAAATAAATTTTGTCATGAATCCTATTTATAGTATTTATTAAATCACTTTTGGGTCATTATGAAGTCGTAATACACAAATAATATTTATATGATATTTAATTTGTACCCGAAAATTTAACTGTCTTTAAAAATTATGAAAAATTCACCACTGGACAATTTCTACATTATAATTATAAATATATTAATCATTTTATATAAATAATTTTATACATATTTTAATTTTAACTTTTAAAATAAAATCTACATTTATTAAGAAATGCTGTGTTTTTCATAATATCAATTTTTAAACCCATATAAAAAATTACATTTGAATTCATAAGAATTCATGATTATTTATATTTAATAAAAATAATTTAATAATATTTTATCAGAATATTATTAAAAAATTAACATGGAAAAATAAATTCCTTCATTGAATTTTAATATTAACCATAAATATTATTTGTGTTTAATTGTATCAAACTAATTAATTATTCATTTATAGAGTAAAAAAATAAGGAATAAATATAATAATTATTTATATTTAAATTAAATATAAATATTTATTGTTTTAGGGTTAAATTGTTTATAGTATTTGTTTTATTATTTTTACACTTAATTAACCTAGTTACCTTTCATTGTGGTAATTAATATTTACTATAGTTACTATTCTTATTGTTCAAAAATTCAGTTAACCACATTACATAATATTAATTATGGTCGTTTTATATATGGAATACATTTTATCAAAATAAATTCACAAAGGTGGAATAATTTAATTTAAAATAAAATGTGCAACCATGATGGAAAATGATTTTCTAAAAAATCCATTTTTCAAGGAAAAGATAATTTCAATTTAACTATACAGTTAGTAATCTTCATTATATGAATTTAAATTAATAAAGGTAATATAAAAATTTTATTTAAATAATTTCTCATTAGGGATTACATTAATTAATTATAATAGATAAATATTATTTGTTTTAAAACAGTTTTCATAAAAATTCATTTTTAATCCTAAAAAAAATTGTATTAAAATCTAGTATAAAAATGATTTAAATATAATTAATATAATTAAATATAACTAATGCATTCTTATTTTACCTTTAAATAAAATTAAAATAATAATTTAACTTTTAAATTAATTCATTTATCAAAACAGATAACAATTTTACATAAAATAGTATTTTTCAATATTCCCTGAAAAATCTATATTTTTCAAAAAATCCCAAATTTTCACTTTCAGTTAATTATGATAAGATGGAAAAAACATAAAGTTAATTTTATCAAATAAATTTTATAAATTTTTTATAAAATAATTATAATACTCAATTTTTTTTGAGAAAACATACTTTGAAAAGAAAAAAGACATTTCCAAAAATTGTTTAATTATTTAATTTTTTTAATATATTTGGATATATATATTTTATAAATTATTTAATCCTACTCATATCCAAAAATTTAATGGAAAGGTTAAAAATTTTCATATTTAAATAGTCATTGTTTTTTTGGGTTCGATGTTGCATATCACATAGGATATCATACAAAGTTTTCTCTTTTAAAAGATGGGGAGTTAAACCATAACCCTTAGCAAAGCCCTCTCCTTACATTTGTGGTCATTGATGCCAATACCCTTCATACCATTCTGGTGAAAACCAAATCCATATATGGGTTGTATTTTGAGAAAGAAAATATATTCAAGATAACTCTAAACCATTGAATCTTAATCACTATCAAAGAATAGGTGGTCCATCGATTCCATACAGGCTATCTGACAACAACGACACTTAAAAGTGAGAGAAACACCATTCTTTCGATTTACTTCATCCATAGGAATGTTATTATTATAAATCCTCCAAACTAAGAAGTTATATTTAATGGGAATATCTTTACACTAGTATAAATACACACCACCATTGGTACCAGTATCATGTAGGAGAACATACCGACATTCCCTAGCAAAGAACACCCCCATTATAGATTTAGTGATAATAAAATGATCTCTTTCAGAAGATATCTCAATGTTATCAAATATTTATCACTGTTTTTGATTGAGAATTACATGAATAAAAAATGGTATTGGATCTTCTGGATGAAACAAGGGCTAAGAGTTGGGTATCATGGGAAGTTGAGAGGTGTACCTTCATAGTTATTGGAATAATAAATTGATGTTATTTCTTTCCAAATTCCACCAAGAATGATGGTTGAGGATCAGAATATTATCACTTAGTGACTACCACAACCACGAAAAGTTCCCCCTCAAAGCCTCAAAAATCGACCCATATTTACCCTTAATGAAATTAATCCATAGTGAGTGACCTTAAAGGACATCTAAAACCAATTTAGATTTAAAACATTTCATGGAACCCTCCACACTAAATAGATTAATACCCCCATCATGAAAATGTGTAGACATCATCTTCAATGAATCCCAGTAGCACCTTCTCTCACCCTGAGAGTCCCATATAAAATATGTCACTATCTTCTCAATATTTATTATCATAGCTTTAAGAACTATGATGACTGATAAAACATTCATAGGGATAAAAGTGAGGATGTTGTTCACTAGAGTAATTCTTCCCTCTAAGGAAAGGAATCAATTTCTCCACCTGTTTATCCTGATAATGATTTTATTAAAACCCCATTAAAATGACTTATGCACAACCATCCCAGATAAATAAGAGCTCCTAGGTACTCCAAAAAAATCTGTCTTAGGAGAAATCCTAGCAAATAATCCATTTTTAACATGCATTTCAAATCATGATCATAGAACATAGAGGATACTTTTATTACTATTTATTTTTTCTCCATTCCACTAGATATATTCTTAAAACACAACTTTAAGGCCTCTGATGAATATGATAAAAACATTTATGAATAAGATTATATAATCTTCATAAAGAAGGTGAGATATGCCATTAAACTGATTCCTACACTTGAAAGGATTTATATTTCCATTGTTCATATTCTTCTCAAGAAGTACAGTAAGAGGTTCCTGGACCATAATGAAAATACTAGGAGATAGGGTTTCACCTTGTCTATGGCCACAAACAAATTTAAATATCCCACTTCTTTTATCCATTAAAGGCATTGAAAAGCAGGGGGAGCTAAAATATCTAAAAATAATCATGCACCCAATTAGAAAATCCCATGAAGTCCATCACCCTAAGAATGTATCCACATTCCAATACATCATACACCATATTCATATCAATTTTTATATCCATGTTTTAACTATGTTCCTTCTTGTTGAGGTTCATAACCATTTCTAGAGCAATTCCAATTGCAGCCTAGAGGGACCTTACCTTAATAAAACTATGTTTCTCTTCAGACAAATAGTCATGAATGTATTTTGGTAACCTCCTATTATGAATACAATCCATAATTATATAAGAGAAATGACACATACTAATTTTCCAAAATTTATTGAAATAGGATAGGTCCTTCACTTTAGGGATAATCATAAGCAAGGCTGCACATACCACCTAAGGTAAATCTCCACCATGAAAAAAATCATGGATTATTCCAATAAGGTTATATTTTATAAGATCCTAAGTGGCCAAATAAAAGGATTCTATAACACCATTTTTCCTAGGGAAAATACTATTTTAAGTGATTTAATCACATCCAAAATTTTGAGCTCATCTAGTATGGTCTTGAAAAAATAATTGATTAAAGAAGACACCACCTAAGGGATACAATTGAAAAGATTAGCCTAGCATCTTGGATATACACCCTGCATACTAGGATTACTCCAATAAAGAAAGTATTTGAAATAATTCTTAGTCATACCTCCAATAATAACCAGATCATTAGAAAATGATCCATCATTCATGTGTATATTAGGGATACAAGCTCGAAAAAATGCCGTGTTTTTATCACCTTCTTTAATATGGTTAACCCTTTATTTTTTATGAACAACATGCTCTAGTTCAAGTAATAATTAACTAAGATGATTCTTCTTATTGAGTAGGTCACCAAAGATATAATCATCCCAATCATCTTATAAATGGGTTTCATTCTAATCCATATCATTTATTATGTCATCCAAATCATAAAATTAGAAGTGTTGTTGAGAATACCACGACTAGAGGTCCCATATTAGGTATTTGAATTTATTATGAAAACTAGTCCATGAAATCCCATGTATAGGCTTGTTCCAAGATTTTCTAGCCACCATTTGGTAATCAGGATTAGAATACCCCACTTGGAAAAGAATAAATGTTCACTTATTGACCTTCTAGTAACTATGTTAATGAGAAATACAGAGTGATACGATATTGAACAATCTAGATAATTAACTATAACTTTTGAAAAGCTCAAAATGTCTTAAAGATTTTCTAAGACATGATCCAAACAAAAACAAATACATCTTATACCCTTTTGGTTGTTTTACTGGGTATATTTGTTACCTATTAGACCCAAATCTGTCAACCCAACCTTGGCCATAAATGAGAAAAAGTATTTCTAGTACCACAATGGATAGATTACACTTTCTTTATTCTCTAACACATCCAAGATTTAATTAAAATCACCACCCCCAAACCATTCCTAGTTTCCAACATTAAAATATTCTAGATCATACCATAAAATCTCCCTTTACCTCAAATAAAATTTCACATAAACAAAGGTAAAGAAGTGGTTTTCACCACCTAATCTGATTTTGGTCATAATATATTTTATGGAAACATAAAATGTGTCCACTATAATAGAGGAATCATAGAAAATAAAAATACAATGGTTCAATATATTCCCATACAAGAATAAATTTAATCTAATCCTATGGGAAAAGACTACAATTTTGATAACATTTTTCTTAGGATCTAGAACAACCAATAAGTAAATTCTAATACGCTGAAATTCATTCGAAAGGAAGTTGGTTTTGATCAGTTCTCAAAGGCCACAGGTGTTCCATATAAGGGTGGGGATCATTTAAAAACATTTCTACTGGTTTTGGCCCCTAGAGACTTTGAGAACATCAAATTAGGAGATGAAAAAGTTACTTTGCATATCAACCATGTTCCAGTACACACTCCACTTAAAGATGAAGAAGAAATAGAGAAAAACTAGCATGAGACTTGATGATCATGTGATAACATACTAAAACTATTAGAGGTAGAGATGTTTTAAACAGTGGATGTATCTAGTTCACAAATGGGAGAATGAGAATAAGAAACACAAGATAAATCCACCACCTTGACATAACTGGATACTAGTCGCAGCTTGACCAGGGAATTCTTCATTCCATCATCCATAGAAATGACCATCCATTGACCTATAAGGGTTAGGGGGATCATTGGATCATCCACTAAAGATTTAAAAATCACTGATGATGCATTCATTAACCATAGGAGGGAGAGATAGAATTGTTTCCACCTAAAATATAGAACTATAGCTAGGTAATGATTAGAATGAAGAGTAGACTATAGGTCCAGAATCCCAAGGAGACGAGGTGATTGAAGGTGAATAGGAAATAAGTTTTTATTTAACCTGATAACTTGGTATTTCATGGTAAGGATGCATGGATAGAGTCCTGAAATCCAATGGATCTATGTAGAACATATGAAGTAAAGGGACAAGATCCATGCACGGGTTAGAAGAAAAAAGTGTCTTCCACTGAACCGATATGAATGGAGGAGGGGTAAACGATGGATGATCTGATGGTCCATCACTAAATTATTTAATCATTAAATTCATGTGATCTAAAGGCTAATATTTACCTACCTTAAAAGATAAAGATTCTCCACTGCGTGAAATATCTGGACGATATGGAGGGACATGATTAGACTAATGCTTTCTGCACTTTAAAAATGAATGATCGAGGAGGTGACATGAAGAGTATATTTACAACCTTGAGGGATAAAATACAGAATATATCCACTCCACCGAGTCTTCTACCTATAAAAGTATTTGAGAAAGAGGTGGAGAGGATATATCCATGGAGACACAGATCCTCACCATTGAAGAGTCTTAGAACTGGAGGGTTTGGTTGTCCGTACATAGGAACTCCCCATGTAATCCCTTTATCCTCTTGAGAAACAATATATTTTGAAACAAAAGTGGGAGGATGGGAATATTGACCCATACCACCTCTAGAGGAGAGTCATGTCCTTGATTTACCTCCATATACCACTAGTAAAGCTAAAAGAACCACTGACCGATAGATCTCTGGTTCCAAGACCATGCTTTGATGAAATCCTCACTAGAAGCCAAGATAATGTAAAATGATAATATTTTCTTCTCCAAAACAATGGATAGGAAATCTAACCCCCATAACTACCTGAAAGACTAGAATATTCCAAAATGAGGTTTTTCCGAATCAAAATGAGCAACCAAAGTCCACTGAAGAAGAGTCGCATCATCCTTGATGGTAGAGGCTGGAAATTAAAGCATTGGGGAATCATCAAATGATATAGTGTAGGAGGATGCTAGAGGGGCCATCTAAATATGGGGAGGTAGAAAAGTTTGGGACAGAGGGGATCTAAGAAGAACATACTTCCACAACATCCCATGAAGGAGATCAAGTTCCTCTAGAAAAGGTTTAACAGAAAGGGGAGCCAAAATCACCACAAAATCCAAACCAGGAGCTAGAGGAGGAGCCTGATCCGGCATCACTGACTCTCCTTGGTCACCCAAAGCTTCCGAAATGGTGGGAATATTTTGAAATTGTGGTGGAATGTGCAATGTTTTATGGAGAATAGGTTCATAATTTTTTTTAATTGTATCAGATGATCATGGTGAAGCAGAATTCATATGAATAGGGTTTTGGATTGAGGATACAAAATAGGGGTAATTAGATAGATAAGTCTAAATGAAGAAGTTTACACTGATGTTTTTTCTCACTACTATAAAATAAAGTGAATAGGATGAAGAAGTACTTGTAAGAAGTAATCTGTGAATAAAGTTCAAGAATCAGAGTGACAACATATCCAAGACTTTTAGTAAAGTTTACTTTTATTATTGAAAAATTGTTACATCATATTATATGTATGAGGAGAACATGAACTGTCTGAGGAATATAGTGCTATGAAAGTGATGGATATTCCCCTATTAATGTCAAACACAAAGGATTGTTTTCTAGTGGATGTGTGGTATTAGATTATTTCCAATCCATGATAAGTACTATATACTCTTATTAATTAGTTATCCTTATAAATACGTGTGTTCTTGTGGGTGTACTTACTTATTGTTTTCCAGAAGAGTCAATTCTCACTAACAGGAAGTGGAGGTTGTTTTTAAAAAGAAAAACGTAAAAATAAAATATCACTGATTCAACTCCTCTCCTTCTTAGTGATTGCATATATTATAATTGGTCCTTTCACTTTTCTCATTGTGAGAGCTGCAAAAGTCCCCCCCCCCCACAACCAGAATATCAATAAATAAGAAGCTCCTCCCCTTTCCATAATTAACACTATCAATCTTAAAGATCCTCATCATGGTATATATATCTGGAACACTTCTTATGGCTATACATTGAAACATGATGTTAGTCCTCCCCATAGTGGACTTATTTGCAAAGGTCTTATCCACAATGAAATCTCTTTTTTTAAAGATGGTCCTCCCCTTACTAAAGAAACTCCAAGAAAGCACTAATATCACGAGGCAATCAAGGGATTAAGACCAATTACACCAGGTTCCCTATATTTAATGAGATATATTCTTTTTTAATCAGAAGTTATATCTATGTAGTGGTATTTATCTCAACATCCAATAGATCACTAATCTTTCAATATAAAAGAAATATTAAAACTAATCTATCTCCCCTTAGTACAGATGTAGATAAATGACCACTCTAGTTAGACTATGTAGAAGAATCTCTCATCAAAGATGAAAAATATAACATGATGATAAGAAAAGAAATATACAATGAAAATATACTAGTTATGTACTTACCTTAAGCCATGTATCAATATGTAATTTTTAAAACATTGGGTGAGGAATGAATACACCTTTTTTTATCTAAATATATAGATGAATATTTTTCATTTGAAGGAAAAATATCTACTTTATATGAAATATGAAAACCATACCAAGGAAATATATTTACTTCACCATCAAATTGACTTGGATACCCTTTCAGTGGTGTGATGTCTGAAATTTAGAGGAAATGTAAATAAATTCAATACACATGCATTAATGTTTTGAGCATCCAACATCAATTGATTGATGGTTCCCCATACAATGTACACATTAGAGGATTAAGAGAGCATATAAAACTAAATTTCAACTTACTCACCAGTCAGAAGAGTCCACCATGAATAAATTCATACAATGTTAACACTTCAGGTTAGGTCACAAGACTGATCTATGAAAATTCTATCTATCATATTTAAAAGGGTCTCATTATCTCTAAATCTTAGAAATGTCAAGCCTAATAAGAATTATACATAAAGAGACTCTTTCATGAGGCCTCTAAAAAGGTTGAACATGCTTATCATCACAGAAAAAAAATCATTAGATAAATAATGGAACTTGGTGGTGAGTAGCTTGTGTTTAGAAGGTACAATACTTATGGATCATGCTTAAAGAAATCTCAAAAAATCATAAAGGTAGTAGCAGTGGTGGAATCATCAATAGTACAAGAGAAACTCCATCCCATAGGGTTGGGGGAATGTTTACCACTAGCACCACCTTAAGGAATATCAAATCCCTAGAGAGTCCAAGATTTTATTGGGGTGGGATAAAATAAACCCCATATCATAGGGATAGAGGAGTTTTTATCACAACCTCATCTTGCTCCATGAAAATCAGTCTTATCCAGTATATGAAGAACACCAAAAGATAATCATTCAATGTTTCACAAATTTTATGAAAAATATTTAACTTTGGGGACATAATCAGTATGAGTTTCTAGATATTATCTCAAGATTTCCCTTTATAATTTTGTTTTTAGACAGTGTTGGAAGAAAAATGAAAATAATTATTGGGGAAAAAATCCAAAATAGTATTCTAAGAAGGGGAAGACCAAGGGAATTTGTGACATGAATATTGGTAGATATTAAATAAATGATCAATTTACTTACTCATTTGATGAGATAATGATTCTAGAAACATACTATTCATTAGTGAACGTCATCAACATTGGCCCTACTAATGATTCAAATAATGATTCTGATATAAAAGAGTATAATGTAGAAGTTACTATAAAAAAATGGTCCACAATCGAAGAAGGTGTGTGTTCCCATCACTAGAGATATGATTTAAATATCACTACTAAAGAATAGGCCTTAAACATTGATAGAAATGACCTTTATCAGCACTAGAAAAGCACTGACTACCTGAGTGAGATTAAAAGCCATGGTCTTTTATCAGTGGTTCTATAAGCGCTGATAAAGTGTACCTTTATGATCACTTTTAAAAGAGCTGAAAAATGTGTCCTTCATTAGTGATTTTAAAAGCTCTAATAAATCTGTCCTTTATTAGTTATTTTAAAAGTGCTAATAAAAGGCCATACTATAGTGTGGTACAACAACAAACTGTAGTACCCCTGCAACGTGCTGTAACAACACACTATAGCACAAAAAAACACCAGATATTAACAAAAACGAGTCCCAATACAAAATTAAAATGAAATGAAATTTACAACACAAAAACATGAAAAAACACTATATTATAGACATTTCAAACATTATTTTATATAATTACATAAATACAAATTATTATATACATTCAAAACATCAATGATCATTTGTATGTTAATCCTGACCCCAACACATATTATTTTCAAAAAAACTACCCCTGATTGAGTAAAAGAACACACCTATATAAGAAAAAAATTATTATGTTAGTAATAATATAAAGAAAAAAATAACAGAAAGGGTTAATTTTACTAAAATTGAGGTTAATTTTACTAAAATTGATGTCAATTTTAAATAAAAAGATGCACTTTGAGTCATACCGGTCACAAGGTGAAATAGATTGAGGTGAGGATAATTACAATAGGTCTCTAATTACTTCTGTATAGTTTTACTAAAGTATTAAAACAATCTGAATGGGTTTTCTTGGTTTGGAGTAGATCTGTTTTATTTTTTACTAAAATGTCATTCGAAACTAAAAACATGCACTTCTGACTCATTATGATCACATCATGTATTGTTTTGACATGAAACCAATTCTTACACATAAAAAACTTCTTACAATTTTTTTCCTAAATTATCAAGAAAATTAGAGTGTGTTTGATTGATTTTCATGGAGTGACACTTTTTGAACTAAAATATCAATTTTAAACCGATAATAGACAATTTAAGTCATACTATGCACATCATGCATCAGATTGATGTGTGGATGATTCCTACACATCAAAAATGACATATGGATTGTTTTAATAATGTATCAAAACAATACGAATGTATTTTCTTGGTTTTTAATAGTTCAGTTGTCTATTTTACTAAAATTGATGTCAATTTTAAATAAAAAGATGCACTTGGAGTCATAACGGTCACACTGTGCGCCAGATTGAGGTGAAACTGATTCTAAATGGTTTAATGACTTGTGAATCATTTTAATAAAGTATGAAAACAACATGAATGTGTTTTCTTGGTTTTGAGAATTTCAGTTGTCTTTTTTACTAAAATGCATTTTTAAACTAGAAACACACACTTTTGACTCATTCTGATCACATTATATATTATTTTGATGTGAAATTGATTCTTATTTATCAAAAAATACTTATTAATAATTTTAATAAATTATAAAGAAAATATGAGTGCATTTGATTAATTTTTAGTGAGTGAATCGTTTTGAACTAAAATGTCGATTTTAAACTGATAACGGGAAGTTTAAGTCATTATGAGAACATCATGTATCATATTGAGGTGCAGTTGATTCCTAAATGTAAAAAATGAATTATGGATCATTATAGTAAAGTATAAAAACAATTAATTTTTTTTATTTTTTTTGATCAGGTCAGTTATCCATTTTACTAAAATTGATGACAATTTTAAATAAAAATACACTTTGAGTCATACCGGTCACACTATGGATCAGATTAAGGTGAAGCTGATTCCTACATGTCTCAAATGACATATGGATAATTTTAGTAAAGTATAAAAACAATATACATTTGTTTTCCTAGTTTGGAGTATGTTAGTTTTCTTTTTTACTAAAATGTCATTTTAAACTATAAACACACACTTTTGACTCATTTCGATCACATCATGTATTGGTTTTTTGTGAAACAAATTCCTACACATCACAAATGAATTATGAATAGTTTTCCTAAATTATGAAGAAATTATAAGTGATATTGATTAGTTTTCAATGAATAACACTTTTTTAACTAAAATATCGATTTTAAACTGATAACAGGCGCATTGAGTCATACTAGACACATCGTGTATCAAATTAAGGTGAGGCTGATTCCTATACATCAAAAATGAATTATGGATTGTTGTATTAATGTATAAAAGCAATATGAATATTTATGCTTAGTTTTGAGTATGTCATTTATCTATTTTACAAAAATTAATGTCAATTTTAAATAGAAAGAGGTAATTTGAGTCATACTGGTCATACCATGTGTCATATTGAGGTGCGGCTAATTCATACATATTCTTAGGTCTCAAAAAAATCCTAATTTTCAAGGTTACCATGATATTCATTGAATTTATTTGTCGATCCTTAAACACTGCATGAGAAACTTTGAAAAAATGACCCCTTCTTGAAAAAATGAATTCATATGTTTAAGAAAAAAATTATTATATGAGTATTAATAAAAACAAACAAATTAAACATAATATGAAGTACACATTAATTATATGGATAATGATTATATTGTGGAAACATAAATATTACCTATGTGATTGAGAAGTCGAGGGAACTTGAAAGAAAGTGACAAATGTCAAAATTTCAGGGGTGAAAGGATTTGTTGTAGAAGAAGTATGTGGATGTTTTGGGGCAGAAAGTCATGAAAGATGGACATACCACCCCAAATTGAACAATAAAAATACACCTGTATAAGAAAAAAATTATTATGTGATGATACTAAAAAGAAATAAATTAATCATAAATATGAAACAATACATTAATTCTATAGACAATGATTTTATTGTACAAATATCAATATTAAATCAATGATTGAGCAAATGTAGCATCGTTTCTCATCTTATAAAAGTAGTTGAGAGAAATTGAAAGAAAGTGATAAATGAAACACTATAGGGGTGAAAAGGTTTTGAGGGAGAAGAAGCCTATGGATGTTTTAGTGTATAATGGCATGAAAGATGCAAATAACACCCCCTATCGAATAAAAGTATCCAACTTTATAAGAAAAAAATTATTTTTCAAGTGATACTAAAAAGAAATAAATTAAATAAAAATATGAAAAAAATACAATAATTCTATAGACTATGATTTTTCTGTGAAAACATCAAGATTAACTCTATTATTGAGTAGAGGTATCATAATTTCTCTTCCTACAAATGTAGTAAAGAGAACTTGGAAAAAGTGATAAATGCAATACTATAGGGGTGAAAGGGTTTTGAGGGAGAAGAAGTCTGTGAAAAGTTTCATGCAAAAATGTTTGAAAGATGGACATACCACCCCAACTCGAACAAAATAATCCACCTATATAAGAAAACAATTATTATGTGAGTGATAATAAAAATAAATAAATAAAACATAAATATAAAACAATACATTAATTATTTGGACAATAATTTTACTATGAAAACATCAATATTTCCTTTGTGATTGAGAAAATACAACGTCGTTTCTCTTTTTTAAAAGGAATGAAAGATGGATATGAATCTTATAAAATAAACAAAATCTTTAGGGAATAATGATAATTAAATCGATGTTCCATTATATGATTTTATAGTAAAATATAGAAATTATATCATAACATTACCTTTACATCTTTCTAAATGGTTTATTACATTATAGTTTGTTCTTGCAAGGGATTGGTAACATCATCATGTGTAGAAGAAATTATCTACATGAGTTTTCAAACATTTAATTTATATTATGTTAATGCAGTATATAACATACAATATTATGAGGAAAAACAAAGTATATTAAAAAACACTTTTACCTTCTCATTGAACTTTATTTATTTTTTGAAATTTTTTAGAGATTTGGTTCCTCTATTGAAACTCCAAACCCCTATTTATGGTCCCCTATAATGTAAAATACATTGTATATACTAGGAGTGACATGAAGTGATTGTGATCTCCCAATAAAAGGGTCATCCTCAATTGAATTTTCATTTGACTCAACATTTGTTTAAGTCCCTAGTGGGACAATCAACCAATTCTTATTTATTAGATCAGAGACATAAAATAATTTCAATACTTGTGATTCCATTATGAATAGCTTGTCTTTTACCCCTTACACATTCAAATTCACCTTCATGAATCCCATTTCATCAACTTTAACTGCAATGATATTTTCAACCAATTTCAATGGAAAATCATCACTTGAAATGTTGTATAATCCAACTTGTATATCTGTTAGATAATTCCAAAATATGACATGTTTTTATAAATTGGATCTCTATCCTTGGAACCAGATATGTGCATCCCTTCAGCCACAATCATAACACCATTATTTTTCATTGTACTGTAGTCATCGTATTCTTTTTTATAGAACATATAACCATTGATCACAAAAATAGTATAAGATAAACCATTTTCATTGAGTTATCTGGCTAGAAATTGAAGTTATTAATCAATTGAATTCAGAATTTTAGATAACTCCTTATAAATTTGATCTCAAACCATCCTTTAAACTATCGATTATGTATTTGATATTCATCCTTCACCCCTTGATGAGTTAAAATATCTAATAATTTCTTTATGGGTTTCAATGTATCGATAAATATATTCACTATTGTGTAAAATGTAAATGTGCACTTGCTCCCTCTCTATCAAGGTAATTATAACAACATATCTTCAAAAAATCCCTTTAACCATAAGGTGTTTTTTGTGCCGAGACATTGGGAGACCGATGGTGTCAACATCTGATAGGTAATCAATAAAAAATTCAATAGTTTCTTCAAAAATATATCATTCTATAATATAAAATTCTGGATGAATTCAATTTTTGACATAACCTTTCAAAATATTTATATAGAATTCAATGGGGTTACATCTATCTATAATGGACATGACCACATAGTTGAACCTATTTAAACAAGTGAACCATTAGGTGAAACATTATATCAAATAATGATGGTGGGAATAACATCTCTAATTCACATAATATGACTGAAACCTCCTTGTTCTTGATGGGAAACTTCACTGGGTCTATAATTTTACTACATATGGCTTTTAAAAATAAGTAGAGTCTGGTTAATTTATGTAATAAATTTTGAGGCAGAATTCAATGAAAAAAAACATGCATTAAATATTGTATCAAAACATTATATTCATGTGATTTTAGTCCTTGTAACTTCAAATTATTCATTGAGATGACATTCTTGATATTTGATAACTACCCCTATAGAAATTTTACACTATTAAGGAAAATGAAAAATTGCAATTTTCTTATTTGGATATAGTGTAAGCTGCTAGAGGAAGAAAAGTCCACCTTTTACCCTTCACCAATGCCAATTCTTCCCTTATCCCCATTTCAATCAAGTCCAACCTAGCCTTGATTCCCTCTTTCATTTTTTAGGAACATTTATTAACATGCCAATAACACTATCAAATACATTTATTTCTACATACATGTCATCAAGAAAATTTCTGACATACAAAAAAATCCAATACAGTAATTCAAAGAATATTGATCTCTTCTTCCAACCTGATTTTGTAAGGTTTTTGGAAAATAGTTTACTGAAAATAGTGTCAATATCTTTTACTTTATTGTACAATTGATTGCATGTTACGAGATATGGTGTTGTATTTTATTTTATATTCTCATTGAATGATGTTTTCTAGGATCAGTATTTATGTCGTCGGGGTAAAAATTTTCATTTTCCTAAAAACGCTGTCTTTGGGGAATGTTACAACAGAACTGAGTATTTGTGTTTTTCACAAATGGGTCACCACAAAATTCCTTTAATACTATATCCTGAAAAATTTAAATAAGTGGGGAATTCATTTATCATTCCACACAACATGACCATAAATGTGAATTCTTCACTTATATGTGAATAATACATTATAACACCTGAATCCCACATCAATTTCCGATCTTCAATCAATGGAGCTAAATAGACATCAATATCATTACTAGGTTTCTTTGGTCTAGAAATTAGCATAGACAACAAAATGTATTTTCACTTCATGAATAACCATGGAAGCAAGTTATAATTTACCAACATGAAGGGACATGTATTGTGAGTACTACTCTATACAATAAAAGGATTTATTCCGTATATAGATAATGTAAGATAAAATCTTCTCAGATCATTTATAAATTCGGGATACTCATAATCAAATTTCTTTCATTGAGGAGAATCTGTTGAAGGACATAGGTTCCCATATTTAATTATTTCATCTATATGCTATGTCAATTATCTCACAATTTCTTGACATCCATATATTATTCTAAGCCATGCAATAATAGGAAAGTTCCATACATATTTCAAAAGACATGATTCATTTTTCTTGTATCGATCCATGCCACACTTAAGAAATATTATGAGTGATTCATGGTCCTTGTGAAATAATATATAATCATTTGGAAAAGCATGATTTTTTAGAGATTATTCCCATTGAACATAACATTCATTTAGTGTCATATGTTCGGCATGTTGTTTCATTTTATTTTGGTAGCATATCATTCAGGAGACCAAGTAGTTCTAGAAAGCTAGTGTCACTCCATTTTTTGCCAACTTTCAAATTATATAACTTTAATAAAACTGAAAATGTTGTGTATTTAGTACAACCGATAAACAATGGTTTCTTGGCACAACTATTTAACTCCTAAAACAAATTTGGAAAATCATGATGATTATCTTCAATTTACATTTTCATTTCTCCATGTGACCTCCATAACTATTTACACCAGTATTCATATCAAATGATCTATAAACTGTAGTATCATCCCAATTGGTGTCCACATTTAGTTTTTCCTTGTATTTAGTCCAAAATTTATCACTATGATCTATTCCATAACAATTCAAGTGTTCTTACAACTCTTCTGAACTAATTTTTCTTGAATAACAACATAAACACGGATAAAGGATTTGAGATGGGTCGTATGCATGCTCATTTGAAAACGTGAAGAACTATTTTACTATATCTTTATAATCTTTTTTCAAATGATTAGAATGCATCCATTTTTAATTCTTATCCATATTATTGGATTCATAAATGATTAATTTTTTACAATAAATAAATAAACACATAAGATATCTATTATCAAAGGTTAACGTTATATATAATTATAATAATGGAAACTCAACATTTGATTGTTTCAAATAATTTTAGTATGTTGAAGAAAATGGGTCATTGATTTTAAGAAAAGAATTACTCCACTATGGTAGGTGTTATCCTATGAATTCATTCAAAGGTGAAAGTTATAGAAAACTCATCCTCATCACCTCATCTCCGGTACATTTATCATTGCATATGTTTGTTTGAAACATCCTTCATCTCTTGTGGAAATGCACTTATGTTGCTTGAAATACTCTAAGAATTAGTCTTATATGGGATGACTAATCCTCAGAGTAGTACAAGAAACGTAAAAGAGATGGGGGATGAGTTTCAAGTAACAAATTTTAAGAATGGATGTTCTGTATATGAAGGTGATAAGGATGAAAATTGCTTATAAAAGAGATGAGGGATGAGTCTCAAGAAAAAAATTACAATAATAACTATTTTTGACACACATCAAGTCCTTATTAAATCCCCTAAATAAATAATGATTAATATATGAAATTAAGGAGTAATATGAAACCCAAATATATAAAAAAGAATAATAAATTCTCATTCAATAAATTAGAAGATATAAAAATTTATTGATAATGTTTTTTAATAAATAAAGAGTTATTTTAGTTTTTACTCATGTTTAGTTTGAAATTTATAGGTTTGATCTATTCTATGACAAATCAAATGTTCTTCCAACTCTTCCAGACTAATTTTTCTTGAATAAAAACATTGTAAACATGGAAAAATTATTTGAGAAGGGTTGTATTCATGATATATTTAAAACATGATGAACTATTTAACATCATATTAATACTCTTTTATCTAATGATTATCGTGCATACATTTTTTATTCATATCCATCCTATTGGGTAAATAAAATGTTAATTTTTTATAATAAATAAATAAATACACATAAGATATTTATTATAAAAAGTTAAAGTTATAGATAATTATAATAAGGGAAACCTGAAATTTGATTGTTTCAAATAATTTTAGTATGATTTTAAGAAAATTGGTAATTAAATTTAAGAAAATAATTTCTCCACTATGGTCGGTGTTATCCTTTAAATTCATTTAGAGGTGAAAGTTATAGTCAATTTTTATCCTCATCATCTTATCCCCCGAACATTTATCATTTTATTTTTTTTGATTGTAACACATTCTCCATCTCTTGTGGATATGTACCTATGTTGCTTGAAATAATCCAACGAGTAGTCATACATGGGATGAATAATGCATAGAGTAGTAAAACCAATATAAAAGAGATGGGGGATGAGTCGCAAAAAAATGCAGTAATAACTATTCGGGGGATGGAGTTGATGAGGATGAAAATTGTACTTCATTGTGTTCTCTAAAAGGAAAAATGCCTTCAATTTTTGATAATTACACTATTGAAACTAGTTATTAACTAGTGTCCTATTGAAGGATAGATTTTGGGGGCATAAACATTCTTGTATGTGATTCAAGGGGTCTCGGTGGGGACATGTAATGATATATGAATATTTGGGGCCTCTATAAATTCTATATTTATAAGAGAAATCTCATTTTTAAATAGACACACACACACACACACACACACACATATATATATATATATCATGAAATTTATAATAAACATAATTATAAAACAAATGCAAATTTAAACATGGTTTTTAATGAAAATAAATATAATCCCTTCCTAATTTGGAAATCCAGAACCATAATTTATGAATAAATAATTATAAAATCATCCTTGCATTATAAGTTCTAAAAATTCATATAAATATATAGAAAGTTATATATTTACATATATATATATATATATGTATGGGTATATATATTTATAAAATAAAATTAAATTGATAAAAATATATGTAACCCTTACAATAGAATATCACAACATATGAAAATATATACAACCCCATACTAATTTTGAAAATAGAGAGCCATTAAAAATCAATAAATATGGTATCATTCTTACTACGATTTCTCTTAAAATAAAACAACACAATTCGGAGGATATAAATTTTTAAGGAAAAACCCTTACACCAGAATATTAAAACAGAATTTAAATAAATCAAGTCCCTTACATGAATTGCATAAAATTATCTTCTGTTGCTACTTTGCACCATTATCAGAATGAGAATTGGTTTGCTAAAAAATTTTTATCATTCATTGAAGGTTTTAATATCCAAAACATCCACTATTTATATAGTGGCATAAATATTTTATTTAATTGGTTTATCTTCTGACAAGAGGTGATTCTCTAAGATTTTAAAATAGAGACAAAATTAAGCTTATAGAGAAATATGAGGTATAGATGTACATAGTGAAGACAATTGATTCAAAAAACAAATTTAAAAGATAAAAATAGGATATCTAAAATAGTAGTCAAATAAAAAATGGATAAAAAAAAATCAATGCAGTATACAACAACTGGAGCACAAATACAAAAAGAAAATTGGAACCAACAAAGGAAAATTGAAATCCCTTAGATCTATATCTCAAAACGATAAATATATAAAGAAAACCATAACCTACAAAGGAAAACACATGCCCAACTCAATAGGTTGAAGAAAATATGAGACCCTCAGATCCATATCTTGATGTTTTCTTCAGAAACCCTAACTGTAAGAAAACAATATATGACATACAATGTTTGAGAAATTAGAGGCAATGGGTTTGTGCGATTCGAGTGGGTTTGTGTTATTCGATCTACAATTCACAGAGGGGGATCATCGACAATTGGTGGCTTTTGTGGAAGGCTTCTGATATTGTGACAGGTTCACAATAGGTTAGGTTTTTTTAATTATATTGGGACACTTTTATCAGCTCTTATTATTTAAGCACTGATAAAAGGCATATTTATTAGCTCTTTTTTAGTGCCGATAAAGGTAGGTATTTATCAGCACTAAAAAATGATGGTAAAATTCATCTTTATTAGTGCTAAAGTTTTAGAACTGATAAATATGGATTTTATTAGTGCTTTTTTAGCAATGATAAAGCGTCATCTTTATTAGGGCTAAAAAAGTGCTAATAAAGATTTAATTTATCACCACTTATTACTTAAGCACTGATAAAGGATTAATAATTATAATTATAAATATTTTTTTTGTCAATATATATATACATACTTAAAAATATATATAAATATAAATTTAGTAAATATTTTCCTTATTTAAATATATTTATTATAATTTTATAATTATTTATTTATAATTATATAAATATTTTTTAAAAATAATATTTATATCATTATATATATTTATATAATTATATATATATAATAAATATAGTAAATGTATTCCTTATTTAAGTGAATTTATTATAACTTCAATAATTATTTAAATATATATAATTTTTTATTTATAATTATATAAATACCTTTTAAAAAATATTTATTTATTTATAATTATAAATATATAATTTTATAAATATTGTACGTACATTTTTAAATATATTTATTTATAAATATTTTTATACATGTTTTTCTAACATTATTAATGAATATCTAATTTTAAGTGCATGCATATTAAAAAAAAGTGAAATTGAAGAAATCATAAATAAGTACACTTTAAAAATATTGAAAAAATGGATAAGTATTGTGTGTGTGCATTTTATATAAAAATGCATTAATTATGTATTTGTGAAATCAATATAATACACATTCGATCTATGTTAAGTTGAAAAATAAAATGACATTCAATTTTATGTCCATTATTCTATGCAATTAGTCAGTATTTTTAATTCATATTAATTTTTAATTATAAATGATTATTCACTATATATATGACTATTTAATGTAAAGAGCATAAATATTTTGTAATATAAAAACCATATTTAACTACATTAATATATATATTTATATATTTAATATATATTATTTATTAACATTATCAATAATCACCTAATTAATAAAATGTTAAATATTTCTCTCAATTTACTTATTTTTATTTTTAATTTGTTTAATTTTTATTTTGCATATCTATATATTTAATACATTCTATTTATTAGTATTTATAATTTATATATAGTATAATAAATTTATTAATTTTTATCAATAATTATTTAATTAATAAAATTTTTAATATTTTTTTAATAAACTCATTTTTTATTTTTTTATATAATTATTTCATTTTATTTATTCAGAACTTTTTTAGTCTAAAAAAGCACTGATAAATGGCACATTTATGAGCCCTAAAAATATAGTGCTGATAAAGGGTACCTTTTATCAATGCTAAAAATAAAGTGCGGATAAAGGTTACCATTTATCAATGCAAAAAATAAAGCGCTGATAAAGGAAGCCTTTATCAATGCTAAAAAAAGTGCTGATAAAGGGTTAAATTTATTAGTACTTTCTTTTGTGCTGATAAAGATGTTATTTATCAGTGTTTTTTCTAGCACTGATAAATACCAGTGTTGTTAAACACAAGTTTTGTAGTAGTGTATGGTAATTCCCTCCATTACTCAGTTACCACCACCATGATAGACCTCAAATAAAGAAAAAGGTATGGGTGTGGTGACATCCCACCTATTACTTAAAGAAGCAGATTCACCCACTATCAAGGAAGGATAAACCCAATATGAAGTTGTGATAAAGGATTTAATGTGAATCAAAGTCAAGTTACTCATCAGAAATATTCTCACTAACTACAACCCCAATCTAAGACCCATGTTTCTCCCCTAGAAAATCTCCCTTAACATGGAGAGATTATTCCACTAATTGGAGGATAATCTAGCCATTTGACCAACTCAGGGTTCAAACAGCTAGTCTAACTAGACTTGGTGGCTAGGGAATATCAAGATCTCCCTCTACTTTTGTGGTAGCCAGAACTATATCTGTCGGGATACCACAGTCTGACTCACACTAGTTATCAATAAAAAAACAACAAACTGATCATACTAGGTTCCACCTATTACCTCATCTTAGGTATCTAGCCATCCAACCATCAAACCGAAACTCATTGAATCCATTTAATCCCTAGAAGCTTAAATATAGACCATGAAGGTAGGTGTACACTAGTTAAACTAGAAATAAATCCCTACCCTAAATGGGTGGATATGAATCATCCTTTACCAAACATAAAATTTTCAACTTTCCCACCATTCAATGGAATTAGAGACTCAAATCATTATTTTGTTCACTTCATATATCAATTTTGTCCCATAAAGGGAACCCTCTAACAATATGAGGTAGCTAAGATCAAATGTTTTTTTGTAGAATTTAGTTAGATTAACATTTTTCTAGTATAATAATCTTCCATGCACATCAATCAAAATATGGGAAGAACTCTATATAAAATTCCTCTACAAGTTTATCTCAATGATATGAAATATGAAAAAATCCTCAACCTCTCAAACTGAAAACCACATGAGAATGATATTATTATACTTTATCACCAGGTGAAAGGTTTTTACCTATTTCATGAACATACAACTTACCTAGTAATATTTTTTGGAAATCCACATAGAAAATTGATGTGATGAGATGAAAAATTCACCCATTCTGATAAAATATTTGTGCATATTCTGTGAGTTTTTTCACAGTTTCACAGAAGATGGAATATTCTATTTGATGGACAATGCTCAAGTCTCTACCAATGCCAAAAATTGGAAAGAGGGAAGGAAAATTACAATCATAAAATGTAATTCTTAAACCAGCTCTAACACCCAAACCCATGAAATATCATGCAGTTCCTCCTCCTAAGAGACAATTACCACACAAACATTGTAATTCTATTATCCGTGAAATCATTTGAAATTTTTGAGGAGGATATTTAACATTTATTTTGGTAAATGGGGTAGTTTTTAAACTTGTATTTGGGATGAAAATTTAAAGGTTGTAACACCTTAGATGTGTATAATTACATGTAGAATGGGGTGAGGGTGAGCATCAAAGGGTCTAAGAGTGGTTATGGCATGCAACTAAGATGATATATTTCCATCAGCTAGACTTTGGCCTTGATAGTATCTAAGGAGGGATTTTGGGCTCATCAACCTGCCATTGGACCACCTTTTAGGCAGCAGAGGCTATCCGATAGTCTGTAGCAACCAAGTATGTTTTTTTAAATGGGATAATTTTTTTCTTTTCAGCCCTTTCACCTCTTAAAATCAACCTAATTTTCACCCTACCCATTTTCACAACATCCACACCCAAGACCTACCTTCTTCATCTCCTTCTTATTAATGCATCTCCCTTGTTATTATTCTAAATTTTATTTTGTTAAATTGATCAAGATCCTAAGTTAAGGATACAAGTACTCTTGCCTCCCTTATTCAATTATCCCAACAGCTAAGGATCTCTCGACTATTATGTATAATATGCCCCATTTTTAAGGAGTTTGTATACATTCTTTAATTATCCCGATTGAGGAAAATCCAACAATCAATACTTGATTTTTGGTCTTGTATAAGTATAATGTTGGTGTAACTTAATCCAAACCAATAGTCTCGCTTATTTTTTCAAGTGTCTAGGTTGATCAATATTTCTACCTTCACCATGTATTAACCCAATTTAAATTAAAATATTTAATTATATTAATTGAATCCCTTATCCTAGAAGCTAGAGTCCTAATAAAAGGTAATTTTGAGTGGAATTATTTGGCTTTAAATTTGACCTTAAAGTGATTAAACTTAATATTATAGATTATTAGCAGTAAAATAGTTGGATGAATTAAGTATCCTGGTTTGATAAGCTTTTTATAGTAACAAGGTTTTGAATCAATGATTGTGAAATGGAATTTCACAATAATTTCTGATCTTGGAATAGTCTTAAAAACTTGATTTTTTTATTAAATGAAGTGAATAGTAGTTTTTGGTTGTGGTTAAATTTCTTGGTAAATTTAATTTCTTAATTAGGGTTTGTAAGGTGAATTTGGTAAATCACTTAGTTAATTGGAATTGATACCCTATATATTGTAAGGCCTATAGAAATTTATAGCAGGAATTATTGTTTTATGAAATGGATTTGTTTTGAAAAAATGGTTAATTGTTTTTATAAGTGGTTTTTTGAATTAAAATTTGATAAAATTATTATGGTTAAAAGGTTTTTTATAATTCTAAATTAATTAAAAGTGACGTGTAATTTAAAGGGATTTATATTAATTTTAATTGATTTTTTATTTGTGGAAATGATGGTATTGGCATGTTCTACATTTTATGTAAATGAGATTATCATCGATTTTCTCATTAAAACTAGGAAAAAAATGGCCCTCGGATGGACTTGGGATGTTCTAATTAGACCCATGGTGGACATGACCACTGGGTGGATCGATTATGGTTGATAAAACTAGGGTGAAATTGAACCTAGGTTGATTTTTTTGGGCCATGGGTATGGGTATATTACCCTGGGTGATGGTTGTTGGATGAGAATGGTTATATTACCCCTAGTGTGAGATAGTTTGTAAATGTCATAGATACGTACTTAAAGACACCCTGACACTGGTCAAAGAAGGTATGTACTATTCTCAATTGTCTTCACTGAGCTTGATTTTGATGTTTGTTTATACTTTCAAATTTCAATATCTAATGGTGTATTTTTAATTTTTTACTCTGTGTACTTCATCATGCACTTGTTATATTGACTGGTTATTTTACATACACCATTGGTGGTATCATACTAAGTTGTACTCACACCATACTCGAGCCTCCATGAAACTTTGGTACTAGAGATGAATATCATCTGGTTGCAGGTTCATGTCTATGAAAGAATCTAGCATGGTTGTTTTCTTCAGTTATGTATGGTTCACCTAGAGTATAGATTTTACATCAAGACTAGGAATAAATCATGAGCAGTTTGGGGCTTTTTAGTCATGTTTTATTTTTGTTCAGTTTTATCCTTGTATGTGATCCATCCTTAGGGGATTTTGGTATTGTATTCCATACCCATCATTGTTATAGCATGTGATGATACACTTATTTATCGACACTTTATTGCTTTATCTATGATGGTTATCATTCCTAATCTATATGTTTACTGTTATTTATAATACTAGAATACTTTAACTAGAGGGTATATTCTCCCCATGGTATCTTATAAAACCTCACTAATAGTTAGAGCCTCTAGTGTATAGGGAGGTGTGCCTGAGGTATAATGGATACCATTGATCCGGGAACCGATCAGTGGCCTAGGGCGGTGGGACGTTATAAAGTGGTATTAAATTAATTTTTCTTTTTCCTTATTACTTGGGAATGATATACAATAGACTAGAAGTGTGTCAGAACATGGTAATGATCCCATTCCTTAAACTGATCAACCCACACACAAGGGAAAACCCAAGTTTATAATGATGGGAATAACATTTCCTTAATTTTTCTTATTATAGTTGATTTTATTTCATCTCGTGTAATTTTCTAGCTTTATGATTCTATTAGTTTATGGTATTTTTTTCTTTTATCTTGGTATGGAAAGAGTGGGCGTGTAAGTTCACAATTCATGCTAGACACATAATATTTGTGTATTATCTATATGTTTCCTACGATTAGTATATCATTTTCCTGATATTTATATAATCAAATGATTTTATCTATTTATTTTTTATCTTCCTATGATTTATAACAACTTATTGGTAAAAGGTGTTTGGTGTTTTAAAGTATCAGTAATTTCGGATATTGAATTTTCCCATATAAAACTATGGTGGAATTTTATTTAATCAATTACATGGCAGATTACTTGATATATAGGTAGATATAAATGGATTGATGATGGTATTGATTAAATGAGGTTCCCTTAAGAAACCTATATTATTTTTCATTTATATATTTTGAAGAAAACTTTACTCATCAAATCTTTGGAAACCTGAAAACCTAATAGAGCCAAGACAATATCAGACTGTAAATTATAGATGGATATAAGAGAATTATTAAATGATGGTATTTTTTAAATAGATTTCATAGAAGAAACTTACATGGTTCTTTACATTATATATTATGAATTTCACCCTTTTTGATCAATCCTTGAGGTTGTGGAAACCTTAATAAACCATGGAATGTGAACATTGTGAAATGATAAAGGATTAATGATGTATATTTATAAACCATTTACCCTTAAATTACTGAGGTGACATAGAGTTACTATGTTCTTGGATTGACCTAGTGTATGGGTAGTGAGACTGTTACAAGTTCCCGAGGTATAAAGTTTCCATGTTATGGACCTTACCTATGTGTAATGTTAACCCCAGTAGAGGTTAGTTGGGAAAGATAGAGACCTTGGTCATTGAAAACTCTATGATGTGTAATGGTGTCTTGAGAATATTATGACATACCTTGGACCTGTGAGTGAGTAGGGGAGACTTGTTTTACACCTTTGTATGAGGCCTTGAGATGGGGATAAGTGTTACCTTATGGGTGGTTACCCTTGTGAGTTTTGGTTTAAGGACTAGGTCGTAGGTCCTAGAGACCCTTAAAAGTGACTCAAGTTTTGGGAGTCAGTTCCATGTGACATGGAAGAGTAACCCATGATAGGGGTTTTCTATCTATATGAGTTCCCTAGATGTTGAAATCATGGGTGAATTATTATATTATGTCTTGAGTTTAGGTAGTTCCTTGGGGCACATATCATAGGCATGAAGAAATATGTTGAGGATGTCGATGGAAGAAAGGGTGACTATGATAGGGTTGAACTAATCTTATAAACACCTTTATATAAATAAGGCATAGATATATTATTTTCTTATATGTTTTGTGCATGTTTGGTGCTGCCTAGTTTTGAAAAAGTTATGCTTGAGCATCTATAGTGTCAGTGCCATGTGTTTTGGCAGGTTTTGATGGGTAGGATAATTCAGATTCCTAAACTTGTCAGTTATCAGGATTCTTTTGGATATGTTGTGGTATCATAGGTAATCACTTTGGGTACTTATAACAACACCTGAGATGATGGGTGGTCATAGACATAATTGTGAGAGGTTAAAGGTGTCAGGATTGTTCTATAAGGGCATCTAAAATGACTCTATTTACTTAAAGAACATGCCATGGGAATTTTATGTTACCTGGTTAGGTGTGTGAGATTGGATTTGGTAAATCTCAAATCATGGGATGAAAATTAAGGTTTTTTACATTGGTCATGATGGAGTGTGAAACATTTAATTTTGATAAGTTTAGGTGGTGTGATATAAAACACCCACTATATAAATGAAATTGAGCTAGTATGAATGGGGATTGGATATATGAACATGAGGTGAGACCAGGTGTGAAAAAATGAGAGATGATTTCTTAGATGATTTTAAATATAGAGGAACCTATGGTTTTGGTGATGGATGTAAAGGTTAGGGTGTGCTTCTAGTAGTTTGGTGGGATCAAGGATAACCTCTTGTAATTTTGAAATGACACCAGTTGGAAGGCACTTGTGTGATGGAAATTAGCACATAAGAAGTTACCATTTGTAAAGAGGAGTATCAATGGTGATTATGGTTACATAATCTTGACCTAAACTTGATCATGTTCAGATATTGAGGCATTAAATCCTATTTTGGAAGAGACAACTCATGGGACCATGAGTTGGGTTACATGATTATGTAGTGCAACAGTGTGTGTCTATTATGATTTAATGAATCAAGGAAGTGTGTACTGGTAAGTGATGTGTTGAACGAATTGTGATTCAACCATTTATAACCATTTTTTTCAATAAAATACAAGATTTCATCTATTGAGATAGGATTTTGACTTAGTAGATTGGTGATAGGGGTACTCCAATGGCGGAGAGTGTCATATTAGTGGTGGGTGTGTGTCCCTTATGCTAGAAAGGTTTTCAATTCATGGGACCAGTATTTAGATGGTCTTGATGGAATCGTACACTGGTACACATGAGTTTAATGTAATCTGTATTCCTTGGGGGAATTATAGAGTTTTGTTTCTGTATGTTTAGTATTAGAGTCTGAGCGGTCATTCAGGATCAAGATAAAAGGATGTGATCCAAGCATGGTTTGACATAGTGTCATGCTAGTTCTTGGGTTTAGGCATGGTGAATAGTGTGTGTGGTAAGTGATTTAACCATGGAATTATGTTAAGGGTTGGAGCTGGGCCTCGATGTGTGTTTGGATGATTGTGGGATACCTCTAGTGACTATGAAATCATGCTCTAGAATTTTAAATGTGTGTCTATGATTAAAGCTGATAATTCTTGAGAAAGGTCATCCATAGGTGGTATGAATTTTTTACTCATGTGTAATTGGATGCGGTGAGTTGGGGACACATTAGTTATGTCATATTGGATATGGAAAAGAGATTTCTAGTGTTGGCTGGGAATTTTTGGGGAGAATTCATGGTTTCCAAGCATGTAGTTGGATAATAGAACTCAGTGGTTTTGACTAGGGGACATGTATGGGGTTCCTACTAATGTTTGGATAGTGTATTGGTTTGGATTGGGTGTGGCATATTGGGAACCTCACCGATCACATTGTTGGAATACATGAATTGTGTTAGAATAGGTAAATTCGAATTTTTGGAGGTGTTGAGGTTTGAAATTTTCTTTAACGGGAAAAGTACTATATTAGGGAGAACCATTGGCTAGATGGTTAATTGGATGAAAACATGACGGTGTTTTAGGATATATGGTCTTTTATAAGTTCTATCATTCCATCTTATTTTTTTGAATATCAATGAAGGTAGTGACTCTTGTTTTAATAAACATGGCTCTTGTGTTTTGGGAGTTTCTCTTTAGAAGCACATTGGGAATTTCAGAATGGAGCAAATCTATTTGTATTTGAATTGAAAAACTAAACATGTTAGTTGATGATGTTGGATATCCACTAATACTTCTCAGAGATGATAAGTGCTATAGTGGTGAATGTTTAATTCCCTTGTCTGTGCAAGCATTTGAATGTTTAAGGAGGAGTTTGAACTTTGAGTTTGGGGGAGGTTCATTTTTTTATATTGGGATTGGGGATTAAAATTTGAATTTTTAACAACTCAAATGCGTGTAATTACACATGTAATGGTGATTGACAGGTATCCCAGAGGGTTTAGGTGAGTATCAGAGTGTCTGTGAGTGCTTGGGGCCTACAACTTAGCTGCTGTAGTGCCACCGGCTTTCCTGTGAACTTAGTAGTATCTAGAGAGGGACACTAGGCTCACGGGACATATAACAGAGGCTAGTGGATCAAAATATTCTCAAATAATATTTTTCTTTAAATTGGGGGAAAATGGTCTTTTCAACCCTTTTCACCCCTTAAACTGAGCCCGATTTTCCTCCTCATTTTCACAGCAATCACGTCTTCTTCTTATAATTCTTCTTCATTGACCTTACTTGTTCTTGGCCTATATATTCTTTAATTTGGTGGGATCAAGAGCCTAAGTTAAATATAAAATTCATATTTTCTCTGTTATTTTATCATTTCAGCTTTTATATCTCTTGACTGTTATGTCCAATATGCCAATTTTTTGGGTGTTTTCTTGGTCTCTATATTTCTACTATTTCGGGGTGAATTGAAAATCAATACATGACGTGTGTGATTATATAAGAATAAAGTTGGGGATCCCTAATCCAAAATAATATTCTCACTTATTTTTTCAAGTTATTTTGTTGTGCAGACATGCTGGCTTCACCATGTATTTTCTTAGTTTAAATTGAAGAGTTTAATTATTCATTTCATTAATTGAACACCCTAGTCTAAAAGCTACAGGACTAAGAAAAAGGTGGTTCTGAGTGGAATGAATTGGTTTTTAATTTACCTTAATGTTATTAAACATAATGTTATATATTCTTAATATTAAAAAGGTGGGATGAATTGAGTATCTTGGTTTAATAACATTAGTTGAGTAAGTAGGTTTTAAATCAATGACCGTGAAATATAATTCATAATCATTGATGATCTTGGAATGTAAATAAAAATATGAGATAGTTTCTTATAAAATGAAGAGAATGGAATTTTTTTGGTTAAATGCATTAGTAAATTTAATTGATTAATTATGGGTTAGAAGGTGAATTTGTTAAATCACTTGATTAATGGAAATTAATACCCTTTGTATCATAAATTCTAAAGGAATTTATAGTGGGAAGTCTTTCTTTATAAAATGGATTTATTTTTTAATGTGTTTAATTATGTTTTAATAAATGGTTTTGGGTATTAAAACGTGATACAATGATTATGGGTAAAAGGGTTTTTCTAAATCTAAATTAATGAATAGTGAAATGAAATTTAAAGAGATGCCTTGATTTTTTTCTTTCTATATATAAATTACATCATGTTTTCATTCTCCCTTTTTATGTAAATTTTATATCTCATGGTTGGGCCCATTAAATCTGATGGAACACAACCCCCGGGTGAACTTTGGTTGTTCTCATTAGACCCATGGTGAACACATCCCTCAGGTGGATCAGTTGTGATTGATGGACCTAGGGTAAGCTTGCCCCCTAGTTGGATTTAGTTGCGCCCCAGGGATGGGTATATTATACTCAGGTTATAGTGTTTTTCCAAATATTTGTATATTAATCCTAATGAGAGATGAGTTGGAATGGTCATCAAGATGTTCTTAGATACAGATCAATACTAACTAAAGTAGGTATGTACCATTCCCAGATATCATCATAAAGCTTGGGTTTGGAATTTATTTTCAATTTTAACTTTTTATGTTTTCTGGTTATATTTTTAATTGTTTACTCTAAGCACTTCAACATGCACATTTTATATGGATTGGTTATTTTAGGTATTCCATTTGTGATATCCTAATATGTTTTACTTACACCTTGCTTGGGAATCATTGATACTTGGGTACCTAAGAAGAAAAACATATGGTTGTAGGTTCATGTTTTAGAATGAGCCCAACATGGTTGTTTTATTTGGTTAGGCATGGATTTATAGGAGAAGAGTATGGACATGAGGTAAGGTATTAGGATCGATCTTGGTATGATTTTTTAGTTTTATTTTATTTATGTTCACTTTTATCAGTGTAAGAGACCCCCCCTCATAGGATCGTGTTATTTTTTTGCATACCCATTATTACTGTATCATGTGATGTTGTACTTATTTATTGGTTCTTTCCTACTTTTTCTATGATGTTTATCTAGCTTGGTCTATATGTTTGTTGTTAATTATACTACTTAGACTACTATTACAAAAGGTTATAGTCTACCTATGACATATTATAGATCCTCACTAGTAGTAGGATGCCTCTATCCTATGGGTAGGTGCACTTGAGGTACAGTGGTGACCATTGGTCTAGGGGCCAGTTAGTGGTCCCCAATAGTGATACATTACAAGAGTACTCATTAAGACATGATAAAAGAGCCAATGTTTCTATCATATGAATATCAAAAGAATAAAGTTTATTCTTTTTTTTATGGAAGTGTCCCTAGTTACTTCATTACAACTAAAAAAACAACTTATTAAAGGTTCCATAGCCTATAAATCTTAATCCAGTCCAGATTAATGATTGCCCTAATTATTTCCCCCTCCTTAGAATATTGGGACATATCATCCATGTGTGTTTTTTCATTAAATACATCCTCTAAAAGATGTTATATTATATATAGGACAATTTGGTAAAGAAGTTATAAGAAGTAGCTTATATATATACCACCTCAACAAAATAAGAAGGGGAATGGAATTGAGTTATGAATACAAATATTTAGAAATTTTATGATTGGATGACTATAAATATACTCAAATAAGATCATGTTCTTCTCATGGAACAACCCAATTAATCATTTGTGGCCCCAAATCTCTCTATGTAAACTAAAACTAATTATTCATCACTACATCTTTATAAGGTCTAGTTTTCTAAGAATCAACACAATACTAATAAAAAGATAAATACATAGGAAAATTTACTCATGTCGATTCCCAAGTCAGTTCAAACCCTCTTATAATTTATTCCCATGATACTAGGAGGACATGAACCACCCCCAAATGGTCCACTTGGAATCAATATATAAAATGGGATCCTCATCATAAGTAGGATATCTATAAAACTCTATCAATGTAATTCACTTAATAGGTCCCTTCTATGATGAAGAAGATATATATGATCCCCAATTCTCCTATGAAAATTGAGGAGAATGAGGAAGTAACCACTATGACCGATGGTTTCAAGGAAGATATGGTCTCCATGGATCTTGATACTTATGTAACATCCTATTTGAAACTATATATATTATAGAGATCCCAAAATAGACACCCCCGTAAGCTCAATAGGATCTTTAGTCTACTCTTGGGTCATATAGAATTCATTCAGGCCTAATAATACTAGAGGACCAATTATAAAATTATTATATATTTTGGAAAACATAAAAAAGTGGGTAGGATAGCTAAACCTAATTAATTGATGAAAAAATACCCTTGGATTCTAATTAAGGAAAATAGTCATCAACATAGGAAACCTCATATCCCAAGCCTTAGAACAGAGAGAAACCTCATGTAGGAAAGCGTAAGACTCTAGCTCAAAATTATGACATCTTACATCTTGAAATAGTGGACAATCATTCCATCCAAGAATTCAATTATTTATTTCCTTGATTTTTTCAAAGGAGCTTCGGAAATCACTTGTTCAGGTTCTCATAATCCCATAATTGATTGAAGATTAGGTTTATACTACCAAAGTATATCATTTAGAGATCGACCCGGTTGAGTTACATGTGGTCATATCCTTCATAGATAAAGTTGGAAAGAATTCCATACAAGGAAATATTGGGCCCTAGTATATATCTTTAATATGATTAAACAGTTATGTTTGTTAAGCCCTCATTGATAACAGTTCTAGCATTAACCTCATACTAGTCTATACACTCCATAGTTTGGACCATAATGATAGTAATTTGTCTCCCTATACCCTAAAAATCTCTGTATATGACAAGACATAGTAGAATCCGCTTACCCAAATAAATATCAGAGCCTAGTTTGTATATCTTGTATCTAATTTTGAGTTTATAGTTTTTTTGAAGGACAAAAATTTCAATGTATTTTTGGTATGACCATGGATTCCTTCCCATGTGATAGTACACTCATTATAACACTAATTCCTAAAATATTCTATTAATGGATAATATGTGGTACCTCATGGTGATGGATCACCCTTTGAACCCCCTAGATCTTAATAAACAGAAGAATGATTCTACCAAATAGAGGGAAACCAACCATCGACACGTGGTTTTATCCGAACTATTATCCCAAATGGTTTGGAGATGGACCCTGGTTACCCATTCATTAAACTCAATTAATAATATGAATTTCCTATTAATCTAATAAAGGCAATCACTCTAGATATATATATTCATCGATCTATAGAAACCCCAACTGGTAGGATTAAGTATTTGATAACCTTTATGTCATATAGTGTCTATGATAAAGTTCCCTCAAGAAAACCAACTCCAGTAGAGAGGAACAATTACATACCATCTATGCAGATCAACCTCATTCCTTAGTATCTCTATAAGAAAAATGTCTTGACTAATCTTCAACAACAGTTTGAACAACCTGTACTATTTGAGCAAGTGGATATGAATCTCTAGAGAAGAAGTATGGATCAAGGTTTGGGAACATTTTCCTTTATCTTCATGATATCGGTCACATTGACCCAATCTATTTTCACCAAAGAAGGATCTGATCCCAAAAATGATAATGATGATCCAGATGAAAATTCTCCTCCTTCATCTCCAATAATTAAGGAGGTTTGTACATAAAGTTCTGGATAATAAAATGTTCTTACATCATCGATAAAAATTGAAAATAACCTTATTTTATTTCCTAAATCTCAGGATTTTGTCACCTATTTTACCCATGATGATAGTAGACAAGAAGGAGAGTATATTTAGAATGTACCTAATGATAATAATGACACATTATAACTTTCAGAATATAAATAAAATTAATCATCATTTATGAAAGATAGAATTTATCTCAAATTATATTTTGACCTAAAAAATATCCCTTTATCACCTACTTATATCAAAATTCAGGCAGATGGAGAGGAGGGATATCACATCCAGAATTCTCCAACAATGATTCTTATATACTAACACTCTCAAGACATAAATATACCCCCTCATTATTCAAAGATTATAAAACCCCCCACATTTTCTCCCAGTCCCAATAAATTCTCTTCATTACCCGTTTCCACTAAAATTGAAGCAAAGGATGGAGAGGGAGAAGTAGTGAAAGATCTCAGATATGAAACTCTAATGTTTTAGGAATGCATCTCCACCACTATTTTGCGAGCATAGAAAACTGAATATAGTTATATAGGAAGAACCATGAACTACTTTCATCAATGCCTCCATGTATCCCAATGAACAATAGGAATATATCTCAATCTTTAAGAAACACTGAGATGTATTAACATGTAATTATATAGAAATTTTTGGACTTGATCCCACTTTAGCCACCAACATTTGGGTTTTCTTGAAGACCATCAAGGTTATGAACTGAAAACACAAATAATGCATCTAATTCATGTGGCTAAGGGTGAATCCAAAGTTGATAATATTATTAAATAAAACTTCATTTAGGATGTTCAATACCCAAAATGTATCACCAACATTTTACCTTTCAAGATGAATAACATGATGATCAAAATTTTCATCGAATTTAGGGATGTCAACTATAATTTACTAAAGGAAGATTTCCCAATCCTTACCATTAGAATTTTTATCAATGAAATATATTGATTATAAGCCCTTTTATTCATGTATGAATACTATGGATATATACAAATATGAATGAAACTTGAATATGTGGAATACACTAATTTTAGGTCTCCCCATGAAGTGTAATTCCATTAAATAGTGCCAATTTAAAACACCCTCATTTTCAGTTCTTATATTAATGTAATTTACAAAATTTCTTAAGTGATGTTTTCGAGCCCTTTTATGCTTAAAACTTGGTTCTAGAATGTATTGAAGGATTTTAGAATCCTAAAAGTGTTTTTTAGAGTTATTGGTTCAAAACAAGAAACACCACGATATGGTGAAAGCCAAGGTGGTCTCCGAGTGTGAAATAAGGAAGAAAAATGGAAAGAGGCTAGGCATGGCTATTGGCATGGATCACTAGTGATAGACCTTTTTTCGTGACCTAAGAAACCTCATGATGGCCATTTTGGAGTCCATGGTGAGGTAAAATGGGTAAAATCTTTGGGGTGATTTAATAGAGAACTCTAATGAGTATTTATTTTTTTGGTCAATTTATTCTATCCTTATTTAATGATGATGGAATGAGGATGTTATTGATTAGAATATGGTGATATATGTAGTTTTTCTTGGTGATTTCATATATATTTTTGTAACAATTTCCTTTCTCAAGGATCATTGGAATTCTTCAACTTATCAGTGGTGTTTCTCTTGGAGGCTCTTCTTTGGTGCATATTTTTATCTAGCCTTGATGTTACTCTATAGAATATCTATTCCTAAAATCTTATGTGACATTATTTATGGTTCTTAGGACCTTGGGTGTGATATTTTTTTTGGGTTACTACCTTCTTGGAAATCCTATATGTTGACATCTATGATCTTAGGGTTGTAATTTACTTAACAAATGGGGCCTTGTGTATGATTCTATCATGATTTGATAGTTTATGCTTAAAACTGGTGGTTGATATTTAATACATTTAGGTGTGTGAGTGACCCTTGTGACCTATCCTTGATATGTGATTTTATGACTTGTGTATATCCTATTTGAATAGTTATTGATATACCCTATTTTTTCATGCTATGATACATATTGTTTATGGTATTCAATAACATGTGGAACCTTGCTTTAGGTATCAAGATGAACATACTGTTTAGTATTGGTTAGATAACCCCTTAGAGGGGGAAAGTGATGATGTGAAAAAGGATATGGACTGTTGATCATTTGATGGTATAAGTTAGATCATGCAAATGTCATCCAATTTGCGATGCACATGAGCCTTAGCCCAGTTGGTAAGGACTCCGTAAGTGCATCCAAGTGACCAGGGATCAAATCCAGGTGGAGGCAGAATTTACGGGTACTGTAGCTGCACTGTAGTAGTACTGTAGTAGGGACTGTGCAGTACTGTAGTAGGGACTGTAGAGGGAACTGTACCAGGCACTATTTGAAACTGTAGTAGCCGGAAATATGCCCCTGTTTGGGCCTTCGGGACACCGATTTGGTCCTTGAGTCCTTTAAGGCCTTCGGGCCACCCAGGCCTTCAGGTCAGTAAGGCCTTAGGGCCACCTCAAGGCCATCGGGCCACCTTTAGTGCAGATACAAACCAGAAAACCTACAAGGAACAAGCACTATAAGGAGGATGAGAAAGGATATTTCACTATAGTAGAGCTAAACAGATTGCAAGAATGAGAGAGTATGTCACCTGCCATCGGGACAAGCCTGTGCATGCACGACAATGACTAGCCGAACAACACTGCGAAGATGGAGAGATGATTTTACGATGGAGATGCTGGGGAGGAACAATTCTAAGTAGTTAGTCTGGGTTGTATGTAATGTTTGAAGCCTACGGGCAATTAATTTCTATAAGGCCTACAGGCCATGTAATACTTACTCCTACGGGCCTTGTAAGGGTTCCACCTCACCCCTTGAAAGGTGGATTATCAAAATCAATAAAAAATGGAGGCCTTCGGGCCATTGGAGGTCATCCAATTTGTGATTAGACCATACAAGGGTGTTAAGTGTCTTTTGGATACAATCTAATATGGTAGATTTCCACATAGGGGTGATTTTCACATCAAAATATATCGAACATGTTATGTGGGAATTACCATCATCCAAGGATTATGACCACTGTCTAGGTGGGGAGTTCATTGTTCTTATTAACTCCCACTATTAGGGTGGGGAATGAGGAATTCATTAAAGAGTAAACTTTGAATAAGACTAGCAGGCATAGGCTGACAATCAATGTAGGGACTTGTGGAATGTCTTGTGATGTGTAGTAACTGTCATCGACGTCCTTACTGTAATTGTACTGAATAAAGTGGGGCTGGGGTTCATGGTGGATTGGATAGCATACGATGAATCAATGCATGTGTGGCCATATGTTTACTTGTTCATTTACTTCAAGTCCTGACCTACACTATTATATATTTATTGTGAAATTGTGTAAAGTATGCATTGGTGCCGTCCTATTGAGTTTATAATCACACCTTGCATGGGAATCTTAATATACATACATACTTCGTGATCAGAGACCTAGGGAAGTGAAAATTACCAATGAAAGGGAGCTAGGATACTAAGCATAGTGTCCATAGGTGGTACTTAGATAGACACCATAGATACGCCAAAAAGTTTTATTTACTTATCTATGTTTCTCATACTTTGGTTTTACCTACCACTTTGGGGGTATTTGTTTTATTACTCTATATGTCTTGAGATACATTCCATGATATTTGTTTTACCATTGTTTATTATTACCACTCTGTTATTATTTATGCTTATATTCACTGATACTAAGGGTATAGTCTCCCCAATGATGACTTTCAGACCCCTGATTCTAGTCGGCAACCTCTTGTGTATGGGGAGGCACACATGAGACTACGTGGAACCCCAACATGAACATGGTGATTTTGGATGGGGAATTAAAAAATGATATTAGAGTAGCCTCAGGGTTTTATTTTACTTTTTATTATCTATGTTTTTTGGGGGGTATTGTTGAAAGGAGATTAGGCTGTGTGAGACATGGGTAGGGGAGTTATATGTATTCCTAGATATCACATGTGTAACAAACCTTTATGTCACCATTGGTAGTATTACTATTACATTTTCAGTTTTATGGATTCATATTAATACTAATTTTATTGTTCTATTAGGGTTTTATGGGATTTGGGTGTGTTTATGCATCATGAAGAGGTAGGTAGGATCACACATCATATATAGGAGAATGTTGACTGTTTTATATTAATTAATTAATAAATTAAATTATTTGAATACTATGTTGGGTAATATATACATTATTCTATGATATCTTTATATTAAAATTTGGTTAAATAAACTTATCTTGCTTGTTAGATATATAACTATGAATAACTTTCTGATATAAATAACATGACATCAGATTATGGTAGTTCTAGGATGGTTATACCTTAGGTTAGTGGTTTCCTCCTAGGAGAACCTTTGTGTGATTATATAGATTTATTAGGATCTGTATCTTACTAAAGGATTCATACATTTTAAAAAATATTTTATCATTTCAATAATTTATCCACATAGATATTTTATGGGACCCCTAGAAAAGTTTTCCCATGATTCTATCATTTGGGAGGACGTGGCTATACTACCAGTAGTAGTGAATACGGATATTCCCCAACACACTCCTATACTAGATCTAGTGATTTAGGTTTTAGATCTTATTTATCTAGGAATTCTTCAACTTGTTCACATTCAAGGAGGAAAAATTTATAAGACCATGACTGATCAAGCTTAGGACTACCAACTCTAGTATCCACTAGACTTTCAAGGTACATGAGGCCTATAGGATTAACATTACAAGATAGAAATCATTGAGGGTATTTTTGATCTAGTACAGACTCATATGGATGGGTGAGTGATGTTGGTGACCATTATATTTTAGGGATCTACTTGGACCGGGTGGAATACTATGAACCAAACTAGAAGATGAGAGGGTCTTAAATGGGAAAACATCAAGGAGTGGTTCACCATGAAATATTTTCTTTACATTATGAAGTTAAACTACGCACAATAGTTCATGGAGTTATAGTAAGGATCTATGTCTGTATCTTCATATTCTGATCATTTCATAAAGCTACTATGCTTCTCTCATATTCTAGCTAGAAGCAAGGCCTAAAAATATAAAAGGGTTGAGATAGGTCTCTATCTTGAGAATAAAATTTAGGTTATAATCTTTGATATGACATCATTCTAAGAGGTATTTCACAAGGCACTTACCATCCAAAAATTCCAAGATGAGTACATGGTAGAAAACCTACTTTTAGCCTATAGCGGACCAATGAATTAGCTTCCACTCACTATAATGGGAGCCTCTTCTGATAGTAGAAGTAAAAAAATATGAATATAAGAATCAAGACAATAGGAAGATGAGTCATATCAGGACATATCCGGTGTTCTATATGGGACAAGACACTACTAGGTGCATCAATTTTGGGAAAAGTGGGAATCCTAGAAATTCCTATAGAAATATACCTATGGAGTTCCATCGATGTGGTAGGTTTGGTTATCTTTGATGCTTTTTCTAAAGGTATTATCAAAAGAGTTCTTGGAAACCAAGGTAAGATGGTGGTGGAGGAACTCAATAGAGGATATAGAATCCACATAAATTGATGAGTTATGGGAAAATAAATGGGGAATAGGTTGATCGAGATTTTGTGGTGTATTAGACTCCAGTTGATGGAGGTGAGAGATCATCTATGGTTCAAGGAGTGATCCTCATCACCTTTACACTATCTACCACTTTGTTTGATATTGGTGCATCATATTCCTTTATCTCTTCTCAAGGGGTAGTTGTCCTAGACTTATTAGATAGAATATACTCATAGATTATTTCTCTCTACACACCTTTAGGGAACAAAGGGAACCATACTCAGTGGTATAAAATTTTTCCTATAGTGATCACTAGCTATGAACATTTGTGGGATTTCATGATCCTAGATATAACCATATTCAATGTGATCTTTGGTATGGGTTGTATTATGAGACACAATGCATACATTGACTTCTATCAAAGATAAGTATCCTTTAAATTTACTAATGGGGGAGAATATTGTAATGATCGATGGGTGGGAGTTGGGAGCTAGTAGAATGGGCCCATATATTAGTCATATTGGAGCTATTATGGTACACGTTGTGGGCTTAGAACTTTGATAAATATTAGTGATATCCCCTTATTTATCCCTCTAATTTTATACCTTTATTAATATGTGTTTCCATAGTAATTTTTAGATCTATCTCTTAATATAGGGATTGAGTTTGAAATTGAAATTGTGTGAGGGGAACAACATATTTCAGTTCATCCATATCATATGAAACTGACTGAGTTGAAGGAAATCAATGTTCATCTTGATGAATTAGAGAATAAGGGATTCATCAGACCAAGATAATATCCATGGTGTGATCCAATTTTTTTCTCCAAAAATTTGGATGGAAATATTTAGCTATGTGTGGATTACAGAAAGTTAAACTATGTGATAGTGAAGAACATGAACCCTTTTCATAGGATAAATGATCGATTTGATTAGCTGAAATTAGATCATTATTTTCCCAAAATAGACCCATGTTCAATATACCATCATCTTCAATTTAGGTAGGAATAAATAATAAATATGTTTTTTTGGTTTAGGTATGAGATATATGAGTTCTTGGTGATGCTGTTTATTTTATCAAATTCTCTAATGGTGTTCATTTCCCTCATAAATAAGATATTCCAATCATATATTGACTCATTTGTAATGGTTTTCATTGAATACATCCTCATTTGTTCAAAGAACTTAGATAAACATTCCCATAATCTCAATATAATCTTGATTAGACTTCAAGAACATCAAATTTATGAAATGTTTTCTATGTTTCAAAAGAAGGTGCATTTCTTAGGGAATGTGGTGTTAGAGACTAGAATTTATATAGACCTGGAGAAGGTGTGTAGGACCCCGAAACATCGTGAGAGTGGAGGTGTGAATCAAGGTGTTAAATTTTTCTTTTAAACTGACTGATCTAGTTCCCACATTGGTAAAAACCTATTAAACCTATAAAATGAGAATGTGTAGAAAACCCATCACATGGAAAGAGATGACACAATAATTTTACTTGGTTCACCAATAAGGGCTAGTCCAAAGAGAATATTCTGACATGTTTTTGATCATAACTTATTCCACAAATCTTCACTAGTTATAGAGTACAAGAGTTCAGACATAGTCACTATGTTCCAGGAACTCTACCTTTATAATGATTTTAGAGATAAAACACTGAGTTCCTCAGAACACTTATGTTGACTCCCCATTACTCACCGTAGTGGGTGAATTCTTACTCAATTTATTTACTTGAAGGTATCTTAAATATATTGACATTGAAGTCTTTGTCTACCCCTCATGATACACTGCTTGCATCGAAGTTATGAATTGATGGACTTGAAAGCACTGGTCAAACAAGTTGAATGTTCAAAGCTTACGAGAAGCACACACTAACACTTGTGTGCAACACCTGCCCTTGTGTTAAAGATTTGGGATTGTTTCAAAAGATGGATTTCTTGAAAAAAATATTTTCCACACACCCCTTATCTTTCCCACAACCAAAACATAAGGTTGACTTGGTCTTTTTAGACTAAAGGAACACATTGTGTTGTAGTTTCTCTCTATAATTCTCTTCCACGCACAATCCTTTCATGCGATAGAGGAACCCAATATTTACTGAAAAGTTTTGAGTTATGATAGGGGATATATACCTATTTATAGGACTCAATGACCCTAAGTGCTAGTTTCTGATGCATCTTCATTGATTAATGTAAGTTTCATTCTGAGTGCAAAAAACCCCTTTTGGCATCGCATTGGGCATGTAATACTCTTACACACAACCTCATATTTCGCACAGATTTGAATCTTTATCTCATGTTTTTCCTTTAACATATTTTGATGAAATGATACTAAAAATATCCTTGCACGCAAGTTTCCCAGCCTCCTTCAATCTTGTGCGCAACTCCCTTTTCCAAAAACACTTTTTTCTATTTCCCAATTTTTGGACCAAAAATTTTGGCAAACACTAGGAAACAACACCACCATAAATAATATTGTCTGTTTAAACTATAAGCTCAGTTTTCCTATAATATAACTGATCTTCGATGATAGGATTGGAAAGAAACACAAACGATACTCCATTTTCAACAAAGACCATCCTTGGTTTCAATAAGGTGTAGGTGGTAATTTCCTGGGATCATATTGAAAATGTATTCAAAATTAGAATTTTTCTTATTTTATTAGGGAACTAACCATGTTTATTCAAAGATTTGTCCCATTTTTAGTACCAATGAAAGCTATGACCATGAAATGGGTGAAGTTTGAGTTGTCATATCATTTTGAGGAAGTGTTTATTAAGTTGAAGAGGGGGTTGAAAACAGATCTAGTGCTTAAATTTTAAGATCATGGGATGGGTTATGTGGTATTTTGTGATTCCATAGATGTTAGATTTTGAGTACTGATAATGCAAGAAGATGAGGTAGTAGGTTCTGTGTCTCATAAACTATGACCCCACGAATAGAATTTTCCTACCCATGAACTGGAGCTGGTATTTATATCCCACACTTCAAAGTGTTGGAAATATTATATCCTTGGATAGAAGTTTTTTTTTCTACTTTGATCATAAGAGTCTCCACTATATCCTCTCACAATGAGACTTGAATTTTAGGTAGAGGTACAAGGTGGAGTATCTATAGAAGTTAAAATTCAATATGTATTATGCACTAGGTAAGGGTAATATAATTTAATATTCTCTCAATAGGAAGACATAGGATAACCAAGATCTTAGAGAGTGTCATTTATAAGAAGTGTGTTATTTGATGTGTTTATTAGATGATTAGGGGGTGGATACAACTAAAAAGAGATGGGAAGTGAAATTTGAACCATTGTTTACCAAATCGTCATTATTTAGTTGGGTAAAGGCCTATTAAGATTTAGATCTTGAGTGTGTGGTGATGCGACAATGGTCATCGAAAGATGATCTAATACTAGGTTGGTCCTTAGAAAATGACGATATGCTTTATATCTATGAGAGGGTTATAGTTACTACTCTTATCATTGAAGATATTATGAGATACTCCCCTACCTAATTGTGAATAGTGAATCCTAGGTCAATAATGATGTACCATGACATCTGCCAATTGTTTTGGTGGCCAGGTATGAAGAGGAATATCATGGGTTTTGTTATATGATATCTTACCTTCTAGAGAGTAATGAAAAATCATCAATGCCTTGGTGGTTTATTATATCTACTTACAATGGCCATATGTAAATGGGATGGTTTAAAGATGGATTTTATGATATGGTTACCAAGAATCTCAAAGAATCATGATGTTTTATGGATGATAGTGGATTAGCTGACTAAGGTGTCCCATTTCTTTCCAATTTAGGAGACACTTTCTGTGGATGGGTTTGGAAAGATATATGTCCATGATATTGTACATTGGTATGAAGTTTTCTTGAGAATTGCGTCAAATAGAGACAAAAATTTTACATCACAACATCGTTAGGGATTGAAGAAGGATTTGGGGACTCAGCTGAGATTTATCACAATATATCACCCACAGATAAAGGAAAAATTTGAGAGTATGATCCAAATTATTAAGGATATTCTTTGAGATTATACCATAGACTCTAGAGAATCATGGGATGTTCATATATCCTTGGTGAGGTTTTCTTATAATAATATCTATCCAGACTATATCAAGATGGAACTCTATTAGGATCTCTATGGTTCACGTTATTTCTCACTATTAGACTAGAATGTGGTAGGTGCGAAAGCTATTGTGGGACCAAGCCTGGTGCAGGAGACTTCAGATAGATTGAAGTTGATCTAAAAGTGATTGGTCACCACTTATAGTTGACATAAATCATTTACCAACCATAGGAGGAGACCCTTGGTGTAACACCCCAAGCTTCCATGATATGCTTCTCTTTGAATAATACAATAGCGCGTGATGTACACAACACCAAGTTCAAGCACACCACGACCTATCAAACTAGCCATTTAGAAAGTGGTTATTAATAGTAATAACTAAATTTTGAATTTTATATATATACCATATAATTTTAACATTTATCTTTTGTTTTTGTTAGACATAATATAAGGAAAAATTCAATTTTTCATACAAAAGAAGTATTTTTCAAAAAATGTATTTTTACACTCTTTAATGGAGAAACCTTTATGAATAAAATATTTGACACTTTTATATATTCAATTTGATGAAATTAAATTCTTTTTTAAAAGCAGGACATAAAAATTTAGTTTGGATAGATTTTCAGTGTTTTTATGATAACTTTCATATTTTGATTAATAATGAAAGATACTAAATTTTAATTGAAAACAAATTTTTTAATCAAAATAATTTATAGTATTAAATCATACATTTGAATGGTTTTTAATTATAATAAGATTATATTTTTATCATTTAATCAAATATTGGTCATTGGAAGTAATTTCACTTTTAAACCAGACATCAAATCAATCTTTTGATAGTTTTTTACTTCCCAAAACCCACTTTTTGGTTTTGAAAACGAGAATTAATTTTAAATTAATTAATGAGACTTATATGTTTTTAATTGGGTAAAATAGATGTCATTTTTTATTTAGAATATCAAAATTATCTTTGGGTATATTTTTTGGTTTTTTTTATGAAAAAATTCAATTTTTGATGAATAGTGAAAAACACCGCGTTATTTTTTAAAAACCAACTTTTTTTAAATAATTTTCTATTTAAATGTATTTTAAGTCAAAATAGATACATAATACCTATATTAGTTCAATGTAATTCAATTGAGTCATTTTATAATAAAATTAGATGTATAAAATTTTATTGAATTTTTTAACGTCTTTTACCGACCTTCTTGGGACGTTAGCAAATTTGCATGAAACATAATTTTACTATTTCTGTGAATTGAATTTCAAAAATATGAGAGACACGGTTGACATCATTAAGTAAAATGTGGTTCAATAAGTTGAAAATATTTTTTGGTGAATAGTAACTTTTGAATTTTATTTACCATAGTTAAAAGTAAATAGGGTAATTAAAGGTAAAAATGATATTATAATTACCCTAAAACATGCCATAATTCTATTGGATAAGTTTATTTTGACCAAAAGCAACCTTAGGAAAAAAATATGATCCTTTTGGGTCCACTTGGTTTAGATTAAGACATTTACTATTAATTTATTTAAAGGAGAGTTAAAAGTAGTAAATTCAAATTTTAATAACTAAAAACTTTTTAATATAGAGCTATACATAAGACAATTTAGACTATAAATATTCATTATAAATTTAAAAATATTTCCTACATCAAGGTATTTTATTTATAATTTTTAGACATTAAATAATTAAATTTATTTATGACACAATGATGATGCCATAATTACCTTATTAATGAAAGATCAAAATAACTGATATTATAAATATTAAAATAAATTTAAATTGAGTCTTTTGATGCATTAAAAAAAATTTCTAGGTTAATATTACATTTTATGGCTGATTCAAATAATTTTTTTCAAATAAATCAGATTGTTATTACTTTCACAAAAACCAAATAATAAATAATGTCAAAATTGACATAAATGAGTTTTTTAAAACAAATACTATATTATTAAATGATATAATAGTCCTAAAAATATAATTTTCTTCTAAAGTACTTATATAAAAATATATATGTCATTAATGAACCACTTCGGGTTCTCTTGGCATTTTATTGTAAGTTTATTAACCATATAATATAAAAAATACAAGGAGACATGATAAAAGTTAAACTATTTAACAAAGAGTTAAATATAAAAGATAAGGTTAATATGGTGACCCAAACCTATCTAAAAACTATGGGTAGAGAGGTTTTCAACCCAACCCCACCTTATCCTCAAAATAAATCCTTTTTGAGGCATTATTAACCGAATATTATTGTATAATAAAATAATATTTTAATTTTTTTAATGTGACCCTCACCTCTCTTATAAAAGGATACTTTCCATTCTCTTAAAATCACACCTCCAAAGCCATTTTATTGCCCAAAACATGCTTCAATAACCTAACAACTACCCTTAATTTAACCTAGATTCTTTACATTGATCATAAATACTACCTATGGAGCCCTTTTGATCAAATCAAAAGGAAGCACGTAAAGAACAGGTAATTATTTCATCATCGCTTTCAGTGTTGTTTTCTTCTTCCACTTCCTCTTTATTTGTTTTTTCCATAAAAAAATAATAAATTTAGTACCTTCTACATAGTGTGATGTAATTATAAATATGGTTCTAGCATATTCATTATTCTATCCATCCTATGAATGAAAAAGTCACCACACGTGCGTATGTACGACTTACCGTCACCACGTCATAGTGTAGTTTCTTATTCAACACTTAATTATTTTGATGGGTATAATAATGAGTAAAATTGTTTTAAATAATAAAAATAACATTTTAATTATTATTTATATATTAAATACTATCCAATTACATACTATTTCACTATCAATAGAATGGTATTGTCGCTCATTCGTACGTACGGAATACCGTCTCCACGAAGGTGATGAGATTCATTCCCCATCATAAACATTCAAAAATAAATATCATTTTATGATTAAAAAATAATTTTTAATAACAAAATATCATTATGGATATGAATAAAATACATCCTATACATAATAAACACGACTTACCTAACAAAACATATAAAGAAAAATGAATCAGTTAACACCTGAAACAATGATACTACTGAAATATTATTAACAAAGCAATATTACAAGATCATATATGATATCATATTTATGTATATGGTTCTTTTATAATTTAATAAAAATTATTTCACCATTATAAAGGAGGTTAACATACCATTAACTAAGGAAAAGTACAAGGTAAGGAGTTTTCATCTCGCTTCTTATTCTCATGAGATTCATGCTATATTGCCACTATTTCCTATTGTGTAGTGTATGTACTAACCATGATTGTATTAGTTGAGTAATATACTTTAGTTTATGGGTATTTACATCTTCATTGTATCATACTTATTTAATGGGGTGTCTTTTTCATAATTTACCAAATTGGTAAGGGAATTTCTAATTTCGATTTACACTCATTAAGTTTTACGCAAACTTCATTGATTATTTTACTCCCAGATTATGTGTGAAATCACTATTTATTTATTTATGTAGTAATTTACACTCTCCTTTGTGTGGATATAATTTTGATACACATAATCACTCCATTTATAAATTCTCAATTCATCAATATGAACATGATAAGAGTAATCTTAACTCAATTTCCATTTATTGAGTTAAACATCCAAGTAATTGGTGTTGTTGTTACAAGAATATGTGTGAATATCCTCAGATTTATTTACACTAAATATCAAATCATATTGAGTGTATTTATATTTTTCACACATAATTATGTCATTGATTTATCTTTAACCTAAGGATACAACCATTATAATGGATTTCATCTCAATTTACATTCTATTGATACTTCTTTGTTGTTTTGCACCAATTCACTTTTATATGGTGTGTATACTGTACTTTGACATAGTATATCATGAATCCATTTATTATCATAATATTATACTATTTTTATCACCTCAATTATTTTTATTCAAACACCTCTCATTTGGTTAGGACCTCTAACTAAAGTATCATTTTAAACGTTTAAAGATTTATTTTTCTAGATATTTTCTCATTAATGTCCATGTATTAAAAATTGTTTTAAGGATTTATTTATATGAACAATAATGTTTTAAAATTAAAATTCCTTTTAAAAGTTTCAAAGTTGTAAGGTACACTTTGATTCAAAAATCTATTTTTAACAGCTTCTTGATAAATAGTGTGACTTTTAAATGTTTTCAAGAAAAAAGGGATATTTCTATCAAATAGTTTTACTAATTATTTTCATATATGTTAATATCCTTCATTATTCTTGATTGAGGTTGATTTATTATAATAAAATCTTCCATATTGTATTTAATGAGTTATTTTTGACTATGGATGTGCTATTTTTGTACTATTCATGGGTTGTGGTTAAAATATTCACATTTCGTATGCTAGTTCTAATACGAATGTTTAGATTATGTTTCAACCATTTCATATGAGGAATTAATTGGACTTTGTAAGTGACGGGTTGAGCCTGATATAGCTCTTAGATGCATTATTAGGTCTTATGAGACAAACTAATGTCTTGGCACAAGGCCTTGACAAAATCTTATTTGTAATCTTTGCATGAGGCCTTGACTATGTGGTTCAGATGTCCAACAATATGCATTCCATCATCATGAAATTATCTATTGATATTACATGCGATTATTCGACTAGTATAATATCCATGTGAATAATTAAATAGAATTATTTGATTTATATTTTCCATGTTATGATGAAGTTTATGTTTAAAAGGCTTGTGTTTTAGTGTTATACATTGCCTTAAATTTTTATGCTTATTTATGAAAGTTTACACTATATTGATACCCTTAATGAGCATCTAAGCTCACCCCTTTCTATGTTTTATTTTTCCCATGATGTGAAGAAGTATTCCATGATTAAACTACAACAATAGGCTAAGGGATATGAGTGTTTCCAAAGGGGACACAATGTTGTTTTCCTTTATTTCATGATGTAATTTAAAACTTATGCATGTATCTAGTACTTCCAAGGCCAATAAACTAATAGGTATTTCGGGACATGATCTATTGTTATCATTCCAATGATATTTAATAATGCACCGAATCTGGGAAACTAGGGTTGGGGCATTACAGTTGGTATTAGAGGAAGTTTAGTACAAACCTTGGAAACAATATTTAGAAAGACTCTGATTAGAGAACATTACCATAAGATAGACTTTGGGAATTAGTATGGAAGCACATCCAAATTTTTTGGTAATGTAAATATTATGTGGGTTTTCCAAGAAATACATCCCTGTCTAGATACGAGCAGGTAGAGGCGGATCTAGCAGAGATGTACCTTGGGGTAAATCTTGAAAACACCGCTTTGAGATAGACTCGAATGGGAACTGGTGCAGGACAATGAGCCTTACTGCACTCTTGGTTACAACACTCTTGGGGAATATGCTTAGGATAATTCTAATTTTCTTTACAAACTGATTTGAAGGATTTTAATATAAGATGAGAATAAATAACCTTGGTTAATCCTAAGGTGTTTGAGATTGAAAATAAGGTGTCATGATATTCTCTATATGATTTTATGACAATTGTTACTCACACAATGATTTCTGGTTTTAGTTAATGGCTAGATTCCAAGGAAGTCATAGTAACATTGAACATGATGTAAAAGGTAGGCACGGTGGTATAAATGAGCAATGAAATGAAATTTTGATAGGCATAAATTATATCATGTTCATGCTGAATCAGTTTTCCAAAAATATGATAAAAAACATATATATTAACCAACTCTTGGACTCAACAAATAAGAGAAAGGTGGTGAATGATAAGAGTTAAAACAGTGGAGACCATGGAGAAAAGAAATATCAATTTTCATCATGTAGGAAATGTGGAAGGAGACACCCAGGAAAGTGTCTTAATGGAACAAATAAATGCTTTATGTGTGGGAAGGAAGGAAATAAAGTAAAGAATTACTGAGAAAAAAATGAAGAGTACAATGGAGGAAAATAAAAATGATCCCAAGAATCTATTTACATTCATTTTCTATAAATATAGGGGACCTGGGAATTACCCAATTCAATTCTATATTCTATAAGATAACCTCTTAGTCAAGGAAGAACCTATGTGAAAATAAATGTATGGAGAAATGTTTAAAAGTATTAGTGCTCTTTGTTAATGGGATTACTTTTGAAGACTTTCTATTGTATGTGTAACTCTACAGTTTGTTATTTGAAAATGATATTTGAGGAATAATTATCTTTTATTTTGTGGATATAGTTATAAATAACCATTTGGGTTTATATGATCCTTCAATTTTAAGCAATTACAGGTTATTAATTTTTGGGATGAAAATGCGAGGTATGAAATAACATTTTTGGTTAAATTATGTTATGGTTATTTTGAATAATTTCTCTCATTTTGGGAATGATATAAAATATATTTTTTGAAAAGGGACAACATGTAGACTATGTGACAACCCATTGCATCAGATACAGTTATGGGAATCGATCCCACAACCAAAGTGCGACTGAGATTTATCGCCTACCACTGGACTACGTGAAATCAACGGTTATCGTGACTAATTTTTTTAGTTAAATGATTTTATTGATCAATAATAAGTTTATTTGGGATATTATATTTTATCCAAATGATATCCTTAATGTAGGAAAATGATTTGGGGATTATGTGATAAATTTTGTTTTGGAATACGTTCACTCTGTTAGGAACACTATATGCCTAAGGAAAATAGAATAATATAGGATTTCATTTGAGGAGTAATGGTGGATTTTTATCTATGTTTTTATTGTGGATTTATAGAGAATTAGGTTATTTATGGAAATGATTAACCTATCATAGAGTATATGTGATTAGGTTAATTACTTTTAAGTATGTGACTTTAAGAGTAGTCGATGTTATTCAGAGATACAACATGAAAGTCTATGTAATCAAATTCTTCTGTGTTTTGGGTTTCAATCTTAGTTTGGATTATATTGAAGGATTTTAAAGATAATTGTTTATTGAATGGTATTTATTGAACTTTTTGTATTGTTCATTTAATTATAGAAATTAAGATTAGTATTTATTTCTCTAAAGGATTATCCTTTATGGGGATCATCTGATCTTGTACTAACCATTTTGTTTTTGGTTAATCTCTAAAGATAAGGTAAATATATAGTCTATCCTTTGTGGATTATGTGATTCTCTATAAGTTGATTCTAGAGCTTCAGGTGTGACCAAGTCATCTTGTATACTCATCGTTTGGAGTGAAAGGTGAGATTATAGTAGAAATTAGTTAAAGGATGGAACTCTACTTATCAAGTATTTTTTTCTTATTCTATGAAGAAATTAATTCTTAAACCTTAGGAAAAGGATCTTAAACCCAAAAATGAGTTATCCCAATACCTTAAGTTATTCATCATAGATTTATGGCTTTGAGGTCCTGAATTTTCCATTCACTTGTTTCTGATTGATGACCTCAATCACTTCCTATAAATATTTATGTTTTCCCTCTAATTATAATTTTCACTAATGTTCTACTATTTGAAATCCTAATTTGGTGGTGAATTTTTCATTTCCGTTTCCCTCTTATTAAGACTAAATTTTATTAACCCTATTTCCATTGTGAGTTTTCCACAAAGGTATTTTCTATTTTTTAACCTTTTATTTACAAAGAGAAATTTCAAATTGCGAGGACACAATTTATTAAATGAGGGAATAATGTAACACCCCAAGCTTCCACAGTATGCTTCTCTTTGAATAATACAATATCGTGCGATGTACGCAACACCGAGTTCAAGTGCACCACAACCTATCAAACTAGAAGTTTAGAAAGTAGTTATGAATAGTAATAACCACATTTTGAATTTTATATATATACCATATAATTTTAACATTCATCTTTTGTGTTTCTTAGACATAATATAAGGACAAATTCATTTTTTTCAGATAAAAGAAGTATTTTTCAAAAAATGATGTTTTTTCGCCTTTTAATGGAGAACCCTTTCTAAATCCAATATTTGACACTTTTATATATTCAATTTGATGAAATTAAATTCTTATTTATAAGAGGGACATAAAAATTTAGTTTGGATAATTTTTTGGTGTTTTTCTAATAACTTTCATATTTTTAATAATAGTGAAATATACTAAATTTTAATTGAAAAAACTTTTTTAATCAAAATAATCTATAGTATTAAATTATACATTTGAATTGTTTTTAAGTACAATTGATTATATTTTTATCATTTAATCCAATGTTGTTAATTTTATGTAATTTAACTTTTAAACCAGACATAAACACATATCAATATTTTGATAGTTTTTACTTCTCAAAAACCCGCTTTCTGGTTTTGACAACAGGAATTAACTTTAAATTAATTAATGACACTTTTATGTTTTGAATTTGGTAAATAGAAATCGTTTTTGGATTCAAGATATCAAAATTATCTTAGAGTGGATTTTTGGTTTTTTTCTAAAAACTTTCAATTTTTGATGAATAGTGAAAACACTGCGTTATTGTTTAAAAACATGATTTTTATTTAAATAATTATTTATTTAAATTTATTTTAAGTCAAAATATATACATAGTACCTATATTAGTTCAATTTAATTCATTGGAGTCATTTTATAATAAAATTAGATGTATAAAATTTTATTGAATTTTTTTAACGTCTTTTACCCACCTTCTAGGCACGTTAGCAAATTTGCATAAAACGTAATTTTACCGCTTCTATGAATTTAGTTTAAAAAATTTGAGAGACAGGGTTGAAATAATTACGTAAAATATGGTTCAATAATATGAAAATATATTTTGGTGAATAGTATCTTTTGAATTTTATTTACCACAATTAAAAGTAAATAGGGTAATTAAAGGTAAAAATGATATTATAATTACCCTAAAATATGTCATAATTATATTAGATAAGTTTATTTCGACCAAAATAAAAATTAGGAATAAAATATTATCCTTTTGGGTCCACTTGGTATAGATTAAGACATTTATTATTATTTTATTTAAAGAAGAGCTAAAAGTTAAAAATTCAAAATTTAATAACTAAAACATTTTTAATATAGTGTTATACATAAGGTAATTTCGACTCTAAATATTAATTAGAAGTATAAAAATATTTCCTACATCATGGTATTTTATTTATAATTTTTAGACATAAAATAATTAAATTTATTTATGACACAATTATGATGTAGTAATAACCTTATTAATGAAAGATTAAAATAATTGATATTATAAATATTAAAATAAATTTAAATTGAGACTTTTGATGCATTAAACAAATTTTCTAGGTTTATATTACTTTTTAGGGTTTATTAAATTTATTTGGTTCGAAGAAATCAGATATTTATGACTTTCACAAAAACCAAATATGAAATAATGTCAAAAATGACATAAATGAGTTTTTTTAAATAAAATACAATATTATTAAATGATATAATAGTCCTAAAAATCTAATTTTCAGCCAAAGGACATATATTATAATATAAATGTCATTAATTAACCACTTGGGGTTTTATTGTCATTTTATAGTAAGTTTATTAACCATATAATATAAAAATAAAAGGAGACATGGTTAAAGTTAAACTGTTTAACCAAGAGTTAAATCTAAAAGATAAGGTTAATATGGTGACCTAAACATATCTAAAACCTATTGGTTGAGATAGTTTCAACCCAAATCCACATTATCCTCAAAATAAATCATTTTTGAGCCATTATAAACCAAATATGATTGTATAATAAAATAATATTTAAAGTTTTTCTTAAAGTGACCCTCACCTCTTTTATAAAACTGATACTTTCCCTTCTCTCAGAATCACACCTCCAAATACATTTGGCTCGGACAAACCCTACTCAAATATTCTACCAACTAACCTCAATTAAACCTATAGCCCTTACATTTATCAGAACTACAACCTAAGGAGCCCTTTTGATCAAATCAAAAGGAAGAACCCGAAGAAAAGGTAATTATTTCATCACCTCTTTCAGTGTTCTTTTCTTCTTCCACTTCCTCTTTATTTGTTGTTTCCATACAAAAAATAATAACTCCAGTACCTTCTACATACTATTATTTTATTATAAATATTTTATAGCCATATTTATTATTCTATCCATCCTATGAATGACAAAGTCACCATACGTGCGTATGTACGACTTACCGTCTCCACGTCGTGGTGTAATTTGTTATTCAACACTTAATTATTTGGATGAGTACAATAATGAGTATAATTGATCTAAATAATAAATATAACATTTTAGTTATTATTTATATATGAAATAAAATCCAATTACATACGATTTCACCATAAATAGAATGGTATTGTGGCTCGTGCGTATGTACGGATTACTGTCTCCACGAATGCGATGAGATTCATTCCCCATCGTAACCATTCAAGAATAAATATCATTTTATGATTAAAAAACAATGTTTAAGAACATAATATCATTATCTATATGAATCAAATACATCCTATCCATAACAAACATGACTTACCTAACAAAACATATAAATAAAAACGAATTAGTTAACACCTGACGCAATGATACTACTGAAATATTATTAACAAAGAAATATTAAAAGATCATATATGATATCATATTTATGTATATGGTTATTTTATAATTTAATAATAATTATTTCACCATTATACAGGATGTTAACATGCCCTCAACTAAGGAAAATTACAAGGTAAGGGGATTTCATCTCACTTCTTTTTCTTGTGAGATTCATGCTATATTGCCACTATTTCTTTTTGTGCGGTGTATATGCTGCCCATGATTGTATTTTCTTGAGTAATATAATTTAATTTATGGGTATTTATGTAACATCCCAGGTAAATAAAGAATAAATAATTTTCATATTTATTAATATTTATGAATTAAATATTAATTTTATTTTAAAGGGGTTGCTATGTTCGATAGCGTACCCGATACACAACGATGAGTTTCTTTGAAACTTACGTAGCACACTAGTAATAAAATAATATTATTTTAAATGTTATTTAACAAGTAGCCATTGTACTGGCGGGAATGGATATAAATAACTAAAATATGATTAGATATGTTTTTAAATGTTTATACATTTACCCAATAAAAGATAAAGGCTTAAAATACGGAAAGAGTTCAATTTTAGGGCATATATACTCTAATTTTCACTAAAGGTTCACTTATCACCTTTTAATGGTGAACCATCATTAAATATAGTTTTGATCACTCTTATACTTTATTTTGGACCAAATATAACTCTTCTTTAGAATCGGGACATCAAAATTTACTTTGTGTAAATTTTTGGTACCTTTCTGATAAAGTTCATTTTTTTAATGAATAGTGTAAAATGTTGTGTTTTAATTCAAAACCTCTTTTTAATCTAAATTATTTATATGATTAGATTATTATTTTAATTGGTTTTAAAGTTAAATTAGAAAATATTTTTACCAGTTAATCCAATGGTGGTCATTGGAATCAATTTCACTTTGAAATTAGACTTAAACTGGGGTCAATCTTTTGATACTTATTGTTTCACAAAAACACGCTATTTGTCATGACAACGGGAATTAATTATTAAATTAATTAATTTGACTTATATGTTTTGAATTTTGTAAAATGGACTTCATTTTTGAATTTGGAATATCAAATATAGCTTAGGGTGAATTTTTGGTAATTTTCTGAAAAACTTCAATTTTTGATGAATAGTGAAACCACTAAGTGGTAATCAAGCAAACTGAATTTTCAGTTAAATGAAAGTTTACCACTAATGTGTATTGAATTTTGAAAATCCGACATAAATGGTTGTCATTAAGAAGTAAAATGTGGTTCAATGAGATTAAAATAATTTTTTGGTGAATAGTAACTTTTTTTCATTAATCGCGATTAGAGGTAATTAGTGTAGTTTAAGGTATAAATAATGCTTTAATAATATGAAATGTCCTAGACACATGTCCCAAACTTATTGGTTGTGTCATGGCCTACCAAGACAAGCCATGGGTAAACTTGGGAACCCCATGGAGACACTTTGGTTTGGAAATGACATAAATAGCTTTTTATTAAATGTTAAAGTAAAAATGACACAAACAAGAGATGTTTTATGAAAACAATTTTTACATGGGGTTATAAAGATCAGATTTTTGATTATAAATATTAATTGGAAAGATAAAAAGATTTCCTACATCATAGTATTTTTTTTATAATTTTTAGACATTAAATAAATTAAATTATCAATGACATAATAATGATGCAGCGATGACATCATTATTTGACAATTTAAATAAAATGGAAAGATAATGAAAAATATAAAACCTACACATGGCCAAAACCAATTGGATGAGTGTATTTAGAACCCTTATCACCTTATCCACGAATTATATCAATGTGGGACCTTTTAAAACCGAAACACATTTTCAAATAAAGTAATATTTCTTTACTTTCCAAAAGTGCCCCTCCTCTCCTCTTATAAAAGGCCCCCACCTCTACCTCATTTCACACACTTCTCAAGCCTTTGGCTCGGCCAACCCCTGCCCAATTACTCTCTCCACATCCCTCTCCTCATCCTAGAGGATTCCCGTTGGGAAGTATCCTTTCAAAGGAAGCCTTTAGGCTCAAATCAAAAGGGAGTTACACTTTTAAAGCTAATTCATTCTCTCTTGTTCATTTGTTTTATTTTGCTTCTCCAACCCTCTAAACTCTTTTTATTAACTTCTTTTGTAACAAAAAAAGTATCTTCAATATACTAGGATGTTGTTATAATATTTATTTGAGCTACACTCTCACACAACTACATCAAATGGTTAAAGAACATACGGTTTCCGTGGATGGTGAAATTCTGCCTCCCGAAACGATGATTGTTCAATACTCATTTAACACCTTCAAGGGTGGCCATTATGATGTCACTATTTTTATATATGATATATAATATGTTTATGTTTTCTTTAAGCTTCTGTATTTTTCATTTTTGGCATACCTTTATGGTTTCCATTATGGGTAAACACGATATCTTCATTTAAGGAAGTGCGGACTACCGCCCCCTAAAAGTGATGTGATTCGTTAATGCCATATGTGGGACGTGTAAATGATGGATTTAAAGTTATCATATATGATGTTATACTGGAATTATAATATACCTCTATATCATTATTATTTTATTTCATTAAAGTATGAGATAGAAATAAAAGTAGCGTTCATGCGTACGTACGGCTTACCGTCTCCATGAATGGTGCATTTCATTTCTTATCCCCAAATGTAATGTACTATTAAAATTACATGTATATAATGTATATATATAATTAATGATATATCTAAATGATGAATATAATTATGGAATTAAAATATACATACCTCTCATTTAGTTTTAATTCCACTAATATGACAAAGAAATGAAAGTAGCGTTCATGCGTACGTACGACTTACCGTCTCCATGAACGGTGCATTTCATTTCTTACCTATAAATGATTATGTAATATTATAAATACATGTATATGATGGATATATATGATATCCAAATCAGGAATGTTATTCTAGATATAAATAACCTTTGACCACACGAACAACAAGTAATTGTAAGAAGTCCACTTTCGACTTAAGAACCAAATATCGACAAAACAAACATTATTAACTTAAATAGTTACATAATGTTTATAACATGGAAACAAGTGATATAAAAGAATAATTAACTCAAAAAAGGTTCTTAATCAAGTAGAAATTAACTCAAGTTTATTATTCAGGACGTTAAAGAATGATCGAGTCAAGTCAGACCCGAGGTAAGGGACTTCGTCTCAATCTCCTTTCATTGAGGCATATTTCATTTTATACACAACTTTCTTTTATATGGTGTATAAACTCTTTTGACTTTTACTTTTATACAAAAGGAATATTTTTCTACGAAGCGTTTTACTAAATGACAAAAAGGAATGTTTTTTTAACTTACGCGGTGACAACGACCTTTTCCGCCGCCGCGAGTATTATTTGATCTTTGGCTTCCTCAACAAGACGTATTGTTTTTAGAATAAAATAAATACCATATACTCTTTTATGTATTTTGGTATTGAAAATGGTTTTGATAAAGGATTCTATTATTTCAATATATTTACGTTATATTATGATTGAAATGTGGAAATGTTATCATTCCTTTATATTGGTTTTATGTTTTATGATTTTATATTGGTACTTGGACATTTTAACGGGTGGTTACGTTATAAACCATATGACGGGTGGTGCCGTTAATACCAGGACGGGTGGTTACGTTATAACCTCCAATGCATTGGGTATGGAAGTCGGCCGTATGGCTATTACATTAAGTATGTATGGAAATTGGCCGTATGGCTATTCCACTAAGTGATATGTGTGGAAGTCGACCGTATGGTTATTCCACTTAAGTATGTTTATGTCCCAAGTTACCTTTATATATGTTATGTGTTTTTTATATGGGTTTTATGGTAATCCTTTGGTTACAAAAAGGTAAGTAATGATACTTTATTCAGTGAAGAGTTTTTATTACTTCATAAAGGTGAAAAGTATTACTTTGATAAAGTATACATGGTTTACTTTTTGTTTTGATAAACTAACAATTTTCATTCTTTTTGTATCCCTTACTGAGCTTTTTTATGCTCACCCCAAGTTTTTCGAAATGTTTTTCATAGGACTTAAAGTGGAATAAGGTCAAGGATGGGATCAAGGGAGTTTCATGCTATCTAAAACATGGAATCTAGACATCTTTCTTTTTAAGAGTTTTTATTTTATGGAGACTTAGTAGAAGTGTCTACTTTGTAATCTTTTAAGATGTAATAGTTATGTTCTAATTCTCTAAAACTCTAAACCTGAAAAGATCCTCAATGTGAATTATTCATTTAATTCAATATTAAGTAAGGTTTAAGGCTGGGGCCTTATAGTTGGTATCAGAGGTCAGTTTAGACAACTTTAGGAGTTAGAAAATTGTTAAATTATAATATGATTGAAATGATATAGCATTTATGGATTACCATGTTGCTTCGCCTAAGATATTTCTGTGTTCAGAATGGTTTTCCATAGAGGAAACAAAGCAGCTATGTTGGGAAGACATCAGGAGGAAGATAACCTTCCAAATCAGCAACCTGAGATGGTCAGAATCGGAACTGAACAGTTTGTTGCAGTGATGGCACAGTTGACTCAGGCTATAAAAGGTGGTGGTATCCATGCACGAGATCAGCCAGATCAACCGCAGAGGAACATGTCAGTGGTGGAACATTTCATGAGGCAACATCCCCCATCATTCAGAGGATCATCTGACCCTGTGCAAGCTGAAGGGTGGATTAAAGCACTGGAGAAGATTTTTGATGTCATGGGGTGTTCAGAACATCAAAAGGTTAGTCTTTCTGTTTACCGTTTTGAAGGTGAAGCTGATCAGTGGTGGTCGATGGTGAAAAATATAAGGGATAGTGATGAGATTGAGGATCTTCACTGGGACGAATTCAAAGGTATGTTTCTTGAGAAATATTTTCCTAAGGTGGTTCGTCTTATGATGGAAAAAACAGTTCATAGAATTGAGGCAGGAGGATGATTCAGTGGCTACTTATGAAGAAAAGTTCACTCGATTGGCAAGGTATGCTCCAAACTTCATACGAGATCTTGATAGTAAAATAAACCGTTTTTAATCAGGGTTAAAGCCAAAGTATCAAAGGGCTTTAGCTTCTCGTGAGTTCAAAAGTTATGAAAAACTTGTTCGATGTACGGAGAAGGTGGAAATGGAGTTTGCCGATGATCAGGTGTTCTATGACAAACAACAGAATAAGAGGTCTAGTTGGCAGGCAAAGGGGAAGAATTCATCAAAGAAGCAAGGAGGTAAGAAAACCAAATATCCATCCTATGAGAAGTGTGGTAAAATGCATCCTGGAGAATGTTTATCCAAGTCTGGTAAGTGCTTTCGGTGTGGTATGTCTGGTCATATTGCTCGTAACTGTAAGGAAGATGATCAAGCAGGAAATGAAAAGCCAACGGTAAGATGTTTTAAGTGTAATGAAATGGGTCATTATGGAAACGAGTGTCCAACGAAGAACTCAACTGGGGGAATGCAGCCAGACTACAAGCAGAAAGGGGTGGTAAAATCCTTTGCAACAACTTTAGTAGATGTTGGGCCATCGAATGAAGTGGTATCAGCTCCAGGGAGCTCAGTATTTTTCGAAGATTGACTTGAGGTCGGGGTACCGTCAGTTGAAAGTAAAAGAAGCAGACGTTCCGAAGACTACGTTCCGTACTAGATATGGCCATTATGAATTTGTAGTTATGCCTTTTGGGTTAACCAATGCACCTGCTGTATTCATGGACCTTATGAATAAAATTTTCCATGAGTTCTTGGATAAGTTTGTGTTTGTGTTTTGAGTTTTGGGAAGAGGTTATGTGTGCCTTGTGATTCACAGTTGAAGAATGAGTTGTTATGTGAGGCTCATAGTTCCCCGTTTTCAGTTCATCCTGGCAGTACTAAGATGTACATAGATCTGCGGGAGTATTACTGGTGGGATGTAATGAAAAGAGATATTGTTGATTTTACTGTGAAGTGTTTGACATGTCAACAGGTTAAAGCAGAGTGGCAGTTACCGAAAGGGATGCTTCAGCCTTTACCAGTGCCAGAGTGGAAATGGGAGAATATATCCATGGACTTTGTTGTTGGATTACCGAAGACATCTCGAGGTAATAATGCAATCTGGGTTATTGTTGATCGCTTGACTAAATCTGCTCTTTTCTTTTCTATACAAGATACTTTCTCTCTAGATCAACTTTCCCGTCTGTATCTTAAAGAGATAGTTAGGTTACATGGAGTTCCTCTCTCCATTGTATCGGATCGTGATCCCAGGTTCACATCTAACTTTTGGAAAGGCCTTCAGAAGTCGTTGGGTACTGAATTAAATTTTAGTACAGCTTTTCATCCTCAATCAGATGGGCAGTCAGAATGAACAATTCAGACCTTGGAGGATATGCTACGAGCTTGTTCTATGGATTATCAGGGAAGTTGGGACCAACATCTTTCTTTGGTTGAGTTTTCTTATAATAACAATTTTTATTCCAGTATACAGATGGAACCATTTGAGGCATTATATGGGAAGCGGTGTCGAACTCCAGCATTTTGGGATGAAGTGGGTGAAAGGAAGTTGATGGGACCAGAATTGGTAGAAGTGATGCCAGAAAAAGTTCAGCTGATTCAGAAACACATGAGAACAGCTCAGAGCAGGAAGTAGAGTTATGCGGATAACTGGAGGAAGGATCTATCTTTCGAGGTAGGTGATCATGTTTTTCTCAAGGTTTCTCCTTGGAAAAGTGTGATGAGATTTGGTAAGAAAGGAAAGTTGAGTCCATGGTTGGTTGGACCATACGAAATTCTGGAAAGAGTTGGATCAGTTGCATACCGAGTGGCTTAACCTCCGAGTTTATCTCAGGTACACAATGTTTTTCACGTTTCGATGTTGAGAAAGTAAATGCCAGATCCATTTCATGTTTTGAGTCCAGAGGTAGTTCAGCTGAAAGAGAACCTATCTTATTAGGAACAGCCGGTCCAGATTCTTGACCACAAGGAGCAAGTGTTACGGAATAAGGTGATTCATCAGGTAAAGGTTTTGTGGAAAAACCATGTGATTGAAGAGGCAACGTGGGAATCTAAAAATGCTATGAGGGATAAATACCCCCACTTATTTTGATAAGTGAATAAAATTGCGAGGACGAAATTCCCAAAAGGGGGGAAGGATGTAACATCCCAGGTAAATAAAGAATAAAGAATTTTCATATTTATTAATATTTACGAATTAAATATTAATTTTATTTTAAAGGGGTTGTTATGTTCTATAGCGTACCCGATACGCAACGATGAGTTTCTTTGAAACTTACGTAGCACACTAGTAATAAAATAATATTATTTTAAATGTTAGTTAACAAGTAGCCATTGTACTGGCGTGAATGGATAGAAATAACTAAAATATGATTAGATATGTTTTTAAATGTTTATACATTTACCCAATAAAAGATAAAGGCTTAAAATACGGAAAGAGTTCAATTTTAGGGCATATATACTCTAATTTTCACTAAAGGTTCACTTATCACCTTTTAATGGTGAACCATCATTAAATATAGTTTTGATCACTCTTATACTTTATTTTGGACCAAATATAACTCTTCTTTAGAATCGGGACATCAAAATTTACTTTGTGTAAATTTTTGGTACCTTTCTGATAAAGTTCAATTTTTTTTAATGAATAGTGTAAAATGTTGTGTTTTAATTCAAAACCTCTTTTTAATCTAAATTATTTATATGATTAGATTATTATTTTAATTGGTTTTAAAGAGAAATTAGAAAATATTTTTACCAGTTAATCCAATGGTGGTCATTGGAATCAATTTCACTTTGAAATTGGACTTAAACTGGGGTCAATCTTTTGATACTTATTGTTTCACAAAAACACGCTATTTGTCATGACAGCGGGAATTAATTATTAAATTAATTAATTTGACTTATATGTTTTTAATTTTGTAAAATGGACTTCATTTTTGAATTCGGAATATCAAATATAGCTTAGGGGGAATTTTTGGTAATTTTCTGAAAAACTTCAATTTTTGATGAATAGTGAAACCACTAAGTGGTAATCAAGCAAACTGATTTTTCAGTTAAATGAAAGTTTACCACTAATGTGTATTGAATTTTGAAAATCCAACATACATGGTTGTCATTAAGAAGTAAAATGTGGTTCAATGAGATTAAAATAATTTTTTGGTGAATAGTAACTTTCTTTTCATTAATCGCGATTAGAGGTAATTAGTGTAGTTTAAGGTATAAATAATGCTTTAATAATATGAAATGACCTATAAACATGTCCCAACATTATTGGTTGTGTCATGGCCGACCAAGACAAGCCATGGGTCAACTTGGGGACCCCATGGAGACACTTTGGTTTGGAAATGACATAAATAGCTTTTTATTAAATGTTAAAGTAAAAATGACACAAACAAGAGATGTTTTACGAATGAAATTTTTACATGGGGTTATAAAGATCATATTTTTGATTATAAATAGGAATTGGAAAGCTAAAAAGATTTCCTAAATCATAGTAGTTTTTTTATAATTTTTAGACATTAAATAAATTAAATTATTTATGACATAATAATGATGCAGCGATGACATCATTATTTGACAATTTAAATAAAATGGAAAGATAATGAAAAATATAAATCCTACACATGGCCAAAACCAATTGGATGAGTGGATTTCTAACCCTTATCACCTTATCCAAGAATTATATCAATGCGGGACCTTTTAAAACCGAAACACATTTTCAAATAAAGTAATATTTCTTTACTTTCCAAAAGTGCCCCTCCTCTCCTCTTATAAAAGGCCCCCACCTCTACCTCATTTCACACACTTCTCAAGCCTTTGGCTCGGCCAAACCCTGCCCAATTACTCTCTCCACATCCATCTCCTCATCCTAGAGGATTCCCTTTGGGAATAATCCTTTAAAAGGAAGCCTTTAGGCTCAAATCAAAAGGGAGTTACACTTTTAAAGGTAATTCATTCTCTCTTGTTCATTTTTTTTATTTTGCTTCTCCAACCCTCTAAACTCTTTTTATTTACTTCTTTTGTAACAACACCAGTATCTTCAATATACTAGGATGTTGTTATAATATTTATTTGAGCTACACTCTCACACAACTACATCAAATGGTTAAAGAACATACGGTTTCCGTGGATGGCGAAATTCTGCCTCCCGAAACGATGATTGTTCAATACTCATTTAACACCTTCAAGGGTGGCCATTATGATGTCACTATTTTTATATATGATATATAATATGTTTATGTTTTCTTTAAGCTTCTGTATTTTTCATTTTTGGCATACTTTTATGGTTTCCATTATGGGTAAACACGATATCTTCATTTAAGGAAGTGCGGACTACCGCCCCCTAAAAGTGATGTGATTCGTTAATGCCATATGTGGGATGTGTAAAGGATGGATTTAAAGTTATTATATATGATGTTATACTGGAATTATAATATACCTCTATATCATTATTATTTTATTCCATTAAATTATGAGATAGAAATAAAAGTAGCGTTCATGCGTACGTACGGCTTACCGTCTCCATGAATGGTGCATTTCATTTCTTATCCCCAAATGTAATGTACTATTAAAATTACATGTATATAATGTATATATATAATTAATGATATATCTAAATGATGAATATAATTATGGAATTAAAATATACATACCTCTCATTTAGTTTTAATTCCACTAATATGACAAAGAAATGAAAGTAGCGTTCATGCGTACGTACGGCTTACCGTCTCCATGAACGGTGCATTTCATTTCTTACCTATAAATGATTATGTAATATTATAAATACATGTATATGATGGATATATATGATATCCAAATCAGGAATGTTATTCAAGATATAAATAACCTTTGACCACACGAACAACATGTAATTGTAACAAGTCCACTTTCGACTTAAGAACCAAATATCGACAAAACAAACATTATTAACTTAAATAGTTACATAATGTTTATAACATGGAAATAAGTGATATAAAAGAATAATTAACTCTAAAAAGGTTCTTAATCAAGTAGAAATTAACTCAAGTTTATTATTCAGGACGTTAAAGAACGATCGAGTCAAGTCGGACCCGAGGTAAGGGACTTCGTCTCAATCTCCTTTCATTGAGGCATATTTCGTTTTATACACAACTTTCTTTTGTACGGTGTATAAACTCTTTTGACTTTTACTTTTATACAAAAGGAATATTTTTCTACGAAGCGTTTTACTAAATGACAAAAAGTAATGTTTTTTTAACGTACGCGGTGACAACGACCTTTTCCGCCGCCGCGATTATTATTTGATCTTTGGCTTCCTCAACAAGCCGTATTGTTTTTAGAATAAAATAAATACCATATACTCTTTTATGTATTTTGGTATTGAAAATGGTTTTGATAAAGGATTCTATTATGTCAATATATTTATGTTATATTATGATTGAAATGTGGAAATGTTATCATTCCTTTATATTGGTTTTATGTTTTATGATTTTATATTGGTACTTGGACATTTTAACGGGTGGTTACGTTATAAACCATATGACGGGTGGTGCCGTGAATACCAGGATGGGTGGTTACGTTATAACCTCCAATGCATTGGGTATGGAAGTCGGCCGTATGGATATTCCATTAAGTATGTATGGAAATTGGCCGTATGGCTATTCCACTAAGTGATATGTGTGGAAGTCGACCGTATGGTTATTCCACTTAAGTATGTTTATGTCCCAAGTTACCTTTATATATGTTATGTGTTCTTTATATGGGTTTTATGGTAATCCTTTGGTTAAAAAAAGGTAAGTAATGATACTTTATTCAGTGAAGAGTTTTTATTACTTCATAAAGGTGAAAAGTATTACTTTGATAAAGTATACATGGTTTACTTTTTGTTTTGATAAACTAACAATTTTCATTCTTTTTGTATCCCTTACTGAGTTTTTATGCTCCCCCCAAGTTTTTCGAAATGTTTTTCACAGGAATTAAAGTGGAATAAGGTCAAGGATGGGATCAAGGAAATTTCATGCTATCTAAAACATGGAATCTAGACATATTTCTTTTTAAGAGTTTTTATTTTATGGAGACTTAGTAGAAGTGTCTACTTTGTAATCTTTTAAGATGTAATAGTTATGTTCTAATTCTCTAAAACTCTAAACCTGAAAAGATCCTCAATGTGAATTATTCATTTAATTCAATATTAAGTAAGGTTTAAGGCTGGGGCCTTATAATTTACAACTTCACTGTATGATCCTTCTTTCATGGAGTGTATTTCTTATAAGTTACCAAATTGGTAAGGTAATTTCTAATTTTGATTTCCACTCATTGAGTTTTACGCAACCTTCATCGATTATTTTACTCCATGATTATGTGTGAAATCATTATTTATTTATTTATATATTAATTTTCTCTCCCCTTTGTGTGAATATAATTTTTATACACATAGTCACTCCATTTATAAATTTTCAAGTCATCGATATGAACTTGATAAGAGTAATCTTAACTCAATTTCCATCCATTGAGTTAAATATCCAAGTCATTGGTGTTGTTGTCAAAAGAATATGTGTGAATGTCCTATGATTGATTTACAATGAATATACAATCATATTTAGTGTATTTATATTTTTAACACATAATTATGTCATTGATTTATCATTAAACTAAGGATACGACCTTTAAAAGGGATTTCATCTCAATTTACCTTCTATTGTGACTTCTTTGTTGTCATACACCAATTCAATTTTATATGATGTGTATACTATACTTTGACATAGTATACCATGAATACCTTTATTATCATGATATTATAAATTTTTTATCAGCTCAATTATTTTTATTCAAACATCTCTCATTGGGTTAGGACCTCTAACTAAAATATCATTTTAAATGTTTTAAAGATATATTATTCTAAATATTTCTCATTAATGCCCATGTTTTAAAAATGGTTTTAAGGATTTATTTATATTAACATGAATGTTTTAAAATAAAAATTCACTTTAAAAGTTTCAAAGTGGTATGGGACACTTTGATTCAAAAATCTATTTTTAACTACTTCTTGATAAATAGTGAGACTTTTAAATGTTTTCAAGAAAAAGGGGATATTTATCTCAAATAGTTTTAATAATTATTTTCATCTATTTAATTATCCTTAAATATTCTTTATTGAGGTTGATTTATTTTAATAAAATGTTTTATATTGTATTTAATTAGTTATGTTTGACTAGGGATGTGCTATTTTTGTACCATTCATGGTTTGTGGTTAAAATATTGACATTTCGTATGCTAGTTATAAGGACCTAAACTTAAAACACTACATAATTTGAATTAAATGAATAATTCACATTGAGGATCTTTTCAGGTTTATAGTTTTAGAGAATTAGGATATAACTATTACATATCAACTTGAATATTACAAAGTATAAACTTCTACTATAACTATTTTTTTTCAAATCCTTAAATAAAATGAGAGTTCTTTTCTTGATATAAATATTCTTGAATACTTACTTTCTCTTAACCTTCCTTATAACCTGTGAAAAACATTTGAAAAACTTGGGATAAGCATAAAAATCTCAGTAAGGGTTATAAAACAAGGAAAGAACACATTAGATCATCAATATATATATAACATAGGATTTTTAACATACCTCATGCAATAATAAGATTTGTGAAATACACATAGAAATCATAAATCATAAAGGTAACTTAAGGAATACATAAGATACTTACATTTTAGCTATCACAGCTACATAGGGAGTCACATTTGGAATACCCATCATAGTATATTCCCTAAATCTCTTAGGAGAAACATTAACGTTTACCTCCATCACGTTACCCAATGCATTGGAGAGCTATCTCGGGCTCACCCACCCTAGGTTTATCACGGAACCACCCGTATACGTAATAAATTCCAAAGAACCATAACATAATCATAACACATAACATAATCATAAGGTAAAGATAACATTTACACATTGCAATCACAATATATCAGTTCAATATATTAACGTAATCAATGATTTATCAAAATCATTTTCAAAACCATTTAAAAAAGATATTTTTGAATCAAAGTGTCCCATACCACTTTGAATCTTTTAAAGGAATTAATATTTTAAAACGGTAATGTACATATAAATAAATCCTTAAAACCATTTTGAAACATAGACATTAATAAGAAATATGTAGAATATTAAATCATTAAGATGCCATTTTAGTTAAGGAGTTCTTAACCAAATAGGAGATTCTTTAATACAAATAATTGAGGGATATAATTTAATAAAAGATTTATAATATCATGAGAATAAAGGTATTCATGATATATTATGACAAAGGACAGTATATAAACCATATTAAAGTGAATTGGCACATATCAACAATGAAGTCTCAATGCAATGTAAATTTAGACGAAATCCTTTATAAAGACAATATCCTTAGATTAAGGCTAAATCAATTACATAATTATGTGTGAAAAATAATAATACACCCAATATACTTTTATATTAAGAGTAGAACAATCAGAGTTTATTCACAAATATTCTTATCATGACATAATCAAGAAGTATATGTTTAACCCAAAGAATCAAAATTGGGCCAAGAAGTTCTCTTACAGAAATTCGACAGCCTAACGACATCACTTAAAATTTCAAAAAAAGATTTGATAAGAGAGAAAATGGTATATCATCACTTGGATATAAAATTTACATCAATAAGAATATATAAGAACATATCCCAATATAATTATATGTAAATTAAAATACAGAACAAAAAGGAGTCTTTTAAAAAGAGAAGGGTGAAAGGTTCCCTTACCGATTTGGTAACTTACGAAACATACATCACTTGAAAGAAGGACCATAAAATGTTAATGTAAATACCCATAAATGAAAGTATATTACACAAAGAGTACAATAATTTGCAGTACATACACCACTCAAAGGAGATAGTGACAAATATTGCATGAATCTCACAGGAATAAAAAGTGAGATAAAAACCCCTTACCTCGTTGTAATAAATCGAGTCATATGAAAAAAAGATAATAATAACCAAATTAATCACATAATACCATGAATATAAATATAATCATGATAATATATATCAAATGGCAGTACAAAATACACCACATGCAATAACGAAGTGGCGAACAATGGAAATATCACAGAATTAAAAGCGTGATAAGAAATCCCTTACCTCATTTCCGACTTGACTCGCTTGTATGTTCCTTGTTCTTCCTGAATGATACAATAAAATTAATTTCTACTTGATTAAGAATATTTTTAAAGTTTATTATTCCTTTTATATCACTTATTACCTTTCTATAACAATTATTTAATTGTTTGAGTTCATAATGTACATTTTGTCGATGTTCAGAACTTGAGTAAAAAAATGGACTTCTTATAATTACATGATGTTCATGTGGTCCAAAGTTAATTAAATACAGAATTATATTCATCATTTATATGTAATATATATCATATATATCCATTATATATATATTTACTTATAATAGTACATAAAATCTGGAGATAAGAAATGAAATGCACTGTTCATGGAGACAGTAAGCCGTACATATGCATGAACACTACTTTCATTTCTATTTCATAATTTAAGGGAATGAAAACATAATGATAAATAGGTATATTATAATTAAAGTATAATATATATTTTATATATGTTACATAAGTTCATAAATTAAATTCTTTATAAATTCCATGTTTTCCCTGAACGAATCACATCACTTGAGGGGGCGGTTGCCCACACTTCCTCATATGAAATTATCGCATTTGCACAACATATAAAGCATAAAGGTATGTTTTAAATATAAAATACAGAAGCATAGAGACGAAATAAATATAATATATATCATATAGAAATATAGTTCCATCATAATGGCCACCATGAGAGGTGGTAGGAGAAGATTGAAGAATCATCGTTTCATGAGGCAGTAATTCGCCATCCACGGAAACATTATGTTCTTTAACCATTAAAAGGAGTTGTTTGTAAGTGTAGGTAGAATAATTATAATAACAAAATGATAGTATATTGGGGATACTAGTTTTATTATGGGATCAAATAATAATAAGATATTGGTGAGTGAAGAAGGAAAATAAAAGAAAGAAACTCGAGAGATGACATTACCTCTAAATCGGGTAACTCTTTTTGATTTGAACCAAAGGCTTCCTTGGAAAGACTTCTTCCCAAAGTGAGGATTCTAGGAGTTATATATGAATTTTTAGAGATAATATGAGAAGATTTTGGACGAACCAAGGGTTTGAGAGGTGTGGGTAAGGGGGTAGAGTTGGGGTCCTCTTATAAGAGGGAGGAGGGTCACTTTTGGAAAGTCTTGAAATGTTACTTTATTATAAATATATTTTTTGATTTTAAAGGTACTAAAATGATATATCATGAGTATAAGGTTATACGGTCTCTAGATACACCCATCCAATAGGTTTTATAGAAGTTTATGTTTTAGATTTTACCTTATCTTTTCATTTTATATAAATCGTTCATTAATGAGGTAATCACTGCATCATCATGGTGTCATAAATAAATTTATTTATTTAATGTCCAAAAATTATAAAAAAAAATATCATGATGTAGGAAATATTTTTATATTTTCAATGAATATTTGTATTCTAAGATATCATCTATGTAAACAAAATTAAAATTGTTTTACTTAAGATATACAATCCTTTGTTATATTTCTCTTCTTTTTTAAAAATAATGTCATAAATGTCACTATCACACCCATGTGACTGCATGGGAACTCAAGTTTGGTAAAAAGCTTTCCATGGTCGGCCATGACTCAAACAAGAGGATTTGGGCACATGTTGGGGTCATTTTATATTGTTATGATATTATTTTATTACCCTTAACTACCCGATTACTAATTAATCATGATAATTAAAGATAATTACTGTTGTAACTATTCATAATGTCCAAAAACAAAAGAGTTATAATTTTATAATTTTTAACTTCTGATTAAAAATATGGAATCCATTTTACCAAATTACAAAAACATAAATTGCTGTAATTAATTTAAAAATAATTCTCGTTGTCATAACCAAAGACGGGGTTTTAAGAAGTAAAATTTATCCAAATATTGACATGTTTTTACATCCAATTGAAAAGTGAAATTACTTCCAATGAATAAAATTGTATTAAGTGATAAAAACATAATTCAATTAAACTTTAAAAATAATTTAATGGACAATCTAAGTATATAATTAAATTAGATGAAAAGCAGTTTTGAAGTAAAATGCATTATTTTTCACTATTCATTAAAAATGAACATTTTTCAGAAAAATACCAAAAATTTATCCAAAGTAAATTTGATATTCCAAATTTAAAAATGATTTCCATTTTACCAAATTCAAAAAATAGAAGTTTAATTAATTAATTTTATGATTAATTCCCACTGTCAAAACAAATAGCATGTTTTTAAGAAATAATATCTCTCAAAATATTGACACTTGTTTATGTCCAATTTCAATGTGAAATTAATTCCAATGACCACAATTGTATTAAATGGTAAAAATATATTTTAACAAAACTTTAAACCCAATTAAAAGATAATATAACCATATAAGTAAATTATATTGAAATTAGGTTTGGAATTAAAATACAGCATTTTCACTGTTGATTAAAAAACGAACTTTATCGGAAAAATAATTTTTGTTTACACAAAGTAAATATTGATGTCCCGATTATAAAGAAGGATTTTATTTTGTCAAATATAAAATATAAAATTGAAAAAAATTATTTTTAAAAAGGGTTCTCCATCGAAAGGTGGTTAATCTACCTTTTAAATAATATTAGAATATTTATGCTTAAAATTGAATTCATTCTCATTTTAAGCATCTATCATTTATTTGGTAATTGTTAAAATATTTAACAAACATATATAATCATTTTTTAGTTAGTTCTGTTCATTCACAAAATTACAACGGCTTGGTGTTAACTACCATTTAAAATAATATTATTATATTATTAGTGTGAAACGTAAGATTTCAAAGAAACTCATTTTTGCATATTGGGTACGCCATCGAACATAGCATTCCATTTAATGTAATATTATAATTTTATTCAAAAATATTAATAAATATGAAAATTTCATATTATTTATTTACATAGGATGTTACATCCTTCCCCCCTTTTGGGAATTGCGTCCTCACAATTTTAAAATTGGGATCGAAAACTTCATTGAAAGCCCCACATCAGAAAAGGAGTAAATTAAACTAACACTTTAATAGAAAGAAAGAAAAGTACAAAGTCCACCCGAGACAATAGATACTAGGACTCTATGAAAACATTGATATGGAGGAGAAAACAAACCATCAAGTTCTGATGGAGAGTGATAGAAAATATGTCTAGGAGAAAGTTAACCACCAGAGAATCACAAACTTGTGATGGGTTAAACGGTATTTGACTCCCCTATAGGAAAAGTTAACAGACAAATTTTTTGTTTTAAGTTACTTTTCATTGAGGAATTTATTTATGAGCTTAACTAAATCATAAGTAAACATACTTACTTGTCATATAGACTTTCATCTCTTACTATATTTCTTACACAAACTCATATTTTCTCCAAAAGATGAGTATTTAGGTTGACTTGTTCACATCAAGAGCGCTATAATCAACTTCTTGAGAATCACCTAATCCACAAAAGAGGAAATACATATTTCCCAAGTCTTTAAGCCTTAACCAAAAACAAATTTATTAGTACAAGATCAGATAATACCCAAAAGGATAATCCTTTATAAAAAGAAATAATACCCTTAATCTCCAAAATTCAACAAAAAGAACCCAAGGTTCAAGAAAGACCATTAAAATAAATAGATATCCATAAAATTCTTCAAATTAATCCAAATTAAGATTGAAACCCAAATCTCTGTAGCATTTAATAACATAGTCTTCCAATGTAAATCTTAACATCTATCTCCAAATAACATCAGTTACTCTTAAAGTCGCATACTGAAAAGTAATTAACCTAATCACATATTCTTCATGATAGGTTAATCATTTCCATAGATAACCCAAAATCAACTAATTCCGGATTCATAAAATCATCTAACTAAAAATAATTAGTCATACTAACCAGGGACTTCACATTGTCCAATGGTAGGTGATAAATACCAGTTGCACTTTTGTTATGGGTTCGATTCCCGCAGCTTCGTCTGACGCGATGGGTTGCCACACGGTTTGCATATTGCACCTTTTCAAAAACTACATAATTTTATAACATTACCAAAAAAGAGATAAATTCATGAAAAATAACCATAACATATTTTAACCACAAAGGTTATCTAATAACTTTCGTTTTGCATCCAAAAATGTATTAATCAATAATTACCTCAAATTAAAGGATCATATAAACCAAAATGGTTCTTTATAACTATATACACAAAAGAAAAGATAATTATTCCTTGAATAAAATTTTCATATATCAAACATTTGGGTTACACATACTATAAAAAGTCTTCTAATGTAACCCCATCATCAAAAGAACCTTAATAATTTTAAGAATTTCACCATCCTAAAATATACAATAACTCTTGAATCCATTATATGTTGACTTCTTACTCATTCAAAATTATTCTTGATCCATAAATAATTTCTTTCCAACTTATTCTGAAATACTTATTTCCTACAAAAAAAATCTTGAATTATATCCTAAGATTTCAATAATAGGAAACCATATGTTAAGAAATAATCCATACCTTTCATTGGTCATTGTCAGTTTCTTCATCCTCAATCGGAATGACATTAAGTATTGGTAAATTAATTTTTGTATGATCTTGGTGATCCCATTCCTGAAACTTCTTCGTAGGACATGTGTTTTCATAATGACCATGCACACCACATTTAAAACATTCAATTGATCCTTCAGAAATAACTTCTTTCCCTTTCCTAGAGTCAACTAGATGCTTCCTTTTTCCATGGAAGGTTCTTGCTTAATGAACTTAATTTCCATATCTATAGCATCTTTCTGTCCCTTTGAAACATTTTCCTATGTGTTTATTTCCACATCTTTGACAGATAGGTTTTTGAACACACTTACCTTTATGATTATTACCTGAACTTCCGTAGGGATTTGTTTCTTGCATATATGATGCCTTATAAAAATCACTAAGGTTCAGGTGGTCAATCTAGACTCTAGATAGTTGGTTGAGAATAACCCCAATAGTTCTCATTGCAGTTCCCATATCATTCAGTTTCTCATTCAGAAAATTCTCACAATTTTCTTCACATCCACTGTTACTTTGGTGCCTGCTAGATCCATCCATTTACTAAAACCAAAAAGATCAGTGTGATTATATTAGTAAAATAATCATATAATATATTTTGAGGAGGGTAAATACTAAGATATACTTATTCATGTTATCTTAAACTCATTCACTTTATAAAAATTACTATGACTCATTCTAAAATCCTAACCATTATGGTAATGTCAATTGCGATTAAAGAATACCCTAACCTCTAAAGTTATCTAAACCAACCTTTGATACCAATTATAAGGACCCGACCTTAAAACATTATATAATCTTGAATTAAATGAATAATTTACATTGAGGATCTTTTCAGGTCTAGAGTTTCAGATAATTAGGACAGAACTATTACATACCAACTTGAATATTACAAAGTATACACTTCTACTATAACTGATTTTTTTTCAAATCCTTAAATAAAACAAGAGTTCTTTTCTTGATATAAATCTTCTTGAATACTTCCTTTCTCTTACCCTTCCTTATAACCCGTGAAAAACATTTCAAAAACTTGGGCTGTGCATAGAAAGATCAGTACGGGTTATAAAACAAAGAATGAAAACATTAGATCATCAATATATACATAACATAAGATTTTTAACATACCTCATGAAATCATAATATTTGTGAAATACAGATAGAAATCATAAATCATAAAGGTAACTGAAGGCATAAAAAAACATACTTACATTGTAGCTATCACAACTACATATAGAGTCACATTTGGAATACCCATCACTATATATTCCCTAAATCTCTTAGGAGAAACATTTATGTTTACCTCCATCACGTTACCCAATGCATTGGAGAGCTATCCCAAGCTCACCCGCCCTAGGTTTATCACGGAACCACCAGTATATGAAAACAATTCCCAATAACCATAACATAATCATAACACATAACATAATCATAAGGTAAATATAACATTTCCACATTGCAATCACAATATATCAATTCAATATATTGATGTAATCAATGCTTTATCAAAACCATTTTCAAAATCATTTAAAAAAGATATTTTTGAATAAAAGTGTCCCATACCACTTTGAAGCTTTTAAAGGAATTAATATTTTAAAACAGTAATGTCCATATAAATAAATCCTTAAAACCATTTTGAAACATGGATATTAATAAGATATATTTAGAAGACTAAATCATTAAGATGATATTTTAGTTAAGGAGTTCTTAACCAAATAGGAGATGCTTCAATACAAATAATCGAGGGATAGAATTTAATAAAAACTTTATAATATCATGAGAATAAAGGTATTCATGATATAATATGCCAAAGGACAGTATATACACCTTATCAATGTAAATTGGCACATATCAAAAATTAAGTCTCAATGGAATGTAAATTGAGGCAAAATCCTTTATAAGGACAGTATCGTTAGATTAATGATAAATCAATTACACAATTATGTGTGAACAATAAGAATACACCCAATATAATTGGATAGTAAGCATAGAACAATCAGATTTTACTCACACATATTCATAGAATGACATAATAAAGAAGTATAGGTTTAACCCAAATAATGGAAATTGGGTTAATAAGTTCTCTTACAGAAATTCAAAAGCATAAGGACATGACTTAAAATTTCAGAAAAAGATTTTATGAGAGAGAAAAGGGTGTCTCATCAATTGGATATAAAATTTACATCAATAAGGATATATAATAACATATCCCAACATAATGAGATGTCAATTAAAAGACAAAACAAAAATGAGTCTTTTAAAAAGAGAAGGGTGAAAGGTTCCCTTACTGATTTGGTAACTTACGAAACATACATCACTTGAAAGAAGGACCATAAAATATTGATGTAAATAACCATAAATGAAATTATATTACACAAAGAGTACAATAATTGGTAGTACATACACCACTCAAAGGAGATAGTGAAAAATATACCATGAATCTCACGAGAATAAAAAGTGAGATAAAAACCCCTTACCTCGTTGTAATAAATCAAGTCGTATGACCAAAAGATAGTAAGAACCAAATGAATTACAGAATACCATTAATATAAATATAATAATAATAATATATATTAAATTTAAGTACAAAATACACCACATACAATAAATAAGTGGCGAACGATGGAAATCTCACGGAATTAAATGCGAGATAAGAAATCCCGTACCTCGTGTCCGACTTGACTTGCTTGCATGTTCCTTGTTCTTCTTGAATGATAAACTTAAATTAATTTATACTTTATTAAGAATATTTTTAAATTTTATTATTCCTTTTATATCACTTATTACCTTTCTATAACAATTATTTAATTTTTTGGGTTCATAATGCACATTTTGTCGATGTTCAAAACTTGAGTCAAAAAATAGACTTCTTATAATTACATGATGTTCATGTGGGAAAAAGATCATTAAATCCAGAATGATATTAATCATTTATATGTAATATATATCATATATATCCATTATATATATGTACTTATAATAGTACATAACATTTAGAGATTAGAAATGAAATGCACTGTTCATGGAGACGGTAAGCCGTACGTACGCATGAATGCTACTTTCATTTCTATTTCATAATTTAATTGAATGAAAACATAATGATAAATAGGTAGATTATAATTAAATTATAGTATATATGTTATATATGTTACATAAGTTCATAAATTACATTCTTTATAAATTCCATTTTTGGCATGAACGAGTCACATCACTTGAGGGGGCGGTTGTCCACACTTCCTCATAAGAAATTATCGCATTTGCACAACATGAAAAGAATAAAGGTATGTTTTAAATATAAAATACATAAGAATATAGAGGAAATAAATATAATATATATCATATATAAATATAGTCCCATCATAATGGAGACCATGAGAGGTGGTAGGAGAAGATTGAACAATCATCATTTCGTGTGGCAGTAATTCGCCATCCACGGAAATAATATGTTCTTTAACCATTAGATGGAGGTGTGTGTAAGTGTAGGTAGAATCCTTATCATAACAAAATAATAGTATATTGAGTATAATGGTTTTATTATTGGATAAAATAATAAGAATATAGTGGTGGGTGAAGATGTAAAATAAAAGAAAGAAACTCGAGAGAAGACATTACCTCTAAATCGGGTAACTCTTTTTGATTTGAGTCAAAGGCTTCCTTGGAAAGACTTCTTCCCAAAGTGAGGCTTCTAGGAGTGATATAGGGATGTCTAGAGATAATATTATCACATTTTGTATGAGTAAAGGTATTGAGAGGTGTGAGTAAGGGGGTAGAGGTGGGGGCCTTTTATAAGAGGGAGGAGGGTCACTTTTGGAAAGTCTTAAAATGTTACAATACTATAAAATGATTTTCAGATTTTAAAGGTCCCAAAATGATATATTTTGAGGATAAGGTGATAAGGGTTCTAAATCAACCCATACAATAGTTTTTTACAAGTTTATGTTTTATTTTTTACCTTATCTTTTCATTTTATTTAAATCTTTCATTAATGAGGTAATCACTGCATCATCATGGTGTCATTTATAAATTTATTTATTTAATGTCTAAAATTATTAAAACAAATATAATGATTTAGAAAATATTTTTTTATCTTTAGAATGACTATTTATAGTCTAAGAGATAATTTATGTAAAGAAAATTAAATTTTTTTACTTAGGATATACAAACCTTTGTTATATTTCTCTTCTTTTTTAAAAATAATGTCATAAATGTCACTATCACACCCATGTGACTCCATGGGACCTCAAGTTTGGTAAAAAGCTTTCCATGGTCGGCCATTACTCAAAAATAAGGATTTGGACACATGTTGGGGACATTTTATATTTTTATGATATTATTTTATTACCCTTAACTACTAGATTACTAATTAATCATAATAATTAAAGATAATTATTGTTGTTACTATTCATAACATCCAAAAACAAAAGAGTCCTAATTATATAATTTGGACCTTCGGATTCCAAATATGGAATCCATTTTACCAAATTCCAAACACAGAAATTGCAGTAATCAATTTAAAAATAATTCTCGTTGTTACAACAAATGAAGGGTTTTTAAGAAGTAAAATTTATCAAAAGATTGACATGTTTTTACATCTAATTGAAAAGTGAAATTACTTCCAATTAATAACATTTTATTAAGTGATAAAAGCATAATTTAATTAAACTTTAAAACCAATTAAAAGGGAAATCATACTATATAATTAAATTTGATAAAAAAGCAGTTTTGAAGTAAAATGCAGTATTTTCCCCTATTCATTTAAAATGAACATTTGTCAGAAAAATACCAAACATTTATCCAAAGTAAATTTGATATTCCAAATTCAAAAATGATTTCCAGTTTACCAAATTCAAAACATAGAAGTTTAATTAATTAATTTTATGATTAATTCCCACTTTCAAAACAAATATCGTGTTTTTAAGAAACAATATCTATCAAAGGATTGACACTTGTTTATGTCCAATTTTAAAGTGAAATTATTTCCAATGAATATCATTGTATCAAATGGTAAAAATATATTTTAACTAAACTTTAAACCCAATTAAAAAGTTAATTTAATCATATAAAATAAATTCTATTATAAGGAGGTTTTGAATTAAAATACAACATTTTCACTATTCATTAAAAAATGAACTTTATCAGAAAAATAACAAAAAATTACAAAAAGTAAATTTTTATGTCCCGATTATAAAGAAATATTTTATTTTTTAAAATATAACATATAAAATTGAAAAAAAGTAGTTTTAAAAAGGGCTCGCCATCAAAAGGTGGTTAATCTACCTTTTAAAGAATATTAGAATATTTATGCTTAAAATTGGATTAATTCTCATTTTAAGACTCTATCATTTATTTGGTAATTGTGAACATATTTAACAAACATATAAAATAATTTTGTAGTTAGTTATATTCATTCCCGCCATTACAACGGCTAAGCGCTAACTACCATTTAAAATAATATTATTATATTATTAGTGTGCAATGTAAGATTTCAAAGAAACTCGTTGTTGCGTATTGGGTATGACATCAAACATAGCATTCTATTTAAAGTAATATTAACATTTTATTCAAAAATATTAATAAATATGAAAATGACATATTCTTTATTTACCTAGGATGTTACAGTAGTTCTAATACGAATGTTTAGATTAAGTTTCAACCATTTCATATGAGGAATGCATTTGACTTAGTAAGTGATGGGTGGATCCCGCTATAGATCCTCGATGAATCAGTAGGTCTCATTAGATTAACTAGTGTCTTGGCACAAGGCATTGACGAAATCTTATTTGTAGTCTTGGCATGAGGCCTTGACTATGTGGTTATGATGTCTGACATTATACATTCCATCATCCTGAAATTAGCTATTGATATTACATGTGATTATTCAACTAGTATGAATTTCTATGTGTATAAGTAAATGAAATTATTTGATTTATATTTTCCATATTATGCTGAAGTTTAAGTTTAATAGGCTTTTGATTTAGTCTTATACATTTCCTTACATGTTTATGCTTATTTATGAAAGTTTCTGCTATATTTATTTCTAACTGAGCTTCTGAGCACACCCCTTTCTATGTTTTATTTTTCCCAGGATGTAAAGAATTATGTCATGATTAACCTGCAGGAATAGTATATGGTATATGAGTCTGTCCAAAGGGGACACAATGTCGTTTTTCTTTATTTCATGATGTAATGTAAAACATATGTATGTATTTAGTACTTCCAAGGATACTAAAACAATCGGTCTTTTGGGACTAGATCTCTTGTGATTATGCCAATGATATGTAATAATGCACTGACTCTGTGTAACTAGGGTTGGGGCATTACACTTGGAGTTCACTGTGGGCATCCTAGTTTTATTGTGGGTGACTCCCTAGTTGGTACATTGAAATATTAAGAATAAATAAAATCTAGCACTAATATTTGTTGGACCAATCGAGATCACTGAGCATATAAGGAAAATGGAATGCCATTTCGGTCTTCCTCAGCATTACTAAGGTATGTATGATGTGTTCCACATATCTAAAATTTAGATGTACTTGCCTAATCCTACACATTTTATAGATTGTGAAAATTTTGAGTTGGAGTTGGATGCATCATATGAAGAATGACCATTACATATATTTTATTGGGGTGAGAAAGTTTTATGATGTAAGATAATACAACTTTTTTGAATCTTATAGAGGCATAAATGAGTATAGGATGAGACTTGAGAGTGAGAGTCTAATGTTCATGTTCAGTGTCCTGATTTTTTTGTGAAGGTCTACTAGAGATAATTCTCAAGGATGGGAAGTCATTTTATGGGGAAAATTGTAACACACTCATTTTCATTGATTATGCTAATTTATGTTTTGGAATGTATTAAATGATATTTTGAGCCTTTTGATGGTTGAAACTTAGTTCTGGGATATATTTTAATATTTTGGAAGATTCAAAGTTAGTTTTTAGAGTTCTTGGTTAAAAACATGCAAGCAACATGGGAAGAGGATGGGCATGGAGCACGAGTGCTAAACCGAGACGATTAGACTTGGGAAACCAAACCATATCCATTTTAGAGACTATGGTGAGGTAAAATGTGAAAAATATAAGTGTAATTAAATATATACATCCATTTCTCTCTTTATATCCAATAACACCACAACCAATTCTTTAATCCATACATTTTTTCCTTTAAATTGGTCAATATTTGAGGAATAAGGAAGTTGTTTTACCTATTTCGAGGATAGCCTAACTATTTTCATGCCCTCCACCATAATCAGTTTTTTTATAATAACATCCATTCTCGAGGATCATTGGAATTCTATGATGTATCAATGGTATTTCACATGTTGACACTTATTTTGCGAGTCACTTTCTCACTATCCTTGATGGTCTTATCTAGAATCTATGTTATTGAACCCTCATGCGACATTGGAGGTGGATCTTAGGACCTTGGGTGTGAGATTTTTTAATTGAATACCTTCTTGGAAAACCTTGATATTGAAATCAATGATATTGTGGTAGGAAGTTCCTTACTATATAGGTCCTTGTATATGATGTTGTTATGATTTGATCATTTATTATTGAAACCCATGATTGATATGTGTTTCATATAGGTGTGTGATTGGCCCTTGTGACCTATCATTGATATATGTTTTTTTATTTGCGTATAGCCTCTTTAGAAATATTATTGATATGCCTTATTGTCCCTTATTATGATACTTATTGTTTAGAATATTGCATAGCTTGTGGAACCTTTCCTTAAGTATCAAGATGAACATGTTTTTCAGTATTGGTTAAATGAACCCTTGGGGGGGGGGAGCATGATGATGTGAAAAAGGATATAGACTATGTATATTCTGATGGTATGAGTTGGATTACTAACATGTTAGTTGACATTAGTAGACCATTTAGGGGTGTTGAGTATCCTTTGAATAAAAGATGGTATGTAATATTTACATAGAGGTTTAACATTCACAAATAAATATGTCAAAAATATTAGGTGGAACTTACCCTCATCTGAGGATTATGACCACAATCTGGGTGGTATGTGTAGTGTTCCTATTAATAACCACCATCTTGGTGGGGTGTGTGACAATCCTTAAAGGAGGAACTTGGAACAGGACTAAAATTCATAGGTTCCAACTAATTATTAGATTTATGGCATGTCCTGTAACATATAGTGACTAAAATTTACATCCTTATTGACATTGTGCTATATAAAATAGGGTAGAGGTTCATGGATGATTGTCTAGTGAATGTTGAATTGGTGCATGTATGACTGTATGTTTAATTGTACATTTACTTCATGTCATGACATATACTGTTATATATTTATTATGAACTTGTGTTAAGGAATAATTTTTGGTGTCCTAATGGTTTTATACTCACACATTTCATGATAATATCTTTGTGCTTGTAGACTTCATGATTAGGAACCCAAGGGAAAAGGCCCAACAATAGAGAGTCAAGAGACAAAGCATGATGTTTATAGACTATACCAGGATGAACTTCAGAGGGATTCCATAATGTTTTATTTACTTATCTATCTTATTTATTCTCTGGTTTTACCTACCAATTTGGGGGTATTTGGTTTATAACTCTATATTGTTTTGAGACACATTCCATTAAATTTGTTTTAGCATTGTTTATTATTACCATGTTGTTGTTATTTATGATTTTCTTTATTAATATTAGGGGTATAGTCTTCTCACTGGTCCCTTTTAGACCCCCACCACTAGTCAGTAACATCTTACATATGGGGAGGCACACATGAGGCAATGTTGAACCCTGGTTCTAACCTAGTGATTTTTGATGGGGTGTTGCACCTTTGAATTTCAGAGTTCCAGTGCCATATATCCACGTTCCATGCGCCATATCTTCATTCCATTTTCAGGGAAGATTGTGAGATTCTATTTTTATAATATAGTTATAAAATCTCATCAATTCTATAGTTTTCTTACTAATATTTAAATATACTTCAATAAATTATGAAAACATAGCTTTAAAATTAACCTCTTGAATTTCACTTTTGGGGTGACATCAAAAAAATTTATTGGATTCATATGATGTTATTGTGACATCAAGGAATTTCCTAATAAAAACATGGAGGTCCTTAATGTGGCATGACCTAAAAATCTCAAATATTTGAGAGGGATTCAAGTAATCTTTTCCTACATTGGGAACTTTATAGAAAATCTGGTAGGAAAGTGCCTACCATTTACCAAGCTTATGAAGAAGTTTAGTGGGAAAAAAATTATCAAAAGGCTTTAAAAAATATCATAAAATATCACTCTAGCACACTGGTATTGATGCCACAAGTCAATGGAAATCCACTAATTCAATACGTGGAAGCTATAAAGAGATTAATAGGTACCTTTTTCATGTAGAAGAATGATACAAGAAAATAAAATGGCCTATAATACCTTAGGATAACCATGCTTGAAACTAAGATTTGATATTCTGATATTGAGAAGAATTATCTTACACTGATATTTACAGTTTAGAAATTGAGACCCTAGCTAGAACATCATGAGGTTCATCCAGTCTATTGTATTGAACCAATAAAATATATCCTAAATCATAATTATTTATTGGATGGTTGGAATAGTGGGTGGTTATTCTATAGTAGTTCGATATTTAGTTAATACCACTAAAGTTAGTCAAAGGGAAAACACTAGTAAAATTTCTTACAGCATGCCCTACCTCAGAAAGTATGTCAGTGGATACACAATTACCAAATTAAGAGGTATTCTCCATTTATGACACTCCCCATACATGGAAGATAAATTTTTATAGTGCTTTTAGGATTTTAACATGGATAAGAGTGGATAAACTGAAGCTTAACTATGATAGTTTAGGAATTTTACTCATTTCTCTAGAAAGAGGCTTTTCCCCTATTCCTTCATGTTTTAATAAGGATGCACAAAAAAATACCGAATATAAGGCTCCCATTTTTGGATTAGATTTATCTTTATAAGTACCAGTTAATTGATTAAATATAAAGGGTGATTTAGAGTTAACAATCAAGTAGATTAATAGCGAATACTCCATTAATAAAGATGAACTAATTCCCCTACTCAATTACATATCAGGGTTAATGGTATAATTCCCCTAATAACCAATACTGTTTCATATCCCATGTTCACAAAATTTCCATGTAGATTCATTGGATAATATTACCATAACCATGGTGGATAAAGGTTGGGAAGAAACAATAAACAGTATTTCACACTATATGGTGGTGTCTTTGTTCATTATAAGTTACATGGATGAAATCAATGAGATCAGTTCCACTCTTTGACAAGGTAGGATGATAAATCCTAAACTGAGTGATTCTATCACGGAATAGTTGACCTCTGTATTTATCTATCTATAATGTGGAATTCTTTCAACGAATTGATCCAAAAGGGAATAAATTCAACAATGGTAAGTAAACTTCATTCTTTATGATGGATCGAATTCTAAAAAATTCCACTATAAATGAGGCTTTGATGGAGTCCTATTTAGATATATTGAATGAGGATATACCCTTAATGTTATTTAATAAATCCATGAAGGTACTTTTGGTTCTCATCAATCCTGGACTAAGCTCTCCCATTAGATCCGAAAACTTGGATACTTTTGGCCATTTATGACTCTATATTGTGCGGAATTCACTAGGAAATGTTATAATTTTCAAATACATGAAAATCTAATCAATCAACCCCCAGAGTTGCTACACATTTCTAAATATTCTTGTCCATTTTCTATCTATGGGATATGACAAGGGATATATCCCTCAACAAAAACTAATAATTTCAATTATATCCTTACCACCGATGACTTATTTTCCAAGTGATTCAAAGCTACATCCCATAAAAAATTTATGAAAGAAGATTTTATGAACATTTTAAAGTCAAATATCATTACAAAATTTGGTTTCCCTCACACAATGTTGACATGAAATGACAAAAAAGTTTTCTCTTCCAAGCTGAAAAGGCTATATCAACAATATGACATTCAGTACAACCATTCATTCTGATACTAAAAAGTAATAAATGGATAAATTAAGGATTTAAAAAAGATTCTATCTAATATAATGAAAAAGATTGTGGATAAGGATAATAATTATTATCCTAATAAACATTTTAATACATTTTGGGTCTACTGCACCACATCCTATATGATAACACAAGTGACCCCATATTTATTTTTATATGGGACAAAATTTATCCTACCCATTGAAGTGAAACTTCATTTTCTTTATATTTATATTTTTAAACAATTTCCTAAATATGAATAGTCTTTGAAGTTGTTGGATCATTTGGAATGACTTGATGAGAATAAATTTCACACCCTTATCAACTTATAGGTTCATAAAATTTGATTTGAATGAGCTTTCAAGATTAAAGTTTACCTTCATTATTTCCTCTTGGGAGAGCTCATATTGGTTATTATAACTCTAATGATACTAGGGAAGAATCCTATAAATCGTGAACCAAAGTTGGAAGGACCTTATGTCATATAGGAGGTTTGATCCAATTGAGATTATTCCTTAGTAATAATGGATAGAGAGAACATCACACCATCCACTAATGAAAGGTTTCTCATAAATAAATTTTCATAAATTTAAAATCATTTCATAATATCCCAACCACATGATGATAAATTGTGAAATATAATTCATAGATGTAAGGATTTATACTAGAAATCATAACATCCTAGTTTCTTGACATAAAAATATATGAAAATATCCCATCCACATAATGATAAACTACATAACACAAGTACTATAGGTAAGAATTTAAACTATAAAACATAATTTCCTAGTAGAATGATGTAAAATTTCACAATATAATCCGAACTGCGTGATGATAAACTATATGAAACAATTCCTCATTAAAATAATTTAAACTACACATCATAAAATTCTACTTGCATGACATAAAATTGCATGACAAAGTCCCAACCACATTAGGATAAACAACTCAAACCAATTACTAGTTGAAAGAATTTAAAATAAATATAATAAAATCCTAGTAGAATGATGAAAAAATATATCAAAAATTCCCAATCACATGATGTTAAATTGTGATATATAAGTTCTAACAGTAAGAATTAAAACTACATAACATAATTACTTAGTTTCCTAGTGTAAAAATACATGACAACATACCCAAAATAAGATGTTAAAATAAATAACCAACATCCTAGTCACATGATGTAAAATTTTATGACAACTTCCACACAATGAATTCTAAATATTATGGTGGTTAATTCCCACTTCATGTGCTAAAATATGGTTTAGATAATTCTATAATTGTATCTTGTTCCTCACACCAAGTGTAGAGACCCAAAGCTTGACGTACATTGACATTACATTACATTTGCAGAATACTTAGTACATAACAAAAACACACACACAAGGATCGTAATAGTTTAGTGTCTTTGGAAACTCGGAATATAATCTTCTAATCATGATGAAAGATCTTCAACATCTCCCATAAATATCTTCCTTTTTTTTACCTAAAACCTTTCTTTATATCCTGGGGAAAAGAAAACATAAAAGGGTGAGCTCAAATGCTCAGTAAGGGTAAACAAAAGAAATATCAATCACATCATATTCATAAAAACATAACTTTTGGAAATCTTAACCTGCAAAAGAGAGCATAATTTCATAACATGGGATAAATCATGGCTGTGAAATGTAATCAAAATAATCATAACTTAAAACATGAAACTTTGTGGCATACACACATAATCATAGAGAATCATTTCTTGTTAGTCAAGACTCATTGCCAAGACTATCTTAGTGGACAAAGTCCCTTTCTGAACCGAGTCACCCTCATTTCAGTCCCGTTTCACTGAACCGGTATAACCTACCATTCCATCCATGTCTATCTCATGAGATATAAAATATTTACCCAATTCATTGGAGGGAGATATAGGTCCCACCCATCTCATAATGATACCATTCTTATGTGTGCCACAAAATCATAAATCATACATCATTGCATAACGCATGTAATAAAAATGGGAATCTTTAAACATCGTGACATCATAAAACAATTCATATAAGATAAAAAATTTCATAAAAATATTTCCATCACAACATAGTCAAATCCATGTAATAATAGGTATAGAAACAGAACCCTATGTTATCTTAGATGGAAAATAATTTTGATAAAACACTTGAAATGAATTCTTGAGGAAAATATCCTTTCTTCTTCAAAATCAATTTCTTTTCACAAAACGTCATGCAATTTTAAAAGAAAGATATTTTATTGAAAATAGTCATGAAATATTTTGGAGTAATCTTCATGAAAATAAGTCTTTATAAAACCGTAAAAATCCGTTCGTGCCGTATAAGTTAAAAAAAACATTCTTCGTACTTTTGTCGGAAAAGTCAAAAAGTACATCGTACGAAAAACGACAAAAGATTCCATTCATATCTTTTAATAAAAACTCACCGAAGGGTAAAATAGGCTTTAAACAATTGTAGGTGGATGGAAATAATATTACATATTGAGGGAACATGTTAGTGGATGATAAAATACACCCCAGTAAATACCAAAGTATAAACAATCTCGGATAAAAATGAGATTGTGATATTTTCCCTTACCTTAGGTCCGATTTGCCTCGTTAGTGTCCGAACCTCCTGTATAATGATTTAAATAATGTCATTAACTTATTACAGAATCATATTCATTGTTATTATATCATATATGGTTCACTTATGACTTTATATTACCCGTTCTTTTGTAAATTCATGTTAAAGTAGCGTTTTGGGTAAAATCGTCTCATTTGTCGTTCGTGTTTTAAATTGTAATTATTCATATGATTACATAGATCATTATTACTTACTTATAGAATATAAAAAATGATTTATATATAATATATATTCAGAATATACATATATATAATGGATCGATAAAAGGAAAGAAATACACCGTTCATGGAGACGGTAGGCCGTACGTACGCATGAACGCTATTTTCGTTTCCTTATTGAATTGAGTGGAATTAAATAGATGACATACATATATATACACATAAATCCAGTAGCTTTATAATTTCATATATTTAATTATTATTGCTTATATATACTTTATAATCATTCTTAAATGGTTAACATGGAGAATGAATCTCATCGCGTCGTGGAGACGGTAGTCCGTACGTACGCACGAGCGATGATATCATTTCCATAATTATTGAATTGAATTGGAGTGGATGAGACAATATATCAGAATCATTATTATGTTATAATAACTATTTATAGTTATTTTTTACACCATAATACCCATCCATGTAAGGTGTTGGTGGAAAAGCAGATTACACCACGGCGTGGAGACGGTATTCCGTACGCACGCACGCGCGGTGATTTCCTTTTTCCGTAGGATGGATAGAAGGTTAATTAGAGTTGTTTCATATTTATAATAACATATCAGTATATGAGTGATACTGATGTTATTACTTCATAATAAAACAACCTTATAAGAAGAAGTGGAAGAAGAAATAAAGGTGAAAGAATTGGTAACAGAAATTACCTCTTCTTTGAAGCGCCTCTTTGAGACCTCCTATTAGGGTACCAAAATTGGTCTTTGAGGAAGACCATAACCTCTAGGATGTTTCTAGGGAATTGGATAGGAGAATTTGAGAGGGGTTGGCCGAGCTTGAAGGCTCAAAGTTGTGTGAGGAAGAGAGGAAGGAGGTGCCTTTTTATAAGGGAGGAGAGGGGCACCTTTGGAATAACTAAAAATATTATTTTATTATAAAGTCAAGTTCGGTTTTAAATAGCTCAAAATTGATTTATTTGGATGCTAAGGTGGGGATGGGTCGAAATAATCTCATCCAATAGAATTTAGACAAGTTGAGGTTCCTATTTTAATCTTATCATGTAGATTTAACATTAAGTTAAATAATTTTACTTTTACCGTGTCTTCTTGTGTTCTTATACTATAAGGTTAATAAACATACTATAAGAAGCCAAACGAGCCCCAAATTGTTTATTATTAATATATATAACCTTATATAAGTCATTTGGCCGAACCTTAGATTTTTAGGAATAAAATAACAATTAATAATATAATATTTGTTTTAAAAACTATTTTATGTCAATTTTGACACTATTTAGTAATAGATTTTTGTGAAAATCATAACAGAATGATAAGTTCGAAAAAAGTCAATTAAATCAATACTAACATGTCATATTAACCTAGAAAATTAGTGTAATTCATAAAAACTCTCAAATTATATTTATTTGGGTATTTATAACAACAATTATTTCAATATTTCATTAATAAGATAATTTCTGCATCATCTTTGTGTCATAAATAAATTAAATTATTTGATGTCTAAAAATTACAAATAAAATACCATTATGTAGGAAATATTTTTATATTTCTAATGAATATTTACAATCGAATTTATCTTATGTATAACCCTAAATTAAAAATGTTTTAGTAAATAAACCTTGATTTTAACTCTTTTAACTCTTCTTTGAATTAAATAATAATAAATGTCCTAATCTAATCCATGTGGGCCTAAATGGTCATATTTTATTCCTAAGCTTGTTTTTGGTCGAATTACACTTATCCAATAGAATTTGGACATGTTTTAGGGTAATAATAATATCATTTTTACCCTTAATTACCCTATTTACTTTTAACCGTGGTAAATAAAAGTAAAAAAGTTACTATTCATCAAAAATTATTTTCATCTCATTGAACCACATTTTACTTACTGACATCAACTGTATCTCTCAGATTTTTGAAATTCCACTCACAGAAGCGTTATAATTAAGTTTTATGAAAAATTCAGTTTTTTAACTACCACTTAGTGGTTTCACTATTCATCAAAAATTGAAAGTTTTCAGAAAAATGCCAAAAATTAGGCCTAAGCTATATTTGATATTATGAACCTAAAAATGATTTCTATTTTACCAAATTCAAAACATATCAGTTGTATTAATTAATTTAAAAATTAATTCCAGTCGTCAAAACAAAAGGCGTGTTTTTAAGAGATAATAACTATCAAAAGATTGACACTTTTTTATAACTAGTTTAAATGTGAAATTACATCCAATGAACAACATTGTATTAAATTGTAAAAATATATTCTAAATATACTTTAAAACCACTCAAATTAATAATTTATCACTATTAATTATTTCGATTGAAAAAGTTGTTTTTAATTAAAATTTAGTAATTTTCACTATTCATCAAAATATGAAAGTTATCCGAAAATCACCAAAATTTCACCCTAAGCTAATTTCGATATTACGAATCCAAAAATAAATTCCATTTTGAGAAATATAATTTATAAAATTTTAAAAAGTGGTTCTTACTATTCATAACGACTAGTTTTAATAATATTTTAATAGCATATTGTTGTTTAGTGAAACTCGTTATTGCGTACTACACACGCTATCGAGGAAGGTTGCGATTGCGTGTAATGCAAGGCAAGTCAAGGATGTGTGTTGTGCAAGCTCCTTTTGGTGTAGCATATAACACAAGACATCAATGAAATTAAAATAATATTTTTCATAAAATCTCGGGGTGTTACATTCTACCCCCCTTAAAATGAATTTCGCCCTCGAAATTCGTCGGGGTTATAAATGGTTTACTATTCGAAAGTTTCTTTAATAGAAACCCACATCATAAAAAGGAATACAAAAACCAATCTTTAAAAAATAAAGTATGAAACATAACGGTTACCCAAATAAACTAATCACTGGGTTTCCACATAGGTGAAAATATGGATATGGAAGAAAAATCTAACCATCATGTTCTGATGGAGAGTGGTAGAGAACATGGCTATGGAAAAGCCAACAATCACAAATACATAAATTTGTGACGATCTAAGGTACCATCCGATTAATAAGATATAAGAGTACTAGGACAACATTTTTGGTTTTCAAGATCGTTTCCCTAAACTTGAAGAATTTGAATTAGAATAAATACTTACTTTATTTTGGTACAATCTCACTGTTGTTCGTGCCTTGAACAATTTCCACTTCATCTCTTAAATAAATGAAGTTGAATTTGTTATTCGTGAAGTGTTAGCAGATCATGTGATAGAATGACGGGTCATTCCATCTGCCTCAAAAAAAAGGTTAGCAAAAGTTATTAAATATACATAAGTCATTCTATAGTGAGATTAATCATATATGGTTCCTAAAATGGACTTATACTTCATATATCATAATTCTTAATATAATAAAACTAGTTTCTACTAAACAGGGACTTCATGTAGGCCAGTGGTAGGCGATAAAGGCCAGTCGCACTTCGGTTGTGGGTTCGATTCCCACAGCCTTGTCCGACGCGATGGGCTGTCGCCCGTCCTGCAGGTTGTCCTTTTTCTAAAGAAATATTACTATAACATCCCATCAATAATATCGAAAAACGTTTTATCCTAACTTATGTCCAACATAATCCATTCTAAGCTTATCTAAAATACTTCGGTCCAAGCTCATAGTATAAAGAAAATGGTTACTTGAAATGTCACAGAACAATCACGTGAATGCCATCATTTATCCCCCATATATCATAAGATATATCTTACTGGTTAAATTACAAACATGTGAATACCTTAATCATGTATTCTCTTGAAGAATGAATACCCATTGAACCTTAGTGAAAACATGAATACAGTTAAAAGTTAACACTTTCCACATACCAAAATCCTCAAAATTCTACATACTCAAACCATGATATCACTTAGTCCTTATATCAATCATGAGCTCATGAATACTGTTAAACATTTCATTTTATTGTTTTCCCTTCATTATGCACATATCATCTTATTCCCAAAAATATCTCAATCACTTTGAATACCACATTAGACCAATACATAAATATTCCAATACTCCATGATACAACATTATTTTGGAATCCCATTACATAAACACTTAATCATTCCACCACATCGTTGTCATATTCAACATCGCCAATAGTGATCGCATGGGACTTCCCTTTGTCCTTTGCCTTAAGCGGTTGCTCATGTCGATCATCACTAACCCTTGGATTAGGGAATTTATTAGCATAATGCCCCATTTCCTTGCACTTGAAGCATTGAAGTGTTGGTGGTGCGTTCTCTGCAGTGTTTGCTTTGTTCACATCATTAGAAACCCTTTTTCCATTACTTCGACACTCAGCTGCTCGATGACCTTCTTTTCCACACTTAAAACATTTTCTAGTCCCTTTAAGACAATATCCACCATGCTTCTTTACACACTTTGTGCATAAGGAAACATTAATCTTCTTTTCACCATTATTCTGAGATTTCTCCTTGAACTCCATCTTTCGTTTCTTGTCAAAACCATGAGATGGATATGTAACACCAACTTCCATTTCTACCTTGATAGCACAACGCACAATTTCTTCATAGCTACTGAAGTATCTTATAGCTAATGCCCTTTGAAGACTTGGTTTTAAGCCACTGAAAAATCGATCAACTTTACTTTCAGGTTGGATGATAATGCCAGATGCATACCTTGCAAGTCTTGTAAAATTCGCTTCATATATACCAACAGATTCATCATCCTTCTGCTTCAGCTTAATAAAATCCTTTTCCATTTTTGTTCGAAGAATACGAGGGAAGTACTTACTGAAAAACAAGTTCTTGAACTCGTCCCATTCCATGGACTCAATTTCATCTCTTGGCCTCGTATTCTTGATAAGATTCCACCATTGATCAGCTTCACCTTCCAAACGATATACTGCTAAGATGAATTTATCATGCTCAGAACATTGAAGAACTGAAAATATCTTTTCAGTGGTACTGATCCATTGTTCAGCAACAAGTGGATCGGAAGACCCACTGAAAGAAGGTGGACGTTGCCTCATGAAGGACTCAATAGAATATTGTTCCCTTCTCGGCTCATTTGGAAGTCCAGAATGATTCATAGCTTATGTAAGTATAACAATAAGATTTTGCACTCCATCTCCCATAACATTTGTTTGTTCAGGAGGGCAATCATTGCATTGTCCATTGCATTGATCAACACGGTTCCTTCGGGTTCCAGCCATCGTCTAAAACCCAAAAAGAATAGTGTGAGAGGAAAAAATCATGCTAGGGAAAACAACATAATAAAGGGGGAGTACCTTCAATATCTAACATCTTAGGTTTAATTCTATGATCGTTAGCGTAATTATAGTACTATAACCTATACGTATACTTAACCTTAGGGACATCCCTAGACATACCTTAGAAATATCTCTAGGGATCTCACTAACGTTTTCGCATCCTAGTTTCCAAAGGTTGACTAAATCTTTCCTCTGATACCAACTGTAGAGACCTGAAGCTTGACGTACATTGACATTACATTACATTTTCGGAATACTTAGTACATAACAAAAACACACACACAAGGATCGTAATAGTTTAGTGTCTTTGGAAACTCGGAATATAATCTTCAAATCGTGGTGAAAGATCTTCAACATCTACCATAAAGATCTTCCTTTTTTTACCTAAAACCTTTCTTTATATCCTGGGGAAAAGAAAACATAAAAGGGTGAGCTCAAATGCCCAGTAAGGGTAAACAAAAGAAATATCAATCACATCATATTCATAAAAACAAAACTTTTGGAAATCTTAACCTGCAAAAGAGAGAATAATTTCATAACATGGGATAAATCATGGCCGTGAAATGTAATCACAATAATCATAACTTAAAACATGAAACTTTGTGGCATACACACATAATCATAGAGAATCATTTCTTGTTAGTCAAGACTCATTGCCAAGACTATCTTAGTGGACAAAGTCCCTTTCTGAACTGAGTCACCCTCATTTCAGTCCTGTTTCACTGAACCGGTATAACCTACCATTCCAGCCATGTCTATCTAATGAGATATAAAATCTTTACCCAATGCATTGGATGGAGATATAGGTCCCACCCATCTCATAATGATACCATTCTTATGTGTGCCACAAAATCATAAATCATACATCATTGCATAACGCATGTAATAAAAATGGGAATCTTTAAACATCGTGACATGATAAAACAATTCATATAAGATAAAAGATTTCATAGAAATATTTCCATCACAACATAGTCAAATCCATGTAATAATAGGGATAGAAACAGAACCCTATGTTATCTTAGATGGAAAATAATTTTGATAAAACACTTGAAATGAATTCTTGAGGAAAATATCCTTTCTTCTTCAAAATCAATTTCTTTTCACAAAACATCATGAAATTTTAAAAGAAAGATATTTTATTGAAAATAGTCATGAAATATTTTGGAGGAATCTTCATGAAAATAAGGCTTTATAAAACCGTAAAAATCCGTTCGTGCCGTATAAGTTAAAAAAACATTCTTCGTACTTTTGTCGGAAAAGTCAAAAAGTACCTCGTACGAAAAACGACAAAAGATTCCTTTCATATCTTTTACTAAAAACTCACCGAAGGGTAAAATAGGTTTTAAACAATTGTAGGTGGATGGAAATAATATTACATATTGAGGGAACATGGAAGTGGATGATAAAATACACCCCAGTAAATACCAAAGTATAAACAATCTCGGATAAAAATGATATTGTGATATTTTCCCTTACATTAGGTCCGATTTTCCTCTTAAGTATCCTAACCTCCTATATAATGATTTAAATAATGTCATTGACTTATTACAGAATCATATTTATTGTTATTATATCATATATGGTTCACTTATGACTTTATATTACCCGTTATTTTGTAAATTCATGTTAAAGTAGCGTTTTGGGTAAAATCGTCTCATTTGTCGTTCGTGTTTTAACATGTAATTATTCATATGATTATATAGATCATTATTACTTAATTATAGAATATAAAACATGATTTATATATAATATATATTCAGAATATACATATATATAATGGATCGATAAATGGAAAGAAATACACCGTTCATGGAGACGGTAGGCCGTACGTACGCATGAACGCTGTTTTCGTTTCCTTATTGAATTGAGTGGAATTAAGTAGATGACATACATATATATACACATAAATACAGTAGATTTATAATGTCATATATTTCATTATTATTGCTTATATATACTTTATAATCATTCTTAAATGGTTAACATAGAGAATGAATCTCATCGCGTCGTGGAGACGGTAGTCCGTACGTACGCACGAGCGATGATATCATTTCCATAATTATTGAATTGAATTGTAGTGGATGATACAATATATCAGAATCATTATTATGTTATAATAACTATTTATAGTTATTTTTTACACCATAATACCCATCAATTTAAGGTGTTGGTGGAAAAGCAGATTACACCACGGCGTGGAGACGGTATTCCGTACGTACGCACGCGCGGTGATTTCCTTTTTCCGTAGGATGGATAGAAGGTTAATTAGAGTTGTTTTGTATTTATAATAAAATATCAGTATATGAGTGATACTGATGTTATTACTTCATAATGAAACAACCTTAGAAGAAGAAGTGGAAGAAGAAATAAAGGTGAAAGAATTGGTAACAGAAATTACCTCTTCTTTGAAGCGCCTCTTTGAGACCTCCTCTTAGGGTACCAAAATTGGTCTTTGAGGAAGACCAGAACCTCTAGAATGTTTCTAGGAAAGTGGAGAGGAGAATTGGACAGGGTTTGGACGATCTTGAAGGATCAAAGTTGTGTGAGGAAGAGAGGAAGGAGGTGCCCTTTTATAAGGGAGGAGAGGGGCACCTTTGGAATAACTAAAAATATTATTTTATTATAAAGTCAAGTTCGATTTTAAATAGCTCCAAATTGATTTATTTCGATTCTAAGGTGGGGATGGGTCGAAATAATATCATCCAATAGAATTTAGACAAGTTGAGGTTCCTATTTTAATCTTATCATTTAGATTTAACATTAAGTTAAATAATTTTACTTTTACCGTGTCTTCTTGGGTTCTTATACTATAAGGTTAATAAACTTACTATATGAAGCCAAACAAACCCCAAATTGTTTATTATTAATATATATAACCTTATCTAAGTCATTTTTCCGAACCTTAGATTTTTAAGAATAAAATAACAATTAATAATATAATATTTGTTTTAAAAACTATTTTATGTCAATTTGGACACTATTTAGTAATTGATTTTTTGTGAAAATCATATCAGAATGATAAGTTCGAACAAAGTTAATTAAATCAATACTAACATGTCATATTAACCTATAAAATTAGTGTAATTCATAAAAAGTCTCAAATTATATTTATTTGGGTATTTATAACATCAATTATTTCAATATTTCATTAATAAGATAATTACTACGTCATCTTTGTGTCATAAATAAATTAAATTATTTGATGTCTAAAAATTAAAAATAAAATACCATTATGTAGGAAATATTTTTAGCTTTCTAATGAATATTTACAATCGAATTTATCTTATGTATAACCCTAAATTAAAAATGTTTTAGTAAATAAACCTTGATTTTAACTATTTTAACTCTTCTTTGAATTAAATAATAATAAATGTCCTAATCTAATCCAAGTGGGCCTAAATGGTCATATTTTATTCCTAAGATAGTTTTTGGTCGAATTAAACTTATCCAATAAAATTTGGACATGTGTTAGGGTAATAATAATATCATTTTTACCCTTAATTACCCTATTTACTTTTAACCGTGGTAAATAAAAGTAAAAAAGTTACTATTCACCAAAAATTATTTTCATCTTATTGAACCACATTTTACTTACTGACATCAACCGTGTCTCTCGGATTTTTGAAATTCCACTCATAGAATCGGTAAAATTAAGTTTTATGAAAAATTCAGTTTTTTAACTACCACTTAGTGGTTTCACTATTCATCAAAAATTGAAAGTTTTCAGAAAAATGCCAAAAATTTGGCCTAAGCTATATTTGATATTATGAACTTAAAAATGATTTCTATTTTTCCAAATTCAAAACATATCAGTTGCATTAATTAATTTAAAAATTAATTCCCGTCGTCAAAACAAAAGGCGTGTTTTTAAGAGATAATAACTATCAAAAGATTGACACTTGTTTATAACTGGTTTAAATGTGAAATTACATCCAATGACCAACATTGTATTAAATTGTAAAAATATATTCTAAATATACTTTAAAACCACTCAAATTAATAATTTATCACTATTAATTATTTCGATTGAAAAAGTTGTTTTTAATTAAAATTTAGTAATTTTCACTATTCATCAAAATATGAAAGTTATCCGAAAATCACCAAAATTTCACCCTAAGCTAATTTCGATATTACGAATCCAGAAATAAATTCTATTTTAAAAAATAAAATTTAAAAAATTTCAAAAAGTGGTTATTACTATTCATAACGGCTAGTTTTAATAATATTTTAATAGCATATTATTGTTTAGTGAAACTCGTTATTGCGTACTACACACGCTATCGAGGAAGGTCGCGATTGCGTGTAATACAAGGCAAGTCAAGGATGCGTGTTGTGCAAGCTCCTTTTGGTGTAGCATATAACACAAGACATTAATGAAATTAAAATAATATTTTTCATAAAATCTCAGGGTGTTACACCAAGCATGAATCATGTGAGTTTAGTGGTTTTAGTTGATTTATTTATTTAGAATTACTAAGATCATGATGAATAAAAATAAGAAATAATATAGTTCATCATAAATGACTATAAAACAACTTAGAGGCAAATTTCTCATGGCTTAATTTCTCTACATGTAAACTAGATCTTTATAGGATCCCTTAGCATGAAATATTACCACAATCAAGGATATAAATGTTCCTTACTTGAATATAATCTTGATCAATAAGGAGAATTTATATTTAATAAATATGTGTGTCTTGAATTTTATTACTTTTGGATATCCAGTGATTCCTAGATCCTTTATCCTTAACCTAGTTGTGAATAAAAAAATGTCACTTGTGTAAGTGCTCGATCTACATAAGTGGTTATCTTTTTATTTATAGGGGATGTAATGGCTATGGATATCATTTATGACCCTAAAATAAAATTTCACTTGACCTATGATAGAAAATGCCTATTTTACCACACATGAGTCAGATCTATATAGGATATTTTATCATGTCGTTATTCATATGTAAACCCTTGCTAAAAGAGATTTTTCCCCACAATTAAAGATCTTGATCTGCATAAGGGATCCTCCAAGAACTATGTGTGGTTTGATACCTTCCATTATAAGATACATATTAACACCTTGATACTTTAGTTTAGGCATAATAGAAAAAAACCTATTTTTCCAACATATAATATTGATTTATATATGAATTTTTTCTCCAATAACTATGAGTGAATTGATTCATGTTACTTTGTGATATGTAGTGATTCATAAATCCATTATCCTAGGATGAACCAAAATTTCCAATAAATAAATTTCCTTATGTAGTGTATGAAATCACACTTAGGTGTGTCCCGACTTCCATCACCTATACAAAAAATATGTTCTATGAAAAAGAACCCTCATAAGAATTATATATGGCTCATTAAAAATGTTATATCTTATAAACATGATTTATTTTTTATAGACTCCCATATCGGTTCATCCTTGAGATCTGTTGTAAAAAAATGCCTCTCTCCAATGGAAGAACTTGATCTACATAGGGGGTTTATCTTAATCTAATGGGGATCTAGTGGTTATGGATATATTAGTGAACTCAGAAATCATGGTTAACCTAACTTGTGTTATAATATCCCCCCTTTCTGATATATGAGCTTTATTTATGTGGGAAATTTCAATATATGAAATATGTACATCTTGATTTAGGTCTACAGGATATATAGTGATGACCATAACTCATATCCCAGTCCTGTCCATAAATCCCAACCAAATCCTCACATCATCCTAGTGTTTGGACCCCTCTAGTCATATTGGGTTTATCTTTATCGTTTTAAAACTAAAAGGAAGCCATATATTTTTCCCATGATCCAAATCTAAACAAATCCCCCATATAAAGTTCATTTTCATGTGACCTTAAATTTCTTAACACCCATGTCCTTGTTACCAGACATTAAACTATGTGACATTTTCTCCATCTTTAATGACCCTAATCTACTCTAAGAGGCCTCCTTTATAACCCAATTTCCTATATGAGAACCAAATATATGTAAGGATTCCTAATGTCGGTTTTCTCTCCAAAAAAACATCAGGATAAAATACCAATTTCTCAATACTAAATCCCACTTTTTAGAGATCCCCTTACAATATGATAACTATATATGGAATGATTCCAATTATTACATGATACATAGTGACATCCAAATAGACCTAGAAATAGATCATTATTCATCTCTAATCCTTTCAAGGATATCATGAAAACTTGATCATGGAAATATTAAGTCTAAAATTCCTTCATCACTCTTCCTGGACATCCTTTTTCAAAAATAAAACTTCTTTATCTGAGTGTTTTGGATTGAAATAAACCTTTCAGGACTGTCAGTAACATGCATATTCAAATCCAAAGGAAACTTTTTATTGATTATGTTTACATTCCCTCGATATGGTTCTACATATGCACCCCAGATATGACCTATTAACCGAAGGCTTCTATATCCTAAGGGGAAGATCCTATAATCTCCACATGCCTATAAAACATAATAATATAAACAATAACTTGAATATAGTCCATGATCATCCATTGTATACCTATTTCATGTCACTTTTCCTGATCCAAGAACCTTGAGTTTGAATTTACATAATCATCACTAGTTTGTTCAAAATGTGTTGAAAATTATTAGTCTTAGAACCCACTTTGGGTTGTTATTATCACCAATTTGATGAAGAACCAAGATCTTAAACTATTTTGACCTTCTATAAGATAGTCTGTACTAGAAATGGTCCCCCATTTAGATAGGATTTTTCCTTTCTATTCTTGTATAAAATATTTCTCTGATTGGTCAAAGCTGTAAAAACTTAAACTCAACACTTATATGTCAAATATGTATAACCATAAATTATATACCTCATAGGTCCATACATAAATACTCTAAAATATATTTTAAACATATATAAAACTTCTTAGGATGAAAACCCATGAAGGGCATCTTGAGAAATAGTCAGGTCGTCTCTTTCTAAGACCCCCACTCTTAAGGATTTATTAAAAATCAAAGAGAAAATTAATAAGGAAAAAATATTTTATGAAATTTCATACAACCATATAAAAATTGAATATATTCTCAGTATACCCTCTTGGTTAAGGAAATCATTATATCATTAAAACATCGTATCCCTTTACCTCAATTATGTACAATCTATATGATGGCATAAACTCTAGGGTGACTGAACCCTTCTTCAATATTCATTACTTCCATAAACCAACTTTATTTTTTAAGATTCGGAATCACCATAAATGAAATACTATGAGATCTTAATATATGATTATGATTAAATAAGTCAATGCATTTGATATCATGCTCCACATACGACACCAAACTTAAATGAAACCATGATATATATAGATAAAATATAAATGTCCAAGTATGACCATTAAAACCAAACCATTTAATTCTATGGAATTAATTAGGTCAACCTATTTATGAAATAATTTTATAAATAATATAAATACAACTTTTAATCTGAATGAAATTCAATTAGTTTACTTAAAATGACTAATAAGATTATTTATTTTTTTGAAAAGTATTTTTTATGAAAAGTTGACATTTTTATGTCATATGAATTTATATTTCAAGAAACATATGATTAATGATAAATTATGTTTGATATTAATAATTTTTTGACACAAATTTAGTTGGAAAATGTTATTAAATAAGAATAATAATATTTAATAGTTGAACGTGTCATTTTCTGATAAAAATAGTTTTTCATTGTATTTTATGATTTTATTCAAAAGTATAATTTATAAATTTAAGAATTATAATTTCAAAATATGGAAATATTTGTTTGGATTTATAATAATAATATTATCTTAATATAAAATTTTGGTATTTTTCTAGAATGATTGATTTTTAGCTAAAAAATACGGTGTTTATGAAAGTTATAATTTTTATGAACTTATCATTATGTAAGTATATCCTAAAATTTTAGAAAACCTTTTAAGTAATTAAATAATAATATAAAGAATAAAAATATGAATTTTAAAATATTATTTGAACTTATAAATCCTATTCACAACTTTTTTAGAACTAAATAAAATGTTACATTAATAAAAAATCATTTTCAGTTTTTTCCTAGAAAAAATTATTTTCAATGGAGATCCGGTTTCGGATTAAATTGAAATCATAAAAACTTTTATTTTTTTACAATAAAAAAATTTATTTAATTAAAATTATAATCCAAGACAATTTTATCTTATATGTACATGTAAATCTTAATTTTTTTTTTCTAAAACAGTTTTTTACAAGATTAGCTGTGTCTATTTTAAAATTAAATTTTTACAAATTTATGATTTTTATTGGATAAAATTGTTTTAAAATTCTAAATTAGAATTATAAAATTAGGTAATAGGTTTAACATTAAATTTTTTAATTAAAATTAATTACTAAAGTTAGAAATTAATTTTCAAGGAAAAAAGTAAATTTGGGTAAAAGCTATATGTTTAAACCAAAAGCCCTAAAATGCTCAAATTTTTCTAAAAAGGGGTATTTTTGACATAAAATTACTATAACCACATCGTTTGACCATTTTTTCTTATTAAACTTGAATATAAACCTATATTATTGAAAATTTAAGGCTTACTTCTAGAACTACCATTCTCCTCACTTATTAAAGTTTAACATCCCCACCACTTAAAGAATCACACCTCCAATGGATTTATCCTTGATAATTTTCAAAATTTCTTCTCCCAGAATACTCTCCCTTGTTCAAAATCTTCTATTCACCATTATTTAACATAAGTCCATCATTTCCAAGGAGACATCTAAGGAAATTCAAGTCCTCAACATGAGTATTATCCACTACATAACTTTTCTTATTATTCAATTTAAATTAAATTTATTATACCAAACCTAATTTAATGATATTAGTATCATATATATATTTTAATGTTACTATATTAAGTTTATATCATTATTTACTCATATATCCCATATATAAAAAACAAAATCATTATCTGTGTTTACGTGCTTACTATCTCAACCATGAGAAAAATAATAATTTTTAATCCACACCAATAATTTATCATACATAGAATGGATTTAATGATGGAATATTAGGTTTATTATATAATTAATGTTGTTGTATGACAAACTGGAGAACCAATTATTGATTTTATCAACAAAAAATCCTTGTTAATTTAATAGTTTATAATAAGCATACTAAGTGGATTATCCATTTTTAAATTGTGAAATATTTTAATATCCATTACTTATTATAATAATTCTATAGAATTATTATATATAACAATAATAAACACTAAATAATATCATAATTATTTTGGTATAATTATATTGCAACAAAAACACTTCATAATCATTCATTAAATCAGGGTATATTAATGTTTGGGCCAGTTTGACAACCTACTTGAACAATACTTTGAATTTATATCGTGAATGACTATGAGAACATAATTAATTGAATAATATAACAAAAATATGTAAATAATAATTTTTATTATTGATATTTTATATCAATAACTAATTCATCATTTAATAAAACACCATTCAATCAGAAAGAATCACGGAAACATGCTTCTTATAAATTTCATCTTTAAGGATAAAGACTAAAACACTCTTGAAAGGAATTTTAAACGTTATAAATAATTATTATTCTTAACTAATCTTAAATTTAATGATATATTAATTATGAATTTTTTAATAATAATGAATACATACATTTCTATTATGAAACTAGTATAAACGATCAAAACTATAAACACTCGATATGAAAAATAGGAAGAATTAATGTAGAGAATGACTATTTTATGAAGAGAATGATTGAAAATGGTAATTATTAAGGATATGAATTATTTTATTAAGAAAATATATTTATTATAAATGAGTTTAAAGTATGTTCATTAAAGTAATAACAATAGGTAAGGGTTTTTGTTTCAAATTCATCTCTTTGAGACATATTTGGAATTATGTACCGAATTTAATTTATGTGAACTATATACTTACTTTTTGAGTTTTTATATCATGAATTATATTTTAATCTAGATATTTTATGTTCAACTACAAAACCTTTATTTCAAGGGGTTTACATTCAAAAAAATTCTAAAGACGTAAGGGTTTTCTTAGTCTAAATTCTGATTCTTTGAGACATAATACAATTTGTGCACCATGATTTTTTTGTATGTTGTATTAAATTACCATGGATATATTTTTATCATCCTAATTATATTTAATGGTATTTAATAGCTGAATTATGTTCCTTTATTCAAGTGTCTATCTATTTAGTTGTTTCCCTAGTAGTGAGGATTTTTGGTAACTCAATTTTTCTTGACTGAGTTATGATCTTTATTTAAAATTATTTCATATAAGTTTGGTACATAATATTCTTTGATTGTATTATATAGTATTCTATAATTGTTTTTTTGGATATACATTAATACCACATAAAATCTTTGATGAATGTTCCTAATTTCATAGGTTATGTTCTTTTACATCCATCCACCATTATTCTCTAGATGAATTACGATAATTTTATTCTAATATTTACTTATTCTTATAACTATTTCTATATATGGTGTGAAAATAAAATTTTATATAATTTATATTGGATTATGTTCACCTATTAATAATTTATTCTACTAACATAGATAAAATTATCGACATTCTTTATATTGTTATTCCATTACAGATGATTATTATAAATTTGAAAATATATTTATTAAGTATACACCTTCTTATTATGGATGGATTATAATATTGTTATAAATTTTATTAAAATGAGGAAAATTATTGTAATTATTGATGATTATTTACTATTAAATGAGGTTGATCATGTATTTATATTTTATATGTTTCATTATATGAATAACCATGTTTTTATTCAGCAAAAGGTTCCTTAGGGAATTGAATGAAAAGTATTGTTGAATCTTATAGTGAATTAATTTGACTTAATATAGTGATGGGTGGGGCTTATAATTATATATCCCTTCAAGGCATCGACATCTCTCATGAGACAAAACAAGTTGGGTATGGTGTATACCTATTCCTATAACAAGAGAGTGTTTAGAAACAAGGCCTTAACAATATGTTTTTGATGTCTTACATTATGCATTCCATTAGTATGAGATCAGTATTGTTTATATCCAAATTTTCATTTGGTTTCATGTATATAGAAATCTCTTAGTTTCAATTTGATTAAAGATTCTTGTTGTTTACCTATTCCTTCCAAAATATTTATGCCATGTTTTTCCATAATAGCTTTAGTTGTATATTTTTACTTACTGAGCATTTTATATATCCCCTTTATTAAGTTTCCATTCCCTATGTTATAAATAAAATTAGTACAAATTAAATGTTCTTAGGGATATAAAATTTGAAAGAATTTAAGGGATATTTTGAAGAATTATCAGGAATTAAGTTGTTTATTATATATAATGGAAAAATTATAGATTTGTTGATAAAAAGATAGGCTTTATTAGTTTATGTTTTTTCCAAATTCTCTAAATCCGTAAAACTAAAAATATAATTCAGATGTAAGATATTCAATAATTAATATTGATTTTTTAATTAAGGATAGATATATCAATGCTTTTATAGCTGATATCAAAGTGAGTATGTCATGTACATATTTAAGGCACCAGATCTGGGATTGTAGGTTTGAGGTGTCTAAGTTGGTATCAAAGGAACAATTTTTATAAATTTATAGAATATTATGTTTATTGATGATAATTTAAGGTCTGATAGGTTAATGTTGATCACAATTTCAAAGGTATTAATAATCCTCTGGGATTGTATATGATTTAACATTAAGTGAACAATTTACTTTTTTATTTAGAGATTAAGATAAGAGAAGTTTAGTGAAAATACTAGGAATAAGTCTACGTGTAAGATAAAGTCCTAAAGTTTTGGTAAAGTCTTGAGTATGTGGTTTTGATATCAATTATATCTTTTTCTATATACTGACACGTGGATGTGGCAATAAGATAGATGCTAGGGGTAATCACCTTAAAGAAGGCTGATTGAGCATTGACTAAATCATCACTATGGTACATAGTGAATGGGATTAAGACTCCACACTTGTATAGAAACTACTAGGTGATATTAATTGGAAAATTCACATTATCATTATGAACCATTATTAGGGATTTGAAATTGTTTGGGTTAGAAAACCTAATTGAAAAATTACTATGGATTGTCAGGTGTTGAATAAAGAGTGTAATATATTTATCCAAAAGTAACATATGTTAAAAATAAAGGTTTCATAAGGGATGCAATATTTATATTGATTTTTTATATTAATAATTTTGATATTATTATAGCAATTTTGGTTTTATTATCTGGTTGAAATAGGACCATGAAAATGAAACTGAGAAAGGTATGCACTTAGAAATAACTACGTCTTATAATATAATAAGGGAGCATACTTAAATGTATTAGAATGTTATTATTTTCTTAATATGATGCAAAAAAACGAGTTTAATAGTCTTACTTAGTGATATTTATATTTAAATAATCGTAAAACTCTTAACTATTCTCATTAGTGAGTGATATTTATCGAGGACATTACCGTATTTCTTAAAATTTATAAGGACTATGTGAAAAATATAAAGATTTTTCTTTTTTATTTTTGATTTAAAATTATGAAAACATATATTAAATTGTATTAATAACCTTGAAAAAGTGATTTTATGGAAATGTTATATTTTTGGGGATAACTATTGTAGAAAAAATGATTAAGGGATGGAGAACTATATAATTTAAAATAAGATTGATGTTGTTATAATAAAGAGTGGTTTGATTTTGAATAAGTATGTTATATGGTATTGGTAGCCTATGGATTGATAATTGATTCATGATATTTTTGGTGAATTTTATCACATTTTTAGTATTATGAGATAAATTGACTAGTTTGTGACTTTATAACCTAGTGATTAATACATTCAGGGGGAAAAGATAGGGTTAGTTTTTTAATGAATATATAATCCTGTTGTGGTTTAATGTATTGATGATTCAAATGGTTTTGGAAAAGGTATGTCATTCAGATTATGTTATTAGTGTATATAAACAGTTGTTTATATGATTATAGGAATGATTAATGTTTTTTGGGGAAGGAAAAGTTGGATTTTTAGATCATAGATTTCAATGATTATTGGGTTTAGAATATTTTAAGAAATTTCATTGTAATTTTGGATCTATATTTTAAGTATTATGTTAAAAATTATGAGAGAACCCATCTCAAAGTTACATAGGTTAAAACAAGAATGATATATGTTAAACTGAGAGTGATATTGGTTAAACTGCATCTGATAGTTTTTGATTTGTAGGAACTATATGCTAACTTGAAAGTGTTATAATATGATAATCCTTGAGGTTAAATTTTATTATGGTTATTTATTATAGTTAACTTATAATTATCATCACCCATGTTAAATATTTTTTTATTAATAAATGAATCTTGAAGGAATCAAGTTAATAGGGGACACCATGTATATTGTGGAAACTCTCCAAATGAACAACCTAATAGGATAAGGGTTGGAGTAAGAAATATTATGATTATTCCAAAATAGATATTAATTATTATGATTAAAAATTTGAATATATTTGAAACCCTAAACTCAAAAATAATATAATGATGGAATCTCATATAAATTTAGGTTACCATGATGATACAAAAAAGAAGATTCAATCTCCTCCTTATAAAAAATGTGAGAAGAAGCACCCACTAAAATGTCTTCAATAATATAGAAGATGTTTTATGCATGTAAGAGGATGAAATAGAGAAAAAAGAGTTTGGTTAACATTATGGATAAATAAAATGAGTTTCCTAGTCATTCTTAAGTTATTAAGGTTGACACATCATTTGAAAATATATCTTCAGGTGTATCTATCTTTTAGATACCCTTGAAAAGTTTTATTAGTAAGTGATAATTAAAACTATGAGGAAATAATTTATTTGGGGGAGGATAATATAAAACAAAAATATCTAAATATTTTATTACCATTAAATAATTCAATTTTATTGATAGTTTTCTCCACACATGACACCAAAATTAAATTAAATCATGATATATTTAGATAAAATATAAATGTTTAAGTAGAACTATCAAAATCTATCCATTGAATAAGATAGAATTATTAGGAATAAATACTTTATGAAATATATATATAAATAAAATAAATTCTAATTTTAATATGAATGACATTTAATTAGTTTAACTAAAATGACTAATAAGATAATTTATTCTTTAGAGAATATTTGTTTTCTAAAAAATGGACTTTTTAGGTGATATATATTTATATTGAAAGAAAAATATGATTAATTTTGAATTATGTTTGATATTAACAATTGGTTAACATGGATTTATTTGGTAAATAATATAAAATAAGAATCATAACAATTAATATTTGAAAATGTCATTTCTAATAAAAATTGTTTTCATTATATTTTATGATTTTATTCAAAATATGATTTTATAAATTTTTAATTTTATTTTTAAAATATGAAAATCATATTTTTACTTATAATTACAATATTATCATAAGATTAAATTTTTGGGTTTTTTCTAGGAAGATTGATTTTTAGTGTAAAAATATGGTGTTTGCGAATGTTATAATTTTTATGATTTTGTCATTATGTAAGTGCATCCTAAAAGTTTAAAAAATATTTTTAGTAATAAATTATTTATTTAAGGAATAAAAATATGTATTTTAAAGTATTATTTGAACATATAAATCCTCTGTCAAACACTTTTAGAACTAATTAAATTACTAAATTTAATAAAAATTTATTCTTGGATATTCTTTTAATAAATCATTTTCAAGAGAAATTATATTTTGGATTTCCTTTAAAGCCTCAATAACTTTATTTATTTTATAATAAATACATTTAAGCCATTAAAATTAGTATCCAAGATAATTTTATCATATATGTAAATTTAAATCATCTAAAAATTGTTTTTATGTGATTAAGTGTGTTTATTTTAAAATTAACATTTTAAACATTTTGAAATTTTATTTGATAAAATGATTTTAAAATTTAAAATCAAAAGTACAAAATTAGGTAAATGGGTCAATCTTAGTCTTTTTCATTAAAATTAGTTACTAATGTTAGCAATTAATTACCAAGGAAAAAGTAAATTAGGGCGAAATTTAAAAGTTAAAAAAAAAGACATTAAACACTAAAATTTGTCTAAAAAAGTTATGTTTGAGGTGAATTTTAACCCAAAATCAATATAATATCCTATTTATTTTCATTTTTATCCTTTTTCTCATGAATAATATCCTTACATTACTGAAAATGTAATGACAACTCCCAAAACTATCCTTCTCCTCACTTATAAAAGTGTAACATATACACACCTTCAAGACCTAACATCCCTTAAAATTTATATTTTAAAATTTTCTAATTTGATAATAAAATAACTATCTCCCATTTTTGAATTTTGTTCACTATTAGTTATCATAATTCATTCATTTTTAAGGATACTTCCAAGGAAAATTAAAGTCCCCGACATTAGTATTAACAACTATTTAGTTGTTCTTATTTATTATGATTAAACTTTATTCTAAAAAACTAATTTTATGATATTAGTATCATTTATATACTATAATTATACTATTTTAATGGTATTATAATTGTATACTCATATATCCCATACATTAAGTAAAACAAAATCATTGTCTGTGTGTACATGAAGACTACCACCACCACGAGGAATGAAATTTATTTTTCATCACCAACCATCATTGATGTTTCTTAGAATATATTTAATGAGGGAATATTTTGTCTAGGATATCATTATGGATCTAGTATAAAAAATTAGAGAACCTATTAATGACATGATTAAAAAATGATCATTTATAATTAAATTGTTCAAAATAAATGTACTAAGAGGATAATATTTTATTGAAATTGCATAATAGTTTATTCAAACTATATAAAATTTTAGTATCAATTAATTATTATTTTACTAATTTAAAATTATGATATATCTGGTCTCGCACAAATTTACCCAAGATTTTAGGGTTAAGTGACCGCTTGTAGTTTAGCTTGGGTTGCTGAATCCTCAGAGACCTAAGAAGTTTTTTATAGACACGTACATTCTATGGATTGGTTTTGGATATTAAGTGTAAAAAGTTGGGTTTATTTTAGGTAGTTTTAAGTTAACACTATGTGACTTAAGTGAAATCAAATTATGATAAGGGTTGATCCTAGGTTATTACAAGGGGTGTATTTGATGAAATTATTTTTTAACGATTTCAATTTTGCATATTCTAGATGGGTTTATTCAAGAAGATCAAATAACTTCATCACTTACTGGTTTTATAAAAACACACCATAATACTAATCACCTATAAACATGGAGGATGAAATTTATGATCACTACAAGTTAATGGTTTGTATTATCACTTGAGGTATGTGGCCTTAAAATTCAACAAGGACGAAGAAGTTTTAAAATCATCAAATAAAAATCTCAAATAAAAGAAGTGATTAGAAATTAATGGGGTGATAAATAACATCAAATCCATACCCTTTATACTCCCTTGTATTAACCCTTAATTGGGTTATCCCTCCATTGATTATATGGTTTCATTGGAAGCGGGATGTAGACTCATGAGGGAGGAAATAGAGAAGTAAAAAAACAACAATGAAATAACGATCACTCCATCGTTGTGTGATAATTTCACAAGGTTTGATGTGAATAATTCACACCTTGACTGAACGATATCAACATGATTTGAATAAGAACAAAATAAGAGGATAAGAAGAACTTTTATTAAGAAACTAATATGAATTAGAATAACCTACATGAGAAAGACAAACTCAAGGCAACAAAATCGCAGCATAACATTAAAATTAAACAAAGCACCAAATATGATTAAATCCTACAACAAAACTTCCTTAAATATGAATTTTGGGAACCTTGGGTCGATCCTCCAATAGTGAAAGTCGTCCCACTTGATTATGGTAGGCTTAGGGTGGTGGAAACCTTGTGGAACTTGGACTTTTCCACTCTTGACCCGAGGTGGCATCCAGATTGCATCCACTTAAGAGAAGAACCTAAATGATCTTCTAGATGGCCGAATTGGAGTGGAAAATAGAAGAGAAAAAATAATCACATTATTTCTATTAACTCTACAAAATTGAATCCCAAAATAATATGTGGTTTTCGAGATATAATTAAATTGGTGGAATGTTTTTCTGAGCCACAGAATCTGGCTAAGAATTTCATCTTCCACTTGGACTACCTAGAACTCTATTAAAACATACGAATTATCTATTTTAAATGTTTTATTAAATTTTACCCATGAGTTAATATATCTGAAGTTAAATTTTTTGAATCATTGGGCTTGTATCTGGGCTGCTAATGATTCTATATTGGGCTGCTATCCAGTTAACTTTTCCCAGAATGTGTTGGCATGAAATCCCATTTTGGTGGTCTTACAATGTGAATCTTAAAGTGATAAAAAATCATTAATTTCTCCTTATATAATGATATACTTGAAAGTAAAATATGAAAATAAAATCAATACCATTTTTTGTTTTAGTAGGTGTTAAAAATGTACCATGTTGTTGTGCATTTTAAGAGGGAATTACAATCATAATGTGAATTAATGTTCAAAGTATAAAATGAACTGAAATGGTGTTTATGAATAATAAAGAACAATAATATTATATATATTAACAATGAAAACTATCCTCATTCAGTGGCTAATCACACCCCCAAATTGAGTTTTTCTAGTCCCGAGCAAAATATATCTCAAAAATGTGAAATTTGAATTCCCTTTTCCAAAAACATTTTAACAAACAATGATCACCATTAACCATTATATCTAAAAACTATGAAACCCATCAAAATATTTTAATACAAGACAATTTCATAAGTATATCCCAATCCCAATCCCATTCCTTTGTTCGAATTCATCGCCATATTTCATCCAATATTAAGTATGAGGATGTGTTGTGTATCACAGTAGACATGGGGGGTCCATCTTTATTCAAGGGGGAAATGACAGAAGCACTAGGTGGAATCATATTTAAATATTAAGATGAGTATTATTTTTTTGAAATATTTCCATGGTAATTGAAGTTGAACTCAAAAGAGTCAACCCATGTAGTGAGACTTTGCTGATGACTCCCAGGCTCAAAGACCTTAGGGCACCAAGTGAAGCCCACATACTTGGGAATCATCTCGAGTTAACTTAATAAAAAAAGTCAAATTAACACAAATAGAGATAAAATTACTATCTCTAGGCCAGAAAACTATATAGTCATGATCCCAAAGTGCTGAAATCCACGCATTAGGTCATTTCATTTCTCTACGCGCAAATTTATTATTTTTTTGATTTTTTATTGAATGATAATATTAAAACTAAAATGATCACCAAACTTATGATATTTATTTGGGGAACCCCATGAACTCAAACTAATACCCCACTATCCAAAGGATGTGCGTTGTGATCTCTTTTTTCTCTTTGAATGAAAATATAAACAATAAAATTTAACATTAGACAACCACACTTTCCAAAATCTATGCTCAAGAAATTATACCTGGATTAAAATTAGAATCGGGGTATGCTAAATTATTTGATATTCAGTTTCAAAGTGTGCAACGTGTATTATCATGTTCATGGTTAAAGAAATTTTTCCTTCCACACATTTTATTATGCACACTAAATTAATTAATTTTTTTCATTCTTTTCACCCCCCAACTTAGAATAACACTATCCCCAGTGTTTAAAGAAAATAAAATTGAGAAGGGGGTAGAGGTAGATGAGAGGATTTCTAAAAATAATTTGAAATATGAAGATCATGTAATGAATTCACATGGTGGTTAAAGTTTAATTTCTTACTGCTCCAATTTAGTCCTTTGATATCCATGTCACTTGAAGAGTTCCCTAGTGGAAAAAGGAAAAAACAAACAAAGAAAACAAAACAATATATATAGATATATATATTTATTCATATAATAAATAAAATAAAATATAAGTATATATACAAAAATTATAGAATAATGAAGCACTATAATCTATAGGTCATTGGCAAGCGTGTGCCACTACCCCCTTTGGTCCCGGGCTTGATTCCCCATAGCTTTGCTGGTTATGACAGGTTTTGACCCATGACCTATGAGGTGTACTTTTTTTATTTTTTTTAATTATAATTTTTTTATATTTTTATATTAACCTACAAGAACATAAAAATAAAATAAAATAAACTAACGATACATTGTCTTCTTCTTAAATTTCCGTGTAAGGTATTGCTAATGAATCACACCACGTGACATAGATGAATATGGAGCTCCCCTTTCATACACATCCATAATCAAAATAGAAGAACAAGTCAACAATATTTTTTTTTATATTTTTCTAAATATCAAAATGATTCACTAATCCTATTTGAAAAATAAAGATGATTAAAAAAGAATGGAAACATGAAAACCACGGGTTGCCTCCCATGAAACACTTTTGTTTAACGTTGTTAGCCCGACATGGATCCTAAATTTATCAATTTTTTCTTAGTTCATAGGTTGTATCAGTTAACTCAACCTATGTTTCCTATTTATTGAATGATTCAATGAATGGTTTTTACCTAAGACCAATAACCTTAAAAATGTGACCACTTGTGGGATCTTGAATCTCTACTGCCCCATGGCAGTATACATGATGCACTATGAATGGACTTGACCATCTAGACCTTAACTTTCTGGGGAGTAAATGATGTTTTGAACTATACAACAACACAGATTTTCCTAGTTCAAATTGTTTAACTTTGATATTCCTAGATTGGTAGTCTTGAACTATAGATTTATTTATTCTTGAATTTTTATAATCCCTCATCCTAAGTTCCTCAAGTTTATTACGATCTAATTTTCTCTTTTCTTCAGCCAAAGAAATGTAGAAATTCATTTTTTTGATTCCCAAAATTCCTTATGATCAACTTAAAATAGTAAATGGCATGATTTTCCATAAACCAAACTATATGGTGACATGCCTAGGATGGTTTTTAATGTTGTACGATATTCCCAGAGAGTATCAAAGAGTTTCTTGGACCAATCTTTCCTAGCGGGATTAACAGTTTTTTGAAGATTATGCTTAATCTCCCTATTTTCTAACTCAGATTGACCATTGGTTTGAGGATGGTATGTAGTGGAAAATTTATTAGGAATCCCATACTTAGACATGAGTGAAGAGAATTGGAGGTTGCAGAAATTGGTTCCTTAATCACTGATTATAGCCCAAGAAATTCCAAATTGAGAAAATATGCGCTCTTTCAGAAATAGGATCACAACATGATGGTCGTTGGACATGGTGGGAATGGCCTCAACCCATTTTGAAACATAATCAATAGCTATGATAATTTAGAGGTTTCCCCTAGAGTTTGGGAAGGGTCCCATGAAATCAATTCCCCACCAATCAAAGATTTCAATGAGGAGAATGGGAGTGAGGTGCATTTGATTCATTTTGGTATGGATCATAATTGTTGACACCGAGGAAAGAAATTTCATAATTAGAAGGAATCCCTTTTGAGGTTAGCCCAGTATAAACCACTTTAGTCGACCTTTGTAGGGGTTTTATTTGTGGAAAAGTGGCCTCCACATGCCTCTGCATGACAGAATCTTAGAATGGATTCTTACTGAGACTTAGGAACACATATCTTAATGATTTGATTAGGAATAAACTTGATGAGGTAAGGATCATTAAACACATACTGTTTCACATCAAAAAATGAATTCCCTCTTATCTTGGGTCCTGATAATTTTTGGAATATCACCCATAACCAAGTGGTTTTCTATGTCAGCATACCATGGGAAATCACTCACAGAATAGAGGTGCTCATCATGAAATTAATCAGACACAGAAAGGTGGTGTGAGTTTTCTTTGAATTCCATCCTAGAGAGGTGATCAACTACAAAATTTTCAACACCCTTTTTATCCTTAATGTTTAAATCAAACTCTTGAAGAAGAAGGACCCACCTAATCAATATATCCTTAGAGTATTGCTTTTGGAAAAGGTATTTTAGGGCTGAATGGTCAGTGAAGACAATGATGAGTGATCCTAAGAGATAAGACCTGAATTTATCTAAGTCAAAGACAACATAAAGAAACTCTTTATCAGTGGTTGTGTAGTTTATTTTTTCATCATTTAGATATTTTCTTGCATAAGCAATGACACATGGAGTTTTCTCACACCGTTTTCCTAAGACTGCTCCTACAGTGAAGTCATTTTCATCACACATGAGATCAAAAGGAAGCTTCCAATTTATATATTTCATGATAGGTGGAGAGATTAGAGTTGACTTGAGTGTAGAGAATGATTCCTCACAACTTTATATCCGTAAAAATGGAGCATCTTTCACCAATAGAGCACAAAGTGGTCGAGAAATAGAACTGAAATTCCTAATGATCCTTCTATAGAAACCAGAATGTCCTAAGAAGGACCTCACTTCTTTAACAGTTTTAGGAGATGGAAGGTGAAAAATTATGTTGACCTTTGATTTATCAACTTATATCCCTCTACTAGAGACCAGATGGCCTCTAACAAGTCCTTCCTTTACCAGAAAATGGCTTTTCTACCAATTTAGGATGAGATTCGTCACCTCACATATTGACAAAACCCTTTCAATATTTAGAAGGAATCCCTCAAAAGTATCCCCGTATATGGAGAAGTCATTCGTGAAGACCTATAAACAATCCTCCACCATGTCTGAGAAGATTTCCATCATACACCGCTGGAAGGTACCAGGGGAATTACATAACCCAAAGGGCATGAATTTGAAGTAAAATGTGCCGAATGGACAAGTGAAGGTTGTTTTTCTTTGATCCTCTAAGGAGACCTCGATTTGATTATACCCAGAAAATCCATCTAAGAAGAAATATAATTGATGACTCGCCACTCGCTCGAGGACTTGATCAATAAAGGGAAAGGGGAAATGGTCTTTCTTGGTATAGGAGTTGAGCTTCCTATAGTCAATACAGACTCTCCATCCACTACTAACCCTTGTGGGGATAATTTCACCATCCTCATTGGTGATCACAATGATTCAAGTCTTATTTGGGATAACTTGAATTGGGCTTACCCAATCACTCTCAGCAATGACGTAGATGATACCCACTTTCAATAACATAAGAAGTTCTTTCCTTACCACATCCATAAGAATTGGATTGAGTCTTCTCTGATGTTGACGACCTGGTTTAGATTTTGATTCAAGAATAATTCTATGAGTTCTAATGAGTTGGATAATCCTAGGAATATCAGAAAGGTTCTATCCAATTGCTTTCTTATGCTTTCTTAGAACATCCAGATGCATCATCTCGTGATTGGATTAAAGAGAGGAAGAAATAAAAACAGGAATGGATCAATTGTCCCCTAATACTGCATACTTGAGTGATGAAGGTAGGATTTTAAATTTGAGATCATATTGGTTATCACTTTACAAGAACGGATGGGACTTTGTATTGAACTCAGTTTCTTTGTTCATATTTCTTGCCAGAATTGGTTCCTTGTGAACAAAATTGTTATCCACTAAATTGGCCAGATCAGGGTCATGAATGGGTATGGACTCAATGTTATTTATTTCTCCCATGGTATCATTAATTGGTGATTTAATAAAATTATCAATAGATCTATCTGAAAGAGATTCAATACATGGAGACAAATTTCCCTCATGTTAACAAAGAAAATCAATCCCTTCTTAACTAAAACATCCTTCAGTAATTCCTTGATGTTCCTCGAGTTCACTATCAACACTACCAATACAATTAAACTCATGTATCTCCACATCATCCCCAATTTAAGAGTTTTCATTTTATATTTTCAAGTCTAGATTCATGTTCCCAAAGGTTATTTTCATGATCCCATTTCAGAATCAGATAACATAATTGATTATTGCATGGAAGGGATGACTAAGGATAATTGGGGTTTTCTCCCTATGACCTAATCTTAGGTGATTGTCAAGGACAATGAAGTCATCTGGGTAAATAAAATTTTCAACTTTAACCAAAAAAATCCATTAAGCTCCCCTTTAGAATGCGAACACTACGATCAACAAGCTGAAGAGTGATAGATGTGGGTTGGAGTTATTTGAGCCCTAATTGACAATACATATAATAAGGAATAAGATTCACACTAGCTCCCAGATCACAAAATTCTTTAACAACTTTGTTCTCTATTAACACAACATTGATGTATGGACATCCTAGATCTTTAAACATTTTAGGAATGGTTCCTTGAATGGTGGTACTCACATTAGCATCCAAAAGGACTTGGTATTTATGTGAAAATTTCTGTTGAAAAGTGAAAAAGTCATTAAGGTACTTTGAGTAGGCATGAATGGTTTGAATTGAATCTAAAAGGGGGATTCTCAACTTATCTTGAGAGAAGATGTTCCTCAAGGTTTCATTCTATTTTGGTTTAGATTTTCCTCTCATGCATTGAGGGAATGTAGCAGGTTGTTTGATTGTTTGGTGTGGTTATAGTTCCTTCACTTTCTTATTGGGGTTTTCAGAATCTATGAGTGGTTCTTCATAAGTTTCATGCGTTGTCAAATATTATAATGGTTATGTAATGGCTTATTTAGGTTTCTCAATGGATTTCCCACTTTTTAAAACAGTTAATGCTTTGATTTGTTCATGAGAGTTTTGTGTGTAACTAGATTCTCCCCTTCAATTTGAGGATGGTACCGCCTGAGTAGGCATGGATTCCTTCCCAGTTTTAATGATTTTTAGTTCATGTTAAAGTGATGAGACTTATGAGTTCATTTTCTCTATTTGTTTACACAACTGTTCAAGGACTGGTAGAGGGGAAAATTGAGTAGGGGGTTGTGCATGTTGGTTTATCCAAGGAGGATACTTTGGTTGTTGGATTGGTTGTTTCATGGGTTTCTGGATGGGTTGTTGGTATTTTATAGGAGGGTGTTGGTATTGGACTGGTTTTGGTTTGAATTGGTTATGGTTTTAAAAATTTTGTGGAGGGTTTGGGTTTGGTCCTTCTGGCTGGCTAGGTTATTGGTTGGGTTGTTGGTTATCTTTCCAATGGAATCCTGGATGGTCATTGTACCTTGGATTGAAAGTACTTTGGTATTGGGGATTTTTAAAGTTTCGAGCATTGACCTCCACTAGTGGTCCTCCTAGAAGAACATCTTTAATGGAAGATATGGTTGGGAAGTTGTCAATCTTGTGGTCATGCTTTTCACAAATTGTGGAAACAAGGTCAACAATTTGAATTTCATGGACCTTCCTAAGATTTATCTCCTTGACCTTCCTAGTGAGTACAAAAATTTTATCCCTAAGTCTTTCCTCCTCCCAAAGTGTGTGAATTCCACCATATTTGAGTGTATTCTCATAGTAAGGTGATGTTCCCCATGTTTGGTTTTGTTCGACAAGTCCTTCTAGATACTCGTAAGCATCATTCAGGGCTTTGTTTTTGAAGGTCCCATTACATATCATGTCCATGAATTGTTTGTTTCCTGGACCCAACCCTTCATAGAAAATTTGAACTTGTTATGGGATTGAAAATCCATGGTGAGGTACCATGTTGAGTGTGTCTTTGACCATTTCCCATGTTTCATAAAAGGACTCCCATTCATTTTCAAAAAGTTTTGGATGATCTTTTTAAGTGAAATTGTTTTGTTATTGGGGAAGTAATTTTTGTAAAATTATCTTTAAAATTGTTCCCAGGAGTGGATTGATGTAGGTCTCAGATTTTTTAAACAAATCTTTGATCGATCCTATACTATGAAAGGAAATAGACTCATCTTATCTAACTCAAGTTGATGTGGTGGGAACCTGGTTTCAACAATGTCATTAAACTCTTTGACATTATGGTATGGCATTTCTGACTCTATCCCATGGAATCTTGGAAGGTGGTTTAGGGCACGAGGTTTGAAAACATTGTGAGTTTCTCCTTGGGCAACATTCCCGATTCATGAGGGTGCATTGGTTCAGGAAGGTGTGAGGTAGTCATTCATGGTTTGATGAATTTCATTCCCCAAGTTTGGGGCTGCATCATTTGGATTTCCATTTTGGTTCCCACCTGGGTTTATGAGTTGGTTTCTTTGAATAAATTTCATTGAAATGTGATCAATTTTTGACTCTAGAGTATTTGGAAGATTAGGATCTAATATGAAGAGTTTCCTTGGTGTACTTGAATTCCCAACCCTAGGACTATCCACCCTAACTAGATGGTTTTATTGTTCACGAGTGTAGGTGGACATGCACCAAAAGAAAAAAAACAAGAAAGGAAAAATATAGATAATTTGGATGACAATAGAATAAATGGGGGAAATTAGAATGGTTTTTTAGATGAGTTACTTGGGTCCCCGATAACGGCGTCAAAATTTGGTCTCGCCCAAATTTACCCAATTTTTTAGGGTCAAACGGTCGCTTGTAGTTTAGCTTGGGTTGTCGAATACTTAGAGACCTAAGAAGTATCCAAAACACACATAAATTATGTGGATTGTTTTTGGATTTTAAGTGGCCAAATTTGGGTTGGTTTTATATTGTTTTAAGCAAAAAATATGCGGCTTAAGTGAAATCAAATTATGAGAAGGGTTGATCCTAGGTTATTACGAGGGGTAGATTGGATGAAATTATTTTTTAACGATTTCAATTTCTTATATTCGAGATAGGTTAATTCAAGAAGATAAAAAAACCTCATCACTTACTAATTTTATACCAACACACCATAATAATAATCACCTATACACTTATAGGATCAAATTTATGATCACTCTAAGGTAAAGGTTTGTATTAGAACTTGAAGTATGTGGCCTTAAAATTCGACAAGGATGAATAAGTTTTTAAATCATCAAATAAAATATCAATTAAAAGAAGTGATTAGACATTAATTGGGTGATAAATAACTTAACATACATCCCCTTTATACTACCTTTTATCAAAACATAAGTGGGTTAGCCCTCTATTGATGATATGGTTTCAATGGAAGTGGCAAGTAGACTCATGAGGGATGAAATGGAGAAGTAAAAAACAACAATTAAATAAGGATCACTCCACCGCTGTGTGATAATTTCACAAGGTATGGTGTGAATAAATTAAAACCTTGAGCCAAATGTATCAACTTTATATGAATAAGAACATAATAATAGGAGAAGAAGAACTTTTATTAAGAAACTAAAATGAATTAGAACAACTTACATGAGAAAGACAAACTCAAGGAAACAAAATCACAGTATAACATTACAATTAAACAAAGCACCAAAGATGATTAAATCCTCCTACAACACTTCCTTAAATTGGAATTTTTTGAGCCTTGTATTGATCCTCCAATAGTTAATGTCATCCAAATTGATTATGGTAGTCTTAAGGTGGTTTAAAGTATGTGGAAATTGGACTTTTCAACTCTTGACCTGAGGTGGAAGCCAGATTCCATCCACCAAAAAGATTCGCCTAAATTAGCTTCTAGATGGCTAAATTGCTATGGACCACAAAATAGAAAAAATAATATGAATATCTCTATTAACTCTCTGTAAAATTTTAGCCCAAAATAATTTGTGGTTTCAGATATATGATTAAATTGGTGGGATGTTTTTCTGGGCCACAGAATCTTGCCCAGAATTTCATCTTCCACTTGGGCCACCTAAAACTCTATTAAAACATCCAAATTAGCTCTTGTCACTATTTGATGAAATGTTTCCCACTAGGCCCTCTATTTTTCAATGGGCTTGTTTATAGGCCAATAAAGGCTCTATATTGGGCTTCTGTCCAGTTTACTTTTCCCAGAATGTGTTTTCATGAAATCCCATTTTGGTGGTCTTCCAATGTGAATCTTCAAGTGCTCCAAAATCATTAATTTCTCCTTATAGAATGGTATACCTGAAAATAACATATGAAAATAAAATAAATACCATTTTTTATTTTAGGAGGTTTTCCAAAATGTACCATGTAGTAGTGCATTTTAAGAGGGAATTACAATCATAATGTGAATTAATGTTCAAAGTGTAAAATGCACTAAAATGGTGTTTATGAATAATAAAGCACATGAATATTATATATATTAAAAACTAATATTATCCTCATTCAATGGAATATCAATATCACACTAATAAAAAATAACTAATATCATTATGCTTCGGCTATGATTTTGTTACAACAAAACCACCCCATAACCATTCATTAAATTAGGTTATGTTCATGTTTTGGTCAGTTTAACTACCTAATTAATAAATACTATGAATTAATATCATAAATGACTATAGAAACATAATTAATTGAATAATATAAAATAAATGTGTAAATAATCATTATTATTTTTATTATGGATATGTTATATCAATATTTAATTTATCAATTAAGAAAACACGCTCTGATCAACAAGAATCACCGAAACATGCTTGTTATAAATTTTATATTCAAGGATAAGGACAAAAGAACTAATAAAAGGAATTTTAAACATCATAAATAATAATTAATAATACATAAAAATAAATTTAATGACGTATTAATGATTAAATGTAGAAGAATAATGAATACGAACACCACTATTATGAAACTAGTATAAGCAATCCAAACTATAAAAACTCAATGTCGAAAATTAAAAGACTTTAACAGAGAACGAATATTTATGAATATTATGAATGAATATGGATATGGTTATGGTTATGAATTAAGTGACTAAGATAACTATTTTTGTGATACTGGAGGTTAAATTGCATTCATAAAGTTCAATCCAAGACAAAATGGTTTTCTTCTAAAATTCCCCTATTTGAGACATGCTTTGTATTATGCAGGTAATTTCATTTATTTGGTGTATATAATTCCTATTTGAGATGTAATATCATGAAATATCTTTTAATCATGGAATTTCAAGTACAATTACTATCCCTCTCTTTTTAGAGGTTTAGATTCAAAAGTTTATAAATCTAGAAGGGTTTTTTTAGTCTCAATTATGATTATTTGAGACATAATGTATTTTGTTCACCATGTTTTATTTTTATGGTATGTTCACTAACTATGGATATATTTTTATAATAATTATTGTATTACATGGTATTTTATATCTAAATGATGTTCCCTTATTCAAGTGTCTATTGATTCATTTGTTTCCCCAATAGTGGGGATTTTTGGTAACTCAATTTTTGTTCATTAAGTTATGATAATTATTTGATCTTATTTCATATAAGTTTGGTACATTGTATGTTTTAAATATATTATGGTATTATTTAATTTTTTTATAGGGATATACATTCCTATCACATTAATACTTTGTAAAATGTTTCTCATTTCTTGGGAAATATTCTTTTACAAATATCCACCTTCTTTCTATGGATGGATTATGATTTTTTTATTCTGACATTGAATTAGCCATATACTTATTAATATACATGGTGTGAATATAAAATTTTAAATAATTTATATAGGACAATTTTCACCTAGAAATAATGTTATTCTATTGACATGTGGAATTTAATGGCATCATATATATTATTATTTCAATATAGATGATTTTGGTAAGTTTAGAATATATTATTCAACCATCCACCTTATTCATCTGGATTGGTTATGATCATGTTATCCCTTTTATTGAAATTTTGAAAAGTACTGATATTATTGAATATTATTGAATTTTAATGAAGTTTTATCATGTATTGATATTTTTTATTTTTCATTATACAGAATGCCGAATTTTTATTTAGCAAGAGGTTCCTTAGGGAATTGTATGAAAATTATTGTTTTGTATTATGGTGAATTAATTGGACTTAATCAACAGATATGTTGAGACCATAATTATATATTTCCTCGATGTGTCAATAGGTTTCATGAGTCAAAATTGGTTGGGTGTTGGTGTATACCTCTTTCCATAACAAGACACTATATCGGAACAAGATATTGATAACATGTTTTTGATGTACAAAATTATGAATTCTATCTTTATGAGATCAATATTATTAATATACATGTTTTCATTTATAGTCACATATATAAAAATATCTTAGTTTCATGTTTATAATGGATTTATGTTGTTTACTTATTCCCACTATAAGATTTATGCCATGTTTATGCCATGATTTCCATAGTTTTATGTTTTCTATTACTAAGAGTCTGATTTCAACCTTTTCTTATGTTCCCATTCTACAAGTTATGAATAAAATTAGTACACATGATATGATTTGAAGGATAACATGTGAGAAATAATTTATTGGATATGTTGAATACTTATCATTAATTAAGTAGTTTCTTATATATAATGAAAAAAATTTCTGTTAGTTTAGAAAAACATAGGCATTATTAGTTTATGTTTTTTTCATAATTATATAAATATATAAACCAAAAAAGATAATTTTGATGTAATATATGAAATAATAGTTATTTATTTTTTAATTAAGGATAGTTATGTCTAGGATTTTACAACTTTTATCAAAGAGAGTATGTAATGTATGTGTTTAGAGAACCCAATTTGGGAGTGTGGATATGGGGAATCTCAATAAATTTTTATTTCTATAGACAACATGTATATTCAATTAAAAAGTACACTTATTATTAACTATGAATATACACACCCCTATATGGATCTATATCTATGCGCCTAATACAGTCTATCAACTAGAGGCATCTGTGTCTTATTGATAAAGATCCTTTGATTTCTGTACACTTTGACACCAACCTATCTTTAAAATATGATATGTGGTAATTCCCTACATACATTTTCCATCTCATTATTACTTATTCAAATCCTTGATACATGATTTAAAAAACCCATAATCCAACTATTAAAGTGGATTCAGAACCCTAGATGTTACACACTTGTGCTTCGTGATGGTATTTAGAGAAAGTATTTGACATCTTTTCATTGAAATTTTGAATGATCCTTATCGTGTGACACTAAACCCCATGAAACAGTGGTCAAATATTCATAAAAATAAACAAGATACTCCCTTTTTTTCTTATTTAGTTTATTCAAGCGATGGTCCCCTCATTCACATCGAGTTTTACCTTTCCATTTTTAGATGTATTTTCCCAGACATTTGGTAAAAATTTAATAACCATAAATATAAGATTCATTTTTCCATATTTCATAGCCTAAAAATTACATATTAAAGGGAAATATATTTTTCTAGGTTGAAAACCCATTAAGGGTGGTCTTGGAAAAAAGTTGAGTCTCGGCTTATTGGACACACACACCATATGTGGTATGGAAAAAATGATCACTCAAAGTTGGAAATACACAAAACTTTTTATCTTAAAAAATCATAAAGGTAGACCTAAAAAAGATCTAAGTTATGACATCAAAATATTCCCACATATGCTTCTTAGGAAAAAAATATTCCAATATAATAAAAGACACAAAGATTTTGGGGTAAAAAATATGACCCCAAAAAATTAAACCTATAATTTCTAGACCCCCTAGTTTAGTAAAATATATATTATTCAGATATTACTTTATCTTTAACATACTAGTAAAGATAATCCACATAAAATGCATAAATACATCACTTAAGGGTACTCTAACCCTTTTAAAAATGGGAACTCTCATTCCAAATTCCCCTTTGTGATCCTCGTCACATTGAGTAATCCAAACCATACATCCAATAAACCCACTACAGTGTTATAGTGGTGGTGTCTATACCCATAAACATATGTGATCCATTCCCAAGAAGAAATAATTAATCCCAATGGACCTACTCTATAGTTATGGTGATGGTTTATATTCTTATACCCATCTGTGATCCATGTATAAGAGATAATTTTGGACTCATGTATTCAGGAACCACATTTGAAATTATCATATTGAAATTTAATGTTAAAATGAATTCATATTATCTTAACATTGACTTTAAAGATTTTATTGGTTATTATAAAATGATAATTACAGTGGATCATAAAATCATGGAATAGAAAAATAACTGAGGACATTTTTTTCATTCATCAAAATTAATAGAAGAGGAGTATTCATAGGCCAAAGTCTATCTTTATAATAGAGGTACTCTATAAAATTATTTAATATAAGTTTAATTTAAAGGGTTATTTTTAGTAAATCATCTATATTATGTTGAAGTTTAGAAAAATATATGGTTTCAAACACTTTAACAAGGTGAATATTTTCCACTACAATGCTAACAATGCCACAAAACGTTTTTATTTTATTTTATTGAAAATCCACTTTGAGGGTAAGTGGGAACCTACAAAACATCCTCCATCAACAAGTCACACCCATTCAAAAACATGCAATACATAGTTTAAAGTTAAATACATAAAACATCACCCTTCATCACACTGAGCCCTCATATTCCAAAATTCAAAAGAACCATCATCATAAAAAATCCCAATGTGTGTGGAATTGTCCATGAAACTAATGGTGATCTTGTAATAACTTCTTACCACAATCCAAATATTGTTGAAGAAGGATTACCCCAAGGGTCCCTTCATCAATTTACCATTGATGTTATGAAACATATTTATATAATAAGACTCCACTTGAGACATTATAGCATGGTTGTAAAAGGATTGTGCTATTAATATCACACTCAAAAGATTTTATTGTGATGATTTATCTTTATCTAACTATTGATTTATCTTATTCATAAAAAAATATAAAATTAGGAAATCAATTCTAGTGTATACCATTATTTTAACATTCAGTGAACCCTATGGAACTATGAAAACAAGTCTTCCAGAGGAGTCTCTAAGACTAACCTCTATATATCCCCTTAGAAAAAATGATTGGTGATACAAAAATTAATTTGATCCTCAAGATATGATTTAGATCCCATAAAAAGAGGGAGTATGTACTTGGGGAATAACTTGCTTATTTAATGTTTAATCTCAACACCCCTTGATGGAATTTGTCCAACACTGACATATGTTCCCATGACCTCCACTGACTAAGATGTCAAAACATCAACATATCTAATTTCAAGGACTTGGACGAGCATCACTAAAATAAAAACCTAGAGTGTTTTTGATGACAATCAAAGATATAATATAATTATAAATTTTATTAATTTCTCTTATCTAATAAAGAATTAATTTCATCTACTATTGTTACCCTGATAGTAAATACAAAGAATAATTCCCTTGGAGGAACTGAGTCTCAAGACTCTGCCTTTGTTGTGATAATCACTACAACCACATCAATTTTTTATGGAACCACATCCTCAATGGGAGTAATAAACCTAGAAGTAACCTTTGACATAGACATGCTATTCACACCTCCTTCAAGAGTTGAACATGAGATTTTACGTAGGCCATAATAGTTAAAGAGAAAATTTATAATCCTTAGGGACCAAAAACCCAATTTAATTAATTATTCAACCAAATAAATATTATTAGTTAAATAATCGACTAATCCTTCGGTCCCCTAAAGGAGATCCACCGTAACTTGATGGGTAAGAATGATGACCAGCAAATTTGGGTTAAATGAAATTTTTTATTCTTTATAGATTTTAGTTGCTACCAATTCCTCAGTCCCTAACTTTTCCATAGGTGGACCTTTCAAGAGTAAAAGATCCATTGTCTCTGGGAGCATGGGCAATACTAGATATGACGTCCTTATGGTTACACACAATCATATCAATTTTTTTAGAAAGGGTTGGTATAATTGGGTCCTCCCTACCCTATGATTCAACTATTACAATATCTATAGAACTCTATCTAGATGTGTATAGGTAGTTTGATCTAGGGGTGGAAACAATCTTATATCTAGAGTCCCTGTGGTGTTATCTACCAGTGTTATCTCATTTTTAATAATGGTCGACATAGACAAGATTTAACTTTATTGAATATCACCTTCCATTTATCCCATATAAGTTCCCCATGGAAGGTTTGGTGTAATGATCCCTTGGGTAGATAATGACCTAAAATACACTATCTCTATGGATCCACCAGCTAGACTTGAATCCACAAGCGGATTAATCGATCTATCTAAGTCCCCATTATACCTATAACTCATAGGGATTTCTCTCATTACCACACCAGTGGGGTCCCTTTCTAAGGGAATGAAAATAAAACACTTTTGGGAAGTTAGTACCCTTAATCACGTGGAACTCAGACTATTATCTACACAAATCAGTTCATGAGTAAGAGATCATAGTAAAAATCCATTAGGAAAGCAAGAAAGTATTATACTTACCCTTAATTCCTTATTAAAGTCTTATTTTCATCCATTTAATATGGATCCTCTTGGTAGTATTCCATTAATATAATCATTTAGAAGGAGTGGTTGATATTGGAAGAGGCATAAATTCCCCCACAGGATTAGAAATTACATCTTGAATGTGCTATATTATACTAAGAGAACCTTATTCCATGATTCTTTCATCGGAATGAGAATATAATCAACGGATCATTTCCCATTCACCTGATTTTGGGGAGGTAATAAGTGATGGTTCAACTCCATCCTTATATAAGGGTTTGAAAATACTATAATCACATTTATAGTAAAAGGGTGAAATTATATTGGATATCCATTTTACCGCTTCCTCAAAACTGTTCTCTTATACTTTTGATTTCAGCATCTCCATCACTATATATGAAGAGAAAATCCCACCATTGAAGGATAATATCAAATAATCCATTTCATCCAAATAGTAACTAACCTCTTAAGGTCACTCCTTGGAGGTAATATACTGAGGAGTTATTACATGACTGAAGCCCAACTGGTCGATCTCTTCTGCTTAGGGTATCTTTGAGGATTTTTTAGATTAACTATTACTCTAGGAATCATCCTCTTTCCAGTCATCTAGGAAGGCCCCCTGGATAGTGATGGATAAAAAAAATGTGAGACACTTATAGAGGGGTTGGGATCTAGACACCTTATCTATTTCCTTAGCATACCCGATGCTAGAGTATTTTTCATAAGAATATATTTACTAGGTCTTGTAGTGTTTATTGAATCCCCCTGCTCCTCTTCACCTTTGGTTTCTTAATATCCTATTACCTTCAAAACCAATTTTTCAAGATTTATAATAGGGTATGAATAAAGAAAAAATTCAATATAATCATATTTGATTCCAATGGTAGAGTCGGATATAGAAAAATTCATTGGTATACCAGTATCCTCTATCATTAGCATCAACCAAAACTGAAATTCTACCAGTGGGTGTTTTTGATCCCTTTGCTTGAAGGTGGAGTAAGAAATTTATTTTGAACAAAGATGAATTGTCTCCAGAATATTAAAGAATCATACCCTTCATATAATATTTACTTATCTATTCTTGTGGCTAATATTCCCTCTCGAATGGATATCAGATATACACATGGTTCAGGACATCCAATAGAATTATTAGTAATACTACTGGACGATAACCCATATAGTGTGTATAAAAATTAATCATGCTAGTTTAGTTTGTTCTTTATCACCTGACACTCTAAATAACTAGGATGAAATCCACTGATGCTATGAAAATATGCCCAAAATTAATTTATAATATTTTCTTGAATGTTGATGAACACATATGCACCCATACGAGCTGACATACACCCCCATAAAACATTGAATGGTATAAAAATGATAAAAAAGAATACCCCATATAGACATGGCCAATTTAGAAGTATAATTTCTACAATACTAGAGTGGCCAGACTAATCAAATTTCTAAGATCTTGTTTCATCTTTATTACAAGCGTGCTAATTCACACCCTGGTTTTTGATGCCCGAATTGGGAGAAAATATATTCTTATACAAATTTACAAAAATATTACTTATTAGGATAGATGATTACCTGGAGAAGTGACCTACCATTTCTAGATATCAAATTTTCCTTCTTCTATAGTGGGAAAATATGTGTCTTTATCCCCATGAGTTTTTCGATTTGGGGAACCTCTAGGCCTCTTTTCCTATGTTAGTTGTAATATTTTCTTGATAAATCAGTATTCCCATTTTCAAATGGGAAAATCAAATCTTATATAGAATTTTTCTCCTAAGATGTATTTTTCTAGTTCATGTAGCTCCTTGGAAATTATTAGGGTCCTCTCAAAATTTTCATATTCATAATTGATGGGAACAAATTTATCATACATATCTACTAATATTGGATATCCTCTGAAAATTTTTCACATCCTAGAGGATCAATTCAACCTCTCCATGTATCAAGTGGAAGGTAAGAGTATCTAAACACTATCTTCTGATAAGGTATGGAACAAGACATTTGTTGTGGTGGTGAGGGTTTTTGAGATCTAGGTAGTGTTATATAAACATACTACCTTTAGCTCCATATCAAAATCCTTGTAGCTCTGTTTCACCGAAAAGGGCCATCCCTGGTCCATGGTAAAATAACCTCCAAAATGGAAGTCCTAGTTTTATTAAAAACTAAGATTTTTACTATGTAATGATTACTTTATAATAGATTTTTAAACATAATTCTCTAGTTCAGGTGAATGATGTTCTTCCTCAAGATCCAGAGGAGTGAACCCTTAGATGTAGCCTTCCATATTCTTGCCTTATTTGATGAAATGAATGGATGATGATGGTGTGAATAGATTCTCGATTACTAATAATTCAAAAGAGGTGGTTGATTTCTTTTTGAGCTAACAAAACTAGAGCATCATTTAGAATCCCAAACCCATATAGGTGGAGCTAGTCTTACAATGGGTAATACCAAATATCCATTCCCATAAGGTTGTTACAAAAAGTGAGTGATGAATGAATATGATATAATTGACTAGAACTTACACTATTTACCATTAATATCTATTTAACAACCTTTTATAAAGCCTCCCACTTTATACTATTCTACATGAGAAAAAATTCAGTTCATAGAAGGAATCCATGAAGTAAAATGTAAAAATGGCCAAGTATATATAGGCACATGACAATCAGGCAATCAACATGATATATCAACCCTTCCACATTATACATCAAGTGAACTACGTGATACATCAAGTGTTCTGTGTGATAAGTTATGTGGTTCGTGTGATAATAATGTGTGAAATGTATTAGACATTATTAGAGAACCACAAATATGGGCCATGGGAATTCAACTCCACACCTTTGATTATTACAATGTTGGATTAAAAGGTTTGATTACATGGTTTTTTACACGGTTGAGTCATGATATGCTCTCATGTGATACAATATCATGTATAATTTTCATAGATCAAAGTAATCTCGAATAATATAAATTTTAAATGTGATTATGAGGCCAACCAACAAGAATATTTATTGGTGTGGACCACTATTGGACCTCAAAACCTCACACATTCTCTAAACTCCTCACAAATGGGTCCTTTTTGAGTAGATTGAAACCAATTTATATGGGGGTATTTTTTGATTCCCACTATTTCATGGATGATTTAATATAAAAAAATAAAGGACAATGGTACTTAGGAAAATACCCTGAAATCATTCTTGAAGTTATCAACTAACCATAAAAGTTACCCACAAGTGAAACTCTTCTTTTTAGAAGAATTATCACATAGACTGCATGAGACCAATCATTATATGGATCATTGGTGAATGAATTACATGAATTTTGTGAGACCCCTTCAAAACATGGATCTATTCATTGGGGGTTAGGTGATAGATCCATCATGAAACCATGAAAAACCATACTCATTCATGGAACAAAGTCAGACCAATCACACAGTCATGGGATTCCCTCATATTATATGGATCGATGAAAGAATGATCACACAACTATATTATTCATTCCTCTTACATGAATCATAGATGTAAACCTCAAGAAGATGCATGATCTTATGTGGTTCATAGTAAGAGATCTCATGCGACCACATGATCCTGCCCTCTTATATAGAACTCTCATATAGACTACATGGGATAAATAGTTACTTTTTGTTTACTCATCTCCCTATCACTGGTTTCCTATAAATACATTGTTTCCATTTCTAGAGTGACATCCCTCGAGAATGATAGAATATAGAAAGAAATAGAGAAGTGTGAAGGACAAGAAATGATCAAAATAGCTTCCAAATTTGGAAACTTCAATAGGTTTCATAGGTAAATCCAAATCCAATGATAACTTTGAAGAAATAAAAATACAATAAGTGATATCCATGTGATCCAATATCTTAAGATACATCCATGTAATCCATCCCCATAAGATGAACCCATGTGATAATCATCTGTATAATTCATCTAAGTTATCTTATCCTTGTGATCATCATGTGGTCTCTTTTTCTCACGTGGTCCCCTCCATCACATGGTTACACATCATGCAGTCCCCTATCTCACATGTTCCAACATCATGCGGTTCACCTTTATCACATGATCTTGTTTCATATATTCTAGTATTAAATAGTTATCTTCCACGATTACCTTCCATTTTCATGAAATTTCACATGATACATCTTCCACAAAACAAGGGGTACTCTAAAATGACATTTATTTCCTCATATACTCTTCTAATTTAAACCTATAAGACTTCTATGGATTCTTTTATCCAAGTTCAATGAATTGATAAGGCCAAATTAAATTCCCCTTCTTAAACCACCAGACCTAAACAATCAGGGAATGTAAACTAGTTCACACCCCTTCGATCATGTATTACATTGTTAAAATTGTTGGTTTTGGGTGTAGTAGAAGCATGTGGTGGTGGGAAATATATTAAAATTTCTTTTAATAATTGTTTCCTGAAACGATGAGTCAGGATATTTCTTGTCAAACATATTATTAATTTATTTAATATCTGAAGAAATAAATACCTGGCCATAGGAACTTTCTTAATTGATGAATGTTTATCATTTTCAAGGAATATTTAAGACTTATTTCACTACACTATGTGTATACAAGGATAAAATCCCTCTAGTGGTGATCTACATGTGCTCCAATAATCTCTAAGAAAAACCACTTGATCTCTAGGTGCTAGCATGGTGAATAGAATGTCTTGAGTTGTTTATTCTTGATAACTCGTTCTTAGATATTAACGAAATCTCAATTTTGTTTCCCATTCTTGAAAAGGATAGAGACAAGGATGAGTCAAGAGATAATTTATTGTGCATAACAATTATCTATTATCAATTTTTGGATGCCATAAAAATAGACATAACCTTCTATTTATAGAATTAGGGTTTTAGTTAAAATATTATTTAATTTCATACTGGCCATTAAACAACATTTAAAACATTTAATAAACCCCATAACACATAATAATAATAATATTATTTTATGATGCCCCAACTTTCACAAATTGATAAATAATATTTAATAACTTGTAAATAATTATTTTTTCACTGGATGTGGTCTTGGTATATTCAAAATCCTTGGCATATATTGAATACACAAATAAATATATTCATAAATAAATATTTCATTCACATTATGAAGAATAAATAATTATTAAATATTTAATAAAATAAATGAATATATTTTTTATTCATATGATGGTGAAGAAATATTTATTTAATTTATGTGATCAATATAACCTGAAAAAAATATGATTCCTCATTATTGATAATAAGATTTATACCATTAATTAAATTCAAATATAATTTAATCAAGATCAATAGAAACACTTAGTTTGTGACTCTCTATGATTTTTTCTCATTGTAATTAGTTGGGAATTCATAAAGTCTAAGATTACTCTCTATAAATAGGTCATGGAATCCAAGATAAAGAACTTAATGTCACAAAAACGAAAACCACATATGAACATTCACTATGTAATATAGTCCCTTTGTCATAATATCTCATCAAGAAGGTTTCACAATAGCATCATCAACCTATATGCTTGATACATCTTTCATTGACTATATAAAATAAACATGTTATTACACCATGGATAGAAATTTAGGAAATGATTATATTTGAATTAAAGTGTTGATATTTCAACTCTCATAAAGATAAAAGAGAAAAATATTTCATTGACTTATCCATTAATGACATGTCAATCATGACGCACCCAACACACCCTAATTACTACCTACATATGGTGTGGTGTTTTTTGTTAGTAAATCTAAGTGTATGAATCATGACATGTATTAATGATAATATCATAGTATAAGGATCATTACAAACACATGTAGATAGGAATATATGATAAACACAAAACATTTGGAATTCCTACTGGTGGGTCTGTTCTCATAATCTTCCATCTTTAAGATTACAATGTTTTAACTTCATGAGAAGAATCCTCATCCTCTTACAAGTACTCACACCCGATGGTCTAAATACTATGCATCCCATTGTAGTATGTTATACCACAATAAAACTATATTAAGAATATTTTCATATCATTTAAAGGTTCTCATTATAGTGGCGTACTACTATGAGCTTATAAATGTGAAAAATACTCTAATACATTATTACATTAAGGCCATTATAAAAAAGTAAAAATATGTAATAAGATGATTAATTAATATTAAAAACATTTAATATACATGTAGTCAAAGTATAATCATTTTTTCCAACGTCACCAACTTGAAAAAAACCCCACTTGGCCTAGAACCAAATTCCAATTAATTTAAGTCCTCTAGACCTCACATGATAATAATATTTTTACCGAGTTAAGGATTTTGTCAAGGGTTCTGCCACATTGTCTTTTGTAGAAATAATACTCACTACAAATTCACCTATCTAAGAAAAATACCTCAAGAGATGATACTTCCAAAGTATTTTTATCATCCGCTGAAGTGACATTGGATCTCTTATGATAGTCAATATTGTAGTATTATCAAAATAGAGTGTGATAGGATCTTTACTTTTTGGTACCATGTCCTATTATTGGATGAAGTTTCACATTCGTACCACTTCCTTAGATACCTTATAAGCTTCAATATACTTAGAATCATATATAGAATCTGTGACTACAGCCTACTATGATCTCTTCTAACTCATAACACTTCCAATCAAAGTGAATATGTATCTCATTTGTGACTTCATGTCATCTTGATTAGTTTGGAAACTATCATCTGCATATACTCTGATGAATAGTTCCTCATATCCTCTATAGACCAAGAACATATCCTTGGTATGAATTAGATACTTAACAATAGTAAAAATACATCCTTTAATAGTGATAGAAAAAGAGATTTATCAGTGCTATAATTGCACTGATAATATGAGCAACATTAAAGGGTTGGATTTAACAGTGATCATAAAAAGAATGATAAAGGGGAACTTTATCGGAATGTTTTTAGAATTACTAAAGTCCACATTTATCATCACTTTCTTAACACTCTTTAAGGCCCCCTTTATCAGTGTTAAAAAGGTGCTGATAAAGGCCCTGCTAATAAAGGGGGATATTTTTTTGTTCAAAGCCACCACACCTTTTATAAGTGCTCCCCACACCCTTTATCGGTTCTTTTTTATACTCTCTCTTTGGATCCCCCATTTAACATTGCTTTAGATAATTCCACCCCCCATGCATGCCCCTTTCTTTTTTGAGTTTTAAACTTGAGAACTCCAGCTCCAACATTCACGCCTTTTCCACCCTCTATATTGTTTTGTTTTCTATTTTATGATATATATATATATTTAAATTTTTTATCCATATATTTATATATATGCTTATATATATATATATTTAAATACATATATTGAATATGTTTTTATGTGTATGTGTGTATGTGTGTATTCATAAATACATACATACATATATACATACATATATATGTATATATGTGTGTGTGTGTGTGCATATATAAATATAATTAGACATATTAATATTTATTTACATATATTATATTAATATTAATATACATATTTTAGAATATATAGATTAATATATATCTGTCTCTCAATACAAACACACACACACACACACATATATTATTATATACATTAATTGTATATGTATATAAATATTCACCTATTTTTTTTCAAATAAAATGGATTTTAGTTTTTATTTAGATAAGGTTTATATATATTGATAAATATATTTTATATGTAAATATATTTAAATATTTATTTATAAAATTAAATTTTTAGGTTTGAATATATAAAAATTATGATTTTTTTTATATATGATTATAAATAATAGTAAAATATGAAAAATGATAAAAATTAAAAAACATAATATCAATTTGAATGTTATAATTGAGAATAAATTCAGTCTCTACTTGAAAAAGACATAATACCCCCTTAAATGAGGCTAAAAATCAATCGAATGTTAAAAAGGTGCGATACCCTGATTAAAAATTTAGTTTTGGAGGTCTTTTGGGTTTATTTGGCCTAAAAAAATGTCTCCTAGGCTTATCCATAGTAAATAAGTCATATATCTCTTCTCAATATTTTATTTGATATGTGGTCAAGCCCAAACAGACACCCGGATCGAAAAATTTTTCCAATTGAAATTTAAGTTATGCTTTCAAATTATTTCAGATCTTTTATTAATTTTCTAATTTTTTATCTTCAATTTTTTATTAAATGACCATTACTCCATAATAATATAAAAATTATTAATTAAAAATATATTTTTTAACAATTTTATAATCCATTTTCACAAAATATATTATATTTTAAGGGTAAATGCCCATTTAACCTTATCTAAAAAAATCTAAAAAATATATATTATATTTATATAAATATAAATATAAATATAAATATAAATATTGATATATTATTTTAAATGATATATATATTTTTTATGAAATAGACACTTTATAAGTGCTAGAAAAAAAGCATTGATAAAGGGTGGGTCTTTGTTAGGGTTTTTAAGAAAGCGATGATAAATGCCCCCTTTAGCAGTGATTTATTTATAATAACTAATAAAGGCACACCCTTTATCATGGTTTTTTTCTATCACTGATAAAAGGGGGGCCTTTATCAGTGCTTTTTACCAGTTCTAATAAAGGGACCCATTTATCAGTGGTTTTGAGCACTATTAATGACCCACTTTAATAGCGTTTTTTCTAGCGCAGACAAAGGGGGTCTTTAACAGTGCTTTTAGCTAGTGCTGTTAAATAACTAATGCTGGTTAAATCGAGTTTTGTTGTAGTGTAAATATAGTATTTACTTCCATCCAGTGAAGATCAATTGGATTATCTTAATAACCACATATCACACTCAATGCATAGGCAACATCAATCCTAGTACACAACATAACATACATGAATGACCCAATCACTGATGCATATGGAATCCTTGACATTTTATTTATTTCCTCATGTATATGAGGAAATTGTTTATTGGAAAGATTAATACCTTGTGATTATATAAATAATACCCTTTTGAATTGTTCCATACTAAATATCTTTAATATATTATCATTGTATGTACTCTGATTTAGTTTGGGAAACCTCCTAGACCTAATATGATAGATATTGATCCCAATAATGTATACTACATCACCCAAGTCCTTCATGGGGAAGAATTTATTCATATATGTCTTAATAGACTGTAAGACTAGACTTTAATTTCCCAGGAGTAATATGTCATCAATATATACAATTAATAAAACAGAAACACGCCCACTAAACCATTTATTTTTAAAAGTCTCACATTCATTCTTTATGAAACCAAATTCTATTATCACCTTATCAAAATGAATTTTCCATGACTTGTATGCTTGCTTTAATCCATAACTGATCTTTGAAACTTGCATACCTTTTTGGAATCCTTTGGAGTTACAAACCCTTTGGGTTGTGTCATATATACATCTTAGAAAACATTCCCATTAAGGAAATATGTTTTGAAATCTATTTACCAAATATCATAATTATTAAGGTTGTAATGGAAAGTATAATTTTGATGGATTTTAACATTGAAACTAGTGAAAAGGTTTCATCACAGTAAATTCCTTTATGATGTTTTAACCCTTTGGATACCATTAACACCTTATAGGTACTGAATATTCATTCCATTTATAGTTTCTTATTGAATACCCATTTGAAACCAATGGGTTTTACATCTATTATAGGTTCTACAAAAATATAGACTTGGTTTTGGTATATGGAATACATTTCATAACTCATGATTTCTTGCAACTTATACACATCTGTGTCACTTACTACTTTCTTGTAGGTTATAAGATCATTATTATCAGCTAATAATGAGTCACCATCCTCAATGACTAGAAAACCATAATTTTCTAGTTCTCAATCCTCTCTTGTACTCCTATGTAGTACTTGTGTCTCTAAAATAGTTTCTTCTTCCAGGAGGCTTTGTGGAATCCGTTCTTGTACCGAATCTTGTGTGCCTTGAGTCACAACTTCATCGAAGTCCATTTCAATCCCACAATATCTTTTAGATATATAATCCATCTCAATTAATATGGAATGTCATGCCACTATAATTTTTTTATTAGGGATCATATAGGTAATATCCCATTTTTTTCAGATGCTTTCATCAGGGCACACATCTGTCCACTATTCTAAGGAGGACATGCAATTGTTGCCCCAAATTCCTGCTTTCCAAAGGTGGGAGGTATCTGTCACTTGTTTAGGGATGTCTTCTCCTCAATCAAAACAAGATGATGGGATGTCAGTCTTCTTTCGTGTATTCCTCCTCGGAATTCGTTACCTAGTTCGAGTATCCCTTATAGACTTATGACATTTGACGCACGCCTGTCGTGGGGCCAGGCAAAACAATATTTTATTTACCTAAGTATAGTATAGAAGTTGATCCTAGGTAGTCTCCCGAAGAGGAGTGCACACAAAACAAGGTTGTCACTTTTTGTTGGTTTTCGTAAAAAGATTGGTTTTAATTAATTTGAATGACTATGAGAGAAACAAACAACATAAATTGATTGATTTTAACAAATTATAAAGACGGTGATCGGATTAGGTTTGGCTAGACTTAGTGTTGTGCCATCATGGTTTCCAAATTTTATCTCTTCTTCTTCCTTAAATTGGTAAAAGAGATGTGATGAGAATTTTCCTTTCTAAAACCTTAGATTGGTCTATCCTCCTTCCAATGTGTTTAGGGTTGTAGATGGTCTCTGGATTAATTAGAGCAATCCCAGACTTGGAATTGTTGTTCCCTAATAAACCAAGATTTCGAAATACAATCCTACACACGTGCTTGACAACCGTCGAGCAATCACCACCCAACCCTAATCATGTTCCACCGTATACAGATTAGAATTCGGTGGAGGGAGATGTGATCATCGAACAAAGAAATTTATAATTTTAGAATCAAAACCTTAACACAAAATCATTCGGAATTTAATACTGAATTAAGAATTGGGACCAGAAGAAGAAATAAGAACAAATTTTATTCATTTCAAGCACAAAAACTCAGACACAACACATAGGTCCAGCCTCCCCTCTTTCTGATCACTCAAATGAAACTACCCCTCCTTGGATGGGGTAAGAGAGATAATGCGGGAGAGGAGAGACATTTTAAAATAAAATAAATAAAATAAAAATCAGAGAAGTTCTTCTCCTTGGTGTCCCAAAAGGAATGGGATGAATAATGGGATGTGTTGAGGAGGAGGAGCTCTCCTCCTTTTATAGGCAAAATTCGACCCCCGAAAGTTTTAGCGTTTTAGACCCCATTAATGACCTCTTCACGCATTACACCCTTCATGAATGTTGTTACAAATTATCGTGTCCGTCTCTCCTCAAAATTCCAGCTAATTTGAAAAAAGAATGAAGGAGTTATGAATTTTTCATTCTCGATTTCTGTTTCTAGACGAAGCTTCCAGGATGGTTCCTCCAAATGTATGTCGTTTAATGGACTCCTTAATGACTTCCAAACTTCCGAAAATTTCTTTTATAGTCGGAACTATATTTCCTCGTCATGGACCAGGTGGAAACACATCATTTAGATATTTTTAGGCCGAATTTGATGTCCCTTATGTTGGGTGGGTCCACGCTGTTCGCCCGGAAAAATTCCTAACTTTAATGAATTTTTAGACCCTTTATATGGCCAAATCAGCTCCTGGTCCAGAAGAAAAAAATGAAGGAAATAAAATATTGATTATAAATAAATTTGAATCAGAAAATTTGGAATTTTATTTTTTCAGAAATGACCGAAATACCCCTGACTTAAAAATCTGTCAAAAATCTAGAAATAGTCATTTTTCATATTTGGGTTCAAAATAACACTAAAACCTAAAAACATGACAATTACCAATCCAATAACACTTTTGTGGGATTATAAACAATGATATTCAATATAAATTAATTGAAAATATTTTCTCTATCAATTCCCCCACACTTAAACTATGCTTGTCATCAAGCATAAAATCTCAACATGTAATTCAAAGGGCACCAATGTAACAAATATTTAAATTTCAAATGGAATAAAATCAAGTGATTATCAATGTCCAATCAAATTTTCCAGTTCCAGAAAGAATAACAATTTAATTTCCCATTTTTCAAAGAAACAATCAATTCATGCATTTTACTTTTCCCCTTTGAAAAATAATGAAGCTTCTCCTTTCAGTCATTCATGTTTCTGAATTTATTATTATTAAACATGCCAAATCATGACCTACCTCACTTTTGAATATTTTCTATCATCACTCATGATAAAATTAATAGTGGAGTTATGCTCATATCATGGGAACATTCTCCTTACCTATAGTCTTGTAAAGTAACTACTTTCTCCACTTTTTAAATACAAAACACACATAAAATCATGAGGACTTGCAATAAAGGTTCAAATGACTCTGTGGCTTAGGGTTGGTGGGTAAATGATTGAAATAATTTAATGCCAGAAGTAGGAGGTTTGAATCCTAAGTACAATTCATGATTAATCAAGTGAAAACAAAAGATAAACCTCACTCAAATCCCCTTGAAATGTGAATCACAACACCACTCCCCTCTCAATTACATGGGTCATGGGTCAATAAATGATTACAAAGAATGATATCATCCATGTTCTCCCTGTTTTTTTGTAAAGCTCCAGAAAGGCATAGCTTTATTTTCTTTTTTTTTATGGAGAACCGGATGAAATGAAAGAAGCATAATGAAATGATGAATCATGCCCAATTTTCTAATAATACATTACCCAAAATGATGAAACACACATTACACCACCCAAAAATGATACATATCCTAAGGAACGCACACGAAAGGCCCTTCCCCCACACTCAAACTTGAAATAACCATGCAAAAATACTAAAAGTGCAGGTAGGTAAGGAAAAATTGGATTGTAATGTGGCTTAAACCTATAAGGAAATTCATGGCATCTAAGGGCTTACGAAGGATAAATGTAAAGGTGGGTCTTAGGATAAAATGTGGCTAACCAAAGATATGTATCAATCATTTTAAATGTGGTTTTGTACAGTTATAGCTTTGACAAGTTTCAATACAAGTTCTAGCAGGTGGCACGCCCCAAGATCACTCAAGAAATATGCTCAAGATAAAATAGGAAATATTTGGTCTAGAAATACTCTCAGGAATGAGAATATGATATTGGACAATCACTTATGGCATGATTAATAATAAAAAATTAATTCACATGAATTTCAGAAATTCAAAGAATGAAAAATGGAAGGGAAATTTCATTTACATGAATCAATTAATTCCCTTAAATAATGAGTCCATATTTCAATATCCTTGCTTCACTTTAATCATCCAATTATCCATTTGAATCATTCAATCTCATTAACATTGAAATCTAAAACATGGAATCACAAGATTCCTAAGAAACTCATGTCTCCTAGATAAGTTGAGTAAAACATTAATTCAAGTGTGGGTATGAAATTCTTATCATTAAAGCTTAAAAAAAGTTTTGGAAAAAAAATTTAAGGAGTTTAAAATTTAAAATTTAAAAATGAACTTTCTTTTGAAATAAATATTCAGTCCCCTTTAACAAATTTTTGGGGCTTCCTTCTGCCATCATGATCCTACAAAAGAAAATTTCAAAATTAAGAACAAGTATCATGTCATTAAAGCTCAAAATGATAAGGAGGAAAGGGATGAATGCTAAACTACTTCTAAGAAATGAAATTGAAATCTATATTCCTATAAAGCAAGGGATAAGTCTTGGTACGATCCCCCAAGTGGGCCCTGAATTTTTACTGCCTCCAGTGGGAAGTACCAGCTGTTATCCAAAGTCTGATGGTGGATGTAGCTTCTTTGATTTGAACCACCACATGTGGCTTTTCCCAGCATGTGCTTCATTGTCCTTGTTGAGGAGGACTCTATGTATAGAGTACACCAGATCCACCCCCTTCGCAATGTGGTATAGCTTGCATGGCGGGGGTAGGATGAAGAATGGATCCTCCTCCTCTTCAGTTTCTACTTGTGCAACGTGTTATTCAAAATCCAGTGGTTTCTCCAGATGTGCTGCATGAAAAGAATAATCAAAGGGATATTCAAAATTTAAATTTGAAATATTAATTTCAAAATCTTCCCTTTTAAGGTAGGCAGCTTGTAGATTTGGTTCTTCATGCAGATCCATTGTTATCGTTTCTTGGACTTCCTCAAGCATATGATTAATGTCCTTAGTGAGCTCCAGGTGTTCCTCAACAGGTGAAATTTCTCCTTATTCTTCTTCATCCAAGGTGATACAAGGATTGAACGAATCTGAAAATTCAAAGTTATAAGGATTGATACTCAAATCAGATTGAATGAAATCAGAAAAATTAGAGTTCATGGAAGGATAATCTCCCTGAGTTGGCTCTAGTTCAATCACTTCTTCAGTTGAAAGTGCCTCTTGGATTTGATTATAACTAGATGGAGGTAGGTAGTCGGTCTCCTCCATAATGACTTCAAATTATAACAATTGTGTGGGGTATTCATTTACTTGTGCTGGCTCTTCTTCTTTGCAAGGCTTGGGGAGATCAAGCTGCTCCTCACATTCATTCCAGAATTTATCCAATTCTTGTTGATCTCCCACATTTGGCTCAGGAGGAAAGTCATACTCCTTTTCATCTATCTCGAGTATAATTGGTTGAGTGAGGATGAATGAGTCTTCAAGTACCCCGACATTTACCTCCTCTGGTTCTTCAATGATGAGTGGTGAAATTTCTTCCACCACTATCTCAGGTTCTTGCTCCGGCTCAGGGTCGGGTTGCTCCATCCTTTCACGAACATAGTCCAATGCCCATTCCATTTTCCTCACCAAATCATCCAGATTATTACTAATACTTTCAACCCGGTCATTTAGATCACGATAATCAATTTCTGGCTCTTGATATTGCACCTGCGAGTAATCTTCCCATGCATAAAAATTTGAATTTGAAAACATCATGGAAAAAAGAATTTTTTTATTTATTTTTAAATTTGAAAAAGTCAAATATTTACAAATAGGTTGTGGCACTTCCTCCCCGGAAACGGTGCCATGCTTGACGCATTACTGTCGTGGGGCGTGGCAAAACAATATTTTATTTACCTAAGTATAGTATAGCAGTTGATCCTAGGTAGTCTCCCGAAGAGGAGTGCACACAAAACAAGGTTGTCACTTTTTGTTGGTTTTCGTAAAAAGATTGGTTTTAATTAATTTGAATGACTATGAGAGAAACAAACAACATAAATTGATTGATTTTAACAAATTATAAAGACGGTGATCAGATTAGGTTCGGCTAGACTTAGTGTTGTGCCATCATGGTTTCCAAATTTTATCTCTTCTTCTTCCTTAAACTGGTAAAAGAGATGTGATGAGAATTTTCCTTTCTAAAACCTTAGATTGGTCTATCCTCCTTCCAATGTGTTTAGGGTTGTAGATGGTCTCTTGATTAATTAGAGCAATCCCAGACTTGGAATTGTTGTTCCCTAATAAACCAAGATTTCGACATACAATCATACACACGTGCTTGACAACCGTCGAGCAATCACCACCCAACCCTAATCATGTTCCACCGTATACAGATTAGAATTCGGTGGAGGGAGATGTGATCATCGACCAAAGCAATTTATAATTTCAGAATCAAAACCTTAACACAAACGCATTCAGAATTTAATACTGAATTAAGAATTGGAACCAGAAGAGTAAATAAGAACAAATTTTATTCATTTCAAGCACAAAAACTCAAACACAACACATAGGTCCAGCCTCCCCTCTTTCCGATCACTCAAATGAAACTACCCCTACATGGATTGGGTAAGTGAGATAATGCGGGAGAGGAGAGACATTTTAAAATAAAATAAATAAAAGAAAAATCAGAGAAGTTTTTCTCCTTGGTGTCCCAAAAGGAATGGGATGGAGAATGAGATGTGTTGAGGAGGAGGAGCTCTCCTCCATTTATAGGCAGAATTCGACCCCCGAAAGTTTTAGAGTTTTAGACCCCATTAATGAACTCTTCACGCCTTCCACCCTTCATGAATGTTGTTCCAAATTATCTTTTCCGTCTCTTCACAAAATGCCAGCTAATTTGAAAACAGAATGAAGGAGTTATGAATTTTTCAGTCTCGATTTCTGTTTCTAGATGAAGCTTCCAGGATGGTTCCTCCAAATGTATATCATTTAATGGACTCCTTAATGTCTTCCAAACTTCCCCAACTTTCTTGTAGAGTCATAACTATATTTCCTCGTCATAACCCAGGTGGAAAAACATAATTTAGATATTTTTAGGCCGAATTTGATATCCATTATGTTGGGTGGGTCCACGCTGTCCGCCCGGAAAAATTCCCAAATTTAATGAATTTTTAGACCCTTTAGATGGCCGAATCAGCTCCTGGTCCACAAGAGAAAATTGATGGAAATAAAATATGGATTATAAAGTAATTTGAATCAGAAAATTTGGAATTTTATTTTTCCAGAAATGACTGAAATACCCCTGACTTAAAAATCTGTCAAAAATCCAGAAATAGTCGTTTTTCAGATTTGGGTTCAAAATAACACTAAAACCTAAAAACATGACAATTACCCATCCAATAAAACTTTTGTGGGATTATAAACAATGATATTCAATTTAAATCAATTGAAAATATTTTCTCTATCAACATTGTTTGTGAAACTCTTCCCAGTGCCATGTCTTCATGGATGCTGATTAATTAAACTACTTCTCTCAGGTCATTCCAATGGGTCTGGTCAGGGCGTCAACCTTTGGTCAGGGGAGTAGTCATGTTGGACATCACTTGCATGTCTGGATGCTGGAGCGCTGGCACGTCTGGGTTTCTTCCCCTTATGATAGGGCTTCTTGACGACGCACAAGCCCGGGGAATCCCACATCACGTGTTAGAAATTATATTCCACATGGATGTCTCTGAGTTTTTCCTCAGCTTCCCATGTTTAACATAGGGTATGCCACAGTTTTAATGTCTGGAGAAGATTGATCGGACTAATCAGAACATTGACAGGAGTGGATCAAATGGGTGAAATCCCTAGAGGGAACACTAATGCTGGGGCTAATGCAAGGTTAATTACCTAATTGATGTAAGGAGCAATGAGAAAATGGGTGACATGATCTCACAAGGATGTGGTGGCCTAGGTAAGAATCAATAAGGATGATGGTGAGTTGAATGAAATGGTGGGGGGATGAGATGGAACCATCACGAAGGTGATTGTAGAGTTGGGATTGAGTCTCGAAGATACTTCCAATGTATTCTCGTGGTAGGGAATCAAAGTCCACGTAGTTCAAAATAAGGGTATAGAATCAGGATGTAGACAGAGGATGATGACCCGATGACATGCTGGGGCTTATGCATGGTTAGAATCCCAGGGTTGGTCTAACGCTTGAGGGGCAGACCAGAGATGTGGGTACCAAAAAACTGGACTACAACGGATTACCGATGGTTGGGGCTAAAAGGGATTACCTCTGGTTGGGGTTCAAGATAAATTAACATCGATTTAGGAACACAATAGATTACTGTCGATTGGGTAACACGACGGCTTACCCTTTATCGGGTAACAAGACAGCTTACCGTCGATTGGGGAACATGACAGCTTACCATTGATTGGGTAACACAATAGCTTATAATTGATTAGGGAACACGATGAATTATCATCGATTGGGTAACACGACAACTTACCTTTGATTAGGGAACACAATGACTTACCATTTATTGGGTAACATGACAAATTATCATCAATTTGGGAACACGAAAACTTACCATCGATTGAGGAACACGACAACTTACCATCGATTGAGGAACACAATGACTTACCATCGATTGGGGAACATGACAGATTACCATCGATTGGGGGTTGGACCTTAGGGAGGCTTCATACATACCTTTCCTAGGAGACAAGGACAAAATCCCACATAGTTTGAATGGGTACAATTTAATGTATTTCAGGATGAAGGTGAACCAACGTGAAGGGGTTCAGAACAACTGGGTGTTGGGATTGAACCTTAGGGAGGCTTCCTACATTCCTTTCTTTAGAAAGGATCAAAGTCCATGTAGTTTGGGTTGGTTGGTGAACCAATGTGAAGAGGTCAGGACCAATAGGTGTTGGGCTTGAACCTCAGGGAGGCTTCCTACATACCTTACCTCGGAAAGGATCAATGTCCATGTAGTTCTGAATAGTTAGTGAACCAACATGAAGGGTTCAGGACCAATAGGTGTTGGGCTTAATCCTCAGGGAGGCTTCCTATATACCTTTCCATAGGAAGGATCAAAGTCCAAATAGTTCCGAATGGTTAGGGTCTTACACTCTAAGGCGGCCCAAAGAGGATGTCATGGTCGATTGTTACTCTAATCCCACATGAGTCATGATCGGTGTGAGAAACAAGTGGCAGCAAAGACCGGATGATCACATCATGAAAGGTGTGTCCATGGGAAGTGGAATGGGTTTTACATGTGGTTAGAGGTCCAAAAATAAAATATGGTATTTTGTATGGTAAGCGTCCCAAAGAGGGAATGAGGGCTTACATATGATTAGTAGGCCAAGGAGATGGAGATTGGGACTTACTCTAGGATGGAGGCCCATGTGGAAAAAAATCCCAATGAGAGAGGGACAAGGTAATGAAGGCCTTGATGCGCATCTCTCCTATAGTCGTTGGCACTGAAGAAGAGAGGAGGAGCAGGAATGATACCTCCTGCAAGAAAGGCTAGGGGATTACAACAAGGTGGTTTCCCTTCCCCACAGATAGATTCCGCTCCAACAAATAGAATCTCATTCCATAATAGGAAGATATCACTTCCGTGGAGAAGAGCAGGCATAGAGAATGTCCTAGAAGTGTCACCCCATGTATGATACATGGGGCGGGGTCACAGTTTAATGTCTTGTGCTGAAGATGATGGTACTTGGCAGTTAAACCTCCTGCAGCTCGGATGAGATGGGTTCACTCCGCACCCCTAGGACTTACATAACTGATACCCACCCACCCTTAGGGAAGGGAAGGAATTTGCAATGCTATGGTGAGGGGGATTTGTGGACTGATCCATTGAGGGGCCCATATTAGCGTGGCTATGCAAATAAGAAAGAGTCTTTAGCGTGCCTATGCGAAGAAGCCTGAGGCTAAGAAACACAACATGGAGCACCACCCAATGGACTTTGAAATCACTTCGTACGAACATGGAGGGTCACACGGGGGAAGGGTGCGTGAAACAGATGATTCACACATAAGAGGGGTTCAGACATGGTTCCCTAAGGTAAGGATGACACATTGAGTGCACAAGGAGGGTCGTGTACATGATGGTAAGCTGCGAGCAAGATGGGGTGACTACGCACAAACTGAAAGGATGCGCACAAAATTGGCCTGATGAAAAAGTTATTTGTGTGCAAGAGGGATATTTTTCATGCAAAGGACTTATTGTAAAAGGAAATGGTCGGGATCATGACCAAGAGAGCCCACCTGAATGACCACCCTTGGGGGACCTGTCTCACAAGATCCAAAACCTTAAGGCCATAATATTTTTCATGCGGTAACAGAAGATGTGTATTTCACGCAGTAGAGCATTACTTCGTCTTCTCTAACCATCCCAATGGGTCAGGGGTTCATTTCCATTTATAGCTGAAACCCCTAGAAGCTGTGTGAAAGAGGGTGTTTAACGTTGCATTGGACACGGAAGGGTTTTCACACGATTGGGTAACTTTCTTTCATGGTCTCTCTTTGAGGTCATGCCTTGACTGATTTTTCGAGTGTGCTGCCATGAGAGGGACCCTTTGATGTCGTATTGGGCACCCAAGGGTTTTCATGTTGGAAGAAATTCTGCACGCCTCACAGAATCTTGCATGCTAGTGACTTTGGCGGTTTCTGGTGGGTCGCCACAGAATCCTTCCTTTGATGTCGTTTTGGGAATACAAGGGTTTGCACACTAGAGGAACTCTTGCATGCAACCCGTAATTCTTGTGCGCAGACGCCTCTCGAGTCGAAGAATATTTTACTCACCCACAAATTACTTTTTTGTTCTTTATCATCCCCATCATGACCCCATCCAAAATTCGGCATCAAAAACTTCCCCCCTCATAATTAGAGATGAAGGGGGACTCGAAGGTTGGATTCTGAGTGTCATGCCAAAAAGTAGGGAAGCGCCCGTGCGGTGTGTGCAAAACAGTCGTTCGGGTGTGAAAAGATTTTTTGCATGCATAGAATTCAATATCTATGACTATAAATATGTCGATTCCCCAGGTCCTTACGTTTACTTTTTTTTCGTACGACATGCACTTTGCTTCATGTGTGAAAACGTTCCGGATCCACACACAAGTTTCCACGACCAATCCTGTGCTTTGTGCGCGTGTTGATCACTTGTGCGCTGCCTCCTTTTTTTAACGCCGCTAAATTCTAGTGGAATTATTTCATGAACCCAACTATTTTGCATGCCTATTTTCATTCCTTTTCACCAAGCCCTTGGGGTTTCTGAAATCTAGACAACAATGGCTGCCCAATAGACAAATGCTGAGAGGGAGGCCACCGTAGCTGCAAGGGGGACTCAGATGATCATGATCCCCTAGATTCTTTATGTGAGGAGGGTTATGTCTAATAATCAGAATCCTTTTTGGCATGCTTACACAAGCTCAAAAATATTATGTCCCGAGTGATATCCTATAGATATAACACTTCAACATTTTAGAGGTGGTGTTGATGCCTAGATTCGAAACTGATACGCCGCGATCTTGGGTGACCCACAGGGATAGTCTCCCACAATACATCATTATGAACAATGACCATCCCTCCAGGGAAACGCAAAACATAGCCATCTATATCATGAATCCAAAGACAAGGACCGTCGTAGGGAGCGACCCGGTCCCCGTGGAATTTCCGACTCTTTATGCAAGCACCTTTCAGAGCATTATTACGGATGAGACGAAGGGTTGGAAGGAGTGGGATTTTAGGTCCGAAGGTAACTTTATAAGCGAATGGGAATGGGAATACTGGGTATGTCATACATGCAAGGAATTTGGGATAGAGATGCTATCTATCGAGCTCTTCGAAGCTGTTTAGACATCCCAATTTCACTTCTACCGGTAGCTAGACCTGGTACTGGAATTGTCCAATCGTTGGTCTCCTGACACCAACACCTTCCTCCTCCACCATGGGGATATAGTCATCAGTCTATGGGATGTCCACTGTATTGGGGGAATCCACTTAGAGGGGTACTAGTATGATTAGTTCCTCCAAATAGAGAATGTATGGAGGGATATGACATGTACCCCTATCCAGACATGGAATCTGCTAGAGCTAGCTAAGAAGGTGCTGAACAGAAAATATGTTCTAAAGGACATATCTTAATCCGGATGGTTTAGTATTTTCCCAAAGTAGGACAAGGCTGTAAAGATTATAGTCTAAGGGAAGCAATTCTTGAACACATCTTAGAGGGGGAAATTTGGATAATACTAGAGGGTCCTGGAGGCTGGAGAGTATCGATCATGGGGCTTCGGCATAAATGAAAGTCAGGACCAAACTGTACGATATTCCATATTTCGTACTGCATTCTTCAGTGGGTGGCTGTTACTAGTGTGGGATACGAGGATGGGGGTTTATCCAGGGACATTAGTGGTTCTTGGGATCGTGGAGGCAAATAACAAGGTTAACCTAGGTGTTCTTGTATTATTTAGGCTATACAACATTCTGGGTCTCTACTCAAAGGGAAGTACACCCAGAAGGATATGCAGACCGTTCCAGATCCTTCATGGATGGGTCGTAGCCCACTATAGTGGGTACAACTTTCCGAATTCTATTCACCCTCCAGGTGATGGTATGCAGCAGTCCCTCTTGAACATTACAGGAATTCACCCACTAATGCTAAGAAAAGAAGGGATCAAGCTCAAGATTGGCATCCATACCCATTTTGACTTTCACCCATTCAAGAATCTAGTTGGTTAGATAGTAGATGACAGGCAGGGCCCATTAGAATAGAGGGAGTATCTGCAAAGCATCAAGGGTAGTGTGTTGGTAGCCTGGATTGATGAAAAAATATTTTGCAAACCATACGTGCATGATAGGTTCGCCAGACAGTTTGGGTGCTTGTAGTGAATGACAAAGAAAGTTTATACATAGGTTCAGGAAGACTGAAATCCCTTTATTCTTCACTAATTGTGGCTCATGTTCACGACTGAAAGTATAGGAAAAGTAATCACTCTCCTCCCATTGATGTCAGTGTTGGCTTGTCAATAGATTATGCCGAACACTGGACAAAAATTCACCCCAAGGCAATTTTATGGAAACACATCTGGAAAATCAAGGCGTCTAGTGCGGAGCCCGAAGAGCAGGGAGGTAGATAAAGTTCCACAAGAGTGGTGATAAAAATAATGGGCTAGGTGGAAAGCATAGAACAGGATAGCACTTAATTGATAGGGGAATCACAGGCTGAGAACATGACTCCACCTTTCGAGGAGGGGTGGTCCCGTGGGCGACCACGTGGGCCAACTAGGGAACTTCGTGGGAAGCAGCTCAGGCACCTCATACAGCCAACTGCCGATGCTATCTTCCCGTCTCTCTGGTCTTCCTAAAGGACGTTACAACAATATATGTCCACCAAAGAGCTGTGGCGGAGGCTGGTGCGTACCAGGCTTGACCTTCTAGACATAGGGCACATCCAGTTGGTGGATAGGGTAAATTTTCATCACCAACATGAATACCTGATAGCCATGGACATGTATTCATGCTAGTGAGAGAGATATAAAGAGTTGAACCTCTTAGTGAAAGTGATGATCGACCAGGAACATGAACCAGAAAATATTCCTTCAGAAGATGAGGATGCAGAGGAAGAAGAAGAGGGAGGGGAAGGGCAGGAAGAAGATGTAGATGAAGAAGATGAAGAAGTTGAAGATGAGGAAGAGGTTTAAGGACTTAGTGGTGGAATAACTTCAAGAAAAACTACTCACCAGTGAAGCCCTTGTGATAGTGGAGAGGTTTCAGAATCTGACATAGAACTAGCCGAGAGGATTGAGATGAGTTTAACCCTTTTTTCCGCTGGCCTTTCCCTTATCACAATCGTAACTTATCAACCAAATTTCACCCTGTTTAGGAACATATGGCCGATGGAATCCTAGAATCCTTCCCCACATGGGGGGGGGGGGGTGAAGATGTGCCCATAGAGGCAAGTGGACCTTCTTAGGAATCTATCCTCAAAACCGAGCCAGGTGGGGAACATACTATGGTTGGAGTAGGCGGTGATGTGCCAGAAGAAAGGGGTGAAATGGTGGCCTTTGAGTTCCCTAATATTCCCACAATTCATGAAGAACCAGTATCAGTGATTTAGCTTACAAGTACTGAGGGGTCATCTATAGGGGTGGCTCCTACCATGACGTAGACACTGGATGCTACCACACTTGTCTCATGTAAGTATTTCTTTTTTCTGGCTATCAACTTTTATCGGGATGCTCAACTGACTAAGATATTGATTCTTATTGGAGTAATCACAAGGTTAGAGGCTCGATAGGCCATTGAATCGGGAACATCTTCAGGAGTCATGCTAGTAATTATAATAGATCCTACAAATCCAACCATTCATCTTGAACCCATCATAGTGCTCATAGAGACGGAGGCTATAGTCATGGGTGGTAATGCTTCTAGGGTGGAGTTCCTGGTCGGGGAGGGTGAAGCTGCTGAAGGAGAAAGAATTATAGAAGGTGACCCTACCAATGAAGTCTTGGTTGAATTTCTAGAGTATATACCCACAGACCATAATGAGATAGATGATTCTGACCCAGACACAGTTGAGGAGAGACACATAAGACAACACAATGCGTGGAAGTTCATCAATCATTTTCTCAGCCAGTGACAGGAAGAATAGCCTAGCTGGATGGACTCACTTCACACCTGGATACACTTTATATATTCTAGGGGGTGGATGATCACTGTCTCTATATAATGATCCACAATTAAATGGATGAGAAAATATAGGAGAACAACCAATGTTCCAACATTTCCTGGATCTAAAAGGAGTCAGTGAATACTCATGAAGTCCTTAGAGCTTAGTAAGAAGTATGACACCTCGAAGAGAAATCCAATGAAAAGAGAGAATTCATTTCAACCCACTCTGACCTCATCAAATAGTTTAGGGCCCATCTAGCGGACTTCCGGGGGCAGGTAGTGTAGGAGGGTCCCCAAATGATTGAGCTCTAGGCTGAACAAGCATGAGCACATGCAAGGGCTAATGAGTTACACTCTATAAACACTGATGAAGAGAGTGATCTCAGGGAGCTAGAAGAAATCTTAGAGGCTACAAGACATAATGTGACAACACGGGAGCAGTCCATTAAATATGCTGATCCTTAAGGGTCCTATTTTGGCCGAACACATAAACATATCTCTCCCTTTTTTTATTCCAAACTGCATGTGTGGACAGACTAATTTCTTATTTATTTTGATGCATTCCAACCAAAATCGTGAAATAATTAGTGATCCACACCTAAGATCATGTGGGTCATGACCAATCTGAAAAACAAGGGATGTTCATGTCGTTACATCCTTTGAATGTGGGAGTGCGAACCAATCTATAGGCCTTTGAGGGGTAAATGACCCATCCGAGCTTCCAGGACGAAAAAGGGAGGCCTGATTGGAGAATAACGTTCTCAGAACAACCAACATACATCTCCTGACATGATCTAGTACACGAGTGAGGTAACACTATGGACACTAGAATCAATCTGAATAGAGGGGAGTGGATGGTGTGAATCATGATACCCAAAATTCAAAAAACTTTAGGGATGGTGTGGAAATTAAGGATAATTGTTTACCATATTCTAAACACAACATCCCTATTACATTAGCCTGATATGGGGATAAAAAATGAGGGCCAACCTCTGGCCATGTTTGAAACATGGGGCTTGAATCAAAGTGTTATTGATTAGTCTTCCAGAACATTGGCCAAATATAGTTGGCAATCCATAGGCTGAGCATCCATATTGTTAGGGGGTTCTTTTAGACATGAAAGAGGATGAGCGTCCGAATAAAGGGCACATAAATCATGGAGTGTGTTGTGATTGGTTTTTCTAATGTATTCTGACACTCTTGAAATCACACCACAGTGGTGGAAACACATTTGGTGGGTGAATCGGTATGATCAGAGATCATACCTACTTCTAGATAGGACCTCTCTGGTGAGAATTTGGAACACATCATATGGATACAGACGATGAATGGAATATTTCAACGTCATATGACCTAGACCGAGATTAGGGCCGAGGGTCCAAAAAGATGAAGGAACCTAGGGTTGGGCCCAACGAAAAATGATTGGGCTTCACTACGTATCCCATAAGGATGAAAATCAAGCCAAACATAGTTCTTGAGCACAACGTAGTCAGAGACCAACTTTGGTAGAGGGAACTTTCTATGGCAAGGAAACTGGACCATCCCATAATTATTAACGGTAATCCTAATTTTTTTAGGGTAGAGCTGTAGTTACATGGTCACCCATAATGGGAATGTGTAGCATGATACATATCATGACGTGAATAAGACCCCCATGAAGCAATAGTCACACCACTTGTTCCTGAAAGAGTTCCGGAGAAGGGGGCAAAGAAAAGGGGGTGGTAGGATTTTAAGATTCCTAGGGCTAAACCTGAATATGGAATGTTCATGCATTCCTTCATATCCTCTGAAGATGGGAATCAAGCCACACATAGTTCTTGGAATGCAGTCTTTACGCCTTGTAGAAAAGATGTATAGAGATATTATTTTAAGGTCTAAGAGCTTGGACCAGAGATGATAAGTGATGAGGGAGACACATGGCGAGGTAACTATGACACCCAACCAGAATGAGGACCTGAAGTCCATATCACCATGTGTTCCCTGGGGAGGTCTTTGGTCGAGGGATCATAAATGAAAGTTAGACTGGGCCTGAGGCAAAGTGTGTGGGCGTTACTACATACCCCATGAAGATGGGAATCAAGACATATGTAGTTCTGGAAGAATCATGGTATGGTACCATTTCCAGGTATGATAAGGTCATGCGGGTCTAGTCTACATACCAAAAGAAGGGGCATTTGTTAGATCTTGTTTTCCCATTAAGATGGTGTGTGTATTTGTTTGTGAAGCGATAAACCAAAGATAGAGAATCCTGGTGTCGCCATAGGAATAAATCCACCTATAGGAATTGAAAAATGGTATGGTGGATCACCAATACCCAATATGATCCCCCCTTGAGCAAGGGAATCAAAATGAAATTCCATTTTTTGTCGTGCGGCCAGGACGATAATATCCTTGTTTAGTGTCATATGATAAGACCAACCATGAATTTTAACATTGTGCAATAAAGATGCAATAGTTTAAAGTCATGTTGGAATAGGAGGCATAGTTTAACATCATATGGCTTGGAAACATATATAAGGAACAAAGTTTTAGAGGAGAAATATCAAATGTGAGAATCGAAGTGATGAACGGTAGGGTTTGCGAATGGCGGCCTCCGCCCTAGGCGGCGATGGCCTCCGGACAGGCCATTCCTCCCTAGGTGGGGGTGGGGGATCTTCGCAGCCGCTTCCTGGTGATCACCGCTTCTTTCCCTTCTTGAATCCTGATTCCCTACCCTCATTTCCCCAAATCCACCTTTCTCCCAAAGTTCCAGAAAGTTTCTATGGGATCCCGCACCTCTCAATCTCGACTCGGGAGTTCACGGATGTCTCCTCCTTGCTGAATACGACCCTAATAGTAAGATTGAAGAAATGACGTCCGTCCGTGGATCTATTTGACCGATTTATCTTCGACGCTTAGGGACTTTAGGAGCAAGCCACCGTGGGTCACCTTGACTCAAGGCATATAATGTTCCGGTTTTCATGCGAAGAATATCTAATATTGGTATGGTTGTATGCTCCTCGGTACTATGATGGATCCTGTTTTTGTCTCTTCTGATGGACATATGACTATCATATGAAATGGGATTATCCGACCATGGAAATTTGGGAATGTTTTCCTGAGCTACCACTTTCGTTTCAGAATCCATCCATTATCTGAATGCTTGGAAATATGGTCAGTCGATATCTTTTCTCTAATAGTAGAACACCGGCAGTGTGTCACCCGATATCTCTGAGGATTTGCGTCAAATTGGATATCTCCAGTCCACCGGTTTACTCTTTGTTGATTATTGTGGGTGAGGAGTTTAGGTATAAATAATTATTGGTTTTTGGGTCCTGGCTTGATTTCTGCTCCCAGTGCTTCAAAATTGGACATCATCAGGAAAAGTGTAGAGGTAGGATGTTGATTCTGCAGGCTTCCGAGGGTGTGCAGGCTTGTGTGGTGCCCTGTTATCTGTAGTAGCATCAGGGTCTAGCCGATGGGGAGATGGAGGGGTCTAGTCTTGGTATTACAGAACATGGCATCATGAAAGAGTCAGTGGAGAAGTCTGAGAACCCGACAGTTGCTGTGGTGTATGAAAGACTGAAACATGATCTGGGGGTGTGCAATCCAAGAGCATCGACTACCAAGGGTAGTGCGGAGATTATGGGTTCTGGAATTGAAGGACTGGTGACACATCAAGACACGGCTGATCCCTCTGGTGGAAAAGAGGACATAAAAGAGTCTAGGAAAGGTGACTGGGATGAAAATAGTGGTGAGAGGGTGAGAATTCAATCTGGGATGAGCTCAAGTCCAGGGAAAGATTCTCCAAACATCGAGCTTTCTATTGAAGTTCAATCAAATCATGTTGAACAACAAGGCCGGGGCTCGGAGGACACTAAAAAGTAACCTCAATCTAAAGGTCAAGGATTCGAGAAGCACAAAAGCCCAGATATGATAGTACCCCCTTGTAGTGCTGCCCTTGTGGGAGGCAACATCATGGAGGCTGAGGATTCTAGAATAGCACTTCAGGGGAAGTACTTTTTGCAAGCTGCTACAGATTCGTTGCATGGACAAAGGAGGCCGGAGGGAGTTAGTGTCTTGGGGCCCTTGGACCCAAACACTCCCTTCATAACTCCCCATTCCTTCAGGCTGGGAGAGAGGGGAAGAAGAATGGATTGGAGGTCAAAACATGCAAGGCATATTTTTGGTGTAGGCCGAGGTCCCCCAAAGAAGACTCGGGGGTGGAGTTGAAAACCCATTTTGAAGGTATGACGGATCAAGAACAAACACTAACACAGGAGGAAGATCTAGGTGATGATGGGTATATCCAAGTCTCGAAGGATAGTGTGGAACATTTCCAAGGGAAAGGCCGTCACAACCCAAGAAGGAAGAAGGGGAAAAAAGGAAAGTGTGACTCAGGGAAATGTATCGTGGTCCAGGGGAAAAAATCAAAGGGACACAAAGACTAATCTTACTTGACTAAACCGATGGAAACCAGGTCGATCAAGAAAGGCGGAAACAAGGAAAGGAAAGGCCTATAAGAAAGTGAAAGTGGAGACCCAACCAAAGAACCATGAGTGATGGAAGAAGAGGCAGGGGGTGTCTGAAGCTCATCCTCCACTCCAAGGAAGAAATGATTGAAAAAGTCCTTCAACCCAATGCCTCAAATGAGGAAATTTTAAGAATTTATGAAAGAAGGTTTAATGTTGATTCCATCGATGAGAAAGAAGTGTGAATATACAAGCAAGACCGAATCATTTCCTGGGGCTTCAATCAATGCAAAATCACCTTGGAGGAATTCATTCAGATAATGGACAAAATGGTTACTCACCTTGAAGAACTCATCAAAGTGGTTCCAGACACTCAGGTTAGTACTCTGCACTAGGAACTATATATAGTGTCTGACTCAAAGAACCTTAGTCTTGTGTTTAACCATTTTATGAGCTCTTTTAGTACGTAGTGGTTTTTGTTTTGTGAACCATGGTTTACCACTTATCCTTAAAGTGTCTTTATAATAAAAATTTATATTGGAGGAGGAGAACATGCATGGAATGATAAATCATACTCGACGTGAATTAGGATGAGGTCCACACCAGACCACACACAATTCTGAGAAAGAAACGTCAAGCTGAGGGGCCAAAAAAGGTCAGAGAATATGGGACTGGACCTGTGGATGAAGCGTCTAGGTGTTCCTACATATCCCATGAATATGAGAATCAATCCATACGTAGTTATGAGAGTGTATTTTAATGTCATGCGGGAGAAGAGGTATGAGAGACAAGCTCCTAGAAGGGGAGTATCTGGTGCGACTATTTCAAACCCAAAATGAATGAGGACATAATCCCACACATGCTACCCCACACAATCCTATAAGAGTTAGGGCCTAAAAGGCTAAACAAAAGAGATAATTAGTGGAACTTGAGATGGACCCAAATATGAGATGTATGGGCATTCCCACGTATCCCATGAGCATGGGAATCAAGCTAGACTTAGTTCTAAGGAGAGGACATATATGGAGATCTTAGTTTAAAGTCTTAGAGCTCATACTAAGGAGAAGAGAAACTCTTCCAAGCGAGCATAGACCTCGATCCAATCCCTAAGCCCACGTGAGTCAAATTCACTATGGGAAAGATGGGCAGAAGAGGTCTTTGAAACACATGGGATACACATAATGAGGAAATCAGTGCGGAGCCCTGAATGATTCATTAACGCAACTTTTCCCTCCAAACGTGCAAAGGCACACTGAGGAATAGTAATAGGAATGTCGAGATTCCACATGTATGTCATGGGGGGGAGAATGATGCGAATCATGAAACTGACATTTAGGGATTGATGGGGTTTGCGTGAAGATGGAGGATAACTATTGATCGTTTTCGAAACACATAATCCATATCGTGTGACCTGAAATGGGAACAAGAAACAAGCATCAACCGATGAACTTATTTTCAATGTGGGACTTGTATCAATTTTTCATTCGAAACCCTCAAGGACGTTGGCCTGAAATGGAAAGAGGTCCCTTGGGCCGAGCATCCCTCCCATTTGGGGGTCCTTTTGGATGTGAAAGATGATGAAAGACCAAGTAAAGGGGACAAAAAGCCTCAAATATGGGTGAGAGCATGTCGAGGTAGAATCCAACACTCTGGGTCCTAAACTAGAGTACCCCTAGTCACATTGGTGAATCACTAAAGAGGGTCTCGGGTCCCAAATGAAGAGAAACTGATTCAAAAATATGAGTGTAGAATAGGGGAGAGAAGGGATCTCCGGAGAAAGACATACATGGAGTGGTTATTAAAAACCTGACATGAATGGGGATATAAGCCCATACCACACCGTATACCCCTCCCCTAGAAGGACACAGGATGAGGGGCCAGAATGATTAGTAGGTTTCTAAGAGATGGGGCTGGACCTGAAGACTAAATGTTTGGGTGGTCCTACATATCCCATGAAGATGGAAATCAAGCCACACATAGTTCTGGAGGATGCTGTGCAGTTTCACGTCATATGGCAAGGACACATATAAGGTATCTCAATGGGATATGTGTGTGGCATAGTGGGTAACCCTACATTAATGAGGACATAAGCCCATACCGGACTGTATAATCCCAAATGAGAACTTGGGCCAGGGGGCTGGCAAGACCAAGGATCTAAGACGGGAGGTCCCAACCAATTCGTAGTTTAACGTCATGTGATGTGGATGATGGTGAAAGAGGTGAAGATCTCTAGGGAGAAGGATATAGGGTGCGGTCAGGATTATCCCAACGTAAATGAGGGAGAAAGTTGGCACCAAACCATGTTTTTTGACCCGAGGGGAGATCCTGAATTTTGGGACTGGGCCGATATACAAAATGTCTAGGAGTTCCTACATATCCCACAAGGATAGGAATCAAGCCACAAATAGTTCTTGAAGGCTATTAAATTGAGCGTCATGTGGTAAGGATGTGGGAGAATAAAAGAACGAGTAGGGGGAACATGGTGCGATCATTATAATCTTGACATGAGTGGGGCCAAAGAATCCGACACTACACCATGCGGGATCCTCCTAGAGTACTATACCCAGGGGGGATAGTCAAAGATAAAACTGGGGGCTGGACCCAAGACGAGGTGTTCGAGCATTCCTATGTATCCCATGAGGATGGGAATCAATCCATACATAGTTATTGAAATTCAGTTTAACGTCTTGTGGGATGACATAAAGCATAATGTCATGCGGGACATAATAGTTTATGTTCGTGTAGGACCAGATATAGTTTAACATCCTATGGGACGACATAGAGTTTATTTTCATGTAGGAGATAACAGTTTAAGGTCGTTTAGGACCAGATATAGTTTAACATCCTACAAGATGACATATAGTTTAATTTCATGTAGGACGTAAAAGTTTAAGGTCATGTTGGACCCCATTTTATCTGGAAAAGTATTTCTTGGGGAACATGGAATTGGTGGGGGGATTTATACGCTCTCCATCTATGGTAACCAAGGAGTATGCACCATTGGGAAAATCCCTATGAATGATGAAAGGACCTTCCCATTTGGGCTCCATCTTGGTTGGTTTCCTACCAGGTATCATTGGTGTTCTCAAGGCAAACACCAAGTCACCCTACAAGAAATAACAGAGGCACACTTTCTTGTTGAAAGCTAAAACTATCTTGTTCAAACGCCTTTCCAGATTTTGAAGGGCACGAAGCATATTCTTGTTGAGTTTTATAATTTATCTAGATGGATTTCAGCTACTTTATTTGGTGCTTTCTAATCATAGAAAACTGTGTGCAATGAAGGAAACTGAATATCGATGGATAGGATCCCACCATTTTTTACACTTGGGAGTATGGCGTCACCTGTGTGGAATTGCGAATCGTTTCCCGATAATCCCAGACGGCATTTGGGAGATTATCTGGCCATCTCTTCTTGTTATGAACAAGCATTTTCTGCAGGATGTTAGGGAGGGTATTGTTGAACGCCTAGATCTTCCCATTTTCTTGCGCGTGGTAGCAGAAGGTATGGTTAGAACGAATATTGTACCTGGCGTAAAATTTATTCAACTTGACTGCCCATAGGTTGGTGCCATTATAGGTGAGGAGGAAATGAGGGACTCTGAACCCGTAGATGATATAAGATCTCACAAATTTAAAAATAGAACATGCCTTGACTTCCTTGAACGGAACTGCTTCTGCCCACTTGGAAAAAAAATCCATAACGGTGAGGATGAAACAGAACTGGAGATCTGTCACTAGTAGATATGGTCCCACAACATCGAGTCCCCAGATTGCAAAGGGACAAGAGTACTTGGTAGTGTGGAGAGGCTCCGGTGGCTAATGCACAAAGTTGGCATGAATTTGGCATGCATGGAACCTCTTGGAAAACTCGATGCAGTCATGGATCATTGAGTGAAAAAATACCCCAATCTCCAGATCTGGTGAGATAGGTTTTTGCCCGGTCTGAGAAACCCTATAGGAACAGACATGAAACTCTTACATGGATTGAGAAATCTCAACTCCTTGAATGCAATGGAGGAGAATCTCATCAAAACCACACTTGTAGAGAATCATCTCGAGACCAGGACCACTCTGGAGGGTAAGCTGCATCACGCGATGTCTGATTCACTCATCCTCAGCTCGATATGCCAGGAGATTACTATTTTGGAGGTAATCGACAAAGGAGGTTCTCCAATCAGGAGTCATTTCAGTGACCACATTAAGGAAACCTAGGGGTCCTGACCTAGAGGCGCTGACAGTACGGTGGATTACCTGCGGGTTATCATCGTAATCTGGGGTGACGAGGGCGATGAATCTTTGGTGTGCCATGTGGATAATAAAATAATCTTGATCAGGCTCTGTGAGAGATGTAGCTAGGATGACCAAAGTGTCAACTCGACCAGTCTGGGATCGAGGGACTAGGGTAACTTCTGGATGAGATAGAAACTGGGCCATCAGCTAGGGGGTGTGTTCCAACAGAGGTACGAGTTCTGGATTTCTGATGAAATGATCACTGTTGATTTTCTTAATGACTAGTTTGGAGTCCCCTTTCACATGAAAGTGGGGAATGTCAATCTTGAGGGCTAGATCTAGGAGAATGATGAGATCCTGGTACTCTAATTCATTGTTGGTAGAACCCTCTAACAGTAGAAAAGATCATGGAAAAACATGGTGTGATGGAATCGTGAAGACGATACCCAAGCCTACTCTATTGATCCTAGGATCATTGAGCTTTCTACTGGTAGGATTCCAGGAAGCACCATCAAAGATAATTTTCTAGCACGAAATGGATTGGTCTACCAAGAGGATTTCCTCATCAGGAAAATCGAGGTCCAGAGACTGGTCCACAGGAGTTGGATGAGCAGAGAGGAAATATGCCAATGATTTCCCCTTGATAGCCTTCTGAGGAACAAACCCTATGTATAAATGATAGATAATCACTGCCCACCAAGCTAGATAACCTATCAACATGGGTCAGTTCTGGATGTACTTCAACAGATCTACTCGGGACACCAGCTGTACCTCTTGGTGCTGCAAGTAATGTCACAATTTCTGTACTGTGAATACCAGCACAAGGTAGTTTTTCTCGATAGGGGAGTATATGGTATTTGTATCAGGGAGCATGAAGTTGAGATAGTAGAGACTGTTCTCCATTCCCTCATTGTTCTTCTGGGAGATAGGGGCACCGAGAGATCATTCCCGGGAAGTCACATAAAGGACCAACTTCATTCCAGAAACTAGCGACATCAAGACCAGAGGCTGGAGAAGATACTGCTTGATTTCCTTGAAATAAGTCTAACATTATTCATCCCAATGATAGACAATTCCTTTCCTTAGGAGTTGAGAAAATGTCTTACACTTTCCAAAAACAAATCGCAATGAATTGGAATATGTAGGCCAAGTGGCCTTGGAAGCCTCGAAGCTCCCGAATATTGCTTGGGAGAGACATATGGATAATGGACATGATCTTATACGAGTTGATATAAATGCCCCAATATTTGAGAACAAATCCCAGAAACTTTCTAGATGTGACCCCGAAGGCACACATCAATGAATTCATATTCAGGTGAAAAGAACAGAATTAGTTGAACACTTTCTCAAGGTCTTTGAGAGAGTCTTGATGTTGGTGAGATTTTACAAATAGATCGTCCACATAGCATTGCACCAATTTCCTAAGGATCGGCTTAAATATGCGATGCATAGCCCACTGATGGGTGGCACCTGAATTATTTATACCAAAGGGAATGACATGGTAACATATAGTACCTTGTTGTTCCCAGAAGGTTGTAGACTCCTCATCCTCAATATCCATTTAGATCTGGTTATACCTGAAGTACCCATCCATGAAAGAGAGGGCCTGGAACTAGGCTATAACATCGATCAATAATTCCATCATAGGAAGGGGAAAATCATCTTTCAGACATTGAAGATTGAGATCTCAGAAGTCAATGCAGACTCTGATATGTCCATTCTTATTTCTGACTAGCACAATGTTGGCTAGACATCTGGGGTACTGGACCTCCTTGACGAAATTGGATCTGATGAGCTTATCAACCTTAGCCTTGACCATGGCACCATGAGAAGGGTGCATCTTTCTGGGAGTTTGATTAAACTCATGGTGATTTGCTGGGAGACCGAGGCAGTGGAAGGATGTAACGCCCCGACCCCAGCTGCCCAGAGTCGGTGCATTACTTCGTAACATTGGCATGATCACAAGAAAGATCAAATCTCGAAAGACCGATTGGTTTAGTAGCCTTGGAAACACTAGATATATTCATAAGTTTTACATTACATCATAAAATGAAAAACTACTACAACAACATAATGTCTCCATAATCCACACTACTATCCCCTCATAATATCCCTGCAGGTCATTCATAATTTACTTCTTCACATCCTGGGGAAAAATAAAACATAGAAAAGGGGTGAGATCAAATGCCCAGTAAGGATAACAATATAGCGGAAACTTTCATAAATAAGAATAAACATTTAAGGCAATGCATTACTAAAACAAAAGCCTTTTAAAATTGAACTTCAACATGGTATAGCAAAAGTAAAATGAAATAATGCCATTTACTTATTCACATGGATATTCTACTAATCGAATAATCACATGCAAAAATCAATAACCACTTTCATAATGTTGGAATGCATAATGCCAGACGATCATAACCACATAGCCAAGGCCTCGTGCCAAGGCTACAAATAAGATTTTGTCAAGGCCTTGTGCCAAGACACTAGTTTGTCTCATGAGACCTACCGATGCATCGAGGAGCTATAGCGGGCTCCACCCGTCACTTATTAAGTCCAATGCATTCCCATATGAAAAGGTTTAAACATAACATAAACATTCGTATTAAAACTAGCATACGAAATGTCAATACTTTCACAATAAACTATGAATGGTATAAAAATAGCACATCCACAGTCAAACATATCACAAAACCTTCAATACAATATAGAAGTTTTGTAACAACTTCAAATAATCTTAAAATCCATCAAAGGATGTTGACATAGATGAAATCAAAATTCTTTTTAAAGAAATATCTCCTTTTATTTTGAAATCATTTAAGATCCATATAAAATAAAACATTTTCTTTGAAAATATTCTTATAAGCTTGTAAGGAAAGCTTTGAAGATTTTATAACGGCGTAAAATAACTGCACCCGCCGTATAAGTTAAAAAAAAACATTCTTACCTCAATTCTGTCGAAAAGGTTAAAAAGGACCTTGTTTTGAAAACGACGGAAAGATTCCTTTATAAACCTCTTATAAAAAGTCAAAAAAAGGGTATAAATGACTTTAACCCATATTCCTGTAAATATTAAAAATGTTTTGAAATACATTTTTAAGAAACATGGATGTGGATGATAAAGAGATCCCAGTAGATTATTACATATAAACAACCTCGGATAATGAAGAGATTGTGAAATAACCCTTACCTTGTACTTTTCCTTGGTTGTGGTAGGTTAACCTCCTGTATAATGGTGAAATAATTGTTATTAAATTATAAAAGAATCATATACATTAATATGATATCATATATGATCTTTTAATATTGATTTGATAATAATATCTTAGTATTATCGTTGTTTCGGGTGTTAACTTACTTGTTTTCTTTCATATGTTTTGTTACGTAAGACATGTTTGTAAAGGATAGGTTGTATATTATTCATATCCAGAATGATATCAAGTCCTTAAACATCATTTTTAAATCATAAAATGATAATTACGCTTTAATGGTTACGATGGAGAATGAATCTCATCGCGTTCGTGGAGACGGTAGTCCGTACGTACGCACGAGCGACAATATCATTCTTTTGATATTAAAATAATATATAAATGGATGGTATATCATATATACAGAATCATTAACATGTTATATTTATTATTTACATGAGTTACACATCATTATTATACCCATCCAAATAATATTATATTGAATAACAATTACACCACGACGTGGAGACGGTAAGCCGTACGTACGCACGTATGGTGACATGTTATTCAAAGGGTGGATAGAATACTGAATATGATTGTACCATATTTATAATAACATCACAGTATATGTGAGATACTGGAGTTATTATTTCAGAATGGTAAGAACAAAGGAAGAAGAAGTGGAAGAAGAAATGAACTTAGAAAAGGGTGGTGAGATCATTACCTCTTCTTCGGGTTCTTCCTTTTGATTTGATCAAAAGGGCTCCTTAGGTTGGCTTTCTGATCAAACTAAGGCCTCTAGGTTGTATTGAGGGATGTTGGGAGAGTATTTGGGCAGAGTTTGGCCGAACCAAAAGGCTTTGAAGGTGTGAAGAAATGAGAAGGAGGAGTTCCCTTTTATAAGAGGGGTGAGGGACACCTTTGGAAAAGTTAGAAATATTAATTTATAATAAATTCATATTCGGTTTACAAAGGCTCCAAAGTTGACTATTCAAAGGATGAGGTGGGGATAGGTCGAAAACAACTCATCCAATAGAATTTAGACAGGGTTGGGTACTTATATTAACCTTATCTTTAAGTATTAACTCTAAGTTAATTAGTTTCACTTTTACAATGTCTCCTTGTATTTTTATATAATATGGTTAATAAACTTACTATATACATCCAATCGACCCCCAAGTGGTCCATTAATGAGGAACCTGTCATAATATAAGTCTCTTGGCCGAACCTTAGATTTTTAGGAATTTAATATCAATTAATAATATAATATTTGTTTTAAGAACTCTTTTATGTCAATTTTGACACTATTCAATAGTTGATTTTTGTGAAACTCCTAACAGATTGATTACTTCGAACAAAGTCAATAAAATCAATCCTAATATATCATATTATCATATAAAATTAGTTTAATTCATTAAAAGTTTCATATTATAATTATTTGGGTATTTATAATATCAATTATTTTAATTTTTCACTATTTTAGTAATTACTGCATCATCATTGTGTCATAAATAAAATAAATTATTTAATGTCTAAAAATTATAAATAAAATATCATTATGTAGGAAATCTTTTTATCTTTCTAATGAATATTTATAATCGAAAATCCAACATGTATAACCCTATGTAAAAATTGTTCTTCTAAAAGATGTAAGCTTATGCCATTTTTATTTTTATTTTAACTTTATTAATATAATGTGTCATTATCACTTACAAGTGGATCCATGGGGTCCCAAAATAGACACAAAGATGCCCATGGTCGACCATGTATCAACCAATAGGGTTAAGACACGTTTTAGGGTAATTTAGTATTATTATAATATTATTTTTTTTAACCCTTATTTACCGGATTTACCCTTAACCATGGTAAATAAAATATTTACCGCAGTAATTTTTCAAAATGTCTAAAAATAAAAGTTACCTATTTACACAATTTGAACATCCTGATTCCAAATATGGAATCCATTTTTCTAAATTCAAAACACAGAAGTGGCAGAAATTAATTTAAAATTAATTCCCGCTGTCAAAACAAAAAGCGTGTTTTTAAGAGATAATAACTATCAAAAGATTGACACTTGTTTATGTTCGGTTTAATTGTAAAATTATGTCCAATGACCAACATTATATTAAGTGGTAAAAATATATTCTAAATATACTTTAAAACCACTCAAATTAATAATTTATCACTATTAATTATTTTGATTAAAAAAGTTGTTTTTAATTAAAATTTAGTAATTTTCACTATTCATCAAAATATTAAAGTTATCCGAAAAGTACCAAAATTTCACCTTAGTCTAAATTTGATATTCCGAATCCAAAAATGAAGTCCATTTTCAAATATAAAATATATATAATTTCAAAAAGTAGGTATTACTATTCATAACGGCTAGTTTGATTGGTTGTGGTGTGTGTTAAAACTCAAGGTTGCGTACAACACACGCTACTGTATTATTCAAAGAAAGTGTACCGTGGAAGCTTGGGATGTTTCATTTTAAATTTTTGATGTCCCCATTTAGTCAAAAAGTTTAAAATATTGTATTTAAAAAGGGTTCACTATTAAAAGTTGATAAAAGTGCAATACTGAAAATGAATTTGTTCTTGCATTATATCTAAGAAACTCATAATATGGATTCTAAAATTATAAGGATTATATAAAGTTTAAAATTTAGATAATACTATTCATAACCTCTTTTGAATGGATTTTTTTGTAAGCCATGGTGTGATTGAACTCGGTGTTGCGTGTAGTGCAAGTTATTGAATTATTTTGAAGAAATAACACACTCTGAAATCCTGGGGTGTTACATTCTCCCCTCCTTCAATAAATTGCGTCCTCGCAATTTGAAATTGTTCTTCGAAAATAAAAGGTTGAAAATAGATAATATAATTGTGGGAAAACCCACATCGGAAATTGGGTTACTAAAATTTAGTCTTAATATGAGGAAAAGAGAAATCAAAGGGTCACCACCAAATTATGATCTCGATTAGGAGAACATTGGTGGCAATTAGAGACATATAATTGGAGGAAAAAATGTAAATATTTATAGGTAGTGATTGAGGTCATCAATCACAAACAAGTATAGAATTGAGGTCCTTAAACTCATCAATCTATGATGATTTGAAATACCATCGGTTCCACAAAACATAGGATATTGGGATGACACATTTTTGACGTTTCAAAATATCTTAGTTGAAATCCCTCATTGAAAAATGAATTAATGAGGCCTCTATTTAAAATAAAGAGTGGAAGGTATGAAGATTACCGAAAATAACACATACTAGGGTTCCATATAGGAAAATATGGATATGGAGGAGAAATCTAACCATCAATTATCTGATGGAGAGTGGTAGAGGACATGGCTATGAAAAGGCCAACAATCCCAAATCCATAAATTAGTGATGATTTAAGGTACCATCTAGGAAAACATTTTTGTTCTAAGTTTCTTTTCTTAATGTTGAGGAATTTATTTATGATATTGGCTAAGATCATAAGGAGATATACTTACTTTATAATTAGAGTTTTATCCATTAATAAATTTCTACCACAAACTCATCTTTCACTCTAAAACATAATAGAACGTAAAAAAAATTCTATTTACACTATTCGTATAGGGTTCCAAAATAATCGAATTTATAATTCATCTACAAGATCTTTTAATAAAAACTAAATTATTTAATCCAGGACATCTCATGGGCCAGTGGTAGGTGATACACCCTTGTCGCCCTTCGGTTGCGGGTTCAAGTCTCGCAGCCTTGCCGGACGCGACGGTTTGCCGCCCGACCTCCGGGTTGTCCTTTTGTGGCAATCCAAAATAATCCAAACTAGAACTATCCAAAATACTTCTGTCCAAACTCATAGTCCAACATTTATAAGGAAGGTAAACATAATATAGATCCTTTTTACCCTGTAATAGCATATGAATACCTTCATCAAGTATTACCATATTCCTTATTGATTACATTCATGCTCCCTTATTCCATATAGAATACTGGATATACTTCATTAATCCAAAAATGTTTTAAACCCCAACAATGATGGAATACACAAATCATTAATCAGTTCCAGGGTAGTCAAGAATATCCAATATAATTTATCCAAAACAATCATGTATTATTCCAAAATCACTACCTCGGTATCAGAACTATATTATGGTTTATCATTCTCTCAACCATATATTTTCCAAAAATTCATCCTGCTATTGAGTCACTTTTCTTTGTTCCAAAAAATCTCAAGTCCTTAATGAAATAGTACTGCAGTACAATCCTTACATACTCCATAATTATTATAACAAGTAAATTGTTGATACACACTCAATTGACATAATCAACATAAGAACTCTAATCATTCCTCTTCATCTGTGGTAGTATCATAACTTGATTATTATCCAATAACATCATTTGCGGCATAGTTTGATGACTGGGACATAGGTTCGCGTAGTGTCCAAACTCCTTGCAAATGAAGCATTGTACATTTGAAACCATTTTCTTACCCTTGCAGTCACGTACTTTGTGCCATTTTTCTCCACACTTATAACAAACCCCCATTCCTTTCAGGCAAGTTCCAGGGTGTTTCTTTCCACAGTTACCACATATGGGAAAATTCTTCTTTTCCCTCTTCCCTTTATCCATCTTTCTCTCTTCCATCCTTTTCTTCTCTTGCTTCCCTTCAAATCCATAGGACTCAGTAAAATCTTTACTTATCTTATCAACACATGATATTATTCCTTCATATAATGATAATACATGGGAGACTATTTGTCTTATAAATTCTGGCTTAAGACCATGAAAGATATGATCCTTCTTTCTCTTTGGATCATGTGCATTGCTGGAGTTCTCATTCCTTCTACTGGGCGCCATTTCTAAACAATGGAATACACTAGATCAGTTTATAAATCAAAATACATAATCCCATACTTATAAAAAACTTAACATAAATTGAACTATTTATGGATATAATCCATAATCATAAAAATGTTTTCTTTGAGGAAGTATATACTCATAAACCCTTCATAATGATTTGTAAAGAAAATGAGAGTTATCCTAAGCATATCCCCCGGGAGTGTCGTAACCAAGAGTGCAGCAAGGCCCGTTGTCGTGCACCAGTTCCCGTTCGAGTCTAGCTCAAAGCGGTGTTTTCGGGTTTTACCCCTAGGTACATCTGTGCCAGAGCCGCCTCTACCTGCTCGTATCCAGACAGGGATGTATTTCTTGAAAAACTCACAAAATCTCTACAATACCAAAATTCTAGGAAGTTCTTCTATACTAATCCTCAAAGTTCATCTTAGGTCTACGTGCTCTAATCAGAGTTTATCTAAATCTAGCTTCCAAGGTTTGTACTAAACTTCCTCTGATACCAACTGTAACGCCCCGACCCCAGCTGCCCAGAGTCGGTGCATTACTTCGTAACATTGGCATGATCACAAGAAAGATCAAATCTCGAAAGACCGATTGGTTTAGTAGCCTTGGAAACACTAGATATATTCATAAGTTTTACATTACATCATAAAATGAAAAACTACTACAACAACATAATGTCTCCATAATCCACACTACTATCCCCTCATAATATCCCTGCAGGTCATTCATAATTTACTTCTTCACATCCTGGGGAAAAATAAAACATAGAAAAGGGGTGAGCTCAAATGCCCAGTAAGGATAACAATATAGCGGAAACTTTCATAAATAAGAATAAACATTTAAGGCAATGCATTACTAAAACAAAAGCCTTTTAAAATTGAACTTCAACATGGTATGGAAAAAGTAAAATGAAATAATGCCATTTACTTATTCACATGGATATTCTACTAATCGAATAATCACATGCAAAAATCAATAACCACTTTCATAATGTTGGAATGCATAATGCCAGACTATCATAACCACATAGCCAAGGCCTCGTGCCAAGGCTACAAATAAGATTTTGTCAAGGCCTTGTGCCAAGACACTAGTTTGTCTCATGAGACCTACCGATGCATCGAGGAGCTATAGCGGGCTCCACCCGTCACTTATTAAGTCCAATGCATTCCCATATGAAAAGGTTTAAACATAACATAAACATTCGTATTAAAACTAGCATACGAAATGTCAATACTTTCACAATAAACTATGAATGGTATAAAAATAGCACATCCACAGTCAAACATATCACAAAACCTTCAATACAATATAGAAGTTTTGTAACAACTTCAAATAATCTTAAAATCCATCAAAGGATGTTGACATAGATGAAATCAAAATTCTTTTTAAAGAAATATCTCCTTTTATTTTGAAATCATTTAAGATCCATATAAAATAAAACATTTTCTTTGAAAATATTCTTATAAGCTTGTAAGGAAAGCTTTGAAGATTTTATAACGGCGTAAAATAACCGCACCCGCCGTATAAGTTAAAAAAAAACATTCTTACCTCAATTCTGTCGAAAAGGTTAAAAAGGACCTTGTTTTGAAAACGACGGAAAGATTCCTTTATAAACCTCTTATAAAAAGTCAAAAAAAGGGTATAAATGACTTTAACCCATATTCTTGTAAATATTAAAAATGTTTTGAAATACATTTTTAAGAAACATGGATGTGGATGATAAAGAGATCCCAGTAGATTATTACATATAAACAACCTCGGATAATGAAGAGATTGTGAAATAACCCTTACCTTGTACTTTTCCTTGGTTGTGGTAGGTTAACCTCCTGTATAATGGTGAAATAATTGTTATTAAATTATACAAGAATCATATACATTAATATGATATCATATATGATCTTTTAATATTGATTTGATAATAATATCTTAGTATTATCGTTGTTTCGGGTGTTAACTTACTTGTTTTCTTTCATATGTTTTGTTACGTAAGACATGTTTGTAAAGGATAGGTTGTATATTATTCATATCCAGAATGATATCAAGTCCTTAAACATCATTTTTAAATCATAAAATGATAATTACGCTTTAATGGTTACGATGGAGAATGAATCTCATCGCGTTCGTGGAGACGGTAGTCCGTACGTACGCACGAGCGACAATATCATTCTTTTGATATTAAAATAATATATAAATGGATGGTATATCATATATACAGAATCATTAACATGTTATATTTATTATTTACATGAGTTACACATCATTATTATACCCATCCAAATAATATTATATTGAATAACAATTACACCACGACGTGGAGACGGTAAGCCGTACGTACGCACGTATGGTGACATGTTATTCAAAGGGTGGATAGAATACTGAATATGATTGTACCATATTTATAATAACATCACAGTATATGTGAGATACTGTAGTTATTATTTCAGAATGGTAAGAACAAAGGAAGAAGAAGTGGAAGAAGAAATGAACTTAGAAAAGGGTGGTGAGATCATTACCTCTTCTTCGGGTTCTTCCTTTTGATTTGATCAAAAGGGCTCCTTAGGTTGGCTTTCTGATCAAACTAAGGCCTCTAGGTTGTATTGAGGGATGTTGGGAGAGTATTTGGGCAGAGTTTGGCCGAACCAAAAGGCTTTGAAGGTGTGAAGAAATGAGAAGGAGGAGTTCCCTTTTATAAGAGGGGTGAGGGGCACCTTTGGAAAAGTTAGAAATATTAATTTATAATAAATTCATATTCGGTTTACAAAGGCTCCAAAGTTGACTATTCAAAGGATGAGGTGGGGATAGGTCGAAAACAACTCATCCAATAGAATTTAGACAGGTTTGGGTACTTATATTAACCTTATCTTTAAGTATTAACTCTAAGTTAATTAGTTTCACTTTTACAATGTCTCTTTGTATTTTTATATAATATGGTTAATAAACTTACTATATACATCCAAGCGACCCCCAAGTGGTCCATTAATGAGGAACCTGTCATAATATAAGTCTCTTGGCCGAACCTTAGATTTTTAGGAATTTAATATCAATTAATAATATAATATTTGTTTTAAGAACTCTTTTATGTCAATTTTGACACTATTCAATAGTTGATTTTTGTGAAACTCCTAACAGATTGATTACTTCGAACAAAGTCAATAAAATCAATCCTAATATATCATATTATCATAGAAAATTAGTTTAATTCATTAAAAGTTTCATATTATAATTATTTGGGTATTTATAATATCAATTATTTTAATTTTTCACTATTTTAGTAATTACTGCATCATCATTGTGTCATAAATAAAATAAATTATTTAATGTCTAAAAATTATAAATAAAATATCATTATGTAGGAAATATTTTTATCTTTCTAATGAATATTTATAATCGAAAATCCAACATGTATAACCCTATGTAAAAATTGTTCTTCTAAAAGATGTAAGCTTATGCCATTTTTATTTTTATTTTAACTTTATTAATATAATGTGTCATTATCACTTACAAGTGGATCCATGGGGTCCCAAAATAGACACAAAGATGCCCATGGTCGACCATTTATCAACCAATAGGGTTAAGTCACGTTTTAGGGTAATTTAGTATTATTATAATATTATTTTTTTTAACCCTTATTTACCGGATTTACCCTTAACCATGGTAAATAAAATATTTACCGCAGTAATTTTTCAAAATGTCTAAAAATAAAAGTTACCTATTTACACAATTTGAACATCCTGATTCCAAATATGGAATCCATTTTTCTAAATTCAAAACACAGAAGTGGCAGAAATTAATTTAAAATTAATTCCCGCTGTCAAAACAAAAAGCGTGTTTTTAAGAGATAATAACTATCAAAAGATTGACACTTGTTTATGTTCGGTTTAATTGTAAAATTATGTCCAATGACCAACATTATATTAAGTGGTAAAAATATATTCTAAATATACTTTAAAACCACTCAAATTAATAATTTATCACTATTAATTATTTTGATTAAAAAAGTTGTTTTTAATTAAAATTTAGTAATTTTCACTATTCATCAAAATATTAAAGTTATCCGAAAAGTACCAAAATTTCACCTTAGGCTAAATTTGATATTCCGAATCCAAAAATGAAGTCCATTTTCAAATATAAAATATATATAATTTCAAAAAGTAGGTATTACTATTCATAACGGCTAGTTTGATTGGTTGTGGGGTGTGTTAAAACTCAAGGTTGCGTACAACACACGCTACTGTATTATTCAAAGAAAGTGTACCGTGGAAGCTTGGGATGTTTCATTTTAAATTTTTGATGTCCCCATTTAGTCAAAAAGTTTAAAATATTGTATTTAAAAAGGGTTCACTATTAAAAGTTGATAAAAGTGCAATACTGAAAATGAATTTGTTCTTGCATTATATCTAAGAAACTCATAATATGGATTCTAAAATTATAAGGATTATATAAAGTTTAAAATTTAGATAATACTATTCATAACCTCTTTTGAATGGATTTTTTTGTAAGCCATGGTGTGATTGAACTCGGTGTTGCGTGTAGTGCAAGTTATTGAATTATTTTGAAGAAATAACACACTCTGAAATCCTAGGGTGTTACAAAGGATACCTAGGGATCTAGCCCCGACATTTTTTATAGATCCACAAAAATAAATCATGTTGTAGTTTAAGGAAGTCCATGTACTGATATTTCTCTTTGATAGGAATGGAGGCAATGATCAATGTGGGTTTCAGATCTGTCTCGCTACCTAGGTTCACCTGTACCAATTTATCGATCGTGGTGGAGACACCCTCTTCAAATGTAGGAGGAGAATCCTTTAAGTCTTCTTATTCACTTACAGGGAAGGGATCCTCGACAGGAGGAGATTCCTATGAACCAACAGACCCCGATGGGAGGTTGGTGCTTTCCTGAATCATGGTAGACACTACATCTGGGGAGTCATGTGCCGTTGAAACCATAACGATGAAGGTTGTTGATCAGATCCCATCTGGTCTTCGACCCAAGGGGTCACACTTCATGATATCAAAGCAATATTGACGCATCAGCTTGAGATGATTTATCACAGAATGACAGACCAAACAAGTATCACGTATAATCATCGTCATAGGGTGGATATCCTGATACCTTATGGGGCAGGGGCTTTGGGATCACCCGAGCCTGATTTGTGTTTGAATTCGAGGTGATCTTCCAATGTCTCTTAGACTTGGGAATATGGTTCCCTATTCTTACAGAGACCAAAAATCATTGCCCTATATCTGAGGTAGTTGCCTCCAATTGGTATATTAAAAAAATGTAGGCATCATCTAGATCTATCCATTGGTCGTTCACAACCGTCGCGTGTCTGACTTTGTTAGCCTGAATTTTCTTGTCCTTGACCTCATAATAGTCGACATCCAGGTAGCGGGATTCACAAGAGAAAATGGGAGATGCATAACCTTGAAGTACACCCACTCGACCATTAATAGAGTTCTTAAGGCACTGGTGATATGATGGAGGGACCACCGCATGCAGGTGGAGCCATGGTCTGCCCATCAACGCATTGTAGGCGGTGTCTTGGGAGACAACCATGAACTCAGTGTGGGCTACCAAACCACAGAACTGTGTCTTTAGGCGAATTTTTATGACCGGTGTCTGTTTTTTCCTATTTTAACCTTGGATCTTTAGGTAAAAGGGACTCAGATCATCTTTAGATAACCCTAGTTTTTTGCAGTGTCCGATTTCGGATTAGGTTGATCGTAGAGCCTGTGTAAACAAGACTATGATGAACCTCCATTCCATTAAAATAGATGATGATGTACAATGGGAAGATGTTCCCTTATATGGGAGAGCCTTCATCTTCTTTATAGAATGAGATGATGTCTTATCATTCAGCATGCTCGACTACCTTAGCATGAAATACTTCTGCTACTGCAACCTCCGTCTCAAACTAGAGGTGGCTTATTAAAGCCTCTGTGAGGGATTCACGCATATACTCTAACAGGAAAAGAGCCTCAAGGATATAGATCCTTGCTGTAATGATATCATGATGATTGATGACATCATACTTCCATGTCAGGCATGAGATTATACTTATAGGAGGTCGCTCTACGACCAGAGGTATGGCGGGCCCTACCGGTTGGACCAGCGGCTTACTGGTGATGGTAATGTCCCACTGATCAGTGGTTCAAACCCATGGAGTGACTACTGGATGATGTATAGATGACTGAAATTGGTCTATAATGGATTGTGGCTGATCACAGTGCGACTGAGGCATCTCTGCCTAATCCAACAGCACAAACGGCGGCGAAGGCGAGCCTGATGACATAATATGAGAAGGTTGTGTGTGATATGCTATACACTGGGCCCACTGTCTGGTTTCAATGACATGCACAACCTGGTTGGAATTGCTAACTGAGGCACTCTGATGACCCATTAGTCATGGCTTCGTCAACACTGGCGATGGCTGGGAACGTTGGGAGTATCATCCTGGCAGTCAGGCGCTCATCACCGTTAGAAATCATATAGGGGTTTACCAGCTCTACGGTGTTATCCAAGGCATACCCTTGGCCTCTAATTGAAGAATCATCCACTACAGGATGAACTCTGGGTGGAATTTCCATCTCTGGGGGCATGAAGTATCTGAGAGTACCAGATGATGTTGAAATCAATGGGGGACTTTGTTTTCCCTTGCTCCATCGATGATTTCTCTTCTGGGAAGAGGAAAACTGAGTTGTTGACATAGAGGTACTGACTGCGGGTGACGTGACATCTTCTGAAGGCTTAGGTCAATTCAGACGTTCCCAAATAATACAACAGGCATGGGTGACTACTTATAATCCATTCAATCGTCGAACTGCTGGGACCTGTGGTTGGAAACCCTGGGGCCACTCACCTCGCTATCACTACTGCTATCGGGATTCATGAATACACATGCCACTTGTACTAGATCAGTTCCCAACCTGACTAAATTTTTGTCGACCTGGTCTTGAAGCTAGTCCTTAAACACACAAAACTGTTTAAGGGTGTTCTCTAGGATCTGGCGATAGGGGAAGTAGTTGGGGTGATTAGTGAGATCCGCCTCTTCTAGTCTCCTGTATTCGGGGAATCGTACAATTCCTTATTCCAAGGCACTATGTATATAATTGGGGACCTGAGCCTCGTTGAAAGAGTAGGTCTAGTTTCTCATATTTTGGAATGGGGCTCTGGGTGCTTGGACCCGACGAGGGGCTGATGGAGCCTGTCGAGGAGGTGGGACCCGGTAATCTCTCCTGGGCGGTGGCAGCACGTTACGCAGGGGCGCCTACCGATTTTGTTGTGGGTGATGCTAGGATGGAGGATGCACCTATGGTGGTGGGCCTCTGCGAGGCTATGGAGCCGGCTCCACTGATAATAAATCCAGTTTCTTGGGGGCCTCTATTTGGGCCACTGTGGCGGGCTTAGTCTTTGCAGCCCTTCTTGCGGGAATTACATGAGGTAAGAGATGTGCTTGATTAGCCTGCTGTAAAGCCTCCTCTAGGCGTTGGGACTTATTAGAAAAATCTCAGAATCCCCCAGGGTAATTCTGGGTAATGAGAGTGGGGAACAGTTCTATCTTGAAATTCCCCACACACATTTTCAGCAACTATTCCTGAGTTAGTGGTATGTCCAAGGAGCGGGTGAGTCCTTTCCACCAGACTACGAAGTCCGCAACTCGCTTGTCAGACCTCTATTTTCACTTTAAGAGGTCTTCAATAATCGTCTTTTGAGTAGTGGAACTGAACTAGTAAAGAAATTGCCTATGAATATCTTCCCAGCTAGCTATTGAACCGATGGGTAGCTAGCTGTACCAGACAAACATAGGTCCTTACAATGTTTGTATGGAGCATCAAAGTTTGGCGGCCTCCTGCTGCGTCGGAGTTCCAAGTATGGGTCTGCACCTTGAAATAAATTGGGCCAGATGTTGAAATGGGTCACCCGTACCATTAAAGGGGTAGAAGGTGGGATTTAAAAAACACAAGGGTGCAGATATATCTTCCACCCATGCCAGATACGACTTTATATCAGGCGGGACTGCCGCCTACTGTGTTTCCAATGCCTCGAGGCGATCAATGAGCGCAGCCATGGGATCATCTGGGTGAGGGTTTCTATCTAGATGGGGATTCTTGACCAATAGTGCATTGGTGGGTACTTCAACGTGATAAGAAGGCCCAATGGCTTGTGGAGTGGTTGGTGGGATGACCTGCAGAGCAGCTGGGGGAACCTGAGCTGGGTCCTGGGAATTATCCTGCCACTCCGATGGATTTGGTGACACATACCGCACCCTGTTTCTATAAGTTCCAACCTTAATCCTTTCTGCATGAGCATGATGGTCTGGGTCACCTAGAGGAAATTTGTCAAGGGGAAGTTGTGCCTACCCCGATGGCCCTAGCCGAGGATCACTGTAGTCTGGTTGTCGCTTCGCGACACACTCAACAAGGAGTTCATCGAACATCTTCTTATGCTCCGTAAGCTGTTGATGAAACACAACATTTTCGAGATCATACAATGTCTTTTATACTGATCCAAACAGTTTAGAGGGTTTGACGGCTCCAAGATGTTCCTTACCATTGTTGGGATTCCGGTTGAGGACTAATGCCATGGTGGGTACTGGAAGACCCAGAAGATTTCTCTGCTAACTAGTTACCCTTCCTAACGGGTCCAAAAGTCATGGAACTCACCTGGGGGTTTGTTTTCTCCAAGTATTTATGTCTCTGTCTCTTCCTCCGATAGATCGGCCATGTTAACCATGAGTCTTCCTGGAGGCATATGCTCTATATCACATGGTAAGTCAGGCTGGCACTGAATAGAACTAAAAAGGAGGGCTACGTACTACCCCCAACAACAAATTTACATATGGGGGGAAGCCTCCTTGATAATCCCACAGATCACATTAAAGCTTCGAACACATCGTTTTTGGAAGGTCCTATGGTGGCCTAGTGACTCAGGGTGCTGGGCCACAGAATGTGTGGCTAAACAATCCAGACGGAATTGTTGGCCAATGTCATCAAAATGTGCATGTATTTTGGGGTAATTCCCTTGCCAATAACGAAGAAAAAAGTGTGTCACTCAGTGGTTCTGGTGAAGTAATCCAACTTCCTCCTGGGTGAGTGATTCCAGTGCACTGATATTTGGTTCCACGACTAGCCAAAACATCTTTGGAAAATGGTCTCCACAAGAATGTCCCATAGACTCCTTATCCTGGACTCAGGGTTTGACCCTTGGTTTCCCCACTCATCAACTGGAGGCATTTGGGGAACCGATAGTGGTACTGAAGTAGATCACTGAGACGGTAGGCTGGATGGTGGATAATATAGTGAGCAGGTTGAAAAAATCTTGCATCTTGAGATATCCTCCAAAGAGTGTAGTGACTTGGACACTACATCACAATAAGATGGGCTGACAACCACATTATTTGGCATAGGGACTACGACTCCTGGCGGTGAACTATTCTGTTGCTTGTCCACCATCGTTCCCAAAAACAACTATCTATGATCTCCGACTGAGGTTGAGAGTGCTCTTGGAGATGATGGTGTTGACTGCGCGACCAGACCCAAGGGAGATACCAAATCCTCATCCTCTTAGATGTATCTTGTGGAGGGAGGCAGGGATCCGATGAACCTCGCATTCCAGAGGTACGAGGCTAATACACCTCGTCCCTACCCCATCCCTTGACACAGGGGATTGAGGTGAGGGTTCCATTGCCGAATCATATTCCGCCTTAGAATATGAGAATAAGACAAGTTTAATATAGGTATGATTCTACCCGGAATTATTTTTATGGCGGTGACGACCCGCGTTCCTGCCCCGGGATGGCTCTTTGGGACAGGGTATATTTCTAACTCTAGGGGCTCCTTTGGCTGAACTGATACTGGGGTGGGGAGGATTTCCAACTAAATGAGCCGAGGTGCGAGAAGAACACGAAAAAATGTCAAAGGGGGCATAGGGAGGACCTCTGTTTCCATTGGATGATGCATGAATATGATCTCCACAGGTATTTCTAGAGTGGTTAAGACCTCCATTGGATCTAGTAGGAGTATGGGTAGGTCCTCTATGCTTATTTCCCCTGACAGTGTCTGTGTGAGGAGGGTCCTCGTACCGGTGTGGCCGAACATAGGTGGGACCTCTTTGATGGGTGCCAAGGAAGTGAGGTTGGCCTTTTCTTTTCTAATTACTGGGGTTAGGATGACCTTTCCGACTGCTTTAAGGACATGGGAAGGCACCCATGATGAAGATTGAACGAATGTGTAACATCTCCATGCCGGCGCACGATGGTGGGAGGAAAGACTCCATATCCAATGTCATGAGCACAAAAGAGGATTTCGTACTGAGTGTCACTACCATGGGGAGGACCCTCATTCAGATTGACGGAGGCATGGGGCATACCTCCACACTGATCTTGGAAGAGGGGAGGACCCGCGTTCTCAATGGTGGTTTTACGGGTAGGACCTCCACACTGGGTGTTGCTGCCGCGGTTCGGCCTGCGGCAGGTACTACCAGTGTCGACAATTAGGAGAGTCGACCCAGCCTGCCTGTGGGGTGGTTGGGGCCTCAATCTGGGCTGGGAATATGAGTTCCCCTTCTCAGCATAAATAGGGTACTGATGGTATACGTCAGCGGTAGAACGAGCCACGGTAGTCATTGAGGATTATGCCCCTTGGAGAGTTTCCTCTTTAGCTTGCACCCGACGCTAGCGTCGGGTGAACCGGACTGGGGCTTGTGGTGCAGGCGCATAGCTTACCTGTTCCTCATACCATGGGGCCGAGTGGCTGCACTGGCACAACCTAGTGGGGACCTTCCCTGGGATCCTTTGGAACAGGATCCTGGCTGGGCTAACCTGGACATCCCTCACCTCATCAGCGTAGGGGAGGGTGTCATCGAAGCTCTTCAGGGAGAGGCTCCCAAAACAGTTGTGCGTTGGAGTGGGGATAAGTGGCTACCTACATGGCCTTTGGGGGTGGTAGTGGCGATGAGATGTATATGCCTCTAGGTCCTTTCGTGCAATGTCCCTGGTTGGGATGATCCCCTCCTCCTCATATCATCGGACGAGGTCGTTTATCACCCTTTACTGAATGAACTCAGAAGGGGAGATGGGGCATGGACGCCCAACAACTATGGAAGAGGAGGTTTCCATGGGATAAATGAGGCTATGCGGGATTGTTGTAGTGACATTTCCCCTACCCCTGCATCGGTAGGTGGGCAGTGATTGGTTTACCGATACGACAGCTTGGGTCCTTTAAGGAAGGGAGATTAAACCATTAGTGCTGCAAGAAAGAAATAAACACCCAGTGCCCAAGCGCCATTTTGTCTTCCATGTCTAGTAAGAAAGATCCACGCTGACAATGTTACATACTGAGATGTCCATTATTCAACTGCCCCAACTTCTGGTGAGTTTTACGCTAGGCCCAATATTTTCTTGGCGGAACCCGGTGCCAGATACATGGATCCTGTGACATGCTAGTCCACTGATATCTCGAATGCTACTAATCTCCAAATTGAGGAGAAGAACTTCATGTCGGTTTCACCATTTCTGTTTTTGACGCTTTCACCGGGGCATGCATCTATCCACTATTCAGAGGAGGATACACAACTGTTTCCGCACATTCCCACTTTACAAAGGTGGGTGACATCCATCACTTGTTCAGAGACATCTGATCCTCGATCGAATTTGGATGATGGGATATTAGTCTCATTCTATGGATTCCTCCTCAGAATTCATTACCTAGTCTACGTCTCCCCCATAGACATAAGATGTTGTTCATGAAACTCTTCCTTGTTCCATGTCTTCATGGACACCGGTTAATTACACCGATTCTGTTAGGACATTCCAAGGGGTCTGTTCAGGGAAGAAACCTTCGGTCGGGGGAGTAGTCACGTAGTACATCACTGGAATGTCTAGAAACAGGAGCACTATAATGTCTGGGTTTCTTCCCCTTATGATGTGCCTTCTCGACGGTGTGGAAGCCAGAGGCATCCCACGTCAAGTGCGAGGAATTATATTCCATAGGCATGTCTCTAAGGTTTTTCTCAGCTTCCCATGTTTAACAGAGGGTATGACATAGGTTTAATGTCTAGAGGAGATGGATCAGACTGTTGAAACACTAACGGGAGTAGATCATATGGGTGAAACCCCTAGAGGGGACACTGATGCTGGGGCTAACGCATGGTTAGTTAACCGATTGTTGTTAGGAGCAGCGAGAAAATGGGTGACATGATCTCACCGGGATTTGGTGGCCTAGGTAAGAATCAAGATGGATGATGGAGAGTTGAATGAAGTGGTGGGGGGATGAGATGGAATTGTTACAAAGGTGATGGTAGTGTTGGGATTAAGCCTTGAAGAGACTTCCTTCATATCCCCATGGTAGGGAATCAAATTCCACATAGTTCATGATGGGGGTATTGAATCAGTGTGTACACAGAGGATGACGACCCGATGACATGCTGGGGATTACGCGTAGTTAGTAGCCCATGGTTGGTCTGAAACTCGAGGGGAAGACCAAAGATGTAGGTCACAATGAAGGGTACTACGATGACTTACCGTTTTTTGAGGATTAAATGGCTTACCGCTGGTTGGGGTTCAAGATGGATTACCATATATTGGGGAACACGATGGCTTACCATCGATTGGGGAGCACAACGACTTATTGTTGATTGGTGAACATGATGAATTACCATCGATTGGGTAACACGAAGGATTACCATCTATTGGGGAACATGATGGCTTACCATCCATTGGGGAATACTACGACTTACCGTCAATTGTGGAACATGAAGGCTTACCGTCGATTGTGGAACATGAAGACTTACCATTGATTGGGAAACACGACATCTTACCCTCGATTGGGGAACACGACATCTTACCATTGATTGGGGGTTGGACATCAGGGAGGCTTCATTTGTACCATTCCTAGGAGAAAAGTATCAAAACCTACATAATTCAAATGGGTATAGTTTAATGACTTGCGAGATGAAGGTGAACCGATGTGAAGGGGGTCAGAACAACGAGGTGTTGGGCATGAACCTTTGGGAGGTATCCTACATACCTTGCCTTGAAAAAAAATCAAATTCCATGTAGTTCGGGATGGTTGGTGAATCGACGTGAAGGGGTCGGGACCAATAGGTGTTGGGCTTGAACCTTAGAGAGGCTTCCTATGTACCTTACTTTGGAAAGGATCAAAGTACATGTAGTTATGAATGGTTAGTGAACCGATGTGAAGGGGTCGAGACAAATAGGTGTTGGGATTGAACCTTAGGGAGGCTTCCTATGTACCTTGACTTGGAAAGGATCAAAGTCCACATAGTTTTGAATGGTTAGGGGCTTACTCTCTAAAGAATACTAGAGAGAATTTCATGGTTGATGCTTACTCAAATCCCACGTGAGTCATGCTCGGTGTGAGAAACAAGGGGAATCAATGACAAGGTGATCACATTGAGAAAAGTGTGTCTGTGAGAAGTGGAATGGGGCTTACAACAGGTTAGCATCCCAAAAAGGAAATAGGGGCTTACACATGGTTAGCGGACCAAAGAGGTAACATTGGCTTACATATGGTTAGTGGCCCAGGGAGATGGATATTGGGACTTACTTCAGGATCGAGACCTGGGTGGCGAAAAAGACCAACTGGCAAGGGACAAGATAATGTAGATCCCAGTGCCCATATCTCCTCTAGTCTTTGCCACCGAAAAAGAGGGGAGGATCAGGAATGATACCTCTTTCAAGAAAGGCTAGGGGCTCACACAAAGGTGGTTTCCCTTCCTCGCAGTTAAAAGCCGCTCCAACAAAGAGGATCTCATTCCATGTGAGAAATATCTCACTCACGTAGAGATGAGTGGGTGTAGATAATTTCTGAGATGGGGAACCCCACGTATGATGCATGGGGAGGGATCACAGTCTAACGTCGTGTGTTGAGGATGATGGTTCTTGGTAGTTTAACATCATGCATCTCGGATGAGGCAGGTTCACTCCGCACCCCTAGGACTTACATAACTGATACCCACCCACCCTTGGGAAAGGGAATGAATCATCAATTCCATGGCGCAGGGTTCCATGGAGTGATACAATGATCGGTCCATGTTAGAATTTCTATGAAGTTGTCAATAAGGATCTAAGTATCACTGAGAGGGAGAAGGGGTGAATCACTGATGTCTTTTTCTATTTATGTTTCCTTATTTTTGAAACAACCTTCACCTCCTGTTAAAGAGTTTCTTCTCTGCTGAACACACACAACCACATGAACACAAGATTTTTAAGGTTCACTACTCAACAAGAGTAGCTCAATCCATGGTATAGTACAGAAATAATCCAGTACCTCACAATACACTAGAAAACAATCCTTTGATGTGGAATACAATGAGTAGGATATACCCCTACACTAGTGTAGCACTTGGAAAACAATATGAAAGTGTGTGTGCACCCTCTTAGAACAAATAGGGAATTATAGTATTTCAGTGCTTCTTTACAATTGAATATATTTATTCTATAAAGTACAAATCATCACTTACTAACCTAGAAGTTGGTGAGAACTATCTTACACACAACCGAATACGTGCAAAGACCACATTTTTTCATGCATCCTTTAGGTTACCTTGCACGCAATTCAAATGGATTGCACATAAAAATTCCCTTTTGGAATGGAAAACCTTTTTCGTGCAACTTCCTTTTTCCGCGCAACTTTCCACTTTTTCACGCAACTTCCCACTTTTTCGTGCACCTTTCCTATTTTCGTACAAACCTCTTTCTTTTAATGCAACTCACTTAGAGTATAATTTTACGCACTTTAGAGCTTGATATTTCTCTAACTGTCGAGCCAAAAAAATGAGAGGGGGTCACCTCATATTTATAGGCTTTTTTAACCCTATACAAAAACACTAATCTGCACGTAAAACCCTATTCATGAACGTAAAAACTCTTTCATGCAACATCATATTTCACACAATGCTCCAATATTTCATGTACCTCATGCCTTTTACAATTTTTGAGCTTCTGATCTTGAAACACCTCTTGCGCAAAAAAATTAATTCCTCTATTTTTCGCACCATGACAATATTTCGCACACCGCTTTATTTTTCACGCACCACACTAATATTTTTCACAACCTTTATTTTTCAGGCAGTCTGCTCAATTTTCCGCGCACGCCATGCCTTTTCCATTTTTCGATGTTCTACCCTTGAATCATGCCTTGCACTCAAAAATCTAAACTATCTTCAATCTTGCATGCAACATCAATTGCCAAAACACATTTCTTCATCTCCCGATTTTCAGGCCTGAAAATTTAGCAAACACTGGAAAACACCACCACCTTGAACTGTTCTTTTATGCCCCCTCCAGATTGTCCATTCCTTTGTAATTTCTATCTCCATTGCTTCCCATATCCATTCTTCATCTTTTATCACGAACTCCACTATCATGATATATATCCTTTAGCATCATCAGAGTTACAATGGAAAGTGCTGAAACTTCCCTATCTTCTAGTAGCATCATTCCTTCCAATAAAAACTGTATATGACTGGCATCATCATTTCTCCCCCTTTCCTTCATAAGGCTTGCATCACAAGTTATAATAACTTATGATATTTGAGAAATAAATATCATCAAAGCATCGCCTAGTTTTCAAGTCCTTTACAAATTGAATTGATTTATCTTCATTGGAAAAAACACTCTGTAACAGAAAACACTTCTTACTTCCTTATCTGTTCAACTCGGTCCCAACAATCTACCCCTTTGTATTTTGTCTTCAACCGAGATTCATAAATCACGGAACTTTGTAACATTGTGAAATGGTTTGCAAACATACATTCTGGATTCTCAACTTACCCCAAACCCCCCCTTTATGCATGATTCCATAAGGATAGATTTATGAAACAATTCTCTACCTTGAAAAAACTATCCAAAGGAAAGATGAGAGTGGGGATAGAATCATCTACCTCAACCATGATGAGAAGGAGGTTGGAATCCCATGTTCAACCTCAATTTTGAAAATGGTTACTTCAGTAAAGGTTTTGTGAATATATCAACAACTTGTTCAGATGTAAGAACGTACTCCAGACTCAATTCATTTTTCTCAACCTGCTCTTTGATGAAGTGGTACTTTATGTCAATGTGTTTTTAATGTAAATTTTGTACCAGATTTCTTGTAAGATTGATCGCACTCTAATTATCACATCCCAAGAGAAATGGTAGCTTCACTTCAAAAATTAGATCTTCCAACTAAGTCTTCATCTACATGAGTTGGGTTACAGCTTGAGTGGAAGAAACATACTCAGCTTCAGCCATGATAAGAGTTACTAAATTCTGTTTCATTGTAAGACAACTAACGCAACTTTTTCCCAGAAAGAAAACTCCACCAAATGTGGGTCTCTGATCATCATCATTTCTGCTTAATCAGCATCTGAATACCCAAATAGATGAATATTTTTTGATCCATCATACCTGATCCCAAAATTTATTGTGCTTTTGATATATTTGAGAATTCCTTTTCCAGCAATCAAATGTGATTCTTTATGAGGGCTCTGTAGTCTTGAACATAAAGTGACAACATTGACGATGTCGAGTCTTGATGCAGTCAAATACAACAGACTTCCAATCATCTTTCAAAACCCTTTCTGATCAACTTCCTTGCCTATGCCATCTTTAGACAACTTGGTTCCCACTGAAATTGGTGTGGACACTGGTTTCGAATTTTCCATGCCAAACCTTTTCAGAAGTTCCTTAGAATACTTTTCTTGAGACAGAAAGACATGATTCTTATTCTTTGAGTTTTTTAGCCCAACAATGTATTTCATTTCACCCAGCATGGACATCTCAAATAACTTATTAATCTTATCTAAGAATCTGTCACATGATTTTCATCATTCCCAGCAAATATAATGTCATCGACATAAACAATAATGACCAGTGAAATCTCCTGAAACTCCTTGATGTAAAGATTGCTATCAACTCTACCTTTCTTAAAATTCATCTTCTTCAAGCAAGTATCTAATTTAGAATATGATGCCCTCGAAGCCTATTTTAGCCCATATAAATCCTTCTTCAACCTTCACACATAACTTTCATCCTTTCCAATAACAAATGCACAAGGTTGATCAACATAAACGTCCTCGTCAAGGTCACCATTCCAAAATGTGGATTTTACATCCATTGGAAAGATTTTGTAACCTCATTGTGCAAATATTTCAAGAAATATTCTGATTGTTTCTAATATTTCCTCAAGAGAAAAAGTTTCATGAAAATCAATGCCTTAAATTTGTGAATACCCTTTTTCAAGCCAATATTTCTTTGTTTCTTATTACTTTACCTTCTTCATTCAGCTTGTTTCGGAAAACCCACTTGGTACCAATAATGTTCTTGTTGTCCGGATTGGGTACAAGTTTTCAAGTATCATTCTTCTATATCTAATCAAGCTCTTAATTCATAGCATGAACCCAATATGGATGCTCAAATTCTTTATTTACATCATTTGGTTCAACTTTCGAATAAAGTAAAGTATGTTTTATAGCATTCGTTGTACTTCTTGTTTGGACCCTCTGATATTGATCTCCAATAATATTCTGAGACTCCACATGTTTCCCCATCTTAGGATGAGTTATTTTAACTTCAACCTCATCACTCGATATTTTTGATTCGGATTCCTCTTCTTGAGTAGGATTAACACATTCTACAACATTATCCGAATCGTTTGCAAAAATCTTCTCTATCATGCTCAACTTCCACATCAACATATGAATGCTTTTCTTTCTCAACATTTTCAACAACTATTAAATCTGAAGAATCGATAATTCTTCATATTTCTTTGTTGAGACATCTATATCCTCTTCCTTCTGAAGCATTTCCAAGAAAAATTTCATTATGTCCTTTTACTCAAACTTTCCAAGGTTTCGAATTTTCTTCTTTACAATGCATGGACTCCCAAAAACTCTTAAGTGTTTCAAGATTGGAGTTTTTCCATAGAACATTTCGTATGGAGTCAAATCTATGTTGGTACTGTAGAAACAACGGTTCTTAATATACACAACAGTGATCATGACTTGCCTCCAATAATAATGAGAAAGAATATGTTCAAGTAACATAGTTCTCTCCATTTCCACCAGACTTGGATTCTTTATTTCAAAAACCCCATTTTGTTGAGGTGTGTATGGTTAACTGAACTCATGCCAAATTCCATGTTTCTTGAGGTAACTTTAAAAATATTCATTTTTATATTCTCCACCATTATCAGTTCTCAACTTCTTCACTGAATACTCATATTCCTTCTCTGCTTTCCTCCTAAAACTCTTAAACATTTTTAGAGCATCTGACTTATGTCTCATATACATAACACAAGTAATGCGAGTAAAGTAATCAATGAATGTAATTAAGTAATTATCTCCATTTTTAGATTGTGTGCTCATTGGTCTACAGATATCAGAGTGTATGCGTTACAAGGGTCTTTTTGAGTGAATTTCAACTCTCTTATGAAAAAAGTATGTAATCTTCCCTTTCTCACAAATAGTGCAACACCAATCTCTTCTTCTCAATAAATCAGGCATATCTCAAACACTATCTCTCTTTGATAACATGGACATATTTCATTGACACAAATGTTCCAGCCTTTTATGCCATAACTGATTTTCATCCACCACACCCATGTAACAAGAGTTTTTCAATTCACCAACTCGGAACAAATCCCCTCTTGTACATTGGCCTCTTGTAACTATATTTCCATAATTTTTACTTTTCACTAAAAATCCATATTTTCTGAAGATAACTTTGTTGTCCTCATCACAGAGTTGTGACACATTAATCAAGTTTTGTTTCATCCCATCAACATATAGTGTTTTCCTAGATTTAAACTTTTCTTTTCCAATGATGTATAATCCAACACCTTTGATCCTTAGAGATTCATCGTTTCCAAATTTCACTGTTCCTTCATTGAAGTCTTTCACATTCTTCAGTAGCTTTAAGTCTCCTGTCATATGAGAGGAACACACACTATCAAGAATCTATGGATGTTCTCCTTTTTTATCTTTCAAAGTAGTTTCAACAATGAGAGCTTTTTGTTCGTCCTTTTCCTCCACTTTCTATTGTGCTTCCTCCAATTTCCTAGCCAAGTCAATGTGTTCTGGCCATACAACCATGCACTCTTTCTTTTCAGACTTATCAGACCCGTCCCCTTTATCTTTTAAAAACTATGGATTTTGGGAATTATTAAGAAAATTTTGTTTCTCTGGTAACATACTATGGTAGCCCTTGGTAAGATGTCCAGGTCGATCACAACTTTCACAAATAGTTTCCAGTCTTTAGAACCTATTCTCAACTTTCACACCAATCTTCTTAGACATCTTCTGAATTTTATTAAGAGACTTTATAATTTGAAAGGATTGACTCCCCCTCAATCCTTGTCTTTCAAAACTTGTGGAATAGTTGTAATGTTGTTGGTTGAACCAAAACATATTTTCCCCGTGTCCGAATCCACCACAATACCAGCAGTAACCACAGAAATAATATTTTCCCCTCGAACTTCAATACTGACCAGATTTGTTAACACGCTTCTCAACAACCTTCTTAATAGAACTATGCTGACCATAACCCTTAATTTTTTCGTTTGTAACTCTCTTATTCAGTTTAGATTTATCAGTACCAGAAGTATTAGAAGTCTTTCTTGACTCATGATTTTTATGCACTTCTGATTTTTCATCATTGCTGACTTTGGCCACATACATTGTCTTTCCGGCCTTATTCTTATCAGAACCATTTCTGTCTTTCATTTCAACCTTAGAAGATAACTTTTGTGGATCCTTATTGGGTTCATTCTTACTGTAACATTCACCAACATCTGAGATATATTTTTTGAAACTGATATTCATTTATTTAGCTTTATGAAGTTTCCATTGGACAAGTTCCAACTCTTCCTATTTTGCTTCATCTTTACATCAAAATAATCATTTTGATTCTTGGAATTCTCAAGATAATTCTACAGATCATCAATATCCTTTTCCATATTTATTTTCTCATCATGAAAAATTCCTTCATTGTTTAATGTGTAATTTTTATTTATCAACATCTTATTTTCCTTCTCAAGTATTCTTATCTTTCTCAAACATTCCTTCAACTCTTCTTTTAGATACTTTTCAATTTGAGTTTCTTCTTCTTCAGTACTTCTGCTCTCATAATCATCATTATTCACTGTTTCAAAAAAGGTACTCTCTCTAGATTTCTCAGGAATATATTTTTCAGATCCAATCTCACTATCATCATCTTCTTCACTTTTTGAAAACAAGCTTCTTCTTTTTGATTTGAAGAACCTTTTATCCTTACCTGTTCTAGAATATTTATCTTTTCCAACCTATTTATTCCATGACCTTCTTGGTATTATGTCTTCTTCATCACTATCTTCATCTTTCCCTTTTTGAGGACAATTATCCGCAAAGTGGACAACAACTACACATTCAAAACATTTCAAAGGGAGTTTCCATTTTTATTTCCCTATGCCTCTTTTCACATTTTTAGAAAAAAATGAGAGTATTTCATCAAAATTTTGACATAACTTGTTTTGAGAGTCAGATTCACTAGCTTTATCTTCATTAAGAATTTTCTTCAACTCCTCTTTATTTGCAAGCATGAAAGAACTTTATCTATCGAGCTTTTACTTTCTCTTCACAGTCTTCTCCATTATCATTTAATAAGTTATGAGAGTTATATTCACATCATCTAGAGATAATGTTTCAAGATCTCTGTCTTCTAGTGATGAAAATATAGCATCAACTTTTTCGGGAAAAATTATTAAGATCTTTTCAACAACTGTAGAATCTTACAAATTTTCACCAAGACATCTGATTGTACTGACAATGTCATTTATCCTAGCAAAGAAGTCTCCAATAGATTAATATTCTCCCATTTTCAAGTCATCATACTTATGCATAAAGATTTGTTGTTTTTCCTTCTTCACTTTTGTATTTCTTTCATAGATGTTCTTCAACTTATCCCAAATTCCTTTAGCTGTAGCCACACATTTCACTCTTAAAAACTCACTCCTAGAAAGATATGAGATTTATTTATTTTTAGCTCTTCCATCATTCTCAAGATTCTTCTTATCAGCAGGTGTAAGATGAACCCTGTCATCAATAGGAGGAAATCCATCAGTTGTAGTTTCAAGAACTTTATACCCAAGAGACATAAGATAAGGCATCATTATATCTTTACAGATATGATAATTATTTCCATCATATATTGGAATCCCCTTATTGTTAACACAATTCAGATTCTCCATCCCAACTTCTCTTCAAACACTTCAGCAAAGAATAAACGAAGACAACCTCCCTGTGATACAAATTGAAGTTCCCAATCAGGATCTAAGTATCCCTGAGAGGGGGAGGGGTGAATTAGTGATTTTTTTTCTTTTTATGTTTCCTTATTTTTGAAACAACCTTTACCTCCTCTTAAAGAGTTTCTTCACTACTGAACACACATAACAACAAGAACACAAGATTTACAAGGTTCACTACTCAACAATAGTAGCTACGTCCTTGGTATGGTGCAGAAATAATCTAGTACCACAAAACCACTAGAAAACAATCCTTTGATGTGGAATACAACATGTATGATATACCCTTACCCTCATGTTGCACTTGGAAAATAATCCAAAAGTATATGTGCACCCTCTTAGCACTAATAGGGAATTACAATATTTCAGTGATTCTTTACAATTGAACAGATTTATTCTCTGAAGTGAAAATATTTACATTCTTACCCATAAGATGTTAAGAACTATCTTACACACAACCGAATACGTGCAGAGACTACAATTTTTTCATGAAACCTTTAGGGTAAACTGTGCGAAATTCAAATGCCTTGCACATAAAAATTCCCTTTTGGTGTAGAAAACCTTTTTTCGCACAACTTCCTTTTTCCTCTAAACATTCCAATTTTTCACAACAACTTCCTTGTTTTTTGCGCACCTTTCCTCTTTTTGTGCAAACCTATTTCTTTTCATGCAGCTCACTTAGCGTATAATTTTACGCACTTTAGAGATCGATATTTCTCTACGTGTCGAGCCACAAAAATGATAGGGGTCACCTTGTATTTATAGGCCTTTTTAAACCTGCGTGAAAAACACTAATCCGCACGTGAAACCCTCTTCATGCGTGTAAAAACTCTTTTACACAACATCATATTTCACGCAATGCCCCAATATTTTGCACACCTCATGAATTTACTAATTTTTGAGCTTCTGATCTTGAAACACCTCTTGTGCGGAAAACTTAATTCCTCTATTTCGCTCACCATGCCAATATTTTGTGTACCACTTTATTTTTAGTGCACCACACTAATATTTCATGCACCACTTTATTTTTCATGCACCACACTAATATTTCACACAACCTTTATTTTCGCGCACTCTGTACAATTTTCCACGCACTCCATGCATTTTCCATTTTTCAATGTTATGACCTTGAATCATGCCTTGCGCGCTAAAATCTAAACCATCTCTAGTCTTAAGCGCAACATCCATTTCCAAAAACACATTTCTCCATCTCCCAATTTTGAGGCCCTAAAATTTGGAAAACACTAGAAAATGGCGCCACCATAAACTGTTCTTTTGTGCCACCTCCAGATTGTCCATTACTTTGTCATTTCTCTCTCCACTACTTCCCATATCCATTCATTAGCTTTCATCACGAACTCCACTATAATGATATATATACTTTAGCATCGTTAGAGTTACAATAGAATGTAATGAAACTTCTCTATCTTCCCACATCATCATTCCTTTCAATCAATACTATATATGTCTAGCATAATCATGTCTCCCACTTTCCTTCATAAGGCTAACATCAAAATTTCTACTCACTTATGATATTTTTGAAATACATATCTGCAAAGCATCATATGGTTTTCAAGTCCTTTATAAAGTGAATTAATTTATCTTCTTTGAAAACAAAAAACAACACTCTGTAATAGAAAACTCTTCTTACTTCCTTATCCATCCAACTTGGTCCCAATAGGAAATGAGAAGAAGCAATAACCGTTAGCGAGCCTATGCAAAGAAGCATGATTCTAATCAATTCAATGTGAAGCACCACCCAAGGGACTTTGAAATCACTTCATACGAACCTGGAGGGTTATATGGGAGAAGGGCATGTGACACATATGTGTCGCATGTAAGAGGGGTTCATATGTCATGACCCGCCTTCACCAAAAATGAGGGAAGGGTCAGTAGATGGCCAAACCCTTCCTTATTTAAGTTGAAGAAGATATAATGACCCCCGAAACCCACATTCAATAGGTCCCGGAGTGGCGACTAGCACCAAGGGTATGGAATTAAGAAACAAATGGAAGGCATTACCCTTTTTGTTTTATAGGATCGAGAGATAAGATGATGAAACCCATCAACACCAAAACTGAACGAAAAGTAAGGGCCAAAAAGGTAAACCATTCCCACATGCATGTTCAAAAGTAAATGATACAAGCCAAAAAAAACCCAAGGTAAAAAGATACCAAGAAAAAGGAAAATGGAAACAGTAACTATCCCAAGGGTCTCCGCTAGTATGGTCCCACGCGATCCCTGAAGTCCTCCTAGAAACCTGAAAGGAGTTTTATATACGTAGGGTGAGCATACAAGTATACTCAGTAGGGAAAAAACAAAGACTCTCGTGCACAAGGGGGAGACTTACTAAAGTCCCATGAGAAGTAGACAACCAACACTATCAAGGAGTTCTTCCATCCCACTCACCCTCCAAACTCACCAAATAACGCAATCAAGTAATATATATTAAGAGCACGTCGATGTTTGGGTACCCTGCGCCAGTTTCCCACTGGTTATTGAAGACATCCTATGAATAAAATCAATCCCACCAATCTCACCGTAGTCCCACTGCCACACCCCGCCCGCACACACCTGGGCCATATGCCCACGCAGTCCCACTACCCAACCCTGCCCACAAACCCCTGGGACACAACCACTATCCTGCCCGCAGACACCTGGACCACAACTGTCACACGCAACCACGCCCACAAACACCTAGGATAGAACAACCACCGCTATGCCCGAAGACACTTGGGCTAGAAGATCCACTACCACGCCCGAAGACACCTGAGCCTCATCCCGAATACACTTGGGAAACCACCTGTCCACACACACCTGGGCCAACCACCACACTACTCCTCCCGAAGGTTCTTGGGATAATAATGCACTTCAGGCCATCACAGCCTGCCCGAAGATACCTGGGATATCCGGGAAAGGGAGTAGAAAGGAGCTAATAACCAGCCACTAATAGAAGTGTTGGAAAAAACACCCTCCCCCATGAAATGGGGGTGTTCGTCACTAAGTGCTCAACTTGGGTGGGGCGCGAATAAGAAACACAAAACTGCCAGTATATGTATAGGTAACAAGCACTCACCCAAGTTTAGGTTTTTCTTCAGCCAACCTAAAGAACACAAACAACATCTCTATCCATGTCACAACTCACACCAAACAAAAACCCATTTTTCCCATCCTTGTTTTCATGTTCAGTATTGATGTTTAGATAAGTTTCTGCACCTACATGGGAAACTAGTAAGCCTAAGCCCAAGTCAAGGAAAGAAAACAGTCAAGCATCAAATACCACATCCACACCTGGTTCTCTTGTAAAGTCAAAACAACAAAAGGGGTAATAGATCCCTCAAAGTACTGAAACCAAGGAAAACCCCGAGATATTGCCTACACCTTCTACAACCAAGGGGCCTAGTGAAATACATCGATGTAATGGAAGTAAAGGAATCCCTGAGACACTACCCCGTGTCCCCCCAAATGGTTTCTCATCAACAGAGGATCCCACCCCAATTCGTGACATAAACAAGGTAACCAACCGTTCTTAAAATTCGCAACCACTGAATCCAAATCAACAGAAGATCCCATCCCCACCCACATCACCCAACAAACGGCCTGTGATGGAAAACAACCAGACCACCACCACAAACAAAAAGTAGGCCCATACCAGTATTTTCAGATTTATAAGATTTAACACACTCCATGATTTCAATTTCTGTGCCTTAACTGGGGTTATCACACAAGGGATTGATCCTGGTGCTTTCAATTTATTTATCCGGATATACGTGATTAACCAAATTCCTTTTCACATAATGAGTTCACAACTACAAAACAAGCCATTTAAAACATCACTGGGGGTTTGTTAGTGCACAGAGAAAGACCACCAACGACTATGATTTTCCGTAGGCGTAAGCCCGCACAATTAAAAAATCATTAATTGAAAGATAGAAACAAAGAAACATCATTTGTCACATCCCTCCCATTTCATTCTTTAGAATCAGTTTATATCTTTATTAGGGTTTGGATCATCCAATTCTACAGAACCAGTAGCACACCCACCCCTCAAGATACACAAAAGGAGATACGACAGATATATTTCCTACCTATTGATCAACGATCAAAGTTTATCTTTACACGACCAGGAACAGGGGACGCACAAAACTGCAGGGTCTGGAACTCAAGCATGAGCAGACGAACAGACGAATCTATTAGAGGGTGATCGAGAAAAAAAAACCTAAGGGGCACCCTTTTAGTTTATAAGGGTCGGGGATTGTTGAGATAAGAACGCAAAACCGCGTAAGGAGCGGGGTCATGGGTTGACCACACTGCCCCACACATCATTAAAGGTCGGGCAGTTTAAACTGATGCACACACCAGGTTAATTCATTAAATATTTAATTAAATGACATTTATGCGTTACTGGGCTTTAAAACAAGCTTAAAGGGCTCAAAATAGGGTTTAAAACCCAAAAGGGAGGTGCTATTGGAAAAACCCCATGGGGGTAGGCGAGAGCCACCGGTAGCCGAGCTTCCAGTAGGCCGCAGCTACCGGTAGACCGAGATACCGGTAGGATATGACTACTGGTAGACCGAGCTACCGGTAGGCAGTGGCTACCGGTAGACCGAGCTAACGGTAGGCTGCGGCTACCGATAGACCGAGCTACCGGTAGACCGAGCTACCGGTAGATAGAGCTACCGGTAGGCTGTGGCTACCGAAAGGCCGAGCTACCGGTAGGCCTGCTACCGGTAGGCTATGGCTACTGGTAAGCCTACCATTAGGGTCAAACTTCACCGAGATTCCCAGATTACCCAGAACACCCAATATCATATTTTCACAAGGTAATGGACCCCCAAAAACCCAGCCCATTACATTAGATACCTCTCAATCGATTCTCGTCCTCGAGAATCAAAATAAACAAGAAGGAAATAGAGGGTCCGAACAACCACCTCGAAAGATACCTCTCAGGAGTGAACCTCATTGTTAACTAAGAACAACTTCCTGTCAAGAACCAAGCAATATACCATGCCAACTGCACAACCATGTGGGTTGGGGAGTCTCCTTCCCCATGTCAAGATACTATCTGATTTGGGAGCCACTGACTCGCCCGCACGGGTTTAATCACATCCACCTTAATGCGTCTTGATTAGGGGTTGGGTCCTCCCCTCTCTGTAGCCAGGAATTTTCACACACATTCAGAGGAAAGAAAACCACATATTTCATAGCCAACAAGATAAAACGTTCTACCACAACAGGTATAACAGAACATCAAAAAACTCAAAACAACTTTGGGTACTGGGCACGCATCTGTGCTTCCCTCTCCCACGTACTCTCGTCAAGCCCACCATGTCTCCATAACACACAAACCTAGGGAATGGTTCACCCACGAAGCACCTTCTCCTTTCAATCCTCGATCATCACTGGTCTCTCCACAAAGGTCACGTCGTCCTCGATGTCCAATTATCCCCAGCCGAGGATGTGTGAATCGTCGTGCATATACCGATGAAGCTGGGACACATGGAAGAAATCATGTGTCCTCAGTAGCGGTGGTGGTAACGCTAGCTGATAAGCCACTTCGCCGACCCGCCGCAACACTTCGAAGGGTCCGATGAACCTGTGAGAAAGCTTACTCCCCTTGCCGAACCTCCGTTGACCATGCTGAGGGGAGACCTTCAAGAACACATGGTCCCCAACTTCAAACTCCAAGGGCATTCTCCTGGTATCAACATATGACTTATGTCGGTCCTGGGCCGCCTTCATCCTTTCCCGTATAAGCTGGACCTTCTATGTCGTGCTCTCAACCACCTCCAGGCCAAGAATGCCGGCCTCTCCTACTTCGGTCCAACACACAGGTGAGCGGGATGGCCTCCTGTACAAGGCTTCAAACGGGGCCATACCAATGGTAGAGTGATAGCTATTATTGTAGGAAAACTCTACCAGAGGAAATTGTCTCACCCATGATCCTCCTGAGTCCAGAACACATGCCCGCAGCATATCCTCCAAGGTCTGGATGGTGCACTCTATCTGTCCATTTGTCTGGGGATGGAAAGCTATGCTAAGATGTTACTGGGTGCCAAAATCATGCTGCAATCCTCCCCAGAATCATGAGGTAAACTGTGCAACCCTATCCGAGACTATGGACCTCGGAACACCATGAAACCGCACCACCTTGTCCACATACCTTCGTGCCAAAGCATACACTGCACTCGACTCCTTGATCGCCCAAAAATGAGCTGATTTCGTCAACCGGTCCACTACCAACCAGATGGCGTCGTATCCCCCTTGGACCTTGGGTAGTCCCATGATGAAATCCATCGAGATGTAATCCCAGTTCCACTTAGGGACATCTAGAGACTGCAGTAGGCCACCTGGAACTCAGTGTTCAGCCTTCACTTGCTGACACAGTAAGCACTTGGCCACAAACTCTGCCACGACTTGCTTCACTTCGGTCCACCAAAACTGTCTCTTCAGTCCCGGGTACATCTAGGAAACTCCCGGGTGTACTGCTAGGGTTGAGTTGTGGTACTCACAGAGAACTTTGCTGCACATCGCCTCTGGAACAAACAGCCTTCCCTGGAATAGCATCTGGTTATGACCATCCTACATCCAGCCTTCCGGACCATTCCTCTGGTTAACTCAGTCATGCATCACTTTGCACTCTGGGTCTCCCCACTGAGACTCCTCCACTTGCTGCAACAGAGAAGACTACACTATCATCTGATACAGGAAACCTTTACCGCTATCCATCCTCGCATCCAGGTGCAAGGCAACCAACTCCTCCATCGCCTTCCAGACATCTGCCAACTCTCAGACCAAATCCTTCTACATACTCCTATTGAAGGCATCAACCACTACATTCCCTTTCCCCGAAGTGTAGGAAATCTTGAAGTCGTAATCCTGGATGAACTCCACCCACCTTCGCTGCTGCAAGTTTAGGTCCCACTGCGAGTAGATATACCTCAAACTTTTGTGATCGATGAAGACCACTAAGCATTCTGCAATGAGTTAATGACACCATAGCTTTAGCACATAAACTACCACTTCAAGCTCCAGTTCGTGGGTGGCATACTTACGCTCATGAGGGCGTAGCTGCCTAGACCTGTAAGATATCACCCCTTGTCGTTGCTTCAGAACACATCCCAGGCCTTTCCATGAAGCATCACAGAACACTTCGTACACCGCCCCTTCTTCTGGTAGCCTCAGAACTGGGGCACTGACCAACTTCTCCTTCAGATAGCTGAAGGCTGCCTCGCACTGCACACTCCACATAGAAACCTGGTCCTTCTTGGTCAAGGCTTCCAAAGGGGCTGCAACTCGGGAGAAGTTGGGTACGAACCTCTGATAGTAACCTTCCAGCCCGAGGAAACTACGAACTTCTGCCACATTCTTGTGTGCTTCCCAAGAAACAACTACTTCAACCTTTGATGGGTCCACCACTACCCCCTACTCGGACACTACGTGCCCAATGAAGTGCACTTCTTGCATCCAAAACTTGTATTTCGAAAACTTCCCACAGAGCTGGTGCTGTCAGAGGACCTCCAAAACCGTCCTCAGGTGCTCTGTGTGATCCTCCTCTGATCTTGAATGGATCAGGATATCGTTGATGAACACAACTATGAACCGATCAAGGTACTCCGGGAAGATGGAGTTCATAAGCCCCATGAACACAGCTGGGGCGTTCGTAACACCGAATGGCATGAACACGAACTTGAAGTGTCCATATCTGCACCTGAACACTATCTTCGGGATATCTCCCTCTTTCATCCTCAACAGGTGATACTCAGACCGCAGGTCGATCTTTGAGAACCATCTTTCACCTTTCAGCTGGTCGGAAAGATCGTTTATCCTCGGAAGAGGGTAGTGATTCTTGATCGTCACCTGATTCAGCCTCCTGTAGTATATGCACAACCTGAGACCACCATCTACCTTCTTTGCGAACAAGACCAGATCACCCCATTGTGACGCACTTGGTCAAACATAACCCCTCTTCGTCATATTGTCAATCTGAATCCACAACTCCCGTAGCTCTGAAGGTCCCATCTGGTAAGGAGCCATCAAAATGGGATGAGCACCAGGCTACAAGTCTATCCCAAACTCGATATCACATCGAGGGGGTAGAGTCGTTACCTCCTCTGGAAAGATGTCCATAAACTCACTAACGATTCCTGGCAAGTCCACCATATCTACATCCACTGACCCTATTGACAACTCAGCTAACAAGGAGAGGAGGGGTTCCTCCTGCCTACTGCCCCTCTGACTGCTCGGCTTGCCGGGGAATGTAGCATGGAAGCCGCCCATGCCTAAGAACACAACCCTTCCCCGGAAGCAGTCGATGATGGCACACATAGAGAACAGCCAGTCGATGCCTAGGATGACATCATATGGATGTATCTGTGGAAGAATAAGATCCCTGACCAACTGATGTGGCCCCAACATCAGTCTGCATCCTCGAAAAACATATAACAAGTCGGTCTGTCCTCCGACTAGTGTGCTCAACACCAGGGGCACTGGAAGTCTCTCAGCATCTAGACCCAAAGCACATGCTAGACTAGGTGTGAATAAGGAGTGCGAAGCACCGATATCGAACAAGGCATAAGAAAGGGTGCTAAACAAACTGATCGTACCTAGAACGACCTCCGACCCTGCTGGAACTACTGCCTCCGTGGCATGCAACTATCCATGCCCAGATCCTCTGCCCCTCAGCTTTTGGCCACCTCCATGACCACGCCCCGGTCGAGGCCCTGAGGAGTGCCCTGAGGTCGGCCTCCTCCTACAACATCTGCCCTCAGATGAGCGGGAGCTCGCTGTCCCTGCTGCTGCTGCTGGAAAGGCCTAGCTGGAAGCTGCTGCTGGGGCGGGTGTTGGGCCTATCCACCACCGCCATACTATAGTATGTCTGGGCACTGATTCCAGAGATGTACATCGCTCCCACTGATGAAGCGCCTCGGTCCTGGGCCCGAATAGAAAGGGCGAGGACTGGGGGACCAGAACTGGAACTGCTGTGGTCTGCTCCCTGCTGGTCGGAACCTGGAGGGTCCTGACGCTGGAGGCATAGTGCCGATGGACTTCCCCTTAGATGATCCTAGATGGATACCCTCTCATGACACACCTCGAAGAGCGTTCATCCTCTCTACCACTTCGGCCTTCTTCTGGACCTCCAAGTACGTCGGCAGGGTAAAGGGGGTAACAACATACTAGAGGTAGGGTCGAAGCGCCTCCTCTGAACGTCTTTCCCGAGACTCATCATCTGGAATGAAGTCTGGAGAAAAACATACAAGGTACTTGAACTTGATTCCCAGCTCCCTTACTGACATACTCCCCTACTGGAGGGAGAGTAGCCCCTGCCTCATTTCCACCGTCATCGTAGAAGAGAGGAATTTCGCCCGGAACTCCTTCTCAAAATCCGCCCATGCTACCTCAGCCTCTCTCCTCTCCCCCAGGTAAAGCGTCCACCACCGACGTGCTGCTCCTCGCATCTGGCTGATAGCCAGAGGAACCCAGTACTCGATCGGGGCCCAAATCAGGCCGAAGGCTATCACCAGCTCCTCTAGCCAGCTCTCCGTCTTCATGTCAGAGGTGCTGCCCTCATACTTCTCGAGGGTCTATCGCTGGAAGGCCCGAAGTGTCTTCTACCACTGGTCGTCCTCCTCCTCTCAATCAGCTCTCTTCCAATCGGCCAAGGTAGTCTCTAGGGCCTCGATCACTCGCACCACACGTGGTCGCCTCCCAGGTGCCATAGCTGCAAGGTAAACAAGGAATGCCTAAGCCCAAGTAGTGCAGAATATTGTTTTTAAAATTTCTTAAATTTATTATTGATTTCAATTCCCAAAACACACATGAAACATGATAACACAAGTCATTATGATTAATTTAACTTTCCTAGGGTCTCAAACCTGAAATTAGTGTGGCCTCACTTGGTCGTTTGGTAGGTCCAGAGTCCTTGCGTCGGATCACGGGGGGCCCTAAAATCCCGTGTCCTAGCCGGTCTTCCCTGGCCTAATTCACACACGAAGGTCACCCAACACTGTTTCCCTACCATCCCATGCAATCCTTACTGTGCCTAACTCCAAACTCCATCCTATCTCTTGACCATAACCTCCCTCTGATACCATTCTGTCATGACCTGCCTTCACAAAAAAGGAGGGAAGGGTCAGCAGATGGCCAAGCCCTTCTTTCTTTAAGTTGAAGAAGAGATAATGAACCCCGAAACCCTCCTTCAATAGGAACCGGAGTGGTGACTAGCACTAAGGGTATGAAATTCAAACACAAATGAAAGGCATTACTCTTTTTTTATTATAGGATCAGGATATAAGATGATGAAACCCAACAACACCAAAACTAAAAGAAAAGTAAGGGCCAAAAAGGTAAACCATTCCCACATGCATGTTCAAAAGTAAATGATACATGCCACAAAAACCCCAAGGTAAAAAGATACCAAGAAAAAGGAAAATGGAAATAGAAAATGTCCCAAGGGTCTGCGCTAAAATGGTCCCACGCGATCCCTGAAGTCCTCCTGGAAACCGGAAAGTAATTTTATATAGGTAGGGTGAGCATACAAGTATACTCAGTAGGGAAAAACCAAAGGCTCTCATGCACAAGTGGGGAGACATACAAAAGTCACATGAGAAACAGATAACCAACACTATCAAGGAGTTCATCCATACCACTCACTAGCCAATCTCACCAAATAACGCAAGCAAGTAATATATATTAAGAGATCATCGATGTTTGAGTACCCCATGCCACTTTCCCACTAGTTATTGAATACATCCTATGCATCGAACCAATCCCGCCATTCTCACTGCAGTCCCACTGCCACACCCCGCCCGCACACACTTGGGCCATATCCCCATGCAGTCCCACTGCCCAACCCTGCCCGCAAACACCTGGGCCACAACCACTATCCCGCCCACAGACACCGGGGCCACAACTATCACACGTAACCACGCCCGCAAACACCTAGGCCAGAACAACCACCGCCATGCCCGAAGACACCTGGGCTAGAAGATCCACTGCCACGCCCGAAGACACCTGGGCCTCATCTCGAAGACCCTTGGGAAACCACATGCCCACACACACCTGGGCCAACCACTACACTACTCCGCCCGAAGGTTCTTGGGCTAATAAAGGACTTCAGGCCATCACAGCCTGCCCGAAGATACTTGGGCAATCTGGGAAAGGGAGCAGAAAGGAGATATTAACCAGCCACTAATAGAAGTGTTGGGAAAAACACCCTCCACCATGAAATGGGGCTGTTCAGCACTAAGTTCTCAACTTGGGTGGGGCGTGAATAAGAAACAAAAAACTAAAAGTATATGTATAGGTAACAAGCACTCACCAAAGTTTAGGTTTTTCATCAGCCAACCTAAAGAACACAAACAACACCCCTTTCCACGTCACAAATCACACCAAACAAAAACCCATTTGTCCCATCCTTGTTTACATGTTCAGTAATGATGTTTAGATAAGTTTCTGCACCTACTTGGGCAACTAGTAAGCATAAGAACAGGCTAAGGAAAGCAAACAATCAAGCATCAACTACCACTTCCACACCCGGTTCTCTTGTAAAGTCACAACAACAAATGTGGTAAGAGATCCCTCAAAGTACTGGAACCAAGGAAAACCCCGAGATATTGCCTACACCTTCTGAAACCAAGGTGGTTAGTGAAACCCCACGAATTAATGGAAGCAAAGGAAACCCCAAGACACTGCCCCATGTCCCCCCAAATGGTTTCTCATCAACAGAGGATCCCACTCCAATTCGTGATATAAACAAAGTAACCACCCGATCTTAAAATTCACAACCACTAAATCCATATCAACAGGGGATCCAATCCCCTCCTACATCACCCAGAAAATGGCCCGTAAATAAAAAACCAGACCACCACCACCGGCACAAAGCAGGACCATGCCGGTATTTTCAGATTTATAAGATTTAACACACTCCATGATTTCAATTTCCATGCCTTAACCGGGGTTATCACACAAGGGATTGATCCTGGTGCTTTCAATTTATATTGCCGGATATACGTGATTAACCAAATTCCTTTTCACAGCATGAGTTCAAAACTACAAAAAAAGCCATTTAAAACATCACCAGGGGTTCATTAGTGCATAGAGAAAGACCACCAACAACCATAATTTTCAAAAGGCGTAAGCCCGCACAATTCAGAAATCATTAATCGAAAGATAGAAACAGAGCAACATCATCCATCACATCCCTCCCATTTCATTCCTTAGAATCAGTTTATATCTTTATTAGTGTTTGGTTCATCCAATTATATAGAACAAGTAGCACACCCACCCCAGATGATACACAAAAGGAGAGACAATAGATATATTCCCTACCTATTGATCAATGATCGAAGTTTATCTTTACGCGGCCAGGAACAGGGGACGCGCAAAACTGCAGGGTCGGGAACTCAAGCACGAGCAGACGAATCGATCGGAGGTTGATCGAGAAAAGAAACATAAGGGGCACCCTTTTAGTTTATAAGGGTCGGGTATGGTTGAGATAAGAACACAAAACCGCGTAAGGAGCGGGGTCGTGGGTTAACCACGTGGCCCCACACTTCATTAATGGTTGGGCAGTTTAAACCGACGCACACACCAGGTTAATTCATTAAATATTTAATTAAACAAAATTTATGGTGTTACTGGGCTTTAAAACAAGCTTAAAGGGGTCAAAATAGGGTTTAAAACCCAAAAGGGAGGCGCTAATGGAAAAAACCTGTGGGGGTAGGCGAGAGCCACCGGTAGCCGAGCTACCGGTTGGAAGCAGCTACCAGTAGCCGAGCTATCGGTAGGCCTCTGCTACCGGTAGACTGAGCTACTGGTAGGAGGCAGCTACAGTTAGACCGAGCTACCGGTAGGCTGTGGCTACCAGTAGACCGAGATACTGGTAGGTTGCAGCTACCGGTAGACCGAGCTACCGGTAGACCGAGGTACCGGTAGACCGAGCTACCAGTAGAGTGAGCTACTGGTAGACAGAGCTACAGGTAGGCTGCGACTACCGGTAGACCGAGCTACCGATAGGCCTGCTACTGGTAGGCTAAGGCTACCAGTAAGCCTACCGTTAGGGTCAAACTTCACCGAGATTCCCAGACTACCCAGAACACCCAACATCAAATTTTCACAAGGTAATGGACCCCCAAAAACCCAGGCCATTACATTAGAAATGGTTCCCTATGGTAAGAATGACATGTGGAGAACACAAGGAGTGCCACACTCAAGATGGGAAGCTGTGCACAAGATGCAGTTACTGCGCAAAAACCAAAAGGATGCATGAAAAATCAGCCTGATGCAAATGGTATTGGTGGAAAAGATGGATATTTTGTGTGCAAAAGAATTAGGGTAAAAGAAAACAGACGAGGATCATTCCCAAGAGGGCCCTCCCAAAGGGGGACCCTTGGGGGACCTGTCACTCAAGATCCAATACCTTTAGGCCATAGTATTTTTCAAGCAGTCACGAAATATGCGTCGCTTCATCTTCTCTAACCACCCTGAAGGGTCAGGGGTTCATTTCAATTTATATCCGAAACCCCCAGAAGCTACATGCAAGGGAGTTTTTGATGTTGCATTGGGAAGGGAATGGTTTTCATGCCATTGGGTAACTTGTGCACACACTCTCCTTTTATACTTGTTCCTTGACTGATTTTTCAAGCATGCTACCGCGAAAGGGTCCCTTTGACGTTGCATTGGGCATGCACAAGTTTGCGTGCCTGAAGAAATTAGGTGTGCCTCCCTGACTCTGGTGCACCAGTGCCTTTGGCAGTTTCTGGTGATCCGATGCTGAAGCCTACCTTTTATGTAGCATTGGGGGCATAAGTGCTTGTGCACAAGAAGAAATCTTGCGCGCATCTTGTAATTCTTGCGTGCATATACCTCTGGGGTCACAAAATCTTCTTCTCACCCCCAAATGCCTTTTTTATTCTTTATCATCTCCTTCCTAGCCCCATCCAAAATTCGGCGTCAACACCCTTGTTTCCTTAGGGTATTCTGTTAAGGTACACTTTGTGCCTCAGGTTGAAATTTTGTTACCTGAGAAGACCTTAATAAATTCTTCACTTCCCCACACATGTAAATTTGATAACATGGTTTTATTTCCACTGCAAAATTCACATGTAATACTATTTATCAATTTATATGGTACTTATTTTAGTATATGTGTTTCTGTTTGTAGCGTGTATCCCTAAAAGGATAATTGAAGACTCATGTGACTTATCATTGATCTCATCATTTCCAACAAGGCATTGTTACTCCTTTATCTTACACCATTCCAATAAGGCATGTTTGAAACAGTGAGTTGGGATAGGATCCCAAAAACTAATAAGTACTCAATGAAATATTGGTTAGGATATCCTCCACCATGATCTAAGAGAAGTTTATTAATATTCTTACCAAGATGGTTATCAACTTCATTCTTGTTTTTATTGAAGTTATGAAAAGAATGAGACTAATACCTCCTTAAGTATACATATCCATATCTACTAAAATCATAATTAAAAGTTATAAAGTATGAGTAACCACCCATTTCTTCAATAAGAAATGGTGTACATAAATCGGTATAAACTAATTCAATAAGCTCTTTAGCCCTTTCACCTTCCCCATTTAATGGGGATTTAGTCATTTTTCCTTGTAAACATGCAAGACATACACCAAGTGTTTTTAGTTTAGAATAATCTTAATATCCATCTTGTTGTAATTTAGTCAAGAAATTTTTATTACATGACCTAGCTAGTTATGCCAAAGTTGGGTATGGTATGAGCCGTGTAAATTAACTTTGTTATATATTTACACTACTTTGTTCTTGTAATACAACATATAAGGACCATTATTTAAATGTTACTTACCATAATATTTATAAAAGAAGATAAATTTATTCCATAAATTGAAAATAAATCCATCGGTTTCAAGTATGGATACATAAATAATATTTTATATAATTGATGGTACACAATATAATCCTTTCTAATCCATAATCATTTTGGTTGTCAATGTGAGCAGGTATCCCTCGATAACTACAAACAAAACATTTATCTCCATTGGCTACTTGTAGATCTACCTATCATTTTCCAGTATTTCTAAATCTACTAGTTATTTGTATTTTAATACATGTGCAAGAACCAAAATCTGTATCTAATACCCAATTTGCATAAATAAATAAACTTCTCTTGATAAAAAATTCACCCAAAGCTTCCCCTTACTTCTTTTTTTGAGTGTAGTTTTTCTTCCAGTGGCCCTTTTTGCCTCATGTGAAATAGAAAACATCTTATTTCCTTGATTTACCCTTGAAATTCATTTTCTTAGAAGGGAGTGAATAATCTTTGGTCTTAAAGCTATTTTCATTCCCTTTCCATTTTTTCACCATAAGGTTAGATGTATTTTCATACTTCATATCCTTATCTACTTGTAAAAAAAGAGAAAGAATATTTGGTAGATAATTATCAACGTTGTTCATATTAAAATTCATAAGAAAACTAGATAAGTTATGATGGAGTGATGAAAAAATGTGATTAATACCCAGTTCTTTGGGGAGTTTAAACCCTTGAACCTCTAAGTGCTCAATGTGGCCAATGAGATTGACTACCAGAGGAGTAGTTGGTGAAACCTCTCCAAGATTTTTATAAAATAGTTCCTTGGAAATCTAAAATTGTTCTTGTCTAGATATCTCTTAGTAAAGACCATGTAAGTGATCAAGAATTCTATACAGATCGATGTTTTCACGAGACTTCATGAGTTCACTAAATATAAATGAAATCATCAAACATTGGACATCGACCAATTTTTTTAAATGTTTTTCATAGACATGGAATTATTCATAACTCACCAATTTTGGAGGAGGATCAGGCAATGAGGACTATAGCATGTATGATTTTCATTAAGGAAGCAAACCAACCCAAAGGTTTCTGTAAAATTCCTAGAAGTTACTTATTGATAAGAGGTTGTCATTATCCAATATTAATCAAAGGGATAATGGGGATGATGATCTGTCTATTTTTATTCCAGAATTAATAGAGAATATTATTAGTAATTTTTGATATTATAAATTATGCGAGAAGTAATAAATTAATTTATTTTATTAATTATTAAATCTCACACTATTTTATCAAGTCCCAATAGACCTCACTATTAAACTAACAATTTTTAGTTTCTATGACATTATTGTGGAAAGATTCCATATTACCCTTCACATAACCCCAACCAGGGGTTTCCATGATACTTTAAGGTATTTTGGAAGGCATTTATTTGTAAACTATGGACTTATAGCTCATTGATCCATTGAGTGTACTCCCCTATCATGAAATCCTGACTTTTATTCATAAAACATACTTCTAAATTACACCAAGTATCGAAGGGTCTACTCCTGTTGATGTAAAATGGTTATGTCAACCCTAAACCTTCACAAGATCCCTCCATATAAACGTAAGTTTCCCAACATGGGTTGGTGAAATACTTGGTTCTATTGAGTTTCATTCCTAATCAAGTAATGAAAGGCCAAGTCTGAATTAATATTTAATTGAGGGATTTTAATTTATTATGCATAAATTTTATCTTGTTTTATCCTTTACATGTATTTTTACTATTAATTATATGTTAATTAATTAACCATGTTAGATAAAACATTTACACTTAATTACTCTACTTAATTTAAATCCTTTCACATTAATTGATTTATTTATGTGATAATGGATTTGTATCCAAAAAATAAATTAATGCATTGAAAAAAATAAAAAAATAATTAAATAACTTGTTCTTTATCTTTATCTAAAAATTGATTTAATGAGTGGATATTAAATCAACCAATGACCTAGGTGAAAAACCCATTTTTATGATCTTTTCATGAGTTACAATATTCCACCTATACACTTGTGTATCAGTGAGTTGGAATCATCATGGTACCATCTTGAACCACCTCCATGCACCTTAGGATGCTCCATTAATTAAAATTATTTATTACTCAAATGAAGGTGAGGGTAACCAAAGGATTGGATAAAGGGGATTACATAAATATCCTTGGATATATAGGTTGTAACAACCTGAACTATTATCAATAAAGCTTTCCCCTATGTTTTAATTAAATGTCTTATTATGTAATATGGTTATAGAAAACACATGCACTTATTTGGTTTTATTATATCCAATCAAATTTAAATGACTGTTAAGAATCATTACCATTGATAATATAGCCGTTGAATTGTGATCACATGGTTAGTATAAATATAATGTTTTAACAAATCTAATTGACATAGAAAAAAAGAAGTAATAGAATTAACCTGTTAGATCATACACTATGAAGTCCATCTGTCAGACCTTCTAAGGGAGTTAACATCACTAGGATTTTCCTATGACCAATACCAATATGAGTTCAAACAAATTAATCACGAGTGAAACTATTTATGGGATAAATTCAAGTTCATCATGATCACAACCCAAACCATGTACACCGAACCACCCCATGAAATCTCACCATCACACACCTTACTTTTAGGGTGTTTTCTGGTGTATTAGAGGGATATGTATCAATATCCTTGAAATATGAGTATGTAAATTATCTTTTTATAGAATAATGAATATATTTTTATCTTATTAATATTACTTTGTAAAGGATATTTATTTTAATACAATAAAACACAAATAGTATTTTTGATAAATATTCAAATTCAATTAAAGAATTTATTTTATTGAATTAATGGATTTCTAAAATAAATAATATTTTATTAAAATATTTTTATTTAATAATTCTATTCAAATATAAATGAATATATAATTTTTATGAAGTGAAATTTAATTTTTATAAGGGTTTGAAAACTGTTATAGTCAAAAAACCCATCATTTCTTAATAAATGTAGATTTTATTTTAAATGTAAAAATTAACATATTTATAAAATTATTTTGATAATATTAATATTCTTTTTTAATGATAACATTGATTTTATCCAAATGTAAATTTTAAATAATTTTCTGAGCCAATCAAAATTTCGGGTAAAAATTAAATACTGTATAAATATACTTTGCATATTATGACATCATAATGAACCAAAAGTGTTGTAATAAATACTATAAATGGGGTCCATTAAAAAATATATGTTTTACCCTTAAAATAATGTTATTTTATGTTTATTTGGTTAATTTTATAAATCCTTCATGAATCCTCCAAAACCATTAATATATTTTAATGTTAAAACCTTTTCTTTAAGAGTATGACTCACACCCACATAAGCAAGGGTATGATTTTATTAATTTTGACCCTTTGACTTATAAAATAATTAGAAACACTCAAATTTGGATGAAACCTTGGGAAAAACCATGGGGAGGTTTTGGTTTTTGTTATTTTATTATATAGAGTCCAAAACCTAAGTTTGATAAATAATAAATAAATTCCAACTCATTTACTATATAAACCCACACAATATCCCATTTATATTCAATAAAAATCCATGGATCACATATTTACTCTTCCCTCTACTATGAAAAGTCCTCCCTAGTTTCCCCCAAGATCTTAAGAATATTCTCTCAATCATTTGGTGTCACACATTCATGTAAGGGATCGTCACATTCTCCTCCTTATTCATGTTTATTTTTTTATCTTATGAATTATATTTCGAATTAAAAATGCATATATATGTCTTTTCATGTACCTATTTATACTCATTTTATTTCCAAATAATGAGATATCCCCTTTTCTCTCATCAATCCATTTTTTGAATTTTTAAGTGGCGTCATTATGCTGTTAAAATTTCATCATGATTTTCCATGCCCAAACAATTGAGTAGTGATGATTTGTCTTTTGATCTCACTATTTATGACCATTATATGTACAAATGAATATATATACATTTTTATATCACCAACCCATTTTATGAATTTTTAATTGACGCCATTATGCTGTAAAAAGTTCATCATGATTTTCCATGCCAAAAAATTGAGTTGTGAATACCAAACCTATTTCCGGTAAAGGGTGTTCAAGTTTATGTACTAATAATTATTTGACTTTATACTTACAAGTATTTATTATAAACTCCTTAATTGTGGAATAAAAAATGATGATAAATGAATCTGGGTTGTATGATCTATGTGGCACACTTAAGAATGATAATGAAATGAAAGTGATGGATGTGTCCAAAATTATAAAGCCCTCTAATGAATTGGGTAATGTTTTGTCTAATGAGATGTCATGTCGGGACATGGAGTGAGTCTGATTCCATTATGACACTTGTTTCATCATGATGTCAAGGAATTCATCCTTAACCTATGTTTCTCATGCATTATTTTAAGTATTTTCCACATTTACTATGTTTCCTTTATGTTATCATGCTATATCATTTCATATCATTCATGTTTGTGATTGTCATTCCTTTTATACCCATTTTATATTCATATTTTCTAACCTGTATTCATTTCTTCATGTTATTAAAATTTTATTAGTTTACTTGGATTTATAACTTCTCCCTTTCTTATGTATGACCCCAGGTTACCCCATGATGTTTTAAAAGCCGTGGAATGTTAGAAGGATGTAAATGAAGTTTTCAATAATGTTGTTGTATCCCATGTGTAAGATGTTATGATATGTACCTAATTCTCAATTAAACTATAATTATCAATATTTTGATCTGTATTATGCATACTTTTATGTAATAAATCAAGTGTTAATGTGAAATAAAGAGAAGGGTTTTCATAGTTGGTATAAAAAGAAAAGTTTAGTTGATTTTGGGATTAGGATTAGAAAACTATAGCAAAAGACTTAATAATAAGACTAAGTATAAGAAAACATCCCTAAATATTAGTAAGGTCAATGTAAGTGGTTTATCAATTAAAATGCATCCCTATATAGATACTACAAGTGGACATGGTTCTGGAACATTTGTACCTAAGGGTAAAAAATCTGATAAGGTGTTTCAAGACTAACTCGGTGAAACCTGGTACACAATAATGGGTCTTACTGTGCACTTATTTTAACAAATTTAGGGGATATTAATTTGTAAATTCATAATCTCATTATTAACTATTGTTAAGGGAATAAAAAACACCCCTAATAATATATGTAAGGAAATATATCATGGATAACAAATATTGAAGCCTAGAAATTCATAAGATAAGGAAGTAATTATATTTTATAAGTTATCCATTTAATGTCATTGGATTCAATTTTATGTGTTTAATAGTTTAAAAATGCTCATCTATAATTTTCTATTTTTTTATCCAATGTCTGGATATATGAGTAATTAGGTAAATAATCAATGTTATGGGTAATGTGATGTCTACCCCAACAAGATTCCCAACCCGATGGGTGTGGGAATCAAATTCATTATGATGACTCTCTAAAATAACTCTAGTTTTGAAAAGTAACCTAGATTATATGGAGTGCCCCAATCCACCTAATAAATAAAAATCTACAATTGAGTCCTTTATGTGAAAAAGGACTCCTAATTTCAATGGATCTTATTACCCTTTAATCTCGAAACAATTGATCATCTCCATTGGTAATATCTTCTATATCCTTCAATGTTCTGAAAAAGAGAAGGTTCTTCTGTATGTTTATCGTATGGAAGGATAAACTGATCAGTATTGTAAAATTATTAAGAATATAAATCCTAAGGAAGTAATTTAAGTGATGGTATAGAAGGAATTATGGAAAATGTTTTTTGACAAATATTTTCCTCACACTCTACATATTAAATTGGAAAGGGATTTCTTTACCCTTAAGAAAAAAGGCAACAAATATTTTGGGAACTATGAGGAAAACATTAAAAAACTTGAAATATACACCTATGTCTTTCTCTTTACCACTAAATTCAATATTTACCACTTCTTTGGTGGGATAAAACATAGTCTATAAAAATACATGGTGATCTGTGACTTTGATAGATGTGGTGAAATTTTCTGATAAGCCCCAAAAGTTGAAATAGAGATCATAAAAAATCAAGGGTATCATGGGGATAATAAATGGAAATTGGAGTTTAATTATGGCAGTCCTTTAGAGAAATCTAATGGTGCACAAAAATTTCAACATCCCACTTGTCAAAGGTGTCGAACAAAGTACCCCATAAATTGCCTTAGGTGATGATGAAATTCTTTTGGTATAGGGAGGAAGGGAACCTAGCTAGTGATTTCCGAAAGGAGAAACCCAAAAATATGATGGAGTCAAGGAATTATCTAGTAAACCCTCAGCACATTGTTTATTTCATTAAATTCAAGTAAACCAACACACTTTTTAAATTAGTGTACTAAGACAAGGGTTTTCAGAGAAACCAAAAACCTCCAAGGAAGTAAAAGTGAGATTTTTCCATCATAATCACTGAGGTGGATCCCAGAAATGAAGAATTGAATGGTATTCTAGTTATTCATTCAAGAATAGTGAATATACTTTTTGATTTTGCCTCTACCCATTCCATCATATCAATAAAGTTTAGTATAACTATCCAAACACCACTACAAAACATGGAAGTAGAAATGTCAGTGAGAATAAAAAATGGGGTAAATATTGCATCCCAATTATATAACTCCTCTCTTATAAATATTTGTTGGATGAACATACCATAGAACCTTTTCATACTTATTTTGGTAGAATTTGATGAAATTTTAGGTATGTATTGGATTTCCCTATATAGAGATAAACTAAATTTCCATGAGAAGGAAATCACTCTCCATATTGCAAATCGACCCCAATCCCATACAAGTGAAAGGAGGAGGATGTATCTTATTTATAACTAACATCTCATGAAAGGATATTATTTCATAAAGAGAAATCATATCTAGCTGAAATGATTGATTCTAAAGAAAGAACCATCCTTGAAGTCGTGCCTATTGTGATATAATATGTTGATGTGTTTCCTGGGGAATTAGTTGGCCTTACCCCTAGACGAGAGGCTGAATTTTTAATTGAGACTATACCTAGTGAGATAACAATATCCAAGAATATCTATATAATAGATGTTGGGGAACTTGAGGAGTTGAAGAAACAACTACAGGAGAATCTGGATAAAGTGTCCATACACCCAAGTGCTTCCCCATGGGGTGTACTAGTCATCTTCATCAAGAATATGGATGGGTCAATGTAACTTCACATTGATTATCGTGAGATTAAAAAGATCACAATAAAGAAAAAGTATCATATTCCATGAATTGATGAATTTTTCAATTAATTATGTGGACTAAAATACTTGTCCAAGGTGGATATGTGGGTAGGATATTATCATTTAAGGGTGAAAAAGTAGGATATCCCAATGATTGATTTTTTATACAAGGTACGAGCACTATGAGTCTATAGTAATTCCAATAAAACTCACTAATGCTCCAAAAATATTCATGGACTTTATGAATAGAGTCTTTTGATATTACCTCGACAAATTTATGGTAGTATTTATAGATGATATTATAATATACTCCAAAACCAAGGAGGAGCATGAAGAGTATTTTATCACTATTCTAAAGACCTTGTGAAAGGATAAGAATTATGAAAAGTATAACAAATGCAAGTTATGATTTTAGGAAGTATCACTATTGAGACATATCATTACAAACAATGGGATCTCTGTAGACCCTATAAAGACATACGAAATTGAAGGATATCCTAGGACATCATCTGTGATAGATATATGTAGTTTTATTAGATTATCTGGGTATTATCATAGATTTTTGAGAAATTTATCATGATTTTCAAACCCTCTAAACAAGATAACTCAGAAGGGAGTCATGTTTTATTGGAATAATGAGTGTGAAGAGAAATTCAAGGAACTAAAAAAGAGGCTTACCACTACCCCAATACTCATGTATCCCAAAAGTGGAGAAATTTTTGTGGTATTCAATAATGCTTTAAAAAAGGGATTGGGATGTGTGTTAATGTAGAATAAAAAGTTATATCCCACTATTCAAGGTAGGTGAATGTTTACAAAAAAAAACAGGTGAACACAAGATCTGAAGTTATCTTCAGTTATCTTCCCTTAAAAAATATGGCATAATTATATCATTGGGGAGAAGTGTGAAATATATACAGGAAAAAATCCTAAATTATATATTTATAATTAAAGAGATGAATATGTGACAATGAATATGGTTAAAGATGGTAAAGGACTATGAGTTCTTAATTCACTACCATCCCGGGAAAGAGAATAAAGTGGAAGTTTCTCTAAGTAGAAAATATCCAAAAATTCTATCATTGATGAGAATTGATAATGGTCTAATCTTATTAGATTTGGAAAGGATGGACATGGGAATCATAAAGGAAAGAAAATCATTAATCCTTTCAGAAATGATTACTCAACCATCCATTATGGACAAGTTAAAGAAATATCAAGTTGTTTATATGGGAATTCAGAAGAAAGTAGAAACTATAAGAAAAGGAAAATCTTTATAATTCAATGTTAATGAAGAAGTTTTTAGACTTGGGTCAAGACTATGTGTGCTATAAAATGTTGAGTTAAAAGAGTTGTTGGATGATGCACATAGCTCAACCTTCTCCATACACCCAAGAAGAACAAAGATTTATTGAGATCTATGAGTACCCTATTGGTGGGACAATATAAAGAAGGAGATAAAATAATATACATAAGGATGTATTATATGTCATTAAGTTAAAGAAGAAAGTAAAAACATCCAATGGTATGATGCAATCATTACCAATACCTATATGGAAATGGGAAAACATCACCATGGACTTTTTCACTGGTCTTTCGAAGACATTAATAGGGAATAATTCTATAAGGGTTGTGGTGGATGATCTTAAAAATATTTCACACTTCGTTGTGATTTGAGTGGATTTCTCTCTCAATCAACTTGCACATATATATATTAGATAAGTGGTGAGGCTGAATTGAACGCCACTATCAATTATATCTGATAAAGTTCCAAGATTCATCTCTATGTTATGGAAGAGTCTCTAACACACTCTAAATATTGAGTTTAACTTGAACATATCTTTTCACCCACAAACTAATGTCTAATATGAACGGACTATCTAGACACTTGATGATATGTTTAGATCAAGCTCAATTGAATTCAAAGTATAATAGGACCAACATATTCCTCTTGTCAAGCTCTCATACAACAACAGTTTCCACTCACGCATCTAACTAGCCCCCTATATAGCCCTTTATGGGATGTGGTGCAGAAAAAACCCATGTTGGGATGGATCTAGGGAATGAAAACATCTAAGTCCTAAAATGGTTATGGAAATGGTGGAAAATGATAAGACCATTCAACAACACATCAAGGATGCCCAGAGTTGGAAAAAGAGCTCTACTGGAAAATCATCTAAGAGACCTAGAGTTTTATGTTGGAGACATGGTGTTTCTTTATATATCTCCATGGAATGAAGTTATGTGATTTGGGGAGAATGGAAAGCTTAGTCCAAGAAACATCATCCTGTTTGAGATCCTTGACCACATTGGAGTGGTGCCCTACTGACTAGAACTCAAACCTAACCTATCTCAAGTACATGATGTATTCCATGTATCAATCTTGGGGATATAAATACCAGACCCTTCACATGTACTCAATCCAGAGGTGGTATCATTAGGGAATTATCTTTTATATGAAGAGTATTCAGTGAAAATATTTAATTGTAGAGATAAAGTTCTATGAAATAATACAATGCACCTTGTCAAAGTATTATGGAGAAACTAAAAGATTGAATAAGAAACATGGGAATGGGAGGAGGTGATGAAACAGAGTTACCCTCATCTATTTTAGTGTGGGAAAAGAAAATTTTGGGGGTAAAATTTCTTAAGGGGGTAAGATTATAAGGAGTTGAACTATTATAAATAAAAGTTCCCCTTGTGTTTTAGTTAAATGTTTTATTATGTAATAGATTTATAGAAAACACATGCACTTATTTGGTTTTATTATATACTATTGGATTTAAATGAATGTTAAGAATCTTTTCCATTGATAATATATTCATTGAACAATGATCACATGGTTAGTATAAATATATTGTTTTAAAAAAAATCCAATTGACATAAACAAAAGAAGTGATGGCCTCAACTAGTAGGATTATACCATATGAATCCCATTTACCCTAGATTATGATGGAGATATAATTACTAATATTTTCCCTTGACCAATAACAGCTGAGATCCAACAACTTAAGCATGAGTGAAACTGTTTATAAGAGAAGTTCAAGTTCATCGAGATCATGACCCAAACTATGTACGTCGAACCACCCCATGAAAGTATCACCACCACACACCTTACTCTTATAGTATTTTATGGTGCATTAAAGGGAAATATATCAATACCCTAAAAATATGAGTATTTATATGATTTTTTATAGAATAATTAATATATTTTCATCCTATTATTGTCACTTTATAAGTGATTTTTAATTTGATAAAATAAAACATTAATAGTATTTTTTTTAATATTAAAATTTAATTAAGGAATTTATATTAATGAGTTAATAGAATTTTGAAAAAAATATTTTAATAAAATATTATTATTAAATAATTTTTTATCAAATATAAATTATCATATAATTTTCAGGAATTCAAATGTAATTTTTATAATGGTTTGAAAACTGTTATTGTCAAAAAAACTTATAATTTCATAATAAATGCAGAATTTATTTTAAAACATAAAATTAAAATATTTGAAAATATGATTTTATAAAATTAATATTATTTTGGAGTCATAATTTCAAAATTATCCTATGTTGATATTTTCATAAATTTTTAAGATAGTCGAATTTTCAGGTAATAAATAAATAGCATATAAATATAATTTTTGTATTATGACATCATAATGACACAAAAGTGATGTAATAAACACTATAAATGGAAAAAAGACCAAATATTTTTTTTTAAATTTAAAATAATGTGATTTTATGTTTATTTGGTTAATTTTATAAAGCCTTTATGATTCCACCAAAACTGTTAATATATTTTATGGTTTTGAAATAATTTCTTTAAGAGTTTTACACACTTCCACAAAAGAAAAGGTATTATTTTTTAATTTCGGACATTGGCCTTATAAAATGACGAAAACAAATCCCATCTAGTAGAAACCATGTGAAAAACTATATGATGTTTTTTGGTTTTTCTTATTTTATTATATAGACTCCAAAATCTATGTTTGAGAAATAATAAAGAAATACCCATTCATTTAACATATAAACCCACCCAATATACCATTTATCTTAACTTAATATCCTTGGATCACTTCCTTACTCTTCCATACCCTATATAGAGTCATCCCAAGGTTCCCCAATGTTCTCAAGAATCTCCTCTGAAGCATTTGGATTCACACACTCAAGTAAGGGATCCTAACCTTCTCTTATTTATTCAAGTTTCTTTTTATCTTATGTATTCAATTTCAAATTACCATGGTTGGGATATGTATTTAAATGTACCTATTACTACCCATTTTATTTAAAAATTATTATAGGTCCCTTTATCTCTTTTCAACCCAATTTATAAATTTTTAAGTGATGTCGTTATGCTGTCGAAATTTCACTGCGATTTTCCAAGCCAAAACATTTTTGTAGTGAATACCTTACCAATTTCATATCGAGGTTGTTCTAATTTATGAATTTATAATTATTTTACTTGGTAATTACATGTATTTATGCCACAAAATTTTATTTTGGAATAAAATATGATGTATAATGAATCCATTTTGTATGATATATGTGGCACACTTAAGCATGAGAATGAAATTAATGTGATCGGTGCAAGAAGAATTATATATAAATCCAATTCATTGGATAATGTTTAGTCTTAGGAGATGTCATGTTGGGGAAGGGAGTTAACCTAATTCCTTTATGGTACTTTTTCAATCATGATGTCTTGTCAGTTATATTTGACCTTTGTTTATGATGCAATGCTTTAATTTGTTTCAATATTTTCCATGTGGCCTTTATGTCATCATTCTATATCATGTCTTATTGTTCATGTTTATGATTATAATTACTTTTATGGTCCATTTATATTCCAATTTTCTAACATTTATTACTTTCTTCATGTTATACAATGTTTATTCCCTTTCCGAGCTTTATAGCTCACCCCTTTCTTATGTATGTCCCCAGGTTATCCCGTTCAGTTTTAAAAGACATGTAATTTTAAACACGTTAAGGATGTTTTTAATAATGTTATTGTATACCTTGTGAATGATGTTATTATATATACCTAATTCCCAAAGTCACTATACTTATAGATTTTACAAGTTTTATTATGTTTAATTGTATTTAATAAATCAATCATCAATGTGAAATAAAGGGAAGGGTTATCATAAAAGTCCTACATAATAATGGAGGGAGGGATAAATCATAGACCATCATTTAATTTAATATTAAATAATTGTAATCCAATGAAATTAATCAAATTAAAACATCCAATGCATACACAAATTTGGGCCAAGATCATGCATGGTCAAACATTCAATGAATACCCAAAAGGAATTGGTTATCACTCATTTTAGTATAAGTTCTTTTTTATTAAGATAAAAATGCTTAAATTAATTAATTAATTCCTTTTAATGTTAATGATCATCCAAATATAATTGGTGATACCCATAATTTATGGAATTAATGGAAAATAAACAACAGAACCAATAATGAAATATTTATTATAATAAAGTAATTGATCTTTTAAAATTTTTAAAACCATTATTAAATTGTCAAACACACAGTACTGAGTTAATCAATAAAATAAGGTTTTAATTCTATAACTTTCCAATATAATGTAATTTTTAATCCTATCTATTAATGGGAGTCTTCATGATGTGTACATCCAAATATACACTATGTATCATGGTTTCCATCTATCCAAGTCACAGGCCTAGGCATATGATGTATAGCATGGATGGAATACACAACATGTATAGACCAGATACACAATGTGCATCTCTTTGAGCCTTGTGTCAGTTTTGTTTCTCACTATGGGCCACCTGACCTATTCTTTGAATGTGGGAATTAATGAAATAAATTCCATGTACACCACATACATGTCGTGTATATCATAAATGAACCAGGTCTTCAGTCTCACGTGATTTTGATTGTGTATAATGACTACATAGATTTCATGATTTATAATGCTAACCCATGTAGACTACATGACATCTAAATGGATACACATCTTGTAATCCAACAACCTACATGCCACCCTAGACAGTAAACATGTGGTCTACATCATGTGTAATTACTATTTGGTGCATTGTGCATCCCTCATTTCATCCATATGTAGTGAACTATGGTATAAAGTATGAACTTCTAAGTACATGCTGTGTAACCCTATCTTATCAGAAAAACATATGGAAGTTCCTAATAACATATCCAATTATTCTTCATTTGTTATTATACCTTTAATAAAATTAAAATAATTAAACAAATATGATCAATATGTTGAATCATATTAATTCATACCAGGTTAAAGAGCAAATATCATAAAATGAAAATCTAACCACAATTGCACATATATCAAAAAAAAAAAATAATTATAAATTTAAATGTGACTGATCTGATACCACTTGTTAGTTTTGTGAAAAATAGAAGTGTGAAGTGGTGGATAATATATTAAAATTTATTTTATTAAAAATTTCCTGAAACCATGATTGAGGATCTTACACATCTAATTTATAATAAATTTATTTGGTATTTGAAGAAAAAAATACCCGGTCTTAGGAACATATTTGATGAATGTTGATCATTGCAAAAGACTATTTGGATCTCCTTCACTATTATATGAATATTCTAGGATATAATACCTCTAGAGGTGATCCATACATGTTCTAAAGGTCTCTGAGACACACAACTCAATCTTTGGGTGCTGGCATGGTGAAATGAATGTGTTGTGTTGATCATTCTTGATCATGCATTCTTCAGCCTTGAAAAAATATCTCTTATATTTTTCATTATTAAGATGGAGAGATAAGGAGGATTAAATAGATATTCATTCAATGAAACAATTCAATATTCTCATTTTTTAGTTGGAATACACAATACACACAACCATCTACTTATTTAGTAATTGTTTAGGTTAAAAAATTATATAATTTCATTATTTACATTTTTTAAAATTAAAAACCTTTAATAAACCCAATGCTATATAATAACAATAATATTATTTTTTGGTGCTCCAAATTGTGAAAATTGATAAATAATATTTACCAGATTGTAAATAATTATTTTATCATAAGACGTAGTCTTGGTCAGTTCAAACTCCATAGTATTTATTTAATACCTAAATAAATATTCAAATCATAAATAATTATTTCATTCACATACCGGTGAATAAATATTTATTAAATATTTAATAAAATAAACAAATATAATTTTTATTCACATTCCGATAAGTAGACATTTTTTTTAATTTAGGCGATCAATATAACTTGAATAAAATTATTACTTAGTGTTAAGAATAATATTTATTCCATTAATTAAATTAAAATTTAATATAACTAAGATCAATGGAAACACTTATTGGGTGACCCTCTAGGATTCTTTCTCATTGGAATTATTCAAGAGTTCCTAAAGTCCAATATTACAGTCTAATAATGAGTTAAGGTACACAACAGAATGAACTTAATGCCATAATGTAGACAACCACATATGAATGCTCACTGTGTAATATAATAATTTTTCATAGTATCTCATCAAGTTGGTTGGATGATGGTTTCATCAACCTATATGCTTGATACATCTTTCCAAGACTATTTGAAATAATCATATCATTACCCTATGACCATAGAATTTAGTTGACAATTATATTCCAATCAAAGGGATGATATATCAACTCCCATAAAGATGAAATTGAAAAATCCTTCCTCGAATTATCCATTAATTCCTTTTCAATCATGACATACCCAATATAACCTACTTCCAAAAAACATATAATGTAATGGTTTATGTCAGTAAATTTTGGTGTGTGAGTCATTAAATGTATTAATTATAATATTAAAGTCTAGGGATTATTATAATTGGTCACATACAGAAATATATGATGACAACAAATCATGTGGAATTATTAATGGTGGGTATATTCTCATAATCTCCCATCAAGAAGGTTACCAAGTGATAAATTCATGGGATGAAGCCTTATCCTTTCATGAGTACTCACACATGATGGTTTAAATACTATGTGCCCTATCATAGTTTGTTATCCAACCATAGAAATATATTAAGAATATTTCCATATCATTTCAAGGTTCTCATCATATATGGGAACATATATATCACCTTATCAATGTGAAAAATAATCTAGGACAATATTACATTAAATCCATGCATAATAAAGAACAATATGTATAAGATGTTTAATTAATATTCAATTCATTGAATATACATGTAATCAAGGTAAAATAAATTGGTCATAGGAAACCAACTCTAGAAAAAATGTGGCTATAAGTTGTCATATTATTGAGGTATATACCTCACAGGAATCAATATCATGGATTCCATTGAGAATGTGGGTACATATCATGAGGCCCCTTGAGCGGTCTCTCCATGCTCAATGATGGATTTATTCTCCATTCAATGTGTCAAGTCAAATAGGGAATCCATCATAGAGTAATCTTCTAGTATTTTATTCATGGGAACATACTCCCCTTACCTCCATATCCCAACCTACCTATTCGTATGCAAGAATACATGAAGAGGATCCTCTAATTTTGTATAAGACCCAAAAAAGTTCGTATTGGATATGTCACTAAATCTCTAAGGATACTCACCTCAAGCATCCTAAATGCATAATACCAATTCAAATATAATTGTGCACTCTCATATAATGTGATTGATCTTATATTATCTATTATTTACTATAGAAAGCTTGACTCATGTGAGTTTAGAGTTATGAGTTGGTCATCCATAACACAATTTAAATACCGATAATGGTGGGATTCCTTTCAATTGAAAGCTGTAATGGGATTCCTTTCATGTGTAAGTCCCAAATTTCTTCTCAATGTTGGATTGATTATCTAACCAATGTTTCAGGTCTTTAATGGGCCTCTTACTAGGTGTAATCCCCAATTATCAATTCCATGGAATCCCCACATGAGTAATCCCCACTCAATACGCTTTTATCCCACCTTACATACTTAAAACGTCCCTATAATATAATGCAAAATCACATGGTCAAGGACCAAGCCACATGATATAAAACTACATAACAACATCCTTACCACATAATGTTAAATTAAATATAATTATTTTGTCACACAACCATAAACCATGTCATTTGAACTACATAATATTTGATTCCTGTCAAAATAGGATTTGTAGGATGCCACCCAGATGTTTAAACCCAATATCACCAACCATTCATATCCATACTCATGATGTTATATTCCTCATGAAGTGATTTACATCCCTCCTCATAAGGCAATATTCCCAATGAGTCTAAAAATCCTCACTAATTGGGGAATATTCCATTTGGGACACCATTTTTTGTTTATCAGGGCTACATTTACTATAATATATAATGTTTTGGGATATATTTCTAGTAAAATCGTGTCCCCAACAGATTGGGAATATTCCATATGGGTTTTATCACATTGTCCTCAGTGGGTCGTATTCCTTTCATGACCCATCCTTATTGGACTATATTCCCTTTAAGGTCAATAAAAAAGGTCCACCCATGCATAAGACCCACACCAACCATTAAGAGGAATGTTTCTCTAAAACATTCCTACCACATGATATTATATTACATTGATTATTCCTTATCACATGTCCTTAAATGGTATGAACTTTCCCATTAAGTGGAACCAAAATATGAATGTTTTGATTCATCTTACAATGAAATGTAAGAGAGCCCTTCTCATGGGATGGATCTTGATACATTCAACACCTACAAGTTTTGTGGATGGAAATAAAATCCTAAACTCCTATATATGTGGATTTAAACAACAACCATTTGTTATTATTTATCACTAATTCGTAAATAATAAATATTAGGATCCTCTAGTACATACAGATGGTAACAACGAATCATGTTAATGTACTCCACACTAGAATATGGTAAGGATTTTTGAACTTTTCTTAAATCTATAAGAGAGTCCAAATTCAAAAAAATCTCATAAAAAGGTTGATGAGCTCAAACTCCCACACTCTTGACCAACATTCATTTCGATGAATTACTGAAAACCCCCAAAATCACCTAGCTTTAGAAAGAAGTCCCACAATAGCATCTAAAATGAATAAACATGGACCCATTGATGGGTTATAGTTTCCCATAAGAAACAAAAATGTTGAATTTTTTTTGAATTAAAAGGTAGAAAATCATAACTTTGGGAAGAGTAAAAGGCTTTACAATGAAGGAAGATTAATTTTTTTGTAAAATGTATTTGGTAATTATTCATGGTCATGTGAAAATCTCAAGCTTGTTGAACCATTTATAGTGATGAAGTGAATCATATTTGTGATTACAAGAAAACAACATGAAAGGTTTTCCATTTATGGTGCCATGGAGAAAAACCTTTGTGACCACATGAATGATTGTAATCCTGCATTTCATTTGAAAAAAATAAGGTAGATCTTATTTATGGCATAGTGAAATACTTATGGTACAGATTTCATTTGTGGCTGCACAATATATCCCTTTTATGATCATGTGAAATACATGCGAGGTGGCTAGTTTTTTAATAGAATGGAAGATATCCTTTATAGAAATGTATTTTCTAAGTGTATAATGACCTATCATTTTCATTCATGGGCATTAAATGTTTCCCACAAAGATCTTAAATGTTTCCCACAAAGATATTCCACATTAGTACCCATACTTAAAAATTTTCTTTATAACCTATAGAAATGAAACATAAAGAAAGGGTGAGCTCAAATGATTAGTAAGGGTAAACATGGAAGATATTAATTTATTATATTATGAAGTCATACAATAAGAAATATGGGTATATGATCATGAAAATAACATAAAAATTTCATACCCAAACTGTCATGGATCATAATCATGAATTGTGGAATAAAAAATTAACATTTCAAAATACATGAATCATAAGAAAGAAAATTCATCATAACTCAATCGTGAAACATAAGTTCATATCATAAATGTGTGTGTCATCACCATAAGTATAGAAAAATATTTTATATATTATAACTACCAAGACTCTTGAATTAGGCCTTATAACATGTTTCTCCTAACAGATCAAGCACATCTACTTGTTTCCCATCACGGATCAAGCACATAGACATGTTTCCCATCATAGATCAAGCACATAGACATGTTTCCCATAACTACCTCATGATATATAAATGATTATCCAATGAATTATAAGGAGATATAGTTCATACTAATCACTTTATTAAAATTACACATATGTTTTCCACATGACCATAAATCACTCATCACATTAAAACCCATATAAAGAAATGAATTTTTATAAAAACTTTATCATAACATAACTCTTGGAAAAGAAATAGGTTCAATAAATATCATGCGATCATAAATATAATCCAATCATAGAAACAATAATGATAGTTCCTAGGGTCATATCCCTAGTAAATAATAAGTAACATCAATATAAGTCATCTTAAATAGAAAAATTATTTTTTAATGATCAATTGAAATTATTCTTGAGGAAAATATCGTATCTTTTATGAAATTGTTTTTTATAAGATGAAAAATTATAAAGTAATAAATTTTATTTCAAAATAAACTTGTAAGATTGGAAAGTAAGATTAAAATAATTAAGTAATCATGAAGGTGAAAAATTCTGTTTATTCCATATAAGCTAAAAAAATATCGCTTCTATATATTTTGGTTGGAAAAGTCACATATGGACTAATTTAGAAAATGATAAAAAATATTATTTTCAAATAATATCATAAAATGTTAAACATGGGAAAAAATAAATTTTAATATTCATAGGGTAATAGTAAAAAAATTATTTTATAGAAAAAATAGACACGAAAGATAAATACTCCCAAATGGAGGCTTATCATGAAATAATTCTGAATATAGATGAGATTGTGAAATATATCCTTACCACTTTATAATTTGTTAAATCATATGACCCATGAAATAAATAGAATTATATGGATATTAAAATACAATAATATATAAGATAAGCTTCATTAAAGAAATTCATTGTCAATATATATACCACACATAAGATACACGTAGTGTATAAGGCATATGTCCCACATAAATAAAAATGAGACAAAAATCCCTTACCTCAAGTCTCACTCTTTCTTGTTCAGGTTCAAACCTACTTCATAATAAATATGGATTTATTATACACGTATTCCATAACCATATAAAAATAATACCATGTATTATTTTTTATAACATTTTATAACCTGTTTACAAATAATTTAAAATAACTATTTTGGGTGATATCTTATTCATTTTTCAAGAATGTTTTGGTTTGGCAGTCTTGGTCCTTATACTCCAATAAAGGTTTTACAATTTTAAAAAATCATTATTATGTTATATATATCATATATATTCATAAAATTAACCCTTATTACTACCCATGTGAAATATATATGAAAAACTAATCACATAACATCATGGAGATGGTAAGCCATACATACACATGAGCGACATTATGATTTCCCAAAAGATTAGGTGATAAAAAGGTAGATATAATATTATAATTAAATAAGTATAATTATTTCATAAATATCATATATAAACATTAAACCCATAATAATTCCCACTCATTAAATATGTTCACCTAGCTCCCACTCCCGTCCTCTGCTCTTGCCCTCCTACTAGGGTTTCGAGAGTCTCGCGGTGGCGATGGCTCCTTCTCCCTCTTTTTCGGCCTCTTCACTCTAAGTTCTCTTCCATCTTTTTGCTTTTCCTTCTGCCCGGTGGACCCTCCCTTCTATGGTTCCCTTTTTCCTTGCTCGGGTTCTTGCATTCCTCTTGCTTCTTCCCTCTCTGATTTGTTCTTGTTTCTATTTCTTGGTTCAATTATCCTTCACGATCTAGGTTTCCCCCCTTTTCTCCTTCTTCTCCCAATCCTTTTGCGATACTCCTTTTGCTCCTCTTTGTGCTAGAACTCACAGCATTCTTGGATTTCCCCTCTTCAAATCCTTCTTCACATTTTTCTCAATCCTATTAGGTTTTTTGGTATCTGGTTCAGCTGGTGACGTTTCGGTAATTTCCCGTTTCAGTTTCTTATTTAATCAGATGGTACGATGGTGGATTTGATGATGTTGTTGTTGTTCCATCCTGTTGAAGATGAACTCTGCTACAGTTCAACGATGAGTTTTCTTTGAGGTTGCTGGTGCTGGCCGTGATGTGGCTCCCTGTGGATGTCTGACTACTCCTACTCTACTCTTGCCTCCATATCCATTGATCCTTCCTAGGTCGGTAAGGTGAAGTGGTTCCAAGGAGGCTTTGGGAGGTGTTCGTGGGAGTGGTAGGTTGTTCCAGGCGGATCTTTGATGCTGATTTCTGTGTCAAGGAGTTCTCGGTTTTTTCTTTGGCAATGAAAACGGTGGTGCGAGGATGATGTTCTTCGAAGATGTTATGGAGTTTATATTGCGAGGTTCCATTTGATCATGATTTTGGTGATCTTTTTTTTATACCAAATTTGTGTGACAATGGTTTGTTTGATATATGAAATTCGAAAATTTTAATCTTGTTAGGTGGTACGTGTCTGAATCATTTTGTTTTTGTGGTGGAAATCTGTCCATTCCACTATATTGGTATCTGCATTTGACCTTTGAATTTGGTATTTGGAATTGTATGTTTTGTTTGAATTTTGATTGTCAGGTGCCCACTAATCCAAAAAGTGGTTTATTTATAAAATAAAAAATGGATTTGGATACTTTGACATCCTGATCGATTGGAAAGGGTTTGTATAGTGGGGTACTCATAATAATAATCAAATTTGATCATATTTAGTATTATTAGGTTATTAGTTTTTTATATATATCATATATTTAAGGGATTTATATAAGATTAGAAAAATAGAGTGATCAGTTAGAGTGATTACCTCATCATCGAAACGGATATTTTAGATCTCCTCTAAAGGACTGTAGAGTTTATCCTTTGGGAACACCATCACCTCAAGAATATGTATATATAAGAGGATAAGTGAATTTTTTATAGTTTGGTTGATATATAATATTCAATGTGGTGAAATGAGATGAGGGAGTATGTGTCCTTTTATAATGAAGGCAAGGTGTACTTTTGTAATCTCTCAAAAGTTTAAATTATAATATATTAAAAACAAATAAAAATGTGTAAAAATTGAAATTTATTTGAATATACTGTGGTATTTGGTGGTAATAAAATAAACCAATATATCTCGAACAAGTTTTTTTTCTAGTTTTAAACCTTATCTTTTGGATTAACCCTCAGTTAACCTATATTAAATTTAACTACTCTAACAACATTTTCAATATTAAAAGTTAAATATTTTTACTTATAAGGTTATAATTGAACCATAAATGTTCAATTTATGAAATTTTAGACCATAATTTATCCCCTTTTCCCTTATTTAGTGTATTTATGAGTTTTAACTAATTTAATAAAATATTATTTTCATAAAATATCATTAGTGTGAATTTTAACACTATTTATTACATTGATTTTAATAAAATAAATAAAACAATATAAATTCGAAAAAATTAATTTATTATACCCTTAATATGCCATATTAAACTATAAAATTAGTTTATCACCTTAATTAATTAAAATTATATTTATTTTAGTATTTTTAATATCACTTAGTTAACTTTTTCATTAATTGAATAATTACTCCAAAAACATTATGTAATTTTTTATAATAATTATTTAACTAAAAATTAAAAATAAATTTACATGATGTATATAAATCTTTTATTTTTCATAAAAATATATATTTGTTCATGAATATCTTTTATTTAACCTCATATTATAAATATTGTACTTATTAAAAGTAAGAGTGAGACATTTTCTCACTAACTTTGATTTTAATAATATCCAAGTCGTTTTCATGGAAAAGTTTTAATTAAATTAGTCAATTTATTACCTTTCTTGTTAAGGGTATAATTAAATTCATCTAATACCATTTAGGAATTTTTAGGTTAATTTTTTAATATTATTTTTACCCTTAATTACTTTTTTATGCTAAACCGTGTTAATAAAAATTACTAAATCTACTATTCATATTTCTAAAAAACAAAAGGGTCATAATTAATAAATTTTTAACTTATAATTAAATTTATTCAATTTTATTTAAGAAATTAAAAATATCTAAATATCTAAAAATAATTTAAAATTAATCCCGTAGGTGGGGTGATAAAAAACTTTTTTAAAGTGCAAACATTCAAAAGATTGAAATGTTTTCATATCAAAATTCAATGTGAAATTGAGTCAAATTACATAAATTTGATTAAATGATATAAAATTTATCTAATTATACATTAAAACCATTCAAAAATAAATTTTAACACTATAAATATTTGATATGAAAAATCTATTTTCAATTAAAATTCAGTATTTTTCCATATTCATCAAAATATAAAAGTTATCAGAAAATACCAAAAATTAAACAAAATTAAATTTTGATATCCCACTTTCAAATAAATAGTTAATTTATTTAAATAGAATTTATAAATGTGTCAAAATATAGTTTTAAAAAATGTTCACTTTTGAATGGTGATAAAACATCTTTTATAGAAAAATACAATTTTAAGCAGAAAAGGGGATTTGTTATATCTAGAAAATACATATTATGAATTATAGTTCAACAATTGTGATTTGTTTTTTTATAAAAAATATATTATGAAAAAATAAAAAAAAATACAGAAAAAATATTTCCTTTTATAGTCTAAAGGGGTTTTATTTTTATTTACATTTAATTCGTCACCAAGGAATTAATTATATATACATATATAAGCCATATTTTTATAATTCAGTTAACCAAATTTAAACCCTTCATTCAAATAGCTAGATTATAATTGTATTATTTAAATAATTAAAATTATAAAATGATGTTTCATAGAAACTCAGTGTTGCGTTTAACACAATATGAGTCGGTGTTGCGTGTATCCCAAGTTTAACATGATGTAGCATGCAATGAAAGTTATCAAAGAAATAATATTATTTAAAAAATCTATTTCATAAATATCTTGGGGTGCTATAGTGAAATTTTGGTTTCATAGATACCTTGTTATTAGTTATTAAATTTGCCTATAAATTCCACCTCCAATATACATCTTGGGGTAGAAGTAAGTTTTTATGGCATGAAGTCTGAGAAAAATCACATCGTTTTTACAATTTTTCATTACATAAGGTTTAATAGAATTTCCCTATGCTTATTTTTAATCTAATAATATTAGAGTATAAGGGTGGGGTATACATTTTTAATGGTGATGACTCCGCTATATAAAATCTTAGTGACACTGGTGCATAAGCTCCTTTACGAAGGACTCCATGAGTTTCCTTCATGGGGGGCTTCCCACCATGTAAATATTATGCAGTGTACAACCTTATACCATGATATTTTTAGTGAATCCCACACACATTCATAGAATCCAAATATTATGAGAAATCTATACTGCATTAGGTATATATTGACCACTTTCTAATGTTCTATCACTATGAAATATTTCATTTATGGCTATCCACTTTGTGAAGGATCCCTGTTGTGGATAATTGCGAATCCTTAATGATCTCTCCTTCACCCATGTCATATACTTGGGTTAAATTGTTGGATATTCAATAAAATAGGTATATCATATTGTATGATATACCCCAAGTTGTATCCCAGGATATTCATGCGATGCATATCATAGATTACAATATCCTAATATTATATAAGTTATGATATTCCTCTATCTTAGTATATGATAGGATTATGATATGGGTACATGGCTAGAACCATGTATTCCACATGTTTTTTTCTAGTTACAAATCAACTGGTCAATTCATTTTTTTCTGGATAGATCATATGAAATTTTTAAATGATTATAACACCAACATGCATGCATTATGATAAACTCATGTCTACTTACATGAAATGGAAGATGACCCTATAATCCCTTAATTGAACTAAGGGAGATTATATAAAGGATATGATCTTATTGTTAGTGGTTATGTGATTCAGAAAAACCATATCAAAACCTCTCTTAAAACCCTTTCTCCACTTCTCATTAAGGTGAAGGTGCTATCACACCTTTGGAGTTTGGGTTTATTCTTATTATGAATAAAGATTTTAGTGGATTGTGTACTATATATGGTGGTGGGAGTATATATGTTTTCACTTGATGATCTCTATAAAGCGGACTTCATCACTATTGGTAGATATGGAGAACACTATATATGATATATTCTTATTAATTTTATATTCATCATACAATATGTTGATTCATGATGATATATTAGACACTTTAAATGGGTTTCTTATACTTACATGATTATTTTATAATGCTCTAAAACTCATCTGTGGCTTTAGATCAATGTTAATAAATTAATCAATATGACCTTTTAATTATTTTGTAAATAACATGCATATCAAAATATTGAGTCTATATCAAATATATGATATGTTCTGGATAAATGTCAGCTTCCAAATTACTCTGTATGGATTTATGATATATTATATCATAATTAGATTTTCTATTAATCATAGAGTATGAATATTTTTCATCTTAGGGTATAATACATTGAAATACCATTTTTTCCATCTATTGTATGCTATGATATGTGATGTCATAGGCTACTACTAAAATATGGGTTTTCTGAAAAATATATCGATCCATCATTATAGTAAATCATATATTGTTAGTTAAGCATGTCTATACAAAAGAGTCTACAATTTGTATACATAAGGGATATTAATTTACCATTGAAATGAAATGTTAGGGTTACTCACTTATGTATGGGTTACTCGATATGTAAGGGTTTACCTTTTGTATGATTTACTGTCTTTCATATGGTTTATTCCATATGTAAGTGTCACTCCCTTTACCATAGAAGTGAATAATGATAGTAATGGATATTATTTTACGATAATGCTAATAATAATCATCAATTGAGTCATGGATTAATATAGAAAATACCTTTTATCTATTTTAAAAAATGAATCAATCCAAAAAAAGAAGAAAATTAATTTTTCAGTAAAAAATGCTTATATTTTATAAAAGATAGGTGTCAGAAATTTTAATTATAATATTTTCATGCCTAAATATAATATGAAATGCAATTATTAATATATCATGCTTGGAAAATAAATAAAATGTTTAATTATTTGTTTATTCCTTTTAGATATTCTTAAATATAACTTTTTATATGATTTTAAAATTGGATATGTCTTAATTTAATAGATAATTTAATAGTTTTAGTTTGTTAATCATGTATAGAGGAATAAAACACGATATAATAAATATTGAATAAATAGAAATAATTATGGATTTAATATATACAAGATGTATATTAAATTGGTGAAAATTATATGGAATTACTTATATTTTAGATATAATATGTTTTTATTGAAATTATAATTATGATTCATAAAATGTATAAATTTTAAAATAATGAAAAATATTAAAGAGTTTATATTTAAAATTATAAATCATACACAACTATTTAATTTTATTATTCAAATTAAAGGCCTTTTTTGAGGAAATTATTTAAAGCACAACAAAATGATATTTAATGATTTATTTGATCAAATATTAAATAATAATTATATATGACATGTGAATTATTTAAATAGTATACCTAATATAAATAGAAATGTAAAATGTTTATATTTCATGAAATATCACATATTTAAAGTATATTTCATATAATGAATAATATGAAAGAGTACATATTAAAAAATAAATATTAAATATTTATATTCAAAATTATATAATGTTCATATGTTTAGCTAAATTATAAAGTGTTTTTTACCTTCATTTATGAATTATTCATAAATATCTATCTCATGTTTAACTATGTAAATTTTTTATTGATTTTAATGTTTACTTTGATTTATTCATAGATATAAATTGTATATATTATGAATATATGTATACCTTAGTTTAAATTTATTAAACTACTTCTATGTTATCATATATCCATCTAATGAGTTACATTATATGTATGATAATGAATTTATTTTTCTTGTAATGGGAATTTGGCTAATTTTAGATAATGAGCTTGAATTAGGTAGTTGATTATGATTTTTATATATTATGTGTAAAAATTATGATGGAATTGAGATCTTTCTTGTGTGAAGTATCTCGGGTATAAAGGATTTGGTTTAGACTTCCCACTAGCCTAGAAGATTATCCATTTTTTATAAAGGTTTGGGTTGACCATATATTTCCCCAGGCTTACTCATAGAGAGATTTTTGGTTTCAAATAACTCAGAAAATTCAAATAAAATTCTTTTATATACCTTATACATAGGATAAATTTGGATTTTAATTTGGTTTAGTAGCACAAGCTATGAGTTTTGTAAAGAGTTACCCATCAATATGGCTTGATCATATTTGTTTAGTGTAAGGAATATGATTCCAATAAAAATTACTATAATAATACAAACATTTAAAAGTAATAACATGAGATAAGATTATGAGAATTAAATCCCCTTCAAAATACTATGTGTTATATTCATTCCAAATCAACACATGTCAAGACCTATACAAATTTGAAAGGACTGGTAATGATCTATCCCATCAATATGGGGGGGGGGGGGGTATGGGTGAATCATTGATTTATTATTTTTATGTTTTCAATATTAAAATAACATTCCCCTATAGTTATAGAAAATTGAACCTACTAAAACACAACTCACAAGTACAACCACAAGAAAATAATAATTTTCAAGGTTCACTACTCAATAAGAGTAGCTAGTCCTTCAAAAGATCTGAAAAAAATCTGAAACTAGAAATACATTAGAAATAAGTCCTTTAAGGTTTATATCAGGAATGGAGTATCTATCACTTTCATAGTAATATAGTTATTTTAAAGTGTATTTTCATATTGTATCGATAATATGATAAATACATATTTTTAATAATTAAACAAACCTTTAATAATAGGATTAAAAATGTCATCATTGTGATACTTGAGCTTCCATTACACTTTCCTTCTTATATTCTCTTCTTCCTCTTCTTTAATATATTGCACAACTGTGAACAAGAGCTTCTATATGAATTTATTTGACTAAACATATCCATTCCAAGATTTCTCTATGTGGTACCCTCTGTTTGGTACCATATCTATCTAATACCCTTGATCCAGTATCAGTCTTATAACTCCCTTTGTTCCTAAAAGAGAAAACTAGGTTTGATAGCATATGTGATACGCATCACCGAACCCAAACCGAAAATGATTATTTATATATGATTTTTTTAACATAGTTATTAATTTTAAAGATATGAATATGATTAACTACATTATGATATATATATATATATATATAAACTTCCTACTCAACATAAATATATTTATAAATTATTTGTGAATATTTACTCAATTTTATGTAACATCATTTTATTCTTCAAAAATACGTTTTCTTCAAAAATTGTATTTACTTATTTTTTTTGATTAAAATATTATAATTGTTTTATATAAAATTTATAATTTTTTTGATATAATGAAATTAATTTTTTATATCATAATATAAAAATTAAATTATTTTGATTTTTTTTGGATTCATTTCCGAAAATATTGATTTTTTAATGAATAATGAAAAATACCCATTATTTTTGTAAAACCGTAATTTCTTTTAATATATTAAGTAATTTAAAAGTCCCATTATTATTTTAATTTGATTTAAATGTAACATAATATATTTTTTTATTTTCATTTAATCCAATTAATTATATTTAAAGTAATTTTGATAACAAATTTTAAAATAAGTTTAATTTTTACATGAAAATACATTTTTTGCAATCTATTTTAGAAATGCATAATTTTTCTTAATTTTAATTAATTGAAAATAATCCCTAAGGGGGAATGATTTGAATTAACAGTATATATTTAATATCTATCACTATTAATTTAAATTTAAATAATTAATCTTACTAGTTATAGAGTTAAAGTAAAATAATCTATTCTTTGAAAAATATCATTTTTTCGAAAAACAGCTTTTCTTCGCACTTGCATATTTTCTTGGAAATTAAATTATACCAATTATATGAATTAAATTTTATATAATTTATTCTATATTTAAAATTAGCATAATATATATTAGGTAATAAGTTCAACTTAATTTTTGGAGAATATGAATAGTTACCAAAGTAAATATTTATTACCGTGGTAAAAGTAAAATAGGTTAATTAATGGCAAAGAAATAATAATAAAAATTTAAAAATGAAAAAAATTAATCCTAATATTATGAATATTTATATTTTATTTTCAATAAAATATTAGTTATATTTATTCCTTGTTGTTTTTACTTTAGAAATGATTAAGTAATGAGTTTGTAAAAAAATAGTTTTGATAAGACAAAACACGAATTGTATATTTGGGTAATATGCATTTTCAATTAAAACATTAATTTTTATGAATTCATCAATTATATAAACAATTTATATTTTAATAAAATAGTATTATTAAATAGTTTATATGAATCATAAATGATAATGTAATTTTATAAAGTGAAATGTAAAATTTAAAAGGGTTATAAAACTCTTATTGTAAAAAACTAGTATTTTTCATAAAATGGGGATATTAATTTAAAAGTGTAGATTATAATATTTAGGTATATTTTTTGAAAATAAGTTTCATTTTTTGAGTCATATTTTTGAAATTATTCAATGTTATATTTTTCCTAATTTTCTGAGACAGTTTAATTTTTGGGTAAAATTAAATATGAAATAAATATTCAATTTGTATTATAACATAATAATGAACCAAAGGTGTTGTAATAATTACTATAAATGGTATCCAAATATAATTAAATTTTTAACCTTGAAAATAAAATATTTTTTTGTTATTTTCTTAATTTTATAAATCCTTTATGAATCCTCCAAAACAAATATTATATTTCAAGGTTTTTAAATCAATTCTTTATAAACATGGCTCACTTCCATATCACCAAGGTTAATATTTTATTGATTTAGACCTATATAATTATAACATAATTAAAATAAATCCTATCTTTTAGAAACCATGGGATGGTTTTTGTTTTTCATTAGTTTTGTAATGTCTCGTGGTTTGGACCAGGTAAAATTTTTAGGGGAATTTGAATTTTATAGTTTGTTGGATTATCCATTCCATAAACCAAGTCTCAAAACATAATTTTGTGAGTTGGGAAACTTAAATGTGTTGTTTTGGAACTTTTTAGGGCCCAAGATGTGTCTCAAGTGTTCCACCAAGTTTTTGATGTGCCAGACCCAAAAATCTAAAATCTAGAGAAGAACAAAAGTGGATCACAGTTTGTCAAAAACTGTGCAACCCACCTCCCCAGTAAGAAACATGTTGGCTTCTCAGAGGGGCTGAGTGTGATTCATGGATTATTCCAACCATTCACACTAGGCCACCCGATTTTTTACGTATATTATGCTTTTTTAATGATGAAAAATGCATGGTTTACACATGGTTTACTAAATCGTTCACAAGAATCATTCGATCCACTCTCTTGGGAAGTAGCCTAAGAATAGTTGGAGTATAGTTTGGAAAACCATGCATCCAAACCCTGAAACTCATTAAATGGTGTGAAATTCCCATTTCCCCCTCCACCCTTTTATTATTCCTCCCCTCTTTTTATCTACCTTCTCCTTATGCAACATCCTCCTCTATGGGTTCCTAATCCTCCCCTCTTGGGCATAGGGAGATCTCTCCCATTCAGTGTCCATTTTGTAAACCATTAGGTGTGATGGATATCCCTTAGTAATTCTATGACTACAATTAACTCTATTCTTAGTTTCTATTGCAATCTTAAATTCTATCATGGTGTGACATAGTTCTCCCTATTTTTAGGGATTTTTTTTCTTCTATTTATTCAACTTTCTATCGAACCGAAAAGATTAAAGCCTCGATATTGAACAAGTAGATCATCTAAAGAACAAGGTAGGTTGTGTATTGATTTCCCCTAAAGTCTTTCTCATTTAATTTTTTTTGTTGTACCAAATTATATATTATACATGCATGGCCTCTAATATGAGATATTAAATATATAATACTAATTTCCTTAAATTAAATAGTCATTTCACAAAAAAAATCAAATGATTGGAGGTTATGAGATCACCCTAATCCTACTAATTTGGGAGGGTTCATGTAATTACTCATTGAATATTTTCTTTATCTGTCTTATTCGAAAACCACCCCTAGGGTGTGTTAATTAAAAAATCTTGAATAAAATGGTTATCTTTTTCCTTGAACCTTCTTTAATGTTTGTTAATTTATTCCTCTTGAAAGTGATGCTTAAATTAAGTTAAATGGATTTTTTGATGACAATTTCCTATTTTTTAATAAAACCCCATTTTTTAGGTTTATTATCTTCTAAACTAAAATTAAATTATTAATGTTTTATGTATTTATTGGTTGCATGCCATGGTCATTTCCCATGGTCTTTATGGTTTCTGTTAGGTTTAATGTCTAGCTTATGAGAATGGATTCCATTTTTATTTATAAATGGATGTTTATTAATTTCATGTATGATCAAATAGAACTTATTATATTTAAAATTAAATGAATAAATTGATCATGAATGGCTTGAGTGATACTCATATTCCTCTTCATGGAAGATCACGGACATGCTAATAGGTTACCCGATTTGAAAATATGCCAAAAGGGATACTTGTAATGCATTGGATGAGCTCACCGAGCATTTTTCCTACCTCCACATGAGAAATAATGATTATCTAGGGGGGACACCATGAACTATATTAGTGGATATATGGTTATACCAAGACATAAGTGAGACACAGTCCCCTATGTAAGATACTAGGGATGGGATCAGAGGGTTTCATCTTCACAAGATGCTAAGAGTGATACTTGGGATTCCATTTATGGATCACCTTGGATGAACTCTTATGGTACTGGGTAATTATTATTCCCATGGAGTGACACATGTGAATAATTTTCAAATTTCCTTGGATGGGATAAGGGTGCCTTTTATTAATCTCTAATGATGCCTTTTATAGTAAAGACTAATAATGCATAGTTGTTATCTAGAGATGCATCGTCCAATCCAAATCATAATCTTGGGTTCGGTCTATATCATGTTACATGTTTTATGAAGGCACATTATATTTACACCCATATCACATATGTACTGGTTGAACCTAGATCATAGACATTCTGACTTTTTTCAAAGCTGGTATGGTCATCCATGGGTCCACAAGGAACCTGATCTGATTTGTTTACATTTGTTTATTTACTACTTTACCTATCATACCTACGCACTACTATATTTTATATTCATAGACTGGATTCTGATTTAGACAGTGTTGGTGGTGGCCTACTGCATATATCTCACACCATATTAGGGCTTCCATTGCAATGAGGTACCCAATCAAATCTCATGTTTGAAAGACTATGGGTTTTTGCATGTGTTGTGCATTAAAAAAGGGAGTTAGGAGTACATGAATGATCTAGAACTCAGGATGCTCAGGAAGTTAGCCTTTGGGATTGATTTATTTTGTTGTACTGTGTTTATTTTGTTGTACTAGCTATATATTTTTTCCAGGTTGTTCCTTATAGCATCATCTGTATATGCACACATTGATGTACATTTGGGGTGATCATTATTGGGTGAACTCATTTCCTGATTGGATTTTTAATCCTGGTTTTCTTGATCAATAATTTTTCTTTTCCTTCAAAAAAATGTACATTTGGTATTGGCCATTTTATCAGTTATTATTATCCTATGTTGTTTTCATTTATTTATATTGCTTCCATTATTGTCTTCTTATGATATACCATTGTGTACTCTGAATATGAGGGTATGGTCTCCCCAATGTACCATTATTTCACCCTCATATCTTGTCGACATCCTCTAGTAGGAGGGGAGGCACACTTGAGGCCTTGCAGAGACTAGTCCGACTATTGATTTGATAGTCAGTCAAGCCAGGATGTTAAAAAGTGGAATGAGAGAGGGGTTTTCTTTTCCTTTGCCTTAATATTTTGGACTAGTAGATATGTGACAAGGAATGTGTCGACACTTGGTAAATAGTCATGTCTGGTAGTGATCAACCCAAACATTGGGAAATGTCAAATTTTCTAAGGAAGAGATTATTTCTTGTGCAGTTCATCATTACAATTGATTATGATTTCACCTTGAGTGATTAGTGTACTTTTTTTCCTTATAGATTTATTAGATTTGCAGTATTTTACCCTTGTCCATGTATGGTAAGGAAGTTTAATTATATGGATAATTATAGATATATAGAGATTTATATTCCATTCATATTCCATGCCATGTTGGTTACTTTCTTAGACTTCCTGATATAGGGATCTATGCCTTGATTTTTTTCCATTACTCCTGTTATTAATTAAGGATTTCAATTTGTATACCGTGCTTAGGTAATTATTTTACATGATTTTTCTATTATTATCATATTGATTATATTCCATGCTCTGGTGTTTTCCCTTTTTACATAGTAAATTTTCATGTTAACATTTATTCTTCTGTGCTAATTACTTTGTTACTTGTATTTAATGCATGTGATGGTATATATAGTTATAATTTTTATATAAATTTTTCTATTAAAGTTATAAAATCAACCTAAATAGAGATTTTCCACATATATTGATGGTGAAACCTTAACTAACTAATGATGACATGTTTGAGCCTTGGAATATAGGTTGCATGGGATGAAACATATTGGTTACGATTACATGGGAGTTAATTTTAAACTTATAAAGTGTATGTGTGATTTAGAAATTAGGAAATGGTAATCGAACCATAGTATATGATCTTGTTATATAAAGATATTGAAATATAAATATGAAAGGTGTTTAATTCTATTTCTCTTTAATTGAAAGGGTTTTCTTATAACAGCTTGTACCTATATCACTTGGGCATGATCTCCCATATAGATAATTTTATAAATGCACAATTGGATCCATCTGGGTTAGTTTGAGAATGTTTCTTAAGATATGGAATTGACTCCACCCAAGTAGTCTAGTAATGGTGCTTGTACTTATGGGGTAACCTACAATGGGTGTTTGAAACCATAATAATTAAATCAAGAGCTGTGGCTTATGGATCCAGGTTGATTATGATAGGACACTCATAGGTCACCTTTGTTACATTTTTCCATATAACATAAACCTATGGGGGGTATAAATATTATATATATGGATGGTTATTAAAAGTGTTTTTTGAAAACCATATAGGTTTAGATATAGGCATATGTTGACAAATTACTTGAACAGATCCCTCCTAAATTAATAAAATACCTTTTATCTACTTTTGAGCTATTCTTATATGTGGCATTAGTAAATTAAAATGCCAATTTCAACCTAAAGGGTTCCTTCCATTATAGATTGGAAGTGAAATTTTATTTAGCTAAGTTAAATTGTGAGAAAATTATGGAGAAATAAAATGGATAAAAATAATTTACATGATAAATTACATGATTGTGATAAGATGTTAGTTAAAAATACATGTTTCTAAAAATTAAGATAAAACTTGCCTATGTACCCAATAGCGTTAGCTAAATAAATGTGCTAAGTATAGTTTGTCTTATAACTGGTACTTGATGTTTTCAATTGAGCCTTAAATGTTTCAAGAGAAAATTTAAATAAATAAATCATCTCAAATAAAACCTCAATTTGTTTTTCTTGGCATTGAACCATGAGTAAGTATAGTTTAAATATTTTCTGAGCAGTTTTCTTGAAATGGGAACCTGAGATTTACCTATAGGACTCTTTCTCCATTGATCAAACCTAAATGATAGGATATTAATACTAGTTACTTTTTTGGCATGAACAGCCTTTATTTATTGACACATTATTCTTTAGTAAGGGGCTATCCCATTGTAGTTAGTTCCCTTAGAACTTTAAAAACTTGATAGATGCGTATGAACTATTTCATATGTGTGGTGTTGTTTGGGTTCTGGTTATCCTAAATAGGTCTTAAATTTCTAAAATGGAACCTGGTTTGACGGGTTTTTGTGATGTGTGTTACCCTACTTATGGTCATGAACATCATGTGGTGCTTTGTTTTAGTGGGTTACACATTCCTAGAGCATGATCAACAACTTAATACGTTGTGTGACACATCGTTTTCTTCCTTTTCTTTAGGGTTGGGAAAATCAGTATGGTTTTATATAGATTATAGTCATATGGGATAATACCACTTTGGGACAATTATTTCTATAGAACATCATCTAGTAGATTCATAGGGATGATAATCCTATGGATAATGTCAAATTATGTTCCATCATGAAAATGAATCTTGGGGTAATACACATGGATAAACATGGTACCTATTGAGATAATAAATGTTATAGTGAACTGTATGGGTTCAGTGGAAACTGTTTATGTCTTAAGATATTATAGTTTCATCACAGGTAATCTCCGAGGTACAGTGACCAAGGTGGTAGAGTATATCAGGCTCATCCTAATGCTCAAGATGATGTTTCAAAGAGGATTAGGTGTTTTGACATAATGGTATGTTTGTTTTAGCTTCTGTGCCTAATGTTATGGAATGTGTGGACATAACTAAAGAGGTGTGTCACACATATATCTATATTAAATGTAATATATCATGATTTTAAGAAGATGTATTCCTTATTTTTTTGTTTTAAATATAGGAAAAATCATGTTGAACACCTATAGGACCCATAGTTAGTGGTTGATAGAGTGGGTATCATGGGATGAGCTCCCTTTTTCAGTAAAGGATAACCAGTAAACTCTTAAATTGGGGAGCATCTTGTAATTTTTTTTGCAATAAATTTATTTAAAAGTAGATGGAACCCAACCAAGGGGGGACAATTAGGAATTGTTAGTGCTACATTTCAATGACCACGTGCATGGAAATCTAGGAATGATTTAGTGCTTCCAAGATAGAACAATAGTGAAATTCTTGGCCATTCATACAAATATTGAAATAAATAATATCAGGTCTAACCTTTCTGGATTTTCTTGAGATATCACGGGATGCCTCAAGGGGTAGGGGAATCGTGGTTGGGTGCTGACAACATGTTAGCTGATATAGCCATGATTTTTCAAAATAGTAGGATTGAGGTGATTTTCCCATAATTTCATTACATTTTTGGTGATGGTTGGTTTGAAACTATACTAAGTAATTCCTCATTGAGGTAGCAGGAGTATCATGAGTCCTTGTTGGAAAATTTTCCAAATCCTATAAGTGTATTAATTTGTTAGTGAAGATCATTCCCCCTATCTTGACATCATCTTGGGTACACTGATAGAGGATTAATTATATAGTATGTTAAAATTTTAAAATACCTTTAAATCAAAAAATAAACTCCATGGGAGTTATAATTCAATAACATGATTTTAAAAAGGTTTTGTTATCCTAGCCGATACTTGGTTTCCTAGATAGAAGTTCCTTGGAAGGACTCACAGACACCAACTAATTCTTTGACTTGACTAATATTGAGTTGAGTTAGCATTTTATGCATGGAAAGTTCAGCTATGCATTGATGTCTCACTTTTAAACATCAGAGAATAGACAACATAGAATAAAATCCTTGGACTCTAGTAGATTATTACAAGGTAACACTAGCATTGTAGTTAGACTATGATGATTTTTTTCAGACTATGGGGATTAAAGGATTCCAGATCAAGTATAAACCTTTGTTTTGTTGGGAATGAAAACTTAAATGAGAATTTTGGCCTGGAAACATCACCATAATTGGGTACAAGATTTGATGAGCATGATCAATTAAAATCTCAAGGTATCTTAGTTTAAAAGTATGAGGATTGAGTCTTTCAAATGCGCTGGCCATTTAAGATTTTCATTTTGAGAATGGTCGTCTGAGCATATCTCAACTTGTTTTCCTATTATTACATTAAATAGGGTTAGAGAGGAACCAAATCAAGCACATTATCATGATGTGGAAAGTGAATTTAAAAGGTTAGTTGTGGATTTTCATTAAAATTTAGAACAACCAAGCTAATTGAGATTGAATGAGTGTCAATTGTTCATTAAGCTATAAATCATGCCAAAAACGTCATTAGAAAACTAAGGACATGATTAAGAAGGAAATTCCAATAGTGTAGATACCGTTGATTGGAATTGGCCCTTAAATTATATGAACATCGGTTGAAAGAACCATATGATGGATAATTATAGAGATGAAAACATGATCACCTCTCAGGATTGATGAGCCCAAGTAAGCTTCGTCTTGATGTTTCAGTTAAAAACATGAGAGTTTGATTGAGTTTTAATAACTTATGTACTATACCCTTAAAGAGATGTTTGGAGGTGTATTGGGAATTTGGAAATGCAAAACATCTATTTAAAATGAATCTTCTTAACCCAATTAGGTGAAGTTTTGTTTTCATTGTTTCCCCAAGGATTATTGGGGATGATAAGTTATAATGTGGGGAGATTATAATTTCATGTGTTTTGGAACATGTAAATTTTTAAGGGTAATTTTAATTTTACCATTTGGTGGATGAAACATCCCTTAAACCAAGCCTCAGAACTTAATCTCATGAGTTGGGACACTTAAATTTGTTATTTTTAGAAGTTTTTTAAGGTCTGAGAGGTTTCTTGTGTGTTCCAATGTGTTTTTGAAACACCATACCATGAAATATAAAATCAGAAGAAGGATTCAAGTGGCACAGAGTATGTTTGAAGCCATACATCCCTCCCATAGAAACCATGTGGCCTACTTATAGGGGATAAGGGTGTCACATAGTTTGCTCCAACCATTCACACTATGATACATTGCTGTGTGGGTGCTGTAGGCTTTTTGGAAGAGGGAAAAGTCATGGTTTTCACAAGGTCTCCCAAACTATGTGTAAAAACCATGTGAGCCACTCTCTTGGAAGAGGCTCAATCAAGGTTGGTACAAGGTTCGACCAATTGTGTGACCAAACCGTTAACCTCATTAAATGGGGTGAAATTACCATTTTCCTCTATAACCTTATATTATTTCTCCCCTCTTTTTATTATTCTCCTCCGTATATAGTAGCCTCCTCAGTTGGTTCCTCCTCCTCTCCTCCTCAGCATGGGTAGATCTCTCCCATTCAGTGTCTGTTTTGAGTTCCATCATCTAGGATATACAACCCTCAATAATAATATGACTAATCTAACCACTATTTCCAGTTTCTCCCACTCTCTTAAATGCTATTGTTATGTGAGATAATTCCCCTATTTCCAGGCTGTTTGTCCATTTATTTGATTTTTCTCAATCCGGTTCGATTCAAGCCTCGATATTGGATGAGTATATCATCCTAAGAACATGGTAGGTGGTCTATAGAATTTTCCATAAATTATTTATGATTTATAATTTACGCCATTATGCCTCATGCTGAATTCTATGTGTGTTGCCTCTACGATGTGAAATTAAATTTTCAAAACCTAATGAATTAAATTAAATAACCACTATATAATGAAATATGAAGGTTTGAGGTTATGAACTCACCCCAAACCAACCCTTTAGGGCAGGTTCACATAATTACTCATAGAAAATGCTCTTTATCTACTTTATTCATAGACCACCCATGAGTTTTTTTTTAATTTAAAATACATGAATGGAGTGATTAGAATATAACTTAAATGTATTTAAAGTGTTTTAATTTATTATTCTTTAAAGTGATTCTTAAATTGATTAAAATGGACTTTTTGATGATATTATCATATTTTCTAATAAAACCCCATTTTTCAATGCACTATCTTCTAAATTAAAACGAAAATGATTAAAGTATTCTATCTTACATGGCTCCAGGAATGGGTGTTTCCCAAGGAATTTGTGGTTTCTATTTTATGTAATTCATAGCTTATGATAATTAACTTCTTTTTTAAATGTTAAAATGATTTTTATTAATAGAGTGGATAAAAAAATAACCCTTATTATATTCAAGCTTAAACAAATAAATGGACCATGAATGCCTTGAGTGATACTCGAGTTCCTATTAATGGAACACCATAGATGGGCTCATAGGTTACCTGAATTGTAAATATATCAGGAGTGATACTTGGAATGCCTTGGATAGGTTGATCGGGTGTTTTTCCTACTTCCACATGAGTGATACTAGTTCCCTAATGGAGACCCCATGGATGGGATCAATAGATATATGGTTATTCTAGAACACAAGTGATAATCGGTCCCCTATATGAGATATCACGGATGTAATCAGAGGGTTTCTCTTCTCGCCATGCCGAGAGTGACACTTGGGATTCCATATATGGATTTACTTGGGTGGACTCTTATGGTATTGGGAAATTATAGTTACTCTGGAGAGATACTTTGGATTACTTTTAGGATCACCTTGGATGGGATCATGGTGCTGGTTATTAAACTCTAACGATGAATTTTATGTTAAAGACTAATAATGAAAAGATTTTATCTAGGGATGTGTCTACTAAGAAAAATCCCATGATTGGGTTCAGTCAATATCATGATACTTGTTTTATGAAGACTCTTTATCTTTAGACCCATATCACATCTATATAAGTAGACCATAGTTCAATGAAATTACGAATTGGGATAAAGTAGGTATGGTCGGACTGGTGTCCCTGAGGAACAAGAGGTTAATTGTTTACTTTTTTTATTTACATCATTACTAGTCTTAACTACACACTGCTATATTTTATATTCACAAACTTCACTATGCTTTTGACACCGTTGGTGGTGGCCTACTGAGAGTATCTCGCACCCTACTTGGGCCACCATTGCATTGGGTTACCTGAGTAGATCACATGTTCATAGGTCCATGGATTTTTTCTCATGTTGTTCATTGTACATAGGAGTTATGAGCACAGGATTGAGCTAGCACTCAAGATTCTCATGGAGTTAGCATCTGGTCTTGGTTCATTTTGTTGTAATCTTCTTTATTGTAATGTAATTACAACTATGTTTTTTCTTCTTGTACCTTTTAGTGTCATCTAGACATGAAATCATAGATATACATTTGGTACTTTTCAATTTATTAGTAATTAATATATTCCACTATATTCAATTATTTACATTGCTTCTTCTTTTGTCCTCTTATAATATATCGATGTGCTACTCTGATTATGAGGGTATAGTATCCCCATCGTACCATCATTGCACCCTTGATTTTAGTTGGCCACCTCTAGAATCCATGGATGTATGATTGAGAACATCTGATGGCCTTTCTAACCACTATTTTGGTAGTTAGTCGGGCTAAGACATTACACCTTTATTATATAGAGTCCAAAACCTATGTTTGATAAATAATAAAGAACCCCTATCATTTATTATATAAACCACACAATTTGCCTTTAATATTTACTAAAAAACCTTGGAGAACATCCTTAAATATTCCCTTACTTCTCTAGAGTCCTCTCAATTTAACCTAATCCCTCAAGAATCCGCTCCCAAGCTTTTGGAATTAGCCTCTCAAGGTAAGGGACCTCTCTCCCTTATTTTCAATTCAAGCAACTTCTTTTTAATTATCCTTTTGAATCTAAATTTGTTATGTTTCTATAACATTATAAATATCCTTATAAAATCTGATTTATGTTATAATTTTTAGATATAATTTATTACCTATTATTATAGCATTTACCTAAGCTGTTACTATACCAAAATGTAGTAAGGGATATCTCCCTCTCTTTCATTCAATTCAAAGACCGTCATTGTATTTATCCTTTTTAATATCAATTGGTTATGTTATCATGATTTTATAAATATACCTATACTTTCAAATTGATTTCCTAATAAATATAGTTCATTTATCCCCTCTCATTATATCATTTACCTAAGAGTATACAATGCCAGAATTCAGTAAGGGATCATCTCTTTCTCTTTATTCAAGCATATTCTCTATTATATGTCATATAATTTGCAATTATTGATGTTGGGATATGTTTTAACACATACCTATACATTATTTTTTATATCAAAATGATTATATCCCCTTTTCACACTAATAAAACATTTTATGAATCTTTAAGTATTGTCCTTATGCTTCCAAAATTTCACTGCAATGTTTCATGCCAAACGATTGTGTCATGAATATCCACCCCCATTTCCACTCAATGTTTTTAACCTAGATGTATTTATACTACATTGATTATGGAATTATATGTATGTATCCCAAACTCCTTTATCATAGGGTTAAAATTAATTAAATACATAGTTATGTTGTATGATCTATGTGACATACTAATACATTTACATGATATGAAAGTGACATGTGCATCCAGAATTATATAGCGATCCAATGCATTGGGTAATATTTTAGTATCATGAAAAATTATTTTTAAAATTAGGGAGTGAACCTAATACATAATGGGACATTTTTACACCATGTTATAATGTCTTGTAATTTATCATTTGCCTATGTCTACGATATCATGTTTAATGTTGTTGCCAAATTCCTATGTTTCCTTTATGTTATCATGAAATACCATGCCTCATTGTTCATATTCATAATTATCACCAATTTTATGACCCATTAAAATTCATATTATCTAAAATTTAATACGTTATTTATTTTATTATTAGTTTATTACCTTACCAGTATTTATAGATCACCCCAATCTTATGTATGTCCCCAAGTTATCTAAAGAAGTTTTATAATCGATGTAATTTTAAAATAATTTTAAGGAAGTTTTCAATATTTTTTTTGTATACATGTATCATGTTTTTGATGTATATATCTAAATATCCAAAAAAACTTAGATTATAAATTTTATGGGTTGTATTAAGTGAATTATTATAAATTAAATACTTAATTGATGTGAAATAAAGAAAAGGGTTGTCATAGTTGGTATCGGAGGGAAGTCCAATTATTTTTGGGATTAGTATTAGAAAAATATAGTAAAAAATTTGTGATAAAACAAAGTATAAAAAGAAATCCCTTTGTTTTGTTAAAGTATAGATTAATTGGTATCCAATAAAATACATCCATGTCTAGATACTATAAGTGGATGTGGCTCTGGCACATATGTACATAGGGGTGGCAACCCTGAAAAAACTATATTAACCTAGACTCGATTAGGATCTGGTGTAAGAAAACTGTCCTTACTGTAAACCTATTTTGATACTCCAAGGGGATATTATTTGGAAAATTAACAAGCTCATTATAAACCATTATTATGATTAAAAATTCCCATAAGACTATATGTTAGGAAATAAATCATGGAAAACATAGATTGAAGCCTAGAAATTCATATATTAAGGAAATAAATGTCATTTATATGTTATCCCTTTAATCTTATTGGATTACCGTTTGTGTATTTAATTTTTTAAAATTACTCATCCATAATTTTACTTTTATTATCTTTAATGGTTGGAAATATGAGGAACCAAGTAAACAACTAATGTGATGGGCAATGTGATGAAGTCGCAATTGAGATACCTAACATGATGGGAGATCAAGTAAAAAATATTATGATTATACCAACCTAGATATCAAAAATCAAAATTACGAAATGGAATATAGTTGAATTTATAAATATATCAATGAATATGAGGAAAAATTTCAAGGAATTTCATATGATAATGGCGATAAATTAAAGAAGATTTAATATCCTACATATCAAAAATATTGAATGCAACACCAACAGAAATTCCAGAAAGGAACTCAAAGGTGTTTGAAGTATGAAAAATATGGTATAAAGTAGCTAGTTGTCCTAAATAAAATGAAGAGTATGATGTAAGGGAATAAATCACATTATATGAAACTAATTTTTTTTTAATTTATTATATGTGGAGAATATGTGAATTATTTGAGTCATTTCCCCAATCCAAGGGTTAAATCCTATACCAAGGAATGAACTATGCTATGGAAATCACTGAAGTTTAAGTATTGAAGTGTTTATGTATTATAATTTTTGAATTATGTTGTATAAGTAGTGTATCAATTACATTATAAATATAATAATCATGAAAAAACTAATGATTATTCCTTAGTAGTTTTTCAATATGTATTTTAAACAAATGTTTAATGGTACCAATAACCCATAGAAGTGATATAGTGGTAAGGTGGTATTTTTTGAAATCACGTGATTAAGGTACTAATAACCCATAATATGTGTTTTTAGTTGGTATAAACCAAAAGAGTCTTGGGATGATATTTCTAAGTCTAAAATTATTTTTAAAATAATTAATACCCCTTTTAAAGATTGTTGTGATAGAAGTTAAGAATGATTAAGGATATTTTGGTAAACATATTATTAAATCAAATATATTTTAAAATTTAATGTTAATAATGATATTTCAGTAGATGTTTTATTGGGTTGATGTATATATACCCCTTAGGTTTAATATAATGGATTATTTGAGAAGAATTATATTATGTTTTTGGAGGTTTATGATGAATGTAATGAGACAACAATTGAGGTTAAAACATTCTTTAATATTGAGTTTATTTGTGTTATTTGGGATATAAGGGTATTTATTTAAGGAATGATATATGTTAATCCTTTGGGATATTTCTGTTAAATTTTAGAGATTAATGTATTAAGGCTTATTCATTATCAGTGTTATCTTACATTATGCTAACCATTTAGGATTTAGTAAACTATGGAGGAATATATTTTTATTCTTTAGCGGAATATGTGATCTTTTGGAATCTAATTCTAGTGCTTTAGGCATAACAAATTCATCTTGATTGCTCATATTTTAGAGAAAAAGATGAATTATAGTGGAAATTTATTAAAGGGTGAAATTATACTTTTCATAAAATTGTATTTCTTTATATGCCTGGTATATATGGTAAAGGAATTCCTTAACTCTATGAAACTAATCATGAAGAAAAACTATTGTATTATTATAATCATTATTGATTAATTGATGGCCTTTTACCCATCTCATATTTATGGTTTTGTGGTCATTATATTTCTCCTAACCATATTCTATATCACTCTCTATTAGTTCTTGTGAATTGGGTTTTTATTACATGAGTATATATTCACTTCTCTCTAATTTTATCTTACTTGGAAACCAAGTTATGTGATGGCCTTCATACTTTCCTTTCTCTCTTTTCAAGTTGAATTTTTATTAACCCTTTTTATGATGTAGTTTTTCAATAAAGATATTTTAAGGTTTCAAAACAGTAATTATTGGGATGAAGTTTAGATTGAGAGTAAAAAAATTATTAAATGCATAAATAATTCTATTCAATGATTTTTTAAAATATAAAACCATGTTCGATAGTGTATGCGATACAAAAAACTGAAAACATACAAACAATGATTATTTAAATATGACCATTTTAACATAGCCATTAAATTTGTGGATACGAATATGATTAAATAGATTATGATATATATACATATATATATATATTACCTATTCAAAATAAATATATTTATAAATTATTAGTAAATAATCAATCAATTTTTAGTAATGTCATTTTATTTTTAAAAAATACATTTTCTTTAAAAATAACTATTATTTCTTTTTGTGAATAAAAAATTAAAATTATTTTCTAGAACATTTAGAAAATATATATGATAAAATGAAATGAATTTTTGATATCATCTTATCAAAAAATGACTTAGGGTGATTTTTTTTGAAAATATTTATTTTTCAATGAATAGTGGAAAATACCCATTTTTTATAAAACTGTCATTTATTTTGATAAATTAAGTAATTTAAAATCCCCATTATTATTTTAATTTGATTTCAAATTAATATAATGATTATTTATTTATATTTCATCTAATTAATTACATATAAAATTATCATTATACCATATTTTTGAATAAGATTATTTTTAGGCTTGAAAACACATTTTTTTTAAAATTGATTTAGAAATGCACAATGTTTCTAAAATTTAATTAATTAAAAATAAACCCTATTGGGGAGTTATTTAAAATAAATTTATATATTATATATCTATATTTATTAATTTAAATTCATATAATGAATATTACTAGTTATAGAGTTAAAGTAAAATCATTATTTCCTTGAATTGTTTTTCTTTGGAAAATCGCTTTTCGTCATGGTTACGTATATTATTTTAAATTATATTATACCACTTCTAGGAATTTAATTTTATAAAATGTATTAAATATTTATAATTATTATAATTAATATTAGGTTACAAGGTTAACTTAATTTTTGGACAATATGAATCATAAATGTAGTTAATATTTATTACTCTGATAAAAGTAAATTATGTTAATTAAGGGAATAATAATAATAATAATAATACTAATTTTACAAAGAAAAAATTTATCATAATAGTATGAAAATTTAAATTTTATTTTCAAAAAAATATCTATTATATTTATTCCTAATTGTTTGTACTTTAGAAATGATTAAGTAACGAGTTTAATAAAAAATTATTTTATTAAGACAAAACTCAAATTATATTTTTAGGTATTATGAAATTATAATTAAAACCTTACATTTTATAAATTATTAAATTATTTAAATAATTTTTATTTTTATAAAATAGTTTTATTAAATATTATATATTAAATATAAATGATAATACATTTTTACAAAGTGAAAATGTAATTTTTATAAGGGCCTCAATACTATTATTGTAAGAAACCATTATTTTTCATTAAACAAGGATTTTAATTTAAAAGTTCAGTTTCTAATATTTAGAGAATTATTTTTATAAAATAAATATCATTTTTTGATTCAGCATGTTGAAATTATCCAATGGTAAATTTTTTATAACTTTCTTAGATAGTCGAATTTTCGAGTAAAAATTAAATACGGTATAAATATACAGTGTGTGTTATGACATTATAATGAACCAAAAGTGATTTAATAAATTAAAAAACGGGTATACAACACCAAATATATTTTTCCATTTTAAAATAATATATTTTGATGTTATCTTATTAATTTTATAAATCCTTTATGAAAATTTCAAAACCTAAATTATATTTTCAGGTTTTTAAATAAATTATTTAAAAACTTGTCTCACTTACACATCACCAAGGTTAATATTTTATTAATCTCTTTAATTGGGATTATAAAATAATTAAAAAAATACTCTTTGGAAGAACCCATGGAAAAAACCATGGGAAGGATTGTGGTTTTGATTACCTTATTATATAGAGTCCAAAACATAAGTTTGGGAAATAATAAAGAACTCCCCTCTCATTTCCTATATAAACCCACACATAATCCCTTTAATATTCACTCAAAAACATTTTATAACTTCCTTAATCTTATCTTACCACTATATAGTCCTCCCAAGGCTTCCCCAAACTCTCAATAATCTCCTCCCAAGCTTCTAGAATCACCCTCTCATTGTAAGGGACCTCTCTCTGTTCTTTCCAATTCAAGCACCATCTTTGTAAATAGCCATTTGAATATCAATTTTTTTATGTTTACATGAATTTTTAAATATTTTTATAATGTAAACTATTTTTCCTATAAATGATATATCATTTGTTAACTCTCATTAAAACATTTACCTATTCTGTTACTATATCAAAATGTAGTAAGGGATTTCTCTCTGTTATTATCAATTCAAAAACCTTTTTTTGTACTTATCCTTTTTAATATCAATTGGTTATGTTGTAATGAATTTATAAATAACCCTTTAAATTATAGTTTATATATTAGTATTGATATATCATTTACCCCCTCTCATTATAACATTTACCTAAGTTGTAACTATACTGAAATTTTGTAATGGAATCTCTTTTTGTCCTATTTATTAAAGCATCTAATCTATTATATATCTTTTTTATTTTTGATTCATAAATTTGAGATGTGTTTTACCACATATCACTAAAATTTTTTATATAAAAATTATTAGGTACCCCTTTCAACCTCATTAAAACATTTTATGAATCTTTAAGTAATGTCGTTATGCTGGTAAAATTTCACTGTGATTTTTCATGCTAAATGATTCTATCATGAATATCCCCCAAATTTACACTCAATGGTATTCAACTAGATATAAATATCGTTCATTTATTATGAAAGGACATGTATTTAACCTACACACCTCTATTATTGTGTTAAAATTGATAAAATACAACTTTATATTGTATGATCTATGTGACACACTTATGCATGTACATGATATGAAATTGTTGGGTGCACCAAAAATTATATAGAAAACAAATACATTGGGTATTGTTTTAGTCCCATGATATTTCATGTATGTTATTAGGGAGTGAAAATAATCCATTATGGGAATTTTTCCACCAGCTTATGATTTCTTGTAAGTTATCCTTGACCTATGTTTATAATGTATTGTTTAATGTAGTTTCCACATATGCTGCCTTTAATTTATCATGCTATACCATGACTCATTGTTCATATTTATGATTCTCACACATTTTATGTCCCATTTAACTTACTTATTTCTAACATTTAACATTTTCTTTATGATATTATCTATTTATTTATTTACTAGGATTTATAGCTCACCCCTTTCTTATGCATGATCCCAAGTTATCCCATGCACTTTCAAAAGCTATAGAATTTTAGAAACATGATAAGGAAGTATTAAATATTGTTTTTTTGTATCCATTTATCATGTTTCTATGTTATGTATATAACTACCCAAATACAATAGGATACTCAATCTTATGGGTCGTATTAAGTGTATTCTTATGTAATAAATCATGAATTTATGTGTAATAAAGACAAGGGTTGTAATAAATCTATCCTATACCACTTTATTTAGGACATATGACTGAGAAATTATATCTAGTAGAAATCTACCTGATACCCTATATCTAGAATAACTCCATCCAATTATTTAGTATCTAATTCATTGTCAAATTATTTCTCAATATCTTCAGTCCACACCTAAATTCTTTTAAAAAATATCATAAAAATAAAAACATCTTCACAACACACTTTCTCACATTTATATAGGCATTATCTCTATGAAAAAAAGGTAGGAGATTTTTTTAGTTTTCCACTTCTAAATTTGAATTAACTAGTCGATTATTCCTTTATTTGATCATTTTTAAGCATATAATTAAATTGGATTGAGTAAATTTCATTGGAAATTTCTTCAAATCCCAGTCTCATATTTTTCAAACTTTCTTATAATCCCAACAGGAATTATGATCCATAATTTGTGATTAATGAGGCATTGAATGTCAATATAAAAATCAATTCATTGTATAACTTTAGAAAAATCTTTATAAATATCCTCAAACCTCTATCCCATAAATATTCACAAAAACTCATATATCTAGTAGATTCTATTTGATGAATTCTCTTATAATCCTCTATCTTATGTCTCAAAATACTCTATCTAATAGTATTTCTTGAAAACCTCTATATGATCACCTTTCATAGAAGTATCTATTTGATAACCTTCCTTGAATACATTTTTCCGATCACCTTTCAATGAAACCTATGTATAATAACCTTACAATCCTCTATCTGATAACTTGGAACTCTTTATATGACAACTTTAAAATCTCTATTTAATCATTCAAAAAACTATATCTAATAACTCATAACACTTTCTCTGATGACCTAAAAATATTTGTTTGATGTGAATTGAAATACATTTGGACAAAAATTTGGTTCCAACCTCCTTATAATCACCTCAGTCCATTCAATTCAACTTTCTCTACCCAATATAATATTTCGAGAAACTTTATAAGGAATACTCAACATTGTATTGTGATTTATGCACTGAAAAATAAAAATAAAACACCAAGAAAAACTTATTTTTATTCAACCACACTTCATTAATGCTTGGTCTCAATCCCCCCCCTTGGATATTGTTTTAATCCAAGGAAGATAAATCATTGAAGCTCTTACAACCCATGAAATGGATCACTATCTATAAATTATAAGCCTATGTGAATGAGATCGATGTAAAAAAGGAAATCAATTTACAAAAATAAAATTATTTCTATAATTTAGTGAATATAAACATTCCAAAATTATTCCTGAACACAATACATAATCCTCATAAAAAAGTTATTAAATTGTAAAGATAAGTTTCTACACTCACTTCAAAAAACATTTAAAATAGTTCACATATACTGACATAACAACTTACCCATTAAAAAATACTCATAAATATAAGCTCTCCCCAAATTGGTAAATAACATATCAATGGATATATTTATGTTACATATTTTTTTCCCTTTGAAAACAATATCTAAAGAAAATAATATAGAGGGGATAAAGATCATATACATTATCCTTGAAGAGAGTGAGATTTAATTCCCATAATAAACCTCAAATTAGGAAATGTGTCCTTCAACAACAGTTTATTGATGATATCATCTACTTAATACTTTATAGGGAAAAAAATCAATCTATAAATAATTTATTTACACACATTCTATGATAAAGTGATATTTAATATCAGTGTTCTTAGATCTATAATGACACATTGTATTCTTAGTGAGGGTTACAACACTTTAATTTTTGGAACCCAAAAGAAGTGGTAACTTCACATGAACTAAAAAGTCATCTAAATGTTTCTTTATGCATATTAACTATGTTTTATCTTAATTGGAGGATACATACTCAATTTGTTTTCAGTGATGAGAGTTATTTTAATTTGTTTCTTTGTATAACTACTTACACAACTTTATCTCGAAATGAATACACCACCATATCTGGATCTTCTATCATTGACATAACCTACCCAATCTACATCTATGTATCCAAGTAGATCAATATTTCCTATTATATCATATTTCAACCGGGAATCAATTATGCTTGTAATATATCTAAGAATTATTTTTTTCCAAAGAAAATATGGGACTCTTTTGGTGCATGTTGACACCTATCCCAAAGTATAACAACATTTACTAAATCCAACCTTAAATTTGTGAGATATAACATTATTACAGTCAAATTCTTAAAATATTCTAGATCAAAATCATTTCCTTGATCAGAGTTTCATAATTTTTCATATTGAAATGAGTTTGGAAATATTCTTTGAATCTTCCATTCCAAATATCTTCAAAAGTTCTTTAACATGCTTATATTGAGAAAAGTAACATGTATCATTTCTTTTGAGACATTTGTAATCCAAATAAGTAATTAATTTATCCTAGAATAGTAATTTCAAATAACTCCTTTATCTCTCAAAAAAAAAATGTTTCAATCATTTTTTTATAATTTTCTATAAATATGATATCATCAATATAGACAATCACTATTACAAAACCATTTTTTATGTAGAGGTTATTTTCAACTATTAATTTTCTAAAATTCAACAAATTCCAGAAAGTATCAATTTTATAATACTAATATATAGGATATTATTTCAACCGATAAAAATTATTCTTTAACATTCACACATTATTTTTATCTTGACCAAGAAAGATTCCACATGTTTTCTCAATATGAAATTCTTATTTAAGATCTCCATTGAGAAATTAAGGCTTGATATCCATTTTTAATACATTAATTTTTCTCTATGTAGAAATAATAAGAAATATAATTATGGTTTTAAGTATTTATATAAGATAAAATTTACCCTAAAAATCAATTCTTAAACCTATAAGTAGCCTTTATAAATTAGAATGGCTATATTTATTATCACTTCAATTCTAGTTTTAGTGTAAGTTAAAATGTATCATTTTTCTCAATTTGATCCAAATTTTCATTTATGGAATCAATCCACTCCAGATGCTCCAAACTTATTCAACATCTCTTGGATAAAACACTGAATATAAAGAACTTGTTAAACTATACCCAAAGTTATTGTAGTCTAAAACTATTTTCCTTGATCTCCAATGATATTTAGACCACCACTTGATTCCTTATCCTTATATGAGGTTGAAATTTTTTTACCTAACCACTAAAAATGGTTTTATCAATATATTCATCCTATACAACTTCCACATCACCACTCCAGTCCGAATCTTTTTCATGTTGTTTATCAGCGACAACTTTATCTTTACTTCCTATTATATATAAAAATAACCATAAAACCTTTATATTAGAATATTCCAGCAGATTAACATCAATATATTCAACAATACATCCATTTTACTTGTTATAACACCTATATACTCTAGCATTATGATGGTATCCAAGAAAGATACCTTCAACATCTCTTTAATAGAACTTCCCAAGATTCTCATATTTGAATTTTATAACACAGGGGATTCTAAACAGCATTAAGTATTTAAAACTTTTGGAATCATTGTAATACATATTTTATGGAGTCATATCAGAGTTTGGAATAATGAAATGACAATTTTGAATGTGAATTGTTTCTCCAATATCTTATCTCTAAAATAATCGAGAAGTATCATGTTCAATCCGCATGTTAATGATTTTTTAACAAAATATGTATTCCTTATTTTAGAAACACAATTTCCCTATAGTCTATAAGGTGCACTAAGTTTATGAAAAACTCCCTGATTTTCAAGATAATCGTAAAAAGATCCATTTCTTTATTCTAAACCACTATCATTTTGAAATTTCTTCATAGAATATCCCTATCCATTTTCAATACTTTTGTAGAAACTTTTAAATGTTTTGAGATCCTATGATTTACATTTCAAAAACATATTGCTCATAATATGAGTGAAATCATCAATAATGTAAATAAATCAATTATCTCAATTTTTCAATTTTTTTATCATGGGCCCATGTATGTTAGAATGAATAAGATACAAGGTACAAGTTGTATATACGTCAACCTCACATGTACTAAATTTTAAATCTTCCTTTCTAGTATATATAATAACACCAATCTCTTTTTTATTGTCATATCAGGAACTTCACAAATAATTTCTCACTTTTTCAGATTGTTCATATTCCTCTAAAACATATGTCCAAGGGTTTTTACTCCATAACTTATTTTCTTCCATAATGCTGAGATACCATGAACCTTATGAATATCCAACATGAAATATATTTTCCTTGGTTCGTTTTCTTCTTTTCACATATTTCTCATCTTTACGCCTTTTAATAATAAAACTTTATCTTTTAAAAAAACTTAATTTATAAAATCATAAAGCTGTGAATCACTCAACAAGTTTTGTTTAAGTCCATAAATAAATAAAGAACACTTGGATTTTAGTTTCTCTTTAACAATGACAGTAGTTCCAATGCTTTTGATTCTAAGTGGATCATCATTTCCAAAAGTTATTATCCGTTCTTTGTAATCATTTACATTTTTCAAAAATTTCAAATCTCTGGTCATATGTGGAACACCCTCAATCTAATATTAAAGGTCATTATACTACTGTGGACTTGAGAGCAGTTTCCATAATTAATACCTTATTCTCGCTATTTACTTCACACAAGTCTTTTCAGTTATTCCATATAAACATTGTTAATCATATAACATTACGAGAAATACTTTATCTATATTTTAGGATTATCATATATTTCATAAATATTTTTCAATGGTTGAAATCTATTATTATTTTTAAAATTGTATTTTTCTAGTTGGATTATTTGACTGGGTTGAGTCCCCTTCAAAATTTTCATCCAATACATGTTGGATTAATTCTAGTGTTTAAAATTTGAACCTACTTATTTTCTATATATGATCAAATCCTACATAATACCTGTAATATACATAAAAAATATATTTTCTTTTATAACATATATACTATTGAGAACTATATATTTTATCCCACCATCTTTTTGTACATCGTCCTTCACTTCTAAATATTAACCAAAATTTTGGCGGACTTATGAATTTTTATTCCTAAATCATAGACTTCTTCACATCCTTAATGGAGTCTCTAGTAGTAGAAATGTTTCTTTAAGATTTTATTTAATATTTTTCCTAAATTTTGACTTTTCTTCTTTTATATAAATAAATGGCCTTCTTTACTTGATTCTTATTATTAACATTTTCAACCTTGTTGTTAAACTATGAGGATGATCTTTATTGAACCTTTGGAGGTTTACAATTCTTTTAACTTTCACTGACTTATGAAACCGAGTTTTGGAAGTTTTATATTCCTTGTTTATATTAAAATAGTTTTTATTGAACAAAATAAAATTATTTCTACTTCACCTTTATTTTTTCTTCAAACTTGATGTTGAGGATTTTCTATACATCAAGTATCTTATTCAGATCATAAATCACTTTTAACAACCTCTATTTTTCTCTAAGTACTAATTCCTGATTTTTTGTTGATAGATATTCTTTATTAAGCTTTTTTTTCTATTTATCAAGTTTAAAAATCATCAAAATACATTATTTCAATTATATTTTAATTATAAACTCCCTATTATTTTCTTTCTCTTCTTTTTTTATAGAGCTAATTATTTTATCATCGGTAAAATTATCATCATTTAAATTTTCAATAAGAAAATTCATAGCACCACCATCATTGTAATTTTTAGCTTCCACTTCACTATCATAACATTTATCACACATAGATAAAATGTTATTATTTTTTATATTTAGATAAATTATTATAAATCCCTTTTAAAAATGAATTTATTTTTTATCTTATTTTATAAAGATATTCTTTATTTCTTATATTCTTCATCGCTATTTTCATCTTCCTTTAGCCATGTAAAGTAATCTACAAAATGTCCAATGACTCCGAAATGAGGTCACTTCAATAGTAACATTAATTTATACTTACATATTAATATTTTCATCTTTATATAAAATAAATACACAAATTTATCAAAATTGTTTACTTACAACATCTTCAGTGTTAGAGTCACTATTATCTTCCTTGGATACTTTATTATACTTTTCTTACTTAGTAGATTTGATGAATATTTATCGATCAAAATGTTTTCCTTATACTTGATATATTTTTCTATTATCATTTCATTTGTGATGATAATAATATAAAAAAATATAGGGAGGGTGTTTTTGGATCCATATATTTTATGGATGATTCCTTGGTGTTATATTTTTCCAAATAATTGTTAGGATATTTTCAACAATTGTTGAATCTTCTAATTTTTCATCAAAACATCTTATAATTCTAAAAATGTCATTAAAACTTGTAAATAACTAACTAATAAATTCATCATATCCCATTTTGATATATTCATACTTAGATATCTAAATACGTAAGTTTTCTTTTTTAAATTTCATATTTCCTTCATAAATATTTTTTAACTTGTCATAAATGCCTTTGGCTATTCCAATTCCTTTAACCCTTATAAATTAACTTTCAAATAGTGATGAAAGTATAGATTTTTTAGATTTCCCATCATTATCCAGATTCATCTTGTATATATTTGGTAATGGGAAACCATTATAAAGAGGAATATAACAATTTATAGTATCTTCAAGAACTTCATAGCCAATAGATAACAAATAGGGTATTATTTTGTCATTATGGATATTATAGTTCTTCCCATCAATGTAAGGAATCGCATAATTATTAACTAATTTATGAAAATCCATAGAAAGATCATTTTTATAGAAAATCCAAAAAAAAATAGTAAATAAAGGAACCCTCACTCTAATACCAATTGAATGAAACAATCATGATCTATCTAATCACTGAGGGGGGGGGGGATTTGTGATATATTTTTTCTATGTTTTTGACATTAAAAAACATCACCTATTGTTTAATATAATTGATTCTAATAAAACATAATACAAAAGAACACCTATAGGAACAAAATAATTTATAATGTTATCTACTCAATAAGAGAAGCTATTCCTCGACATGATCTAAAAATAATCATAGACCACACATCCAATGGAAATAAATCCTTTATGGTTTAAAAAAATCATGGAATATACATCACTTTCATAAAACTATTGTTCTTTGGTAGTTCATCTTATTCTTACACAAATAACATGATAAAAATGTTTTGAACAATGAAATGAACCTTCATCGATAGGCTTTAACACATTATCATTTTGCTGCTTGAAATTCATTCACACTTACCATCATATAATATCTTCTTCCTATTCTTTAATTCCTTACAAAACAGTGAGAAACAAATTCTATATAAGCTTCTTTTACTGAACGTATATATTAGAGGACTTCTCTATCCAGTACCCTCTGTTTTGTTCCTTGTCTATCTAATACAATTTTTTTGGTATCCCTACGTATGATACCAATCTATCCAACATATATTTCCAAAAAAAATTTCAACTACCACTATCTCTGATACCCTCTATAATTTATCACTATATATTATTTGTGTACATTTGATGCTTCAAAAAATGATATCTCAATCTATTTAGTCAGCACCTAACTTCTTCAATAAATAGAAAAGTAGCAAGAACTTATTCATTGTTCACCTAATCCACATTACATAGACATCATTGCTTTGAAAAAAGGGATTAACACACACTCAAATTTTAATTTATGAATTTAAAATTTGAATTAACCAGTAAAGACTCCCTTTAGTTGACTACCTTCAAATATTTTAGTGAATTGGAGCCAAAAAACCTCTTTGTAATTTTCCAAAAATCTATGCATCAATGTTCTTCCAACCTTCTTGTAACCTCAACTAGAATCATGATCATTAATTTTTAATTAATGAGGTGTTGAATGTTCTAATCAACATTTTAACATTTTATAACTTCACAAAAGTATATGTAAATATCTTCAAACCTCTATCTGATACTTATTTATAGAAACTCATCCACCCAGTGGAGTCTATTTGACAAATTATTTTCTATGAAATATATTGTAATAATTTCATAGATGTCTCAAAAACCCTTATTTGATATCATCCCTTGGAAACCTCTATCTAATCACCTTTCTAAAAAACATCTATCAAATATCATTTCTTAGAAACCTATATCTGATCACCATAATCAAAATCCTCTATCCAATCAATATAGAAACTTTCATCTTATAACTTGGTACTCTCTATCTAATGACACATAAATCTGTATCCAATCATTCATAAAAATCTATCTAATAACTCAAGACTCTATGTATAATGAATCAAATATATCTTTCTAATGTCACTATGAATACAATTAGAAAAACATTTCGTTCCACCCTCAGCCTGATTACCTCAGTCCATTTGAATAAACTTTCTCCATTATGTATACTATGTCCTGAAACTTCATAAGGAAGGATAAGTATTTTCCAAATATTTATGAATTTTAATAAAAGATAATAATAAAAAACCTTATTTCTATTCAAGCACAATTCAATTCCGCTTAGTCTCAACACATTCAAATTGGTTGGTTCTATTATATAAAGGTGACCATGGATTATCTTATCCATGGAATGGTTGTAATGGCTATCCCTAAGTGTATGGTAACCAAATCCATCTATGAGATATGGGTTACACTTATCTGGTAAACCAAAATATTTAAGATATGATAGAAATAGTGTTATGTTTAACAATATAATGGATTTTAGAAAAGCTTTATCTATATTACAATCAAATAATTGTATATAATATGATTGGGATGATTCCCTACCCAAAAAAGTATGTGAAAAAAGGAATGATATAATAAACTGACTACTTTATGAAATATGGATATGAACTCTATAATGGATATGATGAATTTAAGATGGGTGGTTATTTTAGAGAGATAAAATTTAATAAAAATATTTATTAAATGTTTGAAAAACATAATATTCATATGATAAAATATTATGTTATAGATTAATAACATCATAATCATCAAACGTAAACATTGAGAATAATCCTTGAGAATTGGACTCTTTATGTAAGAAAACTTTTAGATCGGTAACTTTAGAAAAGTTCTTAATTAATAGAAATTCTATTTTTTCGAAAAAAATTACTTGAATAACCAAATTGTTGAAGTTGTTCAACACTTGAAATCTAGATGAATTTCAGAATAATAAAATGACTCACTTAAGGTTTCAATTGTATTATATTCTAAATGACCTAATTAAATTTATTCCTATATCATATACTCAATATGAATAGGTATTATAATGAATTAGGGAGATGAAAGGGTTCCTTAAGTATTATTATGGTTTTGTAATTCATCATGTTTTCATCAATGTAAATGTTCTGTAAATTTGAATGACTTCAAGAAATAATTACTTGATATTATCAAATTTTTTATGATAGTTTAACTTGGCATATAATGTAATGGGTTTTAATTCATTATTTACAATAAAATTGGGCAAAAGTTCTAATTAGAAGAAGAAAACTAGTTGGAAAGACAAAAAATGTTTCTTCTAGTTCCCAGTAAAGGTTAGTGAAACACAAATATGGAATAATGATTCTATATGATAGAATATTAGATATTCCTAAAGGGGTTTGTGAAACTCTAGGGAATTTAAATATTAGATATCAGTGTTATAGAAATTAAATATTTAGTTTTAATTGTTATATGATACCAAATTTATACTTTACAAATGTTTTAAATATATTGGGTCTCAAAAAGAATGGAAGAATTGATATAGATTGTAGTTGTTATTCAGGTGATAAAGCAAAGAGTTTCTAAATCAATAGTTTTAATAAAAAAGAAAATATCAAACATAGATGGATATAATTAAATTATTTGTATATTCATATCCTTTCACTTAAATGATAAGAGAATTTATTTGTTAACAAATATTTTTTATGAATAATATGAGATAATGTAATCAATACACATGGATTATGAATCACCAGATTCTATAACTTGTTTTCAAAATGGAGATAAAGATAAATTTTAATCTAGTATAAAATAATTTATTTATATATTTGTTGATATACATTGGAAGGTGTTCCCACCACCCATCAATGTCGTATTTTAAATAATTAATCCTTCTTTTCAAAAGGAAATACTTTAAACACATAGATGACTACATATGATATAAAAATGATGGTTTATTTGTTAAATATTCCTAAAAAAATAAAATATGAGGTATTTTGTAGAAATAAATGAGTTTGTGTATCATAGAATGATGTTGTGAAGAGAATATAGTGTCTAATAGGATGGTGAGATTATGTTTAGACTATGAGAAGTTTAATGTTAATAAATAAAATATTATTCCAGTAAAAATAAAAGGTGAATGTAATATTATATTATAAAATGGTTTGGGTATGTTGGTAAAAGAATAATGAAAATTTTTAAATTATTTACCAAAAGGATTCATAGGAAAAGTTGTATAGAAAGGGTTATAAGAATGATAATGATGAACTTAGAAAGATTTCTAAGTACATGGTAGAATTTATTAATATCGTAACATTTTATTTGGTGAAGTTATTTTTTTGAATATGTTTAAGGAGTTGAACATAAGGAATATGATTCCTAAATATCTCCTATATTCAAACTAGATTTCTTCAAAAATGTCACCCAATAAAGAGTTTAGTGGGAAGGTTTTATCAGGTGCTCATGTAGAGATATGTTAAGGATTATATATAGATGTAATGAGTTTAAAAAACCACTAAATGTGTTGAAAATATATAGATGATTCGGTGGTATATCATATATTATATATTTGGAAAACACTTATGTATTATTTTGTTAAGTATTGTTAAAAGGATTTAATAATATAAAATGTATCATTCTGTATAAAAGTAAATCCTTAGTTTATCATTATTTCACGTTGGATTTAGATTTTTCATAAAGGGAAATGATATTTATCCCCTCAAAGCCTAGCATTGATTTTTCTCCAATCAATGATCATCATAGAGTAGTATGGGTTGTGATGATATGTTAAAATTAGTGGGAGTATAATATTTTAATTGATATAAACACTCGTATATGATATAAATATAATAGAATCATGAGGTGATAAGTTGATGATAATTATAGAGAATAAACTACCAATGAATATCACATGGAATGTCATATGGAAATTAATATACTTACGGGTGTATGATTATTAGAAATTACCCTTACCTGAGGTTGGTAAGATACATAGGATGAGAACATTTATACTTTGATACCTTTATTACAAAATATTTGAGGCTTTTTTAATTAAAGGGTGGCTGGGTATGTTGATGATCATGTCATTAGTTTGGGCTTGACCAATATTGGATTTGTTCACTCATATGTAAAAGAAATACATATGTGTCCTTGATTTAATTAGACTAATAAAATTTATGGACATGAATAATTGACTTACATGTGATTTTATCAACTACTTAAATGAGGGACATGTGATGTTCACATCTTCTTGATGAATAAAATATAATTTTTTCATTAACCTAGTCAGTCTATTTCGAAGAATTATGAATGTATGAAATATCCTATACTATATTGACTATTCCATGTATAATGGTCACTGAATGTCATGAAAAAAGGGAGTATATAATTATATACATTACTTATATGATATTTCATGTATTGGACAACTTCATATGGATATATGAGTATGTTTGATCGAGACCACACAAGAACCCTTTGTAGATTGAGTAACACCAATATTATTCTATAGGATTCTATTTTTTAAATATATGAAATAAAGATTTAATACATATTTTCAATGATATAAAGGCCCTATAGGGTCACATAGTTTGGACTTAGAATAAGGATCAAATTTTAGAAAAAATTGTTCTAAAATTAAGAGATCTTGATAAACCATATCCAAAATAGTTTGGATGGATTTATAACAAGTTGTGAAGATTTTCATAAATTACTTATGGGATTTCAGAGAAAGAGGGAGATTATTTGATTTAAACTAAAATAGGTATATTATATTGTATGATATACCCTAAGTCATAGATTGGGATATGCATGTGATGCATATCACAGATTATGATATCCTGATATCATATAAGGAATGAGGTATATCTATCATAACATATGTTAGGATTAAGATATTGTTACACATACATTAATATGTATTCCATATGATATACTTTAGTGATAAATCATTGAGTTGATTCATTTATGTCATGAAAAATCAAATGAAATGTTATAATGATCATAAAACTAATAATCATGTGTTATGAGTAACACACTACGGTTTCCATGTGATGTTATCTGACCCTAGAATCCCTTTATTAAATGAAGGGATCCAATATTAAGGATATGGTCCTCTTGTTGGAGGGTGTTTGATTCCAAAAATTAATAGACTAAGATATATTATAATTAGTTTTCCATTTTTCATCTAGGTAAAGGCAATATCACACATTTAATGTTTCAGGGTTGTCTCATGGAGAAATAGGATTCTAGTGGTTGTTGTAGTACCTATGGAGGTGAGAGTAATTAATATTTCACTCAGTGATCTATATCCAGAGTACTCAATAAATAAATAAATATATATAGATAACACTAAATATGAGTTATTTCAGTTTATTATATGTTCTCCATACAACATGTTGATTCATTATGACAGATTACAAAATTTTAATAGATTTGTTTTACTACCGTGATCATTTGATGATCCTATAAAACCCATAATAAATTAATGACCCAAATGACATCATTTTCATAATTTCACAATGTCCAACACTCCAAAAATCCCAATATATAAATTTATCCACCAAAACCACCTAATTTACACCACTGGGTCCCTATTCTTGTTTTCATGATTCCCTTCAATTATGTATTCCTTTGATAATGAGGATATGGAATAATGTTGTAAATATCCCTCAGTATTCTTCCTTAATTTATATATTACTCTGGGTATTAATGATCATATATTCCGTTGATAATGAGGGTATCTACCCTTAGGAAACTAATGAAACCATACCTGACCCAATACACTCTTCCAGGCTACTAGGATTTGATCCCCCTTAATCCTCAAGTACTTAGTCATACATTGTATGCCACCTTGATGGGAACTAAAAGAACCCTGTCAAAGATATATTTACTAAATCCTATCCTCTAGGAATTTTATATTATTATCAAGTCCACCAAGAATCCAACTAATCCATAAATCATCCTAACTTATGGCTAGTCAATGTCTCAAGTACACATACATGGTATACCAATCCAGGCATATGAGCCTCAACCTAGTTGGTGAGGTATCTCTAAGTGCATCCACAAGAACCAGGTTCGAAGACAAGGTGGAGGCATAATTTTGGGTATATTAGAAGATATGAAATAGGCACTATAACAGTACTATATCAGTACTGTGTGGGTACTGTAATAGTTACTATAACAGGTACTGTTAGGTGCTGTAGAAGCTGAAACTATTCACCTTGGGCCACTAGTTTGGGATTAGAGTCCCAAAGGCATTTGGGCCACATAGGCCTTCATGTCAGTAAGGCTTTTGGGCCAGCATTAAGGCCTTCAAGCCACCTCAAGGCCTTCGCAGGCAACTAATATGCAGATTCCCAGATAGATTCTACAAGGAACCAGCTCCAGAGGGGAATTAAAGAGAAGGGCCCATTCACAAGAGCATGGCTAACAGATTTGGAATAGTGAGAGGGTATGAAATTTCCATAGGTACCCGGCCTGTGCATATCTATACAGGACAGCTAGATGAACATCCATGCAAAGGTGAAGAGCTGATCATGATGTAGTGGCAGGGGAGGGGTGGTTTCAAGCAGTCATAATCTGTTGATTTCTGTAAGACCTACAGGTTCTGTAATGTATCCAAGACTATATGAAATGTAATATATTAGACTAAGGGCCTTGTAAGGGTTCCCCATTATCCCTTGAAAGGGGGGTTATAAAAAATCAATAAAAAAAATACTTTAGGCCATTCTGACAGGTATACAAATCCAGTACAAGTCCTAGATTCTCCTTACTGGTTCATATTACCCTTCTGTCCTGTTATTTTTCCCCATATACTTACCAAAATACATGAGAAAATATATGGTCATCCTACTAGGTGAAATAAAATACCATTTAATCATTGAAAATCTCATCTTCATGCCCAATCAATGATCTACGAATACTATAGTCCTCAAATCTGGTGTAATCCCCAACCAGAAAGGGACTCTAATGTTAAAATCTCACACTAAACTATTTATTAGTCCTTTTTCCCTATAATTGTAGTCGATAGGAATTTAATTTTTTTGAATTTGTCTTTTTATATGATCTTAAAATAAAAATAACCACCGTCTTAGCTACATGAACTTAAAAAGGTATATCATCAATCCTGGTAGTAGGACCTTAAAAGGCACATCATCGGTCCAGAATAAAAAACTATAAAAGGCACATTTCTAGTCCTAGATATATGAAATTAAACGGAAAATAATTATTTTTATATGTAAAACCTTTAAAGTCATATCATTTTTCATTGATACATGACCTTAAGGTAACCATAATAGCCCACTACTAAAAAATAAACTTTCAATGTTGGTTGTTCTTCATTTTTTAATATCAGTTAAAAATGACATAAATGAAACCAATATAAAAAAGTGATTTTAAAATAAATTATTTAAAACTAACATTAAAATATAGTTCACCATTACATACTATAGAAACCGACATTGAAATCCTTCTTTGTTTATATATATAGATGATTCAAACATTATTTTTTAATTTAAACCAACATCAAAATAATGTTTCATTGTTGCTTTTAATTAAAAATTGACTTATAAATCCAAAATAAATATCTATATTTATTTGGTATTTCAATTTAGGTTTCATGTAAAACAAATATTGAAAGATAAAATAGATACTGATTTTAATAGGATTTTAATGTTGATTTTATTGAAAAACTAACATTGAAATAACTTTCAATGTTGGTTTTTAAAATAAAAAACGTTAAAAATTAATTAATTATTTTTAATATGATAGAATACACTATCCCATGAATTATATTTTTAAAAAACAATAGTATATACATAAAATATCAGCATACAACCTTAAATAGTTAGAACAATCTCAATGAAAACACTAATAAAATATAATTTTACAAAAAATAACTGATACATGAATATTTTATATATATATATAATATATTAATCATACTTACCGTGTCAGCTAATTTTTTTTTTGAATTTGGATTATGTTTGTATTAGTATATGGTCAGCCATTATAAAAATACTACAAAAAATAAGAAATATTATTAAATTTACAATAAAACATATTGGTTTAAAATATAAAATTTATAACAGAATAAACCTTTTGATTTTTTATGATTTTAACCATGAAAATATCAAAAATTAATTATAAAACATAATTAACACATTAAAAAATTGTTCTTTGATGATAAAATTTCATTTATGAAAAAAAACTTTAAAAATAAGAAACACACTATATTTAAAACAAAACAAGTATTAACTATTATAAAGTTTATATACCTCCACTTTCATATATATAATTTTATTTTGATTCTCTTTTGAAAAATGAATATTGTTACAATATTCATTGACCTATTTTATTTTCTTTATATTAATTATCATAACATATATAACAAAAAATTTAAATATTAATGTACTAATAAAATATAATAAAACTTATGATTTTAATAAATTTTGAAAAACATTACAGAATCCACAATGTATAGAGAATAACTAATATTATAAAAAACCAAATTTATAATAATATTTTTTTAATTATTTTTAATGAAAATATCCATATAATACAGTCACATAAAATCAAAAGGTCTAATTTATTTTTAAATTAGATACATAAAAATGAACTTAAGGTAAAATACTACATAATTATTTAAAACTCCACAATGTGCTCCTGTTTTTCATTTAAATCTTAATAAATCCTAGCATAATCTAAGTACCCGATTAAGAAAATGGGTTACGATAAATACTATCAAGGAAATCATAAAATCATAATATGATGATTAATAATACTTATGAGTCAAGATGTATATCATGATAACATAAAGAGATAAGAATCATATATACTCACATGGGGTCATGGAATGTGAAAATTACATCATAAAATCATGTAATAAAAGGAATTTAAAAATAATATATAATTCACAATCATAAATGCATGTCAATGATAACTACCGGGAAATCATAACATAATGTTCTTAGGCCTATATCCCAAACACCATACATGGCCTCTCATGAGATGAAAACATTAACCATGCAATGGAGTGCTATCATAGTGTAAGATTCATATTTTATAAGTTTATGTGATTCACATAGATCATATAACATAAGAACGTATTTTAATATTTAAATTACAACACATGATATTTAATTATAGTACATAAGCTTTTCTTCCTAATGATACTATGGAATAATGCACATAGATTTATTCAAAAATGTAATTATGACCTAAATTATCCAATTTTATAAATTTAATTTGGAGAAATTTATTTAATTTTTTAATTAATCATGTAAAAATAATATTAGGATGAACTTTTCAATATTTCTAGATATAGATGACTATTAGGTGAAGAATGAAAAATTTTGTTTTTACAAAGCTATAAATTTTATGACATTATAATGATATAAGAATAAGATTATGGTTAATAATTTTTTTATAGTCTAAATAAAAAAATATATATATAGGATTAAATATAATGCATATAAAAAATAAAATACTAAACTTATAAAAACATGCTTAACTTTTTTGGAAATTTAAGTAAAGTTTTTGTTCAATAAAAAATTATTTTTTTCTATTCTATTTTAATCAAGTATTTATAAAGTTCCATTCAGTTTTATTTTGATTTTAAATAAAAAAAGTCTCCATTTTTTCAAATAATCCAATTAATTTAATTTTAATCAATATTATACTATATTTTTCTATAAAATCATTTTTATTCTCAAAAAGGCATTTGTTTGGAAAACTGTTTTTCAATGTGTTTTGAGTGTTTATTTTTAAATAAATTTATACCACCTATAGAATCCAAATTTAATAAAATGAAATACATATTTTTAATGATCATGTCCAAATTTTTTTAATGACACCACTTTCATTTTTTTAATGAATAGTAACATTGGTCAAAAGTCAATTACCATAGTAAGAGTTAAAACAGGTTAAAAGGGTTAAAAATAAAATGGTAAGGTCTGAAATGTTATAAAAAATTGTTTAATCCAATTTTGTGGTCATATTTAGACCACATATCAAATAATAATTGAATATGAGTCATTTTGAAGTTATTTTTCTTGATTAATACCATAATATATTTTAATCTCTTGAAAAATCACAAGTTTGTCCTATCCCTCACTTATAAAAGTACACCAACAATGATATATTATTCACACTTCAAGAGACTCTTAGATCAACCAATACCTACCAAATTTATTTTATAACACCTCTTTACATGTCCTATATGCCCAGTTTTGATCGAAATACAATCCTAATATGGATTTAGGTATAATCCTAAAGAGGTTATCAAAATAATAGGTATAATACTTAACTGAGTGTTTTAATTTTATTTATTATTATAAATAATTAAATTATTTGCAAAAATTATGATATAATAACACAATATTTTACCATATATTGATATTTTATTATATCTATGGATAAACCTTTATTCATCTCGTTTTACATCAATTTAGAAGTAAAATAATTGATTATGTGTATGTACAAACTACGACAATATAAAGAGATACATTTTGTTTTTTATAAACACTATTATTTAATGGTTATTATGATGGATATAATCTTCAAATATTATACTTATGAAATAATTATGATTTTATAATTATAATATATCATCTATAATCTAACCCTACCACTTGTTAAAAAATGATAATGCCGCTCATTCATACACGTGAGCTTCCACCTCCACAATATGATGTGATTAATTTTTTAGGTACACCATTATATTATGATTAGAAATATTTATATAATTAATAGATATGATATTTATATAATTATTAAAATTATGTAGATGATGGAACCATGATAAATACACAATAACCAAAACTAATGAATCAAAACTTATATAAAAATGAAATAGTTAACAGTCGAAAACGAAACTTTTAATAAGAAATTATAAATAAATAGTTGTTAAAATGTTATAATTTAATCATATATAATATTAAATATTCTTATGGTTCTATTATATAAGTATAAAAAAATTTAAAATTTTCATATAAGAGGTTAAAATAACTTACAAAGAAATTCAGACCTGGGGGAAGTGTTAATTCCACAATCTCATCCTTATTTAGGATTATTCATATTGAAGTTTCCATTGTGAGAATCATATGATATTTCAATATTAAACAACATAAATTTTATTAAAATTTAGTTATTTATAGATGTTTTAATTGTTAGTTCCATTTTTACATCATTTAGCACTCGAAAGACCAAATTAATGTTTTTGAAGGAAAACCAACTTTGTTTTTCTATTTAGTGAGGAAAATTTTTCTTCTATGTATATATTTTATTTAAAATGATTTCAATGATGTTTTTAGTATTATACAATGATTTTTTAATGTCATTTTACATATTTTTTTACTTTCAATAAGTTATTTTTAAAATAAATAATTTTTTTATTTCATAAATGAGGGACTTTTTACCCATGTCGTTAATGTAATATTTATATTAAATTTTACCAAAAAAATGAATTTTACCACTATTATAACTACTGGTTGTTTTGAATATTACATTTTTAGGTTTATATGGTTCTTTTAAAGAAAACTATTTCCCCAATATCCTGTGGTTTTTTATATTTCAAATTAATAAATTTCAAAATGAAAATGATATTTTACTCAAGAAATGTTCCGGTGATATATTAAAAGTCCTTTAATATTTTTCAATATTATTAGATTATTCTTATGATTTACTAGGGATATAATCTACTAAGACCATCTACCATACTACTCTGTTAGGACTATGATCATTTTGATTTATTTATTTATTGGGGTAAATATTAACATTTTGTATGCTTGTTTTTCAATATGAATGTTTTTGTTGATTTTGTATTGAATTATTATTAAATATTCTAATATGATAAATTAATTTGACTTATTAAGTGATAAGAATGTCCTGATTTATCCCCTTGATGCATTGGTAGGTATAATGAGACAAACTATATTGGGTATTTGGAAAAAATATTACCTATTTACATATTATGTTGTGGAATATGACATTGATGATAAGATTATGATGTTCGACATTATAACCTTTTTCATTATGAAATTGGTATTGTTATCCATGTGATTATTTAGGTTTTTATTCTATCCATAGATATATTCCACTTTTATGTTATTAGTTTCATGATATATATGATTATCATTTTTATAATTTAAATATTATTCATGATTTATTTATTCTATGATAACATCTGGTGTACAATTTACCTGACTGAATAATCTGATCTCAAACTTTATTAAATTTTCCTTTTCTTTGAGATATAAGATAGAATATATGAACGATTTTAGTTTTTGAATAGAATAAATAATAAAGTCCCCACTAGAATGTTTTTGTTTCATTTTATTTTTTTAGATGTAATGTGAGAATCATGTTATATCTAGTCAACCAGGACTACTAAACTATTCAATATTTTAGTTTGTGATCCCTTGTATTTTTTGACATTGTAGTAAAATAACTATTGGATTTGGGTTATTAGATATAGGGTGTTACATTTTTTATTAATTGAATTTTAGTATAAATATTGGGAACTAGATTTATAAAACATAGATCGGATAACATAACCCTATAACAGACTTTGAGGATAAGTCTAAGTATACGATAATATCATAATGTTCTGATAAAGTTGATATTGTGTTTTTTTCCTAGAAAATAACTCCTTATCTAGATACCAGTAAGTTTATGAGACTCTGAAATGGTAAGATTCAACATTAACCTGATCGTCACCAGTGAATGATGAATAGACCCCAGATTGCACACTTTACTATACACTCTAATGGGATATGATTTGGTGGATTTACACACTCATTAAAATCCATTATAAAAAATTTGAAAATATTTTTGTGATTTTAAGAAATTGAAAAGGATCTCAAGATTATGATTCTGAGATTAGATATGCCTAATTTTAAATTTTATGTTAAGTGTTACAATTTATTTTGAATCATATGAAATGATTTAAAATTTGTAATGTTATGGTAAAATTTATTATATCCCATTGTTTATAAAAAGTTACAAGAAAAATGAATGGAAACTGTATACGTGCATGCATTCTATATCATAATTTCCCTCCTGGGAAAGATAATGAATCTCAAGATAAATCCTTATCTGAACAAATTATAACTATATTAGGGTACCTGACTCAAGTTATGACTTATAACCTTTCCCATATGGAGTAGCATGCTGAACCCCAAAATGGTGTAATAATTTTGGACTACTTCATGCATATGCAACCTCCATCATTTAATGGGACTACTAATACATTAGAAGCTGGGAAATATATCAAGTCTATGTAGAATTTATTTCTCACTTTGGAAAGTATGAAAAGAATGAAATTTTTCTAGAAGTTTATCATCTTAATGAATACACAAATCAATGATATCCATTTATATAAAACACTAAGGAGGTAGAGGAAATAAATAGTATATCGGGGAATACATTCAAATATATTTTATTCAAAAAATACATTTCTCTTGAGAAACGACAAGATATGGAGAGGAAATTCTATAATCTAAGTTAAAAGGAAGGAAAAATATTCTTGAATATGAAACTAAATTTACAAGGTTGGATACTAATACTAAAAATTATATACATAATCAATGAGTAATACTGATAATTTATTTGATGGTCCAAACCATATTATTTTAATGGAATTAATCTCTTATATATTTTATATATATGAGGATATAGTATCCAATTACATCAATATAGTGAAATAATTCTCCATGTATTATGTTTTCTATGAAAAAAAAAGAAAATAAGTGGGTGGATGAGTATTATAAGAAAGAAAAAATAGAAAAAGGGAAGAAGGGAATGGTGGAATTTTCAACTTATAATAATTATAGAAATAAACACCATGAAACATATTTTTTGTGAATGAGAGTTTCCTTCAAGTGTAGAGAGAAAAGATACCAGACTCATGATTAAAAGAGAGTGAAAGAAGCTAGAAATGTTTAATGCTTCAATTGTAAGAATATAGGACACTATACAAATTAACTACCTAGAACTAAAGTGAATTTGAATCAGAAAAATACAACAAAGAGAGGCAAAGCTTATGAAATCACTACAGTTGAGGTAAAAGTTCATAAGGATGTAGTGGTAGTTACGTTTATCATAGCCTAAAATTTAGACAATACTTTATATAATTCTGGATCTTTTCACTATTTAATAACAACTAGATTCACCATGAAAATTAGATATCTCCTTAGCACCATAATAAGGGATTTGGAAATGAAGACTCATAGTGGGAAATCTACTAGAAAAAGGATATTTAAGTCAATTTCAATTATGATACATAAACTAACCTATTTTAAAAATTGATCATTATAATTATGGTTGAATTTGATATAATCCTTATTATGTATTTTATTTGAAATTATAATGAAAATATTTACCTTTACGAGAAGTAGATTACAATTTGTGACGAAGATATTAAATACCTCCCATATAGAGGGGATACTAAATCATCTAAATCATGTATAAATCTTCCACTAGTATATCTATTTAATTAAATTCTTGGAGAAGAAGAGTAAACATATCATATGAATTGAAAATATATCCTTAGAATAAAGTATGTACCTATTGTGTAGGAATACATTGATGTGTTTCATAATTTTTTTGATACACACATAAGCATGAATTTGAGTTTTATATTGATCTCATCATTTCTAATAACCCCAACTCTATAAGATAAGAGTTACTATCTTACTTTAATACCTTAAAATAAGATATAAGGAATCACATCATAAAGGAAAAAATCATTTATCAGTCTTGGTAAACTAGATACATACATGATTTCCATATTACATTTGAGAACCCAAATTATAACTCAATTATTTTTCCATAATATCATTATTCCCTCTATAATATCCGTACATATCATTATGATACATTTCATAGATTCCTAAAAAAGTGAAAAAAATAATAGTGAGTTAAAATGATTGGCAAGGGTTGAGTACAATGGAAGCTTTCATGAATCAATAAACATAAATCACATGGAAAGGTAAATAAATGAACACACATGACATTTGAATAACTTGAATATCATTATTAGATAAGTAATAATTAATATGGAAGGGTAAATAATGGATAAAACATTCCATTTAATCAATAACTTGACTACCATAATTAGATATGGAATAATCCATATGGAAAAGTAAATAACTAAACACAGATTCCATTTAAATAATTGACTATAATAATAAATGGAATGGTAAATAACTAAATTCGTTTTCCATTTAATCAATAATATAATAATGAAATTAATCCAAATATAATATAATTATGAAAACTCATGGATAATAATTACTGAATTCTCAATAATGGAGATTATTAATTATTTGATATCATGATATCATGCATTATGATACCACTACAGTCAATATCTATCCTCAAGTATGTTTAACATTGATGGGTAGGTATACACCAGAAACCCATTTTACTAAGGTTAGAAAACTAATTCATCTCATGAGACCCGTCAATGTATCATGGGGCTATCTATAATTGGGCTACACTAATGTCTACATTTCCCAATCATTTCTCATATATATATATATATATATATATATTAATTTATTTAATTCATGAGAAATGTTTCTTACCATAAAATATCTATATTATGTAAATAGAACATATATATAAATATTTCCATAGTCAATGAAATAATGTTCATAGTAGAACACTATATGTATAAAAATTATATGATTTAATCAATGAACATATACATGAAAATTAATATGGATTGTTAGGGGAAATATAATGTCCAATGATCAAAGGAAAGTGAATAATTCAAGGGAATGTAAATAGCTACAAAAATGATTCAAGAAAGTGAATACAAATACTTTCACTGTTAAAAATTATGATAAATCATCCATAATAAGAATTAGAATTATATTAATTGAACATATACCCATTGGATTAATAATAAAGGGTTGTTATCACTTATGAATAGAGATACAATGAAAACATATTTAAAAACATTTTTAAGGAAAACGGTCTTTTTATTTTGAAAATGAAATTTTAAAACTAAAAGATTCACATAAAATTTTGAAAATACGTTTATTTCAAAATAACCTCAAAAACTTATAAAATAATATTGAAAAAATATATTGGTCATGAATTTATTGAACCCATCCTTTTAAAGATACCCCTCCTAGGATGAAAATAAAGAAAGAGAGATAATGACTCCCGAGTCACACCTCCAGTAGGCCCCGAGTGGGCGACTAGCACCAAGGGTGTAAAAATATCCCAATATGGGAGGTGTTAGCCTTTATAAGGAAATAATATCGAGAGATAAGATGAATCATCCACAAAAAATCCAACAGACACCGACACCGACACCCACCCACACACACACACACATATATATATAATGAAACCCAAATAACATCCTATAGTGTATGTATAAATAGAACTGACACAAAAATAATATAGTCTCCAAAGTAAATACTGAAAATTAAAGCTAAATCAGTGACACAACAACTGTACCAAGGCCCGAGCTAGTAATTCCCAACATGGTTCATATAATCTTCCTAAAAACCTGAAAATAGTTTCATGTACGTAGGGTGAGAATATAGGTATACTCAATAGGAAAACCAAAGCCTCTTGCACGTGTGAAAGATGCATACTACTGCCACTATGAGAAAACAACAGAACCAAACAACACCTATCATGGTATACAAACTATCAGAACCACAGTAAAGAATACTCACCAAGTAACCCATGTCATGTAATATATAATAGTAAAACACATCAGGGATAGGGTACCCCACACCACTTTCCCACTTTTATGAAGATATTGCCCAATTTACTATGTCGTGGTGCTCCTATCCCTTAAATATTCCAAATCACACTCTGCCCATACACACCGGGTCCTCACAACACATCCCACCCTTACAAACCTGGGACTCACAACACATCCCTCCAACCCAAACTTGGGCCTCACAACACATCCTGCCAGCACAAACCTAGGACTCACATCATAACACATCATATCACATCTCATCACTTATCATCCCAAAGACACCTGGGAAATCACATAACAATTCATCCTGAAGACACATGGGACATCACATCACAAATGACCCCAAAGACACTTGGGATACCACAACCACCATCGAATGCATTAACAGACTTCTGGCCTTCACAAACTATGAAATACCTACCTCTCCCAAAGAGAGAATACAAACAATCTGGTACCCATCCATCCATACACCTCACTAGATGTTGGAAAACACCCATCACGAGACTATTTGGGTGTTTGGAACATAGTACTCAACATGGATTGGGTGTGTGTAGAAATCAAAATAATGTACATTGTATACATATATATAGAGAAAATCACACAATCCAACCTATGGTTTTACAACCAACTAACCAACTCACATCACCGTCACTTTTCCTGCTACCTCTAAATTAATTTATTAGTACCTTCAACAGTTATTATAGAAGGGAATGATCCCTAACAAGCATCTTCACATTTAATTTCTATTTAACACCCATTCATTTCATTATTTAGCATCAACCACATTTAATCACAAAACCCATCATTATATCCCATTAATCAATTTCATCTCATTAACCAACCTATATAATCCATTCAAATATCATTAAACAATCATTTATTTATCCCATCACTACTTGGGCATCTAGCACATCACAACCACATTTCACAACCAACAGAACACATCATCACATTTCCACCCCAAAATCATATCTAAACAACCATCACATCACCATCCCACAAGTATGACCAACCATCCATACCCTCACCTCCCTATTAGAAGGAAAAAATAAACCATCATCCCCAAAAACCCCAAACACACACATCACTACACATCATGATCATTTTTCAGATTTACAAAGGGGGGTTTATCACATTCCAAATTAATTATTCGGGGAGTTATCACACAAAACAAAATCCTAGGGAAACTATTTATTTATCAAATTATAATTAATTAAACATTTTCCATTTAGGTTGATATCACAATAATCACAACAAACAAGGGTTCCAAAATGCACGTCAAACAATGCAAAAAAAAACCACCACCAACCAAAAAATTTCTTTACGGTGTTTATCCCGTACAATCCACCATATCAAAATAAAAATAAAGGTGTAAAAACTTGTGAACAAACATAAAAAAAACCAAATAAACACTACCACAAGGAACCATGTATCAACTTATAATGCACCAAAGGTGGTCAGAAACACAACCCAAACGTACCAAAAACCAAAGAAACACCACCGCAACGAATCCCCGAGAGAAGAATGAAGAAAAAAAGAGGATAATGAAAATATAAATTGACACAAATCAACCATGGATCTAAAATGAACATCCAATGGGATCAATGGATCAAAGAGGGAGGAATAGGGCTGGAAAAAGACCTTGGGGCACCTAGGGTTTAACTTAAATGAGAGGAACATGAAAGAAAAAACAAATGAATAAAATTTTGACACAAAAATAATTTTAAATACTAAAATAGATTGGGGTATTAAATGACTTGTAATAAAATTTCACATATTGTAATACCTAGGGTTTGGTTTCTTCTAAAAAAATTCACTACATCTTCATTTTATTTATTTATTTTTAAACATAAAAATATTACATATTGTTAAACCACCTTTCACCATGCGTAAAATGTGTACATGTCGTGAAACCATCTAAACAAGATGGGAAACTGTCTTTCCCATCATGTAATCCACTTACATGACATGTAATCTCCCTAAATACAGCCTTTAATAACATGACTTCTCTAGACTCCCTCCGAGCCTCCTCCAAACACCTCCAATAACCAAAATTTGCAATGTAACAGGAAATTACATTATTTACCTCTCAAATGATTCTCAACCTCAAGAATCCAAAACAAATACCAAATGAATAGGGCTACAAACATAAACCTTGAGATATACCTCTCAAGGATCAATTCATACCTCAAATCCTACCACCGACCAAACATTCCAACCCAAACGACAACAAACACACTGCACAACCACGTCACCACGACCATAATCCACATCGTCTCACACAAACACACTACCACATAACCACTGCAAAACCATCTCATCACCCACACATCATAAACCAAAAACTACTATATCCAACAAACCACACTATTCTATACACATTAATCAGAAAATTCCATCCTCCATGTTAAGATACTATCCACTCGGGGTGACACTAACTCACCTTCATGGGTTTAATCACATCATGGTTAATGCATCATGATTAAGAATCTAATCCTCCCATTTTCATATTTTAGGAATTTATCATATATAACACCACAGACATCACAAACCACGGTAAATGGATCTTCTCATAAAATAAAAGGATCCAAACATTAGATCACATCACAAAGAAAATAATAAAACAAATAAAAAAAATCTTGATATTGGGTACACATCTGCATCCCGTGCTCCAAAATGGTCAGTCTATAAAATTCCTTCTTATAATGATCTTGGATCTATACTAGACACTCCAAAAACATCTCTTCATCTTTTATATCTATATATCCCATTCAATTACATGGGATTCATCATGAAGATACTGAATAAGATGAGATATTTTAAAGACATCAGGGACCCGCTTAAACCATAGTGAAAATGCCAACTAATACGCCACTTTTCCACATCACCACAAAACCTCAAAGGCACCAAAAAACCTAGGAGAAAGACTTCTCCCTCTTTCTAACCCCCACATCCAACATTTAGGGTAAACCTTCAAGAAAATGTAGACCCCAACTTCAAAATACAATGGATTCCTCTTTTAATCTTCACAATACTTCTTCTGATCTTGTGATGAATTCATCCTCTCATGAATGAGATAAGCATTCTTTTTCATGATTTGTACCACATTGGGACCAAGAAATGTTGTCTCCCCAACCTTTATCCATTATAATAGTGAAAGACACAATCTCCCATACAAAGCCTCAAACGGGGCCATGCCAATGGAAACATGATAGCTATTACTATAATAAAACACTACTAATGGTATATGTCATACCCAAGGCCCACCAAATTCCAATACACATTATTGAAACATATCCTCTAGATTATTGACAGTTCATTTCATCTTCCAATCTGTCTGAGGGTGGACAGAAGTTTTGAGGCATGATTGAGTGCTAAAAAATGATGCAAAAACCTATAGACTTGTGAGGTAAAAAATGTATCCAAAACTGATACAATGGACCTTGTAACTCCATAAAACCTCACAACTTCTTCCACATACCTCTTAGCCTAATAATCCACTACACCAGACTCATTGATCACTAAGAAGTGGGCTAATTTCATCAACTTATCCACGATCACCCAAATATCATTACAACCTCCCTGAACTCTAGGTAAACCTATGAAGATATCTATAGAGAAGTCCTTCCATTTCCATTCGAGAATATCTAGGGGCTAAAAAAACCATTAGGAACATGATTCTAATCCTTGACTTACTTGAAAACAAAGCACTTTTCCATAAACTCATTACAGAACATTTCATTCTGAGCCACAAAAAATGAGTCCCCAAGCCAAAATATATTTTGAAAATTCTTGAATTTACTACAAAAGGTGAGATTTGAAACTCACAAAGGACTCCATTTCACATTTCCACTAGAAAAAACAACCTTAAAAACAACATCTGGTTCTTAGCATCCTCTAACCATCCATCTGGAGCATCACCATAGGCAACACGATTGTGAAAGACCTATTCCTCTATGTTTTCCCACTAATACTCATCCACTTACTGAATCAGAGAAGACTACATCATCATATAAAGAAAAAAACCTCTACCACCACCCACATTTACATTTAAGTGCAAGTACGCCAAATCCTCCATCACTCTATGAGAATCCAAATACTCCCGAACAACACCCTTCCTCGACTTCCTGCTCAAAGAATCCGCCACAACATTCCACTATCCCAAGGTGTATGAGATTTAAAAATCATAATCCTGAATAAACACTATCCACCTCCACTTTCTCAAGATCAAATAACTCTAGGAAAATATACACCTCAAACTCTTAGGGTCTATAAAGACCACAAAGTGCTTCCCATTGAGGTAACGTTTCCCCAACATTAGTGAAAAAAACAACCACTTCTAGCTCTAGATCATGGGTGGCATATTTATTATAATGGGGATGTAACTATCTAGACCTATAATAAATAATTTTCCACTACTACATTAGAATAAATCCCAATCCCATAAGGGAAGCATCACACATTTCCTAAAAAATCACACCCACCTCTGGTAGCTGAAGCACTGGAGCATTGACTATCTTCCCCAGTAGGTAGACAAACGATGCCTGGAACTGATCACTCCACATAGAATCTTGGTCCTTAATAGTCAGAGATGTCAAAGAGACTGCAACTTAAGATGAATCTAGTACAAGCCTCAGATAATAGTATGCAATACCAAGGAAACTGCAAACCCCTTCCATGTTCATGGGTGATGTCCAAGAAACATATACTTCAACCTTCGATGTGTCGACTTACACACCCTATTAAGACACCACATGCCTGAGGAAATTCACATCTCATGTACATAACTTACACTTGGAAACCATTCCATTGATGTGGTGGAATTAAAGAACATGCATGAATGTTCTGAGATGCTTGACATTATCTTCCTGTGGCATCAAGTAGATTAAGATATCACTGATTAATACAAAGACAAACTGATCTAGGAACTCATAGAACACGAAGTTCACGATCCCCATAGACACGAATGGTGCATTAGTAACACCAAATGGGATAATTACAAACTCGAAGTTCCCAAACCAATATCTGAAGTTAGTTTTCTGGATATTTTCCTCATTCACCCCCAACATGTGATATCAAGAGTCCAAATTGATCATAGAAAACCAACTTACCCCTATTAACTGGTCGAAAAGATCATCTATCCTTGGAAGAGGGTAACAGTTCTTGACTATCACCTGATTCAATCTCAGGTAGTCTATACACAACTTCAGATCACTATCCACCTTTGCAAAAAATACTACCGCACCCCATGATGACACACTGGTCCAGATAAAATCATTCTACATCAGATCATATATCTTAATCCTAAGATCAAACAACTTATAAGGTTTCATTTGATAAAGAGTCATCAAAATTATAGAATAAATAGGTTTCCATTCTATCTCTAAATCAACATCATCTCAAGGGGGTAGCATCATAACCTCCTTAGGGAAATCATCTAGGAACTCCGCAATGAACATGGAAATATCTACCGTCCTAGCATCCACTGATTCAATTGAAAACTCTACCAAAATATAAATAAGGTGCTCTACATGCCGAATTAACTCCTATCAACTCCAATAAACAATGAAAACCTTGCGTTGGCCATCAAAATATGAAAACAATATTCTACTCTAGAATAAATTGATAACAAAATTCAGAGAATACAACCAATTGATGCTGAGGATGATATCGTATGACTACATCTATAGCAGGAAAAGATCCCCATGAGACTAATGCTGCACCATCATTAGTTTACACCCTTGGAACACATGAAAGAAGCTATTCTAGCATTCGACTTGAATAACCAAAAAAAAGTGGTACATGAATCCTATCTACTTCTAGTATTAGAGCATGGGATAGAGAGATTTCAAAAAATGATTGTGAATCTCTTTAATCAAACAAGGAACAATCATGATTACTAAAAACCTGATCATACCTTTGATGATATCTATCCCCTATAGAACTACTGCCTATACTGTGTGAAACTAACCATGCACAAATCCTCTTCATCTCTACTGATGACTAAATCCAAGGCCACTCTTTCTTCACAGTCGCTAAACATGAGGAACATCTTGTGGTCAGCCTCTACTAGCTCTATATCCACTCGGTGGAACAAAAACCTACTTCCCCTCCTGCTAAAATGAACTCCCTAAAAAATGTTACTGAGGGTGACACTGAGCCTATAAACCTCCACCAAAATGATCTTGGGGAACCATTGGTCACTCTATTGGGTGATTTACATGAAAGCCACAACCAAAACACACTAGCGTAAAGCTCTTAGGAAAAGTATAGAAACTACTAGCACCAGAAGGCTGGAAAGGAAGATGATGAGGTCGAATCCTTTCTGGTCGAAACCTTTAAGGATTGGGTGCCTGAGAACTACAACAGAAAGATCTTCCAATCAAATAAACCTACTATCTCTCTTCTCCTAGTGTAACTCCTCATGAGTGCATCCTCTTGATCACCTCTTCCTTCTTATGATCCTCTAGATACATTGGAAACATAAATGGAGTAACTGAACACTAGATAGAAGTATGAAGTGAATCCTTATGACATATCACATGATAATACTCATAGGGAAAGTGATATAAGGGAAAATGAAGAAGGTATCTGAACCCGATTCCCAGATCTCACATTGACATGCTCCTCTATTTAAAAAAATAAGCTCCTGCCTCTTAACTATCATCAAGGTCAATGAAAGGAACTTTTACAAGGACTCCTTATGAAAGTTTACCCACAAAATATTGACCAACTTCCACTCTCCCAGATACAACATTGACCAAAAATGTGTAGCTCCTCACACCCAATGAATGACCAAAGAGTCCTAGTACTCCATAGGGACCTATATTAAACTAAAATCAATCTATAGCTCCTCTTACGAGATATCTATCAGTCCATCTAAAATACTTTCCTTATACTTACCTAATGCCTGTTTCTAGAAAGTACACAACATCCTCTAGTACTGATCATCCTCCTAATCGTGATCAACCCTATGATGATCAACCAGATCATCCCACTAAAACTCAACATCTCGATCCATACACAGACGATGACCAGGATCTATAACTGAATAGAAAAACAAGGATTTCCTAAGACCGAGTAGTGTAGAATTCTCATTAATATGTGTTTCAATTAACTTTAATATATTTAATTAATTTTACCCATTTTTAATTTCCCAAAACAACTCAATTTAATCAAGAACACAATTCATTATATTTAATGTACCCTTCATATGTCTCTATGCTGCAAGAAGGTCCATCCAACTTGATTGGTAAAAACTATCAAAGCCCATGCATGAGATCATGGGGGCCCTAAAATCCCATTTCCTAACCAGTCTCCTTGGACTATGGCAATACCAGGACCAATTGGAACTATTTCCATACCAACCCATTGAATCCTCACTGTTCATAACTCAAGCCTCCATCTTATATCTCAACTATCACCTCTAATACCACTTTGGCATGACCCTCTCCCTCCAAAGATACGCCTACAAGTCTAATAATAAAGAAAGGGAGATAATGATCCCTGGGTCTTACCTCTAGTAGGCCCCGAGTTGGCGACTAGCACTAAGGGTGTACGAATAACAAAATATGTGAGGGATTACCCTTCATAAGGAAACATGATCAAGAGATAAGGTGAATCAAACACAACAACTCCAAGACATATATTTATAAGGAAACACAAAAACCATCCCATAATGCATGTATAAACAGAACTAATAAAAAAATAAATCCTCCAAAGTAAATAACCAAATGTTAAGCTAAACTAGAGATGCAACAATCGTCCCCAGGCCCGGGCTAGTAATGCCCAACACGGTCCCCATAATCATCATGGAAACTTCAATATTGTTTTATGTACATAGGGTGAGCCTATAGGTATACATAGTTGGAAAACCAGAGTCTCTCATGGACATGGGAATGACTCATACTAATTCCCTTGTGATAAAACAACAAAACCAAACAAAAAATATCATGATATAATAACCATCCCAACCTTACCAAGTCATTCCCACCAAGTAACACAATTTAAGTAATATATTATAAAGTAAAGAAAATTGATGATAGGGTACCTCAAACCACACTCCCAATGGTATTTCACCCTCACCAGAAATCATAAATCTTGGAGCTCCCATCCCTTATGTATACCACATCATATCCCGCCCAAACACACCTGTTCCTCAGTCCAGATCCCACCCGTGCACACCTGGGCCTCATAACACATCCTTCCTGCATACAACCGGGCCTCACAATACATCCTGCCCCCACACACCTGGGCCTCACAAAATATCACATCATATCACAACTCATCACATCTCATCCTAAAGACACCTAGGAAAGAACATCGCAACTTATCCTATGGACACATGGGACATCGAATCACAACTCATCATGAAGATACCTGGGATACCACAACCCCCATCAAATACATAAATTATATATTGAAATTCCCTTCTTATAATTATTTTATATGGTATAAACACAAAATAGAACAAAATAAAATCTTTATAAATGTTGAATGAATTAAATAATAAGCATTTATAGAAGTCAAGGAACCTATATAGAAGGAATAGTAACATAAACATTGGAATATTTATGTGACCCTTATGAATAGTAAAATGGCCAATTAAATAGTAACCTCAACAATGAAAATATGAATATAGTTTTTCAATATTATAAGGTAAAATATGATATAATTATATCATAGTATAAGTAAATAAATATTTTAAAAATTATTAATTAAGTGTTGGTATTTTTTAAAGTTATAAATATTTAATTGTGTTTTTATGAATAATTTAATAATTTAAAGTTATTAGTCTTCATAAAACATATTCATAAATTAATATTTTTTTGTTGTAGGATTATAAAATAATTTTATGAGACCATATTTAATTTTTTAATGTGATATAAAATCTGTTATAATTTTAAATCCTTTATTTTTCAAGTAAATAATGTATTTAATTAAAAAACAAAATTTATCATATTTTTAAAATGATTTCCATAAAATGGATTTAATTTTTTAATTTTAAATGCTGAAAAATGGTAAGGTTATATTTTTGGTATTTTTCCAAAATAATTGATTTTTTGATGCATAGTAGAACACGATAATTTATAGTATATATACATTATAATTTAAATACACTATTAATTGAGTCATGACTGATGTAAGAACAATTGGTTATAACTAACATGATCTTATTACTATATTTAGTCTTAAGAATCAACACTATTGCTTGTATTGAGAAAACAATAAACTAATGAATTAAATAATGAGAATACACACCTCTCCTCCACTATAGATACCACACTCAGCAGTAATTCTCCTCACACCTATCAAGCCTTGAACCTCATCCAAATTCTATCCAATAATCTTTACAAAAATCTCCCCCACTACCATGATCTTTTGGTCTTAACAAAAGACCAAAACCAAACCCCTAAGGAAGTTTTCAAGAAGAAGGAATCAAGAGGTAAAACTCTCTTATGTTTTCTTTCAATTAATTATGAAATTCCTTTCATTTATTATTTTCTCCTCATCAAATATCTTATGCTTTCTCCTTTTTTATAAATGAAAACATTTTCCATGAAGTGCCGATTTACCACCTTTGTGGAATATGTGATTTTATATTTCTATTCCATCTTCAAGACTGGTCATGAAACAATTTTTATTGTTGAAAAAGATTATAATATATGTATTATATCTTATGTAATGTTCTAGAATCATTTTTACACAATATATTAATTTATAAAACAAGATAATTTTTTTATGTTCTAAAAAATGGTAAATTAATCTACATAATTACCATTAATGAGTTATCTAATGAATCATACTCACATATGAAAAAATGGAATTTTAATATTTTATGTGTTCATTAATAACATATAAGTTCATTTTGGGACAACTATACTCATTCTACATGATTTTCCATACAAATATACAAGTAAACTGATCATAAAAACCACGGAAACTAATGCTTCTAATCAATGAAGGTGAACCTATTAACCCATCAAAATGGCCATAAATGAACTTAATACGGTTATAATAAAACAAATAATTTTATAAAGGGTTATGTATCTATTAATTAATTAATATAATTTGATTATCCAACACATTAATATCAATTAAAGAAGACCTTCGGACTTAAGGTAAGGGATATCACCCAAACCTCTTTTATTCCTTCATGTTACCCTTTCTCTCTTTTTAACCAAATGAAATTATATTTTATTTTTTATAAAAATCTTATAAATTCTGGGTATATGTTTCAAATTCATGTATCAAGAACATTTCATCCTTCTTTTTTAGGGATATACATGTTTTGAAAAGGTTCCCTAAAAAATTCTTCCCGTTAAGCAGGCCCAATTTAAGGGAAATTTCTAAATTCATACAAATTTTCATGTGTTCTATATAATCTATTTTAAGACAAAATTATTTTTCCAAAATATCTCATTTTATCATGAAAAAATACTTTAGTTCAATTATAATTTTACCCAAAGAATTATGCCTCTTCCATTTTAATGAATCATGAATGTTTTCCCTTACACCGTACTAAAATGTTTTATTTCTAAAGTTTCTTAATCAATACTTTCACTTAAATTTAAAATAACTTATAATGATCTATGAATAATTATATTTATGAATTTCAATGTATTATTTAATTCCTTTCCTTCATGTACACCTTTATGATACACCGATTTATTATGCTCTATGACATGATACACATTTCTTACTATGGACAACCCTTATGTTTACATTTTATTCCTTAGGTATGATTCATCATGTGGAACACATATTCAATTAATTGTTATGATTGGTGGACCCAAATAATGGTCCAATGCTTTGGGTAATATTTAATCTCATGATATGTTATGTGAAACGGTCTTGGTAGTTAGTCTTTACTCGTGATTCATGTGCAATGGTCTTAGTGGTTAGAATTGAATTGTGATCCTCTATTTACAAAGAGCCTTGATTCATGATCCTCTATGTGTAATGATCCTTGACTCATTATAAATTCATGTTTTATGTTTCTTACATATTACTATGAATCCATAATTATATGATTCCATTTATGATTCCTTTTGTTTAACAATGTTCCATGCCTTTATATATCATTATGTTATGCCTCCTAACCCATGTGTTAAGCTTTATTTAAATGTTTATTACGTTACTGGGTTTTTAGATCATCCCTTGGTTCATGTTATCCCCAGTTTATCCTATTTAGATGTAAGGACTCAAAGGAATTTAGAAGCTTATAATGGATGATAAATAAGGAAATTATTTATTTAGTTCCGTGTTTTTAGTTTTATGAACCTAGTCTTCTAAGACACTAGACATTATAATCCTCAGATTGTAATTTATTGTTTAATTATACCTAAAATCATGTAACAATATGTGTAAAAAACTAGGGTATCTATAATTGGTATCAAAGGCAATGTTTATTTATTTTTGGAGACTAGGAATTGAGCAATTTAGTAATAACCCTATAGATAAGACTAAGTATGAGAAAATATCCATAAATTTTGGTTAGTATAGAGTAAGTGGTTTACCACAAAAATACATTCCTATCTAGATAATACAAGTGGATGTGGTTATAGAATAGATGTACCTAGGAGTAACAAATCCAACAAGGTGTTCCAGACCAAACTCAGAGTAACCTGGTACACAACAATGGGCCTTATTGTCCACATTCTTTGACATTCCTAGGGGATATTATTTGGTAAATTCATAATCTCATTATGAACCATCATTAAGGGGAAAAAATTACATAATAATATATGTTGGGAAATATATCATGGATATCCTAGATTGAATCATAAGGAATCACATGTTAGGATATACTTTTTCTTTAAGAGTTTATCCTTAAATGTTTAAATATTCATCTTCATTATTATTAGATAAGTATTCAAGACACCTAATTTCACCTTATTTTTATTAGTTAATGGTGAGAAATAAAAGAACACATTCCAAAAATCAAGGTGATATGTAATGTGATGATTTTCCAAATGAAATTAAAATTATGATGGGAATGGATGCTCAAAACTTTATGAGAGTACATTATCCGCTAGCTCAAGTGATGAATAATAACTTGAATTGTGTGGAGCTCCCTACTTCTCTATGGAAAGAGAAATTTATTATCAAATCATTCATACAAAAAAGGCCTCCCATGGGGTCCCTAATACGTATCTCACCGTACACAGCCTTGTCAAAATGAGGAGGTGGGGGATCTGGGTCCGAAAACTATATAAGTTGCATCTCTCTCACCATTTTTTCAAGCATAGAATCTAAAAAGGATTTATTTTTATTATCAATTGATTTTTTCTTCTCACATATGTCAACCATTAATGAATCTATTTTATCCATTTATTCTATGACACCCATATATTTTAAAGAAATAACATTGTGTTTGAAAATGTATATGACACACAACACTAAGCATAAACAAACAAAAAAGTATCATTATTTAAATTTGAAAAGTAAAACCTATTTTTTGAATTTGAATGTATTAATAGGATTAACCACATTATGAAATATTTGTAAATGTGTAACACAAATTTATTGTTTAATTCTTATGAAATAAGCACACAATTTCTAATAATGTCAGTTTACACTTCAGAAATAAATTTTCTACAAAAATGGTTTTTATTGATTTATATATGAAAATATTATAATTATTTTCGGAAACATTTATAAATTTCAGAAAAAGGATATTATTTTAAAAAGAACATTTCTAAATAATCTTAGAATGATTTTTTTGTATTTTTTTTGAAAATAATGATTTTCCAATGAATAGTAAAAATATCGATATTCATTAAAAACTATATTTTTGTTTCAAGAATTCACAAAATCCATTTTTTTCAATGTAAAATTAGATATATTATATTTTTAAAAATACAATTAATATCATTGGAATCAATTTTATTATAAGGCCCCAGCCTTAAACATTACAAAATCTTGTATTAAGTTAATAATTCACATTTAGGATCTTTTCAGTTTTAGAGATTTAGAGAACAAGGTAACAACTTATATATAACAACATGAATATTACATGTAGACTCCTCCACTCAGTATCCATTTTTTCATAAAATAAAAACTATTTAAATAAAAGAAACATTTTTAGTTCCATGTTTTAAATAGCATGAGTTTTCCTTGATTCCATACTTCACCATATTCCACATTAATTCATGTGAAAAACATTTCAAAAACATGGGATGAGCATAAAAATCTCATAAAGAGATACATAAATATATAAAACAATTAGTTTCTCAAAAAAATATGAAAACCATGAATACATTATCACAACTAATACTTTTCAACTTTTTGAAGTAGTAAATACACTTCACTGAATAAAATATCATTACTTACCCTTTTGTAACCAAAATATTACCATAAACCCCATTGAAATCACACATAACATATAAAATGTAAACTTGGGCATAATTATACTTAAATGGAATAACCATACAATCTAATTTTACAAATCATTCTTACAAATGAAATATCCATATGTCCAACTTTCATACCTAATGTATTGGAGGTTATAACATAATCACTCATACTTGGTTTATCACGGAACCACTCATCAGTTGGTTTATCACGTAGCCACTCGTCAAATGTCTAAGTACCATTATATAATCATCACACATAAAAGATTGAAAATGTCAACATTTTAGTCATAAAAATATCATTTTCAATCACCAGAAATAATTTCAAGATATTGAAATAGTAAATCCACTTTGAAAGCCACTTTCAATATGTAAAAAGGGTATATGGTATTTATTTTCCATTAAAAAACATCATGAATTGTTATGAAATCCAAATATCAAATAATGCTCGCAGTGGCGGAAAGGTCATTATCACCTTGTACATTTAAAAGAAACATTCATGTTTTCAATTAGTAAAAATCTACGTATAAAAATATTCCCTTTGAATGAAATTAAAATTAAAAGGGTTTTATACACTGTATAATGGCGAGTCGTGTATAAATCAAATTATGTCTCAAAGAAAGGAGATTGAGACAAAGTCCATTACCACATGTATGCCTAGACTCATTCATTCTTTAATATCCTGAATAATAAAATTTTATTAATTTTTACATTCTCCATAACCTTTTTCAAGTTTATTATTCCTGTTATATCACTTATTATCTTGTAATAACAATTAGTTAATTATTTGAGTTCATATCATAAATTTTCTTAATGTTCGGAGCTTGAGTATAAAATAAACTTGTTATAATTATAAATTGTCCATGTGGTAAAACTTCCATCATCTCTAGAATGATATTCATTATTTATATATCATATATATCATATATTTTTGGTATATATGTATTTATAATAGTCCATATCATTTGGATATAAGAAATGAAATGACCCATTCATAGAGACGATAAGCCGTACATACGCATAAACACTGCGTTCATTTCTTTTTCATACTTCAAGGAATGAAAAAATGATAAAAAGGTATATTATAATTACCATATAATGTATATGTTATATATGTTGCATAAGTTCATCAATTCCATCCATTATATGTTCCATTTATATCATGAATGAGTCATATGACTTTGAGGGTAAGTTAGTCTGCATTTCCTCAAATGAAATTATAATATTTATAGAACATTAAAAGCATAAAGGTAAGTTATAAAAGGGAATTAAAACATCCTAGAGATAAAATAAATATCATATATATCATATATAATTACAGTTTCACCATAATGGTCACCATAAAAGGTATGTTCTAATGTCTTCTTCCTTTACTTTCAACTGATGCTACCTTGACCCTAAATCAATCTTCGAAAAATACCGATCTCCCTAGAGGTGATCAAGAAAATCATCGATACGAGGCAAAAGAAACTTGCTCCTAATAGTGATATTATTAATGGCTCTATAATCAATCCAAAGTCTTATTGAAAAATCTTTCTTTTTAAAAAACAAGACCAAATCACCCCATAGTGATGTGCTAGGTCAAATGGAGCCATTATTTAACAACTCATGCAATTATATATTTAACTCTAAAAGTTCAATTTTAACCATTCAATAAGGGGGTTTTGAAATTGGATTTGCATCAGGAACTAAATCAACTGTAAATTCAACTTCATGATTAGGTATAATACTAGGAAACTCATCTAAAAAACATCAAGATACTCATTTACTACTGGAGCATAATTAATCTAAACAATTTATTTTTTCAGAAATATGTGAAAGGTAACATTGATTCCATCATTAAATAGTCTCTCACCTTCCGGATATGTTATCAGAGATAAGGTTTCATTCTTGCACAAAAGTATAAATTCTTTCTGAAAAGAAACCTCTTTAGCTCTACAGTCAATCTTAGCATGGTAAATAGAAAACCAATCCATTCCCAAAATAACATAAAACTACATTGGAGGCAAAACAACATGGTTTTCAGGAAAATTATTTCTACAAATAAGGATAGGAATATTCTTAAAATTTATTTTTGCCTGAAAAATTCCCCAGGTATTTTTACCATAAGTTCTAGATTCATTTATTAAGATGGAATTCCAAATTTACCTAAAAATTTCTCAGAATTGAATGAATGTGCAGACCCTGAATCAAACAACACATTGTCTTAATCTAAAAAACAAACAATGTACTTGATACCACTTCATTTTATGGCCCCACATAAACTATAGTAGTAGCAAAATATTTTTCCCCACCATTCTTATTTTGATCTATCTAGTTTCCACCCAGGGTAATCAACTTTGTACCCACATTGGCATAATGCTCAAACTCATTGAAACTAAAACATCTTACCACTGTATTTTCATTGAATGCATGATCATATTACATATAGTTATGAGCAATATGACCAATAATACCACACAAGAATCACTTTCCAGATTTTGAGAGAAATTCTCCAGGATGCTTTTTACCAAACTTCTCACAAGATGGAAATTTAATTTTCTTACCTCCAGACTTCTTTGATTAATTATTTCCCTTTTCCTGCCAACTGGACCTCTTCTTTTTCTTGCTCTCATAGAACACCGGGTCATAAAAAAACTCTATTTCTATATTCTTGACACATCTGACAAGTTTCTAATATCTTTTGAATTATTGAGAGGGTAATTCTCTTCGATATCATAACATCATTCGTGAGTAAAATAAATATATATTACTATCAAGATATCAGATGACATCTGGAGCATACCTTTCCAATCAAGTGTACTTTTCTTTATAAGTAGACACCGAGTCATCCTCATTCCTCAATTCCAATAATTCTTTCCATCCTTAGTCGAATCACCTTAGGAAATGTTTTCTCAAGATACATACATTTGAATTATTCCCAAGAAAGTTCATCAATATCATCACTGTCCCTGATATTTTTAACCATAAAAAAACATTGATCTACTTCTACTTTAAAATGATAAATAGAAAGACTAAAATTTTGAATATCTATACAAACCATGACATCTAAAATCTTTTCCAGTTCTTTGATCCACCCTTCAACTTGAACAGGATTAGATGATCCTCTGAATGATGGGGGATGTTGCCTCATGAAATGATTCACTATAGACATGTTCTTTTGGGGTTGATCTGGTTGGTATCGTGCATGTATACACCATTTACATCCTGAGTCAACTATCCCATCACTACAAAGAATATTTTAGTTCTGATTCTAACCATCTCAGGATGCTGATTTGGAAGGTTATTCTCATATGTATGCCTTCCCATCACTACTGCCCTGTTTTTTATAGGGTTGACCATTCTGAACAAACATATATTCGATGAAGCAACATGGTAATCTTTAAATTCTACATCATTTAAATTGGACTATAATCTAAAAATCATTTATGGATATACTCTAAAAAAGTTATAACTCTTAATCTTTTCTAAAACGACCTCTAATACCAACTATAAGTCCACAACCATAAAATCGCATAATCCGGAATTAAGTTAATAATTCACATTGAGGATCTTTTCAGGTTTATATCTTCAGATAATTAGTTTGTAACTTATATATAACAACTTTAATATTACATGTAGAAATTTGTACTCGGTATACTTTTTTTTCATAAAATAAAAACTCTTAAAAGATAAGAAACATGTTTAGTTCCTCATTTTAAAGAACATGAATTTTTCCATGATCTAATAATTGACCCTATTCCAATTTAATTCCTATGAAAAACATTTCAAAAACATGGTATGAGCATAAAAATCTCATAAAAAGATACACAAAGAAGTAAAACTGTTAGTTTTTCAAAACAACATGTAAACCATGAATACTTTATCATAAGTAATACTTTTCTCCTTTATAAAGCTATAAATACTCCTCACTGAATAAAAGATCATTGCTTACCATTTTTTAATCAAAATATTTCCATAAAACCCATATAAATCACACATAACATATAAAAGGTAAACTTGGGACATAACCATACTTAAATTGAATAACCATATAATCAACTTTCACAAATCATTCTTACAAATGAAATTGTCATGTGGATGATTTCCATACCCAATTCATTGGAGGTTATAACGTAACCACCCATATGTTTTTTATCAAAGAACAATCCTTTATTTGGTTTATCACGTAACCACTCATCAAATGTCCAAGTACCATTATATAATCGTCACACATAAACAATTACAAATATCATAATTTCAATCATAAAAACATCATTTTCAATTAAAAGAAAGAATTTCAAGATATTGAAATAGTAAATCCACTTTTAAAACCATTTTCAATATGTAAAAATGGTATATGGTATCAATTTTCCATTAAAAACATCATGACTTGTTAAGGAAGCCAAATATCAAATAATGCTCACGGAGGAAGAAAGGTCGTTGTCACCACGTATGTTAAAAAGAAACATTCCCTTTGTTCTTTAGTAAAATGAAACACAGAAAATAATTCCCTTTGAATAAAATTAAATTTAAAAGGGGTTTATACATCATATAAAATCATGTCATGTATAAATCTAAATATGCCTTAAAGAAAGAATATTGAGACAAAGTCCCTTACCTTATATCCGACTTGAATCGCTCATTCATTAATTTCCTGAATAATAAACTTATGTTAATTTTAAAATACTTAAGAACCTTTTAATGTTTTTTATTCCATTCATATCACTTATTACCTTGCTATAACAATTAGTTAATTAATAGAGTTCATATTAGACATTTTTCCGATGTTCACAACTTGAGTAAAATATGAACTTGTTATAATTATAAATTGCCCATGTGGTCAAAAGTCCATTATCTCCAGAATGAATTTCATGATTTAGATATCATATATATCATATATATAGAATATATATGTATTTATAATAGTCCATATCATCTGGATATAAGAAATTATTTGCACCATTCATGGAGACGGTAAGCCGTACGTATGCATGAACGCTACTTTAATTTCTTTTTCATATTTAAAGGAACGAAAAATAAATGATAAATAGGTATATTATAATTCTATTATAATATATATGTTATATATGTTACATAAGTTCTTTAATTCCATCCTTTATATGTTCCATGTATAACATTGATGAGTCATATTACTTTGAGGGGGTGGTAGTCCACACTTCCTCAAATGAAATTATTGTATTTATAGAACATGAAAATCATAAAATGAGAATTAAAGTATAATAGAGATAAAATAAATATCATATATATCATATATAATTATATTTTCATCATAATGGCCACCATAATAGGTGGTAGGAGAATATTGAACAATCATCGTTTCGTGAGGCAGTAGTTCACCATCCACAGAAACAATATGTTCTATACCCATTAGACAGAGGCATGTGTATGTTTAGTTTGAATAATTCTTATAAAAAACCTAATATGTTTAGGATACTGGTGTTTTTATGTAAACAATTAATAATAAGATAATAGGGAGTAGGGAAGGAAAAATATTCGAAAGGAACTTGAGAGAAGACATTACTTCAAATCAGGTAACTTCTTTTGATTTGAGCCAAAGGGATTTCATGAATTGTCATATTCCTAGGTTAAGGCTTATAAGAGGAAGGGAGGGATGTTGGGAGCTTAGTTTTTTAGAGTTTGGATGATCCAAGGGGGCTTGATTGGTGTGAGTAAGGGTTAGATGTGGTGTCCTTTTATATAAGAGAAGAAGGGAACTTTAGGAATATTTTCAAGTATTATTTTATTATAATATTTTTCATATTATAATGACTACAAAGTGATATATTTCAATGATAAGACGAGTATGGGTCAAAATACACTCTTCCAATCGGTTTTATACAAGTTTAGCTCACAAAAAGTAACCTTATCTTTTAGCTTAAACCCTCAGTAAACTTATATAACTCAAACCATGTCTTATTGTATATTCATAATATATGGTTACCGTAGTTACTATAAAATGCCAAGAAAAACAAAAAATGTATCCTTAATGACATTTTTAACATAATATATGTCAGTTTTCCAAATATTATAATTTTAGGACTATTATATCATTTAATAAAATATTAATTGATTTAAAAACTCATTTTTGTCAATTTTTATACTATTCATATCATGAATTTTTTAAAAATTCAAACAACTTGATTCATTTGAAAACACTTCATTAATTCAAATATAGAAGTCATAATCATCCTTATAATTAGTGTGTGGCATAACACATTTCAAAATAGTTTTATTTTAATTTTTATAATATCATTTATTTAAAATATTCATTAACAAGGTAATCACTACATCACCATTGTATCAAAAATATATTTATTTATTTGATGTCTAAAAATTATAAATAAAATACCATGATGTATGAAATTATTTTACCTTTCTAATTACTATTTATTTTAGAATAGATCACTTCTATAACCCAATATAAAAATTGTTTTAGTAAAGATACATGTTTTGGTTATATTTTCCTTAACATTAAATTAAAAGTAATTAAATGTCATTTTCACACACAAGTGGCTCCATGGGGGCCTAAAATTGACCCAAAGATATCCATGGTCGGATATATCTCATAAAATATGGTTAGGACATGTGTTAGGATAATTTTATATTATTTTAATATTAATTTTTACCCTTATTTACCAGATTTACCCTTTAACCATGGAAAATATAATATTTACTGAAGTTACGATTTATAATGTATAAAAGTAAAAGGTACATATTTGCACAATTTGGAACTCTAGATTCCAAATATGGAATCCATTTTTATAAATTCAAAATGTAGAAGTTGTATAAATGAATTTAAAATTAATTTCCATTTTCAAAACCAAAAATCATTTTTTAAGAAGTAAAAACTACCAAAAATATTGACATGTGTTTATGTCCAATTTCAAAGTGAAATTACTTAAAATGAAAAAACATTTGTTTAAATGATAAAAATATAATCTAATTACACTTTAAAACCAATTAAAAATATAATCTTACTATATAAATAAATTAGATGGAAACATAGTTTTGACTTAAAGTGCAGTATTTTTCACTATTTATTAAAAAGTGTACTTTATCATAAAAATACAATGAATTTACCCAAAGTATATTTTGATGTCATAATTCTAAATAATAAGTATATTTTTTTAAAATGGAACATATAAAAGTGAAAAAACTATATTTAAAAAGGGTTCTTCATAAAAGGTGGTAAAACTACCTTTTTAAAATATTAGATTATTTATGCTTAAAATTGGACTCATTCTAATTTTAAGCTTCTAACCATTATTGGATAAATGTAAAAACTTTTAACAAACATGTTTAATCATAATATGGTTTGTTCAGTTCATTCCCTCCAATACAACAACTAGGCATTAAAAACCATTTAAAATAATAATATTATATTATTATTTTTCAGTATGACTCAGCCTTGTGTGCAACATGAGATTTCGAAGAAACTCACTATTGGGTATGGGGTACACCATTGAACATAGCCTCCCCTTTAAAGTAAAATTACAATTTCATTCACGAATTTTAATAAATATGAAAATTTCATATTCTTTATTTACCTAGGATGTTACATTTATGGTTGTATTTTATATAAAAATATTTTATACCTAAAAAAGATTTTTTATGGATTTTTTTTCATTGCATTTTGTGTTTTTATATTAAATTAATTTTTTTCCATTTATTGATATTTAATCATGAGAAATGGATTCCATATTTGGAATCACAAGGTCGAAATTTCTTAAATATGTCCCTTCTATTTTTGGTTATATGTATAGTAATAATAGTAAATAATTTTCACCATGGCAAGGGTAAATCGGGTAATTAAGGATAAAAATAATATAATATAGACTAAAAAATAAAACTAAAACTTTCCTTAATTTCATTTTATTAGTAAATTTCATCAATAATCATCTAATATTCTAATATATGACCCTTTTCCATTTGAGCGTGATTTTGACATTTATATAATTTTATATAAAGGAAAGTAAAAAATGTCATTCTCTTTGTTTTATTACCTCTTAATTTTTGACATACGGATAAATCGAGGATATGTTTGGATGTGAATATTTATTTGAAATATAAATAGTTTTTTATGATTTTAATTTATTTTTTATTTTTAGGGAAGAAATAATTACCTTTAATGTCTAAGAAATTCCAATAGATTATTACTGCAATTAATAGAAAAATAAAATAAATAAATTTAAAAATGTTCAAAGTAATATAATTTGATTTAATTATTATGTTACGAGATTTTTTAGATAAAAATTAAATATTATATATTTTTAATGTATTATATTCGAATTCCATTATTTATATTTTTTTAATACCATATTAAATGAATAGTTTGAAAAATGATATTAATGTTTTTTATAATAAAAAATATTTTATTAAATAATTTAAAATTAATGAAAATCATATAGTCAATCAATTTATTGGAATTTATTCTAAAATATCGACTATTATACAATTATGGTCTAATTTTTATTTTATAATATCCATATTGAACCCTAAAGAGTAAAAACATCATTATTGTAGTAATTTTCAAAAAAGGTTAACGTGGGTTGAAACAAAGAGATAAGTGTTGAAGACTTATTTAAACATGTAAAAAAATTTATTGGATGAAATTATTTCGACCCACTATCATCCTGTCTAATAATTATATCAGTTTTCATCCTTTTTCTATGAAAATTAATTTATATTAATTTAATATTTTATGTCATTCCAAGAGTGTCCATCCCTTCATATATAAAAGGGCATCTGTTCTTCTTATTTCATCACAGTTAAATACAATTTAGCTTATACTGTACCTAAAAAAAATACATTACTAACATGTCTCTTCACATTCTCAAGGTATTATTTTGGTCATTATATTAAACTTTGAGTTCTTAAGGTGACAAATTAAGGTTGTTTAAATAAGAGGTATAATTTTTAACAAAATGTTTTAGTTTTAGTTATTTTTATACCAACTTAAAATATTATTCAAATATTATTAACTAATAATAATAGTATATTCCATTTAATAATATTGTAATATGTTAATTTCATAACCAATATCTAATCTTCTCTTTTATAAAATGAAAATTGAATCTATCAGTCTTTTGTACGGAGGACTACAACCTTGTGAAAAAATGTAATTTTTTCCATCACCTCTACTCATGGTTGTTTATAATTATATATTTAATGTATAAATATGATATTTATGAAATAAGTATCATTTTATAAGATAATATATCATCAATTTTCTTATTTTTCTATTTATTCAACAATGATACTATCGTTTATGTGTATATAAGAAATACCACATCCATGAAGTGATGTGATTCAATTTTCATCAACGAAACACATATAAAATATATATAAGTTTATTTTAAGAAATAATATTTTATATATGATATAATTATAAGTCTATAAAGATAAAATAATAATAACCTTCTTTCCATAACCATCACTGAAAAATGTAAACGTTACTCATGTGTACGTATGACCAATTGTCTCCATGATTGTAACATAGTTCATCTTTAATAAACATATTTAATGGTTGGTTTTAAAGGTATAATTAATGTCCAAAAATTAAAATTATTTCATTATTATTATTTTGAATATTATGGAATAATTATATCTTTTACCATATTCATCATACTGGAGTTGTTTTACAATAATCAACCGAACATCCTCAAAACACATGACATGGAATTAACCGATTAAGAAATTATATATTTTCTAAAAATAAATGAAACAAGATGTTTTAATTAAAATGGATTTAACCTATAAAAACTTTTCTAAGAAATAAAATAATGTATATATGTTTATCATACTAGAGATAAATGACATATACGATAATTCATTACTCAATGTAAGGAATTTGATATCAATTTCCTTTTATTGAAGAATATTTTAATGTTATGACCTAATTTATTTTATACAGTGTATATAATTACACTTTTACATGTTATATAATGAATCCTTTATTATTCAGGGTATTTTGAGTTATAATTCTAATTATTTCATCAAATTGGATTTGAATTGAATGTTTCTATGTGATAAGGGGTTTCTTAACTAAATATCCATTTTCAAGGTTATACTTCAACCTCATTAAATCTGTTATCCCATATTTATGATAGAAATATAATTTAATTATATTGTGTTTTATTTCCACTTTTTTCTTCATATTTACTTTTTTTTACAAAGATTCACTTCATTTATTAATTCCCACTTCAATGATACGATTTTATAAGTGATTTATAGTCTCACTTTAATTTCTAGGAAACATATGCCATATTCACCACTCGTTTCATTTATGTGGCATATATACATCCACTTTGACATGTTATATCATGAATATACTTCTTTTTTATGATATATAATGATTCATTTTAAGTAATTCATTAATGGTTATTATGATAAAAAAGTTATGAATTTGGTAAGGGTTTTAGGTTACAATATCATTAGTTATTGAGATTGATTATGATTGAGTTTATTATAATGAAATTATAGGGGGTTTTAACACCTACAATACAACAAACTCAAAATTAGAACGTACTTTAAAACATGGATGAGAGAGGGGTGGGAATCAAATGGCTCACAGTAGGAACTGGAGGGGGGGGGGGAAAGGGGTGTTGGTATTTTAAAAAACCAAAAAAATATTACAAGAAGGTTTAATAAAACTGCCCTCTAATGTGGCTCATTTAAAGGGTTTAAAACCCCCCTAGTAATTTGTTTGTCAAAAATAGGCTGATTATTTTTTAAAACCACCTATAATATGAATTATTTGTAAGGGGTTAAAAACCCCTCAAAATTGGCCCAAAATAGAGTACGTTTCAACAAACCACATCTAATATGGCTCATATAACTCAATTAGTGGTGGTTTCTAACCACTACTAATTTGATAGATAAATTAGAGGGGGTTAAAACCCCTTTTAAAATGAGATTTTTGGGTGAAATTAGAAGATATTTTAACCACTTATAACATAAATGCTGCAAAATTAGCCATTATTTTAACAACATTTCCTCAAAAATTCCTCTAACTATAGTAGGTGTTCACATTAGCGACAATTCCTCATAACCTCCACTAATGTGTTTCGAGTATATTATAATCCCTTCTAAACTAAAAAATAACCCCCTCCAATTTTGTAATCTTTTTGTAGTGCCACATAGTCTTGGGAACATTTCTAACCACACTCACATCCTTAAGAAATTATTAGGAACATAAATACAATAAGAACTATATGGGGGACAAGGGGTGTTGGTATCTTAACAAACAAAATAAATTATTAGAGGTGGTTTTAATAAAACCACCTCTAATATGTATCATTTAGAAGGGGTTAAACCCCCCAGTAAATTGGTCTTAAGTTGTGGGGTTTTATCTAATAAAACCACCTCTAATAGTGGAATGGGTTCACTACCCATTCCATCATTTACTTGGTCAAGGTTCACCCCAGATAATATTATATTGGACAAAGTCCCTTACTGATCTAGGTTCACTCCCCATTTCAATCATTAGTATGTAATGAGATATAAATCTTTAAATAACTAATTTGAAGGATAAATAATTTTCATCCCCCTTATCCATATAATTAAAACCCTAGATAAGTGTTCCAAAAGATAATAAAACTTTCATTATATCATTATTTCATAACCCAAAGAAAGGAAAATGGTTTCATAAACATTTCATCATTTCATCATAACCCATAGAAAGTAAATGTGTTTTGTAAACATATCATCATCATAATCATAAACCATACAGATAAATTGGATGGAGTATATCATTGTATCATATACCTAGTAAAACATTTATAACATAAAAGGATTCTATCATAGTTAAAATTACTTTAAAATACCATTGTAATATTTCTGGAGGAAAATACAATTATCATTTTAAAATAAATTATTTAAAACATAAATTATTTAAAAATATTATGGAAAAATTTTTACTTAAAAATAAACATGGAAACATTTAAAGTAATATTAAAAGATAGTAATGTTCATGATGGTGGGATGATCTGTTTATGTTAGATATGTTGAATGAAAACATTCCTTTCACACCATTATAAAAAGTAAAAAATTACTTGCTTGAATAATTTTTTTTTTAAACTTTGTAAATAAATTAAAAGGTAGTGAAAATGAAAATTTTCAAACATTTAAAGCATAGGTAATAAATTTCATAAATCAATTTTGATGACTATGGACATTGAATAAAATATTCAATTACCAAAGAGTAAATAAGGTCAGATTTTATTTAAAAACATTTTTCTAGATAATTTTAAGTACCAAGTAGTGAAAAATGGTAATAAAACCTAGAATATATAGAAATAACCATAGTATACAAAAATAGATTTTTTTTTAATTTTAATATCCATATAATTTCCCTCAATGAGAATTCAGCATATACAATTCTGAAAAGAAAGGAGATAACAACATAATCTCCTACCACAAGTTCCATCTGGCTTCTTATGAATTAAAATATTCTATATAATAAATATGGATTTATTATAACTAAATTAAATAAAAATACTAATAGTTAATTTACAATTAACTATTCCATTATAATTTCCAATTATCATATTATTGAAAATTCTTCCTTAAAATGGACATTTAGGTGAAAATCTATACGTTTTCCAACCATATTTCAGTTCAATGGCTATGGTAATTTCAACTTGGCCATGGTTTCATAATCTCCAAAATTTTAATAATGATATTTTTTTAATACTAATTCATTATATATACTTTTATAATTATTTATATAAAGAGGTGATGAATAACAAATCACATCATCGCGTGTAGGTTGTAGTCCATATGAAAAGTGGAAAGGTAAGAAGGTATATAATAAATTATAATTTTATAAGAATAATTATGTAATAAATATCATATAAATACATTAAATCCATTATAATAATCTAATATTTATTACTGTGACGGAAGATGAATTATATCTCTATGTGGAGATGGTAATCCACACATACACATGAGAAATAGTTTTATTTACCATTTGATGAGATGGTGGTAGAAATGTTTGATACATAGTCATAATTAAAATTAATTATATTTAAGATACTGAATTAGTTTTTTATAATGGATACCATAGATTTATTTTAGTTATAAGAAGTAATAAAACAGAAAGTAATTAGTTACGAGTTATACATCTTTGTTGAGAATCCTACTTTGGATTTGACCTTAATACAAGAAAGAATGATATAATGATAAAACCAAGAACATCAAGACAAGTGAAGATATGTTATTAATGTATTATTATAGGTATTTTGTTATATATAAGTCTCATAGAGTGTGATGTAGAGAGAATAAGTTATTTCCTTTTATAAGGGAGCTAGAGGGAACACTTGGATTTTTTCAAAAGAATAAAATATAATAATATATTTCTCATGAAAATTGGATAAAAAATAAATAAATATTCAAATATATTTAGTATATGGTATAAATATAATCATTAAATTTCATGAACCATCCTAGAGGGGTTTGTGTCGTGACTCCCCAAGACCGCCTCCAATAGGCCAGGGGATAGTGACTAGCACCCAGTAGGAATATCACAATCATGAGAGACATTACCAATGTACCTGTACACACACAAACACATAAAATGATGAAAGTAATAAACTATGTAAACCATGGATGTAAACCACTAAGAATAACACAACCAAGTTGAAAAATAAGTAATGTACAATAGGTTGACCCGAGCCAAAATACAAGACCACCAAAAAAATGTCAATAATGCAAAAACTAAAGCTCATCTGATGAAAAACCTACTTGAAGGGTTCGTGAAGGGAAGATGAGTGAAGACATAAGAGTATATCATGCCTATCTAATCTCAATGGGTGCCACTCAGTCCTGGACCACCTAGGTCTATATCTAAACGCCGATAGTCTACAGAAGACATGAAACATGCGTGCAATCATTGTGCTGGGGTGAGTAAAATAGTAATCAATAGGAAGCCCCAAAACCAAAAAGGGAAGACAAAAAAATAACATGATAAATATAGTCAGCATACATAGGTAGAAGTATAAATCATGAAAATTATGATTGATAAACATAATCACAGAACACTCAGCATTGATGCAACACCTTATCCTGATTAGACTCTCAGCCCTGATGAGTCACTTAGACCTGAGGAGTCACTTAGAACAGATGAGTCACTTAGACTCGATGATTCACTTAGACCTGATGATTCAATTATACCTGGAGAGACTTACTATTGAAGTCATGTATACATCGAGCCACATAGTCTCCACATCATAGCTAGACACATGATTCATCTCGTAGTGCTCTAATTTAAGGAGAAACTACTCCTCAGGCCAATGTTTTTTTGTCGAATTCCTCAAAAATACACTTATAGTATCTCAAAATTAACATCTCATCTTGAGGGTCACAATACCACAAATGGCTCGTCAAATAGACCTATGGTTTGAAATTTATGGGCAATCTAGTGAAAAGGGGATGGTTGGACCTAGGTCTGGTCCAACCCGACCTGTTCGCGTCTAGGACTACATGAACTGAACATGCCTAACGTCCAGGACCATTGGGCCAATGGACCATGTCCCACAGTGTTGCGGGACAGTGGATCGATGTTTCCTTGCCCGACCTACCAGCATGGGCCGGTTCGTCCAGCCGAGCATGGAGGCTGCCGCACCCCTCCCACTTGGAATACATGGTTGAGCGACCACATCGCCTGGGTCAATGAGGACCAGCCGTGTGTCCAGATTTCACCCATAGGTCTCCCATATGATGCTGTTTGGGGAACCACATCTTTCCGGAAACATAGGCACCTCAACCACCAGTCACCGAGCTGGCGATCGTCTGCTGCCGGGTGGCCACGCCGTCGCTGGCGACCCTCCTTCCTCGGGTCACCATCATCTCTGTGGTGGCCCATTTTCTAAAAGTTGAGCACCCTTGAGATCTATGGGTCACATTATCCAACTACATATGCTCGAAATTGTCTCTTCATATATCCAAGGTCTGACCACATTCAGAACCTCTTAGAATGAATATGATGTTACCATGATGGTTCGTCGACAAAGAACGCACGAGAGAGAGAGAGAACCATGAAAAAACAAGTAATGAATGCCTTCCTTGTTAGTTCAGCCTCTGTTCATCTCATTAGAAAAATAAGAAGTAAATCTTATGGTTAACTACTTAGGTGAACCCCCTTAAAATTCCACAGGAAACAATATCTATCCCACACGAATGACCGATCCGCAGATTAGGCTTTTAGTGGTTGATCCAATTTCATCATTTAGAATGAAATAATGGGGGAAATAAAATAACATATATATAAACCCCAACCTATGATTGGATTTTCTACTGCCATGGATTCATTTTCGTTGATGATCTGCTGAAGAACGATCTCGACCCATGCCTCTTTCGTCGTTGGTGACATCCTTCAAAGAGGAGGGGGTGTTCATCAACATTATACATCCAGATCCTTTAGGAATTATACCAAGATCATGACCCTAATCTCCTATCCATGGAAGGATAATAATTGAAGAAACACATTTCAACATTGCTATTATGATTAGTTGTAGCATCACCACACTATTTTATTTATGAATTGAAACAACTGACTCTTCACTGCATTGCAGCGTTGCAACAACATATTTAAAAAAATAAAATAAAATAACACCATAAGTTTTATTTTATTTTTTCTTTAAAAAATTTAGAAATTAAACTTTTCCCTTAACTCATTCCAGTCGTGGTTAGACCCCTCCTAAGGGGAAGTCACCATTCCAGAAACAATGGTTCCCTCATATTTTTTTATCTAGGAACTTGTTTAGAAGTTACTAAAACCACACATGAGCGCCTAAAAAAATGTTCAAATATTTATTTCTGGAACCTTGAGCCTTAGAATCACATGTCACCTCTGCGCCTAGCTTCAAAATAATCCATTTAATTATTTTAAAAATTAACATTTAAATTATGGGACATTACATTCTCCCCACCTTAAAAATTTATGTCCCCGAATTCCAAACCAAGGGATCAATACACAAATTGGGATACTGAGCATGAATATGAGCCTCCTGCTCCCATTTTCTCTTATAGAGATTATCATGATACCACCGAAAGTGTACTAGAGGAATCTAATGTCCATGAAGGAACCACTCAGGTTAATCTCTTATCCCCACCGAGAACTCCGCAAACATCACCCCATCATCAATGTCCAGTTCGCCTCAGTCGATTATGTGTGATGGGTCGTGGACGTACATCCTAATCTAAGATATGTGAAAGAAATAATGAAATAAATGATTCTATGGGGGAATAGTTAGGCAGTACACCACCTCATCAACTCTACTCCGAATCTAAAATGGGCCAATGAATCTCAGAGACAAATTGCTACCCTAACCAAATCTCTACAATCCCTATCAAGGTGAGACCAGAAGAAACATATGGTCTCCCTCCTTGAACTCCAAGGGCCTCAATATTTGGTCATAATATGATTTATTCATTCCCTGTGGAGTCATCATCAACTCCGGGATGACATGAACCTTCTCAGTGGTAGCCTACACCAACTCTGGATCCATGAGTGCTAAATCCAATGGGTCTGTCCAGTATAGCGGTGACCTAGATGGTCACCCATACAGAACCTCAAATGGTGTCATACGAATGGTGGATTTGTAGATATTTTTTTAATGAAAAATATACCAGTGGTAGGTGATATTACTAACTAAAACCAAAGTTCAGGATGCAAGAATGTAGGATATCCTCTATAACTTGGATGGTCCTCTCTATATGGACATACATTTGGGGATGAAACGCCATGCTCAAGCGCAAATGAGTCCTGAACACCTCCTACAATCCCCTCAACAAATAGGATGTGAATCAAGCATCATGTTATAAAATGATCTTTAGAGGCACCTTGTGAAGTCAAAATATCTCCGGATTATAGAGGTATCATAAGCTCTCTACCAAACCCTACTCCAGGATGGGAAAGAAAGTGGGATGAAATGGTGAGTCAGTCTTCAATCGTCCAGATGGTATCATTCCCTTTGGACTAATGGTAAACCTATCAAGGTGTACATCAATATTCCATTACATTTTCAATTTTGAAGCTCAAGAGCCTGAGCCAAGCCTACTAGAACCTGCTGCTCTACCTTCACTTTCTGACATGTGAAGCACTGAAAAAGAAACTCTTGCACTGCCTTCTTCATCCCCAACCACCAAAACTAACTTCAGAGATCCTAGTACATCTTTTAGACACATGGATGTAACATCAAAGGGGATGTGTGAAACTCCCTCAAAACCTCCTCTAACAACGCTACTGGTACAATGGTTCACCCTTTGAAAAGGTAGACATTCTCCACACCTTAAGGGGATTTCTCTATGGATAAATAATAATGTTGGGTCTCACTGTCAACATCCCCAAGCTATGCCTCTCTAAATAGTTATAAGAGTATATGAGGGACACCGTAGACTAGAGGTAAGCTACTCCATCACCATCCATAAGGGATATCTGCATCGCGAAAAATTACTTCGTCCCCTCACTCGACAACTGCATGCTAGTTCTCAAGCTGAGCGCGTCTGCCACGATGTTCACCTTACCAAGAGTATATACAAGTTCAAAGTCATAATCTTGTGGGAAATATAGCCACCGCCTCTGTCTCAAGTTCAGGTCCTTTTGGGAGAATATATACATGAGACTTTTGTGGTCAGATTATATGGAAAATTGCTCACCTATTAAGTAGTGCCCTGACATCTTCAATGTGAAGACTAATACGGCTAGCTCTTGATCATGGGTCACGTAGTTCTACTCATTATTCCTCAACAATCATGAACTGTTAGAAATCACTTATTACCCCTACATGAGGACACAACCCAGTCCAATCCCTGATGCATCATAGAAAACTACATACCTAACTCCCTCATCAGGTAGTCTCAAGATGGGGGTGCTCTTCAAACTTCACATAATGTCCTAGAAACTGTTCTGGAAATTATCCTTCCATAATAAGGGTTTTCCCTTCAATGTCAAAGCCGATAATGGTTCTGATACCTTGTAAATGTCAGGTATGAACCTCCAGTAGTACCCAACCACACCCATGAATCTCCACCCCTCAATCATGCTCTTGGGTGGCTCCCAAGAAAGCAATGTATCTATATTCACTGAATCTACTACAAATCCAACTTCTAAAATGATTTGTCTCATAAAGTGGACCCCCTTAATCTAGAAATGACCCTTTGAGAGATTCCCATAATTCTGGTGCTCTCAGAGTGTCTCCAGGACAATCTTCAGGTGTGTCCCATGGTCCCCCTTAGATTCTTAGTACACCAGGATGTCATCAATGAGGACCACGATGAAACGGTCAAGGTATGTTTGGAAGATCTTGTTAATGAGTCCTATGAACACTATATGGGAATTGGTCATTCCAAATGGAATTACTAAGAACTAATATAGGCCATACCATCAACTGAAATCCATCTTTAGTATATCCTCATCTTTTACACAAAGTTGATGATAGCCAGAGTTGAGTTCTATCTTAGAGAACCACCTCACTCCCTTCAGCTGATCGAAGAGGTCATAGATTCTTGGAAGTGGATATTTGATCTTCAAAGTCACCTGGTTCAGGAATCGGTAGTCCACACATTTTCTTAAGCTCTCATATACCTTATTGAAAAACAATATTGGGGTTTCCTTGGGTGAAACAAAAGGCCTCATGAATCCCTTCTTCTCCAGGTCCTCTAGTTGTACCCTCATCTCATAAAGCTCCACGGGAGCCATCTAATATGCCTATGTGGATATGAGTGACGTCCTGGGGTATAGATCAATTCATAAGTCTACCTCCTTATAATGAGTTTGTCCTAGAACTTCATCTAGAAGGAAATCCTCATATCCATCCACCACTATAAGAAATTGGGGGCCCACCTCATCCACTATACTGAGGGTCATTCCAGCCAACTGACATGTGATCAGCTACACCCTCCTACGTGTGAGTCCATCCTATACTGCTTGTGTCTTACTTTCACAGATAAAGGGGAACCTAGTCTCATCTCTACGGACACACCACAATTTGTGCCTAAAACAGTCAATCAGAGTGTGGACTGTGTATAACTATTTTATACCCCAAATGATGTCATAATGCCTCAATACTTCACTAAGAAATCCCAGATGAGGCTATCAGCTCCAAGAGAAATCTCACACTACCAAAACAAGGGTGTGACCATCAAAATCCCCTCCCATAGGAGTCTATAAGAATAAGGATCGAGTTAACAACTCTAATAGAATCTTTGAGATCCAAACAAGGTCCTTGGTAAGGAAAAAGTAACTAGAACCTGTGTATATAAGAACTTATTTTTTGGTGGGGAATCCATATAACATAACTCTAATCATCTATGGAGCATATGGAACAAAACTCTCTATCACCTGATGTGGGGCCTATCCCTATCCACCAGCTCTCGGAGCATCTGATGGACCACCTGGGGGTGGTGGTGGTAGTACCTCGAACCTATGCCCACTGCCTACTGCTCTGCCTGCTCGCCTGGCATGTCCGCCACCCTTTAGACCTCCCTAATCAAACCTATACCTCTTCCTAAATGGTTCCTCTACTATCTACTGATCTTCTATGTCGCGAGTTAGGTAATCATTAGCCATGTGCCCCCGACCACCGAACGAGTAGCACAACCTTGGTTTTAGATGAATCCCTCTGTCGTGGGATCCTTTTACCACTGACCATGTGTTTGTGGGTTATCCCCTAGTAGTCTTGACCTACTTGTGTCCCTACATATACTTCTTTCTACCCACTGCTGAAGACTCCGCTACATGGTATCTACTGGTAACTCCGGATACTGGTGCCTGCTCTTCCAGGAAGCTCTCTATGAGCAGATCTCGCTCCAGCACCCCAGCCTGTGTAGGGATTCTAAGTTATATCATCAATTCCATGATCTCCTGATATAGTCCCTACTCAAATGTACATTTCCTAAAGAACGGTTCCCACACCATGTTGGTGGAGTGGCGAGAAAGATCCATGAATCTCGCCGAGTATTCTACTACTTTCTGGCTACCCTACTATAGATGCAGGTTCACCTGGATGCATACTAAGCACAATGCTTTTGAGAAGAACTCCTCCCTATGATGTCTCTCAAAATCAGAATAGTAGGGATTTGTATCATCAAGTTTCTGAATCACTAAGCTCCAACACCACCCCGGTGAGTCCTGTAGAAGGATCGCATCTAGGACTATCATCTGATCGGGTAGTGTCCTCACAAGGAAGAAGATGTGTGTGACCACCTCAATCCAATCCTTAGATACCTAGGGTCTGTCTCACCCCTGAAACTGGGAGGTCTCTACCTCTGGAATTCATGAAAATCACTGAGCTTGCATGCATCCTCTTCCGAAAATGTGGGTATAATGTTCTGATCGACGGGTGGTGGTATCCCTAGTGCACCACCCAGTGGGGCTATCTTCGGTACTGTTCCCTGTACTGACGCCTCATCTTTAGGAGTATCATCCTCATGGTCATGAAATAGAGTCCTAGATTGTTGTCTGCATGGAGGCATCCTAAAACAGATCCATATGAACTATGGTCAATAGAGTATACATAGTGAGTTGACTCAGGAAGGAAAAGAGGACACACTCAAAATCCTTTATGATTCATATACCATTTATTTACTAGCAACAATTTTTTTCATGTTTTGAGTTTGAATGAAGGTTTCCAGAGTCTGGGTGTATTGATACATTGGACGTCGCACTAATACAGGTGTCCCAAACCTGAAATCCGAACTCAAAACATTTAGCATTGTTCCCCAAACCAACCTCACAGACTCCTGGTACCAATGTGTAACCGAACCTATTATTCTAATAACACTTTGTCACGACCCATCACAGAGGGGTCCGTGCCTTGAATCACCCAAGAAAACCTACAATAGTAAAGGGGGTGGTGACTAACACCGAGTAGGCATATTACTAACAAAGGAGGCATTACCTATGTACCTTTACGCATGCAGACAATACTGAAAGTAAAAAACTATGTAAAACATGCTTGAAAACCACTAAGGATAACAAAAATAGAGTGAAATAGATAGTAAATTATAATAGGGTAGCTCAGGCTAGAATACAAGTCCACTAAAAAGGAAATTTTTGTAAAGCAAAAACTGAAGCTCATTTGTAGAAAACCCATACCTGAAGGGAAGGTGAAGGGTAGCTGCCTGAAGCCATATAAGTACTCCTCATCTGTCTGATCTCACTGGGAACCTATAACAACCTGAGATTTTATGAGAATTATTCTTTTTAATCGATTTCTTGTGTTTTACGCTACACCAAAATTTTCTTTTCATATGCGCAACACCGTATTAGCTTACAGTATACGCAACACTATTATTGGCTCGTGTTACACGCAATTTCAAGTTCATTTTGTAGAAATTATTCTATGCAACATTAAGTATAGATCTTATTTAATGTATAAATGAAATAAGTTTTGATTATGTTATATTCAACAACAAAGGGAGCTTTCACTACATTCAACCTTGACTTGGCTTGTATTACATGCAATCACGACCTTCCTCGATAGCGTGTGTAGTACGCAATACTGAGTTTCACTAAACAATGATATATTGTTATAATATTATTATGAACTAGCCTTTATGAATAGTATTAACTAAATTTTGAATGTTATAACATTATTATTCATCTTACACATTTTATATAACATTGTATGAGAACAAAATAAATTTTTCGAGTAAAATAAGTATTTTTAAAAAAATGCAGTTTTGCCGCCTTTTGATGGCACACCCACTTTAAATATTGTATTTAGACATGTTTATAAGTTCCATTTTATGAAATAAAATTCTTCTTTGTAATCATGATATAAAAATTTACTTTGGATAAATTTTTCATATTATTCTGATAACTTTCATTTTTTAATGATTAGTAAACACATGCTATATTTTAATTAAAAACAACTTTTTTCATTGTAAAAAATTATATGGTTAAATTATAATATTTAATGGTTTTAAAGTAAAAATAGAATTTATTTTTATCATTTAATGTAATTTATGTCATTATATTTGATTTTACATTGAATTCACACGTAAAATCATTTCAATCTTTTGCAATGTTTAAACTTTTTAAACTCGTTTTCTTAATAATGGGATTAATTTTAAACTAATTTTTGCAACTTCTGTGATTTGAATTTGTAAAAATGGATTCCATATTTGGAATCAATAGGTCCCAATTTTTTTAATATGCTACGTTTTATTTTTATTCCTTATGAATAGTAACTACGGTAAATTTTATTTACCATAGTTAAAGGTAAATCGGGTAATTAAGGGTAAATATAATATTATAAAATTACCTTAACACTTGACCTAATATAATTGGATGATTATATTTTACCCTAAATCATACTTGGGTTGAAATGGAATCTAATTGAACCTACTGGTTTTTGATTAAGACCTTTTATTTATTTAATTTAAAGGAAAGTGAAATATGTCTCACTCAAACATTAATAATTAGATTATTTTTAATATAAGGTTATATAGAATATAGTTTATATTATAAATACTCATTTGAAATCTAAAATGTATTTATTTATTATGGTAATTTATTTTTAATTTTTAAGAAATGTTTAATTAATTTAACACCATATACATTAATGATGTAGAAATTATTTATTTAGTTAAGAATCAATAATATAGTTTTTATTAAAATAACATTACCTACCAAAGGACCAGAAACTTGACCAAACATTATTGGACGAGTATATATATAACCTAATCATCAAAGGGTTTATTTTTGGACCATTTGGAGCCTTATAATACCTATTTGGACATTTATATTATTTTATTTTAAATGATGTCAAAGATGTCACCTTCATAATTTAATAAATATATTAATTTAAATGTTGTTATTTTAAGATGATAAATTAGAGTAAAAATATTATTATGAAAGGTATTATATTTATTTTAAACATATGATTTTATTTTTAATTTTTATGCAACTAATAAGTATATTAAATGATTATACAAAAATGATGTAGTTATTGTTTTATTAAGAGAAATATTAAATAAATGGTTTTATAAATATAAAAATAAATATTATATGAACTAATTAATGTTCTACAAAACATTTCTAGATAAATATGGAATGTTAGGAATCTATTAAACATTTTAGTTCGAATATATACCTTCTGTGGATTTTGTTTAAATTCAAATAAATTAATAGTGTGAAAATTAACACTATTGTTATTTTATAAAAATAACATATTATTAAATTTTGTAAAAATCACATAAATATTTAAAAATTATAAATTGAAATTTATATGGTCTAAAACGTCAAAAAGTACCCAATTATGGATAATTAACAACACATAAGTAATTATTTATAACAATTTAACATTTAGAATATTATTACCACAAATAAGATTAAATAAATTAAATGAGGATAAATCAAATTGATAAGGTTTAAAATAATTTTCCAACATGTCTAAATTCGATTGGTTAACGATATTACAACAATATATTACTTTATATCCTAATTTTTGTCACTTTGGAAGTTTTTATGTGGGGTTTGATTTTATTATAAATTAATATGTTTGAGGTTTCCAAAAGTGCCCCGCTCTTCCCTTATAAAAGGGCACCTCCTCCCTCTACTACTCACACTACATTGAGCCTTCAAGCATGTAAAAACCCTATCAATGTATATTCTCCACTTCCCTATAAACCTTCTAGAGGTCCCGGTCTTCTTCCTAGACCAACTTTAGTTCCCTAATTGGAGGATAAGAGGAGGCACATCGAAGAAGAGGCAATCTATTCTACCGATTCTTTCAAGTTTCATTCTTCTTCAACTTCCTCTTCTTTAGTTGTTTCATTGTAATGTAATACAATAAGTATGAATAATATACTCATATGATATTATAAATATTAAACAACCCCATTTCACCTTCTATCCATCCTACATAAAATGAAATCACCGTGCGTGCGTACGTACAGAATACCGTCTCCACGCCGTGGGGTAATCTGTTTTTCCACCACCACCTTACTTGGATGGGTATAATGGTGTAAAGAATAACTATATATTGTTATTATAACATCATAAGTATTCTGAGATATGATATAATCCTCTCCAATTCAATTCAATAATTATGGGAATGATATCATCGCTCGTGCGTAGGTACGGACTACCGTCTCCATGAATGAGATGAGATTCATTTTCCATAATTAACCATTCAAGTATGATTATAATGTATATATAATAAATAATCATGAAAGATATTACATAATAATGATACTGTATTTGTGAACATATATGTTTCATTTACATAATTCCATTCAATTCAATAAGGAAACGAAAACAGTGTTCATGCGTACGTACGACCTACCATCTCCATGAACAGTGTATTTCAATCCATTATTGATCTATCATATATATTTATATGCTGAATATATATTATATTTAAATCATGTTTTACATTCTCAAATTAATTAAATCAGGATATAAGTAATAATATCAAGAAAAAGAAGTCAGAACACGTACGATAAATGAAACGATTTTACCCCAAACGCTACTTTAACCTGGAATTTACAAAAGAACGGGTAATATAAAGTAAGAAGTGAACCATATATGATATCATAAAAAGGAATATGATTCAGTAATAATTAAATGAAATTATTTAAATCATTATACAGGAGGTTAGGATACATACAAAGCATATCGGACATAAGGTAAGGGATAACTTTTCCAATCTTGTTTTTATCCGAGATTGTTTATTCGTAAGTATTTACTGGGGTTATATATATCATCCATGTCCCTGTTTTCTAAAAATCGTTTCATATATATTTAAAGAACTTTTTACACATTTTTAAATTTTACTACATGTTATGTAAGTAATCTTTCTTTTGTTTACCATACGAGGTACTTTTTGACTTTTCCAACAAAAGTACGAGAAGAATGTTTTTTAACATATACGACATGAATGGATTTTTACTGTTTCATAACACCTAATTTTCATAAAGATTCCTCTACAAGATTTCATGATTATTTTCAAAAAAATCCTTTTTTAAATTGAATGTCATTTTCTGGTAAGAAAATGATTTTAAAGATGAAAGGATATTTTTCACAAGAATTCATTTCAAGTGTTTTGTCAAAACAATTTTCCATCTAAGTTGACATTATTTAGTATGATTATGTTTCAAGTATAATGTCTCTATTATTCAAATGGTTTGATTATTTTTATGATTAAATGATATCCATTTGTTTTATATGTATTACGTTACGAGTGGATGATGTTTATGAAACCCATTTTATTCTTTGCGTTATGATGAATGATTTATGTTTTTTTGTGGCACAAGTAAGAATGATTTTATTATGAGATGAGTGGGACCTATATCTACCTCCAATGAAGTGGGTAATGATTTATATCTCATGAGATAGACATAGAAAGAATGAAAAGTTAATTTGGCACAATGATACAAGACTGGAACGAGGAGTGAACTCGAATCAGTAAGGGACTTTGTCCACTAAGATGGTCTTTGCAGCAATGCCTTGGCTGCTATGGAAATCATAACATTTGATTAATGGATGCCACAATTACATGTTTTATTCCCATGATATTTTATCATGATTGATGTTCCATTATGATCGATGCCTTATGTACTGCCATGTTTTATGTCATTGCTCAGGATTTTGATGTTTAAACATTATGGTCATGTTTTTAAGTTCAAATGTATATGGTTTGTTTTATTTTATCCATGCTTACCCTTACTAAGAATTTGAGCTCACCCTTTATATGTTTTCTTTTTTCCAGGATATAAAGAAAGGTTTTAGGTAATAAAAAAGGGGAAGATCTTTATGGGAGATGTTGAAGATCTTTCACCATGATTAGAAGATTATGTTCCGAGTTTCCAGAGACACTAAACTATTACGGTCCTTGAGTGTTGTTTTTTGTTATGTATTAAGTATTCCACAAGAGTAATGTAATGTCCATGTACGTCAAGTGTGAGTCTATATAGTTGGTATCACAGGAAAGGTTTAGTTAAACTTTGGAAACTAGGTTGAAAAACTTTAGTGAAATCCTGAGAGATATTTCTAAGGTATGTCTAGGGATGTCTCTAAGGTTAATTATAAGTATAGTTTATAGTCCTAGAATTACGAAAACGATCATAGAATTAAACCTAACATGTTAGATATTGAAGGTACTCCCCCTTTTATTATGTTGTTCTCCTAGTATGATTTTCTCCTCTCACACTATTCTTTTTGTGTTTTAGAAAATGGCTGGAAACCAGAAGATTCACAATAATAGTGGATATGATGGACAGTGGAATGATATTCCTTATGAGCAAACAAATGAAATTGGATCTGGAAGTCCACATATCGTTATTATTCCTAATCTGCAATCTCATAATATGTTCAATAATCTCAACTTTGGTATGTTTCCAGACTCTGCTAATAAGAGAAAGACAGAGTTTCATGATGATCATAGAGGAAAGAAAGTTCAATTCCCCCCATTTAAATCATGTGGGAAGAGGCATCAAAGATAACATTTCAATGGAACTGGAAGATTCTTTGGGTGTGGAAAATAAGGACACAAAGCCAGTAATTTCAAAGGAAAATGTTCAGTAAACACCATGGACAAGGATAATGGTATTTCTAAGACATCAACAATGGTTAAATGTTTTAAATGTGGAATGTACGGGCATTATGCAAACCAATTCCCTAAGGGAAAGTATCATGAATAGAATAATCATGGTCGTATGGGTAGTATATATGTTGATGATAATGAAGATACTAAAAATGATATATGAGATGAAAGAATTTTTGAAGCACATTCAATTGTTTAAGAAGGTAGTGGAATGATTTATGTTTATCAAGAGTTATGTTGTACAGATAATGGTACTTTGAAATAAAGACATATCTAAGGATTGAAACACTATTGTTTTTTCTAAATTATTTGAAAGTATATGTTGAATGGTACCGATAACCATGAAAGGTTATTCAGATATTTTTTGAAAGAAGATGATATGAGCATAATGAAGGGATACACAGAAAATGATAGTATTAACAAGCTCATGACTACTATAAGGACAAAGTGATATCATGGTTTGAGTATATAGAAATTTTGGGATTTTGGTATGTTGAAATACTTAACTTTTGATAGCATTCATGTTTTCAAAAGGATTATTTGGTAATTCATTTTTCAAGAGAATACATGATTAATTTATTCACATGTTTGGAATGTGACCAACAACAAGATATATTTTATGATATATGGGGGATAAATGATGGTATTCACATGTTTGGTTGAGGAAATTTCTAGTAATTGATTTCTTTATACTATAATATTGGACATAAGTATTTTCAATAAGCCTAAAGGATGGAATGGATTAAGTTGGACATCAGATAGAATTGTTTAAGGTTATAAAATTTTTCGATACTATTTCTGGATTGTTATAATATTGTAGTTTTAGAAAAAGGACAACCCATAGGACGAGCGAAAACCCATTGCGTCAGACAATGTTGTGGGAATCGAACCCACAACTTAATTACGGCGGGTGTTTATCACCTACCACTGGCCTACAGGAAGTCTATGTTTAGTAGAAACTAGTTTTTCTTTATTAAGAGGTATGATATATGAAGTATAAGTTCATTTTAGGAACTATATACGTTTAATCTCAGCATATATGGACTTATGTATATTTAATAACATGTGATAGAGGTAGATGGAATGACCTATCTTCCTATCACATGATCTTCTAACACTTCGAGAATGACAAATTCAACTTCATTTCTTTAAATAAGAGATGAAGTGGAAATTTTTCATAGGATGAACAACAATGATATTACACTGAAATCAAGTAAGTATTTATTCTAATTCAAAATTTTCAACATTAGGGAAATGATATTAAAAACCAAAAATGTTGTCCTAGTGCTCTTATATCTGATGAATCAGATGATACCTTAGATCATCACAAATTTATGGCTTTGGTATTGTTGGCTTTTTCAAAGCCATGTTCTCTACCACTGTCCATCAGAACGTGATGGTTAGATTTCTCTACCATATCCATATCTTCACCTATGTTCTCTTATGTGGAAACCCAGTGATGAGTTAATTTGGGTAACCATTATGTTTCATGCTTCACTTTTTAAAATTAATTTCTAGTATTCCTTTTTACGATGTGGGTTTCTATGAATGAGACATTCATGTTGTAAACCATTTATAACCCCGACGAATTTCGAGGGAGAAATTCATTTTAAGGGGGGTAGAATGTAACAACCCACGATTTTATGAGAATTATTCTTTATAATTGATGTATTGTGTTGTACGATACACAAAAATTAGCTTTTTCTATACACAACATCATATTATCTTGCTGTATACACAACACTATTCTTGGCTCATGTTACACACATTTTCATGTTCGTTTTGTAGAAATTATTCTACACAAAATTATGTATAGATTTTGTTTAATGTATAAATGAAATAAGTTTTGATTATGTTATATGCAACAACAAAGGGAGATTGCACTACATGCAACCTTGACTTTTCTTGCATTACACGAAATCACGACTTTCCTCGATAGCGTGTGTAGTACGTAATACCGGGTTTCACTAAACAATGATGTATTGTTATAATATTATTATGAACTAGCCATTATGAACAGTATTAACTACATTTTTGACATGTTTATAAGTTCAATTGGACAAAATAAAATTCTTATTTAGAATCAGGATATAAAAATTTTCTTTGGATAAAATTTTCATATTATTCTGATAACTTTCATATTTTAATGAATAGTAAAAACACGCTAAATTTTAATTAAAAAATTTTTTTCGTCATAATAATTTCTATAGTTAAATTATAATATTTAATGGTCTTAAAGTATAAATAGAATATATTTTTACCATTTAATATAATGTATGTCATTATCATTTATTTTACATTGAATTAATAGGTAAAATCATTTCAATCTTTTACAATGTTTTAACTTTTAAAAATCATTTTCTTTACAATGAGATTAATTTTATATTAATTTCTGCAACATCTGTGATTTTAATTTGGAAAAATTGATTCCATATTTGGAATCCTTAGGTCCAAATTTTTTTAATAAGCTACTTTTTATTTTTATTCATTATAAATAGTAACTACGATAAATTTTATTTACCATAGTTAAAGGTAAAACGAGTAATTAAGGGTAAATATAATATTATAAAATTACCCTAACACTTGTACTAATATAATTGGATTATTATATTTTACCCTAAATCATACTTGGGTCGAAATGAAATAAAATGTAACCCACTTGTATTTGATTAAGACCTTTTATTTATTTTATTTAAAGGAATGTGAAATATGTCTCACTCAAAGTTTAATAATTAGATTATTTTTAATATAAGGTTATATAGAATATAAATTCGATTATAAAAAAAATACTCATTTGAAATATAAAATGTTTTTCTTTATCATGGTAATTTATTTTTAATTTTTAAGCCATATTTAATTAACTTAATAGCTTATACATTAATGATGTAGAAATTATTTATTTAGTGAAAAATCAATAATATAGTTTTTATTAAAATAACAATACCTATAAAAAGGACCAGAAACTTGACCAAAAATTATTGGTCGAGTATATCTATACCCTAATAATCCAAGGGTCGATTTTTGGACCATTTGGATCCTTATAAAACTGATTAGGTCATTTATATTATTTTATTTTAAATAATTTCAAATATGTCACCTTCAAAATTTAATAAATATAAAAATTTAAATGTTGTTATTTTAAGATGATAAATTCCAGTAAAAATATTATTATGAAATTTATTATATTTATATTCATCATAGGATTTTATTTTTAATTTTTATGAAACTAATAAGTATATTAAATGATTATACAAAAGGATGTAGTAATTGTTTTATTAAGAGAAATATCAAATAAATTGTTTTATAAATATTAAAATAAATATTATATAAATTAATTGATGTTATCCACAAATTTTATAGATAAATATGAAATTTTAGGAATATATTAAATTTTTTTTTTCGAAATATATCCTCTGTTTGGATTTTATTAAAATTCCAATAAATGAATAGTCTCAAAATTAACACTATTGTTGTTTTACAAAAATAACATATTATTAAATTTATTAAAAATCACATAAATATTTAAAAATTATAAATTTAATTTTATATGGTCTAAAATGTCATGAAGTACACAATTATGGATAATTCACAACACATAAGTAATTATTTATAACAATTTAAAATTTCGAATATTATTACCACAAATAAGATTAAATCAATTAAATGAGGATAAATCAAATTGATAAGGTTTAAAATAATTTCCCAACATGTCTAAATTTGATTGGTTATTAATATTACAACCCTATCTTACCTCATATACGAATTTTAGTCACTTGGTATGTTTTTAAGTGGGGTTTGGGTTTATTATAAATTAATCTTTTTGAGGTTTCCAAAAGTGCCCCTCTTTTCCCTTATAAAAGGGCACCTCCTCCCTCTCCTCCTCACACAAATTTGAACCTTAAATCTTGGCCAAAACCTATCAAATTATCTTGTACACTTCCCTAAAATCAGTATCACTAATATACTTATATGATATTGTAAATATGAAACAACCCCAATTCACCTTCTATCCATCCGACGGAAAACGAAATCATCACCCGTGCGTACGTATGGAATACCGTCTCCACGCCGTGGTGTAATCAGTTTTTCCACCACCACCATTCTTGGATGGGTATAATGGTGTAAATAATAACTATATATGGTTATTATAACATCATACAGATTATGAGATATTATATCATGCACTCCAACTCTATTCAATAATTTTTGGGAACGATATCATCGCTCATGCATGCGTATGGACTACCGTCTCCACGAAGGTGATGAGATTCATTTTCCATGATTAACCATTAAAGTATGAATATAAAGTATATATAAAAAATAATCATGAAATATATTACATAATAATTATACTGGATTTATGTACATATATGTTTCATTTACTAAATTCCATTCAATTCAATAAGGAAACGAAAACAGCGTTCATGCATACGTACGCCCTACCATCTTCATGAACAGTGTTTTTCATTCCATTTATTTATCTATCATATATATTTATATTCTGAATATATATTATTTATAAATAATTTTTACATTGTTAAATTAAGTAAATCAGGATAAATGTAATAATATCAAGAACAACAAGTTGTAACACGTACGATAAATGAAACGATTTTACCCAAAACACTGCTTTAACATGGATTTTACAAAAGAACAGGTAATATAAAGCCATAAGTGAACCATATATGATATCATAAAAATTAATATGATTCAGTAATAATTATAATACATTATTTAAATCATTATACAAGAGGTTCCGATATATATGAATCATATCAGACATAAGGTAAGGGATAACTTTTCTAATCTTGTTTTTATCCAAGATTGTTTATTCGTAAGTATTTACTGGGGTTATATTTATCATCCATTTCCCTGTTTTCTAAAAATGGTTTCATGTATGTTTAAAGTCATTTTTACCCATTTTTAATTTTTCTACATGGTATGTAAGGAATATTTTTTTTGTTTACCACACGAGGAACTTTTTGACTTTTCCGGCAAAAGTACGAGGAGAATGTTTTTCTAACATATACGGCCTGAACGGATTTTTATGATTTCATAACACCTAATTTTCATAAAGCTTCCTCTACAGAATTTCACGATTATTTTCAAAAAAATACTTTTATTTTAAAATTGTATGGAATTTTTTGATAAGAAAATGATTTTAAATAAGAAAGGATATTTTCCACAAGAATTCATTTCAAGTGTTTTGTCTAAAATATTTTCCATCTAAGTTGAAATTATTTAGTATTATTATGTTTCAAGAATAATTTCTCTATTGTTTAGATGGTTTTATTTTTTTATGATGAAATGATATCCATTTGTTTTATATGGATTACATTATGATGAGATGATGTTTATGAAACCCATTTTATTCTTTGGGTTATGATGAATGATTTATGTTTATTTTGTGGCACAAGTAAGAATGATTTCATTATGAGATGGGTGGGAACAATATCTCCCTACAATTAATTGGGTAAAGATTAATATCTCATGAGATAGACATGGCTGGAATGGAAAGTTAATCCAGTTCAGTGATATAGGACTAGAACAAGGAGTGAACTCGATTCAGTAAGGGACTTTGTCCACTAATATGGTCTTTGAAGAAATTCCTCGGCTACTATGGAAATCATAACATGTGATTAATGGATTCCACACTTACATGTTTTATTCACATTTTATGTTCCATTATGATATATTCCTTGTGTTCTTCCATGTTTTATGTCATTTCTCACGATTTTGATGTTTAAATAGTATGGTCATGTTTTTAAGTTCAAATGTATATGGTTTGTTTTATTTTCTCCACACTTACCCTTACTGAGAATTTGAGCTCACCATTTATATGTTTTCTTTTCCCCAGGATATAAGGAAAAGTTTCAGGTAAGAAAACAAAAGGGTAAGTTCTTAATTGGAGATGTTCAAGATATTTTACCATGATTAGAAGATTATGTTTCGAGTTTCTAAAGACCCTAAACTATTATGGTCCTTGAGTGTTGGTTTTTGTTATGAATTAATTATTCCGAAAAATTAATGTAATGTCCATGTACATCAAGTGTGGGTATCTATAGCACCACCCAGTCCTGGACCACCTAAGTCTCTTTCAAAACATCGGTTGTCTGCACAAGACATGACACGTCCGGGCAAAGCCCGTGCATGAGTGAGTAAAATATTACTCAGTAGGACACCCCAAAACCAAAAAGGAAAGACTAAAAAGGAAATAACATTAGAAGTATAGTCAGATAAAAAATATAGAAGACTCAATAATTAAAAAAAATATTACTAGACGCAATGACCGAACACTCAGTATTGATGAGGCACCTAGTCCTGGTGAGACTCATAGCCCCAATGAGTTACTTAGAACTAATGATTCTCTTAGACCCAATGAGTCACTTATACCTGATGATTCACTTATAACCAATGAGTCACTTTGACCCAATGAGTCACTTAGACCCTAAGATACATAGTCTTGAAGTCACATATACACCATGTCACGTAGTATCCACATCACAACTAGCCACATGATTCTACTCTAAGCGTACTTGTTCTGGGAGAACCTATTACTCATGCCAATGGTCATATGCCGACATATATGAAAACCCAATTAGAGTATCTCAAATGTGAAACCTCATCGCGAGGGTCCCAATGCCACAAATAAATCATCAAACGAACTCACGGTTCAAAATTCATGGGAAATTTAGTGAAAAGGGTTGGTTGGATCTGGGTTTGGTCCGACCCGGTCAAACGGAACAGACCTAGTCGGACCGAACCAACCCGAACCGACCCTGAACGATCTTGGCTCAATGGCCAGGATCTCTAGATTGCGGTCCAGTATACCAAGCTTCTCTACAACTCGGTTTTCCGTAGCTCATCCCACTAGTGCGGGCAGGTTTGTCCATCCAGGCGCAGTGGCTACCACACCCCTCCCACATGGTGAATGCAATCGAGAAACTACATCACCTAAGTCCATGTGGACTAGCTGCGCGGAATGTGGTTTGGCCACATGGATAGCTCGCACCTACAAAAAATTCGAGAGTCTCCCGTTCGATGCGGCTCAGGGAGCCACGTCCCACCGGCACCACAACATCCTAGCACGATGCATCGCCGACTACAGCCTCTGCCACTATAGGCACCTATTCCATTGATGGTCGAGCGAGCGACCATCCATTGTCGGGTGGCCACACCACCGTACACAAACTCTGGTGCTTCCGTGTTCCACCAACGATGCCGTAGTGTGCATCTGCCACTGACCCTACTTCAATGGGTTCCACCATTGATCTGGGGGTCCAACCACATTTGGATCCTCCCCGAAAGAATCCGATACAACCATGGTGGTCCATTGCTGAAGAACACAAGAGAGAGAGAGAGAGAACCATAAACACCCAAGGGGAAAACATCAGACTTGTTTATAAGGCCTTTATTCATCCTGTTAGAAAAGGGGAAATAAATTATACTAATAACCACTAAGATGCACACCCTTCAAATCCCACAGGAAACAATATCCATCCAGCCCAAACAATCGATCTACCAATCACCCTTTTAGTGGGTTGATCCACATTCTTCATTTAGAATGAAAGAATATGGGAAATGAAATCAAATAGAAATAAACCATTACATGGGATTGGATCATCTGCTTCCCTGGATTCCTTGTCATTGTAGATTTAATGAAGAGCGATCTCGATCCGTGCCTCTGTCATCGCTGGTGAGATCCTTCGAAGAGGAGGGGGTGTTTGTCAAAGTTATTACTCTAGATCCTCAATCTATTCCACCAGGATCATAACCCTAATCTCATATCCATGTCGGGATAATAATTAAAGAAAAACATTTTAACGTTGCTGTTATTCTGAGTTGCAGCATCACCACACAATTTTATTTAATAAGTGAAATAGCTAACTTGTTGTTGTATTGTATAGTCACTACATGATGTTTAAAAAAAGATAATATAACTTCAGTTTATTTTATTATTTGAAAACATCAAAAATTAACTTTTTCCCTCAACCCGTGCTAGTTGAGGTTAGACCACTCCTAAGGTAAAGTGGTCATTCCAAACGCAATAGTGCCCTCATCTTTTTGATATGTTCATTAGTTTAGAAGTCCCTAAAACCATGAATGCATGCTTAATAAAAGTTCAAGCTTTTATTCTGGGCACCACGGGCATTAGAATCATGTGTCGTCTCAAAACCTGGCTTTGAAATAATCCATTTAATTTTTTAAACAATTTACATGGAAATTTTGGGACATTACATTAAATCAAATTATATCATGTGTTATGTGATATTTTAAACCTTATCTTTTAGGTTGACACCTAGTAAACCCTTTTTACACCAACAATGGTAAAAAAATTACAGGTTTTTACAATTCATTATGAACCAAAATTAAGTTGAAATTATATAATTATATTGATTATGGTAATTAAAAATATAAAATAAATTTTAAAATATTAAATTGCTATAATTGGTATAAATAAATTTTAAAATAAGCGTTGAAAATGCGAAAAAACGTTTTTAGAAAAATGTATTTTTGAACAGAGAATTGTGTTTAAATTCATTCATTTGAATGTAAAAACCATTATATGAATGTTAAAATATTTTATTGAATATATAATCTATAAATTTCATTAAAATCATTCATGGATAAAGATTAATTTTTTTATTAATATAAAAATTCATTGTGTGCATGAAAATAATTTTTAGAGGAATGTGTTTTAACCATCAAAACGATCCTATACCAACATCAAGTATAATAATGATTCTTATGAAGTTAATTACATTATTTATACTTAAAGTGTACTTATTTTACTTTAATATCAAATTTAGAAAATAATGTAACTTCTATTTGATAATAAATTTTAGTTTAATTTTTTTTTGTATTTTTCACTATTTGTTAAAAAATAATTTTTTTTAGAAAAACACAAAAAATAATACTATGATAATATTTACATGGATATTTGAAAAATATCATTCATCACCTAAAATTTAATTTTCAAAAATGCTATAAATTAATTACTATTTTTATGCACAAAATTCGATAAAAACGACTTTTTAAGAAAACATATTTTTAAAGCATTAAATGACATTACTAAAAATTGAATACTTATTTGTTTTGCATTAATCAAGACATTTTCATTATTTAAAACATTTATACATTATATTTATAATGTGGTTATTACTTTTCATTAATAAAATTCTAGTGACTAGGAGTTGACATTAACATTAAATAATAATATTTATATCATTGTTCGTTTAAACACAATGTTGTGCATAAATCAAGCTATCAAAAAAAATCAAACTAATTTAAAGAGAAATATATATTAAAATATCATGGTGTTAAAATTTATCAATTCTAGCCCCTTAAAATAAGTAGAACTTTCTATGATACCAACTATAACAATCCATATTAAAAAAAATTATTTCATAATTTTTAACATAAAGATCCATACGATACAATCCCATAAAATTAAGAATCCTAGTGTCTTTGAGAAAATTAGACACATAAACCTATAACCTAAAGTAAAGTAAAAAATAATTATTTAAAACTAAATAATGTGGCCCTAGTTTCCTTTGAAATCGTAATACTACACAAGATAACCCAATGAAATATATAAGAAAATGGTTTAGTTATAAAACCCAGTAAAGGAACAATAAAATCATAGTAAGATGATAAATAATAATGGTGTTTCAAGAGTCATATCATGATAAAATAAAGGGGTATGAATCAAAAATGCGCACATGGATGAATGGAATGAAAAAAACATCATAAAATCATTGTATAATTGGAATGTGGAAACAACATAAAACGTGACATCATAAGAATAATTAAAGACTAATGAACAAGATAGAATAACATAGTGTGATTAGGCTAACCTCTACTGAACCATACATGATATATCATTAGATTAAAACATTAACCATTGCATTATAGTGTTATTATAGTGCCCTCATTATATTGTTTAACTTTATGTGTGACACACATATCATATAACATATGAACATATTTCGTCATTTAAATCCCAGGATTATGGAATATGGGTTTAATAGTTGGAATTACTCAATAAATAAAGTACATTTTCATCTAGATGATTACCCTTGAAAAGAAATGGTTTTGGATATTTACAACAAAAATTATAGCATGGAAAACCAATGGATAATTTCCACATTATAGTGGGTGTACATAAAAAATTATGGAAGGATTTAATGAGAGATAGGGATAATTCATCATTAATATGACATAATTTTTGTATTAAATTATTGTTTTGACCCGATTCAAGTCGTACCAGGGTGGATAGAATGGTCTTATGTATACCTGCTGATTTCTTGCTATTATAGAGTTTTGCATCTGCTCTAACATTTAATTTTGACTCGATTCACACTGCTTACCTATTTAGTGTGTGATATGGTTGCATCAAGATTGGGTATTGTGTCCCTTTTCATATTTTGAAGGAGTTTACATAGTTTAATGGTCCAGGCATGTGATTGCAGGGGGTTGAGTATGTGTGCAATCGGTCTGCATTGGGTACGATGTCCTCAGATTGACTCCAACAGGTTTATTCTTAGAGCCAGGAATACCCAACCACCATGGTATCCATGATTATTGGACCTGTTTTCCAAAGGCCGACACTCGTTGATTGATTATTTGGTCAATAATTCTTAAACAATCCATTGGTCGAGAGGATGGGAGGTTGGGCCCATCACTCCCTATTGGGGGAATTATTGCCTACTCCGGGACTCTATTATAGATTTAAGCAGTGATCTTATATTCATGAATCCATAGTTCTTTCCCAACCATGTGTCTATGGGTTACCCCTACAGTGAAATATTAAATATATATATGCATAAGTTAGGAAATGCTGAGGCAACACTATTTTAACATGTATGATGAGGTTCTTGAGAGTTTATCATCATCCAGGGAGGACATAAGTTGCTCTGATATCTGGATTGTACCCCTGAGATGGGAATCCTATGTATCCTCATGAGAGTAATTATAACCCACGTAGTTCTTTTTATGTTGGGGATTATACTATCAAGGAGGCCCTATTTGGGGGGGAGGGGGTTTATGATTGTGGATTAACCTTTAGAAAGTATACGCTTTGAGATTGAGCCTCTAGACATGCATTTTCTAAATATCCTGGTTAAAGAAGGAATCAGAGTTCTCGTAGTTCTTTTAAGGATAGTGTATGGTTGGGACTTACACATGGGAGCTACCCATTGGAGATCGGGCTGTCCGACAGGTGTCCTACATATCCCGTTTAGGGTAGGAATCAAATTTCTCATAGTTCATTTAAATATGGTGTATGGTTCGATAAAATGCACGAGAGCTTCCCATTTGAGCTTAGGCCTTCAAACATGATTGTTGAGTCAATAAGGTTTTCCTTATGACTTTTCCATTCCTTCTTGTTTTGAAAATCACAAACACCTTATCTTTAAGGAAAATTGCTTTCTTAAGAAAAAATGCTTTCTTAAGGAAAATTGCTTTCTTAAGGAAAATCGCTTTTGTAAGGAAAATCGCTTTTGTAAGGAAAATCGCTTTTGTAAGTAAAATCGCTTTTATAAGGAAAAATGATTTCTTAAGGAAAATCGCTTTTATAAGAAAAATTTATCCTTATCATATTTTCATCAATATTTTTCTTAAGTGAAAGTTTCGGATTCATTTTCTCGGAATCATTAAAACTGATAAAAAGCATTCTGTTTTAGGGTTCGGATTCTGGACAAGAACTATAAGGAAGTTTCATTCCGAATTCCGGATATGAATTCTGACTAAGTTCTATTCCAGATTTAGGATACGAATTCTGAAGAAGAATTCTCATTACGAATTCTAATGAAGAAATCCCATTCCGAATTCTCATTACGAATTCTGAAGAAGAATTCTCATTACGAATTCTGTTGACGAATTCCCATTACGAATTCTAATGAAGAAATCTCATTCCGAATTCTCATTACGAATTCTGATAAAGAATTCTCATTATGAATTCTGATGACGAATTCTCATTACGAATTCTGATGATGAATTCTCATTACGAATTCTGATGATGAAATCTCATTACGAATTCTGATGATGAATTGTCATTACGATTTCTCATGACGAATTCCTATTCCGAATTCTCATTCCGAATTCACCCATTAAACAGAATCTGGATATCATTGTTTTATACACTCTGAATTTATTCACTCCGAACTTTCACTCCGAAATTTCTATTCCGAACTTTTATGTTAGAGTTTAAAACGATGTCGTGCATTCTGTTACACTTACTTTGTTATAAAACGATGTCGTCCATTTTGTTATAAACTAACCGTTGTCTAAGTGACACGTGTACAGGTCCCTCCGAACTTTAAGGGAAATATGACCGTTGGAGAAGGATCCGACCTTACCTATAAATAGGAGCTCATTTGAAAGAGCTCGATACTTCTTCACGACTTCACACTTCTGACTACTGATGGTAGAGAAAGTGCTTACATGATGTTGAAGTGATTTCTAGAGAGAGAGTCTCTTATTAACTCTCAAAGCTTCGTGCGACTCCGAATGTTGGTGATTACATTCGAGGGCTTCCGGGGATAGGAAGACAGAGGTGCTGACTACCTTAAAGATCGAGGGCTTTCTTGCTGAGAAAGACAGAGGTGCCGACTACCTTAAAGATCGAGGGCTTTCTTGCTGAGAAAGACAGAGGTCGCCAACTACCTTGAGGTTGAGGGCTTGCGGGGATAGCAAGACAGAGACTCCGATCTTCGTATCGAGGGCTTACCCTGGTGTTGGGTAAGACAGACTTGCTTGAAAGTATAAATCAAGGGACCTTTATCCAAGGTTGTTGGATACCCTTCTCTTTGGGTTAAAAGACCATTATCTTGCTACTAGTAGTTTTACTACTTGTTGTTTTTCCGCTGCAATTTGTATCTTAAGGAAAGTATAACTTTCTTATACTTCCTTACTTACTCTGTTTCATTTAGATTCTATACGCTTTAAGGTAGAATCTCATATTGTAACTTTTGTTAAGTTTCAATTTCCGGAACCATATTTCCGGAACCTACTTTTGGAATCTCTTTCCAAGTTTAGTTCGGTGTTAGAGGTGTTGTGAATCTGCTTAGTTTAACTTTGTTAAACTTAGTTCTTTCCTTTTCTTAAGGAAACTCTAGTTACTCATAACTAACTTTAAAGGTTCCAAAGGAATTTTTAAAGTATACAATTCACCCCCCCTCTTGTATATTGAGCATCTCATACTATATTTCAATCCTACAATTGGTATCAGAGGTTGGAAACCTCTTACTCTATACCATTCTTACATTTGGTATCAGAGCCAAGGTTACTGAAATACTTGTACTCACGTTCAAGTTTTTCTTGCTCACTTTTCTATTCCGAACTTTGTCATTCCGGATTATCCATTCCGAACTTTTCCCATTCCAAACTTTGTGATTTCGATTCTAAGCTATTAACAAGTTTGTTTCCAAGTTATTTCTAGTATGGCAGGAATTAATGTTGGTTCGATTGACAATTTGAATCCTACAAGGCCACCTATCTTTGATGGTAATGATTATGAATACTGGAGAGATCGTATGAAGACTTTTGTTATCAATACTGGAGTAGATAACTTTGTCATGCTTACTGGTGACTATAAAATTCCTGACAAGGAAGTCAGAACCTTTACTAACCAGGAAAAGCAAGAATATCAACTCAATTATAAGGTACGCAATACTTTATTATGTTCAATGACTAGAAATATATATAGCCAAATTTCTTCTTGTGAAGCAGCTAACTGTATATGGAAGAAGTTAGAGGTTACACATTTTGGGACTTCTAAAGTGATTGAGACTAGAAGGGCTATGCTTAGAGCTGAATATCATGGCTTTAATTTTCCTTATGGAGAACCCATCTGTAAAGTTCAACAGAGATTTATGACTATCGTCAACAGTCTGCAATCTATGGGAGAAAAAGGTTTAGATGATGAAGCTCTTGTGGACAAGATTATTGATATTATGCCCAATGAGTGGGAATCCAAGAGAACAGCTATAGATGAGAACAGGAAGGTCACTCAAATTACTCTTGATGAATTATTTGGAACTCTTCTACAACATGAAACAAGAATGAAGAGGGATGCTGACAACATTAAGAAGAAGAATGGAAATGGTACTGTTGCTTTTACTACAACTTCGAATCAGATGAAAGCTAAGACTCCTGAGAGAGTAACCAGATCCAAATCTAAGAAAGTCATTTTTCAATCCGAATCTAGTGAAAGTGAAGTTTCAGAGAATGAATTAGCAAATCTTGCTTGAAGGATGAACAAGATAGCTGGACAGAGAAACTTTCAATCCAAGTATAAGAAGAAGGACAGGAAAGATAAGAAAGATGGAGAAGTTACTTGTTATGAATGCAAGAGAGCTGGACATATTAGACCAGATTGCCCTATGCTCAGAAAGAAAGAAAGGAAGGAAAGGCATTCAGACAGGAACATGAAGAAGTATTACAAAGCTAAAGCTAAGAAAGTTTTGAAAGCAAATGACACCTGGAGTGCCAGTGGTGGTGACTCTTCAGATGAATCTTCTGAATATGAATCTTCAGGACAGAAGAATCTTGGTCTTATAGCCAGATTACCCATTGAAAATCATTGTCTTATGGCTAAGGTACGAAATGCTGAATCTTTGACCAATGTTTCTTTAAATTCTAATGATAGTAAGTATTATAACTCTTCTGATGAAGAATCATCTTCTGATGAGGAAAATACTTTACCTACTTTTGAAGAAGTCTCTAGGTTTGCTGAACTTCTTGAGATTGAGAATTCTAAACTCAACAAGAAACTTGATAAGGCAAATTCTAGGAATTCTATTCTTACTAAAGAGATATCAGATCTTTCTAAAGATCTTGATAAGAAAAATGCTGATTTTGAAAGTATTTCAAAAAATCTTGAGGAAGTAAGCTCTGAGAAGAATAAACTTTCTAAAGAGTTAGAAAAAGTAATTTCTAAGAAAAATGTTTTCGAGCCTAGCTCTAGTTCAAAAACTAATGATTTTGAGGATAAAAACTTGGTTGTAAAACTCAAGTCCGAAATTTTTTCCTTAAAGAAGTGTTTATCAAACTTTACCCATGGTAAGGAAAATTTTGATAAGATGTATTCTCAAATACGACCTTTAAGAAATAAATCCGGATTTGGTTATACCCATGCAAAACCTGTTTTCAGCAACAATTATTTTGTTCCTCAAAGTGCCCCATTTTGTACTAAGTGTCAATGTGGTGGTCACTGGGCAAGAAATTGTTCCTTAAACAAAACCCAATCCTTAGGTTTTCATAAAGCCTACTTTTCTAAGAAAATGTGGGTACCTAAGATTTTATTGTCTGGAAATCTCGGATCCAAGCAAGTTTGGATTCCGAAAGTCTAACTTTGTTCTTAATTTCAGGAAAATAAAGAAAGTTCCAGCAACAATGTTTGGTACATGGATAGTGGATGTTCCCGGCACATGACTGGTAACAAAAGCTTCTTTGAAAAGATTATCAAAACGAAAGGAGGAAAGGTAACTTTCGGAGACAATGCTAAGGGAGAGATTTTTGGTATTGGTAATATTGTTCTTTTAGGTAAAACTTTGATTTCAAATGTTCTTTTTGTTAAAGGTCTTAAGCACAACCTTATTAGCATAAGTCAGTTATGTGATGAAGGTTACCTTGTGAATTTTAGGAATGATAAATGCTTAGTTCACAATTCCAAGGAAGAATTTATTCTCTCAGCCAACAGGCAAGAGAATGTTTACACCTTAAACTTAGAAGACTTAAGAAGCCAAGATTTACCTTGCCTAAGTGCAATAGAAGATCATTCTTGGTTATGGAATAGAAGACTAGGACACTGTAATCTTAGGAACCTATGTAAACTCTCTAAGAAGAAACTAGTTAAGGATCTACCGGAGCTTAGATTTGATTCTTCTAAAGTTTGTGATCCTTGTCAATATGGCAAGCAACATAAATCTAGTTTTAAGTCAATCGGTGAAGTCTCAACAACTGATGCATTACAGTTGGTGCACATAGATCTTTTTGGTCCAACACAAACTGGAAGCATTGGAGGCAAATACTATGTGTTTGTTCTAGTTGATGATTACACTAGATTTACTTGGGTCTATTTTCTAGCAAGGAAATCTGAAGCTTTTTCGTATTTCAAAAGTTTTAGAGCTCAAGTTAAAAATGAGAAAAACCTTCCATTGAAAACTATTCATAGTGATCATGGAGGAGAATTTCAAAATTCTGATTTTGAAACTTTTTGTAGTAAGAAAGGTATTACTCACAACTTTTCAGCACCTAGAACTCCTCAACAGAATGGTGTAGTTGAAAGAAGAAATAGAATTCTTCAAGAGATAACTAGAACCATGTTGAGTGAATATTCTATTGCTAGACATTTCTGGGCTGAAGCTGTAAGTACTGCTTGTTATACTATAAATCGAGTTTTGATTAGACCTTTTCTTAATAAAACTCCTTATGAGTTATGGAATGGTAGAAAACCAAGACATTCCTACTTCAAGGTTTTTGGTTGCAAAGTATTCATTTTGAATACTAAAGATAACTTACATAAATTTGCACCAAAATCAGATGAAGGAATTTTCTTAGGTTATTCCACAACCTCTAAGGCTTATAGAGTTTTTAATAAAAACACTTGTACTGTTGAGGAAACAGTACATGTAAAATTTGATGAGTCAGATCCTTTTGTTTTTAAAACCTCCCAACCTACATCCTCGGATGTGTTTTCAAAAACTGATTATCAACCGTTGATAGAAGAACCTTCTGAAAAGGAAATTATTCTAGAAGATAATTCTGAAACATTTACCCCAGAAGACTTTCTACCTTATGTTGATGAACAGGTTTTACAAAACCCAAATCAGGTGTTTCTTAAGAATCATCCCAGTGATAGTATCATTGGTGATGTAAATCAACCTGTAAGGACTAGAAGTTCCTTAAGAAATGAAGTAGAACATCTAGCATTTCTTTCCCAATTAGAGCCTAAAAGCACTGATGAAGCTTTAGGTGATGATGATTGGATCAAAGCAATGCAAGATGAAGTAAATGAATTCGAAAGGAATAAAGTCTGGACCTTGGTTGAAAGACCTAAGGAAACTTCTGTTATTAGAGTAAAATGGGTTTTCAGGAATAAATGTGATGAAAATGGAGTCATTGTTAGAAATAAAGCTAGACTTGTTGCTAAAGGCTATAATCAGCAAGAAGGAATAGACTATGAAGAAACCTATGCTCCAGTAGCTAGACTTGAATCTATCCGTATTCTACTTGCCTTTGCAGCATTCTTTAATTTCAAACTATTTCAAATGGATGTGAAATGTGCTTTTCTTAATGGTTATGTTCAAGAGGAAGTTTTTGTTGAACAACCTCCAGGCTTTGAAGATACAAAACATCCTGATCATGTTTTTAGACTTACCAAAGCTTTGTATGGCCTTAAACAAGCCCCACGAGCATGGTATGATAGACTTACTGGATTTTTTCTTCAAAATAACTATGTTAAGGGAAATGCAGATCCAACCCTTTTTATAAAGAAAGATAAGAAAAATGTTTTGATTGTTCAAATTTATGTTGATGACATTATATTTGGTTCAACTCAGCAATCTTTGACTGACTCTTTTGCTAGTCTAATGAAATCTGAGTTTGAAATGAGTATGATGGGTGAGTTAACATTTTTCCTTGGTTTTCAAATTTCTCAAAAACCAGAAGGAACCTACATATCCCAACATAAGTATATTAAAGATCTTCTTAAAAAGTATGGTTATGACAACACTAAGAGTATAAGTACTCCCATTGGTACCTCAAACTCTTTAGATCTTGATGAAGCTGGGAAACCAGTAGATCAAACATCTTTTAGAGGTATGATTGGAAGTATACTTTACTTAACAGCTAGTCGACCAGACTTAATGTTTTCTGTATGCTTATGTGCAAGATATCAATCCAATCCTAAGGAATCTCACTTAAAGGCAGTAAAAAGAATTTTTCGCTACCTTAAGGGAACCATGGATCTAGGATTATTTTATACTTCTGGAAATGATTTTGTTCTAAAAAGCTTTTCTGATGCTGACTTTGGTGGATGTAGAATGGATAGGAAAAGTACATCCGGAACTTGTCATTTCTTAGGAGATTCATTAGTTTCTTGGTCATGCAAGAAGCAACATTCTGTTGCACTCTCCACTGCTGAAGCTGAATATGTAGCAGCTGGAAGTTGTTGTGCACAAGTGTTGTGGATGCAACACACACTCACAGACTATGGCTTGAGTTTTACTAAAACTCAAATTTTGTGTGATAACACAAGTGCCATTGCCCTAAGTAAAAACCCTGCACATCACTCCCGTGCAAAACACATAGATATTAGGCATCACTTTCTTAGGGATCACACACATAAAGGAGATATTATTCTTCAGTTTATCGGAACGCAAGATCAACTTGCTGACATTTTCACAAAATCCTTGCCTTCTGATAGATTTGAATATATTAAACAGAAGTTAGGAATGATAACCGTAAGGTAATCTTTCTTAATTAACTTTCTGTTGAAAAAATCTCCTTACAGTAATAAACTCTTTTTCATAGGGGGAGTACATTTGATTGTTTATTTAACAAAGTTTTTCAAAATTTGTTTTCAAATTTTTCGGAACGAAAATCTCCGGAATGGAACTTCCGGAACGATAATTTTCCAGAAAGGATATTTTTGCACAGAATACTTCTGGAATGAAAGTATTCATATTGAAAATTTCCGGAATGGACAACTTTCGTACTGGGACTTCCATAACCAGATTTTCGTACCAAGTTTGAGTTTTTCGTATTGAGTTTTTCGTATTGAGTTTTTCGTATCTAGTTTTTCGTAGTCGTCTTTATATTACCCATTACGAATAACTTTCCTAAGCCAATCCGAAAGGTATGATTTCCTTACCAAGGTTTTCGTAATCATATTTTACTTGCTGGCATTTTATTAAAATTTGTTTTCGGTTTTTTAATTTCTTAAATTTTAGTTTTAATAAAACCTCAAAAAGATCGGATTAGAGCTCTCAACCGTTAGATCAGATCTCAGATCGTTCTAAACCGTTAGATCAACCGTGGAAGTCGAACCGTCATCCCATTGCCTATATAAAGGGGTCCTATTTTCGAATCCCACATCGATTTCAAGCTTTCGCGTGCTGAAGCTCTGACTCTCCGATTTAAGGCCATTCCGAACTTCAGTCTTCTCTGTTCCGAACTTCTCAGAGACTTCTAATCCGAATGTCTGCAGAGTTAGCTTCTCAAGAGATGTCTTTAACCAAGCCCATTTCACAGTGGTTAGTCTACAGAGAACGGTTAGTTCATCCGAATTTCTTCAGCAACTATGATTCTATTATATCAAAGAATATCAAGCTGAATGGCTGGGAAGATGTTGCGGTATCAAAAACCGGCATCCAAGATGAAGTTTACTCTGACTTGCTTGTCGAGTTTTATGAGACAGTTGCTTTCTTCAAGGAAGAAAATAGAGAGAAGTTTTCCTTCAAATCATATGGCAAGACATATAAGCTATCTTACACCAAGGCTGCAAGCTTGGTAGGGTTGAGTTATGAAGGTGAAGCTGAGTTTATCTCGCATGTTCTGCCAGACTCCTTGGGTAGTTTCAACAAGGAGAAAGCCTTAGAAATTCTCGGATTGGATGATGACAAGGCTCCGAAAATAGCAAGTCTTTCTACAAACTTCCGGATTCTGGAGTTATGGGTGCAAGGGCTTATTGTACCGAGAAAAGGAGACAAGGACAGCTTGAAGAAGAGTGAGATATACATCTTAGATTTCTTGATAAATCTAAGGAAGTTCAACCTGATGAAGCATATCCTTCTTAATATTGAGAATTTGAAGAAGGGGAATCTGAGAGCTCAGATAGTGATGTACCCGGCAATATTGTCGAAGCTGATAGTTCGGTGCCTAGAATCCTTCAAGGTTGCTTGTAGTTCTAAGCCGAAAGTTTGCAAGATCATGTTGCTAAGTGATGCAACTCTTAAGAGGATGAATATAGCTTTTAACAAGGAGTCTGGGAAGTTTATTGATCTACCTCCTCAAGCAGAAGTGACTCCGAAAGTGGCTGATCCGGAATCATCCAAGCCGGTAAGGAAGAGGAAGCTAAAAGAAGTGGTTGTCGAAGCTGAGGAACCCAAGTCTAAGGAAGTCCACTCCGCACCTCCTAAGTCTAAGAAGAAGAAAACCTATACTGATGAGGTTGCAGCGAAGTGGAGAGCTGACAAGGAGAAGAGGAAGGAAGGAGATCCGCAGTTTGGTTTAGATCCTGCAGAGGCTAAGGCTCTGAAAGAAAAGGCTGCTGATGAGCTTGAGAAGCAAGCTAAAGAAAAGAAGCTGAAGAAGAAGTTGTCAGAAGCTGAGGCTGTGCAAGCGTTGTTGAAGTTTAATGAAATGGTTTCAGCAACCATTCCCGTTCCGAGATCTTTTTCTCTGGAATCTCTACCTGAGACTCCAGGAAGAAATCTTGTAACTCCGGAAGAGGCTGTTGCTACTGAGGAAGTAGAGCTAGTGGAAGAAGTGGAAGAAGCTGCTGAAGGAAGTGGTGAGACAGGAGATGTGCTCAAACAAGTAGATGAATACAAGGGAACTCCTTCGGAACACCTGTCGCTCCGAACATCTGAAGCCGAATCTTCAAAGCTAGTTACTCCAGTAATAGAAGGAAAGGAAGGAGAGGTAGAAGTTTCTTATCATGGAGAAGAAGAACAATTTTTACTTGATGCGGTTCAGAAGGAAAATGTAGAAGTTGTTGTTGAGAGAGATGATGTTGTTCAGGTCTCTGACAGTGAGAAGAAATCTCCGGAACAGGTTTCTATTCCGGAAAAAGATAAGGGGAAACAAGTTCTTGCTGATACCCCGAGTTCAGAAAAGAGTATGAGGAAAGAAGCTGGTAGTTCTTCGAAGAGGAAATTGGAGCTTATTGAAGAAGAAAATTCTCCGAGCAAGATGTCAGATTCGGAATCATCTTCGTTGGGGCATGATTTTGTTGTTCAATCCTTGAAGAAGTTGGTGGGAACCATTCCGACCTTCTCCAGTATTGACTCTCGGTGCCAGATGCTCCAACATACGCTAAATCAGAAAACCGACTCCGTATCGATGGTGATGGATAAGTGTGTGGAGATTGAAGCTCAATTCAAAACATTCTTTGTTGGTTACGAAGCACATAAAAGATCTTGCAAAAGGATGACTAGCTGGTCGAAGAAGAATGTGGAAGAGATGAGGTTGCTGGATGAGTTTCAGGAGAATGTTAAGGATGCTTTTCAAACCGAAGACAAGAAGTTTCATGAGATGACTGCATCATTCGATGAGAAATTAACAGAGGAAAAGAACATTCGGAGTCAGGAAGTAAGAGATCTGAATGGAAAGCTCAACTCTGTTAATCAAAGTTGGAAATTTGAAAGGGATCATCGGATCAATTTTCTAGAAAGGATAAAGTCTCAGGAAGAGAAAATGGAAGCTCAGGAAGAAAAGTTGAAGGCTCAGGAAGAAATAATTGAAGCTCAGTCAGCAAGAATAGTTGCCTTAGAAAAGCAAGCAGAGGAAGATCACAAAGACCTCAAGAAGATCAAGACGATTCTTAAGGGGCTCATGTCGAAGGAGAAGGATCCGAAATGACCAATCCGATCTTTTTGTTGTAATTTTTTTTTGTTTCTAACATTTCAAATATAATGAAAATTGTGCTTGTTGTTCCTTTTGTTGTCGTTACTAATCTTTCAGGTACTTTGTTATTTTTTTCCATTCCCTCCAAATTCTTTTTGAAAATCACAAAGGGGGAGAAGGAAAAGATCCTTAAGAAAAAGAGGAAATCTAATAAGTGCTTATCAAAGGGGGAGAAAGAAAAATACCCAAGGAGATAGAACTCTAATAAGAGTTTGTTTAAGGGGGAGTTTTTCTTAAAGAAACATCACTCCGGAAATATGAATACGATCCTTAGAGACTCAAATCCTAAGGGGGAGTTAGTCGTATTCATCTATATTCTTAAACCAAGGGAGATAAGCTTTAACAAGTTTCTTTTCTTCTTAGAATAGCTTTTTCGTAAGGATGTTTGTGCTTTCCAAAAAGGGGGAGATTGTTGAGTCAATAAGGTTTTCCTTATGACTTTTCCATTCCTTCTTGTTTTGAAAATCACAAACACCTTATCTTTTAGGAAAATTGCTTTCTTAAGAAAAAATGCTTTCTTAAGGAAAATTGCTTTCTTAAGGAAAATCGCTTTTGTAAGGAAAATCGCTTTTGTAAGGAAAATCGCTTTTGTAAGGAAAATCGCTTTTATAAGGAAAAATGCTTTCTTAAGGAAAATCTCTTTTATAAGAAAAATTTATCCTTATCATATTTTCATCAATATTTTTCTTAAGTGAAAGTTTCGGATTCATTTTCTCGGAATCATTAAAACTGATAAAAAGCATTCTGTTTTAGGGTTCGGATTCTGGACAAGAACTATAAGGAAGTTTCATTCCGAATTCCGGATATGAATTCTGACTAAGTTCTATTCCAGATTTAGGATATGAATTCTGAAGAAGAATTCTCATTACGAATTCTAATGAAGAAATCCCATTCCGAATTCTCATTACGAATTCTGAAGAAGAATTCTCATTACGAATTCTGTTGACGAATTCCCATTACGAATTCTAATGAAGAAATCTCATTCCGAAATCTCATTACGAATTCTGATAAAGAATTATCATTATGAATTCTGATGACGAATTCTCATTACGAATTCTGATGATGAATTCTCATTAAGAATTCTGATGATGAAATCTCATTACGAATTCTGATGATGAATTGTCATTACGATTTCTCATGACGAATTCCTATTCCGAATTCCTATTCCGAATTCTCATTCCGAATTCACCCATTAAATAGAATCTGGATATCATTGTTTTATACACTCTGAATTTATTCACTTCGAACTTTCACTCCGAAATTTCTATTCCGAACTTTTATGTTAGAGTTTAAAACGATGTCGTGCATTCTGTTACACTTACTTTGTTATAAAACGATGTCGTCCATTTTGTTATAAACTAACCGTTGTCTAAGTGACACGTGTACAGGTCCCTCCGAACTTTAAGGGAAATATGACCGTTGGAGAAGGAGCCGACCTTACCTATAAATAGGAGCTCATTTGAAAGAGCTCGATACTTCTTCACGACATCACACTTCTGACTACTGATGGTAGAGAAAGTGCTTACATGCTGTTGAAGTGGTTTCTAGAGAGAGAGTCTCTTATTAACTCTCAAAGCTTCGTGCGACTCCGAATGTTGGTGATTACATTCGAGGGCTTCCGGGGATAGGAAGACAGAGGTGCCGACTACTTTAAAGATCGAGGGCTTTCTTGCTGAGAAAGACAGAGGTGCCGACTACCTTAAAGATCGAGGGCTTTCTTGCTGAGAAAGACAGAGGTCGCCAACTACCTTGAGGTTGAGGGCTTGCGGGGATAGCAAGACAGAGACTCCGATCTTCGTATCGAGGGCTTACCCTGGTGTTGGGTAAGACAGACTTGCTTGAAAGTATAAATCAAGGGACCTTTATCCAAGGTTGTTGGATACCCTTCTCTTTGGGTTAAAAGACCATTATCTTGCTACTAGTAGTTTTACTACTTGTTGTTTTTCCGCTGCAATTTGTATCTTAAGGAAAGTATAACTTTCTTATACTTCCTTACTTACTCTGTTTCATTTAGATTCTATACCCTTTAAGGTAGAATCTCATATTGTAACTTTTGTTAAGTTTCAATTTCCGGAACCATATTTCCGGAACCTACTTTTGGAATCTCTTTCCAAGTTTAGTTCGGTGTTAGAGGTGTTGTGAATCTGCTTAGTTTAACTTTGTTAAACTTAGTTCTTTCCTTTTCTTAAGGAAACTCTAGTTACTCATAACTAACTTTAAAGGTTCCAAAGGAATTTTTAAAGTATACAATTCACCCCCCCTCTTGTATATTGAGCATCTCATACTATATTTCGATCCTACAATGATTCCTACATATCGAGTTTAGAGTAAGAATCATAGTTGTTGTAGTTCATTTAGGTATGGTGTGGATGTTGTGATCATCATCAATATCTAATAATACGTGAGTCGTTCTCGGTGTGAGAAACAAGATGAATTTGTTGATCCGGCAATCCACACACCATCCCTTCTCTACTGATGGAAAAGTAGGACGATGGTGGAAGAGGCTGGTGTGATGTCTCGATGAGAGAGAGAGAGGGGCTTTGAATGTTTCAACTCTCACCTGTGTTGATATCCAAGATAGGGTAGAAGCATCGGTCCTTGTCAAAAAGGAAAGGAATTCCTGATCCCTTTGACTTAGCACTTCCCCTCATTGAATGGAAAAGACAATTATTACCCTTGATTCCTAAAACGGGGAGGTACTTGTGATCATCCAAAGGTTTGGACCGCAGGTTACCATGAGAATGTAGACTTAGAACCACTTCAGGGGTTCGTACCACTATGGGGATTACTCGCATGTCTCCACTTACCACAGGTATGTAGACTCAGCATGGCAAGATTATGTGATCGATGGTCTATTTATACAAGTCTGGTGGATTTAGAAGAGGATCTTCCGCAATGCTGATGGATTGGACTATAGAGGGGATTCAGAGGATGGCATGGAAATGGAAGGGCATGATCAGTACCGAAATGTGGAAATCCTAAAGGTACCTTATTCTGTATATCACTTATTCACACAGGGTAGGGTACCCTGCGCATAGCTCATTGCTATGCGGGTGGATGGGTCATTTGTGCACGAAGGTGGTACACCGATCTCGATACAGTCCATGTACCGAGGTAGAAAATGGACCTAGATGTTGTCTATATACCATAGTGGTATGCGGTCTGGGGTTTTGTCAACATACCATGGTGATATGCGGTGCTGGAGTCCATCTGTGTGGTGGAACGATACATAAGGCATGCTTTCGTGCATATAGAGATGAGTTATGCGGTATGCCAGATTGAAGAAGGGGCATTAGTCCAGTAGTTCGTAGGAATTTCATCTGAAAAGAGAGTATTGTTCGTGGTTCCAAAATTAGTTTCAGGGATTTCCCATATTATTATGATTCATTCTTTTTATGGTTCACAATGTGTTATACCTATTGGAAACTGTTTGTGGTTCAGAACTTCATCGATTATTTTCCATTGAAATATTCCATTTGTAATCACCAATCTCTCCGAAAATCCGATCATTCTCCTTTTTTAGCTACCCTTAGAGTCCTTTTATAGAGTACTAAGGATGATGTATATATTAGTTACATGACACCTTTTGCAGAAGACCGTGGGGAAATTGCTTAGCATGTGGATGACTTGGCCAACATAGATTTTTGGGACTATGGTTCATGTCAACTAAAACCACCGACTCAATCCTATGAATGGTGTAGTTTTTGGGACATTGTTAGCCTTGCCTCATTCGTAAACTGAGTTTGCGGGGAAGGTGTGTGGCGGAATACCTCCTGGTCATGTTTTCTCCAATGATGTAGTTTGTGAGGCCGTGGATCGTAGGGCGGTAGTTCACAGGTGGAATTTCTCCACCTCAAATCTGCAAAATAATTTGGTTTATTGGGTTTTGGAATCATTTCCCATTCATTCCATGAACTTCCTGGTTCGATTTACAATTCCTCACATGCCAGCCTTTGGCATCTTTTCCGTGTATCGTTCCATTCACAGGCAATAACATTTTTGAAACATTCCTGGAATTTAGTATGCAGACCACTTTGTTAACTTTCTCAATTCTATTTCTTCACTCTTCATCTAAAATTTTAAATTGAACCGACATATTATTCCTTCATTAGATTTTTGGTAGTATTTTCCTTCCCTTTGCATAATTTTCAAGACCCTAAAAATTCCCAACATCAGAATGGGTTTAGATCAGGATTGAGGGGATGCAATTCCAATGTAGAATGTGTTTCTGAATTGAACGGGTTTTTGTTATAAAGGTGGAACTGATGGGGGACCACACCTATATATATGGGCGCCTTTTCATTTTTCATTTACCAGATTCATTAGTGTAAAGTGCTCCACATAGTGCTCTCAACTTTCCTTTCTTCTTAATACCAGTTCCTTCATGAAAACCATCATTTGAGAACCAGGATTAAAATTCTATGAAATGAGAACTATTAATAGCCTTCTTCATTTATAAATCTACCTTTGAATCTACAAACTGAACTGTGAAACTTAAAACCTATGTTTGAACTACAACGTAATGAGACGCTATGCTGTTTTCCCACTCTATAGACTAAACCTCAATTCAGAAAATTAAACTTTAACTTTCAAACATAAAATTTTATGTCTTCACCTCAAATGACCATGTAGAGAGGCTCACTATGTGGTTCACTCAGTCCATGAACCGTTTAGTTATTGTCCATCGCATTATGGTCCAGCATCTTACGCAGTGTTCTGTGAACAAATAGTTCATGGTGAATACATTATGAAAACCGTTTCCATTGTTCATTATGTAGAGCCTTGCTATGCGGACTTCTTGTATACCTTAGTCAATATTTGGTCCTTTTTCCAAGAGATTTTTTGGAATGACCCTTTTTCATTGAATTTTTAATGCAGGATAGTGGATCTTCCTATTATTTTAATATAAGCAATCAGAAGGAGGGAATCTATGGTTGAGAATTCTGAAGACAAGTTTATTCCTACATCATTCCTAAAGAGAGTTTTCTTAAATACCTACTTTCATTAGACTCATGGTCTATCCAATATCTTTATAGTTTCCTATTAACAAATTCAACCTTCTATATAATGTTACCTTTCCAGTGGTCAATCAAAATACTCCTATTATTCACCTCGAGGAATCCCGAGGGCATGATCGAGACAATATTTACACAATGGGAGAACTGGTAACTGATTTTACCCAAGAGAATGTTTTCACACTGAAAGGATCTTAATGTAATTATAGAAATCATTGTCATCACAACACATATTTGAGGTCGGTCATCTGGGAGTATTTTTCTATTGTTAATATTTCTCGAGAGAATCCTAATGGAGGGTGGAGCACCAAATGGATCTTGCGATCTAGAGGAAGCTTCTCTAATGAGTGGTCCTGGAAATTCTAGGTGAATTAGATTTGTTTGGAGTCCCACAGCTGGTTGTATGTAGTAACCTTATATCAGGCAGCATGGGTTTCCCAATTTTCAATCTATTCACCAGGTGAGATATTTCTTGAACTGCTTATCCATTGTTGTTCAAGCACTAATACCTTCCACCTATTGCACTGGGAGGTGGGTATTAATTTATGGGTCATCCATCAACTTAGAGGGATTCCCATTCATGGAAACATGTATGATGAGTTTATTCCAGTATCCAATTCCTAGGTGAATGTTGAACAAGTATCTTCGCTAGCAAGGAACTTAATTGTCATGGTAGAGGGATTACTCAATCAACCCCCTCATGCTCATTATCCTATTTCATTTGAATATTGTATTGGCCCATTCTTGCTAGTGAATGATCTGATGTTAAGGGTTTATGTATATAGACCCACCCCACTCAACAATAACTGGAAATCTTGGGATAGTACAACACCACCCTTGAGGTAGGTCGATACACCACCTAAGGTTATGGAATTCAGTCATACATGCCACCTGAGATCAGATTGGTAGGTTTCTTTGTGATTTTCATGAGTGGATGGATCTTCCCCTGTTGTGATGTTTTTATTTGGGTTTGGGTATGCACTCTAACTATGGAAGATACATTGGCAAGGGGACAACCCATTAACAAGGTTGTTTCTATCCTTTCCGGAATCTATGAATTGTTAGGGAAGATATAGGAGGGGAACCCCCACATCGTCTTAGCGGTCCATTTCAATTTTTGTATGGATGGATGGAAGAGCACTAACCCTGTTATGAGTATCAGAATACTACAGGGGGTCCTCATTCTGAATTTCTCCCATCACTTCTCAACATTGTCTCCATTATTCCCCTATCATTGATTATTGATGAAGAAATCAAACTGTTGAGTGATGTTTCTCAGTTTTCTTTCACACCTTACGTAGCATCCCATAGATCCGTGATGGATAATTGGAGGGGCTCTTTTAAAGAGAATTCCTATATCATTATGCTTCAAGATGGAGTTTTATATGCTCGTATAGATAGGGTATCCAAATGAAAACCCTACGATTCTTATTGATTTTCTATGAAATTTGGGTGACTTTAAGAGGTCACACCTCACCCTACTATTTGTGTTAAGAGGGAGTCCCATCCCATGATTCTTCGCCAATTGTGGCAGTCCTTGATGCGGGGGGAGGCTAATTTGGAATTCATCATTACTCCCATAGTATCCTCAACTTAATTGTCATTAGAGTACACCCAATTGTGGGTAGATTTATACCATAATAAGGCATTGGGAAGGCCAATTTGACAGTTTCAAAGATTGTTGATTGTTTATGGTCCTGTCCCAACCGTGCTAGTAGAACTATCTATTCCCCCTATGGAGAGAAGGAGTTCTACCTTCTATAACATTAATTTGGAATGGGATTCAACCACACAACCCATATATGTTGAAAGAGATAGAGATACCGTATGTTTGGTCGATGTGGTATGTGGTCCTACTGAATCTTGTCCGAGTGGGACATCACAAGGTGTTCCTGCTGTTGCTGCCATCCCCCCTCATTTAGCCCAAGAGGCCGAACCGTCTATTGGGAGGGAAAATAACCCATCTTGGGTAACATGGATCATGGCGATTCCTAACACTAGAATGATTATTCTTTATTACATAATTATCACAGTGGAGGAGGACCATGATTTTGATTCCATTAGGAGGCATCAAGCTGTAAAAAAATGGGCATGGAATAAAATCCGTACTCTTTCCGTGGAAACTCCCATGACAGACTTTTCCAATTAGCATGATAACTTTTTATGGCTATTTTTTTATCAGAGTTCATACAACATTGATTACTAATGCCTACATCTCTTTGTGCATGAAACTGTTATAGATCGAGAGGATCTCACTACTTGAAAATGCGACCTCGCTTGGTTCAACGCTTCTCACCTCCAAGATCTGACTTTCCAAGATATTACTGACCATTAGCATCATCTGGATGCTAAGGAAGAAAGTTCTTATGACCAGGGGATTTCTTAGACGGAGGAACCGTGCGAGTTTGAGGTTCAGATGGCCAAACTGAACGTGAAGGAATAATCATGTGCTAATTTTAGGGTAGTAAAATAGAAAGGGAGATACATATAGATTGTTATGAAGTGAGTATTCCTGATGGTTGAAGACAAAGATGAATAGAGGGATACTTCAGAATATTCCCTTGATGACCCTCGTCAGGTATTTATCAAACTACTGGAATGAGTGAGTCATGAATTGTTGTAATCTATTGGGCTACCCCACACCACATTGGTTTTTTTACATAAGCGAGAGACTCCAGATTATGGATGTTCCCTCCACTTTCACTTATTTTGATAAAACAGAAACATTTTTCTTTCTTGTGTTCCTTTTTGACCTTTTACTATAATATTATTCATTTATAATAAACTAAAATTGGAACCATAATCTCAAATAGATATCAATTATATTTATAATCTAAGATAAAGGAAATAATAAAATCATGCAATAATTTTTTCCTAAGAGGAGGAGCTCAGGGAGCATAATTTGACTCTTTCCTGGGTCTCACAAAAAACCCTACAGACTTTGCGCCTTTTTCATTATCAACCTAATTTTTACCTTATCCTATTATGGTGTGGGATTACATGGTATAACTTTACTTTTTCTTAGTGCAACCTTTTTAGGGGTTTTAACTCACAATATTTTCATCCCTTGATGATTTTTGATTGCAAAATATTTTTCCTAAATTGTATGTAGCATAGTTTTAGCGAGATGGGACTCAACTTTTATCCTAGGATTCCCTTTACTGGTTTTCGTCCTGGTGATTTCTTTGTGTTTTTTGGTGGGTAGTTTAATGTAGTGAAAACTGGACTATCATTACTGATGTTTTAGGTCAAACATCATTGACCATGACTTGTGTGGAAAGGGCCCCAATTTAGGACTCATGAACCGAGAACTTCCCAAAAACTTTCAGACATGGATAAGGGATTTTTCTTATTACTGATGTTTTATTTCTGTATATGTGATGTGATATGGGAAAATGGAAGCCATGACGCATACAAAAGTGGGAAATTCCTCTCCTGAGGGTGAATTTTCCCTTGGTTGACTGACTATTTTTGTTGGAAACATATACAGAGACACCAAGGAATTTTATGCATAGTCAAACAAAGGTGTTCGTAGGACACCAGAAGTCCATTTTTGAGGGTCAGGAAATTCATATTGAATTTTGGATTTGTTTTTCTATTGCGGGCCATTGTGGGTGGCATGTTAAGGGAATAATGTCTGGAATTATGGGGGAATTTATATTGGTTCTTGTTTAGAAACCACTCCCACATGAATTTGACATGTGCAAAGAGGGATAATACATGGTGTAGGTTAACAACGTACAATTAGGACTTTTGAGACTTATGGTTTAGAGTCATTTTTTATCTAGAGGGGGTGGGGGATTTTCCTTTTCCATGAAAATTCGGATAGAAATGTTCTATCACCTTTAGGAATTAAGGGAGAAAGATATAAAATGTAATCTAGGGGGTTTCAAAAACTGATGAATGAGGTGTGACATTGACGTTAGAGGGGCATATGAATATAGGAAAATCCTTTATTGAGGATGAATTTACCTTTGGTTAATAGGAAATTTCTATGGGAAATATATGTAGAGCCGCTTGATAATTATGTTCATAGTCAAACAAAGGTATCCGGAAGACACTAGCCATCCATTTCTGATGGCCATGTATGGTTATGGAGATTTAGACCTTTCTGGACACAAAGTATGGTATGCGAAAAGGGGTGCATGATCCTGAGAAGGGGGAATTTCTGGTTGAAATTTTTTGAGAATACTAAGAATAAGTGAATGAATTTTTATCATATTAGTATGAGTTGTTTCCTTACGCAGGTCTAACCCTTGCATAGGTGGGGATGGAAAAATATTTTTTTATGGATGAATCTAACATATGAGATTCAGATGTCACTATATATCTTGTGATGATATGAATCAAGCTTTATATAGTTATTTTAAGGATCATTTTTATGAGGATATTATTTGATCATATCAATGGAATTTTCATTTTGGATACATATTCACCAATGGAATTTTCCTGAACAGATTCATTTCTTATACAGGGACCTGAGGGGAAATATCCTTTTTAAATGACCTGGGAAAACTGTGAATACTATGTATCATGTATCATGCACTTTAAACATCAGGTTATTATGACGATGATATATATATTTTGGGTAACTGGAGGGTAATCGATCTAGGATGTTCTGGCATGTCTCAGACGTGGGAAGGAGGAGAGTGTAAACCATGGTTTCCGGGGATCTAGAATCAGGATTAATGATAAGGGTATTGTAGTCCATTAGGCATATGGAAATAGGAAAATCCTCTCACATGGAAAATTTTTCCTTTGGTTGAGAGACCACTTTTGTGGGAATTATACGTAGATTCACCGAGGCATTATGTGTATAGTCAAACTGAGGTTTCCGCAGGACATTGACCATCTATTAACGATTGAAATGAAGGGTTATGATGATCCAAGATCACTCAAATAAAAGAGTTTGATGAATGTGTAAAGTAGGTTTGGACATATAAAAACACTTAGCCCATGTTTATTCACATAATTTGGTGTCTGTCTACACATATTTTACTACTAAGTGAGGCGGGATATTTTGACTCACTCATCAGATTGGGACCCGATTTTGAAGATCCAAGTGTCCCATGATCAGATTCCCTACACAATTTTGGTCCTTGTGCAAGGAGTGGTCGAATTTTTCCAATATTTTGGGTGCCTCATATTTTAATATCACATATCTTGGACATTAGTTTTCCCAATATAACAGGGAAAAATTAATATGCCTTCTAAATTCATTCCAGTAGGGTCAGTCATTGTAGAAAGATTCATCCTGGCTCTGTGGGGAATCCCTTTCCGAAATTCCTAATCCCACATGAGCTATACTTGGTGTGAGAAACACATTGTGGAAAGGGTTTCACTCAAACACCTAGGGATGGTAGGATCAAATAAAATAACATTGTTGGGCCATCAAGTTTAACATCATGCAGTGAGGACGTTGGTGACTCTATGTGAATGAGATAGCTGTTGTAGGTCTATTTAGTTTAAAGTCATATGGAAAGGATATTGAAAATATAGTTTAATTACATATTTAAGGGATGAAATATCAAAGGTATTATGCGTAAATGTGAGATAATCAGGCTAAGATTTTATTAGTATTCCCTAGAAAAGAGTGGGGGATGAAGGTGAAAACAATTATTTCAAAAGCCCTCGAGTTTGGAGGGATGATGCGAGGCTTATGAGACAATGGGCATATATAAGTAGGAAATTTATCTCCAGGGAAATAATTTTCCTTTTGTTTAAAGACCATTTTTGTGGGCAATATATGTAGAGCCACTGGGGAATTGTTTTCATAGTCAAATAAAGGTGTCGGTAAGACACTAGCCATCTATTTCTGATAAACATGGTTGATTATGGTTACCCAATATTTTTCAAGGAATGAAGTTTGATGGGTGAAAAGGGGATGTTTGGGTACATGAGAAATATCCAGACCAAGATTAGTTCTAAGCTACTAGATCATCTACATAGATTTGATTCGTATGTAAAAGGAAGCACGTTCTTTTGAAACTTTTTGGGTGTAAGAGTCGAGAATTGAAATCCCCTATATCTATTTTCATTTCACATGCTGGATATTGTGGGGAATTTTTTTATTGTGCATGGATGGACCCAGGATTTCTGACCTGAGTGTCTCTACATATCTCGTTATACTGAGAATCAATCCACATGTAGTTATTAAGATACCATATAGTTTAATGTCTTGTGGTTATGAATTCTTTGGACATGCATTTTAATATCATTTAGTTAAGACTACTGAATTTCCCTATGCATGTCTGGCTTATATGCAGGGGAGGAATTTGTTTCATGGTGGATGGAATCAGGAAGGCCCAGATTTTACTACATGTCCCATTGATGGATGGTAATCAAGGAACATATAGTTCTAGTATCCAATTTAGTTTAATTTCATATGGTAAAAATGGGTAATAAACCAATGTTAAAAGGATGAGGTGAATTAAGTGTCAGTATTGAACCTCAGGGAGGTTTCATACATATCTCATTTAGTTGGGAATCAAAGGCCATGTAGTTTTGAAAACATGTTCCCTATGCTGGTCTGACCCATTTACAGAAAAGGACCATTTTTTTGAATGGCGGCTGGACCAGGATGAAGGATAAGAGTGTTACTATATATAATGTGAAGGTCGAAATCTAGACACATGTAGTTCTTGAAAAATCTCTATACCAGTCTGACCTGTACATAGAGAGGGTGTCATTAGTATCATTTGGTGGCAAGACCATGAAAAACGGTCAAGGTTTCTCTACATATCCTATGAGGGTAGTAATGAAGTCGTACATAGTTCTTGAGTTATCCTACAGTTTAACATCCTATAGTTAGGACCTTTCATGGAATCCCCTATGTAAGACTGACCTATGCACTGGGAGATAGTAATTGTGTACTTTTACTGGTGGCGGGACTAGGATGAAGAATCCAAGTGTCCCCATGTACCCCATTGACTAATGATAATTAATCCATACGTAGTTCTAAGATACACTATCTTTGCTGGTCTGACCATACATAGAAATAGTGGAATGTTTACCTTTCCCTTACACAGATCTGATTCAGGTGCAATATTTAATTGTACTATATAGAATGATCACCATGAAGTTTAACGTTTTGAGGTATGGATTAAGATGCTAATAAGTTTAACATCGTACAGTGTGGACACAAATGTATCTCTGTATTTTAATGTGTTTTATCTAAGATGGGTTCATCATGTAATATAATGTCATGTGATTTGGACAATTTCAGTATAGTTTGAAATCATGTAACATAGATGCAGGTGGTGCTATGCAGTTTAACACCATGTACCTAAGATGAGTTTGATACGATTACATACAGTACTTCTTCCGGAATCTCACATTGGTGGGAGCTATGGTGAGCTGTCTATCCATTGCATTTAAGGCGTATGCTCCATTGGAGTAGGACCCTTCACATTTTTTCTCTAACATTGGAGGTTTCTTTTCGAGTATCATTGGGGTTCTGAGGAACAACACCATTTCTCCGTAGAGTAAAGATCATAGGTAAACCTTCTTTTTGAAGGATCATAAAATCTAGTTTTCAAAAACATCAAAATGATACAGAGTGTGTAATATTTTCTCATCCAACCTCTCTATATCATTAAACCATTTCTAGGACTACTCATCTAAAGACATTTGATTACAAATGGATATGAGAAGTGATGGTAGTTGACCTTCAATGGGTAGAACCACCTCTGTTCCATCTACTAATGAGTATATGGTTGCTTGAGTGGCAGCATGGGTAATGGTCATTTATGTTCATAGAGCATGGAGAAGCCTATCAGGACATGATTTCTTGTTTTGGTCTACCATATTATGAAATATATTGGATAGGGTATTACTTAAGGCCTCTATATTCCCATTGGATGTTTTATGATAGTGGGATAAATGTCCAGCCTTGATTCCATACTCCTGATATAGATTTTCCAATTCAACAGAGTAGAAATTGTTGTTGTTGTCTGTCAATATTGTATAAGGGAAACCAAACCTGGTGATGATGTAGGCTTTCACAAAGCTGACTATGCTTTATGCTCTGATCACATTGATTAGTACAACTTCTACCCATTTAGAAAAGAAGTCTGTTGCTGTGAAAATATATTTGAATTGTCTGGCCATGGAGGGAGGGTATAGTCCCATGACGTCCCTTCCTCGTATAGAAAATGGATAGGATTACTAGGATATATGAAGTAAATCTTGGGGCTGGTGGATGATATTTACATGAAATTTCCAGGAATGAAACTTCCTCGTGAATGTGGTGCAATCCTGCATTATTGTAGGACAATCGCACCTAAGCCTTTGAATCTACTGTGAGAGCTTGGATGCTGATTGATGTTACTCAAATGTTCTAGAATGCACTTATTTTATGAAGGTGGTTCTCTAATCTCTATCAATTCTCGTGAGAAGGACTCCATCAAGGCCTCACTTATAAATGGCCTTTTACGAATTTCTTCCATTGCACATCATGAAGTTAATTAATCGTATTCAGATTTTCTCCCTTCCAGCCCCACATGGTGGGAGTTATACCCTTTAATGGAAATATACAATGGGATTCATACAGCTGGTGGTGAGACCATATATATCAGATATGAGATTTATTTCATTAATTTCTTTTAGTTTGGCTTGACTGAATGGTAATACCATCCATTAGTGGGCAATACTGATGATTGATTCATTACGATCCGGGTTGGATAGAGTCATGGATGCATTTGATAATGTATCAGCTTGCACATTTTTCATCTGGGGGATGTAATTCAATGTCGGCTCTGATGAGAATTCTGCCATCAGTTCTTGGACATGGTTCATCAAAGGGTTCAACTTATCTTTATTAATATCATAGTCACTATTGACTTGAGTAAAGACCAATTCTGAATCACCTTTAGTATTTAGGTGTTCAGCTTGTAATTGGTGTGATAGCTCCAAGACTGCAATGATGACCTGATACTCTACTTCACTTTCTGTACATCCTTCAGACAATAGGAAGTAATAGGGCAGAACTAATTTTTCTAGGGATATGAGCATGACTCCCATAAACAATTTTTTCAATTTGGGGTCTTTTATTCTTTTTCCTCTCGGGATTCTAGAGGCACTGTCGAAGTGTATTTCACACATATGGGATTTCTCAAGAATATATAATACTTCCTCATCAGCTATCTCAACATATAATGAGGCCATCTCTATTGAGGGATGATCTTCCAGGAAACATATTATTACCCTACCTTTGATGGATTTATACAGTTTGAACCGAAGATCGAACTGCTATAGGATGAATGCCCACCATGACAGGCATCAAGATTACTTTGGGCGGCAGAGAATATACTTGAGTGGGTTGCTACATAATATCAAATGGACTTTTTGGTTTATCAAGTAATGAATTAGCTTCTAGATCATGATTATAAATGAAAATAGCTAATATTGATATTCAAATAATGAGTCTTAGCATTGATCATGGTTTGACTAAGGTAATAGAGACTATTATTACCACCAACATCATTCTTCTATTTGAGGAAGACACCTAGGGATCAGTCCATGGGGGATACATATAGAATGACCGGTCATCCTTCAATATGAGACATTAGCACTGGAATAATTAATAGATATTTCTTAAGATTATTGAATGATTCCTAAAAGTTTTCAGTCCATTGATATTCTAGCCCATTCTTCATCAACCTGGTGAAGGGAAAGCATTTTCTTGTGAGGTTGGCTATGAAGTGCGGAATGTAGTCCAGGTGTCCTTGGAGTTCTATAAACATAGTGAGGATATGAGGAGGTGGAATTCCAAGGATGCAATTTTTATTCTCGGTGTCAACTTTGATTCCTCAGTGGAATATGATAAATATGGGGAATTTACCTGAGGTAACACCAAAAGCACACTTTAGTAGTTCATTTTCAAACAGCGTTATCATAGTTTATTGAAGAAGGTTTCATGATCTGCCAGATGGTTCAAGCGTTTTCATGATTTAACTACCATATCATCAACATAGCATTCAACGATCATTTCCTTGAAGGGCTTGAAAATGTAGTGCATGGAACTCGGATATGTGGTGCTGGAACTTTTCAAACTGAAAGCCATCACCTTGAAGAAAAATAATCCATGGGGAGATTTCAAGGTAGTGAATTATTCATCTTATTGGCCCATTCATATTTGGTTATATCCTGAATATTAGTTCATGATAGATAGATCGTCATATCCATTAGTTTCATTGATCATCAATTCTATGATCAGGATTGAGAAATCATCTTTCAGGAAGTGCCGTTTGAGGTCCCATAAATTGATGTAGACATTGATCTGCTCATTTTTCTTCTTCATGGGGACTATTTTTTATATCCAGATGTGTTATTGGAACTCCAAAATGAATTTAGCTCTTTTGTTCTCATGGACATCAGCATCTATTTTGGTATCATGTGTCGGATATGTCCTTCTAATGGCTTTCTTATAACCACGATCGTCTTTTGACAGGACCCGGTGGTGAGTGGCCACTTTTGGATCAAGAACTATCATTTTTGTATAATTCTAGGAAAAAAATCTCAATTAGGCCTTAGGAAAGAGCTGTATAACTCTTTCTCTTTGGAATGCGTGGCCACAATAACCAGGGTGGGTCGCGGGTCTTCTTCCGTACCCATTTTTATTTCCTTAAGTTCATCAATGGTTGTAGAAATATCTTCCTCAAATGATGGAGGGTCACCCCTTAGGTCTTCTTCTTCCCCCTCCTATGCATCATCATCATCTTCCTCTTTATCTTATGATAAGAAAAAAATTCTTGAAATTATTTACCTATAGTTGAAAGAAAAATTATAATTTTGGTGTCTGGGAGGTGAAGCCATTTCTTATGCCTCATCCATTGGTGGGGGCTTCTCTAGGGAAGATGAATTAAGGGATAAAAGAGTTTCTTCATCTTATTTGAGTGAAGAGACACTTCCTACCACCTTAGTGGCTGAGGTAAGAATTTTTAGGGTTTTGAAGATGGTTCTAGTGAATTTTCATCAGAATAATGACCATTATCTTGGGATTCAGTGATCTTTTCAACACTATTAGGCTAGGAAACCACAACTACAATCATATGTATTTCTGAATAAACATCCTAATTTGGAATTGTGAACACAACCTGATTGAAGGGTAGTACGTATTACTCCCCGTTCTACATGATGGGATTAGTGAGAACCATTTCCAAACAGTTTGGGTTGGTGACCCAATCAATTATGTCAATTGAGGGTTGTTTCTTTTTTGGATCGTAGAACCCATCATCAATATAGTGTCACTCGTAGGACTCGAATGAGGACTTATCAGCATGTAGTGTCCCACTATGTCCATTAATGCTACATTAGAGGCACTGATAATAAGAGGAGGGGATTACTACATGTTTATACAACCCATGCCTTCTTAGAAGGGCATTAAAGACCACACTATTTTAGATGACAATAAATTTTGGGTGAGCTACGAGGTCACCGAAACGGGTTTTGAGATTGATTTGGCCTGACAACTTCTCATCGCCTTTTTCGTAGCCCAACAGAGTCATGGTGTAGGGAATAAGATTATACTCATCACTTCCCCAGCAAACAAAGTGTCAGTAGTGGGAGGAGATTAATCCTAGAGTCATTGTTGATGAAGAATTTTTAGACATCAATGAATTTTATTGTTCTAGATACATATAAGGGTTTGATGTGGTCTTGCATGATGGTGTCTTTATATTTATCTATGAGGGAGATAACTACGTATAATTCTATAGGATTGGTATCTATCTGGTTTACTTCAGTGGTGGCCATCTCGACTTTGAACTCTTGGGGATATAGAAAATATTAAATAATCTCTTCCATGAGATCTGCTGATAGATTCAGTGAATCTATGATCGATGGATTTTCTAGAACTGAAGATAACCATTTCAAAATATGTTATATCTTATCTAAAGTCTCGTACTTACCAGTTTGGGTATGCTCTTTCAATGGAAATTTAGGGGCATGAGAACATGATGAAGAAGGGTCATCCCTTAGGATCAGAGCCAGAATAGCTTCATTACTTTTTATATTAGGTCGGGAAAGTCTGCTCACCTACCGAGTAAAATTAGTCATCTATTCTTCTTATGACAGGTATTTCAGAAGGATTATAATGGGGTGGATTATTGTGGGGGAATGAGAATTGTCCCATCCCTGTCAGATCTGCTGGAGGGTCCTTCTGCAGGTTTCTACAATACAGATGGTTTCAGCAGGTTTGCATCCATAAGATTGATTTCTTCCATGGATGTGTCTTCCTTGATATCCCCAAATTATGTGGATTCTTTCTCTTCCTCCCTAGTTGGGTGCATGTAACTCTATTTGATAACCATACTCATCATTGGATAAAGGATCCATAAAATGCATGACATTGACAGAGCCGAAAAAAATCTCTTCTTCTGATGAAGACGTTGCCTCATAATCTGCCTCCAGTGGTTCCATTTGGTAGGGCGGTGCCTCTTCCTTTAGATTTAATTGCATGATATCTGACAATGATAAATCTAACATTATCTTGGGTGAAATTTCATCTCCCTACACTTTCTTTCCACCCTTTTTATTGGACTACGTTTTGGTCGGCCAACCTTTGGAGGATTGTGGGACCAAGGATGTTGGTTGTGTTGGCTCATGAGATGTTGGGGGCATAGTCAGTTGCTTCAACTATTCCCGGAGGAGACTGTGGGCTTGGTTGATTACTTTCTGAGTCATCCAATTATCGATCTTTTGCTCCTTTTTGTTACCAATTTTTTCCATTCTCCCTCTTCATCCATGTTAGTGGTGGAAATATATTCCACTAGTGCTGGAAGTGGTCCCATATTGACTTGTCCAAAATCTGTCATCTTTTGTTAGAGGTCCTTGAAGAAAAATAATTCTTAGATGTTGTGCCCCAATACCTAGTTGAGGGGATAGTAATATATCCGGTCATCAATACCTTCTTTATCATCCTTCTTCCACTACGGATGTCAGATAAAGTTACAATTCATTGTGGTAATGAAGTATTATCGAACTTGGTCATCTCAAAATGAGTAAAACATGTTTCTTAATTCCTAGAATTGATTATTTGTGGCCCTCTTAGCTCATCTTTATTGGGTGGGGCAGTTGTTGATGTCCCGAGGGACCTGCACAGTTCGGTGGGGGTGTCAGAGTTAGTACTGTTGCAGGTTGTGGCTTAAGCATGACATAATCCATTTCAGCTCTCCCTTCTATTTTTTCCGGGGTTGATGGGGCAGCCCAGGACTTGAGATTATTCTGTTTCAATGATCTTCTATCATTTGAGTGATGTAGGAGAAGTCCCAGAACCCACTCGTATATTTCACCGGAATAAGTGGTGTTCTCAACTAATCATGGATATTATCAATGAACTTGGAATGAATCTAGTCTTGGGGGGTGGACGGTTCAAGGAGTAAGTTAGACCATTCCATCATGGAATGATGTATGAAACACTATCATTATCACACTATTTCCAGTTCATGAGATCACTGACTATTGTTTTTGGAAACATCGAACTGAACTGGAACACAAAGTAGCACTTAACATCCTCCCATACTTTTATTGAGTTAGCTTGTAAACTGAAGTACCACACAAAGGATAAACCTTGCAGGGTTTGCACAAACCATCTAATCTTTATAGCTTCTTGTTTCTCTAGGGTTCCCATCATGGGATCATAGTAAGAAGAGTAGTGCATTAGACGTTTCTCTAGGTCCCCTAATCGGTTGAACATAGGGAATATAGGGCTCCCAATATTTAGCAGTGGAGGGATTTTTCTTACCCAATTGGGGTAGGGATTTTGTTCTAGTTGTATTGGAGTGCGTTTTCCTTCCATTTATTCCATTATAGTTCTCAAAAACTCAATAGGGGGTAAGATTGGATTTCCCAGTGCTGTTGGAACTAGAGGAGGATACCCATCCAGGGGCATCCTTTGTGGATTTGACTAAATCTATAATAGGAAATCATAAGATCTTATTGGGATTGTGTTCAGGTAGACTGATGGTCCCGACAATTCCTTGAATGATATTTCTAGTATTTCTATCTGTCAATATGTGTCTATGAGGTAGAGGTACATTGGATGGAAGTGTGTGTTGATGCTCCACCTGAGGAACATACCGTGTAAGATGACTTTCTCATAGTAGCTCAACATTTTTTTCCTTAGATCTATCATTTATTCCACCTGTAGAGAGAATATCTCCTCAAGCATGAGGGTATCATTTTCATGGAGATGAGGAGGTGGGTCATAGACCTTTCTCTTATTATTCTCCTTGTTGGGGATTCACACAGTAGGTGGTGGAAGATTGAATGTGGGGTGCGCAAATTTAAGACAACTCTGCACTCCTCCAGGCTCGGTGTGAACCATCTCTGGGAGGGAACCCTATTCTCCTATTTCCAGGTTATTTTTATCATTTTTAGCAAGGTTTGTGGTGATTATGTCCATGATGTTCACTAATGCATACCATATCTAGGTTGGCGTACTAGGTTTGGAATGTTAGGAAAGCTTCTTTCATCCTTTGTTGGATCTTCTATGGCCATTCCGTGATACTCTTCAGGTTTTATGGTGAAGTGTGAATTGAGGGGAGCCCTGGTATATCTTATAATAGGACTCCATTTTGGAAGATGTGAGTCATGGTATAAGATGGAATGGGTGACCCCACTATCCATTATGTTCCCCGGGCAAGAGAATATAGACATCCAAAGGGAGGGAATTTGATGTAAAAATACCCCTAGCCCTGTAGGCTAGGGTTTCTTCCATTCTTCTGTTGATGTTCCTCGACCCAAATATTCTGGTCTTATGGGGAATGTTTGTGTCAAAAATTCCCCCAACCCAGTGAGATATGGTTGATCCCTTATTGTGTCGGATACTGCTATTTCCACCTTCTTGATCTCACATGTTCCCATACAGGGGTGAACCGGATATGGTGTTGGGACTACATGTGAATTGTTTGCACCTATGGACTTGAGCAGTGCTTGTTGACTGGAATCCCTTAGAAAAAATCCTTACTATATGTTCTTAGTGGCCCGATTTAGGATATATTCTAAGGATTTCTCTCAACGATCATAACGCTTTTGAGACTTACACAAGGCTAGTTATTATCGAGCATTCCACATTTCTTGAGAAGGGAATTAATTTTATTATCATTTGGGTATGATGAAACTGCAATATATCTCTTCCGGTAGGTTCCTATGGATGTGAATTGGGGTGACGTTTAAAGATTAGTATTATCCCCCTCCCCGGATATTAACACCAGACAGGGCATCACCAATAAGGCAGCGAAACTTGTGCAACTCATGGAGGTAGGCCAGATTAAGTTCTTTCTTTCTCTTTTCTGATTATGTCCACTATACAGACATAAGTGCTTCAAGGTTGATTTTATGGTGAATCCCTACCATGAAATTAACATGGTATGTATACCCAATGTAAGGAAAAACCTTTTCATTTAATTGGAATAGATTTTTCTAGACATTGAGGTGAGTGTTATGCATGCATTCTTCTAAAAACTCTCCTGGTATGTTGAAATGAAAAGTGATTGTGGGTTAATACATCACCGCTATGTCATCCATAGCTTGTTTTTTCTCACGAGGAACAAATATTTTTGTTGTTGTTCATTCAGGGATTCTTTTACTTTATTTCCCCTATTTTATTGCTCCTTAATGATTTCTTTCTAAGCAGCGGGGTTAGAGGGAGTCTCATTGACATAGGAATGGCATGTGGGTGGCTCGGAAGACGAGCATGGCCCCATCCCATCCTCTAGTTGAGAAAATATATATCTTTTCCTAGATAAAGTATCAAAAATGTTGTTCTCCATTTTTATAAGAGCCTTGGCATATGAGGGTTTTCTTGCATTTGACCCGACAGGGGGAGGACCTTCTCACCGCCATAAATTTTGACTACGGGTAGGACCTTCGCAGTCAGTACCATGATGAAGAGGAATACCATAATAGCCTATTTCACTACCATAGAGTGTAATTATATGGTTTATACCCTATGTAGGACCTTCAAGGAGGACCAAAATAAGGGAAGTACCTTCTTGATGCTTGGAATCATTGAGGGGAGGTCCTTATTAATGACTGCTATCATATAGAGGACAACCATCATATCTCTATCTGTAAGGAGAGTATCTACAGTGTACACTATGGGGATGTAATGCCCGACCCCAGTTACCCAAAGTTGGTGCATTATTACATAACATTGGAATGATTACAAGAGATCAAGTCTCGAAAGACCAATCCGTTTAGTATCCTTGGAAGTACTAGATAGTTACATAAGTTTTACATTGCTCTATGAAAAAAACAATATTTTGTCTCTTTTACTCACACTCATATTACTTATCTTATCCCTATAGTTCATTCATAATATACTTATTTTCATCCTGGAATAGTTAAAACATAATAAAGGGGTGAGTTTAGATGCTCAGTAAGGATAACAATATAGAAGAAACTATCATTAATAAGCATAAACATTTAAGTAAATGTATAAGACTAAAACAAAAGCTTTTAAACTTAAACATTAGAATAACATGGAAAATACAAATCAAATAATTCCTTTTACTTAATCTCATTGATATTCTAGAAGTTGAATAATCACATCTAATATCAATATCTAATCTCATAATGATGGAATACATAATTCCGGACATCATAAACACATAGTCAAGGCCTTGGGATGAGAATATAAATAAAAATATTATCAAGGACTTGTTCCAAGACACTAGTTTGTCCCATGAGTCCTATTAATACATAAAGGGGCTATAGAAAGCCCCTCCCGTCACATACTGTGTCCAATGCATTCCTCATATGAAAAGGTTGAAACATAACATAATCATTCATATTAAAACTAGCATACAAAATTTTAATAATTTAACCATTAACCATGAAGGGTATAAAAATATCACATCCACAGTCAAACATATCATAAAACTGTCAATACAATATAAAATATTGTATCATAATAAATCAACTTTAATTAAACATAAAACCCAACAATATATGTTTTCATATATGAAATCAATACAAAAAAATGATTTTATAGAAATGTCTCTTTATACCGTGAAATCATTTAAAAGGCTCATAATATTTAAAGAAAACATTTATTTTGAAAATGTTGATATAATCTTGAAAGGTAAGCTTCTAAGGTGTTATAATGGTGGAAAATAGCCACACCTGCCATATAGGATAAAAACATTCTTTCCTTAATTTGTTGAAAATGTAATAAAGTACCCTGTTTGGAAAACGATGAAAATATTTCATTTAATTTTTTTTATAAAAAGTCAAAGAAGGGTATAAATTACATTAACCCATAGTCTAGAAAATATTAAAAATGCTTTGAAAAACATTTTTAAGAAACACGGATGTGGATGATAAAGAAGTCCCAATAGATACTTATGTATAAACAGCCTCTGATAATGAAGAGCTTGTAAAATTAACCCTTACCTTGTACTTTTCCTTAGTAGAGGGTCATTTAACCTCTTGTATAATGGTTTAAGAATTTTTATTAAATTATATAGTATACAAATACATAAATATGATATCATATATGGTCCTCTAATATTGCGTTGTTAATAATATTTCAGTTGTATCATTGTTTCAGGTGTTTACGAATTCATTTTCTTTTATATTTTTTGTTATGTAAGTCATGATTGTTAAGGATAGGATTTATTTTATTCATATCTATAATTATATTAAGTTCTAAAAATATATTTTTAATCATAAAATGAAAATTATTTCTGAATGGTTATGAGGGGGAATGAAATCTCATCGCGTCATGGAGATGGTAATCCGTACATAGGCATGAGAAACCATATCATTCTATTGATGGTAAAATAATATGTAATAGGATGTTATATTATATATACAGAATCATTAACACGTTATATTTATTATTTAAATCAATTACACTCATTATTATACCAATCAAAAAAATGAAGTGTTGAATAACAAACTACAGAACAACGTAGAGACGGTAAGCCGTACGTACGCACGTATGGTGACTTTATCATTCATAAGATGGATAGAATAATGAATATGGTTGTACCATATTTATAATAATATATCAGTATGTATAAGGTATTGGATTTAATATTTTATTTTGTAAAAAAAAAATAAATAGGAAGTGGAATAAGAAATGAACTTTGAAAGAGGTGATAAAATAATTACCTCTTCTTCGGGTACTTCCTTTTGATTTGAATCAAAAGGTCTCCTTAGGTTGTAATCATGATCAAATTAAGGCCTCTAATATGAAGTGAGGATAGTTTTGAATATATTTGGGCAGGTTTTTTCTGAGAAAAAGGATCTGGAGGAGTGAATTTAAGAGAAGGGGAATCACCCTTTTATAAGAGAGGTGAGGGACACTTTAGAAAAATCTTGAAATATTAATTTATTATAAAATTATTTTCGGGTTCTAATAGCTCCAAATGGATTCTTTCTAGTCTAATGTGGGGAAGGGTCTAAATAATCTCAATAAATTGGTTTTAAACATATATAATACACCATATTATCCTTACCATTTATATTTAACTCTTAGTTAAATAGTTTAACTTTTATCGTGTCTTTTGTATTTTTACACTACATGGTTAATATAGTTACTATAAACTGTCAAGATAACCTAAAGTAGTTCATTAATGACATATCTAACATTATATAATTAATTATGAAGAATATTATATTTTTAGGAATATTATATCATTTGGTAAAATAGAATTTGGTTTAAAAACTCATTTATGTCAATTTTGACACTATTAAGTATTTGGTTTTTTTGAAAGTCATAACAACTTTATTCCTTTAAAAAATAAATTGAATCAACTCTAACATGCCATATTCACCTATAAAATTAGTGCATGACATTAAAAGTTTCAATTTACCTTTATTTTAATATTTATAATATCAATTACTTTATTATTTCATTAATAAGGTAATTACTGCATCATCATTGTTTCATAAATAAATATTATTATTTAATGTCTAAAAATTATAGTAAAAATTCAAAGATGTAGGAGATATTTTTATATTTATAATGAATATTTATAGTTAAATTTGTCTTATGTATAAACTTATGTTAAAAATGGTATAGTTATTAAAATTTGAATTTAACAATTTTAACTCTTCTTTAAATAAATTATAATAAATATCATAATCTAACTAAATGGATTAAAAAGGATCTTATTTTTGTCCTAAGGTTGATTTTGAAAAAAACTTATACAATATAATTAAAACATGTTTTGGGGTAATTTTATATTATTATAGTATCATTTTTACCTTTAATTATTCTATTTACTTATAAATGTGGTAAATAAAATCCAAAGGTTACTATTCACAAAAAAATATTTTCATCCTATTGAACCACATTTTACCTATTGATGAACACTGTGTCTGTCGGACTTTTGAAATTCAATTAACAGAAGCGGTAAAATTATGTTTTATGCAAATTTGCAAATTTTCCCTAAAGGGGGGGTAAAAGGCGTTAAAAAGTTCAATAAACTTTTATATGTTTAATATTTTTAGAAAAAGACTCTTATGAATTAAATTAGACTAATATAAGTATTATGTATCTATTTTTACTTTAAAATAAATATAAATTAAAAATAATAATTTAAATAAAAAGTTTTTTTTAAACAATAACGTAGTATTTTTCACTATTCATCAAACATTGAATGATTTCAGAGAAAAAAAATTCACCCTCAACTAATTTTGATATTCAAAATCCAAAAAATGAAGCGCATTTTGAAAAATAAAATTTATAAAATTTCAAAATGTTGGTATTATTATTCATAACTTCTTTTTAAATGGCTAGTTTGATTGGTCGTGGTGTCCTAGAACTCAGAGATGCGTACAATGAAAGCTAATGTATTACTCAAAGAGAAGCATACCATAGAATCTTGGGATGTTACATTATTCCCTCCTTCAAATAATTTCATCCTCTAAATTTCTAGAATACTACTGCATAAAAAGATCCTGGTGGTTCTTCATCATATTTTCATCAGGTTCCCATGTTTCCTCTTCCATTTTATGTTTTCCCAACGAAATTATACCAGATGAGTCGTACGGTTTCTTAACACTTGTTCTCTGGTATAAAGAATCCTAATAGGATCTTCAAAACAAGACATATCTTATTCCAGTTCTATTTCTTCATAGGTGAGTACATGCATTGGGTCATGCATGTATTTATCAAGAGTGATACATGGAACACATCATGAACTTTGGAGAGACTTGGTGGAAATTCCAAACGGTAAGATACAACTCCCATTCATTCTAGAATTTTAAAAGGTCCAATGTAACCAGGACATAATTTACCCTTCTTACTGAATTTTATAACTCCCTTCCCTGGGGATACATTCAAGAAAACATGATCTCCTACTTGAAATTCCAAATTCTTCCTTCAGTTATCGACATAACACTTTTTTCTACTTTGAGCTGCTTTGATGTGTGTTTGGATAATATTCACCTTTTCCATTGATTCATTAACAAGTTCTAGACCTGTGATTTTTCTTTCACCAACATCATCCCAAAAAAGTGGGTGTATGAAATCTCTTTCCATATAACGCTTTATATGGTGCCATCTGAATACCTGAATGGAAGATATTTTTATCAAAAAATTCTACCAGAGGAAAATAATGTTCCCACATACCATTAAAGTCAAGTGAGAAATATCTCAACATCTCTTAAAAGGTTTGAATAATATATTATGTTCTTCCATCAGTTTGTGGGTGTTAGGAAGTGCTCAAACTATGTTCAGTATCTAGGTATTTCCAAATACTTTTCTAGAATCATGATATAAAATGGGCATCATGATCAGAAGAAATCGATAGGGGTACACCATGAAGTTTTAAAAATTCATTAATATATATTCTTTCTAAATGTTCAAGTTTTAAATCTTCTCTTATAGAAATAAAATGTGATGACTTGGTATGATGATCAACAATGACCCATATTGTGTCATTTCTTTAAGGAGTCTTTGGTATCCCCATGACAAAGTCCATCGTAATATCATACCATTTCCACTTAAGTATGGGAATAGGTTTCTTGACTCCTCTAGGATGTTTTATCCCAGCCTTCACTTATTAACAAACAATATGTCTTGACACATAATCTAAAATCTCCCTCTTCATATTTTCCCACAAAAAATGTTCCTTCGAATCTCTATACATATTAGTGCTATAGTGTGTATAGAGAAATTAGAGCTATGAAAAGCTTCCAAAAGTTCTCTTTTTAGATCTGTTATTTTGGGAACACAAAGCCTCTTCACAAATTTCAAAATTCCACCTTCATATACGAATTTAATAAATCTAGAATCATTCATAGCTTTAATTTTTTTTGAAACTCCCCATCATTAGTTTGAGAACTTTTTATCCTTTATAACAAAGATGGTTTGGCAACCATTTGAAAAAGTATTGATGTTTCACCTTCCATGATTATTCTCATATCCATATTTACTAGATCCATGAACATTGGATCCCTTTCAACTCTCATATTTTTTAGATCTCCATGATACTTTCTTCTCAAAGAATCAACCACCTTATTTTCCTTCCCCATGTGGTAGTGTATTGTGCAATCATAATCCTTGAGTAGTTCAATCCATCGAATTTTAATCATGTTGATTTCTTTCTGTGAGAAAATATACATCAAACTCTTGTGATTAGTATATATCTCACATTTTTTCACGATAGAGATAATGTATCCCTATCTTTAGGGCAAATATTATAGCTGCTAACTCAAGATCATGAGTAGGATAGTTTTTTCCATGAATTTTTAGCAATCGTGATGAATAGGAAATTAATCTATCATTATGCATAAGGACACAACACAATCCTTTATTTAAATAATCAATAATAATAACAAACCCAACATTCCCCGATGGTAGAATCAAGATAAGAGAATTGAATAATATTCTATTCAATTATTAAAAACATTATACACACTCTTTTTTCAAAACATATTTAACCCCCTTACGCGTGAGATTGGTTAATGGGTTAGCCAATCAGACAAAATTTTCAACGAAACACTAATAGTAACCTGCTAAACCAATTAAACTGTGTACCTCACTTATACTCATCGGTTTGGGTCATTCTTGTATTTTCATTATATTTGAAGGATCAATAGAGATTCCATACTTTGTGACAATATAGACAAGAAAATAAATCCCCTGAAACTAGAATTCACACTTGCTAAACATTCCATATAATTCATTTCTTCTAAAAGTTTTCCAAATAGTGCCAAATTTATTTTCATAATCATCATATCTTTTGAAGTATACAAATATATTATCAATAAATACCACTACAATGTCATCAAAAAATTACTTGAAAATTTTATTCATTAGATCCATGAAAATAGAGGCTGCATTAGTCAGTCCAGAAGTCATTATTGTAAACTCAAAATGCCCATACATGGTTTGAAATGTTGTCTTTGGAATGTCTTCCTTCTTCACGCACAACTGATGGTATCTAGATCAACGTTCAATCTTTTAAAAATATTGATCTCCATGAATTTGATCAAATAAATCATCAATATGAGGTAGGGGATACTTGTTCTTTATTATTATAGCATTGATCTCCCTGTAGTCAACGCACTACCTCATAGATCTATCTTTCTTCTGAATAAAATGAATAGGGGCTCCCCAAGGAGAGAAAATAGAGAGAATAAATCCTTTATTACTCAATTCAACTAGTTTTTTCTTTAGTTCCACTAATTCCACAATGACTATTCTATAAGGGGTCTTTGATATGGTACTTGAACCAGGAATTAAGACAATGGAAAATTCATTTTCTCATTCTAGAGGATGTCCAGGTAAATATCGTAGGCACACATAAACATATTCTTGAAAAATAGATTCATCCTCTATTTTAACATTTCTTTACTCACACATAGTAATTTCACTCACTTCCTCCACAATAATATAATTTAGTAGAGCTAATGGGGGAGGATCTAGATGAGAATCAGATGCTGAGGTTTCTTCTCTAAAGACATGGGATTCCTTATCATCCTCCAAAATTGTAACCTCCTTCTTCTTAAAATAAATTTTCACATCATGGTACAAAAGCCAATCCATACAGAGGATTATATCTAATTCTATCATGGGTATGACAATAAGATCAGAAGATAAATCACCTTTATATGCCATAATGGAAATTGATTGAAAAAATTTATTGCTTTGATACTTCCCTTAGGAGTTTTGACTAACAACTCCCTTGTTAATTCAAATTGGAAATATATAATTTTCATGGCACACTAGGAAGATATGGAAGAATATGATGATCCATAATCAAATAAATTAATTACTAATTTTGAGGAAACGATTAAAGTGTCTTCCACCATGTCCTTAAGAAATCAAACCTCAACAGTTGTGATCACATAATCTTAGCATTTCTCCCTTGGAATTTTCTGAGGAATGTTTCCTTGACTCTTAGGACTTTCATTTTCATTAGGACCAATTTCTTTAAAATTGTAGCAATGAAAATCGACAACATCTTTTTTCCCCTGCCAATAACAAGCTTGGTGGCCTTTTTCTCCACACTTTTAATAAACTACCATCCCCTTTAGGCATGTACCATGGTGTTTCTTTTAAAAATTACTATAGTATGGAAAGTCATGTTCTATTTTATTCCCCTTATTTACTTTTACAGAGTGTTCAGAAGATCTCTTCTTCTCTTGCTTCACTTTAAAGTCACAAGACATAGAAAATTCCATTTCTGTGTTGATAACACATGAGACTATATCGTCGCATGATGAGAAGGATAGTGAGACTAATGCTCATGAGAGAAATGGTTTTAACCTATCAAATAATCGATCGATATTACTTCTTGGGTACATATATAATCTGCAAGATGCCTTACTAACATTGTAAAGTTAGCCTTATACATTGTGACATTCTCATCCGCGTTATGCCTTAGACTCAGAAATTTCCTTTCCATATCCACTCGATTTTAACACAGAAAGTATTTTTCTAATAAAATATATTAAAACTCCCTCAATTTAATATTTTACACTTAATAATCCTCTATTATGTTTTGATTTAATTACTACCAATGATCTGCATCACCTGAGCGGCGATAAACTGCCAATACAAATTTTTCCCTTTCGCTACTCTCCAAATCATGAAATTTTTTTTCTAAGGAACTTATCCGTTGCTCAACTACAAATGGATTTGTAGTCCCATTTAATGTTGGTGGTTGTTTTCTCATGAAGTGGTAAAACATTGATCCTCCACATTGTGGATTAGGGTGCTCCACACGAGTAAGTTTATTATTCATTACCTGAGTGAGTTATCCCGGTATAGTTATAAGATGTTCAGTACCAGTTGCATCACCAATCCAATATAATTATCTTGAATAGTAGGGAAGTACCTACATGTATTATGTGCATTGATACAGATTCCATTCATCCCACTAGGAACCATTTCTAAATAATTTAATACACTAGATTAGTTTATAAATCACAATAAGTAATTCTAAACATAAAATACTTAACATAAATTGAACAGTTTACGCATATAATCCATATTCATAAAAATGGTTTCTTTGTGAAAGTATTTACTCATAAATCCTTCCTGATGGTTTATAGAGTAAATGTGAATTATCCTAAGCATATCCCATAGGAGTGTCAAATCAGTGCATAGTAAGGCCCGTTGTTGTGTACCAGGATACCCCGAGTGAATCTCAAAACTCCTTGTTGGAGTTTTCACTCATAGGTACATCTGTGTCAGAACCACATCCACTTGTAGTGTCCAAATAGGGATGTATTTCCTGGGAAACCAAAGAAATATCTACATTAGAAAATTTTTTGGATGTTCTTCTAAACTAATCCTCAAAGTATATCATAGGTTAATTTTCTCTAATAAGAATTTTTCTAAATATATATTCCAAGGATTGTACTAAACATCCTCTGATACCGACTGTAACACTTGGACCCGAGTTACCTAGAGTCAGTGCATTATTACATAACATTGGCATGACAACAAGATATCAAGTCCCAATAGACCAATCCATTTAGTAGCCTTGGAAGTACTATATACATACATAAGTTTTACATTAAATTAGGAAGTAATGAAAACATTGTGTTTCCTTTGAACAAAATCATATCCCTTAGAATATCTTTATAGGTCAGTCATAATATAATTCTTTGCATCATAGGAAAAATAAAAAATAAGAAAGGGGTGAGTTTAGATGCTCAGTAAGGATAACAATATATCGAATACTATCATAAATAAGCATAAACATTTAAGGCAATGTATAAGACTAAAACAAAATCCTTTTAAACTTAAACTTCATCATAATATAGAAATGATAAATCAAATAATTTCATTTACATGATCACATGGATATTCTTATAGTTGAAATATAACATGTAATATCAATAGCTAATCTCATAATGATGCAATGCATAATACCGGACATCATAACCACATAGTTAAGACCTCATGTCGAGACTACAAATAAAAATATTGTCAAGGCCTTCTTACAAGACACTAGTTTGTCTCATGAGATCTACCAATGCATCAAGGGGCAATAGAAGACCCCATCCATCACTTACTACATCCAATGCATTCCTCATCTGAAAAGGTTGAAACATAACATAAACCTTCATATTAAAACAAGCATATGAAATGTTTTTACTTTAACCATAAACCATGAATGGTATAAAAATAGCACATCCACAGTAAAAAATAGCATAAAACTATCAATATAATATGGAATATTGTATCATAATAAATCAACACAAATTGAACATAAAATCCAGCAATAGATGTTGACATAGATGAAATCAATACAAAACTATTTGAGGGAAATATCTCTTTCTACATTGAAATCATTTAAAAGTCACATAATTATAAAAGAAAAAAAATCTATTTTTAAAATATTCATATAAAATTGTAAGGAAATCTTAAAAGGTGTAATAATGACGGAAAATATCTGGACCTTCCATAGAGGTTAAGAAACATTCTTTCCTTAATATGTCGAAAAGGCCATAAAGTACCTTATTTGGAAAATGACGAAAAGATTCCTTTCAAAAAATTTATAAAAAGTAAAAAAAGGTTATAAATGAATTTAACCCATATTCTAGGAAATAGAAAAAATGTTTTGAAATACATTTTTAATAAATACAGATGTGGATGAGAAAGAAGGTCCAGTGGATACTTATGTATAAACAACCTTAGATAACGAAGAGATTAAAAAATTAACCCTCACCTTGTAATTTTCCTTAGTCGAGGGTATATAAAACTCTTGTAAATTGGTTAAATAATAATTATTAAATTATACAGGATACACATACATAAATATGATATCATATATGATCCACTGATATTGCTTTGTTAATAATATTTTAGTTGTATCATTGTTTCGGGTGTAGACTGATTCATTTTCCATTTTATTTTTTGTTATGTAATTAATTTTTGTTAGGGATAGGATTTATATTATTCATATCCAGAATGATATTAAGTTATTAAAAATTTATTTTTAATAATAAAATGAAAATTATTCTTGAATGGTTACGATGGGGAAAGAAATCTCATCGCATTGTGGAGACGATAAGACATACGTATGCATGAGCGACAATATCATTATATTGACGATGAAGACGTATTTAATTGGATGGTATATTATATATATATAGAATCATTAAAATTTTATATTTATTATTGAAATCAATTATACTCATTATTATACCCTTCCAAATAATGAAGTGTAGAATAACAAACTATATCACGACGTGGAGACGGTAAGCCACACATACCCATGTAGGGTGACCTTGTCATTCATAGGATGGATAGAATAATGAATATGGTTGTACCATATTTATAATAAAATAAAAATATTTATAAGTTATTAAAGTTATTATTTTATTATGGAAACAAAAATGAAAGAGGAAGTGGAAGAAGAAAAGAACTTTGAAAGAGGTGGTAAAATAATTACCTCTTCATGAGGTGCTTCCTTTTGATTTGAATCAAAAGGGCCCCTTAGGTTGGATTTCTGATAATATTAATGCCACTTAAATGAAGTGAGGGTAGTTGATAAGAAATTTGGGCAGGGGTTGGTTGAGTCAAAAGGCTTTGGAGGTGTGAATTTAAGAGAAGAGGAAGTACCCTTTTATAAGAGAGGTGATGGGCACTTTAGGAAAAGATTGAAATATTAATTTATTATAAATTTATTTTTGGTTTATAATAGATCCGAATGAATTAATTTTGAGGATAAGGTGGGTATGGGTTTAAATCCTCTCAACCAATATGTTTTATGAAAGTTTAGGTCACCATATTAACCTTACCTTTTAGATTTAACTCTTAGTTAAATAATTTATCCTTTACTATGACTTCTTATATTTTTATACTACAAGTTTAATATATTTACTATAAAATGACAATATAACCTCAAGTGGTTAATTAACGACATATATAACATTATATAAGTTATTTGGATGAATTTTAGATTTTTAGGAATATTATATCATTTAATAAAATAGTATTTGTTTTAAAAACTCATTTATGTCAATCTTAACACCATTTAGTATTTTGTTTATGTGAAAGTCATAAAAACTATATTCATTAGAAACAATACATTGAATCAACCCTAACATGTTATATTCACCTTTGAAATTTGTGGATGGAATCAAATGATTCAATTTAAATTTATTTTATAATATCAATATTTTAATCTTTCATTAATAAGGTGATTATGGTATCATCATTTTTTCATAAATAAATTTTATTATTTAATGTCTAAAATTTAAAAATAAAATACAATGGTGTAGGAAATATTTTTATCTTTATTATAAATATTTTAGTCCAATTTATCTTATTTATAATCCTATGTTAAAAATGATTTAGTTATTAAAATTTGAATTTAACACTATCAACTCTTCTTTAAATAAAATATAATAAATGTCATAATCTAACTCAAATGGATCAAAAATGATCTTATTTTATACTAAGGTTGAATTTGGTCTAAAAAAAGTATCCAATAGAATTAGGACATGTGTTAGGTTAATTTTATATTATTATAATATTTTTACCTTTAATTACCCTATTAACTTTTAACCGTTGTAAATAAAATTCAAAAGTTACTCTTCATTAAAAAATTATTTTCATACTATTGAACCAAATTTTACTTATTGATGAAAATCATGTCTATCTGTTTTTTTAAATTCAATTTATAGAAGTTGTAAAAATATGTTTTTGCAAAATTTCAAATTTACATAGAAAGGGGGGTAAGAGGCGTTAAAAAGATCCATAAAATTTATACGTCTAATAATATTATAAAATGAATCCAATGAATAAATTGTACTAATATATGTATTATTCATATATTTTTAATTTAAAATAAACTTAAATTTAAAAAATTATTTAAATAAAAAGATGGTTTTAAACAATAGTGCTATTTTTTTCACTATTTATCAAAAATTGATTTTTTTCAGAAAAATACAAAATATTCACCCTAAGATAATTTTGATATTATGAATCCAAATATGAAGTTCATTTTGAAAAATAAAATTTATAAAATTTCAAAAAGTGGGTATAACTATTTATAACTGTTTTTTAAATGGCTAGTTTGATTGGCCATGGCGTGCTAGAACTCGGAGATGCGTATAGTTAAAGTTATTGTATTATTCAAAGAGAAGAATACCTTAGAAGCTTGGGGTGTTACAGGGGAGGACCCTCAGTATGTAATACAATGAGGGGGACCTTCTTATTGATTGATGTCAATGAATGGAGGGCCTTCGTAGCGACTGCCATCATGGCAGGGACTACCAACGCAACTTGATGTCTGACTATAGGGAGAAACATATATATAGTATATAAACTGGGAGGACCATCATAAATGATAATAGAAATGGGATAAAATTATTTTCGTTCGATATTCTAGTCAAGGGGAGGGATACCCTAACACACATCATGAGATAGGCTCTTGTGATTGATCATTTATGGCCCATGGAGTATGACCCCATGGGTGCTCTGGGGAGGACCTTCAGAGCTAATGGTAGTGATATTATGGGGAGGACCTTCATAACTGATACCATTACTTCCAAAATTTGGTAATGGACTTAAGTATCTTTCACCTCCATTGATAAATGTTTGATGGCATCAAGAATGCCCGCTTCCATCATAGTAGAATCATAAGTATGCTATTCATTTTCTAGGTTCCTTTGGCACGTTTCATTTTTGTGTTCTCTCTTGCTAGAAACTGGAGCCACATGCTATTAGTAACGAACTTTATGTATGGAACTCTATTTGGCTAGTTCCCATGACGTTTCTGAGATACACCGAAGAAAATCTTGATTATGGTAGGGATATATGCCTTCCTTAGAGTGGCCACCACATTGGACCGGTGTCCCCCAGTTGGAATGAGTTTTTATTCCAGATCTAATTGTACCTGTATCATGAAATATGGTCGTTGACCCTATTGGACTGGAGAAAGGATGCGTGTCTTCTCCAAGGTGACTATTTGATTTTTTGGATGAATCACCTTGCCTGAGAAGATGGGAACACCATCCCGACTCCTTTCTTTTGCCGCTGATGCAATGGCATCTTGACACTTATGGAGGATATAGTCTGGGATCAACGTCTGATCCTCCACCATAGTGAATATGTGTTGAGATACATATTTGGTTGGAATGGGTATGAATGCCCATTTTGATGTCAAAGCAAGAGTTTGTGTCTGCTCCGATCCTTCATGGGTTGCTAGTAGGTACTGGAAGTTCTGCTATGCCAAAATAGAGTAATTTGTCTACTTAAAGGTGTCTTCTTTGGTTTACACTATATTTGACTAGTGGGTAATATATTTGTTCGCATGAATTTTTGTCTACTCATTTTTTGTTATATTTTTCTCACAGGATTGATTTTTATTTGTAGGAATTTGAAACGGCTCATGTTAAAATTCTACTGTATTTCGATGGTAGGTTTCAGTGTGGTAGGCAAGAATTTTCATTTGCCTATGCATTGCCAATGTATTTGACCAGTGGGATTCATATTCATCGGTAGTGTTTTACAAATTTCGATGGTTTTTTACCCTATTTGGATGGTGGGATTGGTGTGTGTTATTATTTATTTGTGTCTGCTTATAACTAGGTTCCTTTCAATTTAGATGATGGGATTCTTGCGTATTGGTATAGATTTTCATCTGTCTATAATTTTCCACTCAATCTACGTGGTGAGACCGGAGAGCAGAGGAATGAATTCATTTTTTCTCATATTTTTTCTAACCTATTTCAATGATAGGCTTCATAGGAGAGAACTGGGATATGCATCTGCTCATAGATTGCCTCCGTATTTCCGTGGTGGGCTTCAGTAGGAGGGGACGAATTGTATGCCTTACCATTATATTAAATGGAATTTGTGGGGTAGACCTCCTCCTCAAGAACAAGTGTGATAACCTACTCCTAATCATGCATTTTCCGCCTTTGAATGGAAGGCTTAAGGGCCCATTTCTATTGGACTTTATCAGGTTCCCTCGACATGGGATCCTCTTTAGAACAAGGATCTCGAGTTGTATTCCACCAATGGCAATGTCCTCTGGTATGAGTCCTTGAGCGGGGTTACTTTGCAGCTAATATGAAGTCACAAGTGTCTAATTTATCTACCTCTCTAAGAAAATAGAGGCAATCTACCAGAATATATATATTTTTTCATTTTCTAATAACACTTTTAAAGGGTAAGTGTGAACCTTAACAAAAATACAACAAGATAAAAGTTGCAAACATTAAAACCACCGTGACTGCCTACTTCAAAATTAAAAACACCACATCACAAATTACAATTGAAAAATTCAAAAAACAAAACCACATGCAATTCTCCACTGACCTCGACTCCACAATTCCACCAAGGAAATAACCATTTAAAATTCAGAAAATAAAAAAATAGTCAAAATGCCATCCTGTCACCATCGCCTCGAGATGCACACCCAAACACTGAAGACTCGAATAACAGATCGCGTCTCCACTGCAGACCCCTATGTCTTCACCGTTATAGGCGTCAGGATCCACAAAAGATTCAGACCTTGAACACTGAAGACACCAACAACCTTTCCATTGATGAATGGCCTTCAAATTGAAGAAAAATCCATACCATAGCCGTTTCTCCAAATCAACACCACTGCAGACAAAAATTGCACAAAACTATAACATAAAAGATCCATCTCCATGTTCTTTGAATCTCAAAATACATGGTCGAGAGATGATATCACTAACAAAACATTTGTTTCATCACCCAAAGACCAATCCAACCAGTATACCATAGAAAAACTGAATAACAAATCACAACAAAATACATCCGAAAAACATCATAACCAACAAAGGAATCCAATAACAAGAAGAAAGACATTGTCAGAGAAAACCACTGAAGAGGCTGATGAATAAAAGGAACCAAAAATATGAGAGAAACCACCACTGGCAAGAGAAGACACTGAGACCGCCGACATGCCCCCTCCAACACCATCCCATGTTATTCCAAATCCCTCATCGAACCCAACCAAAATGGGGTCAAGCCGAATGGGTTGAACATCAAGAGTAGTGGAGAAGAGGAACACCATGCGCCACCACCATCGCTGACCCAAACCGCCTGAAGCACCCACACAACGACCCAAAGTGGAGGCCTGATGTGAAGGGTAATATAGAAAGAGGGGTGGTGGGAAGCGAACACCATTCCACTGGCGACCATAACCAGGTGAGAAGGGAATAGAAATCGAAAGGAAACCAAAGAATCATGGTGGAGCTTGGAGAATTTAGGAGGATGATTGGAAAAGGAAGATAAAAAATGGAAAAGGCTCCACCGAACCCATGACGAATGGTTTTAAGAGGAAAACCTACCTGAAGCAGAGACTGAGTGGGGAGAACTGGGTTTGAAGACATAAATTTTCATCTTTCTTCTCTCTTCTTTCCTACAGCACTACATTTTGATTTGTTTCCTTTTGAGATAAGGGAGGTACTCATTGTCAAATTCTAGGTATATAATCCCAATCCAATTTGAGACAGCCAATAGATTGGTCTTATGCTAGATTTACGGTCGTGGCTAATGAGGCACCCGGAGAGCTCTCATTGATTGAAGGGCCTACCTTGCAGCCCCCATAGTATGGAGAGTAGCATTTTGGTGGTACTATTTGATTGGTGCATTACAATCCTAGTGTTGAAGATGCTGGGTAGAAGAGGGAGCCCTATTTTTTTAGGGACCCAACCACTAGTGTGGTCACTGGAACACATGTCTAAGTAGTCTATGTAACACCCCATGATTTTAAGATTTTTTTTGAATTAATTTAACATTTCAATATTTTTCATTTCACATGACACTGAGAATAGGTATATATATATATATATATATATATATTAAAACACTAATTCAGTTTTTTTCACAAACAGTACCAACTTGTCTAGTGCTACATAGAATACCAACTTGTTTTTTCACTATAAGTATCACCGAATTGTCATACGATGCACACAACACTAAGTTGGTATACGATACACGCCCCACTGAGTTTCTATAAAACATATCTTTTTATTATATTAAATATTTATATAAGTTAATTATAACCTCGACATTAAAATCAGTAATAAATAATTTTCAAATATTATTGTTTTATATAAATAAAACATATTGATAATCGAAGATATTTTTTGGGTAAAGTCCTTCTGTGTTAAAAATATTGTTTTCTTTAATGAATTGATTTTAAAAATAAAAGTAATTTTAGTCACATTTATACATTTAATTGGGTAAAATAAACATTATTTTTAAATTCAGAATATTGAAATTATCCTTGGGTGAATTTTGTGGATTTTTCTGAGAAACCTCATTTTTTATAAATAGTGAAAAATAATGCTTTTTAGTTAAAAACTGCCTCCTTGTCTAATTAATTATTAATGATAAATGATAATATAAACTATTTTTAATGTCACATTACAAAAATATTACATCTAATAATACAATTAAATTTATAATAATCAATTCCTATTTGATATAAAATATAACATCTTAACAAACTTTTTAACTTTTTCCTACATTAAAACCCCGTTATTTCATCCCGTCTACAGGATTAGAACTAATCATAATTTTTCCGCTTCTATGATTGTAATTTCAAAAATTTAACAAACACAATTTTATTTAGTCTATTTTTTATATTCTAATAATATCATGTTTATTTTTTATCAAAAGGATTGGTAAATGTGGTTGAAATTAATCCCAGTAATTAAGGCAAAATTAAGCTTAATTAGGGACTAAACCTTAAAATTAACGGCCCAAATGACCATGAAACTTGCCCAAAACCCATTTTCTTTCCATATTTTGGAAATATACCTTCCATTATTGTTTTTTTGGTTTGGTAAGACTTTTTTTAGGTAATAACATGTGCACACCTAACTTGTTTCTAAAAATTCCATATGAGTCATTTTCCTTCCCTAAAAAAAGCCACCATCTCTACCCATTACTCACACCTCTCAAACCTTTAAATATTGTCCAATATCTAGTCACATAGCCTCAAAAAAATGATTCATTTGGCCTTGAATCCTCCATTTGGGTAGAATCCCTCTCAAGGAATTCATTTGGAAGAATCCAAAAGGAGTTACACGATTAAGAGGTAACATCTTCTCTCAAGCACCATTAATTTATTTTCATTCTCCACCCAATACAGTATTATTATTCCCTTATTGTGTGACCAAAGTAGTATAATCCATATACTAGATTTTTTTATGTGATGTTTCTGACCGACACTTACACACACCTCCATCTAATGGTTGTTGAACGTACTATTTCTGTATAAAGCAAACTACTGCCTCATGAAACGATGATTGTTCATTTCTACTTTACAACCAATCATGGTAGACATTATTATAGAAACTCTATTTATATATGTAATATATTTTATTTATTATGTCATTATTCTTCTTTATTAATTTTAAAACACACATGTTTTTAACTTCCATTTGGTGTTAATACAATAATCTCATTTGAGGAAGTGTGGACTACCACCCCCACAAAGCGATGTGATTCGTTCACACACCACATAAGATGTATTAAGGATGGTTTTAATGCAATTATATGATATATATGATATATTAATGATAATTTAATAATTATATGTATATATATATACTTATATATATATACACACACACATATGTCATTTACATACTTTCTTTCAATACAACAATAAAAACAGAAAACAACATTCATCTGTACGTATGACTTACTATCATCATAAACATTGTATTCCATTACATACTTCATTATGATATATATTATTATAATATAAAAATACTGAATAAAAATGATATTTATATCATGATCTACATTCTGGAATCATTATATAAGTATAAAGACCAAAGATGTAACAAATTAAGACACATGCGAAAAACAAAGTGAATTTTACCTAAAGTAAAAAAATTAACATAAGATCATTAAAAAAAAGGTAATATAAGGTTATAAACCTAACATATATGGTAGTAGATATAAAAATATTATTCTGTAAAATATTTATAATAAACATATATTTATTATACATGAATCTTGTATGAGTACGGAGAGAGTCAAGACACAAGGTAAGAGGATTTCATCTCACTTTTAATTTCTTTGAGATAAAAGCTATGTTCTCCAATCATTCCTCTTTTGTGGTATATGTACTAAAATGATTGTATTTTATTTATATTGTAATTAAAATTTTGGGTATTCACATAACCATTTTATGATCTTTCCTCCATGGGGTTTAGCTTTCAAAAGTTACCAAATCGGTAAAAGAGTTTTGTCTCAATTTGCCATCTTTGATATTCGTGTTTTGTTATGAACATGAACTCTTCTTCAAGCTATATATACTTAAATTTTTACAAGTTATATCATGAATATAATTTTGATATATTAATCTTCATGTAATTTCCAAAATATTTTATGGAGTGTATGATCCAATGTTAATGAGTTATAAGATTTTATTGAGATAAATTCATCACTTTCCAAGATTGTTTATGTTATTTATTCCCTTGATGAAATATTATGATCCATCTATCAATAACCTTAACTAGTTTCTTTATTTTATGTTATTTAATGATATAATAATGTATTAGTACCATATTATACTCTTTGGTACATAATATAGTTAAGAAAGTATTTTTAGGAAAGCTTGAATTTACCCTTTCTTTGGTCGAAAATATATGTTTTCTAAAAATGATCTCCCAGAATATTATTCCAGCATCCTATAATATTTTAATGAAAATTTTCCCCTTTTGTATTATACTAAATTCTTCAATGTAATATTCTTATCTCTTTCCAAACAAGGCAATCCTTCTAACCTTTTTACCATGCAAAAGGACTGTTCTATTGTTACTTCATACGACATGTATAGATTTACCCACCATCATTACTTTGAAGATTCCTATTCATTTTTAAAAGTTTAATCTTTAAGAAATTTTTTTAAAAGTGATTTTCACGGAAAAATATCTTCAAAATGGTTTCAAGTGTTCTTTATATGTTTCAAGGTATTCTCTGAGAAAATGACATTTAAATGGTTTCATGTATTAACAAGCCTTTTTCAAAGAAAAAATGGCATTTTCCACAAGAAACGTTTTTGAATGATATTAAAACACTATTTTCCATATAATATAAAATCCAATGATGTAAATCATTCCATTTTTTAAAATTCTTTAAATGTTCCATTCATATCGTTTTTATGTATGGGTCACGCTTAATGTCATGGCCTTTATGAAACCTATTTCTCTTTCATAGGTTATATGTTTGTGAAATCTTTTTCTCCTTCATGGGTTGCACCTTGTGAAATGGTTATGAAACCAACATATTTTCCATAGGCTACGATGTGGTGAAATGTTAATGATACCCATTTCATTTTACGGGTTATGATTTTATGTTTATACGACTACTATCTTTTTATGGGTCATGATATGGTGAATGTTTAATTATCTTATGGCACATTTGTGAATGATTATACTATGAGATGGGTGGGAACTATATATCACTCCAATGAAATAGTAAGTGATATGTTTTATATGATCTCAAAGGGTACATGGGTTGTAGCATAAGTACAAAGTGATAGAGGGTGTACAGGTTGTAGCCCAAGCCTAAATGGCTGTAGGTACATAGATAGTAGCCCAATCTTGAAAAAAATAAGGCACATGGGTTATATCCCAATAAAAAAAATAAAGAGGGTGTAAAGGTTATTGTCCAAGACTAAATGAAAAAGGTTACATGGGTAGTATCCCAATAATGAAAACAAGAAGGTACACGGGTTGTAGCCCAAGTCTAAAAGAAATTTTGTACATGAGTTGCTAGTCCAATCGCAAAGTAAGTACATGGGTTGTAGCCCAAGCCTAACATGTTATAAAGGTCTTGGTAGGAAGACTTGAAATAAAAGATTCTATTCTTATATGTATTTCACAAATCTTATTTCTAATTCCTTAGTTAATATTCCATTCCTCATGATGTTTATTTACTTATGATTCATATCTTATGAACTGCCATGTTTTAACCCAGAGCTCATTTTTAGGATATTTGATATATAGGGTATGATATATTTATGTAAAGATTGAATTATCATACTACTATGGTCATGTTTATGCTTACATGTCTCCCTTGTTTACCCTTACCGAGCATCTAAGATCACTCCTTTCTTATGTTTCCTTTCTCTAGGTTATGAAGAAAGGTTTTAGGTAGAAGTCATAATGGTTATGATATTTATGGGAGATATTGAAGATATTTCACCAGGATAGAAGATTTGTTTCCATGTTTCCAAATACACTAAACTATTATGGTCGTTGGGCATGTATTTTTTCAATATACTAAATATTTATTTAAAATGATGTAATACCCAAGTATGTTAAAACTAGGTCTCTATATTTTGTATCAAAGGATAAGTTTAGTCAACCTTTGGAAACTTGGATGAGAAAACCTTAGTGAGGTCCCTTGGTTTATTTATAAGGATATTTGAAGGGATTTCTCTTAGGATATGTATAAGGATGAGATAATGTTTAGGAAAATGTCCTGGTATTTTGTTAAAGGATTGAGTTATTGGTTTCCTAGAAATACATCCCTATCAGGATACTACACGTGTATGTGCCTCCAGAACATATTGTAAAGACCCATAAATTTCAAGGGAAATATTTTCTTAATTTTCATTGGGATTTTACGAGAATGCAGTTTCTGATGACACCGGATTCGTGGCCCGGTATGCCCGGAATCAATTTCCGAAGTTTAGCTCAGGTACGTTCAGTGGACGAACAAACGGGTTTTCCTAACTTTTGAACCAGTGCTCGGAATCAAAATTCGAGGGCACTGATGAAACCGCAATGCTGGTAATTGCTTAGGAACACCATCACTAGAGTTGCGTTTTCTTGGGTGAGGTTATTAAATAATTGGGTTAACTAAAGAATGAAGTAAAATTTTTTGCTACAATTTTTATTTCATTTCTATGTAGTTTAAACCTACGTATGGGGGTTTGGATGGGACCCACTACATCCTTACTTATATATGTAGGATATTAGTGAAGTGGGGACCACACGAGACCCACCCCTTCAAATACCTTCAACCTCCCTCTCATACATTTATTTTTGTTAACTCACCCACACCCTAATTAAAGGGCATGTCTACCCTCAATCTTAATTTGTATTTTTAAACTCTATTCAATTAAGTGAATTAATTGGATGAGTTTCTTTTTGAATTTCAATGTAATGGCATGTGTGTGTGATAATAAAATAAGACATGACTAATTTTATTAGGGGGGTTGATTTGTTGTGCGGAAAGAAGGAGAGGAATATTGTGCTCTTGAAGAATATCTTCATCCTCGTTGAAGAACGCGAAGAACGCTGATTCTACGATGAAGAACTCCACCACCGCAAAGGGAGTTCGCCGAACCGTCTTCTTCCCCCTCCGCAGCCGGTGAGAGACGCCTTCTTTGAAGAATGAAGATGCGCCGCATCCTTCTTCGGGTGAACGCCGACGATGCTTATGGAGCATCGATCCGCAATGCCATCTTCCGCAACGCCGTCTTCCGCGACGTCGTTGTTCCGCAACGACCATCGTTCGACAACTCCTTGAGGTAGGGGTTTGAGTTCAAATATTATTGATTAATTTTTTCACTTGCTTGATGAGGATATATATTATTTTTGGGCTGCCTATTATCGCTATAATGGGAGGAGGTCGGACTGCACGAACATGGCCGACGCTCCTCCCTCTTTGTTGTTGTTCTTATTGCGGCACGGACAAAGGCAGCGCGGTGCAACGGCACCGTGTGGTAACTTGGAGAATCACGAAGAAGAAGAGTGGCACCATCGCGCTGTGCCGTTGAGGCCGAATGAACCCACCGCCAGAGTTGGGCCGCGGCGAAGGGGCGCGGCGCCGGCGCGCCGTGCCGGAGAACCACGAAGACACTGCAGCCATAGCGGGGTTGCGACGGAGGGGTGCGACGCCGTCGCGCCGTGCCGATCGGACCAAGGACGCGACTTGTGGCCGCGTCAGAGCGGGGAGTGGTAGCCGGAACCGCCGGTGCCTCGGAGGAGCGGGACAGCAGGGACCCGCGGCGGCGACACCAGCCGGGCCGGCCGATCGGAGGAACCGGGGGTCGTAACCTCCAGCTGGCAAGGGAGCAGCCCCCACGCGGGGGCTGCGGTTTCGAAACAGGGGGGGCATCACGCCCACCCCCCCTTTTCGTTTCCCGCTCGTCCATAATGACCGAGCTGACTGGCCGCGCGGGCCGCACCCGTGCCCGGGCAACCGGCCGCCCAGGTCGGACCGGCCGCACCGGGTCGGGCCACGCCGGGCCGCGTCGGCTGCGCCGACTGCGCCGGGTTACGCCCAATGGGCCACGCCGTTCCTGATTGGGCTGGACCTAGAACTGGGTCGGGTCGACCCAGTTCGGGACGACCCAGGGGGGTAGGGCTGGGCCGGGTCGGGCCCAGACCCCCCATTTCGAACTGTTTTTCAGTAATTTGCCCATATCTTGGGCTTCAGACCTCCGATTGATGCACCATCAGTTGCGTTGGGATCCTTGGATAGAGACAGTCGTTTCGGGATATTACACTCATGGTTTCAGAGAACTTTGGGTATGGACGGTTTGGTTCGAACACAAAACCAACTGGGCCCTCGGAACGGAAATGCTTATAACATTAGCTCCGGACATCCGATTGACGTGCCGTCGACTTTGTTGGTTTCCTCTTAGTGAGAGAAAACTTTTGGCATACTCTTCTCGAGGTTTGGATGCAACAGGAGTACGGTCGGGTTGATTTTAGCTTAAAAACCAACCAGGCCCCTGGAACGAGGTCAATAACTCTCAGATCGGGAATCCGATTGACGCGCCGTCTTTCACGTTGAGTTCCCTATGTCGAGACGGAACTTTGGGATACATCAACTCTGGACTACGTGTCAGTTGATGTATTGACCCCCTCGGCTCGTGGAGTAGACCCTCCCGGAAATGAGCATGCTGTGTGCGGAAACCCTAGAGCTGGCTGAGACTTGACGACTGTTGATCGATCGACTCAGAGTGTTTCGATAGCCCAGTGGGGAGCGCTTGGTTATAGCGGAAGACCTCTGGCAGAGGAGCGCTTGTTTTTAGCAGTAGACCCATGGTACTCAACAGAAGGAGTACCTCTGTAGGCTATGAGGGGGAGCGCTTGGTTGTAGCGGCAGACCCATGGTGGGAAGCGCTTGGTTGTAGCAGCAGACCCACAATACTCAAAAGGTGGAGTACTAAATCAGTCCAAGGTTAGTGGGAAGCACTTGGTTGTAGTGGAAGGCCCACTTTACACGATAGAGGAAGAGTTCCCCAGCAGCTATGGGTTCGACGATGAAGACTTTTGTACTGGAATCCTCTGTGGGTTCGACGACGATGACAATCGTATTGGAATCCTACGTGGGTTCGATGGTGAAGACTTCATACTGGAATCCTTTGCGGGATTGATGACGACGACAAACATAGGGGAATCCTCCGTGGGTTCGACGGTGACGACTACTATACTTGTATCCTACGTGGGTCCCATCTTAGATGAATCAGTGGCTACATCTGATCATCTCTATTATCTTACGAAGAAGTATACCTGTGTGAGCTGAGTCTTGAATTTCAATCATTATCTTCGATATGATTGACTTGCTTTCCTATATGGATTGGTTTGTGATTTACTATGTGGATTGGGTTGTGCATTCTTATGTGGATTGGGTTGTGCTTTCCTATGTGGATTGGTTTGTGCCTTCTTATGTGGATTGGGTTGTGCTTTCCTGTGTGGATTGGGTTGTACTATCCTATGTGGATGTGATCGAACTTGGGATCAGATGATGGATCTGAACTGGAATTGAAGACTTAGGTATATGTATGGGCATATACCTATGTAGTTTTGGATGTTACTTCGTGATTGTATCTTTCCTTTGTGGTTTATCCTTTGTGAATTCTGGGAGACCTTTGGGGGTATTGGGGTCCCTACTAAGTATCGTATACTCACCCCTGCACGGGCTTCACCCGCACTACGTTGTGTTGGTTGCAGACGATGGACATCACTTATTGAGGTTGAGGCTTGTAGAGTTAGGCGGTTCCTAGAACAGGGACTCGTGACGAGTCGGTGCCCGGAGGTGGATTTACGACGAGTCGGTACCTGGAGGTGGACCACTGGGCGGGACGTACACAGGGCAGACGACAGGACCCGAGGAGCTGAGGAGGCTATATGTACCCACCCTTCAGGTGGGATTTCCAGTGGACGGCTCGACATTGCTACTTTACTTTTCAGTCATTGTACTTCCTATCCAGTTGTATTTTACTTTCAGTTTGGGTTTGTATTCTGGCCCACTTACGTTTCCGCACTTACTTGTTCTTGTGATTACTTAGTGTTTACTTTTGCTGGCTTCCTCTGTGGTGTTTTTTTACTTTATAAAGGCAATGCCTTCTCCTTTTTGTGGGGATTTGTGCCTTTGGTGCTATTCGGCAGCCCCTGGCCTATGGAAGGTGGGATTGGGGAAGTCACAGCACATGTCCCGAGGACGAGTCGTGAAAAATTGGTATCAGAGGATTTCGGTTCTACTGCAGAACTCATGAATCTAATCTTTCTTCTATGTGAAGAAATAATGTTAAGGGTATTGAGTGTGGTTATCAGTCCAGGGAGTCTAGTGTTGGTGCGGCGACCGACGTATCCGTACACCAGATCCATGACTTCTGATTTCTGACTCAGGTCACGAAAACATTGATTACATGTGTGTTTCAAAAGTTTTCTTTGTGATTAATTTGTGTCAGCTCACCAGATATAAATCGTTGACCATGGCGCGCCAGTCTCTTTTCAGGATGACCCCACGATGGGAACCATCTAGGGTTCCGAGTGTTGTACGAGATGACGGCCCACTGAGAGATGAGGTTCTGATGCGGGGCCCTCTTAATATGTTGAAACCTTCTGGTGGTGTACCAGCAACACCACCACCTATTAGGTAGCATAGTCCTCCAAGATTTTGAGGTGAGATAGTTCCCATGCAGCAATGGACTAGATGGAGGCGATTCCTAGAGTTCTACGCCTAATTGAGACACTAGTTGAGTGGGTAGTGGACCTAGCTACTTGTGTTCTCCGGAGAGTGACCATGGGGTTGGTCTGTATAGTGAAAAGGCTTCGTTATATAGACCAATGCCTAAGATAGGAACTTCGGGTAGTGTGTCAGCTACAACACTACCTGTTGGACAACAGACACTACCGGCAGTACCAGTAGAGGACACTTATAGACTTATTGCCTTACATGTTTCAACATCAATTAACCCTCATGTTCCGAGGAAATCCTGACTCACAGGTGGCTGAGGACTGGCTTGAGGAGGTTTCTGAGAGTTTCCTAGAGCTTATATAGCTTCGGCAGGATGACATGTCGGTAGCTGAGAATTCATCAGGGCATACCAGACCATTCCTGGTACTCGATGACTACGATGCAATCGGTGCTTCAGGGCTCGGACTTCAGAGTGAGGTGTATCTAAAAGACATCCGAGCCAACACTTCTTTCTCTATGCATTCCTACTTATGCTAGGGTGCTAGAAAGAACCTTTGTGGTTGAGAATTCTTTTGCTGAATGGATGCAGTCACTGAAGGTTAGCAGTGGAAAAGCAGGAAACTGGGGCCAATCTTATAGACTTGGGCGTGTAAAATGTTTCAAGTAGAGGAAGTGAAATGGACAGATGAATCTGCAGGGCAGCAGACGTGGAAGTGGATCTAGGAGAGCAGTATGGGGTGGTGAACATTTTGACATGTTGTAACCACCCACCTTTGTAATCCCCGCTAGGCTCAGGGAGCTGGAGGTCAGGGGAAAGAGTATCTGCATGTGGTTAGGGAGTGCGACCGAAAGGGCTCTAAGGATGAATCGAAGTTCGAACTGTGTCTTCTAAAAGCTTCCGTAACAACAAGACATTGATACGAATCATCCCTACCTTCCATGAATCTCGTCCCAGACCTAGAGTTTCTGGTTAAGACATTGACTTGACCCTCATGTCTGGAGATACCTTTAGGAGGAGACTCGATAATCACACATACGCCGACGGTGTGATAGGACCCTTGAGGCGAGAGTTTCGGTTAGAACCTCTTGGTGGCAGCGTCGAGGACTTACGATGTTAGTTTGAATATGTACTAGGAAATCATAGTTCATACACAAATTGATGGTATTAGGTAGACGTCGTGATGGGTTTTCCTTGGTCGGTGAAAAGGAAACCCCAGGAAGCACAGGTTTAACTCAAGCTTTGGAGGGTGTAGCCGATCACTCTTGGGTTGGCCAACCTTACCCTCGTGGCTGTAGGAGTTTTGATTTTCAGTTCTAATCATGAAATGGATGCCACTAGAGTTCGAGGATGGCGACCTCATTCATATATGAATCTCACCTCAACAAGGTTTACGGAGATGCAGTTGAGGCAGCGAGATATCTCCAAGGTTCAATTGACCTTTCTAGGTCCTTAGTAGGGTTGACGAGGTGGTTTACCACTTGACCTTTCCACCTCAGTTGCACCAGGTGCACGATATCATCCATGTATCTCAGCTAAGGAGATACGTGCATGACCCTTCAAACATCATCAACCGCAGGGAGTTAGACGTCGATGATGGGGCGACATTCACAGAGGTTATAGTGGAGAACGAGGATCAAAAGGAGTAGGTCCTATGTGGACGGTCGATTCCTCAGGCGCACATTCACTGGAAGCACATGAACCTCTATGAGAGGACATGGGAGCGGGAAGCTCAGTTGCATGCTCAGTACCACTTTTTTTCCCCTAGTTTGTGTTATAGTTTTACGGGGATGTAAATCTCTGAGGTGGGAGTAATGTAAAGACCTGAAAATTTCAAGGGAATTTTTTTCTTAATTTCCTTTAGGATTTTACGAGAACACATTTTCTGACGACAACTGATTCTGAGGACCGGTATGCCGGAATCAATTTCCGAAGTTTAGCTCGGGTACGTTCAGTGGATGAACGAGCGGGTATTTTCTAACTTTTTAACCGATTCTTGGAATCGAAATCCGAGGGCACCAATGAAACCGAAGCGCCGGTAATTTCTTAGGAACACCATTACTGGAGTTGCGTTTGCTCGGGTGAGGTTATTAAATAATTGGGTTAACCAAAGAATGAAATAAAATATTGTGCTACATTTTTTATTTCTTTTCTAAGTAGTTTAAACCTACGCATGGGGGTTGGGAAGGGACCCACTACATCCTAACTTCTCTATATAGGATATTAATGATGTGGGGCCCACACGATCCCCACCCCTTCAAATCCCTTTAACCTCCCTCTCGTGCATTTATTTTTGGTAACTCACCCACACCCTAATTAAATGGAAAGTCAACCCTATATTTTAATTTGGATTATTAAACGCTCTTCAATTAAGTGAATTAATTGAATGAGTTTTTTTTTAATTTCAAAGTAATAGCATGCGTGTGTGATAATAAAATAAGACATGAATAATTTTATTGGGGGGTTTGATTTGTTGTACGGAAAGAAGGATAGGACTCTTGCGCTCTTGAGGAATATCTTCATCCTCGTTGAAGAACGCGAAGAACGCTGATTCTACGACGAAGAACTCCATCACCGCAAAGGGAGTTCACTAAACCGTCTTCTTCCCTCTCTGCAGCCCGTGAGAGATGCCTTCTTCAAAGAATGATGACGCGCCACATCCTTCTTCGGGTGAACGCTGACAATGCTTACGGAGCATCGATCCGCAATGCCGTCTTCCGCAACGCCGTCTTCGGCGACGTCGTTGATCCGCGACGCCCATCGTTCGACAACTCCTTGAGGTAGGGGTTTGAGTTCAAAGATTATGGATTAATTTTAGCGCTTAATTGATGAGGGTATATATTCTTTTTGGGCCACCTGTAATTGTTATAACGGGAGGAGTTCGGACCACACGAACATGGCCGACCCTCCTCCCTCTTTGTTATTTTTCTTGTTGCGGCACGAACAAAGGCAGCGCGGTGCAACTGCACCGCGCGGGAACTTGGGGAATCACAGCGAAGAAGCGCGGCCCCGTCGCGCCGCGCCGTTGAGGACGAACGAACCCGCAGCTGGAGTCGGTCCACGATGAAGGGGCGCCGAGCCATCGTGCCATGCTAGAGAACCACGAAGACAACACGGCTGGAGCGGGGCCGCGACGGAGGGGGGCGGCGCCGTCGCGCCGCGCCGATCGGACCAAGGCCGCGAACTGTGGCCACGACAGAGCAGAGAGCGGTGTCCGGAACTGCCGGCCGCCAATGCCTTAGTGGAGCGGGACCGCGGGGTCTCATGGCAGCGGCACCGACCGGCCGATCGGAGGAGCCGGGGCCATTACCCCCGGCTGGCAAGGGAGCGGCACCCAAGCGGGGGCCGCAGTTTCCAAATAGGGGGCATCACGCCACCTCCCCCCCTTTCTGTTTCCCGGTTGGCCATAATTGCTGAGCTGACTGGCCGCGCGGGCCGCACCCGCGCCAGGCCAACCGGCCGTACCGGGCCGGGCCGCCCAGGCCGGGCCACGCCGCGCCGACTAGGCCGGGCCGCGCCTGCGGGACTGGGCCGTGCCCATTAGGTCGGGCCATGCCCTATTGGGCCGGACCCGGACCCGGATCGGGTTGACCCGGTTCGGGCCGACCCAGTGGGGTTGGGCCTGGCCGGGCTGGGCCCAGACCCCCCATTTCAGACTGTTTTTCAGTCATTTGCCCATATCTTGGGATTCAGACCTCCGATCGATGCACCGTCAGTTACGTTGGGATCCTTGGATCAAGAAGGTCGTTTAGAGATTTTACACTGAAGGTTTTGGAGAACGTTGGGTACGGCCGAGTTGGTTCGAACACGAAACTAACCAGGCCCTCAGAGTGGAAACGCTTATAACTTGAGCTTCGGACGTGTGATTGACGTTCCATCGACTTTGTTGGTTTCCTCTTAGTGAGACAGACCTTTTGGCTTACTCTTCTCGAGGTTTGGATGCAGCCGGAGTATGGTGGGGTTGGTTTTAGCTTAAAAACCAACCAGACCCCTAGAACGAAAAAGCCAATAACTCTCAGACTGAGCGTCCGATTGACGCACCGTCTGTCACGTTGAGTTCCCTATGTCGAGACAGAACTTTGGGATACATAAACTCCGGACTACATGTTAGTTGATGTATCGACCCCCTTGGCCTGTGGAGCAGACCCTTCCGGAAACGAGCATGCTGTGTGCGGAAACCCTAGAGCTGGCTGAGACTTGACGACTACTGATCGATTGAATCAGAGTGTTTTGGTAGACCAGTGGGGAGCGTTTGGTTGTAGCGGTAGACCCACGACAGATGAGCGCTTGGTTATAGCAGCAGACCTGCGGTACTCAACAGAAGGAGTACCTATGTAGGCTATGAGGGGGAGCGCTTGGTTGTAGCGGTAGACCCATGGTGGGAAGTTATTTGTTGTAGCAGCAGGCCCATAGTACTCGACAGGTGGAGTACTACAACAGTCCAATGTTAGTGGGAAGCGCTTGGTTGTAGCAGCAGTCCCACTGTACTTGATAGAGGAGGAGTTCCCCAACAGCTATGGGTTCAACAATGAAGTCTTTTGTACTGGAATCCCTCATGGGTTCGACGACGATGACAACCATATTTGAATCCTACGTGGGCTCGACAGTGAAGACTTCGTACTGGAATCCTCTATGGGTTCGACGATGATGACAACCATATGGGAATCCTCTGTTGGTTCAGCGGTGACGACTACTATACTTGTAACATATGTGGGTACCAGATTAGATGAATCAGTGGCTACATCCGATCATCTCTATTATCTTACAAAGAAGTATACCTGTGTGAGCTGAGTCTTAACTTTCAATCATTATCTTCGATATGATTGACTTGCTTTCCTATGTGGATTGGGTTGTGCTTTCTTATGTGGATTGGGTTGTGCCTTCCTATGTGGATTGGGTTGTGCATTCCTATGTGGATTGGGTTGTGCCTTCCTATGTGGATTGGGTTGTGCATTCCTATGTGGATTGGGTTGTAATATCTTATGTGGACGTGATTGATCTTGGGATTAGATGATGGAGACGAACTGGAATTGATGACTTAGGTATATGTATGGGCATATACCTAAGTAGTATTGGATGTTACTTCGTGATTGTATCTTTCCTTTTTGGTTTATCCTTTGTGGATTCTAGGAGACCTTCGGGGGTCTCGGGGTCCCTACTGAGTATCGTATACTCACCCCTACACAGGCTTCGCCCGCACTACGTTGTGTTGGTTGCAGACAACAGACATCACTGATCGAGGTTGATGCATGTAGAGCTGGGCAGTTCCCGGAGGAGGAACTCATGACTAGGCGGTGCCCAAAGGTGGATTTACGACGATTCAGTACCTGGAGGTGGACCACTGGGCGGGACGTACATGGGGCGGATGACAGGACCCGAGGAGCTGAGGAGGCTATCTGTACCCACCCTTCAGGTGGGATTTCTAGTGGACGGCTTAGCATTGCTGCTTTACTTTTCAGTCGCTGTACTTTCTATCCAGTTGGATTTTACTTTCAGTTTGGGTTTGTATTCTGGCCCACTTACATTTCCACACTTACTTGTTCTTGTGATTACTTAGTGTTTACTTCTGCTGGCTTACTCTATGGTGTTTGTTTACTTTATAAAGGCAATGCCTTCCCCTTTTTGTCGAGATTTGCGCCTTTGGTGCTAGTCGCCAGCCCCTAGCCTATGGAATGCGGGCTTGGGGTAGTCATGGCACGGGTCCCGAGGATGGGTCATGAAACATATTTACCTAGGTGTAACAACTATGACAAGATGTTCCAGGCATGACTCTGGGTAATATGGTACATGACAATGGTCCATGTTATACACCTAGTTTGACACTCCTAGGGGTTATGATTTGGGAATTCAAAAACTCTTCATGAACAATCATGAAGGATTGAGGTATAAGTTAGCTACAAATAACCTTGGATAAACCCAAGGGTTCATAGATTATGGAAGGTATCATGATTTATACATCCTATAAGTAATTATTTTTATGACTATGTGTTTTTCTTCTATGATATATGCTGCTCACACTAAGCTTCTAGTTTTATTCAATGGTGGGAACCAGAAGGAACTAGATTAATGTTGAAGGTAATTGATGATTTTCTAATGACAAATCAATCGGGATGATCACTTTAGTGAAAGATGTCCTGACCACGACCAATCAATTTTCATGGAACATGATTAATAATGTTTACATTAACTAACTATCAAACTCACCAAAGAAGAGAAAGAAGTATTTCACTGAGAGTTTAGGTAATGGAGACCATGGAAGGAAGACGATTCGATTTACTTTATGTCAGGAATGTGGAAAGTATCACATATGTGAATGTCTTAGAGAAACCAAAAGGTGTTTTGATTATGGAAAAGAAGGATAAAAATAAATTCACTGCAAAGGAAAATTGAAGAGTTAGGTTAACTAAATGGATGTGAATTTTGTCCTCCCTAAGTCGTCATTAAAGGTTAAGTGTTTTAAGTGTGAAATACAAGGTCATTATGCAACTCAATGTCCCAATAAAATGTTCCAGAAGAGAATTAACAAGGTGGTATGAGTAATGGTAACATAGCTGATGATGATAAGACTAAAAATGAATTGTGAAAGTAAAGAGGTATTATGTAATAGAATGAGGTATCATTGTTAATGAATTAAGGATAATGTAATCAAAGTATCTATGTATTTGGATTTTGGAATTAAGAATGGAAAATTATGTATTGATTGTTCATTTTATGTTTTTCTATGTATTTACAATAATATGTTGAATGGTCATGATGGACTGGAAAGGCTATCTCATGAAATATAACATTTTGACTAAGAGAAGGTAACCCTTAACATGTTCTTTATGTTAAGATAATTTAGTATGGATAAAGATACATGGGATAAGAATAAGTAATTTAAAAAGTTATGATTACCTTGGAACTAAGGACCTATTTATAGGTGGCTTATGCTACCACTAATGAATTTTCTTCATTTTTGGATTTAAAGAGTAAATCCAATAATATTTTGAATGAGGAAGCATGCAAGTTTTCAAAAATGATTTATGGTAATTCAGTTTGTTACCATGTTTCAAAAGAATATACAATAATGGAATTCATATACTTGGAATGTCACAACCTAGAGATAATTTTTGATATAGGGGAATCAATGTTAATATGATTTTATGAATCTATTTATAAGGTTTTGGATTTTTATTTTTCTGAAGGGTTATAAGGTTATCCATTCTAGAAGAGATTAAGTTAACGTTTCAGAGGAAGTATTCGTGAATTGAGATTGTATTGAAAACCTTGGATAAAAGTATAATCTGTGATTAACCTTATTTCAAAGATTTCCCTCTTATATATTATATAAATTTGGTTTTTAATAAAAATAATGTCATTTAAGTTGGGTGATAGCCAATCAAGTATGAGAAGGCCACAGGTCTTGATCCCAAGACTAAAGGATGACAAGGTTTTCACACCTACCACTGACCAATGTTATATCCTAGTAAATTTATCTTTAATTATAATTAATAAATATTTATGATGAACTATTAGTATTAATTTTTATATATTAATGCATCTTGTTTTTTAAGAGTAAAATAGTTTAACTTTTTATTCTTTTAGGGGCCTTAAGATCTGTTAAAATCAAATTTTAGTTCTTTTTTTGTCAAAGTTAATTTCTAGACATTAATTCCATGAGGTAATGAATGAATTAGAATTTTTTAAAATGAACAATCCAGTAATGATTTTTTTAGAGAACACTAGGAAGATTAATTAAATGTTCTGAATGTGATAATTTTTTTCTTCCTAATAGCTTATTTTTCATTGAGCAGATGGCCTTTAAAATCATCAAAGATTTATGAATTTAAGGACCTAAAATTTCCTTTGATCATTCAATTATTTATAATTGATGACCTTAATTACTCCCTATATATATTTATGCCTTTCATCCATGTCCAATATTCACTACCAACCTATGTTATCTTATGTGGAAACACAGTTACATGTTACTTTGGGTAACAGTAATGGTTCCAAATTTCCCTTTTTGAGGGATATTTTACTACAAAATTTTATTATATGGGTTTCTATAAATTAAACATTCTTGTGTTAAACCTTTGATAACCCATATGTATTTCTAAGGTGAAATTCAAATTTAGGGGGGTATAATGTAACACCCCATGATTTTGAGAATTATTTTTTTTCAAATTAATTTCACTTTTCAATATTTTTCATTTCACATGACATTGTAAATAGATATATATATATATATATATATATATATATATATATTAAAACACAATGTAAAACATTCCATTAACACAAAATACCAACTTTTCTTATGCTACAAACAATACCAAATTGTCTTGCACTATAAGCATCAATGACTTGGCATATGATGCACACAACATTGAGTTGGCGTATGATACACACAATAATAAGTTTCAATGAAACTTCTATTTTTATAATTTTAATTTTTTAAATAAGATATTTACAACCTATCCATTAAAATCATTAATAACTAATTTTTATATATATATTTTTTTATCTAAATAAAACATATTGATAATGAAAGATAATATTTGTTGGTGAAGTCCTTTTATGTTAAAAATATTGTTTTCTTGAATGAATTACTTTTAATAATAAAAGTAATTTTAGAAAAATTTATAAATTTAATTGTATAAAATAAAATTAATTTTTGAATTTAGAACATTGAAATTAGACTAGGGTGAATATTTTTTACTTTTTTCAAAAACTTCATTTTTTGATGAATAATGAAAAACAACTTGTTAGTTGAAAACTACATTATTGTATAATTAATTATTAATGATAATTGAAATTATAAATTAGTAGTATTGTCACAATATATAAATATTAAATTTAATAATACAATGAAATTTAGTAGAATAAATTCCAATTTTATAATGTATATAAAATCATAACAAACTTTTGAACTTCTTCCTACTTTAAAATCCTGTTATTTCGTCCCGTCTGCGTGATTTGGACTTATCATAATTTTTTTTCATCTATGATTGGAATTTAAAAAATATAACATAAAACATTTTATTCAATCTAATGTTTAGAGTCTAATAAGATGGTGAAGCCTAATGCTCCATGTAACGCCCCGACCCCAGCTACCCAGAGTTGGTGCATTAATTACATAACATTGGCATGATCACAAGAAAGATCAAATCTCGAAAGACCGATTGGTTTAGTAGCCTTGGAAACACTAGATATATTCATAAGTTTTACATTACATCATAAAATGAAAAACTAATACAACAACATAATGTTTCCACAATCCACACTATTAACCCCTCATAAAATCCCTGCAGGTCATTCATAACTTACTTCTTCACATCCTGGGAAAAATAAAACATAAAAAAAAGGGGTGAGCTCAAATGCCCAGTAAGGATAACAATAAAGTGGAAACTTTCATAAATAAGAATAAACATTTAAGGCAATGTATAACTAAAACAAAAGCCTTTTAAATACGAACTTTCAACATGGTATGGCATAAATAAAATGAAATAATTCCATTTACTTGTTCACATGGATATTCTACTAAATGAATAATCACATGCAAAAATCAATAACCACTTTCATAATGTTGGAATGCATAATGCCAGACTATCATAACCACATAGCCAAGGCCTCGTGCCAAGACTACAAATAAGATTTTGTCAAGGCCTTGTGCCAAGACACTAGTTTGTCTCATGAGACCTACCGATGCATCGAGGAGCTATAGCGGGCTCCACCCGTCACTTATTAAGTCCAATGCATTCCCATATGAAAAGGTTTAAACATAACATAAACATTCGTATTAAAACTAGCATACGAAATGCCAATAATTTCACCATAAACTATGAATGGTATAAAAATAGCACATCCACAGTCAAACAAATCACAAAACCATCAATACAATATAGAAGTTTTGTATCATAATAAATCAACTTCAAATAATCTTAAAATCCATCAAAGGATGTTGACATAGATGAAATCAAAATTCTTTTTAAAGAAGTATCTCCTTTTATTTTGAAATCATTTAAGATCCATATAAAATAAAACATTTTCTTTGAAAATATTCTTATAAGCTTGTATGGAAAGCTTCGACGATTTTATAACGGTGTAAAATAACCGCACCCGCCGTATAAGTTAAAAAAAACATTCTTACCTCAATTCTGTCAAAAAGGTTAAAAAGGACCTTGTTTTGAAAACGACGGAAATATTACTTTATAAACCTCTTATAAAAAGTCAAACAAGGGTATAAATGACTTTAACCCATATTCTTGTAAATAGTAAAAATGTTTTGAAATACATTTTGAAGAAACATGGATGTGGATGATAACGAGATCCCAGTATATTATTACGTATAAACAACCTCGGATAAAGAAGAGATTGTGAAATAACCCTTACCTTGTACTTTTCCTTGGTTGGGGTAGGTTAACCTCCTGTATAATGGTGAAATAATTGTTATTAAATTATACAAGAATCATATATATTAATATGATATCATATATGATCTTTTAACATTGATTTATTAATAATATCTCAGAATTATCATCGTTTCGGGTGTTAACTTACTCATTTTCTTTTATATGTTTTGTTACATAAGCCATGTTTGTTGTATCTTATTCATATCCAAAATGATATCAAGTCCTTAAACATCATTTTTAAATCATAAAATGATAATTATACTTGAATGGATACGATGGAGAATGAATCTCATCGCGTTCGTGGAGACGGTAGTCCGTACGTACGCACGAGCGACAATATCATTCTTTTGATATTAAAATAATATATAAATGAATGGTATATCATATATACAGAATCATTAACATGTTATATTTATTATTTACATGAGTTACACATCATTATTATACCCATCCAAATAATATTATATTGAATAACAATTACACCACGACGTGGAGACGGTAAGCCGTACGTACGCACGTATGGTGACATGTTATTCAAAGGGTGGATAGAATACTGAATATGGTTGTACCATACTTATAATAACATCACAGTATATGTGAGATACTGGAGTTATTATTTTAGAATGGTAAGAACAAAGGAAGAAGAAGTGGAAGAAGAAATGAACTTAGAAAAGGGTGGTGAAATCATTACCTCTTCTTCGGGTTCTTCCTTTTGATTTGATCAAAAGGGATCCTTAGGTTGGATTTCTGATCAAAATAAGGCCTCTAGGTTGTAGTGAGGGATGTTGGGAGAGTATTTGGGCAGAGTTTGGCCGAACCAAAAGGCTTTTAAGGTGTGAAGAAATGAGAAGGAGGAGTGCCCTTTTTATAAGAGGGGTGAGGGGCACCTTTGGAAAAGCTAGAAATATTAATTTATAATAAATTCATATTCGGTTTCTAATGGCTCCAAAGCTTATTATTAAAAGGTTATGGTGGGGATATGTCGAAAACCACTCAACCAATAGAATTTAGACAGGTTTGGGTACTTATATTAACCTTATCTTTAAGTATTAACTCTAAGTTAATTATTTTCACTTTTACAATGTCTCTTTGTATTTTTATATAATATGGTTAATAAACTTACTATATACATCCATGCGACCCCCAAGTGGTCCATTAATGATTAAACTATCATAATATAAGTCTCTTGGACGAACCTTAGATTTTTTGGAATTTAATATCAATTAATAATATAATATTTGTTTTAAGAACTCTTTTATGTCAATTTTGACACTATTCAATAGTTGATTTTTGTGAAACTCATAACAGATTGATTACTTCTAAAAAAGTCCATTAAATCAATCCTAATATATCATATTAGCCTAGAAAATTAGTTTAATTCATTAAAAGTTTCATATTATATTTATTTGGGTATTTATAATATCAATTATTTTAATTTTTCACTATTATAGTAATTACTGCATCATCATTGTGTCATAAATAAAATAAATTATTTAATGTCTAAAAATTATAAATAAAATATCATTATGTAGCAAACCTTTTTAGCTTTCTTATGAATATTTATAATCTAAAATCCAACATATATAACCCTATGTAAAAATTGTTGTTCTAAAAGATATATGCTTGTGTCATTTTTGTATTCATTTTAACTAAATTAAAATAAAGTGTCATTATCACTTACAAGTGGATCCATGGGGTCCCAAAATTGACACAAAGATGCCCATGGTCGACCCTCTATCAACCAATAGGGTTAAGACACGTTTTTAGGGTAATTTAGTATTATTATAATATAATTTTTTTAACCCTTATTTACCGGATTTACCCTTAACCATGGTAAATAAAATATTTACCGCAGTAATTATTCAAAATGTCTAAAAATAAAAGTTACCTATTTACAAAATTTGAACATCCTGATTCAAAATATGGAATCCATTTTCCTAAATTCAAAACACAGAAGTGGCAGAAATTAATTTAAAATTAATTCCCGCTGTCAAAACAAAAAGCGTGTTTTTAAGAGATAATAACTATCAAAAGATTGACACTTGTTTATGTTCGGTTTAATTGTAAAATTATGTCCAATGACCAACATTATATTAAATGGTAAAAATATATTCTAAATATACTTTAAAATTACTAAAATTCATAATTTATCACTATTAATTATTTTGATTAAAAAAGTTGTTTTTAATTAAAATTTAGTAATTTTCACTATTCATCAAAATATGAAAGTTATCCGAAAAGTACCAAAATTTCACCTTAGGCTAAATTAGATATTCCGAGTCCAAAAATGAAGTCCATTTTCAAATATAAAATATATATAATTTCAAAAATTAGGTATTACTATTCACAACGGCTAGTTTAATTAGTTGTGGTGTGTGTTAGAACTCGAGGTTGCGTACAACACACGCTATCGCATTATTCAAAGGGAAACGTACCGTAGAAGCTTGGGGTGTTACATTCTCCCCTCCTTCAAATAATTGCATCCTCGCAATTTCTAGGGTATTACTGCATAAAAAGACTCGGGTGGTTCTTCACCATAAGTTCCTCGGGTTCCCACGTTGCCTCTTCCATCTTATGATTCCTCCACAAAACTTTTACCAGACGCGTCGTCCGGTTTCTCAGCACTTGTTCTCTCGTATCAAGAATCTTGATGGGCTCTTCGCAATAAGACAGATCGGGTTCCAGTTCTAAATCTTCATAGGTGAGTACATGCGTTGGGTCAGGCATGTATTTCCTCAACAGAGATACGTGGAACACATCGTGAACTTTGGAGAGACTTGGCGGCATTGCCAATCGGTAAGCTACAGCCCCAATTCGTTCTAGAATTTCGAAAGGTCCGATGTACCTGGGACTCAATTTACCTTTCTTACCAAAACGTATGACTCCCTTCCATGGAGATACCTTCAGGAAAACATGATCACCGACTTGAAATTCCAAATCCTTCCTTCGATTATCGGCATAGCTCTTCTGCCTACTTTGAGCTGCTTTAATGTGATTTTGGATTACCTTCACCTTTTCAACCGTTTCCTCCACCAGTTCTGGGCCTACAAGTTTTCTTTCACCAACGTCATCCCAACAGGTTGGTGTACGACATCTCTTTCCGTATAACGCTTCATATGGTGCCATCTGAATACTCGAATGGAAGCTATTGTTATAGGAAAATTCTACTAGTGGTAAATATTGATCCCACATACCCTGAAAATCAAGTGAGCAAGATCTCAACATGTCTTCTAAGGTCTGAATAGTCCGTTCTGATTGTCCGTCTGTCTGAGGGTGGTAAGCAGTGCTCAAATGATGTTCAGTATCCAGGGATTTCTGAAGACTTTTCCAAAATCTTGAAGTAAAACGGGGATCATGATCAGAAACAATCGATAGGGGTACTCCATGAAGTCTCACAACTTCATTAATGTATAGTCTTGCTAGACGTTCCAGGGGTAGATCTTCTCTTATAGCAAGAAAATGTGCTGACTTGGTAAGACGATCAACAATAACCCATATTGCATCGTTCCTTCTAGGAGTCTTTGGTAGCCCCATGACAAAGTCCATTGTAATATTGTCCCATTTCCACTCTAGTATGGGAAGAGGTTGCATGACTCCTCCAGGCTGTTGCCTTCCAGCTTTCACTTGTTGACAAACCATACATCTTGACACAAAATCAGCAATCTCCCTCTTCATGTTGTCCCACCAAAAATGTTCCTTCAAATCTCTATACATTTTGGTGCTCCCAGGGTGTATAGAGAAATTGGAACTATGAGCATCATCCAACAATTCCCTTTTTAGATCAGGTATATTGGGAACACAAAGTCTCTTCCCGAATTTCAAAATTCCACCTTCATACGCAAAGTCTCTCAATCTCCCATCATTCACAGCTTTAATCTTCTTTTGGAATTCTTCATCATCAGTCTGAGAAATCTTAATCCTTTCTAGTAAAGATGGTTTGGAAACCATTTGAAAAAGCATTGATGTTTCACCTTCCCTGGTTATTCCCATGTCCATCTTCACTAGCTCCATGAAAATTGGATCCCTTTCAATTCTCATATTGTTCAAAACTCCATGGTCTTTTCTACTCAAAGCATCTGCCACCTTGTTTGCCTTCCCTGGGTGGTAGTGTATCGTGCAATCATAATCCTTGAGTAATTCAAGCCATCTCCTTTGCCTCATGTTGAGTTCTTTTTGTGAGAAAATATATACTTCAAACTCTTGTGATCAGTATAAATCTCACATTTTTCACCATAGAGGTAGTGCCTCCATATCTTCAAAGCAAAGATCACAGCTGCTAACTCAAGATCATGAGTAGGATAGTTTTGTTCATGAATTTTCAACTGTCGGGATGCATATGCAATAACTCTATCATTCTGCATAAGGACACAGCCAAGTCCTTTCTTTGATGCATCACTATAAATAACGAACCCATCATTCCCCGATGGTAGAGTCAATATAGGAGCATTGACTAATCTTGTCTTCAGTTCTTCGAAACATTCTTCACACTCTTTTGTCCAAACAAATTTAACCCCTTTACGTGTGAGCTTCGTTAATGGGTTAGCCAATCGGGCAAAATTCTGGACGAAACGTCGATAATAACCTTCCAAACCAATAAAACTACGTACCTCAGTTATACTCGTAGGTGCTGGCCATTCTTGGATTGCCTTGGTCTTAGAAGGATCAACAGAGATTCCATCTTTAGAGACAATATGGCCAAGAAAAGAAATCTCCTGAAGCCAGAATTCACACTTGCTAAACTTTCCATATAATTCATGCCTCCTCAGAGTCTTCAAGATAATGCGCAAGTGATTTTCATGATCTTTGTAGGTTTTGGAGTATACCAAGATATCATCAATAAATACCACCACAAATTCATCGAGATACTCCTTGAAAACTCTATTCATCAGATCCATGAATACAGAGGGTGCATTAGTCAATCCAAACGGCATTACAGTAAACTCGTAATGCCCGTACCTGGTTCGAAATGCTGTTTTCGGAATGTCTTCCTTCTTTACACACAACTGATGGTATCCAGATCGAAGGTCAATCTTTGAAAAGTATTGAGCTCCATGCAGTTGGTCAAATAAATCATCAATACGAGGTAGGGGATACTTGTTCTTTATCGTTATAGCATTGATCTCCCTGTAATCGATACATAACCTCATAGATCCATCTTTCTTTTTAACAAAAAGAACAGGGGCTCCCCATGGAGAAACACTAGGGCGAATAAATCCCTTATTACTCAATTACTCTAGCTCTTTCTTTAGTTCGACTAATTCTACAGTGGCCATTCTATAAGGGGTCTTCGATATAGGCCTTGATCCAGGAATCAAATCAATGGAAAACTCTACTTCTCGTTCCAGAGGATGTCCAGGTAGATCTTCCGGAAATACATCTACAAATTCTTTCACAACAGGTACGTCTTCTATTTGAACATTCCTTTCCTCACCGACAGTTATTTCATTCTCTTCCTCCCCAATAATTGAATTAAGTTGAGCTACTGGGGGTGGATCTAAATAAGAATTAGGTGGTGACGATTCTGCTCTAAAAATAAGGTGCTCCTTATCATTATCATCAAGAATCGTAACCTCTTTCTTCTTACAATAAATCTTCACATCATAGTCCGAAAGCCAGTCCATACCGAGGATTATATCAAACTCAATCATAGGTATGACGATGAAATCAGCAGATAAAGAAAATTTATGTGCTCTAATGGGGACTGATTCACAAAACTTTGTTGCAACGATACTTCCCTTAGGATTTTTAACTGACAACTCCCTTATTAAATCAAATTTTAAATATCTAATTTTCTTAGCAAACTGGGAAGATATGAAACAATGCGATGATCCAGAATCAAATAATGCATTTGCTAAACTTGAGGAAACCATTAAATTACCTGCCACCACGTCTTTCGGAGCTTCTACCTCAGCAGTAGTGATAGCATAAGCCTGGCCTTGATCCCTTGGCCTTTTCTGAGGTAAGTTCTCCTGACGCTTAGGACATGCCTTTGCATAATGCCCCATCTCCCTGCAATTGTAGCACTGAACGTTGGTAGCTTCCTTCTTCCCCTTGCAATCATGAGCTTGGTGGCCTTTTTCACCACACTTGTAACAGACTCCCATTCCCTTCAGGCAAGCACCGGGGTGTTTCTTCCCGCACTTACCACAAGATGGATATTCAACCTTTCCCTTCTTCCCCTTATTTCAATTCCCAGATTGATCAGCAGGTCTCTTCTTTTCTTGCTTTGCTTTAAAGTCATAAGACTTAGAGAATTCCTTTTCGGTCTTGATAGCACATGAGACAATGTCTTCGTACGATGAAAAGGATTGTGAGACTAATGCTCGACGGAGAAATGGTTTTAACCCATCAAAGAAACGATCAATCTTACTTCTTGGGTTGCGAATATAATCACCAGCATACCTCGCTAACCTTGTAAAGTTAGCCTCATACTTTGTGACATTCTCATCCTCCTTTTGTCTCAGACTCAGAAATTGTCTTTCCATATCTGCTCGATGGTCGCGAGGAAAGTATTTTTCTAAAAACAGATCTTTGAACTCCCTCCATTCCATGTTTGATACTTCATCATCTTCCTTCATGTTTTGAATCAATGACCACCATTGATCAGCATCTCCAGTGAGGCGGTAAACTGCCATGGTAACTTTTTCCCTTTCACTACTCCCCAAAGCCTGAAATATTTTCTCTAGGGAAAATATCCATTGCTCAGCTACTAAGGGATTTGTACTCCCATTGAACGTTGGTGGTTGTTGTCTCATGAATCGATCTAACATTGATCCTCCACGCTGCGGATCAGGGTGCTCCATACGGGTAAGGTTATTATTCATAACCTGAGTAAGTTGTCCCAGTACGATGATTAGCTGATCAGCACCAGTTGCATCACCAGCCCCACTATAATTATCTTGAGCAGGAGGGCAATCCCTACATGGAGTGCGTGCATTGATACGGTTTCCATTTCTTCCACTAGGCGCCATTTCTAAAAAATGGCATAAACTAGATCAGTTTATGCATCAAAATACATAATCCCATACTTATAAAACACTAAACATAAATTGAACTATCTATGGATATAATCCATAATCATAAATATGTTTTCTTTGAGGAAGTATATACTCATAAACCCTTCATAATGATTTGTAAAGAAAGTGAGAGTTATCCTAAGCATATCCCCCGGGAGTGTCGTAACCAAGAGTGCAGCAAGGCCTGTTGTCGTGCACCAGTTCCCGTTCGAGTCTAGCTCAAAGCGGTGTTTTCGGGTTTTACCCCTAGGTACATCTATGCCAGAGCCGCCTCTACCTGCTCGTATCCAGACAGGGATGTATTCCTCGGAAAACTCACAAAGTCTCTACAATACCAAAATTCTAGGAAGTTCTTCTATACTTATCCTCAAAGTTCATCTTAGGTCTACGTGCTCTAATCAGAGTTTATCTAAATCTAGCTTCCAAGGTTTGTACTAAACTTCCTCTGATACCAACTGTAACGCCCCGACCCCAGCTACCCAGAGTCGGTGCATTAATTACATAACATTGGCATGATCACAAGAAAGATCAAATCTCGAAAGACCGATTGGTTTAGTAGCCTTGGAAACACTAGATATATTCATAAGTTTTACATTACATCATAAAATGAAAAACTAATACAACAACATAATGTTTCCACAATCCACACTATTAACCCCTCATAAAATCCCTGCAGGTCATTCATAACTTACTTCTTCACATCCTGGGAAAAATAAAACATAAAAAAAGGGGTGAGCTCAAATGCCCAGTAAGGATAACAATAAAGTGGAAACTTTCATAAATAAGAATAAACATTTAAGGCAATGTATAACTAAAACAAAAGCCTTTTAAATATGAACTTTCAACATGGTATGGCATAAATAAATTGAAATAATGCCATTTACTTATTCACATGGATATTCTACTAAATGAATAATCACATGCAAAAATCAATAACCACTTTCATAATGTTGGAATGCATAATTCCAAACTATCATAACCACATAGCCAAGGCCTCGTGCCAAGACTACAAATAAGATTTTGTCAAGGCCTTGTGCCAAGACACTAGTTTGTCTCATGAGACCTACCGATGCATCGAGAAGCTATAGCGGGCTCCACCCGTCACTTATTAAGTCCAATGCATTCCCATATGAAAAGGTTTAAACATAACATAAACATTCGTATTAAAACTAGCATACGAAATGTCAATAATTTCACCATAAACTATGAATGGTATAAAAATAGCACATCCACAGTCAAACATATCACAAAACCATCAATACAATATAGAAGTTTTGTATCATAATAAATCAACTTCAAATAATCTTAAAATCCATCAAAGGATGTTGACATAGATGAAATCAAAATTCTTTTTAAAGAAGTATCTCCTTTTATTTTGAAATCATTTAAGATCCATATAAAATAAAACATTTTCTTTGAAAATATTCTTATAAGCTTGTATGGAAAGCTTCGACGATTTTATAACGGCGGAAAATAACCGCACCCGCCGTATAAGTTAAAAAAAACATTCTTACCTCAATTCTGTCAAAAAGGTTAAAAAGGACCTTGTTTTGAAAATGACGGAAAGATTCCTTTATAAAACTCTTATAAAAAGTCAAACAAGGGTATAAATGCCTTTAACCCATATTCTTGTAAATAGTAAAAATGTTTTGAAATACATTTTGAAGAAACATGGATGTGGATGATAACGAGATCCCAGTAGATTATTACGTATAAACAACCTCGGATAAAGAAGAGATTGTGAAATAACCCTTACATTGTACTTTTCCTTGGTTGGGGTAGGTTAACCTCCTGTATAATGGTGAAATAATTGTTATTAAATTATACAAGAATCATATATATTAATATGATATCATATATGATCTTTTAACATTGATTTATTAATAATATCTTAGAATTATCATCGTTTCGGGTGTTAACTTACTCATTTTCTTTTATATGTTTTGTTACATAAGCCATGTTTGTTGTATCTTATTCATATCCAGAATGATATCAAGTCCTTAAACATCATTTTTAAATCATAAAATGATAATTATACTTGAATGGATACGATGGAGAATGAATCTCATCGCGTTCGTGGAGACGGTAGTCCGTACGTACGCACGAGCGACAATATCATTCTTTTGATATTAAAATAATATATAAATGAATGGTATATCATATATACAGAATCATTAACATGTTATATTTATTATTTACATGAGTTATACATCATTATTATACCCATCCAAATAATATTATATTGAATAACAATTACACCACGACGTGGAGACGGTAAGCCGTACGTACGCACGTATGGTGACATGTTATTCAAAGGGTGGATAGAATACTGAATATGGTTGTACCATACTTATAATAACATCACAGTATATGTGAGATACTGGAGTTATTATTTTAGAATGGTAAGAACAAAGTAAGAAGAAGTGGAAGAAGAAATGAACTTAGAAAAGGGTGGTGAAATCATTACCTCTTCTTCGGGTTCTTCCTTTTGATTTGATCAAAAGGGCTCCTTAGGCTGGCTTTATGATCAAACTAAGGCCTCTAGGTTGTAGTGAGGGATGTTGGGAGAGTATTTGGGAAGAGTTTGGCCGAACCAAAAGGCTTTGAAGGTGTGAAGAAATGAGAAGGAGGAGTGCCCTTTTTATAAGAGGGGTGAGGGGCACCTTTGGAAAAGCTAGAAATATTAATTTATAATAAATTCATATTCGGTTTCTAATGGCTCCAAAGCTTATTATTCAAAGGTTAAGGTGGGGATAGGTCTAAAACCACTCAACCAATAGAATTTAGACAGGTTTGGGTACTTATATTAACCTTATCTTTAAGTATTAACTCTAAGTTAATTAGTTTCACTTTTACAATGTCTCTTTGTATTTTTATATAATATGGTTAATAAACTTACTATATACATCCAAGCGACCCCCAAGTGGTACATTAATGATTAACCTATCATAATATAAGTCTCTTGGCCGAACCTTAGATTTTTTGGAATTTAATATCAATTAATAATATAATATTTGTTTTAAGAACTCTTTTATGTCAATTTTGACACTATTCAATAGTTGATTTTTGTGAAACTCATAACAGATTGATTACTTCTAAAAAAGTCCATTAAATCAATCCTAATATATCAAATTAGCCTAGAAAATTAGTTTAATTCATTAAAAGTTTCATATTGAATTTATTTGGGTATTTATAATATCAATTATTTTAATTTTTCACTATTATAGTAATTACTGCATCATCATTGTGTCATAAATAAAATAAATTATTTGATGTCTAAAAATTATAAATAAAATATCATTATGTAGGAAATCTTTTTAGCTTTCTAATGAATATTTATAATCTAAAATCAAACATATATAACCCTATGTAAAAATTGTTGTTCTAAAAGATATATGCTTGTGTCATTTTTGTATTCATTTTAACTAAATTAAAATAAAGTGTCATTATCACTTACAAGTGGATCCATGGGGTCCCAAAATTGACACAAAGATGCCCATGGTCGACCATCTATCAACCAATAGGGTTAAGACACGTTTTTAGGGTAATTTAGTATTATTATAATATTATTTTTTTAACCCTTATTTACCGGATTTACCCTTAACCATGGTAAATAAAATATTTACCGCAGTAATTATTCAAAATGTCTAAAAATAAAAGTTACCTATTTACACAATTTGAACATCCTGATTCCAAATATGGAATCCATTTTCCTAAATTCAAAACACAGAAGTGGCAGAAATTAATTTAAAATTAATTCCCGCTGTCAAAACAAAAAGCGTGTTTTTAAGAGATAATAACTATCAAAAGATTGACACTTGTTTATGTTCGGTTTAATTGTAAAATTATGTCCAATGACCAAAATTATATTAAATGGTAAAAATATATTCTAAATATACTTTAAAATTACTAAAATTCATAATTTATCACTATTAATTATTTTGATTAAAAAAGTTGTTTTTAATTAAAATTTAGTAATTTTCACTATTCATCAAAATATGAAAGTTATCCGAAAAGTACCAAAATTTCACCTTAGGCTAAATTAGATATTCCGAGTCCAAAAATGAAGTCCATTTTCAAATATAAAATATATATAATTTCAAAAATTAGGTATTACTATTCACAACGGCTAGTTTAATTAGTTGTGGTGTGTGTTAGAACTCGAGGTTGCGTACAACACACGCTATCGCATTATTCAAAGGGAAACGTACCGTAGAAGCTTGGGGTGTTACACTCCAGGTGCATGAAGAGGCGACACTACTCTGGGAAGACTTCGAGAGACTGTTTCGGGCAGAGTTTGTCCCTGCCACACTACGTGTAGTGCGGATATAGGAGCTAATTCATCTACAGCAGGGTAGAATGATGTTGTAACAATACTTAGTGAGGTTCACCGACCTCTCGCGCTACTCCATAGATATAGTGTGGGACCCATTCTTTAGGGCCCAGACCTTCAAGCATGGGATCAGGTGAGAGATCCTAGATTCGATGATCTCCCTCAGCATCCTGACATAGACGGGGGTGTTGAAGCAAGCCCTCTTAGTGGAGAGTTTCCTTGTTGAGAAGTCACCAGCAGCAAGAACCACCATCGGGCATCACAAAGTGGAGTCTTCTGCAGCTGGAAACAGACAGATATCGTAGAGGTCCAAGCGGACCAAACCATCTAGTGGAAAACCTCAGGACTCGAGTTTGGTTGTGTGAGGCGCATGAGACAGAGCCAGTCATTTGAGGAATAAGCATTGTTTCATATGCGGCGGGCAGGGTCACATGCCTCATGACTGTCCGACATTCTGTTCGGATGATCAGTAGACAGTTGAGGGACCTCCCAGGCAGAGCCAGAGGTTCGATCGAGGCGGTTCGTAGGGAGAAGGTGGATGTGGTAGAAGAGCTGTCCATGCTTCTGGCGGTGGACAACGTTTTGAGTTTTTACCACCACCATCACGAGGAGGTCCACCCCGACCAGAGGGAGTAGGTGGACAGATGAGAGCTCAGCTCCAGGCAGCTGAGGCTTATGATCATGGTGCTCCGGAGATGATTCGAGGTACGATCTATGTCTACTCCACCATAGATGCTGTTCTTATAGATATAGGTATTAGTCACTCTTTCATTTCCACTACTCTCGTGCGGTGCTCATAGATTCTGACAGAGCCATTGGCTCGATCCTTATGTCTAGAGACTCCTATGATAGCAGAGTCGACGACTACGCACTGGTGTTGGCAGTGTGAGCTTACTCTAGGAGGTGAATGCTTCGGCTAGGATCTTCTAGTAGCGGCGTCGAGGCCTTAAGACATCAATTTGTGTGTGGACTGGTTATCTACATTCCATGCTCAGATTAACTGTATTAGGTGCAAAGTGAGGTGTATCCACATGGAAGGGACCAGGTTCACCTTCACTAGCTAAAAGGGAGCCTTTGCAGCGTAGGAAAGACTTACTCGGAAGAGGGTTCATCCGATCACTCATCAGTTGTCATGCCTTACCCTCGGAGCAATTGATGTGGAGAGTCTGAGCTATTTGGTAGTGGTGGACCAGTATGCAGATTTTTTCCCTGATGATGTCCCAGGATAACCTCCTCGTAGATAGGTGAACTTTTACATTGAATTTTACCCCGAGATGACAACTATATCTACACCGGCATATCGGATGGCTCCCGCGGAGCTTCATGAGCTGCAGGTACAATTAGAGGACCTGTAGAGGAAGGGATTCATCCAACCCAGTGTTTCAACTTGGGCATCCCCGATTCTGTTCGCCAAGAAGGAAGATGGAAGGTTGAGGCTTTGTGTTAACTACCATCACCCGAATCAGGTGACCGTGAAGAAAAAGTACTCACTCTTGATGATTGATGACTTCTTTGATCAAATGAAGGGAGCACGGTGGTTCTCAAAGATAGAACACAGATTAGGATATCACCAGCTCAGAGTTCGAGACGAGGATGCGCAGAAGACAACTTTACGATGTTGGTACATCCACTAGGAGTTCTTGGTTATGCCTTTCGGCGTAACGAATGCTCCAACAGTGTTCATGGGACTCATGAACATGATCTTCCAGCCATATCTCAATTTCTTTGTTGTAGTTTTCATCGACGATATTCTGATCTAATCGACTACCAAGCAGGATCATGCCTACCATTTGTAGGTAGTACTGGACACACTCCGAGAGCACCAACTTTATGGTAAGCTCTCAAAGTGATAGTTTTGGATCCAAGAGGTTCAATTTTTGGGACATGTCATATCAGAGGCTGGAGTTGCAGTAGATCCAGCAAAGATTGAGGCGGTAATTTCTTGGGAGCCACCCAGGAGTGGGACGACGGTACATAGTTTCTTGGGATTGTCTTGGTACTACTAGATATTCGTGCCAGACTTCTCCAGAGTTACGACACCACTTTTAGCCTTGAAGAAGAAGGGGAAACCCTTCATGTGGTGGGAGAGATGCCAGAAGAGCTTTCAGGAGCTGAGGTAGATGTGGACTAGTGCCCCAATCTTTAGGCTTCCAGAGGAGGGAATTGGGTACATAGTCTAGTGTGATGCATCAGGGACCAGACTCAGATGTTTCCTGATGCAGGAGTGAGAAGTGATCACTTATAGATCTCATCATTTGAGACATCATGAGCCGAACTACACCAACAATGACATTGAGTTAGCAATAGTGGTATCCACTTTGAAGATGTGGCGACACTATTTGATGGGTGATCCTTTCACAGTCTACTCTTTCCACCAGAGTCTCAGGTATATCTTCTCTCAGAAGGTCCTGAACCTGAGATAGCGACGATGAATTGAGTTCCTCCAGGACTAATACATAGAGATAGTCTATACACATGGGAAGGGGAACATTGTAGTAGATGCTCTCAGTAGGAGATTAGGTATTCAGCTACTAGGAGTGGCAATAGAGAAACTGGATGCTTTATAGATATCTGTTGTTGATCGAGATGGAGCGGCATTTATTTAGTCTCTTATATTTACTTCTTCACTTCTTCGGCGAGTCCGGCAGACACAACATGGAGACGTTGACTGTGAGATATGACATGCTCAAATATCCACAGGGCAGACACCTGATGAATTTTCTGAAGGTGGGGAGCACGTCATTCTCTTCAGAGGATGTACTATGGTGCCAGTGTCACTTCAGTAGGAAGTGTTGAGTGAGTTCCACACGTCCCATCTAGTGGTACATCGAGGAGTGGCGAAGATGTACTAGGACCTTCGATTACAACACTGGTGTCCAGGTATGAAGAAGGAATTAGTGGAGTTTGTCTCTCGATGCCTCACTTTTTAGCATCTGAAGGAAGGGCATCAGGTACCAGTAGGATTGGTTCATTCTTTAGAGGTCCCAGAGTGGAAGTGGGATGAAATATACATAGACTTCGTGATAGGACATCCACGTACATCTAGGGGTCACGACATGATTTGGGTGATCGTCGACCGACTCAACAAGTCGGTCCACTTCCTACCGATTAGAGAGCAGGGTTCAATAGAGATCTTGGGATTCCACTACGTGCATGATATCGTGCCACTACTTGGAGTACCTTCTTCTATTGTCTCTGATCGCGACACACAGTTTACTTCCCAGATATGGAAGGGGTTATAGGAGGATTTCGGGATACAACTTCATCTGAGCACCACCTTCCATCCTCAGATAGATGGCCAGACTGAGCAGACCATTCACACCCTCGAGGACATGCTCTTTGCTTGTGTCCTCGACTTCGGTCGCAGGTGGGAGGATCACTTACCTTTGGTGGAGTTTTCATACAACAACGACTATCACTCCACCATCCGGATGACACATTTTGAATCCTTGTATGGTCAACCTTACAGATCACCACTGTGCAAGACAGACCCAGGGGAGATAGAACAAGTGGGACCAGAGATGGTATGTGCTACCCCGAAGAAGGTGCAGATCATCCATGTGTAGATTAAGAATGAACAGAGTAGATAGAAGTTGTATGCCGATAGGAGAAGGAGACCTCTAGAGATCGAGGATGGAGACCACATATTTATATGGGTCTCACCTCGACGGAGTTTACGGAGATTTGGCCGAGGTGGAAAGTTATCTCCGAGGTTCATCAGACTATTCCAGGTCCTCGGTAGAGTCGGTTAGGTGGCATACTGCTTAGCTCTTCCACCTCAATTGCACCGGGTGCACAACGTCTTCCATATATCCCAGCTGAGGTGATACGTGCATGACCCTTCTCAAATCATCGACCATGGATAGTTGGACATCGACGATGGGGTGACTTTTATAGAGGTTCCAGTGGAAATTGAGGATCGACAGAAGCAGGTCTTTAGTGGACAGTCAATACCATTGGTGCACATTTGTTGGAAGCACGAGAACCTCCAGGAGATCACATGGGAGTAGGAGGCTCAGATGCGTTCTCAGTACCCCCATTTGGTCCCTTGGTTTGAGTTGTAGCTTACGAGGATGTAAATCCCTGAGATGGGGAGAATGTAAAGACATGTAATTTCTATGGAAATATTTTCTTAAATACATGGTAATTTTACAAGTCCACGAAAACTAATGTCACCTGATTCTGAGGCCCGATATTCCTAGAATAAATTTCTGACGCTTTGTTTGGGTACGTTCAGTAAACGTACGAGCGTGTTTTTATAACATTTGAACCAATGCTCTGAATTGAAATCCAAGGGCACCATTGAACTCGAAGTGCCGTTATTCTCTTAAGGAGACATTCACCTCGACAGTAGTTGGTAGAGAATAAAAGATAGTTTTAGGGTTTTCATGTAACGACCCAAAATTTTGAATAAATCTTGTTTCCTAATTTTGTGTATTATTTTATTTTTCATACTCAACAAAACTGTTTCATTTGATAACATGAGTATAATTAAAATGAGACTGTTGGGTTTTTACTATTATATGACCATTAGTGAGTATGACCATTGAAAATGGAATGTTGTGACTTTTGTCACTAAATACAAGTGATCTTGGTTAATTAATATAGAAAGAAGATTCGATGGCCTCACCCAGTAGTCTTGGACCGATCAAAGCCCATCTAACAGAACTTGGGAAGGAGGTATCACCACTGGGCTTTACTCTAGACCAAACCCAAGATGAACTTCATCGTGTGAAGCTAGAACGGAATCACCTTCGCGAGAAGTTCAAACTGATAGAAATTACTACTCGTGCGATGTTGGCCGAGCCTCCCTCAGATTCTCTCACCTTAGAACACCTTACACTTATGTCCTATGCTGGTGTGATAAGGGGCAATGTAAGGAGACCGTAACTGCCTTGTGTAATCCTTTATTTTAAATAAAATTTTGATTTCTTCTTATGATGAAGTTTATGAATTTTCAAATGTCCGGATAAATATAGTATGCATATTTTTGGTGAATTTGAGAGAAAGGATATTTTAAAAAAATGTATATGTAAACCCTAAATAATTAAAAATGTGTAATAATTTTTAAAAAATGGCCTTCTACAATTATGTTCAGTACGAAATATAGAGTCTAATAAGATCAACTTAATTTTTGATGAATATTAAATTATGAATAGTGACTTTATGCTTAAGATTAGTAATGTGGCCATATGGATTAGTAATATCACTTAAATAAAGAATTAATATAATCTAGGCACCTTGATTAAGTAATGTGATTCAATAAAATGGTTAAATAACGGTTTCATAAATTATTAGTCAAGTATTAGTTTTTTCGGATGAATAGTGTTTTTTTAATTAAAAATTTAATTAAAAATAAATAGAAAATTATTTTTATAAAATGTATTACATTTTTGAACTCATAGCATCGATATTATGTTAAGGTAATGTTTGGGGATTTTTCTGAAAAAAATGAATTTTCGATGAATAGTGAAAGTACAATTTTTAAGTTACAAGTGTTTAATGATATCATTAAATGATGTATTAAGTATGTAATCAATATGGTCAACTTATGAATTGTAATATTAGGTGTGATTTTTTCCAAGTGGCCAATACCATGGGAAAATACCATGGGCAAGCCCATGGTTTTTCCAAAACCACTAATGAGGTGTCCCTTGGCCATTAATGCCTTGTCCCCTCACGTTCCCTATAAATTCCAAGCCATCCAATCATCCATTCGACTCCAAACTCTCCCGAACGAATATCTGGTATCATTACCATCCAAGGATTCCTCCAAAGATTTCCTCAAGCCTTCAAGGTCCCAACCTTTGATTTTTAAGAGTTACGTTTAAGGTAAGGGATCCTACCTCCCTCTTTCTTTTCAAGTAATCTCTTTTAAGTCATTTATTTTATGCTCCATGATCTTATGTTGGAGGATGTTCTTTTATATTAATACTACTGTATTTATTATGTTCATATGATTATAGACCCTATTTTATCTCTTCAATTTAGTATTTTGATGTTTTAAGTGGCGCCGTTAGGCTGCCAAATTTTTAAGGGATTCGTTCACCTTTCTCATTTTTCAAAGTTCTACTTTCATGTCAAGTCTTTCAAGTTACTTTTTATTATGTTGTGGTATGATCTATATATCTATCATAATGAACTCTTATTTTCATATGATTAGAGACCCTATTTTATCTCTTCAATTCATTATTTTGAAGTTTTAATTGGCACCGTTAGGCAGCCGAATTTTTAAGAGATTCGTTCACCTTTATCATTTTCAAATTTATACTTTCATGTAAAGTCTTTCAAGTTCTTTTTTATTATATTGGGGTATGATATATATATCTATCATACTGAAATATTATGTTCATATGATGAGAGACCCTATTTTATATCTTCAATAGAGTATTTTGATGTTTTAAGTGGCGCCATTAGGCTGCCGAATTTTTAAGGGATTCTTTCACCCTTCTCTTTTTCAAAGTTCTACTTTCATGTCAAGTCTTTCAAGTTACTTTTTATTATGTTGGGGTATTATATCTATAAATATCATAATGAAATATCATGCTCATATGATGAGAGACCCTATTTGATCTTGTCAATTCAGTTTTGGTTGAAGCTTGAGGGACGCCGTGAGGCTGCGAGATTTTCATAAGAAAAATCTAATTTTTGTCTTCCTTCCATATTTTTCATTTCAAATGGTATATCCATCAAATTTCATTACCATGTTCATATATCCTTCATATTTTGTCCCTATACTATTTTATGTGTCATTTATGAATTTTTGACCCATGTCCCCTCTCTTTTCAATGTATTCTAAAACCTTGAAACATAGTTGTTATGATGCAAAATTTACGTCTCAAAATGTATCTATCTTTTTATAAAGTTATTTTATTTTATTAAGTGAATACTCAAATCTCTCTCTTATATATGGGTATTAACATTTATACCAAAATTTTCTATTTTAAATTTTGTGATTTACATACATGAGACCCACCTTCCTTTTCTATGGGTTTTAATGTGACACAAAGATCATGTCTTTAAAGCAGTTTTTAAAACATTATAATTATGAAATGAAACTCATTCATTTTATGCTATATGGGGTTTTTATGAATTGATTGATGATGATATATGTGGCTCACATGATAATAAAGACATGTAAAGGGTGCACCCTGATAGCGCTCCAATGCATTGGCTAAAGACTTAATCTCTAGAGATGATTATTTTTAACGACGCCTTGGTGAATAACCTTGGTAAATTTTAATGACAAATTGGGGATGGACATTGGTGAAATAGAAATGATTGTCAATATTAAACATTGTAGCCACATCTCCAGGTTTTGAAAAATTCTATTTTATTATGATATTCCCCATGATTTTTTTTCTCATGCCTTAAAGTTCTTTTTCATGACATTGTTAATGTATCTCAAGTTCACATGTTAAATGTTTCCACTTGTTTCCCTTACTAGGCATTCTGCTCACCCTTTCTTTTGATATATGTCCCCAAGTTATGAGATGCGGTAATGAACCTAGGATGAACATAAGGAGAAGCCTATAAATTGTTTAAGAAGAATGTTTTTTTTGTTTCATGTATTAAGTTCCTGGTTTCCAAGACACTAAACCTTAAAGATCCTCAGTTTTGTATAATGTAATGAAAGTTTATGTGACAAAAAGGCGGGATGCTATAGTTGGTATCAAAGGATGGTTTAGTTATTTGTGGAAATTAGGATATGAAATCTTTAGGAAGAACCCTCTAGAAAAGTTTAAATATAGGAAATATTCCTTGTATTTTGGTCAGTATTGAGTAAGGGGTTGCCAAACAAATACATCCCTATCTGGATACGAGCAGGTAGAGGTGGCTCTAGCAGAGATGTACATAGGGGTAAAACCCGAAAACACTACTTTATGCTAGACTCGAATGGGAACTGGTACATGACAACAAGTCTTGCTGCACTCTTGGTTATGACACTTCTGAGGGATATGCTCTGGTAAATTCATAATCTTAGTATGAACCATTATTAAAAGAAGAAAGATAAAATAAAATAAAGATTCACATAAGAATATATGATCATGGATAACCTAGATTGGAGCCTAGGTGATCACAAGTCAGGGTATACTTTTCTTCTACAATTTATCCTTTTATGCTTTAAGTTCCTTTTCATGATTATTGGCTAAGTATTTAAGCCCCTAATTGTACTTTCTTCTCTTAGTTAATGGCGGGAAATGGAAGAACATGTCCCAATAACCAATGTGATAAGAAATGTAACGATTTCCGTATTAACATGATAGAGATGATTAGGGGATTAAAAGATGATTATTATTTTGGAAGACGTTCACTATTTTGGGAACCCTATTTGATCATGGTAAATAGATTACTATGGTATTTTCTTTGAGGAATAATGGTTGACTTATATTTTTAAGAATCGATGAATTTAAGGCAGACTTATAGTAATTTAGGTTACTTATGTAAATGATTAACCTATCTTGGGGTAAATATGTTTAGGTTAGTTACTTTTTTTATAAGATGTTAGGAGTGGTTGATATTGTTTGGAGATGAATGATAAATTTTACCTTGGAAGTCTATGTTATCATATCCTTCTTTTATTTGGGTTTTAATCTTAGTTTGGTTTATTTTGAGGATTTTTTAGGACAGTTATTTAAGGAATGGTCTATGATGAACTTTGGGTAGTACCATGGAACCTTGAAGATTTCAAGTAGTTTCCCTTCCTCTGGGGTTCTTTATTTTGGAAGATTTTTTTTATCTTACCCTTTCTGTTTTTGGGATAATGTTTAATGATATAAGAAAGAGATAGTTAATATTTGGTGGATTATGTGATTCTCTATAAGATGATTCTTGTTCTTTGATGAGACCAAGAAGTTTTGAATTCTCATCGTTTGGAGAAAAGATTAGTTTTGATAGAAACTTATTAAAGGATGAAACTCTACTTGAAGGTAGGTATATTACCTTATGTTTTTATTCTATGTAGTAAATGAATTCCTCAAAACTATGAAAAGGAACGTAAAACAAAAACGCTATCTATTAACGTTTCCTAATGGGTAATCAAAGACCGTTTATACACATCATAAGTTTGTGATATTCTTATTGTTAAATTTCTCCTAATCATGTTTTCTATCACTCTCCCTTAGAACTTGACCCTTTTTTTTCTTCCATATCCATGTTTTCCTACATGGAATCCTAGTATGGGTTAACTCGGGTGGCCTTTGTATTACTTTTCTTCCTTTTAAAGTAATAGTGTTACTGACTCTTTTTCCGATGTGGGATTTTCAACGAAATTTCAAAACCCAATTTTAAAAATTGCGAGGATGCAATTTTTTAAGGGGGGAAGATTGTAACGACCCGAAATTTTGAATAAATCTTGTTTCATAATTTTGTGTGTTATTTTATTTTTCATACTCAACAAAACTGTTTCATTTGATAACATGTTTATAATTAAAATGAGACTATTGGGTTTTGACTATTATATGACCGTTAGTCAGTATGATTGTTGAAAACCGAATGGTGCGACTTTTGTCTCTAAATACAAGTGATCTTGGTTAATCAATATAGAAAGAAGATTCGATGGCCTCACCCAGTAGTCTTAGACCGATCGAAGCCTATTTAACCGAACTTGGGAAGGAGGTGGCACCACTGGGCGTCGCTCTAGATCAAACCCAAGCCGAACTTCATCGTGTGAAGCTAAAATAGAATCGCCTTTGTGAGAAATTAAAACTGATAGAAATTACTAGTCATGCGATGTTGGCCAAGCCTCCCTTGGATTCTCTCACCTTAGCACACCTTACACATAGGTCCTATGTTGGTGTGATAAGGGGCTATGTAAGGAGACCGTAACTGTCTTGTGTAATCCTTTGTTTTAAATAACATTTTTATTTATTCTTATGATGAAGTTTATGAATTTTCAAATGTCCGAATAAATATAGTATTCTAATTTTTGGTGAATTTTAGAGAAAGGATATTTTAAAAAAATGTTTATGCAATCCTTAAATAATTAAAAATTTGTAATTATTTTTAAAAAATGGTCTTCTACAATTATGTTCAGTATGAAATTTAGAGTCTAATAAGATCAACTTAATTTTTGATGAATAGTAAATTATGAATAGTGGTTTTATGCTTAGGATTAGTAATGTGACCAAATGGATTAGTATTCTCACTTAAATAAAGCATTAATATAATCTAGGCACCTTGATTAAGTAATGTGATTCAATAAAATGGTTAAATAACGGTTTCATAAATTATTAGTCAAGTATTAGTTTTTTCAGGTGAATAGTGTTTTTTTAATTAAAAATTTAATTAAAAAAATTTAGAAAATTATTTTTATAAATTAGATTTCATTTTTTAACTCAGAGCATCGATATTATGTTAAGGTAATTTTTGGGGATTTTTCTGAAAAAATGAATTTTCGATGAATAGTGAAAGTACAGTTTTTAGGTTACGGGTGTTTAATGACATCATTAAATGATGTATTAAGTATGTAATCAATATGGTCGACTTATGAATAGTAATATAAGGTATGAGTTGTTCCAAGAGGCCAATACCATGGGCATATACCATGGGCAAGCCCATGGTTTTTCCAAAACCACTAATGAGTTGTCCCTTGGCCATTAATGCCTTGTCCCCTCACATTCCCTATAAATACCAAGCCATCCACTCATCCATTTGACTACCAACTCTCCCCCAACGATGATATGGTCTCATTAACTTCCAATGAGTCCTCCAAAGGTTCCCCCAAGCCCTCAAGGTCCCAACCTTTGAGTTTTAAGAGTTGCGTTTAAGGTAAGGGATCCTACCTCCCTCTGTCTTTTCAAGTAATCTCTTTTATGTCATTTCTTTTATGCTCCATGCTCTTATGTTAGAGGATGTTATTTTATATTCATACTACAGTCTTTATTATGTTAATATAATGAGAGACCCTATTTTATCTCTTCAATTCAGTATTTTTATGTTTTATGTGGCGTCGTTAGGCTGCCGATTTTTTAAGGGATTCGTTCACCTTTATCATTTTTCAATGTTCTACTTTCAGGTCAAGTCTTTCAAGTTACTTTTTATTATGTTGGGGTATGATATCTATATCTATCATACTGAACTATTATTTTCATATGATGAGATACCCTATTTGATCTCATCAATTCAGTATTTTGATGTTTTAAGTGGCGCCCTTAGGCTGCCGAATTTTTAAGGGATTCGTTCACCTTTCTCATTTTTCAATGTTCTACATTCATGTCAAGCCTTTCAAGTTCCTTTATATTATGTTGGGGTATGATCTCTATATCTATCATACGGAACTCTTATGTTCATATGATTAGAGACCCTATTTTATCTCTTCAATTCAGTATTTTGATGTTTTAAGTGGCGCCGTTAGGCTACCGAATTTTTAAGGGATTCTTCCTCCCTTCTCTTTTTCAAAGTTCTACATTCATGTCAAGTCATTCAAGTTCCTTTTTATTATGTTGGGGTATGATATCTATATCTATCATACTAAAATATCATGTTAATATGATGAGAGACCCTATTTTATCTTGTCAATTCATTTTTGGTTGAAGCTTAAGTGACACCGTTAGGCTGCGGGATTTTTATAAGAGAAATCTAATTTTTGACTTCCTTCCATATTTTTCATTTCAAATGGTATGTCCTTAAAATTTCATTACCATGTTCCTATATCCTTAATATTATGTCCCTATACTGTTTTATGGGTCATTTATGAATGTTTTACCCATGTCCCCTCTCTTTTCAATGTTTTCTAAAACCTCAAAACATAGTTGTTATGCTGCAAATTATTCGTCTCAAAATGTCTCTCTCTTTTTCTAAAGTTTTTTTATTTTATTAAGTGAATACTCAAAGATCTCTCTTCAATAAGGTTATTCACATATATACCAGAATTTTCCATTTTAATTTCTGGGATTTACAAGCATGATACCCACCTTCCTTTTCTGTGGGATTTAAAGTGACACAAAGATCATGTCTTTAAAGCAGTTTTTAAAACGTTATGATTATGAAATGAAACCCATTCCTTTTATGATCTATGTGTTTTTTTTGAAATTATTGATGATGATATATGTGGATCACATGATAATAAAGACATGTCTAGGGTGCACCCTGATAGCGCTCCAATGCATTCTGTAAAGACTTAATCTCTAGAGATGACTATTTTTAACGACACTTTGGTGAATAACCTTGGTAATTTTTAATGATTCCTTGGGGACGGACCTTGGTGAAACAGAAATGATTGTCAATATTAAATGTTGTAGCCACATCTTAATGTTATGAAAAACGATATTTTTATTATTATATGCCTCATGATTTTTTTCTCATGCCTTACAGTTATTTTTCACGACATTGTTGATGTATCTCAAGTTCACATGTTAAATGTTTCCCCTTGTTTCCCTTACTGGGCCTTCTGCTCACCCTTTCTTTTGATGTATGTCCCCAGGTTATGAAATGCATCAATAAACCTAGGATGAACATAAGGAGAATCCTTTCAAGTGTTTAAAAAGATTTTTTCTGTTTCATGTATTAAGTTCCTGGTTTCCAAGACACTAAACCTTAAAGATCCTCAGTTTTGTATAATGTAATGAATGTTTATGTGACAAAAAGGTGAGATTCTATATTTAATGAATTAATAAATATAATGTTTTGTAATATTTATTTTTATTAGTTGGTTAAAACCTCCATGTTGAGGTTGGAGGTGGGGAGCACCACACCTTAACCTCTCATGAGAGGTTATGGAGGTGGGTCCCACCTGAACCTAACCTCCTCTTCATGTTTAATATGGGGGGGACCACTCTAGGTTAAAACCTCTTAAACTCCCCATTAAGTGGGGAGAAAACTCTTAAGCTCCCCACATAATGGTGCCACCCATCTTTTTAATTTATTATGCCAACACCTCTTGAATTAATTGTGCAATTCAAATTAAATAATTGAAACATAATTTAATTTATATTGGCCATTCCTTTGTTGGGAGAGGGGTTGGAAGAGAACTTGGAGAAACTTATTTTCTCCAATGAAGAACTCTCCTCCCAACGAAGAGTGACCATCAAAGAATGAAGAACACTTCATCCGCCAAGGACGGACATCTTAAACTATGATCTTTAACTGGAACAAGGGAAGAAGCGTCGTCCATGAAGAAGGCCGATGACGTTATCCTCGACTTCTTTATCTTCTTTCCTTACGACAATGAATCGATGTGCACTTTATCGCACCAACATCGACGATCAAAGATCAATGGTAGGGGTTCAAACTTTATTTGGATTCTCTTTCTTCATTTTCCATGGAGGATTATAATTTGAAGCTGCATGCTATCACCCTAATGTGGAGGGTACGAGCCAAAAAAACGCGGCCCGAACCATCCTATTTCTTTGAGTAATTGATGCTTAACATGACAGGAGACCGGGTTGAGCGAATATCATGAACAATGATTTGATATCGAAGGCGACATCCCGAGGAATGAGAGGTTTCTTCTAAAATAAGAATCGGGCCACCAAAACTCGTGCGGTGACCAGCAGAAAGTTCTCTTACGGATGGAACGGACGAACATAACCACGTGATGGTGGAGGCACAACCGCACCACTAGAGGAGTAACCTACAACTTATGGGCCGCGACGGTGCAATGGCGGCCTACGCAAGGCCATCCGCGAAGGGAACTCATGGCTCAAGATGTAGGGTTGTCGAGGAAGGCGCGGTGCAACCGCGCCGTGCGGTGGAGAAAAAGGGGGCCACGACCCATGGCCATGGTGGTGCAATGGCGGACGGTGCATGGCCAGCCACAAGAAGGACCAGCAGCCTAAGCTGCCTGGTCACCGGAGGAGGTGCGACACAACTGCACCTTGCGAGAGGCGACCGACCGCTCAGCTGTCTGGGAGGAAAGAGACCCGTCGCTGGTTCCCGGGTGATGCGGACCGGCGTCACGAGGCGCCGATTTTGGAAACCACCCAAATGTCTTAGACATTTTAGGATACCATGGGGCATGAACTCCCCCCTAGACGAGGCTAGGGTGGACCCCATGGGCCTCTGGAGCAGACCTAGCACGGGCCAAACCCAGCGTGGGCCAGACCCAGCGCGGGCCGGGCCGCCCCCGCGGGCTGGGCCTCCCTCGTGGGTCAGACCGTCCCCATGGGTCGGGTCGGACACACAGACTGGGTCGGACCATTGGACCGGGTTGGAACCCAGTTTAGACCCGGGTCAGGCCGGGTTGGTCTGACTGGGCCGAACCAGACCCAGACCCTTTTAACCGATTTCCACTCTTTTTCCCATAACTTGAGCTACAGATGTCCTATTGATGAACCATCTATGGTGACAGAATCCTTTGAAGGAGGTGGTTGTTTTGGTATACCCCACTCGAGGTTTGGACATAGTTGTGGTATGGTCAAGTTGGATCGAACGTAAATCCAACCGGGCCCTCCGAACGGAAATGCCATTAACTCTCAGAATGGGCATCTAATTGACGCACCATTTGTCACATTGGGTTTATTTTGGAAAGATGGATCTTTTGGATACATAAACGTGGGACTTAGTGGAAATTTATGTATTGTCACTTTTCTTGAGGAGCAGACCCTCCCAGAATCGAGCATGCTTTGTGCGGAACCATGTGGCTGGCTGCGCTGTGATGACTGTGCCTTGATCCTGTGTGGGTTATACAACACTGATGACTGTTCCTGGATACTGTGTGGGTTTGACAGTACTGACGACTGTTCTTGGATCCTCTATGGGTTCGATAATAGTTATCAATGTTCCAGGATCCTATGTGGGTTCGACAGTTTTGAATTTTGTTCTTGGATCCTATGTGGGTTCGACAGAATAGATGATTCAGTGGCTACATCTGATCATCTCTGTCTCCCTACATTATTGTATATATCTGTGAGTTGAGTCAGTAAATTTTTTGTTTACCTCATGATCTATATGGGTTACTTGATAACTTAGGTGTATGTATGGGCAAATACCTAAGTGGGGTTATTTGTTTATTTCTTACTCTGTGGTTTATCCTTGATGGACTTTGTGAGACCTTGAGGGTCTCGGGGTCCCTAATGAGTATCGTTATACTCAACCCTGCATGGGCTATGCCCGCACCTCATTGTGTTGGATGAAGATGACAGACAATGCTGACTGAGGATGAGAGTACCAGGACTAGACGATACCCAGAGGTGGACCATACAACGTGTCGGTACATGAAGGATACTGTCAGACATAGAGTGATTAAGATGCTATCTATACCTACCCTTCTGGTAGGATCCGTGGTGGAAAATCCAAGAGCTGCTTTTCACCTTTTGATCTATTTTTCCCTTTTCAGTTGTACTTGTACTTTACAGATGGGCTTGTATTTCCGGCCCCTTTACTTTTCATCACTCTTTTGTTATACAGTTTTACTTATATTTTTGTATCTAGTTGTGTGATCTATTGTGTGTGTTTACAGTCATAAAGGCAATGCCTTCGCAGATTTAGGGAATTTCTCCTTTGGTGCTAGTCGCTAGACCCTGGCCTATGGAAGGAGGGCTTGGGGTAGTCATGGAACGGGCCCCGGGGGATGGGTCGTGAAAAAAAAAGATAAGAGAAAAATTAAAAAGAATGAGAAGTTGATAGAAAGGGAAGAAAAAATAGGGAAATAAATAAGAGATAAGAATAAATCAAAGAATATTAAAATATAACATTTCATAAGTTTACCATGGAATCACATTTTCATCATGAAATAATTTTTATTCCATGATTTATTTCTCTATAAAAAAATATCATGTTAGGAAATTCATTTATAAATTGAAATCATATTTTGGAAACATCCATTGATTTTCATAAATATTAACTGAATAAGAGAGTAGTTAGACAAGAATATGTGATATTTTTAATCATTATTAATCTTATCTAAGAGGGATAAAAATAAAAATTTTCTTTAAAATTATTGTACATATAAATAATTTTAAAAAATTTGAGAAATATTTATCATAAAAAATTAATAAATCAAGAGTATAAAAGTTAGTTTCAAAAAAATATTAATATTATAAAAAATAATTTTTATGATTTTAAAAATATCTTTTGAAAACAAAAGTGAATCCATTTTTTTAAAATAATTAATTTTAAAGACAAAATATCTCTCTTAAAGAAAATATAATAATTAAAATAGATAAGGTCACCCCTCAAATTTTAACATAGGTGAGAAAAAATGATCAGACACTAAAATTATAAGATAAAACATGAAATTTCAAGAAAAAATATAAAAAATATTAATTTTTTAAAATATTTGAAATAATATATTAAAATGAAACCAAGATGACCATAAATCAAATAAATCCTATCATAAGTGATCCATTACTAATCCATCATTAATAAATTAGAAATTACCAAGGGATAAATATTTGTTTAAAATATGAGCAAGTTTTTATAATATTGGAAAAAAGTCTATTAATATATGAAATTTTTATAAGAGATTTATAAGTAAATGGTGTCGATTATTAAGGTGGATTGTAAAAGAGTGTTGGATATGTTTTTTAGAGATATTGATTAATCAAGTATTGTAGAACATTATAGGGATATTAAAAAGTGTTCTCCCAAAATAATAGTGTGTGTGTTTCATCTATAGCATTTGAGCACAAAAAATCCCAATGACTATATATTACACTTGTACTATAGAAAGAGAAAACATATTTTTATTCTTTATAATACATGAGATGATGGGTTTTCGTAGTATATGGGAAGTTCCTTAAGTACTTTTCCTATATAGCTATTAATCCATGAAAATTAACATGAATTTTTTTTAAATATAGAATCGCTTCCTTTTTGATAAAATAAAAAAGTTTTTTAGAGCCTTTAAATAATAAAAAATACATTTAAAATATTTTTAATGAGTTTTGTTTTGATTTTATTGATAACGACTACAAAAAAACACTGAACATGATATCTGGATGAGTTGTAGTAAGGTAATATATACTACCAATCATTAATTTTTAATGTTTGTTATCGACTATTTTACCGACTTTTTAAAATTTTAACTTATAGGTTTTACTAATGGGATTGTTAATTTCCTCAGTATGAACCATTACAAATCATTTTAAGAGTTAATTGGTGTATTTTATTTATTATAAAAACATTCCATCATTTATTTTAGAAAATTGAATACTAAGGAAGAATTATTTTTCACCAATAAAGATGATCTCAAATTATTTTTTCATTAAATGAGAAAATTCCAAATATTTTTCTTCATTAGTAGAGCTCAAAATAAAATCATTATTGTAAATTTAAATTATTAATAAATCATTTGATATCTATTTTAAAAAGAGTGTTGAATCATATTTTCTCATTTGAAAAAAATTTGAAATAAGGTAATTTGAAATACATTCATACCAGTCCGAAGGGGATTATTTTATAAAATAAAGAGATTTAGTAAATATAGAAATAATATTTGGAAAATGTGTATTTTCAAAAATAGGTGGTAATTCCATAAAAACAGTTTTAAAAATTTAACCATTTTGAAAAGAGATTTTGATATCAATTTTAAAGAGTTTGAAATTAAGATGAGATTTAAATACCAACCCAATTCTTATGAATTATTAGCAAGTGACAGGTGAAAAGGATTCAACATAGTTAATTCCTTCTTCCTAGTTATAACCGTTTTCAACAAAATGATATTTACCTGTAGTAATATTAAAAACATTATATAGTTTTTTTAGAAACCCATTTAGATATGATAAATTTATGATCACAATGTATTTAAATGAGAGTATACACATTATTTTGAGTGAATTAATCAATTTAAAATAACATGACAATTAATCAAATTTTCATCATTAAGTGAACTATTAAGGTTTTGGGGTTTTAAACGAGAGATGAAGTTGAGGTATTCAACCTTATTTAAGACTGATCTATTGGTATGCTCCCACTTTTATATCTCTGATTACATTTTCAAGGGGATGCCCTTTATATTTTTGTTTTCAAAATTAAGGAAGTTATTTGAAGGATATTCTTATTCTTCTAAATATTGTTTAGTTTGAAAAGCTTCATTTGACACAACATTTTTAAAACATTTTTAGAAATAGTTTTTTGGAATTATTTTTAAAAAACAATATGGAGTGATTCTTATAGTATTATAGTCCTTTTTTAAACAAATATTATTCTTTGATTTTTTTGCAGTACCCAATAAAGATACATTCATTATATTTAGAATACAATTTTTTAATATTGTCTTCGGTGTTTTAAATTAAACATTTTCAATTGAAAAATATGAAAAATCCCATTTAGTTTTTTTATATTTCAAAATTTTATAATGGATTTTATTAATAAAATTACTAATGAGAATGTGGGTAATGATATGTCATGCGATATTCATGGACTCTACCCAAAAACATTTTGTAAGAAAAAATTAATTTAAATGAGATTGTGTGATTTCTTGGATTGTATGATTTCACCTATCTACAACCCCATTTTTTGAGGGGTTCAAGTAGAAAAAATATAATTATTATATAATTTATAATAACACAAATAATTAAATTCCTTGTTACTAATTTATCCTCCATGATCAATTTTAATTGAAATAATTTTATTAATTTTTTAATTTTCGACCGTTTTTTAAAACATGACGAAGGATTTACAAGATTCACTTTTATATGATAATAAATATACCCATGTAAATACTATAATGTCATAAAAAATCCTAATATTATAGGATTTTAATCCTAAACTTTCAATTTTATTAGGATTTAAATGTTCAAGATGAATTAGTTCAAGAGATTTTAAAGAGAAAATGCCCTTTTTTAATTTTTTTATGTTTCATCGCATACTAAAATGATTAAAAAATAAAGTAATTATGGAAATAAAAATGTGTAATATCTCATACTAGTTGATAAAAATTGATTTTGTTAACAGAATGAGTATTTCCATGAATGGGGAGTCTATTATAAAGAAGAAAATAACACTCTTGTGCACTCAAACATTTGATGATTTCGATTGAAAGAGATTTTTAATTTATTGTATAAATATTTTAAAATCATGAATAGGAAAATAAAATTTTCCCTTTCAAATATTTTTTTTTATTAAAATCAATTGCAAATTAAATTTTAAAACCGATATTAGACAATTGGATAATACTGAGTAAAATGTTTTTCAATCCATTTACGAATACAATATTTTTAATTAAAGTAGAGTTAGAAAAAATTGATCGTACCTTAACTGATTATCATAAACATAGAATTATCACCAAATTTTATGTGACCTTATCCAAGCTTATCAATTTGTTTAAATTCCTATATTTCCCTGCACATGTGCCTTGAGAAACTATAATATATGTACTATATTGTTTATTGGTTGTTACCCAAAAATAACTTTTCCTAAAAAATTAATTGATTGATGGTTTTTTCACAATAAAAAACATAGTTATTTTTTAGTTATCTAATAATTAATTCATAAAAATAAATTAGTTATATTTTTTGAATGATTATAAGAGAGATAAATTGATTTTAGTTTTCTATATCATGTATTTTTAAAATAAATTTCATAAATTAAATTATTTATTTTTGTAATACTTTCATAATTTTTTTCATGATAAACCATTAAAAAATTTAATTTCTAATTTATTCATAGAGTTTTATGCATAATTATATTAACCGACAGTGACCAGATATTTTCTAGGTTTCTGAGAACCAAAGAATTTATTTAATTTTTCTTCACCTCTTTTGAATTTGTAAAGATGATTTTTGAGGTATTTAATAATGAGTTTATTTTTTTATATCCAGTTGTTTTTTTATTTTCATGGATATATCCCCTATTTATTTTAAGTAATGATCTTATTATTTTTAGGGATTATCTTTTTGTTAAACCACTTGATTTTATGTCATTTTTAAGTTTTATGTATAATGAAGTGAGTTGATGATATCCATTTTCATGTTGATCTTGGGAAATTTTAAATCTTTATAATTTAGGTAATTGGAGGAGAAATAAGAATAAAATATATGAGAATAGGTAGGATAAGAATATAAATTGGTGAAAATTGGAAGTGGTGTACTAACCTTGATATCCTTATCAACATATTCTATAAGGAACTTTAGGCTGGATTTACTTGAATTGGATAACATTGTTGAATCTCTAGAGTAATCAATTTCACTCCATGCCATGAATTTAAAGGCTGTTTTACTTTGTATATTTCCTTTTATATTATTCCTGTAAATGGGGAACTCTAGTTTAATTTTACCTTTCTTTTTTTACATTCATAGAATATCTCTTTTAGTTTAGCCCTTTTTTTTTGAATTTTTAGATCCCTTATATATGTTCTTATACTAGAAGTAATTGAACATATTTATGATAAGAAAATAATGGTTATTTGACTCCCCTCTATAAGATTCATCATTGAAAAATTTTAAGGAGATGTGTTTCTTTACTACTTTGGATACATTGACCACTCATTCTACTTTTCATTTTATCATGATTTTTTATTTTATAAGGGATGCAATGCATTTCTTGAACACCATATTGTTTACATCATTAGATTATAAAATGTATTTAGCATCATGATCCCAATAGATAGGTGAAACCGCAATGATTTTCTTTACAAGGGTTTCTATAGATAATTAATCACACAAGGACTTTCAACCATTATAGATGTCATTAAACCCTGTATACAATCTTGTAACAGATTCAGTGGAATGCATAATGCATCTTTCAAAATATAGATGTTACATATCTAATCTTGTGTCCTTAAAATTATTTTTACAATTGTATGTGAATTATAATAATTTAAAAATATCTTAATCAATTTTACAAGAAGAAACTCTATTGAATAAATTTCAATGAAGTACATAATGCAAGTCGTTCATAGATTTATTATTTAATTAAAAATTTCTTAATATATTCAAGAATCCATTTTATAATTTTTTTTACAAATATATTTATCCATCACCACATTATATACAAGATAATAAATAATTCCAAGAAAAATTGACATCGTATACTCCTAATAGGAGTAATTGGTGGCCTAAAAAATAAGAGCAAGAAAATTTGAATCAGATTCAATAATTATAATAATATTTTAAAAAATTAGGATTTGAAATTAAATTGAAATAGATGTTTGAAAACAATATATTTTTTTAAAAGAATAAAATCACTAATTTTATACAATTTTTTGGTCTTAGATAATTTTAATCATGTTGGAGATGGAATTACCTTTGAAAAATTTAAAGTGAATAAAGAGGTTAATTTCAATATTAATTTTTTTTGAAATAATAAAGAGATAAATCAAATAATTTATATTTGATAAATTATATTTGTGTTGATAATTATAATATAAAAATAAGTTAAGCATGGAAATGAATGAACCAAATTTATACATGTATGAGAGTCGATGATAAATGATTCAATATAGACAATTAAATAGGAGAAAAAAATTGATTAAGAATTTATATGAATATTGATATTATATCTTATATCTAAACACCTAGACTTGCGTGGATAACGGTATAAATCCTTCGATATCAATAGTGACCAAGAAACATTGCCCTCTGAATTGCAGTTTCTGATCACCCTCTTGATCTTCATAGATAGACAAGTATCTCATCCTACACTTTTACAGAGTGTGAATCATTAGATAATGAAGGTTGAGGGATGAGAGGGTTTATTTTGAAAAAAATAATTACAAGCCTATCAAAAATATTTTAGGATGTATGAAGAGTAATTGATGAAGAAATATTTGAGATAAATGTTGACAGTCCTGAAAGATTTATAAATTTGAAGGCACAAGAGAGGTATTAGAAATTAAATATATTTTCTTTTGATTAAATATTAAGAGAAAATAATTAGGAGAAAGGATCCAAATTTTAATATTTAAGAAGAAAAGGGCGTCATTTTATTACATCCAAAAGGACTAGGAAGGATAAATATATATTTGGGTGTCATTAATCCCCTGAAGACTGAAATTATGGTCATTTTGGCCATAACAAATGCCACCTCACTAGAGTGTTCTCAATGCCACCAGATACCTGGTAGCCTTCACTGAGTATCAGATTAGCTCCCAAGAGTTGAAATTTGAAGGAGAACCTCCAATGGTGAGATAATAATAGAAAACCGTTGGCTAGTGGACTTCATGTAGAAACCGTATTCTTGGATTAAAACATCCATTGGTGGATGCACCTCTACCTAGTAGACAATGGTCTTATAAGAGGTGTAGGCCGATTTTATGCACTAATGTTCTATAGGTCCATATTCAAGTTAGGAATACTCTACTTTCACCTAAATCATTATTTTCTATCTTCCAAGAGGTTTTTAAGGCCCTTAAGAATAAAGACAGATAAGTACAAACCTTAAAAAAGACTTCATACATACATTAATGATTTTTTTGAATTCTACTAAATGATATTTAATGTGACCATTAAAAATTACATAAATTAAAATTTAAGATACATAGGTGAGAGTTTGTGATCATTAATACATACTGATATGACATGAAAATCCATGTTTAGTGTTAAAAAAATAAAATTTACAAACCAGGTTTAATACTAAGTGATATGACTCCAAAAAATATTCATATATTTAAAATTATTTCCATTATTTAAACATTACTTCTCAAAAATAAAGACATTACCCTAGAAAAAAATGATTAATTCCTTTAGATATGAGCTACATAAAAAAATTATTTCATATATTTGTGAACATTTTTCTATAATCAGACCATACTAGACTTTCTTATTGATATCTCATTTATTATAGTCATCTACATTATCTTTGGAATGAAAAACATAAGAAAAGGGTGAGGTAAAATGATGAGTAAGTGATAAACATATCAAAATTTCACCAAGGGTTAGATCATAAGCATGAGAAAACATAATCATGGGAGAAATATATGATTAAAAATTACATGGAACAATAAGTGCTTTTGATATAATATATTCACATGTAATCTTAAATGATCAAACATTTACTATGACATAAGAGTGTGGAATCATGAAAATTTTATCAAAATCCACTGAGCATATAATAGACACATAATATAGAAATGTTTCAAAAGAATAAAAATGGAAATATTAACATTTTTAACATAGAAACACTCATTAAATACCACACTCGGTCTTGTGATCTTTTTAACAACAATCATATCCACAAACAATTCTTGTGAATATAGATACAGATAATCACTTCCAAACACAAATATTTTCAATATAGCTAATCATAATCAGTCCACACACAAATAATATGAACATATCTAACTGAAATTACATATATTCATAAATATTGTAAAAATAGATGACAACAATGACATCCGTGAACAAATCTTGTAAACACAGCTTACCAAAATCTTGTCTATGCACAAATCTTGTGAACAAAGCTAACTAAAATCACATCCACACACAATTCATTATCCCTTGAGATATAAAACCATAACCATTTAATTAAAGGAATATATAGACCCCCACATGTCACATAAATAAAATAAATACACAGGTTTTCTATATAAAATCTATAATATACCATATCATGAAGAACACATGGAAAGAAAATGAGTATCATAACACTTCTAAGTGGCGTCACCTAAAATTTCCTCAAGAGTTATATCTATTGATACCCAAAACTCACTCACCGAAAGTGAATATTTTATAACATAATTTAAATGGATATTATTAAAAAATAATATCATATAAGATAGATTTATTTTAATTAAGGAGGAAAATGGAAATTGATACATAAAAATTGGTTTTTATAAAACAGATCTTAATATTATCCTAAAGAGATAATGTTACACAACCCTTTAAAAATTATTTTAAAGAATGTCACATAAAACAAATTTAAAAAAATAATTTAAAATAAATAATAATAATGGATCCTTGAAATTAAATAATGGTAATTTGATTAAATTTTGAATAGAAGTTAAAATTTACGTTCATGAAAAGAATCAGATTTTTAATATTTTATAATATTTTTATTGAAACCCACCTTGTAATAAGGATAATAAAACCTTATTTTAAAAATAGGTAAATTAAAATAATTATATCTTATCATATAATACAAATTTGGTTTTAAAAATTTTAAAGGAAAAAAATTGGAAATAAAAATATAGTCATTGTGGAGTAAGAACCATTAAAAAGGATGAGGATAATTTTTAACAACATTTTATATTTAGGAATAAATAAGCCTATCAAAGAAGAAAAATTCATGTGAAATTAATTCTAAAAAATTTAAAGAAAATAAAATGTAAATATAATAAATAATGAGATGACTAAAAATATAAATAAATCATAAGGAATATTTCTCATAACTGATATTAATAATGTTCAGCAAGAATGATTATAACTCATTGATTGGAAAATGAGTTTGAAGAAACACTAATAGATTTACTAATATTTGAATCCAAACCCATTGAAATAGAATATTTGAAATTAAAATTTAATTAAAATGACAAAAAAATATTTATTGGAAAATATGTAAAAGGGGATACATATACACCATATAAAGAAAGGAGGTGGTGAATATAGAACATATATCAATGAATGAAAATTGAGAAGAAAAGAAACCTTGCCTTTACACTTGAAATTCATGAAATCACATTAAAATCATATATAATAAACATAAATATATAAAAATATTATTTAATAAACCTATTCATATATATTTCATATTCTAATTTCAAATTATTATCTTTTAATATATATTTATTAGATAGTTTTTATTTATGTTCATCATCAGATGTTTGTAATTTTGATTATTTCACACTTGATTCTTAATGTATATATCAATACACATTATTTGATACAATTTAAATAATTAGAACATTATTTAAGGTGCAATAATAAATGACACATAATGGTTTATAATTTTTTAATTTCATTCAATGAGATTTTTAGTGACTATTCATGAAGATGAAATCGATGACGAGCATGCTTTGGTTAATTTCAATGAAAAATGTGGAATCCTAATAATGATTTAAATTTTAATGTTACCATTAATGAACAAAAAAAAATATATTTTCTTATTAATATTAATTATTCTAGAAAATTAAATTTCTATATTCACACATGATTGAAATTTAAAAAATCATTTATGTATGTTGTTAAACTGACCCCAAGAAGGGAACACTATAGTCAATATGTGAGTATGGTTATGAATTGATTATAATGTAATTATTCATAAATAGAAGTGATATTATTTATATTTTATTAAATATATAAATTCTAATTGAGAATATGTGGATGAATAATATACGATAATAATTTATTTGTTAAAAACTCAAAATTGTTTTCCCTCTTTGTATGCTTTTTTAGGTGGTTAAATTTATAATGATTGTTTACTATTTATATTGTCAGTAGGATATAAAAATTATATTTTGTGAAAATTAATTATGTAATAAATGTAATTTTTCTTCATTAAATAAAATTTTAAAACCGTCACTGTATTGTGGTGATGAAAATGAAAATAAATCATTCACGGAGCCGGTAGTGCGCACATAACACAAGAAACATTTTCATTTTCTAATTAATGGGAGGAAGGCAGATAATCAATATTCAATCCACATAATAAAATTTTAGTGTAATAATGACACAGATTTAATTAGTTTATTATGTATATAATTTATTTGGAGGAGGTGGAAAATAAATAAAGTAATTGAAATGAAAAGTGAGTTATCAGAAGTTTTTAACTTACTCCTCAGGATAAGTTTTTGAAACTTATTAAAAAAATGTTTTTGTGAGACCAAAACCTTTATAAATTTGGAAAGATTTTTTGAAAAAAAAAATTAGTTGAATTTTTCTAAGATAATAGTATTTATATGTTTGTTGAAGTGGGACGGTGATTGAAACTTTTTATAAGTGAGAGAAATAGATATTTTGTAAATAATCAATACTTTATATTAAAGGAAAGTCAATTTCATAGGGAAGTGGCTCTAATTGTGAATAATTATGGATAGAAGATGAATTTTTGTTGAAATAACCCTCATAAAAACATATAAGTAATAAGTTTTGGGATATTTTAGGACTTTTATACCTAATTTAACTTGTTCTCTATAACTTACTTTTACTATGAGAGATCATTTTTTACCTTAGTTAATTTTTTATGAAAAAAATGAAATTGAAAAAATTAACTAATTTAGATATGATTATTTCAAATATTTGAAACATTATATAATATTAAATTTCCAAAAACTGATAAATATTAATTCTAAAATAGTAAATATATAACACATACAAATATTTTTTGGAAAATAATATCTATTAGTTTCTAAATTTTCAAAAATAGGATTATTAATTCAAATTTATATATTTATATATATAATTTTATATATTTAATAAATATTTATTAAATTAGAAGGTCTTATAAAAATTTAAGTCACATTTATATCATGATGATGTAATAAAAGAGGTGATATTTTTAAAAACTAATTTTTTACTATTCATCCTAAAATTAACCCTTCTAGAAAAATATAAAAAATTCACACTACAATAAGTTATAAATTTTTAATAAAAAACCAATTTCATTAGTTTTTAAATTTAAATTAAATATTTAGGTATTTATCTTTTAAATGGAAACATAAAATATAATAGAAAACAATATTTATAGAAAATTAACACTTTTAAAATACTAATGTTATTAAGTTTGTTTCATATAAATTATAAATAAAATAAGAGTTGATATATTTGTTTTTCATTGGAAATTTTTATGATATAATCCTTAAAAAAATTTAATTTAATCTATTAAGATAAAAATACAGAATGTAAAGAAAAATAAAATTCTAAAAAAAATTATGTTTTCATCACTAAAATATTTTAATCACATCCTATTGAACACAATTAGTTATCTTTATAAATTAAATTTATTAAATTCATTAGTATTAATACACTTCAAATTATTTTTTAAAATGATAATAATAACATGTAATGAATTATAAAAAATCATTTTAACTATCTATTTATTTACTGGAGGTTTTACTTGTTTTTTGTAATTTTCTTATTGATATTTCACATTTTATTCTCAATATTTGATAATGCTTATCTTACATTTAAAATTTAACATGATTTTTTTAATTTATTTTTGTGTTTGACACAAGATATTAAACATATAATAAATTTAATCAATAATAATTATTAAAATCTCAAGTAGCTGTATTCTCCATGTAAATAAATTGTATTATCACAATTTCAATTTCCATTCACTATTGAAAATATATAAGAGTATATGTACGATAGAAAATACATAAGTCATAATCTCAAAATCAGTATCAGGATAAGAATATGTAATTCATATTTTCTTATATAATAGGCATTTATTGATATTTTCTTCCATTTTTTCACAATATTCTTAATATTTTATCTATAAGTCATATGAGTTTATAAAGAAATACGTTTCACAACTTCATTTTCATAATCATTCTTCCAACCAAATAATAAAACCAAAATGGTGATGATAATATTAAATAATATCAGATTAAATGTTCTTATGAACATGAAAATGCAATCCTAAGAAGTCTTCTCCAATAAAAACTTTATTTTAAATATGATACTTTATGTTCACCAGTGATATTATTGGGTAAAATTATTACATCTTCAATTTAACCTAGGTTATACATAGTAATTTTCCTATTAGGTTTTAAAACCTAACTAGTTATATGTTTTATCACAGAATTTAAATCCTTCAAAATGGTTCATAAAGAGAATCTAAATCAATCAAAGAATATCCCTAGGGAGTATAAACATATTTGTGTAGTTAAGAAAATTATTTTTTCACTAAGAGAAGATCAAGTTAATAATAAACCAAAATTTTATTGGAATATTACCCCTAAGTGAATCTGATTCAAAGCCTATATCCACGTTTTGCATCAAGATAGGGATTTCATTTATCAGAAATATTATACTCCATAATTTAAAAAAAAATAGTATTTTTCACTATATTTAAGATTATCCATGGGGTTTTCAGTATGGTTATCGAGTCTAGATCCCCATAATAAATAAAAGAAAATTTTATACTAATTGAGACAATCTAGACCCACACCCATGAGTTTTGTGCTAAAAACACATACTTTACAAACTAGACTGAATACCAGGTGTGATGACTCTAAAAAAATGCATATATTTCAAACTATTTTCATTAATTAACCATTAATTCTCAAAAAAAACACATAACCCTAGAACCTAAATGATTAGTTCTTTTGGTGATTAACTACATAAAAATATTATTTCACATATTTGTGAATATTTATCTATAATAATAGTATACTAGAATTATTTACATAAATACCATAATTTATAATTACCTTTATAACATGGGGAATTGAAATAATAAAAAAATGTGTGGGAAAAAATGCTCATTAGTGAAAAAACATATCAAATTTTCTTTAAGGGTTAGTTTATAAGAAAGAAAAAACATGATCATGGGAGAAATATCTGATTAAATAGTTAATGGACCATGAATATTTGTCTATATAATAGATGGAAATTTAATATAAAATGATTAAACATGTACAATGGAATAAGAGTGTGAAATAATGAGACAATAATCATGTGGCAGGGTGCACATAATAGGCATGTAATATAGAAATGTGGAATAAGTGTAAGAATATGAAAACATAACATTGGGAACATAGATACATATAATAATGTCCACACACTACAAAATAAATTGATATTAATGACAGTTTTATAGAAGAAGTTATGAACAACCCCCTATAAATATATTTTAGAGGGTTTTATTCACAACCCCCACTAATCATAAAATTTATAGGGTGTTCACAACCCCCTCTAAAAATTTCAGGATTTTTTGTAATATTTGGTTGGATTTTAGAGGCAGTTGTGTCTAAACCAAAAAAAATTTAATAATTAGTGGACCTATATATTTTGTTATATTTTAGAGGTGCTATATATATAATATTATTCTAGATATTAGAGGCTATATATATAACATGGAAATTGTTTTTAAAGGAAATAGTGGGGATTCACAACCCCCTATAATCTCTCAAATTAGAGGGGGTTCATGAACTATTGTTAATCCCTAATATTAGAGGGAGTATTGAACCCCTTATAATTGATGAAATTGGATGGGGTTATAAAATCCATCTAAATAAAGTAATTATAGGGGGTTCCAGAACCGTTCCTAATCCCTTTGACAGGAAAAGTTTCTTTAACCCCGACTAATGTTTTTTAAAAATAAATCTCATATAAATTCATATTTTGTACTATATATATGCTTGTGTTTACATGTGTGTGTGTAAACACAAACACACAATAATATATATATTACATACATACATTATATAAATGTAACGAATGTTTTGCTCTGAGCGACATGACCCCCAGATCGCGGCGGCTAGGGTTTCTCTGAGTTTCGGTTTCCCCTCTTCCCCCTCCGACCTGGCTTTTCTAGTGATTTCTGGATCTGGTTTTGGTCAGGCGTGGGCGTCATCGCGCCTCGTTCATTCGTCCCGGCGTGGTTCGTCCCCAGTGTCGATGTATTTGGATACGATGGTGTGGCTTAGATCTTATCTGGCTTGACGGAGGTGTGACGATGTTCTAGGCGTGGCTCAGTGTGATTGGATCTTGTCTGTCGTAACGGTGGTGCGACAGTGTGGCATGGTTCGCCCCTCTCTGACAACGACGAGGTTCAGTGTGTGATCGGCTTCGCAGCTTGGTTGCTTCGTCTGGCTTCATCGGGTGCCAGGGTTTCTCGGAGGTTCGGTTGGCTTTGTTGGGTGTCCTAGGATTCCTGGATCATCTAGCGTGATCAGAGGAGGGTCTTCGGTTAGATGTGCAACGCTTTTGAGTGGGGAGGTATTGGGTCGTGGATTCACTGGATTTTTCAGTTTTTCTTTGGTATGGTGTGTTTTTTTTCTGTGATTTGTTCTATCTGGCTGGATCTGGTATTACATGTTCTGGTTCAATCTCACTGGCTCTTCTCTGCCTTTTCCTGCTGCCGTTCTTGCTGCTGTGAGGTTTCAGAATCTAGTAAGGGTACATCTGTGGTTCGGATCAGAGCAGACTCATGCCCATAGAGGAGCTTCTGTTTTAGGATGACCCTGATCCCCTCATTAGTGGCGCCCCCTTGGAGTGGGGTAGGCCCACCCAGTCCTAGGTGATGATGGCCTAATATCATGCCTCTTGGGTTGCCTTCCAGGCTTATGTGACTATGGTGGCTGGGGGAGTTGAGGAGGGAAGCAGTGTTGTTCCAGGATGACCCTTGATGGTGGTACATGAAGTGGTCATTTCAGAAGGGCGAATGGTTTTTATTGCGAGGTTCATTGTTATGGTGATGCACCTGGACTCGACCCGTGGATTAGGCCCCAGAGGAGGTTTTCTAGAGCTGCACTTCATCGTTAAAGTGTTTTTTGGATTTGGTTGTTGAGAGGCTATGACGACAGTCATCAGATCGGGCCTATCCTTTGACATAAGACACTTGCTTGTTGTCAAGCCTTGCAACAGTGAAGTGCTTTTCCATGTTCATTTGCTGGGGAGGGGTTGCTTCATGTGTCATTTTGGTTTGTCTCGCTAGAACTTCGGGTCATGAATGTTTTAAATCGATGATGTATTGGGTTCCCCCCCTTCTTCACTTAAAAGGGGGTTTATGTTTTTCTTGAAATAATAAAAAAAATATAAGGCCTTAGGTCCTTTGGATGGAACATTATATAAATGTATTTAAATTCATTATAAACACACACACATATATATAAAGACATTATATAAATACTTTAAACAAATACTTATACATTTAACCAAAAATGTATTCATATATAAATATTGTTATACATAATATAAAAGTTATTATAAATATATTTACTCATATATATATATAATTTCTATATGGTTTTATACATATTATACATTTATATTATGATTTTTTTATACACATGTTATATTAAATACATTATAATTGTAAATTTATTTATAAATACATTTATTTTATATTATGTATACAAATAAATATAATATTGAACGAATTGACTATAAATATTAATAAATATATATATTATATTATAAATATATTATTATTTATAAATATATATATATTATATCATTTTTTATATATTTAATTATACCATATTAATTATAAATTAATTTAATATATAAATATATCATTTAATTATATGAATACATTTAGTTTTAGTTATATGTATACATAAATATAATTTTATAATTTTATGTATATATATATATATATTAAATTATATACATTATATTTCATATAATATCAATAAAATATAATATAAAAGCATAAACTTGTTATATATATACATAAATATAATTTATTTAAAAAATATATTATATAAAAACTCAAGATTATAGTTTTTACAATTTATATTGTAAAATTAATAAATATATTATTAAATAATATGTTTTTGATTTTATATTATATATAATTAATATTATATGATATACAATTTATACAAATAAATATATATTAATGTATACAATATTGTACAATTTTATTTATTGAAATACATATATATTTATTTACACAACATTATACAATTATATTTATTGAAATATATATATTTTACTACCCATAACAATAAATACACGTATTAAAATACAATATATATATATATATATTGCATTTCATTTAATATTAATTATACATTTTTACATATTGTTTTTCCTATAACATTATATAAATATTTTTATAAATTTTATTTCATATATAATATTTGTATGAAATGTATTTTATATATATGTATTTCATATAATATTAATTATATAATTTATACAAACAAATATATATTTATGTACATATTAATAAATATATGTACTGAAATACATTATATAAATATATTTTTGATGACATTATATAAATATATTAAATAAATACTTATATATATATATATATTATATATAAATAAAATGTACATAATATATAAATATGTATTTATGTATATCAATAATTTAAATAAATATATTTATAAATATATAAATATATGGTTTAATACATTACACAAATAGAATTATAAAATTTATATACTCAAATGTATGTAAATATAGATATAAAATATATATTTTATATAAATGTATAAATAGTATATAATATAAATGTATTATAATATATATACACAAATACATAACATTAAAATGTATATATTTATTTATATAAATATATTTGATGGTTATATATTTATATGTATTTAAATATTTATTCATATAATATTTATTTAAATTATGTTTCTAATATATATTAATATAAAAATGTAAAAATATATTATAAAAATCCAATTAGCATATTGTTCGAGGGTTCAACGTTTCATTCTCGAGATATACTGTTCGAAACCCCACCGAGACAATCATTTATAAAGGCTGGGAAATCAGAGGGATGGGGTGTGGTGACACAGATAGGGGAACTTGAGGGGGTGACACAGAAATGGGAGAGGGGTAGGAATGGGATGGACAGGGGAACTGGAGGGGGCAGACACGAGGATTGGATTGGGGTAGGAATGGGATAGATCACATTAATAACTAGTGGGGATAGAGGGTGTCGGTATTTTAAAAAACCAACTAAAATTTTAAAGGCGGTTTTATTTAAACCACCTATAATATGTCTTCTTTAGTTGGGGTTAAACCCTCTCTAAATTGGTTTTAAATAGAGGCGATTGTAACAAACAACCTCTAATACGGATCATATAACTCAATTAGCACTGATTTTAATCATCACTAATTTGATATAAATTAGAGGGGGTTAAAAACACTTCTAAACTAATATTATCTGGGGAAATTAGAGGGGGTGTTAACCCTTTCTAATACAATCACCACTAAATTAGCCATTACATTACCAACAGTTCCTCAAACCCACCTATAAAAATAGTAGATCGGAATATTAGAGGGAGTTCCTCATAATCCCCGCTAATGTGTTTAGATGGGCTTATAACCCCTTTTAAACTAAAAAACAACCCCCCACTAATCTTTTCATTTTTTGTAGTGACACATGGTCTCATGAACATAGTTAAACAGAATCAAATCCCTGAGAAATTTTTATAAACATAACTACAATAGTTGAATAATTGCACAAATCTGTAGAACATAGATAAAAAAAATCATTTCCATGCACAAATCTTGTGAACATAGCCATACGAAATCACTTCCATGCAAAAATTTTATAGAATTATTTAGGGAGAACCATTTAATGAAAAACAAAATAGAGGTACCAGTTTTTAACTGGGTTAGGGGAACCTATTAAATGTTAAGAAGTTGAAAAAAACCATGACCCAAAATCCTATACAAAAAAATAAATATGACCGCTAGACCTAAGGACAATGAGTTAAAACATGGCCGAAAGGCTCATTAGAATATAGAAAAAGTTCCAAATGCATCTAAAAAGTGAAAGAAATTGTAGATAGATCTTAAATTATTTCAACACATAAAATTGCACCACTATATGGTGCTTCACGTTCATGGATACTACAACGATACAACTATTGTCACTATAAACCCATGGCCATACTGAAATCCACCTACATTCGAATGTTCAATTATCCACCCATGATTCCAATTATAAACCTTCACGCACACAATATATCAATCACAACAGTTCTCCACCACTAAAAACTAGGGAAAATAACATACCATTGTTATAATGGAATATAAATGTAGATCCAATGTTTCTCTAAAAAATTATAGAACCATTTACCCCATAATAGAATCAGTACCACCAGGAGTGGAAATCTCCTCTATAAAAACACAACCGAGAATAAGTGAATGAAACCCATCCTACACCCACCTACGGAAATTTTTTAGAGAAAAAATAGATTGTATAAAAGTAGGGCACTAAATAATTAGGAACATAATCAAATATACAAAAAAATATTGTGAGTGTATCTTATTATAATCATGTCTATTCCCAAGTTTTATGAACATACCAAACAGAAATAATATCCACAAATGATTAATTATCCCATGAGTTATAAATCCTCAAATAATGAATTATAGGGATATATATGACACCATCCATCACATAACTATAATCTAGAAAAAAAGTTTCCTTCTAAAACAAATCATATATAAAATCATGAAGAACCCATGGAAAAAAGATGGGTTTTGTAATAATCCAAGTGGAATAACCTAAAATGAACACAAGAGGTATAATAGTTAATACCAAAAAATAAATCACCCAAAAAGTGTATTTGGAAAAGGAATTTGGAGGTACAAACTTGATACAAAACTCCATAGGTGATATATCATTTTTATATGTGGAGTAATATATAAGTGAAAGCATAAAAATAACTTTTTAGAAAGAATTTCTTAATATTATCATAATATGAAGAAGTTACAAGCCCATTTCAAAAATAATTCACAAGAAGGTAACATGAAGAAATATTTAAAATAAACATTGAAAATAATTATTGAAAATAAAAACCATTAATGGATCCTTGAACGGAAATAATTTATAAGTTAGTAATTATGTATTGTAAGATAAAATATATGTCTGTGAAAACAAATTACTTTTTAATACTTTAAAATATCTTTATTAAAACCAACATCATAAAAAAGATAATAAAAAAATATTTTTAAAAGAGTTAATGAGAAATTAGAATATAACATGAGATAATTTATATTTCGGTCTCAAAATAAGAAATAAAAATATTTACTAAAATAAATTACATTGACATAGAGGAAGAAAGAATCAAAGAGGATGATTATTATTCTTAATATCATTTCATTTTTATGAATAAAAAATTCCATCAAAGAAGAAGATTTGATGCAAAATTCATTCGAAAATGATTTATTTAGAATATAATGTAATTTCGTAGAAACACGAAATAAATTAAAATATAATTAAAACATAATATATATTTTCCCTAAATAATAGGATTCATGTCCATGAAATATGGTTATAACTCAACGAATGTAAATTAAGTTAGCAAAAACCCTTTTGTATTTTCTAACATTTTTATAAAAAACCTTAATAGAGAAAAAATGAAATAAAAATTTAATTACAATGAATAAACATATATTTATGTAAAAATATATCAAGTGGCTAGTACACACTCCACATAAAGAATTAAGGTGGTCAATATAGAATGTATCTCAATGAATGAAAAGTGTGATGAGAAAAACCCTTACCATTAATCTTGACATACATGAAAGCTATTTAATATCCTTTATAATAAACATAAAAATATTAAAAAATTAATTTTGAACCTTATACATATAAAATATATTTTATATTAATTAAATATAATAATTTTTTATTCATTTACATCTTTTTTATTGTTTATTTTCATCATCAGTGAATAGATCTTTTTACAAGTTTAGGGGGTTGTATCTTGGTAAATACGCATTACATTATATTAAAGTCATTTCACTTTATAGGGAAAGTGGATCAAAACGTTTTAAATATTTGATATGGGTTTAGTATTAGTCTATATTACTCTCATATAAAAATATGTTAATTTTGGAGATATTTTAGGCATTTAACTTTATTTTAATTTTTCACCAAAATTTAAACCTATCACGAAAACACATTTTATTTCCTTAAATACTTACTTATATAAAAAATGAAATTTACATTATTATATAATTTGGTTGTGATGATAGAAAGTATTAAAATTAATTTATAATATAAAATTTCTAAAAGAGATAAAAATTAATTCTAAAATAATAGATATGCAACGCAAAAAAAAATAGTTTTTGGAAAACAATATTTTTTATTTTATAAAATATCAAACATAGGTTTATAAAGAAAAATTATTATTTTTAAATGTATAATTTTACTTATTAAATACATATTTTTAATGAAAAAGGTTTCATAAAATTTTATTTGACATTTATGTCATGGTTATTTCAAAAAAGGTATGATATTTATAAAAAATGTTTTTTTATTATTCATAAAAAAAATAACCTTTTTAGAAAAAGAATACAAATTCACATAAATATAATTGTTAGATTATTAATCCAAATGTTATTTATTTTTTTAAAAAATAAAATTCTGAAATTTTGGAATTGAAATTTTAAATAGAAACATAATATATAATGAAAAACTATTTCTATAGGTGAATGAATTTTTACACCTTAAGAATGATTTATCTTATTTGAAATAAATTATCAATTAATTAATGATTTTTTAAAACTTAATCATTCTTAACTTTATCTCAAATCAACTATAAATAAATTAAGTGTTAATATATTTCTTCTGATATTGTAAAATTTTATTAGAATGATCCTTTAAAAATATTCAATTTAATTTAGTGAGATTAAAATACAAAATAAAAAACACAATTCTTCAAATAATACTACGTTAAACATGAAGTGATTTTAATTTCATACCAATAAACATATTTATTTATATTTTAACTATTTAATTTATTTTACTCATCTGTATTAAAACACAAAAAATTATTATTTAATATAATAATAATAATAATATATAAAGAATTAAAATAAATCATTTTAATACCTTTTTTAGATGAGATTTTATGGTGTTTTTAAAAATTTTAATGATATTTCACATTTTATTATCATGATGTATTATTTTTTATTTTTTAATCTTAAACATAATGTAGTTTGTTTTAGACCTGAGTTGATGGTGATACACTCTATTCAATGTAATATTTATTTAAACAACAAGACTTAATAATATCTTAGGATGTTACATTATTCCCCTTAAATAATTTTTCTTCTAAAATATTTAATTATTGTCCACTAATGAAAATATATATGCGTAACTATTAGACAGAAAATAATTAAGAAATATTTTTCAACTAACTATTATGGTTAAGACTATAAAAATCATATTTTCCTTCATAAAAGATGTATATTGAGATTCTCAACCATCTATCCAAATATGAGTCCTTTGTTATCTATAAGTCTTGTGAATTTCCAGAGACATACATTTCACAACGTTATTTTCATGATCCTATTTCTAACCAAATACTAAATGAATAAATAATATAATAATATTTAACAAAATAATTGTAAATTATTATACGAACATGAAAAATAAGTCATAATATTACTTCTCCTACGAAACATTTATTTCTGCCTATGATACTTTTGGTTCAACTTTGATATTGTTGGATAAACCTTTTTATTTTAACCTAAGATGTCAATGGGTATTTTCCTATTAGGGTTTCTAACCTAACTACATATATGTTATATCATCTAATTAAAATCTTTCAAAACATTCATAAATAACATTTAAATTAAACAAATCATATCCTTTGGGAGTGTGGAAATAGGTGTGTTGTTTGGCCAATTAGTTTTGCACTGAATGAAGATTGAGTTAATACAAAACCAACATTTTTCATGGTTATTACCCCGAGGTGATTATGAGTCAAGTTGAGCATCCACATGTTTGTATCTAACAATGGATTTCATTTCTAGGAAACCATGTGATCCAAAATTTTAATTTTTTTTCTTAAATTTAGGCTTATCCTTATGGTTTTAATCAATGTTCTCTACTACTAATCACAAAAAATAAACTGAACCCCAAACTGATACCAACTGATAAACCCATTACACACACTTCTAGTTATATTTCTAAAAACACAAACTGTGAAAATATGATATGATACCAAGTGATATGACTACAGAAAACGTTCATATATTTCATATTACATTCATTATTTAAATATTATATCTCACAAATAAATTCATACCCCCATAACCCAAAGGATTCGTATTTTTTGAGATTAAATACATAAAAATATTATGTCACATATTTTTTTAACATTTCTCCATAGTCTCACCATAGTATAACTCCTTACAAACATATCAAATAATATAATCATCCTCATAACCCAAGGAATGGAAAACCTATGGGGTGAGCTGAATGACTAAGTAAGGGAGAAACATATCAACCTATCATCAAGCGTTAGATCGCGAACATGTAGAAACAAGATAATTACAAAAATACCCAATTGAAAAGTGTAGGGAATAATAATAGTTATCCATATAATAAATGGGAACATAATATGAAATGATCAAACATATACCAAGTCATAAGAGTGTGGAATCATGATACGATAATCAAATTCCATTGAGTATATCAAATGCATATTACATAGAAATGTGACATAAGGGTAAGAATAGGAAATCATAACATTGTTAACATAGATAAAATAAATAATGTCCACATATGGTATTTTTAACCTAGATAACTGTAATCACATCCACACAAAAGTGTTGTGAACATAGATAACTAAAATCATGTCCATAGAAAAATCTTTTGATTATAACCGACCATAATCATGTCTCCACCTAAATCTTGTGATCAAATCCAACAAAAATCACATAAAAACAAAAATATTTTAAAAATATCTAACTATAAACATATACTCACATAGATATTTGGAATGTAGCTAATCATGATCACTTCCACACACAAATCTTGTGAATATAGCTAACAGTAACTATATCCATTCGTGATTCATTGTGAAATGGGATATAAAAGCTTGACCAATGAATTGGTGGGCTATATAGGGATAGACCTATCACATAAATATAATACATACCCATACGTGACATAAAATCAATCATATATAATATAATGTAGAATCCATGTAAAGGAAATGGGTTTCAAAAATGTTCTAAGTGGTTTCAAGTAAAATAATCTCAAGAGTTATATTGGTTTTTAGCAGAAATTCAATAACCCTAAATAGGTATTTCTATGGGTAATTAAGTGGATTATTAATCAAACATAACACTATTATTGATATATATGTCGTATATAGTGAATAAAATGGAATAAAACATAAAAAATATCTTTTTAGGAAACATTTCTTAACATTATCTTAAAGAGATATTGTTATGATCCACTTTCAAAAATCATTTTTAAGAAATTAACATGGTTTTTAATAAAACAAAACATTAAAATAAATAATAATAAATAATATTTTAATGTAAATAAAATATGATTCAAAAAGTTTATAGTGGAATATAAAATATATGATCATAGAAAGAAAATCATTTCTAAAATTTTAAAATATTTTTATTAAAACTCACATCATAAAAAGTATAATAAAATGTTCTTTGAAACAATGTAAGGAAAAATAAGTAGATAACATGATATAATACATATTTGTTTTCCAAATATTAATTTAATAAATTTTTTTAAGGAAATAATATACACATGTAGGAGAAATATTCATCTATAAGGATGGGGATTATTCTTAACAACATTTCATTTTTGTGAAGAAATAAATTCTTCAAGGAAGAAAAATTATTGTAGTATTCCTTTAAAAAGGATTTAATGATAAATAAATTAAAATCACGTTAAACATGAGATAAAGTATAATATAATTAAATAATAAGTTATATTTGTCCCAACTTATACGAATAATGTTCAAGAAGAATGGTCATAACTCAATGAATGGAATTTGAGTTAAGAGAAACACTTATAGATTTGGTAACACTTGAATGAGTTCCCTATGAAAGATAAAACATGAATTGGAAATTCAATTACCAAGAATAAAAATATATTTATGTTAAGATATTTCAATGTTTAAGAATATTCACCCTAAAAATAAAGAAGGTGGTGAATATAAAACATATATTAATGAATAAAAATTGAGATGAGAAAAAGCCGTACCTTTACCCTTGACATCCATGAAATCACATCAACCTCATATAAAATATACAAAACAATATATTAATAAACAGTATAATAATCTTATTCAGGTATATTACATTTTCTAATAATTACTTATAATAATTTATTTTAAATTTATTAGTTAATTACTATTTATTATCATCATCAGATATTATTAATTTTGGTTGTTTCTCATGTTATTTGTATTGTCAATGTAGATAACCATACCTTAATACCAATTTAATCCTTAATTTGTTATTTAAGGTACTAAAATATATGTTTCATAGTTATTTATAAATTTCTAATCTAATTATAGGATCATTTTAATTATGATTCATGAAGATGAAATAAGGGATGAGATTGTTTCAGTAAATTTTACGAACAAAACATAGTATCCTAATAATGATTTATACATTAAGAAAAACATTACAAGGACAAAAAATAATTATTATTTACTTATTAATATTCAATATTACTTGTAATTTTGTTTATATACTAATCTGTGATATAAATTTATAGCATCGTTCATGTCGGCAGTTGTGTCAGCCTAAACAAGAACACACTATAATCAATGGATTAGTATAATTATTAAGTGATTATAGTATCATAAATACATAATAAATATTATTTAATTAAATATATAATTCATAATTAAGAATATTTGGATGAAAAATTTAACATAATAAGATATTACTCATAAAGAAGAAATCATTTTTCTTCTTGTTATACTCATTTTGGGTGGTTAAATTTACAATTATCCTTTATTATTAATATTAATAATATTATTACCAGAATGAAAAATTTATCTTAAAAGATATTAAAATTTTCATAAATATATTTTTTATTCATGAAATACATTCTTAGATCAATCCATGTAAGGTAGTGTTAAAAAATAGAATATGTCATTCATGGATTCAGTAGTCTGCACATAACACGAGCAATGTTTTCATTTTCTAATAAATTAGAGGAAGGTAGATAATGGTTATACCATAAACATAATAATATTTTAGTATAAAAATGATAATTATATAATTATATTAGTATTTGTAAATTATATTTTGATAACGTGGAAGAAGAAGAAAAGGAATATAAATGAAAAAGGGATTATTAGGTGTTTTTACCTAACTCCTAGGAACAACTCCTTAAGCCTTATTAGAATGGTATTTTTGTGATCCCATTACCTATATAACTTGTAAAATAAAGTTATTAAGGTATTTTTTATTGAGTTAACATGATTAATATGTGTGTACGGGGGGGGGGGGGGGGAGTGAAGGGATCCTTGTATAAGTGAGAGGGAGGACATTTTTTGTAAATACTCTAACATTATACAAAAAAAATGTCACTTTTGAAGGAAATTGGTTCCAAAATTGAAGAATAATATAGGGGATTATTATTTTTCTATTCAAATCTCCTCCACACAAACAAAAGATGTTTTTGAGATATTTTAGGCCTTTTTCTATTATTTTAAAATTTTAAAATAATTTACTTTTACAGTGGTAACTCTTTTCTCTACCTGGAGAGTTAATTTTTATGATGAATAATGAAATTTCGATTAGTACATTATTTTTTATATCGATTAAAATTTTGAAAACCATTTTATAATATTAATTTTCTTGAAGTGATTACAATTAATTCTAAAATAGTTTATGTATAACACATAAAAATAGTTCCAGGAAAACAATATAATCTTTGTTATAAAATGTCGAAAAAATGTATAAATAATCTCAAAATGTTTAGATTTATATTTTAACATATTAAATATATATATTTGTCAAAAAATCATAAATTTTTAAATGAAATCATAAAATTTACGGTATTTGTAAAAATTTAATTTTTACTATTCATCCAGAAATTTACATTTTTATAAAAATAAAAAAAATGACCCTATGATAATTTTGAACTTATTAATAAAAAAATTATTTAATTTTTTACAAATTAAATTCCAAAATATATTAATTTAAATTTTAAAAGGAAACATAAAATGTAATGAATGTTTCTTATAGGAAAATGACTTTTTAGACCTTAAGGGTTTATAATATTATTTCATATGAATTACATATTAAATATGTGTTAATATATTAATTCTCATTATGAAATATCTTATTATAATAAGAATTTAATATGTTTAACTTAATTTATTTAGATATAAATATATAATACACAAAAAATTCAATTCTTTGAAAAATGTGCATTTTTGATGCTAAATAATTCTAATCGCAGTTCATTGAACATAATTTTTTTTCATCACACCATTAAATATAATAAATTAATTAATATTATAACACATCAAATAAATACTCAAAATAATAATTATTATAATATATAAGGAATTATTTTAAATCATTTTATTTATATTTTTATTTACTTGGTGTTTTACGCTTTTTGTAAATTTCTTAATGAAAATTATCACTTTATTTTCATGATATATTAACGTTTATCTTATATTATAAAATTTAGCATGGTTACTATTTTATTTATTTGATATCATATATTCAACATCTTAATTATTTTAGAAATGCAGTTTTCAAAATCCCATATCAAAATAAATACTAAAACTAAAATGTTTATGAGAATAACCAATAAAATCAGAGAAAAGTTTCATTTGAATACGAAAAATAAATCCTAAAATTCCTTATACTATAAAACCTTTATTTTAACCCATGATACGCTTGTTCAAATATGTGATTATTGGATCAACCTATAACTCATTTCGTTTATCCTAGGTTATCCATGTTCGTTTTCCTATCAGGTTTTTTAACCTAACTATTTATATATTATATCATCAAATTTAAATAAAAAAAATGGGTTTTAAATAGAATTTAAATTAACTAAAGAATATCCTCAGGGAGTGTCAAACCTGGTGTGCAGTTTTTCTCATTAGTTTTGAATTTATTAAAGGTTTATTTATTAGAGAACAACCTTTTTAGGGTTATTAACCTTAGGTGAATCTGAGATAACGCTTAGATCCCCTTTTTTGTATTAATACATGGATGTCATTTCTAGGAAATAAAACACTTGATAAAAAATTTATGACGTTTTCCTATATATAGGATTATCCCTAGTGTTTTCACTAATGTTATCTACTCATAATCCTTAAAAACAACTAAACACCACTCTGATACCAACTATGATTATCCAGACTCAGACTCCTATGTCTGGTTCCAATAATAAATACATTACAAACTAGATTCAATAAAAAGTGATATGAATCATTATATATATATATATTACATTATTTTTATTATTTATAATTTACTTCTCAAAAAGTAAAAACACAAGCATAGAACCTAATGGTTTAGTGTCTTTGAAGATTATCTATATAAAAAATTTTATTCCATATATTTCTGAACATTTCTCTATAATTGTACCATATTATACATCCTTCTATAAATTACATATTTTATACTCATCATCATAACTTAGATAATGGAAAACATAAGAGAGGGGTGATCTCAAATGATTAGAAAGTGAAAAACTTATTGACATGTCATCAAGGGTCTGATCATAATAATGAGAAAATAAGAGGAAGGAAAAAATATCTAATTAAGAAGGACATGGAACAATAATACTATTCCACATAATAGATGGAAATTTAGTATAAAATAACAAAAAATGTACCAAGTCATAATTTAATGGAATCATGAGACAATAATAATGTTTCATAGAGCATATCATAGTTATATAACATAGAAATGATTCACAACAATAAATATATATATATATATATAATCATAAAATTGTGAACATAGAAACGGAAAATAATTTCCACATATAATCCTATGAACATAAATTTCTATAATGAAATCCATGTAAAATTATTGGGAACATAGCTAATAGTAGTCATGGCTACAAACAAATCACATGCACACATCTAACCATAATCACATCCATTCACAAATATTTTGAGAATAAATAACTAAATTCAAGTCCATTAAAAAATATTGGGAACATATCTAACTGAAACCATATCCACATATATGTTTTGAACATATCTAACCTCAATCACACCTGAGTACAATTCTTATGAACATAGCTAATTGCAATCCCATCCACAGATGATTATCCTATGAGATATAAAACCTTAAATAGTACATTATAATGATGTATAATACCCAAATCATGTTATAAATATACTTCATACACATGTGTTCCATTTGAAGTCAATAATATATAATATCATGAAAAACCGCATGTAAAATAATTGAGTTCAATAACACTTCTATATGGTCTCACTGAAAATGACCTCAATAGTTTTATACATTGATATTTGAAACCTATTAACTCATAATTAGTATTTCACATGTTAATTAGGAGGTTATTACAAAAATTTAACTCTATAGAATATATATATTTTTTATATAAGGAGGAAAATGGAATTGAAAACATAAAAATTCTATTTATAAAACGTGTCTTAAAATTTTTCTAAAGTAAAACATTTACGAGCCGCTTTCAGTAATAATTTTAAAGAAGGTAACATGAAACAATTTATAAAATAAAACATTAAAATAAATCCCAAAAATGGTTCCTTGCAAATAAACATTGGGTATTTCAAACAATTTGTATTTTAAGATAAAAGATATCATCATGAAAAGAAATAACTTGTTAATATTTTAAAATATAATTATTGAAACCCACATAAAACAATGATTAAAAATATTATTTTGAAAGTGGGTAAATATAAATTAGAATATAAGATGATATAATAAACATTTTTTCTTCAAGATAATAAAATAAAAAATTTGTGTTAATAAAGAATATATACATGGAGGAGAAATGACCATTGAAGAGGACGTGGATTATTCTTAAAGATGTTTCATTTTTATTATCAAATAAGTTAATCAAAGAATAGGGATTGATGTATTATTCCTTCATAAAGGGTTCATGAGAATGAAATGTAATTCCTTAGAAACTATAGATGATTTAAAATATTATTAAATAATACGGTATATTTCTCCCATCTTTTAAGATAGTTCAATAAGAATGGTAATTTCTCAATGAATCAAAATTAAGTTAGAAAAATTTCTTCTAACTATGGTGAACCATGAATCAATACCATATGAAAGACAAAACGTGTAATGGAACCTAAAATACCAATAATAAAAATATATTAATGGTGTAATATGTAAAAGGTATAGTATATACACTATATAAATAAAAAAGTGGTGAATATAGAACATATCTCAAGAAATGTAAATTGAGATGAGAAAAACCATTACCTTTACACTCAACTTACCGGAAATATATTTAACCACCAATATACTAAAAATATACATATATTAATAACTTATTTCATAAAATTATTCATATTTATTACCTTTTATAGTACTAATTATAATATTTTTTATACATTTATTAGGTTGTTATTTTTTATTCCAACATCAGATGTCAGAAATTTTGATTGTTTTAAAAATTCTATATAATATCAACTTATATATCTATACATTCATTTGAAGTTCATAATCCATGATTATTTATGTTAATGTAATATATTTTCCATTTTGATTTATAAATTTATAATTTCATTGCATGAGAGTTTTAGTTATAATTCAAAAAGGTTAAATCTCTGATGATCTTGTTTCGAAAATTTTAAATGAAAAAAGTGGTTATATTTATAATCAGTTAATTTTTTTATCATTCAAAAATATCTATATCTAATTACTAATATTAAATATTTCCATCTATTATGTTTCCATATGCATCGTGATAGAATTTGATAGCATCACCCATGTAGGTGGTTAAACTGACCAAAATCAATAGATGAGAATGATTGTGAAGAGATTATAATATCCAAATTCTATAATAATAATTATATAATATATATTTTAATAAATATATAGATAATAATTGAGAATATTTATATGGAGAATATATGATACAAAGCTTTTATTTAAGTCATTATTCCTCTTAGTATGCCCATTTTATGTGGTTAAATTTTCAATGATCGTTTATTTTCAATATTATTAACAGGATTTAGAATTTTTTTTATAATAATATTAATAGTTTTATTAATATGTTTTTATTTATAATAAAAATTCATATAGTAATCCATGTTAAGCACTGATAAAAATGAAATATGTTGTCCATAGTGGTTGTATTCCAGATGCAACATGGGAAACATCTTCAATTTATATTAAATGAAAAATGTAGATAATGGTTATTAATTTTACAGAATAATATTTTGATATAATAATGATACTAATTTAATTATGTTATTATGGTTATAATATATTTTTATGAGGTTGAGGAAGAAATAAATGAATTGAAATGAAAAATGTGTGCTTAGATGTTTTTACCTTACTCCTGAGGATATCTCCTAGAACCTTCATATAATGGTATTTTGGTGAGACCACCACCTATAAAACATATAAAAGAGAGTTAATAAGGGTATTTTTATATTTTCATCTTGATAATAGGTTTTATGTTTGTGGAGAAGTGGGGTGGTGAAGGAATCCTTTTATAAGTGAGAAGGGTGGCATTTTTGTAACAAAAAAATTTATATTGAAGGCCTATCACTTTGAATGGAAAATGGCTCCACTAATAGAAAATAATATATAGGATATGATTCTAGGTTAATAAAAACATTATACACCCAAATAAGTGATATAGATTGAGAAATTTTAGGCCTCTCCGCCTAAATTTAACCTTTTTAACATACTTGTCTTTTATGGTGATAACTAATTTTTTAAACCTTGTAACTTATTTTTATAAAAAAATTAAATCCACATTACCACCTAATTTATTTATGCTAAATAAAATTTTTAAAACCATTTTATAATATTTATTTTCAAAAATCGGTAAACATTAATTCAAAAATAATAAATGTACAAACATTATAAATAGTTTTAGGAAAATAAAATAAATTATATTCCAAAATGGAAAAATTTGGGTTTTAAATTTAAAAACATATTTTTAAATTTTTAATTTTACTTTTAGAATATATATTAATTAATAAAAATGGATTTGTAAAAATTATAAGTCACATTTATAACATGTCTATTTATTAAAAGTCTGAGTGTCTATAAAAATGCATTTATTACTCTTTATCCAAAAATTATCCTTTTTTGAAAAATAAAAAAATTTACCCAAATATATTTTTAATAGGATTATTATTAAACTGAGATTTTTTATTGAATTAAAATTCTAAAATTATTGAATTTTACTTTTAAATGTAAATAAATAATATAATGATAAACTATTTTCAACAGAAAATTATATTTTTTTAACCTTAAGTGTTCTTAATATTATTTAATATCAATTATATATTAAATAAGTGTTAATATATATATTTTATGTTGAAATATTATATTATAATATTTTTTTTAAAAAAATCACCTTGATGTTTTATTGTAAAAATACACTATATAATGAAAATTAACATTTTTTGAATAACAAAGCTTTTTAACAATAAATTATTTTAGTAACAAGTCATAGAATTTAATTATTTATAATATAACCATTAAATTTCAATAATTAATAGCTATTAAAGCACATAAAATTTTTCTCTAAAATAATAATTATATTATTAATTAAATTAAATTGAATAATTTTAATTATCATTTTATTTACTTGAATATTTACTCTTCATGAAAATTATTAATGAGATTTAAAATTTATTCACATGTTGTATTAATAAATATCTTACATTATAAAAAATATAGTGTATTTTAGTTATGAGTTGTGTGTGATACAAGATATTCATCATAGTATTTATTTGAAGATTAACATGGACAAAAACCATCGATTGTTACAATTATGGGCTCCCACAAATGATCTTTCAGCCTTTTATCAAAGATATTCCAATAAGGATGTAAAATTATAATCCTACAATGAAACAGAATAACCATATAACGCATAAAATTCTTTTCATTTGTTACAACATGGTTATCATTATCAAAAGAACCTATTTGAAATATATGATCCCCATCAATAAATAGATATTTTGGTAAATGTGTAATCCCACCTCTACCAACTTGGGATATAATAAATTCCAGAGATGAATAAGACTATACCATAAGTGGATGATAAGTAGTTTGAAAAATAATTTTGATAAAAAAGTCTAATTTTATTAAAAAGATTAGTTATTAAAATAAATCAAAATGAAAAAACATGCACATACCTCGATAAATGATCCTATGCGTATGTGTCCATCATTCAAATATATGAATGTAATGAAATTCTACATAACTATATTTTATTATAATAAATTGATTTTTAGAGGCAAAAATATTTGAATTGTAATATTATAAAGTAAATTATATCTATCTAAACATGTTGAATAAAAATAAATAGTCAAATAAAAAATAATGTTGTCAGGATTCTTCAATAATAAAAAGTCTTTCTAAAGTTGAGGAATATAAAAAACATAATAGTGGTCATTTATAAATTTAAATATCCAACCTAAAGATAACAATTTCATTTTCCAAAAACAATAATGCCATTATTTTTCAACCAAAAAATGTTTAAACTGATGAATATACAAAATAATAAAAAATGGAATAAAAGATCAGCATCTATAGATTCTGTAATCCAAATTTAAAAAGTAATTGCATTTTTAAATTTTTATTTTTTAGAAAAAAATGATGTCTTCCTTTCTCAACTAAAAAATAGTTAACTAAGACCAATGAATAATAATTTTAATAAAAAAAGTGCCAGAAATGATTACTATATTTAGATTTAAATATCTAAGTTAAAATAATGGTGATTCACAAGTGTATGTTTTGAAAAAATGATATTTATTGGAATTATTAAGAGTATAACATAGATTTTTCCCATATACCTTCTACATGATCATTTTGTACATCATGAAATTGGTCTACAACATAGTCACCATTATCATCAAAAAATCATTTTATAGATGAATAAACCTCACATAAGTCCACACAATCATCAACACTCTAATCATCAAAATTATTTTTCCATTGTAAAACAATGGAACATTTATAAATTTGAATTTTCAATAACAAGATATATCTTATTCATGTGTATTTATGTGCTAAATGAGTCCTGTTTACTACAATATCTTATAAAATAAACACATTTAAATGTATAATGATCATGTTTCAAATTACTGTCACTATGAACCAAGTTACACTTAATAAATAGTACTCAAAATTTAGTATAATAAATTCACCATATATCCTCAATGACTCCCAATGTTTTTTTATAAATAAATTGGTATTTTATCATTTTCATTAGAAAAATGCATTACTTCAAAAAAAACATTAGTCCACTCTTTTGAATGGTACAATTTTTGTCATGATATTTTGTGTAAAATATGTAACCATTAAAGTAAAAACTAGACAATGTCATTACATTAATACTTAGTATAACGAAAAACCATTCCAAGGATTATGGTGTAGATGAATTAGTGTTGACATTCTTTTTAAATCATGAAATAGATTTATTTTCATTTATTTTCAAATATCATACCTTCAATTCACAAATATGTCATGATATATATGTTGAACCTAACCTATATGGTTTAAAATGTATAAATATTACTACAGAACTATATCACATGAAATTACCTTTACTTTTAAGTCCTTAAATCCCCTCACATTTACTATTGACTACTAGATGCTAAGATATAGGGAGACCAATGTGATTTGCATAATTCAAGTAGTCAGTACCGAACTAAATCACCTCCCATGATATATAGTTTTGAATAATTAAGGACTCTGGTTGATATATATTCTAAACATATACCATTATAATGATAATATATCCTTCAATATGACAAATTCAATGTAAATATACATGCATAATTATCCTAATATATTGCACTAAATTAATCATCAGATGAACATTTATATAAAAAATGATGGTGTAATATAAATTTATTGAGGAAAATGTATGAGGATAAATTAATTATTTATTGAATTTGAAAAATTTTGATCCATGTATTTTCTTCAAAATGAATTTAAAATGTATGACTACTTGTCGATAGACATTCTTTGAGGCATCAGAAAATTTTTATGAATATAAACTAGTAGTTGTTTCAACAATACATGAGAGTAATGAGATTTCCTGGCCATTAAATTCAAATCTCTTAAATAATCCATTTTTTTAAATTGAAAAAATATGTACTAGATACTTTAAGTCCATATAAATTTTAATGTCATTGATTTTCCCATGTTTTATTTTTATAAATCATATAAACTAATTTCGGGATAAGGCATTGAGATGACATGTAATTCTAAGGCCCAGTTTCCCTAGAATAATTATTTTAAAAATATTAAACTTTTAATAGAACACACATATATTTCTACCAAAAAAGTGGAATAACTCTTAAAAGGGTGTCTAGATTAGAAACATGAGGGTACAATTGAGCTCAAAGTAGTGGTTTTACCCTAGGAGTTAAATAACCTTTATCGGTGTGGGTCATCTGTAATAAAAGGCATGGAGGGTGAAACTCTAAATAAAATATTTTTATAAAAAAATATATTTGACACAAATACATTTTATTTTTCTATATACGCCTTTGTTTGGAATTCAGGGTTATCACCATAACATTTAAAATTCCACTGAGACATGGAGAAGAACCCTCTCGACAAATGGTGATGGATCATGGATCGACGATCGACACTCAATCAATTCGAAGAAATATCACCATCGACAACGATGACACAATGATCCTTCATCATCAACTGATCTGAATCAAGGTAGGGAGATTATTTCATTTCAATATTTCCCCATCCTTGATTTTTACAACAAATGTGGATCAATTCATGAATAGATTGATCTGCGATTTGATGGCTGATGATGTTTATGTTTTTTGGGTTTATTTTGGGTAGTTTTCTTTAATTGGTTCTTCGTTCCAAGTTCCTTATCTAACAAGAATGGATTGGGACTGACACTTAAAAGTTTTAGGATCATTAATCTATGTGTTCTTGTGTTTTTATCTCTCCCTTTCTTCACATTCTTCACCATTAGAACCCATTGGCCACAGTTCGACTTTTTAGGTGGCTCCCGACATGATCAGACCCAAGATTAGAGGAAAACAGAAAACATAGGCCAAATCTATGTAGATAGGGACATGAGAAACCCATATCTATGACTATTTTATGATTTGGGAATCAGATCTCACTCGATGGTCTTTATAACGGATCACCAATGCGGTTCCAGCATAACGGTCTGGAGAGGTGGTGTGGCGGTCTATCTAGGCGGTGCAACAAATGTAGGTGGTTGCCGTAGATGACAGTGGTGGTGATGAAGTGGGCCACAGAACATGGTGGTGGAGATGTAGCGGGTCACATATGATAGTGGTGCCGATGAAGCGGGCCGCATGGGATGAGACAGAGTAGGCCACAGAGCCATGGACATAGAGGCATCGCAATGCATCGCTATATGGGACATAGTGGAGCGGGGAGAGGTATGATGTGGGTGGCTATGTGGGGCATCGACGGGCAACCGTGTGGAGTGGAGAAATGATGAGGCGAGAATGTCAGGCCAGATGAGCAGGGCTGAGCCTAGGAAAATCGGGCTGGGTTGACAAAGATAGAGTGGTTCGGGTCAGCCCATATATAGTGGGATGGGTCAAACAATTGGACTAGGGTTGGACCCCAAGTTAGCCCTGTGTAGTCGCACAGTCGACCGTGGTGGTTGATCGACATGGAAGCTTGAGCTTTTGTGGAATGTTTGACTATTCCATGGTCACACAAATCGAATGTGATGTGGTCGACCATTTAAAGATCGAAAAATTCGGTGGAATTGTTTTTCCTAAATACATGAGATTTTTTACGAGTCTATGAAAATTTACGATGCTTGATTACGAGGCTCGGTGTGCCCGAAATCAATTTATGATGTTTCATTTGAATACATTCAGTAAAAGTATGAGCATGATTTTATAACTTTTGAACCATTGCTCGGAACTGAAATCTGAGTGCACCGTTGAACTCGCAGCGTTGGTATTCACTTAAGAAGACTTTCACTTCGACGATAGATGGTCAAGAATAAAAGTTAGTTTTTCAATTTTTATAAAAATAATGAAATAAAGTGTACAACACTTTATTTTTTTTAGCGGCCATGTGTGTGATTGTTAGTGAAAACCTCTACATGGGAGTTGGAGGTGGGAAAACCACACCCTAACCTCCCATGAGAGGTTATAGTGGTGGGGCCCACCCAAGCATAACCTCCCACGAGAGGTTACGACGTGGGGACCACCTGACCCCTATTAATGGGAGGAGAGTATAACCTCTCAACTCTCCCTCATTAATGAGGGAGAACCTCTCTACCTTCCCCTTTAATTAAATGGATCCAATCCCCTTTAATTTATGTTCCAACCTCTTGAGTTAAATTGGCGGAGACTTTTTAATTTAATTCTTCCTTTTTGAATTACGTGCCCACAACAAATTAATAGACAATCTATTATTTCGCTGGCATATTTCATTTTGTTGGAAGAGGAGGATTAAAGGATTATTGGAGAAAGCTCCCAACGAAGAACCGTTCTTCCAATGAAGAATGCGAAGAGCACCGGTGATGATTTCTACTTGGACTTCCTTTCTTGAATCCTACCCTCCGCAACATCGTCAAAGAACTGACACAACTCAGAATTGGGGACGTGCGGTGGATGCAATGAATGACGGTCTTCACCATCTTCCTTCCATGACTCCACCAACGAGCGACGAATAAAAGGTAGGGGTTTATTACTGGTTGAATTTGTACCTCTTTATTACATTGTTTAAAGGATAATTAGGGATTGATACTGATATATTATTGATCATAATCTTGTCATAATGAGCCAAATGATATCTCCCTAAACACGGAGGGTGTGGGCCAACATAACATGGCCCGACATCCTCCGTCGATCTCTCTCTCTTCTTCTGATGTTCTACGACATGGAGACGTATCAACGAACAAGCGACAAAGGCAGAATTGAAAAAGGCCGCACAACCCATGGCCACAGGGAATCGTGCCGCCGGCCCGTGCCGACCTGAGATCCACCGAAGCGGCCTGGCCGCCCCCTTCCGCGCATTGCCGGCGCCCCCACGGCCTACCCGGCGCCCTGCCGTGCCCCACCCGGTGCCCCTACCCCTTGCTGGCGCCCCCACACCCTACCCGACGCCCTGCTGGCACCCCCGTGGCCTGGCCGGCCCCTACCGCGCCCTACCCGGCGCCCCCACGACCTTCCCGGCCCCTGTCGTGCTCTTCTCGGCACCCCCACAACCTACCTCACGCCTTGCCGGCGCCACCGCGACCTGCTCGGTGCCCTGCCGCGTCCTGCCCAGCTGCCCCCAATCCGGCCTCCACGCATGCCACCCTAAACCGGCCGCCCCCGAGATGGATTCCTAATGCGACACCCCGATCTGGCCGCCTCCGAGCCAGCCTCCGTGCAACCCACACACTCCTTGCCGAGCCGGCGTCCCAACTCCCTCATTTCCTCAGGGCTGAGCCGCACCGGGCTGCGCCCTCGCAACACTCCGTTCAGAACTGGCCCCGAGCTCGGGCCGAACCACCCCCATAGTCCATTGGGAAAGGCTAAGCAGACCGGGACAAACTTAGTAGGATGAACCGCCCAACGGGCAGAGTCAGACCGGGTCGACCCAGACCAGGTTGGCCCAGACTGGGTTGGGCTGTGTTGGTCCGACCGGGTTGGACTAGACCTGGGCCCACTACTGACCGTATCACCTTCTTGGGCCATATCATTGGCACCGGACGTCCGTCTAATGAACCTTCAGTAGCGCCGATATTCTTGTAAAGAAACGATCCCTTTTAGAATACCCCATTGGTGTTCAGGGTATTTTTGAGTTACGGTCTGGTTGGATCATACACGAATCTAACCGGCCCCCTCGGGAATAAGTAGCAAATAACTCACAGACCGAGCGTCCAATCGATGTGCTGCCTGTTTCATTGAGACCCCAATGATGTGGCATACATTTGAGATATTTCTTCATGGAACTTCTTGATAGTTGGAGTATCGACCAGCAACGCGTGGAGTGGATCCTTCCTGAGGCGAGCAGACAGAGTATGGAGACCCATTAGCTGGCTGAGACCTAACGACTGCTTGACCGATTCGACTCGAAGTGACTCGACTAGCCTAGTGGGGAGTGTATCTATGTGACGTGGCATACCCATGGTGGGGAGCGCCTCTATGTGAGCATGGCAGACCCACGCTACTCGACAAGAGGAGTACCTCTGCAGGCTATGAGGGGGAGTGCCTCTATGTGAGTGCGGCAGACCCGTGGTGGGGAGCACCTCTATGTGAGCAGTGCAGACCCACGATACTCAACAAGAGGAGTACCTCAGCAAACCAAGGATTATGGGAAGTGCCTCTGTGTGGCATGGCAGGACCACTGTACCCGATAGAGGGGGAGTACGCCAGCAGCTATGGTTTCGATAATAAAAATCCTGGTTTGAGCTGAGTTAATGAATTTTGTGTTTTCCTCATGATTGATATGGGTTTCTAGATAACTTAGGTATATATATAGGAATATACCTAATTAATGGTTATCTGATGATTTCATACTTTTGGTTTATCCTTGTTAGATTTTGTGAGACCTTGAGGGTCTCGGGGTCCCTACTGAGTATCATTATACTCACCCCTTCATGGGCTATGCCCACACTTCTTTGTGTTGGTTGAAGACGACAGACAGTGCTGACTGAGGCAATGAGTAGCAGTACTGAAAGGTACCCGGAGGTGGATCACTTGATATGATGGTACACGGAGGAGACAGACGGACATGGAGTGCTGAGGAGGCCATCTGTACCTTCCCTTCAGGTAGGAACCCCAGAGGACGACCCATTCACTGATTTACATTTCATCATTTGTACTTGATTTTTTGTTGTACTTGTACTTTTCCATTTAGGCTTGTATTTCTTGACCCTTTTACATTCCATAACTTCTTTTGTATACAGTTTTAATTAGTGTTTTTCTTCCAGGTGCATACTCTGATGTGTTTGTTTATAGTAATAAAGTAAATTCCTTCCCATTTTATGGATTTACACATTCGGTGCTAGTCTCCAGCCTCTGGCCTATGGAAGGCGGGATTGGGGAAGTCACGATATGGGCCCCGGGGGACGGGTCGTGAAAATTTGTATCAAAGGAGTTTGTTATACTGCAGAACTTAGAACTCTGATCTTTCTTTTATAAGAAGCAATAGTGTTAATGGTACTAAGTGTGGTTTTCATTTCAAGGAGTCCGGTGTTGGTTTGGGTGGCCGACGTATCCATAGACTAAGACCCGAACATCTGATTTCTGATTCAGTGCATGAAAACACTAATTGCATGCGTGTTTTTAAAAGTTTTCGTTATGTCAACACAACCATTTCAGCTCACCAGGTATAATATCTTGACCATTTCACATATGTTTCTTTCAGGATTCCTCCTCATAGATTCCCAGTTAAGGCCCTGAGAGTTATATGTTCTGACATCCCACCGAGTGATGGGGCCTCTATGTAGGGCCCTTTTCCAGGAGAGGCACCAGTGGTACCACTTCTCGTTGGGCCACCGGTGCCACCTTCCCTAGAAGAAGACAAAGAACACTTCTTGAGCGTGTTTCACGGGTTCCATTTACAGAGGCCACTCAGGATCCGGGGAGATACAGACCCACATGAGGCCGAGGATTGGCTAGAGGCTATTGTGAGTGTTTTTCGACTGGTAGGGACACCAGCAGACTTCATGGTGATCGTTGTCATGATTCTCCTTCAAGAAACAACAGGCAGATAGTAGAGCCCGATGCTCCAGGTTCATGAAGAGGTGAACCTACTATGGGAAGAATTTGAGAGCCTGTTTTGGGTGTATTTGGAACCATCCACCCTTCGTGCGGTGCGGTTACAGGAGCTACTTCAGCTGGAGTAGGGTAGCATGACAGTTGCACAATACTCAGTGAGGTTCACTGACCTCTCACGTTACTCCACAGATATGGTACGGGACCTATTCTTTAGGGACCGAACCTTAGAGAAAGGAATCCGAAAAGATATCAGAGCTCTACTGATCTCACTTATCATCCCGATGCAGATGGGGGTGCCAGATAGAGCCCTCTTGTTGGAGAGTTTCCTTGCTGACCAGTCTCCAGCAGCGAGACCCACCACTAGTCGAAACATAGCAGAGTCTTCTGCAGCTGTCAGTAGATAGATTTCACAGAGTTCCAAGAGGACCAAACCTACAGGTGGTCGACTCCATGACCCGGGATCAGTTGTGCGGGGAATACGGAGCGGAGACACACATACTAGTAGCAGGCAGTGTTACTCATGCGGAGGGCAGGTTCACATGGCTCAGGACTGTCCGAACCGCCATTTAGATGATCACCAGATAGTTTAGGGACCTCTCAGGGAGAGGCATAAATTCAATATAGGTGGTCCACAGGGAGTAGGAGGACGTGGAAGAGGATCTTGTCATGCACCTGGTAGTGGATGACGTTTCGAGGTGTTACCACCACCACCACTAGGAGGTCCACCCCAACCGTAGGGAGTGGGTGGACATGGGAGAGCTCAGCTTCAGGAAGTTGAAGCATACGACCATGGTTCTTCTAAGATGATTCAAGGTACGATCATTGTCTACCACACCTTGGTTTAGTTCTTATAGACATAGGTTCTAGTCACCCTTTCATTGCCACTACCCTCGTTCGGAGCTCGGAGATCCCGACATAGTCGTTGGCTCGATCCTTACGGCTAGATACTCCTACGGGAGCAGACTTGGTGATTACGCACAGGTGCCGGTAGTTTGAGCTTACTATAGGAGGTGAGATCTTTGGCTGGGATCTCCTCATAGTGGCGTCGAGTCCTTATGACGTCGTATTGGGTATGGACTGGTTATCTATTGTCTATGCTCAAATCATCTGTATTACGCACAATGTGGGGTGTGTTCACACATATGGGACCAGGTTCACCTTCACTGGCGGGATGGGAGCCTTTACAGCACAGGATGAACTTACCAGGAGGAGGGTGCAGCCGATCAATCATCAGTTGGCCTGTCTCACCCTCGGAGCTGTTGACGTGGAGAGTCCAAGCTATCCTGTAGTGGTGGACCAGTACGCAGATGTTTTCCCTGATGATTTTCAAGGACTACCTCCTCATAGATAGGTGGAATTCTACATTGACATTTACCCCGAGACGACAACGATATCTACTCCATCATATCAGATGGTTCCCGCTGAGCTTTAGGAGCTGCAGGTATAGCTGGAGGACATGCAGGGGAAAGGATTCATCCGGACCAGTGTTTCTCCCTGGGCAGCCCTGGTTCTGTTTGACAAGAAGACGGATGGGAGCTTGAGGCTTTGTATCGACTATCGTCACCTGAACTTAGTGACCATGAATAACAAGTAACCACTCCTGATGTTTGACGACTAATTTGACCAGCTGAAGGGAGCTCAGTGGTTCTCAAAGATAGACCTCAGATCAAGCTATCACCAGCTCAAAGATCGAGATAAGGATGTGCAGAAGATGACCTTCAGGTGTCGGTATGGCCACTATGAGTTCTTAATTATTCCACTTGGTGTAACCCATGTTCTAGAAGTGTTCAAGGGACTCATGAATAGTATCATCCATCCATACCTCAATCACTTTGTCGTATTCTTCATCGATGACATTCTGATCTACTCGACTACTAAGGAGGAGCATGCCTACAACTTTTAGGTAGTACTGGACACACTCCGAAAGAACCAAATTTTTGGTAACCTCTCGAATTTTCAGTTTTGGATTCGAGAGGTTCAATTCATGGGACATTTAATCTCGGAGGCTGGAGTTGTAGTAGACCCAGTGAAGATTGAAGCGGTAATTCCTTGGGAGCCACCCAGGAGTGTGACGGAGGTACGGAGTTTCCTGTGTTTGGCTTGGTACTACCGGAGGTATGTACCATACTTCTCCAGAGTTGCAACACCACTATCAGCCTTGACGATGAAGGGGAAACCCTTCGTGTGGTCGGAGAGATTCCAACAGAGCTTTCAAGAGTAGAGGCTGAGGCTGACTAGTGCCCCCATCTTGAGGCTTCCAGAGGAAGGTGTAGGGTATGTAGTATACTGAGACGCATCAGGGACCAGAATCGGGTGAGTCCGGATGCAGGAGCGAGCATTGATTTGTTATGGTTCTCGGTAGCTGAGACAACACGAGCGGAACTACACTACCCATGACTTGGATTTAGCAGCAGTGGTCATCGCCTTGAAGATGTGGCTACCCTATCTGATGGTCGATCGTTTTATCGTGTACTCTGATCACAAGTGTCTTAGGAATATTCTCTCAGAAGGACCTGAACCTGAGACATCGATATGGGATTGAGTTCCTACAGAACTATGAATTTGAGATAGTCTATACTCATGGGAAAGGGAACATTGTTGCATTTGTTCTTTGCAGGAGGACTGGTATACAACTGCCAGGAAATGCGACAGAGCATCTGGCTGCCTTACAGATATACTTTGCGGATAGGGATGGAGTAACCTTTCTACAATCTCTTATAGTCACTCCCCCACTTCATCAACGATCCAGGGAGGCACAATGTGGGGACACTGACTATGATACACAATGTGCTCATATATCCATAGGGCAGGAACCTGATTGATTATCTGAAGGTCGAGAGCACTTCATCCTCTTCAGAGGACGTACCATGGTACCTATGGAACTTTAGAAAGAAGTGTTGAGGGAGTTCCACTCATCCCCTTTAGCGGTACATCTAAAAGTGGCGAAGATGTACCAGGACCTTCGACGACGACACTAGTGGCTAGGTATGAAGAAGGAAGTAGCGGAGTTTGTCTCAAAGTGCTTCACTTGTCAGAAGGTGAAGGCAGAGCACCAGGTACCAGTAGTCTTGGTTCATCCTTTAGAGGTCCTAGAGTGGAAGTGGGATGGGATATCCATGGACTTCGTGATTGGTCTTCTACGTACATCTAGGGGTCACAACTCAATTTGGGTGATCGTCGAACGACTCACCAAGAGGGCCCACTTCCTACCAATCAGAGAGCAGGGTTCAGTAGAGATCTCGGGAAGCCTATATGTGTAGGAGATTGTGCGTTTACATGGTATACCTTCGACAATTATCTTTGATCGTGAAACACGATTTACTTCCCGGATATGGAAGGGGTTGCAGGAGGCTTTCGGGACACAAATTTGCTTGAGTACAACCTTCCATCATCAGAAATATGGTAAGACTGAGAGGACCATTCAGAACCTCGAGGAAATGGTCTGTTCATGTGTCCTAGACTTTGGTCACAGTTGGGAGGATCAATTACCATTGGTAGAGTTTTCCTACAACAACAGTTATCACTCCACCATAGGTATGTCAACTTTCGAGGCATTATATGGGCGACCTTACAGATCACCGTTGTGCTGGACAGACCCTGGGGAGTCCGCACTGGTGGGACCAAAGATGGTATGAGCTACCACGGAGAAGGTGCAGATCATCCAGGAGTGGATGAAGACTGCAAAGAGAAGGCAGAAGTTGTATGCTGATAGGAGACAAGGACCTCTGGAGTTCAAGGATGGTGACCATGTCTTTCTATGGGTCTCACCTCGACGAGTTCTATGGAGATTTGGCCGAGGTGGCATGTTATCTCTGAGATTCATCAGACGTTTCTAGGTCCTCAGCAGAGTAGGCGATGTGGATTACTGCTTAGCTCTTCTATCTCAATTGCACATGGTGCATGATGTCTTCCACGTATCTCAGCTGAGGAGACATGTGCATGAACCTTCCCACATCATCGACCATGGAGAGTTGGACGTCGACGATGGGGCGAATTTCACAGAGGTTCCAGTGCATATTGAGGATCGATAGGAGTGGGTCCTATGTGGATGGTTATTACCACTGGTGTGTGTACACTGGCAGCACAAGAACTTCCAAGAGAGCAAATGGGAGCGGGAGGCTCAGATGCATGCTCAGTACCCCCATTTGTTCCCATAGTTTGAGTTGTATCTTTCGGGGATGTAAAGCCCTAAGGTGGGGAGAATGTAAAGACCCAAGAAATTCCATGGAATTTTTTTTCATAAGTACATGGGATTTTTTACGAGTCCGTGAAAATTTACGGTGATTGATTCTGAGGCCCGGTGTGCCTGAACTCAATTTCTGATGTTTTTTTCAGGTACGTTCAGTAAATGTATGAGTGGGATTTTATAACTTTTGAACCGGTTCTTGGAACTGAAATCCGAGGGCACAGTTGAACTCACAGCACTGGTATTCACTTAAGGAGGCTTTCACCTCGACGACAGATGGTCGAGAATAAAAGTTAGTTTTTTGATTTTTATAAAAAATAATAAAATAAAGTGTACAACATGTTATTTTTTAGAGGCCATGTGTGTGATTGTTGGTTAAAATCTCCACTTTGGAGTTGGAGGTGGGACCGCCACACCCTAACCTCCCATGGGAGGTTATGGTGGTGGGGCCCACCCAAACATAACCTCCTGTGAGAGGTTACGACGTGGGGAACACCCGACCCCTATTAATGGGAGGAGAGTATAACGTCTCAACTCTCCCTCATTAATGAGGGAGAGCCTCTCTACCTTCCCCATTAATTAAATGGATCTAAACACCTTTAATTAATGTTCCAACCTCTTGAATTAAATTGTTGGAGACTTTTTAATTTTATTCTTCCTTTTTGAATTTTGTGCCAACATTAATATAATAGAAAATCTGTTATTTTGTGGGCATATTTCATTTTGTTGGAAGAGGAGGATTAAAGTATTATTGGAGAAATCTCCCAACGAAGAATCGTTCTTCCAACGAAGAATGCGAAAAACACCGTCGATGATTTCTTCTTCAACTTCCTTCCTCGAATCCTACCCTCTGCAAGGTCATCAACGATCCAACACAACTCGGAATTGGGGACCTGTGGTGGACGTGATGAATGACGGTCTTCATCGTCTTCCTTCCGCGACTCTGCCAATGAGAGACGAATAAGAGGTAGGGGGTTTATTTCTCGTTGAAGTTGTACCTTTTTTTACGTTCTTCAAAGTATAATTAGGGATTGATACGGACGTATTATTGCTCATCTTCTTCTAATGATGAGCCAAATGATATCTCCCCAAACGCGGAGGGTGCGGGAAAACCTAACATAGCCCAACATCCTCTGTCGATCTCTCTCTCTTCTTGTGGCATTCTACGGCATGGAGACGTATCAACGACAAGGCGATGGAGGCAGCAATGATAGAGGCCGCGCTACCCACGGCCTCCACGAATCACGCCGCCGGCCCATGCCAGCCCGAGCTCTGCCGAAGCGACCTGCCTGCCCCTGCCGCGACCTCCTGGCGCCCCTGCGGCCTGCTTGGAGCCCTTCCGCGCCCTGCCTGGTGCCCCACGCCCTGCCCGACGCCCTACCGGTGCCCCTGCGGCCTGCCCGGGGCCCTTCTGGCGCCCCCGTGGCCTGCCCAAACCCTAGAACACCCTACCTGGTGCCCCTGTGGCCTACCTGGCTCCCTATCGACGCCCCCGCGGCCTGCCCGGTGCCCTGCCACAGCCTTCCCGGCGTCCCCAGAGCTGGCCTCCGAGTGCAACCCCCGAACAGGCCATCCCCGATCCGGCCTTCGCACGCGCCACCCCAAACAACCCGCCCCCTGAGCCGGCGTCTGTGGGACCCACGTGCTGTCGGCCGATCCGGCGTCCCGAATCCATCATGCCCCCCTGGGGAGAGCCGCACTGGGCCACACACTCACAATGCTCCAGGCCAAACAGGCCCTGATTTCAGGTCGAACCGCCCCCGTAGTCGATAGGGCCGGGACCAGCGGACCAGGCCAAACATAGTGGGTTAACCCACCCAGTGAGTCTGAGAGGTCGACCCTGACAAGGTTGGCCCAGACCAGGTTGGGCCGTGTCGGTCCGACCGGGTCAGACCGGACCTGGGCCCACTACTGACCCTGTTATCTTCTTGGGCCATATCATTGGCATGAGACATTTGTTTGATGAACCGTCAGTGGCGCTCGTGTTCTTGGAACGTGAAGATCCCTTTGAGAATACCCCACTAGAGTTCAAGGTATTTTGAGTTACGGTCAGGTTTGATCGTACATGAATCCAACCGGGCCCTTGGGACTAAAAGTCTAATAACTCACAGACCGGGCTTTTGATCGACGCACCGTCTTTTTCATTGATACCCCTATGGTGTGGAAGACCATTGAGATACTTCTTCGTGGCCCTTAGTGACAGTTCGAGTATCGACCAGTAGCTCATGGGGTAGATCCTTCCAGAGGCGAGCAGACAGAGTATAGAGACCCAGTAGCTGGTGGAGACCTGCCGACTCCTTGACTGATTCGACTCGGAGTGACTCGACTAGCCCAGTGGGGAGTGCCTCTGTGTTTCCCGGAAGACCCAAGGTGGGGAGTGCCTTTGTGTGAGCGTGGAAGACCCACGGTACTCGAAAGGAGGAGTACCTCTGCAGGCTATGAGGGGGAGTTCCTCTATGTGAGCTCGGCAGACCCGTGGTGGGGAGTGCCTCTATGTCAGCACAGCAGACCCAGGGTACTCGACAGGAGGAGTACCTCAGTAGTCCAAGGATAATTGGATGCACCTCTGTGTGATGTGGCATGACCACTGTACCGGATAGAGGAGGAGTATGCCACCAGCCATGGTTTCGATAATAAAAATCCCGGTTTGAGCTGTGTCAATTACTTTTGTGTTTTCCCCATGTTTGAGATGGGTTTCTAGATAACATCGATATATGTATGGGAATATACCTAAGTAATGGTTATCCATTGATTTCATACTTATGATTTATCATTGTTGGATTTTGTGAGACCATGATAGTCTCGGGGTCCCTACTAAGTATCGTTATACTCACCCCTGCATGGGCTATACCCGCACTTCATTGTGTTGGTTGCAGACGACAAACAACGCTAATTGAGGCAAAGAGTAGCAGGACTGGACGGTACCCAGAGGTGGACCACTCAGTGTGATGGTACAAAGAGGATACAGAAAAACATGGAGTGCTGAGGAGGCCATCTATACCGACCATTTATCTAGGGACCCCAGTGGAAAACCTAGTAGCTACATTACTTTTCATCAGTTGTACTTGATTTTTTGTTGTACTTGTACTTTCCTGTTGGGATTGTATTTCTGGCCCCCTATTACTTTGCACCACTTCTTTTGTATACAGTTTTACATAGTGTTTTTCTTCCAGTTGCGTACTATGATGTGTTTTTTTTACAGTAATAAAGGCAATTCCTTCCCAGTATAGGGATTTACGCATTTGGTGCTTGTCGCCCGCCCTTGGGATATGGAATGTGGGTTTGGGGTAGTCACGATATGGGCCCCATGGGATGGGTCATGATAGACCAATCTGATTTTCCACCATAGTGGGAAACCACCACGGTTAGTGGTCCGACCATGCATTCAGTCTATGGGCCCAATGACCCCCCAACATTTGAAACATCAAACCCCCATAACTTTCAAACTATTCATAAGTTTGTTGATATTTCTACATCATTGGGACCCTGATGATAGGACATACCTTTTTATATAATGTGGTGAGTTTTTATCTAAACCATTATATGTTGATAGTGATCAATTTGGTCCTTTCCCCGAGGGTTCATTAAATTATTATGTCTGCAACACTGGATTGTAATCCCCTGTTGAGGATGTGTCCCAAATAGAGTCAAGTATCCCTCCCCGAGATTAGAGTATGATCCTCTATCACCCCTTATGCAGTATTTGGAATAGTGTAACCTCAGTGAGTAGTGTACTGATCCTCTACCTAGTGGACCTCATCAATAGTGTACGTAGTACCCCCATAGTTTATGGGTGTGATCCATGGTATCCCCCAAGGTGTTGGGCAGGATACCCTATATTTCAAATTGATCCATATTGGGTAATTGGTATCCCCCCATGCATCTAGGCATGATTTGCGGTCTCCCCCAATGAATCTGTGTGTGATCCATGGTATCCCCCAAGGTTTTGGGCAGGATACCCTATGTTGTGAATTTATCTAGATTGGGTAAGTGGTATCCCCCAGTGCATATAGTCATGATATGTAGTCTCCCCCATCATATCTAGGTGTGATCCCCTCTCTGTGTATCATAATATTCATTGACCAATACGTTCTGATTTTGATGGGGCCCAAATTAGATAGACTACTTCCTGAGTGTCTATGATGATATAATGGATCGAGGAGTGAGTTCTCTCAGAACGAGTGTGCTTCGAGAAAAATACTGGTGTTAGAAATTTGTAGTGGATTACCTCAAGACTGTGAGTCTTGGATTGAGAATATTTGGATGATTTTGCTACATTTGTGGTATAAATACACTACTGTGGAGCTGACTATGCATTTCTTTTTTGGAATTATTTTATGGTATTCCTTTGTGGTGTTTCTTTTTGGTTTCAAGGTGTCCAACCGAGTATTGGTGTACTCACCCCTACATGAGGTTTTTCCCACACATTATATGTCTTATAAAGACGATCGACCTTCTTACAGAGTACTAGAAAGACCAAGACTAGACGGTGCTTACTGAGACTAGATAATAGAGGTGTTCCTACAGCTTATATAGTAGTCCCAGTACCTCTTTACCTATCGATTCATCTTTTGGTTACATACTATTTTGTTTGGTGGGATTGTTTTGGCCTCGTTTTCTACCCATTAATTTTACTGTTGTACTCTAGTTCTGGGATATAGTGGTTTAAAATAATTTTTTAATTAGTGTTTTTATATTTCATCATTTGTGGCTTGGATGTGTTTGTATGCATACAAGTACTTTAGGATAATTCCTCCCATTTGTGGGATATGCCTACTCGATTATAGTCACCATCCACTGGCCTATTGGAGGTGAGATTGGGGTAGTCACACCACAAGACCCTTTGGGATTGGTCATTATAGAGTTGTATCATATGAGAGTATGTTATTATTTAGGTCCATGAGTCTATGAGTTTGGGTTGAGGAAATAATGTTAGGTGTTTTGAGTTTGGATTTCATACTAGGGACTCCTGTGTCAGTGTGATAGCTAATATATCCATACACTGGGACTCTAATTACTTGCTTTTCAACTTGGTTCATGTAAAAACTGGTTTCAGGGGATAGATTAGCACATGAATCAGATATGAAGGCTTGTGTTTTCCATGTCCTTTATGAGTCATCTCTCCAGATATACTGTATTGATCATGGTACATCTTTTTTTATTACAGGATACCTCCATAAAGATAGCTATCTAGGATTATGCTATGAGATCATGAAGATGATCCACCTAGTGATGAGGAATTGTTATAGGGGTCTGTACCAAAGACGAAACCTTCAGTTGGTTATATAGTTTTACTATCACCTGTCGATCAACAGTTGCTACCAACACAACTGGATAAGGATGCACGTAGGCTAAGTGTGTTGAACATTGTTTCAGAGGCACTAATCTCCCAGGCTTTAGGGTGACATGGACCCTAGGTTGGCTGAAGACTTGATAGTGGAAGTCAACCATTTTTTCTACCTTATGAGGATTCATGACGACCAGATGGAATTACTCACTATGAGCCTTATTTATAGATCCATAGGGCTAAAATAGAGCTTGGTGACACTGTCTCATGATGAGAAAACTCTATCCTAGATAGACATTGATATTCTCTTCAATGAGGATTTCCATCTAACTAAATTGTGATATGTTCACATACATGGTATTGTACATATGTAGTAGCACTGTATGACCGTGGTGAAGTACACATAAAGGTTTACTGATATTTCTCTCTACTCTAGGAATATGGTACAAGATGAGTTCTTTAGGGATTGTACCTTCGAGAAGGGATTGCACTAGGATATCAGGGCATTAGTGGTATCCCTTAGCATTCCTACATATACTGGGGTACTTGAATGAGCCCTGTTAGAGGATAGTTTTTAGTAGAGAAGACACCTCTAGTGGGAGATAGCAGTGGGAACTGGGTAGACGAGACCTCAGAAGTGGGTAGACGTCAATAGTAATAGGGATACAATTGGGATAAGAATTTCAGGGTATGATCCCAGGATAATGGTTTAGTGGTGTAAGGTTCTGAGGGACACTCGAGTCAGCCTAGGTCTAGACAGTGTTACACATGCGGCGTCCAGGAACTTCTGGAATGAGGTTTCCTAACCCATTGTATAGTCGATAAAGAGACAGTCTAGGGAACTCGTAAGAAGAGTTAGATATTGGAGCATGGTGGTCTGTATGGAAGAAGACATAGAAGAGGATCATGCATGTCAGCAAGAGGTATTTGAAGGTTTGATCTATTACCACCACTGCCCATTGTAGTGAAAGCTAGGCCCCGAGAGCTGGTGGACATGGATGAGGCTAGATGCAAGGGATGCATGCTTATAAACCTAACACTACACGAATGATTTGAGTTATGATCTATGTCATTTCCCCTTAGATTATGTTTTTATAGACACGAGTTGTAGTCATTCCTATCTTTCCACCAACCATATCCAGGACTCAGAGATTATAGTTGAATAGTTAACTTGACCCTTACACTTAGAGAATCCTATGATAAGAGATTTAATGATCCCTAATTGGTACCAAAAGTGTGACCATACTCTTGGAGGTGAAATTTTTAGATGGGATCTCTTGGTATCAGCAACATGTCCTTATGACCACATTCATAGCATGAACTAGTTATCCATAGTTCATAATCAGATTGATTGTATTTGGCGAAGCATGGGGTGTGTGCATAGTGATGGAATCATGTTTTCATTTGTTGGTAAAATGGAAACACATGCAATGTAAGAAAGACTCACACATATGAGGGTGAAACCAATTACTCATCATTTGTCTAGACTGACCCTCGATGTGGTGGCAGATATGAGTCCTCAGTTTCCTGTAGTGGTGGCAGAGTATGGGGACGTCATTCAGGAAGATGTTCCAGGTTAACCTTCCCATATTGATATGGAATTTTATATTGATCTACTACCCGATATGGTACCAATATCGACACCTGCATATTAGTTGTCTTCTACAGAGCTTTGTGAGATTAGGGTGCGGTTAGAAGACTTGAAGATGAAGGGATTCATGAGACCTAGTGGTTCACCCTGTGCATTCTCAGGTTTTTTTTACAAGAAAGAATATGGAAGCTTGAGCTTATGTGTGTATTACTGGTGCTTGAACTAGGTTAATATGAAGATCAAGTATCCACTAACGAGGATCAATGACCTCTTAGATCAGTTTAAAGGGGGAAAATGTTTATAAAAGATTTACCTTCGATCAGGCTATCACCAGTAATGAGTACTCGATGCAAATATACCGAAGACAACATTCAGGTGTCATTACATTCACTATGAGTTCTTTTGGATGGTATTTTCCATAAAGAACAACGATAAATGTTCATGGGACCCATGAACTAGATCATTCATCATTATGTAGACAGGTTCATGGTGGTATTCATCAATGAAATCCTAGTGTACATAGCATTCGAGGAGGAGCACATGAGACAGTTTAGTATGGTCCTAGACACACTCAGAGAGAACCAAATCTATATGAATCTCTTGAAGTAATAGTTTTTGATTCAAGATGTCCATTTTATATGACACATATTCTCTATGGATGGAGTTGTAGTGGATCCAGTGAAGGTCGTGGCAGTGCCTGCTTGGGAGCCACACAAGAGTGTTACCAATCTGTGGAGTTTCCTTGGATTGGTATAGTACTATCATTGGTTTGTTACATTATTCTATAGAGTGGATGCATCATTTATGGATTTGAATTGAAGGGGATAGGCTTTCATGTGGAGGGAGAAGTGCCCCCAGTGATTTTAGGTGATGATGTAAAGGTTGAAGTGTGCTCCCATATTGAGATTTTAGGAGGAGGGGGTCAATTATATGGTGTTATGTGATACACCAGGGACCTGGATTCATTGGGTCCTAATGTAGGGGTATGAAATTATTTCTTTTTGTTAACGCTAGTTGAGACAACATTAGAAAAATTAGGTGACCCATGATATTGAGTTAACAGTAGTAGAAGTCACATTGAATATGTGGGGACACTATGAATTTAATATTATCTATACTTTTGCGAAGGGGAATGTGGTGGAAGATTATATTATCATAATATCTTGTTTTTAGTTAATGAATGATGAATGAGAGAAGTTAGCCTCATTATAAGTACCTTTGTGGATGGAGATGGAGAAACATAACTCCTATCGATGGTTGTCACCCCTCGTCTCTTACAAAGAGTCATAGAGGCACAACATGGGTATAATAACTATAATACCCTACATGCTTAGTTGTTCATAGGTAATTCTCTTGAGGGATATCCAAAAGGTAGAGAGCACATCATAATTTTCAGTGGGTGCATAGTTATTCCAATGACGTTATAGGAGGAGGTTTTGAGGGAGTTCCACACATCCCCTTTGGTGTACGTATTGCAGTGGAAAAGATATACCAGGACCTCCAATGCAAATTTTGGTGGGTAGGGTTGAAGAAGGGAGTTGCCGAGTTTGTCTCTCGATGCCTCACTGGTCAGCAAGGGAATGCATGGCACCCAGTTCAAACAGGTTTAGCCCAACCCCTTGAGGTGACGAAATGGAAGTGTGTTAGGATATTTATGGACGTCGTGATGGGATTACCATATACATATAGGGGGAACGATTCCATATGCGTGATCACTGGATGATTCACCAATTTGGTCCACTTACTATCCATTCGAGATCAAATTTCAATAGAGAGCTTGGGACGCCTCGATGTGTAGGAGATATTTCGACTTCATGGAGTTCCATCAACGATAGTTTTAGATCATGATTCACACATAACACATTGATTTTTGAAGGGATAAAAGGGGGATTTTGGAACTCAGTTATGCTTGAGAATAGTATTTCACCCCCAAATGGATGGCTAGAATGTGTGGACCATTTAGGTTCTGAAGGACATGTTGTGGGAATGCATGTTGGAATCTTTCCGCAGCTGGGAAGATCACCTTCCATTGGTGAAGTTTGTATAAAACAACAGATATATGTCCACCATTGGTATGGAACTATTTGAGGTCTTGTTTGATATAACCTTCCGGTCAACACTTTGATCGATCAACCCAAGAGTGTCAACACTCATGTGGTCGGAGTTTGTGCAAACTACCACAAAAAAGGTTTTGATCATCCCAGAGTGGATAAAAACTACACAGATCTTATAGAAATATTTTTCTTATAGGGTTCAGAGTCTTTGTAGTTCGAGGAAGGTGACTATGTGTTTCTTTTGGTCCCATCGTGATGGGGATTATGGATATTTGGTCAGGGAAACAAGCTATCTGTGAGGCTCATCAGATATTTTTGTATACTACATAGAGTTGAAGATGTGTCATACCACTTGACTCTAACTGAATAGTTAGTGCAGGTACATGACATATTCCAAATGTCACAACTATGTATGTGTGTTAATGAACCGTCACACATCATTTACTTGAGAGAGCAGGACATCAATGATGGTGAGGCTTTTGAAGAGTACCTGGTGGATATTAAGGATCATCTAGAGTGGATCCTTCTTGGGTGATCAATTCTTTTGGTGTGTTTATGGTGGAAGTAAAAGAATCTCTAGGAGAGCACATGGGTGTGGGAGACTCATATTCATGCTTAGTTGCCTCATCTATTTTACTAACCTTTGTTTTGGATTTTGGGGACATAAATCCCTAAGGTTGGAAGAATGTAACATACTATATTTTTACCTGTATTAGTTTTCGAAATTATATGGATAAATTTTGAGACTAGGAGAAGAGAAAACATGTAATTCCGAGGCCCGATTTTCCTGGAATAATTTTTTGAATTTTTTTTAACTTTTAATAGCATGCGCATGCAGTTACCTCAAAAAGATTAAGTTCTATTAAAAGGTTACCGATATCAGAAATATGAGGGCACCATTGTTTTATGATCAATGTATTTACCCTAGGTGAGACCTAATATTTTTCGGTGTGAGTGGTCTATTGAAAAGGACATGGTTGGACAAACTATAAATAATTTTTTTTTAAAATATGTTTGTTACATTTTGTATACACCTTTTTCAGGAATTCCAGGTTATCACCATAACACTAGAAATTCCTCTGATACCTGAAGAAGAACCCTCTCGACAAAAATCAATGGATCATGGATCAAAGGTCGACACATAACTACTTCAAAGGAATCTCATCACCGATGATGACAACAGTAAAATACTTCATCATCGCCTGATCTTAATCAAGGTGGCGATGTAATTTCATTACAATCATTCAGCATCCATGATTTTCATGATGAAAGTAGATCAATCAATTAATATGTTGATTCATGGTTCGATTGTTTCCAGATAGTTATAATTTTGGGGTTTATTTCGGGGAGTTTTCTAAAATTGGCGCTTTGTTCATTGTTCCTCATCCAATAAGAATAGAATGAGGATGACATGACCAAGGTTGAGGTTCATTACTTAGGGTGTTATTATAATTTCCTCTCCCTCATTATTCACATTTTTCACCATTTAACCCCCATGGCCATGGTTCGACTTACAGAGTGGCTTCGAATGAGAGTAGACCCCCATATTAGAAGTAAATTGTCAACATAAGGTGGATCTATATAGAACCGGACCTGAGAAACCCAGATCATTGATGGTTTTGAGTTTTGGGAATCATATATGGTTCAGTTTTCCACATGTGGGGCCACCAACGGGGGTCTGGCATGGGTTCTAGCGAGGTAGTGTGACAATCTGGAAGGGAAGTGTGGAAATATGTGGCGGCGACTGCGGATGGCGATGGAGGTGATGGAGTGGGCCATGTGATACATGTTAGAGAAGGCCATGGGATTCAGAGGTCGAAGATCTTAAGATGCTGAGGTAGAGTGATGTGGGTCCATGTTAGACACGACAAAGTCGGTCGTTGACGTGATGAGTGGCCACATGTGGAGGTAGTGTTCACGGTGGATGACCTGCTTGAAGCGGAGAAAGGCCAAGAGGAGAGGGATGAGCCCAGGTGGAGTGGTATATTCCTAGGAGGAGAGAGTTGAGAAGGCCTAGATGGAGTGGGTCAGGTTGTACCTCTTGTCAATATGGGGCAGTTGCACAGTCGACCGTGGTATTCGACCTCCACAACCGATCGAACTGTCACGACATGGTCGACTATGGAATAATTGCATGAATCGGCCATAGGGAAATTCACCATGGGGTCGATCGACCATAATGGTCGACCTTCATGGTTAGTGTTCTGACTGTGTGGTTGGTCCATGGGCCTAGGGACCATCCATCCTTTGAAATTTCAAACCCCATGTCCTTGAAATGGTGCGTCCATTTGATGAGCCACCTATGGTGTTGGGACCCTGTTGATTAGACAACCCTTTTGATATAATTTGGTGAGTTTTTATCTAGGACTAATAGAGGTTGAGAGTGTTCCCTTTGGTCATTTCCATGAGGCTTCAGTACGATATTACATCCAAATCACAAGATTTTAATCCCTTGTAGAGGCTGAGTCCCAGATAGAGTTTGGTATCCCTCCCCAGGACTGGAGTGTGATCCACTATCACCTATAGTGGAGTATGTGGAATCATATAACCTCCATGATAAGGGATATAATCCTCCACCTAGTGGTCCAAATTGATATGGTATGTAGTATCCCCCCGATTTATTGGGTGTGATCTACGGTATCCCATAGGGTGTTAGGCATGATCCCCTACATTGAGAATTGATCTAGATTGGTTACATGGTATCCTCCAGTGTATCTAAGTGGGATCTGTGGTATCCCCCAATATATCTGGGAACAATCTCCTATCTATGTGTCATAATATTCCTTGATAAATATTTTCTCATTTTGGTGGGGCCCAAATGATCTAGACCTATTCATGAGTGTCTCCGATGATATAATGCCTAAAGGGGTGAGTTATATTCGGAGGAACATGCTTCGAGCTAAATCCTGTGGTTGGAAATTGGTAGTGGCATACCTCTAGACTATGAGTCCTAGATTGAGTATATCAAGATTTTATTTCTTCATGTGTGGTATACATACAAATATTTGTATTTGATTGTGTATTTTATTTGTGTTAGATCATTCATGTTTTTCCTTTATGGTATTCTATTGTGGCTTTTCTTTTTGGTTTCATAGTGTCATACTGAGTATTTTTATACTCACCCCTGTAGGGGTTTTCAATGCATGTGACGTGTCTTGTGCAGGCAATCAACCTTTTTAATGAGTCCTAGGTAGAATACGACTAGATGGTGCTTAGAGAGACTAGTCAAATGAGGTGTTCATGTGGTCCAGACAATAGTCACCATAACTCTTTACTTAAGGGTTAGACTTGTGGTTACATACTCTTTTTTGGTGGGTTGGTTTTGGACCTATTTATATCCCATTTATGTCACTATTATACTCTGGTTTTGGGATATAGTGGCTAGATTTAATATATTACTTTGTGTTTTTATTTTTTTTCATTTTTGGTTTTGAGATTCATATGTGAATATAGGTACTTTAGCATAACGCCTCCCATTTTTTGGATATGTTTACTCGGCAGTAGTCACCATCACCTACCCTATTAGAGGTGGTCTTGGGGTAGTTACAGGACATGCCCCTTTAGAATGGTCTGTGACATAAATATTGACATAAATTAATATGTTCAATATTTCTTTACCAGTGTCAAACTAGAGGTAAATTTGTTATTTTATTAGTGGGATATAACTCTAAAATTATTCCCATTGAAAATAAATTCATAATTATAGGAAATGCATCTTTTTATTTTATTTCATATAAAAAAGTTTCTGATCAAACTATCACATGTGTTTTTCTCGGCATGAATAAAGTTAATGTTTTTTGCCGTAAAAAATCTCAAATAAGGTAGATTGAATAACATGGACCATTTATTTAATGTATTATATTTAATAACTTGAAATTTATTTCTTCCCAATTGAGACAATGAAGTTTTCACCTTATTTTAATATTAATTGGTTGAAAATGGTTATGGTGGAAATCAATACACCTATGAACCATTAAATTAAATTTTTAATCTTGAATATGGGTGATCAAGTAACATATCATTACCTTATTTCAGGTACCCTTATTTTTATCTCCTATTGGTTTGTTTTTATTTTTGTTTATTTTGGGTGGAATTTAGAAATTTGTGGAAACTCATTGGGTTGTTCATGGTTGGTTCATGGTTAAGTAAAACTGGGAGGTTTGTCCCAATAATCCATTAACCCAGAGATGATCCACTATAAGGGGGTGCATGGTATTTCTAAACATTGTGCCTTGCCCCTAAAACCATACAACAACTAGATAGAGGGATTTTCACGGTTGGAAAATAGTTAAAGTGACTATGTGGCCAAATAGTGCACGCCATCCACAAGTCCAATAGGGGATTACTATTAGGGAACATAGTTACTCATAACCTGGTATCTTATGTAGAAAAACATTCCCATAGTTATTTAGATTCCCCAATAATTGATTAAAAAATCATAGGATCCCCATTTATGTAATGAACCCAACAGTAGTAGTTCAAAGATAATATCATAATTTATTACATTGGTATAAGATATATGGATTCACATCCTGAAGAACTATATAGTTATTTAGTACTGGTAAACTATATCAATACAAGATTCCCATATTATATTTGAAAACAAAAAATATAACATATTTTTTTTAAAATTATTTTATTAAATCTAGAAAAATCCTTTCATATCAATCATAATAAAATTTATGGAATCATGGGAAAGGGATGAAAATAAGTGTGATCTCAAATTCTCAGTAAGTGTTAAGTACCAAACCAGATGTTATGAATGAAAAACTAATAATCCATACATAAAGGTAAATAACAAAATAAACATTCAATTTAATTAATAACATAGCTATCATGAATATATATTAATTTGGAAATTTAAATAACTGAGTACACATTTCATTTAAATGAAAACATGACTATCATAACTGAATAAGATAGTGCATAATCAATATGGTAAGGTAAATTACTGAAAACATGTGTCATTTAATCAATTAGATGAGAATGGAATGCATATAAAGATAATATCACCATGAAAATATCATGGATAACAAGATAATGTATAATCAATATAGAAAGTTAAATAACTAAAAACACATACCATTTAGTCAATAAACTGAGAATAAAATGAATCCATAGATAATATCATTTTGAAAATATCATGTATAATAAAAACTGGATTCTTAATGATGAAAATGCATAATTATTGAAAGTCCCATTCTTAGGAATCATGATACCTATACCATCAAAAAAATTTAAAAGAAATTTTAAAACTATAGGTAGAAACCCATTTAATTATAGCTTACTTATTCATCTAATGAGACTAAAGATGCATCAAGTTGCTATATAATTCTATTCCACACTCATCACTGCATATTCAAATCATTCCTCACTTATAAAATGATTGATTTAATTCATGAATCATCATTAATTATCATCAAACAGTCATATTCTGTAAAGAATAAATATTTATCAAAAGTTCCCTAGATAAAAAAATAACATTAAATGTAGAACACTATTTGAAAAAAGGCAAAAAAAAGTTTGAGAAATATTTATATCCATGGTAAAAAGAATTCAGATACACTTGACTTGAAACACTAACCAACGTGAATAAATAGTTATTCATGTTAAATGCATCAATGAGGAAGTATATACACCACATAAAGGTGAATTACTACATATTAACAAAAACGTATCCATGAAATGTAAATTAAGATGAAATCCATTAGAATGACCTAACATCTAATTTAAAATTATTAAATTAATAGATTATGTGTATATAATGTAAATCCACACAGAAAAAGCAGAGATGAAACATAAGATAATCAAAATCATTACCCACATAATCTTAGTATATAAAAGGAAAATGAAGAATTAATATAACCCAATGAAAGGAAATTGAGTTACGAAATTCTTTACTCCTTGGTAAAATTCATGTATAATCCACATGGGTGAACATAATTCCTATTAATTCATAAAATAATAGTAATTTTTAAATATTCATGATATTACATGTAAAATGGGAAGTATTTAGACCATATCAAAACACTAGGCGCACAAAAAATGAATATACGTCAATGAAGGGAAATTAATATGAAGTACATTATCTGATGCTTCATATTGGTTGAACATGATTTAACCTCCCTTAGAGTGGTTTTAAACATGTCATTAACTTATTATATAAAAAAATTATTATTAAAATATCATATATGATCCTTTTATAACATCTCATCACTCATTAGTTAATAGTCATTCATTATTATCATTGTTTCTGGTGATAATTGACTTGATTTCTCAACCTAGTTTGTTATGAATGTTCTGATAATTGTGAATATTATATAGCTTCATCATCTATAGAATAATATTAAAGATAAAATTATCATATTTATACATAAATTACACTTATAAGACCAATCATGAATGTTAGTTATGAGAAATGAAGTATGTTACGATCATGAATATAGTAGGATGTACGTACGCATGAGTAACATTTTCATTTTTCAATGATAATTATGGAAAGGAGGTAATTAATATATTATCAATATATAGTTATCATAATATCATAAATGTAAAATTATTTATTTAAATATATATATATATATATATATATAATCCATTTGGTGTGGTGATGAAAATAGAATCACATAACTTCGTGAAGGAGGCATTCCTTACGTACAACAATGATGTTATCATTTTTCAGTGTAACAAAGAAAATGATATGTTATATTTTAAGATTTTTTAATATGTCATTAATATAATAATTATTTCATTTATATAAAACATATTAATTAAATCTATTCTTATTACCTTCATTGGGAAGTGTTAGTGAAAAACGAATCACATCGCTTCGCGAGGTGGTTGTTCGCCGTACACATGGGTGACATTATCATATCCCCTAGGGAATAGAAAAAAATGATTTATATATATGATATAATTAATTTTTAGGTATAATTAGGTTATAATTATCTTATATATACATTATATCCACCCTTATACCAAACAATGAGAGGTGGTAATCGAAAAATGAATGACCTCAGTTCATGAGATTGTTGTCCACCATACATATGAATGATGATTTTGTAACACATTTGATGAAAGTCAGGATGGTTTTAGGTCATGCCTTTAATAAAATAAAACCTAATTATATTTTTTATACCATGTCTATTATATCATAATTTTTTTATTAATTATTGAAGGATTTGAAGGAAGAAATAAAATAAAAATTCCCATTGAAGAACATTTTCTTTTCTTCCAACCACCTTAGGTTTGAACTAAAATCCTTCATAGGTTAGATTTATGACTAAAATAATTATTCTAGATGAATTTATATAATTTGGCAAGTTATTTGAATTGTTATTTTCTAAACCAAAAATGGTTTTAATGTGTGCGGAAGATAGGATAGGGTAAGGCTTTTATAAGTGAGGTGAGTGGAACACATGTAAATATTGAAAATAAGATAATGTACCTAGGTTTTTCACATGAACAATTTATGATCCTGAACATTGAGAAGGTATTTAATAATTTAAATATTTGTCAAAATATCCCATATTTGGGTTAATGAAATGTTTATTAGGTGTTTGAGGGACCTCAAGGGCATCCTAGGGGTTTGGGGCACGAAAGGAGGGAAAACCATTCCAATTAGTACAAGGCGAACAATTTGTGCAGAGTTATGTAAAGCATGAATCCTTCCCAGGAAAACCATAAAACCTTGGATATTTTTATATCACATGGTAGGCACATTGTTTGAAAAATAATGTGATGTTCGCTAGGTAACCATGTAACCCAACTCCCCTTGATGGTGGCTTGTGTATGGTTTGTGCATGGTTTGGCAAACCATGAAGCTAAACTGTGTTCCCGTTTAAAAGTTGAAAAAATTATAGGTTTCCTATTATGATAATTTTAATCGTCACCCAAATTTGTCCTCCATTTCCTCCGCCTAGTGAAGAATAAGAAACCTCATGAGCTCTCTTGTATTGATCTCCCATCTTTATTGGTTCTTTAGAGTGTCATTACTTGAAAATTGTTGATCAGGGTGAGTCTAATTCTTATCCTTTATTTTCATTTACAGATTAGGAATTGAAGCTTGGAAAATATTCCTATGAATCCCTAAAACTGTTTTTTTACAGTGGAATCTAGGTTAAATATTCAAGTGGTTCCTGGATATTGATCTATGGCTATGATTAAGAGTGCAGTCTTCATCATGTTTACGGTTGGTGGTCTACAAGTTATATCACATAGTTTTTATATGTAGATTTTCATATGAAGTTGTGTTCTTATTCCTCCCTATTAAAGATTTAGTTCCTTCAGTGAGATTTGGTAAAATGGCGGTCTAAATGTAAAAGGTTAAAAAATGGTAAACATAATTAAAAACAAAAATGGTAAAATAAAGAAAATTTGATGTTAAGGAATGAAATGTTTCATAATGTGTATAAATGTGTTTTTGTGGTGTTTCTAGACCATATAATCCCTCTAATATTTTAATTATATGTTTTTTCCATTTTAGGTAATGTTGATCTCCTAATAAGGAATACTTTTGAGTATTTATAAGAATGTCACTACTCCTAAACTATAAAAGGTACTAACCCTATCCACTTATTAAAACCTATGACGAGATTTGGATCAAAAAATACCAGCACTATTCCCTTATATATTTAATTTCCTTCATCATAAAATCCTTACTTTTATAATAAATGTTACCAAAGAAGTCCTATGGTAAAAACCGAAATCTGATACCTGGAGAATAGGTAACGTTCATTAATGAATGTTTTTGTTTTATTTCATTATCCACCTCCTTAAATTCTTATTATACAATGATTATATTAAACAAGATTATATTCACTATAATGAATTTTTTATGTTAATGGTACTCCCATAAAATAAAAAATTCATTCAAATGTGTTAAAAATCATCATTCGTGTGTACAACGGACTACCGCCTCGCGAACTGATTTCATTCGTTTTTTTTGTCACCACCTTTCACAGTTGGGAATAGTGATTTAATTTCTTTTTATATATTTTATACATGAAATTTATGATATTATTATTCTCTTGAAATTATTATATTTCACATACCTACATGATTTCCATTTTCTAGGAATATGATCACATCTTTCGTCTGTATGGTAGGCTACCACCTCATGAAGCAATGTGATTAGTTCATGCTTTTCATGGAATGTAATAAGGATTATTTTAATAAAAATATGTTATATATATTAAATAATTTTTTTAAATGAAATGATTATATATATTTATCATTTTATTTATTTCTTGCAATATTACATGAAAGTGGAAACAATGTTCATGCATATGTACGACATACCATCTCCATGAACGATGTATTTCATTTTGTATCACGAAATTTTAAGTGTAAATATAAATAAATATATAATAGATATATATACATTATTTATATAATTTTTTAAATTTTTTAAATTACGAAATCTTGATAAAATTAAGAGGACCTGAAATAATAAATCAAAACTTATACGAAAAACAAAGAGGTTATTACCCGAAACGTAACTTCAACACGAGATTGTTAATAAAAAAGTAATATAAAGTCATAAAAAATAATATATGGTATGATATATATATATATGTTTCATTTATAGACTCATAATAAATATATATTTATTATATATGAGGATTTAACACATACAAAGGTAGTCAATACTAACGGTAAGGAGATTTCTAGTCTCTCATTTACTTCGAAGTTGGTTATGCCATATTCACCACTTGTTTATTTTGTGCGGTATATATACTTCCCTATTATATGATAAATAATTAATCTATATAATTTAATGACCATTAATATTTATATTTGCAGTATTATTACAGGGGTATTAGGAATCAAAAGCTACTCAAATAGTAAGGGATTCATGTCTCAGTTTCAACTTTTCGGAGACACATGCTATATTCACCACCTTTTTCATCTATGTGATGTTTATAATTACTATGAATATATATTATGATTATTCCAAATATAATTTTATGTTTTAAAAATCCATTTGATGGTCTCTCTTTTATGAGGATATGGTTTCAATGTTACCAAAGTAGAAAGGGAATTTTTCTCTCATTTTTCCTTCTATGAGACACAATTTATGTTATGAACACATATTATTTTATGAGATGTATATAATGCACATTTGAAATGATATATCATGAATATAAATATTTTAATTTTATTTTTAACTTCATGTAATGTTATTATTTTATTTTGATTATATTTCAAAGTCACTAATGTGGTAATATTTTATTGCAAAAATCTCATTATTTATCGAGATTGTGTATTTTTTTAAAGTAAGGATGAAGCTTATTTTTATTATGAAAGAAATTACGTATTTATATGTATGTAGAGAGGTAACCATTAAATATATTATAGTCCGTAGTACAATTGGCCCATGAACAAGGAATGATGGCATAGTGCAATATCATGCATGCATCATCCTACATGTGTCATCCATGTGTCACTATGTGCATCAAAATTTTATTTTATTTAGAAAAAATTTCCTTATAAAAATGTTTTAAAAACTGGTTTTAAATTATATTATTAGCTAAATTTATTAGAAAATGAATTTTAAAATGTTTTATGATTTAAAATGTGTTTAAAATAAATTTTTGAGATTTATTTATATGTTTTCAAGGTTATTTTCACAAAAAAGAGGATAAAAATGATTTATGATTTAAAAATAAATTATCAAAGAAGAAATAATATTTTCCTCAAAAATGTTTTAAATGATATTTAATGATTACTTCATAATTTTTAAAAATTATTTTTCAAAGAAATTAATTTTTTAAAAAGTTTAATAAATTAAAAAATGATTTTCAAAGAAAGGTTATTTTCCTTAAAAAATTATATAAGTGATATTACAAAATCCTTCTCTATATATGATGAAATCCTTTGAAATAGTTTACTATTTACTAGGGATATAATTTAAAGACACCAATCTTATTATTTATTCTATATTTTTATTTATAAGAAAATTATTTCTTGTGAAACCGATTTCTGTTACACGGGTTATACCGTGATAAAATCCTTATGAAACCTACTTCATTTAAGGTATTATTAAATAATGAATTGATAATTGAACTTATATATTATCTATAGGTTATTAAAGGATGAAATTTTTATAATATCCATTTCATTTCATGGATTATGATATGATGTTGATGAAACCCATCTCTTTTTATGGGCCATGATATGATTAATGATTTATTATCTTCTGGCACATGTATTTATCTTGTAATTATAAGATGGGTGGGAAATATATATCCTCCCAATTAATTGGGTAAATATTTATATGTCTTATGATGTAGGCATGGATGGAACAGGAAGTGAACCAGGTATAATAGGATATGGATAAAATTAGGATTGAACTCTACATATTAAAGGGCTTTGCCCATCATGATAGTTTGGAGAGTGAACCCATTCCAAAATAAGAAAAGGGATGCCATTAGGGATTCTTGTGTGTTCCTCCCATTATGTGTATCACCCATTGAGTTCCCTGATATGTTTTGGAAATAAGCCATGATTTTTATGTAATTATTTTATATTATTATGTTTTTTCAAATATTTCATGTCTTATTCCAATGTTGTGCTCTAATGGATTATGATCTTCATTACCTTATGATTCATGTCTTATTATCTGACCATATTTATTTCATAACTCATGTATATTATCATTGATATGTAGGGTATGATCTTCAAATGTTATTCTCATTTTCTCATACACTTTTATTCATGTTATTTGTATATATCTCCTTTATTTACACTTATTGAGCATCTGAGATCACCATTTATTTTATTTCCCTTCCAAAGGTTTTAAAGAAAGAGTCTAAGTAAGAGTACTAAATTGGAAGACCTTTATGGGAAACATTGAAGATATATCACCAATATAGAAGATTTTATACCAAATTTCTAATGATGTGAAACTATTAATGTCTTTGGGAATGTACTTTTGTAATGTGCTAAATATTTATCTAAAAGGATGTAATATGAATTTATGTTAACCCTAGGTCACTATAACATAGATCCCCTTTGGAATAATTAGGATATTTGAATCTTATGAAAATTCTGTTACATGGATATCCATTTGGAAAATTATTATGTCACTTCCACTAAAACTTTCAGTATGTTGGACTCCAAAATAATCAACTATGTGGCTGCATAGAAAAAAATTATACTAATGGAATAAAAATTCATCAATGAATAAAAATAAATATTCCATTGTTAAAAACATATCTAAAAAATGTAAAACAAATTATCTCAAACAAATTATTTATATTATATAATAAATGAATACAAATTAAAATAAAAATAACATTGTAAAAATAATTATCATGTTAAATAATTAAAGTGATTAAGATATGATATATAATATAATATATTTATAATTTAACATTACCAAATTTTTAATTTTTTAAAGAAAATATTCTAAATGATAAAGTTAATTTAATTACATAAATATTAAAACTAAAAACAAAAGATAATAATTAACAACTACACAAAATATTGGAAAAAAATAATAATCAAATAAATGATAAAAAATAATAAAACTACTTATAAATAAAACATAGATTAATAAATAAATAAAATAATGGAAATTTTATAATTAAAAAATTAAAAAAAACATTATTATTATAACAACCATTAATTTACTAATTTAACCCTAAATAAATCATAAGGTAGCTATTGACTTAATTTTTTCCCTTTTAATCAAAAAATATACCGTAAATACCCCCCAAAAGGATGTGAATAAATGTAAATAATACTGACCACATAGAATTACACATCGCATAAGATATTTCCTTTCCACATGATATCTTTATTCAAATTAAATGTCAGGACACAAATATAAAAATTTAAAATATTAAATGAAACCAATAATTTATTTTCATATTGATTTTCCCTCATGGATTCTCTCACATTGTAAAATATTAATTCCCATTCAAATTAAATTTCATCAATCCAAAAATAGTTTCTATTTTTCAAAAAATAATTTAAATTTAAAAATTTTATGTGAATTCAAAAAACATCCATTTTAATCTAACTAAAAGACCAAACATCTCTTTACCTCTTGTTGAACAGACCCAAATAAATATAAGTCATAAGAAATAGAAAGTGTATTTGGATGATAATGTTTAATAACTAAAAACACAATAAATAACTCATATAAAATCTTAAATTGTAAATATTTGATGTTAATAAAATAAATATTCCAACTTGGATTAGGATTTTCATTTCATAATTCATTTGGATGAATTTATCATGAGTTAAATTCAAAATAAAAAGTTAAAAGTAAATGATTATTGTATAAAATTCTTCTTAAGTTTCACCAAAATCCATTTTTCAAGAGGGAATGAAAAATGGTTTAATTAATTTAATCTAATAGTTATTATGGATTTACCACTTCATATTGGTTTCAAAAACTAAACATTTAAGGAAAATTTCACCTAGGTAAAATACCTAATTAATTCTAAAAAACTCAATGGTTTCAAATATTATAATGAGGTTTAATGGGATCACATTGGAGTTGGATTAAAATGGATATTATATGGCACAAATACAAGGGGGCGGGGGTTGAATTATATATTTAATAATTTCTTTTAAGACCTTTAAGGTTCTTAGAATACTATAACTAAAAAAATTCACAAAGACTCTTATAAAAGAAAAAATAATGATTAGACTGACTCTCGGTCTGATGATATAATATTATACAACAGGTTATGAGAAAATTATATTGGATTGAATAAAAATATCATGGTAATACAAATTGTAAATGATTCTAACATATTTTGTATATAATTGATACTAAAAGTATAAGTTATAAATAATAAAATTACAAGAGAATACAAAAATAAAGAACAAATAAAAAGATTCTATTTTTATTACAATAAGACGCGAAAAAGTAAAAGGTATTACAATTATTTTATCCCAAAAATTAGGGTATCCTTTCACTTAGGATAATAGATCTTTCTCACCAATACTATTAAGCCTCCAATATGATGATCAGAACATCCCTCTTCCTATCCCAACAAGCCCTATATTTTACAGGTAATTGACACCTCTTTCTTTTAAACACTTTAAATCCCTCGATATGATGATTGGTCGCACCATATGCCCATCCCTGACATCCCTTGATTATAATCAGCTGATCTGATACAAAAATAAAACAAAGGACGTATTGAAATACAAAAAACTAAGAATGATCCATTCACGTTTTGTAATTTCAAGGATTTCACACAAAGAAAGAAAGTTACACAGTCTCTCTCTAGAACATGGAAGTAGCTAAAGTTTCCCCACCTTTTTTCTCTGTTCTTCGAATGACCTCGAATTTATAGGCCTCAGGTTCCAATAGTTATATTTTCTCCAATGGTCATATTTCTCCAAAAAACTCATAGGGACTTGGACACCCGACATTGTAATGGTCATATTGAAATAGAAAACACGAAATCATTTGGATTAGTTTAAAACAAACTCCACGACATAATTTTGGTTAAAACTAAAGATATATGAAAATTATAATATGAGTAAAATTGATAAAAAACATGTTTTTTGATAAAAAATGAAAATATGTGTGTTATAGAAGTAACACATGAGTATGATTAATATTGAATCATGTAAAACACTATTATGATGCAAAGTGGGTATGATGCATAATGTGAGTATGATGGATATAGTTTATATGATAGATAGAATCATTACGATCGACAAAGTCTATATGATAGACATAGTCAATATGATAGAGAGAATCATTATGATTGATAGAAAGACCATTATCAAAGTATGTCCTGTTCAGAAATGAATAAAGAAATTTGTTATTTTCCAAAATAAAAGACATAAAATAAAAAATTTTGCTTTTGACTTAACGATATCCCCTTTTTTGGAAGAAAAAAAACACAAATTAAAACCGGAAAGAAATAATTATCTCCCCTTGAGTTATGGAAACTCTTATGAATAGATAAATAAATACAACTAACTCCCATTTAGGTATATAAATTCCTAAGTATTTTATTCATATATATTTTCCTTGGTTTTGATTATTATTCTCTTTAATGTATTACTTCTGAGTAAAAAATTAACAATTCTCCACCTTTTGTGAAATTTTCTCCCCTTTAATAAAAAATTCTCCCTCTTTTTGATTTACGAAGAAGAAAAGTGTAGTCTTGAATTGACTAATAAGGTTAGAAAAAATAGAATACAAAACAATAGAGATACAACTATATAGTTTACTAAATTTTAAAATTTCTATGATTTTAAAATGACAAATAAGAACTAAACATTAATTTGTTTTCTCATTCTTTCTATTTCTTGATAAACTTATGAATAACATCCTTCATCTTATTTATCTCTTTCTTGTCTTCTAATATAGAAACACCCTTGGATTTGAGAAGCTCTTGTTGATCTATAAAAATTTGATCCTGGTTTTTGATAGTCTCTTATTGAATTTTGATCACTTCTTCAAGAGTATAAATTCTATCTTGCATATTATTATTTTCTTTAGTCAACATATTATTTTTTTTCTTGAGTAAAACTATTTAATCCTTTAAAGATGAAGCCTTCAAAATTTATTACTGGAAATCATGCATCCCTTATTACAACTCTTTTACTGAAGGAGCATCAACACCATGGGTTTTTGAAATTATATTTAACCTGTTAATAGTTTTATTGTCAAGTTTATTAAAAGAAATGGAAAGATCCTTTGAAATCCTCTAAAAGTATTAAGTTGATTCCTCATTTTCATTTATAGTGCTTTCCATTTTGTATGACCATTTCACCATCTTTTTGTAAGACTTCTTATGAGCAACAGAACTATCCCTCAAAACTTTTTGATTAACCTCTATTGACATTACTCTCTTTCTGAGATCTCTTACTGAACCAAATTTCATCCTTTACCAAGGAAGGTGGCCAGAGTCAAACCCCTGACTATTTATTAAAATAAACAAAAAGTGCATAAAGAGCGCGCCACAAAGTAAAAGTCATCACATGTCATACATATCAAACCCATTCCCACCTCCCGGATAGACATCCTCCGCCTTGGCTGATTCCCATTCTGAACTTTCATATTGCTTGAGGATCTTGGCATACTTCCTTCGGAGATTCAGCTTCTCCACCGAGATCAGCTCTTTTGGCGATTGCTTTAAAGATGACTGAGTAGATATTGGCTTCGGCAGCGTGGAGTAATCCTTCCTCGGCTTTCGACTTGGAGTGACAAGGATCACCTGTCCACGCTTTCCCTTCCCATCTTTTAGAACATCACTATATGACATCATTCCCTTCCCATTTTCTTTATCACTTTCCAAAGCATCATCCAAATTCCCAGACACCACACCATAAGAGCCAACAGCAACCTCCCGAGCAGCATTCACACTGTTACAGTCCACCATCTCCAAGCAGTGCGGCTGTCCCTCAAAGACTTGTTCATCATTTACAGCCTTTTCTGTATCAACTGGGATAATTTTCATCTCCTGACTAGCATCCAGTGTGATCTCCCCATTCAAATCCTCTTCATTAGCCATGACTTGGAACCTGTTATCAGTCTGAACCTCATTTGGAGGAACATCAGCATGCAATTGCCTCCTGGACTCTATAGGAGAGAGCACATCATTGGATTGCTTCCGGCCCTCTGAGCCCAACCTCCTCCCATCCTCCTTCATGCTGTCAATCACCCCTGCATCACTTACAGCATATACAGCCTCCATCGGAAAATCAGTAGCCTTGACAGTAATAGCAGCTCCCGGGCTGATTCTGCTCCCCTCAATCCCAGTGTTGGAGGCACCCACATCACGCATCACTGCAGAATGCAGGCTCACCCCACTTTCAGAAGGACCGGCTGTATGAGCACAGACCTGAGAAAGAACCACTGAAGGATTCGCCCGCACTCCACCCATGCCATCACCGACACCATTCACCTCCCGAACACAGTCCTGACGAGGCCCCACTGCATGTCGCGGCCCTACTTCACCCACGCCATCGTGAGAAGCACCAGTCCTCCTCCCATTTCCAGAATCCTTACCACTGCACCCCATCAGCCCTGAAACAACACCACCATGACACTGCCCATCCCGATGACCCAGCCGCTGGCACCCTGGACAGAAATCCTCCCATGACTCAAAGACCACCGCTTGCTTCCATCGGAGTTCCTCACCGATCGTGATCCAAATCCACTCAACAGGCGGTTTAGATACGTCCTACTCCACACAGATCCGCGGATTGACCGGGTGACATACCGAAGATGTTCGCGCGTCCGAGCAGAGGAACCGCCCAACCAAATTCCCAAGCATACGTATAATGGATGGGTTTTGAAACGGCAGTGGGAGATGAGGAAGACTAACCCACAACGCAGCTGAAGGTGAATCATGATTCAAGCACAGATCAAACGTCCATCGAAGCAGAAAGAAGCGACATCCACCACATCGACGCGGAGCCCGTGACCAAGCGCAAACAAGATCTTCCTCCGAGGCAAAACGAATCATCAGTTGATTCTTGTCCAGCAACCCCACGATGACACGATCCTGCAAATCCCACTTACTGAACACGAACCTGTCAAATTCGTCAACCGATGGTCTTCGGTGATGAAAACGAGCCACCAGAGTAAGGTTAAGGAGATTCGATGCCGTCGAGAACTCCGGGAGAGAAATCGATACTTGAGGAATCCCAAGATGTAAATATGGGACCTTTGGACTCAAGGAAATCGGAGGGAAATCAGGAAAAAAAGTTAGGGTTAGAGAAGGGTACAAAATTCTCTCGCTTGTTCGTGAAACGCGGAAGAACATCCTCCCCCCACCCACTGCCAGGGAGGGGGGGAAAATCAGCGGCGTTCATGCGCTAGGGTTTGGAACCCGAGATCCATCGTTGGCGCCGTCGTCTCGCCTCGCGCTCGCCATCCCCTCCAACCAAATTTCATCCTTTGATTATCTGAAATGAAATCAGTTTTTCATTCTATTCTAGAAAAGAAGGTAATTATCTTCTCGATTCTTCTTAAAACATGAACAATGTAATATTTTTTCTTGAGAGAAATGGTGTGTTTTGAATCAGTATCATTGTCATATGATTCATGTTCATTGGATCAACTTGAGTATTAATCATTCTATTTTCCTTTTTTCCTTTCTCATTTTCCATTTCAGCCCTTTATTATTCTTTTTCAGATCATTCTTATTAAACTTTTTCACTGATGAAAATTAATTTCTAGACATGAGAACTTTGATCCCCTTTCTTGACTGGAGAGGGAATGTTCTCTAATTGGGCCGACAAGGATTGAACTGGTGCTCGATCAGCATAAGGATTCTGTTGTTGAAATGCTTCACATTGTGTTTGAAGATAATATTATTATTTACATTTCTTATAACTATAAATATTTTCCAAAATAATTTCATATTACTCTTATTCACCTTCCCGTTGTGAAGATTATTGAATATCTTCTTGCACTTTTCTTTCCTTTTTCTTTCTCTAGGAAAGTCTGTACGATTGGTTCATGTTGTACTACTTCTATTAGTTAAGCAGTTTCTAACTCAACACTTTTAAGAATTTTGGAAACATCAAAATATTTATCTTTTCTTTTCAAAACAATTTTCTTCATTCTCTCAGTCTATATACTATCTTATATTCTTATCTTCTCGACCATATCATCAGTTAGATCGTGACCAAAGTTATGATCACCTTCTTTTCATTGTTCTTTCTTTTTTTTCCGCAAGGATAAAACCTCCTTACTATATTTGGTTTTATTTTTAGACTTTTTACTGATTTGAGGATCTGAATTTTGAGAAGCTAAAACTATTGGAGATGATTCTATTTTAAGTGGTACAAATTAATTTGGTGTCTATTCTTCTACATATTTGAAGAAGAGTTTTGACTTTTCATCTACAAAAACATTTAATTTATTTATCATAATATTTTTCATCCAAGAATCTTTTAGCTCATTCAATTGTATTTTCACTGAAATATTATAAAACATCAAACGTTCAAGAATGAACTTTTTGAGAATAGATGGATACATGATAATATGAGATTTAATTTCCCTATATTTCACATTCTTGACTGTTTCAAAAATGTAACCCATGAGATTTAACTTTCTCATATTTACAAGGTAATTTGACATAAATATGTCAGAAACCTTAAGAGTTTGTGTATCCCATTTTCATTGAATTAGAAACCATTCATCCAAAGGACAATAAACTGGTTTCCTGAAAATAGATGAACTATTTTTCTTTTCTACTCATTTATAAGAAAAAGTGATTTTTCAGCTCTTTCCTTATTAAACATAGCAACGTCCTATGGTATCTTATGGGAAGGACAAAATGAGTCAATTTTAGTAGGGACATTGAGGAAATGTGATGATTGTTTTATAGACATTGCAAAATTTATATCTGACACATTAATGTTAATTATCATATCCTTATCAAAAGACGTAGTATTGTCGAATTTTCTAACCTCTTCAATAAGGATTAGAATCTACGATATGAGTTTCTCATCACAAATATGTTCCCAGCCTTGGAATAAAATAATTCTTTTGATTGTTGAGTCATAAATATCTAACAAATCTCAAGAGACTAACCTTTTTTTAATGAAATCAATTTTTGAGAAAGTCCTTGAAGACATATTGACAGGAGTATTGTAAAAAGAATGAGACATAATGTTTATTGGAAAACAATTATTGTACCGAGTCTTAAGTAGGAAGGTTGAGCTTCTCTAAGAAATATAAAGAACCAGTGTGGGTTTGTAAAGGGGATTCCTCTATTTATAGGATAATTTGGATGATCGTTGGTATTTTACAGTTGAGATTATAAGATAAATAATACAATGATAGAAAATAAAATAAGGGTTTTATTTATTTTTTTTAAAAAAATATTTTAATTTGAAAAAATGATAAATAATTACTCAAGAGAAAGGCTATAAAAAAAGAAAAGAGAATGTACCTGTATAATATTTCAAGTAATTTTTTGGTTTTATAGTATTATATAAAGTTAAAATATAATACAAAATAGAAAAGAAATAGTTGAAAAACTGAAAAAAATACAATCATACATCAAACCGATGGGAAAGAACGTTAATACGATCGGTTGTTAAACCAATGGAAAACAATCATTACCATAGGTTTTTCATTTGATGGGAAACAAAGTCAATACCATAGGTTGTCAAACTGATGGAAAACAAAGTCATTACCATAGGTTCTCAAGCCAATGGAAAAATTTCATTACCATAGGTTGTCAAGTTGATGGAAAACAAACATATTACCATAGTTTGTCAAACTGATGGAAAACAATGTCATTACCATAGGATTTCAAACCGATGAAAAACAAACCCATTACCATAGGTTTTATAACCAATTGAAAACAATGTCATTACCATAGTTATTCAAACCAATGGGCAGAATATCATACTGACAGTCCTTATTTTAAGTCGATATACAGAACCTAAAAACGAACAATGGTGAGGCCAAATTTCATAACATTTAAAAAAACAACTAATGAAACAAATAAGACGAATAGGAAGATAATATAAAATAATTATATTAATATACCAAATATAATATAGTAGTAATAAATGAAATAAGAAGAAAAATTAGGTAAATATTAAACAAAAGAAAATGTTCTCCCCCTAAGAAAAAGTGAGTTTTAATGTAAAGAGAATTGTAAAAGAGGAAAGTTGATGTGAATGATTATTTTAGTGTAATAATTTCTAGATTGTGTTTAATAAATTCAATTCTTTCGAAAGGAAATGGTTTTGAAAAAATATCATCATGTTTTTATTTTCTTCCAATGAATTGTAAAATGATATCTCTTTTTTGTGTGTAGTCCCTAAGAAATTGATGCCTAAAATATATGTGTTTTTACCTAGATTGATGTGCATGGTTTTTACTTAGATAAATGGAACTTGTGTTATCACAGAATATTTGAGTTTTAATAAAACTAATACCATAGTCTGTGAGTGTGTGTTGCATACACAACTCCTGAGGGAAATAACATCCAATCGCTACACATTCTGATTCAGTAGTGGAGAGTTCAACTGAATGTAGTTTTTTGAATGACCAAGAAACTAAATAATCTCATAGAAAATGTAAAGTTCCAGAACTACGCTTTATATATATTCTACAACCACAAAATCTGCATCTTAAAAACTTTTTAATTCAAAATCCTTTCGAGAAGAATAAAAATGGCATAAATCCAATGTTCCTTTTAAATACTGGAAAATCCATTTCAGATATTTTAAATGGTATTGTTTTGGATTTTCTTGATTTCTAGAACATAAGTATAGAGAAAACATTATGTCTGAACTACAAGTAGTTACATATAGTAGAATTCCAATCATACCTCTAAATGTTTTTTAATCAACTAGTTTCCCAGTTTCATCAAGATCAAGAGTGTTTGAGGTTCCAATGGGAGTACTAATACTTTCAGTATTATCATACCCATATTTTTTTTAGTAAGTATTTCATAAAGTTATTTTGAGATATATAAGTACCTTCTCATTTTTTGAGAAATTTGAAAATTAATAAATAATTTCAATTCCCCCATCATAATAATTTCAAACTCAGGCTTCATTAGATTCAAAAATGAATCTATTAATGACTTGTGAGTTGATCTGAAACTAATTTCATCAAAAAAAATTTGAACAATCATAATATTTTTATTTTCTTCATTTATAAAAAGTGTTGGATCAGATGTTCCTTTAATGTAATTATTTAGTAACAAACATATTTTTAACCTATCAAACCAACCTCTAGGGGCCTATTTTAGTCCATAAAGGGACTTGGCATGTTTGAAAACATATTCAGGATGTTTTGTATCTTCAGAAATAGGGGGTTAGTCTACGTAGACTACCTTATGAACATATCCATAAAGGAAAGCACAGTTGACATCCATTTTAAAGAGTTTAAAATTAAAGAATGCTGTAAAGTCTAATATAATTATAATAGATTCTCGTCTTTCTACTGGAGCATAGTATTCTTCATAGTCTATTCCTTCTTGTTGATTATAACCTTTGGCAACAAGTATAGATTTAATTCATACAATGATACCATTTTCTTTGTATTTGTTTCTGAAAACGCATTTTACTCCAATAATAGATGTATCCTTAGGTTTGTCAACTAGGTTAGATACTTTATTCCTCTATAATTCATTTAGTTCATCTTGCATTGCCTTCATCCAACCCTCATCACCTAAGGAATCACTTGGAGTTTTATGTTGAAATTGAGATTGAAACAAAAGATGTTCTATTTCATTCCATAAGGACTTTCTAGTCCATACTGGATGATTTACATTACAAATGATGTTATCACTGGGAAGATTCCTAAGAAATAACTGATTTGGAATTTGAAAAATCTACTGATCAACATAAGGTATAATGTCTTCAGGTGTAAATGTCTCAAAAACAATTTCATGAGTATTTAAAATGTTTGAATAATATTCTATAGGTTGATAATTAGTTTTAGAAAACAATTCAGAAGTAATATTTTGAGTAATTTTTAAAACAAAAGGATCTATTTCATCATGCTTAACATGTCTTGTTTCTTCAACAACACAAGTGTTTCTATTATACACTCTATAAGCCTAAGAAGTGTTGGAATAACCTAAAAACATTTCTTCATCAGATTTGGGTGAAAACTTAGGTAAGTTTTCTTTTTCATTTAATATAAATACTTTGCAACCAAATAATTTGAAGTTTGAAACTTTTGGTGCTCATCCTATCCATAACTTATAAAACATTTTATTATGAAAAGGTTGAATTAAAAATTGATTTATAGTTAAAAGGCAGTACTAACATCTTATGCCCAGAAATGTTTTTCAATTGAGTTTTCACTCAACATGGTTCTTGTTATCTATTGAAGAAATATATTTCTTCCTTCAACAACACCATTTTTATTGGGTGTTCGAGGTGAATTAAAGTTGTGTGTAATACCATTTTTAAGAATTTTTTTTTTGAAATCAGAATTCACAAATTCTTCACCATGATCACTTTGAATACTTATCGATGGTAGGATTTTCTAATTTTTAACTTTGGCAACACAATATTTAATGAAAAAAAGGGCTTATGATTTTTAGTGAGAAAATATACCCATGTAAATCTAGTATAATCATAAACTATGAAAAATAAAATGTACATGCCTCTAATACTTCCAGTTTGTGTTGGACCAAAAAGATCCATGTGCAGTAACTGTAATGAATCGGTAGTTGTGACTTCACTGATTGATTTAAAGATTTTCTTATGTTGTTTTCCATTTTTACAAGAGTCAAAAACGTTAGAAGAATCAAACCTATGCTCAGGTAGATCTCTAATAGTTATGTTCTTAGAGAGATTATATAAATTTCTAAAATTACAATGTCCTGGTATTCTATGCCATAACCATTATTGGTCTTCCATTTCACTTAGAAAAGGAAGGTCTTGGATCCTACGATATTCTAAGTTCAAATTATAAACATTCTCATGCCTTTGGGAAGATAGAATGAAGTTATCCTTGGAATTGTGAACTATAAATTTATTATTCCTAATATTTACAAGATAACCCTCATCACATAACACACTTATGATAATGATGTTTCACTTAATACCATCATCTAACAAAACATTAGAAATCAAATATTTTCCAAGGAAAATTATATTACATATACCAACAATATTTCCTTGAGCATTGTCTCTGAAGGTAACTTTTCCTCCATTAATATTGATAACTTTTTCAAAGAAGTTTCTTTTTCCAGTCATGTGCTTGGAACATCAACTATCTATGAACCATGCATTGTTGTTGTTTCTTTTTATTTTTCCAGAAATAAAAAAAATTAAACTTTTGGAATCCTAACCTTTTTGGGTCTAGAAACATTAGAATGGAAAAATTTTCAAATCCACATTTGTTTTGTAAAGTGCGTTTTGTGAAAACCCAATGATTTTTTTATCGAAGAAAAAATTATTTCCCAATGTCTACCAAATTGAAATTTACTACAGAATGGAGTAATTTGGGGAACAAAATATTTGTTACTAGTAACTAGGTATGAATGAGTACAACCAGTTATAGAACTATTCCTTAAATGATGAATTTGAGAATACATTTTATCAATCTTTTTCCTTCTAGTAGTGAATTTTGATAAAATTTTCTTAAGATAAAAAATCTCAGATTTTAGTTTGATAAAAAAATTCTTACCTTTATTTGTGTTAGTTTTAGAATTGTGTTTTTCTTATAAAATAGTTTCCTCAGAAATCATATTACTACAATCATGAAAAATTTGGGACTTTTCAAAATTTTATTTTTCAAAGTATTTAGAAATAATTTCGATCTCAAGAGTTTTAGAATCAAAATATTTAGAGAGATCTGATATTTATCTTGTTAAATTATCAATCCTAGTATTTTATTTTTCATGTTTTCTAGAAACTTTACAATTTTCATTTTCTAAGAGTTTAGAAAATCTAGAAACATCTTCATAAGAAGGTAAAGAATTATCATCCTCTGATGAGGATGTTTCTTCATCAAAATAATAATATTTTTCAGGATAATTGTTACTCAAAGACTTATTAGTAAGAGATTCAGATCCGCATACCATGGCCTTTAATCAATGATAAAGAGTTTTGGAATGGTGACCAACATTTCTGTGATTTGAGATATCACTATCAAAAGTATATTCTGAAGAATCACATCCACTAGCACTCTAGGAGTCATTTAATTTTAAGACATTCTATTTATTGGACTTCCAATCACTACAAGATAAATCTATATTTGGGACGAGTTATTTGCGACGGGAATAAACCCCGTCGCAAATGACCCGTCCCGAAAGTTATTTGCGATGGGAAAATTTCCCCATCACAAATAACCAATTATTTGCGACGGGATTTCATATCTCGTCGCAAATAGTTTGGCGCGACATGCGTACCAAACCACAGAAGAGTATTTGCTATGGTACCTATCGCAAATACCCCGTGGAGGTTAATTTGTTTTTGTGACGGGATGTCATCCCCTTGCAAAATGATTGTCGACAGGAACTATTTGCGACGGACCCCATAGCAAATAACAAATTATTTGCGACAGGATTTCGTCTCCTGTCGCAAATAGTTTGGTGCGACTTGCATGCCAAACCGCACGAATAGTATTTGCGATGGGGCGACGTCTCCCTCGCAAATAGTTTGGTGTGGCTTGCGTGCCAAACAACGCGGCTTGCGTGCCAAACCACGTGGCTTGCGTGAGTATTTACGACGGTACCCGTCGTAAATACCTGGCGGCGGTTAATATCTTTTTGCAACGGGATGTCGTCCCATCGCAAAAAGAATGTCGGCAGGAACTAATTGCGATAGGCCCCGTCACGAATACCCTTTTAACCGCCGACAATAGTTAATGCGGGCGACGGTATTTACGACAGGGCCCGTCGCAAATACCACTATTTGAGACAGTATTTAATGCGGCCGAGGGCATTTGAGTTTGTGGTTGTAAACTTTCGGGTATTGGGAACCCATAAACCGCATTTGGAAAATGGGAAAAAAAGATTTGCAGCAAAGAAAACTAATCTGACCTATATATACCCCCACCCATTTTTTTCCCAAATCACTCAGATCTTCCACTCGACCTCTCTTTATTTTTCAGTTTTAAGGGAAAAAATTACTTTAGTTGAAAATTTTTAGGCGAGAGCAATTGAAAGGCGCCAATACCTTCAAAATATCAAAGTTTAAGGTATTTATATTTTATTTTTTTATATTTATTTTATTTTTTATGTCAATTTTAATTATTGTTTGTTAGTTGTAATTAAATTAGATTTCAATTGATTTTTATTTATATTTATTTTTACTAAGAAATTGATATTGTTAGTGACAATTATAAATAATTAGTCATAATCTGTATTAATTAGATATAATTAGATATAATTAGTAATAAATAGAAATAATTAGGAATAAATAGATATAACTAGCATTAAATAGATATAATTAGCAATAAATAGATATAATTAGCAATAAATAGATATAATTAGTAATAAATAGATATAATTAGTAATAATTAGTAATAATTGGATATAATTAGTAATAATTAGATATAATAAGTAATAATTAGATATAATTAGTAATAATTAGATATAATTAGTAATAATTAGATATAATTAGTAATAAATAGATATAATTAGTGATAATTAGATATAATTAGTGATAATTAGATATAATTAGTCATAATTAGATATAATTAGTGATAATGAGATATAATTAGTCATAATTAGATATAATTAGTAATAATTAGATATAATTAGAAATAATTAGATATAAATAGTAATAATTAGATATAAATAGTAATAAATATATATAAATAGTAATAAATAGATATAAATAGTAATAAATAGATATAATTAGTAATAAATAGATATAATTTGTAATAAATAGATATAATTTATAATAAATAGATACAATTTGTAATAAATAGATATAATTTGTATTAAATAGATATAATTTGTAATAAATAGATATAATTTGTAACAAATTGTAATAATCTGTAATAAATAGTAACAATTAGTAATAATTAGATATAACTAGTAATAAATAGATATAATTAATAATAATTAGCAATAATTAGTAATAATTAGTAATAATTAGTTATAATTTGTAATAATTAGTAATAATTATAAATAATTAGTAGTAATTAGTAATAATTAGATATAATTAGTAATAAATAGATATAATTAGTAATAATAGTAATAATTAGTAATAATTAGTAATAATTAGTAATAATTAGTAATAATTATTAATAATTAGTAATAATTATATATAAATAGTAATAAATAGATATAATTAGTAATAATTAGTAATAATTAGTAACATTTACTAACAATTAGTAATAATTAGTAATAATTAGTAATAATTAGTAATAATTAGTAATAATTAGTAATAATTGGTAATAATTAGTAATAATTAGTAATAATTAGTAATAATTAGTAATAATTAGTAATAATTTGTAATAAATTGTAATCATTTATAATAATTAGTGATAATTAGTAATAATTAGTAATGATTAGGTATAATTAGTAATAATTAGAAATAATTAGTAATAATTAGTAATAATTAGTAATAATTAGTAATAATTAGTAATAATTAGTAATAATTTGTAATAATTAGAAATAATTAGTAATAATTAGTAATAATTAGTAATAATTAGTAATAATTAGTAATAATTAGTAATAATTAGTAATAATTAGTAATAATTTGTAATAATTAGTAATATTTAGTTATAAAAAAAATTATATTATCAATATTTACAAAAAAACAATATTAATATTATTAAAATAATAAAAATTTTATAAAATATTAAAATTATCAATATTCGCAACATGATTTTCTCTATTCTTAGCATGTTCAAATATCAAAGGGTCGCCAATTGTCACGTCACGTCAATAAAAAGTTTGTGTATGCCATGTCTAATGTAAAATCTATAATTGTCCTTGCATTATTGATCACCTCATAAGTAGTGTTGCAATAGGACAATCCAAGTCATGCCCTTCTCATCTATAAGAATTATCTCACATTACCCTTTACATAGACCATTCTTCCTTGAAAATTTATGGGAAAGATACTGATATCCCCTCAAATTTTTAAGGAAGAATAATCTATGTAAAGGGTCATGTGAGATGATTCTTAGAGACGAGAACACCATTACTTTGGTCCTCCTATTGAAACACTATTTGCGAGGTGATCAACCATTCAAGTACGATTATAGAGTTTACATTGGATATGGCTGATACAAACTTTTTATTGCGCATGACATAATAATTGATGACCCTTTGAGATTTGAAGATGTTAAGAATAAAGAAATGTCTGTTGCGAATATTGATAATTTTAATATTTTATAAATTTTTTATTATTTTAATAATATTAATATTTCTTTTTCATAAATATTGATAATATTTTTTTATTGGTAATAATTAGAAAACAAAATCTGCTTGGATAATGAAGGGAAAATTTGTAATCATCTCCACAACGATGATTACCAAATTTCCTTTAATTATTCCAGCAGTTTTTATTTTTCTAAGTATTCCTAAGTATTTCTAAATTAGTAATAAATTGTAAAAATTAGTAAAAATTAGTAATAAATTGTAATAATTAGTAATAAATTGTAATAATTAGTAATAATTAGTAATATTTATTAAGAATTAGTAATAATTAGTAATAATCAGTAATAATTTGTAATAATTAGCAATAATTAGGAATAATTAAGAATAATTAGTAGTAATTATCAATAATTAGTGTGATAAAGATGCAATTAAATGAGCCGTCAATCCACTGGAAATTGTGTCACCCTTAATTAATAGTAATTATTAAGTAGTTGTAATTATTTATCTTCTTTTTTCAGAGAGTGTTTTTATAATTTCAAATTATTCAAAAACAGTGATGATTTTATATTTTATGTAGAAAAATTTGGAACAAGGAATTCGACATCAGACATTATTAGATGATTGAGCCTAGATAAATCAACACAAGAATACAAATGTTTCAGGTTTAAATCCTGTATATATTGAGGGTGCTGAAGATTTATTAGAATTTGCATCATCAAAACCAGAATATTTTTCAGAAGGTACAATTAAGTGTCCCTGTCAAAAATGAGCTCTAAGAACATTTGACACATTTGACAAGGTTGGGGGACATCTCTTGCGGTTTGGTTTCCAACCAGATTATTTTTTTGGTATCAACATGGTGAATGTAGTTCCAAAGAAGATCTTAATAACTTGATTCTAGGTCCTTCATGGTTTCAAAATTTAGTACATGATGTTTCCGGTCCATCTGTGCAACAAACTAAAACTCACGATGATATTAATTTAAATCTTGAGTTGGCACCATCTTAATTTTATGAATTGTTGAGGTCTGCTGAGGATGCATTATATCCTGGTTGCAAGATAAGAAAATAAGAAGCGGTTGCAAAAATTTTGGCTATTAAATTAGATAATGCAATGTCAAAAAACTGTTTTGATCAGATATTTTCTTTGTTTAAAACACTACAACTTGAAGGAAATGTGCTTCTTGTAAATTACTATGAGAACAAGTGGCTGATTCGTAATCTGGGCCTTAGTTGTCGGAAGATTCATCCATGTCCAAATGATTGCATCTTATATTCTGGTGAAAATGATTCATTGGACATTTGTCCCACATGTGGACAATTGAGGTTTAAAGAAGCTCAACCAGGAAAGTCTAGATCGATTACAGTAAAACAGTTGAGATATTCCCCCCTTACACCCAGGTTGTAGCATTTATTTATGTCTCATAACATAGCGTCAATGATGTCATGACACAAAACCAATATTTCAACTGATAAAATCTTGAATCATCCATTTGATGGTGATTCATGGAAACATTTTGACCATCTGCATCCGTCTTTTACTATAGAATCCTGAAACGTGTGATTGAGTCTTTGTACTGACGGTTTCTGTCCATTTGGTTCTTATGGTAGTCAGTATTTATATTGGCTTGTCTTTATAACTCCGTACAATTTGCCTCCATGGATGTTGATGAAGAAGCCTTATAACCTTTTGACTCTATTAATCCCTGGACATCTGAAAAAGAATATTGATGTTTATTTGAAACCATTGATTGATGAGTTAAATGCATTGTTGAGTGATGATGTTAATACATATGATGTCACTGCGAAATAAAATTTCATATTAAAAGATGCATTGATGTGGACGATTAGTGACTTTCCAGCACATGACATGTTATCTGCTTGGAGTACACACGGTCCGAAATCATGTCCTTACTGTATGAAACATAACAAAGACTTTATGCTCGTCAATGGATAAAAACCTTGTTATTTTTATTGTCATCGTATATTTCTTCCAACTGATCATCATTTTCAGAGGAACAAATCTAATTTCAGAGATGGTACAACTGAAAGAGATGAGACTCAAAAGACGATCTTAGGTATAGAGTTCAAATCAGTTGTATTTTCATTACCCCCCATGACGTTTGGACCAATAGTAAACCAACAGAAAATTCATGGATTTGGGAAAGAACATAATTGGATAAAACGAATCATTTTTTGGGATCTTCCGTATTGGTCTGATTTGTTGGTCTACCACATGTTGGATGTTATGCATATTGAGAAGAACTGTTTTGATAATTTATTTCATATAGTTTTGGATACACAAGGTAAGACCAAAGATACGGTAAAGGCACGATTAGATCTTGCCCAAATATGCAGGCAACGAGAACTTGAACTATTTGAAAATGTCAGATCACAGAGGTTAATGAAGCCAAAAGCAGTTTATACAGTGTCCAAAGAGATTCGCTTATTATTTTTTCAGTGGATTGCATATTTGAGACTTCCAGATGGCCATGCTTCCAATTTGGGAAGATGCGTTAAGAATGGTTATATTACTGGATTAAAAATTCATGTTTTTCATTTTATAATGTAAAAACTTATCCCGATTGGATTCAGAGGTTTGTTGAATTCTATAATTTGTTATTCGATAACAGAAATATCATATTTTTTTTAGAGACATTTGTGCAGCGACAACAGACTACGATGTGCTAAGCGAACTAGAGTAAGGTGTTTCTGTAATTATAGGTAAACTGGAAAAAATATTTCCGCTGACTTTCATTGACTCAATGGAACATTTGGTATTAAATTTTACACATGAAGCTAAATGTGGAGGTCCAGAACAGTTTTGATGGATGTACCAATTCGAGAGATGCATGCAGAAATTGAAGAAAACAAATATGTAACAATGCATCAGTTGAAGGCTCAATTGCTGAATCTTATTTACAAGATGAAATTTATTTTTTAGGCTCTCATTATTTTGAATAACAATATCCCTCAAACCACAATCACATGTGATGAAACAAGAGAAATGTTAATGATGAAATGGACAATCAATTAACAGTTTTAATCATCCAAAGCTTGGTTTCAGTGGAGTTCATGAATGATGGCTTTCAAATGTTGAACATTACAGAGCTCATACAGACATTCTGCTCAACTGTGAAGAAATGTAATCATTTTTCATGTGAGTGCTTATATCACTTATTATAAAATTTATGTTACTGTATTTAAACTTATTTTATATGTATGTTATATGTTAATCATATCAAGAAACAAATTCCACATATTACAACAACTGCTCTTGAAGAATACAGAATTTTTTTCTCAATGGTTTCAAAAACTGGTAACATAAATTATTGATGGTTTAATTTCAATTCTGTTTATTATTTATTATATTGATAATTGTTTTAAAAATTTTCGGGTGTGTCAATATGCTGATAAAATTTATAAGCGGCTGTGTATATTGTGTAACCCAGCATAAAAAATAGTTAAATCTTATAATTCATAGGTGGTGAATGGTTTTTGAATTTATACACATGTATACAGGGAATTAAAAAAAATGAACAGTGGAGTTTTCTTGAGAGGATCACATCACAGAGAAAATGAAGTTGAATTTTAGAGAATTTTGGAAGAAATTATTGAGCAGTGTTATCTAGGATAGAATTACATAACAATGTTTAAATTTCGGTGGTTGGATACTGAGAGAGGCTTACATGTTCATCCGACTCATGGAATCGTCAATATTAAATATAAAATACTTCTTGTAGTAAATGAACCATTTTTACTAGATCAACAGTCACATAAAAATTATTTTGCGAAGTACTGTGCTACTTCAAGATACTTGAGCGATTGGTGGAGCATAATAAAAATGAAATCTCGGGAAAATCAGTTTACCCAAAATGAATGTGGTTTTCCTGAAGTGGAAGGAATTGAAATTTTTTAGTAGACCGCTCAAAATCCATCTGATTCACAAAGAGACGTGAATATCGATGATAACACCCCACAATTAAGGATCGATGGTGATGAAGATGTTAATGATGTTACAAATGAATTTTAAATGACAAGAGATCCTGAAACTGAAACTCATATGGATATTGATGATGCTGAGGAGGAAGATGAAGACATTGACATTGAAAGCTATGGAGAAGAGGATGAATATGAACATTGACACAGTTAAATGTTGGTTATAATCATAAGTAATATATATCTATATATAATATTTATTTTCAATTATCTTTTAACAATAATCATTTTGTGTTTCAGATGGACTCTGATATATTGCATGAGATTGAGGAGGATGAGCTACCTTTGGATGATGGGGATGTTGGATCATATGACACTGAGCATAATGGCGGTTTAGGGGGTACATAGTGGGGGTGCGGTCTTGCATGACTGAGGATTCATGACCCTATCCCCGAGCGACGTCTACATCTTCATTTTGATCCACACACACAGAGGTATGGTAACCAATATATTTTTGTTAGCTTTCATTAATTTATTTATATATATACTAATTGTTTGATTATTTATTCCTTTTTCACAGTTTTGTGCATGTAGATATTAGACAGGGGAGCGCTATCTTGAGCAATTATTTTTCTCACCCATGGATCAAATGGGAACAGATTCCTGTTAATGGGCGACGTGACATGTTCCATCATTGGATGGTACGTAAATAAATAATATATTTTTTTTGAAATTTATTTTATTAACAACTTGATATTATAAATTATTTGTAGGATTTATGGTATCCTATTCATGATAGCATGCACAATACTATCCACGCGGCATGGTAGGTTTCTATACCTGACCATTTCTGTCAATTTTTTCATGATTTGAGAAGGGAAACCATTAACAAAGTAGGAGTGACAGAATTTGATGAGTCGTGTAGAGCCCACCGACCAGAGTACATTTCATCTCACGTTTGGTATGGATTATGTTTACACTGGTTGTGTGGTGGATTTCAGAGGAGATCTTCAGTGGGACGACAGAACCGGGGGAGACATGAGGTGATGCATCGAGCCAGTAGTCATACATTGAGTTCGCATAGAGAGCATTTGGTTTTTATATTTTTTAAATATTTTATATAAATTTAAATATAAACAGTTTATTTTTTATTTCTGTTGGAAGTTGAGTATCCCAATATTACGGAGATCGATGTTTATCGGAGAATGTACAGTGATCTAGCTACTGGAGAGATTAGAGGTGATCGCCAGCGTCAGGTTGTGGTTAGTATTATTTTTTCAGTTTGACAATTAACTGTCTATAATATTTTCACAATTTTAATTTTAAATTGGAATTGGAGGAGTCATATAAGGTTACGTCCTCTTAGATATAGGCTACGGGTCAGGACGAGATGACTGAGTAGACCAGTGCTCACCATTTCGATGAGGTGGCATAGATGAAGGCAACTCAGTATGGATTTGATAAGGGCATAGTAGTTGGTATCATCTCTCATTTTACTCCTGGTACTTATTATGGTCCTGCTGCGATGTCAGCGCCTAGCTCAAGAGAAGCTCGTGTGGAGGCATCATCTTCTGGCTCACAGTATCAGGAGCAGTTGTGAGCTCAGGATGAGCTTATAAAGACTTTGCAGAAGTAGCAAGAAGAGATGTGTCGGCGGTAGCGGCAACAGGAGTTGCATTATGAGGAGCATATGCATCGATGGTAGCAGCAACAGCATGGGTAGGAGGCTCATCGATGGCTACAACACCATCACAAGAAGATGGAGTACATGCTCCTTCTGACTTGTAGTTTAGGGATTGAGTTGCCTTTACAAGCATCCTTTCAGCTCCTCCACCTCATCAAGAAGACGACCCCCCTGTGATTTTCTTTATGTTACAAATATTTGAGTTTAACATTGTAATATAAATTATTTACATTTTCTGTCTTTTATATTAGTGCAAATATTACATAATTAATTTTTTAATTTTTTAATATTTTTTTAATATATTTTTGTGAATATTGAGAATTTTAATATTTTTTATTTTATTATTATTTTAATAATAGTAATATTATTTTTTCATTAATCTTCATTTTATTAAATATTATTTTTTAAAATTTAATTTATTATTTGCGATGGGACCTTTTGTGGCGGGGTACCGTCTCAAATAGTATAACTAATATATATTTTAAAAACATATTTGTGACGAGACTACTTGCCCGTCAAAAACACTATTTGCGATTGACCCATCGTAAAAACGTTTATGTATATATAATACATATAATCAGAGACTTATTTGTGATGGGCCCATCGAAAATAATGCTATTTGTGACAGTGTTTTCTACAACGGGCTATTTGCGATGAGACCCCATCACTAAAGCCTATTTGGGATGAGATCCCATTGCAAATAACCCTTCGAAAATACCATGAATTATAGTTGTGAGTATTTATTATTATTCTTTTCAGAATGTCTTTCCTTTCTATCCTTTCATTTCAGCATATGGAAATTAGGTCAAATGTGTCCCCTCTTTTACATTCATAACAAGTGACTTCAGAATCATTATTGTCCTTGTTACTTTTGGAAGTTTTTTATAACTATATTTGAAATATGTCATTCCAAATATTTTAATCATTCTTCTAGAATGATTCTCAAGATCATTCAATGATTGCTCAGTATCACTAGAATCTGATAAGACTTCCACCATCCTCTTTCATGACTTAGTTTTCAAAGGAGATTGAGGCTTGGTAGGATTTGATGTAGTATATAATGCTACTCCACCATTCTTATTTTTCACTTTATCTGCGTATCTCTTAAGTATTCATTCAAATTATAGTAGAGTTCCAAATATATCATCAAGACTAAGATGAGTAATCTTTTTAGATTCATCAAATATAGTCCTCTTGGATTCCCATTAATTTGGAATAATATTTATGATCTTTTCAACAAGAACTTCATATTCTAAATTTTTCTCTCCCATATATTGATAACTATTAACATTTGTTATAAATATTAGTTTCACCTTAACCAAAGGTTCACCATAAATAAATTAAAAATCTTGATAGTCATCTCTTAACGTAGCTCTTCTTGTTTAAAAAACTATAGCAGTACCAAAATGTGTAACCTCCAATTTATTCCTTATACTATTTTCCGAATTATATGAAAAGAGTTGAGTGTAAATTTTTCTGGTCATATAACAAAACAAATTTTTTCATATGATATACTTTAGCTGACATTCATGTTTTTAATCAGAAGTAAAAGTCTTGACTTATTTCTTAGGAATCTTATAATCACTAGTGACCATAAAAAAATTATCTACACCATTATTTATGATAAAAGTCTTCATCCAATCTCTCTAATATTCAAAATCATTACCATAAAAAGTAGGTGGCCTTGTAGGATTAATATTTTCAATTAAACCAACATTCATCTTGGCTTCCATCATAAAGAACTAAAATTCCTTTTCCATAAATACAAGTTATTGTATAAAACTGAAAACAATGTAAATAAAATATACAATGCAGTGAAAAAACCTTTTCTGATACCAATTGTTGGATCGAAATGGATATGAGATGGAAAAAATACAAGAGGGGGGTGAATTGTATATTAAATTTTTGTTAAAAAAAATTAAGTTTCTTATTTCAATATTATTAAAAAAATTCACAAATCATATTTTAGAGGAAAACAAATGATATAACTGACTCCTGGTCCGATGAAATAATTTGATACCATAGGATATGAGAAAATTTTATTGGATTGAATACAAATATCACAGTAATAAAAATTGAAAATGATTCTAACATATAGCATATAGAATCAATACTAAAATTATAAGTAGTAATTAATACAATTATAAGAGAATACAAATAAAATGAAAAATATAAAAGGATTATGTTTCCATTAAAATTTGCAGTTGAAAAGTAAAAGGTATTACAATTCTTTTATCCCAAAGAGTAGGGTATCCTTTCACCTAGGATAATAGGTCTATCTCACCAACACTAGTAAGCCCTTGATACAATGATCATCACGTCCGTCTTGATATACCTGCAAGCCCTTGATCTTACAGGTAATAAGAACCTCTGTCTTTCCAACACTTGAAAGCCCTAGATATGATGATTGGTCGCACCGTATGCCTATCCTTGGGATCCCTCAATCATAATCACCTGATCAAACACACAAATCAAAAAAAATAACATACTGAAATAAAAAAATAAGAATGATCCGTTCACGTTTTTTAATTTCAAGGATTTCACAGAAGCCTGAGAGAAGTCACACAATCACTCTCTATAACATGAAATTAGCTGAAGTTTCCCATTTTTTTCTCTATATCCAATGACCTCCTATTTGTAGGCCTTAGGATCCAATAGTAATATTTATGTGGAAAAGTCAAATGGACTTGGACACATGGCATCGTAACGGTAATATTGAAATAGAGAACACGACATCATTTTGATTAGTTTAAAACTAAATCCAAGACATCGTTTTTTTAAACTAAATATATTTGAAAATGATAACATGAAGAAGATTGATATAAAACATGTGTTTTGAAAAAATAATGAAAAAATTCATGTCATAAAAATAACACATGAGTATGATTAATATTGCATAGTGTAAAAAACTATTATGATGAAAATTGGGTATGATGCATAGTGTGAGTATGATGAATAGAGTGAGTACGATGGATATAGTCAATACGATAGACAGAATCATTATAATAGACAAAGTCATTAGGATAGACAGAGTCTATATGATATACAAAATCATTATAGTAGACCAAGTCAATATGATATATAGAGTCATTACGATAGATAGAAAACCCATTTTCAATGTAAGCCAATTTTAGAATTGAATCTTGAAATTTTGGATTTACAAAAAAAGACATAAAAGACAAAATAAGACTTTTGACTAAATAATTGGAACAAATTTTAGCATAATTAAAAATATACCCCCCATAAATTAAACTCAATAATGTATTCATTATGAAATTTAAAGAGTAGGAACACTAAATATGGTAAAAGTTAAAAAATATTTTCAACTTAGTAGTGAATGAGTCATGTTTAGGGTTACAAGAAAGTTCAAAAATTCTTTTTACACACAAACACATTCACAACATGAAAAATTGATTCCCCCTAGTTACAACTAATAAAATCAAGTACACTAACAAAAATCTTATGATAGGATTCATGATACACTTTGAATTAAAAAAAAGGCAATCACTAAAAAACCAAGAAGACTATGAAAAAAAGAAATTTAGCTATCAAATAGTAAAATATAGTAGCACTGGAAAACATAATTTAAACAATAAATTCAGAATGTATACGAAAATAAATATCAACTCTATATAATTTATAACACCCCACATATTAAGAAGTAGATGAAGTAAAATTATACAATATAGTGCCTAATTTTTACCAAAACTCCCATAGAATAAATCATCAACATTTGAATTTTTTAAAAAAGAAACTTCCCATTTTGGAACTTTGAATAATTCCTCTAGTATTCCAAAATTTATATTCCATATAATGGAGAATGTATAAGTAAATTTCTAGAATTTAATGTTCAGAATGAAGAATAAGCAGAGAAAAGATTTAGGTAAGTGATATCCAATTTTTTACAGAAAAGCATCTCCATTATGATGGATTCACACACGACCTCTTCTAGGAAAGTACCAAAAGAAGAGAAAGGAATATTATTAAATTAATTACTGAAAATTAAACAAAAAAATGCCAAGAAAAAACTGGGTGTTTTATGTGAAAATAGAGAATAAAAAATAGCTCAGTAGAATAAATTTAGTCAAATAATCATAAAAATGAGAAGCCCAAGAAATATATGGGTTTCCACCCCTAAAATGCTAAATTTTAAGTCCCCACACAGAAATTATCCTATATAGTGTTTTATCTATGATCATTAATTGGTTAAGTATTATTAATAATTTATTTCTTGGTATTTTTTTGTAAAATTAATCACGTTCACTCAAAACATCATTTAATTAAATAACATGAAAAATTGTCTCAAAAAGTAAAAAATTATAGGAGTAATCATCCTTCCACAATAAAATGGAGGAATAAAATTTTAATACATAGAAACATGAAAAATGTAAGAAATATAATAACTATAGTAAAAAAATGACATCCCCACATACTTTCTCCCCCATGCTCACCCCAAAAACATGATACAATAACAGTTTCAGAATAAGGGTTGAGGTTACTCTAACATATTCACTATGATTATAAGGCTGGTTCTATGAAACAACTAAGTTAGGTAAAATGGGGGAAGATTACTCCAAGTCATCTTAGAACTTCTCAATGTCATAGACAATAAATTCATCATCAGAAGAATGCAATGAATCCTGTGTAGGATTAATGTCGACATCAAGTAAAATTTCTTGAAATAACTCTAATTATCATAATAAAAAACTCAAATTGAACCATTAGATGAAAAAAACTAACTACATACACATTATCATCTTTAAAACACTCATTTTTACTATAAAACCAATATTAATAGACTCCCACATATCATTTTTCAAAGGATATGAAGTTGAACTAGTTTTTGGAATAAGGGAGGGATGCAAATTTTGATCAAATATATGAGAAACACTTTCAACTTGAACATTTGAGTGTGGATGAACTGCTTTATAGACTATAGAAATGTATTTAATATTTTGGTTCTTAATTATACTCATCCTTTCTATCTTATTTTTGGACTCTATTTCAAAAAATTGATATCTAAAATGTTCATTAATAGTCTCTTTAATTAAATCCTTATACGGGTGATGAGTATCCTTCCTAATCTATACTATAAAAACTTATTCCGCCATATTTAACATTTTGAAGCTTATAATAAGAGGAGACTCCTAAAAAACATGGATCTATTCCTAATCCTCACTAGCTTGTAGAGTTAATTCTCATATTTTAATATCAATGGTATCCCTATAAGTGTCTATGAATAGTATACATAAAAATAATATATCATTATTATCAAATTTTATTTCATGTATAAGGAACTAGGTATGAAATTACAGCATTCCTGTATCAACTAATAAGTCATCTACCCTTCCATAATGGTATGAATGTAACCTAGTAGCTAATTGTAGTGAAACATATGTTAGTTTTATATATTTAATACCAAAATTTATGAGTAAGGGGTTTGGAACAAGGAAAATAATCACACCATAGTCACAAAGGAACCGAATATCCTTAATACCACTAATATTAGGTGAAATTTAAAAGGATCTTGGGGCATTCAATTTGGTAGGTATACATATTTTTACTATAGAACTACACTCCTTATTAAGATTAATAGTTGAAATATCTCCCCAATCCCTCTTGTTGTCCAAAAATATAATAGGAATTTTACATATGATGGGATCTTGATTAAGGCTTATACAAAAGAAATATTAACATTAAATGTAAATACCCTGAACTCAATATCCTGATGTTAGTGTCTTAATTCAATATATTATAATAAGATGAAATGAATTACATCCCAAGAGACTGAGTATATTATTAATATTAGTAAACTATATGCATACACGATTTTCAAAAACATTTAAAAACTCAAATTACAACATATTTTTTAAGAATAATATTATTCCCTATAGCCTGTCATTTCATAAAAATTATAATAAACTTCCCGAATTCATAGGGGAAAAAATATAAAAAAGGTGTCCACACAAATTCTCAGTAATGGTTATGTTAAATGGAAGTTATAGTGAATCAATAAGCATAATCAATTTGGAAAGGTAAATAACTGAGCACACATTCCGTTTAAATAAATTGATAAGAAAAAATAAATATGGAATTTTAAATAACTCAAAACACATAACATTTAATCAATTAACTGAGAATTAAATGCATCTAAGGATATTTTTCATAGTGAGAATCCTCTGGATAATAATAATTGAATTATGAATGAAGATAATGATTAATTATAAGACGTCATGTATCTGAAACATAAACCACTACCATCAAGATATTTAATGAGATAGTTTAATGTTTATGGGTAAATACCCATGTAATGCATTCTGAACTAATTCTCCCCATGAGACCACTAATGCATTAAGGGGTTATATATAACATGGCTCCACCCATATATGCCAGTCCAAAGCATTACTCATATATCGAGTAATTGAATTAATTAATAAACAATGTGCCCTATCATCAAATATCTACATTGAATAAAATACATGGATTTATAAATATTTACAAAATTAATCAAATAACATTCAAAGTAAACATGTAACAACCCAATGTTTCATTAATGGAAATCCCTCTCGATCTAATTAAATGTATGTTTTTGTAAAATGATTATATAAAATGAAAACTTCTTTGGTTTTATGTTAATAATTACAACCATTACATTTATAGTCATTGAATAGTGATCACATGATTAGTATAAATATAAGGCTTTAACAATCCCAATTTACTCAGACAATGGAAGCAATGGAATCATCCAGTAGAATTACTCCATACGAAGCCCATTTTTTAGAGCTCGGAAAAGAGGTGGTGTCTTTGGGATTCACTCTTGACCAAGCCCAAGCTGAGCTTCATCATGTCAATCTCAAACATGACCATCTACGAGAAACCTAGAAGTTGATAGTGATTACCACTCGAGCGATGTTAGCTGAGCCACACCAAGAGTCTTTTACCATCACACACCTTACCCTTACATCTTATGTGGCTATTTTAAGGGGTTATGTAAAAAATCTCTAGTATTATGTTCATTTAAATTATTTTTGTATATAATAATGAATATAATTTCTTGTCATTATTGATACATTGTAAATAGTTTTTAAAATAAAAATAGTGTTTTTAGTTATTATTTAATTTAGAATTATAATTTATTAAAGTAAGGGATTTTTGAATTAAATAATATTTTAATAAAATAATAATATTATTAATAAATTAATTTTATTAAATATAAATAATCTTATAATTTTATGAATGCAATTGTAATTTTTATGAAGGTTTGAAAGCCATTTTGGTCAAAACCTGTGAATTTTCGATAAATGTCGGTTTTTATTTTAAAAATGAAAATTAACATATTTAGAAAAATATTTAGATAAAATAAATGTTATTTCTGGAATCAGGACGTCGAAATTATCCAACAGTTAATTTTTCATAATTTTCAGAGACAGTCAAATTTTTGGGTAAAAATTAAATACCGTTTAAATATATAATGTGTTTTATGACATCATAATCACCCAATAGTGATGTAATAAAATATTATAAGCTTTATTTTCGGCCAATATATGCTTTAACATTAAAATAATATGATTTTGGGTTTGTTTGACTTATTTTACAAATCATTAATGGACCCCTCAAGACTTATTAAACATCTTGTCTTTTTAAATTATTTTCCATGGGAGTGTGAATCACCTCCACATAAGCAACCCCATTATTTTAAGAAGTTCAGACATTGGCCTTATATAATATTTTTTTCCTCTCCCTTTTTCCAAAAACCATGGGCAAAAACCATGATCTGATTTGTGGTTTGGATTAGTTTAATGAAAGGGGTCCCAAACCTAAATAATAAAGAATTCACTCACCTTTCATATATAAACCCACCCAAGCTCCCACATCCTCCTCACTGAAAGCCTTTGTAGTTCATACAACCTTTTACCTACTCTCTATAAAATCCTCCAAGGTGCCCCGAGCTCCCAAGAAGCCTCTCTCAAGCCTCTCTCAAGCCTTTGGAAGCACACTTTCAAGTAAGGGTTTTTCTTCCTTTCATTTTTTTGTCCAATTTTCTCAATATTGTTATTCCCTTTTAACTTCAATTATAAATGATGGGGTATGGTTTCACACCTCCCCCATAATGCCCTCTTATTTTTTTGAATGATGGGATACCCCTTTATCTCTCATTAAAATCCTCCCATGTACATTCGTTACTATGCCGAAATTCTGAAAGGAACTTCTCTCTCCTCATTTATATTCAAGCAATACTTTTGTACCATGAATCTAAATTCCATTACAATTGTTGGGAAATGTATCTATATTACCCCCTTACTATCCATTTCATTTAGATATGATGAGACACCCCTTTCTCTTTCATCAACCTTTTTTATGAATTCTTATATCACGACGTTACGCTGCCGAAAATGCACCGATTTTCTAAGACAATGCCATTGTGTAGTGAATACCATGCCCAATTCTCCATCAAGGGTATTCACCTTAATGAACATTTACTTATTTATTATAAAGTTTCATTCCACATTCCTTTGTTGTGGAATAAATTAGTATGTTTTATGAATCCATGTTTTAAGATCCATGTGGCACACTTATGCATGAAATGAAATGTTTATGAAGGGTGTGCCCTTATAGCACTCCAATGCATTGGGTAAAGTATAGTATCATGATACGCCAGGTGCAATAAATGTTGACTCATGATAATTCATGTTCAACAGGGGTTTACTTGTGCTTCATGTGCAATGAGGATTTACTCATGCTCCATGTGCAATGAGCCTTGGAACACGTTAATTCCATGTTAAGGGTTGTTGCCACATTTCCATGTTATGATTTCCATGCTTTATCATGCCTTTATGTTCATGTTTCTATTGTGCTCTATTGATATGCCTATTTCATAAAATGTATTGTACTCCTCATGTATTCTATGTTTATTCCCTTACTTGGCTTTATAGCTCACCTCTTTTCTAATGCATGTCCTCATGTTATCCCATGAAATGCTAAGTACGAGGGAATGTAGTGGTAATGTAAAGGATGTTTTCAATAAAGATGTTGTATATCATGTTTTATGTTGTTATGTAATGATTCTAATCACCAAAGAAACTATACCTCTTGATCATCCATGTGGTATCTAGTGAATAATTTATGTAATAAAACATGTTTATGTTTGTAATAAAAGTAGGGTTGTCATAGTTGGTATCAAAGGATAGGTTTAGTTATTTTTGAGATTAAGATTAGAAAACCCAAGTAAAGCCTTAGAGACAAGACTAAGTATAATAAAAACATCCCTATGTTTTGGTAAGTACTGAGTAAGTGGTTTATCAAACAAATAGATCCCTATCTGGATACGAGCAGGTAGAGGTGTCTCTGGCACAGATGTATCCTAGGGGTAAAACCCAAAAACACCAATTTGAGCTAGAATCGAACGAGAACTGGTGCACGACAATGGGCCTTGATGCACTCTTGTTTATGACACTCCCGGGGGATATGTTTTGATAAATTCACAAGCTTAGTATGAACCCTTATTAAAGGAAAAAAAATGCCCCTAAGAATATATGTTAGAAAGTAGATCATGAAAAGCCTAGATTGAAGCCTATAGACTCATGAGTTAAGGAATTAAAAGTTTATTTATAAGTCAGAAACTTTTGACTTTGGATTACCCTTTATGTGTCACCCCCTAACTTTCCTTTTATTCCAGCCAATGGCCGATAATAGGAGGACTCGGGCTAACAACCGATGTAAAGATCAGTGTGATGATTGTACTAATGAGATGCCCAATCCAATGGGAGTGGGAATCACGAACTTTGTCACGCTTCCCTCTCAGCTTACTCAAGCTTTGAATAGAAACACGGGTCATGAGGAACATCCAAACCCCCCTAAGAAGGAACAAGTCACTATCGAGAGCTTCATGAGACAAATGACTCCTACTTTTAGTGGATCATCTGATCCCACCATCGTTGAACAATTGATCAAATCCATTGAAAAGATCTTCTCCATCCTTCATTGTTCTGAACAAGAGAAGGTTCTCCTGGTGGATTATCGTATGGAGGCTGAAGCTAATCAATGGTGGACATTGATCAAAAATACGTAGCCTGAGGAGGAGATCGAGGCATTGGAATAGAAGGATTTCTAGAAGATGTTTTTTGAAAAATATTTTCCGTGCACCCTCCAACTTAATATGGAAAGGGACTTCCATTCCCTCTAAAAAAAGAAAAAGAATCTGTTGGAGGGTACGAGGAAAACATCACAAGGCTTGCACGATACGCTTTCGGCTTTGTCGTTACCCCCGAATGGAAGGTTGAACGCTTCTTTGGTGGGCTGATTGCTAGCATGCGGAAAGCATTAGCGATCCGTGACTTCGACTGTTATGAGGAAATTGTCTGATGTTCCCTCATGGTCGAAATGGATATCAGGGAATCACATGGGTATCATCGGGACAAGAAGCGTAAGGTAGACTTTAATGTTGGCGGTCTGATGGATAAATCCAATGGTGCTAAGAAGATCCAGCACCCCACTTTCCAAAAGTGTGGAAAGAAGCACCCTGGAAATTGCCTCAAGGGGATGAGTAAATGCTTTAGGTGTGGAAGAGAAGTGCACCTAGTTGTTAACTGTCAGTAAGAAAGATCTGCAGCTGCGATAGAGGAGAGGAACACTCCATTCGAACCGCAACAGGTTGTTCGTCGCTACAACTACAAATAATCGGGGCATCTTAAAAATAAGTTCCCTAATCCAAAGGTCTTCTGAGGCAACCAACAACATACAAGGCAGTAGGAAAGAGATTTTTCCCTCACTTTTGCCGGAGTGAACCTCGACAACGAAGTGGTGATAGGTACGCTAGTTATTCATTCAAGAATAGCAAACATACTTTTTGATTCAGGTTCTACACATTCTTTTATATCTCGAATGTTTAGTAAAACAATCTCAGCACCACCAAAAATCATGGAAGTGAAGATGTCGGTGAGTACGCAAAATGGGGAAATCATTGCATCCCATGAATATAACTCCTACCCTTTCCTAATCTGTGGATTGAATTTCCCGAAAAACCTCATCTTACTCCCTCTAGTGTAATTTGATGCAATTTCTTGGCATGGATTGTCTTTCATTATATAGAGCCAATATAAATTGTTGGGAGAGGGAAATCACACTCCAAATGGAGAATCGACCTTAGATTCATTAAAAGTGTAAGGAGGAAGATGAATCTGTTTTAGCTCCATCATCTCAAGAATGGATATTACTCCCCTATGAGCACGCGTATCTGGCTCAGATGATTGAGTCCAAGGAAGAAACCATCCTTGAAGAAATGCCTATTATGAGGGAATTTGATAAAGTGTTTCCTGAGGAACTGCATGGTCTTCCTCCAAGAAGAGACTTTGAATTCTCAATTGAACTTATACCTGGGGTAATAACAATATCCAAGACTCTATATAGAATGGCTGTTGTTGAGCTTGAAGAACTTAAGAAACAACTATAGGAAAATATGGATAAAGGGTTTATATGCCCAAGTACTTCACCATGGGGTGCACCGGTCCTCTTCATCAAGAAGAAGGATGGGTCAATGCGGATTTGCATTGATTATCGTGAACATAAAAAAATCATGATAAAGAACAAGTATCCTCTTCCATGAATTGATGAATAGTTCGATCAGCTATGAGGAGAACAATACTTCTCCACAGTAGATGTGCGGTCGGGATATTATCAAGTAAGGGTGAAGAAAGAAGTTATCCCCAAGATTGCTTTTCGTATAAGATACGGGCACTATGAATTCATAGTAATGCCTTTCAGAATCACCAATGCTCCAGAAATCATCATGGAATCGATGAATTGGGTCTTTATAGATCACCTAGAAAAATTTGTGGTAGACTTTATAGATAATATTCTAATATACTCCAAAACCAAGGAGGATCATGAGGGGCATTTAAGAACTGTACAGAAGACATTACGCAAGGAAAAGCTCAATACAAAGTACAAAAAGTGTGAGTTATGGTTGAAGGAAGTATCATTCTTGGCCCATATCATCACAAGTAATGGAATATCTATGGATCCCTCAAAAACAGATGCAATTGAGGGATGGCCGAGCCCAACATCGATAACGGATATCCGTAGCTTATTAGGGTTAACTGGATATTATCTACGATTTGTGAGAAATTTCTCATGATTGTCAAACGCTCTTACCAAGCTTACTAAAAAGGGATTAAAATTTTCTTGGAGTGATGAATGTGAAGAAAGCTTCAAGGAGTTGAAAAGGAGGCTTATCACTGTGCCCGTGCTCACTTTACCCACAAGTGGGGAACTTTTTGTGGTATTTAGTGATGCTTCGAAGAAGGGATTACGCTATGTGCTGATGCAGAATGATAAAGTGATATCCTATTCCTTAAGGTAGTTTAAAATACATGAGAGAAACTATCCACAACATGATCTATATTTGGAGGCTATGCTCTTTTCCTTGAAAATCTGGCGACATTATCTCTATGGTGAGAAATGTGAGATATATACTAACCACAAGAGTCTTAAATATATATTCACACAGAAAAAACTTAATATGCGCCAGCAAAGATGGATAGAGCTCATCAAGGATTATGATTGTTCAATGAATTACCAACCTGGGAAAGCGAACAAGGTGGCGGATGCCCTAAGTAGAAAGGATCCAGCAATTCTATCAATGATGATAATTGAGAAGGATCCAATCTTCTTAGTCTTGATGAAGATGGACATGGGAATCAGAAAGAAGGGAAAATCATGAATCCTTTCACAAATGATTTCTCAACCGTCTCTTTTGGAAAGGTTAAAGTATTCTTAAAAGGATGATGTGGGAATTCAAGAAAAAATGGAAGCTATCGAAAAAGGGAAATCCTCACAGATTAATGTTAATGAAGAAGGAATTGTGCGATTTGGGAAAAGACTATGTGTTCCATGAATTCTGGAGATGAAGAAGGAACTTTTGGATGATGCACATAGTTCAAATTTCTCTATTCATTTAGGGACCACAACGATGTATCGAGATCTACGAGAAAACTTTTGGTGGGAAAATATGAAGAAGGAGATCGCTAAATATACATCAATGTGCCTAGTGTGCCAGCAAGTGAAGGGAGAGAGGCATAAGTCTAAGGGGATGATGCAACCATTACCCATACCAGAATGGAAATGGGATAACATCACCATAGACTTTGTCACCGGACTACCAAGGACATCCAAATGCAACAATGAAATCTGGGTTGTTATGGATCGTCTTACAAAGACTGCACACTTCATTGCTATTCGGGAGGATTTATCATTGGATCAACTGGCACAGATATATATCGGGGAAGTGGTAAGGCTGCAGGGAGTAACACTATCTATTGTGTCTAATCGAGATCCAAGATTCACCTCTATATTTTGGAAGAGTCTTTAACATGCTCTGAATACTGAACTAAACCTTACGGCCTATCATCCTCAAACTGATGGCCAATCTGAGCAGACTATCCAAACACTTGAGGACATGTTGAGAGCATGATCAATGGACTTTAATGGAGGATGGGATCAAAATCTCCCTCTGGTTGAGTTCTCTTATTATAACAGTTTCCACTCGAGCATCCAAATGGCACCATATAAAGCCCTGTATGGGAAAAGGTGCAGAACACCTGCATGTTGGGATGAAGTCGATGAACGTAAGCTGCTTGGACCAGAAATGGCCGAGGAAATGGTGGAGAAGGTGAAAAGCATTAAGCATCATATCAAGGTAGCCCGAAGTCGACAGAAGATGTATGAAGATAATCATCGATGATACCTTGAGTTTAAAGGTGGAGACATGGTTTTTCTACGCATATCTTTGTGGAAGAAGTTCACTAGGTTTGGAAAGAAAGGGAAGTTAAGTCCAAGGTACATCGGCCCCTTTGAGATTCTTGATCATGTCGGGGATGTGGCCTATCAACTAGCACTTCCACCTACCATGGCCAAAGTACATGATGTCTTTCCTGTGTCCCTATAAAAGAAGTATATACTGATCCCTTCACATGTACTCTCTTTTGAGGTGGTACAGTTGGAGGATGATCTTTGTTATGAGAAGCAACCAGTGAATATGTTAGATCGTAGAGGAAAATTTCTACGAAATAAGACAATGCCCCTCATCAAGGTGTTTTGGAGAAACCACAAGTTTGAAGAAGCGACTTGTGAATCGGAGGAAATGATGAAGCTAAGTTACCCACATCTGTTTTAGTGTGGGAAAAGGGAATTTCTCGGGTGAAATTTCTTAATGGGAGAATATTGTAACGACCCAAAGATTCATTAATGGAAAGGCATATTGATCTAATTAAATGTCTCTTTATGTAAAATATTTATATAAAATGTAAAATTCTTTGGTTTTATGGTAATAATTGGGGCCATTAATTTTATACCCATTCAATAGTGATCACATGATTATTATAAATATAAGGCTTTAACAAACCCAATTTACTCAGACAAAGGATGCGATGAACTCATCTAATAGAATTTCACTATACAAAGCCCATTTTTCGGAGCTCAGAAAATAGGTGGTGTTTTTGGGCATCGCTCTTGACCAAGCCCAAGTTGAGCTTCATCATGTCAAGCTCGAACATGACCGTCTACGGGAAAAGTGGAAGTTGATAGGGATTACCACTCGAGCGATGCTATCTGAGCCACCCCAAGAGTCTGTCACCATCGCACACCTTACCCTTAGGTCTTATGAGGCTGTTTTAAGGGGTTATATAACAAATCTTTAGGACTATTTTCATGTACATTATTTTTGTATATAATAATGAATATACTTTCTTGTAATTATTGATACATTGTAAATAGTTTTTAAAGTACAAATAGTGTTTTTATTTATTATTTAATTAAGAATTATATTTTATTAAATTAATGGATTTTTTAATTAAATAATATTTTAATAAAATATTATTATTATTATTAAATTAATTTTTATTAAATATAAATTATCTTATTATTTTATGAATCCAATTGTAATTTTTATTAAGGTTTGAAAGCCATTTTCGTCAAAACCCGTGAATTTTCGATAAATGTTGATTTTTATTTTAAAAGTAAAAATTAACATATTTAGAAAATTATTTAGATAAAATAAATGTTATTTCATGAATCAGGACATTTAAATTATCCAACGGTGGAGTTTTCATAATTTTCTGAGACAGTCAAATATTTGGATAAAAATTAAATATCGTTTAAATATATAATGTGTTTTATGACATCATAATGACCCAATAGTGATGTAAAAAAATACTATAAGCTTTACGATCGGCCAATATATGTTTTACCATTAAAATAATATGATTTTGGGTTTGTTTGACTTATTTTACAAAGCATTAATGGACCCCTCAAGACTTATTAAACATCTTGGCTTTTTAAATTATTTTCCATGGGAGTGTGACTCACCTGCACATAAGCAACCCCATTATTTTAAGATGTTCAGACTTTGGACTTATAAAATATTGTTTTCCTCTCACTTACAAAACCATGGGAAAAAACCATGAGCTGATTTGTGGTTTGGATTAGTTTAATGAAAGGGGTCCCAAACCTATGTGATAAAGAATTCACTCACCTTTCCTATATAAACCAACCCAAGATCCCACTTCATCCGCACTCAAAGCCTTTGTATTTCATCCAACCTCTTACATACTATCTCTATAATCCTCCCAAGGTGCCCCAATCTCCCAAGAAGCCTCTCTCAAGCCACTCTCAAGCCTTAGGAAGCACACTTCCAAGTAAGGGGTTTTCTCCCTTTCACTTTTTTGCCCAATTTTCTTAATATTGTTATGCCATTTTAATTTCAATTATAAATGCTGGGGTATGGTTTTGAACCTCCCCCATAATTCCCTCTTATTGTTTTAATGATGGGAGACCCCTTTATCTCTCATTAAATTCCTCCCATGTACACCCGTTACTATGCCGAAATTCCGAATGGAACTTCTCTCTCCTTATTTAGATTTAAGCAATACTTTTGTATTGTAAATCTAAATTCCACTAAAATTGTTGGGAAATGTATCTATATTACCCACTTACTATCCTTTTCATGTAGATATTAATAGACACCCTTTTCTCCCTCATCAACCATTTTTATGAATTCTTATATCGTGCCCTTACGCTGCTGAAATTGCACCGATTTTCTAATCCAATGCCATTGTGTAGGGAATACCATGCCTATTTCTCCATCAAGGGTATTAACCTTCATGCACATTTTCTTATTTATAATAAAGTTTCATTCCACATTCCTTTTTCATGGAATTAATGATTATGTTTTATGAATCCATGTTTTATGATCCATGTGGCACACTTATGCAAGAAATGAAATGTTTAAGAAGGGTGGACCCTTATATCACTCCAATGCATTGGGTAAAGTATAGTATCATGATATGTCATGTGCAATGAGTGTTTCCTCACGATAATTCAAGTGAAATGAGGGTTTACTCTTGCTGCATGTTCAATGAGGATTTACTCATGATTCATGTGCAATGATCCTTGGCTCATGCTAATTCCATGTTATGATTACCATGCTTTATCATGCCTTTATGTTCATGTTTCTATTATTCTCTATTGATAGGCCTATTGTTTAACATGTATTTTACTCCTCATGTATTCCATGTTTATTCCCATACCGATATTTATAGATCACCCATTTTCTTATGCATGTCCTCAGGTTATCCCATACAATGCTAAGTACGAGGGAATGTAGTGGTCATGTAAAACAAGTTTTCAATAAAGATGTTGTATTTCATGTTTTAAGTTGTTATGTAATGATACTAATCCCCCAAGACACTAGAACTCTCGATCATCCATGTTGTATCAAGTGAATATTTTATGTAATAAATCATGTTTAAGTTTGTAATAAAAGCAGGGTTGTCATAAAACACCTATAAAAATGGTATATGGTTTATGAAATAATCATATCCATGCTAAATAATATTTATATTTAGGAAAAATATAATTTCAAATGAAAAATGATTTCAAAGTGGTAGTAGATACAGAAAATAAAATTAATTATATGCAAAACACCATGTAAATCTCAATGAAGTGTAATTTGAGATGAATCCCCTTATAAGTATCATATCATTAATCAATTATGTGTATCTACTATAATTCCACATAAAAGAAGTGGAAATAAAACAAAATATAATCAAACGATTTTTTCTCAAAAACATGCTAGGAAATAATCAATTAAATAGAATTTGAATGAAATGAATGAATATTGCGTTAAAAAATCTCTTACCACATGCTTACTTTTGGTTATACATGATTAAACCTCCTTTTCTTCGTTAGACAACCTTTATATCTCTTCTTAAAGGATCCTGAGATTTTCTTTTAAGAAAATCTGGATATCTTTAAATACGATAAGGATATTTGGAAGAAAGATGTTCCAGGTTTGATCTTACTATAAGGAAAAATGTTGAATGAAGAAGTGAGGGAGGAGGTTCTCTTTTATAATTGAGGTGAGGGGTACTTTCAGAATTTCTCAAAATATTTAAATATATTAAGGACATTATAGATTTAAAGACATAAAAATGGAATATAAATGAGTATAAGATTACGTAATCAACCATATATTATCATATTTTTTTATTTAATATTTTTATGTTTTTTAAATAAGTTAATTAAATATTAATTTAATAAAATATCATTATTGTCAAATTTGATACTATTAATTTAATTTGACTACAAATACATCAAGAAAAAGTTGTAATTCGAATATAATTCTTCCACACATATATATTATGTTATATAGATCCATAAAATTCATTTCACAAATTTAAAAATTCAAATTATAACAAAATTAATATTTTTAATCTCATTTATTTTTATTTGACTCTTAATTAAATAAATAACATATTATCGTTTCACTAGAATTTAACAAAATTATATATTTAATAAAAATTAAAAATAAATTTATATAATGAAATTAATTTTATTAATATAAAAATAGACATATAAGTTTATTCATTTCTTTATTTGGTTACTATTTGAAAACATAAAATATATCAAATTCAAAGAGAGTGACATTTTTACAAATATCTTGGATTTATATAATATATAAGTAATTTTCATGGAAATATTTCAATTAAAAAACTTAAATTAATGCTTAAGGTGATAAGAGATGAATATTATTCATCCAATAATTTGTTTGGACAAGTTTAGGTCATCTTTATACCCTTATCTTTTGGTTTTAACCATTATTTACGCCCTTTAATTCTTACAATTAAAAAATGGAATTTTAATCATTTGAGGTTTAATATAGTTAATTTAAAAAGACCAACAACAAATAAATTGACCATAGATCATATTATAAAATGTATCCCAATAAATTTAATTTTTTTTATTAATTTTTAATTTTTTTAATAAAATATTATTTACTATAATTATTTATAATGTTAATTTTAAGGACAGTTCATTACATTGACTTTAAGAATATCAAGTTAACTCTTAAAATTTAAACCAAATATTTTATTATATACCTAACATGTAAATGTAATCTATAAAATTTGTTGACCACAATAATTTTCTAAAATTATATTTGTTTTAATATTTCTAATCACTTTTATCTTATATTTCCATTAACAAAATAATCACTCCATCACCACTGTGTATCTATTTAAAGTAATTATTACTCCACTAAATTTTTTTCATGATGTAGATAATTTTTTTATATTTAAATAAAATATTTATATTTGAAGATACCTTCTTCACTATAATTTATTCAAAATTTTATAACTATTAAAAATTTGAATTTAAAATCTTTGAATCTTCTTTAAATAAAATATTATAAATATCATATACTCATCCAAATGTAAATAAATAGTCATATAACCAAACATAAATTGACTAATTGACAAATGTAATCTTCCAATAGATCATTATGTAGTTTTAGGTTCATTTTATAGTTCTTATCAATTTATTTTTAACCTAAATTATCAAATTTATCTTTTATAGTCGTAACAAAAATTACTATTGTTACTATTAATATGGTTCAAAAAATAAAAGTAACCTATTTAAAAGATTTTGTCCTATTGAATAAAAATATTGAAACCATTTTTCAAAATTAAAAACCCAAGTGTTATAGAAATTAACTTTATGTTAATCGAGTGAAACACAATGAAAAATATTTTTCATGAAAAAGTTATTTTTAAGCCAAAAAATGTAATTATACCAAAATACGGTATCTGAATGATTAAAATAAAATTATATTATTTATAACAAAATATTACTTATTTTATTTTTAATAAACAAAAAATATAACTTATAAATGGTTTAAATAAAAATATAAATTTTTAATTAAAATCTATATTTTTCATTCTTTAATTGAAAATAAATATTTTCTAAAAAATCCAAAAATTAACCCTAAGATATTTTTTACATTCACCTTTTAAAAATGAATTTTATTTTTCAAATATAATTTATAAACATTTTAAAATTTTGTTTTAAAAAAATTAATCCATTAAAAGGAGGCTGAACTACTAGTACAAAAATATAGATTTTTATGAGTAAAATTGGATTTCTTCTTTTCTTATGTCTATCAAATTTATTAGTTGAATTCCAATTTTTAAATTGAATATATAATATATAAATTTCATTAATATCATCCAATAATATTAAATAATTAATACGTTGAATATTTGTTGGAAAATTATATATTTTATTGTAAGGTTAATACTATTCATTTCCGCCAATTTAATGGTTTGGTTATAACAATAACATAATAATATTTCATTTTTCTTTACAGTTGTGTGTTTTATGAAACATAATCTATTGAAAATAATAAATTTAAAAATATACTTACCATAAAAGCTTGGGGTGATACATTATACCCTCTTCAAATAAATTACATCCTCACAATTTAAAATTTCATTTTGAAAAATCAAAAGTTGATATTTGGAAACTCCTTTGTTTAAATACACCATCATAAATCGGGTCAATAAAACCTTATCTTAATTATAAGGAACGATAAATGTGAAATTCCCAAAAAAATTAGGCTTTTGAATTGGAGAACATTAGTGAGAGGTGAAAACATGGACATGGAAGAGCAATATAACTATCATTTTCTGATGGAAACGGATAGGTAACAAGGTCATTACAAAATTAACCATCACTAAAACATAGATCTACAATCTGTTAAAAGACTATATATTTCTCAATATGAAAAGTAAATAGATAACTATTTTGTTTCAAAATAATTTTTATAGATTTGAGGGATTATTTTTCAATCCATAGAAATACATGATAAAATAAAATTACATGGATTGTTTCAATGTCATATGAATAATCACATCTTCTTGTTGTGATTAGATCTATCTTCAATTTTTCTATTACATGATGAAGTGGATATTTCAGATGAATTTTTCATGTCTAAATTAATTTAGTGATACAAAAGACCCCCAAGTCATTCTTTCATACCCTATATATTTTCATAAACAAAAAATGGTTAGAAGGGGTTATCCAATATAATATATCATAATTTGACCTCAAACAATAATATCCATAATTTAACATAATCCATTCTATAGGTAGTTGATTTTAAGACTCATCAAATATAATTATATCAAAATACAAAATACAAATTTTTAGATGGTCACTAAATATACAAAATTAACATTACATTAGATTATCTAAACCCTTATTTTTACAAATCAAATATATGAATTCTTTGATTATTTTTAAACCTTAATAAAAACAATAATTCTTTCAAATATAAGAACTTATGTTCTGGAATTTATTCCTTAAATATGAACATGTAGTAAACCAAACATAAACCATCTAATCCCTGACCAATAAAATTCCACAAATATAACTTTACAATCAAGAATTTATTAAATTTTACCTCCCCTAAATCACGTGTCTCAAAAAAATAAAATTAAAAAAAATTACTTCTCTTGGTGACTGGTATTATTTATCATATGATTATAAACTATTAAATTAGAATCACTAAAGTGAAATCCTTTTTTATTCCATAATTCTAATGACTAGTACATCCTTGATAAAATACTCAAATGATATAATTATTTAATCCAAGAAAAATCAAGCTAATTATTCATATTCTTATTTGGTAAGATCATCTGCATGAAAATGATCCAATAGATTCTTATGAGGCACATTCTTTTAACTCTTGGGGAATTATCTTATGTATTTCCACATATCCTTATAGTTAAATTATTTATCACTGGAGATTTTTTTCTTTCTCTAGAAATCATGAGAAAGGTTTAATTTTTCTCCACACTTGAATAAAACTCCATTTTCTATTAAGAATATACCATGTTATTTCCTTCTATTATTATCACATGTGGGAAAATACTACTTTCCCTTCTCCCCTTTATCCATATTTTTCCCTACTATCCTCTTCTTATTATGCTTCCATTAAATTCCAAAGTAGTTAGAAAATTATTTCTCATTCTTGTTAGAACATTTTATTATTTCCTCATATGAATAATGTTTTTGAGATATTGGTTCCCTACAAATATTTTCTAAAACACATCAAAGAAAGGTTCATTAGAACTCTTTGAATTATGTGCATTATGGATGTTCCCATTTATTTATCTAGGTGTCATTTCTAAATGATTTAATACACTAGATTAGAACATAACATTAAGAAACATAATGCATAATATCAAAACTATTGAAAAACTTAACATAAATGGTAAATTTAGGTATAACGATTATCTAAATCTTAATATTTGTTTCTTTGGCAATATTAGAAAATTTTATCATATCTTTTCGTACATTAATCTATGTTTTCCATTATCATGTTCCCAATATTTCCACTAAGCTTTCTATGATACCAACTGCAATGACCTGGACCCCAATAACTAGGAGTTAGTGTGGTACTTCATTATAATGGCATACGATACATGGAATCACATCCTAAAGGATGAATAGTTTAGTTATCTTGGAAAATTAGATAGATTCATTATTTTCACATACATTTGAAAAATCAAATTACAATATAAATTTTATTGAGCACAACCTTATTCCATCTAGACTATCCTTTCATGACAATCATAGTAAACCTCACGAATATCTAGGGAAAATATAAAATTAGAATGGGGTGAGAAAAGATGCTCTGTAAGGGTTATGTACATTGGAAGCTATCAAGAATAAAGTAGAATAATCAATATAGAAAGGTAAATAACTAAGTACACATTCCATTTAAATAATTTTATAAGGAAAAAATCAATATTTAATTTAAATAACATAAAACACATTACATTTAGTCAATAAATTAGTAAATGAAATGCATTCATAGATTTTGTTATAGTGAAAATCCTTGGCATAATAATAAATGAATTTAGAATGATGGTAATGCTTAATTATTAAAAGACATGTATATAGCACATGAAACACTACCATCATGATGTTTGAATTTTTTTTAATATTTATGGGTAAAAACTCATTTAATATTATTATAATCAATTCATACCATGAGACTACTAATGCATCGTGGGGAAATCTATAACCAGGCCCCACATATGTCTTTTAGTCCAATATATTCTTAAAATATCAAATAATAAATTTAATTGAAAACAATTTCACATTATCATCATATATCCTTAATGAATAAAACATTCATATTTATAAATATTCCCAAAATTAATCAAATAACATTCAAAGTAAACACAGTATGTAAAAACAGTACATTGTTTAGGAAATACTCATGTCCATGATAAAAATAATATTGATATTTAGGGGAAATAAAATGTAAAATAAAAACTTATCTCAAATGGGTTGTAGTTATACCACATAAAAATTATTAGGTTCACAATGTAAAGTAAGCCTCCATGAAGTGGAAATTGAGATGAAGTCCCTTAAAAAGATTATATCATTATCAAATTAATAGATTTTGTATATCCACTGTAAATCCACATAAAACTAGTGGAAATACAACATAAGATAATTGAATGAAATTTCACACATAAACTTATAATTAAATAATCAATTAAATTTATATTTAACCCAATGAATGAAAATTGAGTTCATAAATCCCTTACCTCACCCTTCCTTTTGGTTGTATGTGCTTTAACCCCATCTTCTTCATTGTTCTTCCTTTAGATCTCTACATAAATGATCCATAGTTATTATTTTAGAAAGAAAATGACCTCTAAAAAATGGATAAGGATTTTGAGAAGACAAATGGACATGGGTTGGTTGATATAGAAGTCTCAAAGTGTTATGAATAAGTGAGGGAGGAGATTCCCTTTTATAAAAAAGGTATGAGGCACTTTCAGAATTTATAAAAATATTAAAATATAATAAGGATACTATAGATCCAAAGACTTCCAAATGGGATATAAATGAATATAGGGTGAAATTTTCAACTATAAATTATCATAGTTGGAATTATTTAATATTTTTATGATATGTAAACATTTTAATAAAATATTAATTCAATAAAGTATCATTATTGTCAAATTTGAAACTATTTATTTAATTTGACTTGAAATACATCAAGATAATGTGGGAATTTAAATTTAATCCCTAAAAACCTCTATAATATGGTATATAGATCTATAAAATTATTTCTACATATTTACACATTCAAATTATGTCAAAATTAATTTTTTCAAAATCATTTATTTTATTTTTTTGTTAATTAAATAATTAATTTATTAACATTTCAAAACAATTTTATGTAAATATATAATTTATAAAAATTAAAAATAAATATATATACTTATGTTTTATATTAAGATAAAAATAGATATCCAGTTTCATTCATATCATGATTTTGTCCCCATATAAAAGCATAAATGATATTATATATAAAGGGAGTGGCATTGTGTAATAATTTTTTATTTAAATAATATATATAATTTTCATGGAAACATTTCCATTAACCAACTCAAATACAAGAATAAGGTGAAAAGGACCAAATATTCTTCATCCAATAATATTTTTGACAAGATTAGGTCGTGGTTATACCATTATATTTTGGTTTTAACCCATGTTTAACCCCTTCGGTTCTTACTATGACATCATGGATTTTTAATCATTGAGGGTTAATATTGTTACTAAAGAATGACAAAAGACACATAAATGGATTATGTATTACATATTAAACCTTATTCAAATATTATAGAAGAATTTAATATTTTTATTAATTTTATATCATTTAATAAAATGTTATTTATTATAAAATATTCAAATTATCAATTTTAAAGACCATTTATTACAATGAAATTTAGAATATCAACATAACTGTTATAATTAAAACAAAATATTTTACTATATCCAAAAATTGTCAAGTTAATCTATAAAATTCATTTATCATGTTAATTGTCCAAAATTATATTTATTTTATTATTTCTAATAACATGTATATGATATTTCCATTAATAAAATAATTTATGCATCATAGTTGTATAACTATTTAAGGTAATTATATAATAACTAAAATAAAAATTCTATTAATTGTATAAATATTTTATATATCCAAAAATTATTTATTGTAAAATATATATTCATGATACTACCTTATTAAAAATTAACAATTATTAAAAATTTGAATGTGAAATCTTATCATTTTCAATAAAAAATAGTATAAATATCATAAACTCATAAAAATGGATATAAATGGTAATGTAACAAAAAAAAATTATTATGGATGAAATTTAATCATTAAATATTATTTGGAGAAGTTTCAGGGTCATTTTTGTGTCCATGCCATTTTAGGTGTAAACTAAATTATCTAATTTACAAGTTACTATTGTAATAAAAATAACCAAGGTTACAATTCATATAGGTCAAAAATAAAAGTGACCTATTTACTAAATTTTTACCTTATAAATAAAAATATTTAAACCATATTTCGGAATTCAAAACTTTTAATTTTCATAAATTAATTTAATAACAATCCAGCGAGTCACAATGAAAAATAGTTTTCTTGATAAATGCATTTTTAACCCAAAAATGCATTTAATACAAGATTGGGTATAAGAATTATTGAAATGAAATTATAAAATTTATAAAAAATGGAACTTATTTTACTATGAAAAAAACATAGAATAGAACTTTTAAATGTTTGAAATAAATTTAATGTTTTCAATAAAAATAATTATTTTCTCTATTCACTAGAAATAAAAGTTTTTCTCAAAAATACCAAAAAATTATCATAAGATAGTTTCAACATTACACTTTTAAAAACAATTTTGTTTTTTAAAATATAATTTATAAATCATTCCAAATTTTGTTTTAAAATAAATACTCCATTAAAAGGTGGTAAAAACGCCTTTAGAAAAAATATATATTTTTATGCGTAAAATTTGAGTTATTCGTATCTTATGTCGAACTAATATATTAGATGAATGTTATTGAATTTAATTTAATATATTATATTTAAATTTCATTAATACCATTCACTAATATTAATTAATTACAACATTAAAAAATGAGTTAGACAATTATATATTTCTTAATGTGGTTAATTCTATTCATTCCCACAAATTTAGCAGTTAGGTAATAAAGATCACATAATCTCATTTCACTGATTTCTTAATCTGTGTGTTGTGTGTAATGTATTCTATAAAATTTATTAAATTTCAAAATAGATGAACCATAAAATCCTAGTGGTTACGTTAAAGCTTCTAAACAACATTAGAGTCTTCAAGCAATATGGTTCACAATTTTATTAACTGACTGCAAGAAAAACTGAGAGGGAATAATTTGTCAAGACCGGTAGATGACATCCTTCATCTTCAAATTTCACATTTCTCTTCCCATAATTGGATGTTTCAAACTTTTATTCTGTTATTTAAATATTTCAATTGAATATTCATTATTTGTTCATGTCATGGATTATTTTCCATATTTCTAGATTTGGTGTTTTCCAAGTTTTCATTTGTAGGATCATAAAATTATCTATTTTATGTTACCTAAGCTAATCCATTACATTCTATTGATCTTTATAAACTGATTTGATAGTGAAATTTATCACATTATCTTTAGGATAATGCTCAGTAGTTATAGGGATCTCACCCTTTTATCTTCCTTTTAAATATCAAGCCATTTTTCTCATTTGAACATAAAAATTATTGATATTGGATTGTTGAGAACTTTTTTTGGTAATAATTATTCTATGAATCTTCTCTTGTTCAAAATTAAAATTCAAATGATCAACAAAATTTTGAAATGGATTCCTTGTCTAAGATGGGAAACTATAAACCACAACTAGTTTTAAAACTATTTTCTCTTTACAAGTCATGCTAGCTTTATTCCTATTTCCTTAATTAAAAAAATTATAAAATGTATCATTATTTCCCTAAATTCAATCTCTATAGTATAAAAACGGAGTGTTCTAATCCTAAATTAGAAAATGTATCATGATTTCCCTAAATTCAATCTCTATATTATAAAAATTGAGTGTTATAAAAACTCCTTTCTCTTTCCAAGTCATACTAGGTTTATTCCTTTCACTTTCCAAGTCAAGCTAGGTTTATTCCTACATCCTTAATTAAATAAATTAGAAAATGTATCATTATTTCCCTAAATTCAAAGTTATGAAAACAACTCTTTATATGAGAAAAAATGTCGCAATGTTGGCATTTCTCTATAAGTGTGTTATAATTAAAAATTATAGCCTTAGAGAGGTTCTCACTCCTACGGATGGTTCTTTTCTTAGTTATTTTATGTTTATAGTTTTTCTCAATTTTAATAAATATTTCCTTTAACAACTTAGGTTTATTATTTGAAAAAATATCTAACAGAAAACTGGTCAACTAAATTCATGTACTATGGATTGAGATGAACATAAAGAATTATATTAAGAGATGGGGTGTAAGTTGATTTTTGGGAAATTTCCAAAGACTCCCTTGAAATTTATCATATGTTTCATGAAATAATTATCCCTCTTTTTGAATAAATCCTATGATTTTATGCCTCACATTTATGGCCATTTTCATTGAGTAATATTTACCAAAAAAATAGTTTAATAGATAACCCCATGTATCAAATATTTATTTACCTATTTTTTTGAATCAACATTTATCATTACTCTTCAAATATAATGAAAAAATTATCATCATATGTTCGTCCATGAAATCCAATATAGTGGAATGTTTTTAATTATTCTATAAAATTATTTAATAAGAAACAACTAATCCATATCAAGTTGTCCATTAATAGAAGGTAAAATTATGAGATATGATCGCTTCATTTCATAGTTTCTTGACCTTGGGGATAATCGTATTCCTGATGGATTATTCTAAACCAATGGTAGTTCAAATTATCTAACTCTTCTCTCCAATATTTTTGATTACTAGGTTGATGGGGGTAAATTTTTTAATTTTAATTACTATCTCTCAAAACATCCATATTTTATATTTTGTTTTGATTTTCCATTTCTGCCTATTTTTTTCATCTAATGGGATGGATAATGTATGTTTATTTTATGAATTAATTGTTATAGTTCAGTTTAAAAATTTCCCCTTGTGTGCATACGATATGAAGATAAAAAATTTTAAAAATAGATCATAATAGTGAAATAATAGAAATTTTTTTTCCGAATAATTTTTTAAATTATTTGGAAAAATAGATTAAATATTTTTTATTTTTTTTGTTTCTCATACACGTCTTTAAAAAATTATGTTAATTTTTTTTCATATTTTCATTGATAGTGTGAATATTTTATTTGTTAAACTCAATAAAAAAACTAGTTAAGAGGTGATCTAGAGTATCAAAGAAGAAGGAAGGAAACATGTTTGTTTCCATAACAAAAACCAAAAAAATAAAAAATTGAAACTTTTGAAATGTGATTATTATGAAAAATATGAAAACAGTAATGAGAGAAGAAAGAAAAAGATGAATTAGGTAATAAAACTATACTACATTAATAAATGAAATTTTTTTATCTAACTATAAGTGATCATATTTAGGATAGTACTGAAAAGGTGTGTTGAGTAGCTAACTGTCGTTACGTGTTTATCACAACCCAATAATCATTCCATTGTTAGGACATGTCCCTAAAAAATAAATCCAATTTTAGTAATTTAATGGAGAATATTATCATTGACTTTTCAATTTTCGATATATCAGTTGATGAATCAAGGAAAAATATCCACTACTGTCTTCCACTGTTATGTAGAGTAGTGTGAAAATGAAACTCCAAAAGAATGAAAATGAGATCACTAAACAAAAATAAACACTGACATAAAAGTGAAAAAAAGAGTAGAAAATTAGAATAATTCTAATTAATTACAATATTATTTACCTAAAAATGTCTTTTTAGTCATGAATTGAGAAACAAATTTGATGATTTTTAAGAAAAAAATGTAATAGTAGAAGAAAATAAGAAGTAAGAAATAAAGGAAGAAATATTCTATTTAAAAATTTATTTCCCCCTCTGTCTTGAGCTTCACTGATTCATCATCATTATTATTCTCTCTCTATTTTTTATTCTCTCTCAAAAAAAACTCAGTCTGTGACCATCTAGAATATATATCCCACACCTATTTATTTATCATAATTTATATTTGTAACATTATCTTAAACAACTGACATATATTTTTTCTAGGTGGTAGCTTCTAATTTTTCCTTTGTTAAACATTTATCATATGATTAGTTGATTGAAGATTCAATCTTCAAAAAATAAAAATCTATATGTGATTCAAACTCATTATCTACCAAACAAGAATGTGATCAACCCTTTGTTCATCATTCATTCAAGGATACAATTTTTAGAAGCTTTAATTATCATCATATCGACATCCAACCTTCTCTGTCAAACTCAACTCTTGAAAACTCAACCAAGTGTCTCAACATAAAACCAACAGCCCAAATTGATTAGTAGACACCAATCCAGCTCAAAAAACTCAAATCAATAAAAAAACTATAGTATAAAAATCACACTCAGCTTCCAAAAAATAAACATCAATCCAGGAAATCAAAAAACTATTTGGAACCTTGGTTTAGATCCACTGGTAGAAACTAGATTCTCTATTTAGTTCATAAACAACCCCAAACACCTAATGTATACAATTATTCAAAATTTTATCTACATAACTAGGAGGAAATGAAAATCTATTGAACCTATAACAAGAAAAGTGAGAATGGAATTCTTCTATAACTCAATTCTTTAGAATAAAATACAAATCAATCTAAGTTCTCATCCCAATTCAAATCTGCAAAAAACAACAATGCAACATTGATGAACCAAACACTAAATTATATCAAGTTCAAATGAAGTTAAATTAATCACTTTACTTGATATTCCAAGAACTTATAATAAGATATGGGTGAAGTTAATACGACTTCATAAACCACTCTTAGTCCAACATATTTTACCTCCATAATATTCATGATGATCATGGGGTTTTACTCATCATCAAAAATGGTGGTGTCAGAGATCAGCTAGTCCCTAAGATCTAGCTCAGATTTCCAAATCCTGAACACATGATTCCATCATGTGTTTCAAAAAAAAATCAACCTTATGGTTTATTTTTTGGTATTGGTTTGCACCGAAATCATCTTTTATTTCTGATTCCCTGAATCTCGATTCTTCATCAAAAAGCATTAGTGTGATCTTTCATTTTAGTCTATCAATTTTAGGTTTGTTGAACCCAAATTGGTTGTTATTTATTCTTCAATATGAAACTTATTGAGGTTTTCTCTTCAACCTCAATCCAAATCAGCTATGTGGTTTCATCCCAAAATTATAATAAAAATAATGGATTAAAAATTCATCAATGAATAAAATAAATTTTCAATTGTTAAAAAAATCTAAAAATTTTAAATGAAATAATTTTAAACACATTATTTTGATCAAATAATAAATGATTAAAAATTAAAATAAAAAAACATGAAAGAAGAATTAGATTTCTGAATAACTAAATTAATTAAAATATGATAAATAATTTTAAATAATTATAATTTTTTGTTACAAAATATTAAATTATTTAATGAAAATAATATATAAGTTAAAGTTAACTTAATTACAAATATATTAAAATAAAAAAAAGGAAATATATATTAACCAGATACTACCAATAAATAAATAATAATCAAAGAAATGATAAAAAATAATTATTCTATTAATACATAAATCATGAATTATTAAATAATTTAAATAATTAAAAATTGGTAATTTAAACATTAATAAAACATTATTATCATTATTATAAAATCCAATAATTTACCAATTCCACCATAAATAAATAATATGGTAAATACTAACTAAATTAATGTAATTTTAATCAAAACATACATAATAAATCTCCCAAAAAGAATGTTCGAAATTATAGTGAATATTGACCACATAATAGGGTTTAAAACGCCACAGTAATTCATTCCCATTTATCATCAGCTATGAATAATAAAATGAACAATGTGGAACATCCGCCTTCACCCAATAAGAAGAAACTACCCATCAGGTCCTTTATGTAGTAATGGAAACCAATGTTTAGAAATTATTATAATCCAATTGTCCTGGAATATTGGGTTTACTCATTGGAGAAGATATTTTTTAAACTCCATCATTCTGTGAGGGAGAATGTAACCTTTAATGTCTATGATTTAAATTTAGAGGTTGATAAATCATAAGAATTGATAAAGAATATGATGATAAAATATGAAATGGAAAAAATGGAGAGGGAAGAATTTAGAAGTTATTTATTAACAATTATTTCCCCAAAAAATATCAAAAAACTCTGCAGATATAATTCATAGTGCTTAATAAAATAGAGAATGAATACATACTTAATTACGAGGAAAATATTCCCAAGGATTTCAAGATACACCTTAGTTTTTTTATCAATAATGATTGAAAAATTGATTGATTATTTTGGTATGTAAATCCACACCTCTGAAAGTCTCTATCCATATGGAACATTCAATGATATGAAGAAGTAGTTTGATGTGCTCTCAAAGTAGAGATAGAGTTTGGAGAATGGTTCCATGGATATGGAGATAAGAAAAGAAGAATATTATTTCATGACAGATGATCAAATGAAAAAGGAGGAAGGAATATCCAACTAGCCACATGTAAAAAAATATGGGAATAAGGATCATAAGAATTGCCTCAAGGAGATAAAGAAATTCTTTAAGTATGGGATAGATGTCTAACATGACCATGGATGTAAAAGGTACATGAATATTATATCCAATGTGATAGTGGAATGTAATGCACTTCCCAAGGCACCACCCATGGTTCAATACTTCAATTATAAGGATAAATTTCATTATGCAAGTCAATTCACTAAACCCCATGTCATCATGGGTAATCAATGCTAGAAAACACTAAATATGAAGGAGGAAGGGAAATATTATTACATAAATTCAACTAAAATGGAACCTGAAAATGATGTTTTACATGGTATACTTCCTATTCACTTATGAATAGAAATTGTTTTATTTGAATTTGGTTATACGAATTCCTTTATATGTTGGAGGTTTACATGAACTATTTAATCAAAACCTAGATAGCATGTAGTAGATATATCTATAAAACCACCTACTGATGTGATCGAGGAAACCTAAGTGTTAAACTCTTTTCAGGTTAGTATCTTTGGGAAGACTATTCCATAGAATCTCATAATCATCCATACAGTGAATTATGATGCTATACTGGGCATGGATTGGAACTTGTTTTCTATATCACATATTAACTATTAGGAAAAGGAAATATATTACAATATTCCAAAACATCCCATGATCCTATATAAATTAAATGAAGATTATAAATCTAGTATGGAAAATACCTTAATGACACGGGTGTTTATATCCAGCGAAGAAGTATACCATGTCCAAATAGTTGAGTCAAAGGAAAGTATCATCCTTTAAAAAATATCAATTATAAAAGAATATTCTAATGTATTTTATAAATAGTTACTTAGATTTCCCATAGATATTAAGGTATATTTATCAATAGATCTCATACTAAGATCTCTTCCTATCTCTAAATTTTCCCATAGGATATCCCTGATCGAACTAGAAATGTTAAATAATTAGCTGAAAGGGAATTTGGAAAAAGGGGTTCAAACACACTAGTACACAGCCCATGGGTGTTTCAATACCATATATAATGGAAAAAGTTTCTATGGATGATTATATGTATCTATTACCAAGAGAAAAACATGACCACCATCGAGATAATGTATCCCCTACCACAGATTGCGGAATTGTTCATTCAACAGTGAGGATGCCAGTACTTCTAAAAGGTGGATATTCATGGTTGATATCATTAGTTGAAGGTGAGGAAGGATGGTACTCAGAATACCTCCATCCATACAAGGTATGAACACAAATAGTTCACAGTGACTCCCATCATACTTACTAATAACCTTGCAATCTTTTTGGATTTGATATATAGAGTATTTATATATTACCTCAAATATAATTTGGAAGTATTTGTTGATGATATGCTCATTTACTCTAAGATAAAGGTGGAACATGAAGAATATATAAGAATTATTCTAGAGATATTAAGAAATGATTAAATTTATTCTACTCAAAGAATGTGTTACTTCTAGATGCAATAATTCACATTCTTAGTTCATGTTATCACAAGTGAGGGAAGTTCAGTAGAACCATTAAAGATAATGGAAATTGAAGAATACACCAAACCCTCCATTATAAAAAATGCATTGGTTCCTTGGATTAGTCGGGTACTACTGACAATTTTTGAGAAAGTTAAAATGATTTTCAATCCAACAAAGTTAATATGGAATAGGTTAAAGTATATCGGGATGGACGAAAGTGATGAAATATTTGAGGATCTCAGGAAGAGGCTGATCACTCATTTTGTACTCACACTACCATCATGTTAAGGATGTTTTGTGACATGAAATGATTCTTTTAATAATTTTTTAGGTTCTTTACTCATTCATAATAATAATATTATAGCCCATGCCTCATGAAAATTGATGATCCAGGAGAAGGACTACCCAATTCATGATATAGAGTTAGAATCCAAGATATTTTCATTGAATATTTGGTGACACTACCTCCATGGTGAAAAGTATGCTATATATACATAAGCAAAGATTATAGATTATATATTCACATATAATTATCTCAACTTACATCATCAAAAATTATTAGAGATGATCAAGTATCATGTTTGACCTATTAAATACTAGCCTTAAAATACAAACGGGGTAGTGGATTCTCTTAGATGAAAAAACCTATTAAATTATCCATGATTTAGAATGAGAAAGAAAATATATTCATGGAGAAGAAATGAATATATTTTTATGTCATAATGGAATGGAATACATCTTACATTAATCAAATTACTCTCCAACCATCTAACCAAGAGAAGATAAAAGAGTGAAAAAGAGATGATTTGGACCGTTTAAACAAATTGGAAGTAGTAAAGGTGGGTAAGTTTCAAGATTTACCCATAAATGAAGCTGGTGTAATTATATTTGGTACTATAATTTTAGTTTATTGATCACCTAAGACAATGAAAGAGCAATTGTTAAATTCTTTTATCACATATTTCCTCATCCATCCTGAAAGTACCAAGATATAATGTGATATTTGAGATAATTACTAATGGGAATACATAATGAAGGGGATTTAAGAGTTAATATCAATGTTCTTGGTATTTAAAAAAGTTAAAAAATATAAATAAGTCCAATAGGATGATGAAAATGTTTCCCATACCCACATGAAAATGGAAGAACATCCACATGGGATTTTTCACTAGTCTCATGAAGACATCTAAAATAATAAATGTGATATTGTTTATAAGAGATCGACTATATAAGATTTCCCACTTTATTTACTATTTGTATGATTTATATCTTAATTTTTCCCCAATATATTTGTAATGGAACTGGTGAGGATGAATGGAGAATCACTTTCAAAAATTTGTAACTATGATCCATGGTTCAACACTAACTTTTGTGGAATTATTCAACATAATCCGAATACTGAATTGATTTTCTGCAGATCCTATCACCCCATGATTTTTGGACATTCGGATACGAAAATTTAGGAACTAGATTATATACTAAGATTTTTCAGAATAGAATTTAAAAGAGGATGTGAAAAACATATCCTATTAGGTGAATTTTCTTATAAAAATAGATTCTACTCATGTATTCAAATTTCTCTACAGGATAATCAATATGGGAAGAAATGTAGAACTCATACATACTAGGATTAAGCTAGTGAATAGAAGCTACATGGACTTGATATTGTTCATGAAATGATAGATATGGTTTAATCCGACCAATAACACAGAAAATATACCTAGATTTAGTAGAGGATATATACTGACAACCATTGAAGGGAATTGGAGATGAATTAGGCAACAATATTCCATTGAGTATCACCATGGAAGAGAGTCATGTGGTTTGGAAAGAAGAGAAAGCTCATCCCATGGTACATTTCCCCCTTTCAGAACCTTTATCACATAAGAGTAGTGAAATATTAGAGAAATTCTTACACTAAACCTAGACCAAGTATACATATTATTTTATATATCTCTCTTGAAGAAGTACATACTAGATCTCTCACAATTATAGAATCTATAGGTGGTACAACTATAACATGACCTCTATTACAAGGAGAAGCTGATGAACTCATCAAACTAAATATACAATGTTCAATGAAACAAGACATCTTTCTATGTGTAATTTCTACAGAGGACCCTTAAATATGAAGTGGTGACATAGGAACCTGAGGAAACAATGATATAAATTTATCCATATCTACTAGAAACTATGAATTTGAATTTAAATTCTGAGGATGAAATTTCAAAAGGGGGAAGAATGTAATGAACCACAATTTATAAAAGATATTTTTCTCCTAAATAAATGTTCTTCATATTATATTGTATAGTATTATATACAAATAACACATAGAAAAACAAATACCACTTTATTTCATTAATTGAGATAATTAAATTATTTAAAAACCTATCCCATGAAAATTCCAAATATTACAATGGGATAAGAAATAGAAAACAGAAAATCTAGAATAGAAAAATTTGGATTATCCCTATTTTCTAGAATTACCAATCCCATGGAGAAAAAAATGAAAATGAAAAAAATATTAGTAACGCAATTAAGATTTTAGAAAATTTATATTTAAAACCTTTAGAGGAACTCAATTAAAAGATAAATGGTGGAATTAATAGGAATTTAAAAAAGGTAATATGACTACAAGAATAGTAATGTGACTATGAGGAATAGTAACCAGATAGTTAGGAATAATAACCCTTTTGTTGGAATAATAATTTGACCCAAAAAATAAAATGTCATATAAACAATATTTTCATTTATATATTTATGAAAATATAGATATTACTATTCCATAAACTAAATATCAATATTTATAACTTGAATAATCTTTAATTACATTTTTGATAAACATTATTTATATTTATTACAAAATATCCTAATTTTTATGTTAATATTTAAACATACCATTGTTAGAAAATTATTTGGATAAAGTTAATGTCTTTTTTAGAATTATCACATCAAAAATATCTAACAGTAATTATTTATGGTAATTTTATAAAATAATTCAATTTTCTGGTACATATTTTTGTAACCGATGTGTTTGAAATTACATCACTACTAATGTAAAAATAACCTAATAAATTATATACTTTTTGGATTAACCAAAAACATGTTTAGTATGTGCAATTATAGATGAAATTTTTTTTCCAAGCCTAAAAATTATATTTTAAAGTCTAAAAGTATAAAGTTTCTCTTTAAATAAATGTTTATTTTCATTTTTTCCTTTCCTTTTGATTAAACTAATAAATTTTAATTATACAGTGTTTCAAAGTCCTAAAATAATTTTATTTTTTTCAAATATATTTAATATTTTCAACAATATTACCATTTAAAGTTTTATCTTGGAAATTATATTTAATTTGATATTTTATCCTAAAAATACCCTTTTGCTAAAGTATAAATAATCCCTCTCACACCCCTTTGATAACCATATAACATCCACTTACCAAAGAAATATATCTACCAAAATACCCTATATTAATCCAATTATAGTACTTTTGGTCATTCTAGATTCACACAACCCCATGAAGTAAATGATTTTAGTGTCCTAGAAGATGGTAAGTTTTCGTAAAATGTAAATCTCATTTTCCTATTCTCTTCCTCTTTTATCAATCCCTTTGAAACCAAAATATTATAAGATTAATTGAGAAATATGTTAATATTATTTTAAATATTTTAACATATACTAAATATCATATTTATGATATAATTATATTTCAAACATCTCATTTCTTCTCTTTTGACAATTCCCCATCAATAGTCAGTTAACCACCCACGAGAACAGTACCAACTCTCTAATTATACAAAAAATTATGGGTTATTAAAATAAAAATTTTAAAATATATAAATTAATAAATATAATCATTTATAATCATTAATAGTTAATCTTAATAATTTAAAAATAAAATAATGCAATATCATTAAATTAATCCAAGATGGGATATTTTAAGGAAAATATTATATTAAAACGTTTAACCTTTAACCAAGTGAATTATTGAATAGAATAATGTTTTTATAATTCATAAATATTGAAAAATAACATATTTAAATTCTAGTTCCTTGTTTTAATAGGCATAATTTAATTATTCACGAGTCATAAATGTGAGGATAAAAAGCAAGATTTAAGGTACAGAGATTATCCAACCCAACTCCTTCATTTGCGTTATCTCTTATTTCACAATTTTTTAGTATGGATATTCCTATAATATACATAACATATTATTTGAATATTATCTCAATTACATTTCATGGTATATATATGTTTTTAACCTTTAGAAATGATTTCTAATCAAAATCGTATATTTTTCAAAGAGTCTTTATTTTCTAAAACATCACATTCACTCCTATTTATATATTTCATCTCTACTTAAGAATGATAATTTTTTATTCCTAAATATGATTTAAATTTCTTATTTGGGTTCCTCAATGTTTATTCACGAAATTATTATTTACACATCCAGTATAAAACACGTTACTTTCCATGGTTTTATTTCATGACTATAATATTTATATGTTATCTATCCATGTGTTATGCATAATTATGAGAATTTTTTGACATAATGGGTGCGACCATAATCTCATATCCATCCAATTAATTGTTTAATGTGATATATCTCATGATATTTTGGTTATTATTCATTAAAATTATGCTATCTATATTTGAAGTTACGGTGTTACGATTTATGCACATATGTTATTTATGAACATGATTTAAGAATTGTTTAAAACTATGGGTGGTATTTAATTACTATGATATGATGTTTCATTATGATATATATGAAACATTCCATGTATTTTTCAAATGGTTACCTCATGGTTAAGTTGATGATTCTATGCTTATGGTAGGATTATTATTATTATTATCACCCACATACTATTGATTAATGCCCCTTATTCATCCCATGTTATTCCACCCCTAACTAGATTTTTATCTCCCCCCATTATTTAATGTATATCCCCATGTGGTTACATGTACTAAAGATAATGGGAGATGTTATAAGATGATAAAGGAGAGGATTTAAATAATTTGTATACTTTATTATGAACATGTGATGTATAAGCCTAATTTTCCAAAGATACTAATCCTTTAAATCTTGGATTGTATCACTATTATATTATTTATCATAAAAATGATTTGGTAGTCATGTATGAAAATTTTTGTTAAATATAAAAAGTATAGAATCCTCAGATATAGTGAACATATCCATCGTCATATAAAATCAAGATCATCTTTAGTTCCTCTCCAAGACCCCAGTATAGAGGTCCTCCATACAATAATAAAAAGATCTATAAAGAAATTCCTCCCTATGACTCTTGTTGTAGAGGTTCTCAATGTAGTACAAATATTGACATGTACTGATGTCCTACCATATCCAAATTGTCAATAATCATATACCATGTAGGATATTTCCATGGTTGTAAAATAACTAATAGTCAATATGAAGTTCCCATCCATGAAGGAAATAAATAAGATAGTAACACTGATTGTCCTCCGTAGAGTCCTCATCATGGACATCATCCTAACATTACAAATCATACTAGATAATTAAGTTTACCCATGTCAATAAAAAACATCCAAATTACATGGAGTTCACCATGGAGTTTTTTAAATAGAAAACCAAAATATAAGTCCACCCCATATCAAGGATAACCAAGCCAACAACCGTAGGGTGCTTACCTGTGGTGATCAAGTAAATATCATTAAAGGTCCTCCCTAGATAATATATTGAAAAGGTACTTCCTATGGAAGAAAATATAACCAAATTAGAGGTCCTCACCACAATGGTGAATTAAGGATCAATTATCACATATTTCATACCCACTATATTTATTGTAAAGCCCCTCCTTAAAAGAATGTATCTCTATAGCATGAATCCCTCCCCATGCCACTATTATGCCAATGTTTCCCACATACCCAGAGACACAATGAAAACCAAATAATTTTATTCCATGAAACTCATCACCAATCAGTGATGTCACATTCTAGTCCATGGAAAATTCTAGGAAATGATAATTATCAATGTCTCCCCTAGACCATGAACCCTAAGATGTACCTAACTAAATTAAAAAATATCTATCCCATATCAATAAAAAATAGTGAAATAACATTTATAATTTTACTAGGTTGAATAGAAACTCTTAAATGATGAAGTAAATTCCATTTTTAATATTGAATTGGATAAATACAGAATATTGATCAATAGATAGCCTATTTATACCTCTTCATATGACATTCCAAATTCATTAAAGGATTATTGTATATCTCATACCCATAAAAACTTATCAAATACTCACTATTGTATCAAATAAATTTTCTTATAATATGAGGGAAGCATTAATCACCTCATGTCGTTGGATTAATAGTTCACTAAATTAAAATATGAGCCATTTTCATAGCTCATAATCCCAAATAAAAAAACATGATTGTCACCATAAAATATACCTTAACAGTGTTAAGACACATCAATAAATGATCCATGATATTCCAAATAATATACACATTAGTGTTTTGGAAAAATATATAGCTTTTAACTTAACTTCACTTTCTATCCATCAAATTCCTTTAGGAGAAGGAGATTACAATATTATTACCAAAAGCAAAGTGGAAGGTACTAGATCCATTTATGTCATCTTATCCATATAGAAAAATACCATTGTCCCCAAATATTATAAGATATTAAATCAATGGGAATGTATTATTGATAGGCTCTTATATCCCACCAGAAGGTGAAACATACAACAACTCAGTGATGAGTTGGTCAATTAAAATTTTATCAACATTCAATGGATGATACCTCTCATATTGGGTGTCCATAAAAGATAATAAACCGATATCATTCATGATCAACATCCCCAAATTAAAATAGACACACAACAGAAGTTTATGTGGTGACATAAGAGTATCCCTTTCCTATAGGTTTAAGGGAATTTTTACCAGTACCACTAAACTTAGATCCATCAAATATGAAATGAGGGGTATCCAAAACCGTAATATAAAAAATAAATCTATAATACATTAAGTTAAATGAATTTTTACCTCCCTATATAAGAAACCCAAACTTTTTGAGTCTATGATCAACTTCATATAAATTCCCCCTATGATTTTTTCCACTAATAATCCATGGATCAACTCTTTCATCAAGTTCTTGTTCAATAAAACCCATATATGAATCCCTTAGTATTAGTTTTCATAGACCATTTCATGTGGAACATAAATAGGAAAATGAAAATCTTAATCAGGGTCACAAGCCCATGAAATCTTCCAAAAAAGAACTTTTAAAATAATATTTTGATATATATACCTCAAATGATACTCATACACTAATGAAGATCCAGAATAATATATTTTAGATGAAGGATATGGATCCTACCATGTGTTTTCCATTAGAAATTGTTGTCGATGAAAATATGATAGATAATACAGAGTATGAGACTAGTGAAGAAGCACACGATTAATATGAGAATGTTTAAAACATGGTTCACACTAATGTTGATGAATAGGAAGTGTGAAATTGATATAATAGATATCCCTAAAACATACGAGCTCCTTAAAATAGCTAACTTTCACCCAGTCAATGATATTTCACCAAGGAATAAGGAAAAGGTAAGGCTAGGTCCATAGACTTCCAAAAACTAAAAGATGTTAATTCTCTTTATACTAAGGAGAAGATTTCATAGTATGAATTCATGTTAGAAATTCTAGAGAAGCACAATGACAAACTACTCAGAGATAATATACAGACCGATTCAACCTCCTAGGTCGAGGATGTTATCCCTCTTTCGAAAAATCATATTTAGCAATTATTTATTTCTCAACGAATAATAGTTGATTCAATACACAAAAGAAAAATGGGACTAATTCAGTTTTTTTATTTACCCCCAACACTAGTGTATTAAAATAGTTTCCTCCACAAAGAAAAGATCAACCTTTGTTTCAAGAGATTTAATAAAGGTCGAATCAAGATGGTTTCCAATAGTAGAAAAAAACCAAAATTATTTCATTTGGTTCCACGAAATAACTTCACTCAAGAATCTTCCCTAGAAAAAGTGCTTCCAAAAAATCCTGAATCAATTGAATCCCCCTGTTTCACCGATGAAAACACTAGAGGTAAGATACACACTATTATCAAAATATAGTAAACCATATCTTGAGTATGTTTTTTTGATTAGTCATTAAAACAACTTTAAAAATACCAAATTTCCAATATTTATGGGAAAGGATGATGTATAATAATATCTCATCCATTTAATTCCTTGAGGCAGACCCGTGATGGGAACACCAGAGTAGAAGGAGGTGGAAAAACATTAATGCTTTGTAAAAACCTTACAAGGGTCAACATTTTTTAAAACACTGACTTTGAACTATATCAATTTTTAATTGGAAAGGTATTTTTTTATAGTTACTCTATGAATTTAGATCAACAATAAATAAGGACATGATTATCAGCCACTTAAATAAAAAAATAGTGTAACAATGAGTAGTTTTCAGATTTCAATGTAAGGTGTAATGTCTTGACATAATCCCTAAACCTAAAATATCCACAAGAAAAGCTATTGGAAATATAAATAGATAATATTCAATGGTAGAAAAAAATTATATAAATTACATTGAAGTACATTTATGGGTTTCAAGTGTTTTCAATAGTTATACAACAACTATAATCTTCCATTCATTTTTGAAAAGCCAATTATTGACCGACACCATCAACAAAAGGGAAAAAATATAGTAGAGAAGAATCTATGACCATCCTATTAAATCCACCATTAGAGTCAATACCTATTTCATAAGCCTATCAACTATCATGAGGCATCTCTACTTGGATAAAAACAACAAATGTAGCACCCTAATGTGAACACACAAGATTATAAGAATGAATAGATTCACAAAAAAATTTATAATATGAAGAACAGATTGTGTTACTTTTAAAATGACTAAAATCTAGGAATTTTATCACTAACCTACAAAATGATATGTTGTTGCTACTGCAAATCAAATGTCTCAATAAGGCATGGTTAAATGATTACCAAATACACTATCCTTACCATCATATATTGGAAAAACATTTCCAAGAACGTTTTGTATTTAAGGATTTACTCTAGAAGATGAAAAAAAATAGAATTTAATGTTGGGAAAACCCTAAAATTAGGCTATTTACATCCCAGCAAGCTCAATCGAAGAATAACGAGAGAGGTAGGAGGTCCCATATAGAGGGAATAAAATATTTACAATTGGATGACTAGAAAATAAGTCAACCATGTACACTCTGTAATTATGTTATGATTAAACTAACTAGTAATGACCTAATCCTCTATTTAAATACTTAAATTCATATCTTCATATTCATATTTCTCAAAAATTTTATTAAAACAACATTGATGGAGTAAGGAAGTTGAAGGGGATCCCCTACAGTAAATTAATTAGGTATAAATAAATTTTGGATTTCTTTACCCCATCATTGGGAGGGAAATAAACACCACTCTAAATATAATTCTTAGTTGATAAAGATCCATAATATGTATTTTTCAATGTAATTAACTTGAAAACTGCAATTTATGATGGATAGTTATCATATGAAGAAGAATTCAAAACACAAATTGTGGTTGACTTCATAAAGGCTGGGGAATATGAGGTTGGAAGAGACCTCTTTGTTCAAGAATCATACCGATCTAGTTCATACATATAATAAAGACATGAAGTAAATATTTTCAATGGGATCAATAGGAGTGTCAATAAGATCTTAGGTTTTTAGGTCTTTCATTAATCTGATCATATCAGTGGATCGATTAGTAGATAAACAATTAGATGATCAATTCTATGATATAGCAAGAACAGTTATCCCATCCCATGGACTAAAACACCTCCTAATTATATCAATTTAATTTAATTACCAGTAGAGTTATATCTAACCACTAAGCCTAAAGTCATGGAGTAGTTGTGTGGTAGAATGTAATGGCCATTATCTTAGAAGTAAGAAATTTTGAATAATCTCTTCATTATCCATTAAAGTATTTTAATCAACAACCCCATTTATCCCTCTAAATAAATGAATGAATATATCATTTAGGACCCCTTATTACCTCAATATATTGAGACTAAAGAGGTTTATTCTGAGAAATATTATGTACAAATGGGTCTATTGAGTGTAATATGGTTATTTTTCACTAAAAAAGACATTGAAACTACCATACTAGGACACATAATATCCCTATAATTTTCTATAAAGATTAATGATATCAAAATTCAAAAATATTTAGTTGATACTAGTTATTGAATTAACCACATATTAGTCAAAAAATTAATATTTTGATCTACAACAATGCTAATTTGTCTCCATTTAATTTAACAATCTAAGGCCATGATAAGAATGAAAAAAATACCACTTTGATGGATCAAGTTAAAAACCCAATTTAGAGATCTTATTATTGAATTGAAATTCATTAAATTCTTCTAATACATGACATTGAAGATTTGATGGGAAGGAAATGTATGTATATATACATGGAAGTTCCCACTTCATATGACTAATGATTAATTATTCTATTGATGGGTAGGTCAGGGCGCTCTATAATGATATATCCCCTTTTGAGTCATGTGAATTTCAATGAATTGATTTGATATACTGTTAAATTAATGAGAAAAAACTATTGGTAAATAACCCCATTAAATTCAATCATCCCAGAAACTTAAAAACTCTTTTTTGGAATCCATTGATCTGGGTAAGAAAATAGTTTGTCACCTAAAAAATCACATTGAGGACAAAATTATAGATTTGGGAAGCCACTAGGTATTATTGGATAATGACATGGACCCTCTAATAATTTCCATTAATCACCTAATGTAACAATAAAAACTATAAATATATTAAAACATATTAAAATTAAAAATATAGATAAATATACAAATTTAAAATATATAAACATATAAATGTATATAAAAAATATAAAACGAAAAACTATAGATTGAAATTATATATAAAGAGATAAAAAATAATAAATAAACATATAAATATTCAAAATAAATAATAAAACAACTCAAATTTGATAACATTTATATATTAAGTAGATATAATTCAAAAAAAAGTATAACAAAAAAATGAATATTATTAATAAGATCGAAAGTTAGAATTGATGTTCCTCACAATGGAGTCTTCATGTAGCATGCATTTTTCAACATCAAAGGGGTTATTGATTCTCCCATTAGAAGGAAAGGAACCATTGAACACATTAAAGTTTTCCCAACTGCTCTCTTAGAGCATCTCCAAATGGGTGAGTTCTCAATAATTGCTTGGTTATTTCTTTATAAGGGATCCGAGTCTCTGAAAATTGATGAACTGAAAGAGCGTATTTTGTTGATCTGGGGATTTTCATCCTAGGAATGTGTCTCATTAGGACATGGATATTTCTATATGCTACTTCCCAAGGAGGAACTAAAAGTACAATCTTGGTGATTTGGTTCTATTGCGCTCAAACCTGGGATTATTCACCTTCGTGAATGGAATGAGAAATTAAACCCAGTTGAGGTGAGTAACACAACTACACAAATGTGGGTTGGGGTCTATGGTTTAAATTGGTTACTCTGGATTTCCAAAATTTTGTATGAAATTTCTCTATCTATTGGCATCCTAATTAAAATGGATAAAGAAACAGAGGTGGCTCGATTTGGTCACTTCGCCAGGTTCTTGTTAGAGGATGACCTAGGATCAACTCTAGTTGATAAGGTAATGATTTCTATTGATGACGATGTTATTCAGTTGAATATAATTTATGAAAAAATTCCAAATTTTTTCAAGAACTATAATGTCATAAGTCATTAATTATCTATATGTAGATGCTCTATTATATGTAGTTTCTCTTTATTGCATGGACATGATGTCAGTGATTGTATTAAGAAAAGAAGTCTTTCCCTGAAGGTTGATATTCCTCCCTAGTTTAAATATGAGTATCATAATGGCACTTCCAAGAATTATGATAGAACTAGAATTGCTTCTAATATTGTAGATCATATGATGGATGCGTAAGGAATTGTTGCTAAGGATGTTGTCAAGCCACCGTTTGAGCGTGACCGACTAAGTGACTCACCTAGTTATTAGATAAAGATGATCTCTTAGGCCACCATATTCTCTGCATAGGTGAATATCCACAATGATGATTCTTTTTGCAGATTTACCAATACTGAATTACAACAATCTCAAATACATTTGGCTTCACATATTCTAGGTGGTGAAAATGAATTAATGGTTGAACCAGCGAATGAAGAAGAGATATAATAAGAGTTTGATCATAAACATTAAATTAACACATGGTAACCTTATGAAATGAAAAGGGTAATGAATTTTTTGAATCAGACTCTCCATTAATTTATAAATATGTTAAAAACCCATTGTGGATAATGAGGGATTTTATAATGCTTCATACAAGAAAGAAATATGTTTGGTTGTGCTCCCAATTCTAGAAGATGTAGCTAACCTCTATTTTCTCTCCCAAAGTTATGATACTAACATGAAGATGCGTGAGTCTATGCTACACTCTTCTGATGAAGTTAGAAAATATGGGACACTTTTTATGTCTAAAGCATGAGAGGAAAAACAGATGAAGACACCACTAACAAGAGATGCCAATGAAGAAAATTGTGAGTCGCAATGGGAAGATATCTTTGACATTGAAATCACTAATATTGATACATTACATGAAAGGTTTAAATCCCATTTTCCAATTAGGGGGAGTTCGAGAGGCTAGGGACACAGTCATGATCATGGTAGAGTTGGCTGGCAAGAAATTAGTGAAGTGGAAAAGTAGCTAAAAGAAATATTGAAGAAAAAGATAGGAATCAAGCCTTTTACCTTGAGATTTTGTTTTTCTATGTTTTCATGTACTCTTTTGAACTCCTATCTTTTACTGGTATTTAATAAAAGAGGTGGAGCCTCTATAAATTTTAAAAAATCTATAACCATGAAAATATACAACTAATAAATATGTACATATGAATAAATAAATAAATAAATATAATTTATATGTAAAAAAGAATTAATAAATATTATAAAAAAAATAAAAAAAATAACTTATAGAAGTTTTATATTTAATAAGAAAACCAAAGATAAATAAAACCGAAATAGTTAAAGATGGAGTTTAGATTACATGAAATGAAAGTGGAATGTGAATTAAAATAAGCATCAATGCATGATATTGGTTGAACTCTATTGATACAATTGTAACACCACACCTATGGATTGAATATAGACAAGGGTTGTAGATCAACAATGTTTTAGGGCTAATAAGGAAACACAGTTGATAAATAATGAAAAAATGAGGATAAATTTGATAAAATAAAGAAGATAATTACTATTATGGGTCTTAGAGTTCAGGGATTCCAAAAATCAAGTGTAAAAATAACTTATTTAAAAGATATTCCTCATATTGTTTTTAAAAAAGGTTTCCAAATCATTTAAAACATACCCAATGTCAAAATATGATTTTAATATCAGTTATTATAATATTAATGTTAAACATAATGGGTTTAGCATCGATTATTAACAAAACCAATGTTTAAACCTAGATTTTTAGAGTTTTCACACAAGTTGTAATAATAAATAAAGTGAGAAACACTACTTATGCTGTTTTAACATTGGGTATGTTAATATAAAACGTTAAAACCCCAATATATGGGGTATTAACATCGATTAAAATAATCTATGCCAATACCCTGATGTGAAATCTACTATTTATACTTGTGGTCATAATCAAACAATTGTAAAGGTATGTCATTAATTTTAAAGTGGAATTTAAATACAAGGGTTTGGATTCCCTTCACAGGGATACATAGGTAGTCATTCTCATGGAAATAATCCTAACTCCATAACATATACTACCTCCATAGATGGAGATAAATTATATGGTTCCAAACACTGTGGATTTAAACTACTGTTTAATCAACCAAGGATATGAGGGGGAGGGGTATAAATTCCCATATATATATATATAGAACATTTGATACATAAAACTTTTCACTTTGATGCTTGATATCAATCGATTTCTTTCATGACATAGGTAACTTGTGTTATTATTGGGAAGGATTTTATAAAAATGCATTAAATTAATAAGATAGTCCTGAAATAAGGAATAAAACCCTTTATGGTATAATTAGACTTATATACTATCGACATCAATGTGAAATTAGAAGCTCCATCAGCTCAACCTAACTTGACTTTATGGAGAATATATGAAACCAAATACTCTATGCATGCACACATGCATGGGGGGGAAACAAATAATGAACTCGATGGAGCTTCTAATTTCATGGTTAAAATACCTAGGAGAGGTTCCATATTGCTTCCACCACTATTGTAATCAAATATTAACCAAAAATCTAGGTAGAAATATGAGAGTGACTTCAGAAATCCCACAGAGGAAAACTAGGAAAATCCATGGGAAATATCTCTATCATTTACGCTAGTGGATTCCTTGAATCCCATCAATGTACCTCCATAATTTCTCAAGGATGGTTCAGGGAACTCATGACTGAGAATAATAAAATTTTGAATACTACTTCAGTTTGACCTCTCACTAGCCATGAAAGATGGATATAATAATAAAAAACCAACGTGGAGGTCCTCCGCATGAAGTGGAGGTATCAACCATGAAGATACTCATCATGGTGAAAATGTAATGACCCATATTTTATAAATGATATTTGTTTCATAAATAAATTGGTTTTATATTATACTCTATAGTATTATACATATTAAATAAATAGAAAATTTATCACAAAATTATTTCCTCAAAAGTGATCATCAAATTATTCAGCAACAAAACCCATGAAAATATAAAATATTACACTGGGATAAAAACTAGAATATAGGAAAACTAGTATGGGAAAAGTTGAATCATTTTCATTTTCTATAATTACTACACCCATAAAAAACCCTATGGAATAGAAAGAAAATATTAGTAAACCAATAGAAATTCTAGAAAATTAAAATTTTGAACATTGATAGGAATTTAGGTGATTTATGGATGAATGAATTAATACGTATTTATAGGAGGTAATATGACCATTATAATTGTAATTTGGTCGTTGAAATAATAATGTGACTGTTAAAAATAGTAAAATGACTGTAGGGAATAGTAACATGACTGTTGGATCAGTAATTTTCCCTCAAAATAATAAAATATAATATTAATAATAATTATCTTTATTACTTTAATAATATATAAATACTATAAAGGCTTTAAATAATTAGCATGATTATAAATGTAAAGAAACAATAATAACATTTTTAATAAACTATATTTTAATCTAATTCATAAAAATCATAATGTATACGTTAATAATTTAAATTATCGATGTTTTAAAATTATTTTGATAAAATATATTTCATTTTTAGAATTAGAACATTGTAATTATTTAAAGGTTATTTTTTAAAATATTCAGAAGTACTTCATTTTTTAGTTACAGTTGTTTCATAACCAATGTGTTTTAAATTACATCATTCATGATTTAATAATGAACTAATCAAATATATAATTTTACTATCAACCAAACACATTTTTAATAAGATAACTATTCATTAAATTCAATTTCCAAACCTAAAAAGTAATTTACAATGTCTAAAAGACTAGCGTGTCCCTTTAAATAAACATTTCTTCATTTATCTTTATTCTATTTGATTAAAAAAATAAATTAAAATAATAAAATGATTCAAAGTCTTAAAATCATGTTATTTTATAAAAAAATAGTTTTTATTGTAAACAATTACTATATAAGGTTTAACTTAGAAATTATATTCTCTTACATATTCAATAATAAAAATACCCCTCTAATTAATTGTAAATACCCCTCTCCATCCCCTTTAAAATATACTCTACTTACACATAACAAAGAAACATATATGCCCAAATCCCATCTTATAATACCCTTATAATCATTATACACATTGTTTAGTCACTCAAATACAATAATTCAAGTACTTTAGTACCATAGAATAGAAGAATCACTAAACATATGAAAATTTTTCGTCAACATTGTCTCCCATATTCCTCTTCCATTCTTCCTTTTCATTATCCCTTTAAAACCAAAATCTTTTTGATTATTTGTTATATTATGTTAATATTATATTAAATATTTTATCCTATAATAATAATTTAATATTTTTGATTTTTTATATTTCATAATTGTATTTACATCTCTTTTGAAAAAGCCACATCAACGGTCGGTTAACCACCCATGAGGATGATTGCAACTCTCTAAATATTACAACCATTTTGGATGATTAAAATAAATTATTTATAATATATATACATAAGGATATGAATTTTTAAAAATTTATATATTTAATCTTAATAGTTTAGAAAAAGGAATAAATAAGGATCATTAAATGGAAGCAATATAAGATGTTTTTAGGAAAATAAGATATCAAAACCTTTCACATTCAAGAATGGAAATTATGGAATATAATCCAATTATTAAAATTGATAATGAGTGAAAAATGCACACAAGTCACTTTTGGTTGGGTGTTTTAATAATAATATTTTTATTATTCAAAAAGTTGAAAATCAATGCAATAATTCAAGATTTAAGGAATATGGATCCTCAAACCCAACCCATTTTGTTTTATCGATTATTACACATTATTCTCAGAATGTATATTCCTCTAATATAATTAAAATATATTTTCATTAATCTTTCCCTCTCTTTTTTGGGATATATATGTTTTAAAATTATTGAAATTATTTCTATTCCATATATAATGATTTTTCATTGATCTAATGTTTTCCAAAACACACAAATGACACTTCTTGATCTATTTATTCTCTAATAAATAATGATAATATTTAATGAAAAAATATGATTTCATTTATCCATGAATGTATGATTTACAAGGAATTTTTGAAACCCAATTCTTTTCATGGGTTTATTTCATGAATATGTTTTTTATATTCTAATTTCATATACAATTCATGATCATGTGCATTTTATGATATAATGGGTGGGTATAGAATTATATATCCCTCTAATAGATTGGGTAATGTGATATAAATTATCATATTTTCTTTATAATGCATGAACATGATGATAAAAATTTTCACGATTATATTGATATAATTTTTTTACATATGTTATGTGTGAAAATGATTCTAGCTTTATTCATAACTATGTGTGGTATTTGACCACTATTCTACGACGTTTAATTTTTATAAACATGACTCATTACATTCCCTTTTTATAATTATTCCCTAAATATTATTATGATGACTATACACTTATTAAAACATTACGTTGATTATACTCACCCGTTTACTATTTATTTATGACAACTATTATTCCCACATTATTCCTATATTTATTTGACTTTTAGAAAACCCTATTATTTTATTTATATCCTTATATGATTACCTGTTAGAGGATAAAGAAGAAGGATTTATATATTTTGTTGTTTTATTTTATAAAAGTGAGATATGAACTTATATTTCATAAGATACTAAAACTTGGGATTTGGTTTGGTATCACAATTATGTTATTTATCAGGAATATGATGTAATAGAAATGTATGAAAATGTTTGGTCTCTATAGTTAGAATAAATAATGAGTTTAGTTAATTTGGTAATTATGAATAGAAGATGTTAGTGAAAATAGTAAGGATGCGTCTAAGTGTAGGTAAACAACTTATGTTTTTTAATGTATAAGAGCATGTAGTTTTTGAGCAATAAATTTACATTCTAGATAGTATAAGTTGATGTGGATCGAGCATAGATGCACCTAGGGGTAATAATAGAAAAATGGTTGGATTGGGTATTAACTCAATTTTCACCTTGTGTATATAAAAGAGGCCTTGTTGCACACTTGGTCTGATACTCTCAAGGGATATTCTTTACCTAGTCACAAAATCCAAAAATACTATTATGAAGGATATATACAAATAGTAATTATTACTTTTAATGTTCTAAAAGTATTAAAGTATGTGGTCCTCGAATCATATTTTAATAATAATTATATGATAAAATAGGTATCTCATATTATATGACTATATAATTAATTTCAAAATTAAATTAAATTATTTATTCTTGCTTTATTGACTTATGTTTTGTTCAAAACCTCCGTATTTTAGAAAATGGAGGGAACCAAGGGAAATTAGGCCAATAACCAATGTGGAGGACACCACAATGATTGTATGAATGACACTCTTAATGTAATGGAAGGTAGAGTGATCATGATATCACAGATAATGGGACAATTTTTATTATTTAAATACTACAAACAACTAGTTGAAAAATGAGTTGGAGTATCAATTACCAAGGATGAAAAAGTGTGTGTGGTCATAAAAAAACTTAAACTCTAGAAGGGTGATTTTTATGGATAATGTGAAAGAAGTAGGGAGAGAACCAATAAATATATGAATCAGGGAATCAAAATAACCTACATTGATAAAAGTAATTTTTTACTCTATCTACATGTAATCATTTCTATGTTTGTGCTGGAAAGTGGGTGTGAAAAGAACCTAACATTCATTAATTGTTTAACACGACACAATGAACTATCCTTAGTTAACAATTGTCAATAAAAAATGAAGCAAATTTTAGTTCTTTAATATATAATAGTATCATTAACATCTTATAAATTTTTGAACTTTTCGTGATGAACAAACGAAAAAATACCAACTACCATCACTCATAAATATGTAGAGTAGTTTAGAACTAAAACTAAAAATTAACAAAAATGAGATCACTAAACAAAAATATTAATTGACATAAAAGATAAAACAAGAGTAGGAATGTAAAATAATTTCATTCCATTATAATCCAATTTTCTTACAAAATATTATTAACACAATATCTAAGCAACAAAATTGATTATATTCAAGAAATACATTGAAAAACTGAATAAAATAAGAAGAAAGAAATAAAGGAATAAATATTCTCTTTCGAAGTTGATTTCCCCTTCATCACGAGATTCAATGATTCCTTATTGTTTTTATCACCCCATTCTGTTATTCCATTTCTATCTAGAAAATTATTGAAACTGTGTATCTCTAGATGACTTGGGCCCATCCATTTTTTTATAATAATTAATATTTTTTATATCATCTAAAATGGCTCAAAGATATTTTTTCATGTGGATGCTTATAATTGGTCATTCATCAAATATTAATCAGAAAATAAAGTCAGTGTACATTCCCTATTCAAAAAATAAAAATATGAATGTTCTTCCAGTTTAACATATTCCAAACAATAATGTGAACAAACTACTATTCATCATTGAATCAGGGATATAATTTCCAAAAGCATTACTTATCCTCATATTAGCATTTTAACTTCTCTGTCAAACTCAACATATGTACAGCTAACCCCCACCATCTTCAATTTAAATTGACACCCCAAATTGATCATGTGACACTACTCTCTGATGAAAAAATCATCAAATTAATGGATAAATCATGAAATATGTAGAAAAATATCACTTAGCTTCTATAAAATAATCTGCATTAAGTCCAGACATAAAAGCATTGTTTAACACCTTGGCTGAGCTCAACAATTAGAAACCTGTGTCCCATCTTCGGTCAGAAATTTCCTCAAACTCCTGATTCACACTATTATTCAATATGGTAGCTGAAAAAATTTTATGAAATGGGAAACCCTCACACTTAAAATAATAAAATCCCAAAAAAAATTATTTTTTGACTTAGTTCATCAGTGCACACAAAAATTGAGATTTGTTCTAATCCCAATTCACCTCTGTAAAAAGTAATGGTGCTGTAATGATGAACTGAACTGAGCATCAGATCAACATTATTTGAAACACAGTTAATCTTATTACATGACATGAAATGATCGTATAATTATATACATGAAAAATTCATAAGAATTTACAAACCACTCTCAGCCAAAAAGGGTCAACCTTCATCGTCTTCAGGATAAATCTAGGTTCATTTACTTTATCCTGAATGGTAGCATCAAAGATTAACTTGTATCTAGAATTAGGAATGTATTTACTCATTTTTTATGCTTGGATAAATCATCTAGTTCAAAATATTAATCCTTTAGCCCAATTTGTCAATATTTGTTGTCACAGATGTCGTATTCCACATTTTATTCCTTGAATATCAATTCTTAATAAACAAGAATTATTTGAATAATTTATTTTATTTAGTGAATTTCTGGTTGGTTAAACCTGAATATGTTCTTGATTCTTCTTCCATCCATATTTTATGGTGGTTTTCAATTCAAATTCGATCCGAGATCATCTCCAGTTTGATCTTCTCTCTTCAACCCTTCAAATAGAGGAGTTGGAATGAATTGATTCATCTTCCTCAAGTTCCAATGGATCCTTCTTCAGTATGGACATCAACGAGGCTTTGGCTTTATCTGAAATCTCAGGGCCTCAAAAGATAAAAAATGTTCTTTTGGTATCGTCAGGGAGAAATCATCTACACAGGTTTACATAACTGATTAATTGGATATGTAGAACTCCCAAATTTGACTATGTGGGATAGAATTCGGATAAATAGTAGCCTCCTGCATTTGGCTATGTAGAGTCCATATAAAAATGACTATGTATAGAAAACCTTGAAATTTTATGAATTATTATTTTTTGAATAAATAATAATACTTAATGTCTTTAATTTCACCATAAAACAACTTAAAATTACGTTACAATCAACACCAATTTATGATTTTTCTACACACATCACTAATTTTAAATTGTGCTACACACCATAAATTTTTTTACCTAATAATAATATACTATTAATATAATTATTTAATATGAAAATATCACATTGCCATTGAAATGGAGGAAATGAAAAGGGTTTAATAAATTATGATGATATATATATTTTCACATATTTATTAGTTGTATACTGATTATAAATAGAATAATAATTATTAAAATGAAAAATAAATGTTTTCTAAAAAATAGTATATTTTCTAAAAGTGGAGTTAATTGCGCCTCACACATATAATTTGAAAATAAAAATTAAAAAATTTCAAAAATTTATATGAAATAAAATAGTATTTTTCAAATATTAATATTAATATAATCTTTGTTTTAATTTTTGGTGATTTTATAAGAAGTTCCTTATTTTATTGGTAGTGAAAAATACAAAAATTGAATTGAAAACTGCATTTTGGTTTAGATAATTTATATTATTATAATATATTTTTAATTGGTTTTAAAGTAAAAATATTATAATTATACTTATATGAAACCAATTTATTTTATTTTAATTATTTTAATTTTGAAATTGAATATAAAAGCACTGTAAACATTTTAACATTTTCACTTTAGAAAGAAAAATTCTCGTTATGTATGCGAGAGATATTTTAAATTATTTTTTCACACATATATGAATTGAATTTGGAAAAATGGAATCCATATTTTTAATAGTCATAATTTATATTATCTAATATGGTCAAATTTTATTTGACCATAATGATTAGTGAAAAAAATTAAAAGTTTTTTACAGTGATTAAAGAAAAAATGAGTTCACCTAGTTGTTTAACTTAGAACATAAGGTGTAAGAATAACCCAAAATGGGTCCAAAACCAATTTCATGGACATATTTAGTCACTTATAACCTTATCATATAATATTTGATAATTATTTGGGACAATGTTCAATGAATATGACCCATATGATATGTTAAGTAATGAAAAGGAAAAAATGCACCTTTCTTCCTTTTAATTTATATAAAGCATTATTATAGGGATAACTACATAGGATCAGTTATAAAAATTAATTTTTAAGATAAATGATATTTTTATAATTATAATTTATTTTATTTTATTTATAGATGACATAATTACATTAATTACTTATGAAATTCCACACATGAATTATTTAGTTAAAAAATTAAAAAAATCGAATGATACTAAAAACATTAAAAGTGAATTAAATTGAAAGAATTAAACTTTTAAGATTTTTTATATATGAATATATAACATTTAATAGTTTTTAATGTAATGGATTCAATTTTTATTACTGTGTAGATATTTTCTTAATTAAAATTAAATTAATAATGTCCCAATTGAGATTAATGTTGTTTTATAACAAATTTATTTTAATAATTAATTAAAAAGTACTAAAAATAAAATATTATGTAAATTTATTTTTAAGTATTAATTAATATAAAATATGTTCCACTCATGGATCAAATTTTCTATTATAATGAATGTATTTCCTATTAATTATAAAAACTCAATTAGCATGGTTATAGTAAAAGTAGTGTATTTGGGCATTACATGCACTTGTGGTAATGTTAATTTCAATGAAACATTTTATTTATAAATTATAAATTATATATAATATTTATAATCAGTTATTCCAATTTATGTAATAAGTTTAACTCTAAATAATTATCAAATAATAAATTACTAATGCTAGAAAACTATTTAGCATAATGAAAAACAAGAATGGTAAAATAAAGAAACCTAGAAGTTAAGAAATAAAATATTTAAAATAGGTTATAAATTTTATAGGATGTATTTGTAGACCATATAATCACTTAATACTTTTAATTACCTATTTTGGGTCCACTTTTGGAAATTTTTACCTCCCAATATTGAATATTTTGAGTATTTACAAGAATGTCTGTCCTTCTGAACTATAAAAAGACACTCACTATACCCACTTCTTCACATCTATAAATACTTTTTTTTCATCCAATAACTTCTGAAATTTATTATCCTCTTCCCTAACCCAATCCTAGAATCCTTAATTTTGGAGTAATGATAACAATGTAATCCCATTGGTGAGAACCAAAAGGAGATACCTAAATAAGAGGTAACATTCAATAATGAACGTTGTTTATTTATTTATTTATCCACTTCCTTAAAATTTTATTATCACAAGATTATATATAAAAATAAATATCTTAAATATAATAATATGTTTTTATTTTAATGGGTTGACCTAAAAACACACACTTCCTTCAAATGGGTTATGAAATCATCATTCATGTGTTTGGAAGACTACTTCCTCACAAATCGATGTCGTTTGTTTTTCCATTACCACCATTAAAGGTGGGGAATAATTAGGTAAATAATATTAATATATTATATATATGATATTTATTATATTATTATACTTATTTAATTATTATATCATGCATACCTTCTTACTTCCAATTTTGCGGGAATATGATAATGTCGTCTGTGTGTGTGGTGGACCACCGCCTCGCGATGCGATGTGATTCGTTCACACTTTACATGGTATGTATAATGGATGAGTTTAAAAAAAATATTTTATATATATGAAATAAGTTTCATGATAAAATGATAATATATATACATATATATCATTTACTTTCTTAGTTTCAATACAAAAAGAAAATGGGAACAACATTCATGCATATATATGGACTTCCATCTTCATGAACAATATATTTGGTTTCCTATAAATAAATTTTATGGGTTACCCTATGTAATTTTATTATGAATATATATGATATTTATATCATGATATACATTCTCTAAATCATTAAATCATTAAAAATGTGAGTAGGCAAAAAATAACAATTCAAAACTTGTACGAAAAACATAGCGGTTATTATCTAAAATGTAACTTTGACAAGGGTTTATTAATAAAATGGTAATATAGATTCATAAGAAAATAAAAATGGTAGGAAATATATGACTATGGATCTTTTATATATTTATAATAAAAATATATTTATTAGAAATGAGCCTAGAATACATACGAAGGAAGTCTAGAGTAAAGGTAAAGGGATTTCTAGTTTGACTTTTATTTTTGAGTGACTTATGTCATATTCATAACTCATTTTAATTTGGGTGGTGTATAAAATATCCTATGATATGATATATAATTAATCTAACTAATTTTAGTATAATTTATATTTATATTGATTCTATTATTTCAAGGGTATTAAGATTCAAAAGCTACTCAAACAGTAAGGGATTTACGTCTAACATTTACTTTTGTGAAACACATGCTATATTAATTACCTATTTATTCTATGTGGTGAATAAACTGACCAAAAATGTACATTATGATTATTATAATTAATATTTCAAGTATTTATAAATACATTTGAGGATCTATATTTCATGGGTTTATGGTCTAAAAATTAGTAATGTTGCAATGAAATTTTGACTCCATTTTCTTTCTTTGAGACACCAGTAATGTTATTCACCTATATTATTTTACGAGGTGTATATAATAAATCTTTGACATTTTATTTCATGGATATAATTATTTTAGTTATATTTGAAGATTAATTTAATGTTATTATTTTATGTGTATTATGATTCAAAGTTACCAAATTCGTAAGTGCTTATTTCTACAATCTCATTGTTTATCAAGATTGTTTATCATTTTTCTTCCATTGATAAAATATTATGATCCATATTTGAATAATTTTCATTAATTTTAATATCCTTTGGTTATTAATTATATTTTCTTATGATGGTACAATTTTACCACTATTTGGTACTTAATATAATTAATAAATTGCTTTTAAGAAAATCTAACATTATTTTGATTTTCGGTTTGAAAAATATTTTATTCAAAAATAAATTTTTTTCTAATTTTTTTTTAAAAATTATATTTTAAGATAATTTCCAAGGAATAGGGTTTTAATTTTTTTATGTTTCAAAATGTTTTTAAAATATTTTTCAATGCTTTATAAATTTTCAATGTTATTTTCAAATAAAAAGGGTTTCAAAATGTTTTATGATTTTAAAAGTATTTATCAAAGTAGAAAAGATATTTTCCTCAATAAATGATTTAAATTATTTTAAATCATACATAATAATTTTTTATCGCAGGTTTTGAAGAAAAATAATTTAATAAAATTGTTTCTTAAAAATATATTTTCAAAGATAGGTTATTTTGTGTAAGAAATTCTCGAACTGATCTTTCAAAATACATCCCTATTAAAAATAACATCCTGTGTTATAGTTTATGATTTATTGAGGATATTATCCATGGAAACCATTAATTATCATTATTTTAATGGTTTATGTTGATGATTAAAGGTTTCTTATGAAACCCATTTCTCATTCAAGGGTTATACTATGCTAAAGCTCTTATGAAACCCACTCACTTTCACAGGTTATTATATGATGAAATGATTTTGAAAACAATATCTTCTCCATTGGTTATTATATTTTTAAATTTTTATGATACCCAATTCATTTCATGGATTATGGAATAATATTTAGGAAACCCTTCTCTTTTAATGATTTTGGATATGGTGAATGTTTTATTATCTTGTGGAACACGTATGTATGATTACATTATTTAATGGGGGGAAAATCCATATACCTAAAATCATTTGGTTAAATATTTATATATCTCACTATATTGACATGGATAGAATGGGGAGTGAACATGGTACAATAAGATAAGGCTAGAACACTGATTGAACTCCTTACAATAAAGAACTCTATCTATCATGACAGTTCAGGGAGTGAAATCATTCCACAATTAAGTAAGGGTTTCTACTAAGGTTGGAAGTGTGTCCCACATAGTAGATGTATCCCACATTAATTTCCCTAATAATTTTTGGAAATAAGCTATGACATTAAGTGAATAATTTTATATGCTTATATGCCTGCCTAAAATCCATTGTCTTATTCATATGTTATGTTATCATGGTTTATGGTATCAATTCCCTTATGATTCATGTCTTATGATCATTCCATCGTCATTACAGGACTCATTTATATATTCTTTGATATGAATATAATAACTTCATATATCATACTCATGTTATCATACCCTTATGTTCATGTTTTTCTTATACATTTACTTTATTAAACCATACTGAGTGTCTAAGCTCCACCTTTCTTATGTTTCCACTACCTAGGTTATGATGATAGGTTTTAAGTAGATGCAATAAATTGGAAGATATTTTTGGGAGACGTTGATGACCTTTAACGATGTTATAATATTATGTTTCAAATATCCAAATACATTAAACTAAAAGTTTCCTCTGGGATGCACTTTTGTAATGTGCTATACATTCATATAAAATGATATAATATCTATATATTCAAATCTTGGGTCTCTATAGTTGCTGTCAAAGTAATGGTTTAGTTAACCTTTAGAAACATGGATGATAAAACTTCAGTGATATCTCTAGGGATATTTCTGAGGATATCTATAGTGATTTCTCTAAGGATATGTCTAACAACGAGCCAATGTATAAAAAATGTCCTAGATTTTTGATAAAGGATAGAATGAGTGGTTTCCTATAAATATGTCCCCATATGGATACTACAAGTGGATGTGGAACTGGATCAAATGTAACTTGGTGTAACAACCCTGAAAATACCCTATTGAGCTAGACTCAATCAGGAACTGGTGCACGACAATGGGCTTATTGCACACCTAGTTTGACACTAATGAGGGATACACTTTGGAAATTCAAAAACTATTTATGACCCTAGTGAATGAATTAAATGAAATATAACCATGAATAACATAGTATAAACTTATGGTTTACTAGATTTAAAATATGGTGTCATGGTTTAGACATCATATAAGTGATTTCTCATGATTATGAAGTTTTCATTTATGATAATTGTTGCTCACACTATTCTTTTTTGGTTTATTAAATGGAAAGAACAAAAAGGACGTGGATTAAAATTGATTGTGTTGGATGATTTTATAATTAGTATCTAAATGGGATGAATACCTGCGTAAAGTTTGTTGTGATTATTCATAATCTGTTTTCACATAACATGATTAAAACTGTGTACCTTAACGAACAATATGGATCACCAAAGAAGGGAAAGAAAGAGTTCCATTAGATTTTGGGTAATGGGGGCCATGGAGGAAAGAATACATAGTTTCTTTTGTGTTGAGAATGTGGAAAGAAATACCCAAATGAATATCTTAGAGTAATAAAAATATGTTTTTAATGTGGAAAAGAATGACACAGAGAAAGAAATTGAAAAGGGAAAATGAAAATTTCAGTTAACATAATGTCCTACCTAAGGTATGATTTACTATTGAATGATTTAATTGAAAAAAGTATGATAATTATGATAATCCATGTCCTATGTGAAAGTATCATGAATATAATTAGAAAGGTGGTGAGAGTAATGGATATATTGTTGACGATGAAGAGACTATCAATGAATAGTAAGAGAAAAGTTGTATTAAGGAATGAGATAATAGATCCTAGGAAATAAATTAAGGAATATATGGAATTAAAAAATAATTATTGTATTTTAATTCAATGATTTTTTTATTTGAATCATGAATATATAAATATTTCATGTTGATGTTTTGAATAAAGGTATTTCAAGAAAATGTAAACAAAAATGTTTGGAATAGAAAAATGGATTCAATGGAAATGTCATATTTTATGGGAAAACATGATTAAGGGAATGTCACACTTAATATGTTTTAGATGATGTGAAAATGGTGTTTAGTTTGGATACATTGATGATTGATTTGGATAAAGTGAATTAGATATTATTAATGACCTCAGAACTGATAAAGTATTTGTTAATAAGGTAGTTTATGTTATCATAAATAGATTTTACATAATTTTTGGATTAAAATAATATTTCAAATAATATCATTACTCTATAAGAAATGAATAAAAATGTTTGTTTTCAATATTATTTATGGTAATTTAATTTATTACAATATTTTAAGAGAATGTATGATGAAGGTATTCTCATTTTTTTGTGATCATAAAGAGATAGTTTATGATATATAGGGTAATGAAGTTATATTGATTTAAGTGACTGTCATTCTAGAGTTTTGGATTTCAATATTTTGTAAGTCTCACAAGGTTACCAATTTATTTAACGGTTTAAGTTGAAATTTGTATAAGGTTTTAGATATAACTTCACTATATGAATATTTATTTCTATTTGATAACATGGGTTACACATTTTGTTAAAAAAATTAAATTATAATTATATTTATGGATATGATGATATTCTAGTGAATCGGGAATAAAAAATTAAAATTCATTTATTAGAGTACAAGATAAATCTGAAATTGATAATGGAACAAACAAATGGTGATATTGGTCTTATAAAATGTAATGAAATCAAGTAATTATATGAAAAATATTCTACTTTAATCAAAGGGACTTAAAATAAAAACTCTTCATGATATAATTATATATTATGATATCAATGAACTTTTTCATGTCTCATTTTTTATGGTTTTATGATAACAGACCTTCTATAGATCACCCACTTTTTTTTGGTTAGTGATCTCTACCAGTCCCTATAATTATTTATGGTTTTATTCCATGTCCAAATATTCACTTCACACCTATGTTATCATATTTGGAAACCAAGTCATGAGTTATATTGGGTAGTCATTATGAATACAAAATATTTTTTTGAACGAAGTTATTTTATTCATTTTTATAACGTAGGATTCTATAAAAGGAAGATTAAATTTTCAAAACATTGATGACCCATACGAATCTTAAGGGAGAAATTCATTTTAAAGGGTGTAGAATATAACACCCCTAGTTTTTATAAATAATAATTATTTTGAGTAAATTAAAATTATATGATAACTTTAATATAAATCTAAACCCAGATTATTTTTCTTTATATGGAAAACCAATTTAATATTTCACTACACACAACATTTAGATTACATGTGGTACAAAAAAACACTATGTTTGTCATGTGTTACACACATGAACATTTTTTTAACACATGTGAATTAAATCTGGAAAAATGGATTCCATATTTCGAATCATAATAACTTATATTGTCTAATATGGTGAACTTAATTTTTAACAATAATGAATTGTGAAAAAAATTAAAACTAATCACATCGATTAAAGAAAAAACAAGTTTACATAATGGTGTAAATTAGAATATAAGGATTATGAATGACCCAAAACTCATACAAGACACATTGTATGGAAATATTTCTTCCATTATGAACTAATTATATAATTATATTATTTTTTTGGAAACTATTCAATGAAATTGACCCATATAAGATATTATGTAAAGAAAAATAAAAAATATATATTTTTCTTTCTTTTAATTTCTATAAATATTTCGAATAGAGGAAAAAATATATAGGTTCGGTTATAAATATTATGTTGGAAGATAAATTTTTTTTATCATTATAATTTGATTTATTTTTTTATAAATGATATATTTAGAGTAAATGCATAAGGAACACCACCATGAATTATTTATTTAATAATTAAATAAATAAAATGATACTAAAAAAATTAAAAGTGAACTAAGTTGAATGAACTAATGTGTTATATTATTTTTTATATATTAATATATCTGGTGACATAGGTATAAACAAAATTTATTCAATTTCCATTTATCTCTTGATATTTATTTTTAATTCAAATTAAATGAATAATGTCAAAATTGACAACAAATACATTTTATAATAAATTCTATTTTATTAATTGTTTAAAAATTACCAAAAAAAATATTCTATCAAGTTATCTTTCGATATAAATAATTATAAACTATGTTAAATTTATGGATAAATTGTTCTATTATAATTATTATATTTTCTGTAAAATAGAAAAACTAGGTTAACACAATTACAGTTAAAGCAATGTTTTTGTGTGTTACATGCACATGTGTTAAAGTTAATTTCCAACACTCCTATGATTCAAAATTTATAAATTAGATATAATATTTATAATAATTTTTAAATATCTTATAAGAAGGTTTTATTTAACTTATTATTAATTAATAAATGACTAAGGTCAGAAAAATGGTAAACATAATGAAAAAACAATATGGTAAAATAAAGAAACTTTGATGATAAGGAATGAGATGTTTCATAATATGTATAAATGCGTGTTGGAGGTGTTTCTAGACTATATAATCCCTCTAATATTTTAATTATATGTTTTTTCACTTAAGGTAATATTGATCTTCTAATAGTGAATACGTTTGAGTATTTATAAGAATGTCACTATTCCTCAACTATAAAAGGCACTCACCCAAAAAACTTATTCAAACCTATCAAATGATTCGGATCTGAAAATACCATCCCTAATGCCTTATAAAATTAACTACCTTCATAATACAATCCTTACTTTTACAATATATATTACCAACGAAGTCCTTTTGGGAAAACCAAAATGTGATACCCGAAGAATAGGTAACGTTCATCAATAAATGTTTTTGTTTTATTGCATTCTCCAAATCCTTAATTTTTTTTATACAATGAATATATATAAAAAATTATATTCAATATAATGGATTTTTTTATGTTAATGGTACCACATACAGATAAAAACTTCAAACAAATGGGTTACAAAATTATCATTTGTGTGTACGTCGAACTACCGCCTCACAAACCGATTTCATTTGTTTTTTTGTTAACACCTTTCAAAGTTGGGAATAGTGACGTAAATACATTATATATATTTTATTCATGAAATTTATTAAATTATTAATCTTTTCAAATTATTATTTCTCACATACCTACATGATTTCGATTTCTAGGAATATGATCACATTGTTCGTATGTATGGAAGACTACAGCCTCATAAAGCAATGTGATTTGTTCACGCATTACATGGAATGTATTAAGGATGATTTTAATAAACATATGTGATATATATGAAATAATAGTTGAAATAGAATTATTATATATATATATATATATATATAACATTTAATTTCTTTCTTTCAATATGACAAGAAAATAGAAACAACGTTCATACGTACGTACGACTTACCATCTCCATGAACGGTGTATTTCATTTTGTATCAATAAATTTTTTGAGTAAATATAAATATATATATTATATTTATATAATTGTTTAAGTTATTTAAATGATGAAATACTGATCAAATTAAGAGGACCTAAAATGATAAGTCAAAACTTAAACGAACAACAGAGAGGTTATTACATGAAACATAACATCAACATGGGATTGTTAACAAATAGGTAATATAAAGTCATAAAAAATCATATATGGTATGATATATATAAATATTTTTCATTTATAGACTCATAATAAATATATATTTATTATAAATTAGGATTTTACACATACAAAGGAGATCAAGACTAACAGTAAGGGGATTTCTAGTCTCACATTTATTTTGAAGTTGATTATGCCATATTCACCACTTGTTTATTTTGTGCGATATATATAATTCCCTATGATATGATAAATAATTAATCTATATCATTTAATAATCGTTAATATTTCTATTTGTTGTATTATTACATGGGTAATATGATTCAAAAGCTACATAAACATTAAGTTATTTATGTCTCATTTTCTACTATTCAGAGACACATGCTATATTCACCATCTTTTTCATGTATGTGATGTATATAATTACTGAAAATATACATTACGAATATTCTAAATATAATATTTTGTATTTAAAAATCCATTTTATGATCTATCATTCATGGGGATATGGTTTCAATGTTACCAAAGAGGAAATGGAAGTTTTGTCTCAATTTTTATTCTTTGAGACATATTTTATGTTATGAACCAATATTATTCTACAAGGTGTATATAATGCACAATTGACATGATTTATCATGAATATAATTATTTAAAAGATATTTTGAACTTCATTTAATGTTATTATTTCATATGGAATATATTTCAAATTCACTAAAGTGGTTTGATTTTATTGCAACAATGTCATCATTTTTCAAGATTGCGTATTTTTCTACAAGTTGGGGATGATGATTATTTTTATTGTGAAAGAAAATACATATTTATATGTAGGTAAAGTGTAAACCATTAAATATAACATAGTACTTAGTCTAATTGGCCCAGGAATAAGGAATGACTGCATAGTGCAATATCATGCATGCATCATCCTGCATGCGTCATTCCTGTGTCACCATGTGCATCAAAAAATTATTTTATTTAGAAAAATTTTCATTCTAAAAATGATTTATATTTTTTTTAAAATAGTTTATAAGCTAATATTCATGGAAAATGAATTTTAAAATGTTTTATGATTTAAAATTTGTTTAAAATATATTTTAGAGTTTCATTGATATTCTTTCAATGTTATTTTCAAAGAAAACATGTTAAAATATGATTTATAAATGAAAACAAATTCTCAAAGAAGAAATAATATCTTCCACAAAAAATATTTTAAATGATATTTCATGATTAAGTAAAATTTTTTAAAAGAATTTTTCAATGAAAATAATTTTTTAAAAATTTTAATATATTAAAAAATGATTTTCAAAGAAAGGTTATTTTTCTTAAGAAATGATCAAAGTGATCATTCAAAATAATTCTATCTCTATATGATTAAATCATTTAATATAGTTTAATATTTACGAGGTATATAATTTAAAGACACAATTCTTAATATTTATTCTATATTTTTATTTATAAGAAAAACATTTCTAATGAAACCCATTTCTCTTCAACGAGTTATACCATGATAAAATCCTTATGAAACATACTACATTTCATGGGTTATTATATAATGAATTGATAATTATTCCTATATATTTTCAATAGGTTATTATAGGATGAAATGTTTTTGATGCCCATTTAATTTCATGGATTATGATATGATGTTAATGAAACCCATCTCTTTTTATGGGCCATGATATGATGAATGATTTATTATCTCGTGGAACATGTATATATGATTTAATTAAGTGATGGGTGGGAAATATATATCCTTACAATTAATGGAGAAAATATTTATATATCTCATGATATGGGCTTGGATGGAACATGATGTAAACCAGGTACAATTGGATAAGGATAAAATAAGAAATGAACTCGATATAGTAAAGTAATTTGTCCATCATAACAGTTTGGAGAGTGAACCCATTCCATAATAATTAAAGGGATTCCATTGGGGATTCTGGTGTGTTCCTCCCATTAGGTGTATCCCCCATTAAGTTTCCTGATATATTTTGGAAATAAGACATTATTTCTATGTAATTATTTTATATTATTATGTTTTTTCAAAAATTCCATGTCTTATTCCAATGTTATGCCCTAATGGATTATGATATTCATTAACTTATGATTCATGTCTTATGATCTGGCCATATTTATTCTATAACTCATGTATATTATCATTGATATTTTGGGTATGATATTCAAATGTTATGCTCATTTTCCCATAAACTTATATTCAAGTTATTCTTATATATCACCTTTATTTACACTCATTGAGCATCTGAGCTCACCAATTCTTTGGATTCCCTTCCGAAGGTTATAATGAAAGGGTTTAAGTGGGAGTAGAAAATGGGATGATCTTTATGGGAAACATTGAAGATATTTCACCAAGATAGAAGAATGTGTACCAAATTTCTGAAGATGTGAAACTATTAATGTATTTGGGAATTTACTTTTGTAATGTGCTAAATATTCATCTAAAAGTATATAATATCCATGTATGTTAACCCTGGGTCACTATCACATAGATCCCCTTTGGAATAATTAAGATATGTGAATCTTATGAATTTTTTTTATATAGATATCCATTTTGAAAATGATTATGTCGCTTCCACTGAAATTTTGGGTATGTGGGACTCTAAAATAATCAACTATGTGGATGTATATAAGAAAAATTAAACCAATGGACTAAAAATTAATCAACGAATAAAAATAAATATTCAATTATTAAAAACATATCTAAACATTTTAAATAAAATATCGCAAACATATTATTTATATTATATAATAAATGAGTAAAATTAAAATAAAAACAACATGGTAAAAATAATTAGCATGTTAATTAATTAAAGTGGTTAAGAGATGATAAATAATATAAAATATTTATAATTTAATATTACCAAATATTATATTTTTTTAAAGAAAATATTTTAAATGTTAAAATTAATTTAATTACAAAAATATTAAAACTAAAAACAAAAGTTAATAAATATTAACCACAAAGAATATTGAAAAAAATAATAACCAAATAAATGATAAAAACAACAATAAAATTAATAAATAAAACATAGATTAAGAAATAATTAAAATAATGAAAATTTTATAATTCAAAAACTAAAAGAAAGTGTATTATTATAAGAACCATTAATTTAATATTTTAACCCTAAATAAATCATAAGGTTGTTATCGAATTATTTTTTTCCCTTTAACCATAAAATACAAAGTAAATACCCCAAAAAGGATGTGAAAAATTGTAAATAATACTGACCAGATAGAATTCCACATCACATAAGACATTTCTTGTCCACCTGAAATCTTTATTCAAATTAAATGATAAGACATAAATATAAAAATGTAAAAGCATAAATGAATCAAAGAATTTTTTTTCATATTGATTTTCCTTCATGGAATCTCTCAGGTAGTAAAATATGAATTCCCATTCAAATTAAATTTCATCAATCCAAAAATAGTTTATATTTTTTAAAAAATAATTTAAATTGAAAATTTTTATGTCAGTTTAAAAAAATCAATTTTAATCCAACTAAAAGACCAAACATCTCTTCACCTCTAGGTGAACAGACTCAAATAAATATAAGACAGAATAAATAGAAATTTTATTCGGATGATAATGTTTAATAACTACAATCAAGATAAATAACTTATATAAAATGTTAAATAGTAAATATTTAAATTGAATGAAAGATATATTTCAACATGGATAAATATTTTCATTTCATAATTCATTTGGATAAATATATCAGGAGTGAAATTCAATATAAAAAGTTAAAAGTAAATGATTGTTATATAACATTCTTCTAAAGTTTCATGAAAAACCATTTTTTCAAGAGAGAATGAAAAATGGTTTAATTGATTAAATCTATTTGTTATTACGGATTTACCTCTTCATAGTGGTTTCAAAAACAAAATATTTTGGAAAAATTTCACCAAAGGAAAATACCTAAGAAATTCTAAAAAACTCACAGGTTTCAAATATTTTAATGGGGTTTGATGGGATCACATTGGTGTTGGATTAAAATGTATATTATATGGAAAAAATACAATGGGGGGGGGGTTAATTGTATATTTAAAAATATCTATTAAAAACATTAATGTTCTTAGATTAGAATAAATATAACAATTCACAAAGACTCTTATAAAAGAAAACAACTGATTAGACCGACTCTCGGTCCGATGATATAATATTATACAACAGGTTATGAGGAAATTGTATTGGATTAAATAGAAATATCATAGTAATACAAATTGTAAATTATTCTAACACATAGTATATAGAATCGATACTAAAAGTATAAGTTTTAATTAATAAAATTACAAGAGAATACAAAAATAAAGAATAAATAAAAGGATTTTATTTCTAATCCAATATAATCTGCAAATGTAAAAGGTATTATAATTATTTTATCCCCAAGAGAAGGGTAACCATTCACCTAGGATAATCAGTCTTTCTAACCAAAACTATTAATCCTTTAATACGATGATCGGAATTTCCCCCTTTCTATAATTAGAAGCCCTAAAATTTATAGGTAATTGACACCTCTTTCCTTCAAAACACCTGAAAGCCCTCGATATGATGATCGATCTCACCATATGAGTATCCCTGGCACCCCTCGATTGTAATCACCCAATTGGATGCACAAAGAAAAACAAAGGAGTTATTGAAATAAAAAAAATAAGAACGAGTCGTTCACATTATAAAATTTCAAGGATTTCACACAAAGAAAGAAAGAAGTCACATAGTCTCTCTCTAGAACATGAAAGTAGATGGTGTTTTCCCCCTATTTTCTCTCTACGTCGAATGACCTCTCATTTATAGGCCTCAGGTTCCAATGGTCATATTTTCTCCAACAGTCATATTTATCAGAATAAATCATAGGGACTTCGACACATGGAAATGTAATGGTCATATTGAAACAGAAAACATGACATCATTTTGATTAGTTTATAACTAACTCCATGGCATCATTTTGGTTAAAAAAAGATATATGAAAATGATAACTTGATTAAAATTGATACAAAACATGTATTTTCATAAAATAATGAAAATATTCATGTAATATAAGTAATAGTTAGGGAGGAACTCATGGATATGTGTAAGAGACTGAAGAAAAGTTGTTCCCTCTCGATCCACAAAGGATATATGCAAAGCGGCGAACTGCTCCATTGCCTCACTTAGAAGTTGAATAACTGCTTTCTTGCTGAGTGCATCTGCTACTAAATTCCCCTTTACAAGAGTATAAACTATCTCAAAGTTATAATCCTGGAGAAACTCAAGCCAACATCACTGTCTCGGGTTCAGGTCCTTCTGAGAGAAGATATACCTGATACTCTTTTGATCCGAGTAGACTATAAACTGTTCACCCAGCATGTAATGTCTCTACATATTCACGGTGAAGACCACTACTGCTAACTCTAGGACATGTGTAGCATAGTTATACACATGTTGTCTCAGCTGTCGAGAACCATATGCGATCACTACTTGATCCAGCATCAAGAAAAATCTGAGCCCGGTCCCTGATGTGTCACAATATACTAAGTACCCTATGCCATCCTCTGGTAGCCTCAAGATGGGGGCACAAGTCAACCTATGCCTCAGCTCCTGAAAACTCCGCTGGAATATCTCCAACCACATGATGTGTTTCCCCTTCTTCTTCAATGCAGATAAAGTTGCTGAAACTCTGGATAAATATGGAAAAAAACCTCTGGTAGTATCTGGACAAACCCAAGAAACTCCGTACCTCTGTCATACTCCTGGGCGGCTCCCAAGAAAGTAATACCTCTATCTTCGCTGGATCCACCGCAACTCCAACCTCCAAGATGACATATCCCAGAAAGTGAACCTCTCTGATACAAAACTGGAAATTCGAGAGATTTCCACAAAGCTAGTGCTCTCAGAGTGTGTCTAGAACTATTTGAAAATGATGGGCACGGTTCTCCTCAGTAACCGAGTAGATCAGATTGTCATCTATGAAGACTACTAAAAAATATCAAGGTATTGCTGAATGATCCTGTTCATGAGTCCCAAGAACACTGCTGGAGAATTGGTTATGCCGAACAGCATGACAAAAAACTCATAATGGCCATACTGACATCTGAAAGCTGCCTTCTACACATCCTCATCTTGTAATCTGAGCTAGTGATAGCCTGATCTGAGGTCTATCTTTGAGAACTACTGCGGTCCCTTTTTTTGATCAAAGAGGTCTTCAATCCTCAAGAGTGGGTACTTGTTCTTCACAATCATCTGGTTCAGGCACAAATAGTCAACACAAAGTCTCAGTCTCCCTTCCACATTCTTGGAAAACAAAATCGGGGATGTCCAAGGAGAAACACTAAACCGAATGAACTGCTTCCCATGTAAGTCATCCAGTTGTACTTGCAGCTGATGAAGCTCCACGAGAGCCATCTGGTACACTAGTGTGGATATTCATATTGTCCCAATGTACAAGTAAATGTAAAAGTCCACCTCTATGTGAGGAGGTAGACTCGAAACATCATCAGGGAAAACGTCCGCGTAATTGTCCACCACGACAGGATAGGTCAGACTCTACACATCATCCACTTTGAGGGTAAGGCTTGCAAACTGATTATTGATCGGCTGCACTCTCCTCCAGGTAAGGCCATCCTATGATGCATAGGCTCCATTCATGCCGATGAAGATAAACCTGGTCCCATCTATGCAGACACACTGAAATTTTCGGATAATACAGTCAATCTGAGAATGGACTCTAGATAACCAGTCCATACCCAAGATGACATTGTAAGACCTTGACACCGCTACTATGAGATCCCATCCAAATATCTCACCTTTTATAGTAAGATCACACTACTATCAGAAGTGTGTAATCATCGAATACTCTCTTATAAGAGTCTCTATCTCTAAGGATCGAGCTAACGACTTCGTCAGAATCTCCGAGCTCAGAACAAGGGAAGTGGCAATAAAATAATTACTTGAACCGGTGTTTATAATTACTTCAGTTAAGGTAGAGTAGACACATATCGTACCTCGTATTATCTATGGAGCCCCATGATCATAGCCCTCAGCAGCCTGGAGGTGAGATCACCCCTGTCTACCTGCTCCCTGCAGTTGGGGTTGACCTCCTGGTGGTGGTGGCGGTAACATCTCAAATCGTCGCCCACGACCAAATGCATGACAATCTCCTCTTCCACGTCCACCTTCATCCTACGGACCTCCTCGGTCAAAACTCTATATTTTCTTGCACAGTCGTTTGACCATATTCTGATCATTTGTATGGCAGGTCTAGCAGTATCAATCCATGTGACCCTACCCGCCGCATGTGTAACACTGCCTATTCCTCGCATGATTGGCTCTGTCTATGGTGCCCCACACAACTGACCCTGAATCCTACGGTCATACTCCTATAGGTATGGTCCTCTTGGACATTTGTGAGATCTGTCTACTTCTAGCTACAGAAGACACTTCTAAGTGATGACTGGTGGTGTGTCTCACTGCTGGTGACTGCTCAGCAAGAAAATTCTCCACTAAGAGGGCTCGCTCTAACACCCCTGCATGCATCTGGATGCTGAGTGAGATCATCGAAGCCCTGATCTCCCGTCTGAGTCCTTGCTCGATGGTCCGGGCCCAAAATAATGGCTCTCATACCATATTAGTGGAGTATCATGAGAGGTCGATGAACCTCGCTGAATACTGATCCATAGTCATGTTTTCTTACTCCAGAGGCAGAAGATCCAGAATGTGAACTGCACAAAGGGTCATTGGAAAAAACAATTCCCGAAACATGCTCTCGAATTCTGCCCAGAGAATTGCCACCTCATTGTGAAACAGGGGCATCAAGCTCCACCATTTTCCTACTTCTTCCTACGGAAGATTGGCGGTAAGGATCACCATGAGATCGGTTGGTACCCCTACCAGTCAGAAGACTCTCACTACGTCCTCCAACCAATCCTCAACCTCTTGTGGGTCAATCTCAGCCTTGAACCTTGGTGGAATCTGGCTCTAGAACTCACGCAAAGCGCTCAAGTGACATGAACTCTCTACTACTGTGGCTGGTGGAATCGGTGGACCAATGGGTAATGGTATCGCTGGTGCCTCCACTGGTGCCTCTATTAGAAGTGGACACTATACCGAGGCCTCGTCACTCAGTGGGATATCCTCGCGTACTCCACCTGGAACCATAGCTGGCTGTTTGCGTGGAGGTGTACTGAAAAGAAACAGGTGCACCACGGTTAATAAGTTATACCCAGTGAGCTGACTCAAAGAGTTCACAAAGAAAACATTTCAAAACACACACAAAATCAGTTTTTTCGTGCACTAAGTCAGAAATCCGAAGGCAGTGTCCTAGTGTATGGATACATCAACCGCCACACCAACACTGGATTCTTTAAACTAACAACCACACTTTGCTGTTAAAAATATTAGAGTCTTATGTTCTATGGTAGAACTGATCCATCTGAAACCAATTTGTCACGACCCGTCCCCCAGGGCCTGTGCAGTGACTACCCCAAGCCCGCCTTCCATAGTCTAGGGGATGACGACAATCATCGAAAGGCGTATTCCCTAAAACAGGGAAGGCATTTACTTTATAACCTATAAACACATGCAACTAAGCACACAAAAAGATACTAACACAGGTAAAATGTATAGTGAAAATGGTGTGTACAATAAGTAAAAATGGTCCAGAATACATGCCTAATTCGAATGTACATTGAAAAATGGAATGCAAAAGTAAACTGGACAGCTCCGATAAACTCCCGCCAAGGATCCTACCAGAAGGGTCGGTATAGCTCTTGAATAGTCATCTCTGTGGTACACCTCGTCTAAGGTACACCTCTGAGATACCTCCAGTCCTGGTACCTTCGTCCTCAGTCAGTGTTGTCCGTCATCTGCACCAATCACAACAAGGTGCGGGCATAGCCTATGCAGGGGTGAGTATAAAGATACTCATTAGGGACTCTAAGACCCTCAAAGTTCTCACAATATCCACAAATGATAGAAAAAAAGCATGAAAACAACTGAAAACCACACTTAGGTATATTCCCATACATATACTTATGTTATCAAGTATTTTCATCTCAATCATGAGGAAACACAAGGGCCAACTCAAAAGCCCTTTGCCTAACTATTCCATGAAGAAACGAATACCACAAATGTAACACCTTAGAAAGATAAAGGGTTAAATAGATAAATGATATGACTCATGTCAACAAGGTACACCTTCCTCTTCGAGGGCCTACCTGATTAGAGTTCCACAGTTAAGCATGATTTTCTTGGAGAAGTGATCGGGATGGGTGACCTTCTGTGATGTTTCCCAAGGCGCGTGTGAGTGAGGACAAAACACATTGGAAAGGACATGATTTGGTTTGTGGGGACTATCATTGGTCAGATGACCCATTCGAGAATGTGGGTGGGCACCAGGGTGGGGACCACGTGTCTGTGGGGAAATTAGTGTGCGTAGCTCTGCCCAGTTGTCACAATGACCAACATAACTATCAAAACTAATATTTCATTGGTGTCGAGAAAAAACTCCCTCACCAAACACTACTTATTTACATCAAGGATTAAAACCAAAGAACCACCAAACAAAACCATCATGAAAAACATGACACACCTCAAGATGTGAGAGACTCACTATTTTAAGGGACTATACCATCCATCATTAACATTGCTACCTAAAATACTAATGAGAGAAACTCACCGCACCGTCCTACCTCACAAAAACAATCCCAGACAATCAAAATAGGAAACACCTCTAGAATCATTGGGGGATAAATACCATTAAAATATTTTATAGGAGAAAATACAACTCCAAACAAACGACCTCCAAATTCAACACCAAAATAGAACCATATGCCCACCTGGAAAAATAAAAATATCCACCAAGTGTATGACTATGGTACCAAAGGCACACTACCGAGATACACCGTTGATGCTGAACTCATCCACCAACACTATCAAAAAACTACCATAAATGCCTTCATTTCAGACCATGATGGAATGCAATATTATGGGATAGGAAGTAAGATCAGTGGTGGGAGAATGGGCCAATAGGAAGATCCACCAAACATTGAAACCAACTTAATCCCAAAAAACCAGAGAACAGTGGCGTTAAACCAAAGTGGGGTTTTTCACGATGTTTCAAGTGATAGGAGTATGGAAGCAATAACGAGGGAACAGAAATCCATAGCAATCATCTGAAAAATACTGAAGAAAAATGGAATGGGAAACCAAATGATATGAGATGAAGGAACATTGAAAAAAAATCCCTTCATAATAGAAGATCAAAGTGTAGATAAAACCACTATAAAGGTGGGGGGGGGATAAAGAAACCACATGAGTCAAATAAGAGGGAGTGATATGGGAAGAAAAAAAATCATAGAGGGAGACGATAATACCAAGGCAGGAGAATAGGAAACCCTAGAACATGGAAGAGAGAGATCCCACTATAGAAAAATCTCCCATTTAAACTACAACTTACCCCATGTTACTGGAATAGAAGAAATTGAGTAATGAACCCAAGATTCTTAATTATTGTATACTCTTGAGAAATACCACCATATATCAACAATAAATAATCACTAATAAATGATAACATTTCTTATATATAAATTAATATTGATAAAGTTAACCATTATTAATGAGTATTAGAAGTGATGAGAAATGGTAATTCTTAATAAATCCAAATTTAGCATAATTTTTTTTTGTTCAGAAAAAAATTTCTCACCAACCTCTTTGAGAAATTTTTCATTAATATTATAATATATCAAAATATATTCCCATTTAACTAATGAATTATCGTTCATGGGTTTGGAATTTTCTGGATGAAACATACTCTTGTGTGTTGTAGAAATCAACGTTTATTCATTAGATACCCAATATAGATAATCCCAATAAAATATTTTGTATTTTACTAGTTATATCAAGTGGAATAATGAATATCCTAATACGTATAGTAGAATTGTGCCTTCAAGTTATGTTTGGTGACTCAATTGAGTTATTTTCTTTATATATTTACAACATCAAAATTACGTCTTTAATATAATACTAACAAAAATAATCACTACAATTTTTTCGATAGATTTGTATTTAGATGAATATGTATCAACACTACATTGAGAAAATTCACTAAAACTCCAATGTATTATATAAAAAAACATGGGTTTTTTGGTTAAATTTATCATACACTACATCGAATATAATTCTCATGTGTTTCAATATATAAACTCTTATGTTCTAAGTCTAATAGAATTATCATATACAACATTAATAATAAATTATCATAAATTATAATAAAGAGAATTATATTGTTTTTTTCTTTGATAAAAATTATCATGTGTTATATTTGTTATATTTTTGTTGTATTTTCATAGGTTATAACATATTTTTCATGTTTTATATTAAAATACTACATTACTTCACCTGGAATTGTTCTTTATGTATACACCACTCTGTGTATTTTCAAAATGTGTTCGTACTGAATTTCAATGATACTCCATGAGTCCTTCCATTTAATTATATATAAATATATTTTTAGTTTTCAAATTCTGTATTCATGAAACATCAATGATATTCTATAAAACTTTTACTAATTTTGCAAGAAGACTATATTTACTAAAAATTCAGTTTCACTTTTTTGATCTCTTGGGAGATGTATCCATCTTATGACCACTATCATATAACAAAACACAATTTCACCAGAATTAAAAAATTCACACATATTTGGAATCATTATTACCTAGATTTAGTAATTGGTTCAGATTATTAATAATACCCAAATCAATGTTTAGGATATTTACATAAAAAATTCATTTTTTCTTTTCTTAAAGTTAATAGAAACTTCTATAACTTAGTACCATATGTATATATGGTCATAATGTTTCCTTATTTATCCAAATATATCAATTTTTAAATGTATAAAAATATCCATTTTTATTTTAAAAATTTTAAACTCATTGTAGATTTCTCTATAGATATTCATATTGCCTAAAAAAAGACATAGTTCACATGATTTCTGGAAAAATACCAAAACCAAAATCCAAAATTGTGCACAAGAATCACCCACTCTAGGTTGGTAATAAATAAATCAAGAGTTAACAATACATAAAGACTAACTAAATAATAAACCTCACTAATCACGTTTAATCTTATATGATTGCAGCACAATGTAAGAGAGTAGTGTTTTTTGTTCCCAGTCCTTCGAGGGTTTATGACCACATTTATCTATAAGTTGATGGATTTATTAAATGGGGACTCTGTCTCAATGTACTATTTATCCAACATCATGGTATGACTTTAATTATTACAGTATGATCTATTTTTAATTCGATATATATTGTGATTCCATTATTTTTTGAATTATTCTCATTATGTCATTGAGAACAATTTTCCACAAATATCATCATGGATTATGGATACGTTCATTTCTATTGATGAATATGTTTTTAAATGATGTTTTAGGTGTCCATAATTGTATCATGCCTAAATTTTACCCTCTATCTCATACTTCTCACTTTTTTTTGAATGACCACCACCAAACTTTGTAATGGAAGATAGTTCGATGATGGATGATCATGTTAAAATAACGGACAGTGATGGATTTATATGGACACTGAAATGATCATATAAATAGCATTGGTAGATGGTTTAGTTGATGGTGATGACTATGTTATGGTGTGACACTATATATGGATTTCAACATTTTTGGTGAGTGGAGAGGAGACTTTGACTTGAGCTTACTGATGATGATAGGCACAAAAAATGATAGAAATCTTGGTGATAAAAGATATGGGTTTCTAAGATTTCTATAGTTTTATTTAATGATCCCATGGTATGTTGTCATTTTTTTACATTTCATTCCCATCCACGAACATCAACTATAGTTTTTATACCAATGATAAATCCACCCAATGCATAGTTTTAAAATCCATGCCATTTATTACGAGGTCATGGGTTACTAGTTGTATTTAATTACAAAACCCACATTCCCCTATCCTTACATTCATTGTTTGATAAGGGGAATCTTATGTCTAATCAAATATGAAAACTTTGGATCACACACACTAATTTACATAAGGGTCCAAATGAGGTAGGATAAACATAGATGATAATATGTTCGAATTAAATTCCAAATTACTACTCAAGGCACAGACATCATGTCTTGGAAAGTATATGTTGTGTAATTTCATTATATTGGTTATTTTTATATCTTCCCTCCCAATTTCTAGAATCAAAATAGTAAATAGACTATTGTGATCATTTTTCACATAGTGTGTGATGGTATTATTCTCTTTATAATCATATACCATTTATGAGAAATTTTTTTAGCAAGAAGATATTAGGTCAGTAGTCATGATGGAAGTGATCAAGTGCAGTGTTACGAACATTAATGGAGTTGGTACTCCCCTGTTTTTTGGGAAACAACTCTCTAAAATGGGGTGACGATAATCCCATATAAAAATAAAAATGATATAGCATGGTATTCTATATGATAAATGGATTACAATTAAACTATTGTGTGTCAAATAATGGTCCTCCCTAAAAAGATTCAGTACTCCCCTGTGTGTTTATGAGTGTCCCTCTATAGATTTCAGTGCTCCCATGTTTGAAAAACATATAACTCAATGAGGCAAAATCCCCTGGAATAGAGGTAGAAGTGGTTTGGATGTTTTTAAATTTGAGTAGTTCAGGTGTTATGTGTTCAATTTTATATCATGATTTATTGTTTCATTCAGTATATGACTTATAACTAGGATGGAAACCATGGACTTCGTTAAAACATTCGTATTCCAATCCATAATATATAAGTGATATTCCTTAATTTTTTTCATGAATGTAGTTTTGAAATGATAGGCCTTTCCCCCCATTTTTGGGGGTGTCATATTGGGTGTTTTTATACGAACCATTTCTCATTCTTTTATTCCCACTTGTATTGGGTCTATACAGATAACACATGGTCTGGATGAAAATATGGTGAATATGTAGTTAGTGGAGTAGGAGCTTAATGGATCATGGTGGTGACATATGTTGTTGGTGGTAATGTTTAGTGCTGTTATGACAAAGAGTTCCCCTTTCATTGTTCAAGAGCTATATCTTTTTTATGGGATGTTAGGATCATATTTTTCCTCCAAAATTTCAGGGGTTTCATTTCTCATATTATTATTAATAATTAGTATGTGTCAAATATATATTATATTACAATAAAATATTTCATCTTGGTGATAGCCATCAGAACCTATCCTATTTAAGGAATGATTGGGGTGGGAGACTCATCTTATAGCCAACCCAAGAAGGGGAAAATTGTGTTAGGTCTTGCCATAATGGTGCTGAATTAGTTTTAGTTATTAGGAAAACTTTTAGATTTAATATACTTGTGAGGTTTTTTGAATTTAGGAAAACGGTTTTGAGGAGTCCAACTTATAGTTTTCAGAATCAGGAATCTAATGTTTTGTCTTGATGGTCTTTGTGTCCTTTAACTATGACTCTAATACTATCATAGAAAACATAAACTCTTAGGAATAATTTTTTTGGTAAAGAATGGAATGTATATGCCTCATATAAGTTGTCATCTATGATTTTTTCCATTTCTAATTTTTGTTAGGTCAACTTTTTAAGAATTAAATTGCATGGGTTCCTCATGAACAATTCATTGATCCACATCATAGATCACTTGATCTAATTCAGAGTTAAGGCCAGGATGAGATCGTGCCAATTCTTTAGCAATTAGTAACTATTATATTGTGTAATGATAGATCAATACAAGTAATTGAGTGGGAGGAAAGTCTTCCCCATAAGCAGAGGGAAGATAACTTACCAATTATACATAGAGAATACCCTATACCAATGTGGTAAATTGTATTCCCCACTATTTTGGACAAAAATACCCATATTCTAAGTACATTTCATGAGTTTTATCACAAAATGCCTCCTAGGTTTCTAGGTGAGCCTAATGCTTATGTGGTAGAGGATTGGATAATGTCAATGAATCATAATTTCCATTTGGTTTAGATACACATCAACTATTATGAAATTACTTCATCGACTTTATTTGAGAGTGAGACTATCCATTGGTTGATGTTGACTACTAAGACTCATAATGAGTCCATTATAACTTTGTTAAAGTTTGAGATCTTATTTTGGGAGTATTAATCTCTTGAAATTTTGAGGATGATAGGAGATTAAGAGATATTATACCTTCAATGGGGTAGTGAGACTATGGAAGATTATGAATCATGATTTACATACCACAATAAGTTATCCTTGGACATGATACATACTGAATTTTTACGAGCTTAGAGGTTTCAGTGAATATTCTAGAGGTAGATTTGAGATGTGTTTTTACCTATAAGAATACCCAAAAATTACTAAATTCTAGATTGATCACTTATTGTCAATATTTTTATTTGAGATATGTATTTAGTGACAAGGGTCGCTCTCTATCTCTCAAAGGATGATCCATCATCATAATATAGTTAGAAAAGACACCATGATCCTAATGAAAGGGGTTTTGGTATTTTTATCTAGGGTAACTGTAAGCGATGGATCCCATATGGAGTCTAAATAGCAGGGGTATAGGATTTCATACATTTATAGAGGAAATATTTATTCCATGTGAGTAGTTCAAGGTACCCAGGATGGAACCATAGATAGAACACAACATCAAAGATAACATCAGGATCATAGTCCTCCCCATGGGGAATAATGTGGCCCTCCCTAAGGCGATTTTATTAGAGTTTTTTTATTAGGAGGAGATATATGTGGGATATTTTTTATCCAATACCACCACCACCTCCTCTAGTAGGACCGTATATGGCTTAAGATGCAAGTGAATAGTTCCACAAATAGATTCACATGATGGAGGGATTTGATTAGAATATGACATAAATGGTTTACTGTAGGTTTGTTTTCCATTTATACTAATTCAATCATAATTATTGAAACTTATGTGATTTATTATATCCTTGTATCATAATTTTTTGAAAATGTGAGATTTCTTGGACCCTCTAGCTTCAGATATTTGTCTATGAACACCTATTAGGAATATTCTCCATGTCAATGAAATTTTACATCAAAATGACTATACTCTCACTACGGAGTGGTTCCCATTTGATATTATAATTTCATTGATGGTACCCTATTAAATTATGCTTAAAAAGTAATGGTTATCTATAGATTATTATTGGGTGGATGTTATTGATTTCTGGTTATATTCATTCAATCATATAGAACTAGGTTCACCTTAACCAGTGAGTTGGACCTTCTAGAGGAATGAGTAGGTCCAACCGTTAGGAAGTTTAATCCAATTTACTAAAAATTACTTTTTTATTTTGAAACTCGTTATAGGAAAAGTGAAAAAACCGTGAATACATTATTCAAGGGAAAGTACCATATGATATTTTTGTGACATTAAAGTATAATTTCAATAAATTTGTAAAATCATATTGGTTATCTGATGTCTATATGTAGGTGAGGTATCTATAATTGTTTGCAGAAGATGAACATGGAGGGATTAGGCCCTGTTAGTAGTGGTCATGATTTGTTGTCTATTGTGGGTTAGAAGGAGGTTTAATTTTATGGATTTATGGAGAAATGGGTTACCAGTATGATAGAGGTTTGTTTGAAAAATACTAACCCAAAACTAATGGATGTGTTTAGTAGGTAAAAAAACAACATGGGGGTTTCAGAAGTGTAGACCATTACAGGGTCAAGAGGGTTTGATATTATGGGTGATTAAGGTGATCCCTTTTCATCACAGACAAAATCATATGAAAATGCTATGATATTAAGAAATGGATCCCTATATATGGAGGGGTTCTAGGGGTAGGGGCAGTGTGCTTAGGCCTTGGCTCTGCTTCTGATGTGGATCTCTAGTAACCATTTGAAAAAGGTACAGTGGAGGTTTCGTCTCATGTCACGTAGGCCATATAGGGTGTGGAGGTTACACCTAATTGGATTGTCTCTAAGGATATCAGGGTAAGCCTTATCTTGGAAACCGGTTTGAAGTTCTGACCATTGATGTTTTGGTTCATGATCAACCAAAACTAATCCTGATGAGGTTTCTTATGAAAGGAATGGGTTTTCTTGGGCAGTGGCAAGTGACGGGATCTCTATAATTGTTTCAAATGATATTGCTAATGGGTTTCATGGTAGTGCGCCTCACATTATGTGGAGGATGAAGGTACATATAGACAAAAATGATTTAGGGAGATGCATTCTTCTAAGAAAAACACAAACCCAAAGGTTTCAAGGACTATTAGTACATAACAAAAAACAAAGAAAATAATTTACTTACAATTACTCCTAAATGTGAGAGATTAACTTCATATTATATGAAGTCTTTAGAGGAGGATCTCTCCAATATGTTAAAAGATTATATAATAATTTCACTGGAGGATATTCATGGGTTTCATTCTCATCAGAAGAAAAAAATGTAGTGTCAACTTACATCCTCACACCACACTGATATCTTATGTAACTTATTATATATACTTGAATGAGCTTATAGAGATTAATACATAGTTTGGGAAACATTTATATAAGCGTATCATCTAGAAAAATTCCTCCCCTATGGAATATTCCATTATATTTTCTAAGAAGTGGTTGAGTGTTTGAGGATGTGTTAAACATCACCTGCTGAACCAGGTGATAGTCAAAAAATATATGCACTTCTGAGGATTAAATTCCACTGTACCTAACTAAAGGGAGTGAAAATGATTTCAAATACTTAAATTAGGTTTTTATACCATAAAAGTTTCATTTATATAGATTATTTTTAAAATATGGAATCTTCGTATCATTACAAACATTATATGTTCCTAGTGATGTCATTTTAATTAATGAATCCCCTAACTATGATAATGGGAATCATGAATAATATCATTGAATTATCATTGTATTGTTTTGTAGTGATATTAATTTATGGAACCATCATCTATTTTGGGTTGGAGAGTGGGCATGCCAATCGTATACAAATCATATAGAACATACTTTGGGAGAAAAAGTTATACTCTATCCTCTCAATATATAAATTATAGATTTGGGAAGTCCACTTACTGGGTTATGTAATATCATAGGGTAGAGTATTATTTAACCATGAAATGTTCAATGTAGTGGTGGATTAGGATTCTAAAATATATGAGTTATAGTTACCAAAATTCAATAGACTAGTAGGTTATTACCATAAAGTCATTATAGAATTATCATGGTTTTTAGACACCATGATTTATTTTATGAAAAAGCAAAAACCATTCATCGGGTGTGATTAAATTCAGATATATTTATAGAATATGAAGTGTAGGTTGAACAGTGATCATGTTTTTTAGGAAGGAGTTGTGTACTTGCTGTTTTACGATGAATTTATAGATAAAATTTTATGTATGAAGATACAAAGGTAGGTGATGATTTCTCATGTGTCTAGGAATATGAGACACCATGACTAGAACTACACTACCCATGATTTATACCATTAAATAATAATATTAAACTTTAAAACATAGTGTATCTAAATTTATAGTGGTTTATTTATACTTTTCTTCTAGAAATTCAATCAATATATTTTATAGAACTCATTGAATATATCTTAGAGGTTGACCATGCATCTCTCTAAAGAGGTTTCATACTATCCATAATTTATTAATTTTTTTTTAATTTTATCTATATAATAATGAAAAATAATAAATAGTGGTTGTTTTTTTAATGGTGAAATAGAAATAAAAACATGTAATTCATGCATACACAACTGACAGAGGTTATGACAAAGGGTGGTGGCCCAATGTTTGTCTAGATGTATTCCCTTATTTTTTTCATTATATCCATAAATACATTTAATGATTAACTATATATCATTCATTAATAACCTTACTATACATAAATTTTAGAATCCACTTCTTCTTGTGGATCCCATTATCATTCCAAATTCTACCTCCTACATATTTCTATCACACTAACAACCACAATTTTGAGTGTGTCATCACTTTAATACCAAACTCCATCATATTTTTTACATCACCCAAATCCCCAAATAAGATTTTATATATTAGTATTAGAATAACATAAAGGATAAATGGTTTGGAAGAAAAGAAAATTTGTATAAATAAATACAGATAATGTAGAAAATCACCAAAACAAACTCTTCATACCATTTATACCACATCATGATCTGAAATAATTACATCTAAATGATGAAAAGTTCTTAGGAATTACATTTATTCCTTTGGGATTAATTCCTCAAGTTAGTTCTCCACCAATATGGAGTACATAGATCATAATGAAAAAAATATAGGAGAAAAAGAAATAATAATATAATAGAATGTAAAATTTAGAAGAATAAAATAAAAACCTGAATTATTATAGAAAAAAACTAATTATAATAATTAGAGAAAGCTTTTATAGTATTCATTTACTAATATTTATAATTTTTATATAAGGTAATGAAATTATTATTCACATTTTCAATTTATTTTGGATATCATACTTGGGGAATAAAATGGGCTAATCTTGACACATGTGGATTTTAGTAACTATTTACATCATACCCATGGATCCAAAATGTTCTTCCTTATCAAATGGATACCACATGACATCTTAGAATCAAGAATCATGATTTTTTAAGGAATTTTTAATACGAGGTTCTCTCTTAACATGTAGATGGAAAGTAAAAATTTCATGTGCTAAATGACCTCAATTAATCATTTATAAATCACATTGGTATATATAATAAATAAAGAGGATTTTAGAAATGAATGATACCTGTGTTAGAGGTTGATAAAAAGTTTCATGGTGAATGAAGGCTATGGTAGATTCATAGGATTACATTATGGGAAAATGATTTATCTGTTGTATGATTGAGAATACATTGGAGGAGAATCATAGTTATGTTTTCTTATAGTCCATTGGTCACCATTTTCTAGAAAATAACCGACTTTAATTCTCATTATATTGGATCTATTTCATAACATTCAATGTATTTTGCCTTATTTTGGTGAAATGTGATGTAAATTGATGTTGATAAATGCATTGGATCTTATTAAGGGAGTATTTGGGGATGATATTAAATTGTAAAGGTGTTTCAAATCTATTACGGATCAAGGATTGGCTGGTAAGGCATGATTGTTCACTAGGGCCAAAAATTACATTAAAGAGTCCTCTAAAAACATTCCATGGGTGATTAGGGGTTTCATATAAATATTGGATTATGTATTGGAACTAGTTAATGGAGTGGTGGGAAGAAAAATGTGGTAGATGATATCCCATGGGCACAGAACATGTTTTCACATTACTGTCTAATAAACCTTATACAATACTGAAGTAATATTCCTGATGAGTGTTGATTGATAAGACAAAACATGGAAAAGGAAAGAAATGGATATGAATAAACACCTTATTATTTATAATTTATTTCCATTTATTCAGTTCAGTACTCATACATGGGCCGTTGATAATCTATCATATTTTATGCTTCAAAATACAAGTGTTTTTACAACATTGAAAATGATTATGGAAGGGGGGTTTGTTCATAAGATAGGGAACCTGATCTTATGTCCTGAGGTATTTTATTGTGTGGTGTACCATATATCTTGGGTGTTTATGCACTATAACTCCCACTTCATCAGGAAACAACTCAAGCCCAAGTGATTCACATTATCCGGCAATACTCCTCATTTATTCTGGGACACTAAAAAATTTATCTCCCCTATACTGTCCCTTAAATTGAATTTGTTACCCCTTAAAAGGTAGTCCAATCATAAAACATACTAAGAGATATGTTGTAATGGATATTTGTTATTTATATATAGATTATCTAACAGGTATTTTATAGTATTTAAGGATTAAGGATGAAAAAATGTCACTGTTTCAATTACATATACATACTAGTGCATCTAAATGAATGATAGACTCAGTCATATTTAACACACTATAATCCTATATTTCTTAAAAATATTAAAATAAATTTTTCGTTTCCCATACAACCCAATAATATCAACAATTAGGGTATATATAGTTTATATAAAATCAGTTTTATAATTCATCTCCTAATGGGATGAAATTAATGAGATAGTAAGTTCATGGAATAGAAATTCATATCCAATTTTCACACACAATATCAATTAAAAGAGGAAAGGGACAACACACATGAGGAATCATTTAGAAAGAAAATTTCAAAAATGGATTGAACCTAAAAAATTCAATGGCGTAATCACTATGAAAGGAAACTTTGGAGCCCAAATTTATTTCCTACATTTATTTGAATTTACTAAAATTTTAAAACCAAAATCATGAAAATTTGTAACGATGTTTTATATCACACCATCGCACTTGATTAACACTACCCCATTTAAGATTACAAATAATTCACACTAGATCATTGAAAAAAGCAAACCAATGTAAAGGATTAACTTAGCTTGATGTATTTTAAAATTTTAAATTATTCAATATAATTATTTGGGTTCTTATAAACCCTATTTGAAATACTCAATAAAAAATAACTTTATTAAAAAAATAAAAAAATAAAAAGAAATAGAGTAAAGGATAAAATCATTCATTAATCTCCAAAATGAATATTACATTTTTACTCCCAACATTCATAAAATATTGTGTCAATGCCACTCTGAATGATGGTTAGGTTTCCTTAATATAGTGAACCATATTATGTTTCTTCCATTGTAAATCCATTAAAACTAGAATTTTAACACTTTCAATTAAAATATGTTCTTCATAAAGTCTATATCTTATTTTAAATTGTAAATAATAGTCTCCACCTACTCATTTTTTCATTACATAAACTTTTTGGCATAAAAATGGAGCCTAAATTGAAAATATCCTCAAAAACTTATAAAAACATCCCTTTTAATGGTACATCAGTGTAGTCTAGGATATTTTTATTTGGTGTATTTTTAAGTGAATATTATTTTATCTCAATTTTAAAGACATACCATTTGATTATTGAATCTAATAATTCCAATGTAGTGTGATTTAGTTCTTAATTCACTTCAAATGAAATTATTAAAAATAAATTCAAGTAAAAATTATCTCTCTGAATTGTCACATCTATCAGCTCTTCTTCATTTGATAGTGACCCTTTGATTTTTTTCATTTAATGAGGCACGTAGTTAGTCAATTCTATATTCTCCTCAAATATCACCCCCTTAATTGTTTATTCTTATTCTAAATCCACTAAAAGGTACATTGGTTCGGATTAGTATTCTTCAAATATGGAAGGGTTCATTGGAATTTCACCTCTCAAAAATCACTCCAAAATTCCTATAAATCTTATTGACCCCCCATGGTGACATCAAATAACACATCAAATTTTGTGATATATTCTGGGAGTGGTAGGGAGAGTTCCACCAGTTGATGTTCTGGTAGTTCCTTCTAATCCTTTATAAGTTCCTCAAAATGAATGGTTAGTGAGATATATAGTACATGGTCTAGAGGATGATGATTATGGATAAGTGTAGTGCACAAAATTAATATGTTTATATATCTCATCTCTAAGACAGTAAACATTTCTATCATTGGGTTGTGAGACAATTTGTGATTTTTTTAAAAAAAAATCACAAGATTAATTTATTATTGATTTCATTTTTAGCTTGGTTCTCTATAGTTGGTATCATAGAAGGGTTTAATTAATTTGGATATTATTTTAGTTATTTTTAAGATTAGTTTAATTAAACTTGGGTTTAGTGTTAGAGAACCATAGTCAAACATTAATGTTAGGTCTAATTATTGGATGGTAACTTTTAATATTTGTAAAGTCTTTATTATATGGGTTTCACCAAATATACATACATGTATAGATACTTTAAGTAGATGCAGGATTTTGTACTATTGTACCTTTGGGTATTAACAGCGAATAGGGTGTATTGGGTATTAACTCATTCATAACATAGTGAACAACAAATAGGACTAAATTCACATATTGTTTAACACAACTCAAAAATATGATTTGGTGAACGTATTCAATTAATGAACCACTATGAAGGATTGGATTCCCAACTAATTTTTAGAGGGTAAGATAAATTATCATAATGTAACATAGATCAAACTAAGACTTTTTAAGAAAATTTGAGGGCAAAGTCCACTTAATTGAATTAAAAATATAGAGCCTATTTTCTATTTTGGAAAGAGGGAACCCATTAATGTGTCAACATGAAAATTTAAAAGAATATTAATCTTTAATTTTGAATTCCTTTTTATTATTATGATAATATACCTGTATTTTAAATGTTTTATCACTCATGAAAACTCTTTTGTTTTTCATAATGGTTTAAACTAGATGGAACCTTGGTTGTGAAGGAAACCATGATGATTACCTCAATGAAAAAGTCATCAAAATATGATTTGTGACAAGAATACTTATGATTATTCTAAACAAAATATCATGGAATAAGATTAAAAATGTTAAAAATGAAAAAGTCCCAATCACACCAAATAAAAGAATGATAGTCTCATGAAAGATAATGTGACAAAAATGATGAATGAATAAAGTTAAATTTCTTATATATCACAAATGTGGAAAGTAACACTAGTGAAATTTCCTCAAGGAGATAAAAAAGATAGTTTATTTGTGGTAAAGGAGTCCATCATGCATCAAACTATCATAGGAAAATAAATAGTTCATTTGAAATATGGAAACAAGATAGAACAAATCCTAGGGAACCACTGACAATTAAATGTCTTATACATGACAAACTCAAGAATTATCCATGTCAATCCCCTAATGGATTACTGAGAATAGTAAGAAGACAAACAATTTAAGACGGAGGGAGCAAGGAAGAACCAATGAAGTCACTATAGATGAAGAGGATAGGGGTAATTATGTTTCACATATCCTCCACCAAGAATTTGTTGATGTATTATAGCTTTATCTACACTATTGTATCTAGGGTATTTTATAAGAAAATAATGTAATGAAACTTTGTTATCTTTAAATTATAGGAAGAATTTTGTTATATTATTATTATGTTAATAAAAATAAATTTAATGCAATCAAAATTTCCTACTATAAAAAATTTACTTTATTTTCGAAATTTAATTGTTATCTTCACATTGACTCTACATTAATTTATAGAATAGGGAAACACATTTTATAAATCAAAGGTGACCATCTATTAGTGTATGGGAAAATATGAATGTCAGAGAAGAAAATTGAATCCTTAAAATGGGACTTAATACCTAGTTTGTAGATAAATTTTATTGGAATTGGTAGGGAGAAATGAAGGTTTTCTACATTTTCCTATGAATTATTGGATCAAATATTAATAGATAAAATACATTTTGGTATGAAAATATTTTCTCTAAACATAGAAATTTTTTCAATTAAATGATAATTAAATTGAGAGGACACAATTTATTTAAGGGGTAGAATGTAATGACCCAAGAATTTAGATCTTTTAACATATATAATATGTTTTATAACTTTTTATACCATCTAAAACTATTGTAAAAAAAACATAACAAGAATATATTATTAATTAATATAGAATAAACACTAATATGGTAGGCTATTAATATTTATTACCTTCAACAGATAAATAATCAATATGAGTTGATATTGATAATTTATATAATAAGAATTTTTTAATATTATTAATTATTTCAAAAAAAATAATTTAAAATTATAGAAATATAAATTATATAAAATAAAATTTATTTATTAACTATTACTATATAAATTTACTTAGTATTAATTTCTGATTTTTTCGGGAAAATATAGATTTTTGTCAAAAACATGGTATTTTTGAAAAATATATCTTTTTTGCTTCCATAATAATGTAAGAAAAACCTATATGATTTCAAAACCAGTAATGAACTAAAATATTAAATTAAATAAAATAATTAATCATATTCCATGTAGATATAAATCGTATTGTAATCATTTTTATAACTAAAGTTAAATTTTACCTTAATATAATTGTTTATCATCTTCACCTTAAATAACATATTTTAAATGTGATATTTTGTTGTGGATTTCCTTTAAAGCCACCAATTTATTATTTTACTTAAAATAATTCAAATTTTACCCTTAAAATTAGTAATAATGATAATTTTATCCAATATATAAATTTAAATCTAAAAACATCATTTTTCTATAAACTCTTTACAAGATTAAATGTGACTATTTTAAAATTAATTTTCCCCACTTTTATAAATAGAATATGATAATGTCTATTAAAAATGAAATATTATATGGTTTAAATTAAGTTAGAAAGTCAATTAGGATTTTAGTTTTCAAAATAAAGTACTATGTTTATAGAAATAGTTACCACCAGTAAAACATAAAAAGGGTAAATATTGTTTTACTTACGGGGAATTGAAAAAGAAGTTATTTTTAAGTAATTGTTTATATTAGTTTAAAATTTATATTGACCCATAATCTACTATTTTTTACCTTTTATCCACTAACCCTTGAATTGTGTCATTGAATTATGAAAAAATGATTAGTGTTTCAAAAATTTCCCTATTCTTCTCTTATAGAATAATACCACTTCCACCCTTTTAAATTACAATTCAAATTATATTTTTCCATGAAAATATTCAATTTTAATATCCCTATAACCCCCTCTAATGATCATAATCCATTTTTAATTTATTTTTAGAATAATCCCTTCAATTTTAAGGGTACTTCGAAAGAAATATTAAGTCTCCAATATATGTATTAACATATACTTATGTTTATCTTTTTAATCTTAATATTCCAAATATATTGTCAGTAAAAAATTATGATAAATTAAAAAAAGTTAGTAAGATAATATTTTTTATGTTAATGTTACAACCCTTATTTATTAATTTTCATCCACTTATAAAAACAAAATGAATAACAATTGTGCATGTTCATGGACTACTGTATGCATGGTAAATCATAATCTAATTTTTATTCTAGTTTTTAATTATTAATAAAAAATATAAAAATATTGTTCAAAATTTTTAAAACATCAAAATAAAAACATTATTATTCGTTCATAATCTTATAATTTCAAAACAAAATCCTTATTAACCCTACTCATGAATCAAGAAACAACATGTTCAATTTGGGCCAGTTTTCCCATCTACATGAATGATGCAATAAAACTATATGATATATGAATATGGGGAAATTAAAACTGATATTAATATAATTAAATAATAAAATAATTATTTTAATATGGTTCATAAAATATTATATTAATTATTTAAATTATTATTAATGTATCATTTTCATTCTCAAATATCACTGAAATATACCAACACCAATTCCATTTTCACGGAGTATAATTTAATAAATTATAGATTGATATAATAAATTTATAAATCAATAAATGTTTTATATGATTGAATCATTAATGATATATTAATTATGAATATGGTCTCAAATAATGGTTTACTACATCAACGTTATAAAACATGCATAAATAGTTAATGAAAAAAACACCCAATGGCCACAATATGATATGAATAATCATTGTAATTATTAAAAAATTATAATAAGGATTATAGAAGGGTAATATTTATAATTAAGGTTACTAAATAAGATATTAAGTTAGTTATGTTTGTTTGATATGAGGTTAGAGTGTGATAAACCATAGAAGGAAAGAAGGTAATGGGTTTTCAAATCACATTTTTCTTTTCTTTGAGTTATAATGGTTATTCTTGAACACTATTATTATAAATTTATTTATTTTAAACTATTACAATATAAATTTTATTGAAAATTTAAATTATTTAGATTTAAAATTAATTCCAATGAATTTATTTCTAAAGTATCATTACTTCATAGAGTGTGATATGTCCAAGGGTTTCTTTGTCTCGAATATGAATCCCCTGAGACATGTTGAATCTACACACCATATTACATTTTTAATAGTATAAATAGAAACCTATTTTAATTTTGAGTCATTATCATTTTATAGTTAATTACATTCAATTTTATTTTTATACCTCCCATTGTGTTTTGATTCAAATGTTATAAAGGTTGAAAGGGGTTTTCATAAAAAAATTTCTTTGTGATATAATAAATCTTAATGGACAATAATATTTTATTATTGAAATTTTATAGACTATGAGGATTTTATTTTGTATTTATATAGTATTTCATTAGAAAATCCTGATTGACACCAAATAATTATTCCTTGACGATTATTTTTTTCCATTTTTTTAGAATACTTCTTGTTTATTTTAATGTATTTTTATTTCATGTCAATTTATTTACTTCCCAAAATTTTCTCCTTTCCCTAGTGAAGTATAAATTTTTTTATATATAATTATAATTTTCCCCTTTATTCATTTTAAAACAATGGTTTCAATATTTTTTAATAATGTGGGTTTTCCAAATGACTATTTCAAAAAGTTCAAAAGTGTTTTCCAAAATTTAAAAATAAAAATATTTATCATCCATGTAATATTTTATTTTGATATACTTCATGTTTTTTTAACAATTTTACATTCTTAAGTATTAATTTTATATTTAAAGTATCCCAGGTTATTTTTCTTCCCATTTTTTAGAACATTACATATTTTTCAAGGTTCTATTATTAAAGAGTCTTTCTAAAATTAGAAGGTTTTAAATAATTTTCAATTATCATTTATGATAACCATGATTAATTTTCAATGATTTTTTATTTAGAACTATTTATATTAAATTTTTCATAATTTTTCTTCTTCTCGTCAAAATAAATATTTTTTAAAGTAATTTTAACTTCAGTATTTTAAACGGTTTTGTGAAATCTTTGGTATTACAGTTCGATTTTTCCTAGAAGATTTATCTTTCATAAAGTGATATTATTAACCCTCATTAGATATTATTAGGATATTATTTAATTTTAAAATTTGAGTTTTGATATTCTTTGGTTTCTTAAATTCATGTTATGTGATGTTTTTTAATGTTTTCTGAAACCCATTCCTCTTCCATAGCTTCATTATGAGATGATGAATGATTGATTTTTAAATGGCACACATATATATAGATCTCGAGGTGGTTTGAACTATATCTCACTCCAATAAATTTGGTAAATGATTACGTCTCATGAGATTGAAATGTTATGTGGACGAGATTGAAATTATATAGGTTGAAAAATGGTTATTTTGATGATGTTATGATGTACACATAATTTATATGTGAATAGTTTAGTAAGTATCTTGGTTCATAAAGGGTGAGTATACTGTATTTTAGATCTACTCATGATTGAACTTATGAATAGGTTAGAATATAGCCAGGTTCACAATGATACTGAATCCTTTGATTATGATAGTGCCGCATTATTAGTTTTTTTTATCATGTTATTACTTGTTTTCATGATTAGTAATATTTTTAAATTATTTTACACTTTAAGTCATAAACATATGTTTTGGTTATTGATATATATTTGGAGAAATGTAGTAACTTTTTCAGTTACTCAATATTTTATTTATGATATTATGTTACTCAATTTTATTTACCATCATTATATATGGTATTATGATCTATTATTATGATATTTAAAATTTTCTTATATTATCCCGCTTGTTAGTAAATGAAAATTAAAATCTTATTATTTTAAACACTTTTAATGGAAAATTGAGAAACCAAATGTTCAACAACAAAAATAGATGATAGAACCATTAAAGGACAATTTATGTCTAACAGTGTTAATCTCTATAAACAATTTCTAGGGCATGGAGGTTACCTGAGTTTTTAGTTCATCCATTATCAGATCTTCAAACTCACAAGCCAACTTATCCCATGACTCGATGTACTCCTCATGGCTGATCTACCCATTATTGAAGCCCGAAATAGAATCAGATCCTAATTGTCTATCAAGGTGTATTACTCTTCACTGAGATTCACCTACAGTGACCTCACTATCATTTTGGTAGCTTCCTCCTCAGATGCATTGAAAAGATGAACTTTTTTGACCACCTATTCTTCTGAACACAAGAGCAAGTCCAATTCCTGTTCACCCACAGCACATAACATTAGTTGGTCAATGACCTTTCTATCCATTTTCATGGAATTTAAATTAATGGCTGATTGCATCTCAATTGGATGTGCCAAAGATGAGTAATCATTTCCTTTGCAAGTTGGACTCCCGTTACCCCACGGACTCGAAGTCTCACCTATAGAAAAATTGTTTCCATCATCACTCAGATCCTTTTCACAAACCTCATCTGTGTCCTAGCCCATGTATGACTGGTCTATATTCCATCCATCCACTTCAAGAACAAAACTATTTCTTAGTTGAATCGAAGTCCGGGTCACTGGGATAAGACAACTTGTATTTCGAGTTTTGTTTTGGTGAACCGTGTCTGGGACAATCCCATGAAAAACCTCCTTGGACACAGAACCAATTCCCTCCTTTAAGACCTCAACAAATGAAGATGAATTTTCTGGGAAAGCGTTACCACACACTTTTTTCACCCCTATCCAGTAGCCTTCTCATCACTGCCTTCCACCCTAGATGCAACAATATTACTTCTATCCAAATGAACCTCTCTCACATCAGCATTAATTGAAACATGACCAAAATCATCCATGTTCAGTGAATGACCCTCTGAAATACCGTCCAAGACTTGCCTCAGTCTATTAAAAAAATCAGACACCTTTTGATTAAGAGATGGAACCCCCACCTGTATCTTTCTCATTGCTGCATTCGACTTACTCCTACTCATATCCCTGCCTTCCTTGTGAGCTGAACCTCCACTAGTCTCCCCTGATATACTTACCTATACATCCATTGTCTTACCAACATGAGATTTATCTGAGGATCGAGTCACCAAGTCTCTAGAAATTGAAAACATCGATCCCATTTTCCTGAAATCCTCTATATTATGACCCAATCTTATACAGGATGAGTATAACTGAAACCATTACTCAAACAAAACCATTTTCCTATATAGGAAGTCATCAACCACAATGATAAAAAATTACTCAACATGCAGCTTAGTGACATTAACGTCAACACAAATACTTGGGAAAACGGATGGAATACTACCTTCATCCTACTCTTTAAACATAGGTATCTTCCAACTATATTTCAAAGCATCTGGAGAATCGAAGGGGTTCTAAAAGGTAGAGGGAGATCAATAAATCTTACCCATACATCCATTTTTGAAGAATCCCTTTTCATATGGAAATCATATGATCACTTGAATAGGAAAAAAACAAGCTCCTCCACATATTCAAGGCACAATCGACCAGGCGAGAATCAGATCCTCCTCAGATACAAACCAGATCATGATGTTCTTGGAATCAAGAAGCTCATATATTTCCCTCTCCAAATGAACCCATGCTTCAAATATCCACCAATCGATGGAATACAACACTATAAGATGGTTTTTGAAGAACATAATTAAGATTAGATTCAACAACGAGGTTGGATTTTTGAATTCCAATGTTGAAGTCGAAACTTTCGGTCTGACTTCAAAACATTCAAGAACCTTAGGGAAAAGGTTAATTGAAGGGAAGGGAGGTAAGAATTCAGGGTTGGAGATTCAGGATAAGGGTGGATGTCATGCTCCAGCTAGAAGAAGAGGGGGAACCTCCCACACCAAGGGAGGAGGGTCCAGTGAGAAATCAATCACCGCCTAGGGAATGGTTAAGCGACGACCAAACTTCATGATGAGTTCCATATTCTTCTCCTTCTTGTTTCTGATCTAACACTTCACATTATGTTTTTTCTATTACTTATTATGTAGGCTATCCTTATTGTTTTGTTTCCATTCTCCAAATTTTGAATATAACTATATTATGTGAGATATATATTAAAGGGTCTAAATGAGAATGATTAGGGAGAAATTTTCATGAGTTTAGAAAATCAAAATGTTTATGTAGATAATATTCAAGAAACTACACCTTTTGGTCATTGTGATGTGTGACAGTTTGTGAGATTTATTGTTCAATGTCATAATACTATTATATTATTTTATTGAATTTTTTCTTTATTTCACCTCAGTAGATATACATTAGCATCGCACCTTGGGAAGTAACTATCGAATTTTAAAGAATAAGGATAGATATATGATGTTTTTAATAAATTATATGAAAATGTTTTCCATTAATATTAATAATAAATAACCTTTAAATTGATTTATGACATGTTCAGTCAACTACATGTGGTTCAATACATCTCAAAGATTAATCTTTATTCTAGTATTTATCAATAAAAAGTCAATAAGGAAGATATACTAAAAATTGTTTTTCAAATGAGGTATGATAATTATGAGTTTATAGTAACTCTTTCTAGATTAAAAAATTCACCATATGCATTTATGTATTTGATAAATAGATTTTTGAAGGATTATCTTGATAAATATAATTTTTTATTTATTTATGATATATTTTTATACTCCCATATTTGTGTAGATCATGAGAGATATTTAATGTTTTTTCTTGAAACCCTCAACAAAAAATAGTTACATTGGTATTTTAGTAAGTGTTTGTTATGTATTCCAGAGTATATTTACTAATCCATATTTACTTTAATGATTTGATATTTATTAAACCTTTAAAGAACATGGTTATTGAATAATGGTCTAAACCTAAAAATATATATTAAAAACATAGTTTCTTTAGATTAGCTGGTTTTTTATACAGGATTGTTTTGAAAAAAATTATTGATTATCAAACCTATTAACTAGGTTAACTCATAATGGGGTAAAATTTACATCTTCAGAGTAATGTAAAAATTTTAATTAATAGAAGAAGGTACTAACCAATGGACTATTATTATCATTAATTTTTGGGAAGGAAGTATTTTTTAAATATAATGATCCATAAAATAATGGAATTGGGTTTATTATTTTGTAAAATGGTATTGTTGTTTCCTATACATGTAGATTAATGAAAAATATTTATCCATGTTTGGGTATTTAGTTAGAAACTATAATCTTTAACTTGATGATATAGAAAATATATTAATATTAAAATGCGACATATATAAATATTATATGATATTGAAGTATATATTCAAAAAACAATTGCTCAACATGAGACAAAATAGATTCCTAGATTTACTCAAGGAATATGATTGTATAATGTTTTACCACCTTAGGAATGGATGGAATATAAAAAAACTTGATTAGAAAGAATTATGGAAACATCATCCCTTTTATAAGAAATTTCCCAACCAAATTAACTAAATAATACAAATAAGGCAAAATATGATGATAAATATTATAAAAAGAATATTAAATCCCTAGAAGATGATAAAATTAAAAAAAATTATCTATGATGATGGTTTATTGATTCTTGGAAAGTAAATATGTGTTCTATCAATACTAGAGATAAAGAGAAAATTTCAAAAAGAAATTCAATGATAAAATATATCTATACACCCTTGTAGCACCATGATATAAAGGTATTTAAGAAAAATATATATTTGAACAACATAATGTGGGGAAATACTTATTATGTCTCGAGATGCTTGGTATTCCAAAAATTACTATCTAAGAGAAAACCTAATGGTGGATGTTATAAAACCTATCCTTATACAATTGTGAAGATGGAAAAAAATAAAAATTGACGTATTTAATAGGATTCAAATAAAATCAAGGTATAATGATACAATATATGTTCTTTTGTACCACCTTAAACATTCTACACATTTCCATGAAATATTTGAAGATCTAACCCTTTAGTGAATTTGAAAAGTTTATATTAATGAAGCTACAAGGATTCATATGGAAAATATATTAATTATATCATATCATGACCCTAATTTCACATTGTCATTTTAGAGGATTTCTCATAAGGATATTAACACTAAGATACTTTTGATCACCAATTATCATCCTTAAATTTATTTGAAGTCTCAAAAAAATATCCAAAGTTTATTTTTTATAATGACGCCATTCATAATTTACTTACAAACAACATGTGACTAGTGTTTATTTTTTTTTGGAGTTTTAATACAATAATATCTTTATTTTAGCATAAAAAACATCATCGTATGTGTTCTTTGTGGAAAAGATGTCAGACTTCAATATTATTGGTTGAAGATGTGGAAATGTGTTTTTCTAGTCCTAAGCTTATTATGGAGACTAGAGACATCCAGAATCATATCAAGACAGTTCAAATAATATAAAAATTTTATAATTATAACTGTAGGATGGAATTATAATTTCCATAAGGGGTGTATATGCACTTAATATTATGTCAATGGAAGGGATTAATATACAATGGTAAGATGGGTAATCTATGTTGAATATACATTATACCTTTCGCAATTTTGGAGAGAATTGATGTTATGGATTATTTTTTGTCTATGCCACCAAACATCTATAAACCCGATTATGTATTATATGTCTATTTTTTTAGTAAGTACATGTGATTCCTAGACCAAATTACCAGGTTAGGCTGATGTGACACTTGGTCTCAAATACACCTCACTGCATGACATAGGTTTCCGATTAGCGGTGAGGGCCTTAAAAAATGATGGGGAGATTACCCCTAAAATTAGAGTATAATAACATTAGATAAAACTAAACTAAAAAGATTAAAATAGACATCAGATTACATAGAATAAAAATGACATAATGATGTATCATAAATCAGGTTCTAAAATAAATCATAAAATAATCACCCATTGGGATGATCAAATGCACTATATAGATTTATATAAAAGAACACAAGAGAATCTATCAGATAATTGATTCATAAAACATTATCTACATCTACATATCCATTGATATATATTGGATAAAAAACTATACGCCTTATGCTTTGACCTAAAAGGGAAACATATGGTATGCCCATACCATGAGAAAACCAAGTTGAGTGTGAGAATAAACTTAGTAGGTTATCACTAAGTGATAATAATATACACCATAATATATATATATATATATGGGTATACATGAGGAAAACGAGTACATAAAATAAGCATGATTTTGAGGTGTCATGACCTAAATTGTCCACCAAGACACTTGATATGTTACTAAAACCCATCAGTTCATGATGTGCTAACTAGGATAACCAGAGACCCAACTATAAATTTTTAAGTACCATTCTTGATGGTTGTCTAGAAGTAGTTACATCATTACTCATATTGTACCCTAATTTATATTCATTAGATTATCACAAAACACCCATTAATTGTATGTATTCATTATTAATTTAATTAAGAATCACAAAACCCTAACCTAAGGTGGTCATATTTGAGGGAAACCTTAGTATCCACACTAAGGTGGTCATCGATCCTCACACAATGGTAGATGAACTAGTCACTCTTGAAGAATTGGATTATAATTACCCTGGAATGATCTTTCTATAATGTCAGATTTTTGACACATTGGATATACTTCATCATTGTATGATCTATTCCCTCATAAAATCTTAATGTTTTTTATAACTAAATTGTATCATCATGTGATCCGAAGTCCATATCATTCACCACAACAACCCATTCCCCCTCTATTGGTCGGTTTATCCTATTTTATGAAATCTAACCATCTTTATACCTAAAGAAAATATTGTGTGGGTATACAACACTAAAAAAAAGTATTATCATAGCACGAAAAAAATATCGTATCAAGAATTGTTCTCATAAGACCATAAGTCCATCGTACTCCATATCAAACATGGGTAAACTGTAAGGTCATACTCCATTCTCTATTTTCCAGGACAGAAGGTATTCATACTCTTAACATGACTCTAGGTTCTATCATCATCATCATCATTTCACATCACTTGAGAATATACTTCCCCTCATGGGAATAATCAATTCCTGATAATATACCAGTAACCTCGACACCAAACATAATATATATATATATATATAGTCCAAGCATTCACAGGCAATGAGAATAAAACGATTGGTGTGAAATGTAGGACATAATGAAGAGTTATCATGAGACACTTACATGGGTTCTCTATATAATGACATCAAGCTTAGGTCTCATGGGTCACACACACAAACACCCAATATATTATATCACATAATGGTTCTTATGTCTATTCACACACACTAACAATTGTTTTAAGTCATTCACACATTAATAAAGGCCATTGTATAGTAAAACATTCCTATGAAGATACTACAACCAAAGGTTCTCAGAAAAATTTTCCTCAGTAGGAAGAGTCCAGGTCCTATCAAAAAACACCTTGACATCCCAATTCCAAGTCCTCAACCAACTAGTCCTCTACTGATTCCATCTACCCAAGATATGGTCACATCTCACATCTCTCTTGGGAGACCACGTAACACATCACTACATCTCTACTATTGTAACAGCCCGAGATTTTATGAAAAATAATCTTTTTAATTTTATTAATGTCTTGTGTTGTACGCTACACCAAAAGGAGCTTTCACAACACACATCCTTGACTTGACTTTCATTACACGCAATCGCGACCTTCCTCGATAGCGTGTGTAGTACGCAATACCGAGTTTCACTAAACAACGATATGTTATTAAAATATTATTATAACGAGCCGTTATGAATAGTAATAACCACCTTTTAAAATTTTAGAAATTTTATCTCTCAAAATGGACTTCATTTTTGGATTCGGAGTATCGAATTTAGCCTAAGGTGAAATTTTGGTACTTTTCGGATAACTTTCATATTCTGATGAATAGTGAAAATTACTAAATTATAATTAAAAACAAATTTTTTAATAAAAATAATTAATAGTGATAAATTATTAATTTGAGTGCTTTTAAAGTATATTTAGAATATATTTTTACAATTAAATACAATTTTGGTCATTGGATGTAATTTCACATTTAAACCAGACAAAAACAAATGTCAATCTTTTTGATAGATATTGTTTCTTAAAAACACGCTATTTGTTTTAACAACGGGATTTAATTATAAAATTAATTAATGCAACTTCTATGTTATGAATTTGTTAAAATAGACTTCATTTTTGAATTCGGAATATGAAATATAGCTTAGGATGAAATTTTGGCATTGTTCTGAAAAACATCAATTTTTTATGAATAGTGAAACAACTAAGTGGTAGTTAAAAAACTGATTTTTTCATAAAACTTAATTTTACCGCTTCTGTGAATGGAATCCTAAAAATCCGAGAGACACGGTTGATGTCATTAAGTAAAATGTGGTTCAATGAGATGAATTTTTTTTGGTGAATAGTAACTTTTTACTTTTATTTACCACGATTAAAAGTAAATAGGGTAATTAAGGGTAAAAATGATATTAATATTACCCTAAAACACGTCCTAATCCTATTGGACAAGTTTATCTCGACCAAAAACAACCTTAAGTGTAAAATATTATCATTTAGGCCCACTTGGATTAGATTAGGACATTTATTATTATTTAATTCAAAGAAGAGTTAAAAGAGTTAAAATCAAAGTTTATTTACTAAAACATTTTTAATATAGGGTTATACATAAGATAAATTCTATTGTAAATATTCATTAGAAATCTAAAAAGATTTCCTACATAATGATATTTTATTTGTAATTTTTAGACATCAAATAAGTTAATTTATTTATGACACAACGATGATGCAATAATTATCTTATTAATGAAATATTGACATAATTGATATTATAAATACAAAAATAGATGTAATTTAAGACTTTTAATGAATTCCACTAATTTTCTAGGTTACTATGATATATTAGTGTTGATTTAATCAACTTGGTTCGAACATATAATTCTGTTATGACTTTCACAAAAATCATATATCAAATAGTGTCAAAATTGACACAAAAGAGTTTTTAAATCAAATATTATATTATTAATTGTTATTTTATTCCTAAAAATCTAACGTTCTTTCACAAGACTTAGATAAGGATATATATATTAATAATAAACAATTTGGGGTTCGTTTGGAATGTTATATTAAGTGTATTAACCATATAGTAAGAAAACAAAAAGACACGGTAAAAGTTAAATTATTTAACTTAAACTTAAATCTAATTGATAAGGTTAAAATAATAATCTAAACTTGTATAAATCATATTGGTTGATAGGATTGCGACCCATTCCCACTTTAACTTCGAAATAAGACCCTTTGGAACCATTATAAACCGATTTTGACTTTAATATAAAATAATATTTTGAGATATTCCTAAGGTGCCCCTCTCCTCCATTATAAAAGGGGACCTCCTCCCCCTCCTCCTCAAACCAATTTGAGCACTCAAGCTCGGCCAAACCATGCCAAAATTTCTTCTCCACTTCCCTATAATAATCCTAGAGGTCCTGGTTTTCTTCAAAGACCAATCTTAGTTCCCTAAGTTGAGAATTCAAAGAGGCGTTTCAAAGAAGAGATACTATCCATTACCGATCTTTTCAATTTCTTTCTTCTTCAACGTCATATTCTTTAGTTGTTTAATGATAAAGTAATAACATCAGTATTATTTACATACTGATATGTTATTATAAATATGAAACAACCTTAATTCATCTTCTATCCATCCTATGGAAAAATGAAATCACCGCGCGTGCGTACGAACGGAATACCGTCTCCACATCGTGGTGTAAATCTATTTTCCGCCACCACCTTAATTGGATGGGTATAAAGGTGTAATGAGTAACTATATATGATTATTATAAAGTAACATTGATACTTAAATAGTATACATACACTTAAACACAATTCCACGACCATGGGAACGATATCATCGCTCGTGCGTACGTACGGACTACCGTCTCCACGACGCGATGAGATTCATTCTCAATGATTAACCATTCATGAATGATTATAAAGTATATATAATAAGTACTAATGAAATATATGACCTGATAATGATACTGGAATTATTTATATTTATATGTATTTCATCTACTTAATTCCATTCAATTCAATAAAGAAACGAAAACAGCGTTCATGCGTACGTACGGACTACCGTCTCCATGAACGGTGTATTTCATTCCATTTACTTATTTATTATATATTTATATTCTGAATATATATATATATATATAAATCATGTTTTATATTCTGTAATTAAGTAATCATGATCTAAGAAATCATATGAATAATTACAAGTTAAAAACACGAACGACAAGTGAGACAATTTTACCCAAAACGCTACTTTAACATGAATTTACAAAAGAACGGGTAATATAAAGTCATAAGTGGACCATATATGATATAATAACAATGAATCTGATTCTGTAATTTGTCAATAACATGATTTAAATCATTATACAGGAGTTTCGGACACTTACAAAGCAAGTCAGACCTAAGGTAAGGGAATATATCACAATCTCATTTTATCCGAGATTGTTTATACTTTGGTATTTACTGGGGTGAATTTTATCATCCAAATCCATGTTTCCTCAATATTTAATATTCTTACCATCCACCTACAATTTTTTCAAAACCTATTTTACCCTTTGGTGAGTTTTTAGTAAAATATATGAAAGGAATCTTTTGTTGTTTTTCATACGATGTACTTTTTTTGACTTTTCCGAAAAAAGTACGAAGAATGTTTTTTTTAACTTATACGACATGAATGGATTTTTAAAACATTATTTCTAAGAAGAATCCTTTACAAGTTTTCAAGTTTATTTTTAATCAAATTCTTTTAGTTTAAAGTTGTATGACATGTTAAGAAAGGAAAAAATGTTTTTGAAGAAGAAATGATATTTTCCTCAAGAATGGAGTTCAAGTTTTTAATCAAAATTATTTTCCATCTAAGATAATAAAGGGTACTTTTTTTATCCCTATTATGGCATTGATTTGATTATGTTGTGATGGAATTATTTTTATGAATTCCTTTATTGTATATGAATTGTTTTATGTTGTCATGATGTTTAAGATTCCCATTTTTATTACATGGGTTATCCAATGATGTATGATTTATGATTTTGTGGAACACATAAGAATGGTATCATTATGAGATGGGTGGGACCTATATCTCCCTCCAATTCATTGGGTAAAGATTTTATATCTCATGAGATAGACATGGCTGGAACGGTAGGTTATACCGGTTCAGTGAAACAGGACTGAAACGAGGGTGACTCGGTTCAGAAAGGGACTTTGTCCACTAAGATAGTCTTGGAAATGAGTCTTGACTAATAAGAAATTATTCTCCATGATTATGTGTGTATGCCACAAAGTTTCATGTTTTATGTTATGATTATTTTGATTACATTTCACTGCCATGATTTATCCCATGTTATGAAATTATGATCTCTTTTACAGGTTAAGATTTCCAAAAGTTATGTGCTTATGTATATGATGTGATTGATATTTCTTTTGTTTACCCTTACTGAGCATTTGAGCTCACCCTTTTATGTTTACTTTTCCCCAGGATATAAAGAATGGTTTTAGGTATAAAAAAAGGAAGATCTTTATGGGATATATTGAAGATCTTTCACCACGATTAGAAGATTACGTTCCGAGTTTCCAAAGACACTAAACTATTACGATCCTTATGTGTGTGTTTTTGTTATGTACTAAGTATTCTGAAAAAGTAATGTAATGTCCATGTACGATAAGTTTCGGGTCTCTACAGTTGGTATCAGAGGAAAGGTTTAGTCAACCTTTGGAAACTAGGACGCGAAAACGTTAGTGAGATCCCTAGAGATATTTCTAAGGTATGTCTTGGGATGTCCCTAAGGATAGGTATACATATAGGATGTAGTCCTAACACTACGGTAACGATCTTAGAATTTAACCTAAGATGCTAGATATTGAAGTTACTCCCCCTTTATTATGATTTTTGCATCTCACACTATTCTTTTTGGGTTTTAGAAAATGACTGGAAACAAGATGATTCACGATAATGGAGGATATGATCGACAATGGAATGATATTTTTCATGAGAAACCAAATGAAATGGGATTTAGAAGTCCAAACATCATTATTATGCCAAATCAGCAATCTCATAATATGATCAATAAAGTCGAATTTGGTAAGTTTCCTGACTCGGATAATAAGAGAAAGATGGAGTTTCATGATGATCATAGAGGAAAGAAAGTTCAATTTCCCCTATGTAAATCATGTGGGAAGAGGCATCAAGGAGAATGTTTCAAAGGAACTGGAAGATGCTTTGGGTGTGGAAAAGAAGGACACAAAGCCAGTAAGTGTAAAGAAAAAGGTTCAGTTAACACCAGGGATGAGGACAATGGTATTACTAGGACATCAGCAATGGTTAAATGTTTTAAATGTGGAATGTACGGGCATTATGCAAACCAATTCCCTAAGGGAAAGTCTCATGAAGAGAATCAGTATGGTCGTATGGGTAGTATTTATGTGGATGATGATGAAGAGACTACAAATGATATATGAGATGAAAGAATTATTGAAGCTCGGTCAATGGTTTAAGAATGTAGTGGAATGATTACATGTTTATCATGTGTAATGTTGTATAAGTAATCTCATGGTACTATGGTATAAAGATACATCTAAGGATTGTTACATTGTTGTATTTACTTGAGTTTTGAAAGTGTATGATTACTGTTTCTAGTATCCATGAAAGGTTATTCAGATATTTTTGGAATGTAGATGATATGCGCATAATGAAGGGATAAGGAGAAAATTAAATGTTTAATAGTATTCATGAGCTCATGAATGATATAAGGAGAAGGTTATATCATGGTTTGAGTATATAGAATTTTTGGATTTTGGTATGTGGAAAGAGTTAACTTTTGACAACATTCATGTTTTCACTAAGGTTCAATGGGTATTCATTCTTCAAGAGAATACATGATTAAGGTATTCACATGTTTGTAATTTGACCAACAAGATATATCTTATGATATATAGGGGATAAATGATGGCATTCACGTGATTGTTCTGTGACATTTCAAGTAATCATTTTCTTTATACTATGATCTTGGACAGAAGTATTTTAGATAATCCTAAAGATTAGAATGGATAAAACGTTTTTCGATATTATTGATGGGATTTATAGTAATATAGCTTTAGAAAAAGGACAACCTGCAGGACGGGCGATGGCCCATCGCGTCGGACAAGGCTGTGGGAATCGAACCTACAACCGAAGTGCGACTGGCCTTTATCGCCTACCACTGGCCTACAGGAAGTCCCTGTTTAGTAGAAACTAGTTTTATTATATTAATCAGTATGATATATGAAGTATAAGTCCATTTTAGGAACCATATATGATTAATCTCACTATAGAATTACTTATGTATATTTAATAACTTTTGCTAACCTTTTGTTTGAGACAGATAGAATGACCCGTCATTCTATCACATGATCTTCTAACACTTCACGAATAACAAATTCAACTTCATTTATTTAAGAGATGAAGTGGAAATTGTTCAAGGCACGAACAATAGTGAGATTGTACCAAAATAAAGTAAGTATTTATTCTAATTCAAATTCTTCAAATTTAGGGAAACGATCTTGAAAACCAAAAATGTTGTCCTAGTACTCTTATATCTGATTAATCAGATGGTACCTTAGATCGTCACAAATTTTTGGATTTGTGATTGTTGGATTTTCCATAGCCATGTTCTCTACCACTCTCCATCAGAACACGATGGTTCGATTTTTCTTCCATATCCATATTTTCACCAATGTGGAAACCCAGTGATTAGTTTATTTGGGTAACCGTTACGTTTCATACTTTTTTTTAAAGATTGGTTTTGGTATTCTTTTTTACGATGTGGGTTTCTATTAAAGAAACTTTCGAATAGTAAACCATTTATAACCCCGAAGAATTTCGAGGGCGAAATTCATTTTAAGGGGGGTAGAATGTAACAGCCCGAGATTTTATGAAAAATATTATTTTTAATTATATTAATGTCTTGTGTTGTATGCTACACCAAAAGGAGCTTGCACAACACACATCCTTGACTTGCCTTTCATTACACGCAATCACGACCTTCCTCGATAGAGTGTGTAGTACGCAATACCGAGTTTCACTAAACAACGATATGCTATTAAAATATTATTATAACTAGCCGTTATGAATAGTAATAACCACCTTTTTAAATTTTAGAAATTTTATCTCTCAAAATGGACTTCATTTTTGGATTTGGAGTATCGAATTTAGCCTAAGGTGAAATTTTGATACTTTTCGGATAACTTTCATATTCTGATGAATAGTGAAAATTACTAAATTATAATTAAAAACAACTTTTTTAATCAAAATAATTAATAGTAATAAATTATTAATTTGAGTGGTTTTAAAGTATATTTAGAATATATTTTTACAATTTAATACAATGTTGGTCATTGGATGTAATTTCACATTTAAACCAGACATAAACAAGTGTCAATCTTTTTGATAGATATTGTTTCTTAAAAACACGCTATTTGTTTTAACAGCGGGATTTAATTATAAAATTAATTAATTCAAATTCTATGTTATGAATTTGGTAAAATAGACTTAATTTTTGAATTCGGAATATGAAATATAGCTTAGGATGAAATTTTGGCATTGTTCTGAAAAACATCAATTTTTGATGAATAGTGAAACTACTATGTGGTAGTTAAAAAACTGAATTTATCATAAAACTTAGTTTTACCGCTTCTGTGAATAGAATCTCAAAAATCCAAGAGACACGGTTGATGTCAGTAAGTAAAATGTGGTTCAATGAGATGAAAATAATTTTTGGTGAATAGTAACTTTTTTACTTTAATTTACCACGGTTAAAAGTAAATAGGGTAATTAAGGGTAAAAATGATATTAATATTACCCTAACACATGTCCTAATCCTATTGGACAAGTGTATATCGACCAAAAACAACCTTAAGTGTAAAATATTATCATTTAGGCCCACCTGGATTAGATTAGAACATTTATTATTATTTAATTCAAAGAAGAGTTAAAAGAGTTAAAATCAAAGTTTATTTACTAAAACATTTTTAATATAGGGTTATACATAAGATAAATTCGATTTTAAATATTCATTAGAAAGATAAAAAGATTTCCTACATAATTTTATTTTATTTTTAATTTTTAGACATCAAATAAGTTAATTTATGTATGACACAAAGATGATGCAGTAATTATAATATTAATGAAATATTGACATAATTGATATTATAAATACCAAAATAAATGTAATTTAAGACTTTTTATGAATTCCACTAATTTTATAGGTGACTATGACATATTAGTGTTGATTTGAGAAACTTGTTTTGAACATATAATTCTGTTATGACTTTCAAAAAAATCATATGTCAAATAGTGTCAAAATTGACACAAAATAGTTTTTAAATAAAATATTATATTATTAATTGTTATTTTATTCCTAAAAATCTAAGGTTCTTCAAAAAGACTTATATAAGGATATATATATTAATAATAAACAATTTGGCATTCGTTTTGTATGTTATAGTAAGTGTATTAACCATATAGTAAGAAAACAAAAAGACACAGTAAAAGTTAAATTATTTAACTTAAAGTTAAATCTAATTGATAAGGTTAAAATAATAATCTAAACTTGTCTAAATCCTATTGGTTGATATTATTTCGACCCATCCCCACTTTAACTTCAAAATAATACCCTTAAGAACCATTATAAACCAATTTTGACTTTAATATAAAATAATATTTTGAGATATTCCTAAGGTGCCCCTCTCCTCCATTATAAAAGGGGACCTCCTCCCCCTCCTCATCACACCAATTTGAGCACTCAATCTCGGCCAAACCCTTAAAAAATACCTTCTCCACTTCCCTATAATAATCCTAGAGGTCCTGGTCTTCTTCAAAGACAAATCTTAGTTCCCTAAGTTGAGGATTCAAAGAGGCGTTTCAAAGTAGAGATAATATCCACTACAGATCTTTTCAATTTCTTTCTTCTTCAACTTCATCTTCTTTAGTTGTTTCATGATAAAGTAATAATATCAGTATTACATACATACTTATATGTTATTATAAATATGAAACAACCTTAATTCACCTTCTATCCATCCTACGGAAAAATGAAATCACCGCGCGTGCGTACGAACGGAATACCGTCTCCACGTCATGGTGTAAATCTATTTTCCGCCACCACCTTAATTGGATGGGTATAAAGGTGTAATGAGTAACTATATATGATTATTATAAAGTAATATTGATACTGAAATAGTATACATACACTTAGACACAATTCCACGACCATGGGAACGATATCATCGCTCGTGCGTACGTACGGACTATCGTCTCCACGACGCGATGAGATTCATTCTCAATGATTAACCATTCATGAATGATTATAAAGTATATATAATAAGTAATAATGAAATATATGACCTGATAATGATACTAGAATTATTTATATTTATATGTATGTCATCTACTTAATTCCATTCAATTCAATAAGGAAATGAAAACAACGTTCATGCGTACGTACGGACTACCATCTCCATGAACGGTGTATTTGTTTCCATTTACTGATTTATTATATATGTATATTCTGAATATATATATATATAAATCATGTTTTATATTCTGCAATTGAGTAATCCTGATCTAAGTAATCATATGAATAATTACAAGTTAAAAACACGAACGACAAATGAGATGATTTTACCCAAAATACTACATTAACATGAATTTACAAAAGAACGGGTAATATAAAGTCATAAGTGGAACATATATGATATAATAACAATGAGTATGATTCTGGAATAAGTCAATAACATGATTTAAATCATTATACAGGAGGTTCGGACACTTACAAAGCAAGTCGGACCTAAGGTAAGGGAATATATCACAATCTCATTTTATCCGAGATTGTTTATACTTTGGTATTTACTGGGGTGTATTTTATCATCCACATCCATGTTTCCTCAATATGTAATATTATTTCCATCCACCTACAATTTTTTTTAAACCTATTTTACCCTTTGGGGAGTTGTTAGTAAAAGATATGAAAGGAATCTTTTGTCGTTTTTCGTACGAGGTACTTTTTTGACTTTTCCGAAAAAAGTACAAAGAATGTTTTTTTAACTTATACGGCATGAATGGATTTTTAAAACATTATTTCTAAGAAGAATCCTTTACAAGTTTTCAAGTTTATTTTTAATCAACTTCTTCTAGTTTAAAGTTTTATGACATGTTAAGAAAGGAAAAAATGTTTTTGAAGAAGAAAGGATATTTTCCTCAAGAATGGAGTTCAAGTTTTTAATCAAAATTATTTTCCATCTAAGATAATAAAGGTTACTTTTTTATCCCTATTATTACATTGATTTGATTATGTTGTGATGGAATTATTTTTATGAATTCCTTTATTATATATGAATTGTTTTATGATGTCATGATGTTTAAGATTCCCATTTTTATTACATGGGTTATGCAATGATATATGATTTATGATTTTGTGGCACACATAAGAATGGTATCATTATGAGATGGGTGGGAACTATATCTCCATCCAATGTATTGGGTAAATATTTTATATCTCATGAGATAGACATGGCTGGAACGGTAGGTTATGCCGGTTCAGTGAAACAGGACTGAAACGAGGGTGACTTGGTTCAGAAAGGGACTTTGTCCACTAAGATAGTCTTGGCAATGAGTCTTGACTAACAAGAAATTATTCTCTATGATTATGTGTGTATGCCACAAAGTTTCATGTTTTACGTTATGATTATTTTGATTACATTTCACTGCCATGATTTATCCCATGTTATGAAATTATGATCTCTTTTACAGGTTAAGATTTCCAAAAGTTATGTGCTTATGTATATGATGTGATTGATATTTCTTTTGTTTACCCTTACTGAGCATTTCAGCTCAACCTTTTATGTTTACTTTTCCCCAGGATATAAAGAAAGGTTTTAGGTATAAAAAAAGGAAGATCTTTATGGGAGATATTGAAGATCTTTCACCACGATTAGAAGATTACGTTCCGAGTTTCCAAAGACACTAAACTATTACGATCCTTGTGTGTGTGTTTTTGTTATGTACTAAGTATTCCGAAAAAGTAATGTAATGTCCATGTACGATAATATTCGGGTCTCTACAACTATGACTACCAAAATTCTCCAGGGAACCAATCCCATTATTGTTCCATAACCCAAACACCATTCCTGGATCCCCTAAGGTTTCCCAAAATTCTAACACTCAACATTTCTCCACAGTGAAATATTTTTCAGATGAATCCAAACATCCCACGTGCTTCTAAAAATATATTATTGGTCTTGCATAACAAAACCCACATCATCGAGAACAAGGGTATATGGGTCCTCATCCACTCTATATGATCCCCTAACTAAATGTACACACACATTCACACCAATCAGTAGACATACATATGGTTTATTATAATACGGGCCACCTACCTCAATTGGAGTTATCATCCTTTTCAAGCATGTACATGCCTCTTCCTATATATACCAAGACTTGTTCAACTCAAGAAAATCCTCGACCAAGCATATTACAACACTCATGATCACATATCAAATCAAAATAAATATTTAAATAATTATAAAATTTATAATAAATTAATTTGGTCACTTAAATGTGATATAATCAAAAAAAACTCACTATTCAATTCCATTGCACCAATACCTCAACCAATCACACCTGGAGGGTCTTCAACACACCCTAAAAACCAAAATGTCGAGAAAACCCAACATATAAAATCTAATCCATCATCAATTTCATCCAATTTCATAATAGTTCTAAAATATACACATCTAATAACATATCTTCTAAAAAATGATATGTAGAGACACACGATCAATGCTACGAGACATCCCTTACATAAGATGAATCAAAGAGCCTTCACCCTCAAAATATTTCACTATGATCCAGTGAAATTGTCATCAAATCAAAAATAATAAATAGGGAGAAGATGATATGAGAAAAAATAGGTGATCATGAACATAGAAAAATAATGGAACACCAATAGATTCACTAATAGATCTCTCTCGGAATCATACATCATCTAGACGAACAAAGAGTGTGTGGATTGGATGAGATTTTGGATGAATATTCCTCTAATGTTTGTCTAATAATGGTAAAATACAAGAGGGTTTTGAGGTAAGAAGTATAAAACACTCCAATTAAATGGTTTTCTAGTAAACATCACCAACTATATGTCGAGGACATCATGCCACAAGGGATACTTCCCAAGCCACTGGCAAGTTGGTGCTGTAGTAATAGTTCGATTAGCCCTGATTAAGCCTCCAGGAATATCCCAATCACATGTGCTTCCATTTAGAGATCATATCCAGCACCTAAAACATAAATTTAGTATTTCTAAACATTTAGTTTTCCATCCTTATTCAAGAATCACAAAATAGAATGTCCACTAAAAGGAAAAATTCAAACTTCCAAAGATATTCACATCCCACAACGTTTTGTGCTATTACAAAAATCACACAATAGTTATTTTTATCCTTGAATATATATTCCAATTCATGAAACAAGTCTCCCAACCTACCAGATTTTCAAACCATCAAGAATTTTCCATGTTCTTTCATTGATTTTAAAAAATCACTTCCATTTCAAAAAACCAATCTTTAGGAAACATAGTTTACATGAAACCAATACACCCACTAATTTTCAACAAGATCACTAAGATAGATCTCCCCAAAAGCATCCCGTGTAATTTTCCATGGTGTCATCTAATTGATAAACCCAAATCTTAGGGTGATTCTAACCAAAAGGATATACTTTTGATGGACAATTCCAAGCTATGGTGCTCCCCAACACAGGATTTTCCTATAAAAAATGATCCTCCAATGGTCCATTATCCCACCAAAAGAATATGAAGATCACCTTTTATATAGTTTTCAAACCCTTCTATCGTAGTATAACTCAAAAACACTAACCATCATATTACCGTTGGTTCATTCCTAAATTCTAGGTTTGACCTATTGACTTTCCACCATGCGACCAAATCCAAATGTTTCAACTGCCAATGATATCTCGTGATATTACAACAAAAGTATCAAATTAAAAGAATGAAACTAGAAATATAACTATTGTATGGTTTATAAACACCTACATAGAAATTATAATACCAACTAAAGCATGAAACACATTTTATCTGACTCATCCGAAGATCAGACTGAAACACCTCAAGCCATATGTCGATGTATCATCTCAACTAAAAATGAATTTCAATCAAAATTTAGGGATTTACCAAGGATATAGATGATATCAGATATAAAATACCCCAAAATTATAATGTCTTCCCATTGTACACTAATTTTTCATTGACTACATCTATAGTACTTCAAATATAAAGATCATGTACTAATTACATGCACAATGTTCCACACCAAAAGTTTACTTCCATTTTTTCCCAAAGGTGAATGCTGATATCTATTGACAAATCTTATAAAACACCAAAAATAGTGACCATGCATGGTCATACCTCTCATATCAGAGTGCCAACTTCATATTTGATTACAACCCATTTCTGACTTACCTGAAAATCTATGCTCATCATTTCCAAAATTCATCCAAAATGAGGGTCACACAATGCAACTCTCCAAAGGTGATCTCCCGTCCATATGACTTCCCATAATTTTCAATATGACCACCATACCCAAAGGGGTCCCAAAATAACACATACATCACTTCTCACAAGTCACCCTCAACAAATGATTCCATCCATGGAACTTCAAAACAAAACAACTTAGATCATCACTGCGACTACAACTAGTCCAAAAAAAATGCCTCCATCTTGAGCAAGGAAATTCCAAATTATCATCGAGAATCCTTAGGTTATCATTCCCACACGTATCTAATGAAATGTTAATGAACTCACTATAAGTGTGTCTTAAAAATGAAACCTTCACCACATTACCATCATAGATTCACTGGGGATCATTCATAAATTAAAAAATATTTGATGAAATAATATAGGTCTTAATCACCAATTTAATCACACCCATGAACCACATCTACCTAGCACCTACCTATCCTCTTATACTGATACATACCCATAAATCCCTCCCAAAGCTCACTCCTCTCCATTTACAGTAGAGTGACCAACTAATAACTCTCTCATAGGACATCATTCAAGATAACACTTTTTACCATCCAAATGGAATAGATTTACACTCCCATGTATCCTGATTGCACAATCTGGGTCGCTCTGTAAAGATTTGCATCTCATTAAACATGGGCTAACACACATAACCCATAGACGAAGCTCCCACACATGTCAGTTACATCGGAAAAAGAGTATCCTAAATAATCCTATTCCAAACAAGAAAATCCCTAATGTTAATATTCACCATGCACTACCCACTAGATATTTGTTGACTCAAAAAAACCAAGAAATCACCCACTATATTTCCCACATAGGTTCAACCACCCAGGATAATATTTGGCTATCCAATGTAAACTGAATACTAAAACCAATGTTTAGGAATCCAATTATCATTCCCTTGATTTTTAAACTTGATTTGAAAATCATCCAGATTCTCTACAACACTCTAAAAAGACATACCACCCTTGACTTACTCCATTACCCATTCAGTATTTCCATATCTTTGGGGAAAGACATGGTCATCCTCATATCAGTACTTAAGAATCCATTCCTCATACCAAACCCATCGTGGTTCCATTACGGAAATTAAAAATTCATGCATTGACCATTAATGGGTCTCCATGAATACCTCGATGAAGGGACATCATTTTTTACTGGGAATATTCCTATTCCAAGATCCACCTGACCTGTCATCAGAAGAGAGTCAGAAAAATCACACAAAAGTAGATACATGTCAAGTGATTCTTGTATTTCTAGTATGATGCATGAACACTGGATCATTTCCAATGTACTAATATAGAAAGCACAAAAATAAAATATTTGGTAATAATTCATTTTCTAATAAAATCATAATGACAACAACCCAAAGAAAAAAGAGAATGAATTTACCCTGGTAACCAGGGATTCTCACCCGAATTGTTTTCATGACTTAATAGCCCATTTTCATTCTCAAGTTGCAACATATTCCATGGAAACCTATATAAACACTCCCTAGATCATAAAACAAAACATATTTTGATACTAATTTATGATACCAAAACAAAATCATCGGGTTTAGATGATGTTCCATATAGGATCAAGTGTGCCTCCTCATATTCCAAAAGCATTCGACTAGTGGTGAGAACCTAAAACAAATTATAGGGAGACTACAACCTCATATCATAGTATAATAATAACATAAATAAATAAAAATTATAAATCACAATAGACCTCATAATACACATAATAATTGTAACACAATATCGTTTCATGGATAATTTGATAAAATAAAACATATAATAATATCCCACTAGTATTATCATAGGCACTAAATAGACTCAAATAAAAATACACAAGTGACATTATCACATCATCGATTATATACCCAATATTAATCTCAACATATGAATTGAGTTACACCAACCTAAAAAACATCACATATTATGCATTGGACTGAAATGGAAACTTGATATCTTAATGGTAACCAAGATTCTCATTCAATGCATAAACATAAAATAAGTATAATTTCCACTAGTATACATTTATATTTGTGTGTGTGTGTGTGTTCAGGATGAAAAAAATAAAAAAAATAAACATACTCTTGAAGAGTTTTGTTCTAACGAGGCCATCGTGAGACTTTAAATGTTATAAATACCCTTGGGGTCATCAGGTGTTAAGTAGCCTAACCCACGAACCAACGATATATGCTTCCATTCCATGCTGTAAAGAACTTCAAAAGATTTCATTGCATGGCTCATATCATGGCACATGGTCCACACATTAGTTGAAAACAATACATACATAAAATTTATACCCATGTTCCACTTTTGAGGAAATATATCCATGACCCACTTTAAGGTGTTCATCTTTAAGGGAAACCGCACACCCCACTCGAAGGTGGTCATCTATAATCACTTAATGTTGTGTCCCCCTAACATGCTCAAAAAATTGATCACAATCAGAAATGCATGGTAATTATATAATTTCACTTTTTCAGACATTGGATACATTTTTTTTATTGCATGGTCTAATATTACATCAACTATGCATGTCTCTAAAAACTGAATTGTAGCAAAAAGAGGGGATAAGTTATTGGCCTTTCCATAACACCCACGCTGCCCCTCTAACGGACCATTTAGCCAAATCCGTGGGACCCAAACATCTTGATACATAAATAAAAGATATGTTATCTATAACACACCCATAATGAATTAATATAATATTAATAATATACTATCATATCACACATGGTTATCATAAGACTACTAGTCCATTTTACTCTTCTTGAGACATGGGTGAACAACAAGGTTGTTCCCCATTATATTTAATCTTGGATATATTGATTTTGTACTCATAAATATCTTCAATGTTCTATCATCATCAACATAACACATAAAATTGAAAATTAATTCCCCTCAAGGGGATAACCATTTCATGACAATCCATCAGTCACCGCAATACCAAGCATAACTTCTCTATAAGCCAAGTATTTACACACAATGGGCGTAACACTAAAGGGAAGAAACATAGTATGTATTGAAAAGGTATCAAGAACCATAAACACACCCCACATGAAATCACATCATGAATAGATATTATGTGCCTTACATGCACACTAGATGTACCATATCATACAATGGTTATCATGGCTACACACAAAAACACACACAAAAACAAACAAACAACCATGTCAAGACATACACACCTGTATAAATTCCATTACATGATAAAGAAATTACAATGATGATACCAGAACTAAAGGATCACCTTGACCCGGGACATAGAGGATGGGGTTCATCTCTAAGACAAATACCCTTTGATATCCCAATACCATGTCCTCAAATTACTTTCCCTTTACCATCTCTTGCTACCCAATATTGGGTATCATCTCATGTCTTTTTGGGGATACCACATAGCACAAAACCACATCCCAATTATTCCCACCACAAGGCTCAGGGTAAAAAAATGTTATTTCTATAAAATATCTTTTGTTCCAAGATCCCAATAGCATATTTCCATTAAAACAAGCACCACATACCCATAGAGAGATAGTCATTAGAAAAATAAAAAAATCCCATATGCTTCCAAAAAGTTTTTCTTGGTTTGGAAGAAAAAATCCCTCATCAAATAGCTTAAGGTTCTGTTGATCCTTAGTGACTCTAGTAGATACCATTATAAATTATACACACAATGAAAAACAATTTATATACATACATATGGTAAAATATGAATGGTTCCACCTACCTCAATTAGATTTATCATAGATTATTAATCCCACACTGGAATCTAAATAGGTTTATCGAGCCCCATCCAAGACACACACATCCTTATCCATTACATTCTTTCACTCGAGATCTTATCTAGAATTACAATCCATAATTAATTATTTATAATAGTTATGATTAATTAATGTGATCAATTCAACGTGTAATAATAGCCCAAAAACATACCTGTCAATGACATTATTTTGAGTCCCCGACCAATCTCATATGAAGGGTCTTCATCACACCCTAGAAACCAAATCGATAAGAAACCCTAACATTTGACATCCAATCCATGATCAATTTGACCCAATTACATCATGGATAAAAAATATATTTTTATTGAAACACATCTTCTCAAAATTTATACATAATGGTGTGGGATCAATGTTATGAGACATCCCTTATGCAAGATGAATCAAATCCCCTTCACCCATGGAAGATTTCACTATGATATGGGGAAATCACCATTGAATCTCAAATAAAAAATAGAGCCATGATGATAGGATATCAAATAATAGATCAAGAGAAAATAAAAATGAAGGAACATAATTGGATTCACTAATGGATCAAGCCCAAAATCATCCTATTACAAGTGGGACCAAGAGAGGGAAGAGAGGAGAAGATTCTAGCTGAATCTCATTCCAATGATTATCCAAAATGAGTAAAAAAGAGGGGTTTTGGGAAAAAATGATGAAAAATATACAAATTAAAAGGCTTTCCAACACCCCTCACTAGCTTATCGGTGGCACTCCAACTATCTTCCATGATCTCACTTACTGGCCAGCAAGCACAAAAGGGCACCTAGGTTACTTCCTTCAACACTAACTAGAATGTTCTATGTTATTATCCAAATTAGAGCCATCAAACTCCCATTACTCTTTCAAGCACACACACATTCATTATAATATTTTTCCACTTGTAAAAACATTATTTTAGGGCATCCAAATATTAACTCTTCCAACCTAGGCCTCGACTCTCAAAAAACTAACTATCCACTAAATCAAAAAAATCAAACTTCCCTAGAAAATTTCAATCTATAAAAACACACATCATTATGTTAAATTCTAGATCCAATACACTTACTAACCACTAAAAAATAAAAACTTTTTTCTAAATTTTAAAATTACAAAGAGCCTATTTAAATTATTTATACTGGAGAGAAATTTTTGTGGAATCACTCAAAACAGTTGGTAAGGGAAATTTGAATGAATCAACAATTATAGGAAGCATCATCAGAGAATGTAGATAAAATGATGAATAATTACCCATATTTTTTCATTATATGAAGTATAAGAAAAATTTTTGTGATGAAATTATTTAAGTGGTGAAGAATAAAAGACCAGATATTATATAATTATAAATAAAAATTTCATTAAAATATTTATTACACAATGAAAATTATTTTATTTCACCGTAATTTTAAAAAACAAAGAGATAAAATTATATTCACTATATTGGTTACAATTAATGTTATATAACACATAACAATATATGGTAAAACTAGAATCTTGAACTCCAAAGGAACATACTCAACAAAGAAAAAGGAAAATAAAAGATATATAGCTATTAAGAGGAAAAAATATGTAATGGACTATATATTATTTAAAAAATTAATTATATGAATGATTTTTGATGTTAGAGTAACTTGAATTTATAAGGGGTAATAAGACCATTACAAGGTTAATGTATCTTTTGGAATAATAATACTATAATATGACAATTGTAATGGTAATGTGATTATTTTGTGTATCTATAGTGTTAAATAAATAAATTTCAAAAAATTTCAATTGTATAATTAATAATTAGAAAAATTAAAAACAAATATATGCCATTGAATAAAAAATTATTTAAACCTTTTTTTAAAATTGTTGTCACCAAATACATTGTTTTAAAATAAAGTAATAATTTTACATAATAATTAAAATCACCATATATATATATATAATTATTTTCATGTAAATTAATTCAAATTTAGAATCATCATACTGATAATAGTTGATGAATTTTTTAAAATTTGATTAAGTATTTTATTTTTTAGCAAATAAAAAAATATGATATACACATAGAATATGTATTATGATTTAATTTTAATGTAATAATTATATAATAATAAATATAAATGAATCCACTACCTTAAATATATTTATTAATTAAATAATTTTATATTATCAAATATCAATATCTCTATAATTGACTTTTAAAGTCTATAATAGAAATCGAGGTTTTACAAATATTAGTTTGTAGAAAAATTTCATTTCCATGACTAGAGTAATATTATGAATAGGATTTTGGTTCTTTAATGACTATTGGTTAAAATAAATTTGACAAATGTCAAATTAAACTATTAATAGCAATGTGTAATCCCACGTAATTTCATTTACCATATCTTAGATTTCCAATTCCTCAGCCCTAAAATTAATAAAAAAAACCATCATTTTAAATAAATACCCACATTTCCTCTCATTCCTATTTACTAAAAAAAAATCCTAGTTTGACTCTCATTTGTTTCATAAATATACCTTACAAAAAAAATTATGGTATAGAGGAGTTATTTCTAATGAATTTAAAATCTTTTTAGAATATAAGAGTTCTTAATATCTCACTTCCTTTATTCTGTGTAGTCATTTCCAATTCAATTAATTTCAAATTTAAAATATTTCTAAAATAAATTATTTTATATTCCTTATTATAATATTATTGATATATCATCATTCTCTATCATTATACCACATTCAATAGTTATTATAATGCGAAAATGTTTTAGTAGCCCCAAACTCCATTATAAAAATCCCTAAATATGCCATGTATTTGTGTATTATAGATATATTATTTCTAATAGGGGTTATTTTTTAAAGAATTATTATGGTAATATATATTGGGTGTCATTTATTATGATTTATGTATATTAGATTTTATTTTGACTCATATTTTCCATCAAATTATATTGACTAAGAAGTTTATGGTTAAAAAAAATTGTATCCCAAATGGGAATCAAATATGTTTGTCTTATAATCATATTTTTTATAGATGGAAATTTTAATTCATTATTTTTCCCCCTTCCATTATAAAACAATAACAATCATTGATTAATCCAGATTTATATCCCAATTCCTTTAAAATTACCCTACACCATTACTCAATTATCATTCCTTTGATAAGGGTACATTCTATTATATTATGAATATCTTATTGATTCTCTATTGACTATAAGATATTTATGAAGGTAACCATATTATTTCATTTAATAAAGAAGCCTAATTTAACCATGAATTCATTATTTCTATTTGGATATCTATTGGATTATAATCCATGATTGTATAAGTGGTTCCTCAGGGAAAATATAATATGTATTCATTAGCCATTATTTTTATGTGATTGATGCATTATACTTGTGTGGTGACATAATTTATACTAACATCTAAATTTTAAAAAAATTTACCAAAAATCGAAGTTTATATATAAAAATCATGGATTTTCATACATAAATTTCACATATTTTCAATTGAATGTCTAATAAATTTCACAGATACACACCCAAGGAACATAATGGTATAGTGTATTTAGATACTAGGTAAATAATGTTCTTATTTAATGAAAAATATTCAAAATATACCTTATGTATATTATCTTTTTGTACCCTCTATAATCATACAGTTCATAAATCATTTCTTCATAACATGGGGAAAGAAACATAGGGAAGGGTGGGCTCAGATTCTCAGTAATGGTAAATATGAGAGATATCATTCAGTGATTATAAGAAAGCAGGATATAAGCATAAGGGTATGAGATAGTGAACATAACATAAAATTTTAATAACCAATAGATCGTAAATTATAAACATGAGTTATTAAATAGATAATTATCCTTCCCAAATAAAAGTCATAAAATTGTGAAATCATCAAAATTCATAAACCATAAGCTCATTTCATAAATGTGTGGTTCCAACATAGGTATAGAAACCATTTAATTTGTTAAGGATAAATAAAAATACCATCCAACATATTCGATCAATACACATCTTCTGTTTTCCATTTTAGATGAAGATTATTAGCCTATTTGGCATTGGGGATCAATCATATCTACTTATTTCCCATTTTTATCTCATATGATATAAATCTTTATTGAATTCATTTAATAGATATATAGGTCCCACACATAAATTAAATAAAATGATACACATTTTTAAAAAAATCATAAAGAATTCATTATTATTTTACCCAAGAAAATAAATGTAACACCCCAGGTAAATAAGGAATATGACATTTTCATATTTATCCATATTTGTGAATAAAATATTAATATGACTTTAAAGGGGATGCTATGCTCGATGGCGTACCCAACACGCAACAACGAGTTTCTTGGGAATCTTACGTTGCACTCTAATAATAAAATGATATTATTTTAAATGGTAGTTAACATGTAGCCGTTGTAATGGAGGTAATGGATAGAAATAACTAAAATATGATTATATATGTTCTTAAATATTTTTACATTTATCCAATAAAGTATAGAGGATTAAAATACGGAAAGAATTCAATTTTAGGCGTATATGCCCTAGTTTTCACTAAAGGTTCACTTATCGCCATTTGATGGAGAACCGTCATTAAATATAGTTTTGATCACTCTTATACATTCTTTTGGACCGATTAAAACTCTTATTAAGAATCGGGACATCAAATTTTACTTTGTGTAATTTTTTGGTATTTTTCCGATAAAGTTCATTTTTTTATGAATAGTGTAAAATGTTGTGTTTTAAATCAAAACCTCTTTTTAATCTAATTTATTTATATGATTAGATTATAATTTGAATTGTTTTTAAAGTGAAATTAGAAAATATTTTTACCATTAAATCCAATAGTGGTTGTTGGAATTTATTTCACTTTGAAATCGGACTTAAACTAGTGTCAATCTTTTGATACTTATTATTTCATAAAAACACGCTATTTGCTCTGACAGCGGGAATTAATTATTAAATTAATTAATGTTACTTATATGTTTTGAATTTTTTAAAACAGGCTTCATTTTTGAATTCGGAATATCAAATATAGCTTAGGGTGAAGTTTTGGTATTTTTCTGAAAAACTTCAATTTTTGATGAATAGTGAAACCACTAAGTGGTAATCAAGAAAACTGATTTTTCAGTTAAATGAAAGTTTACCACTAATGTGTATTGAATTTTGAAAATCCGACATACATGGTTGTCATTAAGAAGTAAAATTTGGTTCAATGGGGTAAAAATAATTTTTTGGTGAATAGTAACTTATTAAGTTTTTAATCGCGATTAGTGGTAATTAGTGTATTTTAAGGTAAAAATGATATTATAAGAATGTGAAAACACCATGAAACTTGTCCTACACCTATTTGTTGTATCATGGCCGACCAAGAAAAGACATGGGTCAACTTGGGGACCCCATGGATCCACTTTGGTTGGGAAATGACATAAATAACATTTTATTTAATGTAAAAGTAAAATTGACACAAACATCATATGTTTTACTAAAACAATATTTACGTGGGGTTATACAAGTCATATTTTTGATTATGAATAATCATTGGAAATCTAAAAAGATTTTCTACATCATAGTATTTTTCTTATAATTTGTAGACATTAAATAAATAAAATTATTTATGACATAATAATGATGCAGCGATGACATCATTATTTGACGATTTAAATAAATTGGAAAGATAATGTAAAATATATAAACTACACATGTACAAAACTTATTGTATGAGTGGATTTCGAAGCCTTATCACCTTATCCACGAATTATATCAATGTGGGACCTTTTGAAACCGAAAAACTTTTTCAAATAAAGTAATATTTCTTTACTTTCCAAAAGTGCCCCTCCTCTCCTCTTATAAAAGGCCCCCACCTCTACCTCATTTAACACACTCATCAAGCCTTTGGCTCGGCCAACCCCTGCCCATTTACTCTCTCCACATCCCACTCCTCATCCTAGAGGATTCCCTTTGGGAAGAATCCTTTCAAAGGAAGCCTTTAGGCTCAAATCAAAAGGAGTTACACTTTTAAAGGTAATTCATTCTCTCATGTTCATTTGTTTTATTTTGCTTCTCCAACCCCCTAAACTCTTTTTATTTACTTATTTTGTAACAAAACCAGTATCTTCAATATACTAGGATGTTGTTATAAGATTTATTTGAGCTACACTGTCACACAACTACATCAAATGGTTAAAGAACATACGGTTTCCGTGGACGGTGAAATTCTGCCTCCCGAAACGATGATTGTTCAATACTCATTTAACACCTTCAAAAGTGGCCATTATGATGTCACTATTTTTATATATAATATATAATATGTTTATGTTTTATTTATGCTTCGGTATTTTTCATTTTTGACTTACCTTTATGGCTTCCATTATGGGTATACGCGATATCTTCATTTAAGGAAGTGCGGACTACCGCCCCCTCAAAGTGATTTGATTCGTTAAATACCATATGTGGGATGTATAAAGGATGTAAATATGATATTATATATGATATTATACTGGAATTATAATATAAATTTATATCATTATTATTCCATTCTATAAAATACGAAATAGAAATGAAAGTAGCGTTCATGGGTACGTACGACTTACCGTCTCCATGAACGGTGCATTTCATTTCTTACCTCTAAATGATTATGTAATTTTATAAATGCATGCATGTAATGGATATATATGACATATATGATATCTAAATAATGAATACAATTCTGGATATAATAATCATTTGGCCACACGAACAACATGTAATTGTAAGAAGTCCACTTTCGACTTAAGAACCAAATATCGGCAAAACAAATATTATTAACTTAAATGATTACATAATGTTTATGACATGGTAATAAGTGGTATAAAAGTAATAATGAACTTGAAAAATGTTCTTAAGTAATTAGAAATTAACTCAAGTTTATTATTCAGGATATTAAAGAACGATCGAGTCAAGTCGGACCCGAGGTAAGGGATCCTACTCTTCTCTTTCTTTTTAAGTACACAATTTTATGTCATTCCTTTTAACGCTCATCTTTCTTGTTATTGGGATGATATTTTATATTAAACATACTGTAATTTTTATGTTCATGTGATGAGAGACCCTATTCTCTCTCATCAATCAATTTTGGAAGTTTTGAGTGGCGCCGTTAGGCTGCCGAACTTTTGTAAGAGATATAACCTCTCTCTTTCTTTTTAAGTACTCTCCTTTATGTCACTTCTTTTAAACTCCTCCTTGCAATGTTGGGGGATTTCCTTTTATATTCCACTTGCTGTAAATTCTATTGTAATATGATGGGATACTCTATTTTATCTCATCAATCCATATTTGGAAGTTTTATGTGGCGCCGTTAGGCTGCCGAGTTTTCGTAAGGGATTTTTCATCTCACTTTTATTCCCGTGATATTTATGCTACATTTGCCACAAACTCCATTGAGTGGTGTATGTACTGCCCATTATTCTACTCTTTGTGTAATATACTTTCGTTTATGAGTATTTACATCGATGACCTATTGTCTTTCTTTCATGGGGTGTATGTTTTGAAAGATACCCAAGTCGGTAAGGGAACCTTTCACCCTCCTCTTTTTTTAAAAGACTTCTTTTATTGGGTCTTTTAATTTACATATTTTTATGTTGGGATATGTTCTCATACATCCTTATTGATGTAAATTTTATTTCCAAGTGATGAGATACACTTTTTATCCTTCATCAACTCATTTTGATGTGATGCCGTTAGGCTGTCAAGGGAACTTTTTAACCCAATTTCGATTTCTTTGGGTTCAACCTGTAGTCATTGAATATGTCATCCATTGAATATGTGTGAATGAAATTTTATTGTTTTACACTTAATATCCACTTATATTGGTTGTTTATATATTTTTCACACATATTTTTGAGATTTATTTGTCCTTAATTTAAGGATACCTTCTTTATAAGGGATTTCATCACATTTGACATTTCTATTGAGGGTTCATTGTTGTTATGCACCAATTCACTCTTATATGGAGTATATACACTCCTTTGGAGTATTATACCACGAATCCTTTTATTCTCATGATATTATAAAGTTCTGACTAAATGTTATTCCTCGATTATTGTATTCAAGTGTCTCTAATTTTGGTAAAACCCCTTTAACCAAAATATCGTTTTAAATGATTTAATTATTTGTTCTTATTAATATCCATGTTTTCAAAATGGTTTTAAGGATTTATTTATATGGATATTAATGGTTTAAAATGTTAAAAGATTCAAGGTGGTATGGGACACTTTGATTCAAAAATCCCTTTATTAAATGTTTTAAATGGTTTTGGAAATGGTTTCTTATTGAATGGATTCATTATTTCAATATCCTAAAATGTTATATTGTGATTGAAATGTGGAAATGTCATGTTTCCTTTATTCATGTTTATGTGATATGATTATGTTATGGTTCTTGGGAATTGTTATGAAGAACGAGTGGTTCCGTGATAAACTAAGGGCGGGTGAGCCTGATATAGCTCTTCAATGCATTGGGTAACGCGAAGGAGTGAAACGTTAAGGTTTCTCTGAAAAGATTTAGGGAATATACTGTGATGGGTATTCCAAACGTAACCAAGAGGGTTACTCCCTACGTAAGAATGTTATGAATGCCTCAAGTTACCTTTATGTCTTATGATTTCTATGATTTATTCATGATTTGATGAGGTATGTTAAAGTGCCTACGTTTTATGGGTAAAATATGATTTCATTCTTAGGTATATATGAACTCATGTTTCCTTTCAATATTTTTACAACCCTTACTGAGCTTTTTATTCTCATCCCAAGTTTTTGAAATGTTTTTCACAGGTCAAGGGAAAGGTACATGATGTGATGATAGTGTCAAGGATGTGTCAAGAAAGAATCCGTGTTTTATTTTAAATAGGTTTCCGATGATGGGAAGAATGAATATTGTCTTTTATGTAACCACTTTGTTTAAATGTGGAATGTAATGCATGTTTCATGATCTAATTCTCTAAAACTCTAAACCTGAAAAGATCCTCAATGTGTAATCTTGTAATAACTCAAGATTAAGTAAGGTTTAAGGTTGGGGCCTTATAATAAATGTGTTTTATAAACATTTAATTATAGAATAACTCATGGAAAATATATAGGTTTCATTAAAATTAAATCATTTCATTATTTAATAACTAGAGAAAAAAAGGAAGCAGTGTCATAAAAATATTTTCATGAAAAAAAAGAAACCACTAACAGAAAAAATTATAATGGTACCCTTGAATCATTTCTCTTGTATATCATTAGTAACAAAAAAGGATGTCATATTATATGGAAAATGATTTTGAAAGAAGACATTGAACATTTCTTGGGGAAAATATCCATCCCATATTAAAAGATAGTTTTGAAAACTAAAATCTTAGGAAATATTGTCAAAATAATGTTATTTGAAAATAAAATTTTAAAATTTTAAAGTATACTTCAATGAAATTGTTGGTCATGAGGACATGAAATTTGTTTCATTTCATACATGTTAAAAAAATATTCCTTTCCTAATTTATGTCAACATTCAATACCACATCATTTAAAAAATGATAAGAAGAATATTTTTTCAACCATTTTTTAAAAATTAAAACAATGGAAAACATTTATTTTAAAAATAAATTTATAATATTAAAAACACTCTTTAAATTTTTTTATAAAACATGTTATTGGATGAAAAATTATTTTTGACCGAAGAGAGAAATAAAGATGACTTTTTTCGAAAAACACAATTTTCTTCTATTGAGTAATTAAAGAGAGGAAAATGAATTGAAAAGAATATTTACTAATAAATAACCATATTATAATAAAATTAATGACTTTAAATAGATATAGGTCATAAGATATCATCATCAAATTCAAAAGCATCAACAATCTTGATAAATGATGAGATTATAACAAAAAAACTCTTACCACTTTGGTAAATTTTGGATCATATTATCCATTAAATAATTTAAATTATATGGATATTTATATCGCATAATTTTCATGATAATAATTATAAAATATGTTCATGGGTAGCGTAGACAACAATCTAATGAAACAAGTAGTGAATATGGCATGTGCCCCAGAGAGATAAAAGTGGGATGAAGAATCCCATACCTTAGGTCATGATATCCTTTTTACATGTTAGAAAATAATGTATATGAAATATAAGTTTAATATAAATATATTAAAGAACAATATTAAAATATATGATATGATATAATATTTAATTATGGACATTTTTTACCCATTTATTAACAATTCTTTTTTAAAATCTTCTTTCAGATTATAACTGCTTTGTATTTCATTTATGTTTTGGTTTGGTATTTTGGATACATTTACTTTGGTCATAGTTAAATAATTTAAATAATTTTAAGCATGATATAAATATCATAAATATTAATTATATATGTATTTATAGTAATACATTAATGTTATATATACAAATTGAGTTACACCATTCAGGGATGACAATCAGTCGTATGTGTGCATGAACATTGTTTCCATTATTTAAATAATGGAATGAAAGAAAGGTAAATAATATTTCAACCATAAAGAACCACTAATATATCCTATATATATAACATATATTCACTAAATTTATTCTTATTAACTTCCGTGTAATTAATAAGTGGAAAAAAGTTTACATCACTTCGTGAGGCAGTAGTCCTCCATACAAACAAGTGACATTATCTCTCCCGATGGAATGGAAAGTAAGAAGGTACATCTGATAGAATGATTATATGAGAATAATAATTTTTAAAATATGATATATATATATATATATATTATATATATATACTTTAAATCCATCACTATAACAATCCATGATAGCTGATTATAGAAAACAAATTGCATTGGTTATAGTGGTTAAAGACCACCATACACATGTTCCACAAGTTCATTTCTCATTTGAGGGATGATTATATTGATATAGTTCATTAACATAATGTAGTATATTATAATTATATGTAAGATATTGATTCTAATATATTATAATTATTAAATAATATTTTACGGAGTTGTAAGAACAAATAATACAAAAATGTGTTGTTAATAATGATACATCTTCTTCGGATAACCTCCTCAGGTATGCATCAAAAGCCTTATTCGGAGTGAATAGTAACAAAAATATAAATCATGGAAGTGGGGAGTTATTAAATTAAGTTATTTTTTTATGTATTGGATGAATCAAATGGCCTTGTAGGTTTGTAGAGGCGAGGAGGGGGTGGCCTTTTATAAGTCGGGGAGAGGCCACAGTTGATTTTTTTTAAAATAAAAAGGGGTTTCCAAATTTCAAACAAATCCAAATGATCCCAAATGTGTCATTATCAAACCTTTTAGGATATAAGGTCAAAATATTTTCTGAAAATTTTAGTGGTATATATTTGTAATTCATTATTCCCCTTATCTTTTTAGTTTAATTTCCTGAAAAAAACATTTTCACTTTAATCATGGTAATTAATTATTTCTGTTTTTACGATTCATTATGGTAAAAAACTATGTTTATATTTTTGGATAAAATTAATTATTAAAAATAAAAATATATAATTAATTTTTTCTAATTCAATTTATAGAATTCGAATAATTTAAATTTAAATTAAACCCGTAGACACAACAAAAAATGGGTTTCCAAAGAAAATGTAATCTTATGTTTAAAAATATTATATATCAGGATTCAAAATGAAATTGATCCCAATGAACTATATTAAATGAATAATATTATAATTTAGATAATATTTTTTTATAATCATCTTAAAATTTTTTTTAGGTTTTTAAAATTTTTATATGAAAGGATAATTTTTAATAAAAACAAGTACTTTTCACTATTCATTGAAAAATTTATGTATTTAGAAAAATTATAAAAAAAATAATTATAAGATAATTTTGACATTATGATTTCAAAATTGAAGTCCATTTTTTCTAATAATTTTTTTTAAAATAGGGAAAATATTTGAAAGAATTTCATAAAATGCGACAAAACTACTTTTTTGTAAAACACCGTTTTGGAGAATAAAGTTGGATTTATTCTTTTGTAATTCATTGAAAAAGAAATATATGGATGTTAAAACATTTTATTGATTATATATTATATAAATTACTTAATATAAATCAATAAAATTGATTTATTTAATTTATTTAAATAAAACACATTTGGATGGATATAATTAGTTTTTCTAAAAAAAGATTTCCTTTATTTTGACATTTTCTTTATTTTAATTTATAATTACTTGGTAACAAAAGAATTTATTATATATTTATATATTTATCAACCATGTATTTTATTAATTTAGAAATTTATATTTATAGTCCCCATTCCAATCACTAGGAAATAACTATCATATCAAATAATTACATTTTAATAGTATGTCACGTTTTGTTTAAACTAGGTGTTATGTATATTGAAAGTTATCGTAAAGTTTAAATTTATTTGAAAATTATATATTTCATAAAATACATGGGTGTTACATTATACCCCTCCTTAAAATGAATTTATAAATTTATATTCTTTCACTATGATACAAAAAGTGATGATAATATTTCCTCATCATATACTCAGGTTCCCACATAACTTCCTTGAGCAGGTGGTTTCGACACAAAAATTTGACCAGGTGAGTGGTCATGTTTTGCCCCAATTTCTATGTAAAATCCTGAGACTCCATTAAATTTTATTCATAATATTGATCTTTCTCCAATGGTACAACCTCTTAGTTCATTACATGTGAAGGCTCAGGTATGTAATTCTTGAAGGGAGACACATAGAACACATCATAAAATTGAAAGAGGTTTTGTGGAAGAACCAAGTGATAAGAAATCATCTTTACTCAATTAATAATGTAGAAAGGGAATATATACATAAGTATCAGCGTTAATTTCTTTTAAAATCTCATAACCTTCTTACATGGATAAATTATCAGAAACACATTGTCACCAACTATGAATTCTAGATCACGACGATGATTTTCTGCATAAATATTCAGTTAGGGTTGTGTTGAACTTTTATGATACTAAAGGGATATAAAATCCTCTAAAATTTATCTATCTATCTTGTGTCCTAGTATATTTCTTTCTCCAATTTTATAACTTCCCTTTGGATCTCTATAATTTATTATGTAGATGGTTATATAAGGAAACGTCTGAATTCTCAAGTGAAAGCTATTATTATAAGAAAACTCAACTAGAGGATGGTGTTTATTCCAACCACCTTTTAGAAACATAAAAAAATATCTTGTAATATACTATAGAGTTTTTATTCTTCAATTAGAATAACTATATGTCCGAGGATTATACACAGTGATGAAACTCAACTTTGTATCAAGTTTATATTAAATTGTTTTCAAGAAAATTGAGGAAATCCTCATAACCCAGTCAGATAAAATAAAATGTGGAACATCATAAAATAATACCACTTAATTAATGTATGTATAGGAAATATGATCTAAATATAAATATTCTTGAATAGTGATGAGTTGTGATCACTCTGAAAGGTTATTCAGTACAACCCATACAGAATTATGGACTTTAGATGTTTTGGGGAGTCTGATAAAAAAATACATGGTGATGTTTTCCCATTTTACATTCTAGTTTAGGTGAGAGGTGTAACAACCCTTTATAAATTTATATATTAGACTTAACTTTCAGACTTACCAAACACTGATATGCAAACTCATCAATATCTCTCTTCATGCCATCCCATTATAAATACTCTTTTAAATATGTAAACTTCTTCATACATAAATGATAAATAGAGAATGAATAACTATGATTTTACTCTAAAAATAATTCAAATAGGGTATTGGGGGAACACATATATTTTTCAAAAACCTAATCATTCAATCAAATTCATGAATATACTTAAGAACATTTCTCACTTTCTTCTGCGGCTCTATATCTTCTATTTGTGCCTCTTTAATATCAACTTAGATAGATAGTTGAAAACTAATTTGAGAAGGATAAGATCTCTAACCTTTCTTAAAGATCTATATATCCATACTTTAAATATCTAAAAATTTGATATTTGGTGATCCTCATCATCGATAATCAAGTATAATTCTTTCAACTGAAATCATTGGCCACCTTTTTCACCATCCCAATGTCATAAGGTATTGAGATTTAATAATATTTAATCATCTAAAACCATATTATATAGATTATATTCAACTCTCTATATGTTAATATAAAATTTAAACTTTTATAAATAGTAATTAATCAAAAATTATTATATAATGATAATGCATCCACATATTTAATAAAACAATTACAGCAACTAACTCCAAATCATAATTTGGGAAATTTTTCTCATGAACAAATAATTTTCATGATAAATAAGCTATGACCATATAATTTTTAATTATAATGAATTCTGTCCCATCCCTAAATGAATCACTATAGATTACAAAACCTTCTCTACTATAGGGTAATGTAAGAATATGTGAACTCACTAAACATTTCTTCAGTTACATTAAATTTCCCTCACATTCATTTCTCCAAAGTAACATAGATCCTTTTTGAGATAATATGTTGATTATATTGGAAATCCATAATAACGTTTACATGAAATAATTGATAGTATACGACCAAACCAAAAAGCGTCATATTTTATTCATAGTGGTTGGTCTGGGTCAATGATCAATAAAATTTTTCTTTGACAGATCCAAAGATATACCCTCTATTGAGATTAAATAACCAAAAAATGAATACTTTTATAGCCAAAATTCACACTATATAAATTTTTTATACTACTTATCCTTCTTTAGAGACTTGATTACAATTATGATGTTATATATATTCAATTTATTTTCATTGAAGATTTAATATTATCATCTATAATGAAAACCAAAAAATGATCAAGGTAATATCTATGGACTATATTCAACAAATCTATTTGGATAATAGGATAATTTGTAAGACCAAATGGAATTACTATATAATCATAGTGTCTATATAATTAATTAATTATAATCTTGGGTATATTATACTTCTCTACCCCTAATTAATGAATTCTATAATAAAGGTTAATCTTGGAAAGGTATTATGTTTTTTACAATTGATCATGAAAGTCATAAATTCTTGGTAGATGATACTTATTCGTACCAATTATCTTGTTATGTTCCTATGAATCATTTAAAATTAACATTGATCCATCTTTCTTCTTAAAAAACAAAATGTGTGAAACCCATGGTGAAACACGGGGCCAAATTAATTCCCTTTAAAGATTATCCTAGTGTTTTTTCTTTAATTCAAAAAACACAATAGTGTTCATTCAATAGGTATTAATCAATATATTGTGGTACCAAGTATTATTTATATTAAGAACTCCACATCACTATTATTTATAAGTCAAGGAAACTCTTTTAGAAATACATTAAAAAAATATTGAACAATAGGCATGTCTTAGATGTCTTGTTTCTCCCCATCAAATTTAGAAACAAATCCATCATGGATATGAATTGTGACCCAAAAGGTAGATTCAATTGACTTTGGATGTTTTTATCCATCCCCACACTGATAAATGAGAATGAGTATATTTAGAATATAAAATGTGACTTTTGTTACATGGAAATTGATATATTCTCCATCGAAATAAATCGAATCTATACTAAAATCTCATCAAATTAAACTAATGGAAGAATCATAAGATTTCCAGGAAGTATATTCCCAAAAACATCAATCTAAAAAGAGATATAGAGTTTTTTTGGTGACCATCATACCATTTGATGTTTTTAATGAAAACACAATATGTAATCATTTATCTGGTAATTCAATGCCCTTTTCAAACTCCGTATATATAAAAGTGTGTGTAGATCTAGAATTAAATAAGAAATTATTAATTCTAGATAGAATGATAAGCTTACATTTCACCACATCATTCTCATAACCTAATTTTCAATTCATGATCACATGAGATTTTCGTTTATCATTGGGATTAGATGGTTGTTTATGAAAATCATAAATAACCTTTAGATTCATGCTTTGGTTGTAAAAATTCTTATACTCCTTTCATTTTAATAATTTTAGGTTGGTTTGTGCATTAGTTGGTATCCTATTCTCCTTCATTTCATTAACCACCCAATTTATCACATTTTTTATATTCATGGGATTTATATCATACCCTTACATATTTATATCAACCACCATTTCTTTTAAAATAATTCCATTGATGTTTCTTTCCTCTTTTTGGACATGAAGATGGATAAAATTTCATTCCACAATGTGATTTATTTGAGTATTCAGGAGACTCGATATTCTATTTCTAATAAAAACCATGTCAATGGTAGGATATGTAATTTTCATTTAGACCTTGATTTAATATCAGGAAATTTATTTATAGATAATATATTCTCTTATATCTAATTCCTTTTAGAGACATGTTTTTAGGAACCAAATAATTGATAAATTTTTTGTTTCGGAGCTAATGATTAAATAGGAGGTATACTTTGAAATCCTTATAAAATTATCCTCATATTTACACATATATTCATCATTATTTTTTGTGATATTAATTAATTCATTATCTATCATTATATATATTAATAGGGTATTACTTACTATTAAATATCTTCTTAAACTCATCCCATTCCATAGAGTCAATTTATTCCTCTTGCCTCTTAATGTTTAAAAGGTTCCCTCATTGATATTCTTCCCATTCTATAATATCAAAGAGATAGGATTTGTTTTTCATGTTACGAGCAATATAGAATAGAAAATATCTTCTCAATATTGTTGACCAATAAATCGTCCACTGCTGGATAAGAAGACCCACTAAAATATGTTGGATGTTGTCTCATGAAGGATTCTATAGAATGTTCTTTTCCCCTTTTATTATTTAGAATATCAAAAATACTTATGACATTATAACATTTTGTGATCATAGAAAAAATGTTATGAAACCAAGATATTATATAATTTTATTTCCTAGATGGAATATAATTGAATTTTCCCTAAAATTACAAATTATCATAGTGGTTTTATGTTCCATGCATTGAATGAAACCCAAAATCAGAGTGTGAGAAACACTAATCATAGTTGGAAAACATAAATTCATGAATAATCATTCATAGGGTGTCTAAACAAAGTAAAATAATTTTAAATATATAATTCCTTAGATTTAATATAATATATCCGTGATCATATTCTATTCAAATCCTTTATCATGTTTTATAAAGAAAATGGTAATTAACCAAAGAATATGCATTAGGAGTGTAAAACTATGTGTATAGTAAGGCCCATTATCATGTACCGGAGAATTATTGAGTCAAGATCGACGTTCCTTTTTCATATTTATTACCCCTAGAAACATCTATTCTAGAACCACATCAACTTGTAGTGTCTAGAAAGGGATGTATTTGTTCTTAAAACACCTGATATATTACTTTTCAAAAATTTAGGATATTACACTATTTTTAGGATATGTTTTATCACTGAAGTATTATAATACTAGTTTCCAAAGTTTAACTAAAACTATCCCCTGATACCAACCATAACGACCATGGTTTTTCATATATAAATATCACATCTTTTGGGAAAAATATTAAAATAATTTCACAAATACTTGCTTAAGGACCACAATTGTTAATGAGTTTGGAGACTATGTATAAAATATTCTTATTTAATTAATGATCTTAAATATCTTCCATAATGATCTTATCCTTTTATTCCCTTTATTAACATACCCTAATTAAAACCATTATTCATAAATAAAGGAATATAAACATAAAAATGGTGAGATTTAATTCTTAATAAGGGTAAACATGGGAGATATCATTTTATGGAATAAGAAAGAATAAGGTAAGCATTAGGATATATGATCCCAATTATAACATATATATTTCATACCATGACTATCATAAATCATTAAATTATTTCATAAAATATAAAATTATCAGTCCAAAAGACACGATTCATAGGTTTTTGATATCATTTAAATTAATTAACCACAATCTCATGTCATAAAAGTGTGGCAGCAACACTGGTATCGAAACCATTTCATTTTTCAAGGTTATCTACAAATAAAATTAAATAATTTGGATCTTGATACATAACATGTTTCCCATTTTTGATTAATCCTATCATCCCATTTACCATTATGGTTCATGCTTATAGAATTATTTCCCATTGTTATCTAAAGATATATAAATCACAACTCAATGAATTAGAGGGAGATATAGATCCCACTTTTCTCATAATAAAAAACATACATATTTGTGCCATAATATCATTTAAAATTCATCATATCATAACCCATGAAAAGAAATAGGTTTCATAAACATTTCTTCATTTAATCATACCATACCTCATGAAAAGACAAATGGGTTTCATAAATATATTGTCACAATAAAATTTAACTATTTAGATAAATAAATAAAGGGTACCCTTGGAACATATAGATAATATATAATATGAAATATTAAAGGATATCATCTTAGATGAAAAATTATTTTGAAAAAAGACTCTGAACATTTCTTGAGGAAAATATCCATTCCACTATCAAAGTCAATTTTTAAATCTAAAAATTCAATAGATATTGTGAGAATAATTTTCTATAAAAATAATCTTTGAAACATATAAATTAAGATTAAAATCATGTATTGGTAATTATTGTTGGAAAATTTTAACATGTTGTTCACATTGAAACAAAATTAATTTTACATTTTCATTAAAAAGTCAAAATCACCTCATTTAGAAAATGACCAGACGATTGATTTTTAGAAATATTTATAAGAGTTGAAACATGGGTAAAAATTTATATTAAAAATCAATGGCTAATATTATAAATATTCTTTAAAATATTTTTTGAATGTGTGTTCATGGAAGGAAAAAAAATTTCTACCGAAGAGAGAAATAATGTCAATTTTTCATTAAAAAGAATTGTTTTTGTCTATTGAGATCTAAATTTGAGTAAAATTTAAGGAAAAATTTATTATAAATAAATAACTATATTATAATAAAATTCATGAGTTTCTTAAGATATATATCCTATGATATTCTCATCGAATACCTAATCATAAGACATCCTGATAAATGATGATGTTGTAACATTAAACTCTTACAACTATGGTAACTTTTGGATTATAAGAACCATAGAAGAACAAAATTATATGGATATTTATATAACATAATTATCATGAGAGAAATCATGAAATTCCTTCATGGGTATTTTATACACCACACAAATGAAACAATTGTCGAATATATCATGTGCCATATAGAAATAAATGTGAGATGGATAACAACTTTCTGGAAGTCTCTATATCCTTCATACATGATAAAAAAATATGTATAATAAATATTGTTCTATTATAAATCTATTAAAAACCAATAATTATATATATCATACCATATATTATTAAATTATATCCTTTTATTAACAATTTATTTAAAATTATTTGTTAAAATCATATTTCAAGTAATAACTGCTTCATTTTTCAATAGTGTTTGGGTTTGGTATTTTTGGTCCTTTTAATTTATCATTGTTCCATAATTTCCAAAATGTTATCTAAGATATAAATATCATATATATTAATTATATGTATATTTATATTAATCCTTTTAATGATAGGGATAAAAAATGTGTTACACCATTAATATGGACGGAAGGTTGTATGTACGCACGAGCAACACAATCATATCCCTATAGATTGGAAGGTAATATGTTATATGTGATATAATTATTACAGTAGAATAATTATGTAAAAAATAAAAAATATATATATATAATTTAAACTTATCATTATAACATGTTTTGAGATCTAGTGATAGAAAATGAACTACCTCAGTTTCTAAGGCGGTAGTTCATCGTACACATGATATATGGTTTTGTTTCCCATTTGAGGGTAGAGGAAAAATTTGTAGGTAATTTAATTAAAATAATATAAAATTATTATATGTAATATTAAAAAGTAATTATATTATCATGGTTAAATAATATTTTATGAAGTTGGAAGAACAAATAATAAAAAATGTTTGGTTACGAACAATACCACTTCTTCGAACATATTCCTTATGTTATCACCAAAACACTTCATAGGAGTGCATCCTAATAAAAAATAAGGACAATATAAAGTTATCATGGATGTAAATAAGTGATGTTTTAAGGATTTATTGAATTAATTTCATTGGAAGTGTGAAAGAGAGTGGAGATGTGCTGACCTTTTATAAGTGGGGAGAGGATACACTTGGAATTTTTCAAAACAAAAAGTTGTAACCACATTTTAAACATGCATAAGACTCATAAATTCATAATTATAAAACATTAAATTATATAATTACAAAATATATACAAAAAAGTGGACTTGGATGTGTTTTTAGGTCATTTTACCCCTTATCTTTTTAGTTCAACCCATTATGTAAACCTATTTTAACCTTAACCGTTGCTGTTAATATTTATTGATTTTATTATTAAATACAGTAAAAAAATCAAGTTTACCATATTATATAATATTAAATATTTTTATTCCAATTATTTATCTAATATTTCAAAATTCAATCTGTAGAATTTACATAATTTAATTTTAAACGAAACCCGCATAAGCGGTGACAAAACAGGTTTCCATAGAAAATAGAATCATATGTTTAAAAAGTTTATAGAAACAAAAGTCAACATAAATTTGATTCCTATAAACTAAATTGGATAAATAATAATATAATGTAACTAATTTTTATTTTTAAATCATCCTAAATTTTTTTGGAACTTTTTAAATCCTTTAAATGAATGGACAATGCTTAATTAAAACCATTATTTTTCACTACTCACTGAAAATTTATTCATTTTATAATACTATAAAAAATTACTATAAGATAATTTTTACATAGTTATTTAAAAAATCATGTTAATTTTTTCAATTAAATTTTTTAATTCTTAAATAATTTATTTTTAAAATAAGTGTAAAAAATGTGACAAAAATGATTTTTAGGAGAATAAAAATATTATTCCTAAAATTGGATTTATTATTATATCATACCAAGAAAAAATATAAAATGAATGGTAAAAAACTTTATTAGAGATATATTATATAAAGTAAATTAAGATCATTCTTTGAACGGGTTTAATTTAATCTATTGTTATAAAAATCATTTTTTATAGAAAAATAGTCTTTCATAAAATTATTTCCTTAATTTATAAATGGTTTTTACATTCAATTATAGTTAACTAGTTACATAAGTATTCCTATTATATATATGTGAGTGTGTGAAATATATATATTTATAATATAATTTTTCTTATTCATACTAACATTTCCAACAGTTGGGCGATGGATATCATATTAAATAATAATCTTTCAAAATTTGTCACATTTATTTGAAATTCGTGTTTTTTATAATGAGAGATATAAAATAATTTAAATTTATTTGAAAAAAATCATAAAATATCACGGTGTTACAGTATAAGACTGCTAAATATGTCCTTGATAAATAGAAAAATATACTCGAAGATGAAAAGAATGTTAATAATGTGAAGTTATTGATTTAGAGAAAAAATTTTGAGGATTCGTGGATATTTAATGATGTGTTTATTAATGAATTATTTATAAAGATAAATGAAATATTTATCATAAATTAATGATTTAGTGAAACTCTTGAGTATTCCATAATTATAAAGAACCTTTGGAGAATATTTCTAAATAGATTTGATACAAATGTATAAAATCTGGAAGATAATGACTTATATGAGATTCATTTGGATGATATCATCAACATAATTGTTTTATATGAGATGAGTAAATATATATTTACAAAAATGAAATTAAATAGGGGAAGGGAATTTCAATCAAGTGAATGAATAGACTAAACTTTAATGAAAAATAAGATGAACATTTTAATAATTCTAAAGAGGAAATTGATTGAGACCTTTTAAAAATAATGTTTCCTATTTCTGGGAAATTATAATAGAGTAATTTCATGTGAAAAGGGAATTTTCCTTTTAAATATATCAATAATTGAGATAAACGAAACTTCTAAAGTGACTGAGCTAATAAATGAATGTCTAAAACTAATAAAAAAGATCAAGATTAATTTATTCCTAAAAGAAAATACTATAAATAATGAAGTTATAATGAAAGAATAAATGTTCATATAATGTGCCAAACCCTTACAACCCATTACTTTGTGAGTTTTGTGTCATGATATCCTTGAGATTGGATAAATAAGGAAGAGGAGGATATGGAGTTGAATCTAGAACTGTATGTAGTGATTCACATCATGAATCATCAGTTCTTGATGTGAATGAATGTTTGCATATTGGGAGACATAGTTTCTAGAATATCTATACAGGAGTAGTTCTTGATGTGAATTGTTGAGTCATGAAATGAAATTTCATGGTATGGTTTATGGGGGTTATTTCTTAAAAGGATTCATTATGGGAAAGGATATTTTCATGATGTAAAATTTCTCATGTTTTTTATGATCGATCACTTTGTTTTGTTTGTATATGTGATGTGTGTGAGGTTCACAACATTAATGAGCCATTCACATATTGAATAGGGTGTTTTATAGGTCATCTATATGTTCCAAAAACCATTCATTTTCACTAATTATCCAACCATTAATTTTGCAAATCATGAGATACCTAGTAAATTTTTAGATCCTTACCACCCTATGTTCTTTGGAGTTCATCTATGGCTTCCTCAGAATCAACATTGGTGATTCTAGGTGAGTCTATCTCCTCTTTAACCCTGAGTTCCGCCTTGACTATTTAGAGTTTTTATCATGGCTATGTTGTTCGGGGTTGGGATTTTTTAGGATATTATTTTGATGAGAGGGAAATATATTTATTTTCTTTTCATGTAATCTTGGTGATGTTGTGTTTTTGTGATTCATCCTCTATTTTGTTGGATTTTCACAATGAATCATAAATATTATTTTGAAGCATGGGATTCGAGTTATATATAAATTATGAATATTAAAAATTTTAATTTTTTTATTTACATTGGGAAATGGTTTGAATTAGCATAATGAAGATAATAAATTAGACAAATAAAATTTAAAGATACTGATGTGTTGTTTATATCATTACTGAATTTCCCAGATATTGATTTTTTTTATTCAACTAAATTTTCTTTTTATAAAATTATTCCTTATAGTATTGACTTTATTTGATAATATCCTTTAAATGATTAAATACTTAAATCTAATAAATGAGAAGACTAATTTTAATATTCTAGTTTTATACATGATTTTTAGTGTGTATATTGGTGGTCTTAGTTGTTGCGGATTCGTGGCCTTAGTTGTGATGAAGCATATTGACATTCTTGTTCCTTAGTAGTGGTTTAGTACTAATGGAATAATATCTTTTTATTTAATAATGAGGTCATGTTAAAAGAATTTTTTTTAGAAATTGAAATTGATAATTTGATGGGTAAATATTGGGGGAAAACTATTAAATAAAATATTAGAAAATATTAATTAATTTGTAGACATTTATGGGATTTTTGTGGATTGTTTCTTCTATTTTATAGGTATTCCATAGTTTTAGGATATTAAATTGTGTTTTAATAGTTGTTTTAGTGGTGTTTATTTTGTAGCCTCGTAGTTGTGTTCTATTGAGAGACAATTACATACCTATATTCTCCTTTGTTTTTTCTATACACCCCACCTAAGTTCGATAACTTGACCAAAACCAAAATAATGTAGGGGTTTTCCCCATAACATCCAAGATTAGGGGGATAAAAATGGCAGAATACTCCTATCCCACACCCTCCCTTCAATAATATTATATGGTGATACTGATGTTGGATGATAAGATGTACGGTGACGTTCATGTTTTTTTGGAGGAGGGAATGATGTTTATGTTCTACACATTCATGATAACCCAAATCCCTAGTAATGAGATGTGATATAAGGTTGATACCATGAGATATGATATTTAGTTGGTGCTACAATATATTATAATTTTTTTGTTTCATCATTGGTGGATAGAGAAGGGATGGGAGAAAATGATGTAGGGTGAGAGTGTAAAACTAATGGGAAAGTGGTTGAGGGTTGCCTTTATCTACATTATTATGATATTTATCTGATAATATTGTATGAGTTATTTCGTGAGAGATCCTTGGAGAGGTTGGGTGTGAAACTAGTTATCCTCGGTAGGTTTTGGTTATTTTTTCTATTTTTTCACAGGGTTATTTGTATGCTCTTTTCACCTTTTTATGAGTGTCCTTAGGGGTGATCCTTTTGAGTATACATGATATTCTCACGCTATATATACATTTAATTTTTTTGGTTTTTAGGATGTCATTAGGGATCAATTTGGATAGTAATATCTTGGACCATGGGTTGTTGTAGTTTCTAGAACATGATTTCCTTTTTGTATTGTTTTATTTTGGAGATGATTGTATTTGTTTTATATTCATGAATTGTGGGTTTTTCTTGAATGGTATTTTGGTTTAATTACCTTACATAGTGATATCTTAGTGCTATTTTCTATATTTTTCGGGGATAATTGAGGGTAATGCCTGTCATATTTATAATATATACCTTCTGGGCTAGTAACTTACATAGAGTCTACTAGATGGGAGACTCAAGGATCACTCATTATCTTTATTTATGATCTAGGAGGGGTACTGGTGTAATATGGGTAATGATAATGCGGTTTCAAAGGTGTCTATTAAGAGATAGGGTGGATTTTGGAGTTAGGAATTGTTGAGGATTTCATGGGCCTGTAAGCAAACAGTGTTGGAAAGAATTTACTTTTGATGAAAATAAGGGAAGATTTTGATGACATATGATTTTAGGACCCCTTATGATCTGATTCAATGACATTTATCACTGTGAATATACTAGGTTATGTAATGTTTCTTACATGGTAAATAGTTGGGAGAGGTACGTGAAACATATATTCTTGAGTTCTATTTTTAATGGGGAGGTATTGGGATTGAATATGTTAATTAATTAAATGAATATAAATGAATCCATTTATAATAGTCATAGGTGTTCCTCTATTATTTGAACAGATTTGGGTTGCGCCTATGTGTGTTCCAAGTTAGGGAGGTCCAGCATGCTCACCCAATTAACTATTATAGGGCTGAACATAGTCAAGATGATGAGTAGTGGTAGAAGGCATTTCATACATTTTAGCTTGAGATCTTAGAGATGTATAAGGTCAGCATATCTGATCTTGGTTGGTGGAGTAATACACCTCTTTCGACATGATTCGACCCCGATCTGATTATTGGTTTACCTAAGAAATTATCCTATTGTGGAGAGAAACACATCAGTGTTGGATGTTGTATCGCAAGGAATGGATTGCGACTATTATGTCAAGCGACAAATTCTAGTAGGATTTTAGGACCATGTTTTTATTGATGATGGTGAATGTAGTAAAGATGAAGGAGTTGGTCTCTGTTCAAAAGAGGAGTATAAATTTTTTCTATGTTGGGGATTAATTTGATGGAAATTATTCAACTTTCCAATGACTTATTTCCAAATAATGAGTCTGAGGGAAAATTACTAGAGGGTTATGTATGACTTTCCCAATATCATATAGTTTCCCTAATTTATGTTGCCTTTATATTTGAAGGTGTGGAAAAAGAAAAAGTTGACAAAGAGGGTGTATGAGCGGGTTGTAGAATCCCTAGTCGGGGGTAAGAAGGGTCCTTTGAGGAATGATGTGTTAGATTGAGGTTCATAGATTTTTTCCCAAATGAGATTATGATTGAAAGGGAGACGAAATTAGAAGTTAGTATCATGCTTCCCATGGGATGGAACATCTCACAGGTCTACTAAGATATCTATCATGTTAACCATTGGTTGAAGATATCATGTCCTTTAACCACATAAGATTCCTCTAAACCTAGAGGTTTAGTATTTTTTTAGTGGTAGAAATGTGGATCACCTTTTCCCTATAATTTCTAAGACATTATTTGGGTTAGTGAGTGCTCAGGCGGTGGAGGTCCTCATTGTTATTGAAGAGTTTTGGACATTTTTTCTAATGTGGTTATGACACTAACCCTCAATGTGATGTTACGTTTGGAATAAAGTTATAGTCAGGTGTTACAAAAATCATAGTGGCTACTTACATAATAATAACCCTCAGTGTTTCATGATTTTTAGATATAGATTTATGATCTCATGTAGAAAAGATTTATTAGGCCTAGTGGTCCACTATGGGGAGCACTAGTTTTGTTCTATTAGAAAGAATATGATAAATTTTCTCTATGGATAGATTTTCAGGATCTAAATCAAATGATTATCAAGAATGGTTACCCTCTTCCAAGAATTAACAATATAATTGACTAGTTTTAGATATCTTTCTAGTTTTATAGTATTAATCTATTTTTTGTATATCATTAGTTGGGGGTAAAGGAGTAATATACTATGAAGAATTATTTTTTTTCTAGTATAAAAACTTTTTTTCTATTCATTTCATTCAATTTAATGAATTCATTAATTGTATTCAAAGGAATCATGTACTTTGTGGTCATTGAGTTCTTGAACATGGTCATAGTTGTGTTCAATGAAAATATTCTTGTATACTTAAGGTCTTATTTGGATCATTTTGAACACCTATGTATTATTTTATAGACTCTTGCACACTACAAGTCTTATGAGAAATTTTCCAAGTGAAAGTTATAGTCATGAGAGGTGCATTTCCTTGGTAATACGGTGTCCCACCTTGGAATAGAGGGGGATCTCATAATGGTTAAGCAAGTTGTTTCATGGTAGACATCAAATAATGTTTTTGTGATCCATACCTATCTACGTATCGTGGGTTATTATTAGCATATTGTGTCTAATATCTCTCAGATTGTAATAGTTTTTACATCCTTGGCTTGGAAATTATAGGTCTTCATTTGGATAGATCCGTTTCAGGGAGTACTCAATTAATTGAAGGAATAATTGGATATTTCCTTGGTTATTTGGTTACCTAAGGAGGTAATGTTGTTTTTAGGTGTTCTATGATTCTCGTTGAAAATGTTTTAGATGAGTCTTTAATAATTAGTGATATGTGATCTCATATGGTTCTTGGAAGCTACACCATGTTGAGTGAATATACACCACCCATGATATAGAAATGGATGAGGTGATGTTTTCCCTAATTTTGTGTAGATATTATATAATTATGGAATGATTTATGGTATTTTCATATCAAAATGTCCAAGGTATATACTTTTTCATTGTTACCTAAAACAACAATAGAGAAGGTGGAAAAAGTTTCTATACGAATATAAATTTGACTTCTTCTACACCCTAGGAAAGGGAAATTACATTATATACACACTATTCATAAATCTATAGGAATATATCAAAAAATATAGGGATGATAGGAGGGATATATAGTTAAAAACATTTCATATTGGGGAAAAGAAAGATGATTTCCAAGGATACTTCTTCTAGAATAGTAGCAATCACTTAATTGAAATAGGTGGAATTGAATCAATGGGGATACTCATACTATGTAATGATGCATTATTAGGTCATACATGGTGATGCTTCTGAAGGCTGGTGAGAGTATATCCAACATTGGGTTATATTTGAAAGAAGTATTTTCATCCCATAGGTTATGCATGAGGTATTCCCCATGGATTTCCAAGATTTTCTATACCGGTGAAACCTTGCAGATATATTATTAATCATTGATTGAGGTGGTAGTATTTGGGTCTAATAATGAATAATTTTATGGAAGAGTTCATGGAACGATGACATGTTTTACAATGTGTGAGTGAACAATATTTTTCACCTAGGGGGATTGTTGCAGCCTGTAGATGTCCTAAAGTGTAATCAGGAGGACATCTCAAAGGATTTCATCATTGGGCCACCCAACACTCTTGGGGTATGATTCTATCTAGGTTATCCTGGATTGAATGGTTAATTATTCATAATTTTTGTAGATCTGAAATTTACGTACCATTGATGTTCTTGAAAGATGGTACATAGATGATGTGGTGAAGCTTCATTGGGCTTTGAGGACAATCATTTATAACTAAGAATCTCATTTTACTTCATGATTCTGGAGGGGTTTTTAGTTTTCATTTAGTTATAAGTTATTCATCATCACTTCCTTCTACCCCAAATGGATGGACCAATGGATTAGAACATCCATCTACTAGAGGATATAATACAAGAATTCATTATGGATTTTAGTGGATCATGGGTGTGAAACCTACCCTTAGTAGAGCTTTACTATAATAACTCATATCTCCAATCCATTATTATATTCCCCATTTATACATTTTATGGGAGGCCATGTTTATTCCCCTTAAGTTAGAAAAATACTGGGGATGTTGCAGTTGTTGGTCATAATGTGGTTCTAAACATGATAGAGAATATTCAAGTGGTTCCTGAGAAGATAAAGGTGATACAAGAACAATAGAAGTCTTACAAAAATTGATGTATTAGACCTTTTGAGTTTTAGGTTAAACATTTTATTTTCCATAAGGTTTACCCTCGATTTAGGCATTTTATTTTTTCTCAAATAAAAAAAACTATCAACCTAGTACAAATGTTGATAAAACCATGATAGAGAAGATTTAGGTGGTTCTCAAGAAGATAAAAGAAGCACAAGACCACCATATATCATATATCGATTAGTGGATGAGGCCTTTTAATATTGATGTTTACGAAAATATTTTCGTAAATGTTTCCCCTCAACACATGTAGCTAAGGTTTGGTCAAGGGAGAAACCCATCACACTATCTTGTTGGCCCATTGTAGGTGTAGGGGCATGTTGGAAAGGTGTATTATCATTTGTTTTTTTCCTTACAATTGGACAAAGTTAATGAAGTTATCTACAAGTCCTAATTTCACTAGTACATGTTTAATGATTCCCATGTCAATGAAAGGGGGTGTTGGGTATTAGAGACATTGTAACATTCATGTAATGAACAATTGATATTCAGGACCAACATGACCTGGAGTTGTGATGGAATATTATCCCCTTGGTTCATGTGCTATAGATTCATGGTGACCTAGATATGATTATAGGGTAGTGAGCATCACAACTTATCCCCCAATAACAAAAGTTTTATATTCATTAATGTTTTGAATGTTTTTATGTTAGACTTTTATGGTAGTTTGAATCAGTGTTGTTCTATTTTAGAATTTTGTTGCTATCTATTAAAGTATGGTTTCTTCTTTGTTTGAGGTGTATATATTAAAGGAATGTTTGTTAGATATTGGAGGTTCGTGCTTGCCTATTTTTGTTGGTTTTTTTTAATATGGAAAATAATATTTTGTGAGGTATCCATTGTAATATACTAGGTCGTTTCAACCTTTTTCATTTTTATTTTTTGGTTATGGGAGTCTTGATATGAGATAATGGATAGGATAGGAGGAGTTGGAGTTAGAATTGAATTCTATATTATAGGTAGTGATTCATTTTGTGAATCACCAACTCATGGTGTGAATGAACATTCATTTCAATAGAGACCTAGTTTCTAGAATTTATATATAAAAGTAGCACACAACATGAATTATTGATTCACTATGGGAAAATCCATGGTGGGTTTTTTTAGTGGTTCTATATTTTAAGGTTTCATGAAGAGAAAGGATATATCTAGTATGTTAAATTCCTTCAGTTTTATTATATTGGGTGCCATTTTATTTGATGGATGTGTACCTAATTTGGTTCATCGAAAAAATAGTCCATTAAAACTATAAATGGGGTGAAATCTAGTTTTTTTATAAGTTAAAATATCTCTATGGTTTCCCTCATTCTCCCATAATTAATATAGAACTTATAGATATCCCTTGTTGATTTGGTAAGTACTAATGGCCTCCAATAATCAACATTCATTCCTAGAATATAGAAACTAGATATTATTGAATCTGGGGGGGGGTCTTTATTCTATTTCCCTCTAAGATATTCCTTTTTTCTTCTCAGGTTTCATAAAAACTATGTTATTTAAAGATAGGGGTTTGTTTGTATTTTCATTTTATGAGACATAATTTCATTTTAGATTTATTTTAGGATTCTTTATCATTTTTATTGCTCTATGGTTTATCCACTTTTACATTGTATTTCCAAAAAAAATTAGAAATATTCTTTTTATGGAGGGGATTCGAGTTATATATTTTTTAAGTTCATATATAAAATTATAATACTTTTTTATTCTAATGGATAAATGGTATGAATTGAAATAATGGATAAAATAAAATTATGTAATAAAATTTATGGTTAATTGTGTGGTGCATACTTGGTTTTTGGATTTACTTGATATTTATTACTGTTTTTCCTTATTGTTTTCTTATTATGTAATTATTCCCTGTATTTTTTTATTTATTTGAAAAAAACCTATAAATTATAAAATACATAAAGCTCATAAATGAAAATACGAAGTTGAATATTCATGTTTTATTCATTATTTATTATGAGGGGCTTGGTAGAATTGGTTGTTGCAGCTTAGCGGATTTGGATGCAATTAAGTAGCTTGGCGTGGGTGTGGTATTAGTTTATTTGTAGTAGTTTGGTAACAATGGAATAATATTATCTTATTTAATAATTTTTAAAGGTTAAATAATTTATTTGTGAGAATTTAAACTAATAATTAAATTGGTAAATCTTGGTGGAAGAACTCTTAAAAAAATACTGGTAAATTAAACATGGGTTACAGAACATTATGCGATGTTAATGGGTTGGTTATTCAACATTAGTTCCAATGATTGTTTGAAAGACATTCATAAGTGTTTCAATGAATATTGTGGTAGTGTTTCTAGTTTGGGGCCATAGGTGTTAGGTAGTGTGAAACCATTATATACCTATATTCTCTTGTAAATTTTTTTGAACCTCCTCCCAAAGACGAATAACCTGAATGACACCTAGCGACCCTGGAGTGTTTTCCCTAACATCAAGTAAGGGGTGGATTTTAATTTTTTGACTACCCACAATCCCCCACTCTCCCTTTATCAAAAAATTCCATTGATTCCATTTACATTCTAGGATATATACGGTGGGGGTCATACAAGGTAGGATGAGGTAATGGGGTTGATGTACCACACATTCATGATACCGTACATCATTTTTTATGATATGTGATATGTGATTGGTTTTGTGAGATATGATTTTCGGTTGGTTCTACATGATACAATAAATAGTCATTTTCAATATTGTTGGATATGAAAGTGATGGTAGAAAATGATGTCTTCACATTGATTGAGAGTGGAAAAGGAATGGGGAACTAGTTACAAGGTACCTTCACCTGAATTCTTATGATATTACTTTACAACTCTTGGATGAGTTGTTTACTGTGAGGGACTTATTGAGGTTGATGGTGAAAACTAGTTTACTGTTATAGGTACTATTTTGTTCTATTTGTTTTCTATATTTCATTAGTATTTTATTTCAAATTTTCTTGAGACACCTTGTGTGTTATCATCCTGAGAATACATGTTATCCTAACACTACATATACGTGAACAGTTTCTCGGGTTTTTAGGAGGGATTGAAGAACAAGCTGGATAGTAGTAGCTCATAACTTTGTTTTTTCTATTAATACCACATTATTTTCTATTGGTATTATTATATTTTGAAAATTTTTGTATTTTTTTTATATCCATGCCTTTTGGGGTTTACTTTTATGGTATTTTGGTATATTTACCATTCATGGTGATTGGTTGGAGGTATTTTATTTATTTTCCTGGTATTGTAAAATGTAATGTCTCCCATATTCTTTTTATATACCCTTGCTGATAGTACCTAACCTAGGACTCGAGGGGTCAATTATTATGTTCCTTACAGACCCATAAGGGGAACCGATGGAGATTATTTATGATATTTCCAAATTAAATGATAAATTTATCAAAGAATAAAAATGAAACAAGCATGACTAAGAATGATGATTAGAGATATAAAAAAGAAATTTAGGCATAGTATATATAGTTTCACAATGGAATGAAAGGAACCCTTTAAACACATGATAATAAAGATTGTGATTCCTCAATTAGTAAAGGTGATAATAAAAATAAATTATGTATGGTCACATATAATTTATGATATATCATCGCTCAGAACTGTAAACTCAAGAAATAGATCCAGAAACTAAAAAAATATGTAAAAAATCTATTTAAAAATAAATCCATGACCCAAGAAGAAGAATCCATGTCTGGTGAAGAAATTGAAAACTTATAAGTTCATATTATTAAACATGAGAGAATTAGATAAGTCCATGAAACTATTGTTTCCTCAAAGGAGAATGAATTAATATGGGCTAATATTTAAAAAATTAAATCTCAGAAGACTCTTAAAATTTGGTATATAATTATAATAAATATTATAAAATAAGCATCCATTTTCAAAGGATACCTAAAATTTAGAAATGAACACTAATGAGTTATAATAGTGTCTTATCAATAAAATTAATGATGGATAAAAAATAGATTTTATACATCATCCGAGGAATGAAGTATTTTATAGACCCTATATCTTTGATAAAGGGGGATTTCTAATACTCACTATTCTAATTATTCTTTCAGTATAATTTTTTTCATATTTTTATAAAAAATATAAGATAAATAAAATTTGATATTTTTTTGTTTTTTATGAATATTGAATATCAATTAAAAAGTAGAAATGATAGTGGAAATATACTAGTGATGATCTTTAAGAGGCCTTCATCTTTATGAATTATCACATTCAAATAATTGGAAAGTATCTACTCTTAATTTTTCTTATTATATGAATCTATGATCATATATTACTCAACTTTCACTAAGTACAATATTGACATCTAATAAATTATCATAATATTGGATTATCACTCAGTTCCTCTATTAAATAGAGGAACTAACTAGATTTTTTCTACATGTTCAAAAGGCCCTTGGTGTTACTTCTTTAATACCTTTTAATTGCGGGATGTTAACTCTAAATAGTGGGAAAATGGTATATAATTTCATATCCATGTGAAAAAAATCAGGTAACAATTAATTTCTTAAGTAAAACCATTAAATAAAATATAGAATGAGTTAAGTGGATATAATGAAGATAAATAATATATGTAAATAAATAGGGTAAATAATTACTAAAATAATAAATTATGTCTCATTATTTATACATTTATCCCACCATAAATTTCATAGTATATGTATAACAAAAAACTATAATTAAATATAATACTTGAGAGTTGAAGAACCTCATCCCTCCCCCTTTCCAATTCAACCACAGTGTTCTGTTTGTTCCATTCAATGATAAAAAATGTTAGGGAAAATCATTAAAAATTCTAGATAAATTTAAATGAAAACTAAACTAACAAAATAATTAAATGTTTAATAAATATTTTTTCACTCTCCTTATTATCCATTTATATCCATAACATAATAATAATGTAATCTTGTAATATTCCACATGGAACATCATGGATTGGATTATTTTTTCACCTGGGATGGGAATCTTATAGATTTTTTTCATTTTTAGTCATGTTTTAGGAAACAAGGAATTTTGTGACCATGATTTCAGCCTCCTTTCACTCCCTATAATCAAAATTTATATGTTTATCATATTACAATATTTCTTGATACTATTAGAAAATTCATAAAAGGAATCCTTTACCTTTCTCAAAGTGAATTCTTGTCATTATTGTAGAAGTGGAGCTCTATCAATGGCCTAGGATCTTCAAATATAAAGTCTCCCTCCTCCTACTATATTCTTACAAAAAATTTAAAATGTGTTTCCCTATATGTTTTCCTTGGTAGGATTTTATGACTAATAGAAGTAATTTTTGATATAGTTATTTGGATTATGATAAGGATATATAATATTTTTTATATGAAGGTCTTAAAATTATTAACATGTCACCTTTAATTATATGGTATAATTTGAAGACATAATATACAGATCTTCAATGTTATAGTTTAGTCATAACCGACATTATCCTCTAATTATACTGATCGGTATAATTACATTTGCTTATTCTAATTGTCATAGATAATGATATATTTATTATCTTTTATTTACTCAATCAAGGGTATAATGTTATTTCTATGATATATATATATCATAAATGAAATCATGATTGCATTAACCTATTCACAAAAATTATGTTTTTATGTATGTTTTATGATATAAATATACCATATACATTTATTTCATTGTAGGTAGTGACATTCCATATCGTTAACAGTGATATGTAATATATTATTATATTATATAAACTATAAATACGGATATAAATGACTTTTAATCCGTGATACCAATCATTCAAGGTGATATGAAATCATCATTCCATTCAATTATTTACGGGTATTGGAAATGTTATGTAACTAAATACAACATCAATTTATTTTAGTGGTTCATAGCACAAACCATAATATTTTTTTATATCACTTAATATGATAACCTTGAGTCTTACATACACAAACTCTCATGTATGGAAACATCACCATATTATTATCCACGACATGCATTAAATTTCATCCCACCCATTTAATCTTCAATATATCCCTCGTTTTCCTTATCCTTAATCACCTGAATATTATTAATCAAATGAAATTAAATTTAAATATAAAAATTGTTTTGAAAAATAATAATAAATCCTTTAAAATAAATTTATTATGTTTTAGATGTCTATAATCCCCCAAATCAACTATTTTTAAAAACTATTATAATTACCCTCAAATTATGAAAATTTTGGGGTCATAAATACCTAATGATATGGTAAAAACATATAAATAATAAATCTTTATAAATCCCCAAAACATTACTGTTACACTCTAATGAAATACTACAAATGGATTAAATGATAAGATATAAACAAGTTAAATTCAAATTTGTAGTTAAGGGTAACATAATCTATCAACTCTAATAATTAAAAAGATTTGTTATCCTCTATTTATGATTTCATTTCCATAGCTTTTTGTGTACTTATAATATCTTAACACATATAGTATGTGTTTTATATTTAGTAATTTCTAGGGTTTCTTGTAGGGTTTATGTTAGTGGGTAATAGTGTAAAAAATTGGTCAAAATATGGGGTCCTGGTTCTTTTTCCAACCCTGTCCTTGATCGATAAAAAATTAAAACATCAATGATCATAGTGATTTATTTTATTTATTCCTATATATTTTAAATATACAACTTTTATTTTGATTTCTTTCATACAAAGAAGATCAAGAGAAAGGCTCGCCTGCTCCTAGAAAAATAAATGAATTAAAAAATAAAGTACACGATGCAAAATCAGCGAGGCAATTTACAAAGATGAGTATAAGTCTCACCATGAAAATTGGCCTACACATGTCTATTACAAAACTCCGGCGATACATAAGACCAACTCGAGCTCACCTCTGCAATAGCTCTCTTTGAGAGAGCATCCACAACTTGATTGGACTCACGATAAACATGTATAACTTCAAGTGAGAGTGAGTCTGCAAGCCGTATGCATTCCAACCAAACTGGTATAATCCTATATGGAACCTTCCTTGACGGATATCTAATGATTTGGACTGCAACAGACAAGTCTGAATCAATACATAGGTCATGCCATTCATAGTGGACAACATACCTGATAGCTTTTATCATGGACCAATGCTCTTCTTCAATAGAAAATGAATTGCCAATTTAATAGAAGAAACATCTTTTAAAGAATCCCCTATGATTGTAGAAGACACCACCACATCCGAAAGGACCTGGTGCTCCAGAGTCATACCCATCAACATTAACCTCCATCCATTGAGAGATGGATGGGATCAAGTGAACATACTTCGTCATCAACAGTTTCTTCGACCTGCCATTCACACCAAGGGAACGCAACAAATCAAGGTCAGAAACATCATTCCTCATGGTAACTGTTTGGATGTTGGAAGCAGTTTGGATTGCACAATGTATCTTCAGTACACTAGCATGAAATGTGGGAGCAATTTTGTTAAAAATCATAGTATTTCATGCCTTCCATATAATGGAGAACAGGTTGGCCGCAGCTGTTAGGAGGATAGACTGGACCTTCTCGCTTCAATTAATCCTACAAATAAATTGAATCAGTCCTTCAACCGCATGTAAGGGAATTCAGTATTGAAAAATCCCATAGACATAGGTCCATAACTGGGAAGAAAACTTGCAGGAGACGAATAAATGGTCAGAATATTCTTCTTCCTCAAGTCATAACAAACAAACTGTAGCCAGGTTGAAACCAGAGCGATGCCACATGCCCTGCAAGGGAAGATTCTTTTTCTAGATTTTCCAAACGTGCAAAGAGGAGGCCGAGGCTATGAAAGGTTTGTAAAAATCTGTTATCCATGATGGTGGGTCCAAGAAATCACCACATAGTGATTTGTAGTAGTCCCTTTTATTATAAATTCCATTCAAATTTGGCATCCATACCAGTGTATCACAATCTTTGTAGTAGTACATTATTATTTCCATTCAAAAATGATTTGTAATCATGATGTTGATTGTTTTTTGGTTTCCCTAGAAATCAGAAATGGATGCCTCTCTTAGGATTGAGAGAATTGCAGTATCATCACAAATAAGTCGAGACAGACAGGGAGTGGTCCAGAATGTGAGAGGGTATTTCTTGCACACAGTCCATTTTGACCAAACCATGAGGTCATCATAGGCTTTCTTGATGGAAGACCAAACAGATCAAAAAATGTAGTTAGAGTACCCATTATAGAGATTTTCAAGGAACCTGGTTCGAATTAATTCCATGGAGTAATCATATTTTGAAATTAAATTCTATGCAAACTTGTTGATAAAGGTGTCATTTAATAATCTGATATATTTGACACTAAATCCACCCATGTGTGGGGAGGGGGGTTGATGGAGTCTTTCCACGCAACAGTGACCAGATTCCTCTCATGAACGGATTTAGTCCACATAAAATTTCTGATCTTGCTAGTTAGCTCCTTAATCAGGATCTTGGGCCATCTATACATAGAAAAGAAGAAAACAAACATCGAAGTGATCATTGAGTTGACCAAACATATCCAACCTTCTTGAGACATGTATTCCCCTTCCTATTTTCTAACTTATCTGTGACCTTCATAGAAATGTTATCTAAATGACACCTTTTAACTCTACCCCCGAAGAGTGGTACCCCAAGGTAAGTGAAGGAAAGCAATCCCCTGTAGACACAAAGCTTTTGTGCCACTCTATATTTCCTCGATGTAAAAAAGTCTCCACCAAACATAACCGATGATTTCCCCCAATTAATGACCTGACCTGCAACCTCTTCATAGTCTGAGAAAATGCCCTTGATACAATAGATGGTTCCTTTATCAGCTCTCCCAAAAATAATAATATCATCAACATAGAACAGATGTGAGGGTGAAGGCAACTCATTCTATATTTTCATTCTCTGATACCATCTAAAATTGGAATGATCAGTGAGGCACCAGCTCAAGTAATCCTCCATAATAGCAAAAATCATCCCAGAGAGAGGGTGTCCTTGCCTGACTCCTCTTGAGAATTGAAAGAAACCCCCATGAGATCCATTGATAAGAATGGAGAGTTTGGAACTTGCAAGGATGGATCCAATAAGATCATTGAACTTCTGTGAAAACCCATTAATTTTAAGAATAGTGAAAAGGAATCTCCTCTGATGGTATCAAATGTTTGGAGATATCAATCATCTATGCCATGTTACCATCCTTAACCTTTCTCCTCATGGAATTTACACACTCAGAGGTAGTATAGAGACAAATTTTAATGTTCCATCCTGGAAAAATCCCGGATTGATTACAAGATATGTGCCACTTTGCAATACCACCCAGTCAATGATTTATGATCATTCTAATCACTTTTGGTACGGTGTTACCAATAACAACGATCATGGTATTCTTAATGTCAAGGGAATTGTCATTCTTGGTGATTAATGTAATGAAGTTGGAGTTCATTCCAAAGTGCGTATGAACTGTTCTAAATAAATGATTCATAACATTTGTGACATCACGGTGGACAATATCCCAATAAAACATGAAACATCTGTTCGTAAATCCAACAGGTCCTGCTACACTGTCAATATTCAGGGAGAAAAGGGAATTATATACCTCTCTTGAATTGGGTATATCAACAAGATTCTTATTTTGAACATCCCCGATAGAAGGATCAAAAAAATGAATACTTTTCTTAGATTTGTCTTCACAATGATATGAGTAGAGCTTCTCAATGTAGTTAATGGCCGCACATGCAATTTCATTCTCAGAGGAGAGCAGGTTACCATCAATATTTAGGGATTGAAAGATTCTCTTAGCCTTTTTCTCACTATTCATGCAATGAATCAACTTTGTGTTTCTGTCTCCATTATTCAACCATCTAATATTAAACTGATATTGTGCCGACATTACCTTCTGATCCAAGAGTTTCTCCAGATCTTTTATTGCATGAATCTCATTTTGAGTTGGAAAATCCTAAGGCAAGCTAGTTTGTTTGCGGTTTGAGAGAATAGTTTCTTTCATAGGTAAATGGTGGAATAATTACATTATAAAAAACTTTTGGGTCAATTCTCAAACCCAATAAATAATAACACCCCCAGTATAATTCCCAATATGTTTACTACGTCCCATTATAACCATAAAACAATCCCCCTTAAAACATAAATTTTAATAGTAGACATTAAATTACTCACGATCAATGTAGGTGAGGAATTTATATTGTATGGTGGATACATATTATGTTTTTTATATATTTTATGCATTGAAATAATAAATTATATTTTAAGGTGGTTACAAATTTTTTTAAAGGTGTTCAATATCTGACACATTAATAAATTCAAAACATATCTTAATATTTCAAAGATTTGGAATAAATTTAAAATAAGTTATAGTTTACCATACATCACTAAATTATCTCAATAAAATAATGGATTATAAGAATCAATAAAAAGAATTATAAATATCTTGATATTTAGAAAAAACAATTATTAAAAAATACTTTATGGGATGGGTTTCTGTAATTGGTGGAATTTATAAGAATTATAAATAAATTCCAATTAATAATTATAAAACTTTTGAAATTTAATTTTTATTTGACATGGTAAAAATAAATTTGTCTATCATAATTAAATTATTAAATATATTTTACATGGGTTCTTGATCAATCTAATTTTTTATATCTTTTACTTTATTATTATTTTAGAAAAAAACAAAAAAAAAAGAAATAAAATTTTTAGTTTGGTAAATCCTACCAAACTTATGTGATTCATGTACTCAATATAATACCATAATGGTTTCATAATATAATATATTCAATTAGGATAAGATATAAATATGAGTGAAATTGATATATATCTGGAGGGTTTTATTCTACTAGACAATAATGTAAAAATAGATACTATCCATGTTGTTTTCTAGTGATTTATTAAAAAATTACGAGATAAATTTATTAAAAACCAAAAATGAATTACTTCAACGTAAATGTATAAGAGGGGTGAAAATATTGTGTAAAACCCCAACTTTTTTTATATTGTTACTGTTTATAGTTAGATAATATATGAGTTATCCTTACTCAGATAGATTATGTGGTTTGTGTGATATGAACCAAAACATATGTATATATCCAATGATCCACCATAAAAATGTTTTATACAATTTATATATGTAGTTACCAGGATTTTATCAACATAAACTTATCTCCATTTTTGGTTTCAAAGTCCGAGAACCTCCGTATGGGTAAAACAACAATTTTTTTGGTCTAAGTAGGTTGGAAAGAGGGGGTTAATTTCATTTAAAAAAACTAAATAATATGATATAAATATAAAAATAACTAATAAAATAAAATTAATGATTAAAAAAAATATATATAAATTAATAAAGTATGTTTATAAGAAATTAAAAATTATAGGAAATATAATTTGATAATGGACTTTTGGTGAAGCTCAAGATGAGTCCCTAAATCTTCCCCGCAAAATTTATTGTGATTTTTTAGATCAAAAACCATGATTATAGTGGTATCCAGTATATTGAAGAAAAAACAAACTTTTATTTCAATGGATATATAAATAAACACAATACCCACTTTATTTTTCGGGGTGAAAGTATGAAACCCAGGAACCCACACATTGGTGGTAGTGAGAACCCAAGGGAAGAAAATTAAAAGAAGAGTTTAGCATAGTGGCAAAGACTTTACAAGGAACTCTCTAATATATCAAAAAGGTTGGAAGAAAAATAATTATATAAATATCGAACAAGATATTAAAAATATGTTGAGTATAATAAAGATACAAAATATTATTCACACACACACTACTTTACAATTGTATCCCCTTAATAATAATATCATTCCCCCAGATTGAAAATATACAGAAATTATATTATAAATTCTTCTCACATTCTGATTATAAATAAACACATAAACATGAATTTCATTTAAAAAAATGTAAATGTCACCCCATTTAAAATGATAAATTATTTAAAAAATTGTAATATAATTTAATGGACAAACATAATTCAAAAAAATTGAAATAAATTGATCATATAAAAAATCGAGGAAAATAAAATCCTCACCCATGAATAATATTAATGTAAGTGTCACTAGAAACCCATTCCAGAACCCCACCCATGAACTAAAAAAAACAACATTGTCTATGGCTTGGGGTATCGTGAAAATATCATTTAATTAAAATTTCATGATATTAAACTCTAAAAAATGGAATACCTTTTTGAAAGTAGTATATAAATAATTGGTTCCTAAGATCAATGTTCAAAATGAATGACTGTTGAATAAAATTTGATAAATAATAATAAGACTATTATTTAAATACTTAATAGGAAAATGATCACATGTAAGCCCATAATCGTAGAGAGTGTTTTCTATCCAAATAATTTGAGAAAAACAATTCCCCACATTTATATATTCCACTTTAATTGTAGTATTAGGAATAAATTTTATATTTTTACTACTCTAATAGACTATGTATTATCTAATTATGTTAAAATTACCACTTTTAGTTATCCTAGAAAATATAAATCCACCAAATTCGAAATCAGAAAAAAAAACAATTATGTTTAAAAGAAGTATCTCTTGGATAAAATAATCAATTATTTTTAGAAACTTTTAAATATTAGAATATTATTCTAAGATAATATAAATATTATTCTTTAGGATTGGATTAAAAAAGAGAATATAGAAAAAAAACTACCCATGATTTCTGTTCAAGTCATAGTGAGGTAAAGAATACTCCCAATCATACCACTATAAGTCCTTTTTCAATTAACATACTAGTTTCATCTAATGTTAGCTTGGAATAAGTTCTCATAGGTAGACTTACTTCCTTTATTTTATCAGTTTCAATATTCTCTAAATTTTAATTTGTGTATTTTCATTGTATTATTAAAATACCATACATATTTTGACATATTTATAAACCCTAAAATAATTTGTATTCTCTTGTAATATTCATTTCTAATTATTTTCACCTAAAATATGAAAATGTATTATAAATTGATTATTTTTTAGAACAAATAATAAAATCATCAAGATAAAAATTAAAAATTAATGAATCAGTCAATCAATTTTTAATAAAATATTGAATATTATATTCCCAATTTAAAATAATTTTCTAAATTAAATTCTATTAACCACTAATAACAAGATTGTGGGTGTTTCTTCAAAATAAAATGGGTATTTTTAATATAAAAAGACGATTTGGGATTTTTTAATCCTTAAATCTTGGAGCCTTTTCAACAAATGCATTTTTTATTATAAAAGAATTAAATAAATCACCTTTAACATCCATTTCAAAAAAAACATAAATTTTAAATGAGTGGTGAATACTAATTAGATTATAATATATTCAAGCCACATGACTAGTGTAATGGTTTTTCCATAATAAATTACTTCTCATCAGCTATAGCATTTGGCTGAAAATATATATTTTTTATGAGTAATGTCACCTTATTCATCTAAATTATTTTAAAAAACCCGTGTGTTTCAATAATAGGGTGATCATCAAGGATTTCAAAAAGTGTCCAAACATTGTTCCCTAAAAATTGGTTTAACTCGTATTTAAAGTCCCAAAAATTCTGTAGAATTTTTTTAAATTATATGGGATTTTTACGAGACAAAACAATTGACGCCACACGATTCTGATGCCCGGAGTTCCTAGAATGATCTGTAAAATTTTTTTTGCATTAAATAGTGTGTGTGAGTAGTTTTAAAGAAAATGTGGAATAACTCTTAAATGGGTGCCTGGATCAGAAATATGAGGGCACTTTAGTGTTCAGGATGGAGGGTTTACCCTAGACGTGACCGAATTTTAGTCATTTCCAGCTTCTAGTGAGAAAACAAACAAATGGCATAACCATAAATAAAATAATTAAATAATATTATTTTATTTTTCAAATGATTATAACTCATGAACGGTGACTCATAATAAAAATATGATACCACCTCTGATCTCGTGAGGGTATTTTTTTTATGCAGATTCTTACCTTGGGAGGCGTGGGCCAACAATGAAAGTTAGTTTTTGGCCATAAATAAAATAATTAAGGAACAATTATTTTATTTTTAAATTATCTAACACCTAAAATGTAACTCGAATTGGAAATATGAGTGAACCGTTGATCTCGTGATGGGGTGTTTTCATTATCCAGAGCCAAACCTCGTCCGAAACAAGTTGACGGTGACTGTTAATAATTTTTTATCATTTTTTAGGTACGTTTAGTAAAAATTTGAGCTGAAATTTCTATCATTTGAACCGGTGCTCAGAATAAAACTCTAAGGGAACTGTTGAATTCACAGTACCAAAGTTCACTTAGGTGAAGCATAACATCAACCGGTAAGGTTCAGACAAAAAAGTTTATTTTTGGACTTTACAAAAAAATAATAAAATTACTCCATGAGTTATTTAATTTCTTTTTTTGTAACCGATTAACGATGTTGGAGGGACCACTGGGTTGTAAGATAATTTAATAGTCAGTTACACTTGGTTTTGTAATTTCACCGTTAGGAGATTAATTCGATCATTAATTAAACTAATTAATGAACCACATTAATTATGCGACATGTTAAACTCCCCATTATTTTATTTAAACAAGAGGGTGGTGTGGGTTTCAGGAACCCGGAGGAGAATTCTAGATGAAGTGTTGGTGACATCTTCCACCATTGTAGAATAGAGCTTTGATGCCTTTGAGGATTCAATATGAAGATCAACTAACACAAATGAAAAAACTTTGAACGCAGACCCATGTTCCTCATTTGAACCATCTACAAATGTATTCGAGGTAGGGGGGATTTATGTGCCTAATTCCTCCCTCTTTTTCAATAATGAATATTATCATGAACGTGGACCAACCATCCAACGGTTTGATCTGTGTTTCGTTCTGGATTGCACGAGAATGATGTGGGGTTTTGTTTTGGGGGTTTAATGCCTTCACATGTTTTAACACTAAGGCGGAGGGTGAGGGATGAACCAAACACATCCCAAACCCTCCGCCAAACTTGTTCATTATGCATTCTTCGTGGGTGACTGAGAAACGTAGCATGAGAAAACCGGGAGCCATGTAGTGATGGTAGCGCCCTAGGAGGCATGTTGGCATAGTTAGAAAAGAAAACAGACGGTTGAAAATTCCTCGGAGGCCCGCAGAAGCCCTTCCGGCTTGGGGGAACTGATGACCGGAGGAGGTGGCGATCAACTCCCACCGATCGTGAGGGGACGACGGTGCCCGAAGGCACACAACAGACAGGGGCGGACGGCCGACATCGGGCATGTTGACGGTGGCGGTACATTGCGAAAGCATGATATGGAGGAGGGAAGTGACTCTAAGATGCGGTTTAGGGAAGACATGTGCCCCTTTGTTCCACAGATGACTAGTCCATACAAAACGTTCCAGTGGAGCGGCACCGACTAGCGACCCAGATTAGAGGACCCAAAAGGCCGAGCAGTTCAGAAGGGGAGGGGACCGCCACGCCAACCAGTGGGATGGGCTGATCCTGTAGCCCAGTAGGTAGGACTAGGCCCATCCAAATCGGGCTGAGCCCTTCCCATTCGGACTGGGCCCCATAGGCCAGGTCGGTTCATTCTGACCGGTTCAAACCAAACCCAGACCCACTTATATCCCAGTTTTTCTTAAATGGGCATATCTCCTAAACCAGACCTCTGTTTGACAAACCGTCTATGATGTTGGAACCCTTAGTATGAGCAGGTCCTTATGAGATACTACAGTAGAGGTTTAGAGACAAATGGAGTATATTTGGGTTGGATTGATCCCCAATCCAACCGGGACCTCAGCACTAAAATGCAAATAACTTTCCAACCGGGCGTCCGATTAACATGTTGTCTATTGCATTGGAACCCCTATGACATGGTATTTCATCAGGCTACTCCATAGTGGTAATTAATGGAGGTTGATTTAGGGAAAATGGATTGAGGAATAGAACCTTCCGAAATAAAGCGTGCTAAGTGTGTGAATGTAGTGACTGGTTGTGATGTGAAGAATGAATTGTGATATGGTGTGGGTCCGTACCTATCGATCTTGTTTAGGTCTGCACTCAAATATCCTATGTGGGTTAGCACATGGCTATCCTATGTGGGTTAGTGCCTATCGATCAAGTGTGGGTTAGTGCTCAGAGATCCTGAGTGGGATAGAACCTAGCGATCCTATATGGGTCAGCATCTATTGATCTTGTGTGGGTTAGCATCGATAGATTTTGTGTGGGTCATCATATATCGATCTTATGTGGGTCATTCGCAGAGCCTCTCAATAGAATAAGATTTTCCATCTTACTTCTAATCATCTTTACTTATGTACATATGTTATACTTGGTTTAAGCTGAGTCTTTTTCTTTGTGCTTTGGGATTGAGATCATGCTTTATGGTTATTAATTTGTGGAATTCTTTGAGACTTTTCGGTGTCTTGGGGTCCCTAATGAGAATTGTTATTCTCACCCCTGCATGGTCTTTGCCAACACCTTACTTTGTCTTGTGCAGATGTCGAGCATCATTGACTCTGACTCGGGGATTCACGACTTGACGGTTTACAGAGGTGACCAGTAGATGAGGAGAGCCGCAGTGATGAGATTTACCTACGCTTCAGGTAGGATCCTTGCTGGGAAACATCATTAGAAGTTTCTACTTTTACAAGTACTTCCATTTAAGTTAGGCTTCTATTCTAGCCCCTTTTACTTTTAGTACTTACTTTCACACTCATTGGTGGGTTTTAGTTGTGGTTGAACCTTTATTCTTCTATTGTTTTATAACTGTGCATATTATGCTCTATCATTATGTGTACATGTTTTGATGCAATGCCTTCCCATTTTATGGATATGCCTTTCCGGTGCTAGTGGCCAACCCCTAGAATATGGAATGCAGGCTTGGGGTAGTCATGGCACAAGACCTGGGGGACGGGTCATAAAAAAAAGGTATCATAGGGGGCCATTCTACCAGAAGAACTAAGAGTCTATGTTTTCAATGGAGCGATAGTGTTATGTGTATTGAGTTCAGATTTCAGTCCAGGGAGTCATGTGTTTGTGCAGTAGCTGGTATATCCATACACCAAGACCCTGAATATTTATTTCTGACATGGTACACGAAAACAATAATTGTGTGTGTGTTTTAAAATGTTTTTCTTTTGATGTTTTTTGAGTCATCTCACGAGGTATAACTTATTTACAATGGTTCATCTTGATTCTCTTTCAAGATTTCTCCATGTAGATACCCAACCATTATTCCAATGCATGACCATGAGGATGGTCCGCAGTGAGACGAGGATTCATTAAAAGGACTATTGCCGGAGATGGTACCTTCAGGTAGTGTCCCAATGATACCACTTCCCGTTGGTTAGTAATTACTACCAATGCTACTAGTAGAGGACACATATATGCTCAGTTCCTTACCTGAGTTTTAGTGAAAGATACCCATCATGATCCAAGGAGATCCTGACTCACATTCATCTAATGACTGGCCTAAGGTTGTGATCGAGTTTCCATCTAGTTAGGGCACCATTAGATCAGATGGTGGTCCTAGTAGTAAGTTTTATATGGGGATTACTTGGGCCCTGTTAGGGTTTAGATTACCCCTACATTATTATGAGGTGACATTTTCCATGGTCTGAGGTTGAGAATATTCCTCAGAGAAGGGGGTCCCTTTCCATGAAAATCTATGGGATTTGTGTTCCCAATATATTATACTATTCTGATAGGAAGTCATGTCATTAGTTGAGTATTCATTGAACTGTACTGACCATTATAGGAACTTGATGAATACGATATGACTAGTGATTCAAGGATCAATCCTCCGAGAGAGAAAAGTTTAGGGAAATCTGATCCATCACTATTCCTCTGTGCATTCATACTTATGTAAGGGTGCTAGAGAGAACCTATGTCGTTTAAAATTTGTTGGTTGAGTAGATATTGCCAGTGGATGTCCGCAGTGGGAAAGTAGGAATCTGATGTCAGTATCTGAGACATAGAAATGTAAAATGATTCGAGAAGGGGAATTTATCAGGACAGATGAATCTGTAGGGAAGCAAACATGGAAGGGAAGCTTTGCGAGTAGTATGAGGTGGTGTACATTTTGACATGTTATTACCCCCACCCCAATGTTTCCCTCAGCAGGCTTAGGGAGCTGAAGGACAGGGGGATGGAGTAGCTACATGCGGTCAAGTAGTGTAACCCATGGTCTCCATGAATGATTCAAGGTATGTTCTATGTATACTACTAGCATCTATAATTAATGGACATAGGTACTAAACAATCCTTCTTATCATGAATCTTTTTCAAGACCTTGAGTTTCCAGTGAAATCGTTGACACGACTGTTATATTTGGAGAGACCTATGAGAGGAGAATAAATAATTCACACTTATGAATAGTGTGTGATATGACCCTTGAGGCAAGAGTTTCTATTGGAACCTCATGGTGGTAGGGTCGAGGCCTTACGTTGTTAGTATGGGTATAGACTGGTCATCCAAAGTTAATGCTCAGATTGAATATTTTAGAAAAAATGGTTGTGGTATATCTACATCATTGGAATGGGGTTTTCCTTGTTCTTTAAAAAAAAAAAGGAAACCCAGGAAGGATGAGATAAACATGTGCGTAAGAGTGTGAAACCGATCACTCTTGAGTTAGTTAGGCTTACCCTCATGGCAGCCGGTGTTTTTTGTTTTCTGTTCCCAATAGTAGTGGAAGAGTTTGAGAACATTCTTTCAAAAGTTACTTCTAGGATTACCTCCCCATAGGGAGAGAGACTTTTGGATTGGCTTATACACAAGGAGGACACCAATATCTACAACTACATATCGGATGGCTCCTGCGGAGATCTAAGAGCTGAGAGTATATTTTGGAGAAAAGTTTACTATCTACTCCGATAACAAGAGTCTCAGGTATATATTATTACAGAAGAACATGAACCAGATACAATAGATATGGATGGAGTTCCTCCAAAACTATTATATTGATATGGTCTACAATCTTGTGAAGGGAAACATAGTAGCAGACGCCCTCATAAGATGGTCAGGTCTACACCAGCTGAGTGAGGTAATAGAGCAATTAGTTGCGTTGCAGTTATCCTTCATGGATAGTGATAGAGCAGCTTACCTCTAGTTTATGACAGTCATTCCCCCACTTCATCAGTGAGTTAGGGAGGCACATCTTGGTGATATTGACTATGAGACCTGATGTGGTCATATATCCTCAGGACATGATCCTGAAGTATTTTTTGATGGTGGGGATCACAACACCCTCTTCAAAGGATGCACCATGGTACTAGTGAAACTGTGGGAGGAGGTGTTGAGGGAGTTCCACACATCCCCTTTGGCAGTACATCTAGATGTGGAGATGATGTAGCAAGACCTACAACGTCATTACTGTTTTCTAGTGATGAAGAAAGCATTGGAAGAGTTCATTTCACGATGCCTCACTTGTCATCAAGTGAAGGACGAGAACCAGGTTCCAGCAGGTTTGACTCATCCACATGAGGTGATGGAATGGAAGTGGCATGTCTTCTCTAGGGACATTGTGACAGGGCTACCATGTATGTCCAGGGGCCACAATTCCATCTGCATGATCAGTTACTGACTCACCATGTTGTCCCACATCCTACCCATCCAAGAGTAGGGATCAGTAGAGGGATTGAGATACCTCTACTTACATGGGATTATGCAGCATCCCATGTCCACATCGACGATCGACTTAGATCGTGAAACTCGTTTTAGATCCTGTTTGTGGAAGGGATTACAGGAGGCTTTTGGGACCTAGCTATGCTTGAGCCCCATCTTTCTCCCTCAGACATATGGTCAGATGGAATGGACCAAACAGACGCTTGAGAGAATGTCATGTGCTTTCATCCTTGATTTTTTCCACAGTTGGGAGGATCCCTTGCCCTTGGTGGAGTTCGCATACGTCAAAAGATATCAATCCATCATCGGCATTCCACCATTTGAGGCCTTGTATGGGTGACAATGAAGATCACCAATATAATAGTTATACCCAGGGGATACATTCTATATGTGTCCATAGTGGGTATGGGCTACCACTGAGATGGTGCAGATCATCAAGGAGAAGATAGAGACTACACAGATCTAGAAGATGTATTAAGCCGATAGAAGACAGAGGCCCTTGGAGTTCGAGGAGGGATACCATGTATTCCAATGAGTCTCACCACGATGAGGGTTTCAATGATTTGGACGAGGTGGCAGGCTATCCCTGAGGATCATCAGACCATTACAAATCCTCAGCAGAGTAGGTGCGATGGCAGACCAGATAGCTCTTCCCCCAAAGATGCACCAGGTGCATAATGTTTTCCATGTGTCACAACTGAGGGGGTACATGCATGATCCATCACATGTTATCGACTGGGGTGAGATGGACATTAATGATGGGGCGACGTTCATGAAGTTCGCAGTGGATATAGTGGGTCGATAGGAGAGGGTATTTCATGGGATGTTGATTCCTCTAGTGCGAGTTCGGTGGGAGCACATGAACCTCTAGAAGAGCACATTGGAGCCGGAGGCTCAGATACAGGCTCAATACACCCATTGGTTTCTCATACATTGTTGTGCCTTTTAGGGATGCAAATCCCAATGGTGTGGAGAATGTGGAGACAATAAAGTTTTGTATATTGTTTTTGATTATATGGGATTATTATGAGACTGAAAAAATTGATCGCACATTATTCTGAAGCCTGAAATGCCCATAATGATCCGTTGAAAAAATGTTATGATTTAAATAGCGCGGGTGAGAATTTTTCTAGAAAAAGTTTAACAACTCTTAAACAGGTGACCAAATCAGAAATCTGAAGGTTCATTTGCATTTAGGATGCAGGGTTTACCTTAGGCATGACCTAAGTTTAGTCGTCACAGGCCTCTTGTGACAAAACACAAAAATGGAATAACCATTAATAAAATAATTAAATTAAATTAAATTATTTTTCACGTGCTTATAACTCACGAAAGGTGACTCTGATTAAAAATTGGAGACTGCCACTAAGATCTTGAGGGTATGATTTCCATTGTAAGATCATAAAATTGGACGGTGTGGGCCATCATTGGATGTAACACCCCAAGCTTCTACGGTACGCTTCTCTTTGAATAATGTGATAGCGTGTGTTGTACGCAACACCGAGTTCTAACACACCATAACCAATCAAACTAGCCGTTATGAATAGTAATACCTACTTTTCGAAATTATATATATTTTATATTTTAAAATGGACTTCATTTCTGGATTCAGAATATCGAATTTAGCCTAAGGTGAAATTTTGGTACTTTTCGGATAACTTTCATATTTTGATGAATAGTGAAAATTACTAAATTTTAATTAAAAACAAATTTTTTAATCAAAATAATTAATAGTGGTAAATTATGAATTTGAGTGGTTATAAAGTATATTTAGAATATATTTTTACCATTTAATATAATGTTGGTCATTGGACATAAGTTTACAATTAAACCGAACATAAACAAGTGTCAATCTTTTGATAGTTATTATCTCTTAAAAACACGCTTTTTGTTTTGACAGCGGGAATTAATTTTAAATTAATTTCTGTCACTTCTGTGTTTTGAATTTAGAAAAATGGATTCCATACTTGGAATCAGGATTTCCAAATTTTTTAAATAGGTAACTTTTATTTTTAGACATTTTGAATAATTACTGTGGTAAATATTTTATTTACCATGGTTAAGAGTAAATCTGGTAAATAAGGGTTAAAAAATAATATTATAATAATATTAATTACTCTAAAACGTGTCATAGCCTTATTGGTTGATACATGTTCGACCATAGGCATCTTTGGGTCGATTTGGGGACCCCATGGTTCCACTTGTAAGTGATAGGGACACTTTATTTTAATTAAGTTAAAATGAATACAAAAATCACACAAGCATATATCGTTTAGAAAAACAATTATTACGTAGGGTTATATATGTTGGATTTTAGATTATAAATATTCATTAGAAAGATAAAAAGATTTACTACATAATGATATTTTATTTATAATTTTTAGACATTAAATAATTTATTTTATGTATGACACAATGATGATGCAGTAATTACTAAAATAGTGAAAAATTAAATTAATTGATATTATAAATACCCAAATAAATATAATATGAAACTTTTAATGTATTAAACTAATTTTACAGGATAATATGATATATTAGGATTGATTTAATTTACTTTGTTCCAAGTAATCAATCTGTTATGAGTTTCAAAAAAATCAACTATTGAATAGTGTCAAAATTGACATAAAAGAGTTCTTAAAACAAATAATATATTATTAATTGATATTAAATTCTTAAAAATCTAATGTTCGGCCAAGAGACTTATATCATGATAGTTTCATCATTAATGGACCACTTGGGGGTTTCTTGGATGTATATAGTATGTTTATTAACCATATTATATAAAAATACAAAGAGACATTGTAAAAGTGAAACTAATTAACTTAGAGTTAATACTTAAAGATAAGTTTAATATGAGTACCCAAACCTGTCTAAATTCTATTGGTTGAGTTGTTTTCGACCCATCCCCACCTTAACCTTTGATTAGTCAACTTTGGAGCCATTTTAAACCGAATATGAATTTATTATAAACTAATATCTCTAGCTTTTCCAAAGGTGCCCCTCACCCCTCTTATAAAAGGGCACTCCTCCTTCTCATTTCTTCACACCTTCAAAGCCTTTTGGTTTGGCCAAAATCTGCCCAAATACTCTCACAACTTCCCTCACTACAACCTATAGGCCTTAGTTTGATCCGAAAGCCAACCTATGCAGCTCTTTTGATCAAATCAAAAGGATGAACCCGAAGAACAGGTAATGAATTCACCACCCTTTTTCCAAGTTCCTTACTTCTTCCACTTCTTCTTCCTTTGTTGTTACCATTCTAAAATAATAACTCCAGTATCATATATATACTGTGATGTTATTATAAATATGGTACAACCATATTCAGTATTCTATCCACCCTTTGAATAACATGTCACCATACGTGCGTACGTACGGCTTACCGTCTCCACGTCGTGGTGTAATTGTTATTCAATATAATATTATTTAGATGGGTATAATAATGATGTGTAACTAATGTAAATAATAAATATAACATTTTAATGATTCAGTATATATGATATATCATCAGTTTATATATTATTTTAACATCAAAAGAATGATATTGTCGCTCGTGCGTACGTACGGACTACCGTCTCCACGAACGCGATGAGATTCATTCTCCATCGTATCCATTCAAGTATAATTATCATTTGATGATTTAAAAAATGATGTTTAAGGACTTGAAATCATTCTGGATATGAATAATATACAACCTATCCTTTACAAACATGTCTTACGTAACAAAACATATAAAAGAAAACTAGTAAGTTAACACCCGAAACAATGATAATACTAAGATATTATTATCAAATCAATATTAAAAGATCATATATGATATCATATTAATGTATATAATTCTTGTATAATTTAATAACAATTATTTCACCATTATACAGGAGGTTAACCTACCCCAACCAAGGAAAAGTACAAGGTAAGGGTTATTTCACAATCTCTTCATTATTCGAGGTTGTTTATACGTAATAATCTACTGGGATCTCGTTATCATCCACATCCATGTTTCTTCAAAATGTATTTCAAAACATTTTTACAATAATATGGGTTAAAGTCATTTATACCCTTGTTTTACTTTTTATAAAAGGAATCTTTCCATTGTTTTCAAAACAAGGTCCTTTTTAACCTTTTCGACAGAATTAAGGTAAGAATGTTTTTTTAACTTATACGGCGGGTGCAGTTATTTTCTGCCGTTATAAAACATTCAAAACATTACTTACAACCTTATAAGAATATTTTCAAGGAAATGTTTTATTTTATATGGATCTTAAATGATTTCAAAAATAGAAAGAGATATTTCTCTAAAAAGTGTTTTGATTTCATCTATGTCAACATCCTTTGATGGATTTTACGCTTATTTGAAGTTGATTTATTATGATACAAAACTTCTATATTTTATTGAAGGTTTTGTGATATGTTTGACTATGGATGTGCTATTTTTATACCATTCATAGTTTATAGTGAAATTATTGACATTTCGTATGCTAGTTTTAATACGAATGTTTATGTTATGTTTAATCCTTTTCATATGGGAATGCATTGGACTTAATATGTGACGGGTGGAGCCCGCTATTGCTCCTTGATGCATCGGTAGGTCTCATGAGACAAACTAGTGTCTTGGCACAAGGCCTTGACAAAATCTTATTTGTAGTCTTGGCACAAGGCCTTGGCTAGGTGGTTATGATAGTCTGGCATTATGCATTCCAACATTATGAAAGTGGTTAGTGATTTTGCATGTGATTATTCGATTAGTAGAATATCCATGTGAATGACTAAATGGAATTATTTCATTTTATTTATGCCATACAATGTTGAAAGTTCAAGTTTGAAAGGCTTTTGATTTAGTTATACATTTCCTTAAATGTTTATTCTTATTTATGAAAGTTTCCGCTATATTATTATCCTTACTGGGCATTTGAGCTCACCCCTTTTCTATGTTTTATTTTTCCCAGGAAGTGAAGAAGTAAATTATGAATGGCCTACAGGGATATTATGTTGGGATATGAGTGTGGATTATGGAGACATTATGTTATTGTAGTAGTTTTTCATTTTATGATGTAATGTAAAACTTATGAATATATCTAGTGTTTCCAAGGCTACTAAACCAATCTGTCTTTTGAGATTTGATCTTTCTTGTGATCATGCCAATGTTATGTAATAATGCACCGAATCTAGGTAACTAGGGTCGGGGCATTACAGTTGGTATCAGAGGAAGTTTAGTACAAACCTTGGAAGCTAGATTTAGATAAACTCTGATTAGAGCACGTAGACCTAAGATGAACTTTGAGGATTAGTATAGAAGAACTCCCTAGAATTTTGGTATTGTAGAGATTTTGTGAGTTTTCCGAGCAATACATCCCTGTCTGGATATGAGCAGGTAGAGGCGGCTCTGGCACAGATGTACCTAGGGGTAAAACCCGAAAACACCGCTTTGAGCTAGACTCGAACGGGAACTGGTGCACGACAACGGGCCTTGCTGCACTCTTGGTTACGACACTCCTAGGGGATATGCTTAGGATAACTCTCATTTTCTTTAAAAATAATTATGAGGGGTTTATGAGTATATACCTCCTCAAAGAAAACATTTTTATGATTATGGATTATATCCATAAATAGTTCAATTTATGTTAACTGTTTTATAAGGATGGGATTATGTATTTTGATTCATAAACTGATCTAGTTTATGCCGTTGTTTAGAAATGGCGCCTAGTGGCAGAAATGGAAACAGTATCAATGCACGCACTCCATGTAGGGATTTCCCTCCTGCTCAAGATAATTATAGTGGAGTTGGTGATGCAACTAGTGCTGATCAGCTAATCACCATACTGGGACAACTTACTCAGGTTATGAATAATAACCTTACCCGTATGGAGCACCCTGATCCACAGCGTGGAGGATCAATATTAGATCGATTCATGAGGCAACAACCACCAACGTTCAATGGGAGTACAAATCACTTAGTAGTTGAGCAATGGATAAATTCCCTAGAGAAAATATTTCAGGCTTTGGGGAGCAGTGAAAGGGAAAAAGTTATCATGGCAGTTTACCGCCTCACTGGAGATGCTGATCAATGGTGGAAATTAATTCAAAATATTAAGGAAGATGATGACGTATCAAATATGGAATGGAGGGAGTTCAAAGATCTATTTTTAGAAAAATACTTTCCTCGCGTCCATCGAGCAGATATGGAAAGACAATTTCTAAGTCTGAGACAGAAGGAGGATGAGAATGTCACAAAGTATGAGGCTAACATTACAAGGTTAGCAAGGTATGCTGGTGATTATATACATAACCCAAGAAGTAAGATTGATCGTTTCTTTTATGGGTTAAAACCATTTCTCCGTCGAGCATTAGTCTCACAATCCTTTTCATCGTACGAAGACATTGTCTCATGTGCTATCAAGACCGAAAAGGAATTCTCTAAGTCTTATGACTTTAAAGAAAAGAAAGAGAAGAAGAGACCTTCTTATCAATCTGGGAATTGGAATAAGGGGAAGAAGGGAAAGGTTGGATATCCATCTTGTGGTAAATGCGGGAAGAAATACCCCAGTACTTGCTTGAAGGGAATGAGCGTCTGTTACAAATGTGGTGAAAAAGGCCACCAATCTCGTGATTGCAAAGGGAAGAAGGAAGCTACCAATGTTCAGTGCTATAATTGCAGGGAGATGGGGCATTATAAAAATGAATGTCCTAAGAGTCAGGAGAACTTACCTCAGAAAAGGCCAAAGGATCAAGGCTAGGCTTATGCTATCACTACTACTGAGGTAGAAGCTCCGAAAGACGTGGTGGAAGGTAATTTAATGGTTTCCTCAAGTTTAGGAAATGCATTATTTGATTCTGGATCATCACATTGTTTCATATCTTCCCAGCTTGCTAAGAAAATTAGATATTTACAATTTTATTTAATAAGGGAGTTGTCAGTTAAAACTCATAAGGGAAGTATCATTGCAACAAAGTTTTGTGAATCAGTCCCCATTAGAACACATAAATGTTCTTTATCTGCTGATCTCATCGTCATACCTATGATTGAGTTTGATATAATCCTCGGTATGAACTGGATTTCAGACTACGATGCGAAGATTTATTGAAAGAAGAAAGAGGTTACGATTCTTGATGATAATGATAAGGAACACCTTTTTTTTAGAGCAGAATCGTCACCACCTAATTCTTATCTAGATCCACCCCCAGTAGCTCAACTTAATTCAATTATTGGGGAGGAAGAGAATGAAATAACTGTCGGTGGGGAAAGGAATGTTCAAATAGAGGATGTACATATTGTGAAAGAATTTTTAGATGTATTTCTGGAAGATTTACCTGGACATCCTCTAGAACGAGAAGTTGAGTTTTCCATTGATTTGATTCCTGGATCAAGGCCTATATCGAAGACCCCCTATAGAATGGCCAATGTAGAATTAGTTGAACTAAAGAAACAACTAGAGGAATTGAGTAATAAGGGATTTATTCTCCCTAGTGTTTCTCCATGGGGAGCCCCTGTTCTTTTTGTTAAAAAGAAAGATGGATCTATGAGGTTATGTATCGACTACAGGGAGATCAATGCAATAACAATAAAGAACAAGTATCCCCTAACACACATTGATGATTTATTTGACCAACTGCATGGAGCTCAATACTTTTCAAAGATTGACCTTCGATCTGGATACCATCAGTTGTGTGTGAAGAAGGAAGACATTCCGAAGACAGCATTTCGAACCAGGTACGGGCATTACGAGTTTACTGTAATGCCGTTTGGATTGACTAATGCACCCTCTGTATTCATGGATCTGATGAATAGAGTTTTCAAGGAGTATCTTGATGAATTTGTGGTGGTATTTATTGATGATATCTTGGTATACTCCAAAACCTACGAAGATCATGAAAATCACTTGCGCATTATCTTGAAGACTCTAATGAGGCAAGAATTATATGGGAAGTTTAGCAAGTGTGAATTCTGGATTCAGGAGATTTCTTTTCTTGGCCATATTGTCTCTAAATATGGAATCTCTGTTGATCCTTCTAAGACCAAGGCAATCCAAGAATGGCCAGCACCTACGAGTATAACTGAGGTACGTAGTTTTATTGGTTTGGCAGGTTATTATCGACGTTTCGTCCAGAATTTTGCCCGATTGGCTAACCCATTAACGAAGCTCACACGTAAAGGGGTTAAATTTGTTTGGACAAAATAGTGTGAAGAATGTTTTGAAGAACTGAAGAGAATATTAGTCAATTCTCCTATATTGACTCTACCATCGGGGAATGATGGGTTTGTTATTTATAGTGATGCATCAAAGAAAGGACTTGGTTGTGTCCTTATGCAGAATGATAGAGTTATTGCCTATGAATCACGGCAGTTGAAAATTCATGAACAAAACTATCCTACTCATGATCTCGAGTTAGCAGTTGTGATCTTTGCTTTGAAGATATGGAGGCACTACCTCTATGGTGAAAAATGTGAGATTTATACTGATCACAAGAGTTTGAAGTATATTTTCTCACAAAAATAACTCATCATGAGGCAAAGGAGATGGCTTGAATTACTCAAGGATTATGATTGCACGATACACTACCACCCGGGGAAAGCAAACAAGGTGACAGATGCTTTGAGTAGAAAAGACCATGAAGTTTTGAACAATATGAGAATTGAAAGGAATCCAATTTTCATGGATCTAGTGAAGATGGAAATGGGAATAACCAGGGAAGGTGAAACATCAATACTTTTTCAAATGGTTTCCAAACCATCTTTACTAGAAAGTATTAAGAGTTCTCAGACCGATGACGAATAATTTCAAAAGAAGATTAAAGCTGTGAATGATGGGAGATTGAGAGACATTGTGTATGAAGATGGAATTTTGAAATTCAGGAAGAGACTTTGTGTTCCCGATTTACCTGATCTAACAAGGGAATTGTTGGATGATGCTCATAGTTCAAATTTCTCTATACACCCTGGGAGCACGAAAATGTATAGAGATTTGAAGGAACATTTTTGGTGGGACAACATGAAGAGGGAGATTGCTGATTTTGTGTCAAGATGTATGGTTTGTCAACAAGTGAAAGCTGGAAGACAACAGCCTGGAGGAGTCATGCAACCTCTTCCCATACCGGAGTGGAAATGGGACAATATTACGATGGACTTTGTCATGGGGCTACCAAAGACTCCTAGAAGGAATGATGAAATATGGGTTATTGTTGATCGTCTTACCAAGTCAGCACATTTTCTTGCTATAAGAGAAGATCTACCCCTGGAACGTCTAGCAAGACTATATATTAATGAAGTTGTGAGACTTCATGGAGTACCCCTATCGATTGTTTCTGATCGTGATCCCCGTTTTACTTCAAGATTTTGGAAAAGTCTTCAGAAATCCCTGGGTACTGAACTTCATTTGAGCACTGCTTACCACCCTCATACAGATGGAAAATCAGAATGGACTATTCAGACCTTAGAAGACATGTTGAGATCTAGCTCACTTGACTTTCAGGGTATGTGGGATCAATATTTACCACTGGTTGAATTTTCCTATAACAATAGCTTCCATTCGAGTATTCAGATGGCACCATATGAAGCGTTATATGGAAAGAGATGTCGTACACCAACATGTTGGGATGACGTTGGTGAAAGAAAACTTGTAGGCCTAGAACTGGTGGAGGAAACGGTGGAAAAGGTGAAGGTAATCCAAAATCACATCAAAGCAGCTCAAAGTAGGCAGAAGAGCTATGCCGATAATCGAAGGAAGGATTTGGAATTTCAAGTCGGTGATCATGTTTTCTTGAAGGTATCTCCATGGAAGGGAGTCATACGTTTTGGTAAGAAAGGTAAATTGAGTCCCAGGTAAATCGGACTCTTCGAAGATCTAGAACGAATTGGGGTTGTAGCTTACCGATTGGCAATGCCGCCAAGTCTCTCCAAAGTTCACGATGTGTTCCACGTATCTCTATTGAGGAAATACATGCTTGACCCAACGCATGTACTCACCTATGAGGAATTAGAACTGTAACCCGATCTGTCTTATTGTGAAGAGCCTGTCAGGATTCTTGATACAAGAGAACAAGTACTGAGAAACCGGACGACGCGTCTGGTGAATGTTTTGTGGAGAAACCATAAGATGGAAGAGGCAACGTGGGAACCCGAGGAACTTATGATGAAGAACCACCCGAGTCTTTTCATGCGGTAGTATTCTAGAAATTTATAGGAAGAAATTATTTGAAGGAGGGGAGAATGTAACACCCCAAGCTTCTACGGTACGCTTCTCTTTGAATAATGTGATAGCGTGTGTTGTACGCAACACCGAGTTCTAACACACCATAACCAATCAAACTAGCCGTTATGAATAGTAATACCTACTTTTCAAAATTATATATATATTATATTTTAAAATGAACTTCATTTATGGATTCGGAATATCTAATTTAGCCTAAGGTGAAATTTTCGTACTTTTCGGATTACTTTCATATTTTGATGAATAGTGAAAATTACTAAATTTTAATTAAAAACAATTTTTTTAATCAAAATAATTAATAGTGATAAATTATGAATTTGAGTGGTTTTAAAGTATATTTAGAATATATTTTTACCATTTAATATAATGATGGTCATTGGACATAATTTTACAATTAAACCGAACATAAACAAGTGTCAATCTTTTTATAGTTATTATTTCTTAAAAACACGCTTTTTGTTTTGACAGCGGGAATTAATTTTAAATTAATTTCTGCCACTTATGTGTTTTGAATTTAGAAAAATGGATTCCATATTTGGAATCAGGATGTCCAAATTGTGTAAATAGGTAAATTTTATTTTTAGACATTTTGAATAATTACTGTGGTAAATATTTTATTTACCATGGTTAAGGGTAAATCTGGTAAATAAGGGTTAAAAAATAATATTATAATAATACTAAATTACCCTAAAACCTGACCTATCCTTATTGGTTGATACATGTTCGACCATAGGCATCTTTGGGTTGATTTGGGGACCCCATGGTGCAACTTGTAAGTGATAGGGACACTTTATTTTAATTATGTTAAAATGAATACAAAAATGACACAAGCATATATCTTTAAGAAAAAAAATTATTTCATAGGGTTATATATGTTGGATTTTAGATTATAAATATTCATTAGAAAGATACAAATATTTAATACATAAGGATAATTTATTTATAATTTTTAGACATTAAATAATTTATTTTATTTATGACACAATGATGATGCAATAATTACTAAAATAGTGAAAAATTAAATTAATTGATATTATAAATACCCAAATAAATATAATATCAAACTTTTAATTAATTAAAATAATTTTATAGGATAATATGATATATTAGGATTGAGTTAATTTACTTTGTTCGAAGTAATCAATCTGTTATGAGTTTCAAAAAAATCAACTATTGAGTAGTGTCAAAATTTACATAAAAGAGTTCTTAAAAAAAATATTATATTATTAATTGATATTAAATTCCTAAAAATCTATTGTTCGGCCAATAGACTTATATCATGATATTTTCATCATTAATGGACCACTTGGGGGTCTCTTGGATGTATATAGTAAGTTTATTAACCAATTTATATAAAAATACAAAGAGAAATTGTAAAAGTGAAACTAATTAAATTAGAGTTAATACTTAAAGATAAGGTTAATATAAGTACCCAAACCTGTCTAAATTCTATTGGTTGCGTTGTTTTCTACCCATACCCACCTTAACCTTTGAATAGTCAACTTTGGAGCCATTGTAAACCGAATATGAATTTATTATAAACTAATATCTCTAGCTTTTCCAAAGGTGCCCCTCACCCCTCTTATAAAAGGGCACTCCTCCTTCTCATTTATTCACACCTTCAAAGCCTTTTGGTTCGGCCAAACTCTGCCCATATACTCTCCCAACTTCCCTCACTACAACCTAGAGGCCTTAGTTTGATCAGAAAGCCACCCTAAGCAGCCCTTTTGATCAAATCAAAAGGAAGAACCCGAAGAAGAGGTAATGATTTCACCACCCTTTTTCCAAGTTAATTACTTCTTCCACTTCTTCTTCCTTTTTTGTTACCATTCTAAAATAATAACTCCAGTATCATATATATACTATGATGTTATTATAAATATGGTACAACCATATTCAGTATTCTATCCACCCTTTGAAGAACATGTCACCATACGTGCGTACGTACGGCTTACCGTTTCCACGTCGTGGTGTAATTGTTATTCAATATAATATTATTTGGATGGGTATAATAATGATGTGTAACTCATGTAAATAATAAATATAACATGTTAATGATTCAGTATATATGATATACCATCCATTTATATATTATTTTAATATCAAAAGAATGATATTGTCGCTCGTGCGTACGTACGGACTACCGTCTCCCCGAACGCGATGAGATTCATTCTCCATCGTATACATTCAAGTATAATTATCATTTGATGATTTAAAAAATTATTTTTAAGGACTTGATATCATTCTGGATATGAATAATATACAACCTATCCTTTACAAACTTGTCTTACGTAACAAAACATATAAAAGAAAACAAGTAAGTTAACACCCGAAACAATGATAATACTAAGATATTATTATCAAATCAACATTAAAAGATCATATATGATATCATATTAATGTATATGATTCTTGTATAATTTAATAACAATTATTTCACCATTATACATGAGGTTAACCTACCCCAACCAAGGAAAAGTACAAGGTAAGTGTTATTTCACAATCTCTTCATTATTCGAGGTTGTTTATACGTAATAATCTACTGGGATCTCGTTATCATCCACATCCATGTTTCTTCAAAATGTATTTCAAAAAAATTTTACACTAATATGGGTTAAAGTCATTTATACCCTTGTTTTACTTTTTATAAAAGGAATCTTTCCGTCGTTTTCAAAACAAGGTCCTTTTTAACATTTTCGACAGAATTAAGGTAAGAATGTTTTTTTTAACTTATACGGTGGGTGCGGTTATTTTCTGCCGTTATAAAATATTCAAAGCTATCCTTACAAGCTTATAAGAATATTTTCAAGGAAATGTTTTATTTTATATGGCCCTTAAATTATTTCAAAAATAGAAAGAGATATTTCTCTAAAAAGTGTTTTGATTTCATCTATGTCAACATCCTTTGATGTATTTTACGCTCATTTGAAGTTGATTTATTATGATACAAAAAATCTATATTGTATTGAAGGTTTTCTGATATGTTTGACTGTGGATGTGCTATTTTTATACCATTCATAGTTTATGGTGAAATTATTGACATTTCGTATGCTAGTTTTAATACGAATGTTTATGTTATGATTAAACCTTTTCATATGGGAATGAATTGGACTTAATATGTGACGGGTGGAGCCCGCTATAACTCCTCGATGCATCGGTAGGTCTCATGAGACAAACTAGTGTCTTGGCACAAGGCCTTGAAAAACTCTTATTTGTAGTCTTGGCACGAGGCCTTGGCTATGTGGTTATGATAGTCTGGCATTATGCATTCCAACATTATGAAAGTGGTTAGTGATTTTGCATGTGATTATTCGATTAGTAGAATATCCATGTGAATGAGTAAATGGAATTATTTCATTTTATTTATGCCATACAATGTTGAATGTTCAAGTTTGAAAGGCTTTTGTTTTAGTTATACATTGCCTTAAATGTTTGTTCTTATTTATGAAAGTTTCCGCTATATTATTATCCTTACTGGGCATTTGAGCTTACCCCTTTTCTAAGTTTTATTTTTCCCAGGAAGTGAAGAAGTAAATTATGAATGACCTGCAGGGATATTATGTGGGTATATGAGTGTGGATTATGGAGACATTATGTTGTTTTAGTAGTTTTTCATTTTATGATGTATTGTAAAACTTATGAATATATCTAGTGTTTCCAAGGCTACTAAACCAATCGGTCTTTCGAGATTTGATCTTTCTTGTGATCATGCCAATGTTATGTAATAATGCACCGACTCTGGGTAACTAGGGTCGGGGTGTTACATTGGATGCTTGTTTTTTTCCATAAATAAAATAATTAAGTAACAATTTTTTTATTGTGAAATTAATTAAATCCTAAACGGTAACTCGGATTGAAAATATGAGAGTATCGTTGATCTCGTGAAGGCATTTTTCCATTAAGAAGATCCTAACCTCGACCAGTGGAGGTCGAGGGTGGCTTATAATAATATTTGAACTTTTTTTAGGTATGTTCAGTAAACGTGTGAGTGGAAATTTTTATCTTTTGAACCGGTGCTCAGACTAAAAATATGAGGGAAACATTGAATTCGCAGCACTAGGATTTGATTTGGCGAAGCATATGTTTGACCAAAAATGGTCAGATGAAAAGGTTGATTTTTGGACTTTACAAAAAAATAATAAAACAACTCCATGTATTGTTTTATTTCATTCTTTGTAAACAATGAGCGATGGTGTCAGGACCGCGTGGTTGTCAAATAATTTAATTGCCTATTAAACTAGGTTGTGTAACTGCATCGTCGAGAGATTTATGAGTTGATTAATTAAACTTATTAATGAACCACTTTAAATGTCCAACATGTTAAAATCCCCTTTCATTTATTTAAAAAAGAGGATGGCATGGGTTTTGGGAACCTACAGGATAATTAATGATGAAGTGCTGGAAACATTTTCCCCCGTCGTAGAATGAAGCATCGATGCCTTTGAGATTTCAATCTGCTGATCAATGAATTCCAATAAACACACATCAAACGCAGACCCATATTCCTTATCCACATCTTCTACCAATGTATTCGATGTAGGGGGATTATGTGGTTAATTCCTCCCACTTTTCCATTAATGAATATTATCAAGAATGCGGACCAACCGCCCAATGGGTTGATCCACATTGTGTTCTTGAATTCGAGAGGATGATGTGGGGTTTCTTTATGGGGTTTTGATGAATAATATTTCTACCCATGTTATAATGCTAATCTGGTGGGAAAGGGATAAACCATACAAGGCCCGAAACGTTTTCTGAAGTTGTTTTTGATGCGTTATTCATGGGAGACCAATAAACACATCAGAAAGACAAAAATAGGATACACACAGTGATAGAAGCACCCTGGGATTCCCGTTAGCATAGCCCGAAAAGAAAACGGACCTCTAGAGCATCACTAGAGGCCTGTGGAAGCCCCTTTGGAGTGGCAACACTAGCGACAGGAGGATGCAGCGACTAGATCCAGCCAGCCGTGAGGGGAAAACAGCACCCAGAGGTGCTGGGGTGGATAGGGGCGGTTGATCGACGCTGGCCACATTGACGGATTTGGAATGCCATGGCAGTGCACCGCGGTGGAGGGAGGACTCGCTCTCTATGGGTTCCATAGATTAATGATCCACACAGACCAACCTAGTGGAGTGGAGCCAATTGGCACAACATATTGAAGGACCCATACGACCGATCCATTTGGGAGGGGAGTGGACTCTGACGGCAGCCATCCAGCTAGGTGGTTCCACACCCCATCGGGCTACCTCTAGCCGGGTGGGCCAACCATACCCATAGCTAGCAGGCCGAGCCCATGACCCAGCGGGCCGGACTGGGACAAGACGGACCCGACCAAGCCGGACCGGCCCAAGCCAGACCGGGATGAGCCTAGTTTCTTTAGGCCGGGTCGGTCCTACCGGGTCGGACCTTACCCGAACCTACATAATGGCCTGATTCCGCTTAAATGGGCATATATCATAAACCAGACATATGTTTGAAAAAACATCTACAGCAATGAAACCCATTGGACGAGCTGGCCTTTTTCAGATAGTACACTTTAGCATTGGATAATGTTGGAGTATGGTCGGGTTGAATGAATCCAAATCCAATCGGGCCCTCGACACTAAAATTCATATAACTTTCAAACAATGAGTCCTATTTACGTGCTATTTATTGTGTTGGAACCCTTATTACATGACAGATCATTGGGTTACTCCATCATGGGAATTTTTCGTCATTGAGGTACGATCGATGGCTTGAGGAATGGATCCTCCCAAAATCAAGAATGCTAAGTGTGTGAATCCAATGGTTGGCTATGATGTGAAGAATGAATAATGATCCTGTATGGGTCAGTACCTATCAATAATGTGTGCATCCATGCTCAACGATCCTGTGTGGGTTAGTGCTCAGCGATCCTGTGTGGGTTAGTGCCTATCGATCCTATGTGGGTCGGTGCTCAGTGATTCTGTGAGGGTCAGTGCCTTGTGATCGTATATGGATCAGCATCTATCGATCTTGTGTGGGTCAGAATATATCGATCATATGTGGATCATCATATTTCTATCCTGTGTAGGTTATTAATAGAACCTCTTGAAAAAATAAGTTTATCTAGCTTACGTCTGCTCATGTGTACTTCTGTACTTAAGTAATACATGGTTTGAGCTGAGTCATTTTCTTTGTGCATTGTGATTGAAATCATGCTTAGTAGTTATTCCATTTTGGAATTATGAGAGACCTTCAGGGGTCTCCAGGTCGATACTGAGTATTTTTATACTCACCTCTACACAGGCTTCTCGTTTACCTTATTTTGTTTTGTGCAAACAATAGGCAGCTTTGACTGAGACTCGAGGAGCGAGGAATTGACGATGAAGAGAGGTGACTGATTGACGTGGAGATCTGTAGCGATGAGCTATACTTTCCCTTATAATAGGTTCCTTTGTGGGTGACCTCAGGAGTTGTTTTTCCTTTTTTATGTATTCCATTTCAGTTGGGATTGTATTATGGACCTTTTACTTTCAGTACTTACTTTTACACTCAGTTGAGATTTTTAGTTGAGGTTGTTCCTTTATTCTTCCATTGTGTTATACTCGTGTGTCATGTTCCATGTTTTTATATGTACTGGTTTTGAGGAAATTCCATCCCATTTTAGGGGGAGATGCCTTCCCGGTGTAGACTGCTACCGATATCCTATGGAAGACGGGCTTGTGGTAGTCGCTGAACAAGCCCCGGGGGACAGGTTGTGATATATTATCACATTGAATGTACTTAATTTTTTTGTTTATGAAATCATCAATATTAAGGGGTTCTATGTGTGGAAAAAAAGAATAATGTTCCACCTCATTTAAAAATGGCTATCTAGTTTGATTACCGGTTTTCAAATCACTAATAACATATTGTTTGGGATGGACTTTATATTTTACCCATGCCTTGGGTAAGGGGACATATGGTTGTTCTTCATTAACAACCATTTCATTATAAGGACGTGGTTCATTCATGTTCAAATTATCTAGAAAAACATCAACATATTCAATTTGGGGAACAAGTTTTTGTAAGATTTCATTAAATTTCAGTTGAATTGATTCTTCCCTAATCATGGTCCTTTTATTGATTATTCGGTATACTTTGCTTGAGTTAGTGTAACTATGAAAATACCTACATTTTATTTGGGTTCAAATTTACATATGTTTGTTTTTGTTATTAAGGATATAGAATTTGTATCTGAACATTTTAAAATAGAAAACCATGAGTCATTTCAGTTCAATATATTATAGGGTGTATTTGAAAGACCTCGGGACACCCTGAGAGGGGAGGGGTGAATCAGGGTGACAACTTTTTATTTTTAAAGTGATGGATCTTGTTCCCACGTTGGTGGAAACTTGTTGAACCTGTATGAGAAAACAATCACATCCACACAACACTTTTTACTGGGTTCACCACTAAGGGCTACGTCCAAGGAGCATACATGGACAGGTTTTCGGTCATACCAAAATCCACTATGCTTCACTAGCTGTAGATTACAAAAGTTTGGGTACAGTCACTCTGTCCCAGTCTCACTGCCTTTACAAAAGTTTAGGGATAGCTCACTACGTCCCTCGGGTCACTCCCGTTGACTCCCCATGGCTCACTGCCCTTGGTGAAGTCACACTCAGTTTATAGATGTGAAGGTCTCTTCAATAGATAGACAGGCAGTTCTTTGTCTCCTGTTCAGCATGAGACTTTGCTTGCATCAGGGTTCAGAGTTGATTCTCTTTTTAGTTCAATCCTTCTTTTTTAGTGCAATGACTGAATGCACTAGATCCCCTATCCACTGGGTGAACATCCTTTTGAAAGGGCCTTCACAAAGTACCCTACTTTGCAAGGCTCCCAATTTTGAAAAGCTCAAACAAGTCTTCACGGAGCCCCTGCCTTCTCGCGAAGCTCAATCATGAAGCTCAATCGCGATGCACAAGCTTTCGCAATGCTTGGCTGTCGGAGAGCTCCTGCCTCTTCGCGAAGCTCAATGAGCCAACGCGGGGCGCACAACTTTCATGGATCTAGTATACCCACCGTGAAGCCCCTCTTTCACGAAGCACACTGCCTTCGCGAGTGACCTTTGCGAACCGAAAGCAAAGTATTTTCGTTGAGAGCTCTGTACTTCTCTCAAGGGGGTCGACCTGTATTTATAGGTGATTCCACCGACCCTCGAACATTCCTTGCGAAGTCAAGCCACGTCATCTCAAATCGCGAAGCATCGAAGTTCTCGTCGGAAATCTCTCAAAACCGCGAAGCACTACGAAAATTTTCTGTTCGCGGATCTCGTCGTAATCGCGGAGCATCCCGTCAATTCCTTCGCACCTTCTCTGTGAAGCTCTCTCGCAAAGCCCTTCATCGCCGCGAAGCACTCCAGCCTCTGCCGTTCGCGAAGCTTGACGTAATCGCGAAGAATCACCACCTCCATTCTTCTGGTCTTTGCAAAAACCAATCCATGCATCCTATCTTCGTGAAACTCATGCCTTTACCATATAAAAATATGATCTTTCTGGAAATCCTATTTTCGTGATGCTCACCAAACTTCCAAATTTTGGACCCCAAAAATTTAGCAAACACTGGGAAATCGCGCCACCTTCAATACTGTTTCCTGATTGAACTGTATGATCTCTTTGCTGGTACTCAGTCTGAATTTCCACTTCGGATTGACAACAAACACAAACCATACTCCAAATCATGCTTAGAATAACATGGTTCCAACAGTATTTTTAAATACGAGTCTTAGGAGAACATGATTCAGTATATAATAATAAGTATTGACTTCCTCAGCCCAAAAATATTGAGGGTGTTTAAATTCAATTAATAACATTGTTTCAATATATTCCAATGTTTGATTATATAATTCAACAAACTTGTTTTTTTTTGAAGTCCTTAGATTAGGAAAATAAGTATTTTAACCTTGTGAAGTAAAAATATCATCAAAAGCATTATTATCAAACTCACCACCATGATCGATCAGAATTGATATTATATTATACACGTTATCATTTTCAAATTTCTTGGTAAATTTAATAATGAATTTAAAAGCCTCATTTTTAGGATCTAATAATTTTTTTTTTTTTGAATTTTATAAAATCATCCAAAATTAGAAAATTGTATGATTTTCCTCTTATACTTACAACATGGGTTTGTTTAAATAAATATAGGCGTATAAGTTAAAGAAACATAGGGGATGATACTCATTATTATATTTCATGTAATTTTTTTTGTTTCTTAATGAGATGGAAATTTTCACAAAAAAATTAATTTAGGAAATGAAATCTTGGTAAATCTCATACTAGATAATTTTAGTTGAGTTTGAAGGGTTTGTGTGTGTGTCTGCTATAATGACTTAGGTGCCTCAATCGAAGCATAAATAACTATCTTTTTCACTCATACATTTAAAGTTTTGCTTAAAAGTGATTTTATTAACAATTTCATAAATATTTTTAAAATAAAATATTAAAATAAAATACTTCCTTTGGAATAAAAATCACTACAAAAATCATTTGTAAAGCATACAATAAAACCATTGACATATAATTGAATAGTACTTAGAAAATTATGTTTTAAACCATAAAAAAATAAAACATCTATTATAAATATGAAATTTCAAAAACCAATCGTAAAAATACCTATGATCATACACCTTATGTTATCACCAAAAGTAAAATGGAATCTATAATGATTTTCAAGAATATTAAAATTAGAGTTCTCAATATACATGGGTCACATGAACCCTCCACCCATGTACCATGTGTCTCATTGTGATATAATATTGGTTCATTTTTACTATAAAAAAATCGATAAAATATATACATTGGTACCCAAATTTTGGTTCCACTTGTGTTAGTTAAAAGGGATTTTGGAACCCATATGGGTTTTGAATAAGATATTATAACAAATTATAAGAAGAGAGATGAAGAATTTTGGGTCTTCCATAATGATCATTTTTATAATTATATTCCAAAATAATATTCCCATATTTTCAAAATTATTTAAAGGGTTTATTTTCTATTGAAATATTTTAGAAAGGTGATATTTTAACATTTTATTGCTTGATTTGAAAAACAAAGAAAAAAACAGTTTGTTCCATGTCAATAGGAACCCAAACTTTTATTTAAATTTTATTCACCTTTGGTGAACATAGAAAGATAAATTTTATGTTCTTTAGTTTTAGACTATTTTTTTATATTTTTGGTTTCCCATTTAATTTTAATGATTGTTTCCGATGATTTTTTCAATGTGTGCGCATCCGTCACGTAGAGGACGTGCTGCTGTTACCCCACATTCCCACATTCCAAAGGCAGGTGACATCCGTTCCTTTTTCAGGGATGTCTGCTCCTTGATCAAAATGGGATGATGGGATATAGGTTCTTCCTTCCGAGGATTCCTCCACGGATCTTGTCACCTAGTCTTGGAATTCCTCATAGAATAAGTCATGTTTTGTTAATCTCGTTATCAGTGCCATATCTTCATGGACGCCAGTTAATTATGCTACTTCTGTCAGGACATTCCATGGGGTCCTCACATGGTAGCAAGCTTCGGTCGGAGTAGATGACAACATTAGGCATGCCTGGGCATCTCTGGATGCGTAGACATTGGTGAACATGTATTATTCATCATAACAGAGCATCTCGAGGGTGCAGAACCCGAGGCATCCCATGTCGAATTCGGGGAATCATATGCCATAGGTAGGTCTCAGAGGTTTTCCTCAGCTTCCCATGTTTAACCCAGGGTATGCTGGAAGTTTAACATATTGCAGAGACGGTTACACCAAGGGAGTGTCTTCTTAGGTTTTCCTTAGGCATATAATGTTTAACACGAGGTAGGCCATGAGTTTAACGTCTTGTAGAGACACTTATGCCAAGGGCATGTCTTCAGAAGTTTTCCGTAGGCATACCATGTTTAACACGAGGTTGGTCGTAAGATTAATGTCTTACAGAGACGGTTACACCTAGGGCATGTCTTTTGAGTTTTTCCTCAGTCACCGCATGATTAACATGAGGTAGGCCGCATGATTAATGTCTTGTAGAGATGGTTATGCAAAGGGTGTGTCTTTTGTGGTTTTCCTGAAGCATCTCGGGTTTAACACAAGGTAGGCCTCAAGTTTAACGTCTTGTAGAGACAGTTACGCCAAGGAAATTTATTTTGAATTTTTCCTCTGGAATCCCATGTTTAGCATAAGGTAGGCCAAGAGTTTAACTTCTTGTAGAGGCGTTTACTCCAAGGGTGTGTCTTCTGAGGTTTTCCTTAGGAATCTCATGTTTAACACGAGGTAGGCCGCGAGTTTAACATCTTGCAGAGACAGTTACGCCAAGGGCATGTCTTCTAAGGTTTTACATAGGAATCTCATGTTTAACACGAGGCAGGCCACCAGTTTAACGTCTTATGGAGACAGTTATGCCAAGGGCCTATCTTCTGAGGTTTTCCTCAGGCATCCCATGTTTAACACGAGGTTGGCCACGAGTTTAACATCTTGCAGAGACAGTTACGCCAAGGGAATTTCTTCTAAGGTTTTCCTCAGGCATCTCATGTTCAAAACAAGGTAGACCACGAGTTTAACATCTTTTGGAGGTGATTTTTCCAAGGGCATGTCTTATGAGGTTTTCCTCAGGTATCTCATGTTTAACATGAGGTTGGCCGTGAGTTCAACATCTTGCGGAGTCGGTTACACCAAGGGAATGTCTTCTGAGGTTTTCCTCAGACATCTCATGTTTAACATGAGGTAGGCTACAAGTTTAACATCTTGCGGTGACGTTTACGCCAAGGGAATGCCTTAGGAGGTTTTCCTCAGGCATCTCATGTTTAACATGAGGTAGTCCATGTTTTTAACATCTTGCAGAGACAGTTACACCAAGGGCGTGTCTTCTAAGGTTTTCCTCAGGCATCTCATGTTTAACACGAGGTAGGCCACGAGTTTAATGTCTTGTGGAGACGGTTATGCCAAGGGCATGTCTTCTGAGGTTTTCCTCAAGAATCTCATGTTTAACACGAGGTAGGTTGTGAGTTTAATGTATTTCATAGATGGTTACGCGAAGGGCGTGTCTTCTGAGGTTTTCCTCATGCCTCTCATGTTTAACATGAGGTAGGCCGTGAGTTTAACGTCTTGCAGAGAGGGTTACGCCAAGGGCGTGTCTTCGAAGGTTTTCCTCAGGCATCTCATGTTTAACACGAGGTAGGCTGCGAGTTTAAAATCTTGAGGAGATAGAATGTGAGTGATCAGAACGTCCCACAGAGATGGATCAGATTAGTACATCCCAAGGAGTGAACACTTGGAAGATGAATGGATCAGAACGCCCAATGAGGACAGATCCATGGTGGTGCTCCCCATATAGGGGAGATGTCACTCCGTAATGGATGATCTGAACACCACTGAGGGTGGATCAGGGAGAGTGCACCCCATAATGGGGGACACCAGGGTTTACCATTCGATTTGATTGAGCCTTATGGAGGATTTCTACATACCCTCTGTAGGGGACAGGGATCAAAACCCACATAGTTTGAATGGGTGATGATTCTAGGTGTACACAAAGGACAATGACCCGGAGACATGCAGGGGCTTACACATGTTTAGCTGCCCGAGTTCCGCATGGAGAGGTGCTGGGATGAATGGAATGATCTCACCGGAATGTGGCAGCCCGCGTAAGAATCAGGACGGGTGATGGATGGATGGATGAATGAAGTTGAGGGGGAATGAAATGGGACCATCTCAAGGGTGACGATAAAGTTGGGCTTGATCCTCGAAGAGGTTTCCTATATATCCCCATGGAAGTGAATCAAAGTCCGCGTAGTTTGGTGGGACACATGATGAGGTGACAAGTGAGAATGAACGCATGGATGGTACCTAGAAGAAGTAGAACCTCCGGGTTAGGGAATGAGCCTCCCAAGACACGTGGGCTCGAGGGAGAGATCTGGATGAGACATGGGTGTTGGGATTGAACCTCATGGAAGTTTCCTATATATCCCCATGGAGGGGAATCAAAGACCACGTAGTTCAGATAACGAATATAGTTTAATTTCATGTGGGATGGGTATGGGTATTATACTCTGAGGTGGCCCATGGTGTTGGCGAACCGACGTGAATGGAATCAGAACGACCAGGTGGTGGGGCATGAACCTCATGGAGGGTTACTACGTACCATGCCTTAGCAAGGATCCAAGTCCTCGTAGTTCGGGATTGATGGGGCTTATGCTCAGAGGTGACCTATGGTGGTGGGGATTGTACCTCATGGAGGCTTCCTACGTACCATGCCTTATCATGGATCAAAGTCCCCGTAGTTCAGGTTGGATGGGGCTTAAGCTCTAAGGCGGCCCATGGTGGCGGGGCTTGAACCTCGTGGATGCTTCCTACGTACCATGGTTTAGTATAGATCAAAGTCCCCATAGTTCGAGTTGGATGGGGCTTATGCTCTAAGGCGGCCCTTTTTGGTGGTGCTTGAACCTCGTGGAGGCTTCCTACGTACCATGATTTAGCACAGATCAGTGTTCCTCTAGTTCGGGTTGAATGGGGCTTACGCTCAGAGGCGGCCCAAGGTGGTGGGGCTTGAACCTCATGGAGGCTTCCTACATACCATGCCTTAGCATAGATCAAATTCCCTGTAGTTCGGGTATTCAGTTTAACGTAATGCGGGATGGGGGCATTTGGGGCTTATGCTCTGAGGCGACCCATGGTGTGTCACGGTCGGTGCTCACTCTAAGCTCACAGGAGTCATGCTCGGTGTGAGAAACAAGAGGTAGTAGAGACTTGACAATCACATCGCGAAGGGTGCGTCTGTGGGAAGTGAAAACGGGATTACACATTGAGCGGCCCATGGTGCCGGGACTTACTCCAGGATGGAGGCCCATGTGCCGCTATGGAGCAGATATTGTGGATGGTGCATACACTCTGAAGCAGCATGGATGCTGCTATGTAGCGACAATAGTGAATGGGGCTTACATAAGGGTGGTGATCGGGTGCCGCTATGTAGTGACAATGGTGAATTGGGCATACAAAAGGGTGCTGCCCGTGTGCCACTATGTAGCAACAATGTTGAATGGGGCTTACACAATGGTGCTGCCCGTGTGACGCTATGTAGCAGCAATGGTGAATGGGGTTTACGCAAGGGTGCTGCCCATGTACTGCTATGTAGTGGGAATGGTGAATGGTGCTCACGCAAGGGTGTTTCTCATGTGCCGCTATGTAGTGGAAATTGTGTATGGGGATTACACAAGGGTGCGTCCCGTGTGGTTCAACCTGGCATAGGAGCCAAGTGATAGGGTTTAGAGGAGTTTCCCGAGGAATGGTTGGACTCATGGTACTCGGGGAATTGATGATGAGAATCTCAACTCATGACATAGGAAACGAACCAAGAAGAATACATCAACTCATGGTGTTTCAGGGTGTGCAGAGGAGTATATCAAATCATGGTATTCCACAGGTGGGAGGTGGGTGCGCGAAAGGGCGCAATGGAAAACCCCGACATCTCGGCCCAAAAGGTTCGCCGTATGGACCAGAGGGTGTAGGCCTGGACACTGTTGCACATAAATAGGGAAGGCGTGCATGAAATTGAGGCTGTTTCACAGAAAACACTGGGTCAACGCAAAATAAGGGAACTTTGCATGAAAAATAAGAGAGGGGCGTGCAATAGGGGAGTGATGCACGCAAATGGGAGATGGGCGAGCAATAGGTGACCATGCACGTAATGGGGGAGGAATTGCACACAATATGGAAATTCTGCATGAAAAGGAAGGGTTGCATGCAATGGGATAGGATTTCACGCAATGGAACCGGTGAAACACTAGTGCGCGAAAAAACGGGCCCAGCCGCACTATTGCATGCAAAAATTATGTATTGCGTGAAAAACTGGGCAAGTTGGCTCTTTTATTTGGAAAAATAATGTTTTGTGCGCCAGGGGGGTTTTCTGCACAGGCGCATAAAATTCGGACTTACGCACATCAGAGCGGTGGCCAACCTCCCCAGAGTCCTCCCCAAGAGGGGGGGGGTGTGCCCTTGTATTTATATGTGAAAACCTGGGAGATGGTGCTCGTAAAATTTCACTCGCTAGGCGGTGTGCATAAAAAATCCACGTGTGCAAAGATAAGTGTGTAATATTCCGCACGTGCAAATTCCTTTCCACGTGAGACTCCTTTTTTATGCTCAAATCCATACATTGCCCCAAAACAATCCTGGATGGCCATTTTTAGCAGCCCGACTTCAAAAACCCATAACTTCGGATCCGTAACTCCGTTTGTGCTCCACGACCAGTCCAATCGAAGCATGCGGAATGAGCTACACTCCAGGATCATTTAAGGGAACGTTTAGAAAATTTTGGGGATGCGTTTTTCAGGGTAAATGGTGATATTTTATAATTTAATTTGGATAATAGATCATGCTCATTAATTACTTGATTATATTTCGTTTTTATGTTATTTAATTTTTGCGGTTAATTTATAAAATCCTTCCATAAGTTGATTTCTTGAATATTTCTGATATTAATAATCTCAGTGAATAAAATAACAATAAGTTGTGGAATAAATGGAATTTACGACACCATATACCATGTTTGGGATATGAAACATACAAAATTATAGTTACCTGAGTCATTTGGGGAGAGGGATTCATCTCTTTCACTCCAATTTTAGACATTGATTTCTATATTACTTTACCTATTCTAATTCACATTATTTTCAATACTGGGAACTCAATTTTGAATTGTTACTTCTTATTTCATCTATTTAAATTTACATATCGACCACTATGTTGATTATCGCTTTTTCTATAGTGGAATGATTTTCTTATTTTCATGAACTTGTTCAAATATTTGGCCAAGTATTCAATTTCAACATAACTTTTGGTCGATTCATCATTGATTTCTCTTAAGGAAATAGTATTCTTTTAAATCATTGGATTCATTTACATCCTTCATTTCATACAACATCATGGTAATATTTTTATTCATAGGTGACCCAATGATTTTTTTTCAGCCAGAAGGTTCTTGATATCTTTTTCTAATTAAAATCTCGAACAAATTGCGTTCCCATGAACTATAAAATAAAACAATTATTTTCTTCACAACAATTTCTTTATAAAATCTCCATAAAGTGATTTTTTATAATTTAAAATTTTAGCAAAATGATTAAATATTTAGTAAATTGATTCATTAGGATGTATGTTAAAAATCTCAACAACCTTACGACACATTTCAAGTATATTGTCACTGACCTTATGAGTTACTTCAAATGTGACATCATGTTGTTTCCAAATTTCATGTGAAATTTTACAGGGGAAAATATGTTTAAATTCAGTACATTATACCACATAAAAAATAATATTCTTATCTTTTTTATCAAGATCAAAGGAAATAATTCCATCAGTAGCCATTTTCCTTTGATTCCCTAGTGTGTGTGTAATGATTCATAATTTTTTTTTCAAAAAAGCCAACCTATGATGAATCCAAATTAAGACATATGAGTTTTCTAATAACAATAATCTAATCCATTAAAGAAGGAATCTCTACCCATTGAGTGTATTTCATGAGAACCATGGCTGATAGAGGTAGTTCCAATCCTTTATGATCAATCCTCAAGACCAATGTTCGGTTAAAAACTTAGGATGGATTAGTCCACCTACTACCTACTGAGGGCTGAAAAGAAGACACCATGGAAGAATTTATTTTAATTAAATTTGGTGGATTTTATGCTTAGGGTTTCAGTGATCTAGGAATTCTGAACTGGTTATGTTTTAGAGTGACATTCAGGTATGATGAGTTGAAAACATATCTAGTCATTGTCTTGAGTGATAGATAGAGTGTGTGATATAGTAAACATAAATTAAATTTAAAATTAAGTGATTATAAGGGAACTCCTATGATGGGGAGAATGATATCAATCATATTTGTAAAAAAACTAATGTAATAAGGGTTTTGAGGTAAGGAATAGAACATTGGATGACCTTTAAAGAATTTTGATTTTAGTGAACAATTTTGATATAAATAAATGTGGATCCCATATCGAATTCCATGTATATATTAGAGTATTATTTCCGATGGAGTCTGAGATTTTCTGTCCGTCTTAGGATGAATCGAAGGGATTTGAGTGTGATCAAGTCAGAGGAGGTTTTATTCTTATGGTATGGTGAAGAATGAAAATATTTTTGGTTGGTTGGGGATTCAACCTTGAAATTTCACAAAAATAATTGTTTAGACTTTGGTGGGATTATTAAAATTATCACAGGATGCATCCAAAGATAAAGGCATAATGATTATGTATTTTTTAAGCATGAAAGTGGATAAAATTGAGCATTTTCGAGCAAAGTCTTTCTATGGGGGTCTGACTATCATTTTCATGTAATTGAATGTGGTGAGTTGGACCTACATCAGGAACATTGTTTCTGATATTACGGATATTTTTTGGAGTTTGGTTTGGGATTTTCTTGGAAAACTTAGCATGTATGAATGATTCTTAGAAGATGATGGTTATTCTATTGAGTTGGAATTCATGATCGATAATATTAATTGAATTTTTAATATTTCTCTTGTGTATTTTTGTTTTGGAATGATAGAAACCACACTATGTGCATTTTTAGAACATGATATGGGTGTTTCTTATGTGATTACCATGGTGGGAAGCATTGCAGTTCACAATCAACCATCATGAGATAAGTTGTAAAGTCGGTAGAGACGTAGGCCATATGACCAATTGGATGAAGAAAGATGGGTTTATTAGGATATATGGATGTCATGGAGTACTTTATTTATGAATTAATAATTAATGAGATTATTTGATTGAAATTTGGGGGTTTAAGCACCCCATGCGTAAAGTTGTTCATTAGAATAACATGGGGCATTAGAGGATGGAAAAAGATCATTGAATGGAAATTGATGAATGAGGATGGATGGTGTGTTTAATTGGATTCCCAAAGATACTTATTGAGGATGAAAATTGTTATTATGGATAGTTTGTAAAATCTTATGTCCATACAAGTTGAAAATTCTAGAAGGAATTTTAATTTTCAAATTAGTTGATTTACCGAATTTTGAATAGGGGTGTGGAATTGAATTATGAATGAATAAACCCTTAAAATGAGGTATTTTGATTTTTAATGGGGTTTGGATGGTGGTGAAGATTAAGTAGAGGTATTTTGAAGGTATTTGGTCAAGAGGAGTTGTGGTCTGTAACCATCAACAAGCTGGAACCAACCCAATATCTAGTGGGTGGGGCAAGTAGTAGCTTGGTTCTACTAATGGTTTTAGTGGATATCCATTTTCCTAGTACCATCTATCCTGTGGGGTATATATGGTGTAAAATTACATCCCCCCACTATAATTTTTAAGGGTTCAAACCCCATTATCCCCCTCGTATTCTTTCACATTTCAAGGGGGTTCATTCCCCTTCCTTCTCCTCCTTCAAGCCCCTTCATGACAGTTATTATAACTGGAGATTATTATAGTATTAAGGTATATATCCATATGTATTGATATTAGATATCCTTATTATTTTTTATTCTCTATTTTTTGATACAGGGTTTAGGGATTTGGAGTTTATTCAACCATATCATGGTGGAATCAACCAATTCTCATTTGTCTTTGGCTCTATAACGACCCATACTCTACATACATTGTTATTACTTCAAAATTGAATCATACTTATTACAACATATAAAAAATCCTTGAAATGACCATATAGGTATAATGTCTTTAGAAACTAGGAAACATAAACAACTCGTTTATAAATCATCTACCTTGTCTCCCATTCATTTCATCATATCTAGAGTCCCTTTTTGGCATATCATACTTAATATCCTTCTTCCTGACCTGGGGAAAAGAAAACATACAAAATGGTAATCCCAAATGCTCATTAAGGGTAAAAAAATTAAATATCAATCATATCATATTCATAAGAATATAACATTTTGAAAATCATAACCTGCAAAAGAGATCATAATATCATGTCATGGGATAAATCATATTAATAAAAATTAATCCCAAATAATCATAACTCAAAACATGAAACTTTGTGGAATATACACATAATCATAGAAAAACATTTCATATTAGTCAAGGCTAATTTCCAAGACCATCATAGCAGACAAAGTCCATTACTGAACCGCGTTCACTCCTCATTTCAGTCATGTTTCACTGAACCGGATTAACCCGCCATTCCGTCCATGTCTATCTCATGAGATATAAATCATTACCCAATGAATTGGAGGGAGATATAGGTCCACCTATCTCATAATGAAATAATTCTTTCGTGTTCTACAAAATAAATATAAATCATCCATCATAGCATAACCCATGCAATAAAAATGGGATTCTTAAATATGATGCCATCATAACATAATCCATATAAGACAAAAGGAAAACAAAAAATCAGTTCCAGAAAAACATAATCAAATAAATGTAAAAATAAGGATAGAAACATGACCCTATATTATCTTATATGGAAAATAATTTTGATAATACACTTGAACTCCATTCTTGAGAAAAATATCCTTTCTACATCAAAAACATTTGTCCTTTCTTAATATGTCATACAATTTTAATCTAAAATTATTTGATTAAAAATAAACTTGAGAACTTTTAAAAGATGCTTCATGGAAATAATGTTCTATGAAATCATAAATAAAATCCATTCATGTCGTATAAGTTAAATAAACGTTCTACTCGTACTTTGGCCGGAAACGTCAAAAAGTACCTCGTACTAGAAATGAAAAAATATTCCATTCATATCTTTTACTAAAAATTCACCAATGGGTAAAATTGGATTTAAAAAATTGTAGATGCATAGGAATAATATTACATATTTAGGAAACATATATGTAGATGATAAATATTCCCCAGTAAATTCGTAATTATAAACAATCTCGAATAAAAATGAGATTGCGAGATTTTCCCTTACCTTAGGTCTGATATGCTTTGTAAATGTCTGAACCTCCTGTATAATTATTTAAATAAAGTCATAGACTTATTACAGAATCATACAGATTTTTATGATATCATATACGGTCATATTCTTAGCTTCTTATTAGTAATATTTCATTGCTACTTGTTATTCGGGTGTTTATTGCTGTATGTTCTTATGTGTGTTTTATCGAATAAATTCTTATTCTTTTATTTAGGATATAGATACATCATTTCCAGAATGGTATTATTGTAATATATATCATATTTACTCATTCAATTCATTTATATAATCATTATTCAATGGAGATCATGTAGAACGAGTCACATCACATCATTGAGACGGTAGGCCGTACGTACGCACGGGCGATGATATCGTTCCCACGATCGTGGAATTTTATTGAAGTGTATGTATAATATTTCATAATCAATATCACTTTAAAATAATCATATATAGTTATTCTTTACACCATTATACCCATCTTTGTATGGTGGTGGTGGAAAACAGATTACACCATGGCTTAAAGACTGTATTCCGTACGTATGCACGCGTGTTGATTTCATTTTCTGTAGGATGGATAGAAGGTGAAATAGGGTTGTTTCATATTTATAATAACATATCAGTATATGAGTGATACTGATGTTATTAATTCATAATTAAACAACTAAAGAAGAAGAAGAAATAAATTTGAAAGATTTGGTAACAGATATTACCTCTTCTTCGACACGCCTCTTTGAAACCTCCTCTTAGGGAACTATGATTGGTTTTTGAAGAAGACCGAGACCTCTAGGATGTTTCTAGGGATGTGGAGAAGATAAATTGGCATGGGTTTTCCGAGATTTAAGTCTCAATGTGGTGTGAGGAGGAGAGGGAGTAGGTGCCCTTTTATAAGGTAGGAGAGGGGCACCTTTGGAATTATAAGAAATATTAATTTATAATAAATTCTATCCCCATATAAAAACCTCAAAAAATGTCTCAAATCCGAATCTTAGATGATATAGTGCTGTAATCTCATCAAACAATAAAATTTAGACAAGTTGGGAATTTATTTTAAACATTATCAACATGATTTATCTATTCAATTTTATTTGTGGTAATAATAATCTAACTTTTAAATCATTATAAATATTTACATATATGTTTTAAATTGTCCATAATTGTATATTTATTACATTCTATACCATATAAATTTTAATCTACAATTTTTAAATATTTTTGTGATTTTTAAACAATTTTTTAACATGTAATTTCTATAAAGTAACAATAGTGTCAATTTTGACAGTACTCATTTATTTAAGATTAAATATAATATATACAGAATATATGTTCGAAATAAAATATTTAATAGATTCATAAGATTTTATTTTTATCTAGAAAATTTGTGGAGCAAATTAAATAGTTCATATAATATTTATTTTAAATCTTTTAAAATCATTTATTTGATATTTCAATCAATAAAATAATTTCAACATCGCTGTTGTGTCATATTTAATAATAATTATTTAATCCCTAAAAATTATAAATGAATTCATATTATGTTGATAATTGTATTAAATTTTTGGAGACTATTCATTTTTGACATTTCATGAAGTTTATCACTAAATTAAAATTATTATACTTATAAGATTTAAGAGAGTGACGTGTTGTCACTTTCTTTGGTTTTAATAATAATTAAATTATTTTAATGGTAAAAAGTCCATAAAATGAATTTATTCTGACCCCTTGGTATTAATGGTCTACTTTTAGTCATCCAATATAATTTTTGCAGGTGTTAGGGTAATTTTATAATCATATTTTTCCACTTAATTACCCGATTTATCTTTAACTACAGTAAAAAAAATTACCGTAGTTACTATTCCTAATATCAAATAAATAAAAGTAACATATTAACATAATTTAGACCCCATGATTCCTAATATGGAATCCATTTCTCAATATTCAAAACACATAATTTGTAGTAATGTATTTTAAATTAATCCCATTGTTATGAAAAAAGGTTTTAAAAGTTAAAATATTGCCAAAGATCGAAATATTTTTACCTTTGGATTAAATGTAAAAGTAATGCTAATAACATACATTATATTAAATGGTAAAAACATATTTTATTTAGACTTTTAAACCATTAAATATTATAATTTATCCATATAAATTATTGCGATGAAAAAACCTTTTTTAATGAAAATATGGAGTGTTTTTACTATTCATCAAAATATGAAAGTTACCAGAATAATATGAAAATTTTATCTAATGTAAATTTTTATATCCTGATTCCAAAGAATAATTTATTTTGTAAAATTGACCTTATAAGCATGTCAAAAACTAGATTTAAAGTGGGTCCACCATCAAAAGGTGGCAAAACTGCATTTCTTGAAAAATACTTATTTTACCCGAAAAAATTATTTTGTTCACATACGATGTTCTAGAAAATATGTCAGATGAATAATAATGTTATAAAATCTAAAATTCAGTTAATTATATTCATAACGGCTAGTTTATAATATTATAATAATATATTATTCTTTAGTGAAACTCGGTATTGTGTACTACACACGCTATCAAGGATAGTCGTGATTGTGTGTAACACAAGCCAATCTGGTGTTGTGTGTAGTGAAAGATTCCATTGATGTTTCATATAATATAAGTTATAAAAAATATATACTTCTCATAAAATATCAGGGTGTTACATTCTACACCCCTTAAAATGAATTTCTCCCTTGAAATTCGTCACTTCATAACAAACAGATGAGGATAACTCTCCCTCATCATATCCTCAAGCTCCCATGTAGCTTCTTCTAATTGGTGGTTCCTCCGTAAAATTTTCACCTAGCGATTGGTCTTGTTCTGTAGAAATTTATCGCTACGATCCAGAATCTCTATCGGCTGTTCTTCATAAGAAATATCTTTCTCCAGTGGTACAACATCTGAACTTAGTACATGTGAAGGATCAGGTATGTACTTTCTCTAGAGAGATACATGGAACACATCGTGAACATGAGAGAGATTCAGTGGAAGCGCCAATCGGTAAGATACCTTCCCCACACAATCCAGTATTTCAAAAGGACCAATATACCTAGGTCACAACTTTCCCTTCTTTTCAAATCTCATTACTCTCTTCCAAGGAGATATTCGTAAGAACACTTTATCAACCACTTCAAACTCTAGGTCTTTTCATCAGTTGTCTGCATAACTTTTTTGTCGACTTTGAGCTGCTCTTTTGTTTTGTTGAATAGATCTGACCTTTTCTGCTATCTCATCAAAAAGATCAGGTCCTAAAAGCTTTCATTCCCCAACTTCATCCCAGCAAGTTGGAGTCCTGCATTTATTTCCATAGAGGGCCTCATAAGGAGCCATCTGAATACTGGAGTGAAAGCTATTATTATAAGAAAATTCAACCAAAGGTAGGTGTTGATATCAACCACCATGGAAATCCATACAGAAGGATTTTAACATAGCTTCTAGAGTTTGAATTGTTATCTCAGACAGACCGTTTGTCTAAGGATGATAAGTAGTGTTGAAACTCAACTTTGTATCTAGAGTATGCTGAAGACTTCGCAATAACTTCAATGTAAACCTTAGATCCCGTTCAGATACAATGTAAAGTGGTACTCCATGAAATCCTACCACTTCCTTTACATATATCCTAGCAAGCTGATCCAGAGAGAAATCTTCCCTAATAGTAATGAAGTGTGCCGACATCGTAAGACAATCAACTATATCCCAGATAGCATTATTTCCTTTGGATGTTTTAGGAAGTCTAGTGACAAAGTCCATTGTGATGTTTTCCCATTTCCATTCTGGTATGGGTAATGGTTGTAACATCCCTTTAGACTTCTGTCTCTCGCCTTTAACTTGCTGACAAACCAAAAATCGAGAGACATATTCAGCAATATCTCTTTTCATCCCATCCCACCATAAGTACTCTTTCAGGTCCCTATACATCTTTGTGCTTCTAGGATAAATATAGAATGAAGAAGTATGAGCCTCATCCAGTAGCTCCTTTAATTCTGGTATGGGAGGAAGAAAAACCAGATTCCTGAACCTTATTATCCCATCACAATCAAGGTTGAATTCAGGAACATTTCTCACCTTCTTTTGTAATTAAACATCTTCTTTTTGGGCCTCTTTAATCTTCACATGTATAGATGGTTGAACATTCATTTGAGAAATATAAGATTTTACCCTTCCATTATAATTCCACGATCCATACTTTGTAAATCCATAAATATCGGATCTTTTGTGATCCTCATCATGGATAAGCTAGCATCGTCTTTTTGACTTAATGTGTCTGCCACATTGTTTTCTTTCCCAGGGTGATAATGAATTGAGAAGTCGTAATCCTTAATTAGCTCCAACCATCTTCTTTAGTGCATATTCAGCTCCTTTTGTGTGAAAATATACTTTAAACTTTTATGATCAGTACAAATATCACACATTTAACCATAAAGATAATGCCTCCAAATATTTAATGCAAAGATTACCGCATCTAACTTCAAATCATGAGTTGGGTAATTTTGCTCATGGATTTTCAACTGTCATGAGGCATAAGCTATCAGTATATCATTTTTCATGAGAACACACCCCAATCCATTCTTGGATGCATCATTGTAGATCACAAACCTTTCTCCACTACAAGGTAGTGTCAGCACATGTGCACTGTATAACCTTCTTTTCAACTCTTTGAAATTCTCTTCACACTCCTCCGTCCACATGAACATAACTCCTTTTTGAGTCAACCTGGTGAGTGGATTAGATAATCGTAAAAAAAAATCATTCAAGAAACATAGATAATATCCATCCAAACCAAGAAAACTTCGGATCTCAGTTATTGTTGTTGGTCTCGACCATCTTTGGATAACCTCTATTTTTGCTGGATCCACAGCTATTCCCTCATTGGAGATTTTGTGACCAAAAAATGCAACTTTTTAAGCCAAAATTCCCACTTGGTAAATTTGGCATAAATCTTCTCCTTTTTCAGGGTCTTCAATACAATTCTCAAGTGATCTTCATGTTCTCCCTTGAACTTTGAATAGACATGAATATCATCTATAAACACTACCACAAACTGATCAAGATAGTCTCTAAAGACTCTATTCATTAGATCCATCAAGATAGTAGGGAAATTAGTAAGACCAAATGGCATCACTAAAAATTCATAGTGTCCATACCTTGTATAGAAAGCCGTCTTTGGTATATCCTCTTTTTTGACCCTTAATTGATGATACCCTAACTGAAGATCAATCATGGAAAAGTATTGAGCTCCGTGTAGTTGGTCAAATAATTCATCAATGTGTGGGAGAGGATATTTTTTCTTGATAGTGATCTTGTTATGTTCTCAATAATCAAGGCAGAGTCTCATTGATCCATCTTTCTTATTAGAAAATAGAATAGGTGCTCCCCAAGGTGATGCACTAGGGTATATTAATCCTTTATCAAGATTCTCTTGGAGTTGCTTCCTCAATTCTTGCAACTCAATTGGGTCCATTCTTTAAGGTGTCTTTGAAATGGGCATAACACTCGGTATGAGTTCTATTGAAAACAGAACTTCTGGATTTGGTGGAAGACCTGTCAACTCCTTCGGAAAGACATCATCAAACTCTTGTACAATGGGTGTATTCTTAATCGTCGTTTCCCTCCAACCATTTGAGATAAATAACCTTCATTTATTAGAATCAAGACCCATAAGACGGAAGAAATTTCCACTACAAGGTTATATTCATCCTTGCATCAATATATGATAGTAGATTGGTCAGGAATATTAAATGTGATTTACCTTCTTTGGAAATTGAAATGATCTCTGTATAAAGAAAGAAAGTCCATGCCATGAATCAAATCAACTTCCAATATTTGAAGGATCACAAGATTTGCAGGAAGAACTTTCCCACAAACATCAATTGAAGAAGAATTATAAACTTTTGATGCGACTGTTGTGACATTAGGAGTTGTCACAGCTACCTCAACATCCAATTGTTGATGTAATACAACAATACCCTAAGAAAATTCTTCAGAAATAAAAGAGTGGGTGGATCCAGAATCAAATGAAACATTTTCTACTTTAGAGTGGATGGTAAGTGTACCTTTCACAACTTCGTTATCGTACTCCACATCGCCGATAGTAACTGCATGTGACTTTCCTTTGTCTTTGGCCTTAAGAGTATGTTGAAGTCAATCAGCATCAACAACCCTTGTATTTGGGCATTGATTGGCATAATGCCCCATCTCATTGCACTTGAACCATTGAAGCATAGGATGTGCATTCTATGTATCCCTTTCTATGTTCGCATCATTAGACATCTTCTTCCCATTATATCGATATTCAATTGCCCAATGACCTTCTTTTCCACACATAAAACATTTTCTTGTCCATTTTAGACAATTCCCTCCTCGTTTCCTTCCACAATTTGAGCATAAAGGAAAACTCATCTTCTTTTCAGTGTGGTCTTTAAATTTTCTTTTGAATTCCAATTTACTCTTCTTATAAAACCCATATAACGGATGGGTTACTCCAATATCTATCTCAACCATGATAGCACATCGAACAATTTCCTCGTAGCTATTGACGTCCCTTAGGGATAACGCCCTTCGAGGAATTGGTTTTAAGCCACTAAAGAATCAATCGATTTTACTCTCCGGTTGGATAATAATTCCGGAAGAGTACCTTGCAAGTCTTGTAAAATTTTCATCGTAGGTACCAACCAATTCAACATCCTTTTGTTTCAGTTCATGAAACTCCTTATCCATCATTGTTATAAGTATACGGGGGAAGTACTTATTGAAAAATATGTTCCTGAACTCGTCCCATTTCTCGAACACAATTTCATCTCTTTACCTCGTATTCTTGATAAGATTACACCATTAATCAGCATCACCTTCCAAATTCTACAATACAAAGATGACTTTGTCATGTTCAGAACATTGTAGAACTGAAAATATCTTTTCAGTGGTACTAATCCATTGTTCAACCACTAATGGATCAGAAGACCCGCTAAATGAAGGTGGACGCTGCCTCATGAAGGATTCAACAGAATGTTGCTCCTTCCTTTGCTCGTTTGGAAGTCCTGCATGGTTCATAGCATGAGAAATTTGTGTGATCATGGTTATAAGATTTTTCATTCCAGCTCCCATAACTTTTGGTTTCTCAGGGGGAAAATCATTACATTTCCCATCAAATTCAGCATTAACACGGTTCCTTCGTGTTCCAGCCATTGACTAAAACCAATAAGCTTAGTGTGAGAAACACTAATCATAATAGGAAAACCACATATTAAAGAATAAAATTTTACACTTAAGGTCTTATCATAGGTTATTCATGGCCATTTCTAAAACACTAATATTGTGTTATATTCTTAGACATATCCTTAGGGTTCTTACTAGGGCTTTCACATCCTAGATTCCAAAGGTTGAGTATACGTTTCCTCTGATACGAAATATAACGACCCATACTCTACATACATTGTTTTTACTTGAAAATTGAAGCATACTTATTACAATATATAACAAAACCTTGAAATTACTGTATAGGTATAGTGTCTTTAGAAACAGGGAAACATAAACAACTGGTTTATAAATAATATACGTTTTCTCCCATTTATTTCATCATTTATAGTGTCCCTTTTTGGAATATCCTACTTAATATCCTTCTTCCTGACCTGGGGAAAATAAAACATACAAAAGGGTGAGCTCAAATGCTCAGTAAGGGTAAACAAAAGAAATATCAATCATATCAGATTCATATGAACATGTCATTTTGAAAATCTTAACCTGCAAAAGAGATCACAATATCATGTCATGGGATAAATCATAGTAATGAAAAGTAATCCCAAATAATCATAACTCAAAACATGAAACATTGTGGCATACACAAATAATCATAGAAAATAATTTCATATTAGTCAAGCCTCATTGCCAAGACCATCATAGCGGACAATGTCCATTACTGAACAGAGTTCACTCTTCGTTTCAGTCCTATTTCACTGAACCAGATTAACCTTCCATTCCAGCCATGTCTATCTCATGAGATATAAATCTTTCCCCAATGAATTAGTGGGAGATATAGGTCCACCTATCTAATAATGAAATCATTATTTCATGTGCCACAAAATAAACACAAATAATCCATCATAACATAACCCATGCAATAAAAATGGGATTCTTAAATATCATGCCATCATAACATAATCCATATTAGATAAAAGGACATAATAAAATTAATTCCATCATAACATAATAATGTCAATGTAAAAATAGGGATAGAAACAGAACCCTATATTATCTTATATGGAAAATAATTTTGATAAAACACTTGAACTCCATTCTTGAGGAAAATATCCTTTCTACATCAAAAACATTTTTCCTTTCTTAACATGTCATACAATTTTAATCTAAAATAAGTTGATTAAAAATAAACTTTATAACTTTTAAAAGAAGCTTCATGGAAATAATTTTCTATTAAATCATAAAAAAATCCATTCATGCCGTATAAGTTAAAAAAACATTCTTCTCGTACTAAGGCCAGAAAAGTCAAAAAGTACCTCGTACTAAAAACGACAAAAGATTCCATTAATATATTTTACTAAAAAATCACTAATGTGTAAAATTGGATTTATAAAATTGTAGGAGGATAGGAATAATATTACATATTGATGAAACATGGATGTGTATGATAAATATTCCCCAGTAAATTCGGAAGTATAAACAATCTCGGATAAAAATGAGATTGCGAGATTTTCCCTTACCTTAGGTCTGATAAGCTTTGTACATGTCTGAACCTCCTGTATAAGGATTTAAATAATGTAATTGAAGTATTCCAGAATCGTACTAATTGTTACGATATCATATATGGTCATATTATTAGCTTCTTATTAGTAATATTTCATTGCTACTTGTTATTCAGGTGTTTATTGCTTTATGTTCTTATGTGTGTTTTATCGAATATATTCTTATTATTATTTTTAGGTTATAGATACCTCATTTACAGAATGTTATTAGTGTAATATATATCATATTTACTCATTCAATTCATTTATATAATCATTATTCAATGAAGATCATGTAGAACGAGTCGCATCACATCGTGGAGATGGTAGGCCGTATGTACGCACGAGCGATGATATCGTTCCCACGATCGTGGAATTGTATTGAAGTGTATGTATACTATTTTAGAATAAATATAAATTTAAAATAATCATATATAGTTATTATTCTCACCATTATACCCATCCATGTAAGGTGGTGGTGGAAAACAGATTACACCACGGTGTAGAGACGATATTCCGTACGTACGCACGCGTCGTGATTTCATTTTCTGTAGGATGGATAGAAGGTTAAATAGGGATGTTTCATATTTATAATAAAATATCAGTATATTAGTGATACTGATGTTATTAATTCATAATTAAACAACTAAAGAAGAAGAATTAGAAGAAGAAATAAATTTGAATGAATTGGTAACATATATTACCTCTTCTGCGACATGCCCCTTGGAAACCATCTATTAGGGCACTAAGATTGGTCATTGAAGAAGAACAATACCTCTAGGATGTTTTTAAGAAAGTGGATAAGAGAAATTGGCAGGGGTTGGATGAGCTTTAAGGCTCAATGTGGTGTGAGGAGGAGAGGGACGAGGTTCTCTTTTATAATGGAGGAGAGGGCCACCTATGGAATTATAAGAAATATTAATTTATAATAAATTACAACCCAACTAAAAAACCTCAAAAAATGACTCAAATCTGATTCTTAGATGATATAGGGTTGTAATCTCATCAGCCAATAAAATTTAGAAAAGTTTGGAATTTATTTTAAACATTATAAACATGATTTATCAATTTTATTTTATTTGAGGTAATAATATTCTAAATTTTGAATCATTACAAATATTTACTTATATGTTTTAAATTTTACATAATTGTATACTTTATTACATTTTAGACCATATAAATTTTAATCTAATTTTTTTTAAATATTTTTGTGATTTTTACACAATTTTATAATATGTAATTTCTATAAATTAACAATTGTTTAAATTTTCACACTATTCATTTATTTAAGTTTAAATAAAATATATACAGAAGATATGTTCGAACTAAAATATTTAATAGATTCAGTAACATGACATTTTTATCTAGAATATTATTGGTTCACATTAAATAGTTCATATAATATTTATTTTAATACTTTTAAAATCATTTATTTGATATTTCAATCAATAAAATAATTTAAACATCACAATTGTGTCATATTTAATGATACTTATTTAATCCCTAAATATTATAAATAATTTCACATTATGTAGATAATTTTATTATCTTTCCGGATACTATTCATGTTCGCGGTTTCATGAATTTTATCACTAAATTAAAATTATTATACATATAATATTTAAGAGAGTGACATGTTGTCACTTTCTTTGGTCTTAATAATAATTAAATTATCTTAATGGTCAAAAGTCCATAAAATGAATTTATTCTGACCCTTAGGTCTTAAGGGTCGACTTTTAGTCATCCAATATAATTTTGGAAGGTTTTAGTGTAATTTTATAATCTTATTTTTACACTTAATTACCCAATTTACCTTTAACTGCAGTAAATAATAATTATCGTATTTACTATTCATAATTTAAAAAAATAAAAGTAACCTATTAACATAATTTGGACCCAATGATTCTAAACAAGGAATCAATTTTTCAAAATTCAAAACACAAAAGTTTCATTAATTAATTTAGAATTAATCCCGTTGTTAGGAAAACGGGTTTTAAAAGTTAAAATATTGCCAAAGATTGAAATGTTTTTACCTATGAATTAAATGTAAAATTAATGCTAATGAAATACATTATATTAAATGGTAAAAATATATTCTATTTATAATTTAAAACCATTCCATATTATAATATATCCATATAAATTATTGCGATGAAAAAAGTTTTTTTTAATTAAAATATAGCGTGTTTTTACTATTCATCAAAATATGAAAGTTACCAGAATAATATGAAAAATTTATCCAAAGTAAATTTTTATATCCTGATTCCAAAGAAAAATTTTATTTTGTAAAATTTAACTTGTAAACATGTCAAAAACTAGATTTAATGTTGGTGCGCCATCAAAAGGCGGCAAAACTATATTTTTGGAAAAATATTTATTTTACTCGAAAAATTTATTTTGTTTTCATACCTTGTTCTAGAAAATATGTAAGATGAATAATAATGTTATAAAATTTAAAATTCAGTTAATAATATTCATTACGGCTAGTTTATAATATTATAATAATGTATTGTTGTTTACTGAAACTCGGTATTGCGTACTACACACGCTATCGAGGAAGGTCGCAATTGCGTGTAATGCAAGCCAAGCTAGTGTTGTGTGCAGTAAAAGATTCCATTAATGTTTCTTATAACATAAGTCATAAAAAATACCTCTCATATAATATCATGGTGTTACAAGCTCACCCAATTGAGAGGACTTATCGAGAAAATATTCAGGTATCTTCGTTTTCTGATTTTATTATGGTATGTCACACCCAAAAAATTTTTATGGGTATTTCGTAAATTAAAATTAAATTGGTTATTACATTAGAAATATTTTATATAAATTTTTCTTATGTTATTTTCAGAGGTGTGGTGCATGTCTTCGATAGATTGTTTGTCAAGGTTTTTATTACACGATGGTGATTAGTGTGTTTTTAGTGGTTATTTTTTGTTGAATAAAATTTGACTCTAATTTGACATTGTTTAATATAAATATTTATAATTTTATTATAATTAATTTTTGGGCTTGTTTCATGAGTTAAGTGTTCAATTATCAACATTTTATGCGTATACCTTGGATGGGGCTTGATGTTCTTAGGAAAAGCTGTTTTCTTTTACAATTAAATGAGAAAATCTACAAAATGAGTTATGTTTACCTCATAGTAGCCCTATCTATTTTATGAATTTTTCTACGATGCATGGGATGTGAAGTCATGACACTATATCGATTTACTTGTTTAAATTAAATTTTTTAATGATTAAATAATTTTATAATTAAATTCATTTTCCTTGAACATAATAATATTCCATGTCCATGCATGGACATGTGCACTAGATTTAAGTTGCGGTCTTCAATGGATGATTCCATAACTTTTATCTACCTTGGAACATTTATAACATTTAATAGGGTTCAAATTAAATAATGTGAGATGATCTTTAGTTAGTGGCCCTAGATTAAGTGCCCATGGACCTTTGTTATGGAGGAATGTGATGAGTTAGTATTGGTTTCCCATAGTGGATCATAGAATGAACATGGGTTGGGTTAGTATCTGATGTTGAGTAACCATGGAATTTGTTATAGACTTCATACTATAACATCATTGGGTTTAATATGTGGTATACCCTGGATGGACTATGGGGGTTATCATTGATTATGACTTGATGAGGGATATGTTATTGTTGATGCTCTTTTCCGTCACAGATTTTAACAGATGAAAAGGGAGAAAACCATAGTCCAAAGTGATCCATCCTTTGAAGAAACATCAAAAATTGACAAAGGCATCAACAAGGATTTTCTTCAGCATGGGCCGGACAGGATTCATCATGGTTGCGCAGGTATACCTGCACACCACATATGGGCGCGCATGTGACCTGCACACCCTATCTGTTTTTTGCCGAAGGTCTTCAGCGGCCTATAAACACCCCTTGTGGGCCCCCCATTTTAGAGATGGAAAAATTACAAAACTCATATTCAAGCTCTCGGTGCCCTAGTCTCTTATGGAAGTATTTCGAACACTTTTAAGGTAATTTCTTACCTAGAATGGAAGATCTAAAAAGGGGAAACAAGGCCTAAGTGTGGAAATTCATCAACACCAGCGTGCCTAGGTGTCTAAACCCTCAAGGGAAGTAGACACACCTGCGCGTCGCTTTATCGCTTCCCCAGAACATGTGCTCCTTTATTATGGAATCCCCTAGGGATAACACTAAGGGCTTGATCCAAGCCTCACCCAAGTATTATCCCATGGGTTGAACATCGCGCAGGTACCTATGTGTCGCGCAGGTATACCTGTGCGACCAGGACCTGCGCGCCCACACAAGACATTCGCGCCTATTTCTTTTTGGATGCCCCTCCTGTCTATTTACCTCTTTTATTCAAATTCACCTTTCCTGTTCATTATTTAGTCTTCAAGACACTTTTCAAAGCCATTTATGGCATGTGTCCTTGATTGGATTCCTTATCTTAAAGTAATTATGTGTAACATCTCCCAAAACCTAGTGATTTACATATCTTTATGTCACTAAGGTAAGAGATTTCATTCATTAAACCTCATCTTTTAAGATGAGAGGATCTTTAACCTGGGCCTCCTTTTCAAGAGTAAGCCCCAGTCCAAGTTCTCTTAACCTGGGCATTCTCCTTTACTGTAATCCTCAAGTCCCATATTCATGGGCCTCCATCTCAGGAGTAAGTCCCAATCTAAAATTCTAAATTACCTTAACCTGGGCCTCCTCCATATGAGTAAGCCCAATTCTCAAATCCCTTAACATGGGCATCCTTCTCAGAAGTAATCCCCAGTCATAATTTCTCTTAACCAATTTTAATTTACTTTTGATTTGGACTTCCTTCTAAGGAATAAAACCCAAATCATAAGATGCCTCTAATTTGGGAATCCTTCTCAGGATTAAGTCATATGTTATGTATCCAAATCTACACAAATCACATATACCTTTATAGACCCTGTTCTCGGGTTTCTACCTTAAAGTAAATCCTAATCTTCATCTATTTGGGCTGTCATACATACATAAGCCCCACATCATTTCTTATTATGGCACAATTGTTAGGTTTTACCAAAAACTATTGTTTCTCACACCGAGAATGACTCACCTGAGCTTAGGGTGTAAAAGTAATTATGAAATCATTCTTTGAGCCATCAATCATACATAATCCTCATACTTCTTTACTCGAACTACATGGGTTCTGATTCCATTAAAAAAAGGATACGTAGGTAGCCCATCTGTGGGTACGATCCCAACTCTGAAGTAATCTATGTCCTTATGAATGACAATAAACTTCATGTGCCCTACTGAGTGGCTTTGAAGCCAGTATGGTTATCATAATGACCAAGAGGTTTCTATATAATGTGTCGAAGGATACCATTGACTATGAATCTCTAAAAAAATACATATGATTCTCTATCGATGAAGAAACTCGAATATATATAAAAGATTCTATAAATCTCCTACATACTAATCATTGATTTTCAGATCTAAAGGAAAGATCAGTTTTCATACTTGGTGATTTAATAAGGATTCAAAAACATAACTGAAATATATAAATAGAGTCCGGGAGTAGAAAATAATTCCCCTAAAAAGTTGTGATGAGTCCGACCTCGCATTCTCTCGACCAATGAAAATTATTAAGACTTATCAGTTCACAACTAATGAGCACCTACCTTTGGAAAGTAGGTACTAATGGATATAGAATCATTGGATGTTTTCAGTTTTATGAACAAACCTGATATAAACCGCTTGGAATGTTTGAACCTTAAACAATATAGGTCATCCCCATTTCCAGAGGAAACAAAAAATGGTGAACCTGATGTGAATCCTTAACCAAGTTAAAAGTGATGTTTTACTTATTTGTTATGCCCCTATTTAAACTCAATGAGAGGGCAAAAAAAACAACCAATAACATATGTGCTCATCCAAAAGATGTAGTGGCCAGACTTATCTTGATTACGTCTGTTATATCAAACACACACTCTTTTCTAAGATCTTCTCCATTACAGAAATGGCTTCTCTTAAGTTCACACCTGTTAATACCTCTGTTGTGAATGCCTATACTGCTACTCCTGCTGTATTGTCATCCGCTCTGAGGACGACATCACCTAATCAGGATATTCAACACTGGATATCCAATGCGCTGGTTATGGAATACTGTCAAAATGACACTATTCTGACTCTAGAGGCCGCTCGACATGCCCTCCAAATCAATAATTCACCCTGGTTGTCCAAACAGTTACAACCAGTGATCAAGAAATAGGTGGTACCAACCACCATCTCCAACTGTTTCAGGTCGTTATCCCCAGAATGCAATCATCAATCCCTCCAATATTCTGTGTAGGTGAATGAGAAGGTCCCTTAGGGCCATAATTCAAAGAGACATGTGTCCTTCCCAAGGGCTCCCATCAACATTCGCCGCCATAATTGTGCGGAAGTGCACCGTCAACATGATGAGGGTGTCGTCTTCAGGTGTTCAGCTCAAGTTCCTCGAACCTGAGCAGACAAGATGGACCACCAGAGGCAACGACAGGTCAAGAATGAGCAGGTTCTTATCTCTTCCAAATCTGGAGAAGTCCACCAACCTAACTTGGTGGAATGGAACGATCGGGCACACACACCCATCCGTTTTAATTCCACTGTCCAGAAGACTCATCTGGAAGCAACATGCCAATCCCCCTAGACAATTCTGGCGGAGTACTATAGACAGGAACATACACCTGTTTGTAAATCATTAGCTAGTCAGCTGGCTCGTCTGACTACATACGATGAATCCCTCCAACCTAATGTGTTGACAACTGGTAAAAATGCACATGCACCTGATTACACTCATCAATCCTACCAGTAGCCATATCTTTCAATATTGAAGGAAGCTCGTCAACCACATTCAGTGGAGTAAAATCAGCAGGCACATACAATTGCTAGTATTGATCAAGCCTACCAACATTCTCATTTGGTAGCACCCGGAGAAGTCAGTCAGAAATCTCCAGCGATAAAAAGGAGGCAGACTCAACTCTTTTCCCCCACACTTGAGTACTATCAGAATTCACTGACAGGAAAAGGAGGGCAGGAGTAGTAATACACACCCACTCCAAGCACAAAATGGACGTATATCCCCGTTTCGACAGCTGAAGTCACCAAGAATATTATGTCAATGGTGAAAGAGTCGAAGAAAATCCCTGCTCATATTCTGGAGGCCTGTCAGAATATTATAATAGCTTCACCAGCATCTCAGGGAAAGACACATAAATCTATCCCTACCAATGGAGTGACAAATCAGCATATCACTCTGAAATAGACACACAACTCTGTTCTAGTCCAAGAGGGCTTTCGGGGCGTACTCCCCTATATCATACAGACAACCAAGTCAGGCACATACATCTGATTTGAGTGGAGATAATCAGCCTAACCTGATCATTTCTCCGGATCAGGCACATACATCTACCCATAATAACCACTTTCGTTAACAAGTGGTTCCCATAGTGAGTAAGATGGCATCTAAGAAGAATACCCACCCAACAAAGTCATGAAATCAAGAGCCAATTTGAAATAAGGCATTGCTTGATGCTAGAGTTCTTGAAGCCCTCAGACAACTATCTTTTGGAACTCATGATTCTACTCCCTAATTTCCCAACAGTGGGAACATTAATTCCGAAGGTCTTCATTAGACACTTCCTCATGAAGGCTTGATTCACAACAATTCAGTCGATCTTGAAGTATCGTCTTCAGATGAGAGCCACAAGAACCCTCTATGTATCTAGAAGATCAAGGAGAAGAAGGTTTCATCTTTTGATGTAACCCACCATGGTGGTCCTCCCCATGATGATGAATTTAGCTGCGAAATTCCTCTCCACAGTTTTAATTCACATTGCCTGGAAAATGCTCCAATGGACAATGTAGTGACAATAAAGCCCTCTTATCCTGAGGCACTTGCAAATGCGAGACCAGTATTGTCTGATGCTTTACCATTAGCAAGTGAAATACTTCTTGAATCAGAAGATAGCCTGGGGTGTAGGTCATTCTCCTAACCACCCTTGGGTCGTTAATCTTCTAGTTTGATCATTTAATTCTCTAACAATCTTGATGAATACGATGAAACAACAAGGAAGCACCAGCTCTGGTCTAATCAGGTAGAAGAATCTTTATCAAAAGACAAATAGGAAGTGCTGAATATGAGAAAAAAACTAGAAAAAGGAGAAGTGCCAGTAATTTACTAGCCTTTGGCTGACTCTCAGTATGACATTCCAGAGATGTTGACTGAAGATGGAATTCATGATATTCATCTCAACATATGGGAAAAACGTTGTCAATTGAGAAATAATATATTATCTTATGATGAATATGAAAATCAGGTCAAGATAATAGAAGGGTTACAATAGTAAATTTACTTGGCATCTCTCTCAGTTTCTCGATATCCGATGGCTGAAAAGCAAGAGAGAGACCTTCACCGTTCATGCCTTGGCGCACTAAGAAGATTGTTCCAGTTAATTTTCAATGCCCCATCTGGTATTCATATCAGGGGATGGGGTTCTTATGGAGAACTACATTTGAATTTACTCTCTAGTCAGCAAAGCCTGCCCAAAATGGTCTCATGCAATGTTATTGCCTATAGCCGCCCACAACCAATTGGCTTTATTTGTAATAAAAGGCATGCTCAAGAACACGCCTCAACTAGTTTTTCTCAAAGTCAAGAATATAGAGAACACATTTTTGAATTACTCCAACATCTAGAAAATGAGAATATTGAATATGCTTCTCGTTTAGAGAAAGCACATCATCAAGTGACAGAAGTGTCAGAAACCACCCGCATTCATTTGATCTAGGTGATAAAAGTGGATGCAGGTTGATGCATTCAGCCAATTTCTGGACTAAAGCCTGCACGATCAAGAGAGAATTCAAGAAAGTCTTAGATATAGCATGTCAATAACCACCCCAGCTTTCGAGACTGTTGACTCTTTTACCCCAGCCCTCAGAATCAACAAATAGGATTCGAGGAGTTGAGAAGGAACAACAGGAACAGCCCCAGTCCACTGGACTGGGGACTTTTCAAATCCTCAATCTCTTCCTCAAAGAAAGTCAGTCTTCTCTCGATTAGGGAAGAAGCCCCAAAAAGAACGAAGAGCCAAATTATCAGGAGATTCTCTCAAAATTACGGTTCATAAAGAAGTTCCTGATGGATCAAATCAACAATAGGCAATGTCTTATCAGGGACATGGAAGAAGAAAATATCGTTGAAATGACGATAGAAGGGATGCAATGAATTATGCATCAATTAATGCCATCAATGTCGTTTTTTCAGATCCTCCAGAACATGAGGCTCACTCAGAGGGATCACATGAAGAGGTTCCGGCTAAAGAAATTGTACGCATAGACACACATGAAGAAGGTGTGTGTACACGAAATCAAAGGCATACCTAGAATCTAGGAAATCCTTCAAGTAACCAACTTCCCCCTCTTCGAAAGGATTCAAACAAAGGGAATGGAAAGAATAAAGTTGCATACCCTTCCTCTGGAGACGGCCAATTACTCTCACTAGAGTATATATTTTCACAACAGGAGGAAGAAATGAAGGAATTGAGGAGGTTGAATGCAGCACTACTTCAGGGTAGTCTTCCTCTTAACCATGCTGGAGTCAGTGATCCAGGAGAATGTGTTACGGCTACTGAGATGGATAAAGAATAACCTCCTTTATTAGTACACCCTCGTTGGTCTAATCGTACGGGTCAGGTGAAACTAAAATCGGCGGAACTACCATCAGTTGCAGTACCAGCCACCACACCTATCCTAGCTCCTGTCATTGCACCTGTTCAGGTCCAAGTTCAACCGGATGTTTCTCAAAAGTTAATAACTACTATTGGGTCATTAACAACTCAGTTAGAAGCTATGGGGGAAAAATATCTCAAATTCAACCATAAAAGAGAGCTTACCCTGAATGGGTTGATGCAATTATGCCCCTATAAATTTTTTTTGAAGTACCACTTTCCCATTCTTTATTGGTTCAGGAGACCCGGAGCAACACTTAACACATTTTGTTTCTCATTGTGATCCTATGATGGGAACCCCTCTGCAATAGAAAGTAGTTAAGCTCTGGTGTTTTATATATTCATTACAAGGGTCTGCTTTTTTGGTACACAAGCTTGCAATCCCAGTCAATTACCAGATGGGATGTTCTCCGTCAATGATTTCTTCTCCAATTTAGCTCAACTTTTCCAAAGACAATAGTTTTTGATCTTACAAATTGTAAGAAAAGGGAAAATGAAAGGGTTTCAGATTTCAATGCTCACTAGAAGAGATTAACATATTCCTTAATCTTAGCACTCCCTCAAGAAGAATTTTAGCCAATCTGTGTGGAAAATTTGCGTGATGAATTGCACACACTATTGATCCCTGTAAAATACACAAGTGGGTTTCAAGACCTTACATCAATAGCTCAGAAGATTAAAGACTCTCCTATGAAGACTAAGGATAAAGCTCGTGTAATTCCATCATCTCTATGAAAAAGAATGGGTAAATGAGAGACTGCTACAGTTACACTTAAACAAGCGACTGTACCTACTTCTACTTCAAAACCTTCATCTTATTGAAGGGATCCGCCTCCCGAGTGTCAATAGCAGAGGCTGTTTTATCAAGATGATCAAAGAGATCAATGATGGAAACAATTTGAGGATCTGAAGAGAAAAGTTTATTTTTTCTGAAATGAAAAAGTTCCTGGCTACTTCATTTCGGATCTGGAAAATAATTAGGTTCAATTGGCAAGGCCCAAATGGACGAACAAGGAAGGTGATGAAGATCATCCCAACTATTTCCCAATTCATCAGATGTTGGGGGATCCCATTCAGGAGTTTTTCATATTCAAGGTCCTCCTGAAAAAAAAGGTTGACTCGGGACAAGTCAAATTTAAAGGTTCTTCATCTTAGGTTGCAGGTGTTACTACTACAGATTTAGAGGAAGAAGGCGACTGAAAAGAAGTCATGAGCAAAAATGTGTAGAAATATGATGATTGGATGGTCCGAAAGATGATCAACCGAACTCATACCATTTAGCGAACACAATTAAAGAAACCAATTTTGTCTTCTGCTATGAATTCCAAAACAAAACCTTCTTCATCAAAAGAAAAATCCTCAATGGGGAGGCATAATTCAAATAAATAAGAGAAATCCAAAGAAGATGAGGTCGTGTAAAAGCTCAAGTTGTCTTTGACTATGGCAGATTTTATGCCATCTACTTCGAAGAAATGGGCATCATTCCACCAAACGGCACTGCCTAAACTGGCTAATAAGGCAGAGTCTTCATCATACAAAGAATTGATTTTTGGTTCTGTAAATATGATTCACTTAACAGATCCTTATGCCAGTCGCAGTTTTGATTTTGATGAGCCTGAGTTCCCTATATAAAACAGAGGAATTAGAGGGAGTTCCAGAGGTTTGGGATACAGAGGAAGATCTTTATATCCTAGAAGCCACTATTCCAATTCTACCCCTTCTAGAACAGTATCTCGTGGTAGATCCCTTCAGCGGGCTCAACAAGAACAAACAAATTCTTCCACCAATAACAGATTCAGTCATGGCACAATTATTCTTGAGGATCGGTTAGAGGTTCCACCTTCATCCTCTCAACAATTAAATAGAACTTTTCGGTCTAATGTTCCAAATCCATGAGTATTTCCAACTCCTACCCCAATACAGGAAGCATATACATCCAAAGTTTCAACTTCTAAGGAACCTGCGAAACTACATGTTCCTATTGGGAAACACAGAACTTTGGATCAAAAGTATGATGTGTTGAAACAGCTGGCCCATGTACCGGCCATGTTATAAATTCTGGATGCCTTGAATCTTTCAAAGGATCTTTCAGAGTCACTCATCGAGGCATTTTCAAGTCATTAGGAGTTTGAAACTGAAATTGATGAAGCTGAATTCTACCAAGTAGAGAATAATCCTGCAGAATGCCATGCAGTGATATCTATTATAGATAAAGATGATGATGATGTTGTGCATTGACATATTATACCTTTTTAATTATCTTGAAAGGCAATGGTGTAGACATCTGAAGAGCTTTCATTGATAATGGTTCAGGATTCAACCTCATCCCCATTCGTAATCTTCGTCGATTGGGCCTCACATAATCTGATTTATCTCTTTCTACATTGATGTTGCAAGGGTATGATAAAAATGAACAAGAACCACTGGGGGAGATTACACTTAGAAATAAGTTTGGGGACCCTGTATCCAATTCATATTACATGGTTTTTGATCATGATACATCCATCAATATTTTTCTTGGTAGACCTTGGATACATCAACATGCGGGCATCCCTTCATCATACCACCAGTGTCTCAAATATTGTTTCAATTGTAAAATTGGGACATTGTATGGTGATAATACCCCATTCAAGAAATGTGAATCAAAATAAATTGAGGGAGAATTCTATAACATGAAGGGTAAGGAGAAATCCACAACATGGGAGGTTACCAAGGTTAATGCGCCATTTGGTTTGGAAAATATTCCAGTAAATCCATTTACACACGTGAGTACATATTATGTGTTGCCTGTCAGTAAAAATGATATGATAGAACCAAATAAAAATTCTCTTATGGAAACTTCCATAATGTCAATTATGGCAATTAAGCTAGACAACATGGGAGAAATTGGTGACTCACCAAGCAATGATGACAGCTCAAATGGAGATGTATTCATTTCATCCACTGAAATCTATAAAGTCTATACTTCTCCAACCAGGACCAAAGAAGTTATTTCAATGTCAGAGGTGAATGATGATGTCGATTCTCAATCCATAATCTCCTCTTTATTACCCAAGGAAGACCCTTCATCATCAATAGAGTCAGAAATGGAAGCCTCTTTTTCAAGATGTTCACATTTTAACATCTCTCTTGATTCTAGAAATTCTACTTCATCATCTACTATGCAAGTAGAAACAAAGGAAATTATACATGAAGAAGAAAAAGAGGAAGATCTCAGAGATGCTCCTCCAGCTTTTGAAGAGGTTATCTCTACCACTGTGGATGAACTCAGAGAAATAAATCTGGGTACAAAAGAAGATCCACGTCCCACTTTAATTAGTTTTTCCAAGACTCTTGAAGAGTAGGAAATGTATATTTCATTTTTGATGCAAAATCGAGATATATTTTCTTGGAATTATACAGAGATGCTAGGGCTTGATCCTGATGTTGCTACTCATCGTTTGGGTTTTCCAGAAGAACATCGAGGATTCAAGCAAGCCACAAGAAGAACACACCCAACATATGCTTCCAAAATTGAAGCTGAAGTGGATAATCTTATCAAAGCTAACTTCATCAGAGAAGTTCAATATCCCAAGTGGATAGCTAATTTGTCCCTTTGAAAAAGAAGAATGGAAAAATTAGAGTTGGCATTGATTTCATAGATCTTAATCAGCATTGTCCTAAGGATGGTTTTCCAATTCCGATTACAGATCTCTTAATTGATGCAACAGCTAGCTATGAAGCACTTTCCTTCATGGATGGATATTCTAGGTGTAATAAAATCTGAATAGTTCCAGATGATGAAGAATCTACATCATTCAGTGCTCCTCAGGGTGTGTTTTGCTATCGGGTAATGCCCTTTGGCCTTAAGAATGCAGGGACAACATATCAATGTGCCAAGCATCGTATCGTCAAACCCCTTTTAGGGAAGTTTGTTGAATGTTATGTGGACGATTTGGTGGTTAAATCCAGGCAATGTTCTAATCACTTGGATGATTTGGAAGTCATATTCCATGAACGTCAGCAACAGAATTTGAAGATGAACCCCTTAAAATGTTCTTTTGGGGTAACCTCAGGAATATTTTCTCAGCTTTGTGGTATGCCATCGTGGTATTGAAGTCGATATTGAGAATACAATGTCAGTCCATGGTATGTAACCTCCTCTAAATTTGAAATAATAGAGAAGAATTACAGGAAACTTAGCCTATATTCGGCGTTTCATCGCCAATTTGGCAGGAAAAAGTTTACCCTTCACCAAATTGATGAAGAAGGGAGTTACATAATAGTATACTGGAGAATGTCAAGAAGAATTCGATATTCTCAAGAAATATCTCTTGAGTCCACCGGTATTAATGCCACTTGTTGAAGGAAGGCCACTTATCCTTTATGTGACAGCTTTAGAGCGATCATTGGGTGCCTTCCTTGCCCAGAAGAATGATGTTGGGAATGAAAACAACCTCTACTATCTTAGTCATACTATGCTTGAAGTAGAAACCCAATATTCAAGTATTGAGAAGTGTAACCTAGAATTAATATTTGAAGTTCAGAAGGTGAGACACTACCTGCAACATCATGAGGTCCAATTGGTATCTCGCAATAACCCACTCAAATTCATCCCTAGTTGTCCAATTCTTACAGGACATCTGGAAAAGTGGGTGGTTATTTTGCAGCAATTTGATATCCAGTATGTGTCTCAAAAGGAAATAAAGGGATAAGCTCTGGATGATTTCCTTACTGAACATCCTTCAGTAGAAGATTCATCTTTAGATATTGAACTACCTGAAGAAGAGGTCTTTTATATTAAAGATAATCTTCAAACATGGGAAATGTACTTTGATGGTGTTTCCAGAAGTCCAACAAGGAAGATAATAGAGGATACTAAATTCAACAAAGTTGGGTTAGGAGTTGTTCTCATTTCCCTAGAAAAGGCTGTGGTACCTTATTCATTCTTATTGTTGGAAGGCGGTACCAACAATGAAGAGGAATACCAATCTCTCATCGCCGACTTGGAGTTGGTTCTTCAAGCACATGTGAATCACTTAAAGGTGAAAGGTGATTTAGACATGGTAATAAAACAAGTCAATGGGGATTATTCCATCTAAAAAGAAGATTAAATCCCTTTTTATGATTACGTTAGAGAGTTAATGGCGGAATTTCCTACGAAACCGACATTTTCTTATGTCACACGGTCACAAAATGCTCAAGCTGATGCATTGGCTAATATAGCCACAACTCTGGAAAATCCAAATCGGGAAGAAAAAACCATCAGTATTGCCCACGATCATAGAATTTCACCTTATTTTCAAACCAGAACAGAAGAAATCAATGAAATTAGTCCCATATCTGAACCATATGGTCATACTATAGGATGGATGACACCTATCAGGGAATACCTTCAAATTGGAACACTTCCACCTGATAGAGCCAGGAAAGAACAAATCAGGCAACGTGAGGTCAATTTTACTCATTATGACAGCCCATATCACCTAGATAAATGTCTCTACAAGCGTGGTTTTGATGGATTTCTTTTCAGATGCATTGATGGTGAAGAGACAATGGCTGTCATGAAAGAAGAGCATGCAGGAGTCTGTGGTTCCCACAAGTCTGGACATAGACTATTTGATCAAATTTGATGGGTTGGACACTTTTGGCCTTCAATGAAACAATATTTTCATGATTTCACAAAGAAGTTTCATTCATGCTATGTAAATGCCAAATTCATTCATTAGCCCCCAGATTTTCTTCATAGAGCTAAATACTAGTGTCCATTTGCCACATGGGGAATGTATGTGGTGGGACCTTATCCTTCAGCTACTTCCATGAAATTTAATTATATTCTTACTGCTACTAACTTCTTTTCCAAATGGGCAGAGGTAATACCTCTCAAGGAATATAGTTCTAAAAGCATTGTTAGCTTCATCAAGTCTAACATCGTCACCAGATTTGGTGTCCCTCTTACCATATTGATGGACAATGGCACCAACTTCTGTTCATCGGAGGTAAAGAGGTTATATCAAGAATACAACATCAAATCTAATCATTCATCTCAGTATCATGTAGCAAAAAATGGCCATATAAAATCCTTCAACAAGACTCTTTCAAACAAACTGCAAAAGATAGTGGATTAAGATAAGAAGTCATGGCCTGATAAACTCTTTCATGATTTATTGCCTTATCGAACCACCACCCGCACTGCAATGCGGCCAACTCTATATTCATTGGTATATAGAACAAAAGAAGTCTTTCCCATTGATGTTGAATTACATTCACTCAGAGTAGCCATTTGTGATCAGTCATCTACAGATAAACAACCTCAAAAGCGATTGGATGAATTGTAACAATTAGATCAGAAAAGATTGTGCGCCCTACACCTCTTGGAAGTCTAGTAGAATCGAATAGCACGAGCTTTGACAAAAAAAGTTCGTCTTCATTCATTCATTTAGGGAGAATTGGTATTGTTTCTCAGAACTCCAATGACACCAGGAAAGAAACCTCCGAAGCTTTAACCAAAATGGGAACAACCTTACTCAATACATATGGTCTACTCCAATGGAGATTATTCTTTAATCTCAATGGATGGAGAACTCATCACGACTCCAACCAATGCCAGATTTTTGAAGAAGTATTTTTTGTAACACAAATACACCATCATCCAACATAACGTTAAACTGTATTGTCCTTGCTGCAAGACTTTAAACTGCATAGTCCCTTTTTTCCAACATGACCTTAAACTGCACCATCGTCGGGTTATGCATATGACCATAAACTATTCGCACCATCGTCCAACATGACGTTAAACTATGAAAAAGTCCCTAATACGTCCTATATGACGTTAAACGGTATCTTATACTTACTACATGACATTAAACTACACAGTCCGCCTTTCATCCAACATGACGTTAAGCTGTATTGTCCCCATCATATTAGCTACATGACACTAAACTGTACATCACCCTTATTGTCCAACATGACGCAAAATTGTGTTCACGTCCAACATGACGTTAAACTATGTTCCTAAATTCATCCAACATGATGTAAAACTGAAAAAAGTCCCTTAATACGTCCAGCATGACGTTAAACTATATTTTTCCCTAATACATGACATTAAACTATGCAACACTAATAGTCATCACTGCAAGACTTTAAACTGCATAGTCCCTACATATTTCATAAATGACAATAAATTGTGTATCGTTAAGGTTGTTACAACCTCTTGTTTCTCACACCGAGTATGACTCATGTGAGCTTAGAGTAAACCTCAACCATAACACCCTCTCTGGGTCGCTAACCATGCGTAATTCCCAACACCATTTTTATGTCATTGTTCTCAAAAACAACTTGATCACCAATTCATTATTCAATTAAACTACGCGGACATTGATTCTTGCCTTCTAGGCTTGGTACGTAGGCAAACACCTGAGGTTCAATCCCAAAACCAATATCTTCACATCGATTCACCTCCATCTCATAGGATGCTGATTCGTGAAGCCACCCGCAGAATCATTATTTACATTCATATCCAATCATGTTATATTCCAAAGACTACGTGCATACATGGCATTGCCCGAACCTTTTATCTTGGGTCAAACCATCATTGTAATAATGTCCCCTTCCAACCTTCTTATGTATGAACCCAATCTATAGAGAGGGTTTTTCTAGAACTACATGTCCTTGATTCCCATCCTTATGGGATACGTAGAAACATTCAATCATCCCTCGAATCCCGCCCCAAGTATTTGGGCCTAACCCCAAATTTTACTTTCAATACCCTGGCAGAAAAGTTCCCTTATGAAAACACACACTGTGTACTCCTTATAATGGTCCGAGTTCTATGACCCTAAACTAAGATCTCATACTCTCTCATCCCACATGAAATTAAATTTTATTTCAAGAACTACGTATGGCTTGATTCCCATACTTATGGGATACGTAGTGAAGTCCAGCATCTCAATTCAGGACCCAACCACAACATGATTATCGTTAGCATTGGTCTGTGTATCTCTACATGCATTGAACAATGACCATTTTTATGTGTCATACTACTAAACTTAAATACTTCTAGATCTCCATTACCATTTTCTTGACTTCTGGTCACAAAATGTCTAATTTTTTAGAGTTCTTTTTCTTGACCATGAAGCACGTGCCCTTAGGCAACCTTGAAAAATTAGTCTACATAACATACCTGTCAGCCAAAATATGTTATTATTTGACTATGAATCCAGTTCCCTTAGGTGGAATTTATAATCCAACCACCTAATGAGTTTGTTAAATAATGGTATCTTCATTATTAGGAAGAAATCCTCTTTTTCCCTAGTTTTCTTAACGAAAATATGTAGGGATCCGCAAAAATATCCATCATTAACATATTTGTCTCATACTCTTTTTCATGATTTGAAAGTATTGAAGTCTATGTTTTATATTTACCTTCCTTACGTTTGGGTCAGACCGTCGTAGGAGTGACATTCATCTAGTTCTTAGACAATCTTGATTGGAAATATCTTCTCCATATTCAAGTACCTCTTTCCATACAACAAACTCTATGCTTTGGAAAATTTGAATCTCCATAAACATTCACTGAATTTTTATCAGTAGAAAAGTAAATTTCTGAGAGTTCTTTTGCCTAACTATGCAGCACGTTCCCTAAGGCGGCCTTTCATAAGTAGTCTACATAACGAACATGTCAGCCAAAAGATGCTATTATTTGACTATGCAGCTAATTCCCTTAAGCAGCCCTGCATAATTCAACCCCCTAATGGATTTGTTAAATAGTAGTAACTTCATTCGTGGGAAATACTTCTTATAACGCCATTTATCCATTTTTCATATCATTCCTCAAATCCAAAATTTCTTAAGTCATAGTTTAAATATTTTCTCTCATAATTCAGTGTGGTAATATGTTTTGAGATAAATTTTCAAGGAATTGAGTCAATTTTAATCCATTCGGTAAAATCTATTTCGACCTTAAACATTAGCCTTTTTATATCTGACGTGCATGACTTTAAACTGCCCACAAAAAACTAGGTAAATCTGATCAAAAGTCAAGTCCCAGCTCACTAAACATACATTTTGTACGATTTAGAAAATATTGACCAATTAAAAGATTCAAAGTTTGTAGGGTTATTTATAATAATCCTACAAAAAATTAAACTATGCTTACTAGGCCCATTGGCTTAGGTAAAATTTAAAGCAGGTAGAAAAAGAAGGAATGCACAAATGATTGAAGGTGAAAGTGTTTTTCATTGATGCACAAGAGTTAGAAGGACATCCACATACTGGAGTCTCTTATCTTTTCCAAGAATTAAAAAAGGCTGTCAACATAATTATTCATTTGATTTACGGCATCTCGAGCTTCATCAACATCCACTTGAAGCTCATGCACTCGACCAACTACATTATTTTTATCATGATCTTGTGCTCTCTTGGCATCTGATATGGCTTTCATACCATTCGTTTGAGCTCCTTCCAGTGAATTATTAAGTTGGTCAAGTTCCCCAGTAACAACTTCTAACTATTGTTGAACATGCATCTACTGGATAAATTTCTCTTTGATCTTATGCTTCAGATCCTTTAACTTGGCAGCATAATCAGCCTCATCTCGGGATACTAAATCCTCAAATTCACTGATATTGGCTGACAGCCTCACCCAGGTCAAATCTTAACGGTATATCTGCTCCTACTCCCTCCCTAATATGACTTGTTTCACCATGGCATGGATATTTTGGTATCCAAAACTGCCAAGTCCCAACATGACGAACAAGGATGACAGTCGGGGAATCTTCGATGACAACTCTTCTAGAGGAACTTCAGATATGATCTTCCATATGTTCTTCCATGCCTTGCATCGTGAAAATTGGAGTACCTTTTGTATCTCCCGGTCTGACTCCGCATCACTATCAAGGGGGAATAAAATCCGGGATTAATGCACTTAGGGAAGTCCCTTGTACTGCTCCTCCCCCCGGAACCATGTTTCTTCACATTCTATTCCTGTTGGGGGGGGCTAAGGATTCACCTCTACATCTAGCCACTAAAATCGATGACCCTGTATAATCAATTGAAAGCTTTGGTTAGTTTCAAAGGATAAAAAAAGTTGATGGTATATCTTGAAAATTAAGTACAATCGCAAAAATTGTTATCCCTTACCCAACTGTAGATCAACAATCTACGAAGGCTCCTCAACGTATATCCTAGCTTCGACAGGATTTTCAAGATGATTTTAAGGCAGCTCTGTAACAGCCCGAGATTTTATGAAAAATATTCTTTTTAATTTTATTAATGTCTTGTGTTGTACGCTACACCAAAAGGAGCTTGCACAACATGCATCTTTGACTTGCCTTGCATTACACGCAATCGCAACCTTCCTCGACAGCGTGTGTAGTACGCAATACTGAGTTTCACGTAAAAACGATATGCTATTAAAATATTATTAAAACTAGCCGTTATGAATAGTAATAACCACTTTTTAAAATTTTTATCTCTCAAAATGGACTTCATTTTTGGATTCGGAGTATCGAATTTAGCCTAAGGTGAAATTTTGGTACTTTTCGGATAACTTTCATATTCCGATGAATAGTGAAAATTACTAATAATTAAAAACAACTTTTTTAATAGAAATAATTAATAGTGATAAATTATTAATTTGAGTGGTTTTAAAGTATATTTAGAATATATTTTTACAATTTAATACAATGTTGGTCATTGAATGTAATTTCACATTTAAACCAGACAAAATCAAGTGTCAATCTTTTGATATATATTGTTTCTTAAAATCACGCTATTTGTTTTAACAGCGGGATTTAATTATAAAATTAATTAATGAAACTTCTATGTTATGAATTTGCTAAAATAGACTTCATTTTTGAATTCGGAATATGAAATATAGCTTAGGATGAAATTTTGGCATTGTTCTGAAAACATCAATTTTTGATGAATAGTGAAACTACTAAGTGGTAGTTAAAAAAACTGAATTTTTCATAAAACTTAATTTTACCGCTTCTATGAATGGAATTTCAAAATTCCGACAGACACGGTTAATATCAAGGACTAAAATGTTGTTCAATTAGATGAAAATAATTTTTGGTGAATAGTAACTTTTTACTTTTTTTACCACGGTTAATAGTAAATAAGGTAACTAAGGGTAAGTATGATATTACTATTACCCTAACACGTGTCCTAATTCTATTAAATAAGTGTAATTCGACCAAAAACAACCTTATGAATATAATATGACCATTTAGGTCTACTTGGATTAGATTATGACATTTAATATTATTTTATTTAATGAATAGTTAAAATAGTTAAAATCAATGTTTAATAACTAAAACATTTTTAATATGGGGTTAGACATAAGATAAATTCGACTATAAATATTCATTAGAAAGCTAAAAAGAATTCCTACATAATGATATTTTATTTATAATTTTTAGACATTAAATAAATTAATTTATTTATGACACAACGATGATGCAATAATTACCCTTTTAAGGAAATATTAACATAATTGATGTTATAAATGCTCAAATGAATGTTATATGAGACTTTTTATGCATTACACTAATTTTCTAGGTTCTTATGATATATTAGTGATGATTTAATATACTTGGTTCGAACATATAATTCTGTTATGACTTTCACAAAAATCATATATCAAATAGTGTCAAAATTGACACAAAATAGTTTTTAAATCAAATATTATATTATTAATTGTTATTTTATTCCTAAAAATCTAAAGTTCAAACAAATGAATTAGATAAGGATATATATATTAATAATCAACAATTTGGGGTTCGTTTGGCATGTTATAGTAAGTGTATTAACCATATAGTGAAAGAAAACAAAAAGACACGGTAAAAGTAAAATTATTTAACTTAGAGTTAAATCTAATTGATAAGGTTAAAATAACACCCTAAACTTGTCTAAATCCTATTGGTTGATAGGCTTTCGACCCATACCCACTTTAGATTCGAAATAAGACCCTTTGGAACCATTATAAACCGATTTTGACTTTAATATAAAATAATATTTTGAGATATTCCTAAGGTGCCCCTCTCCTCCCTTATAAAAGGACACCTCCTCCCCCTCCTCCTCACACTAATTTGAGCCCTCAATCTCGGACAAACCCTGCCAAAATCTCTTCTCCACTTCCCTATAAACATCCTAGAGGTTCTGGCCTTCCTCAAAGACCCATTTTAGTGCCCTAAGAGGAGGTCTTAAAGAGGCGCTTCAAAGAAGAGGTAATTACTGTTACCAATTCTTTCATCTTTATTTCTTCTTCCACTTCTTCTTATTAGGTTGTTTCATTATGAAGTAATAACATCCGTATCACTCATATACTGATATGTTATTATAAGTATGAAACAACCCTATTTCACCATCTATCCATCCTACGGAAAAAGAAATCATCGCGCGTGCGTACGTACGGAATACCGTCTCCACGCCGTGGTGTAATCTATTTTCCACCACCACCTTACATGGATGGGTATAATGGTGTAAAGAATAAATATACATATTTATTAAAACATCATATTGATTCTGATATATTTTATAATCCACTCCAATTCAATTCATTATTTATGGAAATGATATCATCGCTCGTGCGTACGTACGGACTACCGTTTCCACGACGCGATGAGATTCATTCTCCATGTTAACCATTTAAGAATGATTATAAAGTATATTTAAGAAATAATAATGAAATATATGACATTATAAAGCTACTGGATTTATGTATATATATATATATATGTATGTCATCTACTTACTTCCATTCAAGACAATAAGGAAACGAAAACAGCGTTAATGCGTACGTACGGACTACCGTCTCCATGAACGGTGTTTTTCATTTCATTTATCTATCTATTATATATATATATACTGAATATATATGATATATAAATCATATTTTATATTCTGGAAGTATGTAAATCATGATATAAGTAAAAATAATGTCAAGAACAACAAGTCAAAACACCTACGATAAATGAAACGATTTTACCCAAAATGCTTCTTTAACATGGAATTTACAAAAGAACGGGTAATATAATGTCATAAGTTAACCATATATGATATAATAACAATGAATATGATTCTTTAATAAGTCAATGACATTATTTAAATCATTATACAGGAGGTTCGGACACATACGAAGCAAATTGGACCTAAGGTAAGGGAAATATCACAATCTCATTTTTATCCGAGATTGTTTATTCGCAAGTATTTAATGGGGTGTATTTTATCATCCACATCCATGTTCCCTCAATATGTAATATTTTTTCCATCAAATTAAAATAGTTTAAATCCAATTTTACCCTTCGGTGAGTTTTTAGTAAAGAATATGAAAGGAATCTTTAGTCGTTTTTTTGTACGAGGTACTTTTTGACTTTCCCGACAAAAGTACGAAGAATGTTTTTTTTAACTTATACGGCATGAATGGATTTTTAAAACATTATTTCCAAGAAGCTTCCTTTAAAAGTTTTCATGTTTATTTTTAATCAACTTCTTTTATTTAAAAGTCGTATGACATGTTATGAAAGGAAAAATGTTTTTGAAGTAGAAAGGATATTTTCCTCAAGAATGGAGTTCAAGTATTTTATCAAAATTATTTTCCATCTAAGATAATAAAAGGGTTCTGTTTTTATCCCTATTATTACATGGATTTGATTATGTTGTGATGGAAACATTTTTATGAATTCCTTTACCTTATATGATTTGTTTTATGATGTCATGATGTTTCAAGAAACCCATTTTTATTACATGGGTTATGCGATGATGTATGATTTATGATAATGTGGCACACATAAGAAAGGATTCATTATAAGATGGGTGGGACCTATATCACCCTCCAATGCATTGGGTAAAGATTTTATATCTCATGAGATAGACAGGGCTGGAACGGTAGGTTATATCGGTTTAGTGAAACAGGACTGAAACGAGGGTTACTCGATTCAGAAAGGGACTTTGTCCACTAAGATAATCTTGGCAATGAGTCTTGACTAACAAGAAATGATTCTCTATGATTATGTGTGAATTCCACAATGTTTCATGTTTTAATTTATGATTATTGTGATTACATTTCACTTCCATGATTTACACCATGTTATGAAATTAAGGTCTCTTTTGCAGGTTAAGATTTCCAAAAATTATGTGCTTATGTATATGATGTGATTGATATTTATTTTTTTTACCCTTACTGAGCATTTGAGCTCACCCTTTTATGTTTTCTTTTCCCCAGGATATAAAGAAAGGTTTTAGGTAAAAAAAAAGATCTTTATGGGAGATGTTGAAGATATTTCACCAGGATTAGAAGATTATATTCCGAGTTTCCAAAGACACTAAACTATTACGATCCTTGTGTGTGTGTTTTTTTGTTATGTACTAAGTATTCCGCAAATGTAATGTAATGTCCATGTACGTTAAGCTTCGAGTCTCTACAGTTGGTATCAGAGTAAAGGTTTAGTCAACCTTTGGAAACTAGGATGCGAAAACGGTAGTGAGATCCCTAGAGATATTTCTACGGTATGTCTAGGGATGTCCCTAAGGTTAAGTATACGTATAAGTTATAGTACTAGAACTAAGCTAACGATCATAGAATTAAACCTAAGATGTTAGATATTGATGGTACTCCCCCTTTATTATGTTGTCTTCCCTAGCATGATTTTTGCCTCTCACACTATTCTTTTTGGGTTTTAGATGATGGCTGGAACCCGAAGGAACCGTGTTGATCAATGCAATGGACAATGCAATGACTGTCCTCCTGAACAAACAAATGTTATGGGAGATGGAGTGCAAAATCTTATTTCTATACTTACACAAGTTATGAATCATTCTGGACATCCAAATGAGCAGAGAAGGGAACAATATTCTATTGAGTCCTTCATGAGGCAACGCCCACCTTCTTTCAGTGGGTCTTCTGATCCACTTGTTGCGGAACAATGGATCAGTACCACTGAAAAGATATTTTCAGTTCTTCATTGTTCTGAACATGATAAAGACATCTTAGCAGTATATCGTTTGGAAGGTGAAGCTGATCAGTGGTGGAATCTTATGAAGAATACAAGGCAAAGAGATGAAATTGAGTCCATGGAATGGGACGAGTTCAAGAACTTATTTTTCAATAAGTACTTCCCTTGTATTCTTCAAACAAAGATGGAGAAGAAGTTTCTTGAACTAAAGCAAAAGGATGATGAATCTGTTGGTATATACGAAGAGAATTTTACAAGACTTTCAAGGTATGCATCTGGCATTATCATCCAACCTGAAAGTAAAGTTGATCGATTTTTCAATGGCTTAAAACCAAGTATTCGAAGGGCATTAGCTATAAGAGACTTCAGTAGCTATGAAGAAATTGTGCGTTGTGCTATCAAGGTAGAAATGGAAGTTGGTGTTACATATCCATCTCATGGTTTTGACAAAAAACGAAAGATGGAGTTCATGGAGAAATCTCAGAATAATGGTGAAAAGAAGATGAATGTTTCCTTATGCACAAAGTGTGGAAAGAAGCATGGTGGAGATTGTCTTAAAGGGACTAGAAAATGTTTTAAGTGTGGAAAATAAGGTCATCGAGCAGCTGAGTGTCGAAGTAATGGAAAAAGGGTTTCTAATGATGTGAATAAAGCAAACACTGCAGAGAACGCACCACCAACACTTCAATGCTTCAAGTGAAAGGAAATGGGGCATTATGCTAATAAATGCCCTAATCCAAGGGTTAGTGATGATCAACATGAGCAACCACTTAAGGCAAAGGACAAAGGGAAGTCACATGCGATCACTATAGGCAATGTTGAATATGACAACGATGTGGTGGAATGATTAAGTGTTTATGTAATGGGATTCCAAAATAATGTTGTATCATTGAGTATAGCAATATTTATTGATGTGGTATTCAAAGTGATTGAGATATTTTTTTGAAATAAGATGATATGCGCATAATAAAGGGAAAACAAGAAAATGAAATGTTTAATAGTATTCATGAGCTCATGATTGATATAAGGACTAAGTGATATCATGGTTTGAGTATGTAGAATTTTGAGGATTTTGGTATGTGAAAAGTGTTAACTTTAAACTGCATTCATGTTTTCACTAAGGTATTCAAGAGAATACATGATTAAGGACTTTGAATGTTCGGAATGTGACCAACAAAACATATCTTATGATATACGGGGATCAACGATGGTATTAAATCACTGGTAATCATTTTCACTATGTTATGAGAGTGGACTGCAGTATTATGGATAAGCCTAAAGATTGAAATTGATTATGTTGGACATAAGTGAGTAGTGTTTAAGGATAGAAGTTTTTTTTCGATATTATTGATGGGATGTTATAGTAATGTAGTTTTAGAAAAAGGACAACCTGCAGGACGGGAGACAGCCCATCGCGTCGGACAAGGCTGTAGGAATCGAACCCACAACCGAAGTGCGACTAGCCTTTATCGCCTACCACTGGCCTACAAGAAGTCCCTATTTAGTATAAACTAGTTTTATTATATTAAGCAGTATGATATATGAAGTATAAGTCCATTTTAGGAACCATATATGATTAATCTCACTATAGATCGACTTATGTATATAATTTTTTTTGCTAACCTTTTGTTTGAGACAGATGGAATGACCCGTCATTCTATCACATGATCTGCTAACACTTCACGAATAACAAATTCAACTTCATTTATTTAAGAGATGAAGTGGAAATTGTTAAAGGCACGAACAACAGTGAGATTGTACCAAAATAAAGTAAGTATTTATTCTAATTCAAATTCTTTAACATTAGGGAAACGATCTTGAAAACCAAAAATGTTGTCCTAGTGATCTTATATCTGATGAATCAGATGGTACCTTAGATCGTCACAAATTTATGGCTTTGTGATTGCTGGCTTTTCCATAGCCATGTTCTCTACCACTCTCCATCAGAACATGATGGTTAGATTTCTCTTCCATATCCATATTTTCACCTATGTGGAAACCCAGTGACTAGTTTATTTGGGTAACCATTACGTTTCATACTTTTGTTTTTAAAGATTGGTTTTGATATTCATTTTTACGATGTGGGTTTCTATTAAAGAAACTTTCGAATAGTAAACCATTTATAACCCCGACGAATTTCAAGGGCGAAATTCATTTTAAGGGGGGTAGAATGTAACAGCCCGAGATTTTATGAAAAATATTCTTTTGAATTTTATTAATGTCTTGTGTTGTACGCTACACCAAAAGGAGCTTGCACAACACGCATCTTTGACTTTCCTTGCATTACACGCAATCACAACCTTCCTCGACAACGTGTGTAGTACGCAATACTGAGTTTCACGTAACAACGATATGCTATTAAAATATTATTAAAACTAGCCGTTATGAATAGTAATAACCACTTTTTAAAATTTTTAGCTCTCAAAATGGACTTCATTTTTGGATTCGGAGTATCGAATTTAGCCTAAGGTGAAATTTTGGTACTTTTCGGATAACTTTCATATTCTGATGAATAGTGAAAATTACTAACTTATAATTAAAAACAACTTTTTTAATCGAAATAATTAATAGTGATAAATTATTAATTTGAGTGGTTTTAAAGTATATTTAGAACATATTTTTACAATTTAATACAATGTTGGTCATTGAATGTAATTTCACATTTAAACCAGACATAATCAAGTGTCAATCTTTTGATATATATTGTTTCTTAAAAACACGCTATTTGTTTTAACAGCGGGATTTAATTATAAAATTAATTAATGAAACTTCTATGTTATGAATTTGGTAAAACAGACTTCAATTTTGAATTTGGAATATGAAATATAGCTTAGGATGAAATTTTGGCATTGTTCTGAAAACATCAATTTTTGATGAATAGTGAAACTACTAAGTGGTAGTTAAAAAAACTGAATTTTTCATAAAACATAATTTTACCGCTTCTATGAATGAAATTTCAAAAATCCGACAGACACGGTTAATATCAAGGACTAAAATGTGGTTCAATTAGATGAAAATAATTTTTGGAGAATAGTAACTTTTTACTTTTTTTTACCACGGTTAATAGGAAATAAGGTAACTAAGGGTAAATATGATATTTCTATTACCCTAACACATGTCCTAATTCAATTGGATAAGTGTAATTCGACCAAAAACAACCTTATGAATATAATATGACCATTTAGGTCCACTTGGATTAGATTATGACATTTAATATTATTTTATTTAATGAATAGTTAAAATAGTTAAAATCAATGTTTAATAACTAAAACATTTTTAATATGGGGTTATACATAAGATAAATTCCACTATAAATATTCATTAGAAAGATAAAAATATTTCCTACATAATGATATTTTATTTATAATTTTTAGACTTTATATAAATTAATTTATTTATGACACAACGATGATGCAGTAATTACCCTTTTAAGGAAATATTAACATAATTGATGTTATAAATTCTCAAATGAATGTAATTTGAGACTTTTTATGCATTCCACTAATTTTCTAGGTTCCTATGATATATTAGTGATGATTTAATCAACTTGGTTTGAACATATAATTCTGTTATGACTTTCACAAAAATCATATATCAAATAGTGTCAAAATTGACACAAAATAGTTTTTAAATCAAATATTATATTATTAATTGTTATTTTATTCCTAAAAATCTAAAGTTTGGCCAAATGAATTAGATAAGGATATATATATTAATAATAAACAATTTGGGGTTCGTTTGGCATGTTATAGTAAGTGTATTAACCATATAGTGAAAGAAAACAAAAAGACACGGTAAAAGTAAAATTATTTAACTTAGAGTTAAATCTAATTGATAAGGTTAAAATAACACCCTAAACTTGTCTAAATCCTATTGGTTGATAGGTTTTCGACCCATCCCCAGTTTAGCTTCGAAATAAGACCCTTTTTAACCATTATAAACAGATTTTGACTTTAATATAAAATAATATTTTGAGATATTCCTAAGGTGCCCCTCTCCTCCCTTATAAAAGGACACCTCCTCCCCCTCCTCCTCACAACAATTTGAGCCATCAAGCTCGGCAAACCCCTTCCAAAATATCTTCTCCACTTCCCTAGAAACATCTTAGAGGTTCTGGTCTTCCTTAAAGACCCATTTTAGTGGCCTAAGAGGAGGTCTCAAAGAGGCGCTTCAAAGAAGAGGTAATTACCGTTACCAATTCTTTCATCTTTATTTCTTCTTCCACTTCTTCTTATTAGGTTGTTTCATTATGAAGTAATAACATCCATATCACTCATATACTGATATGTTATTATAAGTATGAAACAACCCTATTTCACCATCTATCCATCCTACGGAAAAAGAAATCACCGCGCGTGCGTACGTACGGAATACCGTCTCCACGCCGTGGTGTAATCTATTTTCCACCACCACCTTACATGGATGGGTATAATGGTGTAATTAATAACTATACATAGTTATTACAACATCATATTGATTCTGATATATTGTATAATCCACTCCAATTCAATTCAATATTTATGGAAATGAAATCATCGCTCGTGCGTATGTACGGACTACCGTCTCCACGACACGATGAGATTCATTCTCCATGTTAACCATTTAAGAATGATTATAAAGTATATATAAGAAATAATAATGAAATATATGACATTATAAAGCTACTGGATTTTTGTATATATATATATATGTATGTCATCTACTTACTTCCATTCAAGACAATAAGGAAACGAAAACAGCGTTCATGCGTACGTACGGACTACCGTCTCCATGAACGGTGTTTTTCATTTCATTTATCTATCTATTATATATATATATAATGAATATATATGATATATAAATCATATTTTATATTCTGGAAGTATGTAAATCATGATATAAGTAATAATAATGTCAAGAACAACAAGTCAAAACACCTACGATAAATGAAACGATTTTACCCAAAATGCTTCTTTAACATGGAATTTACAAAAGAACGGGTAATATAATGTCATAAGTGAACCATATATGATATCATAACAATTAATATGATTCTTTAATAAGTCAATGACATTATTTAAATCATTATACAGGAGGTTCGGACACATACGAAGCAAATCGGACCTAAGGTAAGGGAAATATCACAATCTCATTTTTATCCGAGATTGTTTATTCGTAAGTATTTAATGGGGTGTATTTTATCATCCACATCCATGTTCCCTCAATATGTAATATTTTTTCCATCAAATTACAATAGTTTAAATCCAATTTTACCCTTTGGTGAGTTTTTAGTAAAGAATATGAAAGGAATCTTTTGTCGTTTTTTTGTACGAGGTACTTTTTGACTTTTCCGACAAAAGTACGAAGAATGTTTTTTTTAACTTATACGGCATGAATGGATTTTTAAAACATTATTTCCAAGAAGCTTCCTTTACAAGTTTTCATGTTTATTTTTAATCAACTTCTTTTATTTTAAAGTCGTATGACATGTTATGAAAGGAAAAATGTTTTTGAAGTAGAAAGGATATTTTCCTCAAGAATGGAGTTCATGTATTTTATCAAAATTATTTTCCATATAAGATAATAAAAGGATTCTGTTTTTATCCCTATTATTACATGGATTTGATTATGTTGTGATGGAAACATTTTTATGAATTCCTTTACCTTATATGATTTGTTTTATGATGTCATGATGTTTCAATAAACCCATTTTTATTACATGGGTTATGCGATGATGTATGATTTATGGTTATGTGGCACACATAAGAAAGGATTCATTATAAGATGGGTGGGACCTATATCTCCCTCCAATGCATTGGGTAAAGATTTTATATCTCATGAGATAGACAGGGCTGGAAAGGTAGGTTATGCCGGTTCAGTGAAACAGGACTGAAACGAGGGTTACTCGATTCAGAAAGGGACTTTGTCCACTAAGATACTCTTGTCAATGAGTCTTGACTAACAAGAAATGATTCTCTATGATTATGTGTGAATGCCACAAAGTTTCATGTTTTAAGTTATGATTATTGTGATTACATTTCACTGCCATGATTTACCCCATGTTATGAAATTAAGGTCTCTTTTGTAGGATAAGATTTCCAAAAATTATGTGCTTATGTATATGATGTGATTGATATTTATTGTGTTTACCCTTACTGAGCATTTGAGCTCACCCTTTTATGTTTTCTTTTCCCCAGGATATAAAGAAAGGTTTTAGGTAAAAAAAAGATCTTTATGGGAGATGTTGAAGATATTTCACCAGGATTAGAAGATTATATTCCGAGTTTCCAAAGACACTAAACTATTACGATCCTTGTGTGTGTGTTTTTTTGTTATTTACTAAGTATTCCACAAATGTAATGTAATGTCCATGTACGTTAAGCTTCGGGTCTCTACAAGCTCTGCTAGGTTAAGCTCCACCTAATCTTATATCTCTTCTATAGTAGGGTTGTCTATACCCCCTTTAGGCATTGGCAGTTTAGCAGCTTGCTCAGATGGTGCTGCAAATTTCAACCAGTCATGATCAGAGACGTAATAAGAAGTTATTTTTAATAGGATAAAGGATAACACTCAGGTCCGTAATCTTCTAAATTACATGGTTATTTAACATGATCTAAAAAATCTTCAATAGATGCGCCAACTTCAATCAATTCATCCAATGTTATCTTAGATTCCTGGTTAGTCTCACCAGTGGGAGAATTCGATACATCCTCTTGGAAACCCTCATTATGTGGCCTCTGACCCCAGACATCATCTCCAGATAAAATCACGGAATCAGTTGCAATGGCCACCAAAAGCACTAGTGTAGGGGTTGAACCTAAAGTATCACTGGATGGACATCAATTGATGTTTCATTCAACATTTTATGAAGCATTGTTAACTTACCAGAAGAAGGTTCTTCCCTTCTTGCAGTACCAGTAGGAGTGATACTGGAAATAGATGCGGGTTCCTCTTTAGGATATGCCAAGCCAACATGAACTTGTGATTGTTCACCAGTACCCTCTCGGGTCCTAATAGGAGGGTCAGTCCTCTCCCTCAGAGTGGAAATTGAAGAACCCCTTTCAATACCAAAAAGTATGAGCAAAATTTTCATAGGTTAAGACTCATGATTAGTGTAAGGGCTTAACACTACTGATGAAGCGTTTAGCTGTGGACTTCCTCCTTAGATGATTTTGCTTCATTGGATTTTTGGGAGTGATGGCATCATCATCTGTAGGTACATCAATTGTAAAATGAAAATCCATGTCTAACTCCTCCTCCACAGCCTGCTGGCCTGGATATATCTCACCCGGCTCACGAGGAGAATTATTAACCCCATTGGTGGTGCCACCAGGACAATACTGTGGTGAAGGAACCCCAACAGTTACTTTCTTTGCAAACTGCAGGATGAAGAGAATAATTTCCTTCAGTAACAAAGCGTTAACTGGAATCAAGTTACAATGAAAATAAGGAAAGAGACTTACATCTTCAGGAGCCACATAATCGTGCCACTCCTCATCTCCATAAGAACCAATCCCCTCAGTGGTGCAACGATCTATAATTTCCTTCACCTGCTTGGTGACAAGAATGGAATGATCGATGGCATATATGAGCATATCCACCTCTTGGATGTAATCCCATACTTCATCAGGGTTATCCTTGAAACAGATATCAGTGGAGGCTAGAAGATTCCCTATACCAGGGAGGTGTAGCCCCTCGCAAAAATCCAGCCAGGCAGTTTCCGCATCGCAGTATAAACTCCGCCATATCTGGACAGCCTCTGGTCGTAGATATTCATTATGTGTACCAGAAGGTTGTGGGGAAGTTCCAACAATCTTGGACTTCAACTTCATCCCAGCTCCTACAACTATAGATAGATAATAAGAAAACAAGACTTATTTCTCTATAAAGTAATTATGATTAAAGTTCCCCAATGAAGTAACTCACTAGAAGTTGATGGAGTTGGTCTTTTGATTCTGATAAGAGGATTATATCTGGCATGAGGCCTCTTTGCCGCATGTTGTGCCTCATCATCCCCATCTTGGGAATCAGGCGAGTCGGCCCTAGGTGAGGAACCTGGTGAATCGACTCCAAGTTGGGAAGTGTCACCTTCCTGAGGAAGGGTTTATTTCTATATAGTTCTTTCATTTTTCCCCACCTGATAAACTGGATGATTCAACACCCCTCCAGGGTATGATGCTATCCAGTTCTCGATATACCATGTAGTCAAGTTACATACTACATTATCAACTGGTAGATCAAACACCACCCATGTACTCTCGATAGATGTCAGCAACCATAGTTCTCGGGCAGCCATTGGATGCTGCTCTGACCTGACATGCACAGTAGGGGATACAATAGTATGCTGCATGCACATGAATTAGCCTGAAAATTTTTATGGAGCATAGGCCTCACATATAATCTCTCTGTCAATCCTGGTGGCCAGTACACCATCTCTGCAAGCCAGCATATACACCCTCAATCCCAGATCCGCGGTTCCATCATCAATAAACCGCCTAGTTGGCGGGTTTCCATAAGGAAAGAAATTGAATTCCTTGTACATGCTCAGCCTCCCCTTTATATCATAGGGGTTAAGGGATAATGATGAAATTCAATAAAATGCTTGAAATGATGGTATAAATGATCTTCCAGGAATCTATACTCTGTTCTGTACATTATATGTCCTCAAGTGAGTGGCGATCCATCCCCACAAAACATGGAATGGTCCCGCTATTCTAAAAGAAGACATACCCACAAAAACATGGAGTATGCTCCTGTGAATCGTCTCCAAAATGGGGATGGCCAACCCAACCATTTTATTCTCAGCCAACTTGGATGCAACAAAGAAGGTCCCTGGCCTGAAGCCTCCCTTCGAATCCCTGAATGGTAGAAGATAAAAACTGATCCACGAGGTTAAGAAGCCCACCAAACATGTCATTTTTGGGATTATCAGATTTACTTGATATCCCCACCTCTCAAATTCTCCTGCTTCCATGGTCGGCCAAAATGTGCCAGGAGAACCCTCTTCTCTGTTTTCGGGTTGGTAATAGGATGAGTACAGGTGGGCCACTTCTCTTTCATCCCCTTTTCCTTCAGCCCCTTCTCCTTCAGATCATTCTCTTAATTCATGGTAAGAAACATATTCATCCACTCCTCTGGATGAATATCCTTTCTAGAATGAGTTAGGTGGGTCTCAGAACTCTTGATCTTGTGGAAGATTTTCAATAATTCCTGATCCAAAGCTGGAATATTCTCCGAATCATTCCAAGTCACCTTGAGGGGGATGAATTCATCATACATGTCACCAAGAATTGGAGCCCCCAAGATCTTGTGGACATCCCACCAAGTGATGCCTACTTATACATGATTCAGATGGAAAGAATTGGTTTCTGGGCTCCAGCGGCTAATTAAATCCGGCACAAACTCATAATTTCTGTAGACATATGTCTGCCCAGCCCAGACGGCTTCATATATACCATCTCCTTTCAAATCCTCGACAAAATCTGCACAGCCTTGTCGCAACCAGTATGTGCATATCCAAGTTTGCTTCACACCTCCTCCAGGACAGAAGTCCCAACTCTTCTTCCAGCCTTTGGATTGATCTATCTAAGAATTTCAGAAGATTGAAGGATAACAATGTGGTTGCAACTCGGGCTTGTGAGGTTTCAGATCTGGTGCACATGGGCTATGATGCATCATATAGGCCTTCTCCACTATTCCAGAATTTACAAAATTCTCCTCCACTTGAGATATTTTCTGAAGCAAAATTGGTGTACTTTTGAAACCAAGATTGTGGGAGATAGTTCATTGCCTCTGAAATGTTGACATCTTGAAAATGACCATGCCCATACAGAGGTGAGTAGATGCTCTGTGGAAAATAACGATGATAATTCTTCAAGAACTTCACAAAATTTGGAAGAGTTTTGTCGTAGAAATCATAGTAATCATGGCCTAAAATGTTCATAATATCATCAATTCTCTTGCTAACCAGTTCATCAGCAGTTTCATTTTTTCTAGGTGACATTGAATCTTCCTAAATATCAAATAAAAAACTATTAAGTGAGTTGATTTTTCGTGAAATTTGTGAAGAAAAGTGAAAAAATGGATAAGGAATTAAGGCACGCAAGTCCAATTTTGGTGTGTAAATATAGATGTGTCGCGCAAGTTTTGGCGCGCAGGTATCACCACATAAGTCCAAAATAACTCTATAGAAGCGCGACACAAAGAACCAATGGAAAACAAGTAACTTGCGCGAAGAAGGAAACTTGCAGTGATGAGAGAGGGAAACTTTTAGAACCGGTTGCTTTGCGCAAGGAATGGACACATATATATAGTCCTGGACGCACCCATCCACACTGAAGCCTGCGCGACTCACACCTGTGTGATGCCATCTGAGCGCTCAACACTTGTGCGCCGCAGTTCGTTGGTTTTCTCCTTTTTCATCAGAGTCACATCCTCCTTAATTCGGATCCAACTTTGAGGGGGGACTTTTGTTCATGCTCCTTTCCATCACAGAGTTTAACGAATGAAAAGGGAGAAAACATTAGTCCAAAGTGATCCATACTTTGAAGAAACATCAAAAATTGACAAAGGTATGAACAAGGATTTGCTTCAGCATGGTCCGTGCAGGTTTCATCATGGTCGTGCAGGTATACCTACACGCCACATATGCGCGGGTATGTAACCTGCACGCCCTTTCTGATTTTCGCCCAAGGTCTTCAGCGGCCTATAAATCCCCCTTGCGGGCCCCCATTTCAGAGATGGAAAAATTACAAACCTCATATTCAAGCTCTTGGCGCCCTAGTCTCTTTTGGAAGTCATCTGAACACTTCTAAGGTAATTTCTTACATAGAATGGAAGATCTAAACAGGGGAAACAAGGCATACATGTTGAAATTCATCAACACCTGTGTGCCTAGGTGTTTAAACCCACAAGGGAAGTAGACACACCTAAGAGCTTCCTGAACGCTTCACCAGAACCAGAGTGCCTTTTTTTGGAATCCCCTAGGGATAACACTAAGGGCTTGAGCCAAGCCTCTCCCAAGTATTATCCTATGGGTTGACCATTGCGCAGGTACCTATGTGTCACGCATGTATACCTGCGCGACCAGGACCTGCGCACCCACGCAGGACCTATGAACCTATTTCTTTTTGGTTTCCCCTCCTTCCTATTCACCTCTTTTATTCAAATCCACTTTTCCTGTTCAAGATTTAATCTTCAAGACACTCTTCAAAGCCATTTATGGCATGTTTCCTTGATTGTATTCCTTATCTGAAAGGAATTCTGTGGAACATATCCCAAAACCTAGTGATTTACATATCTTTAGTTCACTAAGGTTAGAGATTTCATTCATTCAAACTCATCCATTAATATGATAGGATCTTTAACCTGGGCATCATTTTCAAGAGTAAGCCTTAGTCCATGTTCCCTTAACCGTGTCATCCTCTTTAGGAGTATTTCCCAAGTCCCCTATTCCTAGGCCTCCTTCTCAGGAGTAAGTCCCAATCTAAAATTATAAATTCCCTTAACCTGGGCCTCCTCTTTAGGAGTAAGCCCAGTTCATAAATCCCTTAACCTATGCCTCCTTCTCAAGAGTAAGCCCCAATCATAATTTATCTTAACCAGTTTTAATTTAATTTTGATTTGGACTTCCTTCTCAGGAATAAAACACAAATCATAAGACCCCTCTAATTTGGGCCTCCTTCTCGTGATTAAGTCCTAAGTTAAGTATCCAAATATCCTGAAATCACATATACCTTTATGGACCTTGTTCTCAGGTTTCTTCCCTGAAGTAAATCCCAATCTTCATCTATGTGGGCAGTTATACATACATAATCCTTACATCATTTCTTATTATGGCACAATTGTTAGGTTTCACCAAAACCTCTTGTTTCTCACACCGAGCATGACTCACATGGGCTTAGAGAGTAGAAGTAATTATGACATCTTTCATTGAGCCATCAATGATACATAAACCTCATACTTCTTTACTTGAACTATGTGGGTTCTAATTTCTTTTCTAAAACCAAGGATATGTTGGTAGCCCATATGCGGGTACGATCCCAGCACTGAAATAGTCTATGTCCTTCTGAGTGAAAATAAACATCAAGTGCCTCGATGAGTGGATTTAAAACCAGTATGGTTATCATAATGACCAATAGATTTCTATATAATGTGTTGAAGGATACCATTGAAAAATAATCTCTAAACATATACATATGATTCTCTATCGATGAAGAACCTCGAATACATAAAAAAGATTCTCTAAATCTCCTACATACTAATCATTGATTGTCAGATCCAAAGGAATGCTCAATTTTTATACTTGGTAATTTAGTAAGGATTCACGAACATAACATAAATCTGTAAAGAGTGTCCCAGAGTAGGCAATAATTCCCCTAAAAAAGGTGTGATGAGTCCGACCTCCCATCCTCTAGACCAATGCAAATTCTTAAGCCTTATCAGTTCACAACTAATGACTACCTACTTATGGAAAGTAGGTCCAAATGGATATAGAGTAATTGGATGTTTCTAGTTCTATGAACAAACCCATTAGAAACTTCTTTGAATGTTTGAACCTTATACAATCGAGGTCATCCCCATATCCAGAGGAAACAATTATCCTAGGGTCACAGGAATGGCCTTTGGAATGATAAATATTATTACGAGGACCCAATTATGGTTCATAGTTTACTTAGTGTTTTGAGGGACTTTTTACCCTCTAGTCAGTTGCTGTTGTCTAACGTGATTAGAATGGGATGATGGAACCCACATTGGGTGTGCATGCATGGTGTGGCTAAGGGAACATGGTGGGTTCCCAGGGTCACGTTGACTATGAGTGTGTGTAATCAACCATGGGTACACAAGTTTAAAAGTTTTTCATTATAAAATGTTCCATGAATGTATTCCTAATAAGGAGGTGTTGTGATGGAAGGGTTTTGGTGTTCCTCCATCCCCAATTTTTTTAAATTTTATATTTGTACCCCTATTTGGAAGACAACTGCGGGGTGATTTTGGTTTTTTCTTAAGAAATTCCAAAAGGGTGATGGTCTTATTATATGAAACGGAATACTACATTTTAGGGAGGTATTTTTTACATATTGAGAAAGCCCTTGTAGGGGAGATCTGTGATATCTACCTAAGAGAACTCACGTTTGTGGGTTTGTGATATCTTGTCGAGAATACATTTATAAGGGAGATAAATGTTACTATATATGGTGATTAAATAGTTATAGTTATAATATTGATCTAATATTCTATGATAGATATCTCTAGGACCGTTCCTTAGGTCGACGATGCTTGATTTATATATCAATGAGGGATGTTTCTGTAATAGTATGTGGTACAATCATCATGAATTGCTCAAAGACACTCCAAAAATGGCCACAACTTGTATGGTTGATTGGGGTCATATAACTAAATATAAAAAATGGTATGGTACATGGTACTTGGGTTTTCATAATCCACATGAAGTTATTCAAGACATTATGGCCCTAGATGAAGTAGATAGTGTTTGATGTTAATTTTATTTATTGTTTAGTAAATTTTTTATTTATTATGGGAAACTCAAACGAATATATAACTTCATTGACATTTATGAATGTGGATACATTGGGGTTTACCTACTGTGTTATGTAGTCACACCTAGCTTTGGCAGAATGTTGTAATTTAGTACCTGAGTATCCCTCAATTATTGTAGGTTCTGGTATAGGATGAGGACTGATATTGCATGTTCGAGTCAGAGCAGCTCGGATGGGAGCTGGAGATCCATATGACTTGAGGCTTAGTAATTATAGATGAGCCTCCAAAAATTTTATTTCAGCACAATTATTTAATTCTTTTATTCTATATATAGGATCTTTCTAGTGTGTGGTTGAGTTTGTTTGATTGTATGTATGTATCAAAATTTTATGTTACTATTTTTGGATATTTATTTATTCATGTGTACTCTCATTGTACAATTATATGGGTGATGTTTGTAACTTCATTATATTATTGTGCACTCTAATACACATGGTATTGTCTCTATATGAAACCTATTTAGTCTATATATTTTAGTTGGCAGCCTCTCACATACCGGGAGGGGCACTCGAGGTTTACTAGCGATCATCACATTGGGAACCAAGAAAATATACATGGAGGTGGGATGTTACATGTGTTTGTGCATATATTTGTGTGTGTTTGTGTGCACACATTTTTATAAGTATATAAATGTATAATGATATTGGGAAACCTTAGTTATTTAAATTAGATAATGAAACTCAAGTTTTCAAACAATCTATTAGTGGATCTATAATGTAATTAATATGGATTTGATAGAGCCTTTCATACAAGTGTTTAATTAATTGAATAATTTTTATGGAAGTTTCCACAAGCTTTCAATGTAATTAATTCTTAAATAATTTATATGTGTAGTTTTTATATGTTCTTATTTGGTTATTGAGGTTATATTTTTTCTAATGGTTATTTATATAATTAAAACCTAATGGGAAGCCTAGGTACATGGGTAGGTAGACTTATACCGGAAAGGTTCCCTTTTAACAAAATATACAAGTAAGGAAAATGTGCTTTATTCACTATCCAGTGACATGTTATGCTTGACACTAATCTAGGGTGTTCCCTATATAGTGATGAACTTATAGGTTCCCTATCCTTATTAAACATAGTGTGTTCTCCCATGGTTATTATTTTGGGTTAATAAATGTATGGATTTCACTTGATGTTGCCTTATTTTATAGTTACCCTGTTTACATAACCATTTTTATTACCCTATTTTTTAAATACAAGATCTTACTTAAAATTTCTTGGGTTTTATTTTAATATATTTCACTTAATTTTGCTCATATTGAGTGATATTTGTGTAATTAGTGTCTTATTTAGTGTGATGTGTATTTCAAAATATTTTTCAGGAATAAACACAATAATTAATTATAAATGAATTGTTTTCAAAGAGAGAATGTGTTCATATATTTTTGGTTTTGAATAGTAGATTCAAAAAAAGACCTATAGGTTTGTTTTCTTAATTATAAGAAAAACCTATTTTTTAGGTATATCATACTCATATAAAATAGATCCAATATTTAAAAATTGTAAATTGGAGTGTGGTTTAACTTAGTCATACCGACATGGAATTTTTTTGCTCAAACCAATATCATATTTAAATTTTATGTTTTGACCCAATTATGACCACTCTTGGAGGATTTTTGATTCAATATTAGATAATGAACTATGGTCACACAAATGTCGATTGATTTTGTTTTGTTTTATATAGTTAACTTATTGTATCAGATAAATTTATAGTCCCTTCTCTTATTTTTTAATCGTTTATGAATTATATATATGGAGACTAGGTTATAGATATCAGGGGTTGTTTCTATAGAGGGATATGGAGGTCATATGAGAAATACATATTTTATTTGTGTATGTTTCTTTAATTTTATTTATATTTTTTTTCAGTCGCATCCAATGTATGGAAGCTTCATGTTGGATTTTTTTATAAAAAATTAATCTTATAATTTAACATATTTTATGGATGAAATCCTTACCAATAAGTTTTAATGATGTAAAGGGTCTTATTTCCGGCTCATAGGAATCGAAAATTCCCCCAGGGCTCTATTAATGGATGACTCTAATGTCCAATGGATAGATGACCTAGGTTGGTTCACGAGAAATTGGTGTCATAGATGCCCTTTGTTATGTGGGATTGTTTAGTATACAGAGATAGGATTGTCTATACTCAAGAGGTAAGAGCAGGAAGTTTATCATGAGTTCTTACTCATTCTAAAACTCGAGTTTCAATGGGAATTTGGGTCGATTCATGCATTTTTAGTTTTCTTTATCCATCTTTGATGTATTTGGATTTTTTTTATGATGATTTGTGTTTTATTAATTTTGTGTAATTTTTTCTAAATCTTTTCATGTTTGGAGGTGATGCGGGAATTGAAATAGTGTCACATGGTGATACTTCAGGGTCTAAAATGTTATATGGAGCCCATGATCATGGTTTAGAACAAATATCTATAATGAATAAGTGATTGGCATATGGTCCTCCAACCATGTGGACAAGTTGATCACAATCACTAATTACCATGGGATTTTTTTTTTAGTTTTCTTTTTTTTCGAATACTATTTTGATTATGGAATGTTCACATTATTTAGGAGAAGAAATTTTTTAAAGGTTTTATTGCTTAGCTAAAAATGAAAATGTATTGGTTTTGAAAAAATTGAGTGAGTTTTAAAAGGTACGTTCATTATGAATTAGGTGTTTCAATTTTCATAAAATTTATTAAGGGAAAAATATTTGGTTAAAATGTGTTTCTAAAGGAAAGGTAATAATATATTTATCAGTAAAAATCAATCTTAAAAAAAACCTTTTGATGAATTTTTGGATGAATTTAGTTGTAATTTTAAAACATTCAACATGGTTTTAATGATACATTTTTTTTAAAATTAGTAAATATGTTTAAAGTATATATATGTAAATGATTTTTCATTTTATGGTGTTTTAAGTGAAGAATCAATTTAGTTATAAATTTTTTTATTTAAAGGTAGATGGGTATATTTGAAGTAAGAGATTGTGACTTGGATATTAATTTGATATTTATGGGTGTTTGTGATTCGTTCTCTTGAGTTAATGATTTGAGTTGAAATTTTTGTGTGGTCTTATGAAATTTGAGTTATGGGGACTTTTATGAGTCTTTATTTTTTTAAAATTTGATGAAAACATCTTAGAATAATCTTGGGGGACCATAGGGAGTCTGTACGTTATGTGTTACTTTAGTTCCTTTTATACTAGGATTCTGGTGTATCCCTTCTAACTATTGATTCTACCCATGATCTATGTGGAGTAGTTTGCTAAAACCTCTTGATTGGAGTTCTTCCTTGTTCTCTTATTCCTTTCTTAATCATTGGACCTATTTTTGTTGGATGTTCAAGTATATGTGATTCTATTAAGGAAATTTTTTTAGAACATCAATATAATAGACATTTCATTGATTGGAAATTTAGTTTGAGGTTGTTCCTCCTAGGATTCATGTTATGTCATTTGGAGAGTCATTTAGGACACCCTTGTTCTTCTGATTGTAGTTTCATTCATAATTTCTATAATTATTTATCTTGATTAGTACAATACATGAGATAATTCATGTTGGATGTGTCTCTTTATGTTCTCCGTTGATAGTTATTTAAGGATTTTAGATCATTTTAGTAATACTAAAGTCTTATTGATTAGCTATAATAATATATTTTTATGTGATTTTGGAATTGTGGTGATGTAGTGTTCTTGAGGGGTGTGATTGGGAAGTATTGGGAGTGGGTTTGGGTGATTTTTTTTACTATTTCTCTATCTAACAGGTTGAATTATCTATTATCTAGGGTTTCAAGAGTGAGGTCCTATGTTATTAATTATTTCAATTCAAACCAGGGCAAGATTCTTGTTTTTTTGTCAAGCCGATTGTTTTTGAAATCATTCATCTCCTTCGATTATTTTCTTTTGGATTTGATTTCTGGTTGGTTTACCAACATAGAAGGATTTTAAAATGGTGGAGAGGCCATTATAGTCAGTATTCTTAATCACGTGTCCCTTATTTTTATCTTGTGAGTGGTATTCTATTTTTTCCCAACCCAAGAATTCCCAAATTCAGGTTTCAAATATATTAACCCTTATTCTTTTTAAAAATCAACCATGAAGATTATATTTAACATAACATACATGTTGATTTTGGGAAATTGGAAGAATCTAAACAGTTTAGATTTATCCAGCTATGGGTGCAGCTCATTTTAGTTATCACACTATTCTTTGTTTTTGTTGTGGTCATGAGTTTTCATTCGGTTTCATATAATTCAGTTTTCCAATAGAGATATTCAACAGCCTATTTTTTTCCTAGAAGACTTCTCTGGTTTGGACTTTCATACGGAAGAAAGTATTATGGTGGGTAGAATTGTAACACCCATGCCATTAATTTCTTCTTATTTTATCTATATAGTGATTTTTTATCCTTCCCTCAAATTTCAAATCAAAATTGTTTATTTGTTTATTTTATTTTTGGAATATTAGAACATGTACCCTATTGATGCACAATTAGTAGAAACCTTGCGACAACCATGAATTTGTGTTATCAATTTAAAAATTCCAAACTACATGGTTGGATCATGGTTTGTATGACTATGTGCCTTACTTATTTAGGGTTCTGTAGGTCCGGTAGTTGGTGGTTTATGGTTTGTCCAACCGTGTTTTTAAACACTTTAAAATGATCAATTAATTAATATCTTGAAAATTATAAGTATCCAATCCCTTTTTTTCTTATCCCAAATCACATTATACCCTCTCCATCCTCTCCCACTAATCCTGAAACACCATAGAGGGATCCCTAGTCATGCAACAATAAATATTCACCCTCTCTGGGAGAATCTTTTTAGATTCTATATTATCAAAGTCTGAATCATCAATGTACAACCTCATTACCCTTCTATTTCTATTCCACCTTCTTAATTATCCTTATTTACAATTCTTCATATTACTGAGTTCATATCTATAGTAACCCATGTTGGAAGGGAGTTTTTTCTTGATTTTTTTGTACATAGGTTGAGTGAGTCTCATCATAATTCTTATTCTAGTGACATCCATCATAGGTGATTCCATTCTCTATTTTTGAGGTAGGTTTCCGTATTTTTAAGGCATTAAATTTTGGAACCCTTGAATTATAGTTCAAAAAACCCATGATTTTGATGTTTATTTAAAATTAAAAATATATGTACGAATCTATTTGAAATGGTATCCAAGATTCACTTTGATCCCACTAAATTTAATGGATGTTTTAATATAAATATGGGATTTAAAATTATTTTACAACTAATATTCACACTAAGTGTTTGATGGATTTCGTGAATGGCCTTTACCCATAATCTTTGATATTTTAACTTTATTTTGTTTTCAAATAGAATTTTCAATTATCCCTTAAAATTTACTTGTCATTTCCATAAATATTTTAAATTCCTGAATTGATAATGTTTTTCGAAATTATTTTTAATAAAAAGTATGAGGATTCCAAATTTATTTTTCTTTTTTTATAGTTATATTCACATCTATGTTTATATATATATATGTGTGTGTGTGTGTGGGTGTGTTTGTATAAAAGTCCACATGAGAGTGTCTGACTTAGTGAAACAAGAGACATATTATATTAGGTTCTTGGGGCTGAAATTACATCAAACACACACACACCACGCATACATAGGCCTTAAAGGAAGTTCGTTTACCCCAAAGGGATTACCCACCCAACTACCTTCTTATTACATCATATATATTTGTACATAAGGCCTAGTGGGCATGTATCCCCTTACATGTCCCGTATGATGAAAAGTTTTGGCACAAGGCCTATTCTGTGAATAGTACTACTACAATACCATGTTACTATAGTAACCATATAGTACACACTTGTTCTATAGTTCCTATAACCACTATAGTGTCTCCATTGTAATAGATCCTCTACTACTATAGTATCGCTTCGGTACTACTATTATAACCTGCATCCAATGGGATTTAGACCCCCCATTTTTCATGTAGGATTATTGGATTCATACCGCAATTCCCAACCACAACTACTTCAATAAGAGACATATATATAAGTTTATATGAGTATATTGATGGAGGGAAACCATGTGAATTTAAATTTGATACTCAAAGACATATTTTAAAACATGTTTAGAAGTGGATTTACAAGGTAAATAATAATGAATGATTGCACCATATAAATAAGTGCATAAGACTTTGACTTATTTTCTAAAGAAGTTCCTATGAGTTTTTCTTGGGAATTCATTATTGAAAAATTTGTATGTGTGGTTTCAATATTTTATTAGTTTTACATTGATTTTAAATTTTTTTGTTTTATTGTTTTTTTATTATAAAAACCTCATGGATTCCTGGGTACTTGGATAGGAAAACATAGATGAGAATAAATCTCTTTCCCCTAGCTATGCTAGTAAAGTAAGTAAGATATCTCCACTAACAAGTGATGAATTACCCTTTCAATTAATTAATGATAAATCCCTATTTTGTGACATATTTATAGGTCCCCCAACCATAGTGACATTAGGTTTTTATCTTATGTTTTTTTTAGTATTAAATATATGTATTTCACCTACCCTTTCCTTACATTACACTATAGTAACTATGTATGTAAAAATCTTTTTATTAGTATCTTTATCACATAAAAGATCATTCTTATAACTACTTGAGTTTAATTTTTTTATTACCATTTACATTCAATTATATTTAGTGTTATTTTTGTAATTAGTCTCATTTTTGTGTGTGGTGATTCTCCTTTAATGTTTTTATAAAGGCTAAACTAAATCAATATTGAAAAACATTTTTTTCAATGAAAGCATATGTTCAAACTTATTGGCTTACATAGAGTAGTTTTAAAAATAGATCAATGGGATTAATTTCCTAATTATAAGAAAACCCTATTTGTAGGTGTTTCTTACTTGCAATAATTGGATCCTCTATTTAAAAATTGCAATTGGGGTGTGGTTTATATTTTATATACCAACAAGGTATTTTTATACTCATGAAAATATCATAATTCATTTTTAAGGTTTATATCTAAATTATGACCTCTCGTGGAGTTTTGATGTTTTTCTAACACTCTAATAATTTACGGTATTTCTCTTTTAAATTTAACATCTTCTATGAAGTAGGTTACATGCAACAATGAGTTTAAAACAATGTTTTAATATTAAATATTAAAACGACCGTCAGAATAGTAATGTGACCATTAAGAATAATAATATGTCCATTAGAATAATAATATCACCAATGAAATTATAAATAAAATTTACGTATCTCATAAATGAAAATATGATATATATATATATATCATGCAATAAATTAATAATTTTCTTAAAAATGATAAATTAAGTGTTTGTATTTTTATGAGACATAAATGCTTATTTACAATTTAATAATCAATATAACGATTTTAATGAAAATTAAATTTCATAAAATATATCAATAAATTAATATATTTATTAATTATAATTATACAATAACTCTTTCATCGATAATTAATTTTTCAAACTATCAAAAAATTGGTTAGAATACTCAAATCAGTATTTTTTTAATAAATGATAATTTTATTTAAAATTTAAATTTATAATATTTAGAATTTTTTTTCATAAAATGGAATCCATTTTTCTAGTCTAAATTTTGAATAATAGTTAGTGTGAATTATTTTGATTTTTCTTAAATAAATGATTTTTTTGTGAAATGTGAAATTTGGTTATTATAGTATTTAAAATTATAGTCTAAATACATGAATTTTTTAGTCACGGTTAGTGTATAGATTATTTAAACACATTTATTTGATACTCAAATACACTAGTTAAAATAAATTTTCATCATAATCAACACTAAATATAGTCTTGATCAAAATTTACAAATTAATGAATAAAATATAGAAACCCCACCACTCTTATAAACTATAAATAAAACCCCTCCAAAACCCTTCTTCTCAGACCTTATAAGACATATATCATACTAAAACATTCCAAATTACACTCTAAAACCTCTTCCCCAGGTTCAGGTCGTATTGTCTCACTAAAAGACCATGTCCAAGTCCCTTAAAGAGGTTCTCAAGGATACGACACTGAAGAGGTAAAACCGTCCCTCTCATTGTTTTAATTTTATTTAATTTTTTATCCTCTCCTTACCTACTATATCAAAAATTTAATTATATGAAAATTATATTATATATTATTATTTTATTATTTTAATGTAATTTCCATCCTCAAACTCGTTCTCCTCCACCTTTGTTTCTAAAAATGAAAACATCGTTTATGATGAGTCCATTTACTTCCATCCAAGATAATGGGATTTTATTTTCCATTAATGACTTTAAAACACATCATAAAACCATTTATATGGTTTGAAAAGATTATTATATGTGTATTAATAATTTTTACTTCATTGGAACCATTATATATGAATAATATTAATTTCTAAAATAATACTAGTGTGTGATGATCGAAAAAACACCAAAATAATCTAAACAGTTGTCAATAACATTTTATCTAATGAATTATCCCCATATCTAAATAAATTATATATAAGAAAATTAAATCCTCAGTAATTTAATTATTGACTTATAATTTCAATCCTAAATTACTTTTCCCATTTTAAATGATCATTCGTACTTATACACATGTGAACTGATGATGAAAACCCAGGAAACGACTACTCCCAAATGATGATATTGAGTCATCTAACTCATAAAAATGATATAAATGAAATCAATAAATTTATAATAAATAAAATAAATTATAAAGAATTTATTAATGAAATTATTAATGAATATAACTTTATTATCATGTTCATTATGAACAGATTTTGAACGCTTTCATACATTAGGTAAGGTATTCTTTCTCAACCCCCATTTTTTCCATTGTGTTACAATTTATATCCATTTACCTCAATATAATTATTAACTATTGTTATTAACTCCTCATAATTTATATGTCTATGTTCCAAACATATTTACTTAGCACTATTTTTCATTTTTTTATAGGGAAATATATGTTTTATAAGGTTCCCTTTTCAATTCTTCTAGATAAACAAGCCTAATTAAGGGAATCTTCCTAATTTCTAACCCATTTTCAACTATACTCCATAATCTATTTTAATCCAAAAATATTTTTCAAAAATTAATATTTTTATCCTGAAAATATCTTTTTTAATCTATGGTTTAATGAAAATAATTATTTCTTTATCCACATTGAGGAATATATTGTATTTTACATTAAACCTCATTAAAGTGGCTCATTTCAAATGATTCTTAAACACTCATTTTATAGGTTTTCACATTAGTTGGAAATAAATTATCATGATATATTCCTATTTTCCCTTATGAAATTCCATGTATGATTTAAATCCATTCTTCCATGGACACCATTATGATACACTGATTTTTTTCCTTATGACATGATATGATACAAATTTCTTTCCTTAGGTAATGATTTCGTTAATTTCTTTTTATTAATTGTTTTTGATCTATTATGAATCCATCTATCATATTTTATCTAATTATTTATTATAATTTTAACCGGGGATGTACCATCTTGATAACATTATCCATATTAGTTTGGATAGTTTATGGTTATGTTTATTGATTTGGGAAATTATTTACATTTCATAGAGTAGTTTAAATATAAAGGTATATGTTGATTATGTTTCACCACATTCATATGAATAATTCATTGGACTTAGTATGTGATTTTGTGGGACATGGTATATCCCATCGATTCATTGGTAGGTATCATGGGACAAACTAGATAGAGTTTTGTTGGAAGCCTTACCCCTTTTTTAGACTTATTAGTCGATGCCTTGATTGTATGTTTATGATGTACCACATTATTAATTCCATCATCACGAGATTAGATATTGATAATCCATTTGATTATTCAACTAGTTTAATATCCATGATAAATCATCTTTTTCATGTGACTCTTCATATGGAATTATTAAATCTGCTTTCATTCAAGCCATACTATTCTCAATATTATGTTTTATTATCATGTGTTTCAAGTTATTCACCTTAATTTATTGTTTATGTATATTTTTGATAGCTTCCTATGCATTTATTACCCTTACTAAGAATCTACGTTCACCCTTTTCTAATGTAATATTTTTTCACAGGGTTCTATGATGTATATTATGATTGACATGAAAATATAATCAAGGAGAATAAGGGTGTTTACAATAGATTTTATATGTTGTATTTAATTTCAAGATCTAATGTAAAACTTATGTTTGTATCTAGTTTTTCAAAGATTGTAAACTATTCAGTTATTTGGGTTCTGATCACTTGTTTTTAGAACCAATGTATAAAAGTGAGGAATTGGATCTGGGATACTCGGGATGGGGACTTTATAGTTGGTATTAGGGAAATATTAGTAGAAATATTGGAAAAATATATTTATAAAAACCTGGATTAGTGGAAAATAAACCAATAATATACTTTGAGAACATTCTCAAAGTAACTAATCTTATGATTTAGAGATTAGTTATACCTAAATTCCCAATTTACATTCATTGTTTCTCTATTTTTAGATTATAAAGTATTTTTATAATGTTTTGATCTAATATAGTGTATGAAATTGATTATAAATGGCACCTAGTGTAATGAATGTAAATTCTATCAATGCACATAATTGAAGAAGGGATTTTCCTACTATGTAATCTAATGATGTTTTATCCACAACTATAGTTATAGATAAACCAATTATAACTACACTGGGAAAAATGACTCATGTTATCATAAATAACCTTACTCACATGGTTCATCTTGATCCATAACTTTGTGTAACAATGTTAGACTACTTTATGAGATAAGAACATCCATTATTCAATGGGACTACAAATTCATTTTTTGATGAGCAATGGTTATTTTCCTTAGGAAAGATATTTATTGACATGGGAAGTAATAAAGCGTAGAATGTTATAATGTAATTTTATTTCCTATCAGGATATTCTGATAAATTCAGTTTATTGATTCAAAACACTAAGGAGGAAGAGGAAATTTTAAACCTAGAATTGAAGTATTTTGAGAAATTTTTCTTTGAAAAATATTTCCATTGGTATGAGAAAGAAGATATAGGGAGGAACTTCTTGAGTATGAGATAGAAAGATAATAAAAATGTTTCTATGTATGAATCCAAATTTCCCAGGTTAGAAAAGAATTTCGAGGACAACATATGTAATACAAGGGGAAATATTTACTATTTATTTTCTGGTGTTATGATAATTTAATGAGGAGCACTAGTTTTCTATACATTCTACTCATATGAGGATATAATATCATGTTCCATCAAGACAGGGAAAGAATTTTCTTATCCACATGGCTTTGAAGGGAAGAAATATAAGATGAGGGATACTAATTACTATAGAAAACGAAATAAGGAAAATGGGAATAAATGAAGAATATAATTTCCAACAGGATGTAAATGTGGAATGAAATATCATCGAACATGCTTATTGGGAATGAGAGTTTATTACAAGTATGGAGAGAAAGGCTATAAGGACTATGATTGCAAGGGAAGGAAAGAAGCATCCTCTGTCAAATGCTTAAACTATAAGAATATGGGGTACTACACAAATGAATCTCCCAATCATCAATCGAATATAACTCAGAATATGTAATGTTATCAAGGAAACTATTATAATATTACTATATTCAAAGTGGAATAATTAATAAATTTATGTTTTCGGAATCATTAATTATGTTTTAAATGATATTTTTTATAAGAATCGTGAGATATATAAGTATTATATTTCAATACTTCTTCTTCATGGAATTGGAATCATGTGATGAATTGGAGAACCAATCTATAGAAGTGACTCTGTTTTATGTTTATCTTATTAAAAACATATTAATTGGGAATGATATCCCTAAATACGTGCTTGATGTTGAGATAACAATAAATATATATTTATGGGATTGTATTAGTGACCATGAATGTGGTTAGTGATCTGATGGTCTATGTTATGATATAATTATTAGATGTTTTGATTTGAGGAATATATTCAACAACCTGATATTTCACACTTAGAAGTAAGTGTGTTTCAAAATGTTTTCATATAGATTAAGGAATTCATATATTTTTTATATGATAATAAGAGCTATATTATTTAGGTAAATCTTATTTTGATTTTATTTTGGAAATTTAGTTACCTTTATTCTAAATTATTGAATTTGTATTTGAAAACATGTATTTTGAACGAGTATTATGTTTAAAACATATGGAATTGATTAAGTTGAACATTGGATATTTTTGTTTGACGCTAAAGTATGATTTATCATAACATGTTCTAACGATTTTTCTTTTGGTCAATATTTACTGTCCAAAGGAATGACTTATAGATCATTTGTTAAATGTCCTTCTGGCATAAGAATTAAATCTTTAATATTAATTTTTGGTTTATGAAATGATGTAGAGATGGATTGATGCACAACCAAATTTTTATATTATGCTTATGAAATGAAGATACATCAAGTAAGTTTATTTTATCTTATTTCTATCTATATATTAAAAAAACTTATCAACTCTAGGAAATAAATTTTGGAACAAAAAACATTATCCATTTACTTTTCTATGAAATAAATGGTCTTTTAACTGATCACACATTTACGGTTCTGTAATGAAAAACATTTTAATGGGAATGCTCTCTATCACTCACCATCAGAACTTGGTAGTTATATTTCTCTTCCCTAACCATGTCTTCACATCCAACTAAGGTTCTATTATATGGAATCCTAGTCTTGTGGTGACTATCACATTGTCTTGTCCTTCAATTTAAGCAGAAATTTTATTAACTCTATTTACGATGTCTGTCTCCACAGAATAATTTTCATGTATCGAAATTTGACGTTAGATGTGAAATTTTAAATTTGTGAGGATGTACTTTATTTAAGGAGGTGGAATAGTAACACCCCAAAATTTTAGGGTATGTCTCATATAAATTTATCATAATTGACTGGTTTGGTTCCATGTAAAATGAATTTTAAAAAATGATATACTATTAAATATTAACATGATCGTTTGAATAGTAATGTGACTGTTAGGAATAATAATTTGGACATTAGAAAAATAACCTCTCGTATGAAAGTATAACTAAAATTTATTTATCTAATAAATTAAATATATGACATATTTATATCATCTAATGAGTAAATAAATGTTTTAAACATGATAAATTATGTATTGGTATTTTAGTGAGATTTAAATATTTATTGAAATTTTTTTCAATAATATAATAATTTAAATGAAAATTTATTTCTAGAAAATATATTTATAAATTAATCTTTTTCTTGAATTATAATTAAAATATATTTCTATAAGTCCCTAATTAATTTTAGAATGTTTCTTAAACTCGGTTATAATATAAAAATGGTAATTTCTTGAATAAATGTTGATTTTACATAAAAATTAATTTTTTTTCATATTTAGAAAATTAATTTGATAAAATGGAGTCTATTTTTGACATCTACACACCGAAAAATGTTTAGGATTAATTTTTTGCAATTTTTTTAAAATAATTGATTTATTTGTGAATAAAGAAATGCGATAATTTTCTATATTTAAAATGATAATCGAAATACATGAATTTTTGAGTCATTTCTGGTGAATGGATGATGTAAAAACCACAAGTTCTAACTCACTTGAACTAGTTACTATACATAATCGCAATAATCAACATATTTTATTGTCTTGAACAAAAGTAATAAATTAATGAATAAAATAATAAAAAATACCCCTCTCATCCCTATAAATACCACCCATCACCACCCCTTCTTCTAACACCATATAAGAGTGATAGATTGATAATGTTCTACCTAGTTCCTCTTTCAAACGTCTTCTCTATATTTTGGTCTTTCTGGTCTCACTGAAATACCACTTAAAAGTTCCATTTGGAGGTTATCTCGGAGGCGATACTCAAGACGTAAAAATTTCCCTCTCTTCCATTTAATTTTTTTTATTTTATTACCCTCTCGCCACCTACTCAATCCAAACATACATGATTAATATAGAATATCATATATGATATAATTTATTTAATGAAATATCTATCCCCAAGCCCCTTATCATTTCCCTTTAAATCTAAAAATGAAAACATTATCTCTGACGTGTCGATTTATATCCACCATGGACGATGAATTTTCACTTCCATTTCCACCTTCAAGGACGGTAATGAAACCATTTAAATGATTAAAATAGATTATAATATGTGTACTATAACTTATTTAGTATCATGTAACTACTACTATATATATGAATTTAATTAATAAAACAAAACATGTGTGTGATGATCGAAAAAATGAAAATATAACTTAAAGAGTTATCATTAACATTTTATCTAATGAATCATCCTTATATCTGAAAAACTGTTATATAATGAAATTTATTCTCCAATAATTTCATTAATAACATATAATTTCAATTGGTTGAAATAATTCCATTTTACATGATCTTTCCTACTTGTATAGAAGTGAACTAATCAGGAAAACCGTGGAAATAGACACTCCGAAATGATGACATTGAATCTCATAACTCATTAAAAAGGATATTAATGAAAATAAAAATATTATAATAAACCCAATACATGTTTAATAGGTTTTGAATGAAATTATTTATTAATCTAATTTCATTATCTAGGACATTAAGAACAAGTGCGTAATTCCTTCAGACAGAAGGTAAGGGATCCTTTAAGTACACATATTTTTTCCTTCATGTTACGCTTTCAATCTCCTTACCCTAATGTAATTATTAATTATTCTTCTGTAATACCCCTAAATTATGTTTTTATGTTCCAAAAATATGTACCTAGCTCAATTATTCTTTATTTTAATGCTGAAATAAATGTTTCATAAGGCTCCCTTATCAATTATTCCTGATAAGAATGACCCATTAAAAGGAACAAACAAATTTATTACACATTTTCTAGCACACTCCAAAATCTATTTTAATCCACTAATTTTTTTTAAAATCAACCATTTTTATCATGAAAAAATATATTGCTTCATTTCCGGTTTTATGCAAACAATTATTATTTTGTCCTCTTTAAAGACTCTTTAATATTTTCCCTAATACCAAACTAATGTGGCTCATTACTGAAGTTTCTTAAACACTTTTGTTTTCGAGTTTTCAATTCAGTTGGACATAAATTATAATGATATATTCCTATTTCCCATATGAATCATATGTATGATTTAAATACATTCATTCATTGACACCATTATGATATGCCAATTTGTTATGGCTTATGACATGATACGATACACATTTCTTTAATTACATAACACTTATATTATTCTTTATGAAAAATTGAGGTTTATCAGTTACGATACCATATACCATATTTTATTGAATGGTTTTTTATAATTATGATTGGTGATGTACTATATTGATACCATTCTCCGTATTAATCTATATAGTTTATGATTATGTTTACATATGTGGTAAATTATTTACATTTCATTTTTTAGTTTCAATATAAATCTATATGTTGATTACGTTTCACCCCGTTCATGAGAGGAATTCATTATATTTAGTCAGTTTTGGGTGGGGTTGGCTATAACCCCACCCCTCGATGTATTGGAAGATATCTTTAGAAAAACCTGGCTGGGTTTTGGCGAAGGCCTTACTCATTTATTTAGAATTCATAGACAAGTCCTTGATGGTATGTTTATGACATCCTATATTGTACATTCTCTCATTATGATATTATTTATTAATAATCCCTGTAATTATTTATCTATGATAATATCCATGGTTAAGTATCTTTCTCATTTGATTGTTTATATGGAGTAATTTAATAAAATTTCATTCCTTTAAAATTTTGATCGAGATTATGTTCTAATGGAATTTATTTTTATTTATTCACTATGATATATTTTTTACGTTTATTAATGATATATTCTAATGTATTTCTTACCCTTACTAAGCATATGTTATGTTTATTTATATTATCTTCTAATGTATTTCGTACCCTTATTGAGCATATGAGCTCACCCCCTTTTTTGTGTTTTATATTTCCTTAGGATTCCATGATGTATATTAGGATTGACATGCATAGATAATCTTGGAGAATAATGGTGTTTCCAATGGAGTTTATATGTAGCATTTTATTTCAAGTTGTAATGTGAAACATATGTTTGTATCTAGTTTTACAAAACATATAAACTATTTATGTCTTTTGGTATGTGATAACTTGTTCATAAAACCATTTTAATAATATAAGGCACCAGCTCTATGCTATTGAGTGTGGATTCATAATTGTTTTGATATTAGATAGTGACATATGATCACACATTAGTTTATTGATTTTATTTAATTTTATATATTTTGTCTTTTCGTGTCATCCAAATCATCATTTCCTTCTTTACATTACATTAATTAGTGGAAAATTTAATATTTGGAGATTTGTGATGGATATACGAGGCAATTTATATGGTGGAATTTTTATGTGGGTTGAGTGATTGCTTTTATATTATGTAAGTTTTTATATTATGTTTATCTTGTTTGACATGGGTGTCCAATGTGAGGTCGCGTCATGATTACATTTTTAGAAAACAATAAAGCTACACTTTGAACTTAATTTATGGGTGAAATTATTCCTACTCATTTGATCAGATTACTTGGTTCTTTTCACCCCTAATGGGAATCAAGAATGCTCCCCTAGGCCTTGCTGCAGTCCGGCTTGGCTCACTGATTGATGGATTGGAAGGGTTGGGTTGTGATCATGTAGGTGTGATGAATAGCGTGTACTTTCACTCAAAACTTGATAATAAACCCATCGCACTGAGATATTAATAAATATTTCAATAAATTATGTACATGAATAATATTGTGGTGAATTTTTATTTTCTTTGTCCATCCCATATATGCTCCTCCATATATAAACTAATCCTTATCGGTCCACCCAATCTAATGAAGGGTGAAACCTGTTGATAACCAATATATTTGAAGAGGATAGGTTATGAAGGGGATATTGTTTTCCATTATATAAATTATTTATATATAGGTGTTAGATGGACACTCTATGGGTGATGTGATCAATGGGACTACTAGAAGACATGTGATTTTCACGGGTGATACTTTCTTAGTAACCCCCTGGGGAACACTATGGATAATAGGGAATATGTTCCTCTTGGGATCTTTGTGGATATCATGGAAAATGTTCCCCCTATAAACTGTGTGGGTACTTTGGAAAATCTTCCCCTAGGAACTATATGGATACGATGGTGTGATAGGGTACGAAACCTCTTGTGGAATTATAAGGATAAAAGAATCCGAATCCACCAAAGAACTGTGTGGATACTGAAGTGTGGGTCATCCAGGTAAATGTGTGAATAGAAAGGTACAACCTGGTCAGTTTTGATGGAGTTTGAGATGAAAATTATTTCATTTCTTTTAGACTCCTTTATACATGATGTCAATTCTTTAATTAAGATTCCTATTTGACATTGTAAGCTATTTGTGGATGATTTTTTTTCTTGAACTCATTGTGGGGATTTTTCATCATGGTTTGAGTTTAATCCCACATCCATGATATATGTTTTTTAGGAATATATACAATTTTCATGGTATCATGACTGGGTATATGTACATTTTGTGTCCAAAAAACATCACAATATGTTCCGAAGACATGTTTTAATTGTTGTTTTATTCATGTTCATCTGATATGGTGGAGTATTTAGAGGAAAAGTTTTTGATTCATGGATGTATTTTCTTATTGAATTACCTACTCTAGAATCACCATGAGTAAGATTTTATAGATTGAGTAATCTTGTAATAATTCACACTAGATATAGGGGTAGGCTATGATTTTTCTTAATGAAATTTAGAGTGGATTCATGACTGGATCTCCATGGGGGGGATAAGATCAAGATAATATACCTCCCAACATTACACCCTATTATCTACTAGGTAATTTTTTGGTGATGTTAAAATGTGGGTAGTGTCGTTTTAGATGGTAGAATCATTGATCCACTTCATTAAATACAACCTTTTTTGGTTCTATTCGTGCACAGAGTGATGATTGTTACAGATTTAGAAAGACTCATTTGATAGATAGTTATGGTTAGACATTAGTGGGTCAAATTTAAAGTATGTTTTGTGGAACCTTATTCTAGTTTATGCATTCACACATTGTTCATTATATAAAATACATTCAAGAGTTGTAAATTCCAATGAGACCCCTATCTAGACCCTTTAAGTTTGAGAGCTTCCATTGATGTAAATATTATTTTACACAAACCTTATAATTATGTAATTTTATCCATAGGGGAGAATGATTTCCATTATGATATTCTTACACGGAAGTGGTGACATTCAGTGGTACCCATCTTTGTGAGTTTTAAGTACTAGTGGTGGTATCACATAATGATGCACAATTGAGTAAGTGAGGTGAGGTCCACCCACATCCTTGACTAGGATCCACAGATGTTTGGTGAGTAGATCCCACCATTGAGAAGATAAAGCTATCCATACCTCATAAAGTAAGAATAGAATTTTTTTCACTATTTTTATGTAGGAGAATTCACTTCTTGGGAATGTTGAGGAATATGAGAATTCCTTTGAAGGGTGACCTGAGATTACCCTTACCAATAAGTTGATGTATGCACCATCATACAATCTAAAGATGATGTTTGAATATTTAAGAGGGATGTAATGAAAAACCATGTGAATTTTGTGGGCACATGGGATGAATCCTTCATTGTGTTAGTTAATAAAGGATAATGTTAGGTGAGTATAGAATTTACATTATTAGGGCTTGAGAGTATCTACATTGTACTATCCTCTCAGAGCATGATTTCAAGATTCATTGGGTAGTTATTGGTATTTGTGAAGTCGAGGGCATAATGATTAATGTGATCATAGTGGAACAACAATATCTTAGTAGTTGATTCTTGTATTAGATGAATCTATTACTAGATTATGGGGGAGACACATGAGCATATTACTTCATAGTATTTGGTTTTTGTGTGGATGAAGAGATATTCCTCAACATCAATAGACTATGGTGGCTCCAAACACTTCCCTAGATTGAGAAAGGGCCACCATGGTGATGATATCATAGTGGCTATGTACAGATGAAAGTTCTCAGGTGGTTGACTAGAAGGTCCTTGTAGCACCCCAAACATTTTATGGTGTCTTTTGTTAAATACATTCTATTCATCATTGTGTTCCTTCGAAACAACACTAGGTTATTTTGGAGACAATTAAAACCTAGCCATTAAACATAAATTTCTCACTTTTATGTTTTGAATTTCAAAAAATGGTAATCTAGAGTTGTGTTCAGTAAGTCATTTAGAGTCTGATAGAACAAACTTGAATTTTGGTGAATAGTAACATACCCGTATAAATAGTAATATTTATAGTAACATACCCTTATGAATAGTAAATAATAATATTATTTTATTTTCTAAAGGAAATAAGATAATGATATCTTAATTAGTTTTTCAATGAGAAATAAAACTAGTAAGATTGTTATTTTTCGAATTAACTATGACCTTATTTAAAAATTAAATTAAAAATTTTTAGATAATTATTTTTGAAAAGTGGATTTCACTTTTGAAATCTAAATGTCTGTAAATGGTTAGGGTGAATTTTGGGAATTTTTTGGAAATAATTGATTTTTTAGTGAATAATAAAAAATACATTTTTTAGTTTCGGTGTGTTTATGACATCATTAATGATGAAATGATGATGTAATAAATATGGTCGTCTTTTGTATAGTTAAATAACATATGAGGTGTCCCAAGTGGCTTATACCAAGATAAAATACCATGGGCAAGCCCATGGTTTTGCAAAAACCAATCATGAGGTGTCCCTTGAAAATTATTAAAATAATCCATCACTTTTCCTATAAATACCTACTCATCCCATATATTAATTCATTCCCAATTCTCCCTCAACGAAGTTCTGGCATCCTTACCTTTATATTAGTCATACAATGGTTTCCTTAATCCCTTACGGTCTCAACCTTCATGTTCTAAGGGTTACTCTACAAGGTAAGAAAATTCTCAATTTCTTTCTTTTTCATTTCAAGTTCTCTTTTATGTGGTATAACATTCATGTTTTCATACCATGTTATTATTTTTCTTCTTATTCTTGATCTAAAATATATTATGATTTATTTATGGAATGGGTGACCCTTTTCCCCTCTCTTTTTAATGTTTTCTAAAACCATGTTACATAGCGAATAGGGTGCCAAATTTTTGTAAGCGATTTCAAAATTATTCATTTATTTTGAGTTCTTTATTTATTGTTTCTTCATCTCTTCTTACCCAAGAGGAATGAAACCTCCAGAATATTTTATATACTGGATGTTCTCATGTTCATGATAAATTCATCATCAATCTTCCTCTTTCCCCCACTTGTTCAAGGAATTAAAAACATTATCTGTGACGTGTCGAATTACCGACATCGTAGACGAAGTAATTTTAGTTTCCATTAATTATTTCAAATCTGGTCATGAAACAAAATATATGGTTGAAATAGGTCATAATAAATGTTTTTTAACTTGATTAATGTTCTGGAATCTTTACACATTCTTAATATGTAATAAAAATAAAAAACAATTTTATTTAGCACAAAAACTGCCAAGCAAAATTCGAGCGTTTATCTTTAAACTAATCGAATGAGTCATCATCATAGTTTATAACCAGAATCATTATAAGATCATTTATGTCTCTTTAAATTCACTATTAATGTATATTAACAATTCTGGATGTTTAACCATATTTCAAAACAACTCCCATTCATGAATATAAGTAAACAAAGCATGAAACCAATAAAGAAAATGCTTCCAAAACAATAAAATTGAATATCTCAAATCCATCAAAAAATCCATTATTGAACTAAATAAGGTTATACCATATCAATTAAATATAAAATAGGTTCTACAATTATGAATTAATAACCTTAATTTGTTTATTCAGGTCTTTAAAAACATGACAAGAACACCTTCAAACATAAGGTAAGGGATTCACTCTCTCTGACTGTTGTTCATGAATATCCTCTTTGTTGTGACTAACTTTGTATTGTGCACCTAATAATAATTATGTGGTGTACCTACTGTCCATTTGAGATCAATTTACATTTGAAATTATATTTCTATTAATATCCATAATCTCATGTCATGGATACGTTTATTGTCTAAACCGTATACCAATACACATACGGTGTATATTTGGGGTGTAATTCATGAATCTGTATTCTATACTCTATACGGATATTGAAAAGTAATATTGACCTTGTATTGAATCATTGTATAGATAATTACTAGGATTAGAGGTGGGTGGGGCCCACTAAAGACCCTTTATGCATCAGTAGGTCTCATTATACAAAATAGTTTGGCGACAGACCCTTCGAGTTTGTTTCCAAAAATCTGACGGGTTTCTACCCACAGTAGTAAAGCATTATTATGGTATTATGGTTTCATGTGCCAGATACATGATGTCCAATTATTTATCATTCTATTTATTCTTTATCAATTATTATTATTATCAATGAGGTTTTTACTATGACAAAATCTATGGATGCAGTTTCATTCTCAGTTTATTAATGGCATTAGTTGTTCATTTATTCACTATGAAATTTTGATTATGTCAAATTGACTGTGACTCACTTATTATTTTATTCATTATTTCACTAATTTTAACCCTTACATAGCGATTGAGCTCACCCCTTTCATTGTCTACCTTCGACATGTGATAAAGAGAAGGCCTTTTATTGAGTTCATGTGGACGTAGTTTATAGTTATTGTTTTGTATTGTATTTTGTAACCTTTCCCAACGTAATTGGAGTTACATCTATGTATGTTATTTCATAAAAGACTACTAAACTGATCATTCCTTTGGGATTTTCATTCCTTTTAACCATGCCAATATCACATGTAATGCACCGACTCCATCCTAGAGGGGTCGGGGTGTTACAGTTGGTATCAAATGATGTTTAGTAGAACACTTGGAAACTAGACTAGGAAATTTATAGTAGGGAACAAAGCCCTAAGGTAGTATTTGAGGATAAATGTACAAGAATATCATTTTATTTTTCTAAGGAATATATTATGTGGATATTTTATGCAATACATCCCTATCTGGATATGAACAGGTAGAGTCGGCTCTGGCACATATGTATCTAGGGGTAAAAGCCGAAAACACTACTTTGAGCTAGAATCAAACGAGAATTGGTGCATGACAATGGGACTTGCTGCACTCTTGGTTATGAAACTCCTAGGGGATATGCTTGGGATAACTAATGTTTTCTTTACAAGCCATTTTGAAGGAGTTAATGTAAATTTTTCCTTAGAGGAACCATGTATATAAATTACCTATGCATAGAATTTCAATCTATGTTGAGTGATTTTCTATTTGAGATTCATAAACTAATATAGTGTATCCTATTATTTAGTAATGGCATCTAATGGAATAAGGGGAATCAATACCCGTGGGCAAGGTAGAGATCTCCTTACTGAGAAATTCAACACAGTCAACATTGGAGCAGATCAGATCATGAACATATTGGGACAACATACTCAAGTTGTAACGAATAAGGATTCATCACCTATGTAGAATCATTTCATGCGGCATAATCCCCCATCTCTCGGGGGGACTACTAATCCAATGGTAGCTGTGCAATGGATCAAGTCCCTTGAAAATATTTTTATGGTGTTAAGATGCAATGAAAATGAAAAGGTAATACTGGCAGTATATTGTATCAAGGGAGATGCTAATCAATGGTGGTCCCTGATTCAAAATACCACAGAGGAAGAAGAAATAGAAGATATGGAATGGAGGACTTTAAAGGAAATATTCTACGAGAAATATTTCCCCCATGAGAAATCAACTGAAATGAAGAAGAAATTCCTTAGCTTGAAACAAAGGGAAGAAGATAGTGTTGGTGAGTATGAGGCTACCTTCACAAGGCTGGAGAGGTATACTATAGATTTCGTATCTGACTCAGCAGACAAGATTGATCATTTATTTGAAGGTCTTAAGCCAAGTCTTTGGTGGGAACTGGATTCCTAAACATTTTCATCATATGATGGAATTTCATCACGTTCCATCAAAACAGAGAAGGAATTTGTGAGATCAAATCTTTTCAAAGGAAGCCAAGATAAGAAGATGTATTCTGATAAAAAAGGAAAAGGAGAAGCACCAAAGAATAGTAAGGGAATGAATAGTTTCCCATTTTGTGAGAACTGTGGAATGAATCATCCTAGTAAATGCTTGAAAGGAAAGGGAGTTTGCTATAACTACGGAGAAAAGGGTCATCGATATGATAAATGCAAGTGGAAGAAACAACTCAATGATGTTCAATGATACAATTTAAGAGAGGTGGGACACTATGAAAATGAGTGTCCTAAGAGCCAAGGAAACATGACTCAGAAAAGTCAAATAGAACAAGGGAGATCTTATGCAATTACAAACACAGAGGTTGATGTTCCTACTGACATGGTGGAAGGTACTTTAATTGTTTCCTCAAACTTAGCCAACACTTTATTTGATTTTGGATCGTCACATTCATTTATATCCTATCAGTTTTCCAAGAAAATTAGATATGCCCAATTTGATTTAAGAATGGAATTGTCTGTCAAAACTCCCATGGGATGTATCGTTGCAACAAAGGCATGTCGACTAGTCCCCCTCCAAACACCAAAACGTGTTTATTTGGTAGCCTTATCATCATACCCATGAATGAATTTGATATAATTCTAAGTATGGATTGGCTATAAAATTATTATGAAAGGATTTATTGCATGAAAAAGGAAGTAACATTTTTTGAAAATAGTGTAGAATATCTTATCTTTAGAGAGAAACATTGCCACCTGATTCTTATCTAGAACCACCCCAGTAGCTCTTTTGAATACAATAATTGGAGAGGAAGATAAACCACTATATATGGGAGATGAAAGAAATCTTAAAATTGAAGATGTACACATAGTGAAAAGTGTACATTGATGTATTTCTAGAGGATTTACCTAGATCCTCTAGAGTAGAAAATTGAGTTTTTGATTGACTTAATTCCTTGTGCGAGACCTATATCAAAGAACCCATATAGAATGGCCACTATGGAGCTACTGGATCTGAAGAAAAAACTAGAAGAGTTGAGTGACAAAGGATTTATTCAACCTAGTATTTCTCCCGGGGGATCCCCAATCTTGTTTGTAAAGAAGAAAGACAGATCAATGAGGCTATGCATTGATTACTGAGAAATCAATGCTATTACAATAGAGAATATGTATCCTCTACCCCGGATTGATGATTTATTTGACCAACTTCATGGAGCTCAATACTTTTAAAATACTGACCTTCGATCCGAATATCATCAACTAAGTGTGAGGAAGGAAGATATTCCGAAGACATCATTTCGAATCAGTTATGGGCATTACAAGTTTACAGTGATGCCCTTTGGACTGAGAAATGCACCATCTGTATTCATAGATTTAATGAAATGAGTTTGAAGGAATATCTTGATAACGTTGTTGTGATATTCATCGATAATATCCTCATATACTCAAAAATATATGATGACCATTAGAGTCAAATGCGAGTTATTCTGGGAACTCTTAGAAGAAATCAATTATATGGGATGTTTAGCAATGTGTGTATTATGGCTTCAGTCAGTTTCTTTTCTTGGCCATATTATCTCTAAGGATGGAATCCTAGTTGATCCTACGAAGACAAAGGAAATCAAAGAATGGCCCATTCAAACTGACATAACTGAGGTATGTAGTTTTATTGGCTTAGTAGGTTATTATCAGCGTTTCATGCAGAATTTTGCCCAACTGGCTAACCCACTAACGAAGTTCACATGAAAAGGGGATACATTTTTTTGGACTAAATATTGTGAGGAATGTTTCGAAGAACTGAAGAGAAGATTAGTCAATGCTCCTATATTGACTCTACCATCGGGGAAAGCCGGCTTTGTTATTTGTAGTGATGCTTCAATTAAAGGACTTGGTTGTGTCCTTATGAAAAATGATAGGGTTATTTCCTATGCATCACGACAGCTAAAAGTTCATGAGAAAAACTATCCTACTCATTATCTTGATTTAGCTTCTGTAATCGTTGCTTTGATGATATGGAGACATTATCTCTATGGTGAAAAATGTGACATTTATACTGATCACAAGAGTTTAACGTATATTCTATCACAGATAGAACTCAACATGAGGCCAATGAGATGGCTTGAACTACTCAAGGATTATGATTGAACGATACAAAACCACCGGAGGAAGGAAAATAATGTGGCAGATGCTTTGAGCACAAAGGATCATGGAGTTTTGAACAAGATGAGAGTTGAAAGGGATCCTATTTTCATGGATCTAATAAATATGGATATGGGAATAACCATGGAATGTGAAACATCAATTCTTTTTCAAATGGTTGGAAAACCATCTTTACTAGAAAGGTTAAAAAGTTCTCAAGATGATGATGGGGAGTTTCAAAAGAAGATTAATGCTGTGAATGATGGGAGATTGAGTGACTTCGTATATGAAGATAGAATTTTGAGATTCAGGAAGAGACTTTGTTTTCCCAATATACCTCATCTAAAAAGGGAATTGTTGGATGATGCACATAGTTCTATTTTCTCTATACACCCTGGTAGCACTAATATGTATAGATATTCGAAGGAACATTTTTGGTGGGACAACATGAAAGAAGAGATTGCTGATTTTGTGTCAAGATGTATGGTTTGTCAACAAGTGAAAGCTGGAAGGCAACATCCTGGAGGAGTATTGAATCCTATTCCCATACCTGAGTGGACATGGGATAATATCACGAAGGACTTTTTCATGGGAATACAAAAGACTCCTAGAAGGAACGATGCAATATGAGTCATTATTGATCGTCTAACTAAGTCATCACATTTTTTTGCAATAATAGAAGATATACCACTTGAAAGTCTAGAAAGACTACATATTAATGAAGTTGTGAGACTTCATGGAGTACCCCTATTGATTGTTTCTGATTGTGATCTTCATTTTACATAAAAATTCTAGAAATGTCTTCAGAAGGACCTAAATACTGATCTTCATTTGAGCACTGCCTACCACCCACAAACTGATGGACAATCAGAACAGACTATTCAAACATTGGAAGACATGTTGAGGTCTTGTTCACATAATTTTCAAGGCTTGTGACATCAGTATTTACATCTCGTATAATTTTCCTACAACAATAGCTTCCATTAAAATATTTAGATGGCACCCTATGAAGCATTGTATGGGACAAGATGTCGTACACCAACTTGTTGGGATGACGTCGTTGAAAGAAAGCTCGTGGGACCAAAACTTGTTGAAGAAACAATGGAGAATGGGAAGAATATCCAGAACCTAATCAAAATAGTTCAAAGTTGGAAAAAGAGCTATGTAGATAACCGATGTAAGGATTTGGAGTTTCAAGAAGGTGATCACGTTTTCTTAAAGGTATCTCCATGGAAGGGTATTATACGATTTGATAAGAAGGGAATGTTAAGTCCCAAGTACATCAGACCTTTTGAAATTCTAGACCGAATTGGAACCATGGATTAACATTTTAAATTATACCAAGTCTCTCCAAGGTACACAATTTGTTCCACGTGTCAATGTTAAGAAAGTACATGCTAGGCCCAACACATGTACTCACTTATGAAGAAGTAGAACTTGAGCCAGATCTATCTTATTGTAAAGAACCTATCATGATTCTTAATACTAGAGAACAAGTATTAAGAAATTGGACAACTCATCTGGTCATGGATCTATGGAGGAACCCTAAGATGGAGGAAGCAACATGGTAGCCTAATGAGCTTATGTTAAAGACATACCAGAATCTTTTTAGGTAATATTTTGTAAATTTCTAGGACGAAATTTTCTGAAGAAGGGAATAATGTAGCACCCTAAACATTTTATGGTATGTTTTTGTTAAATAAATTCTATTCATCACTGTGTTCCTTCAAAAAACACTTGTTTATTTATGATATAGTTAAAACCGAGAAATTAAACATAAATTTCTCACTTCTATGTTTTGAATTTTGAAAAATGGTCATCTAGAGTTGTGTTCAATAAGCCATTTGGAGTATGATAGAACAAACATGATTTTTGGTGAATAGTAACATACCCATATGAATAGTAATATGAATAGTAACAAACACTTAAGAATAGTAAATAATATTATTATTTTATTTTCTTAAGGCAATAAGATAATGACATCTTAATTAGTTTTTCTATGAGAAATAAAACTAGTTGCACATTAAGATTGTTATTTTTTGAACAAACTATGGCCTTATTTAAAAATTAAATTAAAAATACTTAGAAAATTATTTTGGAAAAATTGATTTCACTTTTTAAATCTACACGTCGATAAATGGATTGGGTGAATTTTGAGATTTTTTCTGAAACAGTTGATTTTTCAGTTAATAGTAAAAAATACAGTTTTTAGTTTCGGTGTGTTTGTGACTTCATTATTGATGAAATGATGATGTCATAAATATGGTCGACTTTTGTATAGTTAAATAACATGTGAGGTGTCCCAATTTGCTTATACTACGGGCAAATAGCATGGGAAAACCCATGGATTTTTAAAAACCGCTCCTGAGGTGTCCCTTGAATATTATTAAAATAATCCATCACTTTTCCTATAAATACAAACTCTTCCCTTCATTTAATTCATTCCAAATTCTCCCTCAACGATGTTATGACCTCTTTAACTTAATATTAGTCCTTCTAATGTTTCCCCAAGCCCTCAAGGTCCCAACCTTCATGTTTTATGGGTTACTCTACAGGGTAAGGAAATTCTCAATTTCGTTCTTTTTCCTTTCAAGTTCTCTTTTATGTGGTATAACATTCAAGTTTTCATACTATGTTACTATTTTTCTTCTTATTCTTGATCTACACTATATTAATATTCATTCCTAGAATTGGTGACCCTTTGACCCTCTCTTTTTAATATTTTCTAAAACCAGGTTACGTAGCCGTTAGGCTGCCGAATTTTTGTAAGCGATTTCAAAATTATTCTTTTATTTTGAGTTCTTTATTTTTTGTTTCATCATATCTTCTTAACCAAGAGGAATTAAATCTCTAGAATCTTTTATATAATGGATGTTATCATGTTCATGATAAATTCATCATAAATCTTCATGTTTCCCCCACTTGTTCAAGGAAATAAAAACATTGTCTGTGACGTTTCGAATTGCCAACATCATAGACGAAGTAATTTCAGTTTCCATTAATTCTTTCATGTCTGGTCATGAAACCAAATATATGGTTGAACCAGGTCATAATTATTTTGTTTTATCTTTATTAATGTTCTGGATCCTTTAATCATTCCTAATATGGAAAAAAATACAAAAAAAAAATTTTTAGCACAAAAACTGGCAGGCCAAATTCAATCATTTATCTTTAAACTCATCGAATGAGTCATCATCATAGTATATAACTAGAATCATTATAAGATCATTTATGTCTCTTCAAATTTACTAATAATTTATATTAACAATTCTGGATGTTTAGCCATATTTCAAAAGAACTTCCATTCATGATTATAAGTAAACAAAGCATGAAACCAAGTAAGAAAATGCTTCCAAAACAATAAAATTGAATCTCTTAAATCCATAAAAAAGGCCATTAATGAACTAAATAAGGTTATACCATATCAATTAAATATAAAATTTGTTCTGGAATTATGAATTAATAATCCTAATTTGTTTATTCAGGTCTTTAAAAAAAATGACAAGAACACTTTCAAGCATAAGGTAAGGGATTCTCTATCTCACTTTTGTTCAAGAATATCCCCTTTGTTGTGACTAACTTTGTATTGTGGACCTAATAATTCTTATGTGGTGTACCTAATTCCCATTTGAGATAAATTTCCATTTGAAATTATATTTCTATTAAATATCCATAATCTCATGTCATGGATATGTTTATTGTCTAAATCGTATACCATTTCACAAACGGTGTATATTTAGGATGTTGTTGATGAATCTGTATTCTATACTCTATATGGATATTGAAGATGCATATTGGATATTGTATTGAATCATTGTATAAAGAATGATTTGTATGTAGAGGTGGGTGGGGCCCACTACATCCCCTTGATGTATAGGTAGGTCTCATGAGACAAAACAGTTTGGCGACAGACCCTTCATGTTTGTTTCCAAAAATAAGACGGGTTTCTACCCACAACATTAAACCATTTTTACTCTATTATGGTTTCATGTACCAGATACATGACGTCCAATTATTAAAAATTATCTTTATTCATTATCAGTTATTATTATTATCCAAGAGGGTTTCACTATGAAAAAAATCTTTGGATGCAGTTTCATTCTCAGTTTATTAATGGAATTAGTTCTTCATTTATTCACTATGCCATATTGATTATGTCAAATTGACTATGACTCACTTATTATTGTATTCATACTACCAAAATTTGTAACCCTTACTGATCGTTTGAGCTTACCATTTTTATTTTCTACCTCCGACAGGTGATGAAGAGACGACCTTTTATGGAGTTCCTATGGACGCAGTTTTTAGTTATTGTTTTGTTTTTTATTTTGTAACCTTTCCAAATGTAATTGGAGTTACATATATGTATCTATTTTCTTCAATGTCTACTAAACTGATCGTTCCTTTGGGATTTTCATTCCTTTTAACCATGCTAATATCACAAGTAATGCACCAAATCCGGCCTAGAGGGGTCGGGATATTATTGGTCTTCTTGAAAGTAGAGATAAAATTCACAACATTCCTAGGTGTATAATGATTTTCTCTTAGTGTTTAGAGTCAATTTAAGGATCAAAATCCTTAGTTGAGACTAACATAGTGGGGTTAGACCCTTAGTGTTTATGTTTAGTGGATTTTTTTGTAATTACCATACAATAGAAAATCATACAATACTATGGAGGAGGATGTTGTCTCAAAAGGTTGTGGATTATGGTTGGTAATGTAGTTGGTATCATTAGTCCCGAAACCTATAGAGTAGAGTCATCTGAATGGGTTGGACTATCCTATTTAGATTATAATGGATCGGGCTACCCGATAGGTAGTTTACAATGAATGGTAGTTTGAATAGGTTTTTATTGTTCCTAATGTGCTTGCCGTAGATTTTATGGGGTATATTGAAGATCTCTGTAGATGTGTGAGGTTGATGAAAAGTTCTATATTTCATTTGTTCCTTAATCTAGTGAAATTGGTGCATGTGACTTGTGAAAAATTGATAAATTAGTAAATAGAATCTGTCTAGGGGGGAATTATATTTCTAAATTCTTCTCATGTTAGTGAAGAATATGAGTACCACATATTTGGCCTTATGTAGGGTCACCCTTTACTATCATTGAAAAATTGATTATAAAAGAGGTAATTTTATCAGTATTAACAAAACTCTTAAAAACATCTACTTTTATGAGCGGTAAAAAAACTCATAAAAGTAAAACTTTATCAATTCTTTTTTATCACTGCAAATGGATTCTTGTAATAGAGTTTTTTTAGCACTGATAAAAGGTATATATTGTAAACAAAATTAATTCATTAAAAATATTATATTAATGTATAATTATAATGTATTTTATAAAATATGATTTATATAATATGAAATATGCAATCACATATAATATAAAAGATAATTAGTTAAAAATGGTTTATAAAATATGTAAAAAAATAATAATTATATTTTTATAATGATTTTTGAGTAAGAATCATTGAATAACAATTAAATGATATAAAAAATCAATATATTAATAAACAATCTAAAATAAGTTGAAAACATGACTAAATATTCAAATGGTTATACCTTTTGATAAGTGTACCCTTTTGAGATGTACCACATATCAAATTGAGGCTTGTGAAATGATCTACACTAGGATTATCAAGATTACCTCGATTATTGTTTTTTTCCAAAAAAAGGTCATAAAGGCCACCAAAACAATGTTTTTTTATCATGTAATCCCATTTTTTAACATTTAATGGAATTTCACCCCAATTTAAGGGATTCTACTTATCTTTTTCATGGAGACTCAATTTATTATCTAGATGTACACTCATAAGGATATTATGAAATTCAAATTTTATCATTATTCATAATGTACTGTTACATATAATTAAATATACACTCATTGGAAAATATTGTAAATATTTATAATTAAAATTTTCATTTAATAAATAAATATGTAAACATATTTATAATAAAATATATCTATAAATATGTAAACCATAATTAAGTATAATAATATCCATTTTATTTTATAAAATGTGTTAAAATATATATTCATACACAATGTACATATAATGAGTCTGTATATTTATAAATATAATTTTGTGTGGGTATTAACATGCTGATATATATATATTCAAATATATCTTTATAAATATTAATATATAATATATGTAAAAAAATAAATATGTGTAATTATATTTATACAATACTATAATACGAGGTTTGTCTAGTGCTTGGACTGTAACATCACTGCTAATGACCACATTTGTCTTGGATATAAAAAGAATTATTAAAGGGTGTTTTAGCAGTGCTAAAAAAAGCCCTGATAACGGGGGAACATTATCCTTTCTTGTAAAAAATGATGATAAATTCCCCCTTTGTACGTGTCAGCAAAAAAGATCAAATAACTGTGGACTCTTTATCAGTGCTAGTAAAATAGAGCTAATAAAGGGGGGCCATTATCAACTCATGTAAATAAGAACTAGTGAAGTGTATATTTGAAAAAATATATTTCATTAAAAATAAGATATTAATATATAAATGTATCAATATTAATATAAATATACTATACATTTTTTAAATAAGTTTTAGAAAAGGATAAATATGTATAATAAAAAATTTATTTAATTTAATGGATAATAAAATTATTTAAATTTTTTTAATTAATAATTTTATAATTATTATCTTGTATTTTTTATTTAATTACAATTTGAAGATAAAAAAATCCAAAAATTATTAAAACATCTAAAATAAGTTGAAAACATATCCCTAACATCAAAAAAATAAAATTTTTCATTTGTGTGTCTGTTTGGGCTCTATCATAGATCAAATTGAGGCCTACAATGAGATCTATGCCTAGGTGACCCAAGAATACATTAGGCATATTTTTCATATCCTAAAAAGGCCTAAATGTTCTCTTAAATTGTGTTGTTAGTGGGGTTCCCCAATGTTTTAATATTCCATGAAATTTCATCCACATTTATGGGAGTATTTTGGAACATTTTTATGGGGAATGAATTTATTCCCATGTATTACATTCATATTGATATTATGGTTTGAAAATTTTAATGTTTCTCACATTTTAGTTTTATTTATAATTAAATATATGTGTATTTTCTTATATTTAGTCATAATAAATCACTTCTGTAAATACATATATCATCATATATAAACAGAAATGAATTTTTAAATATATAAAACATGTATTGCTTATTTATTTTATTAAAAGTAAAAAATTATCCAATTTATTTACCTTATAAAAATGTATTAATATGTATATATATACCAATATAGTTATTATTTATATATAAACATGTGTGTGTCAATAACTGACACATATATATATATATTATAATATATTTTAGTAAATACCTTTTCAAATATTGTATTTAAAACCATACCTAATAATTTTCATATTAATCAAAGAATTTAAATGTTTATATATACATATATGTGTGTATTAATAAATTGATATATGTTTATATTATATTATAGTATATGTAAATGAATAAAATATATAATATATTTATAAATTTATTTAAAAATAATTATTTAAATATATGAATGAAAAATAAATATGTAAATATATATATATATATATATATATATATTAATATACAGACAGCAAAACAACCTAGAGCAGTTGTAATGGCGTTCCATCTTTAATGGAGACGTGTAGAATCAGAATTTTGGTGGGGGATGAGTGTTTGGAATTAAAAAATAATTGGTCAAATGGAAGTCGGGCGAAAAATGATGATAAGAGGAGAGTGGGGCACTATGAAATGGGTTGTGGAAGTGCTGATAAGCTTAGGATCATAGAGGACGGAAAATAAAAAAAATCCCTCTTTAACAGTGCTAAAAAAGCGTTGTTAATGACATCGCTTTAACATCGCCTTCGTATAAAACCCTTTAACTACACTTTTTAAGGCCATTTATTAGTTCTGTTAAAACCTTATTTTGTAGTGATGATAGATACTCACATATAATAGCTATATATATATATATCTGTGTGGGTGGGTGTGTGTGTGCTTGCATCTGTGTGTGTATGTATGTATTCATAAACACACAAAAAAAACATAATTCATATATGTATTTAAAAATAATTATATAAGTATATGGATATGAATATGTAACATATCATTTATAAATAAATATATATATACAATAAAATATATAACAAAAAGATATAGGGGAGTAGAAAAGGCGTGGGTGTGTGAGGGGGGTCTCAGGTTCCAGACCATGAAAAGGTAGGGGTGCACGAGTGTGTAAAGATGGTGGCCTATTGCTGGTAAAGGGATGGTGGTCCACTATTTTATTTTCATAATGGAAAATTTTATTTTCAATTTATTTTGACATTTATTAGTTTTTTTATCCTTGATAAAAGAAATCTTTTATCAGTTCTATAAAAGAGATTATAAATGACCACTACATCATTGAATATTTTTTGAGAATTGAGAAAAGATTACATTTATCCACACTAAAAAATCCAGATAAAAGGGACCCCTTTGAATAGATATTATATTGTCAATTCTTTTCTAGCATTGATAAAACTGATTTATAGCATTGTTAAAAGGGGTATTTTTGGTAGTGAGTCTTGAGAAATACTCAATTTTGGATTGTGGTTTGTGTGGGGTGTTCTCATATAATAACCCATAAAAATTCTCTAATTGTGGGGTGTGGAATGCTCCCACCAGTGATGACATTGTTGATGAACCATTTTTCAAATGGTTAATAGTGATTTGTGGACTCATTTCATCCCATGTATAATGATGACCTCTAGATGAGAAATGATTTTAGGTATTGAAGATTGTATAGTCTTAAATGGAGTGGATGCATTTTTCTATTGGGATCATGGTTTCTGATGTCCCAGAGCTGATGACTTGTGTGTGTGTGGATTTTTCTCATATATTTAAGCACAATAATTCAGGAAAAGTGGGGAGTGCAATGCTACCACCAGTAATGACCTTTTTGATGAACCATTTCTCAAATGTATGACAAAGGCTCAAGGAATCATTTCTTCCCATGTCGAATTAATACCTCTATATGAGAAAACGTTTAAGGAGATAATGTTTGTATAGACTTACTTGTAGAGGATTCATGTTTCCATAGGGGTCATTTTTTTGAAGACCTGGAGCTAATGTATTATGTGTCGTTGGTTTGTTCTCAAATAATAACCCACAATAATTTCTTAAATATGGAGAGCGGAATGCTCCCCCCAGTGAAGACCTTCTTGATGAACCATTCTTCAAATAGATGATAGTGGTTTGTGGACCCATTTTATCACTTTTGAAATGAGGGCCTTTAGATGTGAAAAATTGTTAGGTGTTGAATTTTTTTTAGAGTTACTTAGAGAGGATTCCTATTTCCATTGAGCTCTTATTTTCAAATGAACTAGAGCCATTGAATTCTCAGATGAATGAAGATGTTTCCTTCCAAGATAGATGCGTACATGATTTTTTTGAGATTAGAACTTTGTAATAAAAGTTATGTGCAATGGTGGTAGTTTTCCATAATTATTTGTTTTGTAAAATCCATAGTTGAGGAGTTCTAGTCATCACATTTCATATATCAAAAGGGTCTTAATGTGAGGAAAATTTAGTTTTTGAGTTTTTTGCAAGATAAAGATAAACCTGTTTTGTGTTTTAGAGTCTTGAGACCTCTATATTAAAAAAATATTAATGATTACCTAGGAGATGACCTCATAAAAATAATTCTACTAGTTTTTTTATTCAGGGACATATTGTTTATTACTGGGTAGATATGGTAAGGAATTTAGGGAATTAATGGTCCTTGATAAAAATATATTATGTATAAAAACATATTATTGTGGGCTTGTGTATTTTTAATCAAAAAATATAACTCTTAAATAGGGTATCCTATTGGAAAAATTATTCCAAAAATATAATACTGAGTAGTGAATTTTTTCTTTGACTCCCATTCCATGTTTTTGGTATGATATTTTTCTCTATTTGGTTATTTATATAGATTCAGTTCGATGGTGTAAACAATGAGGTTGTGATATGTGTGGGCGTAATAAGTCCCCAGTCACCAATCTCTCATTCTCTCTCCCAATGCCAATGTTTTTTTATATCTCATTCCTGGCCAGTGGAAACCATAGGGACAATGGAGAGTATCCATAGATAATTATGCAATGGTTTTTAGGGAAGTTGTGTAGGGCATAACTGACCAAGGATGTGTAACTGGAAAGATACGTTATGCTTGGGGAAAAAGAATTTTATAAGGTAGGGGTGGTGATATGTGCATAATCTTCGATAGAAGAACAAGACCATATGGAATTAAGTGAATAAATATATAAAATTATAAAAAACTGAAATTAACCAGGGAATCCCATATGAATCCCCCATCCCCATGTTTCAGGCGTAATGATTATGTGCTAATAATTTATACGCTTATTTATATTGTATCTATTTATTGTTATATCGGTTTGAAATACCATTGGATGCACTATGTATTAGATATTCAGACAAATGATTAAGATCAACATGTGATACATAATCCTAAATTGTGATGTAATCCCAGCGACCCATCAAATAACACCTCTCATAAATTTTTTGATGAAATGAATATGTTTTACTCCAATACTTGTTTACACTAAATAAATATCATATCCTCAATATTTTTTTACATAATATTTTTGTATTCTATTTGTCCATTTGAATTATTTTCATGGTGTGATAGGTGTATTAAAAGTTATGCTATGTTGGACCAATGAAGGGGATTGGGTGTGACAGTTGGTGCACTCCCAGGGTATGATATTCCCCCCCTCTCATCTTGTGTATATTTTGATGAGGTGGGGGTTCCATATAACAATGGAGTTGATTATATTCCTCACACATTCTGTATTATACACCCATTCATTGTGTACCTGTCATGTCCTACACTGGGTATGTATCTTTTATATGGGAAAGTTAATCCCTTGATGAATAGTTATCCCTCAGCTAGGTGTGAGTCCCCTACTGTAGTTTCTATGACGTGACACGTAATTGTGAGTACCTAGGTGCAAAAATGGTTTGGATTAATGAAAACCTAATAAACTTATTTCCCTGGTCAAGATATGGGTTTCCCTATGTGTTTCAAGAAAAATGACATGATTTTGGTGAACTCTATGTGGGGTAATTTCTCAATTGTTTTACATTAATCCAATGAGAAGATTGTTTCCTTTTGATACATTCTTGTGGTTTATGGGGGAAAGGTCTATAATATCAAATACTATGTGACATTGTATTCTTCATAAACCCCCTGGTTTCCAACATGACATGGTTCACAACTGGGATATCAACTTCAAACTATTTGGTAACTTTTTGGCATTCCAAGAATAACTAGTTTCTCATGAGGGTTGAAGTTGAAATGATTGAGACTACTCTTTGTTTTTGATAATTCTAATTTTAGAGCATATCTGAATTATTTTATTTTCTTTACATCTGGTATATCAAACCCACCTCGGGACCATTGAGCATCCTTTTTGGGATGCTTTACCTCTATTGTTTCAGGGCATCCTACCAGGTATTTCAATACTCACTATGGTATGAGGCTTGTGGCCACACATGTTGTGTCTATCTAGATGATTCAAAAGTTAAAATATGGTCTTGATAGTCATGGATCTATTGTGAAGTGTTCAGAGATGACACATAGGGATGTTTGGAAACACTTCATGGAACATGATGGTCCCAAATTGTGGTGATGACCATTGCAATTGGAGATCAGTCTGGGATTATTAAAAATTATGAGGATATTTCTTGTGTCTTGTATCTATAAGATTTTTAGTCTTTTGTAGTATAATTATTTGTATTTTTTATTTGAGGTGGTGTATTTATACCCCCATGCGTGTATCATATACAGTTCAGTTGATTATATATAAACCCCATTTTTTTCATTTTATATATTGGATATGTGTATTTATTTTAATTTTTTATAGTATAGGACCTCCCATATTGTAATTTATGACTACTTGGTGCTAGGACCTAGTTCATTTCCAGTTATTGGTGGGATATGGGTGGTACTCTTGGCTTGCCTATATTCCGAGCGGGCCCCTAGTGGATCAGGTCATGCAAAACGACTTCCCGTCTTATGATTTTATTGAAGTCTGATGGGGGTGGAAATAAAATATAAGCATATCCTTTTTATCAATAGACTGATGAAATTTTATTTCAAATAAGCATTATCTATTTACACTAAGAAGTGGATTCTCTACTTTTACATGAAATACACCTTCATCCTGGATCTTCGGCTAAAAACAATACTCCACATATATCTCACTTTCCAGTACCAATGGTTCCTCCATCCTATGTTTGATTTTATATACATTCTCTATGGAATTATCATCATCTTATTCTCCTATAAGTTAAAACATAGTGGAAACACGATTTAAAATTTCAGAATAGAGAAAATAGGTTATAAATTTATCTTGAGAAATATTTAAATAAAATTTATTCAAATTTAGTTATTAATCCCCTAGTTTTTTAACTTACATTTCTTTATCTTATTTATTTAATGCATCTTGAAATTAATTAGAGTGTTATTATCCCAATGTATCATCCCAATTTTCATCAAAACACACATCCTCTATCATTGTTTAATATTCATCATCCACAAAAATGTAATAAAAACAACATTATAGGTTTATAAAATTTAATAATGAATGATAAGTGTGTATCTTAATATGTACATAAGTTGTCCATTATGAATATAAAGTTGATTGGTCACCCTAAAAAGTATCAAACAAGGATTTATTCATTATAAGAACTTCTTATGGTAATTATTTATGATAGAAAATTGAGAGTTGTGTTATTTATATTTATTGTATATAATGTTTTATTCAATAACAATATTGAATTTATTACATATATTATATATTTCAACAACTCATTCCCTTGTGGGTTGGTGTTGTGATAGGTAATTTGAATTTTGAATCCCATGTAAGGGAGTTTTTTGTGAATTGGGATTAAATTAATGATTTCACGGGTTGGAAAAATATACATTATTTGAAAAAATATAATACCAATGGTTTCGAACCGTTTTTGTAGGTCCCAAACCATTGGTATAGGCTATACTAATGGTTTGGGAGGCCTTTGGATTATACGGAATTGGTATAGACCTATTCCAATGGTTTGGGGAAACCATTGGTATATGCATGCTAAAAAAATAGTTTCAAAATAGTTGGTATATGTAATATGAAATAACTATACCAACGGTTTTCAAAACCATTGGTATGGGAAATCAAAAAACAATCGATTGGATTTGATCCCTAAACTTTTAATTTTATATTTAAACGACTTAACTACTATTGTATGATAATTTTTAGAAACTTAATTTGATAAAAATGTATTTGTATATTTACATTTAAATTAAATTTTGAATTATTCAATGTTGATTTATAAATGAATTCATTATAAATCGTACCAAGGGTTTCCCAAACTAATAGTATAGCCATCACCTATACAAATGGTTTTTCCAAAAAATGGTTGGTATATGTTTTTTAAATGGAGGAAATACAAATAGTTTTAGCTAAAATGTTGGTATATCAATCACCCATACAAATGATTTTCCCAAATGTTTGTATATGGCCATTGGTGTTGGTCCAATTTCTAGTAGTTCTAATAGATTCCTTTATAAATTTATGTGGAATTTTGAGGTGTCCCAGGTAATATTGTGAGAGGTAAAGAAGAGTTTTGTTGGTTGTTTTGAAAAAATATTCTATTGGAGATAGATCATTCCCCCACCGTGGGAATTGTGGTGCAACATATGTCATATGAGATTAATTTTTAGGGGAAGGGGGATGGTTTCACTATATAGGATAAATATCATGCCACTAACCCTATATTTTAGATTAAAATTAGGGATTTTGATTTGATCACACGATAATGAGGGTGGTTACTTCATGAAGGACACTTGATGGGAAAGGCTAGCTCTATAGTTGGAGGTGATATGTTGTGAGGTGGGCATGAGGTTTAAGCACCACACCATATCCCAAGAGATTTATATTGAAGGGTGTTTAAGAGGAAGGGGTTTTGGGATTTCTATGTGGATAGTCACGCCTTGGATGTTCCTGATATACCATAATAGGTTCACTAAATTTGGAATTGCACCTCGACCATGTGGGTTATGCCGAAAGACACTCTGGATGAGGGTGTTTGCATGATGGCCAGTATAGTTCATGATTTAAGGGGAATTTGATAAAAGTATTATATAAAAAGAAAGCCTTCAATTTCATGGCCCCACCTTTAGAATTTAGGCTGAGATGACAGATTAAGATGGTAGTTTTAGTCAACTCCTCTCCCATTTCTTCATCCCATTCTTCCCCTTCAATTCAGGGTGTTCTTGGTGGGGATTTCATGAAATATTTATTTATGATATTAATATTTATTATTATTATTTTTTCCATCATGTTTACCTTTGATTCAATGGTCTTTCAGATTATGGTTGAGTGACAATTCCCCCAGAGAATGGTGGAATCACTTCTAATGAATAGGGATTTTATGTTTGGAGGATAAAAGGAATCCTAAGATTATGAACACATGTTCTCCACCATAGTTTTTATTTAGTGGTGTCAGAAGTGATCCATGGACCTATCATGTCTTGTTATGTATATTTTAAATGATGGAGTGTTTCTCAGGGGTCATGAAAGAAGGGTTCATGGTCTAGGCTTGGATGGGCTTGGCTAAGTATGGTTACTCCTATACAGAGGTTGGTGGAATCTATGATAGTAAACCATATTCTTATTTACCCATGATTATTAAGATATTCATGATAATTTGGTTTTGGGTAAAAAGTGTAGTGAATAACATAACCCTAGATAAAAAAGGGCGACATTGACCCTCCTAGAGACATAATGAGTGGTCCATTGAATGTAAATAATTTTGCGATCTCTCGGTGCCTACAACCCTATGGTGGTGATGATTCCAATTAATTTTCAAAGAGGAATGAGGCAAGTATATGGTTTGGGATTTGTTTTAAGTTTCCTAGGTTGGATCACCTAGGGTTGTTATCATATGCATGAGAAGAATAGGCCCTTGTTTGATGAGAGAGATGGTTGTATGCCTCATTTATGATTGAGAATACAATATTGGTGGTGGATTTTATCCTCATTTAGTTCAATAAGTGGCATATGTTCTCCAGGGGTAGATGTTGTGTGTTAGGGAGGGTTTCTTCTAGTTGATTTCTTGAGAGATGTAATAAGGGAGATATGAGATAATACCTTGTTATGTATCATATGAGTTTCCTTGATGGATGGGAAGGGAGTATTGAATATTCCTTTAGGTTGTGATAATGAAATGGTTAATGGCTACTAGATTATGGATATTGATGTGAAAATTAGATGTAGACATGGACTATTCTACTGAGTCCAGGGTTAGGTAGGACATATAGTCTATGATATCATAATGAGGCATTGGTTATAATTTGGTGCAAATGAGTGGATACTGAGATGTATATGGGGAACCTAGGGAACGTATTCATGGGTGAGATGGGAACATCAAATGAATTACTATTTCATAAATTATTCCATAGGGTCTACGCAAAGAAGATATTCTTATATGGATTGATAAATGATGATATGTGTATCTAGGTGTGGGATGAGTCATGTATGACTAGTTACTAGGTTGTGATTTGTAATATGGAACTAGAATATTATATAAAATAGTAATTGAGAGCTATATCTAGGGGGTGTAATTTCTATGATATTTTATTTATCTGAATATTTTTGTATAATTATTGAGGAGTTGGAGAAAAGGGGCCCTGTGAAGAATGGTTCAATGTCATACCACCATGGTGATCATCTCCCTATATGAGTGATAGTCTATAGTAATGGTCATAATGAAAAAGAGTTTAGGACACCATATGGAATTATATGGTTAGAATAGGAGATATTATTTGATTTTGTTTGACATTTGATTCATATTTTTTAACTCTCATATATTCTATATTGCAATATAGAATTTTAAAATCTATGGTAAGATGGATGGAAAGTCTATGACTCTGTGAAATTTACAACCTATGGTTATATAGTAAGGGATCCCAGGACTCCATAAAGAATTTATCATATGTTATTTGACTAGGGGAGTTTCTGAGAATCTACATGATATTTATACCCTATGATTAAGATGGAAGAGATCATGATGGTACATATGACATTCTAGCATCTATGTTCATATAGGTAGAGATTACCAAATTCCATATGTCATTTTCTACCTATGGTAAGATTGACCAAAATCACAATACAATTTATAACATTTATCATCTTTGGATAGGCCAATAGAGAGTTTGGGGTACCAAATGGAATTTTATGTCTATGTTCAGATTGAAAGAGAGTACAAGAAACTATATGACATTAGGAACCCATGGTTAAATAGGCCTAGTTAAGATGCCTTATGGAACATGTTAGTGTATATTTTCAAATTTATAATGTATTTATATGTCATATGAAATCCTATTTAATAAGATTTTTTGATGGATATAGGTTACTATAGGTGATCCTTGTACGTATGGTTGGGTGTAATGGTGGAATGGTTAGTAAATGATGACCAGACACATATTCTTCTATCCCGTTGTTTTTTGTTTTTTATTCTCCATAGGAATACATATTTATATGATGTAATATATTAGGGAAAACAAGTGAGACCCAACTTATATTTATTATGAACACCCGTCACACGCACTGTGCTGCACGTGTAGTGATTATGTTCGATTTTTGGATCAATAGTTACAAAATGTATGAGTCTAGAATACCTTGATAAGAATTGAAGACTGGGTTGAGATAATGATTGTGGTTGTGGTTGAGCCTCCATATTGTTTCTTTGTTTACGTTTGAATGTGTGATAATCCTAGAGAGAAATTAGTTAGGATGTATGACTCAATATTCTTGTATTACATCATATCATATTTTAAATCCTATATTCTCTGATTATCTACTGTGTGTAATGATTGGTTATGTATTATTTTTTATTGTTATGATATAAAGAGTATAATCTTCCCAGTATTTATCATAGACCATCACCACTAGTCTTAGCAGCCTCTGGCATATAGTGAGTTGTGATTGAAGTCTTGTCAAACTCATGCTATCATACTATAGAGTTATTTTAGGAAGGGAATTCCAAATTGGTAACAAGGTATATTTTATTCTTATCCTTCTATTTAAGTACTAGTATACCTAGATGATAATGGGTCAAAGCATATAATAAGCCTCATACTAGTGAGTCTTTTTGTCCTTCCTGGTGGGAATTCAAGGTTACCAAGGATATGAGATTGTGTTCTTGGTTTTCACTATTAAAGTTGGTATATTTATTTGGGAAGGAAGTCTTTAATGTTTATTGGTAACTGTGTTTTGTATTTTGGATCATAGAAACAAGGGGAGTGTGTAAATGAATCATTCTTAGCATGTAGGATTCACATGCAGTTTGTGTACTTATGTGTGAATTCAATAAAAGGCTTAAATATTTAATGTACCAACATCTGATTTATTTTCTAATGATAAGTCATGTGGATCTTACCCTGGGATGTACTATGATAATTAATTTATGGTTCCGGGTTGAAAGTCATATAAAGTGACCCTTTGTGGGTTGGATTTGGATTTGGATTCCTTGGTGATGGTTCGATGCTAGTGAGGTATCCATAATAATCATTTGGAATGGGAATGTGTATCCTTGAGAAGTTGGATACCATTTAGAGGTTTAAGGAATGGAATATGGGATTATATTTTCTTTTTTCATATAAACCATTAGAGTGTTTTTGGAATTATGGATAAAACCAAAGGTGATGATTGATAGGAAGCCTACTCCCACTGGTTTTGGGGGAGGTTTTCAATGGGATGGTTGATCATTATCTGAGAAGTTTGGGTTTATGTTTGGAAGAGTCTGGGAAGATTATGTGTATTTTTCAATGATTCCTGAGTGGTTGGTGAAGATGTGGTTTGACTTGGAATGAGTGATATTCCTTCAACTCATTGAAATTTAAGAACGAAGAGTTCTCTTGGGATCGTGTGTCAATGTAATAAGAAATGGTGGTTTGTCTTTGAGGTTTGGGGGATGAGGGTTTTGGACATGTTACTTTTATGAGAGTGAGTCTGGCTATATAATTAGGTGAAATAGAATTGTATTCCTAATTTGGTTCTCATGATATGGAAGGGTATGGTGGGATGAAACGAGACGGTTCTTAAAGGATCAATATACATGGGAATAATAGAGTAATTTTTGGAATTTATTTTTGAGAAAAAGACTCATGTATAAGGGAAAGTATGTTCTTGTTACATGTAGTGTATGTTTGGTATTTTTAAAGGTGAGTTGGTTGTGTGTAGTTAATTGATAATTTTTTGCGTTCTAGTGGAGCCCAAGAAATTTAGTGATGCTGGAGTGGAAATAAAAACCCATTTTCAATGTTTACTCAGATGCAATATGTATGAATTCAATGGAACATTGTTATGGGCTAAGACATGGTGTGTGGTGATTGGGGTGATCAATGAGATGCTTGATTATATGATTACTTGAGCTTTTGAAGAAATTGAGATGTTTAAACTTTGTGAAAAGAGGTAAAATTAGAGATGGATCAAAGTACTATGAAACTGTCGATCTGAGGTAGGTCTATGACATAAGTTCTTAGGGAAGAGATGAACATGGATTGAGTGGATCCATATGTGTGTGGTTTTTGGACATATCTAGGTTGATGGTCAGGGATACTGCAATTTTATTCATATATTAGGGGTGGTACCATAATCTGTTAGAGATTTCGACCCTCACTATGGGTGAATTTTGGAAAATTTAAAGGATGACATTCTAGGTAAGTTGGGAACTAGTGGAGATCGATGTTTCATATTGGAACATGAGTTTAATCAATTCATTATTGTTTTTTCATAATATTTAGTGTTTTTTAGAGTGTGGGTATTAGATTTTTGGTGTTTAAATTTAGTGGGTTAATGATGAATGTTCTATTATGGAGTGGAGAATCAAATTGGTCGTATATGTGCGGACCACATATTAGAATGGCTATGGAAAAGATCAAACAAGTTAAAGGATGGTTGAGATTAAACTATTATTCCGGTGTGTTTTTATCAGTAATTTTATCATATTACTTATATATTATAAGATTTGGGATTTCTATGCAATTTCAGATGGAGTCCGTGTGCCGATACGAGGCTTGAGGTGGAAGTTTGTGTGACCTAAAACTATGTAAGATCTAGTGTATGCCAATTATTGATGGAGGAGTAAAATACATGGATCAATTGGGTGAGGATAGGACTGTGGAATTATAATGAGTATTTATTTTAGACATTATTTTTGGCATTGACTTATTTAATGTCACCTCATGGGGTTAAGGAACTGTGATCAAGTGATGAGGTGATGTGTCGGTGTGTGCAAACTATCATTTTATGGGAATGTTGAAAAGCGGAGGGGGGGGGGAAGTTTTTTTGGTATAATTGGATGATTTTATTTTGATACTAAATTAGGAGCATTTCATATTATGTGACTAACATTTTCCATTAATCAAACTGGGAATTACTAGGGAAAATATAGTCTATGATGGATAAGTGTATGGGTTATAAAAAATGTGTCCGATTTAGTTTGGAATTGAGATTGTTCTGTGTTATTATGTTTCAATCAATGGATCGGATTCTGAGGGAGATTTTATGGTGCTTCATAGGGATGATAATCATTTTTTTGGGGAGTTTGTAACATCCTATTCCATTATGGTTTTGTAAAATAATAGGGATTTTGAATTTTGATCCTAAGAGTAGAGAGGATTTTTGGAATTAGAACGTAGATCTATATTTTTGGGATTGTAAAATCTCATTGATTTTTTTTTGATTTGTTAAAGAAATATAGAGGTGTATAATATTATTAGGTTAGTGATGTAGTGCTATTGGGGTGGTCATGCTAAAGAAATATGAAAAAGGTAACAGATCACACCGCAACCGAGGGGTGTTACAGTGTGTGGTATGTCATGGGAGAATAAGATTTATAGGATGGAGAAGGTTTAAATCATGATGTATGGAGATCACACCAAAAACCCTATAGGTATGATTAAAATTATGGATTTAAGGGAGATCAAACAATAGCGAGGGTGGTTATGTCATGAGGGGTGTGTAACGCCCCGACCCTAGTTACCCAGAGTCGGTGCATTACTTCGTAACATTGGCATGATCACAAGAAAGAACAAATCTCGAAAGACCGATTGGTTTAGTAGCCTTGGAAACACTAGATATATTCATAAGTTTTACATTACATCATTAAACGAAAAACTACTACAACAACATATTGTCTCCATAATCCACACTCATATCCCCACATAATATCCCTACAGGTCATTCATAACTTACATCTTCACTTCCTGGGAAAAATAAAACATAGAAAAGGGGTGAGCTCAAATGCCCAGTAAGGATAACAATATAGCGGAAACTTTCATAAATAAGAATAAACTTTTAAGGCAATGTATAACTAAAACAAAAGCCTTTCAAACATGAACTTTCAACATGGTATGGCATAAATAAAATGAAATAATGCCATTTACTTATTCACATGGATATTCTACTAATCGAATAATCACATGCAAAAATCAATAACCACTTTCATAATGTTAGAATGCATAATGCCAGACTATCATAACCACATAGTCAAGGCCTCGTGCCAAGACTACAAATAAGATTTTGTCAAGGCCTTGTGCCAAGACACTAGTTTTCCTCATGAGACCTACCGATGCAATTTTTTTTGAAGATACTTATGTTTAAAATTGATAAAATATACTCCAGTGTTTTTCTGAAAGCAATATGCCAGCTTCTGAAAACAAAATAACTAATTCTGAGACTTCTCGATTAATTACAGGCCATGATGGGTCCACTCCCAATTCCTTCATGTCTACCAAACTCGAGAGTCAGGTTTTCTGAAAACATTTTTAAGCTTGCGTTAAATACGTATACATTTACACTGGATTTTCATATATTTGAGGGAAATATCTCTCTTTTGAAATCATTTAAAAATCACATAAATATAAAATAAACCTTTTCTTTGAAAATATTCTTATAAGCTTGTAAGGAAAGCTTCGACGATTTTATAACGGCAGAAAATAACCGCACCCGCCGTATAAGTTAAAAAAACATTCTTACCTTAATTCTGTCTAAAAGGTTAAAAAGGGACCTTGTTTTGAAAACGATGGAAAGATTCCTTTATAAACCACTTATAAAAGTCAAAAATGGTATAAATGACTTTAACTCATATTCTAGTAAATAGTAAAAACGTTTTGAAATACATTTTTAAGAAACATGGATGTGGATGATAAAGAGATCCCAGTAGATTATTACATATAAACAACCTCGGATAATGAAGAGATTGTGAAATAACCCTTACCTTGTACTTTTCCTTGGTTGGGGTAGGTTAACCTCCTGTATAATGGTGAAATAATTGTTATTAAATTATACAAGAATCATATACATTAATATGATATCATATATGTTCTTTTAACATTGATTTGATAATAATATCTTAGTATTATCGCTGTTTCGGGTGTGAACTTACTTGTTTGCTTTTGTATGTTTTGTTACGTAAGACATGTTTGTAAAGGATAAGTAGTATATTATTCAAATCCAGAATGGTATCAAGTCCTTAAACATCATTTTTAAATCATCAAATGATAATTATACTTGAATGGATACGATGGAGAATGAATCTCATCGCGTTCGTGGAGACGGTAGTCCGTACGTACGCACGAACGCTACTTCCATTTAATTTTTATTTTAAAAGAATCGAATACAAATGATACAAAGGTATATTAATATTCCAGTATAATATAATATTTTATACATGTTACTTAAGTTCATTAACACCATCCTTTATACGTTCCATGTGTGGTATGAACGAGTCATATCATTTTAAGGGGGCGGTAGTCCGCACTTCCTCAAATGAAATTATCGTATGTATATACAACATGAAACGAATAATGGTATGAAATAAAATGGAATTACAGAAGCTTATATATAAAATTTATATCATTAATATCATATTTAATTACAGTGCCATCATAATGGCCACCATGAGAGGCGGTAAGATGTATTTGAACAATCATCATTTCGTGAGGCGTTAGTTTTCCATCCACAGAAACATTATGTTCATCATCCATTAGATGGAGTTGTGTGTATGTGTAGTTTGAATCCTTCTTATAACAACATCCTAGTATATGTAGGATACTGGTGTTGTTACAAAAGAAAGGAAATAAAAAGAGTTTGGGGGTTGGAGAAGCAAAATAAATGAAAATAATTTAAGAGAAATCGTTACCTTTAATTTAGGTAACTCACTTTCGTTGGAACCAAAGGACTTCTTGAAATGCTTTCTGCCCAAGGGGATGCTTCAAGGTGGAGGAGAGGGATGTGGGGAACTTAGTTGGGCAGAGTTTCGACGAGCCAAGTGGCTTGAGAGGTGTGAGGAAATGAGAAGGAGGAGTGCCCTTTTATAAGAGGGGTGAGGGGCACCTTTGGAAAAGCTAGAAATATTAATTTATAATAAATTCATATTCGGTTTCTAATGGATCCAAAGTTGATTATTCAAAGGTTAAGGTGGGGATAGGTCGAAAACCACTCAACCAATTGAATTTAGATAGGTTTGGGTACTTATATTAACCTTATCTTTAAGTATTAACTCTAAGTTAATTAGTTTCACTTTTACAATGTCTCTTTGTATTTTTATATAATATGGTTAACAAACTTACTATATACATCCAAGCGACCCCCAAGTGGTTCATTAATCATTAAACTATCATGATATAAGTCTCTTGGACGAAACTTAGATTTTTAGGAATTTAATATCAATTAATAATATAATATTTGTTTTAAAAACTCTTTTATGTCAATTTTGACACTATTCAATAGTTGATTTTTTTGAAACTCATAACAGGTTGATTACTTAGAAAACAGTCAATCAAATAAATCCTAATATATCATATTATACTAGAAAATTAGTTTAATTCATTAAAAGTTTCATATTATATTTATTTGGGTATTTATAATATCAATTATTTTAATTTTTCACTATTATAGTAATTACTGCATCATCATTGTGTCATAAATAAAATAAATTATTTAATGTCTAAAAATTATAAATAAAATATCATTATGTAGGAAATCTTTTTATCTTTCTAATGAATATTTATAATCTAAAATCCAACATATATAACCCTATGTAACAATTGTTTTTCTAAACGATATATGCTTGTGTCATTTTTGTATTCATTTTGACTTAATTAAAATAAAGTGTCATTATCACTTTCAAGTGGATCCATGGGGTCCCAAAATCGACCCAAAGATGCTCATGGTCGACCATGTATCAACCAATAGGTTTAAGACACGTTTTAGGGTAATTTAGTATTATTATAATATTATTTTTAACCCTTATTTACCGGATTTACCCTTAACCATGGTAAATAAAATATTTACCGCAGTAATTATTCAAAATGTCTAAAAATAAAAGTTACCTATTTACACAATTTGAACATCCTGATTCCAAATATGGAATCCATTTTTCTAAATTCAAAACACAGAAGTGGCAGAAATTAATTTAAAATTAATTCCCGCTGTCAAAACAAAAAGCGTGTTTTTAAGAGATAATAACTATCAAAAGATTGACACTTGTTTATGTTCGGTTTAATTGTAAAATTATGACTAATGACCAACATTATATTAAATTGTAAAAATATATTCTAAATATACTTTAAAACCACTCAAATTCATAATTTATTACTATTAATTATTTTGATTAAAAAAGTTGTTTTTAATTAAAATTTAGTAATTTTCACTATTCATCAAAATATGAAAGTTATCCGAAAAGTACCAAAATTTCACCTTAGGCTAAATTCGATATTCCGAATCCAAAAATGAAGTACATTTCAAAATATAAAATATATATAATTTCAAAATTTAGGTATTACTATTCATAACGGCTAGTTTGATCGGTTGTGGTGTGTGTTAAAACTCGAAGTTGCGTACAACACACGCTACTGTTTATTCAAAGGAAAGCGTACCGAGGAAGCTTGGGATGTTTCATTTTAAATTTTTTTGATGTCTCCATTTAGTCAAAAAGTTTAGAATATTGTATTTAAAAAGGTTTCACTATCAAAAGTTGATAAAAGTGCAATACTGAAAATGAATTTGTTCTTGCATTATATCTAAGAAACTCATAATATGGATTCTAAAATTATAAGGATTATATAAAGTTTAATATTTAGATAATACTATTCATAACCTATTTTGAATGGATTTTTTTTGTAAGTCATGGTGTGATTGAACTCGGTGTTGTGTGTAGTGCAAGTTATTGAATTATTTTGAAGAAATAACACACTATGAAATCTTGGGATGTTACATTCTCCCCTCCTTCAATAAATTGCGTCCTCGCAATTTGAAATTTTTCTTCGAAAATAAAAGGTTGAAAGTAGAAAATATATTTGTGGGAAAACCCACATTGGAAATTGGGTTACTAAAATTTAGTCTTAATATGAGTAAAAGGGAAATGAAAGGGTCACCACCAAATTATGATCTCGATTAGGAGAACATTGGTGGCAATTAGAGACATATAATTGGAGGAAAAACGTAAATATTTATAGGTAGTGATTGAGGTCATCAATCACAAACAAGTATAAAATTGAGGTCCTTAAATTCATCAATCTATGATGATTTGAAATACCATCGGTTCAACAAAACATAGGGTATTAGGATAACACATTTTTGACGTTTCAAAATATCTTAGTTGAAATCCCACATCGAGAAATGAATTAATGAGGCCTCTATTTAAAATAAAGAGTCGAAAGTATGAAGATTACCGAAAATAACACATACTAGGGTTCCGTGTAGGAAAATATAGATATGGAAGAAAAATCTAACCATTAATTATCTGATGGAGAGTGGTAGAGAACATGGCTATGAAAAGGCCAATAATCCCAAAGCCATGAATTAGTGATGATTTAAGGTACCATCTAGGACAACATTTTTGTTCTAAGTTCCTTTTATTAATGTTGAGGAATTTATTTATGAGATTGGATAAGATCATAAGGAGATATACTTACTTTATAATTAGAGTTTTATCCATTAATAAATTTCTACCACAAACTCATCTTTCACTCTAAAAGATAATAGAACGTAAAAAAATTTTATTTACACTATTCGTATAGGGTTCCAAAATAAACAAATTTATAATTCATCTACAAGATCTTTTAATAAAAACTACATTATTTAATCCAGGACATCTCGTGGGTCATTGGTAGGTGATACACCCTTATCGCCCTTCGGTTGCGGGTTTAAGTCTTGCGGCCTTTCCGGTGACGACGGGTTGCCGCCCGACCTCCAGGTTGTCCATTTATGGCAATCCAAAATTAATCTCAAACTTAGAATTTATCCAATATACTTCTGTCCAAACTCACAGTCCAACATTTATAAGGAAGGTAAACATAATGTAGATCCTTTTTACCCTTAATAGAATATTAATACCTTCATCATGTATTCTTTTAAAACACTGAAACATCCTGATTTACCATAATCCTTATTGATTACATTCATGCTCCCTTATTCCATATAGAATGCTGGATATACTTCATCAATCCAAAAATGTTTTAAACCCCAACAATGATGGAATATACAAATCATTAATCAGTTCGAAGGTAGTCAAGAATATCCAATATAATTTATCCAAAACAATCATGTATTATTCCAAAATCACTACTTCGGTATCAGAACTATATTATGGTTTATCATTCTCTCAACCATATATTTTCCAAAAATTTATCCTGCTATTGAGTCACTTTTCTTTGTTCCACATAATCTCAAGTCCTTAATGAAATAGTACTGCAGTACAATCCTTATATACTCCATAATTATTATAACAAGTACATTGTTGATACAACACTCAATTGACATAATCAACATAAGAACTCTAATAATTCCTCTTCATCTGTGGTATTATCATAACTTGATTATTATCCAATAACATCATTTGCGGCATAGTCTGATGACTGGGACATAGGTTTGCGTAGTGTCCAAACTCCTTGAAAATGAAGCATTGTAAATTTGAATCCATTTTCTTACCCTTGCAGTCATGTACTTTGTGCCCTTTTCCTCCACACTTATAACAAACTCCCATTCCTTTCAGGCAAGTTCCAGGGTGTTTCTTTCCACAGTTACCACATATGGGAAAATTCTTCTTTTCCCTCTTCCCTTTATCCATCCTTCTCTCTTCCATCCTTTTCTTCTCTTGCTTCCCTTCAAATCCATAGGACTCAGTAAAATCTTTACTTATCTTATCAACACATGATATTATTTCTTCATATGATGATAATACATGGGAGACTATTTCTCTTATAAATTCTGGATTAAGACCATGAAAGATATGATCCTTCTTTCTCTTTAAATCATGTGTATTTCTGGAGTTCTCATTCCTTCTACTGGGCGTCATTTCTAAACAATGGCATAAACTAGATCAGTTTATGAATCAAAATACATAATCCCATACTTATAAAACACTTAACATAAATTGAACTATTTATGGATATAATCCATAATCATAAAAATGTTTTCTTTGAGGAAGTATATACTCATAAACCCTTCATAATGATTTGTAAAGAAAATGAGAGTTATCCTAAGCATATCCCCCGGGAGTGTCGTAACCAAGAGTGCAGCAAGGCCCGTTGTCGTGCACCAGTTCCCGTTCGAGTCTAGCTCAAAGCGGTGTTTTCGGGTTTTACCCCTAGGTACATCTGTGCCAGAGCCGCCTCTACCTGCTCGTATCCAGACAGGGATGTATTTCTCGGAAAACTCACAAAATCTCTACAATACCAAAATTCTAGGAAGTTCTTATATACTAATCCTCAAAGTTCATCTTAGGTATACGTGCTCTAATCAGAGTTTATCTAAATCTAGCTTCCAAGGTTTGTACTAAACTTCCTCTGATACCAACTGTAACGCCCCGACCCTAGTTACCCAGAGTCGGTGCATTACTTCGTAACATTGGCATGATCACAAGAAAGATCAAATCTCGAAAGACCGATTGGTTTAGTAGCCTTGGAAACACTAGATATATTCATAAGTATTACATTACATCATTAAACGAAAAACTACTACAACAACATATTGTCTCCATAATCCACACTCATATCCCCACATAATATCCCTGCAGGTCATTCATAACTTACTTCTTCACTTCCTGGGAAAAATAAAACATAGAAAAGGGGTGAGCTCAAATGCCCAGTAAGGATAACAATATAGCGGAAACTTTCATAAATATGAATAAACTTTTAAGGCAATGTATAACTAAAACAAAAGCCTTTCAAACATGAACTTTCAACATGGTATGGCATAAATAAAATGAAATAATGCCATTTACTTATTCACATGGATATTCTACTAATCGAATAATCACATGCAAAAATCAATAACCACTTTCATAATGTTGGAATGCATAATGCCAGACTATCATAACCACATAGTCAAGGCCTCGTTCCAAGACTACAAATAAGATTTTGTCAAGGCCTTGTGCCAAGACACTAGTTTGCCTCATGAGACCTACCAATGCAATTTTTTTTGAAGATACTTATGTTTAAAATTGATAAAATATACTCCAGTGTTTTTCTGAAAGCAATATGCAAGCTTCTGAAAACAAAATAACTAATTCTGTGACTTCTCGATTAATTACAGGCCATGATGGGTCCACTCCCAATCCCTTCCTGTCTACCAAACTCGAGAGTCAGGTTTTCTGAAAACATTTTTAAGCTTGCGTTAAATACGTATACATTTACACTGGATTTTCATATATTTGAGGGAAATATCTCTCTTTTGAAATCATTTAAAAATCACATAAATATAAAAGAAACCTTTTCTTTGAGAATATTCTTATAATCTTGTAAGGAAAGCTTCGACGATTTTATAACGGCGGAAAATAACCGCACCCGCCGTATAAGTTAAAAAAACATTCTTACCTTAATTCTGTCTAAAAGGTTAAAAAGGGACCTTGTTTTGAAAACGATGGAAAGATTACTTTATAAACCACTTATAAAAGTCAAAAAGGGTATAAATGACTTTAACTCATATTCTAGTAAATAGTAAAAACGTTTTGAAATACATTTTTAAGAAACATGGATGTGGATGATAAAGAGATCCCAGTAGATTATTACATATAAACAACCTCGGATAATGAAGAGATTGTGAAATAACCCTTACCTTGTACTTTTCCTTGGTTGGGGTAGGTTAACCTCCTGTATAATGGTGAAATAATTGTTATTAAATTATACAAGAATCATATACATTAATATGATATCATATATGATCTTTTAACATTGATTTGATAATAATATCTTAGTATTATCGCTGTTTCGGGTGTGAACTTACTTGTTTGCTTTTGTATGTTTTGTTACGTAAGACATGTTTGTAAAGGATAAGTTGTATATTATTCAAATCCAGAACGGTATCAAGTCCTTAAACATCATTTTTAAATCATCAAATGATAATTATACTTGAATGGATACGATGGAGAATGAATCTCATCGCGTTCGTGGAGACGGTAGTCCGTACGTACGCACGAACGCTACTTCCATTTAATTTTTATTTTAAAAGAATCGAATACAAATGATACATAGGTATATTACTATTCCAGTATAATATAATATTTTATACATGTTACTTAAGTTCATTAACACTATCCTTTATACGTTCCATGTGTGGTATGAACGAGTCATATCATTTTAAGGGGGCGGTAGTCCGCACTTCCTCAAATGAAATTATCGTATGTATATACAACATGAAACGAATAATGGTATGAAATAAAATGGAATTACAGAAGCTTATATATAAAATATATATCATTAATATCATATTTAATTACAGTGCCATCATAATGGCCACCATGAGAGGCGGTAAGATGTATTTGAACAATCATCGTTTCGTGAGGCGTTAGTTTTCCATCCACAGAAACATTATGTTCATCATCCATTAGATGGAGTTGTGTGTATGTGTAGTTTGAATCCTTCTTATAACAACATCCTAGTATATTTAGGATACTGGTGCTGTTACAAAAGAAAGGAAATAAAAAGAGTTTGGGGGTTGGAGAAGCAAAATAAATGAAAATAATTTAAGAGAAATCGTTACCTTTAATTTAGGTAACTCACTTTGGTTGGAACCAAAGGACTTCTTGAAATGCTTTCTGCCCAAGGGGAAGCTTCAAGGAGGAGGAAAGAGATGTGGGGAACTTAGTTGGGCAGAGTTTGGACGATCCAAGTGGCTTGAGAGGTGTGAGGAAATGAGAAGGAGGAGTGCCCTTTTATAAGAGGGGTGAGGGGCACCTTTGGAAAAGCTAGAAATATTAATTTATAATAAATTCATATTCGGTTTCAAATGGATCCAAAGTTGATTATTAAAAGGTTAAGGTGGGGATAGGTCGAAAACCACTTAACCAATAGAATTTATACATGTTTGGGTACTTATATTAACCTTATCATTAAGTATTAACTCTAAGTTAATTAGTTTCACTTTTACAATGTCTCTTTGTATTTTTATATAATATGGTTAATAAACTAACTATATACTTCCAAGAGACCCCCAAGTGGTCCATTAATGATTAACCTATCATTATATAAGTTTCTTGGACGAACCTTATATTTTTAAGAATTTAATATCAATTAATAATATAATATTTGTTTAAAGAACTCTTTTATGTCAATTTTGACACTATTCCATAGTTGATTTTTGTGAAACTCATAACAGGTTGATTACTTCGAAAAAAGTCAATCAAATAAATCCTAATATATCCTATTATACTATAAAATTAGTTTAATTCATTAAAAGTTTCATATTATATTTATTTGGGTATTTATAATATCAATTATTTTAATTTTGCACTATTATAGTAATTACTGCATCATCATTGTGTCATAAATAAAATAAATTATTTAATGTCTAAAAATTATAAATAAAATATCATTATGTCGGAAATCTTTTTATCTTTCTAATGAATATTTATAATCTAAAATCCAACATATATAACCCTATGTAACAATTGTTTTTCTAAAAGATATATGCTTGTGTCATTTTTGTATTCATTTTGACTTAATTAAAATAAAGTGTCATTATCACTTACAAGTGGATCCATGGGGTCCCAAAATCGACCCAAAGATGCTCATGGTCGACCATGTATCAACCAATAGGTTTAAGAAACGTTTTAGGGTAATTTAGTATTATTATAATATTATTTTTTAACCCTTATTTACCGGATTTACCCTTAACCATGGTAAATAAAATATTTACCGCAGTAATTATTCAAAATGTCTAAAAATAAAAGTTACCTATTTACACAATTTGAACATCCTGATTCCAAATATGGAATCCATTTTTCTAAATTCAAAACGCAGAAGTGGCATAAATTAATTTAAAATTAATTCCCGCTGTCAAAACAAAAAGCGTGTTTTTAAGAGATAATAACTATCAAAAGATTGACACTTGTTTATGTTCGGTTTAATTGTAAAATTATGACTAATGACCAAAATTATATTAAATTGTAAAAATATATTCTAAATATACTTTAAAACCACTCAAATTCATAATTTATCACTATTAATTATTTTGATTAAAAAAGTTGTTTTTAATTAAAATTTAGTAATTTTCACTATTCATCAAAATATGAAAGTTATCCGAAAAGTACCAAAATTTCACCATAGGCTAAATTCGATATTCCGAATCCAAAAATGAAGTACATTTCAAAATATAAAATATATATAATTTCAAAATTTAGGTATTACTATTCATAACGGCTAGTTTGATCGGTTGTGGTGTGTGTTAAGACTCGAAGTTGCGTACAACACACGCTACTGTTTATTCAAAGGAAAGCGTACCGTGGAATCTTGGGATGTTTCATTTTAAATTTTTTTGATGTCTCCATTTAGTCAAAAAGTTTAGAATATTGTATTTAAAAAGTTTTCACTATCAAAAGTTGATAAAAGTGCAATACTGAAAATGAATTTGTTCTTGCATTATATCTAAGAAACTCATAATATGGATTCTAAAATTATAAGGATTATATAAAGTTTAAAATTTAGATAATACTATTCATAACCTCTTTTGAATGGATTTTTTTTGTAAGTCATGGTGTGATTGAACTCGGTGTTGTGTGTAGTGCAAGTTATTGAATTATTTTGATGAAATAACACACTATGAAATCTTGGGGTGTTACAGGGTGCATGATGGGAATACACGTGTCTTAGTGTAAGACATGGCACCACACAGGTGGCAGAGTGTTTATGTCCCACACTATAACAAAATGGAGGATTTATTAATATTTGTAAGTATGAAGACATGACATAGTTCTTTAGGAGGAAGCTCTCGTCATTGATCCTTATGCTACACCGCAACATGTTCCTAGGGATGGGCATTGTCCCATGAATCAGTGGGTCAGGATTCAATGAAACCCTGAACGGGGACTTTTTTACCATGAACCTCATGGTTCACGCATTAATTTGACTCCAACGTTGTTTATAATGAAATGATCGTCCAATATTTTCAAGTTTAGACACCATTAAAATATAGGTCGTGTGGGCATATGGGGAGGCCTACTTAGGTCAGAACCTCATCTCTCCTTATCCCCTTTCATCCCCTTTGAGGTGGGGTATTCTTGATAATAATTTCATGATGTTTTAAAGCACTATATTTATATTATTCATCTATTTCTTTCCTTTATTGTTACCTTTTATTTGGAGGTGTTATTTATTTGGGTTTTCTGATTATTCCATTGATTCATGTTGAAATCATTCTAATAGGATGTGGATTTTTCATGTAGTGGATAGAGGATGTATTGAGATGATGAATTCATGATGTATTCTATTGGTTTAGCTGAGTGGTACAGATAGTAAAATAAATACCTCTTGGGTTTTTTGTGTTATGATTTTGGTGACTCAACATTTATTTTTTCTTTGTAGCTAAGGTTACATGGTTGACGATTGGGCGTGCTTAGATAAGGAAGAAAATATTATAACAATGTTGGTGGTATCAATAATACTAAACCATATGTTTCTTTATACATGATTGTTCATGCCAACATGATAGTTTTTGTTCATAAAAATTGGATACTAAATTAAAGTGACCTAGTTAGGTAAAGAGGGTATAATTGAGCCTCCATGAGATGGAGTGAGGGATCTGTTGAACATCAAGGTTTTTTAGATTTCATAGTGACTACATCACTAATGAGGGAGGATAAAATTTTAGTTTAAAATACTGTTGGTTTAGGTCTTATGCCCGAGATGTTTTGGGGGTATTCAAGGTAGGACCTCATAGGGTTAGTTAGGAAGGAATTTCAGGGGTAAGCCTACGGTCAATGGAAGAGACAGATGTATGTTACAAGATTGATTGGGAGACCATCATGAGGGTAGATTAGAGATGTAGTCTGTGTTATGAGAGGTATATTTCATATGAGGTGAGATATAGTATGTTTGGGAGAGTTTCCTTCAATTGATGTTCTTTATGGGATTGAGATATATCCTACGAGATATGGTAGATGTCACCCAAGAATGGGTAATAGTAATCTCCCTAAAGGATAGGAATTGATTTTCCTGGGATGTATTGAGTGTGTGAGAATGATACGGCTAATGGGGATGAGGTATGAGAGGTCTATCAGATAATTCGAAGGGGATATGAACTATCTTATTGATGATAGGGTCACATGGATACTACATTATTTGAGATCATCATGGGGTGTTGGGTACGGGTGCATGTTAGTGTACGAAAACTGAGAAGGTTATGTGTAACCTAGTGAATACATTCAAATGAAGGATGGAAACACCATTGGTATTGCAACTTCGTACCTTATGTGACAAGGTATTATATTAGAAGATCATCTTATGTGGCCTGATGATTGATGATTCATGCATCAAGGTATGAGATGAATTGAATATGACTAGTGACTACGTAGTGAGTCACGATATTGAATGAGTATGATATCTTATAAGATAAATAAGAGCTATGTTTGGGGATAAGATTTTTTATTTTTTTATTCATAATGATATTTTGATATATGCACTGATAATGTGGTGATTAGAGGAATATGGAAGTGTGTTGATGAGTTACACTACCCGAGTTCTTGTCTCCCTAGACGAGTAAATGTTTCTAGATATTGTTAGACTGATCAAATGTCTACGATACTATAATTCAATAATAATATATAGTTTGACCAATAGTGTGTTTAAAATTCTATATGATATATGTTGACTATTTTTAGACAAATAGAGATCCTGATATTCCAAATAGAATTTTAGAATATCTTGTTATACAAGTAGAGAGTCTCATATACTATATGACATTTTCCACATATGGTTAGTTTGATAATGAGCCTGGGATTCCATATGGTATTGTATAAGCTATAGGAAACTAAAAAATTATATGAGAATACACATTTCATTTTCCAATTATGTTCAGACGGGTAGAGGGATTGGGATTTAATTTATCATTTTGGAATTTATGGTATGATCAGTAGATAGTCCAGGATTACATACGACATTTTCCACCTATAGCCAAAATGATGAAAAATCAAAGATTTTGTATCATATATAGCATCAATGGATATATATATATATAGTGTTTAAGACAATATATGTCATTTTAAATATATTATTACATTGATAGAGTGTTTGCGATGCCATATGACATTGGATACCCCTGGTCGGACCGGTTTCATGTCGACATACTACCTGATGTTTGTTAGCATATATGGTTACACTGAAAGTTGTTTCAGATTCCATAAAAAATCCCATAGTATAAAAGTATGTAATTTACATGGTATACTATAGGTTATCGATCTAGTAATGGTTGGGTTTCATGGTGATTTTGTTAGTAAATGATGTCCCGATGCCTAAGCATGTATATATTTGTTTTCTATTGTTTATTTCTCTAATGTATAAACATGTATATTATAGTGTATATTAGGGGAACTTGGTAAGATCCTACAAATATTTATTTCTAAAACCTTTCATAGGAACCTTGGTGTGTATGTAGACATTATGTTTGACTTTCATGCCATGATATGAATAGTGGATCATGCTGGAACTGCACAATGTGGATTATAGAATGTGTTAAGGTGAGGATCAAGGTTGTTGTTGAGCCTCATTTCACTTTTATTTCATAATTTACTTGTGTATTTGAGATCTTCTCGGTGGGTTATTCATTGGTATGTATGAATTTATGTTGGAAAATTTATTTGTTATAATATGCGATTTTATTAATCATATATACTCTGATTAAAAACTATAGGTGATTTTTGGTTATATATTTTTATTTATATAATTCCTATAGATATTATATTTTCCTTAATGTTGATCATAGAATCTAACCACTAGTCAACATCCTCTTGAATATATGGTGGGGCTCCTAAGGTCTTTTTGTATTCCTTCTTGGATACTACTGAGAGATTTCATCTGAGGAACTACATCTATATTCTATTACAATATCACCCTTACCAATTATCAAAAGAAATTGGTTCTATATAAACGTACTATAATTATAGATATTTTTATATATAATTATCATTTGGGATCTATCCTTCTTATCTAAAATGATACAATGGATTTTGGTTACAAAAGAACCATGAGTATTTCTCGCATTGGTAATTCCCAACATAAGTGTATCACACCTACATTCATGGAATATAATATTGGTATATTATTATTATATTCTATTTTTATATCCACGAAAATATGTTTTCCCAACCATTCATGTAGTTTCTTGTCTTTGTAGTTCATTTAAAACTATATAGATTATAATCAAAATGAAAAAAATGAAAAAAATGTAAAAAATGAAAAATAGTGAAACATAGAAAATATTTATAAAGGTATAAAACAAATCTATGAAAGCATTGACTCTCTAAAAATGTTATTTTATTTATATTACCATTAGAAACCATAAATAAATTATTTTTAATTATCTAAAAGTATATTTTAATGTGAAAAATTTATTTTATCTCTCAAAGAGTCTTTGAAACACTCATTATTATTATTTATCACTTATTAAATATTTTTACATTTTTTTAAATATATAATATAAAAAATATAATTTTATGTTTTCTGGTATAAAGGGATAATGTAAATAAAACAATTAATTTTTTTTGCGGAAATATGATAGTGGTGATCCATGGATGGTTTTCCACTTTATTCAATTATTATCCAATAAATGGAAGGACCCCACTATTAAAATTACTAAATGAGAGAATCAATGATCACAAATCACACATGTTTCATTAACATAATGATTATGTTCTAATACACTATGACCATGGTGCATCACACCAAGATTCTTTTTTGAGAATATAGAATTACCTGTAAATATACAAGAGTTTGAACAAGATCCTATATACCCCTGTTTGGAAAACTCATAATCAAGAGAAGAATACTCCAAATAGTAGAAACCCAAATCCTTATTTCACATCCACATGTCCATAATCATGTGACGCCACACCAACACATTTAAATCATTCCATTGTGTACGAAATGAGTAACAAAAAGGGAATACAATTTGAAAAAATGAATAAGGAAAAAATTGATATGAATTAATTACAGAATAAGGGAATAAATTATTGTTTACACTTCATAATTTTAAACCATAAAAAATCGTAGAAAATAAGAAAATGAATAGAAATATTATAATATATAAGAATCAATAAATTGGGGGGTTCTCCCGCTTCTAATTAAACCACTATAATATGCTAGTTTAACAAGGAGATTATTATTATTAGTGGAGAGCAGGATGAAATTAAAGTTAAATAGTAATGAAAAATAAACAAAGAATAAAATTATCATATCCCTAAATCATTTTTCATTGGCATAATTATTCAATCATATCCAAAAAATCACCCTCGGGGCATTTTAGACAATTCCATGTGGTATATAGTGGATCAAATGATTCTTTAACGTGGGCAGGGATGCATTGTGACTATCTTCCTTTTGAGTTATGATTTATGAAAAATGTAATTCAGTTCCTATAAATTTAGTTTATTATACTACAATTGATCAATAAGTATTTGTAAAATCTAATATAGTATTTCTTAATATAGTAAGTAATTTTGAGTAGAAAATATTCTAACTTTCTAGAGTTATTTCATGTATTTTACATAAAAGATTAGATTCATTGATAGCATTGGCCCTCCAAACCATTAGTTTTATTATTTCTTTTAGTGTCTTGTGTAATGTGAATATTTTGAATCACTAGATCATTACATATATATATATATATATATGAGTTTTTTATAATGATGGTTTTAAATTTTATGATAAGACGATATCCATTTTTCTAGTCTTTCACATTAAAATTAATAGTCCAATAATAAGATGTGATATACAGTACTTCAGTCTAGTGTCCAAAAAATTGTAAAAAAGATATCATTTCATGGAATTCTTATTTTCACCTAAAGTTGATAAAATAGGTAAACAAGTATAATTTCACGATGAAGGACCTAGGTTATGGGAAAAGAATGAATTTGGAAATTTAACATAAAATCTACCATGTAATGTTAGATCTGGGGGAATAGTTATCATATTATCCCATGGGTTACATGTAATTAATTCAGGAAAAAATAGAATATAAATTTTACTTTATTTAGTTCTATAAACTAATGGATGTTTCGCTCAGATTTAGAATCATGGATACAATATTGATCATATAGTATTCATGTCATTTCCAGAGTGTCTAAACAAAAATATCATTGGATATATCTATAAGTGCACTATAAAACTCTTGAAACACTAATCACTAATCTATTAGATATATAAGAGATAATTTAATCACATATGATATCCCTTGACTATATAAATAATACCACTCATGTATCAAGCATTGGGAGGAGAAAACTCTCTATGGTTTGTGCTAACACCTGATAACAAGCTACCATGAAATTGACAATACATGTGTATTTATAATTAGGTTAACATTAAATTATTTCCACATAATTTCCATTCATATTTTTTAATCAAAATTAATACCCCATGTAACACCTTTTAAACAATAACACGAACTATTATTTATATGTGACAAATGTTTTTTCTAAGTTAACAAAACATACAAATAATTATTTATTTCAATGACTTTATTTCATAAACTATATACTAAAACTCAATTATTTTACTCCTAAAAATAATAAATCCACCCTGATTAAGATATAATTTTTTATAAATAATATATTACAACCGTTTGAATTTTAAAAAATATTTATTTGTCAACATGTTTATTAAAAGATAAATCTAAGAATATTTCCATACACGAAAATATATATTTATTTATGAGCTTCTAGATACACTTAATGAGAGACCCTCTAAGTTATTTTCTCAGTGGTAGTAGGTATAACCCACAAAAAAAGTATGTTATCTAGAAAGATATCATTTCGCCCAAAAATAAATGAATAATTCAAAGTGACAACAATGAAAACCTTTCTATAAATTTTCAAAATGTAATATAATCCCTTCATCAACCAATAACTCATCAACCATCTTTCATAATCATGTAATAATTCTTATTTCTTGGTTTATGTTTATTTTAAATCTCAAAATAATCTCACCCTAAATCCAACGTGTCCATGGAATTATACATTACAAGTATACTTCCATAAAAGGGATATAAATATCATCTTTCTAAACTTGGATGGGAAAATCCTATATCATCCATTCAATTAATTTCATATCAATCATGATGTTATTGATGTAAGATACCTCTCTATTATTAAATATTCCAATGTTTTGATCATGTGTCAAGGAACCAGATTAATGGAACACATTAATAATTATATCATGTCGAAGGATGAATAGAAACATTAATAAATAATAATAGTCAGCAATACATAAAATACATAGTGTTCCAATTACCAACCTCATCTTAATGACCTATGTTATTAGAGATCACCAATTTAAAAATTCAATATAAAAACTCTCAATGCTTATGATACCTCAAAACCTAATTGTCAAGCATCATCTATGTACCACCAGTATGATGTATCTAGACAATATTAAATATATATATGTTTAATGTCATGGAATATCTCAGTTCTCATTTTGGTGGGGAACTACTATAACCTATACATGCAATGAGTACACTAACGATTTTATTAGATAGATGCATGAATAAGTAAAATATAATATATGATAATACATGTGTACAGAATTAAATGATTTGTTAATCAGAATTACATAGATTAGTTGGATCTAGAGAACCATATTGAAAATACATCTAGGTTTACTAGAGAAATATTCTACCAAATCCTATGCTTCTAGATCACTTATGATGTCCAAGAACATTATAAGGTGTATCTTAAGTTAATGGGTTACAGAAAGTTCCAATGTGGATAATTTTATTAATATGACTTCATCTCTTTGAGTAAAATTTATCAATAGGTGATACCTATGAAGTATATTCTTTATTTTTTAATGTGACCTAGGCTCATTTTCTCAATCCACTACTACAATATTTTCACAATACAATGTAAGGAGAACTGTATAGGTAGGAACAAGAAACACTTTGGTGAAGTTTTTTATCCACAATAATTCATTATCTGTATAAGAATAATAAATAATATAGGATTTTGGTTTAGAATAAACGAACACCAGCTTCCTATAACTCCTCCATCTCACAATTCCTCCCTTGAGGAAAACCAAATATCCAGATTATTATTTTAGAGTATTCTAATCTGTTTGGACAATAAAATTTATACACCCCCTCGATATTAGTATCTAACATCATTTATATACATGTAATATATCCTTTATTTTCCTGTGTAACTTCATGATAGAAATTATAACTGACTATTGTTGTCATGGATTGACCCACTAGGGCCCGCATGGCTGGTAGAAGATTTACACACAACAACCCCCAAACATGTCTTCATGGGCCAGGGGTTGAGGATGAGCATTGAAAGACACAAATAAAATGACAGGCCATTGTCTAGTGTACATGTAAAAATGATCCCAACCATATCTATGTAAAAGTGCAGAGAAATACTGATAAAAGATAGTAACATCTAGAGTAAAATCTGTGCATTTAATAACCTGTAGGGAATTAAAATGAGTACAAAAAAATAATTTGAAATGTAATAGTGAAATTATATTCCCTTTAAAAAAGATGTCCAAACAAGACAAAAAATCGAAATGAAATGCTGAGAGAGTCCATATCAATATCTCTAAGACCTACCCACCATACAAGATCAAATCATACCATGTATCCCTATGCTCCTCCAAAATTACCTTTGACCTATTCGTCATCACCATAAGACCTGAAACCTTTTAGAAAAACCCATACAGGGTTTAGTATATACAAAACTAATAAGATTCTCTGAAAACTAATGATAGAGAAATAAAAGGCATAATATAATTACTCATATCCTCCCAATAAAGTTACGTCAATCCGAATATGAGACAAACACCCTCAAAAACCCATATATGCTAAAAAGAAAACCCAATGAGAGAGTAGGTTTATCAATACACCCACAAAACAACTAAGAACAATGATTCTACAAACACTTCCAAAGGTATATCATTAATGCTCGACATATTGTGGGTTTGTTTAAAAAAGTAACCACATTGATCCACAACTTACAACTATTCTACACAGTCAACGTGGCACGATCTCTTGTTAGAGAACCCATTCCCTAACACAACTGGAGGGTTCTTCTCAGTAGAGAGATAAACCCTAAATAAGCACAGTATGAGGGTTCTGGTCTATAGGTAGATTACATATTCCTTGACATAGTATGAGGGTTCTACTATATAGGTGGAGGACCTCTCCCCTAACAGAGTAGGAGGGTTCTACTTTGTAGGTAGAGGACATATTTCATGGAAGGGTTGGAGGGTTCCACTCCATAGGTATAGGACTCAATCCCCGACACAATAAGATGGTTCCACTCTATAGGGAGAGGGACCAAACCCTAATCCATTAGGGGGAGCACCAATTATTATATGGATAGAGGACCCTTTCCCCATTCCATGAGGGAAATTCACTTAGCAGATAGATAGAGGACAGATTCCCTAGTCCTTTCGGGACCAGAACTCAACATAATGATATAGAAACCACACCATAGTCCATCAGGGGGTACCATTCTGTATATACTATTTGAGGACTCATGCCCTAGTGCATGGGGGGGTACCACTCTAGCCACTCTGAAATTATTCTTCCACCTCACTTCCATCATCGAGCAATGCTTAAAGAAGATTCATGATCATAACATATGGCATCATATCAAAAAATCCATTGCAAAGGAAACCATCATGTTCTAGGTGAAAACCCACTTAGTATATTCTTCTAATGATCTAAAATATGAGTAAAAATAATTGAGATATTGGAGGTTTATGATTCTAAACATGTATATGGAATATAAGGGGTTTACACAACATGTTTTCCCTCTCATATGCTTGGACTTGTACTCTCTAACTCACATATTGTTGGCCATGTAGTATTACATGATCTGTAAGGGTACTACATGACGTGTCTCAGCCAAAAATATGATGAACCCATGAAACACTCCATCATTCCGATATGATTAAATTGTGAAACCATCAATATGTTATCCTAAAAAACAATGAATGGAGAAAAAGATCACACCATTTTGATCCTCAAGAAAAAACACTCGGGATACACTATTCACTTCCCCAAAGAAGTCACCCAGTGGAATAAAACACATTTCACCACAACACGTTTGAACAACATTTTATGGGATCAAACCATGATTCAAAACAAAATAACCGATATATGTTTGTTAATATCCTCCTCGGTATTAGGGTCATGATGGCTAAGACTATTTTTAATTCCGACACCATATGGAAAAGACAAGTAAGATAATTGATTCTATAAAAAAATAATAATAATAATAATTTTATTATTATTAATATTAATTGGATCTTCATCGACCTAAGACATGAGATCTAGATAGGTATCCAACATTAGTTATGAATTGAATGTCTAAATGACATGGTCACACAATTGCATAGGGATTTTCATTCTAATTTCCAATACATAAGATTTACCTGAAATAATATTTCATGATAAAAAATTAAAATGATAATTTTTACTATTATTATTATTATTCTAAATATAAAATTAAATATCGGAGGAGTTTCCAAGATCTTCTCCTCCAATATCACGCACATCATCATACTAAACCCATAATTTTTGAATTATCTTTATTTTTATCCACTATTATAAATATTATAATTTCAATATAACAAATGAGTGAAACAGGAAGGTTAGGTACATGTCCTCAATGGTCTCCCCACTATTCAAGAAAATATGTTCATATATCTTCATTAAATTCCAATTTTCATCTATATACACTCCTTTCTAACCTCTTTATGCACCCAATCTTGTATCCCCCTCATTTTTAATGTTATTATTATCATGATTTAAAATAAAAACATATCATTACTATTTAAAATAATAATAATACAAAAAATATCTAGACATAGTTTCCATATGTCATCGTTGTGGATTATCCTGGAAGATGGGAATCACTGATCTGATCATAAAAAATCTCAAGTCCACATCCATTTTTACCACACCACAATCATATCCTCTACCATGAACCCACACCCATGATATTGATATGATTTTTTTCTCTAATTCCCATCCCTTCTCACATACCGAAAATAATCAATCCATATTTGGTTTCCCTTCAATGTGGCCAAACCTTCATCGCATCCCCAAAATCCAAATCCAAACTCATGGCCATTTATGTAAAATAACAAATGGGGAATAATAGTCATTCCTAGATATTTTCTAATCACCACTCAAATGATTACCAATGATGAACACCAAAAAATATGGGATAAAGAAACAATAGACAAAGTTGATAATTATTTTGGGTGGATGAGGACCTGTCCAATGATTAATTTGAGTAGAATCATGGGTGATATCATGACATAACATTATAAATAAATGATTTAAACAAATGAAATTGCTGAAGAGACTCATTGGATGGTATAAATAATGCATAGATCAAAGTAGAAAATTAATCCATCCTCATTATTTTAATCATAAGGGAGAAAAAATGGAAGATACCTACATCGATTATATATTTATTTTCGGTGAAGAACACATCTGACTACGATAAAGGAGATGACCCCGCAACATTTTTCAGTTATATCTCAATTATCCTCGATGTGATTGTCCATTATTCTTCAATTACAATCCACCAATAATGAATACTCTCCTCAAACTCTGGGATATAGAAAGTGTTATGTGGATAACCCTTGGAATTCCATAATAAGTGGGAATTTATTGAATATTTTAATTTGTTCATTTAATAAAATAGACAATCAAACAAAATGTTTATTTTAATTACACAGTCCCATAAAGGGATGTCACAAGTGGACATCTAGTGCCGACCAACCTTAGGTTAGACCTACGGTAAAACCCATATTTCAAACTCAATAATGGTCTCAATATTATGTTATATGTCTCGGTTCAAGAGATATTATATTATTTCTAATTAACACAATTTTCATGATAAATAATTTATTTAATGTATTTCTAAAATTAATTCTGCGCTCACTGAGTCTCAGAATCAATCAACATCTAAGAACCTGACATTGAAAATATTACTATGAATATTCCATTGTCATATTCAGAAAAATTAGATTCTCTCCATTATTCCTTTATTCAATGATATTTGTCCCTAACAATCAAATACTTCATAAAAATGTGGGGATACTAGGCCCACATCCAACTCCTCGTCTCCCATGATATGCCACAATGGTTTCCTATGATTCCAAAAAACACACACCAAAAGAATAAAATTTCCCAAAAATGGTCTTTCTCTGATGTTTCTTTTCACTAAAAAATCCTTGAAAATTGAAACTCCACTCTCTTATCCTAGCATACCCAGGTTGGTATTATACAACGAGTAATGAAAATACATTTTCAACAACGACATGTAGAGAATGCCGAGCACCCAGTCTAACTGTAATCGAAGGGTCAAGTTGTATTCTTCTTCCATACCTTGACATAATAAATAGAAAATGTCCAACAATCCATAGGTTTATTCCACCATCTGCACCAAAGGATATCATTATTACCACCATTCACATATGAATAGTACTAAGAAAAAAACCATCCCCAACACCATTTCATACAGCATGACCAGTTCCACCGACCATCCTTGAACTATGATTTCATGCTCCAAGGCTTCATGGAATCCACTAGGAATGTATCCAGTGTATATAGGATAATGAATGATCACCATGTTGATATCTCTATGTCGTACCTCCCTAACTTGATGAAGTTGTGAAGGAGTAACAACCAAGTACTGGATGTACACCACACCATCCTCACACAAAATGGGTCAACTATAAAGAGGTCAACTGATCCATCACCTCACTAAAAAATAGATGATAAAAAACCTCACTGTGACCATCTGATACCATGAACACACCTTGTGGTTCCCTCATGTTCACTCCACCTCAATGTAAGTTCCACTATCACACCCATGTATAATAAGACACATCCCAAGTAGTGGAACTTGGAATCTATAATTTACTCCATGAGATACTCCATACTACTATCACTCCTAGAGTATGTATAGAATTATCCTCCTCTATATTGTTTGATCCAACTATAATGATGCGGACATGAGGGAACAATTGTTGAAATCTACAAAAAACCAATCCATGAAAAGTTATGGACTAGTCTCATATTTCATGTGGACATTGTTGTAGAGTTAAACATTCCAAAGGGTATCATTATAAACAAAAAGAAACCATATAATTTATATGAATTCACTCTTGGTACATCACCTCTAAAAATTTCATATAGTGATAACCCATTTTGAGGTAAAAATATACGATCCACTTTACATCTATCAATTAGGAGAATAGGTCATCAATTCTTGGGGTGGATACTCCTCCCATACAGTCACATGGATTGTGTGATGACAATACTCACCTAAACTGAATCTCTCATCTTCCCCTTAGAAAAACAATGTATATATTCCCAAGAAAACAAACAATTTCATTCGAATCCCTCTATACGCCGACTCCTCTAACCATACCTCCATCTCCCAAAACTACAAGATGCTCATCTGATATGCTAGTATAGATATCAACTCATCCCTAGTTCATGTCCACATAGAATGAAATATATATATATGGGGATGTTATCCCAAAACATCATCAATATGGATGCACACATACTCATCCACCATATTAGGAAATTGAAATCTAAAATAATATACTTATCCAAGGGTAGTACTAGATAATTGAAAAGGAAGTGGTTGTAACCTCATATGAATTGGATCATCCTGCCTTGCATGGGAAACCATCCTTATAAAAGGAAGAAAAATTAGTCCCCCAAACAAAAATAATTACCAAATTATTTGGTAGAAATTATCTCAGAATAAATGGTAGATGAATAGTCCATTTTGTGGAAAAAATTTTAGGGTCTGACTTTTGGAATGAAAATATTTCAGGTGAAGCTCTCTCTCTGTCTCTTTTCTTGTCGAGTCTGGTCACACCATCAGCAAAAATGGGTTATCAATGATCCTCACTGTAGGAACCTCCATCAAAAGAGTCAAGAAAAAAGGCCTCCACTTGAATAGATATCTCTCAAATAGGGGCGATGTACAGTGAAATGTGGTTCATGACTTTTTTATAAAACTATAGCTAGAGTAACAAAGAAACATATTTTACTATAAACCACACTTGAATCCACTGATCCATAAGCTCCTTATAGTTGGAGCTATCTATACCCTTAACCACATTCTCACTACATCTAGGTATCTCTTTAAAAAAATAACACATCAAGTGGTCCAAAAACACACAAGTCAAATGAACCTACCAACATAGGCCTTTAATGACACCCCATTCCACCTTGAAAAAGTATCGCTTCCAGAAACATTTTCACGATAGGTCCTATTTAAGAGGGACATTTTCACCTTAGGCTCACGCCAGTCCCAAACTACAAGATATAGGGGAGCTTGGCTCAGCATGAAACCTAAACAATTTCTATATATGAAACCCACAATGTTCACTCAACATAGGATCATCATATTTTGGTACATGTGGATCGTAAAGATGCTCCATAGCGAAGACCGATCACCATTGTAACCATTTAATCATTTGAGGTCCACACATTCCAGAAAACTAGGACCACTACCTCAAGTCGAACCTCTATTGTATGAGGGTTTGTATCATCATGGATCCTAAACCGTATCCCTTTTTGGAGGTCACGTAATGTGTTATGACTTTATGTACCATCTGACTTACCTACTAGGGATATTCAATTATCAATATAATGATGATCATCTTCTTAGTTTGTATAAGGATCCATGCGTTGCTCAATAGGCGGTAGCACTACGCTATACCTGCTTGGATAAACACCTCATGTGTGGGTCCATGAACTAAATTATCATCTCTAAACAAGTCATTATCATAAAACTATCTCGAAATACAAGACGACTATCATTATAGATTCAACTAGAATGTTATCAAGATATACAACGGTTAATGATAATATCCAGGGAGTTGACTCAAGAAGGATAGTCAATGGACTATGTCCTACATGATGTATGTATCATTGATCCCTACAATTGATGTCTTGGTATTCTGAGTCAACCAGAATGTTGTAAAATTCATAGTGAATGAATAAATCATCCAGTGTACTTACACTAGGTTCCTTGGAATGAAATCCTCACTCAAGATACTTTGACAATGTTTCCATAAGTGTAACATCCTGAGATTTTATGAAATATAATACTTTCAATTTAATTTAAGTTTTTAATAGATTTGTTCACACAACATAATTAGTTAAGATTTTATCACACACAAAACCATGTTTATAATTCATTGCATGCAACATTGAGTCCCTTGATTAATGCATGTTACACGTATGTCCATGTCTTAATGAACAATAATATACTGTTGATATTGCTATTTAATACGGATGTTATCAATTTTCCATTATATTAGATGGAGTGAACATAACTAAATCCATTATTTTTATACATGTTAATAATTTTATGGAAATTCATCATAAAAATTTGATCATCTTAAAATCAGAATAAATCCAATCATATGTATAAAAAGATTTATATTTTTAGTTTCACCAACTTTTAATAGTGATCCTATTTAATAAATATTTTTTTACACATCTATATTTTTTATACAGAAAAATAAACTTTATAATCTAATCATGAATACAAAAATTTACTTTACGGTTTTTTTTGGTTTTTTTCATAGATGTTTCATTTTTTGATGAATAGAAAAAACACTGTATTTTAGTTTAAAACCTGCCTTTTCGTTTAGATAATTTTTAATGTCAAATTATATATTAAATTTTTTTAGTAAACATTGATCAATTATATATATCTTAATAAAATATAGGTCTTTGAATTAATTTTTATATTTAATATAGATAAAATGATTTATTGAACTTTTTAACTTTTTCTCTTTAATACCCCGCTCTCTCACCAAGTATGTGGGATGGCTCTAAATTTTAAATTTTCACTTCTATGAATTGAATTTGGAAAAAGGTAATACATGGTTGTAATTAATAAAATATTCATTGTCTAATTTTATTAACATAGTTTTATACCAAAATTTTTTTGAAAGTAATTAAAAATTATTAACAGTGATGAAGGTAAAATTAATCTTAAACATAGACTAAACCTTAATCCTATGGGCCAAAATGCACTAGAAACTTTTAAAAAATGCATTGGATAACAATTGTTATACCATATCCCATTTTGGTTATAATTTTAGGAGTTATTGGAATACATATACTGGAATGTGACCTATATAATACGTTATGTATAGAGAAAGACAGAAAAGAAACCTTCATTACCTTTAACATTTACAAATATTTAGATCCTGGAATAAGCTAACATGTTTCCATTATAAAAATTATTTTTAAAGTTAATTGAGTTTTTTTCATAGCAATTTAACTTTATTTTTTAGAGATAACATAATTACATTAAATGCTTAATAAATACTAAAGAATGGATTATTTAGTTAATAATCAAATAAAATAAATGATGATAAAAATAATAAAAGTAAAGTAAATAGAATTAATTATTGTGTTACACTATTTTTGTAGATGGATATATAATTTCACACATATGTAAAATTGATATATTTTAATTCCAATAATAGTTTGGATTTTTAATTAAAATTAAATATATAATGTCAAGAATGACATTAATATTATTTTACCATAAACGGAAATTTATTAAATTATTTAAAATTAATAAAAGTAACATCTTATAGAAAGTTAATTTCATGTGTTAATAAATTCAAAATACAGTACATTCATTGACCAATTGATATTTTTTAATTAACATATTTACCCATTGATACTAAAAAAATTATGAACATAGTTCAAGATAAAGGAGTTTTTACACGAAAATTAATTTCCAATGCATATGATATTTTTATATTATAAATTATATATAATATCTTCAATTTTTTGGGCGTATACTATCTAATAATTTTCATATTAATTTAGTCTTGTTAGTTAAATTAAGTTGGATAGAAAACTAGTGACATTAATAAAAACTAAATTGATAAAAATAATGAAACATAAAGGCTAAGGAAAAATGATAAAAATTATTTCATTTTTGGGTGGTTTGAGTGTTTATAGACCACACATCCCATTTAATAAAGTATTTTTCAATTTTAAGAACATGAAGTAGTGGATGCCTCCCAATAGTGTTTACCTTTTTGTATTTACAAGAATGCCACTCTTTTCCACTATTAAAAAATTCTATATTCCATGCATCACACCTCAGAAGAATATTTGGATCATCTGAACCATACCTAAATAATCTCACAATATAACTACTATCATCCTAGTATCCTCAATTTGGATATGAATCCAATCAAGGAATCCCATTAGGGAATACCAAAATATATTACCTGGAAAAAGAGGTGACATTCTTGAACATATATCAATGTTTTATTTCTTTCTGTACCAATTAAATTGGTCTTATTCCATGATTATATAATAATATTATCATATTAAATATAGTATTATGTTTTTATGTTTTGGTTTAAACAAAAAACTACACACACTTCCATCAAATGGGTAACAAGCTTACTGTTTATGTGTACGATGAACTGTCGTGTCACGTAACGTTTTTGTTAATTTTACATTACCATATATCATGGTTGAAAATTACGAAGGAAAGTTTGTTTTTATAATATATATATGATATATATATTGTCTTTATACATTTTTAATTATTATATTACACATTCCATTTTGTGTTCCATCTGGTGTAAATACAATTACTTTTTTTGTGGATGTGTGGACTACCGCCTCCTTAAATCGATGTAATAGGGTCAGACATTTCATGGAATGTAATAAGAATGGTTTTAATTAAAAATATGAAAAAAAAATTAATTATTTATTATATATAATAAATAATTACTTTTTATCTTAATTAAATATATCATTTTCTTTGTTACACTTTCACACACTGAAAAACTGATAACGCCGTTCATGGATGTGTGGACTACCACCTCATCATCATGATGTTATTCATTTTAGATAACAAGAATTAAATGTAAGTACATATGATAAAATAAAATTGTATTTATGATATAATTATCATTATATAAAGATAAATTTTACTCTCTATCTTTCCGTAATGATTATTGAAAAATGAGAATGTTACTCACAAATACGTACGACCTACCATCTCCATAATTGTAATGATTGTCCACTTTTCATAAAAATCATTAATTAATGGTTTTAAAAGTATTACTAGTGTATAAATATGATAATTATTTAATAATTATTGTTCTGGAGATTTTTAAATAATGACCCCTTAGACCGAAGTTGACATACCAACATGGTTTTTGACACAACAACCGATTACTGTCAAAACTTCTTAAACATTATTGATTAAATTATTTTATATAAGTTGATTATAATTGAAATAAAAGTAATAATACACTGAAAAAGGGTCTCATGGTATTATATAATTAAAATAATTTAATTATTCTTGAGTGTATAGAATAATCCGGAAAAATGGAACTCAAAGGTAAGGGGTTTTCATCTAACTTTTTACGTCCGAGAGATAAATGTCATATTCTGCACATAATTCTTTTGTGTTGTTTATCTACCATAAATTTTGATATATTATCATGAATTATTTTATATTTATGGTATTTGAATATTTAATTTAATTATTATTCCTTCATGGGGATTACAGTTTCAAATTTTTCAGATCAGTACTGTATTATTGTCACAATTTTCCTTCTCTGTGATATTTATTATGTTATATATATATATATATATATATATATATATATATATATATATCTTATTTTATAATGTGTATATAATGATTCTATGAAATTTTATATCATGAATATACTTATTATAATTATATTATATGTTTCATTTATTATTATTACATTCACGAGGTTATTGGTTCAAATCATTAAATGCGGTATGGGTCACTTTGGAATGCTTAATGATTATTTTCCTCAAGAATGATTTAATAATAATTTAATGGTATTTACATTATTCAATATCAAAAAACATTGTTATTAATTATCCATCACTGGGTATATTTTTTATTCAAATCATCGTAATCATTATATGGATGAAATAATTTTTTTTGAAAGTGATTATTATGTAATCTTGTTCTTTTCCACTGGTTAGTCATGTTAAGAAGTGATTGTTATTAACCCATTTATTTTCGAAGGGTTTATCACGTTTTTATGAGTTTTATGACGAACGTTTTTTAATGGTACTAAAAAATTATATGAAATGGGTGGTCCTGATATGACGGACTGAGCTCTATTATATGTCACAGAAAATTGGTGACCCTGATAAAGATTATATGAAGGGAAATCCCCATTATAGAAAATAGATATATTGGTTAATGATAAGGTTAGAACATGGCTGCATGGTTATTCCAATTGAAATGGTTTTGAAATTAATGTGAAAGGGTTTAATGAAAGTGATGCTCCATGTTATCGAAAAGAGTTTTAATTTCTTTGTACGCGTTTTTAATGTTTATATTGATCAGTATTAATATCACATGGATTTTAATTATTGATTATGATGACTACTTCCTTTATTATGTTTTCATATTTTATGTTATCAATTTTTATAGATATGAGTTAATTTATGTTTTTCTCATTCAATTTTATTATTTTATCATAACCTTATATACTCTTATTCTAATTTGTGACATATAAATGATAATGCTTATGTTTACCCTTTCCGAGAATTTGACCTCACATTTCTTATGTTTTATTTTCCTCATGTTACTAATAGTTATGTTGAATGATTTATATAAATATTAGATTTCCCAAGAATTAATTTTATGCCATATTATGGAGTAAGAAAATTTGGGTTAAATGGGATAAATGTATAATTCACCACTTATGATTCCAAGATGATATCAATTTTTTAATGTATGGGTTTGTTCCAATTCTATAAAAATATAATCCAAACATTTCTTCGAGGATGTACATGATTAATGTTTTTATTTTGATTTTTTAATTTTGAGATTAAAAACTAGTATCACAATTATCGGTACCATAGTCGGAAATTTAAGGTTATAGATTTCATCATAGGACCCAAGAGAATGAGGTATTGGTTATTATAGTTGGTATGGAACGTCAGTTTAGATAACTTCAGAGATTATGATGTTTTCATAAGATGGTATATTATGATATATAGATAACTTCAATGGTCAATAAACATATTAATGTTCATATGTTCAATATATTAAACACCCCAGTGATGTTTTAAAAGATCAAATCTTAATGCGATTTTTTGTAGAAATGTTTTTAGGGTTCGATAATTTTAACCCCCAGGATCAAGTTTTTTTAGGTTTTAATTGGTTTTGATGTTTAATAAAAAAGGTTACCATGAATTATTGGTGATACCCATCACATCTATAATTTCTAATTGGGGATTGAATGAATGACTGAATGACGATAAATATTTTACACTCTACCACTAGCCTAGAAGATTTCTTAATTACTATGAAATTTTTTAAACATTTAGATTATGTTAATTTTATAAATATATGTGATTTTATTAGGAATAATGGTTTGTTTATCTTGGAATAATATATGATGAAATCCCTCTAATATCTGGGTTTCAAACTTAGTCTGAAAATGTGTGAAGAATATTAAGGATAGTTATTTATTGAATAGATTAGTTTCAAATTAGTGTATTAATTTTATAGATTAGTGTATCATACAATGGTTTACTAATGTTTTTTGGAATTATCTTCTCATGTTCTAATAATTTTGTAATTGGTCAATGTCTAATGACAGATGGAATAGTTGGACTATCCCTTTTATGGATATGTGGAATTTAAAAGTATATTTTAATGATTTATGAATTAAAACCTCATCATGAATACTAATATTTTGGAGAAAAATATGATTTTTTTGAAGTATATTAAATAATAAAATAATAATTATCATGTAAGTAAATTTAATTTTTATTTTATATTTGATTAGATGGAAAGAAAATTGTTTTCCTATGATAAAGGATATTGAAATAAAATGTATCCTTATTAGCGTCTTTTCTGAAAATATCAAATACCTTTTCTACACCTATTTGGATTTTAGTTTTATATTCATTAAATACCTCTTTACAATTTTTGATATCACTCTCTATTATTCAACAATACTTAGTTTTCCATTCCAAATCTATGTTTTACTTTCCCTGCTATTTTCTCCATGGGTGGAATCCTAGTAATGTGTAAAATATGGTGACCTTTATGGTTTCAAAATTATATTTTTAATATTGTTATTCAATATGAAAGTTATTTCTAGACTGTTATATTGGAGAGTGAGAATATAATAGACTATATTATTTTGACACATATTTTTAATATGTTTTTACATTCATCCAAAAAAATTTATAGTCTTAAAATATGAAAAAATCAAAATTTTATCATAAAGTTTACTTAATTTTAAAAGGTAGTTTTATCACCTTTTAACGAAGAACCTGTTTTTTGAATATGATTTTTGAAAATCTTATAATTTTTATAATTATAAAATAATATTAAATTGTTAAATATTAATATAAAAATATAATTTAGGTGAATATTTTTAGAGGGACTTCATTTTTGGATGAATAATGAAAAATACTGCATTTTAGTTGAAAACTGTCTTTTAGTTTAAATAAGTATTAATGTTAAATTGTGTTTCAAGTTTTCTTTAAAGTCCAAAGAGATCAATTATATATATTTTAATTCAATTTAGTTCATTGGAATCATTTTTATATTTAATTTATATATAAATACTTAATTTTTTTTGATATTTTCACTTTAAAACCCGCTTTCTCACAATGACTATAGGATTAGTTCTAAATTAATTTTTCCAACACTGTGAGTTGAATTTGAAAAAATGGAAATAAAATGTTTTAATATTTATAATATTTATATTCAAATAACATCAACTATGTTTTTGACTAAAAATATTAGTGAATGTAATAAATATTAATTAACAAAAATCATTGTAAGATTCAGCATAACAACGAACTAAACCTTAAACCTAAGAGACAAAATAACCTATAAATGTTTCAAGAAGGAATTGTATTCATATATTTAGTTTTGGTTATATACTTTTATTATGAAATATAATTGGGTTTTTTGTTATGGTAATTGATGTTTAATTTTTTGAGATAATATAATTACATTAAAGATTAACAAACACAAACACGCTGATTATTTAGTTAATAATAAAATCAAATAAATGATGCTAAAAACATTAAAAGAAACGTTAATGTAATGAATTAATGTGTCCAATTTCTATTTTTAAATGAATATATCATTTTACACATATGTGATCTTAATATATTTGATTTATAATATTGTTTTGATATTTTAAATTAAAATTAAATAAATAATTTTAAAATTGAGAGTAATATTATTTTATAATAAATGGTATTTTATTAAATGATTTGAAATTAATAAAAATAATAACTTATTCCATGTGAGTTATATGTTTTAAAAAATAAAAAATATTATCAATTAATGAACCAATTGATATCTTGTGATTAGCATATTGAACCATAGATAGTAAAATTTTTTTAGCACATTTCTTGTTAAAGCAGTGTTTTTAGACATTACATGTGATTGTTTTAAAATTAATTTAGAACTAAATAAAAAATATTTATCTTATATGTTATATATAATATTTATAATTTAGTGTTTATTTATTCTCAAATAAATCTAAATTTCATTTAGTAATAATAGTTAAATTACATAGGGTAGAAAACTAGTAACAGTAATAAAAATAATGAAATGTAAAGAATAAGGAAAAAAAATAATAAAAATGCTTTTATTTTTATGTGGTGTGTATTTAAATAATCTATAATTCCTATTTAATACATTAATTTTCCATTTTTTAATCACATTAGGTAAGGGAGACCTCTAAATAGTGTTTACCTTTTTATATTTATAAGGATGAAACACATCCTCCACTATAAAAAATAATTCACACTTCCCCATCAACACACATCTTAAGAAACATTGAATAATTCAGACCCTTCTCAAATAAAACAAAAAATATCTACCCTAAAATAAGAGTCCTCAATTTTTGAAATAATCCAACCAAAGAATCCATTTGGTTTAAACAAAAGGAGTTACCTGAAAAAAGAGGTAACATTCTTTATTGTGTATCGACGTTTTATTTCATTATCTACCCATTTAATTATTCTTATTCCATGATTATATAATAAAAATATTATCCTAAATATACAAATATAATTTTATTTTAAGGTTTCTACCTTCAACAGCTAGCACATCCATTAAATTTGTAACGAACTTATCGTTCATGTGTATAGTAAACTACCCGCCTCATGAAATGACGTCGTTTGTTTTTTCGTTACAACCTATAATGGTTGAGAATTGTTCTAGAAAGGATATTTTTATATGATATATATGATATTCAGTTTTTCTTAATACTTCTACAATTTTTATATAACATAAACCTATATGTTACCCATTTTGTGTATATATGATAACATCTATTGTTGATGTTTGTAGTACTGCCTCCTCAATGTGATGTGATACATTCACACATATTATAGAATATATTAAGGATGAGTTTAATTAAAATTAAGTAAGTTAAATGTAATATATATATTTTTAATTACATAATTTTCTTTATGTACATATAATATACCATTCTATTAATTACCCTTTCACACACTAAAACACTGATAACGTGATTCATGGACATGTGGACTACCATCTCTTCAATGTGATGTGATTCATTTAACTTCACAATATTATATAAATGTAAATTTATATATGTATATATGATTATATAAAATTTTATATAAGGTATAATGATCATTATATAATTATAAATGTTAGATTCCTTTATTCTACAATGATTATTGAAAAATGAGAATGTCTCTCATGTGTACATACGACAAATTGTGTCCATAATTGCAATGTTGGTTAATTTTTAATAACCATAGTTCATGAATGGATTTTAATGTATATTTTATGTATAAATACGATAATTATGTCATTATTATTATTTTGGATATGTTTTAACGATGACCCCATTGACCATAGTTGACCTACCAAACCATTTTTGATAGACAACCTGATTAATGTCAAAAAATTCCAATTAAACATTATTGATTGAGTAATTTTATATATATTGTTTATTAGTGAAATAAAATTAATAGTAAACATGGAAATGTTTTGGAAGAAAATATATGATTAACCTAAGCTCATTATTCTAAAAGATAGTGGAAAAACATGACAAATCAAACTCAAGCTATGGGATTTTCATCTCACTTTTTACATATGTGAGATAAATGTAATATTCCTCAATTATTTTGTGTGGTGTATATAATGAATGTTTTAATATATTATCATGAAATATTTTATCATAATGGTACATAAATTTTTAATTTAGTGATTATTCATTGATATGGGTTACAGTTTCAGATTTATGAAATCAGTAATGGATTGTTGTGAACGGATGGAAACAAGAACAAAAAATCATAGTTAAAATGGGAGGCCTTTGACTAATGAATGAATATTAATTCCCCCAACCATCTCAATGTAATATTGTAGACGAATAATGATAAAATATTATAAAATCTTGAGTAAAACAAATATATGTAATAACCAATAGGAAATAAAAATGAGAATGATAGTGTAATATGAAATGTAAAAGAAAAAATACATGCCCAACAAGAAAAGTTTTCCCAACTAGACAACATAAAGAATAAATATTATGAGAGTGTATAACACTATATCCATAAAACCCGAACCCTATATGCACTCAAAAATACCCATAACATATATTTCCTTCTTGGAAATTACCTATGACATGTTCGTCATCCTTATAAGACACAACACGTGTGTGAAAATCCTATACTAGGATGAGTATATAAATTCACATAATGATGCATCGAAAACTGAATATGGAGAAGTAGAATACATGATAGGAGTAGTAAACACATCATAATGAACCAATGTAAATCAGTATATGAGACCAAAACCATAATGAAAGCCTAGATATGCTCGACATGAAACCCAAATAAGTGTGAAAGGTTATCTCCTTATCAATAGCCCAGCTAAGAAAAATGATATTTCCAATAGTTCCAAAGGTCCATCATCAATGACCAACATGTCACGTGTTTGTACAAAGAAGTATTGACATAGAGCCACACATTCTCACTCAGCCACAAAATCAAGGTGGCATAATTTATAGATAGGGGGCCCATGACCTTGTATGATATGAGGGATCTAATTTGTAGATAGAGGAACCATGCCCAGACCTGACAAGAGTATTCTACTCAGTAGATAGAGGTCACATTCCCTAACATTACAAGATTATTATACTCAGTAGATAGAGGACCCAGGCCCTATCATGATAGGAGGGTTCCAATCTTTAGATTGAGGACCCATTCTATGACATTGTAGGAGGGTTCCACTCTATAGGTTACATGACCAATTACCTAAAATAACAGGTGTGTTCCAATATGTAGGTAGAGGACCCATGCCCTGACATAGTTTTGGGGTTCCACTCACTAGTTAGAGTACACATGCCCTGACACAGTAGGAGGGTTCCGCTTTTTAGGTAGAGGAACATTTCCCTAACACAATTGGAATGTTCCACTCTATAATAGAGAACACACTCCCTTTTCCATTAGGGGGCACCACTGAGTTGATGGATATAGAACCAATGCACAAGTCCATCAGTGGTGGTACCACTATACTGATAGATAGAGGGCCCACATCCCAGTCTATCTTGGGGTACCACTTAGCAGATAGATAAAGGACTCATACCCTAGTCCATCAAGAGGATACAAATAAGATATACATTATATAGGACCAATTCCCAGGTGTTTGGGAGGGGGGATACCACTCCGACCTATCTCTGATGATCCTTCCCGATTACTGCCATTGTTGAGCACTTTATAAATAATATTTATTCTAAAACATTATCTCATGATATTTTAAAATCCATTATAATGTATTCCATTATGTTCTATGTTGAAAAAAATGATGGATATTCTACTCATAAGAAAAACATGAGTCAAAATAAAGGTTATTCAAGAGGTAGAATATTCTCAAGAAGTATTGGGTGTGTAAGGGGTTTTCATGGTGTGTGGACACTTTCCGCTTTCTGGTTGTGTCCTAGCCAACGCACAACATAATAGAAATGTAGTTCTATATGGTTTGTAAGGGTACTACATGATGTGTCTTGATGAAAAGTTTGATTAATGCATGAGGTTCATCATCAGTATGATGTCAGAAAATGTCAAACCACCAATATATTATCACAAATAGCCATAAATGTCTAAAGAGATCACTCCATTGTGATCCTCGTGTAAAATACTCTGGATATTCTATTCATTTTCCAAAATTGGACAACTATTAAAAAAGTACATTTCACCACATCAGGTTCAAACGTCATTTCATGGGATTGGGCAATGAGTCCAAATTAAATACCCAATATTTGTAATGGGGCTCCTACCTCAGTATCAGGGTTATGATGCCTCAGAATGTTTGTCATTCCAACTCTATTGGGAAAAGATACTTTAGATACTACATTCCATAATGATAATAATAATTATATTTTTAGTATTATTAATATTATAATTATTGGGTACTTGATAGACCCGAGCCACGAGCTAAAAAAAGGTATCAAAAAATGGTCTTGAATTGATTATCTCAATGTTATGGTCACACCACCACATAATGTTCTTCATTCCAATGTAAAATAAAAAAGAAATATCAGCAATTATATTTCACGACAAAAAAATTAGTATTTATTGTTATTAAATATTATTATTGTTATTTTAAATATAAAAATTAAATAAAGTAAGAGGTTCTCCAATTTTCTTCCCCAAAAAAATTGTTTACAACAAGAGACCAAACCCCCAATTTATTATTTCGTATACCATTTATAACAGTTATTATAATTAATATATTTTCAATATGATAAATAAATTAAAGGAGAAAGGTATGTAAATGGACTCATTATGGAACCCACACCTCAAATAAATAATTTCATTGATTTTCATTAAATTCTAATTTTCATCTTTAAAATGGCCTTTCCAGCCTCTTCTTGCATCCCAAGATTGTATTTCAATTAATTTTTAATGTTATTATTATTATTATTATTAACACAAATCCTTAAATGTAGAATCCACACAACATTTGCACACATAAATTAGGAAAATAGGGATCACTGATCTGATCCCAAACCACCTCAAATATAATAAAATTTTCACTATTCAATGATCGTATCCTCGATCACGAACTCACACCCATGCTATCGGTCCAATCAGTTATCAAAACACCAACCTTCTCGCAAACCACCACTACTCAATCCAAACGCAGGTTTCTGTCATCACTGAAATACCTCAATTGCATCCCAAAAATCCAAATCTAAGCTCATGACTATGATCTATTATGCCAAATAATAAACTCAAAATAATAAGTACTCTTTAATATAATTGAATCACTTTTCAATCAATTACTGATAATGGATTCCAATAACATAGGAAGAAATGCATAAGCCACAAATGTGATAATCATCATTTACCGATGTGGTATCATCCAAATGTTGATAGGTGCATAATCCTTGGTGATAACATGAAATAAAAAATAGACGATTTTAAGTAATCAAAATATTTTTGAATCATGAGAAGGAATAAATAATTTGGAGATCAAATTAGATAATTAATACATGCTCAATGTTTTAATTTAAATGGAGAAACCCACAGTTTATGAGCCCCACATGAAATAGGGATTGATTGTTTGAAAATAATTCACCATCTAGTGATGAATATGAGGATCCCACTACATTCATTATTCCTCTCATGATTATACTTGTTCTGGTCATTCATCATTATACTATTACTATATCTTAATGGCTAATTTTGTCCTACTCTTCTTAGATATAGTATGTTTTATTTGGTTAATCCTAGGAAAACTGTTATAAGCATGTTTTTATAGAGGTATTTAACTATATATTTTAATAAAGAAATTATTTATTTATTTTAATTATATGCACCTACCGACATCTATTGTAATGTCCTGGTTCTGAATGCCACTAAAATTTTCCATATGCAGGGTTGACAACATGGAATGAAAAACATCTCCCAAAATGCCAGAGGTTTCCAACTAGCAGTGAGGGCCTATGCGTGTTAGTGGGGAGACTGTCCACTCATTAGAAGAGTGTAACGCACCATAAAATTAAAAAATAGTTCAATATCAGAAGTAGTAGACCATAAAAAATAGAATAAGCAGTGGAGGAATGATAGTATAAACAAATCCAAAAGTCATATCATATACAAGATGATGATACTTTTCAAATATTTCTAATAAAATAGCAAACATAGGTACACAAAAGGAATATAAAATACAAGTACCAAAATTATAAAAATGGATAAAGGAATCCATATAGCATCGAAATCCTTAAATTGGTCCCATTACCTCATACTCTTAAGTATAATATCATGTACCAATGTTATGGTACATTCCCCTATCTACACCAATAATAAAATAATTTTTTTGGGTCCCAAAAAGGTGACCCAAACATGGTGTGAGATATAATCTTATTACACAACCACCTAGGGTCTATTCCAATCAGTAAGTAAATATATATAATAGGAGGCCATGAAATATAGAAATAGACAGTGGTGTACCCAAAAGCAAGAATGAATCTCATTTAATCAAATTCATTTCACATTTCAATCTCATTTAATTTTTTTTCTTAATATATGGATCAATCCCGACATCCCCCGTATAGTCAACCACACAAATAGATTCCTAACATGATGTATATAAAGATATGGGTCATGCCAAAATACAATATTTTTCTTTGGATAGAATGACCATTCATATAGTCTTTTAAATTAATTTGGAACCTAGGTACATCCCTGAAATTCCTAAATTAGAATTCTGGTATCACTCCAGGTATGATATCCACCAACACCTTACAAGACAGTCCTGATGAAATTCTCAGGAACCTAGTGTAACTATATGTGTGGTACAAAGTCCTTCCAATCGATTATTTCCTTAGTGGTCCTATAGGGAGACCTAGTATCACCCATGTTATACATAAGTAAATAACTTTCTTATTTCATTCATGGAATCCATCATTTGGATCCACGATTCACTACACATATAAATCACGGTTCATTCCATTGATTCCGTCCATGGAATCCCTTAACTGGATCCATGATTCACCAAATAAATTAACAATTTCATACCATTGATTCCATCCACGACATCCCTCATATGGATGTATGATTCACTGAAGTCATATAATTCATTAGTTCAATGAGTCTATACATGGAATCTTTAATTTGTATCCATGATTCTCCAATTACTATTAAGAACTTCATCAATTCAATTGCATTTAAAAATATCATTTAACATTAAAAGGTCTGATTGAATGTCATTAAAAGACATATCATCTCAAAAGTTGAATCAAGCATAGTCCAACCTCTTAAGGATTGTCCTTTCAATTTCTGATCTGGGAATTTTCAATACGAGGTCCACTCAAATAACCACACAACCATTTTTCAAATAACATGCCTAAAAAGATTGTCAAGCTATCCCATGTATTAGTTATTACTTAAATAACATCGGAAAATCAATATTTAATTCAATTTACGCCACCTGAACCAATTCATTGCATAACCATTACTTTAATCACATGGGATAGGAATAAATAAAGAATTTGAGCTTAGACAAGCAATGAGATACATTGTTGCTGGGGAGATTCATCCATCCCATAACCTTAGTTCATTTCATTTATAATTTAATTCCTATATCAATTAATCAATTATATTTATACCTCAATTCACAAAAGACACCCATGAACAAGGGGTAAAAAGGAATCCATGGATAAAATCCAACAAAATCTCACTTTTAATGAAAATCCCCCTAAAGGGATAGTTCCAATTCAAGTAATTATAAATATAAAATGCATTATAAATCCTATTCAATTATAAAAAACATGACTGACAATAATGGTGTTCAATTTCATTTCAAAGAGATGTCTGAAAAATGTGTCTATGACACCACATTATATATAAACATAAAAAATTTAATCTAAAGGAACAAGACCATGTACCTTAGGTCTGTTCTAGACAACTCGTCGAGTACCATGTCATGATTCTACACATATTAAGATAAATTTGAAGAAATGATAAATAATAAGAAATTTGGGAAATTGATCCTAAAACCAAATATCACAGCTGGTAGCCAGAAGAATGGAGAATGAATAAAAAGGAATTAAGGCCTCACCTTTACGGAGGAAAGGAGGCAAATTGCGCTTGAGTCAGAGTCCAGATAAAGAAGGGATCTCAAATCATAATTTTGGATCAATGGAGAGATTTTACAAGGTTTTCCTCTTGTAGTGAATTAAATGAAATATAAATTAAGTTTTAAATAATATATTTATTTTGATTAGAAATTATAAAAATTCCAAAATAACATGGGTTGAACGGTTTATGCACAGAGTTTGGTAATCTGTGCGTCGATCCTGCACAACATCCTATAGGAAAAGGGGCACCCACATTATTTTAAAACCTTGAATAATCTATGTGAGGATCCACTATAAAAATCTACAAAAACTATAGTCCTCATGACATCTCCATGTAGCCCAACCCGCACAGTTTGCACTAATAGTTTGGAAAAATTGTTCCAAAAAAAATATTGGTTCCAGGTTCCGGACCAGCTCTGAACACTCTCGATAATTCTATAACCCCAATGGGAATTCATATTTGGGAATATTTAATCAATTAATCTAAGGATTGAAAAAAAGTAATCTATTCCACAATGGATAATTGGGTTCTAACAAGCTCCCCCCTTAAACAATTTCATCTGAGAATTTCCCATCCTAGGGTGGTGAAGCATGATACTTGAATAACTCCAGCCACAACGATTGTATATCAACCTCTCCCTCCCAAGTCTCATCCTACACCTGGCTATGCTTCTATAGAACCTGTTAAAAAGGAACAAACTATCCTCATAGAACCTTGATTCCATCATCCATAATTCGAATAGGATAATTATCAAAGGAAACATATACTTTTAACTCAACCTACTAAGGATGAAAGGCATGGAATGGGTCTGAATATTAATATTGTAGTAGAGAAACATGGAAGAAATCATGCATTTCTCGATACCTCTGACATAACTGCAGTTGATAGGATACTATCCCAACACACTCTAGAATTTAAAAGGACCCAAAATATCTCTATGATAGCTTACCCTGTATTTTGATCCTATGGTGTACAAACCTCGGTGAAACATGTAGCAAAACCCAATCATCGACCTCGAACTCTAGAGGTCATCTACAACGATCTGTGTATGATTTTAGACTAGACTGTAGAGTTTCTATCAACATCCAAGTCATATTTACCTACTATGTGATATCCATGATAAGAGGAGGTCTTGACATAGCTACCTATCCTACATCCAACCAATACAGGGGTGGTCGACATGGCCTATCATACAAAGATTCATTTGGATCCCTTTGAATAGTTGTCTAAAATCTATTTTGGTGAAGAATTAAACTTGGGGTATATACATTTCCCATGAACCCTGAAAATCTATGAAATATGATATCAACATGTACTCATGGGCAATAATCATTCACTCTAAATGTTCATATATCTTGGGGTTATAGGCTGTGATCATAAGCACCTGAGTACACAGAGCCCCCTATAGCCCTATCAAAAAGCATGAAGTAAACCAAGCATCTTGATGAGAAATGGAAAAACAAAGGACCTTGTGAGGTCATAGTATCTCATAGATATACAACATCACAAGATCATCAATTAAAAATGTATTTTTTATTGGAAAGAAGTTATAAACATTCATGATAGTTTCAAAAAAACAGTAAAACATAGTTACCTTGAGGCATCCTCAGAAAAAAGGTCATGAAACCCATCATGAAATCATTATAATTACACTCAAGAATGGGTAACTACTGTAAATGTCCTGCTGGACAATAGTGCAATGCATTCACCTGTTGAATGGTGGAACACCTCACGTAGAAACCGAATACATCTCTTATCATTCCTGACCATGAATAACGATGACATAAATCATGGTACATCAAGTGACACAATGATGCACTACCCAAACTGAATCATGAAAATACCGCATCAACTCCTCGTACATGTTTGATGAAACCCATATGCAACCATATACTCATATTATCTCATCATTAACAATGGTCTATCTAGGGGGAGGCTCCTCACATGCCACAGTCTCTTGTAGAACAAGGAATTACGAGTCCAATAGCTACCACATCATCAATTTGTTCAGCAATATAGAGGACACATTTAAGGATGAAGGGAATGTCTCATGCTAACTATTGTGCATATCTATGTGTATCTCAGAGAACAAATCTATAAGATACCACTCATTACCGGCCAACTGCACTGCCTCAATCTGAGTCCCCCTTCTGAGTTCATTATCCACTACAATAAATTTTTCCAGTCTTGTAGGTAAGCTTTAAGTTGAAAGACTGAAGGTATTCAACCCACCTACACTAACTAATATTTAGATCAGAATGTGTAAATATGTACTTGAGGTTTTTATGTTCCATGTACACAAAAAAAATTCTCTCCCAATAGGTAATGTATCTAATATCACAATGCAAGAACCACTGCAGCTATCTTGAGATCATGAAACGGGTAATTCCTATCTTGTGGACTAAACTAATGAGCCATATATGTGACGACTCAACCCCCTGTATAAGAAATTCTTCCAGACCAATACCTGATGCATCATAGTATATGGTGTAACTCATACTTAGATCTAGAAAAATCAGTATCGGTGGTAAATTAAATTTCCCTTTTACCTTCTAAAAAGGAATATCACAAGAATGTGATCATATATACTTCATAAAACTAGTTTTCAAGCCTATAAAAGATGATTCTATTAGTGAGAAGTTCTATATGAAACACCTATAGTAACCATCCATCCGTAAGAAACTACGTTACACAAATTTGTTTTTGGGATGATCCCAGGAAGCTACAACTCTCACCTTCTCTGGTTCCACTGATACTCATGTCTCTGAGATTATGTGACCCATGAAGTGTTTATGATCCATTGATACATGGAAGATTGTGATCTTAGAATATAACCAATGTTATCATAGTTTATTTAAAATGACCAAAATATGGGTGGCATAGTCATGTTGATTATGAGAATACACAAAGAAATAATCCATAAAAACCATCAAAAATGATTCAAGATATATATGGAACACTCGGATCATCCGTTCCATGAAAACCGTTGGCACGTTCTTGTGACAAAATGAAATAACCATATAATCGTATAGTTCATACCTACTCTAGAAGGTTATGCGAGGAATGTATGATGGTATCAAATTATAGTAACAGTAACTCGATATCAAATATATCATTGAGGAGATCCAAGATCCTCAAAGATTATCAAAGATATCATATATCCATCATAAAGGATACATTTTCTTAACTATCAAAAGGATTATCATTTTGTAATCCACAAATAACCTGAGAGTACCATCATCCTTTTTCCTAAAAATGGCCAGTGAACCCCACATAGAAGTTCTAGGTCAGATGGATCACTTTCTCTCTAAATCCTGTAGTTGCGTCCTGAGAACTACAAACTCCATCGTATCCATCCTATACAGAGTGATGGATACTGGTGCCACTCCTGGAACTAGCATGATAATAAACTATAATTTTATCACCAGAGGTAATCCTAAGATTTCATCCAAGAATACAACCCTAAAATGATGAACCACTATGTGGAAAACAGTCTCCCATGTCCCCTAATCTTCCCGATATAAACTTGGAATCTCAAATGTCATCCCGCCGAGCCGAAAATGCATGGGTCCATATCGGATCACCTAGATATCCCTTTCACCTTTTTGAATGTACTCTCCACCATACGGTGATGTAAATCTCACCTTTTGGTGATAGAAGTAAATAAAATAATGAAAAGGAACCATCCAATCCATCTTAAAAATGAAATCAAGTCCTTTCATCTCGAGGATGAAAAGGACCCATACAATGTTACCCCTGAGAATATTGAGGGGGAACTCACTATAATATCGTACACCATCCATTATAATTACCGTGTAGTGATAAGAGTCATGATGTTGTTAGAATAATGGAAAATATTCCCAAGGATCTCCACATATGGAACATATAAATCAATGTGAAGAATCTGTATCAAAGAGTGCAGAAGATATTGTTGAACCTAATTGAATAGTACCTCTGACAATAGAAGGTTTGGGATTCTTCTCTTCACGGTTCTATTGCACTTTATAACTCTAGAATATACTGGGACTTGGTGACACATCCTAGATGCCCAGAGTTGATCCACCCTATTGTCGCTATGAACTTGGGGTCTGTCTACCACAGCCATCACCGCCACTATGTCTTGTTTACCTAGATCTACCGTTTCTTCTTGCATGATGATAATCCGATGACCCTCCTCATAAATTTGGAGTCAGTGTAGAACCTCTCTCACTGGATAATAGTGGAAATGTTCTGAATATGCACTTCACATGAACCATATTTCCAAATACATGGAACTCAACCGGGTCCCTTGAACATTGTGGCCTCGTATGTCCTAGCCTACCACACTAGTGTCACCTCACATAGCTACCTTATGGTGTGATATAACTATTAATATCACCACATGGAATCTCCCAATGGCATTTCCTACTACTAGTTGATACAGTACTAGATCGAGATACTGATCCACGTTGGGTCTTTCCCCCAGCCTCTCTTAAGTTATGTTATATGATTAGAGTCTGATTCACTATTGTAGAAATATTAATTATTTAAAAAAAATCACCTATGATAAAATTTCACACCTAAGACCATCCTCTAATCACTTGGCTCTAGATAGCTCATCACCCATCATAATAGGTGTAAAACACTAGAGCATTGTGAAGTAGGATGAATAATCCATAACTAATAGTGCACCCTACTCTAGATGTAAGAACTCTCGAAATCTACCAGCACTCAACGTCTCGAGATATAAATAATTGGTAAAGGCCATATGAAAATCCATCCAGGCCTTCTCCCGAATATGATTAGTCTAATTGATAACATCCCCCCATGTTTTGGTGAAATGAAGTATCATGTACATATATATCTTTTCTCTCGAATTAGGAGGTGTCTATATGTTATTGTAGAAAAATATCATAGCCTATAGCCAGGAATCCATAGCATATAGTCCACCATACTCCAATATCATGGTCAGATGCTACTGCTAAAACTCATGTTTCAACACTTCCATAGCCGAGTTAGGTCTTGGCGCTCCCTAAATGGTAATCATGGAATGAAATAACCCATCATGGAAGTATGCCTCATCAGTTGTGTCTTGAACAACTCCTGGTTCCATGACAGACCATACTGGAGGAGCCACTGGTATCCCATGTCCTACCACATCAGGGGCTTGATCATCACAACACTACTAGTATACCACTTGAGGTCTTTATGGTGGCACAACACTACAGTTAAAAACACACTCCTTAGTTCATGATCATTATCAAAGTTCATAGCTAAAAAGAACGAATATTAATGAAAGATAGTTAAATTAATTATTTTATAATAAATCCCCTCTTTCTTCTCTTAGAGTCAGGTGTAGGCATCCACAAGTCAATAAAATCAAGAGATTATACCTACTTTCTAGTATTATGGTTGGTCAGGTCAATTTCTCTACTATATTCTATTTCAATTTCAACTTGAGGTTACATTTTTATCACATTTCATTTATAAATTAGATAATGTAATTCCATATTCCAATCCATGGGTGCCCATACCCCCAGGGAACAATGCTTTGCATCAAACTATGTAACACTATAAGAATTTTCACATTAAAGTTTAATCTATGAGCCACAAAATTTCGAACCAAGAGGGCCCATACACATCAGGGAAAAAAACATGGCATCCATCTTTTTCAAACCATAGTATATATCAATGCACCCAAAAAAATAGTCTTCATATTTATCACAACACTTATCACAACAATACTAAATTAGTAATTCATCCTAAATGGCATGGAATAATTCATGGAATGGGATGTATTGAAGGTACCTATATGATAAATTAGATGACATGCACTCATCTCCTCGATTTTAAACACAATAGAAACCACAATCATATCACCAGAAACTACATCAATCAAATGCATCACCAAATGATGGAATCAATTCAATTGTAATAGTCAAAATCTAGAAAAAACTTGTTCAATTCGAGGTAATTTCGATATTTCCTGTACGCATCTTATCTATGGAAATGAACAACTCATTACCATATTAATATTCCCTTATATCCTTTCCTATTGTCATAAAATTGTAATTAGAACCCGAAAATAATGCTCTGATTCATATTTGTAACATCATGGTTCTGGATGCCACCCAAAGGTGCTTCGTGCCGGATTGGCCACATGGGCACACACACAACTCCAAAATTCCTAGAGGATTTCGACTAATAATGAGGGCCTAGGTGAGTTAGTGGGGATACTATGACCACATTAGTAGAGTGTAATATAGTGGAAAATAAATAATAGTTCAATAAAGTATGTAGTAAAAAATACAATAGAAACAAACAGTGGATGGATGATAGTATAAACAAATCCATAAGTCATATCACATACAAGATGATGATACATGTATCATGTTTTTAATAAAACATCAAAAATAGGTACAGATCATGAAAATAAAATATATTTCCCAAATTTACCAAAAAGGGAAAAAGAATCCTAGTTGCATTTCAAGCCTCATCTTGGTCCAAGGTCCTCCCGCCCCTAAGAAACATATCAAGTACTTGTGTTAGGGAACATTCCCCTATCGAAAACTGCAATCATATAATATGTTTGTGTCCAAAAAAGGTGACCCAAACAAGATGTGATATATATTACCAATATGAAACGCCTAGGGTTTTCACCAATTAGATGGTGAATATATATAATAGGTGTTCATGTAGTATAATAATAAATAATGCTGTAACCAAAAGTAAACATGCTTATAATTTAATCAATTTCATTTCAAAAATTAAATCTCATTTAATTTATATAACTCATGAGGTCTGGATCAAGCCATAAGGCCCCCGTATAGTCAACAACACAAACATATGCCTAATAGTCCATCTATAATTATATGTTTCAAGCTTGAATTGATCCTGTGATTTGGCTTTATAGATTGTTCATATATTATTTTAAAATAATTTTGAACATGAACCTTTCCCTAACATTATTATGTTTGATTTCCGGTATCACGCTATGTATGATATCCACCAACACCATATATAACATTCCGGAAGAACCTCTCAGGAACCCGGTATCTCTCTAGGTGAGGTATAGAGTCCTTCCAATCTATTCCTTCCTTGGCAGTCCTATAGGGATCCTGATTATCACACATAACATAAATAGTCAATTCCATTTTGAGTCCATACATGAAATACTTCATTTGGATCCATGATTCAGTTAGTATTTAAATCATGGTTTAAACCATTATGTATTTCAATGGTATGCCTCAACTTGATCCATGATTCAACCAAGGAATTAATTTGGTTATATCCATTGAGTTTGTCCCTAGAATCCCTCAAAAAGATCCATGATTCACCCATGGCTATTAAGTATTTCATCAATTCAATTCCATCTAAACATTTCATTTAAATTTATGAGGTCAAAACAAATGATATCCAAGTACACATCACCTCAAGAGGGGACTCAAGCATAGGAAAACCTCATAAGGCTGAAACTTTCAATTTCTCTCAAGGGAATTTTCACTAAAAGGGCCATTCAAATACAAACCTGACCATTTTTCATATAAATATACTAAAAAGCCTATCAAGATATCAAATCTATTAGTTATCATTTTTCTTAGATCGTAAAATCAACATCTAGCCCAATTCAATCCATTGGTACTAATTGACAGAATAGCCTTTACATAACTCACAAGGAAAAGGAAAAAACAAAGAATGAATTCTTAGACATGCAATGTCATACATGGTTATGGGGAAAGTCCTCCATCATATACACTTAATTAATTTTATTTATAATTCATTTCATAAATCAATTAATCAATTATATTTTTTTCTTAATTCAAAAAATTCATCCCATGTCCAAGGGTTAGTAAGGCATTAGAGGATAAAATCCCACCAAGTGTCACTTTTAAAGACAATGCACCTAAAGGGGTGGTTCAAATTAATTAGATTACACCTATAACAAGCATTATAAATTATATTACATTACTTAAAACAATATAGAAATAATTTGGTTTTATTTAATTTCAAAGAAATTCCCAAAAAATGGACACAAAACATAAAGAAATATTAAAATAGCTCTAATTTAAGTGAAAATAAAAAGACCACCTACCTTAGGTTTTCTCTAGATAACACATCCAGTATCATGTCCAAATTTATCATAGATTAGGAAAAATATGAAAAATGTACAAATAATGAGAAATTATGTCATATGACCCGAAAAACAAATAGCACAGCTAATATCTAGAAGAATCAAGAACTACAGAAATTGAATTAAGGCCTTACAATTATGGATCTAAGGAGAAGAACTATGCTTGAATCGAAATTTAGAAGGGGAAGAGATATTAAGTCCTAATTTATGATCAAGTGAAGTATTTCCCAAGGTTTTCCCCTTTATTTTCATCAAAAGAAACATAAATTCGGTTTTATATAATATTTTTTATTTTATTAAAAATTTTAAAAAACTCCCCAACAAGATGTGTTACACAGTTTATGCGAAAGGTTTTAGTAAAAAATGTGTCGTTCTAGCACGAATTCATGTAGGACAAGGGGGACCCGCATGGTTTACCCTCCCAATTTAAAACTGTACACAAACCATACAATTGGAAATTATCAAAATGTAAAAAAGACTATAGACCTGGGGGCATGGGCATGCGGCACTACCCCTTCGGTTTTCACTAACTGTGAGGCCTCTTCTTTTCACCAAAAAACAAGGTCTCTAGGTTCTATAAAAACCCTGGATACCCATAATCCCTCTATGAACTCAAATAGAATTCATATTAATCAATATTCATGTAATTAAACAGAGGATTGAAGGAAGAAAATGAATCCATACCTCAATGAAGAACTAGGTTCTTATAGCTGTCTCAACTAGAAATTCGATGCTTACTTACCTTAGGTCGTTCCTAGTGTAAAACATACATTGAAAACACAATTGTGATATTTGATTTCCAATATAATACTCTTTTCATGAGGTATTCAATTATTTCAGAAAACTTGTATATGTGTGATATAAAATATATTTAGTATTTTTATAAAATTGATTCTAGCCTCATTGGGGCTTGGAATCACAAACCGTCTTATCACATGGAACCAAAAATAATTTCAGGAATATTCTAAAGTCTTACATGAAAAAACCAGTGTCTCTAAGAATTTGGATCCCCTATATCTCTTAGTTATAATCATATGATTCTCACGTCATAGGAAATATTTTCCTTTGTGCATAACATGAACACATGATAGGTCTAATCATTAAATAATTATGAAATCTATTTAATCTTTATTTCCCCTCTTGTATTTGGTGAAATATTTTCTTAGTGAGATGTATACAATGTAAAATCTAAAACAACTCTATATTGGATTGTTCTGAACCATATATTTTCAATACCACATCAATATATGTACCTTGACATAGTCCAATAGGCCTCTTTTATCTATATTTATGGATCTAGATCTCTATAATATAGGCCTCCACACCTAATTCCTTTATGAAGAAAAATGTATTCATTAGTGTCATAAGTGTCCTTAAGACTGGTATCTCATTTACAATTAGTAATATATTATTAACACATACACTAGGAAAATAATATAACTCCTTATAAACCTATTGTGAATATAATAATCATTTTTATACTTAAGGAAATAAATATTTCTTGTGAATTTATTAGAAAAAACATTCCTTGATTTTGATGCCTACTTCAATCTATAAATGGGTCACTATAAATGTGATACCTTATTGGTATCCCTTTGTGTCAAAAACCGTTTTGGTTTAGTTACATAGACTACCACCACAATATTTCCATTAATGAAGCAAGTCTATCATCCATTTCATAAATTTCATAGTTATAGAAAGCTTTTTTAGAAAGTATATTTATAATGGATTTTAGAATAGAAACTTGTGAAAATTTTTCTTCTTATTATATACCATAATTCTAATTTAAACCATCATCCACCCATCATAACATATAGATAATAAATTTACCAACCATGTCAATTTTATTTTCAAATCCCCATTTACACCCAGTGGGACTCACTCTAATGGGTGGATCTGCCAATGTTTATACATGATTTTGGTACATGGAATCCATTTTAGAATTCCTAGATTTGTTTTTATATTGAAAAGGTCAATATTATTAATAATTAATTATATCATTGAGTTTTATAATTTTTAATTAATACCATTTCACTTGTGTCAATTACAAGAATAATATATCTCTCTTGTTACTTAACCTCTATTGTACTTCTACATAGTACATGTGTCTCTAAAATAAACTCTTTCATTGGTTCCTATAGAATATTTTGCTTTTCTACCTCTTTTAAATATGGATTTTTGACTTCATCAAAGTATACCATACTCCCATTATATCATTTTAAGATAATATCCCTTTAAAGAAATATGTAATTTGTCTAAACTATTACATTTTTATCTATGGGATTTTATAGGTAGTATCATTTAATATTTTTAGGATAACCTATAAATATACACTTCATGGATATGTAATCAAGTTAATTAAAAAGATTATCCCAAAAATATTTCTTGTATTCCTATACAATAATTTGTCATAAAACACATTTATTTCTATACATTCAGTCATATATAATTCTTTATTTTAATTTAGTTAGTCCTCAGTTTTGTGTGTCCACTGCATATTTTAATGTATATACCCAAATGGATAATGGAAAATCAATATGTTTCATTATTATTTTACACATATCTAACAAGGTGCGTTTCTTACATAAATTATCACCACTCTTATATGGTGTATAATGAGAAGTGAGTTGGGATATAATCCCAAACTACTTCATATAATTGATGAACTCTTGGTTAAGATATTCCATTCCATAATTTGAGTAGATCTTGTTTATCTTCTTACGATGTGAAGTTACTACATAATTATTGCACTCATTAAATATAGAATAGGAATATGATAAATTATTATTAATTTTATATCACCAGAATTCCTGATTAAATCATTAAATATAATAAATTGTGAAATTACCCCTCTAGGATGAACTAAAAATTATCCATATACATTTATATGTTCCCATTATTCAATCCCTATCACTCTTTCACCATTATACAAAAATGTTCTTTTATCATCTTTCCTTGTTAACAAGTATATAATTTATCTAGATATTTTAATTCAAAATACTTCAATTACCCTTTTTGATACAATGTTTTCAAATTCATTTTGGTTTACATTAACATGGTGACAGTGCCACAACCAAATGTAATGTGAATCATACATATTAGTTTCATTCATGATTTCCAATAATTGAGTTAAACAAACATGAATATAGAGTTCATTATTTATATGGTCTGTACCAAGCAATATTTATTCCTCATAAAAGAGAACACATTAATAAAAATTTAAAATTAATCTCTAATTTTATATATTAAATAATGAAATATTATTTGTAGTAATTCTTGTAACATAATAACAATATCTTAAATTTAGACCTAATATATTAGTCCATATGAGATGATATTTGAATATAGATAGTTCATCATGCCATTCTCCATTAGATTCACTAAGATCCACCTATCCTATCGAAATCATTCAAAATCTAATTTTTTGTGTATTTGGATATAAATTTGAAAACCAAAAGCTATATCAAATAACCAATTTATAGAAATTAAAATATTTAATTAAATAATGATTATACCAAATCGTTTTAATTTATTATTTATTGAATTAAAATTCATCGTCCAGTTTAATTCCTTTCCATTTACAAGACAAAAACATTATTATTAATATATCTCATTCATGATATTTTTATTATTTGAGGGGTGGTGAATGGGTTCCATTGTTTTATTAAATTTTATAGGCCTTTTCACTTTATACTTATTATTATACACTGTACGGACCTAAATCTTGCCTCATATAATTTTATTATATTCTTTAGGAATAAAATTAAAAATATTTGTAAGTGAATTCTCTATATTTTTCATGTTAAAATTTATAATAATACTCAATAAGTTAGTAGGAAAGGTTGAGGGAATGAGATATGAGGACAGATATTTCGGAAACTTGAATATCAAATTCATAAAATTATCAAATGTTACTAATAATCTGGATTAGATAATGTTTGGAAGGGACTCCAACTATTATTTTTCACATGAAGAGTACCTTAGATATTTTTTACTACTCTTATCATATTATCCCCTTGAAATGTTTTTCCAGGCGAGACAACATAGAGTATGCATCATTTTATTCATTATGCTTTCAAAAATCAATCTATATTAATATTAGAATAATTCATTATATATGTAATAATTTTTCCACATGCATCATGTAGAATTAATTTTCATCCTTAACGGACATATAAGAAGGTATAATATGTAGAGGGGGTTCTAGTATATATTATTTCTCTCTTGTCACAATAAAATGTCTAAATTTCTATACAACACATAGATTTTTTCACCTTTTAAGAAATTGTATTTATAAAAGATTAATCACATAGAATGCGATGTGTTAGATTTAACTTCCATTAGATAAAATAAAAATAAAATTATATTTAGTACTTCAACATGATTAAAAATTTAAATACATTTTGGTTTTGAGAATCTTCATGTATACAGCTATTTTATCAAATTCCAATAGAGCGCACAATTGAATTGAAAATATTCAAAAAATATGATATTCTAGTGTCACTGATCAATATATCCCTTATCATATTCCATAATAGGGACATGTCCTTACATGGAGGCATTTTTTTATGGATTTACTCTGGCTAACTGAATTAACTCATACCTCTTTGATCTATTGAGTGGACTCCAAAATCTAAAAATCGTATACTCATATTTATATAATGATTTAATAAAAAAATAATTATGTATACTATGGACAATACTCTTAATAAATACCTTGTTAAGTTACCCTAATATCTTTGTTAAAACTATATGATAAGTGGAGGAGACAAAAACTATATCTAGATTTAAAATTAGAACAATGTTTACATTCTATCTAATATAATAAATAATAACTAATGAATTAATATTTACTTTGAAGTATTTCCTAAATTTTTATTTATTACATGAGTTTAATATTAATTTTCACATAATATTAATATGTTATCTCTTCCAAAACGATGAAAATAAAAATAAAAATCATTCAATGAAAATTTATATATTTTATTTATAAATTATGGTTTACTTATTAAATTTGATAATTTATAAAAATACATTAACAAAATAAATAACCATGAATAAAAATGAATAAAATTTGACTTGATAATAAGATATTACTTAATAAATGATTCATATATAGGATGTTTAATACACTGATACCATAGAAGAATTACTTTAGTCATGTAATGATGTGAATTACTGAACCATATTATCATCATGTGAATTTATCCAATTTAGTTCCACACTATGTCACATCTAAAATCCCATCATCATGTGATCCATAGTCACATATGTATACTCACATGTTTGTTGGGGGGATTAAATATGTGTGTTTTACATTTAATTACATTTAAAAGAAAATTTTTAGGAGCTTAAATATATTTACGAGGTAATATAAAGAGGTTGTTCTCCAAGATTAACATTCATAAATAACTATTAGAAAATATAAACCATTAAAATAAGTAAAGTAAATATATAAGAATCAATATATAAATGGGTCACTCTCAAATCATGATCATTATATATACATAGATTTTTCATAATAATTTTTTTTTAAAAAATAATTATTATCCATTAGAATATCGTTTAAATTTAAATAAAAATAGAATAATTTTAATTCATTATGATATGTACCATAATGAAAAAAATAATTTTAAAACATTACTCTTTTTAAATTTATTATTAATTTTACCCTATATTTATGTATAAAGACACCGAATTCAATATCCTTGAGTCAGTGATTAATTTATTACATTGACACTAGACAAAATGAATCACATCTTAAATGACTGTATAATTTATCAATATTAGAAAAATAGATACATACAATAATTTCACATAAATTTGAAAACATAAAATATAAGATAGTTTCTTCTTTCAGAAAATTATTATTCTATCTCGGAAACCAGACAATATATTTCATAGTGCACATCATGGAATCTTGGTGAAACGAAAAAAATAAAGTGTGACTTGAGATACTCAGTAAGAAGTATATAAAAATATATATCAGGAATCAATTGGGAATAATCCATGTGGAAAGATAAATAATTCAAAACACATTCCATTTAATAAATAACTTGTGAAAAAATCATCCACGGATAATATCAATACTAGAATATCATGGATAATGTTAAATAAATTAACAATAAAGGAAATTCATAAATATTACATGTCATAATTTCAAACATCATGGTATATATAATGTCAAAGCCGTATTCCAAGATATTTAATTCTATGGGTAGGTATACACCAGAAAACCATTTAATTCTACCATAAAAATTTATCTAATGAGACTTGTAGATGCATTGAGGGGATATATAATCCCATTCCCCACCCATAACTGCATGAATAATTCATTCCTCGTATATTTAATGATCAATTAACTTCATAGAAAATATTATTTATCAACAGATATATGTATTTATTATGGTATATAAATTTAATCATGTTTTCCTTAATTATTCAAATTTACTTTCGATGAAAAACACATTACATAGAAATGGTATATTGTTTAAGAAATATTTATATACATGATATGGATATTTAATTTTTGGAAAATTCATAAATATATGTTGAAAAAATAAACATCATATTTTAATAAAAAGTAGTTTTTAGTAATTTTTTTACATGATGTTTTCTTTTTTGATTAAAATAAATAATACTGAATTTTAATAAATAATTGAATTTTTATATAAATTATTTATAAGGCTATATTCTCTTTTAATTTTTTTAATTTTAAATTTGATATTATTTTTATCAATAAATCTTATGAAGTTCATTTTAATCAATTTATCTTTGAAATTGACTATAAAAACATAACAAATGTTTGAACCTTTTTACTTTAATAACCTGTATTGTCATCCCATCTAAGAGATGAAATTAAAATTAATTTTTGGAACTTATGTGATTGGAATTTGTAAAAATAGATTCCATATTTAGGTTAATAATAATATTTAATTTATAATAAGGTATACTTTTATTTTGACATAAAATATTATAGAATCTAATTAAAATTAATTACAATGATTATGAGACAAATTTGCATAACAAATGACTTTACATTAAGCATAAGACCAAAAATTACATATACAATTGTACAAAATCCATTGTATGACCATATTTCGAACCTATAATCTTGTTTCTCAACTTTGGATCTTTATTGGATCGACTTGACATGAGGAAAACGTGGGTGGAATTAATTTTCCAATGATTTACAAGTGTGCCACTCATCCCCCACTGTAATGACCTCCTCTACCCCCAATTCCTCACACACATCGAGCCATTTTTGGTTTGAACAAGCTATACACAAAAAGATCCAAAAAATCCATCCCCTGAATATAGAATATTTACCTTGGGAGGAACGAAATCCATGGATTCCCTTTGGTTTAAAATAAAAGGAGTTACGAAAAGGAGAGTCAATATCCTTCCTCAAGCTCCATTCTTTTATTTTATGTTCACACCCCCTTGGTTGTCCTTATTCAATTATTATATAATAAAAATTGTATGAAAAATATAATTATATATTAATTTACTAATGCTTTTACTTAAAATTTCACACATTTCCATCTAATGGTTAACAAATATACTGTTAAAGTGTACGATAAACTACCTCCTCATAAAACGATGATTGTTCATTTTTCTATTACCCCCTTTCATCATTGGGAATTATGATAGAATCACTATATATATATATATGTTATATATGATACACATTATCTCTTTAATATTCATTAAATATTATACAAGACATTTGTTTATATTTTCCATGTTATATAATTTCGATAATTTTGATTGTGGAAGGGTGGACTATCATGACCTCAAAGCGATGTAATTCATTAACACGCTAAATAAAATGTATTATGGTTGTATTTTAGTGAAATTAATTGATACATATTATTTAATAATTAGTTATATATTATATAATAGATATATATATATATATTTATATATATATATATTTCATTAACCAACTTTCATTCAATATGACAATAAAAGGGAAAGACCATTCAAGCATATGTATGACCTACTATCTCTGTGAATGGTGTACACCATTTCATAAATATAAATTTTATTTATTAGAATTATACACATATAATGAATATAAATGATATTTATATCATTGTTTAAATTCTATAAATTAGCATATAAGAATATGGTCCAATGATATAACCAATTAAGGCACATGCGATGAACAATGTAGATATTACCCGAAGAGAAACCTTAACATAAAATTGATAACAAATAAGTAATATAAAGATATCATAAAAAATATATGGTGTTAGATATAATAATATGGTTCTTTTGTAGATTTATAATAAATTTATATGTATCATGAAAAATCTTTTTATGAGTATAAAGAGAGTCAAGACATAAAGAAAGGGAATTTCATGTCACATTTTTTATCCATGAGATATAGGACATATTCATCAATATTTTATTTTGAGTTGTTTTTATACTGACCATGAATGTATTCTATGATTATTATTATTAAATTCTTGGTTATTTAAAAATCCATTCTATCGTATATATTTCATGGGGTTAATGTTTCAAAAGTTACCAAATAGGAAAGATAGTTTTGTCCCAATTTTCCTCATTTAAGACACATGATTCATTATGAAATTATATTATTTTTCATAGTGTATATACTATAATTTGAAATTTTATAGCATTAATCAACTTATATTCATAAAATGTAAGATTAATTTAATTTTGTTTTCTTACAAGGGGAGTACGATTCGACATTACCATATGTTAAGAGTTTATTGAAACAATATTATCATTTATTGAGAATGTTTATGATTATGACTTCATTACTGTTATATTATGAACCATATCTGATGAAATATTATGATGTTTCCTAACCACTAGTTTTTCATTCTATATCCACATAATGGTACTTTTTTCAATTTTGAGTACAAAATTTGATCAAGAATGTTTTTTATGTGAGTATGAATTTATAACTCTCTTCGGTAGAAAAGTTGTGATCCTTAAAAACCATATTTTATAAATGTATTCCAAAACTATTCTATTATTCTACTATGATATTTAATATAATTTATACCCCTATATTACCTTTTTATGATTTTTTTTTAAAAAAAGTAATATTATTATCATTTATTGGTCAAGGAGCATTTTTAAACTTTTTTCAGTGCTAAAAAAATATTTATCACGTACGGATTTACCCACCATCATGACCATCCTTCTATAAAATCTTCCTTTGCAATATTAACAAGTTATTTATTTAAATAAATTGTTTTCCTAATATTATAGAATAATTTATTAAGATTTATTTTTTTAGAAAAGGGTTTTCAAAAGGATTTGAACGGTAATTTATTTGTTTTAAAGGAAAAAAGTGTTTTCAAAACATTTTCAAGATTATTTCATAAATTATCAAGTTAAATGGTTTTTATAATATTTTCAATATTTCATTTTATGATTTTGAAGTATTTTAAATGTAGTGGTTTTTAAAATAATTTCAATATTTATTTATATATATGCAATGTTTTTTCAATGAAATTCTTTCTAAAACATATTCAAGATTTCTTTATAATTTTTTAATGAATTTTCATGGAAATGTTTTTCAAAATGTTTTCAAGAATTCGTTTTATTTTTTTATGAAGTTTATATAGGAAAATGTCTTCAGAAATGTTTCCAAATATTCCTTTGTATATTTTTAGGTTACATTTCGTGAAAGTTATTTTCAAAATATTTAATGTTAATTTTTTTTCAAAATAAGAAAAGATATTTTCCTTAAAAAATGTTTTAAATATAATTTTCAAAATTATTTCCCATTTCAGGTGACATCCGTTGGTGGAACTCATGCCTTTTTCGAGAAATGATTCAATGTTTTCATCCATTTTGTTTGTTTGAATGTGTTATTTTTTATGGTATAATTTTTATGAAACCAAATTCTATTTCATGTGTTACATGCTATTGAAACCCATTTCATTTCATCGATTATGGTTTTGATGAAATGATTTTGAAACTGGTACATGTTTTCACAAGTTATTATACGATTACATGTTTAAGATACCCATTTCATTTAATGGGTTGTGAAATGGTTTTTAATTATTTTGTGGACATGTTTGTATGATTAAATTATGAGATGGGTGGGACCAATATATCCCTACAATGCATTGAGTAAATATATATATCTCATGGGATAGACTAAGATGGTCTTGGGAGTGATCATTGACTACTAAGATAGCCATGAGAGTGACCCATGACTATCAAGATGGTATGAGGAGTGAAATCATACTTCTAATATTTCCATGGGACTGACCCATGACTACCACGATTGTTTGGGGAGGGAACCCATACTATTAAGATAGCCTTGGTAGCAATGCCATGACTAATATGGAAATAATTTTATATGATTATGTGTATACCATAATTCCATGTCTTATTCCTATGTTTTTATTCAATGGATTATGTTATTTATTTCCTTATGATTTATGTCTTATTAAAAACCATGATTTATGCCATGATTCATGTTTATGATCTTCGATACACATTTTATGATCTCTTTAGGGTATGACCATTATCTCATGCCCTTATTATTATGGTTATTCTTACATGTCTCCATTTTCTAACCTTAATGAGAATTTGAGTTCACCCCTTTTTTGTTTTATTCCCTTGGTTATGAATATATTTTTAGGAATGATGTGTATAAGAAATGTTCCTGTCATAAAGACCATAGTGGGAGATATTTTATCTCACTTGTGTTCTAGTGTGTTTCAATGTATCCAAAGGCACTAATATGATATGGTCTTTTGGAGTAATTTCTTATAAGTTTTAAGTATACTAAAACAGTTATGTAATGTTAAGGTATGAAAAGAGAGGGTTATTATAGTTTGTATTATGGAAATGGTTTAGTAGTCCTTTGGACACTAGGATGAGAAAAATTTAGTGATATATCTAGGTATATTTTCATGGATATTCTTAGACATGTATTTACGGTTATGTATAAGGATTAGTTAATGTTTTGAAAAAATTCATGGAATTCTGTAATGGATAGAGTGATTGATTTCCATGAAGTATATCATTGTCTGGATACTAAAAATAAATTTGGATCCAACACATATGTATATAGGAGTAAAAACTCTGAGAATATGTGTTGAGCCTGACTAGGCATAACCCTTTACATGACAACATGCCTTAAAATACACCTGGTTCGAATGTCCAAGGTATATTCTTTGGGAATTCACAAACTCCTCACAAACCATCATGAAGGATTTAATTATAGTTTGGTTATGAATGACATAAGATAAACTAGAGGAGTCATATTTTAATGAAGTATTCATAATTTATACATCCAATAAGTAATTAATTTTCATTATTACATGGTTTTACACTATGATAACTGTTACTCACACTATGCTTTCTGGTTTTAGTCATTGGAAGGAACCATAAATAATTGAGTTAATGTTGACTGTGAGGAATAACGTTTTGATGAGTAGTCAAATGGTATGGTCACTATATTAAAGGATGGTATGATCATTAATAGTTTTTTTCGTGTAACATGACTAACAATGTTTATATTAACAAACTATAGGACTCACTAATGAAGAAAAGGAAGGAGTTTACAGAGATTTTAGGTAATAGATGACATAGAAGAAATATTATTCACTTTTCTTTATTTCAAGAATGTGAAAATAATCACCGAATTGAATGTATTTGAGGAACAAGAAGGTTTTTTGACTGCAGAAAAGAATGACACAAAGAAAGTGTTTGCAATGGAAAAATGAAGAGTTCATTTAACAAACTAGATGATAATATTGGCTTCTATAAGACATCGTAAAAAGAGAAATGTTTTAGGTTTGGATTGACTAGTCATTATGAAAATCAACGTCCTATGTGGAATGCTCCAAAAGAGAATCAACAAGGTGGTATGATTAATGAATATGTTGTTGATGATGATGAAAATATAGATGAAATGTGAAAGGAAAGAGGAATTAATTAATAGGACGAGGAAGCATTATCGAGGCTTATTGATGAAGTGAAATAATCAGTTTTTTATGTATTTGGATTCAAGAATTATGTTTTATGAATAGTGATGTATACAAGGAGGGTCTAGTATATGTTTTTCTCTAAGGATTTAAAATATTATGTTGAATTTTTATAATGTAATGTAAATGATGTTAAATGATAATTTTATATTTGTTCTATGGGAAAATAAACCTTAATATGTTCCTTATGTTAAGATAATGTTGTTTCGATAATGATTTGCTGAATATGAATAAGTAAATTGGATGAAAATGATTACCTTGGAACTAATTAAGGACTTTTTGATAAGTGGTTATCTTATAATTGATGACATTGAAACTATTGTTGGATTTAATGAATATGTCCAATATTCTATGTAATAAAGAAACACACATATTATAAATAAGGATTTCTTGAAATTCAGGTCATCACCATTTCTTAAGAGAATATATGATGAATTTATTCACATGTTTTGAATGTGACAACATAGATATAGATTTTATATATGAGGAATAAATGTTAATATGATTTTGTGACTTTCATTCTAATGTTTCATATTTTCATATTATATTGTGGTAATAAGGTTAACAAATAATGGAATGTCTATGTAGATAATCAGATGATTTTTGTGATATTAATGTATTACCTCAACACTTGGGGATTCATATATATTGAATGACCTTTTCTAACCACTTGTCCTTGACAGTGGATGAAAAATTAGGATGATTTATTCTGGATATCATACTCTAATAATTATTTTGGAATAAAAAATTCACCTTTATTTCATGGAAAGAAATATGAAGTTGAAGTTGATCAATGTGAAATGATGAGTATGGTTTTACTAAAATCATGTAATTATATCCTATCATAAAAATTATTCAACTATAGGAAAAAAATAATATTTACACAAGATTTTTTATCCTATTATATTCTTTTTCGATGAATCAAATGACCCCTTAGATCATTGTAGATTTATGGATTTGTGTTTTATAAATTTTTCCTAACCTTGTTCTCTATAATTATACAACAGAACATAATGGTTAGTTTTATCTTACATGTCTATGTTTCCCCACCTATTTTCTCCTATGTGGGAATCTAGTTATGAGTATCTTTGGGTAATTGTTATGATTGCAACTTCTTTTTTAAAGGATGTTTTAATGTTCATCTTTACGAGGTGGGTTTCTATGAAAGGAAATTTTATTTTTAAATCCTTTAATAATCATAATGAATTTTGTTATTGAAATTCATTTTAATGACGGTGTCATATAAATCCCTGGGATTTTTTGGATTTATTATTTTTTGAATGAATTATTTACATCGATATATTCAATTTCAAACAACATTGAAAATAGTTTATTTTTTTATTAATGCACTATGTATGGATTGAATTATACAAAACCCAATTTAATCATGAACTATAGACAACATAAATTTTAGCTTTATCTACATGGAACAATGAGGTTCTTAACATTGCACAAAATACTAACTTCCATTGATGGTTTGAGTAACTCAAAAGTATGAGTGTTTTTGAACAATAATTAATTATTAAAATATTATTATTTAATAAGATATAACATGTACATTAAATTTAGGATTACAAGATTAACTAAAAAATGAATATATATAGTTGAATTTTTTGATTAAATATTAATTAGAATAGAATATTGAAACCCAATTAATATAAAGTGAATGATTTAATAAAAGACTATTTTTATATGAAAAATATTATTTACCATAATAATTAAAATTAATTAATACTAATGAATGATATTAATTTAATTTATAATTTGTATATTCAAAAAAATATTTTTTATATACATCCAATTTATTTAATATGAATAACATGAGAATATACTCAATGTTACGCAAAAAAAACCTATATTTTTATAAAAGAAATTTTACAGAATTTTAATGGAGAACATATTTTATATATAAATTTGGGAACATTTATAAATATAATATTTCAAAATAATATTCATATTTAAAAGTGAAATGTCAAAAATTTGATAGGGTAATTTTTTGGTATTTTTCTGTGAAGTTTAAATTTTTGATGAATAGTTAGAAATAATAAATTTTAATTGAAAAATATTTTCCATCTAATTTATCTATAATATTAAAATATATATTAAATTATTTATAAATTATAAATTGATCAATTTTTTAATTGATTGAATGAATTTTATTGTAATAAATTTCATTATGAAATTCACTACAAAAACATGGAAAACTTTTGAACGTTTTTACTTTAAAAACCCGCATTCTCGTATAATCTATGGGATTAAATTCAAATTAATTTTTGGCACATATGTGGTTGGAATTTTGAAAATTGGATTCTTTATTCTGAATCAAAATAATTTTTATTTGATTATAATGTCATATTAGATTTGGATAAAAAATATTAATAAATTCAATTAAAATTAATTACAATGATTTGGAGATAAATTAACCAAATAAATAAATAAACCTTAATCTTAAGGACCAAAAAACGTACATACTTTCCAAAAGGCCAATGTATGGAAATATATATTCCATATACTCTATTTTTAATACATTGTACCTTTATTATATTCTATTTATAAGGGGGAAAATCAGGGTGGAATTTTTTTCAAAATATTTACAAGAGTGGCACTCCTTTACTATGAAAAGGCCTCCTCTCCTCCAATATACTAACTCCTATAAATCCACTTTGGCTCAATCAATATCCACCCAAATAGATTCTAAAAATACCTCCACTATTCCTTGAAGCCTCTAAATTGGATGAAATAAATCCATGCAACCCCTTTTTTGAAAACCAAAATGTGTTACAAATAGAAGAGGTAATATCCTTCCTTAAGGTCATTTATTTAATTTTTTTATCCAACCCCTAAAATCACATTATTCAATGATTATATAATAATAACAGTATCCAGAATATACTTATATGTTTTAATAATAATTTGTTTACCTACATGTTCACGTAATTCCATCTAATGGGTAACGAACATACAATTTATATCTACGGTGATCTACTACCTCACGAAACGATGATTGAATTATTGTTCATTTTCCTTTACCCGTTTCAGGATAGGTAATTATAAAGAAAACACTATATCTATATTATATATACCTTATAAATATTATTTATTTATGAGTATTTAATTATTTTATTACACATATCAGTATACTTTCAATTTTTTTAAATACGATATATTTGTTTGAGGATGTGTGGACTACCGCCCCCTCAATGTGATCTGATTCATTAAAAAACTACATGGACAATATGAAGGATATTTTTATATAATTTAAATGAAATATATGAAATAATAATTCGAATATAATATTAATATATACATATATACATATATTTCATTTAATTACATTCTTTCAATATAATAATAAGTCAGAAACAATGTTCCTACGTATGTAAGACCTACTGTCTCAAAGAATGGGGTACTCCATTTAATACATATATATTATGATTATTATTATAATACACATATAATGAATATAAATTAAATTTATATTATTATTTACATTTTTTAAATCATGATATAATTAAAGGACCAAATATATACAAATTAAGACACATGTGATGAATAATGTGGATATTACCAGAAGTGACTCCTTAACAAAACATTGTAAACTAGAGAGGTAATATAAAGTCATAATAAAACCATATTTGGGGTTATATATAATAATATCGTTATAATAATATGGTTTTATTATAGATTAGTAATAACTTAATATTTATTATACATGAGTTTTTTATGAGTACCAAGAAAGTCATTATATAAGGTAAGGGAATTTCATATCACTTTTTAAATCTCCAAGATACATGGATTGTTCACCACTCTTTCCTTTTGTGTGTTGTATATATTTCCCATGAATGTAATTATTATTAAATTTATGGCTATTTACATATCCATTCTTCTATTCTTTTTTCAGGGGGATAATGTTTCAAAACATACCAAATTGTCAAGACAATTTTGTCTCAATTTTAATTCTTTGAGACACATGTTTCCTTATGCACCTAAAATATTTTTCAAGGTGTATATAATTCTATTATATATGTTATATAATTAATATACTTATTTTTATTATCTTTATAGCTTAATCTAATTCCATGTTTTTACATGGGGAGCATAATTTAATGTTAATAAGTGATAAGAGTTTATTGGAACAATCTCATCATTTATCATGAATTTTTTTATTATGATTTCATTGATGAAATGTTATTATCCAATTCCCCTGAAATATCAAGAATTTCATTATACACTATTTATTAATGATATATCCATGAAATGGTACCAGTTTCCACTCATTGGTACATAATGTGACGAAGATAGTGTTTTTAAGTGTCTGAATTTACCTATCTCTTTTTTTGGAAATCTATATTTCTTTAAAAAAATATTTTCTAAAAGGTTTCCAAAAATATTATTATATTATCCTATGATATTTAAATGAAAATTTTACCCATGTTTTAACTTTTTAAAAAAAACGTGCCACTAAGAAAGAATCATATTTTTCATCCAGTCAAGACACATTTATAAACTTTTTACAATGAAAAAGGTATGTTCCACGCATACGAATTTACCTATTGGAATAACCGTCGTTCCAGTGAATAATTAATTCCAATATTAAAAATTTATTTTTTAAAGAAAATTTATAACTAATATTCTATAAATTCATTTTTAATGTATTTTTTATGAAAATGTATTTCAAAATGTTTTCAAGGTAATTTTATAATTTTCAAGGGAAAAAGGGTTTTCAAAATTTTTTAAAGATTATTTTATAATATTTCAAATAAAATAGTTATAAAAACATTTTAAAACTTCCATTATAAGTTTTAGAATTATTTTCAAAGAAAATATTTTACAAAAATATGATTATTTATTAATTTTAAATGTATTTCCTATGAAATTATTTTCAAAACATTTTCAAGCTTATTTATAAGATTTAAAAGTATTTCAATCGAATTGTTTTCTAAATGTTTTCATGATTTAATTATATGGTTTCAAGATGTTTTCATATAATAACGTTTTATAAATTATTTATCAGAGCTTCCATTATTTGTTTTCATGTTTATTTGAATGAAAATTATTTTCAAAAGTTTTGGTGTTATAAAAATATTTTAAAAATTAGAAACGACATTTTACATAAAAATGTTTTTAAAATATGCTTCAAAATTAGTTCCCATATAAAATGAAATTTGTTGATGTGATAGTTCCTTTATGGGGAAATGGTTCAATTTTTCCATCCCTATTTAATTATATCAATGATTTATGTTTTTATGGAATGATATTTATGAAACCCATTTCTATTTCAAGGGTAATATTATTTTTAAATCCGCATCTTTTTATGAGTTATGGTTTTGATGAAATTATTTTGAAACATTTATCTTTGTTTCCATAAGTTATGACATGATTACATTTTTATGACCCCACATTTCAATTAATGGGATATGATTTTATTTTTAATTATTTTTTGGAAAAATAAATGTATGATTTCATTATTATATATGTGAGACCCCTATCATTATCCAATGTATTCGGTAAAGATTCATATCTCTGAAGATAGACTAATATTGTCTTAGGAGTGAACCATGACTACTTAGTTAGAACTGGGAGTGAACAATGACTCCCAAAATGGTGTGAGGAGTAGACTCATGAAACTAAGATGGGTATGAGAGTAAACCATGACTACTAATATGGAATATGGAGTGGACCTAGGATACTAATATGGCAACGGAACCAAATCCTTGACTACTATGGAAAACATTTTATATGATTATATATATTCCACAATTCTATGTCTTATTTGTATGTTATGATTTTATTGATTATGTTAATTATTTACTTCCAATTATTTTCTTATGAAATTTCAAGCTTTATTCTAGGATTCATGTTTATGATCTTTGATACATAGGGTATGATCTTTTAATGTCACGATCATGTTCTATTACTCCTATGCTCATGTTTATGCTTATATGTTTCACTTGTTTACCCTTACTAAGCATTTGAGCTCACCCCTTTTTATGTTTCCTTCCCAAAGTTTTGAATATATATTTTATGTATGACTTCTCTTTTAAGGTTCCTAGTCCAAAATGACCTAGTGGGAGATAATGTTGTTATCTTGTGTACTAGCGTCGGCATTTCCATGTTTCCAAATGCACTACACTAATTCGATCATTGGGTGTATGTTTTTGTAATGATTAATGTATTACAAAATATTTATAGAATGATAATGTATTAAAGACTAGGGTAATTATAATACATATACTCTACATGCCATGCAGTCATAAAATAAAATCAAAATACCAAAACCATGAAAATTCCAAAACATTGTCCTGCCTCCAAAATGGTCCCAAAATCACATACTCAACCCCATCATCACATACATTAACCAAATAGTATATCGCTATACTAAAATCATTTTCGAAATCATGTAGCATTTTCATGGGTACCCAACTGTCGTAGCATCCGTAGCACAGTGTGAGTACAACTCAGCTGGCCACCACCAACGGTGTCTAATGAAATATATAGTTCTTAAAATGGGGTATGAATGTAATCACTGGTATAATTAATAAATAAATAGTAAGGGAAACAAGTTTTACATTAAGATATTTATTAATTATCCATTTCATATTTTATGTTCCGTCATGTCATCCAACCACCCAAACTACTTCGACCATGCATATATCCTAATCCATAAACCACAAGGTTCTTCCTTTTTTCACATGGAAATTGATTTATTAATTTATTTTATCAATTTTACCCTAGATTATATGTTTTTTTACCCATACCATAAATTATTGGGGACACTATTTGGAAATAAAGGAGTGTTAGTCCATTTATCCAACTAGGATCTTGAATTCCATGACAGACCATCCCATCCACTAGGACACATGTCAGAAAACTGGGGGCATAAATTTAATTAAATAATCGAGACTCAAAACACTATGTTCGACCCTCGAAACGTTGATATTGAACACTATATACATACCCTTGGAGTCAATAACACCATGTCCATCCTATGAAAAACTATGGTGGATAGTGGAACATGTAGAATCAGAATAGCATTTCCAAAATCCAGGAGTGGTGCATCATTTAATCACCCCAAACCATTAGTCACAAGTCGAAAAAACATGGACCATCATTCCATGAATCTGAATGGGATTTTTCACAACATGTGAAGCCCTACCCAACCATTCCATTATCAATCATTTCCATATTTATAAAATCATTTATAAAAAATGTCTTACCCTTAATCATTAATTATTCATTAAGTTCCTAATGGACCTTTTATTCAACACGTATCATTGAATCCCTACCCCCATTTTACAACATCCCAAAATGCCACTGAATACATTTTGAGAGGCTCAAAAAATAATTCACATAATATTTGGTTAGAACTACCATTCATCAAGATCTTTTCAATTTAATCATTAAAAAATTACAAATGGGAATCTAATCCCTAATATGCCATAATATAATATATATAAAACTCCAAAATTGTAAAACTAAGAAGACAATTAAAAAAATTGAAATCTAATAGAAAACCCTATTAAAACACCATGTGGTCAACAACTTCTTTCTGAAACATTACCCAAATTCGAAAACACATTTTCCATCATTAAAAAATAGAGCAGTTTTAAAATAAAATACACAACATTGAATCTATTTCAAGGGCCACATAGATAGTTCAAAAAAGGTAACAGTCAAACATTTCCACAACCCATTTTACCATTACCATATACCAAATTAACAATCATAACCAATTCACTTTCAAAATTACACTATCTCAAATTTTACCAATTTATTTCCCATTTTAATGGATTTTTTTATACCACATGGGTAAACAGATGCTCAATTTCAAATCATCAATAGACCCAACATGATCCATAAAGGGTCTCACACCTAACATTAATTCCCATATTACTCTATCTTGATAAAGACATAAAAACAAAATAAGTGGAAGATTAGAAAAATCACATAAACATATTAAACATCAATACTATGGGATAAATCATATAGACCACCTACCTTATGATCATTGATGATTTATTTCTAATGAAAAACCCTTTATTTGATCTAAAACATTATCAAGACTAAGATGTAGAACACCCTATAAAAACATGGTTTTAGATATTATGATTGAGAGAAGACAATAGACGAATCCTTTTAGAAAAAAGGCAGGAAACATGGTTGAAGACTTACCTAGAGCTTATATTAACACTAAACAACACCCTAAATGGGCCAATATTGAAGGATAATCACCCATGGAGGAGAGATGAACTACCAGTTATTCATTGTTTTTGTGGGGGTCTAATGTGGGAGAAAGTATGAGGAGAAATAAAATATCCCATGAAAGAAAAATGGTACAATTTAAAATTTAATGAGCTACACAGTTCAATCACATTGTAATCCAGATCATGTTCCAACCGTGAGACTCCCTCTTTCCAAGAAGAAACTAAGCCACATTTTTTTCCCTTTCCAACCACAGGGTTTGAAAAACCATGCGTTGGATATGCTCTCACTATTATACAAAGAGGGAAAGGTCACACAGTCTCTTGGAGGCACCCCAAAATGGTTTCCCTTACCATTTATCACTATTCTATAGTCCACATAGTTATAGAAAGTAGTTACAACTAACCATGTGCCAACCATGATCTAATCATGGATTGACCACTTTTTTCTTTTCCATTTCCCGATCCCTTGGGAATCCCATGATACCAATACTACTCCCAAGAGAGATTCTATAAGAAGAAAATTAATACCAGGATATAATTTCTCATAGGGTTGGTATCTTTTAATCTCCCCCATAAAAGAACTCGTCCTCAATAAAAATCCCCAATCATCACCAAGATTCTAATAAAAATATTCAGGCCATGAGGGCCACCTTCTAAATCTAATATCCTAAATGTACAGTTATACATGACCATGCCATCACAATACTCGGAGCATGGAAACAATTCTACCCTGAAGAATTTCTATGTCATGATTCAAAACACAAACCCAATAATCCTCAAAGTACACATAATCCTAAATCCCAACATTGACCATAGAACCCCATAAGGAGGTCAATGTAACAAATCCTAAGACACAACAATATAAAATATCATACACAACATCATGGCAATGTGGAAGATCCAATAAAAATTCAACAAGGCTAATATCCTCCATAACTCATGGACTGAAACACTTTGTTACAACATATCATATTTTCAAAATTATAATAAACACACAAACATAGTATCACCTGAAGGACAACATAATCATCCAACCACATTATCCAACCTACATTAGTCTATGATTTAAAACACAATGGCCCATTACCAGAACTGGATACCCAAAACACCACCAAGGAACAACAACCAACTCAATAACTCAACAGGTAAAAACATGATCCAATTCCAATTTCCCAAAACTAAACACCATTTTGGATTTTGCATAATCCTTCAAATTAGAAAAAACAATCACTACATCAACCAACCACTTTCCCATTATGGTACTCCTCACTATTTACATGAGATTCTAACCACATTCTTCTAGTATTTGGCATATCCATCACTAGAAAAGTACCTCTAGAACCTCAAAAAAACATCACAACATACATGACACATTTTCTATTTCTCCACACTAAAACATCTACAAGAGTTCCAACCAAGACTTGAATCCTTATTTAACATCAAAATCCAAAAAATGGATACATACCCAGCAACCATCTTGGATCCAAGAACAATATATATTTTTCTTAAGAGTAGGTTAAATTTTTTACATGAATCCATCATTTCAAAAAAATAAAAATTAAATGTGGTTTTCATCTAGGAAAATCAAATATATTCACTAACCTGGTTCAATCCATCCCCAATGGAATTTTCAAAAACATTTATAACTACAAATATTGTCACATTATCAAAATACATAGCCTTGATGAATCCTTATTTATGGATTTACACTATCTTATCCAATTCCCTACTAGAATTCTCTAAAAACTCAAAATCACACCTCATTGGTTCACCATTTGTACCCTAGTGTCCCATTGACCACCAATGGTCAACTCCAAAGGCTTCAAAACAAACAATCACAAGGGCCACATTACCATGACATACATGGCTATCTCAACATTAGGAGTGTATTTTTGACTACTTTATGAGAACACATCAATCTATCACAACCCAAAATTTAACCACTTCCAAACTAATGATGTTAGAGCACCCATTTATCCCCCACTAGACCAATAAAATGACACATTATTTTTCCCCAATTATATGATTTCATGAATTATACCCATGAGATTTTCTAGCATTCTATCCATCACAAGAACACACTCACAAATAAGCGGTGGATCATCTCCCACCATATAGAATTACTTGTACTACCCATGAGCACAAACTTGTGAGATGGAACCCTTCATTATCCCATAAAGTCATTTTGGTGTCTTGGATTATATACAATTACATATTAGTGTACTCAAGATGATGTAAAGGTATTTCTCAAGATCGTATTTAATATGTGTGTACACTAAGATATCGTCGATGAATACTAGCATAACCAATTCAACCCGATGTCACCTATCATAACAGGGAATCATTAACTTAATAAAATCCTATGATTTCAATACCACATGATTACCATAAAAATATAACCACCAAAACTCATGTGGGATTTCGAAACCAAAACCCAACACTTCCCTATGTTCCTCTACTAATCATCCATGGGCGAACATTCTCTATGGTACTACTACCACAAAAATCCATAAAGTCTGTCACACCGATCCCAAAACCAACCTGTCTCATTTTAATCCATCACGTATCACCTTGGTTTAACAAAAAATGATCCCTATCTATAGAGAAACACATTCAAGCTATCCCAATTACAACACACATCGCCAGTGTATGTGTAAAATCTTAAACTCACTTGAAACCTCAAGGCCACATGCTTTCCCAAAACCATTATCCGAACCCAACTGAAAACCCAATGATCCATACACCACTGAAACTAGCTTCAAAACCCAGTAAATAACTAAGAAAATCAATTGTCCCATCATCCTCATCAAAACCAAATCATCCTCAACACTCCCATCCAAAATTACATCCTTTCCAACATTTCATGTCTAACTAGAATATCAATTATTACCTTGATTTAATTCTTTATTGATAAGTGTTTTCACATGATTTAACTACATTTACCTTAACCACAAAATTTTAAAATCGATTCTCATATCAAACAATGTCTAAAAATGGGTGTCGGCATCCAATGGATTCTATCCCCCAAAACTAGCATTTAATACAACAAAAAGAATTCAAGGTGTTCCTCTTCGAAAGAACCTACAACATAACCATTCCTTTTTCAAAGATTCGATCACACATGCCGTTTGTCTACACCACCTTGAAATCACCACATGCTTTAAATTATAAATCAAACAAAACACTCGCTCCTCTCAAATACCCTCACATATCCAAAACCACTATCTCTTGGCCACAAACTATGCCACATTCCCAAAACCAAAATCCAAAAAAATTAACATCTTCCTTATACAACCAAAAGTTTTCAGAACACTACCAATATATTACACTAGTCACCCTAAAATACCAAGGTACCAACTCCCTAAAATGGAGTAATGTAAAGTAGGGTATCTAGGATATAAAACTAATTCATTCACATCAAACCACACACAAGTCACTTCTCATGGGTGACATTCCTTACACCCATTTCAAGTAAATGACGTATAACACACCAAACCGAAAATATTACGGTAGGTTCAACCTCAATATCCACACATAAAAAATGAATAGAAATAAAAACCAATACCTCCATTCAATGATCCAAAACACAACCCTCACATTCAAAACCCCTGAGAATTACCATATCCACATTATTAAACAACATCTCACAACCTCATGGTCATGACCTAACTGATGAAGAACAAGAAACATCTCACTACACAATACAACCAAAACCATCCTCGAATCTAAACCCGTGAAAAAGTTTTCCATACATGGGAACTATCATTACTCTAACTCACCTATACAAAGGGACGAATAAAAACACAAGGGAAACTCATAGAAAACATCTCAAGGTTCCATCATTTCCCATTTCCCACATTTAGATTTAATATTTTCAATATTATACCCAAGGATTTGATCTTTTGAAAACCATATTATTAACAAATTTTTTTTAGAATTTATATATTTATTCAATATCATATTTAATTATTTTTTTGAATATCATATCATTTAAAAGTCATGGGCAACATACTGATGACCTATCAATCCTATGTTCCTATTATGATGGTTGAATGCACACACCGTCACATTCCATATTGATCCAAGAGAAAAAATCACAAAAATCATTAACATCACATACAATTTCAACATTCTAGGTGGAAATACCAATCAATTGTAAAAGCACAAAATAAAACATCACTTCTCAGCCATAGAAACTTGAGTTTTCCCTCATATGTTGTATTGGAGGAACCTAGGAATGTGCTCATTACCAATGCACGACAAGATCCTAGTATATTGTCTACCATGACCAAATAGTAATACTAAAGACACCAACTCTAAAAACAGTTTTTAACACTCTGAATAGGCAGTCACTATAATGGTTCCCCTGAGACAGATCCCCACATGGAATTAAGAATGACTCCCTATATGATAGAGGCTATATACTATAAGTATAGGTATATAAAGATACATTGGGGAGAATATACCCGCTTATTAGAGAAAAACCACAACATAAATAATACTAATAGTTGTAAGAGATTACATCAACTAGTTACCAATAAAAAGAACTATAGAGACGTAAAAGATGAAACAAAAATCAATGATGATACATATAATCTACATGCCCTACCATAATAAAATAAAAACCAAAATACTTAAACCATTAAAACCCCAAACATGGTCCCATGTTTGACATGTACCTAAAATCCAATGATATAACCAATCAGACACTTCATTAACTAAACACTAGGTCCCTACCCTGAACTGGTACAAAAAAATGTATCATATTCTCAGGCAGCCAAGGGCCATGGTGGCCCAAAAAGGGTGTGAGTACAACAAAATAGGCCACCAATAATGGTTCCTAATGAAATATTAAGTTTTTACAATATTGTGTGTAATTAATTAAATGTGATATAAATAAATATGTAGAAAGGGGAAGTGTTTTACATTTATAAATTTCTTAATTATCTATTTAAATCATGAATATATACCACGTCATCTGATAATCTAAACTTATATGGCCATGATGATAGGTTAAGGCATGAACCCTTGGGATTTAAAATTTTATTTCACAAGGGAACTATTTTATTAATTAATTTAATCCACTATACCCTATGCGATAAGTCTGGGTTCCCATTCCATATATCAATGGCTTTACTAGTTGGCATATAAGGAGTGTTAATCCATGTATCCAATATAGATTTGTTACTCCATTAGTAGACATCCCAACCACGAGGTCAAATGTTAAAAAATAAGGACAATAAGCCCATTTATCATATAAGGACGTAGAACTACTTTTCTGAACATCCCATCCTTGATATTTAAAACTATTTCCATACTCTTGAAGTTAGGAACACTGTGTATATCCTTCCAAAAACTATAGTGCATCATGGAGCCTAGGGAATCCGTCTATCCTGCCCAAATATGGGGAGTGGAGTATGAGTCCAACTTTGAAAACCATTATTCATAGCTCAAAAAACACAGAGCATCAGTCCATGAACCCAATCTAGATTCAACACAACATGTCCAACCATCCCAAAAAAATTCCATTATAAATCATTTCCACCATTATGACATCATTTTTCAAAACCCACTACCCTTAATGATTCATAATTTACCAAGGTCTTATCTGAAGTTAAAATACACATTTCTCATTGAGGCCCATCCCCCATTTTACAATTTCCCAAAAACAACGCTCAAAAATTTTGGAGAGGCATAACAAAACCACTCTCTAAATTAAAACATTTCAAAACTACCCTTTAACAAGATACATTCTCTTTAAAAATTAATACACAACCATTGGCCATCCATTCCATTCAATTCATTAAAATAAACACCATGAAACTACACGAGAGTATAACCAAAAAATGAATTTAAACACCACATGAAATATAATCATAATCCCTCTTCAAGAATATTGAAGTCAGTACATCCTCTCTAAAAAAATAACCAATATTTAAACATCATTTTCTTTCATTGAGAATCATAACTGGATCAAAATATAAAACACATCATTGAATCTATTACAGGACCCTCTTAGGAATTTAGCAAAATATATCATTCAAACATTTCATTTATCCCTTTTACCATGCCCATATGACAAATTAACAATTAAAACCCATTAAATTTCATAATTACACTATATGAACTTTTACCAATTCATTTAAATATTTTCAAGGATTTGGAATACCCCATATATAACCCTAAGTCTGGTGTCAAATCATCAATGGAACCAATATGTTTTATAAAGAGTCTCACACCTCACATTAATGTCCAAATAACTCTTCATATCCAAATACATAAATACATGTCTAGGTACCAACTAGTAATAATTAAATACCCATATTAAAACATAATGAATATGAGAAAAATCTTATAGACTGCCTAACCCTTTCTTGTCAATGATTACTTTTCCAAAGGAAACCATTATTTTGAAATTAAACAACGTCAAATATTTGATAAAGTACACCAAGAAAAAAAACAGTGTTTTAAAGCATCAAAAGGAGGATAAAAACACACCATGAATTTGAAAAAAGGAATGAAAACGAGTTTAACACATAGCAAGAGCTTGGATTCTCACTAGAAGACCCTCAAAATTACCAAATATTGATGAAGAATCACCCATTGGAGTGGGGGTAGCTCATGGTTTTTATCGCTTACTATAAGGGATCAAATATGGGAGACAATTTTGGGAGAAAGAAATAATATTATGAGAGAAAAATAATAAAATTCATATTTTAATGTGGGACAAAATTTGGACCAATGTTGTGAAAAATAGTGCCACAACCATGAAATTCCATATATGTAAGTGGAAAAAAAGTCGCACAGTTCTCCCTTTCTAACAACGTGGTTTAGAATATCCAGGGGAAACCATGTTATCTCCAATATCCAAGGTTAATAGGCCACATCATATCCTGGAGGCACCCAATGTGGTTTCCATAACCTTGCACCACCTTCTTCTTTCCACACAATTATGGTGCATATTTAATACTTACAATAATCTCAAAACAGATTGGCCTCTTTTACAAATTTAATATGTCTTGAAACATTGGGACACCCTTGAGACCTATCCTACTCTTGAAAAAAATTCCCTAAACCACTAATTTAAACCATTACAGACATTGTCATAGGGTTGTGATATCACATAATATTTCAATAGGAATATAATATCTGAAAAAATAATAAAGAAAGTGTTTGTAAATACTTTCCATGGTCAAAATGATTATAAACCATCCAGGGAAATAACAATGATAATAAAATTACAATATATCCTCTATGGATTATGATTAATATAAAGCGACTTTGTTATTGATGAATAGAAATAAAAGAAAAATTGTTAAAAATTTTCTTGAGGAAAATTCCCTTTTAACTTAAAAAATTACATAAGAAATTAAAAAATTATCATAATATTAGTGAAATATATTCATTTTAAAAAAACCTGAAATGTTCTAAAGTACGCTTCGAAGTATTGTCTTCTAATGATAATGGGAAATTTCCTTCATATATAGTTTGTTAAAACAATGATTTCTTTAAAATTTTCTCTAAAAAGTAATAAAGTACCCTGCTTTGAAAATGATGATAAGATTCCATTAATTTTGTGAAAAAAATAAATAATTAGTAAAAATTACCTCAAATAATTATAGAATAATATTATAAACATTTTTTGAAATATTTTTTCAGAATTGGGCATGGATGAATTTTTTTTTCTAACAATAGAGGAAATTATGTTGGGTTTTCCATAAAAACATTAATCCAACATATTGATTACATAATGTAAGGAAAATCAAAAGGGGAAATTGATTATCCATAAATAAAAAAAGTCTAATTAAATTATAGGAGTTTATCATAATAATCATATAATTTCCCTCAGTTCTAATTAGAGCATAAACAATCTAATTTAAAATGATATTGAATCATAAATCACTTACCCCATTGGAAACTTTTGAATCCGAAGACCGATTATTAAATAAATTAAAATAAAAACATAAATATCATTAAAATAATTATATTAATGATATATAATGTGAAATGATCATTATTTACTTGTAATAAACATAAATAGGTGTATAAAATCAAATATGTCTTAACATAAAAAAATTGAAATGATGAACCCTTACCTTAGGTCCAAGTTTATACATCCATGTTTTAACCTCAGCTATAATAAATATATGATTATTAGAAATATATTCAATAAAAATAATCATATATATAATTCAATATATTATTTATATATAATATTTTATCACATATTTATTAACAATTCATTTTCAAAATCACTATTCAGGTTGATAACTACATTGTTTTTCATATATGTTTTGATTTGGAAGTTTTGGTCGATGTACTTTTATTATCCCTACAAAATATCAAAAAAATTATTCATGGTATAAATATTATACATATATATATTAAATATAGAGATATTTATATTAATCCATAATGATAATGTTAGAAATATTAATTACATCATTCATTGAGATGGTAGTTCGTACATTTGCATGAATGTTGATTTCAGATTTCAACAGATAAAATGAAAGAAAGATGAAAAATAAAAATTATTTCAAGAATAATTTTTATATAACATATATAGTATATATTAATTAAATCCATTTTAATTAACATGTATTTAAAACCTAAAGAAGAATGCATCACATCACTTTAGGGAGGTGGTTTTCCACATGTATGCATGAGCGTCAATATCATTTTACAATAGATTAGAAGGATAAAAAAGTATATATGATATTATAGGTCCATAATAATAGAAATTAAATCAATATAATATATATTCATTTGTTAAACCTTTATTATCTTTAATTTAAAGTGGGTATGAAAAAAATAATTACACCACTACGTGGAGATGGTGAGTCGTACGTACACACGAGTGATATTTTGAACTTTTTTAGGATAGAAAAAATGGATTATAGTTCTACCATAACCATAATGTAATAATATTATATATATATATATATATAATATTTTATTTAATAATTTTATATTTGTAATACACATTAATAGTATGTAGAAGATGAAATAAACATGATAGAGTTGGAAAAGATGATTACCTCTTCTTCAGTAGGTTTTATGTAGATTTCTTATTAAGGGAATTGTAGTTGGTCTTTTGGAAGGTCCAAAACCTAATGAAATTATATAGGTGATTATATAATTTTATTTTCAAGTTTTGGTCAAGCTATAAGATTTAATTTGGTGTAAAGAAGAGATGTAAGAGGTTCCCTTTTATAAATGAGAGGAGGGAACTCTTGCAATTTTATAATGAATTATTTTAATATAAATTTATTTTCTTATCCAAATGGAGGGAAAATAATTTATTTCATATATTGGATGACTATGGGTTAAATTAATCTTATAAAATAATATTTTAAAAAAAATTGGTTATTTTTTCACCCTTATCATTTTGTTTTAGTCTTTCATTAACCCTATTGATGATTAAAGTGATAACATATTTTTTTACTCATTAAGGGTCAATGTGGTTATTATAAAAGTTGTATTGGACCATAAATGGACCATGATAGATATATTCAACCATATCACAATAATAGGTTTGAATATATGATTTTTGTAAATTTTAAATAATTGAATAATTTTTTTTAATTATAAAATAACATTAATATCTATTTTTGAACTTTTCATTTAATTTGACCATTAAATCTAAAAGAATAATGAAATTTTCATAAAATGGATTGAAAAATTTATATTATTGCATTATTATCTAAAAACATAATGTAACACAAAAAACAAATACTCAAATAATATTATTTTTATTGTCTTTTAAAATAACTTTATTGATGTTTCTACTAATTACACAAACACTAAGTGAGTGTTGCATAAGAATTGAAGGAAATTATTACATTAGAATAAATTTTAAAAAATATACGATGAAAAAAAATGTATATTTAAAAATAAAATTTATAACCAAAAAACTCATCAATTTATCTGTGTTTAAATAATTTATATACAATAAAAGAAAGAGCATAATGTTTTCGAATTTTCATTATATCAAATAATATAATGGGAAGAATCGTGGAATAATGAATCCAAAATAAATATCTTAATATTTTTTATGATTACAGATGAGATATAATAATACATTAAAATTAAATCATGTTTTATGGTCATTTTTTGTTCTGATCATCTTTTAACTTAAATACCCGATTTTCTCGTTTAACGTGAAAACAAAAATTACTATGATTACTTTTCAAAATTTCCTAAAATAAAAGGGTTATATTTACCAAAATTTTAACCATCAGATTCCATATATAGAATAAATTTTTCAATACTCAATTTATATAAGTGTAATAATTTAATTTAATGTGATAATTCAAAACACAAAGAAAATAATTTTTTCCATTAAAATACCCTTTTAATTATTAAAATGTTTTTATACAAAATTCAGGTATAGAATTAACTTCAAGGACTATAATTGGATTAGGTTTAATAAAAAATAACTAATTAAATTTTAAAACGAATCCAAAATAGGATGATAAATTGTATATAATTTAAATTAAAATATAGTTTTCAATAAAAATCGTTAATATACACTATTAATCATATTTTTTAGAAATTTATTTAAATCTAACCATAATCTAGTTATATATTATAATATTAAAAATTAATTTACTTGAATAAAATATATTTTATAAATTTTCTAGAAATTATATTTAATATTTTAACACAAATTAAAATAAAAATCATATTTTAAAAAAAATATTATTTGAAGATTAAAATAACATTAATAAAAAATTGGGTGATTATTTCCTAAGAATTAATCAATAAATTTTTATAGATTACGTCCTTTATATATATATTATAGTTTTTTTAGTACTATTCATTCCAACTAATATAATGACTAGGTTATAATATTTTAATAGTATCTCAAAATTCATTTAAAATCATTGTTGCATGTAATGCAGGATATCAAAGAAATAATATATATTTAAGGTGAAATATAATCAAAAATATCAAATTGATTCATTATACTCACTATAATAAATTGTATCCTTTTTATTTTATGTCAATCATCAATGTTTAATATTTGAAAATAATTATTCTGAAAATCAATATCATATAGGTGAATAATACAATTTTCTCTACAAATGGGGAAAAGGGAAATACGAAGATCATTAAAAAACTAGGTTTTTTAGTGAGAAGTGGTAATTTGGACATGAAAGTGAAAAATAATTCTAAATTTGTAATTGAGAGTGATAGATAACATGGTAATGTGAACTAAAAATTTTTACTTAAAATTTCCACAATAACAGAAAAGGTCCAACATAGATTATTCAACAAATGAATAACCCCATATCCCAATTAACCTCAACATTAATGAAATTATTAACCTTATATGTTTTATTATAGACTTAATCTTACATGATCAAAGAAACAATAACTTTTTTCCCGAATACTATTTATTTTTTAAACAAATGGTAATATATACCAGAACCGAATAATATGTATCCTGTAGTATCATTAATAACTTCTAAAACAGAAAAATTAAAAAAATATTTGATCATATAATATGTTTCCCAAAATCAACATAATATTTTTTCATCAAATTGATTATGTAAATACTATTTCGTACATACGGTAAACCGAGCCCGGTGATATTTTTAAATACGATAGGTTGCCTTCCAGATCATGGGTTGTTCTTTTTTTAAAACCATAATGTTCCCAATAATTTTATGGACATCCTCAAAAATGTTAATGATCTTTAAATAATTTTTTTAATCGCAATGTTTTTATATAAAATCTATTCCCATAATGTACTTACTCATTCATCCAAATCAACCATAAATATTTCAAAAATAATAATATTAACCCTAAATGTTATTCATAACATCATGCTTATTTCAAAAATATATAAAATTATTATTCCACATATAACTTTTTACTAAAATATATGGTAAACTAAATAATTTTATTCTAACATATGTCTCCCAAAATATCATTAATCTAGTTAAAATACCATTATATAAATCACAAAAAGGGAAATCCATGACATAAAAATTATGATAATCCATATACTTATCATCAAAACACACTTTTGTTTTATCCCATCATGAAATACATATTATGGGTCATATTTCCCAAAATCATCTGTTTTCCCAAAATATAACCTTATCACTAAATTATGTTACTAGGTTACTAGTAAAATTCAAACTATGATTTCATATACATAAATAAAAAACACATTGTAACAATATTTATAGGTTTCATGAATCTTATATCCATAATATCTTTGATATAATAATTTTATAACAAAATTTTCAAATACCAATATTGAAACACTTCATCCATTACACATTAATGACTTCCATAACATATGTCTTTCCTAGGTCTATGTTTTAACCCTTGGATTAGGGAATTGAATCAGATAATGCCCATATTTTATAGACATCTAAAATTGAACTAAAAAAAGTATCATAGTTCATGATTTATTCATCTCCATCATACTCCTCATTTTTCCTCAACAAGTCATTAATTTATTCCCTTCTTTTCCATGCATAAAACATTTGACCATTCCTGTGAGATATTATCCATGTTATATAGTTCAATATTTATAACATGAATGAGAATTTAGTATTCTTTCCTCTATGGTCTCCACCGCTAGATCCCTCAGTATATAATATCCATCTCTTCTTTAGTGATACTAAAAGTTGGTTAAGTTGAAATTTTCAAATCATATATCTGGATAATTTATTATGAATAATCATAAAAACTTTTAATCAATCCATCACCCAATTTGGTTGTTCATTATCACCAAATTTTCTATTATATTAATCATTAACATATTTCATTATGGTTTAATCCATTACCTAAAACCAGAAATCTGACTATGATATTCAATAATAATAATGGGATTCCACATAATTATGAAAATTATTTATAGGATGTCAAAAGTAGGGCACCTTGTTTCCAATCTATGACCCCTTATGTTTAGCCTACATTATAAATAATTATTAACAAAACATTAGGATATTTTCTTATACATAGACATATTCTCAAATTCAGTAAATGTTTTATGTTCTATTTATTATGATAACATAAATCAAGTACCAATGGTTTCTAAAAAACTTCCTATGATACCCACTGTAAATACAAAAACTATAATATCCCATATCAAATGTTTAAATTATTACATTAACACTAGTTATATGGAATCAAACCCAAAATGGCCAATTATTTTAATAGTCTTAGTAAACTAGATATAATCATGAATTTCACATATAATTGAAAATAAAAAAGATAGCAAAGTATTTTATTTGGGAATATTATAATTATCTTAAGAAAATAAAATCACATCATTCATGGTACCATAATTGAAATTATAGGGAAAGGAAAAAAATTAATGGGTAATATTATATGCTCATTAATATTTATATGCAAAAGATTCTATCACGAATCAATAAGGAATAGTCAATAGGACATGTTAAATAACTGAAAACAATTTCCATTTATTTAATAACTCAAGATCAAAAAAGAATCCAAGGATAATATCAATACAGTAACATCATGGATAATTATAAATGAATTATAAATGCTGTAAATTCATAAATATTTGAATACATGAATTCATACATAAAGATATCTATACCATAAAATCATCATTCCAGGATAGTATAATCAACGGGTACATATATACACCAAAAGCCAATGTAATGCTAACATATTGATTTTTCATAGGATTATTTTGATTCATCGAGGGGATATATAATATTTTCCCAATATATAATTTCATTACCATTACAATAATAATATTTTTATTATAATATAAATTCATAAAAAATATTATTTATCAACAAGTATCTATATTGAATAAAGAATATATATTTAAGCATGTTTTTTGTAGTCATTTAAATTTACATTCAAAGTAAAAAGCTTGAATATAAATTCTATATGGTTTAATCAATATTAAAATACATGATTTGGATATTTGAAAGATATTTAATATACATTTACCATAACAAAGTGAATATTTCAAGAGAATGTCATCAAACAAAAAACTAGTCAAGAATGTGAATACCAATACATTTACAGGTTAAACTGATCAAAAAATATAGATGGAAAAATAATGACAATATCATTAAACAAATATATCCAATGTATTATAATTAAAATAAATTGTATTTGATATTGATGAATTGGAGTACAATAAAAAATAATAAAATAAATTCTTGAGGAAAACATCCACATTAAATTGAAAATCACTTTACAAAAATAAATATTCCAAATTATTATAAGAAAAATTAATTGAAAATAATAATGTAAAATTTTAAAGGAATTTTCAAATCATTTGGTTTTCATTATAGAGGTAAATTTTGTTCATGTCGAGTACATAAAAATAATTATTCCTTTTACATTGTTTGGTAAAAATGGAAAAAGTACCTTGTTTGAAAAATGAAAAGAATATTAATATAAAATAAGAGTGAAAAAATATATAATGCATAAAAGTTACCTAAAAAATCATATAATAATATTAAAAACATTTAAGAAATAATATTTAGAAAAAATTAATATGGAAGGAAATGTTTTTCTCACCAAATAAGAAATCAAGATGATTTTTTCAACATAGAATTATTTCATTTTATTGATTAATTAATGTGAATAAAATGAATGGGAAATAATTATTATCAATAAATAAACATCATATAATAATATTAAATTTTATTATTTGAAAATAATCATATAATTCCCTTTTATTTAAATTCAATAATAAATAATCCCGATTAAAATGATTTTGAAACATAAATCCCTTACCCCATTGGTATCTTTTGAATCTTAAGACCGATGACTGAATAACGTAAAATAAAACATTAAATATCATGAAAAAAATTATATTCAGGATATTTAATTTCAAAAGATTAATATATAGTCTTCATAAACATAAATAAGTGCATAAAATAAAATATATCTCCACGAAACAAAATTGATATAAAAAACCCTTACCCCAGGTCCAACATCCTTCATACATTCTTGAAATAAATGTATATTAAATGTTGATATATTTTAAAAATATTAATGAAAAATAGTCATATATATTATACAACATAATACTTACATATAATCTTTTATAACATATTTATTAATAATTCATTGTTAAAATCATTGTCTTGTATGGTAACAACATCATTTTTCGTATATCTTTTGGTTCGTAAAATCAATACATGTACATTGACTATGGATACATAGTCCAGAGAATTTTATTCATTGTATAAATATCATATTATATATATTTATTTATAATTATCTATAGAATATTTATACAGTAAAATGAATAACACTATTGATGGAGACTATAGACTACACGTATTCATGAACGCAGATTTCACTTACCAAGAGATGGAATGAAATAAAAGTGTATAATAATACTCTTCAAAGTACTATTATTATATAATATATATAATATATGTTCAATAAATCTATACTTATTAATATCCCCATAAAATGTAAAAAATGGATAACACTAATTCATAGAGGTGGTAGTTCACACGTACACACAAACAACACTATTTTTTCCAACAAACTGGATGATAAGAAGGTATATATGATATTATAGTTCCATAATCATATTTATTTCATGATTATAATATAACATAATTATTTCCATCTTTTTAACTATTAAGGTAAGGTGGTGGTGAAAAATAAATTACACTTCTAGGTAGAGATGGTATGTCATACGTAGAAAAGTCATTTTTTCTCTTTTTTTCATGGATGGAAAATAAATTAAAAATGGTTGTCCTATAATTACAATAAAATAATAAAATATTTATTATATTTAGATATTATTTTTGGATTGGTTCAAATATTAAATATAAGTAGAAAAGTAATCAAACCTGAAAGAGTTAGTAAATATGACTATCTTTTCATCAGTAGACTTCCTTGAATTCTATTATTAAGGGACCTAGGGATGGTATTTTTGAATGTAAAGAACTTATATAAATTTTATAAGGGATTTTTCAATAGTATTATTTTTGGATTGGTCAATCTAGAAGACTCATGTTGTTTTAAATAATAGAGGAAAGAGGTTCCATTTTATCATTGATATGGGGGGGAACTCTTAGATTTTTAATGTATTTAATTAATAGAAATTAATCTTTATATACTAATGAATCCAAATAGATTTATTTCAAAAATAGAATGATAACGGGTAGACATAATCTTAAAAAATAAAATTTTAACTAGTTTAGTCTATTTTTTCACCCTTATCTTTTTGTTTTAAAACTTTGTTTACCATTTTGATGATTGGAATGATATCATAGTTTTTTAATGTTGAGGAGTCAACATATATATTATAAATAGAATATTGGTCCATAAAGGGAAAAATATTTACATTTTCAACCTTATTAAAAAATCATTGCTGAATGTAATATTTTTTTAGTAATTTTAAATCATTTACAGAAATATTTTTTATTATAAAAAAACATTTCTGTAAATTCTGAAACTATTCATTTAGTTTAACCATTAAAACTACGATAAATAAATGAAATTGAAATATAATGCATTAAAACACACCTAATATGTAATTTTTTCTAAAAAATCATGGAACAATATAAATCACTCAAATATGGTTATTTTTAGTTCCTTTCAAACTCATTTTACTGTTTTTTATATTTCTTTCATTAGCACCATGTTAGCGATTCTTAAGAATTTAATGTAAATATTTTATTAGAAAAAATAACAAATGAATTAACATAATAAAAACATATTTTATATTCTAAAATAACATTCATAAATAAATATTTCTTCTTCTTATTCATATTACAAAAATATAGAGATAATAAAAAAAAGGGAATAACAGTATTAATGTTTCATTATATAAAATATTATAAAGGTCAAAATAATGGTCTAATGGGAAAAAGGACATATATTGGAATTTAGGATGATTATGGATGATATATACAAAACCAATAATATTTAATCATGTTTTAGGGCCATTTTTTGTCATTATTATTTAATTTTTAACTCTAATTACCAGATTTACCCTTTACGAGGGAAAACATTACTAGGGCTACTATTAATGATGTAGAAAAATAAATGCATCATTATCACAACCCCATACCACTAAATTAGCCCCATGATTTCTAGAAAGAGTGATAGAGAGATAATGAACCACAAGTCCCAAATCACGTTGGCCTTGGGGTGGCGATAAGCACCATGCTTATACAAATCTCACAAATTGGTAGGCATTACCATTTTTATAGTATCCAAGATCGGGCGGGAGGGGGGGAAGATGTATCAACCTAAAACCACACCACTATATATATGTAAAGTAATTCCAAAACCGTCCAACAAGCATGTTTGAATATATAACTATTACAAAACAAGAGTCTCCAATTTAAATACCAAAAACGTGGCTATGTAGTGATAATGAAACTATCCCCAAGTCCGAGTTAGTAATGCCAGAATAGTGCACTTAGATGTCCGGGAAATGAGAAATCATTTTTTTAAACTTATTATGACCACACAAGTATACTTAGTAAGAAAAACCATGATCCCTCATGTACAACTGGGAGAATCATACTAATGCCCCTGTAAGAAAACAGATGAAACTAGCACCACTTGATAAGGAATATAATTCATCATAACCTCACTAAGGCATCCTCACCAAATAACATAAGTCTTGTAATGTAATTTAATAATCACCTATATGTTTAGGGTATCCCTCACCACTTCCCACTGGTTATCTTTTAATACCCTAGTGGAGAACATCATGTTGATTACACACTCTTTCACTAGATCCTGTCACAACCTGCCCGTACACACCTAGGAATCTCAGCTAGTCCTTCCACCTTGAAAAATGAAGTTCACCACATCCCACCTATAGACACCATGGCCACGAACATAACACATCCCTCTTACAGACATGTGATCCATAACCAGTCTTTATCCTATAGACACCTTTGAAAACACACCTCACCTATAGACACCTTGGCCTCACAATCACACCAAACCCTACCTGAAGTGTCTTTGGCTAGTAATGCATATAAAAGAGATTATGAAATATCTAGTAACCAACCATCCATCCTCCCACCATGATTTTGGGAAATGAATCCCTCCACCATGATGATGGGTGTGTTCGACAAATAGTTTTCAAATAGGGTGGGATTCATAATAAAATCACACAAAAATACAAATAGATACATATATGGTATCAAACACTCAAGCCCAACCTATAGCTTCACAAAAATATATAACCAACCCATAACTTCCCTAATTTTCCACAACACATAAAATACACAAACCACATAATAAGACACAAGACCATTTCATGTTTTCTACCCAATTCCATTTAATCTTTTTTGATTGTCATTAAACCATTAATTTATCAAATCCATCACTATGAGGCCACTAAAAAATAGAATCCATAATAAGAAACTCTACCAAGGTCATATCATAAGGAGAAAAGAAAAGAAAAACTAACGTAGCTCCACACTCATCTATGTTTGATACACATTCATGATATATCGATCTATAGACACAAGGAAATATTTCTGCATGATACTCATGGAGATACTACAGGTAAACCAACCAAATCAACCACTGGAATCATTCTTCAAGATAATCCCAATCAAGTCATTTTCAAACCAATCTAAACCCTCAATGACAACCCCATCCAGTCACAAATTACACAAAACGATCCCACAACATTACCACACTGAAAAATAGTCCCATAACCTCTATACATCACACATGTTATCCATACCAAAATCAATCAATATCTCTACATAATATTACATTACCTGGTTCTGTTGATGTATCATCTACAATTTCACCCATTCCACCATATGAACCAACCCACAAGCCACAACATCACCACTTCATGACTCATCTGTCTTACACACACGACCACAACTATCACATAAACACCTCACCCCACACACCAATGCATAACTCAATTCTATATTAATGAAATCATCCCATAATTAATTTTTGTTATTAATTCACTGTATTATCAAAATAATTGTATGGTCCTGGGGAATATGCTCATTATCCAAGTGTTTGTAATTATCCAATTTTCATTTTCAAGTGTTTCCCTATAAATAACCAATATTCTAAATGTTTAGTGTGAAAGCAGAAACCACTAATGACAGTGATTTTTTTCAAATTTATCCTGTACAATCACGACACCACAGAAATGATCAAGGCTATAAATAGAATGAGAACTCACCCCAATTCCCTTTTCAATCAAATTATATAGTTCTTTAACATTAATTATCCTGAAAAAAATATTATCTAAAAGTAAAAAAATTACATCCATCAACTTGATACACAATCAAAGATAAAAAAGGAGAAACCATACCTCGAAGAAGCTGCTCAATTTTTTCAGAGCACCGTAGGGTGAAGGAGATATCCCACAAGTGAGAAATGCCCTTCTAGAAACAAAGATTAACCTATTCCGTACCAATGGATGGTCAAAATGTTTCCCAAAGATCATCCCAATAAAATGTTAATTATAGTAGAGAATTATGGTAGGGGGAGAACAAGACCAAATGAATGAAAAGGAGGGGAAAACATACCATAGATCAAAAAATGGAAGGCCTACAGAAAACCGTCAAATTCAATTGACGATGGAGGGTGGAGTGGTGTTCGATGGTCTCCTATGGGTGCCTAGGGTTTACCAAGAGTTAGAGGAATAAATATAATGGCTGAATGATATGTGGATTGTCCAAAAAATCATTAATTAAACACTAGATCGAGGGGATTACAAGACCTGTAATCCCCTTTCATGCTGTGAAAACTTTGGAGGTCCAATTACTATGAAAAATCCATTGCTCCTCGATATAATTTATTTCACAGTCCTTGAATCTCCAAACAATATGAATCCTTCTAGAGAATTTGTAAAATTGAGATGTACATTGTGTAACGTAATCACACGGTGTGTAATCCTCGCACTACCAACCATTAGCATCTGAACATATCCAAAATCCCTCTGAATATTTCTAACCTCCAAAACCCACAAAGTAATAGATCATGATGAAAAACAAGTAAATTATATAAATATTAAATGTTTATGATTATCATGAATCAAAAATCATGACAAGAATAACAGGTGGTCTAAACAACCACTCTGTGAGATACTTCTCAAGGATCGCCCCATTGCATGGTACATTACTACCAAAAAAATAAATCAATGTTCAACAATAACCACAGTATGTAGCTCTAATTTTTGGGTAGAAATATCATCTTCCATAAAAGACGAATCTTGTATATTCTAACCCAACTAATCATAAGGCACGATACAGATGAAAAATAACCACACTGTCTAACCATGTGAACCACGTAATTATATCCTCCATGTCATGATACAATCTGCTCTGGGTGGCACTGACTCATCTGTATTGGTTTAATCACATTTCAATTATTGAGTGTTGATTTGGAATTTGTCCTTCCCTTTTCCATATTTAAGGACTTAATCACACACCAAGAACATGGAATAAACACATCTCATAGTAAACAAGGATCAAAATTCATATTACAATAAAAAATAGAACAAGGATAAACTCAAAACTACTCTAGATACTAGGCTGGAATATGCGTTTCTCACTACTATGTACTGTCCTCCATGCCACCATGCCTCCACCAAAAATGAACCAATGGAACGGTCCATCCCTGCAGTGGATTCTCCGGATAATCTTGGATCCCTACATCATGCTCCATGAAGATTATTTCAACTCCAATATCCAAATCTCCCTAGTCAATGTCATGGGAGTCATAATGAAGATACAGACGAAGATAAGAGACCTGAATGTTTTGATGGATCATTTCTAACTACGATGGTAATGCTGAATAGTATTCCACTTTGCCAACTCACCCCAACACCTTGAAGGGTATAATGTATTTTGGATAAAGCTTACACCCCATTCCAAAAATCACTACCAATATCAAGGAGAGACCTTCAAGAAGACATGGTCCCCCACCTCAAACTCCAAGGACCACCTCCTGCGTTTTGAATATGACATTTTTTAGTCCCGCAAAAATTTATTCCATTATAGAACACGATGAACCTTATTTCATGCTCTACACTACGTCGGGACAAAAAATAGTTATTTCTCTAACCTCTGTCCCGCACAAATGGGAATGACATGGTCTTTGGTAGAAGGCATAAAATGGGGACATGCCAATGGATGAGTGGTATATATTATTCTATGAAAAATATACCAAGGACTGGTGTCATACCCAGGATCTGAAAAATCAAATTCCCAAGCTCGTAACAAATCTTCCATCATCCATATAGTCTGTTCCATCTTCCCATTTTTCCTAGGGTGGAATGCAGTGCTAAAGCATAACTGACTTGCAAAATCATGCTGCAATCCCCTCAATACTCATGAGGTAAAACATGTATCCCTATTTAAGATGTTGGATCTTGGATCTCCATGTAGCCACACCACCTCACCCACATACCTATTTTCCAAGTCATCCACTACACCTAACTCCTTAATCGCTAGGAAGTTATCAGATTTTATCTGTCGATCCACTACTACCCTATTCACATCGCAACCTCCCAGAGACCTGCGTAACATTGTGAATAAATACAACAATATTTCATCCCACTTCTACTCAAGGCCATCTATGCGGTGAAAAAAAACTAGGAACACAGAGCATGGCCTTTACCTACCAGAAAACTAATCACTTTAACACAAAATCCTACACTTCCAATTTCATCATAGGCCACCAAACCTATATCCTCAAGACATGGGAAATGATGAAAACTCTTGGGTACACTGCTAAGGGAGAGATTGAAGCTCATGGAGGACTCCCTTTCACTCATCTATAGGATCAAACAACCTCCCATGAAATATCATCTGATTCTAACTAGCCTCTGACCATCCCTCCGAAGCATCACTCTAGTCAAAGTAATTGAATATATTCTCTTACTCCGAGTCTCCCCACTATGACTCCTCCACCTGTTGTATCAAATAATAATCCACAATCATCTAAAACTAATATCCTCTGCAACCATCCATTCTTTAACCTATATTCTAGGAGGCCAACTCCACCAATGCCCTACTAGAATCCACAGATCCAAAAGCTACATCATTCTTTGACTTCCTACTAATGTCATTGGCCATGAAATTCCCCTTTCAAGATGTGTAAGATAACTCGAAATCATAATTTTGGAGGAAATCCACCAAACTATGATATCACAAGTTCTAATATCGCTTGGAAAACCTCATGATCTTTAGATATGTGAAGACAAAAAAGTGCTCTCCAATGAGGAAATGGAGCCACAAATTCAGCGGAATAATGACATCTAAAAACTTTAGATCATGGGTGGCCTAGTTATGTTAGTGGGGAAAAAACTTCCTAGACAGAGAAGAGAATACTCCCTGCTACTGAATCATCTTACATCTAAAGCCTAGACGAGAAGCATCACAAATCACATCAAACATCACCCTTTCAATTGGAAAATGAATCATTGATCATCTTATGTGGTAGACAGTTTAATGTTTCGTGACAGTGATGCCTCCAAAAAAAATCCTTGTTCTTCTTGGTCATTACTATCAATAGAGATACAAGTAGAGAAAAATTGGGTACAAATCTCTAGTAATAGCCTACCGGGTATATAAGACTATGAACCAATGACACATTCTTGTGTGCTTCCCAAGAAACAACTACCTCTACCATGGATGGGTGAAATTCAACACACTAATTTGACACAAGATGTCCATGGAAATGTAAGTCACACACCCAAAAATTACACTTGTACAACATTCGTGAGATTTAGTGGAATTGATGACTTATAGGATAGTCCTGAGGTGCTCAGAATGCTCCTCCCCTGACCTCAAGTAGATTAGGACTTCATCAATGTATAAGATGATGAAAAGGCCCATGCACTCATGAAATATGGTGTTCATAAGCCCCGTGAACATGACTGCTACGTTCATAACACAAAGTGGAATGACTTCATACTCTAATTTCTCATACCAGCATATGACATAATACTTTGGAATATATCCCTCATTTACCCTCAACTGGTGATATCCAGACTACAGATCGATCTTATAAAACAAACTTGATCTTCTCACCTAATTAAAAATATTGTCCATCCCCAATAGAGGGTAACGATTCCTGACACTCACCAAATTAAACAACTAGTAGTCTATGAACAATCTCATATACCATTCACCTTATTTAAAAAAAACAAATGAGAACCACCAGGTGACACACTAGGCCAGAGAAATCCCTTATCCATATGGTTATCAATCTGGATCCTCAACTCTCGTAGCTCATAAGGTGCTATCTAATAATGAGCCATCGAAATCAGAGACACACCAGGCTATAAGTATATCCTGAACTCAACATCATGTCGAGGTTATAGAGTCACAACCTCATCGGGAAACAAATCCATGAAGTCACCAACAAATTTAGGAACCTCTAGTATCTTAGGATCCAATGATTGCACTATTATCTAATTTATTAAAGAAAAAAGAGTCTCTACACGCCGACTGCCCACCTAACAACTCTTCTCACCAACAAAAGTCACACACTAGCTATCCACATTAGAAGACAGAACTATCCTTTGGAATTATTCAATAGTATAATGTACATAATAAAACTAGTCGATAAAGGGAATAAATCATGCAACCGAATATATAGTGAGAATGGATTCCCATGAGACTGATGCACCCCCTTCTCCAGTCTAGATCCCCGACAAACATCATACAAGGTGGTCTGACCTATGACTAGCATACTCAAAACCATGGGAATTAGAATCCTCTCTATGTATAGTCCTTTATCATGGGATAGAGTGTGTGAAATTATGAATTATAAAGCTTCTGAATTAATCGATAAACAAGAATGGGTAATAATCAAAATGATCGTACCATGAACAATCAATGGAACTACTAGAACTGCTACCTCTACGATGTGAAATTGACCATCCCCAGCTCCATTATCCCTCTATTGATGAATGACTACATGTCCATTCCATGTTTTAGGTCCATATGGAACACCCTATGTTTGGCCCCCATCTTCTCAGTCTTCCCTAGGGGGATCAAGAGCCTCTTATCCCTACTGCTGAAATGGCCTAGCTAGAGAGTACTATTGAGAAAGGGGCTGAACCTACCCACCCCCGCCATAATAAGCTTGAAAGGTTATCAGACACTGGCTCTAAATAATCAAATGGGGTCATCTATTTAAACCCCTCTGTACCATGTTCAAAGGAAAAACATGATGACGGGAAGGCCGAAATAGAAAGTGATGAGGTTCGTTCCCTACCAGCCAAAACCTCACAGGCCCTAGTGTATGAAACCTACTTCCATTAGCCTTTACATTAGAAGAACCACTCTATATCCACTGCTACATTAGCCCTCCCCAAGAGTTAATCCACTCAACAATCTATTCATTATTATGGAGTTCCATGTACATTAGAAAGTTAAAGTGAACAACCCTGTAATAGAGAGAGTGACGGAGTGACTCCTCTTGACTTCTCACAAAATAATCCCTATCAAAAAAGAGATCTAGGAAAAAACGAAGGAGATCCTTGAAATTGACACCGATATCCTATTCAGATATACTTCCATGCTAGAGGGTGAGTAACTCTAACATCATTTTCAGCCATCATGGTTGAAGAAATGAATTCTTCTTGGAACTCCTTCTTGAAATTTACCTACAGAACATTAGTCTCCATACTCTCTCCAAGGTATAGAATCCACCAATGACGTGCATTTCCCCTCATCTGTATCACTACCAATGTAACCCAGTATTCAATCGGACCCCAGATCTAGCTAAATGGGATCAGAAACTCCTCACACCATCTCCCCATATCCATTTCCAAAACACTACCCTCATACATTCCGAGAGTCCTCTGCTAAAAGGAACATAGCATCCTATAAAACAGATCAACCTCCTCTAATTGATCAACACTAATTTGATCAACTAAGGTAGCCTATTGAGCCTCTATTTCTTACACTACATGGGAATGATGACCATGTTCCATAGATGAAAAATGTAAACAATGAACTCCTTAGCCTGAGTAGAATGGAATTTTTTTAAGAATTATTTTAACTCGTTATTTGTTTCAAATTCTCCAGAAAAACCAATTAAAACAGGGACATAAGTCATTATGATGAATTTATCTCTCCTTGGGTCTCTATCCCACAAATTTTGTAACCTCAATTGGTGATTCGGTATTCTTAGAGTCATTGCATCTTATCATTGGGGGGGGGGGGGTGTAAAATACTACTTATAGGTTAGTCTTCCATGGCATATGTCACACACTAAGATAACCTCACATTGTTTCCCTACCAACCCTTTTAATCATCATTATACCTAACTCAAAACCCCATCCTATCTCTCATCCATAACCTCTGATACCGTTCTATCATGAACCCCTCTAAAAAATGACCCTTCTATGCTAGAAATGGAGAAGGAGAGATAATGAACCACCTGAGTCCCACCTCTAGTAATCCCCTGTGTGGAGACCATCAATAAGGGCATTCAATTATCACAAAAGGGGATGGATTATCCATTTTGTAGTAACCATGACCAGAAGATAAAATGTATCAACCTAAAAAAACTCCAATATAGATAGTATAAATCCAAAACCATACCACATTCATGTTTGAAAATATAACTATTACAAAATAAGTGTCTCCAATTGAAATAAAAAAAGCAAGGCTAACCAGCGACACTATAACTATGCCAAAGTCTGAGAAAGTAATGCTCTGTATCGTCCAAAAAGTCCTCCTAAAAACCTGAATGACGATTTATAATGGAGGGTGAGCATAAAAGTATAATCAATAGGAAAAACCAAGGCCATCCAAGCATAAGTGGTAGAAGCATACTAATTCCCCTATGAGAAAACAGCAGAATCCAATAGCACCTATCAAGTATTAATAGCCATCCCAAACTAAAAAAGGTATTGTAAAAAATAACCCAAGATACCTATAGTAATATAATAATCAAATTGAGGGTTAGGGTACCTTGCACCACTTCCCAAATGTCAGCTACTCATACCCTAATGACAACCACACTAAAACTTCAACACTCTTCTACAAGAAGCATGTCACAACCTACCCGCCCACACCTATTCCTGAGAGTGAGTCCCACAACCTGGTAAAATGAAGCTTACCACATCCCACCCAAAGAAACTAGGGACATAACAATACCTCATCCCATAGATACTTGGAAAATCATACCTCACCCGCATACATCTGGGCCTCACAACCGCACGACAACCTACCCGAAGAGTCTTGGGCTACCAATTCCTTTATGAGGGATCATGGAAGACCTAGTAACCACCTATCCATCCTCAGATTGGGATGTTGGAAAAATAAACCCTTACCTATGATGATGGGGGTGTTCATCACATAGTAATCAACTCGGATGGGGGTACATATAGAAATCACAAGTAAATAAAAATAGTTAAATATATGGTACGAAACACTAAATCCCAACCTATAGATTCAAAATAATCACTAACCATCCCATGAATTCCCCAATTTTTCTTTCACTTCTAAAATATACACACCACATAATAATCCACATCCCAATTTCATTTTTTGCAAAAAAAACTCCATATAACCATTTCCGTTCGTTATTTAACCATTCATTTATCAAATCCATCATTGTCGGGAAACTACCAAACACAAGCCATAACAAGATACAAAACCAAAGTCTTCTCAAAAGGTAAAATGACCAAAAAATATTATATCTTCACATTCCCCTACATTTTATACCCATTCATGATATATCGATATCTAGACACATGTAATGATTTATACATTCTAATCATATAGAAGCTCTAGGTAAACAACCCATATCTACCACTGCCATCATTATTCAAAATCATTTCAATCAAGTCACATTCCATGAAAACCAATCCCCAACACACAATAACAACTAGTCACATATAACCACATAATGGTCCCGTAGCCTCGCTGCACAACATAATAGTTCCATAACCTCACTACACCACACACATTCATCTATCCCATAATCAATCTATATACATGAGATTCCATTACATGGTTAAGTGGATGTATAATATACGAGTTCGTCTATTCCACCATCCAAAGCAACCCACCTTCTAGAAGCCAAAATATTCATGACCTATATCTCTCACACCCAAGACCACAACTATTCAAGACAACCCCTCACCAAACATAAAAAAGAATAGCACAATTCTAGATTAAACTAAGTGTCCCACAATTAATTCTACATAATAATTTAGTTGATTATAAATGAAATTGTGTTTTCCTGGGGAATTCGTTCGTTAGTCAAGTGTCTGTAAAAAAATGTCTATTTTGATGCATTTTAAAAGAACTAACCAAAATATAATTGTTTTAGTGCACAAGGATTCCATACTAATGTCAATGATTTTTAGTGGGGCGTTTTTCCCGTAAAATCAAAACATCACAACAATGATCAAGGATTCAAAAAGCAAGAAAACACACTCTACTCTGCTTTTCAATTCAATTGTCAGTTTTTTTGTCAGTAACTTGGGTGGTACAAATATGATCCACATGAAACAAAATTAGATCCCTAACACTTGAGAAAAATGAGAGAGAAACAAAGGAAAACCCATACCTAGAAGAATATTTTCAATTTGTTCAATCATTGTAGGGGAATACAAAATTTTGAAAGTGACAACCACACTGCTAGAAACACATATCAACCGATTCTAATCCAAAGGATCATCAAAACATTTCCCAAACGCTGATCATAAGACAACCATAATTGTATCAAAAAATTAGGGGGGAGAATAAGATTAAATTAATTAAAAGGACGATAAAACATACCACTCGTCGATAATGGATCACCTATGAACAAAGACTAGATTCAATTGACCAAGGAGGGGGGAGAGGGTCACAATGGTCTCTTTTGGGTACCAATGGTTTTTTTGTAATGAGATGTCAATCAGGAATGGATGAATGAAATGAGGTTCAAACAATCCAATACATTAAAAAAAACTAGTTTGAGGGATTACATGATGTTTGATACCCTATTAAACCTTGAAATCCCTCAAGGTCCACTTCCACCGAAAAACTATAATCCTCTTGAATTATTTTATTTTTTAGACCATGAATATTTTCACACTGTGAACCCATTGAGACAAGTTGTGATCTTGAGATTCACACCATGAAACCTCATTACACGGCATGCAATCCTCCAACTTCAAACCATTTTCATCTGAACATGCCTAATCTCCCTCCGAACTTTTCTAACATCCTAAACCCAAAAACTATCGAACCATGAGGACACAAACCGTTACAATCATATTTATGAAAATTTGGACCACCTGATTATAAATATGTAATAAATTTTTGATGATTCCATTCAGTTCAATTAGATAATATATTTTGATATTAAAATACAATATAATACCAAAGTAGTTATTCAAAAAAATGGCTTCTTATGTTTAACCACGATTTTATACAAAATTTATCCATAGACTTCATTATAAGGAATATAATTTGATTAGTTTTAATCAAAAGGAACTAATGAAATTTTAAAACCAATTTGAAATATAATTTTTATCCTTAAATACCTGAAATGAAATTTTAATTTTTAATAAAAATTTCTATTCTTCACTATTCGTCAAACCTTTCATAAAATTTTCAAACATACACCATTAGATAATTTTTATATGATTATTTAAAAAAGGAATTAAATTTTATCCAATACAATTTCAGGAATTTTTAGAAAATAATTATAATATTTTTTTTCAATAAATCATTTATGATAGAAATTTATTTATGAATAATAAAGAAACTTTACAAAATAATAGGTGAAAATTTTCTAATAATTAATCGCCACATATTTATTGACAAGTAATTTAATATATATTTCATAATTTCATTAATCACATTTATGAAATCCAATTTAAATGAAGTTTTATAATATTTTAATTGTATACCGTGATTTATTAAAATGATTTGTTTCATGTAACACAAGATATCAAACAAACAAAAATTATTTAAAGATAAATATATTCTATAATAGTTCGGTGTCACATTATTGGAAGTTTTGAGCCTTAAACAATCCTAAAATGTGAAAATAGGCCCAAAATGTGCTGGGTCGGGTTGGGAAGGTTGGGAAGAGCTTAACGTAGCCTGAATAGTGTCAGGTTGACCCAATAATGAATGGTTAGTGGAGTAGTAGTTCAGGGTGGAACAGACTGCCCAATTTCAAATGTTAGGAAATAAATTATTACTATATTCTTTCTTGTAATGTGGGTGATGGCATGGGGATGCAGCACATACTTCCATACCAAGTGATGTGGTGTAGTGGAACATGCCATGTCATATTGTTATTTTTAATTTTTTTTTAAATTCACCTAATGTATTTTGACCAAACCACCCATTTTTAATTACTATTTTAACATTTATTAATATTAATTGAACAATAAAAATGATAATAATAACAAAATTAAAAAATTTATATATATATATTCAGATGGCCATATCATGGCTATCAGAACATTAATTGATTCACTATTAATAATATTAGTATCGTATCATCATCCTATACACAAATTATAGAAAAGTTAATTTAAATTTTAACTTAATAAATCACATTTATGTTATGATACCCCTAGAAGTATCTAGGTTTCAATTATAGTTTGTATTTTAAACTTTTAAATCAAATCTATCAATAAATAGAAAATATAATTCAATTGGGATGAAATCATGCCATGAATCATGTGTAATTAATTGAACCACAAATAAATATGGTATACATGATACCTTTTTTATTATACAAACCCCTATATGTTTTGAAAAAATTCAATGTTTTCAATCCAATCTTGATGTGGCCATGTCAATTCTATCAATGTAGAATCCAAAATGAGAACCCATCTTGAAATTTTGACACATGATCCATGAAACACCATGAAAATCAATATCTAACCATAATTTTATAGAATGGATAATTAAATAACCAATGAAATCCCTTGATAATATTAAGAATATATCATTATGTATTGATAGGTGGGAGGAAGATGATCTCCATGGAATTTAAAATAAAATAAAATAAAAGGGCACCATACAGATGACAATAGACAAGTTTTTATAAATAATATAAAATAAAATAATATCAACATAAGTACCTTTCATTTTATTTAATGATAATAAATAATACCTTTCATGTCTATTAAATAATAATAAGAACTATTATTTAAATTTGATAAATGTTATGTATTATTTAAGAGATATTATTCAAGAAACTGAATCCTTAAACACATTCCATTTAATTATATTAATATTTACCAAACCATTACTTATACAATTTTACTTTATTAAAGAAATATTACATTCATAAAATTTTTAAATAATATTTATTTATAAATACGATCATTAAAATTTTAAATGAATAATATTTATATACATAAAATATATATTTATTTATGATAAGCTTGAGAACATATTATGTGACCATATAAGTTATTTTATTAGTAGAAGTAGGTTCAAATGATAGACCAAGATTAGTGTCTAGAAACACCACATGATCACTATAGATAAAATAATAATTCATAGTGACAATAATAGAAACCATAATCTATATTTTTACTATGAAATATAAACAATTTTTTAACTAACAACTCGTCAAATTGGATGCATACATGTGTCAAAATTATTTTTTTTACTGTAAATTTATTTGAATTCTAAAAATGAACTCGTTTATTAAAATCATGGAAAGGGATTTATTGTAACACCCTGAGATTTTATGAAAAATATTCTTTTTAATTTCATTAATGTCTTGTGTTATACGCTACACCAAAAGGAGCTTTCACAACACACATATCTGACCTGGCTTGAATTACAAGCAATCTCGACCTTCCACGATAGCACATGTTGTACGCAACACCATGTTTCGCTAAACAACGATATGCTATTAAGATATTATTAAAACTAGCCGTTATGAATAGTAATAACCACTTTTTGAAATTCTGTAAATTTTATTTTTCAAAATGGACTTCATTTATGGATTCGGAATATTGAAATTAGCTTAGGGTGAAATTTTGGTGATTTTCGGATAACTTTCATATTTTGATGAATAGTGAAAATTACTAAATATTAATTAAAAACAACTTTTTCAATCGAAATAATTAATAGTGATAAATTATTAATTTGAGTGGTTTTAAAGTATATTTAGAATATATTTTTACAATTTAATACAATGTTGGTCATTGGATGTAATTTCACATTTAAACTAGACATAAAGAAGTGTCAATCTTTTGGTAGTTATTATCTTTTAAAAACACGCTATTTGTTTTGACGACGGGAATTAATTTTTAAATTAATTAATGCAACTGATATGTTTTGAATTTGGTAAAATATAAATCATTTTTGAGTTCATAATATCAAATATAGCTTAGGCCTAATTTTTGGTATTTTTATGAAAACATTCAATTTTTGATGAATAGTGAAACAACTAAGTGGTAGTTAAAAAAACTGAATTTTTCATAAAAATTAATTTTACCGCTTCTGTTAGTGGAATTTAAAAAATCCAAGAGACACAGTTGATTTCAGTAAGCAAAATGTGGTTCAATGAGATGAAAATAATTTTTGGTGAATAGTAACTTTTTAACTTTTATTTACCACGGTTAAAAGTAAATAGGTTAATTAAGGGTAAAAATGATATTATTATTACCCTAACACATGTCCTAATTCTATTGGATAAGTGTAATTCGACCCAAAACAAGCTTAGGAATAAAATATGACCATTTAGGCCCACTTGGATTAGATTAGGACATTTATTATTATTTAATTCAAAGAAGAGTTAAAAGAGTTAAAATCAATGTTTATTTACTAAAACATTTTTAATATAGGGATATACATAAGATAAATTCGATTGTAAATATTAATTAGAAATATAAAAATATTTCCTACATAATGGTATTTTATTTGTAATTTTTAGACATCAAATAATTTAATTTATTTATGACACAAAGATGATGCAATAATTATCTTATTAATGAAATATTAACATAATTGATGTTATAAATACAAAAATAAATGTAATTTAAGACATTTTATGCATTCCACTAATTTTATAGGTTAATATAAAATTTTATTATTGATTTAATTAAATTTTATTGAACTTATCATTCTGTTATGATTTTCACAAAAATCAATTACTAAATATGTCAAAATTGACATAAAATAGTTTTTAAAACAAATATTATATTATTAATTGTTATTTTATTCCTAAAAAACTAAGGATCAGCCAAATGACTTAGATAGGGTTTTATATATTAATAATAAACAACTTTGGGTTCTTTTGGCTTCTTATAGTCTGTTTATTAACCTTATAGTGTAAGAACACATGAAGACACGGTAAAAGTAAAATTATTTAACTTAATGTTAAATCTAAATGATAAGGTTAAAATAGGAACCTAAACATGTCTAAATTCTTTTGTATGAGAGGATTGCGACCCATCCCCACCTTATCCTCGATATAAATCAATTTGGAGCTATTTAAAACCAAACTTGACTTTATAATAAAATAATATGTTTAGTTATTCCAAAGGTGCCCCTCTCCTCCCTTATAAAAGGGCACATCCTCCCTCTCTTCCTCACACAACATTGAGCCTTCAATCTCGGCCAAACCCTGCCCAATTCTCTTCTCAACTTCCCTAGAAACATTCTAGAGGTTCTGGTCTTCCTAAAAGACCAATTTTAGTGCCCTAAGAGGAGGTCTCAAAGAGGCGCTTCAAAGAAGAGGTAATTTCCGTTACCAATTCTTTCACTTTTATTTCTTCTTCCACTTCTTCTTCTTAGGTTGTTTCATTATGAAGTAATAACATCAGTATCACTCATATAATGATATGTTATTATATGTATGAAACAATCCTATTTCACCATCTATCCATCCTACGGAAAACGAAATCACCGCGCGTGCGTACGTACGGAATACCGTATCCACGCCGTGGTGTAATCTATTTTCCACCACCACCTTACATGGATGGGTATAATGGTGTAAAGAATAACTATACATAGTTATTAGAACATCATATTGATTCTTATATATTGTATCATCCACTCCAATTCAATTCAATAACCATGGGAACGATATCATCGCTTGTGCGTACGTACGGACTACCGTCTCCACGACGCGATGAGTTTCATTCTCCACTTTAACCATTCATGAATGATTATAAAGTATATATAATTAGTAATCATGAAATATATTACATAATAATGATACTGGATTTATGTGTATATATATGTATGTCATCTACATAATTCCATTCAACTCAATAAGGAAAAGAAAACAGCGTTCATGCGTACGTACGGCCTACCGTCTCCATGAACGGTGTATTTCATTCCATTTACTGATTTATTATATATATGTACATTCTGAATATATATATATATATATAAATCATGTTTTATATTCTTGAATTAAGTAATCATGATCTAAGTAATCATATGAATAATTACAAGTCAAAACACGGATGACAAATGAAACAATTTTACCCAAAACAATCTTTTACATGGAATTTACAAACGAACTGGTAATATAAAGTCATAAGTGAACCATATATGATATCATAACAATGAATATGATTCTGTAATAAGTCAATGACATTATTTAAATCATTATACAGGAGGTTCGGACACTTACGAAGCAAATCGGACCTAAGGTAAGGGAAATATCACAATCTCATTTTTATCCGAGATTGTTTATACTTTAGTATTTACTGGGGTGTATTTTATCATCCACATCCATGTTTCCTGAATATGTAATATTATTTCCATCCACCTACAATTGTTTAAATCCAATTTTACCCTTCGGTGAGTTTTTATTAAAAGATATGAAAGGAATCTTTTTTCGTTTTTCATACGAGTTACTTTTTGACTTTTTCGACAAAAGTACGAAGAATGTTTTTTTAACTTATACAGCACGAACGGATTTTTACGGTTTTATAAAGCCTTATTTTCATGAATCTTCCTCCAAAATATTTCATGACTATTTTCAATAAAATCTATTTCTTTTAAAATTACATGACGTTTTGTGAAAAGAAATTGATTTTGAAGAAGGATATTTTCCTCAAGAATTCATTTCAAGTGTTTTGTCAAAATTATATTCCATCTAAGGTAACATAGGGTTCTGTTTCTATCCCTATTATTACATTGATTTGGTTATGTTGTGATGGAATTATTTTTATGAATTCCTTTATCTTATAAGAATTGTTTTATGATATCACAATGTTTACGAATCCCATTTTTACTACATGGGTTATGAAATGATATATGATTTATGATTTTGTGGCACACATAAGAATGGTATCATTATGAGATGGGTGGGACCTATATCTCCCTCCAATGCATTGGGTAAAGATTTCGTATCTCAGGAGATAGACATGGCTGTAACGGTAGGTTATACCGGTTCAGTGAAACAGGACTGAAACGAGGGTGACTCGGTTCAGAAATGGACTTTGTCCACTAAGATAGTCTTGGCAATGAGTCTTGACTAATAAGATATGATTCTCTATGATTATGTGTGTATGACACAAAGTTTCATGTTTTAAGTTGTGATTATTTTGATTACATTTCACTGCCATGTTTTATCCCATGTTATGAAATTATGATCTCTTTTGCAGGTTAAGATTTCCAAAAGATATGTTCTTATGAATATGACGTGATTGATAATTCTTTTGTTTACCCTTACTGAGCATTTGAGCTCACCCTTTTATGTTTTATTTTCCCCAGGATATAAAGAAAGGTTTTAGGTAAAAAAATGGAAGATCTTTATGGGAGATGTTGAAGATCTTTCCCCAGGATTAGAAGATTATATTCTGAGTTTCCAAAGACACTAAACTGTTACGAGCCTTGTGTGTGTGTATTTGTTATGTACTAAGTATTCCACAAATGTAATGTAATGTAAATGTACGTCAAGATTCGGGTCTCTATAGTTGGTATCAGAGGAAAGGTTTAGTCAACCTTTGGAAACTAGGATGCGAAAACGTTAGTGAGATCCCTAGAGATATTTCTAAGGTATGTCTAGGGATGTCCCTAAGGTTAAGTATACGTATAGGTTATAGTACTAGAATTATGCTAACAATCATAGAATTAAACCTAAGATGTTAGATATTGAAGGTACTCCCCCTTTATTATGTTGTTTTCCCTAGAATGATTTTTGCCTCTCACACTATTCATTTTGGGTTTTAGACGACGGCTGGAACCCGAAGAAACCGTGTTGATCAATGCAATGGACAATGCAATGATTGTCCTCCTGAACAAACAAATGTTATGGGAGATGGAGTGCAAAATATTATTGCTATACTTACACAAGCTATGAATCATTCTGGACTTCCAAATGAGCATAAAAGGGAACAATATTATATTGAGTCCTTCATGAGGAAACATCCACCTTCTTTCAGTGGGACTTCCGATCCATTAGTTGCTGAACAATGGATTAGTACTACTGATAAGATATTTTCAGTTCTTCAATGTTATGAACATGATAAAGTCATCTTAGCAGTATATCGTTTGGAAGGTGAAGCTGATCAATGGTGGAATCTTATCAAGAATACGAGGCCAAGAGATGAAATTGAGTCCATGGAATGGGACGAGTTCAAGAACTTGTTTTTCAGTAAGTAATTCCCTCATATTCTTTGAAAAAAGATGGAAAATGAGATTCTTGGGCTGATGTAGAAGGATGATGAATCTGTTGGTATATACGAAGCGAATTTTACAAGACTTGCAAGGTATGCATCTGGCATTATCATCCAACCTGAAAGTAAAGTTGATCGATTTTTCAGTGGCATAAAACCAAGTCTTCGAAGGTAATTAGCTATAAGAGACTTCAGTAGCTATGAAGAAATTGTGCGTTGTGATATCAAGGTAGAAATGGAAGTTGGTGTTACATATCCATCTCATTGTTTGGACAAGAAACGAAAGATGGAGTTCAATGATAAATTTCAGAATAATGGTGAAAAGAAGATGAATGTTTCCTTATGCAAAAAGTGTGGAAAGAAGCATGGTGGAGATTGTCTTAAAGGGACTAGAAAATGTTTTAAGTGTGGAAAAGAAGGTCATCGAGTAGCTGAGTGTCGAAGTAATGGAAAAAGGGTTTCTAATGATGTGAATAAAGCAAACACTGCAGAGAACGCACCACCAACACTTCAATGCTTCAAGTGAAAGGAAATGGGGCATTATGCTAATAAATGCCCTAATCCAAGGGTCAGTGATGATCGACATGAGCAACCGCTTAAGGAAAAGGACAAAGGGAAGTTACATGCTATCACTATTGGCGATGTTGAATATGTCAACGATGTGGTGGAATGATTATGTGTTAATGTAATGGGATTCCAAAATAATGTTGTATCATGGAGTATTGGAATATTTATGTATTGGTCTAATGTGGTATTCAAAGTGATTGAGATATTTTTGGAAATAAAATGATATGTGCATAATGAAGGGAAAACGAGAAAATGAAATGTTTAACAGTATTCATGAGCTCATGATTGATATAAGGACTAAGTGATATCATGGTTTGAGTATATAGAATTTTGAGGATTTTAGTATGTGGAAAGTGTTAACTTTTAACTGAATTCATGTTTTCACTATGGTTCAATGGGTATTCAAGAGAATACATGATTAAGGACTTTGAATGTTTGGAATGTGACCAAAAAAACATATCTTATGATATATGGGGATCAATGATGGTATTAAATCTCTGGTAATCGTTTTCACTATGTTATGAGAGTGGACTGCAGTATCATGGATAAGCCTAAAGATTGGAATGGATTATGTTTTACATAAGTTAGTATTGTTTAAGGATAGAAGTTTTTTTGATATTATTGATGGGATGTTATAGTAATATAGTTTTAGAAAAAGGACAACCTGTAGGACGGGCGACAACCCATCGCGTCGGACAAGGCTGTGGGAATCGAACCCACAACCGAAATGAGACTGGCCTTTATCGCCTACCACTGGCCTACAGGAAGTCCCTAGTTAGTAGAAACTAGTTTTATTTTATTAAGAGGTATGATATATGAAGTATAAGTTCATTTTTGGAACCATATATGATTAACCATAAGATGGACTTATAACTTTTGCTAACCTTTTGTTTGAAAGAGATGGAATGACCCATTCTTCTATCACATGATCTGCGAACACATAACGAATGACAAATTCAACTTCATTTATTTAAGAGATGAAGTGGAAATTGTCCAAAGAATGACAAACAGTGAGACTATACCAAAATCACGAAAGTATTTCTTCTAATTCCAATTTCATCAACTTTAGAGAAATGATCTTGAAAACCAAAAATGTTTTCTTAGTGATATTATATCTGATGAATCAGATGGTACCTTAGATCATCACAAATTTATGGCTTTGTGATTGCTAGCTTTTCTATGGCCATGTTCTCTACCACTCTCCATCAGAACATGATGGTTATATTTCTCTTCCATATCCATATTTTCACCTATGTGGAAACCCAGTGATTAGTTTATTTGGGTAACCGTTACGTTTCATAATTTTGTTTTTTTAGATTGGTTTTGGTATTCCTTTTTACAATGTGGGTTTCTATTAAAGAAACTTTCTAGTAGTAAACCATTTATAACCCCGACGAATTTCGAGGGCGAAATTCATTTTAAGGGGGGTAGAATGTAACACCCTGAGATTTTATGAAAAATATTCTTTTTAATTTCATTAATGTCTTGTGTTATAGGCTACACCAAAAGTAGCATTCACAACACACATCTCTGACCTGGCTTGAATTACATGCAATCGTGACCTTCCACGATAGCATGTGTTGTACGCAACACCAAGTTTCGCTAAACAACGATATGCTATTAAGATATTATTAAAACTAGCCGTTATGAATAGTAATAACCACTTTTTGAAATTCTGTAAATTTTATTTTTCAAAATGGACTTCATTTATGGATTCAGAATATCGAAATTAGCTTAGGGTGAAATTTTGGTGATTTTCGGATAACTTTCATATTTTGATGAATAGTGAAAATTACTAAATTTTAATTAAAAACAACTTTTTCAATCGAAATAAATAATAGTGATAAATTATTAATTTCAGTGGTTTTAAAGTATATTTAGAATATATTTTTACAATTTAATACAATGTTGGTCATTGGATGTAATTTCACATTTAAACCAGACATAAACAAGTGTCAATCTTTTAGTAGTTATTATCTTTTAAAAACACGCTATTTGTTTTGACGACGGAAATTAATTTTTAAATTAATTAATGAAAGTGATATGTTTTGAATTTGGTAAAATAGAAATCATTTTTGAGTTCATAATATAAAATATAGCTTAGGCCGAATTTTAGGTATTTTTCTGAAAACTTTCAATTTTTGATGAATAGTGAAACCACTAAGTGGTAGTTTAAAAAACTGAATTTTTCATAAAACATAATTTTACCGCTTCTGTGAGTGGAATTTCAAAAATCCAAGAGACATGGTTGATGTCAGTAAGTAAAATGTGGTTCAATGAGATGAAAATAATTTTTGGTGAATAGTAAATTTTTACATTTATTTACCACGGTTAAAAGTAAATAGGGTAATTAAGGGTAAAAATGATATTATTATTACCCTAAAACATGTCCTAATTCTATTGGATAAGTGTAATTCGACCAAAAACAAGCTTAGGAATAAAATATGACCATTTAGGCCCACTTGGATTAGATTAGGACATTTATTATTATTTAATTCAAAGAAGAGTTAAAAGAGTTAAAATCAAAGTTTATTTACTGAAACATTTTTAATATAGGGTTATACATAAGATAAATTCGATTGTAAATATTCATTAGAAATCTAAAAAGATTTCCTACATAATGTTATTTTATTTGTAATTTTTAGACATCAAATAATTTAATTTATTTATGACACAAAGATGATGCAGTAATTATCTTATTAATGAAATATTGACATAATTGATGTTATAAATACCAAAATAAATGTAATTTAATACTTTTTATGCATTCCACTAATTTTATAGGTTAATATGACATGTTATTATTGATTTAATTAATTTTTTTTGAACTTATCATTCTGTTATGATTTTCACAAAAATCAATTACTAAATAGTGTCAAAATTGACATAAAATAGTTTTCAAAACAAATATTATTTTATTAATTGTTATTTTATTCCTAAAAATCTAAGGTTCGGACAAATGACTTAGATAATGTTATATATATTAATAATAAACAACTTGGGGTTCGTTTGGCTTCTTATAATATGTTTATTAACCTTATAGTGTAAGAACACAAAAAGACACGGTAAAAGTAAAATTATTTAAATTAATGTTAAATCTAAATGATAAGGTTAAAATAGGAACCTAAACTTGTCTAAATTCTATTTAATGAGAGGGTTTCGACCCATACCCACCTTATCCTCGAAATAAATCAATTTGGAGCTATTTAAAACCGAACTTGACTTTATAATAAAATAATATGTTTAGTTATTCCAAAGGTGCCCCTCTCCTCCCTTATAAAAGGGCACCTCCTCCCTCTCTTCCTCACACAACTTTGAGCCTTCAAGCTCGGCCAACCCCTACCCAATTTTCTTCTCCACTTCCCTAGAAACATCCTAGAGGTTCTGGTCTTCCTAAAAGACCAATTTTAGGGCCCTAAGAGGAGGTCTCAAAGAGGCGCTTCAAAGAAGAGGTAATTTCCGTTACCAATTCTTTCACCTTTATTTCTTCTTCCACTTCTTCTTCTTAGGTTGTTTCATTATGAAGTAATAACATCAGTATCACTCATATACTGATATGTTATTATAATTATGAAACAATCCTATTTCACCATCTATCTATCCTACGTAAAACGAAATCACCATGCGTGCGTATGTACGGAATACCGTCTCCACGCCGTGGTGTAATCAATTTTCCACCACCACCTTACATGGATGGGTATAATGGTGTAAAGAATAACTATACATAGTTATTAGAACATCATATTGAATCTGATATATTGTATCATCCACTCCAATTCAATTAAATAACCATGGGAACGATATCATCGCTTGTGCGTACGTACGGACTACCGTCTCCACGACGCGATGAGATTCATTCTCCACTTTAACCATTCATGAATGATTTTAAATTATATATAATAAGTAATCATGAAATATATTACATAATAATGATACTGTATTTATGTGTATATATATGTATGTCATCTACATAATTCCATTCAACTCAATAAGGAAAAGAAAACAGCGTTCATGCGTGCGTACGGCCTACCGTCTCCATGAACGGTGTATTTCTTTCCATTTAATGATTTATTATATATATGTATATTATGAATATATATATATATATATATCATGTTTTATATTCTTTAATTAAGTAATCATGATCTAAGTAATCATATGAATAATTACAAGTCAAAACACGGACGACAAATGAAACAATTTTACCCAAAACGCTCTTTAACATGGAATTTTCAAACGAACGGGTAATATAAAGTCATAAGTGAACCATATATGATATCATAACAATGAATATGATTCTGTAATAAGTCAATTACATTATTTAAATCATTATACAGGAGGTTTGGACACTTACGAAGCAAATCGGACCTAAGGTAAGGGAAATATCACAATCTCATTTTTATCCAAGATTGTTTATACTTTAGTATTTACTGGGGTGTATTTTATAATCCACATCCATGTTTCCAAAATATGTAATATTATTTCCATCCTCCTACAATTGTTTAAATCAAATTTTACCCTTCGGTGAGTTTTTAGTAAATGATATGAAAGGAAACTTTTTTCATTTTTCATACGAGGTACTTTTTGACTTTTTCGACAAAAGTACGAAGAATGTTTTTTTAACTTATACGGAACAAACAGATTTTTACGGTTTTATAAAGCCTTATTTTCATGAATCTTCCTCCAAAAGATTTCATGACTATTTTCAATAAAATCTCTTTCTTTTAAAATTGCATGACGTTTTGTGAAAAGAAATTGATTTTGAACAAAAAAGGATATTTTCCTCAAGAATTCATTTCAAGTGTTTTATCAAAATTATTTTCCATCTAAGATAACATAGGGTACTGTTTCTATCCCTATTATTACATTGATTTGGTTATGTTGTGATGGAATTATTTTTAAGAATTCCTTTATCTTATATGAATTGTTTTATGATGTCACAATGTTTACGAATCCCATTTTTACTACATGGGTTATGAAATGATGTATGATTTATGATTTTGTGGCACACATAAGAATGTTATCATTATGAGATGGGTGGGACCTATATCTCCCTCTAATTCATTGGGTAAAGATTTCATATCTCATGAGATAGACATGGCTAGAATGGTAGGTTATACCGGTTCAGTGAAACAGGACTGAAACAAGGGTGACTCGGTTCAGAAATGGACTTTGTCCACTAAGATAGTCTTGGCAATGAGTCTTGACTAATAAGATATGATTCTATATGATTATGTGTGTATGCCACAAAGTTTCATGTTTTATGTTATGATTATTGTGATTACATTTCACTGCCATGTTTTATCCCATGTTATGAAATTATGATATCTTTTGCAGGTTAAAATTTCCAAAAGTTATGTTCTTATTAATATGAAGTGATTGATATTTCTTTTGTTTACCCTTACTGAGCATTTGAGCTCACCCTTTTATGTTTTATTTTCCCCAGGATATAAAGAAAGGTTTTAGGTAAGAAAGGGAAGATCTTTATGGGAGATGTTGAAGATCTTTCACCAGGATTAGAAGATTATATTCCGAGTTTCCAAAGACACGTAACTATTACGATCCTTGTGTGTGTGTTTTTGTTATGTACTAAGTATTCCACAAATGTAATTTAATGTCAATGTACGTCAAGCTTCGGGTCTCTACATTTATACTGCACACATACATTTTATTCCAAGGGTCAATGAGATTATCTTCTTAAACATAGATGGGACAAATCATGTATTGTCCTTTATATTAATGTCACTCCAATCCTATAAAAATTAACATAGAAACGTCAAAATCTGTAGAAACAAAATATTTTTTTATCATGGATCATGGTATGTGAGTCATGAAACACATTAATTATATTCTAAATTATAGGGAAATATACATATGTTAATAGATTAAAACAACCAAAGACAAATATGATATGAAATGTTTTTATTAGCAGTTCTATCCTCATTACCTCTCATATTAAAGATTACAATGTGATAATAACATAAAAATGTATTAATTACAATGATAACCTGACACCTAATAGTAAACCATTAACTATGTCTCATCAGGATGAAGTATCTAGACAACAAGAAATATCTTGAAGAATATATACATGGAATTATTTGATTGTCATTAGGTTAAGGAACAATTATAACATAATAGTGTGATGAGTACTATATGGATATTAATATATATAGTTACACATAATTAAAATACAATATGCGTTAATATTTGTATCAAATAATATATGATTTTGTATTTAAATGAACAAAAAATCATGGTTCGATAGAAGAAACTCTGACTATGGGATACCTTTAGAACCAAGTGATATATGAAATGAATGATAGAAATTAGATGGATTAACATAACCATGACCATTTGAGTCCATATTTATATATATATCATCAACTATATGTCACATGGATCATTGGGTGAAAGGAAAGTGTGTCTATGTATAGGTAAAATCACTACACTGTCATGCGGATAATGGAATGCTGGTAACCCATTTTTAAAAATTGTTTTATGAATAAAATTAATAAAATGTATTGATGCCACCATGTACCTAGACGAAGGTCATGGAGTACCTGATGGTCATCCTGGGACACCTCGACTAGACCACAATTGGGTACATAATACAAGTACACTAGTTACCAGGTGGTATGTACTATATTTTGTGGGAGATTCCATCCCCTTCCATTATTCCCCCAATGTTATAAAATTTCACTAAAAATTAATTTTTTTAATACCTATTAGACACATCACAATATATTGAAATAAATTGTTAATCTCAAATTTTAAATTATCCACAACTCTATAGTCTTAAATTATTCATGACGATAGGTGCCAATAAAAAATCTATACCACACAAATTCTCGTACATATGATGTATCTAAAACATCTGAACATACTATTATTTATCCTCTAGAATCGGATTTTCAAACCCAATAATGAATATAATTTATATAATATCACTATTTCCATGCACCAAATATAAAAAAAATTCTTTAAAGACATCCACTTCAATCCATAAAATTGAACACCCATTTCTGAAAAGCTGTTCAAGATGAAAATTCAGCGTAACTTTATGATTTTATATGTGAAAAGTACTAGTGAAACCGTATTTTCCAAACAATATTAAAAAAAAATTATCTACAAAATGTTGTTCCATAAACACATTTCATCATTAGATATTAACACCAACAACTCCATGATAAAATTTTACTACCTACACTAGAATTCCACTCACCTAAAAGTGAGATACACTGACTAATAATCAATTTAAAAAGTATATTGTTCATGTAATCTATCCCAGATCACTATCATTACACAAATATTATCTACACAAACACCATTCATCAAATTAATTAGTGTATCAATCAATAATAGAAATTATTTCACTCAAATGAACTTGATGAGTTCTTTAATCTATCATTCTTCAAGAACTAGATCTTTCTCACTTAAACTATAAACAAAACAATAACAAAATTTATATCTTCCAAAATCTATTTATATTTCCCAAATTAATATATATTATACATAACTCACCCAAGTAATGGGTTATAACCTAATGTCTGATATCCCATAAAGATCAATACATTTTACTGTATATGTAATATATCATACATTCATTCACTAAAAACAATACTATAATGTATAAATACACTATGGTGATTTATATAACTATTATTCATTAACACCAAATCATTCATTATTTCAAGAACTAATCTATAACAATTTGTAAATCCCCACGAAATAATAACTAGTTTACTGACATTTCTTATTTTTAGATAACAACCACGTTAGATTACCATGTTTTATATCCAGCTAGTTACCAATTGTACTAACTAAATGTAATTTATGTAATTACTCAAAATTGATTATGTGAAATTTCAACTAGAACCATTATAGTTTTACATGACATGTGTACCAATATGTTCACTAATGATTATTCCAAAACTGGGGACACACCAATGAATAATTATTGGTGTACACCCCACTACATGTTTTCGATAATATTTTGTTACACATAATGTTTCTCAGATTCCATCAATAAAAAATCATCATTTCTCATGATCAATTCTCATTCAATCCCAAAATTCATGTCCCATTAATCTTAGTAGGGATTTATGAATTTTTATTTTTATATAATAATTCTTCTTATCACACCATTATTTGATCACCATAACACCCAGTATTTTTAGTTAATTGAAAATGTTTCCTAATTCAATAATTTTCTTATGAATCACATTCAATTTTTCACAATTCATTCTACCTTGTACAATTTTTTGTCCCAACATTTTTATTATTTTCCATCCTCAAATTTGTAAGGGGAACAGATCTAATTTCCCAGTAAATATTTATAGACTCCTAATCCTTTATAGTCGTATCGACATCACACAACATTTGACAACCCCCAAGAGGATTCACTCATTATAATACTTGAGATGACGACTTTAACTTATCAATGAAAATAATGACCCCTTGGTTGGTTTTTGATAATTCCAGATATATTTCATTTCTTAGTGTGATTGTATTCCCAAGTATGAACCTATACTAAACTATACGTGATAGTCATAACATAACCACATGATGCTGGGAAACATAAGGGTACAAGACTCCGTTGTAACTCTACTAAAACATCTCTAATTACACAATTAATATGTTTATCAATAAACATGATAAACGGCGAAGTTTAGTGAAACTACAATATGGGAGGCCTAACATGAAATGAGTATTACCTACCCCTACTAATCATGAGTTCACCATGGGCGTCACTTGTTACTCACTTTATCAATTCTAGGTAAAATTAATACTTGGAGAACCATTCTTCTAATACCCAATTTAATTATCTAATTTTGACCCATTCCATCCATAAACCAAAAATCACTCTATACTACCATATCATATGCCTTGATTCATACCCTCACAAGTTTCACATTCTTATTCCAAGGATCACCTTCCCACTCAACTAACCATGCATCATTTTAATAAAACACACGACCTTTATGAGGATACAAATGCACCTTAATTCTTAACTTACAAAATGAATTACACATTCTATAAATAACCAAATTATCACATGTCACCAATGTTTCATCCATACATATTAATAATCTAACAATGATCTAACAATATTTAGTATATTTATTATCTATTCCTCATATATTTTACAAAACTCTCATAATATTTAGTATGTGTAGTGAGAAAAAACTACTCCACTTAGAAAAAATAACGACTACCATCCAAAGTGTACTGTCTAACCTAGTTACTTAATACCCAATTCAAACCATTTATAATTTCTTATAGATACCACTGGTCAATACATATTCAAAATCATCACTCTCATGGTGTTCCACCCTTCCTATGTTATCCCATCCTTATTCTAAACTATAACTATTGAGCAACCACAAATATATCTAATAAAATGTAAGGTATCAAATATCTGAACCCACCCAATATAGGGTTATGGTAATTATACTATAACCTAACTATAACATCATAATATCAAAGTTGAAATAGAAACGAAACCCCTAAAACTTTCTCCAGTTAATTAATTTCCCCAAAACTATGTATCCAATAAGATCTTAATAAGTTATTACTGATGTTTTAATTATCCAAACCCTTTACAAAACAATTATTTTCGTTTAAAAACAATTTTAAATTCCAAAACCATTTTAAAATCACTTTTATCCATGAACATTTCATGCTATCCTACTCAAAAAGTATGATGCATGCATTCCCACCTCTTTCCAACATAGTCCAAGAGCAAAATAAAAAAAAACCATCAAAATGTATTGAACAAGATTTATTCCATAAAAACAAAAAAAACCCAATCCCATCAGTCAAGTTACAAATAATATTCATAGTAAAAGTGTTCATGAACCATAATTGTGGTTTCTATTACATTTTTAGGCTATTCCAATATCATTTTAACATATTAACATGTAATAAAATAAATAAATAATTCTCTGGTACAACTTGTAACTCCATAGTCCGAGTCATCCAACATAGTGAATGATTTAGGTTATGCAATTTAATCTCAAGGAAGCTTCTTCAAATATCATTTGTTTTTGACTGGTGGTGGGATTATATTATCAATTTTTGGTTAGGTATACTGGAAATATCCTATAATTTAATGAATAATAAATTATAAATACATCAACTATTTTGAAATATAAGAGTAATCATAAGAATTTTAGTTAAAATAAAAACTATAATAAATTAACAAACACCAATAATATTTATGATAAACTATATTGGTGATACTTCACATACATCCTAATAAAATCAACCTATGGGATGATTATATAAAAAATGCAACAAAACATTAATTTTTGATAGCGACTCATATATAAAAACCTGAGGCTCTCTTTAGTATTATCCTTAAACCTATCAAGGAAGATCCAACCTAATCAACTATAGAGCATGTTCTCTAACCTATTGTTCAGACATATGGAATGTACATTCACCTTGGTAAACATGTAGGGAATGAGAATAAACTCTATAGGCCACCCCCAATTATTACCCTAATATATTCCATAATATATTATTCTATACATATGAAAAAAATGAAAGCATGTTGTGTGTATGTAATCATGTGATAACGAGGCCACCAAGACCCTTGACTGCAATTGGTTCATTCAAAAAAATTTATGCATTAATATTATATTAATATATACAAATACCTAGAAATTATTCTTAGTAAAACAAATCTTATATGACCAAATACATGATAAAAGTCATCTTATAAAAGAAGTTTTAACAAGAAATATACTAATAATGAGTGTTGTTATATAAATGGCATGTCCAATCATCATTCTAGGAAGTTGTCCCTATATAAAACCAGCCTAAAAAAATAAAATCACCCAAAATATATCCCCATATACAAAAAGTCTAAAAAATCAATATGAATAAATATCCTAGAAACCACCCTCAGCCTAGCCCTCAATCCCCATGTATTTAAACCTTTATTAAAGTATCATTATTATCTATTAATAATTTGTATCATTTCTAGGTCTAGATAATAAATTATATATTATATTGAATGAAAAACACCTATCATAGCTCCTTACTAGTATCCTATACATCTAGTCCATTTCTTTCCTAAATCCAAAACCATTGTTTAGTTGTCCTTGAAAATTCCCTCCATTACCAAGGAACAAAAAATGATAAACTAAATACATCTTTCATCCCATATAATATAATGGTAACCACTCATTCATTTACAATGATCCCACCCTTGATATTAACCTTTCAACATCAACTCATTCCCTTCACCTCTATAGTGATTGCATAGTCTGTAAACGAACCCTATTTCATCTCAAAATAGCTAAGAAAGTCTAAGTCTAAATAATAATTATTTTAAACTACTTCAAGAGGGGGTATAATATATAGGGACATTAATAATACCAAACCATTCACTTTGGGACATTTAATAACCCATTACCAAACCCATCATCAACCTACCCAATGTTGTGTACTAATCCATTTCCAATAATATATATTGGGACTAACATCAAAACCCATGAATTAATACCAATAATATATCTACAGGAAATTCGATAACTAGAAATGATTACAATTTTATCCCTCCCTCTATGATGGTGACCTTAGGACAACTAATAATCTATGCTCAACCAACTAAAAAACCCATAGATGGCCTCCTTAAAAAGACACATAAAATCCTTAAAAGCGTTATCCCACACAAATAGTATTGCAGAATTATATTTTCTCTTAAAGAGGATTTCAAAATAATCTAAAATGATCGTGATACTAATCAAACAGAATTTCAAAGATAGATAAACCATTTACACTTACCAAAGATAATCCTTCATAGGACACTTTCCATTTATCCTAAACCTAATGAAATTTCCGGTTTAAATAATACAAAAATTGGTTCTCATGTCTATTTGTAATTGAGTTGATAAGGAATCCATAATGAATCAAAACATAGATCAAAACAATAGTTCTGCTCTTTTGTTACTCTATCTAAGTTGTATTATAATTTCAAAAACTCTCAGTCTCAATTCAAGTAACCCTAAACTAAACCATATGCATTCAAACAACAAAAAACATATTCATGAAATATATTTATTTATATTAATTATACAATCTAAAATTATGTATTTGTTGTTATCTTATTTAGTATCATGAGAAAATACACATTAATTCACCCAGAATTATTTAAATTAATAAAAATGGAAATTATTGGGGTTTCAAAAAGAAAAAAATAGAATCAAAAAAATTATAGAAAATAAAGATATAACTTTGGATTCAATCATATGATTTTATTTCTATAGGTATATCATTGATAATATATCTAATATAACCAAATGAGAAAGGATAATTGAAACGTGGATGTGGTGGAACCCCTCTTTTCATGTGGTTGGATTTAAAGGGTGGAGGAGAGGGGGAATACCCCCCTCTTAATGAAAATATGAAACTATTTTTTTTGAATAACTTATAGAGGAAATTGTGTATCTGGTGGTCATATCTATGAACCATCCATTGGAAAACCATTGGGTACTATGTATAAGCCACTAAGGTTTGTATTCTAATCGATTATATCTTCAGTTAGATTCAAACCCTTCCATTATTTACACTAACTTCTAAGATTACAATAAAAATTCTAAAATTATATTAAACCACCCATTATAGGTAACATAATCCCCTAAAATAAATTTTGAATATAAATGTTTAATTTTCCCCCACTACATATTCATATGAGTTATATTTTCCTTGGTATTAGTACAAAATAACAGCATGATTTATTATAATATGCTTGTATGGACCTATTTACCAAAATTAAGGGGTAATGGTTGTTTAAATATATATATATATATATATCATAGTCGACAATTACATCATTATTGGTGAAATTATACACCATAAATGAAGATATATCATATCTTCCTCTTTTTTAATTATCACCATTACTGATATTCATGATTCATAAGCTATGATATCCGGCATACACAGTTACATAAAAATATAAATCATTTTGATTATATCTCAAGAAAATAACTTTCAATATAATTTCATATGAAATATATTTTTTTCAATGATAATTTCTAAAACATGTATTAATTTTTTGAATTATTAAATCTAAAAATAATGAGCCTCACACACAAAACCTATAACCATTGGCGACATATTCCTATCATTCTATATGATTTTCCTCAAAGCTAAACAATTTTTTATATATTTAGTATTCTTTTATTTCACCTCGTCCTAAATAACATAAAAAACAATAATAATAAAAAATAAATTTTTTCTATAATAATTATTTTCCAAACAAAATTATAAATATAATAAAATATAATTATTATTTTTTTATATACTAAATTCAAAAAAAACATCTACATATCAAAATATAGTAATTAACCTCAAAATATGACATTTTTGGAGGATATTAATAATAAATTACATGATTAAAATACATAAAAATATATATCAATGACAAAACTTAAAAATACCACATTCCCTAGAAATATATTGCTTCATAATTTTTAATATTATATCAATTTTATTCAAAATAAATATATACATAAATTTGTTACATAATAATTAAAAAATTAAAAATCTTTTAAACTAAAATAACTGGTTTAAAATAAATTTATAAGAAATTTTGGGCTGAAAATTTTGGAGATAAATTCATATCTATAATAATGTATGTTAGATGAAGATTTAAGAAAAATATATTCTCGATGCTACTGAAACAAGCGGCTAAGTATAACCCAAAACAAAAACAATGTGTGGATGGTTAAAATTTAAATAATGAAATAAATTCCATAGTTTCTGGGAACTTATTAAAAAACAAATGAAATTCACCATGAGTAGAGGATTTAGATATATAAACTTTAAATTTTATATCCTCTGTATGTTTTCTCTCGGTTAAAGGGATATCATTCATGTAATATCATCACTTAAAGAATAATAAAAATTAAACCAACTATAATAAATATTAAGTATTATTTGGTTCATTCCCTATATGAATACAACTTCCAATATATAACAACGAATCACTATAGTTATAAAAAAATTACTATATCAATCAATTATTATAAAGATATATAAAGAGACACACACTCTAAAGACATGATTCCATTCATCTTCATTTGTATAATCTCCCCTAAATAAAAAATAATAAATCTTTAATTATATAAATCACTATCATGAATACAATTATACACCAATAACTTGTTAGTGAGGAAACAACACTCATCCTTAGCCCAAGTGATTTGGTAACATCCTTGTTAATTTATATTGAAGATAAATACCTTCCTCTTTAAGATTCACTATCATCAAGCCTTTTTATTCCCTTTCCCCTCAAAATAAAATTTCTCAATTTACTCTATATCATGAATGTAACCTCTTATATTATCTCTCATAGAGGAATTAAATTCTTTCATATCTCCTAATAATGTCCCATGTGGGTTTTATCCATGAATTATTCATGTAAAAATATGTTTTATTAAGATATTATGTCATCAATACATCTCTTCCTCATATCTACCATGATAGTTTAATTTTATATCCTTCATTTTGTATAGGGAAATACCCACAAAATTATTCCAACAAATTTGAGTATAAAAACCCCATTACGGTTTAAATCATTTTAATGAATAAAATTAGTGAAAATAAACATTAATATATGATTTAATAGAAACCATATTCTTTTATAACTATGCATAACATGTTATTATAAATTCATATATAATTATGAAATCTTTTTTTTTATCAAATAACATTCCACCATGAATAAATACTCAGATCTACAAAATTTTCTTATTTAAATTATTTATCCAATATGATTTTTTTATTTGAAATGTCCACATGGTAATGAAATACAATGCGTGCTCTCAATATTCCCCTAAATATGATTACCATAATATAGTGTTATAATTATATTCTATAATTTCCATAGACATGATTTATTAACATTAAAATCACAATGGGATATTTACATTAATGCTTTATTATTTTACCTCAATTTATATTTTTTTTCAAAAAAAATACACAGTAACTAAAACACCATTGAAATTTGATAATTGGGCATGACTGTGAGATCCAGACTCTTCAGAAAAAATATTCCCTACATTTATTAAAAATCATTCCCCAAAATATGATAAAACATATTTTATATAGCCAGAAAATACATCATTTCATTACTCACAGAAATACTATTTGGAAAAACATATTATCTTGATCCATCATGGATAACATCCATCACTCTAAAATTCCTCCCACAATATAATTCAGGAACTATTTCTGTGATTTTCATAGGCCACTAGTTTTTCCATTATAAAAAATTTAATTACATGTCCACTTTTAAAAAAATATCTACCTTAATGAAAAATTAGTTATTCATGTAAATTTATCGAATCTCAACTCAAAATAAAACACCTACCATTATGGTTAAATATATAAATACATTTTTATTTTACACTATAGTGTAAAAACAATTATCATTACTAAAACATATCTATCTTATTCCAAAACTTCTCTAGGACACCGTCTATGCATTTGAATATATTTAACAATTAAATAAATGAGTATTTTATAAACATAAGGGACTATAACCATCATACATCTCCTCATATCATCATTATGAAAATACTGTATTCTTCATTTGTTTATTTTTATTGGTTAAAACAAAATCCAACCTACCAAAATACAATGGTTCAAACAATACCCACCTTTTTATTTCATTTGAAACACTGAAATAAATCTATAATATATGTTATAAATCAATTCCCCTACCCCATTAATTATAGATTTCTAGTTTTTCTTCTCTCCCTAAAAAGTAAAATTTGAATACTTCATTTTATTCAATATTTTTTTTTATAAAATTCAACTCATGGAATTTGGATGACTAATGATTATTCATAAAAATCACTAATATTACATGATAAGGGTCTCTATGTATATATTTTTGATATCCTTGAATATAATTCAATAAATAAAGTGAAAAAATTTACCTCAATCCTTAAGGTAATTATCTCTTATCATGATACCATCTCAAAATGTAACATATTTTTACGAATCAAAATTTTAAACAATTTGTGACATAATGAAATCAATTTCTTTATATTTATTTTGTTTTAGTTAATTTTTGAAATTAAATAAAACTTTCCCCTTGCATGTGATGGTACACAATAATAATATTTTTTTATATAGTGGATTATTTTCATTTTCAATTTTTCTCTAGATTGTATCTCTATCTGAAACTCTATACATACTATATAAAAATCATTAATAATATGTAAAATAGTGAGGGAGGTATTATTAAATTCCTAATGTATGTGAAGATGGTGTAACTTTTCTGGTCTAATAATTTTCAATTATAATATTCAATAATTTCATTAAATATCATCCTAATTTTAGTTATTTTCTAAATGATGCGGAGAAGATATACTTTAACTTATTTTATTAATAAATAGGATTGTAAATTTGTAAATCTATGATACATGATGGTTATGATGCTTCATGTTTTGTGCGGATTCTCCTTGATGACTATTCTGATAGAGAAAATTCACCTCTCATAGAAATACTCCTAATAATTCTTATATATAAGTAGACATAATTATGCTCATACCTAAAAAAACAATATAATATGTTTAATTGATAAGGGATTGTATTTGGATATATTTTTCTATCAGTGATTTCAAAACTATTTTTTCCCTTTACTACCAAGACAGATTTTACTATATATATTTTTGATATTGTATGTGAGTATGATATACAATATAATACCAAATGTAGGATCGAATGAGATTCTCAAATACAAGAGGGGAGGGGGTGAATTGTATACATTAAAAATTCTTTTGTATCCTTTAATGATAGTAATGTTTAACAAGGTTAAACCAGATAATTATCAAAGCCTATAAATTCTAATAACTAGCTTGATTCCGAAAAAGTGATTCCTAAAATGAAACTTAACAAAAGATTACAACAACTAAGATTATAATTTAAAGCCTATAGAATCCAACTAAATTAGAGTACAAGTATGAGGAAGTATTAGAAAGTTAAACATTCCTCAACAACACAACTGCAGTGGAAAACCTGAAACAAAAACAAGTAACAAGAAAAAAATCTTTTAACCAAAAGAGAAGGGTTTCCAAAAACCTTGGATAATGGTCCCTTGATTTATACATTCAAGAATGTTTGTCTTACCCACACCAGGGTAATCCCTCGTTATGAAGATTGGAGTCTGTCTTGCTCTCCCCACAAGCTCTCAACTATCAGGTAGTCGAAAACTTTGTCTTCCTATCCCCAGAAGCCCTCGATTGTACACAGTAACAATCAGAGTTGCACGAAGCAAGTCTGCATGAAGAAAAGTTTGAAAAAGCAGTTCAAAATTTCTTTATGAAGCTTGAGAGTTTATAAGAGCCTCTCTCTCTAGAAATCAATTCAACAACATGTATGCAAAGATTTCAAAAATGTTGTCAAGTGTGTGTTGAGCCCTTTCAAATGATCCCCTATTTATAGGAACAACTCCAATGGTCGGATACCTCCTTCAACGGTCATATTATTACATTAATTTGGTGGGACATGTACATGTGTAACTCACATAGTGGTTAGTGATTAACTGAAATCATGACATATTTTTATTACTAAACAAGTGTAAGAAAAACCAAAATCTGATATTCAGAATATAAGGTTGGGAGTCTAACCAAAAATGAATTTGGAGTCTATAATACAAGGATATTCGGATTCTGTTTTCTTGGAATTCAGAACCAGAATTCTATAGAATTTCAGAGTTTGAATTTCAAGGAAATTTGGAATCTAGATTTTCCAAAATTCGGAACCAGAAATTACAATGTTCGGAGTCAGAGTTAATGAGAATTTGGAGTCAGAACTCATTGGAGTTCGGAGTCTGTATTCAGAGAACTCAGAGTCAGAACATAGAAAAATTCGTAACCAGAATTCATAATTAGAATTCGGAGTCAGAACATAGAGGAGTTTTTAACCAGAATTCTGATTTAGAATTCGGAGTCAGAACACAGAAGAATTCGTATCCAGAATTTGGAGAAAGAACTCAGAAGAGTTCCTAACCAGAATTCTGAGAATTCTAATCCTAACACAGAATGTTTTATATTTAGGTAATTAAGGGATTCCGATTTTTTGGTTTCAATATGAGTTTTACACTAAGAAAAGTTATGATATGGATAATAAAATCTAGGTAAGGGTGAATTTCCTGGGGGAAGGAAGTTTTATTTAAGGAAGTAAAATGAGGGGTAAAAAGATTTTTGCCTTGAAATAAGGTGTTTTTTATTTTCAAAACAAAAGGGAAGTGGTAAAGTCATAAGGAAACCTTAATTACTCAACAATCCCCCCTTTGATAGAAGGAATGTAAAATTCATAAGGAAAACCTTATTGACTAAACAATCTTTCCCTTTTTGGAAAGTACAAACATCATTACGAAAAAGAATATAAGGACTTAGAAAATCATTTATTGACATGGAAAATAAAACTTATCTCCCTTTTCACATTGGAAAAGATGAATACAACTAAATCCCCCTTAGGATTTGGATCTCTAAGGATCGTATTCTAGATTTCTGGAATGGGATTTTCAATATCTAGGGTATAGAAATCATCGTAATGGGTACTCCCCCATAAATAAACACCCCATTACTTAGAGATATATCTTATTTTACTTAGAAATCATTTTCCTTATCACTTTAAGAATTCTTTTTCCTTCTCCCCCATTGTGATTTTCAAAAATAGTTTGAGGGAATGGAAGAAAATATTGTACCTAAAATATTAGTATAAGGAACCAAAAAAACAAGCAACCACCATTTCATTATGATTAGAAGGATTAGTAAAAGGAAAAAAATACAACCAAAGGTCGAATTAGGTTTATTTTGTTCCTTTTTCCTTGGGTATCAACTTCTTCATGATTTTCTTTAGCTTTTTTAGCTCTTTCTAATCCTCCACAACTTTCTTTTCTAAGGCTGTGATTCTATCCTCTTGAGCCATAAGGGCCTCTTCCTGAGCCTTTAACAAGTCATCTTGCTTCAAAAGCTATTCTTCCTTCACGGTCTGGAGATCCCCCTATAATTTCAAATTTTGTATAAGGTAAATAATCTTACCATTCATATAGTTTACATCATTAATCCAAACATTCGGCTCAAGAGTTAGCTCTTTATCAAAGCTATCTGTAAGACCCTTGATTTTGGCATCTTCAGTATCAAAAGATTCTTTGAAATCTTCTTTAAACTGATCAAACTCTCCCAGATCATGAACAATCTTCTTTGAACAAATGGTCATTTTCCTGCAGGATTATATGTGAGCCTCATAGTTGATAAGAAAATTCTTGTAATCGACCTCAATCATCACACATCTATCCATCACCATAGATAGAGAGTCTGATTTCTGATTCATGGTGTGCTGAAGCATTTTCCATCTGGAATCGATTGTACGGAATATTAGAATGGTATCCATAATCTTATTAAGGGACTGAACAATAAAATCATTCCCTAATGATGATGAATTCGAATATGATATTTTTATTGGAGATGGTTCTTCCACTAGATCTCCTAGATTCCTCTTAGAGTATCTTCCAACTTCTTTCTTCCTAAAAATATCTTCGGTTTGAGTATCGACAACCACTGATTTTCCTTTGTTGATTTTCAGAATAACCTCTTCATCTGGAGACTCATGCTCACTTTCGGAAAATATTACAATTTTATCTTCAACAACTTTTTCTTTCTCAGCTCCAATATCAATGTCTATAGGATGTTTGAAGTGATGATTGTGACTCTTTTCCTCAGACAATTTGATTACATCCTCTTCACCCTTCTCATCATCTCCTTGTGTAACAATTTTTGAAAATCAATATTGAGAAGTCCGGAGTGAAAAATTTTCAGAAGCACATTCCTTTTCCTGAATGTCTTCTACTTGCTATAACATATCAGCAGTCTTTTAAGAGCTTTGAGCTTCTTGAACTTCTTCCATAGCTTCCTTCTCAACTTCCTTGACTTGTGGTTTTGTTAGTGACATAAACCTCTTTCCCGAAGTCTTAGGAAATTGTTCAACTAAAAAGGTTTTTGGTACGGGAATTTTTTCGGACACTACTTCTGTAGCATTTAAATGGGATTGCACAATCTCTACCTCTATCATCTTCTTTTGAATCATTTTATCTTTCTTGCTTCTAAAGATCCCCAGCACCTGATTCTTTCAAGGCCTTATCCTTAGTAGGATCCAAACCAAACTGTGGCTTCCCTACTTTTTTATTTTTCTTATCCTCCCTCTATTTTTCTACGACTTCATCTGGGTAGGCCTTCTGCTTCTTTGGTTTGGGAGGTGCAGATTGAGGTTCTTTAGCCTTATGGGGTTTTTCCTATACTTCAACATCCTTCATCTTTCTTTTCATTCCAGTCTTCTTTGATGGTTCATCTTTTTCAACATTTTTTGTAATGGATTCTTCCTCTTCTACTGGAAGATCATAAAATTCTCATGTCTCCTTGGAGAAACCAATCATCATTCTCTTGAGGGTGTCATCACTGATCAAAATCACCTTGCAATTCTTCTTCTTGGAACTGCAAGGGATGTTGAAAGATTTGAGGCACCAAACTATCAGATTGGAAAGAATGGTAGGATACATTATAATCTGAGCTCTCAGATTTTCATTCATGATGTTATGTATCGTAATGAGGATGTGCTTCATGAGGTTCACCTTCCATAGGTTTACTAGAAAATCCAAAATATACATGTCACTTCTCTTAAGTGTGTCCTTAGCACCCTTCCTCGGTACGATAAGTCCCTGAACCCATAGCTGTAGAATCTAATTGTTTGTAGACAGTTGGGAAATCTTTGCTGTCTTGACATCTTTAAGCCCAAGGCATGTCATTGCCATCACCTTGATGAAGCTTCCTTGTACATATGGCAGCTTGTCGGAGAAAAATTCAGCTTCACCTTCATATGAGAGCCCCACCAAGCTCACAGCCTTGGTGTAATAGAGTTTATATGTCTTGACATAACTCTTGAAGGAGAATTTTTCCCTACCATCTTCCTTAATGAAACATGCTGACTCATAAAATTCTTTGACAACATATGGATAGACAACATCCTGAGCTTCTGTCTTATAAATAGTTACACTTTCCCATCCATTGAGTTTGATGTTCCTGTAAATAATGGAGTCATACTTGTTGAAGAAGTTTGGTTGTAACACCTCTCCCTATATATTTTACACTCTGAGATAGGATTGACAAAAGATATATCTTGAGAGGGAACTTCTTAAGACGTTCGGAATTGAGCACGTCTGAAAAGTTCGTAACGAGATTTTGTTGTGGGGAAGAGCTTCGACAGGAACAATCTTGATAAATAATGTGGGAAGACCCTCGATGGGTCCCCTTTATATAGGAGTTGAAGCATCGGTTGAACTTCCCATTTCAATCCAAAGGTTGAGAATTCTTCATATCTAATCTGACGGTTGAAATAATAGCTGCATGGAAAAAATTTGGATGAATCTAATCTATTGATGTTTAAAAAGGAAAAAATCAGATTTAATTATACTAGAATCCGAGAAATTTTAGAAAACAAAAGAAAATAACAGCAAGTAAATTGTAATTAGGAAAAAATCAAGAAAAAAATCATACCTTTCAGATTGTTAGTATGATTATTTGTAGTGAGGAATATTCTTTTTGATGAACTTTGGATTCCAAAAAAACATGAATATGAAAAAACTTTACTATGGAAATTTTAAATCCGATAATTCCATTACGAAAATTTCAGGTCCGAGGATTTTCATTACAAAAATTTCAAGTCCAAATATTTTCACTATGAAAATTTGAAAAACTATAATACGAATGTTTTCATTACGAAAAATTTTGAAATACCTAATACGAATATTTCCATTACAAAATTTTTTGAAAAACCAACTATGAAAATTTTCATTACGAAATTTTTTTAAAAACAAACTATAAAAATTTCCATTATGAAATTTTTTGAAAATCCAACTATGAAAATTTTCATTACGAATTTTTTTGAAGGACCGACTACAAAAATTTACATTGCGAAATATGCTGAAAAACTATCTACAGTAATAGATGTACTCCCCCTAAGAAACATTGTTTATTACTGTAAGGAGATTGATTAAAGAGGGAGTTAATTGAGGAAGATTACCTAACGGTTATCATTCCTAACTTATGTTTAATGTATTCAAATATATCAGGGGTAAATATTTTGGGAAAATATCAACATGTTGATCTTGCATTATGATAAATTGTAGAATGATATCTCCTTTTTTGTGTGTGATCCCTAAGAAAGTGATGCTAATATCTATGTGCTTTGCATGAGAGTGATGTGCATGGTTTTTACTAAGGGAAATGGAAATTGTGTTATAACACAAAATATGAGTCTTAGTAAAACTCATGCTATAGTCTGTGAGTGTGTGTTGCATCTACAACACTTGTGCACAACAACTTTCAGCTACTACATATTCAGCTTCAGTAGTGGAAATTGCTACAGAGTGTTGCCTCTTGCAGGACCAAGAAACTAATGAATCTCCTAAGAACTAACAAGTTCCATATGTACTCTTTCTATCCATTTTACATCCACCAAATTCAGAATCCTAAAAAAAATTAAAACAAAATTATTTCCAAAAGTATAAAACAATCTAAATCCATGGATCCCTTTAGGTAGAGAAAAATTCTCTATACATCCTTTAAAAGATATTCCTTAGGATTGGATTAATATCTTTCACATAAGCAAACTGAAAATATTAAGTATGGACAACTAGCTATCAAGTAAATTAGACTTCCTATCTTACCTCTAAAGGATGATTGATCTACTGGTTTCCTAGATTAATCAAGATCAAGTCTGTTTTAGGTACCAATGGGAGTACTTATACTTTTATTATTGTCATATCCATACATTTTGAGAAGATCTTTAATATACTAAAGTTGGGATATATAGACACCTTACGGTTATTGATAGATTTTAAAACCAAGGAAAAATGTTATCGCACCCATCATACTCATTTCAAACTCATATTTCATTAGATCAGCAAAGGAATCAGTTAAGGATTGCGGAGTTGAACTGAATATAATGTCATCAACATAAATTTGAACAATCAAAACATTTTTCTTATCTTTCATTATAAAAATGTTTTGATCTGAATTTCCCTTAACATAGTTATTTTGAAGTAAAAATCCTGTAAGTATATCATACCAAGATCTAGGTGCTTGTTTAAGTCCATATAAAGATTTGGTAAGCCTAAAAATATGATCAATATGTTTTGTGTCTTCCAATCCAGGAGATTGTTTATCAAAAACTTCCTCTTGTACATACCCATTAAGGAAAGCACATTTCACATCCATTTGAAAAAGTCGGAAATTTAAGAATGTTACAAAGTCAAGATGAATACATATAGATTCAAGTATAGCTACTAGAGCATAGGTCTTTTCATATTCTATTCCTTCTTGTTGATTATAGACTTTAGCAAAAAATATAGCTTTATTTATAAAAATGATTCCATTTTCATCACACTTATTTCTGAAGACCCATTTTACTCCAATAACGTATATTTCCTTAGGTCTTTCAACCAAGGTCCATACTTTATTCCTTTCAAGTTCACTTAGTTCATCTTGCATAGCTTTAATCAAATCATCATCACCTAAAGCTTCATCTATTAATTTTGGTTCTAATTGGGAAAGGAATGCTAGATGTTCTACTTCATTTCATAAGGAACTTCTAGTCCTTCTAGGTTTATTGACATCACCAATGATACTATCACTGGGATGATTCTTTAGAAAAAACTGATTTGGGTTTTGTAAAACATTTTCATCAACATAGGGTAGGAAATATTCTAGGGTAAATGTTTCAGTAGTGTCTTCTTCAAAATTTTCCTTATCAGAAGTATTTTCAATCAAACGATGATAATAATTTTTTGAAAACACATCTGAGGATGTAGGTTGGGGTTGTTTAAAAATAATAAGATCAGTTTCATCCAATTTTACATGTACTGTCTCTTCAACAGTACAAGTGTTTTTATTGAAAACTCTATTTGCCTTAGAGGATGTAGAGTAGCCTAAGAAAATTCTTTCATCGGATTTTTGTGAGAATTTGTATAAATTATCTTTAGTATTTAAAATGAATTCATTTCAACCAAAAACCTTAAAATAGGAAATTCTAGGTTTTCTGCCATTCCAAAACTCATAAAGAGTTTTATTACGAAAAGTTCTAATCAAGACATGATTTATAGTATAACATATAGTACTTACAGCTTCGTCCCAAAAATGTTTGGCAACACAATACTCACTCAACATGGTTCTAGTTATCTCTTGAAGAATTATATTTGTTATTTCAACAACAACATTCTATTGAGGTGTTCTGGGTGCTGAGAAGTTGTGAATAAAACCTTTTCTACTAAAAAAGTTTCACAATCTGAATTTTGAAATTCTCCTCCATGATCACTATGAATAGTTTTCAATGGATGGTTTTTCTTAGTTTTTGTCTTGGACTCTAAATCTTTTAAAATAAGAGAAGGATTTAGACTTCTTTAATAGAAAATAGACCCACTTAAATCAAGTGTAATCATCAACCAAGAAAAATACATAATACTTTCCCCCAATACTTCCAGTTTGTGTTGGACCAAAAAGATCCATATAAACTAGATTTAATGCATTAGTAGTTAAGACGTAAAAAGACTAATTTAAAACATGATTTATATTGTTATAAATATTGAAAAGGATCACAATCTTTTGATGAATCAAATCTGAGCTCTGGTAGATCCTTAACTAATCCTTTTTTAGAAATTTTGCATAAGTTCCTAAGGTTACAGTGTCCTAAACATCTATGCCATAACCAAGAATGATCTTCCATTGCACTAAGGCAAGGTATGTCATGGCTCCCAATGTCTTCTAAGTATAGTGTGTATAAATTCTCTTGCCTATTGGATTAAAGAATAGATTCTTCCTTGGAATTGTGTACTAGGAATCTGTAATTCCTAAAATTCACAAGTTATCCTTCATCACATAATGGGATTATTCTAATGAGGTTGTGTTTAATACCCTTAACAAATAAAACTTTTGAAATAAATGTTTTTCCAAGAAGAACGATATTACCTATACAATAATTTGTCCCTGATCATTATATATTAAAGTTACTTTTACTCTTTTCATTTTGATAATCCTTTCAAAATTGTTTCTATTACCAATCATATTTTAGGAACATCCATTATCCATGTTCCCCATATTTCTATTGGTAATTTCCCTATTTTTATGAAAATAAGAAAAATTAAGACTTTCAGAATCAAAACATTCTTGGATCCAGAATTATTAGGCAATAAAATTTTGGGTATCCACATTTGTTTATAAAAATAAGCTCTATGAAACCCAAGATATTGAACTTTATTCAAGGAGAAAATTTTCATCCAATTACAACCACTTTAAAATTTAGTACAGAAAGGGGCTCTAGATAGAACAAAATAGTTCTTTTGAAAATTGGTTTTAGTGAGTATAACCGGCTCCAGTAGTGTTTCCTTGAGGTCTAATTTGAGAATAAATCTTCTCAAAATATTCCTTCCTAGAGGTAAATTTTGCAAGAAGATTCTTAAGAGAAAATATTTAGGATTTCAGTCTGATGAATAAAATCCTCTCCCCAGGAATCATTTCCTTAGAGTTAGAATTTTCCTCAAAAATTTTCTATATAAAATAGCATTCTTAAGATCATTATAAAGTTCTTCCTTAAAATAATTGACATTCTAAATGTCTTTAGAATGTTTTCCTAAAATCTCTTCATTATCTCTACGATCTGTAGAAAGATCTGAAATCTCTTTTGTAAGAATTTCTTCCCTAGAATTTTCCTTCTCTTATTTCTTATAAATTTTACAATTTCTTGCTTCAAGTAACATGGAAAATATAGAAACTTATTTATATGAAGGAATTTCTTAATTTTCTATGGATAAAGTATCTTCATTAGAAGTATTATTTTTGGAATTGTAATTCTTATCCAGAAATAAATTTGTTAAAGCCACGGTAGAGCGTACCTTTTCCATAAGACATGTATTGGGGAAATTAGTAGAATCAATGAATCCCATATTCTTTTGTGATGATGAATCCCATTTAGAAAATTCACTTCCAGAAGAGTCTCCATAGCTAGAACTCCAAGTATAATTATCTTTAAGATTTTTTTATTCTATGATTGATAGAATTTCTTCCTGTTCCTTTCTGAATTATTTTCCTTCTTTTCCATCATTTTCAACAAGGGACAATCAGTTCTGATATGACATATTCTTTTAAATTCATAACACATAACTTATCCATATTTCTTATCTCTGTATTATTTCTTCGTGTACTTACTATGATGGTTATTTTGAGCTAAAATCTTGTTCATTCTCCAAGCAAGATTAGCTAATTCATTCTCAGACTTATCTGTGTCACTGGATTCTGACTGAATATTGACTTTATTTATCTTTGATCTAGTTTATTTTTCTAGGGTCTTGGATTTCATATGTTTAGATTTGGTTGTAAAATCATCTCCTCCATTTCCATTCTTCTTCTTAACATTTTCACCATCTCTATTCATTCAGGTTTCATGCGAAAGAAGAGTTCCAAACAACTCATCTATGGAAATCTGAGTGACTTTCCTGTTCCCATCAATTGCATTCCTCTTGGACTCTCATTCAGTTGGCATGATATCTATGATCTTATCTACAATAGCCTCATCATCCAAACCTTTTTATCCCATAGATTTGAATCTATTCACAAAAGTCATAAACCTTTGTTGTACTTCACTTACAGGTTCTCCATAATGAAATTTAAAGCTATAATATTCAGCTCTCAACATAGCTCTTCTTTTCTCTATGACTTTAGATGTTCCAAAATGTGTAACATCAAGTTTCTTCCAGATACTATATGCATCTTCACATGATGATATTTGACTATAGATGTTCCTAGTCATGGAACACAACAAAGTATTTCTAACTCTGAAGTTTGATTGATATTTTGATTTCTCCGGATTCGTAAAGGTTCTCAATTTCTTATCTGAAATCTTATAATCTTATGTCAGCATTACATAGTTATCTTCTCCAGTATATATAACAATGTTCATCATCGAATTTCTCCAGTACTCATAATCATTTCCATCAAAAATAGGAGGTCTGGTAGGATTTAAGTTATCAATAGAACCAACATTTAAACCAGCCATACTTAAGATAATCATTAGCACCAAAAAATGTTAGAAGTATAAGATTGTAAAAAAGAGAAAATATCTTAAGTAAGAAAAATATAGAACAAATGTATCTTTAACCAAAAATAAATCAGAAAAATGTGATTCCAAAAAACAGATTCTGAAAACAAATATGAATCTTGAAAATTCAATTCCTAGAATTCTCTTCTGAATCTAATCGAGCGATTATTCAGATTGTACCAATCCACCGATACTAATTGTGAGATGGTATGTGAGTATGATATACTCTATAATACCAAATGTACGATCGAATGAGATGCTAAAATACATGAGGGGGGGGGGGGGTTGAGTTGTATACTGTAAAAATTATTTTGCAACTTTTAATGATAGTTATATCAAACAAGGTTATACAAGATAATTCTCAATGCCTCTAAATTCTAATAACTAGATTGATTCTAGAAAAGTTATTTCTAAAATGAAACATAAAAAAAGTTTACAACAACTATGATTCAACCTTAAAGCATATTTAATCCATCTAAATCAGAGTACACGTATGAGGAAGTATAATAAAGTTATACTTTTTTCAAAAACACAAATGCAGCAGAAAACTTTAAACAAAAAAAAGTAACAAGTAAGAAACCTTTTAACCCAAAGAGAAGGGTATCCAATAACCATGGATAAAGGTCCCTTGACTGATACTTTCACGAAATTATGTCATACCCACACAAGTGTAAGCCCTCGATACGAAGATCAGAGTTTGTCTTGCAATCCCCACTAGCCCTCAACTATCTGGTAGTCAGAACCTCTGTTTTCCTATCCCTGGAATCCCTCGATTGTACACAGAAACAATCTAAATCACACGAAGCAAGTTTTCACAAAGAAAAGTTTGAACAAGCTGTTCAAAATTTTTTCATGATGCTTGATAGTTTATAAGAGCCTCTCTCTCAAGAAATCACTTCAACAGCATATAAGCATAGATGTCAAAAATGTTATCAAGTGTGTGTTGATATCTTTCAAATGAGCCCCTATTAAAAGGCACCGCTCCAACGGTCGGCTCCCTCCTCCAATGGTCATATTCTTCCTTGAATTTCAGAGGGACCTGTACATGTTTCACTCACACAATGGTTAGTGAGTAACTAAATGCATGACATCGTTTGGTTACGAAACAAGTGTATGAAAACCCAAAATCTGATATTCGAAATGTCAGGTTCGGAGTCTAACCCAAAATAAAATTGGAGTCTATAATTAAAGGATATTCAGATTTTGTTTTCTAGGAATCAGGAACCTGAATTCTATAGAATTCCATACTCTGAATTTCAAGGAAATTTGGAATTTGGATTCACCAGAATTCGTAACCGTAACTTACAATGTTCAGAGTTAGAGTTAATGATAATTCAAAGTCACAAATAATAAGATTTCGGAGTATGAATTCAGAGAACTCAGAGTCAGAATGTAGAAAAATTAGTAACTAGATTTCCTAATCAGAATTCAGAGTCATAACATAGAGAAGTTCGTAACCAGAATTCTGATTTAGAATTCAATGTCAGAACTCATATGAGTTCATATCCAGAATTCTTATTCAGAATTCAGATTTAGAACTCAGAAGAGTTCGTAACTATAATTCTGAGAATTCAGATCCTAACATAGAATGATTCATATCAAGTTAATTATAGGATTCCTAGGTTTTTGTTTCAATTATAGTTTTACAATTAAAAAATTTATGATATGAACAATAACATCTAGGTAAGGTTAAATTTCCATGGGGAAGGAAATTTTCCATAAGGATGTAAAACAAGGGTTAAAAAGAGTTTTACCTTTAAATAAGGTGTTTGTGATTTAAAAAAAAGAGAAATGGTAAATTTATAAGGAAACCTTAATGACTCAACAATATCCCCCTTGAAGTAAGGAATGGAAAAGTCATAAGGAAAACCTTATTGACTCAACAATTTTAGCTTTCAAAAATAATGAAACATAATTTTTATGCATTTATTTGAATACTAATTTTCGTATAAATAAAATTTTTATGTATTTATAAGTTAATATTACTTTTAGGATCTGTAAACAAAAATTAAAAACATTTAAAATATTGATATCATAATCAATATAATGATTTCAAATGTTTGGATGATAATGTTATCATACAAGCAAGTTATTACATGATGGTGAAAAATAATATTTCTCAAATTTCATCATAGTTCCCATGATTGAAATTTTAAATATTTAATAGTAACTTTAAATGTTTTTTTATCATGTTTCATTTATGTTTTTTCCATAAATAGTTTAATATTCATTGAATTCAATGAAAATTAGACAAAAATAGGAATATATGATTTAGATAATCTAAAAAGTCACTAAAGTATATTAAATCCCAACTTCTATAAATTTAATTTAAATAAAACTCTTATAGTTAATTATTCTAAATTATAACAAAAAGGTACTTCTAATAAGTAGAGTATCATGTAAGTCCCACTAGTTTTAATTTCTCTTGATTCTCCTTTTATGTAATTTGATATTCATTAAATTTTTGATGATTATAAAAGATGATAAATCATAAAAATGAATTCTTTCCCACAAAATCAAAATGGATTTACACAAATTAATGTTACCAAATCAATGTTTCAATGCATGATCATTTATCCCTTTAATTGAGAATCTCAAGTTTTTTTGAAAACTGTAAATTTGTTCACCAATAAACCATTGAATATAATTATTATAACATGAATAAGTATTGGAAACCATGTTCTTATTAAAAATAAATCTCACATTATACCACATAATATATTTTTTGAACATATATAATTATTCATAGTATAGTTTAATTACACGGTATTCCACTTCTAATTAGAATCAAATTTCTATGGATTCTTGTATAGGTCAAGATACATTTGGATAATATACTATTATATTATGTAAACCTTCCATATTTATTCATCCTAATAAAATCATAATTTCTAGATTCAAATACATATTTTTGTACTTTTATCTTACAACCATTGATATTATATTCATTTATTTTTCCATTCATATTCATATTTTGTGGATGTAGGTTCATTTTAGGACACCAATGTGTAAGTCCCTATTAGAAAATTGGTTATTCATGATAATAACATAGATTTATATTGATATTATTATTAAATGATCAAGAGTATATTTTGGATTAATTAGTAATGATTTGACATTGAGGTTTAATGAAGTTATATGATTTTGATAAATGTTTAAAAAAGAATGAGTGTGACTTAGAAAAGTAGGAATAAAATCGTTATGAATTATGAAATACCATATTTTAATCATGTGGGCCATGTCATGGTTTTAAGAACTATGATATTGTAAGAAAACCAATATTATAGTTGAATCTATTTTTAATGTATAAAAATTTGGAATAACTATAGGTTATAAGATAATAAACCACATGTTGTTGTAGGTCATTATTCATAGAAAAATGAAGAGCCATTCCCGATTTCTAGTAGAATATTTATACATGGTTTTTATGTTTTATAAAAAATAGGGATATAGAAATTCTGACACCATAGTTAAAAAATTGAATATAATGTGTATTCTAGAGTTTGTGTGGTTATTGTCAATGATTATTAAACACATGTACTCTAAATATGATTTTTAGGAAGACATGAAACTTGTTATTATATTATGAAAGAAACATGATGTTTGTTAGGTATAAAAATTGTAAGCATTTGAAATTTTTATTGAAATATATATATATAGTTTTTTATGAAGAAAAAATAATTGGGAAGTAAGTATTTGGATTTTGAATCATGGATAGAATAGAATTTATGTAGTACCACCGGTTTGAGGCATGTATCCTTTGTTTATGCCTTTTTATGTTTTTCAGTGCTTTGGATAATTTGGGAAGAGGTTGAAGTGTTTGGAAGGCTTTTGAATAAAGTTATAGGATTTTTTAAGGGCACTCAGTTTGAGCACAGTTAAGGGAAACCATGTGGGTTCTCCAGGAAACTATGTAGGGGGAGATAGTGGGCTTCGCACGGCCTGCGCACAGTTTTCCACACTATGAGAGGCAATCATGTAGACCATTTCTCTCTAGGAATTGGCAAGCACACTATTAGTGCACAGTTTTCCAAACCATGCGGGCTAACCGTGAGACCACATAAAAATGTGGTTTTTTAAATCCGGGATCCCTCAGGGTTGCCTTATTTCAATCCATATTTTCTCCCACTCAAGCCCCACTTTGGATTTTTTGTTCTCAATGGTTATAGGTGCTCTCCCACACGTTTTGGAAGAAAATAGAAGGGGTTTCTTGGTGGATTAAAAGCGGTTCTTCTCAGGATAGTCTCCTGCCATGGTGCTTTGTGGTCCCCTGTAGATCTACATCTCCCCATCCCTTGGTTTTCTAGATCTTCAACTATTGTGTGTAGATCTAGGGTTTTGGTTTCCTTGGGTGTTGATTTTAAGGCTTGTTTGTTATAGGGAAATATATTTTGAGTGGTTTTCATGGATCTTTTTCCTATAATGGGGTGTGTTGGCTTGTTGGTCGATTTCTCGGGAACCCTAAAGTTAGGTGTCTTCTCTCTCGACTCCTCTTGGTTATAACTAGTGACTTTGGTTTCTATTAATTTGTTTTTCTTGAAATTATTTGCGAATATGATGTGTGATGCTTAGGGGAAACCCATTTTTTTATGATTTGGGGATTTTGGGTGAAACAGGTTAATATTGTGAAAATGGGATTTATTTATGGATTTTAAAATGAAAATTTTAAAATCGGTAGCTTGATTGACATATGGGAAATGGTTTAAAAAAGGTGGTTTTCAATTAAAGTGTTGTTTTATTGAAATGTGGGTTGACATGGAAAATGGTTTGAGGGTGTATTCAATAAATGCATGATTTTTTGAGGTTACATGACATGTTATTGTTTGAATGTTGTTCGGAATAATTGGTATAATTGGTCTTGGTAATTGTTGGGTGGTATGATATTGGTAATTGTGGATTTAGATGTTGTGGGGATTTTGGTAAATATCGATTTTCATGCGTTAGATGGTTGGTGGTCGAGAATGTATCACCATCAAGGTGTTGGTCATGAATTTACCGTCATAAAAAATGGACGGTTATATGAATAAAGTCCCACACCAGTGATGGGCATGAAGTCCCACACCATGAAGGAGGAATGTTGGCCGTGAATGTACCACCGTTAAAGTAACACCATGAACAAGTGAATGGTATTGGATGTGTGACATAATGGGTATATGATTGTGATATGTATGTGGTCTTGGAAAAGGAAATGGGTAATGACTTGGTTGTTTTTTTCCTTGGGTATTCACTAAATTGGGTAAATTTATTTGCTTAATGGTTTGTTTCGATTTATGTTCATTGTTGCATTAGATTATGGAATTTATATATATTGTTTTATATAAATTGTTCTAATGTGTTCTACCCTAGTGGCATGTGTAGGGAGGTCATTTTGGGGAAGACCTACTAAGTATTAGTACTCACCCCCCTGCTTTGGAAATTGGGTGATTTTGCAGATGTCATGTTTCAGAACACCGGTAAAGGTAAACATCGCATTGATAGGAGATCATAGCGATGCTTGGGAGATGTGTTGGTGTTTGGTGCATGGAGCTTATTGTGTAGTTGTAGGGTGTGACTTGGTTTATTTTGGGTCTCTTGTTTAAACTTCTGCATAGTACTCTGATATTGTGTTTGGTTGTATTGTTTTTTGGGATGTATTGTTGAACAACTTGGTTGGATTATTTGTAATACACGATTGAATTGTTTTGTTGATATGCATCAGATAGTTTATGTGTTGTTGGTTGGCTAGTTTTGTCATAATGTAAAATTTTTCCCCAATTATTCTCGAAGCCCTTGGAATTTATTACCAGCCGTTGGTGCCTTGGGAACGTCGCTAAAGGACAAGTAATCCTCGCCACCTCCTCAAGACAATGAGGTAGGGGCAGGGTGTTACAATTTATTAGGAGATGGGAATTTAAATACTGTGATTTTAAGTGGAAAATGTTTTCTTGATGAAACCACATAACATTTGATTTGGAAGCAACATGGTTTGGAAAATAAAAAATGACATGGAATATTTGTTACTGATCAATATTTTAATATATATGATTAATTATTAGACATTTTATTATTTCACAATGGTTCTTTTATATGTTAATGAAGTAGTGTCAAGTAGTATTTAAAAATAGATAATTTTGGAATAAAAAATTCTTGATATTATGAGGGAAACATTTGGAGGATTAATTAAAAACATAATAAAGAAATAATGGGAGAGATCCCTTGATAGATTACAAGATTTACATGAAAGAGTTTCCATTTTAAAAACATCATTGATGGTTTGGATTTGATCATGGGAATCTAAAATGAAACAAAACACCCTAGTTGTTATGATATTTTGAGTACTCTTTTATATTTATTATTAGTGACCTACAACCTATTTTGGAGGGATGGCTTTATTCTCTCATGGATCACCCCCTCTCGATTCACCTAGGGTTGCCTCCCGCAACCACTTGTGTGGGATTGGTGGAATGTGAGCGCTTCTTTCCTCTCGACCATCCCTTTTCCCCCTATTTTACCTCTTCCATCATTCTTTTTGCACCTTGATTTGCTCGTATTCCTCTATAGAAATTTGATTCCCATGGTCTTTGTCTCTCATAGATGAATTAATTGGTTCATTTTAAGGAGGTTTCTATTGAATATTCCATCCATGTCATCCACATTCTGACCTCATGTTCCACCAAGCCTCTACAGGTCGGATCAATTGTGATGGTAACATAACGGTTTTGGGTAAATTGGAACGATGGTCAAGGGTTTTCTAGGATCTCAGTATTGTTCACATTATTGTTTTGATTTATAGGATTTGTATCACCATGGGGCCATTATTTATAGCCCTTGTCTTTTCTTTCCCTTCCATGACCTAATGTCCCTATTATCCTATCTGAGTCAGATCTGGTGTAGTGGTTACCCAATGGTTTTGGTGGGTGGGGTTTTGAGACCAAAGGTCCTCTCCCCACCACTACTATAAACCAGAGCTATAAAAACTCAAATATCCCAATAGTTTTGAAAAAGTATTGGTATAGTACTATTTGGAGATTATTTTAAAAACTATTCTATGAAACCATGTGAATATGAGTGTTAAGAGTGGATTTCCCATCAATTTTCTGAAACCGTTGGGATTTTTCATGGGTATCCAAATAGCTTTTTAAAACTAATAGGATATCTCTTCTATATCAATAGTTTCTAACAGAAATTTTCATAGAAAACCCAAAATAACCCAGTGTGAGCCTCCAGCTTCCACAAGAGATATCTGTCTATATGTTACCCTAGCCACGAGCCTCTGTACGGATTTTCCCCTTGCCTCGAGCCTAATTATTATAGAATATGATATGTCCAAATTTTCTCCAAAATGAGATACATATTCCCCTTCAAATTGATATGTTTTTATATATATTAACATTAATTTAGTTTGGAATGTTAATTTGGTTTCACTACAATCATGATTCAAGTCCCTCCTTTGGGTTCTCATCCATGAAGGTGAAATGTTTTGAAAGATTTTAAGTCAATTTAAACATTTTTTAGGCGTGTGTTTCAATGATATTATTTCATTTAGATTTTTATATTTCATTATACTTTTATTTTTATTGATTGTATGGATATATGAAAATTCTATATAATGATTTTAAAGCATTTAAGTGTTTCTCTTTGGAATTTTATGATTTAAATTCAATATTTTTGTTTCTAAGAATTTAATAAATACCATTAAGACATCTTGAAATGTATTTAATGGAATATGATAGATTTTAATTTTATTTCATATTTCATGGAGTAAAAACTATGTTTCAGACAGGAAATTGATTTAATATGAGGTTTTTAACTAGATATGTTTTAAAATGTTTTTTCCATTGAATTAGAAAAGTTTGATTTAAATGAATGCATGGTTTTACCCTTTTGATAATGAATTAATTGATATTTGAAAATTGGTTTGATGGAAAATCAATGAGTTGAGAATGTTTAATGATTTCAAAGATTAAGATTCATGTTTTTTATTGTGGCTTTGAAATGTTTTTAATTTTATCTGAGATTTATATCAGTTTTTCATGAAATTTAAAGTCATATTTTTTAAAAAGTAAAATAACATGGGATTCCAAACCATGTTTTTTCATTAAATACCTATTTAGACCATTGCTTTAAAATTTTTGGTAGTGAAATAAATTGTAAATTATACCATTGGGTTTTTTACCCATTGTGTGACATTTTTGTGACTACTTGATGCTTGTTTCTCACCTGGTGTGGTAATATGAATCTATACATAATATATGGTTATGATATATGATTTTATTCTTTTTGAAGGTGTTAAAAGTGAGGTAGATCCATTTTCCATTCCTTGGTGTAAATAATTGCATATGTATTAATCACCGTCACTTCCTTGTCATTGGACCCTTGGTACTAAGCCGTAGTTCTAAATTTACATTTCTAAAGAGGGTTCACTCGACACATGTGGACAAAAGTACTCGCATATCCATTTTAGTGATGTAGCTAGAAACCCATTGTCAAATTCAACTATATAAGAAAATATGGGCTACCATGTATCTGAATTAAGTCACATAGGAATGTTCTTGGGATACATAGGGGATTTTTGAAATACATAAGGTATTGTATCTTTATGTTCAAGGATAATGAACTAGAATATTAAATTCCAATAGTAGATGTTCCAATGGAATAGTTGAATGAGATACTACACTTGGAATCACCCATAAACCCCCATAGATCATAGGTGATACTTTGAGAATCTAGTTTTGATCTTAATATGTATAACATGCGATTCCAATGTCTTGTAATATATTATGATTTAAAAAAAATGCAATGAAAATTGTGTCCATGTATGGAATAATGATATTGTTTATTATGGATAGGAACAATGATGGAGAATTTGTTATTCCAAAAGGCACTAAGTGATACTGAAATTACCTATATCTTATCTTGTATGTGGTCTTTTATATTTTTTCTTCTATGACCTAAAGATTACGGTAGCCATAAAAAATATAAAACATTCATATCAATTGGGATAAACTTAATTTGGTTAAAAGTTTCATCAATACATGGAAACATGTAACCATTTATCAATGTGATTTCGTCCAACATTCATTCACTGACAAAAAGTTGTATACTACAATATAACTTCTTATAAGACAACAATAGAGCACCGAAAAGGTAATTTATTGATCCAATTATGTGTTTATCCATAGTATTTTTATGATATACCTTTAGCTCATTAATTTGTCTTGTTCTCTGAAATAATGACTTATCGATATTGTTCATGCACTAGGAATGACCATTATTTTGATCTAACCTCCCATGTATGGAGGTAATATAGAGATATAATCTAGTATTGAATCTATGAACTAGACCACTGTAGTATAAAAATATGAGGGAGTCATTTTCTAATTCATAGTAAGGACCATGATAGACTCCTATTCTGAAAACGCCACTTTTGGAATAGTTTATGGTGTCACTATACATGAATTGAAATATTATTCACTAGTCCATATGAAAATATCCACTTTTGGTGACACAGTGGTCACTTATCTCCAATAACAATCAATGTGTTCATGGTAATTAGTAAAGTATCTATCTCCACATAACACATTGAAACATGGAATCTCCAAAATTGAGAATCTCCACACATGTTCGAAGACATCAATCACAATTATACATTAGATACATTTATATACTTGATATGATTTATTCCAAAGTGTTAAAAAAATAAAAATATCTAAGAGAACCCAATTGGTATGTCTAACCCAAAAACTGCTCGAGTTGATATGAATGAATGTTACTCAACAATATCAAACAATGAAATATACAGTGTATAAGATATAAGAACCATACCTAAATATACTAATGGTACCTCTCCATCAACATTGAGTTCTTTATTAATAACATATAAATTTCTATAAAGTTATCCATGATTCCCCACAGGCTCATGATTCACTCAATTCGCCAACCATTGAGGGGTCTTTACCTGCTTCAATGTTCTTCCACAAACACCATAGCATAAAATTGTTATGTCCATCTGAGAATTAGTTTCAACAAATTGAATTAGAAGACTTGGGTTTCCAAACCTATGAAAATTATCTAGAAAAACTAAATAGTCCATGAAATATTATACTTTCCACCCATATTTATACAACCTAGTAGATCCATGTCTCATTGAAGGACTCAATAAACCGTTGATCTTACCATAATATCGACCACTAACCAAGAATACATCATCATAATACATATTATTTTTCCATAAATAAAAAACATGAGCTAATATTGAAAAACACAAAATGATCTACTATAATTTTGAAGAATAAATGTAGATATTTATTCTTCATTTACATTATCTCCCATCATGACCCTTTATATCCTAGTGTAATTTTAGGACCTAAAAGTTTAGGGGACGTTGAAGTTGTGTTTCATGAGTGTAATTAACCAATTCATCTCACCCCTATAGGTTTTCCCCCCTAAACATGTACTTAAAAAAAGATTGGATTTTAATGCTTGTGTTGTTAGAGAAAATACGTGATAATTCTTATCAAAATCCTCTCGTAAAGTATTAGGTCCAATTGTGACTTCCACTAGTATGAAAGAATTCAATTATAATCCCATAAGCCACTACATGGGGCCACTATAAAGGTTTATTTTATGAAATTCAATATAATAACATAAATAAATCCAATATCCAAAACATAATTATGATAATATATCACATGCACAAAAAATGGATCAGAATAATTTTCAACCAAAGCGACTACCCAAAAAATAAGGCATAATCCCCTAATCAATACCTATAACTCAAACCAAGGTTTATATACATTAATGTCAGTCAGAAACATATATATATATATATATACATATATATATACACAATACTAGAATACATTGATACAAATAAAATAATCCAATAAATAATAAAAAAATGAATATATCATAATTTATGAATGTATTTTAATTATTTAGGAAATATCTAATGCAAGAAATAGGTTCATGGCATGAGAGCCTATGCAAGTGGATATGATTCTAATGAATAAAAAATAGCCAAATGAAGTAGAAAAATACAATTTTTATCACTCAAGGTGAATTTAAATCAATGGTATCATCAAAAAAATATAATCAATAATTCTCAATTTTATGCTAACTTAAAGGTCCAATATATAGTACTAGCAATGAATTGACAAAATTCCCCCATTTGTTTCCCAACCATCATATCTCTTTTATAATATATCCCAAATCATGCCATGGAAGGGATAAAAATTAGTGAACTGATCCACTACCACCATTTTTTGACACCCAAACCTAAATCATTTGGTCTGTGCTAGAATGGGATATGATCTCACACATTCATAACTATATGTAAGAGGTTACATATGATCTGAGATGTCCATGAAGGAATTTTTGTGGATTATATTCCCTTCATATCAAACAAAAAACCAATGTATAAAATCAATGTGATGAAAATAGAAATTTTAATGTAAAGAATAGATAAAACATTAGATTAGAACAAAAGTAATAAAGTAAAAACACATGAAGTAATAGTATGCAAGGTTTGTTTCACAACCCATGTTGTAAGAATTTTTTTCCATTTCTAGTGCGTTCAATCCAATCTACCTAACGTTTCTAGAGAACCATGTTCTTGACCAATATAAATCAATCTTGAAATAAAATTACAATTAGTTTACCATTACATAGATATATTTTACCATTACATAGCTATAGTTTTATTTGTACATATCTTTAGTTCACCCTTAATTAACTTTATTTTACCCTTACTAAACATTATCTTTAGTTTCACTTACATAACTTTAGTTTACCCTTAAATTTTTGTTACTCTTAGTTAACATTGTTTTAACTCTCACTTAAATTTGTTTTCCCCAACTTACCACCAGTTTAACCTTTCTTACCTTATATTAACCAGACTTTTACATAGTTTACCCTCACATACCTTGGATTAATCCTTAAATAACTTTGTTTTACCCGTACTTAACAGTCATTTTTGTATCATCTCAAGTAAATAAATAATAATTAGATTTCATATTTATTAATATTTGTGAATAAAATATTAATTTTATTTTAAGGGGGGTGATATGTTTGATGGTGTAACCAATACACAACAACAGGTTTCTTTGATGGCTAATGTTACACACAATGATGAGTCACAATGACAAATAGTAATATAATTAGAAATAGAAGTTAACGCTTAGCTGTAGTATTTTCAGGAATGAATTGAACTAACTAAAATATTCTTATACAATTTTGTTAATTTTTTTTTCATTTATCCAATAAAATTTTAGATTCATAAAATGTGAAAAAAAACAAATTTTTTGTATAAACACTCTAAAATTCATTAAAGGGTTGATTTACCGCCTTTTGATGAAAAACCATTTTTAAATATAATATTTTTCTCTTAAATATGCGATATTTGAAAAAATAATTTTCTTCTTTAGAATTGGGACATCAAAATTTACTTTGGATAAAATTTTGGTATTTTTATGATAATGTTCATTTTTAATGAAAATAGTGAAAAATAATGTATTTTAATTCAAAACTGCCTTTTAATCTATTTTATTTATGTGGATAAATTTTTTTTAATTGGTATTAAAGTGTTATTAATTTATATAATTACCATTTAATCAAATTTTGATGATTGTATGTAATTTCACTTTGAAATTTGACAAAAACAAGTTCCAATATTTTGATAGTTATTAGTTTTTAAAATCTCTTCTTTTTGTTTTGAAAACGAGAATTAATTTTAAATTAATTTCTTCCTCTTAATTTTTTTGAATGTGGAAAAATGGATTCCATAATTTAAATCCGGAGGTCCAAATTTTTTAAATAGTTATCTTTTATTTTAAGACATTATGAATATTATTTTCATTAAATATTTTATTTACCATGGTTAAAGAATAAATATGGTATATAAGGGTAAATATATTATTATATTAATATAAAATTATATTAAAATACCTAAAAATCCTATTTTTTGATATATTTCAGACCATGGGCATCCTTGGGTCTATTTTTGGACCCCATTGAGCCACTTAAAAGTGATAATGACACTTTATATAAATTAATTTTAAATAATGACAAAAATGACATAAAGATATATCTTTTAGTAAATAAAGTATTACATGGGGTAATTTAAGTTATATATTCAACTATAAATGTTAATTTTAAATATAAAATGATTTACTACATCAGGGTATTTTTTTTAATTTTTAGACATCAAATAAATAAAATTATTTGTGACAAAATTAAGATGCAGTGTATACCTTATTAATGAATGATTTAAATAAATATGATCATAGTGATTAAAACAATATTAGAATCCAATAAAATTATAATTATATAATTTAATTAAGAACAATAGTCATAGTAACATAACCATTATTATGTTTTGGACCTTTAGAAATCAAAAAATAATTATATAATAAAATAATATTTTCAAGCTTTCTTAAAGAGCCCCCTTAGAAGATGCCCTTCCCTCTAACGCATTAATCACACCTATCAAGCACCATGACCCATCCAAACTCTACCAAATTTAGTTCCCTAAATCCCTCTCTTCCATCTATAATCCTTACTTTATGCATAAGACTCTACATAAAATCCTTTTGGTTCAAACAAAATGGAGTTACCCAAATTAAAGGTAACATATTCTCTTAAATTCATTTTTCTTATTTTAATTCTCCAACCCCTAAAATATTATTATTCCTATATTTTAAAAAACCCCAGTATAATCAATATACTAGTTTTTTTATGATATGTATTCGAACTACACATACACACACCTCCATCTAATGGGTAAAGAACAAACTATTTCTGTGGACGGCAAACTAACGCCTCACGAAACGATGATTGTTCAATTATCTCCTAAACAGTCTTATTGAGGACATTATGATGGATCTTGATTTATATATGATATATATTATATTTGTATTGTCTCTATGATTTTATATTTTTCATTTATATCATACATTTATGGTTTTCATATTCGGTAAACACGATAATTTCATTTAAGGAAGTGGTCACTACCACCCCCTCAAAGTGATATAACTCGTTCCTGACATACATGGGACATATAAAGGATGGAATTAATTAAATTATATATGATATTATACTGTAATTATAATATAAGTTTGTATCATTATGTTTTCATTCCATTAAAATATGAAATAGATATGAAAGTTGCGTTCTTGCGTACATACGACTTACCATCTCCCTGAACCGTGCATTTAATTTCTTATATCCAAATGTAATGTACTATTTTAAATACATATATATAATGGATATATATTATATATATTATATCTAAATCATGAATATAATTATGAAGAAAATGGAATTATGACCACATGAACAACTTGTAATTAAATGAAGTTCATTTTTGACTCAAGTACCAAATATCAACAAAATGACCATTATTAACTTCAATGATAACAAAATTATTATAAAATGGTTAAAATTGATGTAAAATGAATAATAAACTAGATTAAGGATCTTAAGAATGTATAAAATAACTTTATTATATTATTCAAGAGATTAAATAACAAACGGGTCAACTCGTACATGAGGTAATGGACTTCGTCTTATTCTCCTTTCCTTGAGAAATGTTTGGATTTATACCCCACATTATTTTATATGGTTTATAAACCCATTTTAATATTCATTTATTCAAAATTGAATATTTATCTATGTATAATTTTACTAAATGACAAAAATAGAATGTTTTTTTAACATACGCGGTGACAATGGCCTTTCTGTCGCTGCGAGCATTATTTGATATTTGGTTTCCTTAACAAGCCATAATGTTTTTAAAAATGAAGATAAATACCATATAATATATTATTTATATTGGTATTTAATTTTTTTTTATAATGGATTGGTTATTCCAATATAATATTTTTATTGCAATGTGGAAATTTTATCTTTCCATTACGTTTGTTTTATGTGTTATGAATATGTTACGGTTCTTGGGGAGTGTTTACGTATACGGGTGGTTCCGTGATAAACCTTGGGCGGGTGAGCACAAGATAGATCTCCAATGAACTAGGTAATGCGATACAGGTAAACATGATTGTTTCTCTAAAGATATTTAGGTAATATACATGATGGGTATTCTGAATGTAACTCCAAATATAGCTGTGAAAGCTAAAACGTAAGTATGTTACGGAGGGCACGAGTTACCTTTATGATTTGTGGTTACTATGTGTTATTCAAAAATCTAATGATTTCATGAGGTATGTTAAAGAGTATATGTTTTGTTTGTATTGATGAACTAATGTTTTCTTTCATTGTTTTATAACCCTTACAGAGCTTTTTATGCTCATCCCATGTTTTGAATTACTACACACAGTTGATATTGGCCTACAAAAATAAAATAAAACGATTGAAAAACATGGTATTAATGCCAGAGTTTTTTACAACACATTCTAAATACTCCAATATCATTCCAATAATCCCACTCTAAAGGAGACAATTGCCAACTGAGGTCAATGACAATTCTTGTGCCCAGATATGGGGAAAACAATCTGTTATATTTTATTTAATATATATATATATATATATATATTTATTTTATGAAACAAAATTTTTGTGTCAGCTTTGTATTATTTTTCCCAATGGTGAGGGTGCACAGCTAGGACATCTAAAATAGTTTAGTGAGATTTGGAGAGCCTATAAGCGGAAGTTGTATATTGGATAGCATGCTAGAGTTGGCACACAGTTTGAGGCATTAATTGTCATGGATGATTGTATGATAGAACAATATCGACAAATGATTACTCATTGGACGACTATCATGTTTAAGGTTTTAATCATATTTGTGGTATATAAATGAAAATTTTCATGTTTTTCATTAATAATATCTTTTTTATTATTGAATTTTATTTTTTAATCATCTGAAAAAACTAAATAAAATTGATAATAAAACATAACTCCACACATTGGGACGTATGATGATGTCAGAATATTTGAGGATGTTGGTACGATAGTTGTTTATATTTTTTATTTTAAGACATGATCTTTCTATTGTATCCTCAAAATTATAATCAATTTTTAATGTTTTTATATTATTTTAGTTATGAAATACAATATTGGTAAAAAAAATTAATTATGGTTTCCTACATTCAATGTCATTTACAGGCAAGTATTGAATATTGAAGAACACATTCCTTGAGAAAAAATACTTTTCATGAGTAGAAGGAAAAAAGATAGAAGTGCGGTTAACGAACTGAAATAGCAGCAGATTTTATGATTTACTTTGTTGATTTCAAATTTTATTATCTATTTTTAACTCAATAAACTATTTCTATTTGTAACAAGATAATTTATAGGCCCTTGATGTTTAGGAAGTAGACAATTTTTGGCCAAATGATCACTTACATCAGGTTTTGTAAGATGAGGACCCTGGCAGAGTACACTACCGAACTGGGAAGAGTACAATCCCGAAGAGGTATTTTCCCTCTTCAGGTACTAGTGGTATTGCCTTTGAGTTTGAACAGGTTAAGGAATGAGAAGAACAGGGCAAAAAATGTGCCACAAAGATAGTAAAATGTTCTTCTAGGTGAAATACTAAATTTATGAAACGGATGGATTCTTTATGTCCATCACATCTAGGAGAGGTCCGAATAGCTTGTAAAAAATATATGTCATCAATGATTTCAATATATAGGGAACCAGGTAGAAGTTCTAGTGGTGGATGAGATGATGTCTTTCCTAGTGATGATGATGATGATCCTGATGAAGAGGTCGATGACAAAAATTATGTCAATATCGAGGATAAGGGTGAGGTTGAGGAAAATGGAGAGGAAGACGATGAGGAGGAGGATGAGGGTGAGCATTTGGGAAAGGATGAGGCTGAGGATTTGGGCAAGGATTAGGGAGAGGATGAGGCTGATGATGAGTATTGGGGTAAGGATGATGATGAGCATGAGGCCGATGAGGACGGTAGTGATAGTGACGATGATGGTGACAATGATCCAATTTATTCATTACATTTTTTTGATAGATATTACATATATATATATATATGTGATTTTTGATGATTTTTTGTGAATGAATATATGTGTGACTAGGTTGGTCACATTATTCCTGACTATAGTATCTTGAATAATATATAGTTTTAATCACATCACCTTTTAAAAATGTATTGTCATTTTTTTAATGGTGTGTGATTTTATTTTATACCTCCTCCCATTTTTGTTCCAATTTAGAATAATATCAACGAATAAATCGACACTCATTATATTGGAATTTATATAAAAAAAAATTAGGAATTTATTACTTGTGTAATATTTAAATTTTTTTGATTTTTTGATATCTGTATATTGTTTTGTGGACTGAGTAGATGTGTTCTATTTATGTTTTTTATCTAGACACTTTTTATTAGAAGCATGGTTCATGTCTTGAAATAATGTTTCATTGACGTCCAATAATATTGATCCTCCATTCAAATGTGTTCGTAAATGGTATGGAGACCTACCATGGGTCTCCTTCTCATAATTTTATTTTTGAGTTAGACTGGTGTGTGTTGAGTATTAGTGATTTTTTTAGTTTTTTTTGTTTTTTAATGATCTCATTGGAATTTTTGTAGAGGTTGATAATTTATAGGGTTTATTAGTTTTAATAAGGTTTTAATATTCAGTGGGGAGACCACCATATCTTGTATTTTCTTATTTGGAAATTCATCATTCCTGTAGAGTGTGATATCTCTTTTCCCCGAACCAACACATCCCTAAATCATATTTCCTTACAATTGGTCCTACATCAGTTTATGTCATATTTTGGAGTCACTATTAAATTTTCCTTATGTTATGATTTGGTCACATGCATTAATCTTGATGTTTATGTGTAGTGGGAGGGGGATGTGTGGTGGTAGGGGTGTTGTGTAGTGGGAGTGTGAATGCTGTGCAGTGGGAGGGGGAAGGGGTGTGTAGTGTGGGGGTGGGATGTGCAGTAGGAGGGGGGCTATGTCGTGGGAGGAGGATTGGCTATAGGAGGGTGGCTGTATAGTGGGGGGTTTGGCTATAGGTGGCATGCTCAGTGGGGGTGGGGTATGCAGTGGGAGGGGGCTGGTGGTCCAATTTTTTACACTAACTAGTTAGTTGATCAGGAGCTGAAACACTATTTCCCAATAACCCCCACCAATCAACTAGTGGAGCTTCAAGGGTTTATTATGATAAAACATCTTCCACAAGTTACTGCTCTTCCGTTTATAGACTCCCAAACACCTCTAACCTTTTTCAAAAATAATTAAACATATAAAAAATATTTATTCCAATTGAAATGAGATGTTCCTTCAATATATGGTGTCACACATTGTGTGACCGTCCATCTTTTAGTGTAAATGACTCTTAAATATGTTTCAAGTGAACATTAGATTCATGATATGACTCGTAAAAATATTTTATTTACCCTTATGAGTGAATTCTTAATTTTTCTAACGAAAAATCCTATAAAAACATGAAAAAAGTTCTCACAATGTGGTTTATGACTTTATCCTTAATAATTTAATGTATACATCTTATAAAAAATGTAATCTTCTTCAAACCATTTGCATAACATTCTTGGTAATTTCATTGACATCTCCATATGTCAAGACATCCCTTTGTATTTTTCAAAAAGTTTTTCATGATCACATCTTCTAGAAATTTTATATATATATTCCAATATCACAAAGACTTCAATGAAATTACATATTACTTCAAATATTTTTTATCATTTTATTGATCAACATAAATATAACATTAAATTGACCATTAATTACAACATTCTATCACTTTATATTTTATTTTAATATACTATTTCTCAAGAAATGTAACATACCTCAAACCTCTCACTCAGAGTGGATCCCATCAATACTGTAAATCATGGGTAGATTATAAATAATGTGAAAAAATAATAGTAATTGCTTATATCATATCCCTCAGTTATCTGGAAAACCATCCCCACATAGCTCCATGTTATAGGGTAGCTGATATATCTCAACAACAGGTACCATAACCCAACATACCATTATAATTTGAACCATATTTCATACCCACATATCATTGTATTTTATTTTATCTTTATTTTTAGGTGAATTTAATGTGTTACATTATATGTTGTGGTATTAGTTTCTTTTAGGTGTGTATTCATCAATATTCAAGGTTTCATTGACAATTTTGTTAGGGTATTTTCAGGTGTTTTTATTTCAGGGTGATTATATATATTTTCTCCATGAGTGTTTTTTGAATTCTATACATTGTATTGTGGGAATGAGTGTTTTTTTGAATTGTGTATTTTCTGGTGTTGTATAATCATTGAATATTTTCATTATATGTTTTAATTTTTTTATATTCATGTGTTGGATTATTAATATTGAATTTGATCTATAATTACAGAGCAGAGGAAGGCATCTGTGTGGATATAGAGTACTATATACCAAAAGATAAAAAATCATTAGTATAAAGCAGAAAAAATTCATCTATACCATCAGTTTAACTAAACCCACTGGTAAAACACTATACAAATGGTTCACAAACTATTGGAATATATTTATATATCTAAATATTCGAACAGTTATAAGAAAATAATTGGTAAAAAAATATATACCAATGGTTTTCTAACTGTTGGTATAGCTTCATGATTTAATATTTACAAATGGACGAAAACTGTTGGTAATTTTCTATTCCAACAGTTTTTTAAAGCCGTAGGGGTATTGTATTTTTTAATGTGCTATACCAACAGTTATAGAAGAATCAATAGTATATTGCTATCCCCACGACTTACCACCCAAAAATTTGGGAAACCATTGGGATATCATTATCAACGGTTTCCTAACCTATCTCAACGATTTTAAACCATAGGGATATCCTTGGTTTCTAGAAGTGCATGCGAGAAGATTCAGTTTTCTTATATGATTATGATATAGTTTACCAACCTTTCTTTGGGGATGATCATAGATGTTACATTGGAAATAATCATTTAAATGGTTCAATTTTTCAGTATTTTTCCCAGGTTTATGGTGATGTTTTGTTGGGGATGTTGGTTTTTTTCACAATGGTGCTATGTTTATGCCTTTTCAATTTGTTGAGGTGACCACTCTATGGATTTTAGACTATTTTTGGTTCACGAAGACATGATGCTAGTGATCTTCATCAACTTTGACAGTATTTGACAGTCTCTGAAGACTGGTAGGGTGCCCAGATGGTGGCGACCACATCGATGAGGATAGAGATCCTGGTGGTGGTTTCACATAACGATGATTTTGGTCAGATAAAATACATGGATAACACGATTGATGATGAAAATAGATTTTATGGGAATGGTGGCGGAGTTGTAGGCTTGATATGAAGTATTAGGTGGACAATAACTCAACCTGTGGAATATAGCATTTTTTTAGGTTTTGAATTTCATGGTTTTGGGTGTTATAATTTTAATAACTGATCACTTTTGTGATGGAATCCTCATGTGTTAATCATGTTTTAATGATCACAAATCCTATACATTCCGTAACACTTGATAATCCTGTTTAATTTGTTGCAAATCATATGTACAAATGATTGGGTTCTTTATGACTTAAAATTAATTATTGTAAACTATTTTTTATAATGAAATTCTCTTATGAATTATTAATTTTAATTCATTATTGGAATATCACTATTTAATTCCATGTACAAGTATTTGGCTATGTTTGAGAAAGTGTGAGTCTCCCACCGTTTATGTTTTTCTGGCATAGGACTAGACAATGTGGCCCAGAAACCGTGACCCAGACACCGTGACCCAGGCACCTTGACCAGACACCGTGAGCACACGTCATGACCATCCAGACATCATGACAAGACACTATGATCAAACACTGAATTTGTGCTACTGGTTCTATAGCTCTATACAACTATGCCGTCACAGTTATCACACCACTCAAATACAAACAAGGAGACAATGATCGAAGGATACACTGTTACATGAAGGTACTATTTCCAGATAGTCAATGAAACCATTTCTTAATCTATTTTTTTTGTTTTTCAATTTAATCTCTAACAGTAATATTTGAATAATTTAAATGGAGTGACCTAATTACTATTTCATTGTAGATATGTCACCTGATAGTAAAAGGTATGAGGTGAAGAATATATGTATCATGTCAGCTCTAAAACATGAAATCTATGAATAAAAAGAACAGTGTGGCCGGATGAAAAGGGTGATCATAGTGACAACATAAAAACAAGTGTGTGCATGATAACGATGAAGAACAGGCATTTTTGAACGAAGAATCTACACATGAAACCCAAAACTGCAAAAGAAAACATGAAGCATTCTTGAATCCTAGAGTCAAGAAATTTTTTTCACTATCAATGCCATGAAGAACATGATCCAGATCTAGCAGAATGACAATACTTTTTTTCACAAGAAGACTCAATTTCTACATATGTTTCATCCTAGAAGTGCAGATATACATAGACTAACACATAGAACACTTCTATCCTTATATCATCATTTTTCTCTATTGTTTATTATTTTTATGTTTCGAGTAGTGTGTGTGTGTCTGTTTAAAAACATGAATTGTATCCTGCATTAAACTGATGGATACAAGATATCATTTATCCTACATATTTTTAAATTTGTGTATTCCCACATATATGTGTGGAAGAGGTCCATGTGTGACCTGGTAGTTCATACCCACGAAGAACTGTGGAAGAGGTCGTGTAACCTGGACAGTCTTGGGTACTATTGTTAACCTCAGTCTAGGGTGTGGGTCACATTTATTTATATAAACTGCTTAGTGGTACGTGATTGACAAGTTGAGTGGATTAGGTCTCCTCTTTAGACTGGACCATTTGTTTTATATCTGATGTGATTTTTAACTTAGATTTCTCCTCATTGCTGTATAATTCTGAAATCACTAAATTTAGTTATTATAGTAAATCTTGGAAATAAGTTATAATTGTTTTGTCTTATTTGAATAGATTTAAAAGTAATGTTAATAACTTATATTAATATTACGAAGAATTAATCAATCTTCTAAGAAGTTATTTAAACTATTAAACTTTTGTAACTGTATTACATTGATTAATTGGGTTATATTTAAATATATACTGTATCCTTTTTAAGAATAACCTTTAAACCAAAATTATTACAGAAACACAATTCACCCCCACTTGAGTACAACGCTCTGACAAACATTTTGTATCAATTTATTGTTTTTTAAGACTATTTTTTTGACCCTATTGAAATTTCGTTTTAGTTGTACTTTAAGGATCTATAGATTTCATTTAATAATTAATTTTTTTCTATTTCAATGTATTTATTTATTATGGATAATATATTGGATGGTGATGTTATAAACATACCACCATTATTTAATAGAACAAATTACGCAAAATGAAAAATTAAAAGGAAAACGCATTAGAAAAGTATAAGTTTTGAAATCCGGTCTTTAATTATAGATGAATATTTGAATCCTACTACTGATAGAATCAAATTGGGAGACTCCCCCATGACATCATACTATAAAAATGGTAAATCCATCAATGATTTATATTTTTCTTTAGGATAAGAGTAATTTAATTGTATTTATACATGTAATACTACCAATTAAATATGGGATACTTTGTCTATTTCACAAGAAAGAACATCTTGTGTGGAAAAAATTAGACTTGATAATTATACTATTAAATATGATAACATTAAAATGAAAATAGATGAGCATATTTATGAAAGGTATCTAAGGATCAAATAAATTTTCAACATAATGGTTTCTCTTAGTAGAGAAGTTACTGTCAATGAACAGATCAGGAGGATTCTCAAATGCCTACCTGACAGATGGCGAGGAACCTCTATCTATATTTAGGAATCATGGGACATCAACAATTTACCTGTAAAATAACCCATTTGAAAACTAATGATGTATTAATAAGAGTTGAATGCCAACAATGTAGAGGAGGATGAGCCCAAAAGTAAATCTGTTACATTCAAACCCACCACCTCTAAACCGTAGGACAATGGATAATTGGAAGTATCTGTATAATGTTACAATAGTGAACAACCATCACCGGATTGTGATGAGGAGATGACTAAATTAGCGATATGTTTTAAGTGATTTTTTAAAGTAGAAGGAATTTTTCAGAAAGCCTAACTTCAAGTGAAGTTATGATTTAAAAGAAAGATGGAAAAATTATTGGAAAAAAGTGAAAACTCAGATGAGATAGTATAATATGAATGTTAGAAAAAGGGACATATAATGTCTTACTTTCCCAATATCATGTACAAAAAGAAATATAGGGACAATGATAGAATGTATAATAAGGGAACTAACCGAATATTGAGTTATTCTTAGAACAGTTTAAGTAACTCAGAATCTTCACATGATGAACAAGCAAACGAAGAAAATATTTGTTTTATGACAAGAACATCTGAGGTAACACTGGAATCTCTTATACATAATTCATATTACTCTAAATATGAGAGTGAATATGGAAATAATCATAATAAGGAAATGTTTGAATACTATAAAATTCGTGAAGTGGCATGAAATGAATAAAAAGATAAATACAAGTCATTGAATAAATAGAATGCACTTACCTCAACTATTAAAACTAAAAATAGTATAGAAAGGGAAGAAAATGATCAATTACTCAATGAAAACAATGAAAAAATACTATCTAATGAGAAATTGGAAATAGTTCTTGAAAGGTCTACTAATGGTAAAGATACCTCGGTACAAATTCTAGGTAAACATAATTCTCTTAAATATACTACTGGAATTGGCTATCAACATGTTAAATGATTTTTTGGAAGAATGAATTTAGTTTTATGTCAATGACATACAACATTACTCCTAGTTTTGAAAAACATTCATCCAGTTTAAATTATGATACACTCTCTAATGTTTAATGCTTTTCTAAACCAAATAAATTTTATTTTACAAGTACTTTACATAATGCTTATAAGAATCCTATGAGGAAAATATGGGTTCCTAAAGCACTAGTTTAATAACCCGAGATTTTGTGAGAATTATTCTTTTTAATTTCATTGATGTTTTGTGTTGTATGATACACCAAAATTAGCTTGTGCTATACACAACACCATATTAGCTTGCAGTATACGCAACACTATTATTGGCTCGTGTTACACACAATTTCTAGTTCGTTTTGTGAAATTATTCTATGCAACATTAAGTATAGATTTTGTTTAATGTATAAATGAAATATGTTTTGATTATGTTATATGCAACAAAAAACAGATCTTTCACTACACGCATCCCTGACTTGGCTTGCATTACACGCAATCAAGACCTTCCTCGATAGCGTGTGTAGTACGCAATACCGAGTTTCACTAAATGATATTTTATTATAATATTATTATGATCTTGCTGTTATGAATAGTAATATCCACTTTTTGAAATTTTATAAATTGTATCTTTCAAAATTGACTCCATTTTTTGATTCGGAATATAAAAATTAGTTTATGGTGATATTTTGGTATTTTTCTGAAAACTTCCAATTTTTGATGAATAGTGAAAACACTGGGTTACTATTTAAAAACCAACTTTTTATATCAATAATTATTTATTTTATTTAAATTTATTTTAGGTCATAATTGAAAACATAATACCTATATAAGTTCAATGTAATTCATTGAATTCATTTTATAATAATTTTTGATATATAAAAATTTTATTGAACTTTTCACCGTCTTTTACCCACCTTATAGGAGAATTTGAAAATTTACATAAAACATAATTTTACTGATTCTGTGAGTGGAATTTTGAAAATCCGAGAGATGCGGTTAATATCAAGGGGGAAAATGTGGTTCAATAAAATAATTTTTTTCGGAATAGTAACTTTTTACTTTTATTTACCACAGTTAAAAGTAAATAGGGTAATTAAGGGTAAACATAATATTATTATTACCCTAAACAATGTCCTAATTCTATTGGATAAGTGTAATTCGACAAAAAACAACCTTATGAATAAAATATTACCCTTTAGGTCCACTTGGATTAGATTGGGACATTTTTTTTTTAAAGAATAGTTAAAAGAGTTAAAATCAAAGATTAATAACTATAACATTTTTAATATAGGGTTATACATTAGATTTATTATACTATAAATAGTCATCAGAAAGATAAAAATATTTTATACATAATGGTATTTTATTTATAATTTTTAGACGTTAAATAATTTAATTTATTTCTGACACAATGATGATGCAGTAATTAGCTTATTAATGAAATATTAACACAATCGATGTTAGAAATACCCAAATAAATGTAATTTGAGACTTTTTATAAATTAAACTAATTTTTAGGTTAATATGACATGTTATTATTGATTTAAAGAAATTTTTTTGAACTATTCATTCTATTATGATTTTCACAAAAAATCAATTACCAAATAGTGTCAAAATTGACATAAAATAGTTTTTAAAACAATTATTATATTATTAATTGTTATTAAATTCCTAAAAATCTAAGGTTCGGACCTATGACAAAGATAATGTTATATATATTAATAATGAACCACTTGGGATTAGTTTGGCTAGTTATATTATGTTTATTAACCATATAGTGTAAGAAAACAAAAAGACACGGTATAAGTTAAATTATTTAACTTAGAGTTAAATCTAAATGATAAGGTTAAAATGGTAACCTAAACTTGTCTAAAACCTATTGGTTGAGAGTATTTAGACCCATCCCCACATTATCTTCTAAATAAGTCACTTCGGAGATATTATAAACCGAATAAGACTTTATTATAAAATAATATTTTATGTTTTTTCTAAGGTGCCCCTCTCCTCCCTTATATAAGGGCACCTCCTCCCTCTTCTCTTCACTTATGTTTGAGCTTTCAAGCTCAGAAAAACCCATCCCATTTACATTATCAACTTCCCTAGAAACATTATAGAGGTTATGGCCTCCTCAAAAGATTAACTATAGTGCCTTAAGAGGAAGCATAAAAGAGGTGCGACAAGGAAGAGGTAATCTCTTCTAACGATTCTTTCATGTTTTCTTTCTTCTTCAACTGCTTATTTTTCATATGTTTCATTATAAAGTAATAACATAAGTATTAATAATATACTGATATGTTATTATAAATATGAAACAACCCCATTTCACCTTCTATCCATCCTACGGATAACGAAATCACCGCACTTGCATACGTATGGAACACCGTCTCCACGTCGTGGTGTAATCTGTTTTCCACCACCACCATACATGGATGGGTATATTGGTGTAAATAAATAACTATATATGACTATTTTAAAGTGTTATTTATTCTGAAATATTATAAAAATTCATCATTACAATTCCATGATCATGGGAATGATATCATCGCTCGTGCGTACGTACGGACTACCGTCTCCACGAATGCGATGAGATTCATTTTCCATGATTAACCATTCAAGTATAATTATAAAGTATATATATAATAAATAATCATGAAATATATTACATAATAATGATATTGTATTAATGTACCTATGTTTTTCATTTACTTTGTTCCATTCAATTCAATAAGGAAATGAAAACAACGTTCATGTGTACGTACGACCTACCGTCTCCATGAACGGTGAATTTCATTCCATTTATTGATCTATCATATATATTTATATACTGAATATATATGATATATAAATCATGATTTATATTCTGGAAGTAATTAAATCATGATATAAGTAATAATAATATCAATAACAACAAGTCCAAACACGTACGATAAATAAAATGATTTTACCCAAAACACTGCTTTAACATGGAATTTACAAAAAACGGGTAATATAAAGTCATAAGATAACCATATATGATAACATAACAATGAATATGATTATTTAATAAGTAAATAACATTATTTAAATCATAATACATTAGGTTCGAATATGGACGAAGCATATCAGACCTAAGGTAAGGGATAACTATTCCAATCTCATTCTTATCTGAGATTGTTTATTCATAAGTATTTACTGTGGTTATTATTATCATCCATGTCCATGTTTTCTAAAAATGGTTTCATGTATGTTTAATGTCCTTTTTAACCATTTTAGAATTTTACTACATGGTATGTAAGGAATCTTTCTTTTTTTACCACACGAGGAACTTTTTGACTTTTCCGACAAAAGTACGAGGAGAATGTCATTTTTAACATATATGGGTGAACGAATTTTTACGGTTTCATAACTCCTCATTTTCATTAAGCTTACTCTAAAATATTTCATGATTATTTTCAACAAAACCCTTTTCTTTTATGATTTCATGGCATTTTGTGAAAAGAAAATAATTTTGAATAATAAAGGATTTTTTCCTCAAAAATTCATTTCAAGTGTTTTCTCAAAAATATTTTCCATCTATAAATGACATTATTTAATATGTTTATGTTTCAAGTATAATGTATCCATTATTTACATGTTTTGATTATTCTTATGATGAAATGATATCCATTTTTTATATGGATTATGTTTTGATGGCATGAGATTTAAGAATCCCATTCTATTACATGGGTTAAGCTATGATGTATGATTTATGATTTTGTGGGACACGAAAGAATGATTTCATTATGAGATGGGTGGGACCTATATCTCCCTCTAATGAATTGGGTAAGGATTTATATCTCTTGAGATATACATGGCTGGAAGTACAAGTTAATCTGGTTCAGTGATACGAGACTGGAACGAGGAGTAAACTCGATTTAGAAAGGGACTTTGTCCGCTAAGATGGTCTTGGCAGCAATGCCTTGGCTAATATGGAAATCATATCATTTGGTTAATGGTGTGACACAATTACATGTTTTATTCCCATTCTATTTTATCGTGGTTAATGTTTCATTTTGAACTATTCCTTACATACTACCATGTTTTATGTCATTGCTGAAGATTTTAATGTTTAAACATTATGTTCATGTTTTTAAGTTCAAATATATATGGTTTGTTTTATTTTCTCCATGCTTAACCTTACTGAGAATTTGAGATCACCCTTTTTATGTTTTCTTTTCCCCCAGGATTAAAAGAAAGGTTTTAGGTACGAAAACAAAAAGTGGAAGATCGTTATGAGAGATGTTGATGATCTTTCAACGTGATTAGAAGTTTATATTCCATGTTTCCAAAGAAATTAAACTATTACGGTTTTTGAGTGTTTGTTTTTGTTATAAGTATTCCACAAAATTATTGTAATGTACATATACGTCAAGTTATGGGTCTCTACAGTGGGTGTCAGAGGAAAGGTTTAGTCAAAATTTGGAATCTAGGATGTGAAAACTTTAGTGAGGTCCCTAAATATATTTCTAAGGTATGTCTAGGGATGTCCCTAAGGTTTAGTATAACAACAGGTTATAGTCATAGAATTTTGATGATTATCATGAATAACCTAGGGTGAATATAGGGTGTCATGGATAAAAGAATGTGTGATAAGTTAGACATCCCAAAAGCGACTTTTTATGATTATGTGGTTCCTTGTTATTTTTACTTTTTCTTACACCATGGTTTTTGGTTTTAGTCAATGAAGGGAACCATAAAGAATTGGGTCAACATTGAATCCAATGGACAAATTTCAGGATATGAGAAAGAAAATTGATTTATGCCTATAATGAAAGATATTGTGATTATGCCAAATCAATCATCATAATATATGATTAACAAGGTGACCTTTAGTGGTATTCCTAATTCATCAAATAAGAGGAAGATGGACTTTTATGCATGTTCGCATGGTGAGGAGCATAGATAAAGGAAGATTTAAATTTATAAAGAATGGAAGAAGAACCTTGTTGAATACATTAATGGAGGGGAAGATGTTATATGTGTTGAGAGAAGGGTCATAGAGTGACTGACTGTTATGGAGTTCAATGTCTTATCTGTGGAGAACAAGGGCATTACCCAACTCAATGCCCTGACCTAAGAGGTTACTTCCAAATCAAGGACGTACTTATTCCATGACAATCATTGAAGAGGATGGATTGAAGTGTTTATGTATTAGTATTCATGAATAATGTTGTTGAGGTACTTTTATGGTATATTGGAATATCTATGTATTGTCCCATTGTGGATTTCCATAAGAATATGGTACCGGTAACCATGAAAAGTGATTGAAATATTTTTGGAAAGTAGATGATATGCACATAATGGCGGGATAAGAAGAAAATAATATGTTTGATAGTATTCATGATCTCATGATTGAGATAAGGACAAAGTTATATCATGGTTTGAGTATATAGAATTTTTGGATTTTGGTATGTGAAAAGACTTAACTTTGGACAACATTTATGTTTTCACTAAGGTTAAATGGGTATTCATTTTTCATGAGAATACATGATTAAGGTATTCACATGATTGGAATGTGACCAACAAGATATATGAGGGATAAATGATGGTATTCACGTGCTTGTTATATGACCATTTTAGTAATCGTTCTCTTTATAATTTGAGTCTAGAAAGAAGTATTTTGGATAAGCCTAAAGATTGGAATGGATTATGTTAAACATAAGTTAGGATTGTTTAAGGCTAGAAATTTTTTAGATATTATTGAATGAATGTTATAATAGTGTAGTTTAAGAAATGGGAAAACCTACATAATGGGTGACAACCCATCGCGTTGGACAAAGATGCAGGAATCGAACCCACAACTGAAGTGCGACAGGCCTTAATCGCCGACCACTGGCCTATAAGAAGTCCATGGATAGTAGAAACAAGTTTTATTTTATTAAGCGGTATGATAGATGAAGTATAAGTTCATTTTTGGAATCATATATGATTAACCTCACCACAGATGGACTTATGTATATTTGATAACTTTTGCTAACCTTTTGTTTGAAACAGATGCAATGACACATCATTCTATCACATACTCTGCTAACACTTCACGAAAAACAAACTCAACTTCATTTCTTTAAGAGATGAAGTGGAAATTGTTCATGGTACGAACAATAGTGAGATTGTACCAAAATCATGTAAATATTTCTTTTAATTCATTAACTTTAGGAAAAATATCTTGAAAACAAAAACTGTTGTCCTAGTGACCTCATATCTGATAAATCAGATGGTACCTTAGATCATCACAAATTTAAGGCTTTGTGATTGTTGACTTTTTCATAGCCATGTTCTCTACCACTTTCCATCAAAATTTGATGGTTAGATTTCTCTTCCATATCCATATTTTCACATATGTTCATCTATGTTGAAACCCAGTGATTAGTTAATTTGGGTTACTATTACATTTTATAATTTAGTTTCTAATGTTTGGTTTTGGTATTATTTTTACGATTTGGGTTTCTATGAAAGAAACTTTCATGTAGTAAACCATTTATATCCCCGACAAATTTTGAGGGTGAAATTCATTTTAAGGGGGGTAGAATGTAACAACACGTGAGTTTATGTGAATTATTATTTTTAATTTCATTAATGTCTTGTTTTTTACGCTACACCAAAATTAGCATGTGCTGTACGCAACACCGTATTAGCTTGCAGTATACGCAACACTATTCTTGGCTCGTGTTACACACAATTTCAAGTTCGTTTTGTAAAATTATTCTATGTAACATTAAGTATAGATTTTTATTAATGTATAAATGAAATATATTTTGATTATGTTATACGCAACAACAAACATAGCTTTCACTACATGCATCCCTGACTTGGCTTGCATTACACGAAATCAATACCTTCCTCGATAGCGTGTGTAGTACGCAATACCGAGTTTCACTAAACAATATATTATTATAATATTATTTTGAACTCTCCGTTATGAATAGTAATACCCTGTTTTTGAAATTTCAAAAATTTTAACATTCAAAATGGACATCATTTTTTGATTCGGAATATCGAAATTAGTCTACAGTGAAATTTTGGTATTTTTCTGAAAACATTCAATTTTTGGTGAATAGTGAAAACACTGGGGTAACATTTAATTTTATTTACCACGGTTAAAAGTAAATAGTTTAATTAAGGGTAAAAATGATATTATTATTACCCTAACAAATGTCATAATTATATTAAATAAGTGTAATTCGACAAAAAACAACCATAGGAATAAAATATTACCCTTTAAGTCCACGTGGATTAGATTAGTACATTTATTATTATTTTATTCAAAAAATAGTTAAAAGAGTTAAAATCAAAGTTTAATAACTAAAACATTTTTAATATAGGGTTATACATTAGATAAATTTGAATATAAATATTCATTATAAATATAAAAAGATTTACTACATATTGGTATTTTATTTATAATTTTTAGACATTAAATAAGTTAATTTATTTATGACACAATGATGATGTAGTAATTACCTTATTAATGAAATATTAACATAATCGATGTTATAAATACCCAAATAAATGTAATTTCATAATTTTTATAAATTCCACTAATTTTTAGGATAATATGACATGTTATTATTTATTTAATTAACTTTTTTCGAACTAATAATTCTGTTATGATTTTCACACAAAATCAATTACCAAATATTGTCAAAATTGACATAAAATAGTTTTTAAAACACATATTATATTATTAATTGTTATTCTATTCTTAAGAATCTAAGGATTGGAAAAATGACATAGGCAAGGTTATATATATTAATAATGAACCACTTGGGGTTCTTTTGGCATGTTATATTAAGTTTATTGACCATATAGTGTAAGAAAACAAGAAGACACGGTAAAAGATAAATTATTTAACTTAGAATTAAATTGAAATGATAAGGTTAAAATGGTAACCTAAACTTGTCTATAACCTATTTTTTGAGAGGATTTCGAACCATCCCCACATTATCTTCTAAATAAGTCACTTCGGAGCTATTATAAACCGAATATGACTTTATTATTAAATAATATTTTAAGTTTTTCTTAAGGTTCCCCTCTCCTCATTTATATAAGGGAACCTCCTCCCTATTCTCTTCATAGAAGTGTGAGATTTAAAACTCGGCCAAACCCTGCCCATTTCACTTATCAACTTACCTAATAACATTATAGAGGTTCTGGTCTCCACAAAATATCATCTCTAGTGCCTTAAGAGGAATCTTAAAAGAGGTGTGACAAGGAAGAGGTAATCTCTTCTTGCGATTCATTCAAGTTTTCATTCTTCTTCAACTTTTATTTTTCTGTTGTTTCATTATAAAGTAATAACATCAGTATAAAAAATATACTGATATGTTATTTTAAATATTAAACAACCCCATTTCACCTTCTATCCATCCTATGGAAAACGAAATCATTGCGTGTGCGTACATACGGAATACCATCTCGACGCCGTGGTGTAATCTGTTTTCCATCACCACCTTACTTGGATGGGTATAATGATGTAAATAAATAACAATATATGCTAATTTTAAAGTGATATTGATTCTGAAATATTATAAAAATACTTCAATACAATTCCACGATCATGGGAATGATATCATCGCTCATGCGTACGTACGGACAACCGTCTCCACGAACACGATGAGATTCATTTTCCATGATTAACCATTCAAGTATAATTACAAAGTATATATATAATAAATAATCATGAAAGATATTACATAATAATGATACTGTATTTATGTACATATATGTTTCATTTACTTAATTCCATTCAATTCAATAAGGAAACGAAAACAGCATTCATGTGTAAGTATGACCTACCGTCTCCATGAACAGTGTATTTCATTCCATTTATCGATCTATCATATATATTTATATACTGAATATATATGATACATAAATCACGATTTTCATTCTAGAAGTAATTAAATCTTGATATATGTAATAATAATATGAATAACAACAAGTCCAAACACGTACGATAAATAAAACGATTTTACCAAAAAAACTACTTTAACATGGACTTTACATAATAACGGGTAATATAAAGTCATAAGTGAACCATATATGATATAATAACAATGTATATGAATCTGTAATAAGTCAATGACATTATTTAAATCATTATACATGATGTTAGGATACGGACGAACCATACCAGACCTAAGGTAAGGGATAACTATTCCAATCTCGTTTTTAACCGAGATTGTTTATTCGTAAGTATTTACTGGGGTTATTGTTATCATCCATGTCCATGTTTCCTAAAAATGGTTTCATGTATGTTTAAAGTCCTTTTTATCCATTTTTTAATTTTACTACATGGTATGTAAGGAATCCTTTTTTTACCACACGAGGAACTTTTTGACTTTTCCGACAAAAGTATGAGGAGAATGTTATTTTTAACTTATATGGGTGAATGGATTTTTACGATTTAATAAAGCCTCATTTTCATGAATCTTCCTCTACAAGATGGCACGATTATTTTTAACCAAACTCTTTTCATTTAATATTACATGGCATTTTGTGAAAAGAAAATGATTTTTAAGAAGAAAGGATATTTTCCTCAAGCATTCATTTCAAGTGTTTTATCAAAACTATTTTCCATCTAAAAATGAAATTATTTAATATGTTTATGTTTCAAGTATACTGTATCCATTATTTAAATGGTTTTATTATTCTTATGATGAAATTATATCCAATTTTTTTTATGGATTATGTTATGATGGCATGGGGTTTAAGAATCCCATTTTATTACATGGGTTATGCTATGATGTATGATTTATGAATTTGTGGCACACGAAAGAATGATTTCATTATGAGAAGGGTGGGACATATATGTCCCTCCAATGAATTGGGTAAAGATTTCTATCTCAAGATATATACATGGATGGAACCGCAAGGTAATCTGGTTCAGTAATATAGGAATAGAACGAGGAGTGAACTCGACTCAGAAAGGGACTTTTTCCACTAATATGGTCTTGGAAGAAATTCCTTGGCCAATATGGAAATCATATCATGTGCTTAATGGTTTTCCATAATTACATGTTTTATTCCCATTCTATTTTATCATTGTTAATATTTCTTTATGATCAATGCCTTACGTACTGCCATGTTTTATGTCATTGCTCATGATTTTGATGTTTAATCATTATGTTCATGTTTTTAAGTTCAAATTTATATGGTTTGTTTTATTTTCTCCATGCTTACCCATACTGAGAATTTCATCTCACCCTTTTTATGTTTTCTTTTACCCCGGGATTAAAAGAAAGGTTTTAGGTAAGGAAACAAAAAGGGGAAGATTGTTATGGGAGATGTTGAAGATCTTTCAACATGATTAGAAGTTTATATTCCAAGTTTCCAAAGACACTAAACTATTACGGTCCTTGAGTGTTTGTTTTTGTTATAAGTATTCTGCAAAAGTATTGTAATGTCATTGCATGTCAGGCTATGGGTCTCTACAGTTGGTATCAGAGGAAAGGTTTAGCCATCCTCTGCAAACTAGGATGTCAAATCTTTAGTGAGATCCCTAGAGATATTTCTAAGGTATGTCTAGGGATGTCCCTAAGGTTTACAATAACTATAGGTTACAGTCCTAGAATTTTGTTGATGATCATGAATACCCTAGGGTGAACCTAGGGTGTCATGGATTAAAGAATGTGTGATAATTTAGACATCCCATAAGTTACTTTTTATGATTATGTGGTTCCTCGTTATTTTAACTTTTTCTTACACGATGGTTTTTGGTTTTATTCAATGAAGGGAACTAGAAAGAATTGGGACAACATTGAATCCAATGGAAAAATTTCAGACTATGAGCAAGGAAATTGTGTTATGCCTAGAAATAACGATATTGTGATTATGTTGAATCAGTCATCACAATATATGATTAACAAGGTGAACATTAGTGGTATTCCTAATTCATCAAATAAGAGGAAGAAGGACTTTTATGCATGTTCGCATGGTGAGGAGCATAGATAAAGGAAGATTGAGATTTATAAATAAGGGAATAATAACCTTGATTAATACATAAAATGGAGGGGAATATGTTATATGTGTGGAGAGAAGGGTCATAGAGTGACTGACTGTTATGGAGTTCAAGGTCTTATCTGTGGAGAACATGGGCATTACCCAACTCAATGCCCTGACCTAAGAGGTTACTTCTAAATCAAGGATGTACTTATTCCATGTCAATCATTAAATAAGATGTATTGATGTGTTTATGTATTGGTATTCAATAATAATGTTGTTGAGGTACTTTTATGGTATATTGGAATATCTATGTATTAGCCCATTGTAGATTTCCATAAGAATATGGTACCGGTAACCATGAAAAGTGATTGAAATATTTTTGGAAAGTAGATGATATGAGAATAATAAAGGGATAAGAAGAAAATAATAAGTTTGATAGTATTCCTGAGCTCATGATTGAGATAAGGACAAAGTTATATTATGGTTTGAGTATATACAATTTTTGGATTTCGGTTTGTGTAATGAGTTAACTTTTGACAACATTTATGTTTCCACTAAGGTTAAATGGGTATTAATTTTTCATGAGAATACATGATTAAGGTATTCACATGATTGGAATGTGACCAACAAGATATATGAGAGATAAATGATGGTTTTCACGTGCTTTTTATATGACATTTTTTGTAATCTTTCTCTTTATACTGTGAGTTTAGAAAGAAGTATTTTGGATAAGCCTAAAGATTGGAATGGATTATGTTGAACATAAGTTAGTATTGTTTACGGCTAGAAATTTTTTCGATATTAATGATATAATGTCATAATAGTGTATTTTGAGAAAAGGTAAAACCTACATAACGAGTGACAACCCGTGGCGTCGGACAAAGATGCGGGAATCTAACCCACAACTGAAGTGCGATAGACCTTTATCGCCTACCACTGGCATATAGGATGTCCCTGGTTAGTAAAAACTAGTTTTATTTTATTAAGATGTATGATAGATGAAGTATAAGTTCATTTTTGGAATCGTATATGATTAACCTCACCATAGATGGACTTTTGTATATTTGATAACTTTTTCTAACCTTTTGTTTGAAACAGATGGAATGACCCATCATTCTATCACATGCTCTGCTAAAACTTCATGAATAACAAATTCAAATTCATTTCTTTAAGAGATGAAGTGAAAATTGCTCAAGGCACGAACAATAGTGTGATTGTACCAAAATCATGTCAGTATTTCTTTTAATTCATCAACTTTAGGGAAAATATCTTGAAAACCAAAAATGTTGTCCTAGTGCCCTCATATCCGATGAATCCGATGGTACCTTAGATCATCACAATTTTATAGCTTGGTGATTGTTGGATTTTTCATAGTCATGTTCTCTACCACTCTCCATCAGCATTTGATGGTTAGATTTCTCTTCCATATCCATATTTTCACCTATGTTTATCTATGTCGAAACCCAGTGATTAGTTAATTTGGGTAACTGTTACGTTTCATAATTTAGTTTTTAATGTTCAGCTTTGGTATTATTTTTACGATGTGGGTTTCTATGAAAGAAACTTTCATGTAGTAAACCATTTATAACCTCGACGAATTTCGAGGGCGAAATTCATTTTAAGGGGCGTAGAATGTAACAACCCGTGATTTTATGAGAATTATTCTTTTTAATTTCATTGATGTATTGTGTTGTACAGTACACCAAAAATATCTTGTGCTATACACAACACCATATTAGCTTTCAGTATACGCAAAACTATTCTTGGCTCGTTTTACACACAATTTCAAGTTCGTTTTGTGAAGTTATTATTTGCAACATTAATTATAGATTTTTTAAATGTATAAATGAAATATGTTTTGATTATGTTATACGAAACAAAAAATGGAGATTTCACTACACGCATCCCTGACTTGGTGTGCATTTCACGAAATCAATACCTTCCTCGATTGCGTTTGTAGTACGCAATATCGTGTTTCACTAAACGATATATTATTATAATATTATTATGAACTAGCCGTTATAAATAGTAGTACCCACTTTTTGAAATTTGATAAATTTTATCTATCAAAATGGACTTCATTTTTGGATTCAGAAAATCGAAATTAGTCTATGGTGAAATTTTGGTGTTTTTCTGAAAACTTTTAATCTTTGTTGAATAGTGAAAACACTAGGTTACTATTTAAAAAACAACTTTATATATATATAATTATTTATTTTATTAAAATTTATTTTCGGTCAAAATTGATACGTAATGCCTATATAAGTTCTATTTAAATCATTGGATTCATTTCATAATAATTTTAGACATATAAATTTTTTTTGAACATTTCACCGTCTTTTACCCACCTCTAAGGAGAACTTGAAAAAATACCTAAAACTTAATTTTACCGCTTCTATGAGTGAAATTTCAAAAATCAGAGAGACATAGTTAATATCAAGGAGGAAAATGTGGTTCAATAAAATTATAATATTTTTTTGGTGCATAGTAACTTTTTACTTTTATTTACCACGGTTAAAAGTAAATAAGATAATTAAGTATAAAAATGATATTATTATTACCCTAACAAATGTCCTAATTCTATTGGATAAGTGTAATTCGACAAAAAACAACCTTAGGATTAAAATATTACCCTTTAGGTCCACATGTATTAGATTAGCACATTTATTATTATTTTATTCAAAGAATAGATAAAAGAGTTAAAATAAAAGTTTAATAACTAAAAAATTTTTAATATAGGGTAATACATTAGATAAATTTGACTATAAATATTCATTAGAAAGATAAAGAGATTAACTAAATAATGGTAGTTTATTTATATGTTTTATACATTAAATAATTTAATTTATTTAGGACAAAGTGATGATGGAGTAATTACCTTAATAATGAAATATTTACATAATCGAAGATATAAATACCCAAATAAATGTAATTTGAGACTTTTTATAAATTACACTAATTTTTAGGTTAATATGAAATGTTATTATTGATTTAGTTATCTTTTTTTGAACTAATCATTCTGTTATTATTTTCACAAAAAATCAATTACCAAATAGTGTCAAAATTGACCTAAAATAGTTTTTAAAACAAATATTATATTATTAATTGTTATTCTATTCCTAAAAATCTAAGGTTAGAAAAAATGATTTAGATAAGGTTATATATATTACTAATGAACCATTTGGGGTTCATTTGGCTTGATATATTATGTTTATTAACTATATAGTGTATGAAAACAAGAAGACACGGTAAAAGATAAATAATTTAACTTAGAGTTAAATATAAATGATAAAATTAAAATAGTAACCTAAACTTGTATAAAACCTATTGGTTGAGAATGGCGACCCATCCATACTTTATCTTCTAAATAAGTCACTTTGGAGCTATTATAAACCGAATATGACTTTATTGTAAAATAATATTTTCAGTTTTTCCTAACGTGCCCCTCTCCTCCCTTATATAAGGGCACCTCCTCCCTTTGCTCTTCACACAATTTTGAGCTTTCAATCTCGGCCAACCCCTACCCATTTCCCTTATAAACTTCACTAGAAACATTATAGGGGTTCTGGTCTCCTCAAAAGACCAACTCTAGTGCCTTAATAGGAATCATAAAAGAGGTGCGACAAAGAAGAGGTAATCTCTTCTAACGATTCTTTCAAGTGTTCTTTTCTTCTTCAGCATCTTATTTTTCAGTTGTTTCATTATAAATTAATAACATCAGTATCAAAAATATACTTATATGTTATTATAAATATGAAACAACCCCATTTCAACTTCTATCCATCCTACGGAAAATGAAGTCATCGTGCGTGCACATGTACAGAATACCATCTCCACACCATGCTGTCATCTATTTTCCACCACCACCTTACTTGGATGGGTATAACGGTGTAAATAAATTACTATATATGATTATTTTAATGTGATATTGATTATGAAATATTAAAAAAATAACACAATACAATTCCACGATCATGGAAATGATATCATCGCTCGTTCGTACGTACGGACCACCGTCTCCATGAACGCGATGAGATTCATTTTCCATGATTAACCATTCAAGAATAATAATAAAGTATATATATATAATAAATAATCATGAATGATATTACATAATAATTATACATTATTTATGTACATATATTTTTCATTTACATAATTTCATTCCATTCAATAAGGAAACGAAAACAACATTCATGCGTAAGTACAACATACCGTCTCCATGAACGGTGTATTTCATTCTATTTATCGATCTATCATATATATTTATATAATGACTATATATGATATATAAATCACGATTTACATTCTGGAAGTAATTAAATAATGATATTATTAATAATAATATCAATAACAATAATTCCAAACACGTATGATAAATAAAACAATTTTACCCAAAATGCTGCTTTAACATGGAATTTACAAAAGAACGGGTAATATAAAGTCATAAGTGAACCATATATGATATAATAACAATGAATATGATTCTGTAATAAGTCAATGACATTATTTAAACCATTATATAGGAGTTTCAAAAATGTATGAAGCATATCGGACCTAAGGTAAGTGATAACTATTCCAATATCGTTCTTATCCGAAATTGTTTATTCGTAAGTATTTTCTAGGGTTATTGTTATCATCCATGTCCATGTTTCCTAAAAATGGTATCATGTATGTTTAAACTCCTTTTTAACCATTTTTGAATTTTACTACATGGTATGTAATGAATCTTCCTTTTTTTACCACATAAGGAACTTTTTGACTTTTCTGACAAAAGTACGAGGGGAATGTTATTTTTAACTTATACGGGAGAACGGATTTGTACGGTTTCATAATGCCTCATTTTCATGAAGCTCCCTCTATACGATTGCATTATTATTTTCAAAAAAACCCTTTTATTTTACGATTTCATGGCATTTTCCGAAATGAAAATGATTTTGAAGAAGAAATGATATTTTCCTCAAGAATTCATTTCAAGTGTTTTATCAAAACTATTTTCCATCAGAAAATGACATTATTTAATATGTTTATGTTTCAAGTATAATGTATCCATTATTTACATGGTTTGATTCTTCTTATGATGAAATGATATCCATTTTATTATATGGATTATGTTATGATGGAATGATGTTTAAGAATCCCATTCTATTACATTGGTTATGATATGATGTATGATTTATGATTTTGTGGCACACAAAAGAATGATTTCATTATGAGATGGGTGGAACCTATATCTACCTCCAATGCATTGGATAAAGATTTATATCTCATGTGATAGACATGGCTGGAATGGAAAGTTAATCTGGTTCCGTGATACAGGACTGGAACAAGGAGTAAAATCGATTCAGAAAGGGAATTTTCCCACTAAGATGGTCTTGCTAGAAATGCCTTGGATAATATGGAAATCATATAATGGGCTTAATGGTTTTCCACAATTACATGTTTTATTCCCATGCTATTTTCTCATGTTTAAAGTTTCTTTATGATATATTCCTTACTTACTTCCATGTTTTATGTCATTACTCATGATTTTGATGTTTAAACATTATGTTCATGGTTTTAAGTTCAAATGTATGTGGTTTGTTTTCTTTTCTCCATGCATACCCTTACTGAGAATTTGAGCTCACCCTTTGTATGTTTTATTTTTTCCCAGGATTGAATGAAAGGATTTAGGTATGGAAAAAAAGGGGAAGATCATTATGGGAGATGTTGAAGATCTTTCAACATGATTAGAAGTTTATATTCCAATTTTCCAAAGACACTAAAATATTACGGTCCTTGAGTGTTTGTTTTTGTTATAAGTATTCCGAAAAAGTATTTTAATGTCCATGTACGTCAAGATATGGGTCTCTATAACTAGTCACTAATATTACTGAACCCAAACAAGTATGGGTACCAAAATATATTTTCATTTGACCATTTTATTAGAAAGATTCTTTATGAATTACTATAAAAGATTATGGTACATGGACAATGGGTGTTTAAGAAAAATGACATGAGACTATTCAAGCTTCAAGAATTTATCAAAAAATGTAGGAGGACATGTCACCTTTTGTGATAATGCCAAAGGAAAGATTATTAGCCATGTCCTAATCGGTAACTCTAACTAATTTTTGATTTCCAAAGTATTTTTGGTTGATGTATTTAAATGTAATATACTTAGTATTTAAAAACTATGTGATAATGGAGATCATGTTAAATTTGGAAATGATTCTTTAAATGTCTTCATTTTTAAAAATGAATTGTTATTTTCTTCTTAAAGAAATGAAAATTTATATTCTGTTAACATAGATTGATTAGTTTCAAAAAATGTTTCATGTTTATGAGTATTTCACAAGGAATCTTGGATTTGGCATAAGAGACTAGGATAATATAATTCTCACAACCTGTAAATGTTAACTAGAAAAAGGTTAGTCCAAGACCTACCAAAACATGAGTTTCCAAATGATAAAGTGTGTAATCCTTGTTAAAAGGGAAAGCAACACAAAATTTCATTCAAAGCAAAGAAAGAAGGGTAAACTTCTCAACCTATAGAATTGGTTCACAGGGATTAGTTTGGACCATCTAGAGTTTCTAGTTTAAATGGGAATCAGTGTGTTTATGTTCATTTAGATGACTTTTATAGATATGCTTAGACATTATTTTTGGCTCACAAATGTGAAGCTAATCATATTTTACCAAATATTCCAAAACTGAAGAAAATATTAATGGATGTGTAATTAAATACTAGGGAAGTGATCAGGGTCATGAGATTGAAAATCCAGTGTATGAAACATTTTCTCAAAAAATGGAGATCTTTATAATGTCTCTTCCCCTATAACACTACAACAGAGTAGGGTTGTGGAATGAGGAAATAGAACCCTGCAAGAGATTTCTTGAACCATTATTAGTGAATATGAATTACGTATTTATTTTTGGGCTGAATTTGTAAATATAGCATGCTATATTATCAATAGAGTGTTGATTATACATATTCTTAAATGAACTCCATATGAGTTGTGGAATAATAGAAATACCACAGTTAGATACTTCAATGTTTTATGTTTAAAAGTCTATATCCTTAATACTAAGGACAATTTTGAAAAATTTGCATCCAAGAGTGATTAATGACCCTTTTTAAGATATTTTATCTCTATTAAAGAATATTGAGTTATTAATAAAAGAACTAAATTTGGGAAAGAATCTGTCCATGTGAAATTTGATGAAAGATATTCACATGAGACTAAAACCACTATAGAGATCCCAGAGGATAATGTATCTAATCTGGACATTAAATCAAAATCCTCTAACCATCATGTGAAGGGGTCTGTAAAAACATCCAGTTTTGGAGATTCTTTAGATTCAAGTCACAATGAACCTGAACCTGTTGAAGAACCTGAAATCTCTAGTCCTTTTTTTCAGGAGCTGTTAGAACTCTTAAGAACCATCCTTTAGATGTTTTCATAGGAGACTTAGATTATGGAACTCAAATTAGATCTTATCAAAGAAATTAGGTAGAACATCATGTTTTCTCATCACAACTTGAAACTAATAACATCAATGATACTATCAATGATGAATTTTGGGTGATGCGTATGCAAGGAGAAAATAATATGTTTTAAAGAAACATTGTTTGGAAACTTGTTGATAGACCCAAATACACATTTTCCATAGGCACTAAATTGGGGTTTAGAAATATGTTAGATGATGCTTTTATTATAATTATTAACAAGGCTGGATTGGTTGTACAAGGCTATAGTCAAGAAGAAGGAATTGAATATGAAGACACATTTACACCACTAGCTAGACTTCAATCAATTAGAATTCTGTTGTCTTATATTGCACATCTAAATATCAAAATATATTAAATAGATGTTAAAAGATAATTTCTAAATGAATATATAGTTGAGGATGTCTTTTTTGAGAAAACCCTGGACTTAAAAATCTTCATTTTCAAAATCCTATTATTTAAATATCAAAAGCATTATATGGTTTAAGACAAGCTCAACGTGCCTGGAACGATTGATTAAGTACTTTTCTTATTTCAAACGGGTTTACAACAGGAATATTTAATCCAATCTTTTTACTAAAATGATCTTCCAATGATGTTTTAGTAGTTCAAATTTTGGTAGATGACATTATCTCTGGATCACAAAAAAATATCAATGTATTGAATTTTCTAAAATGATGAAAAACAAATTTGAAATTAGTTTCATGGGTGAACTAAAATTCATTCTTGGATTTCAACTCTTCCAATGTTATGATGGTATTATTTTAAATCAAATCAATAAATATAGAGATCTTCTAAAACATTTTGGTTTGGATATCACTAAAAGTATTGACACACCAATGGGTACCACTTGTAAGTTTGATCATGAGGAATATGGAAAACATGTTAATCAAACAACTTATATAGATATGATCCGAAGATTACTCTACATAACAGATACCCGACATGATATTATGTTTAGTGTGTGTATGTGCGCTTGTTTTCAAGAAAACCACAATGAATCTCATCTAAATGTGGTTAAAATAATCTTTAAATACCTCAAGCATACACCCAGTCTAGGATTGTTCTATCCCAGAGGAAAATCAGTTGAGCTAGCGTGTTTTTATAAGGATGACTTTTGTGGATGTAAGTTATATAGAAAAATCACCTCTAGAATATGTCACTTTTTAGGAAATTACCTAGTATCATGGTATAGTATAAAACAAAACATTGTTGCATTATCTACTCTAGAAGCTGAATACAAAGCTACTGGTAGTTGTTGTGCAGAAGTATTGTAGATGAAACACATGTTAATAGATCATCGATATCAATTCAGGCATGTACCTATAAATAGGGACAATACCAATGATATTAACATCTCATAAAAACCTATTTCACACTATAGGAAAAAACATATTGATGTAAGACATCACTTTTTGAGAGATCATTATCAAAAAGGTGACATCACTTTGGAATTCATTGGAACTGAATATCAGGTTTCTGATATATTCACCAAACCATCAAATTTGGAATGAATAAATTACATAAACATGAATTGGGAATGATAAATATTTATTAGTAAATATATTGTTTCCCAGTTTACAATTTCAAAGTTTACGGCTTCAGAAGTCACTATATAATAGTTATTTAATTTTACTATATTAAGAATTGATGTTTTTGGTTTAGGGTCTCACTATTACTGTCGGGCACATAATGTCTCAAACAATAAGGTTACATAGTATATAAATCACACACTTACGGTCTCACCGTGAACACCAGTTATGGTCTCATCGTGAAAGCCAGTTACAGTATCACCGTGAAAGCTAGTTACAGTCTTACTATGAAAGTTGATTGTGGTATCACCGTAATGAATCTCTATTGATTTATCTATAAATTATAACCCATTTCGCGGTAATTAATCGTTTTACCCTTTTAATCTCCCACGTTTTTGATCCCATGATTCTTGATATCCCTAAATGATAAAATAAAAGTTTCACTCCTTTCTTCACTCGAGCTCTCTTCTCTCTAACCGTAACCCCTCTCTCAACCATTTGGTTTCTCTCTCTCACTCTTTATTCTTCGAACCTTTGTTGAATGCCCCGAAAGAAACTTACATCATAGTCAACTCTAGAGAGGCATAGTTCATTTAAGAAGATGAAAATATTGCTGAATTTAGCACCCAAATGTCCTCTAAATCTGAATTTGGTAGATGGAATTGTTCTACCTGAAAATGAGATATGCCCTAAGTGGCTTCTGTCAAGTAAGTCTTTGTTATTCAATGTTCATAGAGAGAAAGGATGGATGGATTGTTCACAAATGAGGATATTCCAATTTACCCGAAATTAGTCACTTAGTTTTATCAGTATGTTCAATTCTCATTTTGATACAAAAGATGGATATGTTGTGCGAAGTTTGATCAATGGATAGAGTTGTACCTTTTCTTTGAGGTTATGGGATGCATGACTTAGGATACCTCATGAGGGTATTTTTGAGGAATACCATAGAGGTCCTCCTCCATCGAGTTATTTATTTGTTTTGGACGAATAATTGGGAAGCTTAACTGGGAATGAAGCAATTCAAAGGGCCATATCTGTTGAGCAAGATGGTGAAACTGGACTTATGTTTAAGTTTGTTTAGAATCTGATTTGCCCCAGAAAAGTAAATTTTTCTACACTCATGTATCAGGATGTATTCATGATACATCTCATGAAAAATGGACATAAGACCAAACTATGAAAATATGTTGTACTCTATCTGTGTGATTTGATCAAAACAACCTCCAAGTCACCCTCTATGTTCTATTCAAGGCTTATCTTTTCAATGCTTCATGAAAAAGGGTTGGTTGTACTAGATTAAGAATATATTATGGATTATGAGTTTTTTCACTCCAAAGTAATTGTAAAGAGATTGAAAATAAGTTGCAATTCATGGTAGAAAGAATGGGTAGAATATAATGATAGGTTTTATGAAAAGTTTAATCCAATGGGACACTCTTCAAGACCTAAGGATATTTCTGATCCTGGTATGGATCCAGGTGATATTGTTGAGTATTCTGATTATGAAAAATAGGAAGTGGATATTGTACCTACTGGAGAAACTATTCTGGATGGGAATGAAAGTTAACCTGTTCTCTATGACATAATTTTGAAGGAAGATGCTCTTGAGGAACACCCATAGAAACAAGCTATTCCATAAATTATTCCATCTGCTAAAGAGAGAATGGAGCAAGAATTTCATTTAGATAGAAAGTAAATGGGTGAATATATCAGGGTTGAAATCATAGAAAAATTTTAAGGATATAAATATATCAATCCTGAGAAAGATGCACCTATTAAGGGGGATAAACACCGCAATATTGAAGTTGTTGAAGTCCCTAATTCCGTTGATCCAAGATATATAGATACATGATATAAATTCCCTATTATTTTGATGATACTAATTCCCATGAATTCTTAGTTAAGGGAATAGATTTGTCTATAATGTTTCAATGGAATCAAACATTTGCCTCTGATGTTATCTCTACCAATGATCCTAAGCCTGTCTCAGCCCCTAATCATGACCCTTCATAAGAACCTTCGACCATGGTAAGTGAAGATGATTTGAAAGCCTTTGAAGCTACCCTATTGATTGGAGTTATAAAACACATGAATACCCAACCAGATCTTGTAACCAATTTGAGTGAGAGAGATGATACATTATGGTTGGAAAAGATCATAAGGCCGATTTAACCTAAGATACTTCATGATATTCAAGTAGCCCGAGTTGATAACAAAAATTTAAGTGATGAAGTAAAGACTCTCAAAGGTATAGTTGAAGAAATTCATATAGTGCTAAACTCAAGATCCAAACATGTTTCTTATCCTATAAATGATGTTTTTAGTCAGATTCCACATGATTCAGCCTCCTTTATTAAACATAGTCTAACCACCTTGGCTGACAATGTAGATGAAATAAAAAAGAATATTGTTCAAGAGATGTGTGACCTTGTTATTGGCTTAACAAGTTGACTAATGAATATAAGAGCTATCTCTAGAAAGTTTTAAATCAACTAAAATACAAAACATCAGCTATTACAACATATCATGCTTCTAGAAAACAATCTCAACAACCTTGTATGGTGATTTTCTCAGATCAGTTGTCAATGATGAACTTCAGCTATGGTCAGGTGTTTTGAAAATGATAATCAATCTAAAGATGTGAAGAATAGTGATAGAATTATTGATTTGGAGAGAATTCATTAAAAAATTGAAAATTATGCTCAAGAAGATATTCTTAAGAAGTGGGAATTCTACTTCCATAGGATCTTCTCAAAGCATGACATCTTCATCCATTTCAAGTACCTTATAGAGAATCTGAGAATCCCTCCTGTCACTTAAGCTTTAAAAACTCAAATCCAAAAGCTCAAATATTTTACCCCTTTGTTGGATATGTTTATAGTGAATAAGGATGACTTTTAGAAATCCATGCAGAATGGTGGTGAGATAATTTCTAAATTCATCTAGATTTTGAGGCCTTATCTTCATGACTAGAGTACTACCACTTTCGCTCCCAGAGCTCCACCCTTGAGATCTTGTTTGCATATTTCTCATGATATTCCATTGCCTCTACATATATGTATGTCTCTCAGGCTATGAGTAATAGCAGACCAGTTACCCCTGATAAAAAATTTCCACTTTCTTCCACTACACTTACCTTGGACCCTTCTATTTTTGAATGACATCCTTTACCTTCTAAGACAACTAGTTCACTACCTTCTCCCACATCTACCTCTGCACCTATGGATTCCTCTTCGGATGCTGCTGCCATGGGAAAAGAGGAGACAAGTCAGAGATGAAGAAAAGTGAATACTATCTATTTATAGGGTTGATTTATATATTCTTGTAACATACTTTTTGTAAAGACAATTTTTGTCCAACTAATGCATTGTGAACTATTATTGTCTATTTCTTCATTACACATTTTGATAATCCAAAAGAGGGTATATATATGTATTCTATATGCACAGTAAGGAAGAGACCAATTAACTAAGAATATATCTCTCAATCACATGATTTTTTATCATAAAAAGGGGGATATAGTTAGAATCCTCATGTGTCAATCATGTTTTAATGATCACAAATCCTATAAATTTGGTAACACTTGTTAATCCTGTGTAATCTATCTCAAATCATGTGTACAGATGGTTGGTTTCTTTATGATTTATATATTTATCATAAAATATTTTTTTATAATGAAATTATCTTATTAATGATTATGTTTAATTCATTATATGAAGATCACTGTTTAAGTATTGTAAAGATATTTGGCTAAGTATGAGAAACTGTGAGTCTACCACTAGTTATGTTTTTCTAGAAAAGTACCAGACACCATGACCTAGACACTGTGACCCAGACACAGTGACCCGACACCATGACCAGACACCATGACCATCTCGATACAGTTTCTAGACACTATGATCAATCACTGCATATGTGCCACCGGTTCCTGATCTCTATACCATTGTACCACCATAACTTTCTCACTGCCCAATGAAAAAAAGGAGACACTATTTCAAGAAGACACCATGTCATTAAGACACCATTTCCAGACATACTGTGACACCGTTTCATAATATATTTTTTTATTTTTCAATTTAATCTCTAATAGTCATATTTGAAGCATTTAATTTCACTTACATAATTAATGTTTCTTTGAAGACATGTCACCTGATAGTATGATGTAAGAGGTACAGAATACTTGCATCTTGTCGGCTCAAAAAAATGAATTCTATGAATAAAAAAACATCATGGCCAGAAGTAAATGGAGAAAATAGTGACAAAAAAAGAAGTGTGTGCATGGTAATGAAGAAGCACGAGCATTCTTGAAAGATGAAGTGACACATGCAACCTGACACTTCAAAAGAACAGACAATGAATACTTGAATCCTAGAGTTGAGAACATTTCTCACTATCAACGCCACGAAGAACACGAGTCAGATATAGCTAACTTGTGATACTCTATTTTCCTCAAGAGGAGTAAATTTCTGGATCTGCTTTATCATAGAAGTTCAGTGCTACATAGACCTACACTCAGAGAACATCCAACCAAATCTAGTCATTTTTTCTCTATTGTGTATTATTTTTATCTTTCGAGCAGTGCGTTTGTGTTTGTATAAAAACACACATTGTCTCCTACATTAAACTGAATGACACAAGATATCCTTTCTCATACATATTTTTACACATGTGTATTCCCCTAGATAACTGTGGAAACGGTCCCTATGTGGCTTGGTAGTTCATACCCATAAAGAACTGTGGAAGAGGTCGTGTGAGCTGGCCAGTCCTGTGTACTTTTGTTAACCCTGATCCTGGGTGTGGATCACGTTTATTTATATTAACTACTTGGTGGATGGTGATCACCATTTATAGTGGATTAGGTCTCATATTGAGACTAAACCACTTGTTTTATATCAATTGTTCTATTTATTTTAGTTTTCTCTGCTTTACTGTATAATTCAAAAATCAATAAATTTATTTGATAGAAGTTATAATTGTTTTTACTTATTAGAAGAGCTTCAAAAGTAATGTTAATATCTGATATTAAAATTATTGAGAATTAATCAATCTTCTGATATGTTATTTGAAATGTCAAACATTTATAACTGTATTACTTTTATTAACATGGAGGTATTTAAGGTTAGTAGTGGACATTTTTAAAAATACTTTTTAATCATAAATTTATATAGATATTCAATTCACCCCCTCTTGAGTACTCCACTCTGACCAACAATTTTTATGGTAGATGTTTTTTAATTACGGTATATGATGTAATGTGGTCTGGATTTTGGTATTTCCAGTTCCCACTTACCCATTAAGTAATTTATTCTGAAAATATAAAAAAATGGATTGGAGTTTAGGAGTAACCTATATATTTGCTATTATTTTCATACTAATTATAAATATAGTTAGTAGATTTGTGGTAAGTGGGATTGAACCTTGGTTTTGGATTGATACTTACCTAACCCATTTAATCTGTTTAGTGAGTAGAATGTTTATTATAATATCAAAATATCATAAATGTGTGATACTTAGATGTATCCAATATTTGGGTGAACCAAGTAAAATTATTATGTCAAACATTTTTTATATCAAGATTTTTTAGAATCCTTAATGATATTGACAAATTAAATATGTCCATGATACTTTTAGAACCATATCTATTGAATGTGAAAAAATTAAAAAATTAATCGCCCACCATAGGGTATTTTATTTCTTGCGATTTAATCCATTGATGTATACTAGAAAGGTAGAAATAATTGTGTATAGATCAAAAGATGTCAAATATTAATGAATAGGAAAAAAATTTATTATTTTGAAGGTTTCATATAAAATATAATAATTTTAATTATTTGAAGATTTAACCTAGTGAAAATATTGTTAGTTTCTTAAAATGAATCAAAAAATTTATTGGATCAATGAATGGAATATGTGAATAAATTAAAATATAATAAAAATGAAGAAAATATTAAGTAGATTATCAATATTTTATAACTAAAGAATTCAAAATTTTGTGAAATAATCTTGATTAATATATCATATAATGAATTTCATAGTTATTTATTAATGAAATTTTTTGGGATTTTGAATATTAATTCCCAAAGTAGATGTCATGTTTAATATTTTTATTTGGATAATAATTATCGGTGTTGGAAAATCTATAAAGGATATTTTTACATGAGTTCAGGGTTTTGGTTCTTATAAAGGGGTGTTAGGTGAGTGTCATGTTGGTGTTGGAGTCTTAAGAATTTTATTAGACTCATATAATACCCAGTATGGACGCATTGTATACTCGATGTGTTAATGAGGGTTTATGTACCACCTAGAGATCCAGAAAGTACTTGGTGGCCTCCAACTAGGTATATTTGGGTGGTAGTTTTAGATAATGACCAAAAAATTTTGGGTTAACATGTAACACCCGAGGCTTTTATGTTATATAAACCATCAAAGGAATCTTTTTCTACACAACACTTGCTTGGCTTGCTTTACACGCAATCGCGACCTTCCTCGATAGCTTGCGTCGTACGCAATACCGAGTTTCACTAAACAACAATATACTATTAAAACTAGCCGTTATGAATAGTAATAACAACTTTTTTAAATTTTATAAATTTTATTTTTCAAAATGGACTTCATTTTTGGACTCAGAATATCAAAATTAGCCTAGGGTGAAATTTTGGTTTTTTTCTGAAAACTTTCAATTTTTGATGAATAGTGAAACCACTAAGTGGTAGGTTAAAAAACTGAATTTTGCATAAAACTTAATTTTACCGCTTCTGTGAATGGAATTTCGAAAATCCGAGAGACACGGTTAATATCAAGGACTAAAATGTGGTTCGATGAGATGAAAATAATTTTTTGGTGAATAGTAACTTTTTACTTTTTTTACCGCGGTTAATAGTAAATAGGGTAACTAAGGGTAAATATGATATTAATATTACCCTAACACATGTCCTAATTCTATTGGACAAGTGTAATTCGACCAAAAACAAACTTAGGAATAAAATATGACCATTTAGGCCCACTTGTATTAGATTAGGACATTTATCATTAATTTATTTAAAGAAGGGTTAAAATAGTTAAAATCAAAGTTTAATAAGTAAATCATTTTTAATATGGGGTTATACATAAGATAAATTCAATTGTAAATATTCATCAGAAATCTAAAAATATTTCCTACATGATGATATTTTATTTGTAATTTTTAGACATCAAATATTTTAATTTATTTATGACACAAAGATGATGCAGTAATTATCTTATTAAAGAAATATTGACATAATTGATGTTATAAACACAAAAATAAATGTAATTTGAGCCTTTTTATGAATTCCACTAATTTTCTAGGTTACTATGATATATTATTGTTGATTTAATCAACTTTGTTCGAACATATAATTCTGTTATGACTTTCACAAAAATCATATATCAAATAGTGTCAAAATTGACACAAAATAGTTTTTAAATCAAATATTATATTACTAATTGTTATTTTATTCTTAGAAATCTAAGGTTAGGCCAAATTACTTAGATAAGGATATATATATTAATAATAAACAATTTGGGGTTCGTTTGGCATGTTATAGTACGTGTATTAACCATATAGTGAAAGAAAACAAAAAGACACGGTAAAAGTTAAATTAATTAACTTAGAGTTAAATCTAATTGATAAGGTTAAAATAATACCCTAAACTTGTCTAAATCCTATTGGTTGATAGGATTTCGACCCATCCCCACTTTAGCTTCTAAATAAGACCCTTTGGAACCATTATAAACCGATTTTGACTCTAATATAAAATAATATTTTGAGATATTCCTAAGGTGCCCCTCTCCTCCCTTATAAAAGGGCACCTCCTCCCCCTCCTCCTCACACCAATTTGAGCACTCAAGCTCGGCCAACCCCTGCCATTTTCTCCTCTCCACTTCCCTAGAATAATCCTAGAGGTCCTGGTCTTCTCCAAAGACCAATCTTAGTTCCTTAAGTGGAGGATTCAAAGAGGCGTTCCAAAGAAGAGGTAATATCCATTACCGATCTTTTCAATTTCTTTCTTCTTCAACTTCTTATTCGTTAGTTGTTTCATGATAAAGTAATAACATCAGTATTACTTACATACTGATATGTTATTATAAATATGAAACAACCCTAATTCACCTTCTATCCATCCTACGGAAAAATGAAATCACCGCGCGTGCGTACGTACGGAATACCGTCTCCACGCCGTGGTGTAATCTATTTTCCACCATCACCTTACAAGGATGGGTATAATGGTGTAATGAGTAACTATATATGATTATTATGAAGTAATATTGATACTGAAATAATATATATATACTCCAATACAATTCCACGATCATAGGAACGATATCATCACTGGTGCGTACGTACGGAATACCGTCTCCACGATGTGATGCGACTCGTTCTACATGATCTTCATTTCATAATGATTATATAAATGAATTGAATGAATGAATATGGTATATACTACACTAATACCATTATGGGAATGAATTATCTATAACCTAAAGATAAGAATAAGAATTTATTCAACAAAACACGCATTAGAACAAAAAGTTATAAAGACCCGAGTAACAAGTAACAATGAAATATTACTAACAAGAAGATAATAATATGACCATATATGATATCATATCAATATGTATGATTATGGAATAAGTCAATAACATTATTTAAACCATTATACAGGACCTTCGGACACGAACAAAGCAAATCGGACCTAAGGTAAGGGAAAAATCACAATCTCATTTTTATCCGAGATTGTTTATTCGTAAGTATTTACTGGGGTGTATTTTATCATCCACATCCATGTTCACTCAATATGTAATATTATTTCCATCCTTCTACAATAGTTTATATCCAATTTTACCCTTCGGTGAGTTTTTAGTAAAAGATACTAAAGGAATCTTTTGTCGTTTTTTTTCGTACGAGGTACTTTTTGCTTTTCCGACAAAAGTACGAAGAATGTTTTTTAACTTATACGGCTTGAATGGATTTTTAAAACATTATTTCCAAGAAGCTTCCTTTACAAGGTTTCAAGTTTATTTTTAATAAACTTCTTTTATTTTAAAATTGTATGACATGTTATGAAAGGAAAAATGTTTTTGAAGAAGAAAGGATATTTTCCTCAAGAATGAAGTTCAAGTGTTTTATCAAAATTATTTTCCATCTAAGATAATAAAGGATTCTGTTTTTATCCCTATTATTACATTGATTTGATCATGTTGTGATGGAATTATTTTTATGAATTCCATTATCTTATATGAATTGATTTATGATGTCATGATGTTTCAAGAATCCTATTTTTGTTACATGTGTTATGCGATGATGTATGTTTTATGATTATGTGGCACACATAAGAAAGGATTCATTATAAGATGGGTGGGACCTATATATCCCTCAAATGCATTGGGTAAAGATTTTATATCTCATGAGATAGACATGGCTGGAACGGAAGGTTATTTCGGTTCAGTGATACAGGACTGAAATGAGGAGTGAACTCGGTTCAGAAAGGGACTTTGTCCACTAAGATAGTCTTGGCAATGAGTCATGACTAACAAGAAATGATTTTCCATGATTATGTGTGCATGCCACAAAGTTTCAAGTTTCATGTTATGATTATGGGGATCTCATTTTCACTTCTATGATTTATTAAGATTTTATGATCTCTTTTGCAGGTTATGATTTTCAAAAAGATATGATATGATTTTTATTTCCTTTATTGCCCTTGCTGAGCATTTGAGCTCACCCTTTTATGTTTTCTTCTCCCCAGGTCAGGAAGATGGATATTAAGTAGAATATGCTAAAAAGGGACACTAGACATGATTAAATAAATGGGAGACACTGTAGAAGATTTATGAACCAGTTGTTTATGTTTCCCAGTTTCTAAAGACACTATACCTATACGGTCCTTTGTGGTTTTATCACAAGTTGTAATAAGTGTGCTTCAATTTTGAAGTATTAACAATGTATGTAAAGTATGGGTCGTTATATAACACCCTTTTTTGGTTGAGCAGTCACTTGGGGGAGGGTATTTGGTCATCCCGCCCCACCTATTTCCTGACATCATATTCTATTTTCTCAAACTTATTTAATGGATTGGTAGTTGTATTTTTGATCCACCAATTAAATTTAACATACCCTTTTTCTATCATATTTTTTTCTTGTGCTCTCCCTTTTTATTTTGGGTGTTTTTGGTTCGGTCTATGTTGACGATCTAATAGATCATGGTGGAATCATTTTGATATGATGAAAATTTATCATTGGTTTTCTAGAAGTGGAATCAAGATAATTAAATCAGAATGGATCATATTATTTAGGTCAATGTATGTTTCACACTGATTTTATTTTTGTTTTAAATCAATATGGTTTTTAATTAATGATTGAATGATTATCAAATCATGGTTAATTTGATAATAAGAGTGATAAAAGTAATACATAGATCATTGATATTCAATTTTATTAGTTTTCATCCTTGATAGGCCATTCAAGTAATAAATTATTGAGGATTCTTGGTATGAGAATGGGTGTGGAATAGATTATCATGACATGAGGATGGTAGATTTATTATATAGGTATGATGATTCAATTAATATTTCACCATATGCAGCATCAATACACATGTCATGCCTGAATGTTCTTGGGGATTTGAGTAAAATAATAGTGTGAATGGGGATGAGTAGATTCTAAATTATACTAGGTTATATAATAAAGGCATTTAGGGGGAATTGGAACCTATGATCATGTTTTATGATTATATAGTCTCCCAATAGCTATTCCTCTAGGGGATGTCTTCTTGAGGTATGTTAGTTGGACCTTGAAAGGGTATTTTCCTTTGTAATTAATTCTTAAAGGTAATGGGAAACCCATAGTGAAATGTTTTGAGGTTTCCTGAGTAGTGGGAAACTAATGTAAGAGTTTTTGTATGTGTATGTTTATAGAGGTCATATAGGTGTGTACTTGGGATTGCCTCATTATCTTGAAACTCATGATCAAGGTAATTTGAGGGTAATGATTTTTCTTTTTTATGAATAGAGCATGATTTTTGGGAAGGCGTGGATTTTATAGTCATAGAGTTTGGTACCATCATGTTGAAAAAAGTGGTGTGAGGGTGGGTTCCTTTATCCAACATATATAGTTATTGTACGATAGGTTTTAGAATGGGCCTGGGTATCTTGTGAACTACTTGGAATATTTTTAAGCACTATTTTCTTGCTAAATGTATGATTGGGGATGATGCATTTCTTTTTAGAGCCTAAGATAGGGTCCAATTCCTGGTCGATGTATGATGATCCTATGTTTCTAGGGTCAACTATTGTGCTAGCCTTGTAGAGAGGTTATTCCCTAAACGTCTAGGATAATCAAGGGATATTGATATTAGATATAATTAATGTAATGATTACTAGGTATAGTTAGGGAGTTTAGGGTAATTTACAATAAGCTACTATGTGATAACCTCTAACGGAGAACTAGAAGTTGGGTTGTGATTAGTTTTGTACAAGGATGGGTATTTTAATCCATATTGTATGTTTATCATGATACTAGTTGTTCCTATACATATAATCATACTATATGTTTTCTAGGGACATGGATTTAGATTCACATCACCTATGTTATCATGTTTTCTTTGAGTTCTATTATGATTAATGTGACATGTGTGATAATCCCCATTTTCATTACTCTATGAGTTTGGATCATTTTTCCCTATTACGATTATGTGTTTCAAATACATAATATTGAAAACTAAGAGGTAGTTTTCAATGAGAATAGTCATAGGGCCTAATAATTGGGGAGTATAGATTACACAACATAGGTGTTCATCAAATCTCAAGTCCTAAGGTACCATAAAGAGAAGATACCCAATTATTATTTATGACAGGGACCAGATATGTTTTTTCATTCCATAGATGGGTTACAAATATTCCAAGAACTATTTATGTTTCATGATTTCCCTTGCTGGTTTTTGATAATTCCAAAGACTGGCGCTATAACGTATTACCCTTGTTGGGTTTCATACATTCCTAGGATTTCCAGTGTTATTAATTTCGTTTATGGGATTACCTTGCATTATGATGATGACAAAAATTATACTATAACAAGACATGAATGTGAAATAGTGTATCATGGTAGCCCAGTTAACAATTATGATCATGATATTTTTTCATATCTATTTTTTCACTTTTCTTTGCGTCCATTTATTTGATATTTTAGTATAGGTAAAGAGACCCATTGGTGATTCCAAAATAATATTATTTCATATACCATACATGGGAACCCATGTGCACATGTAGAACTTGTGTTTAACTTCTAGTTCACATGATATATAGTGACTTTGCTCGACGATATGGAAGGTTGATGGGAGATAGTTATTTTAATGGACCCAAATCCTTGTAGATTTTTTTATTTCTTGTTTATTTCTCACATGATAAGCCTAGCAGTTTAACCAATTTTTATATGACTAGATGACAAGAATGGGTATAAATTTTTATATCATGTTGATATTATTGTTATGATTTGGTATTCACTATAACCCCTTAGGCATTCAAAAATGTTATACGATGTTTCCCATAATTATATGCATTTTGATGTGATGACACTATAATTATAGTATCTTCAATATTGGATTTAGACATTCTCCGCTAGTAAGAATCCTATGGAACATCATAAGGTTAACATTAGTCCTAGTGGCTCTTTGAATTAGATGGATAGTAGGGTTCCTAGGTTAGATCATTATAAAATGATATCAAAGCTTTGATTTGGTTTTATATTTATTTCTGGGAAGCATGGTTGGATATATGATGTCATAGAAAATGTATGGGATATTAGAGTAGTGCATCATGTGATCTTTTCTATTAAAAAATCATATATTATAGGAGTACATGATTTTTGTTCTTATTTTTTGTGATTCTAATTGTGATTTTTATATTAATATTATGTTCTCGGTTTAGTTTTTAATTTATAACTTTACTCTGGGAATGTAGTGTAATGAGTGTGTGTGTGGTCAGACATTGCATCAGACACATAATAATATAGTGACATGTGCATTACTATTTTTTATTGTAATTATTTTTTCAAAAAGTTAAACTATTTTTATAAAACTACTTAAAATAAATAGAATTTTATAAATGGGTTTTATTTAATTAAATAATCTAAAATAACTTATTAATTATTTTCTAAAATAACAAATAAATGGCGCATTAAATACTTTAATGAATATAATAATGTTTTTTCTTATTTTATTTTATTTATAGGGAATTTTCTTTCAAGGTAGATTATATCCCCAGAGTGGGTAGGTTTGGTTAGTGGATTCCCATGTTTTGTAAGATATATGATATGTGTGAGTAGGTTGTGTACATGTTTAGTATGGTATTTTTTTGATTAGATACTACATAGTGGTTTGTGTAATAAAATTAAATTTCATTCCTTATTTGATCCATTGTATTATCCTAGGGGTTGGTATGAAAAACTTTACATGGTGTTGTTATGAGGTGTTTCAACTAGTTATGATCTTTCTTGTAGTTGTACTAGTAGGGTGGTAGTTGGGTTTTGTACCTTAAGTGGTATGTGCAGTTTTGTGATGTTACCTTACGATGTATGTGTGGGTTCCTCTAGAGTGAGTAGATATGTCCATGGGTTAGATGGTGAACATTATTATAGGTAGTTATTTGTGATTTTAATTTGGGGGGGTAGTTGGTTCTCATTACCATAAAAAAAGTGTGGGTTCCTTGTGCATCGTTGTGTGAGGCTCATGGTTTGATGTAGTTTGGGTCATCAGAAGTATGGTTGGGTAATTTGGTGTCAGATTTATTCTTGGGTGATTTTTGATTTATTTTTTGGTTTTGTTTAGACACTTCTTTAGTTATTCTATTGGTGGGAACATTGTTGGTACTTTACGTGAAATCTGTTGTATTTTTTATATATCATTATAATTTGGTGGATGATATATAGTTTTAACTTGGAATCCAAGGATGATTCCAAGAATGAAATGAGACCTATCAAAATGTATTGAGTTGTTGAATTTGATGTGTGATATGGTGGAAAAATATTATTGGGAAGGATGGATGCATCAATGGATCATGACAATCAGTTGGGTATGTTGGTGTTAGTAAGAAATGTTGCCTACCTGTCTCTTGGGGAATTCTTTTATTACTGGTGACTTGGTGAAACCAACCTAGGAATGGGTGAGTTTTAAATATTTGGAACTCATGGTGTATATTTTTTTAAGGGGGGGAGTGATGGTTCTTAGTGGTGTATAGGTTTTATGTGAAACTATACCTCCTATTTTGAGTGTTATCAGATGCTTTGATGGGATGATCAAAATAGAAAATACATAGTTGTACTGACTAGTTCCTTTGTAGAGATGTGTTTCACATTTATGATACAATGTTTTCAAGATTGGAAGTAGATGATATTTATTGTTTATTTATGATATAATCATATTTTAGACCGATGAGTGGGTTTTCATGTCCAACATGACCCGAGTGTTGATATGGTTGATGTTACCTTCTTATGGGCAATAAGGTTCCCCAAACCTTCACTCCAAGATCATATGATAAAAATTAACACATTAAAATTATGATTTGATACTAAGTGATATGATCTAAGAGAAACACATATTTATTTTATATAAATTCCATATGTTATACATTATATCATATAGATAATTTCATTATCCCATTAATTGTAGGTTTGGTGTCATTTAAGACTAGCTTCATAAGCAACATATTTTAAAATACTTTTGGTTATTTATCAATAATTAATCCAAATTAGACTCCCATATATAGTTCTCATAATTTATACTAATCTCCATAACCTGAGTAATGGAAACATAATAAAGGGGTTATCTTTAACTCACAGTAAGGGAAAACCTCATCAACATGCCATCAGGGGTTAGATCATAAGAATATAAGAAAACATGATCATGGGGAAAATATATTATTAAAAAGAACATGAAACATTAAGGGCTACCTATAAGTCATTATAGAAGGAATGTTATTATCAAATGGAAAAAATATGTTCCATAGAATAAGAGTGTGATATAATTAAAATGATCCATAGATCATAATAAGAACCATATTACATAGAAATGTTTGAAAAGTGAAGATGAAGGTAATTATCACCTATTGGAGAAATATTTGATATCTCATTCCCATAATTTAATATTTTTTGGTTAAAAAACATGAAAAATATTGTTCTTCTCATAAATAACCATGTACCCTCTCGAGATTGGTCAAAACCCCATGCATCCACATGGGAAAAATGAAGCATGCCCACATGAATAAATGTCCATGCATTATATTTTTATTTTTTCCATGAATAAAATCATCATCTAATGAGACATAAAACATTAATTAAAGAATCATAGGGATATGTAGGACCCAAAAATTCTCATAATAGTTATCCATATATAATTCTTCCATGAGAACATCAAAGAAATCCATATTATAAATATCACATATTAACATGTGGAAAAGTGGTGGGTTTAATGAAAGCTTACGTTGAACACTTTATAATATATTTAGAGATATAAGGTGGATGATTTCACAACAACATATCCCATGTATTTTAAAAATAATGTAAAATTATTTTTAAATTAATTTAAATTATCATCACAACGGGAACACTTTAAGTGTTATTATTTAATATGTCATCAAGAATTAGAAGGTTTCGTTCCAAAAGTTAAACCCCCAAAATAAGAATAGTATCAGAGAATTTAGTGGGTAATTTAGGAATCATAACTCCTAATAAGTTAAATTTATTTTGACAACAAATAGGAGAAAATACATAAATCATAATAGAGTATTTATAAATTATTTCTTAATATTTTTGTTTTGAGTTAAAATTACTGGTTACATTATATAGTAAGTTTTGAACTGGTAAAATGTTTTTTAAAAACATTTATTAAAAATAATCATAAAAAATATATCCTTTAAAAATTCATAATAGTCATAATAATAAAATTTGGAATGAAAAACAAAACATATGATCATGAAAGGAATTTGTTTTAATTTTATAAAATATCCTTGTTAAAAATTTACATTATATAATGGGATAATAAAACATCATTTTACAAACTGGAAAAGGTAAATTTTATGTTCACATAAGATAAAAATTAATTTATTATTCCAAATATAATGAATAATATTTATGGTAATAGGAAACATGCACATGAAAGAGATACCATCAATAAAGATGATGTTAATTATCCTAATCAAGGGATATACTATTTATGAAGTAAATTAATCAAGGTTAACGATTTCAAGATAAGATTTTATTTCTCTAGATATAAGAGTGTAAATGTCATTTTAAATTTAAAATATAAGAATATATAAAACATATTAGAAAAAAAGTGAATAAGTAGTGTTATAACCCAATGAACTAAAGTTTGAGTCAAAAAAATCCCTTACAACTAGGTTATCATTTGAAAAAAATACATTGATGGAGAGAACATAAAATGTATTATTAAACCTTTTTAATCCAATAAAAAATAAGATATATTTTTACCCATATGATAATTAATATAACTCAAAAAATGGTGAATATAGAATATGCCTCAAATAATGGTTATTGAGACAAGTTAAACCCTTAAATAATTATCGACTCCCATGAATGTGCATCAACATTGTTTGTAATAAAATGAAAAAACAAATAATATTTTTGAATTTTTTTTATTTATAAAATTTTTACTCATCAGTTATAATCATTTATTATACATTCATTAGTTATGTATCTCTTAATTTCATTATCAGTTGTTGAAATTTCTATTATTTCTCACATTTATTATAAAGGATAAGTCAAAACCCAATTTTTGTTACGATATTAATCATTAAAAAATTACACTAGTTGCTATAATATATTTTAATTAGTGATTTATAAGTTACCAACTTCAATAAATTGGAGTTTTTTTACATTTGATGAAAAAATCAATGATGAGTTTATTTGGATACATTTTTATTGAATTACTGTTGTATTTATAAATTCTATAAAATAAAAATATTGTCTATATATAACTAAAAAGAAAACATAATTTAGTCCTTAATATCCTATATTACATTAAATTTTGTTTCCATATCCATTAATGTTATGAATTCATAGCATTTTTCATGTAGGTAGTTAAACCGACCCAAACAAGATCATGCAATAATCGATGGTTTAATATTGTTAAAAAATGATTATTTTGGAATAATTTCATTATTATAGAAAATATTTATATTATATATTTTATTTTAAGGTGGTAAATAATATTTTAGTGGATATTTAATGTTGAAGAAATACTAGATGAAAGAAAATATTTTTCTACAAGGAGGTGATAGTCCACACATACACCGAAACAACATATTCATCTTCTATAGAACACATGGATGGTAAAAATGGTATATATTTTAACAATATTAATCATGTTATAAGAAAACAATATTTCATTAAATACTACTTTCAACCATTGATTTAAGGATATAATGAAGAAGACATGTTACTTTATGGAGGATGTAGTCTACACATACACACAAATTATGTTTCATTATAAAGGAAAAATGAAAAAGGTAGATAATTTTTATTACATAAAAAACCGTATAAATATATAAATACTAATAATTTTATCATATATTATTGTGTAATATATGATTATATATGATTGATAGAAAATGAAATATATTAAGGATTGATTAATACAGACGTTACTTTTACATTTAAAACATACTAGAAATAAAGGAATTTGGAACAATTCATGGGAAAATAGTCTTACAAAAGTGTAAAATATAATAGTGGAAGTAAATTGGGTATAGTTTCAATGTAGACTCTAATTGTTATAGTGGTTTTGAATTGTTGGTGAAAGACCCCTTTAATTTTTAGAGGGAATGTTATGTTGGAAAATATAACCACTTAATATTAATAGAATGCATGTTTCATCCAAAAAGTTGATTCAATAGATGAAAATACCAATGATTTGATAATATTTGGTCACCCACACCTAAACCACTCATTTTGAGGCATTTGTTATCATTTTTCAGTTCTATTACACTTGGTTAAACTATTTTTTCCATAATTTACTTTTAATGCACTAACAACATTTTTAACATCTATAACTAAATATTATGACTAAAAATGAAAATAACCTTATTATATATTTTATAATTATGATTTCAATTATGATAATTAATTTCTCAAAAAATATATCTATTGGCGACAAAAATTAATTTTAATATTATCACACCTTGCGTGTAAATACCATTTTTAGAGAAAATGAATTTATAAGAATAACTTTTTTGTCTAGGATAATGTTGACAATGTTTTTTTGATTTAGTGGAAATTAGCCAGTTTATTATTAACCAAATTGGGATGATTTTCCTTTCAAATAATTCTATAATAATAATTTTACATTTTGGATAAATAATTAAAAGAAATCGACCAAAACGGGTTTTTACCAAAATAGATATTACATAAGTTTCAAACATTAAGCATGCATTTTATAAATTCAACATAGTTTATTTAAATAAGTTATATTAATCCTAAAATACATATTTTGTTATGATTTTTCATTATATGGTTTAAATTCATACTTAATTATTGATAATGTTATAAAAGCGTTAGTATATGTATAAACTCAATTGTTCAGTATTCACCTAAAAATCTATTTTTTTAGAAAAATGTGAAAAATTAAACTTTTAAAATATAATAATTATGAATCCAAAAATTATGTTTTTTTATTAAAATTGAAATACAACGTTAATGAATTTATATTTTAAATAATATTATAAAATATAATGAGGTTTTAATAGGAAAATAAGTTTTTTGATATAAACTATTGTTATTAGTTATATCAATTACTAAATAAATTATTGTTAATTTATTATTCATACAACATTATAATCTATCATATTTAAAAAATTATTTATTTATAAACATAATATAAAATTAAATTACACCTATAAAATCCAATTTTCAAACAATACCTTTTTGGCAATAAAATGATCTTATTAGTTATTTAGCTTTACTAGTTCAATTTTATTAGTGAATTGATATTAAAAATGATACAATTATTTTCATTATTAAAATAATTTAAGAATATAGTTACATTCATTTATACCCACTTATTCAATGGTGACATTATAATTGTTATATATATGACTTATAATGTATCCTTTTTTTGTTACAATTTGGGGTTGTATTTAGTGAAATCTAATAAAACTATTAGATTTATTCAATGAAAAGTTATATATTAATATTTAGGGGGTGGTAGAATATCCCCAATAAATATATTGCCTCATTAAAATTTTAATTTTCATTCACTAATAAATTAGATAAGGGATCAATAGGAAACTTATGGTTTATTTTCTACAGACATATCAACATCACAATATTTGATATTCAGAAACTCATCATTTGTACCATAATAGAGATGTATTAATATTATAATTTATCTTAATAATTTATACAAAATATTATTCCTTAGTTGGTTATCAGATTTTTTAGATCAATAACTTTCAGAACTCCTTTTTCATCATACTATTTCCCACCAAATACTAAAACAAATATATTTAAGAAAATATCCTATTAAATTTGAGAAAATGATCATATGCATATAAAAAACACAAAAATAAGACATATTCTCTATTGAAACCTTAATTTCATACGATGATTCTTTCAGTTAAACTCTGATATAATTATACCAACCTATAACAACTTTAGTTCAACATAGTTTATCGCTAGACAAATTCCTATTATGTTCCATAACATAAATAATTATATTTTATAAAATAAACACCCCTTTAAATAAATCATAGTAGTTCATAAAAATAATGATAATAAATAAATTCATATCTCTCAGGAGTGTTAAATGATTTGTGAAGTTAAACCTCTTTATCGTAAACTATGTGAGGATTGAGTTGATATTTGATCTACATTTTCAGGGTTATTTTTTTACTTGGTGCATCTATTCTAGATCATTCATCCAGTTATCATATCCATTCAAGGATTTCATTTATAGTAAACCATATGACATGTAATTTGAAAAAAATTATCATCTAATTATACCCATAGAATTATCCTTAGAGGTTCACTAATATTGTCTCATCCCAATCTCCCAGAAATAACTAAACCAATACTCTAAAAAGATACATCTTTCCCTTATATCTATCAAGGAACCCTATTCCCACACTCTTTTATTTGGTTCGAAAAACAATTATATAACACATTGTATTTTATGCCAACTGAGATGTCCCCCAATAAATATATCATCATTTTACATCAATTTGATAAATAAAAAATTCCATCTCATAAAAAATTTCAAAATCCCATGAATGGAAGGTTTAATGTATTTAAGGAACCTATACATAAGAAAAATATTTTACAATACATGTGATCATTTATTTATAAATTATCCATACTAGAATCATTTATAGGTTTTAGAGAAGTTCTTCTTATCTTCATAACCTATGGAATAGAAACATAAAAACGGGGTGAGCTCAAATGTTAAATAAGGGAACAACTCATCGAAATTTGATCATGGGTTAGATCATAAGTATAAAATAAAACATGATCATATAAGTAATATATTATGAAAAATAACATTGAATAATAAGTGTTATCTATAAATCATGATTGAAGGATATGAAATATCCAATGCATAAACATGTACCATGACATGAGAGTGTTAGATAATATACATGTTACAAAAATCATAATCATTAGAATATAACATAGAAATTTGGAATTAGAGAATAAAAAGAAAATAAAAACATAGTGGAGTAGGCTTAGATACTAAATTTCCATAACACTATTGGAAAGGGATAACAATTCATGTACCATATTGTTCTTGGGATAACTACCTATGTAATACCTTGATATTGGTTGAAAATCATGTGTTTCCTCTTATGCTTGGTCTAAAAACCCATGTATATTTTTATGCATGCGATAAAAACCACTATAACATTTTGGTATTGGGAAAACAAATGTTTACATTTCCTATTATGAGAAAACAAATGCCTACACTTCAGGTCGTAGACAACAAAAAATTTCATGAATAACATCATTATCTCCTGTGATATCTTTGATATAGGAACCCAAATGATAGATAATAGTCATCAAAACTTATTTGTTTAAATAGAAAAAAAAATAATTTTTAAGAAACACTTATAAACCCCCAGAAAAGAGATAGGTTTCATGAAATCTTCTTTAAAACATTTTGTAATCCATCTTGAGATATAAAGTGGATGGTATAATTATAGCATAACCTTAGTTTAATACAAGGGATGATAAAATCTGTTGAAATATATTGTAAACACTTTATTACAGGAAATATTTTTAATGGTATCACATAAAAAAGTATTGAGAATTATTGTGTTTGATTAAATTAGTTTAATCCCCCAAAAGGAAAATAGTAAGAGAAAATTTTTAGTCTCATTTTTTAAACAAAAAACCCAAATCGGGAAAATATTTTTTATATAAAGGGTAAAATTGTATATAAAAATTAAATTGTCTTTATATAACATTAGTTAATATTTAAAAAAAAATAAGTTACTAGACACATTCAGAAATATTTTTTTGAAATGTTAAGTTTATTGTTTTTAAAGTGTCATTAGTAAAAGACCCTTAAAAAAGACATAATGGTTATCTTGAGAAACATTAGAGTGGAAATTAAAAAATAGATCCATGAAAAGAAAATAATTTTATAGTTTTCAAATACCATTATTGAAATCCCACATCAAAATTTTTTTAAAGCATTATTTTCAAAAGTAGAAAATGGAAATGAGAAGGTAAATTGAGTAGAACATAATTATATTTCTAAAAATAAATAATATCATTGGAATTAATATAAAATATAGATATATAATATCATGAAATTATAAAGGGAACATGGAACTCATGATAAGGGTTACCCATATGGTCATTTCTGAACCTCATAAATGCAAATAAGTGTAAAATATGGAAGAAGTCTCAACGAACAAAAATTTATTTGATAAAACCACTTAACTAAATTATAGGATTGCATGTATGTGATTTCATATCCTATGTATAAAACAGAACTATATTAATAAATCATTTAACACAATTATTCATATTTTTAAACATTTTAATCACTATATATAATCATTAATTATAAGTTCATTAGTAAATTATTGATTGTTTTCAGTATCATAGTTTGTGTTTATTATTTCATCACACATGTATTGAAATTAAGTCATCGATCCAAATAAATTGATACTATATACACTAATAAAATTTTAATTAAGGTACTAGAGTATATGATCATTAATGATTTATAATGCTCTAATTTAATTCCATTAGTTTTTTGGGTATGATTCTTAATGTAAAAATTGATGATGAGATTGTTTCGATAAATATTTAATGAATAGAGGTGGTTTATTATAAATGATTTTAAATACTAATCTGATTTTTTTGAACCATAAACCAAAATTTATTAACTAATTGATTTAATATATTACTACAAATATACTTTTTAATCCATATATGATATAAATATATATCATTGTTCGTGTAGGTGTTTGAACCATCTCAAATAAGAACATGCTATAATTGATGAGTGGGTATGGTTAAGAAAGTGACTAATTCGTAATATTATCATTAGTTGTTCACACATACAAATATATGACATATATATTTCACATAGAATGGGAAAAAGGAAAGAAATGGTTTATATTCAAATAATATTAATCATTTTTTAAATAAAATATTATTTCACTAAAAACCATTTTTTAACATTTTTTTAAAATAGTTATCCTAAATGATACATTTCACTTTGTGGAGGAGATTTTTTGCATGAACACACAAATGATATTTTTATTTTTCCAAGAGAAATGGAAAAAAACTAGATATTGTTTATTACTTAAGAATAAAAAATATCATTATGTATATAATAATTATTTAATTTTTTTAATGTAAAACATAAATTTCTTAGATAATTGTATATATGTTAAATGATTGGAGAGTGATTAGTACTTACAATGAGAATTTGATCTTTTTTGCGAAGAAATTATTTTAAATAATAGACTTCAACTAAATTTTTGTAACCATAGGCTTAGGAAATTTGAAAAGGTTTATACAGAAATAAAATTAGGAATAATTTTATGGGAACAATGTAATGTAAGAGTGGATTTTAATAGGTGGTGTAATTACCATTTTAGAAGTTGAGCGAATGAAATTTAGGTAAATATAACATTTTAATATAAAAGGTGAAAATGATTTTCATGAAAATTGGAATCAACATTCAAAAATAATGGATATGAAATTTTTATCTATAAAAAACTAAAATAATATTTTCTATAATTTATTTTAGTATTTTTTATACAATTTACACATGGTTAATCACTTTTTACCTTAATTTATTATTAATGTCATAAAAACCTTTTAACCTTAATAAATAATTTTTTATGATAAAAAACAATGGAAAATTATTTACTATTTTGAAGTTTTAGGATTTTAACTATTGAAATACGTCTATAAAATAATATTTTTATGGTAAATAAAAATTAACTTTTATGTTAGTGAACATTATATTTAGAAACCATTTTCAAAAAATTGTGTTTTTAAGATAAACAATCAATTCTAGGATAAAATTATCACTTTTTTTAATTTACATGAAATTAATTGGATTATTATTTATAATATATGTGTTATATGGCCTTAAAATCATTATAAAAACTGAATTACAACTTAAGGTTATTTAATTAAAATAAAGAGGCAAGAAATGGATTTTATTTAAATAAATAATAGTTATGTTTGAAATTGTTAAACACGGGTTTTATAAATTAAACATATTAATTATTAATGAATAATTTTACTTCGTAAATAATTTTTTCAAAAATTATTATTAATTTTTTAGGTCGTTCTTTTTTTTGATAATTCCATAAAATCTACAATATATGTATAAACATTATTTTAACTATTCAAAAAGAGTTCGACCATTCTAGGAAAACATAATTTTTTTTCTTAAGCTGATTTAAACATGTTGAATCAAAAAATTAATATCATTTTATCAAATAAAAATTCTTTTTTTTTCATTTATCATTTAATTTTAAAAATACAATATGATGAAATAATGTTTTAAAAATGAAAATTACTTTCTAGATAATAACTATTCATATTATTATTTCATAACAATTAAAAATTAAATTAGTGATAATATATTATTCATATAAATAATAAATTTATCATTATTAAATCATAATATATATTTATTTTCATAAAAGAAAAATACATAGCACTTAAAAGGTAATTTTTTTTTTCTGAAAATACGTTTTTAATCACTAAATTATCTTATTAGTAATTTAGCTATACTCAATGAATTTTATCAGTGCATTTGTATTATAAAATACCAATTTTTTATATATTGATTTAAAAAAGTTGTTACATTTTATTTATATATTCCAATTCAATGGATTAATTATAATCGTTATATATCATACTAATAATGTATCATGGTTTTATATTATTGCATTATATTGTTTGGATAAATATATTAAAAGAATTATGGAATGGAAACTACTCGACCAGGGAAGAATCATTGGGAGATGTGGTAGTTAATCAGTGATTCAAATTCTTTTTAATTTTCCTTTTCATAAACAATCCTCATCACTGATTAAAGTGAATTGTGATCATTTTCCAACATAGACAAACACATCAAAGGTAAAAGAATATTTACATGGTTCACATCTGAAAAAGATAACATTTTCCTTGGTATGATCTAAAAACCACTCAGAATGTAATACCTCCTAGTTTCCACATATAGATTAATAAAGTAGGTTTTATAAAAATTATAATGTTATAAAAAGTATCCCAATAATAGTAATTCATTAGACACTATTTACATGATAATATAAGTTGAAATCAAAAATAAGAAATCATTACAAACATTGACAATAATATTTGGTGTTGTACTTCCATTCTTATACTCCTTTTACCTCTAAAACACACATGTGATCAATTCAGTTTTCTATAATTTGATAAGTCACTTATTCTATTGCTTTAATTCATATTTTTTTATCTTCCTATAATTCACATGTACAACACATCTTCCATATCCAGTAAAAAATCTTATAATTTTCACAAAAACAATTACAATGTATAATATCTAAATTGAATTTTTCAAATTAGAATTAAAACCTTAAACATAATTCAACTAACTCAACCAATCCCACATAATTTTGATCTATTAGATCTTTATGAATCTATTAAAAATCAATGATACCTCTAAAAGGAAATCACTAATCATGTTAGTTAGTGATTACTTCATCTAAGAATAAATTTCTTCAAAACCACTCAATAAATAAACAATCCATTCAAAAAATCATATTCCATAGAATCATGTTAAATATTAAATTATTTGGAGTCAAAACACTAACAAACGTGAGTATTTTCATCATTCTTAAAGACATTTTAGAATAACAATCCGCCTTTAAACCACAACATTTTCTATCACAAGAATAATGGATTTCATTTTTTCATATGTACAATGAAAGAGCACCACGAGGATCGCCACATACATTTTGTTCTTGGAATTTTCTCACATGAACACTATCAGAGCCCAGTGGGAACCACCATGACCCTTTTTCATTTTCCATTCTTAAAGGGACATGGGAATACCACTACATAGACCACCATGTCTATTTCTCCATGACCATTTCCCATGTGCATACCGAAATACCACCACAGGGACCACTATAACCATTTTAGCATAGGATGTTTTTTATAGTCACTCAACCAATTCACCACGACCAAACAAACACCATATACCATGGGTGTTTATTTTTTTGGGATTCTTGAAAATTCCCTCCACCATGGGAATGGACTTTCGGTCATGGTCCTATTTTTTTAAAAGAGACACCTTCACTTCAAAAACCTCCTATCAACTATATATGATCCCTCCAACTCTATAAAATGAATGAGTCATGGACAATAAATAATGATATATATCACTAAAGAAGATATTATATGGAAACATCAAAATTTTTTATAGGATAAATGTATTGATTAAAAAATCCAACACACTCAACTATATCATTTTCAGAAATTATTTAACATCATTTATCATAATAAAAATCTCAACACCTCTCGGTCTCATCAATCACCTCCATTGTATATTGTTGTGATATAAAGAACCTAAGTCACGATAAAACTCTGAAATCATAGAAATATATGACCATCTAAAAATTATTAGCCTACATGAGAAAGATCGGTGTATGAAATATGAATATTGAATAAATATTTCCATGTTATCAATATTATAGTGATATATATATACATTCCTTAAACCGAAACCTCATAATCCTCAATAAGTACTGTATCATCACATTATCATCATTTCAAACATGAAACATTTATATAGACACTTTCATAAATCTATTAAAAGAGATCCAACATGTTGAAATCATACCCAAAACATTCTAAAAACTATCTATAAATATATGATCACCCTAAAGACAAATAAACATATCAAAGGATACACTTTAAAACTATTTCCTATCATAGATCAATTATATGATGATAATATATTAAAAAAGATCTGTGATGTCATTATCTTCTCCCTATTTTACAGTAATATCAAAATATAAAAGCTATAGGGGATGGAAACAAGATGCCTTTGAATTGTAATGAATGAGGTTGAACACTTATAATTAACCTTAGAATATAAAATATCTCTTTTGACTGTGTCTAGGTAAAAACATATGCAATCTCTTCCTTTGTAAGACCAAATTCAAATTATTACTCATTCTTTTACAAAAGATATTTAATTAAGTGATATTTAATATCAATATTATTGGATCCTAAAAATTGAATTGGATTGTTTTAGTGATTAACAACACATTGATTATCCTATCCCAATATCAGATACTAATTACTTTCTGCCTTTAAATATTTCATCTGAGTCTTTATCTAAATTAGTTATCTTGTGTAATGGGTGTAAACAACATATTCATCCTTACAAGTGCTCATGGTAATTGAATTATTTTTACATGAATGCCTAAAAATTCATATTTAAATATTATACAATGATTATATTTATGCTGACATCCTATAATCAACATATCCTCCACAGCTATTATGTGAAGAACAAAACAAATCAACCCTCCTGTTACTATCATATTTCAATCTGTAATATCATGTGGATTTGATATATCATTGTATTATCTTTGTATCCATTTCTTGATACACATTTTTTAAAATTTGATATATGAGAAAAGTGTAACAATATACATAATATATGATCATGAAGTTTTAAATAAGCGTGAACATTCAATCATCATTTGGAATTATCATAAATTAACTACCATTCTACGTTCATCTTTAATTAATTATTGTCCTACTAAATTTAGTGTTGAAACATACTTTAAATACTCAATACCAAACATTCTCAAATTTTCATTAGCATAATTCTATTGAGATATAAAAATATAATAATTTTGTTCCTAAATATATAACCTATGAAAGTATATCATCTCATCAATAATATTAAATTCAAAATATTTTTTCATTATTTAGAAATATTTTAAAAACATCTTCATCATTTCTAGTAATATTGATATAATCTACATAAAAGATAACAATCATAAATACCTTTTTTGAAATATTTAATTTAGATATTTCTATCAGACTATAATTTTCTAAATTGAATCTTATTTAGACATGTGTTAACAATAGAACAATGATTTGATTGAGTTTTTTAGACCATACAAATATTTCTTATCCTATAAAAAATTTATCATCTTCACCAATCATGAAACGACATGGTTGTTCAAAAGAAACATACTCTTATAATTCACCATTAATGAATGAAGGCTTGATATCAATTTGAAATATATTTTATTTACATAGAACTATGATGAAAAGACACATTATTATGGTTTCACGTCTTTCAAATAGTGTAGCATTTTCATTGATTTAAACTCTTTAAAAATTGTAATGTCCTTTAAAAACTAATATTCCTTTATTTTTCACCACTTTACCCCTTTCATTTAACTTATTATAAAACGCCCAATATTGTTGGATACTGATATTTTTTTTGGAATTGTGTACCAACTCCCAAATCTCAATTTTTTCTATATGATATAACTATACATTCATAAAATAAATCCACTCTTGATGTTTCATTTATTTATATATATATATTGGTTTTAATTGAGAGAACAATGAGATATGAATGGTTTTTCTCAATATTCATCAAGTTTTCATCTATTTTCCTTGTTTTATAATGTTATTTTGAACTGACACCAGCCTTCAATGCCTTGTTGGGAGTGAAAAATATTGTTATTCATCACTTGAATTTTGTGAATCAACTTAATTATAAGGAACATATTTAAAAGTATAAAAATATTATCTAAAATCACCATGATTTTTTATGGAGATTGATTCAACTTGATTACATATGGAACATGAGTCTCCATATGAGTTCACATTATTTTCATCTTCCATGACCTTCACTTGAATAGAGTCGATAATATTCCATGTATCATTATGGTATCAATTATATTTTCCTCTATTTTGTTGATAACCTGGGAACATACTATGAACACATATTTATTCATATTTTACCATATGTTAACCATTAGAATTGATAATTCAAGGGTGTATAAATAATCATAGAAACATAAAACAGGGTGATTTATTATACTACATTTCATGTGATGTCATATAAAAATTGATCTCATGAGGACAATGATATTGAATATGATCCACTTCTCTAATAGCTTTTCTCTATAAATAATGAAACATTTCATGATTTAAAAACACTATTAGTACTATATTCATACGAAATATATTCTTTTGATCAACTTAACTATAACCACCATACATTTTATGATATTTTTCTCTTTAAAGAAAATTTCGTTGATAACTTCAAATAAATGAAAAACCATTTAAAAAATACTATTAATAAATATTAACATATTATTATATGAAAATTATATAAAATATGAAATGATCTAGTCAATATTACCATAATTGTTTTTTCAATTTTTCTAAAGTGATTTATTTTTAAATGAATAATAGAAGAAAATTATTTTTTGAAAACTATAATTTATTTTTTAAAATAATGTAATTCAAAATCCTAATTCTATATTGTATTTTTTTATTAACTTTTAAACGATCCATTTTATTTACATTATTATAATCATTTCCCAAAATTTTGACACATGTCTATTTTTAGGCATAGAAATAAATATTTCTCGGAAACCATTTTTTATATCATTTTTTGTGTTTATTGTTTAACTAATTTCAGAATATTTTTGGAATTGATAATGATAAAATAGATTATATATTTGTAATATTGAAGTTCATATTTATTAAATATGTCTATTTTTATATTTAGGTATTTTTAATAGTTTCTATGGTAAAATTAATTACCTCAGTAAAGGGAAAATAATGTAATTAAAGATAAAATTAATGTGACAAGAAATTAAAAATATATCCTAGATTGGAATTTGATTAATTTTATAATTATATTTCAGATATAATCATACAAAATTAATGAATATGATATCTTTTCCATTTCTCATTGATTTTTACATTTATATTATTTATGTAAAAGATAAAGACAAAATTTACACTCTCTTACTTATAATATCTATAATATTTCACAATAGGGATAAAAAATGTTTATTTGGTTATAAATAGTTATATTTAATATAAATTAACTATTTTATCATGATAACTTTTTTATTTTTTAGTGATTCATTAATCTTATTATCCTCTTATGCAACACATACATAGTACCAGTGCAAGTGGTGAATAAATCATGGAAATTATTATAAAAATCTTATATTTATTTTTCAAGAGTGATTTATAGAGTCCAAATAATTTTATATATTAATATATATAACATATATATTATGTGTGATGGTTTTATATTATAATTATTTCATTTTCATGTTGTTATTATATTCAAATTTAATTAATAGTTTAACAGATGACATTAATGATATTTTATAATAAATAATATTTTACTAAATGATTTAAAATTCATAAAAATGTTATCATTGTCCATATTAATTGTATATGGTTGAAATTATCAATCAGGGTCAACTAATAGGATATTTTCCTTTTATATTATCATTTCTAAACATTAAACTATACAAAACATTAATTTTAAAATACTTGTTAAAAGGGTTAATGTGTCATAATACTAAAAATAAGGAAAATAAAATAAAACAAATCTTAACCAAATTTGAATGGATGATATTTTTTAGATTCAAACTCATATTATATTTTAATTATATAAATTCTTGTCCATTTTTCATGAGATTAAATTTATATTACTTTAATACATTAATATGTTCGTAGAATATCCCTCCCCTAACTTTTTTAAAGACACATATTCTCTATTTTATTTACACTACTTTCAGATATGTAGCACAAAAAACCCAAAAAAATATATTTTATCAACACTCTTATAAGTGAATAAGATTATATAGTCTTTATAATGGACCATTCATAGCGTCATTAGGATGGGATATGAAGGAATTATATCGAGGAAAAAGTAATTGTCTTTACTAACTCTTTTTAGTTTATTTCTTCTTCTACCTCATCTACATATTTTATAGACATTAGAAAATAATAAATCAAATTACATAAATATACTGATATGTTGATATGATTATGTTTTATCCATTTTACAACCATTATATATCTTATAAAAAGAAAAAAGTCGACTATTTTATATGAATGGTTTAGTATCTCAAAATATAAGTATAATTTGTTTTTCATCACTACTTTACCTGGATGGATATAAATATAAAAATAATGAATATATATATATATTTTATATTTATGACATAATTAGGTCTCTAGATTTATAATATAACATCTACTTTTGTAACTTTCCTATCTGTTGGAAAATGATAAAGCCACTCGTGCGTATGCATGGACTACCACCTCCATGAAGTGATATGATCTATTTTTCATTTACTCTTTACATGGATGGAAATAAGGATATATTTAATTCATATATATGATATTTATAATATAATAATTATTATGTTACGGTTAATAATTTTTTTACTTTATTTCATTCGATCCATCAAAAAGTGAAAACAACGTTCATGTGTATGTATGACCTACAACCTTTATGAACGGTGTTTTTCATTTTTATATCACTACCATTTACAATTTACTATATATATATTTTAAATATATATATAGTTTTTATAGAAGAAAATTTATATTGTCGAAAAATTATTAATATATGATGATGAAAACAGTAAAATAAAAAGGCACATGAAAAATGAAATAACTAACACCTAAAATAATGATAATAAAAATGATTATTAATAAACATGTGATAAAGTATTTTTTTCCTTAGGGTAGGAGAATTCCATTATTTTTGTTATGAAAAAATTAAATATTCATTTTTGTTGAGGGAACCAATTATATAGATTTTAAATCCCAATGGGGATTCAATATCATGAACTAACCTTAATACCCTCAGATATTTGGATTGCACCACCGACATGACCCTCCCAATGGCTTTACCCAATCTACTTAAATTCGGGCTATGGACCCCATTCCCTACTCTATCCCATTGAATGAATTTAAACATTGACCCTAACCCTTATTCTCTACTATATTCTATCAATCTTAACCTACATGTCACTAGCCCCATGGTATCTTTTCCCATTGAAGGTAACCACCCATAAACTGAAACACCTCCATACTGACTTTGATCACACATGCCCCTACCATCTAGCGGGGGTTTGTACACTAATCAACCTGATCGAAGCCCATGGGGAACTTCATTCAACCATATCCCTGTTCCTAAAGAAACTATAACCTCAATGTCTATCACCCCTAAAAATAACCCATGTCTAAGAATAATACACCACCATTGAGAAATCCCCCCAATTTGGGATTGTTGGGGATAAAACCCTAAATATGATGATGTGTAACAAGTTTTCTAAATCACATGGCCAATATCCATGGAAAAATGATACAAATATACCATATTTGTTATTATACATCTGTATATGGATCTATTATGTGAGTATAATAAATATAAATATATTATTAAAGAGGATACAATAATTTAGTTGTCAATTCAAACCAGTGGTAAATGATTTCCTATCAATTTCCACTATATTGAGACGTATTTGATATTATACACCTACCTATTTTTATTTGATGTACATAATACATATTTGATTTATTTTAAAAATAAATATAATTATTTATCATTATTAAAGTTTCAATTAATTTTTACTATTTCAATGGGTTAAACATTAAATGTTACTAAAGAGGTGAAAATTTATTTTTTCATATTATATAATTTTAAGATCGATCATATATTCATTGAAGGAATATTTTAACATATCCTACAAAAAAAATATTTTATTATCCCTTATATTTTATGTAGTTTTTATATTGTATTCCAAATCATCCTCTCTTTATAACTAGAAGAATGACTAAAATATTTATAAAAATATCAAATATAATATCTCTTTTTGATTGGGTATATTTTTCTTCTATATACATAATTTTCCAAATTATTAAATAGTAGTCCTTTTCATTTACATAAATAATTTATCAAGTATATTTTATATTATCCTTCACATTTTAATTCAGTTGAAATAAATCTTTGTAATTTTTTTTACAAACGGATAATTTTCAGTTTTCCATCATAAAAAGTGAAAAACAAATTCTTTTAAATGTATATAATGTTAACAGATTTTCCCAACACCATTCCCATTTACCATCATTACCTTCTTCTATAATATTTCCTTTTTTATAAAAAAACTCTTTATGAAATCAGATTTGTAATTTTAAATTCCATTTTCTTCTGTTCAATGAAACATGAAATTTTACTATAAAATCAAATTTTATGATTTTAATCAATAATCTCTTGATTAATTTTGTTCTCATTACTGTTTTAATGAAAATATAACTTTATTATTATCATTGAACATGAAATTTATCTTAAATGTCCATATTCATTATATAATGGATGTTATTGTTTTATAAACTGTATAACATTTCAACATACGATGTTTACATTGAAAGTTAGTTAGTTTCTTGAGAGAATATTGATATTCTATATTCTATACTCAACAAAGATATTTTTTGGTAAGGACTATTATTTATGAATTAAATCGTCAAATAAATATATGAGTAATGTATTTGACATGTAATGATGGGAAGTTCCCAATTATAATTCTCCCTTGGATGCACCAATTGGTCTCATGAAAAAAACATATGACCAAATTAATTAAATGAGTTTTTGGTTTATACTTACCCATTGATTAAACAATCTTGGAACATGGTCTTGAATGTAAAGATACAATGATTTCTAAGATCATGAATTAAAATACTAATCACTTACTTCATTTATAATTGTGTTATTATCCAAGAGATTACTTCATTAATTTTATCCAAGAATGAATTTCATGCTCAATTTATTGAGTAAAAGGCTTGGTTTTTGTGTTTTTCCCATTACATATTGATTATTCCTTATTCAATCATGTAGAATCAATTTTACATATCCCTTAATGAGTATTTAAGTTGAATGAATATTTTATTTCCTCTCCCTAGGATATATTAATGATATTTTGAATAATATAATGGATAAAATTTTATTTCATATTCTATGTATTTTATATTTCCATTTGAATATATGAATCATGTATGTATCTAATTCTTAAAGACTACTAAATTGATCATTTCGTTGAGATGATATCCCATATATATTATTCTAATTAATTAAAGTAGAAATCAACTCTAGGTTATAGGATTTGGGGATTCTATAGTTGGAATCATAAGAAGTTTTGTAGAAACCATTAAGACTGGATTTTAAATAATCGTAGACATCATGAGAATTTTGATAATCCTTCTTAGTATTTGAGAACATTTAACAATAATGGTATTTTTATTTTATGGATCAATATTCAGGATGATTATGAGTAAAATCAACTAACACCATTATTTAGTGATGGGATTTAATGTAAAAAAATGAAATCAACACCCATAGACAATGTAGTTGTTACCCATATAAAAATACTATTTTACTAGTGTTAGAATTGGGAAGGTCATAACCATATATGGGTAGATGGATCTAAGTATGATGAATCATCATTTCAATATGGAGAAACTTGTTATTCTATAACATGATTAAACTTTTTTTGATCCCATCATGAAACATTGGCTTCCATATTTTCATTGAACTAATAATCCATTGGAAGGTGAGTATTAGATTAATACACTGTAAAAGATATTCAGGGATTTTTGATTTAATGGATGTGAAAATGTTATTATGGAAGTGTATTTTTGGATAGTATACTCTAAAAAATTGGATGTCATTGATCCAAAATTCTATTAAATATGAGGATATATAAATAATAGAATTATGAACATTAAAAGTGATATTCTTTGAGAAATAATTTCTCTAGGAACAGTCTAGTGAAATGGATTGTAACTTCATAACATTATTGCATAAATTAAATGAAAGTGTGGTTGGTTATTATTCTAACAATAAAATAGTTTTTAGGAATGATAAAAATTTCACAAATAATTTGGAATGCATGATTAACTATTTTGTAGATCATTTTAATCTAGGTCTCCGTGGGGAACAATATTTTCCAACAATTTCAATTGATGATAATTGATTATCAAGTTCCATTAATATAGGTAATGTATTTTATAGATCCTATATCATAAATGAAAATAAAGAGAAAATTTGTAAGCTAAGAACTAAGAAATAGGGAACACACAAAATAATAAGTATTGAATTTTGAAAATTCAATTGTGTTAAAATTAAGGAAAGAAACATCATATAAATTGATTATAATGTTTCAGATTTTGTTGTTATTGTAGAGATAAGACTTATCGGGATCATTATTATAAGTAAGATAACAAAACACAAAAATCTAGTGCTTCATTTGTAATTAGATGGGGAATTATTCAAACTAGTACTCCAAGCATCTGGGGAACCTATCATTGAATAATCCAAGAGGATAAGAAAAAAATATGTAATTTTTTAACTGATGTGGATGTTCCTTGTGATGTGGTGAAATTAAAACTTATCATCCACTCTAAAATTGTAAATGTTTTTTTTATGTTCTACCCACTCTATTTCCCCATTAATTCCATAAGGGTATCACATCACCAACATAATGATTATATGTTGAGTTGGTAGTAAAATAATCTAATGGTAGGGTGATATCATATCAAGTATGTTGCTCCTCTCTCAATGATGAATCTTGAAATGTTATTCCATGAAATCAAATTATTATTATTCTTTAATTTTACAAATATCTCAGTTTTTTCCATATAATAATTTAAAATATATCTACATATATTTTTAGATCCATACAATGAGACTACATGAGATTTTGTGGCCCAATGAGCCTAGAATTGATATTTGAAAAATATTAAATAAATTATTATAACTAGTGTTTAGATTTACTATAAATTAGTAGTAACTATTAAACATATCCTCTGATTATATATTTTAGATCACCTTTGATTATTCAAAATGGTATTGAACTAAGGCACAACATTATATTTTCAAATTTGAGAATTTGATAAATAACCATCATAGGGAGAAATAATAAAATCACTTTTTTTATGAAATAACATAGAAATACTCATTTTAAACCTAGATAAGGGCTAATTTCAGTGTTAGCTACATAACCCGTGATACCTTGTGTAGATTCCATAGAGTGGCTATAGATAATGACATCATATCATAGGATCAAATTGATATTTCAAGGATCACCAACAACATTGATTTTCATGGATATTTCCAGGCACAATGATACAAGATTGTGATACATCAAAAATTAATATGAACACTGTATATAATGATTGATTTATGTGAATTTAACCCTATGTTATTATACCCTGATGAACACAAACTAAATCAACCAACACATTGACTTTTTTGGTCTTTCATTTTATGGGTATGGGTTTATTCTTTTGGATTTGAATAATTTTTTTGATAAAATATATATATTTATTATTTTTCCTAAAAAATGAATTGAGATCATTTAATGCATTAGTCTAGGTGCATTTATAATTTTTTGTTTGGTTTATTTATTTATATATTTTCATTCATTTATCATCGGTGTTTTATTTGACAAGTGATTCAAAAAAGTACATGGAAATCTATCATTCCAAACTCATTCTATGGCGAAAAATATTGATACTATAGATCTTGTTTTAGTTTAATGATGGGATCATGATGTGGTAGTGATGTCGATAGATTTTGGATGTCCATTCAATGATTCATAAGAGGTGAACAATGTATTTTATGTGGGAGTGTTTCCTAATATACCTTTATGGATAAACTGTATCATTGGTGATAGAGTGAACCATCAAGATAAGATATGTGACCCACAGTTATATTGTTATTGTAAATTGTGTGTGATATCCATGATGGAGAAATCCATACGATGTGCCATAGATTTTGTAAAATGTTTCACTATAGAGAATGTAAGATAAGAACACACCGTTTGTGGAGCCCTTGATGCAATTATAGGGTTTCTACATGGAATTATATATCTCACACCATGTGACTATACCTTGGTGGCTCAGGATGTATCACAGAGGATACATGTGAATGAATAACTATATCTACAAGACCAGATGTACTCAAACATGACCATATACACCTGTATAACCTAGGTACATAGGAACTGGTAGAAGCACTGAGTAAGACCAGGGACATGAGATACATGTCATGTTCTACTTGTAAATGGTATTTAATTATTTTGGGGAGGTCCAATCCCCTTGTTCTCTTCATTATATAATAGTTACCTTTTGGGTGAATTCCCTCATTCTATACCATTGATGTTATAGGTTGGTATTATGATATGGATAACGGATTTTGATCCTCTATTTGGGGGTTTTATCAGATATATTTCTCAATGCCCCCCATGGTCTTAGGTGGGATCCTCTATCATCATTTTCCTTAGACAAGGTCCTAAGAATCAGTGTTATCAGCTTTACCCGAGCATCAATCCCCTACATAATGGGTTAAAATAGATTAGGTTGTTGTTATACCCCACGGACCAGGGTGTGATCCAAATCCATGATTCAATCTCTTGAAAATTATAGAGTGTACTTATTTATGGTGAGACCATATAGGAATGACATCTTGGATAGATTCCATCAACACTTTGAGACTCATGGAGTGAGTTCTCTTGGGTGAGAGTGGTTATAAAGACATTATCATAATATTAGTTTGGCAATGTGGTTGTGTATTTACCTTGAGACATAATGTATTCAATCAGGATATCTTAATGTTGGTTGTTTGAATCATATTATAATTGAAATATTATCGATATGATCTTACTATTATCATTATGCTTTAGGCTTAGTGATATTTTTTGAGTCCTATTGGGTATTATTATACTCAACCCTACAAGGCTACTACCACACAAGTCATGTGTTATAAAAATGAACAAATGTTCAATGATTTTATTTGATTACTATGAGTAGATATATATTATATTGGGATAGATAGACCATGATTCATACCAAGAGTTACATTTTTCTATTTTACCCTCTTTCTAGAGATTTATACTTCCTTCTAGTTTTTGGTGGTCTTTTATTTTCGCATATATCCTTTCCAATATTATTGTTATACCATAATTGAAGGATTCATATGTATTCAAGAATGTGGTATCAGTTTTATTTATCATTTCAATATTCCATGTCCTTGGAGATGTGTTTTTATCTATAGGAACAATAGGCTAATTCCTCCCATGTGGGTGATTTTCCAACTCCTCATTTGTCACCATCACATATCTTATTGATGGTTGTATTAGGGAAGTCGCACTCATCTTATCATTGAGTAGTGGGTACCCAAATGCTTATGTCATGAAAGTGTGGTACAAGAGGAGTTCCACAATTGGACATGTGTCTGGATATTTGTTAAGATCCGAGTTTGGTTATGGGATTTGTGGAAACAATTTTATGTGTTTCGAGTTCGAATTTCAGGCTAGGGAATACAGTGTTGTTCGGGAGGCTAATATATCCATACACCGAAACATTGAATACCTACCTTTTTAATCATTACATATAAAATTTGGTTTTAGGGAAAACATTTTTAGATTTATCATATTGGAATGGGTTATTTTTAAATGTTCTTCCTAAGTTAGCGATATAGATATACTCATTCACCATGGTACATCCTATCTATTTTGGGATTCATCCATGAAGATTTCTATCTAGGATTATTTAATAGGATTTTTAAGTATAACCTCTTAGTTATTCGACTTTGATGTGAGGACCTGTTGAGGTGGTCGGGCTAATGTGTGGTATTTCATCCATACCTCCACCCATTGAGGAGTAGAGGGTACTAGAAGTATTAGGGGATGAGGTGTGAATGATGCGGGTGCTTAAAAAGTTTCCGCATTAATAACCCCTCATATTCCAGGGTGATATAGATATATATATGGAGATGAGTTTTGGATTGATATGGTTATGTTAACCTTTAATCTAGTTAGGACACATTCATATAGTTGGTGTTACTAGTGGTGAACCTTCTTCATTGCCCTGTAGGGAATTGGTGGAAACATGTGGTTTTATCATTTGATGAGGTGACTCCTTCATGGAAAGTTTTTAGACACAAATCAGAGAGTATTACCCTCCAAAATATGACTTTACATGTTCATATTGATGAGATTGAACCATTATATTATGGAATGATGACAGTGGTAGAGTATTATATATGGTTTATCTCGTATCAAGATACTCAATGTTTATGGTTCTGGATACTTCATTTTGAGAATGGAAATTCAAGAGAGGTAGAAGAAGATACATCCAGTCCAATGAGACAAATCTATGAATTATTACCTATGATGTGGGTCTGGATAACACTTTTTTGATTAAGAGTTTCCTGGGTGAGAAAAACTGATAGGGGGTTCCAGTAGTGGAACAACAGATCTGAACATTTGGTAGTACGTATTTAAAGATAGAACCAAGGATATGGATGTGCTATACATTCAAGGATGTGATATTATGATAGTGATTCTGTAGTTTAGGGATCTCAGGACAGCTTTAGTTGAACTAGTTAAAGGTGGTGTTACTCTAATTATAGTAGGGGTTATGTATTGTGGGATTGAATAACCCACTGTACAACTAACAATAAGAGAGTGTATGTTTTCCTTAAGTAGAGGTAGTGGTAGAAGAATGCATGTTTTCATAGTGTAAAACATAGAAGAGGGGAAGGTATGGGTGTAGGAGGTGGCATGCAGTATGAATGATTACCAGCACCACTCACTAGTGGTCAGTTCTAGGCTCATGATGTTAGTGGATATAGGAGAGGATAGATGCATGTAGTGATGGCCTAAGTCCTTGAGGATCCTAAAATGATTTGAGGTTCAATTTTTATATTTTATGACATTTATAATATTGTTATAGACCTTGGTGTGGAACACTATTTTCCTTCCAAATCTTTAGTTCAAGACATTGAGATTCCAGTTGAGCCCTTGGTTCAACCATTATGCTTGGAAACTCATATTGGAGATGAATCAAGAATCAATGAATTTTATGACAGTGTGATATGAAGATTATAGGAGAGTGTTTCTTTTGGGGTGTCTTTGTTGTATTAATGGGGCCTCAAGAAATAATATTAGTCATGGACTAGCTATACACAGTTCATTAAAATATTGACTATTATAAGAAAATGATATTGTACATCCATGTAGATGGGATAAAGTCTTCCTTAGTAGATGAGAAAGTGAATGAGGAATAGTAGGATAGGCTCACATATATGATATCTCATCATATTACACACCAATTGGATAGAATAACCCTAAGAGTTGTAGAGGAAATGCTCTACCAGTTTTCTATTGGGGTAGTTTAGTTTGATTAAATCTTTCCTAATGACATATTGGTAATTCCTCCTAGACGAGAGATAGATGTCTAAAAAAACATACACCTATTTAAGGACCTGTTATTTGTGCCAAAATATCAGATATATCATGAAGATATTCAAAAGATAAACATACACTTGTAATACTTGTAGAGGAAGAGATGTGTTAGATCTGGTGTATCACCCTGGGCATCCCCAGTGTTGTTCACTAGTAAGTCGGATGATATCTTGTGTTTGCCTATGCATTATAGGTGACAAAAATAGGAGAACATAAAGAATATGTATCAACTAAAAAGGATCAATTAACTCCTCAACCAATTTAGATGGCCACTATGGTTCTAAAATGTGGCAATTATACTAGGACATCACCAGCTATGAGTATAGGAATAGGACATATCAAATTTGATATTAAGATATTCCTCTAGTCACTATGAGTAATTTTTTATTCCCTTTGACCTGAGAAACACAATAAAAGTTTTCATGGAACTCCTGAAGTATATATTTTATCATTTTTAACCGGATTTTTGTAGTCTTCATTGAGGATATCCTAGTTTACTCGGTATCCAAGGGGGGAGAACACAAGATACTTAAAGATGGACATGGTCTTAATTCGAGATTACAATATTTATGAGAAGATCTCAATGTTATAGTTTGGGATTCAATTGTTCCACTTTTTGGGACATGTCATATCAGTAGATGTTGTATTAGTTGACAAAGAAATGGCTGAGGTAGTGTTAACTTTCGATCCTCCCAAGTGTGTGATGGATGATCAAATATTACGTGGGTCAATATGATAATACATGTGTTTCATTTCGTATTTCTATAATATAACATCATTGTTTACTTCTTTGACCTGTAAGGGGTTGTCTTTCGCTGGTTCAGAAAGGTGCCATTGGAATTTTTAGAAGTTGAGGTAGCGATTGATGACCCCCCCATCTGTTTATTTGTAGAGGTTTGTATAAAATATGTAGAATTATGTGATGCAATAAGAACGAGACATTGTTTTGTTATGATGAAGAGATCAGATGTGATTTTTATAGTTGACATTATTTCGGTACACATGGGAATAACTATGTGACCCATGATCTTGAGTTGGAATTGGTAGTTTTCCCCTGAGGGTGTGGCAACACTACCTTATGGGTGAGTAGTTTATCATTTAATATGACCATAATAGCCTCAAGTGTATCTTGTTCTAGAATGATATAACATGGGAAAATGGTGATGTATAAATTTCCTCTAGGACTATTACTTCAAGATATTCTATAATCCTGGTAAAGTGAACTAAGTTGAATATTCTCTTTACAGGATATCATGTTTTCAGTTATTGGCTGAGGCATCAAAATAGTAAACCTTGATGTATTTGGCCCTAATGGATAAGGATGGAGAAAACTGTCTACAGTTTAATGTTGTTTCAGTACCACTTCTATAGAATTTTAGTGAATATCATATGGAATATAGTAACTATTAGGGCATACACACTGAAATATCCACTTGAGGGGATTTTGATAAATTTTTTAATGGTATGGACCATGTTTTCCATTTTAGAGGATGGATGATGGTACCCATGAAATTATGGGAATATGTGATGAGTGATTCTCATATATCCCTATTGAAAGTATATATTGAAGTGTAACATTTATATCTTGACCTATGATGTCAATTATGGTGGACAAACATAATGAAGTCAGTAGAAGAGTTTTTATCTTGATGAATCACTTGTCAACAGGTGAAGGTTGGGAATCATGTAACAACTATTTTAGATGAACCCATTTAGGTTCTAGAGATCAATTAGCATGGGATATCAATATTCATCCGGATAGGGTCACCCATACATATAGGTTGAAACGATTACATTTGGGTGATCGTAGACTGACACACCAGGTTGACCCACTTCATAGCAATACGAGAAAAGAGTTCAGTGGAGAATTTGGGATGCCTTTATGTGAATGTGATATAGTGGAATCATGGAATTCCCTTAACAATCATTTCTAGTCACTATGCCTTATTAACATATTGATTATCATGAGTATAGTAAGAATACATAGGGACTTAGTTAAGTTTGAGAACAACTTTTCAGCCCCATATTGATAGCCAGATAGACCGGACCATTTCGGTCTTGGAGGACATGTTACGGGCTTCCATGATAAACATTGTCCTTAGTTGGGTGGATTAACTAGATTTGGTGGATTTTTCATCCAATAAAAAATACCATTCCACTATTGGTATGAATCCATTTGAGGATTTTTGTGAGTGGACCTTTAGGTCAGCACTATGTTGGAATGATCCATGGGATTGCGTTCTCATTGACCCGACATTGTTTCAATCTACCAACGATAAAGTAATGGTAATCCAGTAGTAGGTGAATACTATAGGGATCCATCATAAGTCTTATTCCGATAGAATACATAGTCCTTTGGAGACATAGGATGAGGAATACGTTTTCTTGAATCTCTCACCATAATGTGGATTATGAATATTTGGTTGGGGTCTAAATCTATCTTTGAGATTCATGAGAGCTTTACATATATTGCATAGATTTGGGGATATGGAATACGGTATGAATCTACTATTGTTGTTATATTGGGTACACAACATCTTCAAAATTTTATAACAATGGTCATGCATGAAGGACCCATCACATTTTATGAAATTGGGAGAGCAAGACAACATAAACATATCACCTTTGTACAGTACCCATTGGAGATAGAGTTTTGGTTCAAGAGTATTTTTAGTGGGTGATTTATTCCATAGGTTCATTTTTTGTGAAATCATGAGAATCATTAGGAGAGAACCTGGGAGAAAGATACCCTGATATGATATCACTACCCACGCCTTTTAGAATTGTCATTTTCACTTTTTTAGAAAAAGTACCAAATGATTGGGCAATTTAATGTCTTAGTTTTTTCCATGTAATGATTTGAAATCTATAAGGTATTATTTTCAAGGACATTCACAGAGACGTAATGAGACTCTAGGACTCCAAGATCCATGAATTTATATTTGTAAAATATAAAATATATTAATATATTGGGAACTATGTTTTCAAAAAAATTGAAATTACTCTAAAATAAATCTTGGATTACAAATATGAGAAGAACATTGAGTATGGATCATGGGATTTTCCCTTGGTGCAACATTATAATTATCGGTGTCAGTAATTTGTTAAGATATCATCTTCTGTTAAAATAATAAAATAAATTAATTTAGGTGAATTAATTTATTTTTATTGATAAAGTGATATAGGAATCCTCTATTTAAACCCAGTTATGTTTAAATATCATGATTAGACACATAAACCTAGAGACCTAGAGAGGAGAGCATAAAGTGAAATTGTTGAAAGACATCAGATGAGATGATTAAATTGATATCACAAGGATAACCAGGGAGGTCTTCATGGATCTCTTCAATAGATATTTAATAGTTTAGTTATTCATTAGTGAACAGTACAAACTCATGGTATGACATTTTATTTAGGTGTATTTATCTCTATTTTATTATTTATGATTTAATAAAAACAAAATCACTACCATATTGATTTTAGAGTCAATCATTTTGTGGGTATAGGTTTATTATGTATGATTTGGTGAATTTTTATTGACTAATTATATCTCTTAGATCAACATTATAATGAAAAACATGAGTCCAACATGAACATTGGATGAGGTCTATTCCTCGTTTTTTGGTTTTGTTAATTTCATTACCCATTCTTCATGCATGCATTGGTGTTCTTTTGTTTAAATGATTGTTGAAAAAACCTAGAAATAAATTGTTGTGCACCCATTATATGTTACAACAGATGAATACCATGAAACAAGTATGAGATTGATGATGCAGTATACAAATAAGTGCAATGACAATTTACATGTATAGATTAGGGATGTCCATTCATGGTTTGAAATTTTGTTAGAGAACAGATTGATGTAGGATTATTTTATGATCAATTCATATAACCCTAATCAGATCTTTAATGATGGTGAGACTCATCTACATGAAATCTGAAACCCCTGATGAAATGGGTGGATAGAATCATGTAAAAACTAGTGGAGGAGCATTCCAAATTAAGTTTAATAGATTAACAAAATTTCAACATTTCATAGAGTGTTATAGAAGAACACAAACTATGTGTGGGGACCTAACAGTGGTGATAGAGTTTCCTTGTGGATTTAAATATCACTAAATGTTTGAGATCGGTCACACACCATGTTACCCTACCATTGGAGGCTCAATGTCTACCACAATGGATACTCGAGCTGGGTTATAGTATACTGGCATAACCTGGTACACAAACTTGTCCCATGGTATTTGTACAAAAACCACGATACACAGGCACAAAAAATTATATGGGAAAGTCCTTAGGTACACTAGAATTGGATGGAGCATATAGGATGACATGGGACTGGCAAGACATGTTGTGTACTATCAGTACATTCTTTGTACATTTCCACGGGAGGTATGAGACCATTGGTCCATCATCATTGACTCATTTTACATTGGTTTTACTCATTCAATCCATTACCATGATGGTATACATTGGTGTTACATCCTTTGGAAATTATTTTGATTCTATCTATGGAATTTACCTCAGACAGAGTTCTCGGTGTCCCCACGTGGCCCTGGGTGGGATCCATATTCACCTTCTACCCTAGGTGGAGTTCTATAAATTCCCATTGAGAACATTACATTATCATCGATCCCATATTTATAGGGTTAATCTAGATTGGATTATTAGTATACCCCTAGAATCTTGGTGTGATCCCAATTTGTGTATCAATATCTTCAGAAATCCGGTATTTACTTTCCTATGGAGTGACATAACAAGAATGATATTTCAGATGGATTCCATTATTGCTATTAGACTCATGGTGTGTGGTCTCTTTAAAGAGTGTGGTAATGAACTCTTGGGCCAAATTTTAGGTTGGAAATGTGGTTGTGAACATACCTTCATACTTAGAGTCTACTATAAAACTATCTACAATTTAATCATGTCTCATGATATATTATTATTAATAATTGGCCATTTTATTGATGCTTTATTCTTAGTAATTTGGTGGTGTCCTATAGTTTATTTTTATAGTCAACCCTATATGGGCTCTACCCACACATGTCATGTCTTATGTGGATAGTGAACTATTTTATATGGTTTTTGGTGGACAAGGTGCATATGGGGATAATATTTGGCTAGAATAACCATGGTTCATACTAAGAGTCACATTTGACTATTTTCCCCTCTTTCTAATAAGTCATACATCCTTCCAGTTTTTGGTGGTCTTGTATTTGACCCTTTATGATATTTTATATTATTTTCATACAATGATTATTGGATTTATATGTATGCAGTCATTTGGTATTTCTTGTATTTTATATTTTATAATTTTATGTTCTTTTAGATGTATGCTTTCATACAACGACATTAGTCTTATTCCTCCCATGTGGTCTATATGCATACTCTACAGTAGTCAGTATCCCCTAAGAAATTATAGGAACGCTTGGGGAATTTGAAATTTTCTTATATCCTATCATCAGGGTCCCAGTGTTTAAGGTTATGAAAAGTTTATGTAATATTGGGAATGGATTGGCTCTCTCATTAGAGAGACCATATCTATTGTTGGGGAAAAGAATTAAATTTCAGTTTTCCTAATTAACCCATGATACTCTATATGATTGATGATGAATCCGAACATACATTGTAAATTACATATATATTATTATTTTTATTCCTATTCATTTGGGAAATTTATATTAGTTAGTAGTAATGAAACTCAATATTTATGATATTCCTATTATACTGGTGTTTTTTGATGTATTTATAAAAGACATTACTAGTATTACTCCAAATAATAAAGCTATGTTTTAAATAAAACTCATACCTCATGCTACACTTATTTAAAAGGATATATATATAATGTCAATGATTGTGTTTTAGGAATTCATGAATAAATTCCTAGAGAATATTGACGAGGGATTCATTTGTATTAGTTATTCATCATGGGCTGAACATGTATTTTTTTAAGAATAATGATGGTAAATTGTGTATTTTCACTTATTATTAGGAACATAACAAGATTAATATTATAAAAGTATCCTATACCTATTCTCAATGATCATTTTAATCAATTACGAGGAGATCATTAATTTTAAAATTTTGATATTTGATCTACATATCAATAGATAATAGTCTAGAAGAATGATATACCAAATGAATCCTTTTGTAAAAGGTATAATAATTATGAATTTTTTGTAATTCTAATTATACATACCAATGTTTCTCCCTTATTTATATATTTATTAAATAGAGACTTTAGATATTATCATGATAAATATTTGGTATTCTCTATATATTATATTCTAACATATTCAATGAGTAAGTAAGAGCATGATGATCAATTTATGATTTTACTAAAGGCCTTGAGGATAGAGAATCTATCTGCTAAATTTTTAATGTGTTAATTTTGGATACAAGAAGTTACATTATTGGGTCATATAATCTCATGTGGGGGGTATATTGGGAGATCCTTAAAGGAAATATTTATAGGGGAATGGCCTATACCAATCATTATAACTGAGATCCATAATTTTTGTGGGTTATATGGATACTATCAACACTTTGTGATAAATTTCTCATTAATATCAAATAAATTTACCAATTTGACCAATATAGGGGTTAAGTTCATGTTGATATATTAATGTAAGGACAATTCCAATGAACTAAAGTGAAGTTTGGTCAGTTCACCTATTATTACACTTCCCTTTTGTAGAGAAGGGTCTGCGATATACAATGATGAATAAAATAATGGATTGGTATTCATATTGATGTAGAATGATTTGGTGATATGTTATACCTCTCATCAGTTGAAAATTAATGAGAAAAATTACATGACTCATGATTTGGAGTTGGTTGTGAAATTTTTTTCGTTGAAGACATTGAAGAATTATTTGTATGGTTAAAGGTGTAATATATATACTGATCATAAATTCTTGATAAAAATATTTATGCAGAAAGAGTTAAATATTATCTAGATTATATGGTTGAATTTATCAAATTGTATGAATTTTTAATACATTACCTGCTTGTGATGGAGAACTAGGTGATTGAGCCACTTGGTCGGAAAGACCATGGAATTGTTTCTATTTTGAAGATTGAAAGAGATCCAATATTTAAAAAGTTATAGATGTTGGATATTGAAATGTTATTTAAGGTGAATAATCATATCACTCATAGATTAATCTTTAGTCATCCACCTAGGATATAATTAAGATGCTATAGAGGTAATATTTAGAATTAATAAAGGAGGAGATTAATATTCTCATGTTAAACCATGATCTTGATTTAATGATTAGTTTACCAAATTGAGTATGTGTCCGGTCAATACTAGAGTTGAAGAAGGATATGTTTGATGAAGCTAATTATTCATCATTATAAATTCATTAGGGATCAACTAAGATGTATAAATATCTAAAAAATATATATGTTGGGATAACATGAAAAGGGATATTACTGATTTTGTATCTTGATTCTTGGTATGTCAAAAAGTTTATTCTATGTGATAAAAGTCCAAGGGTATGTTTCAACCATTATCTATAATAGAATGAAAATGTGAATAAAATTCAAGTGATTTCATTATAAGACTCCCCATATCATCTAAATGGTGAAATTTTATTTGGGTTTTAGTCGATAACCATATGAAAATAGTGCATTTATCACTATTATAGAAGATTTATCCCTTGATCCACTTTATTGGTTATACATTTAAGAATTTGTGGTATTTGAAGGTGTACCACGCTCAATCATAACTGATAACAATTTGAGTTTTTCATTGAATATATAGAGAATTCTTCTATAGGAAGTGGTTAATAGTTTATTTGCAGTAATTACTTATAATCCTTAGATAGATTGTCATTCTAAGAGGACTATTAAACTCTTTAAGTCATGTTGATATATTTCTCTACATAGTTCAAATGTAGTTGTGTTAAAGACCATCCATTGGTTTAATTTTATTACAAAAATAGATTTTACGAATGAATTTAGATGTCTCACTCTGAATTACAACATTAAAGTAGGTTTATGTAACAACCAAAGATTTTTTGAAATATATATTTTTAATTAATTTTGTCTTTTTAATATTTTTCATTTCACACAACACTGAATAGAAATTCTATTACTGGAAATCACTGTGTTAGGCTTGTATTATAAAAATGAAAAGGTCAATATTTAACTACATGTAACAAATAAATTAGCATGTACTACACTGAATACAATGTTTATCTTGTGTTGCAGACAATCCAATGTTACATAGATATCATGGATTATGCGCACGACATAGTTTTACAAAACTAGAACATACTATTAATAACATTAATAAAATATTATTATATTTGTCACAAAGATGTTGGAATAGATTTAATGAATAATAATTAAAAAATTGTAAAAATATTATTCAAACATGTAAAAATATTTAATAATTTTTTTTCTAATTAGTTATAAATTAAAGGATGAACTATATGAAAAAAATAATTACATTTTCTATGAAAACTAGCTTTCAATGTATAAACACAATTTAATGTAAATAAAACAATAAAACCACTTTTGATGAATGTTTTTAATAAATTTACATTTTATAAATTCAATAAAAAGTTATTAACACTCATGCAATATATTTTTGAGGTATAACAAAATAATAAATCAAACTTTTTTAGTTGAAATAAGTATTTTTCTAAAATGAATTTATAGTGCATTTGATTGAAAACCCCATTTTGAATATATTTTTTTAGAATTTTAATAATTTTAATATAAAAAAATAAAATTTATTTTGGGATTTTTTATCTCAAAATTTACTTTTGGTGAATTTTTCTATATTTGGAGATGTTTTATTTTTTATAAATAGTAAAAAAATAAATTTTAATTGAAAACTACATTTTTGTCTAATTTAATAATATAGTTAAATTATTATTTGAATTTTTTAAAAGTTAATTTAGATAAATTTTACATAAATTAATCCAAAATAGTTTATTAAGAACAATTTCACTGTGAAATTGGATATAAAATCATTTCATATGATTAAACATTTCTAGTTTTAAAAACCCATTGTCGTGACATGTCTACATGACAAATTGAAAATTAATTTTTTTACAATTATGAGATTAAAATTATTAAAATTGAATTCTGTATTTTTAATAATAATAATTTATAATTTATAATATTTACCACTTTGTTTTTGAGTTAAACTTTTAGTGAATGTAATTAAAAATATTTAGAGTGATTAAGGTAAAGATGAGTTTACATAGTGGTTAAAACATATCTTGAGGGACCAAAAGCCCCATAAACATGTCCAAAATCAATTTTATTTACATATTTATACAATATCTCCATTTTTTCAAATATCAAAAATTAATGGTCACACATGATGTAAGGGAAACATCTCATCAGTGGTTTACTTTTAATATTTTCAAGAATGATAATCCTCCACTATAAAATTGAACTCGCCCCCTCACTTCCACAAAATTCTCAATCAAATTCTTATTTTACAAAATTTCCCAATGAATCACCAAAATTACCTCATCTAAAACTATATTAATCAATTTTTTGGGAAATCTAATGAAATAATCCTTTTGGTGTAAATGAAATGGAGTTACCAAAAGAATATCCGACAAACTTTCACTAGATATTTTGTTTTATATTCATTCTCAACACTGTAAATTATTATTACTCTATTTTTGCATAATCTAATCAATATCCTAAATATAATGAGGTGTTTTTTATGGTTTCATAATATAATCATACACACCTACATCCAATGGGATACTTAATCCCCATTTGTTTGGATGGTGGACTAACATCATATGAACTGATGTCATCCATTCGTACATTTCATCATTTTCAGGTTATCAATAATGATAAAATTTATATCTATATAATATATATATATATATGTGATATTTATTATTAATTTATAACATTATAATTATTATAAAAAACATACCTTCATTATTTCCATTTTATAGAAATACGATATCTTCGATTGCAGACATGTGTAGTACCACCTCCTCAAAGAAATGTGATTCATTCACACATTACATGGAATGAATTTAGGATTGTTTCAGTAAATGTATACGATATATATAAATTAATAATTTTAATTTAAAGATAATTTCTATATACAAATATATTATATTTACTTCATTTCTTTCAATATGACAATAAAATTGGAACACTATTCAAGCATACGTATGGCTTATCTTCTCTATGAATGGTGTATTCTATTCCATATTTCTCTTTTTTAATAGATTATTATGAATATTTATGTAAATTATATATATTATATAAATATATATATTATTTTTTACACTTTTATAATAATTATTTCATTATCTATGTAAGAAAATCATGAATAACAAGTCTGAACATATACAGTAAACAAAGTGGTTATTACCCAAAACAGTACTTTAACATTGATTTGTTAAAAAATGGGTAATATACAATCATAAGTAAATAATATATGGTTTGATATATATGAATATGGTTCTGTGGGATATTTATAATAAACTAATATTTATTATACAACATGATTTAATGTGTATGAATAATGTCAAGACATAAGGTATGAGTTTTCTCATCTCACATTTATTTCTATGATACTTATACCTTATTAACCACTAATTTATTTTTTACGGTATATATAATTCCCATAAATGTATTGGATGATCATTATACAAAAATTTAATGTTTTTTACATATCCACTTTAGGATCTTCTATTCGTGGGGTTTATGGTTAAGTATATTGCAAATCAATAAAGTAATATTGTCACAATTTTTGTTCATTGCGATACATTCGATGTTATGCGACTATATTATTATTTTAGTTGTATATAAGTTCAAATGAAATGTAATATCAGATATATTATTATTTTAATGATATTATATGTTTTATTTAATGTTATTATATCCTGATGATTATAATTTAATGTCACTAATGATGTTAAGAGTTTATTGTTACAATCTCATCTTTTATTAGGATTGTTTAAGATTATGTTTCCATTGATGAACTATTAACATCTATATTTCAGTAGATATCACGAAATGTAATTTCCTATTGTAACAAATGATATCTTCATGTAATTTTACAATTTATCCACTCTTTTTTACTTAATATAATTAAGAATATTAGATTTTAAAGATCAGAATTTATTTCTATTTTCAATCTGAAATGTGTGTTCTTAGAAAACAATGTATTCAAAAATTGTTTTTCAAAATGTCTTCCAAAATTTATTACTATGATTTTAAAAAGGAATTTTTACCCACTTTTTACATTTTTTTGGAAAATTAGTTTTAAAATGAATCTCCATATAATTTCCAGATGAAGGAACTTTTCTAACCATTTTACAATGCAAATCAAATTTTTGGAATGTAAATATTTACCCACCAACATGGATATCATTTCATTGATGTTTTCATTCCATTATAACAAGGTTGTTTTTTTAAGGGAATAGTTTTCTTAATATTATATGGTTTCATTATTTTTTATGTTGTTTTTAATGGAAAATGTTTTCAAATGAATTTAATTTTTTAAAAGTGTTTTTAATGATTTTCAAAATTCTATTATTAACTTTTAGAGAATGAGGTTTTAAAACATTCTTCATGTTTATTGGTAAAATAAATTGGTTTGAAAAAGTTTTATGTTTCAAAAAAACATATTTTTAAAGAATAGAGGATATTGTATTCATGAATTTTTTAAATTATTTTAAATCATTCATTAATTTTTTTAAATTTTTATATTAAAAATTATTTTGAACAAGTTCTATGTTTTAAAAAGTAAATTCCAAATAAATATTATTTTACATAAGAAATTCTCTAACTGATCTTTGAAAAAACATCTCCATATAATATGGAATCATATGTTATATGTTAATATTTATTATGTAAATTATCCAACAATACCATTCATATTAATTTTTGGAATGGATTAGTCTTTGATGGAATGATTTTTAAGACAATTGTTTCTCTTCCACGTGTTTTATGCTAATGAAAACCTTTCATTTTCACATGTATTTATTTAATAAAATGATTATGAAACCTATAAATAGATAATATTTTAGATATGAATAAATATTTGTAATATCTATTTGACATCATGGGTTTTGATTTAATGTTTATCAAACTCATCTCTATTACAGGTGTTTATATAACAATTTTTTTTTATCTTGTTGCACATCCATCTATTATTTATTTATGTGATGGGTGAGTCCTATATCCCCTACAGGGGATTGGGTAATGATAAATGTTTAATAAGTTACGAGGGTATATGGGATGGCATAACAATCACAACAAAAAAGAGGGTACATAGGATTTAGCACATGTTACAAAATTAGATAGTACCCATGTTAAATCCCAAGACTAAAAATAAGATGTTACATGGGTTGTAGAAAAAATCCTAAAAATAAGAGTGTACATTTGTTATATCCCATGCCTCGAAACAAGTGGGTACACGAGTTTTATACCCATCCAAAAAACAAGAGGGTATAGGGGTTCAGTCGAAATCCCCAAAACAAGATGGTATACATGTTTCTTATCCCAATCTCAAAGTAGATATGTCAAAGATTAGACCAATCCTAACATGTTATGAAGTTCTTAGTACGTATCCTTGACATATGGTTTTATATTCTTATGTGTATTCCATAAATTCTATGTCATATTCCTATGTTATTATCTTATGGATTACGGTCTTTTATTCCACTATGATTCATTTCTTACGAATAACCATTATTTATTCCATGAATCTTGATTATGCTCATTAATTTGTATAGTAAGATCTACGAAATTTAGGATCATCTTATCATACAATTATTCTCATGTTATTGTTATATATCTCTATTATTTACCTATAATAAGAATACGATCTCACCCCATTCTCATGTTTCACTCCCACGGTTTATGAAGAAATGTCTTAAGAAAGAGTACTAATGGGGAAGTTCTTTAAGGGAGATGTTTAAGATCATTCAACAATATAAAAGATTATGTTTTCTATGTTTATAAATAAACAAAACTATTATAGACCTCAGGAATGTATTATTTAATGTGTTTCAATATTTATTTAATGTGATGCAATATCTATGTATGTTAAGCATGGGTCGCCATAATTGGAATTATTGGAAAGGTTTAGTAATCCTTTGAAAAAATGGATGAGAAAACATTAGTGGGATACCAAGGGATATTTATAAAGATATGTATATAGATGTATTATATGGTAATCCTTATATTTAATAGAATTAATATAATGTTTCTTTATTTTTGCGTCTTATAAGTAATGTTTTATGATTATATGATTTTCTTCCATGATAAGTGTTTCTAACATTATAATTTATAGTCTTAGTCCATAGTGAGAATGAGTAGGAACAACGTTAACATTAAATTTTTATAATGTGTAAAGTATGGGAATTATAAAAATATATATCCTAAATGAAATTCCCATGAAGTGAATCAAGAAGGTTGCATAGTTATTGGTTATACTATTGAAGATAAAGTGACCAAAAATGACATGTGAATGGTATAATATGATTTAATAATATATTTCACATTAAATGTTAAAATCATGATTAAATTTACTTTTAGGAACCATACGACGTGATTAATATTTCATATTTTAGGGAATAGTTATTAATGAATAAGATGATTAATCTTATGTATTTATTTATGAATAAAGATGGATGATTAAATTGCATATTTATTGAAATTCAAGAATTATGTTTTATTAATCACAAAGTGTATGTTATTAATTATGGATTTCAAAAAATACATTTAATTTTAATAGTTACCTAGAAAAATTATTTAACGGAAATTTTATATTCCTATCAAGAAAAGGAAAATGGCAATAGAACCTCAATATTTTTGTAATGTTGAGATAATGATTTTTAGATAATGATATGTTGGATCTGAATACATAAATTGGAAAGCAATAATTTTCTTGGAACTGATTAAGGATTTTTTGACAAGTGGATTATTCTACCATTGAGGAATTTTATATCATATTTGGTTTTAATGAATATATCCAATTAAATTAGCAATTAATTATCATGCATGTTTTAAATAATGATTTATAGTAATTCATGTTATTACCATGTTTGAAAAGAAGACATTATGATGGTATTCACATGAATTTTATTATATAACCAAAATATACATGATGATATATGGGGGATCAAATCAAATATATTTTGAGAAATTTATTTATCACCTTTCTAAAGTTTTGTATTTTCATCATTCAGAAGGGTTACAGGGTTAACCATTTATGGGAGCATTTATGTTAAACATTGCATGTGGCTTTAGATATTAATGTTTTTTATTTCCATATGAGGATTTATGCATATTGAATAACTTGTGCTACCATTTTACTATGATGTTAACTAAAGTTAGTTGGAATTAATTATCATTCTACATCATGATCTTTTAGTAATTTAAAAATGAAAAAATCGTCTTTATTTCATCGAATAAGTGATGAAGTGTAAATTGATCAAGTTGTAACCCATGGGTGAGATATTTATTATGAAATATAATGAAATAAAGTAATTACATTTTCTAGTGAAAATTATTCATCATTAATATAATGGTATTGAAATAAAATGTTGTTATGCCATCCTCATTTTTTATGAAATCAATGATCTTTTTCAAGAAACTTTGAGTAGTGGATTTGTGATCAATAACTTTCTACTAACCATGTTATCTATCACTCTCCATTAGAAAATGTTAGTTATATTTCTCTTCCATTTTCATGTTTTCACTTTCCAAAAATTTTATACTAAGAGGAATCCTAGTTGTGAGATAGTTTGGGTATCTATTATGATTCTAACATTCCCTTTTAAAATTATGTTTTAGTATTCATTTTTACAATATGGGTTTACTAGAAAGGAAAATTCAAGTATTAAACCATTGATAACCTTGAACAATTTCAAGGGTGAAATTCATTATAAAGGGGTTAGAATGTAACACCCCTAGGATTTTGTAAATTTTTTTAAATTTTTTTATTCTATTGGGTATTTTTCATTTCACACAACATTGAATATAAATTTTGTAATACAATGTCACTATATTTGGGATTTTTTATACGCAACACCAAGTTAATATATCATTATGCACAATGCATTGATTAGCTTGAGGTACATGAAACAAAATTGTTTTCTTGTGTTACACACAATTATGAGTTCCTTTGATAGCTGGTTTTAAATTCAAGACCCAATTTTACCAATCTAAAACATATTATTAATTATATTATTAAAATTTTAAAATAGTTTTCCCATAGTTTTTGGACTGAATTTTATGAATAATATAAAATTAATTGTGAAAATATAATGAAAAAATGTTTCAAAATTTAGACATTATTTTTATTTATTAATTATAAATAAATGCAATAATAGTATTAAAATATTGAAATTCTTATCCTTGGAAAACATTTGTTTATATGTAGGAAAAAATTTATCTCAATAAATTAAATAATAAAAGCATGATGACTTGTTAAAAAAATTTATATATTATAAATTCAATAAAATGTTTTTGAAACTACCCCAATAGATTTGACACGTATAAGATAATAATAAATCCAATTTTTTGAATAAAAATATGTATTCTTCTGAAAGGTGATTTTATCATTTTTAATAAAGAACACATTTTTAAAAAAATTTATGAATCTTTTATTACTTTTATAATACAAAGTGAACCTCATTTTTGAAATAATAAAATCAAAATTTATTTTTTGGTGATTTTTTGGTATTTATCAAGGATGATTCATTTTCTGATGAATAGTGAAGATATTGAATTTTAAATGAAAATTTCATTTTTATATAATTTTATTACATAGTAAAATTATATTTTTATTAGGTTTTAAAGATAACTTAAATCAACTATAAATCATGTAATTCAATTTAGGTAATTGGAACCAATTTCTCATATAAATTAGATGTAAAAAACATTTCATACTACTAAAAAATTTTCTTAAAAAACACAATTTTGTAAGACATCTAAAAGATTAATTTTAAACTAATTATTGAATCTTATGTAATTATAATTTGGGAAAATCTATTCAATATCTGGAATCATAATAATTTTTAATTTTTATTAACATTCACTTTTTTTAAAAAAAATATTAGTCAATGTAATAAAAATATAGTATAGTGATTGAGTTAAAAACAATTTTACATAGTGGTTAAATATTATATTAAGGGAAAATTTTATTAGAAACTTGTAAAAAAAATTTTGGCCAAATTTAGACCGTATCCTATGTTTTATATAAAATGGAAAATTATTGTAGACACATGATGTATGAGAGACCTATCAATAGTGTATGCCATTTTCTAATTGTTAGAATGTCACTCCTCATCCACTATAAAAAGGAACATACCCCTTAACTTCCACACACCTCCCAAGAAACATTGGATCATCCAAAACCTTCCCAAATAAGCTCTAAAATTTAATATTATCAACCTACAAGATTCACTTTGGAAAATAAATCCAACCAAGTAAAACATTTGGTGAAAACCAATAGGAGTTATCTAAAGAAGAGATAACACCCTTCCATAAGTTATTCTGTTTTATTTTCATTCTCCACCACTTGACTCTTCTTATTCAATGATTATATAATTTCCCAATTATACTCAGTATAATTACATGTTTCATTTTATTATTTTTAACAACACTCACACATAGTTATATCAAATGAAAAACACAGTCCTAGTTCATGTGGATAGCAGACTACTGCCTAGTGATCTACAGTCACTCATTCTAAAATTTACTCCTTTAAAAGTTGAAAATAATGATGTAATTTATATTTTAATATGAAATATATTAAATATATGATATTTAAAACTTCTTTATGCTACTAGAATTATTATATAACACACACCTTAAGGATTTACATTTTTTTTGAAATATTATTAGTTCATTTTTGGATGTGTGGACTACCACCGCCTAAAAGAATTATGATTCGCTCACACATTACAAGACTGTTACAAATATGGGTCTAGTATGGCCTATTGTGTCTATGAATAGTGTTTTCAGTTTCATATTTCTATCTTTTAAAGAATATTATAAATATTTATATAATTAATATATTTTATATATAAAACATGTTCTACATTCTAGAAATAAGAAAATCATGATATATATAATAGGATCATTAATAAAAAGTCAAAACATGTATGATAAACAAAGCGGCTATTAAAAAAAATGATACTTTAATTTGGACTTATTAATAAATAGGTTATATAATGTCCTAAGTAATACATAAATTGTATGATATATTGGAATACGGTTTTTTGGTAGATGAATAATAAAATTATACCTATTATTCCATGGGTTTGAACTTGTATGAAGAATGTCAAGAAATAAGGTAATGGTTTTATTATATCATTTTTATTTCGGTGAGACTTGTGCCTTATTCAACAAATATATCTCCTTTCCAGTATATATACTTCCCTTGAAAAAATTATTTTATTATTTTATTTAAAATTATTGTTATTTACAAATCCATTTAATTATATTTCTTTCATGGGGTTTATAGTTTAATATATATCAAATAAGTAATGTAAATTTTCCCAATATTTTTTCATTGAGTTACATTGAATTTTATACAAATATATTTTTCGATGAGGTGAATATACTTCCATTTTACATGTTATATATAGAATATTATATTTTAATTAAATTATAAGTTTCATTTAATGTTATTATCTTGTGGGTATTATGATTTAATGTTACCGATCTAGTAAGAGTTTATTGATGTAGTCTCATCATTTATTGGAATTGTTTACAATTGTTTTTCCATTGATGAAATATTAAGATACATCTCTATAAGACTCTCATGAAACGTATTCTACTCTGGTTACTCATGAAATATCCATTTAATTGAGCCATTTTACTAATATTTTGATGTTACAATATTTATGAAAATTTTTTCACCAATATTTGAATTTATTACTATTTTCAATCATAAATATATATTCTTAAAAATTCATGTTTTTTAAATATGTTTTAAAAAATGTTTTACAAGAATTATTGAAATTAATTTTACCCATGTGTTACCTTTATAATATAAATTACTATAAAAATGAATCACTTTATTATTTTCTAATGAAGGAACTTCTCTATACTTTTTACGATGCAAAACAAATGTTCAAAATGTATGGATTTTCCCACCGTCATGACCATCATTTATTTTATGCTTAATTTAAATGTTAATAAGGATATTTTTTTAAAAATAATCTTATAATATTGTATACATTCATTAAATTTAAATTAATTTTCAATGGAAAAGGTATAAAAAAATGACTCATGTTTAAAATAAGTTTTCAATTATTTTCAAATGTCCTTCAAAGGATTTCATGGAAAAAGGTTTTGAAAATTTCTTCAAGGTTATCTTACAAGAAAATGGTTTTGAATAGGTTTTCTATTTCAAAAATCATTTTTTTCAATGAATAAAAAATAATTTTCTCCAGAAATGATTTATATGATTTTAATGCATAATTTATATGTTTTGAAAGTGTTGTTTTAAATGAAATAATATTGAATATGTTCAATGTTTATAAAAGTGTATTTCAAGGATTTTTTAAGAAATGTTTTATATAATATTTCAAAATCTTTCTCCATATAACATGAAATCCTTCGATATAGTTTATGCTTTATTAGGGAAATAATTGAATAAAACCATTCATTTTATTTTTTTATTTTTTTATTTTTTTATTTTTTGATGGAATGATATTTATGACACATGTTTTTATTTCATGATTAATATTCTTTTGAAACAAAATTCATTTTACTTGATATGATTTTACAAAATTATTATAAAACCCATATATTTTCCATAGGTTTTGATATGATGAAATTTTTATAATACTAATTTCATTTCATGGGATAAGATATGATATCTATAAATCCCTTCTGTTTTATGGGGCATGATATGATGAATGTTTTTTTATCTTTTGGAACATGCATGTATTATATCATTATGTGATAGGTGGGACCTATATCTCTCTCAAATAGATTAGGTAACAATATATGTTTTAGGAACTCAAAAGATACACATAAAGTAATCCCAATCTTGAAAAAAGTTGGCACACGGGTTATATCCCATACATAAAAACAAGAGGGTACATGGGAATTATCCCAAACCAAAACACAAGAGGTTATAAACAATGTACTGTAATCTTGAATTCAATAGGTTAAATGGATTATAGGCCAAGCCTGAAAACAAGGGGGTACACTAGTTTTAGCCAAATACCATATAATAGATGGTATATGGGTTATATAAAAAAACTAAAAACAAGATGTTACATTGGTTTTTAGACAAATCCCAAAGCATGTATGTGGGTGATTAGCCCAATCCTAACATTTTATGAAGGTATTGGTAGGTATCCTTGACATACAGTTTTCTATGCTTATGTGTATGATAAAAAACTTATGTCTTATTCTTATGTTATTCTCATATGGATTATTCTCTTTTATTAACTTCTAATTCATGTCTTCGGAAATGAAAATATTTATTTCCTGACAATTTTTTATTATCTTTAATATACATTGTATGATCTTCTATTGTTATGATCATGTTATCATACACTTATGATAATGTTATGATTACATATATTCCTTGTTTTCACACATTAAGCATTTAATCTCACCCCTTTACTATGTATACATTCCTTAGGTTGTGAAGAAAAGTTTTAAGTAGGATTACTAAAGGGAAATATATTTAAGGGAGATTTTGATGATCTTTATCCAAGATAGAATACTATTTTCCATTTTTTCAATGACACTAAATTAGTAGGGTAATTGATCATGTTTTTTTGTAATATGATTAGTATTTCACTAAATTGATTAATATCCATGTATGTTAGTCCAAGGTCACTATAGTATATAACTACAATGATATGAGATGAGTTTGGTGAAGGAAAGTAAGTGGGATGTGATCTAGAGGAGAAAATAAATGTGAATGTTTGATCCACTCTACCATAAATGAGGTCTTCTCAAAGACAAAAAATTATTATGCTAAAAATAATCTTCATGATATAGAGTTTAATGTTGGTGATAAGTTATTCATATGAATATAGTATTTTATACTGTTCATCAGACTTTTATGTAAGGGAATATTGATCACTTGAGTAATCCATCCCTTTGATATTCATGTTCATATTATGATAATTTCTTATTACTTAGGACTTCAACAGAATCCAAAACATTTTCATGACAATTTCAATGTATAAATCATAAGGATGTAAATACCAAATCCTTAAAATTTACTAAACATAGATGACACACTGTATGATAAATATCGATGTTATGAGAAACTACTAGGGTAGATTCGATATCATAGAAATATTGTGTTACGAAACAAGACCGCTCACATAGTCATGGGTTTTTAGTGAAATCATAATTTTGTTGAAGATATATGGGAAGAAAAATAATTTTTGAGGAAAAAATATCTAAAATTGTTTTTTTATTAAAGTGATATAATTTTGAGGGTGAAATTCAAATAATGTGGTAGACTTTAACAACCCAAGATTTTACAACGTATTCATCTTTAAATAAAATGCATTTGATATATTAATTTACATACTACGACATGTTAAAAAGGAACAATAAAATATGTTAAAATATTATTATGAAAAAATTATATCAATTTTGAAATCAACAAGTCAATATTAGCTCAATTTTATTTTTTTTATTTTTCTTAAAAGATTTATTTTTAACAAAACTGTGTATAATGATTTTTTTTTTGAAAAAGTATCATTTATATGGGTTAAATAAATTATTTTAAAATAGATATTATATTTATTATTGGGTATTAAATTTGTATATGATTGATTATATTTATATCAGTGACATTTTTTTATAATATTATTATATAATTTTATTAATATGATTAAAGATGAATTTTTTGGAAAAAGGGTTTTCATCGCATTTTGTAGGTTGATTTTTAAATTAATTTCTAGAACATATAGGAATTGTAACACCTCGATCTTCTACGATACGCTTCTCTTTCAATAATGCAATAGTTTTCATTGTACGCAAGTTCGAGATTCTAACTCATCGCGACTAATCAAAATAGCCATTGTGAATAGTAATACCCACTTTTATAAATTATATATTTTTTATATTTCAAAATGGACTTCATTTTTGGATTCAGAATGTCGAAATCAGCCTAGGTTGAATTTTTTGTAATTTTTTGAGAAATCCAAATTTTTATGAATAGTGAAAAATACTTAAAACAACTTTTTTAATCAAAATAATTTATAGAGATAAATTATACTATTGAGTGATTATAATGTATAATTAGAATATATTTTTACCATTTTATCAAATGGTGTTCATTATAATTAATATCACTTTGAAATTGGACATAAACAATTGTCAATCATTTGATATATATTGTTTCTTAAAAACACGCTATTTGTTGTGACAGTGGGAATTAATTATAAAATTAATTAATTCAACTTATATGTTTGTCATTTCATAAAATAGACATCATTTTTGAATTCAGAATATCAATTATAGCTTAGGGTGAAATTTTGACATTGTTCTGAAAAACATCAATTTTTGATGAATAGTGAAACCACTAAGTGGTAGTTAAATAACTGATTTTTCATTTAAATGAAATATTACCACTTCTGTGATATTATTTTCAAAAATCAGACATACATGGTTATCATTAGGAAGTAAAATGTGGTTCAATGGGATTAAAATAATTTTTTGTGAATAGTAACTTTTAAGTTTAATTAATCGCGATTAAAGGTAATTAGTGAAATTTAAGGTCAAAATGGTATTATAAAAATATGAAATGACCTCTACACTTGTCCTACCCCTATTTTATGTTTCATGGACGACCAATAAAATCCATGGGTCAACTTGGGGACCCCATGGAGCCACTTTGTTAGGAAAAGGACATAAATAACTTTTTATTTAATGTTAAAATAAAATGGTCAGAAACAAGAGTTGTTTTACTAAAACAATTTTTAAATGGGGTTATACAAGTCATATTTTTGACTATAGATATTCATTAGAAATATAAAAATATTTCAAAAATCATGATATTTTTTTATAATTTTTAGACATTAAATATAATAAATTATTTATGACACCATGATGATGCAGCGATTACCTCATTAATTAACAATTTTAATAAAATGGAAAGATAATGTAAAATCTAAGGCTTACACTTGACAAAAACATATTGTATGAGGATATTTCTATCCTTTATCACCTTATACTGGAAATATATCATTGTGGGACCTTTATAATCCGAAAAGCATTTATTAATAAAGTAACATTTCATGACATTCCCAGAGTGCCCCTCCTCTCCTCTTATAAAAGGTCCCCACCTCTACCACCTTATTCACACTTTCAAGCAACTTGGATCGGCCAAACTCGGCCAAAATACTCTCCCAACTTCCCTCTCTTACTCCTAGAAGCCTCAATTTGGGCAGAACTCTTCCCAAGTAAGCCTTTGGCTCAAATCAAAAAGAGTTACCCGATTTTAAGGTAATGTATTCTCTTGTGTTATTTTATTTTTCTTCTCCAACCCCCTAATTTTTTTTATTCATTTCTTCTGTAACAAAAAAAGTATCCTCAATATACTTGGATGTTGTTATAAGATGGATTCGATCTACACTTATACACACCAAAATCTAATGGTTAAAGAACATACTGTTTCTGTGGATGGAGAATTTCTGCCTCACGAAACTTTAATTGTTCAACACTCATATAACACCTTCAAAGGTGGACATTAAGATGTAACTATATTTATATATGATATATAATATGTTTATGTTTTACTTAAGCTTCTGTATTTTTCATTTATGGCATACCTTTATGATTTCCATTGTGGGTAAACGCGATATTTTCATTTTTGGAAGTGCGGACTACCGCCCCCTCAAAGTGATTTGAATCGTTAATACCATATGTCGGATGTATAAAGGATGGAGTAAATGGTATTATAAACTATATTATACTGGAATTATATTATACCTTTATATCATTATTATTTCATTCCATTAAATACGAAATAGAAATGAAAGTAGCGTTCATGCGTACGTACGGCTTACCGTCTCCATGAATGGTGCATTTCATTTCTTACCTCTAAATGATATGTAATATTATGAATGAATGTATATAGTGGATATATATGAGATATATGATATCTATAATATCAATATAATTCTGGATATAATGGATATTTCACCACATGAACAACTTTTAATTTTAAGAAGTCTATTTTTGACTCAAGTACCAAAGATCGACAAAACGACCGTTATTAACTTAAATAATTACATAATGTTCATGACATGGTAATAAGTGATATAAAAGGAATAAAGAAACTAGAAAAAGGTTCTTAAGAAATTATAAATTAACTCTAGTTTATTATTCAGGAGGTTAAAGAACGGTCGAGTCAAGACAGGATGCAAGGTAAGGGAACTTCTTAACCCAATTTCTATTCTTTGGGTTAATCTCCAACTTTCAAATTATGTCATGATATTATTATGTCCTATCTTGTATTTGTACTTTTTTTATTTGTACTTATATTGAATACACATAATAGATCTATTTTATTTAAGAAAAATGATCTTTTAAGGGACTTCTTCTCAATCTCCATTCATTGAGGCATATTTTGTTTTATACACAAATTTCCATTATACGGTGTATAAAACCCTTTGACTTTGACGTTTATTAAAAAGGAATATTTTTATACGAAGCGTTTTACTAAAGGAAAAAAGGAATTTTTTTCTTGTCATACGTATGCGGTGACAATGACTTCTTCGCCACTGTGACCATTATTTGCGTTTCGGCTTCCCCTACAAGCCATAAATTTTTTTTAATGAAAAATAAATACAAAGTTTTAATTTTCTTTAATTTTGGTATTGAAAATGGTTTTGAAAGTGTTTTTATTATATCAATGTGTTGTATTGATATCTTGTGATTGAAATGTGGAAATGTTATGTTTCCTTTATGCATGTTTTATGTGATACGATTATGTTATGGTTTATGATATGTTTAAACCTGTTCATATGAGGAATGCATTGGACTTAATAAGTGACGGGTGGAGCCCGCTAAAGCACCTCGATGCATCGGTAGGTCTCATGAGACAAAATTGTTTCTTGGCACGAGGCCTTGACAAGATCTTATTTTTGGTCTTGGCACGAGGCCTTGGCTATGAGGTTATGATAGTCTGGCATTATGCATTCCATCATTATGAATGTTGTTATTGATATTGCAAGTGATTATTCGACCAGTAGAATATCCATGTGACGAAGTAAATGGAATTATCTCATTTCACTTTTGCCATATTATGTTGAAGTTCAAGTTTAACAGGCTTTTGTTTTAGTTGTACATTGCCTTAAATATTTATGTTTATTGATGAAATCTTCCGCTATATTGTTATCCTTACTGAGCATCTGATCTCACCCCTTTCAATGTTTTAATTTGTCCAGGTTGTGATGAAGTATTATAGGAATGACCTGTAGGGATAGTCTGAAGGTGATATGAGTGTTGGAAATGGAGACTATGTTATTTTAGTTCTTCACTTTGTGATGTAATGTAACATTTATGAATGTATCTAGTGTTTCTAAGGCTACTAAACTAATCGGTCTTTCGAGACTTGATCTTTTGTGATCATGCCAATGCTACGCAATAATGAACCGACTCTGGGTAGCTGGGGTCGGGGCGTTACAGTTGGTATCATAGCCAGTTTATTAGTAACCTTGGAAGCTAGATTTAGATAAACTCTGATTAGATCACATAGCCCAAAGATAGACTTTGAGGATTAGTATAGAAGAACTACCTAGAATTTTGGTATTATAGAGATTTTGTGGGTTTTCCGTGCAATACATCCCTATCTGGATACGAGAAGGTAGAGGCGGATCTGGTACAGATGTACCTAGGGGTAAAACCCGAAAACACTGCTTTGAGCTAGACTCGAATGTGAACTGGTGAACGACAACGGGCCTTGCTGCACTCTTGGTTACGACACTCCTGGGGGATATGCTTAGGATAATTCTCATTTTCTTTACAAACCACTATGAAGGGTTATGAGTATATACTTTCTCAAAGAAAACTTTTTTTATGATTATGTATTATATCCATAAATAGTTCAATTAGGGTTAAGTGTTTTACGAGTATGGAATTATGTATTTTAATTCATAAACTAATCTAGTTTATGCCATTTTTTAGAAATGGTGCCTAGTGGAAGGAATGGAAACCGTGTCAATGCACACACTCCATGTAGGTATTTCCCACCTGCTCAAGATAATTATTGTGGAGCTAGAGATCCAATTGGGGATGATCAACATATTACCATACTGGGACAACTCACTCAGGTTATGAATAATAACCTTACTCGTATAGAGCACCCTGATCCGCAACGTGGAAGATCAATGTTAGACCGCTTCATGAGGCAACAACCACCAACATTTAATGGGGGTAAAAATCCATTAGTAGTTGAGAAATGGATAAACTACTTAGATAAAATATTCCACACCTTAGGGAGTAGCGAAAGGGAGAAGGTTATCATGGCAGTTTACCACCTCACTATAGATGCTGATCAATGGTGGTCATTGATTCAAAACACAAAGGAAGATGATGACGTATCGAATATGGAATGGAGGGAGTTCAAAGATCTTTTATTAGAAAAATAAATTCCTCATGACCATCGAGCAGATATGGAAAGTCAATTTCTGAGTCTGAGACAAAAGGAGGATGAGAATGTCGCAAAGTATGAGGCTAACATTACAAGGTTAGCGAGGCATGCAGAAGATTATATACGTAACACAAGAAGTAAGATTGATCGTTTCTTTGATTGGTTAAAACCATTTCTCCGTTGATCTTTAGTATCACAATCTTTCTCAACATATGAGGATATAGTCTCATGTGTTATCAAGACAGAAAAGGAATTCTCTATGTCTTATGACAACAATGTAAAGCAAGAGAAGAAGAGAACTGTGGAACAAGAGACGGATAAAGGGAAAAAGCCAATGAAGGATTTTCCATTATGTGATAATTGTGGGAGAGATCACCCCGGTGCTTGCCTAAAAGGAATGGGAGTTTGTTATAAATGTGGAGAAAAAGGTCATCAAGCTCGTGATTGCAAGGGAAAGAAACAGGTTATCAATGTTGAATGTTAAAATTTTTGGGAAATGGGGCATTATGCAAATGAATGTCTGAAGCATGAGGGAAACATACCTCAGAAAAAGCCAAGGGTTCAAGGACAATCTTACGTTGTTACTACAGTTGAAGTGGAATAATTAATGTATTAGTGCTTTTGGACTCAAGGATTATATTCTGGTTATAAGGATAATGTGATATATATATAAGTATAGTACTGCAGTACTTGTTCTTTTCATTAAGGTTTTAATATGATGAAGGTAATCATATTTTTAGTATGTAACAATAAGTAAAACTTTACATTGTCTGGGGAATCTGAGGTTACAATTGATTTTGGAATTTAGATACCTTTTAGAAGATGTTTGGACAGAGGTATTTTTGATAACTATAACGGTTGGAATGAATTAAGTTGAACTTTGGATAGTATTGTTTAAGTTTAAAACATTTATGAAGATTATTTTTTGTAATATTATAATACTATAGTTTTAGTAAAAGGACAACCTGCAGGGTGGGGCAGAACCCGTCGCATCGGACAAAGCTGCAGGAATCGAACCCACAACCATTGTGCGACAGGCCTTTATTACCTACCACTAGCCTACGGGAAGTCCCTGGTTATTAAAAAATAGTTTTACTAATCTAAATTGTATGTGTTAATATTTGGAACATTATACGATTAGGTTAAATAGAATATTTTTTAGTTCTATTACCTTTTAGAGTGAAAGATGGATTTTTGGTAAAAATTTATTAAATGAAATTCTACATGACAAGTATGTATATTCCCTTACGTTCTTAGTAAATCTCCTAAATAAATTCATCAACTTTATAAAAGGTAACTTAAAACAAAAACATTGCCGGTTAACTTTTCCAACTGGGGATTCAATGACTGTGTAACCAATCACATTTTTGTGATTTTCTTATGATTAACTTTCTCCTAATATAGTTTTCTGCAACTCTCCATCAGACCTTGATGGTTTTTTTTCTTCCATATCCATATTTTCATAGAATCCTATTATGGGCTATCTCGGGTGACCTTTGTACTTATCTTTCTTTGTTTTAAAGTTATATTTTTATTAACTTAATTTTCTATTTGGGTTTTCCACAAAAATATTTTCTATTTTCAACCTTTTATTTTCAAAGAAAAATTTCAAATTGCGAGGACACAATTTATTGAAGGAGGGGAGAATGTAACACCCTGATCTTCCATGATACGCTTCTCTTTCAATAATTGAATAGCTTGCATTATACGCAAGTTCGAGATTCTAACACACCGTGACTAATCAAAATAGCCATTATGAATAGTAATACCCACTTTTTGAAATTATATATATTTTATATTTCAAAATGGACTTCATTTTTGGATTCGGAATGTCGAAATCAGCCTATGTTGAATTTTTGGTAATTTTCTGAGATCTTCCAAATTTTTATAAATAGTGAAAAATACTTAAAACAACTTTTTAATCTAAATAATTTATATTGATAAATTATACTATTTACTTATTTTAAATTATAATTAGAATATATTTTTACCATTTTATCAAATGGTGTTCATTATAATTAATATCACTTTGAAATTGGACATAAACAATTGTCAATCTTTTGATATATATTGTTTCTTAAAGACGCGCTATTTGTTGTGACAGTAGGAATTAATTATAAAATTAATTAATGCAACTTATATGTTTGGAATTTCATAAAATAGACATCATTTTTGAATTCGGAATATCAATTATTACTTAGGGTGAAATATTGGCATTGTTCTGAAAAACTTCAATTTTTTGATGAATAGTGACACCACTAAGTGGTAGTTAAATAACCGATTTTTCGTTTAAATGAAATATTACCACTTTTGTGATTTGATTTTCAAAAATCTGTCATACATGGTTGTCATTAAGAAGTAAAATGTGGTTCAATGGGATTAAAATAATTTTTTGGTGAATGGTAACTTTTAAGTTTAATTAATCGCGATTAAAGATAATTAGTGAAATTTAAGTTAAAAATGGTATTATAAAAATATTAAATGATCTTTACACTTTTCCTACCCCTATTGGATGTTTCATGTCCGACCATGAAAATCCATGGGTCAACTTGGGGACCCCATGGAGCCACTTTGGTAGTAAAAGGACATAAATAACTTTTTATTTAATGTTAAAATAAAAAGGTCACAAACAAGAGTTGTTTTACTAAAACAATTTTTAAATGGGGTTATACAAGTAATATTTTTGACTATAAATATTCATTAGAAATCTAATACGATTTCATACATCATGATATTTTTTTTTTAATTTTTAGACATTAAATAAATTCAATTGTTTATGACACCATGGTGATGCGGCGATTACCTCATTAATTAACGATTTTAATAAAATGGATGGTAATGTAAAATATAAGGCTTACACTTGTCAAAAACATATTGGATGAGGAGATTTAGAACCCTTATCACTTTATCCTCGAAATATATCATTATGGGACCTTTAGAATCCGAAAAGCATTTCTTAATAAAGTAACATTTCATGATATTCGAAGAGTACCCCTCCTCTCCTCTTATAAAAGGACCCCACCTCTACCACCATATCCACACTTTCAAGCCATTTGGCTCGGTTAAACTCTGACCAAATACCCTCCCAACTTCCCTCTATTACTCCTAGAAGCCTCACTTTGGGCAGAACTCTTCCCAAGGAAGCCTTTGGCTCAAATCAAAAAGAGTTACCCGATTTTATGGTAATGTCTTCTCTTGTGTTCTTTTATTTTTCTTCTCCAACCCCATAAACTCTTTTTATTCATTTATTTTGTAACAACACCAGTATCCTCAATATACTAGGATTTTGTTATAAGAATTATTGGAGCTACACATACACACACCTACATCTAATGGGAAAAGAATATACTGTTTTTGTGGATGGCGAATTTCTGCCTCACGAAACGATGATTGTTCAACACTCATATAAAACCTTCAAAGGTGGCCATTAAGATGTCACTATATTTATATATGATATATAACATGTTTATGTTTTACTTAAAATCATGTATTTTTCATTTATGTCATACCTTTATGATTTCCATTATGGGTAAACACGATATTTTCATTTTAGGAAGTGTGGACTACCGCCCCCTCAAAGTGATTTGAATCGTTAATACCATATATGGGATGTATAAAGGATGGAGTAAATGGTATTATACAATATATTATACTGGAATTATATTATACCTTTATATTATTATGATTTCATTCCATTAAATACGAAATAGAAATGAAAGTAGCGTTCATGCGTACGTACAACTTACCGTCTCCAAGAACGGTGCATTTCATTTCTTACCTCTAAATGTTATGTAATATTATGAATGAATGTATATACTGGATATATATGAGATATATGATATCTATATCATTAATATAATTCTGTATATAATGGATATTTCATCACATGAACAACTTTTAATTATAAGAAGTCTATTTTTGACTCAAGTACCAAAGATCGAAAAAACGACCGTTATTAACATAAATAATTACATAATGTTCATGACATAATAATAAGTGATATAAAAGGAATAAAAAACTTTGAAAAAGGTTCTTAAGAAATTATAAATTAACTATAGTTTATTATTTAGGAGGTTAAAGAACAGTCGAGTCAAGACAGGACGCAAGGTAAGGGAACTTCTTAACCCAATTTCTATTCTTTGGGTTAATCTCCTACTTTCAAATTATGTCATGATATTATTATGTCATATCTTGTATTTGTACTTTTTTATGTGTACTTATATTGAATACACATAATAGATCTATTTTATTTAAAAAATGATCTTTTAAGGGACTTCGTCTCAATCTACATTCATTGAGGCATATTTTGTTTTATACACAAATTTCCAATATACTGTGTATAAACCCCTTTGACTTTTACATTTATTCAAAAGGAATATTTTTATATGAAGTGTTTTACTAAATAACAAAAGGAATGTTTTTCTTATCGTACGTATGTGGCGACAATGACTTCTCCTCCACCGTGACCATTATTTGAGTTTCGGCTTCCCCTACAAGCCATAACTTTTTTTAATGAAAAATAAATACAAAGTTTTAATTTTCTTTAATTTTGGTATTGAAAATGGTTTTGAAAGTGTTTTTATTATATCAATGTGTTGTATTGATTTCTTGTGATTGAAATGTGGAAATGTTATGTTTTCTTTTAGGCATGTTTTATGTGATACGATTATGTTATGGTTTATGATATGTTTAAACCTGTTCATATGAGGAATGCATTGGACTTAATAAGTGACGGGTGGAGCCCGCTATAACTCCTTGATGCATCGGTAGGTCTCATGAGAAAAACTAGTTTCTTGGCACGAGGCCTTGAAAAAATCTTATTTGTGGTCTTGGCACGAGGCCTTGGCTACGAGGTTATGATAGTCAGGCATTATGCATTCCATCATTATGAAAGTGGTTATTGATATTGCATGTGATTATTCGACCAGTAGAATATCAATTTGAAGAAGTAAATGGCATTATCTCATTTTAATTTTTCCATATTATGTTGAAGTTCAAGTTAAAAAGGCTTTTGTTTTAGTTATACATTGCCTTAAATGTTTATGTTTATTGATGAAAGCTTCCGCTATACTGTTATCCTTACTGAGCATCTGAGCTCACCCCTTTCAATGTTTTAATTTTTCCAGGATGTGATGAAGTATTATAGGAATGACCTGCAGGGATAGTCTGAAGGGGATATGAGTGTGGAAAATGGAGACTATGTTATTTTAGTTTTTCACTTTGTGATGTAATGTAACATTTATGAATGTATCTAGTGTTTCCAAGGCTACTAAACTAATCGGTCTTTCGAGACTTGATCTTTTGTGATCATGCCAATGCTATGCAATAATGCACCGACTCTGGGTAGCAGGGGTCGGGGCGTTATAGTTGGTATCAGAGGCAGTTTAGTACTAACATTGGAAACTAGATTTAGAAAAACTCTAATTAGATCACATAGCCCAAAGATAGACTTTGAGGATTAGTATAGAAGAACTTCCTAGAATTTTGGTATTATAGAGATTTTGTGGGGTTTCCATGCAATACATCCCTATCTGGATACGAGAAGGTAGAGGCGGATCTATCATAGATGTACCTAGGGGTAAAACCAAAAACACCGCTTTGAGCTAGACTAGAACGGGAACTGCTGCACGACAACGGGCCTTGCTGCACTCTTGGTTACGACACTCCCGGGGGATATGCGTAGGACAATTCTCATTTTCTTTACAAACCACTATGATGGGTTATGAGTATATACTTACTCAAAGAAAACTTTTTTTTATGATTATGGATTATATCCATAAATAGTTCAATTAGTGTTATGTGTTTTACAAGTATGGAATTATGTATTTTAATTGATAAACTAATCTAGTTTATGCCATTGTTTAGAAATGGAACCTAGTGTAAGGAATGGAAACCGTATCAATGCACGCACTCCGTGTAGGGATTTCCCTCCTGCTCAAGACAATTATTGTGGAGCTAGAGATACAACTAGGGCTGATCAACTTATTACCATACTGGGACAACTCACTCAGGTTATGAATAATAACCTTACTCGTATGGAGCACCCTGATCCGCAACGTGGAGGATCAATGTTTGACCGCTTCATGAGGCCACAACCACCAACATTTAATGGGGGTACAAATCCATTAGTAGCCGATCAATGTATAAACTCTTTAGAGAAAATATTCCACGCCTTTAGGAGTAGCGAAAGGGAGAAGGTTATCATGGCAGTTTACCGCCTCACTCGAGATGCTGATAAATGGAGGTCATTGATTCAAAACACAAAAGAGGATGATGACGTATCGAATATGGAATGGAAGGAGCTCAAAGAGATTTTCTTAGAAAAATACTTTCCTCATGACCATCGAGCAGATATGGAAAGGAAATTTCTGAGTCTAAGACAAAAGGAGGATGAGAATGTCGCAAAGTATGAGGCCAACTTTACAAGGTTAGCAAGGTATGCTGCAGATTATATATGTAACCCAAGGAGTAATATTTATCATTTCTTTGATGGGTTAAAACCATTTCTCCATCGATATTTAGTATCACGATCCTTCTCATCGTACGAAGATATTGTCTCGTGTGCTACCAAGACAGAAAAGGAATTCTCTATGTCTTATGACAACAAAGTAAAGCAAGAGAAGAAGAGAATGATGGAACAAGAGACGGATAAAGGGAAAAAGGGAAAGAAGGATTTTCCATTATGTGATATTTGTTGGAAGAATCACCCCGGTGCATGCCTAAAAGGAATGGGAGTTTGTTATAAATGTGGAGAAAACGGTCACCAGCCTCGTGATTGCAAGGGAAAGAAAGAGGCTATCAATGTTGAATGCTACAATTGTAGGGAAATGGGGCATTATGAAAATGAATGTCCTAAGCATAATGGAAACATTCCTCAGAAAAGGCTAAGGGATCAAGGACAATCTTATGTTGTTACTACAGTTGAAGTGGAATAATTAATGTATTGGTGCTTTTGTACTCAAGGATTATATTCTGGTTATAAGGATAATGTGATATATATATATATAAGGATAGTACTGCAGTACTTGTTCTTTTCATTAAGGTTTTAATATGATGAAGGTAATCATATTTTTAGTATGTAACAATAAGTGAAACTCTACTTTGTCTAGGGAATCTAAGGTTACAATTGATTTTGGAATTTACAGACCTTTTAGAAAATGTCTGGACATAGGTATTTTGGATAACTATAATGGTTGGAATGAATTAAGTTGAACTTTGGATAGTATTGTTTAAGGTTAAAACATTTCTGAAGATTATTTTTTGGAATATTATAATAATATAGTTTTAGGAAAAGGACAACCAACAGGGTGGGGCAAAACCCGTCGCGTCGGACAAAACTGCAGGAATCGAACCCACAACCATAGTGCGACAGGCCTTTATTACCTACCACTAGCCTACAGGAAGTCCCTGGTTATTACAAAATAGTTTTACTAATCTAAATGGTATGTGTTAATATTTGGAACCTTATACAATTAGGATAAATAGAATATTTTTTAGTTCTATTACCTTTTAGAGTGAAAGATGGGTTTGTGGTAAAAATTTATTAAATGAAAGTCTACATGACAAGTATGTATATTCCCTTAAGTTCTTAGTAAATCTCCTAAATAAATTCCTCAACTTTATAAAAGGTAACTTAAAACAAAAACGTTGCTGGTTAACTTTTCCAGATGGGGATTCAATGACCGTTTAACCAATCACAAGTTTGTGATTTTCTTATGGTTAACTTTCTCCTAATCTAGTTTTCTGCAACTCTCCATCAGACCTTGATGGTTTGTTTTTCTTCCATATCCATATTTTCATAGAATCCTGTTATGGGCTATCTCGGGTGACCTTTATACTTATCTTTCTTTCTTTTAAGGTTATATTTTTATTAACCTTATTTCTGATGTGGGTTTTCCACAAAGGTATTTTCTAATTTCAACCTTTTATTTTCAAAGAAAAATTTTAAATTGCGAGGATGCAATTTATTGAAGGAGGGGAGAATGCAACACCCCGATCGTCCACGATACGCTTCTCTTTCAATAATGCAATAGCTTGCATTGTACGCAAGTTCGAGATTCTAACACACCGCGACTAATCAAAATAGCCATTATGAATAGTAATACCCACTTTTTGGAATTAAATATATTTTATATTTCAAAATCGACTTAATTTTTGGATTCGGAATGTCGAAATTATCCTATGTTGAATTTTTTGTAATTTTCTGAGAACATCCAAATTTTTATGAATAGTGAAAAATACATAAAACAAATTTATAAATAAAAATAATTTATAGTGATAAATTAAACTATTGAGTGATTTTAAAGTATAATTAGAATATATTTTTACCGTTTTATCAAATGGTGTTCATTAGAATTAATTTCACTTTGAAATTGGACATAAACAATTGTCAATCTTTTGATATATATTGTTTCTTAAAAACGCGCTATTTGTTGTGACATCGGAATTTAATTATAAAATTAATTAATTAAACTTATATGTTTGTAATTTCATAAAATAGACATCATTTTTGAATTTGGAATATCAATTATAGCTTAGGGTGAAATTTTGGCATTGTTCTGAAAAACTTCAATTATTGATGAATAGTGAAACCACTAAGTGGTAGTTAAATAACTGATTTTTCGTTTAACTGAAATATTACCAATTTTGTGATTTGATTTTAGAAAATCCGACATACATGGTTGTCATTAAGATGTAAAATGTGGTTCAATGGGATTAAAATAATTTTTTGGTGAATAGTAACTTTTAAGTTTAATTAATCGTGATTAAAGGTAATTAGTGAAATTTAAGGTAAAATGGTATTATAAAAATGTGAAATGACCTTTACACTTGTCCTACCCCTATTGGATGTGTCATGGCATACCACGAAAATCCATGAGTCAACTTGGGGACCCCATGGAGCCACTTTGGTAGGAAAAGTACATAAATAACATTTTATTTAATGTTAAAATAAAAAGGTCACAAACAAGAGTTGTTTTACTAAAACAATTTTTAAATGGGGTTATACAAGTCATATTTTTTACTATAAATATTCATTAGAAAGCTAAAATTATTTCCTACATCATGATATTTGTTTTATAAATTTTAGACATTAAATAATTTAAATTATTAATGACACCATGATGATGCAGCGATTACCTCATTAATTAACGATTTTAATAAAATGGAAGGATAATGTAAAATATAAGTCTTACACTTGTCAAAAACCTATTGGATGAGGAGATTTAGAACCCTTATCACCTTATCCTAGAAATATATCATGGTGGGACCTTTATAATCTGAAAATAATATCTTAATAAAGTAACATTTCATGACATTCCAAGAGTGCCCCTCCTCTCCTCCTATAAAAGGCCCCCACCTATACCACCTTACTCACACATTCAAGCCATTTGGCTCGGCCAAACTCTGCCCAAATACTCTCCCAACTTCCCTCTCTTACTCCTAGAAGCCTCACTTTGGGCAGAACTCTTTACAAGGAATCCTTTGGCTCAAATCAAAAAGAGTTACCTGATTTTAAGGTAATGTATTCTCTTGTGTTCTTTTATTTTTCTTCTCCAACCCCCTAAAATCTTTTTATTCTTGTCTTTTGTAACAACACCAGTATCCTCAATATACAAGGATGTTTTTATAAGAAGGATTCGAGCTACAGTTACACACACCTACATCTAATGGTTAAAGAACATACTATTTCTGTGGATGGCAAATTTCTGCCTCACGAAACGATTATTGTTCAACACTCATATAACACCTTCAAAGGTGGCCATTAAGATGACACTATATTTATATATGATATATAATATGTTTATGATTTACTTAAGCTTCTTTATTTTTCATTTATGGCATACCTTTATGATTTCCATTATGGGTAAATGTGATATTTTCATTTTAGGAAGTGTGGACTACCGTCCCCTCAAAGTGATTTGAATCGTTAATACCATATGTGGGATGTATAAAGGATGGATTAAATGGTATTATACACTATATTATACTGTATTTATATTATACCTTTATATCATTATGATTTCATTCCATTAAATATGAAATAGAAATGAAAGTAGCGTTCATGCATACGTACGACTTACCATCTCCATGAATGGTGCATTTCATTTCTTACCTCCAAATGTTATGTAATATTATTAATGAATGTATATACTGGATATATATGAGATATATGATATCTATATCATGAATATAATTCTAGATATAATGGATATTTCACCACAAGAACAAATTTTAATTATAAGAAGTCTATTTTTGACTCAAGTACCAAAGATCGACAAAACGACTGTTATTAACTTAAATAATTACATAATGTTCATGACGTGGTAATAAGTGATATAAAAGGAATAAAAAACTTTGAAAAAGGTTCTTAAGAAATTATAAATTAACTCTAGTTTATTATTCAGGAGGTTAAAGAACGGTCGAGTCAAGACAGGACGTAAGGTAAGGGAACTTCTTAACCCAATTTTTATTCTTTGGGTTAATCTCATACTTTCAAATTATTTCATGATATTATTATGTCCTATCTTGTATTTGTACATTTTTTATATGTACTTATAGTGAACACACAAAATAGATCTATTTTATTTAAAAAATGATCTTTTAAGGGACTTCGTCTCAATCTCCATTCATTGAGGCATATTTTGTTTTATACACAAATTTCATTTATACGGTGTATAAACCTCTCTGACTTTTACGTTTATTCAAAAGGAATATTTTTATACGAAGCATTTTAATAAAGTAAAAAGGAATGTTTTTCTTGTCGTACGTATGCGGAGACAATGACTTCTCCGCCTCCGTGACCATTATTTGAGTTTCGGCTTCCCCTACAAACCATAACTTTTTTTTAATGAAAAATAAATACAATGTTTCAATTTTCTAAAATTTTGGTATTGAAAATGGTTTTGAAAGTGTTTTTATTATATCAATGTGTTGTATTGATATCTTGTGATTCAAATGTGGAAATGTTAAGTTTCCTTTATTCATGTTTTATGTGATACGATTATGTTATGGTTTAGATATGTTTAAACATGTTCATATGAGGAATGCATTGGACTTAATAAGTGACGGGTGGAGCCCGCTATAGCTCCTCGATGCATCGGTAGGTCTCATGAGACAAACTAGTGTCTTGGCACGAGGCCTTGACAAAATCGTATTTGTGGTCTTTGCACGAGGCCTTGGATACGATGTTATGATAGTATGGTATTATGCATTCCATCATTTTGAAAGTTGTTATTGATATTGCATGTGATTATTCGACCAGTAGAATATCCATGTGAAGAAGTAAATAGAATTATCTCATTTTACTTTTTCCATATTATGTTGAAGTTCAAGTTTAAAAGGCTTTTGTTTTAGTTATACATTCCCTTAAATTTTTATGTTTATTGATGAAAGCATCTACTATATTGTTATCCTTACTGAGCATCTGAGCTCACCCCTTTCAATGTTTTAATTTTTCCAGGATATGATGAAGTATTATAGGAATGACCTACAGGGATAGTCTGAAGGGGATATGAGTGTGGAAAATGGAGACTATGTTATTGTAGTTTTTTACTTTGTGATGTAATGTAACATTTATGAATGTATCTAGTGTTTCCAAGGATACTAAACTAATCGGTATTTCGAGACGAGATCTTTTGTGATCATGAGAATGCTACGCAATAATGCACTGACTCTGGGTAGCTGGGGTCGGTGCGTTACAGGAATTGAAATTGATAAAATATGTTACATATTTAGAATTAGGAGGCTTGTATTTTTTATATAGGTTACTTTTATTTTTATTCAATATCAATAGTAACTATGTTATCATTTATTACCATGATTTAGGGTAAATCGAGTAATTAAGGTTATAAATAATGTGATATGAAATTATATATATTCAAAAAATAAATTTTATAAATTTAATTATTATATTATATCCATAATTATCTAGAATTCAAAATTATTACATTATGTTTCCATTTACCTTTGATTTACACTTTTATAACATTTTTGTAATGTTTAAGGTTAACAATGTCACTCTCTTTGTTATAATATCAATAATATTTTTTCCAAGGATAAAAAAAAATTTTGGTTATAAATTTTTATTCAAAATAGGAATTTTTTTTAATATGTTAATTTATTATTTACTTTTAGAGTTGTTTTATTTAGATTAAATGCTTGCTTTATTCTAACACAATCATTTGGAATGCATTAGAAAAATAATTTAAATGATTTGAAAAAATTATATATTTTTGGGCTAAGTTATATATTACCAAAATTTTAGACATATTCATAAAAAAATATAAAAACTTTAAACGTTTTAATTTTAATTTATTTAGTTCGATGTGATTTCATATTCAAATTAAATGAATAGTTTAAAAATGAATTTACTAATATTTAATAATAAACATTTTTTTATTGAATTATTTAAAATTCATAAAACAATTATATTCTTCCATGTGAATGGGTTATCTTGGAAATATCAACCATGGACCATTCAAATGATTTTTTTTACTTTCATAGTCTAATTATCGAACCCTATAGGGTAGAAAACATTACTTTTTTGGTTATTGTCAAAATGGTTATCGAGGGGTTATATCTAAACGACATGGGGTAAAATAACCAAAACATTTACAAACATTATTTTAGGAGAGTTTTTAAACTAATAATCCTATTTTATTGTAATTACATCTATTATATCTATTTTTATAAGAATGTTACTTTATATTAATTTAATACTTCATGAAATTCTTATAGTGGTTGTCCCCTCATTTAAAAAAGGCCACACCTTCTATCTTTTCCATTCACCAATTTTAGTCTCCTAGATTGAAAAAAAATATTCCAAATTATATTATAAATATTCCTGTACAATAATTATAGTTTTTATTATTTATAAAATGTCTTTCTAAGATTCATTAATAGGTGATAAAAAGGATTCCTACTAAAGAAGAGGTAATTGTCTTTACCAACTGATTTTTGAAAATTGATTCTATTACATCCTTTAAAATTGTTGTAATCATAATTAAATACATAATATTTTGTCATAAATATTCTTATTTTCTATTATTATTAAGTTTAATTCATTTTACAACTCTTTTCCATCATATTGAATGTGAAAATTCACATGTGCATACATACAGCTTACCTTCTCCACATAGAGGTGAACATTTTATTTTTCATCACCACTATACATGAATGGTTTGACAGATGGTAATAAGAAATATATATTATATTTATGAAATAATTATTCTTTTATAATTATAATATTGTATCCACTATATTACCATCCAATAATTGAATAATGATGACATCGCTCGTGCATATGTGTTGACTACCACATCACTGAAGAGATGGGCTATGCTATTTATTTATGCATTAAATATATGGTAATAAGGATAGATTTAGTGACTATATATCATGGATATGATAAAATAATTACTCTCTAAGGGATAAATTATTATTTACCTTTCTTTAATTCTATCACTCTAAATGTGAAAATTACATTCATTTGTATGTATGACCTACTGTCAACATGAATAGTGTTATTCATTTTTCTATCTATACCTTTTATGGATGGATATAAATATTAATATATTGAAAATATATTATATTTAAATCATTAATAAATTTTTTGAGATTATGTTACCGTGATAAATATGCAATGATTGAAAGTATCAAATAGAAACATATTTGAAAAACAAAGCAGTTAACAAAGTGAAAAATGATATTAATAAAATATTGATAAAAATGATCATAAAATGTAATAAATTGATATTATATGATATAATATATATTTATATTTATAATTAATTTTAATTATAATAAATAGAAATATATTATGATGGAGGTGAAAATCACTTTTTTGGAAATTCAAAAAAGCGGTAAAATATTTTGTCTTTATTTCTTCTCAATTGAGGCATATTGGATCTTATGAAACTATTTACATTTATTTTGTGTATATAATTACCTTTTATGTATTTTAAATTAATATATTTTTATTAATTATTATTATAGTTTCAATAAAATATTAATCATTCAAAAGGTTATAATTTAAATGTTAACAAATAAGTAATAATTTATTTTAACATCTTACTTTCTTTTGGGATTGATATTATTTTCATTAAAAGAATATTATATTATATCCTTCCAAAAATACATCTATTTTATTGTAATATTTATTTTTAAAGAGTATCCACATTTCCTAAAAAAAATTCAACCATTCAGAGCATGAATCCTGAAAATAAATATTTAAAGGAAAGATGAACTTATTTCTATTTTTAATCGAGTATATTTTTATTCCATAAAATCTAATTATGAAAATAATTTTACCAAAGTACTTTATATTTTAAAAAATAATTTTTGAAGTAATTATTTTTATCTTTTAGTTTTTAAAATATTTGAAGTGATTATTTATACTTTTTTTAATATCTAATTTGTGAATTTTTTATAAAAATAGAAAATTATTATTTTCTTTTCAATGCATATGGAGTTAATGGATTTTCCAATAACACTAAATTTTTTATAATATTTTGCTTATTCATTTCCAAAAAAATTATTTAAAAAAGCATTAATGAAAAATATTTTTAAATGTTTTAATTTGTTTTATTTTATTCTTTAAAAGACTATATTTTTTATAAAAAGTCGAATTTTTTGATTGTCATATCTCATATTTTGATTAATTTTATAGTTATTAAAATTATTTCTTAATTTAAATTTATTGTGAAAATTGGGAATTAAATTTCTCTTAAAATATGATCTATATAATGGATATAATTATTTCACAAACCATAATATTTTTCTACATTTGTTGTTTTACTTTTTAATTATTTTATTAACTGGGGAAACATTTATATTTGGTTGTATTTACTCAATTCATATATTTTTTATAAGTAATATAATTTATGAATTAATTTGATCATTCTATATATAATGGAAATGTATTGATAATTTTGTCCTGGGTATGTTATAGCTATAAATAGCCCCTTGATTAATCTACATGTCTCATCAGAAAAACATGTTGGCCGAATTTATTAAATGGGTTTTTGGTGTATACCTACCAATTGGTTAAAACATAATAGTGCATGGTATTGATGGTAAAAATATAATGATGTCCAAGATCATTAATTTCAATATTAATCATTTGTTTCTTTGGGAATTCCATTAATATTATCCATAATATTACTATATTGATATTATCAATGCATGAATTTTGTGATGATATTATTGAATAAAATTCATGTTATTTTGGTTATTTACCCTTCCAAATTGATTATTAATTATTTACTGAAGATATATTTTCTTGTATGAAACCCATACAGAGTATCTACGATCACCCAATATTTTTTTTCATTTCCCTATTAAATGATGAATGATATTTTGAATCTAAATAGGGTTGATTTTCTTTCTTATTCTATATATTCAATATTTCTATTATTAACTGATAATTATGTATGTATTTCATTCATCCAGACTACTAAACTAATTAATCTGTTAAGATGTGTTCCTGTAAATATTATTTCAATTTAATAAATTATAAATTGGCTACGGGTTACTGGTGTTTGGGATTATACAAACGGCATTTTTTGAGGTGGTCATAGTGTACTGATTTCTAGAAAGATACTATGTTTTTCAAGATATGATTCAAATATTAAACTAGTATACTCAACACCGTTATTTATTTTGATCACCTTTAGAGAGTAATAACACTTTTTCAATACACATCTCTTATAACTCTTGAACCTTTTTGGAGAATCTAATTTAATCTTTATAAACAAAATACAAGTAATGTGAGATATTCCATCCATTAGCTACTAAAATACATATATATGCATTTGTTTATTTATACCTCATGGGCTCAAAAATGTCAGAGTGAATTAACTCAAAAGCATAAGTAGACAGTATTTAAATAATATATTATTTATTATTTAATCTATTTTCTATTTGAAAAGTGGAAAAAATCCAATTGATTTCTATTTTTGACTTATGAACATCACAAACAATGTCTCCACTAATACACAAAAGATTTCATTTGGTAAAGAAATCCAAGTCTTCAATGGCGCTATTTATTTTATTCTTTCATGCTCAAGTAATAATAATTTCATGCATCTCCAATTTAAACCAAATTTCCTAGTTTTCACTGTCATCTTGTAAAGATTCATACATCCATCATGATCTTAAAAAACACATCTTTCTGAAAAATGTCTTCATTTAATTCACAACACAGCAGAGACACATTAAGTTTACTGTATTTCAGTCTTTCAACATACATTATGAACTTATATTTTAGTTGACCTTTACTGATCGATATTGATACTAAAACATTTATTTTAAGGGAAAAATAATCACAACATTTCATAAACCCTTATTTATGTATTACTACTTAAATTTGGATACCCATATCTTCTATCATATGTGAGAAGAAACTACTATCCATAATCCATGAACATTTTCCATTGGATTATATATATAAAACATAAAAAACAAAACCACTATCCATGAAATTATACTTCTACTTTTAATAATTATCAACAATATATATTGAATTTTTTTTGTTTTAGTTCAATAAGAAACAATTTTATAACATGAATAGGTTTCTAACATCATTCACAAACATCTTCTAATGGTTGAAATCTATTTTTGACATTCATTGTAGATTTCTATAATTTCCTTTAATTTATTATCATTTTGATGGTGTCACGAACCTAAATTATATATTTCATTCAATATAAACTCATAATTTTATTATTACTTAATCCATGTTATCCTTTCTATGTGAAAAAAGCGCTACAATTCCAATAATTATCATCAATTCCTATTTCAATATAAAAAGTTAATTCTTTATAGAACAAAAAACCCAATTTTGACCTTATTTCCACCATTAAAATATGATACATTTATAAAAAAAAATTGTACTATTGATAATTTTTTCTTCACAACCTACTTCATTTCATCATTTTTTAAAACTATTTATATTGGTTTTTATTCATTTATGTAAATCCCTTGGAATTTTCCAAATCAAGAAAATAAATTTCATTTTTTTATAAAATATATCTTCTTGATTTGAATATTATTCTATTAGTTATCCACAATAATTTTATAATTATTCCACTACATAAGAAATATTTATTTTTGTATTACTGAGCTGAATAATTGTTCAAGCATTCTAAAATTTCTGGAATAGAAATCTAAACATTTGGTATGAATTTATTTAATCCCTCTTCTATTTTGATCATGTTATGTTATAAATGATAAAAAATTTCATTCTCCATAAATTTATTGTAAAGAATTATTTTAACAGTAGTCTTTTCATCACGACATTTCTTTAACTCTTTAACTTGATACATAAAATATGAATTTTTTTTGTAAGAGAACAATTCTTCTTCTACATTCAATTTTTTAGTTTATTTATTCTATTAAAAAATCATTGAGTGATTTTTTTAAAGTCCCGTAAAAATTGAGGAAAATTTCTTATTAATTTTTTTTGGAATTTTACAAGAACGCAGTTTCTGACGGCACCGGATTCCGAGGCCCGGTGTGACCGAAATCATTTTCCAAATTTTGGCTCGGGTACATTCAACGAACGAACGAGCGAGTTTTTCTGACTTTTGAACCGATGCTCAGAATCAAATTCCAAGGGCATCGATGGAATCGCAGCGCCGATATTTACCTAGAAACTCCATTTCCAGATTTGTGTTTGCTCGGGTGTGGTTTTTAATTTTTGGGGTTAAGTTAAGAAATAAAATAAAGTGGTGCGCCAAATTTATTTTTATTTCTCTTAAAACCACTTAAATCCACTTAAACTAAGTTGAAGCAGATATGTTGGAACCCAAAATATCCTACCCTCTTGGTAGGATATTTGTGAGGTGGGGCCCGCATGATCCCCACTGTGTCTTTTCCTCTAAGTAACACACCCACAAAAACCCCTTTTAAATGAAAGTCAACCGGTGCGTTTTCATAAACTCTTAATGCCCCTATTAATTGGACAGTTAAGTCGTTACCATTAATTCACTGAATTAATGGTTCGTTTCTTAAAATGTTTTTCAAATTGTTGGCATAATAATAAAATAAGACCATCACAGGTTTTTCTTTGGTGCGGATTGTTGATAGGATTTGGAGAAACTCTATCTTCATCCTCCTTCGCGAAGAACGTGAAGAACGTGAAGAACGCGAAGAACTCCGGCCTTCGATGAAAGGCGGCGAAGAATGCTGAACCCTCGGAGATCGACGGCGCGACGTCGTGTACCGCGACGCCGACGATTCTCCTCCTGCGACGTTCTTCTGCGACAATCCTTCCCCGCGATAATCTTCGATCAACACCGATTGAGGTAGGGGATTACGGATCTTTTAATTTTCCTTTGTGGATTTTATCCTCAACATGGATTTACTTCTTGAAATTAAATATTTTTTGTTTTCTTTAACCCTCAGAGATCGTCGACGCGACGTTGTGTACCGCGACGACGCGATGCTCTTCCACGACACGACAATCCACTTCTTCAGCGACGATCAATTCCGCGAAGAACTCTCGTTCGACGAATATGACGAGGTAGGGGTTTTGATTCTTTAAATATTTGTGATTTTATATCTGCGGCGTTGATTAAAAATTGTTGAGATACTTTTAAAACCGCTAACGCGGTGGGTGCGGACTAACGAACAAGTCTGAACCCACCGCCCCTTTCGTTCTTGGTGTGAAAAATGGCGGACGTCGATAAAGCAGGCCGTACAGGTGACGCGATGTCCTCGCAGTGAAGGAGGGACCCCGGGAAGACCTTTGGCGAAGACATCGTGAATTTCCGACCACCGGAACTCGTCCGGTGGTCCGCGGAGCGACCCGCCGGTGCTCCCCACCGGCACGGCGGCACCGGCGACGGAAGGCGGCGCCGCCCGGCGCGCCGCTGTGGAGAACCGCCACTGCTGAAGCTGTGGCGGTAGTAGTGTGGTCCCACGACCGTGCGGGACCGGATGAGCATGGGACGCGGCCGGCTGCAGCGTCTGCTAGCAATGGCGGCCCCACGCGGGGCGGCAGCTTCTTCACGCGGGGGCAGCGCGCCCCCTGCCCGCGGCTCGGTCGTAACAATAGAGCTGACCCGCCGGTCGGGCCGGGTCGCGCCCAAGCCGGGTCGAGCCACCCTGGCCAGGTCGGGCCGCGCGGACCGGGTCGGACCCGGACCCGGTCGGTCCGGGCCCAGACCCCCATTTTCGGACCTTTTAGGTCTTTTTGCTCATAACATGAGCTGCGGGCCTCTGATTGATGTACCGTCAGTGGAGATACGATCCTTGGATCGATATGGACGTTTCGGTATATTGCACTCAAGGTTTCAGAGTAATTTGGGTTTGTCCGGGTTGGTTCTTACACGAAACCAACCGGGTCCTCGGAGTGGAAACACTCATATCTTGAGCTACGGACATTCGATTGACGTGTCGTCAACCTTTTTAGATTCCTCTATGTGAGATATATCATTTGGCATACTCTGCCCAAGCTTTGGATGCAGGTGGAGTACGGTCGGGTTGGTTTTTCCTTAAAAATCAATCGGGCCCCTGAGACGAAAAAGCCAATAACTCTCAGGCCGGACGTCCAATTGACGCTCCGTCTATGACGTTGAGTTCCTGTTGTCGATACGGAACTTTTGGATGCATCAACTCTAGACTATGTGTCAGTTGATGTATCAGCCTCTCGGCATGTGGAGAGGACCCCCCCCCCCCCGAATGAACTTGTTATGTGCAGGAACCCTAGAGCTGGCTGCGTTTGCGATTGCGACGACAACGACTGTACAGAGATCCTCAGTGGATTCAACAGCAAAGACGACAACACTCAGCGATCCTACGTGGGTCAGTGATACAGATCCTGTGTGGGTCCGATCCTGTGTGGGTTAGCACTCAGCGGTCCTGTGTGCGCCAGCGCCTACAGATCCTGTGTGGGTCTGATCCTGTGTGGGTCTTTGCGTGGGTTAGTTACCTATCGATCCTGTGTGGGTCAGATCCTTTGTGGGTCATTGCGGTGGTTAGATACCTATCGATCCTGTGTGGGTCAGATCCTTTGTGGGTAATTGCGGGGGTTAGTTACCTATCGATCCGGTGTGGGTCAGTTCCTTTTTGGGTCATTGTGGGGGTTAGTACCTTTCGATCCTTTTTGGGTCCGACGTCTTAGATGAATTTGTGGATATATCTGATCATCTCTATCATCATACAAAGAAGTATACCTGTGTGAGCTGAATCCTGTTTGCTTTCCTTTGTTGATTGTGTTGTTCTATCCTGTGTGGATTTACGTTTTGCTTTCCTCTGTGGACTGGGTTGTACATGGGCATGGATGTTGGAGCCGAATGAGAATTGATGACTTAGGTATATGAATGGGGATATACCTATGTAGTGTATGATGTTACTTCATGATTGTATCTTTCCTTTGTGGATTATCCTTTGTGGATTCTGGGGGACCTTCGAGGGCCTCGGGGTCCCTACTGAGTAGCTTATACTCACCCATGCACGGGCTATGCCTGCACTATGTTGGGTTGGTTGCAGACGATGGACATCGCTAATCTTGGTTGAGGCTTGCAGAGTAGGATGGTACCTGGAGGTGGACCACTGGGTCGTACGTACTCAGAGCGGTCGGCTAGACTTGAGGAGCAGTGGAGGCTATCTGTACCCACCCTTTAGGTGGGATTTCTAGTGGACAGCTCAACGTTGCAGCTTTACTTTTCAGTTGCTGTTTTCCCTTCCAGTTGTACCTTACTTTCAATTTGGGTTTGCATACTGGCCCACTATCTTTTCCGCACTTACTGTTGTACTCCAATTTTACATAGTGATTATTTCTACTGTTTTCTAGCTCTGTGGTGTTTGTTTACTTTACAAAGGTAATGCCTTCCCTTTTTACCAGGATTTACACCTTGGTGCTAGTCGCCAGCCCCTGGACTATGGAAGGCGGGCTTAAGGTAGTCACGGAACGGGCCCCGAGGACAGGTCGTGAAAATTGGTATCAAAGGAGTTCGGTTCTACCGCAGAACTTCTGACTCTGATATTTTTCTATGTGAAGCAATATTGTTAAGCATATTGGGTGTGGTTATCAGTCCAGGGAGTCCAGTGTTTGTGTGGTGGCCGACGTATCCATACACCAGGACCCTGACTTCTGATTTCCGACTTAATGCACGAAAACATTGATTGCATGTGTGTGTCTGAAGTTTTCATTGTGATTACATTATGTCAGCCCACCAGGTATATTGTTCTGACCGTGGTGCACCTGTTTCCTTTTCAGGATGGCCCCACGACGGCATCCAGCTAGGGTTCTGAGAGCTGAGTGTGATGATAGCCCGCCGAGCGATGAGGCCTCGGTACAGGGCCCTTTGATAGCAGAGGCACCGACGGTACCTCTACCCGCCGAGGCACCGATGCATCCAGCCCTAGCCGCTGACGATGCACGTTGCCTTAGTGCACTGCATGAGTTTCAGTGCCAGCAACTGCCCAGGTTCCGCAGGGAGACAGACCCCCAGGCAGCCGAGGACTGGCTGGAGGCAGTGTTACAAGTTTTCCAGTTAGTGAGGACACCAGCATACCTCATGGTGATCCTTGCAGCGAGACTACTGCATGCGGCAGTGGGACGATGGTGGAGATTGATGTTCTAGGTGCACGATGAGGCATCTCTTCTTTGGTAGGACTTTAAGAGCCTCTTCCACTCGGAGTTCGTCCCAGCCACCCTCCATTCTGTGCGCATCCGGGAGCTTCTTCAGCTGCAGAAGGGCAGCTTGATGGTCGCCCTGTACTCGGCGAGATTTACCGATCTCTCGCGCTACTCGACAGACATGGTACGAGACCCATTCGTTTGGGCCCGGACCTTTGAGCAGGGATTGAGACATGAGATCAGGGCATCGCTGATCTCCCTCAGCATTTCGACTCAGGTAGGAGTACTGGAGCGAGCCCTTTTGATTGAAAGTTTTCTTGCTGAGCCTTCTTCAGCAGCGAGGCCTACCGCGGGGCGGCACGTAGCAGAGTCTTCTGCAACAGGCAGTCGACAGATGACTCATGGGTCCCGGCAGACTAGACCTTCAGGCAGACGACCTTAGGACACTGGCTCAGCAGTGCGGGGCACACAACGCGGAGCCAGTCTTTCGAGAGGATGATAGTGCTACACATGTAGCGGGTAGGGCCACATGGCTCATGACTGCCCGACCCACCGTGCCGAGAAGCAATAGATGGTTGAGGGGCCACCCAGGCAGAGGTAGAGGGTCGACTGTGGCGGTCCGCAAGGAGCAGGCGGACGAGGCAGAGGAGATGGCCGAGCAGCAGGTGGTGGGTGACGCTTTGAGGATCTACCACCACCACCAAGAGGTCCACCCCGGCCACAGGGAGCTGGTGGGCAGAGAGAGGCACAAGTCCAGGCAGCAGAGGCCAATGACCACGGCGCGCCCGAGATGATTCGAGGTACTACTGTGTCTATTCCAACCTTGCTGTAGTTCTTATAGACATAGGAGAGAGTCACTCTTTCATAGCCGCTAACCTTGTTCGGAACTTGGAGATTCTGGAAGAGCCGTTGGCTCAATCCTTATGGCTAGATACTCCTACAGGAGCAGACTCGATGAGTATGCACTGGTGCTGGTAGTGTGAGCTTACTCTAGGAGGTGAGAGCTTCGGCTGTGATCTTCTTGTAGCGGTGTCGAGGCCTTACGACGTCATCTTGGGTATGGATTGGTTATCTACAGTCCATGCACAGATTGATTGTATTATGCGCAATGTGCGATGTGTACGCACCGATAGGAGCGGGTTCACCTTCACCGGCGAGAAGGGAGCCTTCACAGCACAAGATGGACTCTCGCAGAGAAGAGGACTTCCCATAACTCATCAGTTGGCTAGCCTCATCCTAGGAGCAGTTGATGTGTGGAGTCCTAGTTTTCCTGCAGTGGTGGATTAGTATGCGGACGTCTTTCCTGACGACGTTTCAGGACTACCTCCTCGTAGAGAGGTATAATTTTATATTGATCTGTACCCCGGGACAGCCACGATATCCACGCCAGCATATCAGATGGCCCCCGCTGAGCTTCGAGAGCTACGGGTACAGTTGGAGGACTTGCAGGGCAAGGGTTTCATCCGACCGAGTGTTTCACCCTGGGCTTCCCCAATTTTGTTCGCCAAGAAGGCGGATGGGAGCTTGCGACTTTGTGTCGACTATCGTCGCCTGAACCAGGTGACAGTAAGGAACAAGTATCCGCTACCAAGTATTTATGACCTCTTTGATCAGCTCAAGGGAGCACAATGGTTCTAAAAGATAGACCTCAGGTCAGGCTATCATCAGCTCAGAGTTCGGGAAGAGGACGTGTAGAAGACAGCCTCCAGATGTCAGTATGGCCACTATGAGTTCATGGTTATTCCATTAAGTGTAACCAATGCTCCAGCAGTGTTCATGGGCCTCAGGATCAAGATCTTTCAGCCATACCACGATCGATTTGTCGTGGTCTTCATCAATGACATTTTGATATACTCGACGAATGAGGAGGAGCACGCCTACCACTTGCGAGTTGTACTGGACACAATCTGAGAGAACCAGGTTTATGTAATGCTCTCTAAGTGTTAGTTCTGGATACGTGAGGTCCACTTCTTGCGGCACGTCATCTCTGAGGCGGGAGTTGCAGTGGATCCTGCCAAGATCGAGGCAGTGCTAGCTTGGGAGCCACCCAAGAGCGTGTCGGAGGTGCGGAATTTCTTGGGACTAGCTGGATACTATCAGAGGTTTGTGCTAGACTTATCCATATTTGCGGCACCACTCTCAGCTCTTACAAAGAAGGGGAAACCCTTTGTGTGTTCAGAAAGATGTAAGCAGAGCTTCTAGGAGCTGAGATAGAGATTGACCAGCGCACCTATCTTGAGGTTGCCTGAGGAGGGAGTTGGGTACGTAGTCTACTGCGATGCATTAGGGACCAGACTTGGATGTGTCCTGATGTAGGAGCAGGCAGTGATCACCTATAGATCACGTCAGTTGAGGCCACATGAGTAGAACTACGCAACCCATGACCTAGAGTTAGCAGCAGTGGTCTTCGCCCTGAAGACATGGTGGCACTACCTGATGGGCGAGCACTTTATAGTCTTTTCTTACTATCAGAGTGTCAGGAACATCTTCTCTAAGAAGAAACTGAACATGAGACAGCGGTGATGGCTCGAGTTCCTCCAGAACTATGACTTTGAGATAGTCTATACTCCTGGGAAGGGGAACATAGTAGCCGATGCTCTCAGCTGGAGGACGGGCATTCAGCTACATGAGGAGGCAACGGAGCAGCTAGCCGCTTTATAGATATCCTTCATGGATAGAGATGGAACAACCTTCCTTCAGTCACTCACAGTCACTCCTCCACTACTGTAGCGAGTCAGAGAGGCACATCGTGGGGACACCGACTGGGAGATGCGACGTGCACCGATATCCTCAGGACAGGAACCTGATGGTTTCTCCATTGGAGCAGAGCACAACGTCCTTTTCAGGGGACGTACCTTGGTACCAGTTGCTTTACGGGAGGAGGTGCTAAGAGATTTTCACATTTCTCCTTTGGTGGTACACCCTCGAGTGGCGAAGATGTACCAGGACCACAGACGAGAGCACTGGTGGCCGGGCATTAAGAAGGCTATGGCAGAGTCTGGTTCTCGATGCCTCACCTTCCAGCAGGTGAAGGCAGAGCACCAGGTACCAGCAGGCTTGGAACAACCCTTGGAGGTCCCGGAGTGGAAGTGGGACGGCATATCTATGGACTTCATGACTGGGCTTCCACGCACTTCCTGAGGTCACGACTCCATTTGGGTGATTGTCGACTGACTCATCAAATCGGCTCACTTCTTACCCATCAGAGAGCAGGGCTTAGTGGAGAGCTTGGGACGTCTCTATGTTCAGGAGATTGTACGGCTTCATAGTGTTCCATCATCTATCGTCTCCAATCAGGATGCTCACTTTACTTCCCAGCTTTGGAAGGGGTTGCAGGAGGCGATCAGGACACAACTACGTCTGAGGACCGCCTTTCACCCTCAGACGGATGGTCAGACGGAGAGGACCATTCAGACTCTCGAGGACATGCTCCGTGCATGTGTTCTCGACTTTGGTTGCCGCTGGGAGGACCACCTACCCTTGGTGGAGTTTTCATACAATAATAGCTACCACTCCACCATCGGGATGGCACCATACGAGGTATTGTGCGGCCGACCCTACAGATCTCCTTTGTGTTGGACGGACCCTAGGGAGTCAGCACTTGTGGGACCGAAGATGGTCAAGGCCATGACAGAGAAGGTCCAGGTCGTCCAGGAGCAGATGAGGACAGCCCAGAACCGGCAGAAGTGTTATGCTGACAGAAGGCGGAGGCCACTAGAGTTCGAGGATGGCGACCACGTCTTCTTGCGTGTCTCACCTCGACGTGGATTATGGAGATTTGGCCGAGGTGGAATGTTGTATCCACGTTTCATCGGACCATTCTAGGTCCTTAGAAGGATTGGCGAGGTGGCTTATTGCCTGGCTCTACCACCTCAGTTGCACTGGGTGCACAATTTCTTCCACGTATCTCATCTGAGGAGATACGTGCATGACCCGTCGCATTTCATTGCCCATGGGGAGCTGGATGTTGATGATGGGGAGACTTTTACAAAGGTCCCAGTGGAGATTGAGGATCAACAGAAGCGGGTCCTACGTGGATGGTCGATTCCTCTTGTGTGCATCAGATGGAAGCATGAGAACCTCCAGGAGAGCACTTGGGAGCGGGAGGCTCAGATGCGTGCTCAGTACCCACTTTTGTTTCCCTAGATCATGATGTATCTTTACGGGGACGTAAATCCCTGAGGTGGGAGTGATTTAATGACTTGTAAAATTCAAGGAATTTTTTTTCTTAAATTTCTTTGGGATTTTACAAGAATACAGTTTTTGACGGAACCTGATTCTGAGGCCCGGTGTGCCCAGAATCATTTTCCGAAGTTTGGATCGGGTACGTTCAGTGAACGAACGAGCGGGTTTTTCTAACTTTTGAACTGGTACTCAGAATCAAATAACGAGGGCACCGATGGAATCAAAGCGCCTGTATTTGCTTTGAAATTCTTTTTCCAGAGTTGCGTTTTCTCGGGTGTGGTTTTTAATTTTTGGGGTCAAGTTAAGAAATAAAATAAAGTGGTGCGACAACTTTATTTTTATTTCACTTAAAACCACTTAAAGCCACTAAAACTAAGTTGAAGCGGATAGGGTGGAACCCAAAATATCCTACCCTCTTGGTAGGATATTTGTGAGGTGGGGCCCGCATGAGCCCCGCCGTTTCTTTTCCTCCATGTAACGTACCCGCGAAACCCCCTTTTAAATGAATGTCAACTGGTGCATTTTCTTAGACTCTTAATGCCCCTATTAATTGGACAGCTAAGTCGTCACCATTAATTCACCGAATTAATGGTTTCTTTCTTAACTTGTTTTTCAAACTATTGGCATACTAATAAAATAAGACCATCGTAAGTTTTTCTTGGGTGAGGATTGTTGAGAGGATTTGGAGAAACTCTATCTTCATCCTCCTTCGTGAAGAACACGAAGAACGTGAAGAACGCGAAGAACACCGGCCTTCGACGAAAGTCGAAGAAGAACACCGAACCCTCAGAGATCGACGACGCGATGCCGTGTACCGCGACGCCGACGATTCTCCTCCCGCGACGTTCTTCTGCGAAAATCCTTCCCAGCGACAATCTTCGATCAACATCGATTGAGGTAGGGGATTACGGATCTTTTAATTTTCCATTGGGGATTTTATCCTCAACATGGATTTATTTCATAAAATTAAATCTGTGTGTTTTCTTAAACCCATGGAGATCGTCGACGCGACGCCATGTACCGCGACGACGTGGCGCTCTTCCGCGACGCGATGATCCTCTTCTTCCACGATGATCAGTTCCGCGAATAACTATCGTTCGACGACTAAGACGAAGTAGGGGTTTTGATTCTTTAAATATTTGTGATTTTATATCTGCGGTGTTGATTAAAAATTGTTGGGAGACTTTTAAAACCGCTAACGCGGTGGGTGCGGACTAACTAACAAGTCCAAACCCACCGTCCCTTTGGTTATTGGTGTGAGAAACGGTGGACATCGACATAGCAGACCGCACGGGTGACGCGGTGTCCTAGTAGTGAAGGAAAGACCCCGGGAGGAACTTTGGTGAATACGGCGTGAATTTCTGACCATTGGAACTCGTCTGGTGGTCCGCAGAGCGACCAGCCGGTGTGCCACACCGGCACAGCGGCGCCGGCGGCGGCGCCCGGCGCGCCGCCGTGGAGAACCTTCATGGCTTAAGTCATGGTGGCAGCAGCGCAGTCCCACGACCGCGCGGGACCGGAGGAGCACGGGACGTGGCCGGCTGCCGTGTCCGCTGGCAAGGGTGGCCTCACGCGGGGCCATGACCTATTCACGTGGGGGCAGCGTGCCCCCCGCCCGCGGCTCGGCCGTAACAGCCGAGCCGACCCGCCAGCCGGGCCGGGTCACGCCCAGGCCGGGCCGGACCCGGGTCGGGTCGACCCGGTTCGGGCAGGCCCAGGGGGGCGGGGGCGGGTCGGTCCGGGCCTAGACCCCCCATTTTCGGACTTTTTGGTCCTTTGCTCATAACATGAGCTGAGTGCCTCTGATCGGCGCACCGTCAGTGGTGATACTATCTTTGTATCGATACGGTCGTTTTGGTATATCTCACTCAAGGTTACAGAGTACTTTGGGTTTGGTCGGGTTGGTTCGTACACGAAACCAACCTGGCCCTCGGAGCGGAAACACTCATATCTTGAGCTACGGACGTCCGATTGACCTGCCGTCAACTTTGTTGGATTCCTATATGTGAGAGGGATATTTTGGAATACTCCGCCCAAGGATTGGATGTAGGTGGAGTACGGTCAGTTTGGTATTTCCTTAAAAACCAATCGGGCCCCTCTGACGAAAAAGCCAATAAATCTCAGACCGGGCGTCTGATTGACGCGTCGTCTGCGATGTTGAGTTCCTGTTGTCGATACGGAACATTTGGATACATCAACTCTGGACTATGTGTCAGTTGAACAATCAGCCTCTCGGCTCGTGGAGCGAACCCTCCCGAACGAGCTAGCTGTGTGCAAGAACCCTAGAGCTGGTTGCGTTTGCGACTGCGATGATGACAACTGTGCAGAGATCCTCAATGGATTCAATAGCGTCGACTACAGCACTCAGCGATCCTACTTGGGTCAGTGCTACAGATCCTGTGTGGATCTGATCCTGTGTGGGTCAGCGCTCAGTTGTCCTGTGTGGGCTAGCGCCAAAAGATCCTGTGTGGGTCTGATCCCGTGTGGGTCTTTACGGGGGTTAGTTACCTATCGATCCTGTGTGGGTCAGATCCTTTGTGGGTCATTTTGGTGGTTAGTTAACTATCGATCCTATGTGGGTTAGATCCTTTATGGATCATTGTGGGGGTTAGTTACCTATCGATCCTGTGTGGGTCAGATCCTTTGTGGGTCATTGCGGGGGTTAGTACCTTTCAATCCTTTGTGGGTCCGATGGCTTAGATGAATCAGTGGATATATCTAATCATCTCTATCATCATACAAAGAAGTATACCTATGTGAGTTGAATTTTGTTTTCTTTCCTTTGTGAATTGTGTTATACTATCCTGTGTGGATTTACGTTTTTCTTTCATGTATGGACTAGGTTGTACTTGGGCTCGGATGTTGGAGCCGAACGAGAAATGATGACTTAGGAAAATGTATGGGCATATACCTAAGAAGTGTCTGATGTTACTTCGTGATTGTATCTTTCCTTTGTGGATTATCCTTTGTAGATTCTGGGAGACCTTAGGGGGTCTCAGAGTCCCTAATGAATGGCTTATACTCACCCTTGCATGGGCTATGCCCGCACTACGTTGTGTTGGTTGTAGACGATGGACATAGGTGATCGTGGTTGAGGATTGCGGAGTAGGATGGTACCTAGAGGTGGACCACTGGGCGGGACATACTCGGAGCGGTCGGCTGGACCCGAGGAGCAGTGGAGGCCATCTGTACCCACCCTTCAAGTGGGATTTCCAATGGACAGCTCGACATTGCGGCTTTACATTTCAGTTCCTCTTTTCCCTTCCAGTTGTACCTTACTTTCAGTTTGGGTTTGTATACTGGCCCACTTACTTTTCCGCACTTACTATTGTACTCAGTTTTTACTCAGTCTTTATTTCTACTGCTTGAGGGCTCTGTGGTGTTTCTTTACTTTACAAAGGCAATGCCTTCCCTTTTTACCGGTATTTACACTTTGGTGCTAGTCGCCAGCCCCTGGCCTATGGAATGCGGGCTTAGGGTAGTCACGGCACGGGCCCCGAGGACGGGTCGTGACAAATTGTTATAATGACCTCTTGATAATTTATTTCATTCGTGTTTCATAATTTTAGTTGACTTCACTAAATAATTCACTAGTTAATTCTTCTAAATTCAAAATGTAAATGAGAATTTTTCTAATTAACTTCTTTTTATATCATAATTTCATCAAATTCTTTAATACCAACACTTCATGAACAAATAAATATAAAATTTTCCTACTTGAATTTGGAAAAATTATTTACCATACATTTTTAATAATCCCATGGGGTTTTTAAACATTGATGATATCTTCTTAAAGAATCTATATAGTGATTATTCTTCATTATTACTAACAATATATTCTTTAAAGTAAATAAAATTTTAAGAAAAACATCAAAATAAACCAAGATAAAATTATTTTAGTGGAATATTACCTTTAAATGTTCCCTTGACTATTTATATTTTTATAGAGATTATGGAAATCATATTAAAAAAATTAATTTCAAAATCAAAATCGAAGTCATAATAATAGTAATATTATTCAACAAATGTTATCCAATGCGTCTCTTTCTTTGATTCCATAAAATAAATTCCTTTTATACCCTTAATCATTAACTTAATAGCTTTAAATTTAATTATTTCAAGAGATATTGAAGCACTATAAAAATAATCTGTATAAATATCACATGTATCTTATAATTCTAATGTAGAGACTTTATATTCACTCTTATTTAGTATGATGCATAAAATATTTTGAAAAACATTAGCGTCTCCCAACTTCTCGCCAAACCCTCTGATTGTACTCACAAATTCATTTACATTTTTAAATACACTATCTATAGTTTAAAATTCATTCATATTATGATATTCATAATTATGTCTCCAAAACAACAAATTATGTCCCGCCCCAACCCCAAACTGCATCAGAGCCAGTGTGGTTTCAATAAAACACGGTGTGTAATTTTATCTATAAAAATATTTACGAATAAATTACACATCATGTTCCACTAAAGAGGGTCTATTTGGTTTAGATTCGGGAAAACCCATTACAAATATTAGAATCATTCAAAATTGGAAGAGAAAATAACTCCACAATGTTACCACTAATCAGTTCAACTCAAATCTACTAAACTTGTAAAATTTATATTAAAACATAGGGTGGGCATAAAAATGCCCAGTAAGGGGGTTTTAAAATAAAATAATATTTCAATTGCAATGTTTTAAAAACATTACTTAAAATTTTTTTGTAAATCTTTTCTTAAAGAAATATAAATTGCATGTGGCATAACACAACATTTTGTCCAATAATTAAAAGTGAACATTTCAAGGAAAATAAACAGCGTTATAATGAAACATGTTCTAATCATAAGATTTCTTATATAAAATATAATGTGTGCAACATATAATAAAATATTTATTATAACTATAATAGGTGTGATATGATAAAGTGAAAGTAAAAAATTTTATAAAGGAAATTAATACATTATCAGAGTTCTACATAAAATGACAACTTCAGTTTCATTCTTTACAAACCCTAAATCAAAAACTGATACATAAATCATTGAATGATCAATAAACATTATTCCATAAGCACTTAATTTTTATGATAACCATAAGTAGATTCTTTTATAAAATTATATACTTCTAGTCTAATATTTACATGTTTAATTAAATATTAAAAAAATGTGGGGGAATGTATAATGTTAGAATATATCAAGGCCTCGTGCCATGATCAAATTTGCATCATGAGAACTACAGATGCATCATAGGGTTATCATTTTCTGGTCCCCAACCCACATGGAATTTATTAAATGGTACCTAAATCATAGGGTTTTCATTAACCAGTCTTTAACCCTTCATATACTTAGTCCAATAAATTCATCATATACCAAGTAAGGTTGTATATTCCAAGTCTCTGATACCACTCTGAACAATTAATTTCTCATTTCATTCTATTCAAAGGGTCCCATATCACTTTGAATAATTTTGTTCTTAACTCCCTAAATGTTCATAAGATTTTTAATTACATTCTTTAGCATTTACATATACATAGTGAGTCACACATTAATTTTCAGTAACAAAACTAACAACTACATGGTTATAGAAATATAATAAATGGAAAGTAAGGTAGACATATTATAGAATGTGTAATGAATCTAATTCACATAAAATATAGGTTTTTTAGCATAAAATGTTAAACATGAAATTCCAAAATCCATATTGTGAAGGAAAACATTTTATATTTGAAAAATCAAAACAGAAATACATTATTTATTAAATACTTAATTAATTTAAAAGTAAAAAAATGATTTCATGTGTTGTGTTAAAAACATAGTTGTCTAAACATCCATCACATTCATGTTTATGAATAAACATACCACAAGGGAACTCCCAATTATTTACACATAATGTTTTTAATTGAAAATCACGCATCTTTCTAACATAACCAATACCATTAAACTTATGAAAATAATTGTGAAATCCGTATACATATAATGTGATTATGATCGGTTTTGTTACAAAATCAAATTCCAAATTAAATTTTGAAAACATTTAAAACTTCAAAACAATTGATATAGTTTTTTATCAATATTTTTTGAACCCATATTATAAATAAATATTGGTATTACGATTAAGGAATATATATATAGGTGTTTGTATAAATATATAACCATAAGTTTTGAAGAGTTCGTCATTAAAATACTTGGAATCCAAATTCATAATTTATGTATAATAGTAACATAATTTGATCCAAAATCAATATATGAATATCATAATGTAAAAACAAAGGGTATTGTTTTATAAATAAAAAAATTAAATTAATAATACATATGTATTATAGTTTCATCAACTTAATACACCTCTAAACCGAACATGGTTTCTATTCATTATGAATTCCATTTTGAGTAGGAGTCCTTATTTTAAATAACACAATCGATATGGTGTTATTATGAACACATATATACATATGTGTATATGTGTAGTGAAACCTATATAAGGTGACATCATAAAACCATATTGGGACTTGCTTTACAATTTTTTTTTCTAAAATAGGGTTTCATTTTTTATATGATGATTAAATTAATTTAGTATGATAATAAGAATAACTGTATATATATATATATGTGTGTATAAAAAATAAAACAAAACATGCAATATAAAACATAACCCTCACCTGCACCGAAGAAGGAGAATTGGTTGAAAGGATCTTGATGGAGGATGTAGAAAGATGAAAACCTGTAGGGTTTGAATTCCAAAATGTTATATCTATATTAACTATATATAATATATTTTTAAATGAACATTAATGGAAAACTGATGTACCTCATCTTAAAAAAAGACATATGCACTCGTTATTGTGGAAAACAAGAAGGAAGGAGGGGCCATCTGAGGTCATGGGTGTGGGAAAAAAGAGAGTGTAGGAATAGATATTGGTGCAACACATGCACGAAAAAGAAGAAGGAGGAGAATAGAGAGGGTCTGAAAATGAAAATATGATTGGGATTAACTGAAAAGAATGATCCAGGGGTTGTGGTGTGTCCAAAAGTTTTAAAAATGATGAATAGTTGAGATCAGATGAGGATCAGATCGGATGGATACGAGCGTTGTAGGATTTAATAATAAAATAATGACCTATATTAGATCCTGAAAAAATCGAGCAGCTGATAAAACGTAGAGGAAAAATCATGGTTGCAAGGGTTCGAAGACTGAACAGATCAGACGGATCATATCTCGCGCATCGAGATCTAATGACTTACAAACAATCCAACATTAAAATGACTTTCGTACATTGAAATGGAAGAGGTTTCACAGCTCACTTATAACCCTGGGGATCTCATAATTTGTAAATAAAATCCTCTCTCCCTCCCTTATATCGCCCCATACAAGGTCTCTACGGGCGCACTTCTTCTCTCTCCCCTATCGCCATGCCTCCCTGCACGGTGGCATGCTCTGGCACCCATGCACACACACACATGTGTGTTATTAGGCCCTACTATACAGGCATGTGCATGCAACATAGCATGCAGCATGCATGCACATCCCTGGTCCATTTTCCAGGGGTTCTGTGAGATGCCCACAAAGGCCTTGAGTGTCTTGAAGTTTCCCTTGGTTAGGTAGGGTAATCACCCATTTTTTTGAAATTTAAGATAATAAATTTACTATTTTTATAAACAATGAATATAATTTCCCTATAATTAATAATAAAAACCCCTAAACCAAACTTTTCAATAGTGTATAAACATTGTATTTTGAAAACATTAAGCTTAATACACCATAAAAAATCCCAACTTGTATTATTTTTTAGATCCAACCATACTTCTAATTTAATTTTTTATTCAAATAATGATGAAAAACATTACAAGTTATCTTTGTAAAACACTTAAATACCTAATTCACTAAGTAACGGAAAATAAAACCATTTTAATTAACTCAATTTTCCCAAATGTATGATTTCAAGCTCGAAAAATTGTTTCTTTGTACCAAAACAATGAATTATCAACTATATACTTCTCTGGGTATTTCTTTTAAAACACAAGGGTTCTAATTAAAAACCATTATAAAAATTATATAATTATCCTTATAAAAAATACAAAAATAGTTTATTATAAATATTTTTAGGTTTATATCTTTATTTCATACTTTAGACACTTGGAAAAATCATTAATCATAGACACATTAAATTAAGCCACCGAAATACCCATCGAATATAAGGTATTATAGCCGTTGGAGACTATATGGTCACCTAATGTAGGGAATGGTTCAGTTATCATTAGGGACTTATAAAAACATGACAAGGGTGTTCCAACATAAAGAAAACTTCTAAAAGATGATGCTCATCATTCCTATGATGCTTAGTACGATTCTTATGGTTCTAGCCATACTAATGTTCTTCATGATAGATCTGAAGGAACCCTACAATTTCCTTGGACTTCTTACTGTATTATGTTTTCTCCCAGTGATTTTAATACATCTTTCAGTAGGTATCCTAGGGTAGTGAGGTTCTTTGGTCTTGTTATAATGTAATAATTTTCGGTGTTTCATTGAATAATGAAAGTATTGTGTTTATTTACAAGTATTATTTGGGACAACATGAGAATTAAATGAAGTAAAACCATAAAATATTGTTATTACAGAAGAAAAACGTTCAGGTGTAAAAATTCATGTCACATTACTTGGTTATTTCCTTCATAGATATATCTATGTTTATTATAGATATATTTTAGGGTTTTGAGTCCTTTATCATACAATAATTCACATTCCAAGAGTGATGACTGAATTAAATTATATGAAAGACAATAATATTTTAAATTCTTTATATCTATTTATTCGGAAGAAAAACATATATCTAGGTAATAAATAAAAAATTTGTAACCACTAAGAAATCATAACTGAATGATGATAGTTATGAAAACATTCTATATTTCCATATGTGATAAATATTTCCATTAAATTTTGGAACCCCATTTCAATTAGATACATTATGATTGTCTCTTTTAAAAAATAAAAATCAAATAAAAAACCTTTCAAATAGAGATGAACTCCTTCAAACATCAAATTGAAAAATAGTAACAAGGTGAACCTGCTCTAGATACTACTTGAAAAGCCACCTCATGCATCAGTGAAGAATCACTTAGAGGGCATGGGGAATCAATGATAAAATTTATATTTATGTATCCTTATAGAAAAAAATATAGTAATATGATAATGTGAATTTTTATCATTAGAAAAAAACTAAAGAAAAATAGAAAAGAAATTATAATTTTCACCATCAGAATGAGAAGAAACGTTCTTGGAATGATTTAGATTTCACTATGACCAGAATTCCCACTAGTTTCAACATATATGTAAAATGTGTAGGGTTTATCCTTGTACTCATGTTATCAAATGACTTTCATCTATGATTTTTCTTCTATCACTCTAACAGTTATCAAGAAATTGATATCAGAAACAATAAATCCTTCTATACAGAACCATAATTTGTTGATGTGGTGCTACTATTTCTCTAAATCTTCAACCTATAGAGAATTAGGAATGATATCTTCACACTTATCAAATTTTCCCAAAAACTTATTATTATAATTGAATTATTTTTCATTTTTGATTTTTCCAATTCATATACACCAATCACATGGCAAGATCCCCAATTTTTTATTGGTAAGATATATTCCTAAGGGAATATTAACTTTTAGATTTAGTGGATGGTACAGTTATTAGACTAAGATTAATGATGTAAATTAAATACATTGATCCTATTAGAGTTATCATTATGGTTTTTAATGTTCTAGTGGTTTCTTATGTGTTTAGATGTCTTTTGGGAGAGTAGGTCTCCATGAACACAGTTTTTGGAGTAATGATAGGGGTGCATGATTAGTCCAAGGTCAGTGATAACCATGAAGCCCAAAAAATGTGACCTAATTTTTTTAAGAACATGGATTTCCAAATCAATGTGGCCCTTTAGAGGTAACCATGTTTCCAGGTGGAGGGATGAAATGAGGGTCTCATGAGTTGTTTAACTTTGTATTCAAGGCCACATGGACATATAAGATGTATGTTAAAAACAATAGAGGGGAGACACCTGGGCTGGACACAGCTTGTCTAACTATGAACCTAGCCAAATGAGGGTGGTGACCCTTGAGGTATTAGAACCACCTATTTTATGTACTATTATAAATACCATTCAGTATAGCTATAAACATCTTATAATGGTTAAAATTACCATTTTACCCCTCCACCCTTTAATGGGTATACCCCATTTTCTTACCTCATTTACCCAGAAGGACCTCAGAATGAGATCTCCCCCCGCTCTTCTCTCATTTTAGTTTATCGTCAGTTCTATTCCATATTCATGTTTCTTTTGTTTTGTTGGAAGCATAACAGACAATCTACGAATCCTCTTTCCACTTTTATAAGTTTCTCTTCTTGCTTTTGTTGTGATCCTTATGAGAGTATATTTGGCCTATTTTGAAGGCTTTTATTTGTTCTTAAGACATATCAAATTATGGATCAAATCAAGGCTTGATATTTTATGAGTGATGCTTCTAACCATGAGAATAGTTGTATATAAATGTTTCCTTAATGTAAAACATGTTTATAAATTGCACCATTATTCCACATATCATATTTACCAAGCATATCCTCTTGATTTTGATAGTAAATTTTCATATAATAATTCCTAAATTTTGAAATACATTTTTCATTAATATAAATTGTTTTAGGTTACTCACCTCAAATCTATCCACCCCCAGAAATGTGTTTCCTATATTCCATTGACCTCTATACCATATACGTAATTAAACAACCCTCTAGGTGTGTTATTCTAAATTCTCACAATAAAAAAATATTTTCTTAACATGATCAAATTTTGGGGTGTGATGATTAAATCCCTCCTCCAAGGTATAATTAATTTTATTTAGATGATCTTGATATGTTATATATTCCCCCATTTTATAACAAAACCACTGTTGTGCTGCACTATCTTCTATAGTAAAATGGGGAAATTAAATAGAGTTAATGGAATTGCTAAATGGAACTCTTGTGGACATGGATTCTTAATTAATCATGCATGAATTTTGATATGAAATTATTACTAAAAAATCCATGTATATTTATTAACATTAATTGGTTAGATTAATTGTATTAATCCTTGAAGGATACATGGGTTCCTTGTATAGAATTCATTATATGGGCACATATACTGATTGAGAATAGATATACCATGAGCGATAATCAGGTTCCTTTTGTATATTTATTTTTTTGGGCTCATCGGTTTATTGAATTACATTATTCTATTAACAATAAAATGGATTTATTTTTAACATAATTCCTTGTAAGGTTTCAAAGGCTAGATTATTTCCCCATGTGAGGATAAATACATCAGTTAACTTTTTACAAAACACCTTGGATGAGATAATATAGAAATTGGAGGTTATGAGTGATACATGGGTTTCTTCGTTACAAAATGTTATATATGGGATCATTGAATAAATATAATTACATTAATCCTCGATGTATACTTACGTTCCTCATTATGGAATTCCTTGAAAAGGATTATTAGATAAACAAAACATATAATTCAAGAATATTATTATAAATAACTAGTCGTACCCTTTTAGGATAGTTTTATACTTGAAAGCCTTGTATATGTACCTGAGGTCCTAGACCATATAATGGTCTATGTTTTGATGCATGTGACTACTATGAATTTTTCAATAGTTTTGGATACAATCATGGACATCCACCATGGCGGGTAGCCATGGGTCCTAGGTCTACATTATCTTTATCACTTCTATGATTATGCATGGAAGCCTGAGTTATAGCCTTATTCCTAGCTAGTACTATGTATTTATATACCTATATATGTCTAAATATGTTATAATATTTATATTATATATGTAGATACATTCATGTTTATATATATATATATATTCTTGTATACAAGGAGGCACATGTTTTGAGATATCCAAGCTTAATTAAATGTAGGTATGATCATCCTTGTGTCTTAAAGGAACCTGAGCCTAAATTTTGTACAGTTATTTGTTTATAACCTATCATTATACCCTAAAGTATCTATATATTATATTCATGGACATGATTTCATTAGAAACTATAGGTGGTGTACTACTAAATTTATCTCACACAATATTTGATCTACCTTTGGGAACCAAAACAGACCTCATAGATAAAGTTTTAGGAACATGGATTATGGTTTTTGCTGTATTCTTAGACATGTGATATTATGTTCAGATGGCTGAGCTGGTGATCAATGCACTCATGATGTTAGACTTCAGGAATTTTGTTCTTTTTTATTCATGTATTTCATTTTTTACATGCTTCTATTTATGCATGATTTCCATTTTTATTGAAATTAAATCATCTTTTATATGACATTTTTTTATGTTTTTATACATTTATTATTAATATATTATTTAATCTCACAAAAATTTATTTATACCACTTATATTGTTGATTTATTTATTATTATACCATTGTTCTACTATAATAATGAGGGTATTCTCCCTACTGCACCATCATTTGACAATCACTACTATTCTTTAGCATCAAGCATATAGGGACGGGCTCTTATAGCATTGGGATAGACTATATCCTGCAACATATAATTGGAAATAATGTAGGGAAAAAAATGTGTTATAAAATTCTATTCCATTCCATTAATTTTATTGGTAAGTTGTAGATATGATTGTAGGAATGTTTTGACACTATGTAAATAGAATTTTATAGGATTGATCTACCCATGAATGGGGAAATGAACTATTGACTATGGATATGACCATTTTTCATTTTATTCATTATTATAGTGTATTATGATTTCACCTTTATTTATTGGTTTAATTTTTTATATTTAGTTATTTATGAGATTTATGTTATTTTACAATTAGCGTGTTATGGAAAGGATGTATTGTTATATAAATTACTAAAGAGACATATATATTCACATACCATGCATATTAAATACGATGTAGATTGTATTGATTGACTTCTTGAAACTTGTGCAATGTTCCTTGTGTTATTCAGTAGCATTCTTATATGTATGCAATGAGTGTGTAATTATTTAGCATTATTTACCCATACACCACACTTCTGTTTTATCTTATTTAACTATCTGTATTTGTAATTTCTTAGAGATATTAAGTATTGATATATATATATATATATGGTATGTGGTGTATTAAAGAAAATGTTTTCATGAACCTAAATGGTTATTGAACATATCTTGATGGTGTAATTTTATATAATTAACCAATTATTACATGTTCAATCCATAGACCATTGGTTGCATGAACTGAAACATTTATGTTTGTGATTAAATGGGTTCTAATTAAAACATATAATCATTATGTGAATTTTTAAATTGGGAAGGTTGACCCATTTAATTAAACCATCTCAAATATACATGTTATACTCTAAGACAAAACCAAAGTACATATTTATAGTTACATGAATTCCAATTGTAACTTAGAAAGGCATATACATTAATAACTATTCAACGATGATTCATCTAACTAGACCATATAGTTATTTAAAATATGACTCTTAATGAATGGTTTGATTATAAATAATAGACATGACTCAACCCAAGTAGGGCTGTCTATTTTTTATGGTTATATGAAAGACTGGACTTGACTGTAGTCAATTGGTTGAGGTGCTTGATGATTACATTATAATCCCCCTAATGGTGATTCAAAAATTTTATTGATTTAAATAAAATTTGGGATTCATTGAAATGGACCCAAGAATTTATGATGGGATCCTTATAGGTCAACGTTATCTTTATTCCTTAGTGGTAATCTCTACAGTGTTATACTCATTCTATAAGTATGATTATTTAAAGTGTCATTAGCCACCTATATGGTGTTATGTACAAATGGTTTGTGGAATATTATTTGACATATAATTTAAAATGTAATATACATTGTAGTTTATTTTTACCTGTATTATTTTCAAGATTTAGTTAATTAAAATTTCAATTATGACCTACAATGTTCTATTCACAATAACTTCGAATTAACAGTTTTTTATCTAAGACTGGATATGATAATTGTGGACTAATAAAATGAAAAAAGAAATTTATAAGGAAAAATTTATAATTATCATAGGATATTAGATTAATAAGTTACAATTTGGATGATATTTGATATAACATGGATTTGACCCTTGTTTCATTAGCTAAACAACATACAATACACTTTTTCCTTATAACTAGTTCATGATTTTCTTAAACAAAGATGATAATATATTTGAAAACCAAATTTTAATTAGTTTAATGGATTAAATACTTAATTAATTGTTTTTTTCTATTTTGAAACCCTCTTGCATGGGTTAATCCTGTTGTTTCCAAGATAGTTTCATTTGAATAGGAACCTGAAAACTTTTTTTGGGCTTCTTCTACTATCACTGGAACCTAAATGATAGGTGGTAGAACCAAGTGATCATTTTTATTATGACTCCAGTTTAAAGATCAACACCTAATTTTAAACTTTAAATATTTTTCCATGTTTCCATTGTGTCTTTATATCTTAAATCAGGCTCAATTATGTGGCGGGTTTTCAAATTTTGGCTGTCGTTCGGGTTCTATTTTTCTTTAGTAGGACTCAAGGATACTAAAATCGCACTTAATTTGGACAGCTTTTCATGCAATAAATTGACCCTTGTTATACGTATTATTGTTATGTAATGATCATTTTCAGTGGGGTTGACATCCCAATGTAATGATCAGCCACTCGATAAATCAATTGAACTATCTTATTTTTCAATGGTGGTTGAATAAGAATCTCTTCGAGTAAATTATCAGTTGAATTGAATAATACTGATCTTGGATAAATCATTTATGTGGACTATCATATACATGGTTCCATGGGGATGATGTTCCTATAGATAGTATCAAATGATGTGTCATTGTGTTAATGAAATATAAGGGTAGTACGCCTCAATACTTGTGGTACCCACAGAGTATTTAAAGATGGTGCAGAAACCCATATGAGTTAAGAAATAATTTTTCAACCCAATGATTTCAAGGTATGTGCACAATTATTTTCCAAAGTATAAAGACAAGGTGTTGAAGAGGGTTGAAATATCCCATTAATGGGTGATGAAATTTCAAACAGAGTGGGTGTTCTTACCATGTTGATCCAATTTAGTTTTAACTTTTATAAATAATTCTATACAAAACCTAAAATAAATTGGAGTTTTGTAACATGTACATCTAGATTGAATATGATTAATCTTTATTTCATATGGATATATTTTTTCTATGTATGTCATGGAACTTGGAAAATTATGTTATCCATATCTAGGACCCTCGATCATTGGTTGGTGGAGAGGTTATTGGGGGATGAGTTACCATACATAGAAAATGAAGTCTATGAAACTCACATGGTGGGAATCATCACGTCGACCCTAGAAAATAATTTCTTTCCAAATAGAGAAAATTCAAACATAAAAGGTTATTCATAAATTGTGAGAACTATTTATAAAATCATACTTGGATGGAAAATTCTAGGTTTCAATTATTTGAGATATTTCCCATTATAAAACATGGTTATGATTGAATGATCAAAATATGAATTGGGTGGTAAAGGGAATTAGACTCGTTAATGAATACATGTTGGCAGTTACAACCTAAATCTTATAATGTTGTCAAAAAGAGGTGTTTGGAATATTATTTACTATGTGTAGTTATAAATGGCTAGTTGGAGACCATGTCAAGACCTTCATCCTAGATGTGATGGAAGTATCTCAGGTCTAGATTGGAAATCATTGATATCATCTTACTGTACTATTTTATTCATATAGATCATTTACCCTATCTTGAAATGATCTATATTACACCAAGAGATTGTCAAATTTATTCATTTCTATATAAATAAATTAAATACCATTCTATATTTCTAAATAAACATCATGGGTGTTCCACCCTAACAACATGGAAAATTACATAGGCTTGGTTTTCATGAATGGTATTTGGATTTCCATGTTGGAAGTCCTTATACAAATACATGGAGACAATCTTATTATTTATATTGGCCAAAAAGTGAATACCTATTTGGGATCATTCATGATTTTAATTCATGGTCGTTTTAGTAACGTAATTATGTATCACCTATAAATTGTGAAGTTTATACCGCCTTGGATGACATTTGTAGTCTTCGATAGATTGATTTTGAGGTTACATTGGATATAAAGTCAATATGGGGGTTTTTAACTAAAATGGAAATGATTTGATGATAATGGATTGTGTATAAACCAAAGTTCATGATGTAGCATGAAATCATAAATTATTATTTCTACAAGATATATAAAAAACATGGGCACGTGCTTTCATGAGTGTGATAGGTGAAATATCATGGTACATAAGTTTATATTCATTAAGATGTATTTATTTAAATGAATCATCCATCTAGGGTGAGAATTTTGGAATATAGATTAATTGAGGCAGTTCAACATAAGATATCACTTGTTTCACATACAATAAGTGAGGAAACATATCTAAAACCCCGCTGGGTTATGGTGGCATAATGTGCTTATTGTATGAGGAGTTTCAAGGAAAATATGTCATTAATAATTTGATATAGTTCAATTATAATTCATTTGTTTCAATTGAAATAAGTAATGTGAGTAGTTTTCTCACTCGTAATCTAGAATATCATGCTAGAAATCATGACAAGAGAATCATTATAATGCTAAGGATGTGATTAAATAATAAATTCCTATAGTCGGGGTACAATGGCTCATAATTAGATGTTAAATTATTGAACCTATAGTGGTGAGTTCCATAGGATGGTTGAGGAATGTGATGATGAAATAATCATGTATTGATATTGAGAAGATTGGGTAAGCACCATATTTATGTTTCATTTTTGAAGTTGATTATAGACTCGGGTTACAATAGATGATTTTTTGTATATTATAAGTGATGATTATAGGAGAATTGGACATTTAAAATAGAAAAAAACCATTTCAGAATAAATTTCACGACAGAAGTAGATCGAGTGATGATTAATTATTCCCAATGTCTTCTCAAGGGTGAAAAAGGTTGGGATATTGGAAAATACATTGTTTTGGAATGGAAAAAAATGTTCCAATGATATTTTAACTTTTTTATTTGGAGGATTGAAAAATCATAAATATAAGATTCAAGATCTAATTTATTGATTTGGGACCTATTAAAATTATTATTTTTAGTTGGGGTTTATGTCCTGAGTGGTTTATAGGGAGTTTGGATGATTTTTGGGATACTAGGTCTCCAAAAATCAGTTTCCATTGAACTGATAGGGGTGAATGGTTGGCACACAGTTAGTGATAACCATGCTGCCCAAACCATGAATATGAGATTGTATAGAGATATGGTTTGGTGATACCATGTGGCCCTCTAATGAAAACTGTGCAACCTGGTGCGTGGGTGATAGGGGCAGAAAACATTTTGTTCAACCATGCACTTGAGGCCTCATGATTGTATGAGATGTCTGTAGAAAATTGTATAAGGGAGGTGAATGGACTGTGCATAGTTTTCAATCCTTGTACCCAACTCTGTGAGGGTGTGACCCTTGAAGAAGTGGAACTACATTGTTGGAACATAGTAATCCACACCATGCGTCTTAACCATTCCCATCTTAAAAAAGAAATAATTACAATGTTATGCTACCTACCATAAATGGGTTTAACTATATTTTCGTCCCTCATTCACTAAATAAGCCCACTATAATCTTTCTCTCATCATCTTCTATTTGTAGTGGCTTCTCCATTATTGTTGGTATGATTCAAGAAACATTAGGTGTGTTGGAATCATAATGTTTTGTCTACAGCTCCCCTTTCCACTTTTATTAGTTTCTATTTTTATATTTATATTATCATTATACAAGATCATTTTCTTATTTTTCAAGTCATTTATCAATTATTACAATTTCACATTTTCTAGCATAAATCAATGTTCAATATCGAGTGAGTGAGGAATCATATTTACATGGTAGGGGATTTATGGATTTTGATTTAAATTATAGAAAGATTATAAATTTCATAGTTGTAATCATTTCATATTTTCCACACACCACCTATAAGAATTAGAATTAAATATTTATATTATAAATCCTACATTTAGATATTTGTTTTTATTAAATTAGGATCATTGGAGGCTTTTCACCTCAACCAAAGCCACCCCTGGGGGTGTGTCACTTATCTTACCTTGAACTCTATTCTTCTTTATGTAATTAAACAACCATATTAGGGTTTTTATTGAAATAATCATTATCACAATTATTTCATGATCCATAATCACCTTTTGAGATGTGATGCATAAATACATCCTTTTTGGGAAAATTTATTTTAGTTAGATGAACATTATATGATATCTACTCCATTGATTTATAATAAATCCACCACTGAGGTGTGCTATCATCTCTTATAAATCTATATATTAAATGGAGTTAAATAAATTGATCAAAGACATTATTATGGATATGTAATATTATTTTTTCATACCTAAAATGAGATATGTAATGTTTACTAACATGACCATATTTATTATATAAATTTAATTGGTTAGATTAATTGTATTAAGCCTTGAGAAATTATTGTGTTCCTTATATGAAACACCATGGATGGTCTCATAGGCTGATTGGGTTTTTTCATACCCTGAGTGATACTCGGGTTCCTAATGTGGATTTCCATGAGTTGGATCAATGGTTACTTTAATTACATTATGCCTTGAGTGATTCTTGGGTTTCCCTTTTTACAGAATTACATTGATGAGATCTTTGGGTATTTTATTTCACCACACTATGAGAGATTCTTGGGATTCCTTTTTTTGACACTTTATGCAAGAACATAGTGAAATTAGAGGCTATGAGCGATACATGGGTTTCCTCATTACTGAATTCTGTGAACGGGCTCCTAGAATTTATAGAATTACTTTAATCTTTGAAGGATATCTAGGTTCCTCATTATAGAATTTTATTGAACTGTTCATATGATTACTAAATTATATCACACTTTCATAATATTATATATGACAAGGGGTACCTATTTATGATAGTTTTATACAAGGACACCTCGGCTATATACCTCGGTTCGTAGACAAAGTAATTTTGTTTTTTCAGATTCATGTGAAAATATGAAATTGATTTGTAGTCTTAGAGACACTCATTGATGCATGCATAGGCTTGTAACCATGGATCCTAGGACAACATTAGCTCCATCACATCTATTATTATTTTTGGATGATTGAGATTCCCATTAATCCTGGATAGTACTGGATATCTATATTTATTTCTACTTATGCTATTATATATATAGTACACACACATACATATGTGTATATATATATATATTCATTTTTAAAAATGTATTCATATATACATGAAGACACATGTTCGTAGATATTCGAGCTTAAGCCATATCAGTTATGGTTTTCCAATTGTCCATAAGAATCCTATTCCAAACATGTTTAAATAACTTTATTTACTTACTTATCATTATACATACAAATTTCGTTATTTTATATTCGTGGATTGGAATGTATTAAACACTATTGATATAGGAATACTATATTTATCTTGCACTCGGTTCAAGCCTTAGTTGGATACTAGAATTGATCACATTGTTACAGGTTCAGGATCATGGATTATATTTTTTGATGTATTATTAGACATGGGAGATTAGGAGCACAACACTAAGCTAGTTCTTGGAATGTTGACGGATTCACCCTCTTAGAAGTTTTTATTTTCATTATACATATATTGTTTTTTATTTATAATTACATTTAGGAATATTTTCTTTTTAGTATTTACATGGAAAAATGAAATATACTACATTATGTATGGTTTTATCAATTTACTTTTAGTTAGGTGATTCAAACCCATTACCTTTCATTAATACCTATTATCAATTTGATTTATTTGTTATAATACCACCGTGATACTCTTATTGTGAGGATATAGTCTCCTAACCATTCCATCATTTGACCTTCACATCTAGGTAGAAGAATATACCATACAGAGAGGAATGCATGAGGCTATGTGATCAATGAGTTAGGGGAACCATGAAATGTATCCTAAGTCAGGAAGTCAAAAAAATCATTCAATTCATATTCACATATAAAAATTACAAAATCTAAATTAAAAGGTACAAGATTTAATTTGAATTTTTCCAATTAAAATTCATAGATTCAACTTCTTTAAGCTAACTCATCTACCCCAGTTAGAGTATCAAAATAGGGATTTATTTATAGGACAACTACATGATATATTCCTTACCAAAACATTAGGATATTAACCTATACATCAACTTACCCATATGGTTTATAACAATGTTCTATAACCCTAATATCCAATGATTGATTAAGCATGTACTTTGATACTATCTATAGAGACACAAACATTTCTTACATATATATTATTTCTTCATATATTATAATTCATTACACATTAAAAATACATGCTTGAAGATAATAATGGTTTTCTATATTTGGAGACTAGGTACATAAAATTATTATTTCATTAAAATATCCTAAACATCTCCCATAAATATCATCTAACATAAAACAAATCTTGAAAATAAATAACATAAAACCATAATTCATAACTTGGGGAAGGGAAACGTAGGAAAGTGGGAGCTCTAACCATAAATAATGGTATACAATGGAGATATAAATTATTACTTAATCATAACATGTGAATAAGGGCATGTGATCACGAGTAAAAATATTAAAAAACATACCAAGAAAATTTTATATTGTAATATTGAATCATGGTATAAGGAATTTGTTTTTATAAGACATGAATCATAATAAAATCATGGAACATTTTCAATAAAAGCATAACATTTTCATAAGACATCAGTTTTTGGTATACACATAATCATAGAAAATTATTTCCTTCATAATAATGTATTATTTAAAATATTTTCATTTAGGATTGCGTTCACTCCAAAAACCATCATATCCTTAGTTTAGGCTCACTCCCAAGACTATCATATTAGGAAGGTTCATTGCGGGATATGGTTCACTCCTTATTACATTCCGTGTTATCTCATAAGATATCTATTTTTACCCAATGAATGAGAGGCCACTATAATTCTTGGACTAGCCATGACATAAGTAGAATAATACTTATGTGTGACATACGATCCTAATTCATTCATTATATCTTAAACATGACAAGGAATCATTTTTAATAAATATTTAATCATCTCATCATAGAATAACCTATGGGAAATGTTGACTTTCATAACATCATTAACCCAAGGGAAAGAAAATGGTTTCATAGAATCAAACAAAAAACATTATAATTATAAGATATTAAAATAAACAGAGTATATAGTAACATTGGATCATATCCCCAGTAAATTATAACTAACATAATTGAATTTCTTCTATCATGAAAATACATTTAAAAAATATCTACAAAATTTCATGAAGAAAATACCATTTTTATTTTGAAATAAGTTATTTAAAGTCTAATATTTTCCCTAATTTGAAAGAAAAAAAATTTATTCTAAAATAAACATTGAATATTTTAGTGGAATCCTCTAATAATTGAGAAATCATAATGGTGTGAAATCCCAATCATGTTGATTAGGATAAAACAACGATTCATTTTACTTTTTTAGTAAAAATTCAAAAGTAACTCATTCATTAAATGATAAGACGAGTAATTTTTAAAAAATATTAAATATCAAATATTGAAAAAAAATTATAGAAATAAATAATTTTAAAATGTTAAAAAATTGTTGATTTATTTTAAAATAAGGATATAGAAGAAAAATATATTTCTACCAAAGAGATTAATAAAGCTGATTTTCATTAAAAATGTTTTTTCTGTATCATAACTTTTTAAAGAGAAAAAAAATGAAAGAAAGAAAATGTAATATAATAAAATAAAAATATTAGAAAAAAATAACTATTTGTATTATTGATATATATATAATAAAATTTTATCATTGGAAACATAATCAGAAACAATCTCGACAGATAATGATATTGTAACATAAATATCTGTCATCAAGATCGTCATTCATTTATGGAACTCTATAATATTGTTTAATATGACTAAAAATAATATAATTTTATTATCGAATCAAATAAATAATTATAATATAATATATTATCCTCTTAAAATATTTCAACACCCATTTATGAATAATTCCTTATTAAACATTTTTGTTTCTTGGTGTTAACTATTTTACATTTCATGAGAAGTTTAGTTTGGTTGTTCGAGTACTTTTTTCATAGATAAAGGTCACATCATATACAGAATGTTAGTAATGATATAAAAATAAGATGTATTCATTAAATTTATTGTTATAGACATCCCTAAATGCAATATATAGAAAATCTAATTACATCATTCATTGACACAGTATGTCGTACGTATGTATAAAAATTGTTTCTAATTTTCAATGGATAGGAAGGAAGAATGGTAAATAATAATTAAGTATTGTAGAATATTAATAATATCATAAATAATATATTTATTATAACTATTATTTTAACCATCCAATTATGGTGGTGATGACGAGTGAATAACATCTCTCTGTGGATGTGGTATATCATACGTATGTAGATGAGATGTTTTCCGTTAATGTAGGATTAATATAAGGTATATGATGGTTATTAAATCATAATATAAAAATTAATAACATTATACATACCTAACTAATTATTTTATAATGGATAACATGGATTTAGAGTAGTTAGAAGAATAAATACAATTGAAAATTCACAGTTAATATTTATACTGCTTCTTGGGGAAACCTCTGTTTGCTTACAAATTAATCCTTTAAGGGATGATATTTAGAAAAGAAAATAATTTCTATGATATGGTTATGAAAAAAAGGAAGGAATTATTGTTTCAAATTTCTTAGCTATAAGTATAAAATTTTTAGATTATGAGAGGAGAAGAGGATCCCATTTATATGTGATGGGAGGGACACTCTTGGAATTACTTAATGTATTAAATATATATAACTTATTTTTTATAATAATGTGAATAAAAATGGAAATAGATTTAATATAGGATGTTTAGAAGTATAAACAATCTATGTCAATAAATTTTGAACAAGTTTATTTTATTTTTTCACCCTTATCTATTTTTAACTATCTGTTACCCCTTTTGAAAATTTCAACAATATCAAATGTTTCAAGTATTTAAGGGTGAAGAATGTTACTAGAAATGATAATATATCCTTAAATGGATAGGGTTTGATATTTTAAACCATACCCCCATCAACGTTTCCAAACTAAATGTTTTTATTAATTTTAATCAATTTAATAAAATATTTTTTATTGAAAAAATATTATTAATATTATTTTTTAGAACTATTCATTTACTTTTCAATACATTCATAAATATAGATATGTAATTTAAATATAAACCTTTAAAATTTTCATAATATTTTATATTAATATAAAAAACATGGAATGTAATATTAATTATGAATTGTATTAATCTTAATATGTTTAAAATCCTTTATTTTTTTCTATTAGCTTTATAAATAATGTATCGGTGTTGTGTAAGAATTTAAAGTAATTACTCAATCTATAAAAATTAAAAATAAATTACTAGAAATAAAAAAATCGATTAATTTTGTTTAAAAAAATTACAACCAAATTTACCCTCCTTTTATGTTTATGTAATATTTTTAAAGATATTAAATTTAAGAGACTGGTTTTTAATATTTATTATTTCCATAAAATAATATAAAGGTATAAATTAAAAAATGTAACCAAGTAGACATATATTCATGAAATTGTTTGAAATTGAATAAATACACTCATAAATTAGGATTCATTAATGTTTTTTATATATCACAACTCCTAATTCCAATATTTAAATATATTTTACCAGTTTTTTCCTTATCGAGGTGACAAATATATACCGAGGTTACTATTAATTATTACAAAGGTAAAATTGGTTTATTTAATAAATTTATTTATCCTTATTCCAAATATATAATCCATTTTATAAAACCCAATTTATATATTTTAAATATTTTAATATAAAAATTACCTCTCAAAACGTTATGTAATGTTGTTTTCTAGAATAATTATTTTCTAAAGGATAAAAATTTGTATACTAAAATTCAACAGAAAATTAATTCTAGTTTCATAAATTATATTATTAATAACATAAATTAACTAATTATATTTCTAAAATAATTTTACAATAATATTTAATTCTTTATATTATTGAAATGAAAAGGAAAATTTTAAATTAAAATTGGTATTTTCACTATTCATGGAAAAATCAGTATTTTTTTAATGTTATCAAAATTTAAATATATCAAAATTTTGATATGATGATTTCAAAAATAATGTTATTTTTATAGAATAAATTTTCAAAATTGTAAAAAAATTAATCATATTATTTTATGACAAAAATAAATAAATCCCCTTTTGTAGAAAAATGTATTTTTGAAGCATATAAGTAATTTACTAAAAATTGAGTTCTTTTTTAGATAAATTTTATCTATTTAAATCCATTGAATTTAAGTTTTAGTTTTTTTTCTCTTTATATTAATCCTCCAAATTTAATGGCTAGGTATACTATATTACAGTTCATTTAGACTTGGGGTTGTGTGTATCATATTGTATCAAAAAAATTAAATTAATTTGTACAAAATATATCATCAAATGTTGTCGTGTTAGAAATTTGAAAAAAATTATTCTAAAAGATTCAGTTAATTATCATTATACTCTATTTGTATACATTCTTCTCATTAAAGTAATATTTTATTCATGGTGTATGACATATTTGTTTTACAATAAATCAACCTATTTAAAATGACTTCTTCTTCACATAAGTATATATATTAAAATTATGATTGAATGCATGAAAACAGAATAAATTTCATGTTTACTATTTGTGTCTCAAAATTTTACAACACGCACATCTTCTCATAACAAATACCAAATGATATTCTATATCTCTAATCATGAAAGTATATCACAACTTGGTTTTAAATAATTCTAACTAAAAATGATACATGTCCATTTTGTCTTTTATGTTTCACGACACAAACTACAATGAGTCACTATGAGTACATGCACCACCCTCTTAATCTATGATTTTTTCCTATATATAGAACTATTTTATACTTTTAATTGTAAAATAGATGGAGGACATTTTTTCTTATTTTCATTAATAATAGAGTGAAAATATTATTCATTAACGTGTCAAAAAACATTACATGGGTCTCCCTCATATGATTCTCAAAATACTAGATAATTTATCATGTAACAGGTCACTTATTCAAATAGAAAAGATACCCTCTGTAAATTCCTCTTAGCTTCACTCTTAATGTCTATACCACTAGTAACATGAGAATCATGGCTTTTAGGTTATATATATATATATATATATATTACACTATATAAAATATATCTAGATTCGTATTCAACTATCGATTCCTCCACCTTAATTCATCCCATGTGAATGGACACTGTACATCAAGGCTAGCGGTAACATTAATTTAACACATCAAAAATAAAAAAATACCATTATATTAGATTCTATATCCATCATTACTCAAATTAATTATAATTTAGTAATTAATTAACTTCCATAGTCTGGTTCAAACTAAACATTAATTAATTCAAACCTTAATCTTCCCCATGATTCCACATGCATTTTCTTTTAAATAAACACATTTTACTCCCTTATATCAATCATTATCCAAATCATAATGAACGATATAGCATAATGGGATAAATATTATACTAATTAAGAAAAAGATCATAGGATATGAGATTCTCACCTTCTGCAAGCATGAAGCACTTGATGCATTAATGTTTAATACTAGAAACACGATTCTATTTTAGGCATGCATCACCCATGTCAGAGTATTGAAAACTGATGACTAGTTCATGTATTATAAAAATATCCCACGCCACCATCTACCGTGTTATTAATTCTAAGTAGTTATTTTTAATTATCTATAAATATCCCCAATATATCATGTTTATTACCCCTTTCTATACCATCTCTTTCCTCATTGACATGTGTGGCGGATCTCCTCCTATATAAGATCTATCACACATATTCCCAAGATTTAACCCAAAATGTATTTCCTATGATAAGACAATACCTCATTATAGGCCCTTTGGTTGTTGGATATTCTTTAATAACCACTATCATCCCATGACAAATGAATTATATTAAATAAAATATATTATTCCTAAAAAATAATGTTTTAAATTCCCTAAGATCAAGAAAAATATCAAGTAACATTTCAATTTATGGATAAACATCTAATAATACCTAAGTAATTTATTTAAGAACCAAACTAAAAAACCCATTGGTTAATGGAATCCACATATATATATATATATATCTTTACGAAGTTGATATCTTTTATTAAGGATAGTATATATTTATGTACTGTTTTTATGAGGGGAAGATGAAATTTTAGTGTATATATTTGTGTTCAGGAATCAATGAGATCAATATACTAGTGTTAATGTTTCATTAATTGTTTTTGAGTATGGGTATAAAGAATAAGGTTTATATATATAAATGAGAATAGCTATGTGATATTATTAGATTGTTTTATAATTTTATTTATTATTTTATACAATAATGGTTTATATTAATTATTTTTGTTTCTTAGACCATATAAAAATAATAGATTATTTTACTAAAGACTCATTAATATGTTTGAGGTTTTTAAAATGAAAAATATTTTTGTTAAATAGATGGAAAAAAAGATTCTTGTGTCCAAGTAGATGTTTAAGGACATTATTGTGACTAAATAATTGGTTGGAATCAATGTGATTGAAGTAATAATTTTAAATGTGATTTAAATAGTTACATCTGTTGATATTAATAAAGGGGTATTTTTGTTTAATCAACACAGAAATCACATTAAATATCATGAAAATTATAGTGATTTTTTAGTTAAATTTCATGAATAATCATTTTTTGTTGTTGAATGTGGGTGAATACCATTGTAGTGGTGTTTTAAGATGGTAGTTAATCGAAGTGAATCTTAATAAAACACTCCATGGTATTTATAAAACCAAATTGTTGATTTTGATTCATAAATTAAATTTTAGAGATGGTATGAAAAATTATTTTTGTGGTGGGAATTTATTGTTTATAATTATAATGGTCTTCTAAAATTCTGTAAGGAAATAAAACACATCATTTTTTGATAAATAATTCCATGATTAATGAATAAAAATGACCATGGTTTTTACCATGATGATGTGAAATTGGATGTGATCATGGTTCCATTATAAAGTAAATAATACTTAGATAACATTGTATTGGGTTTTCTATGTTTGTCAAAATATTTCTATTAATTCCATGGTGTTAAAATATAATTGTATAAATAATCAGGGTTCATATTGAGAATGAAAAAACGAAGTAAATAACAATGGTATATCAATAATGTCCTTGGTTTTCAATATTTCAGGTATTTTTTTATATAATTAAGGTTGTTTAATAAGCAAATATAGTTGTTTTCCATACCATGGAATAGATTATCAATAAATGAAAATTTAATGTACTAAAATACTCTATTTTATGATGTGGAGTGATGGGTTCCACATGGGACTACACAAAATCCACCAAATGATGATAAATCATATGTATGGTGATGTGATGTTCTTAATTCATTGAAATTTTCATAATAATGATGGTGTTAATGGAATTTAATATATGTTTTTTAATATTTAAACCTAAAAATTCAATGAGGGAGATGCAATTAGATAATATCATGATGTGTTACATGTATGTAGAAATTATAGTGGTAACAATACATTGGATATTTAAATAAAAACACATATATAAGTTAGGATTCATAATTTTTAATAATGAACACTTACCTTGAAGTTTTAATACATTCAAATAAATGATTGAGGGCAATATCTGAAGAAGATAAGGTATTACTTTAATTGTGTAGTTTTTTTGTTTTTTCACTTCTAATAAAATGATAAAATTGATTACATATAAATAAACACATATCAGTTGAATGAGAATGTCACAAAGAATGATGTTTTTTCACTAAAGATAAGTTATATAGTGATTCAAGAGTAATAATTTAATTAAACCTGTACTAGATATAAAAGTGATGATTCTTCTTAGTGGTGAAAAATACACAATTTGTAATTTTAAAAAGATAATAATTCAATTTTACATGAGAAAACTATAATTATCAGCATATATTTAATCAGATATGATTTAAGGAATATTCACTGTCATTTTTAACCATAAGATGAAATTAGTGAATCTTATATAAAATGATTATTTTATTCCAATTTATGGACATATATATATTCAATTTAAATAATAAAACATGTAAATAATTGCGTTTATTATGGGTATGTGGTATATTAAGATATGAAATTGAATAATTTTTATTTACTTCATTAAATTTTCTTTTGAAGAAAAATGATTTCGATATAGAAAGATAGTTATTCATTCTAATTGGTAACATAGGTTGTTTTTAAGAGATATCATGAAAACATAATATTCACCAATTCACCCTCATATCAATAAATATTTTTTGGAACTTACTTGTTATGTACATGTTGAATGTTTAATGCTCATAAATCTTTTAAGGCTATTTTTAATTAATTAATATTGTTTTCCTTGTCCTATTTAGAATAGTGATATTAGATGTTCATATAATGTGTCCCAAAAAAATTCATCTTGGTCATATACGTGTCTAGAATAAAATACTCAATAACTTTCGATGAAATTTATTTTATTAAATAAAACTCATTTATTGAATGAACTTTTATAGTTTATTGGTCGAACAGTACAACGATGGACTCATTATTCAAAAACATTAGTAATCACTCTATAATATCATAAAACTCTATATTATCATAAATTGAAGTATCAAATAAAATTATTTTATTATTGTATTTTTTCCAAGATCCATATAAGATATATTACTTTAGATTACCATAATATAAATAGAAATTTTTTCATACAATTATTTTAATTTTCATAAATTTAAATTGATAACATCATTATTGTATTTTGGAATGTTAAAAGGTTAAAATAGTTCATCAATGTAATGAGATCCTAAATATGTTATGATAATATTTTTAAACAAATGTTATATGGTCTATATAGTATATACATTACTAGCCAAGGATGTTTTTTGGATATCCAACAATGGAGGATCATATGAATTTGAAACCTATTATAATATTTCTCACACACAGTGATATCGAATAAGGGCGGTTGAAAATACAAACTCATCGATTGGATTACCACATGTTTCAGATGTAATTAGATATTCTTATATATAAATGGTTTTATTATTACTTAAACATGATATTATTATTAATGTATATCACAAATCACATACAAAGATATATGGACGAAACATATAATTAACTATTGTAATGGTGAACTATCAAACATTTGGTGTGACATAAGTTATTTGATGTCAATTGAATATGTCAAGAAAAGATTTGTCCCATCAAAATTAATTGATGAAGATACCTATAGTTCTTTGATTTACATTCAAATTTTTGATGAAATCCATAGACATGGTATTTTTTAATGATTTTACTTTGGAATCTCAATGAATGATAAAGCTACAACATTGAGTGATGTAACATGAACTCATCCTACATGATGATATATTGAGACAGAAATACTATATTTTATTTCAATGCATCATGGAAGGTTTCTGTTTATTTGAAATTAATATCACTCTCTAAGGGTGCTCTGAAATATTTCTAGATGTTGATCTCAAACATTAGATAGCATCCTGTAATACCACATATAAATAGTCATAGATTACCACTCATGAAGTGAACCAATAATCACAAAACAATTATTGTGGATTTAGAATCATTAATATAATTTTTTTTAATAAACAAAATTATTCACTTTATTTTGATCACATAAATACAACTTTAAGATATTCAAGTTCAGAATATGTTTGTTTAATTTTATCTCTTCATTATTAATTCACAGCGAAATAAAAAAATATTCATTTATTTCCTAGTTTACTGAAAAGATTAATATAGATATTTATGTTGTTTTTGGAATATTAAAATAAATATTTATTCTTGGGTTTAGTGAATATAATATGTATTTATTTATTGAAAAAAATATTTATCCAAATAAATTTATTTATTCAAGGTTTAATAAATCCCATTTATGATTAACAAGTTTATTTAATGAAATAATAGAAATGATATATTATATTTAATTTCATTTAATAAAACATATAATTATTTACTTGATAAATGATTTTTTAATTAATACATGTCATCGAAATAATAATAATAATGATAATATTTACTAATAGTTTACCTATAACAAATAAATTAATAAAGTAACGTTATTAAATTATCTATTGATTTAGTCCTATGTATAAATGACATGTTATATCTTTTTAGAAGAGTGAAACATATCATTCCAAAAAAAATACAGTAGAATTCTCTAAAGATAAGAAAAAATAATACTCATATACACCCTATCATGAACATAGTTCAAATACGAGAAATTTTTTTTCTATCAATAATGAATTATATAAATAAATTTTTTCTACCATTAAAGCGCATAATAATTGAAGAATGTCATCATTATATTCATGGGAAATGTACAGATTCACCCAAAGGAATAATCACTTGAATTCATCAGCAAAAAAAAGAATTAGGCGTGGATATGGAAATTGGTCAAGTGGATTACCACTATAATGATATTTCTTGTTTTATATAAAAAATAAATTAAATATGAAAGATCCCTCTTGAAGATTACAATGTAGAATCTATCAATTTATGTAGATTTTATTCATTGATATCGACGAATAACTAAAATTGGGCTCCCATACAATTCATCTTCTATGCCCTATAACCATGATCTTGAGTCAGAATGATTAAATACTAATATATATTTTTTTTATTTATACAATAAATTTAATTCATTAGTTTGTTTGTTTCCATATTTAACTTTCATTATTATTTGGATGGATGAGATTAAACATTCATCATGATTCATATGGAAAATATGATTTAAAAAAACCAAAAAAAAAACAGAATGCTCAAGGGTCCCATCTAGAGGTTATAATTTCTATAGTTATATAACAAGGTTACGCGATATGTAATGGTAAATTACACAACATTTAACCGTGGTTAACTCACTTATCTAATAAGATACGAAAATATTCATTTTTAGTGTCAAATGGTATGAAACAAGCACTACTCTAAAATCCTATAGTATATAGTTAATTTATTATCATAGAATAGAATATAAGAGATCACATTACACATGATCAAATATTTTAGTACTATTATTGTAACAACATGGCCTGATAGCCACTAAACCTATTCCCCATTCAAGATTTACCCATGAACTCTAGCATACATCCCAATACGCGAGAGGCAGCCGACTAGAATCATTGGTATATAGAGATACATTACGGAGACTATACCCAATTATCAGAGTAAAACCATAGTAGAAATAATATAATAAGATATAAATGATTACATTAAATAGTAAAAAGTAAATGGAACAATATAGACATATAAAATTGAATCATTTTCAATGATTAAATGTACACTCAACATAACAACAAGTCATAAAACAAAACCAAAAAAACCAAAACCCTGAAAATCCCCAAATATGGTCCTAAGTGTAACTTCATATTGACATAACATGCATGAACACATGAACCCATTCATAAACCAAAAACCATGTCCCTTTCTTATTTTTTTTTGAAAACTGGTAGCATCTGTTCAGGTACCCAATTTTCATGGTATACTTAGCATGGTGTGAGTACAAAGCAGTAGAGGAAACAAATCGAAAAACACAGAGCCACAGTCTTTTTATTCAATCGTGATCCAGTACAGCATGTCTGATCATCCTAAAAACTAGGTTACAAGTTATAAAACAATGAACACCAGTCCATGTATCCAAGAAAGACATAGAAATACATGCTTGACAATCATAATCATTAAATCAAAAACCATGTCCATACCGTAAGATTCGGGAATTCCATATAAATTCTTCAAAATGTATCATGCATTGGAGCACCAAGATCATTAGTTTAGCATACACAAAACTGTGGGGTGGAGCATCCATCCATGATCCCATACCACTAGTCAATGGTTGGAAAACATGGATCAACAATCCATGAATCCAATTGGTATTCATCATGTCATATCTGAATATAAAAAATAATTCCATTATAAATCATTTCATCATTATTAAAACATTTATTAAATTTCAATATCATTAATCATTCCTCATTTTTTAGATTCATAAAAGATCTTCAATCAAAAAAATGTCTCTTTAACATCCATCACTTTTTCAAAAATTTTAATAGTCAAACATTTTATCATTTATTTTCAAAAAAATATTAGATTTCATTCAATAGTTTAATGCATTTACCTACCCTTACATTAATTTCAAAAAAAGCGTCTTAACACACATTTAGAGGAACCACATAACCATTATCTTTATTAAAAACTGGATACAACCCTTCAACAAGTGCCTATAACATGATACTTAAAAAAAGATTATTGCACACACATTTTAAATCATTATTTAATATCTAATACTGAATTCCTTTTTTAAACACACTCTGGCTAACCACTCCTACCAAAACGTTACCCACTTTTAAAAATGTAATTTTCCTTCATAGAAAACCATGGCCGAATAAAAAATCTAGGTCAAATCATTTAAACTATTTCAAAATACTCTTAGGTATCTCACAATGCTAACATATTAATATTTTAATTATTACATTCACAATTCTCATATACCAATCTATAATTACAACCCATTTACTATCATAATTATCCAATATCAACTTTTACCAATTAATTTAAGCAATCTCAAGGGTTTGACATACCACATGGGGTAGCCCAATATCTGATTTCAAATTTTCATGGGATCTGATGGGGGTCAGTAATGGGTCTCACACCCCCACATTAATGTCAATAAACATTCCTAACACAAAGCCATAAAATTCATCATGGATGAAACATGTTACAACTAGATACACATATTAAAAATCAAGACAATGGGAAACAGTTTATAATGAATCTACCACAAGAACATACATGATTAAATTTCCAAAAAAAGACGGTTATTCAAATGTACTAGACTAAATAATGAAGATGAATTACACCATGGAAATAGAAGTGTTTAGATATATTGAAATAGTGGAAAACACACACCAATACTTATCTAGAAAATTGAAGGAAAAAGAGTCGATGAATTAAATTGAGCTTTGACTCTCAAAAAAATGACCCTACAAATGCCTAAGAAATGAGTGACAATAATCCATAGAGGAGAGAGAAGCTCTTGGTTCATCAACCATTCTGGATGGGGAAAAGGGGGAGAAATTATAAGGAGAAATAAATATTCTCATGTGGTAAAAATGGTAAATTATAATTTTTATTGAGGATCGTTATCTGGCTACATGATTTTACAAAATGTGCAGTAATATTTGATTCTATATTTCCAAGATAAAACTGTACTATATGGTTTTACATGCCATTCAATGGTCATACACTCATCATTGTCCAAGTGGATCTTGAGTAGCAAGGTCCCTTGGTCCACCATTCTCAGTTTCCCTAACCAAGGACCCCTTCAGCTATTAGTATTATTATGTTTTGTAGTTACTACTAATTGTGTGGAAACCATGCTCTAAATTATGATTGGCATAATGTCATTATTGTTTATGTCCCAAACCTCAAGGATACTCTTTATACCATTCCTACCCCATATAACATTGAATAAATATATATTTAAATTGGGACATACATTTTCTACGATTCAAGATATTAAAATCACTCTACCTTATAACATCTCATCCTTGAGTTTTTTCCTAAAAATATACAAGAATCCAAGACAATAGGTCAGGCCACACAGGAAACATATCAACTTCAATCTCCCAAGTTTCCACCAAAACACGGACACACCATCACATTATTCAATATGAATAAATTTTATTATGCTTAGAAAAATTTACATACATGATCCACAACAATAACCTGATGATCCTAAAATGATAAATCAACCTCAACTAAGCCACATAAAAACAACTACACAAACCATGTGATAGAACTAGAGAAATACCACAGAAACTGTGGAACAAGAAAAAATAAAGTGAGATATAAACAACCCTGGGATATCCAATTGATAAATTGTAGATCGGATTCTCCCCATAAATCTAAAACAATCCAACATAATTACAGTCACCCAAGGAATATATTATTTTCCAACCACATTCCACAACCTGTGTCGGTCCACAAGTCCGGGGGCAATAACCTCCTTCCATATACAAACACACCTAACACCACCCAATACTAACCATTATCTCAAGTCAATGAATCATTCAAAACCCAAGAAAATAATAACTTTCCAAATGTAAATTCCAATACAGGGTTTACTCAAGTCCTTATTAATCTTAACAAAAATCATGTCACTGACCAAACTATCTCTAGATATGTTAATTCCGACCATATTCATTGGATCATAAACACCATCTCCTGGTATTTGGAACCTTCATCATTAGAAAGGACCACTAGAACCTAAAACTCATGGTTTATAACATTCATGATTCATTTCCCAATTATTTACACCCAAAAATTTATAAGAGGGACAAAAAAACAAGAATCCATATTTATAATCAAAATTTAACCGAAATGGATTGATATTAACCATATATCCATGAATTAAGAACAACCTAACATTCCTTTAAGATCCCACTTCCATTACCAAAAATGTATATTCCAATTACAAAATGTCATTATGGATGAGGATTGAAACAGTAAAAACGTTTTTATTCACTAACATATGTCATACCATTCATGGATAAATACTTCTAAAAACTATCAACTCCCACTATCAAAACGTAACCAATTTACTTAGACATGACACTTTCCTAGTTAAGGAACACCATTGAAATCTGAACACACCAACCAGAGTCTTTCCCAAAATTATAGTGGAAAATCTCTCATTAAATCATCCACTACTTCTGAAACTGCCTTTTTTATCTAATATACCTACTCACATAACTCTGATAAAACACCCTAGTTTTCTTTTAGAACTGGAATGTGCTCAAAGAAAATGGTCCTCTCAATCAACTACCGCATTCAAGGCCCTCCGAAATTTCTTGAGAAATATAAACATGTACCTCACAATTTCCTTGACACCATATCGACATCATATTTTTCCCTTAAAAATTACAAACCTATGAACATGAGGTTTATACTCCAATGAAAAACATATCACTCCCCACCTAAATAATTTTATTACCACCACTTTCATAATCACTCTAATCACCACCACTAATGATCCAATCACTACATAGCCCAATAAGTGTACATGATCATTTATTCCCCAATTAAGTTACAAAATGAAACATTCACCATTGCTCTTTCCCAGCTCCAATAAAAGGAACACATTGAATTTTCCATCATCTGTTCCTTCATAAGGTCCTTATCCACAGATGGATGATGGCTCACTTCCCACCTTCCATCTTTTTTAACACTGAACGACAGCCAAAAAATTATATGAAGCCACTCCTCATCAACAAAAAATTATTTTTGGGATCTGTATAGATAATTCCCTCATATTATACATAGGATGAATTAAAGGTGATTTTATGATCATCTTTAATCTTATTTTACACTAATATTTCATTATGTAGTACCACCATAACCTAAATAATCCTCAATTGATGTACAAACAATCTGTAGTCATTAAATATTTTTCATAACTAGAGTACATCACCCATATTTTCAAAAAATATGATTGGTTCTTGTTTCTAATACACATGTTCACTTATCACAATTGTCATCGTGCAAATCTTTCTCATTCCCTCAATCCTAACATTAAAAAAAACTCAAGGATGCATTCTTTATTTCAACCATCCATCAATCCGGACTAAAAAACCCATGATCTGTAAGTTGCCAAAACTAGTCCCAATGCGCACTCAAATAAAAACCAGAACATCTTACCCCATCAACCACATCAGAATAAAAGTGTCCTCAATGTTCCTATCCAAAAACAAATGTCCAAGAATAGGACCACCCATCACCCCAGACATTATTTCTAAAACAGAAGCACCAATCTAGGATCTATTATTTCTAGGATCACATTGAAGGTTAACATTTCTTCCATCATAGAACAATGTCTGAAGAAGTAGTTCATGAATTAGAATGATTTTCCCCTTAAAAATAATATTGAAGCCTACAAAATGCACTCCTGGAGGTTCTACTTGAATGAAAACAAATAATGAATATTCATTTTGAAAAACTCTATCACAACCACCATGCATCGATCACCCATTTGAATAACCCCAAGGATTTAAATACCGAAATAACCACAAAACTTCTCCAGTGAAAAACATATTAAACCCCACACTAGTCACTCATCACGACCAATAATCTAAACCCCGTTATGAAAAACACTATACCCAACACACCCAATAAATAATTTATTCTATCTTCCACACCCATGGATACACAACCATTAGTTGAAATCACCCCAAATTGAGACATCTATTTTAGGGTCGAAAAAAATCACACAAACACAAACCCCAAGTGTTAACACATCCATGCTATCGTGAAACATCCATCAACATCATGGTCTTAACATAGCAGAAGGAAAAAAGGAAAATTGTGATATCCAGCACCTGAAAACCCACCAAGCCTGACAACCCATATTCAATGTCTTAAACTGGGGAACCTTCAAGCTAGAACAACCCATAATGTTGCCTAAATAATAACATAAGGCTCACTCATATCCAGTATCTTAAGGTTCCATAAATTATCGATTACCTCTTAATTAAAATTTACTAATTTAATACTTAAGGATTCAAATATATATAATTTATTTTCTTATATTTTTTTCAATGTTTTCACCTTTATTTCATTTTAACAAATCAAACACAATAAATATACAGTTGCCTTATGAATCCTATATTCCTAGCAATATACATGAGCCCACAAAAACAATCTCCACAGACAATGAAAAGAGATAAAACCTCATAAGATAATAACATCACAACCATGTTCACCAATAAAGGTGGAAATATCGATCAATGGAAATAGAATAATATAGAACATAAATTCCCCATCCCTGATAGCTTAGGTTACTCCTAATGCATGGGGATGCAGAAACCTAGGAATGATCTCATTACCAAGCCCCAAAACTTCATTGGTTCATGTATAACATGCCTAAATTGATAGATAAAATAAACACCATTGATACCACTTTGTAACGATGTGACTCCATAGGCCTTCAACTTGTTCTATGACCTAGATCGTCGTATTACCTCGTGAGAGCCTCCCCATACGCTATAGATTATTTACTAGAATTTTGGTACTATTGTGATACATTGGGGAGACTATACCTACTTAATTTAGTAATTATACCTAAGAAATAATACTAAAGTATATCAATGTTTACATCAACCAGTAACATGTAAACAGAACAACCAAATCATACAAAAATAAAAAATATTAAAATGATTATATGTACACCGTTCAAGCCCTGTAGTGAAAAAATATAATTGAAAATACCAAAAACTTGAAAATCCTTGAATTTGGTTCAAGAACAACATGATCTAGAAATCCAATGCTCCAACCCATTAACCCATGCCAAAACCTAAAACTACATGCATGTCCTAAACCTATTCCAAAAAACTAGTAGCATCTTCTTGGGTACCCAAGTACCAAGGGGGACCAAAAAGGTGTGAGTATAACTCAATAGGCCAACACCAGTGGTTTCAAATCCAATATCAATTCTGTACAATATTTTATGAAGGAAATGAAATGGAAAATATATATATTATATCAAATAAAATGTTTTTTAATATTTTCTTAAATATTTTTCATTTTCACCATTATGTTCTGCTATATCATCCAACAACACATCCTAATTATGATATTAATTGTAACATCCCGAGATTTTATGAAAAATATTCTTTTTAATTTCATTAATGTCTTGTGTTATACGCTACACCAAAAGGAGCTTTCACAACACACATCTCTGACCTGGCTTGAATTACACGCAATCGCGACCTTCCACGATAGCGTGTGTTGTACGCAACACCAAGTTTCGCTAAACAACGATATGCTATTAAGATATTATTAAAACTAGCCATTATGAATAGTAATAACCACTTTTTGAAATTTTTTAAATTTTATTTTTCAAAATGGACTTCATTTATGGATTCGGAATATCGAAATGAGCTTAGGGTGAATTTTTGGTGATTTTCAGATAACTTTCATATTTTGATGAATAATGAAAATTACTAAATTTTAATTAAAAACAACTTTTTCAATAGAAATAATTAGTAGTGATAAATTATTAATTTGAGTGGTTTTAATGTATATTTAGATTATATTTTTACAATTTAATACAATGTTGGTCATTGGATGTAATTTCACATTTAAACTAGTTATAAACAAGTGTCAATCTTTTGATAGTTATTATCTCTTAAAAACATGCCTTTTGTTTTGACGACGGGTATTAATTTTTAAATTAATTAATGAAACTGATATGTTTTGAATTTGGTAAAATAGAAATAATTTTTGAGTTCATAATATCAAATATAGCTTAGGCCTAATTTTTGGTATTTTTCTGAAAACTTTCAATTTTTGATGAATAGTGAAACCACTAAGTGGTAGTTAAAAAAACTGAATTTTTCATAAAACATAATTTTACCGCTTCTGTGAGTGGAATTTAAAAAATAAGAGAGACACGATTGATGTCAGTAAGTAAAATGTGGTTCAATGAGATGAAAATAATTTTTGGTGAATAGTAACTTTTTTCTTTTATTTACCACGGTTAAAAGTAAATAGGGTAATTAAGGGTAAAAATGATATTATTATTACCCTAACACATGTCCTAATTCTATTGGACAAGTGTAATTCGATCAAAAACAAACTTAGGAATAAAATATGACCATTTAGGCCCACTTGTATTAGATTAGGATATTTATTATTATTTAATTCAAAGAAGAGTTAAAAGAGTTAAAATCCAAGTGTATTTACTAAAACCTTTTTAATATAGGGTTATACATAAGATAAATTAGATTGTAAATATTCATTAGAAAGATAAAAAATATTTCCTCCATGAGGGTATTTTATTTGTAATTTTTAGACATCAAATATGTTAATTTATTTATGACACAAAGATGATGCAGTAATTATCTTATTAATGAAATATTGACATAATTGTTATTATAAATACCAAAATAAATGTAATTTAAGACTTTTTATGAATTCCACTAATTTTATAGTTTACTATGATATATTAGTGTTGATTTAATCAACTTGGATCGAACATATAATTCTGTTATGACTTTTAAAAAATCATATATCAAATAGTGTCAAAATTGACACAAAATAGTTTTTAAATTAAATATTATATTATTAATTGTTATTTTATTCCTAAAAATCTAAGGTTCGTTCAAATGACTTATATAAGGATATATATATTAATAATAAACAATTTGGGGTTCTTTTTCCATGTCATAGTAAGTTTATTAACCATATAGTGTAAGAAAACAAAAAGACACGGTAAAAGTTAAATTATTTAACTTAAAGTTAAATCTAATTGATAAGGTTAAAATAATAACCTAAACTTGTATAAATCCTATTGGTTGATAGGATTTTGACCCATACCCACTTTATCTTCGAAATAAGACCCTTTGGAACCATTATAAACCGATTTTTACTTTAATATAAAATAATATTTTGAGATATTCCTAAGGTGACCCTCTCCTCCCTTATAAAAGGGCACCTCCTCCCTCTCTTCCTCACACAACTTTGAGCCTTCAAGCTCGGCCAACCCCTGCCAAAATCCCTTTTCCACTTCCCTAGTATCATCCTAGAGGTACTGGTCTTCTTCAAAGACCATCCTTAGTTCTTTAAGTGGAGGTTAAGTGAAGGCGCGTCAAAAAGAGGTAATATCCATTACCGATCTTTTTCAATTTCTTTCTTCTTCAACTTCTTCTTCTTTAGTTGATTCATGATAAATTAATAACATCAGTATTTATTATACACTGATATGTTATGATAAATATGAAACAACTCTAATTAAACTTTTATCCATCCTACGGAAAAAGGAAATCACCGCGCGTGCGTACGTACGGAATACCGTCTCCACGCCGTGGTGTTGTCTATTTTCCGCCACCACCTTAATTGGATGGGTATAAAGGTGTAATGAGTAACTATATATGATTATTATAAATTGATACTGATACAGAAATAGTATACATACACATCAACACAATTCCACTACCATGGGAACGATATCATCGCTCGTGCGTACTTACGGACTACCGTCTCCACGACGCGACGAGATTCATTCTCAATGATTAACCATTCATGAATGATTATAAAGTATATATAATAAGTACTAATGAAATATATGACCTAATAATGATACTGGAATTATTTATATTTATATGTATGTCATCTACTTAATTCCATTCAATTCAATAAGGAAACGAAAACAGCATTCATGCGTAAATACGGACTACCGTCTCCATGAGTGGTGTATTTATTTCCATTTACTGATTTATTATATATGTATAATCTGAATATATATATAAATAATTTTTTATATTCTGGAATTAATTAATCATGATCTATGTAATCATATGAATAATTACATGTTAAAAACACGAACGACAAATGAGACGATTTTACCCAAAACGCTACTTTAACATGAATTTACAAAAGAACGGGTAATATAAAGTCATAAGTGGACCATATATTATATAATAACAATGAATATGATTCTGGAATAAGTCAATAACATTATTTAAATCATTATACAGGAGGTTCTGACACTTACAAAGCAAGTCGGACCTAAGGTAAGGGAAAATATCACAATCTCATTTTTATCTGAGATTGTTTATACTTTGGTATTTACTGGGTTGTATTTTATCATCCACATCCATGTTTCCTCAATATGTAATATTATTTCCATCCACCTAAAATCGTTTAAATCCAATTTTACCCTTCGGTGAGTTTTTAGTAAAGGATATGAAAGGAATCTTTTGTCGTTTTTCGTACGAGGTACTTTTTGACTTTTCCGACAAAAGTACAAGAAGACTGTTTTTTTTAACTTATACGGTATGAATGGATTTTTAAAACATTATTTCCAAGAAGATTCCTTTACAAGTTTTCAAGTTTATTTATAATCAAATTCTTTTAGTTTAATGTTTTATGACATGTTAAGAAAGGAAAAATGTTTTTAAAGAAGAAAGGATATTTTCCTCAAGAATTCATTTCAAGTGTTTTTTTTCAAAACTATTTTCCATCTAAGATGAAGTTATTTGATATGTATGTTTCAATTAAAATGTCTCTATGATTTAAATGGTTTCAATTTTCTTATGATAAAATGATATCAATTGTTTATGGATTATGATGGCATGATGTTTATGAATCCCATTTTATTACATGGGTTATGCAATGATGTATGATTTATGATTTTGTGGCACACATAAGAATGGTATCATTATGAGATGGGTGGGACCTATATCTCCCTCCAATGCAATGGGTAAAGATTTTATATCTCATGAGATATATATGGCTGGAATCGTAGGTTATACCGGTTCAGTGAAATAGGACTGAAACGAGGGTGACTCGGTTCAGAAAAGGACTTTGTCCACTAAGATAGTCTTGGCAATGAGTCTTGACTAACAAGAAATGATTCTCTATGATTATGTGTGTATGCCAAAAAGTATCATGTTTTAAGTCATGATTACTGTGATTACATTTCACTACCATGATTTATCCCATGTTATGAAATTATGCTCTTTTTTGCAGGTTAAGATTTCCAAAATGTTATGTTCTTATGAATATGATGTGATTGATATTTCTTTTGTTTACCCTTACTGAGAATTTGAGCTCACCCTTTTATGTTTTCTTTTCCCCATGATATAAATAAAGGTTTTAGGTAAAAAAAGGGATGATCTTTATGGGATATGTTGAAGATGTTTCACCACGATTAGAAGATTATATTCCGAGTTTCCAAAGACACTAAACTATTACGATCTTTGTGTGTGTGTTTTTGTTATGTACTAAGTATTCCGCAAATGTAATGTAATGTCAATGTACGTCAAGCTTCGGGTCTCTACAGTTGGTATCAGAGTAACGGTTTAGTCAACCTTTGGAAACTAGGATGCGAAAACATTAGGGAGATCCCTAGAGATATTTCTACGGTATGTCTAGGGATGTCCCTAAGGTTAAGTATACGTATAGGTTATAGTACTAGAACTATGCTAACGATCATAGAATTAAACCTACGATGTTAAATATTTAAGGTACTCCCCCTTTATTATGTTGTTTTCCCTAGCATGATTGTTGCCTCTCACACTATTCTTTTTGGGTTTTAGACAATGGCTGGAACCCGAAAGAACCGTGTTGATCAATGCAATGGACAATGCAATGATTGTCCTCCTGAACAAACAAATGTTATGGGAGATGGAGTGAAAAATCTTATTGCTATCCTTACACAAGCTATGAATCATTCTGGACTTCGAAATGAGCAGAGAAAGGAACAGTATTCTATTGAGTCCTTCATGAGGCAACGTCCACCTTCTTTCAGTGGGACTTCTGATCCACTTGTTACTGAACAATGGATCAGTACCATTGAAAAGATAATTTCAGTTCTTCAATGTTCTGAATATGATAAAGTCATATTATCAGTATATTGTTTGGAAGGTAAAGCTGATCAATGGTGGAATCTTATCAAGAATATGTGGCCAAGAGATGAAATTGAGTCCATGGAATGGGACGAGTTCAAGAACTTGTTTTCTAGTAAGTAATTCCCTCGTATTCTTCAAACAAAGATAGAAAAGGAATTTCTTGAGCTGAAGCAGAAGGATGATGAATCTGTTGGTATATACGAAGATAATTTTACAAGATTTGCAAGGTATGCATCTGGAATTATAATCCAACCTGAAAGTAAAGTTGATTGATTTTTTAGTGGCTTAAATCCAAGTATTCGAAGGGCATTAGCTATAAGAGACTTCAGTAGCTATGATGAAATTGTGCGTTGTGCTATCAAGGTAGAAATGGAAGTTGGTGTTACATACCCATATCATGGTTTTGACAAGAAACGAAAGATGGAGTTCAAGGAGAAATCTCAGAATAATGGTGAAAAGAAGATGAATGTTTCCTTATGCAAAAAGTGTGGAATGAAGCATGGTGGAGATTGACTTAAAGGGACTAGAAAATGTTGTAAGTGTGGAAAAGAAGGTCATCGAGCAGCTAAGTGTCGAAATAATGGAAAAAGGGTTTCTAATGATGTGAATAAAGTAAACACTGCAGAGAACGCCCCACCAACACTTCAATGCTTCAAGTGCAAGGAAATGGGACATTATGCTAATAAATGCCCTAATCCAAGGGTTAGTGATGATCGACATGAGCAACTGCTTAAGGCAAAGCACAAAGGGAAGTCACATGCGATCAGTATTGGCGATGTTGAATATAACAACGATGTGGTAGAATGATTAAGTGTTTATGTAATGGGATTCCAAAATAATGTTGTATCATGGAGTATTGGAATATTTATGTAGTGGTCTAATGTGGTATTCAAAGTGATTGAGATATTTTTGGAAATAAGATGATATGCACATAATGAAGGGAAAATGAGAAAATGAAATGTTTAACAGTATTCATGAGCTCATGATTGATATAAGGACTAAGTGATACCATGGTTTGAGTATATAGAATTTTGAGGATTTTGGTATGTGGAAAGTGTTAACTTTTAACTGAATTCATGTTTTCACTAAGGTTCAATGGGTATTCATTCATCAAGAGAATACATGATTAAGATATTCACATGTTTGTAATTTGACCAACAAGATATATCTTATGATATATGGGGGATAAATGATGGCATTCACGTGATTGTTCTGTGACATTTCAAGTAATCATTTTCTTTATACTATGATCTTGGACAGAAGTATTTTAGATAAGCCTAAAGATTAGAATGGATTATGTTGGAATTAAGTTAGGATAAAACGTTTTTTGATATTATTGATGGGATGTTATAGTAATATAGCTTTAGAAAAAGGACAACCTGCAGGACGGGCGACAACCCATCGCGTCGGACAAGGCTGGGGGAATCGAACCCACAACCGAAGTGCGACTGGCCTTTATCGCCTACCACTGGCCTACAGGAAGTCCCTGTTTAGTAGAAACTAGTTTTATTATATTAAGCAGTATGATATATGAAGTATAAGTCCATTTTAGGAACAATATATGATTACTCTCACTAAAGAATGAATTATGTATATTTAATAACTTTTGCTATCCTTTTGTTTGAGACAGATGGAATGACTTGTCATACTATCACATGATCTGCTAACACTTCAAGAATAACAAATTCAACTTCATTTATTTAAGAGATGATGTGGAAATTGTTCAAGGCACGAACAATAGTGAGATTGTACCAAAATAAAGTAAGAATTTATTCTAATTCAAATTATTCAACTTGAGGGAAACGATCTTGAGAACCAAAAATGTTGTCCTAGTACTCTTATATCTGATTAATCACATGGTACCTTAGATCGTCACAAATTTATGGATTTGTGATTGCTAGCTTTTCTATAGCCATGTTCTCTACCACTCTCCATCAGAACATGATAGTTAGATTTCTCTTCCATATCCATATTTTCACCTATGTGGAAACCCAGTGATTAGTTTATTTGGGTAACCGTTATGTTTCATACTTTTGTTTTTAAAGATTGGTTTTGGTATTCCTTTTTACGATGTGGGTTTCGATTAAAGAGTCTTTCAAATAGTAAACCATTTATAACCCCGACGAATTTCCAGGGCGAAATTCATTTTAAGGGGGGTAGAATGTAACACCCCGAGATTTTATGAAAAATATTCTTTTTAATTTCATTAATGTCTTGTGTTATACGCTACACCAAAAGGAGCTTTCACAACACACATCTGTGACCTGGCTTGAATTACACGCAATCGCGACCTTCCACGATAGCGTGTGTTGTACGCAACACCAAGTTTCGCTAAACAACGATATGCTATTAAGATATTATTAAAACTAGCCATTATGAATAGTAATAACCACTTTTTGAAATTTTGTAAATTTTATTTTTCAAAATGGACTTCATTTATGGATTTAGAATATCGAAATTAGCTTAGGGTGAATTTTTGGTGATTTTCGGATAACTTTCATATTTTGATGAATAGTGAAAATTACTAAATTTTAATTAAAAACAACTTTTTCAATCAAAATAATTAATAGTGATAAATTATTAATTTGAGTGGTTTTAAAGTATATTTAGAATATATTTTTACAATTTAATACAGTGTTGGTCATTGGATGTAATTTCACATTTAAACCAGTTATAAACAAGTGTCAATCTTTTGATAGTTATTATCTCTTAAAAACACGCCTTTTATTTTGACGACGGGAATTAATTTTTAAATTAATTAATGCAACTGATATGTTTTGAATTTGTTAAAATAGAAATCATTTTTAGTTCATAATATCAAATATAGCTTAGGCCTATTTTTTGTATTTTTCTGAAAACTTTCAATTTTTGATGAATAGTGAAACCACTAAGTGGTAGTTAAAAAAACTGAATTTTTCATAAAACTTAATTTTACCGCTTCTGTGAGTGGAATTTCAAAAATCTGAGAGACACGATTGATGTCAGTAAGTAAAATGTGGTTCAATGAGATTAAAATAATTTTTGGTGAATAGTAACTTTTTACTTTTATTTACCACGGTTAAAAGTAAATAGGCTAATTAAGGGTAAAAATGATATTATTATTACCCTAACACATGTCCTAATTCTATTGGACAAGTGTAATTCGACCAAAAACAAACTTAGAAATAACATATGACCATTTAGGCTCACTTGGATTAGATTAGGATATTTATTATTATTTAATTCAAAGAAGAGTTAAAAGAGTAAAAATCAAAGTGTATTTACTAAACAATTTTTAATATAGGGTTATACATAAGATAAATTCGATTGTAAATATTCATTAGAAAGACAAAAGGATTTCCTACATAAGGGTATTTTATTTGTAATTTTTAGACATCAAATAGGTTAATTTATTTATGACACAAAGATGATGCAGTAATTATCTTATTAACGAAATATTGACATAATTGATATTATAAATACCAAAATAAATGTAATTTAAGACTTTTTATGAATTCCACTAATTTTATAGGTTACTATGATAAATTAGTGTTGATTTAATCAACTTTTTTCTAACATTAAATTCTGTTATGACTTTCACAAAAATCATATATCAAATAGTGTCAAAATTGACACAAAATAGTTTTTAAATATAATATTATATTATTAATTGTTATTTTATTCCTAAAAATATAAGGTTCCGCCAAATGACTTAGATAAGGATATATATATTAATAATAAACAATTTGGGGTCTTTTGGCATGTTATAGTAAGTGTATTAACCATATGGTGTAAGAAAACATAAAGACACGGTAAAAGATAAATTATTTTACTTAAAGTTAAATCTAATTGATAAGGTTAAAATAATAACCTAAACTTTTATAAATCCTATTGGATGATAGGATTTCGACCCATCCCCACTTTAGCTTCGAAATAAGACCCTTTGGAACCATTATATACCAATTTTGAATTTAATATAAAATAATATTTTGAGATATTCCTAAGGTGCCCCTCTCCTCCCTTATAAAAGGGAACCTCCTCCCTCTCTTCCTCACACAACTTTGAGCCTTCAAGCTCAGCCAACCACTGCCAAAATCCCTTATCCACTTCCCTAGTATCATCCTAGAGGTCTTGGTCTTCTTCAAAGACCATCCTTAGTTCTTTAAGTGGAGGTTATGTGAAGGCGCGTCAAAAAGAGGTAATATCCATTACCGATCTTTTTCAATTTCTTTCTTCTTCAACTTCTTCTTCTTTAGTAGTTTCATGATAAAGTAATAACATCAGTATTTCTTATATACTGATATGTTATTATAAATATGAATCAACTCTAATTAACCTTCTATCCATCCTACGGATAAAGGAAATCACCGCGCGTGCGTACGTACGGAATACCGTCTCCACGCCGTGGTGTAGTCTATTTTCCGCCACCACCTTAATTGGATGGGTATAAAGGTGTAATGAGTAACTATATATGATTATTATAAAGTTATATTGATACTGAAATAGTATACATACACTTCAACACAATTCCACGACCATGGGAACGATATCATCACTCGTGCGTACGTACGGACTACCGTCTCCACGACGCGATGAGATTCATTCTCAATGATTAACCATTCATGAATGATTATAAAGTATATATAATAAGTACTAATGAAATATATGACCTAATAATGATACTGGAATTATTTATATTTATATGTATGTCATCTACTTAATTCCATTCAATTAAATAAGGAAACGAAAACAGCGTTCATGCGTACGTACGGACTACCGTCTCCATGAGTGGTGTATTTCTTTCCATTTACTGATTTATTATATATGTATAATCTGAATATATATATATATATATAAATAATGTTTTATATTATGGAATTAAGTAATCATGATCTAAGTAATCATATGAATAATTACAAGTTAAAAACACGAACGACAAATGAGACGATTTTACCCAAAACGCTACTTTAACATGAATTTACAAAAGAGTGGGTAATATAAAGTCATAAGTGGACCATATATTATATAAAAACAATAAATATGATTCTGGAATAAGTCAATAACATTATTTAAATCATTATACAGGAGGTTCGGACACTTACAAAGCAAGTCAGACCTAAGGTAAGGGAAAATATCACAATCTCATTTTTATACGAGATTGTTTATACTTTGGTATTTACTGGGTTGTATTTTATCATCCACATCCATGTATCCTCAATATGTAATATTATTTCCATCCACCTACAATCGTTTAAATCCAATTCTACCCTTCGGTGAGTTTTTAGTAAAGGATATGAAAGGAATCTTTTGTCGTTCTTCGTACGAGGTACTTTTTGACATTTCCAACAAAAGTACGAGAAGAATGTTTTTTTTAACTTATACGGTATGAATGGATTTTTAAAACATTATTTCCAAGAAGCTTCCTTTACAAGTTTTCAAATTTATTTTTAATCAACTTCTTTTAGTTTAATGTTTTATGACACGTTAAGAAAGGAAAAATGTTTTTAAAGAAGAAAGGATATTTTCCTCAACAATTCATTTCAAGTGTTTTTTTTTCAAAACTATTTTCCATCTAAGATGACGTTATTTGATATTTATGTTTCAAGTAAAATGTCTCTATGATTTAAATGTTTTCAATTTTCTTATGATGAAATGATATCAATTGTTTATGGATTATTGTGGCATGATGTTTAAGAATCCCATTTTATTACATGGGTTATGCAATGATGTATGATTTATGATTTTGTGGCACACATAAGAATGGTATCATTATGAGATGGGTGGGACCTATATCTTCCTCCAATGCAATGGATAAAGATTTTATATCTCATGCGATATACATGGCTGGAACGGTAGGTTATACCGGTTCAGTGGAACAGGACTAAAACGAGGGTGACTCGGTTCAGAAAAGGACTTTGTCCACTAAGATAGTCTTGGCAATTAGTCTTGACTAACAAGAAATGATTCTCTATGATTATGTGTGTATGCCACAAAGTTTCATGTTTTAAGTCATGATTATTGTGATTACATTTCACTTACATGATTTATCCCATGTTATGAAATTATGCTCTCTTTTGCAGGTTAAGATTTCCAAAATGTTATGTTCTTATGAATATGATGTGATTGATATTTCTTTTGTTTACCCTTACTGAGAATTTGAGCTCACCCTTTTATGTTTTCTTTTCCCCAGGATATAAATAATGGTTTTAGGTAAAAAAAGGGAAGATATTTATGGGATATGTTGAAGATCTTTCACCACGATTAGAAGATTATATTCCGAGTTTCCAAAGACACTAAACTATTACGATCCTTGTGTGTGTGTTTTTGTTATGTACTAAGTATTCCGCAAATGTAATGTAATGTCAATGTACGTCAAGCTTAGGGTCTCTACATTTGGTATCAGAGGAAAGGTTTAGTCAACCTTTGGAAACTAGGATGCGAAAATGTTAGTGAGATCCCTAGAGATATTTCTATGGTATGTCTAGGGATGTCCCTAAGGTTAAGTATACGTATAGGTTATAGTACTAGAACTACGCTAATGATCATAGAATTAAACCTAAGATGTTAGATATTGAAGGTACTCCCCCTTTATTATGTTTTTTTCCCTAGCATGATTTTTGCCTCTCACACTATTCTTTTTGGGTTTTAGACGATGGCTAGAACCCGAATGAACCGTGTTGATCAATGCAATGGAAAATGCAATGATTGTCCTCCTGAACAAACAAATGTTATGGGAGATGGAGTGCAAAAATCTTATTGCTATCCTTACACAAGCTATGAATCATTTTGGACTTCCAAATGAGAAGAGAAAGGAACAGTATTCTATTGATTCCTTCATGAGGAAACGTCCACCTTCTTTCAGTGGGACTTCCGATCCACTTGTTGCTGAACAATGGATCAGTACCACTGAAAAGATATTTTCAGTTCTTCAATGTTCTGAACATGATAAAGTCATCTTAGCAGTATATCGTTTGGAAGGTGAAGCTGATCAATGGTGGAATCTTATCAAGAATACGAGGCCAAGAGATGAAATTGAGTCCATGGAATGGGACGAGTTCAAGAACTTGTTTTTCAGTAAGTAATTCCCTCGTATTCTTCGAACAAATATGGAAAAGGAATTTCATGAGCTGAAGCAGAAGGATAATGAATCTGTTGGTATATACGAAGAGAATTTTACAAGACTTGCAAGGTATGCATCTGGAATTATAATCCAACCTGAAAGTAAAGTTGATTGATTTTTCAGTGGCTTAAAACCAAGTATTCGAAGGGAATTAGCTATAAGATACTTCAGTAGCTATGAAGAAATTGTGCGTTCTGCTATCAAGGTAGAAATGGAAGTTGGTGTTACATATCCATCTCATGGTTTTGACAAGAAACGAAAGATGGAGTTCAAGGAGAAATCTCAGAATAATGGTGAAAAGAAGATGAATGTTTCCTTATGCACAAATTGTGGAAAGAAGCATGGTGGAGATTGTCTTAAAGGGACTAGAAAATGTTTTAAGTGTGGAAAAGAGGGTCATCGAGCAGCTAAGTGTCGAAGTAATGGAAAAAGGGTTTCTAATGATGTTAATAAAGAAAACACTGCAGATAACGCACCACCAACACTTCAATGCTTCAAGTGCAAGGAAATGGGGCATTATGCTAATAAATGCCCTAATCCAAGGGTTAGTGATGATCGACATGAGCAACCGCTTAAGGCAATGCACAAAGGGAAGTCACATGCGATCACTATTGGCGATGTTGAATATGACAACGATGTGGTAGAATGATTAAGTGTTTATGTAATGGGATTCCAAAATAATGTTGTATCATGGAGTATTGGAATATTTATGTATTGGTCTAATGTGGTATTCAAAGTGATTGAGATATTTTTGGAAATAAGGTGATATGCGCATAATGAAGGGAAAACGAGAAAATGAAATGTTTAACAGTATTCATGATCTCATGATTGATATAAGGACTAAGTGATATCATGGTTTGAGTATATAGAATTTTGAGGATTTTGGTATGTGGAAAGTGTTAACTTTTAACTGCATTCATGTTTCCACTAAGGTTCAATGGGTATTCATTCATCAAGAGAATACATGATTAACGTATTCACATGTTTGTAATTTGACCGACAAGATATATCTTATGATATATGGGGGATAAATGATGGCATTCACGTGATTGTTCTGTGACATTTCAAGTAATAATTTTCTTTATACTATGAGCTTGGACAGAAGTATTTTAGATAAGCCTAATGATTAGAATGGATTATTTTTGACATAAGTTAGGATAAAACGTTTTTTGATATTATTGATGGGATGTTATAGTAATATAGCTTTAGAAAAAGGACAACCTGCAGGACGGGCGACAACCCATCGCGTCGGACAAGGCTGTGGGAATCGAACCCACAACCGAAGTGCGACTGGCCTTTATCGCCTACCACTGGCCTACAGGAAGTCCCTGTTTAGTAGAAACTAGTTTTATTATATTAAGCAGTATGATATATGAAGTATAAGTCCATTTTCGGAACAATATATGATTAATCTCACTAAAGAATTACTTATGTATATTTAATAACTTTTGCTAACCTTTTGTTTGAGACAGATGGAATGACTTGTCATACTATCACATGATCTGCTAACACTTCACGAATAACAAATTCAACTTCATTTATTTAAGAGATGAAGTGGAAATTGTTCAAGGCACGAACAACAGTGAGATTGTACCAAAATAAAGTAAGAATTTATTCTAATTCAAATTCTTCAACTTTAGGGAAATGATCTTGAAAACCAAAAATGTTGTCCTAGTGCTCTTATATCTGATTAATCAGATGGTACCTTAGATCGTCACAAATTTATGGATTTGTGATTGCCGGCTTTTCCATAGCCATGTTCTCTACCACTCTCCATCAGAACATGATAGTTAGATTTCTCTTCCATATCCATATTTTCACCTATGTGGAAACCCAGTGATTAGTTTATTTGGGTAACCGTTACGTTTCATACTTTTGTTTTTAAAGATTAGTTTTGGTATTCCTTTTTACGATGTGGGTTTCGATTAAAAAATCTTTCGAATAGTAAACCATTTATAACCCAGATGAATTTCGAGGGCGAAATTCATTTTAAGGGGGGTAGAATGTAACACACCGAGATTTTATAAAAAATATTCTTTTTAAATTCATTAATGTCTTGTGTTATACGCTACACCAAAAGGATCTTTCACAAAACACATCTCTGACCTGGCTTGAATTACACGCAATCGCGACCTTCCACGATAGCGTGTGTTGTACGCAACACCAAGTTTCGCTAAACAACGATATGCTATTAAGATATTATTAAAACTAGCCATTATGAATAGTAATAACCACTTTTTGAAATTTTGTAAATATTATTTTTCAAAATGGACTTCATTTATGGATTCGGAATATCGAAATTAGCTTAGCGTGAAATTTTGGTGATTTTCGGATAACTTTCATATTTTGATGAATAGTGAAAATTAATAAATTTTAATTAAAAACAACTTTTTCAATCAAAATAATTAATAGTGATAAATTATTAATTTGAGTGGTTTTAAAGTATATTTAGAATATATTTTTACAATTTAATACAATGTTGGTCATTGGATGTAATTTCACATTTAAACCAGTTATAAACAAGTGTCAATCTTTTGATAGTTATTATCTCTTAAAAACACGCCTTTTGTTTTGACGACGGGAATTAATTTTTAAATTAATTAATGCAACTGATATGTTTTGAATTTGGTAAAATAGAAATCATTTTTGAGTTCATAATATCAAATATAGCTTAGGCCTATTTTTTGGTATTTTTCTGAAAACATTCAATTTTTGATGAATAGTGAAACCACTAAGTGGTAGTTAAAAAAACTGAATTTTTCATAAAACATAATTTTACCGCTTCTGTGAGTGGAATTTCAAAAATCTGAGAGACAAGATTGATGTCAGTAAGTAAAATGTGGTTCAATGAGATGAAAATAATTTTTGGTGAATAGTAACTTTTTACTTTTATTTACCACGGTTAAAAGTAAATAGGGTAATTAAGGGTAAAAATGATATTATTATTACCCTAACACATGTCCTAATTCTATTGGACAAGTGTAATTCGACCAAAAACAAACTTAGGAATAAAATATGACCATTTAGGCCCACTTGGATTAGATTAGGTTATTTATTATTATTTTATTCAAAGAAGAGTTAAAAGAGTTAAAATCAAAGTGTATTTACTAAAACATTTTTAATATAGGGTTATACATAAGATAAATTGGATTTTAAATATTCATTAGAAATCTAAAACGATTTCTTACATAAGGGTATTTTATTTGTAATTTTTAGACATCAAATAAGTTAATTTATTTATGACACAAAGATGATGCAGTAATTATCTTATTAATGAAATATTGACATAATTGATGTTATAAATACCAAAATAAATGTAATTTAAGTCTTTTTATGAATTCCACTAATTTTATTGGTTACTATGATAAATTAGTGTTGATTTAATCAACTTGGTTAGAACATTAAATTCTTTTATGACTTTCACAAAAATCATATATCAAATAGTTTCAAAATTGACACAAAATAGTTTTTAAATCAAATATTATATTATTAATTGTTATTTTATTCCTAAAAATATAAGGTTCGGCCAAATGACTTAGATAAGGATATATATATTAATAATAAACAATTTGGGGTTCTTTTTCCATGTTATAGTAAGTGTACTAACCATATAGTGTTAGAAAACAAAAAGACACGGTAAACGATAAATTATTAAACTTAAAGTTAAATCTAATTGATAAGGTTAAAATAATACCCTAAACTTGTCTAAATCCTATTGGTTGATAGGATTTCGATCCATCCCCACTTTAGCTTCGAAATAAGACCCTTTGGAACCATTATAAACCGATTTTGCTTTAATATAAAATAATATTTTAAGATATTCCTAAGGTGCCCCTCTCCTTCCTTATAAAAGGGCACCTCCTCCCTCTCTTCCTCACACAACTTTGAGCCTTCATGCTCGGCCAAACCCTGCCAAAATCCCTTCTCCACTTCCCTAGTATCATCCTAGAGGTCCTGGTCTTCTTCAAAGACCATCCTTAGTTCTTTAAGTGGAGGTTAAGTGAAGGCGCGTCAAAAAGAGGTAATATCCATTACCAATCTTTTTCAATTTATTTCTTCTTCAACTTCTTATTCTTTAGTTGTTTCATGATAAAGTAATAAAATCAGTATTTCTTATATACTGATATGTTATTATAAATATGAAACAACTCTAATTAACCTTCTATCCATCCTACGGAAAAAGGAAATCACCACGTGTGCGTACGTACGGAATACCGTCTCCAAGCAGTGGTGTAGTCTATTTTCCGCCACAAACTTAATTGGATGGGTATAAAGGTGTAATGAGTAACTATATATGATTATTATATAGTGATATTGATTCTGAAATAGTATACATACACTTCAACACAATTCCACGACCATGGGAACGATATCATCGCTCGTGCGTACGTACGGACAACCGTCTCCACGACGCGATGAGATTCATTCTCAATGATTAACCATTCATGAATGATTATAAAGTATATATAATAAGTAATAATGAAATATATGACCTAATAATGATACTGGAATTATTTATATTTATATGTATGTCATCTACTTAATTCCATTCAATTCAATAAGGAAACGAAAACAGCGTTAATGCATACGTACGGACTACCGTCTCCATGAACGGTGTATTTTTTTCCATTTACTGATTTATTATATATGTATAATATGAATATATATATATAAATCATGTTTTATATTCTGGAATTAAGTAATCATGATCTAAGTAATCATATGAATAATTACAAGTTAAAAACACGAACGACAAATGAGAGGATTTTACCCAAAACGCTACTTTAACATGAATTTACAAAAGAACGGGTAATATAAAGTCTTAAGTGGACCACATATGATATAATAACAATGAATATGATTCTGGAATGAGTCAATAACATGATTTAAATCATTATACAAGAGGTTCATACACTTACAAAGCAAGTCGGACCTAAGGTAAGGGAAAATATCACAATCTCATTTTTATCCGAGATTGTTTATACTTTGGTATTTACTGGGTTGTATTTTATCATCCACATCCATGTTTCCTCAATATGTAATATTATTTCCATCCACCTACAATCATTTAAATCCAATTTTACCCTTCGGTGAGTTTTTAGTAAAGGATATGAAAGGAATCTTTTGTCGTTTTTCATATGAGGTACTTTTTGACTTTTCCTATAAAAGTACGAGAAGAATGTTTTTTTTAACTTATACGGCATGAATGGATTTTTAAAACATTATTTCCAAGAAGCTTAGTTTACAAGTTTTCAAGTTTATTTTTAATCAACTTCTTTTAGTTTAATGTTTTATGGCATGTTAAGAATGGAAAAATGTTTTTAATGAAGAAAGAATATTTTCCTCAAGAATTCATTTCAAGTGTTTTTTTTTCAAAACTATTTTCCATCTAAGATGACGTTATTTGATATGTATGTTTCAAGTAAAATGTCTCTATGATTTAAATGGTTTCAATTTTCTTATGATGAAATGATATCAATTGTTTATGGATTATGATGGCATGATGTTTAAGAATCCCATTTTATTACATGGGCTACGCAATGATGTATGATTTATGATTTTGTGGCACACATAAGAATGGTATCATTATGAGATGGGTGGGACCTATATCTCCCTCCAATGCATTGGGTAAAGATTTTATATCTCATGAGATATACATGGTTGGAACTGTAGGTTATACCGGTTCAGTGAAACAGGACTGAAACGAGGGTGACTCGGTTCATAAAGGGACTTTGTCCACTAAGATAGTCTTGGCAATGAGTCTTGACTAACAAGAAATGATTCTCTAAGATTATGAGTGTATGCCACAAAGTTTCAGGATTTAAGTTATGATTATTGTGATTACATTTCTCTGCCATGATTTATCCCATGTTATGAAATTATGCTCTCTTTTGCAAGTTAAGATTTCCAAAATGTTATGTTCTTATGAATATGATGTGATTGATATTTCTTTTGTTTACCCTTACTGAGCATTTGAGCTCACCCTTTTATGTTTTATTTTCCCCAGGATATAAATAAAAGGTTTAGGTAAAAAAAGGGAAGATATGTATGGGATATGTTGAAGATCCTTCACCACGATTAGAAGATTATATTCCGAGTTTCCAAAGACACTAAACTATTACGATCCTTGTGTGTGTGTTTTTGTTATGTACTAAGTATTCCGCAAATGTAATGTAATTTCAATGTACGTCAAGCTTCGGGTCTCTTCTGTTGGTATCAGAGGAAAGGTTTAGTCAACCTTTGGAAACTAGGATGTGAAAACATTAGTGAGATCCCTAGAGATATTTCTACAGTTTGTCTAGGGATGTCCCTAAGGTTAAGTATACGTATATGTTATAGTACTAGAACTACGCTAACGATCATAGAATTAAACCTAAGATGTTATATATTGAAGGTACTCCCCCTTTATTATGTTGTTTTCCCTAGCATGATTTTTGCCTCTCACACTATTCTTTTTGGGTTTTAGACGATGGCTGGAACCCGAAGGAACCGTGTTGATCAATGCAATGGACAATGCAATGATTGTCCTCCTAAACAAACAAATGTTATGGGAGATGGAGTGCAAAATCTTATGGCTATCCTTACACAAGCTATGAATCATTCTGGACTTCCAAATGAGCAGAGAAAGGAAAAGTATTCTATTGAGACCTTCATGAGGCAACGTCCACCTTCTTTCAGTGGGACTTCCGATCCACTTGTTGCTGAACAATGGATCAGTACCACTGAAAAGATATTTTCAGTTCATCAATGTTCTGAACATGATAAAGTCATCTTAGCAGTATATCGTTTGGAAGGTGAGGCTGATCAATGGTGGAATCTTATCATGAATATGAGGCCAAGAGATGAAATTGAGTCCATGGAATGGGACGAGTTCAAGAACTTGTTTTCCAGTAAGTACTTCCCTCGTATTCTTCGAACAAAGATGGAAAAGGAATTTCTTGAGCTGAAGTAGAATGATGATGAATTTGTTGGTATATACGAAGAGAATTTTACAAGACTTGCAAGGTATGCATCTGGAATTATAATCCAACCTGAAAGTAAAGTTGATTGATTTTTCTGTGGATTAAAACCAAGTCTTCGAAGGGCATTAGCTATAAGAGACTTCAGTAGCTATGAAGAAATTGTGCGTTGTGCTATCAAGGTAGAAATGGAAGTTGGTGTTACATATCCATCTCATGGTTTTGACAAGAAACGAAAGATGGAGTTCAAGGAGAAATCTCAGAATAATGGTGAAAAGAAGATGAATGTTTCCTTATGCACAAAGTGTGGAAAGAAGCATGGTGGAGATTGTCTTAAAGGGACTAGAAAATGTTTTAAGTGTGGAAAAGAAGGTCATCGAGCAACTGAGTGTCAAAGTAATGGAAAAAGGGTTTCTAATGATGTGAATAATGCAAACAATGTAGAGAACGCACCACCAACACTTCAATGCTTCAAGTGCAATGAAATGGGGAATTATGCTAATAAATGCCCTAATACAAGGGATAGTGATGATCGACATGAGCAACCGCTTAAGGAAAACCACAAAGGGAAGTCACATGCGATCACTATTGGCGATGTTGAATATGACAACGATGTGGTGGAATGATTAAGTGTTTATGTAATGGGATTCCAAAATAATGTTGAATCATGGAGTATTGGAATATTTATGTATTGGTCTAATGTGGTATTCAAAGTGATTAAGATATTTTTGGAAATAAGATGATATGCGCATAATGAAGGGAAAAAGAGAAAATGAAATGTTTAACAGTATTCATGAGCTCATGATTGATATAAGGAATAAGTGATATCATGGTTTGAGTATATAAAATTTTGAGGATTTTGGTATGTGGAAAGTGTTAACTTTTAACTGCATTCATGTTTTCACTAAGGTTCAATGGGTATTCATTCTTCAAGAGAATACATGATTAAGGTATTCACATGTTTGTAATTTGACCAACAAGATATATCTTATTATATATGGGGGATAAATGATGGCATTCACGTGATTGTTCTGTGACATTTCAAGTAATCATTTTCTTTATACTATGAGCTTGGACTGAAGTATTTTAGATAAACTTAAAGATTAGAATGGATTATGTTGGACATAAGTTAGGATAAAACGTTTTTTGATATTATTGATGGGATGTTATAGTAATATAGCTTTAGAAAAAGGACAACCTGCAGGACGGGCGACAGCCCATCGCGTCGGACAAGGCTGCGGGAATCGAACCCACAACCGAAGTGCGACTGGCCTTTATCGCCTACCACTGGCCTACAGGAAGTCCCTGTTTAGTAGAAACTAGTTTTATTATATTAAGCAGTATCATATATGAAGTATAAGTCCATTTTAGGAACAATATATGATTAATCTCACTAAAGAATGACTTATGTATATTTAATAATTTTTGCTAACCTTTTGTTTGAGACAGATAGAACGAATTGTCATACTATCACATGATCTGCTAACACTTCACGAGTAACAAATTCAACTTCATTTATTTAAGAGATGAAGTGGAAATTGTTCGAGGCACGAACAACAGTGAGATTGTACCAAAATAAAGTAAGAATTTATTCTAATTCAAATTCTTCAACTTTAGGGAAACGATCTTGAAAACCAAAAATGATGTCCTAGTGCTCTTATATCTGATTAATCAGATGGTACCTTAGATCATCACAAATTTATGGATTTGTGATTGCTAGCTTTTCCATAGCCATGTTCTCTACCACTCTCCATCAGAACATGATAGTTAGATTTCTCTTCCATATCCATATTTTCACCTATGTGGAAACCCAGTGATTAGTTTATTTGGGTAACCGTTATGTTTCATACTTTTGTTTTTAAAGATTGGTTTTGGTATTCCTTTATACGATGTGGGTTTCGATTAAAGAAACTTTCAAATAGTATACCATTTATAACCCCGACGAATTTCGAGGGCGAAATTCATTTTAAGGGGGTAGAATGTAACACCCCGAGATTTTATGAAAAATATTCTTTTTAATTTCATTAATGTCTTATGTTATATGCTACACCAAAAGGAGCTTTCACAACACACATCTCTGACCTGGCTTGAATTACACGCAGTCGCGACCTTCCACGATAGCGTGTGTTGTACGCAACACCAAGTTTCGCTAAACAACGATATGCTATTATGATATTATTAAAACTAGCCATTATGAATAGTAATAAACACTTTTTGAAAATTTGTAAATTTTATTTTTCAAAATGGACTTCATTTATGGATTCGGAATATCAAAATTAGCTTAGGGTGAAATTTTGGTGATTTTCGGATAACTTTCATATTTTAATAATAGTGAAAATTACTAAATTTTAATTAAAAACAACTTTTTCAATCAAAATAATTAATAGTGATAAATTATTAATTTGAGTGGTTTTAAAGTATATTTAGAATATATTTTTACAATTTAATACAATGTTTTTCATTGGATGTAATTTCACAATTAAACCAGTTATAAACAAGTGTCAATCTTTTAATAGTTATTATCTCTTAAAAACACGCGTTTTGTTTTGACGACGGGAATTAATTTTTAAATTAATTACTGAAACTGATATGTTTTGAATTTGGTAAAATAGAAATCATTTTTGAGTTCATAATATCAAATATATCTTAGGCCTAATTTTTGGTATTTTTCTGAAAACTTTCAATTTTTTATGAATAGTGAAACCACTAAGTGGTAGTTAAAAAAAATGAATTTTTCATAAAACATAATTTTACCGCTTCTGTGAGTGGAATTTCAAAAACCCGAGAGACACGATTGATGTCAGTATGTAATATGTGGTTCAATGAGATGAAAATAATTTTTGGTGAATAGTAACTTTTTACTTTTATTTACCACGGTAAAAAGTAAATAGGGTAATTAAGGGTAAAAATGATTTTATTATTACCATAACACATGTCATAATTCTATTGGACAAGTGTAATTCGACCAAAAACAATCTTAGGAATAAAATATGACCATTTAGGCCCACTTGGATTAGATTAGGATATTTATTATTATTTAATTCAAAGAAGAGTTAAAAGAGTTAAAATAAAAGTGTATTTACTAAAACATTTTTAATATAGGGTTATACATAAGCTAAATTTGATTTTAAATATTAGTTAGAAAGATAAAAAGATTGGATACATAAAGGTATTTTATTTGTAATTTTTAGACATCAAATAAGTTAATTTATTTATGACACAATGATGATGCAGTAATTATCTTATTAATGAAATATTGACATAATTGATATTATAAATACCAAAATAAATGTAATTTAAGACTTTTTATGAATTAAACTAATTTTCTAGGTTACTATGATATATTAGTGTTGATTTAATCAACTTGGTTCGAACATATAATTCTGTTATGACTTTCACAAAAATCATATATCAAATAGTGTCAAAATTGACACAAAATAGCTTTTAAATTAAATATTATATTATTAATTGTTATTTTATTCCTAAAAATCTAAGGATCGGCCAAATGACTTAGATAAGGATATATATATTAATAATAAACAATTTGGGTTCTTTTGGCATGTTATAGTAAGTGTATTAACCATATAGTGTAAGGAAACAAAAAGACACGGTAAAAGTTAAATTATTTAACTTAAAGTTATATCTAATTGATAAGGTTAAAATAATAACCTAAACTTGTCTAAATCCTAATGGTTGATAGGATTTCTACCCATCCCCACTTTAGCTTCGAAATAAGACCCTTTGGAACCATTATAAACTGATTTTGACTTTAATATAAAATAATATTTTGAGATATTCCTAAGGTGCCCCTCTCCTCCCTTATAAAAGGGCACCTCCTCCCTCTCTTACTCACACAACTTTGAGCCTTCAAGCTCGGCCAAACCCTGCCAAAATACCTTCTCCACTTCCCTAGTATCATCCTAGAGGTCCTGGTCTTCTTCAAAGTCCATCCTTAGTTCTTTAAGTGGAGGTTAAGTGAAGGCGCGTCAAAAAGAGGTAATATCCATTACCGATCTTTTTCAATTTCTTTCTTCTTCAACTTCTTCTTCTTTAGTTGTTTCATGATAAAGTAATAACATAAGTATTTATTATATACTGATATGTTATTATAAATATGAAAAAACTCTAATTAACCTTCTATCCATCCTACGGAAAAAGGAAATCACTGCGCCTGCGTACGTACGGAATACCGTCTCCACGCTGTGGTGTAGTCTATTTTCTGCCACCACCTTAATTGGATGGGTATAAAGGTTTAATGAGTAACTATATATGATTATTATAAAGTGATATTGATACTGAAATAGTATACATACACTTCAACACAATTCCACGACCATGGGAACGATATTATCGCTCGTGCGTACGTACGGACTACCGTCTCCACGACGCGATGAGATTCATTCTCAATGATTAACCATTCATGAATGATTATAAAGTATATAAAATAAGTACTAATAAAATATATGACCTAATAATGATACTATAATTATTTATATTTATATGTATGTCATCTACTTAATTCCATTCAATTCAACAAGGAAACGAAAACAGCGTTCATGCGTACGTACGGACTACCGTCTCCATGAACGGTGTATTTCTTTCCATTTACTAATTTATAATATATGTATAATATGAATATATATACATAAATCATGTTTTATATTCTGTAATTATGTAATCATGATCTAAGTAATCATATGAATAATTACAAGTTAAAAACACGAACGACAAATGAGACGATTTTACCCAAAACGCTAATTTAACATGAATTTACAAAAGAACGGGTAATATAAAGTCATAAGTGGTCCATATATGATATAATTACAATGAATATGATTTTGGAATAAGTAAATAACATGATTTAAATCATTATACAGGAGGTTCGGACACTTACAAAGCAAGTCGGACCTAAGGTAAGGGAAAATATCACAATCTCATTTTTATCCGAGATTGTTTATACTTTGGTATTTACTGGGATATATTTTATCATCCACATCCATGTTTCCTAAATATGTAATATTATTTCCATCCACCTACAATCTTTTAAATCCAATTTTACCATTCGGTGAGTTTTTAGTAAAGGATATGAAAGGAAACTTTTGTCGTTTTTCGTACGAGGTACTTTTTGACTTTTCCGACAAAAGTACGAGAAGAATGTTTTTATAACTTATACGACATGAATGGATTTTTAAAACATTATTTCCAAGAAGATTACTTTACAAGTTTTCAATTTTATTTTTAATCAACTTCTTTTAGTTTAATGTTTTATGACATGTTAAGAAAGGAAAAATGTTTTTAAAGAAGAAAGGATATTTTTCTCAAGAATTCATTTCAAGTGTTTTTTTTTCAAAACTATTTTCCATCTAAGATGACGTTATTTGATATGTATGTTTCAAGTAAAATGTCTCTATGATTTAAATGGTTTCAATTTTCTTATGATGGAATGATATCAATTGTTTATGGATTATGATGGCATGATGTTTAAGAATCCCATTTTATTACATGGGTTATGCAATGATGTATGATTTATGATTTTGTGGCACAGATAAGAATGGTATCATTATGAGATGGGTGGGACCTATATCTCCCTCCAATGCATTGGGTAAAGATTTTATATCTCATGAGATATACATGGCTGGAACGGTATGTTATACCAGTTAAGTGAAACAGGACTGAAACGAGGGTGACTCGGTTCAGAATGGGACTTTGTCCACTAAGACAGTCTTGGCAATGAGTCTTGACTAACAAGAAATGATTCTCTATGATTATGTGTGTATGCCACAATGTTTCATGTTTTAAGTTATGATTATTGTGATTACATTTCACTGCCATGATTTATCACATGTTATTAAATTATGCTCTCTTTTGCAGGTTAAGATTTCCAAAATGTTATGTTCTTATGAATATGATGTGATTGATATTTCTTTTGTTTACCCTTACTGAGCATTTGAGCTCACCATTTTATGTTTTCTTTTCCCCAGGATATAAATAAAGGTTTTAGGTAAAAAAAAAGGAAGTTCTTTATGGGATATGTTGAAGATCTTTCACCATGATTAGATGATTATATTCCGAGTTTCCAAAGACACTAAACTATTACGATCCTTGTGTGTGCGTTTTTCTTATGTACTCAGTATTCCACAAATGTAATGTAATGTCAATGTACGTCAAGCTTCGGGTCTCTAAATTAATAGAACCGATTATATGAACCATAAAGGTATAAAATTTTATTTCACAATGAATTCCATTATAAATTAAATTAATCCTTTTTACCTTAGAGAATAGGTTTGGGTCCTGATATCATTTATCATAGGGGTTATGAGTTTATAAACAATGAAACTTAGAACATGTATATCATGACCCGCCTTCACTAAAAGCAGGGAAGGGTCAGCAGATTGCCAGGCCCATCCTTCTTTAAGTTGAAGGAGAGATAATGACCCCCGAAACCCACCCTCAGTAGGTCCCGGAGTGGCGACTAGAACCAAGGGTATAGAAACACACACTAAATGGAAGGCATTACCCTTTTTGTTTTATAGGATCGGGAGATAAGATGGTAAATCCCAACAACGCCAAAACTGAGAATTAAAGTAAATCCAAATGTAAACCATTCTCAATGCATGTTACAAAAGTAAGAAACCACGAAAAATACAAAGTGACTACAAGGTTAAAGTACCAAAGAAAGAAACAAAACACCAACTGGAACTGCCCCAAGGGTCCGAGCTAGTATGGTCTCGCGCGATCCCTGATGTCCTCCTAGAAACCTGAAAGCAGTTTTATAGACATATGGTGAGCATACAAGTATATTAAGTAGGTATAACCCAAGACTCTCACGCACAAGTGGGGGAACAACTAAAGTTCCCTGAGAAGCAGACAACCAACACTATCAAGGAGTTCACCCATCCCACTCACCGGCTACACTAACCAAATTAGGCAAGTCAAGTAATATATATAATAAGAGCACATCGATGTTTGGTTACCCCATGCCATTTTCTCATTGGTTATTGAAGACATCCTACACATCAGACCAATCCCTCCATTCTCACCGCAGTCCCACTTCCACACCCGCCCGCACACACCTGGGCCACAACTACACGCACTCCCACAGCTGAGTCCCGCCCGCAAACACCTGGGCCACAACTGTCACATGTAACTACGCCTATAAACCCCTAGTCCAGAACAACCACCGCCACGCCCGAAGACACCTGGGTCAGAAGATCCACTGCCATGCACGAAGTCACATGGGACTCATCCCGAAGACACATGGGAAACCACCTGCCCGCACACACCTGGGCCAACCACCACACTACCCTGCCCGAAGATTATTGGGCTAATAATCGACCTTAGGCCATCACAGCCTTTCTGAATATACTTGGGCTATCTGGGAAAGGGAGTAGAAAAGGCGATAATAACCAGCCACTAATAATAGTGTTGGGAAAAACACCCTCCCCCGTGAAATGGGGGTGTTTGGCACTAAGTTCTCAACTTGGATGGGGCGTGAATAAGAAACAAAAAACTAAAAAGTATAAATATAGGTAACAAGCACTCTCCCAAGTATAGTTTTTTCTTCAACCAGCCTAAAGAACACAGACAACACTCAAGTCTAAGTCATAACTCTCTCCAACAAAACCCATTTGTCCCATTTGTTTTCATGTTCAGTAATGATGTTTAATTAAGTTCTGCACCTACTTAGGAAACTAACACCATAAGCACAAAATAAGGAAAAGAATCCCGCCAAACGTCAATTTAAACATTCACACATGGTTCCCATGTAAAGTCAGAACAACAAAGGGATAAGTGAGATTCCTCTAAGTACTGGAACCAGAGAAACCCCCCTAAGACACTACCCTAGGTCCCCCAAAATGGTTTCTCATCAACTGAGGATCCCACCCCAATATGTGATGTAGAAAAGGTAACCACCCGGTCTTAAGACTCACAACCACTGAATCCATAACAACAGGGGACCCCATCCCCAATTTCACAACCACAAAGAGTATAAAAATAGGGGATCCCATCCCCTTCCACATCTCCAGTAATCAGACCGTAAAGGAAAACAACTAAACCACTACCACCAACACAAAGCATGGCCATGACAGTATTTTCATATTTATAAGATTTAACACACTCCATGATTGCAATTTCCGTGTGCTTAAACTAGGGGTTATCAAAGAAGGGTTGATCCAGGTGCTTTCAATTTATTTAGCCGAGTGTACGTGATTAACCAATTTCCTTTTTACAATAGGAGTTCAGAACAACAAACAAGTCATTTAAAATCACCATGGGTTCATTAGTGAACAGAGAAAGACCACCAACGGCCATGATTTTCAGTAGGAGTAATCCCACACAATTCAGCAAGATGATCATAACATAAAGCAGCATCAACGATCACATACCCTCATTCATTCATTATAGAATCCGTTCATTTTCTTTATTTAGGTCTGGTTTATCCAATTCTACAGAATCAAAAGCACTCCCACCCCGCTTGATATAAAAAAATGGAGAGACGAAGGAGAAATTCCCTACCTGTTGATCAACGATCGATGCTAAGGTCGGGCGCAGAACATCAAGGATAGTGATGCGGCTTGTCCGAACAAAAAGCGGCTTGTGAAAGGGTTTCTAGCACAGGGTTATCGAGAAAAGAACCTAAGAGTACCCTTTTTCGTTTTTAAAGGCAGGGACGGTTGAGATAAGAACACGAAACCGCATAAGGAGCGGGGGTCGTGGGTTGACCACACAATTGAGACACCCCACACGTCATTAGTGGGTCCTCGTGGTTTAAATCGACACACTCCAGGTTAATTCCTTAAATATTTAATTAAGAGTCATGTATGGGCATTACTGGGCTTTAAAACAACTTAATGATGTAAAAATAGTGTTTTTAAACCCTAATTCGCGCAAAGAGAGTGATACTGGGAATACCATATGGGGGTAGGTGAGAGCCACCGGTAGTTGAGAGCTACCGATGGCTGACAGGCACCGGTAGACCGAGCGACCGGTAGGCTCCAGTGACCGGTAGACCGAGCTACCGGTACGCTGCAGTGACCGGTAGACCGAGCTACCGCTAGGCTGCAGCCACCGGTAGACCGAGCTACCGGTACGCTACAACTACCGGTAGACCGAGCTATTGGTAGACCGAGCTACCAGTGGACAGAGCTACTGGTAGGCTGCGGCTACCGGTAGACCGAGCTACCTGTAGACCTTCTACCGGTAGGCTAAGGCTACCTGTAGGCCTAACGTTAGGCCAATCTTCACCGAGATTCCCAAAACAGAAAACCCAACACAAGATTTTCTGAAAGTAATGGACCGCAAAAACCAGGGCCATTACATCAAATACGTCTTAAATGATTCCCATCCTCAAGAATCAAAACAACCCATAAGGAAAGAGAGGGTCCGAAAACCACCTCAAAAGATACCTCTTAGGAGTGAACCTAATTGTTAACTAAGAACAGATTCCTCTTAAGAACCAAACAACATACCATGTCAAACTGCCCAACCACATGGGTTGTGGAGTCTCCTCCCCCATGTCAAGATACTATTCGTTTTGGGCGGCACTGACTCGCCCGCACATGTTTAATCGTATCCACCTTAATCTGTCTTGATTAAGGATAGGATCCTCCCCTCCCCATAGCCAGGTCTTTTCATACACATTCAGAGGAAAGAAAACTAGTATATCATAGCCAACATGGTAAAATGATCCACAATAATAGTTATAAACTGAACAGTACTAGACTCAAAACTACTCTAGGTACTGGGCTCACATCTGTGCTTCCCTCTCCCACATACTCTCTTCAAGCCTACCATGTCTTCATAACACACGAACCAAGGAAATGGTTCGCCCATGAAGAACCTTCTCCTTGCGATCCTGGATCATCAGGGGTCTTTCCACAAAAGTCACGTCATCCTCGATGTCTAGATCCCCCCAATCAAGGATTTGTGAATCGTCGTGCAGGTAACGACGAAGCTTGGACACATGGAATACGTCATGTATCCTCAGTAGCGGCGGTGGGAGCGCTAGCTGATAATCTACTTCACCGACATGCCGCAACACTTCGAAGGGTCCGATAAACCTCGGAGAAATCTTACCCCCTTTTCCAAACCTCCGTTGTCCACGCCGAGGGGAGACCTTCAAGAACCCGTGGTCTCCAACATCAAACTCCAAGGCGCTCCTCCTAGTATCAGCATATGAATTCTGTCGGTCCTGGGCCACCTTCATCCTTTCCCATATGAGATGAACTTTCTCTGTCGTGCCCTGCACCACCTCCGAGCCAAGGATGCCCGCCTCTCCAACTTCGGTCCAACACACAGGTGAGAGGCATGGTCTCCCGTACAAGGCTTCAAATGGGGCCATACCAATGGTAGAGTGATAGCTATTATTGTAAGCAAACTCTACCAGAGGCAGGTATCACACCCATGATCTTCTTGAGTCCAGAACACACGCCCCCAACATATCCTCCAAGGTCTGGATGGTGTGCTTTGTCTATCCATCTATCTGGGGATGGAAAGTAGTTTTAATCCACAACTGGGTGCCAAAAGCACGCTTCAATCCTCTCCAGACTCCTGAGGTAATCCTTTAATCCCTATCGGAGACTATAGACCTCTAAACTCCATGCAATCTCACCACCTCATCCACGTACTTTCACGCCAAAGCATCCACTACACTCGACTCCCTGATCGCCAGAATGTGAGCCGATTTCATCAACCGGTCCACTACCACCCAGATGGAGTCGTATCCCCCTTATACCTTGGGTAGTCCTGTAAATAAATCCATCTAGATGTCGTCCCACTTCCACTCCAGGACATTTAGATACTATAGTAGGCCGGCTGGAACTCGGTGTTCAGCCATCACCTGCTGGCACACAAAGCACTTGGCCACAAACTCTGCCACTACTCGCATAACTCCGGGCCACCAAAACTGTTTCTTCATTCCCTGGTACTTCTAGGAAACTCTTGGGTGTACCGACAGGGGTGAGTTGTAGAACACACTGAGAACCTTTCCGCGCATCACTTCTGGAACAAAATTCCTTCCCTGGAAAAGCATCTGGTTCTGACCATCCTCTGTCCACCCTTCTGGAGCATTTCTCTAGTCAACTTGGTCACGCATCACTTCGCACTCTGGGTCTCCCCACTGAGACTCCTCCACTTTCTGCAACAGAGAAGACTGCAATGTCATCTGATACAGGCAACCTCTACCTCTATCCCTCCATGCATCCATGTGTAAGGCAGCCAACTCCTCCATCGCCTTCCAAGCGTTTTCCAACTCCCGGACCTCATCTTTCTGCGTCCTTATACTCAAGGAATCGACCATTAATTCATCTTCCCTGAATTGTAGGAAACCTCAAAGTCGTAATCCTGGAGGAAATCCATCCACCTTCGCTGCCGCAAGTTGAGGTCTCGCTGGGAGAAGATATAACTCAAGCTTTTGTGATCTGTGAAGACCACAAAGCATTCTCCGATGAGGTAGTGCCGCCACAACTTTAGTGAAAAACCGACCGCTGTAAGATCCAGGTTGTGGGTGGCATAATTACGCTCGTGGGGGCATAGCTGCCTAGACCTATAAGAGATAACCCCTTATCACTAAATCAACACACATCCCAGACCCTGTCCGGAAGCATCATAGAACACCTCATATGCCACCCATTCTTCTGGTAATCTGAGCACTAGGGCACTAACCAACTTCTCCTTCAGATAGCTGAAGGCTGACTCGCACTTCTCACTCCACATGAAAACTAATTCTTTCTTGGTCAGGGATGTCAAAGGGGCTACAACTCAGGAGAAGTTGGGTACGAACCTCCGATTGTAACCCGCTAGCCCGAGGAAACTACGAACCTATGTCGCATTCTTGGGTGCTACCCAAGAAAAAACTGCCTCAAACATTGATGGGTCCACCGCTACCCCCAGCTCGGACACCACGTGCCTGAAGAAGTGCACTTCTCATGTCCTGAATTTGAATTTCGACAACTTCCCATAGAGCTGATGCTGTCGGAGGACCTCAAAAACCGTCATCAGGTTCCCTGCATGGTCCTCCTCTGATCTTGAATAGATCAGCATATCATCGATGAACATAACCACAAACTGATCCAGGTACTCCCAGAAGCTGGAGTTCATAAGCCTCATGAACACAGCCAGGGCGTTCGTAACACCAAAAGGCGTGACTACAAACTCGAAGTGTCCATATCTGCACATGAAAGCCATATTTGGGATTTCACTCTCCTTCACTCTCAGTGGGTGGTACCCAGACCATAGGTCGATCATTGAGAACTCTCCTGCCCCTTTCAGTTGGTCGAAAAGGTCGTCAATCCTCGGAAGAGGGTAGCGATTCTTGATCATCAGCTGATTCAGCCTCTTGTAGTCTATGCACAACCTGAGACCACCATCTTCCTTCATTACGAACAAGACTATATCACACCACGGTGACGCACTCGGTCGAACATAACCCCTCTTCATCAGATCGTCAATATGAATCTGCAACTCCCGTAGCTCTGAAGGTGCCATCCAGTAAAGAGCCATCGAAATCGGATGAGCACCGAGCTATTGGCCTATCCAAAACTCAATATAACATCGAGGAGGTAGAGTCATCACCTACTCAGGAAAGACATCCATAAACTCACGGACGATCTCTAGCACCTCCACCATCTCAGCATCTACTGAATCCACTGATAGCTCAGCTAACAAGGAGAGGAGGGGTTCCTCTCGCCTGCTGTCCTTCTGACTGCTCCACTCGCTAGTGAAGGTAACACGCCGGCTGCCCAAGTCTAAGAACACAACCCTTCCATGGAAGCATTCGATGATGTAACACACAGAGAATAGCCAGTAAATGCCTAGAATGACATTGTATGGTTGTATCTGTAGCAGAAGAAGATCCCTAACAGACTGATGTGGCCCTATCATCAGTCTGCATCCTTGACAAACAAATAACAAGTCGGTCTGACCTCCGACTGGTGTGCTTAGAACTAGGGGAAATGGAAGTCTCTCGGAATCTAGACCAATGTCACGACCATGAATGGGTGCAAAAAAGTAGTGCGAAGCTCCGGTATTGATCAAGGCTAAAGCAAGGGTACTGAACAAACTGATCGTACCTCAAGCAACCTCCGGCCCTGCTGTAACTGCCACCTCCATGGTGTGTAGCTGTCCAAACCCAGCTCCTCTTCCCCTCAGCTATAGGCTACCTCCCAGACCACGCCCCGGTCAAGGTCCCTTAGGAGCTCCCTAAGGTCGACCTCCTCCTCCTATGTCTGCCCTTGGAGGAGCGGTAGCTCGCTGTCCTTACTGCTGTTGCTGGAAAGGCATAGGTGGAAGCTGCTGCTGGGGAGGGTGCTGGGGCTGTCCACCACCGCCGTACTATACTCGGTCCAGGCACTGACTCTGGTGGTGTCCATGGCTCCCATAGACGAAGCATCGCAGTCCCGGGCCTAAAGGAAAAGGGTGAGGATGAGGGGATAGAAACTGAAACTGTTGTGGCCTGCCCCCTACTGGTCGGAACCTGGAGGGTCCTGACGCTGGAGGCCTGGTACTGATGGCCTTCCCCTTCGATGGTCCTAGCTAGATCCCCTCTCATGACACACCTCCTAGAGCATGCATTCTCTCCACCACTTCGACCTTCTTCTGGACCTCCATGTATGTCAGCAGGGTAAAGGGGATAACAACATACTGGAGGGAGGGTCGGAGCGCCTCCTCTAAACGCCTTTCCTGAGACTCATCATCGGGAAAGTGGTCTAGAGAAAAACGTAGGAGGTCCTTGAACATGATTCCTAGCTCCCTCAGTGACATACACCCCTGCTGGAGGGAGAGTAGCTCCTGTCTCTTTTCTGCCTTCATCGTCGAGGAGAGTAATTCTCCCCAGAACCCCCTCTCGAAATCATCTCATGTCACCTCAGCCTCTATCCTCTCCCCCAAGTAAAGCCTCCACCACTGACGTGCCGCTACCCACATCTGGATGACGGCCAGAGGAACCTGGTACTAGATCGGAGCCCGGATCAAGCCGAAGGCTATCACCAGCTCTTCTAGCCAGCCCTCCGTCTTCATATCAGAGGTGCTGCCCTCATACTTCTCGAGGGTCTGTCGCTGGAAGGCCCGAAGTGTCTTCTACCATTGTTCGTCCTCCTCCTCACATTCAGATCTCTGCCGATCGGCCAAGGTAGTTTCTGGGGCCTCGACCGCCCGCCCCAAACGTGGTCGCCTTCTAGGTACCATAGCTGCAGGGTAAACAAGGAATGCCTAAGCCCAAGTACTGCATAATCTTGTTATTAATACTTCTTAAACATTTTATTTATTCTTAATTACCAAGAAACACCATAAACATGAGAACACAAGTCATTATGATGCATGTACCTTTCCTAGGGTCTCTACCCTGCAATCAGCTTGGCCTCACCAGGTCGTTCGGTAGGTCCAGAGTCCTTGCATCGGATCACTGGCGGCCCTAAAATTCCTTTTCCTAGCCAGTCTTCCCTGGCCTATTTCACACACCAAGTTCACCCAACACTATTTCCCTACCATCCCATGCAATCCTCACTGTGCCTAACTCCAAACTCCATCCTATCTCTCAACCATCTCCTCTAAGACCATTCTGTCACGACCCGCCTTCACCAAAAGGAGGGAAGGGTCTGCAGATTTCCATGCCCTTCCTTCTTTGAGTTGAATGAGAGATAATGACCCCCCAAAACCAACCCTCAATAGGTCCTGGAGTGGCGACTAGCACCAAGGGTATAGAAACACACACTAAATGGAAGGCATTACCATTTTTGTTTTATAGGATCAGGAGATAAGATTGTAAGTCCCAACAACACCAAAAGCAGAAAGTAAAGTAAAGCCAAAAGTTAACCATTCCCAATGCAATTTAAAAAAGTAAAAACCACGAAAAATAAAAAGTGACTACAAGGGTAAAGTACCAATGAAAGAAAAAAACAGCAACTGCAACTGCCCCAAGGTTCCAAGCTAGTATGGTCCCGCGCGATCCCCAAAGTCCTCCTAGAGACCTGAAAGCAGTTTTACATATGTAGGGTGAGCATACAAGTATAATCAGTAGGGAAATCCTAAGACTCTCATGCACAAGTGGGGGAACGTACTAATGTTCCGTGAGAAGCAGACAACCAACACTATCAAGGAGTTCACCCATCCCACTCACCGGCTACACTCCCAAAATAATGCAACTCATGTAATATATATAATAATAGAACATCGATGTTTGGGTACCCTGTGCCACTTTCACATTGGTTATTGAAGAAATCCTTCGCATCGGACCAATCCCGCCATTCTCACCGCAGTCCCACTGCCAAACCCACCCGCACACACCTGGGCCACAACCGCATGCAGTCCCACTGCTGAATCTAGCCTGCAAACACCTGGGCCACAACTGTCAAACGTAACAACTCCTGCAAACACCTAGGCTAGAACAACCACTGCCACGCCCGAAGACCCCTGGGTTAGAAGATCCTCTGCCACGCCCGAAGACACCTGGGCCTCATCCCGAAGACACATGGGAAACCACCTGCCCCCACACACCTGGGCCAACCACCACACTACCCTGCGTGAAAATTCTTGGTCTAATAATGGACCTCAGTCCATCACAGCGTGCCTGAAGATAATTGGGCTATCCGGGAAAAGGAGCAGAAAACGAGCTAATAACCAACCACTAATAATAGTGTTGGAAAAAACACCCTCCCCCATGAAATGGGGGTGTTCGGCACTAAGTGATCAACTTGAATGGGGTGCGAATAAGAAAAACAAAACTAAAAGTGTAAATATAGGTAACAATCACTCTCCCAAGTTTAGGTTTTTCTTCAGCCATCCTAAAGAACACAGATAGCACTGAAGTCCGAGTCACAACTCTCGCTAACAAAACCCATTTGTCCCATTGTTTTCATGTTCAGTAATGATCTCTAATTAAGTTCTACACATACATGGGAAACTAACACCATAAGCACAAACTAAGGAAAAAAATCCTGCCAAACGTCAATTTAAACATTCACACCTGGTTCCCTTGTAATGTCACAACAACAAAGGGATAAGTGAGATCCCTCAAATTACAACACCAAATAAACCCACTCGAGACACTACCCCGTGTCCCCCAAAATGGATTCTCATCAATAGGGGATCCCACCCCAATTCGTGATGTAAACCAGGTAAACTCCAGGTATTAAGAATCACAACCACTGAATCCATAACAATAGGGGATCCGATCCCCAATTTCACAACCACTAAGAGTATAAAAACAGGGTATCACATCCCCTCCCACATCTCCAATAATCGGCTTGTAAAAGAAAACAACCAAACCACTACCACCAACACAAAGCAGGGCCATGCCGATGTTTTCAGATTTATAAGATTTAACACACTCCATGATTTCAATTTCTGTGTGCTTAAACCATGGGTTATCATAGATGGGTTTATCATGGTGCTTTCAATTTATTTAGTCGGGTGTATGTGATTAACCAATTTCTTTTTTACAGTAGGAGTTTACAACCACAAACAAGCCATTTAAAACAACAGCAGAGATTCATTAGTGAAAAGATAAATACCACCAATGACCATGATTTTCAGTAGGCATAATCCCACACAATTCAGAAAGATGATAATAACATAAAACAGCATCAACAATCACAGCTCCTCCTTCTTTCATTATAGAATCTGTTCATTATCTTTATTTAGGTCTGGTTTATCCAATTCTACAGAATCAAAAGAATTCCCACCCCACATGATACACAAAATGGGAGAGATGAAGGAGAAATTCCCTACTTGTTGATCAACGATCGATGCTAAGGCAGGGCACGAAACTTCACGGATAGCGATGCTGCTCGTCCGAACGAAAAACAGCTCCATAAAGGGTTTCTAGCATGGGGTGATCGAGAAGAGAACCTAAGAGTACCCTTTTTCATTTTTAAAGGTAGGGACAGTTGAGATAAGAACGTGGAACCGCATAAGGAGCGGGGGTCGTGGGTTGACCATGCAGTTGAGACACCCCACATGTCATTAGTGGGTCCCCGCGGTTTAAACCGACACATTCCAAGTTAATTCCTTAAATATTTAATTAAGCATCATGTATGGGCATTATTGGGATTTAAAACAACATAAAGGGGTAAAAATAGGGTTTTTAATCCCTAATTCGCTCAAAGAGAGCGATACTGGGAAAACCCCATGCGGGTAGGTGAGAGACACCGGTAGACCGAGCTATCGGTAGGCTGCAACCACCGGTAGACCGAGCAACTGGTAAGCTGCAGCCACAAGTAGCTGCTGCTACCGGTGAACCGAGATACCGGTGGACAGAGCCACTGGTAGGTTGTGGCTTCCAGTAGACCGACCTACCGGTAGGCCTGCTACCGGTAGGCTAACGCTACTGGTAGGACTACCGTTAGGCCAATCATCACCGAGATTCCCAGAACGGAAAAAACAACATGATATTTTCATAAAGTAATGGACCCCAAAACCCCGGGCCATTACAATGTAACCAACTAGGATACGGTACATCATACATGTAATTCCAACCACTATGTCACATGTTAGATAACATAGGGAAATTCTCCAAGTTTTCAATTGGGTCCTGGAATTCCATGGACGACCATCCCACCATTGATATGGAATTCATTTTCCATACCCTTGGAGTTAAAAAAGTGATTTCCATCCTCTAAAAATATGGGATTCACATGGGCACCAACAGAATCATTCTGGCCCACCCAAAATGAGGGAGTGTAGAGTCCTTTTGATATCCCACACCATTATTCATAGGTTTGAAATCATGGATCATCCATTCATGAACACAACTATGATTTGGAACATCATTCATGTCCATTAAAAACCATTACATTATCAATAATTCTATCATTATTAAAAAATTTATAAAATTTCAATATCTTTAGTCATCCATCATTTACCATTAAACTTATATTCATTTTAACCAAATGTGTCTTTTCAAGGTCTATCCCCATTTACAAAATTTCATAATCAACTATTTAATCCAATATTAATGGATCAAACTTGTTATATTTACTTATAAAATATAACGTTTTAATATTCCCATAACATTCATTTCATGAAAAAATTATTAACACACTTTGAGAGGCACAACACAACCACACTATTTATTAAAAAATTTCAAAACTAGCCTTCAATAAGGGGCCATATCTTGAACCCTAAAATAATACAATCACACACCCAATTCAAATATCCATTTTAAATATAATAAGGATCCCATTTTTCAATACACTTTGAGGTAAAAAAATTCTCCAAAATTGTAACCCACAATCAAAAAATTGTTTTCTATCATCGAAAACCATTGCTGGATACAAAAATAAAAGACACATCATTTAAACCATTTAAAAATCTTACCTTGATAATACAATTATATGATATATAAAATTTTCAATTATCACATTTACTATGGACATAGATAAATTAATAATTAAAACCAATTAAATATCTTAATTACCCTATCCCAACTTTTAATAATACTTTTAACTAATTTTAAGGGTTTGGCATACCCCATGTGTTTAGATAGATCTGATTACATATCATCAACTGATTCAATAGGGCCCATGATGGGTCTCACACCACAAATTATATCATAAATTACGTTGCATATCCAAATACATAAATTTTTACAAGGTAATCACTTGTAAAAATTACATAAGAATATCAAAACATCCAGACTATGAGAAAATGATTGTAAACCTCCTAGCTCATGATTGTTGGTGATTACATTCCTAAATGCTACCCTTGACTCAAGCTAAACTAGAATAAAGAACTAATATGAACTGAACATTAGAAAAAAGGGGGTTAGAACATCCCAAATATAGGAAAACCCACACCATGTATTTTCTAGAAAAAGGAAAAAAATTGTATCTAAGACATACATGGAGCATCAATTCATAATAAAAAGGAATCCAAATTCCAAAATATCATGGTAGAATCATCCATGGAGGAGAGAGGCAATCCTTGTTCACTACCCTTTCTGTAGGGGGTTTAATGGGAGATAAAATAAAGGGATAAATAAATAAGATTCATAGGAAAAATTAGTAAATTCCACTTTTTAATGAGGTACATAGTTGGTCAGCATATTTTTCTAGCCACGAACATGTTTTGAAAAATATTGATGTTTCCATGCGGTCACCACTATTTGAGGGGAGTTGAAGACAAACTGTCCCCTAGTCCACCCTGTAGGTTTTACCTAACACGGAATACTCTTTAAAAAGATTCATGTTAATGACACACATATACTATTAATTGTTCTTTAACTATGCTCTTAGTAGATATTGGCATCTTTCCATTCATTTCTATATCCCAAACCCTTGAGAGACACGAGAGACTTATCATACCCCTAGGAAATATTACATTAATCAATATCAGAACTATGTTGATATTTTTATTATGTTTTATATCTTATTGTTTTGATACTAGATAAAAACATCTCTCACACATTACATTTGAAAAAATAAAACACATCTTAAATATCATTTAGAACAATAATATTCCATCCAACATATCCTTAAAAAGTTTTTAGAGATATTATTTTAGTTCCCTCGATAATTGGAAAAGATATAGCCTCAACAATCATTAAGGTATAATGAAAATGAAAATATATGATAGAAAAAATAAGGCATGATTAATATGGTATGAATAAATAATAATAAAATATTCTATATAAATAATAACAGGAGCATGATAAGTATCTATTGATGGAAGACAAACATAATTAAAAACCTTTAAAATAACAACTGATTGAAAATTAAATTTTTTTATTATCATAAAACCTCATTAAGGGAGAGGGGAACCCAAAATAACATCAATGACTTAAAACATTCAAACATGCCCCCACATTCCAAGGCACAAGGATAAGAACAACCAAATTCAATACAGAGGTAACCCCTCCCCAGAATCAATCACGATAAGACCAGCTATCACTTCAGTGTGGTAATGTATAATAATGGAAATATAAATATTAAAATAAAGGAATTATTCCAAGACATCATATAAAAATACGTTTAATGCATATCCAAAATGCCTGAGCTATTTTGTCCCATGAGACCTACCAATACATAGAGAGGAAATATAATCCATGGCCCCTCCCATAACTGAATTAGTATAACGAATTAATCATATTAAAGGAATGAATAAAATATAAAATAAATAATCAACATTTATTAGTCATCAATAAACATATATAATGAAATAACATGTGAATGGAATGTCAATATTTTCCCAATCAAGAAATAAAATAACATTCTTGGTAACAACCCTTAAACTAACAACATATATAGTAATGGTTATATAGTTAATTATATATAACAATAAAAAATATATTAATAATTAAATTGTTATAAAATATATCCAATATATTAATGAATATAAAGGAGGAAAAAATCAAGAGATAAAATACGTTTCATAGATAATATAATCTCATCGAATAGAATGAATAGATCAGGACCCTTATGAACAATGTACAAAAACATCAATAAATATAAATTAATCTACTGTTTTTAAACTAGAATTCACATTTGATGATATTTTTATTTTATAGTTTTATAGATTCATGAATATATTTTAAAATATAAGCACATACATTAAAAGTGGACATATAATCTCAGTATCCATTTTTTTCTACCAAAGGAAACCCCTTTAAAATAAAAGATTATTTCTTTTCAAGACACATCTTCAAATATTTAATCATGAAATATCATTTTCACTTACCAATATTAATACCTCTGAAAATCATTTAAAATCATGGGATGAGAAAAAAAATATGAGAAGGGGACATAAAAATTTAATGAATCCATTAGTACATGAATTCTAATAAACCAAATAAATCATTTTCACAAAGTTATAAATTTCACTGATAATGCATAATATCTTTATCTTACCACACAAAAAATAAATTTATAATAATAATCCTTATTAAAAATAAATCATAAAAGTATCTTTTGGCATAAAATCCATATCATGCATACATTTAATGTAGATACCATGACTACTAAAGTAGTGACCTTCACAACTACATTTGGAATACCCATGATAGTATATTCCATTAATCACTTAAAAGAAACCCTAATTAATAACATCACCTCTTTATACAATGCATTTGTGTGTTTTCACCAGATCACCCACCCTTGGTTTATCAAAGAACCACCCATACTCATGAAATATTCCCAAGAACCATAACACAATCATAACACAGAAAACAACAATAAAGGAAAAATTATCCTTATTGAAATCAAATTTCATGTTTTCAAATATTGAAACTCATAAATGAAAATAAATATTTTTAAAATAAAATTGAAATGTTGTGAATGAATAATTGAAATATAAATGTGAATTTAAATAAATAAATTCTTGACATGTATTATATATTAAAAACATCACTTTTATACATTGTAAAAAACATATAAAGAGTATCATTAAAAGAGGGTTTTAAAATAATGTCCCATAAAAATAACATATCATTAGTCAAGGAATAAATAATATGTATACACTTAAATACAAATAATACAAGTGAAAAATCAACATAATATAATCAAAATACATTTCACACATAACATTGGAATAAATTAATAAATAGAAAAATAATTTTAACTCAATGAAAGAAAATTGATTTAATAAATCCCTTATCAAAACCAATTTCAGAAATAAATTAACTAGAAAATTGAAAAATGGATTTATTTTTATTTTTAAAAAAATTGAGGATTATAGATTTAGACATCTATAAAATAATTTTCATGACATTGGTGATGTTCTTGTCTCCATATATGTTAGAAAAAAGAACATTCATTTTATCATTTTTAAAGACTGTAAAACATTCCATATAGAAAACATAAAGAGATTACCTTTTTAAAACCCTTCAATAAAAATAAAAATTTAAATAAAATTTCCATTAAATTAATCTTATATTCAAATAAATAATATGTAAAATAATATCATGAATAATTACATGGCGAATAAGATTACAAAATAAAATCTATAAAAATTCAAGGTGTCTCATTCCACTTTGAACATTTAAATCATAATCTCCATAAAATATTACATTTAGAAAAATACAAGTAGAAAGTGTATATATAAAATATTTATATTAAAGGTCATAATGTCTTTATATCTACCTTATAAAATAATAATGTTGTGTATTATCACAAAAGTTCTCAATGAAAGGAGACTGAGATGAAATCCCTTACCTTGAGACCAAATCATCACGTACAATCCATATATTCAAGAATAAAAAAACATTGGTTAATATTTTAATTAATTTATAGAATTTTTAATTTATACTATCTATTTTATATCTATTATTACCATTTTATAACAATTACAAAATTTTCTAAATTCACATCCAATGTTTTGACGATATTCATTTTATGAGTCCAAAATGACTTTGGTAAGTCAAATATGGTCAAATATGACATTATTAAATAAAATCCAAAATAATACTAATTATTTAATAATTAGTATTATAAACCAATCAGATTTTAAATCCATTCATTAAATATATTTATGAAAAAAAACTACATTAAATTCATGAAGACGGTAAGTCGTACTTATGCATAAGTAACATTATCATTTTTCAATAATAATTATGGAAAGAAGGTAAGTATTAGGATATCATAAAATAATGACCATAATATCATTAATATATAATTAATAATTTAAATATACTTATATATATATTTCTTGTTATGTGGTAATGAGAAATTAATTAAATCACTTCATGGAGGTGATAGTTCACATATACGCATGAATGACATTATCATTTTCATTTATAGGGAATGGTAAGAATATAAATGAGATACTATCTCTTTATAATGATATATATGAATTTAATTTATTATATAATGTTAAATAACATCATTATTAACAGTCTTGAGAGAATGTTATGAAAAATGAATTATATCAGTTCGTGGAGGTGATAGTTCAAAAGTACGTACGAAAGTATAATCCTTCTTCTATTTGACGAAAATTAACATGGATTTAGGTTATTATATTAACATAATAAAAAATAACTATATTTAGGATACTCTATCTGTTATTTCAACATGTTTTTAGATTATTATAAGGTAGAGGAAGATGAAACAAAAAAACACTTAATTGAAAATGAAATATTTCATCAGGTTAACTCCTTTGATAAAATAAGATCTGTTTCATTATGGAGGGATCCTAGAAATTAATACTATTTGTTATTGTCCAAACTAAATAGGTTATGATTTTTCATGAAATAGTAGACAGAGTTCCAATTTATATGATAGGGCTGGGGAAGTCTTGGAAATCTTTTAAATATAAAATTAATATACAATAATTTTCTATTAGAAATGGTTCCTAAGATATTTATATAGATTATATGATTATTTTTGGAATGATAAATTTCATAAAACTAATATTGGTTATGTGTTGACCATTTATTAATCCTTATCATTTTAACCCTTATTTAACCATTTTAACTCTTAACATTATATCATGTAATTTACAGTTTAAGTGTTAATATAATAACTATAAAGTGAAAAAATACCACTGAATGAGTCATTTAATAAATTTTATGACTTATCATAGTACTTATGACAGAGTTGCGATTTTTTTTAATTTTATAAAATTCTATAACATTTTATTGTTTTTAATATAAATATTATCCATTTTGACAGTATTTATTACTTGAAATTTTAAAAATATCAGAATTGATATATAAATTCAAACCAATAACTATAATAAATCACTAAAATATAAATAAAATAAATAAAATTCATCTATAACATTAATTATGTTACACTACATGATTTTACAGTATGTCACATTTTAAATTTCTCTTCTTCGATAGTGTATATTACACCAAACACTGAGCTTAAACAAATGATTAAATATTATTGTGATAGTTATCACTGAGTACTTGTAATGGAGAGAATTAAATGAATTATTTAAATAAGGAATATATTTATAAAATATATTAAAAATGAAATTATTGGTTTACAATTAATTAGAAAGGAAAAAAAATCAATTCAACATTAGTGATACATTTTAATAAAAACCATTTTTTATGACCACAACTATATTTTATAATAATATATATATTAACTTTTAAGGAAATATATTAACGAAAAATTTATTTATCTTATTCAATAGAATGTTTTTAAATTCAACTAATATGTTTGAGAGTCTTAATGTATGAATGGATCCAATTCTACGTATAAAAGACTTAGTTTTCTAACGATAGTTTCTCCTGATATTAATGACGCACTCATTTGAAAAATAAATTTTTACACTATAATAAATACTATGGAAATTAATAAAATTAATTTTTAAAATAATTTTGTCAAATATATTATAGGATGATTTTTTTTTATTTTCAGGAATATATTAATTTTCTAGTGAATAGTGAAAATCCAAATTTTTATAAAACATTCATTTTTTGTTATATTAATTGTCTATTTATGATTTTAATAGTAAACTACACTATGAATATATACATAATATTTATTTATCTTATTAATGAAAATATAATAAAGATATATCATGGAATAAGTAAATAATTTTTTTTAAATGATAAATTAAGTATGGGTATTTTTATGAAACATAAGTATTTATTTACAATTTCATTGTTAATATAATGATTTAAAGAAAAAAATTATTTTCATAAAGTAGATTAATAAATTAATATTATGTTTTATTATGATTATAAGATAATTTAATGAGACCTGAATATTTTTTTCATAGTCCCATAAAAACATTTAAAATATTAGAATCAGTTTTTTCGAGTAAATAGTGATTTTATATAAAAATTAAACTTATAGTAATTATAAAATTATTTTCATAATGTTGATTTCATTTTAAAATTCTAAACATCAAAAAATGAATAGGGTGAATTTTTACTATTTTTCTAAAATATCTGATTTTTTTAGTGAATAGTAAAATATGGTAGAAATACATTATAAGTGAAATACACAATCCCTTCAGTAATTTATGAGGTAATAACCATAATATCAAACAAAACATAATTATTTTAATTTAATTAGTGATAATTTTTAAACTATTAATAGTCTTGAGGTATAACAATCAACTAATGAATAAAATAATGAGAAAACACCCATTTCCTCCACTATAAATGTCACCCCTCACAACCTATTCTACTAACACATCATAATAATTAGAGATTATCCAATTAATACTCAATAATCTCCAAAAAAATCTTACCCAAATCCTGGAGCCTTTGGTCTCATTAAAATACAAAACTAAATCCCCAAAAGGAGGTTCTCTAGGAGTAGAATTTCAAGATGCAAAATCCTCTTGTTTTCGCTTATTTTCTTTTCAATTTCATTTATTATCTTATCCTTTTATTAACATATCTACAAAAACATTCATGGAATATCTAGTATATTATATATAATATAATTTTATTATTTTAAAAGAAAAATTTAACATATATTCTCTTCCCATATTCCCCTTTTTATTCAAAAAATGAAAACATCATCTCTGAGGTGTTGATTTACCGCCTTCATGGATGACATGTTTTTATTTTTCAATCATACCATCAATGATGGTAATAAAACCAATTTATGGATTAAATATTCATTAATATGTGTAAAAAACTTATTTATAGTTCATGAGTCAGAATATATACATAATATTAATTATTAACACAAAACTATAGTTTGATGATCGAAACAACACCAAAATAATCCAAACAGATATCATTAACAATTTATCTAATGATTCGTCCTCATAATGAATTAACTATATAACCATTTAATTTTATATAAAATCATTAATTAAATTTATTATAAAATATATAAATATATAATAATTTTAGAATATTTTTGATACATATATACAAGTAACCCGATCATGAAAACACAAGAAATAGAAGACCCAGGGAAGAAAAATTTTATTTTGTAACTCATCAGAAATTCCATAAATGAACTTAATTAAATAAAAATAAATAAAATAATTTTTTAAAAGGTAATTAATTAATTAATTAATATATTTAATCTGATTATCCATGTCATGAACCCCTCCCCAGAAAGAGTACCCCTCTTGGGTCGGAAAAGTGAGAAGGGAGACAGTGACCCTCGAGTCCCACCGCTAGTAGGACCCGAGTTGGAGACTAGCACCGAGGGTATAGTGAACACAAAAATGGGAGGCATTACCCTCTAATAGAACACATACGGAAGAGAAAGATAAGATAAACACCAACCAACTCCAACTCAACCAGTAAGATGAATGAAAACCCAAGTACACATATGAAATGTCATGAAAAATCACTACAACTGGAATGGGAAAAACTACAAGTACCCAAAAAGGATGTAAAACAGAAGAAACCACATATCCCGAACAAATCCTGTAACTGCAAGCTAGTAGAAACCAGCTTTACCTTCAACCTTCTCCAAGTGACTTGAAAAATAGTTTATATATACAAATGGTGAGTATAACAGTATACTCAGTAGGATCCTCCCAGAAGCCTATCGTGAAAAAGTAATGAAAGCATGTTAAAGAACAGTGAACAAAAATTTAAACTAACTTGTCACTTAAAAATGCATACTATGTTCCCAACGTCACCATGGTTGCTCTCACCAAGTAACTCATACAAGAGTATAAAATATAAAAAAGAATATCAAGGGTAACCCGATACTAGTTCCCCACTGGTTTTCCGCTTTTCCCCAACGTCACACATCCTAAGAATATCTCTATAAATGGGAATTATCGTAGTCACCTGGGCGAAGCACCAAAACATGTGCCACATGCAACAAAAAAACCACTTCTACACGTGAAAGTAAGCAGGTAGTTTTTGGGAGCAACTACAGCTCACATAACGTGTATCATTCATCAGGTATTATACCTCAAGCCATTACAGCCTATACAAGTTACAACTATAGTAGTCCATAGGATACTATATCTAGAATATATGTGTGTGAAAAACCACAAGCCATCACATCCCTCTACACACATATATGGGGATAACTAACCATTGTTCCCACCAGGACATGTATCTACCAAGAGAAGAGAGTGAGGCCAAAGGGTATAGTCAGCCATCCATCCTCCCAGCAGAATGTTGGGGAAAACACCCCTTAGGGCTCAGAGTCCCCGGGGTGTCAGTTTCCCTTACTAAAAGAGTGGAGAATCATATAGAAACCCAAAAATTAAAGAATACAATATATCCCCCAACCACACTATGTGCATAACCTAGTCTTAGACTCAACTGCAGCTAACGTCTCTCAGACTCCGGGCTGCCACTTCTAGGACTAGGTATCGTATAAGAACACAACCATTTAAAAAAACATTATTTCCTTACATTATTCCATTTTTATCCGTTTAAATTTACTTTAATTAATTCTTCGAACATTAATTAACCATTTAAAATTCCACATTAAATTTCATTATCATCACACCCAAAGTCCATTATCCCTTTAAAAATTACAACCACATCAATATATTCCAGCAACTCTAACCCCAAGGTTTAACATCTTTCATTTAATTATTCATTACAGAATTACTTTATTATAGTCCCAGGCATTATAGAAAAACATTTTATGATAATAAACACAAGGGGGATCAACATAGTGAGTAGATGTACTACTCGTCGAGTCATTGCCGCCTACAGTAAGAGCATAGACCCATCCTCCATTGTGAAGCTAAACTTGAAAAGCATGTGGCATACCCCGCGCGTCTTCGCATATTTTGGAAGATGGGTAAGAAATAACAAATGCCTTGAGAAGTGGTGTAATGTAAAGTAGATAATTATACAATAAGAATCAGAAAGCATCCAATAATCACATCCACCCTGTTCCATCATCGCTGGCCTCCTCCTCGACTCCCAAATGCATAAACCGATGCATCTCTCCACTGTTGGCATCATATGCTGCCAAAAACAAAAGATCTCCCTTCCCCCACATATCACCACAGCCATCCTGGCTCATATCATAACATAAGTAGTAGAAAGACAAGCATCTTAATAATTAGACTCCTGGCCCTTTAACTAGCAAGAGGGTAACATAGAACCCTACAAGGAGATATATTTTATCGAAAATCTGGTTCTTTAATCCATCTTGGATCAAAATATTATTATTTTTAGATTACAAATTCAAGAAACCAAATTAGTATGATATCATAAAAAATTAAACATACTTACTGCACAAATTTTATTAGCATAAAAATAGAACAAGAACTAGATTCACGTGTATGCCTCTTTATCTTTACCCAAACAATTATCAATTAATCCCGGGTTACGTTCTTTACCAATTTACATCAAGAAAAAATAGCTAAACAAAGCATGCATAGTTATCACAATATGTAGCAAAACAAGAGGCAATAACATACGATCGATATCAATTTATTTATCCGGTTCGAATATTTATTATGTCAATTCCATTGTCATCTAGTGGGATAAAACATGCTAATGATACAGTTGCTCTTAGAACAATAGAGAATCAATGAATCCCTTGCCTCAAGTGCTTCTGGACAATCATTATACAAGAAAAGTCCCCACAATGGATCATAATCACCTCCTCTCGTGACAACTACATCTACCCAAGGATGCCACGGTACGACCACACCATCCAAAACACAAGAAAAATGCATTAGATTCATGGATATCACTTGATATAATATAGACAGGAGAAACATGAGATGATTAACCCAAATAAACCACGATAAAACATAACTTATTTTTATGAAGGATCGACCCTTTCTGCTTACACCAAAGAATGGGATGCACATGCAGTAAGAAGAACTATAAAGGGAAAAATCCACGGATTAAGGTTCGATCAGACTGCTCATATGGGAAGAAGGAATAGTTTTAGAGTCTCACACAAGGTAGAACAAGGAGGAAGAACATGGGCGATAAAGCATCCCTTTAGAAGACTTAATAGAGAATCAGTTTATGAGACTCTTTATTCTCCATTAAAAGTGGATCACATTAAACCACATGGTTTGACCATGTTAAAACATCTAGAGTGTATGGAATAAATTATATAGGAGTTATGGCCTTTGAATTAGCCTTAAGGTCCTTATAACAAGGCTTTAAATTCATTTTACATCAAAGGAAATGTGAAAGGGGTGAAACTATAGGAAGATGGAAGCATTGTTCACCCAACCTTTCTGGAAACATTAAACACCCAACCATTCTGGAAACACTGTCCACCCAACCATTCTGGAAACCCTGTATACCCTAAGGTCACTGATGTAACTATTCACATAAGGTCACTGATGTCACTGTTCATAGAAGGTCACTAATGTCCCTGTTCACAAAAGGTCACTGATGTCACTGTTCACAGAAGGTCACTGATGTCACTGTTCACGGAAGGTCACTAGTGTCACTGTTCACCTAAATGGAAAATTGGAAAAGTGTTGGGGATGAGTCACCATGTCCACCAGAACACCTCAAACACTAGCGTTTTGTTGATGAATGTGCCAGAGAGGTATGGGCCATTACATCAAATACTTCTCAAAAACCATCTCATCCTCAAGAATTCAAAACCAACCTAAAAGGGAACAGAAAAGAAGTCAGAACAACCTTCCACTGAGATACTTCTCAAAAGAGATCAATCCTCTAGACGAAACCAAATAATGCCTTATCATAAACAAGAATGGTTTATAACCACAAAGGGGACCTCATTAAATGAAAAGAGTTAAACATCAAACAACATTGGGTACTGATCACATATTTGTTACTCACAATCCAAGGTGCTCTCCTCCATGCTGTTGTGTCGCCACAAGCCACGAACCAAGGGGAATAGAACGCTCACGCAACACCTTATCCTTGTGGTCTCCGATCTCCACAGGCCGCTCCTCAAAGGTTGCATCATCATCAACGTCTATCTCTACCCAATCAATGATGTGAGAGTCATCATGAAGATAATCACGGAGCCGCGATACATGGAAAACATCATGTATATGGCTCATATGTGGGGAAAGTTCTACTCGATACGCTAAAGCACCCACACGAGCTAACACCTAAAAAGGCCCATCAAACCTGGGATAATGCTTACTCTCAAGACCAAACCTTCACTTCCCATGACGGGGAGTCACCTTCAGAAACATGTGATTCCCAACATCAAACTCTAAGGGTCTCCTCCGTAGATCGACATATGATTTATGATGATCTTTGGTTGCCTTGATCCCCTCACAAATCACTTGATCCATCACTGTTGTATTCTGCACTAGTTCTGGCCTGAGGCTTGCAGACTCTCTGACCCAGTCCAGCACACTGGAGAACGACAAGGCCGGCCATACAAGGTTTCAAACAGTGCAATACCGATGGTGGCGTGAAAACTGTTATTGTAAGTGAAATCTACCAAGGGTAAGTGCCTCATCCACAAATCTCCAAAATTCAAGACACAAGAGTGTAACATGTCTTCAAGAGTTTGGATAGTCTGCTCTGTCTGACCGTCCTTCTGAGGATGAAATGCAATGCTAAGGAATAACTGAGAAAAAAAAGCATATTAGAGACCTCTGCACACCCTGGAGGTAAAACAAGTATCTCGATCATAAATGATTGTCCTTGGGACTCCATGAAGTCTCACCACCTCCTCTAGATTCTTCTTTTACAAAATTACTCTATGCTCGACTCATTGATCACTATGAAGTGGGTAGATTTTGTTAAACAATCCACTACCACCCAAATAAAATCATGTCATCCCGGAGCTCAAGGAAAACCAGAAACAAAGTCAATTGATATTTCCACTCACTTTCACTGAGGAATCTCTATTGGCTAGAGCACACCACCAGGAACACAATGTTCAGCCTTCTCCTTTTGGAAGACCAAACATCTCGACACAAACTCTGAAACTGCACGCTTCAGCCTATGCCACCAAAACTGGATCTTCAAGGCTCGGTACATATTTTTCGCTCCAGAATGGACCCTTAAAAGAGAACTACAAAATTCTCTAAGAACCGTCTCACACATCACCAAAGGAACAAAAAGACTTACATGATACAACAATCGGTGTTGTTCATCCTCACACCACCCATCAGGGGCCTCGCCACAAACAACTCGGTCTCTCCAGACCTCCACATCTAGATCCCCCAATTTGGACTCTACCTCCTTATGCACCAGAGATGATCATACCATCTTCTGAAAAATATAACATATACCCCCAAAATCTCCCATATCAAGATTTATTGCTGATAGTTATTCCATTACTCTTCATGAATAACCGAATTCATGCACAACATCACTACATGAACTTTCGATTCAGCACATCTACTACAATATTCCCCTTTCCAGGTGTATATGATATCTCGATTTAATATTCCTATAATAACTCCATCCACTGACATTGTCATATGATCAAGACACTCTATGAGAAAACATACCTAAAACTCTTATGATCAGTGAAAACTACAAAGCACTCGCCAGTGAGGTAATGTCTCCACAACTTCAGAGAAGACACCACGGTTGCCAACTCAAGTTCATGGGTGGAATAGGTACACTCATGGGGATGCAACTGCCGAGACCCATAAGAAACAATTGATATCTGCAGCATCAAAACACAGCCTAAACCTATATGTGAATAATCACAGAAAACATCAAACTGAACTCCCTCAGATGGAAGGCAATGAAGTGGAGCACTAACTAACTTATCCTTTAGATACTTGAAAGCTACCTGACACCGATCAGTCCATATGAACACATGATCCTTCCTGGTGAAAGCTGTTAGAGGAGTCACAACTCATGAGAAATCAGATACGATCCTCCTATAGTAGCCTAAAAGACTAGGAAAACTTCACACCTTTGACACAATCTTGGGGGATGGCGAAGACACAACTACTTCTATACTTGATGGATCCATATCTACTCCCTGCTGGGACAAAACATGCCCCCAGAAATGGACTTATCGAGCCCAAAAATCAAACTTCGACAACTTCCCAAACACCTTATGTTGACGAAAAACTCCCAATATGGCATGTTGATGCTCTATATGCTCCTCTTCAGACATGGATTATACAAGGATTTCATCAATAAAAACCACCAAGAACATTTCCATGAACTCATGGAACTCAACATTCATCAATCCCATGAACATAGCTGGAGTATTCATCACATCGAACAACATTACAATGAAGTCATAATGGCCATGACGACAATGGAAAGTTGCCTTCGGGGTATTCTAATCCTTAACTCGCATATGATGATATCTTGATTGCAATTCGATCTTTGAGAACCAACTTGAACACTTTAGTTGATAAAATAAATCATCAAACCACAGAATATGATAGATATTATTTATTTTCACTTTTTATAAGTGATGCTAATCGACACACAATTGCAAACTGCCACCACCCTTCATCACAAAAAAACTGGTGCACCCCACAGTGGCACACTTGGCCGAACAAAAATGCACTACAATAGACCATCAATATGTATACATAGAATTTGTAACTCATAAGGGGATATCCTATATAGAGATATAGAGATAGGAGAAGCTCCTGGTTGTAGCTCGATCCAAAACTCGATCACTCGTCGAGCAGGTAATGCTACAACCTCTTTGGGAAATACATCAAGGTAATCCTCTAAGACAGTAGGAAACACTAACTTCTGAACCTCTAAATAACTCAACATCATCTCATCCATCATGGATGATAAGGATAGAATGTTCTTAAGACCCATCTTAGGATCTCACTCGCCAACAAACACAATCGGATCTCCATACTCATCAAAGAAAATTAAATTCTTCCTGATGCAATCCAGGACAGCCTGCACCGAATACAACCAATATAGGCTGAGTATGAAATCTTATGAATGTATTTGTAAACATAGGAAAACACCCAAAGAGTAGTGTTTCCCAAACACTAGCTTACAGTCTCTATATACTTCAAACATTTCTGCTCGACCACCAACTGGCGTAGTCAATGCTAAGGGCACTGGAAGCCTCACTACCTGAAGTCCTAAAATCATGGACAAGGGAAGGTGATATGAAGGAGTGTGTCACTCCTAAATCAAAAAAGGCTTACACCAAGGTAGAAAACATTCAAAGGGTACCTTGAATGACATCTTCCTTGCCTGGTGCTGGCTACGCTTGAGCATTAAGCCGACCACAAACACCTCCACAGCCTCTCTTCCTCTGATGACGACCACCACCATGGCTGCGCTTAGATCTCTGAGGATGGGGAGCTTCACGGGGATGTCATCTACCTACACCATCTACCCTCTGCTGATCTAAAAATGTTACAACCTATAGCTACTGGCTCAGCTGGAACTACCTCAACGGAGGAACCTGGAGCGGAGCACCTGGTGCACGATGACTACATTGAAAGGTCATGCACTACTGCTGCTAATGAACTCGAACACAAAAAAACAGGAGCATGATTCCTTTGCAAAAGAATGAGAGTTGCTGCCTCTATATAAATGAGATGTGAAGGGTTGGGACCTTCCCCCAGCTAAACAGAAACCCTTCTGCCTTGAAAACTGGGCTTCTGGACCAAAACTCTACTTCCTGAGGAATCATGAAGATTCCCCTCTCATGATGATCTTGTCCTGGAAAAAGTACTATCAACAACCTCTGCCCTCACTAGCACCTCAAGATATGTCTTCAGCATAAATGGGGTGACCTGACACTGGATCTCTGAATGTAAAGCCTCCTCAAATGCCTTTCCCTTGCCTCCTCAGTAGGAAGCAGGTCCGATGGATATCATAAATAGTTCCTAAAATGGATTCCAAAATCTTGCACACTGGAACTCCCCTATCAAAATGTAAGAAGCTCTTGATGACTGGACACCTTCGTAGTAGAAGAATGAAACTCAACTCTAAACATGTCTCAGAACTCCTCCCATGAGATCACTAACTCCTCATGATCCCTAAGGAATATGTACCACTACATCCTCACTACTCCACACAACATCATCACAACCAAGGACATCATGTTCTCCTTCTGAGCACGGATCGAACTGATGCCTATCTCGACCTCCTCCAACCAGTATTCCTTGAATGCATATCAAACAGAGCCCTCATACTTCTATAGAATTTTGCAATGAAACTCTTAGAGTGTCCTTCTCCAAGTGTCATCATCGTCAACCCCTAGCAGGCCGCGATATTCTGAAATAGCATGCTAGACATCTTCTATGAAAACCTGACGAGTACGTCGACCTAGAGCCATACCATTAAAATAAAAAATCATTAGAGATCCTGAACCTAGAATATGAAAGACTAAAAATTAATTAAATAACTATTTTCTTTCATTTATTTTAGGTTAACATATCCCAAGGTCTACCCATTCAAACACATGAACAATGAAGATTGATGCATGTTATTTTACTAGGTCTCTACCCTCAAACTAATATCACACTACTATAGAAATAGGTTTTGAAACTCCCTAACATGATCTATGCCTTTGGCGATCGCTATTGGTGGCCTATAGAGACTGCCAATGATGGTCACTAGGCTTTGCAAAAAAAAATCCCCCCCGCTCACGACCCCCCCCATCCCCTCGCCACCGCCCATTCCCTATCCCCTATCCCCCATCACCTTATCACCCTCCACCCTCCACTCGAGCTCCATGTGTCCCCTCATCACCCTCTTCCCTTCGCTCCGGCTCCCCATGTCCCCTTTCCCCTCTGCCCTCCGCCCTTGATGCCCTTCGCCTTCCGCTCCCACTCCTCACGTCCAATGTCCCCTCGCCGCCCTCTGCTCTCCACTCCGGCTCCCTACGTCCCACATCCCCTCACCGCCCTCCGCTCCGGCTCCCCTGTCCCCTCTCCACCCACCACATCAGCTCCCTCATCCCCTCTCTGCCCCCTGCTCCGCCTCCCCCGTACCCTCACTGCCTGCCCTCTACTCCACTCCGGCTTCCTGCGTCCTCACGTCCCATGTCCCCTCACCACCCTCCGCTCAGCCTCCCCACCATCCCATGTCCCCTCCCTCGCCGCACCACCACTGATCGTCCCCTCCCTCACCATCCCCACCCTTTCCACACCGTCTCCACCTAGTCCCCTCCCTCCCCGCACGACTGCTTCCCGTCCCCTCGTCACTATCGCCTGGTCGTTCTGGCTCCCCACTGTCCTCCATTCCCTCCCTCTTAGTCCCACCCTCACTGCACCATCACCACCTCTCCACCACCTCCTCTAGATCACCGCCATTTCCTCCACTCATCCCCTCCCTCGTCGCACCTCCTCTCCACTGCCTCTCCTTTCCCTCGTAGCACTGCCTTTGGATCCTCTCCCTTCCAGATGTATTGCGCAATCAGGTATGCCTTAATTTCCATTTATGATTTTTGATTTTGGAAAATTTACAACACAAAATTTTCATTCATGAAGATTATATTAATATTATCTATGAATAAAAAGTGTGGAAATGGGAGTTCGTGTGTATACGAGCTTCTGTGCATATGAAGCAATGTGTCTTGAAAGTGCATGTAAGAGAGACTTCACACAATACTTGAGTTTTGAGAAGACTGTAAGTATTCTTGCATGAAGTATTCACTACTTGATCAAATTATGATTGGGGACTCTTGAATATAGAATCATCATTCGATTTACCATACCAAATTACGACGATGACATGGGATTTCACTTACATTCCATTATCTATTATCTTGTTTATTATTTAGAGATGTAATTTGATTATTTTCTCAATGGTGCACAATATATTGGTTAGTATTTATTTTAAATATATTTGATATGAAAAATTCATGCATTATGTCATGTGTAAATATTTGTTATAAAAATTTTATTATGGATAAGTGTTGGATTGATCTTCCAAATCGAATGTCTAGAAAATATTTCAATCCATTATAGAATTTATTGAGTTCACTGGAGGATTTTAAAGTGGATATATCTGTTTTCCATGTAGAAAATGTGCTAAAATATATCTATTCACACGAGATAATACGAGGGAGAACCTATTCTTTAACTGGTTTCTGAAAAATTATAAGAGTTTGACCCATCATGGAGAAGAATATGTTCGTTGTCAAAATACAGATGCAGTTCAGATGGCTATTGATGCAAGGATGAATGATCCGATGCATGAAATGATTACTAAAATAGTACATGTGTTGTATCCTGAAGGCATTGACATCTATAATTTTTAGACTGGAATGATAAATCTTCGCTCTAGTGCAGATCATGATTCGAGGAGTTTTCATGAATCACTTGATGATGAAAAAACATAATTATATCCTTGACGTACTTCTTCCAATAAATTGTTGTTTATCATAGAGTTGATACATTTAAAGACTTCGAATCAGTGGTTAGACACATCATTCGACATGTTGTTGGTGTTTTTGAAAAAGGTTCTTCCTGTCGACGCTAAGATTCATGAGTCATATTACCATGTTCATTAGTTGACATAGAACTTAGGTTTTACTTATGAGACCATAGATGCATGTGCAAACAACTGTATGTTGTTTAGAAAGGAAACTACCCATTTGGATATTTTTATGGTTTGTGGAACTTCTAGGTGGAAAGGGAACTTGGGAAATTAGACTCATCAAAGTTATATTATGATACTGGGGAAATCTATTGCCGTAAAAAAATGAGTTACATTCCCCTTAAACAGAGGTTGAGAATATTTTTTATGTCATCGAATGTTTCTAATTTAATGAGATGTCATGTAGAAATAATTCATGAAAGTGTAATGTTAACCAACTTGGAATACTCACATGCATGGGAGGATTTTGATAAGAGACATCCTGACTTTTCTAAAGATGTTCGTAAAGACCGATTGGGGTTGGAAACAGATAGTTTCAATCAATTCATGTCTATTTTTGGTGTAACTCATTGTGCATGGACCGTGGTTTTGGTTCCATATAATCTACCTCTAGGTCTTTTTATGAAGCAACAATTTATATTACTTTCCACTTTTATTGATGGATCTAGAAGTCCAGGGGATAAGATTGATGTTTACCTTCATCCATTGATTGATGAGTTGAATGTATTTTAGGCCGATCGTGTGATGACTTATGACTGTGAAATGAATGAAATATTCAAACTAAAGGATGATTTATTATGGACAATCAATGACTTCCTGGCTTATGAAAATTTATCAGGCTAGAGTATGAAAGGGGAATTTGGTTTCCCTTATAGCAATAAATGTAAAAAACTGTATGGAATAAACATTCCAAAATATGGGAATACATGGGTCACATACATTTTCTCCCCCCTCAGTATAGGTTCTGAAAGGAAAGAGTGGCATTTTATAGTTCTAGAGAGTTTAGCCCAGCACCAAAGATCATGACAGGAGTCAAAGTATTATCACAGATTGAGGAAGAAAATATCAGCATGGAATATGAAATTCAGGATTTTGTAGCTCATCCATTACGTAATATTCGTGTTGTGGGTAGGCAGTGGAGTCACAATTGGAAAATGAAATGTATTTTTTATAGTCTTCGGTATTGGAAAAATAACATGCTACAGAATAATTTGGATGTCACCCACACTGAAAAAAAATGTTTGTGATAATATATTGTCGACGATTTTAGGTTTCAATGGAAAATAAAATGACCATGTTAATGCACGTTATGATTTGGAAGAAACAGGTTTAAAGAAACAGTCTCATTTACAGTTAGATGAGGGAAACAAGGAATATATATCTTCTTCACAATATATGATGACTTCAAATGAGAAAGAGACATTTTTTTTCAATTTTGAAGATGATCAAGGTTCCTGATGGTTAATCTTCTATTATTTCAAAGTGTGTGAATCTGACGATAAGGAAATTTCATGGTTTGAATAGTCATGAAAATCACATACTACTTATGCAGTTGATTCCAATCACAATTTTTGATTGATTATCCCCCAATGAGGTTCATCCATTGATTGAGATGATTAATAATTATGGATAACTTTGATTAATAAATCAACAAATGAGTTTTTTAAAAAATTTACAGGACCAGATTGTACTTACTCTTTGTCAATTTGAGAAACTATTTCCCCCCTCATTTTTTTATGTTACGGTTCACTTGAATGTGAACCAAACTAATGATGTAATGGTTACTGTTCAAGTTCAATTTAGGTGGATGTATCCTATTGATCAGTATTAGAGAACATTGAAACGATTAATACTCAACAAAGCATATCCGGAGGTATCAATAGCCAATGGTTATTTGATGGATGGGTGTACTACTTTTTGTGAAGAATATCTTATGGATGTTGAACCAAAATTAGATAAGCCCCCTCAGATTCATGATTGTCTAGTTGTAAGAGGAACCATATTTGATATGGTAAACATCGAGGGGATACAAGCACATTGATATATATTGTTCAATACTCCATCAGTTGCACCATTAATGCAGTAAGTGTCTTATCTATTTTATTATTTATCTTTTACATTTCTTTTTTGCATAAGTTGATCTTTTATATATCCCGATATCATTTTCAGGAATCACATTAATGAGATAGAAGAATAGATGTATTGTGCCATTGAGTATCAAATTAAACAATATCATTATGCATCATTTCATGATTAGTTCACAGATTTAATACATATAAATTGATTTTCATTATGAGTGAAGTATTATACAAATTTCTTTCTGCATAAATCATTATTGAATTCTTTTAATTATGTAGGTTCATTAGCTGAGTGAGTTAGGGGACCCCATGCTAACTGAAGATTTTATCCATCTGGCTAATGGTCCATCTATAACGGCTCGTCGTTATAACGCTATAGATTCTAATGGTATTATATTTAACATTAAATATGTTGATGACAAAAAGAAAAAAAAATAGTGGCATTGGGTTTCCATTCGTCGATTCTGCTTATTACTATGGTCAATTGATATACATCATTGAATTTGTATACGCACATGGGTTTATGTACATATTGTTAAAGTGCACTTGGGTTGATCTAGTGAGTGGATGCAAAGTTGATCAATATCAGTTTCTATTGGTCAATTTCAACTATATGTTGAACAAAAATGAATGAGTTGATAATGAACCTTTCATTTGACATCACAAGTGGAATAATTAGTCTTCATTACTTTTCCTTCGAATCCATGTTGGCAAGTTGTTGTGAAAATATCCCGGTGAGGAGTGTTTGTATTTGAAGAAGATGAACTCGAGATTGTTCCCTTTGTTTCACAACAGCTTGATAAACATACCATAGTCCAACATGAATAAGATATTTATTAGGTCATAGTGGTTGTTGAAGGAGAAAAAGTCAATTTTCATGTTTAATGAATGGTATAATTGTTTTCCCGCTATTCATTATTGAATGTCCTTGGATATCATAAATTATCTAACCATTTTATATATCCATGTATGTTATAATCCTCACTTTTGAATGTTTATTCATTTATAAATATTTAGGGTGATTTCTCTTTTGGTATCTTCATGTTATTGTCGGTGTATCTTCCGAATGAGTTATTCTTAATTTGGTTCATCTGCTACATGAATTTTTATTAATTCCATCTGAAATTTGGCTATGCATTTATTGGTTTTGTACAAAATTTTATATTGGTTTTATTAACTTTTTGATTTTATAAAATCCATTTAAAACTAATTATTCAATACCATTTTGTTTGATTAACAACTGTACAAGTTTGATTTTCTAAAAAACAATCCAATATATCTTTTGGAAACTTTGGATAGTCCACTTACTAATGTTTTCAATGATTGCAGGCATGTCAGGGGAAGAGGCAACAGATCCACATCATCCATCTAAGCCATATACGTTTGAGGGTAGAGGTATGTTTCAATGTGATTGTGTTAATTTTTAATGTAATTGATAATATATATATATATATATATTTATTTATTTATTTATAACAACTATCAAATTATTTATAAAATTCTTTTCAATAGGATCCGACTCGACCGCTTTTTCCTCTCGCAAGAGATGCCTTGATCGTGGCATTTTATCATGGAATTATGACACGTCGTTTGATGTTTCCTTTGATTAGATATTTCATTATGTGGGATTGAATGCCCCTGCATTTATTCTTCAGTTGTGTCATATCATACGTGACCCTCACCGATTTCCATTGACCACACGTGAGTAGGCTTCTATCCATTTGGACCCATTAAATTGTCATTGGAGGTAGGTTTGGGTAAGAAGACCATTTTAATTTCTTCCTTATGTATAAACAATACTAACGTATTTGATTTTTTTCTTAAACAGAATAATTTTAAAGTATTCCCCCAATGAGTTTCGGCCTGATTTTATGAGAATATTTTGTAATATGTGGAAGGATTATAAAGGCAACGTGAAGAGGGACCATTGGGTACCAAATGTAGGTGCCCCATACATTCTGGAAAATGTCCCGAGAGGTGTTCTCCCAGCTCAGTGGCGTGACATATATTCATATTGGTGTACTGAGGGTGTTGTGGTTTGTATTTTTATTTTGGTATATATCTTTCAAGAATGTGTGATTTGTTTGAAATTTGAATTAATTGAATATAGGAGGTGTCAGCACGCCATTCAGAGAATCAAGCGTTGCAGGTACCACCTCACAGGATCGGGCTCATCACGTGTCTCAGATCCAACATGAGGTTTTTATTATTCATTTTTTAATTTATTAATTAATATTTTTTTGTGTTTATATTCTATTCGTATATAGTAACGAGATCATGATGCACCGAATAATAAAATGTTGATGTGGATGAGGACTCGTGATCGAAATTATCTAGAGGCTGCATCATTGATAGTATGTTCTTGCACTCAATAACAATAGATAGATAAATCTTTATATTTACATATATATATGTATATATATTTATATATTACACAGAATCAATTTGAAACTGAGTTAGAAGAGGTGTTGGAGGACCAGCGAAAGCTTCCCATGTGAAGGGATGAGATCAGTCATCGCATTATTGGTCAGGATGGGCATGGATATAGTTTGACCGATAGAACATGGATTCCTCATTTGGTAGTATCACACACTGCAGTTGTCGGTCCTAATGTAGCTCAGATGACACAACAGTTGTTATATTTCGAGGCACGACTGCGTGCTTCGAAGGAGGTAAATGCACAATTGATTGCTATGGTTTGAAGAGTGCAGGAATATGTGCATCCATGTGATGGTGCATGGGATCATACGACGCAGCTTTATAATAAATTTATTTTGTTACTTTCTTTTTTTTTTGCGAAAATATTCATAATTTTTATTTGTTTAGGCCCCTGACCCACCGGATGGATGTAGCAGTCATGACCACACATGATGCATCATATTCACGAGGTGTGTTTATATTTTTATTGGTGGGGTTGTTATTGATGTTTCAAAAGCTAAATTTATTTTTCATGGGGATAATAAATAAGAATTTAATGTTTTTAGGAATTCCACACTTATGGTGAGTTTCAAGTTAATTTATGTGTTTGAATATGTCTTTAGAGCCAGAATATGAAAGGATACTCATGGAAATTCTATCTGAGGGTGTTGGGAAATGTTCGAGGGGGTATGGAGTTGGTTGTTTCGGTGGGTGGGGGATGGGATAAGAAAGGATACACATTAAGGAAATTGTTAATTAGGATATTAGGACATTAGGAAAATTGCCCAGTTGTCCAATTTTCCAATTAGATGTTAGGCCAAATGGCCATTATGCCAGTATGCCATTATTCCAATTGTACAACAAGACAATATGCCATTATTCCAATTGTTTTTTAGGCCACTAAGTCATTAAGATAATGGGCCATTAGTATTAGTATGTTCTAAAAATTGATTATTAGTCCATTAGGACAATTGACCTTTAGACCAATTGGACATTTGGCCAATTGAACAATTGGCTGTTAGGCCATTATTCCATTAGGGCATTAGTTGAATTAGAAAATGGGAAAATTTGACATTGGATCATTAGGATAATTGACCTTTAGGCCATTAGGATAATTTATCCTTACGCCGTTAAACCAATTGTCCAATTAGATGTTAATCCAAATGGGAAAATGGCCATTATGCCACTATTCCAGTTGTACAACCTGTCAATAGGCCATTATTCCAATGGTTTTTTAGGCCACTGTGTTATTAAGATAATTGTCCATTATTATTAGTATGTTCCAAAAATTATCCATTAGTCTTTTAGGACAATTGGTCATTAGACCAATTGGACATTTGGATAATTGAACAATTGGCTGTTAGGCCATTATGCCATTAGGTGAATTGGTAAATGGGACAATTTGACATTGGGTCATTAGGAAAATTTACCATCACTCCATTAGGATAATTCATCGTTACATCGTTAGAAAAATTGTCCAATTGGATGTTAGGCCAAATGTACAATTGGATGTTAGGCCAAATTGCCATTAGGGAATTATGCCATTATTCCAATTGTACCACTGGACAATAGGCCATTATTCAAAATTTTTTTTAGGCCACTAAGTCATTAATCTAATTGGCCATTAGTTTTAGCATGTTCCAAAAATTTTCCATTAGACTGTTAGGAAAATTGGTCTTTAGGCCAATTGGGAATTTGGCTAATTGAGCAATTGGTTTTTAGGACATTATTCCATTAAGTAATTAGGTTAATTGGTAAATGGGGAAATTTGACATTGGGTCATTAGGAAAACTGACCTTTAGGTCATTAGGGTAATTTATTGCTACGCCGTTAGGCCATATGGTCAATTTGATGTTAGGCCAAATGGCCATTAGGCCATTATGCCATTATTCCAATTCTACAACTAGACAATAGGCCATTATTCAAATTGCATGTTAGGCCAGTAAGTCATTAAGCTAACTATCCATTAGTATTAGTATATTCGGAAAATTGGACATTAGTCGATTAGGACAATTAGTCTTTAGAACAATTGGATATTTGGTGAATAGAACAATTTTCTGTTAGGCCATTATTCCATTAGGGAATTAGGGGAATTTGTTGGGTAGATGGTACGTCCATCAGAGGTTTCATTTGACCGTAGTGACTCGAAACGCATTTCTAGAGTCATAAAACACTAGAAAGAAGTGTAAAGGTAAAATTGAAAGAAAATATCCTCAGAATGACTTGAAATCACCGGAAAAATATAGAAATATTATTCGTGACATGTAGGAGGAGACATCACGTCAATCGGACGTGCGTTTTTCATGGTACGACCGAATATGTTGTTTTTATCAGTATGACGTGCTCAAAAAGGGTGTTTTGGGTGGTCAAAACTAGACGAACGAACATTGAATGTCATGAAATAATACGACAACTACTGTGGTGTGAATTGTGAAATGGTCAAGAAGACGGTAGATCAATCGGAGGTGTCATTTGACCGTGGTGACCGGAAACGCATTTCCAGAGTCATAAAACACCAAAATGACATGTAAGGGTAAAAGTAAAAGAAAACATCCTCAGAATGACTTTAAAAATACTCAAAAACAATAGAAATATTATTTGTGACATGAAAGAGGAGACAGAATGTCAATCGGACGTGCGGTGTGAGCGTTATGATTGAATATGTTATTTTTAACAGTTTGGAGCGCTATAAAAGGGTGTGTTGGGTGGTCGAAACCATACGAATGACCTTGGATTGTCATAAACTCATACGAAAAAAATGTGGTGGGAATTGTGAAATGGTCGGGCAGACGCTATGTCAATCGGAGGTGTCGTTTCACTACGGTGACTAGAAACGCATTTCCGGAGTCATAAAACACCAAAACGAATTGTAACAGTCAAATTCAGAGCATACTTCCTCAGAATGAGTTTAAATCATACTAAAAAAATATAAATATTATTCATAAAATATTGGAGGAGACTTCACATCAATTAGACGTGCGGTGTGCACAGGACGACCGAATATGTTGTTTTTAACAGTTTGGTGCACTCTGAAAGGGTGGGTTGTGAGGTCAAAACCAACCGAACGACCTCAGAATGTAATGAAATAAAACTAAAACAACCATGGTCTTATTTTTGAAATGGTCGGGTAGAATATACATCAATCAGAGCTGTCGTTTGACCAAGGTTATTGGAAACACATTTCTGGAGTAATAAAACACCAAAACAACGTGTAACGGTCATATTCTGAGAAAATGTCCTCACAATGACTTGAAATCACATGAAAAAATAGAAATATTATTCGTGACATGTAGTAGGAGACGTCACATCAATCAGACGTGCAGTGTGCGCAGTACGACTGAGTATGTTGTCTTTAACAATTTGGTGCGCTCTAAAAGGGTGTGTTGGGTGGTCAAAACCAGACGAATGACCTCAGAATTTCATGAAACCATATGAAAACAACCATGGTGTGAATTGTGAAATGGTCGGGCAGACAGTACATCTATTGGAGGTGTCTTTTGACTACGGTGACTGGAAACATATTTCTGGAGTCAAAAAACACCAAAACAACATGTAACAGTCAAATTCAGTGCGAACATTTTCAGAATTACTTGGAAGCACACGAAAACAAAAGATATATTTTTTGGGAAATGTAAGAGGAGACGACACGTAAATTGGACATCTGGGGTGAACGGTATGACTGATTATGTTGTTTTTAATAGTTTTGTGCGCTCTAAAAGGTTGCTTTGGGTGGTCAAAACCAGCTGAAAGACCTCAGAATGTCATAAAATTATACAACAAAAATCGTGGTGTGAATTTTGAAATGGTCGGGTAGATGATACATCAATCTGAGGTGTCATATGACCTTGGTGACAAGAAACGCATTTCCGGAGTCATAAAACTCCAACATGACATGTAACGGTCAAATTCATAGAAAACGTCCTCATAATGAGTTGAAATCACCCAAAAACAATAGAAATATTTTTCGTGCCATGTAGGAGGAGACAAAACGTCAGTCAGATGTGTGGTGTGCACGGTACGACCGAATATGTTGTTTTTAATAGTTTGGCGCACTCTAAAATGGTGTCTTGGGTGGTCAAAACCAGCCGAATGACCTCCGAATGTCATGAAGTCATACAACAAAAACCATTGTGTAAATTGTGAAATGGTTGGGTAGATGGTACGTCAATCGGAGGTGTTGTTTGATCGCAGTGACCGTAAATGCATTTCTAGAGTCATAAAACACCAAAATGACATGCAACAGTCAAATTCAGAGAAAATGTCCTTAAGATGACTTGAAATAACACTAGAACTATATAAATATTATTCGTTACATGCATGAGTATATGAAACATCAATCAGACGAGCAGTGTGTGCGGTATGACCGAATATGTTTTTTTTACGAGTTTGCAGCACTATGAAATGGTGGGTAGGGTGGTCAAAACTAGCAGAACAACCTCGGAATGCCAAGAAATCTATGAAAACAACCGTGGTTTGAATTGTGAAATTTTTGGGCAGACAATATGTCAAACGTAGGCGTTGTTTTACCGCGGTGACCAGAAACACATTTCCAAAGTTATAAAACACCAAAATGAAGTGTAACAGTCAAATTCCTCACTAACGTCCTCAGAATGAATTGATATCACACGAAAAAAAATAATTTTTATTCATGACATGTAGGATGAGACGACACATCAATTGGGCATGCAGTGTGCGTGATACGACCGAATATGTTGTTTTTAACAATTTTGTGTGCTCTAAAAGGGTGCGTTGGTTGGTCAAAACTAGACGAATGGCTTTTGAATGTCATGAAATCAAACGATAACAATCGTTTTGTGAATTGTGAAATGGTCGGGTAGACGGTAAATCAATCAGAGGTGTCGTTTGACCGTGGTGACCGGAAACACATTATCAGAGTCATAAATCACCAAAACAATGTGTAATGTTAAAATTCCGAGAAAACGTCCTCAGAATGACTTGAAATCACATGAAAGCAATATAAATGTTATCCGTGACATGTAGAAGGATATGACACATCAATCGGACATGTGGTGTGTGCGGTATGACCGAATATGTTGTTTTTAACTGTTAGGTGCGCTCTAAAAGAGTGCGTTGGGTGGTCAAAACCAGACGAACGACCTCAGAATGTCATTAAATCATATGACAACAATCGTGGTGTGAATTGGGAAATTTTCAGGTAGACGTTTCGTCAATCAGAGGTGTTGTTTGACCGCGGTGACTGGAAACGCATTTTCGGAGTCATAAAACACAAAAATGACGTGTAATGGTCAAATTTAGAGCAAACATCCTCAGAATGACATGAAATCACACAAAAAATAGAAATATTATTCATTAAATGTAGGAGAATAGGGCATGTCAATCGGACGTGCGGTGTGCGTTGTACGACCGAATATGTTGTTTTTAATAGATTGTCGTGCTCTAAAAAGGTTCATTGGGTGGTCAAAACTAGCTGAATGACCTCAAAATGTCATGAAATCATACGAAAACAACCATGGTGTGAATTTTGAAATGTTAGGGTAGACCGTACATCAATCAGAGGTGTTGTTTGACCGCAGTGATCAGAAATGCATTTCCGGTGTCATAAAACCCCAAAACGACGTGTAATAGTCAACATCATAGAAATCAATCTCTAATGACTTGAAATCACACGAAAACAACATAAATATTATTCGTGACATGTATGAGGAGAAAGAACACCAATCAGATCTGCAGTGTGCGCGGTACGACCAAATATGTTATTTTTAATAGTTTAGAGCGCTCTAAAAGGGTGTGTTGGGTGGTAAAAACCAGCTGAACGAAATAGGAATGTAATGAAATCAAACGACTACAACCATGGTGTTAATTTTGAAATGTTCTGGCAGACGGTATGTCAATCAAAGGTGTCGTCTAACCGCGGTGACCGGAAACGCATTTCCAAAGTCATAAAACACAAAAAGGACATGTAACGGTAAAATTCAGAGCAAACGTCCTCCGAACGACATGAAATCACACAAACAGAATAGAAATATTATTCTTGACATGTAGTAGGAGATGACACATCAATTAGACATTTGGTGTGCATGGTACAACCAAATATGTTGTTTTTAACAGTTTGGCTTGCACTAAAAGGGTGCGTTGAGTTGTCAAAACCAGTCGAAAGGCCTCAAAATTTCATGAAATCAGATGACAACAACCATGGTGTGAATTTTAAAATGTTCAGGAAGACGATACATCAATCAGAGGTTTCATTTGACCACGCTGACCGGAAACGCATTTCTGGAGTCATAAAACACTCAAACGACGTGTAATGATAAAATTTAGAGCAACCATCCTCAGAATGACTTGAAATCACAAGAAAGAAATATAAATTTTAATCGTGACATGTAGTAGGATACGACATGTCAATAGGATGTGCGGTGTGCACGGTATGACCGAATATGTTGTTTTTAACAGTTTGGCAGCGCTCTAAAAGGGTGTGTTGGGTGGTCAAAACCTGCCGAACGTCCTTGGAATGTCATGAAATCATACAACAACAACTGTGGTTTGAATTGTAAAATGTTTTGGCAGAATTTACATCAATCAAAGGTGTCATTTGATCGCCGTGACCGAAAACACATTTTCGGAGTCAAAAAACACCAAAACGAAGTGTAACTGTCAAATTCAAAGAAAACTTCCACAGAAAGACATGAAATCACACTAAAACAATAGAAATATTTTTTGTGACATGTAATAGGAGATGAAACATCAATAGGGCGTGTAGTGTGCGCGGTACGCCCAAATATGCTGTTTTTAATAGTTTGGCACACTCTAAAAGGGTGAGTTGGGTGGTCAAAATCCTTCAAAAGACCATGAAATGTTATGAAATCACAAGACAACAACAGTGGTGTGAATTTTGAAATGGTCAGGAAGAATGTTTGTCAATCAGAGGTGTCGTTTGACCACAGTGACCAAAAACGTATTTCTAGAGTCATAAAACACCAAAACAACGTGTAACGGTAAAATTCGGAGAAATCGTCATCAGAATGACTTGAAATCACATGAAAATAATAGAAATATTATTCGTGACATGTAAGAGGATATGCCAAATCAATCGGATGCGCAGTGTGCGCGGTACAACTGAATATGTTGTTTTTGACAGTTTTTCGCGCTATAAAAGGTTGTGTTGGGTGGTCAAAACAATCCAAACGACCTGAAAATTTCATGAAATCATAAGAAAAAAACTGTGATGTGAATTGTGAAATGGTCGGGTAGAAGTTACATCAATTGGTGGTGTCATTTGACCGCAGTGATCGGAAACGTATTTCTGGAGATATAAAACACCAAAACAATGTGTAACGGTCAAATTCAGAGAAGATGTCCATAGAATGACATTAAATCACATGAAAACAATAGAAATATTATTCATGAAATGTAAGAGGAGATGTCACACCAATCTGACGTGCGATGTCTGTGGTACGACCGAATATGTTGATTTTAAAAGTTTGGAGTGCTCTAAATGGGTGTGTTGGGTGGTCAAAACTAGCCGAATGACCTCCGAATGTCCTGAAATCATAAGAAAACAACCGTGGTGTGAATTTTAAATGTTCGGGCAGAAGATACATCAATCAGAGATGTCATTTGACCATGGTGACCGGAAACTCAATTCTGGAGTCATAAAACACCAAAACAACATGTAGCGGTCAAGTTTAAAGAAAACGTCCTCAGAATGACTTGAAATCACATGAAAATAATAGAAATATTATATGTGACATGTAGAAGGATATATCACATCAATTGGTCTTTTTGTGTGAGTGGTACGGCAAAATATGTTGTTTTTAACAGTGTCACGCGGTTTTCGTGGGGAGCATTCCTTTTTAGACCACAAAGCACTTCTATAAGATAATCCAAAGACTCCAAAACAAGAAAAAAAAATCCTAAAATGATAAAATTTCTAAAATTGGGGGCTTTAAATTTTTATATCACCCATGATTTGATGTCAGAGTTAATTTTATTATATATATATACTAACTGAAAAAATATGTCTAATTTACATTAGTTTTGTTTTTTTGTTTTTTTGTATCTTATTATAGGTTGATTGAAGCAGAAGATTGGAATGGATTGGACCTGTTTCGATCATTTAATATGAAGCATGTCTATCATCTATTGTTTATGAGGATCCTAATGTTCATGTTGTTTGGAATTGTCTACATTTTTTATGATTTTTTCCACGTTTCTGCTGTTTGGGAACCATCAATGAAATTTTTAAAAAAAATCTCCAAGATAGCGACTACCATTGGTGGTCCCTATAGGTCGGCTGGGCAGCAGCTCAGAGACTCTCAATGGCAGTCGCTATTTCTCGGCCGAGCAGCAGGTCAGCGACTGCCTGGTGGTGGCTGAAGGCCAACTTTTCGGCCCCCTTCAGCGACAACCAATGGCGGTCACTGAGTGGTCTCTAAAGACCATTAGCGAATTCCAGTGGTAGCCGCTAATGCCCGAATTTTTAGTATTGTCACCTTATTTAGAAGAAATTGTAAACGTAATGGTCCTTACATCAGATCATAGGGGGACCTAATTGCCTATGTCTCAGCCGGTCCCCAGTGTTTACATCACTTGCTAAACTTGAAGGACATTGTTTTTCTACCATCCCATGAAAACTCGCTTGTGCATAACAACAATCTCCGTCCTATCCCTCAACAAGACCTCTTATACCACTCAGTCAAGGCCCCCTCCCAACACAGTGTACCCTTCCTGCGCCGGCAATGTGAGAAGGGAGATAATGACCCCCGAGTCCTGTTTCCAATAGGCCCCGGGTTGGCAACTATCACCGAGGGTATATTAATCACACAATTGAGAGGCATTACCCTCTAAGATAATAGATGTATAAGAGAGAGACAAGATAGACACAAACTAACTCTAACTAAACTAGAAAGATGAATGAATTCCCAATTACAAACATGAAATTTCATGCAAGACCAATACAAAAGGAAGGGGAAAAACTGAAAGTACCCAATAAGTAAGTAAAACCACTATAACCACAAGACCGAAAGGATCCTACAATTGCATGCTCGTAGAAACCAGCCCAATCTCCAACCTTTTATAAGTGACCGGAAAAACAGTTTATATATACAGACGGTGTGTATAACAATATACTCAGTAGGATCATCCCAAAGTCTCTGATGCAATAATAAAGAAAGCATGCTAAAGAATAGTAAAAAACATATGAAACTAACTCATCCCCTAAATAGGTATACAATGTTCCCAACCATACCATGGCAACTCTCACCAAGTAACACATACAAGAGTATATAATATGAAAAATAATATCAAGGGCAACCCACTACTACTTCCCCACTGGTTTTCCGCTTTTCCCCAATATCCTACATCCTATGATTCTCTCTCAAAAAAGGCATCCCAACATACACCTGGGTGAAGCACCAAAACATCCACCTCGTGTAAAAAAACCACCACGTCCATGGAAGAAAATAACCTGGTTGTTTCTGGGAGCCACTACAGCTCGCATAACGTGTATCGTACGTCAGGTATTATAAGTCAAGCAATTACAGCCTATACACATTACACCAATTTTAGTGAACAGGATACTATATCCATCATATATGTGTGTGAATAACCATAAGCCATTACTGCCCTCTATGCACATATATGTGGAAAACTAACCATTGTGCCTACCAGCACAAGTATTTACCATGAGAAGAGAGCGGGACCAAAGGGGGTAGACATCCATCCATCCCCCACCTAAATTATGGGGAAAACAACCCCCAAGTCTCAGAATCCCAGGGGTGTCAATTTCCTTTACTGACAGGGTGGAGTACCCTACAGAAACACAAAATTACATAATATACTATATCTCACAACAACACTATGTGCATAAGCTTGTCTTAGACTCAACTACAGCTGAATTCTCTCGAACTTCGGGATGCCACTTCTAAGACTAGGTATCCTATAATCACACAACCACTAAAAAACATTATTTCCTTATTTCATTCCCTATTAATCAGTTCCATCATATGTTAATTAATTTTTTAAACGTTAATTAACCACTTACAATCCCACAATAAATTTCATTAGCATCACACCCAATGTCCACAGTCCCTTTAAAAATTTTAACCTCATCATTTTGATACAGAAACTCTAAACCCATGGGTTAACATCATTTATGAAATTATTTATTACATAATTTCATTCCCATATTACCAGGAATTCTAAAAAAATAATCTATTCTACTAAACAAAAAAGGGCTCAACACGGTGAGTAGATGTAATACTCGTCAAGTCTTTGCCACCTATTTCAAGAGTGTAGACCCATCCAACCTTGAGAAGCTATACACGAAACGCATGTGGCATTCCCCCCGCATCTTCTTCTCTTTTAGAAGAAGCATAATCAAGTCTATATACATTGAGAAGTACAGAAAAGTAAAGTAGATAATTAACCAATAAGAATCAGTAACCATCCAAAAATCACATCCATCTCGTTCCATCATCCCTAGTGTCCTCCCCAACACCAACATGCATAAACTGATGAATCTCATCACTCCACGCGTCATATACTACCACATACAAAAGGCCTAAATTCCCCCACATATCACAATATCCATCCATGCTCACATTACAACACAAGTAGTAGGAAAAGAAACATCTCAAAAAAATTTCTCTTGGACCTTTAACAAGCTGGAGTGTAACTCCAAACCCTACATTGAGTTAAATTTTATCGAAAAACCGTTTCATTAATCCATCATGGATTAACCGATTATTATTTGTAGATTCCAAACCCAGGAAACCTAATTAGTAATCTATCATAAATAATTAAACATACTAAATAAACCAATTTGATTAACATAAAAAATACAATAAGAACTTGATTCATCTTCATGCCTCTATATAATTAGCCAATAAGTTATGAATTAATACTGGTTTACGTTATCTTATAATTCCAATAAAGAAGAAACATCTAAATAAAGAATGCATAGATATCACACAATGTAGAAAAACAAGTGGCAATAACATACGATCGGTAACAATTTATTTATCCGGTTCAAATATTTATTATAGAAATTCCATTTTCATCCAGTGGGATAAAACTTGATAATGATATAGTTGCACATAAAAGAAGATAGAAGCAATGAATCCCCTACATGAAATGGTTATTTACGTTCTTTATACGAGAATAGTCCGCACAACAGTTCTCGATCATCTCCTCTCGTGACAGCTCCATCCACCCAAGGATGCCACAGTACGACCGCACTAACCAAAACCCATGAAAAATCCATTTGAAACATGGAGATCACATGATATAATATGGAGAGGAGAATCATTAGAATATTAACCCAAAATATCCATGATAATACATAGCTTATTTCAGTGAAGGATCGACCCTTGTTGCGTGCACCAAAGCATGGGGTGCACAAGCAGCAGAAATATCTTCATAGGGAAATAGATCCGCAGATTAAAGTTCAATCACACTGCTCATATGGGAGGAAAAACAGGACAGGTCATCTCGCAAAAGGTAGAATAAGGTGGAAGAACAAGGAAGACATCGAATCCCTTTATGATGATTTAGCAGACAAGCATTTTATGATACACTTGATTCTCCATTAAAAGTGGATCGCCTAAAACCGCATGGTTTGACCATGTAAAAACATCTCGAGCCTTATGAATAATTAATATACGAGTTATTTCCTTCGAATTTGCCTAAAAATCCATAAAAACGATTTAAAGGCATTTTATATCAAAGGAAATTTCAATGGGGAAAACTGTAGGAAGCTGGAAACATTGTTCACTCTACCGTTCTGAAAACATTGTAAACCCTACCATTCATGAAACACTGTACACCCTACCATTCTGGAAACACTGTACACCCTATGGTCACTGATGTCACTATTCACAGAAGGTCACTGATGTCACTATTCACAGAAAGTCACTGATGTCACTGTTCACCTAATTGGAAAATTGGAAAAGTGTTGGGAATGAGTCACCTCGACCACCAAAACACCTCAAACACTATATTTTTCACAGAGGAATGAACCAAAGAGTTCTAGGCCACTACAATCCATGATATTAAGATCAAGTGGTGAACCCATTTAGAAATAAGGTAAGGGTTTTCTCATATCATCATTATTTCTATGAGATATGGATTATTCACTACTATTTCTTGTGTGTTGTGTATGTATCCTACCATTTTATGTATTATTTCATGAATCTATTTAAATTCATGTATTTAAATGCTTTATTTTATTAACATATATTTTATGGAGCATATGGATTGACTATTTGAATTTTGGGATGGGTTTATTCTTAAGACTATATTTTTCATTCAGGTTACGCTTTATGTCTCTTTACCCCAATGTAACTCATTATTATTATTATTATTATTATTATTATTATTATGTAAACCTTATACATTAAATTTGTATGTTTTAAATATATGGTTCTAGCTCAATTATTCTTTATTTTAGGGGAATTACATGATTTATAAGATCCATTTTTTCATTTCAACATGATAAGAAAACTCGATTAAATGATAATTCTCAATTTTATTGATATTTTCAAGTACAGTCAATAATATGTTTCAATACACCATTATTTTTATGAATTGGAACATTTATAAATCCTATTAAATTTTTTTGAATTGTTTTCACTTTAGTTGTATATAATGTTTTACTCAAACATAACATTATTTTTCATCCCGTTTCTTTTATCGAATATACAAATTTACAATATGAATTTATGAAAATTAAAATTATTCTATGTAAAGTAATCTTCTTTTTAATGTAAAACATTTTATTTTTCACAGGAATTCATATATGATTTTATTAGATTATTTAAATATATTTCAAAAACCCTATGTTAAATATTATTTTTATTTGGATTTATCTTTTATTGTATCACATACCATATTTTATTAAATGTTTTATAATCAATTTGACAGTGGATGTGTTATCTTGATAGCATTAACCATATCAGTCATAATGGTTAGTGATTTTGTTTACTATTTAATGAATATTATTTGCATTTAATAGGTATATGTTATATATGTTTCACCCCATTTATTTTTGTGTTGAATTGGACTTAGTGTGTTATGGTTGGGGCACGCAATAGCCCTTAGATACATTAGTAGGCCAAAGGAGACAAACTAGATCAAGTTTTGGAAGAGACCTTACCCATTTAGGTAGACTTTTTTTTGAGGGCTTGATTGCATGTTTATGATGTTTGAAATTATTCATTCCCTCATTATGATATTATTAATTGATAATCCTTGTGATTATATAACTAGTAGAATTTCCCTGGTTATGTTTCATTCTTATATTATTATTTATATGGAATTATTAAATCTGTTCTAATTCTAGCCATGTTATTCTCTGATTATTGATTAAATATCATGTGATTAAGTTAATCGCATTTTCATAACTATTTATTCTTTTTTAGGATAACATCCATTGTATTTATTATCCTTACTGAGAATCTGAAATTTCCCCATTCATATGTGTTTTTTTCAGGATGGCAAGATGTATATTATGAATGATATGAAGAGTTAATCTAGGAGAAGGAGATAATTCTCAATGGATTCTGTTTTTCGGTATTTTATGTTTCAAAATCAAAAGTATAGTTAATTATTTAATGTATCTTCCAAAAAATGCTAAATTGTTCAATACATTATGATTTTTGTCTTGTATCTATTCCAAATTAATAATATAGGGCACCTACTTCATGTTACTGGGGTCAGGGTCTTACAGTTGAAATCTGTGGATGTTTTGTAGAAACCATGTAATCTAGGTTTATAAAACATTGATTTGTGAACATAAACAGAAGATATACTTTGAGGAGAATCGTATTATAACATCCATGAATTTTGGTAAGGAATATATTATGTGGGAATTCATATGAATACAACCCTATTCAGATACTACAACTGGATGAGATTCTAGAAAATATGTACCTAGTAGTAACAAATCCAACAAGGTGTGTCATGCCTTACTCAACATAACCTGATACAAGATAGCGTGACTTACTATACACTTTTTTCGACACTCCTGGGGGCAAGCTTTGTTTAATTAAAATTTTATATAAAAATAGTTATGAATGATTTAATATTAATCATGTCTCCAATAAAACCATGTTGTCGATTATGAGATTAGTTACACATATATTTTTTCAATTTATCCTAAATATTTAATTGGTTTTGGGATTATAAATTATGTTTCTATTTTTATGATATAATATAGTCTTTTAAAATGTTTATAAATGGATTCTAGGTTAAGGAATGTGAACCAAATTAATGAACGCTATCTAAAGTGTATAAATTATAACTTTTGGATGGGTTTAATCCAGTATTTTGATGGGAATTAGTACCTAAAAATTTATCATTTTATAATGAAGTAACACCATGTTCTAATATGATAGAGAAAAATTATCCAAGTTGTATAACTTTAAATGGAAGAATGTGAAGAAGAAGAATGGTGGGAAAATTATAAATAAATCGAAGAATGTAAAGATGTATTTTTTAAAATGTGAATATTGTGGAAGGAATCCCCTTGGAATACGATGAAGAAAAAAATGAGTTTTATTTAATTATGATTAAAAATGGCACCATGATCACAATTTTAAGCAATGAAAATAATTTTCCAATGTTTTATTCGTTTCAATTTCATGGTTATGAGACACTATGTTAATAAATGTATCAACCCTCAATGGAATATACCCCAAAAGAAGATAGTGGATCATGGAAAACCTTATGGTACTACCTCAGATAAAAATGGAATGATTACTATGGTTGGTTTGGATTCATTAAATATTTTATTTTATTATTATATCATTAATTCCTTGGTTATAAGAATCATTAAATATATATTGATTGTACTGCAATACTTCTTCTTAAAGGATTGGAAGACATGTATGTTTTCACAAATGATTTAAGGAGATCGATATATAAAAATATTTGGTATGTAGGATTTATATAAAAATTATTTATGGAATAAAATGATAATGTTATTTTGGAAATTTAGTGACAATCTTTATATTTTTTTGGTCAATGAATGTGGACAGACATGTTTTAAATGAGTCTTATGATTTACAACTTGTGAAATGGATTAATTTCAACAATGAAAATTATTGTTTGACCTTATCATGTTCTAAACATATTTTATTCCTTCAATATTTACCGGTCGATTGAATGAATTAAAGAACCCACGATTCATTAAAAGTGATTCCGGTGTAAAAAATTCATAGTAAACATTCATTTCTAGATGTAAGGGGTGAATTGAAAATATATTGAAGAATAACCAAAGGAAGATATTATTCTTATTACATGAGAATTAGTCAAGTGATTTTATTTTCAAAAGTTTTTATTTGAATTTTAAAATTATTTCTCAACTATAGGAAAAGGATTTCGGAAGAAAACTTTATCCACTTACTTTTGGTTCTGAGAAATTTACAATCTTTTAACCAATCACAAGATTTAGGGTTTTGTGATTGTTATATTTATAATAAACACATTCTATACAACTATCCATCATTACATTATTATCACATTTCACATCCATTTCTATGTAATCAGTATATAATAATTATTTCCAACCTGTTATCCTGTTTTTGGGGTGACCTTCCAATTTCCATTTCTGTCTTATTATGTGGATATTTTGTTAACCCTATTTCTAATGTGGGATTCACACAAAGTAAATCATTATGTATAAATTTTATTATTGAACTACAATTTCATAATGTGAGGATGAAATTTATTGAATTAGGAGAGATTTTATCACCCAATTATTTTATATTATGTCACTTTTTATATTTATCTTCTTTGATAGTGTACATTATACAAAATAATTAGATTAAATAAATGATTAAATATTATTTTGATAGATATAACATAGCTATTAGAATGGTTATAAATGAAAGGGATAATGTAAATTATGAAAATATAGTTTATACATATTTATAAAATAATTATTTCGTTTTCAATTGATTATAAATGAAAATAAAAATCCATTAAATAGAAGCGATGTGTTTTTATAACAAACTATTTTTATAACAAAAATGGTATTATATATTAAGAAATTGTATTAATCAGAATTATTGAAATATTTTTATAAACAATATAATTTAAATATTCAATAAAAAAATTTATATCCAACTATTATGTTTCAATGGTTTAATATAAGAATAAATTCAAATTTAGGCATAAACGACTATATTTTCTTAAGATAGTTTTTCAACCTTTTAATGAATCACTTGTTTTGAAATAAAATTTTTAGACTTATATAAATCCTAATAAAAATAATAAACATCATTTTTAAAATATGAATGTAAAAATTATAATATAGTAATATTTTAGTATTTTTATGATAATAGTTTTTCCAATGAATAGTGAAAAATATCGATTTTTAAAAAAAATTAATTTTAATTATATTAGTCATCTATTTACGATATTTATATTATCATACACTATGAAATTATAAATAATATTTATGTATATTATTAATGAAAAGATAATATATGTATATATTAAAATAAGTAAAATAAATGCTTTCAAAATCAAATAAAAAGTATTGGTATTTTTGTGGAACATAAACATTTATTTACATTTATGAAATTTATATTATGATTAAGAAGAAAATTTATTTCCTTAAAATAGAATGATAAAATAATTTTATTATCTTAAGAGTATAAGACAATTTTATGAGAACTTAATTAATTTTTTAAATTTTCATTAAAGTACTAATAATAAATAAATTTTTACTTTTCGAGTAAATGATGATTTTTTATAAAAATTATATTTTGTTATAATTATAAATTTATTTTCATAAAATGGATTTAATTATTTAATTATAAATATTTTAAAAAGGTTATGATGATTTTTTTTATTTTTTAATATACTTGAATAAATAGTGAATTATAAAATATGGTATAAATAAATTATAAATTAAATTCAATATTCATTGAGTCAATGCTGATCTAATAAAAATAATCTCAAAATACTATTAAGTAATTTTATATATTTATTGATAATTTTCAGATTATTAATATTCTTGATGAAAAATAACAAATTAATGAATAATGTAATGAGAAGACACCTTTTTCCTCCACTATAAATATCGACCCTCACAACATCATCTCCTAGCTTCTATAAATCATTGAATATTGGCTCGTTCCATCCTATTATCTACCCAAGAATCATCCCCATGTCTAGTAACATTTTTCTCTGAAAAATACCAATCCCAAGCCCCATATGGAGGTTTTCCATTGGAAGAAATTGAAGGGGTAAAATCCTCATTTGTTTCCCATTATTTTTTTCAATCTATTTTATTTCTATACCCTTTACATAACTCCTGTATAAAAAATTCATGAAAATTCCATTATATTATATATATTATAATTATATTATTTCAATGGAAAATATATCATCAATTGTTTCCCCCCTTCAAATTTTTATTCCAAAAATGAAAGCATCGTTAGTGAGGTGGCGATTTACATCCTCCATGGATGAGATGTTTTCATTTTTCAATATCGCATTCATGGATGGTCATAGAACCATTTTAGGGATAAATAATACATTAATATGTTTAATAAATCTTATTTAAAGTTCAAGACCTTGTATATATATATATATATAATAATTCTTAAAAAAACTAGCGTGTAATGATTGAGAAAATGCCAAAATAATCCAAACGGTTATCACAAGCATTTTATCTAATGATTCATCCTCATTCCTAATGAAATATATAGAGATTTAATACTATGTATGTTAATTAATAACCTATTATTTAAATTCTGGAAATATATTCTCAATTTACAATATTTTCCATTCATATATACAAGTAATCAGATCATGAAAGGAAATGAAACGAATGCTCCCAAATAATAAAATTGTATTTTATAACTCATTAACATGGATATAAATGAGATCAATAAAACTAAATAGAAACAAATACATGTATAAAATGGTATAAATTATTTAATTTATTAGTTTCACTAGATTTTCAATGACATTAGGATTACATGCTGAACAAATTTAAATATAAGGTAATGGTTTTATCTTCCCTATTTATTTCTATCAGATATGCCTTATTCACCACTATTTTTATTTGTTTTGTATGTATAACTCATTTTGATGTATAATATCATGATAATAATTATATTTATATTATTAAATGTTTAAATTTTTTCAATAATACTTTTGGGGTATACGGTTCGACTGTTTTCATAGTGGTATGGTTTTATTCCCAAACCTCCATTTTTTAGTTAGGTTACAAATTACCCCTCATTACCCCAATTTAATTCATAATTATTCTTGTTTCATACTCTCGGATTCTATGTTTATATTCCAAATATGTATATATTATCCAATATTTCTATCTTTTAGGGGATATTACATGTTCTATAAGGTTCATTTTTCACTTCCTCTAGACAAGCAAGCACGACTAAAGGGTACTTCCAAATTTCATTCTTATTTTTTAAGTACACTGTATAATCTATTTTAAGAAACCAATATTTTTATTAAATATAAATTTATATCATGGAAAAATATCTTAGATATTTTTTGATTTTATTCAAGAAAATATTCCTTTTCTACTTAAAATAATCTTTCATATTTTCATAAACACCACACTAAAGTGACCCATTTATAATGTCTCTTAAAATCTATTTTTACTTTTTTTCATTTTAGTTGGGAATAATTTGTTATCAATCATAAATTTATTTTTATTTAAATTTTTTTTGGATATAAAAATTTACCATCTAGTTTTATTATAATGAAGAATGTTTTTTCTAAAATAACTCTAATTTGAAAAGTAAAAAAGGGAATTTCTCTGAAGAATTAATTGATAATATTATCATAGTTTTTCACTATATTTCAAAACCCTCTGTTAAATATTTTTCATAATAGTTCTTTATATGTTATGATATCAACGAAAATATTTTATTAAATGGTTTATGATTAGTTTTAATATTTATGTGCTATATTGATACCATTCACCATATTACTCACGATAGTTAGCGATTATATTAACTTTTTAAGGAAACCCATTTACATTACAAATTTATATGTTGTTTATGTTTCACCTCATTTATATACGGAATTAATTGGAATTATTAAGTGATAAGAGTGGCCCATAATATTCCACAGGTTCATCAATTGGTATCATTAGAAAAACTAGTTCAGGTTTTGGACAAGGCCTTACCCATTTTTGTAGTCTTCTTGGACGAGTATTGAATGTTACATGTTTGATGTCCGACATTATGCATTTCCTTTATTATGATATTTTTAATTGATAATACATGTGATTATTCGACTAGTATAATATATAAGGTTATGTTAAATTATCATTTTATTAGTTATATGGAACCACGGAATTAGTTTTTCTTCTATCCATATAATGCTTATGTTATTGATTAAATAACTCATGTTTCTGTTAATCCCCTTTCCATAATTGTTTATGCTTATTTATGACATCATTTGTTGTATTTCATATACTTACCGAGAAAATGATCTCACCCCTTTAATATGTGTTATTTTTACCTGTATTGAAATATAAATATTATGACGGATATGTTGGGATAATCTAAGAGAAACATGTTGTTCTCGAAGAATTATATTTAATATTTTATGTTATAGAATGTAATTTAATGTTCATGTTTGTAATATCACTTCCTAAAGTTCTAAACTGATCAATCCTTTGGGATTTGAGTCGTTTACCTTTTCTAATTTAATGATGTTATGCACTAGCTCTGGAATAACGGGGTCAAAGACATTAAAAGTTATATCAAATAATATTTTTTTAGTATTTTTAACATCTTTTATTTGATCATTCTAGTAATTAAACAATTAATGAATCACCATTTCTTCACCATTTATGGTAACTATTTTATCACATAAAAATTATCAATAAATTATTATGATGTATATAAATATTTTATATTTAACATAATGATTTTATAGTCATCAATATCACTTATATAACCCGATATTGAAAATATATATATTGTTAAAAACACAAGTGTGACTAAATTATTTTTTCCTAGAACATGAAACTATAAATTTCATAATCTCATCCAAGTGTCTTCCAAAGTTCATAATGTCAATCCATGGATTACTTGGGTCTAAAAACACGCATCCAATAAAATTACTACAAGTGTTTGTACTAATATTACAATATTTATTATATTATTTTTACCCATAATTAATCGAATTTCCCATCACTATGGAAATAAAAGAATACTATGGTTTCTATTTGCAACAAAAAAGAAACATAAAATTAAACAATTTAAATAATTTGGGTCTACTAATTCCAAATATCAAATCTGTCATTCAAAATTTATAACATATATTTTTCAGTAATTAAATTTATAATAATATTATCGATAGAAGAAGAAAATAATATTTCTATACGTAAAAACCATCATAATATTGAAATAATTTTAAATAATATTTCAATGTCAAGTTGATTCAAACGACCTAAATTGAATTAAATGATATGAACATAGTCTAGTTATAAATTAAAATCATTCAAAATGATAATTAAACAATATTAATTATTTAAATATAAAAATGTATTAAAATGTATTATTTTTCATTTTTATTCAAAACATGAAACTTAACATAAAATTACAAAAAATAATAACCAAGAAATGTTTGATACAACTATTTCAAATAATATGTTTATTTCATAAAATAAAATTTATAAGTGTCAAAAACTAGTTTTAAAATAGTCATTAAATCAAAAGGAGGAAAATGAGTATATTTATAAAATAATCCCTTTATTCATATAATTTAATTAGTTCTTATATCATAACTATTAAATATATAAAAATCATTTTAAATGTTGACATGAATATTCTATATATATATATATATATATGTTTCATTAGTAGGATCCAACATGATTTATTTTATTATTTGATGAACATACTTATTTTCGTTTAAATTGTTTTTCAGAAAAACATTCTAATTTATTTTAATTGTGGATTACATTAATTTGTAATTAATTGGTCACAAAATAATTAATTATATAAACATATGTAAACAATATTTTCATAATCTTGTTATCCCAAAATTATAACTATGTGGTTATAATGACAACATTTAAATAATGACCATTAGATATTCTCTTAAGATTGATGTGGCGTATCATGTACACTATTGAAATATTTTTTTAAAAAACATGAGTTATTATATTCTACCCTATAATAAATCTAGTCATCAAAATTTTAATTCTGTATTGAAACTAGGGGTTTTCGTTTTCGAAATACCTTTATTGAAATCCCACATCGTAAAAAATATGAATAAAACATCCACTTTAAAAGTAATAAAGGGAAATATGATGGTCACCTAAGATGAAAAATACAGTGGTTACATGTAGAAAAAAATATATATATATGAAAAAAACTATCATGTTCTGATGGGAAGTGATATAGAACATGATCATGATAAAATGAATAACCATAAAACAATAAATCTATGATGGGTTAGAAGGTCATTAATTTCTCAGTAAGAAATTTAAACGGATAATGTTTATTTATAATCCGTTTCATATTATTGAAGAATTATATTAGTACGTAGAATATGAACATAAGTAACTATACTTAAAGATTATATATCGTTTCATCCTTTAGTTTATTTCAATAATAACATCATCCTTCTCTACGATAGATGAGTATTTATGATGAATATTTCATGCCTGAAGCCCTAGAATATACATCTATAAAATCAAATAATGACTAAAATATTGTCATTATAATTATACTATCTGTAAAAATTAACCAAAACCATTATGGTTAGAATAAAGTAAAAAAATTATATAAATTAAATAAACCATTATATGATGAAAATCTACTTTTAATATCTAAAATTCAATAGTAATACCCAATGTTCAACACAAACAATTCCCAAAATAACTATACATAAAATTCATCAAAATAATCCAAAATAATATTGAAACACCTTATTCAAAAGGATATGATATCATATTTCTAAATTCTTAACTTTTAATAGTTATCTCCAAATAATATAAATTAATCTCGATGTCTCATACCATAAAATAATTTCCCTTGTATTCTTATATATATGCTAACCATTTACTAAAATAACCTAAATGAAAATAAGTGAAATATTAAATCATAGATTCTTCCAAAATATAATTTGAAGTTTATTACTCAAATAGAATTCCATATTATTCTATTTACCTTTATCTTATAGGATTCCCAAAATTGTGAACTTCCCCCAAAATACCCTTATTCACCGAATCACCAAATAACATTCCAATGAAATGGAAAAATATTTGATAAAAATAATGTTTCCAAATTCAAAATATTGACAATACAAAAAATAATTTATAAAAAATAATCATTCAGACTAACCAGGATATCCCATGGTCCAGTTATTGGCAATAAACACTTATCACCCTTATGTTGTTGGTTTTATGTCAACAACCATTCAAGATGTGATATGTTTTCACCCATCCTGTGGGTTCTCAAATTTTCTAAAAAAATATAAGTGTTGAAACATTTCCAAAATATAATAAAATACTCAAAACTAACCACATCATGTTTTAACAAAAAAGGTTATCTCATACACTTCATTTTCTTCCCAAAATGTAGTAACCCAAGATTACCTTAGTAAAAGGATTTCTCCTAAATTACTATTTGGTACCATAATTTTTCATAACATAAACCCTCAAAAAGGATTCAATGAAATTAAACATATGGTAAAAATTAAAATAATACAATCATAATGATAACCCTGACTCATATGAAAAAAAATCATAATTTTTAAAGTTGTCTAAACAATCCGTTAAAGCCAACTATAAAGACCTGGACATAATAATTACTTTTTATAGTGTTTTTTTACTACAATACATATTCAAGTATATTTGTTGTTCATGGTTTAATATAATTATGAAAATATATTGCAAAGAAAACCCATACATTATAAGTGGACACTAATTCTCACTATCAATTTTTCCACCAAAGGAAACCATTTTAAAATAAAACATGATATTTGTTCAAGACACGTCTTCAAATATTTCATCCTAACACAGTCTTTTAACTTAATAATCATTATACATGTGAAAAAAATTTTAAAACATGGGGTTATCAGATAATTTTTCTTAAGGGATATAATAAAATTAAATAAAAGGTTAGTCCATGAATGCTAATAAACCCATTAAATTATTTTCACTTGGTTAAACTTTTAACACATAAAACATAATCTCTTTATCTTACCACCTGAAATCATAAAATTCCAAAAAAAGATTTTCATTAAAAATAAGTCATAAAGGTATGTTTATGAATCAAATCTGAAGGACTATTATATTTACAATATTATTCACGTCTACATAGGGAGTAAACTTCATGGTTACCTTTGGAATACCTATTATAGTATATTGACATAATCACGTAGGAGAAACCCTATCGGTTAATTCTGTCTCAATAAACAATACAATGGAGATCTATCCAATTATCTCCCACCCTCAATATATCATATAACCACCCGTACTCATAAACAATTCCCATGAACTATAAAATTATCATAACATATAAAACAAGCATAAAGGAACAAATAAAATTTCCACTCTGAAATCACATTTAATTTTTACAAAGTCTCACACTCATAAATGAAAAAAATTATTTTAAAATAAAATAAAAATTTGTAAAGTTATAATTAAAACTTTAATGTTATATGAATAAGAGAAATTATGTTCATGCCATATGTGTTAAAAAACATTCCTTATTTCCATTTGTAAAAATACTTGAATGGATGACCTTAAAAAAGATTTTTTAAATGAAAAACCATTAAAAATATGATTTCATTAATTAAAATATTAAATTATTTATATTTTATATAAATCGAAAAAAACAAGTTGAAATAAAACACATAATAATTTAAATTCATTTCACACATAAACATACCATCACACAATCAATGGAAAAGAAGTTTAACCAAATGAAAGAAAATTAAGATAAGTAATTCCTCAGCAAAAACCATTATAATCATAGAAAATGAAAAACGGATTTTTTTTAAAAAAACATAAATTATTATAGGGGAATCAAGGAGGAAAATAATTTTCATGATTGTGGAGAATTTGTTGTCATATTATACGTTATTTTTTGTAAGAAAATTAAAATGTTTCATATAGAAAACATAAATAGATTCCTTTTTGAAAACATTTGAATGAAATTTAAAACAGAAATAAAATATAATTTATAATAATTTAATATCAATATATATAAATATGTAATAAAATATAAAGAATAATGGAATGGAGAGAAATATTTAATAATAAAATCTATAAACATTAAACGTGTCCCATATCACTTTGAACATTTTAATCATAATCTAAATGAAATAATACATTTATAAAATAATTAAATAGAAATATTACTGATTATATAGGGATATGAATTTTCATTTTAGATTTATATACACATTAAAAAATAATAATGTTGTTTATCATCTAGAAATCTCTCAATGAAATGATATTCTGACAAAATCACTTAGCATGAGTTTGACTTGTCATGTACAATCGTTATATTCTTGAATAAAAAAACCTATGATAATTATTGGAATTATTTATAACTTTTAACATTATATTATTCCTTTTATATCATTTATTACCATGTCATAACAATTACTTAATTATTTAAGTCGATATTGGATGTTTTGATATTATTTTGTACATGAGTCCAAAATGACTTCGTTAAGTCGAATATGGTAAAAGTGGTCATTTGTCCAAAATCTTTTGAATAATATTCAAGAAATAATAATAATTATTATAAGTTATTAAAAAATAAAAATCCATTCATTATATATTGTTATGAAAAATGTTCTACCTTATAATCCTGGAGATGGAAATTTGTACTTACGAATGAGTAACATGTTCATTTTCCAACGATCAATATGGAATGAAGGTAAGTATTATTTTACCTCTCCATAATGAAAAAAATCAAATTTAAATAATACTAATTATTTAAATATAATTATATATATCATTCATGTAATTTGATTAAGAAAAACAAATCACATCGCTTCGTGGAGGTGATTGTTCACACGTATTCCTGAAGAACATTATCATTTTTATAGGCATAAAAATGTTAGAACATAAAAGAGAAATTAACTTTTTATAATGATAAATATATAATTAATATAACTTATAATCTTTAATTCAATAATTATAACCCGTCTGGATATATGGTGATGAAAAATGAATTTTATAGGTTTGAGAATGTAATACTTTACACGTACGCACAAACAAATAATTATTTATCCATATCATAAATATAAAAATGGATATAGGTTGTGATATTAACATAATAAAATATTATTATATTTATGATACATGATTAATTATATCATTATTGTTTAATAATATTTTGAGGAAGTGGAAGAAGAAACAAAAAAATGGAAACTTTTCTTTAGACATTATCTTGTGATTAACACATTGAATACTCTAAAGAGGGTATTACAACAAAACTAATTTCCCTAGAATGTGGGAAGGGATTCTCTGATATTATGTGGGAATTTATTTTCCAAATCAAATTGATTTTTAGGGGTAATGAAAAGAGAATAATGGGTGACCTTTTATAGGAGAGGGGATGGATACTCTTTGAAATATTCTAAATATAAAGTTAACATAAATTATTTATCTTTAAAAAAGATTACAAAGTGATTTATTTATAATATATAATTATATTGGATCTAATAACCAACATTAAAATAAAATTAGATATATTTTTACTATCTATTTATCATTTTATTTTTATTTTAACCCTTATTTAACCCTTTTATCTCTTACCATAATATCATGTAATTTAAAATTTGAGGGTTAATATAATTACAAAAAAATTAATGAATACCATTAAATGAGTAGTTTATGAAATTTTATCACTTATCCAAATTAGTTTAGATAAATTTTAATTTTTAGAAGATTTATATCAATAAATAAAATATTATTTATTTTAAAACATCAATATTGTCAATTTTTACCCAATTCATTACATGATTTTTCCCAAATATCATAACGGAATGTTAAAATTTTAAAAATAATTATCAAAACTCAATAAAATGTCAAATACAATTGAAACATTTGTGGATGAAATTAATTATATCAAATTTTATTTATTTAATAGTTTTAATATCATTTAATTGGTCCTTCTATTAATTAAACTGATAGTACATCATTATTGGTTCACCATTTAATGTAATTATTATATCACTAAAAAATAATAAATATAGATTCAATATCTAGATAAATATTTTAGATTTCAAATTAAAATTTATTGTCAAACATATCACCTATATAACCCCATATTACATATATTCCTCTTGTTATAATCAAAAGTGCGATAAAATTTTCTTGTCTTAGTATATAATTGTATAAATGTCGTACACTCATCCAAAAAGATTTAAAAAGTCATAATTTTGGAATAGTATGATTTTGGCCAAAACATGACCATCCAATGAAATTAGGTTATGATTTATGGTAATTTTATAATATTTATAATATTATTTTAGCATTTAATTATGCAAATTACTGTTAACACTGGTAATAACGAAAATACTAAAATTACAATTCATAATGTAAAATTAAAATAAAATTAACCTACTTAAATAATATGGATACAATGAATCCAAATTTCGGATCCATTTTTAAAATTTTAATGCACATAAGTTTCAGTAATTAAATTTAAATTAATTTATTAACGGAATGAGAAAAATTGTTTTCAAAAGAAAAAAAACCCTCAAAATATTTTAATGGTTTTATTTCCAATTTAATTATGAAATTTCTTCCATTGAACTAAATTGGATGAAATGATATAAAATAATATAATCATTATTTAAAACCAATCAAAAAAAATAATTTAACATAATTAATTATTTACATGAGAATGTTTTTTTATTTAAATGATTTATTGTTTTCACTATTTATCAAACACATGAAACATATAATAAAAATACCAAAAATAACATAAAATAAAATATATATACTCTAATTTAAAAGATTAATATTTTTTCATGTATAATTTATAAATTTTTAAAAAACAACTTTTAAAACATGTGCTCCATCATAATCAGTAAAACGACCTATTTAGGAAAATATGTCTTTTATCCATTAAATTAGATTTTTTTTCTTATATCATGCTTTTAAAACACATACGATGAGTTTGTAACATTATTTTGAATATATATATATACTATTAATATAATCCCACATGAGTGATTTTATTATTTTAGAAACACACTTATTTTCATTTAAATTGTTTCGTAGGAAATTAATTCCTTTTATTTAAAAAGGGGTTTACATCCATTTATAATTAGTTTATGATGAATTATTTAATTATATACACTTTTGTAAACCATATTTTCATAATTCATTTAATAATATTCATATCCTCTATTCTGACAACATGGTTATAAACATAACATTTAATGAATAAATTTAGATGTTCAACTAAGATCGATGTTGAAGATTATGCATGCTGTTGAACATAGTATTTATTTTTCTAATAACATGGTATTCTACAAATAAAATTGATATAAAAAATAAATTAATAATAGAGGAAATAATACCTTCAATATATAATAAATTAAATAAAAAATAATGTGAAATAACGAATAACATCAACATGAGTTGTAGAACATAGAAAATAAATGGATTGAAAATAAGTGAAATAAATAGATTCTTTTATGGAAAACCATTATATTAATGTTAACATTATTTTAAAAAAAAAATTAATAGAAAATGAAAAATAAATTAATTTTTAAGATTAATATTCATATAATAATCTGAATTTGAAGATATGAAATGTTGCTTTTGTAGACAGCGTGAAAGAAAATCTTAACTTAATGAAAGGTAATTGACTTAATATTCTAGTTACCTCATGTGTTGAGTCGAAAAATTCAAAAATTAAAAACAAAAAAAAATATTAATTATTCATTTTTTTATTCATTTACTAAATTGATATTGTTTATGTCTCTCATTTTTAAGTCCATCGATTTATAATCTCAAAAATATAATTCAATAATAGTAATGGTTAATGTTCAATATCAAATAAATCTATAATATTCATAATAACCAAGTTATTTTATTCATCTCATTCTAGAATAAAAATATTTTAATTGTTTATGAAATTTGAATAATTCACAGTGTCTTATTAGATAATAATATTTTTCATGGTTAATAATGACTATGATTATTATGTTTAAATTTCATTTTTATGATTGATATCGAACCATTAGAAAAAAATAATTACTAGATTATAAAAATAGTAATGTTATATTAAATCACGAATTTGATTATAATTATTATTTATAAAGAATATTAGTATATGAAATCTGCATCTTTCACTTGGGTAGCATAAAACCAAAGCAGTGAGAAATGTTTTTCAAAATTGAAAAACAATCTGGAAATATCAATAAATATTTTAGTATTATAAAATATTAAATTATAAATATAATAAAATTTTTGGGTTATTTTTAATGATGCATAATTTTATTGTAATGAGTAAGTGGATAATTGAAATGAAAAGTCATTATTTTAGAAAACCCATATTTTAAAATAGTATCAATTATTGGAAAGTGCTCAGTGAAAAGAGATGGATTCCATTTCAGAATTTTTGTGTAAAAAAGATCCAAATAAAATGAAAATTGAAATGGAATCATGGTAGTAAGGGGAGGTAATTATTATAATATTGTTCATGTAATAAAACATAAATAATAAAAGAGAAAGATCCATTTAAGACCATTCCGAAGATTTATATTGTTTCCTCCATTGGATTTAGCTAAAGGCATATCTAGGTGAATATTTTAGTCAAACTGGTTTATTCAGTGTATGGTTTGGGATGTTTATAGTGGTATTTTGGTAGATTATTTATATAAAATTGAACTGTCTATGTGCTTTGAAGAAGGTCGAATTAGTTTAATTTTAAATTAATATTCAAATGATGTTTTCAAAAATATTAAGTCCTTAAGGTCAAGAATTACATTTTAAAATAGTAAATGGATTATAAATGTATATTGGATGATATTATATTAATCTATAATCTCCCACTTCACTCAATATATTTTTTAATATTTTTTTATTTATAAAATATTTTATCATAAATACTATTGAAAATATTATTTTTTGACTTCCAGATAATTTGACATTAAAATTTGCTAAATGATTTTTAAATTCAAAAATTAATATATAAATATATAACTAATCATATTTTAAAAAAATCAAATAAATTTATTAAACACGGTGATTCATCTGAAACATATCACTTTAAATGATCTAAAAAATATTTATTTGATTGTTCACCTTCTAGAAAAAGCACTTCATTAGCGATGCATAAGCATTCTGAATAATTATCCTATTATTTAAACTCAAAATTAATTTAATAACATAAATATAATTTATTATGAATAATTATTGGTTTTTTATCATACATAATGTATATTTACTCTCAACCTTATCATGGAAAAAAAATTAAGATATTACCATGAACTTTCTAACTTACTCAACCACTCGGCAAGAATATGTATAACTATAAGGTTTTATCAATTTTATAGTGAAAAAATCCAAAAAAATATAATTTATTTTTTAAAAATATTTAATTTAAAATTCATAATTGATTTATCTCATATTAAATAGTAACATAATCATAGTTATTTGACTTATCCAATGCTGTATAAGAATTACATCGACACTAATTAATATTTTCAAATATGCGTTTAAAATATTTATTTCTTTAAATTTATAATAATTATTTGATATGTAGAATTTAATTTTAGGTATAGGATTTTATAGATGTTTTATAATTATTATTTTATATTAATATCGTTATGATATCATTAAATATATAGTATTTATAAAACTAATTTTTTTACTATTCACCAAAAAAATCAACATTCCTGGAAAAATAATAAAACATTTTAAGATAATATAAAAATGATATTAAAGAATTTTATTTAATTTTATGCTATTAAAATTATCTGATTTAGAAATTTTATATAAAAATAATATTATACATTATAATGGAAGGAAATTTATTACGAATAATATTTATTTATTTTTCAAATGAAAAATCGTATTCTTACCTCATACAATATAGAATTATTACTATGATGATTATAACAATAAGTGTCATTATAAATTTATATTATTGATATAATATATAAATTTGGAATATATGGAATTATTAAAAAATTATTTAAATAGTTCCAAAGAAGAAATCATTTCAAGAAAATATATATTACCATTAAATTAAACAACTGTTATCAGATGATGTAAGTATTTCATTTTTTTAATGTATAATGAATATATAGTTAACTATATTACATCATTGGAGACCTTATATAAACACATATAAATGTTAATATTAAATGTATAATTCAATATTAATAATCCATTGAATTGATATATTAAAAATATTATCATTTTCACATACTCCCCCTAATAAAATTACCTCCTCAAAATTTAAATTTTCTCATAACAAACAGAATATATCATATAATAAAAATCATATCTGATTAAGATTATATTAAGAACATTAATTTCGTTCTTTAGACTAAGAAACTTGTTATTTTTTAAATAAATACTTCTTGAACATATTATGTAATAATATAAGACATATACCTCTGAATGAGTTTGTAAATGTATACCTTGATTATTGTGTGATGTTTTCCACATGATCCTCAATAGATTTGTCTTAATTTTAATTAATTAGAGGAATTATTTTTACATAATGAAATAGAGTATAAAAAAACACCTCATGGTTTTTTATCCATTGAATACAGTTGTTTTCATCATATCTTTTCATATATAGATCAAATCCCACCATTTATATCTACTATATTCCAATTTATTAATTCAAAGATGATTTTTTGTTTTTGAATCAAAAAGGTATACAATTAATAGATCATCATATCCACTAAAGTATAGTTCGATTCATAGCATAAATGATTTCATGAGATGTTATTCCCCTAACATTTAGTCATTAACTAATAACCAAAAAGGATAGTATAAATAAATAAAAATCGTAATGAAATTATATAGTACATTAAATATAAAACACGTAATAATAAATAATACAACTAGTTAAACCTAAATTATTCATTATTTTTATATTAATTCCGTATTTTATAGTCCCCCCAAAAATTATACCCATAAACCAGGAGAAAATACATCAAATTTTTTCTTTAAAAACAAAAATATTATTTATACTAAAAATTGTTTAATACTAGAAATCTAAATATTCCTTATTAAATTATATTCCCAAAATATGTTATTTATTTCCCAAAAAACATGAATCACTATGATATAAAACCTTAGAAAAAAATTAATCTATAATGAAAAATTTATAAATTCACATACAAGACAATAATTATATATATATATATATATATATCACGTAATACTAATAAAATTGAATAAAATACTGTAATATTAATTTAATCTCCATGAAAGCATATAAATGTGAAATCCACAAATTTATCTGTATCACTAAACATATTTTCAAAAAATCAAATACATCTTGTCTCATATAAGCATAATTACCTCAACATAAAATAGCATACCAACCATAATGGTTATCTATACAATTATTATTTTTCCCCAAAAAATATAATATCCTTCTTCCCAAACATCTGAAGTGATCATCACGCTAAAAAATTTAAATCTAAGCATTACATATACCTCAATCATGAGTTCCTCTGATAAAATAACAAATGTCCTGCCATATATCATTAGTAAACTTTAAATCCAATCATATTATATATAAAAATTTTATAATATACTCTAAATTTATAGACAACCATAAAAAATAAACCTATGGTTCTATTAAGAAGTCAAATGGTACATGATGATATTACATGCCACTTGTTGACTGCAAAAATAACATGTGGTCTAAGAGGGACTACATAATGTGTCACTGGTGTAAAAATACTATTTCCTAAAAGGATTAATCCTTTTATGTAAACTAATATGATTCATATGGTGAGTATGATATAAAATTACACACCACATATTGACTTCCTACAAATCTATATGGCCAGACACAAACAACACAGCCTGTATCAAGAATTTACACACCTTGTAGAATGTTTCCACCCATGAATGGTATATGATGAGTGTTTTATGTGATTCATGTGGATAAATATGGGGACTAATAAAATAATTACATGAAATCACGATGTGATGATGGATATACATGTCATGTGTAATTATTTTCAAAAAACAGGTACACACTGAATGAATATTTGTGTCTCGTAAGGGTGTACGCACTTAAATTTTCATGTCATGTAAAATATTATACTACATTACATGTATTGGTCATCATATACATGGTACACTAACACACCTATTTTGAAAAATTATATGTTGTGTATTTTTTAGCATGACTCGTGGTCATTCACAACCAGAGGAGTAAACATACTAACAAATGAAACTACAGATGATGTCAATTTTAAAATTACATGAAGGAATTGATTATGTTTAAGTACATATAACTTGTTAAAGACCATATATAATGTATATCACATGATATTTAGAGTGATACTACAAGTTTTTTATGAAATAAAATCAAGAAATTTGTATCATCTAACTTAGAATGTACATTCCATGTGGCCTCCCAAGTACACAATAAAGCCCCGAAAATTCCATATATATATATATATAATTATATGTAATTGTTACAAGACTAAGAAATTTGACGTTAAATGATTCTGAGGCCCAGAGTTTCTAGAATTATCCTTCAAAAAATGTTAAGATTTACATAGCATGTGTGAGTAGTTTTCCTGAAAATGTGGGAAAATAGATAAATGTTTTCCGATATTAGAAATCATAGGGTAATGTTGGTTCATGATTGTGGGATTACCCTAGGTGTTACTTAAGATTAGTTGTATCAGTCCTCTAGTGAGAAAAACTGAAAATAGAGTAACAATAAATAAAATAAATAAATAAAATAATTTTATTTTTCAAATGCTCATAACACAAGAATTTTGACTCAGATTAAAAATCTGAAACCACCGCTATACTTGTGAGGGTATGCTTTCCTTATCCAGATCCTAACATTGGCTATTTCTAGCCAACAATGGATGTTAGGTTTTGGCCATAGATAAAATAATTCAGTAACTATTATTTTATTGTTAAATTTTTTAACTACTAAAAGGTAACATGGAATGAAAATATAAAAGTACCATTGAGCTCGTGAGGGCATGTTCTCCTTAGCCAGAGCCTAACCTCAACGGGAGTGGGTCAAATATTACTATTAATAATTTTTTATCTTTTTTTAAAGTACATTTACATAAACTTGCGAGTGATGATTTCTGTCTTTTGAACTGGTGCTCGGATTAAAAATCTAAGGGCACTGTTGGATCCACAACGTTAAGATCCTCTTAAGGGTATCTTAACATCGACCGAAAAGGGCCGTATGGAAATGTTAATTTTTGTACCTTACAAAAATAATACTAAAATAACTCCAATGTTATTTTATTCTTTCTTTGTAACCATTGAGCGATGGAGGTGGGACCGCAGTGCATCTTCAAACTTTTTATGAGAGAAATTGAAGGCCTTAAACCTCTCATTTATTTGGTATTCTAATGACAACACCTATGTATTTAATTGACTCATTAACTATAGTTAATTAATTAATTATAATGTTAAACAAAATGTGAGAGATTGGTCATTATTTAAACCAAGCATGGGCATGTGTTTTGGTGACTCACGAGGGGAACTTCTAACGATGTGCCAGCGATATCTTCCACCAACGTAGAATAGAGCTTCAATGATCATTGGCGGATTCAAACCAGACAATGATGGTTGAGGATGTGAACCAACGAATGCATGTTCTTCACCCACATCCACAACATATTCAACCATTTTCAGGTAGGGGGTTATGTGCTTAATTCCTATTTGTTCACATTCTTGAATATAAAAAAGAACACATATCAACTGTTAAATGGGTTGATCCATGTTTCATTATTTAATGTGGGAGGATAAAGTGGGGTTACATTATAAGAGTTTTTATGATTGGGTAATCCTTATCATATTATAATGCAAATGTAGAAGGTGTATGCCAAATTGAAGAGGGCCCAAACCATCTTCTCATCTCGGTAATGATTTCTTTCATCATCAGTGACTGACCAATATGGAGACAAGATGAAACTAGGGGGCCACACTATGATGGTCTCATTCTAAGATCCCAGTAGGAGTAGTCATAAAAACGGACCTCTAGAGCTTCACCGAAGGCCCACGGAAGCCCCACCGGTGTGGCGGTGCCGAAAACTGGAGGCGGTGGCGGCCTTCTCCCACTGGTCGTGAAGATGTGGCGGCTCCCAAAGGCACTACGATGTAAAGGGGGTGGCCGGACGATGTCAGATGCATTGATAGTGAATGACACACCATGGCGGTGTGACACGATGAATGTGGCGGCATCCAAAGCGCTACCGTGGATGAAGTGATGCAGCTCCTGCCGTAGAAGAAGCGTCGCAGCTCTGACTGCGGTAGAGGCGGACCCGAGCCATAGGACCCCCCTAGACCAATCCAACAAACCAGTTAGCTGGAGGGGGTGGAGCCACCTCGACCCTACCTATTTGGAGAACTAAATGGACCACTGCCCGTTCGAAAGGGGTACGGACTCCCACGCCAGGAAAGGTGGGTCGGGGCTAGCCCGTGGCTAGTAGAACGAGCCCATGGACTATTAGTCGAGGCGGGGCACAACCCGGCTGGGCTAGTCCCACCATGATTGGGTCGGGATCAGCGGGCCGGGTCGGGACGGTCTGACAGGGTCAGGCTGGACCCAAACCCACTTACAGCCCAGTTTGATTAAAGGGCTATATCTCCTAAACATGATGAACATTTGATGGACCATCTGTGGTGTCAGAGAACAAAATAAGAGGTGGTCCTTTTGAGATAATCCTCATGGGTTTTAGAGAATATTAGTGTATGGCCAGGTGGGAGGGGACTCAAATCCTACCAAGACCCTAGCACTAAAATTCTTATAGCAAATAGACCGAGCATCCGATTGATGTTCCATCTATTATGTTTGAACCCATATCATATGGCAGTTCATCAAGTTAATTATTCAGAGGAATTCAGGGCGGTTGAGGTCTGACCAATTGCTTGATGGGAGGATCCATTCAGAATCAAGCATTCTTAGTGCAGAAATCCAGTTGCTGGCTCTGATGTGATGAAGGTACAATGATCCCCAGTGGGTCAACACTCAGCGATCATCTATGGGTCCGCACTCTGTGATCCTCTGTAGGTCAGGACCTAATGATCCTCTATGGTTCTACACCGTGCCATTCTCAGTGGGTCAACACTTAGCGATCCTTTGTGGGTCATTACATATCGATCCTATGTGGGTCAGTGCTCAGCGATCCTGTGTGGGCCAGCGCCTATTGATCCTGTGTGGGATAGCACTCATTGAAACTATGTGGGATAGATCCTAGGGATCCTGTGTGGGCCAAAATCTATCACTCTTATGTGGATCAACATAGAGCCTCTCAATAGGATAAGATGATCTAGCTTTACGACTAATCATCGTCACTTATGTACGTAAGTTATAACTTGTGTGATCTATCTTTTCCTTTGTGCTTTGTGATTGAGATCATGATTTGTGGTTATTAATTTGTGGAATTCTATGAAACCATTGAGGGTATGAGGTTCCATATAGAGTATTGTTATACTCACCCCTACATGGGCTTCACCTGTACCTTGTTTTGCCTTGTGCAGAAAATTGGTATCTTTGACTGAGACTACGGGATCCAGGACACGAAGGTGAACAGAGGTGACCGATTGATGATGAGAGATGCATTGATGAGATGTACCTACCCTTCTGTTAGGATACTTGGCAGGATACCTCAAGAGATATTTTTCCTTTTACCTGTATTTCTATTTTCACTAGGCTTGAATTCTTTCCCATTTTACATTTAGTACATTCTTTTACACTCAGTTGAAGTTTTTAGTAGTGGTTGTACCTTTCTTCTTCTGGTGTGTTATACTTATGCACAGTGTGCCCACTCTGTGTGTGTACATGTTGTGAGGAAATTCCTTACCTTTTTAGGGATGTTCCTTTCTGGTTCAATTCGCCAACCTCATGGCTATAGAATGGAGGTTTATGATAGTAACTACATGTGCCTTGGGGATGGGTTGTGAAAAAATGGTATCAAAGGGAGGTTTGTTCTACCAGAAGAACTAACAGTCTATATTATTCATTGGGGGAAATAGTGTAAGGTGTATTTAGTTTGGATTTCAGTCCAGGGAGTTCAGTGTTTGTATGGCGGCCGATGTATCTATACATTAGGACCCTGAATTATTTTTTCTGACTCGGAACATGAAAAAAGTCGTTGCATGTGTTTTGAAAATGCTTTTCTATTGATATATTTTGAGTCATCTCTCCAGGTATAACATAATGAATGAGGTTCATCTTGATACTCTTTCAAGATTCCTCCAGGCATATTGACTACCAAGATTTCAACGAGTGACGATGAGAATAGTCTATAGAGTGATGAAGCTTCAGTACAAGGATTGTTTCCATATATGGTACCTTTGTGCGGTGTCCCAGCAATACCACAACCCATTTTTTAGAATTTACTACCAGCGCTATTGATAGGAGATGCATATAGGCTCAATGCCTTACCCGAGTTTCAGTGACAAATACCCCTCAGGCTCTGAGGTGAGCCCGACACACAAGCGGCTAAGGGCTGGCCTAAGGTTGTGACTGAGAATTCATCTTTCTAGGGAACTATTAGATCATATGGAGGTCCCTATAGTGACAATTCAGTGTATCTCAACATGTTGATGGAAGGGATTATGTTACCCCTACCTTATGATGAGGTTACTTATCCGTGGACTGAGATTGAGAACCTTTCTCAGAGAAGGGGGGTCTCTTTCCATAAAAAGCTACGAGGCTTGTATTCCCAAGAGCATCAATAGTTTCCATAGGAATACATGTTTGTTACTGAGTATTCTTCATGTCATACCGACCATTCTAGTTACATAATGAATATGATATGGCCAGTAATTTAGTGCTCAGACCTCCGATCGATAATTTTTAGGGACATCTAAGCTATCACTAATCTTTTGCGCATTTCTAACTGTGTTAGGATTCTCCAGAGATCCTTTATGGTTGAATGTTCTTTGGTTTAATAGACATGTCTAATGAATTTCAGTAGTATAAAATTAGGAAACCAGTGTCATTATTGACGAATATGACATGTGAAATGTTTCAAGAATAGAAAGTGATATGGACAAATGAATCTTCCAGGCAATATACGTGGAAGAGGATCTAGGAGAGAATCCAGAGGTGGTATAAGTTTCGACATGTTACAACCAGCACCAAAATATTGTCCCCACTAGGCTCAGGGAACTGGAGAACATGGGAAGGGTGTATCTGCATGCGATTAAGGGGTGTGACCTAAGGGATCAAGGAATGACTCGGTGTACTATCTATGTCTCCTACTAGAATCCATATAAATACACATAGGTAATAATTATTCCTTCTTATTAAAAATATTCTTCAATACCTAGAGTTTCCGGTTAAATAATTGAAATGAAACTTACGTCTAGAGATGCATTTTGGATAAGACTTAATAATCACACTTACACCGATGATTTGATCGAACCATTGAGGCGAGAGTTTCAGTTGGAACCTATTAGTGGGAGCATTTAGGGCTTACTACATTTGTCTTCATAAGGAATGGTCATCCAAAGATCATGGTTAGATTGAATGTTTTAGGAAAAAAGAATGTGGTATATATGAAGCATTGGAATGGGGGTTTCCATGGTCAGCGTAATAGAAAACCCATGAAAAATTGGATAAACTCATGCATAAGAGGGTGAAGCCAATCACTCTTGAGTCGGCTAGCCTTTTCCTCATGGTGGTGGTTGTTTTTAGTTTTCCATTCCCAACAGTAGTGATAGTGTGAAATAAAATCCTTTAGAAAGATGTTTCCAGAATTACCTGCCCATAGAGGGGAGGGACATCTGAATTGTTCTATACCCCGATATGTCACTGATATGAACATCAGAATATCATAAATATTTTTTAGTTTTCCTAAGCAGGGGCGTTGTTGGAGGACATTTAGGGGAAGGTCATAGTAACACCTAGAGTTCGAGGTTACGTGTGGACTACCGACACCATATCCAGGTGTCATTGAAGACAGAATATGTTCATCCAAAGGATCGATGGACACATAAATCCTTTTAAGGGAGTATCCTATCATGTGGATAGAAATGTTCCCATAGGATTTTCAGTAGTTAATATAGTAGTGATGGATGGAGTTCCTCAAGGACTATTACTTTGAGATAGTATTTACTATTGGGAAGGGTAACATGGAGGTAGTCGCACTCCGCATGAGGTCTTGTTTACAGTTAATGAGTGAGAAGATAAAGAAGCTGGTCATGTTGCAGTTATCCTTCGTGTATTGTGATGGGGAAGCTTACCTCTAGTGTGTGACCATCACTCCCCCACTCCTTCAGCATCTCCGGGAGGTGCGGCTTGTGGATGATGATTGTGAGACTCGATGTGCTCCGATATCCTCAAGACATTATCCTGAATATATATTGAAGGTGGGGATCACATAAACCTTTTTAGAGGACACATAATGGTACTAGTGATGTTATTGGAGGAGGGTTTTTTTGGAATTACATACATACACTTTTTCAGTGCATCCTGGTGTGGAAATGATATACCAGGACCTCCGACGCCAGTACTAGTTTTTTAGGATGATGAAAGTCGTGGCAGAATTCGTTTCACAATGATTCACTTGTCAGCATGTGAAATCTGAAGATCAGGTTCCAGTATGATTGAGCAAAGCTTTTAACACCAGACAGTTGGCCAGTTGGAGCGGACTATACAAACCCAGGAAAAAAAGATTTTTGGTTATTCCTTTGTGGTATTTTGGGATACCATCAGGGGTCTTGTGGTACCTATTATGTATTGTTATACTCACTCTGGTACAAGATTCTCCTGCACCTTGTTCTGTCTTATGGAGACAACATGCATCTTTGACTGAGACTCGGGGTGTCATGACATGATAGTCTACAGAGGTGACCAGTTGACGTGGAGAGCCACAGTGCCGAGTTGCACCTACCCTACAGGTAGGATCCCTTGCAGGCTTCCTCAATAGTTTGGTTTTATTTTACCCATACTTCTATTTCATTTGGTATTGTATTCTATCCCCTTTTACACTATGTACAAAATTTTATACTTAGTTGAGGTTTTTAGTTGTGGTTGTACCTTTACTCTATTTTTTGTGTAATACTTGGGCGTAGTGTTCCGCATCTTTGTGTGTATGGGTTTTGATTAAATTCTTTCCCTTTTTAGGGATATGCGTTTCTACTAATAGTCTCCAACCCTTGGCCAATAGAAGGGTCTTGGTGTTGTCACGACATAGGTTCCATGGGACGGGTCATGACATACACATCATCTACATAATTATATTAAAATTACAATTAAAATTATTTATCTTATTCAAAATAATACATGATGAGATTCTTATTATATCTTCAATAAAATAAAAACTATATATATTAAGAAAAATAATTAAATAATTAGTAAATTTATTGATTTATGGGTCTAGAAAATTTATCATAACTAAAATGATTTCCAATGAGGGAAAAAGTTTCAAATATGTTGTTGTCGAATGATGAAAATTTTCATGAGCCTTAATTGACCTATGTATGTGTTCGATTTAGTTATTTCTTGTATTTTTTTCATGGGTTTATTTGTATTTTATTAACTTATATATGATTATATGTGAATCATCCCTCCATAATTTTATTGTACATTATTGTTTATCCATGTATTAGTTAATATTACCCCAAATCCTAGGTACCCCTCACTTAGATGTGATAAAATTTTTATAATGGATGCAGTTAAAAACCTGATAAAATGGATCAGGACATGAGGAAATATGAATATGACCAAGTAAGATACACTAGAGAATTAAAAAATGATGTATCTCAATCAAATTGTTGGATTAAAGAGTTTCTTTCTCCTAGTATAAAATATTGGTTTATCGCCACCTAATTATCTATCATGTTTATAAAATATCATGATCAAATAAATTTTTTATTTTATTCTATATATGAATGAATTTTTATATATTTATTCATGAAAACGTATAAGATGATTCCACAGGATCACATCTGATAAATATAATTACTTTAATTCTATGAAAAAATGTAATAAGTTTCAGATAAATATTTTATTTTATATGGTTAATTAATTGTATATGTCCTAAATAAAATAAAAAATCATCTTATGAATAAAATAAAAAATATTTATGTATATCTTAAATAAATATCCATCAATGTAAATATGATATATGAAAAAACATTACATTTTTAATGTGTAGTAATTACCATGGGTAATAAGTATGATTGTATATAATCATGGTCACATTAAATTATCTATAATTATTAATAAATTTATTGGTTCCACTTAAAAAAATTATTTTAAGGGAATTTAAAATAGTATTCATAATAAAATTTAGTCTAAATTATTGAGAAAATATGAGTCTTGAATATCAGTATTAGAGATTCCACTGAACATATCATTAATCTATAATTTAATGATGTTAGAATATGACACCTACATAAATGCATTCTATAATGTTTCATGGATATTTCTTGGGTTATATGATAGGAAATATGTATCCTTACTACTGAAATGTATGAGTGGTTTGACATTCTACATCTGTTGGAGAGGGATGTGGGTTTTCATTAAAATAATGGGAGACTTAATTGTTATATTATATACATCATCACTGTTAACAAAGATAAAGTATTTAATATAAAATTTGACTAATTGTTTTGTTGAATATTTTAAATGGTTTGACCACATAACTTTATTTGTGATAAATATTACAGAATGATAATATCATAACTACTAAAAACATTCAATATTGGTAGGGTATTTTTGAATTTTACTACACCCAATATAGAGAAAAAAACATTACATACATATGTAGTAAATCTTATTATATGAATATTTATTACATATCATTGTGATCCATTCTAGAAATGTAAATGTTTAGTGTATCTAGGAATAATAATACATAAAAAACTGGAACATAAATGATCAATATCATATCCATCATTTTTCTAAATAACTATCAACATTCATATACATATAATACCTCAACCTTTCTCTATTTCATATGTAAATGAAAACATAACAAAATTTTAGATCATATGCTCAGTAGGGGTTAACCAGAGAGACGCCAATTAATGACCATTATATGTATATCATAAACATAAATGTATGAGAACATGAGATTATCATATGAAATTCATACATAGAAATCATATTACCACGAGTAATGGAATAAATCAAGATAGTTCATAAGAAATTAATTAAAAATGATTTCACAAATGATCCATGAGAGTATAAAATTGGAATAATATTACAACATTAAAGAGTAGAATAATAAAAATCATAGAAATCATATATGAAGAAATCAAATTTTTTTTATCAAAAGGCATTATTGCACTGTCCACCCATTTATCATCATTAGTAATGGTATAACCTCTCATATAACCTCTATTGGAATTGGGATAAACTCCCAGGTACCCAGTTTTCGGCTTGTATGTGATCAAGCATACCCTCTTTTGGGATTGGGACAAAATGTTATTTATAATCTTTGGGCATGTAATAACATCCCATGTACCCTATGGCCTCATAAAATATTAATCTATACCTAATAAATTGGAAAGATAAATTAGAACCACCCATCACATAATTATTATCAATTTATATCTATTCTATAAAATCATGAAAACATTTATCAATAAATCAAAGCATAACCCATTGAAATGAAATATATTTTCATCAATATTCCTTCAAAAAAATCAAAAATTCCATAAATACAAAGTATAAATATTGTAACATTTGATAATATCCTTGGTAAAACATAAGAAATATAGAAATACATTGTTTTATAGAAAAACATATATTTAAAATATCATTAAAACATTTCTAGAGGAAAACACCCTTTCCATTTTGAAACCACTTTATTAAAATCATAACATTTCATAAATATTAAAGAAAAAATATTATTTGAAAATAACTATTGAATAATTTAAAGGATGATTCAAATAAAATATAATTTACATTGAGGGTAAAATTAATTCATGTATTGTACGTTAAAACAAAGATTCCATGCAGATTTTTTGTAAAAAGTCAAAATCGAATCATTAAAAAAGGAAAGAAAGATCCATTTTTAAAAAATTTGTTAACGTAAAACATGGGTAGAAAATAACATTATTAATATTTGTAGATTATTAATAACATTATTTAAAACACATTATTTAGTATATGATCATGGAAGAAAAATACTCCATACCAAAAAGAGAAACCATGTCAGTCATTCATAAAAACATTATTTCAGAGTCATAAGTACTTATAAAGATGAAAATTATATGGAAACAATAAATATATAGAAATAAATACAGTATAATAATGTACATAACATTTAGTATAATTTTATAATAATTACTTTACCCTTAAAAAATCCCAAGAAAAAATAATATTGTAATATAATATCGTTACCTCAGGTCTTTGTTCCTTTGTATGTTATATAACCACATGTATAATAATTTTTTATTATTATGATTCTTTAACAGAACCATATTTATAACTATAATACTATTAATTTTTTACATACAACGTCTTATCTCCCATTCCATGAAAATATTTCATTATCATCAGTATTTCATGTGTTAACTGCATTATTTTTTTTTGCATGATTTGGTTTGGTAATTTTGGTCCTTGAATGTTGATAATTGTTCTTTAATCCATATAATTTTATTCTTGATTTTAAATATAATATATATTTATTATATTTATTTTTTTAACCGTTCATATAATGTGGTGATGAAAATTGATTTACATAATTACGTGGAGATGATAGTCTGTATGACCCCACAAGTAATTTTTTCCATTTTTTGAGGGACTAAAAAAATGAATGTTAATTAATAGTTCAACATTTTTTTAACAATTATCATATAATTAATATCATATTTTTAGATTATATATATCATAAAAACATATTATTAATGCGGGAAATGGAAAATTAATCGTATCACTATGTCTAGGCAGTTGATCATACGTGTTCAAGAGCGATACTTTCATCTCCAATTTGATGGAGAAGAGGGAGAAACTAGGTTTTACATAAATATAATTAGATATTTATATATTTATCATATTTTATTAATCATTATATTATTTTTAAATAAAATTTAATGATCTAGATTATGATTCATACCTCTTCTTTGAGAGACCTCCTTTGCTTTACACCTTAATCATTATAATTTTTGACTTATGAGAGTAAAATAAGATCTAGAATAAGGGGAATGAATATTTTTAATAATTTTATTTGGTATAGTTTGGGATATAAGGTCGAAATTATATGAATAACATAGGAGTATAGGTTCCCATTTATAGGTGTGGGGGAGGATATAAATGGATTTTCTTAAAAAACCTCAATAATATATGGTAACCTTCACATGAAAGTGGCTCAATATAGACATGAATTAGATTTTGATATTATATAAGGTAAATATATATTTAAAAAATTATAATTGGAAAATTTTAGGTCTCAATACTACCATTATCTCTATGTTTAACCCATAATATAGTTTTTTAAACACTTACAATGGTAACAATTTTTTATTTTTCTAATATTCATTATGACCAAAAAATAATTTATTCTATTAAATTATGTTAAATATTATAATTATAAATATTTACTAAATTGTAATATATTTAATATATACAAATTATATTTGTTTTTATTTTTTGTATAAAACGCAACAGAATCCCATTTTTGAAAAATATATTTTTAATCCTAAAAATGAATTTACATCAAATACCTGCACTATAAAAACCATAAAATAAATTTTAAAATATATAATTGAGGTTAATATTTTAAATATCATTTAAATAATTAATATATTGAAATTAATTTAATTTAATAACAAAAAAATATTATGTGTAGAAAAACTATATTTAGGAGAATTGGTATTATACCCAAAACTGAAATTATTCCAAAATAAAGTGAAAAGTTTATTCATATATAATTAATCATATTATATAAATTTATAAAAATATTACTAATCTTATATAAAATTAAGAACACAATGTTTCCATTAAATTTTTTTATTTAATGAAAATTAATGAAAATTTTATAAAAATAAGTATTATCACCATTCACTTTAATGTAAATCATTTTATAAAAAAACTAAATTATTCACCCTACGATAATATTTCATGTATCATTTTAAAAATACTATAATTTAATTAAAAAACAATTTCTATTTTCTGAAATTAATTATAATTTCATTTCAAAAATGCAATTAAAACCATTTGTAAGAAAACATATTTTTGAAGAGTAAAATGAATTTAAAATTTTTGTAAATATTTATAATAATTTGTTAAATAAATTATAATTTTTTTAAATCAATAATTATTATTTTTTGATTTATTTATTATTATTATTTATACATTCTAATTTATCAACTAGATTTTTAAATATTACTATATCAATGCTTATTCAGACTCATAATTGTATGTATGACAATGTTAATACATTTGGTTTATTTCAAAGGAAATGAAAATAGAATCATAAGTTGTCACAGTTTAATCCCCAATAAATGAATTTTTATCATAAATATTACATTATTCTAATAAAAATAGTTGGGGATATATCTACTTCATAATATCCTTGGGTTACCATATAACTTCTTTAAATTTATAAATCCTCTAATGAACATTAACATGGTGACTAGGTGTGTTTTTCTGAACGTTATAGCTATGATTCATGATTTATACCACTTTTTCTTCATAATAATGTTCATTAGCCATTGGTAAAACATATAAGTTAATTAAATGGGAATTATTAGGTATGTATACTCAAAAATAAATAAATGTAACCCATCATGTACTTAAGAGTGGTTCAGTTGAAGTTCCATGTGACAACTGATAGTCCCTACTCAATCAACAATCATGAAAGTGGTGATATATCAGTGGATTAACTTTTCATTCATCCCAAATATCATAATCTTATTCTGTGTATAAGATTATAAGAATACATTCTCCCCAAATTCATATTCATATCCTCTGTTTATTATTAATATAACACTTATGTTCACTATGAGATACCTAGATATGATTCTAAATGGCTATAACCTTCTCTAGAATTTCATTATCAATCAAAACTGTCAATTTATTTATTTAAAAAGATAATCCCATCATGTTTGAGTTATTAAATTATTTCCATATAGGGACTCGTAAGGATACATATGAATTATTGAGCGAAATTAAATATTCTAGAAAATATAAACTAGAAGAAGGTGTTGATACCTTAATCACTTTAAATATAGAGAATAATTCTTGAAAATAATATATAGATTTTATGTATTATTCTTATTTTGACTATCTTACAAAATATTATAATTAGTTTAGAAACAGAACTCTTTATGTAATGGATAATGAATACTTCTCCATAACATTGGTGTTAAAATCATATCGGGACAAGATATAATAGAATATAGAACTCCATGAAACTGTAACACTTCCTTAATATATGTCACACCATCTAGGTCATAGGTATTATTTAATTTGATCCTTGAACACTATATTTTGTGGTTTTAGGAATTTTTCCTGTGTAATAGGATGAAAAAATGATTTTTTGAGGAATCATTGTCGACACAAGGTTTAGATCAAAGATATGTTAACCATGTGGTATTGAAAAATGAGGCTATAGTGGATTTTTTTCATGGTTTTAACAGAGTTAGTAAAATCATACAACTTGATAAGAATCAGTGGGGATGTATGTCGACATATCCAAGGGCGATCCACAGCTTGAGTATATTTTCCCAAATTATGTTTATCTTCCAAGATAATTCTGTACCTTGTTTTTTAAATGGATAGATGCCATAATTTTTTGGTGCTAGGTTTGTCAAACCATGTATCCTATCAATGCTCCCTGATTTGAACTTCTAAAAAATTGAAATTTATATGTACTACCTTGTCCATATTAATATTTAGTATCCCCATAATGCCTTTTTGTCTCAAAAATAATAGTCCTTAATTGAAAATAAGGATCTTTACTAGGATTATTAATGATATTATTTCATTCATAGTAGTTCCCTCTTAAGGATGTTCAATTTTTAATATGCTTTTCTATAATATTCATTGATCATACATAGATCACCTCTCTACACTCCCAATTATAACTCCAATGGGCTATAATTTCTAGATATAATGGGGTTTATAAATTTTTTTTGATGTTTTCTAGAGATGTAGTCTTGTGATTACCAAATATAACAATTTATAATCTCTATTATTGATGGTGGATAGGATTCCCTCTCTTGGAGAGTTAATTATCTCTATACAATGGTACCAATTCATGAACTAATTTATATTCTTTTTTAATTCCGTTATTTTGTAAAATTAAATTGATTTATTTGATATAAATCTTGATTTTATTCATTAAATATATGTTTTTAAAAGGGGTTTTCATTAAAAATAGATTTATGAACCCTAAGTGTTTGATGAAATTTCTCAAGGACACATGTTACTCAAAAAGTAATTTTCACGAATGGATGCAATGATGATTTTATATGGTATTTTTTTTATAAATTAAATCAATTAATTTTAAATGGATTATGGTTGACATAGAACCTTTGAATCCTTGCGTGTGTCTAGATATTGACGTATATTACATTAGTGTGTTTGAAACCACATGTGGTTTGATATCGACATATAGTGGTAGGACTCGATATAGGTAAGATTCATGTTATGTCTAGATTATTGTTCCGTTATCTGTTAGAGTATTTATTACCATATGCTAGAGTAAAATTTCTGATTGGTTTTACAATTGATGATATATTTTATGTTTGGTTTCTCACATACATATACTATGGCGTATAGATTGATTGTTTTTTTATTCTCCAATGATTTCATCTTTAACTATTTATATAACATGGTTTTTTGAATATGAAAGCATTTTATTAAAACTGAAAGATGTTAAATAAATGATTCTTTTTTGAAACATCTTTACAAACTAGATTTGTTTTAGAACTAGAGTTAATTTTTACATTGAATTAGACATTGTATAGATTATTTGGAGAAATCATATGAGGAATTTTGTTCATACACTACATTTAACTATTGGAATATATGGGTGATTTTTCTAGACTCATGAAGAGGGAAGGTTGTCAAGAAGTTAACCAACTACTTTGGGTTCTGTTTGACTTTTTATTTAGATAGTTTGATTGTGATGTTTAGTCACTATATACTTTGTGTTCATCTTGTAATGTTTTGTTATTTTTTTTAGTCCCTTGGTATTTATTCCACATGTCTCATAGATATTTTTTATTATTAAAAACCACAAACTTTTTCTTTATCACTTTCCTGGATTTATTGATTCTTATTTGGTTTGTTTGATAACTCTCTACCTTATATAATTCCATCTATAGTGATATTTGTTTTCATACCTATGAGGATTCATTGAAAATTGTATAAGAGGGAAAACTTTGATTTAATTGTTATGTAATTTCCTATGTTTTGTTCTGATTCTTTGTTTTACAGAATATAGGAACATTAAAATATTGGTAGTTAGTATGGGAGGGTTCTTGTACCCCACACAATCATGATTGAATTCATGTTACCATGGGTTATAGATTTTAGTCAATATTGGACCTTGTTATTATGGTTATGTAAAATAAATTGTAGGTTTTATTCAAATGAACCAATTCCTTTTTATCTCTATTTATCAACATTTAAATCTATATTTTCATTAAATTATTTTTTTAATTGAAATACTAGGGATTCCAGAAGTTTTATTTTTTATTTTGGAATTTATGTTACACAAATTGGATATTTCCTTGTCTATTTGTTAGATAATTAATACTTAATGTGATATTATAATTATGGGTGAGGGAGATATGATAAATGTTTTGAATGAAGGTATTTTAGTGGAACCTAATTTGGTGGAAACTGTTCTCCAAACTAGTCAAACTCTGGTACAACATGGAGTTAGAAATGAGAGATGAATGGTGGATCATTTCTCATAATCTACCAAGAATAAGACAATTATAATCCAAAGTAAAATAGATTCCTAAGAGTCTAATGACTATATAAATAAATTTGATATGATCTTATGTTTTTTGAAAACTGCATAGGACTCTATGGTGTGGTTGTTTTATTAGATACATAAAGGACCTAGAAGAGACGGTGGGATTCCAACAAGAAATACTTGTTACATGATGATCTTTCCAATACATATTTTATGAATACCTTTGGCCAATAGTTCAATTCCGAAACACTTTATTTAGAAATTTTCTACTAATTACTAATCTTATGTCAGGGGGGTGTATAGTTATAGAGTATGCTACCCATTTTTCATTGTTGGTTAACCTAGACCCTGAGATCATTACTAATGACTACCTCAATGTTTTGAGGATTTATATGGGGTTCAATAGAAATATTATGTTAATAATGATCCTCTTATTTAGATACTTATTTGTTATTTGTGGTAACAAGAGTGTGTTATCGGGATAAAAATGTAATATTAAGGGTAACCCATTTTCATCAGGACCAGTTTTAGAGGATTTTTCAAGGTTGTAGATTTTTTTTTTGTATATCAGAATGGAAGGCCTAGTAATACCAAACCCGAATGTACATGATCTAATAATACCATTCATTATTGTAAAAAATATAGTAACCATAGGTTTTTTTGTGGAAGAATGTCCCAAGGGACTATATATTCATCCACCCTTACCATGGGTACATAGGTTTATTTCGATGCCTCAAAGGGTGGTACATCTTATATTTATGCCATGGGTAATAAATAGGTAGTGAATAATGATATGGAAGGATATGAGGCCATATGTTTTTATGTGGTGGTGTATGCCAAAACGAATCTTAGGAAATCAGTATTGATAGTTGGGGATGCTTCAATAAATTTCATGCATCGTGTCATAGTGCAAGAACTTTCAAACACATAATGTCAAGTACTATGGACTACCTAGTATATTGAAGCCATTTCCCATTTTTGTATAGAAGAGGTATTAGATCTATATGGTTTTTTTGTTTTACCATATAATCCTAGTGGGAAATAAGTAATTTGGGTGATCATTAAATTAACTAAACAATATGTTCATTTCTATCATGTGAAGGAGATGAAGATGGTAGTAATTCTTGAGAACTTTTACATACGATAAGAAGAAATGATTCATGATTTTTTTCTCTATAGTCATTTTTAATAGAGACCCTGGGTATATATATTAGTTTTGAAATGTTTTGTAAGAGGTCTTGGGTTTCATGTTCAAATTATTAATAATATATCATGGAAATATGGAGGGAATATTACAAGAGATAATAAAATTCATAAAGATCTTCTCTAGCCATGTGTACTTAATTTTGGGGGTCCTATGGAAATTAATCTACCTACCATCATGTTTATCTATAAAATAGAGATTAGGGAAACTTTAACATATCTTCCTTTGAATAATAGTTTTTGAGTCCTTGTATATCTCCCTTTACTTTGGGTGAGTTTAGAGAGTAGTCCTTGGATCCACTGATCCATATTATGGAGATGATGAAAAAGATATAGTTAAACAAAAAGAAATCGGTGATGAAAAAAATTCATCAGAAATCATATGTTAATCATAATCGATACCATATATTGTTTGATTAGGATGATGATAATTACCATGACAGAAGTCCAACTATGTGTGGTAGACCTTTTATACATTCTTTTAAAATATAACTTTAATGTTCTTAATATGAAGAGATTAATTACCAAGGAAGAGTTTATTTATCAACTATCAGATCATTAATTAATCATGTGCTAGAAGAGTTGTTTTGGCCAACTCCAACCAAGGTAGCCAAAGAACCTAATAAATTACATCATACAACCCCTAGTGGATCACCTCACACATCTCTTTTTAAATTGGAAGAGGATTTTGTTTATTCCTATGAATATTAATCAATGATGCATGATATTATATATATTGATGTAGTGGTAGATGATAGACATTGTTATTCAGATCCACCATTACCTATACCATATTCTGGTTCTTCTAAATCCAATATAACTAAATTGTATTTCAATGCATTCAAACTCTATCTAGTTGGTGTGTTGAGAGAGATATTCATTTGTTTCTAAAATATATGGGAATCTATTAGTCAAAACGATATATCTAGGATAAAACTATTTTAATTTACCATTTTAAACCATGATTATATATCAAAATAGATCTTATAAAAAATGAGATTGAATATTGGAATGATCATGTCTGTTGTTCTCTAGAAGATCATTCATATATGATGATGAAGTTAGATTAAATATTTATATATATAGTTTTTCAGTTTAAAGATTTGTCTAGTATTCCTTCATCTTTGTCAGTTCCTTTCCCTACTCTTTCTCTCACTCGTAGTACTAGAAATGATGATTTAATTAGACAACTCATAATAAAATAGTAAAAAGTTATTTTTTATGATTAAGAAGACCAGAGAAGTGGTTATTGTAGGATTTCAATATCATTCTATTAAATCATTAAAAATGTTTACAAATGATGTTAATATTTCTGGAAGAGATATAAATAAAATTATATGAACTATTTACTTCTATCTTAGTAATATATTCATCAATTATTACATGGATACACCATTCAAATCCATACCTAGAGATCATAGAATTCTAAATTTGACTCAACCATTTAATTATCAAGTTGGGAATATTAATTTTATAAAATTATTACTAATAAAATTTATGGAGAAGAAATAGTATTTCTATCAGGAAACTAAACATGGGGCATAACCAGAAAGATAGTTTACTAGGTTTCTCTAACTACACCTATAGACTAAAAACAACACTATCATAACTCCACCTACCTTACCCTTTCTATTAAGATGTACCACCACTAAATATTTTATTAATTTCATTAGTTTTTCTCCTAGGATATATGTATAATATCTCAATTATATTTCATGTTGTGTAGTCATTGGTGATCCTCTTTCAACCTCTAACCCACAATAAAACCCTTTTGACCAACCTTCACATCCAAAGGAAATGATTTTATCCTTCAATCTAGCATAAGAGATATACCATATTATAATTCTAATTGAAATATATGATGTGTACATTTTGTGATAAGTATTTTTAATCCTTTTTTATTTAAATAAATCGTACTTTTTATCATTATTTGTTTTTAATACTATTATTCCTTTTTTTCAATATCTCTCAAATGTTTTATTTTCCCTCTAATGTATTTTTTTATAATTCAAATAGGAATATATATAATGGTTTTCAATTTAAATTCATTTTATATATCATTATTTGTGATAATATAAATGGGGGAGATTGTTTTTATAGTATAGAAACTCATTACTATAATGGTATACTAATGATGACTTGTCTTGTTTCTTATATTATTAATGTATTGCATTAATAACATAAAAACATGATATTTGATCATTAATATAGAACTAAATGAATTATTTTATAGACTATGAAAAAATATTTAAAAATCTTCTTTATAAAAAATTAATGAATTAGGATATCAGAAATTTATTAAATCTCATTAGAATAGTAAAACAGTATCGTGAAGAATGTAGAAAATATGTATATTAAATCATAGTAAAAATAAAAACATTTATATATCCAGCCATCAAATAAATGTGTCATTGTTGATAATTATTCCAAATTTCATTAAAGGGATCATATCACTAAAATTGATAGTGGTATAAATATGTACTTTGATGATGCTGAAAATCATGATGTATAAGAGTTGTTAATGGAATAAATTACATAATACACCATGAGAGAGATTGATCCAAAGACACGAGTACTACATTAGATTAATAGAGAGGATGGATAACTAGAAAGATATGGTTTTATTTTTACATAGGATGTAGATACATTTTTAATTTATAATAATGAACCAGTATCCTACAATGAACCTGTAAGAAACTCAAAAAATAGAATGTGGGTAGAATGCCTCAATTATCTAAATAATTACATATAGTAAAACCATGTTCATGATTTAGTTGATTCACTTGTTGATGTAAATCCCATTAGGTATAAACTGGACCTCATGATGATACATGAAATTTAACATCAATTCAGTATGTACTAGTCATGAATGGGTTATAGAGGTTTCAAACAATGCCAAGGCATAAGATTGAAGTAACCATATCACAAGTCACCACACTCAAATAATTTATAATTCTATATTAAATCATAATATTCCATGATTATTTGTTTTGGTAAATGGGTGTAAATACATCATTACATTATGGATATATTGTATAAGATATCGATATGAATTAACCATAAGGTTTTGTTTCACCAATGGATGAAAATATGGTGTGAATGTTATAGAGATACATTTATAAGAAAAATAAACAAATAAGATCACAACATATTTATTTGATGAATTCATAATATAATTTTGTTTTATAAAGGAATAATGAGAAACCTGTGTTTATAATTATTTTCAGGGTAGTACAATAGTTTTCTCAATAATAGGTTGATGATATCTCATCTATGGGAAACAAGATACCAAACATATAGTTAGTTAAGATATAACCAAATAAATGCTTCTTTGTGAATGAATTATGTTATGTTGAATTGTTTTTATGGATCAATATCTTTAATGATATATATAATAGGATTCAAGGAATAATTTAAGGTGCATACATCGAAAATATATTGAAAAAAATGAAATATATAATAATATAAGATGTGATTGTTTCTAATTTCACATGACCTAAATATCTATAAGAAAATGGGCCCACGGAAATAAGTGTAGAGTGAAATGATAATTTTTATCCCTTATGAATCTATGATTAAATTTATCATTTATTAAAAGTTTACTAATAATCATTGTGTTTCCTTTTCCTTGGGTAGGATATGAAGGTATCAAGAGGAATCATGAGATTCTAGTTGGTTGGTCATAAATGATATACTGACATCCATAAGTGGTATTAGGGATATTATCCGAATTTATAATTGGACAAATGGATCAATTTTTGATGGGAAACACCATTTATAGTTTCTAAAAAAATAAAAGTGACATGAAATCAGAATATGGATATGTGTTTTTTCTATAATTAATGATCTGTGAGTTGGATGAGTTCTAGGAAACTAGTGTTCATTAATTTTATAGAGTATTATGAAAATATTACTTATTATGATGTAGCTAAAGTAGTATTTTGGATACAATAATTATCCCATGATATTAGTTTTCTCAATTAATAGTTTTGATCCCATTAATTTTTATTATAATAATACTATAGTAATTTTTCTGCATCAATATGAAATCTAACATCAATAGATAAACCATAAACATTATATGTAGAACATTTTGAGATATTCTTCTCAAAAGGGTGAAGTCATAGTGATAAGAGTATCCACAAAGAAGATTGTGGCATACCTATTGACTACAACCTTATCTCACGTGAAGAATTAACACCATGTGAGATCTTGTGAATTATTTTTTGTCATAAATTGGATCTAGTGTATGCAAGAGTATATTTATGTAGAATACCTAGAACCAATATATTGTTTACATTATATTTACACAGTATATATAAAAATCATGCAAAATAATTATATTTCCTCTATATTTTATTATTATTATTATGTAATTAGAGTATTAATCACATTAAATATTTTTAGCTTCTTCCCTTTATAATGAGAACCTAGAGATGTTATGGAAATATTTTTATAAGAAATTATGACTTATTATCTTAAATTTATTACTTAGTGACCTCCAAGAAAGGTGGTCATGGAGTTAGGTATGTAAGTAGGAATTTAATATGTGTTTTGTGTCATTTGATTTTCCAATCAATGAACATGTGTATTATTGTTTATATTTAATATTATTATTAATGTATATCATTAATCATGTCCTTTGAAATATGAATGAAAACTATGTTTACATAGTCTCATGGAGTGGAACCATACATTGGTTACACCATAAGTGATGTGAAATATGTTGAATAAGTAAAAAATAAAATTTTCCTTCCATATAAATTGTTGAAGATATCACCGTCCTAATGAGTGAAATGTATCTATATATTAATGTCCAGGCCCATATTAGTTTAGTTTTTTTCTTATTTTAGGTGGGAAATTAATTATAAGCCGAGTATATATCATGATGATCAAGTATGCATCCTTCTTGGTGCGATTATAGAACAAATATAGTATATAAAAAATAGTTTTTATACAATTTCATTGTTTTTATGTAATTTACTTAATTATAAATGGATTCCATGATGTTTTTCTATATTTGAATCTTGAACATTATGTTGGATCACTTAATCCAACCACGAAAGAGGCATAGAGGGCCACACAATATGTGTATCATGAATCTCAATATATTATATTGAATTTAATATTAAGAATAAATATTATTCATCGTTTGTGAAATAATTCTAATTCATATAAAATTATTTATTAAAGTTAGATACGAGATGTTTGACTTTAAAGTATGTGATTTTAATTCTATCACAAGGTTATTTATTCAAAAAGTAATAAATAACAATTCATTTATTACTTGTTTTTTGAAAAGAATAATATAAATATTTTTAGCAATGCGAATACAAAATAAATATTTATTCATGATATTGAAGGTTTTTTTAATGAATATTATTTATTTTAATGGATTATAAATTATTTAGGGTTCAATAAATTCCTTTGAGGGTTAATGGATAGAGTTATAGAAATGATGAGAAAGATATATTTTATTCAATGTATTTTAAATAAATAACAACTCATTTATTTGTAAAATTATATTATAAATAATTCCATCCATGGGAGTAATAATAATAATTATTATATTGTTTGAAAAGTGGTCTACACAGGATAAATAAATTGATAAATGTATTTTAATAAACAAAATATGATTTTAAAGCAATGTATCAATTATATCATATATAATTTTTTATGAGAGATAGTTTCTATAAAATATTAAAGCATTTCTAGAATACCCCCAATTATAGAAAGTATAATTATCTCATCATCCCTCTGCAGAATATGGATAGAATAAGATAAATTTCAATTTATAATCAACAATGAACCATTTGAGGCTCTTTTATCCACCATTATTGCAACCAATTATTGTATAATATCATTTATAGATTCATTTATCATATATGGATATAGCAATACGAATCCACACATGGGGTCTACACATAAATGACAATTTAAGTTACTAATAATCTGTAAACCACTAAGAAGTGTGTGTGTGTGGGTGGGGGTTGATTCAGTAGTGATTTGATATAATTTTATTCTCTTGAATGTAACCTATGGATGTTGTTAAAATTTTTATCCTCTAAAATATATAAATAAACACCAATCATATACAATGATAAGTAAATAAACAATCTTATAGAAATTATTACAAGGTTCAGTCCCAATGAGGGTATATTGACCTTTTTTATTGATCATCATCAATCCATATATATCCACTATACAATAAAGTGAACACAAATGATCAAAATCCATTAAAGATCCTTACGTCTCCTGATATAAAATTATAATACTTTAACCATGTTATATCATTTTCAGACACATTAGATTTAGTTTGTTATTAAACTATTGAAAGATTCGAATTGAAAAAAATCTCTACCAATTTAATGTTTGGTAAAACTCAGTCCATTGAACATCTATCAGGTCCCCCTATATCCAATACATATATTCCTGGAGACTCTTCCTGATGATTATATACATCATTAACATGTGTCTGATAATTTTCTATTAGGTGCTTCTTTATTAAATCCACTTTATCTAGAACTCAATTTTTTTCCTCTATACCTATTGTTCTGATTTTATCTACCATATTACATTCCAGGGGATATCAGAAATGATTGGAAATATATATATCCAAATTAGATTATCCCATTGAGCCTATATCCCTTAATATACTCATACTTCCCCACAAAATGAAGGAGGAATCATAGTCTAGAATTATAATTTTCCGACAAAAATCAATTTTATTTTTACTACGACCAATGCCTTTAGATGTTTTGAGTGAAATAAATTTATAAGAAAAACCAAAAATATTACTATTAATAATCTCTTCCATAATTCCTCATATCATAGCTATATTTTTTAATAGTTAAGGAACATATCCACATCATCAAAGTTATTGACTTTAAAATGATATGTAATGATACCCAGGTATAAGTTCGGTGTACAAACTATAATGTTTCTTAGTATGTTAATATTAACAATATTAACATTATCAGGAACATCTACAACACATCCTTATCTAATGATATTCATACAACCAGTTCTATCCTGTAATCTCAGGTTTTCTATGACTCACCTTCATTACAAGTTTACTCTATCCAATAAACTCAAATAAGTCCCTCTAGTAATCCTTAATTATTTTCAACATGAGATTCCCTTCTCTTTTATAATTTTAATTTCATTTTTGTTTCACATCCAATGGCATAAAATTTATTTGTTTGTAAAAATATATCTAATGCACCATTAGAAGAATTTATATTTGAAAATATGTAAAAGTTCATTCTATTGATACATATTTCTTTATCCAGTATAACTTTTGATATTTATCAATCCATTTATATTTTTACAATCATCTTGGATTGATCTAAATACCTCCTCAAAATGTTTTCTGATCATATTTATCTTATGAAATGAAAAAAATTTCTTCTTCTCGAGTCACATTGTATTTTTCCGATATTTTTTTGTATGATTAAAACACTATTGACCTCCATGGAATAAAAGTTAATTCAATTGATACTTATTCTTGTGTCACACCTTCATTGTTTTTGATGCTTTAAATGGGGCGCACACATCCTTCTGCTTGACTGCGACATGTGCCTCTTTTTTTACCCCGCATTCCCACTTTCCAAAGGTGGTCGAAATTTTTTCTTTGTTCAGGGAAATTTTCTCCTTGATCGAAATAGGATGATGGGATGTCGGTTCTTACTTAAGTGGATTCCTCCTCGAAACTCATCACCTAGTTCAGGTCTCCCTCATATATTTAATATGTTTTTCGTGAAACTCTTCCTGGCACCATATCATCATGGTAATCAATTAATTACGCTGCTTCTGTTAGGACATTCCTAGGATTCCGGTCATGGCAGCAACCTTTGGTTCGGGGAGTAGTCACACTGGGGCATCACTAACATGTCTGGACGTTGGGGACTGGTGTGTCTCTCTTCTTTCCATTATTTTAGGGCTTCTCGAGGGCGTGAAAGCCCGAGGCATCCCACATCGAACGCGGAAAATCATATTCCATTTCCATGTATCAGAGGATTTCTTGATTTTCTTGTGTTTAAAACAGGGTATGCCAGAATTTTATCATTCAGCGGAGATGGATCAGACTGATCGGAACACTGGTTATAGTGGATCATATGGAGGAACCCCCTGGAGGGGACACCGATATTGGGGAAAGCACATGGGTGGATTCCCAAATGATGTGGAGGGGAATGTGGTGGCAAGATCGAATCGAGATGTGGTGGCCCAGGTAAGAATTAGGATGGATGATGGTTTTGGGCCTGAGCCTTGAAGAGACTTCCTATGTATCCTCGTGGCATGGAATCGATGTTCGTGTAGTTTATCTGGCGATGGGTTACCATCAAATGAGGTTGACAATGGCTTACCGCTGAATGAGGTTTCAACAGCATACTGCTGGATGGGTTCTAATAGATGTGAAGGAGGATGGAACAACTGGTTGGTGGGCATGAACCTCAGGAATACTTCCTACGTACCATTCCTTGACCTAGATCAAAGACCACGTAGTTCATATGGTGAATACAGTTTAACGTCATGCGGGACGGGGCGAACAGACATGAAGGGGGGTTAGAGCGACTAATGGGTGGTGGGCATGAACTTCATGAAGGCTTCCTACATACCATCACATGCCATGGATAAAAGGCCACGTTGTTTAGAATGGTGTGGGGATTACGCTATGTGGCTGCCCAAGGTGTTGGTGAACTGACATGAAGATGGTCGGAATGACCGATGGGTGATGGTCTTGAGCCTCGTGAGGCTTCCTACATTACATGCATTGACAAGGATCAATGACCACGTAGTTTAGAATGAGGCGTGTCCGTGAACCGACGTGAAGATGGATCGGGGGTTCGATGGATGGTGGGCTTGAACCTCGTGAGTCTTCCTACATACCATGACATGACATGGATCAAAGTCCTCCTTGTTAAGGAAAGTGGCTTGCCACACCGACATGGAGGTAGTCAGGGCCAATGGTTGTTGGGATTGAACCTCAGGGAGGCTTCTTACGTACAATGCCTTCCAAGGATCAAAGTCCTCGTAGTTCGGGATGGGATGTCGGGGAACCAACGTGAATGAAAACGTGGTCTAGGTGGAAGATGGGCTTGAACCTCGGGGAGGCTTCGTATATACCCTGACATAGAGAGGATCAAAAACCACATAGATCAGGATTGATTGGGGATTATTCTCTGAGGCGCCCCAAGGTGGTGGGGATTGAGCCTCGTGGAGGATTCCTACGTACCATGCCTTGACATGGATCAAAGTCCCTGTAGTTCGGGATGGTGTGTCGGGGAGACAACATGAATGACAACCTTGGTCCAGGAGGATGATGGGCTTGAACCTCATGGAGGCATCCTACGTACCCTGCCTGAGTGAGGATCAAAGACCACATACTTCAGGATGTAATGGGACTTACACTCTGAGGTGGCCCAATGTGGTGGGACTTGAACCTCATGGAGGCTTCCTACGTACCATGCTTTGACATGGATCAAAGTCCCCGTAGTTTGGGAAGGGTTGTTGGAGAACTGATGTGAATATGGACCTTGGTCCGATGGGTGTTGGGCTTGAACCATAGGGTGGCTTCTTACGTACCATGCCTTGATATGGATCAATGTCCTTGTAGTTTGGGTTGATGGCTGCAATTCAACGTCATGCGGGATGGTGGGTGGTGTCATGGTTAATGCTTACTATAAGCCCAAGTGAGTCATGCTCGGTGTGAGAAACAAGTTGCAACAAAGTCCTGATGACCACATAGTTAAAGGTGCATCTGTGGGTTCTGGAGTGGCGCTTACGCATGGAGCGGCCCAGGGAGTGAGAGAGATTGGGACTTAGTCCGAGATGGAGGCCCGAGGGTGGCAAAGCATAACAGGAGGGGGGCTTGGGACCGAAGAAAGGAGTATCAAAATTCCCTATCATGCCCTCTGATGGCCTTGGGTACTGAAGATGAAAGGAGGGAGAACTGTTCCCCACCACGCCCTTTGGTGGCCTTGGTGCCGAGGGAGTGAGGAGGAATAGGTGAACTTCCTCCTTCTAGAAAAGATAGGGTCTTATAGAAAGATGGCTTCCCTTCCCTGCGGACAAACGCCACTCCAAGATGAAGGATATCATCCCATGTGATGGGTGACTCCGTCTCCGTGGAGACGAGTGGGCGTGGAGAATTTCCAAGGTGGGGTCCTTGAGTGTATGGCATGGGGCCAGGTCACAGTTTAATGTCATGTGCTGAGGAAGATGGCTCTTGGTTGTTTAGCTTCCTGCAGCTCGGACGATGGTGGTTCGCTCTACACCCCTAGGGCTTACATAACTGTTACCCTCTGCTCCTTGTGGGAGGGAAGGCATCGACATGACCGTTGTGAGGGGGTGTCCTGGGATGATCAATCGAGGGGCCCACGTTAGCATGAATATGTGATGAATCAATATCCATTAGTGTTCTTATGCGAAGAAGAATTGGTAAAAGCAACAAAACGGGCGGTATCATCCACGGGACTTTAAAATCACATTGGGAAAACTTGGAGGGTTGCACCGGAAAAGGATTTTCCCAGGAGAGGGGTCCATAGGCAAGGACCTGTGAATCTTGGTTGCTCCGCGTGGCGAAGGGAAATTGAGAAGGGATGTTATTCTTAAATTGGGTTTCGATAGCCATAGCATGGGGCGTAGGTTCAAATGACAGGTGCTTCTCGAATTGAAAAGGCATTCATGGAGAATAGGCTCATGGGGCAAAGGTCCCTCGCGAAGCGAGGTATCAGCAAGCAGTTTTCTTCTCTAAGTACAGTGAACATGCCATATCATGTGGATCATGTTTACATCAAGGGTGTTTCACGAAGCATAAACTCTCTGTGACGACCCAGGCCCCCTTGGGGATCCCCTTCCTTTGCGAAAGCCCTTAGGATTCGTGAAGGTCATCCCACTCGAAAGAGGGGATCAAAACAAGACAATGGGGATGTACATCGTGAAGCTGAAGTACCTCGCGCACCTCATGGTTCATCGAGCGGAAGAATGTTTCGTGATTAGGAAGATAGGAAGCCGAAAGGTTAGATTTTCCATCTGGAGAGCTCAGGGGGAGCGCGATATTTATTGGCAAAAGGCGCCATGAAGCGGAGCTCACGCGGCGCGAATAGGGTCTTGGGGGCTTCGCGACAGGTCATGAACGTGAAATGGGGTCAGAGAGAATCCCGCCTCATTTGCTTCATGGTGGCGTCACGAACGTCAAATGAGTTCATGGAGTGTCCCACCTCCTTTTTTACGACAGGCTCACGAACGTCAAATGCGTTCGTAGAGCCTCCCACTTTCTTTGCATTGCAATAGCCGCGGTGCTGGGGGGACTCTGTGAAGTGGCTTCGCGAGGCAGTCCATGGGGCCGTCTTGGGGCCTTCTCATTGTCCCAAATTTTGGTGCCAACAAATTCCCCCCCTCAGACATGGAGCCACATTGATATAAAGGGTCTAACTCTAAGGGAAGTCACCAAAATCCTAGGTTGTTCATGATTCATCCAATAGTCATTCCCTAAGCTCAAGCCGGTCGAGCCCGATGTGAGAAACACAGGATGACCACCTTATCACTACATCCAAATGATGGCATGCAAACCAAGCTTCGAGTATCCGGGGTTTAGACAACCGTGCCGGATTTTTGGGAGGAAATAGGAGAGACCTGATTGGATAATTAAGCTCTCAGAACAGCCGAATTACCATTTTCCCAGTGTGCTCTCATGCACAAACGAGGTAACACCAGGTGAATTGAAATCGATCCAAACAGATGGGAATGGGAGGTGTGAATCTCGATACCCAGGATTCTGAACATTTTGGGGGTGGTGTGACAATAAAGAATGGTTGTTGAATGCATTCAAAACATATCATTCTTGTCACATTAGCCTTGTGTGGGGATAGAAAATGAGGGTCGACTATTGACCACGTTCGAAACACAGGACCAAACTCAAAATGTCATCTTTTAGTCTTCCAGAACATTGGACTAGGATAGTAGGAGGACCACTGTCCAAGCATCCATACTATTAGGGGGTTCCTCAAGACGTGAAAGAGGACGAGGGTCTGAATATGGGGCACCCAAAGCATGGAATGTGGAGTGATGAGTTGTTTGAATAGAGTCCAACACTCTTGAAATTATGACGCTGTGGTGGAAGCACACTAGATAGTGCATCAGTCTGTTCATGGATCATTCATTCTTTCCGATAGGGCCTCTCTAGTGAGGGACCCGTCACTTCCCAATGTCATCTTGGGGCATCCCGAACATGTTCGGGGCAAAATTGCAGTTACATGGTTCCCACAAGGGGTCAGGCCAGGAGGCCATAAATGGGGAGGAACAGGACATTACGATTCCTGGGGATATACCCTAGGGAAAATAATTGGTTGTCTCTATGTATCCCATAAGGATGAGAATCAATCCATACATAGTTCTAGTAGAACATTTTAACTTCATGAGGGACATTGAGAAGTCTGGCTGCGCCGATGTACATCCTACCATAACTACTAATCCTAGGTGAGTCATTCTCAATGTGGGAAACAAGAAGTAGTGGTGGGACATTCCTGACACAGGAAGGAACATGTTAGGGAGAAGGAAGGCTCGGTGAATGTCATCCCAATGATGCTAAACCATCCATGTAGCGCACCTAGATGTGCGAAGAGATAAAGAAGAGATGTAGGAATTCCAGTTGAACATGAGGAAGTGGGAATGTGTGAATCATGATGCTCGATGTTTAAACCACAATGATGGCGGTGTGATGATGGAGGATAACTGTTGACCATGGTGGAAACGCAGTATCCACATCGCATTAGCCTGGAATGGGGATAGAAAAATGAGGGTCAACCATTGAACCTGTTCGAGACACAGGACCTCTCGCAAATGTCATTAGATATCATTAGGGTCCTTGGCCCAAGATGGTAGGTGAGCCGATGCAGCATGGGACCAGGCTACTAGGGGGTCCCTTCGGATGTGGAAGAGGATGCAGATCCAAATAGCGATCTTATGAAACCTAGTCATGGAATGAGAATAATTCCCTCATGAAAATTCCACACATCGGGATCTTTGTCAAATGAATCTAAATTCGACAACGAGACGTACTAGATAGAATTGGTCGAGCCCCTTCCCATAGGGAGATCATAGTTTAGGGTCATAGAACTCCGACCATAGATGGTATGAAATATGAGAGACATGTAGTGGGGTAATAACAAAAAACCCCACTTGAATTGGAACTGGGGGTTCCGACCACCACATGTTCCTTGGAGAGGTATTAGGTTAAGGGACCAAAAACGAGAGTTGAGCTGGGCCTAAGGCAAAGTGCACAGGTGTTCATATGTACCCCATGGGGATGGGGATCAAGCTGCACGTAGTTCTTGAGGAGGCATGGTAGGGTACCATTTCCAGGGAAAAAGGGAGTGCAGGCGTGGCCCTCACACCAAGAGAAGTGATATTTGATAAATCTTGTTTGTCCTTTAAGGTGAGTTGTTTTTTTTTGAAGAGAAAGGCCTAGCGTAGCAGGCCCCGGCTTCGCCAAAAGAATAAACCAGTCTAAATGAGTTTACAAAAGGTATGGTAAATGACTAATACCCAACGTGATGTCTTTTATGTTGAGGTCATAACAATGAAGTATCATTTTTCATCCTGCGTCCAGGATGATAATATCACAGTTTAGGGTTATGTGATGGGACCAAGAATGCATTTTAACATCGTGCAGCATAGGTGTATCATAGACGATGCTAGGTGGGGAATGTGTATGATGTGATAAAACAACCCCGACCTAAATGGGGACATGGTCCCGTATCACACCGTATGCAATTCCGAGAGGGGAACCTCAGGCCAAGGGCCCTACATAGAGGTAATAGAGAAACATGGGAGGATAAACTAGCTCCCAAATGAGCTAGACCCAAAAACGAGACGTTTGGGTGGTCTTAAGTATCCCATATGAATGGGAATCAAGACATACATTGTTCTAGGTGAGATCTTAGTTTATGGTCTTAGATCTCGGACCATAGATGGATTGAAAACCCTCGAAGTATGTGAAGACCTCAACCCGATCCCTAAACCCATGTGAGTTAAACTCGGTGTGGGAAACAAGGGAGGTAGATGTCTTTCACAATACATGGGACGCACACCAATGGGAAATCAGTGTAGATCCCCAAATGACATCCCTATCACAGATTTGGTCATCCTAACATGCGAAAATGCACTAAGGAATAGTACGAAGAGTTTTGAAGTTCTACTAGTTCATGAGAAGGTGGAGAAGGATGTGAATCATGTAACCGACATTCTAGTAATAATTGGGTTGGAGTGGCGATAGAGGATAATTGTTGACCATGTTCGAAACATAGTATCCATATCGCGTTATCCTGGTGGGAATAAAAAATGAGCATCGACCGCTGACCATATTCGCAATGCGAGATTTGTATCAATTTGTTGTCTGAAACCCTCGGGGGCATTGACTCGTAACGGTAGGATATCCCTTAGGCGTGGTATCCATGATGTTTTTTGGGGGTAACCTTAGGTTTGAAAGGTGATTAAATCTCTAATGAATGGGAACATAAAGCCTGAAAAGCGGGTGGAAACATGTCCAAGAAGAGTTCGACATTCGAGGTACCAAATCAGAGTACCCTTAGGCACATTGATGAACATCCAAAAGGGGGAGATGAGAGTGCTCAGGAGGGAGAGTTACATGGTGTGGTCATTAAAATCCCGACGTGAATGAGGACATAATCCCATTCCATGCCATATACTCCCCTCTTAGTGGAATGGTAGGCCATGGGGCCAAGGTGAAATGTAGATTTCCAGAAGATGGGGCTGGACCCAAAGTCTAGACATTCGGGTTGTCCTACATATCCCATATTGATGGGAATCAAGACACACATAGATCTTAATGGAACCCGAGGGAAAGATACACCAACGAGGGGGGTGTATGGCATGGTGAGTAACCAGACGTGAATGAGGATATAATCCAACACCACATTATACACTCTAGTTAAGAACTTGGGTCTGAGCCCAAGAAGAAGGCCAAGGGGCCTAAGAATGGGCCTGGGTTAGGAAGGCCTGGCCAACATGTAGTTTAACATCTTACAGTGAGAACAGGGGCTGGCGGAATGAGAAGTCCAAGGGGCCCGAGGCTGAGCCTCGGTCAGGAAGGTCTGAGCAGCTGGTACTTTAGCGTCTTATAGTGAGGACGAGGGTCGGGGGACCAAGAAGTCCAAGGGCCTTGAGGCTTGGCCTCGGTCAGGATGGTTTGACCAACTTACAGTTTAGCGTATTATAGTGAGGACGAGGGGGGAGTAGGATACCCCAAACAAGGGAGGCGTACGACATGGTTAATAACCCAACGTGAATTAGGACATAATCCCATACCACACCGTACACTCCCATAAGAGAGAATTTGGGCCAGTGGCCCAAAAAGGCCAAGGTGCCTGAGGTTGGGCCTCAGTCAGGAAGGCCTGATCAACTTGCAGTTTAGAATCGTATAGTGAGGAAAAGGGATTAGGGGCCGAGAAGGAAAAGGGGACTGAGGCTGGGCCTCGGTCCGGAAGGCCTGACTAGCTTGCCGTTTAACGTCTTGCAGTGAGGACGATGTCCGAGGGCCCGAGAAGGCCAAGGGTCCTGAGGCCGGGCCTCGGTCAGGAAGGCCAGACTAGCTTATAGTTTAATGTCTTGTAGTGAGTACGAGGAGAAAATAAGGTGCCTCATCCTGGGATGTGTACGACATAGTGAGAAACCCGACATGAATGAGGATGTAATCCCATACCACACCACAAAATCCCATAATAGAGAACCTGGGCCGAGGGTCCAATAAGGCCAAGGGGCCTGATAGTTGGCATCTCCCAGAGGGAGTTCATTACTTGGAGTTACAATGGGGCATAATGAACCACTACACTCGATGTTTGGGACAACTTGGGGTGGCCCTAATGATCCAAGACAACTGTTGACCATGTTTTGAAACACAACATCCCTACAGTGACCTGAAATGGGAGAAACAAATAAGCATCGACCACTGACCATATTCAAAACTAGGGAATTGTATCGGCTGGTTTCTCGACATCCTCAAGGGTGTTGGACAGAAGTGGTAAAATATCACTTAGTCTTAGTATCCATACAATTCACGGCCCTTCCGGATAGGGAAGGTGATGGAATCCCATTCAAGGAGTGGGTGATGCATAGCTGCGGCCATCACTAGAAGAGGCGAACGTCTCCAAGGAGTAGGATGTGTGACCGGATTAAGGTCAGATCAATGTTAATTGGGGAAAAGTTTTTCACCCCTCCCATATGTCTTGACCCCAGGAAAAATTCTGGCGTTTGGGCAGGGCCAACATAGGAAATGTCCGGGCGTTCCTATGTATCCCATGAGGATGGGAATCAAGCCATTTGTAGTTCTCTAAGGCCATGAAGTTTAATGACGTGTGGTGAGGACGTGGGAGGATAAAATAATGGGAGTGGGAACATCATGCGACCATTATAACCCTTGGATGAGTGGGGCTAAGGAAGCCTACACCGTATCATGCGAGGATCCTCCAAGAAAGATATACCCAGTGGGGATAGTTGAAGCGATGAGTTCTGGATGGGATTAAGATGAGGGTTCTCAGTGTTCCTATGTATCCCATATGGATGGGAATCAAGCCAATTGAAGTTCTCAAAATGTATTTTAACGTCATGCAAAATGATGCATAGTTTAAAGTCGTGTAGGACCAAAGAGTTTATTGTCGTGCGAGACCGTTGTACAGTTTTGGGTCATCAGGGACCATCATGCAGTTTAGGTTCATGTGGGACTGTTGTGCAGTTTAAGGTCTTGTATGACTGTCTAGTTTATGGTCATGTAGGACCATGGTTCTCAGGAAAATTATTCCTTGAGGAAAATGGAATTGGTTGGAGGAGTTATACAATCACCTTCCATGGTCACCAGGGAGTATTCTCTATTGGGGTAAACCTTGTGGAAAATGTAGGGTACTTCCCATTTTGGCTCCAACTTGGGTGGTTTCCTTCCACGAATCATTGGCGCTCAGAGGGCCAATACCAGGTCTCCTTGCAGAAAGTAGTGGAGGCAAACCTTCTTATTTAAGGGTCTAGACATGTTATTCTAATGCCTTTCTAGGTTGTGCAGGGAAGGGAGCCTATTCTCATCAAGTGATTCCAATTCAGATAGCTAGATTTCAGCCACCTTATCTAGCGTCTTCTTGTCATAGACCACAGTGTGTAATGAAAGAATATGGATTTTGATGGGTAGGATGGCCTCAGCTCTTTACTCCAGGGAATACGGGGTCACCTGGGTGGAATTGCGAGTCGTCGTCCCATTGGCACAGAGGGCATTGTGGATCTTGTCCGGACAACTCTTCCTATTCTGGAAAACCATTTTTTGCAGAATGATAAAGAGGGTTTTGTTGAACATATCGATCTTCCTGTTTGTCTGTGATTGATATAAGTAGGTATGATTCGAACGAATATTATACATGGCGTACAATTTCTTCAGTTCTGCGGCTCAAAAGTTTGGGTCGTTATCTGTGAGGAAAATCTGAGGTCGTCCAAACCAGTGGATGATGTTGGAGGTCATGATGTTTATGATGGAATGGGACTTGACCACTCTGAGTGGAACTTACTTTTCCCACATGGAAAATAAATATGTGGTGGTCAGGATGAACCTTCATTGGCGAGCTGTTTCCGGTGGATGTGGTCCTACAACATCTAATCCCCAGACTGCAAAGGGCCAAGAGTACATGGTAGTGTGGGGAATATCTGGTGGCTGATGCACATAGTTAGAATGAAATTGGAATGCATGGCATGTCAGGGTGAACTCGATGCAGTCGTGGATCATGGAGGGCCAAAAATACCCCAGTCTCCAGATTTGATGGGACAGCTTCGGGCCAGCCTGGTGGGAACCACAGGAACCAACAAGAACTTCTTGCATGACCTATGCAATCTCGACTCCTTGGATTCAATGGAGTAGAACACCATTGAAACTACACTTGTAATGGATCTACTCAATACTGGGACAACTGTGGAGGGTAAACTGCAGTACACGACATCGGATTCACTCGCTTTCGGCCCGATCAGCCGGGAGGCAACCATTTTGGAGATACTCATCAAAAGGGGATCTTCATTGAAGAGTTGCTTCAACCAATACATCTAAAGAGCATAAAGGACCTGATGTGGAGGATCCATGGGGTAATATTTCTTACTCACAGGCCGTCATCATCCTCTGGGGTGATAGGGGTAATGAATCTTGGGTGTGCCACATGTATACTCAAGTCATCCTGCTCGGGCACTTCAAGTAACGCGACTAGGCTGGCCAAAGCATCCGGTCGACCATTCTGGGACTGAGGGACATGGGTAACCTCCGGTCAAGAAGGGAACTGAGTTATTAGATGGATGGTGCACTCCAAAAATGGTACGAGATCTGGCTTCCTGACAATGTATTCTCCATTTACTTGCTTGATGACTATCTCGGAATCCCCCTTCACATGCAAATGGGGCCCGCCAATCTCAAGGGCCAGCTCGATACTGGTAATGAGGGCGTGATACTCTGCCTCGTTTTTGGTGTAGCCTTCTAACGATAGGAATGAGTACGATAGAATTTCGTGCACCGGAGTAATGAAGACGATACCCGGGTCTACTCTGTTGAGCCTAAGATCATTGAGCCTACTAACAGGAGGGCTCTGGAAGGCACCATCAAAGTGCATCTTCCAACATTGGACAACATGGTCAACTGATAGGATTGCTTCGTCAGGGGAATCCATGTTCAGGGACTGGTCCATGAATGTTTGATGGGAATCTTGAATGTCTACCAATGTATGTCCCTTGATATCCTTCTGAGGCACGAACCAGATGTCGAGCTGCTAGAGGATTTCTGTCCACCGCTCTAGATGGCCTGTCAACATGGGTCGATTCAGAATCTACTTCAATGGGTCTACCCGGGAGACCAGCTATACCTCATAGTGCTGTAGGTAATGTCGCTACTTCTTCACAACAAATACAAGCACAATACAGCTCCTCCGATGGGGGAGTATCTGGTCTCGGTATCGAGGAGCATGCGGCTGAGGTGGTATAGGATGTTCTCTATCCCCTCATTGTTCTTTTGGGCGATAAGGGCGCTGAGAGATTGGTCCAGGGCAGTGACATAGAGAATCAATGGCTTTTAAGAGATGTATGGCTTCAGTAAAGGAGGATGGAGCAGATAATTCTTGATTTCCTCAAAGGCATCCTGGCACTTTTCATCACATTCCTAGGAAAAGGCTTTCTTCATTAGCCAGGAAAATGACTTACAGTTTCCTGCCAGATTCAAAAGGAATTGGAGTAGGTAGGCTATGTGGACTAGAAAACCTTGAAGTTCTCGAATATTGATAGGGGAGGCATCTGGCTGATCACCTTGATCTTCTATGGGTTGATCTCGATGCCTCGATACATGACAACAATTCCAAGAAACATCCTGGTAGTGACCCCAAAGGCACACTTCAATGGGTTCATCATCAAGTGGTGGGAGCGGAGGAAGCCGAACAATTACTAATTGTTCTTGATATGGTCATAGCGCTGGTAAGATTTGACCACCCAATCATGCACATAGAACTCCACCAATGTCTTGAGGATTGGCTTGAATATGCGATGCATGGCCCTCTGATAGGCGGCACCTGCATTCTTCAGGCCGAAGGGAATAACCTGGTAAAAGAAAGTACCCTGGGGTGCCCTTAAAGCTGTTGACTGTCCATCCTCGGGGGCCATCCAGATCTGATTATATCTGGAGTAATCGTCCATGAAGGAGGGGGTTTGGAACTGGGTTGTAGTATAGATCATCAATTCTGTCATCGGAAGGGAAAAATTATCCTTCGGACAGTGATAGTTGAGATCTCAAAGTCAATACAGACTCTAATATGTCTATTCTTCTTTCTATTTGGCACAATTTTGGCTAGCCACTTGGGGTAATGTACCTCCATGACGTAGTTTTATCTTATGAACATTTCAACATTGGCCTCAACAATGGCACCATGAGAAGGGTGCATCTTTCTGGGAGGCTTCATGAACCTGCGATGGTTTGTCGGGAGACCGAGGCGGTGGATGACTACCTTAGAATCTAGTCCTGGAATCTCGTCGTAAATCCAGGAAAACACTTCCCGGTACTATTTATGGAATTCCAGATACTGAGGTTTCTCCTCGAGGGACAAGGCAGCACTGATCAATGTGGGTCTCAGATCTACCTTGATACCAAGGTTCACCTGCACTATTTCATCGACCGTGGTAGGGACGCCTTTTTCAAAGTCCAGGGGATCATCCTCTAGATCCTATTCTTTTTTTTATGGAGGAGGGATTTAGATTGGGTGAATCTCCCCCTTGGTCGGAGGAACCTGGCGGGGGAATGGTACCATCTAGGATAGCGGTGGACATCGCATTATAAGATTCACGCATTGCTGAGACCATGGCGATGAAAGTAGTCGATCAAATCCCATCCGGCCATCGGCCTAAGGGGACACACTCGATGGAATAAAATAAATAGTGGCACATCGTCTTGAGATGGTTAATTCCATCTCAGCGGAATAGACATGTATGACGTACTGTCGTTGCCATGGGGCGGACGTCCCGGTACCCTACGGGAGTAAGAGGTTCAGGGATCACCTGAGCCTGGTTTGTATAGGAGTATGAGGTAATTTTCCACCATCAATTGGACTTTGGAATATGCCTTCTTCTTGTACCAGATTCAACAAAGCATTTCCAATGTCAGGGGTAGTGGCCTCCAATCGATGGATTGGAATGATTTTGGCATCATCTAGACCTGCCCAGGGTTCACTTGGGACCAGGGAGGGATCATCCTCACTTTACAGAATCTTCTTATCCTTGCTCTTGTAATAGTTAGTGTCCAGATAATGGGCTTCACAAGAGGGTAAAAGATATGAATCACCTTGGAGTACGCCTACTCGACCATTAAAGGATTTCATGAAGAATTGGTGATACGATGAGGGAACCGCCGCGTGAATGTGGAGCCATGGTCGTCCCATCAATGCATTGTACACGGTGTCCTGGTAGACGACCATAAATTCAGTACATGAAACATGGCCACCGAAATTGGTCTTCAAACTAATCCTTCCTACTGGAGTCTATCTGTGTCCTATCATATCCCTGGATCCTTAAATCGGAGGGAGTGAGGTCATCCTTGGATAACCCCAGCTTTCGCAGCATCCCCGCCGGGATAAGGTAGATCCAGGAGCGGGTGTCAATGAGACAACGTCGAACGTCAACGTCATTGAATTGGATGATGATGTTATGTGGGATGATGTACCCTTGTATGGGAGAGCCTTCATCCTCTATGGAGAATGAAATGGTGGCCAGACATTTGGTAGTCTCAACTAATTTAGCATGAAAGGATTCTGCAGCTGCTACCTTTGTCTCAAACTGGAGGGGGCTCCTTAAAGCCTTAGCGAGGGCATCAAACATATCCGACGATAGGTGTAGGGATTCAAGGATGGAAAGCCTCACTGGGATACCAACGAGATGTTTGGGAACATCATGTTTTTGCACGAGGTGCGATCATCTGCTTACATGAGGCCGCTCTATGATTGGAGGCACGGTGGGCCCTGTAAGCTAGACCGACGACTGACAAGTGCTGGGAATGTTCGACTGTTCACTAGTCGAAGCCATAAGAGTATCTTCTAGATGAGGATTGGATGGCTTAGGTTGGCCTGTAGTGGGTCGAACCTGGTCGCGGTACGAGCGAAGTGGATCCGTCTGATCCAGTAGCACAAATAGTGGCGGGAGTGGTCCTAATGACACCAGATGAAAAGGCTACGCATGATGAGATATGTGATGGGCCTTCTATCTGGTCTCAGTGTCATGCACAGTGTGGCCAGAGGTGCCAACTAATGCACCTCCTTGAACCATATAATTGTGTCTCCACCAACATTGGCATTGTCTAGGGACATTAGGTAGGTTTGATTTGGCGTTCCCCATCGTCTGGATTCATATAGGGGTTTACCAACTCGACGGTATTTACCAAAGTGTACCCTTAAATTTCAATCAAAGAATCATCCACCACTGGGCAGATTCTGGGAGGGATCCCCATCTCAGTGGGCATGAAGTCACCGAGAGTGCGAGACAACGAAGACATTGGCAGGGTGCATTGCTTTTTCTTGTGTCGCCAATGCTTGCTCATCTGGAAAGAGGCCCGCTGAGATGATGATGCAGAGGTGGTGGTCATGGCTTCTAAAGGCTCCGGATGATTCATGAATGCCTGAGTGATGCCATGGGAATGAGAAAGAATTTTTCAAGCCACCCAGTCATAATACTTTTGGGATCCGCAGTTGGGAACCTGCTGCCGCTCACCTTCACCACCACTACTGATATCTGACGTCACAAAGAGACCTGCCACTTGTGACGGGGCTGGACCCAGCATGGTTATGTTGTTATCGACCTGGTCCTTGATCTAGTCCTTAAAAACATAGCACTACATGAGGTTGTTCCCCAGAATCTGATGATAGGGGCAGTAGTTAGTGGGATCGATGAGATTCACCTCTGACGACCTTCTATACTCAGGAAAGAATACAATCCCCTACCCTATGGCACTATGGAAGTAACCAGGGAACTGATTCTCGCTGAACGAGTAAGTCTGCTATCTTTTTTCGGATAGGGAGCCCTTGGAGCCTGGCCTCGACAAGGAGCCGGAGGGGCCTGTCGAGGAGGCAGATCCTGATTGTACCGCCTCGGCAGTGGCAGTACATTATGTGGGAGCGCCTGCTGATTCTGAGGATGCTAATGAGCCGGATGCTATGCCTGAGGTGGAGGGCCTCTGCGAGGCTACGTGGTCGGTGCTACTGGATGCAATTCTAGTTGCCTGGGGACTTCTATTTGGGCAACCGCGGTGGGCTCAGCTCTAGCACCTCTCTTTGGTGGGATTACAGAGGGCAACGGACGTGCCTGACTAGCCTGTTGTAAGTCTTCCTCGAGGAACTGGTCCTTTTTAGAGAAGGATCTAAATCCTCTGAGATAATTCTATGTGGCTAGGGAGGGAACCAGTTCCATCTTGACATTCCCGATGCACATTTTCGGTAATTTCTCTTGAGTAAGTGGCATGTCAAGGGAGTATGTGATCCACTTCCACCGGGTGATAAAGTCCATGAATCGCTCATCAGGCCTTTCCATGCACTTAAAGTGGTCTTTGATGCTCATTTTTCATGTGGTAGAGCTGAAATGGTAGAGGAAATCCTTTTGAAGGTCCTCCGAACTGGTCACAGATCTGACGGGGAGGTGGCTGTACTAGACGAATGCCCACCCTTCCTGCATCTGATCAAAACAACAGAGTATATTGGCCTCCTGATGTGCTCGGGGTCACTGTCATAGGACCACACCTCATGTTTATGTGGTCCAAGGGCTTTGGAGGTTCCCACGAACCATTAAAGGGTGAGAAGGTGGGATTCTCGAAACCTGAAGGTGCTGACATATCAACCACCCTGGCCGGGCATGGTTTGTTATCTGGTGGGATTTCCACCTTCCGCGTTTCCAATGCCTAAAGGTGGGCGATGAGTGCCTCTTTAGGATCATCCATGTGGGGGTCCCTGTCATGACGTGGATCCCTAATCACATGTTCATTTTTGGGCTCTTCGACATGGTAGATGGGTTCAGCGGCTCATTGTTCGACCGGTGGAGCGACTTGTTGGGCAGTTGGGGGAACCTTGGTAAGATTTATCAGATTACCGCGCTGCTCAGGAGGGTTCGGTGAGACGTACCGCACCCTCTTTCCATGAGTTATAGCTTCAACATTGTCTGTGGGAGATGTATAATCTGGGTTTCCTGGAGTCATCTCGTTGTAGTGCAGTTGTTCCTGCCGCTACTGCCCTGGCCTTGGATCATCATAGTCGGGTCGTCGCTCTACTGCGTGTTCAGCAAGGAGTTAGTCAACCAACCTCTTTTTCTCAGAAAGATGGTGGTGCAACGCGGCCTTCTCGGGGTCCTCCTCTGTTATCTGCACTGAGACGGATGGGTCGGAGTGCTCGACAACTCCGACATGCTCTTTTCCCTTACTTACAATCTGGATGAGTATCAACAACTCGGTCAGCACAGGGAGATATAGGAGGTTCCTCTGCTGACGAGTAATCCTCCCTGATGGGTCCAACAGTGGCGGAACACCCTCTGGGGGTAAGTCTCCATCGAGAGACTCCAGCTCATCCTCCTTGTCTATGACGTCGGCCATGTGGACCATGACCCTTCTCGGGGGAATTTTTTCAATATCGCATAGCGATTTAGGCTACTGTCAGATAGGGTTGAAGAGGAGGGAATCATACTACCCACAACCCCAGACATTCATGTGGGGGGTAGCCTCGCTGGTAATTTTACGGAGTAACTTGATACTCTGAAAGCATTTCAACTGGAGGGCCTCACGATGACCTAGTGACTCGGGGCGCTGGGCCATAGGAAGTGCGACCAGATCGACTAGACGACACTGCTCGCTAATGTATTCAAAATGTGTGTGGCTCCTTGGATATACCAAATGCTCATGAAATAGGGTTAAATGCATCGCCTAGAGGGAGTAGCGGAGACACTCTAATTCCTCTAGGGCGAGGGACTTGGGTATGCAGAAATCCCATGCTGTTGTGGGCCAGAACATCTTGGGGAATTGGTCAACTCCAAGAATGCTTCAAAAGATCCTTCACTCAAATTCAGGGTCTGGCCCATGATTTCCCTACTCACTAACTGGGGGAGTTTGAGGAACAATAAGCGGTACTGAGGCAGACCACTGGGATGGCAGGTTGGCTAGAGGGGAATACAGTGAATGGGATGACTAGACACCGATTCTCGGGCTGTCCTCCGAAGAGTGTAGTGACCTGGCCGCTACGTTTCCATAGGAAGGACTAATGGCCACCGTTCCTGGCTCATGTTCCACTACTACTGGTGGTGGGTCGTGCTGCTGCTCTCCCACCATTGGTCCCCAGAATAGCTGTCTGTGATCTCTTGTAGAGGTAGAGGGATCCTCCTGCGATGATGGTGGTTATTGCATGACTGTAACCTGAGGGGTCTCCAGATTTTCATCCTCCTAGATAAAACTATGGATGGAGGTGGGGATCATGTGGACCTTGCATTCTGGGAATACCAAGCTTATTCCCCTCATCCCAGCCCCATCCCTTGACTCGGATGAGCGAGGGGAGGGTTTCTGAGCTAAGTCGCACTATGCTTCAGATTCTGAGAAGTGAACTATTTTGATCTCCATCCGGGACTTCCCAGGATTCTTCTTGTTTTGTCGATGGCCCACCTTCCTGCCCTTGGGTGGCTCCTCAGGACAGGGCAGATTTTCAACATGTGTTCCTTCGGCTGCACTGGTACTATAGCGGAGAGGATTTCCACTTAAGACAGCTGAGGTGCGAGGAGCACTGGGAAAAATGTCGAAGAGGACAAGAGGAGGACCTCTATGAATATCACATTAGCGGGAAAACCTCCCATGGAACTGGCATGAGCATGGGGAGGATCACCATACTTGACATGGGTGGAGCGAGGCTGGCCCACAGCCCTCTGGTTGCTGGGGCGAGGAGGTCCTTCCCCAACTACAAAGAGGATATAGGGAGGATCCCTATGTTAGAGAGAGACCGGGTGGGTAACTTCTCCACATCGACGGTCAGGGGTAGGGGAAAGGGCTCCATACCAGTTGTGATGGGAACTGGAGAGGCCTCCGTACCGAAGAGCACTGTAGTGGGCAGAACTTCATTCGGATTAGGGGTAGCATGGGGAAGACCTCCATGCTGAGTCTCGAAGCGGGGTAGACCCACGATCTCGGTGGTGGTGGTATGGGGAGGACCTCCGTACGGGGTGGCATCGCCGCGAGTTGGCTCACAGCAACCATCGCCCGTGCCTGCAACCAGGAAAGTCAACCCAGCCTTCCCATGGGGCGGTTTGGGCCTCTATCCTGGTTGGGCATAAGAGTTTCCCTGCAAAGTGTGTGTAGGGACTTTATGACACACATTGGAGGTGGATCGGGCCAAAATATCTATTGACATTGACACCCATTGGCAGGCGTCCTCATCTCATGCCCGATGCTGGCATCGAGTCAGGTGAGCTGGTGATGGCGGCACAGTTGCATAGATTTGCTGCTCCTCTGGCAAGGTCGGGCGGCATCGTTGACATGGCACGGTGGGGGCCCTCACTGGGTGCCCCCGGATTGAGACTCGGATGGGTTGGGACAGACGACACCCACCTAATCTGCGTAAGGTAGTGATTCGTCGAAACTCTATGAGGACCGGCTCCCGAAATGATTGAATGTTGTGGTGGGTAGCAGCGGCACTCAGGGGAGGCATTGACGGTGGGGCCTGGATGCCTCCATGTCCAGGAGGGCCATATCCTGTGTTGGTATTATAACCTCCTCCTCATAAATACGTACGAGGTCATTAATCACCCTTCATTGGATGAAATGTGATTGGGAGATGGGGCGTGGGTTCCCCACGGTCGTGGACGCAGACATCGTTGCGGAAGCGGTGAAGCCATGCAGAGCGGTTGTGCTGGCGTTGCCCCTGCACTTACGTTGGCGGGCGGGCGGCTATCACATTCCTGTGGTAGCAACCTGATTCTTGGAAGTAAAGATATTAAATCATTAACAATGCTAGGAAAGGAAGTTGACAACCAGTGCCCCAGTGCCATTCTGTCTTCCGTGGCCAGTATGAGGGATCCATGCTGAAGATGTCGCAGAACGAGATGTCCACTATTCTACTGCCCCAACATCTAGAGAGTTTCATGCCAAGACAGATATTTGCATGGTGGGACCCGGTTCCGGATAGCTGGGTCAGGTCTCATGTCAATCCATGGATGCCTCGATCACTACTAATCTTCATATTGAGGATAAGATCTTCACACCGGGTTCACCATTTCTGTTTCTGACGCTTTCGTTGCGGCACACACGTCTGTCTGCTTGAGTGCGATAGTTATGGTTTTTGATACGCCGCATTCCCGCTTTCCAAAGGCAGGAGACATTCTCTCCTTGTTCAGGTACGTTTTCTCATTTGTCGAAATGGGATGATGGGATGTCGATTCTTCCTTCTGTGGATTCCTCCTCGAAACTTTTCACCTAGTCCGGGTCTCCCTCATATATTTAATACGTTGTTTGTGAAACTATTCCTGATTCCATATCATCATGGACAATAGTTAATTATACTGCTTCTGTTAGGATATTCCAAGGGGTCCACTCAGGGTAGCAACCTTTGGTTAGGGGAGTAGTCATGATGGGGCATCACTGACGTGTTTGGAAGTTTGGGATTAGTGTGTCTCTATTCTGTCGCTTATTATAGGGCTTCTCGAGGGTGCAGAACCCCGAGGCATCCCACATCAAACGTGGGGAATCATATGCCATGGTCATGTATTTGATATTTTCAACAGCTTCTTATGTTTAAAACAGGGTGTGCCACAAGTTTAATGTCCAGCGGAGAGGGATCTGACTGCTCGGAACACTGGTTAGAGTGGATCAGACGGAGGAACCCCCTAGAGAGAACACCGATATTGCGGCTAGCACATGGGTAGCTTCCCAAATGTTGTGGAGGTGAATGAGGTGGCATGATCTCACCGGGATTTGGCAGCCCTGGTAAGAATCAGTATGGATGATGTTTTTGGCTTTAGCATCAAAAAAACTTCCTACATATCCCCGTGGCAGGGAATCAAAGTCTTCATAGTTTATCTAGGGACGGCTTACCATCGAATGAGGTTGAAACGACTTACCTCTGAATGAGGTTGCAAAGGCTTACCGTTGGATGGTGCTGAACCAACATGAAGGAGGATGGAATGACCGGGTGGGGGGTTTTTACCTTAAAGAGGATTCCTATGTGCCATGCCTTGACATGGATCAAAGACCACATAGATCAGATGGTGAATACAGTTTAATGTAATGTGGGATGGGGGAAAACCTATATGAAGGGTGTTCGGAGCGACTAATGGGTGGTGGGCTTGAACCTCATGGAGGCTTCCTACGTACCATGCATTGACAAGGATCAAAGGCCACATAGTTCAGAATCTTGTGGGGATTATGCTCTGAGGTTGCCCAAGGTGTTAGTGAACCGATGTAAATATGGTCAGAACGACTGATGGGTGATGGGCTTGAACTTTGTGTGGGTTCCTACATACGATGCCATGATAAGGATCAATGGCCACGTAGTTCAGAATGGGGCGTTTTGTCGAACAGATGTGAAGATGGACCAGGGGTCCGATGGATGGTGGGGTTTAACCTCGTGAGGGTTCCTACGTACCGTTCCTTGAAATGGATCAAAGTCCTCATAGTTACTGAATGGGGCTTGGCACACCGACAAGGCGGTGGTTGGGGCCAATGGTTGTTGGGCTTGAACCCCAGGGAGGCTTCCTACATACCATGCCTTGACATGGATCAATGTCCTCATAGTTCGGGATGGTGTGTTTGGGAACTGACCTAAATGAAGACCTTGGTACAGGTGGATGATGGGCTTGAACCTCAAGGAGGCTTCCTACGTACCCTACCGTAGCGAGGATCAAAGAACACATAGTTCAGGATGAACTGTGGCTTATGCTCTTAGGTGGAACAAGGTAGTGGGGCTTGATCATCATGGAGGGTTCCTACATACCATGCCTTGACATGGATCAAAGTTCCCGTAGTTCGGGATGGTGTGTCGGGGAACTGACATGAATGAAGACCTTGGTCTAGATAAATGATGGTCTTGAACCCTAGGGAGGATTCCTACATATGCTGCCCTATCAAGGATCAAAGACCATGTAGTTTAGGATGGATTGGAGCTTATGCATTGAGGTGGCCCAAGGTTGTGGGTCTTGAACCTCATGGAGTCTTCCTACGTACCATGCCTTGAAATGGATCAAAGTCCCCGTTGTTCGGGATGGGGTGTCGGAGAACCAACATGAATAAGGACCTTGGTCTGATGGGTGTTGGGATTGAACCTCAGGGAGGCATCCTACGTACCATCACTTTAGATGGATCAATGTCCTCATAGTTCAGGTTGATGGCTGCAGTTTAACATCATGAGGGATGAGGGTGGTGTCATGGTTGATGCTTACTCTAAGCACATGTGAGTTTTTCTCAGTGTGAGATAAAATAGGTAACAAAGGCCTGACAACCACGTCGGGAAAGTTGCGTCCGTGGGATGTGGTGTGGGGATTACACGTGGAGAGGCACATGAATATAGATATATTGGGAGTTACTCTGAGATGGAGGCCTATGGGCAACAAAGTGCAGTGGGAGGGGGACTAGGAAGCAAAGAATGGAGGATCCCCATTCCCTATCATGGCCTCCACTGGCCTTTGGGGACCAAAGATGAAAGGAGGGAGCACCATTCCCCACCATGCCCTGGGAAGGCCTTGGCGCCGAGGGAGTGAGAAAAAATAGGGGCGCTTCCTCTTGCATGAAATGATAGGGGCTTACACCAAGATGGATTCCCTTCCCCGTAGAAAAACGCCACTCCAAGAAAGAGGATATCATCCCATATGTGGGGTGACTCCCTCCCAGTGGAGAGGAGTGGGCGTGGAGAATGTACAAGGTGGGGGACCCTGAGTGCATGGCATGGGGCCAGGTCAATGTTTAACATCATGTGCTGAGGACGATGGCGCTTGGATGTTTAAAATCCTGCAGCTCGAACGACGGGGGTTCGCTCCGCACCCCTAGGGCATACATAACCATTACCCTCTGCTCATTGTGGGAGGGAAGGAATCGGTAAGGACGTAGTGAGGGGGTGTCCTGGGATGAACCATCGAAGGGCCCATGTTAGTGTGGCTATGCGAAAAAGCAATAGTCATTAGTGTGCCAATGTGAAGAATCATGAGGAAAAGAAACTCAACGGGCAGTATTGTCCAGGGTACTTTGAAATCACATCCTACAATCCTGGAGGGTCGCACGAGAAAAGGATTTTCCAAGTAGAGGAGTTCATAGGAAATGGCCTTGTGAAGCTCTGTTGCTCTGTGTGGAAGAGGGCACTTTCGGAGGGATATGCTTTGCAATGTGGGTTACCATAGCCATAGAATAGGGCAGAGGTGAAAATGGTAGGTGCGTCGTGAAGTGGAAGGGAATTCTTAGAGAATAGCCTCGTAGGGTAATTGTGCTTTGCAAAGAAAGGTATTGGGAAGAAGTGTGCTTCGCAAAGTACGGTGACCCTGACTTAGCAGAGGATCATGTGTACATGAAGGGTGTTTCAAGAAGCCTAAATGATCCGCGACGACCCGGGTCCCCACAGGGATCACCATCATTCGCGAAAGCCCTTAGGATTTGTGATGGGCATCCCTCTCGGAATAGGGGATCAAAACGAGACAATGGGGAAGTACTTCGCAAAGCAGAAGTACCTCAAGCAGCTCATGGTTCACTAAGCGGAAGAATGCTTCTAGAATCAAGGGTTGGGAAGCTGAAAGGTCGGATAGTCTATCTGGAGAGCACAGGGGGAGCCCGATATTTACAGGCAAGAGGCACCATGGAGTGGAGCTCACGTGGAGCGAAGAGGGGATTGGGGGCTTCACGACGGGTCGCGAACATCAAATGGGGTCGCAGAGCATCCCACCTCATTTGCTTCATAGTGGCATCGTGAAGGTCAAATGTGTTCATGGAGCGTCCTGCCTCCTTTGTTTCATGGCAGGATCGCGAATGTCACATGAGTTCGCGGAGCCTCCCATCTTCTTTCCTTCGTGGCGTCCACAGTGTTGGGGGGACTCCGTGAAGTGTCATTGCGAGGCAGTCTGTGGGGTTGTCTTGGGGCCTTTCCTTTGTCCCAAATTTTGGAAAAAAAATACACATACTTCCCCACAAAATGAAGGATGAATCATTGTCTAGAATTGGAAGTTTCATTCACAAATCAATTTTTTTTACTATCCCCAATGCATCTAGCTGTTTTGAGTAAAAAATAATTATAAGAAAAACCAAAAATAGTACTATCAACAATATATTCCACTATTCCTCATATCATAGCTATATTTTTTAATAGTTAAAGAATATATCAACATCATCAAAATTATTGGCTTTAAAATGTTTATGTAATGATACTCAGGTATATGTTCGGTGTACAAACTAATTTTTTTTCATTATGTTAATATTAGTAATATTTCCATTGTCAAGAACATCTAAAACACATCCTTATCTAATGATATTCATATAATCAGATCTATCTGATAATCTTAGGCTTTCTGTGTCTCAACTTCATTACATGTTTACTCTATCCAAAAAACTCAACTATGTCCATCTAGTAATCATTAATTATTTTCACCATGAGATAAACTTATCTTTAATTATTTTAGTTTCATTTTTGTTCCACATCAAATCACATAAAATTTATTTGTTTTTAATAATTTATCTAATGTACCATTAAGAGTATTTATATTTCAACATAAGTAAAATTTAATTTGATAGATACATATTCATTTGTCTAGTATAACTTTTGATATTTCTCCATCTATTTATATTTTTCCAATCATCTTGGTTTTATCTAGAGACCTCCTCAATATGGTGTCTGATCATATTTATCATATGAAATGAAAAAAAATTCTTCTTCTCAAGTCACTATGTATTTTTCCAATCATTTTGTGTATGATAAAAAAAAATTTGACCATCTACGAAACAAAATCCATGATTTCAGAACCTTGAACTTTTTATAGTTTGCAACATAAGATGTTTAAAACTAGGACATTGTATAATCTGTTAGTATTAAATAAATTAATGAGTGAAATGAACATGTGAAATAGAAACCATTTAGTGATCATTATGTTATAAATGTTAAAGATCAAAAATAATTATCTAAAATTTTATAAGAAATAATTTATACTTATTTTAAAAATATGTATCCAACGTTAACTTAAAACTCAAACACATTCACAATAGTGATATTGAAAATTTAAAAAAATGAATAAAAATCAACACATATTTTAATTAGTCTCCCCTTTGGATTTTCTAGAAACACTATCAAGAATAATTTTTTCAAATTTCACTAAACCACAACCTTTTCCATAGAGAGTTTCTAGAATCCAAAGTACTAAATTAAGTGATTGTTTGATGGAATTTAATCCCTTGGTGATAAGGAATTTTGTATCCATTATAATTATATACTCTCATAGAATTAACTATACATTTAAAATTATAACTTCTAAACCATTTTGATCCTCTTCATATGATCACTCCATCTTTAGATTCACAAAAGAAAGAATATACAGTTATTCAAATTCACCACTTATCAATAAAATCCAATGAATCATATGGGAACATTCAAAAAACATTTCAGAATTTTTATTGAGGATAAATATGTAGTTTTATCTTTAATTCCTCAAATATTTTCCTAGGAAAAAATTTTGGGAAATCATCATCAACTTTATATTTCAATAAAATATTCTAACGCATTACTTATATAGTAAAATCATTCTACTTGATGAAACGATGTTTAATATTAATATATTTAAATATAGAATATTTCATTGTATTTTTATAAGGATTAATGGTGGTATGATTAACATAAATAATAAAAAATGGATTTTAAAAAGTAACTATAAAATATTATAAATTAAAATTCATCCAAATCATTTCTACGCATGACAAGGTGGATGAAAATTTTTTGTCTTCCATTATTTGAAATGTAATAGATCATTTTTATTACAATACTAACTGACTCATTGTTCTTTAAAATAATGATCTTCCAAATTTTGAATTTTATCATTGAAATATATAACCCAATTATCATCAGTGAATCTGAGAATGGTCGAATCATTACATCATTTTTACATTTTTTCATAGAATGAATTCATTTGATCACATATATATATATATTTTATTTGGGCTACCATCATCGTAGATTCCTTCTAATCAGAATGATATCATTCACACAATGTTACAACATAGGTAATGTATATAATTTATGATGTCAGCTAGAGTAAATTATTGTAAATCCTTTTGATTTATATATTGGTCATATTTGTCTTTACACATATTAATACTATCCAAAATAGTTGTAGAAAATTCATTTTAATCATTGGTTAAAAAATTATATAAAAAATAAATTGCATAATTTTCGTAGGAGAGGAAGATATATCTTACTAACTATTAAACATGTAATCCTAGAAATATGTTCTACACTAAGAGAATTAACATGTCAACATTCTTATTGATTAGTTTAAAAAATTCCTCAAAAGATTTATACTGATCAGTCGATAAGTTATATGATACAATGAACATGATTATTATCACGGTATATGTACTCAAATCTTTTACATTTAAGCTTTTTTCAACTTATCCATTTCAAAATATCAAATAATTTGAGAAAATGTTAAATAGTGAATACCATAAATGAGGGGGCTATATTAATCTACATAAGTAATCATTACATTACAGACCATGGTCACATTATTATCAAATATTATGCCATTAAGTTGTTTCATAAAAACATATTCATCAATTTTTGAGTACGGGAATGTATTAATAACATAGATAATACATAATTTGTAATTTTAATGACTTAAAATATCAAAAACGATACTAATAGCTTAAATTTTTCTAAAGAAGAAAAATTCTTCTTCAATATAAGAATCTTAAATCTATAAATAAACATTGAAAATTAGCAACACATTATTTCAATAAAATTTTTTCTTTTATATAATTTTGGAATAAAAATGATTTACCAATAAAATTGATTCCTTTTGGTTGAGGAAAATAATTATGAGATTTTATTCTTTTGAATTTGATCAAAATATTCAGTAAATAAATTTTACCACTTTATATGCTCAACTTCTCAAGAAACATATTTTTTTTGTACATATGAGATACGTGATGTTTAATTTTCAATCGTCTATGTTATTCAGATCTCAACGGTTCCTTCCTGATTTATGATGAAATAATTTGATATATAATAATTTTGTAATTTCTGTAATATTTGTGGGTTTCTTCTAGTGTTACATTAATTTTCACTCTATTTATTCTAATCAAACTATATATGATTGGTCTTGTTGTCATCTTCCATATAACTAATATATATGGAATGCATCATTCTATGTTTTGTTACACCATTTTTATAATTTTCAATATATTCTGTTAAGGATGATTAATTTTTTCAAGATTTATGTCAATGGAATCAACCAATTTATTAAACTTCTTTTCCATAACTTGTAAATTTTTCTGTCAGATGAATATCCCAGAAATTTTTTTTTGTTAATTTTCATAAGACATTCCTTAGTCTATATTTTATATAAATTTTCTTTAGGGAATCCCAATCACCCTGAAGTATTTCACTATATGTGTTTTATTATAACACATCTCACTAGGGGTTATTTTGGATCACATTGGAAGAAAACATCTATTTTAAACATGATCACCAATAAATATATCATCTCTCTAAAGAATATTGAAATTATAAATTCAATGTGAATAATTTTTACCAAATCAAATAATATTTTTTATTACCTTTCCTCTTACCCATTTTGTTATGGAGTATAAGGATAAATAGATTGATTTATTAAACCATGATTATTTTGGTAGAAACTTAACGTGTTACATGCACATTCCATTCCATTTTATATTCTCAACTTCAAAATATTTACACACACACCCTTCTCAACATCCCTTGGAAAACATCTAAACAACTCTACATCCCCTCATTTAAGTTTCGGGAACATTACACTAGTTATCTAGGTGAAATCATCAATGAAAATAATAACATAAAAATATAAATTTTCTTATTGATGTCTCATCGACTGATATGTATTAGAGTCTATATGGTTAAGTTGTTTGGATGATTGTAATAAATGCTTATTAAATTCCACTAACCATCCTTCCTTTATAAAAATTTATGCAAATATCATCATATTTTCTATTATGATTGGGTATATATCCTTAAACATATTAAAATGAAATTATTCATATATTCTTCTATCCAAGATGACCTAGTCTTTGATGCCACAAATTATTTTAATAATTTATAAATAAATATAATGGGTTACTATGATCACATTTCAAGAATAGATTTCCACTAGTTATTTCCCCTTGGTGAAATCTTTTATATCTTTAAATTATCATATGATAAATGAATCATTATTAAATAATAATTATTTACGATCATTATATAGTTGGATAACACTTAGTATATTTTTCTTTAGAAAATAAAAAAACATCAATTCCATTGAAATTAGATTCTTAGTATCAATCTCAACCATAAAAATTCTCCTTATTCTTATTATATATCATTTTCAAAATTATGTACTCCACCATCACATTCATCTAATTTTTAATTATTTAGAAATCACCAATCATATGTGAGGTACAACCAGTATCAAGAATACATATTTTTGTATTCATCTATTTTTAATGAAATCCAAAAAACAAAAAAAATCTTCAAAAATTTTTCTCCAAAATTATTTCCATTTCCAATACAAGTAAATTTTCTTGAAGGAATTTACATACAATATTCATAATAGTGACTTGGTTGGGAAAATAATAGAAAAAATTTTGTTGAGAAGTCAAATAATTTTTTCATTGAAATATTCTTATCTTTTATTATGATTTATTTCATTTATTCATTCACATTTATAATGATACATTATATTCTTCAATAATAAATCCCTTTATGTTTTTTCTTTCTCTAATTGATATCCATGTTATGATAAAAATTATACACTTTGTTTTTTAATATCCAACAATGAAAATAATATCCATTGAGGCAGAATATTCTATAGTACTAAGGTTTTCCCATGGGACGTGTTTTTTAGATTCAATAAAAATTACAATAGTTGAGTTTACATGGTGTGGAGAACCATTATTCATTTTGTTAATTGTCACTTCTATTGATGCACCGTCTTTTTAATATCATTTCTCAACCAATTATCTTCCATTATTCATTCTTAAACCTACATAGTTAAAAAAAAATTAGACAAACGTTTATGTTTAGAGGTTGTAGATTTCATTAGATTTTTTAAATTATTTCTTTGTTTATCTTGAGATGTTTCAATATTTACCTTCAAATATTTCTGAATCTCTCATTCATACTATTCACAGCATTTTTAACGTCTAGAAATATTTATTGACTCTTAAATTTCTATTCTTCATTTTTATTAATTTTTTCACCAAGATCATCCCCTATTTTCACATATCCCGCAGCTTTGTAAATGATGTTTTTATTTTATTCAACATACACATATTATTTTTTGATAGTTTTTCCCTTCATTTTAATTTTCAATTTCTATCTTCAAGAACATAGATTCTCTTTTGGGTTTTGTATTTTTATCAAAACATACCTTTATTTATGATCATAGATGACATTTCCTATATGATTATTAACCTTCACTTTCATTATTTTTTAATGTATATTCCTTGACTTTAACGGGATACATAAAGGTATTGAAATTATCTATAACTACATCTTCAAAGGAATTATTTTCAATATTATAATACTCTCCATATTTCTCAACTAAATTCTGTTATTTTCTATAGTAAACGTTTTATTTATCCCAATTTATTTCACAAATTATTTAAAAGATTAACTAAACATATTCCTTTGAGATTTATCTTCACAAAATCATTATCATATTCACTAACTTTATTCATGTAAAAATTAACTACAATATGTCGGATGCATTCACACAGAAACAATTTTAATAAGTGTTTCCCATTTTACTAACATTAATATTTTTGATTATTTATAGAGATAAGGAACATAATCTTTTAATTTACTTTATATTCATTTTACTCATCTTATGATTCAATGTAACCCATTACCACATTCCCCAGTTCATAGATTTTTATCCTTCTAAAATAATCAAAACCAATATTCTCCTAACCATATTTGTTCATATGATATTTACTAATATCATATATAATAATAATGATATGTAATTTTTCATGAGATAAATCATATATATCTTCTAAAGAAGATAAGTGTATTTAAATATCGGCTGTAAATTCCTTCATCAATTTTTAAAAATTGATGAATATTTAAAGACATCCCAAAATCCTTTAATTATACCCATAATTTCATTTACTCAAGTAAATTATTCATCAATAGTTTCATCTTCCTTAATTCTAATATCATTGAATATTCAACTCTAGATTTGAATATTTTCTTCCTTCACTTTTACATTTCCCTTAAATTTTCATTCATGTTTTTATTATGTTTATTTACTACTTTGATACACATAAATTTTATATGAACATTTTTTCAGAAGTAAATAATTATAAAATTATAATTATTTCCATCAACCTCAATATTCCTTTTGTTAGTAAATAGAATATGATAATATTTCTCCATGGGTGGAAAACGTATAGTAGATACATAAGTCACATAAATTTCAAGAGATATAAGATATGGTATCATTATATTTTTTCATCAAAGAAATGTTCTAAAATTTATGGTTGAAATTAATTTTTATTGATTGATTTAAGAATTTATATGATAAAAAATTTAGATATCTTATAATGGTAAAATTTATTTGATACAAATTTATATTCCCTAGAATGAGTAAACCTTAGATGTGTGGGGGGGGGGAATTAGTGGTGAATTATCCAATCAAATAGTTAATTTTATAACATCTCAAATTGATAACATAAACTCACACATAGACAAAGATAAGTAAATAAATCAAGGAACAAACTTTTTTACAAGGTTTGGTCCCAATGTGGGTACCCAGAACATTATTTGTTGACTCTCATAGATCCATGTGTATAAACTATATAATTATGTGAATAAAATGATTAAATTCAAATCAATCTCCTTGTGTTCCCTTACATGAAATTATATAGGTTCCTACTACTTACAATATTTTCCTATACGTTTGAGAATATGAATTATTAAAATATTGAATGATTCTCATGAAATCTGGTGTCCATATATTTCATGATTGGTACTACAAAGTACATTTATCCTTGGTATGATGAACCTACCTCAATTATAGGTCTATGTATTACCTCTCTTAGATGAATCTATATCTGATTATACTAAGGGTAGAACACCACTATATGGTGCTTATGAATCAAATACGCATCATTATAAAAAGAAAAACATTCCTCAAATCCTATTTTTTAAATTATATAAACATTATCCATTTCAATATGAGCTCTAAAAAGACCAAAAATCCTTCCTTAATAAACAATATCTCATAATGACCTGACATAAATTTATATAATCATAGTTCCTCTAAATATATTGGAGGATAAATTGGCTTAACTTTGAATTTTCATACTCTACTATATCATTATTTTACCAACATAGATAGATCTAATAGTTTATATTTAACAGTATTGCTGACAACATCAATAAATATATAAATCATAAATATCTTCAACCCTTCCAAATATATCAAATGTTTTTATGGATATTGAATGAACAACTAAATATCATCAAAATTATTGACTTTACAAGGTTTATGAAAAGTTCTTTATTTTTCTGTATAGTATATAAAATATCTGGTTTCTAAATTCTATAATATTAAAAAAAATTTCTCCATCTGATACATATAAACACTTCCCTTCATGATTATATAAATTTTAACAGCTTAGTCTAGTACACACAATCATTCTCAGTCTAGAGTTCTTCATATGTTTCATCTATCTGATTGACACTTATAATTCCATTCAATATTCATTATAAATTTATTTGAACTGATGGAATTCACATTTATACTAATAATGATATAAATGATACCCTTATGATGAAATTACATTTCTTCATCTAGTATACATATGTTTGATTCTCTCATCGAATTCATTCTTATAGAAATTTTAAAAAAGATAATATAGTTTAAATGGATTCATTTTCTTGTATATCTTTACATATATATCTATTTGATCATATTATTCAGTTAATTTATATTTTATATGATAGCTTCCACATACCACTTTGTAATAGTCTTTGTTTAGGGCTTCTCTTTCGGATGAACAGACAAACTCTTGAGTAATTGGGTTCTTATTTGATCATTTAATGTCCAATCCTAACATAATAGATCAACCATTTCATAATAATAAATTCATGTCTTCATTACATGGAACATTTTAGAGTTCTCAACATCATCATTTTATAATAGTAACTTTTTAGAAACTATCGTAATCATTAAAAATCATTAGTAAACTCCAATTGATCCATGAGAACCTTTTACTTTTCATGATGTTAGAAACATTGAGGATTATAAAAGCAGGATACAAACATGTTTTATATGTAAATAAGACTTATTGTGATAAGAAATAACTCACGTTCTCTTGAGAAACAAAAAATTCAAAAAAATATATTTATGAAATTTATGGTAATTATTACAAAAATCAATTCAATGTGTCTTCAACAATGCATCAACAGATGAATTTAATATTGATCTATAATAACATCATGTTTGATGTCATTATTATTTTATATAAATTATAAAAAAAATCTCAACTACAGAATATTCATGGGTTAAATTCACAATGTTCATCAAATTTTATCCATTGATTTCATTTAATTACTAAGATAGATCACTCTTCCAATGCTTTCACTATGTGAGAAAACATTATTTTTATATCTAATTTATATGTTAAAATTATCTCTAATATTTATGTATTTATACCTTTCTATATCATGAATTATAATAGTCGTAATTAATATATAATTCATCTAAATATTCAAATCTGTCATTCTCATTCACATCAAATTATTATAAAAATTTGCTTCTATTTTAAATTGACACTAATTATAATCTCACTCATGTCACCAAAATCATGTTTCATGCTAGAAGAATATAAATTGTAGTCATATTTCTCAACGATATAAGATATATGAATGCTCAATTGTTTTTAATGAAAAATGAATGAAATGTTCTTGCGCTAAAAAACCATAAAGGTCGTCTTGTGAAAAAGTATATTTAATGATTGTTAAAAATAGTCCATTAGAATATCTAACTAATTTATTTGGTTTTAAAATTCAATAAAGGATTTATTTTTTAATTTTATGTAGAATTATATTAAATTTATTATATCTAATAACTTTTTATAATGTATTATGGATCAATTCTAATTATATAGTATGTATTTTAAAAAAAGAGATAATCCCATGGTGGAACATGCCATCGGGTACCCAACAATCATGCCACGTACTTAACAGTAGGTCATAGAAGCATGAATTTTTTTATTAAATGACAACCTAGTGTTAGTGGGTTTTATGCATAGTATTACCTAGGTGTATATTAGCCACTATTATCCCTCTAACATTGTACCTACTGGATGTGAAATAAGGTATATCTCTTTTCTTACACTGTCCAATAAGTAGATATAGTCAGTCTACACGGTGTAGTTTTCTAGAAAATCAAATACCCCATATTAAAGTGTCAAAGGACTATTTTTGGCTCTTATTATGTGTAACTAACATCTAATTATTCCAATTCATAAATGAAATTTTGTGATGTTATTAGAACACCTTTATGAGGCTATTATAAGTGATGAAAATAATTTTTTACATATATTATACCAAATTTAAAAAATGTCTCTTTCTTTCCTACCTTCTCATTCCCAATTCATTCTATCTCTTTTTTATAGATGAAATTATCTCTTTTTTATGTGATGTTGTATTTTCACTACTAGGTTTGTATTAAAACTATCTACCACATCCTTTCTTTTATATATCTTGGGTGATCACAACTACTAAAATTTAGAGTAATTGGATTCCTAGTATAACCACTAAAAATAAAGGATGATTCTATTTTTTGATCAGTTTTAAAAAACAATCTAATTGAGTAAAGGAACCCTCAAAATTTTATTTTATATGAGATAATGGCACTCATGGGACTGAATTTATGGATGATAAAATTTAAAAAATTATTTTTTAATTTATATTTATACTAATTCTTATTTTTCATTAATTATTTTTTCTTTATTAATTTTTATTTTTAATTTAAAATCCAAACCATCGTGAAATTCTCTTATAATAATAAGTGGCAGTAGATCATCCCTTGGTCTCAAACATTAATCACTTTTATATAAAAATTCAAATTGATGGAATCAACCAATAAAAACAATTTTTATCTTAAGGGACACTCATTGGGTCATAATTCCTTATTTTATGGCTCACAGTATAATTATTGGTAACAATTATTTTTTATATTTCATATAATCAATTGATATCACCTATTGAAAAGTGTTATTCACGTTTATTGACTTATTATTGAATTTGAGATCAAACAAACATACAATGACATAACCACTATATATAATGATCCAAAATCCATTAACTGTAACCATTATAGTGTAGACGTGAAGTGGATTAATAATGTTTAGACAAGAAAATTTACTCATTAAATAATGAATCTTTTTTGATGTTACACATTAAGAAACAAAAAAATTCATATACAATTCACTTTACATTTACATTAAATAAATTAAAATAATTTACATCGTTGTTATTTTTTATATTGATAATAATTTTACGTGTATTATAGAAATTTACAATGGTAGAAAATATATTGGTGACTCACTTTTTACTAGAACACTATTGAATAAAATCTGTTGGGTAGTGTAGTTCTCTGGGTTTCCCTATGTAATCAAATATGAAGAAGAAATGAATATCAAGAACATGAATATTAATGAACTCAGTGGGTCCCTCAAGACCAATGAAATTATAATTAAATAGTATGTAGAAAAGTCAGATGAAGGGTTAAATTAAATTAGAACATTTCATTAAAATGTATTGGTGGAATATATTCCTAGAGTAACATTGACATTACACACTTGTTGATGAAATATTTCATGAGGAAAAACAAATCAATCCATTGAGCTATGAGAGAGGATCAACATGGGGAATTCAATGTAATATACTATGAATGCACTAAAGAGGGAATACCAAACTAGATTATACCATTATCAAGGAAAATATTAATTAAAAAAAATAACATTAGTAAGTCCCCAAAGGTCTCTAAATAGAGGGCATGCGATGATTCTATTTGTTCATTCATGTCATGTAACTATAATTAAAATTGTGTTATAAATGAAATTGAGTTAAACATTGTAGTAAATTATTATACATCTTCATATGCATTATGTTATTTAAGTTCAAATGATTTCAAAATTTATTGATGTCAAATTTAGGAATGATTTGTTGAAATTGTTAAAAAATTCATCATATATGAAAAATTAATTTATTCAAGTTTATAATAAAAAGGATAAACTATCCAAAAAATGATGGACATGATCTTAAAACGAAAATTTCCATCAAATGTTGATCAAATAAGTTCCACTATTAAATATCTTAGAGTGGTCCAATCATAATAAACAAAAAATGATTAAATATTTCTGAAATCAGAGGCATACAATTCTAATGCAATAATTATTATGGAATAGGTTGAAAATTTATTGATAAATCCCAAAAATATACTCAATTAATAAAATGAAAATATCAAAATAATTTTTTTTAATTATTTTAAAAGGCATAGAAACAATTTTTGGAATTAAATTATAAGGATTCTCAATATAGTTACTAAATTGGGATCACATGAAATCTATGTTCTCTAATAGATACTTCAATGAAAATAAAATATTTGTTCAGAAATATTATTGCATATTTTTTGTGTACACAAATTTATTTGTGAACCAAAAATCAAAGCAGTCATGATTTTTTAGAGGAAAAATGCGTCATTTGAAAATAGACATAGAGGTGCATGGTACATGGATAGAGAATTTTTAATGATTATTTTTATGACCACTCGATGATTAACGACCTATAGAATCATAATGATATAAACACTAATACAAATTTCAAAAAAATAGTGTTTTATTTTTTAATTATTCTAATAAGCATTGGTTAATGTCCAATTTAATCAGTGAAAAAATATTGTCGGAACTCAGTTTATTCATAATGATATTTTTTTTGAGTTTTGTAGGTCAGGTATCTTAAAGAGCTTAAAATAGTATATCCAGACATGTTTTTAACCATAAAAATTTTATGATGGTTTAGTTTACCTCATAATATTGTTTTTACCATTGGGCATACATTTTTTAATTTTCCATGATACTTGAATTTCATTTCATAATAAATATTTATTAAATTAGAAATATTTATTCTCTTAATGTTTACATTAATATCCTTGATATGAGAGGTTTTATTAGAATTCTTACATGGAGATTATGCAATGATTCTGGTATTTTTTTCTAGGTGCAATGTAAATAATTAGGTTGGTTTTTAAGCCACATAAATATTATTTTGGGGTCTTCATTTAAAAAATAATAATTACCAAAATAAAAATTATTATATTTTTTAGCTCATGATTAGAGGTGTTGAATTTGTATGATGATTTAGAGAGAAAATAAATTCTTATATGAATTTTGTGGTTAATATTTTAATCAGTACTTGAATATATGATGCCAGAATATTTGAGAGAAATTGTTATGTCAATAGTTGGAAAATGAGAATAAATTTTTAGGTGCATAATTCATAAAATGATAATTTATTTTCATCTTTGGGTAAAATAATAAAATCCCTCCATAAATTTATATCATCAGGTGAATTCCATCAAGGACCCTTTTTGTTCATCAATCAATAAATGATTATTTTTTCTCTTAATTACGATGATCAGGTAACATAACATCATTGATCATATTTTTAAAGAGTTATACTTTTTTTAGTAAATTAAGATATCTAATTTATGTGTTTTCCTCATTCTTCAATATTCAATGTATATTATTTGAAAAAAAAATGGAATTATAATGAACCATATTAATGGTCAAATAGTGATTTACGTTTTTTATTAAACATAAGAATTATTTAAATATAATATTATTATTCTAGAAAAATTTCATAAAATGTTTCATCAATAACCTCATTTTATAATTTAATTATATATGCTACATTATATGAATTAATTGAACAATAATTATATCAAAAAATTGAAAATCTAATATAGTTATGAAAAATAATGTATCTAAAAAATATTTAATTAAGAAAAATAATATTTTATATTTAAATTAATAAATTCTTTAGTTATGTCACTTTTATTATTTAAACAATAATGTTATATATAGCATTAAATATTTCATATGGAATTGAATTTCAATAAATTATTATCCAATTATTTTTTATAGAATTGAAATATTTTTGAGTTGAATATGTAATAATTATTCAACCATCATTAAAAAATAGTTAAATTCTGTAACAATTAATCATGTTCTCATGATATCAAATAAAACATTAATGTTTTCAATCATAGAGAAGTAAATTAATCCATTTGTCCTTAATATCTTTAAGAATATATTCCTCATTATTTAAAAAAAATTGTTTCATTAATTTTATTCGAATTAATCAAATGGAATTTCTTTTGATAATTCAGAAACATGAATGTTTATCCTATTGAACCATGAAAATAAATTTATAATATTTTTTAAATAATTATTATTGTATGTATTTTTGTTTGTTCACGAAATGGTTATCATGATAGACCCCCCTGAATATTCCATCATATCTTTTTGAAATAGTAATTCATATCATTTGTCCATTATTTACTATGAACAAATTCCATCATACCATGGGGATTTCAGGGTCCCCACTTACCACCAATCATTAATTTCATCCATTTTAGTCTTACTTGCTTTAGTGTATGTAAGATACACAAAAAATATCCAATTATGGATGGTTGAGGAATTTGGGTTCACAAAATGTGGTATAAATGGAAAGTTGGATCTTGAATAGGGGTTGAGTATGGTTTATTGGGGATGGAAGAAACAATGAACAATAAAAAAAAGAAAAAAGAGTCAATGAAAAGGTGAAATGGACTGCCTTGATCCATCAAAATCAAGATGATCTAGCAGTGTGTATAGGTGAGGAAGAAGTTGATTTAAATGGTGAGAAGTAGTGTGGTAGTTCATTATTTTTTAAATACACAACATGTAACAATGTAAGTAACATATAATGTAGTTTATTTTGTTAAATTATAGGTTTTATAGTTTTTTAAAAATATCCCACACCATCTGATTTGAGGTCACACGTTGTGTATATCAAACAATGGCCCTTAATGTGTAACCACATGCTTTCTATGTCAATGATCTAGATGCATACATAATATTCCCACTAAAAATGCCCATCTATTTTAAGAGGATTTTATTAGAGTTTACTGGTTATACATTATTTGTTTCCAAATCGAAAAAACACTTCTTATTTCATGGAGACTTATTGTACAACTTGTGAGGTGAGTCCATATCTATCCCAAAGATATGTCATCCAACTATTGTTGCTTAGAAAATAATTTATTTTTAGGTACATGATGTGAAAAATGATAAATTACAAGTAACCACTTGGAAACACAAGACTACCCACCATGAATTTCATTAATGGTTTTTTCTTAATTAGGACATGTCATGTATTGAGATGATTTTAGTATTCACTGCAAAGATCTTCCATAGTATCAGTTTTGGGAATATGAGTTTTCAATTTTGAGTATTTTTCTAAATAAGACATAATTTTAATTTTATAATAGATATATTATGATTAATTATAAAAATTTTGAGCGATTAGGATTCCTCAAACATCATGTACATGAAGAATTTTGTGAGAGAATTATTATAATAGACATGGAATTATTAATCCTCCTAGAAATATATCATCTATATGGTATGGCTCCAACATATATTTTAGTTATTTAGTTAACATAATGATTTTAAGGGGTGTAGGTCATCCAAAAATGGAGTAACTGACACTCTCCTCTGATTAAGGTTACACACAACAATGTACATGTCTCTCATAGGGGGAAAACCCCCTCAAGTGACTATTTCCCTTCCGTGAGGTATGAGTCCCACAATATTATTTATATTAGGGGATGAAGTATATGTGAAATATATGATGTAATTTGGGTAAATTATATTCTATGATGCTCTGTATATTTCATGTTCTCTTATTGTGTTAGATATAAGTGGAGTTGAGTAGTGAATAGTGGAAATCTATCTCTTCTAGGTTTTACATATCATTTAAGAATATATGTTTTCCTGGGTGTCATTTCACTATAATCCATGGAATCGGTTTACATAACATTTATGAATACATCATTGTCTATTTTTTGGGGTTTCCAACTATGAATGTTTATACTAACACATGTTTGGTTTTTTTTCTCACACATGTTATGTTTTTGTAGATGTTTTATAGAATAGTGATGTTGATAGTATACATAGAGCTAATAGAGCTAGTGGAGTTGATGTATATAAAAAACTGTGGAATATATATGGAGGTGGTTTATAGGTGAGTTTATTAAGGACATCATCTAAAAAAGAAGTGTATAGTTATTCCTTGAGTCACTCTCGCCTAGAGGTTTTGTTTAATGATTTTTTTACATTCTCTTTTATTCATTTTTTGCTTCAGTCATCTTATTTGATGTCTCATGCATGATTTGTATATATATATTATTGTATACATATATATTTATTAATTTTATTTTTGCATATTATTATGATTTAATGTTTCATTATTGTTATTGGTTATTATAGAAAAAATCCTCTCACGTTTTTGTATTTAATATTATTTCCAATCACAATAATTATGCCTTTGTGAGTCAGTAATGGGGTAGATCATTCGACATAATACTAGACAATGTGGTTCCTAGTATGTTGGGACATGCTAGTATTTTATTAGATTTTTTTGAGTATTAGGTTTATAATTTTGAGTCAGTTACTCTGTGAGGATTGGGTTTGGTTTGTTGGGTAATGATTCCAATGGGGTTTTGAGTTTTTTATAAGAATAGATAGTCCAACATAGGTGCGGAACGAATGTATCTTTTACATTATCTTAGAAAACCTATTAATAGTCCATAACCTCTAAGGAAGTATTTTATTAGTACATGGATGTTGGTACATGCATTATATAATGGTAAATAATGATTTCTTCTATTTTTACCAATGTTAGACCAACCGGATATTCTATATTTAATATGATTTAAACCCACATAATATCATATGTTACCAACTAATAGCCCTTTAATATTCATTGATATGGTCGTAATGATATTTTGACTGTGCTTGATCTTATCCCTGAAAATGATCTTGTTCATGAAGTATCATTTTAGAGACTGATTGAGACATTTCTTTTCCCTATAATAAAAAGGTAGTTTATTCAATCATTTCTTATTAATGTATATATTCCTTGTAGAATGGAAGGTAGTTCCCATTGATCTATATATAGAGTCATATAGTTTGTATGTGGTATATATACTACAATGATGGATTCCACATTTTTTTGGAGTTGAGCCAGATCTTTGTTTGGTAGAGGATAGGTTGGATTTCAAAATTTAAGTTTTTAGTTTGTTAAAGAAAACTACTGATCATATGGTGATTATTTAGACTCCCATACCATTAATTGATTTGTGTGTTATGGGATGATGTTTTCTTAAACATGTGATGAGTGTACATTACTACCATTTATGTTCAATATTCCATCAAGGAGTTGACCACATTGTCTTTTTGAAGACGATTGAGCCTCTTCCAGAAATCAAGAGCATGAAAAATCATATGATGAGGTTGAAAATGCGGTATACCATGTAAATTATTATTTAAAAATTCATTCTTAGATCAATATACTGATAATGGCCTTTGGGGATAGATTTAATTTTGATATTTTATCTTTTATTAATCCTCATATACACAAAAGGCATTAAGAAATAGTTTAAAGTTTGATGGGTTTTGTTAGAAATGAACCCAAGATAGGGACAATATAGATATATCCCATAGATATCATGATTAGTTTCATGAATGAACTAACACATTAAATAAATAATTTATATTTAATTTTCTCACGAAATGTGAACTATCACCCTTTTGGGGAGGTGATACTGGCATAAGAGTTTCTGGTGACGGAGTATCTAGTGATGGAAAGATGTGAGAAACAATTATTCGACTAGGGTTGATGAAGAATTTATGTTTTTATCATTAACATTCATAATCATTCACATTGAAAATGGATAATCCTTCCATTATTTTTTGTGTTAAGGATATTCAAGTGGGCATCCTAATAATATTTTTTAGTTTGGAACTTCTATAGATAGTGATCATCATTTTCTCATAGAGGTAGAGTGTGGTTTCCCTTTATATAATAAAGATCTATCATATGATTTTAATATTAGGGTGTGGGGCCATGTTTTATCACCCATATATTATTTTGAATGAATTCTATCATTAAATGATACGTATATATGATTATGTGTGAGTTTCTTGGAATTTCAGCTAATTACCCCACGTTGGTGAGTTTAGATTAATGTTCTATATAAATTGTAATAGAATAGGTACCCAGAATAGTTAACGAAAGAGTAGAAGTTCCATTTGGGTGGGGAGATGTCATGATTTATCTAATTGATTGCTTGAATATCATATTGAATTTCACTAGATTCTATAGTAATATCTTCTAAAGTTATCATATTTCCTAACTAAAATAGGTGATCTAGTGGATTGGTTCATGAAAGGTATCATTAATCCCATTGTGACATCTTAGATATATAGATGGGAATTGTAACATCCCAAGTAAGTAATGAATAATAGATATTTTTATCTATGTTTATTTATGATTAAGATAGTGTTATAGAGGCTTAAAATGAAAATGAATACAATCTTATGCATGGAATACACTAATATTCTTAAAAGATTGTTTTACTGCCTTTTGATGGAAAAACATTATTGAATCTATATTTTGACAATTTTATAAATTATGTTTGTCAAAATAAACTTATTCTTTATGATTGGGACATCAAAATTTACTTTGTGTGAATTTTTGGTATTTTTCTGACAATGTTAATTTTTTAATGAATATTGAAAAATACTGCATTTTACATCAAAACTGCTTTTTAATCTAATTTATTTATATTATTAGATTTTGTTTTGAATTGGTTTTGAAGTGAAATTAGAATATATTATTACCATTTTATCCAATGGTGGTCATTGGAATCAATTTCACTTTGAAATTAGACTTAAACTGGTGTCAATCTTTTGATACTTATTGTTTTGTAAAAACACGCTATTTGCTCTGGCAGCGGGAATTAATTATTAAATTAATTAATGTGACTTATATTATTTGAATTTTGTAAAATAGACTTCATTTTTGAATTCGGAATATCAAATATAGCTTAGGGTGAATTTTTGGTAATTTTCTGAAAAACTTCAATTTTTGATGAATAGTGAAACCACTAAGTGGTAATCAAGCAAACTGATTTTTCAGTTAAATGAATGTTTACCACTAATGTGTATTGAATTTTGAAAATCCGACATACATGGTTGTCATTAAGAAGTAAAATGTGGTTCAATGAGATTATAATAATTTTTTGGTGAATAGTAACTTATTAAGTTCTTAATCGCGATTAGTGGTAATTAGTGTAGCTTAAGGTATAAATAATGCTTTAATAATAGGAAATGACCTAGACACATGTCCCAACCTTATTGGTTGTGTCATGGCCGACCAAGAAAAGCCATGGGTCAACTTGGGGACCCCATGGATCCACTTTTGTTGGGAAATGATAAAAATAACGTTTTATTTAATGTAAAAGTAAAAATGGCACAAACATAATATGTTTTACAAAAACAATTTTTACATGGGGTTATAAAGATCAGATTTTTTATTATAAATAGTCATTGGAAAGATAAAAAGCTTTCCTACATAATAGTATTTTTTTTATAATTTTTAGACATTATATAAATTAAATTATTTATGACATAATAATGATGCAGCGATGACATCATTATTTGATGATTTAAATAAAATGGAAAGATAATGTAAAATCTATGAACTACACAAGTCCAAAACCCATTGGATGAGTGGATTTCGAAACCTTATCACCTTATCCACGAATTATATCAATGTGGGACCTTTTAAAACCGAAACACATTTTCAAATAAAGTAATATTTCTTTACTTTCCAAAAGTGCCCCTCCTCTCCTCTTATAAAAGGCCCCCACCTCTAACTCATTTCACACACTTCTCAAGCCTTTGGTTCGGCCATCCCCTGCCCATTTAATCTCTCCACATCCCTCTCCTCATCCTAGAGGATTCCCTTTGGTCAGAATCCTTTTAAAGGAAGCCTTTAGGCTCAAATCAATAGGAGTTACACTTTTAAAGATAATTCATTCTCTCATGTTCATTTGTTTTATTTTGTTTCTCCAACCCCATAAACTCTTTTTATTTACTTATTTTGTAACAACACCAGTATCTTCAATATACTAGGATGTTGTTATAATATTTATTTGAGCTACACTCTCACACAACTACATCAAATGGTTAAAGAACATACGGTTTCCGTGGATGGCGAAATTCTGCCTCCCGAAACGATGATTGTTCAATACTCATTTAACACCTTCAAAGGTGGCCATTATGATGTCACTATTTTTATATAAGATATATAATATGTTTATTTTTTCCTTAAGCTTCTGTTTTTTTCATTTTGGGCATACCTATATGGTTTCCATTATGGGTAAACACGATATCTTCATTTTAGGAAGTGCGGACTACCGCCCCAGAAAGTGATTTGATTCGTTAATACCGTATGTGGGATGTGTAAAGGATAAAGTTAATGATATTATATATGTTATTATAGTTGAATTATAATATACTCTTATATCATTATGATTCCATTCCAGAAAATACGAAATAGAAATGGAAGTAGCGTTCATGCGTACGTACGGCTTACCGTCTCTATGAACGGTGCATTTCATTTCTTACCTCTAAATGTGATGTAATATTATAAATACATGTATATGCTGAATATATATGATGTATATGTTATCCAAATCATTAATATCATTTTGGATATAATAAACCTTTGACCGAATTAACAACATGTATGTGTAAGAAGTCTATTTTTGACTTAAGAACCAAATACCGACAAAATGAACATTATTAACTTAAATGATTACATGATGTTCATAACATGGTATAAAAGGAATAATGAACTTGAAAAAGATTCTTAAGCAAGTAGAGATTAACTCAAGTTTATTATTCAGGAGATTAATGAACGGTCGGGTCAAGTCGGATACGAGGTATGGGACTTCGTCTCAATCTCCTTTCATTGAGGCATATTTTATTTTATACACAACTTTCTTTTATACGGTGTATAAACCCCTTTGACTTTTACGTTTATTCAAAATGAATCTTTTTTATACGAAGCGTTTACTAAACGACAAAAGTGAATGTTTTATTGTACGTATGCGGCGACAACGACTTCTCCGCTGTCGTGACCGTTATTTGAGTTTCGGCTTCCTCTACAAGCCATACCTTCTTCTAAAAGAAAAACAAATACCATGTTTTAATTTTCTTTTATTTTGGTATTGAAAATGGTTTTCATAATATTTTTATATCAATTTGTTGTATTGATATCTCATGATTGAAATGTGGAAATTTTATGTTTTCTTTATGCATGTTTTATGTGATATGATTATGTTATGGTTCTTGGGCATTATTATGAAGACGGGTGGTTCCTTGATAAACTAAGGGCGGGTGAGCCCGTTATAGCTCTCCAATGGATTGGGTAACGCGAAGGAGTGAAACGTTAAGGTTTCTCCGAAGAGATTTAGGGAATATACTGTGATGGGTATTCCAAACGTAACCAAGAGGGTTACTCCCTACGTAAGAATGTTATGAATGCCTAAAGTTACCTTTATGTCCTATGATTTCTATGATTTATTCATGATTTTATGAGGTATGTTAAAGTGCCTATGTTTTATGGGTAAAGTATGATTTCATTCTTATGTATATATGTACCCATGTTTCCTTTCCATGTTTTTATAACCCATATTGAGCCTTTTATGCTCATCCAAAGTTTTTTTTGAAATGTTTTTCACAGGTCAAGGGAAAGGTACATGATATGACGATAGTGTCAAGGAAGTGTCCAGAAATAATCCATGTTTTATTTTAAATGTGTTTCCATTGATGGGAATGAAGAATACTATCTTTATGTAACCACTTTGTTTATATGTGGAATGTAATGCAAGTTTTATGATCTAATTCTCTAAAACTCTAAACCCGAAAAGATCCTCAATGTGTAATCTTTTATTAACTCAAGATTAAGTAAGGTTTAAGGCTGGGGCCTTATAGTTGGTATCAGAGGTCGGTTTAGATAACTTTAGGAGTTAGAATTCTATTAAATGATTATCCAAAAATATATTTTTTTTTTTGAAATAATATAGCATTTAAAGATTACCATGTTGCTTCATCTAAGACCTGTTTGTTCAGAATGGTTTTCCGCAGAGGAAACAGGGAAGTAGTGCTAGGAAGGCATACAGAAGGAAATAACCTTCCGAATCAGCATCCAGAAATGGTCGGAATTGGAACTGAACAGTTTGTTACAGTAATGGCGCAGTTGACTCAAGCGATAAATGGTGGTGGTATCCATGCACGAGATCAGCCATATCAACTGCAGAGGAACATGTCAGTGGTGGAACATTTCATGAGGCAACATCCACCATCATTCAGAGGAACATCTGACCCTGTGCTAGCTGAAGGGTGGATTAAAGCACTGGAGAAGATTTTTGATGTCATGGGGTGTTCAGACAATCAAAAGGTTAGTCTTGCTATTTACCGTTTGGATGGTGAAGTAGATCAGTGGTGGTCTATGGTTAAAAATATCAGGGATGCAGATGAGATTGATGCTCTTGACTAGGATGAATTCAAAGTTATGTTTCTTGAGAAGTATTTTCCAAAGGCTGTTCGACTTAGGATGGAAAAGCAATTCTTGGAATTGAGGCAAGAGGAAGACTCAGTGGCTGCCTATGAAGAAAGGTTCACTTGATTGGCAAGGTATGCTCCAAATTTTATCCGGGACCTTGATAGTAAAATCAATCGTTTTTACTCAGTATTAAAGCCAAAGTATCTAAGGGCATTAGCTTCTCGTGAGTTTAAAAGTTATGAAAAGCTTGTTCGATGTGCTGAGAAGGTGGAAATGTATTTTTCCGATGAACAAGTTTTCTATAACAACCAGCAGAAGAAGAGACCGAGGTGGCCGGAGAAAGGTAAGAATTCATCAAAAAAGTCTGATGGTAAGAGAACTAAGTTTCCAGTTTGTGATAAATGTGGCAAAAGGCATGCTGGGGAATGTCTTCTGAATTCTGGGAAGTTCTACCGATGTGGTAAGATGGGACATAAGGCTCGTGATTGCACTGAAAAGGATCAAGGTGAAGGTAAGAACAAATTTGATTTACAGTTAGTGAAATGTTATAAGTGTAATGAGATGGGTCACTATGCAAACGAGTGTCCGACAAGGATCTTGAGTGATGGGAAGCCGTTAGACTACAAGTAGAAAGGGGTGGTGAAATCCTTTGCAACTACTTCAGCAGATGTCGGGCCATCAAATGAAGTTGTACCAGGTACTTTGTTTGTTTTCTTAGATTATGCCAGTGTGTTGTTTGATTCGGGGTCTACACATTCTTTCATCTCTAAAACCTTTTCTAGTAAAATGGGAATACCATCTCAAGAAATGACTCCTGAACTTTTGGTAAAAACACCTGGGGGAAGTGTCGAGGCAAAAAGAATTTATAAGAATCTTCCTATCCTTATCTGTGGAAAGAACCTACTTGCAAACCTTGTTGTTCTACCTCTAGTAGAGTTTGATGTTATCCTGGGTATGGATTGGCTCTCTATTTACCATGCTAAGATTGACTGTAGAGCTAAAGAAGTTTCTTTTCAGAAAGACTTTCAGTTTGTTTACAAGAATGAACCCTTACTTTTGATAACATATCAAGAGGCCGAGAAACTTGTAAAATATGGAAATGAATGTTACCTTGCACACGTCGTTGAAAATAAAGGAACTGTTCAAATTAATGATGTGCCAGTGGTAAATGAGTATCCTGATGTTTTTCCTAATTAGTTTCCTGGAGTAATACCAGATCGGGAAGTTGAGTTTATAGTTGACTTGGTTCCTGATGCTAAGCCAATTTCAAAACCCCCTTATCGAATGGCACAAATTGAACTTTTAGAGTTGAAGGAGCAATTGCATGATTTATTAGAGAAAGGTTTCATTAGACCTAGAACATCACCATGGGGTGCTCCTGTTTTATTTGTTAAAAATAAAGATGGTTCTATGAGACTTTTCATTGATTATAGAGCCTTTAATAATATCACTGTTAAGAACAAATATCCTTTGCATCATATCGATGATTTGTTTGATCAGCTCCAGGGAGCTCAGTTTTTTTCAAAGATTGACCTGAGATCGGGGGTACCATCAGCTGAAGGTAAAGGAGACAGATATTCCAAAGACCGCATTCCGTACGAGATATGGCCATTATGAATTTGTAGTAATGCCTTTTGGGCTAACCAATGCACCTGCTGTATTCATGGACTTAATGAATAGAATTTTCCATGAGTTCTTGGATAAGATTGTGGTGGTTTTCATTGATGATATTTTGGTGTTTTCTAAAAGTAAAGAGGAGCATGAAAAACATTTAAGGGTTATCTTGCAAACCTTAAAAGAAAAGAAACTGTATGGGGAATTCAGCAAGTGTGAGTTTTGGTTGCAACAAATTTCTTTCCTTGGTCACATTTTTTCTAAAGATGGAATAACTGTTGATCCCGCAAAAACAAAAGTTGTGGAAGAATGGCCAAGACCCACAAATGTAACCGAGATTCATAGCTTCCTTGGTTTGTCGGGCTATTACCGAAGGTTTGTTAGAAATTTTTCACGGTTATCTAGTCCAATGACTAAGCTAACTCGGAAGGGTGTTAAGTTTATCTGGACAAAATAATGTGATGATTGTTTTCAGGAATTGAAAATGAGATTGGTGAATGCTCCAGTTTTGGAACTACCTTCCAGGAATGGTGAGTTTGTTATATACAGTGATGCTTCATTGAAAGGACTTGGTTGCGTCCTAATGCAGAATGATCAGGTAATTTCTTATGCTTCACGACAGTTGAAAACTCATGAGGTAAATTACCCTTCACATGATTTGGAATTAGCTGCTATTGTTTTTGCTTTAAAAATTTGGAGGCATCATTTGTATGGAGTAAAGTGTGAAATATATACCGATCCCAAAATATTAAAGTATATATTCACTCAGAAAGAGTTAAACATGAGACAAAGGAGATGGTTGGAATTAATCAAGGATTATGATTGTACAATTCATTACCATCCAAGAAAAACCAAATAAAGTGGCTGATGCTTTGAGTCGAAAAAGTAATGCTTCATTAAAAATGTTGCGTTTGGAACGTGATCCTCTGGTTAAGGATTTGATGAACTTTGGCATAGAAGTTGTTGGTACAGGAAGTCCATCTGTTTTGTTTCAGGTATCAGTGATATCTTCTCTATCAGATAGAATCAAGCAAGCACAGAAGCAAGACAGTGAGTTGCAGAAAAAGGTAGAGCTGGTTCAGAAAGGTATGATGCCTGAATTCAACATTGATAATGATTGTGTTTTGAGATTTGGGAAGAGATTGTGTGTCCCTTGTGATTCACAGTTGAAGAGAGATCTGTTATGTGAAGCTCATAGTTCTCCGTTTTCAGTTCATCCGGGCAGTACTAAGATGTATAGAGATCTGCGGGAGTATTACTGGTGGGATGGAATGAAAAGAGATATCGCTGATTTTACTGTGAAGTGTTTGACTTGTCAGCAGGTTAAAGCAGAGCGGCAGTTACCGAAAGGGATACTTCAGCCTTTACCAGTGCCAGAGTGTAAATGGGAGAATATATCCTTGGACTTTGTTGTTTGGTTACTGAAGACATCTCGAGGTAATAATGCAATCTGGGTTATTGTTGATCGCTTGACCAAATCTGCTCATTTCCTTGCTATACGAGATACTTTCTCTCGTGATCAACTTTCCCGTTTGTATCTTAAAGAGATAGTCAGGTTACATGGAGTTCCTCTCTCCATTATATCGGATCATGATCCCAGGTTTACTTCTAACTTTTGGAAAGGCCTTCAGAAGTCATTGGGTACTGAATTAAATTTTAGTACAGCTTTTCATCCTCAATCAGATGGGCAGTCAGAACTAACAATTCAGACATTGGAGGATATGCTACGAGCTTGTTCTATGGATTATCAGGGAAGTTGGGACCAACATCTTTCTTTGGTTGAGTTTTCATATAATATCAGTTTTCATTCCAGTATACAGATGGCACCATTTCAGGCATTATATGGGAAGCGGTGTCGAACTCCAGCTTTCTGGGATGAAGTGGGTGAAAGGAAGTTTATGGGACCAGAATTGGTAGAAGAGATGGTAGAAAAAGTTCAGCTGATTCAAAAAAACATGAGAACAGCTCAGAGCAGGCAGAAGAGTTATGCGGATAACCGGAGGAAAGATCTGTCTTTCGAGGTAGGTGATCATGTTTTTCTCAAGGATTCTCCTTGGAAAAGTGTGATGAGATTTGGTAAGAAAGGAAAGTTGAGTCCAAGGTTCATTGTACCATACGAAATTCTGGAGAGAGTTGGATCAGTTGCATACCGAGTGGCTTTACCTCCGAGTTTATCTCAGGTACACAATGTTTTTCACGTTTCGATGTTGAGAAAGTATATGCCAGATCCATCTCATGTTTTGAGTCCAGAGGTAGTTCAGCAGGAAGAGAACTTATCTTATGAGGAACAACCGGTCCAGATTCTTGATCACAGGGAGAAAGTGTTACGGAATAAGGTGATTAAGCAGGTAAAGGTTTTGTGAAAAAACCACATGATTGAAGAGGCAACATGGGAATCTGAAAATGCAATGAGGGATAAGTACCCCCATTTATTCGATAAGTAAATAAATTGTGGGGATGCAATTCTAAAGGGGGAAGGATGTAACATCCCAAGTAAGTAATTAATAATAGATATTTGTATCTATGTTTATTAATGATTAAGATAGTGTTATAGAGGCTTAAAATGAAAATAAATACAATCTTATGCATGGAATACACTAATATTCTTAAAAGATTGTTTTACTGCCTTTTGATGGCAAAACATTATTGAATCTATATTTTGACAATCTTATAAATTATGTTTGTCAAAATAAACTTATTCTTTATGATTGGGACATCAAAATTTACTTTGTGTGAATTTTTGGTATTTTTCTGACAATGTTCATTTTTTAATGAATAGTGAAAAATACTGCATTTTACATCAAAACAGCCTTTTAATCTAATTTATTTATATTATTAGATTATGTTTTTAATTGGTTTTGAAGTTAAATTAGAATATATTTTTACCATTTTATCCAATGTTGGTCATTGGAATCAATTTCACTTTGAAATTAGACTTAAACTGGTGTCAATCTTTTGATACTTATTGTTTTGTAAAAACACGCCATTTGCTCTGGCAGCGGGAATTAATTATTAAATTAATTAATGTGACTTCTATGATTTGAATTTTGTAAAATATACTTCATTTTTGAATTCGGAATATCAAATATATCTTAGGGTGAATTTTTGGTAATTTTCTGAAAAACATCAATTTTTGATGAATAGTGAAACCACTAAGTGGTAATCAAGCAAACTGATTTTTCAGTTAAATGAAAGTTTACCACTAATGTGTATTGAATTTTGAAAATCCGACATACATGGTTGTCATTAAGAAGTAAAATGTGGTTCAATGAGATTATAATAATTTTTTGGTGAATAGTAACTTATTAACTTCTTAATCGCGATTAGTGGTAATTAGGGTAGTTTAAGGTATAAATAATGCTTTAATAATAGGAAATGACCTAGACACATGTCCCAAACTTATTTTTTGTGTCATGGCCGACCAAGAAAAGCCATGGGTCAACTTGGGGACCCCATGGATCCACTTTTGTTGGGAAATGACAAAAATAACTTTTTATTTAATGTAAAAGTAAAAATGACACAAACATAATATGTTTTACAAAAACAATTTTTACATGGGGTTATAAAAATCAAATGTTTTATTATAAAAAGTAATTGTAAAGCTAAAAAGATTTCCTACATCATAGTATTTTTTTTATAATTTTTAGACATTAAATAAATTAAATTATTTATGACATAATAATGATGCAGCGATGACATCATTATTTGACGATTTAAATAAAATGGAAAGATTATGGAAAATATATAAACTAAACATGTCCAAAACCGATTGGATGAGTGTATTTCGAACCCTTATCACCTTATCCACGAATTATATCAATGTGGGACCTTTTAAAACCGAAACACATTTTCAAATAAATTAATATTTCTTTACTTTCCAAAAGTGCCCCTCCTCTCCTCTTATAAAAGGCCCCCACCTCTACCTCATTTCACACACTTCTCAAGCCTTTGGCTCGGCAAACCCCTGACCATTTACTCTCTCCACATCCCTCTCCTCATCCTAGAGGATTCCCTTTGGGCAGAATCATTTCAAAGGAAGCCTTTAGGCTAAAATCAAAAGGAGTTACACTTTTAAAGGTAATTCATTCTCTCATGTTCATTTGTTTTATTTTGTTTCTCCAACCCCCTAAACTCTTTTTATTTAATTATTTTGTAACAACACCAGTATCTTCAATATACTATGATGTTGTTATAATATTTATTTGAGCTACAATCTCACACAACTACATCAAATGGTTAAAGAACATACGGTTTCCGTGGATGGTGAAATTCTGCCTCCCGAAACGATAATTGTTCAATACTCATTTAACACCTTCAAAGGTGGCCATTATGATGTCACTATTTTTATATATGATATATAATATGTTTATGTTTTCATTAAGCTTCTGCTTTTTTTATTTTGGGCATACCTATATGGTTTCCATTATGGGTAAACACGATATCTTCATTTTAGGAAGTGCGGACTACCGCCCCCTGAAAGTGATTTGATTCGTTAATACCATATGTGGGATGTGTAAAGGATAAAGTTCATGATATTATATATGTTATTATACTGGAATTATAATATACTCTTATATAATTATGATTCCATTCCAGAAAATATGAAATAGAAATGGAAGTAGCATTCATGCGTACGTACGGCTTACCGTCTCCATGAATGGTGCATTTCATTTCTTACCTCTAAATGTGATGTCATATTATAAATACATGTATATGATGAATATATATGATGTATATGTTATCCAAATCATTAATATCATTCTGGATATGACGAACCTTTGACCGAATTAACAACATGTAAGTGTAAGAAGTCTATTTTTGACTTAAGAACCAAATACCGACAAAATGAACATTATTAACTTAAATGATTACATGATGTTCATAACATGGTATAAAAGGAATAATGAACATGAAAAATATTCTTAAGCAAGTAGAGATTAACTCAAGTTTATTATTCAGGAGATTAATGAACGGTCGGGTCAAGTCGGATACGAGGTATGGGACTTCGTCTCAATCTCTTTTCATTGAGGCATATTTTATTTTATACACAACTTTCTTTTATACGGTGTATAAACCCCATTGAATTTTACTTTTATTCAAAAGAAATCTTTTTTATACGAAGCGTTTACTAAACGACAAAAGGGAATGTTTTGTCGTACGTATGCGGCGACAACGACTTCTCCGCCGTCGTGACCGTTATTTGAGTTTCGGCTTCCTCTACAAGCCATACCTTCTTTTAAAAGAAAAATAAATACCATGTTTTAATTTTCTTTTATTTTGGTATTGAAAATGGTTTTCATAATGTTTTTATATTAATTTTTTGTATTTATATCTCATGATTGAAATTTGGAAATTTTATGTTTCCTTTATGCATGTTTTATGTGATATGATTATGTTATGGTTCTTGGGCATTATTATGAAGACCGGTGGTTCCGTGATAAACTAAGGGCGGGTGAGCCCGTTATAGCTCTCCAATGCATTGGGTAACGTGAAGGAGTGAAACGTTAAGGTTTTTCCGAAGAGATATAGGGAATATACTGTGATGGGTATTCCAAACATAACCAAGCGGGTTACTCCCTACGTAAGAATGTTATGAATGCCTCAAGTTACCTTTATGTCCTATGATTTCTATGATTTATTCATGATTTTATGAGGTATGTTAAAGTGCCTATGTTTTATGGGTAAAGTATGATTTCATTCTTATGTATATATGTACCCATGTTTCCTTTCCATGTTTTTATAACCCATACTGATCTTTTTATGCTCATCCCAAGTTTTTTTTGAAATGTTTTTCACAGGTCAAGGGAAAGGTACATGATATGATGATAGTGTCAAGGAAGTGTCAAGAAATAATCCATGTTTTATTTTAAATGTGTTTCCATTGATGGGAATGAAGAATAATATCTTTATGTAACCACTTTGTTTTTATGTGGAATGTAATGAAAGTTTTATGATGTAATTCTCTAAAACTCTAAACCCGAAATGATCCTCAATGTGTAATCTTGTATTAACTAAAGATTATGTAAGGTTTAAGGCTGGGGCCTTATAGGAATAAATTGGTTTCAAAAGTTCAAACATATGTCTTTTTTATTTTTTATGTTTCAAGATGAGTAAATTCCATGAGAAGCATTTAGGTATCATTATAAACACCATCAAATACTAAAAATGATTCTTAGAGTTATTAATTTTTTTTGTGTTTGTGAGACTGGTGGGTTATTATGGTTAATGTGGCCTATTTTAAATACATTTTATACAAATCATAATCATGGGAATATAAATGTTTATTGATGAAATGTGGTATATTTAGTAATAAAGTGAATATATTTCAATTCGTGTGGACATGTGATTATTTATATTTTAGAGTGAAGAATAATGTTTTTGAGTGCTTAATTGATAAAATGTAATTCATTTTTATTATCATATACTTTAATAATATTTTTATAATGAAATTAATTAAAATAATATTTTGGTTGGTTTTATATTGTATGGTGTTAATAAATAATGCATTCCTTATTCCATGATTTTTATTCTTTATATCACATTGTTGGAATATAATTTATGATTTTATATTTAGTAATTGTTTTTATAAATTTTAAATATGTCATGATTTATTTAGAAATGTTTTTTAAAAATTTTAGGATCAACCTATATAATGGTAATATGATAGTTGAGACCCACTTGGATTTATGATTCATTATGGTTAAATGTTAGTGCATGCTAAAACTACCATGGGAATTCCCTTCACCCACTACAGAATTGTATACCATGCTTCAATGATAGAGTAATGTTATTTAATGACTCACATAATCATCATATATACCATGTAATGGTGAAGTTGACACTATATAAAGGTAACCGATCAAAATTCAAAATAATTTAATGGTACATAAGTGTGTTGTAAGATATATCAACTACAATATCTAGTTGTGAAAGGGAACCTAGACCAAGGTAATGTTTAATTTCATTCTTCACCATGGGTTTTTAAAGGATACAAAGAACCCACAAAAGGGTAACATTCACTCATGTAAAGGTAATTCAGTCATTCTAGCTCCCACTAATGGATATTTATATATGGGATTAATGTTATTGAAAATGAAAAAGTTATTCACAAAACCCAAAATTATTATAGTTAAATCCACTTAAAATGAGGAGATCATATCAACAATGTTATGTACTTGGTTCTCTTCAATTTTATAATCATGTAATGGTGATGTGCTATGACAATGTGTAAATTAATGATTATTTTAGATGATTATACAACTATATAATTTTATTGGAACAGATTATCTTTATTAATTGTGATCAATAATACCCAGAGTGAATTACATGACATGGAGGCTACTGGGGGAGAAGACATAAGTTATGTTCTATGAGATTCAAATCTTGTAGTTTTCATGAAACTAAATATTGATGTTGGGGAGTCATTAATGGAGGTAGTAGAACACATGGTATGGGAGGGATTAACAAAAGGATAGATCAATTCCTAGGGATGATGATATGCTAAACTCAAACAAAATTTTGGAGCTAGCTTGAGTCAAATGAATTCTCCTCTCATACTATACATTCTATGTCAATTTCTATATTTCATATTATTTCAATGTGTTCAGTTTTTTCTACAATAAATATACCTATGAAAATATTTTAGGGAGATTTTATTAGATTAATTGAATTTTTTTAATTATTCATGCTCAGTTTAGTCCATAAACATCATTTTTTCATCCTTAATTATTTCAATACATTCTTATCCCTCAACTCTGATGATGAATTGAGAAATTAATTTAGGGTTTGACTTATTTAAATTTTTCTCAATCAATTAATTCTTTTCTAAAATTTATATATTATGAGAGGTTTTACTAAAAGTTCACAAAGCATTTTCTTAATTTTGGGTTCATATTTTTTTGTTCATTAGTATAATTTCATACATACTTCATGTACCAATTAGTTATGAGAAGAGGATCTCTTCTATGGGTGACAACAACCAATCTAATTCAATTGGAAAATGATGATGTTTTATTTTATCCATGATTAATAATCAATTTCTGGAGTTCTTTATTACAATATCATTTATTAGGATAGATAAATATGAACTATTTATCACCAAGTGATATGTAGAGGTTTCAAAACATTTTTTACACTATTTTTATAACATGTATGTTTATGTTTGATGCAATAGAAGTTATATTTTTATCAATTTTATAATTTACATTCTTCTCCCTAATTATAACACTATTGTGCCTTTATTTCCATTGATACAAAATTCATTTTTTTTCAACAGCTTCACCATTAAATTACACACATTATTTCTTTATCATTATTTATTAACATTACTTTTTTGTTTTTTTTGTATTTATTGGATTTACACAATCATTTTGGTCACCTTATTATTAACCTATTCGTTTGTATTAGGTTTTAATAGGTCTTATAAATTGTATTTTGGATGTGTTTCGAAACACTGGGTAAAATATTAGCATTGTTTCAAAAGGAGGCATGTTTGATAATGAAATAGAAACAAAAAAACAATCAATAATTTTTTTAAATTCTAGTTGTGGAAATTTATTTTTTCTTTATATTGTGTAATAATTTTGATTCTACCTAATATTTAACTTATATTCACACTATATCTTATTAAACTATGTTATAACCTCTCAATATTATACAAAGGAAACAAATTGTTAACCTAAAGATGAAAAATTTAAGTTAAATATAAAATCTTATTTTATAGAGAGAAATGAATTTAAATGAAAATGATTTTTTCAACATCTATATATGAATAATATTTTAATAGGCCTAGGCTTATGGATTTCATTATTATGAAAATTATTAGAAACCCATCCAAGATACAGTTATCCACATTGTATAAGAAATTTTAGATGAAACATTCATACATCTCTATGATTTCCCCATATAATGGAAAACATAGTAATAATTATTTAGTTTTTATTTGAAACTTTTATTGTATTTTTAAACAATAACTGTTATATTGTATTATTTATAATGATTTTTTGTATATATATTGTCCCTTTTTCTTTAATTATATTCTTATAAGTATGTTTTAGAATTTATTTGATGGCTATTTTGAAAAATGGGATGAATTGTTAAAATCAGTTGTGATGAAAATTTATTCTATAAATATGCATAATAGGGTAGGAACAAAGAATCTATATTTTTTTAGGATGTGGGAGTTATTTTTCCAAAAACATGGGATATATTTGTCTATCTTCTTAAACATAGTATACAAATCCTTATGTGAAGATATCTATGATATAATAGCCGAGGACCATAGGATAATATTCAATAAACAAGAACAGTTTTTTAAATAAATTTTTTGGGAAGGAAACTATCATTAGGAGTTCATATCAATTTCAAGGGGAAATATGTTTGGTTGATAGTACCCAAAAGAAATAATGAATCCATTGTTTAATGTTTAATTAAATAAATATCATATTTCATTATTTAATTGTATTCATTGAAAATAATGAATTTCAATAATTTGGATATTTTATTATTAAAATATGAGCAATAATGGCCCATTCCAAAATATATTTGATGTTGATTATAAGAATTATAGAATCCTATATTGAGATGACTAATGAGTGTTAAAACATCATACACCCCCGAGGTACTCAATCCCTATAAGATATCAATTTCATAAAATCGGTAGACCTTCAAATTATAGCCCACAAATAGAGGGTTTGGTTAGGTAGGTGATCAAAAATATAGAATCCCAATAATCTACCATTGATATGTTGAAATAAAATAATTTTCAATGGTCCAGAGATTTGAGTTAAATTGAAAAGGGGAATATAACAAGCATAACTATAATAAACAACATAAAAAATTATTTTATGTAACCATAAATCTTGTTTTGAATATTTATGTAAATTTTTATGTACACTCAACTAAAGTTGAAATAAAAGATTTAATAATTTTAAAAATCATATTATATACTTAGATAATTCTGGAAAACAAGAAAAGAAGGCCCCAATTGAAAATAAGGATTAATAACCACATGAAAAATGCATCGAAAATAATTAAATGAAATGAGAATTAAATGAAATGTTAAAATGATATTTGGGATTGAGGAAAAAATAATGATTGGCCTATTTTTTATAACTATTCCCCACATATACCCATTACCCAAAATGATAAACAATATAATTATAGATATCACTACATATAATTCCTTGAAATGATTAAAACAATTAACTTAAAAATTATTTTTTCTATGACCTTATAAAATCCACATAATATTTTAAAATATTTCAATATTTTGTCTGATAATAATGAAATTGGGAGGAATATAACAACACCAAATTAAATAAAAATGTAGTGTTTTCTTATCAAATTGTTTTCCTATTATATTATATGTCCTCAGAATATTTTTCATACCCTTTTGGATAATATTATGTGAGGTGAATATATTATAATTTTATATAGGATCTATTATAAATCTTATTCCACTCTATTTGATTATGATACCTAGTACTTGATATCTAAAATGGACTTTTATTTATTTATATTTGGTTAATAGATACATTACAATGATAACTGGAATAGTGGAATTCTTATTGGATTATAAAGGGAGGCTCATATTACCAAATAATTTAATTTCAATGAGAATGGATTGTGACTAAGAGGTTCTAATAATACAATGTAGACAATTGTTACCTACATTTTGAGCTGTAATTGATATTTCAATGTGTAAACTGAGCCCCAAATCCATTGATGTTCAAGAATAGTAATCTTTTTTATGGATTATCTAATATAGGTGAGTTTTGAAATTGTATGTTTTTCTAATAGTTGTTTAGAGATGAAATAATAAAGGATAATCATCGTAATCATGATGTATTTATTCAAGAATCCTTTAATAAAAATTTTAGAGTTATCTTTTTAGAAACTAAATCCTCCCATGAACATGAAATCCTATGTAGGATAGAATGATTAATATAGAATATAACTGTTCTGAACCATAAATTAATTAAAAATGAATTTATATTATTCGTAGAGTGTATCACTCAAAATGAAGTTCAACACTCAAAACCCCATATTTTTTATAAAATTCATTAAATGACTCCATACAGAAATTTAGATCCCTATATCATTCATACAGTGTTCTTCAAGTCTATTTTAGTTGTATTTCCATATGAAAATGAGTTTTTCAAGGATAATTATTTTATTAGGGCTGTTTTTTCCTCATAGTTTTGAAAATTAGTTATCCCAGCTTATTGAGAGTTTCAAAGGTGAGATTCACAAAATAAAATTTATAGAAGGTGTTTGGTTCGTTCTTTATTTATTTGTATAATAAAAAGATGAATTTTAAATTTACATGATTATTGAATTATTGAGAGATATTGAGGATTCTTATTTCTATTTTTAAAATAAAATAATTGTGAAATTATGTGATTATCATTATATAATAATGAACAGGTCAAAGTAATTGCTGCCCTATTTTCTAAGTTTATGGTTTTCATTAGTGAATTGATGACCTATGACATTGTTTCATATCAGAATGAAAACATCTATAGAACAATTACATATTTTTTGAATCTATTTGTACTATTTTAGGCATATATCTTATTAATGTTAAGAATTATAGGCTAAAGGCCATAGTGGTTTTTGAGAAGGCTATATTTGTTGCTATAAATTTATTTATTTTTGGAATATTAAAAGAAATTTCAACTCAAAATATTGAAGCTTCAATAATAGAAAATCATAGCTGCCGAGTGATCATGATTAAATTTAAGGATTTTATTCTAGATGATGAATAAAAATTTTCACTCCCTTAGTGAAAAAACATGATTTTAAAAATATATATTTCTTGTTTTCATTTAAGCTAAAAATTACTTCACTGTGCTATTGTGAACCACCAAACTTTTTTAAAAGGTTGTTATTTTCATACCATCATAACATCACATGGGCATGGCTTTTTTATTTGAAAATATTGGTATTAATGGTGATTTGTTTTTATATTATATACACCACTATAATGATACCATGTGGAATCTCAAATGTCATAAAATAAATTGAGTGGCCTTTAGAATTAAGTAACAATACCAACCATAATGGTAGGATTGTTCTTTAAAATATCTTGAAATTATACTGTCTGAATATAATTTCATGATTCCCTAGTTTTTTATCTGATATATTGCATTTTTTAAATTTGTATTAGGATTCTAATTTTGTGTGAAATGAAACATGGTTAATTTTTTGAATATGATTATTGTTGAATATTTACATTATATGTAAGTGTTCTTTATTCATTAATATTAGATGTTGAAAATTATTCATAACCAATATGTAATAATGTCTTAACACCCCTATATTTATTTAAATTGTTTTAAATATTTGAATATGATTCTATATGTGTTTGAAATATTTTGTAAAATCTATTATAAAGAGATGATTAGAAAACTATTTTTTATTTCAATAAGATAATTGAATTTATTTTTAGAAAACATCTTTGAGTTGTGGAATAATAATTTTCAATTTATTTATGACCCTTATATATGTTTTTTCACTTCTGAACTTCAAAATCAACTTGAAAAAAAATAATTTGATTATTTTCTTTAATATTTATAATTAAACATTAGGAACAATGATGGGTTTTATTTGTAGGTGAGGGTACATTAAATGTTATGTTGAGAATTTTTTGTTTATGCTATAATAGATAACCATTTCAATTATTCTTCGTTATTAATTATTAAACTGGCCCATGAATTTATTTGTGTCTAATTATTATATGGTAATTACGAGTAATGACTTACCTGGGAGAAATATGTATATAGTAATGAAACGTAGAATGTAGAGTTATATTGGCATAAATCCTTTCAATTTTTTTTTTAATTCTACCATCATTAAAACACATGAACAAAAATTTTAACTAATTTTTTTCTTTTCTATTGAGATAAAATATTTTAGTACATAAAAGGGTCTAATATGGAAGAAATTTTGAAAATAATTTTTTTGAGGATAAAAATTCTTTCATTTTTAATATTAACGTGTTTCTATTGAAATTGATAAATTATTTCATTAAGGTATGAAATAAGTTGGTGGAGAATTTTCTACATCCTATTTGGAATACATGTGTGCCAAATCATCTCCAGGGATATTTCAATTTTTCATTGAGATATGATAAATGATTAATAGTATTTTGAATCATATTCATTTTGAGGGTACGTTTTTGGGTACCTAAGATACCTCTACATCCTGAGGGTCTTGTCTTGAAAAAAGCCACACCATTATAATAAAATTGATCCAAAAATGTATTGGAAGGATCTACTAGAAGTATCATCAGATAAATGGTTATTTATGTATCCTATTCACAACCAACAGTCATAAGATACCTAGATAAAAAGTGGTATTTTTCATCACACATTTTTGAAATTTTGATTCTATGAAGGCGCTAATTTTAATCGGCATCATTCAAAAAAGAATGTTGGACTTATTGTCATAAAATATAAGCATATTTTAATCATCCCATGTTTTTTGAAATAAGTATTAGACACTTTATGGGATAGGTTATGTACATGTAAATTGAGAGAAACATTGACAATGGAGGCAAATAGTTCTTCAACATGATTTTTTCTAAGAATTATAATGGATTTTTTTTCTTATAGATGATTCAATAGTATGAAGTAAATGTTGTATCCAACAATAACATGTTTCATATTTTTAAATGTTTTTTGAAAAACTTAAGAGATCAATTAAATATGAATCCATGTTATTTTGAGATGGACTTTTGTTGGTAGATGATTCCCTAAGATCTTCTAGAAAATCATCCATGTTTTTGGCTAAATAAATGTAGTTGTCAAATTGAACAGAAATTATGGGGGAGTTTTGTCCCATTATAACAAAAATTGTTATTGTTTTTTTCTTTTTAGGTATCTATTTTCATGCATTTACTTTTGATAATTTCCTTATTTATGTAGTGGTATAATTATAAATGAATAGAGGATTGAGATGGGACTAACTCACATAGGTTTTAACTGATGTGAATGATCTTAGAAATAGACATGTGTCGTAAGATTGGGGGAATATCTATGATTTCATATTGAGGGGTGTCAATCCAGAGGGTTCTCGAACAAGTCATGTTAGATTTCTGGCTCTCTAGTTATTCAAAGTTTCTCATAATATAAATGACTGATTGAGTAATGGATGTAATAATTGATGAGGAAATTTAACAATAATATCTATTGAGTAGATTCAATGAAAAACCTATTTGATAGAAAATCAGATGGTATATCATCAGATTTGTTAAGGCTCCATGTGAAATGTAATAGGAGTGAATTATTAATAATTTTTTATCCAATTATTCCAAAACCAACCATGTTTATGGGCTCAAAACAATCCTTAAAAGACACCATTATGAGATTATTTTCATGGAATGATCCATTCTATATGAAATTTATGATCATTGTTTTAAATTATTAATGATGACTCATGGAAATTTTTAAATTGGATAAGGATATATAATTTTAAAAGTAATAAACATGTATTTTAGAAAAGTTACTACAACATGTGACATTGATTTTCCGTTACAAATAGTCAACTGATTAAAAAAATTAACATATATTCTCAAGGTAGAAGCTTTCTATTTCCCCCAAAAAAAGTGGTACCCAAAGAAATGTGAAGTACATAGAATTTATTTTAATGACAAGATATTATGGGATCTGGTTTTAACTAACAGTAGTAATTTCAACCACTAAAATAAGAAACTACTTTTTGAGAAAACTATTTGACCTTAGAAAACTTCATAAGGAAAAAATAAATCATTGAATTCCTTTACAGTGACTTTGGAGGATTTTCCATTATAATGTATGTTATCAACATATATGTGGTTTGAGGGAGAAAAATATTCCTATCAACCTTGATCAATTTTTATATACCAATTTTAATAAGATCATTGATGCATTTACTATTTAAATCGTCATCAATACAAATAAATAGGCCTAGAAGGGGATATCCATTCTTGTCTCCCCAATAAAATTGGAGGAAGTCTATAGCAGTCCATTAATAATAATGGAGAGAAATAAAATACTGATAATAGAATTAAAAAGTTTCATTATGTTATTGGAGATGTCATAATTTATTATAATAAAAAAATGAAGTTCCAATTTATTATGAAAAAATATTTAGATATTTCATGGTTATGGGAAATGCTACAATGCCTCACTATTTTTCATTATTTTGACACTTTTTGATGTGGTGAAATGACAATTTTGAATAATCCTTCGAGGAAAGAGCCCTAATCTGTTTGGGTTGATGATGTTTCTAGTAATAGCCCCCATCCTTTCCATAATCACTTTACTGATGATTTTGGGAATAGAATTTCCGATTTCTACTAGGCTAAAATATTTGATGAAAATGGAATTATTTTTTTGTTATTAGTGAAATAATTCATTAGTTAACACCATAAGGCATGGATGCATGATTAAACAATTCTCTAGATTCTTTATATAAGATTTGTATTCATAAATAAATAATATTTAGAGGACATAATAATAATTAGAGACTAAAATAGATATGCATTGTTTCCTTTTCATATACTCAAAGAGCCAAATGATATCAAGATTTAAGACCCTTAGATGATCAGTATCATTATCTTGTTAATTGTGGGAGATAAATATGTATCAATAGATAACCTGTTTTAAAGATTTTTTTTCAAAACACATTTTGGTTTCTGCAAGCCTAATTAAGAGATTATTTTTGGTCACAAGATACATTGTGAGGGCTCATACCATGTGATAATTAAAAATAAATTGAATTTTTTGGAATAATAGATTAATTTTTTAGAGATTTTCACCTTATTTGAGGCCCTCCCTATTTTTTCTTATATATATGGGTTTTCATTTCTGTTCCTTTTGTTGTTTACTTTTCTATTATGGATGTATTCCCCATATTTTGTCACATTACATATAATTTTTGGTCTCATCATGGATGAATTTAGGAGGTGGAATATCTTATTAATCAGTATTCAAAAATTAACCATTGAGAGGGGTGGATTTATTACTAGATTATATGGGTTTATTGGGTTTCAATATAAATATACAAAAATGAAGCCTTGGAAGATGACCACTATAATAAGGGATTTTGAATTCATCTAGGGGAAACATTTTTAGCATGTTTGTCCTCTAATATGATAATATGATTAGGTTTTGAAGTCTAATTATGTAGGTAATCATATGAGTTACTATAAATGGTTATTTCATGAGATAGATTTTCAAAAACCTCTTTATCACTATCCTTAGGGGTGAGAACCAGGACCAAGGGTGAATCATCATGTTTTTAATATAAAACATATTTCACATTGGCTATAAGTATTTTCAAAGGATTGAAAATTTCCTATCATATGGGCTCAACAATAAAATATATGATAAGTTCTATAGATTCAATTACTATATGCATTTCCCTATACTCATATTTTATTTTCAAGAAAAACTCGCAAAGTAATTTATCTTAATAGGGGGTTTTCAATTGATTTTTTTAGGATTTGGAATCATCTTCAATTTCAACAATTCAAACTACAGATGCAGTGTTGGTTTTTAAATAAATTTCAATGTCAACAGAGGTTTAGGAGGTCCATTCGACATTTTCTATATTGGGAACCAATTTTATGTTATTGGGGATACATGAGGATGAGGTTCTAGGGGTTGCAACTGCAGTATTTCTAGGGTTATATACATTTTATTTCCCCTTTTCATTTCATAATTATGAATCCTTATTTCCTATAATATTACAATATATATAGATTGAACCCCTATTTGATTCGGATATTACATGACCAAAGTGGTTAAAATTTATTTAGATCTTGGGTATTCAATCAAATTGAATTTCAAGGTTGATGCATTCATCTGTTGTTGTTAAGAAATCTCTTTGATCAGGGTATTATCCATTCTATCTTATACCATTCCCCTCAAATAATTCCAAAATCTCAGGTTATCAATTTTTTAGTCTATCTCAATCAGATTTACTACAATTGAATTGAGGTTCTATTGGATTCTAGAGTCTAGTAAATCTAGTTTAGTTTGAAAATACGAATATGTACCTTGGTGAATAAATTTCATAAATTTATATGATTCATGATCTTGTCGTATTATGCATTCTAAAAAATATAAACTGTAATACAAAAAAAACAAATTTCCATTCCTTCCTTTTATATTCATAAGAGGGGAATATTGTGGGATAATATCATATTCCCATAGAAATCATCTTCCATTCCATGAACCCAAGATATCCATGATTTTTCATAGGGGTAATTTAATCAAAAAATAACATCTATTTTTTTGTGTTATGACTTTCATAATAGTATAATATTTTTAAAGGTTTATTCCATCTTCAATAGCATTTATGTTGGAAAAATCATGCATAGTACACCACTTTTTAATGAATCTCTCTAGGTAGGGAATATCACAATAATGGAAGGAATATTTCATGGGTAATTTTACCACCTCCATGAAAATTTTCCTTGGTAAATTTTCCTAGAATGAGGATTGATAATAACAACATTTTTACTTAACACGCAATGTTGAGAGAGGCCATTGTTACCAATTTGATAAATTATTGAATGAATATTTTCTATTCCATAATTAATTTTATCATTTTATGCATCATAACATTTTCAAATGTTAGGTTTCCGTAGTATACCACCTGTTTCTACCATCAGGGTGAATGAAATCTCCTTAGTCACATCCTTCACTATATTTCTAGTGAATTAAACTTTTACCTCATATATATTTAATTCACTACTATCCATTATTCATTTTGTTAGTTGTTTTTTCACTTTTTTACATTTTTTTGGAATCATGATGAAATTACATTCCCATAGGTTGGAATCCCCCCCCCCCCATAAATTTACAAAGTTATTAAAAATATTAAATTTTACATTTTCCAATGATTAATGACCCCAAATTAGTGAAGATCATCATTGATTCCATCCTCCCTGATCTACATCAGAGGGAGAGAATCCCGGAGTATAAGATATTTTGATAATATTATTTCGAATACAAAGGTATTGAGGTAGGATAGTAGGGTATGATATTGGGATATAGGAATTACATTACATGGAATGATATTGGAATATGATTTGTCTTATATTAATGTCAAGTTCGTGATTGTTTATGTGGTAATAGTGGAATTCCTTCATCATTGTAGTTGACATAGATAGTTAGATGAATCTTTCTTAGTATATGTTATAGAATTTGAAGTAGTTATCCATAATATTCTATGCTTTTGAAGAATAAAAAATTGAATTCCTTATATTAGTGATGAAGCTCCTAACATACTAATGAGTATGATAGGATTGAAATGATGAAATTAATTTCAAGATCAATTGGGTGATGGTGGTCAAAGATAATGGATCTATAGTATTCTTTTAGAGGTTTGGTGTATTCCATCGTAATTTTGGAATGTACTATGTTGTTTCTATATAACACATAAAAGTGGGTTCCGTGAGTAGTTTTGAGCTAAGGTAACTCAGTGGATTACATTTCCTATGAGTTGTAACTCTATATATGCATTAGTGTTTTTTTGAGTTTTATATTTAGATTCACTATGATTATATTTCATAGAGGGATTTTGTTTTAGTAACATCAATTTTTGTTTGAATATCCAAGGGGATAGTTTTGAAATAGTACAGATATCTAAATTTATAGAAAAATCCACTTGATATTATATATTAATGGGTCATGGACCATATTTGGGTTAGTGGTTTGTAAAAATTAACAGTTTGGAGTCATTTCTTAGAGTTAAATTTTTTTATTTTTATGAGAATTTTTATTTTTCGGTGAATAATAAAAAATACTAATTATTAAATAAAACATCCATTTTGTTTGAATTATTTAGAAAATAAATTATATTTTTAATTGTATTTAATGTAACATTAATTAATTTATATTAATATTATTCTAATTTATTTCAATATAATCAATTAAATCTTATATTTTGATATTAAAACCTCATATACTTATGATAATTTTCTCTTATAAACCCCAATTTGGCATCCTGTCTATGGGTATAATTTTAATTTTTATTATGCTATTTTGGTGATTTATATTTGAGAAAATTGGTTCAATATTTATAATAATAATTATATATGTAATATAATAATTTCCAATTAATTTTTGAACAAATATTAAAAGTGAAAACAATAAAAATTATCTACCATGGTTAAGTTAAAAATGTGTTTACTAAGGAGTTAATCTATGATGATACGGGTTCAAATTAAAAAAAATTGTATAAATACTATTTTATGGATATATATCCATATAATCCATCATAATATAGAATATATGTTCATTTGTAATAATTTTTATTGTTATGGACTTTAGCATTTTGGATTCTTTTGGCTAGTTTCCATGTAATTTCAAAGACGGTCCCCATTCCACCCTTATAAAAAAGGACTCCCTCCCCTCACTTATTCACAACTATGAAGAACTTTTGATCAACAAAAACTGGAAAAAAAAAATCTCCACCAAAATCTTTATAGATATTCTAGATCCATTGGTCCTACAAAAAACTATCCCTAGGTTCCATAAGAGGAGATCCAAAGGAGGTTTCTATTAGTAATGGAAAATATCTTAACAAAGATATTTCATTTTATTTATTCTTCATCCACATTTAATTGTCTATTAAAACAAAAATTATAATAAATACATTATCTATTATATAATATTATCTAATTATTGAAATGGGATAATATTTATCCATCTCCACTTCTATGAAATGGGAAATGAAATCAGCGATCGTGTGATTGATAGACTATTGTCTCTTGAACTGATATAGTTAATTTCCCATTAACACTATTCATTAATTGATATAATGATGGATTTACAATATTAATATGATATTTAATATATTATTATTATATTTTATGAGTTTTAATATTACATATACATTTTTATATTCCATTACTCTACAAATATAGAAACCGTGCTCATGAGTATGGCAGACTACCGCCACGTGAAGCAATGTAATTCATTTATCAATTATGATTTACATAGAATGTAATAAGGATAAAATTAATAATTATATATATGATATATATTATAAGATATTGATTATATAAAATTAATATATTAATAAATTTCTAACCATTTCACTCGTTATAGGAATGAATTGTTCCTCACACATACATTCAACCTTCCAACTCACGAAGAGTTGAGATTCATTTTCACTATACAACATTAATAAATTGATCAAAAACTTTGTCAACTTATTAAATATTAGTTTTATAATATTAAAATATTTCTATATATGACACACACACACACACAGATATATATATATATATATATATATATTTATATACTGTAGAAAATTATATGAACCTTTATGATGACACACACATATGGGAAACTAGTGCAATTAACACATGAAACAACGAAAATAATGAAATATTATTAATAAGAAGGGAGGTAAAATGTTTTCAGTGTGTAATATATGGTATAAAAATATTAGAATGGATCTTTTAAAAATTAATATCATTATAAAAACAACTATACAGGAGTTATATTCATTTACATCAGAAATTATATCTGATATAACTGTTTCTCATCTCACATTTATTTCCATGAGATATATTCCATATTCACCACTTATTCCCATTGTGTGGTCTATATACTAACCATTTGATATGTTATATCAATAATATATTTATCTTATTTTATATTTTTTATATGATATTTATTTCATGGGGATTACGATTAAGAATTTATAAATGTATTCTAGATTTATTTCACAATCTTATCATTATTTAGGACTTTAATTGTTTAATAATCCATTAAAGGATTTATTTGATATTTATATCTTAAATTTAATAGATTTTATTTAACACAATTTATTCATGAAAATTTCAAAGAAATAGAATCATTTTCTACTCTTTTAAATTAAAATATTAGAGAAAATATTATTAAGATATTTCAACATTATTAATTTATTTAGTGAGAAATCATTTTTCAAAAAAGAACCATTTTTTTGTAAAAATGTTTTTAGTAGATATTTTTAACCATTTTTAATTATTTATTAAATAAATTTTTACCCATTTTGACTTTTTTTTAAATTATTCTCTATGTATTTTTCTAAATAATTCTCATTTTGCATTTACCGAAAATGTGAATGTAATCATTGTTTTAACATGTACGAAATGAATAGAATTTTCCAACATCAAAACCAATAAATTTTTTAATTATAATGTTATATGTCTCAAATTGTTATTTAAAATGAATCTTATTTTTAAATTTTTTGTGATTATTTAGTTTGAAACGATTATTTTCAAAATGAAAAAGTTTTTTTTATAAACAATGGTTTTAGGGATAGATATAGGGTATTTATATTCATTAATGACATCAAAAAAAAATTTAATTTTGATCCACAAAGGAATTTTTTATTGGTAACATCATTTTTATTTCCCTAAATGTTTTTAATCACAATGAATCTAAAAGTATTGTTTTTACCATTTATGATTTATACACTGGAAGTTGAATGTTTATGTTTATTGATTGGGTTAGTATTTTCATTTTCATGTTAGTTTATATGTCACGACCATCCTCGAGGCTCGTGCCGTGACTACCCCAAGCCCGCCTTCTATAGGCAAGGGGCTGGTGACTTGCACCAAAAGCGTAAATCCCAAAATAAGGGAAGGCATTTCCTTTATGAAGTAACATACAAAACAGAGTACGCAAGTGAAGTAAGAACTAAGTAAAACTAGGTACAATGTATGTGCTGAAAATTAAATGTGCCAGTATACAAACCCAACTGAAAGTACAGTACAACTGAAAGAAAATCACAACAGTAGAAAGTAAAGAAGTAAAACCGAGTCATCCTCCAGAAATCCCACCTGAAGGGTGGGTACATATAGTCTCCTAAGCCCCTTGGGTCCGGTCTCCCAATCAGTGTATGTCCCGCCAAGTGGTACACCTCCGGGTACTGTCAAGCTCCAAAAGCTTCCACCTCGATTAGTGATGTCAGTCGTCTGCATCCAACATAACGTAGTGCGGGCATAGCCCGTGCAGGGGTGTGTATACGATACTCAATAGGGACCCCAAGACCCCTGAAGGTCTCTCAGAATCCATGAAGGATAAACCAAAATGGAAAGATACAATCACAAAGTATCAAGCGACTCTACTTAGGTATATTCCCATACATATACCTAAGTCATCAGTTACAAAATGACTCAAACTCTTGAGCCCAAGAACAACCCAGTCCACACAGGAAAACACAACCTTGTCCACACAGGAATGCAAATCAATCACATTGATGATAATGATAGAGAATGAAGACTCATCTCACATAGTTATACACTTTGTAAGGTGATAGAGATGATCAGATGTAGCCACTGATTCATCTAAGATGCCAGACCCACATAGTATACAAGACCAGCTAAGCTATCGGACCCACAAAGGATACAAGACCAGCTACTCTGCCGGACCCACATAGGATACAAGTATAGAGGTCAATACTACCAGACCCAGATAGGAAACAAGAAAAGTAGTCATCACCGTCGAACCCAGAGAGGATTATAGTACGGTCGTCGTCATTTCCGAACCCACGGAGGATCCATGTACAGTCATCCTCGCTGCCGAACCCACGGAGGATCCAACTGCAGTCGTCATCGTCGCAGTCACAGCCAGCTCTAGCGTTCCCACACACAGCATGCTTGATTCCGGGATGGTCTGCTCCTCGATCAAAATATTCGATACATCAACTATCATTAAGTCCAAAGTTGATGTTTCCCAAATTTTTGTCTTGACAAAAGATACCCAACACGACAGACGGTTCGTCAATCATATGCCCGATCTGAGAGTTATTGGATTTTCCATTCCTGGGGCCCAGTTAGTTATCAAGCTGAAACAAACCTGACCGTACTCTAGCTACATCCAAACCTCAAGAAGAGTAATCCAAAAGGACCGTTTCAACAAAAGGATTCCAATTCAATTGACTGCACGTCAATCGGATGTGTGATCCTTAAGATATAAGGGTTTCGGCCCCAAGGGCCCAGTTGGATTAGAGTTCGAACCAACCCGGCCATAACAAAACATGACCAAAACGTCAATTTTAATATTCCAAAATGTCTATCTCGATCCAAGGATTCCTATGCAACTGAAAGTGTGTCGATCAGAGGTCTGTAACTCAAGGTATGAGAAAAAGAACGAAAATGGTCCGAATTGGGGGGTTTAGGCCCGGTCCAACCCGGCCCAACCACCCCATGGGTCTGCACGAACTGGGTCGACCAGACCCGGGTCTAGCTCTGGCCCGGCTGGGCGTGGCCCGGTCCGGTCTGCGCGACCCATCCCAGGCCGTCCGGGGGGTGCGCTGGCATGGCCAGCGAGTCGAGCAAGTGGGGGGGGGGGGGGACGAGGTCCCCCCCTTTGCATTACGTGGAAGCGGTGAACAATACCGTTTCTCCCCAGGATCCCACATGGTCGTGGCACCCAATTCCTTGCCGCTGCGGTTGAAGCTTAGGCAAGCTCTTGCTGGCAGTGCGCCGGTGACCTATGCCCTCAGTGACTTCCGCGGGCCACCGGAGTCATTCCGATGGTCCGATTTCACTCACGTCTGTTCCATAGATCATCTCGGGACCCATACATCACTTCGAAGGCCTCAAATCACCAAAATGTTCCCACTTCTTCATCGCCAATTATTCCGCATATCAAGAACAATGTAGCGGTGGTTTTGGACTTGTTTGTTAGTCCGCACCCACCACATTATTGGTTCAAAGCATCACAAAATAAAATATACTTCATGCTGAGGGTATAATCCTCATAAAAGAAGAATATAAAATTTTTCCCCTACCTCAACAAATAAGATGACTTTTGGTGTCACGGTAGATGACATCACCGAGAAAGGGGTTCGTAGGCATCGTCAGAGTGCACCGAGGAGGAAGCAGCGTCTCCTCTCTTATCGCGGGGAAGAGGATTGGTGGCGCGTCATTGTTCTCCAAGGAACCGACATTCTTCGTCATTCTTCATTGAAGAACGGTTCGTATCCCTTTTTAATTATTTATAGAGCCTTTTTCAGAAGTTTTTTTTCAACCCAAAAGAATAAGGTGGCTCACAAATTAATAGAAATTCCATGCAATTCTTATTAATTTCAACGTGGTGCCAAATTAATTTAAGCTAACATAAATTAATTGGTTATCACATTTAAATTGATGAGGGAGGTAAGAAGGCTCCATCATAATCAATATGTGGAGTTGGAAAAGAATTAAACAAGGGATATTAATGGGGGGATTGTCAAAGGAAACGACATGGGAATAAATGAGGTCAGAGGAAATTAAATGGCGGGGCTTGTGTGTGGTGCCACCTCACAAAAATAAAATTTGTCCACCAAAAAATTATATTTAATTTTTTTATAAGAAGGACCATTAACTAACTTTTAACCCGCACAAAATGCAACTGCGGTAAACGTCCCCATAAGCAAAAAATGGTGTTGTGAGTTCATCAGTGCCCTCATGTTTTAATTCCAAGAACTAGTTCAAAAGATAGAAAAACCTGCTCGTTCGTTCTCTGAACGTACTAGAGATAATCTTCGGAAATTGATTTCGGGCACACCGGGCCTCGGAATCAATCACCCTCAGAAGCTGCAGACTCATAACATTCCAAAGTATTTTTAAAAAAATATCTTTGAAATTTCTAGGTCTTTACATCACTCTCACCTTAGGGATTTACGTCCCCATAAATCTACAACAAAAACTAGGGGAATAAACGAGGGTACTGAGCACGCATCTGAGCCTCCCGCTCCCATTTTCCCTCCTGGAAGTTCCCGGGCTGCCAACGAATGCACACTAGAGGAATCAACCATCCACGCAGAACCTGATCCTGTTGATCCTTGATCTCCATTGGGTCCTCCAAAAAAGTGGCCTCATCATCGATTTCCAGCTCCTCGTGGTCAGTGATATGCATCGGGTCGTGCAAGTATCTCCTATGCTGAGATACGTGGAAGAAGTCGTGCACACGGTGCAACTCAGGTGGAAGGGCCAGGCGGTATGCCATCTCGTCTACACTACTGAGGGCCTAGAATGGTCCGCTGAAGCGTGGAGATAACTTCCCGCTGCGGCCAAATATCCATAATCCACGTCGTGGCGAGCCCAGTAAGAAGACGTGGTCTCCATCCTCGAACTGCAGTGGTCTCTACCTCCTATTAGCATAGGACTTTTGTCTACTCTGTGCAGTCATAATCTGCTCCAGGATGATTTACAACTTCTCTGTTGTAGCATGAACCATCTCTGGTCCTATGAGTGATGAATACCCAGGGTCAGTCCATCATAGAGGTGATCTACAAGGTTGGATGTATAGTGCCTCGTAAGGAGCCATCCCAATGGTGGAGTGGTACCTGTAGTTGTACGAAAACTCCAACAAGGGTAGGTGATCCTCCCAGCTGTGACCAAAGTCAATGACACATGCACAAAGCATGTCCTTGAGTGTCTGAATGGTCCACTCTGTCTGGCCATCCGTCTGCGGGTGAAAGGCAGTGCTCAGACATAGCTGCATCCCGAAATCCTCCTGTAACCCCTTCCAAAGCCAAGAAGTAATGCGAGTGTCTCGATCAGAGATGATAGACGAATGCAAACCATGAATTCGTATGATCTCATGGACATACAGTGTTCCAAGATCTCCACTGAACCCTTTTCTCAGATCGGTAGGAAGTTGGTCGACTTGGTGAGTCGGTCTACGATCACCCAGATGGTGGTGTGTCCTTTGGAAGTACGTGGAAACCCTATTACTAAATCCATGGATATCCCGTCCCACTTCCACTCTGGGACCTCCAAGGGTTGTACCAAGCCTGTTGGTACCTTGTGCTCTACCTTTACTTGATAACAAGTGAGGCATCAAGAAACGAACTCTGCCACAGCCTTCTTCGTACTCGGACACCAGTACTGTCGTCTGAGGTCCTGGTACATCTTTGCTACACCAGGATGTACTGATAGAGGGGGTGTTTTTAACTACCTCATCACCTCCTTCTGTAGTGAAATCGTTACCATGGTACATCCCCTGAAGATGTTGACGTGCTCCCCACCTTCAAAAAATTCATCGGGTTCTAGAACATAGGATATTTGAGTATGTCGCGCCTCACAGTCAACGTCTTCATGATGTGCCTCTCTGACCCGCTGAAGAAGTGGAGGAGTGACAGTGAGGGACTGTAGATAGGCTGCCCCATCACTATCCATGAAGGATATCTACAAAGTGACTAACTGCTCTGTCGCCTCACCAAGTTGTTGAATGCTCAATCTCCTTCTGAGAGCATCAACCACAACGTTCCCCTTCCCAGGAGTATAGAGAATCTCAATGTCATCATCCTAGAGGAACTCGAGTCATCACCATTGTCTCAAGTTTAGGTCCATCTGTGAGAAAATTTACCTGAGATGTTGTTGGTCAGAGTAGACTGTATAGCACTCACCCATCAGATAGTGCCGCCGCATATTTAGGGCGAAGACCACAGATGCTAACTCTAGGTCATGGGTGGTGTAGTTCTGCTTTTGCTGCCTCAACATCCATGAACCGTATGAAATCACTGCTCGCTCATACATCAGGACAGACTCGAGTCTGGTCCCGGATGCATCACAGTATACTACGTACCCTAATCCCTCCTCCGACAGCCTCAAGATGGGTGCACTGGTCAATCTCCGCCTCAGCTCCTGGAAGCTGTGCTGACATCTGTCTGACCACACAAAAGGTTTCCCCTTATTTTTCAAAGTTGTAAACAGTGGTGCAACTCTGATGAAGTCTGGCACAAATCTCTGATAGTACCCTGCCAGACCTAAGAAACTCCGCACCTCTGTCACACTCTTGGGCGACTCCCAAGCAAGTACTGCCTCAACCTTCGCAGGATCCACTGCAACTCCTTCCATAGAGATGACGTGCCCCAGGAAGTGAACCACTCGAAGCTAGAACTGGAACTTAGAGGTATTACCATAAATCTAGTTCTCTCGGAGTGTATGTAGTATATCCCGAAGTAGTAGTTGTGCTCCTCCTTGGTAGTGGAGTAAATCAATATGTCTTTAATGAAGACTACGACAACCCGATTGAGGTAGGGCTGGAAGATCCTGTTCATGAGACTCATGAACACTACTGGAGCATTGGTCACACCGAAGGGCATGACCAAGAACTCATAGTGGTTTTACTGACACCTGAAGGCAGTCTTCTGCACATCCACGTCCCGAACTCGGAGCTGATGATAGCCTGACCTGAGGTCTATCTTCGAGAACCAACGTGCTCTCTTGAGCTAATCAAATAGGTAGTCAATCCTCGGAAATGGATACATTTTCATCACGGTCACCTAGTTCAGGAGACGGTAGTAGACACATAGTCAAAAGCTCACATCCGCCTTCCTGGCGAATAGAATCAGAGAAGCCTAGGGTGAAACACTGGGTCGGATGAAACCTTTCCACCGTAAGTCCTCTAGCTATACCCGCAGCTCACGAAGCTCGGAGGGAGCCATCCGATATGCTAGAGTGGATGTCAGTGATGTCTCGGGGTAAAAGTCTATATAGAAATATTCCTCCCTGGTAGGAGGTAGTCCTCGAACATCTTTAAGAAAAATTTCAACATACTAATCCACCACAACAGGAAATCCCAAACACCGCACATCCACTGCTCCGAGGATGAGGCTAGCCAACTGATGTGTGATTAGCTGCCCTCTCCTCTGCGTAAGTCTATCCTATGCTGCGAAGGTTCCCTTCTCGTCGATGAAGGTGAACCTAGTCCCATCTATGCGGACACACCAAACGTTGATCCTAATACAGTAGATCTGAGCATGGACTATATATAACCCGTCCATACCCATGATGACATCGTAAGGCCTCGACATTGATACAAGAAGATCCCAGCCGAAGCTCTCGCCTCCTAAAGTAAGCTCACACTGCCATAACCAGTGTGTAATCATCGAGTCTGCTCCCATAGGTATCTCTCGCCGCAAGGGTCAAGCCAATGGCTCCATCTGAATCTCTGAGCTCCGAACAGGTGCAACAGAAATAAAAGAATGACTCGCACCAATGTCTATAAGAACTAAAACAATGGTGGAGTTGACAAAGATAGTAACTTGAATCATCACAGGTGTGCCGTGGTCATAGGCCTCTGCTACCTAGAGCTGAGCCTACCTTTGCCCGCCAGCTCCCTATGGTTGGGGTGGACCTTCTGGGGGTGGTGGTGGTAGTGCCTCGAAGCATCGTCCACGACCCACTGCTCGGCCAGCTCCTCTGCCTTGTCCGCCTGATCCCTGCGAACTGCCACGGTGGAACCTCTGCCTCTACCAGGGAGGTCCCTCCATTGTCTGTTGCTCGTCTGCATGGTGGGTCGGGCAGTCACGAGCCATGTGGCCCTACCCTCCGCATGCATAACACTGTCATCTCCTTGTATGGCTAGCTCTGCACCGTGTGCCCCGCACAGCCGAACCCATGTCCTGAGGTCGCCCACCAGACGGCCTGGTACGCTTGGACCCCTGTGTCATATGTCGACTGCCAGCTGCAGAAGACTCTGCTCCGTGTCGTCCTGTGGTGGGTCTTGCTGCTGATGGCTGCTCGGCGGGAAAGCTCTCCACTAATAGGGCTCGCTCCAACACCCCCCTGCACCGGGATACTGAGTGGAATCGTCGAAGCTCTGATCTCATGCCTCAGTCCCTGCTCAAACGTCTAGACCCAGAAAAATTGGTCACGTACCATATCTTTGGAGTAGCGTGAGAGGTTGGTAAATCTCGCCGAGTACTGGGCTAATGACATGCTACCCAGCCGCAGCTGTAGTTACTCCTGGATGCACACCGCACGGAGGGTGGCTAGAAAACACTCTGAGTAGAAGAGGATCTCGAAGTCAATACATAGTAGAGATGCCTCATCATGCACCTAGAGCATCAGACTCCACCATCTACATACTGCCACGTGCAAGAGACTCGAGGCAAGGATCACCAGAAGGTCAGCTAGTTTTCCTACCAACCTGATGACTCTGATGATAGCCTCCAGCCAATCCTCAGCTTACTGAGGATCCGTCTCTCCGTGGAACCTTGGTGGACTCTGTCTCCGAAACTCGTGCAACGTGCTCAGGCGGCATGCACTCTCCGTTGCTGGGGCGGGTAGCATCGGTGGCTCAGCGGGTAGAGGTACCGCTGGTGCCTCCGCTGTAATGGGGCCCTATACCGAGGCCTCGTCGCTTGGTGGTCTGCCATCCCGCATGTATCTGGGAACCCTAGCTGGCTACCATCATGGGGCCATCCTGAAAAGAAACAGGTGTTCCATGGTTAGTGCAGTATACCTGTTGAGCTGACACAAAGTAATCACAAAGAAAACTTTTGGAAGTAAACACACACACAATCAGTGTTTTTGTGTACTAAGTCAGAAATCAGAGATCAGGGTCCTAGTGTATGGATATGTTGGCCGACGCACCAACACTGGACTCCCTGGACTGAAAACCACACTCAATACTCTTAACAATATTGTTTCATAGAGAATAAATTATCAGAGTTCTGAGTTATGCGGTAGAACCAACTCCTCTGATACCAATTTGTCACAACCCGTCCTCGAGGCCCGTGCCGTGACTACCCCACTCCCACCTTCCATAGGCCAGGGGATGGCGACTAGCACCAAAGGAATAAATCCCCAAAGAAGGGAAGGCATTGCCTTTATGAAGTAACATACACAACAGAGTATGCAAGTGAAGTAAGAACTATGTAAAACTAGGTGCAAGGTAAGTGCTGAAAAGTAAATGGGCCAGTATACAAACCCAAATGAATGTACAGTACAACTGAAAGGAATGAACAACAGAAGTAAGTAAAGTAGTAACACTGATTCGTCCTCCAGAAATCCCACCTGAAGGGTGGGTACATATAGTCTCCTCAGCCCCACAGGTCTGATCGCCCGCTCTGTGTACGTCCTGCCAAGTGGTCCTCCTCCGGGTACCGTCCAGCTCCACTAGCTTCCACCTCGATCAGTGATGTCCGCCGTCTGCATCCAACACAATGTAGTGCAGGCATAGCATATGGAGGTGTGAGTATATAATAATCAGTAGGGACCCCGAGACCCCCGAAGTTCTCTCAGAATCCTCGAAGGATAAACCAAAAAGGAAAGATACAATCACGAAGTATCAAAAGACTCTACTTTGGTATTTTCCCATACATATATCTAAGTCTTCAGTTACAAAATGGCTCCAACTCTCGAGCCCAAGCACAGAAATGTCCACACAAAAAACAAATTCAATCACATCGATGATAATGATTGATAATCAAGACTCAGATCAAAAAGGTATACACTTCATAAAGAGATAGAGATAATCAGATGTAGCCACTGATTCATTTAAGCTGTCAGACCCACATAGGATACAATACTAGCTATGCTGTCTGACCCAGAAAGGATACAAGACCAGCTAATCTGCTGGACCCACACAGGATACAAGGACAGAGGTCAATACTTCCGGACCCACAAAGGATACATGAATAGTAGTCATCATTGTCGAACCCACAGAGGATTCAAGTACGGTCGTCATCACAACAAAACCCATGTAGGATCCAAGTACTGTCGACCTCACTTCCAAACCCATGGAGGATCCAAGTGTAGTCATCATCGTCACAGTCGCAGCCAGCTCTAGGGTTCCCGCACACAGCATGCTCGATTCTGGGAGGGTCTGATCTTCAAGCCAAAGATTCAATAAATCTACTATAACAAGGTCTAGAGTTGATATATCCAAAAGTTCCGTCTCGACAAAAGGAACCCAACGTGACAGATGGTGTATCAACCAGGCGCCCGGTCTGAGAGTAATTGGCTTTTCCGTTCGAGGGCCCGGTTGGTTTTCAAGCTAAAACCAACATGACCATACTCCAGCTGTGTCCAAAAATATATAGGAGTAATCCAAAAGGGTCGTCTCAACAAAAGGATTCCAACGTAATTGACGACACATCAATCAGATGTTCGGTCCTTTGGATATAAGCGTTTTCGCCCCAAGGGCCCGGTTGGTTTCGAGTACAAACCAACCCGGCCATACCCATCCTTTTCCGAAACATCGAGTGTAATATACCAAAACGTCTGTCTCAATCCAAGGATACCTACGCAACTGAGGGTTTGTCGATCGCAGGTCCGTAGCTCGTGTTATGGGATAAAGAACGAAAATGGTTTGAAGTGGGGGGGTCTCGGCCCACCCCCACCCCCCCTGGGCCAGCCCGAACAGGTCGACCTGACCTGGGTCCGGGTCTGGCCTAGTGGGGTGCAGCCCAACCTAGTAGGGTGTGGGTTGGCCCAGTCCGCGCGACCTACACCGGCCCGGCCGGGGGGTGCGCTTGCACAGCCAGCGAAAAGAGGAGGGGGGGGATGCGGTCCCCCCTTTGCGTTCCACAGATGCAGAGACTGACGCCGCATCTCCCCTAGATCCCCCGTGGCCAGGAGATCCAATTCCTCGCTGCCATGGCTGAAGTCGTCGTGGGTTCCTGCTGGCGACCCATGTCGCCGGTGACATCCGCAGGCCACCAGAGTCATTCCGGTGGTCCGATTTCGCTCCCGTTTGTGCCGGCGGTCGTCTCAAGACCCGTACATCACTGTGATGACCCGCAATCGCCAAAATGGCCACGCTTCATCATTTCGTATTATTCCACACATCATGAACAAAGTATTGGTGTTTTCGGATTTGTTCATTAGTTCGTACCCACCGCGTTAGTGGTTCAAAGAATCACCAAATAAAATATACGTCATCCTGAGGGTATAATTCTCATAAAAGAAGGATATACAAAATTTTCCCCTACCTCAAAAAAGAAGATGATTTTCGGCATCGCGGAAGATGACGTTGTGGGAAAAGGGGTTTGTTGGCGTTATCGGAGTGCGCCGAGGAGGAAGCGGCGTCTCCTCTCTTGTCGCATGGAATAGGATTGGTGGCGTGTCGTAGTTCTTCAAGGAACCAGTGTTCTTCATCGTTCTTCGTTGAAGAACGGTTTTCCTCCCTTTTTAATTCTTTCCAGATCCTTTCTCAAAAGATTTTTTCCAACCCAAAAGGTTAAGGTGTCTCAAAAATTAATATAATTGTCATGCAATTCTTATTAATTTCAACATGGTGCCAAATTAATTTACGCTGACATAAATTAATTGGTTGGCACGTTTAAATCGATGCGGGAGGTAAGAAGGCTCCATAATAATCAATTTTTGGAGTTGCCAAAGAATTAAACAAGGAGTATTAATGGGGCGATTGTCAAAGGAAAAAGCAGGGGAATAAATGAAGTAAGAGGAAATTAAATGGTGGGGCTCGTGTGGGCCCCACCTCACAAAAATAAAATTTTTGCACCAACAAATTTTATTTAATTTGATGTAAGAAACCCCAAGAACTAAATTTCATCCCGCAAAAAATGCAACTACAGTAATGGTCCCCTTAAGAAAAAAATGGTGTTGTTAGTTCATCAGTGGCCTCAAATTTTTATTCTGTGCACCGGTTCAAAAGATAGAAAAACCCGGTCGTTCGTTCACTGAACGTACCTGAGCTAAATTTCGGAAATTGATTCCAGGAACACTGGGCCTCGGAATCAAGCGCCTCTAGAAGCCAAAGACTCACAAAATTCCAATGTATTTAATAAAAATTCATCGAAACTTCCGAGTCTTTAGAATATAAATATGATTATTTATATTCATTATAATTTGAGAATTCTATATGATGATTTAATTTTTTTTAATTAGTGACATGTGGGTCCCGATATAACACTATGATGCATCTGTAGGTATAATGAGAGAAACTAGACTTGGTTTAGTGTGTGGCCTTACACAATTATTTATATTTCTGAGGACAAGGCCCTCATAACATGTTTTAAATGACAAAAATTATGCATTCCATCATTATGAATTAGTTATTGATATTATAAAGTATTTTTCAATTTGTTAGATTATATATTGTTAAGATCCAAGGTCATGAGGTTACTTATATGGAATTATTTTACCATATTTTATTGTCACCATATTTTGATCATGTTATTGATTAAGTAGAATGTGTTTATGTTATTTGCCTTCACATATTGATTTTTCTATATTTCTTCCTGATATATTTTAATCTATTATTACCATTATTTATTATATTGACTCACCCCTTTCTTATATTATTTTTACCCATGATATGAGGAAGGGTTGTTTGATTGATATTTAGGGATATGCTAAATAAAAATGGAATAATCAAAGAGAATTACTAGTTTTTTTATTTTAATGTGTAACATACATTTCAAGTATGTGTCTAGTATGATATAACTAATAAAATATTTACTCCATTGAGATAGGATTCTATATATCTTTTTCTAATGTAATAAACTGAACATTGAATCTAGGCTAAAGTGTTCAGGGTCTATCTAATTGGCATAAAATGAAGGTTTAATAGAAACCTTATGTTATAGATTTAAAAAAATAGATTATAGAACATAATAATTTGATAGATTTTTAGGATATGTATAGAAGAATTTCTTGATGTTTTGTTAAGGAAGATATTATGTGTTTTTTCATAGATGATACATCCCTATTTGGTTACTCTATGTGGATGTGCTTCTAGAATAGATGGTCTTAGAAGTAATTAATTAATTTAGTGTACATTGGGATAAACCAGACCATAACCTATTGAACAAAATAAGCCATATTGTAGAACCAGTGTTACACTAACAGGGATATTATAATGAAAATTCTCATTTTCTTTACAGACCATTATTTTGTTGTTAAAAATACAGATATCCAGAAATAAATCATGTGTATGATTATGATATTATCTATGAAAAAAATTCAATTTTTGATATCTTTTTCCCTAGTTTTGGGATTATAAATTTTGTTTCATAATGGTATGAACTAATATAATCTATTGCAATGATTAGAATTGATTCCTAGCAAAGTGAATTGGAATGAAATCCATGCAAGTACCTCATATTGTGATTTCCCTCATAGTTAGGAAATTGAAGCTGATGATTGAATTGTTGTTTGAATTGATCAAATTATAACCATATTTAAGTATCTCAGTTAGGTAATGTGTAATAAAAGATTCTATATAGAGATGGATACTGATCCACTATACAATATAATGAGGTTAGTCTGCTTCATGAATCAATTATTTCCATCATTCAACTGGACAATAAATATGTTTTTTTGAGGAATGTATACGTTTCTCGGATTAGATATTTATTAGTCTAGTAATTATTTAATGAGATAATATTTTTATTTTATTTTATTATATGTGAAGAGATGTAGATAGGTGGTGGTATTTAATTCAAAACACTAAGGTTGAGTAGGAAATATAAGGCATGGATTGGAAGGATTAAAAGGTACCCTTCATGGGAAAATAGTATCCTCATGGGAAACAAGAAGATATAGAAAGACAATTATTGTGTCCTAGATAAAATAAGAGGAATATGGTTCTATGTATGAAACTAACTATATAATGTTAAATAGTCATGTTGTGGACTACATACATAATATGAGGAGCTCAATTTGTAATTTTGTAAATGGTCTTAAGAAAATACTCTAAAGGGAACTAGTCTCCAAAACCTTCCGATCATATGGGGATACATTATCCTGTGCTATCATGGTAGAGAAATAATTCTACAAGAATTGTTAAATTGTTGGAATGTAGGGGAATAATAGGTAGGAAATGATAAATTTGGATAAATAGAAGAATAAAATTTGGGATTTTCCAATATGAGATTATTCTAGAATGAAAACCCATGGATCATTGTTTAATGGAAAAGGTTTTTACTTCAAGTGTGGAGAAAAAGACAAAAAGTTTCATGATTGAAAGAAATATAATTAAATTGAAAATTTAAAATGATTCTATTGTAAGGACATGGGGAAATATGTAAAATAATTCCCAATGAGTCATGGGAATAATAATCAAAATATGTAATGGCATATAGGTCAATGTTTTGTTATTTTTAATGATGAATTGGAATTACTAATTTGATAATGTTGTGATTCATGAATTATAATGTAAGTGTATTTTAATCAATTATATTGTTGTATGAATAATTAAAAAATGTAGAAGGATTAAATTGTAGTAATATTTATATAAGGATTTAAAATAATGTTTTGAATTATACTATGAAAATTGAATCAATTTAGTGTTTAACTTCATAGAAATCACACGTTTGTGGGAGGAGAAAACATAATATGTTCCTGATGATGAGATAATAATGATAAAGAGGTTTTTATAAAGGAATTGATATAATTTGTGTTTTATCAAAACATTTAGGTTTGGGTAATGAAGGAAAATTAAAATATGGTGACATTATATGAATTATATTAATATTATTTTAGGAAAAGGCCCACCCACATTCTGGGTCATAACTTATCACATTTATAAAGGACAGAGTTCTTGAATTCTAAACCGAATAATGATAAGGGTTTATCTCTTATCCCTTACCTACGTGATGTCCTCGTTAATATGTCATTGTATTTAGTTGAACGATTTTATGGATTGATATTAATTTCAAACCAGTGGTGATACTATTATCTTTATTTATTAATGCATTAAATTGGACAACATATGATAACAACATTGATTTTGGAAAATATTTACAAAAACTATAGAAATGCATGTCACTCTATTATAGATCTTATTATTTGTTAAAAGTTAATTTTATTCTTTGAGGAATAAGAAATTATTCTAGGATTTTGATTTCCAGTAATAAACAATAGTGTCTAAAATGATTTACGAAAAATAAAAATATGAAATTAGACACATGAAATTGAAATATATTTAGTATGCTTATTTTTCTATATTCCCCTTCTAGATGGTAATGGTATTCCCAAACTATAGGGAAATAATATTGAAAAAAACATTTTTCCTAGTAATTTAATTTATAATGAATAAAATGATCATAAAATAAAAAAATTATTTATTTAGGTTATTGTAATTCAATTTATCATTAACCTTAGTGTGATCCATGTCATCTACCACTCTATACTATTATTTACAGTTTTCTTCCTTTCCATTATTTTCACATTCCATTAATGTTACCATACATAGAATCATAATTATGTGTTACTAATGAAATTTGTACATACCATTTTTTAATAGTAGGGTGTTTTATTAACAATATTTTCAATGTACTTTTTCAATAATTATATTTTTAAGCTTAAAACCCTTGATTATCGATATTAATATTAAATTGTGGGGACGTAATTTATTTTGAGGGGTGAATGTAAATCCCTGATATTTTATAAATATGAAAATAATGTTCAATAGAATGTATGAATGAAATATTATTATAGAATATAAAACCCTGATACTACGTGATATATTTATGTTTAATTAAATTCAATCTATTTGATATCTTGTGATTCACGCAAAAGTTGGATTAAAAAACAAGATACTATATTAAAATATTTTTATTTAAATATGATTCTTATTACATGGTAGTTAAATTAGAGAGTATTAATAGTAATTAAAAAATTATAAAAATTATATGGTTTACTTAGTAAAAAATCAATTAAATGTATTTATATTGATTATAAATGAAATAAATTCATTTGAAAGTAAATGAAATGTTTTTTGAAAAATGTATTTTCTTGAAAGACATTCAAGTAACACTTTACACACCAAAATTTATTCTTAATTTTTACCACATTTATAAAATTTATTTCAAAAAATAAACTTCATTTTCTAAATCAGAATGTAAAAATTATCTTTTGGTGATTTTTATGATTTTTCTAAGAAGTTTTATTTTTTGATGAATAGTAAAAAATATAGATAATTAATGAAAAATACCTTTTCATTTAAATTAAATAAAAATATAAATTAAATACATTGTTTTTTTAATGTAATCATAGATCAACCATATAATAATTAAACTAATTCAGGTCATTAAAATGAATTTTATCTTAAATTTGTATATTAAAACATTATATATTAAAGTTTACTCTCTCATTGAAAACTCGATTCTTCATCACGTCTATGGGAATAATTTTAAAATAAAATCTGAAAGTTATGTTAATTGAATTTGAAAAAAAATTATTTTATATTATGAATAAAAATAAATTATATTTTCTAAAAATTTAATAATAATTTTCCCCTAAAATTTATATTGAATAAAATAAAAATTAACCACCATGGTAAAACTAAAAATATGTTTACTAAGAAGATAAGGGTTAAAAAGGACAAAAAACATCTAAATACTATTTTATGATAATATTTCTATATTATCATTCCCATTATTTGAAATAGATTAATTTCGAAGGTCTTTTATTTGAAAGGTATTATAATTTTTGGATTCATTTGGGAAATTTCCAAATAATTCCCAAGGTCCCTTTCCCCCACTAATAAATGGGATCCCCCTATGCTCATTTATTTACACATATCAATCCATTTGAATAAAAAAATTATGATGCAATATTAACCCAAAATCATTATAAATAGTATAGAGAATATGATTCTCCCAAATTACCATCCCTATAGTTGTTAAGAGGTGCTCCAATGAAGGTTTCTATTAGAAAAGTTAATTATCTTAACAGAGATCTTTCTTTATTTGTTATATTTTTTGACCTCAAAATTTTCCTTAAAATTACAATATAATAAAACCATTTTATAAAATATAGAGATATTTTATATCTATTTAAATAATTTTTATCTATCTCCAAATCAATCTAAGGTGAAATGAAAAAATCAATCATGTGTACATTTGATTACCACCTCACAAACCAATGTAGTTCATCTTCCACCAACACATTTCAAGGATGAAGATAATGTTTATTTAACAAATTTATTATATATTTATGATTTTACCATTATTATTTATGCTTAATATCACATATATCTTCTTTATGTTCCATTATATTTTAAAAATGATTACATCAATCGTGTGTCAGGCTGACTACTGCCTCATGAAGCAATCTGATTCATTTTTCACATAAAATTTACATGGAAAGTAATGCCAGTATAATTAATTAACATAAGAAATATATATTAAGTGATATTGATTATGGGTAATTAATATATCACCCACTTCCTTACTCTTCCACTCTTCATGGAATGATATCATCACTCTTGTTTAAGTATGGTCTATCATTTCCACGAAGCGATGAAATTCATTTCCCATGTACATCAATCATAATAGGATAAAATATTAATGTATTTAGTAACTATTGATATTTGTAAAAAAATCATTACTGATATGATATATATATAACATTCACTTTAACATGAATATTTATGAAAAATAACGCATGAGAAAATAACGCAATTAAAACAAAAAACTGTGAAAACATGGAATTATTATTAACAAATAGGTTGTAAAATTTTAAAATATGATAATATATGATATTATAAATATGATAATGTTTATTTTATAAATTAATAACATTATTTATACTATTATAAAATATTTATATACACATATGATGGAAAACAGTCCTAAGGTAAGGGTTTCTCATCTCACTGTTATTTTCATAATACATTATCCATATGGACCACTTATTTTTTTATGTGTTTTATAAAACCACAATTTTAATTTTAATATCAAGAATATATTTATATTAATTCTATTAAATATTTCAATTTATTTCATTTCATATATGGGGTTTTTGATTCTGAAGATACCAAAGTGGTTTTGGTTTATTTCACAATCCCATAATTATTTTGTATTGTTTTTGTTTATATACCCCTTGAAGAATTATTTTATATTTATATCAAAAAATAAAAATATTTTCTTTCTATATGGTTATTAATTAACTTATTCAATTAATAGTCCCATTTTACCACTTTTTTTAAATAACATGTTTGAGGGAATGTTTTATGAAAATCTGACTGTATTTATCTCTTCGGTTAGAAGTCATTTTTCATCATAACCAATGTTTTATATAAATTTTATAGAAAAAGATACAGTAACCATTTAAAAAGTATTTATTAAATATTTTTTATCCATTTTTTTAGAATTTTTAAAAAAAATAATGGAATATTCATGTTGTTTTAATAAAATCACCATTTGGGTTTTACAAAAATATTTGAAAGGAGTTATTTTTTAACGTGTGCATCATTAATAAAATTTTACACCATCATGAAAAATAAATTTTATTAATTACTATTTTAAAATATTTAAATGTTTTTTTTCAATGATTACTCTTTTCAAAAATAAATATGAACATATTTTATGGCAATTTTCAAAATTCCAGGGCATTTTTTCTGAAAAATGTATGTATTTTTATGGTATTTTGGTTTATAAATAACAGAAAAATAATATTTTACATATGATCCATTGGGGATATTTTCTACTTCTATCATCATTATTTTTTGATCTGATGTTTTATGTAATTTTTTATGGGTGATGTAAAATTTTATTACAATACTCCATTTTACTCAAGATAGTATTTGATTTTGATTATTGATTAGGGTATGTAATAAAATTTTGTATGATTGTGTTTCAATAATAATTTGTAAGTTAATTATGTTTAAAAATTTACATATGATGAATGCACTAGTGGTGTTACTGATGGCCAGTGCTGACTACTGCCCCTCGATTCATCTATCGGTATAACGAGAAGATCTATATTTAGTTTTGGCTATGTCCCTACCCATTTATTTTAATGTCTTGGAAGGAGACCTTAAAGATATTTTTTGATGTCTAAAAGTATATGTTTCCATCATTTTGAATTTAGTTATTGATATTACATTGAATTATTTTGTTTCTAATAATAACTTTGGTTATGTTTAAATGTCTTGTATTACTTCTCTAGTATTATTTGATAATAATTTATTCCTAATATATTATGCTCATGTTTTCAATTAAATGTCATGTGTCTAATTTCTTTACCAGCCCCTATTTATTATGATTTATTTATTCATGAAATATTTTATTGTTTTATTACCCTTACTATGAATTTGATCTCACCCTTTCATAAGTTTTATATTTTCTCGGACATGAGGAAGTGTTTTTTTATTTACATGAATGGGTATTCTAAGTGGAATAATTTAATTCTTGATGTAAATTATTGTGTATTTTAAGTATTAAAATATAATATGAATTTATAGTTTGAATCTAGTTTTCCAATTCTACAAAAAAAAATCATCTCATTAGAATGTGATTCATTAAATCATATGCAAATGTATTAATATAGGCACCAACTCTAGGATACTGGGATCAAGGTCACTACAGAAGCAGACCATGAAGATTATATTACTGATCTCTATAACAGTGACATAGAATAAATAATGGAATCAACCAGCAATAATAGTTTAAATGAATTAGTGGATTATTTTAGTTATATTGCTGGTTATAACATATAGATTGGATCTTAAATCTCTTATAATAAGAACCCTTACTCGTGAACCTTGGATAGGTTATTATTGATTGTTTATTTCTACATTTTATATCTAGAAAAATAAAGTTGTCTGGAATGATTTTATTTAGTATGGTTTTCTCCCATGTTTTCATAGATCATGGAATTTGTTATATTAAAATGGTCATGCAAGAATATGTTGTTTCATGAAAAAGGGTGTTCAATAAGAATGAAGATTTAATATCTCAATAATGTTTCTAAATTGAGGTATAAAATTATTAATTGATTCAAGGAATCAGTGGAAAATATTTTTCATTAGTGGGGGATAACTTAATTTATTTCAATTTCAAGTTTCAATTCATTTAATAAGGGTTAAAATTTTAATATATTTGAGAATCAAAACATTGAATAATATTATGATAGTTTTGATGGAATCTAAAAATATTTTTTCCTCTAGAATTAAATTTTTAAAATTTTATCAGATGCATGAATTTTGAATCATAATTAATAACTATTTAAAAAAATATTTATATCAAAATATTAACAACTGATATCTCAAAAATTTGATATAATATGTGAATTTTTACTTTCTAGTTGTGTCTATAATGTGGAGTTTTTATTAGTTATGTTACAAATTTTGTTCTTGGGTGTCAAGAAATATATTGAACATTTTCATTTTTTTATTTAAATCCATGAAATATCTAAATAAAATTTATTTAGTATTTTTATTTATGGATTAGTGATCTTGGATATGTATGATAATGTATACATGTTTGTTATTTTTATAATTTGGGGGGGTATAAAATTTTATAAATTGATCAAGCCATGATGAGGGTATTTAAGAGTGGAGTTATGAGAGAACTTATTATCATATTGGAATAATAATGACTATACATTATGTGGATAGTATGTCCTCCAAATAACATTATTTATCATATTTTTTGAATAAAAAGAATATATGAACTCTCTTTTACATTTTTATTGAATCCGTAGAGTGTTATATTAATTCATCACACAAAAATGATCTTCCTTCATGTGATAATGATGATAAAATAATGTGACTTCGATGATTTAATTTTTTAAGACTTATAAATTTTGAAACAATGTTGGAATTTTTATTTTCGTTTATATCATATTATTAAATTTGCATCTGAAGTTTAAATTTTTATAAATATCACATTGTCTGTGATTTCAAGTCATAAGCCTTGTATCTCCAGACATCAAATCTCATTGTTTAACAATATACAGAACACGTTAATGATATGAAAAAGGATTCATGTTCCATATTTGATCAAGGAATACGTATTGAGGGGACTTCATCAATGTGTATTAGTTGTTAACCCCAAAATGTTTCAGGATCCTATACCTAGTGTGTTAGGTGGATATATAATATACATCTATCCAGACAATTCAACATGTATTCTAAATACACATCATCAAACCTGAGTAGCATCACCTGACATATACAATTTGGTATACGCTTTGTATTATAAAACATGAAATATACACCCATGGTAGTACAAATCTTGCCTTACCAAGTGTATCTCACACCATGTATCCAACTATCAAACACCATATAGTAGTCTAATTTCTTTATTATTTATAACATTTCACCAAACATTCATTTTTTGATGTCTGAGATTTATATTTTGATTATATTTTCATATATATCATGATAGTAGATATATCTCCATCCTCAAGTGACAAATTCTAATGTTTTTAATAGTTATGGTCCATTTACCTTGATTATCATAATATGGTTCAAAGGTGTATGATTAAAGTAGATTTGATTTTATTAACCCTACTAGATGAATGTCATATCTATAGTGTGGGTACTTAATGAATTTAGTAGAGTAGGTAACACTACCATAGTATTGTGATGTGGGTAACCCACTTATGGAGTTTGTAAAATTCATGAATGATAAACATTACACACTATAAGGCACATGTCTTCTATAGGGGTGATAACCGTCAAGAATAACATACTTCCTTCTCTATGGTTTTGGTATAACATTAACATGGCTACTGAAGGATGATGTGGAAGTGAAAAATGTGTTGTATTTTGGGATCTTACGGTTATATAGTGCTATGTATATTTTTAGATCCCTAAAATTGTTTGAATTTAGTGAATTTGAGTTATGAAGTGTGGGGATTATATTAAAAATGGTTAAAGAAAACATTGAGAATATCTATCTTCATTGGGATTCATTGAATTATATTTCCCATAACATTGATTTTGATTTTCCCTTAAATTTTATAATTTATATATATTTATGGTGAATAAAACGTGGTATATTTATTCTCACACTTGTATGATATTTTTACCCACACATGTTCAATCAGTGAAAATATTGCACAGACTTGTGATATTTGTGGTGCACATGACGATGGTGAAGCTGGTTGAGTTGATTCATAGTAGAAGATGGTGGTCAATTTCGGGATATAGTATGTAGTGTTTTTACCACATGGTTATAAATATATATCACTATAGTATGAGGTCAATAGACATTAGATAGAATAAATAAAATTTCATTCCCACTAAGGTGTATATTGATTAGATTGTAATTTAATCTAATAAAATAAATTTAAATGACAAGTGAAAACATAAATGTAATGGAAACACGTTTATTATTAATTGGATGACATCCTGTTAAATTATATATATAGAAAATTAATTAAATATTTAGTAGTTAAATCAACTGAACTAAATTATATAAGCTTCACAATTATGAATGGTCGAAAACAAGTAACAACACATGTATTTGGTTACATTTTAAAACCTCAAAAGAAAATAAATTACTAAAAAACTACAATGATGGAACCCTTCATTTTTTAAGATAATTATGAGGTTGTTGGTAAATATGATAAATGAATTCAACTTCTACAACTTGATGTTTTTTAACTAAAACCTGTCTGATGGTATCCATGTCCTATCCAAAAAACACTATATATTTTTATCCATGGAATCCGATGATAAACATGATTTGGAAATATATATCTCTAACACCATGGGAGACATCGATCATGAATGATCAAAAAACTAAACACATTCTATACACACAAGAAATTAATCTTGAATAATTAGATTATCTATCTCTTAGATTAGGGGATCATTGATAAAAAATGATCATATAGTGAAAAATTATAGAAATGATGTATTAGAGTAATTATAATAAATCCTCATAGATAAATTATCTATTTAGATTATCTCTGAATGAAAATAAAATTCAAAACACTCTAGGAAACAGACTGCTATATATGTCAAATGGACCAAAATGGTTCATATTGATTTTATAAAGTCTATCACATTCCTTGAAGCCTATAGTTAAATATTGAAATATATTCTCCTAAAAATATCAATGTTCATTTTCTTAAATATATAGGCTTTGTTTAAATGGTGTTAGTTACATTCTTACATTAACCAATCAATGACATTTCTGATTGAATCATGTGTTGTTTTCACTATATCATGCCATCATAATGAACCATTTCCCATAGAATGGTGTTTGGTGAACTCAACCACAAGAGGAAATCAGTTAATTGGATGTAAATAGGTTGAAAAATAAATGTTCACTCAAATAGATACTAAAATAACTAATCGGAAGGTAAATTTAAAACCACAAAGAAGTGTAATTTCAGTTATAAAACCATAGATTTTCTATGTCTATAATTCAACAATATCTTATTTTAGGAAATTTAGAATATATAAAAGGAAAAATAAAAACTACACTAGAATTTCAAAATACCAACATTTAATAAATTATACCCTTTTCTAAATAACGAAAAAATTTACCACCCTTAAAATCATTTGAAAATGTCATATAATTTATTAAATTATACACCTTTAATAATCATTGATAATCCATTAAATTATATATGAATGTAACCCCTTTTAGATATTATAAAAAACATGGAAAAAATAGTGAAATCAGGGATTAATATTTCAACCAAATTATAAAGATAACGGACAAAAAATGTATGATAATGAATTTCAATAATGCCATAATTTGATAAAAAAACGATTTCCTTCTTCTAATGAAGATGGTTCAAAAGAATGTTCGATGTTTATTTTCTCATCATCCACAGAAATTATGATATAATTCATTTGATGGGGTATAGAAAATATCTTCCCTTCATAGAAGTTATTAAATGTAAGGAATACATATAATTGAATATAATGAATAAATATGAATTTCATAGAAAAAAGGTTACCTGAAAAATTAATTTTTTATATTCATTAAAAATATTATAGTAATAAACTAATAATTTGATACAATATTTTAAATTTTTTTAACCAAAAATAATTTTATACATGCATTACTGTAGTAAAAATAAAACATTCAAATACAACAGAAACTATTAGAGAATACAATATTTTCAATGAAACTAAATAAAACTAAAATGTTAATTAATATTTTATTAAGGTAATGTCCATTTAACTTTTAGATTGGTGTGGTTCTTATAAACAAGTTTTTTCCTAAAGATAGGTTCTATTATTTGATTTTTTTTATTTTCTAAAATGAACAATTTCCTTCACCATTCCAAATTAATTTTTCATTTTCATGATATAGTATAATCTAGAATCATAAATGTTGATTAATTCTATTTTATTATAACTAATTTTATTTAATATATTCATATATATAAAAATATAGAGTTTTAGTTAAGATATATGCCGAAAAAATTAGTTTCTATAATGTAAATAATGATATCAACATTTTATGTGTGGACTCAAAGGAAGTTTTGTATTACATTTATATGATTTTAATGTGAGTGATGTGTTAATTTTATAGAAAAATATATAATGCAAGTGTAATCACAAATAATTGGGAACTATGTAGAACTAATTCTAAAATAATTGAGAAATTTCTAAATCCACAACAACTTGTGGCCACCACAATTTTGCCATTAGTTATTGGAAATGAAATTGAGTGTTTTTCCCCAATATACCGCAAAACACAGGAAACATATAATAAATTATAACTTCTTGATGTTCTCTTTAAATCCATTATACATCCCGAAAAATCATCATCAAAATAACTCTTATGATAAAAAACCATTTCTTTAAGAATATAACATTCCCTATTCCAGAGTACCTTTAATATAGCTAAAAAAATTAATTACCTTAATAATATGTGAATCATTCTTATTTTATTGGAATATCAAACATAATCATAAAAAATTCATAATATCCCATTATGTAGACATTAAATATACTAAAATTTTCATTATCCCTCAAAATAATTGTTGATCAATAGTTGTCACAAATTTATTAAAATAGAATTTAAAATAGGTTCTTAAAAGAGAAATTATACATAGGGTATTGTAAAAAACGAAATAGATTAAGAAGATATCTTATATACATATGTTGAGTTATGATTATTCCTTCCAAATTTTGAGTTATTTGTATTGCAAAAAGTGAATGATGTTCTCCAACTATTCTCATTTCATACTCACTCTACAAGTGTTCTAAGTAATTAACTATGAGATTTTTGTTAATGTTATCAAAATATGATATTTGGGACATAAATTTTAATGGTCATACTGAATATGAAAATAATATTAGTTAAAATAATAGGATACATAATTCATCAACTTAATTTTTTGACAAGGGAAACCATACAATCGTCTATTCCATAACCTTAGAGCACAGTCATGTATGCGAAGAGATTTGCTGAGTTTGAAAACATCTTCCATTGAATTTAATCCTTTAAAATAATGAGCTTATTTTAAATAGATATCCCCCTAATAATATCAATTATAGAAGGAATTATGAAAATATATTTGAAATGTAGTAAAATTAAGATGTCATATATGCGATAGAAGTATATATATGGATTTGAGATAATCTACTCGAGAAAAAGTTTGTAAATAATCAATGCACACATCATGAAAATAACCCTTAAAAACTATTATTTCCATACAAAATACAAAAATATTATTTTCATCACAATTATCCAGAAATACCCATTTAACATAAAATTTTGGAAAATGCATAGCCATTTATAAAATGGAGCAATCCATGTTCCATTAAATCTAACTATGAATTTATTTCAATAATAATATCCAAAATTTCAAAACAAATGAATTTATTTTTTATTTTTTCTTGATTGAAGATATGAAAGAGACGTTCACAAACATTTTATAATGATTTTTTAGTTCTAACCTATTGGAATACATCACGAATGATATTTTCAGTGGTATTATTCCTAAATAATATCTTCTCTAAAGGTAATGATAATTTATTTTACATTCATCTATCGATGAAACAAAATCTATTATACTAAATTGTAGAGTTTTTACTTTTAGTGACATTTTTTTAGTAATTTAATAATTGATTGGTGGGATAAAGGAATTTTTTAATAAAACATTATGGTTAAAATAGCATATACCATTCATTTATCTTTATGATGATTTAAATAATGACTTGTTGACATTCTCCATTTCATTAATAGTTTATGCCTCCTTGTTAAAAATTGTATATGGATTCCTAGTTAAGGGATATCCAAAAAAATATTCCTTCATCAAACATTAGATAAAATTAATTTTGATTATATTTAGTAATTATACTAAAAACCTTAAATCCAAAAACGTTTTAGTAAATATGTTTTGGTTTTATTCCAATCTAATTTTCATAAGGCATTTTTAATCAAATAAAAATAAATAAAACATGGATTATAGTGGAGTAATTTGAACAGAAATATTTCATCCAAAAAAAATTAGCAACTAAATATTCACATGATTTTTTATGGAAATTATCCTAAAGGGGTTTTTTACTTCATAGAACTACGATGTGATAATGAAATGTTATAGGTTTTGAAAAGTTATTATATATACCGTTTTCACTAAATATGGCCTCAAAATATGAATTTACAAATTATTTACCACTATCAATTTGGATATTGACTATTAGAAGATTTTATAAATATTCACAATTCAGAAGAGTACTTTTGGTCATATAATGTTCTGTAGATTTATGTGGTAGAAATTTATTCCTTGTATATATATTATAATCATTAACTAGAACATAAATTAATTACTTAACAATGACACTCATAGTTTTTGGATGAAACAAAATATCTATGTGATGTTGAGATTTCAGTAATGGATTTAAATATAGACATACAATTCATACCATATTTGAAATAATCATATACCATGTATGAATTAAATTTCTATCATGGTAGATCTATGTCATTACTTTTCTTAGTGTTATTTGTCTGTGTGAGAATAATACGAGTTAAAATTAATCTATTCTATATCCTTGATGAATCTTCTCAATATTTATAAATGGAAAATTCAAAAAACTAAGTTATTCTATATTAATTGTGTATACATTAAGTTTCATTTAAATATATTATATGTTCTTTTCATTAGAACATTTTATGTAATAGTTTTAATTCAGAATGTTTTTAGAGTAACCTTAATCACATTGTTGGTTAAATCAAACTATGTTGGGAATATGTTCTAGAAAAACATTTAGATTATTGATTAATTCCTTAATATAAAAAAAACATTACTTATAATACATTATTGGTATTGTAAAATTTATCTAAATGTTACTCTTCCCCTAATTTATTTTTCCATGCTTAAAATTTTAGACTTTTCTCTATCATATATTTATAAATACACTATCCATGTACCATTTTATCTAGTAATAAGCACTCATACTATCTTTATAAAATAATTGTGGGTAATAGGTTGGTTCCAAAATGTTCTACTGTACATTAATGATAGTATAAAAGATTTCAGAAAACCATGTCTATCCCACCTTTTAATATCTTATTACTATACGTTTATTTGTTTGGTAATCCTAGTGATTCTTGATAAATTGATTTTTCATCAAAGAACATAGTTTTCTAAAATATTATAATCATTATTATTTTTTATAGAATGATCATTACTAGGAATAATGTAATTATTTTTCTAATATCATCTAGTGTTTTTGTGACCAATACTAGATGTTATTCATTTGGATCCCAATTTATTACACAATTTTCTAATGAATTTCTCACGGTAGTAATATTATTAAAAAAAATAATTAAAACATTATATGAAATATTTTTTTAATTTTCATTTTTATCTTTTGCTTAAATTAAGGATTATGACTTGGTTTTTAAATAAGAAATCAATATAGATTCATTTCATTTATATTCTTCTAAATTAATAGAGGGTTTAATATTATAATTCTGTATTCAAATGTATTATTTGAAATATAATCTTATGATTTAAAATCATACTCCTTAGAAGAATTTAAGAAATTATTTATATTTTTATTTATTTTTAAACCATTTTCTATATAACTAATCAATTTTTCTATAAAAAGTTTTATCGTCTTTATCTTCCATTGATGTTTAACTCACATAATCTTGTGAGAAATAAATGGTTTTATTTTTTGATACTTCAAATAATGTACCAAGATTTACCTTTCCCATTAATCATGTGTCTCTCTAAGGAATTTTATAAATGAATCAAACTATATTCCATATATCCTTATTTGAATAATTGTTCCTATCAAATAATGGATCTGCACTGACACTCTTTGCATCATTCATATCATTGAAATCCTTTCATTTATTCCTCATAATGAAATAATATTCAAATTTCCATTTTACCCTTTGAAAATCATCATCGATGTGATTTTTTTCATTTATATATTATTAAATTAGAAGAATATTTATCTTTATATATACCATATATATTATTCTAATGATCATACCATATGTTCATTTTAATAATAAACATTTCCTTCCTTTCCAAAAGTTTACCATGTTCTCATTTATTCTCGTCCAAATTACTAGCATATGACTGATAAATTGATTTATTTTTCAAAACATTATATTTATATATATGATCACCAAAAATTGAATTACTAATGGTTGAAGAAAAAATAACATTTATTATTCTTCTCATTCATAGTATCCTAATCCAACTAATTATTATACAACATTTAATTAGAGAAAATATCATCAAAACAAATCTTATTTATAATATTTGGAGTAATATAAAATAATATGATTATATACATATTCATTTTGTAAAATATCTATAACCATCCCCAAAATTATTAATCATATATTTAATTCTCTCCCATATATTGATGTCTATTATTAATGGTCAGAAAAAATTGTTGAATTATTGTTACAGACTCTTCCTGTAAGAAATAAAAATATTGACAGTTAATATAGAGCATATACCTTCAATTATTATGATATTTTGAAGTTATAAATGGAATAGACTCCATCATATTCCATATTTAATTAGTGGTGTCACAGGATAATATTTTATCATATATGTTCTGAGTCAGTGAATAAGATAAATTATTCAAGAACATAAAATTTTCTTGAAACTATAGTTTTTCATGTCATGTAAAGGTAGATAAACCATTTATTGGTATTATTTAATTTAAAATTATAATAATAAAATGAAAAAATCCCATATTAATGATCAATTTATACACCTGGTTAGGATAATATTCATAGTACACAACCTCGAGGATTGGTGGTTGTCTATAATTAAAATTCTATTAGGTTCTAACTTATCATCCATCTCTATACAAATTAAGATAATTCATCTTCCTCAAATTAGTGAATGGAAACTATTATATACTATGATAAAACATAAGAATAAAAATAAGAAAAATAATGTTTTATATGGATACATATTAAAATCTTGATAATGTCAGAAATTGATACAAATGTATCTGGAAATGTGGAGAGAACAAATTTGATACCAAATGGTGTTCCTATATTGGTATAATGATATCTAACTATAAAAGGGCTGAATTTTAGGTAGAAGTTATTCCATAAATCTATATACCACTCAGATATAAGTTTATTATATGATACTATATTATAATAAAATGAATATAATGAAAAATTTATAATGTATATGTAGCAGAAATATGTGTTTCAGAAATTAGAATACTCAACTATTAATAATATATATAGAATTGAAATTATATTGTCAGCAATTAAATTTTCATTAAATAAATCTATTGAACTAAAGTATAATAGTAACACAAGTGAGTCCAATATATTTTGTTAAAAAAATATATATTTTATTAACCTTTAAATATTGAAATGAATATTAACTACAAAAAAATACAATGTAAGAACTATTCACATTTAGACCAAAGTAGCAGGTTTCTTATAAATTGAACGATGATTTATAACTACTACTCCTCACTGTTACACAACTATAATGGATTATTTTTTATTACTAACATGTGAAACAAAATATATCTTTTTCACCAGAAAAGACTATTGAATAACCTTAGTAGTCATACTTTATCTTCTCCAACACTTAAGACCTCAACCATGAAGGTTAAAATAAAAAAATAGTGTTCATGTCCACAAAATCACTCAATATAAAAGAATAATACATATAAAATACTATCGCATTTGATCCTCGATCATGAAAGATAATATAATGATAAACATCAACAAGAATTAGTTAGTGCATTTGTAATAAACCCTCACACACAGATTCTCTAACACTAATATTTCTGATGGAAAACACAAGAAGCACTAAATGAAACATGAAATTTTTGACTTCAAATTTTTATGAAAAACGTCATCTATATTGGGTAAATTTCATCCTATTCCTAAAATATTTTGGTTCTATTTAATCATTTACACTATAACAATAAAATGGTGGGATTTTGAGATCTTCGAGGATGCGTGCAATTACATTTATTGTAGTATTCCATTGAAAAATTGGTATACATTCAAAAAATATCATCCTTCCATCTCAACATAGAACAAACCCATAATTCACTATTTTGTTTAAAATGACGTTTCAAAAAAAATATAAAGAGTTAATTAGCTAAAAAAAATGTTTTGGATAATAAATTTACAATCAAACATAAACTAAACCAACTCACATGAAGTTGAATTTAATAAATAAAAGAAGATTAATGTAAATTTTAAAAAGCAATGATATTTATAGTCAATGACTCAACATATGGTGGAGTTCATTCCTATGGAATATATAACAAGGATTCTACCCATTCATACAGTCAATTACACATGATAGTTCAATTTACTACATTTTCATTATCTTTTTACGTTTCAGATTTATAAAATTTAACATTTTCATTGATGTCTCTTGAATGAATTTCATATGGATGATATATATATATATATATTGATGTTACTTTTTGGATATTCTTTTTTCTTTGTGATTCATTGTTATTATATGTTTTTTGTAAGATCAATCCCCCATTATTTTTTATTCCGTCTTTTTGACAGTCATTTCCACTAGATTATTAGAGTTTTTCATAATGTATCACAATGGATGAACTACAATCCAAAATGGTGTTCAATGAGTGTTTAATATGAAAATATGTATTAAAATTGACACTTTATACACTCTCTTTTAGAAATAATAAGTTTAGTTCATTATCAATTTTTTATCCACTATCATTATTTATTTATCAATGATTAAGGGTATCTTTCACAATATTATTAATAATGTTCATTCCAATGGTTTTATACAAAATAATTCAACATATAATGAGATATTCTCATATAAAATAGAATCAAATGAAATTTCATTTACATTTCCACTATCAAATATAATCTCACCAACTTCATTTCTCCTATATTGTTTGAAAATGATTATGTCTAGAAACACTTAAAATATAATGCCTCCAATTGTTCAATATGTATACTTGAATGAATACTATTATTACAACAATCCTCATCAAAAGAAATATATTTATCTCGAATTCCCTGGTATTCCATTGAACAAGAACAATGAAAATATTCAATGGCCTAAATTACCATCTCAGACACTATCTGATAGATGATGAATAACTGTAATGAAATTTAATTTATATTATAATGACTTATGAAACCCATTTCTAAAATTAGATATAAACATGGGGTCATAATGTGATAAAATGGACAAAGGTTCTCCATGTAACAGTATTATCTCCTTTAGACACAGTTGAGAAATTTGATCTAAATATATTGTATATTGTATGGGAAATAAAATGTAAGTAATTAGTTATTTGATAAAAAATAACCCATATATAATTTTTACATTGAAAATTAATTATAAATCCTACCATGAAATCTATGTATATATTTTCCATTTTCAACTCCAGTATTGAAATTTTTTGAAGAGTTCCCTTTAGTAATTTTGACTCTACAACTTTATGGTATGATCTACAATATCTCAGTTCATTAAATCATTCCACTGACCCACCCAAAGGTCTCTGTACATCCTAGTGCTACCTAAATAAAAGGATAATTGATACCTAGGATCTTCACATAATAACACTTACCTCAATAAGTAATTATACAAAACACATAATTTTTTTCCAAATAGTAAAACACCTTATTCACAATAAAAATCTAGAATCTTACCCTGGTTAGCATATTCCACCATTTCCTATAATTGTTTATCCACCTATTTAGCTATATATATTATTTTATATAATTTTGACTGTACTAAAACATAATAAATTAGCGGATTTCCCTATATACACAACAATTAGGAAAAAGATCATCAAATCCCTAACCAAAGACTCATTTTATAAATGTGCTATGGTTTAAGTATAATTATTTTTTATACTCAAATAAACATCCACATTTTTCTAGGATGGTTATTAATAATTAAATATTAAATCATGATCAATAATATATATTTTATTGATATTATGTTCAATTATTTATGATTGAATATATATTTATATTTTTTATGATCAATATAAATTTCAAAAATTACCACCTGAAAGTGATTCCATCAAAATTTTAAATCAAAAACATTAATATATAGTTCCAATGAATGAATAGGATAATTTATCTCTTGAGTATTAAACTTACTTATAGCATAATAAATTACCTAATCATTCTATATTGGGGAACAACCCAGTCCTTCAAATTAAGCATCACTACATATAGTAAAGTCTCCATTTTTGGAAGGTAGAATAAAAAATGGATCATTCACAAAACAACTTTTCATTTCTTTAACAAATCATCACATTATATTGTCTTGATGAACGTAACTCCTTTTTTATTGAACATAGCCTATGGGATAAACAATTAATTACATTTTCAACAAACCACTAGTTATTACATGAAAACCTAAGAAAAAAAATATATGATATTTTTCTATCATGGAAATTATTTGACAAATTTTTTTTAGTAGGGTCTGCAATTTTTCTATCATTTGAAACAAAATACCTATGGAAATCAAATTTGGTAACACAAATGCAAAAATTTTAACTTTCCCATATTGATTAGTTTTGTATAAAATATTCCAAAAAGAACTTACGTTGTGTTCATGTAGAGACCCAAAACTTGACGTATATGGACATTACATTACTTTTGAGGAATAATTAATACATAATAAAAATAGACACACAAGGACCGTAATAGTTTAGTGTCTTTGGAAAGTCGGAATAAAATCTTCTAATCATGGTGAATGATCATCAACATCTCCCAATAAAGATCTTCCCCTTTTTTTTTTACCTAAAACCTTTATTTATATCTTGGGGAAAATAAAACATAAAAGGGGTGAGCTCAAATGCTCAGTAAGGGTAAGCGTGGATAAAATAAAACATAACATATGCATTTGAACTTAAAAACATGAACATAATGTTTAAACATCAAAATCTTGAGAAAAGACATAAAACATGGAAGTACATAAGGTATAGATCATGAAGAAACATAAACCATGATAAAATATCATAGAAATAAAAAATGTAATTGTGGCATCCATTAAGTACATGTAATGATTTCCATAGTAGCCAAGGCATTGTTTCCAAGACCATCTTAGTGGACAAAGTCTGTTTCTGAATCGAGTTCACGCCTTGTTCCAGTCCTGTAATACAGAACCAGATTAACTTACCATTCCAGACATGTCTATCTCATGAGATATAAATATTTACCCAATGCATTGGAGGGAGATATAGGTTCCACCCATATCATAATGAAATCATTCTTACTTGTGCCACAAAATAAACATACATCATTCATAAAAACCCAATAAATAAAATGGGTTTCATAAACATCATCCCATCATCACATAATCCATATAAAATAAATGGATATCATTTCATAATAATAAAATTGAAACCATGTAAATAATAGAGACATTATACTTGTAACATACTCATTTGAAATAATGTCATCTTAGATGAAAAATGGTTTTGATAAAACACTTGAAATTAATTCTTGAGGAAAATATCCTTTATTCTTCAAAATCATTTTCTTTTCACCAAATGCCATGAAATTTTAAAAGAATAGGATTTTTCTTAAAATAGTCATGAAATATTTTGGAGGATTCTTTATGAAAATAAGTCTTTATTAAACCATAATAATCCTTTCAAGTTGTATACATTAAAAAAACATTCTTCTCGTACTTTTGTCAGAAAAATCAAAAAGTACATTGTAGGGAAAATAAAAGAAAGATTCCTTCCATACCATAGGGTAAAAGTTAAAATGGGTAAAAAGGACATTAGAAATACATGAAAACACTTATAAAACATGGACATGGATGATTGGAATAACCCCAGTAAATACTTACGAATAAGAAATATCGGATAAAAATGATATTTGCAAAATTATCCCTTACCTTATGCCTGATATGCTTTGTATGTGTCCGAACCTCCTGTATAATGATTTAAATAAAGTTATTGACTTATTAAAAAATCATATTTATTATTTTATATCATATATGGTTCACCTAGGTATTTATATTACCCGTTCATTTGTCAATTCCATGTTAATGTAGTGTTTTGGGTAAAATTGTATCTTTTATCATACATGTTTGCACTTGTTGTTCTTGATATTATTATTACTTATATCATAATTTACTTACATCCAGAATGTAAAACATGATTTATATATCACATATATTCAGTATATATATATAATAGATAGATAAATTAAATGAAACACATCGTTCATGGAGACGGTAGGTCGTACGTACGCATGAACGCTGTTTTCCTTTCATTTTTTGACTTGAATGGAAGTATGTAGATGACCTAAATATATATAGATATATATATATATATACATAAATACAGTATCTTTATTATTTCATATATTTCATTATTATTCATTATATATATACATTATAATCATTCTTGAATGGTTTACATGGAGAATGAATCTCATCGCATCGTGGAGACGGTATTCCGTACGTATGCACGAGCGATGATATTGTTACCATGATCATGGAATTGTATTGGAGTGTATGTATACTATTTCATAATCAATATCACTTTACAATAATCATATATAGTTATTATTTACACTATTATAATAGTCCAAGTAAGGTGGTGGTGGAAAATAGATTACACCACGGCGTGGAGACGGTATTTCGTACGTACACACGTGCGGTGATTTTGTTTTCCGTAGTATGGATAGATTGTGAAATAGGGTTGTTTAATACTTATAATGACATATAATTATATGAGTGATACAGATTTTATTACTTAATAATCAAACAACTAAAGAATAATAAGTGGAAGAAGAAATAAAGTTGAACGAATCGGTAACGGACATTACCTCTTCTGTGAAGCGCCTCTTTGAGACCTCCTTTTAGGGCACTAAAATTGGTCTTTATAGAAGACCAGGACCTCTAGGATGTATCTAGGGAAGTGGAGAAGATAATTTGACAGGGGTTGGCCGATCTTGAAGGCTCAATGTGGTGTGAGGAAGAGAGGGAGGAGGTGCCCTTTTATAAGGGAGGAGACGGGCACCTTTAGAAATATAAGAAATATTAGTTTATATTAAATCCCAACCCCACATAAAAATTTCAAAAATGAATCATATCTGAAGATTATATGTGATTGGGTTGTAATCTCATCAACCAATAAAATTTAAACATGTCAAGAATGTAATTTAATCATTATCAACTTGATTTATCCTTATTTAATCAATTAAATTGTTTTTGGTAATAACATTCTAAATTTTAAATTATAACAACTAATTACTTATTTGTTTTGAATTGTCCATAATTGGATACTTTATCACATTTTATATTATATAAATTTAAATTTATAATTTTTAAATATTTTTGTGATTTTTAATCAATTTTATAATATGTTATTTTTATAAAATAACAATAGTGTCAATTTTGACACTATTCAATTATTTGAATTTAAATAAAATATATAAAGAGGATATGTTAGAACTAAAAGCTTTAATAGATTCATAAAATATCATATGTATCTATAAAATTAGTGGATAACATTAAATAGTTCATGTAATATTTATTTTATTACTTTTAAAACCATTTATTTGGTTTATCTCTTAATAAAATAATTACTACAACATTTTTGTATAATTTTTTAATATACTTATTTGTTTCATAAAAATTAAAAATAAAATCCTATGATAATGTTAAATCTATTAAATTTCACAATAATACTTTTACATGAAATTATCATCTTAAAATCACAATATTTAAATTGTTATATATATTATATTATAAAGGTGACAACTTTGGCGTCATTTAAAATAAAACAATATAATTGTCATAATCACCATAATAAGGATCCAAATGGTCAAAAAGTCTTCCCGTGGATGATTAGGGTGTATATATACAGTAATAATAAGTTTTGTAACGATTTTTGGGCCTTTTGATATGTACTACTATTTCAATAAAAACTATATTATTGATTTTTCACTAAATAAATAATTTCTGCATCATTAATGTATAAGATAATAAGGTAATTAAATAACACTTAAAATTACAAATAAATTACCATGACAAATAAAAACATTTTATCCTTCAAATTATTATTTATAACCGAATTTATATTCTGTATAAAATTATATTAAAATTACTGTAATTATTAAAGTTGGGTGAGAAATATTTCACTTTCCTTTAAATAAAATAAACTAAAGGTCTTAATCACCTCCATGTGGGTTCTAATGGATTCCCTTTCGACCCAAATATGACTTAGGACAAATTATAATCATCCAATTCTATTAAGACAAGTATTAGGATAATTTTAGAATATTATATTTACCCTTAATTACCCAATTTACCTTTTACTATGGTAAATAAAATTTACCTTTGTTACTATTCATGAAGCCCAAAAATAAAAAGTAGTATATTTATATAATTTGGACCCAATTATTCCAAGTATGGAATCCATTTTTCCAAATTCAATAACATAAGTTTCTGAAAATAAATTAAAATTAATCCCGTTGTCGAAAGAAAACGGGGTTTTGCTTAAAATATTAGAAAAGATTGAATTTATTTAACCTACGAATTCAATGTAAAATCAAGGATAATGACATAAATTATATTAAATGTTAAAAATATATTCTATTTAAACTTTAAAACCATTAAATATTATAATTTAACCACATAAGTTATTACGATGAAAAAAGTTGTTTTTAATTAAAATATACCGTGTTTTTACTATTCATAAAAATATGCAAGTTATCAGAATAGTATGAAAATTTTATCCAAGGTAAAATTTTATATCCTGATTCCAAATAATAATATTATTTTGTAAAATTGAACTTATAAACATGTCAAAAACTAGATGTAAAGTGGGTGCACCATCAAAAGGCGGCCAAACTGCATTTTTTTCAAAATAGTTATTTTACCCGAAAAGTTTATTTTGTTCTTATACCATGTTCTAGAAAATGTGTAAGATGAATAATAATGTTATAAAATTAAAAATTTATTTAATACTATTCATAACGTCTAGTTCATAATAATATTATAATAATATATCGTTGTTTAGTTAAACCCGATATTGCGTACAACACACGCTACCGTGGAAGGTCACGATTGTGTGTAATTCCAGCCAAGTCAGGGTTGCGTGTTGTGCAAGAATCCTTTATTATTTCTTATAATATAATCCAACCATATTTCATTTATACATTGAATATATATATATATATACACTCAATGTTGCGTAGAATGACTATTATAAAACGAATTTGAAATTGTGTGTAACACAATCTAAGAAAAGTGCTGCGTATACTTCAAGATAATACAGTGTGGAATATAGCACAATATAATCTTGTTGTAGAATAAAACACATGAAATCATGTAAATTAAAAAGGCTAATTATCAAGAAATATCGGGTTGTTACATTCTACCCCCCTTAAAATGAATTTCTCCCTCAAAATTCGTCGGGGTTATACATGGTTTTCTACTTGAAGGTTTTTAAATTTCAACACACATCGTAAAATGAAATACCAAAACATAACTTTAAAAACTAAAGTATGATATGTAACGGTTAACAAAATTAACTAATCACTGGGTTTCCACATAGGAGAATATAGGTGAAAATATGGATATGGAAGAAAAATCTAACCATCATGTTCCGATTGAGAGTGGTAGAGGACATGGCTATAAAAAATCCAACAATCATAAAGCCATAAATTTGTGATGATCTAAGGTACCATCTGATTTAGCAGATATAACAGCACGAGGAAAACATTTTTGGTTTTCAATATCATTTCCCTAAAGTTGAAAATTTTGAATTGGAAGAAATAATTGCTTGATTTTGGTATAATCTCACTGTTGTTCGTGCTTTGAACAATTTTCCACTTCATCTCTTAAAGAAATGAAGTTTAATTTGTTATTCGTGAAGTGTTAACAAATCATGTGATATAATGATGGGTCATTCCATCTATTTCAAAAAAAAAATGTTAGAAAAAGTTATCAAATATACATAATTCCACCTATGGTGAGGTTAATCATATACGATTCCAAAAATGAACTTATACGACATATATCATACCTCTTAACAAAATAAAACTAGTTTCTACTAAACAGGGACTTCATGTAGGCCAGCGGTATACAATAATAGCCATTCTCACTTCCTTTGTGGGTTCGATTCCCAGAGCCTTGTCTGACGCGATGGGTTGTCGCCCGTCCTGCAGGTTTTCATTTTTCTAAAACTACATTACTATAACATCTCATCAATAATATAGAAAAATGTTCTATCCTTAAACAATACTAACTTATGTCCAACATAATCCATTCCAATCATTAGGCTTATCTAAAATACTTCGGTCCAAGCTCATAGTATAAAGAAAATGATTACTTGAAATGTCACATAACAATCACGTGAATTCCATCATTTATCCCCAATATATCATAAGATATATCTTGTTGGTCAAATTAAAAACATGTGAATGCCTTAATCATGGTTTCTCTTGATTAATGAATACCCATTGAACCATAATGAAAACATGAATTTAGTTAAATTTTAACACCATCCACATACCAAAATCCGAGAAATTCTATATACTCAAACCATTATATCACTTAGTCCTTATATCATTCATGAGCTCATGAATACAATCAAACATCTTATTATCTTCTTATCCTTTCATTATGCGCATATCATCTACTTTTCAAAAATATCTGAATAACCTTTCATGGTTACTAGTACCATTCAACATATAATTTCAAATAATATAGGAAAAACAATAGTGCAACAATCCTTAGATGATTCTTTATTACATAGTACAATACATTATTCTTTATAAATATACAATCATTCCACTAACTTCTTAAACCACTGACTGAGCTTCATCATTTCATTTATCTCATATTTCATATGTAGTCTCTTCATCATCATCTACATAAATACTACTCATATGACAATGCTGATTCTTTTCATGAGATTTTCCCTTAGGGCATTGGTTTTCATAATGCCCATACATTCCACATTTAAAATATCTAATCATTGTTGATGTCGTAGAAATACCATTATCCTTGTCCATGGTGTTAACTGAACCTTTTCATTTGCACTTATTGGATTTGTGTCCTTTTTTCCACACCCAAAGCAACTTCCAGTTCCTTTGAAACATTTCCCTAATGCCTCTTCAAACATGATTTACATGAGGGAAATTGAACTTTCTTTCCTCTATGATCATCATGAAACTCAATATTTATATTATTATCTGAGTCGGGAAACATACCAAAGTTGAGATTATTGATCATATTATGAGATTTCTGATTAGGCATAATAATGATGTTTGGACTTCCAAATCCTATTTCATTTGTTTTATCCTTATCAATATCATTCCATTGTCCGTCATATCCTCCATTATCGTGAATCTTCCTGTTTCCAGCGATTTTCTAAAACCCAAAAAGAAGAGTGTGAGAGGAAAAAAACATGATAGGGAAAACAACATAGTAAAGGGGGAGTACCCTCAATATCTAACATCTTAAGATAAATTCTAAGATCGTTACCGTAGTTCTAGGACTATATCCTATACGTATAATTATCCTTAGGGACATTCCTAGACATACCTTAGAAATATCTCTAGGGATCTCACTAATGTTTTCACATCCTAGTTTCCAAAGGTTAACTAAACAATTAGTCTAATTCCAACAGTACAGACCCAAAACATGACGTAAATAGACAATACATTACTTTTGAGGAATAATTAATACATAACAAAAACAGACACAGAAGGACCGTAATAGTTTAGTGTCTTTGGAAACTCAGAATAAAATCTGTTAATCGTGGTGAAATATCTTCAACAACTCCCAATAAAGATCTTCCCCTTTTTTATTACATAAAACCTTTCTTTATATCCTGTGGAAAAGAAAACATAAAAGGGGTGATCTCAATTTATTAATAATGGTAAGCATGGATAAAATAAAACATACCATATACATTTGGACTTAAAAACATGAACATAATGTCTAAACATCAAAATCTTGTGCAACGACATAAAACATGGATGTACATAAGGCATAGATCATGAAGAAACATAAAACATGACAAAATAGCATGGGAATAAAACATGTAATTGTGACATCCATTAAGCACATGTAATTTTTTCCATAGTAGCCAAGGCATTTCTGCCAAGACCATCTTAGTGGACAAAGTCCCTTTCTGAATCGAGTTCACTCCTCGTTCCAGTCCTGTAATACTGAACCAGACTAACTTACCATTCTATCCATGTCGATATCATGAGATATAAATCATTACCGAATGCATTGGAGGGAGATATAGATCCAACCCCTCTCATAATCAAATCATTTTACTTGTGCCACAAAATAAACATACATCATTCATAAAAACCCAATAAATAAAATGGGATTCATAAACATCATCCCATCATCACATAATCCATATAAAATAAATGTAAATCCTTTCATAATAAGAAAATTGAAACCATGTAAATCATAGAGACATTATACTTGAAACATACACATATGAAATAATGTTATCTTAGATGAGAAATGGTTTTGATAAAACACTTGATATGAATTATTGAGGAAAATATCCTTTCTTCTTCAAAAGCATTTTCTATTCCAAAATTCCATGCAATTTTAAAATAATAGGATTTGATTAAAATAGTCATGAAATATTTTGAAGTAATATTCATGAAAACAAGGCTTTATAAAACTGTAAAAATCCTTTCAAGACATATACGTTAAAAAAACATTCTTCTTGTACTTTTGTCGGAATAGTCAAAAAATACCATGTAGGGTAAATAAAAGAAAGATTTCTTCCATACCATGGGGTAAAAGATAAAATGGGGAAAAAGGACATTAAACATACATGAAAACACTTTTATAAAACATGGACATGGATGATTGCAATAAACATAGTAAATACTTACGAATAAGCAATCTCGGATAAAAAATAGATTTTCAAAATTATCCCTTACCTTATGTCCGATATGCTTCGTATGTGTCCGAACCTCCTATATAGTGATTTAAATAAATTTATTGACTTATTAAAGAATCATATTCATTGTTTTATATCATATATGTTTCACCTAGGTATTTATATTACCCGTTCATTTGTTAATTCCATGTTAAAGTAGTGTTTTGGGTAATATTGTTTCTTTTATCGTACGTGTTTGGACTTGTTGTTCTTGATATTGTTATTACTTATATCATGATTTACATACTTCTAGAATGTATAACATGATTTATATATCATATATATTCAGTATATATATATAATAGATAGATAAATTAAATGAAACACACCGTTTGTGGAGACAGTAGGCCGTACGTATGCATGAACGCTGTTTTCCTTTCTTTTTTGACTTGAATGGATGTAAGTAGATGAAATATATATAAATGTATACATAAATACAGTAGCTTCATTATGTCATATATTTAATTATTATTCATTATATATATACTTTATAGTCATTATTGAATGGTTAACATGGATAATGAATCTCATCGCGTCTCAGAGACGACATTCTGTACATACACACGAGCGATAATATCATTCCCATGATCATTGAATTGTATTGGAGTGTGTGTATACTATTTCAGAATCAATATCACATTTCAATAATCATATATAGTTATTATTTACACCATTATACCCATCCAAGTAAGGTGGTGGTGGAAAATAGATTACACCACAGCGTGGAGATGGTATTCCGTACGTACGCACGCGCGGTGATTTTGTTTTCCATAGGATGGTTAGATGGTGAAATAGGGTTTTTTCATACTTATAATAATATATCAATATATTAGTGATACATATTATATTACTTCATAATGAAACAACTAAATAAGAAGAAGTGGAAGAAGAAATAATGTAGATAGAATCGGTAACAGACATTACCGCTTCTTTGAAGCGCCTCTTTGAGACCTCCTTTTAGGGAATTAAATTGGTCTTTTAAGAAGACCAGAACCTCTAGGATGTATCTAGGGAAGTGGAGAATGGAATTTGGCAGGGGTTGGCCGAGCTTGAAAGCTCAATGTGGTGTGAGGAAGAGAGGGAGTAGATGCCCTTTTATAAGGGAGGAGAGGGGAACCTTAGGAAATATAAGAAATATTAGTTTATATTAAATCCCAAACGTAGTTAAAATCTTCCAAAATGACTCATATCTGAATATTAAATGAGATAGGGTAGTAATATACTCATCCAATAAAATTTAGATATGTTAGGAATTTATTTTAAACATTATCAACTTGATTTATCCTTATTTAATCAATTTAATTTTATTTGTGGTAATAACATTCTAAATTTTGAATTATAACAAATAATTACTTATTTGTTGTGAATTTTCCATAATTGGTTAATTTATAATATTTTAGACCATATAAATGTAAATTTATAATTTTTAAATATTTTTTGTGATTTTTAAAAATTTCATAATATGTTATTTTTATAAAATAACAATAGTGTCAATTTTGACACTATTAATTTATTTTAATTTAAATAAACTATATACATAAGATATGTTCTAAATAAAAGATTTAAAAGATTCATAAAAGGTCATATGTATCTAGAAAATTAGTGGATCGCATTAAATAGGTCATATAATATTTATTTTATTATTTTTAAAAACATTTATTTGGTTTATATCTTAATAAAATAATTACTGCAATATTTTTGTATAATTATTTAATATACTTATTTTTTGCATAAAAAATAAAAATAAAATCCTTTGATGAATATTTATATATTAACTTTCAAAATAATACTTTTACTCGAATTTATATTCTTAAAATCACAGTATTTAAGTTGTTATATTTATTAAATTATGAAGGTGACAACTTTGGCATCATTTAAAATAAAATAATATAAGTGTCATAATCGACATAATAAGAATACAAATGGTCAAAAATTCGGCCAGTGGGTGGTTAGGGTTTATATATATACTAGTAATAAATTTTGGGTAGATTTTTGGGTCATTTAATATGTATTGTGTTTTCAATAAGAACTATATTATTGATTTTTTACTAAATAAATAATTTATGCATCATTAATGTATAAGATAATATGGTAATTAAATAACTCTTAAGAATTACAAATAAATTACCATGACAAAGAAAAACATATTATCTATCAAATTAGTTTTTATAACCGAATTTATATTCTTTATAAACATATATTAAAAATACATTAATTATTAAAGTTGAGTGAGACATATTTCAATTTCCTTTAAATAAAATAAACTAAAGGTATTAATCACCTCCAAGTGGGTTCTAATGGATTCCATTTAGACCCAAATAAGACTTAGGACAAATTATAATCATCCAATTGTATTAATACATGTAATAGGATAATTTTATAACATTATATTTATCCTTAATTACACAATTTACCTTTTACTGTGGTAAATAAAATTTACCGTTGTAACTCTTCATAAAGCCCAAAAATAAAAATTAGTCTATTAATATAAATTTGACCCAATGATTCAAAATATGGAATCCATTTTTTCAAATTCAACACACAGAAGTTGCAGAAATTAAATTAAAATTAATCTCGTTGTCGAAAGAAAACGGGTTTTTGTTGAAAATATTGCAAAAGATTGAATTTATTTAATATACGAATTCAATGTAAAATCAAGGCTAATGACATAAATTATATTAAATTGTTAAAATATATTGTATTTATAATTTAAAACAATTCAATATTAAAATTTAACCACATAAGTTATTACGATGAAAAAAGTTGTTTTCAATTAAAATACAGCATGTTTTTACTATTCATTAAAATATGAAAGTTATCAAAATAATATGAAAAATTTATCCAAGGTAAAATTTTATATCCTGATTCCAAATAATAATTTTATTTTGTAAAATTGAACTTATAAACCTTTCAAGAACTATATTTAATGTGGATGCACCATCAAAAGGCGGCAAAACTGCATTTTTGGAAAAATACTTATTTTTCCCTAAAAATTTATTTTGTTCTTATAAAATGTTCTAGAAAATGTGTAATATGAATAATAATGTTATAAAATTTAAAATTTAGTTAATACTATTAATAAATTATATTTCATAATAATATTATAATAAAATATCGTTGTTTAGTAAAACCTGGTATTGCGTACAACACACGTTATTGAGGAAGGTCGTGATTGCAAGTAATGCAAGCCAAGTCAGAGTTTCATGTTGTGAAAGAATCCTTTATTATTTTGTATAATAGAATCCAACAATATTTCATTTATACATTGAATATAAATATATATACACTCAATGTTGCGTAGAATGACTATTATAAAATGAACTTGAAATTGTGTGTAACACAATCTAAGAATAGTGTTGTGTATACTTCAAGCTAATACAATGTGGCGTATAGCACAAGATAATATTGTTGTAGCATAAAACACATGACATCAAATAAATTAAAAAGAATACATATCAAAAAATATCAGGTTGTTACAGTTCATGTTCATATTAACTTTTAGATTATAAAAAAATGTCATCAATAAACACAATCAAGGAAGATTCTAAGAACTCATGAAAAATTAAATTCATGAGCTATATAAATACAAAAATTACATTAGATAAGTAAAATATAAAACCTCAAAAATCACATTTCTATATGTATTCCAAAACATATCCTTCATAATGACTACATCATTCACAATCATGTGATGGTGCACTAGATTTTGGTTAACCATCAAAAAATATCGTGCTACCTAGAGACGATAAAAAAGGTAATCTATATGTGAAAATGATACTTTTTATTAACAGTGATGTTATTAAAATGATATATAATATATAAATAGTATCATTGAACCATATTTTTTATAACAAATAGGAAAATATCACCCCATGATGATGTGCTTGGTCATCTGAATCCATTATATAATACATCTCTTAATTGAAGTTTAAATTTTAAAAACTCGACATAAACCATTGGATAAGGGTATTAAAAATAGGATTGGCATAAAATAATAAATAAATATTAAAATGAAACCCTCGATTAGAAAAAAAAACTACTAAATTGTCCAGAATAACTTCAATAAATTCATTTACAACTAGAACATCATTGATTATTACTGTTTATATATTTTCAAAAATATTTTCTAGGTATCGTTGCCTACCATATATATTCAATGTATACGCTTCTTGGAATGTTTTCATTGGCATGAAATCTTTAAAAAGTATTTCATAGAACTACAATCTTTTTTAGCGTGATGAAATGAAATCTTATCCACACAGACAATGCTATCAAAATCTAATGAGGTCAATTCAACATGATTTACAGGAAACACCATTACATTGATTACAATAAGAATATTCTTATAAATATTATTTTTTTATAATTTCACCAGGTATTTTCCCAAAAAGTTCCACCTTATTATCCTTATGTGGTATTGTTAATTTCAAAAAACAATTAATTAGAAATGAAATAATGTGAAGATCTAGTTCCAAACAACGTATTGTAATATATATAATACAAAAGTAACATACATTTATTTTCCTAATTTTGAAGATTTCCATCCTGTGAAACTATATTTGTATATGCATTAACATCATGGCCAAACTCATTAAAAATACAAAATCATACAATTTAATGACCATCATTTACACCATACTTTGATTATTTAATAATACTTTCCTTGCATTATATTTTTGTATGACCAAATGTTCCACATTTTTAAAACTTCCAAGACTTCATAGGACATTCCCTCAAGTGTTGTTTACCACACATACCATAATATGGGAACTTAATTTTATAACATAAAAATATTTTCTTATTTTATGTTTCCCCATAACCTTCCATCATTACTAATATATAGTTTCATCATTATATGGAAAACATGAGATATTAGACGCCATCTCAAAATTTTCAACAGAAATAACAACTTTCTCATAGATATTTAATTCCATGGTGAAATATATTTGTAGTCATGGATTAAATCCTATGTAAAACCAATTAATCTATCTATTCATATCTTGAATAAAATTTGATACATACTTGGACCAACTTCGAATTTTTCTTCATATTATGATACATAATCATAATTTCTTTTCCTGAATTCTAGGAATTGTCTTTCAATATCGAGTTGAACATAATTTTGAAAACATCTCTCAAGGAAATTATCATTACATATTTCATATTCCACAAAATGAAGATCATATCTTTAAATAGTATCAATAACCAAATACCCTGATAGATAATTGTCACCTTCAACTTGATAAAGGACATGAGTTATATTTTGATGTTCAATAAATTTTATGACATCAAATATCATATCTAGATCATATATGCATCTTTTGGTTACCACATGGTTTGATGATCCAAATAAATATAGGGACGTTGCCACATAAAATTCTACACTATATTCATGTTCCTTCATGGTAGACCAGGTTCCTCTCTGGCATTGATACCACTATCATTTATAGACAATGTAAATGTGGAAATCACTATAAGAAACTTTTCTATTATGATTCCAACAATATCAAGATGCTGATTTAGAATTATATTTTCTTCTTGGTTCAATCCCACGATATATTCCCTCATTTCTCTTTAGAATACATTCTGAAAAGATAATTTTTGGATAATTGAACATATAAATCTTAAAATTTTATTTCATTTTATCTTTTCCTTACGGTAAGATGATTCAAGGTCATGGTGTTATTATTAACGTAACCTATAATGTTATATAAATTGACCATTGATATGAACTATAAGGACCCAAACCTAAACATTACATGTTCTTTAGTTTTAGTAAATAATGTATAATATTTGACTATGAGGATCATTTCAGATTTATAGTTTTAGATAAATAGACCATAACTCATATATTATGAAAACACATAATAAAAAGTGGTATATTTTAATTAGTACCAATTATTCCAAGAATAAAATCCTAAAAAAATGTTTAACATTAATGAACGTATTAATAATATTCATCACAACCTCTTCATTTACCTTACACATTCATAAATTATATGAAAAAACATTTTTAAATAATGGTATAACAAAGAAATTATAATTATGTACAAAATATAATAAAATATTTATTCTAGGGAAAAATATGATAACCCATTAAAAATATTTTCATGAAAACATAATATTTTACCCGTAATTTCAAATATAATTCCTTTAAAAATAAAAATTATTTATCCTTTAAAAAAATGATTCCCATGAAAAATAATTATAGTGTATTGAAATTTCATGTATGTACCTTGGGACACTATCTCATAGAACCCATAAATAACCATTAAAACACCCGTAAAAATTGGAATAACCATATTCAAAATTTCTAATATAATTATCTTGAGATAATTGTCATTACTCAATACAAAATAGTGATACCAAGGTAAACCAAACATTAAATATAACGGGATCACCCAATGCAACGTGGGTGCAGCCAACATATATATTGTCGAAGAACTATAACATGAATAAAACATTTCATCATTTGAAAAACTCTTTTAAAACCATATGAAAATCATCTTCACATATCAAAATAACATTCTATTTCAAATAACATTTATAATACCAAAATAACTATAAAAATGAATCTAGTTTTTTATTTAAGAAAAAATGTAATCATCTAAATGGATATTCAAATGAAATAACTGTCATGATGACATTGAAAATCATTGCCATTGTTCCATTTAAAACACAATACAAAAATCCTTTGGAAAAAATGGATATAAATTAATAGAGGCATCAAATAGAATTTATAAATATTTTATTTCTTTTTAAGAAAAATTAAAAATATAATTTAAGAAAATGGAAATGGAAGAGAATATAAATTTGAGTTAAAACACTAAAATGGGATTTATTTAGAAGAAAAGTCTGTTTTCAATTTTAAAATAGTTAAATCATATGACCCATGAAACAATAACAATACAAAATTGAATACCATGAGAATAGATAAATTAATTATATAACATGTAAAATGGGATATATATAAACCTAATAAAATAATATCGGTGTATAACATCTACACGTGCCTAAATTAATGGAAATTGAGACGACATCCTTTACCATGAGTCTGACTTGTAACATATGTCTTTATCGTCCTAAACAATAAACATATGTTAATTGTTTACTTACTGACGAAATTTTTTTAATATTCATGTTAAAATACATGCACTTTTTGACCGGTTACATATAATTAGTTAATCAATTATGTTTATGTTGTATGTTTGGGACATATTCGGCTTATGTGTCAAAAATGACTTTTATTGGTGGACTATGGTCAAAGAGTTCATTATTTTAAAATATATTGAATAATATTCACGTAATAAACAAAATATTTATTCATAAATTTTAATTTTAAGATCAATTATGAAATGTGGTTATGAAAAATGAACCCCTGTTTGGATTGTGGAGATGGAAGGCCATGAGTACCAATTAGTAACATTTCAATTTTTCAGTGATCGTTATGGAAACAAGGTAAATAAAAGTAATCATTATTGAATTATAATAATATCAGAAATAGAATGTTATTTAATTTCATATAAAAGTATATAACAATATTTAATTGTGGTGGTGAAAAAAGGAATCAAATCGCTTTAAGGAGGTGATAATCCACCCATCTAAAAAAGATTTTATAAATTTTTTCAGTGTGTGACAATGCAAAAAAAATATTATATTAAAATAATTATAAGTATGTCATTAAAAAAATATTTCATTTATATGACATATATTTATTGTTTTTACCCTTATTACCTTCCATGTTGGGCATTAGTGAAAAATGAATCATATCACATTGTGAGGGGGTAGTCCACCATAGACACATGTGATATTATTATACCCCTTGTTGAATGTAAATTAAAAGGATATATAAGTTATAATGACTAAATAGGTATAATGTTCTTATTAATATCATATATAAACTTTATATACATCATTATAACCATCTGTGAGAGGTGGTAATGAAAAAACAGATGACATCATTTCATGAGGCGGTAATCCCCTGTACTCATGAATGAAAATATCATAATCCTTTCATTAAATGTGTGTGCAGTTCTAGGTTATACCATTAAAATAAATTCATCTTATTATATTTAATATACAGATGTTATTATATCATCATGGAATAATAATAATTGAAGATGGTGGATACATAAGTAAAATTAATATTCTCATAGAAGAAGCTCTGCACTACTTCAGGTATCCTCCCAAGAATCTACTAAAACCATGAAAGGATAGATTTTATTTAAAATTATGGATTCTTTGGAATGTTGAGGGAATATGGTAATTTATTTGGTTAGGTCTTTTTCACAACACGTCCTAGTGGGGCCCGCGCCATGACTCCCCATGCCCGCCTCCAATAGGCTTGGGGTGGTGACTAGCACCGAGTAGGTGTATTACTAGCATGGGAGGCATTGCCTGATTACATGTACACATGCACACATCTCCATGCCCACCGTGATGAAATGTAAAAAAACACTAGGGAACAAAATTCATGCATACAACTTAACCCAACCAACATAGTATGATAGAATGTAAATTACTAACTGTAAACTAGGACAGAATACATTCCCACAAAAAACAATAGTCTGAAAATTACAATGTCCAAATTGTAAACACAAAGAGGTACTGGGACTATTTCTCAAAGTCATAGGAACACCACGCCCTGTGGGGAGCTCAGGAGGTTCGGTAATATCCTGGTCCGCATTGGAATATGTCAAAAGACTTCTTGACTATACAAGACACGACATGTTCGGGAAAAGCCCATGCATGTGTGAGTATAACAATACTCAGTAGAGGACCCCAAAAAACAAAAAGCAATACACAAAGGAAAGGCCCAGTCTCCTCTAAAAAGTATATGTCTACTGAATATATAATTGGAGAACACAATCTAGATATTCTATGATACCATACCCATAGTCTTGGTACAAGTCACAGAATAGAATACCCCTGCTAGGGATTCGGTTCGAATATTTCATGAAGCACTCATCCTAGAGAACATACTCCATGAGTTTGATATCTATGATGATTTCCATCCGAGAAATACATTTCATTGTCAAAAGCCACAAGAGATAGATACACTTATTATGGGAGAACATACTCTTGAGTGATGAAAGATCATGATACATAGATGGGGATCACTACCAAGGCCTTGGAAGATAGCGCGACTCATCTGGATTCACCTGCTAGGTAGAGGATCAGCACCCTATAGAAGTGGTCACATCGATACCTTACTTTACCATGGGTCATTAATTGATATAGGATCTCGCTTTGGGCTACTTGGACGGATATCTGACTCAGTCTCATAATGTCCCGCTGAAAGGATCATATTCCAATAGTATGAATCAATACATATCCTTTATTGTAATGAGAAGAGGGGGATGTAACCCAAAAGAAACATGTCCTTGATACAGTAGATGAGATGATCAATACATGTACTAAAATGTACACTGCGTGTAGATAGGTCACACGCTAGGTCTTCTGACCACATGTACTGCTTGTGTACAATGGCCTGTTTCATAAGGCTTGTTGTGTGAAATGAAACTTCACGACATATAGAAAGGATCACATGTTGTGTCAAAGTACCCAGATTCTGCTCAGTGTACATTGGACATGTGCCCGTACATGGCCTCAAACCATGAATGCCAACCCGTGTAATCAGTACACAGGATGTCCCACATTACTGGCCTTTCCTGGTCATGTGGTGAAGGACATAGCTGTGTACTCCACCGTGTGACCTTGTATCCTCTGGATAAACATTGAGCCCCGCGTAGTCACCTCTATCATGTTGCGTAGAGTCTGCACGCTGTGTTATGAAGCTGTTTAGTTATTCTCGTGTGTCTGTACCTTCCAGATTACATCCCTAGTTTCCGGGAAGGTTCAACAGGCAGTGTGACTATGGTCACACAACATATGATACCTTTATGACACCAAAAACCCTAGCTATCGATGCTGATACCACATGGTGTGTTCATCAGGATACACACTGTGGATTGAGGATATTTCTAGAATCGACACCTCTCGCCAGCGCTCCTCCTGTGATGATTCAATCTTTCTTCCAATGATCTTTTTTCCATGAAACACCAGGTTCTAGGTTTCCCTGACATCCTGAAGTCATCTCCCTTATTTTCGGGCCTTAGATTGGCCCCGAAAATGCACATCGATCATCCTTCACGAATAGTGATTGAAAAACGGTCTCTCCTGATCTGAGTCAATTTGTCGTCATCCATTTTCATCGCACCTCTGTTGATTCATTGCAATGTTTGGTCTTGAGTTTTAGATAGTTTTGATGAAAAAAAAAGCACAATAATATGTTGTTCGTCCCCCCGTGAATAATGTGAATTAATAATAGGGGGACGAAATCCAAAAGCAAATCGAGGAACGGACCTCCGCCATCATTCTTCGTAGAATTTATCTTCTCTCGTTAGTAGGATCAATCAGAGAATAATCAAACAATTATCGTTATTTAATCAACCAAATAACCCCCCCATACAAGAACGTACAAATCTGATGATCAACTTGTTCATGAGTTGATCCGTGATCCTCATTTAATCCTAGAATGAGGAAGAATAATTGAAATAACAACCCGTACCTCAAGAAGGGATCGCATGCTGACGAAGGGGTCATGCTTCTGTCATCATTGAGATCCTTCAACTTTTTTGGCACAATGATTCGTAGTTTTTATTTGTCGTCGTTCATCACCGAGAGTTTTCTCCAAAGCTCCATAGATTCTGTAGGGTTTTTCTCCACCTTTCAACAAATGAGAATCTTTTGATTAACTCATTAATTTTAGGGAATGTGTTTTAGGGTTATTTTACACTAAGTCGTTATCGTTACACTGTGACCTTAATGCTTCAGTGGTGCTGTTTCATGTTGATTATGGCATGGAATTAATTATTGAAATAGTTTCCCCATCATTGTGTTGTAGCTAATGTTTTCTAAAATAAAAGAATCTTTGTAATTTTTCTTATTTTACTAAAAAACATCAAAAAATTAACTTTCTTCTCGACCCGCGACAGTTGAGGATAGAATCATTCTTAGGTAAATTCATTGTCCCAGACACAAAGGTGACCTCTGATTTTTAATCCTTTCATCCATTCGGAAACTGTTGCAATTGCTCACATATGCCGACTCATTAAACATATAAACAATTCAATCCACCATTCCAGAATCACTAGGCCTCAGAATGATGTGACTTCATTGTTACTGGTCTAATAATAATTCCATATAATTTTATTTTTAATAAAATAATACACATAAAATCAAAGACATTACATTCTCCCACCACAGAGCATTATGTCCTTGAAAAGAGGAAACAAGGATACTCAAATGATGTGGGTACGAGGCACAAATCTGAGCCTCCCGCTCCCACATCATCTCTTAAAGATTACGGTGATGCCACCGAACACGCACCATGGGAATTAATCACCCATGAAGGATCTTCTCCTACCGATCCTCTATCACCACTGGGTACTCAGCAAAGGTCACTCCGTTCTCAATGTTCATCTCACCCTAGTTAATGACATAAAATAGGTCATGCATGTACCTCCCCACCTGTGGCACCTAGAAGACATCGAGTACCTGATGCAACTATGGAAGTAGAGATAGGTGGTACACTACCTCTCCAACATTACACTGTATTAAGAAAGGTCTGATGAACCTCATAGATGGCTTGCTGCCTCGGCCAAATCTCGGCAATCCTCATCGAGGTGAGACTCGAAGGAAGATGTGGTCGACCTCCATGAACTCCAGAGGTCTCCTTAATCTGTCACCATAAGACTTCTACTAGCTCTGTGCAGTCTTCATCCATTCCGGGATGATATACACCTTCTCGGTGGTGACTCACACCAACTCTGGACCCATGAGTGCTGACTCCACAGGGTCTATCCAGCAAAGCGGTGACCAACAGGGACACCCATATAAATCCTTGAATGGTGCCATTTCAATGGTGGAGTGGTAGATGTTATTGTACGAAAACTCCACCAGTGGTAGGTTGTTCTCCCTACTGCGACCAATGACCAAGATACAGGCTCACAACATATCCCCCAAAACCTTAATGGTCCTCCCCAGCTGTCCATTAGTCTGGGGATGGAATGTCGTGCTCAAGCGTAGCTGAGTCCCAATAACCCACTGCAATCCCTTCCACAACCAAGAAATGAATTTGGTTTCTAGATCTGAGACTATTGTAAATGGGACACCGTGAAACCAAATATCTCCTTCACGTTGAGGCGTCCCAAGCACTCTGCAGAACTCTGCTCCCTGATAACTATGGAGTTGGCCGACTTGGCCAGTCGGTCAACGATCACCGAGATGGAATCATGCCCCGTGGACATCTGTGGTAAGAATGTCACTAATTATATCAATATTTCATCCCACTTCCACTCTGGAACATCCAGGGGTGAGCAAATCCTACAGGAACCAAGTGCTCAGCCTTCACCTACTGGCATGTAAGGCATCGAGAAACGAACTCTGCTATTGCCTTCTTCATGCCTGACCACTATAACTGTCATCAGAGATCTGGGTTCATCTTTTCCACTTCTAGATGTACAGCCGGGGTGGATGTATGGATCTTCCTCAAGACCCCTTCCTACAATTCTACTAGAACAATAGTGCATCCACGGAAAAGAAGTTTGTGCTCCCCACCTTGCGAATATCCATCATGTGCAAGTCTTGTGGATAACTGATCACTTAAAGCCTCACAGTCGACATCCCCATCATGTGCCTACCTACCTCATTGTAATAGTGGAGGGGTGATAACCATCTAATTCCAGTAAGCAACATCCTCTCCATCGATGAATGGTAACTGCAATGTGGCTAACTTCTCTGTCACCTCACTCAACATCTGTGAGTTCGACCTTATGCTAAGAGAATCTACCATGTTGTTCCCCTTCACCGAAGTAAATATGATCTAGAAACCATAATCATGAAAGAACACTAGACAATGCCTCTACCTCAGATTCAGATTCTTATATGAGAAGATGTACTTGAGGCTCTTATAGTCAGAGTAGATGTTGAGCCACTCACCCATAAGTTAGGGTCGCCAAATCATTAACATGAAGACTACCACTACCTACTCGAGATCATGTGTCACATAGTTCTTCTCATGTGGAATAAGCTGGTGTGAACCATAAGCAATCACAGCCTGTCTCTGTATCAAGACACAGCCAAGCCCAGTCCCTGATGCATCGCAGAAAACTATGTACTCGACACCCTCCTCCGGTAATCTCATGATTGGTGAGCTCATAAAACACTATCTCAAACTCTCAAAAGACTGCTGGCACTTCTCTTTCCATATGAAGGGTTTCCCCTTTCTGGTTAAGGGTATCATCGGGGTTGATACTTGGGAGAAATCAGGGATGAACCTTTTGTAATATTCTACCAATCCAAGGAAGCTCCACACCTCCGTCACGCTCCGAGGTGGCTCCAATTCTAGCACATCATCCACCGTGGCTGGGTCTATAGCTACACCATATTCTGAGATGACATGCCCTAGAATGTGGACTTCCTAAATCCAAAACTGAAACATTGAGAGCTTCCCATAAATCTGGTATTCTCATAGTACGTCTTGAACCATTCTCAGGTGTCTCGTGTGCTCCTCCTCTGACGGAAAGTACACAAGAATGTCATCAATGAAGACCAATATAATCTGGTCTAATTAATTATGGAAAATCTGGTTCATCAGTCCCATGAACAATGCGGAAAAGTGTGTCACACCAAAAGGCATCACCAAGTACTCATATTGACCGTATCGGCATCTGAAAGGCTTCTTTGTTATATCCTCATCCTGTACTCTTAACTGGTGATAACGTGATCCAAGGCCAACTTTCAAGAACCACTGTGACACTCTTATATGATTGAAGAATAAGTCAATTCTCTGTAGTGTATACATGTTCTTTATCGTCACCTGATTTAGGCATTGGTAATCCATGCACAACCTGAGACTCCTATCTGACTTCATGGAAAACAAGACTGGGGCCGCCTAGGAAGAAATGATGGGTCTCACGAAACCCTTGCACAACAAATCCTCCAACTGCACCCTTAGCATGGGAAGCTCAGCGAGATCCATCCGATATTCTAAGGATGAAATCAGTTCCATCCTGGGGTGTAATTCTATGCGGAAGTATATTTTTCGGCGGGGAGGTAGTCCCATAACTACTTCGGGAGAGATGTCCCCATACTCTACCACTACTATTGGGAACTGGGAGCTCATCACACTGACTACTCCAAGGGAAAGGCTAGCCAACACAAGAGTGGCCAGCTGAACCCACCTATGCATGAGCCCATTATGTTCTATATGGGACTCCTTTTCTCTGACATTGGAAAACCTCGTCCCATCACTGAGGATACACCACACTTTTATCCCAAAACAGACAACATGGGCATGGACAGAAGATAACCAATCCCAATTGAGAATGAAGTCATAATGAATTGATTCTAACACCAATAGGTTCCCACCAAAACTATTCCCTACAAGGGTAAGATCACACTGTCTCCAATGGTGCATGATCGCCGAGTCTCATCCCATAGGTGTTACCAAGCGTAAGGGTAGAGACGAACGACTCTACCGAAATCTCAAGGATTCGCACAAGACATGTGGAGATGAAGGAATTACTATATCCATTGTCTATAAGTACATTAGATAAGGTAGAAAAGACACATATCGTACCTCAGATCATCCTTGGAGCCCCTGGATCATACGCCTTGACTGCATGCGGTTGTACCTACCCTTATCCACCAGCTCCATAATCCTGGTGCGGACCTCCTGGGGGGAGGTGGTGGAAGTAAGTCAAAGCTTCTTCCACCACCAGCTGCTCTCCATGGGCCTCTTCCACTTCTTCCGCTTGGTGTGTCTATCTGATCCACTCTCTTCCTCTGCCATAGTGGTCCATCCACCACTTCCCGGTTTGCAACTCTACGAGTCGGACAATCCATAGCAAGATGGCCCCTTCCATCGCACGAGTAGCTCCACTTCTCCCTAGGATTCCTGGATCCATCCTGAGAGCCCTGGACTATCATGCCCCTCTCTTGGGTCCTCCTTTACCTTCTCCCATATCCTGATCCTTGCGTCTCACATCAGCTCCCCACTGTAGAGGTCTCTGGACCTGTCGGCCTACAGCTGACTGTCCTCAGCTATCTCCACTCCGCCAAGAAGCTCTCGATCACAATGGCCCACTCATGCACTCCAGCATAAATCAAAATGCATATATCCCTGACAATATCTCATATGTCTTCTCATAGACCTCGCTTGATTGTCTGAGCTATGATGTACATATCCCTGACCATGTCCATCGATTACCCGACGAAGTTGGTGAACCTCGATGAATAGTCATCCCCCATCAAACTACCCTGCTGGAGCTGAAGAAGCTCCTCTATGCGTACTTATCCTAGCGTAATTAGAGAAAAATCTTCTCTAAATAGTCACTTGAACTCTATCACCGAAAGTGTCTCCTCGTCGTGAGTCTGTGTGGTCAAAATCCACCATCATCCCACCGAACACTGAAGAAGGCTCACTCCTAGGATCAACATCGGGTCACCTGGTTTCCTCACTAGAAAGAAAACTATAGTCACCGCCTCAAACCAGTCCTCGGCCACCTGAGGGGTAGGCTAGCATCGGAACCAAAGGGGTCTCTGTCTCAGGAAATCATAGAGCACGCTCAACCTGTTCCCCTTGTCGGTCGGTACTGCAGGTAGCACGGGCTGCTCCACTGGTGTTGGTATAGCTGGTGCACCACCTGGAGGCAACCCCTAGGGCATTGGTCCACATATCGAAGCATCATCACTGATGGGGTCATCTTTATGATCATGCTGCTGAATCCTAGCAGGTATGCATCGCATAAGAATCTTGTAAAAAACAAGATTTATCATGGTTAATGAGTATATCTGGATAGCTGACACAAAGGACATGGAAAACACAACCAATTCTTATATAATGAATGTATTAGTCTTTTATTTTCTCACAACTACTATTTTCATGTAACGAGTCGAAAAATAGGTTATCAGAGTCCTGGTTTATGGATACGTCAGCCGCCCGCAACAACACTGGAGTATCTGGCCTGAAAGCCAAACTTGAAAGACATAACGATGTTTCCCCAAACCAATCTCATATACTCTGGTTCCTAATGTAGAACTAACAATCTCTGAAACCACTCTGTCATAACCCGTCCCAGTGGGGCCCGCACTATGACTCCCCAAGACCACCTCCAATAGGCCATGGGATGTTGACTAGCACTAAGTAGGAATATTACAAATATGTGAGGCATTTCCTAAGTACCTGTACATACTCACACATCTCCAAGACAACAATGCTAAAATGTAAAAAACATTAGGGAAAAAATGAGTGCATACAATTAAACAAAATCAATAGAGTACGATGGAATGTAATGTACTGAAAGTAAACAGGGAAACAATACAAGCCCACTATAAAAAAGAGTATGAAAACTACAATGTATAACCTATAAACACAATGTCATAATGGGACTACTACTCGTAGCCATATGAACACCTCAGCCTATGGGGAACTCAAAAAGCACGGTCCTGTCCTAGTCCGCCCAAGACTCTGTCAAAAAGCTACTCGTCTGCACAAGACACGACACGTGCGGGAAAACCCGGTGCATGGGTGAGTATAACAATACTCTGTAGAGGACCCCGAAAAATGAAAATAAATACACAAAGGAAATGAAAAGTTTTCTCTACACAATATCTGTCTACTAAACATATAATAGGAGAAAACAATCCAGATATACTATAATATCAAACTCGTAGTCTAGTGACATGTCACACAACTGCGTACTACCTCTTGGGATTCAGTAAGAACATTTAACGAAGGACTCGTTTGAGAGAACTTAATCCCTGAGTCAGATAGCTATGATGACGTCCATATGAGAAATACTATTCATTAGGTAAATCCATGAGAGATAGATACAATCAATATGGTAGAACACACTCCTGTGTAAGGAAAGATCATGATACAAATATGAGGATCAATTCTAGGGACTTGGCGGATACCGCTACTAAACCAGATTCACCTTCTAGGTATAGGATTAGTGCCCTATGTAAGTGTTCATGTCAATACATTACTCTACATAGGGTCATGAATGGATAGGTGATCTCACTCCATGGATCCCTGTGGGATACCTGACTCTATATAGGAAAGTCCTACTGGTTGTATCATATTCATGTAGTAGGAAATGATACCATACTTTAGTAGAATGAGAATATGGGACACTAGCCCAAATGAAACAAGTCCAATATATGGTAGATGAGAATATCATTCCATGTAATAAAATGTACATGGTGTGTATATAGGTCACACTCCGTGTCCTCTGACCACGAGTAATACCCGTGTATAACGGCCCGTGTCGTAAGGCTAGTCGTGTGACCTGCGTTACTAGCCTCGTATGGCTATGTGGTGGAGTACATGGCTGTGTACTCTACCTCATGTCTAGGTATCCCCTGGATACATGTCGAGTCCCACATAGTCACCTCTGTCTTGCTGCGTAGGGTCTGCACACCGTGTTCCGAAGTCTGGTAGTTCATCCTGTGTCCGTGTACCTTCCAGATTACAAGACAAGCATCATGAAAGTTTCAACATTCCATGTGACCAGGGTCACGTGTCATTTGATAACATTCAGACACCATTAACCCTAGTCGCTGACACTGATACCACATGGTGTGTTCATCATGAAACACATCATGTATTGCAGACATTTCTAGAAATGACGCCTTTCACCTGCCCGCCTCCCGTGATGATTCGATCGTCATTATAATGATCTGATTTCTACGAATCTCCAGGTTCTAGGTCCACTCGATGTCTTGAAGACTTTTACCTTGTATTTCATCCTCCTATTGTCCCCAAAAAAGCACATCGATCCTCCCGCATGAAGAACCCTCAAAGAATGGTCTCTCCTGATTCGAGCCAATTCGCCGTCTGCCATTGTTGTCGCACCTCTGTTGAGTCATTGAGAGGTTGGGTATCCAGTTTTAGATCATTGGGTTTCTAAATGGATGTGCAATGATCCATTATTCATCATCCCATAAAGAAAACGAAGAACAAAAGGTAAGGAGAGGGGGAAGAAATCCCACAGTAAATCAAGGAACGAACCTCCACCATCATTTGTCACAGCATTGATCCACTACCATTAGTAGGATAAAACAAAGAAGAATAAAACAATTAACATGGAGTAATAAACCATATGTAACTCTCCTACATGAACGTATGAATCCACGGATCAAATTGTTTGTGGGTTGATACGTGTTCATCGTTTAATCCAAGAACGAGGAAGAATAATTGAAATAACAACCCCTACCCCAAGAAGGGATTGATCTTTGATGAAGGGGTCGTGCTGCCATCGTCACTAAGATCCTTCAACTTCGTTGGCGCAATGATTCAGAGCTTTGATTCCTCATTGTTCTTCACCGAGAGTTTTCTATAAAGCACCATGGATTCTCCAGAGTTTCTCTATACCTTTCTGGAAATGAGAAAACATTTGATTAACATACTAAAATGAGGAAACATGTTTCAACGTTCTGTTACACTGAGTCTCTATCGTTATGCTGCTGTATTAGTGATTCTGCGCTGCTATTTTAGAGTGATTATGGCATGTAATTAACTATTGAAATATTTTCCCCATCGTTGCATTACAACGAATGTTTCCAAAATATGATAAAATAAACATTTCAATTTATTTTATTTTATTTTACTAAATACTTCTGAAAATTATCTTCTTTCCTTAACTTGCGCCGATCAAGTTTAGACTGGTTCTTAAGAAAATTTGTCATCTCAGACACAGTGGTGCCATCAAGTTTTTAATCCGGGCATCCATTCAGAAACAACTACAACCATGCACATATACTGACTCATTTAACTTAAAAACAAATTCAAACCATCATTCTAGGCTCAATGGGCCTCAGAATGATGTGTCATCTCCATGCCTAGTCTCTTAATTATTCTATATAATTTTATTTAAAAAATTTATACATAGAAAATATGATACAATATAGGCTTGGACGATATATTTTTTTAATGTGTGGTTTGAATATTAGAGTGGGTGTCCTTTTATATGTGAGACGAGTGAAAATCATGTATTTTTTAAAGAGTGAATTCATCAAGGGTTATTTTTCATATCACCAAGAAAAAATAATACACATAAGTAGATCCTAAAATTGATAATGTTGATATATTTTCTTCAAATTATTGTTTGAAATGTTATAGGTAATTTTTACAACTTATATTCTATATTAATAGTTACGTAAATTCGTTTTCCCTTAATTAATATATTTAATTTTAAATTGATTCAAAAATTATAATTAAACAAATAAGTTCACCATATAAGACATTATAAATTATGAATTTTCAAATATGGAATTAATTTATCCAAATTAAATTAAAAAATAGAAAAATATAATTTAACATTAATTCCACATACACAATAAATTATTAGGTTTTTAAGGGGAGTATGTTTTATAAAAAAATGTGATTCTATATGTTCAATGAATAATAATCATTATTTTTTGAAAATAATTAAATATTTACTAATAAATAATATATAAATTTCAATTAAAACATACCCATTTATTGATTATTATAATTAAGTAAAATGGATAAATATTATACATTTTAAAATAGTTGTTAAAAACACAGTTTTTAAAATGAAAATCAATTATAACAAAATCCAATATAACTTTCATTCAAAATTCACATAGTAGTATATATACTAATTTTGTTACCTGAAAAAAAATATTCAACTAATATTTGTACACTTATATTACTTAATTATTCGAGAATAAAATATGTTTTAAAAAATTCGGTATTTTGCACTATTCACTGAAAATTCACTATTTTGTGAAAAATTACAAAATATCACCGAAAACAAATTATGTGTTGATTTAAAAAATAAAAAACATTTTATAATATTTTAATTATATAATTTTGAAATTAATATTTTATAAAATCCATATAAGAAAAGTGTTTAATTAAAAAAATTCCTGTTTTGTTTATAAATTAAATGATATTTTTATAAATAAAATAATTATATAATTGATATTTTCAAATATTTAAATTATTTTTTTATAAATACCTATGTTGTAACACCTAAACGACACTCATTCCATTATCTAAAGACTCAACTACCTCATTCCAGTAGTGTAGTGAATTATAAGAGAAACCATACAAATCATCAAACAGATCCATCTAAATGTAATGATGAAATTTGATATTATAAGTAAGCTCTTTAAAACCAATGTTATTATAACAACAACCTCCATGGACAATAATAAATTCTTAAATAATTACCTCTATTTTCTAGATCGTCTTTTTTTATATCCCCTTGGTATGAGGATAAAATGATGAATGTAACTTCAATTGGGTACACAACTCCTTCTATAAGCCTTTACAAATCTACAAGCTATACTGCACATATATTTTAGATACCACACTCATAGACACTTTGTGAAAAAATCTACATCTAAATTTTATATCTTCCCAAAACTAACAACAAATTTCATCTCCTAGATCAGTAATAATTGAGTTAGCATAGTCAACTAATCCATAACCATCCAATGAGTGTTTCAACATCTCAATGTCCTAATAAACCGAATAAAATTGTCTGTCGTAACCTAATACCACTTACACATAGGTAAAATAGTATTTATGGTTACTCTATAGGTCTTTATTTTCTAGCCTTCATTTTATAACTTGTCACTAAATAGTTAAGTAGTCCTTTATTTTCTCTATTCATGTTGGGACACCAGATGCTTACCTTGACATCATGGTCGACCGGTGTTGTACTACACACTAAAAATCATGAGAGGGTCAAATCAGATATAATCCCATTGAAGGTGGAACAATCAAACCTATATGAACCCAATCCACTCAATGTCTTTCAAATTCCATATTGAAATAGAGAAAAATTCTCTGAAACTCTCCCACATCACGATAAAATATATGTCACGATCTTGGATGGTCATTACTCATTCATATAATCGGGATGAAACCACTAATGTTTAAGAAAACACAACTTTTGGATCTTCTATAATTACCACCAACCAGTCTACCAAAAATTCAGGATCTTTAATCTAACTTCTAACATCTGTTCTCCCACCTTTTCTATTCTTATGCCCAATACGTATAAAACGACATTTCATTTTCCAGGATCATTACAAATCTTGACATAAAACATATATAATTACTCTACCTATTTCCAATAATGAAGATTCCATTAATGATGGTGTAAAATATAAATTACAATTGAATAGATCCTATATAGAAAAAATAACACTCTAAGATGGTAGTGTCTCCAAACTTTATGTTCATAGACCACAACCACTAATTCATACTCGTGGTCAGTGTAGATTTGTTAATGGGGTCAGAACTAGAATGACTCGTAAATTACTATATTATAACCCTATATTAAGAAATAACCTTAGAAAACACTAAAATCATCAAAATACACTCTATATCCCATGACAGGCTTAGGAAGGATGAGTTTCATATACAATGCTATCATTTTAATTATATTTATGAAAATAACATCTCAATTGTTTATCCATTCTATCTTAACTCCATTCTTGGTGTTTGTGGTCACATGTACTACCATGAGAGTGAATTCATGAATGAATCACATACAGTACTTTGCAAAAATGAGATAACATTAAATTATAAATACACTCCATAGTGGTTCCAAAGACATAATTTCACCACTCTATATAGATTAACCAGTATCCCAGCTTCAGAAAACATGTGATTAAAAAAGTGAACCTCTTATATCAAAAGTGGAACTTACTTTACATTGAATAAAACTAATGTTCCTAAAGAATACTCATCTTGATATCAAGGTGAAAAACATTTGATTTTGAAATAGTATAATATGTAATTATTTCATCAACAAAGACATTGTGAAAATAAACCATGTAAAGGTGAATTATCTTTTCTATAAAGAACAAGAACTCTAAAAAAGAATTTCTTTTTTCTAAATGGATTATAATGATACTCATAAATTCTGTAAATACACATAAAAACTATCTTTGGGATTTATTCATCTCATACATGAACCTGATGGTATTCATAAAGAAATAAATTATTGAAAAACACTAGGCTCCCCTAAACTGGTAAATAATGTCATATATTCATGTTAATGTGTAATTATCTATTATATTGATTGTTTTCATCTTTTTTTACTTCCAAAATATATTATCAAAATCATACACCTTCTTGGAGAACAACATAAGTGCACCCCAAGGGGAAATGCTCATCCTAATGTAACATTTAGCTTCTATATCATATAGCTAAAACATGTGATCTTTCAACTTGGATGGTTTCACAATATATGGTAGAACCAATACCTAGTGTACACCAAAAAATAATCTCAATAAAAAATTAAACTGACCTATTTGGGAGAAAAAATATGAAATAATCTCCAAAGAGACATAAATACAGGTCCACCATTGGAGAAAAATTTAAGGGATCCCCTGCTTGATTTGTAATAATGACTAAACCATCCACATATACTGAATAGATTTATTTCTGATGAGGGTCTTGTAGAACTCATCATGCCTCAATGTCCCATTCAATATTCCATAAAAATGTATATTCTATAAGAGATAAAAAGTTTAATCATGTCCAACTATGTCGATTTGTGCACAAAATCATGTAAACCGGTCCATGCTAGGGATCCTGTAATAATTTTTCATCTCATGAATTTTGGTGTCCACACATTCTGAAAGATATAAACCACCATCAAACTTCATTAATATCAATAAGATTGATCAAATTTAATTCCCATGGGTTAGTCAATATGAAAAATGTTAGAAGATAATTTAGTAAATAAATCAATCCCAGTAACCACAGGAGAAAATAAGAAATAAAAGGATACATCTATAAACAATAAATAAATTTACATAGTAGATAAGATCATAACCAAAACAAAAATTGGGGATTGTCCCTATCCACAATTAGATAGATCTTGATTATCCACATTTTTCAATCCATCCCAAAGTCATGAATTCCCCAATGTCTCATGAATTTACTAATTCATCAACCATTTTAGGGTCTAAACTTACTTTAGAGGCCCTATTACTACACTATGGAATGAATTAGTATCATGGATTCATGAATCTCTATGATAGAAATGAATAAGGTGACTATAATTGTCACACCAGTTAAAATGATTTATCAATATTCGATAATACTTGTTAAAGTGTCCTTTAATATTAAAATTTTATCACCTTATAGAATCTCCACCTGTAATAGGACTCATATAATCTTGGATCCTCACTAACTAATTACCACCACATTCACGTCCATCAGACAACATTCAATTTTTTCTCTTAGAATGAGAAACATGGGCAATTCTATATATGTAACCTATCAGTTCAAAGATATTTTGAATAATATTGGATGATATTTCATCCTTCACTCCCTACTATATCATCATTGATTTACGAAGAAATATAGTATAGCTTTTCAAATGGATGTCCCTAACTCGTCATCTCAACTCAGGGAGGAAGGGAAATTATAACATTCAACCATTATGAACCTTATTTCCCTCAATAATTGATGAAAACCTAATCAACTATGTAAAGCATGTGTAATATGAATACAAATTCTATTACCCATGCTGCATCTCTATTAACTATTGATCATAGTCCAGCATCAGTGTATTTGGGAATAACTCCTTGAAGAAGGTGTTGATGAAGCCCAACAATGTCATATCGTCCTGTATGTTATCCTCTAGAATGACATCCCACTATCTTCCGACTACAACATGAAGAAATAATGTATTAGGATTTACCTTCTGACTATCTACAGTCTCTACAATGTTGAAAATACACTATTTGTCTCATATCTAGTCCTATACATCTTCGGTACCTCTAGTGCTCTAAAAATATAGAGGTGATAGAGTTGAAAGTACCAAGAATATTCAATCATCATCATCTGGCCCCTGGGGAACCCTCCACCCTAATCATGTATGTGAAAACAAATTATTTTTTGGATCAGTTATATTACATGAATTGAAGAGAAATTAAGATAACATTCTTGGTTCCTCATTAATAAGCTGTTCAAATGGACATGTGAGAAATTTAGATGGTAAAAATTCATGAAATTCTAGTACAAATTTCATATAAATAAAAAATATTATGAAAAATTAATTGATTGGTAATAGTGTCATTATTATATAAGATAACACAAAGGTTTACAAAAAAGCTCAATTTAAGATGCTACCCACAAAAATAACGCATCACCCCCTAATAACTACCCAAAACCCTAGTTTATGGACAAGTACCTACACACTAGTCATTTCCACAAAGACAATGAATCAAATAAAAGATATTGACGAAATAAAGTAGTTATATAAATAACGTACCGAAGCACATATCATAATTTCAGTAGCCTTTTCATTATTTGGGCTCTTTATAATAAAATAAATAGGTTTATATGAAATGAAAAACTACTATCCTTTCATGATACATTAATTTACATTATATATCATATATCAACATATTAACATCATATCTATCATCTGTGATGAATTAAATCAATGGTAACATCAAAAATAAAAACATAAATACCGTTTTTATGGACTCTCAGAGGTTAATAACACAATATTGGACAGGAAATAACATTTTTCCCCTCCACGAGTCCCCAAAATACTATCTCCTATATACCATATCCGAAATCTTGGAAAATAAGGTAAATAAGTTAGTGAACATGGTCCTCTAAAATAATTTTGAAAAATTCCACCCTAAACCACCAGGTTTTGTCTAGGGGTCCACACAACCTCCTGCTTTCATCCCAATGAGAAAGTGGTTTTCAATTAGGAATGAGGGAATATGGGATAGTGTGGGGAGACTCTGACCTCAATACTATGTAACCATTGATTATGATGAAGGAATAATAAAAAATTAAATCAATAACTATCAGTGTATCAGAAACTAGAAAACCCCAGCACATATCACAACAGTATGGAATGTAAGGAAAATAGGGAAAATGTCACATACATTAAATATTTTAAAGGTATTTTTTTCATTAAATTTACATCCTTGCTTTGTTTTGGGGGCTTCCCTAGGTTTTATGGAGGAATAGATGGGCTTTCATGAATTGGGTCAAAACATGAGCCTAATTACAGATTGAAAAATATATTTTGTTTCTTTTATACATTTTTCATTTTTCAACATGTTTCATCCATTAAAATTCCTAATTTTCCTACCATAGCCTATTAACACCACCAAGTAAATTTTGATCCTTTAGAAATCCATATCCAAAGTTTATTTGGTTTTTTATCTAAGGGGTTGGGCCTGCCCGAAAGCCCAATTCTTATTTTAAAAATGAATTGTGTTTATGTTATAACATATTAAATGTTTGGGATTTTTCGATGATTTTAAGTCTCACCCAAGACCAATGAAGCCAGACGTGCGTCTGAACTCTCTCCCCCCTCTTTGGAGCTCCGGTTAATCATGTTTTAGTGCTGAACTTCATAGGCTTCCTCAAATTGTCCAGATTTGAAGTGGTAAAGTCATTCTTTTATAAATCTCTCAATTCTCAATATTTTTTCTCCATTATAGTTCCAAAATGATTTAATAAATCATGTTCAAATGAACCCAGAATTTTTTATGTTTTAAATTTCAGATACTGGTGTTTTGGAGTGATTACTTCAAGATACATCAAGTAAATGAGTCATTTTCTTTCTTCTTTCAAATTACTTTGGATTTCATTCATTATTATTAGAGTTTAATCACTTGTCATTGAGCATCCTAATGTCTAAAAACTATGGTTTAGAACATAGGGATTAAATTTGGGATTTTGTGGCCAATTCATGTTGTTTTAGGTTTGATCTAGGTCTCTTTTCGTGCGGCGGGGGTGCGATTTGATTTTCTCAGGGATATTCAAGGGTTTTTGTTACTTTGGTAGGTGATTCCATTATGCGAGCAAGTTTTTTGAATTAGCTTGATGTGTTCATGGTATTTTAATGTTTATTGCATTTTAATATTTCTGAAAAAATTGGTTTTAGTTGCATTTATAATGCAAAAGAATTTTATGTTCCAATTTTTGGTGAAATTGGGGGTCTTTCGTACAAATCATTTATTGGATCATTTTATGCTGACCTATAATTACTTAGTTGATTTTATTGAACTGTATTAGGAATGAAAATCATGTTTTGAATTTTAATTATTTTAGGTTGTCTCTACGAATTTTTGTTTAAGTGGTGTTTGTGAAGCAAATTGGATTTAAGTGCCATGTTTGTTACCAAATGATGGTTTTTAAAAGATATAACTTCGTGGTCACATTGGGCATCCCCATAACTGAATTATTGGTTTCATTAAAGGTTATTGAATTGGAATTTTGTTTTGATGACATACAGGTGTTCACATAGTGTGAAATGTGGATATTTTAAAGGGCTTTGGGTGCAAAACAATGTGATATTTTGAGAGGTTGTTTTATTGAAAATCAAAATATTTTATTGTGTGTTTTAAATGGAATAGAATATGTGTAGCTACTGTACTATTTTTTTGTGACCATTAGTGATATTTTATTTTCAAAAGGATGTGTGTTGTTTGCTGAAATTGTTTGAGCACAAAAAGGGGAATCCTGGGTACATAGGTGGGCGGATATGTACTAGTACAACTAGTGGACTGGATGGGTTGGGTCCCTATTTCACAGAGCATATGGATAATGAAAACTCTAACTAAACTATGTGGATGATATTTGTAGAACACTAGGTTATGTGTATGTTCCCTACTAGTGTATTGTGCACGGGAAAGAATTGTGACTTGGATACTTTACACCGAGGTATGAGGTGCACAGGGCCCGAGACTATCTAGTTTCCTAAGGGTGTTTCCGGTTTTGGTGATCATTGGATTTGTGGTATTCACCCTTGTTGTGGGGTGTTTTTGGCAGTACATCATAGTAGCTCACATTTCTATTTAAATGTGTGAACATTTTGAGAATTTTAGCTTGAAAACTATTATCAATTGAATGTTGTATTTCATAGATTTTATCCATGTTTTTCGTTGCGTATTAAAACTACTTGATTTTTCACATTGTATTGCATTCTATTTGGAATAATTGGGTGGGATCCTATTGGGCATATTCCCACACCCTACTTACACCCCTTGGGAGTATGTAGACCTTCTTATGCTTGACTTAGGTAAAGGGAAGACAAAGGGTGATGGAGGTTCAGTGTGTTATTCCCCATCGCTGGGGAAGAGTTGTGGAGAAGGCTTGCGGGTGATGACCCCCGTGTCATGTGGTGTCATTGGGGATGTCATGCTGTTGTAATTATTTGTATTTGGACCACTTGTAGTGTCATTAATCAAATGTATTAATTTCTGGTTTTGCTAAGAGATTTTTAGCTTGGAAATTTCAGATTCTAATTATTGATTGTTTTTTCATGTTTTATGCTTTAATACTCAAGTAAATCATTCCCAAATCAGATTTTTTGATACCCAGGCACTTGTGCCAGCCTGTGGGGATAAGTATTGCCATTCGGGCCTTTCCATGGGCCGGGTTTTGTGCTGTTAATGGTGGTGACCCGATCCGGTTTGTGAAAAAATAGTATCAGAGGAGGTTAAAGGTTTTTGGTTATATTCCTATTTTGGAATGAGTCGGGATATACAGGAGATAGGACTATCAGGGCTCTGGGATTTGGGTGTGAGTAGGGTGCCTGGATCACACCTCTCATGGAAAAACTTGAGTCACCAGGGGATATTGTAATTTACGGATTGACTTCACTTCTAGGTGAGACATGTGGGCTGCAGACCACATGTGGACATCAGGAGGATGTGGATTAGTTGTTTCTTTTATTACTAGAATGTGTTTAGTATATTTATATTCGATGTATTTGATTACAATTTTCAGAATTGTGGTATTGACTATTCTCTTGTGACTGTTGCATTTTGTAGCAACAAGCCTCCCCACAAAGCTCCTACATGCCCATAAGAGGAAGCTGGAGAGAGTTCTCCCACACCAATTAATCAGAGGCTTGTGAAGGTTGTGGATCGTGGTATCCAGGCTTTGGGATAGGGACTAGCTCCTACTCCTATTCCTGTTAGGGCAGAAGAGATAGGTCCTAGAAAAGATAAAGCACAAGAGTTTCTGAAAAACAATCCTCCTACCTTCCGAGGTAGCTCAGAACCCCAGGAAGCAGAAGAACGGCTTGAGAAGATCGAGCGTATGTTTGAGTTCCTGGAAACCCCCGAGGAGCTCAGGGTGAAGTGTGCCTCCTTTATATTGGAGGGTCTCAGCCGTAAGTGGTGGTAATCAGTGCTTCAGGCTGGGAAGAATGAGTAGATGCGCTGGGGAGATTTTAAGGTTGTCTTCAATGAACAGTACTTCCCTGAGGTATTGGCTTATTCTAGGTCTAGAGAGTTCATGGAACTTGTTCAGGGGAATCTATCTGTGATGGAGTATGCAAAAAAAAAATTTGAGTTGGTTCGGAATGCTCTAGAAATTGTCTCTAATGAGCAGGTGATGACCGAAGGGTTTGAGAAAGGCTTGCGACCAGTGATATACTCCCAGGTGTTCTTGTTTAAGCTGAGGACCTATGTTGAGGTTGTTTATCGGGCATGCATCGTTGAGATTTATAGGAAAGGTAGGTCTGGTTTCGATGGTTCAGTATCATTAGTGGGTAGTAGTAGCTCCTCGGAGAAAAAAATGAAGCAAGAGGATCATGTGAAGAAAGGAGGGGGCAGTTCAGGACACTCTTCCTGGTAGCTTTCTTCTATGGATTCTGATGCGAGATCGGTCGTGTCCCACCAATGTGGGAAGCTTGGGCATAATCTACTAGCATGTCCAATTCCACCGAAGCCTTTTTACCAGTGTGGAGGTATGGGAAATTTGCTGCGGTTCTGCGGTGTGGCACGTCCACTCCCAAGTGGGGTAGGGTCAGTGGCTTGAAGAGGAGTGAAAACACAGTCTGAGCCATCATGGACTTGGGGATCTCGATTTGGTGGTATTGGTGGTATGGATGGATCGTATTCTAGGAAGATATAGTTCAGGGCATAGACACAGACTAGAGGTCATCCTCAGGAAGATATTGGACATCTCCATGCAGTGGATTAGGCACTAGCTGGATCATAGGCGGGACCGTTGACAATTCGAGGTACCGTTTTGATTGAATCTTCTATAGCTACTACTGTTTTTTATACTACTTCCTCTATTTCATTCATTTCTTCCTATTTTGTGGAAATTATGAATTTTTCAACTGAGTTGATGTCTTTCGCAATGGAGTTGGTGACATCGGTGGGAACGAAGAAGGAGCAGGGCCTTAGGTGCCCCTCGTGTGCGCTTTCCGTGTTAGGGGTTGAGATGGAGTGGGGCCTCCTAGTTCTAGATATGGAACTATTTGAAAAAATACTTTTTATGTATTGGATAGTACACTTCCATGCACCCATCGATTGCTACGGAAGGAATGTGAGTTTCACGACACCTGATGGAAGTCGTCAGGTTTTTCGTGGAGAATGGGATCCTCGGTCAAGTCGTGCAGGGCCTCCACTCCAAGAGTTGGGAAGTGTTATCTACCAGTTATTTTCGCTCATTCTAGAGGATGGTATTTCCCCTGAAGGTATAATACCACATGTATTGAATGAGTTTTCAAAGGTATTCCCGGATGATTTTCAGGTTTTCCCTTGGAGAGGGATGTGGAGTTTCCGATTGATATGGTGCTGGGAACACATCCGATATCTCTTCCCTCTTATCTCATGGCCCCCATCGAGCTGAGGGAATTAAATATATAGCTAGAAGACTTAGAATCGAAAGGAATCATTCACCTGAGCGTCCCTCCTTGGGCCGCTCCTGTGTTCTTCGCAAAAAAGGTTGATGGATCCCTCATGTTGTGCATTGACTATCGGAAGCTGAATAAGTTAACAATTAAAAACAAATACCCTTTTCCCCTAATAGATTATTTGTTTGATCAGTTGAATGGGGAAAAGTGGTTCTCAACGATAGACATGCGTTCAGGGTATCATCAACTCAAGGTGAAAGAGTAAGATATCCCAAATACAGCCTTTCGAAGCAGGTACGACCACTTTGAGTATTTGGTCATGTTATTCCCATTGACCAGTGCTCCATCGGTCTTTATGGTACTTATGAATAGGGTGTTCCATAATAATCTAGATTCCTTTGTTGTGGTGTTCGTGGATGACATTATGGTATACTCTAGATCTGAGGAGGAACACTAACATCACTTGTGGATCATATTGGGTACATTACGAGATAATCGACTCTATGAAAAGTTGTTTAAGTGCACTTTTTTTATCATAGAAGTAAGATTTCTGGGGTAGGTGATCTCTCAGCAGGGGTTTTCAGTGCACCCTGAGAAGATTAGTGCGGTTATATCATGGGAGCAGCCGAAGAATGTGTTCGAGATCAGGAGTTTCCATGGACTGGAGGTTATTGCAGGTGATTCGTTTGGGATTTCTCTCTGCTTTCATCACCGATGAATGCGCTCACCCGAAAAGGGTTTATGTTTTTATGGGGTCCAGAATGTCAGGCATAATTCCAGGAGCTGAATAGGTGGTTGAATACTACCACCATGCTGATTTTCTTGATTCAGGGAAGGGGTATGTGGTTTATTATGATGCTTCAGGTATAGGTCTTTGGTGCGTGCTTATGCAGGATGATCACGTGGTGGCTTATGGCTCTCACCAACTCCGACCACAATAAAAGAACTACCCTTCCCAGGACTTGGAGTTGGATTTGGTGATGCATTATTTGAAGACTTGGTGTCACTACCTCTTTGGGGAGAAGTCTGTGGTCTAGTCTGATCACAAAAGCATAGCCTACATCTTCTCGCAGAATGACCTCACCTTGAGGCAGCATCGCTGGATCGAGTACTTGTAGGGGTTTGACATTGACATTGTCTATACCCTAGGCAAGGGTATTGTGGTGGCTGGCGCATTGAGTATAAGAGTTTCAGTGCATTCTTTGAGGATGTCTAGTGATGAGTGGACATTGATGGGGCTCTTTTCACAGATGCATGTAGAGACCAGGGAACACAATGGAGGGGAATTCGTGGTGAGAATCTAGTTGAATCCTTCTCTATTGCAGTTGATTCATCATGAACAGCCCAGTGACGAACTTTGTCAGTGGAAAAGCAGTTTCTTCATTGTGGGGAGACAACCTCTGATAGGTCGTCGTCTCCCGAGGGAATCTTGTGCTTCAAGGGTCGTTCAGTAGTGCCATTATCTCTGCGGAAGGTGGTGATGTAGGATAGCCACCAGTCTTAGTGGGCTGTCCATTCAGGTTCCACTAAGATGTATTATGATGTATGTCGGCAGTTTTGGTGGCCTTGTATGGGATGGGACATAGCAGACTTTGTTTCGAGATGCTACACATGTCAGCAGGTGAAAGCAGAGCACCAAGGACCTTCCTGTTTTCTCCAACCACTACCAATTCCTACTTGGAAGTGGGACTAGGTCGCCATAGACGTCATTGTTGGCTAACCTCGTACACCTCAGGGTAAGAATGACATTTAGGTGTTGATTGATCATCTGGCTAAATCAGCCCACTTCATTCTGATATAATATACAACTAAAGTGGATGAGTTGGGCCATTTGTATCTTCAGGAAGTGGTGAGACTACATGGTGTACCATTATATGTTGTCTCAAATAGAGACCCCCGCTTAACTTCTCGATTTTTGGAAGGCCTTCAGAAGGCCTTGGGGTCTCAGATTAAGATGAGCACGACATACCACCATCAGACGGATCTTCATACAGAGCGGGAAAATCAAATTTTGGAGGTCATGCTTCATGCATGTGTCCTAGACTTTGGAGGTTCTTGGTATAGCCATTTGGGATTGGTTGAGTTTGCTTATAATAATAGTTACCAATCCTCGATTCTAATGGACCCTTTTGAAGAGCTCTATGGTCGTCCATGTTAAGTCGGGGTGGCTGTGCTGTCACTGGGGCCCGGTTGTCACAGAAAAACCAAACAAATGGATCTAATATAGTATTAATCTAGTTATAAATTAATAAAAATATAAACCAAAGTCCCTAATCGAAATTACCTCATTGGATGTGATTAAAAGACTATGTATGATACCACAATAAATATCACAAAATTATCATTATGAATTAAATAATGTTGTGTTTTAGTTCAAGAATTCACTCTGCAACATTCCAATTTATTTTTAGGTTTATTTTTTATAGAATTATGGCTTAAATATTCTCTAAAATCAGTATATAAGACCATGTTTATATTTCTGATTAGTATCACTTTTCTCAAAATAAGAAACATTTTATATAAAACGTGAATAATTTTGAAGAAAAAACATCACAAATTTCAACATGAATTTTTAGGTTCCCTTAAAAATCATTAAACCATGTGAAAAAATATTTTAAACCCATCGTATGATAAAAATAATCTCACTAAAGGGTATAAACTAAATGAAAAAGTAGTCTAGTGAAGACATAAAATCCCATGAAATAATTATCTCCATATCAATGTTCATTAATCGAAATAAATATTTAATTTTCCTGATGAACATAAACAACATTTTTTATCGATGAAAATAATTATGTGTCATATCAAGAATAGATAAAAAATATAGGTAAAAATTAATAAATATTTCTCCCATGGAACATAAAAAAGTTTTTTTATCAAATAAAATAATAAAATCCCATCTCAAGAATAGATAGATGTTATAGGTATATTGTGACATCAATATTCGTATCACTCTTAGAATGGTATTAACAATACAGTTGACTTCCATACCCAATGTATTTGAGGTATATCACATATCCACCCATCATCGGTATATAATGTAACCACCAATCCTTAGTATATAATGTGACCACCCATAAAAGGTTTAAAATATAACATATCGTTAATGAAAACAACTTCCATGAGCCATAGAATAATCATAACACATAAAAGCATAAAATTTTCAACACCACGCATATAAAATATTATATTCCACTTTATGAAAAAAATCTAACATTAAAATATCCATCACTTTTAAAAACACAATTTTCAATTAAAAATTATCCCAAAAGGGATACCTTGTTTTTCATTGAAGGAAATATGAAATTCTAAAAAGTAATCCCAAATTCAAATAATGTTTATGGTAGTAGAAAATCCATTCTCACTGTATACATTAAAATAGAATATTCCTTTCGATATTTGTAAATATAGTCAAACATTCCGCAAAAACATTCCATTTTTTTTAAAAATAAATTTGTGATAAAAACTTTCTTTATGAAAATATCATTTCAAAAATATAGACATTTTAAAACATGGGCATTGATTAAAAATAGAGTTATAAGAAAAATGTTAAAAATCATACTTTTTAAATAAAACCCCTTAACACATTGGAAACCTTTTAATTATAAGCCTCGTGATATAATACCAATAAATAACCATAAATATAATGATAATGAATCAATAAATAAAAGAAATATCTTGTAAATTGGTGGCTATTTGCATTTCAAAAATGAATATTGGTTCATAACATCAAAATATGCCATAATAATGTTACATTGAAACGTAATACCTTACCTTATGTCCAACTCATAATGTACATTCTTTATCATCATAATCAATGAACATAAGAAATTATTTACTTTTTTAAGAATATTTTTAATGTTAATTATTTATTATATTTCACTTATTACCATGTTATATTTTATTACCTAATCAAATTGATTTACATCAGATTTTTTCACAATATTTTAATTGTGTAACAAAAAGGACATTGGTATGTTGATAATTGTCAAAGTTCACAATATTTAAAAATCAATAGAATAACATTCAGGAAATAATTTTAAAATAAATACATAAATTATTCCTTTAAAATTCATTATAATGAAGGTTACGAAAAATGTAATATCTTACAATCATGAATATGGTAGGTTATATGTACACATAGGTAATGTTTCCATTTTCCAATTATCATTAGGGAAAAAATGTTAATAATATAATATCCCTCTATATTGATAATTATGTAAAAAATAATATATATTTTCTTCACATATACAAATATATATTTCTAATTTCATGTGGTGATGAAAATAGATTAACATCACTTCGTGAATGTAGAAGTCTACACATAACTCAAATGACATTATCATTTTTTAGTGAGTGGAAATGTAAGAATGAAATAGATATATAATCATTTCAGAATTATAAATATGTCATTATTATAATATATAGGTAATATTTATCACAAACATTAATTAAAATTACTTTTATTACATACCATGTAAAGTGTTTCTGAAAAACTAATCACATCGCTTTGTGAGGCTATAGTTCATGGTACACATGAGCTCCAATATCATTTCCCGAAATGAATGGAATTTATAAATAAATATGTGAGGTTATTACTCTATATATATAATTATGTCATAAATTTCATAACTATACTTAATGTACATTATCATATCCCATTATGAGAGGTGTGGATGGAATACATTTCCAATCAGTTTGGGAGGAGGTAGTCTGTCGTACACACGATAGATGTTATCGTTTTGAATTTGAGGGAAGAAAAGGTTCATATATGAAATTAGATAAACAAAAAATATATAAGTAAAATAAATATTGATAGTATATTATATTTACTTTTTTATTAAAGAATTATTTAGGAAAATATGGAAATAATATAAAAATGCTCGTTGAGATATTTTACATCTTCTTTAAGAATTCACTTTATATTTTCACCCAATGGACTCATAAATGGATTTTTTATCAACACAATGTATCTATGTCATGTTTATAAAGGTATAAAATATATATTTAATCTATTGGATAATCTAAAGGACTTTATTGTGGTAATAGGTGAGGGTATGGGAGTTCATTCTATAAGTGGGGAATGAAACCCACATGGAAACATAATGGAAATTTTTCAAATGACTCTGAAAAGAAAAAGGCATTCCCAATGAATAATCTTCCAAAAAACCATATATTTGAACATGGGAAGGATAAAACGAAAACACTGAAATGAATAGGGTTTATGAATATTTTTTTAAATTTTAACAGTAATATTTTTTGACTAAGTACTAAAAAACAATTTTTTACTTTAACTATGGTGATTAATTTTCAATAATTTCAATATTAATTATGGAAAAACATTTGATAAAAAATATTGGATAAAATAAATTATGAAAAATAAAAACATAGAATATATTTTTACAAAATAAAATCAAATAATATGGAGTTTTTTTAAAATAAAACCTACAAATGCGATGAGAAAGCCAGTTTTCAAGAAGTGTATTTTTATGGCACAGATTATTTTATATTAACACTGTGTCTAATAAGAATCATTATATGAGTACAAAGGAACATTTTTTATATATAATATTTAAATTTTATTTAAAAAATTCATCACAATGGATTATTTTAAATAATTAAACTGGAGGAACATAATGCACTTTAAATCATTTTTTTAAAAAAACACCTTTTTAAACGTAATAATAATATTTAATATAAATATATGATAATGTTGATTAAAAACTATTTAAGTTGTTAAAATATAAATATATTATAATTATGTTACAATAAATAAAATTGAAATTATAATGGAAATTTAATAATAATTTATTAAAAGTAAATATCATTTTTACACTAATCAGTATTTTCACTATTCACTTAAAAATAATATTTTCCACAAAATACCAAAATTTCATAAAAATTTAATTTTGATCTGATTATTGTAAAAAAATTCTCATTTTATAACATACATTTTCCAATATTTCAAGAAATTAATCGATATATATTTTCAAAAAAAATATTAGTTTTCAAGGGAACATTTTTTATGAATAAAATGTCATAATATAAATTGAATTGATTATTTAATAAGAATTTGTGAATTAATTTATAGTGAATAAGAAATTTATATACGTATTTCAGTTATTAGTTAATATTTTTCATATCCATAAATATAATGACTAGGTTTTTACTCTCATATATTTTAGTGGTCGTTTATGCTCGGTGTTATGGGTCATATATGCCATAAAACATGTCATCCATTTTAGTATAAAAATTCATTTGAAGTTTTATAATGAATAAAAATATCTAATTCAAAAAATTTAATAAACATTAAAATTAATTATTCTATCATTATGGGGGTTGTTACTTTATTCCCCCTTTTATAAAATTATGTCATCTTAATTTTTTTTACTTATGAAAAATTATGATTTATTTCACTCATATCATTATTAGATTCCCATGTTTCATCTTCGACCATAAGAATTTTCCATAAAACCTAAAATTATAGAGTTTTCATCTATATTCAATAATCATAATAGTTTTTTCCTTATAGAAAATTTTTTCTTACAATTATACTACTTTAGTGCTCAAAACATGGGACAAATCCATCACATATTTCCTTAACATTGAATCATGAAATTTATTGTGTACTTAAGATAAAATCATAGGTAAGGCCACCCATCAAACATTGTAAATTATTTCATACAGTCTAATGAACCATAGACTTATCTTCCCCTATATAAAAAATTGAATACTTTTTTTCCAAAGAGATACATTGAAAAATACATGATCACCGACCTTGAAAGTAAAACCTTCTCTCAGGTTATACACATTATATTTTTTTCATGAACTAAAAAATCATCATATATTGCAGAATCATTTTAACATTATTTTACATTTCCTTCAATAACTTTTTTCTGATTGACATAATTTATAATCTTCATTCTAATAAGATGGCATTCTAGACGACTTCCAATATAAATACTCAAATGGTTCCATCTATATAACGGATTAAAAAATATTGTTTTTGGAAAAATAAACCAAAGATAAATGTCAATCCCAACATCCCATGAAATCCATTGAATGAGAATTAATCATATATTACATGGTATGATTGTTTTCATTATACATCATTTTAATGGTGAAAAGCTGTACTTTAATTTAATTCAGCACCCAAAATTTATTAATGTTTTTAAAAAAATTATATGTGGACTTGGGATCACAGTTTCATACAATAGAGAGAGGAACTCCACGTAACCGAACTATCTATTGGGATATATGGTCAAGAAATGTGATATAATACATTGTATTTATTGTGGCGAGGAAATCTTTAGTTTTAGTCAGTCACTTAATAATGACCTCTGTCACATTATTATATTCATATTTCTTTTGTAATCCCACCCAGATCTCCCAAGATATATTTTCCCATTCCCACTATAACAATGGAAAAGGCTGAAACATCTCCTTCAGTAATTTTTGTTCTACCTCAAACTGATCATAAGTAAAATATTTCATTATTAATCAATAATATCTCTTTATAATACATCCTAATAGTAATAATATTGAAAGTCTCTAAACGTTTTAGTAATTACATGATGGTAAAAGGTGGATCTATGAGCACCAATCAACAACTATCTCTTTAACGTGGAATCAACCAAAAAAATATATTTATCCAAATATTATAAAACCTAATTAATCAACAATAATCAAAAGAAAAATAAAATGATTAATAAATTATTTATATTCCAAGAAAATAGTATATTCCATCCTTGTAATTATAATTAATCTTAAAACATTCGACATTACGGAAACCTAAACAAAACAGAGGATGTTCCTACATCCACAAGATTAAGTTCCAAATTTATTAAATAAATTACCAAAGGGTAGTTTTCAAATCGTAACATGGTTAATATAGAATTATTTTATTAACTAAAGGAATCAACAAATTTTTTTAATTTCTAGAATGATAATTAATATTGTATTCCTAATCCTTGACTAGTTATTACATTATTTTCTATCTCATGTTCAATTATTTCTGAGTGAATATATACATCAACCATCTGTGATTAGTATTTATTTAAAACATCACTCAATAAAAATGATGCCTCTAATTTATTGAATAAAAATTGAATTGGATCATTCAAGATCATGATTATGTTAATTTTACTCATGAGGTTTTGAATTACATGAAGCATACACGATGCCTGATTATTTCACATCAGGACAAAATCTATGTCCATTTAATGAATCATCACTATCGAGGAAAAATTCACCATTTCTTGAGGGATGATCCAAAACAAGAGAATTCACCAATCATATTTTTAGATACTGAAAACATACATCACAATATTTTATCTACATGAACATAACTTCATTTTATGTTAACTTAAGTACTCAGATGAAAAAATGAGAAATGTTTTGATAAAAATTTTCATAATAGACTATTGATCCCTGAAAACAATATATCTATAAAATATTTTTTGGACTTGTACATTCTTTAAAAAGATTTATTATAGAAGGGTCACCAATTATAACATTTTTAAAAACAATATATCCATTTATATATAATATTTTCCAAAAAAAATTACCCTTACTAAATTTTCTATACATATTATTTTCATTTATGTTTTGAAAAAACAAATGTATGTTACTTTTATATATCCATTATATTTTTAAATATACGAACATATAATTTATAAACACAACCAAAAGAATGACCACAAATTCAGGGAATACAATATTCATAATGTCTAAATAAATAGATAGTGAATTATATAACCCAAATGGAATAAATACAAACTCATTATGCTAAAATCTAGTCTGAATCACAATCTCAAAAATTTCAACCTTATCACCTTCAACTAATGGTACACAGATCATAAGTCGATATTAGAAAATTACTAAGGTATTTGGAGCTGAAACAATTCCATCGATAGAATAAAACATATACTTATTCCTTGTATTAATGTTATTCAAGGATATATATTCAATGTAACATCTCATTGAAAAAATATTTATTTTTACCAAATAAAAATGGATCACCCTATAGTGTAGTCCTTGTCAAATATAACATTTATCTAGAAATTATTATTATAGATATTCCCATTCCAAAAAAATATAGAGAAGAATTTAGATAAGTAGGTTTAGAAATAGGCATAGAATTAGTCCCTAAGTCAACAGTAAATTCAACATCTTGATCAGGAATAACAATAGGAAAATCCTTAATAAAAATATCATATTATTTATTTATTACTAGGAATTAACGAATTATATTATTTTATTTCATTTCAAAATCATGTTCTAGGAAACATTCAATACCATATATAAGAATTTTTTTTATTTTTTGTTAGGTTATCAATGGTATGATGTCATTGAGTAACTCATTATTATATTTTCAATCAATAGTACCATGATAACCAAATTTATACACATCTTGGAATAATTCCAGAACTCTTTTGAATTAAAACTTTTTACCATTGGATTTTCAATGAATATATAATCATTTTCATTTCATTTATGAACCATTTGAGATATCCTATTAAATAAAAACAGTTTTCCAAAATTAAGTTGACATTCCCTAGGATGTTTTTTACCACTCATTTCACAATATTGGATCTGATTTTTCTAACTTCTTAACTTCATTAAAGAATTCTTACCAATTTCCTGTTAACCATACCAATTTTTATACTTATTTTCACAGAATACATGATCATTTTAAAACTCCATTTATACCATACCAACAAATTTAATAGGTTCGTAAAATATTTTTAATTCATGAGAATATAATTCCATTTGGAATCAGTTCTTCAATCTTGTGTAAATTTGATTAATCTTACAATTATGGTAATGGATAAAATTTGGCACATAACATGACAATTGTTTTATTTTATATTCATATATAGAAAATTAATCAACCCATTTCTATCTCAATTACATGAATTATATTTTCAAACTATTTTGAGCACCGTTAAGAAAATATTTCTCAGAGAAAATATTCTAAAATTCATCATGTTACAAGGAATAAATCTCCTTAATTTATCTAATATTCTCAATCATTGACCACCACTTCCCAGAATTCCCTTAAAAATATTAAATATAATGACATAAATTTAAATGGTATAGACATACCATGATATTCATTATATTTTGAATTAATTTAATCCATCCTTTAGCTATTATAGAGTCAGATGATCCAATAAATGATGAGGGATGTTTTCTCATAAAATGATTCAATATCTACATGTTTCAATTATGGAAGATATGGATGCTCCATAGCATGGAATACACCAGAAGTTATATATTTTTTCAATAGATATGCCACTAACAAAACTACTCTATTCCAATTCCTTACATCCCATCCAACATATTTACAAGGATATCATCATTGTAGTGCCTCCATATAACATCTTCCCAGTCTCCATTAGAGAAAACCATTATAAGAAGACATCGCTTAAAAAATAAACATGGTAATATTCAAATAAAAAAACATATATTAAAAAATATTGATATTTTAAAGAGATTTTCTAGCATTAACCTAAACCGTAATGTTATCTAGTCAAACCTATGATTTTAGTTGTAAATACAAGGCCTTAAAAATTTCATATTATTGAGTTTTATGTAAAGAAATCATTATATTATATATTAGAATAATTTTAGTATGAGTGATTTTGAGAATTATCCCCTAACTATAATAGAAAAAACCATATAATGCAAAGTGTAAACATCCAATCGGCTTCCATTTATTCATAGAATAATACATTGAAGATATTAAATGATTTATTTTCAACAAAAAAAATCAATACTTTCAACATGTATTATTATTGTACCTTAATCATCCTTAAACCATTTGAAAATAATTTCAAAAACAATGCATAATAAAAAGGTCATAGTAATGGATATAAAAATAGTAAAACCCATTAGTCAAGGGAAAACATGTATACCCATGAAATGAATATATTCATATAATGATCCTTGAGAAAAATAATTAACTCATTTTAACATGGAAAACCTAAAAAAATAATAAATGGAATCTATAATCCCATAAAAATAATAGATAAAATATATAGGTAACTTGTGACATCATTATCTATATAAATATTATAAATGGAATAATCATACGGTCGACTTCAATACCCAATGCACCAAATAAATATCATGGACCCACCCATCCATGGTTAATAATGTTACCACCCTTCTTTGTTCGATAACATATCACTCAGTCTGTGGATTATAAAAGAAACCAACATAACCATAAATATTTATCCAAAACAATAACATCATTATAAGTTGTAATTATAGAAATTTTCAACATCACAACCATAAAATATTCTCTTAAACCTAACAATCATTTTCTGATATTATAATAACTATCCCATTTAAAAACCCATTTTTCTCATAATAGAATACTAAAAAAGGGAAATCTGTATTTTTTTGAAGAAAAATATACATATTTTAGTGGAATGCTAATTTTAAATAATTTTTATAGCTGAAAAGCTGTTGTTCCCATTAATATTAAAATAGAACATTCTTTTTTGTCATATGTAATGAATGTAAAATGTTTCGTAAAAATATTCCTTTTTTAAAATAAATTTTAATATGATAAAAACATTCTTTTATAAAACACTCATTTCCATAATAAAATCATTTTAAAACATCTACATGGATGAAATAGAGATTTATAAGGAAAACAGTAAAATTGTATATTTGTTTAAAAATAATCATACCTATATCGAAAATTTGGAATCATAATCCTCAAGAAATTATATCTATAAAAAAATTAAATATATAGAAATTGAATAAAAAAATTATTTACCTTGTCATTGGTTCTTTATATACAAACCATAAAAGATGTTATGGGCATAACAACAAAATATTCCCCATTTAAGTGAGATATATATATGAAGTCCCTTACCATGTGTCTGAATAATATGGTATGATATTTATCTTCATGATTATTAAATGTATGATAAATATTTACTCACTTTAGATTCATTTTTCACGTTTTAGGTTCCATTTATTTCACTACTTACATTGTTATATATGATTACTTTATCAACTAGGATTATGTCAAATGTTTTGACCATATTTATCTTATCTATAAAATATGAATTTCATAGGACGACTATACTCAAGGAGGATAGTATTTAAAAATATCTAGAATAATAATCACAATATATATATAAATTTAATATATCAATTATACTTTTAAAGTCAATATTTAAATATGGTTATTTATGATAAACAACATTTCCACTATAGAGATGGTATGACAAACATACACATCAGTAATGTTTCCATGTTCAATGACTGCTATAGAATTAGGGTAAGAATTATCATATATTTAAAGGATAGAAATAATATAAAAAATATCATATTTTTTTATCATAATTATATATATAATCTGTGTTCTGTGTAGATGAAGAGAGAGGCACATCTCTTTGAGAATATAGTGGTCCAAACATAGCACGAACGACGTTATTATTTTTATTGAGTGAACATGTATGAAATAATGTGATATATTTTATTTATTGAATGATAATTATGTAATTAATGGAATAAATTTTTCATATATATCATATATATTCATTAATATTATCTTTATTACATTCCATGTAAAGTGTCAGTGGAAAATTAATTATATCACTTCGGGGGGAAGTAGTCTGAGGTACACATGGGTGATGTTATCAGTTACCTTACAGTACATAAAGTAAATATGTATATATGATATAATGACTCATGATATATAATTTTTTAGAAATATCATATATATAATTTATTTATATCTTTATAAACAACAATGACAAGAGTGGATGAAAAACATGTCCCATCAGTGTGTGAGGCAGTAGTCATCCTTACACACGACTGACGTTATCACTTTCCCATTGAAGGAAGATGATATGGATATAGGTTGTTAAAATAGTATAAAAACATAAGTATATGATCAATATACTCCAGATATGATATGATTTTGGTTTAATAACAATTTATCAAGTTGGAGTAGGAGATTACATAAAACACTAATTGATGTTCATTACATATTTTTCAGGTAACCTCATTAGGTTTCCACCAAATTGATTCTTTAGCTATATTTGTGATAAAACATAGGTACATAAGTCATTTTTGGGGAATAAAGGTAGGAAATTTTGAATTTATTATCCAATATAAATGTATTTTAATGTAATAATTGGGTGGAGAAATGGTCCTTAAAAAAGTTTGGAAAAGATCCCACTTGAAACCTGCTAACAAATTTCTCAAGACTCTAAAATAATAATTCCATTCCGAATAAATATCATTCCAAATTTAAATATATTATGAAAATAGGTTTTCATGAGTAATATATGACCATAAAATATTTAGAAATGTTTTATTTAATTTTTAACACTTATCTTTTTAGTTTAACCTCTAGTAAAGCAATTTTTACATTTATTGTGGTAATTAATTTGTATTTTTTCCCTATTCATTAAGGTAAAATATAATTTTCTCATATTAGATAAAATAAAATATTATAATAGAAAATATGGACTCAATTTTATATGATTCAACTGACACAAGGGGATAAATTAAATTTATAACAAAACCCACAAGCACGAAAAAAAAGTTGGTTATAATGAATTGTTTTTATATATAAAAAGATGATTTTATACTAACTATATGACTACTGATAATCATTGTATAAATATATATTAATATATAATGATATATAATATATATATACTTCATTTAAAAAATTTATTTATTTTGTATTATATAAATTATTAAAATGGAGAAACAAAATGCACCATACAATAGTTTTTAGGTAAACCCATTTTAAACCCAAAACAAAATTGTACTAAAATAAAATATAATATTTATTAAAAAGTAATTAAGTGGTTTAAATATAAATAAATAATACCTAGGTTACTTTAAATGAGTTTCATATTATCATGGTAGTTTTAATATATTTAATTTAGTGAAATGAAATAGCATTTTAAGAAAAAAATGTTATTTTTAACTATTTATTGAATAATAAATATTTTCTAAAAAAAATATATCACACTATGTTATTTTTGACATTATGATGACACAAATTGTAAAAATTGTTACAAAATATTTTCTATAATTTCATGAAAATATTATAATATTTTCAAAAAAAAATTTATAAAAAAATATTTTTCCAGAAACAGTATCATTAATGTATAAAATGTCATTACTAATAAGTCAATAAATAGAAAATAATATGTTAATACTAAATTTATATTTTATTTGGATTTTTAGTTTCTTTTGATAAATTTTTTTAAGACTATTAATACCCACCATTATGATAAAATGTTTATTACTTATATATATTTCAGGGGTCGAACAGGCTTGGTGTTTCTGTTTTGTAAACTTGACCAAACATATAATCATTTTTAATATAAAAACTTCTAAATATTCATATATTGAATATACGTACGTAGTTAATAAATTTAAATTAATCTAATAATTACTTATTTCTTCATTGCCAATTTTTATACAACGACACTTAATATATTTTAAAAAGAGATATAGGTGAATTCATTGATTGTATACATGGAAGAAATATAAAAAACAATAAATCACACATCTAACAAATATGGTTAGTTTTTATAGGCCTAATCCAACTATATCAAAACATTTCAGAAAGATAAAATGACCAGTCTCTTGAAATATACCCCATTATAGGATAATTCAAATATATGGATCAAATATGCCTCTTGATGGTTTATCCCCTAGAATATTGAGAAGGCATTTATCACATCCTATTTGGGGGAATAATTCATCATAGTAGACCCACACACTCAACAAAAAGATATAATAGCCACATAATATGGTAATATATTCAAAAATATATATCAAAAATCATATCAAATAAATATGAATCATAACAAGAACCGTTTGAATACAAGAAACTCAAGTACAAGTATTCATGGGATATACACAAACACAACATTTGATTTGGTATCTAACATAGGTCTCTAGGGAAACACATGAATGGAACAATACTATCTAAAAAATATTCTAGTGTCATGGGATCCCTACCATATGTTCAATATTGAAAGTCAGGTAATGGGTCACCATCCACATTCATAAGAAGTATTGGATACCCAAACCATTCTTAATTTGAAATTTTTAGAACTATACAATTGATATAGAAGAGGAATAAAACCCAAAAAAATAAAAAATTTCATCTCATCAAGGAAGACCCACTATAAAAAAGTTCCAGTCCCTAAAATCAGTAGATAAAAAATACTTGAATATATAGTTGAATATATTAATGATAATCAAAACTATCTTTAAATCATGAAAATAATTTTATACATCTAATAATCCAAAGATATAATTTTATTAAATCATGGATATGAGGAGAGAATTGATCATTATCCAAGAAGAAATTACTCGAATAGATGTGCCGGATAAAATTTGATTTCAAACAATGAATATTAGAATTTAATATAGAGTGGAGAGTTCATATTTATTTATGGGAGTTAAGGTTTTTCAGTTTAATTAATGGAGGTTAATGAGAAAACAATTGATCACTTATGATATTAAATCATTCAGTACTGATTATATTCACATCATGAATTAATAATTAATGTCATGGACTTTTTTATTGGATAGCATGTTGGAAGAAAATTTTCATGTGATAAAATAATCCAATTCATATAAGTCATTTTACTTTCACACCACAAATTTTATTCTTGTCTTGAATGATGAACATGTATTCTTCCGAAATTCCATTCAAATTGTGAATATCTATTTAAGGTGTGGGGTAGTATTTTAGAAACATTATTATCCACTGAGTTAGTTTTTTCTTTGAACACTCCCAACATGACTTTTCTCATTTAATGAAACCATTATAATTGGAAAAAAACCTAGAAATATGATTACCTTGAGATTTATGATGTTACTTTGAGATATTATGTATATTTTTTAGATTCCAAATTGAGTGTTTCATAATATTAAATAAATAATGTTTCATATAGAGTTTTTTATTTATCATGGGAAGAATAATTAAATGTGTTGATGTGGATATTCTTATTGTGTATAATTTGATTTCAATACATAAATAATTTTTGAAATCACATTATATAATATTAATTTGTGGCATTAATGATTTTTGGTATTTTTGATAAGTATAAAATAGGTTTGGAGTTGTTTTGAACAAATAAAGATATATTTTGGAGTGGTATAGTATTGAATAATGTAAATTGATAATATTCTGATGAGATTTCATAGGGATGATCGAGAATAGAATTCATAAAAAAATTAAAATTTTATGAGTGTTTATGGATTATTCCTTCCATCATAAATTTCATATCCAACACATGTCTATTATCAAATGTTTTTCATATACATTTTTTTTGAGATTTTGTTTGAGTTTTCCATGAAATAAAAATATCCATACAATGTTGTGGGTATTGAATATGTGATAAATGAAGAACAATAAATGAATCATGAAAAGATCCCTAATGGTGTCTTCCATGTCTTTAATTTTATTAGATCACATTGGGAGAGTATTTGACGAATTTATAAATTTTATTGGTTAATTTATAAAATTAATTGCAAAATTTATAATTTTAATTTCATACATTATAATATTACTATAATATTTTTAAGTGAAATATGATAATTCATAATATTGAAGTTGGATTTAAAAAAATTTACAAATTTGTAAGAGTAATCTTTCACATCATAATATTATTACTTTCCTTATAAGAAAAACCTTCACTTTATAAGGGTAATAAGTTTAATAAAATTAAAAAGACATATGGATCTCATAAGGTTTGTTGATGAATTTTAAAGGATAATTATATGATTTATAAATATTATTCATGAATTAATGAGAATAAGTCTGAGATTCATAAGTTTCATTTATCATGATTAAATAGGTATAGAATAATTTTTTAAAAAGATAAGGAATTTAAGTATATTTCATAAGGGTCATTTCTTACTTCCTAGATACGAGTTCCTTTATAAAATTTATGGAAATCAATAATAAATTATTCTACGGAAAAAATGAGATGTTCATTCAACTGACCTCCATGGATTAGACATCATAAAAGGAGTTTTTTATTCAATAACGGTTGAATAGTTACTGTTCGTGTTCGGGAGGAATAATTTCACCATGATGGATCCAAGTTGTTCGGAAATTTATTCATTGTTATATAGTAACATGTTCTGTTTCACGATGATGATCCAGATAAAATTTAAAATATAAAAGAAGAAGTATGAAGTAGTAATATATATTAATGTATATATTTAAATGTTTTTATGTCATTAAAATTTAAATTATAAAATAAAACTTTTTAGAGTGTATTCCTTGTTTATATATATTTTAATATTTTTTATGTTGTGGATACATTAAGAGTGTGGTGATGGATGATAATTTTAAATGAATAGAGATATGCAAAGATTGTCTAATAAGGATATTTAAAAGAAATAATAATATTCCTTTTGTTGTACAAGTAGAAGATGGTGAATAATATGAAATAATATGGTGACTACTTAATGGAATCTGTATATTGTTGAGGAGTCACCTATTTTTATAACATCATTCTTATATCATTCTATCTATATGATAGTACATTTCATAGTCATGTAAAAATTTATTCACTTTTTTCTCATTATAATTCACTTTATGAAACTATTGGATTGTTTGATCATTGGTGAATTGAGATCCGAACAAGGCTTGTACATTTTGTTTTGAAAGGAGAACCTCATAAAAATATATTGTCCCCTCAATGTATACATTTTATCATTTGAACATGAACAATGTAATAACCTAAATAGGTGTATAGGGTTATTTCAAGAGTAATCATAAAAAGGAATTATATAATGTGAACCACCAGTCTTACTTATTTCCCAATGATTGTGATGGTATTTTATGAAATTAATTATAATTAATGTATCTAAAATCTGTATTATCCCCAAATGTATATATTTGACATCCAACCCCTTCTATGTAATAATTCATGATTGGTAATCTATAATAACAACAATATAAATTAATTACAAGGGATGAAACATAAATTGTTTCCATTATAAAACATAAATAGGGAATTATTTCTCATTTTTTCATGAATTGTTATTCTTCTTCTAATTAAATATTGATTATATTGATATAAATATTACATTTATTTTTTATTACATAGTGCTAATTAGTAGATTTTGTTTTAAATAATCCATTTCTTCTTTATTTACTATTTCTCTGGTGGTCACTAATATTAAAATTCAAAGTATTTGTTTTCTTACTAAAAATGCTAAAAATAATGTATAATATTTTTTTCTGGGGGATATGACTACAAATAAATTTAAGTGAGAATAATAACCCTTAACACATTGAGGGAAAGGAATTTTAGAGCACATGAGATCTTGTTTTTTTGAATTAACATTTATAAAAAATTCTTGTTGAATTTTATTTCCTCGATCTCCCTATTTTTTTATCATTTTTCATAATTTCATTTTTTAATTGAAATTATACCACCTTAACCTCTTAAAATACTCTTAATACAACATCATACATCAGTTTTTGGAAAATTTTATACTAAAAAAATAAAATAGGTACACTAATTTTAGAGATAAATATTCACTGTGTAAAAAGTGATGATATTATTAAAGATCTTAAAAATACTAAAAACACTTAGTGTAAATATCCCGTCCCATTTTTAAAAACTATATTTATGATGTTTATTAAAATAGAGATATTATAAATGAAATATTTATCATTACATTCGGGAAATTTTTTAAATAATTATTACTATTTATGGTAATATTATCTATTTTACATTGGTTATTTTATAATTAAATAAAATAGAAATAAATTAAATCATGTTATTATTTATTTATATAAATAATTGAAAAGAAAATATATAATTTTATTTATATTAATTCAGGATATGTATCATATCATGATAAAAAATAATAGATATAATAAATCAAGAATAATTGGATCAATTAGTTCCCTAATGAATTGAATAAATGGTGTTTGAAATCAATAATATATCCTAGCTATTCTAATTATAATGTTTAAAATTCAACAGCTATATATAGTTTCCTAGTCTCCACTATTAGATATTACATTATCATATAGAAACAATACATAATGGCTGACTACATAATGACTCAATCCCTGAAAGACACAATGTTTCTCTATATTATATATAGTGGATGACTCATTGACTATAAAATTATATAGTAGATACTCTATCTTGTCTTCATAGGATATCTACAATATAACCTATTCAATGGACTATGTTTTTTGGGCCTTATATTCAACTTCAACGTGGCATTACAAATGATATTATATAAATTTATAATAATTGGTCATGTTCATAATTATATATTGTCATACTCAATAATTGAACAACTTTTCTCTTAAGCCTATAAATAGTAAGTGATGGTGAAAAATATTGTCCCCAATTATAGTTAAATTTGTTAATGTGATTAAATCATGGTTTGTGTTCTAATAACATTAGCTCATAACCTTGTTCTCTATAATGTTTTCTATAATAGTGATTTGTTATCAAGTAGAACTGGATTTTACTTCCAGTTCTAGTCAGTCAAAGGAGACACAGACTCAATAACAGGAACATATAGAGTTGGGTCTCCAATATTTGAAAGCAAAGTAAATTAAATGGATGTATTTATATATATATATGGGGTATTCATCTAAAATGGGATAAATGGTTATATCATTTAATAAAAAAAATATTATATTTTTATATTATTATTTAATATTTAATTTATAATGTTAATGTGGTTTTAGAGTTACATCTACACTTTATATGGTCAGTATACACAATAAAAATCACTGTCTCAGGTTTTCAAATTAGGAAGTATTATGAAATCGGTGTGACCAAAGGTATATCCTCCAATATTCTATTATTAGTAGGTTAATCCATTTTTTAATAATGTATTGATGTATATTCTGTTATAATCTATATGATAATTGATAAAAAAATATTTTATTTTCGCTAAAGGAAAGACTACTATTATTCATCACAATCAGCAATATTTAAACAATCATAGAGAAGTGCATGCATTGTAATTTTTTTTAAAACATCTTAGTTAATATTTCATCAACACCATATCCTTGATTTATATCATTGTATTATACTAGTCAATTTGGTTAGTAATATCATAAAAACTATTAATAACCAAATCAGACATATTTCAAGAGGTGTATTAGAAAATGTGATAAAATCTAAAATATTTTTTATATACGAACACATGTTCATAAAATCCATGTGTGTTTCATTTTTACTAAAAAATCACTATAAATAATAGTATCAGAAATTTTCATCATAATTAAATCCATGATTATCTAATTATGAGATCCTATATTTTATTAAATATGGTTTTAGATGATTAAAAATAATAAAATACAAAAAACATTCATATAATTATTAATTTCATATATGGATATGTTTTTTCTTGTGCAACTCACATCTTAATGAATCATGATAACCCTAAGTGAATGGAATGAAAAACTTTTCAATAAATGGAACAATTTCATATAGTTCATGTTAACTCAATGATCCAAAAAATATAATAGATAAATTTACAAAGTCACATTATGTATTATAAAGGTAATATGAAATTTCAACAAACATGATAGAATATTCCATAACAAATAATCATTATCATCATGCATTCATGACGTTTATGTTCATCATTGAAGGACATATTTCCAAAATCAGTAGGGGAAAAATATTTTAGAGAGGGTATTCCCAAACCACCTCCCCAATAGTTTACAGATATCTCAATTTCAACCCTTCATAACATACAACATAGAGAGATCAAAATAAGTGATATATATTGGTTCTTATTGAAGAAATAATTTAAATGGTATTTCATTATTTTTTATGTGATATTATAATGACGGAAGATTTAACTATAATTCATTGGATGGGGGGTCTTTTGACACATCTTGATAATTTTCACTTAATTTAGTATCATAAATCTTCAAAATTTATAAATCTTATTATTAATATATTTACCCTTTATCTCATCCAATATCCCTAACAATCATAACATCATTTGGATCCTTTTCAAAAAGTTACAATAAATGATTAGTGTAACCTCAATAAATGAAAAACAAGTAAATAATGTCCTCTAATTCTAAGAGAAGTCGCCAACATCCACTTGATAAGTGATGAATTTTAAATAAATGGAGGATTACATGCCTATAAGTAGAGATATCATTATACTGGGGGTGGAATACTAAAAATATTACATGGTTAATTTCTTCAAATAAAATTCATTATTTACAACAAATCTAATAATTTTATACTAGGTTATATTTCTTCATTCCATTTTTTGTAATTTTTATGACTATCTTTCTCAAGTATTATATTCTAGAATAAATCCTATATTATTATTAATGTTTTTTCAATCTCACAATAAGATACTTTGTATAGAATATATTAATGTTGTGTGGAAATTTTATATAAATTTAAAAAATCATTTATCATTTCCTCATCTAAATTTGAGTTTAATTAGAGATTTTTCTAGTTGAGTCATTTTTTAATTGAAAAAAAAATCACGGGAATGTGTTTCCCTAAATGTCCATAGCAACCAACATTTTATTATAGTCATATTACACCGATCATTATTAACTACATAGAATGGAATTGGGCTCACAGATTTTAGAAATCATACTTTATATGTAGAATAGTAGAAAACAAATATCTTTCTAATGATATATATGTAAACATGGAACATAAACACCCTACCCTAAATAGAAATCATATATGAGGGATATTCCAAAATGATTCTGTTTTCATTATTTCATATCTTCATAGGAACTCCATATAGACTAATTGTGAATTTTGATATGCATTCCAATCTATTAAAAAATTAAGATCCACAATGGGTACTAAATTCCTTTCAACTACAATAAATAACAATAGCATTAACCTATAGTGAGGGATTGATATTAGTCATTGAATTTAGTACCCTCCCATATGTGTTTCTACCCAACAGTATAAAATATTGATGATATCACCAATATATTATGGGAGTCTCCACTATGGAGGTAACCTGATTCATAATAGATCCTCAAAAAATAATTCTACTATGAGGTCATTGAATTTCCATAAAGATAGTTATAATGAAATAAAAATCAACATGACCTAGCTCTTGTATGAAAGTCTAACACTATATACACCCACAAACTAAGGAACATTTAATGAATCCATCAATCTATAATATGATTTCACTTTTTCATTAGGATGATATTTCTACTGAATGTATAGAAATTATTACTAATTGTGAAAACACATAACATCAATTCCATGAGTGTATATGATTAAAAATTGTTTTAGATTTCTCCCCTCTCTTTTGGAATGATGAAACTCTAATTACATATCAATTCATTTCCTGAAAACTTATTTTTTGTGGGGGTATGTTTTCATAATTATTCTAATTCCTTATAGACATTAATAGTACTATGGAAAAATTATTTATTTTATTATATCATTGAAATAACTAGAAATTAATTAAAACTCATCAAATGTATCACCAAGAAATAATATCCCTAATATATTGATAATATCCAATATTATAATACATTTCTCTCTATAGAGTAACTATAGACCATTGGTGTATAGAAAAAAGCGGAGGAAAACCTCAAGCGTCAGTTTATTATGTCTATAGGAAAAGAATTGTAATGTATATACAACATTATATTGGTTGTATTCATTGATATCTTATTAAAATTAAATATATTTTTGATAATGTCATTAATTCTAGGCCCAATCTTCTAGGAAACATACTCCAATATAGAGGTCCCATCTCACAATCTATTTTTTATGTTTTTACGAATGAATACAAATATAATAAATAACTAGGAATGGTTGTGTAATGGGATTGAATCTATTTAATTATAAAAAATGGTAAATTCCATAAAATTTAAATAACTCTATCATTCTATTCCATGATACATATCTAGTTATAAGAAATACTTTCTAATATATGGGTATAAAAAACCAAATCCGTAATGATGAATGGATATGGCTAATAAGGTGAACTGGAACTTAATAAAAAAGGGTGATAACATAGGTGGATATTTAGCTAATAGTTTTTAAATTTAAATATATTATCTTAGAATAAATAAAATTATTCTGTGATGAGGATAAATTAATCATGAAATGTTTTAATTAACATTTCTTTTAATCCACTTCCTTATTTTGTTATCACTCATGTGGTTTTGGAATGATGAGATTGAATCTCTTTTCTATAATAATGGGATTAATAATCATATGAGAATGAACTAAGAAGGGAAAAAATTCAAAGGCTATAACTATATGAAAATTAGGTAACATGTCTAAATTTTTTAGAGTATTATAAAAATGAAATACACATAGTATTCCACACATAATTATTTATAAATGTTCACGAGTTAAGAATCAAGTATCGTGTGTTGTAGTTTCATGGTAAAGATAATATTGAAAAAAATTAGTATGATCGAAAGGTTGACACCCCTATCAAAACTAATTTTGACCAATAAGAGTTCATTTACTAAGTTAGAAGTGAATTAGTAATATCTATATGAGTATAAAGACTATAAATAGTAAAATGGTACATTATATTATTTTTTTAAAAAAATAACATTAGTTTGAAATTTATTTTTTCTTTGGGTCCTAAATAAAAAAACAATCATAATAATTAATTATTAATGAAATTATTTTATCATTTTATTAAATTAAAGACGGTTTATATCAGTTAAAAAAATAAAAAATAATCTTATTAATATTTCAATCATCTTATAGATTATGTAGATGTTTTATTTCTTAATATTAGTCAAAAATGATTTAATGATCTACATTTAATGGTTTCTCAAGAATTTGAGCTCGGTTAGTGGATTTTTTCATTATATGAATATTATTATAATTAAAAAAATTATTAATTATATAATTCTACTATAAAACGTTTTATTTACACCAGACATTAGATTATTCATTTTATATCACTCATCAAATTTATTTTTAATTTTTTTAGAAGAAGAAAACATTATTCTAGGATTATTATCATAAATATTTTAGGATATTTTATTGGAATGAAATGTCTAATAAAATCTTAAAACCTTTTCTAATTTATTTGAATAATTTTATTTAAATCCTATATTATTTGTGTTTATGAATTCGATTTAAATATTTATGACTACTACCATTATAATCGTACCCTTGATGATGTATGTAAATAACGATTTTAAATTTCATATTACTACGTAAATGGACATGAAACAATTAATGGTGACAAATTCTTTTTTATGATTAACACACTATATCTTAGGGATCCGTGATTATTCACATGAGTATAAATATTTTTTATAATATATTTATTTACATTGATCAACACAGAAGGATAATTCCAGTTTAAAATAGAATTAGATCATATTAGGAAGGCTATCATATGTTGGAATAGTTGTTTCTTATATATGAATTAATTATGTATATGTTATTCATTATATATTTAATTATGTTTTGATGCTATATATTATATATGATCTTTTTTTATCATTTTTATAGGAATATATTTTATATTTAATACAATGTCAATATTTTGTATTGAAAAAATTGATTCCATATATATATATATTGTAATAAAAAGAATTAATGTAATGATATTTTTGTACCTCATAGTAGTATTAAATGAAAATTTATTATTTTAGTCGATCGATGGATCAACCCTATGTGAAACATGGTGAGGATTTGTAGAAAAAGAGTAGTATTAGAGGTAGCCAATGGTTGTATGAAAATATGGAAAATTAATTAGAATAATTGTGATTATTGATAATGAAAATAATACATGTTTTTAAATTTAAAATGAAAAATAATTGAATATGTTTAAGTAAAATCTACATCTAAATGATTATAAACCTTTTGAGACTATGTAAGATAATAACTAATTCTTAAAGAAATTATTCAATCGAAATTTTTTTCTAGTATCTACATAGTTATTGAATATATTATATAGATAATTTATTAAAAAATACATTGAATTAGATTATATTTATTCTAATAAATATGTCTTTAAACATGTGAGTGTGTCGATGTATTATGAAATCATTCATAAATTTTTTTATATATTGAGCATAATCATATCCATTCATTTCTTGGGAAATTGAAAAAAAATGATGGAACAACAAATTTTCTCTCATATATACCATGATACTGAATTAAAATAATCTAATACTTAATAATTATTTAGATATAAAAATAATTATGTATATATTATTCACTTTGTATCCTAATAAACTATAATATATATATATAAACTTAACACTATCATATAAAATAACCATGCTTAAATATATGAAAAAATAAAGAATATAAATATTATTTATAATATATCAATGACAATATATTATGAGTATAAATGTTCAATAAAGGGTGGATAATTATCTAGATATAAATTCATTAATTACGTAAAATATTAAATGTATTTCCCAAAAAAATATTATGATCCTTACAAAAAAATAAAAATTAAGAGGTAATTAATGATAAAAAATTGAATTATATAAAATTAAATTGTAATATATAGTTTTACTCATTCATGATTTCTATTAAGTATATAATTCTATATATTATATTCTTATAAAATACTTTGGAATTATTGTGTGTCCTTCTCTAAATGTGTGTTATCATTATTTTTCTTTCTTGGGTAGGAATAATAAAAAAAATTATCATGAGGTTATCCCTATACATAGTGAATTTATTGATTTATAAAATAATTTTAATTATTATAATATTTTATTCATAATATCTTAAAATAATTATTGAATGTACTAATTATGAAACTTTTCTTCTTATATAAAATCACACATAAGAATCATAACCATTGATTTTTTAGAATTTCATTTACACTCGCATGTTTTAGAAATCTATTAGGGTTTATTCCATAAATCGTCTATTTAAATACAATTAAATACATATTAAAATATTTTTCCAATGTATCTAATAACATGTAATTTCATTAAATATATAGTATCTGTTAAATGATTAAAGGTATACCTGGAGGTTTTTCATCAAATAATATATCTCAATGATTTCATTTACATATCATTTTATTTAACATTCTTTCATTAAATACATTAGTTAATAATTATTCAATTAAATGTGACATTAAATATAAAATATGTGGGATATTAAAATCCCATTTTTTATCAGTTTTCATTTTTAAATTACATGACCATACAATGAATGTTCTTATTGCATTTTATTTTATGCGAATACTAATAATATATAGGTGAAAAGTTGATCAATTTTAGGATTATAAGAAACATAAATCCTTACTCTCATGTGATATATTTCATGTTTTTTATTACATAAGGTTTACACATAGATATTTTACACTATACCTATTTGAACAATATGATGAATAAGTGTTAAAAAACATTATTACCTTATATAATGTTAATCCTTGAGGAGAATGGATACCGTCAAAACTACGGGTGTGCGGATCATTGACTATTGTTTATTATTGTCTGGATTATTTTTGTTATCAAATATGAATGAGATGTTTAGTAAGATCATTTTTAATTTATAATCATTCCTCTTGAATTTCAATTTAATCATCCATTTCATTATTTTTTTAAATCATATTTTATTGCATTACGAAACATTTTTTGTACTATTACTTTACAATGTACACAATCAACATGACCATACAATTTCGGATTCATTATTGCAATTGAATATTGTTCTTCATGAGCTATGGTTGACGCATCTTTTATAGAAATCATACGAAAATAATGAAAACATATTAATTTTTGTTATATTTTTTCAATATTTATGGTAAATAAGTTATAGTTATTTCGTACATGCATATGATTCAAAAACAAAAAATGTGTTTTCATCAATTATTTATTGTTTTAATTTACTTCATCCTCCTTCCATAAAACAGGATATTGGAGATAGGTAGATAAATATTCTAATTTATTAATGATTACAAAGTCATTTATTTATAATTATGTTGTTTATATATCATATTAATGTTCCATAGAAAATGTAATTCATATACTCTTTCTTTTTCAAGTTCATCATACAAAAAAATCATTATAGTAGGTGAAGTGTGAGTTTTATTCGTGATTTTTTAATTCTTGAACTGATTTTTTTAGAAAAAATTACTAATTATGAAGATAAGTATCTTATAAATGTAATTTCAACTACATTCAACATAACAAAAATATACTATAATGCAATCATTATTAAAAATAATGAAACCATGCAAATGTTTTTTTATAACTTTTATATAAATCATGTGGGAGTGTATTTCCATTTCCCTCAACATCCCTAGTATGTATTTTGATATCATATTTTCATAATTATCATGGAATCATACAATGAATAATGAATAATAAAATTTTCTATGGTATTTTAATACAAATATTCCGCACTAGGAATAATTATAAACAATTAAACATTTTTACATTCTTTTAAGAAAAAAAATATAATTTACATTCCATTGTAATCAAAATTTCATTTAAATGGATTCATTCAATGCATTATTTTTTCAGTATCTATATGAATTATATTGTGAATTTTATGATTAACATCCATGTAACTAACATAAATTGTATTCTTTGGGAAAGAGGCTGATGAAACACTTTCAATCAAACATAAATTTTCACAGCTCTACATATTTGTTGACACATGCCAAATGAGCATCGTCAAATTCACAAAAAAAAAATAACTGAATATGAGTTTTATTCATCTAGAAATAGAAAATGAAGAAGTTGGTTGAGACATGTAGGTCACAACAAATCACAGGAGATACACAATCACATTTCCAATAGAGGGACTTGTGAATGGGCATGTGCAACACATAACCTACAACAGATCATGTAAATCCCCTATGTCAAGTCCTTTTACTCCTAATAAAAATCTCCAAACAATAATTTTCCATGTAGAGGAACTTTGATAATCTCACCCAGGTCATCTGGATTGTTAATCGAAATATGCCTGGAATACCATCTAAAAATACCTCAAAAATAGGTGATAAATTCCCAAAAGGAAGAGGCATTCTATAGTCATAAAATATCATGGGGTTAATTAATTACGTGACAATTGTTTTCATTGAAATCATTGAATAAAACTCTTGAGACCCATATTATTTTAAAAAAATAATAGGAAATAATAAATAATGGAGGTGGTAGAGTCTCATGGTCTAAAATGTCACATGACATGCCCATGATGATCTACAAGACACCAAAAATCCTTAGTGACATGTCTACCTCATCTCAAAGAAGACCATCAACATATCACCCTTATCACATGAAGATCATAAGGTATGTCCATGAGAAATTTCACTATATCTTTGTATTCCAATGTAATTATGGATGGAATTTTCCATAACGATCTCGCACATCTCCATAGAACCTTTTTTGGGTATGCAACTCATCACTTGGAGGATAGATTATTCTTATTCGACATTACTCATAAAATCTTTCATAACCCTCAAACATTGAAAATAAAAAAGGAAATAAAAGTGGAGGGTGTAGGAGACTCTCATGATAGTAAAACTATCATGACCTACTAATGCCACCGATAACAAGGTCCCATAATGGTTCCTTGAAAAGAACTCTATGACTCGTGGAAAGTCTCGAACAAGTCTTCTGATATAATATGAAGGCTTTCACTAAGACCCATGGCCTCATGAGTTACCCTAGACATGTAAATATGTCAATATAGATGTCTATTGGTATGTATTCATGACTAAACATGTACTCATTAGCTGGAAATAATCCAAAAAAGGGAGCATCGATGGGTTGGACTCGTTGTCGTTGAAAATAATGTGATTCCCTTAGAGAGATCCATGTTAGAGACTTGTGACGAACCATGATGTTGAATCCACTTTTCAGAATCCATCATGGATTCTGAAGATATAATTAATGAATTGAAGTTGACAACTACTGTAGCGAGGCCTATAAATCCCCCACCCCAATATGAAAAATGGATAGATGACTAAACACATAGATGAATCTTCATACATGCTATCAAAACCACATATTGGATACAGATATAATTTCTCAGTGTGAAAAATCTTGCATCTAGAATTGATTCCTATTATGTATGTTTTCGAGAATTTATGTAGAATTATGTTGGAATATATTTAACATTTGGTATAATCACATATAGATACCAAGAATGGCTTTCAGAAGGACACACGAAGTATACCACACGAACATGTTACATCTGGTGAAACAAAAAAAAATTAAGCTAAAAAATAACCAATATAATAGATTCACAATATAAATGCTAGAAATATGACTAAATGAAGGGAGACTCAAGAAAAAAACATGTATGTTGATCATTATGCACTTCACCTGAATCGATCAAGTCATTCGATATCACCAGGACAAGTCCCCGGGATCTTGTGACACGCCTTTTCCATGCTATTGAGATCACATAAATTCCTCTGGACATGTCAATATAAGTCATATGGTGCCCCAAGAAGGCTTCCTAATGTATCTTGAATCCCTAAAACATTCCATCCTTGACTTTTTCTGCTCTTAAAACATGTTATTTGACCCATCTATCATCGTCAATTCACATCATTTGAGTCTCATGATTACACCTGATAATGTCAACTGGATCACTCGACGTATCGTAGACAATTTTGATGATTCCCTCCAAACATATCCTCTAGGACATATGACAACATCTAAGACATGTCTCATTAAATCTCATGACACTCTCCATGTGTGTTATCTAGATCATTAAAAGAATCCATGGCATGCCAACAGGATCATGCAAAACTATATGAACATGTCAGATGGGATCATGTGATGACGTAAGGGATCCGAATACCTGGTCTTATGATATATCCCAGACACATTCTTCTAGATCAAGTGCCAACTCCGAGAAATTAAATCCATGATATGAGGAATCCCTCAGATAATCCAACTAGATCATGAAATTTCCCAAAGACATGTTAGTCTCATATTCTCTTATATGTTTTGAAGACAATGAAGGATTGTCAACTGGGAAATCAAGACAGGTCAGGAAGATCAGTAGGCCTGATCAAGGGTATCATACAACTTTATGACATTGTTCATCATCTCTGTGTATGCCCCGATAATATTACCATCTTCATGGTATAATTTCCAATCAATTGAAATATGATTACTCAGATTCTTACTTTAACAAAGGTACTTTGGAAGACATCCTAAGGCCCATGCACCATATTAATGAACCTAAATGGATTCCAACGACTCAAAAAACATGGATTGTATGCCCCATATAAAGGGAACTATCAATATGTAATCATTGATCATGTTAACTATGAGAACATTTATTCCTTCCATAAAAAGGATACATATGATGCCTTCCTTCCCCGCATCTCAACAAACCCCAGAGTGGATTCCCAATATATATGTCCCATATTCATATGTAATGAGACCAGTTATTTTCCATCCCTTTTTCCCACACCAAGCATTGGTTATGTAGATTTTTGGAATTGTAGTGATCATATCATTTCCACTATAAGGATCTAAAATGACACGATCAAACTCCTAGTGTAATCCCCAACAAGGAGAGTAATATGAAATGTCCCACATATATGAGAATCTTTAGTATGTAATCCATAACTAACTAAACATTGGAGACATTGATTCCATCCCTAACTAAGATATGTATAATGCATCATCGAGTCCCAATATCTCTAATAAAACATTCCAATGGTTATACCAAAACATAATCCTTTTATCAATATGCAATGATACAGATTACTTGATAACCCTTGTCTCACTCATTAAGAGTTGATAACACGGGATTAGTGAGTTTTGATGGTTATTTCATTAGAATTATGAATCTCCACTAGCCACGTTAATCTTAGTATGTAATCCTCATGGGGTAGCATGGTATAAACCTTCTCCTAATGATGAAATCTACTTTAGTGAATGTCTAACGAGAGGGATCGAACTATAATAACTCTAATTTATGTCATAACTATTGTACATCGGATGTCTCTTCAAGACTTGAGCACAAATATATAACACACAATTACCAACAAATATTTCCTCTATAAATGATATTAAACAACAATAATTTAATAAATTTAATGGGTTTTGATTCTTGTAATAACTAAGATTAGTAGGATAACTAACAATTGATCAAACCACTCATGGGGACATTAGCTTCTTCCATGAATTGATGTGAATTCTGATGTGCATGGTTATGCTTCATAATATATAAGAATCTATTCATTACTCGGAAATTGATAAAAGACCTTAGGTACTTGTAGATGGATTAACCAATAATATAAACCCTTTATTTTGAAAAAATACAAATAACAAATAATTAATTTGTTAGTGTAACTAGTCCAATATCGAGATTAAGACGAGATTCTAGAAAAAATATAAAAAATATAATAGTCTTATGTAGTAGTCAACAATTCCCCCTGAATGGGTGTGATGAGTCTAACCTCCCATCATATCAACCAATGTATGTCCCTAAGTGCCACAAGGTCTTAAATACCAATTGACTTCCTACCTTTGAAAAGGTGTTCTATACATAGTTATGGATGAAGTAACTGTTGGTAGTTTCAATGATGAATAAATGGTGACATCATGTTAATGATTTTGAATGAAATAACCCCCTTAATCATAAATAATTCCGCCAAACCAAACATTAATCAAATCCATATATTCCCCAAGGAAACAAAAAAGGTAATACTGATTTTAATTTCTAAAATAAAATATTTATTGGGTTATTATACATCGAGAATATTTTTCCCACTATACGAAACAAAAAAAGGTTAACCCAATGTAAATAAATCAAATAAAAAAAGTTTAGCTATTATCCATTAGTATATTTTGTTTTCTGACTATAAACAACCAAAAATGGGGAACCCAATGTGAATCAATCAAATAAAAAAATTATTGGGTTTCTATCCAACAAGAAATTTTTTCCACCATATGCATTAAAAATTGGTAATTCTAATATGAATATCCCAAATAAAATTTTTTTTAGGTTATTACATACCAGTTAATTGTTTTTCCTACAATACACTAAAAAAAATGGAAAACCCAACAAGAAACTATCGAATGATAGAATGATAAGTTAGTCGTGCATCATGACAGTTCATTTGTCATATCCAACAAAAACGATAGTAATACTGACCTAAATCTTATAACTGATCACTTATAACTATGTTTAGTATGACTTAATTCCATCCTCATGTTGACCATTCCCAAGGAGAATAATGTCCATATAAGAAATATAATTATAATTGTGTTAACCATGAATATATGATTGATCACACATCATTCAAACCATATTTCACTAATCAATAATCGTGTTCTATATTTTCTACATTACTAAAGATAATGCTCTAATATACAACATCCTCATATAAGAAAATTTCATCATCACATGATGATTTCTCTTATAAATAACATATGACTACAGCCCCTATGGGTTGAAAAATGATATAACCATCCTGACAGCTCTAATGTTCGGTATAATACCTGATGTTCTAGGAGTACCACCTACGTGGTACAATCCCTACCCTCAGAACAACCCATGAGGTTCTCCATGCAAGAAAACTTTCATGGTCGTAACACCCCTGGAATGATGAAGCTAATCAGATGGCCCTCATTTCCATGGGATACAAATTAATGAAATTATTCCTGAAGAGTGATAAGTTCCAACATAAATATATGATAAAGTAGGACAATGGTGTCAATTATGGATCTCTCCCAGTTTAGGTGTTGAGGAGGAGGGATACATTAAAGCACTTTTTTCATACCCTTCCCACCTATACCCTCTTGTCTCATACATAGGATACCAAACAACACATTTTCACCAATGACACCTATGAACTGGGTGAAGAGAAGACTCATCGGGTGAGGAATTCACTATATATCTATGGGAGGGATCATATCCCCACTACCATTGATGATGTCTTTCAACATATTTTGACAGTAAAAATTATGTAAGCGCATATGCCTACTCACTCATAACATGTCTGTGGGCATATTTCCACCTCGATAATGAGGGAGGCACATATCTATACCCATGTGCATGGAGTCCATCATAATATTACGAAGGTGAAAGAAGGAAAGAAGTGGATCATACCCATAATTCATTAAAAGTAACATACCATTAGATAAGGGATATGAAAAATGAACATGATTATATCTCTCCACAAACTTTCATAAAGTGGAAATATATTTTATCAATAGTTAAAGAACACTGCAATAATATTTCCTCACTTGTGTAGATAAAGGGACATGTACATATTCACATCACTACATACATGAAAACTCAACACCATGATCGACACAAAAAAAGATTCTATGATGTTGAATGTACACATTCTTGCTCCCATCTAGGAGTGTTATTAGAATATTTCTTAAATGAAAAGTAATTAAACTGGGATTAAGTTACTTTTCCAATCTAGACTAACTATGTGTGAGTGTATAATGCCTTAGGACATGGGAACATCATATTTACAAATTCTAGCTTCACATTCAAATGTCCTATGTCCTAACTCAAAACCACATTCATTTTGTATCCCACCATGTGAGAGGTTAATATGCATTAGGATAAGCTCATATTTCTATGGTTGATGTCCAGAGACATTATAAATGGCCCAGAATCATAAATATATCCTAGTTCTAACTAGAAAAAACCATGTAAAATTTTATGAAGCCTCGAGATAGTCTCATATTCCTATCATTTAATCTCCTAGGAATATTCAAATATATCATAGAATCCAAGAACATAATCCTACTTCCAAAGATGCACGATTTCATAGACATCATTCAATGGAAATATATGAGGAGGCTCATATTCCTTCTCCCATTCTGGAGTTCTATATGTATATTCCATTGGGAAATTCATATTTTGACCCGGCTCATATTTCTGCTCCAACTGGTGCACACCAAGTGATAGTGGTAAATTCATTAGTGCAGGATCATATCCCTACCATGAATGAAAAATGGAATAATCCAAATTAATATGATCATGCTCATAATCACATCAGAATAGTGGCTCACCATGTAAAAAGTCCATATTACTCAAGAGAGGTTCACATTTCTATAAATAATTACACATGTCATCAGTATAATCTAGAAGCTTCTCAATAGCTTGTTCATACTCTAACAACACTAGATGGTTATAATATTTTTCCATACACCTTTATATAGTAGGCTCATAAAACAACACAGTTTCAAATGGTATGTTAACATCTTATGACCATAACAGAGGACATGAATCATATTTCTATTATTCTTAATTCTAGTGTCCATGAGGTTCTTTGAGACACATTATCAACATCACAAGGGTTTTCTAAATGTTCCATAGAATAAGAATATGATAATTAGCATGATATTACTCTTAATGATTGGGTGGTGATGTATCATAATAACTCTAATTATGACATACACCATGGTCAACCATCATACAATGATATCTGCCACAAAAACTAAACCCTACCCTAGCCCAAGAACCTTCGTATAGAGAGGTGTTCAAATATCAGAAAGCATTGAATACAAAGGTGTTTAATGATCTGACACCATCATATAGATAGGTTCTTAAAACATCAAGATGAACTACATGATGTCCCCCATAAAATAATAGAATCACTCCACTCTAGTCCTCTGGTTACCCTCAAAAGAATCTTCTTTGGTCTGACTGTATATTGGAATGAATGTATGATTTACAGGAGGCTAACATTGACATATGGATAGATTTTTTTGAAAACTACATCCCCATAATTTTTTAGACAACCACTAATATTGAATAGGATATTTGAGAGGATCTAGAAAACAAGTTCATGCCATATCTATGAATATATATTTGGTATACTCATTATCTATTGAAGGATAGATTCCTCCCTTATCAGGGATAAGAGAGCCACCATTATAACATTAGGTTACTCTATTTTTAGGGGATCTAGTTGTTAACTCCATGCCCGGAGATCCAAAACTTTAAAATCAGAGAGAAAATGTCCAATATGTTTTCTACCATTTCATTGTGACCCATCAATAACTGATATATGAAACCATGACATGCATGTGTATACTTGGATGTTGATTGTATGTGCTTTTATACATTACCACACCCTCAGATAAAGGATCCCCTTTGATATGACATTTTAAAATGTCATATACATTAGAAAGATCAGGGGAATAAGCAATGCTGAGACTTATTGGTAACAATAATAGAATTCACCTAATTTAATAGTTCACATACATCACGAATGAGGTTATGGGATATCTAATTGGTCATTAATCTAGACACCTCAAATGTAGTTTTAATTAATTTTCGAAACGGATTAGTAAATTGAGATCTACCAAAATAAATTCTTGAATAATGATCCTCATTACGAGTTTCCATCTCACCCATTTATCATGTTATCATAGATGTACTAAATAAAAATGGACTTATTAGTAGCATATATTTCAAAGATCTTGATTAAAACAAGATATACCATGTTGGTGGAATATCTACCACCTCCTCCACCTCATAGGTCGTTAATTCTCGAGAGGATTCTGGAATACCAGAAGCTGCAGAAAACAATCCTCAGCCCCTGGGATGGAGGAATTTATATCTCTATCACCATAATCAGGTTCATCATTACTTGAGTGGGTCCTGGGTTCATCAAATGTGAAAATAGATCAAACCCACCAGATTAGTAAAGGGTAATTTATATCTTCAATTTGATCTTGACAGTCATAAATTGCCCCACAGTAAAAATTGGATCGCCGACAACCAGACCAATCAATTCCAAGTGCATTCTTGAGCAACCCACAGCCCATAGGGCAGTGGAATTTTCATCAGCTCACCAACATTGAGGTAATCATTTGTATCCTAGTGTGATGGTCAAAATAAATGGTCTACATCCCATCTATTCTTCCAATCGCACGACAAGCCTTTTGTATTTGGGTGGGATCGAAAATCATGACTGAAATCTCCCTTAAGGACAAAATTCATAGACTAAGACAGGAGGAGTGTACTACAAAGTAAATCACACCCATCCATGGTCCCATTCCAAAATGGATCAATATGGATAAGGATTTGAATAATGACCCTAACAATGGAATGGTAAAATTTTCTTATTCCGTCGATATTAATGATAGAACCACCATTTCCTGACATCCCTCTGAGAATGTCATAAATTTGTTCATGATATTAATTTTCAATCAAGAGAAAAATATAGAGGGATGAAACAAAAAAATTATATCCCATTAGTAGGGTGATCTTGATGAACAAATTGAGGCTTTATGCACCTGAAACTAGAGAATGATCCAAAATATGACACCTTCGAATAACAAGTTTCTACCTCTATAGTCAATTGCTACCAAATAAAAAAAATGAAAGGTGTGAAAACATCCCAATAACCACCTAAATGATTTTATTTTTCAACCATGAAGGGATATCTTTCACAATATGAAATAAAAAATCACAATTTTTAATAACTATATGACGATCTATGCCGAGGAAATATTCCCACTAGTTAGATTTCATAGGATGAAAAAAAAATATTCTCTATCCTATAGCTGATTATCTTATAAGAGATGAATCTGATCATTTTTTGGCTCTAGATGTAATTATATTGTCTATAAAATTGAAATGGTGGAAAATCTTCATGACATTACCCAGTTTCGGTAACAGCCTCAAACTCTCTAGGGTAATACTTGAGTCATATGACGATTCGATAAATAGTGGGATATGAAGCGGTGGCTTCCACATCAGCCTACCACCACTATATGTAGATGGGAAGCAACATAGTTACTAGTTCTCATGGAACTGCTAAATTTCATCGAGTCACTGTCTACTTCAATGGATGATATGGAGGGGAGATGTGTACCTATACATCTAGAGAAGAATCCATATCATTAATGGGTGGATGTGACTCTTCCTCCACCCAATTTTTGAAATTATAACTTCTACACTTTTGAGTGTGCAAGTGACCCAAAACAACATATTACAGAAATCATATAAGGATGAGGGACAATGATGGTCCCTAAAAATTAGTAAGAGGAAAAAATATGTGGTATTTTATAAATAATCTAAATGGGAAATCATTCATATGTTAAGGAGTCATTCTAGAAACATCCGTTACAATATGGGAATACCTTCATCGCCAATTACAGTACCAATTCAGATCCATGCTGATGAAAATGATGATGGTCAACATGAAAATTGCAAACAACATGAGATTGAGAGGGTGTATAAGTTTATATATAGATGTAAGGTATTAACAATAAACATAACAGCCCTCATTTATAGAATAAAATATTATAACTCTATGCATAAAATATTCAAGATGAGATGCAGACACATCAGAACATAATTAACTATCCTGGTGGGTTCCCAGAACTCATATAAGTGAAGAAACATATTGATGAATCCATTTAGTAAACCAAGTCCAAAAATCTACTCATGGACTCAGCAAATGGGAAAATTATAGTATACGAATATGTTATAACTATCACTCTCTAGCTAGAAGTGTGGACTATCTAACCACCTAAGAAGGCCTCATACTGCCCAACACCTCATTTGAATTGGAGAAAACCAAAAAATATCCCTCACCTAGAAGCACATTGAAATAAGGGTCACCTAGTATTTTAATAATGGGTGGATAAAGCATACTTATTCCATAATTAATATGTACTTGGTTATTTCATGGTGGCCATGGAAAAGAAGCTGCTTATGCTATCACATCCTAGGAAGCCCAATGTGGTCAACCTCCTCAACCGTTCTGATTAATTACATTTCAACATAAGGTTGGGTCATACTGTCAAAAACATCTTAATCGTCAAGGAATTCCGTCATGACCTGATCAATTATATATAACCATTGTTAGATAAATCCTCAGATTATGTGGCTTTCATAACCATTTCCCTAGTCTAAAGAAGATGGTTATTGGTAGGAAGCTCCTTTTAGGTGGGAGTGGATGTTCAAAAAATGGATGACTATATGAATAATTGACTAATATTATGAAACCATAATAGAATATCTACACATACCCATAGTATCTCCACCACCAAATAATGTTACATCATATATTCTTCCTCAATGTGGGCATGACCACAAGATGTAGGAAGAAACAAAGGAGGAAGAATCATTTTTTCCCCAACGAAATCTCTAACTGTTGCAGATTTCTTCCCTGAATCATCTACATCATGGAAAATAACCCACCAAAACAATTCCTCATTGGAGGGAGAGATCATATTTGGTTTAGTCAATATGATACATTTGGAGGAAACCTTATTTGATGATGAATATTCCACCAAATATGTGTTTCTCACACTTAACTAAGGAATGAGAGGACACATGCATAGGAACTAAGCATAATGGGGACGACATCAGTGTGGTGGGGCACAATATATCAGTCATATCCCGAGAGAGAACTTATATTTATCATAGAATCATGGTATGTTTGTCCTAGATGCCCAAAAGAGGAACAGAGGTGACATAGAACCCTCTAGAGATCACCAACAACCCGTTTTCATAAATGATCACCAAGATGGGGTTAGATTATCTTATCATCCCTGGAAATGGGGAAAGCATGCAAGACCAGAACCACTTGAAGCTAATGCTCCCCAAACTTTTGGAATAGTATTATGACTTTCAACCCCAAATGACCTAGCTACTGTGCTACATGATAAGGAGAAACCCAAATCAGGAAGCACCATTTTTGGGAACCTAAGTATGAATTTATAAAAATGTATCATATTTCCATATCCATGCTCTCGATCCTCAATGAACATTGTCTTTAAAATGTACATAGGAAGTCACTTGTTAAATTCCTTTGGATCCCATAGTAATTCAAGAAAGAAGTTCATAGAACCTAGGTTTATCTAGTGGAGACCATGTCAACCAAATTCCATGTCACCATATTTTTCAGTGACCAAGATTAAGAATAGGTCATTCAAGGTAACATGAGAACATTATCTATTTCTATAATATTCAATAATGATAATGTACAGAGGTCATTGATTAATATTTCTTTTAAGAGATACCTCATTCCATTTCTAACAATCCAACATTTCTGTTATCTTGAATGGGATTTATATTCCACAATAATGACCATTAAAGCGTGTGATAAGCATTAGAAAAAAACTATTGGGTAGATAAAATTAGAATATTATTTTGGTGATCTCACATATAGAACTGATCATATGGTTATCCAGTATCACAATGAATACAATATCCTTCGTGGAAGGCCCTAGTTCCAAAATTCCCTACCCTTACCATCAAAATTCCATCAATGTCTGAAATACCCCATCATTGTAAAAGTTGTCATACTGCATGGAGAAAAAAAACCCCATAAAGAAATGATTATCCACATACATTGAATCATATTTAGATAAAAAAGAGTGAAATAAGTAATGAGAGATGATGATATGCAGGTTGTGGCCCCAAATTATTTGGGAAAACTCTTGAAAATCCCCGATGTTTGCTCGATGATGATTGTGATCCGCATAAATACAGTTGTTGTAATAGACTAACCTCATATATGTAATCTCTAATTCGCCACAACGATAGTGTGAAATATAATCAGATTTGGCATCTCTCTAAAATAAATCTGGATATAGTGGATGATAATGGCACATCTCTTGGCCAATATCTTACCAATAGTGGTTGAAAATCACTTCAATTAACTTCTTCATTTATGAATGTCTCAATAGACTTAGAGGTGGAATCTGAGAGGATGACCTTTGGAACTCCCCTCCCACATATGAAGAATGTGTATCCCCCACCATAGATGAGATCAGATAGCTAAATATGGGAATAGAAGGAGACCGGTGGCCTACAATGATTTCTTCCACTATTCCCATCAATGAGATCGATATTTATATTTAATTTTGATCCATCACATATATGTGTTATCTAGGAACAATTTAGATATTCCTAGACTATATTCATATGTGGCTACACACCCACATCGCTTTCCCGATGTGCATAGAGGATTCATGGAGTCATCTAGTAGGATAAACACCACTCATTCAATAATTATAGAGGATGAATTATAAAAGTTGAACAAATCCATCATTTTATAAGATGTTAAATACCCAATGTGTATTTCCGAAGTCACCCCAGTTATGAAAATTAATGGTAAGATTAGGGTCTGATTTCACTTTATAGTCATTAATCGAAATTTCATTAATGATTATATATGTTTTCCGATCATAGACCTCTTGATCAATTAAACTGTTATCTTCCATTACCTTTCCTTGGTAAATGGTAATTCCGATTGTATTTAGATAAATATAGACCCCAATAATGAAGAAGACATTACATTCATAGCACCATATTTGATATTTTTCTATCAATTCATCTCCTTAGTGATAAAAAATTTTGAAACTACAAATCAATGTTTCGTGCATCATATATGTATCCCCTTTAAGGTATATATAACTTCATTCTCTATTGATGGCCTGGTTTTCAAATCTAGATAGTGAACTGATCACTTCATGGATCTCCAAACAGTCTTCAACAAGCTGTGACCACACAATCTAAAGATAAATATGGTGAAATGTGAAAAGAGAATAAAAATATAGATGATCCCTTGATTTTTGGTATTCCATCACAACATCGAGTGCAACATAGATAGAAATAGTAATATTTTATGATTTTCAATTGAGAAATCCCAATGAACTAAGGAGCCTCCATGAGAACATCTCATATTTTCAATGTTTCAAATAAAAAATAGCTGGTAAGTCACTCTCATTCACCAAACTAATGAAGAATGGAATTTACTATCAATGTAAAGGAATCCTATAAGAAGCCTTCAAAAGTCTCAAGTAATATCTTCCACCCAACATTTTTTATGCATTTAGTGGAATGGAGGACACTCTTTAAATACGTATCTTCTACATAACGATCACTTTGTGCTCTTATCACACAAAACATTTGTGGTGAGAGAGAAGTGTCTCTACTACCTTCTCAAAACAATTATATGTATGGAGAACCGCTACTATGATGTCGATATGAATTACCTTTCACCCATTCACATAGTGAAAAAATGGACCATTAAATGTAGCACCATAATGTTTTTATGGTCTCTCATTTTGATCCTCTCAAGTACATACTTGGTCATCCAATATTTATTAGGTATATTTTCTATTGGGGTCCATCCTCTAGTAATATAACATTCAGTTAGTATCACATAAATTGGGGAAACAACATTACCTTACTAATTTAATTGTAGCACATCCAACATTGGAAAAGAAAATAGTAGACCCTAAATTTCTAGATGATTAGATGTTTTATACCCATGACACTCTCCAGACATGGGGGATGTATTTTAAAGGCGCCTCCTAATGCCCTTCAAGAGAAAGTATGGAAAAAAAATGTATATCAAGTTATCTTGGCTTGTAATTGTTTCCAAATAAAAAGAAAATTTTCCCTACTCTTCCTCACAATCTAAAAGTTGTATGATTAACAAAAGAGAATACAAACAATCATTACTAGTTCATAACAAGACCTACAACTGCAAATAGCTTACAAAAATATTAATGGTGATTTGGAAAAGATGAAAAACGTTTCAATAGAGAATGTGTCATCATGATGGAAGAACAATCCCCTCTTACTAGGTATTTAAGGGGATTAATGACAGAGTTACCTTTTTATCCTATATTAAATCATGTTCCCCAATCATTGAACGATCAAATTGATTCCTTATATAATTCTAATACATTCTTGGATGACCCTGAATTGGAGGAAGATATATTTGATATCATAAATCGAAGAACGGTCTTGTAGATAATATTTTTTGGTATGAAATATATAAATCTGGTAAAAATATCCCCCGAAAAGGATGCTCCAAAATCTACACAATGATTTGTGGAGCCCATTGATGGTTATCACTAAATTGGGACTCTCCAATGGATTGAGAATGTTGGAAACAGATTCAGTGCCATGTAGGGAATATTACCATCCAAAGTGATCCAAATTATCAAAATACCCTCTAAAACCACATATCTTATGGAATCATACTCTGATTCATAGAATAATGAGGAATTCTCATCATCATGTACAAAGTACAAGAAGGATCTTGAGGAACACAACATTATGGAACCTAGATCTTTCACCAAATCAAGTTGTTGGGAAATTACTATTGGTCCATGATAAAGGACTGTGTGGAATTCATCAAGAGATGTCATGTGTTCAAGATCAAAGAAAACATCATCCATTATCCCCTATAAGTATGGTGTGAAACTTAATATCCCGAACCATTTTCAATTTGGGGAATGGATATTGTGGGGAAATATCCCCTAACCACTACTGACTAGTTTAAGTTAATCTATACTACTAGTAACTTCTTATTCAAATGGGATGAGGTGATTACAATCAATGAATGTGGGAAAAAGACTGTATTTAACTTCATTAAGTCCCATATCCCCACTAGTTGAGATTCCATCACACATTATTGATGGAAAATGACACTGAATTTTGTTCTATACAAGTTATGAAAATGTAACAAGAGTACAATATTGTGTCTAATCACCCATCCCTAAATCAGGTTGTGGAAAAAGGATAGATGGAGTCCTTAAATAAGGATATGTCAAATATACTCTAGAATTTGGGGAATAAAGATAAAAATCATGTCTGATCAAACATCTCCATGCTTTATGGGACTACCATATCTCATGTGCACTACTATACAGGAAACAACATAATCATTAGTGTATGTAACCGAAGAATTGTTACCCATATAATTCCATCTTCCATAACTCTTAAAAAATAAATAGAAAACTCTAAAATTATGAGAAATCAATGAATCAGTTGGATGAGTATTAGTGGCTTGATGAGAAAATAATTTTAGCACTTCATAACATTAATGTCGACCAGAATCAGATCACATGATCCTTTAGAAATATGGTTCACCTTCATTCATTCTTCCATGGGGAGATGGTGTTCGCTATCAGGACCCCATTTATAATAGAAAAAAAAATACTCCAAATTTTTAACCCAAATTGGAAGGTACTTACATTATACATATGGTCTTCCTTAATAGAGCTTAGTCATTGGTAATAATGGATGGATAGCATTTCACACCCTCCACCAATGTGAGATTTCTCCAGAAATATTTTTAATTTCTTCTATCAATAAGGAATACACATTTGTATAAGCCCTACCAATTCATATTGGATACATGATGCTAAAATGTAAAATATTTCCTTGGTTGTATGACATTAATCTAACCCTTTTTTTCCTCACTACATGTTATTGAACTGCATGGTTTATCATCCTTATCACAAGACATTGAACTTCAAGGTAGATTTCATTTTCATATGGAATTAAACAAAACAGGATTGCTAGAACTATATATGGAATGATTATAATTAATATGAGATACATATGGATTCCTTGATATATTATCTTAGTCCATCCAATACATGATATGATATTACACTGTCATATAATTAAATTATCTAGGTTTAGTATGGGTAACGCTTTATATTCCTTTTTTCGTACACTGTTATCATCTCACATTATCTTAGGAATTTTGGTAATGGCCTCCCAATGAAAAAAAAAGAAATGAGGGAACTTGAATGGATTGTCATAGTCTTTATTGCAAGACATTAAAAGGATTGCGATGAGTCATTTCCACATGATGTTATATTTCATGGTTAATTCTTTTTTACATAACATTAAATAAACCATTTCCATAGACCTCACCTAAATATACCATAACTATTAGTGTTGGTGTCCTACTACACTTCCAATCAAGAATTATGCTTGAACATGATTCTTGACCCCTTATGATACATAGAGACACCCAAATCATGAATCATGGGTCCAGTCACAATAAACAAAAAATACCCTCACACTACATACATTCCAGACATATGTGACAAGTTTTCTCCAAAAGATCTATGTATGGTTTGATTTCATTCACTATTGGATATGTGGTAAAACAACAATTTCTATCTCTAGGTCCAACAACAACTCATCTTCTCAAATTATAAATCTATCTTCTATGTTTCATGATGTTAAAATGCATACTTCCTCATGAACTACTTATTTCATGATTCCAATCATTACAAGATTTATAGTGAATCCCAAATCAAAAATCATAGGCCTAACTATAGTACTCAACTAAAAAAACACTCATATATGTTTATAGGTTAGACATATGTTGTGTTTTCATCATTCAATAACTGCATTTTTTTTATTCCTGACATCACATGATACAAAGAGATGCCTGGATCATCAATCCTAGGTCTAGCTGTAGAAACCGACCAAAAAATGCACCCCAAACTACAAATAAGGGGGAATGTTCATCAAGCTCACATTACCTAGGAATGTGTCAGATCTACTCATGTACTTCTAGTTGATATAATTTTCCTCTTGCAATGCTTCACATTGGTTCCCACTTCCATACTTCATGACATTGAACAATGAATAAAATATACCATACCAAATGAAGTTGAAATAAATAGATGTGCATCCATCTAAAATGAAATTAATTATTATGGAAAACATCCTTATAGAATGATAATAAACTAAATGGAACACATCCATACAACATGAAAATAAATTTAATAGATCATATCTTTATAACATGAAATTAAATCACACTGCATAATTTAAATACATAATACATGATTTTAAACTATTTAGAAAATCATGCATCGTCACCCCATGTCAAATACAATAAAATTCTTACCTCGACCAAACAGAGTATGAGGTTCTTCCACTGTCTTTTAATCTCCTTGATCTATAAACCATAATTAATGTATCATGTTACTCATGTTTTCAAAAATCATTTATGGCCCCTAGGAAATATACATGGATTAATGGAAATGTTCTAATAACTATACATTCTAGCATATGTGTCCTACATAGGCACCTATGGTCATCAAAAAAATATGTCACTCTGAAGAAGTACATGTAAACCCTTGTGAGCCCTTATATCTTTGTGGATGAACTAAGCACCATAGTGTGATCTGATGTACTTTGAGTATGAATGTCACATATCATTACTCATGATTTGAGAATCATGAACCGTGATTAAAATCAATTTCATCTTCTGCTCTGATGGATGATGGAGTAATATTGACATTGAATATCATTGTTAGGATCTTGGGTATAATACCCCATATTCGGTCAACATGTGTCATGATCATAAACTACATGGGATTTGGTCAAATCTATATGAACATAAAATAATTACTATAATGGTCTGAATAGAATGTCGTAAAACTACTAGTGAATGAGACCGAAACATGTACATTTAAAACCCCATAAGGGAGGGTTGAGTAGAATTCATGACTTCACCCACAAAAATATTCAGATAGAGAGTTTAGGATAAAATTTGGGAACCCATAAATGAGGAATAAATCACCTAAGTCATACTCCATAGCTCTAGTAAAATCCATGTTATTATCAAATGACCCCATAGTCTAGTAAAATGTTAGAGAAATGATTTTTCACATCTCCCTGAAATAGTAATTTTTTGATTAAAAGTGACAAAATATTTAGGGTTCTCGAACCCTTTATGCTATTACACTTTCCACAAATCAAACTTTGTGATTTTGGATTCCATGGATCATCGTGATCCTACCATGGCCATTAGAAACCAAATCCCGATTCAAGAGACCCTTTTCATGAATATGAATGTGTGCATATCGATCATGCATATGTGCCTATGGTCGATAACCAAATCATTAACTCGACAAATGGACTATCTAGTCTCTATGATCCGTGGAAACATTGAAAAAGAATTCAACACTTCGATGTTATCTGAACTACACATGGTATGACTATCCAATATCACCCTTAGGATTCGAGAATAGAAGACCACAATATAAAATATTTGCATCAATATATTGGAGAAGATTCGACATCATAAAAAATACACCACCATGTATCACATTCTTTTTTGAGACAAGAATACGACACTCCATTATTTAACCATTGATATCTCAAACTACATGATTTTGTAACTTGGTGCATAGGTATTGGGATTCAAAATTTAATAGATGATATTACCTATGGTGGAAGAGTCCTCCTTGAATATCATTCCTTCCACACCCAACCTCATCATATGGATGTTTGAGTCTACATAAATCTTTCATGGACCTTTGAAAATAGGGGAGATTTTATTTTTTCCGTGAAATTGATTTCGAAGAAAAGGGGCCTTGAATCAACCACAAGAGGAATGTCCTTTTACAAAGAATGGAGCTTCAATCTTTATAAGACATGGTAACACTACAACAGAACCTGGAATCTCATAGTCTCAAAAGGAATACCCGTAAGGTCTTCCCCATCCCATATTCACATACTAATTATTTTTTTAATATGACATACATCAACCATATTTCAACTATTTAGGTATATTTATCATCCTGATTATTTAACCCTCAACTGATATAACCCCAATAATTATTCCATTATTCGTGAAGAAGAGTAGTGGCATGTCATATTGAAAGCACTACCAATTCAATATGGGTTCAAACCCTCCAACAAGAGGCATATTGTCTTTTCATGAAGGGAGCTCTAGTCCATCAGATACTCATCAACACTATAGAAGATCCCAAAACCCTATTATGATTTGTTCAATTCATGGAATTTCTACACAATATCCCATTATCATCGATCATGTTTGACATAAAATACAATACAATGCAAGGATAGAAGTTCTGAGCTAAAAGATCCTAAACTATAAGGATATAAGGTGTGATTTAAAAGTCCCTAAACTATAACAATAGAAGGTTGAAGCTAAAATACCTTAAAATACAGCCATAAAAGGTCTTAGTTAAATTTCTCTAATCTAAAGTAATAAAAGGTCCAAGCTAAGGATGCAAAAATGAAATGATAGATTGAAAAAACTAAAAGACACTAAACTATAGATATAAACGTTCTGAGCATAGTGACCCTAAATAATTGGAATAGTTGGACATAGCCAAAGACCCTAAAATATAGTGATATACGGTCTGAGATAAAAGAACCTATGCTATAATAATATACTGTATGATCAAAAAGTCACTAAACTACAACACCTCAGTGATTTAACCTACATGAATGGAGAAATTCCCATCCTATTTACATGATATATATCATATTTATCTCATATAGCCTATCAGATTCAAAAAAAATAAAATGTGTTATCTCTCCAGGACTTATATTCAATCCAAATAATCCTTATGAAAACTAGGTGATCTCTTGATAATTGGTACGGATACGTTAGAAGTGAATTTTATATTGGTGTGAATTCATGAATACTTTCCAATGAAGCATCTATAACAATTTAAATATTAAAATCAAGAAATTATGGTTTAATTGATATTATGAAAATCATGTTTATCATTGATGATTTAAATAATATTAGATCATTGAAAAAGTCATGTACATTGTGAATAAAATGAAACTAGATAACACATATAATGTTCAAAAAATATACTCCCTGATAATGCTTTAAAAATTATATATATCAACATTTCATAGTCTCTATGATGTTTTCAATAAAAACAGAGTACATCAACTATCAATAAGACTCAATCATCTATGCTATCCATGTTATGAAATTTCTCAGTGAGAATCATTAATTGAATATAAAAGTGTCACTTACACCCCTCTTTTTCTTCTACCCCATGATGGATAGTCTCAGCAAAACTCGTCAACCCCTCAACTTGGTTTTGTGTTGTTTCCAATGAGGAAGATTATGTTTAAAGGTATGAATGAAGGCGATCTATTATTTCCTCATATCTCTATATATCCATGGTGATAGAATCTAAATGATCTTGATGATTCGATATGAACTAGTGAACCTACTCTATTGCCTCTAGAATATCCTTTAATTTAGAATCAATAAATTCATTATCCACAATGTCACGTAGGTCCCTCCCATATATAGGAAAAACATACTGAACGAGGATGATTTTCTTCTGGAATTTGTGCATAGATTAGATGTAAAATACATCCTCGACCAATTAATCAATATCTATCAAAGACACACCAATTTATCACACAACTTTTCAAGTGGAGTCTCGGTTACTAGGATGTGAATATACTACCTAATTACCCTATGCCATGTCTGGTATTTTGTGACCAATGATACACGAATAAGTGGAGGAGGAATAATCAGTAGAGCCTATAAGGAATAGAGAGAGGAGGTCACAAATTTACTTATTTTAATAGGATTAGCATCTATAGTCGATAATATAGATCTAGTCCCCTCAACAGATTCTGACACATTGGGTATAGTCAAATTGATGAGAAAACTAAAAAGGCATATGTGGTTCATAGATAATCCACTCTTCTATCCTAGCTACAAGAACCCCATATATAAGGTAGATCATATAATACCATTCATTAATGGAGCCACTATCATTGTCAATGATGCTCCAAGACAGTGTATAATAGTTGTTGAAATAGAAGCTATCAGATCACTATAGCATATTTGTGACTTCATTAGATCTTAGAGACATGGATCTGACAACATATATGTTCTATAATCAGGGTAAATATAAGGAATTGAGAATCTTGGTGGGATTATAATATTAAAAAAATGGAAATTCTACCCTATCCAGCTAAACAAAAACTAGATGGAGACAATGGTCCTAGAAGGTATGATTCCTTGTTGATTATATCCTGAGAGTCGATAAAGGCATGCATGGAACCACATTTCCATGTTGATACACTTTCCCTCTAGCAGATGTTCTACTATAACCAATATAATATCTCAAATTACAAAACATGCATCCCATCACACGAAAATCCATCTATTCAAGAACATTTCCATAAATACGGATAGACAATAAATAAGATAAATATCTTGGTTTTCTCGATATCCCCTTGAGTTATAATACAAAACATCTGGAAGGGGAAAATAAGAGCTTCAACTATCATATACATGATCGGAAAGGAACTGATTATGGTGTGTGGAAGTTGGTTTAAATACATCACTAGAGATGAAAAATAGATCCTGTACTTTAATGAAATATGTGAGAACATATTAAACTCTTTTTTCAACTTCACCTTAAGAATGAAGAGAATATATCTCACTGTTAATATAATATGCAAGGGTTTATCCCATTCATCTTTGGTCAAGAGTAACTCATCGTACATTACATGGGGGTGTTCCCTCATTGTTGATAGATGTTCCTTAAGTTGACACCCACTTCACCATGGGATAGATGGAATATGTTGGTGCCAAGACACCAATGGATGATCAATTTTTAGAGAATATCACGTTGCAGATAGAGAATAAATTGGGATATCAACATGGAATCATAAATATAAACCTTATATATATCATCAGAAAACTATGATAATCTTTTCCAATCCAAGAATTGGCAAGCCCATTTTTCTCAAATATTACTTATTGGATGAAGATTGCATTTTGATATCCATTTAATACTTCGATTCTTCATACAAGAAGAAACTATAATTGAGTGTCTATAAAAAAATGGTTGACGAGTCAAATCAAATTCATCTAAGCCCGCTAGGGAGATTTCAAAAAAATTAGACAAACTTTGGGATCATGCTTCAGCCATCCTACCATCCATAAGAAATTCATACGAACACAATCGATAGATGTTGAAATCCTTTAATAAGGTAGATATATTTCTAAAGGAGGAATTTTATCATCTTACAATAAGAGAAACTTGTACATAATAATTCAGTTTGATAAAGGGTAATCCATGATCATGGATGAGAGAAACCCCTTCAAAGCCCTGTTATCAAAATCCAAGTGATATTCGGTGTTAGTGTTGTGGTTTTTAGTGATTATTTCCCTTTTTTATCCCAAAAAGAGGTTATTTACTGGGACCAAATTTCATCTGAATGGATGAAATTTGAATATGTTATTAAGATAAAATAATATCATGTCAAAATAGGTTAATCAATAACATAATTTTTATCCAATGAATCTACAGAGGAAATCAATAATAATCTGAAGGTATCATGAATCACACGACCCCCAAATGACACATGGGTCACATAGACCCATAGGGCATCTCATAATCACACGACCCATTATATACTCATGATCACATTACCATAACATTGTCATGTGATCTGCATGATGGTCTATGGATCTCATTATCAAGCTAATTTGATCCCATGAAATCCTCTGGTCAATTTCCATTCACCACCTCTAAGGATGAAGAAATTTCCAATGAATTTTTCAATGTTTTTTTCGAGTCGGACCCTAGGAAAAAGTGGTATTGTAGAGCAGCTCTCATGAAAATGGTTCATGGATGACTCTTGTGATCAGGTCTTGTGGAACTGTTTGGTGACATGGGCATGTGATGGATAAAGGGTGAGAGAGTTTTGAGGACATAGTAGGTCTTTAATGATGCTACCGTCCATTAATATATACATATGGAGTTTTTACAAATTCCTAGGGTCACCTGGAAGAATAAATGTGTCCCTGGACACAGATTTGAAACAACCCCAAATACAGAATTAAAAATTTGCGTACTATAGTACAGAGGCCTTTTCCCTATAGATTTCACTATTGTGGGGGAGGGTAAATTTGGTGATGCACACCAAATGATAATCCAATTGATCAAAGAGAAAGATATAATTGAAAAGGTGTATTATTCTCCCCACAATGAAAATAATGTAGAAGGTGTGTAAGTCCCAAGAATCTCAAGAACCTAGATGAGATACCAAATCACATGATAAACAAAGGGATAGGGGGATAGGCATGAACAACACATGACCTATAGAGGATCATGCAGACCCCTTCACCAAGTCCTTTGGAAATTGTGATGATACCATGATAAATTTTTGGACATGTGGTAGTATTAAAATAAACCCTTACAGGTCATGCAGCTAGAAAATTGGAAGAATCCTAGAAAACCATTCGAAAATTATTCTAAAATAGGCTAGAAATATCTAAAAGGAAGATGGCCTCTAAGAGTCATAAAATCTCATGTGACTTCAATCTATGGGGAGAATAATTTTACCTAACATCATTCATTAAAACTGGAGATACCATAATGAATTATAATGAAATCAAAGGAAATAAATAAATAAACGAGGTGGGAGCCTCTCATGGTCAATAATGTCACACGATTTACCCCTGCTGATCCGCAAGTCACCACAAAACCTCCATTAATTGTTTATCTCATATAGAAAAATCCCATTGTTGTGTCATAATAATCACATGAATATCCTAAAGTATGTCGAGGTAGCCTCTCACTCTGCTATTGGGTCCCTTATGACATATGAATTAAATTTTCATTTAAAATCCCATAAATCTTCATAGAACCATTGCTGGTTATGGAACACATCCCCAGTAGATAGAGTATTGGTCTAAGAAAGTACTCATTCAGACTCATATGACCCCATCATCTATAAAATAAATAAAAGAATTAAATTTTTGAGGATGATATACCCTCTCATAGTCATAAAAATCTCATGGAGTTCTAAGGATTACTCTAGCATGTTATTGCAATAGCTCCTCAACAAGACATACTTTTCTTGTAGAAATTCCCATTCATGTCATACAAGATCATGAGAAGGCCTTTCAAAAGGTACCCTTCTCATGTGAACACCCTTGGACATGTTAATATATAATATAGATGTCATTAAGCATGTCATCATGAATCAATGAGTTCCCATTAATTGGAACTAATCCAATAAAGGCATCATTGATCGGGGGACCAAAAATCACTAAAAATATGGTGATTCTATAAGAAATATCAACAACATAGACTTTAGTAGTCACATGTTGTCGAACCCCTTCACTGACTGAAGTTTAGATTCATGTTATTTTCAAATGAAAAAGATGAGAAATATTGTGGTGGTAAGGCCCTTAAATCCCAACCCCATTATGAAAATGAACATACCTCTACATGATCAAAATACACTCTGGATGAGAACATGAAACCTCTCATCAACACGATATTTTATTTCACAGAGCATAAGATCATAAAAATAGAAATTATTTTGGTCAAATATGATCTAGGGAACAACTAAATAAATCATGTGGCTTGCATGAATCACATCATGTGATAACATATAGATCACGTTATGTACTTATGGCAGGACACATGATGGATATCGCACAAACCTACTAGATCATGTGAAACATAAATCAAGATTACACTAAAAAGGTATAATATATTCCCAATAAAATGGCTATAACAAAGACAAAATTATTAGAGACTCAACAGAAGATCATATACAATAATCCTCATCTGCATTTAATGAAAAACATATTTCTTGAGACAATGCCAGTAATTGTCTACCTAATCATACGAAATGATATTAGAATTCTATTTTGATAACATGAAGTCTTATAGATATGTGATATAATTCTATATGGAACCATTGGTATTGACTCCCATGTCTCGTGATACCCTTTGGGCTCAAAAACCAAGTATTTTAGTGTTCATTGGATAATTCACCTAAACCACATTTCAACATCAATTAACATTACAAGAGTCTTGTGATAAGACATGACCATGTCAACTGGCTCCCTCTTGGTACCCCATCTAGGTCCTACAATTCCCCCACAAAGATACCATATAGGACATAAGACACCATCCATGACATGTCACATTGACTCTCATGACACCATCAATGTGTGTTAGAATTCTCTAGTAATGAATCCATGGAATGTAATCCCAATCAGGAGACACCAACTAAATATGTCAGTAGAGATCATGTGACAAATTCTAGGATCAGTTGTCCAAGAATTGCAATGTCCCCTAGACAAGTAATCATAGATCATGGGACATCCTTCACCCATGTGATCCCGGATACACCACATCCCTCAGACAATACAATAGGATCATGGTATTTTCATGAGACATGTCAGGTAGATATTCTAAGACATGTCAAGAATACAACCAATGAATGTTGAGTAAGTAATCCATTAGGCCATAGATACAATAAGGCCATATAAATGGAATCCTAGGGAATAATGACTTTGTAGATCCTTATCTTTTTAGCCTCAATAAAAATTGAAAACTCTCTATATAAGCACTGATGAATTAAACTACAATGAATCTGGATCCTTCTATAGGACTAAGATATATAGGATGCATTTATATGGCCTGAGAACCATATTAAAGAACATTAATGAAATCCTAGGACTTGAAAAACTTTTGTGGGAAATCCTCTATCATATGAGACTATCAATTTGTAATCCACAATCAAGTGAACTATGAGAACATTAATTCATCGCATTATTAGGATACGTGAGACGTCTTCCTATGGCCTGATCTCTATACAAAACCTATAAAGGACCACCATAGTATGTATATACAACATACATATGCAATGATATTGATTATTTTCTTTCCCTTGTATCCATTAGTGAGCATATCTCCCACGGTCTTACATAATTTTTGTGATCATATCATTTTCAATGAGAATCTCTAAAAGGACACATACAACCTCAGATTGTAATGCTCGAATTTTTGTATAATATGATGTATAACATCACATACATTACATACATTGAAATTTTATCAAAATAGAATTATATTCATAAGAACATATAATAAATAAACGACAGTACCATATATGTATAGTGTCCTTAGAAATAGTAAAACATAAATAACTGGTTCATAATACATCTATGATGTATATGAATTATATCTTCATAAAATGAATCATTTTAGACATATCTTAATTAATACCCTTCTTAATGTCATGGGGAAAATAAAAAAAATGAAAGGTTGAGATCAAATTCTTAGAAAGGGTAAATAAGGGAAATATCAAACATATCATAATCATAAGGCATTAGAACATTATAATTGAATGTCTTATCCTTCATATGAAATATCATGATATAATGTTATGGGATAAAAGTTCATAAAAATTAGTCGTCAAAATCGCAAAAGTCAAAACATAAGACATGATGTTTTGTGTCATACACATAAGCATATATAATAATTTCTTATTAGTAAAAGATTATTTCCAAGACATTCAGTGTAGAAAACTTTAATTACTAAACCTGTATTAGATACCATTCTAGCCCAGTATTACTGAAGTAGATTTAAATACTCTTCTAGTTGTGTATATATAAAGAGATATAAATCTTTCACCAATGAAATAACGATAGATATAGGTCCCACCTATCACATAGTAGAATCATTCTTACATGTTCCACAAAACATAAATTATTCATCATAGCATTGAACAAGAAATAAAATGGGTTTCTTAAAAATCATTCCATAATAACATAATCCATATAAATTATCATTATATAATTAACACAATAAAATTATAGTGATAATAAAGATTTAAAAATAAACATATTCAATTAAATTAATCTTATATGGAATGTAATTTTGATATAAGACATGAAATTAATTCTTGAGAAAAACATCCTTTCTTCATCAAATACGCTTTCTTTTCAGAAAATGCCTCGCAATTTTAAAAGAAAATAATTCCTTTGAAAATAACAATGAAAACATTAAATTGAATCTTCATGGAAACATGTAATCATGAATCTATTGTAATAAATTCACACTTTATATGTTAATAAACCATTGTTCATGTACTTTTTCTGAAAAGTGGAAAAGTACATCGTGCAAAAAATGACCAAAGATTTCATACATAACGTTTAATAAAAAAATCAAAAAATGGGTAACATTGACATTAAATTTTTTTTAGAAGAATATAAATATTATTTAATATTAATGAAACATGGAAATGGATTAGAAATATACCCCAGTTAATATATAGGTATAAACTATCTTGGATAATAATGAGATTGAAATGTTATCTCTAACCTTAGATTCAATATCATTTGTATGTATACAAACCTCCTATATAATGATTTAAATGATTTCATTGAATTATTACAGAATCATAATCATTTTGATGATATCCTATATGATCATATTATCATCTATTTTTTAGTTACATTTCATTATCACTCGTTATTCAGATATTAACTACATTATGTTCTTATGTATGTTTTACAAGATAATTCCACGTTCCCATTTTTATGATATAGTTATATCATTTATAAAATAATATTAGTGTAATATATATCTTATATATTCATTAAATTCATGTATATAATCATGGTTTATTGGAGATCATGAATAGTGAAGAGTAGCACGTCGTGGAGATGGTTGGTCGTACAAACGCACAAGTGACGATATCATTCCCGTAATTGTTGAATTGTATTGAAGTGGATGGTGTATAATATTTCCAAATCTATATCATGTTATAATAATCATATAATGTTATTATTTACAACATCATACCCATCCAATTCTTTTGGTGGTGAAAAAGAGATTACACCACGGTGTGGAGATGATAATATATATGAACACACATGATGTGATTTAATTTTTCATAAAATAGATAGAAGGCGGAGTATGGATGTTTCATAATTACAATAAATATATTTATATGAGTGTTATTTTTATTATTAATTTATAATGAAAATATTAATGTAGATTAAGTATAATAACAATGAAATTTGAAAGAATCAGTAGAATAGATTATATCTTCCTCGACGTGCTTCCCCAAAATCTCTTCATAGAGCACTAGAGATTGTCTTTGAAGATTATTAGAACCTATAAAATGCCAATATGGGTGTTGAGAAGAAAAAATGTCTAGGTATGGCAGTGATTTATGGCTCAAAGCGAAGTGAATATGAGAGGGAGGTGGTTTCCTATTGCAATTGAGACAAGGTTAACTTTTGGAAACTCCATAAATAATAATTTATAGTAAAATAAAAACCTACCCAGAACCACCAAGATGTCCCAATTTAGAATATGAGATGATATAGGGTTGTATAGTCATCAACCAATATTTTTGGACATGTATTGATGTAAATTTAAACCTTATCATTTTAAATACCACTTAGTTATTCTATTTAATTTTTAACTACGGAAACAATAATTCAATATTAAAGGGTAAAATATTTACTAATTTGATCTATAATAGACCATAAATAAATTAATTTGATCATTTTATATCATATAATACTTATTATAAATTTATAAAAATATTTATTTATTTTTGAATAATTTAATAAAACATTATTTTGATAAACAATAAAGAGTATCAATTTTGACACTATTCAATTCATTGATTTTAAAAATATTAATATAAAAAGATAAATTGGAGAATCTATTTTTATTATATTCATAGGAGATCAAGGTCTTTGATAAAATTAATTAGAAATTTTAATTAGCCAAATTTTATTTACTTTAATATTTTTAATAATATTTATTTGGTATTTATATTAATAAAATAGTTACTACATCAATTTAGTTTATGTATTAAATATAATAATTTTTTTATTATAAAATAAAAATAAAATGCTGATTTTAATATAAATTTACTATATTTTAGAAAAAAAATTTGAATAATTAACCTTATGGAAAATGTAATTTTTAAAATTTTATACTTATTATGTCATGAAGGTGAAAACTTTAACAACTCTTTTAAAAAAAATATTAGTGTCATAATGTCTTCTATACGACTCTAAATGGTTCTTAAATCGACCATTGGATGATTAGGGTTGATATATAATTGAATAATAAGATATGGTAATGTTTTTGAATATTTTAATGCATATTATTATTTTCTATAAAAACATTATTATAGATTTTTCATCTATTAAATAATTTAACATCATTAATGTATACATAATTATGGTAATTACATATTTCCGTAAAATTAAAAATAAAATAAAATGAAAAATTAAAACATTTCATTATTCAAATAATTATTTATAATATAAATTATCTTTAGTATAAACTTATATTAAAAATTATTTATTTATTAAAATTTTATTTAGACATATTAAACTTTTCATTAAATAAAATAAATTAAATATCTTAATCTCATTCAAGTAGATTAATGTAAGAACCCGGTTTTTTCTACGAAAGACTTTGGAATATTATTGATGATATCCCATAGCAGAGCCTTCAGACGGCTTGCGATTCCGAGCCTCGGAGTGGCCGGAATTAAATTTTCAGTGCATTCACAATGGAAACGCCAAATAACTGTGATAACTCATAATCATTGCATCAGATCATAGATCCGAGTGTACAGATGGGTCCTGAATGGGGTGTTTACCCTAGGAACGACATAAAACTTGTTGGCGCATGAGGTTTGGACACCTCGCCCGCTTTCGAAACATTAAACAGATAATTAAATTAATTTTTTTTAACATCTTAACTCAAGTATCTCTTAAACAGTGGCTCAGATTGGAAAACAGAGGGCACCATTGAGTTCGGAATGTTCCGTTTACCCTAGGAGGGGTGTAACTTTCGCGGGCGCGGCCCGTTTGTGAAAAATGCCACCAGGGGCGTTTTCGTAATTTGGAGGCTTCAGACGCTAAGTTTAATAACTTTTGACCATGGTATTGGATTAAAATTCCAGGACCACTGTTGTGCTCGGGAGGTGGTTTTTAACCTAGGAGAGGCTTAACCTCGACCCCATCGGGAGTTTCAGATGCGGGTTTTTCGGGGGTTTTAAATTAATTAAATTGTTAATTAATTTATTTAAACACCCCATTCCCCTTCCTCCCCTCTTCTCACCTAGCACTAGAAGCTCCCCACAACGAAGTAGGAAGCTCTCCTCCATCACCTCCTCCTCTCCAGAGAGTCGTGGCTCCGACGGATCACGGCGAAGCTGCGGGCGAAGCCCATCGAGGTGGGATTTGTCATTTTCATTTTGTCTTCCCGCACCTATTTTGAGCCTGTTTAATACTATCGAATTGATATTGGATTTCCAAAAAAATCTCATGAATGCGTAGTATAATTTATTCCCTTTCCGACACATCTCTCATATTTCAATTCCGAGTCTCGAGCTGCTCACAGATGTTTGCCGAAGATTGCGGGAATTGGGGGATCAGCAGGGCCGCGCGGTGGTTCGGCCGAGCTTCAGGCGGCTGGCGGTCATCACAACGGCAGTAGGGGGTTTCCACGGGCTTTTTTGGGGGTCGCGGAGGGAGGCGGTGTCTGGCCAGGGTGAGGGGATAGCGTCAGGAGGAGGTTGGGGCTCAAAAGGAGCGCCTCGGCGTGGCGGCGGTCGCCAGGGAGCGGGGACAGCGGGGTTGCGGCGCGCGACCCCTGTGCGGCGACAAAGACCCACGCCGCACGGGTCATCACGCGGCTGCTACAACCATCCCTCTTGGCAGGTCTTCGCATGGCTCGTGAGTCCGTGGCCAGCCCATGCAGCTAATCCACGGGCCGGCCCATGCCGGGTGGACCGGCCGGTCCCGTTCGGTCCAACCCCAGGGGCCTTGCCCCCTCGGTTTTTGGACGCCCGTTTTTTCTGCTACGGGTGTGCATTTTGACTTTCGTCTACAGTGGTGGAACTGTATCGATGAGATGGTCCTTTTGAGTTGCTTTCGGGAATTTTTAATTACCAAAACGAGGGGCCTCGGAGGCACGACACGTCATTAAGTGGCATGTCATTTTCTTCGGGGGATTTTGTTTCAGACGCCACAGACGCATTCAACTTCTGTTTTTAGTGTCGTCAGTGGCGTTAGGACCCTGGCGCCAGGGAGAAGCTTTGTAGTATGGTTTCGGGCGCGGAATCCAGAGTTGATGCGTGGGCCCCATGGCCCGTCTTTTGAGCTTCGTGTATCTTTTATCGACTTTTTCATCAGACGTCTGTTTGGGGCGTGCGAGCAGTCGATGTTGGGTGTTTTTCCGAGGGCATCGCGTTGGCTCAGTCTTCCCGATGTAATTCCGCATGATGGTGCGGCCCCCACGAGGGTCGTTTGTGCGTTGATGGTGATTTTCCATCTTTATCACCGGGTGTCCATTTTGAACAAGTGATTAGTCCATCTAGTGTGATTTTTTGAGAGGATCACAATGGTGTGATCCGTTGGCAGCGCTTCGGGACCAGGGTGTCGGTCCCGCGTGGTACCTCTCATGCGCGGGGATCCGAAACGTATCTTTTTTTCGGATATATGTTGCGCTCAAGTGAGAATTATTTTTGACGTGTTTTCCCGAGGGGACCGCAATGGTACGATGCACCCGACTGTTTTCGGGGCTGAGGCTCGGGATCACGGGACGCCGTTCGGGCGTGAGGCATTGTTGGTGAATTTTCCATCGGATATCCTTTTGTGGTGACTAAGTAGTCGATCTCGTGTGTTTTTCCGCAAGGATTACAACGGTGTGATCCATTTGGTTGTGTAGAGCCTCTTGCACGATTTTATTAAATATGGAAGCAAGAAAGGTGCTACTATGGTGGTTCACCCTACCATGTATGTAGTGGACCCTTGGTGTGTGATCACGCACTAATGGGAGAGTAATATATAATGACTCACGAGATGTGGTTGGTCATGCATGGGCCTTTGAGGTGGAGTTGTTACGTCACGCCTTCGCGTTGACGCTGGGTGTCGTGTGCATGATAGCCTTTGGGCTGGAGCGAGGTATACTCTGGGTGTATACGAGAATGTTTGGAGGTAAATGTGGTTGTTTGTACCTGAGAACGTTTGTGTTCTCAGTTGGGGTTGACTTGGTGCCAAACGTCTTGTGGGACCCACGTGTGTGTTGTGATATGCTTTACGTACTTGACCTCTCGCGACATAGAGGGTCCCTCTGTGCTCATTTTTTTGACTTGCAGGTTGGAGTTTCCCTTGTCCTGGTGCTCTTTTGTCTGACCAGCAGGGTTGAGTGGTCTCCCCCTAGTCTTGTTCTCGATGGTTTGGCTGGAAGAGATGGTTTGGTTCCTCTACTTTCTCATCTGTGAGGGGTTTCAGTACCGTGCAGCTTTCACCGGACTGCGACACCATTTCTGAAAAAGGGTGTTCGTTATGTGTGGGTGTTTTCCCAATTTCTGGGATGATTTGACTCGGTCCGCTTCGACATTGACTCAGCGGATTGGAGCGTGATCTCCTTGAGAGGCATGGGGAGTTTCTCCGGTTCCTTCGTGATCCCTAGTAGAGTTCTTTTGGAATCGGTGTGACTATCAATTTACGTGGGCACCGATCCTCTACCCAGGAGGTTGTTACCAGAAGGGCTGAGGTTGTTACCAGAAGGGCTAAGGTTGTTACCAGTAGGGCTGAGGTTGTTACCAGCAAGGCTGAGGTTGTTTCCAACAGGGCTGAGGTTGTTTCCAGTAGGGCTGAGGTTGTTTCGAGTAGGGCTCGCCAGTGGGTTACCATCCAGTAGGGATGGCCAGTACAGTAGTTTTCCCCGAGCAGTACCATCCAGCAGGGATGGCCAGAGCAGTTCCGGGCTTTCGTCCAGCTGGGCTAGGCAGTGGCCCCTGATGCCAGGATTACCTCCAACAGGGATGGAAAGTGGTCCCCGATGACAGGCTTACCTCCAGCATGGCTGGGCAGTGGTCCACGATGTCGTTATTACCTCCAGCTTGGCAGGGCAGTTGTCCCTGATGTCGGGTTACCTCCAGTTGGGCTGGGCAGTGGTCCCGTCGCCGACATTAGCCGGGTCTCCCTCCAGTGGATTGCCCTGTTACGGGACTGGGCAGTGTGGCACCCGTCCACTTTCCAGGTCTCCCTGTAGTGGGAACCCGTTGACATCCAGGGACCCTCCAGTGGGGCTGGGCAGGGGGTCGCCTGTTGACTTTGAGACCTCTCGACTATGGGGTAGTGATGAGTTGTGGTTTGGCGTTCCCCCAGAACTCTCAAGTACGAGGAGTGTTTTCCCCACCGAGATGCGTCCTTGTGACGCAACCGAAAACTGGGTCGGCGATTCAGTGCTGCTCAAAGCGAATACTGTCGAGGTGCAGTGATTGATCCCTTGACTTGTAGTTTGGGGATGATGTGTGGGATGCTGGGCATCGATGGTGTTTCTTCTGGGTCTGTTGGGGACTGACCTTTCTTGGGCTGAGCTACGGGACCGAGATCCCCTTACGATGTTGTTCGGGCTTCTTGCTGAGCATAAGGATATGTATATACCTTGTTCTAGTACCCACTTTTTGGGTTTGGTTACTCTCCCTCCAGGAGAGGCGATGACGTGTGGGGTATGCCACATTCATTCCATGTCTAGATTATTGTGGTTGGATGAGTCTACTCTCCTGCTATAGGTAGCGAAGACTTGATGGGAAGTTCATCTTCTCACCATTTCCAGCTCCTTGTGCCTGGACGAGTCTACCTCCTTTCCTCTTGGTGGGTTGAGCTGGACTATCTACTGTACTCTTTAATGAACATTCAGTTGTACCTCTCTAATTTTTCTATTCACTCTACTGCTAATCCATCGGTAACTCCTTTTTTGCTCCCTCGAGCCTTCGGGGTATCCTACTGAGTATTTTTTTATACTCTCACCTTATTGGGCATTGCTTGCACTTGGTGTGCCCTTCAAGATGACAGACAGGTTGGTCATGAATTCAGTGGAGCATAGGAGTTAGATAGCTTGGAACGCGTGCGGTGGTCGTAGTCGAGTTCAAGGTGGGTAAACCTTCCAGCTATTTTTTGGTTTACATATTTCCGGGTTGCGGAACTTTTCTGTTTGGGCGCGTGTTTTTCCCCTTTTTCCTTTTCAGTACTTTACTTGTATTGTTTAGAGGTCGATGCACATTTGTGGTATATATATAGAAGTTGTTCTTTTACTCTGCATGTTCTTTCTTTTACTCTGCACTTTTGCATTGAGTGTGCTATGTTTGTGTTTACAGGTACTTAGGCAAAGGCCTCCCTGAGTTATTGTGCCTTCAGCGCTGGTCACCAGCCCCTGGCCTATGGAGTCGGGCTTGGGGTAGTTGCGGCTCGAGCCCGGGTAGGGTCGGGTCATGAAAAAGTGGTATCAGAGGTGTTTCATTCCTTGGTATGTTGTTCGGACGTCTCTAAAATAAAAGTAATTGGTTAGGATTTAGGTAAACAGTGTTAATGTGTCTCGAGAGTGGCTCTATGGCCAGGGAATCCAGTGATGGTGCGGCGGCCGACGTATCAATTCCCCATGATCTTGATAACCTGCTTGTCGAATCGACTTGCTGAGACTCCTATCGCAGGGGAAATTGGTTTGTGCATCACATAGGATTGATTCTTTGACTATCCTTCTTGAGTAAGCTCCCCATCATTGTTGTTATTAGTATATACATATATTCTCATCCGACGACGGCACTCCTTGATAATATTCAGGATGTCACCGCGAAGACAGCCAGCCAGGATACCAGCTTTGGTTCGTGACGATGACCCTGTGAGCTACAAGGCCACAGTCCAGGAGCCATCATGTGAGCCCCTTTCTCCAGGTGGGATGATAGTAGAACCCCAAATGGTTGAGCAGCAAATAGCTTCAGCAGAGCAGGCGGGGCTTGAGCGCGCTCCATGAGTTCCAGCGGCAGATATGGCTAAGGTTCAGTGGTGAGCCAGACCCTCATGCAGCAGAGGTTTGGCTAGAGGTAGTGGTTAGCCTTTTCAGGCCTGTGCAGATGCTGGCAGATCAAAGAGTGGCTCTGGCAGCCAAACATTACCACGGAGCAGCTTGGCGTTGGTGGAGTCTGGTGACTCAGTTTCTTGACGAGCTGTCGCTTTCGTGGGACGACTTCCAGTTGCTATTTCGTGAGGAGTTTTTCCCCTCATTCTTGCACTCTGTTCGAATTCAGGAGCTCATGGAGTTTCAGTAGGGAGGGATGATGGTGGGCGAGTACGCGGCTAGTTTTGCAGACCGTGCACACTTTTACCCCGATTTGGTCCATGATGACAACATCTGAGAACAGAAGTTTGAGCAGGGTTTCCGCCGAGAGATTCGTGTTGTCAAAGTACCCTTGGGCATTTTGACATATGCCGGGGTGCTAGAGTAGGTGCTGGTGATAGATGGATTCTTGTCACATTCTGGAGTTGGTGGTGGCGGCAGGCACGTTGGAGGTGAGACGTCTATCGCAGCTAGTGGGCGTCGACAAGTAGAACCTCGACGCATGTGGCTTTCTGACAACCAGACTTAGGGGCGTGGTCGTACACCACAGTGGTTCCAGAGGAAACTAGTGTAGCCCAGAGAGATTCAGTGCTATGTTTGTGATAGGCGTGGTCACTCGGCACGAGACTGGCTGACCCGAGTTGCTGAGAGCTTCGGGTAGGCACTAGGAGCACCACCACGATGGAGAAAGCATCGTGGTCAGAGTAGTGGCCCGGGAGGTGGTTCTAGCAGAGGAGCGGGAAGAGCTGGGAGTGGGGGACGACCTTACGAGGTCCCCCTATCACCACTAGGTGGGCCACTTCTGGCTCCAGGAGCTGACAGTTGGGACCACGGATAGCCATAAGCTTTGGATGTCTACAATCCTACAGAGCATGAGGTGGTAAGAGTTACACTCTACAACTCTTCTACTTTTTGCAGTAGAATTTTTAGACTCTGTGTGTGGAATTCTTTCCTCCTTGATCCTTGTTTGATGTGTTACTAGGGTGATGTAGGGCGTCTGCTGTAACCCTGTGTTGGTAAAGAAAAAGGAGTGGGACCTTTTTCTCTAGTCGATGGTGTCGACTCCTTCTCCTTTTGAGCGTGTAAGAGAGCCTCAGTTGTGGAATATTGTGTGACCAAATATCCTCGGGTTTTCCAACATATGGATATTCTGAAGGAGGGAATCACATATCCTTGTTCTAGGTGCTAGCGGTCATTCCAGTCGCAGTGTGCGATGTAAGGGTTCGGCCGGGATGGTGAGCTACCCCTAAGGGCCTTCGGGCCGTTTGAGACCGTGAAAAGGGATGGTGAGGTTTCCAACCGCCTTGCCCTAACCCCAAAGTCTGGAGTGGGTGCATGACATCAGCAAGGGCTGACCTCGCGTGAACGGATCAATCCTTTCTTTTGTGTGCGGTGACGCAGAGCTATGTGTGGGTTCTTCTGGGTATGGGAATGCCAGGTGTGGGCTTAGTACCCTATGTTGCTCCCTAGTTTTGCTTTTCGGGGACGAAAATCTTGAAGGAGGCAATGATGTAAGAACCAGGTTTTTTCTACGAATGACTTTGGAATATTATTGATGATATTCCAGAGCATTGCCTTTAGACGGCGTGCGATTCCGAGCCCTAGAGTGGCCGGAATTAAATTTTCAGTGCGTTCACACTGGAAACGCCAAATAAATGTGATAACTCCTAAATAGTGCTTAATATCAGAGATTCGAGTGTACGGCTGGGTCTAGAATGGGTTGTTTACCCTAGTAACGGCATAAAACTTGTCGGCGTAGGACATTTGGACCCCTCACCCGCTTTCGAAACGTTAAACGGATAATTAAATTAATTAATTTATTTGTTTAATGGCTTAACTCAATTATCTCTTAAATGGTGGCTCGAATTGGAAAACCAAGGGCACCGTTGAGTTCGGAGCATTCCGTTTACCCTAGGAGGGGTGTAACTTTCGCGGGCACGACCAGTCTGTGAAAAATGCCGTCAGTGGCGTTTTCGTAAATTGGCGGCTTCAGATGCTAAGTTTAATAACATTTGAACGGGGACTAGGATTAAAATTCCGAGATAGCCATTGTGCTCGGTAGGTTGTGTTTACCCTAGGGGAGGCTTAACCACGACCCCGCCGAGAGTTTCAGATGTAGGTCTTTTCGGGGGTTTTAAATTAATAAATTTTGTAATTAATTTATTTAAACACCCCCTTCCCATTCCTCCCCTCTTCTCCCCTGGCGCCAGCAGCTCCCCACAATGAAGGAGGAAGCTCTCCTCCATCACCTCCTCCTCTCTGGTGAGGTGCGGCTCCGACGAATCGCGGAGAAGCTTCGGGTGAAGCCCATCGAGGTGGGATTTGTCGTTTTCATTTTTTCTCCCAGCACCTACTTTGAGCCGGTTTAATACTATCGAATTGAAGTTGGATTTTTAAAAAAATCACATGAATTCTTAGTAGAGTTCATTCCCTTTCCGATGCATCTCTCGAATTTCAATTCTGAGTCTCGAGCTGCACACAGATGTTCGCCGCTGTTTGAGGGAATTGGGGGATCGGCATGGCGACGTGGTGGTTCGGCTGAGCTTCAGGCGGCCGGGGGTCTTCAGAGCGACAGCAGGTGGGTTTTCGCGGGCTTCTGCGGGGTGTAGTGAAGTGAGGCGATGGCTGGCCAGGGCGAGGGGGCGGCGCTAGGAGGAGGTCGGGGCTCAGGCAGAGAGCCTCAGCGTGGCGGTGGTCGCCAGGGAGCGGCGACTGCGGGGCCGAGGCACACGACCACCGTGCGGCGATAAAGACCCACGCTGCGGGCCGGCCCAGGCCGGGCAGACCGGCCGGTCCCAGCTGGTCCAACCCCAGGGGCCTTGCCCCCTCAGTTTTCAGATGCCCTTATTTTCCGCTATGGGTGTGCGTTTTGAGTGTTGTCTGCGGTGGTGGAACCGTATCGACGAGATGGTCCTTTTGATATGGTTTTAGGAAATTTTAATTCCCGAAACGAGGGGCATCGGTGGTGCGATGCATCTTTATGTGGCTTGTCATTTTCTTCTGGGGGTTTTGTTTCGGACGGCACAGACGTGTTCGACGTCCATTTTGAGCACCGTCAGCGGCATTGGGACCCTGGAGCAGGGGCGAAGCTTTTCAGTATGCTTTCGTACACTGAAGCCAGAATTGAGGTGTGGGCCCCACGGCCCGTCTTTTGAGTTGCTTGCATCTTTTAGCGACTTTTTCATCAGATGTATGTTCGTGGTGTGCGAGCAGTCGATGTTGGGTGTTTTTTCAAGGGCATCGCATTGGCGAAGTCTTCCCGCTATAATTCCGCACAATGGTGCGTGCCCTGCGAGGGCCGTTTGGGCGTTGGCAACGATTTTCCATCTTTATCACCGGGTGTCCATTTTGGACAAGTGATTAGTCCATCTCTAGTGCTTTTTTGAGAGGATCGCAATGGTGTGATCCGTTGGCAGCGCTTCAGGACCGAGGTGTGGGTCCCGCGTGGTACCGCTCATGCGCGGGGAGCCGGAACATATCCTTTTCTCCAGATATCTATTTTACTCAAGTGAGAAGTCTTTTTGACGTGTTTTCCTGAGGGGATCGCAATGGTGCGATGCACTTGACTGTTTTCAGGGCCGAGGCTCGGGATCATGGGACGTCGTTCGGGCGTGAGGCAGTGTTGGTGACTTTTCCATCGGATATCTGTTGTAGGTGAGTAAGTAGTTGATCTCGCTTGTTTTTTCACGAGGATTACAACGGTGTGATCCATTTGGTTGTGCGGCTCCTCTTGCGCTATGTTATTAAATATGGAATAAAGAAAGATGCTCCGGTGGTGGTTCTCCCTACCATGTTTGTAGCGGACCCCTGGCGTGTGATCGTGCACTATTGGGAGAGTGATATATAATGATTCATGATATGTGGTTGGTCGTGCCTGTGCCATTGAGGTGGAGTTTTTACGTCTCGCCTTCACTATAACGCTGGGTGTCGTGTGCATGATAGCCTTCGGGCTGGAGCAAGGTATACTCTGGGTGTATATGAGAACGCATAGAGGTACATGTGGTTGTTTGTACCTGAGAATTTTTTTTCTCGGTTGGGGTTGACTTGGGGCCACACATCATCTAGGCCCCACATGCATGTTGTGATATGATATACGTACTTGACCACTCGTGATGTAGAGGGTCCCTCTGCGCTCATTTGTTTGACCAGCAGGGTGGAGTTTCCCCTGGCCTGGTGCTCTTTTGTCTAACCAGTAGGGTTGAGTGGTCTCTCCCTGGTCTTGGTCTCAATGGTTTGGCCGGAAGAGATGGTTTTCTTCTTCTTCTTTCTCAGCTGTGAGGGGTTTTAGTACCGTGACCCTGTCACCGAACTACGACACTGTTTACGACTACGGGTGTTCATGTTGTGTGGGTGTTTTCCCACTTTCTGGGATGAGTTGACTCAGTCTGATTCGATAGTGACTTAGCGGATTGGAGTGTGATCACCTTGAGAGGCCTGGGGAGCTTCTCTCGTTCCTTCATGATCCCTAGTAGAGTTCTTGTGGATTCGGTGTGACCAACACTTTACGCGGGCACCGATCCTCTACCCAAGTGGTTGTTACCAGCAGGGCAGAGGTTGTTAACATCAGGGATGAGGTTGTTACCGGTAGGGTTGAGGTTGTTACCTGCAGGGTTGAGGTTGATTCCAGCAGGGCTGAGGTTGTTTCCAGCAGGGATGAGGTTGTTTCAAGCAGGGATCGCTTGTGGGATACCATCCAACAGGGATGGCCAGTACAATAGTGTTCACCGAGCAGTACCATCTAGTAGGGATGGCCAGAGCAGTTCTGAGCTTACCTCCAGATGGGCTGGGAAGTGGTCCCCGATGCCCGGCTTACCTTCAACAGGGCTGGGCAGTGGTCCCCGATGCAGGTCTTACCTCCAGCAGGCCTAGGCAGTGGTCCCCGATGTCGGGCATACCTCCAGCTGGGCTGGCCAGGGGTCCCCGATGCCGGGTTACCTCCAGCTGGGCTGGGCAGTGGTCCCGGCGTCGACCTTAGATGGGTCACCCGCTAGTTGATTGCCCTGTTACGGGACTGGGCATTGTGGTACCCCTCGACATTCCGGGTCTCCCTGTAGTGGGAACCCGTTGACTTCAAGGGACCCTCCAGTGGGGTTGGGTCGGGGGTTTCCTGTCAACTTTGAGACCTCTCGACTACGGGGCAGTGATGATTTGTGGTTTGACGTTCCCCCATAACTCTCAAGTATGAGGAGTGTTTTCCGCACCGAGACGCGTCCTTGTGACATGACCTAAAACCGTGCAGGTGAGTCAGTGCTGCCGAAAGAGGATAGTGTCGAGGTGCGGTGATTGAGCCCTTGACTTGTAGTTCGGGGCAGACGTGTCTGATGCTGGGCATCGATGGTGTTTCTTCTGGGACTGTTGGTGACTCACATTTCTTGGTTTGAGCTACGGGATGGAGATCCCCTTACGACATTGTTCAGGCTTCTTGCTGAGCATAAATATATGTATATACCTTGTTCTAGTACGCATTTCTTCGGTTTGGTTACTCTCCCTCTAGGAGAGGCGAAGACACGCGGGGTATGCCATGTTCTTTCCATGTCTAGCTTCTCGTGGTTGGATGAGTCTACTCTCGTTTTATAGGTAGCGAAGACTTGACTAGAAGTTCTTCTTCTCACCGTTTCCAGCTCCTTGTGCATGGACGAGTCTACCTCTTTTCCTCTTGTTGGGTTGATCTAGACTCTCTACTATACTCTTTACTGCACTTTCAGTTATACTCCTCTACTTTTTCTATTTGCTCTACTGCTCACCTTTCTGTACCTCCTTTGTTTCTCCCTCGATCCTTTGGGGTATCCTACTAAGTATTTTGTTATACTCACCCTTTCTTGGGCATTTCCGGCACTTGGTGTGCCCTTGTAGACGACAGACAGGTTGGTCGTGACTTCAGTGGAGCATAAGAGTTCGAGAGCTGGGACCATGTGTGGTGGTCGTAGTCGGGTTCCAGGTGGGGAACCGTTCCAGCTATTTGTTTTGTTTACCTATTTCCAGGTTGTGGCACTTTTCTGGTTGGGTGCGTGTTTTTCCACTTTTTCCTTTTCACCACTTTACTTGTACTGTTTAGAGGTCGATGCACATTTGTGGTATATATATTGCAGTTGTTCTTTTTTACTCTCCTTGTTCTTTCTTTTACTCTGCACTTTTGCAATGAGTCTGTTCCCTGTGTGTGTACAGGTACTTAGGCAAAGGCCTCCCTGAGTTATTGTGCCTTCGGCACTGGTCGCCATCCCCTGGCCTATGGAGGTGGGCTTGGGGTAGTTGCGGCTTCAGCCCGGGTAGGGTCGAGTCGTGACAATTAAAATGGATACCATTTTGACCCAAGAATGATTTAAGTCAGAAAAACATCTCCAATGATATTAATACAAGTGTTAGGGTAGTTTTATAATAATATTATTACCCCTAATTACCCACTTTACTTTTTTATCGTATTAATAAAAATTACTGATGTTACTATTCATAATGCCCAAAATGAAAATAACACTATTTTTATAATTTTCACATACTACATAAAAATATGGAATCCATTTTTCAAATAAAAAAATAGATGTTGAATTAGTTAATTTAAAATTATTCATGTTTTTGGAAAGAGATAACATGTTTAAAGAGTTAAAACATCACAAAAGGTTGAAAATTTTTAACATCTAAATTCAATATAACATATTTATAATTAAATAAATTATATTGAATGATAAAAATATATTATATTTATACATTAAAACAGTTAAATATTATATTATAACCATATAAAATATTTTGTTCAAAAAATTTATTTCCATATTAAATTATGTGTAGTTTTTTACTATTCATCGAAACATGAATTGTTTTCAGAAAAATATTGGTAATACATCCAAAGAAAACTTTTATATCACACATCAAAAGAAGATGTTTATATGGAAATATATAAATTATTAATGTATCAAAATATGAATTTATAAGGGGATCTCCCTAAAAAGTTTTAAAATTACCCTTTTAAAAATAATATATTTTTTATACCTAAAATAGGGTTTATTTATAGACTTTGACTAATTTAACTATTGGATGAATATAAAAGATATTTTTTGGTATCTAACATATATATCTCATTATTTTAATCAACAAAAGTAATTCACTCAAAAATAAATATATAATTAATTTATATTTTTCATTAATAATTGTTATCCAATGAATTCACAGTGTATTTTAATAATATAGATATACATCTTCTAACAAACTAAACATCTATTATATTCTAGTAATTTTATACTAATGTAATCTCGTGGTTTTTCAAAACTCATGATTTCATGCAATGAAATCTACTAAAGAATTAAAAAAATTTAATGGGAATATATCATAAAAACATCATGGTGTTACATTCTACCTCTCTTAAACTGAATGTCGCCTGCAAAATTCACCAGTAGAAAATAAAGAGATGAGGATACCTCTCCCTAATAATATCCTCAAGTTTCCACATGTCTTCCTCAAATTAGTTGTTCCACCATAAATATTTAACCAAATGATATAAATTTTTTCATAGTACTTTTTCAATACAATCCATAATCACACTCAGTTGTTCATCATAAGAAAGATCTTTCCAGAACTATACGGCTTCTGAGTATAGTGCATGTGATGGACCAGGTGTGTACTTCATTCGGAGAGATACATGGAACACATCATGGAATTAAAAGATATTAGGTGGATGTTCGAAATTGTAAGCTACCTTCCCAACAGAATCAAGAATTTAAAAAGGGCCAATATATATAGGGGTCATCTTTACCTTCATCTGAAATCTCATTAATCTCTTATCAGAGATATTAGTAGAAACACCTTACTACCCACTTTAAATCGTATGTCTTTACTTCAGTTGTTAGAATAACGTTTTTGTCAACACTGAGCCGCTCTTCTATGTTGTTGAATTGATATGACCTTTTAGGCAATTTCATCAACTTGACCAGCTCCTAATAACATTCTTTCCCCAATATCATCCTGCCATATTAGAGTTTTTCAATTATTCTAACAGAGGGATTCATAAATATCCATTTGAATACTAGAGAGAATGTTATTTTTGAAATACAATTCCACCAAATGTAGGTGTTCATCAATGAAACCTTTGAAATCCATAGAGTTAGCTCTCAACATGTCATTCAGTGTTTTAACTCTCCTATTAGAATGAATTCTTGTCTAATGATGATAATAAGTGTTGAAAAAAATATCCATAGTTTTCTGAATACATCACTAGAACATTGCCATAAACAACGAATTGCAACAAGGTATAATTAAAGCTATCAATCTATGGAATCTTACCACTTACTTTACATATGTACTAGTGAGGTGATAATGAGATAAATATTCTCTAATTTCAATGATCTGTTCCAACTTCATAAGGCAATCAACTATAACTTAGGGAGCATTACTACCTTTGGATGTTTTGGGACATCTAACGAAAAAGTGCATAGTGATGTTTTCCCATTTCAATTTCGTATGGGAAAAGGTTGCATTATCCTCTTATACTTATTTCTCCCAACCTTATCTTTTAGAAAAATCAATAATTGAGAAACAGATTTAGCAACATCTTATTTCATTCCATCCCTCTAAAAATACTCTTTCTGGTCCATGTACATCATTGTGCTCCATGTTGACTAGAAAATGAAGAAATATGATCCTCATCCAATTTCTCCTTCTTTATATTTTTGAATGGGAGGATTACATACCCAATTCATGAACATTAATATTCCATAATACTTCATCCTGAATTCAAGAACATTTATCACCTTATCTTATATCTCCACATCTTTATTTTATGCCTCTTTAATCTTTACTTGTTTAAATGGGATAAAATTCACTCGAGAATGATAATATTTATTCCCTTACATTTACATTTCATGATCTGTCCTTTCCAAATACATAAATATTGGATCCTTTTTTATCCTCGTCACCAAGAGGCCAGCATGGTCTAGTTAACTCAAATCATCATACACCTTTTTCCCCAAAGTGGTAATATATTGAGATGTCGTAATCTATAATTAACTACAACTGTATTATTTGTCATATATTCATCTCTTTTTGAGTGAATATATACTTTAATCCTGTTGGATCAATATTAATATAACACCTTTCACCATAAGGATAACGCCACAATTTATTTTGTGCAATGTTTACCATAGTTCACACCAAATGATGAGTTAGGAAATTTTTATTATAGATTTTAATCTTCCGTGAGGTATAACTACCACCATATAATTTTCCATGATAAAACATCTCGTCCACTTCTTGGATGCATCACTGTACATCAAAAAACATTCTCCCCTACAAGGCAGTGTGAGTATAGGTGAAATATATAACCATCATTTTATCTCATTGAAATTACCTTCACACGCCTCTTCCCATATAAAAATAACTATTTTCCGAGTCTACATGGTGATTTGATTATATAGTAGTTACATTTTTTTCATGACACATCAATAATATCAAACCAATCCATGGAAACTTCGTATCTTAATTACCATTTTGGGTCTTAGAAAACTTTCAATAACTTCTATTTTGATGGTTACACAGATACCCCATATCTTGAGATTATCTATCCCAAAAATGAACCTTTATGATGATAAAAATCAAACATGGTAAATTTTTTATAATGATTCTACTTTCTCAGGGTCTTCAATACAATTGTCAAGTAGTCTTCTTGTTTTCTTTGATCTTATAATAGGTAAAAATATATTCGATAAAGAATACCAAAATGTAATCAAGATAGTCTCTAAAGACTATATTCATTAGATACATAAAGAAAACAGGGCAATTTGAATGAATAATTTGCTTCACTATAATTTCATAGTATCCATACCATGTACAAAATGTCATCGGTGGTATATCCTCATTTACAACCATTAATTGATGTTATATTGAGTGAAGATCAATACTGGAAATTGATTGAGCTCTGCATAATTGGAAGAATAATTCATCAATGTGGGGAAGGGGATATTTTTCTTTATTGTGATATTATTATGTTATTTATAATAAATACATAGTCTTATTGATCTATCTTTCTTCTAAACAAATAGAACATGTGCTCTCCAATGTGAAACACTGGGGCATATGAATCCCTTATCAATATTCTGTTGGAGTTCCTTCTCCAATTCGTGCATCTCAATTGGGTCCATTCTATATGGTGTATTTGAAATATGCATATCACCCTGTATGAGTTCTATCATAAACTCAACATCACTATTTGGTGGTAGACATAGAAATTCCTCTAGAAGAAATTATCAAACACTCGTACATTGGTTTTATTCTTAATTGTTAGATTATTCCCAACCATATGAGATAAATAACCTTCATTAATTGGAATCAGGACCCATAAGATGGCTGAAATATATATTGGAAGGTTATATTCATCATTGCCTCGACAGATGATTATATATTGATCATGAATATGAAACATGAACTCACTTCCTTAGTATCTTATATGTGCTCTATATAGAGGAACCCAATCCATGACATGAATTAAAAAAAATTCCACTATTAGAAGGATTACAAGATTTTTAGGAAGATATTTCCCAAAAACATCAACTATAGAAGATTTATAAACATTTCATGTGACCATTATGCCATTAAGAGTGGTCACAGCTAACACAATATCTAATTGTTGCGGTAATACAATGATACCCTTAGACAATTCTTTAGAAATAAAATATTGGGTGGATCCAGAATAAAATAAAACATTTTTTACATTAGATTTAATGCTAAGTGTACCTTTCACCACTTCATTATCATAATACAGATCGCCGATAGTGATTTCATTAGAATTTACAATGTCTATGGACTTAAGAGTGTGTTGAAAACCATCATCGTCTATAACCCTTGTATTAGGGAGTTCATTTGCATAATTCCCCATTTCCTTGCACATTGTGCATTGAAGTGTTGGAAGTAAATTCTAAGTATACTTATCTCTATTATAAGCTTTCAGTATCTTTTTCCCATCACATCAGAATTCAACATCATGATGACCTTTTTTTCATGCGTAAGACATCTACTAGTCCATTTAAGACAATTTCCTCCATGCTTGAATCCACACATTGATTATAAGGGAAAAATCATCTTGTTATCAATGTGGTCACCAAATTATCATATGAATTTAATTTAGCTGTTTTTATTAGACCCATATGACTATTTGGTTATTCTATTATCTATATCAACCTTTAGATAACATCGAGTCATTACATTGTAGATATTTATATCCCCTATTTCTAATGGGCTTTGGAGACATGTTTTTAAGCCACTAAAGAATTGATCAATTTTACTCTCAAGTTGGATAACAAATCTAGAAGCGTACCATTCATGTTTTGTAAAATGTTCTTCATATGTACCAAAAAATTCATCATCCTTTTGATTATGATTAAGGAACTCCTTCTCCATGATTGTTCAAATAATTTCCGGAATATACTTAATGAAAAATATTTTATTTAACTAATCTCATTCCACAGACTCAATTTAATCTCTATGACATGTATACATGATAATATTCCACCATTGATCAGTCTCAATTTCCAAATGATAGTATTCTATGATGAATTTATAATATTCATAACATTATAGAACATAAAATATCTTTTTAGTGGTACTGATCCACTGTATAACCACTGATAGATTAAAAGACCCACTGAAAGAAGGTGGACACTACCTCATTGGGGAATCAATAGAATGTTGTTCTCTCCTTTGTTCATTGGTAGGTCATGCATGGTTCATAACTTGATAATTTAACATGATAACAGATAAAAACATTTTATTGAATCTCCCAGAACATTTGGTTTCCCAAGAGGACAATAATTTCATTTCACTTCACATTTATCATTAACATGGTTCCTTCGGGTTCCATCAATTGACTAAAACCAAGAAGAATAGTGTGATCAACACTAATCATAATATAATAAACAACATAATCAAGAACAAAATTTAAATTTAGGAATCATTACGTTTTATCCTAGGTTTTTCATGGTCATCAATAAAACACTAGTATTGACTTCTATACATAGAAATATACATAGGGTTCATACTAAGGATTTCACAACCTACTTTAAAACGGATAGATATACCTTTCTTATGATACCAACTATAACGAACCATACATTACATACATTGTTATTACTTCAATATTGAAGTATATTCATTACAATATATATTGAGTCTATTACAAGACAATATAGGTATAATTTTGTTTGAAATAAGGAAACATAATCAACTAGTTCATAAATCATCTACATTTTCTCTTGCTTTTATCTTCATAATTAGACTCACTTGTGACATATCTAACTTAATACCCTTATTCATGACCTTAGGAAAAACAAATGAATTGATGAGATCAAATTCACAGAATGGGTAAACATAGGTAATATCAATCATTTCATCATCTTAATACATATGAACATACCCTTTGAATTCATAAAAGTCATATGAAAGATCCTGATATCATGTCGTGGTATAAAAGTCCATGAGAATTGATTGTCACAATCCAAAAAGTCAATACATAAGACATAATGTTTGGTAGAATATTAATAAGTGTAAAATGTCAATTTATATTAGTTGAGTCTCATTTCCAAGACCATCATAGCGGAAAAAGTCCATTACTAATATTTGTTTACTTTTTGTTCTAGCCCAATATTACTGAAGCCGATTAACATGACATTCCAGTAATGTCTCTCTCAGGAGATATAAATAATTATCAAATGAATTTTTGGGATATATATAGGTCTACCCATCTCATAATAAAATAATTCATACTTTTTCCACAAAATCCGAAATCATTCATCATAGCATAAGCCGAGAAATATAATTGGTTTCATAAACAATATTCAATCATAACATATTCCATATAAAATTTCATTGCATAATTAACAAAATAAAATCATAGTAATAATAAATATTGAATCACAAACATATTTAAAGAATTAAATATTATATGGAAGTTAATTTTGATATAACAAATGAAATTGATTCTTGAGGAACATATCCTTTCTTCTTCAAATACATTTTATTTTCGCAAAATACCAAGAAATTTTAAAAAAATATTTTATTTGAAAATAATCATAAATACAAGTAAGGGGTCTTTCATAGAAATAATGCATCCTGAAACTATAAAAATACTTTTATCCCATATATGTTAAAAAACACTCTTCACATATTTTTTTTTCAAATATTCAATAAGTACGTCGTACCGAAGAGGAAAAAAGAATCCTTTCATACCATTTAATAAAAATAAAAAAAATAGAAAAAAATGATTTTATAAAATTGTAGGAGAATAGAAATAATATTAAATATTTATTAAACATGGATGTGGATTATAAATATACCCCAGTCAATACTTACGTAAAAACAATCAAGCATAATAATGATATTAGGAAATTATCTGTTACCTTAGGTCTGATATCTTCCCTATGTATCTAAAACTTTTTTATAATGATTTAATTGATGTCATTGAATTATTAAAAAATCATATTCATTTTCATGATATCAATATAATCATTTTATCATCCGTTTTTTAGTATCATTCATTGTAGCTCATTATTCTGATATTAACTACTTTATGTTCTTATGCATGTTTTATCAGATATATTCATGTTCTTATAATCAATTTATAGTTAGAACCTTTTAATAATGATATTAGTATAATATATAACTTATTTATTTGTTATATTCATCTATATAATCATGGTTTATTTATGATCATGTATAATGAATCTCATTTCATCGTGAAGACAGTTCGCCATATGTATGCACGACCGACCAAAACATTCCCATAATAGTTGAATGATATTGAAGTAGATGGTGTATAATATTTTAATAATAGTATATGTTATATTAAATATATATAGTTGTTATTTCCACAATTATACCAATCAATTAAAGTTGGTTGTGAAAAATAGAATACACCACTACGTAGAGATGCTATGTCGTACTTACGTACGCATTGGGATTCTATTTTTTGGAGGTTGGATAAAAGGTCGTATATGGTTGTTTCACAAATATAGGAACATATTAATATATTATTAATACTTATGTAATTAATTTATAATGAAAAAACTCATTAAGTTGAAAAAGAAGAAGAAATAAGTGTTAATGAATTGGTAGAAAAGATTATATGTTCCTCAACGTACTTCCTCTAACTCTCTTGTTATAGAAATAGAGTTGAATTGGAATATGACCAGGAACTCCAAAAATTAAATAGGTAAGTTTAAAATGAAAAACAGAAGGTAATGGTTGATCCTGAATTCCCCAAGTGAAGTGAAGAGGTGAGGGAGGGGGATCCATTTTATAATTGAGTTGAGGGGAACATTTAGAAACTCAGTAAATTCTAATTTATAATAAAATCCAACCCATACCCAAAACATCCAAAATGTACTATTTCATAAGATCAGATGATATTGGTTTATAATCTCTTAAATTGATAATTTTTTGACACGTATTTCTTTCAATTTAAACATTATCTTTTTAATATACTCTTAGTTATTCAATATAATATTTAACTAGACTAACAAATGTTTCTATATTAAATGGTTCAATATTAACTTATTTGATGTAAAATAGACCATAAATAAATAAATTTGATAATTTTACACTATATAATAACTATTAAATATATTTTTTAAAAGTAATTATTTTAAAATAAATTAATAAATCATTGTTTTAATAAACAATTAATAGTATCAATTTTGACAATATTCAATTCATTAATTTTAAAAAAAATAATATAAAAAGATAATGTTGAAACAACAATTTTATTATATTCCTAATAAATCATGGTCATTTATCAAATTAATTATTCATGTTATTTAGGAAAAATTATATTTGCTTTAATATTTTGAATAACAATTATTTGATATTTCTTTAAATAAAATAATTACTACAATAGTATTGTGTTCTGATTTAGTATTATTTATTATAAAATAAAAAAAAATTAAAATACTATGATGAATATTAATCTTCTATATTTCAGAATAATACATGTCGTAGAATTTATCTTATGGAAACTATAATATTTAAAATTTTATTCTTATTATATTACAAAGATGAAAAAATTAACATCACTTTAAATAAAATAATATAAATGAAAAATCACATTTATAATGATCCAAATGGTCTATAACTCCACCCTTGGATGATTATAGTCGATATATGCTGGAACAATAATATTGGGTCTATTTTTTTATCTTTTAATGTGTATTATTATTTTAATAATAACTATATTATTGATTTTTCGTCAATTAAATAATTTCTAAATCATTAATATAAATATTTATTACCTAAAAATTAAAAATAAAATACCATGATGCATTAATAATTTTAGGATTACAATGATTATTTATAATCAAAAATATATTGAGTATAACATCATATTAAAAAGTATTTAATTATTAAAATATGAGTGGGACATATTTAAATTTTTGTTAAATAAAATTAATTAAATGTCATAATCTAATCCAAGTGGATTAAAATGTATACCATTTAGACCCAAGGATGATTTAGGTAAAAACACACTCAAATAATGATATTGTAAAAAGTATTCTATTAATTTTATAATAGTATTCATACCCCTAATTACCCTATCTACCCTTTTACCATATTAATAAAAATTACCAAAGTAACTATTCATAATAACAAAAAATTTCTATTTATATAATTTATAGATAATGATTATATATATGAAATATTTTAAAAAATATATAAACATAGATGTTTCAGTAATTAATTTAAAATTATTCCCGTCATTGGAAAGAGAGAACGAGTTTTAAAAGGTAAATCATAGAAAAATATTGACAATGTTTTACATAGGAATTCAATGTAAAATCAATTTTAATGAAATTTGTTATATTGAATGATAAAAATTTATTATATTTATAAATTAAAACCATTAAATATTATTATTTAACCATTTAAATTATTGGGATGAAAAAAGTTTTTTTCAAATAAAAGTTTGTGTATTTTTACTATTCGTTAAAACATTAAAGTTATCAAAAAAATATGAAAAATTAATCCAAAGGATATTTTTATATCCCCTTTCGAAATTAAATTTGTATGTTGTAATATAAAAATTATTAATGATATTTTAAAAGTGGTTCAACCAGAAAAGGTGCAAAATTAACCCCATTAATCAAATATTTTTTTTCGACATCAAAAAGGGTTTATTCATACCCTATGAGTAAAATATCCATTTAATATAAAAAATATTTAATTAAGTTTATAAGATATATTTATCATTAATTTTAGTACCAATAATAATTCAATCTAAAATAAAAATATCTAATGGATTTATATTTTTCATAAACAATTGACAGAAAATGAATTGACAATGAATTTTGAAATGTTTTTTAAACTTTTTATCGCTAAACTAATGACTATGATAAAATTTAAATATTATACTAATGGAATATCATGGTTCGTATAAACTCATGATTGTGTCCATTGCAAGTTTCAAAAAAATTAATACTATTTAAATAAAATATTCAATAAAAACATGTTGGTGTTATATGATATGTCCCACATAAATGGTAATTGTCAGCATGTAATCCCCATATCACTAAAATATGAGGACTGATATTCCTTCCATAACCAAGATAAAGAGGATGCCTCTATGAGGACCAAGATGTCTATTAAAACATCCCAAGGGAACTCCTGATATATAATCCATATATATATATATATGTAGTGAGATGGATTACTGGATCTTCCTTGTTTCTTAAATTGATCATGGCTCACATGGGCATATAGAGTTGTGATGGACACATCATTAGAATTATGAAATTCCACCAGCCATGAAAATATTAGAATATATGCCCCATTGAGTGTAATGATATAAACCTCCCCCATATAAAGAGATCTACCTTGGAGACAGTCCTAAGGGTGTTATCGAACTATGGTAACTGTGAATCCTGGAATAACCAGGATACATAGGACGTCGCCTCGGTACTCAACGTCAACTATCTAGAACCCAAATTTCAATAGATAAGTAATATCCATTGATGGTAAAAAAAATAGGTTAATCTAAATATGTGGGTTTTGATTCATGGTATCTGAAAGATAAGTAAGATACCTCAAAATGGCTCAACCCACTCAGAACATTAACATCCTCACTTCATGGTAGTGAATTCCGAAGTGCCGAATTATGTGGCTTTAGATGATAAGAATCTATTAATTACTGGTAATTGGACAAATAAAATATGAGAGATACAATTGGATTCACCAACATGATAAACACATTATGTTCAAAAAAATATTCTTAACCAATAATTATTTCGTTTTGGAAACTAGTAACTTATTATGGTTAAGAAATGATTAAAATCATATCTCAATTCTTTAAAAGTGTACCAAACAATGAAAAAAAATCCTTCCTAAAGGGTGTGATGATCCCAACCACGCATCCTCTCATCCAATGTGAGTGCCTAATTTAAACTATGTTTGAATCCCCAACTGGCCGCCTATATTTTGAAAGCATGTCCATACCCAGTTACGGTTGAGGGAACCATTATGAGTTTACATCCACAACAACAGTGGATACTCGACACGAATGATTGTACAAGAAATGATCCCACCAGAATCAACCATTAGCCCAAAACAAATTTTCCTCTCAATTGTCTCTTCCCCAATTAAATAGTTTCACCATGATATCATTTTCTAACATAATCCTGAGAATACGATATGGTTATATTAGAGTTTTTATTTCATCATATTACTCACCTTTAGTATATTTCCCACGTTTAGTGTGTTGTTTAGCTTTAAAAAATATCACATTTTTCCATATTTTTATTAAGGTATTAATCAATATTTTATTCATTTTTATGCGTAAATGTAATTTCCCTTGAAAATAATTATATATAAATTTAAAAATATGAGAAAATGTTTTCAACACAAAAACATAGAGATAACATAAATTATATTATAAACTAATCTCATATAAATTTTTTTTTTGTCACAGAGATTTCTTTTCATTAGCTGTGAGTAGATTTACCGAATATATAAATGACTTAAATACCCTCTATATATCCCCCTAAAATATATAATACAACATATATAAAAGAATGAAAATAAAATTATTATGATAAAAAACATAAATTATCAGCTTCCATAGCAATTGAAATATATTATTTATATTTTTTTATTATTTAACAAAATAAGAGACTTTTTTTCATATCCAGAAAATAAGTTATAACATCACTAATTTTTTATATTAATACTATGTTTGATAGAATATAGGATAAAAAACATAGTATTTTAGGGAATCACGATATAATATTATAATATTAATTTTCAATGTACTATTTTTTACCTAAAATTGAATTGATGGGTGTGAATAATATTAACCGCATTTGGTAATTTATATAAATTTAATTCTCGATAAAAATTTATTGATTAATTCTTAAGAAACATAAACTCATATTTAATGTCATTTTGTTCCTAAAAAATATGTTTTCTTTAATAAAAAAATTATTTTTTAAAAAAAATAATATAGTCAATTTTTCAACTTTTATAAAATTATATTGATAAAATGATTTTAATTTTTGAAATATGAATAAAAAAATTATATTAGAGTGAATCATTGATTCTTTTTAAATTATAATTTCACAATTAATATTAAAAAATAATGCATTTTATTTAAATCACTATTTTTGTTTCTATAATTTAAAGAGTTATATTTTTGAAAAGGGTTAAGAAAAAAACAAGTTCAATTATATTAGTATGGTATGGGTTAATTATATAATAATGGTTAAAAATAACATGATAAAGTCCAAAAATTTACCCTAAAACTTACCATTATCCTTTTTCATGGGTGGATTTTAGATGTTTCCATTGATGTCTCAAATACATTTCCACGTGGTTCTATATTTTTTTATGTTTTCATTTATAAAATGTATTTAAAATTCCAAGAAAAAACATCACATTCTTAATTTTAATGTGTATAATATTCTGTAATACTGATAAAAACAAATTATTTCAGTGATTATTAGGAATTTGAAATATAAAGGATTTTTTATCATGGAAATTGATTTATAATTTTTAGTAATGATATTATTAGAATAAATTATTAGGTAACACCAACATAACATTAATTTAATTAATAGTCAAATAAAACATGATATTAATAATATTAACTGTAATTTAATTTGAATGAATTATTTTTGTTCAAAAAAATATAAGTAAATAATAATTTTTTTATTTATATTTTAAGGTATTGTATTAAAATTTTCATTTCTATCATGTTGTTTTCAATGTCAAATTAAATAAATAGTTCAAAAATTAATCATATTTTCTAATTAAAAAATTTTAGAAAATAATTTGAAATTCATAAAAACTATATTCAAAAATGTGATTGTGGTATGGTTGAACATAAAAACATGGTCAATCTATTAGAGAATTGTATTTTTAAAGTAACTATCTTGACTCTAAAATAATCCTACCATTTTTATCGATGTAATTGCACAAAAGGGTTAATGTTGATTAAATTAAAAGGACAAAGCTGAAAAAATCATCCAAAAAAGTGAAAATTTTATTGGATGATATTATATTGTCCCATACCGATCCTATAACTAAATTATATTACTTTTAATTTTAATGGATATTAATTTCATAATTTAAGAAATTCAAATAGTGTCCCCTCACTTATAAATAGGACCTTGATCTCTTATTTTATTCACACATAAAAACCAATATTGAATCTAAAATAACTACAAAAATCTATCCCATACATCCCTAACCACTTAATAAAGGTTTTTACCATAAATATAATCTAAGAAGGGCACATGTGTAATCAGAAAGAGGTTACTCAAATAAGAGGTATCATTCTAAACTGAGAGATTTTTATTTGTTATTACACCTCCTTCAAATAATAATAAACCATGTAAATATAATAACATAATTTTGTAATATATATTGATAATTTATTATGTTAATTCAACAACATACATCCATATCCTATTATATGAAAAGGAAAATGAAACCATCATTCATGTGTATAGTGAACTACCGCCACACGATCTAATGCAACATCTTTTTAATCATAACCTCTCACGACTATTACATATGATGAATTTTATTTATATATATTTTATTCAAGGGATTATAATCATTATTTAAAATTAATAGATCATAGATTTTCATACCAAATCATCCATTGAAAAATGATAATGTCGCTTGTGCTTATGAGTGGACTACAACCTCCAATTAGTGATGTGATTTGTTTTACATTCCACATCATTTGGATTTAGTATAAAAGTCTATGTAGTTAAATAATATTGTATTTATGATAAAATGATCGTTTTGGAAATATAAAACTATATATATTTTATTTACATAAATATTATTGGGAAGTGGAAATATTACTGATGCATTCATATTCCTACCATTTCTGTGATCAATGTAAATCAATTTTCGTAACCATATTTCATTGTTGGTTTTAAATGTATTATTATTTCATAAAAAGAATTAATATTTCATTATTATTATTTTGGATATGTTTTACCAATGAACCCTTTTACCATTGCATTATACCAATTTCATTTTTCTCATATGAATCAAATATCATCAAAACATCCATCTTGAACATAATTGATTAAGTAAATAACTATACCATTATAATAATTAAAATAAAAGGAATAATAACCTTTAAAAATGTTCTTATGTCTATAAATAATAAAATATGTTCATTATTTAACTATATAGAGAGCATATATGGGGATTCAGATATGAGGTACGGGATTTTACTTCCATTTACCTTCATTGATGAATGTTTTTATGTTACAAACATAATTTTTTTATGATGTAAATACATCCATTTTACATTTTATATCATGAATCATTATCACTTTGTGGTATTTTATGTTTCTATCCATCTTATTTCATCCAATTTCATTCTACGAGGATGTTATCTACTAGAATAGAATTTCTTAATTCAAAATTTTCCATTTGGTTAAAAATCAATTTCATAGACTTCTATATAACATTATAATATGTCAAATTTCATATGATTGTATTATCTTTTATTTCCAAAAAAGTTATTTTAATTAAAATTTTCATACAAAACAAATTCATTAATAAATTACCACTTCAATGATATGATATTTTTAAGTTCCCTTCATCTCAAATTGACTTCTTTGAGAAATATGTTATATTATAAAACTGTCAACTTTTATTTGGTGTATCTGATAAACATTTGAGATATAATAACATCAATAACTATATTTCCATGGTAATTTTTGTGTAATTTGAAACAATTTCTTTCATAAGGGTTAGGATTCTAATGATACCCATGAGGTAAGGCTATATTTGGCAATATCATCATCATTCGGGATTCGTTATGATTATGTATTCACAAAAAAAATTATTTGATATTTATATATTAAACAAAATATATTTTCTTCTACTTTTTTTTTAAAAAAATAAAATATTTACATTAATTTTTATCTATTTTAGTAATCCTGATACTAAAATAAGGATTTTATGGAAAACCAACTTAGTTTTTCTACGTTATCGAGAATCATTTTCATCGATATCATTATTATCTATAAATTTTTTTGATGAATATTTTTAATATAATAAAATGAGTTATTAAATAAATTTTTACCAATTTAATAATTTTTTTAAATGGTTTAAATTGAACATCACGTATATATTTTCAAATGAGGGAGTATTTAACATCACATCAACAAATACACATTTTTATAAATATTACAATTTATATTTAAAAGGAAAATTAATAATAAAAACTCTCCCAAATATTTTGGAAAATTTTTATTCTTAAATGTCATTTTCAATGTGAAAATACTATTTTACTCAATAAATTTTTTATGATTTTAATACGTAATTTTTATTCATCAGTGAAAAAAACCCATTATATTACATACACTACACTAGGGATACATTATAATAATTCCATATTAATATTTTATTTGGATAACTTATTATCTCTTTGACAAGGGAATGTATTTAAATTCACTTTATTAATTAATTTTTTGTCCTTAAATTTATATTGAATCATTAAATTTCTAATGATAGTTATAAATTGTATTTATCTTATATATCCAAATTCCTAGTATCATTTATAAGACGATTTCTATAACTATATATCATTTAAACCTATTAAATTTGACTATTAATTTTATTTCATCGACTTGATAAAATATTGATAAATCTATTTTATTTACTCAAAATGGAAATTCATTATTAATGAATATTTTTTATAAATTTATTTGACCATTTAATATACAAGTAATGAATTGAAAATATAATTATAGGTGGGTACCATTAATATTTATCATTTTTATTCATTAAGAAGTTCATGTGAAAAACCAATTGGATTTCCAAATTAAATAGTTTTTTGGGGTATGCCTTCCCAAAAATTAGTCACTGCAAAAAAAATGGTCTTAATAGTATATATATAATGATGTATATAATCATGAAACATAATATTAAGAGATTACTTCATCAAGAACTTAATTATTATTATTTAGTAGTTTTTTTTCATGTAAGCATTATAAGATCGTGTTATTAATTAAATGACATTTTTTAATCTTTTTACAATTCAATATTAATTATTCTATACTTAATCATGAAAAATTATGTTGTAGATAACCATTAAAGAGATTCTAAATCACCCTTATTCTTTCCTTTCCCTAGTACATAAAGAAAGAATCTATTAATACGATGAAGGATGCATAATAGTTTCTATCACTACATTTCATATTTAATGTTTTATAATTTAATGTTAGATTCCAGTATTTATCTAGTACACCAAGACTAAAAAACTATTCGTTCATTTGACTATTATAAATTATATCTATGAAAATATAAGAAAAATCATCCTTCTTTGGGATACTAGGGTCTGGGTCTATATAGATTGTATTATAGGGTGTTTAGTAGGATCCTTTGAGACACGATTTATAAAAGCATTGATTATGGAACATATCCCTAGGACTGAATTTGAGGAATAGTCTATATATAGGATATCATCCTATATTTTGTAAATGATTGTGTATGGCCTAGGTTAAATATAAAGTGTCATATATTAAAAATAAGGATTCATTATATAGAAATATCTTAAAGGATTTTTTCATAATAATGTGGAATCCCACTATGATTATTGTTTCTCACAAAATGTTTTATGGTACCATTTAATGTATAGAACCCAAAGTTATCAGGGTAATGTTGATTATGATGGAAAATAGGGTTATTATGAGAAACTGAATGGGATGATGATTTCAATGAAAGATATTTTGATTATTCTTAATCAGTTATCATGGTATAAGAATTATAAAAATTCAGCTTAACTAACTCTTAGACTCACAAATATAGATTTGTATGGAGTTTGATATAAAGGGTAAATTTTCATTCAGATATGAAATTTAGAAAGAGACACCCAGAATGATTTTATGAATGTAATGGGAAAATGTTTTATATTTTTTAAATAATGGAATAGATCAAATAAAATTTAAATAAAATGAATTGTATAATGGAAGGAAATAAATATCATTATACAATAAAAATTTATATTTCAATGTATTATGTGAGGTGAATATGGAATTATCAATATCAAAATACTAATATAAGATTTTAATTATAGACCCATAAAAGGATGATATCATTTAAATCATTTAAATTGAAATAAATATGTATTTATGTACTTGTATTTGAGAAATAAATTATTGATTTTTAATGTTAATGATATTCAGGTTATGGAAATCATGAACATATAATGATTTTTTTGTATATATTTTTGTTAATTATTTGAAATAATAATTTGAAAGGTATCAATATAAAAGGAAATGAAATCATTAAAAATATTATATTTTTTGAAAATGTAATATTGATATAACACAACCATTAATGTTGTCCTGATGGTGAGACAATAATAAAAAAGATATGTTTATGGGATATTATTGGTGATGTTGAAATTGGATAGTGTTTTAATAGTTCATGTTATCTTAACCAATATTTAGTATATACATTTATTTATTAAATATATATTATTATAAGAGATTTTAATTAAGGAATAATTATATAATTATTTGTTGTAAGCATATGAGTTTTCATTAAGATTTTATGGTGATCATGGTATTACCATATTTTGTATATGGTATTAGAGATACGTTATATAGTTTTGGAAATCTAATATTATGTTTATTTTAAAATTTAGTGACATTAATATTAATGTGTATGGAATTGAATATTTTAGGCATATTTTGGATGAATATTATGGTTAACTACTTCTAAAATGGATTATGTTGAACATCTGGTGTTCTTTTTGAGGTTATGGTGATTAATGGGATGAATTTGATAATTGGTTCTAATAAGTATAATTTTGAAAGATATCTAAAATCAATCATAATAATTTATAATTTTTGATAGATCATATGATTAATTAAATTTTAGTTTTAGTTATTTTGGTATGAAAAATTCATCATGAATATAAATTTCATGGAGTAAGATATATAGTGTGAATTGATCAAATTAGAACCAAAGGATAGAATTGAACTAATAAAAGGAAATTAATAATTTAATTATATTTTACCTTTTTTTTATATGTTTATATAAAATTAAGTTCTCATATGTTGGAAATGTATAATTAAATTAAAAATTAATCATACTACCATCAATTGGGATGAACTGATAGGGTCTTTACCCCTCATTAATAGAGTGTTTTATGGTTATTATCTTTCACCAGGCCGTGTTCTCAATCAATTTATATTATTCAATAAAAATTATTCATATCTTCCTTGATATTATTTTAAATTCCAAACAATGTTATACTTATTTGGGATGTCAAAAATGTAATATTTGGAGTAACATTTACACATCACAATATTATTTTTTAATCGATGTTTTCTTATACCTCTATGTGATGTGGGATTTCTAGAATTGTCTATACATTCCCGATTGAGATAAAATTTAGGGTGATTAATATATTTAATGGGTTATGATGTAATTTTTTGGTTTTTATAATTAATACATCATTTGATAATGTAAAAAATTCACAACACCTAGTTTAACAAAAACCACGATATAGATTTAAAATGTGATTGTACAATATAACGTTTTTCACATAGACATTAAATTAGTAGGTATTAATTCGAATAAACACATTATGATATATTTATATATATATATATATATAAATTTCTTACTAAAAATTAATTTTTTATTAATTCATTGGAAATAATCACTCAATTGTTAGTATATTTATTTTCATCTTCAAAAAAACGTTTTCTTAAATAAAATTATTTATTTTTGTGAGAAAATATTATACATTGTTTTTCCTTTATTAGAAAATTTATTTTATAATATGAATTATATTCTTGAAAATATAATATTAAAATTATATTAGGGTGAAAATTTAGGATTTTTCAGCAAATTTATATTTCTCAATGAATATTGGAGAATGCGGCTTTTTATGGAAACCATTATTTTTTGACAAATTACAAAATATCTATTTGGATTAAAAATGGGATGAAAGAAAAAAAGTTAAATTATATTATTTATATTGAAATTATGGTTCGTGTAATGATTATTTATACTTTTATATTCTATAAAAATATTTTAATCCATAAAAATACATTTTTCCTAAAACCATTTTTTCCTATATTTTTCATGTTTAATTTTAAATTAAATTTTCCAACGTACATGATTTAAATTTCATAAAATATATTGTTTATTTGGAATCAAAATAAATAATAATATGTATTGATGTCAACATAACTGTAAATAATTATGAATTGTAATTGTAATAATTATTTAGTATAATGGTTACGTTGAATCAGGTAATTATTGATAAAAATAATATCATATGGTCTTAAAATTGAATCTAACATTTGAATTTTTCCTATTTTATGAGTGGAGTTTTGATATTTTAGTCAAGTAGTCCAATATATAGACACTTGGTAGCATATTTCATTGATTATTTTCTTATATAATATTATATAAAATATAGTGAGAAAAATGTCAATTTTATCTTTTATATATCTATAATATTGGGTTAAATTGATTAAAACAACTTATGTTCAGTTATAAATCTCAATTTGAAACAAAAATTAATTTTTTATCCTAAAAATATACTTCAATTTTGTTATTATAAAATTATTACCTTAATGTATTGCATAATGCTGATACATTTTTATTTTAATTAATAGAAAAATAAAATAAAATAAATGATTTTAAAAACACGAAATGTAATATAATTTGAAATAAATGTCATATTCCCTAAATATTGTAGATAAATATTACAATTTATTGAAATTTTAAAGGATTATATTGGAATTAAATTTCTAGAATGTTGTATTCAATGTCATGTTAAATCAACACTGCTAAAAAACACATTAACGTTATTTTATAAAAAATAATATTTTATAAAATAGTTTAAAATTTGTAAAAATTAAATATTTGGATGTGTGATTGAAATATGGATGAAAACATTAATAATTGTCCATTTATTTAAAAATTAGACTTTTATGTGACAATCATGATGCAAAACGAGTATGACATTATCATCATAATAATTCTAAAAATGGGTTAAGATAGATTAAAACAAAAATATAAGGGGAAAACATCATTTATAATTGTCCAATTTTTTTAATATTATCTCTTACCATAATAATTATATATTTTAATGATATTAGTTTAGATCCATTATAATATTTAAATTAATTTATATTAATTTACCAGTGAAGTCCAGCCAGTAGTAATGATTTTGATTATTTATTAAAAATAATGAAAAAGTACAAAGGAATGTGATGGAGTCAAACAAAGGTACATGGCCAAATACATCGTACAATATATCTAAAGGTCATAATAATAATTTTAGTTTTCAAATTCAGAATCCACAACAGTTTTCCATTTATATTGGGATTAAACTTGGTTGTAGATCCTCGTGTTTTCAACACTTTTATTCACTTACACCTCAGTGGAGGATCTTGTAGGAAAATTTCATCCCACAATGGAGTAGTATTTTCAAGGCCTTACAATCAAAGGGGAAATAATGAAGCCCTCACATTCGACCAACTTTTATTTACAAAAAATGATTTCATCGTTAATAGAGGCATGACCAACACTACCATATTCTTTAAGAGGGATTCCACCAATCGTCATTTCGTCATCAAATATGTTACCCCATTTCTTGATTTTCTAGATATCGTAAATAAAATACAAATTATCAAGAGGATAATAAGGATTAAGAGAATCTTCCTGAGGGGATAAAGTATTAATGGTCATCAGTTGCATGCATATTTTACCTAAAAGTGACAAAGGAAAGGTATCCTCTAAAATACTCTATCTTGTTATCATATCACCTACAATAGAAATGTCATACTAAATACCATCATCATTCACATAAAGTTTTAATTATTCCATGAACACATTCCCATCTATGAAAATACTATTACCTACCTTATACACTCTCTCTTGGTGAAAAACATCTTGTAGTCTGGAATTATTGCATGGGTTGTCTAGAAAAATAGGAACAATCCTCATCTCTAAGGAAGAAGCATACCACTTAAAAGCCTCCAGCACAAGTTTCTTCACAAGTGAATTCCTTTCACCAACATGTTCTACATTTCCCTGCTCTTTTTCCCTTCTCAATTTCTTTCTATAAAGTGTCTCATGGTTTGATTTTCTAGAGATATTTAACCATACAAAATTTTTATGAAAAGTTTCTTAGAACTGACCAATATTTTGAAAATATGTACAAAAATAAGGATTTTTTCCATTTTATAACCATATAGAGATGTGAAAATTTCTACAATGAGTGGAAGAAATTCATAAAAAATATTATTATTATATCAACATCCACTATAATCCTAGAAAAATGTCTGAATTTCTTCAATATCAGTGGATCCATCCCTTTTAATTCGAATTCCTATAGGTGAATCAATTTCAAATATAATATTGAGATTCCATAAGATATATTTGATACAAAAAATATAAATACACACATGAGCTCTAGTTTTTTTAAATGAAAAATGAATAAAAAAATCCCAGTCATGAACACAGACCATAGCTTGCCTTAGAGAAGTCGACAAAATCCCTCATGCCATGCGCTTTATTTCCACTAAAGGGATGATAATATTCACCCTTCTTGGAAACATGATCTATAAAAGCATCTTTCACATTGGGAAAATTCATTCTTCTTAAATCCCCTAAATTATTTTCAATAAAAGAAAATCATGCATCATTAATATTATTAATAGATATAGTGGGATGAGTAGCCCCTTTCGTGACTGCCAGGAACCTGGATCAACCAACAACTGGCACTGAATTAGACTGAGTCACCTCCTCTTCCTGATGAGATCCATCCATAACATATCAACCCTTTTGCCTTAGGTCCACTGAAGAATATCTAACATCACGAATCACTTCTTTCATCCCTAATATCGACCACTTCACATCATTGAAATTTATATCGTGCACTATCACAACCACTAGACTCCCATGCGCAACACATATAGCTTCCCTCCATATTCTTCACAAGGAAAATTCTGCTTGCATAGTCAAAGGATGTCCGATTTAGAAGACCTAAGATGATATGGACACCCTGGAACGAGGACCATTGAAGCCGATATCACCCGAACAAATAGAATCATAGCCAATGTTGTCGTGGTTGAGTCGTAGTGATATGACTAAGTGAGGAAAATCCATGCCCAAGAAACGCTACCCTTCTCAGCTGCAAAAGGATCCATTAACAAAAACTCTAGATCTTGTTTACCCCATCCAAATAGTCAAGGACTATTTATATTAATTGAATTCGTTAAGAAATACGAATAGTTCCCTGCCACTCCCTTATGAATTGGAACCACACCATATATTTTACTCACACATGAAGAACCGTTTGGTTTGAAAATTCCCTAAGAAAATATGATTCTTAATTACCTCCCTAAATTATAGAGGTCATGGTTTGACTGGAAATCTAATATAGGGAGGGTTTCTTTATATTCCCAATGAAGTTACCCATAGAAGATGAATCATTATTAATCAATCATTTCGGTTTTATTTATTTTTCCACCTCAATAAACTCTTATTCCACCATGCAAATATAATAAAATTAATATATACCATATTATTATATTTTATTATGTTAATTTCATAACATATATCAATCTATTATTCTATCAAATGGGAAACAAAACAATCATTCATATCGATGGTGTACTACTGCCTCGTGAACTGATGTAAATAATTTTCCATTTTCACCTATAATTTTTTATTTGGATGAATGATTTAATATATATATATATATATATATTCTTAACATATTATTAATTCTATAAAAGTAATATAAAATCATATTTACCTCCTTCCCAATCATTAAAAAAAAGAAAACTTTGTTTTTGATCACATGTGTCGTACGACCTCCAGGAAGTAATGTTATTCATTTTTCATCACCATATCACATGGATGATAAATATAATAGTTTCAAATAAATAAATATTTATTTATGATATAATTATCAGGATATAAAGATAAAATAATACTTACTTTTTTCCATCATAATCATTGTAAAATGAAATCATTTCCCATACATATGTACGAATTATCATCTCCGTGATTCTAATGACGTTGATTTTTCATAACCTTATTTCAATTTTGGGATTAAAAATATAATTTATCTACAAAAATAGTAATTATTTCAAGATTTTTATTCTATATATGATTTAATAATTACCTATTTTACAATAGTCAACATACCAACATCACTTTGTACATATGAACTGAATATCAATAAAATATATGATGTAAAATTTATTAATTATGTAATTAAGTACAAAATAGTATAAAGTAGAATAAAACAAATAATTAAAATGAAATATAATATGATATAGGTAAATATTTTACATTTGTGAATTACTCATCAATAAAAATAATGTACGTGAAAATTTGGACATGAGGTAAGGGATTTCATCTCAATTTCAATTCACTATGGAATGATTTATTTTTATGGACTTAATTTATTTTATAAAGGTTTATATACTAACCTTTAACATTTTATGTTATGATTCCTTGAAAATTCAGTGTAATTTTAATTGCAATCTAATAAATTTCACCCAATGGGTATTGATGTTACCATGTAGTATGGGGTTTTAACATAATTTATTTTCATTGGGTTATTCTTATACATAATTGACTATGTTACAAATTAATTATTTAAGGAATTATATATAATTTTGTTATTTTTTATATCCACTTTTATGGATTTAAATGTTTTAAAAATAACCACTTCATTAGTTATTTATTACTTAAATGACATGATTATCATGAGGGTCATTCATCTCAAATATTCTTCCATGGGAAATATGTTATATCATACGAATATATTATTTTATAAGATGTGTCTACATCACTATTTATATTCTATATCATAAATATTGGTATATTCATGCTATTTATTTATTGTTTTGAAATTATTTCTTAACTGATTATCCTCAACCTAAACTTTTTCAATCATAGTTCATTGAAACATCATCCTTTATGAACATAACCTTGGTAGATCTATTTAATTAAAAATATCCCTCAGTCGACTCATTTTATAGATTCATGTTTTTAATGGGGATTAGAAGAATATGAAACATTCAGCCTTCTCAATAATCAGTTCAACATGGTTCGATTCTCCCCGATGGTCTATTTGGTCATTTCATTGTCTAGTGCTACTTTGATCTATAATAGATTCAATTTCTATGACTATTGATGGTCTAATAACATTCTTATGAAGTGAAATTCTCAGAAAACACAATTATTGCTACGTTTTATGAAAAACCACTTCCTTTCAAAAACCCCTTGATCATTTACATGATTGGAAATATGGTTGGATATTTTTGGTGTTAAGATAGTAGATCCTCAAGAGTTTTTCATGCAATTTCAGTGCATCTATGGGTTAAAGTAGGAATTTCGAAAACACATGTGGGGTGAGTCTAGATTATATTTGGGGAATATTTATCTTGAATATTGGGGGTGGACTTCATGACATGGACAAATTTCTATTCATCACGATAATAAATAGTTAATTCTATTTTTGCAGCCTGGTATGTTTGTTGGGACCTGTAAGGGGAGGCTGTTGCTCTTCTCGGGATCGTTCTGCCTACTATTATCATGGTCGACCATATGGATAGTAACATAATCTCCAATGATGATACACTTGATAATGAACTTAGACCTTTTTATATTGATCTTTTAGTCGCAGATATATTTTCTACCTTAATAAGTGATTTGGGTGCCTTCAATTCGTTTCTTCAGGTTTCAGGTGGTTCTCAAAAGCATATTATCTCTCCATATTTTTCAGATACATTGATGGGAAGAGATGCTTACAAGGGGATTGATTTCAAACAAAAAACCGAAACATGGGGTATTTGTATCCCATTAAATTATGATTGATGTTCACTTTCATCTAATCAAGTATCCATTTTCCTAAAGGGATCTACTACTCTATGGATGATACCTTTTAGATAATTTTCGTTATATAACTCAATTCAGCTCCAAAAATAATGTTTTCATACATGAAAGGGATTGATTTGGAAAATATTAATCCTAAAGGATTTATTTCATATATTCCATGACGGAAAAGAAAATAGACGGGATCAAGACATCTTGACAACTCTAAATTGGGTGAAAAAGAAACAGACTCCAAAAACATGACAGATATTGAGTAGTAACCTCGTAGGACCATGAACTTAGGATCAAGATAGAGTAATTGAATGAAAAGAAAACTAATTTATATAAATTTTAAAATTATCAATGGAATGTAAATAAGGACATAGAAGGACTACTCTAATATAATAAAAACTATGGTAGCCAAATCACCAGGAAAAGTAATGAAATCTAGGGTAGAGGTAATAACAATTGCTATAGCTCTAGATGAATATATTTTATAAAACATTGTTAAGTTGAATAATGAATATTTAATTACCATTTATATGGATAATGATGTCCATAGTGGAAAACAATAGGACCTAGTATTATTACAAAAATGGTGGAAAATATCGATGTTCAATAGAATGTAGGATGTGATAAATTTCACATTGAGCCATAAGTGGTGCTTATCCTACACTCCAACAAAAAATTATTATAGTTTTACTTTAATTAAAATTTCCCAAAAAAGGATTATAGAATTTATCTGAGAATATTATAGTTGATATGATTAATCAATCATGATTTTGGATTTTCAAATAAGATCATATCATTGATTGAGGAATCAATCTGGGAAATATTTACATATAAGATTACATCAATACATGGGAGAAGATATTCTACCACATTGAATGGATTATCAATGATAATATAGATATTTAGGCAATATCTATTGATTATATATTTTTAGGGTGAATAATTCTACATATTTTATTTTTTTGGAATGGTTATGTGGTTTATTTTACAGTTTTAAATGGGAATGTTTTTTTCTATCTTCACACTTATTCATTAAAATAATTTTTAGATTTAAAAATTATAATGTTAGTAGTTAATGGAAAATATGTTTTGACATACTCATCATGAATATTTTTTCACATTTTCATGATTAATCAATTTTTTGCTCTCATAATAAAAGTTTAATTGTAAATATTTAAATAAATATATTTATTATAATATTCACTAATATTTTTTTAAAAAAAGTGGTTTTCAAATTGAAAATTATATTTTCCTCAAAAATATTCTCAGTGGTTTTCTTATGCTACTTCAATTAATCTCCCATAAAAACCTAATTTTACAGAAATTCAATAAGAATATATTGTATGTATACTATTCCTACTATTTATATGGATGATTTATGATTATCATTAGAGGAGAAAGTATTGAAATTCAATTTCTTGATTAATTTTGTACTCCTTAACCTTATTACTAAATATTCAATTTATTGTGATCCTAGGATTTTAAATTTATTTTAAATATTCTTATTACTCGTTGAATCATGGATAGGATTATTTCCTAAACCATATAACATCTCTAAATATATTGTTCTATTATTAATTTACTTTTATTGAATATGTAAATCATGATAAATATTTATTTATTACTCAATACAGACATTTTCATTTAATGTGTTCTATTGGAAAATTTTATTGATCATTAAATATATTAAGAATGCAGTGGAAAAGAAATGGTGGGTGGGAAACAATTATACATAGCCCCTTGATGTATAAATAATTATCTTCCTAAAAGCTGATTTTCTAGCCAAATTAAATGGGGGTTTTTGTTGTAATCCTCCCCAATAATTAATCTATCTTGGTAAAAGGTCTTCACAAAATATATATCATGATTTCTAAGATAATAATGTCTAATATTATGGATTTACTTAATTTATAAATTAGTTATGAATAATTGTGAGATATTGAATTGATATTATGAATGGATGTATTACATGATCAAGTTATTGATTAAAATACACATGTTTTCCACTATTTATTTATCCATATTGATTGTTATTTATTTAAATAAAATAGATTATGCTATTCATAAACCTTACTTATCATCAGAGATAAAACTTATTTTGTTTCATTTACCCAGAATATGAAGAAGAAATATTTTATTGAGTTCATGTGTACAAAGTAATTAATGTTACATTTTTTATTTTATGTTTTCAAATGTAATATGAGATTCATGTATTTATCTAGTTTATATTCTCTACTTAATTATTTAGTCCTTCACGATATGATTCCTTCTATCTATTAAAATATAAAAAAAATCAACCATCACCCTTGGGATACGAAGGTCAGGGTCCTTATATAAGAAATAAATAATGACTATTATGGAACTATAAATTGGTTGAAAATGGTCCCACAAATAAGAACATTTAATTTCATAAATATCAATTCATCACTTTTAACTGAACAACTAATATAAATATATTTTAATGAAGAAATGAAACTTGTAACGTAAAAAAACTCACATATTTTTTATTTATAATATATAATACATATTCATACAAATTGGATATATATTTCTGGTACTAGATACATTAATCTCTTCTTATATAGGATTGAATCTACTATTTTTCAATAGAATAAATTCTTAATATTCATTTTTCATATAATATATAAATATTAATTATGTATATAATATTACATAATACATAATGACCTGGTCAATTGAATAACCATAAATGTATTCAAGATAAATGATTTAATATTTATAGATAACTTTTTTGAAATATAGTCCTTAAACAACCTTGTATACTATTGACTATTTGTATTTTAAATCCACCATTCAAACCAAGATTTATTTAAATTATTTTTAATTTTTTTATGAATTTGAGTATATAGAAAAACCTTATTTGGTTTCTATAAAACAAAATATTAGACCTTCATCATAATAATGAGAGAAATTATAAATATACCTCTTACTAAAATTTATTCACATCGTGGTACACTCTATAGAAATATTTTGGGAGACAAATCAATCCACATCATATCGATTTTTAACATCCAATTTAGTGGATTATTTATAAATTTACCTCCCCATAATAAATACATCATGTATACATAATTATTTAACTTATAATTCAAAAATATTTATATATTTTTCATGGTTTGTATATCCTTCTACATTTTATAAGACCACAACGTTGGATCTCTCACAAAAAGTAAACAGTCAGGTGAATGATTACATTAATGAATGATAGATAAGAGAATATATATAATTTATATAATATGTACAAAATTTATTTTTCTATTTATAGAAACAACGATGGGTCTATATATTTTCAATATTATGTTTTTAAATAGAATATAATCTATGTCATTATGTGTTATTCAATTTTTAGAAAAATACAATGCATCGAAATGAATAATAAATCATTCATAAAGAGAAATTAATAATGCTTTGAAAAAAATAGCATTGATTCATTCATATGAAAATTATTCATGACTTTTGATGAATACTTTTCTAAAACCATTACACCCTTTAGAAATTATTTAAAATGATATATCATATTCCTTGAAAGGGTATGTGTAGTTTGAGAAAGAAATATCCATCTTCCTTCTTCAACTGTCATCAAAACATCCATATATCTATAGAAATTATGCTAACATTTTATTTCATTCCACATTTCATCTTAAATTGTGAATTTAGTAACTCTAAATGCAAAATATAGACATTTTCATTGAAATAATTCATTAAAAATGATATATTTTTCAAACAAATTCTAAAATGGTTTTTTGAGAGGAGATTACAAAAAATGGTGATATTATACATTACTTTATAAAAGTATTCATTTTATTTTAATGGATATATTTTCATTCCCCCTTTAAACACTGAATAAAATTTTGTTATCAAATATTTATATTTTTATTATTGGGACATAAATTAAAAACTTCCATGAAGAATTGTATTTATAAACCAATATATACTAATTAAGGGTATACTATAACATCCTAGGTAAATAAAGAATATGAAATTTTCATATTTAATAATATTTGTAAATAAAATGTCAATATTACATTAAAGGGAATGCTATGTTAGATGGCCTACCCAATACGCAACAATGAGTTTCTTTGAAATCTTACGTTGCACACTAATAATATAATATTATTATTTTAAATTGTAGTTAACGCCTAGCCATTGTAATTGTGGTAATGAACATAACAACCTAAAATATGATTATATATGTTTATTAAATATTTTAACAATTACTCAATGAATTATAGAGGCTTAAAATACAAATTAATCAAATTTTAAGCATAAATATTCTAATATTCTTTAAAAGGGTGATTAAACGCCCTTTTATGGTGAACCCCCCATTTTTTAAACTAATTTTTGTCACTTTTATAGGTTATATTTGAGAAAATAAAATTTTTCTTAATAATCGGGACATAAAAATTTACATTGTGTGTGTATTTTTATTTTTCCGATAATGTTCATCTTTTAATGAATATTTTAAATGCTGTATTTTAATTCAAAACCTCATTTTAATCTAATTTATTTATATAGTTAGATAATTTTTATAATTGGGTTTAAACTTTAGTTAAAATATATTTTTACCATTTAATCCAATGGTGGTCAATGAAGCTAATTTCACTTTGAAATTGGACATAAACAAGTTTCAATCTTTTGATAGATATTGTTTCTTAAAAACACGCTATTTGTTTGAACAGAGGGGGTTAATTATAAAATTAATTAATGAAAATTATATGTTTTTAATTTGGTAAAATGAACATCATTTTGGGATTTTTAATATCAAATTTACTTTGGATAAATATTAGATATTTTTATGAAAAATGTTCATTTTTTATGAAAACTGAAAAATACTGCATTTTACTTCAAAAATGATTTTTCATATAAATCAATTATATAGTTAGATTGTCCTTTTAATTGGATTTAATGTGTAATTGAATTTTGTTTTTATCAATTAATAAAATTTTGTACATTGGATGTAATTTCACTTTTCAATTGGATGTAAAAACATGTTAATCTTTTGATAAATTTTACTTCATAAAACTAGTCTTTGGTTGTGACAACGATAATTATATTAAAATTAATTAACGCAATTTATATGTTTGGAATTTTTTAAAATGGATTCCATATTTTGAATAATTATGTCCAAATAATTTAATTAAGATGCTTTTGTTTTTGGACATTCTGAATAGTAACGACGGTAATTATCTGTAATTATCGTGATTAATTAGTAATCAGGTAGTTTATGGTAATAAAATAATATCAAAAAAATATAAAATTACCCCAAAATTTTTCAAAATCCTCTTTTTTGAGCCATGTCCTACCTTGGAATGATTCTTACCAAACTTGAGGGCCCACAGAGTCAAATGGGTGTGATAGTGACATTTCTAACATTATTTTTAAAAAAGAAGAGAAATATAAAAAAGGTTTGTATATCCTGAGTAAAAAAATTTAATTTTGTTTAAATAAATAATCACATAGACTATAAATAGTCATTGGAATTATAAAATTATTTCCTACATAATTTTATTTTTTTTATAATTTTTACACATTAAATAAATAAATTTATTTATGACACCATGATGATGTAGTGATTACCTCATTAATGAGCGATTCAAATAAAATGAAAAGATAAGGAAAACATTAAGACTTATTCTTGTCAAAAACCTATTGGATGGGTATATTTCTAACCCTTATCACCTTATCCTAAATATATATCATTGTGGGTCCTTTAAAATTCTAATACAATTTTATAATAAAGTAACATCACAACACTTTCCAATAGTTACTCTCCTCCCTCTAATAAAAGGCCCCCACTGCTACCCCCATACCCACACCTCTAAAGCCATTGGCTCGTCCAAACTTTGATCATATTATCTATCCAAATCAATATCTTACTCCTAGAATCCTCACTTTGGGCAAAAGTCTTTCCAAGGGAGCATTTGGATCAAACAAAAAAGAGTTACCTGATTTAGTGGTAATGACTTCTCCCGAGTTTCTTTCATTTATTTTCCTTCTTCACTCACCACTATAATATTATAATTCAATACCATAATAAAAACAGTATCATAAATATACTAGGATGTATTTATGATTATTATTCAATCTACACTTACAAACAACTTCACTTAATGGTTAAAATACATATTGTTTCTCTTGGTGGCGAATTACTGCCTCACGAAACGATGATTGTTCAATCTTCTTTTAACCCCATTCATGTTTTCCATTAAGACTTCACAATATTTATATATTATTTTTATTATATTTAATTCTTCTCAATGCTTCTGTATTTTATATTTAAAACATACCTTTATTCTTTGCATGTAGTGAAAATGCGATAATTTCTTATGAGGAAGTGTGGACAACCACCCCCTCAAGTGATGTGACTCATTCATGCCAAACATTGAATTTATAAAAAATGTAATTAATGAACTTATGTTACCTATATAAAATATATATTATACTTGAATTATAATACATAAATGTTTATTTTATTTAAAAATTCCATTTATATGACAAAAAATGAAAGTAGCATTCATGTGTACGTACAGGTTACCATCTCCATCAACTGTACATTTCATTTCTTATCTCCAAACAGTATGGAAAATTATTAAATACATATATACTGGATATATATGATATTTAAATCTTGACCACCATTCCAAAGATTATTTACTTATAACTACATGGAAAATTCTCTTCAAACAAGTTCATTGTTGACTCATGTACCGAACGTCGACAAAACGTATGTTATGAACTCACATAATTAAATAATTATTATAACAAGATTATATGTGATATGAATTGAATAATAAACAATAATTTAATTTCTTATGAAATTATAAATTGAACAATTTTTATTATTATAGAATATAAGGAAATGAAAAGGTCTAGTCGGACTTGAGGTAAGGGGATTTATTATCTCACTTTTAATTCCGTGAGACTTCCACTGATCGCCAATTGTTTATTGCATGTGGTGTATTTTGTACATACATTTGACATATATTATCATTATTATATTTATATTCATGGTATAATGTTATTCATTTGGTTCTTATTATCTTTTGGTCATATGACTCGATTTATTACAATGTGGTAAGGGGTTTTTATCTCACTATTTATTCTCATGAGATTCAGCTATATTTGTCACTATCTACATTGAGTGGTGTATGTAGTGACCATTATTCTACTCTTTGGGTAATATAATTTCGTTTATGGGTATTTACATCAAAATTTTACAATCCTTCTTTCATGGGGTGTATGTTTTGAATGTTACCCTAATCGGTAAGGGAAACATTCACCATGTTCTTTTAAAAAGTATTCTTTTTGTTAGGTCTTTTAATTTACATCTTCTCAATGTTGGGATATGTTATTATATATCCATATTGATTAATATTATATGTACAAGTGATGATATACCCTTTTTATCTTTCTTTAACTCATTTTCTGAATTTTAAAGTGACATCGTAAGGCTGTTGAATTTTAGTAAGGGAACTTCTTAACCCAATTTCAAATCTTTTTGTTAAACATATACTTCTTGATTATGTCAAACTATGAATATACATGGATGACCTATGATTTTTTAAAACTTAATATTAACATATATTGGGTGTAATTATATTTTTCACACATAATTATGTAATCTATTTATCCTTAATTTAAGGATATCATCTTTGTACAGGACTTCATCTCAATATCCTTTCATTAAGGTATATTTTGATTTCTACACAACATTATTTTATACATTGTATAAAAACCTTTTGACTTTTCATTTTATTCAAAGGGAATCTATTCTTTACGAAGCGTTATACTAATCGACAAAAAGGAATTTTTTTACCGTAACCAGTGACAATGAAATTTTCCTCCACCACAAATATTATTTGATCTATCGCTTCCTTAACAAGCCAAAATGTTTTCAAAAGATAAATTAATACCATATACTCTTTTTATGTATTTTGTTATTGAATATGTTTTTTTTTGAGTGGATTTATTATTTCAATATCATAAAATGTTATATAGTTTTTGCAATGTGGGAACACTATCTTTCCTTTATGCTTAAGTTAGGTGTTATGATTATGTTACGGTCATTTTCGTTGTTACGTATTCAGGTGCTTCCAGGATAAACCTAGGGAAGGTGAGCCCGATATATCTCTCCAATTAATTTGGTTACATGAAGTACGTAAACGTGAATTTTTCTCTTTTGGGAATATACTTCAATGGGTATTCCAAATGTGACTCCCTATGTAGCTATGATGGCTACAATGTATGTATGTTATGTATGCCTAAAGATTTCCTTTATGAATGGTGATTACATTGAGTTATTCATAAATATTATGATTTCTATAAGGCCCTAGCCTTAAACCTTACTTAATCTTGAGTTATTACAAGATTACACATTGAGGATATTTTCGGGTTTAGAGTTTTAGAGAATTATATCATAAAACTTGCATTACATTCCACATATAAACAAAGTGGTTACATAAAGATAGTATTATTCATTCCCATCAATGGAAACACATTTAATATAAAACATGGATTATTTCTTGACACATCCTTGACTCTATCATCTTATCATGTACATTTCCCTTGACCTGTGAAAAACATTTCAAAAACTTGGGATGAGCATAAAAACTCAGTTTGGGTTATAAAAAAAACATGGAAAGGAAACATGAGTTCATATATACATAAGAATGAAATCATACTTTACCCATAAAACATAGGCACTTTAACATACCTCATAAAATCATGAATAAATCATAGAAATCATAATACGTAAAGGTAACTTGAGGCATTCATAACATTCTTACGTATGGAGTAACCCTCTTGGTTACGTTTGGAATACCCATCACAGTATATTCCAAAAAATCTCTTCGGAGAAACCTTAATGTTTCACTCCTTCGCGTTACCCAATGCATTGGAGAGCTATATCGGGCTCACCCGCCCTTAGTTTATCACGGAACCACCCGTCTTCATAATAATCCCCAAGAACCATAACATAATCATATCACATAAAACATGCATAAAGGAAACATAACATTTCCACATTTCAATCACGATATATCAATACAACACATTGATATAATAAAAACATTATGAAAACCATTTTCAATACCAAAGTAAAACATGGTATTTATTTTTCGTTTTAAAAAAAGGTATGGCTTGTAGAGGAAGCCGAAACTCAAATAACGGTCATGACGGCGGAGAAGTCGTTGTCGCCGCATACGTACGACAAAAACATTCCCTTTTGTCGTTTAGTAAACGCTTCGTATAAAAAAGATTCCTTTTGAATAAACGTAAAAGTCAAAGGGGTTTATACACCGTATAAAAGAAAGTTGTGTATAAAATAAAATATGCCTCAACGAAAGGAGATTGAGACGAAGTCCCATACCTCATATCCGACTTGACCTGACCATTCTTTAATCTCCTGAATAATAAACTTGAGTTAATCTCTACTTGATTAAGAACCTTTTTAAAGTTCATTATTCCTTTTATACCATGTTATGGACATCATGTAATCATTTAAGTTAATAATGTTCATTTTGTCGGTATTTGGTTCTTAAGTCAAAAATAGACTTCTTACACTTACATGTTGTTAATTTGGTCAAAGGTTCGTTATATCCAGAATGGTATTCATGATTTAGATATCATATATGTTATATATATCCAGTACATACATGCATTTATAATATTACATAATCATTTAGAGGTAAGAAATGAAATGCACCGTCCATGGAGACGGTAAGCCGTACGTACGCATGAACGCTACTTCCATTTCTATTTCATATTTTATAGAATGGAATCATAATGATATAAAGGTATATTATAATTCCAGTATAATATCATATATAATATCATAGTTCCATCCTTTATATGTCCCACATATGGTATTTAACGAATGAAATCACTTTGAGGGGGCGGTAGTCCGCACTTCCTAAAATAAAGATATCGTGTTTACCCATAATGGAAACCATAAAGGTATGCCCAAAATGAAAAAAAAACAGAAGATTAAGGAAAACATAAACATACTATATATCATATATAAAAATAGTGACATCATAATGGCCACCTTTGAAGGTGTTAAACGAGTATTGAACAATCATCGTTTCGGGAGGCAGAATTTCGCCATCCACGAAAACCGTATGTTCATTAACCATTTGATGTAGTTGTGTGAGAGTTTAGCTCAAATAAATCTTATAACAACATCCTAGTATATTGAAGATACTGGTGTTGTTACAAAATAATTAAATAAAAAGAGTTTAGGGGGGTTGGAGAAGCAAAATAAAACAAATGAACATGAGAGAATGAATTACCTTAAAAAGTGTAACTCCTTTTGATTTGAGCCTAAAGGCTTCTTTTGAAAGGATTATGCCCAAAGGGAATCCTATAGGATGAGGATAGGGATGTGGAGAGAGTAAATGGTCAGGGTTTGGCCAAGCCAAAGGCTTGAAGAGTGTGTGAAATGAGGTAGAGGTGGGGTCCTTTTATAAGAGGAGAGGAGGGGCACTTTTGGAATGTAAAGAAATATTACATTATTTGAAAATGTGTTTCGGTTTCAAAAGTTCCCACATTGATATAATCAGTGTATAAGGTGATAAGGGTTCGAAATCCACTCATCCAATTGGTTTTGGACATGTGTAGTTCATATATTTTACATTATCTTTCCATTTTACTTAAATCGTCAAATAATGATGTCATCGCTGCATCATTATTATGTCATAAATACTTTAATTTATTAAATGTCTAAAAATCATAAAACAAATACTATGATGTAGGAAATCTTTTTAGCTTTCCAATTACTATTTATAATCAAAATTTGGACTTGTATAACCCCACTTAAAAATTGTTTTCGTAAAACATATTATGTTTGTGTCATTTTCACTTTAACATTAAATAAAAAAGTAATTTATGTCATTTCCCAACAAAAGTGGATCCATGGGGTCCCCAAGTTTACCCATGGCATTTCATGGTCGGCCATGACACAACCAAAAGGTTTGGGACATGTTTCTAGGTCATTTCATTTTATTAATGTATTATTTATACCTTAAACTACCCTAATTACCACTAATCGTGATTAAGAACTTAATAAGTTACTATTCACCAAAAAATTATTATAATCTCATTGAACCACATTTTACTTCTTAATGACAACCATGTATGTCGGATTTTCAAAATTCAGTACACATTAGTGGTAAACTTTCATTTAACTGAAAAATCAGTTTGCTTGATTACCACTTAGTGATTTCACTATTCATCAAAAATTGAAGTTTTTCAGAAAATTACCAAAAATTCACCATAAGCTATATTTGATATTCCGAATTAAAAAATGAAGTATATTTTACAAAATTCAAATCATATAAGTCGCATTAATTAATTTAATAATTAATTCCCGCTGCCAGAGCAAATAGCGTGTTTTTACAAAACAATAAGTATCAAAAGATTGACACCAGTTTAAGTCTAATTTCAAAGTGAAATTGATTCCAATGACCACCATTGGATAAAATGGTAAAAATATATTCTAATTTAACTTCAAAAACAATTCAAAACATAATCTAATCATATAAATAAATTAGATTAAAAAGCAGTTTTGATGTAAAATGCAGTATTTTTCACTATTCATTAAAAAATGAATATTTTCAGAAAAATACCAAAAATTCACACAAGGTAAATTTTGATGTCCCAATCATAAGGAATAAGTTTATTTTGACAAACATAGTTTATAAAATTGTCAAAATATAGATTCAAAAATGGTTTTCCATCAAAAGGCAGTAAAACAATCTTTTAAGAATATTAGTGTATTCCATGCATAAGATTGTATTTATTTTCATTTTAAGCCTCTATAACACTATCTTAATCATTAATAGACATAGATAAAAATATCTATTATTCATTACTTACTTGTTATGTTACATCCTTCCCCCCTTTAGAAAATTGCGTCCTCGCAATTTATTTACATATCGAATAAATGGGGGTACTTATCCCTCATTGCATTTTTAGATTCCCATGTTGCCTCTTCAATCATGTGGTTTTTCCACAAAACCTTTACCTGCTTAATCACCTTATTCCGTAACACTTGCTCCCTGTGGTCAAGAATCTGGACCGGTTGTTCCTCATAAGATAGGTTCTCTTCCAGCTGAACTACCTCTGGGCTCAAAACATGAGATGGATCTGGCATATCCTTTCTCAACATCGAAATGTGTAGAACATTGTGTACCTGAGATAAACTCGGAGGTAAAGCCACTCGGTATGCAACTGATCCAACTCTCTCCAGAATTTTGTATGGTCCAATGAACCTTGGACTCAACTTTCCTTTCTTACCAAATCTCATCACACTTTTCCAAGGAGAAACCTTGAGAAAAACATGATCACCTACCTTGAAAGATAGATCCTTCCTCCGGTTATCCGCATAACTCTTCTGCCTGCTCTGAGCTATTCTCATGTGTTTCTGAATCAGCTGAACTTTTTCTGCCATCTCTTCTACCAATTCTGGTCCCATCAACTTCCTTTCACCCACTTCATCCCAGAAAGCTGGAGTTCGACACCGCTTCCCATATAATGCCTGAAATGGTGCCATCTGTATACTGGAATGAAAACTGTTATTATATGAAAGTTCAACCAAAGAAAGATGTTGGTCCCAACTTCCCTGATATTCCATAGAACAAGCTCGTAGCATATCCTCCAATGTCTGAATTGTTCGTTCTGACTGCCCATCTGATTGAGGATGAAAGGCTGTACTAAAATTTAATTCAGTACCCAACGACTTCTGAAGGCCTTTCCAAAAGTTAGAAGTAAACCTGGGATCACGATCCGATACAATGGAGAGAGGAACTCTATGTAACCTGACTATCTCTTTAAGATACAAACGGGAAAGTTGATCAAGAGAGAAAGTATCTCGTATAGCAAGGAAATGAGCATATTTGGTCAAGCGATCAACAATAACCCAGATTGCATTATTACCTCGAGATGTCTTCGGTAATCCAACAACAAAGTCCATGGATATATTCTCCCATTTCCACTCTGGCATTGGTAAAGGCTGAAGCATCCCTTTCGGTAACTGCAGCTCTGCTTTAACCTGTTGACAAGTCAAACACTTCACAGTAAAATCAGCAATATCTCTTTTCATTCCATCCCACCAGTAATACTCCCGCAGATCTCTATACATCTTAGTACTGCCCGGATGAACTGAAAACGGAGAACTATGAGCTTCACATAACAACTCTCTCTTCAACTGTGAATCACAAGGCACACACAATCTCTTCCCAAATCTCAAAACACAATCACTATCAATGTTGAATTCATGCAACTTACCTTTCTGAACCAGCTCTACCTTTTTCTGCAACTCACTGTCTAGCTTCTGTGCTTGCTTGATTCTATCTGATAGAGAAGATCTCACTGATACCTGAAACAAAACAGAAGGACTTCCTTCACCAACAACTTCTATGCCAAAGTTCATCAAATCGTTAACCAAAGGATCACGTTCCAAACACAACATTGTTAATGAACCATTACTTTTTTGACTCAAAGCATCAGCCACTTTATTTGCTTTTCCCAGATGGTAATGAATTGTACAATCATAATCCTTGATTAATTCCAGCCATCTCCTTTGTCTCATGTTTAACTCTTTCTGAGTGAATATATACTTTAAAATTTTGTGATCGGTATATATTTCACACTTTACTCCATACAAATGATGCCTCCAAATTTTTAAAGCAAAAACAACAACAGCTAATTCCAAATCATGTGTAGGGTAATTTACCTCATGAGTTTTCAACTGTCGTGAAGCATAAGCAATTACCTGATCATTCTGCATTAGTACGCAACCAAGTCCTTTCAATGAAGCATTACTGTATATAACAAACTCACCATTCCTGGAAGGTAGTGCCAAAACTGGAGCATTCACCAATCTTCTTTTCAATTCCTGAAAACAATCATCACATTCTTTTGTCCAGATAAACTTAACACCCTTACGAGTTAGCTTAGTCATTGGACTAGATAACCGTGAAAATTTTCTAACAAACCTTCGGTAATAGCCCGCCAAACCAAGGAAGCTACGAATCTCGGTTACATTTGTGGGTCTTGGCCATTCTTCCACAACTTTTGTTTTTGCAGGATCAACAGTTATTCCATCTTTAGAAACAATGTTTCCACGGAAAGAAATTTGTTGCAACCAAAACTCACACTTGCTGAATTTCCCATACAGTTTCTTTTCTTTTAAGGTTTGCAAGATAACCCTTAAATGTTTTTCATGCTCCTCTTTACTTTTAGAAAACACCAAAATATCATCAATGAAAACCACCACAAACTTATCCAAGAACTCATGGAAAATTATATTCATTAAGTCCATGAATACAGCAGGTGCATTGGTTAGCCCAAAAGGCATTACTACAAATTCATAATGGCCATATCTCGTACGAAATGCGGTCTTCGGAATATCTGCCTCCTTTACCTTCAGCTGATGGTACCCCGATCTCAAGTCAATCTTTGAAAAAAACTGAGCTCCCTAGAGCTGATCAATCAAATCATCGATATGAGGCAAAGGATATTTGTTCTTAATAGTGATATTATTCAAGGCTCTATAATCAATGCAAAGTCTCATAGAACCATCTTTCTTTTTAACAAATAAAACAGGAGCACCTCATGGTGATGTGCTAGGTCTAATGAAACCTTTCTCTAATAAATCTTGCAATTGCTCCTTCAACTCTAAAAGTTCAATTTGTGCCATTCGATAAGGGGGTTTTGAAATTGGCTTAGCATCAGGAACTAAGTCAACAGTAAACTCAACTTCCCGATCGGGTATTATTCCAGGCAACTCATCAGGAAAAACATCAGGATACTCATTTACCACTGGCACATCATTAATCTGAACAGTTCCATTATTTTCAACGACGTGTGCAAGGTAACATTCATTTCCATCTTTCACAAGTTTCTCGGCCTCTTGATATTTTATCAAAAGTAAGGGTTCATTCTTGTAAACAAACTGAAATTCTTTCTGAAAAGAATCTTCTTTAGCTCTACAGTCAATCTTAGCATGGTAAATAGAGAGCCAATCCATACCCAGGATAACATCAAACTCTACTAGAGGTAGAACAGTAAGGTTTGCAAGTAGGTTCTTTCCACAGATAAGGATAGGAAGATTCTTATAAATTCTTTTTGCCTCGACACTTCCCCCAGGTGTTTTTACAAAAAGTTCAGGAGTCATTTCTTGAGATGGTATTCCCATTTTACTAGAAAAAGTTTCAGAGATGAAATAATGTGTAGACCCCGAATCAAACAACACACTGGCATAATCTAAAAAAACAAACAAAGTACCTGATACAACTTCATTTGATGGCCTGACATCTGCTGAAGTAGTTGCAAAGGATTTCACCACCCCTTTCTGCTTGTAGTCTAACTGCTTCACATCACTCAAGCTCTTTGCCGGACACTCGTTTTCATAGTGACCCATCTCATTGCACTTATAACATTTCACTAACTGTAAATCAAATTTGGTCTTACCTTCACCTTGATCCTTTTCAGTGCAATCACGAGCCTTATGTCCCATCTAACCACATCGGTAGCACTTTACAGAATTCAGAAGACATTCCCCAGCATGCCTTTTGCCACATTTATCACAAACTAGAAACTTAGTTTTCTTACCATCAGACTTTTTGGAAGAATTCTTACCTTTCTCCTGCCACCTCGGTCTCTTCTTATGCTGGTTGTTATAGAACACTTGGTCATCGGAAAACTCCATTTCCACCTTCTCAGCACATCGAACAAGCTTTTCATAACATTTAAACTCACGAGAAGCTAATGCCCTTTGATATTTTGGCTTTAATCCTGAGTAAAAACGATTGATTTTACTATCAAGGTCTCGGATAAAATTTGGAGCATACCTTGCCAATCGAGTGAACCTTTCTTCATAGGCAGCCACTGAGTCTTCCTCTTGCCTCAATTCCAAGAATTGCTTTTCCATCCTAAGTCAAACAGCCTTAGGAAAATACTTCTCAAGAAACATACCTTTGAATTCATCCCAGTCAAGAGCATCAATCTCATCGGCGTCCCGGATATTTTTAACCATAGACCACCACTGATCTGCTTCACCCTCCAAACGGTAAATAGCAATACTAACCTTTTGATTGTCTGAACACCCCATGACATCAAAAATCTTCTCCAGTGAATTAATCCACCCTTCATCTAGCATAGGGTCAGATGATCCTCTAAATGATGGTGGATGTTGCCTCATGAAATGTTCCACCACTGACATGTTCCTCTGCGGTTGTTCTGGCTGATCTCGTGCATGGATACCACCGCCATTTATCGCTTGAGTCAACTGCGCCATTACTGCAACAAACTGTTCAGTTCCAATTCCGACCATCTCGGGATGCTGATTCGGAAGGTTATTTCCTTCTGTATGCCTTCCTAGCACTGCTTCCCTGTTTCCTCTACGGAAAACCATTCTGAACAAATACGTCTTAGATGAAGCAACATGGTAATCCTTAAATGCTATATCACTTCGAAAAAAATATATTTTTGGATAATCATTTAATAGAATTATAACTCCTAAAGTTATCTAAACTGACCTTTGATACCAACTATAAGGCCCCATCCTTAAACCTTACTTAATCTTGAGTTATTACAAGATTACACATTGAGGATCTTTTCGGGTTTAGAGTTTTAGAGAATTAGATCATAAAACTTGCATTACATTCCACATATAAACAAAGTGGTTACATAAAGATAGTATTCTTCATTCCCATCAATGGAAACACATTTAAAATAAAACATGGAATATTTCTTAACACATCCTTGACTCTATCATCTTATCATGTACCTTTCCCTTGACCTGTGAAAAACATTTCAAAAACTTGGGATGAGCATAAAAACTCAGTACGGGTTATAAAAAAAACTTGGAAAGGAAACATGAGTTCATATATACATAAGAATGAAATCATACTTTACCCATAAAACATAGGCACTTTAACATACCTCATAAAATCATGAATAAATCATAGAAATCATAATACGTAAAGGTAACTTGAGGCATTCATAACATTCTTACGTAGGGAGTAACCCTCTTGGTTACATTTGGAATACCCATCACAGTATATTCCCTAAAATCTCTTCGGAGAAACCTTAACGTTTCACTCCTTCACGTTACCCAATTCATTGGAGAGCTATATCGGGCTCACCCGCCCTTAGTTTATCACGGAACCACCCGTCTTCATAATAATGCCCAAGAACCATAACATAATCATATCACATAAAACATGCATAATGGAAACATAACATTTCCACATTTCAATCACGAGATATCAATACAACACATTGATATAATAAAAACATTATGAAAACCATTTTCAATACCAAAGTAAAACATGGTATTTATTTTTCGTTTTAAAAAAAGGTATGGCTTGTAGAGGAAGCCGAAACTCAAATAACGGTCACGACGGCGGAGAAGTCGTTGTCGCCGCATACGCACGACAAAAACATTCCCTTTTGTCGTTTGGTAAACACTTCATATAAAAAAGAATCCTTTTGAATAAACGTAAAAGTCAAAGGGGTTTATACACCAAATAAAATAAAGTTGTGTATAAAATAAAATATGCCTCAACGAAAGGAGATTGAGACGAAGTCCCATACCTCGTATCCGACTTGACCCGACCGTTCTTTAATCTCCTGAATAATAAACTTGAGTTAATCTCTACTTGCTTAAGAACCTTTTTCAAGTTCATTATTCCTTTAATACCATGTTATGGACATCATGTAATCATTTAAGTTAATAATGTTCGTTTTGTCGGTAGTTGGTTCTTAAGTTAAAAATATACTTCTTACACTTACATGTTGTTAATTTGGTCAAAGGTTCGTTATATCCAGAATGGTATTCAGGATGTAAATATCATATATGTCATATATATCCAGTACATACATGCATTTATAATATTACATAATCATTTAGAGGTAAGAAATGAAATTCACCGTCCATGGAGACGGTAAGCCGTACGTACGCATGAACGCTACTTCCATTTCTATTTCATATTTTATAGAATGGAATCATAATGATATAAAGGTATATTATAATTCCAGTATAATATCATATATAATATCATAGTTCCATCCTTTATATGTCCCACATATGGTATTTAATGAATCAAATCACTTTGAGGGGGCGGTAGTACGCACTTCCTAAAATGAAGATATCGTGTTTACCCATAATGTAAACCATAAAGGTATGCCCAAAATGAAAAAAAACAGAATATTAAGGAAAACATAAACATAATATATATCATATATAAAAATAGTGACATCATAATGGCCACCTTTGATGGTGTTAAATGAGTATTGAACAATCATCGTTTCGGGAGGCAGAATTTCGCCATCCACGGAAACCGTATGTTCTTTAACCATTTGATGTAGTTTTGTGAGAGTGTAGCTCAAATAAATCTTATAAAAACATCCTAGTATATTTACGATACTGGAGTTGTTACAAAAGAATTAAATAAAAAGAGTTTAGGGGGGTTGGAGAAGCAAAATAAAACAAATGAACATGAGAGAATGAATTACCTTAAAAAGTGTAACTCCTTTTGATTTGACCCTAAAGGCTTCCTTTGAAAGGATTCTTCCCAAAGGGAATCCTATAGGATGAGGAGAGGGATGTGGAGAGATTAAATGGTCAGGGTTTGGCCGAGCCAAAGGCTTGAAAAGTGTGTGAAATGAGGTAGAGGTGGGGGCCTTTTATAAGAGGAGAGGAGGGGCACTTTTGGAAAGTAAAGAAATATTACATTATTTGAAAATGTGTTTCGGTTTCAAAAGGTCCCACATTGATATACTTCGTGGATAAGGTGATAAGGGTTCGAAATCCACTCATCCAATTGGTTTTGGACATGTTTAGTTCATAGATTTTACATTATCTTTCCATTTTATTTAAATCGTCAAATAATGATGTCATCGCTGCATCATTATTATGTCATAAATACATTAATTTATTTAATGTCTAAAAATCATAAACAAAATACTATGATGTAGGAAATCTTTTTAGCTTTCCAATGACTATTTATAATCAAAATTTGGACTTGTATAACCCTACTTAAAAATTGTTTTCGTAAAACAGATTATGTTTGTGTCATTTTCACTTTAACATTAAATAAAAAGTAATTTATGTCATTTCCCAACAAAAGTGGATCCATGGGGTCCCCAAGTTGACCCATGGCATGTCATGGTCGGCCATGACACAACCAATGAGTTTGGGACATGTTTCTAGGTCATTTCATTTTATTAAAGTATTATTTATACCTTAAACTACCCTAATTACCACTAATCGTGATTAAGAACTTAATAAGTTACTATTCACCCAAAAATTATTATAATCTCATTGAACCACATTTTACTTCTTAATGAAAACCATGTATGTAGGATTTTCAAAATTCAGTACACATTAGTGGTAAACTTTCATTTAACTGAAAAATCAGTTTGCTTGATTACCACTTAGTGGTTTCACTATTCATCAAAAATTGAAGTTTTTCAGAAAATTACCAAAAATTCACCCTAAGCTATATTTGATATTATGAATTCAAAAATGAAGTCTATTTTAAAAAATTCAAATCATATAAGTCACATTAATTAATTTAATAATTAATTCCCGCTGCCAGAGCAAATAGCGTGTTTTTACAAAACAATAAGTATCAAAAGATTGACACAAGTTTAAGTCTAATTTCAAAGTGAAATTGATTCCAATGACCACCATTGGATAAAATGGTAAAAATATATTCTAATTTAACTTCAAAACCAATTAAAAACACAATCTAATCATATAAATAAATTAGATTAAAAAGCAGTTTTGATGTAAAATGCAGTATTTTTCACTATTCATTAAAAAATGAATATTGTCAGAAAAATACCAAAAATTCACACAAGGTAAATTTTGATGTCCCAATCATAAAGAATAAGTTTATTTTGAAAAACATAGTTTATAAAATTGTCAAAATATAGATTCAAAAATGGTTTGCCATCAAAAGGCAGTAAAACAATCTTTTAAGAATATTAGTGTATTCCATGCATAAGATTGTATTTATTTTCATTTTAAGCCTCTATAACACTATCTTAATAATTAATAGACATAGATAAAAATATCTATTATTCATTACTTACTTGGGATGTTACAATTTCAGTAGAAATGTTATGATTGAAAATTATGGGTTCATTGATTTGTTTTTTTTTGGTGGGTTAATGTTTCCTTTCATTATGTCATAACCCTTACTTATCTTTTTATGCTCATAAAATTTTTTTGAAATTTTTTTCACAAGTTATAAGGAAGGGTAACGGAATGGAAGTATTCAAGAAGATTAATATCAAGAAAATAACTCTTGTTTTATTTATGGATTTGAAAAAACAGTTATAGTAGAAGTGTCTACATTTTAATAATCAAGTTGATATGTAATTTTATATCCTAATTATCTAAAACTCTAAACCTGAAAAAATCCTCAATGTGAATTTTTTATTTAATTCTAGATTATGTAATGTTTTAAGGCTGTGTCCTTATAGTTGGTATTAAAGGTTGGTTTATATAACTTTAGAGGATAGGATATTCATTAAGCACAAGTGACATTTCAATAATGGTAAGGATTTTAGAAAGGGTCATAGTCATTTTTATAAAGTTAATGAGTTTATGATAACATGAATATGTATATCTTAGTATTTACCCTACTCATAAGATATTATACGTTGATTTTACAGATATAATCACACTAACATTTTTGGTTTTAGTAAATGGATTGATCTAGCAAGCACCAAAGTAACATTGGATGTGAAGGAAACTGGGAAAGTTTTCTGAACGAGCAACTGAATGATATTGGAGCTATAATGAAAACACTTGTGGTTATTCTCAACCAACTATCTAGAGTCATGATTGACCACTTAAACCTTAGTGATTTTTATAAGGCATTATATATTCAAGAAACAAATCCCTACGGATGTTCAGGTAATAATCCTAAAGGTTAGAATGTTCAAAAACCTATGTGTCAATGAAGTAAAAAAAACACATAGGAAAATGTTTCAATGTAATAGAAAGATTATATAGATGTGGAAATGAAGGTCATAAAGCATGAACCTGTCATGGAAAAAGTAAGAATCTAGTTGAATATAGGAAAAGGAATGAAGTTCTTTCTAAAGTATCAATTTAATCTTCTAAATGTGGTGTGCATGGTAATTATGCAAACACATGTCCTATGTAGATGTTTCGGGAATGGGATCACCAGGATCGTACAAACATTTGTTTACCAATACTTAATGCCATTCCGATTGAAGTTGAAGTAAATAAAAATGACCAATGAAAGGTATGGTTATTTCTTAAAATATGTTTTACTATTATTGAAATGTTAGGATATGATACATGATTTTGTTTTTTGGAAATTATTATTTCAGAATAAGTTCGAAATGAATGGTTAAAGGATCATGAAGAATGTTGAATGAGTAAGAAGTCAACCTATAAGGGATTCAAGCGTTATGGTAGATTTTAGGATGGGGAAATTATTAAAGTTTATAAGGCTCTATTGATGATGAGATTACATTAGATGAATCTTTATAGTATGAGTAAACCTGAAGTTTGATATATGAAAATTTTATTCAAGGAATAATTATCTTTTCTTTTGGGGATATAGTTATAAAGATCCATTTTGGTTCATATGATACTTGAATTTGAGGTAATTACCTGTTAATACATTTTGGGATGCAAAATTAAAGTTATTAGATAACCTTTGTGGTTAAAATATGGTATGGTTATTTTTGATGAATTTATCTATTTTTGGGAATGTAATAAAAATATATAGTTTTTGAAAAGGTACAACACACAAACGGTGTGACAACCCGTCTCGTTAGACGAAGATGCGGGAATCGAACCCACAACCAAAGTGCAACTGGTATTTATCACCTACCACTGGACTACATGAAGTCCCTAGTTAATATTACTAGTTATTTTTAGTTAGATGATCTTATGAATCAGGAATAAGTTGATTTTGAAAAATTATTAACCTATCATGGAGTATATGTGATTAGGTTAATTACTTTTCAGTATGATACTTATAAAGTAACTGATATTATTTTGAGATAAATGTTAAGATTTACCTTGGAAGACTATGTGATTTAATCCATTAGAGATTTGGGATTCAATATTAGTTTGGATTACTTTGGATAATTTTATGGATAACTGTTTATTTAATAGTGTTTCTTGAACCTTGGGTTCTTTTTGTTGAATTTGGGAGATTAAGAGTAGTATTTCTTTTTAAAAAGGATTATCCTTTTGGGGATTATATGATCATGTACAAACAATTTTTGTTTTAGATAACGTCTAAAGACATGGGAAATATATAGTTCATCTTTTGTGGATTAGGTGAATCTCAAGAAGTTGATTATAGCACAGTTAATTTGAACAAGTCATCCTAAATACTCATCTTTTGGAGAAAGTATGAGTTTGTGTAAGAAATAAAGTAAGAGATTAAAGTATACATGACAATTAAGTATGTTTCCTTATGATTTAGTTAAGCTTATAAATAAATTCCCCAATGAAATGTAACTTAAAACAAAAACGTTGTCTGTTAGCTTTTCCTACTCGGGAATCAAATATCGTTTAACCCATCTCATGTTTGTGATTTTCTGGTGGTTAAATATCTCCTTGAAATATTTTCTATCACTTCAATCAGAACATAATGGTTTATTTTCAACTCCATATACATGTTAAAATGGAATCATAGTATATATTTTCTCAAATGACCTTTTTACTTTTCATTATTTCTTTTAAAGTGATAGTTTAATTTACTCCTTTTCTGATGTGGGTATTTCAATAAGGTTTTGGAGCCTTATTTTAAAATAGTAAGGATGCAATTACAAAAAGGGGAGAAGGATGTAACATCTTAAGTAAATAAAGAATATGAAATTTCCATATTTATTAATATTTTTGAATAAAATGTTAATATTACATTAATGGAAATGCTATGTTTGATGGCGTACCCAATACGCAAGACTGATATTCATTGAAATCGTACATCACACACTAATAATATAATAATATTATTATAAATGGTAGTTAACGCCTAGCCGTTATAATGGTGGGAATGAATAGAACCAACTACAAGATGATTATATACGTTTGTAAAATATTTTAACAATTACCCAATAATTGATAGAGGCTTAAAATGCGAATGAATCCAATTTTAAGCATAAATATTCAAATATTCTTTAAATGGGCGATTAACCGTAATTTTTTATCGAACCCCCCATTTTTTTAAACTAGTTTTTTTCAATTTTATATGTTATATTTGAAAAAATAAAACTTTTATTTATTATCAGGATATAAAAATTCACTTTGTGTAAATTTTTGTTATTTTTCAGATAAAGTTCATTTTTTAATGAATAGTGAAAATGTGTTATTTTAATTCGAAACATACTTTTAATCTAATTAATTTATATGGTTAGTTTATATTTTTAATTGGGTTTAAGTTTTAGTTAAAATATATTTTCCCCATTTAATCCAATGGTGGTCATTGGAATTAATTTCACTTTGAAATTGGACATAAACAAGTGTCAATCTTTTGATAGATATTCTTTCTTAAAAACACGCTATTTGTTTTGACAACGGGAATTAATTATAAAATTAATTAATGTAACTTATTTATTTTGAATTTGTTAAAATTAACATCATTTTTGAATTTGGAATATCAAAATAACTTTGTATAAATTTTTGGTATTTTTATAACAAATGATCATTTTCAATGAATAGTGAAAAATAATGCATTTTACTTCAAAACTTCTTTTTCATCTAATTTAATTATATAGTTATATTGTCATTTTCATTGGTATAAAATTATAATTGAAATATTTTTTTATCACTTAATACAATTATATTCATTGGAAGTAATTTCACTTTTCAATTTTATGTGAAAACAAGTAAATCTTTTGATTAATTTTACTTCTTAAAAACTCATCTTTGGTTGTGACAATGAGAATTATTTTTAAATTAATTTCTTCAATTTAGGTGTTTTTAATTTGGTAAAATTGATTCCATATTTTTAATCATATTGTACAAATTATTTAATTAAGACTCTTTGGTTTTGTGACATTATGAATAGAAACGACAATAATTATCATTAATTATGGTGATTAATTAGTAATCGGGTAGTTAAGGGTAATAAAATATTATCATAATAATATAAAATGACCCCCAAAATGTGTCAAAATTCACTTTTTTGAGTCATGGAAGGCAATTTAAGGTTTTTTAGAAAACATTAGGCCCCATGGAGTCACATGGGTGGGATATTGACAATTATGACATTATTTTTAAAAAAGAAGAGAAATAAAACAAAGGTTTGTATATCCTAAGTAAAATAACATTAATTTTGTTTACATAAATGATCTCTTAGACTATAAATAGTCATTGGAAAGATAAAAATATTTCCGACATCATGGTAGTTTTTTTTATTTTTAGACATTATATAAATAACTTTATTTATGACACCATGATGATGCAGTGATTACCTCATTAATGAACGATTTAAATAAAATAAAAAGTTAAGTAAAATATAAGACTTAAACTTGTCTAAAACATATTGTATGGGTGGATTTATAACCCTTATCACCTTATCCTCATAATATAATTGTGGGACCTTTAAAATACGAAAACCATTTTATAATAAAGTATCATTTCAAGACATTCCAAAAGTGACCCTCCCCCCTCTTATAAAAGGCCCAAACCTATACCCCCTTACCCACACCTCTCAAGCCCTTGGATAGTCCAAAATCTTCTCATATTATCTATACACATCCCTCTCTTACTCATATAATTCTCACTTTGTGTAGAAGACTTTCCAAGGAATCATTTGGATTAAACAAAAAGAGTTACCTGATTTAGAGGTAATGTCTTCTCTGGAGTTTCTTTCTTTTATTTTCCTTCTTCACACACCAAAATATTCATATTATTTGATACCATAATAAAAAAATGATCCTAAATGTACTAGAATTTTTTTATGATAATTATTCTATCTACACTTACACACACCTCCATTTAATGGTTAAGAAACATTCTATTTCTATGGGTGGCGAATTACGGCCTCATGAAACGATGATTGTTCAATCTTCTTTTAACACCATTATTGGTGGCCATTAGGATGTAAATATATTTATATATTATATATATTATATTTAAGTCCTCTAAATTCTTCTGTATATTATATTTAAAACATACCTTTAGGCATTGCATGTTCTGAAAATGCGATAATTTCATTCGAGGAAGTGTGGACAACCGCCCCCTCATGTGATGTGACTCGTTAATTCCAAATATTGAATTTATAAAGAATGTAATTAATTAAATTATTTTAGATATATAACATATATATTATACTATAATTATAATACTTCTATGTTTAATTTATTTTTAATGTCCATTAATATGACAAAAAAATGAAAGTAGTGTTCATGCGTACGTACGGCTTACCGTCTCGCTGAACGATATATTTCATTTAATATCTCCAAACATTATGGAATATTATTAAATATATATATATACTGGATATATATGATATTTAAATCATGAACACCATTCCAGAGATGATGTACTTATAACTACATGTTCAATTCTCTTCAAAAAAGTTCAACGTTGACTCATGTACTGAACATCGACAAAACGTATGATATGAACTCACATAATTAACTACTAATTATAACAAGATAACATGTGATATTAACTGAATATTAAAATTTAATGTAATTCTTTAAGAAATTATAAATTGACCAAATTTTCTTATTCAATATTATAATTAAACGAACAAGACAAGTTGGACTTGAGGTAAGGGGAGTTTTTATCGCACTTTTAATTCTGCGAGATTTTCATTGTTCCCCAATTATTTATTGCATGTGGTGTATTTTGTACTTTAAATTGATATATATTATCATGAGTCTATTTATATTCTTTGTATTATGTGATTCATTTGGTTCTTATTATATTTTGGTCATATGACTCGATTTATTACAATGAGGTAAGGGGTTTTTATCATACTATTTATTCCTGTGAGATTCATGTTATATCTGTCACTATCTCCTTTGACTGGTGTATGTACTTCCCATTATTCTACTATTTGTGTAATATACGTTCATTTATGTGTATTTAAATAATCATTGTATAGTCTTTCTTTCATGGGGTGTACATTTTGAAAGTTACCCAAATCTGTAAGGGAACCTTTCACCCTCCTCTTTTTAAAAGACTTATTTTTGTTAGGTCTTTTAATTTACATATTCTAAATGTTCGGATATGTTATTATATATCCTTATTGTTGTAAATTTTATATCTATGTGATGAAATCCCCTTTTTATCTCTCATGAAATCCTTTTATTAATTTCAGTGTGACATTGTTAGGCTCTCGAATTTCTGTAAGGTAACTTATTAACCAAATTTCAATTCTTTTGGTTAAACCTCTACTTCAAAATTATGTCGTACTATGAATATGTGTGGATGACCTGTGATTTTTTTAACACTGAATATCCACTTATATTGGTTCTATTTATATTTGTAACCCATAATTATGTAACTAATTTATCCTTAATCTAAGGATACCGTCTTTGTACGGGACTTCATCTCAATCTCCTTTCATTAAGAAAACTTTTGATTTCTACACGACATTAATTTATACGATGTATAAGACCCTTTTGAATTTTTATTTCATTCATAGGGAATCTATTCTCTACAGAGAATTTTACTAAATGATAAAAAGGAATGTTTCTTTTTTAACATAAGTAGTGACAACGACCTTTTCTGTTGTCGCAGGTATTATTTGATCTATGGCTTCCTTAACAATCCGTAATGTTTTCAAAAGAAAAATAAATACCATGTACTCTATTTACGTATTTTGGAATTGAAAAATGGTTTTTTGGATGGATTTATTATTTCAATATCATGAAATGTTATATTGTTTTTGCAATGTGGGAATGTTATCATTCCTTTAGGATTAGGTTATGTGTTATAATTATGTTATGGTTCTTGGCCATTGTAACGTATATGGGTGGTTCCATGATAAACCTATGGTGGGTGAGCCTAAGATAGCTCTCCAATGCATTGGGTAACATAAAGGAGGTAAACGTGAATGTTTCATCGAAGAGATTTTGGGAATATACTGTGATGGGTATTCCAAATGTGACTCCCTATGTAGGTGTCATAGCTACAATGTAAGTATGTTATGTATGCCTTAAGATTAACTTTATGAATTGTGATCACTATGTGTTATTAATAAATATTATGATTTCAGAAGGTATGTTCTGGTTGAAAATTATGGATTCATTGACTTGTATTTTTGGTGGGTTAATGTTTCCTTTCATTATGTCATAGCCCTCACTACGATTTTTACGCTCATCCCATGTTTTTAAATAATTTTTACAGGATATATGGAATGGTAGGAGAATGGAAGTATTCAAGAAGATTTATATCAAGAGAATAACTCTTTTTTATATAAGGATTAAAAACAGTTATAGTAGAAATGTCTACATTGTAATATTCAAGTTTATATGTAATAGTTATTTCCTAATTCCCTAAAACTCTAAACCTAAAAAGATCCTCAATGTGAATTATTCATTTAATTCAAGATTATGTAATGTTTTATGGATGGGAACTTATATATACCCTATTGACATTTGGGAAACCCAAATTTTATTTCACAGTTGTATCTAACGGAGACATCTATAGGTAGGAAAATCATTTATCATCCCAAAAAAATTTGTCACCTAAAATATACACATCATTTCTATAATCATCTTAGATCATAACAATAGTATCCCATAAAAATTTCAAATCATTAATCATTAGATCAAGTAATAGATCAATATCACCAAAATGTTATTTTAGTTCTGAAATAAGTATAGATAACATAACATACATGAACTTTTTTATAACTATAGTTGAGACAAATAAATAACCCACAGAACCAGTAATGTACAATGAGTGATAATTTTTAAATAAAATGATCTTTACTTCCATAAATAACATTTGGTTGATATTTATAGGACCATTTCCCAATTCATGATACTCTTGAACAATTTTCATCAACTCAGGGGAGTTGATGTGGTATTATTTTATACCCATTTTCATATTATTTTAAAAATGTTTTATATTGTTTTTTATATTAAAAGTTTGATTAAATTAATAAATTATTCATATTTTTACAATATGTGTAAAAATAATCTTCTATGTGAATAATTATTTAAGACATTTGTTTTTTGGGTAAAATGGATTAGTTTTTGTAGATTTTATTTTGCATAAATATTTTGTGAAAAAGTATTTAATTTTTTTTTAATTTTTATATGAAATTTATTTAACTATATATGAATGGTTTGGTAATTTTTGAATGATTTTTTAGAAAATTTAATATGTAAAAAATAATATTTTTGGGATTTTTTAATTATTTTAATATTACATTTATTGATTCTGAATTAAATATAATTTATGTTGAATCTATTTGTGAAATTATAAATTTTTGAATTAAATGATTGATTTAATATTTTATTGATTATTGGAAGTATTTTAATTTAAGTTTAATTTGGTTGTCTGTTGGTTATGAATAAACATGCCTAATCAAAATAAATTTCAATAATTTTAAAAAATATTATTGTAATGTGCTATTATTGTGTTTTTCAAATAGAATAGAAATAATTATTTTCTATAAATTGGATGTAATCTAGTGTTAAATAAGTGATTATAAAGAAATACAGAGTTCTTTAGAAATAAGCATGAATGTTTTGAATTTAGATAAAAATAATGATTAACCCACATAAAAGTAATTTATGAAGATTTATAACTATATAGAAATAATTAAAAAATAATAAAATTTTCATTTCACGGGAATAATTTAATGACCAACTGACACTAGAATATAAAATTTCATATCCAATGAGATTGGAACAAAAGATGATCATGATGATATATTTTGACATTCTTTCATTAATTTTATAGATTGATGATGAAATGAATTTTTGGAGGTTCATGTATGGCTCCAATAATAAGGAGAATAATTAATGATAATCGAAACCACTATTAAAAAAAGGTGTATATCATACTTAGGGGTGATTGATTGAAATTTGTAATAGTGTGGTTTCATTATGTGATGAAATGGATTGATTCTTATGGTGGGTCCTCATTCATGTTGTTTTTGAAGAACATTGGAACATGTAATTTAACAATTTTATGTGTATTAGTTGAATATAAGTTTAATATATTGATTTAGTTTCTGAGTGACAAGAATGTGGATATTTAATTAGGAACAAAAGTCTGATGTTATCCCTACTCTTTATAATATACATTGAAGATTATGGGATTTTTTATCTTTTAATCCTTTTTTATATTATAAATTAATCAATGATGACCATATGGTCCAATTAATAGATATTTCATATAATCAATTATGATTCAATGATCAAATAAGGTGTTCAAAAAGGATTCAGTAATGTGTTAGTAAATTGGGGAAGATCCACTCTATAAGAGGATTCCCAATATTTATTATTCTAACTAAGTTATAATAATTATGGAATATTTTTGTAGACCATTTTAATTAATCGTATGAATCTTTGTGTTTTGGTGGCATACGACATAGACTGGTAAACTGGTTTAAAGGTGAACTCTTTGTCAATCATCAGATTGGTTGAGCTATATACCTTAGTGATCAGTGAATGTAAGGTTGATCATATAAGGGTTTAATTTGGTGAGAAATTTTCTAGATGAAGGATAGAGGTGATCAAGAATGTTTGTTTGAATAAATATATTTCATCAATCATATATAAGATAAGTTAACGTGGCTTAAGTTTCCACTTTATGATGAATATGAGTGGAATGGTGAAAAGTGTACCTTACTAAAAAAGTAAACGATAAAAATACCAATAAGAATGTAATAATGGGTAATGAATTTTATAAAAAGGAGAAAACAAATTACAATATATTGGTGGGATTAATACTATGCGTATTGTTACACAGTTGATTGAATGTTTAGTAAATTGATAAATTAATTGAGGAGGTGGTTGAATAGATAGAGTTTATTATTATTGAGTTAATGAATCCTTTACATTGTTTTGAGATTAGTATTATAGTTAATAATATCTTTTCATATTTTGATTTTTTAATTATTTTTTTCTATTATATCATAATCTATAAATATAACCACTTATTAAATATTTTATACTTATGTGTCTTACTTAAATATACCATTCGGTGATTTTCATTGGGAATTTAATTATGATTTTACATTTTTCCCTAAAAAATTTGATTGATGTTGTGGTTTTTTTGGAATAATAAGAATGGGAGTTATACATATAGTTACCTATCTTTTTTTATACATGAATATTACATAATTTTTAAGATAAATATTATTATTAGAAAACATGATATAATCAAAATATTTAATATCATAAAATAATTACTTCCATAAGTCAATTATAAATAATAAAATGTAAAAACCAGTTATACTCATTATCCTAAAACACTTATAAAATATCATGTTATCCTAATTACATGTATTAACATGAAGATAGAAATCAAAGGATGGTGTGAGATAAAATCCCATAATGGAGTGGATTAATAAGGAAAGGGTAATAGATATCAATCAATATTACATGGTTTAGAATAATAATAATCACCATTTCATAATTATATGATAATAATCATAATAAATAAGGAATCAGTTGAAAAAATCAAGGAATGTGGCAAATGTATAATGATTGAACACAATATCATAGTTGTATAATTACACTTATAGTTATGGGAAAAGATGAAATCATGTTCATGAATAGAATACATAATATTCAAAGATATATCAAATTACCCAATTAATTGGATTGTTATATAATTTTGGTCGCCCTATTAGACCATAAAATTCGCATAGTCATGTATGACACATGAAAATATAACAAACAAAAAACCTAGTCATGAAATAAACCCATAGAAATTAATGGGAAAAATAAATATATCGTAAATTAAAAATTCATGAAAAAACACTAGGATTTATAAATGAAAATGATTGATCACAAATATTAATGAAATATTACCATTCTCAATAGTATAAGAAATTTATCAAGGGGAGTTAGTGATATGTTTTACAAAAATACCCTTCTGAGAAAATATCTATATTATATTAAAATCCAATTTAAAAAATTACAATCATTTATATTCCCATCATGAAAATGTAAACAATAATGATTTTCTACTATGAATAAATTAAACTATAAAACCTATTGAAAATAAAAGGAAAGGGGAGATTTCCCAAATGGGAATAGTTGGTTTTTAAGATCCCCCTTACATTAGATCGCATTTTATTACATCACATTATTTCATCCAATATAATAATCATACATTTTTTAAAATAAAACCTAGATGTAAAACATGACCATTTTTCAATCTTCATCAGTTATGAGAATTGTGTATTATTTGTAATCCACTTTGATAAAGTTTAAATGTTTTTATATTATATTATCCTTAAAATAACCTAGCTTGCTATTATTTCATGAGGTAACATAATTTCTACATATATATTTGAAAATTTAATGTCAGGAGATTTGAAATGAATATATTTATACCTTTATATATTATAGATATGTTGATATACATATCTATAAAGTAAGTGATATGTATAGAGTTAGAAATATCTTGAGGGGTGGTTAGCTTATTGGTCATGGGACATTTTCAAAAGAGGTGGTGAAAGATATAAAATATATCATTATATTATAAATAATTTTTTCGGATATCAAAAATATCATGATGATAGTGACATGATATAAATTTTTTTAGGAATGTTTTTATTATAATATAATATTAAGATAGATAATTTAAAAAGGGAAATTAAAAAAATATTAAAGAACATTTCCTATTTCTTGAAGTTGTTTCTTTTTTAGAGCCCTTATATTCATGAAAACATGGAGTTATTTGAATCTTGAACATTCCTATGGATAATAATACGATGAATATATAGTAATTGATATGGTGATATTGATTTTTTATATGCAAGTGAAGGGGGTTTATAAGAGGGGGGAGATGGTATATTTTCATATGGGAGGATGGGTGTATTTAAGGATAAAATATTGAATAAAAAATTATTTCCATGGAAAACCTAATATTGGTGATATTTTTTAAATTATGAATTACATAATTTCAAGAACAATATTCTTATGACTGTTAAAACAATTATAATCTGAATTAATTAGTCCATTAAAATGGAAATAAGAAAAAATAAAACATTTTTTAATAGATTAAAATATACCTTATACATTGGAAAACACTTTTGTGGCTTGTAAATATAATGTTATTAAATATATGGAATATTAATTTAATGTTTTGTTGAAACCAATTTTTTAAATTATTTAGACATCTTTACATATTGAATGATTAAATTCAAAACATACCAGTTACACAAAAATAATATTTTATTACTATTCATCAATTTAATTTTAATGTTCCCAAAAAATTAAACCACAGAAACTGTTAAAATGATGATGCTTAAAATAGAATTCATTTTATCAGAATAATTTTATGATGTTGTATAATTTAATTGTTAAGATAAAAGGTACTATTTTTATGATAAACATAGAAATTATTTTTACTAAAATTATGATTATAGATTCATTTTGTTTTTAATATTGTTATTTTATCTATTGTGTTATATTTTTTTAATTTCGTTGTAATTATTATTTATATATAATTTTAATATTATTAGGTCAATTTACTATTTGAAAGATTTATTTTTTATTCCAAATAGTCAGGAAACTATTCCCAATAATCTATTTATTATTCCCATGATCATATTAATATTTAAAGAGTTGTATTAGATTTTATAAATACCCCATAATCAATAAATTCCTATTACATTTCTCCATTATTAAGTACATTTATTTATTATATTACTATTTTTTGACTCTTTTTAATAGTTTTGTTTACATGTGTGATAATTCTAGATAATAAATGTGAAGCACATTTTCACATTTTTCATTTTTTATTTTTTCATTTCTAGTTTCCCAGTAAAATATTTTACATTTCCATGGTTATATTTATTCTTAACCTTTAATGTCCCAATTATAGAAATAAAGCATTTTGCGTTTCTTGTTTTTAAACAATATAATATTTTTAAATGTGTAAAATATTATTTAATTAGATATAAAATTCAACATATATAAATTTTCGAGATGTTACATTCTTTCCACATTAATGAATTTCATCCTATAAATTCCAACTCATATCCTTGGATGAGAATGGATGGGGGTACTTATTTTTCATTGACTATTAATTTTACCATATTTCTTCATTGTACTTTTTATTCCTCTAATGAACTTTAACTACATAATTTCTTTTAGAAAATTATTTATTCTCTCCACGATATTCTCTATATTTTTCTCACAATAGATTTCTTTCCTCAATTATAATACTTATAGATTTAGTATATGTGATGGATCATGTATGTAATTTTTTAAAAATATATTCATTTAACACATCATGAACTTGAGCCATGATTGGTTGATGTTATAGATGATTGATTAAAACTCATATGTCATTATAGATATTAATGAGATAGTATACCTATGAACTAGATTTACCTCTATTAAAATCATCATTAATCTTTTACAAAGTTATATTTATATGAAATTTTTGTCCACCCTCAATATCGAAGATCCATAAATAGAAATCAAAAAAGCTATTATTTAAACTATAAGATGCATTATTATGTTCTTGACAAACATTAAACATATTTTTAATTTCCATTACAAGATCAGGTATTTGTTTCTTTCATTCACTAACATCATCCCAACATATTTCGTGATTTAATATCCCACATATGTCATTATATGGATCCATTGGAATACTAGAGAATTGTTTTCATATAATTACTCAAGTAAAAGGATATGTTGATATCATCCTCATTTAAATTCTATTTATAAGTCTCTTTTTATATATTAAATATTCTAATTAGTCTAATAATATTTTCTATCAGTTTTGGGTGATAGGTCATATAAAAGATCAATTCAGTATTCAGATTTTATTGAAGTATTCTTCATAATTTTTTGGTGAACCTTGTTTCAAGATATGATATAACAGAAATATGTCTCCCAATTATTCCTCAAATCATCATTTACATATAAATATAATTCTTAAATATAGTGGAATATTGTAAATTAGAAACGATATTGGAAGTATTGGGGTGTCAATCCATCATCACCAATATGAAATTTTTTATTTAGATATCTTCATGAGACCTGTGAAAAAATCAATTGTGATATTTTTCCCATTTTCATATAGGTATATGTAATAGTTGCAGAATCGCTAAGTTCATTTTCCAATTCATTAGCATTCTATAATACTAAGAACCTTTATATTGGTTCATCAATAACCTTGTTCATTTTTTCCTACTAGAAGTGATCTCAATGATCATGGTACATCTTAGTACTGCTATTATGGATAAATATGTCATATGAAAATTATTTAATACATATATCATTATATTATGTGATTATGATACACAATGTATTATACTACTCTATATTATTCAATATTTATCAACAAGTAATTAATCAAATTTATATTCAATTACTAATTTGACATTCTTTTATTTCTCCAAATCATCCTTTTCTTCCTTTTTGATATTATCGTCGATATATGGTTGGGTAATAATTTGAGTGAAGTAATGTCATTTACTTATTGTTATAATATACAAATCCAGCATCTTCATTTCCATGTAGATAGGGTCTTTCTCAATCTGCATCAAAGTTAGAGTAGAAGTTTTTTACCATTATAATAATCATATTCCACTTTCAATTTATTGAGATATTATTGAATAGAGATATCATAGTCCATAAATATATATAACCATCATCATTAATGAATTTTTATCCCTATTAATTAGAATATATTATTTAACCTCTTATGATATGTATATATTTCACACCATTTAGGTATTTAGACCAAATCATAAATGTGAAGATATCATCCACAAACTCCATATATTGTTTCAGTTAGTTTTTCTCCTTGACCAATGACATTTTTAGTAATAAAATATCATTTATCATCCTAAATTAGCATAAAACCTAATAATATAATTGAATACTCAAAATATATCATAAAACATTCTCCACTAGAGGGATGTGTTTGTATATGTTCTATGATTCATCTCTTCTATAGATCCTTAAATGATTACTAAATTTATTTTTTATAAAAATTATTTATATATATTCTTTATTATATAATTAATGGGAATGTTAATCATTATACGTTTATCATAGACCATCAATAATACAAAAATGATCCATGATAACTACAGATCCCCATGACACTTTAGGATGTGTTCCATTCCTTAAAATCCTTTTTTATTGATGGGTATTACATAATTACATTAGTTGTGATATCATTCCCCTATAACGTGAATTTGTAAAAAGAAAAGTCTCATTTTATGAACATTGCATATATATTCTCCTTTCACAATTTTTCGAGCATAATTATATGATTTTTTCAATGTTCTTCCATTCACTTTGAGTAAATGAGAATTTAATTAATAAATTATGAAAATAATTTAGAATAGTTGTTTGTAATGTTTCTATTAATAAACTACAATATTATTATAGGGGAATTAGTATATTTTAAGAGAATAATTATGAACTCATAGTTCCCATATCTTTTAGGCAATGAGGCCTTCATAATATCTTTCCTTTTTTTCATTAGCTGATGTTTTCAAAAGTTATGATATGCAATTAAACAGTAATAAATTAAAAATGATGATCAAAATTTTCATTAATAATTTAAATGAGATACATTTTCTTTATGGTGATATTATTATCTCTATATTAATTAATGCACAATTAGATTGATCTACCCTTCTTATTGATAAAGAGAACCTATGCACCCCAAAGTGATTTACTAGGACATATAAACCCAGTTTTAAAATTCTCTTATATATGATTCTTTAACTCATCCAATTATATTGGTGGTATCTTATGGTAGAAAATGGAGAGTGTAGTGGCTCTGGTTATAAGTTATATTGACAACAATACCTCAGGATATTAGTAATGTCTATAAAACACTTTGTGAAATACATAATTATGTTACCTTATAATGTAAATTTCTTTAAGGTTGATTCATTCCTCTAACCAAAACATGTAAGAATAGTATGGTTTTCAATGGGTATCAAAAGAAAAAACATTGAAAGATATTATAATGGTGATTCCCAGAATGGGTTGATTTGGGATATAAAATTAGATCTATTTTCCCTAAATTTTGATTTGTTCTCTATATAATGAGAGGAAATATATTCCAATTAAAGAACAAAATTATACTAATTCAATGATAAGATGAGTCATTGGAATATTATTAACATGAAATTTAATATGACAAGTCTTCAATGCATGTGTTACAATGATCAAATCACTAGGTTTTTTTATTAATATATATATATATATATCATGGTGTCTAGGACATGATTCAGTAGTTCTAGAAATACTGTAAGATATAATGGAATGTACAGAACAAGAACCACATAAAATATTTTTCATTTATATGTTAATTAAAACTGAACCTTGAGTTACATAATATTCAAAATCCACCTATATTGTGGTGGCAAAATAAGATTTCCCTTTATCCCTTTGCATATGTGGTTACGAAACATCATATCTATATTAATATCAAATAAAGCTATAAATTCATTACTAACATAGTATTATATATCTCGAAACTTTTAGTGTTGTGGTTTTAAACCACAATATAATATTTATTTTTTACTATCATTTACAATAAAATAATATAAGGGGTACCTACCAAGACATATTGAATTTTTAAAAAATCATTCAAATAATTAAAATCCATTTTCATAAGCTAAAAAAATTATCTATTTTTTTGAATAGTTTTAATGAAATTATTATTTTAAAACATATTCTAAATACACTCCATGTACTTTTCATTGATTTCATATTTCAATTTAATATTCTATATTAGTGGAAACTAATTAATCACTTGTTCATCTAAATGATATATGACCAAAGTAACTTTTCCCTCCTAAGCCCAATGCAGCACAAAAAGTAACACCTCTTCTGAGTTAGCTCATAGTTTCATTACATGTGGATTAGGAGGTCTGCTAAATTTTAGTTTTTATTATCCCATAAGGGGATTGATGGATTATATATCCTTCTTGGGTGATTATGGAAGTTTCTATATGATTTAGGTTATTGTTCATAGACAAATATAACTGGGTATATACCATGAAGATTTTTATATCTCTACCTTATATTACTTTGGGTATGACGTTCAAAAAATCATTCCATTTTACCTCACATGGGTTGCTTCCATCATTTGATCAAGTTCCCACCATTAATTAAAATAGAAATCATTATAAAATTATTTTTAAATAAGGAATGAATATATAATTTTTTATCATTTGAAAATTAATTCTAATGTATTCTCATATGGGTACCATATTTTTAGATTATGCGACAGGTAAAATGAAACTTCTATGATCATGTATTTCACTACTACCTTATCATGAAATGTTATAAATAGTTTTTCTATTTATCCTTCATAATGGTTTGTAAATATAACGTTAATATTTATAATTATATCCCAAGGGAGTGTCAAATCTGATGTGAAGTAAGGCCCACTACTCTTGATCAACGTGAATATTGGGTTAATAACCAACAATACACTTTCATGGTCGTTACCCCTAATTCATCCTAGAAGGACTACATCTACATGTAGTATCTAGATTTGTATTTCAATTATTATAGAACATAAAATAATTTTTTTTTAAAAATAGTATTGTTTTGTATATTTGGACTTATCTGAAATTATAACACAATAGTTTTATAGTCCAAATTCCCTAATTAAGTAAATTGTGCTTGGATAATAACTATAACGACCCACCATTTTCATACATGACATTAATAATAGTATAAGTATAAATAATATAATATTTATAATGTACATAATGTAATTGTTTTTTATATTGTTAAACCTAGGTTTATACACCACTAGTATATAATATATCATAAAAACAATTTAAACATTCCATAATATTCCTATTAGAATCTATCATATTTTATAGTATGTGTATTCAGTTTATGATATACATCAAAAAAATGGGTGTGCTAAAAGAACATTAATAGAAGAAATAACATAGAATGATTAAGATACATAAATCAATAATAAAATGGTATGAATAATATTATTTATGACATCATAGTAATATGATCATCATCATAATCAAGAGGGAATAATTTGAAAATGCAATTGATTGTGGAATATGTATAATAATAAAACATCCTAACATAGTGATAAAATAACACACATAATTTTGTTAAATTATAGAAAGGTTCCAACATAATAGTCATAATTTAATTTTATATATTATATTATTTACCAAATTAGAGGGAAATATAATTCAAATCCAAACTACAACTTCATAAAATGATTATAATCAAGAAATCCACTCAGAAATATAACATATAACAATCATGGTCGTGATTTAAAACCATTGAAATAAAATATTTCATAAATATTTCAGAAAAAATTAAATTAATGAATAGGATTTGGGGTTTAATAATGATAAAAGAGATAATATTTTTGCATAATATATCATAATTTATAAGTGTAAAAGAAACATATCAAGGGGAGTTAGTGGGTTATTTTGGATAAAAAAATTATTTTTAAGAAATCTAGAAAGTTTACAAAGATATAATTTCAAATATGTAGAAAAATTTATATCACCAATATTATATTGGAATTAATATTGGATGGATATGTTTATGTCTTTAAAATATAATCTATAATGAAAATAATGATAGAGGTGATAAACTAGATTAAAAGAGTTGGATTTGAGATTTCCCATTATTTGATCCCATTTTATATCCTCACATTTCTTCATCATTAATGATAAACATAAATTTATTAGAACATGAAACCCAAAGTAAATTATGTTCATTTTCACTCCTCATTAATTATAATCATTGTAATTAATTATTTAATCTTCTTTGTTAGCAGAAAAATTATTCGATATTATATTTTACAAAAAATATATTTCCTTCCTTTGATTTAATCATCTTGATTCATTGACTCATATAAATTTCTAAAATTATTTTAAAATAATATAAATAAATAAATAAATATATTTATATTTTATAAATAATTTATAATATTCATTCATGATTGAATTGATATACAGAGATTTAGTAGTGTCTTCTTGGGCAGTTAACTAACCATTTAGATGATATCATCAAAAGAGGAGGTGAGAGATATACAGTATATTTTTATATTTTATGAAAAAAATCTTGGTATTATTAATATTATTAATATGATGAAAACATACTATTTTTTAAGAATACTGGATTTTAAAAATTAATCAATATATAATTTACTACTCCAAGTATCATGTTACTATTCCAACAGTCATATATGTCACAAACCGGATCTGGTCTCCACCATTAACGGCACCAAACCTGGCTTGTGGAAAGGCCCGAAGGGTGTTCCCTTTACCCCACGGGCTGGAACAAGTGCCTAGGTATCAAAAATATCGGGTTTGAGAACAATTTACCCGAGTATGACAGCATAAAACATAAAAAAACAATCAATTATTAAAATCTGAAATTTTCATGCTAAAATATTCTTAACAAAACCAGATCTGAATACAAATGTTTAAAGAAACTTCAAGTGGTACAAAAACAAATAATGACAATATAAATACATCCCCATGGACTCCACAGGACAAGAGGGTCATCACCCGCAAGCCTTCTCTGCAACTCCGCCCCAACGATGGGGACTAACACCTTGAACCACCATCACCCTTATCCTTCCCTTTAACTGAGTCAAGCATTAGCATGTCTACATACACCAAAGAGGTGTAAATATGGGGTGATCCTAATCCCAATAGGATACCACCAGATGATTCCAAAGAGCATGCAATATAATGTGAACAAAACAAGCAATTTTAATACACAAGTTGAAACAGTGTTAAAATTCGAAGAAATGCAACTTTCAAATGGAAACAGTTTTCAATCCGATAATTTCAGAATGTTAACACATTAAATATACATGTGAGCTACTGTGAAGTACTGCCAAAAACACCCCATAACAAGAGTAAATACCAAAAAACCAATGATTACCAAAACCGGGAACAACCCTAGGAAACTAGATAGTCTCGGGACCTATGTACCTCGTACCTCGGTGTAAAGTATCCCAGTCGCAATCCTTTCCCATGCATGAGACACTAGTAGGGAACATAACCATAACCTGGTGGTCCCCAAATATCATCCACATAGTTTAGTTAGAGTTGTCGTTATCCATTTTCTCAGTGAAACAAGGACACAACCCATCTGGTCCACTAGCCGTACTAGTGCATATCCGCCCACATATGTACCCGAGATTCCCTTTTTGTTCCCAAAAAATTTCAGAAACAAACACATATCATTTTGCATATAAAATATCACTACTAGTCACAAACAAAAAGTATAGTAGGTACACACTTTTTATACCATTTAAAACACACCATTAAATATTTTGATTTTCAATAAAACAACCTCTCAAAACATCACATTGTTTGGCACCCAATGCTCTTTAAAATATCCACTTTGCACACTATGTGAACACTTGGAAGTCGTCAAAACAAAATTTCAGTTCAATACCCTTTAATGAAACCAGAAATTCAGTTATGGGGCAGCCCAATGGGAACCAAGAAGTTATATCTTTTAAAAACATGCATTTTCACACAAACATGGCACTTAAAGCCAATTTGCTTCCCAAAAACCATTTAAACAAACCTTTTCAACAACAACCAAAAATAATAAACATTCAAAACATGATTTTAAGTTCTAATACAGTTCAATAGAATAATCTAAGTAATTATAGGTCAGCCCAAAATGAACCAATACAATATTTGTATGAAAAACCCCCAATTTCACCAAATATTGGAACTTAAAATTCATTTTCTTTATAAATGAAACTAAAATAAATTTTTATAGAATCATTCAAATTAAATATACATTAATGTACCATGAACCCAGAAAGCTAATTCAAAAAAATTTATAGCACAATGGAATCACCTACCAAAGTAACAAAAACCCTTGAATCTCCGTGCGAAAGTCAAATCGCAACACCACCACACCAAGAGATACCTAGATCAAACCTAAAACCACAATAATTGGCCAAGAAAGCCGAAAGATAAACCCTAGGTTCTAAATTATACTTTCTGGGCATTAGGAAACTAAATTAACATCAAATAAACTCTAATAACAATGAATGAAACCCTAAGTAGTTGGAACTTGGAAAGAAAATGATTCATTTACTTGAAGTATCTTTAAGTAATCACTCCAAAACAGTAGTATCTGAAATTTAAAACAGCCAACATTCAGGGTTCGATCGAAAAATATTTATTAGGTAATTTAGGAGCTGAAATGGAGGAAAAATATTGAAAATTGAGAGAGTTATGAAAGAACGAATTTACCTCATCAAATCTGTACGATTTGAGGAAGCCTATGAAGTTCGGCCCAATCTCGCGATTAACCAGAGCTCCAAAGAGGGGGGAGAGAAATCAGAGGCGCTTCAGGGTTAATTGGTCTTGGGTGAGACTTGGAATCACCGAAAAATCCCAAAAATTGCATATGTTATAACGTAATAAAAATTTATTTTTAAAACATGAATTGGGATTTTGGGAAAGCCCAACCCCTTAGATAAAAACCCAAATAAACCTTGGTTATGGATTTCTAAAAGCTCCAAATTAACATGGTGGTGTTAATAGGTTAGGGGAGGCCAAGTAAGAATTTGAATAGATGAAAAATGTTGAATAATGAAAAAGTTATAATAGATACAAAATTTATTTTTCAATCCGGAATTGGCCTCCCGGTTTGGCCAAATTCATGAATACTCATCTATTCCTCCTTAAAACCTAGGGAAACCCGCAAAACAAAGAAAGGATGTAAATTAAATGAAAAATAACTTTAAAATATGTCATGTATGTGATAATTCTCCCCAACATGAAGGACTTTCTGCCCCATAAATTCAACATTAAGCTTGGTTGGAAAACAAGAATGGGTACTCTTTCTCGACCCATGAATTTCGCTCCCATGCATCATGTGTATCATTCCCATGGTTCCATAGAACACAAACTAATGGAATAGACTTCCCTCTAAGTATCTTTTCTTGGGAGTCCACTATATTCACCGGCCTCTCAACAACATACATGTCAGGCTCTATCTCTAGTTCTTCCCAACTCAACACATGGGATGGATCAGGGTCGTATTTCTTCAACTGAGAGACGTGGAAGACATCATGGATAGACATCAACTGAAAAGGTAAGTCCAACCTATATGCCACCTTTCCAATACACTCTGTGATATCAAATGACCCGACAAACCATGGGATCAGCTTACCTTGCTTCCCAAATCGACGATGGCCCAGACAAGGGGCCACTTTTAAGAATACCATGTCACTCACAGAAAACTCTAGGTCTCGACGCCTCCAGTCATCATAAGATTTATGATGACTCTGAGCTGTCAATAAGTGATTCTTGATCATCATTAACTTCTCAGAATCCTCCTTCACAAGGCTCAGCCTCAACAGTGAAACCTCTCCTACCTCATCCCAACATAGGGGGGACCGACAAGGCCGACCATAGAGCGCCTCAAAAGGTGTCATTCGAATTGTGGATTGGTAACTATTATTATAAGAAAACTCAACCAATCCCAAATGGCTATCCAATGAACCTCCAAAGTCCAGGAAACATGCACGAAGCATGTCCTCCAGAATCTGATTCGCCTGCTCTGTCTGACCATCCATCTGATGGTGGTATGCTGTGCTCATCTTAATCTGAGACCCCAAGGCCTTCTGAAGGACTTCCCAAAATCGAGAAGTGAAGAGGGGGTATCTATATGAGACAACAACTGATGGTACACCATGGAGTCTCACCACTTCCTGAAGATACAAATGTCCCAACTCATCCACATTAGTTGTATCTTTTATCGGAATGAAGTGGGATGATTTGGTCAGACGATCAATCACCACCCAAATGGCATTCTTACCTCGAGGTGTACAAGGTAAGAAAAAAATGAAGTCCATGGAGACCTCGTCCCACTTCCAGGTAGGAATGGGTAGTGGTTGGAGCCAACCGGAAGGCCTTTGGTGCTCTGCTTTCACCTTCTTGCATGTGTAGCATCTCGAAACAATGTCCTCTATGTCTCGTCTCATACCAGCCCACCAAAACGTCCGATGGACATCATAATGCATGTTATTGGAAACCGAATGGACAGCCCACTAAGACTGGTGTCTATCCTGCATCACCACCTTCCTCAAAGATAATGGAAATACTGAAGAGCCCTTGAAGCACAAGATGACCTCATGAGATGATGTCCAATCAGAGGATGTCTCCCCACAATGAAGAAACTGCTTTGACTGCTCAAAAAGCTCATCACTGGGTTGTTCCCACAGAATAAACTCGAATAGAGAAGCAGTGAACTAGACGCTCGCCAAGAATTCCCCTCCACTGTGTTCCCTGGTCTCCACATGCATCTGAGAAGAGAGCCCCATCAATGCCCACTCATCACTAGACTTCCTCAATGCCTGCACTGGAACCCTTATGATCAAGGCATCGGCCACTACATTACCCATTCCTGGGGTATAAACAATGTCAAAGTCATACCCCTACAAGTACTCAATCGAGCGATGCTGTCTCAAGTTGAGGACCTTCTACGTGAAGATATAAACCAAGATTTTGTGATCAGATTATACCACAAACTTCTCCCCAAAGAGGTATTGATTCCATGTATTCAAATCATGCATCTCCGCGGCCAACTCCAAGTCATGGGTTGGGTAGTGCTTTTCATGTGGTCGAAGTTGGAGAGAGCCATACGCGACCACATGATCATCCTGCATAAGCACTCACCCAAGACCCATACTTGAAGCATCACAATAGACCACATATCCCATTCCAGCCTCTGGAAAAATCTGCACGGGGACGGTAGTCAGCCGCCTCTTCAGCTCCTCAAATGATGCCTGGCATTCTGGACCCCATACAAACTTCACCCATTTCCGGGTGAGGGCGGGCATCAGCAAATCAAGTTGAGAGAAATCCCAAACGAATAGCTAGTAATAACTATCCAATCCAAGAAAACTCTAGATCTTGAACACATTCTTCGGTTGCTCCCATGACATGACCACACTAATTTTCTTAGGGTCCACTGAAACTCCATTCTCTGAGATCACATGCCCCAGAAATCTCACCTCCCTGATCCAGAAAGTGCACTTTGACAACATTGCATAGAGGCAGGGATCTTGTAATGTACCCAAAACGATCCTCAAGTGATGTTCGTGTTCCTCCTCAGAGCTAGAGTATACCAGAATGCCATCCACGAACACCACAACAAAGGAATCGAGATACTGATAGAACACCCTATTCATATGTGCCATAAATACTGCTGGAGCATTGGTCAATCCGAAGGGGATGACCAAATACTCAAAGTGGCCATACCTTCTTCGAAAGGATGTCTTTGGGATATCTGTCTCCTTCACCCTGAGTTGATGATACCCTGAACACAGGTCTATCATTGATAAATACTTTTCCCCATTTAACTGATCAAAAAAATCATCTATTATGGGCAAAGGATATTTTTTTTAATTTTTACCTTATTCAGCTTTCGGTAGTCAATGCACAACCGGAGGGAACAATCTACCTTTTGTGAACAACACAGGAGTGGTCTAAGGAGAGACGCTCGGGTGAATGAATCCATTGGATTCTATGTCCTACAGCTTTATAATTAATTCCCTCAGCTCAGTGGGGTCCATGCTATAAGAGGGAAGAGATATCAGTTGTGTTCCCGACACCAGATCAATCGAAAACTCCACATCCCGCTCTCGGGGGAAACCTGAAAAATCATCTGGGAATACCTATGGAAACTCATTCACTACATGAGGTTTTGCACCTTCCGGGGAAATACCATCCTCTAGAATGAGTGATGATAACTGGAAGATAACACTTCCTAACTCTGGGAGTGGAGGCTCTGCGTGACCTGATCGAGGATCCCGTTCTCTGTGAAAAACCTTACGACTCCCATCAGGTGCTATGAAACTCACACGCTGTCTGTTGCAATCGATGGGTGCCTAGAAGTGTACTAGCCAATCCATGCCAATTATTATGTCAATGATTTCCATATCTAGAACAAGGATTTCACACTCCATCTCAACCCTAAACACTGAAAGCATCCACGAGGGGCACCTGAGGCCCTGCTCCTTTTTTCCCAGCGGTGTCACCAAATCCATCGTGAAAGACATCAACTCAGTTGGAAAATTCAACATGTCCACAAAATGGGAAGAAATGAATGAAACAGAGGCTCCAGTATCAAAAAGCTCAGCAGCTATAGAAGAGACGATCAGAATGGTACCTCGAAATATCGACGGTCCCACCTCTGATCCTGCTGGTGGCTGATCCACTACATTCAGGTGTCATGTATCTACCTGAGGATGACCAATAGTCGGTGGCTCTGCCCCTAAAATGGATTTGCCCAGATGATGATCTATCCTTACCACCATGACCACCAAATCGAGATCCCCCAGTCCTCAGTGGCTCGGACAGTGCTGGAACTCCTCTTGAAGCCACTGACCATGCCCCACTTTGGAGTGGACGTGCCACACTGCAAAAGCGCCGGAAATGCCCTATACCTTCACACTAGTAACAAGGATTCAGAGGAAGTGGAAATGAAGGTCTGATATGCCCGGGCTTCCCACATTGGTGGCACACGACCGATATCTCATCAGAATCCGCAGAAGAAAACTGCCTTGAAGAGTGGCCTGAACTGCCCCCTCCTTTCTTCACATGATCCTCCCGCTTCCTTTTCTTCTCTGAGGAGCTGCCACTGCCCACAGCTAAAACTGAACCATAGAAACCCACCCTACCATTCATATCAATCTCCACGATGCATGCCCGATCAACGACCTCATCATAGGTCCTCAGCTTAAACAAGAACACCTGGGAGTATATTTCTGGTCGCAGGCCTTTCTCAACCCTTCGGGCCTTCGCTTGCTCATTAGAGATAATTTCTGGAGCATACCGAACCAACTCAGTGAAGTTTTTGGCATACTCCATCATAGATAGATTCCCCTGAACATGTTCCATGAACTCTCTAGACCAAGTATAAACCCACACCTCAGGGCAATACTATTCATTGAAGACAACCTTGAAATATCTCCAACACATCTGCTCATTTTTTCCAGCCTGAAGCACTGACTCCCACCACTTATGGCTGGGACCCTCCAACAGAAATGAGGAACAATTCACCCTGATCTCCTTGGATGTTTCCAGGAACTCAAACATACGATCGATCTTCTAGATCCATTCTTCTACTTCCTGAGGATATGAGCTACCTCGGAAGGTAGGAGGCTTGTTTTCAGAAACTCTTGTGCTTTGTCTTTTGTAGGACCAGTCTCTTCTGCCCTAATGGAAATAGGAGCTGGAGCAGGTCCCTGTCCGAAATCTTGGATAGCACGAAACACAGCCTCCATGAGCCTCTAATCAACCGGCATGGGAGAACTCTCTCCACCTTCCTCCTATGGGCTCGTGGGAGCTTTCCGGGGAGGCATGTTGCTGCAAAATGAAACAGTCACAAAATGATATTCAATACCACAATTCGGAAAATTTTAAAAAATACATCAAATATAAATAAACTAAACACATTCTAGTAATAAAATAAAAAACTACTCCACATCCACCTGATTTCCACATGTGGTCTGCAACCCACACGTCTCACCTGGAAGTGAAGTCAATCCGTAAATTCCAACATCCCCTTGTGACTCAAGGTCTTCCAGGAGAGGAGTGGTCCAAACACCCTACTCACAACCAAAACCCCGAGCCCTGACAGTCCTAGCTCCGGTCTATCCTGACTCATCCCAAAATTGCAATATAACCCAAAAACTTTAACCTCCTCTGATACCATTTTGTCACAAATCGGATCTGGTCGCCACCATTAACGGCACCAAACCCAGCCTGTGGCAGGGCTCAAAGGGCGTTACCTATCCACATGGGCTGGAACAAGTGCCAGGGTATAAAAAAATCTGTTTTGTGAATGATTTACCTGAGTATGAAAGCATAAAACATAAAAAAACAATCAATTATTAGAATATAAAATTTTCATTCTAAACAATTCTTATCAAAACCAGATCTTAATAAATATGATTAAAGAGATTAAAAGTGGTCCAAAAATAGATAATGACAACATAAAGGCATCCCCATGGACTCCACAGGACAAGGGGGTCATCACCCCCCAAGCCTTCTCCACAACTCCTCCCCAACGATGGGGACTAACTCCCTGAACCACCATCACCCTTAGCCTTCCCTTTACCTGAGGCAAGCATAATCATGTCTACATACACCCAAGGGGTGTAAGTAGGGTGTGAGAATAATCCCAATAGGATACCACCAGATGATTCCAAAGAGCGTGCAATACAATGTGAACAAAACAAAAAAATTTAATACATAAGGTGAAACAATGATAAAATTCGAAGAAATGCAACTTTCAAATGGAAACAGTTTTCAATCTGAGAATTTAAGAATGTTAACACATTAAATAGACATGTGAGATACTATAAAGTACTTCCAAAAACACCCCAAAACAAGGGTAAATAACACAAATCCAATGAGTACCATAACCGGGAACACCCCTAGGAAAATAGATAGTCTCGGGCACTATATACCTCGTACCTCGGTGTAAAGTATCCAAGTCACAATCCATTCCTGTGCATGAGCCAATAGTAGGGAACATACTAATGACCGAGTGGTCCCCAAATATCATCCACATTGTTTAGTTAGAGTTGTCTTTATCCATTTTCTCAAAGAAACAGGGACACAACCCATCTGGTCCACTAGTCGTACTAGTACATATCCACCCACCTAAGTACCCGAGATTCCCTTTTTGTGCTCAAACAATTTTAGATAACAACACACATCCTTTTGCATATAAAATATCACTATTAGTCACAAACAAACATTACAGTAGCTACACACATTTTATACCATTTAAAACACACAATAAAATATTTTGATTTTCAATAAAACAACCTCTCAAAACATCACATTGTTTTTCACCCAAATCTCATTAAAATATCCACTTTGCACACTATATTGACACTTATAAGTCATAAAAACAAAATTTCAGTTCAATACCCTTTAATGGAACCATAAATTCAGTTATGGGGTTACCCAATGTGAATCCCGAAGTTATATCTTTTAAAAACCACCATTTTCACACAAACATGGTACTTAAAGCCCATTTGCTTCCCAAACACCATTTAAGCAATCTTTTGCAGCAACAACCAAAAATAATTAACATTAAAAACATGATTTTAATTCCTAATAGATTTCAATAAAATCAACAATGTAATTATAGGTCAGCCCAAAATGAACCAATACATGATTTGTATGAAAACCCCCAATTTCACCAAATATTAGAACTTAAAATTAATTTGCATTATAAATGAAACTCAAACCAATTTTTAAAGAAACATTCAAATGAAATAGAAATTAATGTACCATGAACATAGCATCCTAATTCACAAAAATTTCTCACACAATGGAATCGCCTACCAAAGTAACAAAAACCCTTGAATCTCCATGCGAAAATTGAATCGCACCCATGCCGCACCATGAGAGACCTAGATCACACCTAAAACCACAACCATTGGCCAAGAAATCCCAAAGTTAAACCCTAGGTTCTAAATCCAAGTTTCTATACATTAGGAAACTAAATGATAATCAAAGAAACCCTAATAATAATGAATGAAACCCTAATTAGTTTGAAAGAGGAAAGAAAAGGACTCATTTACTTGAAGTATCTTGAAGCAATCACTACAAAATTACTATAGCTTAAATTTAAAACTACCAAAATTCGGGGTTCGTTTGAGAAATATTTATTAGGTAATTTAGGAGCTTGAAGGTTGGAAAAATATTGAGAATTTAGAGTGTTATGAAAGAAATAATTTACCTCTAAAAATCTGTATGATTTGAGGAAGCCTATGAAGTTTGGCACCAAATCGCGATTAACCAAAGCTCCAAATAGGGAGGGAGAGATTTCAGACGTGCGGATGGGTTAATTGGTCTTGGTTGAGACTTGGAATCACCGAATAAAGCCCAAAAATTGAATATGTTATAACAGAATCAAAATTTATTTTTAAAATAGGAATTGGGCTTTCGAGCAGGCCCAACCCCTTAGATAAAAACCCAAATAAACCTTGATTATAGATTTTTAAATGCTCCAAATTAACTTGGTGGTGTTAATATGTTAGGGTAGGCCAAGTAGGAATTTGAATGGATGAAAAATGTTGAAAAATAAAAAAGTTATAAAAGATACAAAATTTATTTTTCAATCAAAAATTGGGCTGACGGTTTGGCCCAATTCATGAATACTCTTCTATTAGTCCCTAAGACCTAGGGAAACCCCCAAAACAAAGCAAGGATGTAAATTAATAGAAAAATACCTTTAAAATATCTCATTTATGTGACAATATAACTCTTCCAAAAACCATATTACCTATTATACATAACATTAATACCATGAATCACCATTCAAATCAATTCATCTCATGTTCATATATTGTTCTTCTCCCAAATTTGACTTTTATTACTTAGGTTCTATTTTTTACAATGTTGTTTGTACGTATGATAACTCTTAGATATCAACATGATAAAATTTTTCATGGATTTTTTGAAATATTTTTTTATCATTATTTTACCATTGAAGAAGTTCCCATCTTCATGTATATATTTATTCAATAAATTTTACATTCCAAATCAATTAATTAAATCATTATGTCATGGATGTGTTTAAACATATATTCCAAAATATAACCATTTTCTTAATTTGAGGTAAAATTCCCTATATATAAAACTATGTTTTGTTTTAATCAAATCCATTATGATTATGGGATTATTATCATAGTTAGAATAAGCTTTATTAAGTTCTATTTTACTAAGGTATTCTAGGAAGAAAAATATTGATATTAGTTTGATCATCTTGATCGAGGGATCCCATTGATTTGAATACATATTAACCATCATAAAAGTTTATAGTTGATGTTTTTTATTGATAAGATGGTAGTTAAACCTGGATCTGGTATGTAGATCATTCCTCCACGTTGGATGTCTTGTATGGTAATAATATTTTTTTTGTTAATGGATTTTAATCAATAATCTATTATTTTTTTGTAGATATATTTGATTATCAATTTCCCCTAAACTCTTAAATTTATAATATACTATGACTTTTAACAAAATAAATATATATTCAAGTTACTTGTTTATTATAGTATAATTATCCACCAACTATTTGAATTTTCATTTAATATATGTTTATATATTGATAAATTTTGAATTTATCAGAAGATCATATTTCCAATCAATTCACTCCTGGAGTTTGTTTGAGATTGTACATGACATTTTTACTATAATTCATTCCATATTATTGTTTTTTTAATGTACTAGAATGGTAAAAAATTATTATCAAAGTGAAAATATTATTTGTTTTTATATTTAGTAATTTTTAACTGATCCTATGTTTTATTTTCCTTTGGTTTATTAAGTGTATTTTAGTTTCCTAACACTGATCGTGTTTTAGAGAAAATATTTTATTTTTAATGGAAGATATATTCATTAGATGTATGGATAATATTATCACTAATGGGACTAAAATTTTTTATATAAACTTTAATTATAATTCGTGTTATTTAAAAAATAATTTTATTATTAATATATGATTATATAAATATTTAATGATGACTGGAGATGAAAAGATTCATAGGAATGTTGTTTCTCGGTTTACCAGAGATAAGATATTTTTGTTTAAAAAAATTATAATGTGTGAATTATTTTGTCATATTAATTATTTTTTATTTTCAAATTAATAAATGTTCTTATGAAAGAGTTAATTATATTTTAATGAATTTATAGATTATACACTTTGGATGTTCCAATGTTATTGAAACTAGAAGAGATTAACCAATTTTTATAGAATCATGTTTGGACCTTTGTTGAGATGCCTATTGATATTTATATAATATGTGTAAAATTGTTTTTCAAAATATGTGAGATGAAAATTGAAAAAAATTATGAAACAAATATATTAGTATTGAATGTTTTTTTTCAAAATAATGGATAGACTATGGGGATACTTTTTCACTAGTGTTTATACTTAATTGCATCTATATCCTACAACAATTCACATCACATATAAAATTTACATTTTTCCAATTGTATATTGAATGTTCATTTAATAATGGAAATGTTTAATAATATGAATAAAATTAAGATCTTATAATTATGGGAATGTTAAATGTTCAGAACATGTGTAATAATTTTACTATAAAATATATGGGATTAAACATTCTCCAAGAGACTTGTATTATATGTCGATCATATAGTTTACATAAAATAATTTATTATTGTATGGGATAATCCAAAAAAAATTCAACAATTTTTTTAATGAAAATATCACCATTAAAATTTATTTCAATTAAATCATTTCTTTCAAGCCAAAAATATCATTCCAATTGGTTTTGGGATTTTATAAAAATTGATTTTGAAATGTGCATGAGAGGTGATATTAATTTTTTTAAATGTTTTTAAATTTATTAGAAATAAATAAGAAATAATTTAGCACAATTTGAATAAATAATAAATTTATCACAGAATTATGGTTTTGAAAATACATTATTTATAATTACTCACTTAGTAACATCTATCAAACAAGATTGTGTTGTATCCCGAATATTTATTGATCAGAAAATTTATAGATGGGTGATATAAATTATAATATAGCTTACAAATAATCACCCAAAAATTATTTATTTTTATTTTTTAAATATGGGATTAAAAAACAAATGATTCACATTTAAAAGAAATTATGTGTATCTTCTATTATATTAGAGGTAATTCGTTATATGGACTATTTTTTTCAAGAAAGGAATTTGTACATAAGATTTTCTAATTTGATAACATGGGTTTTTGTTTTTTATAATGGAGAGTAAATTTTAGGAAATTATTATTTTCTAATAAAATATTAATATTCTTAATCCCATAAAATGTAAAACTATTTTCACTAATTAGTGTTAACTCTATATATATGGTAGGTGGTAGCAGGTCCACTAAATTATTACGAATATAACACACACACAAGGAGACATAAGATTGATTTTTTATAAAACTCTGACACATTGAAATAGATCCAATAGAATTTTATTATCTATTGACCCATCTTATCACTAATTCAAAAATCATATAGATATTTAAAACCATTTCCATGGGATCACACATAAAAATGTGATATTATTATCGAATTTATAAGAAATGTAGATAAATTAGATGAAATTTTCAATAAACATTAAATTATGACATATCTAAATATATTCAATAGAAATTTCAATGATTAATTTAAAATGTTCTTAGATTAAATTCTTATATAAGCTATCTACTTAGATTTAAAGACCACTTTAAATATAGGGAGGACATTTTCTTTAGAAAAATATTATTTTTATAAATAATTTCTAAATTTCCAAAAGATTTATAAATGTTTTAATACATATTATTAAATTTAGGGGAGGGTAAATTTTATGTTGAAATTAATGAATATTTCCCCAAAAATTGATTTTTTTAGTTTATCACTATTTTATATATTCAATTCCATAAAAGATAAAACTATATTTTTTGCACCTTTTTCTAAGACCGCCATCAAATGAAAAAGATCATCCATAGCCCATAGAGGTTAACAATTCAATGTTCAATATCATTAATCAAATTAAATATGGTTTTATTCTTAATGTTTTTACTTATTATTCCAATCGATTTATATAATATTAAATGGGGTATAACAAAATTCAAGGAGTAGTGATCTTATTGGTTTTGAAATAATTATTTTTATATAATGATTAATTTTTTTCTTTCTCTTTATGTGATATGATTATTTTGAGAAAACATAAAGGAGGATAAATTTAAGAAAAATTCAATATGTTTTTGTGTATGTATTTAGTAATTTCCGAACCTGAGTTCCACATATTGATTCCTTGAGCTAGTCTGGCACATGACCTCCAACATGCCTCCACATATTCTAGAGGCTATTGACTAGTAGTGGGGGTCTAATATTGATCATGAGGATATTATACCTTCTTTATAAAAGTATCTCAATAATATAAGTAAAATGAAAAATGAAAAAAATATATAATCAATAGAGAGTATCAAATAGTCAAAATAATAAAATAACATGAAGAAACTATAATATAATGATGACACAAATCTAAAAAATATTTATGACTACACAGTAGTATATCATGTGAAACATGTTTCATGTGTCAAAATAAAAACTAAATCCAAAGACACTGAAAAATCACCCAGATGTCCCTAAAAAAATTTTGTTTACCTCATCAATTATTCATTCTGACCCAGCCATATAAATTTGGTCTCATCCTTTATCCAATACTATGACAATTAAGTATATTTACGTACTAATCAGGTAGGCCGAGTAGGGTGTGATTACAACTCTATAGGCTACCACCAGCATTGGAAATAAAAATATCAAGTAACAGTGTCTGTATTTATATAGATAATAAATTACAATTAATTAAGTAACCAGTACTAAAATTTTATTATTCTTTGAATAACCACATAAAACCCTAGGTTCCTGAGGACACATGATCCATCAATGCCTACTTTGGCGAGTGAAACACTCTAAAAAACTTCACATATTTATTTCACAAATAATTATAATACACGGGGTTTCATTATTCATTTTATTTAAATTCATATCAATGCCACTTGAAACTGTAGTCCAATAAGATAATTCTGGGAAAATATTTCCATTTCTAGATCCATGTGAGTATTTAGCGCATCTGTCCATGCATCACACCTTATTTATAAGGAAATAATCTATGGGTTTTTAGAGCATCCATATATTCCTAACTCTCGTATATCATCCTATTACATATCAATTTTTGGAGAATCAGTATGTTTTCAACACTCATATGTCAATCATTCACACATATATCTCACATATCATATAAATCAAGGTTAACTAATACTAGCCCCCTTTTAACACATCACAACATGCATTTCGTCACAACCAACAAAAAATCAAGGATCTACATTTGAATCACATGGAATAACATGATCAATTCACAATTAAACGAATTTTCATTATTTAAATTATGTAACCTGTTAACCCATAAAGGATAATCCAACCATCTCATATTTCCCATTTTTATTTAATTCATAAACACATTAATGGGAAATCACCCAATACCAATTTACCATCAGTTCCACGATCACTAAATTCCATTAATTATATAACAATTAATTAAAATAATTCCACAAATTTTTAATTCACAATTACCAAAATTCATTTTTCCCATATTCAACACATTTCATAATCACCTGGAAATTTGATAAATCAATACCATGGTTCCATAAATTAATTAATCAATTAATTTATTAAATTTAGGATTTCATTTCGAAACATGATAATATAAATATGACAACATAAACACTTAAACAATATGAATTGAATTTAGACCACCTACATCATGTTTAATGGTGAACACTCGAATTTTTTTACAAAAAATTGATGTAGAATAACAAAGATCATGATAAATAATTAGATATAGATCTAAAACAAAGACCAAATGTCAACATGATTAGATCTATAGACACCAATATCTATATCCACTAAAAATAGAGTAAATCATCTCTTCAAAGGACGAGATAATGATAGGGCAGTGGGAGGAAACCATACTAGATGAGAATCTCTTACCAAGGGATATATATATATTTTATTTTCATTGATTAATCATGATTGGATGTATTAAAAACATATAATCCATCTGAGATACTGAAAAGAGGAGAGAAATTGGATTAGGGTTGAGCTATGGTTGTTATGGATATTAGATTTGTGTTTGGAAAAAATTCAATGAATTTTTAGTATCTTAATAATTAATGTGTACAATTTCCATTACGGGGTACATGGTTTACCCAAACCATGCAACCAAACTATGAACTTCAAATAGGAGTATTTCATGATTACTATTAAAAGTGTGTATGTTATGAAATTTTTTGTTCCAACCATGAAAATTCAGTATTGTTGGGTTTTTATGAGTATTTATACCAAGCACATGGATTGATAATTTTCTCTCAAATGTGAATTTCCCCTCTTAATTACAATATTATTCAATTTTACCTAAAAAAATCCAAATGTAAAAATTAAACAATGGTACCCCCAAAATACGGAAAATGAGTACCTGAAATAAGCTCGATACCTCCCTAAAAAGGTCAAAATCTTTTAATCTACACACCTTATAACAAATCATACTCATTTTGTACTCCCAAGTATCACTTAGATTCCATGGAATAAATTTTAGGCCACAATACCATATATTTCCTTTCAATTCCAATGTATCCTCTTACACATGCCCATGTTTCCATAATATAAGAAATCTCTTCACTTTCTTTACCTAAAAACATTCTCATTATAATACGACACACATATTGGATTCTCCTCAAAGGAAACATTTTTATCCAGTTCATCATAATCCACATTGATCATAGGATAAGGGTTAGGGTGATACCACAAAAGATATGGCATGTGAGAAAATCATGTATAGTACAGTACCTATATAGAATAGCCAATTGATATTCCACTCGCTAGGTTCTCTCTAGAACCTCATATGGTCTAACAATCCCAGGTTCCACCATGACGTGTAACCAAATCATACAGTGACCAAATCTAGGAGATGCACTAAGGCACTCATGATCACTCTCTATAAACTTAATGGGTCTTCGATGTTTATCAGCATATGACTTTTACCTAAAATGATCCATAGACATATGTTTCTATATTAGTTGAACTTTCTCCATCATCTCCTGCACGAGATATCGTCCCAGTATCTCTAATTCATCGTCCACCATCTGACATAGAAGTGATACGGATCCTACCATAAAAATCCTTTCGTGATTCTATAGGAATATTTTCATTATAATTATTTTTAATGTGTTCTTCGGAATCACTAGATGATTATCCCAAGAACAACCGATTTCTTGGACACATGAATGATGAATACCCATAAAAACCTAAAATAGTATGTTCCAAATACCAATATATTTATGTCGGGAATGATACAAATTATAAAACCATTGTACCAAGACCCATCAACAAAGCTTTTCAAGTGGCACAATGTAAAATGTGAATCACTATATAAAGATAAAATTTATGGTATCCCCTAAATATGGAAAATATTTCAAACATATACATCTCCCAAATGTTCCCCTGATAAGGTGTTATATATAGATTTGAAATATGTTACATTTATCAAATGGTCCACAATCATCAAAATATCACCATTTTACCAAGGATTATAATGGAGAACCACTAAAAAATTGATATTAACGTCTTCAAAATTATATTAGGGATTTGAAAACAGCTGTAGTAATCCACCTATTTGATTATCCCCATCATTCACTTGTGGAAATTGTTTTCACCATATCATAATCCCTTCAATATCCGTTTTAAATCTTAGCCACCAGTAATATCTACATAGGTTACAGTACATTCTAGTCAATCTTGGATGCACCACCCACTTTGAGGCATGAAATTCATACATCGAATCCCCCCACATAATCATAGCCAAAATGAAAATATTTATATCATAGATGATCTCATAATCATCTATAGTACAGTATGTATATGAATCTATACCTTTATTTTTTCCCACAATGCCAAACATCCCACCTTCTCATAATTCCTTTACCCAATACGACTTAAAAATGTTGAATCCACCAAAACTAATATGATATTTAAATTATTTTTACCCTTTGGACCAAACCATGCATCATAGCTTGTAATATCATCATCTTCCACTTATAGATCGACTCCTGAACTACCTATGTTTTTTTTCAATATTAATGAATTAGTAGGACTATTTCTATTTCTGGGTGTATAAGATAGATCAATGTAGAATTATTTCCTATAATCAACCCATATATACTTCAAGATATTAAATACATTTTACAAAAGAGATACTTTATTTTCCTGTGATTAGTACACAGATTAAATATATCTTCCAATACACAATGCACCCAACATATCAAAGAGAAAACATATATTGCTTACTTTTGGTCATGTGAAGGGATGTTATATTTATGTGGCATGAACTGATGTGACCCATAATCCAAAAATTGATCTCCCTTTATTAATACAGCTCTAATACATATCCAATAAACATTAAAAAAAATTTCTATATCCTAACATGGCTTGGGTAGGATCAAGATTGTTGATGTTGTTAAGAACTTCTTCAACTCTTTGAAAGCTTTATAACATTTTTAGACAATTCAAACCTTACTCCGTTCTTTTTTAATATATTGATTTGTGCTTAAAATATAATTATATTAAATTACATTAGATGAATATTCACCACACTAATAATGTACATTCTTGAGGACCATAATTGTTTTGTTTATTTAGAAACATGGAAAATAATCATCTGATTTCGGGAAATGACATCAATGATTCCCACATAGACCTTCCCATTTATTACTTTTACATAAAACCATTCTTCATAACCTAGGAAGATGAAACATAAAAATGGGTGATCTCAGATTATTAATAAGCTTAAAAGGGATATATACGCATAAAAATAAGCATAAAGGTATGAGAACATGATCATTACTTTAGAATATCATACTCCACCTAAGAATGATCATAATCATGAATCATGGAATAAATATTGGCAGTTCCCAATATATGAATCATATTTTAATAAAGAGAATATTCTATAAAATATTATAAAAGGATAAAGACACAAATTTTTTTAAATAAACATATTATTATAAAATCATATTCAAAGGAATCCAACCAGGACATTCATAACATTTTAGTCATGGGATAATAACATTTGTAGATGCTTCAGGATTGGGCTAAGAGACTTTTTACACACTTTTTTTCATGCTTGGACGTCAACCAATGTGTCCTATTACACTTATGATTGGGACATGACCTATTTAACTATTTATTTTCAATATTGGGATATATCCTGTATACCATCTCGATTTTGGGCTAGGACTACAACCTGTATAACATCTTGTTTTTAGGCTTGGGAGACAACCAGTGTACCCTTTGATCTCCTATTCCATTTATAATTAACCAATTATTTTGATGGAGATATAGATCCCACCAATACCATTTTTAAATCATACATACATGTTCCATAAGATTATAAAACATCAAATCATAACAAATTAAATAAAATTGGTATCATAAACATGTGATAATATCATAAATTGCATAAAAGTGATCGGTTTCATAATATTTTCACCAATGAATTAGTTTTAAAAAAAAGAGATTGCTTCCATAGAATAAATGATTTGAAAGATAAATTGGTTTTATAAATATCATGAAATTGATAAATAACCCATTCAAAAATATAATATCAATGTAACATTCATATCATTCCCCAATAATGTAATGACAAACTCCAATAGATTATATCCTAGGTGGGATGTAATTTGGAAATATCATTTTTAAAAATCATAAGGAAATTATCCTTTCTTCTTTGAAAATTTATTTTTAAAACATAAAATATTTTTGAAATAAATTTCCATGAAAATACTCCTGAAAACATTAAATGGGCACTTTAAATACCTTTTGAAATCATTTATCTAAGACAACATAATATTGAATATTGAAAATCATTTAAAACACTTTTTAAACAAAAACAATTTTGAAAACAATTTATTTGAAATGTATATTTAAAAACAATTAATTTCTAGAATATTATGAAATTTTTTTCTGAACAAGATATACTTTTAAACATATAATGGAAGCTCTATTAAAATGACGGTCATGATGGCAGGTATGTCCATACATACCCAGTGTTCCTTTTGCACCTTAAATGTTTAAAAATATTCCTTTCTTAGAAAAAAATAAAATTCTATTTAAAAACATTTATCAACAGGTATTGCATGGATAAAGATATCATTTAAACATCATAGAATAATATTAAAAACAATTAGAATAATTTTTTTAGAAAACTTGGTTTTTAATGAACAAAATTCATGATCGAAAGGTGATATAATGTTAGATCTTCTTAAAAAACCTTATTTATAATATTAAGAACCAAAGTGTTCAAAAGAAAATGGCATGAATACATGAATATATCAATAATAACCAATGTTTAAAAAAATTTATGTGATTTCTGGAGATATGGATCATGAGATTTCCTCAATGGAAGAATAATCATAAACAATCCTGATAAATGATTATATTTATTCTATAATATCTTACTACTTGGTAACTTTCAACAATACCAAACATGTAAGAAATTGAGATTACATGAAGATGATAATATCATGAAAATAAATATATTCATTATATAACATTTTACATGGAAGGGTATAAACATCATAAAAGAGAATAGGTGTATAAGAAAACATTTGTCTCAAAGGATGAAATGTCAGACAAAATTACTTTATCGGTATGTTATCTATTAATACAAAATCATATTAATGAAATTTAATCAAATGGATATGTTAATACCCATGTATATATTTATAATAATCATAAAATAAATCCATTAGAATTATAAACTCTACACATAAGAAATAGTAGGTGAACATGGCTTGTGTCTCGTGGAAAAATACTGTGAGATGAGGAAAGAAAGAATACTTGAGTTATCCCCAAGAGATAATAACATTATTATAGTATTTAAATATAATTAAATAAATTAATATAATTATTTACATGCCATAGGTCCGTATATACACAACACAAAATAATCGAGTGGTGAATATTTCATGTATCTAATGTAAATAAAAATTAAGATGAAATTATCATACATTAAGACTTAAATTTCATTGAAATCATTCAAAAATAAATTATAATAAATATGAGTTTATTAAAGATATAAAAAAAATCCATATTATTATATCTGATAAAACATATTATTTTCTTATAAAACTATATTACTCGATTATTCTCAACTCAATATTAATGATACATTTCGGGTAATATAGACTTTATTTTTTGTATGTATTTTGATTTTTTATACTAGAAATCGCACATAGATCATGATTTACTAATTTAGATAATTTAAAACATGATAAAAATTTCAGATATATTTGTTATATATTTATTTACAATAATATATTAAATATTGAAATATGAAATGAAATATACTATTTATGGATACCGTAAGTAATATATATGCATGAATGTTGTATTAGTGTTATTATCATATTGTAATGAAGAAAGTAAATGAAATATATATTTACAGTTAATATCCTTATATAATAATTATTATTTCATATATACCATATAAATTAACTAATACCATACAAATTTCAGTAGAGGGTGAATGAATCACATCGATTTGAGGAGGTGGTAGTCCACACATCCCCAAATTAAATTATAAAATTTAGAAAAACTGGAATGAATGAAGGTATGTGTAATGTAATAATTAATTAGGATTTAAAATATCATAAATATAATATATATCTTATAAAAATAGTGTTTCCTTAATTACTGTCAACCATGATAGGTGGTTACAGAAAAACGAACTACATCCTTTCATGAGGTGGTAGTTCACCATAGAAAAGATTGGATTGTTCATTTCCCATTGGATGAAAGTGTATGTACGTGTCAGATGAAACCCTATAAAAACTAATATCAGTATAATGAGGATATAATATATTAATTTAATAATAATAGTTTATGGTGTAGAGAATTAGAATAAAAAAAGGGATCTTGAGAAAGGAAGTTACCTCTTCTATGGGTAACTCCTCTTGGTTTTCAGCAAAGAGATTACTTGGTTTGATTTATTAAAAAATGGATGATTATAGGATTAAGGGAGTGATTTTACAAGGTTTTATGTGTAGAGGATGGGTTATCCAGTGATCTTGAGTTGTGTGAATATGGGCGAGGGGTGATTTCATTTTTATAATGTAGGGGGAGAGGTATTATTGTAATCTTTAGAAGTGGGAATTCCACCCAAATTTTTCCTGTGTCAATTTCATCGAATATTTGAATATATTATATAAGAATTATTATTGAATATAAATATGAAAATTAAATATACTTTTGATAATTATATAGAAATTTTTCCCCATGTGTTTAATTTTTAGCCCTTGTTATGAAAATCCTTCTCATAATCATTGTAATTAATTTTAATTACAGTAACTATTTTTTTCAAAAAAGAATTTTAACTCATTAGAAATTATAAATTATAATGAAAGGAAATATGGAATCCATTATTATAATGTCCAATCATATAAGAGTAATAAATTATGTTTAAATTAATCCAGTAGGCATGATGACAATGCATGGATTTAAAGTAAAAATGTTAAAAAAATATACAATTGTTTTTAATTTTATTTTAATGTTATATTGATCATAGGGACCTAAATTGGATAAATTTTTGAATAATAAATATTATTATAAATTAGAAAAAATTATAAATATAATTTTACCTTTTAAATAAATTATACGACAAAGTATATTTGAATTAACAGTTAGTACGATTTAATATTCAAAAAAATAAAAAATTAGAGAAAATACAAAAAATTCTTCATGACCTATTTTTTTATTGAAAAAATTATTTTTATACAGATATTAATATAAAATTTATTGAGGAAGGTTGTCAATTTTTAAATGGGAAACTCTTCTTAGTTTTCATCAAATAATATCCTTGGTAGGATTTATTATCAATGTGAGGATTTTAGGATGAAGGTAGGTATGTATTAATATTATTTTAGTATATTTTAGTGGTGATAAAGGGATTTAGAAGAGTGAGTAAGGGGGGTGGAGAGATTTTTTTAGTAGTGGGGGAGTAGTGGAATTCTTATAAAATTTAGAAAATAGAATTCCACCCATGTTTTTATCATGTAGAGGGGATCAAATTATTAATAAAATAATATAAGGGATGATATGGTAAAAATAGTAACATACATTGGATTTTGGAAAACTTACTATGTAATTATTTCCCTTAAGGTTAAGGTTTATTCCTTTCCTAATCAAATTTTACTCTTAATTGTTGAAATTAATATTAATTACATTTCGTAATAGATTTTGTTAAAACTATGCAGAACATAATATATGTTATAAAATATTATGAATACAAATATTGAAAAAATTTCTTCAAATTACATAAATATAACTAGACTAAATTAATTTCATAGTAATTCCACTAGCGATATGACTATGCAGATTTTTATTTCAAAATGATCAATAATTTACTAATTTTTTTATCTAATTTCATGGTGAAATTGTTGTATGGGACTAACATTTGATTAATTTATGTACAATTTATATAATTATACATTGAAATGTTTTATATAATCTATCCGTATAAAAAAAATCTGAAAAAATTTATTGGAATTAAAATTCAATATTTTTCACCATTCATCAAAAAATGAAGCATCACAAAAAAATTTCAAAAAATAAACCTAACTATATTTATATGTTTCAAATTAAAAAATAAATTCATTAAAAAAATACAATATACAAAAATGATATATAATATATTTTCTCCATTAAAAGGCGGTAATAATTCTTTTATAAAAATGTTGGTTTTTATGTTCAATATTATAGTACTTCAAATCTTATGCCTATGAAATAGATTTTTTGAATGTTAAAAATATTTTACTCAATATATAAAATTTTTATATAATTAATATCATAATTGAATAGTAATTAATTTAATTTAGTTGGATACAATTAAATTGTGAGCGTAAAATTATTTTTTATAAAAACATTCCATTTATATTCAAAGGGTTCTTATATTAATTTCCAATTACTTTTTTTGAAATTTATGCAACCACATATTTTCATAAGTTATTTAATTATATTAATAACCACCAATGTAATGATATATATATATCTTATTATATTTTATAATTTTCTTTTTAATAATATTTAATTATTTGTTAAAACTCGATCTTGCATGATATGAAAAACATTTCTGAATGTTAGTATTTCATGTAATGTAATCTATCATCGACATCCCATGTTGATAAATTTAAACAAATTGTGATTAGTGCATGGATGACTTGGTTTTTCACCTAATACATCAAAAACATAGTTCATTAATATAAAAATTGGTTGCTGTGTTGTTGGAAATTATAAATATAAAAAACATTATAATGATTTAAAAAATGAATTCCACAACATCTATATGTTTTATAGTTATGTTTGAAATAGGTTCTTCAATTTATGAAAATTAAAATATGAACCTTTCATAACATATGTTTAGTCATAGAGAATACAAATATCCAAAAACATTTTTTTGCTCCAAAAAAACAACTGCCAGCATATTCTCTAGTTGCACTGACACAACTTTCTCTAAGATGATGTGACCGAAGAAGTTTAACTGACCAATCCATAATTAACATTTACATAGGTTGGGATATAGATGATTCTATCTCATTGTACATAGGATGATTTCAAGAGGTTGATATTGATCATCCCGATTCTTGTAGTACCCCAAGAGTCCATCCACAATGGAAATAACTAACTGATCTAGATAAATCTCGAAGATTTGGTTTGCAAAGGCCATGATCACTACTAGTTTTTTCATCAGCCCAAAAAACATATCAATGTTCTCATATAGGCATTAACATCTTTTGAAAACAATCAAATGGTTTTCAGTAGTTTAATCTCTCAAATAATGATACTATGACCCCAAATAAACCATGGAGAAAACAAAATCTCCCACCAATAGGTTGAAAATATCATTAATACTCATAAGAGGTTAACTATTGTTCACTATTATCTGGTTCAACGTCTAGTAAAACAAATATATGTGCAACCTCCCACCATCCTTCTTTGAGAACAACAATCGAGATCCCCATAGTGTTGTACTTGGAAGGATAAACCCATTTTACACTAAATATTCTACTTGAGTCTTGAGTTCATGAAGCTCTATTGGGTCCCTTCCATATGGTGGAATAGAATCTTTCTCATCCCACAACATGAGGTCAATTGTAACTTCCACAAATATCTTATGTAGAAGCCTAGAGATGAATTTGGGAAAGACAAATCGAAACTTATCCATTAAGGGTGGAAATAAATCATGATTTACACCTCCATAACCTATAAATAGACTACCATCATGGGTAGTGAGAACCCACAATTATTTAAGAACTAGTGCTACACTGACTGCCATGATATCCCACGCATAATGGTGAATGTAATTGTTACCATAGAAAGATATAAAATCAATCTTTTTTAGTGCAAATAAATTTGGGATTTATATACCACTAACTAGTATAACCATTCTTAGTTCAATGAGAATCATATTAAGGATATAAAGATACCAATTCAAATGATACTCCCCATCCTCGATTGAACACCCTTTTCACCAAAGGATATCTTGTGGCTATACTACCAAAGTTTTATTAATCATCATACCCCCACACATAAACTCAACTACATGGCTCAAATAATTTAGAATTTTGAAGATATAAAAGAATTAGAGTCACTAGTATCAAATTAGGCACTAGAAAGTGTAGAAGCTACACGAATTACCCATGTTACTATCAATGGTCCAACATTGTGATCCACTAGTGTAGGCTATACGAAATGAAATTGTCTCTACCCTATTCACAATGATACAATCAGAGCCCCCTGATCTATTCCATTATACAGATATGGGTGCTAAAACCTAGATGTTCCAAGTCCACTTCCTCTATATCCACATCAAAAATAACTCCAACTGTAAGACTGATACAATGTAGATAGACCCCTTTATGTACTCGTGTTTTTTCTAGTTGGTCCATCATTACCCATTTTTTCTGGATTCTTACCAAACTTTTATAGATATCCCAAACCAATGTATGCTCTACACACTATAATTGGTTAGGGGAACTATCTACGAATGTGACCTGGCCTACCATTCTAGTGACAGATCACTCGAGTAAGATCCCGAGTAACTGATTCTTCCCCATATCTTGTGTGTGTTCAACCACTCTTGATAATATCATCATAGTAGTGCTTCTAATCCTTGGAATATGCACCTCTTGATCATCAAACACAATCCATCATTATACCAATGAAATTCTCTTTCAGGGTCCCATTACATATGAGATCATGATTTACAACTCCTGAAAACTTCTTCTGCCTAAAGATGTTAGCATGGGATTTAATTTCACAAATATTTCTACCTTGAAACTATTTTTCATGGAATCCTCATCTCCTTCCACTTATGGATAAAATAAGTAAGTTTTTTTAAAGAATCCCACGTAGTCCATCATAGACAGACTTTCCTATGTTAATCTTGGGGTCTTAGCTGCCCTGTCCTCCCTGAATATCTCAGGATAAAAGTGTTGCAAGACCATATCTTGATGGCCCTTCTACACCATTCTGTCTAGAAGTAAATCCAGAGTTTGGAATTACCACCAAAACATATATTGATGATGTAATATGTTAATAAAATACTTAACTCTCTCCTCTACAAGAGTCTCTATATTTTGATGTATCATCTAGATGGAGTCATCTGGAATTGAGCTTCCTTAGGTCCACCAACATAGGATAAAGTTGGAGTGTGATACAACAAAAACACACCTTCAAGGTTATGTATTATTTTCACAACATTTCCTAACTTATTTTATATAATATTAATAAAAAAATAAATTTTTTCATTGAAATGATATTCGTCTACCTAATCAAGCACTATTGGTTCTTCAATTTCCATTACTAGAGGCTCACTTCCATCAATATAACCACATTTTCCTATCAATAAGCATCTCCATTTATTCATTACTCTACAATTTAAAACAAAAATGTTAGAAAACTTTCTCAAAAATAAAAATAATATCGGGATTCATAAAAATCCATATGAAATAATCCCACATAACCTTCCATATAGTCAAAATTGAGGAGCTATAAATACGCTTGAACCTTCTACATCTAGGTCTTGGTTAATAAGTTGAAAAATATTCTCAATTTCATGTTTCTCCTTATAAATCCAATTACATACATTTTTTGCATCATTTTACACTCTTTTTATTACATATCTAACACCATTTTCAGTTCAATTTCACAAAAGGATAAAAATTCAATTTCAATAACATACCCAGAAACATATTTTCCATTAATAAATAAAAATATGCATGTCACAATATATCTCAGGGGCCTATAATGATGTAGGAATACTAAAATAAAATTCCTCACTGATTCATGATTTAAATATTATAAAATCACAGAAATCAATAATTTCATCGCATGGATAGTGTACCACTGAAGGTGAAATAAAATCCAACATTAATTTTAAACACCAAAAACTACAATCCCACACTGGGTACTTGTTGTTTCCCACACACATGGTATTGGTAATTACAAATATGTTATCATTCCTATGTAAAAACTCTTCAGCGTATCATTTCTAACATCCCAAATAGTACGATAAAAGAAAAGAAAAGAAGACTAATTTGGTGCCACTTTGTAACATCCCAACCTAGGTGCCACAAACCGGTGCCTTGAGTCGGTCAGTCACATGACCAAAATAACATCTCCCCATATGATAGAGGTTTTCAACTAGAAAGTGTGTATAATATCGATCATGGGGAGACTATATACTATTTTTAAATGTTTCACAGCATTAGAAGTAAAATAAGTAATATCCAAAAGATATAACCAATAAACTATATCAAATAATCATAATTATACAATAAAAAACCAGTATTAGATGATGAATCAAAACCAAAAACAATATCTATAACAAAAAATTATATATGTCATGTGCAATAAGTGTCAAGTGTAAGAGTTTAAATAGAATCTAAAAACACAAAAAATTTCCCCTAAGCATGTGATAACAACATGTTTAGTTCCCTCATCCATAATATATCATGACTAATCCATCCAATATAAGACCCTTTAAAAACTTTTTGTCTATTTAGGTAACTTTCAGAAAGCCTGAGTAAGGTGTGAGTACTTCTTAGTGGAACACCAGAAATTATCTCTAAAACAATATTTATCCAATAACAGTGCATACAATATTATAATGAAAAATATATAATTCATTAATTTTAAAATTATAAGATTTTATTATTATTTAATAATCACTATAAATCCCTCATGGTCCCAAAGAATCCCAGACCCTGTACTCATGCATCAGCCAATACTGGAGTCTGAACTAAAATACATATTTAATTCAAAAATCATTATAATGCATGTTCTTTAATTTTCTATTACATTTCAATTCATAGCATGACCACATTGAACAATAGTGTAATGCCATAAATTTTAGGCCAAGAATTCTATGTCTAGAACCCCATGATTTTTTATGCATCTATCAATGTATTACACCTATTTTATCAATCAATTACCTATGTGTATGTGAAGTAGCAATCTATGTTTCTCACTTGTATATCAATAAATCACATATGTGTATTTGGAGCATTAGTCTATATCCCACACTCATATGTTAGTCTATTACACATATATCACATATATCACGCCAATCAAGGATGATCTACATCAGTACAATTTTTATCACTTCAGAACATGTATTACATAAAAAATAGAAAAAAATAATTGTTCAAAATTTCAATCACATAAAATAACCTGAAAAATTCTCCACTAAACAATTTTAGATTATATAAATCATATCACCCATTAACTGATTAAGGTTAAGTCAATTGTCTCATAATTTTTATTGAATATAAATTCTTAAACACATTAACTACAAAATCACTAAATCACTATATCTTGAAAATTCCACAATCATAACATTCAAATAATTAATTAACTAATTAATAAATACAAATACATTAATTTCATAGTCCCAGTCACCAAAAATCAATTTTCACATAGTCAATTCATTTCGTAATCCCACATAATATCAATTATTAAATAATAGGGATCCATAACCTAACTTATGAAATAATTTATTAAATTACAGATTAAATTATAAAATTTTCCCATTGAATCATCACAAAACATAAAACAATTATAATTCGAGACTTTGAGAATTGAATTTAGACCAATTACGTAATGGTTAATATCAAATGCTCGCCAATGGAAAATCCTCATTTGAATTAGAACCACCAGTATCATAATGGAGAATGATATATAGATAAAAACCGAGGCCAAAGATAAAAAATATTAGATACATCAAATCCTAGATAAATATACACTATAAATATATGAATACATCCCACCAATTGTTGCGAAAATAAGGGACAAAGGGATGATATTGTACGTGGTGATATTCTTTTACTACGAGAGGCAACGAACCATCAATGTTTCTTTGATTCATCATTATAATGGGTTTTAATTACATGGAATCCATCCACGAGACTCCTAATATGATAAGAATTTGTTTTAGGTGGAGCTAGTATGTTCATGGATATAACATGGGGGGTTTATAAACTTTTTAATGAATTTTTGTGTGTTTGATTTTACATGGGAACAATTTCGAATATGCGGTACACCATTTACCCTACCCATGCACCCTATGCATGTTCCTAACCTATGTGTTTTTCATAATTAGTAATAATGTGGAGAATGTTTGTAAAAATGTTTTCAATATAAGTGTCCCCTCTATTTAGGTTCAGACTATTTTCTAGGCCAGGTTCACTATTTGGGAAAACCATTTGCCAACTATGTACTTCCCCTCATCCTTAAAAAATTCATTAATTTCACCCAAAAAACTCCCCAATCTAAATTAAAAAAGGAAACAATATAATCAAATATATGAGTCCCTCAAATGAGATAGAAACATGTCTAAAATAGGCCAATATCTTAAAAGTTTAATGTGGGGAATCGATAGAAAATTTTTATAATCCATTAGTTTATCATAAAGAGGAATAATATGTGAATTTTAAAATATTTTCTTCATATAACAATTTATTTATTTTCTATTTATAATTTTTTGAATCAAATTTTTGTTTTGGCATTTTGGACAAAAGGGGAAAAATTTATTCAATTGGAACATACATGGAGTATTTCATTAAAAATGAATCAAGAATTTCTATTTTACTATGTAGATTATTCCTATATAAATGGTGTATAGTATTTAGTTAATATGTCATTTCATTCATTCTTATAAAATAAAAATACACTTATTGCTGGGATGTTATATGTTGATTAATTGTTTTATATTTCTAAAAGGTTGGGGGAAAACCCATGATTTTATCATGGAATGATAGATCTACTTTCAAAAGTGTTTAAAGGTAACCCTTACATGACACTAAGGACGAGTAGGTCAGAGGATCATTACTATTTGTGATGGATCAAATCCCCTATGACCTAATAGACCAATATGACCATCCAATCATCACATAGTGATCCCAATGTTCTCACCATGAAACCCCCTTCCCATCAAGTTTTCCAATGTATTATTCCACAATTTGTACCATCATAGAGAACATATTTTAATACCCATGCCTAATTAGAGGTCAATATGATGGGTTCCAGTGAATCCATCACCATTTCGAGATGCCAACACTTCAATGCCTTCAAGTCATTAAACCTTTATACTTCTATGATTCATCACATCCCTTATATAGATTGGTAGTTTGATATTTTGGATGTTCTAAATTCCACAAAATTTTATATTATACAAAAATAAATTGTTATTTGATATTAATATAATATTTTTGATCAACATACACATTATAGTAGAATGACATTATAAGCAAATTTTATAATAACAGGGAATGGTGTATAGGTGCTGGATCAAAATTCAATTTCAACAACTTTGAGAACATTTACCATCTATGAGAAAAAAATTTAGATTAAAAAATAGGCAGTACCTAGACACGTATATAAACATTATAGAAATTAATCTGGAGAGGGAAATAATGTTATACATTTTATTGTAGATTGTTGATTCCTTTAAAATATTTAAACTTACCATAAGGACATCAATTTTTTTTTTCTACATGGTCATTCATTTTATAGATTTAGTTTATAATGTTAATTTTTATGAATCTCTATATGAAAATATTTATAATGAATATTTAAATAAATAATCATTTTCTACTTTAAAATAGATTACAGAAAATATAAGTAAATTTTAGTTCAAACATTCACAAATGAACAAAAAAATATTTTGTGAGGTAAATTTCAATCACTATCATTTATTCTGTCAATTTAAAACTATATCTTGTAAAATATTATAAATGAGTACAGTAGTAGTTTCTAACCTGAAAAAATTATAAAAATAATTTTTATCTTTTCATTATATAAATAAATAATTTTTAAAAAATTACTTTTCAATAGGATATACAAATAAAACACCACCCTAATAATCTGTTAGGTTCATTTACTTCTAATTCTTACTCACTACTAACTTGATTTTGTTTTCAAATAAATAGTTGATTACAAAATCCATTTTATCTAATTTTACTGATTTTATCATGTAATTGTCATCACCACTTTATTCATGTATTAATTTTTTTTAATTTATATAATTCTTGTAAATAGTACCGGTCCTTCTATTTCGGCTGACCCTTCACTACTATGCTAGTGTATGTAGAACATTATTTTTATTATTATTACAACATACAATCTATAAAATTATCTTATCAACATCAATGTTATTACTCATGAATTCTTTTATTTTTGTGACTCTAAAATGACTTATTGTTTCATCACTTCCATAATGGGATCCTAATCATGGAATGATTAAAATAAACTAGCTAAATTTTGAAGGACTTCATTAATATTTCATTTATCAATATTCATCACACTTATTTAAATTTTATGATAACTATTAAACATTTTAAATCAAATATAGTAATTTTTACATACATGAATTCATTCATTGTCCATATATTTGGAACATAATAATCATTTAACCATATTTATTCATTAAAAACAACTATTTTTATCCGAGGATGTATTATTCAAGAGTGAAAGTCGATATGTAATTCCATGTTACTTTATTGGTTATCATAGTTAAAATTGTGTAGTTCTAGTACATCTAATAATCTTAGAAAATTAATATAAGTTGAATAAAATGACATCTATGTACCATTATTTAACATAAAAAATGGATCTAGACAATCATGAATGTCAAATTATATAATAGTTATCATTTATATAGTACACACTATGTTATAATAAAACATTTCAGTAAAAATAAATGATTTATAAATAATATAGTTACTATACTCCCCAATTATAGAAAATTCTTCTTTTTGTTTAGTCCAACATTAATAACAACAATCTTTTATATAATAGATTTGGTATTCATTAAATTCAATTATAAAAATTCATATCAAATATATGTAATTTAAAATCCTAAAAATACATAAATAAGGTACATATACAATCTCTTTTATAATTTTAAAGAAAAAATTAACATCATCCTCATAATCTATTATCAATCTATTTGGGGGGGATAAGGCCATCATTTTTTATTGAATTTTGATAATCCAACTTTCAAGGGGTAAGGTAGAACCCTTACATGTCCTGTAGGCGTTAGTATTACATGGCATGTAGGCCTTAGAGGAATTAATTTCCCGTAGGCTTCAAACATAACATACAACCTAGACTAACTAGTTGGAACTGCACCTCCCCATCATCTTCTTCGTGAAATCAGCACTCCACCTTCGCATGGCTGTTCGGCTAGGCTTTTCAGTGCATGCACAGGATTGTCCCGATGGCAGGTGTCATACCCTATCATTATTGCAATCCATTTTTCATCTTCTATGTTGAATTCTCCTAGCTCCTCCTCATTCTGAAGCTGGTTCATTGTAGGTTGCCTGGTTTTCATCTTCACTTAACATGGCCAGAAGGCCTTGAGGTGGCCTGAAGGCCTTACTAACCCAAAGGCCAAGGTGGTCCGAATGACATAAAGGACTTGAGGACCAAGTTGGTGGCCCGAAGGCCCAAAAAGGGGAGTATTTTTGGCTACTACAGTCCAAAACAGTTCCTGATATAGTCCCGCTACAGTCCCCTTCTATAGTAATGCATAGTTCCTGCTACAGTACCAGCTACAGTGTGCATATAATAGGCCATTTTTATATATTTTAATTATATAATGTATAGATTCTATTAATATATTTATGAAATTATATATATATACCGTATCAAGAAGAAAAATTAAAATTTCTATAATTTTTATATTTATTATGTATAGATTTAATTTTCAGAAAATATTAAAAAAGTTTAAACAATACATAAAAATTAAATTTTTTGAAGAATAGTAGGATTTACGTATAGTATGCGTATACTATGAATATATCTTATATTTAAATTTCATGTATATGTTTATGATTGTTTGTTTATATATATATATTCACAATAAAAATAAATATTAGGATAATATATTTATACATTTTAGTGTGTATCAATGACTATATATTCTGACAATATATATATATATTCAGTTTTTTGAATATGTGTGTCTTAGGGGTAATTGATGAAAAAATAAATCAATCACATGTAAAACCAAATTTGATTCATAAAAAATACATATATCACTGTTTTGAGTACATATTCAAGCTATGGATTGAAAGAAACATAACTAAAGTATCACCTCAATATAGTTTTTGTTAATGAAGATGAAATGGATCTGAGGATAAGTTTGAAAAAAATGTAAAAGGATTTTATTAATTCATAAAGTAATGAACTGGAATAATTTACTTTTATTACCACTGTATAGTTAAGTGTTGATAAAAGAACAATTAATTAGTTAATTTAGAGCTTATTAAATATATCCTTTACAAGCATAGATTTTATCACCATTAAAAGCTCAATTTTATATATGAATAATGTCCAAGTGTTTAGTAGGATTATTATAATCAATCCCAATGCTTCAGCTGGAGAGATGGTTGGACAACCAGTTCACATGACGACCTTTGTAATAGCCCGGGTTTTTGGGAGTCCATTAATTTGCAAAAATCTGATGTTGGGTGTTCCGGGTAGTCTGGGAAATCTATCAAGGCTTCTCAATGAAGTTTTGATCCCTATAGGTAGGACTACCGGTAGCTTTAGCATACAGGTAGCAGGCCTACCTGTAGCTCGGTCTACCAGTAGCTGCAGCCAACTGGTAGCTTGGCTACCGGTGGCTCTTGACTGCCCCCAACAGGTTCTCCAGTAGCGCCTCCTTTTTGCGGTTTTAAAGCCCAGTAATGCCCATAAAATGGCTTTTAATTAAGAGGTATCATGTTTCATGCATCGTTTTATGCCACCCCTAATGGCGGGGACTGATTAACGACGTGCGAGGTCGCATGGTCAACCCACGACCCCGCTCCTTACGCGGTTTCGCATTCTTATCTCAACCGTCACCAGTCTTTATAAACTAAAGGGTTCTCCATGGGTTTCTTTTTTTCGATCACCCTCCCATCGTTTCATCTAATCTTTCGTGAGTTCCCGAGGCCTCACCCATGCAAATCTCACATCCCCTGTTACTGGCACGTGAAGATAAACTTCGATCATTCATCAATCAAGTAGGGTTTCACCTTCGTATCTCCTTTCTGTGTATCATGGGGGGTGGGTATGCTTTTTTTCTGTAGAATTAAATGAACCAAACATTAATGAAGGTAATAAACAGACTATAAATAATGAAGGGGAGGGGTTTGATCAATGATGCTCGGATTAATGATTTATGAATTGTGCGGGCTTACGCCTACTGAAAATCAAGTTTGGTGGTGGTATTTGTCTCTGCACTAATGAACCCTTACCTCTGGTGATGATTAAATGGCTTGTATCATGATTGTAAACCTATGTTGTGTAAATGAATTTGGTTAATTACGTATATTCTCCTAAATAAATTGAAAGCACCAGGATCAACCCTTTCTGTGATAACCCCAGCTAAAGCACACCGAAATTGAAATCATGGTGTGTGTTAAATCTTTTAAATCTGAAAATACCGGCATGGGCCTTTTTGTGTTGGTGGTAGAGGTTTTTTCGTTTCCTTTCATGGGCTTATTGTTGGGTGATGTGGGTGGGGATGGGATCCCATGGGGTTATGCTTTCAGTTTTGAATTTAAAGTCAGGTTGTTACTTTGATTATATCATGAATTAGTGTGGGATCCTCTATTGATGCGAAATTGTTTGCTCCTGGAATTTGGGGGACATAGGGCAGTGTCTCGGTGTTTACTTTTCTTCCATTACATAGATGGATCTCACTAGCCCCCTTTGGTTGCAGAAGGTGTAGGCAGTGTCTCGGGGATTTCCATTGATCCAGTACTTTGAGGGACCCCTTTTTACTTTTGTTGTTGTGACTTTACAAGACAACCGTGTGTGAACATTTAAGTTGATGTTTGACTGTGATCTTCCCTTGGCTTGTGCTTATGCTCGCTAGTTTCCCAAGTAGGTGTAGAAACTTATTTAAACAGTATTACTGAACATGTAAACAAGGATACCACAAATGGGTTTTGGTTTGGTGTGAGTTGTGACTTGGACGTGGGTACTGATTGTGGTCTTTAGGCTGGAAAGAAAAACCTAGATTTGGGTGAGTTCCTGTTACCTATTCATATACTTTTTGTTTTTTTGTTTCTTATTCGTGCCCCACCCAAGTTGATCACTTAGTGCCGAACACCCCAATTTCATGGGGGTGTTTTTTCCCACAATTGTATTAGTGACTGGTTATTAGCTCCTTTCTACTCCCTTTCCTAGATAGCCCAAGTATCATCGGGTAGGATGTGATGACATAAAGTACATTATTATCCAAAGAACCTTCGGGAAGGTTAGTGTGGTGGTTGTCCCATGTGTGTGCGAAAAGGTGGTTTCCCAAGTGTCTTCAGGATGAGGCCCAGGTGTCTTCGGGCATGGCAGTAGATCTTCATTCCCATGTGTCTTCGGGCAAGGCGGGGGTTGTTCTAGCCTAGGTGTTTGCAGGCATGGTTACATGTGACAGTTGTGGCCCAGGTGTTTGTGGGTGGGGTTTGGCAGTGGGACTGCGTGAGGATAAGGCCCAGGTGTGTGCGGGTGGGTGTGGTAGTGGGACAGTGGTGAGAATGGAGGGATTGGTTCGATGCGTAGGATGTCTTCAATAACCAGTGGGAAAGTGGCGCGGGGTACCCAAAAATCAATGTGCATTAATTATACATAACTTTATTGCGTTATTTGGCGAGTGTGGCTGGTGAGTGGGATGGTTGAACTCCTTCATAGTATTGGTTGTCTGCTTCTCACGATACTTTAGTACGTCTCCCCACTTGTGCACGAGAGTTTTTGGTTTTTCCCTACTATGTATACTTTTATGCTCACCCTACATATATAAAATTTCTTTTAGGTTTCCAGGAGGACATCGGGGATCACGTTGGACCTTACTAGCATGGACTCTTGGGATAGTTGTTTTTTTTTCTTTTCTTTTCTTGGTATTCTTTTTTACCTTTGGGGTTTTGTGACTTGTATCTTGTACCTTTGAACATGCATGTGGGAATGGTTTATCTTTAGTCGTTTTTGCACATTCGATTTGGTGTTGTGGGATCTACTATCATATATCCCGATCCTAATTAAAGAAAAAGTGTAATTCCTTCCATTTAGTGTGTGATTTTATACCCTTGGTGCTGGTCGCCACTCCGGGACCAATTGGAGGCGGGTTTCGAGGTTCATTATCTCTCCATCAATTTAAAGAAGGAAGGGCCTAACAATCTGCTTACAATTCCCTCATTTTGGTGAAGGTGGGCCATGAAAGAATGGTATCATAGGATGATGGTTGAGAGATATGATGGATTCTATAGTTAGGCACAGTAAGGATTTCATGGGATGGTAGGGCAATAGTTTTGGGTGACCTTGGTGTGTGAATTAGGCTAGGGAAGACCGGCTAGGACACGAGATTTTAGGGCCCCTCGTGATCTGATGCAAGGACTCTGGACCTACCGAACGACCAAGTGAGGCCACACTGATTGCAGGGTAGAGTCCCTAGGAAAGCTATATGCATCATAATGACTTGTGTTTACATGTTTCATGGGTGGTTTGGAAATTGAAATCAATAAGAAGTTTGAGAAATTTTAAGAACAATATTCTGCTCTACTTGGGCTTATGAATTCCTTGTTTACCTTGCAGCTATGGCACCTTGGAGGTGACCACATGTGGTGTGGGTGATCGCGTCCGAGGAGAATACCTTGGCCGATCAGTAGAGAGATGATCGAGAGGAGGAGGATGACTAGTGGCAGAAGAAACTTCAAGCCTTCTAGTGACAGACCCTTGAGAAGTATGAGGGTAGAGCCCCTAACATGAAGACAGAGATCTAGATAGAAGATCTGGTGATAGATTTTGGCCTGATTCGGGCCCTGACCGAGTACTGGGTTCCTCTGGCCATCAGCCAGATGCGGGGAGTGGCGTGTCAGTGGTGGACGCTTTACTTGGGGGAGAGGAGAGAGGCCGAGGTGGCATGGGATGATTTCGAGAAGGAGTTCCGGGCAGAATTCCTCTCTTATACGATGAAATCGGAGAAGAGGCAGGAGATAATCTCCCTCCAACAGGGGATTATGTAAGTATGGGAGCTGGGAATCATGTTCAAGGACCTCCGACATTTTTATCCAGACATCTTTCCTGACGATGAGCCTTGTGCAAGATGTTTAGAGGAGGCGCTCTGACCCTCCCTTTAGTATGCTGTTACCCCCTTCACCCAGCCGACGTACATGGAGGTCCATAAGAGGTCTGAAGTGGTGGATAGGATGCATGCTCTAGGAGGTGTGTCACAAGAGGGGATACAGCTAGGATCATCTAAGGGGAGAGCCATCAGCACCAGGCCTTCAGTGTCGGGACCCCCCAGGTTCCGACCTGCAGGGAGTAGACCGCAACATTTCCAGTTCTGGTTCCCCAGTCCTCACCCTTTCCTTCCAGGACCAAGACCGAGGAACTTCAGCTGTGGGAGCCATGGAAATCTCCAGAATCAGTGCCCGGACCAAGTACAATACGGAGGTGGTGGACAGACCCAGCACCCGCCCCAGCAGCAGCTTCCAGCTATGTCGTTCCAGCAGTAGTAGGGGCAGCGAGTTCCCGATCCACTGAGGGAAGACGTTGAAGGAGGAGGCCGACCTCAGGGCACTCTTTAAGGACCTCGACCATGTCATAGTCGGGGAGGTGGCCGACAGTCGAGGGGCAGAGGAGTTGGGAGTGGACAGTTGCACGCCACAGAGGCAGCAGTTCTAGCAGGGCCAAAGGTCATTTGAGGTACGATCAGTTTTTTTAGCACCCTTGATTATGCCTTGTTCGATACTGGAGCTTCGAACTCCTTTGTTGAACCCATTCTTTCCCATGCCTTGGGTCTAGTTACCGAGTGACTTCCAGTGCCCCTGGTGCTGAGAACACCAGTCAGAGGTTAGACCACCTTGTTATATGCTTGTCGAGGATGCAGACTGATGATAGGGTCACATCCGTCGGTCAGGGATCTACTACTTCTACAGATACATCCATATGATGTCATCCTAGGCATCGATTGGCTCTTCTCTGTGTGTGTCGTCATCAACTAATTTTGAGGAAGGGTTGTGTTCTCAGACTTGGGTGGTTGGCGTGTTACTTTCACTAGTGAGTGGAGCAGTCAGGAGTGCAGTAGGCAAGAGGAACCCCTCCTCTCCTTGTTAGTCGATCTGTCAGTAGAGTCGGTAGATACTGAAATGGTGGAGGTGCCAGGAATCGTCAGTGATTTTACGGACTTCTATCCGGAGTAGGTGACGACTCTACCCCCTCGATGTGATAACGAGTTTGGTATAGACATCCATCCTAGTGCTCTTCTGATTTAGATGGCTCCTTACCAGATGGAACCTTCAGAGCTATGGGATTTCGCATCTAGATTGACGATCTGATGAAGAGGGGTTATGTTTGACCAAGTACGTCACCGTGGGGTGCTCGAGTCATGTTCGCAAATAAGGCAGATGGTGGTCTCAGGTTGTGCATGCACTACAGGAGGCTGAATCAGGTGACGATCAAGAATCACTCACCTCTTCCAAGGATAGATGATCTTTTAGACCAGCTGAATGGAGTAGGATGGTTTTCAAAGATCGACCTACGGTCTGGGTATCACTAGTTGAGGGTGAAAGAGGGAGACACCACGAATACGGCCTTCAGGTGCAGATATGGACACTTCGAGTTTGTAGTCAGGCCTCTCGGTGTTACGAACGCCCCGGCCATGTTCATGGGACTCATGAACTCCATATTACGGGAGTACCTTTATTGGTTCGTAGTTGTGTTCATTGACGATATCTTGATCTATTCATGATTAGAGGAGGACCATGCAGAGCACCTGAGGAAGGTTTTGGAGGTCCTCCAATAGCACCAGCTCTCTGGGAAGTTGTCAAAATTAATGTTCTAGACATGAGAAGTTCACTTCCTTGGGAACATAGTGTCCGAGCCGGGGGTAGCGGTGGACCCATCAAAGGTTGAGGCAGTTGTTTCTTGGGTAGTTCCCAAGAATGCGGTAGAGGTTCGCAGTTTCCTTGGTCTGGCGGGTTACTATCGGAGGTTCGTACCCAATTTTTCCCGAGTTGCATCCCCTTTGACAGCCTTGACCAGGAAGGACTAGGTTTTCATGTGGAGTGACCAGTGTGAGACATCATTCAGCTATCTGAAAGAGAATTTGGTTTGTCCCCCAGCCGTGAGACTAACAGAAGAAGGGGCGTCGTATGAGGTGTTCTGTGATGCTTTAGGGCAAGGCCTCCGATGTGTTTTGATGCATCCACAAGAAGTGATCTCTTATTGGTCTAGGCAGTTACAACCTCATGAGAGTAATTATTCCACCCACGACCTAGAGCTTGCAGTGGTTGTTTTGGCGCTAAAGTTATGGCATCATTACCTCATCATAGAACGCTTTTTGGTCTTCACATATCACACAATTTTGAGGTATATCTTCTCACAGTGGGACCTAAACATGCAGCAGCGAAGGTGGGTGGAGTTCCTCCAGTATTATGACTTCGATATTTCCTACACCTCAAGGAAGGGGAATGTAGTGGCCGATGCTTTGAGCAGGAGGTCACTGAAGGATGCGGTCCGAGAGTCGGCAGACGCCTAGAAGGTGATGGAGGAGTTGGCTGCCTTGCACCTGGGTGCGAGGACGGATGGTGTTAGATGTTTCCTGTATCAGATGAAAGTGCAGTATTCTCTATTGAAGAAAGTGGAGGAGTCTCAGTGGGGGGACCTAGAGTGTGAAGTGATGTGTGACCGAGTTGACTAGAGAAATGCTTCGGAAGGGTGGACGGAGGATGGTCAGAAACAGATGATTTTTCGGGGAAAGGTGTTTGTTCCAAAGGTGTTGCATGGAAAGGTTCTTAGTGAGTTCCACAACTCACCCCTAGAAGTGCACCTGGGAGTTTCCAAGATGTACCAGGGTCTAAAGAGTCAGTTTTGGTGGCCCGGATTAAAGAGAACATGGGCAGAGTTTGTGGCCAAGTGCCTGGTGTGACAGTAGGTGAAGGCTGAACACCGAGTTCCAAGAGGCCTGATACAGTCTCTACATGTTATCGACTAGATGTGGGAGTACATCTCAATGGATTTCAACATGGGACAACCCAGGGTTCAAGGGGGATGCGACACCATCTGGGTAGTAGTGGAACAGTTGATGAAATCGGCTCACTTTCTGGCGATTAAAGAGTCAAGTGCAGTGGATTCTTTAGCACGATGGTACTTGGATGAGGTGGTGTGGTTGCCTAGGGTTCCAAGTTCAATATTCTCGAATAGGGATGAACGGTTTACCTCATGAGTCTGGAGAGGATTTCAGCATGGTTTTGGCACCCAACTATGTCTTAGCACTGCTTTCCATCCGCAGACAGATGGATAGACTGAGCGCACCATCCATACCCTAGAGGATATGCTGCGGGCATGTGTTCTGGACTCAGGTGGATCATGGGTGCGACACTTGCCTCTGGTAGAGTTTTCCTACAATAATAGCTATCACTCGACCATTGTCATGGCCCCGTTTTAAGCCTTATACGGGAGGCCATACTGCTAACCTGTGAGTTGGACCGAAGTCGGAGAGGGTGGAATCCTTGGCCCAGAAGTGGTATAGAGCACGAAATAGAAGGTTTGGCTTATACGGGAATGAATGAAGGCGTACCAGGACCGACAATAGTTGTATGCTGACACTAGGAGAAGGCCCTTGGATTTTGAGTTTGGAGATCACGTGTTCTTGAAGGTCCCCCCTCGGTGTGGACAACAGAGGTTCGGCAAGGGGAGTAAGCTTTATCCCTGTTTCATCGGACCCTTCGAAATGTTACAGCGGGTCCGCGAAGTAGCTTATCAACTAGCGTTACCACTGCCGCTACTGAGGACACATGATGTCTTCCATGTGTCCCAGCTCCGTCGGTATCTGCACGACGATTCACGCGTCCTAAGCTGGGGAGAGATTGACGTCGAGGATGACGTGACCTTTGTGTAAAGACCAGTGATGATTGAGGATAACAAGGAGAATGTGCTTTGGGGGAGAACCATTCCCTTGGTTCGTGTGTTATGGAGACATGGTGGGCATGAGGAGAGTATGTGGGAGAGGGAAGCATAAATGTGTGCCTAGTACCCAGAGTTGTTTTGAGTATTGTGATGTTCTGTTTATACTTGTTGTAGTAGTGAATTTTAACTTTTTGGCTATGATATATGTGGTTTTCCTTCCCTCTCTGAATGTCTATGAAAATTCCTATCTCTGGTGAGGGGCGGATCTGACCCCTAAGCAAGATGAATTAAGGTGGATGCGATTAAACCCGTGCGGGCGAGTTAGTGCTGCCCAAAGTGGATAGTATCGTGACATGGGGGAAGATACTCTCCAACCCACATGACTGGGAAGTTTGACATGGTACGTTGCTTGGTTCTTAAGAGGGAGGTGTTTTTTGTTAACAATGGGGTTCGCTCCTAAGAGGTATCTTTTGAGGTGTTTTTTCATACCCTCTATTTCTTTCTGGTTATTTTGATTCTCAAAGATGGGAATAGTTTGAGAGGTATCTGATGTAATGGCCTGAGTTTTTGGGGGTCCATTACTTTGTAAAAATCCGATTCTGGCTGTTCCGAGTAGTCTGGGAAAGATATCAAGGCTTCTTGGTGATGTTTTGACCCCTAACGGTAGGCCTACCGGTAGCCTTAGCCTACTGGTAGTAGGCCCACCGGTAGCTCGGTATACCGATGGCTGTAGGCAACTGATAGCTCTCAGCTACCGGTCCCTGCAGCCTACTGGTAGCTCAGCTACCGGTCACTGTCCTCGACCAGTAGCTCTCGGCTACCTGTCTCTATTGCCTACCCCCATGGGTTTTCCTATAGCACCTCCTTTTTCTGTTATAAATCATAGTAACTCCCATAAACTTGAATTTAATTAAGAGGTACCCTGGTGTGTGCGTCAGTTTAAACCACCCCTAAATGCGGGGACCCTTTAATGATGTGTGGGGTAGCATGGTCAACCCACGACCCCGCTTCTTACGTGTTTTCGCATTCTTATCTCAACTGTCCCCGGTTATTATAAAATAAAGGGTTCTCCCTGAGTTTCTTTTTCTCGATCACCCTCCCATCGTTTCGTCTGCTCGTGCTTGAGTTCTCGAGGCCCCACCCCTGCAAATCGTGCATCCCCTGTTACTGGCGCATGAAGATAAACTTCGATCATTGATCAATCAAGTAGGGTTTCACCTTCGTCTCTCCTTTTTGTGTATCATGTTGGGAGGGTATGCTTTTTTTTCTATAGAATTGGATGAACCAATCTTTAATGAAGATAATAAATGGATTCTAAAGAATGATGGGGAGGTGTGTGATCGATGATGCTCTGATGAATGATTTCATAATTGTGTGGGCTTATTCCTACTAAAACTCAAGGTCGTTGGTGGTCTTTGTCTATGAACTAATGAACCCTTAACTCTGGTGATGTTTAAATGTCTTGTATTGTGATTGTGAACCTCTACAATGTAAATGAATTATGTTAATTACGTATATTCGGCTAAATAAATTGAATGCACTAGGATCAACCCTTTTTGTGATAACCCCAGCTAAAGCACACCGAAATTGAAATCATGGAGTGTGTTAAATCGTTTAAATCTGAAAATACCGGCATGGGCCTATTGGTGTTGGTGGTAGTGGTTTGGTTGTTTCCTTTCACGGGCGGATTGCTGGGTGATGTGGGTGGGGATGGTATCCCTTGTGGTTATTATTTTAGTTGTGAATTTAATTTTGGGTGGTTACTTTCATTATATCATGAATTGGGGTGGGATCATCAATTGATGAGAAACCATTTGCTTATGGAATTTGGGGGACACGGGGCAGTGTCTCGGGGTTTCCTTTGCTTCCATTACTTCGAAGGATCTCAATAGCCCTCTTTGGTTGCAGAAGGTGTATGCAGTGTCTTAGGGTTTTCCTTGGTTCCAGTACTTTGAGGGACCCCTTGTTCCTTTTGTTGTTGTGACTTTACAAGAGAACCGGGTGTGAACGTTTAAGTTGATGTTTGACTGTCCTCTTCCCTTGGATTGTGCGTATGCTTGCTAGTTGCCCAAGTAGGTCCAGAAACTTATTTAAACACTATTAATGAACATGTAAACAACGATGGGAAAGTGGGTTTTGGTTTGGTGTGAGTTGTGACTTGGACGTGGGTGTTGATTGTGTTCTTTAGGTTGGCAAGAAAAACCTAGATTTTGGTGAGTGTCTGTTACATATATATATACTTGTAGTTTTTTTGTTTCTTATTCGCGCCCCACCCAAGTTGAGAACATAGTGCTGAACACCCCCATTTCATGGGGGTGGTGTTTTTCTCAACACTTCTATTAGTGGATGGTTATTAGCTCTTTTCTGCTCCCTTTCCGGGATATCCCATGTATCTTCGTGCCGGATGTGATGGCCTGAAATCCATTATTAACCCAAGAACCTTCAGGCAGTGTAGTGTAGTGGTTGGCTCAGGTGTGTGTGGGTAAGTGGTTTCCCAAGTGTCTTCGGGATGAGGGCCAGGTGTCCTCAGTCATGGAAGTAGAGCTTCTAGCCCAGGTGTATTCGGGCGTGGTGGTGGTTGTTCTGGCCTAGGTGTTTGAAAGCATGGTTACATGTGACAGTTGTGGACCATGTGTTTTCGGGCGGGGTTTGGCAGTGGGACTACGTGATGATATGGTTCAGGTGTGTGCGGGCTGGTGTGGAAGTGAGACTGCGGTGAGAATGGCGGGATTGGTTCGATGCATAGGATGTCTTCAATAACTAGTGGGAAAGTGGCAAGGGGTACCCAAACATCGATGTGCTTTTATTATACATTCCTTTTTTTCATTATTTGGAGAGTGTGACCGGTGAGTAGGATGGATGAACTCCTTTATAGTGTTGGTTGTCTGCTTCTCATGGGACTTTAGTACGTCTCCCCACTTGTGCACGAGAGTCTTTGATTTTTCCATTCTGAGTATACTTGTATGCTCACCCTACATATATAAAACTGCTTTCAGGTTTCCAGGAAGACTTCAGGGATCACGCGGGACCATACAAGCATTGACTTTTAGGACAGTTACTGTTTTTTCTTTTCTTTTCATTGTATTCTTTTTACCTTTGGGGTTTTGTGACTTGTATATTTTACCTTTGAACATGCATGTGGAATGGTTTATATTTAGTTGTTTTTTACCTTTCGATTTGGTGTTGCGGGATTTACTATATTATCTACCGATCATAATTAAAGAAAAAGGGTAATGCCTTCTATTTAGTGTGTGATTTTATACCCATGGTGCTGGTCGCCACTCCGGGACCTATTAGAGGCGAGTTTTGGGGGTCATTATCTCTCTTTCAATTTAATGAAATAAGGTCATGTCAATCTACTGACCATTCCCTCCTTTTGGTGAAGGCGAGTCATGATAGAATGGTATCAGAGGATGATGGATAAAAGATAGGATGTAGTCTGGAGTTAGGCACAGTAAGGATAGCGTGGGATGGTAGGGAAACAGTGTTGGGTGACCGTGGAATGTGAATTAGGTCAGGGAAGTCCTGCTAGGTCACGGTATTTTGGGGCCCCCCGTGATCCGATGCAAGGACTCTGGACCTACCGAATGACCAAGTGTGGCCACACTGATTTCAGGGTAGATACCTTAGGAAAGGTTCATGCATCATAATGACTTGTGTTCTCATGTTTCATGTTTGGTTTGGGAATTGAAATCAATAAGATGTTTTAGAAATTTTAAGAGCAATATTCTGCAATACTTGGGCTTAGGCATTCCTTTTTTACCTTGCAGCTATGGCACCTGGGAGGTGACCACATGTGGTGTGGGTGATCGAGGGCTAGGAGACTACCTTGGACAATCATCAGAGAGCAGATCAAGAGGAGGAGGAAGACCAGTGGCAGAAAACACTTCGGGCCTTCCAGTGACAGACCATCGAGAAGTATGAGGGAAACACCTCTGACATGAAGACAGAGAGGTGGCTAGAAGAGATGGTGATAGCTTTCAGCCTAATTCGGGCCCCGACTGAGTACTGGGTTCCACTGGCCATCGGACAGATTTAGGGAGTGGTGCGTCAGTGCTGGATGCTTTACCTGGGGGAGAGGAGAGATGCTGAGGTGGCATGGGGTGATTTCGAGGAGTTACGGGCAGAATTCCTCTATTCTATGATGAAAGAGAGTATGAGGCAGGAGATAATCTCCCTCCAACATGGGAGTATGTCAGTAAGGGAGCTAAGAATGAAGTTCGAGGACCTCCTACATTTTTCTCAGGACCTCTTTCCAGATGTGGAGTCTCGAGAAAGACGTTTAGAGGAGGCGTTCCGACACTCCCTCCAGTATGCTGTTACCCCCATCACCATACCGACGTACTTGGAGGTCCAGAAGAAGGCCGAAGTGGTGGAGAGGATGCACACTCTAGGAGGTGTGTCATGAGATGGGATCCAGTAGGGATCATCTAAGGGTAAATCCATCAACACCAGGCCTCCAGCATCGGGACCCTCCAGGTTCCGACCAGCAGGGAGCAGACCGCAGCAGTTCCAGTTCTGGTTCCCCGGTCCTTGCCCTTTCCATCCGGGCCTAGGACCGAGGTGCTTTGTCTATGGGAGCCATGGAAATCTCAAAAAACATTTCCCAGACCGAGTAAAGTACGACGACGGTGGATAGGCCAAGCACCCGCCCTAGCAGTAGCTTCCAGCTAGGCCTTTCCAGCAACAACAATAGGGGCATCGAGCACCTACTCTTCTGAGGGCAGATGTTCCAGGAGGAGGCCGACTTCAGGGTGCTCCTCAGGGAACTCAGCCAGGGTGTGGTCTGGGAGGTGGAAGAAAGCCGAGGGGAAGAGGAGCTGGGCGTGGACAGTTGCACGCCGCAAAGGCAGCAGTTCCAGTAGGGCAGGTGGTCGTTCGAGGTTCGATCAGTTTGTTTAGCACCCTTGCATATACCTTGTTCGATACCAGAGCTTCGCACACCTTTGTTGCACCAAGTCTATCCCCTGACTTGGGTCTAGATCCCAAGAGACTTCCAGTTCCCTTGGTGCTAAGAACACCAGTCGGAGGTCGGAACGACTTGTTATTTGTTTTTCGTGGATGCAGACTGAGGATAGGGCCACATTAGTCGGTCAGGGATCTACTACTGCTACAGATATAGCCATATGGTGCCATCCTAGGCATCGACTGGCTATTCTCTATGTGTTCCGTCATCGACTGCTTCTAAGGAAGGGTTGTGTTCTCAGACTTGGGAGGCCAGTGTGTTACTTTCACTGGCGAGCGGAGCAGTCAGGAGGGTAGCAGGCGAGAGGAACCCCTCCTCTCCTTATTAGCCGAGCTGTTAGTTGAGTCTGTAGATGTTGAAATGGTGGAATTTCCAGGAATTGTCAGTGTGTTTATAGACGTATTTCCAGAGGATGTGAAGACTCTACCCCCTCGATGTGATATCGAGTTTGGGATAGACTTGTAGCCTAGTGCTCGTCCGATTTCGATGGCTCCTTTCTGGATGGCACCTTCGGAGCTATGGGAGTTCTGGATCCAGATTGACGATCTGATGAAGAGGGGATATATTCGACCAAGTGCGTCACCGTGTGGTGATACAGTCTTGTTCGCAAAGAAGGAAGTTTGTGGTCTCAAGTTGTGCATAGACTACAGGAGGCTGAATCAGGTGACGATCAAGAATCGCTACACTCTTCCGAGGATAGACGATCTTTTCGAGTAGCTGAAAGGCGCAGGATGGTTCTCGAAGATCGACCTGCGGTCTGGGTATCACCAGTTGATGGTGAAAGAGGGTGACATCTCAAAGACGGCCTTCAGGTGCAGATATGGACACTTCTATTTTTTAGTCATGCCTTTCGGTGTTACGAACTCCCCAGCAGTGTTCATGGGACTTATGAACTCCAAATTCTGGGAGTACCTGGATCAGTTTGTAGTTGGGTTCATCGATGATATCCTGATCTATTTCAGATCAGTGGAGGAACACATGGAGCACCTGAGGTTGGATTTGGGGGGTCCTCCGATAGCCCCAGCTCTATGGGATGTTGTCAAAATGCAAGTTCTAGACATGAGAAGTGCACTTCCATGGGAACGTAGTGTCAGAGCAGGGGGTAGCGGTGTACCCATCCAAGGTTGAGGTGGTTATTTCTTGGGTAGCACCCAAGAATGTGGAAGAGGATCACAGTTTTCTCAGGATGGCGGGTTACTATCGGAGGTTCGTACCCAATTTCTCCTGAGTTAAAGCCCCTTTGACAGTCTTGACCAAGAAGGACCAGGTTTTCGTGTTGAGTGAGCAGTGCGAGAAAGCCTTCATCTATCTGAAGGATAAGTTAGTTAGTGCCCCAATACTGAAACTACCAGAAGAAAGGGAGGTGTATGAGGTGTTCTGTGATGCTTCAGGGCAAGGCCTCAAATGTTTGTTGATGCAACAACAAGGAGTGATCTCTTAGGGGACTAGGAAGTTAAGTCCTCATGAGCATAATTATACCACCCACGACCTAGATCTTGCATCAGTTGTTTTTGCGCTAAAGTTATGGCGACATTACCTCATAGGATAACACTTTGTGGTCTTCACAGATCACAAAAGTTTGAGGTATATCTTCTCCCAGCAGGACCTAAACATGCGGCAGCGAAGGTGGGTGGAGTTCCTTCAGGATTACAACTTTGATATTTCCAACACTTTAGGGAAGGGGAATATAGTGGCCAATGATTTAAGCAGGAGGTCATAAAAGGATGCGATATGAGGGTCAGAAGATGCCTGGAAGGCGATGGAGGAGTTGGCTGCCTTACACCTAGATGCAAGGATGGATGGCTGTAGAGGTTGCCTATATCAGATGATAGTGAAATATTCTTTTTTGCACCAAGTGGAGGAGTCTCAGTGGGGAGACTCAGAGTGCGAAGTGATGCATGACCGAGATGACTAGAGCAATGCTTCGAAAGGGTGGACGAATGATGGTCAAAATAGGATGCTTTATTGAGGAAAGGTGTTTGTTCTAGAGGCGATGCAAGGAATGGTTTTTAGTGAGTTCCACAACTCACCCATAGCAGTGCACCCGGGAGTTTCCAAGATGTACTATGGTATGAAGAGAAAGTTTTGGTGGCCCAGAGTAAAGATAATAGTGGCAGAGTTTGTGGCCAAGTTCCTAGTGTGTTAGCAGGTGAAGGCTGAACACTGAGTTCCAGGCGGCATGCTACAGTCTCTAGATGTTCTCGTGTGGAATTGGGATGATATCTCAACGGATTTCATCATGAGACTACCCAGGGTTCAAGGGGATGCGACGCCATCTGGGTAGTTGTGGACCGGTTGGTGACATCGACTCACTTTCTGGAGATTAAGGAGTCAAGTTCAGTGGATGATTTAGCCCGAAGGTACGTGGATGAGGTGGTGCGGTTGCATGGGGTTCCGAGGTCTATAGTCTCGGATAGGGATGCACGGTTTACCTCACGAGTCTGGAGAGGATTTCAGCATGCTTTTCACACCCAGCTATGTCTTAACACTGCTTTCCAACCCCATACAGATGGACAGACTGAGCACACCATCCATACACTAGAGGATATGTTGCAGTCATGTGTTCTGGACTCAGGAGGATCATGGGTGCGACACTTGCCTCAAGTAGATTTTTCCTACAATAATAGCTATCACTCTACCATTGGTATGACCCCGTTTGAAGAAATTTATGTGAGGCCATGCCGCTCACCTATGTGTTGGACCGAAGTCAGAGAGGCGGGCATCCATGGCCCGAAAGTGGTGCAGAGCACGACAGAAAAGGTTCAGCTTATACGGGAAATAATGAAGGTGGCCCAGGACCGATAGATGTCGTATGCTGACACAAGGAGAAGGCCCTTTGAATTTGAGGTTGGAGATCACGTGTTCTTGAAGGTCTCCCCTCAGCGTGGACAACGGAGGTTCGACAAGGGGAATAAGCTTTCTCCCAGGTTCATCGGACCCTTCTAAGTGTTTGCGGCGGGTCAGCAAAGTGTCTTATCATCTAGCGTTACCACCGCCGCTACTGAGAATACATGACGTCTTCCATGTGTCCCAGCTCCTTCGGTATCTGCATGATGATTCACATGTCCTCGGCTGGGGAGAGCTGGACTTCGAGTACGATGCAACCTTTGTGGAAAGACTAGTAATGATCAAGGATCACAAGGAGAAGGTGCTTCGTGGGCGAACCATTCCCTTGGATCGTGTGTTATAGAGACATGGTGGGCTTGAGGAGAGTACATGGGAGAGGGAAGCACAGATGTGTGCCCAGTACCCAGAGTTGTTCTGAGTTTTGTATTGTTCTATTTATACTTGTTGTAGTGGAGCATTTTACCTTGTTGGATATGAAATATGCGGTTTTTATTCCCTCTCTAAATGTGTGTTAAAAGTCCTGGCTATGGGGACGAGAGGATCTGACCCCTAATCATGATTAATTAAGGTGGATGTGATTAAACCCATTTGGGTGAGTCATTGCTTCCCAAAGAGGATAGTATCATGACATGGGAGAAGAGACTCCCGATCCCACATGACTGGGTAGTTTGACATGGTATGTTTCTTTTTTCTTAAGAGGGAGGTGTTTTTAGTTAACATCAGGGTTCGCTCCTAAGAGGTATCTTTTGATGTGGTTGTTGTGACCCTCCTTTTCATTCTAGTTGTTTTGATTGTCGAGAATGAGAATAAATTGAGAGGTATATGATGTAATGGACCAGGTTTTTGGGGGTCCATTACTTTGTAAAAACCTGATGTTGGGTGTTCCAGGTAGTCTGGGAAAGCTATCAAGGGATTTTGAGGAAGTTTTGACCCATAACGGTAGGCCTATCGGTAGCTCTCGGCTACCGGTCGCTGCAGACAACAGGTAGCTCGGCTATCAGTTGATGTCAGCCACCGGTAGCTCTCGCCTACCGGTGGTTGCAGCCTACCCGTTACTCGGATACCGGTCTCTGTCAGCCACCAGTAGCTCTCAGCTACCGGTGGTTCTTGCCTACCCCCACGGGATTTCCAGTAGCACCTCCTTTTTACAGTTTTAAAGCCCAGAAACTCCCATAAATAGCATTTAATTAAGAGGTACACTGGTGCGTGCATTGGTTTAAACGACCCCTAAGGGCGGGGACCCTTTGACAATGTGTGGGGCTGCATGGTCAACCCACGACCCCACTCCTTATGCAGTTTTGCGTTCTTATCTCAACAGTCCCCGGTCCTTAAAAACTAAAAGGTTATCCCTGGGTTTCTTTTTCTCAATCACCCCCATTGTTTCGTCTGCTCTCGCTTGAGTTCCCAAGGCCCCACCCCTGCCAATCGCGCATCCCCTGTTACTGGAGCGTAATGATAAACTTCGATCGTTGATCAATCAAGTTGGTTTTCACCTTCATCTCTACTTTCTGTGTATCATGCGAGGTGGGTATGCTTTTGTTTCTGTAGAATTGGATGAGCCAAACGTTAATAATGATATTAAACAGATTCTATAGAATGAAGGGGAGAAGTGTGATCGATGATGCTCTGATTAATGATTTTTGAATTGTGCGGGCTTACACCTACAGAAAATCAAGGCCATTGGTGGTCTTTGTATGTACACTAATGAATCCTTACCTATGGTGATGTTTAAATGGATTGTATCATCATTGTGAACCTCTGTTGTGTAAATTAATTTGGTTAATTATGTATATTCGGCTAAATAAATTGAAAGCACTAGGATCAACCCCTTCTATGATAACCCCGGCTAATGCACACCGAAATTGAAATCATGGAGTGTGTTAAATCTTTTCAATCTGAAAATACCGGCATGGGCCTGTTTCTCTTGGTGGTAGTGGTTTGGTTGTTTCCGTCCATGGGCCGATTGTAGGGTGATGTGGGTGGGGATGGGATCCCCGGTGGTTATGCTTTCAATTGTGAATTTAAGGTCGGGTGGTTACTTTGATTATATCATGAATTGGGGTGGGATCCTCGGTTGATGAGAAACCATTTTCTCTTGGAATTTGGGGGACATGTGGCAGTGTCTCGGGGTTTCTTTTGCTTCCATTACTTTGAGGGATCTCACTAGCCCCATTTGGTTGTAGAAGGTGTAGGTAGTGTCTCGGGGTTTTCCAGGGTTCCATTACATTGAGGGACCCCTTATTCCTTTTTTTTGTTACTTTACAAGAGAACCGGGTGTGAATGTTTAAGATGATGTTTTACAGTGCTCTTGCCTTGGCTTGTGCTTATGATTTCTAGATTCCCAAGTAGATTCATAAACTTCTTTAAAAATTATTACTGAACATGTAAACAAGGATGGGACAAATGGGTTTTGGTTTGGTGTGAGTTGTGACTTGGACGTGGGTGATGAATGTGTTCTTTAGGCTGGAAAGAAAAAACCAAGATTAGGGTGAGTGCTTGTTACCTATACATATACTTGTAGTTTTGGTGTTTCTTATTCACGCCCCACCCAAGTTGAGCACTTAGTGCAGAACACCCCCATTTCATGGGGTAGGGTGTTTTTTTCCAACACTTCTATTAGTGGCTCGTTAATAGCTTCTTTCTACTCCATTTCCCGGATAACCCAAGTATCTTCGGGCAGGCTATGATAGACTGAAGTCCATTATTATCCCAAGAACCTTCGGGTAGGGTAGTGTGGTGGTTGGCCCAGGTGTGTGCGGGTAGGGGGTTTCTCATGTGTCTTTGGGATGAGGCCCATGTGTCTTCGGGCGTGGCAGTAGATCTTCTAGCCCAGGTGTCTTCTGGCGTGGCTGTGGTTTTTCTGGACTAGGTGTTTGCAGGCATGGTTACGTGTGACAGTTGTGGCCTAGCTGTTTGCAGGCGAGGTTTGGTAGTGGGACTGCGTGAGGATATGGCCTAGGTGTGTGCGGGCGGGTGTGGCAGTGGGACTGTGGTGAGAATGGTGGGATTGGTTCGATGCGTAGGATGACTTCAATAAAAAGTGGGAAAGTGGAACGGGGTACCCAAACAATGATGTTCATTTATTATATATTACTTTTTTGCATTATTTGGTGAGTTTGGAAGGTGAGTGGGAAGGATGAACTCTTCGATAGTGTTGGTTTTCTTCTTCTCATGGGACATTTGTATGTCTCCCCACTTGTGCATGAGAGTCTTTGGTTTTTCCCTACTGAGTATACTTGTATGCTCACCCTACGTATATAAAACTGCTATCAGGTTTCCAGGAGGACTTTGAGGATCGCACAGAACCTTACTAGCGTGGACTTTTGGGACAGTTTCTGTTGGTGCTTTTCTTTTCTTGGAATTCTTTTTTACCTTTGGGGTTTTGTGACTTGTATCTTTTACCTTTGAACATGCATGTGGGAATGGATTATCTTTAGTCGTTTTTTCACATTCGATTTGGTGTTGTGGGATTTACTATCTTATCTCCTGATCCTAATTAGTGAAAAAGGGTAATGCCTTCCATTTAGTGTGTGATTTTATACCCTTGGTGTTGGCCGCCACTCCGGGACCTATTTGAGGCGGGTTTTGGGAGTCATTATCTCTCCTTCAATTTAAATAAAGAAGGGCCTGGAAATCTGCTGACCTTTCCCTCCTTTTGGTGATGGCGGGTCGTGACAACCTCATTTGGAATTAAGATGTATTTTCTATTTTTAAATATCTATCATCGAGGACACATTTAACATTTAATTACATATATATATATATATATATATATATTTAAAATTTTAAAATTAGAATTTGAAAACATAATTTAAATGAAAATATATATAAATGTACAAGTATCAATTATCAATTATATTTTAAAATTGCATATTATATTTTTAAGTATAATCAATTATATAAATATGAAATTGTATTTAAAAACAAATATTTGTTATTATTTAATTAAAAATATATTTTTAAACACAAATATTAAAAAAATAGTTTTCATTATATTTATAAAAAAAATTGTTGATTATCAATTAGATTTATCATTATATTTTATTAATAATATTTTAAAAACTAAGTTATTTTTAATGTAACAGTATTTCAGGGTGTGATGCATGATACCCTATTAGGCCATTAGGTCATCTCATGTAAAGGGACTTTAGTCCATAATAAGTTAGTCCTTTGGTCCATCTTGGGCATGGGATTTCAAGCCACTCAACAACAAATAATATGACTTTCTAGTTTTTATTGTTCCTTGTAAATATGTATGTTTCTTAACCCATTAGGGTGCTTTGGTGTTTCTCTATTTTCCATATATAAAACCAACATCCTAACAAAGAAATTATTTTATTATCAATTATATAAAAAATATTAGTATTTATATTTTTAAAAATAATAATAATTACAAAATGTATAGTTATATATATATATATTATAATAAATATATTATAATTTTTAGTTGGATATTAATTATGTTTATACAATTAATCATATTTAAAAATTTAATATATATATTTATATAATTTTTTTAAGTATATTTAAAATGTAATCATTTTTATATGAAATAATATCAATAATTAAATCACTTTATATAAATAAATATTTTATGATTTATTATGTATATAAAAATATAATTATATATACATACACATATTACTAATTATATTTAAATGGTATTAATTATTTAATATTTTTTAAATTTTTATTAAAAATATTTTAAATAATAATTTTTGTATATATTCAAAGTATCAATATAATATTTTATGACTATTTAACTTATAAAATGTCATTAATTACATAAATGTGATAGTCAAATAGCATATATATATATTTATATTATAATGATTACATATATAAAATAAATTATTAAATTTAATTAATAAAACATACGTTATTTCACTATTATAATGAATCTTTTGTGTGTGTGTGTGTGTCTTTGTGTATAATAAAAATATTAATAAATAATAATTTTTTTTAATATAATCTCTTATACTAATATATATTACATAATAATTTTATAAATAAAATCACATATATATATATATATTACTAGTGGTTTTAGTATTATTTTTTTCATTCACAAAAAACCAAACTCTTATGAAGATATATACACATAGACATATAAACTTACATACATAAGTATTAACAATATATATTCCTCACCTTTGATTTTGTTCGGTAAATGAATTATAAATTATATATGTACTCCTTATAAAGCTATATTTTTATCTCCGTTAAAAATATGTTTATAATTGAAAACATTTAAAGGTCATTATTAGTGTCGATAAAGGATAACACATTTTTTTATTAAAATATATAGTATCAGTCTCTATTGGGGACGCCCAAATTATCACCAAGATGATTCTATTGAACACGAGAGTGTTGTTCATGTCCCAATGGTTGTAAATGCAGTCAATTCCCCATTCAAGAATTATTAAATTCCATATATGTGGTAAAACACTCATAGAGTATCAATTATCAAAACAAAACAAATGAAGAAAAAACACTCTTTTTATTCCCTTCTACATAATATTTCATAATTGGGGTTTCCATGAATGCAATCAATACCATTTCTTTCAAATCAAAAATTTATATGAAAATCATCCATTTTACCATTGAACATTAAATCCTCTTATTAAATGTGAAAGAATAAAAAGCTAATGTTCATGGAGGATGGATGTGGTGAAACCCATGGGAATCATCATTTTATTTGATCTTTCATCCATAAGGTAGATATATAGTACTTGTGTAGAAGATGAGATTATTATTCTATCAACATTTAAATTATATGATATCATCTTCCTTATTCTCTTCATGCCATGAGGGGTGGATCACCACTAGAATATTCTATAAACATTGAAAGATGTGATATGGTAGGCAATAGAATAGTGTGCATAGTGGTCCACAAGGATAAATGTTTCCTCCAAGGAAGATTCCATTTCATATTTTGATATGCTAAGATAGTAAACCATGAAAAGATAGAGGATATTATATATAACACATAAATTTTTTTAAAGAATTATCTATCTCATTATAAGTACTAAATTACATCATAATAGATTCACAAATATCCTTAATTCTTTGACCAACTATCATAATTTACATTGAGCTTCAATATAGAACTATGAGATCTCTAAATTAACCATTAACCAATGGTAAGAATACCTTATTTATCTATCCAGTCAACTGGTTGAGGTATTAGTTTTGTTATAGAAGGTTATAAATCTATACGATTTGGAAGGGTAGTAACCTTAGTGATGAGTGAACTCAGTTTCACATTAATGTATACAATTAGGAAACACGTACTATTGTTTCTAATATTTTCCATGGTAACCTGGGATGTCTATAATCTTTAGTCTTGGTCTATGATGCTTGACTTATCTTCTAATTCCATGTATTAAATCCAATAAAACCTCATGTTGAAGTATTTTAACATAGAAACATCCCTAACCTCAATACCCATGAAACACCTAACGATATTCCTGATGAGACTATTCTTGCCCTATTTAAAGGAGAGATGTAATATTGTATCCACTATATAATTTTAATAATATAATCCTTTTTAGGATTAGTGGATTCCATTAAATATCAAATCACTATTATTAGTAATTGCAAGGATTCTAATGAATCATACGAAGACAATATATATATAAAAAACACCTTTACACTTGAGTGGGCTTACACATTAATCTACCTCCTATTGTGAATGGATAATATTTAGAAAATATAACACATTGAATTATCGTAAGCCTATAACTATAAAAAATAACTGATGAAGTTCCTTAGTAAATCAAATACTATTAAAGAGAGTCTTATGTTCACTATCATGAGACACATTTATATATCTAGGATGATTAACAGTTATCTAAGTGAATAATTTTTATTTCTAGAAACCTATATACAGAAAGAGATTCTATGTCAAATTTTCTTGACAGAAGAGGATATTACATACACCCATATTCCATTAATAATGATACTAATGGAGATAAAGGTTCAATTTTTTGTAATTGCATATATGGGATGCATTACCTTTCTAAATCATTAAAGAATAATTAATAATGCCTTACTTTTATTTCATCAACCTCACTAAAATAAATTTCCATTCAATTAATTACCATAAATGCTTCTCATGGACGATGTTCATATTCACCTTAACTCTTATCAAAATGATTCATGCCTATCCAATGTGTTTTTACACCAAGGAATAGTTTTCTTATTTGTATTCCCTATCCAGCAGCAAGTACAAGATGAATACAATCATAGTGTTTTCAATTTCCTAGATCACTACATTTGGTTCATTGTGGATAAAAATAAAATGCATTGCAATGGAAGATAAAATTATACAGAATGCAGTGGACATTCATCTGAAAGAGAGGAATCATATTTTCATATTAATGATTCATGATATAATTTTTTTACAAAATCCTAGATACATGATTTATTTTAATTCAACTATAAAAAATGGAACCTCGTTGTATTTTTTTTGTGATATTAATTATAGATATACAAATGTATTCTTCAATATGATTTGAATTCCATCCCATGAATTAATTTGGGATGTAAAAATTACATTTATGTTGATTTATGTACTATCTACTCCATCTACTATACTCATCAAAACTCTTTTAGAGACCACAAGTTTATTAATATAATGAATTTATAATCATTACATTAATGAAATAATGGAAAACATATATGAAAATTGTTTATCCTCTGAATGTGTAAACATTTCCCCTAAAAACACAATGGTTATTACTTCTACAAATAGAATATTGAAACATTATGAAAATTATTTTATATGGGGGATTACCTTTCTTAATATCATGTAATAGGTAGATGAAACATATGTCTTCCCTTGAGAGATATTGCGAACTAGTGAGACACATAAAATTTGATGAGATTGTCAAAAATGAACTCTTAAAAGTTAAAACCAGTAATTATCCGAATATATTACTTCCATTCAAACATGTAATAAGCCTAATCAATGTATACTTTTATTATTTTATTACCATAAGTTCATTTTGTATTATAAAAACACTGATTCAATATTTTTAGGCCATGTTACTCTTTATTGTAAGTCACACATTCCACCTCAATAAGAAAATATCTTGACTTAGGAATTCTTCCTCATATATAGGATCCTCTCCATGGAGTTAATATTATTATAATTTTCCATTTTTGGTGATTGTGGTATAATCCAAATTGAAATTATGTAAACCACAGTGATAAAATTTTCATTTCTCATTCATCGAGTACCAAATTGCATCATACTATACACATGTAATTACAAAAATGATTCTATTTTATGAAAGAACAATAATTAGTATATGTACAATACATGTTAACAATATCTATAATTTATGGTTAAAAATTAATTATTTTATTCCCTTAAATATTTCTCCCATCATTGAACATGCGACATGTCCTTAAAAACCTTGAGTGGTACCCTACAAATAACATTCAATTTCATAGAACATTACACCAACATAACCCAGATTTTCGTTTTACGCCTCAATAAATGAACATAGTAACAAATATTAATATCACAAGGGTGTTTTTAACCAATTTCATCATGGATATAAACTATATAAACAAAACATCAAACTAAGTGTGCTTTAGTTCCCTTATATAGTTTATAAAGGAAGCATTCTTGAGGAAAATATCAATATCATTCTCTTAGTTTCGTTACAATAAAAGAATACATATTTCATATAAATTAACTCTCATAAAAATCCTATAATAATTTTAATTTTTTATAACTCAATAATTGATAATTTAATCACGTTCTTTGAAAAAGAAAAGAAAAAGATTAATATTTATACCTGACCATTATTATAATTTTTTTCAGAAAATATAATATTATTTAAATCCCATATTTTTTTTATTAAATCTCTTATAGATTGAAAATAAATAAAACACAATAAGAGATATATCCTATAATGCTTCAAATTATAGATCACTATCTGAAAGAAGTTAAACTATGAGTGTATTCTATGATAATTTAATCTATGAGTATCTACCTCAAGATAATAAACCATGAAAATATTCTACATGATTTTATATTGTTAATTCCACAAAAAAATATTAAATTGAGATTATAATTCAAAAGACATTGTAATATGATTGTCATCCTCATGACATAAAACCATGATCATCCTCCTGAATAAATTGAATTTTTAGAATCATATAATATAACTAGAAAATGTAGTATTAACCATTTTATATTAAGTACGAAAGTCCAAATTTATAATAAATAAGTATATATTCCTTTTATTTTCAAATAATATTGTTAAAAATATAACTCTTTTTATTTATCAAATTTTTTTACATTTTAATTTTAAAATTAAATTAATAATAAAATTATATATAGATGAAATCATAGAGTATTTTATAGATATAAATTTATTTTATATGTGATTCATAGACTCATTTGCTTATTTGATATCTCATTATCTTTATTCTTCCTTGTATATTTCCAAATGGTATCAAATTGTCACATAATGAAGTGAATAGAGGTATCAGATAGAAATATCATAAAAACTATAACTTTTTTTAATCACTTCCAGATTCTTCCGATTTTCGATTTCTCTATAAACTAATACAACTTTTACTTTAAAACATGATCATTTTTTTATAAATTATCCCATTTTTTAGATTTATTTTGATTTTTACATTTCCTTAATTTAAATAATTATTGAAATTTATAAGAATATATTTTTAATATAATCTATATAACAACGATCCTTCTTCATAATCCTTATTAAAACATATTCCGCCCTAGATTCAAGATCATTTATCATATTGATATTTTCCAATGTCACATAAATTTTAACAATAATTACTCTTTCTTATCAGTTTTATTTAATCATGAATTCATCTTACTATATAAAATAAATATATTTAGTTTATTTTTATTCGGTAAATTCGATGTAATCTTGAATTATACATCTAAATTTATTTGTTATTTTTTATGTATTAACACCGTTTTTTACTACTTTCTATTCCACCTTTAACGTATCCTCTATATCTTTATAATAATATTCTATATAAAGATATATTTATATATATATAACAGTAATAATTAGATTATCATTTCAATATTCAATCTCTATATATTTATATTTAGTATAAAAATATTCTTCATTGAATAAAAAGCTTTTATTGCAATTTCTTTTTACCTCTAGAGGTCCAACTTATTAAAATGAATTTTTGGTGATTTTTTTCATTGTTAGACTCATTAATGAATTTCTATAGACAAATAGTATTATAGTTTATAATTTATCTAAATCTGTAATAAGAATTTTTAACATAAAGTCACTATTTTCCTCTATTTTATTGTTATAAAATGTACTCTATAATATCATTTACTCCATCATCTTTAGGATCATATTAATGTGAATGCATATCTACGAATTTGAATTCCATCTTATGGGATGTATTTTCATCCTCTGTGGAATCATATTCTATACATATCACATAAAATATAATATTACATTAGATACAATCAAGTGGTACTACTTTGAAATTGCTTTATTATGTTTTTAAAACAATTATTATAATTTATATTGCGAGAAGTATACAGATTACTTTGATATTTCTGTTATATTTAAAAATAATTATTTTTCCTAAAATGATTTCATTTATTATAATTACGAGATAGAATATTGTATCAACCATATCCAGAAGAATAATTATTAAATCAATAAATTTTATTCCCAGTAATTATGAAATTTCTTTTGTGATCTTTGTTTAGACTTCATTGATATTGAAATAATTCTCCAACATTTAATTGGTTACTTCATATATCAGCACCTTGGTATACATGATATCCAATAGTTCCCCCATTAATGAATATATATGATTTGAATATTAATTGATATTATTTTAATATTTATTTTTAATATATCCTAAAATTATAACAATTATTAATATTCTATGTATGATAACATCATATACATATATATCATGAGAAAAAAATTTGTGTAGAGTATGTATTTTGTAGTTGTCAACTTCATAAATAAATGATAAGTATGCCATTACTACAAGAGTCTTAATTCCTAGATAAATAATTTTGGATAAATCTATAATACTGATGAACTAAGGTTGTAATACTAGATTGTAAAAAAATGTAAATATTTTGATTTGGGGTGAAAAATGGAATACGAAATTTAATTTTTTTACATTTTTTTATATTATATATTGGATAAGAGGATGTTCTTCCATTAGAAATAATTCTAGATGAATTTATATAATTAATATCCAAAATAGTTATCCTGCTAATTTACATAAATTACATTTAATGTGTATACTTTACTACATATAATGAATTTAAATTCAATATATGGGAGTTAATTTACAATTACAAAATTTATTGTGTAATAAAAAGTAATTGAACGAAAATAATAATTATTATTGTACATTGAATTAAAATGAGATTAATAAATATTCTACAAATTATATACTCCTTGAGAAGTGTAGTTAAAAAAACACATTTTTATATTTAATTGGATATTGAAACCTTTTTCGATTTACCTTTGTATCTGAGGAACAAACCTAATCATCATTCCATATGGTTATGTTGATGAACAAATAAAATATGCTTTTTAAGGAGGCATTAATTTTATATTACCATTCTTATATATTGTGAAATTAAAAATAATATATTGTAAAATAATATAGTATAAAATATTGAAATTATGAAATTTTAAAAAAGTATCTTGCAGAACCATATTTTCTAATTGATGTTTCCAATTATTCAATTATAGAACACTCAAGAAGAATTAAATAATTCCATATTTATCATTTCTATATCATTCATTCTTTATGAAGTTTTATAATTACTTTGATTGTCAAGGTTGAATTATTTCTGTTTTTAAGTTTAGGGGTTTCTGTTTTGTTTAATTATTTTTATTATGAACGGATTCTATAATATGAAATTAAAATTATTGTTCAATACTGGTTTCCCACTCACAATTTTTTTTATTATTTTGGTAGTATGATAACTTCAAAAATATTTACTAAATTAATATTTACAATTCGTTCCATTTAATTATGTTATAATGAATAAATATATTATTTTATATCCTCTATTTTGTCTTATATTATAGAAAATATATTCATTAATGCTTTAATGGATTTCAAAACATTGTATTCAATACAACGTTTTCTAAATTTTTTTATTTTCATCAGCATACCCATTAATGTTTACCATGTTCACTATTAAGGTTTTCTCATGATATGACATTGAGTACATTATACTATTCATTCGACCATAAAAAATAATAATATCATGTTAATAGGAATGCGTTCGATCTCACATTGTTATTTACTAAGATTCAAGTAATTTTTTTATCACTATCACAATTAATGGGGTTTTATCACCTTATTTAAATAATATTTAAACTAAAACAAATTTTATTTCAATTTTAGAAAAATATTACAATAAAAAAACAAAAATAAATAAATAAATAAATGTATATGATGTTGTGTAGAAAAAAATCAATATCGTAATGTAATGGTGAAGCAAAAAACCATAAAAAAGAGAATCATGGTGTATTGAGTGACATGCTTTGATTATCTATTAGATTATCTATAAAATTAATATCACTCATGAAACTATGTCAAAAGTAATTTCATGATGTTGTATTCTTATATAATTTATTCAATTATTTATTACATTCCCAAAATAAATAAAATGAAAATAATAAATTAAAAATAAAATAATTAAATTTAAAAAATTGTTTTATTTCTAAAAAAAGATATCATATCATGGATCTCATAATTTCTTCATTTTGAATAGATTCAATTAACATGTCATAGAAGATAATTTAAATCAAACATAATTAACAAAAAATAAAAAACATAAATTTATTAAGAAATCTACAAAATCTCCAACTCTATAGAGAACTCAATAAATTTAATTATCCTTTCCTATGTAGTTAATGAGATATATAAGAAAAATAAAAAAGATGAGTTTTATAAAATAATTAATAAAATCCATATTTTTATTAAAAACATTATATGATGTTTATAATATATACAAATCAATAGAAAAAAATAAAAATTAATATGTTTTTTAGTGGGGTTTCTATCTCAGCTATTTTATTCCCCTTCTCATGTTACGAATTTTGATCATAAACTAATACCTGATCCACTATTTCATAAATAACTTTTACTACATAGATAATATTACTCTCTAATGTTATTAATTTATTTTAAGTAGGTAATGTAAATATAGTATCATTCAAAACTAGTGATATTTCATAAAACAAATTAAGTATGAATAAATATAAATTTATTTAGTTGTTATTTATTCTAATTATCAACATCATAAAATGTAATAATGGGTACTCATTGTGTATCCATCCTGATAAGATGTTTCATTTTAGTCACATTTTTTATCATTTAAAAAAATTCCATTTGTATGAATCTTATTTTAAACTTCTTATTATCATAATATTTATTCATTTCCTTTTACACCATTGACATCAATGAAATATATATAGTAAAAACTGTTTTCCCTACACATAAATATTCAAATTATTTTGGCTATTATATATATGTTATTTTGATAGAACAATCTTAATATTTTATGGATGATCCAACCCATGGGATTGTTTCTTCAGATTCATTTTGACATTAACAACACTCTCTCTATGTTTTTCCAATAGCTATCACTAAATTAACATTAATATTTCCATGAATAAAAATAATAAATTTATGTATTCCTTATAAAAATGTATTCTTGATTCACTATTATTTACATTCATATTTAATTTAATAATAAAATTCACAATATGAGTAATTTTAAAAAATTTCTATAAAAACTATAAAAATATCCCTTCTATGTTGGGACCAAATAAATTTAAATAGCCATTGAATGTTATTTAATGTGATGTATTAAGTTTTCGTGATTTTTAATTTATGACTCAGATTAGATTTTTATATATAATAATATTCTTTGTGCATATACATCACCCAATCAAAATTTCTTGTATAGTAGGATTTTTAATAAAATTCTTTTGTTAAATATAAAGATTCTCACTCTCTTTGGCCTAAACACTACCCTATAGTTGATAAAATGAATAAGAGGTCTCTGAGTATGTCAAATTGGAATCGCATGTATCTTCTCTCATTCATATAGTGATCACTGATCCCTAGAGTGTAATACCCTAGAAATTCATAGTGATCATTTGAAACCCCTTATTCTAATAATCCCATGATTCGTGCATCAAATTATTTGAATTCTCTAATACAATTGTTTTCATTTGTTATTTTTATTTTTTATAAAAACATGTATATTTATCTTATAAAAAAATTAAATAATTAATTTCAACTCATAAGAGTTTTTATATATTAATAATAACATCTTTTACCTGAATAAATATCCATTACAATGTGGAAAATTGTTATTAAGGGAAAAATGGATTCCATAGAAGCCCCATATTAAAAATATATATAGGATTTATCTCAAACAGACTAGTGTGTCATTCCCTTATAAAAGGATATAACAACATAAAATTACCAGTGAAATTATTTTGAGAATATATTTAAACTACTATTACACTATCAAATATATATTATCATATAAAATTTATTAATATCAACCAAAAACAATTTCATATAATTAATTTATTTCATATTTTTAAATTTATAGTTTTTCCATCATATCATAAATTTTCAGTATTTCCAACTTAATTTCTACTCAATTTAAAATTTATTTCCTTATAACATTACTATTCTTAGCATAAATAATAAAACATGTATATAATTCCATAATCTCTCTAAAAATTATTTTTATCAGTTTAAAGTAATTATTTTAATCCATTTATATAATCACAAAATATTAACCAATTGAAATGTACTTTTGGTAAGTTAATCCAAACAATGAACCCATCCAAACAAAATGTTTCTCTAATACAATATCTTTTGATATAATTCCCTTACTAAAAAAATTCATGTTTCCTAGATGGAGTGACTAATATATACATTAGGTATTTATTTATAATAAATGAATAGGAAATGGCCTTCAATTTTTATTTACCCATGTCTGGAAAATGAGAAGCCTTCTAATGGGATCTTATAAAATAATAAACCAAAATACCCAATTCATTCGTCAGTTCCCTAATTAAAGAAACTTCAAAAATTAAATAAAAGAAAAAGACACATATAAAAAAACATTATTGACCCTCTATGAACTAGAATGATTACTAACTATACCTATAAAGAATCAATGAATAGATGATCAAATACTTTAAAATGGTTCTGTGAAATAAAATGAAACTATTATGATTATGAAAATTTGAAAAGATATGATGAGGATTATCAAACTAGAAATTAGGCTCCACTTATTATAATATTATTCATTAACAAAAAATAAATTTATATTACACCATATGAACTATTATATAATATAATGATGTGATGGTGAAATATTTATGTTAGAGATGTATTCTAGAATAAACAATATGTTGTTCCTTGTGCTCGATCATTAAATAATGTTATAGATACAATAGTTACATATAATCTTCATACAAATAGATAATTCATCTTAATTGTGACTTTGATTCATTCTATATATATGCAATAAATAAATTGAATATAATTTGTTTTACTCTTGTTGTTTGGCATTATATCATTCAAAATATCGAGTGAAAATATAATCAAGGGATATCATCTTACTAATAAGTACCATGTATGTTGTTATTTGTTTAATTATGTCATTTTTCAATAACAAATATATTTACCAAAACTATAATTTATTTATCCCTTTTGGTTTTGAAAATAAAAATTGATTTTATTTAAATTCACTATTATCTTCATATTAACAATGAAAAAATCTTACTTTTTTGAATAAGGAGATTTTAAAACACATATATGAAGTAAATTTTTGTTGGTAAAACGTAAAATATGATATTCTCCATTGTTTAAAATATTTTTATTAATTTGGATCCTTAAATAAGTTTCATTTTTCATGAAATGAAATAATTAATTATACAATATAGATATAGCTGATGATTTATCTCACTTGATATATATCTTATCATAGAAAATCCAAAATTCTTTAATGGTTAAACTAACCTATATTTTTATTCCACAAATATCAGTAGCCATATATTGAAATAAATTATAGTTATGAAAAATGAATGATTCTTCATTGAACTCAAAGAGACTAGTAAATTCCACATAAAATTGAACAGTCTACTTGTATGCAGTTTCTCTATCATACAAAGTCCAAAACCTGTATCTAGGTAAATCAAGAGTTCAAAATAATATTTAAAATAATTTAACATTAAATATTCACATAAAATATTTGAAAATAATTATAACTATAGTTACAAGTGTGTGTTTTTGGTTATATTTTTTCCTCTAAAAAACAATGAACATTAAATTAGGTCAAATAAATGTGAGATATAAAATAATTCCAATCATGTCTTTTTAAATATTCTAATTCTTATAATTTTATATTAGGTATTCACCACGTTTAATTTTACTAAAAGTATTTATCCTCGTTACTTTATTTCAATAAAATAAAATATATTTTATCAATATATTGAAATATACTGATTAAATATAATCTCAATATTTAGTTGAAATATTCTAAAACATGGAATAGACTTGAGTTCAAAAATAATGCTTTATTAAAATTAACTATAAATGATTTGAGAAAAATAAATAAGTAGCTATTAATTTATGGATATAAAAAAATTAATTTTTATAAATCTATACAATATTGATGAATTTTGATATTCTATTAATGAAAATGATTGGAATATATTCTCTATTAAAAAATATATTTTATTGGATATAATTGTTTTTTGTTCGACTAATAATGGTATTGTTTCAATATTTATAAGTCTTTATCCTATTTATATAAACAATGAAATAATTTTTCATGTTTAAAACAATGTCATTTTTTCATAAAAATCCTATGAAATAAATCTGTTTATGAAATCACTCATCAAATATCATAGTAAACATTTTATCAGAATTTAAAATCTCTTCCATTAATAATATTTCGCTAAAAATGATTATTATCAATTCATGTTCATGTTTTAAACAAAAACATAGATGAATATCAGTGATTAAATCCATACAATCAGAATTTATTTTTTAGTTGGATCATAAATTTCAGGATGATAAAAAAATATATAAGATTATAGTTTTTTATTATTCTTAACTCAAATTTCGATAAAATAATAAAAATGATCCTTGGTGAGTTTTACTATTTTAAAATCAATTTGAATCACGCAATAGGGAAAAATATATTGATTAGGGAAACTAGATAATCTATGACTTTTTTAAAATTTTGGGAACCATAAATGAAGTAATTATTCATCTAAACTACACTATATGTTCAAATTCATTCTGGAATGAATTCAATAAAAATTTCATGGCCAAAATTTTACCTTAGGTTGTATAAAAATAGTAACCTTTTAATTACAATAATATTGAATAAAATTGAAGGATTACTCTCACTACTAACATTTATAAAAACATTCAAGGAAAATGGGATTTAATATTATTGGTATAAAATGACGAAACAATGGAAAAAAATTAGGTGATTTGGATTGACAATGGTATTTTTAGGAATAAATATAATTATAATTTAGACATGATAAGAAATATGAATATATCAGATCATTAATAACTTATTTATTACTTTATTTGTATATTTTCCCCCATAATAAAATTTAAATGGAACTTTTCTTTTTGACATTAAAAAAATAGATGAACTACATTTCAGGATAATCTGTTTTGAGATTAGGCGGTCTACATGATTAATTTGATGATAGAAAATATTTTTAGGGAAATATAGAAACACCCATCTATATAAAGATATGTTCATTAATCCCTTGTTAGAAGATGGAATTCTGGAATATTTAATGGATAATATTTTACCAAACCATATCAACTAAAAGGAATGATCCATCTTCTGATCATTGTTTCTCAACTACAAATTTAATTGATAAGTATTTATTTTCGTCATTCTCTCTCATTTATATATAGTATAATTTAAATAATAGTTATAATTATATAAAATCATAATTTAATGTTCCATTGACAAATATTGATATCATTAAAAATATATAATTAATATACTTTTAAAAATTTATTTTCATATATTTTAAATTCGGTTGACCCATGACCCTTTAAGTTATTCATAATCTTGATTAATTTTTGTACTTATATATGTGTGTGAGTATTGTTTGAATCACTATTATATTATATGGTATAATTATTTTCTTATGTATTTTTCATAATAATCATTTAAGTAAATATATTATTTGTTTTAATAGATGAGTTAATAAACCTTTGGTGTTAGTCATATGGTTGGAAATTAATGTTGACCATGATATTTACAAGTTTCATGCTTTCCAAAATTTATTTCAGGTAAATAAGTTAGATATGTGATGGGTTTGAGACATATCTATTTAATTATGTGGATTATGTGGATTATTTGAACTACTCATATAATGGTTCATAAATGATTAAATCTTCATTGAATGAGAATTTATTATGATAAACACCTTATTTATGACATGGAATAATTATTAAACATGTTTATTTTCATTTAAATAATCATATAAAATAGATTTAAATTTAACATAATACATTTTAATGATCAGAGATATCATGGGACTTATATCCCAAATATTTAATACACATAAATCTACATTAAATTATTTATTTATACATCCTTAGTTATTCAATCAATGATGGATCTGTAAAAAATACCCTTTATTATGAAATTAAATGAAAACTAGAGGTTTTAAACCATTACTATTATTAAAAAAGATTCCACAGGTAATATTTTGTGATATTAAATGTAAACTATGTTTGATAGTATTTACGATAAACACCGCCAAATCTAAAAAGAACATGAAATATTATTATTTAAATATGGCCACTATAACGTAGATATTAAATTGGAGGGTATAAGTAGGATTAAATGATATTTGATATATATATATATATATGTCTTAATCAGAATAAAAAATTTATTAAGGGATTCTAAATAACCATTCAGTATTTTGAAAAAAAAAATTATTCATCAAAAATACATCTTGCTCAAAAATGTATTTCTTTTCTTTTTGTGAGTAAAAATTATGAATAATTTGTTTAAAATATTAACTCATTACTCTGTAAAAAGAATATAATTTTTATAATCATCGTATAAAAATTATCTTGTGGTAGTGTTTATTGTATTTTAAAAATGCTTGAATATTTAATGATAATGATTGTTATTTTAAAATAAATTTTCTCAAAAATTATATTAAAAGTAGAATTAAATTTTTAATATTTTTTTTAAAAAAATATTTACATTAGATAATAAATACTTCAATTATATTATTTTTAATGAGTATATTACATGACTTTTATATTAAAACATTTTTTCCTTAAGATGCGTTTATTTGAAAACATTTTTTCGTTGAGTATTGTTTTTAATATAATATTAAATCCTACCAATTCTGTAAATTTAATTTTGGAAAATGAATCTGATATTTGGAATTTATATGACTCTATTTGATAAATAAATTTTTTTTATTTTTTGAAATTATTAAAACTAAACTTAGTAATTTTTGTTATTGTGGAGAAGGGTACATCATATAATGAAGGTTAAAAATAAAATTATAGTGACTAAAAATAACCCTAACTCATGAAATAATTTTATTATATGAGTATATATAATCATTAAACATACAAAAGTCTAATATATGACACATTTTTCCATTTTTTCCAGGATTTTGTACTTAAAATTATTTTATAAAAAGTATAATCTGAATGATATTTTCATTTTTTAATAATATTTAGATTTGTTACATGGGGACAAAAAAAGTATATGTTCAGTTATAATTATATATATTATATAAATATGATTTATAATCATTATGGTATATTATTTCAAATTTTTTTATGAATAATTTTTATTAAATTCTTTTTTATCAATGATACAATTCTTGGGAATATATTAAAAAAATAAATAAACCCATTTTATCAACTCTAAAAACAAAACTATTTGTGTGATTTTTTTCTCCGTGATATTTAAAGTTAGAAAATAAATATTATATATAGATTAAAATTTTAATCACAATTTTATTTTCATTTATTATTTTTTAAAATTAAACTTGATAAATGGTGCCAAAACATACATTAAATGTATTTTATAAAAAAATATATTTTATAAAATGTTTTAAAACTAAAAAAACAATTTATTGAAAATGTATTGGTATAAGGTTTTCAACATAAACCATTTTCCATTTTTTCTAGTTTTATTTTTCATAGGATCTATATTAACCCATATAGAGTAAAAACATTGATATCAATATAATTGTCATAAAGGGTTATAGTTGATTAAAAAGGATAAGGTTCTAAATCTAATACTATATTTTAAAAATTTTCTTATATGATATGATTTATATTCATCCTAACATTAACTTATTATATTAACAATTCTAAGTAAATTTTCTACAGAAATTTATTTATATTATTTTGATATTTTATGAAATTCCAAGAATTATACTCCCATCATTATAAATGAACACCAATATCATATTCTATAAATAAATAAAAATCCTTTTGGGATATTAACTTTACAAATATATTCCTATAATTACTACCCTTATTATATAGCTCTTTGTTCTTGCATAATAATATCCTTAGATAGAATAATGTATAAATCAATGGATATTTTCTAATGAAGTTGTATAGTTTTTTAACTTAATGTTTTATATTTATTTATTCTTCCACAACCATAATTTATTATTAAATGAATGTTAAATAATAAATATAGTATACATCATATGAATTGATACTATTATTTTAGTTACATAACCTATATCTATCACATATTCCATAAAATGGAAAATGAAACTACCAATCATGTGTCTGGATGACTACCGCCTCGTGAACTAACATTATTCAATTTTTAACCCTACATATAACATAATTCTATAATAATGTAATTAATTTAAATATTTTATATTTGTGAAATATCATTAAATATTAACATTCATATACCCTATATTTTTATTCATTTACTTTTTTAAAAATTTTCATCAACAATTGTGCATACGTGTGGCCTACAGCCACCATGAATGGATGAGATTAATTTTTCATCACTATATAAAATGGATGATGTATATGTCTGTATTTAAAAAAAATATTTTATTCGTTATATAATTATAATATTGGTTATATAATAAAATAATTACCTTATTTCCATAATAATCATTGAAATGGATATGTTTCCTATGGGTACGTATGACCTCCCATCTCTATAATTGTAACATTGTTCATTTTTCATTACCATATTTCGTGGTTATTTTTACAAGTATCATTAATGTATTAATATAATGACTATTTCATGATTATTGTTATTATGGAGGTTATTTTTAAATTAACTCATGTCACTCAGTCGACACACCCAAGGAATTATGAAACAATGAACTGAAGGTCCTCAAAATAGCCAGTAAAGACTTAATTAATAATATAATTAACAATTTCAACAAAATAAATGAAATAAATGGTTTATGTGCTAGCTATTGTCCGTATAAAATGTTTTTAATAAGGGTATTGTTTTATATATTTTTATAAAATATGAGATTATATATATATATATATATATATTTTGGATTTGTGGTAAGGGATTGTTTTATCAATATCACTTCATTGAGGCCGATTTTAATGTTATGAAAATAATATTATTAAATGCTTTATATGCATCCCCTTTAACATGATATATCATTAACCCTTAATTTTTCATCGAATTGTATGTTTATTCATGAATTTTTTCATCTATGGGGATTTAACATGAATGTTACTAAGGGATATAGGTTTCTTAACCTAATTTCCATTCATTGGGTTATAAATATTTTCATATAAATTGTTATAAAAATATTATGTATGAATATAACAAAAAATTATTTTATTATATTATGAAAATATTCTAATTGATTAATATTTGTAAAAAATAATCTATCCATTGATTAGTTCTCAATTTAATGATACAATCTATATTAGGATAATTCCTTGAATAATATCATTCTTGGGGCATACATTTGTGATATGAATCTTTATTAATTTTTAAGGTGTATATACTTCCACGTTTACATGATATACCATGAATCTAATTATTTTCATTAAATTTAAAGGATCATTTGATGACATTAATTCATGCGGCTTATGAATGAAATATTACCAAAGTAGAAAACAATTTATGTTACAGTCTCCTTTAATTTCGAGATTTTTTATAATCAATGTTCCTTTAGGGAAAATAATTTGATATTATTTTATTATGCCAAATATATTTTATTATAATCTTATTATGAATTTGGTTTACATATATAATTTTAATTTCTTCCCTTAATGATCGAGGAAACATAGATAATTTGGTTTTTAAGGGACATTGATCTTGTATCTCCTTTTAGATTTGGAATATTTATCTACTATATCCAGGTTTCATTATTTTATCATCAAAATATTTCTTCTATAAAAATAAATTCTTTCAAATTATATTTAAAATTATCATTTATCTTATCTTAAAGGGTTTTAAAATGTATGTTATTTATAATTTTTTAAATGGTACCCATTACACTCCATTCAAAAAGGTTTCTACAAACTAATTAATTTTATCATTTACATCATGAATGTATATTACTAACATCAGTAAAATTAATTTTATTAAAGAATTTTTACCTTTAATTTTTAAATAAAAACCATTTTTTAAATATTTTATGATTTTTTAGTTTTTTGAAAGTTATTTTGAATGTAAAAAAGATAATTTTCCTCATTAATTTTTTCATGAACTTTTAATTAAAATTTTTATGAACCAATTTTATCAAACCATGATGTCACTTATGCTACATGTTTTATATATTTTAAGGATACAATCCTCATTAGTTTTATAAGGATTAATCTTTTTTTTATTGATTTTTATTCATCCCATTTCTTTTCTATGGGATTACAAAGTTATTAATGAAATAATCTATTATAATATATATGGAGACAATAAAATATCCCTCTAGTATGACTATTTTTTGATATCTGGTTCCACTTATTATATTTCATTCTCCATTTTTTAATAATAGAACATTTATATAGTTTTTGGTGATTTATATTTTGAAAATAAGGTTTTAAAAGAAGATGGAATTTTGGTATCCATTAGTGTTTTATATAAGGGTTCTAAATAGTATTTCAAGTGTTCTATGATTTCTTTCGTTGACATTTTAATTGGGAATTTTATATGAGAAAGGTGTGAGCCACATATATCTATTATGATTTCTCGATCCTCACTATTTCTCGTGAGAAATTAGTGAGCTCGGTATATCGTATATGATGTGAGAGCCCCATTATAAATCCTCAATGCATATGGTTATGTTCCTTATCATCAAAGGAATTATAGGGGAGTTTACTCATGAGGTTTATCCTACAGATTTAATTGGGATCTTTTTGTTTCTAATACAGGATTAAAACAGGTTATGGATATGATAGTCTATATTTCCAAAAATGGTATTAATGTTCTTTGCATTGGGTTTTAATGAATCATTTGATCAAAATTGCCATCACATGGATAATAAATATTGAATTTTATAAGACTTGTTTTTTTTTAATTTATTCCATGTTTAATAATACATGATCTATGTATTTATGTGTATGAACTCTCATATGTTATGCTCATTGAATTACTCATTAAACCCTTATTCTCATCTTAGTCATATTATTGAAATTTACATTATAATGATTTTGTTTTACGCATAGTGAGCCTTCCATATTGTCATTAATATGTTTAATTTTCTCAACGATAGAAATAATTAATATAAATTATTAATTTTTAGAAATAGTTTATAAATGAATAATTTTTTGGGTGTGTTGAAGATATAATATAGAATAGGAAAAGATGTTTAAAATTAAAAAATAATCTCTTGATGTAATTATTTTCATTTGTGTTATATATTGTAATAAATATCTGAAACACTTTAAAAAAAATTAAATTGACTATTTGAGTGATTGAATATTTTTTATGTTGAAAATTTTTAAAGGAAAAATCGAGGGGCTTTTATTCGTATCAAATAATAAAATGTAATGATTCTATTAAAGCACTAGAACTGAGAGTTATTGTTCAGGGTCAATATTGTTTTTATTAGAGGAGGGTATAGACAAATTTTATGATTCATACAATATTGGTTTATTAATTTATGAAATGATCTATATTGAAACTTTGTTGCATTTTTTGAATTTTAGATAATAATGTACAAATTATTCACATTTTTTATTTATTTTTTTAATATTTATATATTCTGATAACCATTTTATATGGTTCATTTCTAATGGAAGGAGTTGTTCATTTTTATTATTTTGTGTATTATGTGATCAGTTACAAGTTGATTTTAGAACATTATGTTTGATAAATTCATCTTGAATAATAATCTTTTGGAGTATAATATGAGAGTGTTGTGGGAATTGATTAAATGGTAAAATTCAACATGTAATTTATCCATAAATAATTGTTATATAATTCTATATGGTAATGTAAATATTAAACTCTAGGTAAAAGGATCTTCAAAAAAATAATGATCATGTAACTTTTATTTATGTGTAATTGATACTCTATTCACCCATCATCGATTTTTGAATTTTTGGTGCCTAACATTCTTCAGAACATGTTCTCTATCACACTATTTCAGATATTGGGTGTTAATTTTCTCTTCCTTATCTATATTTTCAATTCTCACTAATGTTATAATAGTTGGAAACATTTTCATTTTTTATTATAGATTAAATTCATATATCAATGTCATAATTTTCATATGGAATCAATATTAACCATTTGAATGATGTGGGATTTCAGAGAGGTATCTTGAAATTTCAAAACCCCATATATTATTCCCATGTTCAAATCAAAAGGAAGTAATTTATTAAATGGAAGATAATTTTATATCCCGAAATATTAAAAATAACACTTCGTTCAATATCGTATACGACATGAAACTCAAAGTCTAAAAAAACCATAAAATAATATTATATAAAGATGTCCATTATAATTCTGTTGTTTAATTGAATTATATAAATAATATTAATAAAATTTTAAATATATATATTTTTTTATAAAAAATGAAAACTTATTTATTATTTTTAGTGAATACTCATTCAATATTTAGTTTATCCATATTATTAATAAATTTTTTTAATCAATATAGTTTTTTTATTTTTGTGAGGATGTATTGAAATTAATTTATTGAACTATTAGAAAATGTGTTTTGTAAAATTAACGACATTTTCGACTTAGAATACCATAATTATCTTACTGTCAAATGTTAATATTTTTCTGTAATGTTTGATTTTTTATTGAATGTTGAAAAAATGGTTTTTTATTGTCAAGTGTATGTTTAAAGTATTTAAAAATTAAAATTATTTTATAATTAATTTTTTATTTTCATTAGTTATGTTTTATACTATGAAGTAAAATTATATTCATTGTATTGGAATTTATCTTGATTATTTTACAAAATCATTTTTATAACTCAAAGGGAATTTTTTCAAAAGAACAACTTTTTATTGAATATTTTATTTCTATATTAAAATATAATATTATATTTCAAAAAACTGAATGATGAGAAATTGATCAAATATTTGGAAGTATATTTCCAAAATATATATGTATTACATTTTTTATAAATAATGAATAATGACATCATTAATTTTTTTTAACATCGTAAATGTGTTAATCAGGTAATTAAGGTTTTGAATAAAGTAACAAATAATAAATAATTATAGTGAAAATTGAAATTGTTTAAATAGATGATTATATCTAACCCATAATAATCCAAAATATAATATATAGAAGTTTTTTTCAGGTAGTGATGATTTTGATCCTTATATTATCTCATATGAGGAGAAGTAAAAAAATTCATCATCATTATTTTCATCATTACGTTTTAAAAAAATGTATAGACCAAGGATATGATTAGTTTTAAATTTAAATTAGAAATATGAATTATATATATTAATTAGGTTAATTTATTTTTATTTTTTTATGAAATAATTACATTAATGTTAAATGCAAAAATGATGTCATTCTTGTGGATGTAGTAAATAATAAATAATATTTTTTAAAACAATAGAAATATTATTTCGGTTTCTGTTTTTTAAATTTGTTTGTAAATAAAAATGAAATATTAAAGAGGAGTGGATTCATTAGATTTGAATTCTTCTATTTTCAATTAGTTGAAAAATTAATATTATGTTTATAGTTCCTAAATTAAAATTAAATTTATTTTGTGATTAATACTATTTTATTAAATACTTTAAACTAAACAAACATATGTACATATATAAAATTGAAATATGATATAAAATATCAAATATTCTCCATTTATTTCCCATTTTCTCTTCATAGTAACTATATTAAACACTATTGATAAAAAATTTCAATAGTTTAGTAATTGTCAAAAAATGGTTAACATGGAACAAAACAATATAAATAAGGTTAAAAAAGATGACTCAAACATATCCGAATTTATTTTTTTTGAGCATTTTTAGACTCGTAATTTTGTTATATTGTAAAATTATAAATTATGAGTCCTTTATTTCAATAAAATTAAATAATATTTTTTTAATATTTTAAAAAATTTAAAGAATGACCCTCAACTCATAATAAATTTCCACCCTCACTCTTTTTATCAACAAAAATAAATGACATTTTTCATAAAATATCTTCCCAAATACCTTCCTATTATTATTACCCTCGATATCAATTTTCTTCTAGAATAATATAAATCTTAGAGGTCTTAATGGGTATAACAAAGGATATTCTTCAAAGAAGATGTATAGATTTTAAATATTATATAAATTACATATTCCTCCAACGAAATAAATTATTATTAAACCAAAATAAAATAATAAAACCAATATCCATAATATATTAAGATTTAATTATGTTAGTAAAATAATAAATAACTTTAATCTCTTCATACATACGGGAAACAAAAAAATTTATCACTTGTATGGCGTGCTACCGGCTCAGGAACCTATATAATTAAATTAATATAAGTACCTTTTAAATATATCTATAATGACGTAAATAATGTATATATATTATATTAATTCTATATATATCATTATAAATATTTATATACCATTAATTTTATTTCATTTCAATTTATTAAAAATTGTTAACGTTATTTGTGCATTTTTTTAGACAGCCATCTCTAGAAAGATATTGATTATATATTTTTCATATCATAACATGGATAATATATAAGTTTATATTAAGAAATAATATATTATTAAGTATATAATTATCATTTGTGAAGATAAAATAATACTTTGTTTTTTTTAATCATTCTAGAGAAATAGAAATTATTCCCAAGCAAACATATGACCTTCTATTTTCAAGATTGTAACCTAGTTCATTTTTCCTAACATTATTTCATGGTTGGTTTTAAAATAATAATTTATGTATAATTATCATTGATATATTAGGACTATTATTCATGAGATGATATGATAATAAAATATCATGACAACGATCAAGACCTTGCAACTATTTTGAAATAATGAAATGAACATCCTCAAAACATTCGATGGGGAATTAGTTTATTATGTAATTTAATATGTACTGAAAATAATTAATGTAAATGGATTAAATATAATGGGTTACATCCAAAAACAATTATTTATAATTTAAATAGTTGATATAAATCTATTAAATTTGATTCAAAGTACATAAATGACAATTCTGGATTCAAAACAAGTGATTTCCTCTCAATTTTCCATTATTGAGGAATATTTTAAGGTTATGCACCAAATTTTTAATATATAGAATATACAATAGCCTTTATACATGTTATATAAGAAATAACCCATATTTAATGTAATTATTTTTCAAACGAAAAATTATTTTACTTATGGGTATTTGACTCTATGTACATTGTTTTAAGGGTTTCTCAAAATAATTTCCTTTTGTTGGGTTATAAATCTTCTTCATTGACATTATTTTTTTGCGATTTTGTTTCAATATAAATCTAAAAAAAATTATTTTTTATTTCCACTTTTTTTGTTTTATAATTTTTACACATAATATCCTAACTTATTAATGTTTTCTACAATTATATGATCTATATAAGGGTAATATGTCTAAAAATATATATATTTGGACACACACTTATGTAATTAAGAAATATTTATTTATACAGTTTATATATTGTCACTTTTATATGTATTATAATGAATCTATTTATGATCATTACATTTACTATTTCATTTGTATTTATTATTTCATGGGTATTATTATTGAAAAGGTACCAAAGTGGTAATGTCCTTATGTTAAAATCTCCTTTCATTATTGTATTATTTATATTCAAGGTTCCTTTAGGGGAAATCATGTGATCCTATACTATTGAACAAAATGTACTCTTTTAGACTCTATTTACAAATATTTTTCACATATTTAATTTTTATTTCCTCTTATATTGATTAAAAATTCATCATAAATGTTGATTTTTTGTGATAATGATCTTGTATCTTATATTAGAACGATAATCATTCTCTTCCCTATCTATGATTTTTTTTTAAAAATTGTTTTTTCTAAAAATTAATGTATTTCTATATTTATTTAACATGAAATATTACCTTATCTTAAATGTTTTCTAAATTGAAATTTTGTTTCTTTTCTAAAAAGGTTAAATTTAAACATAGTTTTAAAAAATATTTTAAAAGAATGTTTATCATCAATATTTAAAATGTGAATGAATTTTTCCCAAAACATAACCATTGTGTTATTTGATTATTAAATTTTATTTTTACAAGGTATTTAATATGGATATTTTTTTTCATAATATGTTATGAATTCAAAAATTTCTTAAAAGTGATTATCAAAGTTGAAACTGAATTTTTCTAAAAAAAATATTCTTGATCAATTAATTGTATCTCCATTCATCACTTCTATCTACTATTGATATCACAAAAACTGCATTTTTGATATTTTGTATTGAAATTTTAATAATTATTTCTGTAGATGGATTATTAGTTTTTTAAAAGTAATTTTATTGGTACCTATTACTTTTCCAGGGGTTAATCATTCTATTAATGGTATACACTCTTTTAATTTATTTGGTAAAAATTACTTTTTCTATTTTTATAAAATTTATTTGTTGTTCATATTACCATATATGGATTAATTTTCATTCTTTTATGAAAAATCCCCATTCAATTGTTCAAGATTATTTTTTTTAAATTGGTGGTTTAAATAGAAACAATATATTCATATCTGAAGTTCTTTTCTTATGGGTTTAAACTAGTTTTTGAAGAGTTTTTTGTTGTTTTATTAATTATATGGTAATTAATGATTTTTTATGAGAAATAAGTGATCCTAATATATCTTATATTACTGTTTTATCACTATTATATCTCTTGAAAAATGGTTGTTCTTGATATAGATTGTAAAAAGGGTGAGGCTCATTAAAGATCCACAAATAATTGGATTATGTTTCATCCCATAAAAGGAAACGAGGGAGTAAAACGTTGTGGTTTCTTGAATAGATTTTATTGGCCTCCAGTTATATCTAGAAATGGTTTAAAATAAGTTATGAATATGAGGATATAAGTTTCCTAAATGTATTTTTATTTTATTTCTATTGGGTTTTAATAATTCTTTTGATCAAGATTAAAATTATTTGGGTAATGAATATAGATTATTATTAATATAAACATCATTAAAAATTTATTCCACATATCATGATTGACTATCCAATTATTTATTAGCATGAACTCTATTATGTTATGCTCATTTGTTATGTCATCATACACTTCTGACCATCTTATTCTCACAGATGACATTCATTTGTTAATTCTTATGTTTACCATTTCTTTGAATTTCATGTTATACTTGTTATTAATGTTTTCACCTCTTTATAAATAATTATGATAAATTAATTGAGACCAGAAAGATTTAATATGTATGGAATTTTGTGGGAGATGTTAAAGACATAATAATCAATATAAAAGGATGGGTATAGTGAGAAAATATCTCTAAAAGTCAGTAGTTTTTTTTATTTAATAGTATTCTAAATTCATGAAAACTATAAACCAAAATTTTTAATCATTATTCATGTAATCCAATATTTCCTCCTCATTTTAATTTTTTCAATGGAAAAAAATTAATCACATTGATTAGTATCAAAGCCAGAAATTTAATGCTTATTATTTAGAACTCTTTCTAGGAGTGTGGGTTTTTTGTCTTTATATGAAATGATTTCTACTATAAAAATTATAGTAGGACACTAGAAATTTTATTTCATGCATGATACAATCACATATTATTCAAGGGATTTTTCTTTAAGGAATCAATTTCTATTTAATATCATAAAACAAATTTAACACAAATAAAAAATAACTAAATTATCTAAAAACTATAATAAGTAAAAATAAATATTCTCACTAATCTAACAAATGGTGAAAATAAATTCTATTCCTATAATATTTTCTTCACCTTGTCAAAAACGTTAATTCATTTTTGAAGGCCATATTGACTACCCATTAATCCCTATGATCTGTTTGAACCTAAGATTTCATGATACCTTAATAAATTAAGATGAAAAATAGAGATAATTAAATTGCATTTGATCCAGTAGTTTTCAATACATTTGATATAGATAATACCAATACTAGTGTATTAGGAATAAAACCCTACCCACCATTGGTGTGAATTTATAACCCTATGGTATTCAATATCAAGATGTAGAAGTATATTTCAAACTCAAATTGCTACTTTGGTGGTGTTCTAGTAGTTCAAAGTCGAGGGCTATAAAAACTATAGTCCTTAAGGAATGATGTTTGATTATCGAGATCCCTCTATTGGAGTAATTTCTAAATATCATCCTCCACTCGCCTTATCGGGGAACTCGGTGTCCCTATGGGTGTGAAGATAGGGCACGAACCACCTTGTTGGTGGCTTCATGTGTATAACCATCGCTGATCAGACTATTACACTATGGGACACCCAAACATCTTGGATGGAAATGACTCCTTCATGGCTGAGGCTTCTCTTGATGATCTATTCATGGAGAGGGGGTTCTTGAGAGTGGAGGGTTTGAAAAATCCACTCCTGGAGATTCCTTTTTAATAGTGAAAATTTATTTCAAATAAAATAAATTTTTACTCAATCTCCACCTTTTTTCAATGGCATGTTGAGGTAGATCCTTATTTGAACTTTTTTGAGTTACAATTGGACACATAATCCATGATTTAATAATGGGTTTCTTAAAAAACGAAACCCAATGAATAAATTTTTTCCATTTCTTACTCATCCTAACCATGGATATTTCCCACTTTCATAGTTCCATAACTACATGGAATGAAATTAATTTATTATTCTGAATTAAATTATATGATAATACATAACATAACTCTTTCAAAATTTAAATTTGTGAAATTAAATAATTACAAGATGAATAACACCATGTATACTAGGAGTGGTACTAGAAACATATTACTTCTCATCCACACTACTACATAAAAAACCAATACATATATGGGTGTTATTGATTATAGGGTAAACCCCAATTGATGAAGAAAGTGGTAGTGATCTAGAATATATAATTCTTAGAAATTTGTGGGATATGATAATAAATATAGTTGTTAATAAGTAGTAATTATATACTCAAAAACCCTATAAATTTTAACATGGATAATAGAAATAAAAAGTAGAACAAAATGACAAATACGATGAAAAATAATATCTTTTGGATTATAATACAACTGATCGTTGATGCTAATGTCACAACCTCATCATTTCAAAAATATCAATTCCTAGTACAACATAATTTATTTGATTTAATTCCTAACCTTTTTCATATAATAAATAAAGGTATTAATCCATACCCTCCTAGAGAAATATATATCAATGCAATATTTTATGAGAACAACACAATTCAATAGAAATTATTATAGTTTGTGTGAACTTTTTACCATATGCACTATGATCCCTTCACTAATTCCAAAAATCACTGCTAGAAATACTATCCAGTATTGAGTTATGGTAATTCAATCACTCAACACCATAATGAAAATAAAAATCAATTTTAGTATGTACTAGGTGGGATCTAAACCCCATAACCATATTCATATATAACAACTTATCAAAAGAGTAAACTCTTCATTCATATAGTAATAACCATCCTGGTAAATCTCCTTATTTCTCAATATAGTATAATTGATTCCAAGAAATAATTACCAATTATATCAAACGTTGAACATGAGTAATAATATTAGAAACCATTGGAAAGTATTTCAGAAGAAATTTAACCATACACATAATTTTTATATAGTACATCCGCAATCAAATTGGATAACTGGTAAAACATTGGAGACAATAATAACAAAAAAACAACCCAAAATCCATCCCTACCATAACCCAAGATGATTGGTAATTTGAGAGAAATATAATTTAGAAGTGAAATAATGTTAACATTCATTATTTAAATCCCTTTAAAAAATAATTATCGATATAATATGACAAAAAAATAATCCACGAAGGAAAATAGAAAAACCCATGCCCCTAAAATTTTCCTACTTAACCCAATATCATTTCTCCATGTTTTCTCGATGCCTAATAATACCTTTAAAACAAATTTTTTAATTTTATAATTTTCTAATTTGTTTGGTGTCAATATACCTCTCTAGGATTCCATAATTTATTTCCTTGTATAAAATATCCCTAATTAATTAGGAAAATATAAAATGAAACTGAAGGAAATTTAAAAGATTTATCTCAACAATAAATACCCATGACTTATGAATATCATTGGATCATAAAACATACATAGAATATGGAAATGTAAAACACATTTTTTCATTCATTGAAAAAATATCGTTAATCAATTCCAAGAAAAATTCCATTATCTTCATCATTAGCTTAGTTCCCTTATATTCTATAAGAGTGTTAATTTAATTTGATAAATGTAGCACTTTGTGTGATTATGGAATAAATAAAGATGTTATTTTTCAAGGAAATGAGGTAATACTTCATGTTGATTTAAATATATATGATATGGAATATAAGAATCCCCTATATTCTATCCAATTATTCCAGTATGGCATTTCTTCATCAAAAGATGAACTACAATTAATGTTCATCATGAAATATTATACATGGTATTTCGTAACCAACTAGTAAAGTTAAACATTAATTAATTCATGAGATTCCTAATAGTTAATCAATATTATTTCTCCATTCATTATTATATAAACTCATTTAACATTATTCTTAACACTGAGCCTAATTTCATATCTTTCTTTAATGAGAGTGTTTTTTTTGATATTTGTACACTCATTAGAAATGTTATCAATAGTGAGGGTGAAAATGACTGAAACACACGGCCTATTGTCACCTATCGACTGGTCAAAGTTCCGGTGCTCTGCTAATGTGTATAGCAGCACTCGGGTCGAATCCTCGGTGATGGTACTTCGCAATAGTCGATTGTTTTTAGTTGATTGTATTTTGATTGGGGGGGTTTGTTTTCAGAGCTTAATTGAAATGTTTAATGAATGATGTTTAATTTAACAAGTTAATAAAGATTGGGGTGAGTTCACCATTAGGTTAGTTAAGCTTGTGATATCCTTGAGCTTTGCTTTATATTGCAATTAAATTGACACCCATGTCACAAGATGATGTTGATTAGAATTCCTAAGTGTTAAGGCTTTAATCCAAGCCTTAAATTAACTTAGGGTTCTAATCATGATCAAATATTGTTTATGGTAGTGTATTTATGGTTCCAATAATCCATGGAAACCACACGTTAAGCAAATCAAGTCATTAATCCATGACATGCTAAGTCCAACATACACAATGTTAATTCAACGAATACTCATCGAGTAAAAACTCTCAATCGCTTAACATACCTAAATTAAAACTCACCCCAATGAGAAATTTACTCATCCATTATGATGTTTATTAATCTGGTAATATATTTTTATGGTGATGAATTATAAAGAGAAGAAAAAGAAAGGGACAAGATAAGAGTAGTGTGCCGAACACACACACGAAATATTTTGAGAATCAAAAATGGAATTTCGATTGAATGAGGAAGCAAGATAAGGTACTGTAATTTAAAATGATTCAAACTATTTTAAGACCATGAATATTATACTACAGAAGGTGGAGGAGAATAAGAGATAATGAAGAAGAAACTTTCATTAAAACAGAATTACAAAATAAAGGACTTACAAAATTACAAAAATGAAGAACACAACAGTAAGTGAAAACAAAGAGAGGAGGAAAGGTCTCTCAAGTGAAAACTTGAGTATGGCAGGTCCTCCCAAGACATTGGCAAAGCTTTTGTCGTGCCAATATGATCTCCTCTCTTCTGAAATTCCAACCCCTCTCAAGGAGAGAAGGGGAGAGTATTTATAGCCCAAGGAGTGGACTGTTTGCATTCCTAATCTGTCCCTCCACTTTCATCGCCGATTTGTCTATTCAGAACGCCGAATCTCCAAATATCTCTTTCTTAAAAGTTGTATATAATATAGTTTTCCGACTACTGTCAAAATATGGAGGCATTTGGACAAGTGTATCCAAAGTTATGGCGGTTTTACTAAAAAAAGGTAAACTGTCCATTTCTATCCATGCTTTTTCGATGGCCAAAATGTTAATGGATTTTGGAATAGGAATATGCCTTGAAATCCGAATGAATTATTCAAAAAAGACGGCCACCTATATATCCTCTTTCACAATGCAAATTCTCAGCTCGATTTCATGCTTACAGCATGAGATATGTCATGCATACTATACTGATTTTAATTCTCGGACAGAATGGTGGGCTGGACTTCAAAGCATATGTTGGGCCCCTTTTATTTGGAGTTGGGACTTGAAATTTTTATCCAAGATTACATGTAGTGTCCCCCGAATTATGGTAGAGAGTTAATGTTTTTGGACTTCTGTATTGAGCCCAGTAAATCAATATTCATGGCTGGTCCAGTTTGTTCACAGATTCTTTGGTCTTGTTTGTGAGGACCATATGACCCTTCAAATGGAAGAATTGAATCATGGTTCCTTCTAATGAAATTTTGTATATTGAAAGGATAATCCTAAAAAACAAGAACCACACAATTTGGATCAGTATAGTCACATTTATAATTAAAACATTAAACAGACTCAATTGGACTACTTCTAAAAATGCTAAAATATTATACTTAATATTAAAACATTAATATTTCACACAAATTATGCACATTTCATATAAAATAAGTAAAGGGGGAATATAATAAGTCATGAAAATATTAAAAACATCAACTCCCACACACTTATATTTGCGCTTGTTTTCATGTGCAACAAATATAAAAACATGACAAAATCATTTTCACTCACCAACAAATATTAAAATTTTGTTTTCTCCAATCAGGGGAGGTTTAGACTATTTCACTCATCCATATTGAATTCCATCACAAATTTGGTTCACAATAATGCATCAGAAACAATTAATTTTTTCATGTTCAAGGTTTGAATTAGAAAATGTAGGCACTCAAAACTTACTCCTCTCAAGATGATAAAAATGTATTTTAGGAGGTTCACTCATTTACCAACAAAAAGTGAAAATCAAGAGTTTGTAAGAGCTCTCAGCTTCCATTCCCAAATCTAATGTGTACAAAAATCAAGAGGTCTATTAAGGGGTTTTTCAGTGGCTATGGGACTGTAGGTATATAATTTCCAAAGGAAAAGAGGGGTTAAAACACCAACATGGAAAAATCAATGCACATTTTTTTTAAATTTGATTTGAAAGGAAATAGAAACACATATTTACAGGGGAATGAATGTGTGATGAATGAAAAGTGAGGGAGATAGAATATGGAATAGGTTGAGATGATGGAATATGTACAACATGGAAGACTTCCAATAATGACACAATACAAGATGATTCAAGTGTTCTTTTTTTTCTCTTTTTGCTCTTTTTTTTCGAAAGTTGTGCTTGAAACAAGTCTCACAGTCATCTCCCAACCCATGTTTGATCTTCTCATGGAAATAATTTTAGTAGTTATAACTCGATCAAAGGTTGATGATGAATGATTTTTGACCCACCCAAGACACAACCCATTCCTTTTTTTCATTTTTTTAATATAATAATTTTTTCATTTTTTTTGAACACTTTTCAGTGACTTTTGTACAAATTACAATTACACATATACACCCCAAAGCTCACAGAATTACAACCTCTCCCCCACACTGGAATGGATGCTTGCCCTCAAGCATATGATGACACATTGGAAATCAATGAAAGTACGCCCAAAAATGAAGTCCATCCCCCCCCACACACACTTAAATTTCAATAAATTGTACAATGAAAATCCATGAAGATGTTGGGTGGGAGAAGGTATTATGCGTGTAATGTGGCTATCAAAAGAAAGGTTTTCATAGGCTCAAAGGGGATTTCAAAAGTAGGATCAATGTAAGGGTAACGGGAGGCTATTTGGCTATTCTGATTCTCATGTGGCTTAGAAAATGCCTCTATCATATTAATGCACACAAAAGATGGAAATTCAGCTCGAAGGTCCACAAACTCAAGACTCACAATCAGTGTTGAAGACACACAATGAAAAAGATGGCCATAGATGACCTTGGCATGAAGGCTAATGTTATTCCTCATGGTAGGGGAGAATCATTTTCCACCAAAAATTGTTCATTCAAAATGTTTGTTATTGACACAAAATTGTTTAACCAAGTTTGAGATAAAATTTCAATATATTTTAGTTTAAAACAAGCCTTTTGACTCCCCAAAATGGTTGGAAAGAATTTCAATATTGGATGATTAGTAATTATGACACCCCTTTTTTGTTAATTTTCATTTTTTTTTAATTAATTTTTTTTAATTTTTTTTATTTTTAATGACACATCCACACAAAAGAGAAAATAGAAAAAAAGTTTGTGGAAGAATGTTGTAAAAAAAATGAGAGGGGGAGAGGAAGAAGAATAAATAGAGAGAAGAAGAGAGGGAAGAGAGATTGAGGAGAGAGAGAGTTAAAGGGAAAGAGGTTCCCCCTGGTTTGGATTTGGCGGGTCTCCATCCAGTGGTGGTTCTATTGAAGTGGATGGGGTTTCGATGGAAGTCGACGTGGTTCCTGGATTGTGAGACCTCTCATGGTGATGCTTTAACCGATGTCCGTTAACTATGAATGTTCTTTTTGAAGAAGGTTCTTGGACTTGCACTGCACCAAATGGGTAAACATTAGTAATAATAAAAGGTCCATCCCAACGAGAATTGGGCTTACCTAGGTGAAGTCGAAATCGAGAATTGAAGAGCATTACCTTTTCACCTTCATGAAATACCTTTCGAAGAATGTGCTTTTCTTGGAGTGGCTTTGACTTTTCTTTGTAGAGAATGGAGTTCTCATACGAATCGAGACGAATCTCCTCCAATTCAGTCAACTGCAACAATCTTTCTTCACCAGATTTTTCACAATCAAAATTACAAGTTTTGACAGCCCAAAATGACTTATGTTGGATTTCAACTGGTAAATGACAGGCTTTACCAAAAACTAGCCTAAATGGAGACATCCCAATGGATGTCTTATAGTCTGTTCGATAGGCCCAAAGTGCTTCACCAAGTCTATCGGGCCAGTCTTTTCTTGTGGGCTTAACAATTCTTTCAAGCACACTTTTCACTTCTCTGTTATAAATTTCAGCCATTCCATTTGTTTGAGGGTGATATGCAGTGGATGTTTTATGTACAACCCCATTCATTTTTAAAAGTGACTCCATGGTTCTATTACAGAAATGAGTTCCTAAGTCACTTATCAAAGCACGTGGTGTTCCAAATCGATGGAAGATGTGGGTTTTGAGGAACTCACTCACAGTTTGAGCATCATCTTTCCTAGTGGGTTTGGCCTCGACCCACCTAGAAACATATTCAACAGCAAGGAGAATGTAGGATAATCCTTTGGAAGGGGGAAAAGGTCCCATGAAATCGATGCCCCAAACATCGAAGAGCTCACAGAAGATTAATGGCTTTTGAGGCATTTCATTTCTTTTGGAAATTGTGCCAAACTTTTGGCATGTGGTACATGATTGATAGAACTCGTGTGAGTCCTTGAAGAGTGAAGTCCAAAAGAATCCAAAATCTAGGACCTTTCGAGAAGTCCTTTGTGGTCCAAAGTGGCCACCTCCAGGCATTGAGTGGCAGAATTCCAAGATGGAGGATTGTTCAGTTTCATCAACACATCTCCTAATTACCATGTCAGCCCTAGTTTTCCAATGTTTATTATCTTCCCAAAAATAATGCTTTGAATCACTTTTCATCTTTTCTTTTTGTTTTTTTGAAAAATATTCAGGGAAAACACCAGAAACCAAGTAATTGACAATTGGGGCATACCATGGTAACTTTGGAGTGAGAGATGAGAGGTGTTCAGTTGGAAATTCAGGATCAATTATTTCAGAATGAGAAGAATTAGAAATTCTACTCAGGTGGTCAGCCACAGGGTTTTCTTTTCCAAGTTTATCTTTTATCACAAGGTCAAACTCTTGGAGCATTAAAATCCATCTTATTAGCCTTCGTTGGGAATCACTTTTCTTAAGTAAGAACTTTAATGCTGAGTGGTCCGTGAAGATGATGATTTTGGCACCTAAGAGATAGGGCCGGAATTTATCCATGGAAAAAACCACAGCTAAAAGTTCTTTTTCAGTCATAGTGTAGTGTGATTGAGTTTCATCCAATGTTTTTGAGGCATAAAAGATGACATGAGGAATGTTTTCTCTTCTTTCACCAAGAACAGCCCCAATGGCCCTATCTGAAGCATCACACATCAATTCAAATGGTAAGGAACAATCTGGGGGTTGGATTATTGGAGCAGATGTGAGAGCAGATTTGAGTTCAATGAAGGCTCTCTTGCAAGCCTCATCAAAATTGAATGTGACATCATTTTGAAGTAAACGAGTGAGTGGGAGGGAAATCTTGCTGAAGTTCTGAATGAATCGCCGATAGAAACCGGCATGACCAAGGAAGGACTGAATGTCTCAAACTGATTTGGGTTCAGGAAGTGATTGGATCACCTCAATTTTGGCTGGATCAACTTTGATACCCTCTTGAGAAATTATGTGCCCTAGAACAATCCCATTTGAAACCATGAAGCGACATTTTTCAAAATTCAGCAAAAGGTTGCACTTGACACACTTTTGAAGGACCAATGAGAGTGAATGTAAGCAAGATTCAAATGACTCGCCATAAATGGTAAAGTCATCCATGAAGACATCCATGCAATTTTCAATGAATTCAGAAAAGATACTCATCATACACAGCTAGAATGTTGCAGGAGCATTACAAAGGCCAAAAGGCATTCGCCTATAGGCATAGGTTCCAAAGGGGCAAGTGAATGTGGTCTTTTCTTGGTCTTGAGGTGTGATTGGAATTTTGAAGTAGCCGGTGTAACCATCAAGAAAGCAATAGTGTGACTTTCCGGCCAATCTCTCAAGCATTTGGTCAAGGAAAGGAAGTGGGTAGTGATCTTTTCGTGTTTCAGCATTCAATTTGCGATAATCGATGCACACACGCCATTTGTTTTTCACTCGAGTTGTGACCACATCTCCATGTTCATTTGTGACAACTGTTATCCCGCCCTTCTTAGGAACGACTTGAATTGGACTAACCCATTCACTATCAGAAATTGGGTAGATAATACCAGATTGAAGAAGCTTGGTAATCTCTTCCCTAACTACCTCAAGTATGAGTGGATTGAGTCTTCTTTGAGGTTGCCTAATTGGTTTGGATGATTCCTCTAGATGGATGTGATGCATGCAAAGGGAAGGGTTGATTCCTGGAATATCCTCTAAGGTCCAACCTAAGGCATTTTTGTTTTCCTCTAACACTTGAACAAGTTGGGACTCCTCAGTTTCAGAAAGTGAAGCAGAGATAATGACAGGGTAGGAGGGATCATGGAAAAGGAATGCATACTTGAGGTGTGACGGAAGTGGTTTTAGATCAGTTTCAGCCTTGATTTGAGAGCTAGACAAGTTAGGAGCAGGAGAAGGGATTCCAGATGGGTTTGGATCATTTTCCTCAACACTGTCCAGGGTGGAGCAGTAGAGATCAGAGTTGATGTGGGATTCAAGAGAGTTTTCAAGTTCACTTTGATTGATGGAGTCTAAGAAAGAAAGGTCAACATCAACTTCTCCATTTATAACTTGGTTAATCATTGAGCATATTTCACAGTCTCCACTATCATTAGAACATGATGAGCATGAAGAAATGGAGGTGAGTTGACTCTTATAAGTGTCCTCAAAAGCATGGATTTAGAATGCAATGTGATCCTCAGAGGGGTATCGCATGGCTTGGAAAATGTTGAACTTGACCAGTTGGTCACCGAATTCCATGGATAAGATGCCTGAATGGACATCAATCTTGGTTCTCGCAGTCATGAGAAATGGTCTTCCTAGAATTAGGGGAGATCGAGAAGAGGTCGTCTCACCTTCCATGTCAAGGACATAGAAATCAGCTGGGAAGATAAGATCATTGACCCGAACAAGAACATCCTCAATTATCCCCTCAGGACTGGCAGTGCTTCGATTGGCTAATTGAATGACAACACACGTTGGGTGCAAGGGACCTAGACCATGGTTGGTGAAAATGGATTTGGGCATGACATTTATTGAGGCTCCAAGGTCTATGAGTGCATCATCAAAGTTGGAACTCCCTATTTGACATGGAACCGTGAAGGTCCCTGGATCTTTGCACTTCATGGGAATGGACTGTTGGGTTGAAACATTTTCAATGTTCCTAAGTTGCCTCTTATGGTTGCACAATTCCTTAAGAAACATGGCATACTTAGGGATTTGTTTGATGGAATCTAAGAGGGGGATGTTCACTTCAACACGTCTAAACATGTCAAGCATTTCAGGATCAGGTTCAAAGGACTTCTTAGGCTTGGAGATGGCTTGAGGAAAAGGAATTGGGTTCCTTAGAGGAATGGAAGGAGGTGAAGGAGTGGATTCAAGTTCCTTTTCCAGCTTTTTGTTCTTTTCATTTTCTAGGTCAACATCGAAAGGGGAGGTAGAGCAATCAGCATGGGGCATAGCAATTTGCTTTCCCGATCTAAGTGCAATCGCACTTACATTACCCTTAGGGTTGGGTAATGGTTGAGCTGGGAGTTGGGATGAATTAGATGGTTTTTTATGGCTATGGTGGGATGCAAGTTGGCCTATTTGGGTTTCAATGTTCTTGAGGCTATAACGAGTGAAGGAAGCAAGATCATCTACAACACTTTATCATGGTTGTTTAGAAGAAGAGGCTTGTCCCAAATTGGGTTGGCCTTGATTTTGGTTCTTGGGAAAGTGATTGTATTGGGTGGGGAATTGGGAAGGCTCGTTAGGATAGTGGAATCCAGGAAGAGGATTGTTCCTTTGGGGTTGAGGAACAAAAGGATAAGGTTGATGGCTGTTACCTCCACTTTGACCATATTGGAACTGGTTTTTATTTTGATGAGGGAACTGAGGAGGATGAGAAATGGGATTACCATACCTCAGAGGTGGGTTAAAGGTAGAAGAGAAGGGCTCAGAGTGGGGTTGGTTGAAGTTTGTAACAAACTGACCTGATTGTTGAGGGTTAAAGTTTCGCTGAGCATATGCCGCATTGAGCTCCATTGGACTAGATGAATCAGATGGATCATCTTGAAGTTGTGGACATGTGTCAGTCGGATGAGATGGAGAGTTGAAGATTCCACAATTCTTGATAGGTCTAGGGAATAGTGACTGTGGAGAAGATGAGGTCGGGGCTTTGGTAGCCACCGCTAGTTGACGAACAAGACCTGTAAGTTCACTCATCCACTCAGTCATCTTGTGAGGCTCTATGGATTGATTATCTTGGGCTTGTTTCACTTGAGCATGTGCTCGAGTATGGAATTGTTGTGTGTTTGCAGCCATGTTACTTATGAGATCTCTTGCAGCTGCAGGAGTTTCGTCAAAAAGAGCACCGCCACTTGCGGCATCAATGAGAGTTCGCTCCATAGCCAATAACCCCACATAGAAGTATTGGATCAGGAGTTGGTCAAGGATTTGATGGTGTGGACAAGTTTCCACAAGCTTTTTGAACCTCTCCTAGTACTCATGGAGTGATTAACATGGGAATTGACAGATACCACTTATTTCCTTTCGGATGGAAGTGGTACGAGAAGCAGGAAAGAATTTTTCTAGAAAGAGACGCTTCATGTCATTCCATGTAGTTATGGAACCAGGAGGGAGGTAGTAGAGCCATGACTTGGCAGAATCCGCTAGGGAAAAGGGGAAAGTTCTAAGATTGATTTGTTCTTCATAAACCCCTTGAGGCTTCATGGTAGAGCATACTACTTGGAACTCTTTAAGGTGAAGATGTGGATCCTCACCGGCTAGCCCGTGAAAATGAGGGAGAAGATGAATCAAACCCGATTTGAGTTCCAAGTCAGCTTCAATGTTTGGATATTGAATACCAAGAGGTTGGTAATTCATATCAGGGGCAGCAAGTTCTTTCAATGTTTTTTCCCTAGGATTGGCCATATCTAATTCAATTGGTAGGGCAATGATTGGTTCTCGGGTGATTTGGTTATCCCTAATGGTCCTCCTAAGTTGACGAAGAGTTCTATCAATTTCAGGGTCAAACAAATCCGAGGGATTGTTTGGAAGGATACGGGGAATTCAGAGAGATTTAGAAAGGATGAGGAAGATGGGTTTTCTTTTTTATTTTTTCAGTTTATGGTTTTTAAGAGGAAGAAGGGTTTTTCTTTGTGTTTTTTTTTCAATTGTTTTCAAAAAATTTGATTTTTTTGGTTTTTTTTACAATAACCAGAAACTAATGACTACTTAAAGCACCATCCCCGGCAACGGCGCCATTTGAAACGCATGGCCGATTGTCGCCTATCGACCGGTCAAAGTTCTGGTGCTCTGCTAATGTGTATAGCAGCACTCGGTTCGAATCCTCGGCAATGATACTTCGTAATAGTTGATTGTATTTTGATTGGGGGGGTTTGTTTGCAGAGCTTAATTGAAATGTTTAATGAATGATGATTAATTTAACAAGTTGATAAAGATTGGGGTGAGTTCATCATTAGGTTAGTTAATCTTGTGATATCCTTGAGCTTTGCTTTATATTGCATTTAAATTAACACCCATGTCACAAGATGATGTTGATTAGAAATTCCTATGTGTTAAGGCTTTAATCCAAGCCTTAAAGTAACATTGGGTTCTAATATTGATCAAATATTGTTTATGGTAGTGTATTTATGGTTCCAATAATCCTTGGAAACCACACTTTAAGCAAATCAAGTCATTAATCCATGACATGCTAAGTCTAACAAACACAATGTTAATTCAACGAATACTAATCGAGCAAAAAATCTAAATCGCTTAACATACCTAAATTAAAACTCACCCCAATGAGAAATTTACTCATCCATTATGATGTTTATTAATCTGGTAATATATGTTTATGGTGATGAATTATAAATAGAAGAAAAAGAAAGGGACAATATAAGAGTTGTGTGCCGAACACACACACGAAATATTTTGAGAATCAAAAATGGAATTTTGATTGAATGAGGAAGCAAGATAAGGTACTGTAATTTAAAATGATTCAAACTATTTTAAGACCACGAATATTATACTAAAGAAGGTGGAGGAGAATAAGAGATATTGAAGAAGAAACTTTCATTAAAACAGAATTACAAAATAAAGGACTTACAAAATTACAAAAATGAAGAACACAAAATTAAGTGAAAATAAAGAGAGGAGGAAAGGTCTCTCAAGTGAAAACTTGAGTATGGAAGGTCCTCCCAAGCCTTTGGCAAAGCTTTGGTCGTGCCAATATGATCTCCTCTCTTCTGAAATGCCAACCCCTCTCAAGGAGAGAAGGGGAGAGTATTTATAGCCCAAGGAGTGGACTGTTTGCATTCCTAATCTGTCCCTCCACTTTCATCGCCAATTTTTCTATACAGAAAGTCGAATCTCTAAATATCTCCTTCTTCAAAGTTGTATCTAATAACGTTTTCCGACTACTTTCAAAATATGGAGGCATTTGGACATGTTGATCCAATTTTATGGCGGTTTTATTAAACAAAGGTAAACTGTCCATTTCTATCCATGCTTTTTCGATGGCCAAAATGTGAATGGATTTTGGAATAGGAATATGCCTTCAAATCCGAATGACTTATTCAACAAAGACGCCCACCTATATCTCCTCTTTCACACTGAAACATCGCGGCTCGATTTCATGCTTACATCATGAGATATGCCATGCATACTATACTGATTTTAATTCTCGGACAGAATGGTGGGCTGGACTTCAAAGCATATGTTGGGCCCCTTTTATTTGGATTTGGGCCTTGAAATATTTATCCAAGATTTCATGTAGTTTCCCCCTAATTATGGTGGAGATTTAATGTTTTTGGACTTCTGTATTGAGCCTAGTTAATCAATCTTCAAGGTTAGTCCAGTTTGTTCACAGATTCTTTGGTCTTGTTTGTGAGGACCATATGACCCTTCAAATGGAAGAATTGGATAATGGTTCCTTCTAATGAAATGTTTTATATTGAAATGATAATCCTATAAAACAAGAACCACACAATTTGGATCAGTATAGTCACATTTATAATTAAAACATTAAACTGACTCAATTGGACTACTTCTAAAAATGCTCAAATATTATACTTAATATTAAAACATTAATATTTCACACAAATTAAGCACATTTCATATAAAATAAGTAAAGGGGGAATATAATAAGTCATTAAAATATTAATAACATCAATGACCATAAATTTCTATTCTATATAAATATTGATGATCTTTAACACTCCCTAACATCCCATGTGACATTTGATATTTAATATTCCATAGTAGATATTGATTTAAAAATAATCCCAAGATGAAACCCTTCTTCTAAAATGACTCTAGACGGAGAAAAAATAATAATAATGAAACGGATATAAAACATATTCTAACACAATGAGAGTATTCATACATATTCCACATATATTAATACTCTATAATAATTTCTACTAAACAAAATAATATAAGGCAATATAAACAGATTCATTTGTCAGGGGAAAATTAGAAGTTCTTAGTTTGGAATACATATGAGTTTTTAGGTTTTAAGGAATCAAAACTCATCAACATTACACATTTAGATGAAAAATGGAATAATATTAGTTACCCCAAAAAATGACAAAATCTAGTGAAACCTAAGGTTTAATGAAATAATATATGAAGATCCTCAAAGATAATATTGAATACCTTATTTCTTATAGTTATTGGGATAATCTAACTCAATTGGTTAATAATATGTGGGGTGTAACAAGTTCCACCAATGAAAAAGGAGAAATGATCCCATTTATATTGAAAAAAATGTTGTCTATCCATCAAATATCAAACAATGAATATTTTAATAATAAATGACCACTTTCAAATTTCATTATAAGAGTATATGTTATAGATATTAGTTTGAGAGTCACATAATTTCCTCGTTGATCAATAAACTGTCCATTATTAATTATAATTTACCATAATGACCAAGAGAACCTGAAATTAAAATCACCTATTAGAAAATAAGAATATATGATAATATGTTTTGCTATTTGAAATGATTTTTGTACATTTTTTTAGTTCATGAGGAGTATAAACTCCTTTTTCATAGATCACTTAATAGATATTTTGGAAGATTATTTTACCATTTATGTTGATTAATTTTAATCCTTATCATGTTCACTCTTATACATACAGAAGTTTTTTACTACAAATTTATACTAAAATTATAAATTTTCATATAGTGGTAACAACTAGGATCTTTATAGGAAATATAATTTCAAATAAAGTTATTCATGTGAATCCTGGTAAAATTTGTGTCATAAAATCACATCCTGAACAATAATTAGTCTAACACAACTAATACTTTCATGGAAATGTAAATTTACATTAGATGTTTATCCATGATTTATAATGAAATTTGAATTTAAATCACGCTTTTATGATTAAATGTTGTTAAATTTGGAATCAATAAAACTTAAACAGTTCCTTCATTGAACTCAAAAATGCAATAAAATCTTCCTTAATCATTTAATATCTCAACTACCTTTTTTTACAAATTATGGATGAATCTAATAACTCTATTATGGGATCTCCATAAATAAAAAAATATAAAAAATTCAATGTGTCATATACTATTCATTGAAAACATTTTATTATAATAAATAAAATTTCACTATCAATGAAAATTTACATTTAGTTATGCTCATTTTACTATAGAGAAATTTTGGAACCATATAATTAGTTCCACAATCATGATCTACAATGACTATTCATATTTATTATTCTTCCTTAAAAAAAGTTATTTCAAAACAATAGTAATTAAATGTATAATAATTTTACAACAGTTAGACAAAATCATAAGGGATATACCTAGAAAATAAAATCCTATTGTTGATCTGTACATATGAATTTTTCATTCATCTCACTCTAAAGTAGATCATCTAAAATTATCAATCAAACCATATTCACCTCTCACTACAAAATTATGATGATATTCCAAAATTGTGAATTTTTTTGGTCACTAGTAATTTCATATAAAATTTATCCAATAAAAAATAATAATAATATTAAATTTAACCTAAAATATTAATTTTTATGATAAATTGATTTGAAAATAGAGTCAATAATTAATAAAATAAGGATGAAGAGGAACATTTCATGATATTGAGATTCTATAGAATAGTTATAATTGGTAGTAACATAAGAAAATGAAGGACAATTCTAACAGTATTTCACACTAGATTATTATGTTCCTTACATTTCAAGGTATCATAAGAGTTTAATAAATATTATTCCATGTTTCAAAAAGTTATTATAATTTTTAAATAAAATGGGAATCCTCAGTAGCCATAATATTCGGTAGAAAATATGATGTTTAGGGTATCAAATTAATGGGTATTTTTCATATGTCAAATTAATTCATATATATTCATTGAAGAGTTAAATACTTGTTTTATCGGTTTGAGGAAGTCCCCACTAAAAAATATGAATCTCATACCATGAATATGATTCTAAAAATGTATATATTCTATATATTTGTGAACCAAAATTTATTGGTGAGCGATTTAGGAACCAATTTCATCAATCAAACAACATAATAAATTTTATAAAAACAAGGGGTTATAAGGAAAGCATTAACTAGATAATGTCAAAAAAATAATGGATTGGTTAATTTTTCAAATAAAGTATGAAAATAAAAATTTACATAATTGAAAATACTTTACATATAGAATGATAATAAAAACTTGGTTATGTATTATATGAATATTAGAAAACATATTAGACCTCATTGTGATGCTGTTGTTTGTGATTATTTTTAGTAAACAGTTGGCATACCTATATAAATAAAACATAAATAATATTATATTCTTGAAACTTGTAATTTGGTTGTTGAAGATTTTTTGAAAAGAGATTTAAATAATTGAATGAATTTGAGGATCATTGATATGATATGTGAAAACTAAAAATATTATAAGGCCAATAAAAAATTACCCTTTAAAGAATATATGTAGAGACTCGAAGCTTGAAGTACATTGAAATTACATTACATTTGTGGAATACTTAGTACATAACAAAAACACACACACGAGGATCGTAATAGTTTAGTGTCTTTGGAAACTCGGAATATAATCTTCTAATCCTGGTGAAAGATATTCAGCATCTCCCATAAAGATCTTCCCTTTTTTTACCTAAAACCTTTCTTTATATCCTGGCGAAAATAAAACATAAAACGGTGAGCTCAAATGCTCAGTAAGGGTAAACAAAAGAAATATCAATCACGTCATATTCATAAGAACATAACTTTTGGAAATCATAACCTGCAAAAGAGATCATAATTTCAAAACATGGGATAAAACATGGCAGTGAAATGTAATCACAATAATCATAACTTAAAACATGAAACTTTGTGGCATACACACATAATCATAGAGAATTATATCTTATTAGTCAAGACTCATTGCCAAGACTATCTTAGTGGACAAAGTCCATTTCTGAAACGAGTCACCCTCGTTTCAGTACTGTTTCACTGAACCGGTATAACCTACCGTTCCAGCCATGTCTATCTCATGAGATATGAAATCGTTACCCAATGCATTGGAGGGATATATAGGTCCCACCCATCTCATAATGATACCATTCTTATGTGTGCCACAAAATCATAAATCATACATCATTTCATAACCCATGTAGTAAAAATGGGATTTGTAAACATTGTGACATCATAAAACAATTCATATAAGATAAAGGATTTCATAAAAATAATTCCATCACAACATAACCAAATCAATGTAATAATAGGGATAGAAACAGAACCCTATGTTATCTTATATGGAAAATAATTTTGATAAAACACTTGAAATGAATTCTTGAGGAAAATATCCTTTCTTCTTCAAAATCAATTTCTTTTCACAAAACGTCATGCAATTTTAAAAGAAAGATATTTTATTGAAAATATTCATGAAATCTTTTGGCGGATGATTCATGAAAATAAGGCTTTATAAAACCGTAAAAATCCGTTTGTGCCGTATAAGTTAAAAAAACATTCTACGTACTTTTGTCAAAAAAGTCAAAAAGTACCTCGTATGAAAAACGAAAAAAGATTCCTTTCATATCTTTTACTAAAAACTCACCGAAGGGTAAAATTGGATTTATAAAATTGTAGGTGGATGGAAATAATATTGTATATTCAGAAAACATGGATGTGGATGATAAAATACACCCTAGTAAATACTAAAGTATAAACAATCTCGGATAAAAATGAGATTTTGATATTTCCCTTACCTTAGGTCCGATTTGCTTCGTAAGTGTCCGAACCTCCTGTATAATGATTTAAATAATTTCATTTACTTATTAAAGAATCGTATTCATTGTTATGATATCATATATAGTTCACTTATGACTTTATATTACCCGTTCGTTTGTAAATTCCATGTTAAAGAGCATTTTGGGTAAAATTGTTTCATTTGTCATCCGTGTTTTGACTTGTAATTATTCATATGATTACTTAGATCATGATTACTTAATTCAGGAATATAAAATATGATTTATATATATATAAATATTCAGAATATACATGTATATAATAAATCAGTAAATGGAAAGAAATACACCGTTCATGGAGACGGTAGGTCGTACGTACGCATGAACGCTGTTTTCTTTTCCTTATTGAGTTGAATGGAATTATGTAGATAACATAAATATATATACACATAAATCCAATATCATTATTATGTAATATATTTCGTGATTACTTATTATATATACTTTATAATCATTCATGAATGGTTAAAGTGGAGAATGAATCTCATCGCGTCGTGGAGACGGTAGTCCGTACGTACGCACGAGCGATGATATCGTTCCCATGTTTATTGAATTGAATTGGAGTGGATGATACAATATATCAGAATCAATATGATGTTCTAATAACTATGTATAGTTATTCTTTATACCATTATACCCATCCATGTAAGGTGGTGGTGGAAAATAGATTACACCACGACGTGGAGACGGTATTCCGTACGTACGCACGCGCGGTGATTTCGTTTTCCGTAGGATGGATAGATGGTGAAATTGGATTGTTTCATACTTATAATAACATATCAGTATATGAGTGATACTGATGTTATTACTTCATAATGAAACAACCTAAGAAAAGAAGTGGAAGAAGAAATAAAGGTGAAAGAATTGGTAAGGGAAATTACCTCTTCTTTGAAGCGCCTCTTTGAGACCTCCTCTTAGGGCACTAAAATTGGTATTTTAGGAAGACCAGAACCTCTAGGATGTTTCTAGGGAAGTGGAGAAGAGAATTGGGCAGGGTTTGGCCGAGCTTGAAGGATAAAAGTTGTGTGAGGAAGAGAGGGAGGAGGTGCCCTTTTATAAGGGAGGAGAGGGGCACCTTTGGAATAACTCAAAATATTATTTTATTATAAAGTCATGTTCGGTTTTAAATAGCTTAAAATTGATTTATTTTGAGGCTAAGGTGGGGATGGGTCGCAATCCTCTCATCCAATAGAATTTAGACAAGTTTAGGTTCCTATTTTAACCTTATCATTTAGATTTAACATTAAGTTAAATAATTTTACTTTTACTGTGTCTTCTTGTGTTCTTACACTATAAGGTTAATAAACATACTATAAGAAGCCAAAAGAACACCAAGTTGTTTATTATTAATATATATAACCTTATCTGAGTTATTTTTCCGAACCTTAGATTTTTAGGAATAAAATAACAATTAATAATATAATATTTGTTTTAAAAACTATTTTAGGTCAATTTCGACACTATTTAGTAATTGATTTTTGTGAAAATCATAACAGAATCATAAGTTCAAAAAAATTTAATTCAATCAATAATAACATGTCATATTAACCTATAAAATTAGTGTAATGCATAAAAAGTCTTAAATTACATTTATTTTGGTATTTATAACATCAATTATGTCAATATTTCATTAATAAGATAATTACTGCATCATCTTTGTGTCATAAATAAATTAAATTATTTGATGTCTAAAAATTACAAATAAAATACCATTATGTAGGAAATATTTTTAGATTTCTAATGAATATTTACAATCAAATTTATCTTATGTATAACCCTATATTAAAAATTTTTTAGTAAATAAACTTTGATTTTAACTCTTTTAACTCTTCTTTGAATTAAACAATAATAAATGTCCTAATTTAATCCAAGTGGGCCTAAATGATAATATTTTACACTTAAGGTTGTTTTTGGTCGAGATACACTTGTCAAATAGAATTAGGACATGTGTTAGGATAATATTAATATTTTTCTTACCCTTAATTACCCTATTTACTTTTAACAGTGGTAAATAAAAGTAAAAAATTACTATTCACCAAAAATTATTTTCATCTCATTGAACCACATTTTACTTACTAACATCAACCGTGTCTCTCGGATTTTTGAAATTCCATTCACTGAAGCGGTAAAATTAAGTTTTATGAAAAATTCAGTTTTTTAACTACCACTTAGTAGTTTCACTATTCATCAAAAATTGATGTTTTTCAGAACAATGCCAAAATTTCATCCTAAGCTGTATTTCATATTCCGGATTCAAAAATGAAGTCTATTTTACCAAATTCATAACATAGAAGTTGCATTAATTAATTTTATAATTAAATCCCCCTGTTAAAAAAAATAGTGTGTTTTTAAGAAACAATATCTATCAAAAGATTGACACTTGTTTATGTCTAGTATAAATGTGAAATTACATCCAATGACCAACATTGTATTAAATTGTAAAAATATATTCAAATATACTTTAAAACCACTCAAATTAATAATTTATCACTATTAATTATTTCGATTGAAAAAGTTGTTTTTAACTAAAATTTAGTAATTTTTACTATTCATCAAAATATGAAAGTTATCCGAAAATTACCAAAATTTCACCCTAAGAAAATTTCGATATTCCGAATCCAAAAATGAATTCCATTTTGAAAAATAAATTTCAAAAATTTCAAAAAGTGGTTATTACTATTCATAACGGCTAGTTTTAATAATATTTTAATAGCATATCGTTGTTTAGTGAAACTCAGTATTGCGTACTACCCACGCTATCGAGGAAGGTTGTGATTGCATGTAATGCAAGGAAAGTCAAGGGTGTGTGTTGTGCAAGATCCTTTTGGTGTAGAATAAAACACAAGACATTAATAAAATTAAAAAGAATATTTTTCTTAAAATCTCGGGCTGTTACATTCTACCCCCCTTAAAATGAATTTCACCCTCGAAATTCATCGGGGTTATAAATGGTTTACTATTCGAAAGTTTCTTTAATAGAAACCCACACCGTAAAAAGGAATACCAAAACCAATCTTTAAAAAAAACAAAAGTATGAAACGTAACGGTTACCCAAATTAACTCATCACTAGGTTTCCACGTTGGAGAACATAGGTGAAAATATGGATATGGAAGAAAAATCTAACCATCAAGTTCTAATGGAGAGTGGTAGAGAACATAGCTATGAAATAGCCAACAATCATAAAGCCATAGATTTGTGACGATCCAAGGTACCATCTGATTCATCAGATATAAGATCACCAGGACAACATTTTTGGTTTTCAAGTTCATTTCCCTAAAGTTGATGGAATTGGAATTAGAAGAAATACTTTCGTGATTTTGGTATAGTCTAACCGTTTGTCGTTCTTTGGAAAATTTACACTTCATCTCTTAAATAAATGAAGTTGAATTTGTCATTCATAATGTGTTAGCAGATCATGTGATAGAATGATGGGTCATTCCATTTGTCTCAAACAAAAGGTTAGAAAAGTTATCAAAAAAAATACATAAGTCCATATATAGTGAGATTAATCATATATGGTTCCTAAAATGGACTTATACTTCATATATCGTACTGCTTAATAAAATAAAACTAGTTTCTACTAAACAGGGACTTCCTGTAGGCCAGTGGTAGGTGATAAAGGACAGTCGCACTTCGGTTGTGGGTTCGATTCCCACAGCCTTGTCCGACGCGATGGGTTGTCACCCGTCCTGTAGGTTGTCCTTTTTTTAAACTACATTACTATAACATCCCATCAATAATATCGAAAATATTCTATCCTTAAACAATACTAACTTATGTCCAACATAATCCATTCAAATCTTTAGGCTTATCCATGATACTGCAGTCCACTCTCATAACATAGTGAAAACAATTACCAGAGATTTAATACCATCATTTATCCCCATATATCATAAGATATGTTTTGTTGGTCACATTCCAAACATTCAAAGTCCTTAATCATGTATTTTCTTGAATACCCATTGAACCTTAGTGAAAACATGAATGCAGTTAAAAGATAACACATTCCACATACCAAAATCCTCAAAATTCTATATACTCAAACCATGATATCACTTTGTCCTTATATCAATCATGAGATCATGAATACTGTTAAACATTTCATTTTCTCATTTTCCCTTAATTATGCGCATATCATCTTATTTCCAAAAATATCTCAATCACTTTGAATACCACATTAGACCAATACATAAATATTCTAATACTCTATGATACAACATTATTTTGGAATCCCATTACATAAACACTTAATCATTCTACCACATCGTTGTCATATTCAACATCGCCAACAGTGATCGCATGTGACTTCCCTTTGTCCTTCTCCTTAAGTGGTTGCTCATGTCGATCATCACTAACCCTTGGATTAGGTCATTTATTAGCATAATGCCCCATTTCCTTGCACTTGAAGCATTTAAGTGTTGGTGGTGCGTTCTCGGCAGTGTTTGCTTTATTCACATCATTAGAAACCCTTTTTCCATTACTTCGACACTCAGATGCTCTATGACCTTCTTTTCCAAATTTAAAACATTTTCTAGTCCCTTTAAGACAATCTCCACCATGCTTGTTTCCACACTTTCTGCATAGGGAAACATTCATATTCTTTTCACCATTATTCTGAGATTTCTCCTTGAACTCCATCTTTCGTTTCTTGTCAAAAACATGAGATGGATATGTAACACCAACTTCCATTTCTACCTTGATAGAACAACGCACAATTTCTTCATAGCTACTGAAGTCTCTTATAGTTAATTCCCTTCGAAGACTTGGTTTTAAGCCACTGAAAAATCGATCAACTTTACTTTCAGGTTGGATGATAATACCAGATGCATACCTTGCAAGTCTTGTAAAATTCGCTTCGTATATACCAACAGATTCATCATCCTTCTGCTTCAGCTCAAGAAACTCCTTTTCCATCTTTGTTCGAAGAATACGAGGGAAGTACTTACTGAAAAACAGGTTCTTGAACTAGTCCCATTCCATGTACTAAATTTCATCTCTTGGCCTCGTATTCTTGATAAGATTCCACCATTGATCAGCTTCACCTTCCAAACGATATACTGCTAAGATGACTTTATCATGTTCATAACATTGAAGAACTGAAAATATCTTTTCAGTAGTACTAATCCATTGTTCAGAAACTAATGGATCGGAAGTCCCACTAAAAGAAGGTGGACGTTGCCTCATGAAGAAATCAATAGAATATTGTTCCCTTCTCTGCTCATTTGGAAGTCCAGAATGATGCATAGCTTGTGTAAGTATAGCAATAAGATTTTGCACTCCATCTCTCATAACATTTGTTTGTTTAGGAGGACAATCATTGCATTGTCCATTACATTGATCAACACGGTTTCTTCGAGTTCCAGCCATCGTCTAAAACCCAAAAAGAATAGTGTGAGAGGCAAAAATCATGCTAGGGAAAACAACATAATAAAGGGGGAGTACCTTCAATATCTAACATCTTAGGTTTAATTCTATGATCGTTAGCGTAATTCTAGTACTATAACCTATACATATACTTAACCTTAGGGACATCCCTAGACATACCTTAGAAATATCTCTAGGGATCTCACTAACGTTTTCGAATCCTAGTTTCCAAAGGTTGACTAAACCTTTCCTCTGATACCAACTGTAGAGACCCGAAGCTTGACGTACATTGACATTACATTACATTTGTGGAATACTTAGTACATAACGAAAACACACACACAAGTATCGTAATAGTTTAGTGTCTTTGGAAACTCGGAATATAATCTTCTAATCCTGGTGAAAGATCTTCAACATCTCCCATAAAGATATTCCCTTTTTTTACCTAAAACCTTTCTTTATATCCTGGGGAAAAGAAAACATAAAAGGGTGAGCTCAAATGCTCCGTAAGGGTAAAAAAAGGAAATATCAATCACGTCATATTCATAAGAACATAACTTTTGGAAATCATAACCTGCAAAAGAGATCATAATTTCATAACATGGGATAAAACATGGCAGTGAAATATAATCACAATAATCATAACATAAAACATGAAACTTTGTGGCATACACACATAATCATATAGAATCATATCATATTAGTCAAGACTCATTTCCAAGACTATCTTAGTGGACAAAGTCCATTTCTGAACCGAGTCACCCTCATTTTAGTCCTGTTTCACTGAACCGGTATAACCTACCGTTCCAGCCATGTCTATCTCATGAGATATGAAATCTTTACCCAATGCATTGGAGGGAGATATAGGTCCCACCCATCTCATAATGATACCATTATTATGTGTGCCACAAAATCATATATCATACATCATTTCATAACCCGTGTAGTAAAAATGGGATTCGTATACATTGTGACATCATAAAACAATTCATATAAGATAAAGGAATTCATAAAAATAATTCCATCACAACATAACCAAATCAATGTAATAATAGGGATAGAAACAGAACCCTATGTTATCTTAGATGGAAAATAATTTTGATAAAACACTTGAAATGAATTCTTGAGGAAAATATCCTTTCTTCTTCAAAATCAATTTCTTTTCACAAAACGTCATGCAATTTTAAAAGAAAGAGATTTTATTGAAAATAGTCATGAAATCTTTTGGAGGAAGATTCATGAAAATAAGGCTTTATAAAACCGTAAATATTCGTTCGTTCCGTATAAGTTAAAAAACATTCTTCGTACTTTTGTCAAAAAAGTCAAAAAGTACCTCGTATGAAAAACGAAAAAAGATTCCTTTCATATCTTTTACTAAAAACTCACCGAAGGGTAAAATTGGATTTAAACAATTTTAGGTGGATGGAAATAATATTACATATTCAGGAAACATGGATGTGGATGATAAAATACACCCCTGTAAATACTAAAGTATAAACAATCTCGGATAAAAATGAGATTGTGATATTTCCCTTACCTTAGGTCCGATTTGCTTCGTAAGTGTCCGAACCTCCTGTATAATGATTTAAATAATGTCATTGACTTATTACAGAATCATATTCATTGTTATGATATCATATATGGTTCACTTTTGACTTTATATTACCCGTTCGTTTGTAAATTCCATGTTAAAGAGCGTTTTGGGTAAAATTGTTTCATTTGTCGTCCGAGTTTTGACTTGTAATTATTCATATGATTACTTAGATCATGATTAATTAATTCAAGAATATAAAACATGATTTATATATATATATATTCATAATATACATATATATAATAAATCAGTAAATGGAAAGAAATACACCGTTCATGGAGACGGTAGGTCGTACGTACGCATGAACGCTGTTTTCTTTTACTTATTGAGTTGAATGAAATTATGTGGATGACATACATATATATACACATAAATCCACTATCATTATTATGTAATATATTTCATGATTACTAATTATATATACCTTATAATCATTCATGAATGGTTAAAGTGGAGAATGAATCTCATCGCGTCGTGGAGACGGTAGTCCGTATGTACGCACGAGCGATGATATCGTTCCCATGGTTATTGAATTGAATTGGAGTGGATGATACAATATATCAAAATCAATATGATGTTCTAATAACTATGTATAGTTATTCTTTACAACATTATACCCATCCATGTAAGGTGGTGGTGGAAAATAGATTACACCACGGCGTGGAGACGGTATTCCGTACGTACGCACGCGCGGTGATTTCGTTTTCCGTAGGATGGATAGATGGTGAAATATGATTTTTTAATACTTATAATAACATATCAGTAGATGAGTGATACTGATGTTATTACTTCATAATGAAACAACCTAATAAGAAGAAGTGGAAGAAGAAATAAAGGTGAAAGAATTGGTAATGGAAATTACCTCTTCTTTGAAGCGCCTCTTTGATACCTCCTCTTAGGGCACTAAAATTGGTCTTTTAGGAAGACCAGAACCTCTAGGATGTTTCTAGGGAAGTGGAGAAGAGAATTGGGCAGGGGTTGGTCGAGCTTGAAGGCTCAATGTTGTGTGAGGAAGAGAGGGAGTAGGTGCCCTTTTATAAGGGAGGAGAGGGGCACCTTTGGAATAACTAAAAATATTATTTTATTATAAAGTCAAGTTAGGTTTTAAATAGCTCCAAATTGATTTATTTTGAGGCTAAGGTGGGGATGGGTCTAAATCCTCTCATCCAATAGAATTTAGACAAGTTTAGGTTCCTATTTTAACCTTATCATTTAGATTTAACATTAAGTTAAATAATTTTTCTTTTACCGTGTCTTCTTCTGTTCTTACACTATAAGGTTAATAAACTTACTGTAAGAAGCCAAACGAACCCCAAGTTGTTTATTATTAATATATATAACCTTATCTAAGTCATTTGGCCGAACCTTAGATTTTTAGGAATAAAAAAACAATTAATAATATAATATTTGTTTTAAAAACTATTTTATGTCAATTTTGACACTATTTAGTAATTGATTTTTGTGAAAATCATAACAGAATGATAAGTTCAAACAAATTTAATTAAATCCATAATAACATGTCATATTAACCTATAAAATTAGTGGAATGCATAAAAAGTCTTAAATTACATTTATTTTGGTATTTATAACATCAATTATGTCAATATTTCATTAATAAGATAATTACGGCATCATCTTTGTGTCATAAATAAATTAAATTATTTGATGTCTAAAAATTACAAATAAAATACCATTATGTAGGAAATCTTTTTAGATTTTTAATGAATATTTTAAATAGAATTTATCTTATGTATATCCCTATATTAAAAATGTTTTAGTAAATAAACATTGATTTTAACTCTTTTAACTCTTCTTTGAATTAAATAATAATAAATGTCCTAATTTAATACAAGTGGGCATAAATGATAATATTTTACACTTAAGGTTGTTTTTGGTCGAGATACACTTGTCAAATAGAATTATGACATGTGTTAGGGTAATATTAATATTTTTATTGCCATTAATTACCCTATTTAATTTTAACCGTGGTAAATAAAAGTAAAAAGTTACTATTCACCAAAAATTATTTTCATCTCATTGAACCACATTTTACTTATTAACATCAACCGTGTCTCTCGGATTTTTGAAATTCCATTCACAGAAGCGGTAAAATTAAGTTTTATGAAAAATTCAGTTTTTAACTACCACTTAGTAGTTTCACTATTCATCAAAAATTGATGTTTTTCAGAACAATGCCAAAATTTCATCCTAAGCTGTATTTCATATTCCAAATTCAAAAATAAAGTCTATTTTACCAAATTCATAACATAGAAGTTGCATTAATTAATTTTATAATTAAATCCTGCTGTTAAAACAAATAGCGTGTTTTTAAGAAACAATATCTATCAAAAGATTGACACTTGTTTATGTCTGGTTTAAATGTGAAATTACATCCAATGACCAACATTGTATTAAATTGTAAAAATATATTCTAAATATACATTAAAACCACTCAAATTAATAATTTATCACTATTAATTATTTCGATTGAAAAAGTTGTTTTTAACTAAAATTTAGTAATTTTTACTATTCATCAAAATATGAAAGTTATCCGAAAATTACCAAAATTTCACCCTAAGCAAATTTAGATATTACCAATCCAAAAATGAAGTCCATTTTGAAAAATAAATTTCAAAAATTTCAAAAAGTTGTAATTACTATTCATAACGGCTAGTTTTAATAATATTTTAATAGCATATCGTTGTTTAGTGAAACTCAGTATTGCGTACTACACATGCTATCGAGGAAGGTTGTGATTGCATGTAATGCAAGGCAAGTCAAGGGTGTGTGTTGTGCAAGATTCTTTTGGTGTAGCATACAACACAAGACATTAATAAAATTAAAAAGAATATTTTTCTTAAAATCTCGGGCTGTTACATTCTACCCCCCTTAAAATGAATTTCGCCCTCGAAATTCGTGGGGGTTATAAATGGTTTACTATTCGAAAGTTTCTTTAATAGAAACCCACACCGTAAAAAGGAATACCAAAACCAATCTTTAAAAAAACAAAAGTATGAAACGTAACGGTTACCCAAATTAACTCATCACTGGGTTTCCACGTTGGAGAACATAGGTAAAAATATGGATATGGAAGAAAAATATAACCATCAAGTTCTAATGGAGAGTGGTAGAGAACATGGCTATGAAATATCCAACAATCATAAACCCATAGATTTGTGATGATCTAAGCTACCATCTGATTCATCAGATATAAGATCACCAGGACAACATTTTTGGTTTTCAAGATCATTTCCCTAAAGTTGATGGAATTGGAATTAGAAGAAATACTTTCGTGATTTTGGTATAGTCTCACCGTTTGTCGTTCTTTGGACAATTTCCACTTCATATCTTAAATAAATGAAGTTGAATTTGTCATTCATAATGTGTTAGCAGATCATGTGATAGAATTATGGGTCATTCCATTTGTCTCAAACAAAAGGTTAGAAAAGTTATCAAAAAAATACATAAGTCCATATATATTGAGATTAATCATATATGGTTCCGAAAATGGACTTATACTTCATATATCATACTGCTTAATAAAATAAAACTAGTTTCTACTAAACAGGGACTTCCTGTAGGCCAGTGGTAGGCGATAAAGGCCAGTCGCACTTCGGTTGTGGGTTCGATTCCCACAGCCTTGTCCAACACGATGGGTTGTCACCCGTCCTGCACGTTGTCATTTTTTTAAACTACATTACTATAACATCCCATCAATAATATCGAAAATCTTCTATCCTTAAACAATACTAACTTATGTCCAACATAATCCATTCCAATGTTTAGGCTTATCCATGATACTACAGTCCACTATCATAACATAGTGAAAAAGATTACTAGAGATTTAATACCATCATTGATCCCCATATATCATAAGATATGTTTTGTTGGTCACATTCCAAACATTCAAAGTCCTTAATCATGTATTCTCTTGAATACCCATTGAACCTTAGTGAAAACATGAATGCAGTTAAAAGTTAACACTTTCCACATACCAAAATCCACAAAATTCTATATACTCAAACCATGATATCACTTAGTCCTTATATCAATCATGAGCTCATGAATACTGTTAAACATTTCATTTTCTCGTTTTCCCTTAATTATGCGCATATCATCTTATTTCCAAAAATATCTCAATCACTTTGAATACCACATTAGACCAATACATAAATATTCCAATACTCCATGATACAACATTATTTTGGAATCCCATTACATAAACACTTAATCATTCCATCACATCGTTGTCATATTCAACATCGCCAATAGTGATCGCATGTGACTTCCCTTTGTCCTTTTCTTTAAGTGTTTGCTCATGTCGATCATCACTAACCCTTGGATTATGTCATTTATTAGCATAATGCCCCATTTCCTTGCACTTGAAGCATTGAAGTGTTGGTGGTGCGTTCTGGGCAGTGTTTGCTTTATTCACATCATTAGAAACCCTTTTTCCATTACTTCGACACTCAACTGCTCGATGACCTTCTTTTCCACACTTAAAACATTTTCTAGTCCCTTTAATACAATCTCCACCATGCTTCTTTCCACACTTTTTTCATAGGGAAACATTCATATTCTTTTCACCATTATTCTGAGATTTCTCCTTGAACTCCATCTTTCGTTTCTTGTCAAAACCATTAGATGGATATGTAACACCAACTTCCATTTCTACCTTGATAGCACAATGCACAATTTCTTCATAGCTACTAAAGTCTCTTATAGTTAATGCCCTTAGAAGACTTGGTTTTAAGCCACTGAAAAATTGATCAACTTTACTTTCAGGTTGGATGATAATGCCAGATGCATACCTTGCAAGTCTTGTAAAATTCGCTTCGTATATACCAACAGATTCATCATCCTTCTGCTTCAGCTCAAGAAACTCCTTTTCCATCTTTGTTCGAAGAATACGAGGGAATTACTTACTGAAAAACAGGTTCTTGAACTCGTCCCATTCCATGGAGTCAATTTCATCTCTTGGCCTAGTATTCTTGATAAGATTCCACCATTGATCAGCTTCACCTTCCGAACGATATACTGATAAGATGACTTTATCATGTTCATAACATTGAAGAACTGAAAATATCTTTTCAGTAATACTAATCCATTGTTCAGAAACTAATGGATCGGAAGTCCCACTAAAAGAAGGTGGACGTTGCCTCATGAAGGACTCAATAGAATATTGTTCCCTTCTCTGCTCATTTGGAAGTCCAGAATGATTCATAGCTTGTGTAAGTATAGCAATAAGATTTTTCACTCCATCTCCCATAACATTTGTTTGTTCAGGAGGACTATAATTGCATTGTCCATTGCATTGATCAACACGGTTTCTTCGAGTTCCAGCCATCGTCTAAAACCCAAAAAGAATAGTGTGGGAGGCAACAGTCATGCTAGGGAAAACAACATAATAAAGGGGAGTACCTTCAATATCTAACATCTTAGGTTTAATTCTATGATCGTTAGCGTAATTCTAGTACTATAACCTATACGTATACTTAACCTTAGGGACATCCCTAGATATACCTTAGAAATATCTCTAGGGATCTCACTAACGTTTTCGCATCCTAGTTTCCAAAGGTTGACTAAACCTTTCCTCTGATACCAACTGTAGAGACCCGAAGCTTGACGTACATTGACATTACATTACATTTGTGGAATACTTAGTACATAACCAAAACACACACACAAGGATCGTAATAGTTTAGTGTCTTTGGAAACTCGGAATATAATCTTCTAATCCTGGTAAAAGATCTTCAACATCTCCCATAAAGATCGTCCCTTTTTTTACCTAAAACCTTTCTTTATATCCTATGAAAAATAAAACATAAAAAGGTGAGCTCAAATGCTCAGTAAGGGTAAACAAAGAAAATATCAATCATGTCATATTCATAAGAACATACCTTTTGGAAATCATAACCTGCAAAAGAGATCATAATTTCATAACATGGGATAAAACATGGCAGTGAAATGTAATCACAATAATCATAACTTAAAACATGAAACTTTGTGGCATACACACATAATCATAGAGAATCATATCATATTAGTCAAGACTCATTTCCAAGACTATCTTAGTGGACAAAGTCCATTTCTGAACCGAGTCACCCTCGTTTTAGTCCTGTTTCACTGAACCGTTATAACCTACCGTTCCAGCCATGTCTATCTCATGAGATATGAAATATTTACCCAATTCATTGGAGGGAGATATAGGTCCCACCCATCTCATAATGATACCATTCTTATTTGTGCCACAAATCATAAATCATACATCATTTCATAACCCATGTAGTAAAAATGGGATTCGTAAACATTGTGACATCATAAAACAATTCATATAAGATAAAGGAATTCATAAAAATAATTCCATCACAACATAACCAAATCAATGTAATAATAGGGATAGAAACAGAACCCTATGTTATCTTAGATGGAAAATAATTTTGATAAAACACTTGAAATGAATTCTTGAGGAAAATATCCTTTCTTCTTCAAAATCAATTTCTTTTCACAAAACGTCATGAAATTTTAAAAGAAAGAGATTTTATTGAAAATAGTCATGAAATATTTTTGAGGAAGATTCATGAAAATAAGGCTTTATAAAACCGTAAAAATCCGTTCGTGCCATATCAGTTAAAAAAACATTCTTCGTACTTTTGTCGAAAAAGTCAAAAAGTACCTCGTATGAAAAACGAAAAAAGATTCCTTTCATATCTTTTACTAAAAACTCACCGAAGGGTAAAATTGGATTTAATCAATTTTAGGTGGATGGAAATAATATTACATATTCAGGAAACATGGATGTGGATGATAAAATACACCCCAGTAAATACTAAAGTATAAACAATATCGGATAAAAATGAGATTGTGATATTTCCCTTACCTTAGGTCCGATTTGCTTCGTAAGTGTCTGAACCTCCTGTATAATGATTTAAATAATGTCATTGACTTATTACAGAATCATATTCATTGTTATGATATCATATATGGTTCACTTATGACTTTATATTACCCGTTCGTTTGTAAATTCCATGTTAAAGAGCGTTTTGGGTAAAATTGTTTCATTTGTCGTCCGAGTTTTGACTTGTAATTATTCATATGATTACTTAGATCATTATTACTTAATTCAAGAATATAAAACATGATTTATATATATATATATTCAGAATATACATATATATAATAAATCAGTAAATGGAAAGAAATACACCGTTCATGGAGACGGTAGGCCGTACGTACGCATGAACGCTTTTTTCTTTTCCTTATTGAGTTGAATGGAATTATGTAGATGATATACATATATATACACATAAATCCATTATCATTATTATGTAATATATTTTATGATTACTTATTATATATACCTTATAATCATTCATGAATGGTTAAAGTGGAGAATGAATCTCATCGCGTCGTGGAGACGGTAGTCCGTACGTATGCACGAGTGATGATATCGTTCCAGTGGTTATTGAATTGAATTGGAGTGGATGATACAATATATCAGAATCAATATGATGTTCTAATAACTATGTATAGTTATTCTTTACACCATTATACCCATCCATGTAAGGTGGTGGTGGAAAATAGATTACACCACGGCGTGGAGACGGTATTCCGTGCGTACGAACGCGCGGTGATTTCATTTTCCGTAGGATGGATAGATAGTGAAATAGGATTGTTTCATACTTATAATAACATATCATTATATGAGTGATACTTATGTTATTACTTCATAATGAAACAACCTAAGAAGAAGAATTGGAAGAAGAAATAAAGGTGAAAGAATTGGTAACGGAAATTACCTCTTCTTTGAAGCGCATCTTTGAGACCTCCTCTTAGGGAACTAAAATTGGTCTTTTAGGAAGACCAGAACATCTAGGATTTTGCTAGGGAAGTGGAGAAGAGAATTGGTCAGGGTTTGGTCGAGCGTGAAGGCTCAAATTTGTGTGAGGAAGAGAGGGAGGAGGTGCCCTTTTATAAGGGAGGAGAGGGGCACCTTTGGAATAACTAAAAATATTATTTTATTATAAAGTCAAGTTCGGTTTTAAATAGATCCAAATTGATTTATTTTGAGGCTAAGGTTGGTATGGGTCAAAAACCTCTCATACAATAGAATTTAGACAAGTTTAGGTTCTTATTGTAACCTTATCATTTAGATTTAACATTAAGTTAAATAATTTTACTTTTACCGTGTCTTCTTGTGTTCTTACACTATAAGGTTAATAAACTTACTATAAGAAGCCAAAAGAACCCCAAGTTGTTTATTATTAATATATATAACCTTATCTAAGTCATTTGGCCGAACCTTATATTTTTAGGAATAAAATAACAATTAATAGTATAATATTGTTTTTAAAAACTATTTTATGTCAATTTTGACACTATTTAGTAATTTATTTTTGTGAAAATCATAACAGAATGATAAGTTCAAAAAAATTTAATTAAATCAATAATAACATGTCATATTAATCTATAAAATTGTTGGAATGCATAAAAAGTCTTAAATTACATTTATTTTGGTATTTATAACATCAATTATGTCAATATTTTATTAATAAGATAATTACTGCATCATCTTTGTGTCAAAAATAAATTACATTATTTGATGTCTAAAATTACAAATAAAATACCATTATGTAGGAAATCTTTTTAGATTTCTAATGATTATTTAGAATCGAATTTATCTTATGTATAACCCTATATTAAAAATGTTTTAGTAAATAAACTTTGATTTTAACTCTTTTAACTCTTCTTTGAATTAAATAATAATAAATGTCCTAATTTAATCCAAGTGGGCCTAAATGATAATATTTTACACTTAAGGTTGTTTTTGGTCGAGATACACTTTTCAAATAGAATTATTACATGTGTTAGGGTAATATTAATATTTTTCTTACCCTTAATTACCCTATTTACATTTAACCGTGGTAAATAAAAGTAAAAAGTTACTATTCACCAAAAATTATTTCCATCTCATTGAACCACATTTTACTTACTAACATCAACCCTGTCTCTCAGATTTTTGAAATTCCATTCACAGAAGCGGTAAAATTATGTTTTTTGAAAAATTCAGTTTTTTAACTACCACTTAGTAGTTTCACTATTCATCAAAAATTGATGTTTTTCAGAACAATGCCAAAATTTCATCCTAAGCTGTATTTCATATTCCAAATTAAAAAATGAAGTCTATTTTACCAAATTCATAACATAGAAGTTGCATTAATTAATTTTATAATTAAATCCGGCTGTTAAAACAAATAGCGTGTTTTTAAGAAACAATATCTATCAAAAGATTGACACTTGTTTATGTCTGGTTTAAATGTAAAATTACATCCAATGACCAACATTGTATTAAATTGTAAAAATATATTCTAAATATACTTTAAAACCACTCAAATTAATAATTTATCACTATTAATTATTTCGATTGAAAAAGTTGTTTTTAACTAAAATTTAGTAATTTTTACTATTCATCAAAATATGAAAGTTATCCGAAAATTACCAAAATTTCACCCTAAGCTAATTTCGATATTCTGAATCCAAAAATGAAGTCCATTTTGAAAAATAAATTTCAAAAATTTCAAAAAGTGGTTATTACTATTCATAACGGCTAGTTTTAATAATATTTTAATTACATATCGTTGTTTAGTGAAACTCAGTATTACGTACTACACATGCTATCGAGGAAGGTTGCGATTTCATGTAATTCAAGGAAAGTCAAGGATGTGTGTTGTGCAAGATCCTTTTGGTGTAGCATACAACACAAGAGATTAGTAAAATTAAAAAGAATATTTTTCTTAAAATCTCGGGCTGTTACAATATATCTTCCGAAAATGTATTTAATAAAGGGTAAATGGTAATGCTATCCAATTATAATATTCATCTTAAAACACATAAGATTAATTATCATAGATCAATATTAAATAGTTTCATTTTAGATAAATTAAATTACAAAACCATTTTACCAACAGTACATTCCAATTTATTGGGTATATAAAAAATCTCTACTACGGGAAGACACATTCATTTTGAGATATATAACCTCACAGTGGATATCCTGCATCCACCAGTAGATAGAGAAGGTCACTGACCAAATACACACTATTAAACACCACTTTAACTCTAAATATCTCTCCATACTTCTACCTACCTCTTAATACCTCTTCCTATTTTACAATATTTGTAATATTCTTCCAAACTATTCATTCATATCTCATAATTTTATTCTATTTCATTCATATTATTAAATTTCCATATAAATTAGGAATGTAATTGTTCTTATTTTTTGTGTCTCCTAAAAAATAATATCTCAATTATAATTATTAAAATATAAATTTTTTCCACCCATTATTTGGGATCCACGAGAAATTTTTATCACCTTAAATGATATTATTTTTGAATAAAATTTTGAATAATATAATTTATGTCATAACTAAAAAATATAAATCTTATATTTTTTTATCATAAAATTATAATTCACTAAAATAGAGATAAATACTAGGATTTATTTTCAATAAAATATATAAAAATATATTATTCATGTGAATTTTACCGTTGACTGTGAAATTTGATTTTGTTGATGTTTAAGAAAATATTTATACTTTTATGAAAAAAAATATGATAGTGTAGTTTTATAAATTATGAGACAATACAAATTACCTAATAAATTCATATGGATTGTTTTCAATCCCCCTTTTAGAACCACCAATGTTCTTTTTGAAGACCAATTTATAGGCCACAATACATATTCTAACCAAATATTTTCATGGATTTTCATTGAATTTTTTTAAAAAAATTTATTTTGGGGATTGAATTTTATTTAGGGATTACCATTTTTGATTTCAAAATTTTATTTATACACATGTTGAATATATTCTATTTAGCCATATGGGAGAGTATATAATTTTATTAGGTTTAGATAAAATCCAATCATTATTTTTTTAATTTTTTTTAATGCTATTTCAGAATTGTATAAATCGATTAATAATCAAATATGAGAATCGGTTCCACTGTGTGCTAGATTTTATTTCATCCTTGATAAAGAGAATTAATTTTTATTGTTTATTTTGTTAAATTTGTAAAATTATTATTGAACAATTTTATTTTCCATTGGAGGACACATTAGAGATATATATTGAGGAATAATATGCATGATATACTAAAAAGCACATATTTTGAACCCCAAATTTGTTTTCAAAGATAAACACTATTTAGTTCCTGGCCGGTGATTGTTAAATATATGTAAATTGTAGAAGAGTACATATAATTAATAGGGATATTTTATAAATTTAGATGTATCATATTAGGATAAAATATATATAATATTTATACTCTATATTAAAAATATCTTAAGTTATTTGAAAATGTTTTAGGGGAGTGTCCAATAATAAGGGTTGGAGTGTGTAGTGTCTCAAGTCATTGATATAATGTAAATTATTTTCAAATGAATATTTTAATTAAGATATAATTTTACTATGAAAGGACCATGATAAAGTTCATGGCTATGAAAACATTAGTAAATTAAGGAAAGCTTGTTTTTAGTGGTGTTTGAAGCCATTAATTAATATTTTTAGAAAATAGATGAAAAATATATATTATTAACATAGTAATGTGTTCTCCCATTAAAATATACTGTTTTTTAAATTCAAAAATGTTGTAAAAATATAAGTACCATTTAAATGTATCATTGTAGAATAATAAAGGGTTAAATGATTAAATTATATGTCTATTGTCAATATGGTAATCCATTATTTTCAGAAGCGTAACTTATTATAACTCCACAGTTAATCATGTTTTCCTAAATTAGTGGTAAGATGGTCTGACCATCAGGATCCCATGTTCTGTGAATATGAGGAAAATGAAAAATGGAAAGAACATGTGTTGTACTTATGGGATATTTATTACCCTGATGACATCTTCAAGAACATGGGTGGGCCCTAGGTCGAGGACCACATGTATGTATTGAAGCAGGTGGTACCCGGTGGGACAAGAATCGATTCCCATGTTAAGGGGGGTGTCTGGGCTATTAGCGGGGTAAATTTGTTAAATTAGTATCAGTTTAAGAACCCATCCTTATTTGTACTGTCACTTATTGAGTTGAGATATAGGGTCCACAATGTGAATGTTGAGCTCTATGGGGGTGAATGTAATACACCATAATGAAAAATGGTTAATTGAGAAAATTATATGACTCATTCCAACAAATTTAACCTTTATTTTCTAGAGCCTAGCCGGTAAGAACTCCACAGTTAAACATGCTTGGCATGAATTATTGATAAGTATGAGTTCTCTTCGTAGAATTTTCCTAGGGGGTGTGAGTGAAGAAAAATCACATGGGAAATAACATGAGTTGTCCTGTGGAGACCTTCATTTGTATAGTGATCCATTTGGGTTTGTGGATGTTACACATGTAGGGTACCACATGTTTGTGTGGAAACAGGTGGTACCTAGTAGGTCTGGACCCAAAGACTATGTTAAGGATTAGTGTATGTGCCTTCATTGGGACATAGTTGTTAAATAAAAGATGTATTCTTTATTCAAGGGTTATTCACAATAGAGATGTGTGAGTTAAGTATTTCTATATATTCCAAGGGTCTATATTTTTACTATAAATATGTGATCATGGAAGAATAAAAATATAATAATGCTGGATTAGGAAGATTAAGAGATAGTTAAATAATTAATGCTTTAAAAATATAATGTTTTTTAACATTTGATTTTATAGAATAATAATCTAGAAAAAATGAATTCATATTTAACTACTTTTTGTGTAAAAATTAACATTAAAATCATTAAATAATAAAGTATTCCTGAAGGTAAGTATTACACATTCTCAATATGGGAATGGTATATAATGTGATATTTTACTCATTAAATACATTTCTAAGGACGAATTTATTCCTCAATGTCATAATGTAGAACAATAGGATATGTTTCACTTATTATTTAGTGGATTTCACATGTCATAGGTGATTTATCAGGGTGTGGAGATTAATGGTAAAATACTCAATCATGGTGGTATAAAAATACAACAATGTGTTTTTATTGCCTGTGTGAAATATTTTTTTCTTTTTGAGGCCTAAGAAATGTAGTGAAAGGGTTGGGTAATCAATTTGGTGATTTTTTACCAAACCCTAAATTGATTGGAGGGAAGTGAACCCAAGATATATGTTCTATATACCAAACAAACCACTGAATTTTTTTGGTAGATTTTTTTACATAACACGCAGTGGCTATATCCTCATAGGATTATTTCAATGTGGCTATACAAAGTAAATATTTAGGTCATGGTTGAATGATTTATTTTCATTCTATAATAAATACTCTTTTGTGTATTGGTAAATAAATCAATTATTACTCTAATCAAAAGGATAGATAAAAGAAGGATATTAAGATCACAATATAAATATTATCCTAAGAATTCCCATACTAATAATGAGTTCAAGATAATTTAGGAAATTAATAGTTTTTGGGTTAAATGATTATATTACAAATTTTTCACCATTATTCACCTCATATTATGGTATATACCTCTAAATTCCCTTGTGTAAAAACAAATTGGTATATAATTTTAGGAAATGTATTGAAAACACTTGGGTAATGTTGAGCAGGAAGATACCAATATTCAATATTTTTTATCCCACCATACATGAAATTTTCAATAATGGATCACAACCTCAAGATATTGATCACTAGGGATCACTTCCCATCCCTAGAAATGGACCTTTTGGGGATTGGGTATGAATGGGATTTATATAATGCACATGAAATGACTCCTCGAACAATTTGGGGCATAAAACATGGTCATAAGGCTCAAAGTGTGATTTTTGGAAGCCATGTGAGAGGAATTGTAGTCTCATTCCATGAACATTAGGGAGTGATATATTTTAGTTTCAAGGTAAAAAATTAATCTAATGTTTACATAAAAGGGTAAAAGTAAAAAAATAAAATATTACATATGGTTTTCTTCCTGAGTAATTATTAGAGGTTTTAATTTTTTATATATGTTCATGTTTTATGTCATCAATATAAAATTACCTCTGTTTTATCTTTTATAATGTATTTAATCCTTCATTAATACATTTTTAAATAATATACAAGACCAATTTCAGAAGTTATGTATTTTTTTAAGAATAGTAGTGTTTTATAACCATCATTTCCTTATATAATATCGATTTTCCTGCCATCATTTAGACACTAGAAAACCCCATAATAATACATATTGATTTTATGGTTCTTTATAAATCAAATGGGAGATGAAATGTTTCGAATAATAAAATATTATAACTATTTAATGAAAAATGAGGGAACATCGTTGATAAATATGATTAATTATGAGTGAAATGAATTTTTAGCAGCCAAAATTTCCAATTATAATGTTTTACATGATAAATGAATATTTTTACGCTGATTATCTTCCTAATAATATGTGCAGAATCAAAATACAAATGACTAATCTATTTTAGACCACAATCATTAGGGAAAACAAATATTTAAAATTTCTGGGTATCTAAAAATGATTTTGTTGGATTATTTTGTTTTTTATTATTGAGGAAATACTGAAATATATGTCAGTGGGTGTTGATATTATAAATTTATCCCTAACATTTTAATTAATTTTATCATTAATATCTCACATAAAATTTATAACTGTAAATAAAGGTTAATGTTTTGATCATAAAAATATATGTATTTAATTTTTCAAATCGATTCATTAGGTATATAATTTTCATTTTTAACCATAACATTCATGATATAAAAAAATTTGGAATTCCTATTTTTATATTAATCTTGACTCTTATTATATAAATCAATCAATGATAGACTTGGATAGTTTGTCTCTATGAAGAGTCATTTTGATAGCACAAGCTGGCTTATAAGATTGATCAAGAAAATTACAATTGTTGTGATTTTTTCATCAGTTCATCTAGATATAAAAATTCATAGAAAAATATAATTATATAATACCACATTTCTTAGTAATATAAATAAAATTTTAACATACCAAATCTTCTATTTAGTAGCCAACTATTCGAAAATACATCAAGGCCCATAATTTTTCAAGATATTGGAGGACAATTTACCACAATTTATATTTCTCAAATTCCAAATGTATAAAAATGATTTATTTTAATTAGAAAAATGAAATATAGTGTGAAAATTATATTTGATCTAGATTATATTTTTTACCATTTTACAGGCCTTAAACACAGTAATATCTAACACTAGAAGAAATTTTAAGATGTCCACCCAATAAAAACATGTTTTGTATTTAATCCATATGTCTGTCACCAAAACATAAAATAGACATTAAATGTTTATCGTGAGAATTAAATAATAAATTTAATTTAGATAACTATGTATAAATAGTGAAATGCTTATATAAAGATAGAGAATTGATTTTGAGGGAAACATACCAAATACCTTAGAAATAAATACATGTCAATTATTCCATTGAAAGAGGATTGAAATTATGATGAATTAGAAGATAATATGTAATGAATATACATTAATTAAGGGAATTGGAGGAATATAAAGACTCAAGATCCTTAATAGTGAATGCACCCATGAATTCTTATTTTTTTTCTCTATTTAATTTTTTGAATGATTATACGTCTTATTTCAATTTAATAAAAACATTAATGCATGTTTTATTTCCTAAAATTATTTTCATTAGTCTTATTAATGTTTATTTTAATGGAATTAATTTAGTTCTTTTTTCTAGGACCCATTTGAAAATTCCCTATTAAGCTATTCAAAAAAAATTAATATTATTTATTGTTTTTTCATGGGTTTTGTTCACATCACAATTATTTTGTTTAATTTATTTATATTTTTTTTATTATCTTCCTAAATATCAAAATCAATATATTCTTCGTCTTTATAGATGATTAAATCACTTATTTTGGAGAGCCATAAGTTTGGGAAATTGTTTTGACTGAGTTCATTCCATGTTTATTTTTTTGAAAAACTAATATTCTAAAACATTATTTTTCATTGCATGGTTTAGAGATTTATCATGTTATTTTATTGAATTATTTGGATTATTAAAAATAATCACACAATTTTTCATTTAATATTGATCCTTCAAAAAATGTTATTAGATTTTTGTTGACACCATAATTGATACATGGAATAAATTATAAAATTTGGGATTTTAATGTTAATAATCACGTGAAATGCATATTAATTTTATATAGTACATTATGATTCTCGATGGCGTCATATGCCTCAAATACCTAAATTTTACTTCATCCAAACCAATAAAACAATTAATTACAGTTCCTTCATTAATTAGTCAACTCAATCAGAAAAAAATACCCTCAATTAAAAATGAAATGAAATGTTAATGGATACAAAAAAAATAGTATCATCCTTGAGTATTGGACTAGAGTATCAATTGACACATTATTATAGTGGCCTAAAGTGTAGATTGTTAATATGATACAATTATATGCACTTAAATATCTATATGGTTAACATAAATTTGATATGGTAATAAATGACTAAGAGAGTAAATATTTTCACTAATATAGATATATGAAAAAAATCTTGATAGTATATTGCTTTTTATTGACTTTAACATCGATCCACTAATTATTTTTTAATGAAATCTTATTTATGTAGGCTTATTATTAAAAATCATGTTTTTTCCAATAAATTTATTATCATCTAGAGAAATCCCCAATTACTATATATTTTTTATTAATATATTTTTTATCTCCTTTTAAATTTAAATAAAAAAATTGGGTTATTTGAATCATTTAAATACATCATTTTGACCTATTTGTTATATGATTCATGATAATAAAAGTCTCTCATAGTATAAATTTTCAATATCTTGAGTTTATGTCTCTAATGAATCTATTTTGAGGATGATCATTTGATGTTCTCCAAATTTATGTGTGATATTTTACAATATTACCTACAACTAGGAAAGAATCTCTTTCAACGACTACTTGAGTTGAAGGAGAATCATTCAAATTCTATATTCTAATGATTTAATTAATCTATTTTAGTAAATAATCCCTTTTAAGGGGACTATTTTATGTTTCATAATATGATGTCAATCCTCTATTACCATAGTTATTATAATATATACGCTAAAAATCTTTTTAGTTAATTAAACCTTATAATCCATCATCTATCACAATGCTAAAATTTACAAAATATTAATATCATTATGTTAAAACAATTTTTCTATACATCAGACTGTTAAACAATATTATTTATGTTTTTTATCAATTCATTATTTTTTTTCATATGGATTTGACTAGGTGGAAAAATTTTCATCACAATACACCAAGTTTTAATGTATTATGACCAAATTTATTTGGATGTATTATACTCATTTGGAATAGTATTATCCACATTTGATAGGTTTTATTCTATTTTTTATGACATATATTTTATATGGAATACTTGGAGTAATAATCTTATAATATTATTTATTATAATAATTAATCTCTCAATCTCTTAGCTCTAAAACACTCCACTATGAGCACTTATTTTTTAATAAATAATAAATGATGTATCATTTCTTTCAAAATTATAATACAATGCCAAATACTAAAAATTTCATTATTATGAGATAAAATATAATGCCAAGTGAATTTGGTTTAGTGATCCATAATAACAAATGTTTACCATTTTCACTGAAACTCATTACATGTATTGGCCTAAATAAATCCAAATGAATGGTCTATATTTATTTCTCTTATATTAAAATGTAACACACTAACCCAAACCTATTTTCTTTTATAAGATCGTGTTTTCCATAACCATAGGTGAGTTTCTATGACACTAATTTATAGAAATAAATTCCTAATGTATAAAAATCATTATTGGTTTATTATCTTCAAACACAACCAAACATTATATAGAAAATCAATAATAGTACAATGAAAAAATATGATGCATGACAAAATTTATAAAAACCCAATATAAAATAATGAGAATGTAATGACAGTAAAAATAGTTAACAAAATCACACATCTATTTAAAAATTCATATATACAAAGTTATAATAAACAGTGAAGTTCAAATCCCTAAAAAACTCTTGTACATAATATCTCTATGCTTTAGATCTCATCGAAAACAACCACATTATCATGATTTTATGCTAGAAAATTATGATATATTCTAATTACATTTATCAGTAAAAAAATCCCTCATCTAGGATAAGGTGTATATGTAGGGGTAATTATAAATCCTAGTACTCAATCCCTAATAATTACCCAAAATCTCAGTATTAGAGGAACAAGTCATCTAACAATAATAAATAATAGTAAAACTGGAGAGTGTATCAAGAGGGGTCTACAATATTAAATGGGGAAATATAAATAAAACCGGCACAATGAAGGAAACCCATTTCATGAAATGAAAAATAGGAAAGTGCATAAAAATTTACTCATCATCCCATATGTACACTAATCATTCCAAAATAATCAATGAAACTCATCCCAATAGATCCAACTCATCACATGGTGATACAATCTAGAATTCCCCCAAAATATGAATAATTGGAAATTCCAATCCAAAAATACCATAATACACAACCAACATCACAAAAGATATGAAATTCAGAGTTCTCGAATAAAAAATTCATTTGGAAACAAATTATCATTTACATATTTTATTACACCAGGTTTTGGGAACCATCCAATACATATAGTTTAAAACCAATATGCAATGATGTTTAGGACATGTTTTCCAAAAAAATTACTAGGTATTTATTTTTATTTCTAATGGATCCTAGTTTTTATAAAAATTATAATAGGGGAGAATCAAAAACAATCTAATGGGTCCATGTCAAAGAATCCTACCATGATCTCATAGATTCATGCTCTTCAAAAATATATTGAACATATTATTTGAAGATTCCCATTAAAACTCAGGATATCCCAATGATTGTAGAATGAGATCCCCATTATAGGGTTTCTCCTAATAGCTGAGAATAATATCCTAAAAGGGAAATATAAAATTAACCTGGTCATTAATTGTATAATTTCAATGACCCAGTTTTTTTTGAAATCGTCCATTGAAGGGAGTGAATAGAAAAAATCACCCAAAAAATCCATGTTGTTCATGATACCTATATGTTAGGAGAATTATGAGGTATTAGTTGATTAATAAGGTTTAAAATCAAATTATTTGATTCTAATTGAACGTGCATAAGGTTTTTATCAATGAGTTTCTAAATGAATCAAATAGAATCACATATTTCTCATATGTTTTTAAAAACTCTTCACTAACCATATAAATTGTAATTATTCATAAATTCATAGAGACACACAGTCTTACGTAAAATAGGAAAAATAATGGTCCTTCAAATGTACACCCAAACACTACCTCATTGGTATCTAGGATATCAACAAGGTTTCTCAAAACTGTTCACAAAAGGTGAAACCTCAGAAAACTATCAAAAACATCACTAAAACAATCCAATTCATCCAAAAACCAATGGAATACATTATATAAAATAAAAATTTGTATGAAAAAATATAATACCATAAAATAGGGTTGTTATCTTCTCATTATCATTGGGTTTTATATTCTTGTTATTCTATATGTCATCGTCAATTTCAAAAAGAAATGATGATTGGTCTATTGTAAAATTATCTCATTCCCAATTGGGTTATTGAATTTGATCATTTTTTCACATTACACGCACTTGGGACATAAATATTATATATAAAATATCTTCGTAAATATTAAAAATATGAATCAGTGTATCAACATATATATCATCGATCTCAAGAGTATTATGGTCCCAAATAATTACAAATTCCAGAATGGGGTGGTTTTTCCTTAACCTCCACATATTAAAAATATTATTAACAGAATCGAACCTCAGTAGTAGAGAAATATGATAATTAACATCCCCAATAATATCATGAATTACATAAAGTCTAATTAATCAAAAATCCAAATTCACTTATCCAAACAATAATTCACCAACCACATGGAAACACACATGAAAACATCACCTCCTAAATCAAACAATAATAGATGGTGATGATGAGTATTGCAATATATTTTTGACGAATAAAAAAATTTATATCCTTTTATTGATATTTTTTATTATCCTAGATGTATTCAACACAAGTCATAGACCAATCGAGTAAGATTCCATAAACTCTAACAAAAAAAGTGAGGAGGGAAATGGGAAATAGGGGAATGCCTCAAACGAAACCATAATTATCATATCATAATAAATATTTTTATAAAAAACTATAGAAAGGATAAATATTATAACCATGAACAATAAAAGTACATCATAAAATCTCTAAAAATATTCATCAAGGTAGGAATCATACATTGTAATTGTATTTTACTTTGAGGATGATATTCCATGATCATAGACAACTTGGATCACTGTGTCTACTATTAGGACCACCAAAATCATGAGGTAAATCAGTTATCATAGTAATGTATAATATAAATTTTTTCCGTATGTAAATCCAAGTCTTCAAGGATATATTGAAATATAAATTTATCTATTATATTAATCTTGTAATATCGAGAAAAGGGTGTCAACTGGGAATGTTGGCCCATGATCAACCAAATTTCATCATGATTCTAAAGTATTCTTGGTAGACTAGTGAAAATAAAATAATAAATTTTCCGACATATATAAATTTATAGGAAATGATTGATACATGAAATATTGTTACTATTTCTGGGACTTCACCGCTTGAAAATTGTGGCATCCAATAACCTACTCAACCCCATTCCACTTTAAATCCAAGAACCATAAATGGTCGTCCATAATCATGTGTACTTTTTTTGTACCATTTTGAATAGATCACATATTATAGTGATAATAATAAATGTGTTTTTTTAAAAATATTGATTAAATGAAAAACATTATTTAATGTGAAACATAGATTTTTCATCATATAACCATCAACTAATGGTATCCCCACCATTGAGGGTTGACCTAATTGCAAGACACGTGGGGTTTGATAGTTGATCCCCCATTATTTTTTTAACCACGTCAGGGATAAGAGTGACCAAAATGAAAATTTCAGCCATATTCAAATTAGTAATATTCATTTTCTGTTCAAATGTCACCCTCGTTGGTTTTCATCGGTCCTCATATTTCCTAGAAACCATGCTATAGAACTTATGTCTTAATGAAACATCCACCAAATTCCATTTATTATTTGTATTTAATTTTTCAATATAAAACATTCAGTTATATTCAATCCAAATTTTTTTTGCTTTAAATTCTAATTGGTATAGAATACGATTTATCATTTTTTGATTCATGAACATATAAAATATTTCACCAAAGTGATTGAAACACAATGCTTAGAAGGCATAGTCCACTATACAAAACTATAGATAATGGGATGGGTAATTATTTTCATGTATTAATTATTTTGTTAGACCTAATCTAAAAACGATCTATCTTCATGAGAATACAACCTAATAAGATATAGACACATCAAAACAATTCTATTTGTCATTTACCACGTTATGAAAATATATGGATATGTGTTGATCTGAGTTGATCCATATGATCCTCCAATGTTCTCTAATAATCTATAATATAATTGAATGGAGTAATTTTCCTTTTCATTGTACTCACGAGAGAATCAAGACATAAGAAGTTAAAAACAATGGATTATAATAACCCACTAATCCCGAACATATCCATATATCAATGAAAATATTTTATGGTTGATAAGAAATAACTGCATCAATTTAATCAAGGACGAATTATATGAATTTCACAAAAATGAAACCAGAAATGTGATTGTCATGTGTCCACAAGATATAAAAAAATATTTTGGCATAAATATTTTTAACTTAGAATACAAACAGTAAAATCTTATGAATTGTTCAAGATCATATTTTTTGAGAGATTAAACTAAGATATCACCAATGAATACCTAAATGAAATAATCTAGGTATCCATGAAATATATGATTAATCAATTATATGAAGACTATTGATAAATTATTTGGAGAAAATTGAATGAAAATGTTTTCATAATTTCAATAAAATATTCAAAAACATTCCTTAGGAAAATATTATATCCGGACTCAATGGAGATGGTACCCTGAGAAGAGATCAATTTTTTAGAGCAGATATGTTCCCTTCATTTGAGTGAACACTTAATAAATTCATGGAATATAAAATAAATTAATAATTTAAACAAATTTAAATTATCTAATAAAAAAAACACAATGTGTAACATCCAAATTGTTAAAAAATAAAATTACAGAAGCCTAAGGTGTATACATAGTCTTATAACCCATTAATTTTAAATTCCTATAAATTTACCATTAATTCCTAAAATTATGCTGGAATCATTCATTATAATGGATGTATAAATATGTTTTTCAAAAGTGTTTGTCAATAAAAAACTAAACTTCCATATTCCATGTTAATAATGATAACTTTTCCCAAAATGTTTTCATATATTAGTTTACAATATTAGGATAATATTTATTCGTAGTTCAATCATTTAAAACAAGAGTAATTTTTCCATTATATTATGACTCAATTATCTTATGTTAGAATAATTGTTTAATCACTATTTATGTAAAATCATATGATTATTCCAAAAATATATTCATATAGTCATCCATATTGTGAGATAATGTTATATATCTCAAATCTCATGTACACATTATTATTATGTTTAACCTTACAATGTGTAAATTCTAACCCATTTATTAGGTTTTCATTTCCCCAGGTTATGAAATAATGTATTATGTATGCTAATCATTGATGGGTTTTTTTATATTTAGATGGTATGTGTCACGACCCATCCCCCGAGGCCTGTGCCGTGACAACCCCAAGCCCGCCTTCCATAGGCCAGGAGCTGGCGACTAGCACCAAAGGTGTAATTCCCGAAAACTGGGAAGGAATTGCCTTTATGACCTGTAAACGCACACAGATAGAAATGAAAAAGTGGGTAAAAAGTTTAAAAAAGAGTTCTAAAATGTAAAGAGGCCAAAAATACAAGCCCAACTATAAAGTACATGGAACTGGAAGTACAAGTACAATCGAAGAAAGGAAAAACAGCTGCTGGGTCGTCCTCCAGAATTCCCACCTGAAGAGTCGATGTAGATAGCCTCCTCAGTACTCAACGTTCGTTGGTCTCCTCCGTGTACCAAATCGTCATAAGCTCCACCTCTAGGTACCATCCAGTATTGATACTCTCAGCCTCGATCAGTACAGTCTGTTGTCTGCATCCAACACAATGAGGTGCGGGAATATCCCATGTAGAGGTGATTGTAATGATACTCAGTAGGGAACCTGAGACCCTCAAGGTCTCCTAAAATCCAACAAGGATAAATAAAAAAGTATGAAATCAACAAATAACCTCACTTACGTATATGACAATAAATATACCTAACTTATCGAATAATCCATCTCAATCAGGAGGTAACCACAAAAGTTTCTGATTTAGCTCATAAAATTATAAAACATATGTAGATAGAAAGAGACGATTAGATGTAGCCACTGAATCATCTTCTCTATTGAATCCACGTAGGATCCTGGTACTGTAATCTGAGATGTCAAGCCCACGTAGGATCCTGTAACCATAGTAAGAGATGTCGAACCCATGTAGGATCTAGGAATATTAGTAAGAGCTATCGAACCCACATAGGTTCATGGAATAGTAGTTAGAGTTTCCAACCCCTCATAGGATCTTGGAACATTAGTTAGTGTTGTCGAACCCATGTAGGATCCTAGAACAGTAGATAGAGCTATCGAACTCACATAGGATCTTGGAATACTAGTCAGATCTGTCGAACCCACATATGATCCGGGAATAGTAGTCAGATTTATCGAACCCACATAGGATCCTCGAACAGTAGTTAGAGCTATCGAACCCGTATAGGATACTGGAATAATAGTCAGAAAGCTGCAAGTCACATGGTTCCCACCCAAGGCACACTTGATTCCAGGAGGCTTCGCTTCTCAATCCAAGTATTGATACATCAACTACCATGAAGTCCCACGAAGAAGTATCCCAAAGGTCTTCCACGTCAATCAGATGCCCGGCCTGTGAGTTATTATTCTTTCAATCCCATGGGCCCTATTGGATTCGTGCTCGATACGACCAGACCGTATGTCAACTATACCCAAAACTTCATTTGGGTGTACACACATGCACTATCGCACTCTAGGAATACCAGGGCCACTAACAGTTCGTCAAAAAGACATTTGGTGCCCAAGATATGGCCAAAAGAAAGTAAAGGATAGGTAGTAGGCCCATGTCTGGGCCGACCCTATCAGACCGACCCAGCCCGACTTAGTATGGGCCTACCCGGTTCGGGTTGTCCCAGTAGGACTCGTTGAGTCTGGCCTGGCCCGTTGGGTGGGACGGCCCGTTGGGTTTGGCCCAACCCACTGGGCCAACCCTAATAGGCCATGTGGGCAGTTCGGTCCGGAGGGGGACCACATAGGCAGCTCGGCCCAGTGACACAGAGCCGGTTCAGCCCGGAGTGCCACAAGGGGCGTGGGTGGTCGGCTTGACCCTGAAGGCCAGGGCTGGTTCGGGTGGCTCAGCGTGGGAGGCCGACGGACCGCCAGGAGCCGGGAGGCAAAGAACGACGCAGTTCGGCCGGGGTGCACGGTAGGCCGGTAGCGGCTGAGATCCAGGAGGCACAGGCCGACACGGTTGGGCCAAGGTTCATGGGAGGCCGATGGTGGCCATGAGCCAGGATGCGTGGGATGATTCAGTTTTGAAAGGGCTCATGGGAGGCCAGCGGCGACCATGGCTGGTTCGGCTAGTTCGGTCGGGAAGAGGGTGCGACCAGGACTGCACGGCCGGGATGCCGCAAGGGCATACCCGGGTCTGCCGAGGTGTGACACGGCTCGGGCCAATTCGACCGGCAGATGGCATGGCTGGAGGGAGGGGCTGGTCGCGGAGGCCGCGGGGAGCACCGTCGTTGCCTTCATCGAATATGTCATCTCGTCGCCTCGTCACCACTCTGAAGAACATCACAGACTAGAACGATGGAGGGGTCGGGCCATGTTTCAATGGTCTGCACCCTCCACCTTGAGGGTGGTAGCAAGCGAATCATTTCATTATTAAATTTCAAATAATTACCAATGAGAAGATATAAGAATAAAAGTCTATTAACACACCGCATCTTCCAGCAAAAACAATTCCCAACCCGCATGGAAAATCCTTCACAATGATACTTTGTTTTAGAAGGGATGGAATATATGAATAATATCATATTCAAATAAAAACCCCTACCTTTGTATGCTATTCGTTGATGGAGTCACCAGAAAGAAGAAGGATCGTTGGAAAAGACGGACGTCGATTTTTTCCTCGATCATCGGATTGTGTTCCAGCTCGTCGTAGTCAAAGACGTCCTATGTCGAAGGAGGTTTCGAGGAAGAAATTTGAAGACACTCCTCACCAGTGTTCTTAGTTGGAATAACATGTTCTTTGTTCTTCATTAGCGAGATATTTTCACCTTAATCACTCTCTCCTCTCTCATGTTCCACCAAAAGACAAATTCCAACCAAAATAATAGATTATTTTCATCTATTATTTTATTTTTTGCACAAAATTCATACGGGTTAACAAATTAATTGAATTTGTTTGCTCAATTAATTAATGAGGAGGATTAGGACCAATATGTTTTAGGAGAGTTGGAGAGGCTTTCCTACACTTAATGGAAACTTGAGGGTTTCTCCCCATTAATTGAGAGTTTCAAGGGGGTTTAAAACCCAGGAGGTCCCTACATAAATTAACATGAAGGGGAGGTTAGGTTCGGGTGGGCCCCACCACCATAACCTCTCATGGTAGGTTACGGTGTTGTGGTCCCCACCACCGACTTCCACATGGAGAATATAACCTAAAAAATAAAAGTAAATCTAAACAACTTTATTTTTATATAATTCTATCTCAAAAAACCCAAAAAATAACTTTTATTCTCAACCCACTACAGTTGAGGTGAATGTTTCCGGAAGCGAATATTGATGTTGCGAGTTCAATGATGCCCTCAGATTTCAATTCTGAGCACAGTTTCTAATGTTAAGAAACCCACTATTATATTTTCTGAACGTACCCAAGCAAAACATAATAAATTGTTTTTGGGCACACCGGACCTCAGGATCACCCGACGTCAATATTAGTAGAGTCATAAAATTCCCATGTATTTAAGAAAAAATTTCCATAGAAATTTATGGTCATTACATTCTCCCCACCTAATGACTCTACGTCCCCATAATACACAACCCTTAAATAAGGGATCATGTGGTGGTAATGAGCATGCACTTATGCCTCCTGCTCCCATGTTCTCTCCCAAATGTTCATGTACTGCCAGCGAATGTGCACCAAAGGTATCGACCATCCACGTAGGACCTGCTCCCATCAATCCTCAATCTCCACTAGAACCTCTATAAAAGATGATCCATCATTGAGGACCTGAAAAGGTCTGATTAAAATGCGGAGATAACTTGCTACCTCGGAAAATCTTCGTAAACCTCATCGATTTTATACACGTAGAAAGATGTGGTCGGCATCCTCAAAGTCTAGAGGTCTCTATCTCTTGCCGAAATACTAGTTTTGTCTACTCTTTGTAGTCTTCATCCACTCTTGGATGATCTTAACCTTCTATGTGGTAGCCCGTACCATCTCTGGTCCCACTAGTGCTAACTCCCCATGGTCGGTCCAGCACAAAGGTGACCTACAAGGTCACCTTTATGACACCTGAAAAGGTGTCATCCCAATGGTGGAGTGATAGTTTTTGGTGTATGAAAACTCCACCTAAGGTAAGTGATCCTCCTAGCTGGGAGCGAAGTCGAAGACACTTGCACAGAGCATGTCATCGAGGGTCTGAATGTTCCACTAAGACTGACCATCCGTCTGAGGATGTAAGGTAGTGCTCAAATGAAGTTGCATCCTAAAAGCTTCCTATAACCACTTCCATACCCGAGAAGTAAAATGTGTGTCATAATCAGAGACCACTGTTGAAGGTACTCCATGTAGCCGCACAATCTTCTGCACGTAGAGGCATCCCAAGCACTCTACTGAACCCTACTCTCTGATCTGTAGGAAGTGTGCCGACTTGGTGATTCGGTTGACGATCACCCAAATCGAGTCATGATCCATGTATGTACATGGAATTCCAGTGAAAAAGTCCATGGATATCCAATCCCACCTCCACTTAGGGACCTCTTAAGGATGAACCAATCGTGCTGGTACCTGAGGCTCTGCCTTCACTTGTAGAAAAGTGAGACTTTAAGAGACAAACTCCGCAGCTGCTTTCTTCATTCCCGGCCACCAATGCTCTTGTCAGAGATCCTGGTACATCTTCACCACTCATGGATGTACTGCTAGATGGGATGCATGGAACTCCCTCAACACTTCCTCATATAGTGACACTGGTACCATAGTACGTCGTCGGAAGAGGATGTCATTCTCCACATCTTTAGAAAATCCATGAGGTTCCTTCCCTATAGATATATGAGCACGTCGTGTCTCACAATCAGCGTCCCCATGTTGTGTTTCCCTGACTCGATAATGAATTAGAAGAGTGACCATAAGAGAATGTAGGAAAACTACTCCATCTCTATGCACAAAGGATATATGTAAAGCAACTAGCTGCTCAGTCGCCTCGCATAGTAGGTGTATACCAGACCTCCTGCTGAGTGCATCTAAAATAATGATCCCCTTCCAAGGAGTATAGAGTATCTTGAAGTAATAGTCCTGGATGAACTCAAGACAACGTCACTATCTAAGGTTCAGGTCTTTCTGTAAGAAGATATACCTGAGACTCTTTTGATCAGAGTACATGGTAAAACGTTCACCCATCAGATAGTGATGCCACATATTCAAGGAAAATACCACTGCTACTGAATCCAGGTCATGGGTAGCATAGTTCTTCTCATTCAATCTCAACTCCTGAGAACCATATGAGATCACTACACACTCCTACATTAGAACACATCTGTGTCTGGCCCCTGAAGCGTCGCAGTAGACTACGTACCCTATGCCCTTATATGGAAGCCTAAAGATGGGGGGAACTAGTCAGCCTCAACCTCAGCTCCTGAAAGCCCTATAGGAATCTTTACGACCAACCTAAGGGTTTCAAATATTCTTCAAGGTTGGTAGTGGTGCTGCAACTCTGGATAAGCCTAGTACGAACCTCCGGTAACAACCTACCAAACCATGGAAACTCCTTACTTCTGTCACACTCCTGGGTGGATCCCAAGAAAGTATAACCTCAATCTTCGCTGGATCTTCTGCAACTCCAGCTTCTGAAATTACATGTCCCTGAAATTGAACCTTTTGGATCTATAACTGGAACTTTTAGAGCTTACCATATAGCTGGTGCTCTAGGAGTGAGTCTAGTACTACCCGAAAATGAAAGACATACTCCTCCTCAGTAGTCGAGTAGATTAAAATGGCGTCAATGAAGACTAAGACAAAGCGATTGAGGTATGGATGGAAAATCATGTTCATGAGTCCCATGTACACTACTGGAGTGTTGGTTATGCCTAATGGAATAACCAATAACTAATTGTGGCCATACCGACATCTAATATATGTCTTCTATACTTCTTCGTCTCGAACTTTGAGCCGGTGATAGCCAGATCTAAGGTCTATCTTCGAGAACCACCACGCTCCCATCAGCTGATCAAAGATATCGTCAATACTTGAGAGTGGGTACTTTTTATTCATGGTCACCTGGTTTAAGTGATGGTAGTCGACACAAATCCTCAAGATCCCATCCACCTTCTTAGAAAATAGAACCATGGTTTCAAAGGGAGAAACACTGGGCGAGATGAATCTCTTTCCCTGTAAGCCCTCAAGTTGCACCCACAGATCACGGAGCTCTGCGGGAGTCATCCTATATTCTAGAGTAGATATCTCTTCCATCATGTAGTAAAAGTCAATGTAAAATTCCACCTCTCTATTAAGAGGTAGACCTGGGACATAATCGGGGAAAAAAACTGCGTACTTGTCCACCACAACAGGATAGCTCAGACTCTCCACATCTACTGCTCTGAGGGTAAGGCAAGCCAACTAATGAGTGATTGGTTGCAGCCTCTTCCAGGTAAGTTCTTACTATATAGAAAAGGCTCCCTTCTTACTGGTGAATGTAAACATAGTCCCATCTGTGCAGACACACCGCACTTTCCACCTAATACAGTCAATCTGATCCTGGACTATAGATAACAAGTCCATACCCAAGATGATGTCGTAAGTCCTCGACATCGCTACTAAGGAATCCTAACCAAAGCTCTCACCTCCTAGAGTACACTCACACTATTGGAACCAGTTCTTAAATGTCGATTCTTCTTCCGTAGGAGTCTCTAGACGTATGGATCGAGCCAACGACTGCATCAGAATCATTGAGCTCCGAACGAGGGCGGTGGTAATGAAATAGTGACCGGAACCTGTGTCTATAAGAACTGCAGCTAAGGTGGAGTATACAAAAATCGTAACTCGAATCATATGTGGAAAACTATGATCATATGCCTCAGCTACCTGGAGCATATCTCTCGCCTATCCAGCCGCTCCCTACGGTCGGGGGGGGGGGGGCTGGTGTGGTGGTGGTAACACCTCGTAATGTCATCCACCGCAAGCTACATGACCATCTCCTCTTCCAAGTTTTCATGCACCCTACAGATCAACTCAGTCGAACCTCTACCTCTGACGAGGAGGTACCTCAACTGTCATCAGATAATATTCACAGCAGGTCGGACAGTCTCGATCCATGTGTCCCAACCCGTCTCATGCGTATCATTGTATTTTCCTTGTATGACTGGATCTGTCTCGTGTTCCTCACATAACCGAACCCATGTCCTGAGTTCGTCCACTAGATGGTATGGTCCACTTGGATCTCTATTACATCAATCTACTGCTAGATGCAGAAGAATCCTCTATGTGATGCCCGGGGGTGGGTCTCGCTGGGGGTGACTGCTCAGTAAGGAAACTCTCCACTAAGAGGGCTCACTCCAACACCTCCTCTTGTATTGAGATGATAAGGGAGGTCATGTGAAGCCCATATTTCTCACATGAGCCCCTGCTCGATGGTTTGGGCCCTAAAGAATGGGTCCCACACCATATCTGCAGAGTAGCACGAGAGGTTAGTGAACCGTGCTGAGTATTGTGCCACTGTCATACTACCCTACAATAGATGAAGTATCTCTTGTATCCACACTTCATGTAGGGTGGCTGGGAAAAACTCCACCAGAAACAGAATCTTGAAGTCTGGCCAGATAAGTGACGCCTCATCATGCACCTGGAGCATCATGCTACCCCATCTACCTACTGCTGCCTGAAGGAGACTCACTGAAATGATCGCCATTAGGTTGGCTGGTGTCCCTACCAGTCTAAAGACACATACTACATCCTCCATCCAATCATCAACTGCCCGTGGGACCGTATCACCCATGATCCTGGGCGGCCAATGGTGCTGGAACTCATGAAACACACTCAGGCGGCGTTCACTCTCCCCTGCTGAGGCTGGTGGAATCAGGGGCCCAATGGGTAGTGGTACCGCTGGTGCCTCCGCTGTGATAGGGCCCCGCACCGAGGCCTCGTCACTCGATTGGCGGCCATCTCATACAAATCCTGGAATCCTGGCTGGCTGTCTTCATGGGACCATCATGAAAAAAATAGGTGTGTCGTGGTCAATAAGATATACCTGGGGAGCTTACTCAAAGACAAATTCTGAAAACACACACATAATCTGTGTTTTCATGCACTGAGTCGTAAATCAGAAGTTAGGGTCCTGGTGTACGGATACATCTACTACTGCACCAACACTAGAGTCCCTGAACTGAAAACCTCACCCAGTACCCTTAACACTATTTCTTAACAGAAAAGATCAGAGCCATAAGTTCTACAGTAGCCCTGACTACTCTTATACCAATTTTTAATGATCTATCCCCTAGGGCTCATGCCGTGATTTCCCTAAGCGTACCATCCATAGGCCATGGGCTAGTGACTAGCAGCGAAGGAGTAATTCCAAAAAACTAGGAATGCATTTCCATTATAACCTGTAAACAGATACAACAAGATACAAAACACTATGTAAAATGTATAACAAAGGAGTGTTGAAAATTAAAGGGGAAAGAAATACAATCCCAACTCTAAAGTACAAGGAACTGGAAGTACAAGTACAACTGAATAATGGAAAAATAGATGATGTTTCATCCTCTAGAATTCACACTTGAAGAGTAGGTACAGATAGACTCATAAGTACTCCATGTTCGTTAGTCTCCTCCATGTACTGACTTTTCGTAAGGTCCCCCTATGGGTACACTGCAGTCCTAATACTCTCATCCTCGATCATTTTTTCCATCATCTTTATCCAACACAATGAGGTGTGAGCATTTCCAGGGCAGAGGTGAGTATAACGACACTCAATGGTGACCCTGAAACCCCTAAGGTCTCTCGAAATCCAACAAGGATAAACCACAATGTATAAAATAAACATATAACCGCACTTTGGTATATGCCCATACATATACATAAGTTATCAATAATACATCTCAATCATGAGGTAAACACAAAAGTTACTGACTCATCCCACACAATTATACAACATATTTAGAGAGGTAGAGATGATTAGATGTACCCACTGAATCATCTCCTCCGTCGAATCCATGTAGGTTCCTGGTATAGTAATTAGAGATGTCGAACCCACGTAGGATCCTGGAACATTAGACAGATCTTTCAAACACACGTAGAATCCTGGAACAGTAGTCAGAGCTATCGAACTGACATAGGATCCAGGAATAGTAGTCAGTGTTGTCGAACCCACGTAGGATCCTGGAATAGTAGTAAGATTTGTCGAACCTATATAGGATTCTAGAACAGTAGTCATAGCTGTCGAACCCCCATATAATCCTGCAATAGTAGTCAGATTTGTCGAACCCACATAGGATCCTGTAACAGTAGTAAGAGCTGTCGAACCCACCTAGGATCCTGGAATAGTTTTCAGAAAGCAGTTTCCATAGGATTCCCACACAAGGAACGCTTGATTATAGAAGGGTATGCTTCTCAAGACAAGTTTTGATACATAATATTCCATAATTTCCCACAATGAATTATCCTAATGGTCCACCAAGTCATAGTGGTCTCAACGCAACTGACGGCGCACCAATCAGACACCCGAAATGTGAGTTATTAGCCTTTTAGTCCTAGGGGCCCAGCTGGATGCGTGCTCGAACCAACCTGACCGTATCTCAATTATACCCAAAAATCCAGAGGGTTATACACAAAGGGACCGTTGTGCTACACGAATGCCAGTGTCGCTGATAGTTCGTCAAACGGACGTCTGGTGCCAAAGATATTTCCAAACGAAAGTAAAGGGTAGGTAGTAGGCCCGTGTCTTGTCCGACCTGGTCGGACGGACCTGACCCGACTTAGTCCGGGCCAACCCAGTTTGGGTCAGCCCGTCCTAAACCATAGGGCGAGCCAACCCGTTGGGTTCGGCCCGGCTCATTGGGCCTAGCCCATCAGGCCATGAGGGCGGTTCAGTCTAGAGGGGGGCCACGTAGGTGGCTCAGACTGGTGGTGCAGAGCATGTATGGCCCGAAGCACCATGAGAGGTGTCGGTGGCTGGATCGGCCTGGAAGGCCGGGGCCGGTTCAGGTGGCATGTCCCAGGAGGCCAGCGGACGGCCAAGAGCTGGGAGGCGCGGTTTGACCTAGGGGCAAGGGAGGCTGGCGGTGGCCAGGATCCGGGAAGCGCGGGCCGGCACGGTTCGACCAGGGTGCCCGGGAGGCCGGTGATGGTAGGGAGTCGGGAGGCACGAGCTGGAGTTGTTTGGTTGAGCAGCACGGGAGACTGGCAGGAGCCATGCGTAGGCCAGTGGAGTTCAGCTGGGTCGCACGGGAGGCCAGCGGCGGCTGGGGCTGGTTTGTCTGGTTCGGTGGGGTAAAGGGCACAACCAGGGCGGCACAACCGGGGCGCCATGAGGTTGTAGCTGGTTTTTCCATGACGGGGAACAGCTCAGGTGGTTTGGTCGGTGGAATGCGCGGGCGGTGGGCGGCGTGGGTCTCGGAGGCCGCGGGTAGCGCAACCGTTGCCTTCATCCCATATGTCGTCTTGTCACCTCGTTGCCACTCCGAAGAACAACAAAAACAAGAACGACTGAGGGGTTGGGTCATATTGGTTTGGCCCGCACCCTCCACGTTTATGGTGGTAGCAAGTGGATGATTTCATTCTTAAATTTCAAGGAATTACCAAGGAGAATATAGAATAAGAAAAGTCCATCAACATCCCGCATCGTCCCACAAAAACAATTACCACCCCATGAGGATAATCCTCCACAATGATACATAGTTTTAAAAGGGAAGGAATATAGGAATAATATCATATTCAAATAAAAACCCCTACCTTTGTTCGTTGTTCATTGATGGAGTCGTAGGAAAGAAGACAGATTTTTGGAAAAGACAGACTTCGGCGTTTTCCTCGATCATCAGTTTGTATGTCAGCTCGTCGTAGTCGAAGATGCCCTATGTTGACGGAGGTTCTGAGGAAGAATGTCAAATTATGTATCATAGGTTCTATATAATTCATTATGTACCATTTTAATATTATGTAAAAATATGAATTACTTACATAAAAACTAGTTAAATTGGTCCAAGAAAAAGGTTAAAAAGGATTAAAATGGGTAACAAGTTTAAAATGATAAAAAATGATTATAATATAGTGCTTGAGGTGTGTTTCTACCAAAACATATCTAAAGTTATTTATTTTTCATTTTTATATATTCTAGATAGGTGAGACATATCCTCTACTAATATTAAGATTAAATATTTTAATAAAATTTCATTCTAACAACTTATAAAATGGTAATATCACCACCCATACATGGAAACTGTAAAATATTGTCTTAAACTTTAAATATTTCCATTTTAAATATTACTAGGACACTATTTTACTTACATATATCTTCTGAAAATAATAATTCCCTTCAGTCCCCCCCTTCCATGGAATCTACTAAGGGGAGCTCAAATTTATCAATGTAAGTACTATAGTATCTGTAATTTTTTTCATTTACAACATTTCCATTCATATCTATTTTTTAGAATAATAGAAATTGATTAAATTATTTACATTATAGTAAATTTATTTATATTTTTTGAATAATAATAACCGTAGCTCACTCATACTCATAATGAATTAAAAACTACATTCACGTGTTTGGGTGGATTGCCTCCTCTTTAAAGCATCATGTTTTAGTTTCCTTCACCACAGATCATGGATGGTACTAAATTAGAATTTTATATAAGTTGAATATAAGTTTATAATGCTTTATATTCTAAAATAATAAACAATATTATAAATTTTTCTAATTTATATTAAAAAAACGTCATCTATGTGTATTTGAAGACTACTTCCCCTATGAGAAGGTTTATTTTGTGTTTAATTAGAAACATATATAGATAGTCATCAGAATTTTTTTCATGGATAAATAAGATGTTTATTAATTTTTTCATATTCTTTCAAGAAAAATTGGAAAACCTATTAAATATATTATTAAGTTAATATTTTGAAATTCAACCTTATAATAGATGTGTATAGGGAGAGAAAAAATTATTTAGACTGTGTAAATATTTATAATTAGTTAACTGTTATTATAAAACTATTGAAATATTATATATAGTTAGATAAAAACATTATTAATATCATTATTCCTCTATTATAATGAAAATACACCAAAATCAATTCAGGATCATTCGTTAATTATGTTACATTGGTTTTTGGTTCAGTGAAAACACAAACTTGAACAATTGTATAAACAATACCATGGATAAATATGAGAACATAAGTAATGATAATATATGTAGTAATTAATTAAATAATAATTTTTTAATGAGTGGTAAATTTATTAATATACTGAAAAATTTATATACTAATGCACATTCATTACAAATCACTAAAAATTACTCATTTTTGATTTCGTATTTAGGGATCAAAACCAAAACACTCATAGATTTAAATTATAAAATTAAAAACAATTATCAATCAAAAATATTAAAACGTTTTTTATGGTGATGATGAATATTTTTAAAGTAATGAATAAGAACTCCTCTAGTGAGAAACTAGTTTAAATTGATAAATATTAATAACATCAGATTATAAAAATAAATAATAAAAATATAAATACATGTAGAGGATGATTATAAATTTATTTTATAAAATTTTTAATCAAATGATTAAGTTTCTAAAATAGGTGATTATGATAGTTGTTTTTTGTAATACATAAGATTCATGATTTTTTATGTCAGGAATTAATTTATGGGGTTATTGAATAAAATTTAATTTCTTGATATATATTTCATTTTATTCCACATGATATCATTAATTTTTTGTGAATAATACCTTGTTAATTTAATTTAAAATATTTATTTAATTCATCATTTTAGAATATCAATATCAGGTTCTTTCTTAATTTTCTATTCCTTTCAAATTATTCAAAAGTTATTTGTATTTCTTTTATATTTTTTTCATAATTTCACACCTATGTTATATCCACCATTTGTTTTATTTTAGTTCCATTTATACATTGTTAGTTGTTATTTTTTCATTTGTATGATTATAATAAATTTTATTATAGAACAATGTTAGTGGTTTATATTTCCATATCAATTGAATCAAAAGATGCCCAATATTTTAGTGTTTATTATCTAATTTAGTTTTCAAAATATAATTAAATTGGGATCATAATACCTATGGTTAAATATAATTCTTTTAGAAACTACCATAAATTTCATATTCTATTGATTCAGTTTTACATGTCCCCTCCCAATTTTATTTTCTATTGTATCGTTTTATACAAGACCTAGTTCCTATAAGTGGAACTATCCCCTATATCATTTTTTTTCTAAAACCACCATCTTACATTTACATATTCATTAGATGATTTTGAAAATTTAAATATCTATTTGTCTATAATGTATTTAATATAATATTATCATAGTTTTAAATTCATTTAAAATATAAAAATATGTTTTTATCTTTTTTCCATATATATCATTTTCATCGAATTTTAAAAAGGATCCATTTATAATATTTTCTATGTGGACACAGCTTTAACCATTTTTTATTTTTCTATGAAACATCATTTTTACTCTTTATTGGATTACAAAAGAAACTATAATCCACCATATATTACAAAATATTTATATTTTTAATAATTTTTTAAAATTTCAAGGATATTAATTTTTTCTAACATGATCTTTCAAATGAATGTAGAAGTGTTTTTTTCTTACATAAAAAACATTTTACAAATTCTAACAAAGATCAAGGTTTTTTTAATATGCTACTATTTACCTTTTTTCTCCATATTAATTAAGTAATTTTATTTTTTATCATATTTTAGATCCATCACTACCATTATCTAGTATAACTATCCATTATAAATATGTACAACATTTCATCCAACACATTCAAATTTTAAATACACTATTTTCCATCATCTGGATTGATATGTGTTCACCTTGATTCATTACATCGGCTGGTTAATGAGACTTATGTCTAAACCATATTCCTATTATATATATTGTTAAAATTTCCTATATATCATTGAATTTTATCTACCTAGAATGTTAATTAGAATAATTCGATACCCAATTATATTTTATGGTTTTATCATATTTTTAATGGAATTATGAAATGTATTTCTTATAAGATTCAATTGGAAATTAACATAAAAATAATTTTTTTATAACACATCTATATAATATGATATATATCCCTATAAATAAATTTGATGTCATTAATAGCTTTCATTACAAATTATTTTGAGTTTAAATAACTGTATTATATAATTGTAATTTTATTATTTAATGTGAATGTTATTTCCAAGAAAATTGAATAGTTGGTATGAATACGAAAAAATAATTTGAAGTATTATTTATTACACATTTATAAAATGATTCTATATGCAATCAACTGGTTAAAAATGATAATAAATGAATTCGATAGTAAAAATATATATCTATCTTAAAACACATTTTCTTCAAGACAATGTGTTTTTTCATAATTAATTAAATTAATCACCATTTATATATGATTATATGAAATCCGTGTGAAATAAATTCGATAAAATATTATAACATACATATAATGGTATCTACTATGAATGATTTTTTTTTTTGAATTATGTATCATTCTTAATAAATAATTTTCTGGAAAATAGTTTTTATTGTTTTTTTACACTAATTTGAAAATAAATTTCATCAACATATAAAAAATAAAATTTAAAAAAAATAATTCTATATTTGGAATAAGAATTTATTAATTTAACAATATGTAATATTTTGTTTTGGTTCATTATGTTTAGCTATCAAGGAAGATCAGTATCATGGAAACAAATTAAAGGGCTAATGGGGGTGGGGATAAAAAAGAGATAGGGGTAAAAATGACCTCAATTTTTTTTAAATTCTATTAGTTTTGGGTATTTGGACCCAATCATATAATATAATATAATTTTTTTTCATTTTTCACTAAAACATGAATATTTATTTGTTATGTTTTTACATTTTTTTAATAAACAAGAGTACCACACCTCTCACTTATAAAAGGGAACCTACACTCCCCTCATCTGAAAAAAATGTATTCCCTTTATCTAGACCACGATCAACATATATATTATACCAACATCTTCATACATTTTTTTTGATTTTATTTTCTTCCTAATATATTCATTCAAGATTACTTAATGTTATTTTTAATGGAGTATATCTGATGATGTGGTATATGTTCTTACTAATTTTTTCATGTTTCTTTCTTCAAAAACAATTTAAAAATGTTATATAACAATATTATCATGATGGAATTAATAGTATAAATTTGTTTATATTTTTCACATTATAGGAATATCTATTTTTATCTCATTCCAATCCTGTGGAAATTGATTATGTCACTCATGAATTTGTATGGAAAACAATCTTCATAAAGAGATGATATTCAATTTTGATTTCATTTTTACATGGATGGTCATAAAGATTTATTTAATGAATATATATGATATATATAATCATATTATGATTTTATAAATATGATTTATTTCTTTATTAAATTTATTTCCATCAATAAATAAGATTAAATATAACACCCCATGTTTTTAATATGAATACTACATTCGACAACATTTATGACACACATCACCGAGCCTAAAGGAACTATTATATACTACATTAAACATTAATTCTTTTTCCTAACTAGTAAAATTAGATATGTATATAAGAATAATAATTTTTTTAATTTTATGAGTAAATATTTTAGATGAATTAAATATATTTCCATACATGGAATAAATTTTTAGTATTTTTTTTAACATGGTTTAAAATTATATTTTTCATTAAAATATATTTATTTATTTATTTTAAAAAATAATAAAATTTATTTCTTCCAAATTTCAAAGTTTATTTATACAGTGTCATCATAAATTTTTAAATTATACGGTCATAATTTACATAGTATGATATTTTGCGATTGTTTTTGAAAATATTTATATTTTATTAAATAGTAAAAATACCGTTTTATTTTAACTATTATTTGATTTTAACAAATTGATAATTTGAATGAAAAATAACAATTTGAATTTTCTTTCAATTAACATATGTATTGTTTTTTTATATTTAATATAACTATTTATATTCAAATCTTATTTTTTTACTTGAGTTTCTTATAACATTATTTGTATGTTTAAAAATGAATTTTTGAAAATTATTTTTAAGTGCACAATGTTTCTTCATTTAAATATATTAAATTAACCTATAATTAAGAATGATATAAATGATAATTATTTATTATATATATATATATATTATTTGAAATTAATGAATATAAGTCACAGAGTTAATGTAAAAAAGTATATTCATTGAAAAAATAATCATCCTAAAAAATGCTTTTTCATTGTGTTTTGTGGGATACTTAAAAAATGAATTTATACAACTTATATTGAATAAATTTGTTTAATTATATTCTATTATTTATAATCATCAAAATTAATAATATTTTATAAAATTAGCTTCAATATTTATCATAATGAACTGTAATTACATTTTAAAATTTTCAGTATGGTAAAAGTGTAAATAAGGTTCACCTTGTTTAACCATAATTGATATGTACATAATATTAGTTATTAATTATTTTAGAATGGTTTCATATTTACCATTAAAAATTATTTAAATTATTGGATTATTAATTTGAGACATGGCCATATAGTTTCCATTATTATCATTTATGGTATGTAAAAGACAAAATGTCACTCTCTTTCCATCAAATAATTTTTTTTCATGTTCGCATTTAAAGAAAATATGTGCTGAATGAATATTATTATTTATATTGAGTATAGAAAAAATATTTTTTAGAAGTAATTTTTTATATTTTTAGTGATTATATAGTTTCTAAAAATACTTATACAATGCTGACACAATTCTTGTGCAAATAATTTAAAACATAATGTGAATAATTATAAAAACATTAATAGAAATGTATATGGAATCATGTCTTGTAAAATAAGAATTTTATAGTTAATAATAGTTTATTACAATTTTTTATATATATTCTATTATATATTAACTATTACATTAATTTTATCAAAGTCATGTTAAATGAATAATTTCAAAATATGAAATTTATATTAACTTGTGCTAATTTATATTTTATTAAATTATTTAAATATTCTAAAAATTTTGTAAGTGGAAACATAGGATGAAAAATATTATAAAATTACATAACATTTCCATTTATAATCGAAGTTTTCTATTTTATTTTAAATTATACTCCTTTCATTTTGAAAATGATTTTATTATAGTTAAGGTTAAAATAGCTTTCCAGAGGGTTTAAAATAATAAAAAATTCATGGGTTCTTAATTAAACATATATAAATATGATCTGATGGTCATATTATATCTATATCTTATCAGGTTCTCGAATCACAATCCATTTGGATGTATTTTGCTTGAATATGATCATATTATAATTTAATTGTTTAGGAAATGATAGGTGTGCCACTGACCTTAATTATAAAATGGAACATTACCCCCTCACTTAGTCACTCCTATAATTCCACATATTTCATTAAAATCCTACCAAATATAACACCCCAAAATTGTTATCCACATTATAAGGGTTCTATTATTCCCAAATGACCAAACCAAAGGTCCCATATAAGAGATCCACATGATTCTTTTTTATACGCTGGAAATCATCTTCACAATCTCTATATTTTTTACATATTGTTTTACAATATGAAACAATGCAATATAAATAGAAATATTATAAAATCAATATCATATATATACATATTTTTTTAGTTTCATGTGATAATATTTTCAAATGATCTTTTATATAAAATGGTAAATGAAACCATCACTCAAGTGTACAATGGACTACCAACACACAAACCAATAAAATATTTTCATTTCCCACTCACATGGATAGTCATGATTATAGAAATAATGAATTAATATGATAATTATGACAAAATATTTATTTTGGATGATTATTATACCATATATTTCCTTTATTTATCACCAATTTTGGGACATATTAATGTATCTCATGCCTACATATGACCAATTATCTCCACGTTACAATGTTATTTATTTTACATGATAATATTTCAATAATTACACTAAAAATATATCTAATGAATTAATATTTTATTTCTAACATTAATATAATTATTGATATGATAGAACTATATCATTGGAATAATAACAAACCCTTTGTGGATAAACATTAATTAGAAAAGAAAGAGGTTAATCGCCAAAGTATAGATTATAAAGAATAATTATAAATGAATGGGTGATAATAAATTATAATAGGACGAAATATAACACTACAAATATTAATAAAATCATTTATAAAATAATAAAATTTTAATAACAATTATCGATGTGGTAAATGAATGTTCAAATAAAGGGAAGAATTTGGTTAGAGGTTTATTAACCCAATTTCCATTCATTTTTTAAACATATTCATTATTTATTATATTATTTAGATATTATGTGTGATATGAAATTTCATTTACTTATGTTTCATTAATAATTTATTTTTCTGAATTTATTTTTTTACACATAATCTCTTCATTTATTACTCTCACATTAGTGATTCAATATTTTTAAGGGATTTCTTATCAATTTCCATCATTGATTAATAATTTAATATTATGCATAATTTTTTTTATAGTGTATATTCTGACCCATTCATATTTAATAACATGAATCATTCATGAATAATGTTATTTTATTTTTCTTTTTTTTTCTTTTTTGATAAAACAATATTTTACATGAATGTTATAAAGTGGTAACGAATTCCATTGCTCAATTTTTTTTCATTATGTTATATTACATTCTACTATTATTTGATTTTATATTATTATGTATGTAATGTATATTTATTAATTTATATTTTAATTTAAATTATTATATTTGGGTCAACTTTTTATACAACTAATCAAATGATTTATTAATCATCAATTAAATGGTTAGATAATTGAAAGATATTCCATCTCAATTTCCACTACATTGAGAAATATTTGGTATTATGAAACAATCTATTTAAGGGGAGTATCTACTACCCATTTCATATGTTATATCGTAATTAATTTCTTATTTAAAGTGTTTAATGAATAATTTTATATAATGGATTTCATGGGTACTATCAATCAAATGTTACAAAACCTTAATGGCTTATTCATCAAAAAAAATTTGTTGTAATTTTTTATTCATGAATTTTCATTGATGAAAATTATTTGAAAATTTTAAAATAAAATCAATCTCTTTAACTATCCTATGGCCATTCCTGAAAAATTATTATATATAATCGTCCAATATTCATCTATTTGGTTCTTAACATTGTTAACATATTTGTATAATAAAATAAAGCATTATATATTTTTTCTGTTTAAAATGATATTTTTATATAACTATATTATCCTTAAAAAAATTTCTTAAATAATTTTAATATTCTCTATAGATTTATTAATGTTATTTTTACCCATGTATATTTTTTTAAAATAACTTTTAAAATTAATATTCTTATCACCTTATAAATGTTTAAATTTTTTAATTTTTAAAAAATTGTGATAGTAATGTTTTACATCTAATATGACATGAAATGAATTTCATATCATTAATATTTCACAATATGCTGAAGCTATCATTACTCTATTAAAAGTATATTTTCCAATAAACTAATTTTCATTATACTCTATAATTTTTTTGTTTTAAGATATGGAATTCAATTTAAAAATTATATATTCATCAAGAATGTGTTTAGTTCAATTTTTTTGATTTTTCAATTTCTCCATGGAAACAACCATCAATTTTAATTATACTCATATGGGGTTATTTTGAAATTATACCTCCCTTATTCATTCCATTGATGGTTAATAATCAGTCTGACTGATGATTGTATTAACATTCAATTTTTGAATTAATTATTTTTTTATTATCCTTATATTTAAACACTCATTTTCTATTAATCATTTTCATTGGATATTACATATCTCTTAAGTATCTGTATTCTTAGTATCATGGATATGACTATTACCAAAACAAAATATGGATATTATATATGGAGTCTTATTTTTCAAGATATATAATTTACTGTAAAATTACTTGATAAGTTCTTATTATTTATTCAATATTCATATAGGTTTACAAACATTATATTTAAGAGTAAAATTCATTATTACATATATTAGTAATGCATTGAAAATTTTGTGATGGGAAGGCCCAAAAATTTATATAGACTATATGTATATCAAAAAAAATAGGAGAAAATATCTTAGCTGAAAAGTAATTGGAATATAACCACAGTTCTAAATGATCATGGAATAAATTCTTAAAGTTATAGATATCATGATGTCTAAAATCATGAAACAAAATATTAATATTTCCAATCATTGAAAATTCAGTTCTTATTTTCCATGTGATTACTATATTTATATTGTCAATTGATGAATTTTCATGCATGTGAAATCCACAAGATATATGGTATACTTTAATTTATTTTTGTTTTTTTATAGTTTTTATAGTAGTTTTGGTGATATGAGGGGTAAAATGGATAATTTTTTGGAAGATATAAAACATAAAAATGTTTATCTCATGGTTAGAGTTAAAAAATTTGGTATCCATATTATATGGATATGTCTTCTAATAGGGGATGTTTTCACTATTTTAGAATTGTTATCTAATCCACGTGGCTCTCTAAGGATCACATGAAATATTTGGATGACAGTATAGGACACCAAGTGCCTCAAATTTTAATGGGGGAGTGCCCACAGAGTGTTAGAGAATGTCTACATTTTCCATGCGGCCTAGCCACGCACAAGAATCAAAACCATTTAAAATTTTAATGAAATATTTTTAGCCATATTATTTTTTATTCCTAATATACTTCTAATCCACATTTGGATTTTCCTAATCATCCCCCCTTTCTCAATTGGATTATCCCATAGTATTATTTGTGATGTAACATCCTTATCGATGAATTTATCGATGTGTGTTTTTTTATTTGGTTACCTCTATAATTCATAGATCCCAACTAGATCTCTCTTAACCTTACCTCATTCAAATATATTTATGATATGGATTTCTAATATATGTTATTTGATGTTGTTTTTTCCATTTCGTATGGATCTTGTACCGTAATGACCTGATACACTCTTCTATTCTCTAAATTTTCTTCGATGATTAGTTCTACCTCAGTTCTTGATATAAGTGTCTCTTTATAAATTTCTAAAAAATTGAATTTTGTGTTATTATTGTTATTTCATTTTGAGTTTTTCATTGAATTTTACTTCTTTGTGATTATAGTGGATTTGAATGTAAAATATTCCTTTTAGTGGTTTTTATATAAAAATATATTGTTTCCAACAATTTTTTTAAAAAATTATCCAATGACGTTTTTTCATCAAAAATTTGGTTTTATGAAATGAAGAAGATTGGGTTTTAATTTTAAATTTTTTATAAATAGTTACCATGGATTTTAAATGGATATTGAAAAACATATTTATTTGGTTATACTTGTTTTCATTATAAATAAAATTTTATCTCATAATGTGTAATTCCATATGATGGTGTCTTTATATTTAGTGTGTCTAATGAAACTAGAGTTAGTACTAGTTGGATCAACCACATTACATGATTGGGAATTTCTTTGTAAGTCTACTAAATAATCCAATTTTCTAGAGCCCAAATGTTGTGATCATTCATTTATTATTGGGTAATAACATGATGGATTGTTTTATGGTATTCAATCATATTCATTCAAATTAGGCTACTTATCATAGTATCAAATGATGGATTTGTTCATCGTTATATTTGTAGAATATTATCATACAGTGCACTCAGGATTTTAATTGATTATTCCTTCAGACATTACAAATTTTAATTTTAATAGTACTTTATTTAGGAATATGATTTCATTTTATGAAACGAAACAGATGATTTACAAATGTTATTTATTTTAATCAAATTATTTTAAATGATTTATTTTTGTTAAAGCTAAAAATGAATCATTCTTAATACTAGATGATGAATAGATTCTATGGTGGAATATTTTTGTGCTTAGTTATTATAACATAATTATTAATTATGAAGGTTTAAGATGTTTTTTAAGGATATAGTTAATGGGAAGTAAATTATATATCATTTTTTCTTCATCTTTTGTGGTTTACTTCAAAGTAGGGTGGGTTTAGATGTGACAGTTTGTAACTTTGAGACTTTCAGGCCACGTATTATATTATATACCTATTATAGTTGGTTGGGCATATATTTTATGTCTCAAGTATTCTTTATATTTTATATCACATTGTACTATATTTTTTAAGTATTTTTTTATAAATAATTATTTTTTATGTAGTCATGTTATACATCACAAATGTGATGGTACAACTTATGTTACATGTTTAGTTAACTTAAGATCGTTCAATATACAATGGTATGATAGGGAAAACCAAGATTGATGTGTTAGAAAAATTCCATGTTTTGGATATTTTATTGGGTAGATAAGAGTTTGGACCATCCAAATTTGGTAGTATGTTCCGGAGGGTTTCAACCCAATTCACTTCCATGTCTATGCTCAAGTTTAAATGAGAGGTAGAAAATTTTTAACAACCACAAAACATGGTTTTTGGGATTATTTGAATTAACATGATATATGTTTATTTAAATTGACTGGTTAATTATTATGTATATGTAATTAATTGGTATAATTTATAAAACAATTTTGGACACTCTAGTTTAGTGAATGATTTCACAAACATTGTGGCCTAACTATACAAAGCCCTCCGAACCATTAATTAATTAAATTTCACAACAATAACCATGGTATTTTTTCTTAAATCACTTCATAATTCTCATTTTTCATGACCTAATACATTAATGGAATAATATTGGGTTCTCTAATGAGATTATTCATGACCTACCTTGGTTATTGGTGTATAACTCGGGTTATGATCAGTTATTCTAGGTGTGTCCCACATCTATTCTTATATTCTCTCTAGTTCTCACCACCCCTTTCTGTAGGATCGAAATAGAATATGAGATGCTCAATATACAAGAGGGGGGGTGAATTGTATACTTTAAAAATTCCTTAGGAACCTTTAAAGTTAATTATGAATAACTAGAGTTTCCTTAAGAAAAGGAAAGAACTAAGTTTAACAAAGTTAAACTAAGTAAATTCACAACACCTCTAACACCGAACTAAACTTGGAAAGAGATTCCAAAAGTAGGTTCCGGAAATATGGTTCCGGAATTTGAAACTTAACAAAAGTTACAATATAAGATTCTACCTTAAAGCGTATAGAATCTGAATGAATCAGAGTAAGTAAGGAAGTATAAGAATGTTATACTTTCCTTAAGATACAAATTACAGCGGAATAGAAACGAGTAGTAAAACTACTAGCAACAAGATAATAGTCTTTTAACCCAAAGAGAAGGGTATCCAACAACCTTGGATAAAGGTCCCTTGATTTATACTTTCAAGCAAGTCTGTCTTACCCACACCAGGGTAAGCCCTCGATACGAAGATCGGTGTCTCTGTCTTGCTATCCCCGCAAGCCCTCAACTTCAAGGTAGTTGGCAACCTCTGTCTTTCTCAGCAAGAAAGCCCTCGATCTTTAAGGTAGTCGGTACCTCTGTCTTCCTATCCCCGGAAGCCCTCGAATGTAATCACCAACATTCGGAGTCGCACGAAGCTTTGAGAGTTAATAAGAGACTCTCTCTCTAGAAATCACTTCAACAGCATGTATGCACAAAGTCCAAATGTTCATCCATCCGTTGTGAGCTTTTTCAAATGAGCTCCTATTTATAGGTGAGGTCGGCTCCTTCTCCAACGGTCATATTTCCCTTAAAGTTAGGAGGGACCTGTACACGTGTCACTTAGACAACGGTTAGTTTATAACAAAATGGACGACATCGTTTTATAACAAATTAAGTGTAACAGAATGCACGACATCGTTTTAAACTCTAACATAAAAGTTCGGAATAGAAATTTCGGAGTGAAATTTCGGAGTGAACAAATTCAGAGTGTATAAAACAATGATATCCAGATTCTGTTTAATGAGTGAATTCGGAATGAGAATTCGGAATAGGAATTCGGAATAGGAATTCGTCATCAGAAATCGTAATGAGAAATCGTCATCAGAATTCGTAATGAGAATTCGGAATGAGATTTCTTCATTAGAATTCGTAATGAGAATTCTTCATTGGAATTCGTAATGAGAATTCTTCTTCAGAATTCATAATGAGAATTCGGAATGGGATTTCTTCATTAGAATTCGTAATGAGAATTCTTCTTCAGAATTCGTATCCTGAATCTGGAATAGAACTAAGTCAGAATTCATATCCGGAATTCGGAATGAAACTTCCTTATAGTTCTTGTCCAGAATCCGAACCCTAAAACAGAATGCTTTTTATCAGTTTTAATGATTCCGAGAAAGTGAATCCGAAACTTTCACTTAAGAAAAATATTGATGAAAATATGATAAGGATAAAATTTTTCTTATAAAAGCGATTTTCCTTAAGAAAGCATTTTTCCTTACAAAAGCAATTTTCCTTAAAGATAAGGTGTTTGTGATTTTCAAAACAAGAAGGAATGGAAAAGTCATAAGGAAAACCTTATTGACTCAACAATCTCCCCCTTTTTGGAAAGCACAAACATCCTTACGAAAAAGCTATTCTAAGAAGAAAGAAACATATTAAAGCTTATCTCCCTTGGTTTAAGAATATAGATGAATACGACTAACTCCCCCTTAGGCTTTGAATCTCAAAGGATCGTATTCATATTTCCGGAGTGATATTTCTTTAAGATAAAAACTCCCCCTTAAACAAACTCTTATTAGAGTTCTATCTCCTTGGGTATTTTTCTTTCTCCCCCTTTGATAAGCACTTATTAGATTTCCTCTTTTTCTTAAGGATCTTTTCCTTCTCCCCCTTTGTGATTTTCAAAAAGAATTTCGAGGGAATGGAAAAAAATAACAAAGTACCTGAAAGAATTAGTAACAACAACAAAATAGAACAACAAGGACGATTCTCATTAAATTTGAAATGTCAGCAACAAAAACAGATTACAACAAAAAGATCGGATTGGTCATTTGGGATCTTTCTCTTTCGACATCAGCCCCTTGAGAATAGTCTTGATCTTCTTGAGATCCTTATGATCTTCCTCTGCTTGCTTTTCTAAGGCAACTATTCTTGCTGACTGAGCTTGAATGATTTCTTCCTGAGCCTTCAACTTTTCTTCCTGAGCTTCCATTTTCTCTTCCTGAGACTTTATTCTTTCTAGAAAATTGATCCGATGATCCCTTTCAAATTTCCAACTTTGATTAACAGAGTTGAGCTTTCCATTCAGATCTCTTACTTCCTGACTCCGAATGTTCTTTTCCTCTGCCAATTTCTCATCGAATGATGCAGTCATCTCATGAAACTTCTTGTCCTCGGTTTGAAATGCATCCTTGACATTCTCCTGAAACTCATCCAGCAGCCTCATCTCTTCCACATTCTTCTTCGACCAGCTAGTCATCCTTTTGCAAGATCTTTTATGAGCTTCATAACCAATAAAGAAATTTTTGAACTGGGCTTCTATCTCAACACACTTATCCATTACCATGGATACGGAATCGGTTTTCTGATTCAGCGTATGTTGGAGCATCTGGCACCGAGAGTCAATACTGGAGAAGGTCGGAATGGTTCCTACCAACTTCTTCAAGGATTGAACAACAAAATCGTGCCCCAACGAAGATGATTCCGAATCTGACATCTTGCTAGGAGAATTTTCTTCTTCAATAAGCTCCAACTTCCTCTTTGAAGAACTACCAGCTTCCTTCCTCATACTCTTTTCTGAACTCGGGGTATCAGCAATAACTTGTTTCCCCTTATCTTTTTCCAGAATAGAAACCTGTTCCGGAGATTTCTTCTCACTGTCAGAAACTTGAACAACCAAATCATCCTCATCAACAACTTCTATATTTTCTTTCTGAGCAGCATCAAGTAATAATTGTTCTTCTTTTCGATGATAAGAAACTTCTTCCTCTCCTTCCTTTCCTTCTATTACTGGAGTAACTAGTTTTGAAGATTCGGCTTCAGAAGTTCGGAGCGACAGGTGTTCCGAAGGAGTTCCCTTATATTCATCTACTTGTTTGAGCACATCTCCTGTCTCGCCACTTCCTTCAGAAACCTCTTCAGCTTGTTCCACTTGTTCAACTTCGTCAGCATTCTTAGCAGCAGCCTCTTTCGGATCATCGAGATTTCTTCCTGGAGTCTCAGGTAGAGAGTCCAAAGAAAAAGTTCTCGGAACGGGAATGGTTGCTGAAACCATTTCATTAAACTTCAACAAGGCTTGCACAGCCTCAGCTTCTGACAACTTCTTCTTCAGCTTCTTTTCCTTAGCTTGCTTCTCGAGCTCATCAGCAGCCTTTTCTTTCAGAGCCTTAGCCTCTGCGGGATCCAATCCGAACTGCGGATCTCCTTCCTTCCTCTTTTCCTTGTCAGCTCTCCACTTCGCTGCAACTTCATCAGTATATGTCTTCTTCTTCTTAGGCTTAGGAGGTGCGGAATGGACTTCCTTAGACTTAGGTTCCTGAGCTTCACCTACCACTTCTTTTAGCTTCCTCTTCCTTACCGGCTTAGGCGATTCCGGATCAGCCACTTTCGGAGTCACTTCTTCTTGAGGCGGTAGATCGATAAATTTTCCAGACTTCTTGTCAAATGCTATATTCATCCTTTTAAGAGTTGCATCACTGAGCAACATGATCTTGCAAACTTTCGGTTTAGAACTGCAAGCAACCTTGAAGGACTCAAGGCACCGAACTATTAGCTTCGACAAAATTGCCGGGTACATTACTATCTGAGCTCTCAGATTCCCTTTCTTTAAATTCTCAAGATTAAGAAGGATATGCTTCATCAGGTTGAACTTCCTTAGATTTATCAAGAAATCTAAGATGTATATCTCACTCTTCTTCAAGCTGTCCTTGTCTCCTTTTCTCGGTACAATAAGCCCTTGCACCCATAACTCCAGAATCCGGAAGTTTGTAGAAAGGGTTGCAATTTTCGAAGCCTTATCATCATCCAGTCCGAGAATTTCTAAGGCTCTCTCCTTGTTGAAACTACCCAAGGAGTCTGGCAGAACATGCGAGATAAACTCAGCTTCCCCTTCATAATTCAACCCTACCAAGCTTGCAGCCTTGGTGTAAGATAGCTTGTAAGTCTTGCCATACGATTTGAAGGAAAATTTTTCTCTATTGTCTTCCACAAAGAAAGCAACCGACTCATAAAACTCAACAAGCAAGTCTGGGTAAACTTCATCTTGGTTGCCGGTTTTTGATATCGCAACATCTTCCCAGCCATTGAGCTTGATATTCTTTGATATAATAGAATCATAGTTGCTAAAGAAATTTGGATGCACTAACCGTTCTCTGTAGACTAACCACTGAGAAATGGGCTTGGTTGAAGACATCTCTTGAGAAGCTAACTCCGCAGACATTCGGATTAGAAGTCTCTGAGAAGTTCGGAACTGAGAAGACTGAAGTTCGGAACTGGAAAACTGTAGTTCGGAACAGCCTTAAATCAGAGAGATAGAGCTTTAGCACGCAAGAGCTTGAGATCGATGTGGGACAAGAAAATAGGGTCCCCTTTATATAGGCTTTGGGATGACGGTTCAACTTCCTCGGTTGATCTAACGGTTTAGAATGATCTGAGATCAGATCTGACGGTTGAGAGGTTGAATTCGATCTTTTTGAGGTTTTATTAAAATAGAATTCAAGAAATTCAAAAAACCGAAAACAAACTATAAGAAAATGCCAGCAAGTAAAATATGATTACGAAAACTTCAGTAAGGAAGTCATACCTTTCGGATTAGCTTAGGAAAGTTATTCGTAATGGGTAATGTAAAGACGACTACGAAAAACTCAATACGAAAAACCTAATACGAAAAACTCAATACGAAAAACGCAATACGAAAAACTCAATACGAAAAACGCAATACGAAAAACTTCAAAAAAAAACTTGTTATGGAAGATTCAATACGAAAGTTTTTCCATTATGAAAATACCAGTACGAAAATTTTCCATTCCGGAAATTTTCAATACGAATACTTTTATTCCAGAAGTATTTTGTATGGAAATATCCATTCTGGAAAATTGTAGTTCCGGAAGTTCCATTCCGGAAAGTTTCGTTCCGAAAAATCTGAAAACAAATTTTGAAAAACTTTGTTAAATAAACAAACAAATGTACTCCCCCTATGAAAAGGAGTTTATTACTGTGAGGAGATTTTTCCAACAGAAAATTAATTAAGGAAGATTACCTTACGGTTATCATTCCTAACTTCTGTTTAATATATTCAAATCTATCAGAAGGTAAAGATTTTGTGAAAATATCAGCAAGTTGATCTTGCGTTCCGATAAACTGAAGAATAATATCTCCTTTAAGTGTGTGATCCCTAAGAAAGTGATGCCTAATATCTATGTGTTTTGCACGGGAGTGATGTGCAGGGTTTTTACTTAGGGCAATGGCACTTGTGTTATCACACAAAATTTGAGTTTTAGTAAAACTCAAGCCATAGTCTGTGAGTGTGTGTTGCATCCACAACACTTGTGCACAACAACTTCCAGCTGCTACATATTCAGCTTCAGCAGTGGAGAGTGCAACAGAATGTTGCTTCTTGCATGACCAAGAAACTAATGAATCTCCTAAGAAATGACAAGTTCCGGATGTACTTTTTCTATCCATTCTACAACCACCAAAGTCAGCATCAGAAAAGCTTTTTAGAACAAAATCATTTCCAGAAGTATAAAATAATCCTAGATCCATGGTTCCCTTAAGGTAGCGAAAAATTCTTTTTACCGCCTTTAAGTGAGATTCCTTAGGATTGGATTGATATCTTGCACATAAGCATACAGAAAACATTAAGTCTGGTCGACTAGCTGTTAAGTAAAGTAGACTTCCAATCATACCTCTAAAAGATGTTTGATCTACTGGTTTCCCAGCTTCATCAAGATCTAAAGAGTTTGAGGTACCAATAGGAGTACTTATACTCTTAGTGTTGTCATAACCATACTTTTTAAGAAGATCTTTAATATACTTATGTTGGGATATGAAGGTTCCTTCTGGTTTTTGAGAAATTTGAAAACCAAGGAAAAATGTTAACTCACCCATCATACTCATTTCAAACTCAGATTTCATTAGACTAGCAAAAGAATCAGTCAAAGATTGCTGAGTTGAACCAAATATAATGTCATCAACATAAATTTGAACAATCAAAACATTTTTCTTATCTTTCTTTATAAAAAGGGTTGGATCTGCATTTCCCTTAACATAGTTATTTTGAAGCAAAAATCCAGTAAGTCTATCATACCATGCTCGTGGGGCTTGTTTAAGGCCATACAAAGCTTTGGTAAGTCTAAAAACATGATCAGGATGTTTTGTATCTTCAAAGCCAGGAGGTTGTTCAACAAAAACTTCCTCTTGAACATAACCGTTAAGAAAAGCACATTTCACATCCATTTGAAATAGTTTGAAATTAAAGAATGCTGCAAAGGCAAGTAGAATACGAATAGATTCAAGTCTAGCTACTGGAGCATAGGTTTCTTCATAGTCTATTCCTTCTTGCTGATTATAGCCTTTAGCAACAAGTCTAGCTTTATTTCTAACAATGACTCCATTTTCATCACATTTGTTTCTGAAGACCCATTTTACTCCAATAACAGAAGTTTCCTTAGGTCTTTCAACCAAGGTCCAGACTTTATTCCTTTCGAATTCATTTAGCTCATCTTGCATTGCTTTGATCCAATCATCATCACCTAAAGCTTCATCAGTGCTTTTAGGTTCTAGTTGGGAAAGAAATGCTAGATGTTCTACTTCATTTCTTAAGGAACTTCTAGTCCTTACAGGTTGATTTACATCACCAATGATACTATCACTGGGATGATTCTTAAGAAACATCTGATTTGGGTTTTGTAAAACCTGTTCATCAACATAAGGTAGAAAGTCTTCTGGGGTAAATGTTTCAGAAGTATCTTCTAGAACAATTTCCTTATCAGAAGGTTCTTCTAACAAAGGTTGACAATCAGTTTTTGAAAACACATCCGAAGATGTAAGTTGGGAGGTTTTAAAAACAAAAGGATCTGACTCATCAAATTTCACATGTACTGTTTCCTCAACAGTACAAGTATTTTTATTAAAAACTCTATAAGCCTTAGAGGTTGTGGAATATCCTAAGAAAATCCCTTCATCTGATTTTGGTGCGAATTTATGTAAGTTATCTTTAGTATTCAAAATGAATACTTTGCAACCAAAAACCTTGAAGTAGGAAAGCCTTGGTTTTCTACCATTCCATAACTCATAAGGAGTTTTATTAAGAAAAGGTCTAATCAAAACTCGATTTATAGTATAACAAGCAGTACTTACAGCTTCAGCCCAGAAATGTCTAGCAATAGAATATTCACTCAACATGGTTCTAGTTATTTCTTGAAGAATTCGATTTCTTCTTTCAACTACACCATTCTGTTGAGGAGTTATAGGTGCTGAAAAGTTGTGAGTAATACCTTTCTTACTACAAAAAGTTTCAAAATCAGAATTTTGAAATTCTCCTCCATGATCACTATGAATAGTTTTCAATGGAAGGTTTTTCTCATTTTTAACTTGAGCTCTAAAACTTTTGAAATAAGAAAAAGCTTCAGATTTCCTTGCTAGAAAATAGACCCAAGTAAATCTAGTGTAATCATCAACTAGAACAAACACATAGTATTTGCCTCCAATGCTTCCAGTTTGTGTTGGACCAAAAAGATCCATGTGCACCAACTGTAATGCATCGGTTGTTGAGACTTCACCGATTGACTTAAAACTAGATTTATGTTGCTTGCCATATTGACAAGGATCACAAACTTTAGAAGAATCAAATCTAAGCTCCGGTAGATCCTTAACTAGTTTCTTCTTAGAGAGTTTACATAGGTTTCTAAGATTACAGTGTCCTAGTCTTCTATGCCATAACCAAGAATGATCTTCCATTGCACTTAGGCAAGGTAAATCTTGGCTTCTTAGGTCTTCTAAGTTTAAGGTGTAAACATTCTCTTGCCTGTTGGCTGAGAGAATAAATTCTTCCTTGGAATTGTGAACTAAGCATTTATCATTCCTAAAATTCACAAGGTAACCTTCATCACATAACTGACTTATGCTAATGAGGTTGTGCTTAAGACCTTTAACAAAAAGAACATTTGAAATCAAAGTTTTACCTAAAAGAACAATATTACCAATACCAACAATCTCTCCCTTAGCATTGTCTCCGAAAGTTACCTTTCCTCCTTTCGTTTTGATAATATTTTCAAAGAAGCTTTTGTTACCAGTCATGTGCCGGGAACATCCACTATCCATGTACCAAACATTGTTGCTGGAACTTTCTTTATTTTCCTGAAATTAAGAACAAAGTTAGACTTTCGGAATCCAAACTTGTTTGGATCCGAGATTTCCAGACAATAAAATTTTAGGTACCCACATTTTCTTAGAAAAATAAGCTTTATGAAAACCTAAGGATTGGGTTTTGTTTAAGGAACAATTTCTTGCCCAGTGACCACCACATTGACACTTAGTACAAAATGGGGCACTTTGAGGAACAAAATAATTGTTGCTGAAAACAGGTTTTGCATGGGTATAACCAAATCCGGATTTATTTCTTAAAGGTCGTATTTGAGAATACATCTTATCAAAATTTTCCTTACCATGGGTAAAGTTTGATAAGCATTTCTTTAAGGAAAAAATTTCGGACTTGAGTTTTACAACCAAGTTTTTATTTTCAAAATCATTAGTTTTGGAACTAGAGTTAGGCTCGAAAACATTTTTATTAGAAATTACTTTTTCTAACTCTTTAGAAAGTTTATTCTTCTCAGAACTTACTTCCTCAAGATTTTTTGAAATATTTTCAAAATCAGCATTTTTTTTATCAAGATCTTTAGAAAGATCTGATATCTCTTTAGTAAGAATAGAATTCCTAGAATTTGCCTTATCAAGTTTCTTGTTGAGTTTGGAATTCTCAATCTCAAGAAGTTCAGCAAACCTAGAGACTTCTTCAAAAGTAGGTAAAGTATTTTCCTCATCAGAAGATGATTCTTTATCAGAAGAGTTATAATACTTACTATCATTAGGATTTAAGGAAACATTGGTCAAAGATTCAGCATTTCGTACCTTAGCCATAAGACAATGATTATCAATAGGTAATCTGGCTATAAGACCAAGATTCTTCTGTCCTGAAGATTCATATTCAGAAGATTCATCTAAAGAGTCACCACCACTGGCACTCCAGGTGTCATTAGCTTTCAAAACTTTCTTAGCTTTAGCTTTGTAATACTTCTTCCTGTTCCTGTCTGAATGTCTTTCCTTTCTTTCTTTCTTTCTGAGCATAGGGCAATCTGGTCTAATATGTCCAGCTCTTTTACATTCATAACAAGTAACTTCTCCATCTTTCTTATCTTTCCTATCCTTCTTCTTATACTTGGATTGAAAGTTTCTCTGTCCAGCTATCTTGTTCATCCTTCGAGCAAGATTGGCTAATTCATTTTCTGAAACTTCACTTTCACTAGATTCGGATTGGAAAATGACTTTCTTCGATTTGGATCTGGTTACTCTCTCAGGAGTCTTAGCTTTCATCTGATTCGAAGTTGTATTAAAAGCAACAGTACCATTTCCATTCTTCTTCTTGATGTTGTCAGCATCTCTCTTCATTCTAGTCTCATGTTGTAGAAGAGTTCCAAATAATTCATCAAGAGTAATTTGAGTAACCTTCCTGTTCTCATCTATAGCTGTTCTCTTGGATTCCCACTCATTGGGCATAATGTCAATTATCTTGTCCACAAGAGCTTCATCATCTAAACCTTTCTCTCCCATAGACTGCAGACTGTTGACAATTGTCATAAATCTTTGTTTTACTTTACAGATAGGTTCTCCATAAGGAAAATTAAAGCCATGATATTCAGCTCTAAGCATAGCTCTCCTAGTCTCAATCACTTTAGAAGTCCCAAAATGAGTAACCTCTAACTTCTTCCATATACAGTTAGCTGCTTCACAAGAAGAAATTTGGCTATATATATTTCTAGTCATTGAACATAATAAAGTGTTGCGTACCTTATAATTCAGTTGATATTCTTGCTTCTCCTGGTTAGTAAAGGTTCTGACTTCCTTGTCAGGAATTTTGTAATCACCAGTAAGCATGACAAAGTTATCTACTCCAGTATTGATAACGAATGTCTTCATACGATCTCTCTAGTATTCATAATCATTACCATCAAATATTGGTGGCCTTGTAGGATTCAAATTGTCTATCGAACCAACATTCATTCCTGCCATACTTGAAAACAACTTGGAAACAAACTTGTTAATAACAAAAAATCGGAAACAAAAAGTTCGGAATAGGAAAAGTTCGGAATGGATAATCCGGAATGAAAAAGTTCGGAATTGAAAAGTGAGCAAGAAAAACATGAACGTGAATACAAGTATTTCAGTAACCTTGGCTCTGATACCAAATGTAAGAATGGTATAGAGTAAGAGGTTTCCAACCTCTGATACCAATTGTAGGATCGAAATAGAATATGAGATGCTCAATATACAAGAGGGGGGGTGAATTGTATACTTTAAAAATTCCTTAGGAACCTTTAAAGTTAATTATGAATAACTAGAGTTTCCTTAAGAAAAGGAAAGAACTAAGTTTAACAAAGTTAAACTAAGTAAATTCACAACACCTCTAACACCGAACTAAACTTGGAAAGAGATTCCAAAAGTAGGTTCCGGAAATATGGTTCCGGAATTTGAAACTTAACAAAAGTTACAATATAAGATTCTACCTTAAAGCGTATAGAATCTGAATGAATCAGAGTAAGTAAGGAAGTATAAGAATGTTATACTTTCCTTAAGATACAAATTACAGCGGAATAGAAACGAGTAGTAAAACTACTAGCAACAAGATAATAGTCTTTTAACCCAAAGAGAAGGGTATCCAACAACCTTGGATAAAGGTCCCTTGATTTATACTTTCAAGCAAGTCTGTCTTACCCACACCAGGGTAAGCCCTCGATACGAAGATCGGTGTCTCTGTCTTGCTATCCCCGCAAGCCCTCAACTTCAAGGTAGTTGGCAACCTCTGTCTTTCTCAGCAAGAAAGCCCTCGATCTTTAAGGTAGTCGGCACCTCTGTATTCCTATCCCCGGAAGCCCTCGAATGTAATCACCAACATTCGGAGTCGCACGAAGCTTTGAGAGTTAATAAGAGACTCTCTCTCTAGAAATCACTTCAACAGCATGTATGCACAAAGTCCAAATGTTCATCCATCCGTTGTGAGCTTTTTCAAATGAGCTCCTATTTATAGGTGAGGTCGGCTCCTTCTCCAACGGTCATATTTCCCTTAAAGTTAGGAGGGACCTGTACACGTGTCACTTAGACAACGGTTAGTTTATAACAAAATGGACGACATCGTTTTATAACAATGTAAGTGTAACAGAATGCACGACATCGTTTTAAACTCTAACATAAAAGTTCGGAATAGAAATTTCGGAGTGAAATTTCGGAGTGAACAAATTCAGAGTGTATAAAACAATGATATCCAGATTCTGTTTAATGAGTGAATTCGGAATGAGAATTCGGAATAGGAATTCGGAATAGGAATTCGTCATCAGAAATCGTAATGAGAAATCGTCATCAGAATTCGTAATGAGAATTCGGAATGAGATTTCTTCATTAGAATTCGTAATGAGAATTCTTCATTGGAATTCGTAATGAGAATTCTTCTTCAGAATTCATAATGAGAATTCGGAATGGGATTTCTTCATTAGAATTCGTAATGAGAATTCTTCTTCCGAATTCGTATCCTGAATCTGGAATAGAACTAAGTCAGAATTCATATCCGGAATTCGGAATGAAACTTCCTTATAGTTCTTGTCCAGAATCCGAACCCTAAAACAGAATGCTTTTTATCAGTTTTAATGATTCCGAGAAAGTGAATCCGAAACTTTCACTTAAGAAAAATATTGATGAAAATATGATAAGGATAAAATTTTTCTTATAAAAGCGATTTTCCTTAAGAAAGCATTTTTCCTTACAAAAGCAATTTTCCTTAAAGATAAGGTGTTTGTGATTTTCAAAACAAGAAGGAATGGAAAAGTCATAAGGAAAACCTTATTGACTCAACACTTTCGTCATTAAAAACCTTTTCCACCATTAAATTCATATATAAGGGTTTAAATTGAGTTATTTTGACGTTTCTTATGATTCTAGTATTGTGAGGACTGGATCCACTATTCCTAACACTATATTTTCGATGGCGATTTGATCTAAATCCGTTCTTGAGGTTGGAGTCTACATAAAAGGGTTAATTATAAGTATTTCTTATTATTATTTTTCGATTAGCTATTTTTTAATGAATCGTATTTGTATGTGATTATAACATTTATTTGGAAGATAATATTATTATTAATTTTTTTCATTAAAAACAAATTATTCACTCTAAGCCTTTGATAAAAATATTCAGTACTAGTTTTAGTTCAAAAAATGGGGTTTCAACCACTAAATAGTAATATATATTCATTGAAAGTATTTTTTAAATTTATATCATGGATTTTAAATAAAATTTTAAAAAATTAGTAGCTTTTGGAGACATTGGTCCTTCATGAGTAGAATTTTCGGTCATGGTGTGTGTAATTCCAAATGATGTATTATTTTATTTTATTGTTGGTAATTTCACTAGAGGTTGTGCTGACTGGATCAACCAAATGATTATATTGGTGATATCTTTTTTATTCATATTATATATAACTATTTTCTATAGAAAAAATATTGTTCATTTTCGTTTATTATTAGATTATCACATGATTTTTTATTTCACTACATTTTATCCCTTGATTTCACGTTATGTTTAATCTCATGTTCTCACATGATGGGTTATTTCATGGTAATTTTAATATATATTTATTTTATGGTACACTCGTTAATTATGTTGATTATTACATCATTCTTTAACACCTGTAATTTTCATATTCAAATTTTTTAATATAAATTTATTTTATGAAAATTATAGAAATAACTACAAATGGATTTTATGTTATTAAAATGATTTGAAAACTGTATATTGTTAAATATAGTACTGAAACAATATTGATATTAAACATTTTATATATTATATTTTTGAATTTTCATGGATTATTTCATAATGAAATTTTATCTATGGGGATTTATAGATTTTTTTTCAGAATCTATTTAAAGTTAATGGAATTTTGTTTAATTTTGGCTTCCCCTTTGGTCGTTACTTTCATCGATTGGATACTTTGGAGGCAACAGTTAGTCATATAGAGACTAATTAGTCATGAACTATCATACATTCATGTTTTGATAATTTTTAATTACATTTTATATCTCAATGATATTTTATATTTTCTCTCATCTTTTACCCTCGTTGTATGTCAATTTTTTTAATATATGACACTTTTTACCACTATTATGTTTCACCTCACCTATGCAGCTAGTCGAAATGGGCGACTTGTCTCGTTTACTCAAGATAGTTGTTTTAGAATGGTCACAAATGGAATAACCATTCTGATTTATCAAGAAACTACCTGTGTTTGGATTCATGTCTTCTATAAAGAGGAGTTTGGACTATTTAAATTTATAAGTAAGGGTGGGAGGTTTTATGGCTAGCTTACTTATGTTTTTGAACTCATGTTTCCATTGGCAGTTGGATGTTTTTACCAAGGAATGATTTGGGTGTTTTGTTTCATTTGGGATAACTAAGTTGGTAGTTTAATTAAATTGAGTGGTTCCATTTTAAGGTGATTCCTTTAATTGGTTTAATTAATTATTTCATTAGATTTTTTTTTGTTTAATGAATTTACATAACCTCTTTATGATTAACCTATGATTTTTTTAATTTTTCTTATATTCATTAATTTTTTTATGTAATTTAGAAAATGATATCGAAATGAGATATTCCAAGTTTAAGTGAGGAAAACATATACATGATTCTTAGGAAAATCCTTCAGTTCACCATCCTTTGGTAGAAGTTGTTATCTACACAATTCAGACTATTGTTAATGTAGTGGTCGAGACCCCAACACATGCAGTGGATCATTGAAATGAATTTACTATGAATCATCCACATATCTTCTATGGTGACAAGGGATCAAAGTATTTTAATGAGTGTCTGGATAGGATTTCCATTATCCTAAATTTTATGAAAATTTCAGGGGAATCTAGGTTTTTATTTTTTATATACGTACTCAAGGGATTGGGAATGAGATACTGTGAATACATTTTTTATGATAACATTCAAAAGTATCAATCTTATAATTATTTTAAGAAAATATTAAGTTATAATTATTATCCAATTACGTTACAAGAATGATTTTCTAAAGAGTTTGAGACTATAAAGTTGGGGGTGTAATTTTATAGTGTATTCCACTCATTACTCTTATTTTTTCAATCTAGAACAACAGAATTTTACAATTGATTACCTGATGTCTCACAAGTCTTCATTGGGAATGCGGGATAATATTTAGTCGATGGACATTATTTTGTTCTTTCTATGCTAAATTGGGGTAGATGGTATGGAATCTATAGTATAAGTAAACATACATGTGGAAAAAGGTTTATGTGGGGAATTAATTGTTTTTATTTGTTTTTAGGGTATATCTTATGGAAATAAATGTATGTTTATTGGTTGTCATTTTTCATTAGGACATGTTTTATGGTATTAATCTGGGATGTATTATGTTATTTAATACTATTATGGAAGGAACAATCATTCATATCCAAAATTTATGGAGGATCTAATTATTTTTCATCATTGTGGACATTCAAGATATGAGAGGAATTATGAATAAAGGATTTACTATAATTGTATGGTTATGTCTAATCTCATCTAGGGTTCACATGTTCATACTAATTCATCCATGTGTGGTGAGTCTTCCACTTATAAATTGTGGGAGACTCACGTGGTTAAAAAAATAGGGATCTGTTTAGAGTTGATTAATTTATATTTAAGAGTTTAAACTGTAGGTATCTTAAGATAGTCTAGATAATGTTATATGTAAATTTTATATTTGATCCTTTATGGTTGTAATATTGTCTAAAATAGGTTATAATCATTCTTTTATATCATCATAGTTAGTTGAAATATTCTTATTATGTTCTGAGCTAGTGTTTTTCTATTTGGATCATTATATTCTTTAGTGTAATGAGTCTGAATATGGTTTTTAGTGTCATGTGTATTGGGTGATGATCTCATTATTTGAGATGGTGAAGGAATTATTAATACTCAATATTGATTCTATTGGACTTGATACAAAGAATATAATGTATGATCATCAATAAGGACCACATAGACTATTATTTCCATAAATTATAGTTATTTTATTCATGTTAGGTCACTCATTTATTTTAGGGTGAGTGTGCCTTCATATTGGGATGGTTAGGGCATGTCGTTCCATATGATGGGGTAATCACACACCAAATATCATAGTTGTTTCAAGATATTATTGAATGTTTTTATGATGTTAGCTTCAAAAAATGTTGTCTGTCTACCCTTTGGTCATTCTATATTTTATTTATGGTTTACAACCACGCATATAGGTTTATTTCACCATTTAACTAAATCCTAGAATGATTCCCCTTTATATTACAAATTATCACCTGGTGCCTTTTGAGTTGATGTAAATTAGGGTTAAACATAGGGACCTCAAGTATAATGGATTTATTCATCATAACGTGTCACATGGGGATTATATTGTAATATTTTCTAAGATGGAATATGGTATTATAAGACATTATGTGGATTATCAGAAGATAAATCATGTGACCTTTATGAAAAGATATCAATTTCTAAGAATTAATGATCTCTTCAATCGACATAGAGGGGGACATTGGTTTTCCAAGACTGACCTTCAGTTAGGGTAACAGTAGTCGAGATTCAATTAATAGGATATACATAAGTAAGTAATTATGAGAATGAAAGTGAGTTTTATTTTTTAATTTATTACACTAGGTTTGAGAAATAATATTATGGAATTTATTTCATTAATAACCTCAATCATTCATATTTTCGTGGAATTAGCTGTGTTCATATTCGTGGATGATATTTCCTTCTACTTCATGTTAGAGGAAAGAAATATAATTCTCTTGGTTATCATTATTAGAAAAAAAGGTACTAATTTATGTAGAAAAAAACATTCAAAATTCGAGTCTTATTTCAGAGATGTAAATTTTCAGAGGAATGTGATATCAGAGGGGGGAATCACATTGGATATAGAAAATAAAATTGTTGTCATATCATGGTATAAGATCATGAATGTGTTTTTATATGCATATTTTTTTTAAATGAATGTATATTACATGAAATTTATTTACGAATTATCAAGGATCACATCTATGATGACATCATTAACCTATAATGGTGTAATGTTTGAGATAACGACAAATGTAAAAAATCATTTGAGGAATTGATTTCAAAGTTGTCTTGAGTACCAGTTTTGATTCTTCTGGAACAAGTTTCATGCTATGATGTTTTCTTTGATTCTTCATGTTTGACATTGGGGTTTCTATTAATTTAGGGAAAACATGTTTTGATTCATCTGGAACTTGTTTTTAATTTTCATAAACATTGAACTGCATCATTAATGATATTGGAATTTATATATATTATATGTTGGAATCCAATTTGGATTATTGACAATGAACTATTATTGTTTTGGGTGTTTTTATATGTTGTTTTGATGGATCCACATAAATGGAAGGGTATTATATCACATTTCATATTTGGATGTGGTCATTGAAATCATAGTGGGGATGGTTTAGAGGTGACTATTGGTCACATGGAGAATTGTTTTTCACATATTGTCTTAAATTCTTGGTTTATACATTTTCTGTTGGATTTTATGTCTCATGGATGTATGAACTTTTCATTCATGGTTTACTGTAGTTTTATGTCTTATTTAGTTACATATGTTAATTTTTTCTATAAACAACGTAAACGTCACTAATGAAAAGGGATGAATCAGGTGACTTATCTAGTTGAATCAGGATGGTTCATTAAATTCATATTTCTGTTGATTAAATTATTATTTTTTCAATAATTTACCTTACAATATTTGATGATTCTTTATTCATTAGGATTTATTTTTTCATGATAACATCTTCTATATATGTACATACATGAAATATTTTAAAGGTATTTTTCATTTAATTTCCATTAATTATTTGTTTTGGTGGTTTCCCATGGTTTTATGGAGGAATATTTGAGTTTCCATGAATTGGTCCAAACTATGAGCCCAATTCCCGATTTAAAAATAATTTTTTTTATTTTATAACTTTTTCTTTTTTTAATATTTTCACTCATTATAATTCTTAAATGTCTTCCCCTGACATATTAACAACACAACTAATATATGTAACCTTCAGAAATCCATAAACATGGTGTATTTTGGTTTTTATTTAAGGGATTGGGCCTTCCAGAAGACCATATCCACTTTTAATAATTAATTTTATTTATTTAATAACATATTAAATATAAAGAATTTTTTTGTGATTCCAAGTCTCAAACGAGCCAATTGCACCCATTTATGTGACCAGCCTCTTTTTCCCATCATTGGAGCTCTTTGGCATCTCAATTTCGGGATGAACACTCTAGGGTTTCTCAAATCGGCCAGATTTGAGGAGGTAGGATCTTTCTATCATAACTATTTCAAGTAATAATCATTTTATCCCCTTTCCATAAATTTTATTCTCATTTTCATGAATTAAAAAATTTTGATAGGGCAGGGTTTCAAACCGTGGGATTACCATTGGGTTTTTTGGTTTATTTCTTATGGTTTTAGGATTGATCCCAGTCTCTCCTGGTGCAGCGGTGGTGTGATTTGATTTTCACTCAATGGATTCAAGTTTTTTACTAATTTGTTTGGTTATTCCAATTTTTATAAAATAATTGTGGCATAGATACCTTGTTTATTATATTTTCATGTTTAAAAAATTGATTTGGTGCTTCAAAAATCGGTTTTAGTTTTGTTTGTAATTCAAGTTAATTTTAAGGGACAATTTCATGTGAAATTGTTGTTTTTTCATATAAATCATTAATTGGTTGATTAAGGTTTTCCATTTAATTATATATTTCAAATTATTGAACTGTATTAGGGCTAAAAATAATGTTTTATATGTTATTATTCTTTTGTTGTTGCTGCGAAATTGGTTTTGGGTGACGTTTGTTAAAAAAATGGGTTTTGAGTTCCAATTCAGTGTTGAATTGGGTGTTTTACATAGGTATTATATGCGATGCTTATTGGGATTGTTTTATAACTCATGTAATGAGTTTAAAGAAATATTTTGGGTGTGTTAGATTCTGTTTTGATAAATATGAGTATGAATATTGTGTTCAATTGGGGTTTTTAAATATTTTTGGGTGCCAAACAAGGAGAGATTTGTAGAAGTGGTTTTATTGAATCTCAAAGTGTTTTGTTGTGTTTTTTAAATGGTATAAAATGTGTGTAGCTACTGTACTAATTGTATGTGACCATTAGTGGTGTTTTATACGAAAATGGATATATGTATCATTCTGAAATTGTTTGAGCACAAAGGGGGAAGCGCGAGTACCTAGGTGGGGCAGATGTGCACTATTACAGCTAGTGGACCGGATGGGTTTTTTCCCTATTACACCTAGAATTTGGCTAATGAAAACTCTAACTAAACTATGTGTATTGTTATTGGGGACCAATATTTTATGGTTACGTTTCCTACTAGTGGCTCATCAAGGTGAATATATTTTACTATTGTTCCTGTACACCGAGGTATGAGGTACATGGGGCCTGAGACTATCTTGAGCATAGTGGTGTTCCCGATTCTTTTCTCATTTTCTTTGTGGTATTTTCCCATGTATTGGTGTGTTTTGGAAGAACTTTTTAGTATCTACCATTTCTATTTAAATGTGTTATGATTCTAAAAACATTGTCTTGAAAACTGTTTTGAATTGAAATTTGCATTTCTTGGATTTTATCACTGCTTTTCTTTGCGTATTAAAACTGCTTGCATTTTCACATTGTATTGCATGATAATTGTAATCATTGGGTGGTATCCTATTGGGCTTAGTCTCACACCCTACTTACACCCCTTGGGTGTAAGTAGACTTGGTTATGTTTGAATCAAGTAAAGGAAAGTCTAAGAGTGACAGCGATTCAGGGTGTTAGTCCCCATACTTGGGGAAGAGTTGTAGAGACGGCTTTGGGGTGATGACCCCTTCTCATGTGGATTCTGTTGGGATATTTTGTTGTTATTTCATTATGTATTTGGAGCTTTTGTATTACATTTCAACTTATGTATTCAGTTATTGATTTTTGTATAAACCTTGTTGGTATGAATTTTTCAAATTCATTTTATATAATATTTTTGATGTTTCATGTACACATATTCTGGTAAATCGTTCCCAAACCAAGATAAATGATAGCCAGGCCCTTATAAAATCTAGTGGGGATAGGGAACTCCCTTTGGACCTTGTCACGGGCTGGGTTAGGTGCCGGTATTGGTGGTGATCAGATTCGGTTCGTGATAATATGTAACCCTTACTAATTATCTAATCCTGTGTTTATTTTGATGCAATTACCATGGATATAAAAAATGAATCTTTTATTGTGTTCAAGGCTGTTTAATATTTAATATTAAAATGTAATGTATTTTATTTTTTCAAATGAAATGTGACAATCATGTATGTACCAATTTTTTCTAAACTAATATACTATTCACTGTTTTAGAAATTGATTCAAATATCTAGTGCCAATATAATAATATTACCACTGACTATAGGATACGAGAATTAGGGTATTTAGAGTTTTTATAGTAGAAATATTCAGAATAAGAATTTAGAGAACATATATTAGGAACATAGTCCTATGACTAATTTGAGGAAAACTCTGTGCATATGATAACATTATAATTTTTTTATAAGGTAATAATTATGTAGTTTTCATAGCAATAAATCTATACTTGTATACTACAAGTTGATTTAGTTTTAGAACATATGAATCTAGGGGTAATAACCCCAGATATTTTTGGTTAAGTTTATTTTAAACATCATTCTAGATCATAGAGAGTGTTCCATTTCAACACACCTTACTAGAAACTACTGAGAAATATTCTTCAGTTAATGAACATTATTTCTATGAACCATTATAATAAATTAAATAATATGTCCTATAGAAACCAATTATATTCCATAGTGATATGGTATAAACATAAGGTTTCTTGGGATGATATGTTTAAGGTGAAACATATGATAAAAATTTTAGAATATTGTTAAGTGAAAATATTATTTGGGGGATGATGATTTCATATTTTATTGAAATAATTTTAAATTAATTGAAATCCTTTAAAGATAATATGAACATCGAATTCTATTTTATAATATATAATGAAGATTATTTAATTTTTTAGAAAACATAATCAATATATAAAACCAAAGTGGATATATTTTTTAATCATTAATTTTTTCATTACTGTTCATGATATTTTAAGGAACACTGCTTTAATTATATAAATACAAAAAGGAAAAATTTCATTCCATGTGACAACCCATCACATCTGGTAGGGTTTTCAGGGATTGAATTCACAACTGAAGGGAAAAGAGAGTGAAATTAATTCCACTAGCCTAGATGATTCCCCATTTAATATGAAATTACAAAAATTATTTGATATGTAAATATAATGATTATTTTGGGAAAAAATTATATTATCAAAACACTTGAGTTATTTTGTAATTTTGAGGTGATTTTTTATATATTGGGAATTGCATCAATCGATTGTGGTATAAGTAACCCATGGTTCTATCCAAATATTTAACAAGAAATATTTATGTTTTTCCATTTTTGTAAATTTTATTATATTGGTATATTAATTTTCGGTTGTGGGTTAACGTATAATATAAGGCTAATATCCTGATATAACATTAGAAAATAAAATAAACCATTAGAATTTTCATTTAGTGCCTCAGGAATGAAAAAATCATCTTAAATACTCATCAGTTAGTGAAAATTATGATATTCTATGTTGATGTTGATTAAATAATAAAATTATAATTGTTAAGTAATTATATTTTAATATTTTATTATTCTATATGGTCAATAAATCCATCAACATTAGGTAAATGATATTGAAATAAAAAACTTCTATATGTAATTAATCAAGAGTCTCTTATATTATAAAGTGAAATGTATAGTATATTTTTTTAAAAATACATTTTCAATTCCCTATAATGTTATTCATTTTGGAATACTAGTTATTTTTTATTCAAAATTCCCTTCATATACTCCTCCCTCTATTTTAAAGAGGATGTTTTAATCCCTTCTTAGGATGTGCAATTTTGAAAAAAATAATATTCCAATTTCCAAACAATTATTTCTGAGAAAAAGTTAAAATTATGATTTCACAATTTATTTATGGTGGGGAGAATCTAAAACAACAATATTTTAAAATAATTATTTTTATGATAGGTTATGTGATACACTACACCAATCATAAACATGCTATAATATACTATTTAAACATGACGTTTATGACATAAAAATTAAAACGACTTCAATGAATAGGAAAAACCAATTTTATAATATAATTTTTATATATTTTTTATGAATATTTTTTTTTTCTAAAAGGAATATATTTTAATTAATGCATTTATGTGATTCGACAATATATTTTTCATTAAAAATGATTTTATTGATTTTTTTAGAAAATAATATAAATAAATTATTCCAATTTGAAATTTTTCTTATAATAAATGAATTTCATTAAAAATATAATTTTAAATTTATCTTATTTTAAAATATTGTGATTATCCTAAAAATGTGATTCTACTATGAATACAAAAAATTTACTAGTGTTTGTAAGGCATTATTTTATTCCATAGATTTATTATTTTTAAAGAAAATTAATCTATTAAATAATATTTAATGTAAAATAAGTATTATTTGGACATAAATTATATAATTAATTAAATTTTAATCATATTCATAATGGATTTTGGTATAACATAATTGAAATGATGAAAATAGATTTTTAAAAAAACTAATATCATGTGAATAATGATTCCCCGTTTTAATTTAGTAAAATATTCCATAAAAAGGAATAATTTAATTTAAATTTATATATTATTTACCTATAAATATAATATTAATTTTATATAATGAACATTACTAGTCATCGATCATATGTAAATTCAACTTCCATGAAAAATGCAATTTCTTGAAAAATAATTTTTCAACACGTTTTACAGGATACATGAAAGGTAATTTTCTATCACATATATGGGTTAAGTTTTTTAATATGAATTTAATATTTTTCATCAAAAAAATTATTATTTTGTAACATGTTCAAAATAATTCATTCATAATGAATTTTAAAAATAGTAAAAACTTATCACCAAGCTAAAAGGGTAAATTGGATTATCCTTGGTTAAAAATTGATGATAATGCCACAATATTTATTGTTATGTAATATTGGATGAATATATTTATTAATTTATCTCCTTAGTCTCCTGATTATACTATTTAAGGTACAATTTTACATGAATGTGGCCTATATAATAATAAATGTAATGAAAAAAGTGAAATGACACTCGTTTTCCATTATGTATATTTTAAATTTTCACATTGGGGTAAATATAATTAAGAATGAATATTTAATGTTATTTTTAATATAATGAACTCGTTTTCATGATTTTAATTTATTTTAAATTTCTAGTTAGTATAAAGTTAACTTAAATTCATACAGAATGATGACATAATGCATGTGTAAACAATCAGAAACCCCTGATAAGTACTTTTAAATACATTAAAAGTGATGTTTTTAGAATATGTTCTACTTATGAATGAATTTAATATTTTATAACTACATATTATTGATAGTGAAATTTATTATATTATAAATTAATTATTACCATCTTATATTTAAGGTGAAATAAAATCAGCAGTATCAAAAATAACGATAACTATATTTTAATTTATTTGATATATTATAAAATTATTCAAAAAAATTATTAAATAGGAATAATAAGATGAAAAATATTAGAATATTAATTCTATTTTAGATTTTTGTTACAGTTTTTATCTTATATGGAAAACTATAACCCGTTCAATTGGAAAAATAATCTACCATAATAATGTTTATAATATATTAACAGAGTGTTTATTCCAAGAGATAATGATTAGTTTGATGATTAAACTATTGTAAATCCAATTTCATGGCCATTTTTCATCAATGTCATATATAAAATTGTAATCCATTTCCTTTTGGATGTATTATAATTAAATATGACCTTATTATAATTTTATACTTAATGAAAATACAAGTGCATCCACAGCAACAATTATAAAGGGGAACTAATTCCACGCAATTTTTCACACCCGTCAAGCCATGTATCTGAATATAAACATGAAAAAATATCACTAAATTTATTATACACATTATAGAGGTGATGTTATTCCTAAAATAAGAACCTCAAGGTCCTTAATAATATATCCAAATGAGGTATTTCAAATTTAAGGTATTCATCATAACTGAACTCTTTCTTTTTAACATCAAGTTTTACCACCATATACTATGTATTAGAAATTATAATACATTAACAATGGTCTATCGTATGAAATTTTTTGTTATTATGTTTAAGGAATAGTACTTATACATATCTGTAAAGACTAGAAAATTTCAATGCATATTTTTTTTTCTTAAATCCTTTTGAATTTTATGAGTCTGTGGCTTTTGAAGGTGCTTGATTCTGAGGCCCGGTGTGCCCGGAATCAATTTCTGAAGTTTAGGTCAGGTTCGTTTAGTAAACGAACGAGTGGGTTTTTCTATCTTTTGAACTGGTGCTCGGAATTAAAATATGAGGGCATTGATGAACTCGCAACACCGTTAATCGCTTAGCATGATCCTTACCGTAGTTGTGTTCGCAATGGTGGAGAAGTCAATTATTGGGGGTTATTTAAGATGTAAATAAAAATTGTCAGAACAATTTTTATTTTATAAGGAGGTTATTTCCTTCCATAGGTAGTTAAGGGTGTGGCCCACAGCCTCCTAAATACCCAAGTGTTGATGTTAGAGAGGTGGGGATCACACAAGCGCCAACTATATAATTTCTTCTAAACTCATTAAAAAACCCTCATTAAATTTGCAAACCCCCCCCCCCCATTAAATGACAATCTCTCCACCTCACTCCATTAATTCACATAAACCCAGAATTTAATGAGGATCATTCCACTTTCCCCCTTATTTATTTATTTTCCAGCACATTTAATAAATGGGGAACTTCCCTCTACCTTCCTTAATTGATTGTCACACATTTTATTTAATGTGGTGATTTAATTTTGGGAGGTTTTCATTGCATGTGTAATAAAATAATAGGAGGATCCTAGTATTTTATTAAGTGGGGGGGCTTTAATTGTGCGAGTAAGATCGAGAGATCTCTTGAGGTTTTGGAAGAACACCGGCCTCTGACGAAGAATGATGAAGAACGGCGGTTCCTCGAAGAACAATGGCGCGCAACCAATCCACTTCTCCGTGACAAGAGAGGAGACGTCGCTTCCTCCTGGGGGCACTCCGACGACGCCTACAATCCCTTTTCCCACAACGTTGTCTACCGCGACACCATATACCTTGACACCGACGTTCATCTTCAATTGTTGATGAATGGGAATTTGTATAAATTTCATTATGTGATTTATACCCTCGGCATGGAATGTAATTGTTGGGTGATTTTTGGAACCACTAACGTCGTGGTTATGGAATAACGAACAAGTCTGAACCCACCGTTATTTTTGTTCTTGATGCGCGGAATATTAGGCGACAACGAAGTGGGAGAGAAAAGAAGATTGGAGTCGTTCGCAGTGATGTACGGGTCCTGAGACGGCCACAGGCGCAGACAGGAGTAAAATCAGACCACCAGAATGACTCTGGGGGCTCGCGGAGGCCCTCAGCGGTGCGGGATGCCGGCACGGCGGGGCCGGCGGCAAGCAGCGGTCGACATCCTAAAGGAGGCTGCCGCCGACCAGTGCCAGCTGCCAGCAGAAGCCCCCGCGGCTAAAGCCACGGCGGCGAGGGTGGGATCTCACTGTTGCGTGTAAACTAGCGGAGCCACCCTGGCACTGCGTCTGTGGAAAGCGGGGGCCGCACCCCCCCCCCCTCGCTCGGCTCCCTGGCCGAGAGAGTACACCCTGCAGCTGGGCTGGGGTAGGTCGCGCAGACCGGGCCGTGCCGAACGGGACAGGCCGCGCCCAGCCGGGCCAACCCCGGGGGGGGGGGGGGGGGGGGTTGGCCAGGGGCGGACCGGGCCCAGACCCCCACTTCGGACTGTTTTCGGTCTTTTGCCCATAACATGAGATACATGCCTCCGATTGACGCACCGTCAGTTGCATAGTAATATTTGGATCAAGACGGTCGCTTTGTTATAATACACTCGAGTTTTCGGAAATTTTTGGGTATGTCCGGGTTGGTTCGAACCCGAAACCAACCAGGGCCTTGGACCGGAAATGCTTTTTTATTAAGGACTGAATGCCTATTTGACGTTCTGTCAAATGCATTGAATACCTCTTGAAGAGACGGTCCTTTTTGCATACTCCTCTTGAGGTTTATATGCATCTGGAGTATGGTCGGGTTGGTTTTAGCTTAAAAACCAACCGGGCCCCTGGAACGGAAAAGCCAGTAACTCTCAGATCGGGCATCCGATTGACGTACCATCTGTCGGGTTGGATTTTATTTGATGAGATGGAACTTTGGGATACATAAACTTTGGACTTCATACAGTTGATGTATTTACTCTTTTTCTCGAGAAGCAGACTCTCCCGGAATCGATCATGCTGTGTGCGGGAACCCTAGAGCACGATGTGACTGCATCAACAACTGTACTGAAATCCTCCGTGGGTTCGACAGCGATGACTACCGTACTGGAATCCTCCGTGGGTTCGACGGCGATGGATACAGTTCTTGTATCCTATGTGGGTTTGGCAGTATTGACCTCTGTACTTGTATCCTGTGTGGGTCCAGCTGAGTAGCTAATCTTTTATCCTGTGTGGGTCCGACAGCTTAGCTGGTCTTGTATCCTATGTGGGTATGACAGCTTAGATGAATCAGTGGTGACATCTGATCATCTCTATCATTATATGAAATTTTATACCTGTGTGAGATGAGTCTTGACTTCAACCTTTATCATCGATGTGATTTATTTGTTTTTCTGTGTGGACTGCATTGTGTTTTACTGTGTGGAATGGGTTGTGCTTGGGCCTGAGAGTTGGATCCATTTGTAATTTATGACTTAGGTATATGTATGAGCATATACCTTTTTAAAGTCGGTTGATACTTCGTGATTTCTCTTTCCTTTGTTGTATATCCTTCATGGATTCTGAGGGACCTTCGGGGGTCTCGTGGTCCCTACTGAGTATCGTATACACACCCCTGCATGGGCTATGCCCACACTACGTTATGTTGGATGCAGATGATGGACAACACTGATAGAGGTGGAGGATTGTGGAGCTGGGCGGTACCCGGAGATGGACCACTTGGAGGGACGTACACGGAGCAGATGACCGGACCCGAGGAGTTGAGGAGACTATCTATACCCACCCTATAGATGGGATTTCCGGAGGATGACTCGGTGTTGCTGTTTTACTTACTAATATTGTACTTTCATTTCAGTTGTACTGTACTTTTAGTTGGGTTTGTATACAGGCCCATTTACTTTTCAGCACTTACCTTGTAAACAGTTTTACTTAGTACTTAATTCACTTGCATACTCTTTTGTGTTTTTGTTTGCATTATAAAAGGCAATGCCTTCCCTTTTATCGGGGTTTACGCCTTTTGTGCTAGTCGCCAGCCCCTGGCCTATGGAAGGCAGGCTTGGGGTAGTCACAGCACAGTCCCCAAGGATGGGTCATGACAAATTTGTATCAGAGGAGTCAGTTCAACCGCAGAATGTAGGACTCTGATAATTTTTCTCTGTGAAGCAATAGTGTTAAGTGTATTGAGTGTGGTTTTCAGTCCAGTGTTGGTGCGGCGGCTGACGTATCCATACACCAGGACCCTGACTTCTGATTTCCGACTCAATTCTCGAAGACACTGATTTCATGTGTGTTTCAAAAGTTTTCTTTGTGATTACTTTCTGTCAACTAACCAAGTATACTGTACTAATCGTGGCACACCTGTTTATTTTGAAGATGGCCAAATTAAGGCAGCGAGTTAGGGTTCCTAGTTACCTGCGGGGTGCCAGCACACTGAGCGACGAGGCCTCAGTGCAGGGCCCCATTATAGCGGAGGCGACAATGGTACCACTTCTCGTTGGGCCACCGATCCTACTAGCCCCATCAAAGGAGAGTGCACGCCTCCTGAGCGTGTTACAAGAGTTTCAACAGCAGAGGCCGCACAGGTTCCGTGGAGAGACGGATCCTCAGGCAGCTGAGGATTGGCTGGAGGCTATTGCCTGAGTCTTCAGTTTGGTAGGGACACTAGCAGACCTTATGGTGATCCTTTCTGCGAGTCTCCGGCTCGCAGCAGCATGTAGATGGTGGATCCTGATGCTCCTGGTGCATGATGAGGCATCTCTACTTTGGATAAACTTTGATAGCCTCTTCCACTCAGAGTTCGTTCCAGCCACCCTCCATGCGGTGCGTATACAGGAGTTATTGCAGCTGCGACAGGGCAGCTTGTTAGTAGCCCAGTCCTCGGTAAGATTTACAGACCTCTCACGCTACACCACAGACATGGTACGAGACCCATTCTTCCTGGCCTGGACCTTTGGTCAGGGAATTTGGCATGAGATCAGATCTTCGAAGATTCCCCTCAGCATCCTGACATAGGTGGGGGTGATGGAGTGAGCCCTTTTAGTGGAGATATTTCCCACCGAGCAGCCAACAGCAGCGACACCCACCGTAGGATAGAACATAGTTGATTCTTCTATAGCCGGTAGTCGATAGATGTCACAGGGGCCCAAGCGGACCAGGACGTCAGGGGGGTGACCTCAGGATATAGGTTCGGTTTTGCGTGGCACACGGTACAGAGCCAACATTACGAGGAGAAGACAGTTCTATGCATGGGGCGGGCAAGGCTACATGGTTCGTGACTGCTCGACCCGCCATGCAGAAGAGAATCAGCCAGTGGACGCTCCTCCCAGGAAGATGAAGAGGTCAGATCGTGGCAGTCCGTAGAGAGTAGGTGGACGAGGTAGAGGAGCTGGCCGAGCAGAGGGTGGTGGATGACGCTTCGAGGCTCTACCACCACCACCCCAAGGAGGTCCACCCCGACCAAAGGGAGCTGGCCGACAGAGGCATGCTTAGCTCCAGGCAGCGGAGGCTTACGACCACGGCGCACCTGAGATGATTTGAGTTAATATTTGTGTCTAGTCCACCCTTGATGTAGTTCTTATAGACACAGGTGCGTGTCATTCTTTTATTGCCGGTGCCCTTGTTCGGAGATCAGAGATTCCGACAGAGCCGTTGGCTCAGTCCTTACGGCTAGAGACTCCTACGAGAGAAAACTCAATGATTACGCACTGGTTCCGGCAGTGTGAGCTTTCTCTATGAGGAGAGAGCTTCGGCTGGGATCTACATATAGCGGCGTCGAGGCCTTACGACGTCATCTTTGTTATGGACGGGTTATCTACAGTCCATGCTCAAATCAACTGTATTACGTGCAAAGTGCGGTGTGTCCGCATGGATGGGACCAGGTTCACCTTCACCGGTGAGAAGGGAACCTTCGCAGCACATGATGGACTCACGCAGAGGAGAGGACAGCCGATCACACAATAGTTGGCTAGTCTCATCCTCAGAGTGGTTGATGTGTGGAGTTCGAGTTTTCCTATTATGGTGGATCAGTATGCAGACGTTTTTCTTGACGATGTTCCAGGACTACCTCCTCACAGGGTGGTAGATTTATACATTGAACTATACCTCAGGACATCACCGATATCTACTCCGGCATATCGGATGGCTCCCTCCGAGTTTCGTGAGCTGCGGGTATAGCTGGAGGACTTACAGGGGAAAGGATTCATCTGACATAGTGTTTCACCTTGGGCTACTCTGATTTTATTTTCCTAGAAGGCGGATGGGAGCTTACGACTTTGTGTAGACTACCGTCGCCTGAACCAGGTGACCGTGAGGAACATGTACCCCCTTCCAAGGATTGATGACCTCTTCGATCAGCTCAAGGGACCACGATGGTTCTTAAAGATAGACCTCAGGTCAGGTTACCACCAGCTCAGTGTTCAAGATGGGGATGTGCAGAAGACGACCTTCAGGTGTCGATATGGACACTATGAGTTCTTAGTTATTTCCTTCAGCGTGAACAAATCTCCATCAATGTTCATGAGTCTCATGAACAGGATCATCCAGCCTTACCTCGATCATTTTTTCTTAGTCTTCATTGACAACATACTGATTTACTCGACTGCTGAGGTGGAGCATGCCTACGACTTACGGGTTGTACTAGATACACTCCAAGAGCACCGGCTTTATGGTTAGCTCTCGAAGATCCATTTCTTGCTTCGAGAGGTTCACTTCTTGTGGTACGTCATCTCAGAGGAGGTAGTTGTTGTGGATCCCACGAAGAATGATGCAATACTTGATTTGGATCCACCCAGGAGCGTGACGGAGGTCCATAGTTTCCAAGGTCTGGCTAGGTACTATCCGAGATATGTCCTAGACTTCTCCAGAGTTGCAGCACTGCTTACAGCTTTGATGAAGAAGGGTAAACCCTTCTTGTGGTCAGACAGATGTCAACAGAGCATCCAGGAGGTCAGGCGGAGATTGACCAGTGCGCCCATCTTGAGGCTACCAGAGGAGGGTGTAGGGTACGAAGTTTTCTACGACGCATCAGGGACCAGACTCGTGTGTGTCCTGATGCAGGAATGAGTAGGGATCACTTATGTTTCATGGTATTTGAGGAAGCATGAGAAGAACTACGCTACCCATGACCTGGAATTAGCAAGAGTGGTCTTCGCCCTGAAGATGTGGCGGCACTATCTGAAGGGTGAGCGCTTTACAGTCTACTCTGACCGCCAGAGTCTCATGTACATTTTCTCATAGAAGGACCTGAACCTAAGATAGTGGCGATGGCTCGAGTTTGTCCAGGATTATGACTTTGAGATTGTCTATACTCCTGGGAAGGGTAACGTTGTGGCTGATGCTCTCAGCAAAAGATTAGGCATTCAGCTACTTGGTGAGGTGACGTAGCAGTTAGCAACTTTGTATATATCATTCATGGATAGAGATGGAGAATCCTATCTATAGTCCCTCATAGTCACACCTCTACTAATTCAGTGGGTCGGAGAGGTACATCGTGGAGACGTCGACTTTGAGGTGCGACATTCTCAGATATCCTCAGGGCTAGTACCTGATGGATTTTCTGAAGGCGGGGAGCATGTCATACTCTTCCGGGGTCATACCTTGGTACCAGTTGCACTACAATAGGATGTGCTGAGGGAGATTTACTCTTCCCCACTAGAGTTATATCCTAAGTAGCGAAAATGTACCAGGACCTCAGATGAAAGTACTGGGGGCCGAGTATGAAGAAGGTTATAGTAGAGTTTGTTTCCCGATGCCTCACATGCCAGCAAGTGAAGGCAAAGCACCAGGTACCAGTAGGCTTGGTACAACCCTTGGAGGTCTGAGAGTGGAAGTGGGATGATATATCCATGTATTTCCTGATGGGGCTCCCACGTACTTCTAGTGGACATGACTCTATATGGGTGATTGTCGACCGACTCACCAAGTCGGCCCACTTCCTACCGATCAGAGAGCAGGGCTCAGTAGAGATCTTGGGATGCCACTATGTCTAAGAAATCTTACAACTTCATGGTGTGTTGTCATCTATCGTCTCTGATTGAGATTCTCACTTTACTTCTCGTCTTTGGAAGGAGTTGTAGGAGGATTTTGAGACGCAGCTACGCCTGAGCACTACCTTTCACCCTCAGATGGATGTCCAGATGGAGAGGACCATTCAGACACTCAAGGACATGCTCCGTGAAAGTGTCCTTGACATTGGTCCCAGCTGAGAGAATCACCTACCTTTGGTGAAGTTTTCGTACAATAATAGCTACCACTCCACCATCGAGATGGAACCACACGAGGCACTGTACGGTTGACCTTGCAGATCAACTCTGTACTGGACTGACCCTGGGGAGTTAGCACTCGTAGGACCAGAGATGGTTCTACCTACGATGGAGAACGTGCATATCATCCAAGAGTAGATGAAGACTGCACAGAGCAGACATAAGTCCTATGATGATAGGAGATGGAGACCACTGGAGTTCGAGGATAGCGACCACGTTTTCCTACGGGTCTAACCTCGACATGGATTATGGAGGTTTTTCCAGGGCGGAAAGTTATCTTCATGCTTCATCGGAAAATTCAAGGTCCTCAGAAGGGTAGGTGAGGTGGCTTACCGCCTGGCCCTTCGACCTCAGTTACACTGGGTGCACGACGTCTTTCAAGTGTCTCAGATGAGGAGGTACCTGCCCGACCCGACGCAAATCATTGACCACGGGGATATGGACATCGATGACGGGGAGACAATTGTGGAGGTCCTGGTGGAGATCGAGGATCAATAGGATCAGGTCCTACATGGATGGTCGATACCTCTGGTGGGAATTCGTTGGCAGCACAAGAACCTCCAGGAGAGCACATGGGAGCAGGAGGCTCAGATGCGAGCCTGGTACCCTCATTTGTTTCCCTAGTTTATGTTTTAGCTTTTCAGGGATGTAAATCCCTGCAGTGGGATTAATGTAAAGACTCGGAAATTTCAATGAATTTATTTTTCATAAATCCTTTTTAATTTTATGAGTCAGTTGCTTCTGACGGCGCTTGATTCTGAGGCCCGATGTGCCCGAAATTAATATCTGATGTTTAGCTTAGGTAGGTCCAGTAAACAAAGGAGTGGGATTTTGTATCTTTTGAACTGGTGCTCAGAATTAAAATCCAAGGGCACTGATGAACTCGCAATGCCGTTAATTTCTTAATGTGATCCTTACCGTAGTTGTGTTCACAATGGAGGAGAAGTTAATTATTGGGGGTTATTTAAGAAGTAAATAAACAATTTTTATTTTATAAGGAGGTTATTCCCTTCCATGGGTAGTTAATGGTGGGTCCCATAGCCACCTAACTACCCAATTTTGGTTGTTAGAGAGGTGGGTCCCACACGATCCCCAACCATTTAATTTCTTCTAAACCCATTAAAACTACTCATTAAATTGGCAACCCCCCCCCCCATTAAATGCCAATCTCTCCACCTCACTCCATTAATTCATGTCAACCCATAATTTAATGAGGATCCTTCCTCTTTCCCCCCTTTTTACTTAATTCCCAATGTGTTTAATAAACGAGGATGTTCCCTATAACTTCCTTAATTGATTGTCACACATTTTATTTAATGTGGTGATTTTATTTTTTGAGGGTTTCTTTGCATGTGTAATAAAATAATAGGAGGACCCTATTATTTTATCAAGGGGGAGATATTTCATTTTGCGAGGAAGATCGAGAGAACTCTTGAGGTTTTGGAAGAACGCCAACCTCCGACGAAGAACGACGAAGAATGTAGGTTCCTCGAAGAACAACAACGTTCCACCAATCCTCATCTCTGTGACAAGAGAGGAGACGACGCTTCCTCCTCGGCGCACTCCGACGATGCCTATGAACCCTTTCCCCGGGACGCCATCTACTGCGACGCCGTCTACCGCGATGCCAATGTTTATCATCAAATGTTAATGTAGGGGTATTTGTATATATTTCATTATGTGATTTATACCCTTGGCATGGCATGTAATTTTTGGGAGATGTTATGAACCACAAACACAGTGGGTACAGACTAACGAACAAGTCCGAACCCACAGCTATTTTTGTTCTTGATGCGTGGAATATTTGGCGACAATGAAACGAGGACGAAAAGGTGATTGGAGTCCTTCGTAGTGATGTATGGGTCCCGAGACGACCACAGGAAAACACATGAGTAAAATTGGACCACCAAAATGATTCTGGGGGCCCATGGAATCCCCCGACGGTGCGGTGGCACCGGCGGCTAGAGGTGGCGGCGCCACGGCGCACCGCCGGCAGAATCACGCCGCGGATGAAGTCTCGGCAGTGAGTGTGGGATCTCGCGGCCTCCCGGGAACTAGGTGAGCTAGCAGCGCCACCCTGGCACTACGTCCGGGGAAAGCCCCCCCCCCCCCCCCCCCCCCCGCTCGGCTCGCTGCCCGAGCCAGCGCACCCCCCGGCCGGGCCGGGGCTAGTCGCGTAGACCAGGCCGCGAGGGCTGGGCCGGGGTTTGTCCAACAAGGTCGGGTTGTTCCCTACCAGGCCGGACCCAGACCTGGGTCGGGTTGACTGGGTTCAGGCCGACCTAGGGGGGTTCATCCGGGTCAGACCGGGCCCAGACCCCCACTTCGGACCGTTTTCTGTCTTTTGCCCATAACATGAGTTACAGACCACTAATCGACGCACCGTCAGTTGTGTCTAAATCCTTGGATCGATTCGTTCGTTTAGGTATATTACAATCTAGGTTTTGGAAAAGTTTGGGTACAACCAGGTTGGTTCAAACCCGAAACCAATCGTGCCCTCGGAGCGAAAACACTTATAACTTAAGCACTGGATGTCCGTTTGATGAGGCATCAACTGCGTTGAATACCTCTTGATGAGACGGTCCTTTTTGTTTTCTCTGCTTGAGGATTGGACATAGATGGAGTACGTTCAAGTTGGTTTTAGCATAAAAACCAATAGGGCCCCTAGAACGAAAAAGCCAATAACTCTCAGACCGGGCGTCCGATTGACGTACCGTCTATCGCGTTGGGTTTCTTTTGATGAGACGGAACTTTGGGATACATCAAATCTAGACTTTGTGACAGTTGATATATCAAATCTTTTGATCAAGGAGAATACCCTTCCGGAATTGAGCATGCTGTGTGTGGGAACCCTAGAGGTGGCTGCGACTGCATCGACTACTGTACTGAAATCCTCTGTGGGTTCGACAACAATGACTATCATACTAAAATCCTCCATGGGTTCAATGGAGATGACTACTGTTCTTGTATCCTATATGTTCCCGACATTATTGTCCTCTGTAATTGTATCATGTGTGGATCCGATAGAGTAGTTGGTCTTGTATCGTGTGTGGTTCCGACAGCTTAGCTGGTCTTGTATCCTATGTGGGTCGGATAGCTTAGATAAATCAGTGGCTACATCTGATCATCTCTATCGTTATACGAAAGTGTATACCTGTGTGAGATGATTATTGACTTCAACCATTATCATCGATGTGATTGACTTGTTTTCCTGGTGGACTGGGTTGTGTTTTCCTGTGTGGACTGGGTTGTGCTTTGGCTCGATAGTTGGAGGAATTTTTAATTGATGCCTTAGGTATATGTATGGGCATATACATAAGTAAAGTCAGTTGATACATTGTAATTGTATCTTTACTTTTTGGTTTATCTATCGTGGATTCTGAGAGACCTTCAAGGTTCTCAGGGTCCCTACAGAGTATCATATACTCACCCCTACACGGGATATGCCCACACTACATTTTGTTGGATGCAGACGACGGACAACACTGATCGAGGTGGAGTCTTGTGGAGCTGGGCGGTACCCGGAGATGGACCACTTGGAAGGACATACACAGAGCGGACGGCCGGACCCGAGGAGTTGAGGAGACTATCTGTACCCACCCTTCAAGTGGGATTTCTAGAGGACGACTCAGTATTACTGTTTTATATACTGTTTTTGTACTTTTATTTCAGCTATACTGTACTTTGAGTTGCGTTTGTATACTGGCCCATTTACTTTTCAGCACTTACCTTGAACCTAGTTTTAATTAGTGCTTACTTCACTTGCGTACTCTGTTGTGTTTTTGTTTACTTTATAAAATGAAATGCCTTCCCTTTTATCAGGATTTACGCCTTTGGTCCTAGTCACTAGCCCCTGACCTATGGAAGGTGGGCTTGGGGTAGTCATTGTACAAGCACCTAGGGCGGGTTGTGACAATATCTGTATCTATCAAATGGGGAATGAAACCATCGCTCATGAGTATGACATGGTACCACATCATGAACTGATTCACGTTTTTTTAATTCACCTTTTCTAACGAACAGTCATAATGAAGGAAATAATGAATACATATATCAAATTATGATATAATATTTATTATGTAAAATAACCATGAAATTCACTTTTTTAACCTTTCACCCACATAGGAAATGATAACATCTCTCATGCGTACGTACAATCTATCATTTCCATTTTGGGAAAAGATTAATTTTTAAAGTTTAAATTTAAATAATTATTATAAAAATGTATCCCAAGAATAAATATTTTATTTATAAAATTAATAAAATTATAGATATGATGGGAATATATTATAGTAACAATAAGGAAGTCTATTTTCGACAAAAAATTCTTGATAAAACATATCAATTAGCACCTTAAATGAAGCTAATAAAGAAATATTATTAATGAACAGCTAATAAAATATTATAAGAGGACCGTATATGAAATTATAAATATTAATAGTTTTATTGTATACATTAGTAACATGTTTGTAACCCTTATATATTGGGTCTTATAATGTTTATCCCTTAGAAAGTGCGAGGTAATGAGTTTCATAACTCCATTTTAATTTATTGGGATACACATCAAGGTTATTGATTATAAAATTAAATGATTATTTGTGAAAATAAATGTATTGATTTATTTTATATTTTTACTTTTATTTATGTGTCATTACATATTCTACAGAAACTTAATTAATTTATTAATTCTCACTTTAGTGATATAAACATTGTAATGCATTTCATCACAATTTTCATTCATTGTGGAAGGTTTTGTTTTAGTGCACCTGATTTATTTCATATGGTGTATATAATTACACTTTTACATTAAAATTCATTAAAAATCATAAATAGTGGTATTTTACGTTTCAATATATATAATTATTTTATCGAAGGGGATTTCACTTAAATGTTATCAAGTTAAAATGAATTTTATAAAAACATTTTGTTTTCATTGTGTTTTATTATATACTAATTTCCTTTAATATTATAATATTATTTAGTTAATTTATTTTGATTTTTTATATTTTATTTAAAAAAAATTGAATTATATATAAATTTTATACACATAAAAAATCGTTTATGAGTCCTTTGTTCAATGGTATGATATTTTTATGTGATTTCATCTCAATTTCTATACCATTGAGACATATTTTGTTACAAGTACCTATATTTTTGGTGTATCTAATACCAAATTAAAATTTTATATGAATAATATCTTATTAATAATTATATATAATTTTTTATTTTAATTTATTTCCTTCGTGTAGGTTATGATTGATAATGTAACCAAAGATGTAACAGTTAATGATTCAATATAATTTTAATATTTATTGTAAAACATTGAATTTATATTAATTAATGTTATTTTATGACTATTTTCTAAACAAATTTCATCTTATTATCCACTTTTTAATTATTAATTTTTTCATGTAAAAATAATATTTTCATCTCAATGGTACTTATAATTGTAAACAATGTTTTTAAGAAAAGATGGATTTATTTTATTTTTCTTAGAAAAGTATATTTCTAAAATATCCATATTTTTCTGATAATTTCATCACAAATATTTTAAATCTTACAAAATTTTTTTATTAATGTATTTTTTACCAATGTTTTACTTTTTAAAAGATTAATTTAATAGGAATCGTAATGCCTCTTTCTAAATGAGGAACTTTTTTAATTTTTTTAAAAGCTTGACTATAATATTTTTTTAAATCTTTTGACAAAAATAATATTCCTCAATATAAAGAAGAAAAAATAAATTAAATATTTCTTTATGTGTGGAAAATTTTCAATTCAAATAAAATAATTTTTCTAATATTCAGATAATTTTTAGTTTAAAAATTTTAATTTTAAAATGAAATTGTATTTTCCTCAAGATGGTATTTAATGATCATACAATTATATTTACATTCAAATACAACAAAAACAATTTATTTTAATTAAACTTTTATGTGGATATTTATTAATAACATAATCTTTATAATTTCCTTGGATGGTTTATGATCAATTTGACAAGGGAAAGCATTGACCTTAAAGTTTGATGTTAATTTTCCATTTTTAATCCTTTTCATGAAACATTAAATTCCTTGTGATAATTTTTATTAGACATTAGATGTAATTTATCTGTCTCTATTATTTTTATCATGGATGTTTTTATTTAATATATTTTATATAATTTTTACATATGGGTTTTACTATGATTGTTATTTGATTGACTATAGAATACCTTGTTAAATTAGTATTATTTACAAAATACATATATTTTTGGTAAAATAATATTATTTATGAACTAAATAAACCAGTCAATATATATGGAATGCATTGGACATGATTTTATAGGTGGGGTCGGAAATTATATATCCCCCAATGGATCAACATGTCACACAAGAAAAATTAGTAATCTGGAATTAAATGGGCCTTTAGCCATAGTTTTAAAATATAAATGTGTGTACAGTCTAAAATGTATAGATATCATGATTTATTTTTACATAGTTTATAATATAATGTATTTACTTCATTTCTAATTTTTTTTATTATCAATTCAATTTCTGCATTTAAATTATCCATGGTTTCATTTTTATTCTAATGTTTTTTATGAAATAGAATTTTTTTTCATTAATTTAACATTACATATTAATTATTCCTTATTGATTATTGTTAATATATCCATGATAGATTTATTTTTAATTAATCATTAGTTATCCTCATATATCACCAATATTTTTTCCATTCACCACGATATGAGGACAAAATATTTTATTGAGTTCAAGGATGCAAACTATCTACTTTCCCTCTGTTTTGTAATTTTTTATCTAAAATTAAATGTGCGATTCAAGTATGTATATAGATTATAAATACTAAAAAAATATTGTGTTCCATTAGTATGTTATTACAAATATCTAGTTCCAATTTTTAAAATTAACAATTAGCTCTATAAAACTAGGGTTGGGGTCCTTATAAGAAACATCACAAGTGAGTGGTAATGGATGACCATCTATACATAGTGGTATATGTTTTATTATTCACTTAATTACATGAATGTTCATAAAAGATAATATAATGAATAAATACACTAATAATTATTTTATAAATATCATTTTTAAGATTATTCCATGAATATGGTTCAAGTTTCATAACCAAGAAACAGAAACATGCATGTAAAATGAACTAGTTTTTACCCAAAATTACTTTTTAATGAAGAATTTTGAATTAAATGATTTTTGGAAAACATAAACGAATAATATATAGTTTTTCATTATTAATATTGATTGATATTATATTTATATGAATAATATAGTTATTATATATGATTTTTGAATGTGTAAAATGCTACGCGATACCTTAGGTATGGTTTTGTGTTAGAGTCTCATTTCATTTCCAAATTTCCTAAGAAAAAAATTACATTGAGGGAAATTATATGTTCCATATCCATTAAAATACAACTATTTTATAATACTTCGATTAATATTCATATTTTTATGTAACAATGAAATTTTCGTCTCTTTGGTCTTTAAAAAGTCTGAAAAATTATTTTTAAGAGGAGATGATAGTATTTACACTTTAGATGGTGAGATTTAAAATCGAGAACTTTTTTATATAATATAATATCAAGATTATAAAGTTCATGGAAAAAAATATTTTTAATAAAAATTACAAAAATATATTATTTTCATTTCATGTTTTTAAATGGAATATTTTTTCAATTTTCCAAATGCTGTATTTTTCATGTTTTTTCAAAAGTGTTGAAGATATATTAAGTTTAATGTCTACCAAATGGAAAACATTTCCCGCCACAATTTATATTAATTATTCTAAATTTCTTTTACATGTTAACCTTTTCATTTTAAATGAATGACTTTTTGTAAATTTTTTTTAATTTTAAATAATTAATGTTATAAAAAGAAATGATAATTTTATAATTTTTTTGTAACTGTTAAAATTCTAATCAAATGAAACTTTTAATCTATTTCAACATTCATTATGGATTTTTGTGATATACAAGGTATATAACCTTATGATAGAATACAAAATCATTCTCTGTATGTACTATGGGGATGATTATTAAATGTTGATTTCTTTAAACCCATTTTTTTCTCAATGTTTAATTAGATTATGTGGAATTCTTTTTGAATCACATTTCTATTCCATCGGATTATTCAATGATGAAATATTTAAATTCCAATAAAACTCATTTAATTCAAATGATTTATTATATGATAAATTTCTGAATGCATTATTTTATTTTGGTAACATATATATAGTTTTCATTATTGGACATCAAATCTTTAAATTATTTATCCTAAAAAATGTTTTATGTTAGGAATGATACCACATGGGATAATATGTCATGAAATGGAGAGTTAATTTTGTTATGTAATGGACAATATCCAATATTTTAGTCTTTGAGTTAAACGTTAATAAGTAAATGATGCAATAGGGATTGAACCCAATCAACTATGTGAAACTAGCCAATATAATATCATTGGGAGTGAACCCTAAAAAATGTAATGAAAGAATATGAATAAAACCTAATTAACTATGGGACTCTATCTAATATGATAAATTTGATAATGATAATTAACTATGGTAATTGTTTTTTATTGATATATATATTCCAAAAACGTTTGTTCAATGATTATGATATGTTCTCTGGGATAATGATTGATTGTTAATGATTTAATAATCTATTGAATTATACATTTTCTTATATGTATTGATTCATGATTCAAAATCATTGAATAAATAACAATGATATTTTTATTTATGATTACATCATCAGACCGTTATCCTTATCACATTCAAATAACATTCATTGATTGATGTATCATATGTTTAACCTTAATAATCATTTGATCTCAATCATTATTAATTTTCTTTCTCCATGTTATGAATATAGGTTTTATATAGGGTATATCAAGGAAGTGTACTATGTGATAATAAATTTTGGGGTAATGTTGAATATATTTCATGAAATAATATGATTTTGTATGTAGTTTTTAATAACAATAAATCATTAAGATTTTGGGGTGTATACTATTATAAATTTTTCATAATATACGTCTAATATGATGTAATATTTATGAATGAAATACTTGGGTTGCCTAAGTTTTCACCAATGCATGGTTTAGTTATTTTATACATTAGGATTATAGAACATTGGTGAAAACTCTAGGGAGAAGTTAATGTATAGGAAATAATCCTATAATTTCTGTAATGTAGTGATAATATTGTTTCAATGAAATAAATTTCTATTTCGATACTAGAATATAAATATTACAATAATTTATAAGAAACTAGTGTTAAACACCCTAAAAATATATTAGAGTATCAATATGGTTTTCACTCGGTACATGGTGAGTGGGCCTAAGACTATACCCAAGGCTTAACATTCTATGGGGATATTCTAAAATTTATTCAACATCTATTCAGGATCAATTATAATGGAATATGGAATGGATCCAATGAAAACTATTGATAATCCATAATTATCTGAGATGAACAAAAAATGTTATGGTCTGAATTAATGTGTAATACATTTAGAAATCAGAAGAATTATGTTTATAATCCTATGTTTTTCTACTCTGATTAATTATGTTTGGCAATAAAACCATTTTTTATATATAAGTAAATGTATATAACCTAGATGAATCTTATTAATAATGAATTTTATAATGAATTCAATGACTATAATTATGAGATACAAAATCAAATTGGAGTTGGGATGTAAAATCTTATTTATTTACATACCCAAACCTCTAAAACATTAAATAGTATCATGAATCGGGTTGAAATTCCAATCTGCCAAAGGAAGGATCAACTCGGTGTTGAGTATTTAATACAGAACCACCCACCATCATTTGATGGTTCTTTTACTCCAGTTATTCTTGAGAAATGGATCAATTTGATTGGAAATATATTCTCAATTATCTAATTCATGTAAATTGGAAAGGATATTTATAAGGTGTATAATTTAGAAGGTCATTAAAATCAATGGTCGACTCTTATAAAGAATAAAATGCAATAAAATGAAATTTACTAAATTACATAAAGAGGGTTTAAGATGGATTCATTTAAATGAGAATTTTCAAAAAACCATTGGACCTATGGGGGTGAAGTAATATTATAAAATAAATCAACTGGTTGAGGATTTCATTGGTACATACGATTTCAATTTCATTATACATATATGGTAAGCCTTCAATTTCACCACTGATCCTCAGAGAAAGTTTTATTGATTCTTTAGTGTTATGAGACTTAGTCTCTGAATGGAATTGGAAATATGAGACCATCATATCTATGATGAAATTTTACGATGTGGTCTCGACCTAGAAATAGATATTGAATACCCTCATTTTTAATTTGGTTTTTGGAGACAGAATGTGAATAATGTAATTAGATGTAAATTTTAATAATAAAACACATGGAGGAAGGATAATTAATCCATAATCACTTTATATGTGTGGAAATAGTCAAGGATTAAACTAAATTATGGGTCTAGTAATGATTTTTTGTGTGAAAAGATATTCAATATGAAACATAATGTTGAATATATTTGATGAATTGTGATTCTGAACCTTGAGAGAAACTCAAATGTGTTTTCTTACCGGTGAGGAAGATTTTCATAATCATGCATCCCTGTGTGTCACATGATCCTGAATTATAGTGTGTCAAAGGTGGTAAAGTGGAGATACTATTCCTATATATTAGATTATAATTATAAGTGGTAATACATCCAATCAGACACATCATCCATGTCTGTTGTATAATGATAACCATAATGGATCTAATTAAGAGACCATTATAACCTAGAATATATAAAATTATTGAATAAAATACATGTGAGGAACGAAAAAAACCAAATTCAATATATATTATCTAATGATACAGTTATATAAAATAGGATGATCCTTAAAAAGGGTTTGAATAGTATTTTAGTCCCAAACATATGATCCATCCAAACATCAAAGAGATCTAAAATATCATGTATTTTACCTAATCTATCCTTAAAATGAAATAATTTTTGATAATCTAGTAACCAATTAAATGGTGGACTAAGATAGGTGTTATTATCTCCCAAGAGGATATCACTGATGATGAACCAAATATTTCCAATATATAAATAATTTCATGTGTGGGTGTTATATGATAATAATTTCAAACTCTAAAATTAATATTTGATTATTTAATAATTTAAATGAACTTATTATAGATCATATGTTGATATATAGGATTTTTGGAGAAACTTTAATTATGTTAGTACTTACTTTGGATATCCCTAGTGAGTTTATAATAATTATACATGTTCTTTCTTGAATAGTTCCCAAGTATTAAATTGTTGCATCCTTTTATCAAAATACTCTAATAAAACCCATGTTTCTAAATTATGAATTATCTCTAAATTAATTCCATTGATATTAAAGTTCCTTACCCCCTCACATTTAACCCATACATTATACCAATATGATAGCATGGAACTATCCCTGATCTACAAAAGTGTTAATTTATTTTAATCCATGACTTGCACGTGATGGTTTCCAACCAAATAGATCAATGTAAATCTGTGGAGGTCATCATGTGGAGTTTGACAAGGGTACCGTATAGTAATAAATGTTAAAAATTTGTGTAATTAAATAAATAAGATGATTCCCCAAAACAATGGGTAACCATCATAACGACTTTTCGGCAATGAGTCTAAGAAAAACCCAATGGAATTCTCAAATGATTCAATATCATCGACCCTCAAATAATCAGGGTGTTTCACCACACCTAGAAATTCATCTGAGTCACCTATTAGAATCTAGTTCTCCAACATAGTAATCCACAATAAATAGGTCTATGAAAAATCCATGGAATTACTAAGAGGAATGCCTATGAAATCAATAATAAAAAATAAACTCATACACTTAAGAAATTAATTCATTATTTACTTTTCATGTAATATCATATTTTATTTGTGCATTCTCATTTAAACATTTCATTCCACATATATCCAATCCCAATTATAACTATTACTGAAGTCAACAATTTTAACCCCCTTCATGGTCCATTCTACAATTATTTTAAAATCGCACAATCAATATATAAATTCAAAATTTCATTTGAAGATACAATTTCAATTTTATGTACAAATATAATATAATTTATTATTAGAAAATAAATTACAATAACCATCTAATCAAAAAAGTATTTAGTTTTCCACCATATTTAAATGGAATTAACCTTTGGCAATAATAAGAAATGGAATTATCTATTCTCAGATATAAATTCCTAGGAGAAAATTATTTCATTTGGTCAAAACCAAGGTCATAAACCAGATAAAATCCATTTTGAACCTACCTAAATAAATGTTCTAAAAACATTTATATAGGGGATTAACAAAGGAAATGATATAAGAAAACGGTCATCTTAATTTTAGGGATAATCACTCTAGAATCTGCTGAGACTATGTGAATCAAGTTTTATAAAAATTAACCATGACTTTTGGTTAATTAGAGGGACCACCTATAGCATTTGATGCTTCATCTCATTATTCCATTACATGGAATCCTGCTCACTAAGCTCATCTAAGATCGAATTCTAAGGATCAATCCACTATAATAACCATTTGAAAACAAAACAACTTACATAAATAATTATTTATGATTTATAGTTTATTAAAAACCAAAAAAAATTACCATGAAAACACGCTTATTACTAAATGGAGAAAAACTCATCGGGTAATTCTACCACACCCACTCTATGAAAAAGGATCATCCAGATTTCCATTCCATTAACTCGACACTAAATTGGGGTATGTTTCTCGAAAAAGAGAAAAAACATAAGAATTAAAGTAATTTTATCCCAAAACCATGAAAAACCTCACCCTTTCACATGCCTCTAACCAAATAATAGTTGATGGATTTCATGCGTTGTCAAATGATATGAAAATGATAGGCTGAATGGAAGCACAATTTTATCGGGATGAAATTTTCGTACTAAATTGGCATCATATCTCAAATCACTGTGCAAGATAACCAAAAAAAATGAATGCGTAATGGAGAGATAATGGGGATATGAAGGGAGATATTTGGGAAGGAAAAATTACAATGGTTTATTATGAAATTTAATTGGAATCCATCCCACAAGAAGGTGTTCCAATGGAAAATATTAGGGGTGAACCAATGTACTCACAGTCTAAATATAAGGGGTAAATAGAGTTTATCCCTCAAAAAATCAATGGGGAAGAGTTGTAATTAAATCCCCTACAACCCCCCATAGGTGGTCCTAGGGAGTCAACCCACTTGATGATGGATTCTAGAAGTGGTTTAAGAAAATTCTCGTTTCCACCAACTATCTAGTGAAATCCTACATTTTAATAGGGCCTTTGGTTAGAACACCAACTATATCCCTAACCACCTGACCTATCTCCCATTTCTTCCTACTTCTTCTACCCACCAACCGATCCTAATACCGTGTCCAAAATCAGATTTTGTATTTTTTTGTCCATTGATACACTCAAGAAATATTATGATCATTAAAAGGATCATTCTGATAAATCAAAACTCAAACTCCCGTGGAAAATATTTCTGACTCGTTCTAGTCCAATAGATGTTATGGTCATTAATACCGATTGAACATGACATTTATTATCCCAAAAAATTCAGGATGTATGTCTAATTAGATCATTAAACCTATTTTAGACACTAGTTCAGCCTAACATCCACATTCCAATCCAAAAATGATTGATGAACATGTAAGAACAACATTAACCTCATGACCACACACCACCAAAAAAATTCCCCCATTTGAACTCGTAAACGAATAACCAAGATGATTCCAACTAGTTCCCTTATATATAGGGACACTCGAAGTCTCCTCATCTATCCACTCACTCAATATGTGGGGAACCCCACCATATATATGACCTTGAATTTAGATGATTTCTCCCATGGAACCCTTAACAAGTGGAAGATTCAATCCAAAAAAACATATGAAATTCCAATGACAGAAATCATTGCATTTCCCAAGCCACTACACCCAACATCCATAAAACTTTTACTATTGTGGTACACTATATCAAATAAAATTCCAAAACAACTAGATGAACATCAATCATCCAATAATTTCTACACATAAAGGACCTTTTCGTCGAAAAAACCTCAAACAACTCCAAAAACGTGTGTATCATTCATAGAATGATATACCTTCAAAAAATGAGTAAACAACATAAAAAATCATGAAATAATGCATGAATAAACTCTCACAACAGACTTTCCAAAAAATTCTTAGTTTCAAACACTGATGTTTTATTAACCCATTTGATCATTATTTCGTAAACCCTACGAGAATCCTTTGATTTTTATAACTCACTAGATGAAGTCTGTACCAAACATTTGGATATATTTTATTGTCTAACCTTTTAATTTACATATCCAAAACTATTATATATTAAAATAACAAACACTATATTGAAATCGTCATGCATGGATCAAATGAAACCAATAGGATCCCATATCTAGTTCCAAGATCCCATTTGATATCAAAATCAAGTCAATACATTGAAGATATCATGTAATTCATTAAATTCAAAATCATTTATCCCTCAGTATTCATGCTATAATTATCACCAAACAATCAATTCCTTGAACCCTGACCAACGTTCATGTAGGTGTCATCACTAGGTCTCACATCCTACACCCAACTAAAGATGAATCTATGTAATCGCATCACTGAATTTTTTAGATCACTATACTTTATTAAATACCCATCAATGAAAATGATTGATTGATGTGGAAAATATTTATTATCAAAGAATTTAATTAGAAATGGAAATAAAATGGGGATTCCTAGGTCATGGGAATCTCAAACATAAGGTTAAAACATTGAAAAACCATTGGTTCACTCTGACCCATTAAAACTACCACTTACCCTTCATAGTGAAACAACTGAAATAGGTCTCAACAAAACCACAAACATGTCACTCCACCCCAGTCCTACACCAACAAAGCTCACGTTAATTGAAAACTATCTTATCACATTTTAACCTTTGATTATCCTTGTCACCTTATACTTTCCATACATATTATATCTATCAATCCAAAACATCACAATTACTACGAATTGTATATTATTATCCATTCCCACAAGCCTCTCATGAAACTCACATGGATGATCATATTAAATGAACTATTTAATAATAAAATAATAATGAAGGGTGTATTCATTTACACCACCTAATACCCAATTCAAAAAATTTATCATCGCTCCAATATGGGTTTTCTTCTAAGATTCCAATCAAACAGAAATATTGGAAAATCCAATGAAACCCAATTCACGAAGACCTGACTCACACTCCAAAAATTAATGTATCAGTAACACATGGATCATGATCTTAATTCACTATTTATTCCTCTTAGGCACACCAGTATCCCTAGGAATAAATTCTTATCATTACTTTTTAAAATATGGGAAATCATGCAGAGTTATGACCCTTCACCTCACCACTGAAAACATGAGGGTCATTCAAAAGTTCCACTTAGTATATTTACATTCTAACCATTATCTAAAATGTGTATCATGACTTGAATTGTCAAGTAACCAATAATTTCCTACCCTGAAAATTTATATGTTCTACTAATGAACCAAATATTAGGGTTCTTTACATTTCATAATAGAATTCTATTCTATAATTTTTACACAGACCCTTACAAGGGAATTCCATTTATAGATTACCTAACTCTGGATCTATCTATAGCCATCAGATGTATCCCACTACTACTAATTCCATTAAGTATATTAATCTAAATAATTAACCCCATCGTAAGACTAACATTACGAGTAAAATAACTTGTAAACAAGCAGTTTTACACAAAACTCCAATTGCATATAATACTCTTGTACCTCACATTAGGATGAAATTATCATATACATACAATATATCATGGCACATATTACCCAAAATCATATATCTAGATGTAATAATAGACATTACTAACCCATATCATAGTTTACCTTCATAAATCGTAATGCACTAAAACCCTAATAATGTATAATGCTGGATAATTCCCCTTGGATCTTTTACTGATCCTACACATCAAACCTCACCTTTGTCACAACTCTTGGGATGACAATCACAACTTTATCAATGGTGAATGATATAATCCATCCTAATCTCTCAATAATGTCATATCCATTAGTTGGAATTTAACCCATCATACTATCTCTTATGGTTTCAATGAACTATGAAATCATAAGTAAAATCACATAAAAATAACCCTTTAAACAATACCGAGATCCCAAAAATAGGGTCCACATAATCTAATTATTAGGTATAACTCTCAACATATAAGATTCATATAGTAACCTAATACACAAATAAATAATATTTCATATTTAGTTAATAAAAATTTGTAATAAATAAAATTTACGGATTAAGAGGTCCAGTGTAATTGGAAGAGAAAACAAACAAATACATCAAATTAAACATAATAATTACTTACTAATTTAATAATCCTATTAATGAATATAACTTTCAATGATCTTGTAAAACAGTGTATGATATCCAAGGTAATTATATAATCAGAAGGGTAAACTAAAATTAATAGTAAAGTAATAAAGATGTAAATTAATCAAACATGAGAGTTAATAGGCATAAAATTAAATTATAAATTGGATGATCAAAAAAACGGAGATATGGAATGATGATATGTTAACATAAAATCATAAACATGTGGAAAATGAATAAAATAATATATAATAAAATTAATTCAAGGGTTAATCTAAAGAGAATTATTATAATGTGGAAGATTCAACACAATGGACTAGGTCCACCCCCCATTCCAATAATTTTATATGAAAAATTCCAATTGTGGATTATATTAACTCTCTTATCCCTATTATAAAAATTCATGAGATATAATTATAAACCATTACAATTTTTATCTATATAATTTTGATACTAACCATAACATAATTGGAAATCATAAATTTTCATTCCAAATGATGAAAAGAAACCATATATATAACATAATCATGATTTTACCCATGAAATGGAAGTGGGAATCATAATTTTGATTCAAGGAATAATTGCATTATAAATCGCAATTAATCCCACGAGAATATAGTTTGAATTTACGAAATGATAATATATAAAAATGAATCAATGTTCTTCATCATTATGTTCCATAAATGATTTTTTAGGGGAAATATCATGTAGAAGATATACTAAAAATGTACCACATGGGTGATGATTTATGAAATACGTAAATTATATTTAAATAATAAAATACCTTGTTATAGTATTTATAACAAGAAGTTTTCATAGAGTGTTATCTATAATATAGTGAGGATACATAGAAGATATTTCATAGGTAAAACCATACATATCATATATAGATATTACATATTAATACATTAATATTCATTATATTTTGAAAAAACATGCCTATGGAATCAAAAGAATTAGTGTATTAAAAAACTAGATAAAGAAATACCATATTTCATAAAATATCATGAACATAACCCATAAATAATTTCTCAAATTTTACTCTCCTTATAAATACCCAACATAAAAACAATATTTATAAGCTACAGAATGGTATCATAGGAAAGTTTGACCTTATCTTCTTAGTAATTATAAGCAAGGGAGATATGACTGTTCACATAAGAAAAATAAGATTTAAAAGATATCTGAAAATGAGATTGTAATTTTAAAATCAAACCATTCCAATCATAGATTATAATCTTGAGTCATGGTATATTGTCTCGTTCTTAATAAGATTTAATTAAAAAATGAATCAAAGTATATGATTGATGAAAATATAACATGCATATAACATCATGTCATAAGTTTTTTATAAGAGGAAAAATAATATTAACAATATAAAAATTATGGCATGGCAACCAACTAAGACATTCATAACATGTTATGCTTCAGCTAACCGCCTATGTACCATCTTCAAGATTGAGATAACCTCTAGTGTGCCCCATATCTGGCTTCGTATATCCTCTAGTGTGCCATTTAATATAATATAAAATTAATTTTTACCCTACTAATTAGAGGGGTGAATAATTCTAAGATCATCCATTAAATATTCATAAATAAATTCATATATTTTCCTCATGATTATAAAAATATTCATCATAACATGACCCATTTAAATGAAAATGGGTTTCTGTGATATCTCATCATCATAACCATAAATCATCCAGTTAAATAATTAATATGATATCATTTAATCATATCCCTTAATAACCCAAAGTAACATCAATGGATTTTATCATAATTGAGAAATTTCATTAAACTGTCTTTGGAATATTTATCAAGGAATGTACCCTTTTAACTATTAAATCACTTATTAAAATAAGTTGGAAAAAAGATACCAAATGTTATGGTAAAAAATTATATTTAAATGAAACAATGAATCTATTAAATTAATCATCAAGAAACCAAATATTTAGGATTATATTAAATCCCTTTCCAGATGTATGTGAAAAAACAATGATTCCATTCAATTTTTCATAATGAAGCAAAAAGTACCTTGTACCAAAAATGAAAAGAAGATTCATTTAAAAACATTTATAATAATTAAATAATGGGTAAAATTTATTTAAAATCCCAAAAATTAATATAATAAAATTTATCATTTTCTAATAGAGAATATGATATAAAAATGATATTTGACTGAAGAAATAAATACATTTAGTTTTCCATAAAAAATTATTTCGATATCTTCAGTACCTTAATTGAGGAAAATTAATTGAAAACATATATTCTAAAGAAGAATCAATATGACAATAAGATTAATGGTCTTTATCAGTGAAGGATAATTTGATTTCATTCATGGAAAATTCAAGTATAAATAATCCCGATATAAATGAGATTGACACATAAATATATTACCACTTTGGTAATAATTGAATCCAAAAATAAATGAATGAATAAAATCAAATTAAACATTAGATATCATAAACATATATAAATTAATGATCTAAAATATTAAATGGGATGTATATACAACTCATTATCATTAATAGTTGCTGAAAATCAAAAATTTCTCAATAAAATAATTTTGAGATGAAGAACACTTATCGTTTTGATAATCATGGAATAAAAAACTCAAGAAAGATAGAACAATAAATGGATTTGAATATATGAATTATTTTAAAGAAGTTAATCTTAAAATAAATTTATTATGTATATTTAAAAATAAAAAAAATAAACAAGTGGTTTATATGAAATATTTTTCCAAAAAATAAATATTAAAGAGCATATATCATATCCTTAAGTTGGATTTGATTCAAAATAACACTAAACTCATATATAATAAATTCAAATATAAATATAGTTCTTTAAAATAATTTTATTTCATACATATAGTTCCATATGTGTTTTAATTATAATATTTTAATACCCAATTATTAATAACTTCTTATTAATATTGTCATTCTTGAGTATTACCTATTTAATTTTCTATTTAAAATTCATTTTTGTAGTTAAATTTCACATTCATATATCATGGTTACATAATCTAAAAATCGATAATCCTGACATAATTATTATTTATATTACATATTTATAAATTAATCAATAAAATTTTATATATAATAATTAATTACAACATTCATATAGACAATAGGTTGTATATACAGGTTAACACTATTTTTAAATTTCCTTGAATTCAAAAAAATTATAGTAAGTAGTAATTAAAATTATAGAATAATTATTATATAATATATATTCATTAAAAAATATCATTATTACCATTCATTTAAAAAATATTTTTAAAAAGATTCTTATCGTCTTATAGAGGTAATAGTCCACCCGTATATACGACCGATGTTATCATTTTCCAAAGGATGTAAAGCAGGTGGATACTGGTTGTTCCATCCTAATAATAATAATTGAATATATTAAATAATTTTAATTAATTATTTTATATATTATTACATATATTTAAATGATGTATAATAATAATTAAAATTGAAAAAACATGGTTAATAGTCATTCCTCTTCATTGAGAAACATTCTATTCCTTATAACCAGAGGTTTGAAAGGAAAGTTGTTTGAGAATCCCAAAAGCTCTATGATTTTGTTAATTAATATTTAACGATGTTGTGGTAGGTATTAGGTTGTCTACATGGATAAATAATTTTTAATAATGAAGGACAAGAGTGTCGATTTATTAGTTTGGGGTGGGATACTCTTGAATTATATAAATTAATAAATGAATGTTTTTTAATTTTCATTGTAATTAGATCCAAAATGATATAATTAGAATATAATATGTTTTTGAGTTTAAATAAACTCATAAAAATATACTTTTTACAATTGTGGTATTATTTCAAACCTTTTATCTTAGTTATAACACCATAGTAAACATTTTGATCTATATATTGATTTCAATGTTTTTTTGAAATCTCATGGGTCAAAAAAGATTATAAAAACGATAATTGAACATTTAATGTACCATTTATGATATTTTAAAAAATATAAAATTCAGTTATCTAAAATAATTCTTTTATGAATTTTAAATCAATTTTTTTTTGTTTTTATAAAATATCAATAATTCCATGTTTTAATGTACCAGAAAACTTATTACATAATATGTGTCTAACATAAGAAAAATTATTCAAAAATCATATAGATTCAAAAATAAATAGTATAAGATATTAAGATAATCTACTAAGAAAGTTTATATAGGGTTCTATATCATTTTAAACAGTATCATTTTCTTTTACCCGTTGGTTGTCAAATTTTACCCATAATCAAGGAATGTCATTTTTAAATATTGATTTTTCATATTTTTAATAATAAAGAATATATTTTCTTATAAATATATAAATGTTGAGATTTTATAACCTTTATCAACCTAACTATCCCTTTGTATTATAATATTATTTTTAAATAACCGAATAAAATATATTTTACAAAAAATACAATTAATTTCATTTGATGATCTATTCGCATGTATTTAGACTGAAAAATCATTACAGAAATTAAATTATAACATATTTATTTTTAAAAAGTATATGATATGTAATAACTTTCTAAAAAAAATTTAGGGACACACTGTTTCACTAAAAAAAATAACTCGTAGTTTTCTTATAATCATTTTCTTTCTTCCACTATTGGTTGACCGAACACTATATCTTCACTTTGTAATCATTTATGGTAATTATATCACGAGTAATATTTAAAAACAAAATAATATAATAAAAATAAATAATTAATGTTCAATATAAAAAATTATATTTTACAAATATTTTTATTTAAAAACATATAATTAATTTAACCATATTTAATATATTAATATTACATTTTTCATCCTTTCCCAAGTATTGCACAAGGTTTTGGAAGCTTCACTTGTAATATAACTCCAAATATAGTATATATCAGTATAAAACATTAAAAATATTTTTTATTTGTTAATTTTTTACTATTACATATTACTATAATATATTATCTCTAGAACATGAAATTTTACTTGTATAGGGCTATGAAATCAATTTCTCAAAACTGAAAATGATTTTCATATTTCTCATTAAATAAATAATAATTATTAAGTTTCAAATTATTTTTGTATAAAATTAATAGTATATTAATATAAATGAGTCTTTAAATAAGTTTAATAATTTTTATGTCCTTTTATGTCTTTGGGATATCAAAAAGATATCCTTCTTATGAAAACCATCATTTTACTTTAATTCACCCCTGATTTACATTTTTCAAAAGAATAAAAAAATCATCATAGAATAAATTTAACTTCATGAATCTTAAAATATGTTAAATTTATTAATAATGAATCGAAATAGTTTATAGAAATTACATTACATATAAATTTAAAATTTAATAAACAAATTGACGGTAAAAAATAATTTTAAAGAAAAATCATTACTAAAATGAAAAAAATGTAGAAGAAGGATTAAAATTTAAATAATTATTTTATTTTTCAATAAGAGAAATATATGTTAATTTTTGATAAAATTAAAAAAAATTATTTTATACATAATTGAAAATAAATTCTATTTAAAAAAACAAAAAAAACACATTTCCAATTTTCAATGAAAAATTAGTATTTTCTTAAAAGTTAAAAAATCATCCTAAGATAATTCTAAGATGATGAATTCAAAAATAATATTTAATATATGAAAAATATTTCTTAAAATTACTAAAATTAATTACAATAATTTCCCAAAAAATTAAATACAGTATTTTTTTCTAAAATATATGTTTTTGAAGAATATATTGGCTTTACTATAAAATGTGTTCATATTTCTAGATAAATGATCAAAAAATTTATGATAAAGTTATTTATATATAATTTGTAATTTTTTATCATATTAATACCGAATAATATAATGGCTATGGTATAAATGTGATATTTTAATAATAAAACTTCATTGTTTATTTATACTCAGTGGTGTGTATTGAATATTGTATTGAACAATGTTTTTATCTGCAAACTTAAGGAGATAAATTATCATTTTATTTAATACATATATCCATTAAATTTATATATTTGTCATTAAATGTTTAATATTTGATGATACCATTTTCGAAAGACACATCATACTAAGGTTTAATAAATCGTCATTTCAAAAGGGAATGTGGGAAAAATATATGTTACCCAAAATAACACATAATCTGGTTCCAAATAAATTATAAAATTATTGAGAAGATATAATATATTTTGGTAGTATAAAATTGTTTCCCAAGTAGAATTAAATAGTTATAAATAATGTGTCTATGATAAATTTGACAAATACAAAAACCTAAATCTATAAGGGGTTAAAAGAACATTAATTCATTGAAAATAAAGGTAAACGTTTAACATTTTTATTTCAAAATAATTTTCCAAAAATAGAGGGATTATTTTTTATAAAGATATAGATCCTTTGAAATTAAAATTAATTAATTTATTTCCATTTCTCAATAATTATTTGACGTATTTATCATGCTTAGATTCATTTCCACTTCATCAAACTCGGTGAAATGGTGATGAATGTTTTATCCTCGATGTAAAAAAAATAACATTAAATATATCATAAGATGAATAAAATAATGGTAATTCACTCCTAAAATATATATATAATGACCCAAAAAATGGATTATCATGGGTTATCCAATATTCATAAATCATACATCAAATTATAAATCATCCAAAGTAATTTAAAAAATTAAACATCAACGATTCCATAAATTGTAAACCTTGAAACACTTTTAAAATAGTTCTAAAAAATTCAAAAATCCACAAATTTGGAATTGAGGTCAATATATTTCTAAATTAAAATTATCATTAGTCCCCCAAAAAACATAAATTTTATCTTAATTTCAAGAACCAAATATGCGAATTTCTTGATTCTCATAAAACATGCTGGCAACCCGAATCAGCAAAAATCATCAAATAAAAAATTTATGATATCAATAAAAAAATCATTATTTTTAATTTATATCACATACTATAAAATATTTTTCCTAAATTTAGAAAACACTTTAAAACAAATGATATAAAATATAAACTAAATTTTCATCAAATCTGAAATCAATTCCAAAGTGATCAATGCTATCTAAATTAGTTCATCAATATTCATCATCAATTTATCTAAATATAACATTGTTACCACAAATTAATAACATATCAAGGTCTAATGTTTCATAAATGATGTTTTTTTATAAATTACAATAGTCAAATTTAATCAATTTTATTTGGAATTAGTATTAATCAACATATTATTGAAAATAAATGACAATAAATTACTAAATAACAATATATAGATGTTTCATGATTTTTATAACCTAATCTTAATTTAAAAAAGTACTTATAAAAAATAAATCATGACTTATAATACATAAATACTTTAATAACTCAATTTCAATTGGTTACAAACCATTAGACCTTCCCTTGTCTAGGAAAAAGCTCTTGGATCTAAGAAATCAATTAACTAATTCCCTTGTTCTGTGCATATAAAACATTGACATCTAATCTACTCCATTGAAAAAACCTCATATACCACAAAATGGTCATCAATTTCCGCATAAATTAATCCCTATATAACAATCATTTTCACTATAAAACCATAGGATTTTATTACAAAAATATTAATTCTTTTTAAATAAATATTAAATATTTTTCAAAAATAAATTCTTATAGACTATAATGGTTTTCATTCTTGGATAATAAAAAATAAATATTATTCTTTCATGAAATATATTAATATTCTCCATATATATTTTATACTTATGAGAACCTACCTAAAAAATTGTTATAAAAATAGTCAAAGGAAACAAAATTAAGGATGATCTTAGATGACTAGTAAGGGTATAAAATTAAAATATAAAAAATCACTAAAATATTAATTGATCATAATTTAATGAAAAAATGACATTAAAATTTTAAGACCATACCCTACATATCATAAATGATGAAATTGAGTCGTGGAATAAAATATGGTTTCTCATAAGACATTAATCATTGAATAAATCAATGAATGTATTCCATTAGAGTATAAAATTTTAACAGGATTGTCGAAAATTATAATCATATTACATTTTGATCATTTTTTAAAAGAAACATGTTATATTATTATATTGATGAAATGAATTACTAACATATCATAAACATATGGGAATGAAACCAGGTCCCCTCATAACATCATGGAGATAAAAGTAGGACTACAAATAACCATATATGAATGAAATTAGGTCTACTCATAATGTTATGACCATTGAAGCCGGTCCACTCATAACATTATGGACATGAATTCTGGACCAACCATGAAACAATGAACATGAATATAGGATCAAGCATAACATAATTCTATCACGAGTAATTAATATTTATCAATTTCATTTAATGGGTTTAATTATCCCCGAAATCAATAAATCATAATATTTTTAGATAAATACTAGATAATATACTTTGAAATCCTTAATAGTGTAAAAACTATTTTTATAAAAAATTTAAAATTTTCTTAGATATTAACCCATAGAAGCTAAAAGGGATTCATTAAAATATAATCATTATAATAATAGATAAAAACCATCTAGAAAAATAATGAGAAAAATAGCATTAGATTATTACCCTTGTAAGATATATTCAACACCAAATGATTTTGTGGCTGATGAATAAAAATACCATTAAAACATTTTTCAAGAAACAACCCTTTCCATTATGAAAATATTTTTTTAGAAATGCAAAGAAAAAATATTTTAGAACAATTTTCTTATAGTATAAAGATAGAATCATATAACAGTTGTCTTAAATCATATATTGTTCATATAGATGTGAAATTATATTTATACTCAAAAAGATAAAACAGATATTATTTTCTCATTTTTAATAAAAAATAAAATGTTCCTAATTTTTAAAAATAGTAAGAATATTTTTTTATAAACCATGGTGTTAAATAATTAAACCCAGTTAAATATTATTCATATAGTATTTTTATAATTTTAAAAACAATAATTAAATAGTTTTTTTAAAAAAAATTAATGAAGAAAATGATTTTTTGACTTAATATAGGAGAATATTAAATTTTACATAAAAACCACTTTAGACCCATTGACTATATAAATAGTGTAAAATTGATGTTAAATAATAATTTATAATAAAAAAAATAGGATATGAAAAATATTGAGTTTCTTGGGTGATTGATATTAATATTTCGTTATCATATACTTAATCATAAATTATCTTCACAAATGATTAGATTGTAAAATAAACCCTTACAAAACTGGAATATATGTAATCACTAACTCTATGAAATAATTAAATATATATGGATATATAAATAATATTAATCATTATAATAATCATAAATAATACATTGGAGGTATATATATACCCCATAATAATGAAACATATTGTGAATATAGATCATGCCTCACCGAAATTACATGTGAGATGGAAATCCCATGACATTTTCTTGAAATCATTCATCTGTGTTTGAAAAACATGTATAATAAATTTAAAATTATTATAAAAACATTCCTAAACCATATTCACACATATCAAATTATATATGATATACATGTACACAATCATCACCAACTTATGAAGAATTCCTTATTAGAATTATTATTCCATATGGTAACTACATCATTGTCATTTATGCTTGGATTTAGTAGTTTTGGTACATGTACATTATTAATAGTTACATTAGAACATGAATGTAGATATAGAAAAATTATATATATATATATAATAATTATAAACATATTTATATTAATCTAGAGATGTAAATGATATAATAATGAATTCCAATGTTCATAAAGATGGTAGTCCATAAGTATGCATGAAATATATTTTCATCTATTTTTTACATATGAAATTGAAGAATGGAAAATAATATTTAAAATTTTTAGAAAAATTATTATTCAATAAATATCTCATATAATAATTTAAATTATACTTATTATCTTCAATGAAAAGCGTAAGTGAAAAATGATTTATATCAATTTTTGAGTTTGCATCCCACTATACACATGAGAGACATTATCATATTAAAATCGAGAAGGAAATTAAGAAGGTATTTGTGATATTACAATTCAATATGTATAAGTATTTAAAATATATAACAGAAATTATTTTTATATATAATTATTTCAATTATTTAGAGGTAGTGATGGAAAACAAAGTTTATTGGTTCATGAAACGGTGGTCCTCTGTATAAACGATCGACATTTTTCATTCCTATTTAATAGAAGAGGAGTTGGATAGTGTTTATTATATAAAAATAATAAAATCATTGTATATTATAATTATTTGGGCTATCATATTGGGTTAATTATGAAAATTTTGGATTTTTTAAGAGAATATGATAAAACTGAATAGAAATTACTGAAGATAATTATCATCCCATAAAAAGTCCTTATGGAAGTATCTTATCATGGACTATAGGTGTGGTATTTTAAGAATACAATAAGATCCAAAATCTGTATAAGGATTTTGGAGATATATTATTTTATATTTTTTTTGAGTAAATTTGACTAAAATGTGTGAATAAGTGGGCAAAGGAGTTTACCTTTTATAATTGATAGGGGCATCATTTTTGGAAATACATATAACTATTCTATAATTGGATGTAACTCTCAAGATAAGTTCCAAAAAAATTTACAAATATATTATAGGGGAATCATGATTAATATACATATCGAATAAAAAATCAACTATTTTCAATCATTTTATGACTTCTCATCTATGGTAACGCATTTTTACCATTTTGGTTGTCACAATGGTAACATGTTTTTTATTATATACTTGGGTAACATATCCATTAAGAATATAAAAAAAATAACTCTAATTAAATATTTTTTTACAATTTATATTATTATAAAATTAATTTACGAGATAATAATAATATATTACTGGGAAATTTATTTTTAACAAAAGCGTATGTAACACATTAACCTTTGTTTTAACCATAACTGTGGTATCTAATTTTTACTTTCACTAATATTCATAAAGTGTAAATATTAGATTGAACATATTTTATAATTGTAATTTTAATTCTTCTAAATATAGAATCTATTTTACTACATTCATTACATATAAGTGTAATAAATTAATTAAAAATTAAATGATAAGACAAATCGAATAGCTAGTTATCCGACGAAAAAGTTTTTAAATGTGTATAATGTTTTCTTTAAAAAAAATAAAATATAAATTATTGAAACAAAATAAATTAGGTCTATAACAATATAAATGATCTCATTTTACATTTTAATCTTTTTATAAATAAAATGGTTCTTTTCAAATACATTAAATGAAATGATAACTTTTAATTAAAAATTAGTATTGTTAAATATTCATAAAAAATTTAATATTTCCTAAAAATTTAAAAAATTATCTATAATATAAAATTAAAAAATTTATTTTAAAAAAAAATTATTTCTTTCAAATACATTTTTTAAATTTTCAAAAACATATTTATATTATTTTCATAGAAAGTAAATAAAATTCATTATAAGTGTAAATCAACTTTTCGAAACATATAGGGATATTAATATTAAATATTTGTATAATTAAACATTATAAAAATTTATTCATGTTCCAAAAATGGGGATATATTTATTTATAACATCCATTTTAACATCATTGTTATAGTAATCAAGAAGAAATAAAATATTTCATAAATATATTTTGGTTTACTAATACTCGGTGTTGTCAATAACACAAGCTATCAGAGAAATTAAATTTATTTGAAAAATTAATTTCATTAAATCATGAGGTTTTATATTATAATCCCCTTCAAAATAACTTATCCATCATATATTTTTTACTATGATACAAATATGTAAAATAATTCTACTTATCATATCCTAAATTTCTGATGCATCTTCGTCCAAATAGTTGTTTTTTCACAAATCATTGTCAAAAAAAGTGGTTAATTTAGTACATATTCTATTATATGGTATATAATATGTACTGGTTGTTCCATATAAGAAACAACATACATTTATGGTATGATATATGATTTCATAACACGTAAAGGGTTTGAAGTTTATTTAATTCTAAGAGATGCATGGAATAGTTCATGATCTTGAGACATGTTCAGATAAAGTGTAATGTAATACATTTTTTTCCCTAGTCGATCAAAAATATTAAAGGGGACAAAATACATAGGGATTAAATTTCCTTTTCCATGAATCTATTGAACATATTACATATAATTTCATTGAAACACATTGTCCCCATCTTCAAAATAAAAAACCAATTAATTATTATCAACATAACTTTACGAACAAATTTTTTTACACTTGTGTACTACTAAAAAGTTCTAAAATTATCTACCATTTCATCTACTAGATTTGTTACCAATTTCATTATTTTTACATATTTAGTCTAAAATTTTGGATCTTCAAACTAATTTCCCTATAGGGCTTCATAACTATCTATTTAATTTCTTGAGTGAAGTATGATGATGTAAGAATACATTATTTAAGGAAGGCGGTCATCCCAACCACATTAAACTTTTATAGAATAAGATCTCAAAATATCTTATCGGGTTTGAACTTTTATCTCAGACTCAACATCCCTTTGAAAATGATATGCATTTCTAAAACTCAACTATATATCAAGGATTGTCTGAACACATCACCATAATTTTTTAAACCCTGTATTGTGATAATATTCAAAAGAATGTGGTACTATATAAAACCTTACGACATCCTAAAAATATATAATATCAAAATGACCTAGTGATAAATCATCTCTAAAATATATAAGGTGTGTTGAATTTATATGGGGATCTACTGCAACCAATATAACATTATTTGCATTTTTTGTTTTGGGGAGTCCGATGAAAATATCCATTGTGATGTTTATCTATTTCCATTATCGTATGGGTAATTATTTTAACATTCCCTTATACTTTCATCCCTCAGTCCTAAAAATTTGACCAACCAAACACCTACACAAAAACGTTGCATATCACTCTTCATGTTTTTAAACAACAATAAAATATAAAATCCCTATACCTCTATATACTACTAGGATATGTAGAGAATGAAGAACTATAATCTTCCTCTAATATATAATTCTTGAAATCTAGTAGGGATGGCACATTTATTATGATCCTAATCCTTATCATTCCACCATAATAAAAGTTACAATGAGGAACATTTCAAACAATTTTATGTATCTCACAACCATCCTTTTATTCCTCTGTAATCGTTACATGGATATATGGTTGAAGACTTATTTGACATATATATGTTTTATCCCCTTCATCCATACTTTAAAAATTCTAATATTGAATTTTTTATGTCCTCAACATTGATAAGCTAGTAAAACCCTTTCATCTAAAAGCATTGACCACCTTTTTCTCAATCCTAAGGATGTATTGTACATTATAGAAATAAAATTTAATCCTATATATCAATATTTTAAAGATAAAATTAATCTCTTTCAATTCCTATACATAAATTAAAATTTTATGGAAAATATATATTTCACATGTTTCCTCATAAAGATAATGCATCTATACATTTACATCATTAATTATTAAAGGTTACTATAAATCATGATTTTGGTTAATTTTGAACATTAAATATCAATTATCATGAAGAATAATCTAAAACTATTTCATCCTACAAGATAATTGATTATTCTCTCCTCTTCAATTCATTTCTATATATTACAAAGCCTTATACACTATTGGGAAATGTAATCCAAGGTGTATTAACTAATCTTCTATTTAGTTTCCTAATTTTTTTCACATTCATCAGCCCAATGAAATTAGTTTCCCTTCATATTTTACATTGTTAATAAATTAGAATTACATAATAAATTGAGCCTTAAACTCTAAAAATATCTATCCAAACTAAAGAAAACTATGGATTTTTTCAACATGGATGGTCTAGAACAATATTCAATTGTTTCTGTGTTTGATGGAACCAATTATATAAAATATTTTTAGTTGATATAACACAAAAAATACACTTTTTATAACAAAAATTAACGCTTGGTAAATATTGGTAATCCATCATTAGGGTCTTCAGTACAATTCTGATGTGATGATATTTATATTTAATTATCATTTGTTATATAACAATATCTTTTATAAAATAAAACAATAAACATATCATGGTAATATCTAAATATTATATTAACTAAATAATATAATTTATCTTGGTAATTTTTATGGCTAATTATTATAAATGCTGATCCCTATTAACAAGTAACAAAAACTAATCAGAAACATGGCCTCAAGTGTGCATCCTAGTTCTCCATAGGTTGCTGACTAATAGCATTAGTGCATGCTTGTACAGTGGGGAGACTATAACCTCCAGATTTGAATAGCCCAATTATTTCATATAATTGGTTTTTGTATGGGGGCTTGGGAGATCTATGATCTAAAGAGAAACCTAGGGTTTTGCGGTCGATGAGATCGACAGGGTTAGTGGGTTTACTGGTACCGAATGACACTTAGATGATAAGGGTTCATGGAATGATGATTTGTGGAGGGGTTATTCTTGGTTGGAATCATCATGAATCAATGATTCTTGGTGATATTAGAAGTCTCGTCCAGTCATTTTTGCAGTGGGCAGATTAGTGCGGTCAGTGGCTTGTGACGCTTCATCGACTTCAGCTACGGCTCACTACTACAAAAATGGTCTTTATCAGTGCTCAAAATGAGCTTTATCAGTGCTAAAAAACAATTTTAATGCTCGGAGCTGATAAAGGGGGGTACCCTTTTTCAGCGATTTTTTAGCACTGATAGATGTTGCTTTTATCAGCGCTAATCAAGCGCTGATAAAGGTGGACTTAATTAGCGCTAAAGGAGCGCTGATAAAACATCCCTTTATCAATGCTAAAGGAGCGCTGATAAATGTGTGTTTTATCAGGGATCCTTTAGCTCTGATAAATTGATCCTTTATCAGCGCTTCTTTAGTGCTGATAAAGGTGGACTTTATCATCACTTTTTTAGTGCTGATAAAAGCTACATTTATCAGTGCTAGAAAAGGGTTGATAAATTCCATGTCTGCTGCTACGAAAAAATATACCGCAACACACCCAAACACCTGCAAAAAAAATCAGCATCTCAATAAGCTAATTAGAGCATGTATACCCATACAAAATTAACACATAAATCAAAATCTAATTAGACCAAGTATACCCATACAACAAGTATACTCATACACCATTAAAAAATACTGCATAAGTTAATTAAGTACATAAAGAATTAAATTGAGAATTCAGGGGGTTGGGGGTTGTTCAATAGAATGGGGTGGATGTACAAGGGGCTAGGGGTGTCTGGGGGGATGGGGGTGTCCGGGGGGATTTACAGGGGGTAGGCTGGTGTCCAGGGTGTTCGGGGAGCTTTATAGTGGGTGGGGGTGTCCAAAGGGGTGGGGGTGTCCAGGGGGTGGGACGCGGTCTAGGGGGTTGGTGGGGTTGACTCATGCACACCACAATGATCCTGTGGATCGTTCTCCTAAAGGATCAACAAAGTGCGAATGGGTTTGGACAGATATCCATAGATCAGTTGTTGTTTTCAATTAAAAATGTGTCCATTTTAAACTAAATAGAGAACCTTTTACTGATACAGGCCGCAACGTGCCTTGTATTGAGGATGGGTCGACTCATACATGTCACAATGGACTAATGGATCATTATTCTAAAAGATCAACACAATCTGAATGTGTTTGGTCAGATTTACGTAGGTCAGTTGTTGTTTTCACTTAAAATTGTGTCCATTTTAAACAAAATAGGGACCCTTTGAGTGATACCGGCCACACCGTGCCTCAGATTGAGGAAGGGATGACTCATACATTCCACAAAGGACTCGTGGATCGTTCTATTAAATTATCGACACAATCCAACAAGGTTTGGTCGGATTTATGTAGGTCAGTTGTTTTTTCACTTAAAATTGTGTACATTTTAAACAAAATAGAGACATTTTTGAGTGGTACCAGACACACCATGCCTCTGATTGATTCACAGTTGACTTTTACATGTCACTAAGGACCCTTGGATCGTTCTTATAAATGATCAAGGTAAACTGAATGCATTTGGTTGGATTTGCGTAGGTCAGTTGTTGTTTTCACTTAAAATTGTGTCCATTTTAAACCAAAGGGAGACCCTTTGAGTGATAGAGGTAACACCATGCCTTGGATTGTTGCGGGGTTGACTCTTACATGTCCAAAATGACCCGTGGATCATTCTTATAAAATATCAACATAATCTGAATGCTTTTGGTCAGATTTCCGTAGGTCAGTTGTTGTTTTCAGTTAAAATTGTGTCCATATTAAACCAAAGAGAGACCCCTTCAATGCTAATGGACACACCATGCCTCAGATTGATATGTGGATGACTCTTACATGTCACAAAAGACCCATGTATTGTTATCCTAATGTATCAACACAATCCGAACATGTTTGGTCAAATTTCCGTAAGTTAGTTGTATTTTTACTTAAAATTGTGAACATTTAAAACAAAATAGAGACCCTTTGAGTGGTACCGGCCACACCGTTCCTCGGATTGAGGTGAGGTTGAATCTTAAATGTCCCCAAGTACCCTTGGATCATTATTATAAAATATAAAGGAAATCTGAATCTGTTTCGTCAGATTTTCATAGGTCAGTGGTTGTTTTCGATTAAAATTATGTCCATTTAAAACAAATGAGAGACCCTTTGAGTAATAGCGGGCACACCATGCCTCAGATTGAGGCGAGGTAGAAATTTACACATCAAAAACGACTTATGGATAGTTCACTTAAAGGATCAACACAATCTGAATGTGTTTGGTCAGATTTCTGTAGGCAGTTGTTGTTTTCACAGAAAATTGTGTACATTTTAATCAAAATAGAGTCCCTTTGAGTGATACCAGCCACACCGTACCTTGGATTGAGGTAGGAATGACTCTTAACCGTCACAAAGGACCATTGTATCTTTCTCTTAATGGATCAACACAATCCGAATGGGTTTGGTCGGATGCCCATAGGTCAGTTGTTGTTTTCACTTAAAATTGTGTCTATTTTAAACAAAATAGAGACCCTTTGAGTGATACCGGCCATACCGTGCCTCGTAATGAGGTGGGGATGACTCATACATGTCAAAAAGGACCCATGGATCGTTCTCCTAAAGTACCAAATCAATCTAAATGGGTTTGGTTAGATTTCCGTAGGTCAGTTTTTGTTTTCAATTAAAATTGTGTCTATTTTAAACAAAATAAAGACACATTGAGTGTTACCGGCCACACCATGCCTCAGATTGAGGCGAGGATGACTCGTACATGTCAAAAAGGACATGTGGATCATTCTCCTAAAGGATCAACACAATCAAAAGAGATACCCTTTGAGTGGTACCTGCCACACCGTGCCTCGGATTTTGGCGGAAATGACTCATACACGTCAAAAAGGACCCATGGATCGTTCTTATAAAATATCAAGACAATATGAATGTGTTTGGTCAGATTATCATAGGTCATTTGTTGATTTCACTTAAAATTGTGTCCATTTTAATCAAAATAGAGACCCTTTGAGTGGTTCGACATTCTTTCATGTTGCTGGTGCATATCTTCTGTTAAAATGAGAAAATGACTCATTGGAGATAGGATTTTTTATTTAATAAAAATTAAAATTTTTCTAATAACATTTACAAAAAAAATGTTTCATCATTTGATCCCATTAACCCCTCTCAGAAATGACCACCAATTGTAAATTTCCCCAATTCATATCTTCATTGTATTTGTGTACAATCTGCCATCTAGTATGCAGCCCACTCGTCTCTAAACACATCTATATCGTCTTGTGAGTATGAGGATTTCCTATAGTCAAAGTAGTGCTGAAAAAAATAAAAATAATTAATTAATTAATTAATTAATCTAACTAGTATTTTTTTTTGAAAATACCTCTTTAAGGATGCATGTTTGTTGATGAAAAACAATCTCTTTCATAAATTTACAAACATAATAACCGCTATCATTATCGTTTTTCTGTTTTGGACACTTCAAAAAAATTGATCATTAGGAGAATAAGTAACTTGTGTTGAGATATGTTTGGATAGTGAAATATAATTATATATACCCTGATATTTGTCCAAACGTAGTACTTTCTCACCACTTTATGCTTAGCCCCTGTCCTCATTCCATTTTTTAGATGATAATGATACACCTCCCTATCATATCAAAATACTTAGTAAAAGATAATATAAATTATATTACATGATGTTTAGACCTAAAATGTAAGATGTAGTTTCTTACAGATTCACAAACTCTATCATGTGGGGTCAGTTTGATGGGTATCCTTGCTTTGAATCCCGAAATTAAATCTTCAAAGTATCTAAGTTCACTGCAATTAGCAAGCAATGTTTCTTGAAAACACACAATGGAATAAGTAATAAAATAAGTGAAAATATAACTGATATGAATTAAGCATATATTTTTATCCCTGTATGGTTGGTATTAGGAAGATTCTGTCATCTGTAATCTTGGTTTCAAATTTTTTTATCAAGTTGTTCACTATACCATCCCTTTTTTATGTATCTAATATTGTTAGGTGTGTTGATGTGGTATGAGGACTAACGAGTCCAAATCTTGGCTCATGGGAAAATTCCTTCAACTATTTTTCATAAATGCGTCTGTCAACAATATAAAATGCATTTAGTCTTAACTTGCACATTAGATCAGCATTTAGAAAATCAATTCCTAGAAACATACCTCATATATACATTTACAACTATGATGCCTAGCCAACCATTTTCAAAATCTCAATTACATTTTTAGCAGCAATGAAATCATGAATTTCCTCTCCGTATATATTATCTTTGAACACCACTATATGACTATTACCATCTTTGAGCTTCATACCCACATGAGTCTTCAATGCTAGTAAATATGGATAGAGAACAGGTGATGTTATTGTGCTTTCAGTAGCTTCTTAGGATCGGTTGGTCGATCCATTAAATGAGTTTCAGCCGGCGTTTTTCACCCCCTCCCTTTCTCCATCTATAACAACAATCATTGGTTCAGACCCTTTTTTCATTAATTGTTAAAGGTAAAGCATGAAAAGAAAGGAAATAAATACCTCTTTGTCTGCCTATACTATTACAAGTTGTGATAGCCATGCAATGAATGTCCCAATAGCCTTTTTGACCATATGAACATCATCGTCAAAAAGTGGAATAGGTAGATATGCATTTGGCTCATGAGCTACCGTAATTTTCAGTTTAATATGATCTTTCAGAAGTGGTCTATTAGATATCATGGCATCTGGGATATTGAACATTGTTGCCCTCGCTACAGGATTATAGGTGGGTGTTGACATATATAAATCACAATCATTATCACCCTGTAGAATATCATTACAGAAAAATTATCAGTGTTTGTCTGATTCACATTTCATGGGAACAATTATTAGAATATGGATTACCATGGTTAAGACAGTTATTTGAAGGGAATGGATCGCCTCAAAGCTGGTGGGGAGTGGGGCGGGATGTTCACGTGCTAGTTGTTCTTGACTTGTGTCTTCCCTTTGCTTCCTTCCCATAAAAGTTTCTAGAAACTCTCCCTACCATTATAATCTTTCTTCAAGGGTTTCTATTTTTTCTCTCATTTGTTCAAATTTTTCATTTGTATCATCCGTGTTTTTATGCTTCTCAAAATATACTCGGGGTGTCACCCCACACCCCACACCTCTGACACAACCGTATTTTTCTGGATGCTTCAAAGTCGTCGATAATAGGTCTGTATCTACTATAGGAGTAGCTGATTCATATGACTGTCGGATATAGTGAAATAAATAATTATTTTTATGTAATATCAATTTAAAACAAATATTTTTATCATCTTTTCATACTTACACATATTTCCCACACTTTTTGTGTTTTCTCATCTACTATCTTCCCTTCCTTATTCACACATACCTCCTTCCATAGAACATGACATGGGATGTAAGTGTATTTGGTTTTAGACTCATCAATTTATATATAAACATAGAAAGATAATTATGATTTTGTTTATCGGCACCTAACAATATTACTGTAAAATTAAAATAAGTACCATTTTCTTTTCTAATGAAGTGTACCCCATCCTTGCTTTACGATAAGGGTATGATGGTCTTGATGCTTGTTCCTTATTTTTAGTACAGAGTTTTTGTTTCATAAATGAAATATTGACAATCAAAATGATGAATACAAGTATCCTCAAACAATGTATTATCACCCATAATGTACCTGAAACTTCTCATCCCCACGGCGGCCAATAAATGCATCCCACGCTTTAGGGGATATCAGGTGAGCATAGACAATGGTAGGGTGCGGGTTTATTTTACCATTGTAATCTTTTAGGTGACATCTTGTTAAAATAGTTTGAAAACCTCGATGAATCCTTCTTGCAAGCCTTATTACATAATCCTTGTGTGAATCGTCTATTATAAATGTACTCTTCAAGATATTGAGATGTGTAAGACATTGTTTCATTATTTTATTTTCTAGTAAATTAAAGAAATAAATTCATAATGTTACTGTAATTTCTTCCCATATCACAGCCTTCAGCTCAGACACAGCATGGTGGCATGAATCTATGTCAATCGGCACGGGTTGCTGAGTGACAACTCCAATGTAGTTGCTAAACATAGCCTTGTTGTTATTCACATGTTTTACTCATGAATTCCATCGGCCATCAAATTTTATGCCTTTGATTTTCGCATTAATAACTTTGGATAACATTGTCAAACTATGATGCACCTATGTTTTATACGACGTCGGTCCTTAATTCCATACCATTTCATCGATATCAACATCATCTATATGTTCATCTGAAATGGTATCAATGGAATGTGTTGATGGTTGTTGGACCTCAATACTAGGAGCAGTAGGAGCCACAGCTGCAGGAGCAGTAGCAGCCGCAGCATGAGAAGCAGGAGCAGTAGGAGCCGCAGCAGGAGGAGTAGCAGGAGCAACAGGAGCCGCAGAAGGAGCAGCAGCAGCTGCAGGAGCAGAAAGAGTAGTAGTATTCCCATCAGCAGCATCTTGAGAGACTTGTTCAGCCTCAAGGTTAGGAGCACTAGAATGTGAAAAAGTCATTATCTGCAAAAGTGGTTGAATAGTTAATTTAGATGACATAAATTTAGTAATGATAAGATAATAACATGAGATTACAAGATCTATATTACAAACATAATAAAACCTCTATATTAAACTATCTTTCTTTTTTTAAAAGGTTGAAGGGATTTGACACCTCTGTCGATTATCCAATTCCTTCATTGTGATCTCCTCTAACATACAAAATATCATCTACATTGGGACCGCTCCGAAATGATTGTGACGTACCGCTGAAAAGATCATCCTCAATTGAATTTTCATGGGAACCTTCATTAGTTTTGGACAATAACAGAAAAATCGACCACTTTCAATTTTCGGGATCTAGAACATAAAAAAATTATACCACTTGGGATTCCATTATAAATTATTCATCATTGTACCCTTCTTTACTAAAATCATCTTTCACAAATCCCCATTCATATATTTTAACACCACTATTGTTATCAGCCCATTTGTATTGAAAAATTGGCAATCGAAATGTCGTATAATCCAACTACCATATTAGTTTGATAATGCCAAAGTATGACTTATTTGCATAAATTGGATATCTGTCCTTATTACCAGAAACATGCATCACTTCAGCCACTAGTCTAACTCCACTATTTTTCATGGAACTATCTTCATCATTTTCGTCTTTATAGAATGTATAACCATTAATTACATAACCACTTTAAGATAATACATACACACTTGGTCCAGCGGCTAGCCATCGAATTTGTTCTGAAATTGAATTCGGATTTTCATCCAACTTTATAAAAATATGGTCCGGAAGACATCCAATAAAGTGGTGATTATCTGTATTTGATAACCATGTTTCATCCATTAATGGATTCAACAGCCTACGAATTTCATTGTGAGTTTCAATTTATGGAGCTACCTCCTAACTGTTATGCAAAACATAATTATGGGTCTTCTCCCGGTCTGTAATATTGATTCTCACAACATCTCTTCCAGAAATTTCCTCACCCTCAATGCGTCCAGTGTGACAAGATTTTGGGAGACCAATGCTTTTCACATAAGATAGGTATTTGGTACAAAATTTAATGGCTTCCTCAACAGTATATCGCTCCACTATAAAACACTCCAGCCGACTTCGATTTTTGACATACCCTTTCAAAATCTTCATATACAGTTCAACATGATACATCCATCTATGCTGCACAGGACCACAAAGTTGAATCTCTCTCATCAATTGAATCATCAAATGAACCATCATATCAATGAAGGATGGTGGGAAGAACATTTCTATTTCACATTATATGATAACAATTTCTTTTTCCATAGCTGACAATTTCGCAGGGTCTAAAACTTTGTTACATATAGCTTTGAAAAAGAAACAAAGTTTGGTTAACATATGATAAACATTCTTGGGAAAAATGCAACGTAAAGATTTAAGAATTAGATCTTACATCAAAACATGACAATCATTTGATTTCAAACCTTTTTACTTCAAATCATTTGTTGACACAATTTTCTTGATAATTGATGAATACCCCTATGGAACCTTTACATCATTGAAGAAGTTGGAAAACTAATATCTCTCCTCCCTAAAATGATTATAAGCAGCTGGAGGAAGAAACATGAATTTTTCACCCTTCATGGGAGCCAACTCTTCTCGTATTCCCATGTCAACCATGTACAAACATACCTTAATTACGTTTTTTTAGAAACATTTAGAAATGTTCCGATAACACTGTCACATACATTTTTTTCCACATGCATCACATCATGAAAATGTCTGACGTAAAAACAATTACAGTATGGTAATTCAGAAAAAAACTGATCTCTTTTTCCAACAGTTATTCATAAGGTTTTTAAAAAATGGTTTACCAAAAACAGTGATCAGATCTTTTACTTTCTCCAACAGCTGATCACCTATTAGTGGAGGTGGTGCTGCTTATTATTCTGAACATCCATTGATTGATGTCGTCCAAGATCGATACACATGCCGACGAGGTAGAAAACTATGATGTCCTATAAACACAGATTTCGATGAATGTTTCAACCTAATTGATTCTGTATCTTCTTATCACATGGGACACCCTTGAGTTTCATTAATGTTATAGCTAGAAAAATTTCCATAAGTAGGGAAATCATTTATTTTCCCATACAACATCGCTCTTAAAGTGAAGTATTCAATTTTATAGTCATCATACAACATAACACCTGAATCCCACAATAACTTCAAATCCTCGATCAAAGGAGCTAGATAAACATCAATACCATTACTTAGTTGTTTTGGTCCTTATATAAGCTAATATAACATGAAATATTTATTCTTCATCCATAAACAGGGTGGAAAGTTATAATTTACCAAAATAATAGGCCATGTACTATGAGTGCTGGTTTGAAAACCAAAATGATTCACTCCATATGTAGATAACACAAGATGAAGGTTTCTCATCTCTTTTCCAAATTCAGGATACTCATGATCAATTTTATTCCATTGAGGAGAGATGGTTGGATGACGTAACTTCCCATATTTATTCCTTTTATCTTCCTGCCACGACAATTGTCTTGCAGTTTCTTCACTTCCATATAGATGCCTAAACCTTGGAATGATTGGAAATTACCATACAACTTTCATAGGATTGGATGTATCTTCCTTGTATCGAGAATCACCACACTTTTGGCATTCTGTAAGTGAATTGTTCTCCTTGGGAAACAATATACAGTCTTTCAGGCAGGCATGTATTCTTTCAGAAATCATACCCAACGTACATAGTATTCTTCTAGCTTCATATGTCCGGCAAGGGATCTCATTATCATACAGGAGCATGCCATTCAAGAGAGCAAGTAGTTCCGTAAAACTGACATCACTCCATATGTTGCCTCCTTTTAATTTATACAACTTCAGTGTAGCTGACAATGTTGTATACTTAGTGAAACCACCATACAATGGTGTCTTTGCACAACTATTTAACTTCTCAAACAATTTTGGGAAATCACAGAGTTCATCTTCAATTGTCTTTGTCATTTCCTCAATATGATCTTCATCATCATTGACATCTGTAATCACATCCTCCATATGGTCTTCTTCATTATCCATATTTTTATTCATATCTAATGATCCATAAAACGCAGGTTTATCCAAGCCAGTAGATGCATTCTCCTTTTCTCTTTGTTTATTCCGACATTTATAACTCCGATCTATTCCGTGACATATCAAATGTTCATTCAACTGCTCTGGAGTATGTAGTCTAGAATAACAATAATGTAAACACGGACAAAGGATTTGAGAAGGATCCTTTGTGCGATCCTTTTCAAACTTGATGAACTCTTTCACTCAGATTTCGTACTCTATTTTCAAACGATTAGCATCCATCCAATCTCTATTCATGTTCATACTATTTGAATCTCAAATATTAGTATTTAGGGTTCAAGTACAAAGAATAAAAGACTTAGAAATAAAGTAGAATAGAACCACTTCTTTATAAAACTATTGATTAATAGAGACTGGCCATTAGTATTTATTCATCTTAAAAAATATAAATTATTTAGATTCATTATAGTTTCCTCAAATCACCCCATACCAAACATAAGAATAATCAATATTGATACATCTACCACTCCTAGGTTTCTGAACTACATTCAATATCATCATGCCAAAATACACACATATCCACACATACACATGTCACAAACACATAAAAAACCATATCCACATCAGAACCAAAGTACCAATATGGATTTCAATCAGGTTACTCTACTCAAGTGGGGGTGTGTAAGAAATAATAAGAAAATATAATAAGTATATAGTCACAAAAAATCTCAAACTAGTGTTAATAATCCAATAAACCAAATATATCATTCCATATATCAGGATACTCTGAAGGAGACCATATGTGACATTATTCCTAGGTGGTGAAGGCTCCTGAGGAGGAAGGGGTGAACACACACCTATCGGGGTTCGAGCTCAGGTCACTAATGTTGAAGGTGGACCGATACTCCAACAAGGGTTCATTCCATATTTCAAAAACCTTGTCCTGGAACCCTATGATGTTATCCCACAGCTGGTGGAAGTGAAACCGTTACTGATGATCATGCTAGGACGAAATGGAAACCAAGAGGGGAGTGTGAATCAAAATACCTCAAGAAAGATGAAAAAACATGGTATTTGAGAATATTTTAGTGTCTTTATTCTTAAATAGACACATATACAATAGATTCCACAAGAAGTGATGGCCGCTACAGTTGTTGGACCAGATTAAACTGTCACCTGAGAAGCCGAGATCAATGAGGCCCTTCAAAGCCATGAACTGAACAAACTCCACGATGGCCTTCCTCTAGAATGGGCTTATACCTTTCCATTATTTTGGGTTATAAATGACATTAATGTCACCCCCAAAAAATAATGGATGGTGGTCGAGATTGAAGGTATTTTGTTCACTCCATAGAGATTCCCTTTGAAGATGGTCATAGCTTCCAAATACAAAAGTCCTAAGGAAGGAGGTGTCATTGTGGGACACCTTGGTTGTGATGAATTGATTGCAATCTTGAACAGTTTCAAAAGCATATTTATTATGCCAAAATACCCATTTGTGTCTGTTATAGGGGTTAGAGTGTAGAAATCCATGCAACTTAATCATCCAGGAGAATTCTATGACTATTATAGTATTTTTTGTGTTATTTGACAATAACAAAAATGAAATTATGCTTTTTTATTTCTATGGTGAGGATGTCTAATTTATCATGGGTACTAAGACCATGAAAATTACATATGAAGATAATAATGATGGGTAGGATAGGTCTTTGGAATTGGATCTAGAGATAGTCACCTTATTGAAGAGGGAAAATGGTCTCTCAATGAGGTCCCTTGATTTTGAACATGTTCATAATCCCTTCTGGTTGGTAAGCTTCAAATGGGTGGGAGATGAGGATCCAAAGGGGCAGGGGAATGATGGGTAATGAAACTTGGGGGCTGGTGAGGGATTTCTCGCAGGATAAATAAGTATTTGGAGCTACATGGTAGGCTCAAAGCCATGTGAGATAGAACAAACATTGCTAGGAAGGGTCCTGGCCACTACAGAGAAGTAGTCAGTAACCTCAACGAGGGAGAAGGACAGAGATGGAGGTAAGGGTGGAAAGGCTAGAAATATTGGTGGTTTGGGCATCATGCCATACAAGTGAACTTCCAGACAAAGTCACTTAGATCGCATGAAGAAAAGAAGGGGGAACCCCTCAAAAAAAATATGGTTCAAGCATTGGATGACCTTGAAATGCATCAGAACCGGGTGGTGTTGTCCTTAAAGAAAACTCTTATCCTTCATTCCTTAATTTGTGGTGACATGGTGTTGGATCTAAGGGAATATATGATACCTAGGATGAATCTAGTGAAACTTGAATCCAAGTGTGATGGACCTTAAATTATTCATAAACTTCACTGTGATAGTGTAAACTCATTGATCTCCATTCTTGATGAGCATATAAACCTTTCCACTAATACTAGGTTTCTCAAGAGATATTTGACATGAATAATCCATCCCTTTTAAAAAAATCAACCCATGTCAAACATTCCCCAATGATTCCACATTTTTATTTACATTAAAAAACTATACTAATAGAAAATCCTAAAATAATAGAGTAATGATAGATGAAAAAATAAATATTCCATAGCCACATATGTTCAAATAGAATGTGAAATTATAAAATATACCCCATAAAACACCACTAAATTAAAATTTCAAACAAAAAAGGCTATTGAATAATGCCTCAAATCATGATGATACAGGTGCCTTGATACATGCACTCTGATGCGCCTGATCAACATCATCATCAACAACTTCATTAACAAGATAACAAACTATAATTCATCAACATTGGAACCTCATCACCCATTTCCAACCCAACATAACCTAATAATATAATTAAATAAAAGAATATATATTCTATAATTCAAACCACACCTTCTCATAAAGGTGACTGTTGGAAGAATTTATATAACATATCCATCCATACCACTGTCAAATTGAATGGTTTCTAGGATCTAGAATAAAATAATACCAAATCACCATAAAACCCACCATAGTCATTAGAAAAAAGGTGATACCTTAGGAGTAATAGAAATATATTGTATGATCACCCCCAAGAACCCCATGACAATATGTATGAGGAACACTCATGAATCTACGATGAAGCAGATTCATCACCACCAGAGGAAATGAAACCTATGAATGAAATAATTCAACATAAAATCCACTAGAACACCTTTGATGAGCAAGCCTCACATCCCAAAACTCCAATTAACTATATTTTAATAGTGTGATATGATTTATAGAATAATAGTTCTAGATCCATTAGAAGAAGTTGGACCATACTCGAGCTTCGACATGGGGCATTACCTTAGAGACAAACATGATGAAGAAAATGATGAATCATGTAACCTGCAACCATCACAATCTCAAATATCCATTAAATCTATAATGAAAAATAAACATATGGTTATGTGTGATGGGAGAGGAGAACAATATTAAAAAATGATTTTGATGACATGACTTAAAGGGAGGTCCGGCATGGCAAAGCACATCGGGTGGTGGAGGTCCGGCAACGAAGCCGGAGGGCGTTGCGGGCAGCGGAGGTCCAGAAAAGCGAAGCTCGAGGGAGGCGGAGGTACAACAAAGATAAGCTCATAGGGTGGAGGAGGTCTGGCAATAGGAAGCACGCTGGTGGAGGAGGTCCCGCAACGCGAACTTAGTGGGCAGTGGAGAAGTGTCCCAGGGTTCCAGTACCGTGAGAGCTTTAGGTCGCAATAAAACGAAGGCACTGTGCGACCGACTTAATAAAAAAATGTACTATGGTTTTATCAGCACTAAAAAAGCACTGATAAAGACTAACTTTATAGGTGATAAAATTTTAGCACTGATAAATGAATCCTTTATCAGTACTTTTTTTAGCGCTGATAATGGTCCTCTTTATCAGCGCTAAAAAAGCGCTGATAAATCCATCATGTATCAGCGCTAACATTTTATCATTGTTACAGGGATTCTTTATCAGTGCTTTTATAGAGATGATAAAGGGTGTTTTTATGATCACTTGTTTAGAGCTGATACAAGGTCTCTTTATCAGTGGTTTTGCTTAACGCTGATATAAGGTGGTTCTTCCCTAGACCATTTTTTTAGTAGTGGCTTCAGTTACATATCTCTTACCCAACATGGCAGAATCATTTATAACTAGTGTAATGAGTCTTGTATAGGCATCATTCAGCTTCAATCAGTGTTGGTGAGGTTTTCCCTATTCTCCCCCAATGATGAACCATTATCATATACCAAAAATCATGTCACAATCACAACAATGGAGGCGTTCTTATCCAATATAAATCATTGAAATGTGATGATATCCAAACAATGTGAATCCTTTGATGCCAAATAGTTCCAAAAAATTTAAAATTTCACCACCCTATCATGGATTCAATTATTATTGGAATTAGTGATAGACTCTTTGAACCGGCATCGAAGAAGGATTCATGTTTTTCTGCTATCGATGTCTATTCCAGATCTAGACATGTTTTCTTCATTTTAGTTTTTTCTCCTATGAGGTTCTTGGTTATGTGGTGGTACTAGTTCTTTGTTCTATTTATCACCTTCTGGTTGATTTATATTCCTTTTGGATACACATTTCAGTTTCTTTATTTTACTATATGACGCTTTTTATTTTTCTTCCAATCACCTCTGTGATTCACATTTTAGTTTCTATAGTTTCATCATTAATTGAATTTTAGATGATGATGTGCCATTTTCATCTCCCTCACATTGGCGTGTTTTTGTTTGAGTTAGTTTTTTCCTATAGTTGTCAGCTTTTGATTTATTTTTTAAGGAATGTTTGATTTGTTATGGTCTTCTTCGAAGTGGATCATGATTTCTAGTTTCAGTTTTCCTGGTGTTCTTGTTGGTGTCGAGATTGAGGGTGTTTCATCCTCCCAATTAATAATGCCATCAAAAAATCTCAAGGCCTTCCAGCCATATGATTTGTTGAAGAAACCATACATACTCTCTAGTGAAAAACCTATAGATGAGTATTCAGAGAATGTGAAATCACCAGACCAGAGCTAATCATATTTGGATGAATTATAGTGTATGGAAATTTCCATTAGTACCAGGCATAAGAATATCGATATAAGACATCTAGCTAGAATTTCATGGAAAGGTTCATAGCTGATGTCAAGAAATTAACACTAGGTGTAGTTTTATGTAGTTATAGTATGGAGCGAATTCATCTAATATCTTTATTTCATGGATCGTCTCTCTTTAGGGTTCCCCCAAAACTTTTAAGAGGTGGATTATAAAAAATGAATAAAAATAAATATCCTTAAGGTCATTCATTCCTAATAGAAAATGAATGTATAATCTAAATAATATAGATAAAAAAATAATCATTAATAAAATGAGGTAAATTTTATAGAATGATATCAGGTCTTGTCTCTAGAAAAAAAAGGAATATAAAAACATATAAGCTTGCACACACACACATATATATATATATATGTATATCAAATAACCAATGAGAACAAATGACTATATTCAGATAGATTCATAATAAATAACATAGCCCTATGCTTCCCCACTCCCATGCTAAAAATTTTAATTCATTTACAACTGGAATATTTCTCTTATCATAACCTACATCCGTGATGTCAATTCGGTTTCTAATTAGTGGACTAAACTGAATTTCAGATATAATATGTAGGACACCACCATTGGTGTCCACACAAATCCATCCATTGAATGGGAATTTCATAGTGTGATGGTATAATACTCAATAGTAATATAATATGAATAAATTAACAACCATGTCAGTCCTAGATCCTCATGTGATGCCAGGACAACCATACCTACTAATGACCAAGCCAAAAATACCTTTTTATCCCTTCTCTAAGATATATATATATATATATATGAATATGTAACAAAATTATATGTAAATATATACATACATAGGTATAGAACAATGGAATTGTTCCCAAGTGTTCATAGAGAAAGTCGATCTGTCATGTCTCTTAGATATCCAAACATAGAATCATAATGAATATAATATTAATAATGTATTTTAGGTGAGACCAAGGAATCTATGACCCTTATAGTTAATAAAAATCATTGTAATAACTCATGTAGTATAAATATATGGGTATAAGTGTAATAAAAGTGGAACACCCAAATAATTACACTATAAAAGAGTCGAACTGAGTCCATATATTTCATAAATAGTAATTCTTTGCTAAACATGAATAGGCCCTATGGGGTTAATCCATTGTAGTGGGTGTCGAAATATGTGATTTTGTTCCAAGAAGTTTAATGAAGGAATTTTAATATCATGATGATAAATGAGTGTATCATCCTAAAAATGTTATGGAATTCATGTAACAAGATAATGAACATATTATGTGGTGGGAATCTCAAATAAAAAATTATCTCAATTAATCGGGGTGGCTTCCATTGAGATATCAAGGAATTACATCAGTTATCCAAAGATATATGAAGTTTAGGAAATTATAAAACCATAAGAATATCTTTAATAATGTCCCCAGTTATGTGAATATGAATTGTAACATTGGCCATGTAATTGTCATGAATATTTACTACTTCAATTTAATATGTATCATTACATATCATTTAATGATGACATAGTTTATGATTCATAATAACCGACAAAATGTATTTTTAATTGATATGAAAAATTGGAAAGTTGAAAATCACTAAAATTTAATACTTCCATTTAATTCCTGGTATTACATATAATTTTATGACTACAATGTTTAGGGATTAATGTGTAATATTTTTTATGTGAAACTCAATCAAATTCACCATGTCCATTTATAAATTTAAATAATGATTCGATATGCTATTTTAGTGTGTTAGTTGTGATGCAATACTATAATTTTTCCATTTTAATTAATAATATATGTTTTTAAGGTCAAACTAAACAATCATATGGTTTTTTTTGTTATAATGAAATATAGGTTAAATAGAAACATTATCGGAATTCCCAAGGGGTAGTCCACAATGATTTTGATGACCTATGATGCCATTAGGAATCTAAATTAATAAAAAAGGATCCAAAATAGAGAATCCAAATAAAAGTAGATTAATTAAGGGGGATAGCATGTTGAAAAAAGAGTGTGGCCCAATGACAAAAAATATAAACAAAAACATTTTGATGGAAAATTTATAGACCACTTACCTTATTTAGGTACCGATACCCTTTTCTAGAATCAATCATTTGATTTATCTAAATTATTTGAAAATATAGAAATAAAAAACACCATGATGATAGGGAATATGTTCTCTCAATAGAAATAGAATTGAATAATTTGAGATAATTTATGTGGAGAAATATATTAAATATATTATATTTTTTATACTACATGATAGATGACACTCTAATTAGAGTATATACAGAGGAGTTATAACCAATCCTAGGATAGGCCATGGGAAGAGATTCAACATAGGAGAGGGCCCTACTATGTGTGTAATGGAAGGAAATAAGGATGGGTATATAATAGGGATGAGATAGAAAACATAAATTTGAATAATTTAAAAGAGGGACACGGTCTTTCGATATGATTTTCCAAACCCTGGTCAAATCATGTGTCTCATACTATCCATGTATGGGACCATCACATAGATCAGGCATACTAGATGTCAAACTGTGCACACCACAGGTTCTAGACACTGTCTAGGTGACACAACACTATACAAGCTAGTCATATGTTAAAAAAATGTAAATCCCATGAAAACCCACTTTATCCTACTATAAAAAACACATAGATATATTAAACTATGCGGTCTTAGGGGAATGATCTTGGAAATATGTTTTCCTATTATGTTTCATTCAAAGTATATACTTTTAGGATCCAAAAAACCATAGTTAATCACCATTACTTTTTTGAGCATTTGGAAAATTTATAAACACAAACCAAGGAATTTAAAACATACATTTAAATTTTCATACATCATATAAAATACTAGGTTGTCATAGCCTACCCGTCATAGGAAAACTTGTCATTGAGTTTCCCTAATTAGGGTGGATGATTATCTACAAAAAATTGTTGTGGAAACTGAGCATGTATGTTAGCCACCCTCTCCCAATTATCATCATAAACAGTACAGTTCTTCCAATGATCCAATAACATATAGACTGACCATTCTTGGAGTGATTTTGTGCTCCATTCTATAATGAAAAAAGGATTCTCCTAAATTGATGAATTTATTTCTCACCCAATCCCATTAGGATGAAATATATGATATTGTTGTGAGTTATACTATAATATCAATGAAACATGGAAGAGATAAATACTAGTCCAATACCACTAAGGTAATTGAAATCAATCAGTTACCATCCATAATCATTACAGAACCTCAAAATGTCAATTAAAATGTGAATAAATCTTCTCTTTTTTTTCAATACATCGATGGAATTGTATAACTAATATATGAATCAGTAGAAAATAACCGAACATGAACTCTATACGATTTTCATAAAATTAAGAACATGACATATACCTGGTTTGAGACATACCTATACACTTACTAATTAGATGAATCTTCTATAATGCATCCAGAACACGATGAGGTCCAAGTAGAGTTCCCTCCCTATGCACTGACAAGCAAAAAGGTAAGCATCATGGCCAACCATATATAGAATTATAAAGATCCATTTATATGATTACCTAAAAAGTTTTATTATAGGTGAAATAAACAAGAGGTATATGTTTCAGTCATGAACATAAAAAATGAATCAATCTAGAATAATGTCCTCTAATGTGTATATCATCATAAACAACATTATTTCCTTATGGGGTAGTATGATGTACTCAAAATTACATGTGTACCAAATTCACTCGGTAACCCATTCTAGAGATGATAAGTAAAATGAGAAACTATATTTGAAAAATCAATTTGTGGAACTCCAAGAACTCCTATAATCACACATACAAAAAAGACTATAGATTTCATCAATTGAAATGCCCCCCATGATAAGATAATTTTAAGAGACGTTCATAAGACTATCGATGATCTCTAATTTCATATCACTTCCATGAGGGGATGTTAGTATGAAATTCAAAAATTAAAAGGTGACATCATGTCATTTCCATTAGAAATTGTTAAATAGTTGTAGAATCCCAACATGTATCTCGTGTTCAACCATTATTTACTCATGGGTTGAATACCTTGTTTGAGAGATAGATATATCTTTTCTCATACCCAACCACCAATACCGACAACCAAGATAATGATACTTCATTATAATCCCAATGTGTATATCCAAAGAATAAGTATAATATTATTATATTAATTCCTCATTAATGCCTACAGAATCTGATATGAATCCATAGATTTTAAAGACCCCATCCACGTCAATTATCCATCTTCAAATATGATCCTCTTATGAAACACTCTCCCAAAGGGAAAGGCACATGGAATCTGATAGTTTCCTCACTTTGCCTTTGTATCGAAGTGAATAGGTCACTACTAAATCTATAAGGGTGGGTTATCAATGATGCTCATATACCTTTACATGATATTCATTGAACAGATCCATTAACAACTACTCATTATTGTCATCTTTAACTGCCTATGTATGATTCATTCAGATCAAATAATCTTATAGAGAATATCCCTTCAACTACATATAAGAATGTTTAATTTGAAATGACTATAGTTATTCAAACAAAAACATCTTTATGATATATAAGTTATGTAACATAATTATATATATAATTATTTTTGTGATCCGAATACACTAAAAAATTAACTATAAGGAAATAATTCCAATAATAACACAATGTTCTTACTATAATAAATACCTCATGAAAATTCATTTGGTAATTAATCCCCTACGAACTCAACCGAAGTGACCTATTTGAAATTATTTCAGCATCCCATATCCTAAATTATCATAATCCAATGCATTATGAATCATAATAAACTATATAGATTCGACCAAGCTCTATAAGAATTGGTATTAGGGTTGAATTCACTCTCCATTTATGTAACACCTGAGATTTTTATGAGTAATATTTTGTTTTTATATCATCAAAGGAATCTTTCACTACACACTTGCTTGGCTTACTTTACATGCAATCACGACCTTCCTCGATAGCTTGCGTTGTACGCAATACCGAGTTTCACTAAACAACGATATGCTATTAAAATATTTTTAAAACTAGCCGTTATGAATAGTAATAACCACTTCTTGAAATTTTATAAATTTTATTTTTCAAAATGGACTTCATTTTTGGATTTGGAATATCGAAATTATCCTAGGGTGAAATTTTGGTATTTTTCTGAAAACTTTCAATTTTTGATGAATAGTGAAACCACTAAGTGGTAGGTTAAATAACTGAATTTTGCATAAAACTTAATTTTACCGCTTCTGTGAATGGAATTTCGAAAATCCGACAGACACGGTTAATATCAAGGACTAAAATGTGGTTCAATGAGATGAAAATAATTTTTGGTGAATAGTAACTTTTTATTTTTTTTACCACGGTTAATAGTAAATAGGGTAACTAAGGGTAAATATGATATTGCTATTACCCTAACACATGTACTAATTCTATTGGATAAGTGTAATTTGACCGAAAACAACCTTATGAATATAATATGACCATTTAGGCCCACTTGGATTAGATTAGGACATTTATTATTAATTTATTTAAAGAAGGGTTAAAAGAGTTAAAATCAAAGTTTAATAAGTAAATCATTTTTAATATGGGGTTATACATAAGATAAATTAGACTATAAATATTCATTAGAAATATAAAAAGCTTTCCTACATAATGGTATTTTATTTATAATTTTTAGACATAAATATTGTAATTTAATTATGACACAACGATGATGCAGTAATTATCTTATTTATGAAATATTGACATAATTGATGTTATAAACACCAAAATAAATGTAATTTGAGACTTTTTATGAATTAAACTAATTTTCTAGGATACTATGATATATTAATGTTGATTTAAGTAACTTGGTTCGAACATATAATTCTGTTATGACTTTCACAAAAATCATATATCAAATAGTGTCAAAATTGACACAAAATAGTTTTTAAATCAAATATTATATTATTAATTGTTATTTTATTCCTAAAAATCTAAGGTTCGGCCAAATGACTTAGATAAGGATATATATATTAATAATAAACAATTTGGGGTTCTTTTGGCATGTTATAGTAAGTATATTAACCATATAGTGGAAGAAAACAAAAAGACACGGTAAAAGTTAAATTATTTAACTTAGAGTTAAATCTAATTGATAAGGTTAAAATAATACCATAAACTTGTCTAAATCTTATTGGTTGATAGGATTTCGACCCTTACCCACTTTAGCTTCGAAATAAGACCCTTTGGAACCATTATAAACCGATTTTGACTTTAATATAAAATAATATTTTGTGATATTCCTAAGGTGCCCCTCTCCTCCCTTATAAAAGGGCACCTCCTCCCCCTCCTCCTCACACCAATTTGAGCCCTCAAGCTCGGCCAACCCCTGCCATTTTCTCCTCTCCACTTTCCTAGAAAAATCCTAGAGGTCCTGGTCTTCTTCAAAGACCAATATTAGTTCCCTAAGTGGAGTATTCAAAGAAGCGTTCCAAAGAAGAGGTAATATCCATTACCGATCTTTTCAATTTCTTTCTTCTTCAACTTCTTCTTCTTTAGTTGTTTCATGATAAAGTAATAACATCAGTATTACTTACATACTGATATGTTATTATAAATATGAAACAACCCTAATTCACCTTCTATCCATCCTACGGAAAAATGAAATCACCGCGCGTGCGTACGTACGGAATACCGTCTCCACGCCGTGGTGTAATCTATTTTTCCACCATCACTTTACAAGGATGGGTATAATGGTGTAATGAGTAACTATTTATGATTATTATAAAGTAATATTGATACTGAAATAATATATATATACTCCAATACAGTTCCACGATCATAGGAACGATATCATCACTCGTGTGTACGTACGGAATACCGTCTCCACGATGTGATGCGACTCGTTCTACATGATCATCATTACATAGTAATTATATAAATGAATTGAATGAATAAATATGATATATGTTACACTAATAACATTATGGATATAAGGTATCTATAACCTTAAAAGAAGAATAAGAATTTATTCGGCAAAACACGCATAAGAACAAAAGGCAATAAAGACCCGAGTAACAAGTAACAATGAAATATTACTAACAATAAGCTAAGAATATGACCATATATGATATCATATCAATATGTATGATTCTGGAATAATTCAACAACATTATTTAAACCATTATACAGGAGCTTCGGATACGTACAAAGCAAATCGGACCTATGGTAAGGGAAATATCACAATCTCATTTTTATCTGAGATTGTTTATACGTTGGTATTTACTAGGGTGTATTTTATCATCCACATCTATGTTTCCTCAATATGTAATGTTATTTCCATCCACCTAAAATTGTTTAAATCCAATTTTACCCTTTGGTGAGTTTTTAGTAAAAGATATGAAAGGAATCTTTTGTCATTTTTCATACGAGGTACTTTTTGACTTTTTCGACCAAAGTACGAAGAATTTTTTTTTTACATATACGGCAAGAATGGATTTTTTTTGGTTTTATTTTCATGAAGCTTCCTCCAAAAGATTTCATGACTATTTTCAATAAAATCTCTTTCTTGTAAAATTGCATGACGTTTTGTAAAAAGAAATTGATTTTGAAGAAGAAAGGATATTTCCCTCAAGAATTCATTTCAAGTGTTTTATCAAAATTATTTTCCATCTAAGATAATAAAGGGTTCTGTTTTTATCTCTATTATTACATTGATTTGGTTATGTTGTGATGGAATTATTTTTATGAATTCCTTTATCTTATATGAATTGTTTTATGATGTCATGTTTCTTAAGAATCCCATTTTTATTACATGGGTTATGCGATGATGTATGATTTATGATTATGTGGCACACATAAAAAAGGATTCATTATAAGATGGGTGGGACCTATATCTCCCTCCAATGCATTGGGTAAAGATTTCATATCTCATGAGATAGACAGGGCTGGAACGGTAGGTTATATCGGTTCAGTGAAACAGGACTGAAACGAGGGTTACTCGATTCAGAAAGGGACTTTGTCCACTAAGATAGTCTTGGAAATGAGTCTTGAATAACAAGAAATGATTCTCTATGATTATGTGTGAATTCCACAAAGTTTCATGTTTTCAGTTATGATTATTGTGATTACATTTCACTGCCATGATTTACCCCATGTTATGAAATTATGATCTCTTTTGCAGGTTAAGATTTCCAAAATTATGTACTTATGTATATGATGTGATTGATATTTCTTTTGTTTACCCTTACTGAGCATTTGAGCTCACCCTTTTATGTTTTCTTTTCCCCAGGATATAAAGAAAGGTTTTAGTTATAAAAAAAAGAAGATCTTTATGGGAGATTTTGAAGATCTTTCACCACGATTAGAAGATTATATTCCGAGTTTCCAAAGACACTAAACTATTACGATCCTTGTGTGTGTGTTTTTTTGTTATGTACTAAGTATTCCACAAATGTAATGTAATGTCCATGTACGTTAAGCTTCGGGTCTCTACAGTTGGTATCAGAGGAAAGGTATAGTCAACCTTTGGAAACTAGGATGTGAAAGCCTTAGTAAGAACCCTAAGGATAAGTCTAAGCATAGAACACAATCTTAGTGTTTTAGAAATGGACATGAATAACCTAGGATAAGACCTTAAGCATGAAAATTTTATTCTTGAATTATGTGGTTTCCTATTATAATTAGTGTTGCTCACACTATTCTTCTTGGTTTTAGTCAATGGCTGGAACCCAAAGGAACCGTGTTAATGCGGAATGCGATGGGCAATGCAATGATTGTCCCCCTGAGCAATCAAACTATATGGGAGCTAGAATGCAAAATCTTGTAGCCATGCTCACACAACTTTCTCAAGCTATGAATCATGCAGGACTTCCAAACGAGCAAAGGAGGGAGCAACATTCTGTTGAATCCTTCATGAGGCAGCGTCCACCTTCTTTTAGCGGGTCTACTGATCCATTAGTTGCTGAGCAATGGATTAGTACTACTGAAAAGATATTTTCAGTTCTTCAATGTTCTGAACATGATAAAGTCATCCTATCAGTGTATCGTTTGGAAGGAGATGCTGATCAATGGTGGAATCTTATTAAGAATACGAGGCAAAGGGATGAAATTGAGTCTATGGAATGGGACGAGTTCAAGAACTTATTTTTCAATAAGTACTTCCCTCGTATTCTCCGAACAAAGATGGAGAAAGAGTTTCTTGAACTGAAGCAAAGGGATGATGAATCTGTTGGTACCTATGAAGAAAATTTTACAAGACTTGCAAGGTACGCTTTTGGTATTATTATCCAACCTGAGAGTAAGATCGATCGATTCTTTAGTGGCTTAAAACCAAGTCTTCGAAGGGCGTTAGCCATAAGGGACTTCAATAGCTATGAGGAAATCGTTCGATGTGCTCTCAAAGTTGAGATGGAGATTGGAGTAACCCATCAGTCACATGGGTTTGATAAGAAGAGGAAGATGGAATTCAAAGGAAAATCTAAAGAGCAAACTGAAAAGAAGATGAGCTTTCCCTTATGCTCAAAGTGTGGAAAGAAACATGGAGGGAGTTGTCTTAAAGGGACAAGTAAATGTTTCAAATGTGGAAAGGAAGGTCATCGGGCATTTGAATGCCGCGATAATGGGAAGAAGATGTCTAATGATGCAAAAAAAGGAAGGGATACACAGAATGAACCTACTACACTTCAATGTTTCAAGTGCAAGGAGATGGGGCATTATGCCAATCAATGCCCAAATCCAAGGGTTGATGATGATGGTCGACATCAACAAAATCTTAAGGCTAAAGACAAAGGAAAGTCACATGCAATTTCTATCAGCAATGTGGAGTATGATAACGAAGTGGTGAAAGGTACACTTACCATCCACTCTAAAGTAGCAATTGTTTTATTTGATTCTGGATCCACCCACTCTTTTATTTCTAAAGAATTTTCTAAGGGTATCACCGTACTACCTCAACAATTAGATGTTGAGTTAGCTGTGACAACACCTAATGGCACAACAGTCGCATCAAAAGTTTATAATTCTTCTCCGATCGAAGTTTGTGGGAAAGTGCTTCCTGCAAATCGTGTGATCCCTCCTTTAGTGGAATTTGATGTGATTCTTGGCATGGATTGGCTTTCTCTACATGGAGCTCATATCAATTGACAAATAAGGGAAGTCACATTTCATATTCCAGATCAATCTACGATCGTATATCAATGCAAGGATGAACATAACCTTCCAGTGGAAATTTCTTCCATCTTATGGGTATTGATTCCACTAAATGAAAGTTATTTATCTCAAATGGTTGGTGAGAAACTCACGATTAAGAATATGCCCATTGTATGGGAGTTTGATGATGTCTTTCCGGAGGAATTACCAGGTCTTCCACCAAATCGTGAAGTTGAGTTTTCAATAGAACTCGTACCGGGCGCTTTGCCAATTTCAAAGACACCTTATAGAATGGCCCCAATTGAGTTGCAGGAATTGAAGAATCAACTCCAAGAGAATCTTGATAAGGGATTCATACGCCCTAGTGCGTCACCTTGGGGAGCACCTGTTCTATTTGTTAAGAAGAGAGATGGATCAATGAGACTCTGCATTGATTATCGAGAACTTAACAGGATCACTATCAAGAACAAGTATCCTCTCCCACGCATTGATGACTTATTTGACCAACTACGCGGAGCTCAATACTTTTCCAAGATTGATCTTCGTTCAGGATATCATCAATTAAGGGTCAAAAGGGAGGATATACCAAAGACGGCTTTCCGTACAAGGAATGGACACTATGAATTTATAGTGAAGCCATTTGGTCTTACTAATGGCCCTGCTATCTTCATGGATCTAATGAATAGAGTCTTTAGAGACTATCTTGATCAATTTGTGGTAGTCTTTATAGACGATATTCTTGTCTATTCAAAGAGCAAGGAAGAGCATGAAGATCACTTGAGAATTATATTGAAGACCCTGAGAAAGGAGAAGCTTTATGCCAAATTTACCAAGTGTGAATTTTGGCTTCAAAAAGTTGCATTTTTGGGTCACATAATCTCAAAAGAGGGGATATCTGTGGATCCAGCAAAAACAGAGGTTATCGAAAGATGGTCAAGACCAACAACAGTAACTAAGATCCGAAGTTTTCTTGGTTTTTCTGGATATTATCGACGTTTTGTAAAGGATTTTTCACGATTATCTAATCCACTCACCAAGTTGACCCGGAAAGGAGTTAATTTTGTCTGGACGGAAGAATGTGAAGAGAATTTCAAGGAGTTGAAAAGAAGGTTATCCAGTGCACCTGTGCTCACACTGCCTTGTAGTGGAGAAAGGTTTGTGATCTACAGTGATGCATCCAAGAAGGGATTGGGGTGTGTTCTTATGAAAAATGATATGGTGATAGCGTATGCCTCACAACAGTTGAAAATCCATGAGAAAAATTACCCAACACATGATTTGGAGATGGCTGCGGTAATCTTTGCATTAAAGATTTGGAGGAATTACCTTTATGGTGAAAGGTTTGATATTTATACTGATCATAAAAGTTTAAAGTATATTTTCACACAAGAGGAGTTGAATATGCGTCAAAGAATATGGTTGGAGCTGATTAAGGATTACGACTGTTCAATCCATTACCACCCTGGGATAGCAAACAAGGTGGCAGATGCATTAAGTCGACAAGACCATGCTAGTTTATCCATGATGAGGATCAAAAAAGATCCAATATTTATGGATTTACAAATGATGGATCTTGGAATTATAATGGAAGGGGAAAAATCTTATCTTTCTAAAATGAATTTTCAACCATCTATACATGCGAAGATTAAGGAGGCACAGAAAGAAGATGTCGAGTTACAAAAGAAGGTGAGAAATGTTCCTGAATTCAACCTTGATTGTGATGGGATAATAAAGTTCAGGAATCGGGTTTGTGTTCCTCCCATCCCTGAATTAAAGAAGGAGCTGCTGGATGAGGCTCGTAGTTCTTCATTCTCTATTCATCTTGGAAGCACGAAGATGTATAGGGACCTGAAAGAGTACTTCTGGTGGGATGGCATGAAAAGAGATGTTGCTGAATATGTCTCTCGATGCTTGGTTTGTCAACAAGTTAAAGCTGAGAGACAGAAGTCTAAGGGGATGTTACAACCATTACCCATACCCGAATGGAAATGGGAAAACATCACTATGGACTTTGTCACAGGACTTCCTAAAACATCCAAAGGCAATAATGCTATTTGGGTCATAGTTGATCGTCTTACAAAGTCTGTACACTTCATTGCTATTAGAGAGGATTTCTCTCTAGATCATCTTTCCAGGATATATGTAAAGGAAGTGGTAAGATTGCATGGAGTACCACTTTCTATTATATCTGGTCGGGATCCGAGATTTTCCTCGATGTTCTGGCGAAGTCTTCAGCATACTCTGGATACAGAGTTGAGTTTCAGCACTGCTTATCATCCCCAGACAGACGGTCAGTTTGAGAGAACAATTCAAACCCTAGAAGATATGTTGAGAGCTTGCTCTATGGATTTCAAAGGAGGTTGGGATCAACACCTACCTTTGGTGGAATTTTCTTATAATAATAGCTTTCACTCCAGTATTCAGATGGCTCCTTATGAAGCTCTCTATGGAAAGAAATGCAGGACTCCAACTTGTTGGGATGAAGTTGGGGAAAGAAAGCTATTAGGACCTGATCTCGTTGATGAAATGGCATAAAAGGTTAGATCTATTCAACAACACATAAGAGAAGCACAGAGTCGATAGAAAAGTTATGTCGACAACCGAAGAAAAGACCTAGAGTTTGAAGTGGGTGATAAAGTGTTCTTGCGAATATCTCCCTGGAAGAGGGTTATGAGATTTGGAAAGAAGGGGAAGTTGAGCCCTAGATATATCGGTCCTTTCGAAATACTGGATCGTGTTGGGAAGTTAACTTACCGATTGGCGCTTCCACCGAATCTCTCTCAAGTTCACGATGTGTTCCATGTATCTCTCCTGAGAAAGTACATACCTGATCCTTCACATGTACTCAGCTCAGAAGTTATACCGCTGGAGCAAGATCTTTCTTATGAAGAACAGCCGATAAGGATTCTGGATCGTAGCGAAAAAGTCCTACGAAACAAGACCACTCGATTGGTGAAAGTTTTATGGAGGAACCACCAACTTGAAGAAGCTACATGGGAGCTTGAGGATATGATGAGGGAGAAGTATCCTCATCTATTTGTTACAAAGTGATGAATTTCGAGGGCGAAATTCCTTTTAAGGGGGGTAGAATGTAACACCTGAGATTTTTATGAGTAATATTTTGTTTTTATATCATCAAAGGAATCTTTCACTACACACTTTCTTGGATTACTTTACACGCAATCACGACCTTCCTTGATAGCTTGCGTCGTACGCAATACCGAGTTTCACTAAACAACGATATGCTATTAAAATATTATTAAAACTAGCCGTTATGAATAGTAATAACCACTTTTTGAAATTTTATAAATTTTATTTTTCAAAATGGACTTCATTTTTGGATTTGGAATATCGAAATTTGCCTAGGGTGAAATTTTGGTATTTTTCTGAAAACTTTCAATTTTTGATTAATAGTGAAACCACTAAGTGGTAGGTTAAATAACTGAATTTTGCATAAAACTTAATTTTACCGCTTCTGTGAATGGAATTTCGAAAATCCGACAGACACGGTTAATATCAAGGACTAAAATGTGGTTCAATGAGATGAAAATAATTTTTGGTGAATAGTAACTTTTTACTTTTTTTTACCACGGTTAATAGTAAATAGGGTAACTAAGGGTAAATATGATATTGCTATTACCCTAACACATGTCATAATTCTATTGGATAAGTGTAATTCGACCAAAAACAACCTTATGAATATAATATGACCATTTAGGCCCACTTGGGTTAGATTAGGACATTTATTATTAATTTATTTAAAGAAGGGTTAAAAGAGTTAAAATCAAAGTTTAATAAGTGAATCATTTTTAATATGGGGTTATACATAAGATAAATTCGACTATAAATATTCATTAGAAAGCTAAAAATATTTCCTACATAATGGTATTTTATTTATAATTTTTAGACATAAATATTGTAATTTAATTATGACACAACGATGATGCAGTAATTATCTTATTTATGAAATATTGACATAATTGATGCTATAAACACCGAAATAAATGTAATTTGCGACTTTTTATGAATTCAAATAATTTTCTAGGTTACTATGATATATTAATATTGATTTAATCAAATTGTTTCAAACATATAATTCTGTTATGACTTTCACAAAAATCTTATATCAAATAGTGTCAAAATTGACACAAAATAGTTTTTAAATAAAATATTATATTATTAATTGTTATTTTATTCCTAAAAATCTAAGGTTCGGCCAAATGACTTAGATAAGGATATATATATTAATAATAAACAATTTGGGGTTCGTTTGGCATGTTATAGTAAGTATATTAACCATATAGTGAAAGAAAAAAAAAAGACACGGTAAAAGTTAAATTATTTAACTTAGAGTTAAATCTAATTGATAAGGTTAAAATAATACCCTAAACTTGTCTAAATCTTATTGGTTGATATTATTTCGACCCTTCCCCACTTTAGCTTCGAAATAAGACCCTTTGGAACCATTATAAACCGATTTTGACTTTAATATAAAATAATATTTTGAGATATTCCTAAGGTGCCCCTCTCCTCCCTTATAAAAGGGCACCTCCTCCCCCTCCTCCTCACAACAATTTGAGAACTCAAACTCGGCCAACCCCTGCCATTTTCTCCTCTCCACTTCCCTAGAATAATCCTAGAGGTCCTGGTCTTCTTTAAAGACCAATATTAGTTCCCTAAGTGGAGTATTTAAAGAAGCGTTCCAAAGAAGAGGTAATATCCATTACCGATCTTTTCAATTTCTTTCTTCTTCAACTTCTTCTTATTTAGTTGTTTCATGATAAAGTAATAACATCAGTATTACTTACATACTGATATGTTATTATAAATATGAAACAACCCTAATTCACCTTCTATCCATCCTATGGAAAAATGAAATCACCGCGCGTGCGTACGTACGGAATACCATCTCCACGCCGTGGTGTAATCTATTTTTCCACCATCACTTTACAAGGATGGGTATAATGGTGTAATGAGTAACTATTTATGATTATTATAAAGTAATATTGATACTGAAATAATATATATATACTCCAATACAGTTCCACGATCATAGGAATGATATCATCACTCGTGCGTACGTACGGAATACCGTCTCCACGATGTGATGCGACTCGTTCTACATGATCATCATTACATAGTAATTATATAAATGAATTGAATGAATAAATATGATATATTTTACACTATTACAATGTTGGATATAAGGTATCTATAACCTTAAAATAAGAATAAGAATTTATTCGGCAAAACACGCATAAGAACAAAAGGCAATAAAGACCCGAGTAACAAGTAACAATGAAATATTACTAACAAGAAGCTAAGAATATGACCATATATGATATCATAAAAATATGTATGATTCTGGAATAAGTCAATAACATTATTTAAACCATTATACAGGAGCTTCGGACACGTAAAAAGCAAATCGGACCTAAGGTAAGGGAAATATCACAATCTCATTTTTATCTGAGATTGTTTATACGTTGGTATTTACTGGGGTGTATTTTATCATCCACATCTATGTTTCCTCAATATGAAATGTTATTTCCATCCAACTACAATTGTTTAAATCCAATTTTACCCTTTGGTGAGTTTTTAGTAAAAGATATGAAAGGAATCTTTTGTCGTTTTTCATACGAGGTACTTTTTGACTTTTTCGACAAAAGTACCAAGAATGTTTTTTTAACTTATACGGCAAGAATGGATTTTTTATGGTTTTATTTTCATGAAGCTTACTCCAAAAGATTTCATGACTATTTTCAATAAAATATCTTTCTTTTAAAATTGCATGATGTTTTGTGAAAAGAAATTGATTTTGAAGAAGAAAGGATATTTCCCTCAAGAATTCATTTCAAGTGTTTTATCAAAATTATTTTCCATCTAAGATAATAAAGGGTTCTGTTTTTATCTCTATTATTACATTGATTTGGTTATGTTGTGATGGAATTATTTTTATGAATTCCTCTATCTTATATGAATTGTTTTATGATGTCATGTTGTTTAAGAATCCCATTTTTATTACATGGGTTATGCGATGATGTATGATTTATGATTATGTGGCACACATAAGAAAGGATTCATTATAAGATGGGTGGGACCTATATCTCCCTCCAATGCATTGGGTAAAGATTTCATATCTCATGAGATAGACAGGGCTGGAACGGTAGGTTATACCGGTTCAGTGAAACAGGACTGAAACAAGGGTTACTCGATTTAGAAAGGGACTTTGTCCACTAAGATAGTCTTGGCAATGAGTCTTGACTAACAAGAAATGATTCTCTATGATTATGTGTGAATGCCACAAAGTTTCATGTTTTAAGTTATGATTATTGTGATTACATTTCACTGCCATGATTTACCCCATGTTATGAAATTATGATCTCTTTTGCAGGTTAAGAATTCTAAAATTATGTGCTTATGTATATGATGTGATTGATATTTCTTTTGTTTACCCTTACTGAGCATTTGAGCTCACCCTTTTATGTTTTCTTTTCCCCAGGATATAAAGAAAGGTTTTAGGTAAAAAAAAGAAGATCTTTATGGGAGATTTTGAAGATCTTTCACCACGATTAGAAGATTATATTCCGAGTTTCCAAAGACACTAAACTATTACGATCCTTGTGTGTGTGTTTTTTTGTTATGTACTAAGTATTCCGCAAATGTAATGTAATGTCCATGTATGTTAAGCTTCGGGTCTCTACAATTTATGCTCTTAAATTGATGCCTCATAGTTTTATAGACATGTGAATTTCACTACCTTATTAGTAGAAATTTTTATAGGTTCTACATGGAATGAAATAATTAGTATCCATTATATATGTTGAATCGATACTAGAGTTGTTCCTTGCACTAGATCGATAGAGAAACCACCCTCTCTTTTAGGATGTAATACAAAAAAATAATATGGAAGAACCCCTTGAAATGATCTAATAAAGGAGTAAAATTATCTTAACACATTCCATGATCTTCTATATACTGTCTACGAATTTGGGATATCATTCCACCAATCCCACAATTCTATACTCCATCCTGACAATACTAGAAAACTGAATCACCTTTTAATGATAATTATTTACCTCATGTGATCAATGAGATACCCAAAAAGAATAGTAGTCCACCTAACAGTGATACGGGGCCTTATTTTCCATGCCATGAATTACGTCATGTACTATCTTCTTGTGGATGAAGTGTCCATATAAGAAATTATAGCTACCTTCCATGAGGGAGATTTCCTTTCACTATTTTACAACCACCAATTGAGTTCCAAAATTAGTAATAAGAGGAATCATGCAATAGAAATATAGAATATAAATATGAATGATTTCAATAGTATCCTTAAAGACAAAATAATGTCATTTTCTATATCAAAAAAGGTATGATAATATATTAGAGGCTATTTAGTTTTTACCTCTCCATATAGTTGGTCTTACACCCATCTCCTTGGGTATATGATGCACTAATGAAATATGGAATGATCCATGGCCATTTACCATGACATGTATATCCAGAGGAGGTATACTTTGATAAAGCATCAAATCCTTTATTTGGGATCCTCATCCATGTCATAATCTTCATCATTTATTACATGTTGTAGTCTAGATTCCATCTTATCATGGAGTTACCTTCCTTTATGTTGATGGTAAGAAGATGCAGATCCTTTCCCACAATGAATATATGGTATGGATTTATATATTCTCTTAAGATACCCCAATCTACTATAATATCATAAGTAAAATGGGTCATAATATCACTAGGATTTTCAACAATAATTCCAATGCCATTGAAGAAATAGAGCTGAGCAACCTAAACTGGTACTCTGGCTTCTATTTTTCTATCAATAATCCTCCAGATGATGTTTCCCACCACTGCTTAAATACTACCCTAATATAGAAGTAGAACATTATTTCTTCTAATTCATGCTTCTCTTAATCTTCTCTTAGTGAAAATGGATTGGATTAAAATTCTTGAGATTAAATTAAAATGAAAAAAATTTATCTATGACCACATGATATATAATCCCATCCTCATAAATCATATAGCTAGAAAAATCATTCGCATCAAATCACGGTGAAAAATAGTAAATATGAATAAACAAATGTTAATATTCTATATTTGAGATGGATCCATAATCTAGATGCATGAAATCCCATGTTATATTATCTCTCAGTATTTTTAGAGATAAATGTTCATATATAGAATTGTGGAAATATCCCAAGACCATGTCTTGATGAGGGTCTTCATAAGAAATAACATCCCATAAATTCTTACAGGTCCCTGAACCATATATGTATCAAGCTCAACCTTACCCTCTAGTCATATATCCATGTTTTAAAATAATAAAACTTGAACACTATACATGTCTTATAGTCAAGTGGGGATCCTTCCATAAAAATTTGCGTAAATTATTCTACAAAAACTCTCATGATAGATATGCCTTGGAAAAAGAAAATCTATGAAGCTCTCTAATCATTCTGTATAAACTAAAAAAAACCCTTATGAACATTTTATTGGTTCACATGTCTAGTATAATTGTAGGTTCCATATGAAGTTACTGTATGTTAATATTGTTACTCTAAGCCCACCACCTCAAAATAATCTTCATCACCACCTTCTTGACAAGCAACCTGATGAACATGTGTTGGCATAAATAAATAAATTATAAACACATTCCACATATATTATATGAAAATTATAACATCATATATATAATAATAACATAGTTTAAATACTTTATATAGAGAAATCAAACACCTCTATTATCATTTAAATCCAAATGTAGAAATCATATAAGACCACGATGAATAACTATTGATACTAACTAAATCACACCAATATGGTTTGGTATGGGTCATGTTACCTATTTTATATCATGGTTTAGGTATATAAAATTTAAATTTAAATTTATAGAGTAAATAACCCCATATCTTTAAATTGAAAAACCTATTTAAAATATCCATTTCAATTTTAATTTATAACACAATAGTTCCAAATAGTGCATTATATATATCATTATGTTTATATATATCTCCCAAATTATTATTACATTTTTTTATCATTGCATTGTTACAAATAACTATAATTTATAAATTAAAAGAGTAACTACATATAACTGCAATATATCTTTTAATATGGTTCAATTAGATGGATCATTATCCCTAATTTATAAATGCACAAACACTCTTAAAATTACAATTGGAATACATATAGCTGAAACCAAGTAAAATTTCATCTCATGAAACCAATGGTTCAATGATTAAATAGAATATAATTATATAATCATGGTTAGGCTATCACAATATTCAAGAAAACCAATTTAGGTTGATGCAGATACATTATTTATTCTATTTATTTATCCATTGAATAATTAATAGTTTAATTTAAAATATAACTATGAAGGCATAAGAAATATGAAACAACAACTCATACAATATGTAAATGAGGGAAGGAATAATGGATCACAAATATGTACTCATGTTCCATTAATGATGAGTGAGATACTTCCTTTTTATATTACTCGGTCAAGGGAAAAACAATATTTCACAATAATACGACAAACCACAATCCATGGATGTCACCTAATGGTTAATGTAATATATATGTAATAAGCATTTTCTAGGATATCATATCTAATCTAGATGAATTTTGATATTTTTCTCTTATGTGGTTTATCTAATCCCTAGAATCGTCTCATTACCATATTTTCATACATCTTAGTCTCCTAAATAATAACCGAAATAGTACGAAAAATTGAAATGAAATCTCTAATACCAATTTGAAATGTCCCAGACACATAAACTAAAATGAAATAGAAGCTGGTCAGTCACATGGATTAAATTGTTCATCTCCATACAGTAGATGATTCTGACTAGTAGTGAGGGTCCAAGGTGGTATGGTTGGGATAATAAACCCTCATGATGGGAGTAAAATAAATGTACCAAAGGATAAATTACAGATGTATAATACCCACTAATTATAGAAGATAAATATTTTAGTTGAAAGAAATAGTCGTCAATTGAAAAATTGAATAACATATATATATTGATATAATTACATGTTTCAAAACAGGAAGGATCATGGAATCTGGGTTGCCAGAACACATACATACCAGTTTATAAAAAAACTAATACACAAGAAAATAATCTCCAAATAGAAACGTGAGTGATATAATGGTCTTATGCTCCACCACTCTAGTTCTATAATCAACCAGGTATTGATATATTTGTTCTTTATCCTATCCTTACATTCCTTCATGAAGTCTATATAGGTACCAATCAGTTTCCAGAACAGGGTGTAGGATATAATAAGGGGGCCACACCAATAGTGTCTATACAAATCCATCTTGTGAATATAAATTCTATATTGTTAAGGAATAGTAACCATTTCGATATAAAAATAATAATTTAATATCCATTTCAGACTTGTATCCTAATGGGATGAGAGACTGACCATACATAGTTCAGATTATGCAGAAAATGTATTTGTATCCCTACCATCATGTATATAAATTCATATGTAAGACAATAATATGAACATATGTACCTTATATTTCATTGGCCCATGGCTTTGTGTCTAGGTGTCCCCATAGTATATCAATGATTTATAAGTCTAATATCTTTAATGATGCATAGAAAAGAAAATATACACCAATGATCCATGGATAGGCTTGGGAATCCATCACATTAAGGGAGTATCCAACTCATTATAATAACCATTGTAGTCTATCTATAATGGAATGAGTATAATTCAAGTGGAAGTACAAAGCAATTCCATTATAAAAGATTCTAAGTCTGCCCATGGAGCCCATCCACTATAATCCCATGCTAATCATGACTAGTCCCAATAGAGAGAAACCATGGAACCACCTATCTGCTACCATAATGATAAATCAATGTAATGTATACCAGCCATTCTAATATGTAGAAGATGAATGTTTGAATTGTCAGCAGAGTTATAAGGAATTCACATAATATGACAAGGATTTGATTTTGTCGTTGGTATCTCCCATGGTAATCATCAAAATGAATCGGGAGGAATCCATAGAGTGCTCAAGGAATTATCTCTAGAGTCCAAGGGAATATCATTTTTGAACACTCCTAAAAAGGAACATTTTCTATTATAAAGGCACCAAGTATGTTAATATGAAGTGTAATATTTTCCATGTAATAAAAAATCTAGTTTACTACTTAAATTTAAAACATGTCATTACCGTTGATTTATTGATGAAATTTTTTATGATCCTTAATAACATACACTATGCATATGAAACTGAAGTCTAACATTAGTCATGTGATATTCATTAAAATTTAATAGTTACATTTAATTCATGTAATTACCTTTATTTTGTTGAAAAAAATACGGGTGATTGGGTATCCTTAGTCATGAATGATTCATTCAATATCAATGAGTCCGCTTATAAATTTAATTATTAATTCAATAAGCTTAGTGAGTATGTTAGTCATGTTTCCCCAATATAATTTATCCATTTTTATTAATGATAACACATTATCAAAGTTGAACAAAACACAATAATGGTTTATTTGGTTATAAAAACAAATAGGTTAAATTGTAATATAACAGTCATACACAAGGGGTGGAACACATTGAGGATGGTGACTTACAATGTCATTAGGGATCTAAAAGAGTCATTAAGTTCATGAATAGGTAAAATATTCTAGACTGACTAATTTTAGGGGAAATACATGGTGACACAAGCATACAACATGACTAAAAATGTTATAAACATCATGAATATGAGGTTAATGTTATAATAAACAAATCATATTTCTATGAATAAACAATCATATTCTATTGGCCATTGACTTTTTGAATATTTAAATAAAACGACAAAATAGTCAAAGTCCCATAAAATATGGCATATGATATCACACTAAAATAGAACTAAATGAGTAAAAAATGGGGGAAATAGCCTAATTAGATATCTCCCAGTGGGAATCAAAAAAGTCATATTGTACTCGAATTAGAGTTCATATAGTGGAGTTATCACCATGACTATATTTGGTGACTAGAGGATCATAAATGTAATATAACAGAATGTTGGGTATAGTTATGAATGAAATAAATAATGATGGTTTCTTAAAAGGGTTGAGAGGAATACATTAATATACCAAATTTTAAAGAGGTGGATAGTCTAACTACATGGTTTCCCGAAATATACACCAACCATGTGACTGGAAATATTCTTGGATATGCCCCTTTGAAAGGTTCATGTGAATGTTTTTTCAATCCATTTTCAACCTATGTGATAATCATTGTCTAGGTGACACCAAATCTCATGGGATATGCCCATAGTTATACAAACCATTTTCACTCAGTGAACATGTTTTTCATCCCACTATAGCACCTGACAAGGTTTTTCCAAAACCTATATCTATAGGGGAACAATTTTTAAAACCATTTTCTTGTTTTCTTTTTCTCAAAAAATATGGAGTTATTAGCTCTGAAAAATCCTCTACAACTCTTGATTCTATCCTTATTCTATAGGGAACTTTTAAAAAAACCAAACAGTGAATTTATGTGAAGAGTTTAAAACAAATATTTTTTTATAAAAGTGAATTTCTATATAATCATAGTTTCAAAACACTGTATCGATTGATAACATGGTTATATCCCTCTAAAATAATTTTTTAGTTAAACATCTATAAAACCAAATGGTTTTATTTCTTTGAATTTTCCCCAAAATATTTTTTATATTTATTAAAATCCATATAGTGAAACCACAAAATATCTATTTAACACGTTGAACTTATGATCAACAATAAGCTCATTAATCCATGATGGTATGTATTACTCTTATTTTAATCTTACATGAAGATATATATTCATCCAATATTAACACAATACATAGATTTTTAATATTTATTATGACCAATATACCATTGGAATGAATACATATAGCACCTAATCACTGAATCATAAACAATAAATACATGAATCCAACCACTTTATTGATTTCCTCCATTATCTCCACTGCCTATTATCATATAAAACAACACCCATTATTTCACTAGATAGTCCATGATTTAGTAAGGTTGTTTGTTTTTATACATATATTGTGATAATTGATCTTGCATAATCATATCATTATTTTTCACCATTCATCATCTCATTGGGTTTGTAATAATCACCATATTTTCCATAACATTAAAACTTAAAAATATTCATTCAGGTCATAATATTTTTATTAAACCTAAAATATAGTGTAAACAATAGTTATCACTAATAAAAAACAAATATTCAGAAAAAATCATTTATTGGATGTCTAAATCATGAAACAATTTTATCAATAAAAAACATGTTAGGTTTAACCTAGGTCATCCATGAACATATTTTACTGAAATCTATCATTATGGATTATAAATAACATGTGAAATAACCAATTAATATATGATCGGAGATTCAAACAAGGCCTGTAATAAGGGAACACTCACTATGATCTGGAATGTTGGATGATATATACATGACCAACTCTTTTTTGGTAATTACTCATAGATGCATCTATTCCAAAACCATATCCACTTTTAGTATCTTTACATTGATATTTTTCTAGAAAAACCATACTCTTTTATAAAATATAACATATGACGTACTCATATTCATAGGATTAACCTAAGGTCTCTCAGTAATATATTTTTATTCTAGTTTCCAATGGTTATCTAAACCTATACTCTCATACCAACTATAATGACCTAGATTTTCCATATAGAATTTTTTACATCATTTTAGATTAATATTCAATATATCTAACAAATTAACACCTAAAGATTACAAAGGATTAGTGTATTTGGATACATTATGTGAAATATGATAATTTCATGAATGTTCCTCAATATCTCTTACAAAGATCATCTTCTTAGAGAAAAGAATCATAAAACCCATATTCATTACATAGTGAAAGGAAACATAAAAAATGATAATATAAAATTCTTAATAATCATTTGAAAACCATACCTTCCATATCATTGATCAAAAAATTTAGTCCAGGAAGAACGTTTTCATGGTGGTAAGTAATTAATATTTTAAAAATAAATGAACATAAAAAAAGAGTATAAAATTCTCATATAATTGTAGAAAAAATAACCATAAATTTTTTAATCATGTCTAAATAAATATATTATCTCATTATGTCATGGAAATGAAAATATGACCGCTTATAATCTTATAGAAATGAAACCTGGTCATCGCATAACCTTATGGTCATGGAAACAGTCTATTCATAACCTTATGGACATGAAAGAATTTCCAATCATAACACTATTGATAACAATGAAGGATCCCACATAACCATTTGGACATGAAATCAGTGCAACACATAATGTTCTCAACATCAAATCCAATTCACACATAGTATAACTAACTCATGAGTTATACATCATTATCCAATTCATAGAATGGATTTAATAGACATGGGCATCACATAATAATAATAATTTTATATAAATTCCACAACACATGTATATTAATCATAACTAACAGAAATTGAATTACTATCATAATAATTTAATCATTAAATTATATCATAACACATTTAAGATAAATAGGTTTCATACACCTCACATCATTGTAATCATAGAAATAAAAAATCGATATAAATAACAAGGATTCTACAATTGGATTATATCCCTAGTAAAACATAATAAACACCAATGGATGTTATCATCGATGAACAGAAAAACCATTAAAAATTCTTGAGTAAAATATCCATTCTATAATGAAAATACAATTTTAAAACTAAAATTTTATAAATAAAAAACAAGTTTTTTGAAAAATAATATTTAAAACATATAATTTAATATTTAAATAATTTCTTTTTCATGATGGTGGAAAATTACCTTTATCCTGTACATATTAAAAAACATTATCCATTTATATTTTTAGCAAAAAAGTCAAAATTACATCAACTAGAAAATGATTAGATGATTCATTTTAAACCATTTGGTTAATATTTAAACATTGATAAAAATGTATTTACATAGTGTTTGGGTAATATTTAAAACATTCTCTCACCTTTTTTAGAGAACATGATTATAAAAAGAAAAAATTTACAATATAAGAGAAGAATAAATCCAAATTTTTAAAAACACTATTTTGATCACATGAGTACTAAAAACATAAAAAATGAAAGAAACAATTTTATTCTAAAGATATAACAGGAATAGATGTAAATTTACGAGTTTCTTGAGTGATATACCATAATATTTCATAATCTAAAAATTTATCACATCTAATCTGGGTATACGTTGAGATTATAATATACACCCTTACCAATTAGGAAGCTTTTGAATCATAAGATTATTTTGAGAAAGAGCCTTATATAGAAATGTAAATCCAGATAAATTTTAGATGAATAATTATTAAATAAGTTCTTAGGAAATGTATACATGACATGAATATTACAAATTGTGTTTATGGCATGTGTCTCATAGAAATTAAAATTTAGAAGAACATCCCATACCCTAGGTCCAAATTCTTTCATAATTTTTTGAACCTCCTATATAAAAAATATGTATGTATAAAAAATATATCCAAGAAAAATAATCACATATATAAAATCAAATGTGATTTAATTTTACTATATTATCATCCATTTATTAAAAAAATTATTTGAATATGTATTCATGGTGAAAAATGTGTCGTTTTTCATGTGGGTTTTGGTTCAGTTGTTTTGGGGCTTGTACTTTTTTAATTGATACATTATATCCAGAATGTTAACAATGAAAAACTATCACATTTTATATCATAATTCACTCAGTTTCTCAAAATGATAATTAGTCCATTTTTGATCATATTCTATGTTAACATGATTACTTACCACAAAAAATTCTACCTATAGGAATGGTCAAAAACCATTAATATTTTAATAAAAACATTATCTATATAACATAGAAATAGTTTTATAAGGCCATGGATCATATTGAAATATATATTGGGAATATCTATATACATGATTGTAAAGGATATTTCCATGATTTTTAACATTATCAACATAATCAATAACCACCATTTTTACAATCCTAGCAACAACCCTCTTAGTCGTCCTCCAAGGAAATAGGCCTATTAAAATGATTTTAACCCATGTCTATATCGTCAATTTCTATAATGATGAATTGTGGCTATATCCTGATTATTCCATGGCTATAGATATAAAATAAAATGATACATTCCAAATACAAACTATTAACCTATTCTACATGAATACATGTTCTTAACCACTACTCTATAAGAAATTATTTGTTTATATATATATCAAACATGGAATTAGGTGTTAAACTATGGAAATTGTTTTTTACACCATATTCACATGGGATTTTCCCCCACTTTTACCTAGAGAATGTATAACCATGGTTTAAGGTAACCATGTCTATAGGTATGATCTACAGTCACAATTTTATAGAAATGTGGCTATTTAAAATAGATAATGAACTAAAATAATTGTTCTTGAAATTTCTATGGATATAGATCTTTCCCAACAAATTCCAATGTATTATATCCCAACACATACACATAAAACCTATAGTAATGATTTAAGAGAACTTTTGGCATACATATGATCTATAGACCCATCTCTATAAAACTATGGTCATAAAAATTGATAATGATATATAAAAATGGATTTATTATAGCCTTGTTTATAAGTGTGTAATATAGAAATAGTTTTTCAAAAAATTATGGCTATAGTTAAAATTTATAGTAGTGTTGGTTTTATCCATTGTCTAAAAAAATGGATTTTTTGTGGAAAAAAATAATAATGGTGAAAAATCCTGAAATATTATTTATTGGATACCAAATTCCTGAAACATTATTTCTAATCTAAAACTCTTTAAGATTAACCTAGCTCATCCAAAATCCATTATATTCAATTCCCGTAAAATTTTTCATAATGAATACTAAAATTTACCGTTGAATATCCCCTTGGAGTATCACACCATATGAAGAGTATGAAAGCACTAACCAAGCACAAAAATGATAGAGAATATATAAATTACAAATTTTTTGTGGTTAATAAATCTATATTTTTATATTCCAAAACCACAATCTCTTTTAGTATCCATACAGGGATGCATTACAAAAAAAACAAAATATTCTATATCTTAAAAAGAAATTGGATGTTATCTAATACATAGACTTATCCTGAAAGATTTAACTAAATTTATATTATCCTAATCTCCAATAATTGAGTAAAACTCACCTCTACTAGAAATTATTTAGGACCATACTTTTTATACATTGATCTTACATAATAATATATGGTTATTAATTATATTTTATAAATACACACATCATGGATATAAAAGTTTATTTTCATTGGAAACATGATACAAAAATATTTTGATTTAATGAAAGATATTTAACATCTCTCATAATGATATTCCCCTAAATTAATCTTTTAATACACAACCTACTAAAAAAATTTCTTATTAACACTAGAAAAAGAAACATAAGATAGTGTGAGGTCATACTCTCAGTAACAGTAAAGATGGAGATATCAAGGATCACATTATCATAACCTGATAATAAAGATATGATAACATGAACAAGTCATTTGAAAACAAAACACTATGTATTCTTGATCATAATATTGTGTTTGGGAATAAATCATGGATTCTCATATGACATGAATCATAATGGAATCAAAGAACATGAGCTCTATGAAATTAACATATGTATAATTTCACTTAATAAAAGGGTGAAAAAGTAGACATAGTCATAATCATTGAAATATTATTTTATAGATCCACATCAAGACATTTATAACATTTTAGGCCTAAGATAACCACCCATGTACTAACTTGAAAAAATAGTATACACTCCCATGTAACCTATATAAGGCTTTAGATAACACCCTGAAAACCCTTTGATGTCATAGAACATTAATATTCACCCAATGAATTGGATGACTATATAATTCTAAGCCCACCCATAATAAAATAATAAATTATTTCAAATCAATTATAGAAAAACATAAAAACATTCAAAATTGAAAACAAAATAATTTTCATCCCTATTTAATCACCAAAACCAAAAACCATCTACACAAATAATAAATATGGTATTGTTGGATAATATCCATATTAAATCCTATGTAACATATAATGATGTTGTTACGATTGAATAATTTCTTCTATAGATCATTCAGATATATCTTATGGAAAACACCCTTTTCATTTTAAAGTATCTTTTTATCATCTAAAAAATAATCAAATTTTAAAGAAGAAATTATCCTAAAAAAGAACCTTGAATACTTGTAAACAAAACATTAAATCATAAATCATCGATGATGATGGGAAAATTAGTTTATTTTTTGTATGTAAAAATGAGAAAGAAATCATATTTTCTGTAAAAAATCAATAATACCTTGTTTGGAAAAGGACAAGAATATTTATTTTATGTATTATAAAAATAATAATTTGAAAAAATAACCTTAAAAAATATTATTGGAAAAAATAAAAATAAAAAATTATTTTGTAAACATGGATATATAAAAATATATTTTCCACTAAAGAGATAAAAAATTTGTTTTTACTCAAAAAACAATCTTTTACTATCAGGTGTACATTTTGTGGGAAAATGCAAGTAAAACATTTATTATAAATAATTAACTAGATGAGAGTAAAATTTAATGTATGTGTTAATAATTTATGATATAATTTTGTAAAATTGATATCCAATAACAAATAACCCTGATGGAAATGATAAAGAAAACATAAATCCCTTATTTCTATAGTAGTTTTTGAATCATAAGCCCCACGAATGATTAACATAAGATGAAACATTAAATATGTTGAAAATAAGTATAATCATGATATAAATTTTAAAATTGGAAGTATAAAATCCACATAAACCTAAATAGGTTCATAACATCAAACATGTCTCAACAAAATAACATGGAGATTAAGAACCCATACCACTATATTAATATCTGAAAAAACATCAGTAAATAGAGAATCTTATTTTTTTTTTATCAAAATAAATTTTAATAAAATAATGATAAAAGACATTCCTGGTATGTATACACATCACACAAGGAAAAAATTATGAATAGTTTATATGACTCACAAAAATTTGTGTGAGATTTGAAATTCATTATTTTTGGGTGAAAGTTGTTTTTTTGTCATATAATTTCCACTTATAATATTTTAAAACCCAAATATTAATAACTTAGTATAAAAATCATTATTTTTGCGTGAAAGTTGTTTTTTTCAAGGGAATATTGGTTTAGTATATCAATTACTTCTAACTCAATCATGGTTCCATCATTTATAGAATTTTATTCATGAAATAAGAAAAATTATTATAGATTATATATATATATTCATTCATAAATTGTAGATATAGAAAAATGATTTTCATCTTTTATGGATACGGTAGTGTTCATGTATGCACGAATTCTATTTCTTACATTTCTATAGAATGAATGTTATGTAAATAAAAATTAAACATTTCCTAACAATAAAAATGTCATATATATAATATATATAAATTAAATTCGTCCTTATTACTATTCATGTAAAATGGAAGTGAAAAATGAATCACATTACTTTGTAGAGGTGGTAGTCAAGTATTTTGCTTAATATATGTGTAAGAACCCTATTTTAATTCTAGTATGGATCATTTAAATTATTTTTATTGACTTTTATGGACCTAATATGGATTCATAATTTGTTCATGGGGCTTTTTAAGGGATTATCAGCTTGTTTTGTGCTGAAAGCCCCATCCAGTGAAAAAATTCACTAAACTACATGGTCAGTATAAACTACACAATATAATCAACATTATTTAACCTACATTTTTAATCCATGAAGCTGGGTGATGGAGGGCCAACATTTTGGGTTAAAACATTCAAAATCATAATAATTCCAATTTGGGCAACAAAAATGGCAATGTTGGGTGCCTAGATAGTCCTAACATTACATCGAGGGTCCCATGCCCCTAAAAAAAGTTGGTAAATTTATATAGAATAGATTTTCCAGGTTGGTGCGTGGTTTCGCAAATCATACCACCTAATAGAATGGTTTCCCCCACTGTCGATGTTCCATTTTCACAGTTCGTGCATAGTTTGGTGAACCTTGTTTCCAATTAGTCCACACCTATTTTTCTTGGGTAAAATCATTAAAATGCAGTACTTTTTTTTTAATATCACCCACCAATAATTTCTCCTATACTTTTTAGAGGATTCTTGAGAGATCCCATTTTGAGCTCAAATAATAGGGTTTCATCATGTTCATTGATCTGAATTCTGATTCAATCATCCTTCATCTTGTTGTCTACACATCGATATGTAGTCTATTTTTCACGACCCGACCCAATGGGGCTCGATCCGCGACTCCCCAAGACCACCTCCAATAAGCCAGGGGTTGGCGTCCAGCGTTGAGTAGGCTATCACACACATGGGAGGCATTAGACCAAGGTACCTGTACACACACACCCATATACACCTCCATGTAACCGTGAAAAAATATATAAAAATGGAAAGTAAATGCTTTCATAAAACTATCCCACAACCAGAGTACAGTAGAAGTACAAAAGAGAAAAACAGGGCCCACAAAAAGAAAACTACCAAAGTGCATCCAACCTGCTTTGAAGAAGGGGTACACTACCACAAACACCTACCATAAATCTCTCTCCGCACCGCACTAGTAAACACCCTGGTCAGCCTCACTCACTCAGCTTCGCCTACTCCTGGTCCTCCTAGGACTCTGTTGAAAGGCCTGTGGTCAACACAAGACACAAACATTTGCGAGAAAATCCATTGTAGGGGTGAGTATAAACATATTCAGTAGGCACCCCAAAAACACAAAACAAAAGAGAGTAACTGAAAGGAAATAGTCCGCTCATCCCAGCCAGAGGGAACTCGTATGAGGGAGAAACTCTATCTAGTGACCATCCATGTCTAAACAGAACTAGTCATCTACGCTTAGGTGTATGAACATACACACTCCTTCAACAATTTAGATATACTCAGCTCACGCAAAAAGCCACCTGATGTACTGACCTCCTCAACAGCAACTGTCCAAAACCAAGAGAGCACACACCATGATCACTGTTATCCCAGATGACACTCTTCCGAGAGATATGCTCCTTAATATTTCTCACAAAACTCTCAGACGCTCACCTGAGAGATCACACTCATCAGATAGCATCACTGAGGACCCCTTTCTGAAACAGAAAAAAAACTAAACTCCTCGGATAGGGGATCAATCCTAGGGTCTGGTAGGGGACACCCGAACCCATATCGGTATACGATGATCTCACAGATAGGGGATCAATCCAAGGTTCCACTAGGGGATACCATAACCCGATCTGGGCCTTGTCGAAACCCAACACTCATATAGAGGATCATCACCACTGTAAAGGTGGTCACGAAAATACTGGAACCCTATCACGTACATCTCACGCTGTAGGGGATCGAACTAATGATTCTGCAACCCTACCGAAACCACAAGCTAATTAGGGGATCGTATACCCACAGATACCACAACCCTACTATACACCTCATGCTGAGTAGGGGATCGTATAACTGACATTGCCACAAACCCAATAAACATGACCCGCTATGTAGTTGATCATATTTCTGATGATGCTACAAACCCTACAGAGTTAACCTGATAGATAGGGGATCGCCGCCCGTGGATAAGCGGTCATAGTGATACCAAGAACCCGGTCTAGGGAAACGATGCAAGAGGATCCCGCTCCGGGCCCACTGGAGGGATGTCACTTCTCTAACATATTAAACATCCCTTCGAGAGGATCACAAGCATATACTAGGGTTGTGATGTCATGTGAACCCTCATGGGAATGAACCAAGGGAGTAACCTCAACCACTGCTGGTCCAAACATCACTAAACCGAGTAGCCTACAACAATGCCACACTGCGTAGCACCATGTCTGATACCAAAGCCACCACCACGATCCACGCAGAAAAACACGCACGATGGGCTCTTTACTTGCTCGAAAAGGACAACCGGTGAAAAATGAACTATTCACCATAGCTTGCCCATGTGGGCCCACAAAATGATCCTCGATCTCATCAAGCAGATCATACCATGGTTATCCCCTCAGAAAAACACACCGAATCGACTACACGTTCGTCTGAAACAGTCACCCAGTGAAAAAATGCACTATTCGCTGAAGCCAGCCTGGGTGGGTCCCATGAAAAGATCATGATACTCATCAAGCAGATCACACTAATGTGATCCCCTCCAAAAAACATGCAGGATATAATTCTCAAACGTTCTAAACGGACACCTGGCAGGAGAGTTGCGTTTCTCCAAAAACATCGAAAACCTGGCTTCTCGGGGCTCGCACACCTTTATCCGACCCAACATCCGGAAACCATCTCAAAAATTCCTTCATACCATCTGGATCTCAACGCCACTGATGGCACACCATTCAGACGATCCAGGTAGAAGTTACAATGGCCTGAAGTCATAAAATAATAAAATATTATTATTTTATACAATGATTCAATCTCCCAGTCCATGATCTTGAACCTTTAAACCCTCGAACCCACACTGAAGGGTTCACCTCGCCCCCAAGGTCGCGTCGCCACAGACGGAACGCGATTCGGACTCCTGGTTTGAGAACCGCAGGGGTTTAAAGAACCCCCGGATGGAAACAGGCAGGACCAGCCGGCCTGAACTGGCCCGCGGCTCAGTCGTGCTGACCGAACCATGTGGTCAGTCGCTGTCCGCGCAGAGACCCGCCGAAGGCGGGTCATTGCCTCCACCACGGGCGCACACCACGACCCCCTATCGCCCGCTCCGGAGACCTCCGCCCGGCCGGCCGGATGACCGGCCTCCTCCGCCTCCTCTTGTGCGGAATTCTGCTGCCAGGCTGCCACACCCCCACCGGCCCTTCACCAGACACCCGCAGAACACCGTCGCCTGAGTTGGAATCTGGCTTTGCCGTCCGGGATCTTCTTCGGATCACTAGAAATGATTTGGTGGTTGAAAATTCGATCAGGGGAGGTTTTAGGGAATCCCGAGATCGGATCTAAACATCCATGGTCTCCAAAAAACGGTCTGACAACACAATTGAACAAAAACAAGGTTTAAAGTGAGGAACGGGCAGAAAAATTAAACTGCCTACCAGCGGGCGGAACACAGATGCTTCTACCCTCGAATCGAGCTACACCGCCATCGATTCTGCCTTCGATCTATCATTGTTGCCTTGGAGAAGAAGTGGGAGATGGAGAAGAGGAGGATGTCCCTGTGTGTCTAGGTGAAGGAGGTGGGGAGAAGAAAGAGATATATATATTTTTTATATATCTCCAACTCCTAACACGCCTCCACCCAACTCCCGAAGCAGACAAAAGTAAGGTCGCCCTTAGGGTAAACATTTCATTCTAAATGCAACGACGGACTCTGATTTTCGATCTGAGACTACCTTCAGATGTTATTCAAGACGATTCTCGTAATTAAACATTCTAGTTAATTATGAAAACACCCCTGGTGGCACTTTCCACCGCAGGGTCGCACCCACATAGTTTACAGCTTTCCTAGGGTAATGGCATCTTCAGACACAACCGGGCCCTCAGATTTCCATTATGAACTACCGTTTAGGGGATATCACACCCCCGCTAGGAGCATAGAATAAAAATACTTAATATATTAATAAAATTTATTCCGGGCACACCGAGGCCCGGAATCGCACGCCATCTTCACACCTAGCTCTGGAATTATACATTGAAATATTCCAATGTCTAATAGAGTCATAACCCGAGTCGCTACATCCGCCCCCCTTAAAAAATTTCATCCCTAAAAAGACATAAGTACAAGTAATGAGATGGGACTCTCAACTAGGTCTCTGATGCTAGTGAGTTTTCCAACAAACACCCACTCCTGAACACATAAGTCAGAGGGACTTATCCACCACATCTCAACACTATCCGCTTTGGGCGGCACTGACTTTTCCGAAGAGTTTTAGTTGCGTCAAAAAAACGCCTCTCTGTTGGGGAAGGATCCCCCTTACTCACACATTCATAGAACATTGAACAACACCCACACAGGGTCTTACCAATGCCCTGAACAAAACATAGGCAAGAAACAAAAAGGAAGGGTCCCACTCAACAGTGTCTATCAAACTAATGAAAAAAGTAGAAAGGACCCACGATGTACCTCTATCTATCCTTGGATCCTCTGGGTCAACTGACTCTAGGGAATGCAACTGACCTCACCCTCATCCCCCAGCCCCCTGAGCTCGACGTGGACCTTCTGTGGGTAGGGGTGGTGGTAACTGATAACTCCTACCACCTCTTGCTGTTGCACCAGCTTCGTCGCCATGCCTGCCGCTTTGTGGACCTCCTTGCTCGAGACGTTGCCTCTGACAAGGCGATTCATCGACCAGCTCTCTCTCATCAGCACGACGGGTCGGAAAATCAATTTCATGATATCCCCAACCATAAGAAGCATAACAACTCCTCTTCTGCGGCTGACCAAAACTAGCCTGCGAGGCCTGTGAGCCCTAAGCCTCAGATCCTCCATCCTAGGGTCGTCTCCTGAAATGTCGCCCATGTCCGGGCCCCTGAGTCTGTCGTCGGCTACTAGATGCCTATCCTACAGACGAGGTCTTGGCTCTCGCATGCTTAACACTAACAGGTGGGATCTGCTCGGCCAGAAAGCTATCCACCACCAAAGCTCACCCAACACTCCAGCATAGGTGGGAAATCACAATGAAACCACACCTGCCCTGATGTCTCTACATAGGCCCTGCTCGAAGGTCTGAGCCTTAAATATTGGGTCTCAAACCATATATAGGGTGTAGCGAGACAGGTCCACAAACCTCGCTGAATACTCCGACGCATTCATGCCCTCATGCTGAAGATGCAGAAGCTCTTGAATCTGCACTGACCTCTGCGTTACGGGATAGATTTCTTCCCTGAAGAGCTGCTCAAAATCTTCCCATGGGAGTGTCTCCTCATCATGGGACTGTATCACCAAACTCCACCATAGCTCAGTCGAACCATGAAGAAGGCTCGCCTCTAGGACCAACATCTGATCTGGAGGTGCCCCCACTAGGCGGAAAACTCGGGTGACTGCTTCGAGCTAGTCGTTAGCTGCCTAAGGTTCGAGATCACCCCGAAACCTCAGAGGTCGCTGCGTCTGGAACTCGTGTAGACCACTCAGCCTACGTGCAACCTCATCCTGCACTGCTGGCATAACCAGCAGCTCGACAGGTGGTGGCTCAACTGGCTGACCACCTGGAGGTCCAGACTCTGAACATGTTCACTGACCCACAACCTCTACACAGGGCAGATCATCACCACAATCTTGCTGTAGAATCCTTGATGGCTTTCATCGTGGAGGAATCCTGAAATACATTCCTGGCGCACAATAGTCAAAGAGTATATCTGGAGATCTAACTCAATAATGAAAAGGAAAACTCAAAAAACCCAGTCCAATATGACACATGTACAATTATGTCCTTGAGACTAGTGTATGAATGTCCTGAGTTGAAAGGTAGGTTATCAGAGTCCTAGTGTATGGATACACCATCCGCCGCACCAACACTGGATTCTATTGCTTGAAATTTGAGCTCGACACATCATAACAATTTAGGTATTCAACCCAAACCAAAGTCACAGCTAGACCAGCTACTCTCTAAGATCCCAAAAGGTGGAACCTCCTTTGACACCACTCTGTCACGACCCGACCAAATGGGGATCGATCCGCGACTCCCCAAGCCCACCTCCAATAGGCCAGGGGATGGCATCCAGTGCCGAGTAGGCAATCACACACATGGTAGGAATTAGCCCAAGGTACCTGTACCCACGCACCCACATACACCTCCATGCCGTAGTGCAGAGATATATAGAACTGAAAAGTAAATGCATGCATACAACTATCCTACAACGAGAGTACAACAGAAGTACAAATGGAAAAAACATGTCCCACCCAAAGAAAACTACAAAAGTGTGTCCAACCTTCTCTGAAGAAGGGGAATGCTGCCACAAACACCCGCCGGAAAGCTCCCTCAGCACCACACTGGTAAACACCCCTCTCATCCTCACTCACTCAGCTCCGCCTGCTTTGGGTCCTCCTGGCACTCCATCAAAAGTCATACGGTCTGCAAAAGACCCCAACATATGTGGGAAAAGCTCATGCAGGGGTGAGTATAAACATACTCAGTAGGAACCCCAAAAAACCCAAAAAAAAGAGAGAAACTAAAAGGAAACAGTCTGCTCATCCTAGCTAGAGGGAACCCAGACGAGACAGAAACTCCATCCCGTGACCATCTTCATGTAATCACACCTAGTTAGCTCAGCTCAGGTGTATTCCCATACACACGCTATGAATAATCTATATATACTCATCTCATGCAACAAGCCACCTGAGGTACCGACCTTGTCGCCAGGAACTATCCACAACCAGGAGAGCACACTCCACGATCACTGTCATCCCAAAAGGCACTCGTCTGAGAGATACACAACATAAGATTTCTCAAAAACCTCTCAGATGTGCACCCAAGAGATCATGCTCGTCTGATAGCGTCACTGAGGACCCCTCGCTGAAACAGAAAAAACAGCAGACTCCTTGGATATAGGATCTCTCCTAGGGTCCTCTAGGGAATACCAAAACCCATACCGATATACGAAGATCTCACAGATAGTGGATCACTCCTAGGATATTATGGGGGATACCACAACCCGATCTGGAACTCATAGAAACACAATAGTCAGATAGAGGATCGTCGCCTGTGTAAAGGGGGTCATGACACTACCGAAACCCTATCTAGTACATCTCACTCTGTAGGGGATCGAACTGACGATGCCACTACCCTACCGAAACCACACGCTATGTAGGGGATCGTATACCAAACGATACTGCAACCCTACTATACACCTCATGCTGAGTAGGGGATTACATACTCGATGATGCCACAACCCTACTAAACACGACCCACTATATAGGGGATCATATTCTCGATGATTCCACAAACCCTACGGTGTTAACCTCCTAGATAGGGGATCTCCACCCATGGATATGTGGTCCCAACGATACCAAGAACACGATCTAGGGAAATGATGCTAGAGGATCCCGCTCCGGGCCCACCGAAGGGATGCCACAAGTCTAACAGATTAAACATCCCATCAAGAGGATTACAAGCCTATACTAAAGTTGTCATGCTGTGAAAACCCTTGTGGGAATGAACCAAGGGAGTACCCTCAACCACTACTCCTCCAAATGTCGCTAACCCGAGCGGCCTGAAACAGCACCACACCGCATAGCACCATGGACGATACCGAGGCCACCATCGCAATCCACGTGAAAAAGCACACATGATAGGCTCTTTACTCGCCCAAAATGGACAACTGGTAAAAAATTCACTATTAAATGTAGCTAGCCTAGGTGGGGCCCACACCACGATCCCGATACTCGTCAAGCGGATCACACTGATGCGATCCCCTCAAAAAAACATGCATGATCAACTGCTCAAACGTCTCAAATGGACACCCGACGGGAGAGTTGTGTTTCTCCGAAAACGTCGAAAACCTGGACTCATGGGGCCCACACACCATTCATAGCCACAACACCTAGAAAATATTTCAAAAAGTCCGTCGTACCATCAGGGCCTCAACACCACTGATGATAAGTCATTCGGACTCTCTCGGAAGATGTTACAACGGCCTAAAGTCATAAAATAACAAAATATAATTATTTTTTAAGATGTTTCTATCTCCCGAGCAACGATCCCGAACCTTTAAACCCGGGAACTCGCACTGGAGGGTTTGCCTCATCCCCAAGGTCGTGTCGTCATAGACAACACGTGATCTGGACTATTGGTTTGCAAACGGCGGGGGATTAAAGAACCACCCGATGGAAAATGGTCAGACCGGCCCGTCCCGGCCGGGCCTTAACCGGCTCGCAGCTCAGCCGCACCGACCGACCCATGTGGTCAGTCACTGTCTGCGTGGAGACCCACCCATGGTGGGTCTTTGCCTCCTCTGGGGTCCTAAGCCACGACCCCCTGTCGCCGGCTCTAGAAACCTCCGCCTAGCCGGCCGGATTGTTGGCCTCCTCTGTCGCCAACTGCACGGCATTCCACCGCAAGGCCACTACACCTCCACTAGCCATTCGCTGGACCACCGCAAACTGCTACCTCTTGCGCCGAAATCCGTCCTTGCCGGCAGGGATCATCCGTGAACCACTGGAAACGATACGGTGGTCGAAAATTCAATCTGGAGAGGGTTTCGGGAACCCTGAGTCCGGATCTAAATATCCACGTTCTCCAAACAATGATCTGATGGCACAATTGAACAAAAACAAGGTTTAAAGCGAGGAATAGACTGAAAACGTAAACTACCTACCTGCGGGCGGAACACAGATGCTTCTACGCTCGAATCAAGCTCCGCTACCGTCGATTCCGCCTTCGATCCGCCATTTCCACCTCAAGGGAGAAGAGGAGGATGGAGAGGAGGAGTTTTTCGCTACGCATCCAAGTGAAGAAGGAGGGTGGGGGGAGAAGAAAGAGATATGTAGATTTTCTAAATATCTCTGACTCCCGAAGCGCCTTTGCCCGACGCCCAAAACAGAGCAAAGAGAGGTCTCCCTTAGGGTAAACGTGTCGTTTTGAACACAACGACGGACATTGATTTTCAAATCGAGCCTTCATTCAGAAGTTATTCAAGCCAACGCTCATAATTAAACTTTCTACTTAATTACGAAAACGACCCTGGTGGCGCTTTCCACCGCAGGCACGTGCCCAGAGAGTTTACACCTTTCCTAGGGTAAACGGCACGTTCTGGATGCAACCGTGCCCTCATATTCCCATTCATGAGATACCTTTTAGGGGATCTCACACCCTGCCACATGCATAGTATAAAAATACTTAATATTTTTATAAAATTTATTCTGGGCACACCGGGCCTCGAAATCGTACGCCGTCTTCATGCCTAGCTCTGGAATAATTCATAGAAATATTCCAATGTCTGGCAGAGCCGAAACCCAAGTCTCTACCCTATTCATCTAGATTATCTCATCCTTTGTCTTTCCCTCAATGATTCTATTTTAATGTCAAGTCATATTCCCTACATTTAGGTTGATGATCTTTTTTTTATCTTTCTATCTAGGAAAAACTAAAATTTCATCTGTAATAGGATAGTGTTATTGGTTCGAGGTAGGTGGTCTATGACTCATCCTCAAGTTTGTATTTTTTATAAACTACCATCATTATGAACATGTCAATATCATTGTTCATTTCTTATTCAATTAATATAACATTATTACAATTATCATGCTCATATTCTAGTGACCTTCCCATATATGATCAGTACAATAGTGAAGGTTGATACCAAAACACTTTCCACCCCATGTTGGGAGTTTCCTAAATTATACCATAGCGACCCAAGCGGGTTTACTTCTGACATCATTGAGGTGTGAGTCTAGACCAATCTCATGGTAAAATTTATTTAATTAAATTAAGTATGAATTAATAATAGATATCTTTTCTAGATTCTATTTTACCCCTCGAAGGTATCTGTTTGAATATAATAATCAAATTTCAACTATAAATTGAATTTATAATATATGTATCACATGTCCTAATTGAATGTAATTGAATGAGTTGTTTTTATTTACATATCACACCTTGATATTCATAATGGAAGTAATAAAAGTGAACCTAATTAATGAATATGTAATTAATTTACTAAATGGTTTCATTTACTTTCTATCATATCCAATTAGTATAAAAGTTAATGGGATGAACCAAATCAATAAATGAAAAGGTACGAGTGTTACATGTCTTTAATTAATTAATGAATTGGGTAAATGGTTCCAACTTCATATAGGCCTTATTCATCATTACCAGAGTGGTTAGACTTGATTCATCCTTGTATTTTCAACGGAATTCCATGAGCACTCATATGATTCAATTTTTATTCAAGGAGACAATCGCCAAGGGAGATACACACCATGGAATATGGTCTGTTTCCACTAGATGAGGCCCTACATGACACCATAGTATCCCATCACTATATTCTAGTTATTGGGATGTATTGGATATACTTTTTGGATCTAGCATGATTTATTCAGAAAAATGGAATTAGTGATTAACCATATTGGTCCAAGTTATTCATCGCTAGTTTTACCTTGGATGAGATCATTAGACTCTATTAGAGCTATTGTAGTGGAATGAATTGGCTAATTCTCCTTGTATTACCCTCAAACCCCTTATATCTAGGAAATATGTTAATATAGTGTTGTCTGGACCCCATAGGATAATGATTCCTTGTTGATTACCTTGGATACTTCTCATTGTTATATTCATCAAGAATTCCTTAGTTATTTCCATGGATCATCTACTATTATTACCATTACTTTAGGATTCCAAGTTATGCATGGGATCCTTTATTAATATTCTTACGATACATTGTCATTGTTAATAAACATCCTTTGACATATCTATATAACTTAACACAAATCTATTAATTAAATGATTACATGTTCAAAGACCTTACAAGATAAGGTTAAAGAATGTATCAGGGTATTCCCAGTCACTTTATATTTCACATATTAGATGGTATGGATTCCACTTGTGGAAGGATGATTATATTTATCTCAAACCCTATCTATGATTCCATTTTTTTCAAATATTATTATATGTTTGAAAGCATTTATAAGGGAAAGATTCCAACATTTGACAATTTATATTTCATTCTATACTATTATGGCACATGGTAGAGGATGAATTGGCCAGTGCTTGAGTTGCTGGATTGTTTTTTTTTATGGTTTTTATTTTTTTATAACATGTATTAACAGTTATTTTGTATCCATTCTTTATAGATTTACATTTACATGAAATACAAAATAATCACTTTTTATATGATCGAATACTTTGATATTTATGTTTTATTCCACTGAGTTATTCATTAATATCATACATCTACTACACTAGGTAACTGGTCATGTTTTTTAGTGTATATTTTTTATACTTATTCATTGTTCTAAAACATCCACTATTTAACTAATATTCATGAAACTTTATGATCCACTATGACATGATGGAATAGTATTCACATGGACATCCCCTAGGAACTCGCATAGAGTTGAAAGTCTCTGGATTACAGGGAGGAATTCATGACATCATGTGGCCCACTAGCTCGGGGAATTAGTTTAGTGGATTTTGAGTTGGGAAGTCACTAGGTTGTATATGAGTAATGTTTTGGTTTAGGGACATTTCTGTTATGCTCCCTCATTTATTTTAATGGTTAACTAACTAAGTAAAACCATCGTATCTGACATGTTACATTCATAGACCAAAAATAAATGTGGATGAATAAAATTGAATGGATATATATTTTAGTGACAAGGTGAATGGACTCGTATTCACTAGGAATGAAGATAAATTTAATTTGACTATGCTAAATATAGTTTATAAAAACAAAATATTAAAAGTAAACAATGTCTTATAAAGAATTATGGTTTCCTATAAATAAAGTGGCTACGTATAGTTAACACTTCACTTACTATAACCCCAGTAAGTAAAACATTAATACTTACCGTTACCTAAAAATAAATGTAGTTATTTGGAAATGTATACCTCTGATAGTGATCCCTTATTCATAATAAATTATTCTTTTTGTGATTCTATATAGTATCAAATCATGATCATGGTAGTGTGCCTGTAATTTTCATAGTGATCCCACTACGATGACATCATATCGTGTACTAGGAAGGTTTCGACAACCATGCTATATAGACAGTCCACCCTATAGCGCTATCCTTACCAAAAATATTGAGAATTGAGGAAACTCCAATTACACCAGACAAAGAGACTATCTCATAACTTCATGAGGGTTTTATAAATACGATGTCGTCCATGCATGGTGTTCCATGACATTCACCTGTGATAAATGATTGCACACAAGATTTCCATATATAAAAACCTCAAATATTTTTAGAGGATGGTGTTTCTTAGTCATCAATGTCTTTGATAAAGTCCAGCCCATCTATATTAATGAATCTAGATATTCTTATGGAGATGAGATCTATGATTTATACATAAATTCACCATGACTCAACCAAGCGATGTTGGGAGGTGACTACCATGGCTGGTCTTCATAATGGCCTAGTCTGTACTGGCTTCCAATCTACCTTCTAGGATCACATCATTCCTTAGATGACGGGAGTTGAATGATCCAAAGTGTTCATTAATCTAGAGTAGAGTCATATGGTAGAAATGATCTATTCAATGTGTGTTATTGAGATATAGAACATTTCACAACTTCAAGTTGGTATTGAGTTTTCATGTGTGAGATTCATTGATGACGGGATTTCGTATTCCATCCATACATAAGTTACTGTCTTCGATATACAAATTTTTTTTGAGATTGTTAATCAGGATCTTATCACCGAGCACAACCTGAGGGAAGGAGATTGTTCTGGGAATATATATTTAGTTCCAAGGTGGGGTAGTATTTCTTCTGGTAGATAGGATCATTCCCATGAGGATTATCATTTGGGTAGTGATTGTTTGAGTAATTACACTAATAACGCCATTATATTCAATTTAGGTGGAATACACTATAATATGTAGACGTAGTGTGCTAGAGAGACTATGGATGACTATTCTTTCACCTGTATGGGGAATCATTGGGGATTCAATCAAACTGTTCTATTTTCTTCAAGTGGAAGATTATCCAAACCATGTCCAAAATCAGGGGTAGGATAATTAACGTTGCATTAGGTAGAGAGTTGAAGTACCATTGGAAGGACTGGTTGAGGAGGGGATCATGGCAACGGTAACCAGAATCATGAATATAAGTACCGGAATTGAATAACTACCCTTGGTAGTGTATCTACAACAATAATCTATAGATCAAGTATGTTTCATGATATACAGGTGATACCATAGGATTAAGGTGAAGGACCTTCTAAATTACCTTGTATTATTCTAGTAGCCTCTACTATTGTATCTACTTTAATATATAAGGAGCTTCACAAAATGTTATATTTTTATAGAATGTGTAACGTATCATGCTATAAATTTAGTATTACTCTGGGGTGATGACCCTAGACACACCGTTGAGAGTGAATTCATGTTGAATATGACAATGCAGGGACATCCACTTTATTTTAGGCTATTATCCCCTTATATGGGACATTTTTTTACTTGATATGATAAATATTGATGTCATTCATAGAAGGGATTGGCTAGTTCCATAACACATTTTTTGTTGGCTGCTTTTGTCATAGGGTGTCTTTTATATCATTAGAGTGTAAAGGAATTCGATAATTAGGGGGTGTTAGATGTCTTGATACTAGTGAAATAATATAGAATCATGGGATAGGTGGAGTGACTGCCCAAATGTCTTGTCACTTCATATAGTACAAATGGAATACATATGATTAACTTTCTTCCAGTAGAAGAATTTTTTAGGGATTTCTTTTTTGATGATGTTTTTTTCATACATCCTAAGAGAGAGGTAGATGTTGTGATCATTATTTTACTAATAGAAGATCTTATATTCACTCCTCCATGTATTATGTAACCTTTTAATCTCTATAATATAAATATTTATTAGGAATATATAGAGTCTATATGTTTTTCAAACCCAATTCTTCTTCCTTGAGAACACCCATGCCATTTTTCAGGATGTAGGATGGGACCCTTAATATATGAATTTTTACCAATGGTTAAACCAACATATGTATATGAAATGGTTTCTACTACATCAAATAGATGATCTTTTGACCTCTTCTGAGGTTCTTGGGAATTCTCAAAAATCGAACAGATATCGGGCTATCATCAGGTGTGAATCAGGCCATCAGAAAAACCTCATACAACTATTCTGAGAATGTACAGTCTGGATGAGTATCTCTTTATTCCTTTCAGACGTACTACTGCACCATCCATTTTCATGGATTTGATGAATAGGGTCCCCCCAATATAGATTCATTTTTTTTGGTATTTGTGGATAATATCATGGTGTATTCTCATACTCACAGTTACCATTCTATGAACGTTGAGATAATTAGGAATTACCTAAGATAGATTTTGTTTTATTCTAATATTTCTTTCTTCAACATAAATATTGAAAAAAATCACTTCATGGGTCACATTATTTCAGAAGTGTAGTATCATGTGTCCCATAGAAGCTAAGAATTTTTGTTTCCTCAGAGCCTCCCATGAATATTTTTCATATTTACAGTTTCATCATGATAGAATAATATTATAGGAATTTTACATTTGAATTATCATGTCTTTAAAATCTTATTAATATTATTATATATAATGGTGTTAAGTTCACGTTGTAAGAGGAGTGAATGAAATCACTTTAATCGATGAAATGGATGCTTACCTCGAAAGCTATTTTGATTCTTATAGATCATGAAAGAGGCCATATGGTTCTATGAGGAATCATAAGATGGACTAGGAGTTGTTTGAAATCATTAGGATAGACTCATTGATTATATATATATATATAGGTATCTAAGGCCCCATGCGAAAAATTACACGACCCATTGCATCATTCTAGTGGGAGTAGACCATGCCTTACATTCCCAGACACACTATTTGATGGGTGAGAAATTTTTGGTGTATACATAACTCATGATAGAAAAATATATATTTAAATATTATGAAATGAATCCAATATAGTGAATATTTTTATAAAATCTCCAATACATTGATTTTTATCATTCTAATATTCATAGAAAGGGAGATGGGGTAGAGGATGTACTTAGTCGAAAAAATCAGGTAGAAGCTATGTAGGATTCTAGTGATGAATGAAAATTGAGGGACATCTATTTTAATCTACATTTGGACTATCATGAGATTCACGATCAGTATTTTCTTTCATCCTCAACATTTATCAATTCCATTCTAGATAGGTTAATCATAATAAAGTTTTCAGATCCAAAGCGGTTGGTTATCGAGGAGAGTATTACTGGGGAGGACCCACCTCTTGATTGTTTTGGGAATGGATATGGAATCCTACATATACATGGAAATATTCGAGTTCTTATAGAAATGAGAGAAGATATGGGGTGAGAGTTACATACATCTATGTAAGAAATCCATTCTTGAATCTCCGGGATGTATCGAGAAATCTCACATAGGCATTGGTGGCATGAGATGAAATTTCAGATAGTAGGATTTATCATAACGTTTTCTACCTAACAGTAGGTGAAGGAAGAGCATCATATTCCTTTCAGTTTATTAAAATGAATTTCAGTCCCAAAAATAGGCATGGGTAGATGTTAATACTAAATTTTTAGTTGGATTACCATGGTCTCCTTGAGTTAGTGTCATAGTTTTGGTAGATATGGATCGACTTGGAAATGTATCTCATTTCATTCTTATCCGGGTAACATTCTCAGTTGATGAAATAGGATAACTATATGTCCTTGTTTATATAACTATATAGTGTACCTTGTACTATAATTTCAGATAGGGAAAATCAAATTACATCATTATTCTAGTAGCAGTTATCGAGATCTCAGGGTACATAGTTTCTTCTTAGCACAACATTTCACCCTTAGACTGATGGATAATCAGAACTGATGATACTGGTGTTAAAATATATTATTTGATCATTCATACTTGATTATGATGGTTCGTATGAGATGTATATCATATAAGTTCCTAGTTAGGAAAATTGAATCAATAAGTGGGGGAGGGGTGAATCAATGATATCTTTTATTTTAGTTTTTATATAGAAAATGAAAAAACCATCACCTCCTATTAAATATTTCATTCCTTGATGTAAAAAAATAAAACACACATCCATAGGAAACACGTGTTTAAATGGATAACTATTCAATAAAAATAACTACATCCTCGGGTTGGTTTGGAAATAATCCAATACCTCTTAATCCACTTGAAAACATTTTTTTTCATAGAATACAATGAGTATTATATGACATTTATATCATGTATCTTGATCCATATAGGCCAACAGTGTGTGTGATACCTCTTGCCAAAATGATGTAATATAATGTTTTGGTAACAAAACATGTTACCTGTGCATCTTTAACTACATTTATAAATGTAATCATCTAAATATATTCTTCACATTATTACCATGAAGTTGGTATGATAATCTTGAACATTATAATAAATCATAGTCTAATTTCAGAAATTGATTTTTCCTAGTAAGATTGTTCAGTATGATAACATATCTCTACAAAATAAAATTGACAAAATTTCAAACACTTTTGCATTTAGTTGGAAAATAACAATATGATATTCATGTCCAATATGATCCCCAGCTAAATATGATAATCTTATACAATATGATAAATGACTGAATATGATAATCGTTCCCTAAACAATCATCTGATAATTATGATAATCCTTCCTTATTTGATCACTGACAGAATATGATATGGTGTTTAGCTAAATATTATAATTCTTTCCAATACGATGACCTACTAAATACATTAATTTTTTGAATGTGATGATCATCTGAATTCATTGTAATCTTGTCTCCTATAATTTATTTTCTGTCAGTAAGTGCTTATTCCAAAAAAAATATTCGGAAAAGACTTATTCTCTATAGATTTTCATTAGGTATCTACCTTCACTCTACCACACTTAACTAGTAATTCAGTCAGAAATGTATAATATAATTTTCACCTTTTATACTCTCCTATAATTTTTTTGGAGGGATTCATTGAAATATTCTTCTTTAATAAAAATCTAGAAATCTTCATGTTTCCATGAATTTTGGGTGCATCCTAACATCATCAATGATTCTCATCTATTATTGTTTCTTCTTGATCCATCTTGAATCCTCAAACAACATCAATTATCTTCTATCATTATTCACACACAAATCTACATTTCTTATTCTATATTCCAACTGGTGATGCAATTTCATTATTTTATCCCCAATACAATTTTTCTTTACAATTAGCATGATGAATCAGTATCAACTCTGATTTGATGGTTCTTGACCTAATTTAAAAAAAATGGAAAAAAATCAGGGTTATTCCATCTTTTATGAATACTATTCCCACCATATACATTCTTTAATAGTTTATATAATATTCATTTTTATCTAAATAATAACCATTTCCATTTGTTTCTCATATTTTCAAAAAATCTTCCAATCCTTTAAATTTAATGACCCCCGTTTGTTAAGAAATTCAACCATATCTTACATAGACTAACAAATCTCAAGTCCAATTTTAGCTCTGATTAAAATCATCCTTATTACAATGAATAAAATTTTATTTCATGGCTAATAAATTGTTGTCTGCATTGTTGATTGATCTTTATCATCAAATTTTGAATCAACTTCAACAGTTTATGTTCCATTACTTTCTGTCTTGATGACTATAATTCCTCATTTGGTGAATACAATGGTACACCGAATATGAAGGATCTGTGATAGGATATATGAAATTAGTAGTTTATTTCGTATCCTTTTTACAACCATACTTATGATCGGTAAACAAATTGGAATTCCTAAAACTCATTTAAATAACGTTGAGGTCGAAAAACATCAGATTCACCAACATTCTTCTTTGACAATCATTTTCATGTATAATGAATTACATCAGGTCATTGAATACATTATATTCTATATTTATAATTATCATTCCTACCAAATAAAATTATTTTATCTTTTCTATATATAATCAACAACTTTCATTCCAGCAGAGTTTAAATATAATTTACATCATTTTGATCAGATTGGATATGATTTCTAGCCCCATTTTTCTTCCAATTCAATACTCCATTAAATTTTAAACACTTATTTTATCCCCTTTAATTTATAAATATAGAATCTCATGTTTTATAAAATACTTATGATTTATGGAAACTCCATGATCTGTAAATAATCATCACATCTGTATAATAGTCATGCTAAACCTGACTCTTTTTCATTATGATATCTTATTATAGTATGGACCTAAGGTGAGTCTGATGGCCTTTTTCATCCATAAAAAACTTCTCAATATGATAAAATTTCTGAATAATTATATTTTTGATTTTCAACACTATCAAATTGAAGTGAATTCTCTTCTTCTTAAACTTACTTATATTACATATATTCATTTTCAATTAAAGACACCACCTGAATACGATCATCCCTATATACTTGGTCTGAAAAATACCCCTATTTGGATTTTTTTATCATCCAAGATTCATAAATCAAGGAACTTTTTTCCCATAACATATTGATTTATTATCATGAATACTAATCCTACATGGGATAACTCATTTTAGAAAACAAGAATAATTGAAATAAAAACCATACTGTCCAAAAGTAGAGGTCATAAAACCTATTTGACTTTTCTTTAAAACATTATCCATATCATCAAATTCCCTGGAATCATTTTTCTCCCTAAATCCAAACTAAAACCCAGTTAGTGTGGTTCACACATATATAATTTTGGATTCATAACATACCAACAACATCATCTATTTACAAGCTTCCATAAGGATTGATTTATGAAATCATTCTCCCCCTTGACAACAATAAACAATGGTATGATGAGAGAGGGGAAAAGACATACCTCATCATTGTTGATAAATTTATTGTTCTCCGATGTTCATCTTAAATTTGGAAAAGGATTCCCTCAGTAATGGTTTTGTGATAATGGCATTAACATGTTCTGATTCAAGAAAATAAACCATCATCAATTCCTTCTTATCCACATCCACTTTAATTAATTGATATTTGATATCAACATGTTTTGAAAAATAATATTGAGCAAGATTATTAGTGTGGTTGATTGTACAATGATTTTCATAGAATAATTACAAGGCTTAAATCACATTAACAAGTACGTCCTCTGCTGAAGTTATCAACCACATAAGTTGGGTAGTGGCTTGAGTAGAAATAACATACATACCTTCATCCATAATGATATTTACATAATTCTCTGTTTTTTATAATAACTAAGACAACTTATCACATGAAAGAATACAATATGAACAATTGATATTATATAATCAACATTTCCTTCCTAAGATTCATATTAATACCGAAAAAAATAAATATTTTTTTATCTCTCGAACTAGATTATAATATTTTATGTGAATTTCATGTATCTGAGAATTATTTTTCCAGAATGTGAACGTGAATCATTAAGAAAACAATAAAATATAGCACATTATGAATCAGTATAATTAATGTTCAGTCTTGAGGTATTCTAATATAACAAACATCCAAGCAGCTTCTGAAATTCTTTCTAATCAAATTTATTTCATTCTCTATTTTTGGAAAACATTGTTCCCATGGAAATTGGTGTGAATAAAGGTTTTGAGTTTTTTATGCTGAACTTCTTAAGAGGTTCCTTAGAATACTTTTCATGAGAATGTAAGATGTTTTCATTCATTTTTAAAATTTGTAACCCAAGAATGTGTTTAATTTCTTATTGCACATGCATCTTATATGAATCTTTAATTTAATCATTATATTGTTCACATGACCATTAATTTTTTCCAGAAATGATATGGACATCTATATAAACAATTATGATGAGAGAATACACATGACATTATTTGATGTAATGATCTCAATCAACTCTACCTTTCATAAAATTATTCTTCCATAAGCATGTTTCCAATTCCTAATATCATTTCCTTGAAGATTTTTTCATCTTATTCAAGTACGTTTTCAATTTACAAACAGAATATTTATCTCTCCAAATAATAAGGCCACAAGGTAGTTTAATGTAAAATTTCTCATCAAGATGGCCATTTAGAAATTCAGACTTTACAAACATGTGAATGTTTTTAAAACTTCATTATATAGAAATAATAAGAAAAATTATGATTGATTCTAATAATTCTACTAGAGCACGAGTTTCAAAAAAATTATACACCTAGAATTTGTGAGTATAATTTGTGTACTAATATTATCTTTTTTTATTATCACATAACCTTCTTCATTTATCTTTTTCTGAAAAACCATCTTTTTAGAAAACAATTTATTATTTTCATTATTAGGAAAATATTTCCGCATATAATTTTTTTCTACCAGATAAATCCTTTCATTCATAGCCTAAACCACTTCCAGATACCTGAAAACATCATTCAGAACATTTTTCTAGAATTTTGAATACCAAAAGTATATGAAATGGAATTTTTTGTTCTTCTTATTTGAACATTATGATGTTCATCACAAATATTATTATAAACATCCACTTGAATTATCATCCTTGGAAGATAATTTTAGAGTATCTTATTCGTCAATGGAAATAGATTAGAATGATTCTTCTTCATTATTAGGATAAAAATTTATTTTATCCATAACATAAATGTTTTCCTTATCCTTATTATATTCCTTATAGGCTTGAAAATTATTATCCACTCATTCAATTTGAATAACCATTAAATCAATAAAATAAAAAATTATTCATGTCTCTTCTCTGACACAATTGCTTCCCCTTCTATATGAGAATAGACAAGAAAAATTCCATATTCAATTTTCTACGTAAACAATCAGCAGATTACTCTTTTATTCATTATAATAAATTGACTACCAAATATTCTTCAGTGATTCAATATTGGAGTTTTTTTATAGAAAAATTCATATGGAGTTATATCATATATTTTCATCTATAGACCTCAGTTTTGAAAATATATAATAGTACTTGTTTCCTTCCTCCAACAGTAATAAGAATGACCATGTTAATGTAACATAGTTCTCCCCATGTCCACCAAATATCTATTAATTCTTTCATAAACCTCAATTTTTTTAGGAGTTTATTAGTAACAATACTAATACTAATTTATATTATTTTGATGAGAAATTTGTAATTATTTATTTTCTGTATTAACCACCATTATCAGTTTTCCACATCTTTACTAAATACTCCTATTTTTTCTCATCTTTCCTCCGGTAGGCTTTAATCATTTTTAGAGCATGTGATATATCTTTCATATAAATGATGAAATAAATTGAAATAAAGCCATCAATGAATTAAATAAAATATTTATCTTCATTCATTGATTACTTTCACTTTTAACAACATATATCTAAATAGATATACAGAAGCAATTTTTTCAAAAAATATGATATTTTTATGTATTTAATTTTGTAATTGCTCATTTTTGAAAAATAGTAAAACACCAATATCATTATCTTGGAAATAAAATAATATCTCAATAACTATTTAGTTTAGATATCTTCCTCTTCTTTAAATGATAGAGGTTTCGCAAACCTTTTTTATATAATTTATTTTCATCTACTATGCCCAAGTAAAAAAGATTTTTGTTCCTCAAAAAGTTAAAATATGTTTTCCTTTGTACATTTTTCTCTTATAACTATCTATCCATACTTAACAACTTTCCCCAAAAATACATATTTTCTTATGGTATATTTCATAGCTTCATCACACAGTTTTTAAAATCTCATCATGTTATGTTTCATCACATTAACAGATAAATATTTCTTGGATATCATCTTTTCTCTCCAAATAATGGATGAACCAGTTCCTTTGATTCTCAATGATTCATCATTGCCAAATTTCACCATGTCCTCTTTGAAGTATTCCTAATTATTCGATAACCTTATGTATCTTATTATATGAGAAGACACCCACTATCAAATATCCAATTATGTTCTCCTATTATACCATACAGAGCGGTTTCAACAACTATAGCCTTTTTTATTTCTTTTCATTCTTCACATCTAGATTTTGAGAATCGTTAATAATGTTTTTCAGGTGGTAACAAAAAAAAGATATCCTTTTCCATGGTGTCTCGAATGATAAAAAATTTCCGAATTTTTATTCTTTTGATTAGAATATATTATCAACTTACATAGTAGCTTTATCAACTTTCATAAGAACAGAATTCTTAGACTTCTCCTTTTGAGAGGATTGACTCTTTCTCAAACTATTGCTTACATAACCTATCAAATAATATTGAGGATTTTAGTGAAACTCAATCATATTTAATGTATATCTAAAACCATTATAATACTAGAAGTATCCATAGAATGAGTATTTTCCTATGAACCCTCCGCACTAATTAAAGTTGTGAACATGTTTCTGATTTTTACCTTTCTTACCTGAACGATCAACCTTTCTATTATCAATCAAAATCATATATTTTTTTCAGCCATATCAGAACCTAATGTAATAGAAACATTTCTATATTCATAATGTTTACAAAAATTTTCAGACTTATTGTTTTTTTAAAACTTATGAATTATTTATTTCGTTATTCTTTTCCACACACATAAATTTCCCATATTTTTTCTTTTCATAATCCAATTCCAGATTAAATATTAAACATTGAAGGTTTTTTTTATTTTTTATGATCTTCTTTATGAGAACATTAACCATCTTTAGAGAGAGTGTTTTTGAAACTTTTATTTCTATAATTAGCATTTGAATTTTTTTGTTGGAAAAGATACAACTTTTTTCCTTTCACATCAGATACACTTTCATATGCTCACTGAGATATATTTCTTCATCAAGTGATTTATTTAAATCATATATTTCTACTAGCATATTTTTATTTAATTTTGAAAAACATTCTTGAGTTTTTTGTTATGAAACAATAATATTAAAACTTATTAATTTATTTCAATGCCTTATAATATTTTGTAGACATTTTTTCAACTCATATTTCAAAGGAATTACAATTTGAGATTTTTATTTATTAGAAATTATTAATCCAAATTATTCAACATTCTCTACTACAATAATATTAATCTGACCAACATGCTTTGTAGAATTATTGTATCCAGATTCAAAATTTTCTTCTTCATTATATTTTGAAACAAAAATACTTCATTATGATTTGATTAATTTTCCATCCATAATTAGGGAATATGATTTTCAATTGCCACCATATTTAATCCCTAACCTTCTTGCACACCAATATAATTCATCAATGTATTCTTCTTTCACACTTCATGAAAAATTTTCTGCAAAGTGCCCAACAGCTCCAAATTCAATGGATTTTGATATATTTTTCCATTAGTATTACCCTATACCTATTATTATATTTTCCAAAATCAAGGGAAAGATTTCATGAAGATCCTCACATACATTAATTTTAGAGTCAGAGACACTATATTATTCTTAAATGAGAATCTTATTTGGACTTTTCATTCTTGATATCCTTGAAAAAATTATCATATCATGTTTTATTTACATTTTATAGATTTCTACCCTATCATTTCATAATTATAGAATGATCGTTGAAAATAATCCATAGATAATGTACCAAAATATCTATCTTCTCATAGAGAAATGGTAGCATCAAACATGCTGGAATGGATTCTTAGGTTTTTTCAGTGACTATAAAATAATATGATTTTAACCAAGACACATGATAGTACTAAAAATATCATTCACCATAGCAAAGAAGTCCTCAATAGATTCATGCTCACCCATTTTTAAAATTTCATACTTCAGCATCAATTTTTGTACTTTTTCCTTCTTCATTTTTTTATTTCCTTTTTTTATTTTTTTTAAATTATCCCACATACCATTAGTTGTTGAAACACATTACAATTTTATGAATTCAATGTCATAAATTTATGATTATAAATCATTCTTTGATCATCCATCGATCTCAATATTATTCTTATCAGTTGATGTAAGCAGATATTTTTCATAAATAGAAAGAAAATCATCCGTCTCAGCTTCAATACAATAATATCCTATAGAAATGAATGAATAAAAAATTATATCTTTCATGATATGTTAATTTTCTTACTTTAAGAACCATAATTCCATTATGTTTCACACAATTTTGATTATCCATTAACTTCTCTTCAAAATATCATGAAACAAAACAAAAATGGAACCTACCCTATGATACCAATTTTATGCGCTCAATCATGATAATTGTATCACTGAGAGGGGGACAAGGTGAATTATTTAAATGTTTTCATTTTTGGTTCCATATCAAATAAATCAACATCCACGCCATATTAGATATTTCATTCATTGGTAAAAAAACAAACACATATCCACAAGAACATAATAATTTAGAACGATAACTATCCATCAGGAATAACTAAATCATTTTTATTGGATTTAAATAATCAAATATCACACAATCTACTAGAAAAAAATACTTTTGTGGGGAATACTATGAGTACGATATTATCTTTCACTCATGGAGAACAATTTATAGAGTCCAATATTGAGTGTTCTTTCTCTAGAACAAATAATGTATAACAAATTATTTGAAAAAAGGCATGATACATATGATTATTTATCAAATTTAACAAATATATACAATCACAGAAATTATTCAAATTCTTACACAATAAATGGTATGAACTTCATGGTATTTGTAATAAAACTCAGTATAATTTTCCAATCATATTTTTCCAAATCTAAATGAACAATAAAATAATATATATCTATAGAATACCATTGAGACAATTTTTAACACTTTCTAATTTAGTTCGAAAACCCCAATATGATATTTCTACCCAATATGATCACTGAATGAATACAATAATTCAACCCAATAAGAACGCCAGATGTATATGATAATCCTTCCCACTGTATACGATAATTAATCCCAACATTATCTCCACACGAATATTATAATAATCCGAGTATGATTATTATATGAATACATTGTAATCTTATCTCTTCTCCTTTCTCTTCTGTCTAACATGACTTCTAAACGAAAAACAATCCAAAAACCACTTATTCTCTCTATAACATCATTAGTTCTCAGCATTCTCTCTTCCAGTCGTAACCAATACATTATATTTGAAATTAAAATTTACATTATTTCTTTTTATACTCCCACAAATGTGGTTTGGGTATTATTCTGTAAAATATTCTCACTTATTCAAATTCCCCAAATTTCCATTTATCCTTGAATTTTGGGTGTATCATGACTTTTTAAATTCTTCTAAACTCTTCTAATTTATTTTCAGTACTTTATGAATGTTCTAACCACTTAATATCTCTTCAGGATATCATTAAACACACCAATGATATTCCAATTATCCATTATGACTATTCATACAATTACAGTATTACCTACAAAATAAGCTTTTTTCATTATGATTAGTAATATTAACCAATAAAAAATCTGATATGGTGGATCATGGACCTATTGATAAATGAATATGAAAATAAATTACATATTTTTCTTCTTTTCGTAATATGAGACACATAAAATACATTCTCCCATGACTTATAACTTTACGATTTTTTTCCTGATTGAAAACCATTACCTTTGTCTTCTTACATTGTCCACAGATCCTCCCAACCATGAAATTTAATTCTCCCCCATTTTCACCACATACACCCATCTCTTTCATATTCTTACAAAACTCATGTTCGATTTCGGCTATGATTCTATAATTAATCCTTTAATGGAATGAAAATGCATGTTAAACAAGATAACTTATTGAATAAATTGTTGATAGATCTCCGTCATTACATTTGGAATCATCTTTAACATATTCAATTCTATTACCATCAGTCTAGATGAGAACAATTATACATTTGAGTGATATGATGGTATGTAAAATATGACGGACCAATGTCAGTAGCTTTGACATCATTATATTCTTTCATTTCATCATTATGACCATCCTTCTCATTCATTAAATAAATATACATTCATAATCCTAATTAAAATAACCATGAGGCTGAAAAACAATAACTTCACCAACAGTCTTCCATAAAAAAAATTCATCTTGTATCATGAGTTCATTCCTGACATTGAATACATTTGGGACAATATTTATCATTTTTCCTTACTATGGAATTTATTGTGACTTCCCTATCTGTCACCAAAAACATTCATTCCATCTCATCTTAAATATGATTGACATGACTATTATATAATAATAAAAGTTATATATCACCATTTATGTTCAAATCCAATCCTATGTTCAACTGTTATCACTTCTTCTCCCCCCATTCATTCATCCAGCTGGAATCACAAGGTTTATAAAATATGTATGATTTATGAGAAATCTATGATTAGAAAGGAATCATCTGATTTATATCATATTCATGAAGAATCTGATTTTTCCATATTATGATCTCTTATTATAGTCTTTACCTGAGGTAATTCTAATGATCCTTTTCATCTATAAATGAAATTCTTACTATTATGTACTTTCTCAACCATTACGAGTCTTATTTTAAATAAAAACAGAGTGAGGTGATTTTTTTCTTCCTATATATTATATAATTCTAAATATTCACTTAAAAGAAAATAAGACACCTTAATACAATCATTGTTTTCATCTTGGTCCTAACACATCCACCTCTTAGAGTTATCCTACAATAACAGCTTTCAGGCTATGATTCATGAGGATTTTTAGGAGGATTTTTATGGTATGTTTTTTCATTCTCCCATGTATTGGTTAAAGGTAAGAGGGGAAGTGCTGCTATGTCCTCATCATATTATGGTGACTTTACAGTATGATTAACTAATTAGAAAGTGTATGTTTTTATCAAGTCTAAATAGAAATCATATTTTGACTTCCATCGATGACCACTAAAGTATGATTTTAGGGATATTTTTTTCTTGCAGGTATAACCCAGAATTTGGTATAAATGGATAAAGTGGTAAGGGAATCTATCTCTGCATTTTTTGGGTAGTTTATGATTCTTCATTATGTCGGGATGGTATCCAATATGATGTTATTATATTAAAGGAATTTTTCAATACATGACGTATTCCACATTTCAAAGCATCACCGTTATTAGATCGAATCATCTCATCATTTTAATCCCAATGAGGATGAGTCTTCTGTTGATGATTCATGAAAGGTGTATCTTATATGAATCTTTTACTGATGCATGAGGACTATTTATGGATGGTATACCCCTATAGTACTTGTTCTATGGTAGTAGGGATGGGTAAAGGACAAGACGCAGGAGTGGGAGGCTGAGGTATATACCTAGTGGCAAGAGTTTTTCCTTAATAGTGTATTAATTCCCTTTAAAGGTGGACTTGAGGATGAGTTCAAAAAAGTGCATAAGAACGAATGAAAAATAGATTTAAATTTCGTATAGATCCATTATATTTAATTATATTCATTGTATTTACCATTATGTAGATTCTTAATGAGTTCACAATGTTTTTAGGGCTGGATACGGCTTGTACAATGCTTAGAGCACTGGATGGTGGAAAAATGATCTAGGCCACATGGTTAGTAGAAATTGTATGATCCAATATGTACGGTTTCTACCAACTATGTGGGAATTGAATGTAGGGGTATTAGAGGCTTCATGGTTTGGTGGAAACCACAAAACATAAGGAGCTCATTGTTGTGGGGTATTTTAGAGGTCCATGCATGGTGGACGACATATCCAATGGATATAACCAAGGCCACTAACCCAATTTAGTAGAGATGAATTGCATGGTCAGTTCATAGTTTCTGAAATAGTGCATAATAGGAATGTTAGGACCCCCTTGGGGGAGTTTCATGAACAAGGTTGGAACATCGTATGGCTAACCATATGGTCAAATCACGAACACATATTTTTTATAGATAAAACTAAAAAAGTCCATTAATTATTTTTTAACCTCTCCCCTCCTATTTTGTATCCATCCATGGATAGAGGTTGAATGTAAGCCCCCATTTTGAGATCATATCATAGGTTTTGATCATTTTATTTGATCTGATGATTGATTTGGTCATATTCTATCTCAATGGATATACATTGAAATAAAATCTATTAATTTTGATCCATTCGTTGTTTTTATTTACCACAACCTGGCTACTCTGATGAAGGCTCATATTCCTAATTTCTATGGCCTGTTCAATTTTTAGGTTCTGATATATGAAAAACTAAAGACTAATACCGGATTTGGAGAGTGATATAGGTTTGGGTTAGGTGGTCTATGACTCATCCCTCATGTTCATCCATTTTATAAACTATCTTCATTATTCTTTTTATAATTTCATAAGGAATTACTTATTAAATTTATATAATATGCTTACAGTCATCATAATAATATTCAAGATCCCTTTCTATCTATGATCATTATACCATTAAAGGTTGATAACGCATTTCCTTCTACCCCAAGTAAGGATTTTACTCAATTATTAGTTGGTTACCCTGGTGGGTTTACCTATGACATTGTATGGGTGTGTGGATTGACCCAACTTATTGTAACCCATCTGTAATTAAATTATTTTTTAATTAATAATGGCTAGCATATGTTGTTTCCACTTGAACCCAATAATGAAAGTGTTTAAATATAATAAATTAATCTCAATTAGATATTTTCTATATCATATATGTTTCACTTTTCATAATTTAATATAATTGAATAAATTGGTATTATGTCTGTAGAACACATTTCCATTCTTATAGGATGGTATCTGTGTAAATTGAATTAACGATTATGTAATTAGAGTAATAAATGGTTAATGACATTCTTAGCGTTTCCACATTGTATAGAAGGTAATGGAATAAACCAAATTAATAAATGAATTGGGATCAGTGTTATATAGAAATAATTACATAATTAATTAATTATAAGGATCTTATTTTATATAGTCCTTTTTCAAAATTATAATAGTGATCAATCTTTAGTCATCATATTTTTCATTAGAGAATCCCTTGAAAAATCAATGGATACTTATAAAGACCCATTATTATCATACATTGATATTTCATATATTTTTATTAATATTTAACACATTAAAAAATTACATGCTAGGGGACCATAAAAGTATAGTGTCTTTGGAATTTGGGAAAAAATTTCAAACAGGTTGAATATTATTAATCATATCCCATAATGATCTTCCCCTTACAACTCCAATATAAAACTATTTTTTATAAACATTTTAAAAAAATCATAATAAAAGGTGATATCATATGTTCAGTAGTGGTAAATAACAGAGATTCATAGTATTATCATACATATAGGTTCATGAAATCATGAGTATAAAATTATAATATCATACCATGTATTTCAAATATCATAAACCTAAATCATAGAATAAATATTATTAATTAATAAGAAATGAATCATAAGGATACCATAGAATATGAATAATGGGGTAAAATTTTTGGATTAATAGATAGACTTGTGGCATAAACATAAAAATATTAAATCATTCCCTATAAGTCTAGGTTCAATACAAGAAAATGATAGTGCACATCAGGGGGAAAGACCTACGATGTGAGACACAACACCATCCCTAGCTGCAGCCATTTCATTATTGTGGATCAGGTTATACCTTTTTCACATAATGGATCCATACCATCGAGTAATTCCCATCATTATGTTATAATATTGATATATTTAATTAATTCATTATATAGCTATAATTGGCTCAAAAACACTATATGGGCCTCCCCATTGTATAATTTATAGTGGGTTTACAAGTATCTTTCATGGCCACTCCATTGTATATGTTATAATGTTCTTACCAAAAAATATCTATAATAACCCATCATATAATCTATAATAAATTTACCCAACCCTTTCCAGACAATCCAATCGTATTAGCAATAACAATCTTACCGAGTCTTATTCCGGGCCACCGCATTGTATAACCCATGTCCATGAACAAAAAAAAATTATTAAATCACTAAGATCATTAATATCCTCATAAGAACACCTCAAAAAATTCTATTGATAACTTTATTATCCTATGGAAATGTAATGGGGTTCACATCAACACTTTAGAAAGTTATTATCCCAAGGAAAAACGGGTTTCCTATTAATCAATTTGAAACTTGTTTTACTCAGGAAAATGGAATGGGTTCAAAAAACTAAATGCCACAGAAACATAAACCATTAATAGAATGAATATAATTAGTATCCTTGTATCATATCCCTTGTAAAATATAACTATATCAAATGGTGTCATCTTACATGGAAAAAATTTCTAATAATATTTTAAAATAATTCATCTGAAAATATTCATTCCACCCTGAAAAAAATCATTAAATCCTAAAACATTTTGGAAAAGTTTTTTATTAAAAATAAAATTGAAGCATCTATTTGAAGATATAAGAACGTTTGAAAATATTTTATTTTAAAAATTACATTGAAAAAATATAATAAAGTCCAGAAAGTGTTTTAAAAACCTTTTATTTTAAATCATCTTTGAAAACTTATATAGGATGCTTGAAATTGTTTTAAATACATTTTAAATGAAAATAATGAAAATAGAAAAAGTGATTTTTATTTTTTAATTATTTCCATTTGAAATAAAATTCAAATCATATAAAATAATTTTGAAATAATTTTGAAATCCTTTTCTTTGAAAATAAATTTGAAAACTTTTACTAGAATCCTATGAACAATATGTGAAAATATTATATCAAAATAAATTTAAAAAATTATAAATAAATTTTGAAATTAATTGAAAACATTATCATATAAAATGATCTTAAAATATAATCTAAAAAATTTAAAAAATATTAAATAACATGGTCTTTGTATAAAACTTATGTCCAACCGAAGAAAGAATCAAAATTGGGGTTTCATAAAAACATTTTTATTATTATTGTAAGATCAAAACAGATAAAAAGTGTTACCGCTATATTAGTATATCATGAATTACCATAGGAAAAAAATAATGATAATTTTGTAGGGATGTAGCATAATATTTCATCAAGAAAATCGTAATCATAAATAATATTGATAATCAATGATAGTATAGAAGAAAACTATTACCACTTTGGTAAAATTGAATCCAAATCCCCATTATAGAATAAAATAATATTAAAAATAAAGAACCATGAGGTTGAATAAATTAATGACATTACATTCCAATAAAAATTATATACACATCATATTACAATATATATTCATAACATATTTTTTTCTATGAGAAGGTATATTAAAAAAAATTACTATTCTAATTTGAGAATTATTGAGCCATAAACCCAATGAAAGAAAAGACATATAATTGATATGTAAATAGCCATAAATTTAAAAATAATAATCGTAGAATAAATTTATATAATATATATACACCACATAAAATAAAATATGGGTGAATAAGGCATATGTCTCGTATATATAAAAGTGAAACTAGAAATCCCCTTACTACATAATTAACCATAAGATTGTGAATCATATGAAATAATAGCACAAATTGATAATTTTAATATCATTAAATAAATTAAATTTATTATAAATGTATCATAGGGAATTATTTTCACCATAGAATAAGAATATGTTCTGAATATAACATAAATATCACAAAAGTAAAAGTGATATGAGAAAACTATTACCACATGACATGACATTAATAACACATTATAATATCATCTATGATAAATATAAGTTTATTATACATCTACCATTGAACCATGTTATAATATATCAAACCCTTTATGATTTTACTATGACTTTATGTTACCATCTAATTAACAATTTCATGATAATGTTATGTTTTGGGTAATAACCACTTTTTTCATATATATTTTGGCTTGTTATATTTGGTAATCATACTTAGATCATGATTTACATATTTTATAAATTAAAAGATGATTTGAATATAATAGATATTCAAATATAATATAGTTGTAATAGCCTTTATGAGATATAAATATGTAATAGATTACATTGTTCTAGGATACAGTCGGTCATATGTGTGCACAAACAATGATTATATTTTCATAACATATTTAAAGAGAGAATTTAAATGAAATATTTGTTTATATAAATTATCAAACTAGTATAATTTTTATGTAATAAATATCAAATAATTTTACTAAACCCATACCTAATAAATTCTTTGTAAATTTTGAACGAATAACATCAATTTGAGGAGTTGGTGGTCCACACGTCCTCAAAGGAAGAGATCATATTCCTACAAAATGGAGGGCATGAAGGTATGTCTTATATAATTATAAAATAATCATACACAAATTGTAAATATCATAAATATCATATAGAATTAGTAATAAAATCATTAAATCCAACCTTAATAGGTGGTAAATGTAACACCCAATGATTTTGTGAATTATGTTTTTGAATTATTTTTTATCTTTTTAATATTTTTTATTTCATAAAACAATGAAATTAGTTTATTTTTTATTAAATCTCTATATATGGCTGCATTAATATAAAACACCATGTAAATCATGAAATCCATTTTACACAAATTTTATCTCTCTCTACATATAACACCAAGGATTGCATACATTGCACATAAGAACGAATTTCATCGATTTCTTGTGTAACACGCAAGACTGGGTGTTACTGAAAAATAATTCATTATTAAAATATTATTATTTACAAATATATAACATATCCATTAAATTATAGATAATTATTTAAATTAAAATATTAATATATGTAGACTAATTAATTGTTCACCTAATAATCAAAAAATAATTTTGAAACCAAATGAATTTAAAGGGAGTGCTTTTATAAAAAAAAATTCATGTGTAAATGATAATTTATATTAATAAGTTAAATTAATTAGTAATATTGAATTATTTTAAAAAAATATTTATATATTCAAAAAAGTATTTCTTTTATTTATCCAATTTATCTAACAAGAATAATATGAAAATAGACCCAATATGAATCATAAAATCCTACATTTTTATAAAATATGTTTTACCACATTTTAATGTATAAAATATTATAATTATAAATTTACAAACATTTATAACTATAATATGTACCAATATACATCATATTTGTACTAGGAACATAACAATTTGGTTATTTTAATTTTTTGGTACTTTTCAATGAATTTTTATTTTTCTGAAATAATAAAAAATACTGAATTTTTAATTCAAAACAAATTTTTAATAAAATTTATTTTTAAGGTAAAAATATATTTTAAATTATTTAAATATTGTTTTTGTGAAATTATTTACTAATTAATTCAATATAGGTAATTGGATTGAATTTCAAATTTCAATTGACTATAAAAAGCAATTAAACATTTGAACTTTTTTACATTAAAAAACTATATTTTCATTCCATATTGGGGGGTTAAATTTAAATTATCATTTTCCTCTTCGGTGATTGGAATTTTGAAAAATGGATTACATATTTACAATCAAAATAATATTTAATTTCTAATAATTTCATCTTAGTTTTCTAACCAAAAAAATTAATGAATATAATTAAAATGAATAACCAGATTGAGAAAAATATTAGTTAACAAAGTACTAAACAATTATCTTAAAAACTAAAATGAACTATACACTTTTAAAAATTCTATTGGAAGGATTTATTGAAACTTTATACACCCTAGAATTAAATTTGGACCATTATTCTATCATGATTACAATAGTAAACATTGTGGTAATTATTTTCCAGATATTTACAAGACTAACACTCCACCTCCACTATAAAAAGGACTCGTCTCCTCCAAATTCCTCAAACCTCTCAAGATACCTAGGCTCAAACAAGACCTTCCAAAATAGATTGTAAAAATACATCCTCAACCTTGAACCATCACCTTGTAAACAAATACATGGAATCCATTTTTTTCAATGGAAAATGAGATACTGAAATAAGAGGAGGTTTTAATGAGTACAAAGAGAGTCAAGACATAAGGTAATGGAATTCCATATCAAATTTTATATTCCGGAGATACATTGAATGTTAAAAACTATTTTATTTTTAGTAATTTATATACATCCCAAGAATGTATTTTATAATCCTTATTATTAAATATATTTGTATTTAGATATCATTTTATGACATTTTGTTTCATGGGGTAAATTTTTATAACATTACCGACTCAGTAAGATAGTTTGGTCACAATTTACTTTCTTTGAGGCACATGATCTGGTGTGCACCAACTCTCTTTTTTGAGTTGTATATACTTCCATTTTAAATGTTATATCTAGAAAATACTTAATTTCATGATATTTTATGATTAATGTTATTCCATTTTCTTACATGTGGATTTTGAATCAATGTTTTCAATTTGTAAGAGTTTATTGAAACAATCTCCTAATTTATTGATATATTTTATGATTATGCATTAATTGATGGAATATTACAATCCATATCCCATGAACTCTAAATAATTTTCTTACCATGTAGTAATTCATGTTATCCTTAATTAATGGTAGCATTTCTCCATTCTTTATTACATAATAAGATTAAGAATGTAATTTTTCAAAAATCGGAATATACTTCTCTCTTTGGTTGAAAATATGTGTTCCTTAAAAACCATATTTTATAATAGTTTCAAAAAATATTATTATATTATATTATAGTCTTTATATTAATTTTTTACCCATTTTTTACCTTTTGAAAATCAAAGGGTTTCTAAAAAGTAAATTTCATATTGTTTTATGGTTGAGGTAATTTTTTAATAATTTATAATGAAAAAGGATGGTTTGGCATATACAGATTTTCCTCCATCTTGAAAACCATTCCATTGAAGCATTAATTATAATATTACAATATTTTGTTTAAATGATATTTTTTCATAATATATTCTGGATAATAGTTTTTAAATTTTAATTTTACAAAAATTGGTTTCCAAATGATTTCAAGATTATTTTATAAGTCATAATGGAAAAAATTATTTTCAAAACCGTTTCACGATTCGTTCATAAGTTTTCATGTAAAAAAGTTTCCAAATTGTTTTCAGGATTTCATTATATTTTTTTAATTTAATTTTAAGCATATTCCATCCAAATAATTTTCAATCATTCATTATATGACGTCAATGTATTTTCAATGAAATGGTTGTAAAAATGATATCAATATTTATTTATTGGTTTACAATGTATTATAAATGATTTTTTTTCAAAATGTTCTTAAGATTTTGTTATATGTTTTTAAGAGGTTTTCAATGGAAAATGTTTTCAAAAATGTTTATAAATATTCTTTTAAATGTTTTCACGATCATTTTATAGAAAATGGTTTTCAAAAGGTTTTAAAAATAAAAATAAATATTTTGTCACGACCCGTCCTCAGGGCCTGTGCTGTGACTACCCCAAGCCCGCCTTCCATAGGCCATGGGCTGGCGAATAGAACAAAGGCATGATTCCCGCTAAAATGAAAGGCATTGCCTTTGAAAAGTGAACAAACACATAGAGTAAGCAAGCAAGAAGAAGAAAACACTAAGTAAAGCTGGGTACAATAGAATGTGCGGTAAAGTATGTGGGCCAGAATACAAACCCAAACTGAATGTAAAGTAAAACAGTAAAAAGGGAGTACATCAACTAAAAATTAAAGCCACAACGTCGTGCCTTCCACTGGAAGTCCCCCCTGAAGGGTGGGTACAGATAGCCTCCACAGCTCCTCGGGTCCAGCCGTCCGCTTCGAGTACGTCCCGCCTAGTGGTCCACCTCCAGGTACTGACCTGCTTCACAAGCCTCAACCACAATCTGTGATGTCCTTCGTCTGCATCCAACATAATGTAGTGCGGGCATAGTCCATGTAGGGGTGAGTATAAGCTACTGAGTATGGACCCCGAGACCCCCGAAGGTCTCCTAGAATCCACGAAGGATAATTCACAAAGGAAAGGCATAATCACGAAGTAACATTTGACACTACTTAGGTATATGCCCATATATATACCAAAGTCATCAATTCCATTTCGGCTCCAACATCCGAGCCCAAGTTCGATCAAGTCCACACAGGATAGCACAACACAATCCACATAGGAATGCAAGTCAATCATATCGAAGATAATGATTTAAAGTCAAGATTCAGCTCACACAGGTATACTTCTTCGTAAGACGATAGAGATGATTAGATGTAGACATTGATTCATCTAAGCCATCGGACCCAAACATTATCGTTATGTACTAACCCCCGCAATGACCCACAAAGGATCGATAGGTACTAACCCCCGCAATGACCCACAAAGGATCGATAGGTACTAACCCACGCAATGACCCACAAAGTATCGATAGGTAACTAACCCCCGCAATGACCCAGACAGGATCTGACCCACACAGGATCGGTAGGCGCTGGCCCACACAAGACCACAGAGCGGTGACCCACATAGGATCTGACCCACACAGGATCGGTAGCACTGATCTATGTAGGATCGCTGAGTGTTGTAGTCTTCACCGTCGAATCCATAGAGGATTTCTATACAGTTTTCATTGTCGTCGCAGTCACAGCCAGCTCTAGGGTTCCCGCACATAGCAAGCTCGTTCGGGAGGGTCCGCTCCACGAGCCGAAGGGATGATACATAAACTGACACTTAGTCCAGAGTTGATGTATAAAATGTTCCTTATCATCAACAGGAACTCAACTTCATAGATGGCGCGTCAGTCGAACGTCTGGTCTGTGAGTTATTGGATTTTTCGTCCCAGGGGCCCGGATGGTTTTTAAGTAAAAACAAACCCGACCGTACTCCAACAACCTCCATACCTCTAGCGGAGTAATCCAAAAGGTTTGTCTCAATAAGAGGAATCCATCAATGTTGACGGAACGTTAATCGGACGTCTGGAACTCAAGTTATAAGCGTTTCTGCTCCGAGGGCCCGGTTGGTTTCGTGTACGAACCAACCCGGCTGAACACAAAGTTATTTGAAACCTTGACTGTATTATACCAAAATGACCGCTTCGATCCAAGGATCTTATCGCAGCTGACGGTGCGTCGATCGGAGGTCTGGAGCCCAAGTTATAGGCTAATGACTGAAAGAGGTCCGGTATTAGGGGGTTCGGGCCCGGTCCGACCAGGCCCGATATCCCATGGGTCGGCCCGAACCGGGTCAACCAGACCTGGGTTCAGGTCCGGCCCGCCTGGGCGCGGCCCAGCCTGAGCGCGGCGCGGCGCGGCCTGGGCGCGCTCGTCCTGGCTCGCTCGGCCAGGCGAGTCGGCCGTAATGGCTGAGCGATGATGGGGGGGGGTGTTGCCCCCCTCATTGTGAAACCTCGGCCGCCATGTGGGGAGCCGCTCCAGCTGGCCAGCCTGGTGTTACGAACCCCCGGTCTCCCCCCCTGACCGGTCGGTCGGCTGCTGTCGCCACGGGACCGGGGTGGTCCCGTCCCCCTGCTCCGATGGCGACGGCCAGAAACAGGCCACTGTTCCCTGCTCTTCCGTGGCCTATGGTCGTGGCCTTGGTCTTTCTAGCGCAGCGCGACGACTCCGCGCCCCTCTGTCGTAGCCCCGCTTCGGCCGCGGTGCCTTTGTGGTTCTCCATCATGGTGCAACGGCGCCGCCCCTTTATTTGACTTCAACGACACGGCGTAACGGCACCACGCTTCTTCTCTCTATATCATATCTTCCACGTGGTGCAACGGCACTGCGCCGCCTTACACGTGCCGCAACAAAAATCAATCAAATAAAGGAGACGAGGGTCGGCCGTGTTCGTGCGGTCTGAACTCCTCTGGTTATTGCGATATCAGGCGGCTCCATTTGAAATGAAGAATGGAGGTGGAAGTAATCATGAATAAACAATTAAAATAATCCCCAACCTCGAGCGTAGTTGAACGAAGGATCCTCACGGGATTGCACGTCATGGAATGAGGCGTCGCGGAAGGAGGATCGTCGCATCGCGGAGAAAAGATCTGTCGGTGTCGCGTCGTCGATCTCTGAGGATTCAGTGTTCTTGTCGACCTTCGTTGGAGGTCAGCGTTCTTCGCATTCTTCATCGAGGAAGAAGAAATTCAAGAACTTGAGGAAATTCTCCCAAGCCCTCACGCACCAAAAACCCCTTAATTAAATAAGACTTGTCTTATTTTATTAACACACAAGTCAGCGTCCTTGAAATTCAAAATTTAATCAATCAATTAATTGAATTAATTGAAACGTTTAAACCGCCCAATTTAAGAGATGTGTTTCATAAATAGATAACTGCAAGGGTTTACTTCAACTTAATAGGGGTGTGGGTGTGTTACCTTATTAAAGGAGGGGGTGAAGAAAAGAAATGGTGGGGCTCGTGTGGGCCCCACCTCACAAATATCCTACCTAGTGGGTAGGATATTATGGATCCCACTCCAACCACATTTCTTAGGTTAAACTACTTTAAATAAAATAAAATTGGTTACACCACTTTTATTTTATTCCTTTACTTAACCAAAAAATTTAATAACCACACCCGAGAAAACTCAACCCCGAAAAAGGTGATTCTAAGCATTTACCGGCTATGCGATTCCATCGGTACCCTTGGAATTTGATTCCAAGCACCGGTCCAAAAGTTAGGAAAACACGCTCGTTCGTTCTATGAACATACCCGAGCTAAACTTTGGAAAATGATTCCGGGAACCTGGGCCTCGGAATTAGGTACCGTCAGAAACTGTGTTCTTGTAAAATCTAAAAAAAATCCCTTGAATTTTACGGGTCTTTACATTACTCCCACCTCAAGGCTTTACATCCCCGTAAAATATAAATCATAACTAGAGAAACAAATGTGTGTACTGAGCATGCATCCGAGTCTCCCACTCCCATGTGCTCTCTTGGAGGTTCTCGTGGTGCCATCGATGCGCACTAGAGGAATCGACCATCCATGTTGGACCCGCTCCTGTCGATCCTCAATCTCCACCAGGACCTCTACAAAAGTCGCCCCATCATCAATGTCTAACTACTCATGGTCAATGATATGTGTTGGGTCATGCACGTATCTCCTCAGCTGGGATACGTGGAAGACGTCATGCACCCGGTGCAGCTGAGGTGGTAGAGCCTGGTGATAAGCCACATCGCCAATCCTGCTGAGGAACCTGGAATGGTCTGATGAAGTGTGGAGATAGCTTTCTGCCTCGGCCAAATCTCTATAATCCATGTCGAGGTGAGACCCAAAACAAGACGTGGTCGTCATCCTCGAACTCCAGTGGCCTCCGCCTCCTGTCAGGATAAGACTTCTGCTGACTCTGAGCTATCCTCATCTGCTCCTGGATGACCGGGACCTTCTCTTTTGTGGCCTAGACAATCTCCGGTACCACAAGTGCTGACTCCCCAGGGTCTGTCCAGCACAGCGGAGATATGCAAGGTCAGCCATTCAACGCCTCGTATGGTGCCATCCCGATGGTGGAGTGGTAGTTGTTGTTGTTGTACATGAACTCCACCAAGGGTAGGTGGTCCTCCCAGCTGCGAACAAAGTCAAGGACACATGCGCGGACCATTTCCTCGATAGTCTGAATGGTCCTCTCTGTCTGACCATATGTTTGAGGGTGAAAGGCGGTGCTCAGACGTAGATACGTCCCGAACGCCTCTTGCAACCCCTTCCAAAACCGGGAAGTAATGCAAGCATCTCGATCAGAGACGACAGATGATGGCACACCATGAATCTATACAATCTCCTAAACGTAGAGGCGTCCCAAGCACTCCACTGAGCCCTGCTCCCTGATGGGTAAGAAGTTAGCCGACTTGGTGAGTCTGTCGATAATCACCCTAATAGAGTCGTGACCTCTGGAAGTGCGTGGAAGTCCAGTCACGAATTCCATCGATATGCCATCCCACTTCCACTCTGGGACCTCCAAGGGCTATACCAATCCTGCTGGTACCTAGTGCTCTGCCTTCACCTGCTGGCAGGTGAGGCATCAAGAAACGAACTCAACCACAACCTTCTTCATGCGCGGCCACTAGTGCTGCGGTCTGAGGTCCTGGTACATCTTCGCCACTCGAGGATGTACTGCCAAAGGGGAAGTTTGAAACTCTCTCAGAACCTCCTCTTGTAAAGAAACTGGTACCAAGGTGCGTCCTCTAAAAAGGATGGCGTGCTCTCCTCCAAAAGAGAAACCATTAGGTTCCTGTCCTGAAGATATATGCGGACGCCACATCTCACAGTCGGCGTCCCCACGTTTTGCCTCTCTGACCAGCTGCAGTAGGGGAGGAGTGACTATGAGTGACTGAAGAATGGATGCTCCATAACTATCCACGAAGGATATCTACAAAGAGGCTAGCTGCTCTATCGCCTCCCCAAGTAGCTGAATGCCCGTCCTCCTGCTGAGTGCATCGGCTATTGCGTTCCCCTTTCCAGGAGTATAGACTATCTCAAAGTCATAGTCCTAGAGGAACTCGAGCCATCGCCGCCGTCTTAGGTTCAGGTCCTTCTACGAGAAGATGTACTTGAGACTCTGATGGTCAGAATAGACTGTAAAGAACTCACCCATCAGATAGTGTCGCCACATCTTCAGAGCAAAGACCACTGCTGCAAACTCAAGGTCATGGGTAGAATATTTTTTATCATGTGGCCTCAACTGATGTGATCTATAGGTGATCACTACCTTCTCCTGCATCAGGACACATCCGAGTACATTCCATGATGCATCTCAGTAGACTACATACCCTACTCCCTCCTCCGGTAGCCATAAGATAGGTGCGCTGTTCAATCTCTATCTCAGCACCTGGAAGCTCTGCTCACATCTATCTGACCACAGGAAGGTTTTCCCCTTCTTCGTCAAATCTGAAAGTGGTGCCGCAACTCTGGAGAAGTCTGGCACAAATCTCCGGTAGTACCCAGCTAGACACAAGAAACTCCACACCTCCATCACGCTCTTGGGTGGCTCCCAAGCTAGCACTTCCTAGATCTTCGCAGGATCCACCGCAACTCCATCCTCAGAGATGACGTGTCCCATGAAGTGGACCTCACGTATCCAGAACTGAATCTTCAAGAGCTTTCCATAAAGCTGGTGCTCTCGGAGTGAGTCTAGTACAGCCCATAAGTTGTAGGCATGCTCCTCCTCAGTGGTCGAGTATATCAAAATGTCGTCAATGAAAACCATGACAAATCGGTCGAGGTATGGCTGAAATATCTTGTTCATGAGGCCCATGAACACTGCTGGAGCATTGGTCTTGCCTAAAGGCATAACCAAGAACTCATAGTGGCCATACCGACATCTGAAGGCCGTCTTCTGCACGTCCTCATCCCGAACTCTGAGCTGATGATAGCTTGACCTGAGGTACATTTTCGAGAACCATCGTCCTCCCTTTAGATGATCGAAGAGGTCAGAAATCCTCGGTAGCAGATACTTGTTCCTCACGGTCACCTGGTTCAGGCGACGATAGTCGACACAAAGTCTCAAGCTCACGTCTGCCTTCTTGGAGAACAATATCGGGGAATCCCAGGGTGAAACACTGGGTCGGATGAATCCCTTGCCCTGCAAGTCCTCCAAATGTACCTGTAGCTCTCGTAGCTCTGTGGGGGCCATCTGATATGCTGGGGTGGATATCGGGGCTATCATGGGGTACATATAAATATAAAAGTCTACCTCTATGCAAGGAGGTAGTCCTGGAATGTCGTCAGGGAAAACGCCCGCATACTGATCCACTACTGGATGAAAACCAAGACTCTGCACGTCAACTGCTTCTAGTATGAGGCTAGCCACTGATGAGTGATGGGATGTCCTCTCCTCTGCGAGAGTTCATCCTGTGCTGTGAAGTATCCCTTCTCTTAGGTGAAGGTGTACCCGCTCCCGTCAGTGCGTACACACCGCACCTTGTGCCTAATACAGTCAATCTGAGCATGGACTGTAGATAACTAATCCATGCCCAAGACGAAGTCGTAAGGCCTCGACGCCGCTATAAGAAGATCCCAGACGAAGCTCTCGCCTCTTAGAGTAAGCTCACATTGCCGTCACCATTGCGTAATCGTCGAGTCTTCTCCCGTAGGAGTATCTAGCCGTAAGGATCAAGCCAACAGATCTGTCGGAATCTCCGAACTCCGAACAAGGGCAGTGTCTATGAATGAATGACTCGCTCCTGTGTCTATAATAACTGCAGTAAGGGTGTAATAGACATAGATAGTACCTTGAATCATCTCAGGTACGCCATGGTCATAGGCCTCCGCTACCTGGAGCTATGCTTGTCTCTTCCCCCCAGCTCCCTATGGTTGGGGTGGACCTCCTGGGGGTGGTGGTGGTAGAGCCTCCAAGCATCGCCCACCTCCTGCTGCTCGTCCAGCTCCTCTGCCTCGTCCGCCATCTCCCTGCGGACTGCCATGGTCGACCCTCTGCCACTTCCTGGGTGGTCCCTCAACCGTCTGCTTCTCCTCGGTACGGCGGGTCGGGCAGTCACGAGCCCTGTGGCCATGACCGCCGCATGCGTAACACCGTCTGCCTCTCAAAAGACTAGCTCTGCGTTGTGTGCCCCGCACCTCTGAGCTAGTGTCCTCAGGTCGTCCGCCTGAGGTTCTAGTATTCCTGGATCCATGTGTCATCTGTCGAATTCCAGCTACAGAAGACTCTGCTACGTGCCGCCCTGCGGTAGGTCTCGCCGCTGGTGTAGACTCACCAAGAAAGCTCTCGATGAGAAGGGCTCACTCCATTACCCCTGCCTGTGTCAGAATGCTGAGGTAGATCAGCGATGCCCTGATCTCCTGCCTCAATCCCTTCTCGAAGGTCCGAGCCCTGAAGAATGGGTCTCGTACAATGTCCATCGAATAGAACGAGAGATCAGTAAATCTCTCCGAGTACTGGGCGACCGTCAAGCTGACCTACCGCAGATACAGATGCTTCTAGATGCGTACCGCACAGAGGGTGGCTGGGATGACCTCAGAGTGGAAGAGGCTCTCAAAATCCGTCCAGAGGAGAGATGTCTCGTCGTGCACATGAAGCATCAAACTCCACAATCTCCCGGCTACCGCGTTCAAGAGGCTCGATGCGAGGATCACCAGGAGGTCAGCTGGTGTCCTCACTAACCTGAAAACTCGTACAACTGCCTCCAGCCAATCCTCGGCTGCCTGAGGGTCCGTCTCCCTATGGAAACTGGGCGGTCGCTGATGTTGAAACTCATGCAGTGCACTAAGGTGACGTTCATCGTCAGCGGCTGGGGATGGTAGCATCAGTGGCTCGGTGGGTAGAGGTATCGTTGGTGCCTCTACTGTCAAAGGGCCCTGTACTGAGGTCTCGTCGCTCAGTGGGTTGTCGTCCCGTACAATGCTCGGAACCCTAGATAGCTGCCATTGTGGGTCCATCCTGAAAAAAGACAGGTGAACCACGGTCAGAACATTATTCCTAGTGATCTGACACAAAGTAATCACAAATAAATCATGAAACACACATGCAATCAATGTTTTCGTGCATTAAGTCGGAAATCAGAAGTCTGGGTCCTGGTGTACGGATACGTCAGCCGTCGTGCCAACACTGGACTCCCTGGATTGATAACCACACTCATTACTCTTAACAATATTGATTCACACAGAATAAGATCAGAGTCCTGAGTTCTGCGATAGAACTGAACTCCTTTGATACCAATTTGTCACGACCCATCCTCGGGGCCCGTGTCGTGACTACCCCAAGCCCGCCTTCCATAGGCCAGGGGCTGGAGACTAGCACCAAGGTGTGATTCCTGATAAAAGGGAAGGCATTTCCTTTGTAAAGTGAACAAACACACAGAGTAAGCAAGAAATCAGAAGCAAACACTATGTAAAGCTAGGTATAATAGAAAGTGCGGTAAAGTTTGTGGTCCAAAATACAATCCCAAACTGAAAGTAAAGTACAACAGAAAAAAGGGAGTACATAAACTGAAAAGTAAAGCCGTAGCATCGAGCCGTCCACTGAAATTCCCACTTAAAGGGTGGGTACATATAGCCTCCACAACTCCTTGGGTCCAGCCGTCCTCTCCGGGTACGTCCCGCCCAGTGGTCCACCTCTAGGTACCGACCTTCTTTGCATGCCTCAACCACAATCAACACTGTCTGTCGTCTGCAACCAACACAATGTAGTGTAGGCATTAGCCCATGTAGCGGTGAGTATAAGATACTCAGTAGGGACCCCAAGACCCCCGTATCCTAGAATCAAAGAAGGATAATCCACAAAGGAAAGATATAATCACGAAGTAACATCTGACACTACTTAGGTATATGCCCATACATATACCTAAGTCATCAATTCCAGTTCGGCTCCAACATCTGAGCCCAAGTTCGATAACATCCACACAGGATAGCACAAAAAAATCCACATAGGAAAGAAAGTCAATCATATCGAAGATAATGATTGAAAGTCAAGATTCATCTCATACAGGTACACTTCTTCATAAGACGATAGAGATGATCAGATGTATCCACTGATTAATCTAAGCTGTCGGACCCACACAGGATCGTTAGGTACTAACCCATGAAATGAACCACAATGGATCGATAGGTACTAAACCCCGCAATGACCCACAAAGGATCGATAGGTACTAACCCCCGCAATGACCCACAAAGGATAGATAGGTAACTAACCCCCGCAATGACCCACAGAGGATCTGACCCACACGGGATCAGTAGGCGCTGGCCCACACAGGACTTCTGAGAACTGACCAACACAGGATCTGACCCACACAAGATCGGTATCACCGATCCACGTAGGATCGCTGAGTGTTGTAGTCATCGTCGTCAAATCCACGGAGGATTTCTATACAGTTGTCATCATCGTCGCAGTCATAGACAGCTCTAGGGTTCTCGCACACAGCAAGCTCATTCGGGAGGGTCCGCTCCACGAGCCGAAGGGATGATATATCAACTGACATGTATTCCTGAGTTGATGTATCCAAAAGTTCTATATCGTCAATAGGAACTCAACATCACAGATGGTGCGTCAATCGGACGTCTGGTCTGTGATTTATTGGCTTTTTCGTCCCAGGGGCCCTGTTGGTTTTTAAGTCAAAACCAACCCGACCGTACTCCAACTATATCCAAACCTTGAGCGGAGTAAGCCAAATGGTTCTTCTCACTAAGAGGAATCCATCAAAGTCGATGACACGTCAATCGGACGTTCGAAGTTCATGTTATAAGCATTTCTGCTCTGAGGGCCCGGTTGGTTTCGTGTACGAACCAACCCGACCGAACCCAAAGTTCTCCGAAACCTTGAGTGTATTATACCAAAATGACCGACTCAATCCAAGGATCACATCACAGCTAACGGTGCATCGATCGGAGGTCCAAATTCCACGTTATGGGAAAAAGACCGAAAGAGGTTCGGTACTAGGGGGTTCGGGCCCGGTCCGACCCGGCCCGATATCCCCTGGGTCAGCCTGAAACGGGCGACCCATACCAGGTCTGGGTCCGGCCCACTTTGGCGTGGCCCGGCCCAGCCTGGGCGCGGCCCGATCTGGGCACGCTCGGCCTCACCAGCTCGGCCAGATGGCTCAGCCGTAACGGCCGATCGATGAGGGAGGGGGGGGGGCACCCCCCACCCCACCCCCCCCCCTCATTTTCAAACCATGGGCCCCAAGTGGGGGGCCACTCCAGCTGGCCATCCGGGGGTTACGAACCCCCGGGCTTCCCCCTGATCGGCCAGCCCGCTCCGGCCAGCCGGTTGCTGCCGCCACGAGACCGGGGCGGTCCCGTCCCCCTACTCCGATGCCGGCGGCCGGAAACTGCCCGTCGTTCCCTGCTCCGCCGCGGCCTTGGTCGGTCTGGCATGGTGTGAGGGTGCCACACCCCTCCGCTGTGTCCCTTCTCCGGCTACGGTGCCTTTGTGGTTCTTCGACATGGCGCGGTGCGACGGTTCCGTGCATCTTCGCCCTATCTCATAGCTTCCGTGCGGTGCAACGACACTGCACCGCCTTACACGTGCCGCAAAAAAAAATCAAACAAACAAGGGGGATGAGGGTCGGTCGTGTTCGTGCGGTCCGACCTCCTCTCGTTATTGAGAAATCTGGTGGCTCAATTTGAAATGAAGAATGGTGGCGGAAGTAATCACGAATAAACAATTAAAATAATATCCTACCTCGAGTGTAGTTGGACGAAGGCTCGTCGCGGTATTGCACGTCGCGGAAGGAGGAGTCGCGGAAGGAGGATCGTCGCGTCATAGAGAAAAGATTCGTCGGCGTCGCGTCGTCGATCTCCGAGGATCTCGCGTTCTTGTCAACCTTCATCGGAGGTCAGCGTTCTTCGCGTTCTTTGTCGAGGAAAAAGAACTTCAAGAACTTGAGCAATTTCTCCCAAGCCCTCATGAACAATGAACCCCTTAATTAAATAAGACTTGTCTTATTTTATTAACACACAAGCCAACATCCTGGAAATTCAAAATTGAATCAATCAATTAACTGAATTAATTGAAACGTTTCAACCGCCCAATTTAATAGAGGCATTTCATAAATAGATAAACACAAGGGTTGAATTCCACTTAATAGGGGTGAGGGTGTGTTACCTTATTAAAGGAGGGGGTGACGAAAAGAAACAGTGGGGCTTGTGTGGGACCCACCTCACAAATATCTTACCTAGTGGGTAGGATATTGTGGGTCCCACACCAACCACTTAGCTTAGGTTAAACAACTTTAAATAAAATAAAATTGGTTACACCGCTTTTATTTTATTCCATTACTTAACCAAAAAATTTAATAACCACACCTGAGAAAACGCAACTCCGGAAAAGGTGATTCTAAGAATTTACCGGCGCTGCAATTCCATCGGTTCCCTTAGAATTCGATTCTGAGCACCGGTCTAGATGTTAGGAAAACCTACTCGTTCGTTCACTGAACGTACCCGAGCTATACTTTGGAAAATGATTTTGGGCACACCGGGCCTCGGAATCAGGTGCCGTTAGAAACATCGTTCTTGTAAAATCCCAAAAAAAAAAATTCCCTTTAATTTTATGAGTCTTTACATATTTTCTAAATATAAATGTTATTTTACTAAATAATTTTTTTAACATAACTTTGAATATTATTTCCCATCTAAGATGACATCCATTGGTGTTACTCATGCCTTTATAGAGATATGATTCAATGTTTCCATCCATGTTTTTCTCTAAATGGTTTATGTTTAGATGAAATTATGTTTATGACACTCATCTCTCTTTCCTGGGTTATATGATTTTTAAATAGCCTCCTTTTCATGGGTTATGGTTTGATAAAATGAAAATGAAAACTCTAACTTTAAAATATATTATGATATGTTTACATTTTTATAATACCCATTTCATTTCATGGGTTCTGATATTATCTTTTATTATTTTGTGGAGCATGTATGTATGCTTTCATAATGATCTGGGTAGGACCTATATCTCCATTGAATGCATTGGATAATGATATATATCACATGAGATAGACTAAGCTGGTCTTAGGAATGATCCTTGACTACTATGATAGCCATTGGAGTCAACCATGACTACCAAGATTGTACGAGGAGTGAACTCATGCTACTGAGATAGCCATGTTATTTAACCATGACTACCAATATGGAATGGGGAGTGAACTCATTCTAAAAATATGGGATTGATAGTAATGCCTTGAATACCATGGAAATTATTTTATTTTCTTATGTGTTTGCCACAATTCCATTCCATATTCGTATATTATGATTTCATGCATTGTGTTCTTTATTTCTTAATAATCCATATCTTAAGAAATGCCCATAATTATTCCATGAATCATGTTTAAGATATTTGATACAGATGGTATGATCTTCTAATTTTACGATCATGTTCTCATACCCATATTCCCATGTTTATGCTCACATGTCTCCCTTTTTACACTTGATGAGCATCCGAGCTCACCACTTTTATATTTTCTTCCCCATTTTATGATGATAAATATATAAATATATTTTATAATGTGTCTATTAAGGGTTAAAATCATGAATATACTAGTGGGAGATAATGTATTTTGCTTGTGTACAAGTTTCTACATTTACATGCTTCTAAATTCACTACACTAATTAGATCATTGGTAATCCATTTTTATATTTTGTTTAGTATCCTGAAAATGTTATATAAAGTTTATGTATGAAAATAAATTTTTTTTATAATTGGTATCAAATAAATGGTTTATTCAAATATTAGAATCATGGATGATAAAAATTTAGTGATATCCCTATGTATATTTTTTGGGATATGTCTAGGGAAGTCTATATGGATAAGTTTACGAGTGAGTAAAAATTCATGAAAATGTCCTGAAATTTTGGAAAATTATAGAGAGAGTGGTTTCCAATAATTAAATCACTCTATAGATAATACATCTGGATGTGTCTCTGGAACAAATGTACATAGGAGTAACAACTATCACAAGTTGTGTCTTGTCTAACTCAGTGTAATCAGGTAAAAGATAACATGCATTATTGTACACCTGGTTTAACACTCCTAGGAAAATGGTGGGGAATTAATAAACTCTTAATAAACATTCATGACGGTTTTAAAAATTAGTTTTCTTATAATGAACAAGTATCAACCCGAGGAGTCATAGTTTGAGGAAGGTATCATAATTTAGACATCATATAAGAAATTCTTTTTTTATTTTAGGGTTTTCCACTATGATAAGTTTTTCCCACAATATGCATTTTATTTTTTAAAATTTAGGGATCCAAAAGGAACTGGGTAAATGTTGAATGTGATGAAAAATTATCTGATGAGAATTGAAATGGGATGATCATTAGAGTTAAGGATGTTGTGATCATGCATAATTGGTTTTCATTGATCATGATTAGTAATGGGTAACATAACCAACTCTCACACTTAGAAAGAACATGAAGGGAAGAGTTTGATATGATTTTTGGTAATGGATTCCATTGAAGAAAGAAGATTTTTTTTCCATTGTTCCAAAAATGTGGAAAGAATCTCTGAATTGAATGTCTTAGAGTAATTAGATAGTGTTTTGGATATGCAAAATAATGACAAAAAGCAGGAGACTGCACCGAAAAAATGAAGTGATTATTTGATGATGTTGATGGGAATATTTTTCTCCCTAATACATCATATAAGGTTAAAAACAAATTTGTGTGTACGGAATTTTTATTATTCAAATAGAAGTACTAAGTGGAAATATCCCAAATAATATAAGCAAGGTGGTATGAGAAACGGTTATGTTATTGTTGATGATGAGACATCAAAATAAATGTCAATGAAAAGAGTTCATAAGTAATAGGATGAGGTAACATTATTATGGATTATATATAATGTGGAATTATAAATTTTGTTATGTATTTATATTAAAGAATTATTTTATTTGATTGGTAAAGTATATAAACTGTTTCTATAAATATATTTTTCTATCAATTTAAAATATTTTTTTGAATTTTTTTGATAGACTAGAAAATTGATTTAATGAAAAGATGATATGATTACGAATTGATTATAAAACCAATATGTTACTCATGTTAAAATATTTGGTTTGGATAAATATATATTAGATATTAATAAATAAATTGGATGGTATCAGTTACATTTGAACTAATTAAGGACTTGTTGTCAAGTGATTATACTACCCTTGATGAAGTTTACATTATTTCTAAACATGGGTAATATATCCAAAATACCGTGTAATAAGGAAACATTTATATTTACAATAAGTATTAATGGTAATTGAGGAAATTACCATGTTTTAAGTGAATAATTTAGGAACGTATTAAAATGTTTGGAATGTGACAGCATAGAACTACTTTCTTACCTAAGGGGAATCAATCTTAATATAATTTCATGAATTTATTTCTAATGGTTTGGATTTTTATCATTTATAATATTAATAATGAAAACCATATACTGAAATATTCATTTAAACTAATGATTAAAATTTTGAGATTAAAGTATTCTCTCACCACATAAGAATTTATGTATATTGGATGAGTTGTTCTAACAACTTTGCATTGATAATGGATGAAAATGGATGGGATGACTTATCATGTATATCATGATCTATTAATTCTGCATGAATGAAAAATTTACCTTCATTTAATGGAATTAGAGATATTATGGAATTTTTCATGGAATAAAAAAGGGAAAATTTTCTCATAAATCCTGTATGTATATCATTAAATTAAAAAAATTCAACTTTTGAAAAAAAAGGATCTTCGAACCAACAATGTTATAATACAACTTTGTTTCTCAAGAATCATATGGACCCTTACATCATCATAGAATTATATATTTGTGATTTTTTACTCTCTCTTAACTATTTTCAATATCACTCTCCATCAGAACATGACAATCATAATTATTTTCCAAGTCTGTGTTTCCATTTACCACATGTGTTCTCCTCTGTGGGATTCTATTTTTAGTAACATTGTGTAACCATTATATTTATATCTTCCCATTTTTAAAATATTTATTTGTGTATATCATTATGATGTGGGTTTATATGAAATGTGCTTTCATGTATTAATCTTTTGATAACTAAAATGAAAATTTATGTATAAATTCATTGTCAGGGAGATTGTAACACCCAAAAAATGAGTAAAAAATTAAAATTAATTTAATCGTTATGATATTTTATATTTCAAACATCACAGAAAATAGTTTGTTTTAAATTAATGCATTATTTTTGTCTTGAATAATATGCAACTCCATGTTAATAATTCACTACAAACAAATAAATTATATCTTTATTTTCATGAGCATCAATCTTATCTAACATTACCCACAATATGGACTTTCCTCAATGGCTTGCATAACATGAATGACCGAGTGTTACAGAAAAATAATTAATTATGAAAATATTATTATTCAATAAGATATTACATAGAAATTAAATTAAATATTATTGGTTTAACTAACATATGAATATATATTTAATTTCATTGTTTTCCAGATAATTAGAAAATAGTATAGAAACCAATTGAATATAAATAGAATGAATTTAAAAATGAATATTTTCATGTGAAAAAAGATAATTTATCTTTATATTTTATGTGAATTTCTATTAGTGAATGATTTTAAATAAATTTATGTTTCATATATTAAAATATAAAAAATTTCTATTCATACAATTGATTTTATTTGCATAAGATGAGAAGTAACCCAGTATTACAAACAAAAACCTATATTTTCATAAAAGTTGTTTTATAAGTTTTAAATGGATAACATATTTAAGATGTATATTTTTTAACTTTTATAAATCTAATATATCGAAATAAACCTTATTATTGAAATATACACATATAAATTAGTCGTTGGTAAATGTTTTTTATTTTTTAGTGATGTTACATTTTTTGATGTATAGCGAAAATACCAAATTTTAATTCAAATGTGATTTCTTATATAATTTGATAAGAAGAAAAAATTGTATTTTAAATTTTTTATTAATCTTAATTTCATCCATTTTTTAGAAATTAATCCAATATAGTTAATTAGAATCAATTCTCTTTAAAAATTGACTAAACAAAACATATCATGCTTTTGAATGTTTTTACTTTAAACACCAATATTGTCGTCCCATCTATGGTATTAAATTTAAATTAATTTCTATCAATTATGTGATTTGTATTAAGAAATATGGAATCTATATATGTAATCAATATAAATTTTCATATCTGATAAGGTCATCTTATTTGTTTACCAAAAATATTAATTAATCCAATTAACATTACTTTTAGTTATTAAGTGAAAATGTGTTTAATAAAAACTAAACATTAACCGTAAGACTCAAAATGACCTATAGACATATTTGAAATCCATTGGTTTGAAATATTTACCTATACAGCCCCTTTAATCTATTTGGGAACATTTTTTGTCCCACATAACATGGTAAAAAAAGTGTGGAATTTGTTTTCAAGTGATTTACAAGCATTCCACCCCTCCACTATAAAAAGGTCTCCTCTCATCCTACATTGTCACACCTCTCAGGACACATTGGATCGACCAATATGTACAAAAATAACTCCTCAAAATCCCTCCCATCATCGTAAAATCCCTACCCTGGGTAGAAAAAATCCAAGGAAGCCCTTCGATAAAAAGAAAAAAGAGTATCCAAATGAATAGAAGCTAAGTCCGAGTATGAATAGAGTCAAGACATAAGGAAAAATAATTGAATATAAATATTTATATCCGTGAGATAAATACTATGTTCACCACTATTTTCATTTTCATAGTGTTTAAAATACCCAAAAAATTATTCAATTATTATTATTACTTATTTATGGGTATTTAAAAATCTATTCTATGATATTTCTATCATGGGGTTAATTTTTCAAATGTTACAAAATCGGCCAGAGAGTTTTGTATCAAAATTAATTCATTAAGACACTAGTTTTTTATGAATATAAATTATATTTCATGGTGTGTATACTTTCATTTGAGATTTTATATCATTAATATAATTATATTCCTGGGGTTTTAATCTTCTTGTAATTGTGTTTTCATACTATGGGAGTTTGATTCAAAGTTACAATTTTTTAAGAGTTCATGGAAATCATCCGATCAATTATAAATATTGTTTCTGGTCATGATTTCATTTATGTAATATTATTATTCATATATAAGAAATATAATTTATTTTCATAATCTCTGTATATTCATGTTTTATCCAAGTAATGGTACCATTCATCTATTATTTGGTACATAATATGATCATGAAGGAGTTTTTATGAAATTCTGAATTTACCTATCTCTTCGGTTTCAAATTTGTGATCCTTCAAAACCATATTTTTCAAAAGTTTTAAAAAAATATTATACTATTATCATGTGATCTTTAAAATAAATTTTACCCATGTTTTACCATTTAAAAAACCTTTTTTTTAAAAAGGTATTTTCATGTATTTTTTTATCCGAAGAACCTTTCTAAACTGTTTATGGAGAAAATTGAATATTTGGAACATATGGATTTAATATCCATAGGATCCATCATTCCATTGAATATTCCTTTACAAGATTTAAAATTTATTTATTAAATATACTATTTTTTCCTAAAATTCTAAAAATTCATTATTTTTATGTAGTTTTTAATATAATGGTATTCAATATGTTTCAAGATAATCTTTGATGATTCAAGGAAACAAGGATTGTCAAAATATTTTCAAGAATTTTTCATATATTTTCATTTAAAAATGTATTCAATTTTTTTCAGGATTTATTTATATGTTTTCTATGAATTTTCAATGAAATGGATTTAAATAAATATTTATCCTTTCATTATATGTTTTCAAAGAATTTTCATTTTAATGGTTTTCAAAACGTTTTTATGGGTTCATTATATGATTTCAAATTATATTCAATGAAATGTTTTTAAAAAATTTTCGATTCCTTAATTATATGTATATATTTTTTTTCGAAAGAAAATGTTTTAAAAAGGTTTTCAATGATTATATTATATATTTCCATGTTTATTTTCATGAAATGGCTTTCAAATGGTTTTTTGTTAAAACATATTTCACAAAAGAAATTATATTTTCCTAAAAATTTATTCAAAATATATTTAAAATTTAATTCCAATCTTTGAGGCAATAATTTGGTGGTACTCATGCCTTTTGGGAAAATTATTCATTATTTACAACCATTTTCTTTCTTTTGTGGGGTCATGTTTTGATGTAATTAAGTTCTTGAAACTTATTTCTCTTTCACGGTTTATATTCTTTGAGATCTACTTATTTTCACAATTTATGGTATTGATGAAATGATTTAGAATTTTTTTTTCATATGTTATAAAATTATTACAAGTTAATGACATCCATTTCATTTCAGGTTTTATGATTTGTTTTCCATGATTTCATGGAACATATATGTATTCTTTCATTATGATATGGGCAGGGTCTATACCTACCTTCAATGAAATGGTTAAAGATTTGTATCTCACGAAACAGAGTAATATGGTCTTTTGAGTGAACCTTTAAATCTAATATGTCCATGGGGGTATTCCTAGACTACCATTATTGTATGAGTAGTTAAAACTTGATTCTAATACAACCAATAGAGTGAACCATGACTACCATAATGGTATGGGGAGTGATACGATGGTACATACATATCCTTTGAAGAAATTAGCTGAATAATATGGAAATAATTTTATATTATTATGTGTTTTCCAAAATTATATGTTTTATTCATATATAATTCATTCATTTATTATGTTAATTATTTCCTTATGATTCATGTCTTATGAACTTCTAGCATTATTCCATGATTTATGTTTATAATCATTGATATGCAGGATATGTTCTTCAAATGTTTTGAATACGTTCTCATCCCCTATTTATATGTTTATACTTACATTTATCCATTGAATACCCTTACTAAGAATCAATTATCACCCATTTTTATGTTTTATTTCCTTTGTTATTAAAATTTGTATTTATTATAATGTTTTTCAGAAGGATTCTTATAATAGAGATATTCACAAGAGATAATGTAGCTCGCTTGTGTACCATTTTCTATGTTTTCATATTACCAAAGTCATTAAAATAATATGGTCTTTGGAAATATGTTTTTGAAATTATTTATGTATTCCTAAAAGTTTTGTAATGTTAATTTATGAAAAGAGAGTGTTTTTATTGTAATGGAAGAACAAAAAACAATGGTTTGTGAGGTGCTAGTCCACAATACACAATAAAAACAATTTAATATCCCATTTTATAGATATGCGTATAGGTGTAGGTTGAGACCTTAACATAACAACATCATAGTACATTTTCTACAATGGGAATATTATATAGGAATATAATAATAATATTTTAGGTGGTGGGTAATGAAATAAAAAATAATTTCTTATTGAAAGATGTTACATATTCATTGTGTAATTCATTTTTTGTACCATTGGAATAAATTGGTCTAATTTTAACCAATTTGAGAATTATAGGATGATAGGAGTAAATTTTAGATATTATTTTGGAATTTTTGGTATGAGGCAAAGGGGTTGATTTTTGTGAATAAGAGAGGGGGTTTAGTGCCATTTAATATTCGAGGACTGTAAATATTAAAATGTTTACACTATGGAGAGGTATCCCTTACATCAAGTCCCACCAATAATGTTCCATTTTCTATAAAATATTGTATTTTTTATAATTATTTCTATAAAATATAATTTCTACATAATTTTAGGATATTTGGTGTGTTAATTTAATGTTTAATCACCACGTGAACTTTTTTACCTTACTAGCTTTAAGTAATTTTAATTAATTTCACTAATCCTTTTTGTAAAAAACACTATTGACCTTACTAGAAATTATAAATAAATATTTTTTCAAATATTGAATATATATTGTAAAATTACTTTCACATAATAGTTATAATTTAAATTAAAATTAATCTAACATGCATGACAGGAAGGTGAGTTTTTAAAGTAAAATGATAAAATGTATCAAATGATCTAAAATCCAATTTTAGTGAAAAATCCATTAAAAATAAGATATGAAATATTTATTTTCGTATAACTGAACTAATAATACATTATAAAAAATTAAAATGTGATATATCTATATATATAAATAAGATGAAAAAGATTATTTCAATTTAATATCGGTGTTTTTCACTTGTCATAGAAAAACAAATCATCTTATATTAACATAAAGAATTCAACCAATGTTAATTTGGATATTCATATTTATATAATGAATTATATTTTTAAATTAAAAATTAAAATAGTTTCAAAAATTACATTTAAAATTTGGCACTATATTAGATGTCATTAAAATCATTTTTTTTTGAAAAGTAAATCTTTTTATTGACAAAAATGATTTTCTTATCATCTTATACCTATCAAATCTATTGGATAAGTGTAATATTTTTTGATTGAATATATAATATAAATTTTAATGAGAAAATTCATTCAAATTGGTTTGTTTAAAAATTTGAGTTAAAATTGTGTTTATTCATAGAAAAAATAAATTTCATAAAAAAAGAATTTCATTTTTTTCAAATGGTTCATTCTCTAAATTATAACTAATTTATAACCAAATTATTAATTCTATAAATATGAGAAAATATTATTACCAAAATTTAGTTAATATTATAAGAAACATCAATTCTAGTTTCTAAGTGGTAACTATAATAATATTTTAATAACAATAATAATAGTGTATTGTAGTTTGGTAAAACATGGCCTTGTTTGTAACACAAGAAATTGATGGAACATGGCATTTCACGTAACAAAATCCAAAACTTCTGTTACATGTACCTGAAGCTAATTTATTTCATTATTTTAGTGTAAAAATAACATAATGTTGCAAGAAATTGAAGCCAAACATAGTGTATTTATATCACAAAAGCTATATTTAGTGTAGCGTGAAATTCAGAATATTAAAAAGATTAAATTAATTTAAAAAAAACAAATTCATGAGGTGTTACAACACCATGATAATTCAATGAGCTAGTTTCCAAGATAAATCCCCACCTTGGATCATGATCCATGTATACTAGCATATTCTCTACATAATTCCATAGGATCCATTCTCTATCTTCTAAAGATAATGATTCATTAGATACACTTGTTGGATCTAGCTTGATGTCGTCGGACAAGAGGTTCCATGGATTCCCATCATTAGAGAAAGTCGTTCTTAGACCATTTCAACTTGCATGAGATGCTTAAAATTTGTTATAAGTATCACAGTTCAATTAATTGTGATATTCTTCTTGATGTACACTCAGACCCATTATATCTAGGGAACATGTTAATACGAAGTTAACTCAACCCATGAGGATAAGGATGGCTTGAATATTACCTTTGAATCTCATTATTATTATGTTAATCAAGGTTTCCTTGGTTATTAACATGGATTCTCCATTGTTATTACTATTACTAAAGGATATCTTGTTATACATTTGATTTTTCATTAATATTCACATGATAAAATCTTGGTGTTTCTACACCTGCATAACTTATATTTATAAACTGAACTCTATTGAAATAACTAAAAGATTACATGTCTAGGTACATTACCAAATGTGGCTAAAGAAGTTATCTGGGGATTTACATTGCATTAAAATCCATATGTCCAATTATATACCAACAAATTTTCTGTTAATATTTCACAACCTAGATGGTTTAATCACCGTTTGTAGTGGCCTACTGAGATTTATCACACACCATGTCTATTCCACCACTGGTACCTAAGAAGACTATATGTATATAGGTTTTGATAAGGTAAGACCCTCATACTGGACACCTGGCCTTTATAACGTTCTTATAATTGATATTGGTAAATGATGGTTGAGATAGTGCATGAGAAGTTGTATAGTTATTTGTATATTTTTCATCGTTGTATAGTATATATTTCTAGCTTCTTTCTACCCATGTATTCCTGATTCTCTGATATATAAAATAGGAAATCATCACCTTCATATGATTAGTTTCATGGTTATTTATGATGACATAAACTAAGATATTAATTTATATAATTATTCTAGTATGATAGGTTACCAGTCAAGTTGTATTGTGTCTATTTCCACATGTTAATCATTGATAGACCGCTTCAACTATTTCTTCTATTATTAATTATCCGTAATGATCTCCTCCTTCAAGATGGAACATTCTATAAAAAGGCACACCCTAGTCCCAAACTACTAGTTTTAAACCTCTAGTGTATGGTGTGGCAGGATTGAGTCCATATGGCCCACCGACGTAATTCACCCGTTTAATGGCAATCATGTTACGATGTCACACTATGTTATAAATATACTACAGATGAAAAAAAAGTGAACATGGTTATAACGTCATTATAATAACAATTAATTTAATTTAAGACACTAAACTAACAATATACATATATATATACAATAAATTTAAGTGGTGTTTAATTAGGAAGTTCAAAACACTTGGTTCTGAGTTAAATCTCTTCACCGAGAATACTTCTTTAGATGACACCTTAATAATTTAAATGATTCTCTTTTAGAAAGACCAAAAGGTTTTGGATTTTATGGGAAAATCTATAATGATATTTTTGTAGTTATTTTTTAATATATAAGGATCAAACAATGGGAATAATGATGGAGAGGTTGTGCTATTTCAATGTGATGAGAAATCAACTCTTCGAATTACATAAATATTAAATTAATATAAATTGACTTTAATGGATAAGGAATATAAATTAATATAATTAAATTATTATAAGTTGATGTTTAAAAAACAATCATAATATATATGTCTGAAAAGTTTTAATTTTTTACCCATAACACTTAGTTTTAACCCCATTTTATCCCTTCGGAAAAATATTGTGTCATCAATATTTTTTAACTCTTTAGGGGTCAAAAAAGTTATTATTAAAGTAAAAAATCAAAAAAAATTGAAAAAACACTCACTGGGTAATTATAATGTTTCCAAGATAATACGGTTGATCATCTAAAGGTTCATGTCATGTACCCAACACTATTTAAGGACAAATCTCGATCAGGAAGAACCAAAGAATAACATAAGGAAATTAATTTGATCCAAAACAACTAAAAACATCATGCATCCACATACCACTAGTGATACAGTGAGTGACTATGTGAAAGTGTTTCATTGGGAACTCTTCAAACTTTGATACATGGATTACCTATCATCTGAGGCTAATTTTACCGTCCTCTAGTGGAATAATATATCAAATCCCTAACCATTAGAACAATTTAATGAAATAGATATGAAATAAAGAATAAAGAAGATAATAAGTAAGATAAATGTACAATTCATTATTAATAAATGACACTCAATTCTATCCCATTAGAAGGTGGGATTGAGGGAAAAGTAGAATGGATCACCCTGGCCTTTGTGATCCAGAAAAAATGGGAAAATAGGTGTGACCCCAATAACATTACAACTGGTTTTTTTAATCTTTCCACCTAAAACATGTATGATTATCCATTATAGGCCACTAGTTCTCTAGTGGACACTATTTAGATAATAATATCTGTGGCTTGGACACTAGGTAGAAAATATTTGTAGCTTAGGTGACCTAAATTGTCTCATGTGCATTTACTCTACAATTAATTTGTAATAAACCATAAAATCTCTTCCAAAAAAACATTTTAGGGTGGAAGAAATCATTATAACACTCAAATGAACAACTAATAATCAAATAACCCATCCATAAAATTTAAACACTAACTCCATTAGAAAAAATATATGACTTAATAATGAAATGTGTGGGTAGTTGGAATTATAAGAAGACATATGATGATGGTTATGTAGAATACGAAAATTAATCTCTGAAAAAAATTCTATAATTTCATGTATTAATGAATTATTATAATCATATCATGAATATAGTTGTTAATAATGAAAATTGGTATTAGAAACCTCTTAATAAAAGTTTTAAAGGGAAAGCATAGTAGATCACAATTGGAGAACTGCTTCACGAGAAAGAAGTGGATAATAGTTCAAATACCATCCAATATATAATTGAAAATTTATTATTCATTTATGAATTTACCCACAATATTATTTAATATATTTATAGTTCTATCACATTTCCACCTCATTATTTGATATTGAACTACCAGTGAAAACAGCAAATGGTGAGACTAACACATATCAAAACTATATTCCTTCTCATATAGATGTTTATAATAATGAGCTTCCTGAAAATCATGTGAGTATCTATATAGTTGAATATGATTTCCTTTTAATTATTTATTGTCTATTTATATATAGAGTACATAGAAATTTAAAATGAATGGTAGTCAAAGTTCATATTCAAAATAATTCCAAACATATAATTATTTGTGAGTATCAATATGAATATCCAACAGAAGTTACTCACATTAAATTTGTATTACATCCAATTCATGAGGGAAATTTATCTCAAATGATTGGGGATAATCTAAACATTGGATATATTACAATTTTTCAGTAATATACTAATGTATTTCTTGAAAAAATTAATATTCTTAACCTTTATAATGAAGTTATGTTTTTAATAGAACTCATGTCTGGTACTACAAATATTTCAAATAATACTTATTGAATTTTTCTTATTGAGATATATGTATTGAATAAGAAACTAAAAAATAATATATATAGTGGATTCATAAAAATAAATGTTTAACCATAGTTTGGACATGTTTTTTTTCAAATGGAAGATAATTCATTTTTCCATTGCATTGTTTATCAAAAACATAATAAGATCGCAAGTAAGAACATTTAATATCAACATAGTTTTGGTGATCTGTTTAATAAATTATGTTGGTATTAATATTATTACAACATTTATTATCAATATGAAAGTCATCGATAATGTGTTTAGTAGTAGAATATACCCAATGCATCATCCTATATATGGTATTGTCACTACATATTTTTTAATTCAATATTCACTTAAAATTTCCCTATTATCTTTATGGATTTCAGTAATAGAGTTTTTATAGATTACGTTGATCAATTTATATTAGAATTTTTTTTGTTTATATAATATATATTACAATATGAAGTAAGATAATGATTATTATTAGGGGTTGGTGTTGAAGACCTTGAGGAAGGTAATGTTCTATGGAAAAAAAATCAAGTGTGATTTATAGCTCCATAGTGTTTCATTATTATGTCATATAATCACTAGAATTGGTATATATATTGATACTTTAAATAATGAATTTATTGAAATGTTTCCAAGACAAAACAATATGATAGAAATGTATTGTACTATTAGGATGGTTGTATACTATTGATTCATTTTGATATATTTCTCATGGAAATAATATGTAATTGCAAAGATGGCATGTATGAGATCCAAGTATCACTATATCGATGAATGTGAGGAAAATATCATGGAATTGAAGAGATATTTTTAAATTCTCCTATGATTACATAACCATAGATTTGAGAATTTTTTTTCTAAATTGACACATCAATTAATGTTATTTGGTTCTCATCATGTACAATGATATTGGTATACTTTATTCCTAAAACCAATTGAAAAGTATTGGAAAAAATTACCAGACACAAGATTTAGAGATTGTAGTGGGAATTATTTCCTCTAAAATATCATTGAATTATATCTTTGGTTAATGGTTAGAATTATTTACTTATTAAAAAATATTAAATTATATATTCACATAGGAAATTTTTGTATATATTCTTGAGGATAAGGATGGAGTTGATTACTGATTATGACTTCTCAATACATTTACACATTGAGAATGAGAATGTGGTGGTTGGCAATTTGAGTAAGAAGGGCCATGATACTTTTTATTTTATACAGATTCAAAGATAGAAAATATTTATTGGTTTTTATAAGTTGTATATTGAAATTATATGATTATGATGCAGATCATAACTCCCTTAGAGGAATATTGCCTGAATGGCCTAAAGGCCTTCATTTTTATTGATTTTTGATAACCACCATTTCAAGGGATGAGGGGGAACCCTTACAAGGACTGTAGGATCAGTGATTACATGGACCATAGGCTTAGGAGATTACATGACCCGAAGGTCGTAGAGAATTCAACCAGACTATCTACAAGGAATTGCCCCTCCCCATCATTTGCATCCTGATAGTAGCTCTCCACCTTTGCATGACCATCTGGCTAGGCTTCCCATGCAATCACAGGTTGGTATTGATGGCATAGTCATACCCTCTCATTCTGAAAATCCATTTGGCTCTGCTATGGTGAGTGCAACTTCTTTGTATCCTCTTTTGGGTCTTCTCATTTTTTGTAGTGTGTCGGGGGCCTGCATTTATGTGGCCCTAAGGCCTTGGAGTGGACTGGGGGCCTTAAAGTGGCCCGAAGGCCTTGAGAATCAATTGGCTCGAAGACCTTAGGTGGTTCGAAAGCCTTACAGGACCCGAGGACCAAAACGGTGGCCTGAAGGCCCAGATGGATGAATAGTTCCAACTGCTACAATACTGAACAGTGTCTGCTACAGTACTGCTACAATACTGCTACAGTGACCCAGAAATAAGCCTCTACACAAATATGATATTGGGTCTCTTGGATTCACCTAGAGAGTCCTCGCCAACTGGGCTGAGGCTCTTATTCTTAGAGGAATATTCATTTATACATAAATATAAGAATTAAATATATGAAAAAAGAATGTATAGAACTGTGGAGGTAGAAGATGAATTTTTTATAGTTAAATAATGGTAATGATTGAATGTTAAGGTTATGGAATTTATTATTTATACTATATACACATGTTTTGAATAATTATCTATTGGGTGAATATCAAAATTCATCATTCTATAGTCATTATTGATGTATGATGGTGTATGGATATCTGAATGTGTTTTTTCAAATAGAAAACATGAAAAGGTATATGCAAGAGTATGTATCTCCATATTAAGAATATAAAAAATATATGTATGAGAGAAAAATAATATATCGTATTTCAAAACCATTACCCACACTATAATAAAAATGGGGAAACGTAACTGTCGATTTCTTCATTAGACAACCAATAACTTCTAATGTATATAATGTTATTTTATTTATCTTCGATGTACTTATAATGTCATAAAATTTCATTGTAATCTTATAATATTTTTATATTTATAAAAATAATATAATAAGTCCACAAAAACAATAATTTATCCTATAATAAAATATTATATTGTATCTGATTGGGATCTATAGTTTACGTTGATGTTTAATAGAAGTCTTCAAAAATCATTGAGTTTAGAGTTAAATGCTAGAACATAATATCATCCTTATATTGATGGTTTGTTTGGATAGGATCATTAAAAATCTAGAATATATGTTATCATAAATTCATTTGGATATATTTTTTTTGGTATGAACACCATTCTGAAGATAAATTTTCATACAATAATATCTTTAACTCATGAATTTAGATTTCTCTTTCTGAATCCCTATATGGAAGGATGTGATGAAACCCAATATAATGGTTTAAAGTTAGTTAAACAAATATTAGGACATGATACAACTATGAAAATAGAAGTTTGGTTTAGATTCATTTATATGTAAATCTGGGGAACTCAATGTTGACAAAAATTATATACTGACAATCATCAGTGGATCTAGTGTGTGATGTTGTTGACAAAATATTCTTATGAATATATCCATAGAAGAATGTTATGAGATGTAGAGAGAAGGTAAATTTATGACCTAAATATATCAGTCACGTCAAATTACTTCATTGTATTAGGATGTTTTATTAATAAATATAAATTACAATGAATCTCTCTCAAGTTCCTGTCGTGTACCATGTATATATCTATAGGAAGTAAACAAATTATCCTTCATTGGTAAAGAGATCAAATTTCATAGTACTAGTTTATTATATCAATTATGAGGAACAAAAAATTGTTGTTATTGGATTAGTGAGATATTGATCATTTGAGGCATACCACTAACCTAGAAAAAACATTATGGAGAAACACTTAATTTAGGAAGTTATCTTAGAACCTAATGATGTGATTTAACAAAATGATCCTCAATTATTTCTATAAAATGATGTAATATAGAAGTACAAATTATAATATCATGTTTTTAATGTAACAACACTATGTTTTATTATATATTTCTCTTTATCTAAATTTTATGTGTTTTATATCATTCATTACATAGAACACAATGTAAAAATGAAATGCATTATACCATTTAAATATTATTTTTAGTGTGATTGGTCCCACATTGATTTTAGATTTAAGGTTATGAATATGACTAAATAGATTTTTAAAATTTACTTATTACGAATTTATAAAATTAATTAATTTTTAATCAATTGTTGATAAATCAAAATTAAAAAAATTAGAAGGTAAAATATATTTATTTCTACGAAGTTGTCTTTATGCTGACAATGTGTTATTTTCTGAGAAAATTAGATTAATAAATATTGATGAAAGATTATAATGAAATTTATATATTATATATTCAATTATATATTTTAATATTTATTTTATGGATTTTGGTACGAAAAGAATTTTATTAAATTATGTCTTATATTTAAAAATTCAATGTTTTAAAAACAATTGTCATTTGATATTACTCAATTATTTTATAATGAATTTCTAAATTATGGAGAAATTTAATATAATAAAATTGGTTATATAATTATTATTAAAATTTAATTTTTTTAAAATGAGATCTATTCAATTTTTTCCTTTATGAATATTATGAAGGATAAAACATCCATTCTATTTTAATGGAAAAGGTGTTAACTGGAGTAAAACAAACCTGGTAAGCGATAAAATGGATTAAAAATATATCTACATATTAGTAGATGGTTTTTTTATTAAAAAAATGATCTTATAATCTAATTTGGGTTGATTTCATGCCATATTCTTTTGAATGTAACATTATTACATTATAATGTATTATATATTTAAAATAGTTCCACTCACCTTAATTACAAAAGAGGTCCTCCTTTAAACTCTTCTCCAAGACACTTTATACATTTATATTAAAATATATCAAGTAAAATATTCTCAAAAAAGCTTTTTACATGACCTATAGGTGAATTTATCCCAAAATATCCATCCACAATGTCTTAATGAGTATTTCAATAGAGATACCCAAAGAATATATATATATATGTTTCGGTTGATCATATTCATATTTATTGCTTCAATATCCACCTCAAAATGTTATATAAGAATATTAACATGTTTTAATCTAAATATTAAACATATGTAGATTTTTTATGGTAACCATGTATGATTCTTTTATCTCCATCTCATTTATTGGGAAATGATAATGTCGATGATGCATATATTTGGACTACAACCTCAATAAAGGGATGAGATTTGTTTTCCATTTCATATTTACATGATTCTTCAAAAGAATATTTTTACTAAATATATCTGATATTAATGATATTATTATGAATATATAATGGTGAATTATTATTTATCTTTATTTAATTTCATAGATTTAAAAGTGTTAATGTAACATAAGAGTACAAACGGACCACCATTTCCGGGAATTGATGCAAGTCACTCATCATCACTAATTTACCTGAATGGAAATAATAGTGTCTATAATTTGTACATATAATATATATGAATTGAATAATATTCCTTAGATGATGAAAAAAAGAATATGATGCAGAGACTAGAGTTATTAAATCAAAACATGCCTGGAAAACAAAATAGATTTCACCTGAATGATCATTTTAATAGAGACTGGTTAATAAAATGATAGTCGGAAATTATAAATTAATGACACCATGTAATTATGTATTAATACTATAATATAATATACTTATAATTAATATATATTTATTGAATTGTATTATTTTAATTTGTATTAATCTGTATGGGAAATTGGGTAAGTTTTATGATATTATTTCATTTTCTTATGTGATTGTCTGTACCGAAATTATATTGGTGTAATTTATAATGAACTAGAACTTAAAATACCATGTGTTTTATCCCCATATATTTATTCTTGAAAATTTCAGTTAATATTAACATTTTCTTATGTTGGTTACTCATAGATTTTTGGAAAATGTTTTTATCAAAATCTAACAATACTGTCTCATTAGTCAGCGAAATTTTTCATCCACATCTACGTTCATTAAAATGTTATATGGAATTGCATCTATGATAAATAGTTTATTTAAATACATTTTTATCGGTACATTACATTTTTTATAATTTGAAATTTAATATTTTAATATGTTGTTGGAATATGTACATTTAAATATTTTCTAAAACTATGAAAAATTCATTATTTTAATATTTAGTGAACGTATAGATTTTCATACTATCCTTAATATTTTGTTATTTGAATATTTATATAAATGATTATATTATTATTATCAATGAAAATTTTTTCAAAATTATTTTTTTGTTTTTATTACTTTAGAATGATACTGGAAGAAAATTTTGTTTTCATTTTTTTATATAAATGTTCAAATACTCTTGAAAAGGTATTTTTTTTTATTTCAAAAACTATTAAGAATATTTATAATTTTTCATAGATATAATAATTGATTCAATCAACATTCATCTCAGACGTGACCTATTATTATTAATATTTAAGTATGATAATATGAATCACCTTTCTTACATAGGTCAATTAAGTTATAATGATATCATTATGATACCAATTTCATTAACACATGATTATTGTTTGAAAACTATTATAAAATATCATGGTACTATGTTTCATTTCGGTTGGTTATGATTTAATGAATTTATTAATGTTGTATGATCTTGTATAACACAAATATGAGGTTTTTTATTAAGTATTTGTGGGAACATAATTATATTTCCACCCAATGAATTAGGTAATTAATGTTATCCAATGAGTTAATTTGGAATAAAATGGGGACCTAAACATGTTCATTAAGAGACTCTATCCACTAAGATATTATTGGGAGTGAAAATCAACTAAGGAATTGGTGGGATGATTATTTTACCCATTCAATAACGGGACTTCATTCACCATGATACTCATTAGAGTGTTCATTAAATAAGGAAATGGGAGAATATATAGTGAACCTAATGCACTATGGGAGTCTTTACGCTATGATAGTCTGGATAACGATTCTATTCAAAATAAATGATTTTATACAAATATGTGCATTCCAATAAAAAAACATTGTATTATGTTTAGGATATGTTCTCTTAGATCATTATTTATTTTTTATTATTACATGCTCATATTAATAATATATTAATTAATAGTCCATGATTGATGATTAATGATCTTTTACTGAATAGATTTTAATTTTTACCCAATCCATATTGTTTATATTTTCTAAAAACACTTCTTGAGGTAGAGTGTCAACCATCACATAATCTATAACTAAAAAAAATAAGAAATTCCAATTTTCAAATTCAAAATGGAAACCAATATTCAATCTCCCAATATAAAATTTCAAAATTGAAATAAAATACAACCACTTCTCTAGGATCTCTTCCATAATGATTGGGGGGAACCAACTTCGATATCGGTCACATCGATGCCCTGATTTTTAAATACATGTATCTCATTTGACTTTATGATGAAAATTCCATCCCCAAATCATCATTTTCAGTTAATGAAAACCCAATCCATCTACCATCGTATGCCATCACTGACTCCAACGTCGTCAGAACATCATCTCACCATCGAAACAACACACTTTCAAACCATAAAATTGTAGAAAATAATTGTTATAGAAGAAAGAAAACAAGGAGAGAAAGCCACCGTCAATCAAAATAAAAAATAAAACAAAAACACCCCAAAACCCATCACAGTAATTTGGTTACGTATAATAAGAAAAAACAATCCATAATTTCTTCTATTATCCCCATTAAAAAACCCATCAACTTGAAAAAGATGATGTAAAAACATAACTTCATAGAGTTTTACATGTCATGAATCTTCCCATGAAAACACTGACTCACCAAGTATGAGGTCTTCATTGACGTAAGAAATATGACCCATAGTCACATTGGGAGGGGATTATTGAATCCCAAATTGAAGGGAACCACTTATGTCTGATCAAGACTGACTATGGATGATAACCACCAATTTTGGCTTGAACATCATATCTAGTGAACATGCAAAAGAACCATATATAAGATATACATGAACCAATGAGTGAAGATATTAATATGTGTAGAGGATTAAATGAAGCTAATGGAGAACATTGATTTTGGGGGAAAATTTGAATCACAAGATCATTGGACAAGTCCTATAATAGAAAAAAGAAGAAAACATACATCTGATGTATGAGTACAACATGATTAGGAACCTAGAGATAATGATAGAGAAAATCAAGAACATGAAACCATAAATCCCCCCAGAGAGGGTGACCAAGAGGCTATAGAACTCTTTCCGTTTTTTTAATGTTATGATCATATCCTCATACAATTATGATTATCTTATGTTAAATCTTGATTATTGGTTAATATCAGCTATATTTAGACATAATGAGCATTAGTTATCAACATTTCTTATATTTCCTTTTTCAAGGCTATGAATAATTATTTTACGTACTGTTTGTAAAAGAAGTATACTATGAGGGAAATACATTTATAGGATATGTTGAATATATTTCATGGAATAATATTAATATGTATGGAGTATATAAATACACTAAACACTTTTTTTAACAGCAAAAAATTTTGTTAAAAATTTTGTTCGAATTAATTTAATATTTTTGTAATTTTTCATTTCCAGAAACACTAAATATTGTTGTTTTACAATAAATTACAAAAATGTTATTTTTTTATGTTAATACAATTTATGATTTTGTTATATTATAGAACAATATAATCTCGTGCTACATGTAAAACTGGTTTATCTTGTGTTGCACATTAGACCATGTTTTATATCCATTTAATAGCACACTTATATTAAAAATAAATTTTGGAATATTATTAAATATTTTTTTTAAAATAAAAATCATCTTTGAATTAAAATTTTCAAATATATCATAGAATGATTTTATGTTTATGTATGAAAATTTTCACTTTTTGGTGAATAGTGAGAAATGATGCATTTTAGTTTAAAACAACCATTTAGTTTAAATAAATAATAATTTTTTATTATTATTTTTATTTTTTAATGTTATAATAGGTTAATTATATATATTATAATCAAATTTTTTCCATTTTAATGATTTTGAAATTTAATTTTCTTACAATTACATAATTAAAAATTGAACATTTCAATTTTAAAACTCGGTATCTCACCACATCAACGATATTATCATTAAATATAATCTAGCCACAATAGTAGATTGAATTTGTGAAAATTGACATATGTGGTTGTAATTAGTAAAATAATTATATTATAATAATAACAAAAAACCAAAAAAAATAAGAATGTAATTTGTAAGACCCTGACCCCAGATTCCCAGAGCCGGTACATTATTTTAATACATTAGAATGATTAAAAGGAAGAAAATCTCAATGGACTGATTGGTTTTCAGTCCTGGAAAATAGATTGCATACATGAGTGTAACATTACAATTCAAATCACAAAATTCAACATAGATTTTTATTTGATAATGCTAGTAGTCTCCTAGATTAACTATATATATCAGTTATAAAATACTTCATGGAATTCTAGGAAAATATAAAATATGATAGGGGTGAGGTCAAATTCTCAGTAAGGGTAATCAATACATAAGATGCTTTCATAAATAAGAATCATTTTTTTTTTGGAAATTATAAATCTGAAACAAAATCCTTTTAAAACATAAACTTGAACATAATATGGTAAGAATAAATAAAATAATTCCATTTAATCATTCACATGGATGTTCTAGTAGTTGAATAATTATAGGTAATATCACTAGCTAATCTCATAATGAAGGAATGTATAATGTCAAACATCACAAGTGAGACTATACCGGAGTGGTACATGATCTTGCTCGGCATCCAAGTGACCTAGGATCAAATCTAGGTGAGGGTGAATTTCTAGGTTAAGGTAGTAGTAATGTAGTAGTTATCAATAGAATGAAATGGTTGGTATTGTAGAATCATTCACTATTCATCTGTTTTTTGGCATTTGGGTCACCAGTTTTGGCCTATGGGTCTCAAGGCCTTCGAACCACCGAAGGCCATCGGGCTATAGGGCCATCAGGCTGTAGGGCCATCGGGCCACATAAAAACACAAGAGAAGTGCAGACTACACATGAGTAGGCCCAAAAAAGGATTATGAGAAAAAACTATCAACCACCATAGCATAGCTAACGAGATTGAATGAATGATTAGTTTTTAAACTACCATCATGATAATTCACATTATAGCTCTGCATGTGGATATTCTAGCCAAACAACCATATAAGGTGGGGATCTGGGCTCCTTCATGATGCAAATGGTGGGGAGGGATTGTTTAATGTGGTTAAGTTCATGGGCCTTTGAGGTCAAGTATTGAGTCATGTGTGAGGATTTTTCTGTTATCTTATGGGTCATGTAAGGGTTTCACTTCAACACTTAATATGGGAATTATCCGAAATCAAATAAAATGAAGGCCCTCAGGGCATTCGAGCTTAATGTTTGACCTCTGAATTATCCTGATATATCCATTAGATAGTTACTGTCAACATCAATCGTTGTGAAATTTTTTTCCTGTGGGTAGAAACCAGTCTGATTCATGTCATGATATGTCCTCCTGAAAATTATAAACATCTTATAAAACAATTGACATGTTTTTTTTTCATATAAAGACATCTCAAGAGACGTACTGATGCATCTAAGTAATATAGAGGGCCCCACCCATCACTTAATAACTCCAATACACTAATCCTATGAAAATGGTGAAATATAAACAATATAAACATTCTTATTTAAAACTATTACATGAAATATGATTACTTTAACCATAATCCTGGAATGGTATCTAAATGGCGCATCCAAAATCAAACCGATCATAAACCATTAAATAACATATGGGAAATGATATCAAAAGAGATAAACATAAATTAACAATAACATCCAAAAAGGACATTAACATAGATGAAAATACTCTATCAATATCATCAAAAATATCTTGAGACAAATTCCCCCTTTTCTTTGAATTCATTTATTCAAAATCCAAATACTTATAAAAGAATACATTTAAAAATTGATTTTTGAATCAAAGTGTTCCAAACCACATTGAAAATATTAAAAATATGTCCAAAATATTCAAATGAATAATTAAATACCATTAATATAAATGTATTCATGATATGAAATACAATAGGGATAATAAATTAACCACACAAAAGAAATTGATGGTTAACATGGCTTATATCTCATGAAAATTAATATTGAGATGAAAGTCCCTTACATTAAGCCTTATTCTATATGTATATGTCTGGAAGTTAAGTATAATGATATTAAACATCTTATTAACTTATGAAAAATTAAGACTAATATTTATGATATCATGTATGATTCTTTTATGTCATTATATTACCTATTTATAAATCTGTTCCATGATATTGAATCATTTCAATCAACAATGGATTTCAATATCGAACATGTTATGAAAAGTAATTATTGATCGTATTACATAGATCATGATTTACCTAATTCTATAATTAATAAAATTATTTATATATCATATATGAATAATAAATATATATATATATATATAATAGATAGATATATGTAATGGAAAACACCGTTAATAGAGATGGTAGGCTGTACGTACGCATAAAATATGTTTCGGTTTTCTTAGAGTATTAAATGGAAGTAAGTGAATGAAATATATGAACATATATATAAGTATAATTATAGTAGAATTTTTATTTTATATATTCCATATTTATTAAAATATATTTTTATATCCATTCTTGAATGGTGAATTTTTATGTTAAATTCCATCGCATCATCAAGACGGTAAGCCATATGTACGCACAAGTGAGAATATAAATTTTTTTAATTGTTAAATGGTGTGTAATTGGATGGAAAATTAATTTTATAGAAACGATTTCATGTTATATATATTATTTATATCCATTATTTTCATCTTCATACCCAGTCCAATAAATTAGTTTTGAATAAAAAATTACACCAAAGTGTAGGGATGGTAAGTCCTATGTAAGAACACATAGTGATATTATATTCCATTGGATAGGTAAAAGGAAAAATATTATTTTCCAAAAATCATAAAAAATCTCATCATATATTAGATTATGGATTTATTACTTATTTATGGGAAAAACTAAGAAAAATTATGTATAATAAGAAAAGAACATTTGAAGAATTAGGAAAATAATTACCTCTTATTTGAATGGATCTTGTTTATTTAAACGAAATGACTACTTAGAATCACTTTAATCCCAATTTGTAGACTATAGTTGTAAGTGTTTGGTGTTTTGAGGAAATTTGGGATGGGACTGTTCGATCCAATGGTCTTTATAAATTTGAATTAATGAGAAGGATAAATGCCATTTTAAAAAATTGGTGCGGGGAACTTTTGGATTTTCTTAAAATAATAATTTATTATAAATTGATTATAGCTTTAAAAAATCATAAAATTGATTTATTTTGAGGAAAAGATCATTATGGGTCTAAATACCCCCAACCAATTAATTTGATATCTGTTTATGTCCTAAAATTAACCATATCTTTTGGATTTAACCCTTAGTTAAAGTGATTAACTATTATCGTGTCTTCTTGTTTATTTTCACTATATCCTTGATATATAAAATAAAAAACGAACCCCTATTGGACCATTTATGACATCATTGAAATTTTACAAGTTTTTGACTGAACCATAAATTTTAATGACTTTTATATCATTTAGTAAAATAGTATTTATTTTAAATTAGTATTTATTTTAAAAAAAATTTGTGTCAATTTAAATACTACTCAAAATTTACATATTTAAAAATATTAAACCAACATGGAAAGTTCTACCAACACTTAAAATTTGTCACTAATATGTCTAAGTTATTTGAAAAATAATTTTATAAAATTAATTATGTCTAGATATATTTATTTTAATATTTATAATATAATTTATTTCACATATCAATTAATTAAACAATTAATGCATCATCATTGTGTCACCATTTAATATATTTATTTAATGTCTAAAAATTATATAGAAAATATAATTATGTATATATATTTCTAAGATTTATAAATAGTAATTATATTCTACCATTTCACTTATATTACCACATAATAAAAATATAATAGTTATTACAATCAGTATATTCCATTTTAACTCTTCTTTAAATAAAATATAATAATTGTCCAAATCTAATAGAAGTGGATTAAAATGAACATGATTTATGACCTAAGATTGATTTGGGTAGAAAAAACATATCCAATGAAATTAATTCATGTGTTATAGTAATTTAATTTTATGATAATATTATTTTTACCTTTAATTATGGTATTTACCTTTAAATGCGGTAAATAAAATTTAAAAGTTACTATTAACGGATGATTATTTTCATCCCATTGGACCAAATTTTTTATTCTGATTAAAACCTTGTTTGTATGATTTTTGGAAATCAATTCACTGAATCTGTAAAATTACATTTAATGCTAATATGAAATTATGGCTAGAAGGCCGGTAAAAGGATATTTTAAATGTTCAATGAATTTTTATATTTAATTCTGTTATAAAAATGATTATAGTGACATAAATTTGGATAATATATATATTATTTATCAATTTTGACATTAACAATATGTTAATGTAAAATAATTATTTAAATCAGAAGTTCGGGTTTCTAACAATAATGTAATGTTTTTTACTATTTAAAAAAATTGAATGTTTTTAGAAAAATATTAAAATTTCACCTTAAAAAATTTGTTGAATTATTAATAAAATAAATGAAGTATATTTTAACATATTCAATATATAAGAGTTTCTAAACATAATTTTATTATTATTCAGAAAAGGACATAAAATTTTTTTCATTTAAAAAAAATATTATTGCTAAACATATACATTTTTTACCAAAACATATACATTTTATTATAAATATGTTTTCTTTCTGTGAAGAAAATAGAGTTAATATTTGAAAATTATTTATTAATATTCCTATAATTATATTTTATGGTTAAATTTTAAATATAACATTAAAATAATTTTAATACTAATGTTTTGTTTTGCAGAAATTCCATCTTATATGTAACGTATCACATGTCAGTGTTATGTGCTCCCCTGGATATTGATGATAATGTACCATCAAATATTGGGGTTTTAAATTCTCACATGTTTCAATAACTTACATTGTCATAATTTTAAATTGTACTTTCAAAATAATATGTTAATAGTAGAAAATATTTTTGTTCAAGTTCCAAACCAAAAATAGGGTTCATAAAATTCAGTCATAATAATTGGGTATGGGAAATGAAAACGTCCCCAATAAATATCGATTCTGAATAAGAAAAGATTAACGTAAATTAATAGTATGTACATGTAAGAAAACATAAAAATTTATATGGGTGATTAAGGTCATCATTCACAAACAAGTGAATAATCAATGGATAGTTGAGGGCAACAAGTCCATATGTCTTTGGTGATTAAAAATATAATTGGTTCAAGAAAACATAAGTTATTATAATAACAAATTCTTAGATAAATTTTCTTACAGTTGGGGGATTTTTTTAATATATTGATAGGAACATGAGGAGACATACATGATTTCATTCCATGTTTCAATATTCTCATTTTTTTCAAATATTTATTTTCATTTAATATTGTTCACCATGAGATGGATATTAAAAATGATTGCATGAATCACTTTTAATGAATCAAATGATCCATAAGTATTTCATTCATCATTTAAATTTATTCTAAAACCAAAAATGTTATCACATAATATCCAATAAATCATACTTAAACCCCCACCAATTATATACAATGTTCTACATATCTGATTCCAACTGTAATAAATTTTACAAAATAATTTTGTCTAAATTCAATATCCAAAAATGTCACCAAATTTCCAAAATCAATCTTAACATCATATTATAAAAACAACGTAATTTAGTTCTTATTGTCACATTATAAATATTTGATCACCATTAAATCCTTAATGAAATCCCTTATGCTTCCAAATACTTAAAGAAGTGTACTATAGTAAAATCAATATATGTGTATCTCACATGAATCGTATATCCATAGAACCATTGATGTAATAATTTTTGAATCCTATATAAAAATAAATATAATCATTCAACATCACTCTTAAACCATCAACTATTCTTCCTCGTCTTACTCCTTAATACATCAATCATCTCATTTTTCTTTTACCAGTTCTACATTTTCAGCATTATTACCATTACATGTATAACCTTGTTGATTAAAACCATTGATGAAAACTCAATGCATAATGGGAGAAACACTTGTCATAGTGATATTGTCATGAAGAACCATTTTTAGAATCTCTAAATATTGGAATTTTATTCTCAATAAATTTTTCCATATGATTAACCTAGATTAACCATTAACAAATCTTATGGATGATATCCTACACATAGAATTATCCTCAAAGTCATTCGTTGGGCTATGATTTCTACTATCTATTTTCTAAATCTAATTTCAGAGGTTGTTGCAAAACTTCTTCTTATATAAACTATTAAACCATGATCCCATATTCCTAGAGATGGTGAATTATTTTAATAAATTATCATGATTACATGGAATCAAATCCCAAAGGACCAATCTGTTTAGCCATTTTGGAAAATAGGTTACATAAATTAACATTACATAATAATTCAAAAAATAAAATGAAACATATATAACTCTATTAAAACACATGTATTATCCAATATTAACCTCGCATTTTAGTCAAAACAATTCTTTGCATCCTTGGAAAATACATCATAACAATGGGATGATAGTAGATTCTCAGAAAGGGTAAACATTATAGAAAAAGATTTCATTAATAAGCATAAACTTAAATGGAAAGTATAAAACTAAAATTAAATCCTTTCAAAAAATAAAATTAATCATAATATGGAATTATTAAATCAAATAAATTCATTTAAACTTTCTCATGTATATTCTAGTAATTGAAAAAATAACTTTTCATACGAATAACTAATCTCATAATGAGGGAATGCATAATGCAGAACATCTGCACTATCATGATATTTCCTCAAGATAGCTACCTTCAAAATCAATCCTGGTGATAGTTTATGTTTTTCGATAGTAACCTATATGATTTTTGACAAGATATATCATCCTAACAATTCTAAACTTCATTGAAAACAAATGTCAAGGGTTCGTCAACAACTAAATTCATGTCATGAGACCTAATAATGTGTCAAGGGCATATAACGGACCATGCCCGTCACTTACTAAGTCCAATAGATTTCCCAGACGAATATGGTGAAACATAAACAATATAATATTTTGTACTAAAAACCAGTATATGAAATATGAATACTTTTACCATAATCCAAGAATGATATCTAAACAACAAATACATAATCAAACTGTTCATAAACCATTTAATAAAATAGGGTTAATGATTTTATAAGAGATCAACCGATATTAAGAATAATATATAAAAAATTATATTGACATAGATAAATATAATATAGTGAAATATTTGAAACTATCTTCTGAGAAAAACCCTTTTTCATTTAAATCATTTATTCAAAATCCCCACACGTATAAAATAAGACATTTAAAAAGGGGTTTCTAAATATCTTTTCCCCATACCACTCTAAACATTTCAATCATAATCCCAATATCATAAATCTAGATTTAAATACCATGAATATAAAAGTATTAATGATAAGAAATACAATATTGGTTGTATATAAAACCAAAATAAGAAATAGGATGTGAATATGACTTATATCTCACTAAAATTATAAGTGAGATTGAATTCCTTTACCTTTAGTATGATACTCTTCTTATGTGTCTGGAAGTCATATATAATTGTTTTATACATATTATTAATTTATTTCTAAGTCATAATAATATTTATGATATCATATATGGTTATTATATGGCATTATATTACCTGTTTGTTAATATTTTTCAACTTAAAGCATCATTTCATGTAATAATCGCTTTCTTTATCATACATGTTTTGACTTGTTATTATTGACCATATTACATAATTCATTATTTACATAATTCCATATTTTATAAAATGATTTATATACCATATATATTCCATATATATATAATTGATAGATATATGAAATGGAATGCACCATTCATGGAGATTGTTGGTCGTATGTACACATAAACATTGTTTATGTTTTCTTGTCCAATTGAATGGATGAAAGTGAATGATATATGTGTAAATTTTTATATATATAATTTTATTATAATTTTTATGTCATATTTTTCATATTTATTTATATATAATTTTATAATCATTCATGAATAGTGAATATGGAATATGAATCCCATCACGTCGTGGAGAAGGTAATGCATAAGAACACATGACCAACGATATCATTTTATTAATGGTTAAATGGTATGGAATTGGATAGAATATGAATATTATATAATCAAATTCATTTTTTTTATATCCATTATACACATCGTCCTACCCATTACAATAAATTTTCATTGAATAATAAATTACACCACCACGTGGAGACAATAAGTCGTATGTACAAATGCAATGTGATATTATTTTTCATATGATGGTAAAAAGATGAATATGGTTATACCATACTCATAAAAACATCTCATAATATATTATATTATTGAGTAATTAATTTAGTATAGAACCAACTTAGTAAATGGAGGTAGAATTAGAAAATTACATTGGATGAAATGGTAAAATAATTACCTCTTCTATGTATTTCTCCTTCTTATTTTCACATAAGGACTCTTAGAATGTATTTATTCCCAATTTTTAGCCTTTATGATTAATTGATGGATATTGAGAGGATATTTGGTTAGGGTTCGAATAAGACTAGTGGATATAGTGGTGCAAATTAAAGAGAAGGAGAAGTTTACCTTTATAGAAGATGGAAGGACAAATTTGGATGGTCTAAACGTATTATATTTTTATAAATTGATTTTCATTTTCAAACAGCTCTAAAGTGATTTATTTTGAGTAAACATTGAGTATGGGTCAAAATACATGAAAATGAATTTTAGATAAGTTTAACTCATAAATTGACATTATCTTTTTATTGAACCATTAGTTAAACAGTTTAACTCTTACCGTGTCGTTTATTTTTACACGATAGGGTTAATATTGTTAAATAAAATGAAAAACAAACCCCAATTGGATAAAGTATGGAATATTTGACATTTGAAAATATATTTTTCTGAAAAAATATATTTTTCTGAATTCTATATCATTTAATAAAACAGAATTTATTTTAAAATATCATTTATTTAAATTTTAATACTATTTAATATTTTCATTTTTAAAAATATTAAACCAACATGATAATATCTTGAAAATACTTTCAATATTTCAAAAACATGTATAATATATCTATAAAATTAGTTTATTTAGTTAATTTAGAAAAATTATATTTATTTTAATATTTTTAATATCTTTTTTTTTATATCCCAATGAATTAAAAAATTACTATATCAGAATTATTTTAGCATTTAATTTATTAATTTAACGTTAAAAAATTATAAATAAATTATCATGAAGTATATAAATTTCGTATATTTATAATGACTATTTATTTTCTATCATTTCACTTGTATAACCTCATATTAAAAATTAAATAGTTATTAAAATTTTAATATGACATTTTTAACTATTCTTTAACCAAAATTTAATAATTGTTGTAATCTAATAGATTTGGATTTAAAATGATCATATTTCTGAAAAAAGATTAATTGTTGTCAAAAAATACATATCCAATGATATTAAGAAAATTGATAGGGTGATTTTCTATTATTTTAATATTATTTTTATGATTAACTACACTATTTACCTATAGCAGTTGAAAATAAAATTCAAAACTTACTATTCACCAATAAATTAATTTGTTCTTATTAGACCATATTATTAATAATGATTAAAGACATGTATGTCAGATTTTCGAAATTCATTTCACAAAAGTGGAAAAATTACATTTAATGATAATCTCCAATTGTGGATTGAAGGTGAATGAAAATTCGCTAGAAAAATTCAATGACTTTTTATCTCTATTTATATTATAAAAACTATTCCAATAACCTAAATTTTATTAATATTTTTATTATGTATCTATTTTGATATTAAAATTAATTTAACATGAAATAAATATTTAAATAAAAAAGTTGTGTTTTTAATAATAATAAAGTGTTTTCACTATTCATCAATAATTTAGAGTTACATAAAAATACAAAAAAAACACCCAAAGATAATTTTGATATTATAAATTCAAAAATTAAGTCTATTTTACCAAAATAAATTTATATGAGTGTCTAAAATAATTTTTTTTATTTCTCATAAAAGGACATAAAAAGTACATCATTTTAGAAAATATTATTTCTCTACATATAACAATTTTACTAAAAGTATAAATTTTATTATAAATATATTTTATTCATGTGAATACATTATTAATGAATATTAAAAATTATAAATTACTATTAATATAATTATATTTAATGGATAAGTGATAAATATAAAATTTATTAAATTATAATACTAAAGTGTTGTTTCATAGAAACTCAATATTTTGTGTTACAGAAGCCAAATATGTGTCGCATAAAACAAAATATATTGAAGGGAACATACCATTAAATATTGGGGTGTTACATAATTAAAATTAATTGTAAGTATTAATGTAAAATTAAGCACAATAAGGGGCTAAAACATAATATCCAGGGCTAAAATTACCAAGAAACTTGTCGAAAATCCATTGCATGTAAATTGATCAACCATATACCATATTGGTTCGACTTTAATAAATTATTCGGAGAAATATTTGTGAATGTGACCCAAATAAAATGTAAATTAAAGAAAACGACAAAAAATTAACTTTACTTACCTTTAAAATTCCTAAAACATTAGAGTATCTAATAATATACATTGTTTCCATTACAAAAAATATTTTTGTATGTAAATAATATATTTTTATCCTAAAAATTAAACAATAATATTAATGTGTAAATTAGTTACATTAAACACTTAAAAATCTCTAATGCATTGATTATTTACTTAATAATAAAATAAAATAAATGATACTCTAAATATTAAGAGTAATGTAAATTGTTTGAATTATTGTATTTCATTATTTTTTACATGATTATATCAATTTAAAATATTTTAATGTAATATATATAAATTAATTAATTTATTGATAATTTTAAATTTTAAATTTGGTAAATAATATCAAAATTGACATTACTGTTATTTTATAATAAATTGCATTTTATTAAAAATAATTAAAATTACTGAAAATCCTATCATATGAAAATTAATTTATAAATGTTAATAAATTTAGAATATGGTATATTTTTTGACCAATTTATTTTTATAATACACATATTTACCAATAAATAGTAAATACCTTGTGATCAAAGTCTAGGTTAAAGTAGTGTTCTTGCATGTTACATGCACTTGTTTTGAAATTAATTTGAAACACCCAATGTGGTATTATTTTTGAAAATTAGATATTATATTTATAATTAATTGGTTTCTTATTTTCTAATAATTATCACACTAATTTAGTCTTAATGGATGAATTACATATGTTATAATACATGTTACCGAAATGAAAATCCAAAATTAAAAACATAAGAAATTATAATGACTAAAGAACAAAATTAATAAAATTACCTTATTATATTGTGTTGAACTATTTGATTTACCATAAAATCACTTTATTACATTTCATTTCCCTTTTTAAGAACATGAGGATAGGTATATTTCCCAGTAGTCTAAACCTTTTGGGATTTATAAGAGTGCTACACTCTACTTCTATTATAAAAATTATTGTATTATTCTCCTTTTTCACACCTATCACACAACATTTTATCTTCCAAAATATTCCAATATAGTCTCCAAAAATCCCTTCCATATACCTAGAATCATTCCTTTTGGATTAAATCCATCCACATAAGCCCTTTAGGACAATCTAAGAGGAGTTACCCAATAATGAGGTAACACCCTTCCTTTAGACGCTTTTTTTTATTTTCATTCTCCACAACCTACAATATTCTAATTACATGCTTATATAATAAGTTAAGTATCCTTTAAATACTGAGGATTTTTATTATAAGGGATATAAATAAACATATGTATAAATCTATTTATGGGTAATTAACTTACAATTCTTATTTATGGAAAACTACCACCTCATGAAATGATGTTGTTCGTTTTTAATTTATCACATATCATAGTTAGTCATTATGATGTAAACGCTATTATTATGTGATATTAATGATATTTATGAAATATTTATAGTTTTTTAATTATTATATTATATACAACTTGATGATTTCCTTTTTTTGTTAATATAACAATTTTTCTTGTGGAAGTGGGACTACAACCTCCTCAAAGAAATTTGATTCTTCTACACTCTACATATAATGTATTAAAGATGGATTTAGTTTATCTATATAATATATAGTAAATAATAATTATACTTTAATTATTTTATATAAAAATAAAAAAATCATTTCCTTTCATTCTTTAATAAAAATAATTAAAAAAAATAGTGTTGATGCATATGTATGTCCTAACGTCTCCATCAACATGTATTCCATTTCATATTTATATATTCTATATATTTTTATAAAGACATATATAGTTAATATATATATATATATATATTATAGTTATATAATAAATTACACTCTTTAAATATGTAACTCGTTATCTATGTAGGAGGATCAAGAATAACAATCCAATACATATACGAAAAACTAAAAAGATATTAATCCTAACGAAACATCCACATCGAGTTGTTAAAAAATGGTAATCTAAATGAATTAAAAAATATTATATGAAGTTATATATAATTATATGATTTATTTTTAACAAAAATAAATTTATTATATAGGTGGTTTGAATGTATATGAAGAATTTCAATACATAAGGTAAGGGGAATAAAACATTCATGGAGATTGTTGGTCGTATGTACACATGAACGTTGTTTATGTTTTCTTATCCTATTGAATGAAAAACGTTAATGATATATGTGTAAATATATATACATATATAATTCTAGTAGAATTGTTAAGTCATATATTTCATATTTATTTATATATAATTTTATAATCATTCATGAATAGTGAATTTGGAATATGAATCTCATCACGTCGTGGGGAAGGTAATGCATATGAATGCATGAGCGAAGGCATCATTTTATTAATAGTTAAATTGAATAGAATTGGATGTAATATGAATATTATATAATCAATTTCATGTTTTTTATTATTTATATCCATTATACACATCATCCTACCCATTACATTAAATTTTCATTGAATAATAAATTACACCACAACGTGGAGACAATAAGTAATATGTAGTAACGCATTGTGATATTATTTTTCATATGATGGTAAAAATATTCATATGGTTATTACCATAATCATAAAAACATATCATATTATATTATATTATTTAGTTATTAATTTATTATAGAAACAAATTAGTAAAATTAAGTAGAATAAGAAAATATCATTGAATGGATTGGTAAAATAATTATCTCTTCTATGAGTGCTTCCTTTTGATTTTCACAGAAGTACTCTTAGGATGTATTTATTCCCAATGTTTATCCTTTATGATTATTTTAGGGATATTAAGAGGAGATTTGGGCATGGTTCGAATAAGACAAAGGGACTTAGTGGTGTGAATTAAAGAGAAGGAGAAGTTCACCTTTATAAGAGAGGGGAGGATAAATTTTGTTGTGTCTAAACATATAAAATTTTTATAAAATGATTTTCAATTTCAAATAGCTCCAAAGTGATTTATTTTTGTGTCCAAATTGAGTTTGGGTAAAAATACCCAAAAATGACTTTCAGATAAGTTTATGTCATAAATTAACGTTATCCTTTTATTTAACCATTAGTTAAACATTTTAACTCTCATCGTGCCTTCTTGTATTTTTACACGAGAGGGTTAGTATTGTTAAATAAAATTAAAAAAACACTAATTGAATCAGTAATGAAATATTTGACAATTAAAAAGTTATTTGGTCGAAAAATAGATTTTAATGAATTCTATATCATTTAATAAAACAGAATTTATTATAAAATATCATTTATGTCAATTTTTAAACTATTTAATATTTTCATTTTGAAAAATATCAAACCAACATGATAACATTCTGAAAATACTTTCAATATTTCACTTGCATGTATAAGATATCTATAAAATTAGAGTATTTAATTAATTAAATAAAATTTTATTTATTTCAATTTATTTAATATCTCTTATTTGATATCCCAATTAATTAAAAAATAAATATATCATAATTATATCAGCCTTTAATTTATTAATTTATGGTCAAAGAATTATAGATAAATTATCATGAAGTATATAAATTTTGTATATTTCTATTTACTATTTATTTCTTCCCATGTCACTTATATAACCTCATATTAAAAATTAAATAGGTATTAGAATTTGAATATGACATTTTTAACTGCTCCTTAACTAAAATTTAATAAGTGTTGTAATCCAATAGAAGTGGATTTAAAATGATCATATTTCTAAAATAAGATTAATTTTGGTCAAAAAATACATATCCAATGAAAATAATAAAATTGGTAGGGTAATTTTATATTATTTTAATATTATTTGTACCATTAATTACACTATATACATATAGTAGTGATAAATAAAATTAAAAATTTACTATTCACAAAAAATTATTTTGTTCCTATTATATCGTATTATTCATAATGATTAAAGCCATGTTTGTCAGATTTTCAAAATTCAATTCACAGATGCGGAAAAATTACATTTAATGCTAATCTCCAAATGTGGATTGAAGGAGAATGCCGATACGCCGAAAAATTCAATGAATTTTTATATCTAATTATATTATAATAAAAATTCCAATAACCTACATTTTGTAATATTTTTATTATGTATTTATTTTGAAGTTAATATAAATTTAACATAAAATAATTTTTAAAATTAAAATTTTGTGTTTTTAATAATAATAAAGCGTTTTTCACTATTCATAAAAATTGAGAGTTTCCATAAAATTAAAAAAATCATCCAAAGATAATTTTGATATTCTATATTCCAAAATGAACTCTATTTTACCTAAATCAATATATATGAGTGTCTGAAATAAACTATTTTTTATTTCTCACAAAATAGCATAAAAAGTATATCCTTTTAGAAAATAGTATTTCTCAACATATAACTATTTAACTAAAAGTATACATTTCATTATAAATATGTTTTATTCATGTAAAAAATTTATTAATAAATGTTAAAAACTAAAAATTACTATTCATATAATTATATTTAATGGATAAGTTAAAAATATAACATTTAAATAAATATAATACTAAAGTGTTGTTTCATAGAAACTAAATATTTCATGTTATAGAATCCAAATAAGTGTTGCATCTAACATAATATATTTAAGGTAACATGACATGAAATATTGGGGTGTTATCTTATTAAAATTAATTGCAAGGATTAATGTAAAATTAAGCACAACAAGAGACTAAAACATAATATCAAGGGCCCAAATTACCAAGAAACATGTCCACAATCTATTGGATGCGAATTGTTCAATAATATACCTTATTTGTTCTAATTTAAGGAATTATTTGGATAAATATTCATGAATTTGACCCATATAATATGTAAATTATAGAAATGACCAAAAAGGAACTTTACTTACCTTTAAAATTTATCAAACATTAGAGTATGTATGAATGTATATTATTTCTATTATAAAAATTATTTTTGTAAGTAAATAATATGGTATTATCATTAAAAATAAACAATAATTTTATAGATAATTTAGTTACATGACACACATAAAAATCACTAACACATTGATTATTTACTTGATAATAAAATAGAATAAAAGATACTATAAATATTAAGAAGGAAATAAATTGTTTAAATTATTGTATTTCATTATTTTTTACATGATTATCTCATTTTACAAATCATTTAATGTAATATATAAAAATTACATCATTTATTGATAATTTTACAATTTAAATTTGGTAAATAATTTAAAAATTTGAATTAATTTTATTTTATAATAAATTACATTTTATTAAAAATAATTAAAATTACCAAAAATCGTATCTTATGTAAATTTATTTATAAATGTTAATAAATTTAAAATATGGTATATTTTTTGACCAATTTATTTTTATAATAAACATATTTACCAATATATAGTAAAAACAATGTTATCATGCTCTAGGTTAAAGTAGTGTTCTTTTGTTTTAAATGAACTTGTTTTGAAATTAATTTCAAACACCCAATGTGGTTTTATTTCAAAAATTAGTTATTATATTTATAATTAATTGGGTATTTATTTTCTGATAAATATCATATTAATTTAGTCTAAATGGATGAATTACATATGTTATTATATAGGTCACCTAAATGAAAATATAAAATGGAAAACAAAAGGAAATATAATTACTAAAGAACAAAATTATAAATATTACTTTATTTTAGTGTGTTGAACTATTGGATTTACCATAAAATTTCTTTATTCATTTTTTTCCCATTTTAAGAACATGTGGAAAGTTATATTTCCCAATAGTCTATTACTTTTGGTATTTATAGGAGTGTTACACTCGACATCTATTATAAAACGTGTTGCACTATTATCATTCATCACACCTATCACACAGAATTTTATGATCCAAAATTTTCTTATATAGTCTTGAAAAATCCCTAACATTGACCTAGAATCAATCATTTTGGATTAAATCCATCCAAGAAGGCCCTTTGGGGAAATCCAATAGTAGTTACCCAATAATGAGGTAATACCCTTCCTCTGGTTCTATTTTTTATTTTCATTCTCCACAACCTCTAATATTCTAATTACATGCTTATATAATAAGTTTAGTATCCTTTAAATATGGGGGTTTCTTATTATGAGGGATATAAATAGAAATAGACATTAATCGATCTAATGGGTAATGAAATTATTATTATTCTTTATGGAAAACTACTGCCTTATGAAATGACGTTGTTCATTTTTAATTTATCACCTATCGTGGTTGGTAATTATGATGTACACTCTATTACTGTGATATTTATGATACTTATGAAATATTTTTGGTTTTTTAATTTTTATATGATACACAACTTGATGATTTCCTTTTTTGTTAATATAATAATTTTTCTCGTGGAAGTGGGACTACAACCTCCCCAAAGATATATGATTCTTTTTCACTCTACATATAATGTATTAACGACGGATTTAGTATATCTATATAATATATATTAAATAAAAATTATATTTTAAATATTATATACACAAATAAAAACAATTCATTTCCTTCCATTCTTTCATAAAAATAATTAAACAAAAACAATGTTCATGCATATGTATGGCCTACCATCTCCATGAATGGTGTATTCCATTTCTTATTTATATATTCTATATATTTTTATAAATATATATATAATGAATATATTTATTATATTTATATCATTAATTACACTCTTTAAATATGTAACTCATGATCTATGTAAGAGGACCAAGAATAACGATCCAAAACATATACGAAAAACAAAGAAGATATTTCTTCTAATGAAAAATAAACATGGAGTTGTTAAAAAAATGGAAATATAAATTCTTTAAAAAATATTATATTCAGATATATATAATTATATGATTTATTTATAAAAATATTATATTTATTATACAGTTGGTTTGAATGTATATGAATAATGTCAATACTTAATGTAAAGGGATTTAATCTCATTTTCTTATTTTCATCAGATATGTTCTATAATCAACTCTCTCTACATTTTAATGTTATATATACTTCCCCATTACATATTGTATCCTTAATTTTCATTATTTAATGATATTAAGTTCTTAAAATTATGTTATTCTCTCATCAGGATCATGATTTTAAATATATTCATGTATAAAGTGTTTTATTGTCTCACACTTATCATCCATGAGACACAAGACATGTTCACCAACTTTTTCTTATATGAGATATTTATAATTGACATGGATTTATTATATGGTCATTATAATTAAATTAATGTATGTTTAAATATCCATTTTATTGAATTTTTTTCAGGGGGGTTTATGTTTAAATATTTACCAAATCAGTAAAATAATTTTGTCTCAATATTCTTTCTTTATGACCCATGACATTTACACACATATAGTTTAATATAAGTTGTATATAAATCCTTTTGAAATATTATATTAGAAATATAAAAAAATTCATGATATTTTAATCATCATGTACTTTGATTCATCTTGTGGTATTATGATTTAATGTTACCAATGTGGTAACGATTTATAGCTTTAATCTCATCGATTATCAATATTATTTATGATTATGTTTCCATTGAAGAAATAATAAAATAAACTCTCAATAAAACTATTTATTACTCTTAACCTCTAGATATGCATGTTATATCTATGTAATGTTACACATTTTTCACTCTTTGGATTTTAATACATTTAATAATTCTTTATTAAAATTTTACTTCATTTATACTTTCTGTCAGAAATCTATGTTCTTTAAAGACCATGTTTTGTAAAAAGGATTGAAAATGTTTTACTATTATCCTATAATGATTAATGGATAGATATATAGAAGTGTTACCTTATTAAGAAACTGTTTTTAAGGAATTTTCTTATCGTTTTTTGGTCAAGAATCCTTTAGAACTATTATGGTGAAAACGGAATGTTCAGTATGAATAGCCCAAAAAATCTTCATGAATGTTATTACATTGATTCTACCATTTTATTTTTACAAGGATATTTTTTAAAAGGAAAAGTTTACCAATTATTCTTGATATTTTTTGATTTTAAAATGTTTTTTTATGAAAATTGGTTTATAAAAAAATATTATGGTAAATTCTTTATAAATGATTTTCAAATATTCCATTATATGTTTTCAGTAAATTTCAATGAAATTAGATTTCAATTATTTGAGGGCTACTTTAATAAATTTTCACTTTATTCTAAAATAAGATTGTTTTCAAACTGATTTCAATTTAATTTTATTAGTTCTCTGGAAAAAATGTGTTCAAATTGTTTTCAAGAATCTTTTATACGTTTTCCAAGAAACATATTTTCAAAATGATCTATAGAATTCATTATATGTTTTCAATGAGTTTTTTCAAAAAATATTTTTCCAATGGTTTTTGGTTTTGAAGTGCTTTTTTCAATGAATAATGTAATTTTAAACATGATTTTTTTGAATGAATTGGTATATATTTATTTATAATAAAATAATTTTTTAAAAATGGTTTTATGAAATGTATTTTCAACGAATTACTATTTAACATAATAGATGTTCTATATGGTCTTTCAAAATACATCACCATATATGATGACATATTTTTTTATGGTGTATACTTTACTAGGGATACGATACGAGAATAACATTCATATTCTTTATTGGATGGTTTATGATTTCATGGAAAGTTTTTTATGAAACTCATTTCTCTTCCACCATTTTTCTTTTTTTTAATCACAGTTCTTTTTAGAAGTCATCCTTTAATGAAATAATTGTGAGAGTAATATATTTTCTATAGATAAGGATATGAATAAAATTTTATGATACCCATTTCATTTCATGTGTTATGATAAGATATGAGTGTCATATATTATTAGCGGTTATGATATTATATAAGTATTTTTATCTTATAGAACATGTGTCTATGATTTCATTATGAGATGGTTAGGAGCTATATCATCCTCAAATGAATTGTGTATGGTTTTAAATATCATTGCATAGTAATGGGAATCAAGTTAACATGCATAATACTCTATGGGAAGATAGGGAAACCAGATAATTTATATTAAATGGACTACAACTAGTGATAGTGTTGTGTCCTCCCATGTAGGTGTAGTCCCCAAGAATATGATAATATGTGGGAAGACAATACACTCTAGGAAGCTGAGGAAACCTTCTCTAATATGGGAATATGGGTAATCCTGATCCACTATGGGAAGATATGGAACCCTGATCCCTTATAAAGAATGGACTGTGACATGGGATGGTGGGGTGTCATTCCCATTAGGTTTACTCCCCATGAATTTCCATGATATTTTATTTTGATGAATCATGAATAATATGGAATGATGTTACATGTTTATCTATACTCTACAATTACATATCATACACCTATGATATGATTTCATGGATTAGGATAATGATACCCCTATGATTCATGTCGTATGAATGACCAATCACTATGTTTCAATTTACAATTATGATATTTCATGAGAAGGTTGTGATCTTATAATGTTTTGACCACCTTCCCATTCCCTTATGAACATGTTTATTCTTATATAACTCCAATTTTTACACTTAATAAGCATCAAATCTGACAATTTTTTTTATTTTCCATAGTTTAAGTGGATATTTAATGTGAAATATGTGTCTAATAAGGGTTCTATTCAAGAATAATCTAATGGGAGATATTGTATCTCACTTATGTGCCAGTGTTTATGTTTCTGTGTTTTCAATGGAACTAATCCTGTATGGTATTTTAGATTCTTTTTGAGGAATGTATTATGTATTCCACAAAAAAATATGTAGAGTCTATTAATATTAAGACTGCGTTATTATTGTTGGTTTCAGATTATGGGTTTAGTAAAACATTAGGAACTATGATGAGAAAACATTAGTTAGATCCTAAAGAATATTTAAAAGGAAATTTATTGGGATGTATCTGATTATAACATTAAGGATCAGAAATGTATATGAAAATGTACCAGAATTTTGTTAAAGGATATATCGAGTGGCTTCTACGAAATACTACCATTTTAGTATAAAATAAGTATATGTGGTTCTAGAATAATGTACCTAGGATCCACAACTCTAAAAAGGTTTTTTGGAACTGACTTCACCATATCATGGTTCCTGAAAATGAGTCATACTATAAAACAAATTTCACACTTCCTGGTGATATGACGTGAGAATTCACAAACTCTTTATGAACCATCATGATGGACATAAATTGAATATGTTTATGAATAACCTATCATAAACCTAATGTGTCATTATATAGACATAATATAAGTAATTATTCATGATTATATGCTTTTATTCTATGATAACTAGTTTTGAACCTATGCTTTATCATTTCATTCAATAGAAAGATATGGATGGAAATGGGTTTACATTGAATGATTCAGATGTAGAAATTATGGGAATGATTAAAATAATTTTTTTATGTAGAAATATCATAAAGGTAATCTGGTAGGTCTACAAGTATTGGTTATTCTTCATAGGATATGGAGACCCCAAATGACATGTAAATGGTATATGATTTTATTTTAGATTTATTTTCAGGAAAAGTAGGAATCATGATTAGATTGTTGTTGAGGATCCTTAATACATCATCTATATTTAATATTCCTACAAAGTGGAATAATGGAATAATATCAGGAATCATATGTAATGGTTTAACAATAATTTTGGATGATTGAAGTGTATATTTATTGGATTTCAAGGATTATGTTAAAAAAATAAAGAAATATATATGTATTCTATGAATATGTTTATCATTATGTATTGAATGGTATATATTTTTGGGGGATGAATACATAAAAAATTAATTTTATGTAATTATAATATTTTTAAATTATTTACATAAATCTTTAATGTGTTTAATTTGTTGAGAGAATTATGTTTAGATTGGATAAATAAATGATTTATTTGGATAAATAAATTGGATAGTATTTATGACCATGGAACTGATAAATGAATTTTTTAAAAATTGTTCTATATTATCGTAGATGATGTTTACAACTTCATGGATTTATAGTTTATATCTAATAATCATTGGAAGAAAGAATATTTATTATTTTCCAAAAGGATTCTGGGTATTTCTAGTTATTACAATTTTTCAACAGAATAAATGGTGAGGGTATTCACATATTTGGTATATGACAACCAGACACTACTTTTTGACACATGGGGGTCAATCTGAAGTTGATTTCATGACCATCACTCTAAATTTTGGGATTTCCATATTTCATAAGTGTTTTAAGGTTAACCATTTATGGAAATTATATATTAAACATTAGATAATGCTTGGGAGATAAAAGTATTATCTCAGCACAAGAGGATTTATTCATATTGGATATTCCCTAAACCAAAGAAGTAAATATGTTTTAATAAATAAGATGAAGTATTAATGTAGTGCAGTTTTATTTAGAATCATATATAGGTATACTGATCGATTAAATTTATAGAAACTCTGCCATATCTATTTTGAAAACCATATTATTATTGTATAGAAAAAAGAAAACACACATGTCGGGTGACAAACTATTATATTTAGCAAGGCAATGAGGCCTGAATGCATGACTGAATGACGATAAGGATTTCGTGCCTACCAATGGTATATGTGATGTCCTGGTTAATGAATCAATGATTATAGAAGAACTGTTTTATGAACAAATGTTAATGATGAACTAATATGCATTTATTTTTAGGTTTATTGATTAATTTATTGCGCATATTAGTTTTTGTAAATACTAAGGGAAAATTGTAAGGACTTTTTTATGGATATTATGATCCATAATATGTATATTTTAGTTCTTTTTGAATCAAATATAATTTTTTAATATAAAGTTCATGGAGTAGGGAATTAATTAGAATTTGATAGAAGAACAACCAAATGATTAACCTATTCTTATGATATTTAAACATATCAAGTAAATAAATTTTATTATATTATTAGTAAATAAAATAATTCCTCTACATTATGAAAATATTATTAAAAAATATTATACAATTACCTTTTTGTTTTGTGGAACCCATATTATTATAAATCATAATGTATTTATGGAATTAGATCCCACCACTTTACATTTACCATTAATTTATTTGTGATCAATGACCTCAATCACTCCCTGTAAATATTTATGTAATTTCTCCAAGTCAATATTTTCAGTTTACACTAATGCTTCCCTTATGGAAATCTAGTTATGAGTTAAATTGGGTAACCATGAAGTTTCCATCATTTGGTTATTTAAAGATGTTTTAGTGATTATATTTATGATGAGGGATTCTATTAATGAAACATTCATATATTAAACCATTAAATACCCTAATGATTTTGGAGGGAGAAATTCAATTTATTTTGCATAGAATATAAGGCCCTTATATTTTTTAAAATATTTTTTATTTAATTTAATATTTTTGATATGTTGAATTTCATGAAATATTGTATAAATAATGTGGTATATGAAAGCACCATGTTATTAATTATTTTAATTATAAACAATTTCAATATTTCGTTATTCGATACACCGAGATGTTATTGCACTGCACTCAACACATAGTTAGCTTGCATTATTTGGATGACCATGTGTATCACCTTTTCGTAGAATATCGATTTTAAATATAAATTTTAAAACTTTTTAATTATTATTTTTCAAAAAAACCATCATCTTTGAATTCATAATTTGAAAATTATCATGATGTGAAATTTCATTATCAAATATTTTATTTTTTTGAGGAATAGTAAAAAATACGGAATTTTAGTTTTAATCTAAATTTACATTAAAGTAATTATTAATGATAAATTATATTTAAATATTTTTAAAAAAATTCACAATAGACCAATTTATATTCAAATTAATTTTAAATAATTAATTATCTTTTCAACATTGAATATTGAAAACTCGTTTTTAACCACAACTACGAGATTAGCTTTACATTTAATTTAGCCACTTTAATGAATTGAGTTATGAAAAATATAAATAACTTCTTGTTAAAATTATAAAATTTATTGTCTAATAATATAAAATTAGTTTTTGACCAAAAATATTATTGACCGTAATTAAAATTAATTACAACAATTAAGTTAAAATAATGCTTAACAATGGACTAAATCATAATCACAAAGGCCAAAATCTCCTAGTGACTTTTCAAAAATCCATTTGACGCCATTATTTTCACCATAAACCCTCTTGGATTGACTTTTATGAGTTACTAGGACCAATTATGATTTATTTGACTCATATAATTATTTATGTCAGGAAAAATAAAAAATAAACCTTCCTTACCATTAAAATTTGTAATGATTTAGAGTATGGAAGAATCTATAATGTTTTGGTTATAAACATTAGTTTGAAAGGTAAATGATTTTTTATCATGATAATTTAACTATAATTTTTAAGGATGAATCATTTACATTAAATGATTAAAAATCCCTAACACATGGATTATTTATATAATTAATTAATACAATAAATGATACTATAAATATTAAAAGTTTTTTAAATTGATTAATTTTTTTATTAATTTTTTGGTTGAATTTATCCTTTTAAAAATATATCCAATTAATATATTTTAATTCCATCATTGTCATTATATATTAAATAATAAATTTATAAATAATTTCAAAATTTATTTATATGTAATTTCATTAAAATGAATTAATATTACTAAATATCATATCATATGAAAATTAATTTATAAATATTAATAAATATAAAACATTTTCTATTTATGGACCTTTTTAACTTTTATAATTAAAATATTCACCAATTGATTGTAAATTTATTTTAACATAGTGTGAGATAATGAATTTTTTTTTCACTTTACATGCATTTGTTTTAAAAATAATTTCCCACACACATGTAATTTTTATTTAGTAAAATAAATATAATACTAATAATTAAGTGGCTATAAATTTTATATTAATTATCACTTTAAATTTTTTATAATGTATGAATTACATAGGCTAGAATAATTATTACCTAAATGAAGAAAAATGAAAAATTTAATGAAAATTAAAGACTAAGAAAAAAAATTATAAAATTGATATTATTTTGGAATATTATAGATTTTTATCAAACATAATTTTACATTAATTCATTTTTCATAATTTTTAAGCATGTGAGGTAATATATACCTCCCTATAGTGTATAACTTCAGGTATTTACAATAGTTTCACTCCACCTCCATTATAAAAAGGCATTCACTTTTCCCCTTACCCATAACTCTCAATACACATTGAATCATTATAAATCTACCAAAATAGTCTGAAAAAAATCATCAATTATTCCAATATTTCTACCATTGGGATGAAATCTTACCATGTAATCCCTTTGGTTCAATCCAACTATATTAACCTAAGGAAGTGGTAACATCATTCCCCAAGATACTTTGTATTGTTTTCATTATCTACCACCTAAAAACAAATTTTTACATTCTTATATAATAAACTCAGTTTCCTAAATTTACATATATGTTGTCATTACAAGGATTATATGTACACTTACACACAATTATATCTAATGGTTAACCAACATACCATTTTTGTGTATGAAAAACTACTGCCTCAGAAAATGATGTTGGTCGTTATAACTTTACTATCTCTCATGATTGGGAATTGTGAAGGAAAATATATTTTCTTATTACATATATGATATTTATGACATATTTATTTTTCATAAATAATTGTATAATCCATGAAATTATTATTTCCATTTGGCGTCAACACAATAATTTTGTTTGTGAAAGTGTGGACTGTCACCACCTCAAAATTATGTGAAACATTCACACTCAACCTAGAATGTAATAAGAAATTTTTTAGTAACTTTATACAATATATATAACTTTATATTACTATATTTATTTTTATGTGTATATAAACACACTCACATAAATCTAATATACACTATTTCATTCAAAATTATAATAAAACAGAAAAAACATTCATGTGTACGTACAACCAACCATCTTTTTGAACAGTTTATTCCATTTCAAATTCTGATATGCTATTTATTAATATTATAAATATATATATATATATTGAATATATGGGATATTTATGTGAAGAATTAAATTCTATAAATATGTAAATCGTGATCGACGTAACATGATCAAGAATAACAGTCCAAAACATATAAAAAACCAAATTAGAAATTACCTGAAACATAACATTAATATGGTATTATTAATAAATGAGTAATATAATGTTATAAAAAAGTAATATATTTTATTAGATATAATAAAATTGTTATAGGATATATATATATATATAATGAAATGGTGTTTAGTATACATTAGGTTTTCACATGTATGAACAAATTCCCACCATAAGGTAAGGGGATTTCATCTCTCTTTTTATTTACGTGTGGTACATGCCATAATCACCACACAATTATTTTTTATGGTGTATATACTGACCAATGAAATTTTATAGCATTAATTTTAGTTATTTGATTATATTAAAATCATTAAATGATGTTATTATATTTTGGGGACCGTGAATCTAAGGTTACACATGTTTTTCTTAGTTACATGTCTTACATTAATTATTTGTGAGACACAAGACACATTCACTAACTATTTTTTTATGTGTCCTATATAATGACCATGGATAAAATATATGATCATTATAATTAAATTATTTTATATTTACATATCTATTTTATAGAATTCCATTCTAATTTTTTTATGTTTCAAAAGATACCAAAATGGAAAATTAGTTTAGTCTCAAATTTTCTTCTTTGAGATACATTCTAAGTTATGCACTTATATTTTTTAATGAGGTGTATATAATTCCTTTCTACATATTAAATAGTTAATATAATTATTATAATTATATATTACTATTTATTTAATGTAATTATTTTATTTTTATTATGATTTAATGTTACCAAAGTGGCAATAGTTTATATCTTTAATCTCATAATTTATTGAGATTGTTTATGATTATGATTCCATTAATGAAGTATTATGATCCATATCTCAATAAATATAATGAAATATTATACCCTATGGATATTCATGATACATCAACGTAATGGTAAAATTTATCCCCTATTTTTTATATAATATAATTAATTAGTTTATTACAAACTAATATGACTTTATATATCCTTTCTGTCAGAAATGTATCTTCTTTCAAACTCATATCTTATAAAAATGATTTAAAACAAGATTTAATTTTATAAAATTATGTTCAAAGTACATTTCACACATATATTTCATAATTATGAAATGGATTATTTAAAATAAATATTCTAGTCATTTTCCAATCATGGAACCAATCTATACATTTAAGGATAAAAAGGAGTGTAAGATATGTACAGACATAGTCACTATCACAGAAGTCATCTTCTTGATTCATACATTGTATGGTTACTAGGATATTTTTTCAATGAATATTTTTCTAAATATTATAGAAATATTTTTAATCTAAACTATTTTTATTGAAAATGGTTTTTAAAAAATTATTTTATCTTCAAAATAATATTTAATGATTTCATAATTTTTCAGTATATATTTTCAAATTATTTATTTCAAATAAATATATTTCAATTTTATAAAAGATAATTTTATGTCTTCCATGTATTTTCAAGAAAAATGGTTCTCAACATGTTTTCAAGCTTATTTTATATGTTTTCAATGAAAATGTTTTTTAAAATGTTTTCAAGAATCATTTGAATGTTTTTATGGAAAAATGTTTTCATAATGATTTGAAGCCTTTCTTATATGTTATAAAATTATTTTCAAGGAAAACGTGTTTTAGAATGTTTTATGTATTATAAATACTTTTTAACATATGAAACATTATTTTCTATGAAAAATGATTTAAAGGTAATGGTATCACTTTCATTACAAGAATGGATTTTTGAAATAGTTTTATGAAATGTATTTTCTATGAAAATATATTTAACATATGACACATTCCATATGATCTTTCAAAATACTTCTCAACATAATATGACATATTTTTTATATTTTATGTTTCACTTGGGATATGGCACAAGAATAAAATTCATATTCTTTCATGTATGGTTTATGATTAGATGGAATGATGTTTATGACACATGTTTCTATTCAAAGGGTTATATACTTTTGAAAATAACTTCTTTTCATTGGTTATTCTATTAGTAAATGATAATTAGACCTATATATTTTCCATTGGTAATGATATAATTTAATGTTTGGGATACCCCTTTAATTTATCAGTTTATGATGTGATGTTTATTAAAACAATCTATTTTAATGGGCAGTGATATGATTTCATTTTTATTATCTTTGAGGAAAATGTATGTATGATTTCATTATGATATGTGAGTGACCTATAACTCCATTCAATTCATTTTGTAATGATTTATATCTCAATAGATAATTATGGGAATCATGTTTAATGGCTTGATTTAGCATGGGAAGATAAGAAAACCTGATATATTAAAGGGAAAGGACTGTGACTCGGGATGTTGGTTTTCCCTCCTAGTAGGTAGTCCCCATGAATGTGGAAAGACGGGGAATCCTAATATACATTGGGAAGATGGGTAGATCTGATCCACTATAAGAATATATGGAACCCCGATCTACTGTGGGAAGATGCGGAATCCCGATCACTTAAATGTAATGAGGGGTAAATAGAGATATTGGTAAATCCCATAAAGTAAGTGGATTCCTGATTATGTTCTGTGAATAATTCTACCAATTCTTCCAGACATATAGGGAATAATGTTATATTTTTATGTGTAGTGAAAAATTCCCCGACGTACTCTTATGATATGATGTCATGGTTTATTCTCAAGATTCCCTTATAGTTAATATCTTCTGAACTGCCAATATTTATGCTATGATTTATTTTTTTGATTTTTGGAATGTAAGGAATTATTTTCTAATGTCAAGATCTCTTTTTCATTCTCTTATTCACATGTTTATGCTTAAATTTCTCTTTTATTTTCCCTTCATTGGTATTAGAGGTTACTTTTTTTTATGTTTCATATCCTAAGGTTAAGAGGCTATGTATTATGTTTTATGTGTATAAGATGGGTTCTATTCATGAAGAATCTAGTGGGAGATAATTTAGATCACATATATACCAACAATAATTTTTCCATGTTTCCAAATGCAACAAACTAATATGGTATTGAGGATTCTGTTTGAGTAATGTATTATGATTTCTTCAAAATTGACAAAATGTTCGTGTATACTAAGATTGTATTTTTATAATTATAGGTTTTTCATGTCTACTATTGTGATATGTATCAAATAATAATTTTAAATGAATTAATATTTATGTGGGTAATCATTGGGTAACTATATTAATTCCATGTATCCATTATGATTTGATGATGATTCCTTTGAAGTGGAAAGATATGTATTTATGATACCGACATGGGTCCTGAATCTCCCTCTAATCCATTTGATAAAGGTATTTATCTCCAATGACATGTACATAAGTGAAAAACTAGGTTCCTCAAAATTTTTGTTGAATTATTTGAACTCATTAAAGTGATACGTTCATAGGTATAAATATGTTTTCACCAAATAATTGGTAAATATGCTTAACTTATGAATGAGATGTTTCCAGATGCTTATAGTGGGGCCACAATTTTGTAATTATTCCGTATTTATATGATATAATGTATTAACATGATATATTCTTATTTTATTATATGCCATATTCAATGATTTTTTATCTATGATTTTTTTGTATGATTTTGTTATGTATCGTCGTTTTACCATTATTCTCATGAAATTTTCCCTTATGATCTTTGATTATTGCTTATTTTTACTCTTAATGGGCCTCTAAGATCTCCCATTTTATAGTTTTCCTCTTACAATGGTTTTGATGATATGTAAAACACATGATGTTTCTATTGTAGTTTCTTTTATTGAGAATCATTTGTAGATGGTGATTAATTATTAATGATTAAGCAGTTTATTTTTTATTAGAAAAATATAAATTAATTGAAAAACCATGACCCCCCCCCCCTTTATTCTCTAAAATGTTAATCCTAAAAGATCATGGAAATATATTATAACTACATATTTTCTATAATTCATGTAATTATAATATAGTTTCATTCATGTACAATCATAGTTTGTATCTGACAATGGTTTAGATAATATTTCAGTTTAGGATGTTAAATGGAGAGAATTGATGGATTTTTATGTTATTTTTCACTATTATTTCAAAGGTATGGATAAACCATTAGGTTATTAATATAAATATTGAATATTTTAGAGATTATGATAAGATAGATTTAGTTAAAACCTAAGGTAAATGTCAATGGGATAAGTTTATGTATATGATAACATTCCAATGTTTCGGTAAAGTAAATATTCTTTTATATACCAATCAACAAAATCCCTTTCTAAATAAAATAATATGGATGAATTTATTAATAATATACACCTATGATTGAAGACCATTATAAATATTGAAATAGTATCAACTAAATCATCACTATTGTGTACAATGAGTGGTTCTAAGGCTACATAACTCATTAATCACCCCTAAGTGATATTATTTTTTTAATTAAATTGTCATTTCAATACATTATGATTAATTTTATATATAATAAAATTTGTTAAATTAAAGGGATATTAATTTAACATTAAAAAAATATATTGAACGTGTTGTAATTTAGGCAAATGTCAATGATGATGTCCTAATATTAAGTGATATATATTTCGAGGATTAATTTTTTAAATAATGATCAAAACATTGTATTAAATGTTCATCACTAATTCTTATAAACTTTTGGTTTTAGAAACAGTTATTTATTAAATAAACAATATTTTCAATTGATTATATAGTTAATGATGGTAATTTCCCAATGAGAAACCTAACGGGATGGCATTTGGAGAGAGAAATATGTAGGTTATTCTTAAATAATTATCAAAAATTATTATAAAGAACATGAAATTAGTTTAGTAGAAAACACACTAATGAAAATAAAGGTGGAGTCTCATGGATGTTGAGGTGACGATGTAAATAAAGGAAAGAAGATTAAATTTACTTCACATAAAAAATATGTTAACAATCGTTTAGGGTAATTTATTAAAGGAAAGTAAAGAGTTTTTATATTTTGAAATTGCGGAAAAAGAGAAAAAAAAATTATATTTAGGAGTGAAGAGATTAGTGGAAATTATAAAATGAAATTGAGTTTATCTAGATGTACCATTAATTGTTCAATGTTATAAATGTGGGGAACTTAGACATTGTCCATTTCAATGCCATAATCTATGGATTAATAGGGATGATAGGAATCAAAAACATAAAATACATGAGAAATACTATAATAATATAACTATAGAAATCGTGTTTGAAATCTATATTGATTTAGTAACACTAATAACCAACTTAAGACAATTTTGTTTATTAATATCTTATTCAAACAAACATTAAAATTTTTAAAAAACCTAAAAAATCACCCTAATGACTATATGATTAAATGTTAATAAAAAAATATAGTGGTATAATTATTATGTCCTTATAAATAAATAATAGATTATATATGTTTATAAGAATTTAATATATATAAAATTATATTATAAATATCTTTGAAAAAATTTATCTGATATTTTTCATGGATAAAATATCTTATTAATGATAATTTCCACGATAATAAAATACAATATAAAAATAACACAATGATTACATATTAATACATGGATAACTATAATATCCCTATAGAAACAATTGACCTCATTGTATTTTTTTATAACTCATAAATGGATAAATGAGAAAATATAATCATAGTTAAAATAACAGTGTAAGTGATAATAATTGGTTCCAAATATTGCAAGCAATATTCTGGTGAAACCTCATTAGAAATTAATTCTAGATTCATAAATATATTATGCACATCCTTAAAAATTTAATTGTTTATTAATAATTGATACTGCCTATATGTAATTTATTAATTGTGGGAGAATGTAACAAGTTGAAATTTAAATTTTTATTCTCATTAAATAATTCTTTTGTTAATACCATATTCTACTTTAATCATAGAACAAAATCTATACAATGATAAAGTAATAGAATATACGACTTTTAAAATATATCCATCGAATTAGATGTTGTTAATTTGATTAGCTAAATTATTATATATATATATATTAACTTTATTTTAAAATAAATTTTATAGTTCATTTATTTTATGATATATATTTTTTTGGTTATAAGATATACAATTTATTGACTAAAATTAAGTAAACAATTTCTAAAAAAAGAGGCTAAAAAGTAAACTATATTTTTAATTATAATTTTATTGATGTTAATAATAGGGGAATACAATATTTTAAAATTTATTATTCTTATTAAAAATATTTGTTATTATATTATATGATATTAGTTAAGGGTTAAAATATAAAACAAAAAAACATGAATCAAACTAAATTTAAAACACATTTATTTTTATCATGAAAAGAATAACTTAAGATAATTTTTTCAGTTTTTTTAATGTTTTGTTATAATTGGAAAATTAATTTTTTTTTAAAATATCCCATTATTTTTATGACATTAATATTATATAAGTATGAAATTGAAATCTCTATAACAATTTTATAGAAAAAATATATTTTCCTAAAATAAATTTAAAATTAAAAAAATTATTATTTTTTAAAAATATAAGTTTGATATTTAACTAAACATGTTACAACAATATATAAACTATTTTTAATAATTTATAACTTTAATATTTTAAAATTAAATTTTATCACTTTTGGAAAGATAATATAATAAAATGGGTTTCAAATTTTGAATTATAAGGTCTATTTTAATTAAAATTTTATATTTCTTAGGCATGGAAAATGAATCACATATGTAAAAACTAGTTACCACTTTAAATCACAAAAAATGGTAAGAAGTATAATAGATGGGGTAAGAGGCCAATATTTTTAAAAATATGTATCTAATTGAGAGAATTAATTTTTTAACATAAAAAGACATAATTTAATCAATTTTTATAAATTTTTATGTTTTCTTTACTTGTGAAACATGTGAACTATTTATTTTAAGATGTAACATTTAACTAAAATTTCACTCTCACTACTTTTTATAGGGTAATCTCACTATAACATCATATCCAATCAAAACATTATGTTTAATATAGAGAAAATTACATTTTATTCTCCCTACAATCCAATTTCCATTACCCAACTGTATATAAAACTTTCTTTTTTCTGAGTTATTCCATTCCATATAATCCTCTAAGCGAAGCCAAATACATTCACATTATTTTCTGAATTTCTATAAAATTGTGTATTTTCTATCATTACCATTAAAATATTAATTACATACTTTTATATTACTACTACATTATTTATATTAGGATTAATAAATTTTTATTGTAGGAGTATTCATTAACCATAATACCCTACCCCCTTAAGCAAAATAAAAACGACATTCATAGTAATATACAAACTACCCTCTTTAAAAATATTCATGTATCATTTTACTTCAAAAATCATAATGGATGGTCCTTGAGTGGAATTTATTTAATAATTATGATATTTTTACAATTTTATATATTATAAAAATAATAAACCATTTTATAAATTCCATTATTTCTTTTGAAAATGAAATCATTATTTATATTTATTTGTCAAATACCACATCCTTAAAATGGGGTATTTAGTGTTTCATTACCACATTCATTATTGTTCATAATAATGTCTTCCATTAATAAATATGGAATTATTTATATTTTTATAATTTTATTAACATAAATTGTATAATCTTTAAACGATATGATAAATAGACAATTATAGTAAATACAGCCATCCAAGATGATCATACTAAGAAGAAAATAATTATTCATACCATGTAGTAATTTTTGTATCCCATTACTATTAATAAAAATACCATCAATTATTATTTATCATATTAATAAGATTTAAAAATTTAATTCTTTACCATTGATTTAGGATATTACCACTAAATCACCTCCCATTCATCCATCAATCATGGTGTATTCATGTTTCGGTCCATCTAACCAACTACATAAAAAATATTATAAAAAATGGAATTGTCACTATTATGACATATTTATATATAATATATAACTTATATAACATAATTATGATTTTCTTTTAGGTTAAATAATATCAATTTCAACAATAAACTCTTTAATTTTTATACCAATATCTATTTTTTAAGGATCACTAAAACATACACTTCACTGATTTTAGCTTTAATGACCGTAATAAAAAGTTTGATTGAATGAAATAATTAAATTATAAACATTTTTAAATAATCAATTCATATATTTTTTATGCTCATTGACTTATGAACATTGACTGAATTATAAATAATGCAATGCCTTGTATGAAACAATTTCAAATGATCAATATTACTATCACCCAATATTGAAAATACATTTTATCTAACTAACATAAATATAAATAATATATTCAAATAATTATTATAAATGGTTTTACATATTAACATGTTTCTGAAATGTTTGACTATTGTAGATATTTATTTATATTTAAGATTCATGTTTTTTATGGATGTCTGAAATTATTGTATGGGGTTATTGGCCTCAAATTTAATTTCATAATTCATATTTCTTATTGTGTTACATGATAACTTAATTTAGTTTGAATTGTTGATAATGAATTTTTATAACTAAATTTGTTTATTTCATGATGTTTTATGATCCATATAATAATCATTCGTCAAAAGGATTTCTATTCTATGTATACAAATGTTATAAGGGGTTTCCTGTCTTAATTTTTATAGTTTGGCAGTTATTCCATATTCATATATTTTTATCTTTGGAGAGATTTATATACATTCATGGATGCAATTTTTTCAATGTAATTATGATAATAAATTATATTACATGACCATATCAGGGATATTTCATTATACATATTTTGACTAAAAGGTTCCCAATGACAAAAAGATTATTCTCTAATATTATTTTCAAAACAAAACATTTGATGAAAGATAATCTATATGGGAAATTTATGTTATTAATTAATCCCTTATAATTTAATATAATTTTTTATTTGTAATTATAAATCCCAAAATAATTTCATTTTCCACCATGTAAAATTATACCTAAAATAATTAATTTATGTTAAATTGACCCCCTATATTCTTTTTGGCAAGAAACATACCTTCCTATATCTGTATTAATTTAATTTTTTGACAATTTCTATATATATTCCACAATAAAGGATTAAGGTAAATTTTACACTATATATTATTTCATTAATAATTATTAATGTAAATTTTATGGTTTTATATATAGTTTTATTTTGACAATGTTTGAAAAATGTATTTTTTATCATTTTCCATGTGAGCACATCTTTATTAGATTTATTTTTTTCAATGAAAATTAATCAATAAACCTTTTAATATTCAAAAAGAAAATATAATAATAAATGATTTTTAAAATATATCTATTTTTAAAATAATTGTTTTCAAAGGTCATGGATATTAATTTTTCTATTTTTATTTTTCTAATGATTGTAAACTGTTTTTTCATTTATAACAATACCATTTAATATATTTTATGTTTGATTTATGATATTATTAATATGTTACAATCAACTTTTTTTATTTTACTGAGTTATGAAATGTTATTTTCTATAGCAGGAGTGATCCACCACTACCATTTCCTTGAGTAATCATCCATTATGAATATCTAGTAAATTTCAACCAATGCATTTCCAATTATAAATTAATATTTTAAACTTTATCCTCACCTGGATTCTATATATAGAATATTTACTAATGTTATTAACAAAACTATATAAATATATATATATATATATATATTAAATATCTTATTTATCATTAAATAGTATATGTCTACAAATTTATGAACTATCAACTGATATAAATACATATTTAATGGGTTTGTCATGTTTATCTATGGAAATATTAATTTTAACCCTATATTATTAGATTTTTGTGGGATATAAAACCTATATTTATTAAATGGGTTCATTATTTATATGATGATTACTGATTTTTTATGGAACACTAACGAATAGATGTTTATCGGTGGATCCCTATATTTCCCTTCAATGCATTGGTAAAAAAATTTATCCCATGAGACATGTATACATGAGTAAAATTATGTTTCTCGATAGTTTTGGAAAAAGTATATAAATTATTAAGGTGATTTATATATAGGTATTATTGTGTTTTCTCACATGGTAGGGTGAAATTTTGTGAATCAAAAAGGTGATTCTTCACTAGGCTTATGCATGTGACAAAATTTCTCAAGTATGCCTTATTTATATGACATTTAGTATTCCAATGATATATTCTTAGGTTATACCATTCATTCAACCATGATTTCTGATCTATGTTTCACTGGTTATGATATTATTTTCAGTGTCGATTATACCCATTTTCTCATATTATCCTCACTTATTATCATTGTTTCTTGTCACTTATTTTTACTCTTATTGAATATCTTCTCTCACCCAATTCTTATGATTTAATTTCCTTATTTTATAAACAAATGAAATAAAAATTATATATCTTAAGGAGTACCTTTCCCATATTATTTATTGGAATGTTTGAAGACTCAATATGGAATGATAAAATTCTTATATACTGAATGAATTCTCATTAGTTGGAAAGTAAATAGATTTTTTTCACATGATTTTTTTTTCAATTTCATTAGAACTATATATATAAATTATCATTAGAATGTATTGTATTTATATATTTTATTTATTTCACATAAATATGAGATAATAACATTCATGGGAAATCTTAGGTGGGATAAAAATAATAAATATATGGAAAATTAAAGATAATATCAAAATAAATGAATAAGTAGGAATAAAAATACTAATGTAATTCTAAATTTCATTTGCACACATTTTAGAAATGAAACACATGAGAAATTTATCAAAAAGTGCATTTCACAACACAAATGTAAAATGAATAGTCTAAACTCGTTTTTGAATCCCATAACGCATTACCCATTTCATCACATCATTGTTAAATATATATTTTCACCAAATATTAATGGAAGATAATTCCAATCCAACAAGGCCCTAAATTGAATCATAAACACATTATAACCTTTTTATGGATTTCTTTCACACTCAGAAATAATCTTTAGCAACAAAATTACAACTAAATAATTTCATTAAAAAAATTATGTTTCTCCCACATTGCATTTTTTCAAACCAATACAATGGAAGATCTCTATATGTTTTCCAAAAAGGATAAGAGTTTGTTTTTTGAAAACCATTAATCCATGTTCTATGAAAATGTAATGTGGGTGTTAAGAAACCAATATATAATTTTTTATCACATTTAATATTATAATATATCATAAATACTTGCACTAACGTCCATAACATTACAAAATTACATGAATATTCATTTTACACCCCATGTTTGACCATTGATTCATGAATTGATTCCCTAGTTTGGGGGTCCTTCTAAGATATAATGATATGATCATGAGAGTGGAGATTAATTTTAATCCTTACATAAAATTCCATAGGTTTCAAGATAAAAAAAATTATTATATAATCCTATTGATGGAAGTAAATTTTAGAAATATACAAAAGGATACATGAGTATCTAGATACATGTCTATTAGTAAAATATTGAAGGGTTTAATGGATAAAGTAGGTTTAAAATATAATTTTTGTATCACCATTAGTGAAAAAAACATTTTGGATTTATAGATTGGAAAACAATGTTCCAATCATGATATAGTTATGGGAAAATATAATTAGAAACTCGGTTTGGTTTCTTTTTTTACTAACATTATTCCAGCCTTGAGAATCAAAATAAACCAAAAAATCATATAAATTTGTGGTTATCCCACCACCATAAATTATCATTTTACATTAATAGACACCCACAAACAAACTCACATGTCTAACATGAATTTCTTCTTGGTTTATCAAAAAATAACACTAATATTATAGCCTCTAAAACTATACTAAACATCCAAAAACCAAAAATGAAGTCAAAATACCAACCTAAACCACCTTATGATATACAAGACTGTGTATGGAACATAAAAATATCTCAAACTAGGAATGTTACATGACCTCATAAAACTACGTAAAAGATTACTGATATTTATTTTCATTCGTATAAGGTTTACAATAATTTAAATATTCATTGATGTCAATAATTCTTAAAAATACATTCTCATAGAAATATTCAAAAAAATATAAAACCATAATTATTCAATATTATAGTTTATAAGTAATATTTATATAGTAAATTTTTTAAAATGTTCACATTTTTATATTAATTATAATTTAAATTTATTTAATTATAATTATATTTTTTGTAACAAAAATAAGTGATACCTTCTTAAAGATAATAAAATTGACATTATTAAATATAATAATCAATTATTTATCGAATAGTCATGATATAATAATAATGATATATTCTTAAACCTAAACATAAAAAAACATTAATTATATTGTAAATGGTTCTGAAACATACTTCTACAAACCTCTTGTATTGAAGTTGAGGTATTCATTAACTCTTATTTGGACAGTTTTACATTTCTTGACAATTTAAAAAATTTGTTGGTCTCCAATAGCATGACTGGAGTACCCAATATTGAAGTACCATTTTTTCATACACAGGATTTATCCATTAACTATCAAATAGATGCGTTTTTGGGGAGAAATTATACTATGGGTATAACTATATTTTTGATAAATAAATTATTACCCATAATGATCTTAGAAATTATTAACTGTTTTTAAAAGATAAGAATTTAAAAATAAATTATTTTGTATATCTTAAATAGTGAGAATTCCATGAAGATCCTTTAGATAATAATTTATCTGATACTATAGTTGAAACGTATTAAAAAATATATAATTCAAGAAGAAAATTTGATAATTAAATTTCTAAAAAAATTGGATATTGATCAGTGCTTTAAATTCAAACCACTGAATATTTTTTCTATTTAAAATTCCTAAAACTATTCATGTTTTCTATTCTATTATTGAAAATAATAAAGGTTGCAATAAAATTTTTAACCTAATAATTATTCTTATAAACTTTAATTTCATTATAATATTTATATACATAGTAATTTGTTTTTTAATATTTTATCATTGTTTGAAAAAAATTACTCATTCATTGTGTTTTCCTTAATATTTCTATATAAAATATGACATGTAGTACTTTATTTTGAAACTTCTTAAAAGGACTATAAACTTGACAATCCCATAATATTGAGTTAAATTAAATGGATTGATTATTAATAAATTTTAGGATATTTTGTTTTTAGTGTTTTAGATTATTATGAAAAACCATTACATAAAAAATGGACATTTACACACAATGTACAGTTTACCAAAAAAAAATATGTTCTTATGTTTAAGATAATTATTTATTCAGGAAACATTCCCTTCATTCAGAAAATGTCAGCATTGATATTTTTTTAATTAATACACATTCATATGCCATATGGAAACCATTTCAAAACATTATATGATAAAATAATAAATCAATATAGGATATAAAATAAAGGAAACATTGAGTTATTTTAAAATTTAATGAAAATCCAACGAATGCTTTCATTTTAATAATAAATATTGAGTTAATATAATCATTTAAACACCTATTAAATCAACTTCTTTTCCATAAAAATAAAAAAACAACATAAGGAATTGAAAAACACTATCATAATCATCATTATTTCATGAATAAGTTGAAAATAATTAACTAAAAACAAACCTTAATCCTTTATTAGGTCACAATCACTCATTTATACCATATAGTCATTTTCATACATTTTCATATAAAATTATTTCCATAAAAACACATTGGAATTCATAATAAATATATGTATCATTAGAATTTATCCCTATTAAATCATTTTAAAACACTATTACAAAGGAATAAACTTCACAGTTATTTATAACATATCTCCTAGGATAAACATAATTCATGTTTACTCTGTGACTATACCCAATGCATTGGGTATCAAAATTGGGATCTCTAATTAGAAAAGCTATATTGGGATCACTTGTTAAAATTTAAAATTTAAAATAAATATATCTTTATGAAAACATATAAAATAATTCATTTCCATCATAATACTCATAAATATTTGAATTATATCCCTTAAGAAAACAATAATTAGTTATCTAATTAAAATGACATTAAATTACATGTTCATTTCAAAATGTTTATTATCCAAACATTCCCATAAAAAGAAGAAGATGTTCTTTTTATGAAATATTAAATAATTATTGAGGATTTGCGATAAATAATAGAAGAAATAGTTTCATGTAAATAATTTTATGTGGAAATAAATTGAAAATAGATTTATACAATTTTTCACAAAAAACATCCATAAACGAACTACATAGAAAACGATTCCAATATTCCTTTTAAAAACAGTAATAAGAAATTATATTTTTTAAAAAAAATTTTTAAAAACAATTACTGTGTAGATATGAATTTTTTTATATTTTTAAATCATTGATATGAATTAGAATATGTAAAAAATAGTTAAAAAAATATTTTGAATAAATTTCCAAAATATTATTGATACGTCTTTATTTAAAAGAACATTGAAGGGGAGAATATCAAATTTTTATAATAAAAATGTAATTTTATAAATTAATATTAAAACTAATATATTTATTATTTCATACAAAACAAAAATGAAAAAATATATTGAAAATTTTATGTCTCGATTAATTCAAATTGAGGTGAGAAACATATGGCTTCGTGTCCCGACGCTTTTCGTACAATATCTTACTCCTATATGAAAAAATAATGTAACATTTACCACATTATTTATAATTTTTTATATTTTTAACCATTTATCATTATTCCTTTCATTAATTTTAATTTTTTTAAAATTTTTCAACTGTATATATTATGTTTATGTCACATGTTTTGAGATCATACAGTTTATAATATCTATAATAACTTAAAATGACTATAGTTGTCAAAGGGTTCATGATTCAATTATCTATAAAATATTAATCATTTCATATTTCTTATTTTTATTGAGTAAATATACATTCACAATAATATATGCTTGGTGTTCATGAAAATTATGTACAATATTTCATAGAGGTGGTAGTTAGTATCTATTCTTGAGTAAGGATTTCATTTTTCTAATGGATTAAAATTAAATTAAATAGAGATTTTTTACATCAATATACTCAATTTTAAGGTGACCCATTCACCAAATATATAAATATTACATATTTTAGAAGAATATTCATTTCATATAATTTTTGTCCATGCTAAAAACAATGATATATTAGTGTCTTTGTAAAAATTGATACAGAAAAATCGTTATATAAAATGATATCCCCTATGTTCTGTACATGTAGAACCCTTAATAGATATATCATACATGAAAATATTATTCACCTATTGGGGGAAACATAATAAAGGGTGATATAAAATTCTCAGTAAGAGTAAACATGGGATATATTATATTATTAGCATGTGTCTGAATTAGATAATCATAAGGATATGAGAACATGTTGTCATACATTAATGAAACCAATCAAATTATTAACCATATGTTTTGATAAGCTAAACACACGTGTACCTAATTCGAGCATGGGATAATAACATGTGTATCCACTTTTGGTATTTTACCAACTGACTTTGTACCCTGGATGCTAATAAAACATTATGAATTACACAATGCATAATAGGGGTATAACAGACCCACCTATCACATAATCATAATCAATTCACATATATTCTAAAATATCATAAAAACATTTATCATTTCATCATTAAAAAACCCATGTAAAATAAAATGAGATTCATACATATTTTATTATCATAATTAGAAATTATCCATGTAATAAATATTTATGGTATCATTGGATAAAATCCCTAATGAAAGATAAGTAACATCAATAGATTTTATCATCGATGAAATTACCTATTAATGATCAGTTAAATACTTTATGAGAAAAAATTAATTTTCGTTTTAAAATAATTTATTTAAAATATAAAAACTTTATAGAATAATAGGTGACCAAATATCCTTAAAAGTAACCACAAAAATAATTATTGGAAGAATCAATGAAATTATTATTCATGATTATGATAAATTGTTTTCGTTTAGTAAACATTAAAATAGTGATGTCTTTTAGACCATTGTTAAAAATTATCCAATATAGACAATAAAAAAAGGATTTCATCTAAAAAATTTCATAGAATGAGAAATTGGTTAAATAAAATTAAATAAATTATTTTATAACATTAATGATGAAATTTAATTAAAATTTGGGCATATATTAAAAATTATCTCAATCATAAAGAAAAACAATACTTGTTTTACTTAAAAAAATCATTTTGAATTCTAATTCCAAAGAGAAATAGAAATGAATGGATAAAATAAAATTTATGGTAATAACCAGAGAGGAATGAAAGATATATGATTTTTTAGAGATATATCATATTAGTTCACAATATAATATTTATTCGTAAATAATTCAAATAAAGTGTTTTATTGCAACATCAAACCTTTACATCCAGTTCTATATTATTTGTAAGAACTCTAAAATTCGGTGTAATAAATATAGATTTATTATTCATATATCCAATAAACATATTCATACTCTTAGTACAATATATTTTCTTCTAAAAACAACTTATCAAATTTCCATTAACAATATTTCACTATCATCAATATTTCAAGTGTAAAATACTTAATTTTTCTTGTATGTTTTTATTCTGTTGTTTTGTACCTTAAATCCAGATAATGGATAAAAAATCTCTATAATTTTAATCCTAATAGGAATATAATATATAATAATTATATACATATTTATAATCATTCATTAAAGGAAATGATAGAAAATATGATTAAACCAATCATAGATGTGATAGTTCGTATATATGGATGAGATTAAATTTTCTAACAAAAATAAGGAAATAAAGATAAATAATTTCAATACTAAAATATAATATTTTATGAAATTAAATTTATTTTTAGTAAATATATTATTATATTTATAAAATTGACATAGTTTTTGAAAATGAATAGAAGAACCATGTAGTTGTAGTAGACCACACAAATGCAAAATTAATTCATTTATTTAACATTTGATCTAATTGAGATGGAAAATGGTGTCTCCACACTAAAAATAACATCATAGTATATTAATGACATTATATTAATTTTTTATGGTATATTCAATATATTTTTATGATGTAAATGAAGAAAAATCTTTTAAAGAGTCAGTAAAGATGATTACCTCTTATTTGTGAGACCACCTTTGGCATAAACATCAATACTTCTTTGTATGGTATTAGGGTATGACCAAAATTTCAAATATGAACAAAAGTAAAATATGATGGTTTTATATGGATAGTATGTGATAATGTTCTCAATTATTGTTAATATTTAAGGAAAAGTGATTCCTTATTTGAGTGAGTAGCGGGTCAAAAATGTAATTATTTAAACAATTCAAATAATATAATGTAATTTTTTAGTGAAACTATAGTAAAATGGAAAATAATTCATTTTTAATAAAATATAAGGTCTAAAAAATTTAGAATCTTAATATTTAGATAATTTTATTTAAAAATTTAACACTTACCATTTATTTTAACCACATATTAAAACAACCAAACAATATACTTGGTTTTTAATGGATTTTACTCTTCATTATGGGAAAAATGATACTATATTCCTTAAAATATTTGTATATTATGGTTCCAAAGATGGAAACCACTTATTAAAATTCACTTTATACAAGTGGAAATTATTTTACGTAAAATAAAAAAAGAACAACAATAATCCTTTTTAGGAAAATACATTTTTAAGCATACATCAGATTTTAATTTTATTTCATATCTTTTAAAAACTATGATAATAATGTTAATTTTTTTATTGAATATCTAATATAAATAATTCCTTAAAATTAAATATGAATTTTTATTTATCTAATTTTATTAAGATATATTTTTATTGTGTATATAAACATAGTTTAAGGGAAGATAACACTATTTTACCTTTAAATGGATTTATTATAATTACTAACCATTATGTAACAAATTTATGAATGTTTATCAATGAATTTAAAATATATATGTTTTTTATCCTGATCATGATATATTTTAAATAAAAATACCTTACTATTGACAACCATAAATTGAGCATTGACAGATCCATATAGAAAGAAATACATAGATATGGGTATTAGTTTCCCCACAAAAGAAAGGAATAAGATTGTGGGAAAGACCCAAATTTATCTTGATCCCATATGGGATAAATGATTGTGTTACCATCATGAGATCAATTGATTAAACCATGTGAAGTGGATATAATATAGAAGTTCACATGTGAGTCCCTATGACAAAGTCTGTTTTCTCTTGTCAATGCACCCTTGACAAATTAATGGTCAAGCATTAGAAACTAGATAATCTCTACTAGGACAATCTGATTTTCATCAAGAGGATTCATGAAAAAAACTAATGAAAATCCTTATAAAATATGAAGATAATATCAAAAAGTCAGGAACCTCTTGTTCTCGTAACGATCATGTGAGGCATCTTCGAGGGTGGGGATGATTGTCTTGATAAAATCCAAGTAAATTCAAATGATCCTTCATCCTTTGATAAATACATAAAATAAAATAAAAGGAGGGTGGAAGCCCCATATCGTGGTCATAAAAGACATGTGACATTTCACTAGTGATTCAAAACACGCCCCGAGACAAAGATATCATATCCACCACATAAAACAAAGGACCTCAAGCATGTCATCCCATTCCCATGAAGGAACCTGAGTATTTACAGAATAAAACATGATACCACTTTGGATACTTATGGAAAAGTAGATGGAATATTTAAAGAAACATTCACACATCTCTATCTGACCTTTTTTTGGTCATGTGGCCCATCATTGTGAGGTTGGTCTATTGTCCCTGATGAAACCAAAAAAACCTCATGAACACTTGATCATCGTATCATCAATAATATAAATAAATAATGTATGGTGTGGGAGATTTTGTGTTTATAAAACCCAAGTGTTGTGCTTTGGATTCTGGTATAATGTTCTTGACAAACCCCTCATCATGCTGAGTTGGTCTCATGAAGGTTCCTTGAAAATCCATCCACACCTAATGAAAAGTACCAAACAAGTAACATGAGATCATGTGAGTACTATTCAATAGGTGTCCTAATTCAAAAAAGCCACCAGGACATGTCAACTATAAAATATAAATTTCCATTTCATGTATGAATAAGAGAGCATGACCCCTTTAGTAGAAAATAATACAATAATAGAGGCATTGTGGGGATATTCTTGCGGTCACCAAAATATAAGACACACCTAGAGAGAGGTTCATGGTAGGACCTATGAAGATGTGTGAGGTCTAAGCCCTTCTTCGAATCTATCATATGATTGGGAAATACGTGTCTCATAATGAACCAAACAACATGGGTGGTGATCCATATAAATCCTCAACCCCATCCTCAATATAAAGTTTTGAATTATCACATCTGGACGCATCGACACAACCTAACACAATAGTGGTTGATCTTGTGACTGAGAAAAATTACCATAATATAATAACTTGGGAATAGAAATATAAATCATGTTTCATGGATAAACACTTAGCATTATCAAACATAGATCAATAAAAGGAAATCTATAAGGAAATCGGATGATCATCCCGCACATCCTCTAGATCACGCAAGTCCTAAAACAATTTTACCTAAATTAATCAATGGAACTAACATTAAATTGATTGAAAAAAGACTATGGAAATGGTATTCTTATGAGAAATATATATATATATATATATATTGTTCCTCATGTGCTTCACATGAACCATCCAGGACAAACGAAATCACAAAACTATGTACTATGAATATTGTGAAAATCATTTGGAATACTATTTGGATCCTCAGAAGCCTTCTAGATGTGTCAAGGAATGTTACAGGGTGACCCTGGGCATGCCACCCAAGTCTCGTGAAGCTCCATGTCTCACCTTCATGATCACACAATGTCCTTCAGAAATATCACCAAATTAATTTATCGAAATTGGTTTATATTAGATAATTCGTGCTATAGAATTTGGGCATGTTTACTATCTTCCGCAACACCCTCAGGGCAGGACATCCAGGTCTCATAATGTCCTCTAGACATTTTAGCAAAGACATTCATCCCCCATTGTGTCATTTTGGAAAAATTCTTGTGACACTCTCTAAGAATGTTTATCATCTATCCTGGTGACACCAAGAAAATTTAGTCATATCATGAGACACCCTATAGAATTGTCATCTGAGATCATGTAATGTCTCCTAGGATAAACCGTATGGGTCTTGTGATTCCCTCTAGACAAGTCATTCTGGATCATGTTGAAACTATCAAACATTCCATCCATGATATTCGATATCCCATTTACTAGAAACTAGATCAATTGATTGTATTTGGATATGTCTGATAGACAACATCTGACATGCTAGGAATGCAATCACGGCATGTTGTGCGGACAATAATGCATTTAATTGAGGTAATTCGGATTGTTGAATGGAAATATTAGGACTTAATTACCTTTTTCATCCTATATATGTATGTCTTGATTATAAAGGAATCATTAGTCTGTATTCCCCAATCAATTTACCAATGATGATTCTAATTCTAACTATAAAAATGATCTTTCGGACACCATTATAATGCTTGAGAAACCTATTGAAACACACAAATCGGGGACTTCCATTACATATTTCCGACACCCATATACAATGAGACTTGTCATTTTCAAACCCTTTTTTCTCACACTAAGAATAGTTCAAGTGGTATTACTGAGTTTCAATTATCATAACATCTCTATTATAAGCATCTACAATCACAAGGTAAACAATTTTGTGTAAGCCCTAATCACAAGGGAAACATCAATTTGTATATACCAATAAAATTAAATAGGATGAATCTGATTCTCACTATAACCACACATGAAAAACAGGATCGAAATGTTCGAGCCCATAATCCAATGGTAATACACCTTAGTGTAAGTCTTATCATGTATCTAAAATTTCAACCATTAGGACCCAATCATTCCCAAGGTTTTATCATCAAATCAAATACCATTACATACTGTGAAATCAATAAATTAAACTATGAAGACTCTGATTCCTTATATAACAAGGGTACACAAGATTCCAACCTGAAGATCAATCCCAAATCTATAATGGGAATGAACCTCAGTATAAATATATTCTGGTATTTAACATTTCAACCATTGGGATCTAATCATCCTCATGATCTGATCAACTTCTATGATGTCTAAGAGGACTGAGAAATTTATTTAACTAGGATGAATCTAATTCCTATCACTACCAATATATGTAAGGATCATTTCTACTATGTGAGATCTATATTAAAAACTATCAAGGATTTTCCACTTATATATTTTCCACTTCTATATGAAATTATATTGATCACATACTTTCCATTGATTCACACATTGGTCATAAATCATGTGGTCTTAGGGAGTGGCAATGAACACATCGTCGACATCTATAGTATCCACTATATGGGGAATTTTTATCTTGTATTCCTTGTTGACTATTATAATATAATACTTTACTAGATGAGAATATTTAAGTTGGGGAATTTCCAAAGGGAGTGAATGAAATATTATAATTCTGATCCCACCAATAATCATGACACATCAGACATATCTTCAAGACCGGAACTTGAATATCTGGTTTCTATGGGATGATACATATTTCATTTCCATATGATGGTAAACTACTTAGATCTAACAAACTATATTTGCTTTTATTTATATAATATCAATGATATATAGGAAACCTCACAATGGCTCATTCCCACCACAATGAATATATTCTTCATTGAGAAATAAATGAAAAACCTTGATACATATATATGGATTCAATATTTATATTACCCTATATATTTTATAAAGTAGACATAACCAATAATTTTTTTAGCGTAACTGGACCAATATCAATATGAGGAAGAGATTCTTGAACCTGACATAGATTTTTAAGTGGTCCCCAATGGAGCCAACAATTCTCCCTAAAAGGATACAATGGACCCCAACTCTTAACCTCTCAAACTATTGAGCCATTATACATCATTGGGTTCAAAACCCTAATCAGTCACATATATTTGGAAAGTAGTTTAGTACCCAATTATGGAAGGGGTAACCACTGGGAGTTTCAATTAAGAAAGAAAACAGTGACTTATTTCTAATGATTGTGTAGGAAGTAAAACATAAATAATAAACAATTGGGCCAATCCAAATGCACCTTGTGGTTGCATTCTTTCATCATCAAAATAGAAATATTGAACTCGATGTCAATCTCTCAAATAAAATAGTGTATTCGTTGTTGTATGTCGGGACATTTTTCATTCCCACCATACTAAAACAAAAATGGTTAACCCAACTTGAATCCCACCAATAAAAAATTATTTTTCATTGTCCATCAGGAAATTCCCCCCTCCCCACTATACGCAATGAGAAACATTGAACTATATACATGAAACATTCAAATAAAAATTATCATTTAATATTTGGTAAGGTCAAATTGTTTTGTATATATTATACATGAAAATCTTTTATGACAAGAATAAAACATAAAACTGATCCTCTATAACAGGGGTTCTTAAAAAATAAGTCCATCCCCATGTCGATAAGTCCACACAAGCATAATGGTCATATCGAGAATAATATGACAATCCTGTTAATCATGAATATTTGATAGGGAAAATCATTCCTATGATATTGCACAAATAGTTCAACTTGTTTCACATTGTATTCATGAATTATGATACTTTTCTCATTAGAAATATATAAATTTAATATTTTGGAATTATACAGAAATGATATCGGTATGTTCCCAATGTACACAACCCCCCGCCGATCGCATAGTGATATCACCAAAACAAAATTTTCAACATGATGTGGTGAACAGAATAGTCAAGGTATACTATGGACTTCGTACAATCACAACCATCAAACTTCTCATGAGAGACGCCTACAATTAAATCTGATGATTCCACACCACCCTTATAAATATGAAGCTAATCCATTAGTCCTCATTTTCATTTCCAACAAATTTGGGTGTTTATCTACATTTTGGGAAAAGTACTGACTTTAGACTATAATAAAGGAGGATAATGGAGTGAAATATTGTTCCCTCCTAGTTTAATGGCTTCCATAGAGGGCCTTTTCCAACTAATGTTTCCAACTGCATCCCACCAGTACCCACTAGTGGACTGAAGAGGTTACCACCTAAACAATTTCACCTTTATTACCCATGCATGATCCATAAGGAATACATAGTATGTGAGAAAGGGACTGGATATTTAGGGGTGGTCAAATAACCCACTTCCAATAACAAGTCCTTCTAGGATTTTCTATAAGTACCCATTAATCAGTCCAATATCCCTACTCACCCAGAATATGTGTCCATGAAAATTCACAGTGTAAGCATAGTGGAGGACCATATACCTACCCTCGTAGATAATGTCATAAAAATATTATAGTTGTATAAGGATGGAATAAGTGTTATCATATCACAAATTCAACCCATGTTATATACAATTACATAGTAGAGAAGTAAAATGTGAAGTCTTATATCCTTTTAACTGATTTGATAAATGGCCGATATGTTTTAGAAAAGTATGATGAACTCCACCATCATATTCTAGCAAAATTTTAGATAAATGGACATGTAGATACACCAATCCCTATAGCAAGGAAAATATACACTCCAATGATTATGAATAAGTGGTTGAACCCGATCAAGAAAACATTATTTCTCTATTATAGGAGGATGATTTGCATATTCCAGAAAAGGAAGAGGAATCAGACTGTGATCATAATAATTTTCTGATCTATGATCACCATATGAGAGTAGAAAATGCCTCATTATAAGGCCGCATTATTATCAAAAATATTTTGACACATATTCAAATGGCCAATGATCATATTACATAACAGTTCTGGTCGTGTCTCAGCAAGTGATAGGTGAACATGCCTCAGGATAGGCTCATATTCCTATCATGTAAGTCCATCATCATACTCCAAATTTCTAGGATTGGTCGTATGTCCCAATTCTAGCTGGTGCTAACCAATTGTGATTGGAAAAAGCAATGAGACATGATTATATTAATTTCCATGAATGTACCTCATATATTATAACAAATCAGAAGAGTCAAGAATATATTGTTGCATCCACTATCCAACAACTACACCAGCATCAATCCCTGGAAATACAAGAGGAGGCTCATATCCATCATCCCATTCTGAAGGTCTGTCATCAAATTCTATTAAGAAATCCATATTTCTACATGGGTTTTACTATTTCTCAAATAGGGATCTCCAAGTAGGTGTGGAACACTCCTCGAGGTAGGCTCATACTGATTCCATGAAACACTATCCACATACACAAAAGTCTTAGGATCATGCATAAATCCCAATTCTGGTCACGAGTAATGAATTAAGAATTACAAAATCATCATGAATGTATCATATCCCTTTTAGGGAATATTATTGGAATAGTATAGTATAACCCACACTCTGGGTGCATATTTCACTTTCCCCTGATGAATGACTACACTATAATCATTCCAATGAAAAATAATATGAAGATTAGAAACCTTCTATCATTTTGGAGGTTCATTAGCATATTATGATGTAGAATTCATATCTAGACCAGGATCATTCTCCAACTCCAAATGGAGATCACCATGTGAGGGAGGTAGACACCTCGGTTAAGGCTCATTCTCTATTCAAAAAAGACCAGTGACATATCACGAAGGCTCCGGATCGAGAACACATTCACATCCAGACCAAGGCTCACCAAGTGAGAATGAAAATGCCTCAACACATGCTCACATTCCTACCAATAATGAGATAACTCATTTTTATATTCTAGTATCTTCTCATGGTTGTATAATTATCACAATTTACCATATGGTTATAAATATGTTTCAAAAACATACATGTAGAAGGATCATATTCCGGAAAAATTCCAAAATAACGGTCAGTGTATTGCATCCACGATGTAGATCAAGACTCATATTCATAATAATCTCAATTCCAGTGTCCATGTGGTCATTTAGGAATCATTTTCAACACCACAAGTTTCTATCAACTCTTACACTAAAGAATAACCCATTCATTACGATGATAGTTCAGCATGTTGTAGTTTGGAGATGAATCACAAGGACTCTACTCTAGACATCCACAATGGTCAGCCTCTTTATGGTGATATCACTCGCAGAAAAGGAAATCCTCAAATTTCCCAAAAACCTTTTTATATAGATGTTTCAAAAAAGTGACGCCTTCATATGGATTGGTTCTTGAAAAATCATAGTAAACTGTATATAATTCCACATCCACATACAATAGCACTCCACTCCAGTTAGAAGGCCAACCCAAGAATTTTTTTCTATGGTCTTAAAGGATATAGATGTGTTTGTCTAATGATGAGGTGGCCGAAATTGAAATATTGAGAGAGTTATCTTGAAAAAAACCCCTCATCATGATCTTCCCCCTTTCCTCCTAGGACTATGATATATCATATGATCTAGAGAACGGGTTCATGTAGTATCTATCCCAAAATATATGGGATACTGATCAGTGACTGAAATCTAGACACCTCCCTTGACCCATATATGACGATCAACTTCATACCATCAATATATCCTATCGTTAGCTGCAACTCGTTACTATTTCTATAGTATGGGATCCAATCCCAGAAAAGAATAGTGAAAATATACAACATGTGTGCCACCATTTCAATACAACCATTTCACAGTTGATCTCCAAAGCCAAATAATGCATCCATATATGATTGTGGGGAGAGTGCGAAGACATGAAATTTTCCAAGAAGATCGAAAACCAAATTTCATAGGATAAAAAATCCTGTAATTTCATATCCTATGGTGAAATGAGGGAATCAGATAATGCTCATTATAGTTGTTTAGTATAACAGAATTCCCCTACATCAATCCTGGGAAATTATGAATGGTGGGAGAGGACAACAAACAAGGCTTTAAACTAAGACCCTCAGAGCAATGATAATTCAATTAAGAAACTGAGAATGGTGTTTCAATCAACCAGAAAAATTCTCATAGATAATTATTCATATTATGGGATTCCATTTTATCCATTATCTACGAAATCAAAACTCTGATGATTCATATAGAATCCAATTTCATCTTATATAATATCCATCCATGAGTGGAATGACTCCTTAATAAGGACAATATATACCACTTCTTCCACATTTCAGATTGTCCATCGTATAGAGGATTGATGAAATACCAGAAAAAACTGTAAAAAATACCCAGCTTGCTAGGCTGTATGAATTTATATACATAGAGAGTAGGGTGATCTGGATACACCAATTGAGGTTTCATAAACATGGAAAAAAAGGCTCCAATACTGGGCTCCTCAAAATTACGACATGAAAACTATTCCGTGGAACACATCCAAATACAATGGGAAAGGTATGGATATATCCCAATCACAACTAAAAGAGTTGAGGGTCCTTCCTGGAAGGAATATTTTTCACAATATGAGAATTAAATAAAAAAACTCAAACTAATCGATGATTAGATACCTACGGGAAATAATATTGTTGGGTTCTATCTTCAGGAAGAGACAAATATTCTCCCTCTCATAGAATATCTTCCAGAAAGAGTGGTATCTAAGCATAAGACTAGATCTAGATCCAAGATGGCAGTTCATATAAATAAAGAAGTCTAAAATGAACGTGAAATTAATCTATTTTGGAGAAAAAACACTCCCTCACTAGGTCGGTGATTAAGTATATCGATGAATAAATAATTAGTTGGAAGAAAATGTGGTACCAACACATTGGCACTCACCCACCCCTATAGATAAGAGTTAGTTCAAAAAACTGGCCCCTTAGAGCTTTTCAATGTCATCAAGTCTCTTGATACTCAAATTGAATCCATAGAAGGGAGATAGGCATCAATGAAGCCTAAGAGAAATTCATATTCCAAATGGGTGGAAGACACCTTTCCCCCACCCAATTTCAGTAATCCAACCTTCTATACCTTTGATGGTGTAGGTGACCCTAAACAACATCTCAAACACTTTTTATCCCATTGTTGGATGATGATGGACCATCGATATCAAATGAAGAAATCAATGCTGAGGTGTTTTAGACATTCCTAGATGGGGATAGCATTTTTTTAGTATAGAATTATACATTCATGATCCATCATATGATGAGAAGACATTCATTATCTATTCCTTTATCATTTAAGATGAACCCTAAGGAAAATGATCATCGTTGTGCTAAAAAACTGAAAAAAATGAGAATGGTTATGAATTCCTGGATAGATGGAACGGTTTAAAATATTCACTCGAAAACCCTCTATCAGAAGAGAAACTACTGGAACACTATTCTGAAAATCCATGTGATGAGTTGAACGTATTTCATATCCCAATGAAGTATCTAGGTTGGTTATGTGAGTTTCTAGAAATGTTATAGTATCTTTAAAATATATATTAGTGAACATAATACAAACTCAATTCATGCCCTCAAAATTAGGGGGACATATAGGAAAAGAAAATGATACAGATTTCATTCTCACGCTAGATGCAATTCCCATCCTACCAACCAGATATGTCCCAAACACCCAATATCATCTTTTCTAGAATCCTTAACCAAAAAAACCCCACATTTAAAAACACCGAAAAATGAGGGTCACTCAGGATTTGAGGAAAGAATGAATAAATCATACACCTTATTAAATGAACATGTACATATTTATTTCTTATTATCCATGGAATGTAACAAACTCATGCGACTATAGCCCAAGAAACCCGATGTGGTCAATCTCACAGACTATCTCAATTACTACCCCTTTCTATAGAAGAATGGGTCAAAATATCTAGGATCACTTCATATTCAATGGGTTCTCTCTTGGATGGTCAATTTTAGATATATTTTTATAGATAAATCCTCGTATCTTGTGGCATCAATTACAATTTCCTCGCCAAAAGAACAATTTGATTGGCATAATGTTCCAACCAGGCATGAGTAGAAGTTTAATAACTTGATTAATCAAAAAATAGTTTACCTATCATATTCCATCTTGATATAACTTCTATACATACTTCAAATATCTCCATCGCCTAATAATGTCCCATCAGACATGCCTTCCAAAATTGGTCATGACTACCAGAATATGTAAGAAATAGAAGTGGAGGAGTCATATTTTCCTTAATGCACACTCTTACTCTTGCAACATTCTTCACTATAATGTCTGTAGCTTGGGAACAGCCCCACCGAATAGAATCCTCACCAAAAGAAGAGAAAATACTTGGTTTTTTCAACATTATAGACATTGAAGAGCCCTTTTATGTTGATGAATATGACCCCAAATATGAGTTTTCTACTCATAAACGGGGAACGAGAGACCACATGGAGAGTAACTAAGGATTCAAGGGAATATATGGTTGTGACCAAAGAGAATATTTCATTAATGTCCCTATGGATAATATATAAGCTAATGATATTCATGGGTAGGAACTCCAGAATTCTACAATTGGGACTTAACGACATCCTATAATCCTGGAGTGGTTACCTACACATATTTGTCTTAGAGGACAACCTAATGGGGTTTTGATTATCTAATAAAACTAGGAAATGATGAATGCCTTCAATAACTACACTATTTGTAACATATGAATCCTTAACCACTGCCTAATAATCAGTAATGTCTACATCAAATGCCTCACCTCCTAAGCCGCCTATTAAAGAGTGACCCCACATCTGGAAGTTCTGACATCTGTCCGGAAACTATGAAGTTCTACAATATCTATCAGTTGTCCCATCCAATCACTCCATCCTGGATGTGCCACTTGTTTTAAAATAACTCATTGAGGTTCTCATTGAATTCCTCCATATCCCACATGAATATGAGAAATATTTCACTGCAAACAAGGTTTATCAAAGGGAGGAAATGTTAGATTAATGACATTTCACCATATTATAAATATACCAATATCTGGAAGAGGTCATCCAAGGGAACATCATTCCCTTATATTTTGTGCGAACATTCAATTTTGTAGACTTATAAAGGGATTTGATTGACAATGGATCTCAAATCAATGCCATACTAGTATAGACCATCAAGAAATTGGTATACAAAAAAGGGGATTTGTCACTAATAAGACAATCCATTCATGTGTTGGATATGAATTATAAATGACATCTTGGTAAGCTGAAAAATGAATACCAGTTTGGGGATCTCACAATTGATGTTAATTTCAGGGTTATCCAGCAATAAACTATATATAATGTCCACTTGTAATGCCCTTTCTCTACATCTACATGTATCTTCCTTAAAAAATACATTTGTGTTTGATGTACCCCATCAGGGGAAAGTCGGCATAGTACATGGTGATAGTTCCTTCTTCGAGACTTGAAAATCCACATATGCTAATAAATGTTTCTACAAAAGGGGAGGAAAACATCCAATGGGGGATGATGATATACAGGGTTTATCCCCCAATGGCTTTGGGAATGCCCTTTAAATACCTATAGTATGCTCAAATATGACATTTTTTTCATAAAGCAACTTAAGGTGATGGATTTGACCCCATATATCCAAGATCCTCATGTCCTTATAGACAATGTAAGATACAATCAACTCTGAAATCTATCTTCAACAAATCAGTTGGAAGGGGATGTTAATGTGTCTTTCCATGGCCCCTCTCACCCCAATAATGATATATAAGCCCCTAGATTTCAATAATCATCAGAACATTTCCTCATATGATCACAAGTGGATGATGATGAGTATCACCTTAGGAACACCCCTCCCACATTCGAGGAAAGTGTCTATATCGCCATCAAAGAGAACATGCTTGTAAATTTGGTAATAGAAGAAAACCTAAAGACTACACTGATTTGTGACTCCACACCCCTCTAAGAGAAAGAAATGTATATTTTATTTCTATAGAAGAACTGATATTGTTTCCCTTATAACTATACAAGAAATTCCCACAATGTACCCAAATGTGACTACACACCATCTTGTCTTACCTGATGAGAATCAATGCTTCAAAAAGAAAGTAGGTAGGATTCAAACCTGTCATTCCTTCTATTAAGGGGATTATGTTGATAATATTATCAAATCAAACATTTTTATAGAATTCAAATAACCAAGATGGATTTCTAATATGATCCCTATTATGAAAAATAATGTGTAAATTAGGTTTTGTATTGATTTCAAATACCTCATTTGACATTTCCATATGGAAAACAACCCATTACTAACCATATAAATCTGTATTGATACCATTGTTGGATTCCAAGTCCTTTCCGTCAGGGAGGGGTATTCAAGGTAAAATCAACTAATAATAGCCTCGGAATATGAGGATGCCACTTTCTTCATAGTTTTCTAGGGGATAATTTTCTATCATTTCATTCCCTTTTTCCTATGGAATGATGGAACTACATATCAATGATCCATGCATCATATCATTAAGTTATTATTGGTATGAATAGCCAAATCTAATGTTGATGACCTAGTGATCAAATACCAACTTTGATTTGATCTATTCAAGGATCTTCATAAAATATTTTACAATCCATGAAAACACATTCTAATGATGATTCCACTAAAATGTGACTTCATTATATCATCAGGGAAGATACATGGATTTTTTTGGCACTGTGGAATCAATGATGGCCCAGAGAATACTACTTTAATCAATTAAATATTAACCCCAAAAATATAAAGGAACTCAGGGGGATCCAAGTGAACCTACCCTATATTCAACATTCAAATTCCAATAGGGCCAAAATATATATCCCATTATCCATTATAATTAATAATGGAACAACCTATAAGTGAGATGATGAATACATGGAATCGATAAAAAATATTAGGATGTACCTACTACACCAATCATCCCAAATTCCACTTGTGAAAGGGAAGAAACTCATCTTAAATGTGTCCTCTATGGAACTCTCACCGGGTTCCCTCATCACACTGAAATATAATGTCGGGAGAGAGAACAGTCTATATTACCTCAATGCGGTGACTTTAGGTATGGAGCCATGATACTCTGATACCAAGAAAAACTATCTTGATATTATGTTCACAATTAAAAATCTAAGGAATTACATGAAGAATTACATAATCCATCTAGTCTATCATGTTGATCAACTAACATAATTCCTAAGTCTTCCAATGTTAAATGGTCATCTAGCATAATGGGCATTCATTCTCCATCAATAATAAATTCTATTCGTACCATATAAATCAGTGAAAGGGAATTACCAGGATGATTTCTTTATAAAACATCCTACCCCATAGAATACATCGTTTGATACAATGCTTCCATATGAGGAGGAATTTTATGCCAACGACACTCCTCAGTCAAGAGAGATGCATTTTTATTTCACCTCTTTAAGTTCTATAATTAATTCATATAAAACATGATATTTAATCAAGTTGGATTAGGTGTTGTGTTTGCCTCTCCAGAAAAATATGTGTTTCTATAAACTTTCCCTCAATATGAAGGCTTCATGAACAACAACGTGGAAATTGAAGCACTAATTACTGTGTTAGAACTAGACCTATTGCTACAAATAGCCTACCTGTTTATCAAATGGTATTCAATACTACTTCTAATGAATTTCAATGGTGAGTATTCCAAAAAAAGGAATATTCCCCCCCCCCCCTCAATGGATATGTTAGGAGATTTATGGTAGAGTTCCCTTTCAAAACCATGTTGTATAATGTTCCCCGATCACATAATTCCAACACCAACACATTGGATAATGCAGCACAATCCAGGCTTCCACAAAATCAAGACGAATCAACCTTCCATATCACACATTGAAGAATATTATTTTCTATCATCATATGTGATATGGAATAAATAAATCATGTAAAATTCTCCTCATAAAATGAAGAACCAATTCCCACCCCTGGTTGGATGGATACAATAATTAGTTACCTCTAAAACAATAGTCTCTTGACAGATAGAGAAGGTAGATAATAGATCTGGACCCATGTAGTAAACTTTACCCTCTAGAGTGGTCTAAATGAATTGATGGCCCAATAAAAGAATGAAAAAAATATTTCTAAGATTAATTGATGATGTAGTGATTCTCACCATCATCGATGAGGTCCATATAGGATCTTATGTCTCCCAATAATCTGGGTCCAAGATCTCCCATGAGATCATGAGTTTGGGATATTAATGTAATTCCATGATATATGATTATATGGAATTCACCATGAAATGTCATTTTCCCTAGATCCATGCAAACATTATCAATCAACACATATTATTTCAACATATAGTTGAATAATCATATCAATTCTTAAGTGGTAAGTAGATGTTGTCGGTCCATTTCACCCATCCATTACTATGAAATTAAAATGAAACATTAATGCTACAAACATTTATTCCAAATGGGATGAGGAAATACACATAACATAATTCTAGATAATGAATGTCATTAAATTCATAATTTCCCATTTCATCACAATGTTCAAAGTCCCCTAAACAATAATTACAGACAATAACAAGAAATTAAAATCTATGGAGTTGAATAAACTATAATAGGAGAACAATATCGATTCTAATAACTCATAACTCTATCATGATTCATAAAATTTATAGATAGATTCATTCAATAAAAATATCTCAAACGTACTCAATTATATGGTAAATAACTATATGAACACTAGTCATGACAAAATACTCTATGCTTTGTGGGCCTACTATATCAACATGTGTACTACTACACAAGACACATTGTACTAATTGGTTTACGGGACTAAGGCAGTGGTATCCATAGATGATTAATTTCTTTCACTCTAATTATCTATTTGAAGATATTTCTTTGATGATGAGAAATCATAGTAGTGGATGGATGAATTGTCTCGGATCGATGAGAACATGTTACATACATTAAAAAACAATGAATTCCATCAGAATCAGATCACATGATCCATTAATGAAATGTTTCTGCTCTATTTATTCCAATATAGAGCACTGGTTTTGGATCCTAGGTCCTCTATGATACTAGTAAAAATTCTCTGAAGTTGAAACCCAAATGTAATGTGCCTTACATTGTAAATAAATTCTACCACAATGGTGCTTAATTAATGGCCTAAATTGATGGGGGGCATGTCGCAACAGAAACCGATGAAATATTTTCAAGAAATAATTTTCATAGATACAATAATATTGGAATCTACATCATTATAATCCCCTCCAATTATTCTTGATTACATGACATTAATGTGTATGTATTAATCCTAATTACATGATGTTATACTATATAAATTCATCCTAGCTACAAGACGCAATGCACTACAAGAACATTCTGGATGTATGATGTTAAACTAAATCTGTTTTTCCACACTAAAAGATGTTAAAATGCACCTTTTATCATCCCAGAAACCAGAAAATAACCTACATAACACATGAAGTCCTGGTATCATGAATTTTAACTACATTATATTCTATATCCTTGTTACATGATGTTAATCTGCACGAGATCTTCTTAGGAATATTAAATTAAATTTTATCCAAACGTGTTCACCATATGATGATAATTTGTTTGGACATTTCCTAGAATCAATACATTAAACTGAACATAATCTATCATTTTTACCACATTATGTAAAACTACATGGATCCAGGAAATCCATCTTCATTCACATTAATTGATCCATGTTTATTCTAATGGACAATGAACTGTAATTATAATCTATAACAACATCTGGCTTGATTCATTCACCATTGAATATGTAGTGATTCCCAATCCTCTCTCCTTTGAACCAACCACAATATTCCAATCCATTTCACATCATGTGATCCTTCTCCTTACCACAAGATATTAAATTTTATAGTAGAAGTCATTTCCCCATGGCATTGAACTACACCAGACTCCTACAACTACATTTGTAGTTGTTCACATTTCAATGAGATAAATAAGGATACATCGATCTTATATAATTGTCCAATAACCAAATTATATAAAATTCCCCTATCATGTACTTATAATGCCTCAGTATTGTAAGATGAATCCTTACCATTCATTTTTTACAGACAAAACATTTCTCACATGGAATTAATAATATTGTGGATGAATTCCCCACACAAAAATGAAATTAGGGATAAAATTGGTGCATCCGAATCTTGATTGAATAATCTTAAAAGACATTCCATGATCCCTTGTCACATGACAATAAACTATACAATTGGTGTCCTTTTCTTGAAATAATACAACCCCCTCATCTAGTCCTCTCTCAAGAGGACCACCCTTTTTTATGTTGTCTTCCTAGCTCACCTTCAGTCAATAACTATATGAGACATGATTCTTGACATCAAATGATACATAGGTATTCCTAGTTTATTAATCCTGGGTCTAGTAATAACAAACATAAAAATTACCCCTCTCTATGTATAGCCCAAATGTTCATAGGAAGGTCATCACTTAGAACTATATAGGTATTGATTCTTATACTCATAGTATATGTAGTGACACCCATATATCAATATTTGGGTGTAGAAAGAACACATTTTTTCATGTTGGGAAGCCCACATCCTTTCCACATGATGTTAAGATATTAGGATCATCATGAAATATTGGTGGATTGAATTTTATCATCACATGATAAATAGTGACAGAAAGATCTCCAATCATGGGCTTATCTATAATAATCAATGGATAAAATTCCTACATCTACACATGATCCACATATGTGTAGAGTGACCCTAACTCCATAAAAATATGTAGCTTGATTGTTTTCATCAAAAGATACATCAATATGCAAAAATCATCAATCCTAGGCCTACCTAGAAAAATTGACAAAACATTCACCCCAACTAAATTGGGGATAAAGAGCACATGAACACATTGCCTATGTACTTGTCATATGCACGTATGAACTACTTTCACATGTGTCAGGTATTTCTTTATTCATATTATTTCACACACCCGTACTGCATCATGTTAAACATTAAGGAAAACATCATGGTCTCATGAAATAAAAATTCCGAACAAATGCATTCTTCGTAAGAAAATAAATAACACGACAAATGTCATGACCATATGAAATTAAACTTCACAGAAGTGAGTAAGTCTATACTACATGAAGTTAAACTGGGTCAACCATCACCAATTTTTATCCCTTATGAAAGGACCATGATAGCCTTACAGTGGAGAGCTAGATTACAGGGTGCTTCTACCATCTTTTATTCATCTACAATACATAAATCATACATCATGCCTTGAGTTTCTTAAGTTTCCACAAACCATTTTCCCATGGAATTGATACACAAAATCAAGAGACCATTTCCATGAATATTCATGTATACCTATGGATCATGCCTATGCACCCATGGCCATTATCTGAATGCATCAGTCTACATAAACACTTTATGATCCTTGTGGGACTAGACATAACCGTGATAGAGCCTAGAACCACAATGTTTTTTGGTCAATTCTCAGCATGACTATCATAGACCATCCTCACTACATGAGAACCACAATATGTGATACAAAATTGAATCATATTCTTCTTATAGGGATGATGGAGTACTCTTGACCTTGGGTATCCTCATTAGGTTCTTGTATATCATATAATATATTTGATACTTGGGCTTCATGACCATAAACTACTGACACTCTATTAAAAGTTTTTACAAACATAATCACAATCCTATAAGGGTCCAAATTGTATGACCATAAATTGATAGGAAAAGTGATATATAACATTTCAGGTTGAAATCCCACAAAGGGAATCCTAAGTGAAATTCTTCTCTACCCTTGCTGAAGTCATCATATCATGAATTAAGGAAAAACTAAGGATCAAATAAATATGGAATAAAGATAATAGGGCCTACATTTTATCACTAGTAAAATAAAAGATATGCTCACTAGACCCCTAGTTCAGGAAAAAGTTAGAGTCATGATTTTTTACATCTCCTCACCATGAAAATATATTCACTATGTTATGACACATATTTTAGGGTGTTTATACCCTTCTTCGACATTAAACGTTCTACAAATCAAGCATCATTATTCGAGAGCCTCAGATAAGTGTAATAATTTTGTGGCCCCTGTAAATGATATATAGATTTAAGGTACCTTTTTATTGACCACGATTTAATTCATATGGATCCTACATTTTCTCTAATGGCCTTTAACAAAATACATCACTCTAAAAATTGGATTGTTGGTCCTTTTGATCCCTGATCTCACTATGGTTGAACTCAAAACCACAATGTGAACTGAATGACTTTTGATTTGACTATCCCATTTCATCGTACTATCTATATCACTTTTTATTGTGACTTACTATTTCTGTACTAATCTATTATAGTACATTAGACATCCTCGATGCTAAATCAACATGTTTTACCATTTTTGAAGAATAGAAAGCAACAATACATTCCCGATCCTATGATGGCCCACACCTTCTTATTCGAAACTATTGGGAATAGGGATCAAGCTTCCAAATAAAGAGATGAACAGCCCTAGGATTCCATATCCTTTATTGGGTAGATTTTCTCACATACCCAACCTCTTCTTCATGATGTTTGAGTCATCAAAAATCATTTTTGGCCCTAAGAAAGGATTGTAGATCTAAATTTCATGGACAATTCTACATATTAATTAGGGCCTAAACCAACCAACAAAATGATTCTCCATCTTTACATAAAAGATATTAAATCATTTTGAGACCTAACAACACCATTGTGGAACATGGAATCAAAGAGTTTTACGGGACATAACCAAAATTTATGCTCAACTCCATATTCATTAGATCAAAATTATGGGATATGACTGACATCACACATATTAAAACTATATATGCCAACCTAGTATCCCTAGATTATCATATTTAACTGATAGTACCCCAAATAATTATCAATTACCCTTGGAAAAGGGTGGATAGACCTCTATTTGGGAATTATTCAAATTCATAATTGCCCCAAGCTACTAAACATATGAATCTTCTCCATTCAAAAAATGGATATATAATAGTTGTGAGCCTCTACAACAACATATAAGAACATAGATTCCCAATGTGTTTTGGGTCATTCATATCATATCTGCATAATATTAAATTATCATATATTAGTTCTATGCTAAGAGACCATACACTACATCTGTAGAAGGTTAAAACTAAAAGTCCCTAATCTAAACCAATATAAGGTTTGGTCTTAACAATCCTAAACTACAATAATAGAAGGTTTAATCTAAATGAACCTAAATAATATTGGTAGATGTTCTGAGTTAAAAGACTCAAAAATAATGAAATATATGATCCATGATAGAATTCCCAATACAAAATAAAAGGAAGGTCTTAGGTAAAAGATTGTAAACTAATGAAGTAATTGGTCCTATCTAAATGACGCTAAAATAATGAAATATGATAATACAGATAAAATACCTGAATCTAGATATATAGTAAGAAGAAACTATATGACACTAATCTAATGAAATATTATGTCTAATCAAAATGTCCATAAACTATAGTGATAGATGGTCTCAACTAAGAGTCACTAAACTACAACAAAAAAACAATTTAACCTATATGAGTAGAAAATATTGAAAGGCCCATCATATGGAATTGGTAAAAAATAAAGATATAATCACAAATCCTAATATATTTGGGTACATAATTGAACTCTACCACATGGACATATATCTTACTCGATTATCCTACCACTGATCAGAAGATCTCAAGAAAACTAGGAATGCTTCATTAGTAGGGAATCACTGGTTTATAGAAAATCATGATCACTTATATAAAGGAATCTATTATTATTTAAATATTCAATCCTATTCATTCATTTTTACATGATATTCAGAAAAATAAGGCTATTTTTGAAGATTTTTATAATACCATATCTATAAAAAAAGTCAATAACATCATTAATGTAGAAAAAACTAGACATAACATATATTGTTCAAAATGACTATTCATTGAAAAAAATTGAAATAAGAGGAATATCCACATTTTGGAGTCCCTCCGTGGATCCCAATAAATAATAGTGAATAAAATGACAATATTATTCAATTTCAAATGATGGAATAGTTTAAAAGAGACTAGCGAGAATCAACAATTCATCACAGATGTGACTTTACCCCTACCCCCTCTACATTATCCCCAGGGTAGACAGTCATGGCTAAATTTGTCAGATCTTCATCTATTTTTTGAGCACATTACAAATAAAATAATGATATTTAAAATCTACACCTTAGGTGAGAAATGATTTCCTCTTATCTACATATTTGTAATGACTAGTCACCCATATAGGGTTGCAGCTAGAATATCAAACGATGACACTACTGCAACTCCTTCAATGCCTCCTGCATCTTATCACCAAGGGGTTCCTCATCTGAAATGTCTCACATGTCCCTCTCATTGGTGGAAACAAATTTTTAACCCTAAATGATTAGCATCATGACATCACATAGTGAATGTATGTCAAATAAATCCACCATATGTAATCAAACAATAAGCTAAGGGAATCCTCTTAGTCACAAAACATTTATAGGGGAGTATCAGAATATAAAGAATTAATCTATTACCATATCATAATACACTATTCATAGTCTTCTATGACCAATGAAACAAGTACAAAAAGAAGAGGAGATAACATTTATGTAGGTAATAATTAAGAGAATAATCTTTACATGATCTTATCTAAACAGGCATGTCAACTATAGCTAATATCATAGGAGTAATTTCCCCCATGTATTCAGACCCGATATCTAAGTGATCATCACATGCATAAATTACATCCCATGATGTCTTTCCAAAATCATCAATCAACTCCATTGTTACCATTGGCAGATGAATGGGTTAATTAAATGTATTACCTACACGATGGACCATTAATCATAGCACGAAACCCGGATAGGCTCATACCCAATCATTGGTATAATCCAGAGTATGAAATTTAGATGCATTGTTAGGTGGATGAATGATCATAGCATCATTTTACTCGTGCACCAACATCATCTAAAACTGGTGAATGACCCAAGGTTTTCACTCTCCCCATCCACCAACCAAAGGAATGGGGAAACCCCTTTTGATACATCAAAATAGACAAGTGAACTAATTATGTGTGTGTGGATCATAGATAATCATATTTTCCACCATTTATAAAAGAACAACATATTAATATTATATCTCTTATGACCATTAATACATTAATCAACTTCTGTTTTCAATGATATGAACATATGATTTGTGATAACATGTGAAACCAATGTTATCAGATCAATGTAGTGTACTTGTAACACAATCAAGGATTAGTGAAAAGGCCCTAACCCCTCATATTATTACCAAAATGTGGATAGATGAGGAATTCAGGATCCTGGATGCATTGTAATATATGAATTAATGGAAATGATCTCATATCTTCCAAATAAAAATTGTAAGGTTCCCCTTATCCTGTAGGGCGTTCTATATTGTTGAATATGGCATAAAAGATGGTAAATGAATTCATGGACTAGAACATCTAAAATAAGGTGTTTCCCTTCCTCTAGATTTTCTACGATCACTAGATAGTTCACAAAGATTACATAATATAGATTCCCTTTTTAGAAATTCCATTTTCTAAAAAACATGGACAAAAATCCAACCAACCTATAATTCGAATAGATCTCTTTGTTCACTCAATATCATTAAGATGTATAATCCTCAACATTTAGAATTCCCAATTATATGCCAGCACAACCATGATATTATAGGTAAGTCTGCTAATGGTGATTTATATTATTTGGTCTAATCCCAATGCAATAAAGGAAAATATTTACCTAGACTTTGAAAGTGATAAGTGAGTGGTTATTCAGCTCCTTTCTCAGATTATCCTTCATAATGACGAGAATATCCCTCACCAATACTAGAGTTTATAATGGATCTTCCTAGTCATCTGTGGTTGGAATAACTCATCATAAATCTCATTTAGATGGGATATACCACTCATTTAGTTGATGTCCCATAGGATGATTCACATTTGTCCATGAGAAAAATGGAATGTGTTTGTTCCAAGGAACCAATGACACACCAGTTCATAGAGAAGATCTGGTTGAGTGTAGATAATAAATTTTGAGATCCATATTAATTCATAAAGATTGACCCTATATAAATCATCAAAAATATCTATGTATCTTTTCTATACAAATAAAATTCACAACCATTCATCAAAAAATATAATGGTAGGATAGAGATCCCATATAAAGCTCTAACTAATGACCTAATTGATAAGATATGTGGAAAATAAAATTGATTAGTTCTAAGTTGTAGGATTATGAGTTAAATAACATCCATCAAGACCCAAAATAGTGTGTTCCAATATATTAGAATAACCATGGGATCGAGCTCCAATAATCTACTCATCCTTGACAATTGTCGTCTGATCATAGTAGAGATAATCTAACACCTTGGGAGATAGTATATTGATCTCTAATGTAGGAATGGTAACATTTACATGTAATTATAACTCGTATAGAGGACATTGGTGTGGTATATGATAATCCTAGATCTTGGGTAAGATGAAACTCTTAAAATCATATGTAGAAAATTTCCTGATATATCATGCGTTAGCATTACAGTTCTAGTGGTCATTGCCGATTTTTTGTCATCTGTATAAAAACATTGTTGTGAGGTGGAAGCCATTTGAAAAGAAGTAAGTGACATATGTTATATATATAAAATAAATTCTTTTCAAAAGGAATTAACTGACAAAATCATGTGCATCAAATGAATCAATAAATACATTTTAGAATCTTCTAAAGTGGTCACAATTCATCAAAATCCCAATGAACTCATGGTCACATAATCCCACATGGCATCGCACAAAAATAAGACCCATCAAAGGATCATGATTGCATGACCTAAAATGGTAATGTGAAACTCATTATAGTCACGAGATCATGGGAACAATATTTTAGATTCTGTGAATCCCCCAATTGAATCACATACACATATCTAATTTTCATGAAATTGTCGAAGATTTGATCATAGTTGGTAAGTGAGGGATATTATGAAAATGTGGTCTTGCATAACAGTTCTAGTGAAATGGTTTCATGGTAGCGTCAGATGTTCTGGTCTTGTAAAATGGTCATTCAGTAAGTTAATGCAAAGGATGAATGGAACACGAGCCTTATACAATTGAGTATCTAGTGAATAAAGATTCTATACACTCCCATATATATAGATAATTATAAAGAAACCCTAATTATTTATAAACAACCAAACATTTCCCAAGACATTGAATCACTACAATTCCAAAACTCAAGAGGCCATTTAATTTTGTCATAATCAAGAACATGTATCCACTGACATCACCCATAGTGGGGAACTTTTTTTTATCTCTTCCAAATGAACACGAGAAAATTATAATGGAAAAATAACTAAATAAGGTTATTATTTTCCCCACAAAAGAAATGGAAGAAGAATCCATCCAAGACCCACTAATCTCATGAGTCTCCCCATGATACATAGTCATGTCACCAATATTATGTCATACAAAGAAACTATGCAATGCATATAGCCTACAGAAGATCTTATGTTATTCTCTATAAAACACACCTTTTTCAATAATAGAGGAACCCCCAACAATCGATGTTCACGTGGTGGAATAAAAATAAACTAACCAAGGGAATGTGGATTCTAAAATGGTGGATTCCTGAAAATCTATCAAAAAAAGCATAGAAAATAGATGGAAAATATCCAAAATGAAAGATTATTTTGCTGATGTAAATATCACATGATTTATCACCGATGGGGATGACGATTTTTCACAACAACATTGATGAAATTTTTTGAAATCTACAAAAAAAATTAAAATAAGAAAATAAAACATAGATAGTAGGGATCCCATCATGTTCATAAAAGACACAAGTCATTCCCCTCAAGATCAACAAGACACCATGGGACCTTGATTACATGTATGAATCATCATGTAAAAGACAACAATCATGTCACCATCCTCAAATAGAGGACTTTAGGTATTTATATGAAACCACACGCTCTGAATTTGGATCCTTAAGGAAAATAAATGTTAGTTTCATAAGAAATGATTACCTATCTATAAAGGACATTTACACATCTCTAGGAGGTTTGGTGATATTCCCCAACGATGCCTAGACATCCTCTCAAACTTCTCTATCTTTGTAAAATCAAAATTTAAAAATAAAAACGGAATGAGGGGGGACACATCTAGTAATACTACTCATGAGTTATTATTAGGTTTTCCATATAATGATCTCCCAATACCCCTTGTAAAGAAGGCCTAATCTCACAAAGTCTACTATACCAGCCATTATTGTCTCACAGAATATCCTAGATAAGCCACCTAAGAACTTGTGAAGGCCTTTGAAAAGGAATAATAATTCTAGAAAGGCACATGTACATGTCAACATGACAAAATAAAATTACATTGGCATGTATGTCTAAGAAAATAATCCCTCTTTAATAGTAAATAAGTTAATAAAGAAGAAAATGGCGGGATGGTCTTGTAGTCAATGAAAGGAATGTGCTTCCTCTAGAGAGTATAATGGAAGGACCTCATAAAGGCATGTGATGTCCAAGAACTCTACAGACAGCAGACTGATTCAATGTGATGGGCACCCTGAAAATCAGTGAATAACAGGGGTGGAGAGGTCTATAAATACCTTAAAACAGCCCCAATGTAAGAGTCGCATTTTTCACATCCATATGAACCTACACACCTAAGTACCAAAGCATATTTCTTAGAGTGTCTGGCCTTATGACTGTAAAAACTTCTTGGTATGTAATATTTGGGGATTAACCAAATCAATCATGGCATATGCATAAACACTTCACGTGATCAGAAAAATATAACATGAAGGACATCTGGAAGGACATGCGAAGAACAACCCACATACCTAGTAGATCATGTGAGTATTAAAATAAGACAACAATAAATAAATATAAGTCTCTGAAGATAAAATTGTGGATCAAATACAATGTTAATGCAAGAAATATTAAATATACATACATGTTGTTGTTCTTTTTCTTCAGGTGAACCATCCATGACACATTTCAACACTAGGACATTTAGTCTAGAACTTGAAAAACACTTTTTGAATACTATTTGGACCATAAAAAGTCCACTAGATGTGTTAAGGAAAGTTTCATGGTCCACATCGGGTATCCAACCCAACACTTGTGAAGCCCTCCGGGCTCTACATTCAAATATCATGGTTTCTTTTAGTCATATCACCCATATAATATGGTTACACCAATGTATGTCAACCAAGACACATAGTGGCCCCTATTCATGTTGAATGACTCTTGAGAAACCCATCATCGAAGCCATATAAGTATCACGATGTCATATAAAAACCATAGATAACATAAGAATCACCATCAAAGGAAAGTCCCATTGAATCTCACAAAACCATCAAACTGTTTCAGCCTACTCTCATGATGAAACCAGGGAATGACAGTTACATCATGTGATGCTCTATAGACATGTCATCCAGGATCATGTGATGGATTCTAGGAAAACCCATTGGGGTCTTGCAATGTGCTCAATAAAAGTAAACATCAATCATGTGGAAACCTTTTTCATTCCATCCAGGACACACGACATCCCTTGGGGATGAAATTGGACGATGTGATTAAATTTGGAAATGTATAGAAGACATCCTCTAACATTCCCATTAGAAATCAAGAAATTTTGAGTGAAAAAGCAACAGATGTTTGAAAGAAAAGTATGGTAGGTTGAAGGGAATCCTGGTACATGATAACATTTTTCATTATTAGTATATATGACCCAATAAAATGGGAAATGGAAGTGTGTATTCCACAATCAATCAAACTGTGATGAAAATTTTTCTTACCATAATAATGAATTGAATGATTCCTTCTTATGGTTCGATCAGTGTACTAAAACATTCCAACGGTAGTTATAGAACATAATTTCCACACCGATAATCAATGAGAATAGTATTTTCACATCCCTTGTTTCAGATACTTAGCATCAGTCACATGGTAATATGTAGTTGAAATTAACATAACAAATGTTGCATATTATCTGTAATTTAAAGGGTAATGATATTTTATAATCCCCAATAATTAGAGAAAGAGTAGTGTAAAGCCCCAATCAATTTAACTATAATGACTCTAATTGTTTCCATAACCATGATATGTATGGAACATTCTTCTGTCCTAATCCCAAACACTAATGTGGAACCCCCTCTTTGTATGTACCATCATTTATTAGATATTTAAAACATCGAGAAACAATAATTCTTATGGTATGATCACTTTACCTCATCTCTACATGGACTGAGAAACCAATAAATTGAACTATGATGAATTATATTCTTTCAAAAACAAAGACTATATGATGCCTTCCTTGGTCTATGTCAAAAAATCTAACATGAAACAAACGTAGTATAAATCTCATCATGTTTTGTTTATTTCATCTATTAGGATCCAATCATTCACATGAGATGACCATCATCCCTCATCCCTGAATGTAATAATAAATTTATTGAACTATGAAAACTCTGATTAATGTCATTACTAGTACACCTAAGAATCCATCCTATGGCCAATATTTATAGCAAACCACCCCAAGTGTTTCCCCATTACATTCATCCAACAACCATATGCAATAAACTAGATTAATTGGTATCCTTTATTTATCACCCTGATCATAGCTCACGTGGGATTTGGGAGTTTCAATTAACACATCCTTGGAATGATGATTTTCCATCATGTAGTGAAATATCAACATGTATTCCCCGATGAGTGTCATGATATATACATTCTCTATATGAGGAAATATAACTTGGGGATAGTCCCAGGGGAATGAACAAACAATGATAACTCTGATTCTTCCCAATACCCAAGATATGTAGGGTGTCTCCACAAGACCTGAATTAGAATATTTTGTGCCTAAAGGCCTTATCATATGTAATTTTATATGATTAAAAACATAATGGGTTTAATGAACTACGTGTATTTTAATTTCTACAATATTTAGGATATGTTGGATGCCTAATAATGTCTTAATCCCATCCATGGAATATTAACCACCTCCCTGCATGGTAGCCAATTCTGAAGTTCTTGGTTATACTACATGAGTATGTTAGATGATATTCAATACCATGAAAAGGATGAAGAACATTAAATACATATAGAATGATTCAGTAATATGATTTATAAATATTTTGTATAAATTAGGCATAATCTATAATTTTTTTGGGGTAAATGGTCCCGTGATTGGATTAAAAATAGATTATCTAATATGTATTCAATTTAAAAGAGTGGCCCACGGTTGGAAACGAATCTCCTAAAAAGGATAAGATGAGCCTATCCTCCTATACCTAGACCAATACGAGTCCCTTAGGATCATGGCATCGAAAACCCTAATTGATGACATACCATTGGAAAGATGGCATGTACCCAGTAATGGATTGGTGAACCGTTATATGTTTTTATTAAGTAAGGAAATAGTGACCCAATGATAATGATTGTGAAATAAATAATCTTCAAAAAATCAACCATTAGGCTGAACCAAACATTCCCCATGGACACATTCTTTCAATTTCTACACATTTAATGATTTAAAAATACATGTCTTCAGAAAATATATATTTTATTCATTAAATTATTTATTAAAATAATTTTTTATTTTTTTTTCTAAGAACTAATTAATAATTTTGAATTGAAAAAAATGTTAATTTATATGCATTGCAGAGTCTAGTTAATTATATTTATGCCCACTCCTTCAATTGATACTATATAATCCATATAATATAATGTGGTTATTTAAAATAGGTCAATGTATACATGAAGATTTCGATTACATCAAATATATTTCAATGCAAAACATCATAAATTTTTGAGTATAACATTCTTCTCCCATTAAAATAAATTTCATTCGGGAAATTATATCACTTGGATGTAAACTAATGTTGATATTCTTTCTTCACCACACCATTGAGATCCCAAGTAGCTTTTTTGAATTTAGGATTCTTCTAATGAAAATTTACCAAGTGAGTTGTCTAGTTCAGTATAATTTTTCCACCACCAATATAGATTTATTTTAGTTATTCTAATAGTTACCCATGATTTTCATACGTTAATTTAAATTTTCTAGATTAATATTTATAAAAATACATAAATACATTCTTGAGGTCCTTACTGGTTTTACGTCATAGGAGAATAGATACACAATATTCATTTCTCATGAAGGATTAAAAATATCTCTCTAAAGGGTCTTCCAAAATAGTAATCTCCATAGAAATACCAAAATTAGTTCCATTCCCAATAACATGGGAAATGAATAAAAAGAAAGGGTGAGAATATATTTTCTATAATGGTAATCTTGGGAGATATCAATTGATGATCATATTAAATCCTATGAAAACAATAAAGCTATAATACCATTAAAAAATGTATAATTTACATATCCAATATAACATGATTGTTAAAATTAGTCATATTATAAAAATTTATTATTTAGAAAGGCTTGAATCATACGAGGGTGGAGTAATCATAAATCAATCGTGAACCACACCATCATGTCATAAAACTACAAAACCAATATAGGTATAGAAACCATTTAATATGTCATGGTTAACAACTGTTACTATAAAATCCTAAGTGATCTGTCCTCAACAATGTTTTATGACTATGGATCATGCACATTGACTTGTATCTGATATCCTATCAAGTACATAGACTTCATTCCAATGTAAATTAACCAATATAAATATTTCCAATGGAGGTATATATAATTTTGGGCCAAATAATTAAATTATAAAAACCATACATATGTGTATCAAAAGAACGAAAATCATTTTTTATATCATTATATCATTACCCATGAAAATAAAATGAGTTTTATAATTATTTCATAATTTCATCATAGCATACCCATGGGAATTAATAGGCTCGGTAAACAACTCATTATCATTAACCTAGACAACCTTGAAAATGAATAAGGATTGTAAAATTGGATTATATCCCTTGTAAAACATAATTAACATCAAAGGAAGTTATCATAGTTGATAATTACTTCGTTATTATCTGTATAATATTTCTAGAAGAAAATAACCTTTTCAATTTTGAATCACATATTTAAAATATAAATATTTCACAAATATAATTAAATCCACATTGTTTTAAATTAAATTGAATAATTTTGACGGATTCTTCAAATAATTTTATTTTCATGATGTTTTGAAATTCAAATCAGTTTTAATAGGATAAAAGAAAATACTTCATTCACATATTTGTAAAATTTAAAAAAGTACCTTTCATAGAAAATGAAAATAATATTCCTTTAAACCTATTTTTTTAAAAAAATAATTGATTTATAAAAATGACTTCAATACATACAAGGATATTATTATAAAAATTCCTGAAATAATCTAATAAATTTATGGATATGGAATTTTTTTTGACCAAATAGTAAAATATTTAGGGATTTACATTAAACAATTATTTCAATATCTTGATTACATAAAGGGAGGGAGACGAATGGAAACTATAAATTCTATATAAATAAATATAGGATAAAAAATTGAAATGGATTTATTATATGTGGATCATATAATATCTTCAATGTTAATTTCAAATCAAATAATCCTTATTAAAGTAGGATTGAAACATAAATTCATTTCCTCACATATTTTTTATCATCGTACGCATTTGAAGAACCTATTATCTAAAAAAACAATATATATCAAATTATAAACCCTTTGGAAAGTAATTTAGGAAGGATAAAACCTAAACAATATTTCTAGGGAGTCTATAAGAAAATTTTATTGGGATTTTTTGTTCTACATGGCTCAATGTGGTGTGAAGAATAGAGAGGGCCAATCTCTAATAATTTATTGGAGATGAATCTTGGGATTTCATAAAATTTTAAAATATAACTAATAAATATCTAGAAAAATTCATAAAACTTTCTAGTTTTTTATAATGTATGATGGGGTCTAAACCCCATATATTGATAACATTTATGTTTGTTTAAGTGGTGTTTCAAAATATTTCTCTTTTTTTTACTCCTTACTTAACCTATTTTAACATTAACCGTAATAATGCATTTCTCACATTTAAAGGTATATAATTATACATATAATTTGATAATTGGATCATAAATGGCCATATGTTGAAATAGTATACCATATCATATCCACCATGTCATGAATCAATATTTTTATGGGTTTTAGATATTAAAATATAAAAGTATTTTTAGAAAATACCATTAATGTTTATTTCTACATAATTATTTTAATTTTACTAAAACGTTTTTTTGGAATTAGAATATAATCCATAAAATGACATTAATATGCAATATGAATCTATAAAAATAACAGAACACCATAAACCATTCAAATTATAATATGCTTAATATTGTTAAAATAATTTATTTAATTGTTTTTAATTGAAGTTATATTAAGTTGGAATTTCCTATTAATTTGTGATAACTATCTAATTAATTATAAATATAAATAAATTTTCATCATGAAAAAATTTAATTATTCTTATAATATACATTAATATTGATTTAAAACAATATTGATTCCCTATAAGGATCCATAATTGACATTTATAAGTATAAGAGTGCCGTTTTGAATTTTTATTTGATTTAAATATAATTAAATTCATTCTCAAGGACAACTTTCCATTAAACAATTAAATTTATAGATAAATGGGAGTATGTTATAATAAATTTTTTTGAATAAATTGGATAAAAAAATAGAATCTGTAACTTATTATTTTAATATAGTTAGACTCGATTTACACATCACTGAGGTGATAAACTTTACCACAATTACTATTTGTAATTCCAAATAAGTAAAAGTGATATATTTACCAAATATGATCATATATATTTAAGATATTGAAATAATTTCATCATGTTCAATTTCTATAAGTGGGTGAAAATAATTTTATTAAAAGCATTAAAATTTTGAATAAAATAAATTTTTTTAAAAAAATATAGTTTTTAGAAAAAAGTATATATATCCTTATTCCATTTCTCGATAAAAAAATAAATGATTGTTGTATTTTTTTTATTTAATATTTTTAATTTTTTAATTTCAATTAAATCATTCACTAATTTGGTTCTATTTAATTTATTAATAAAAAAACATATTGTTCGCATAAAACTAGTATTTTAGAAAAGAAACTCCTTTTTTATAAAATGATTTTTTATGAAATTAAAATTTATTGATTATCAAGGAATTATTTATGAAGTTATTTATACATTATTGTTTTCTAACATAGTTTGTGTAATTCATACCTTTTAATCCTAGTGCTGGGAAATAACCATCATATTGAATAATAATGTTTCAATAGTATATCGCAGTTCATTTAATCTCGGGTTTTCATGTAATTCCCTAACCCCGGTTACCCAAGATAAGTGCATTATTTCATAACATTGTCATGTTGTAAGAAATCATGTCCCAAAAGACCGATCAATTTAGTAGCCTTGGAAATACTGGATACAAACATATATTTTTCATTACATCAGGAAGAAAAAACATTATGTCCCCTTTGAACACTCTTATATCCCTTAGCCTATTCCTGCAGTTTAATCGTAATATTCTTCAATTCATCCTCGGAAAAATAAAACATAAGAATGGGGTGAGCTCCAATGCTCAGTAATGATAAAAATATATTTGAAACAATCATAAATAAGAATAAACATTAAGGTGATGTATACGACTTGAACACAAGCCTTTTAATAATAAACATCAGTATAATATTGCTATGATAAATGAAATAATTCCATTTACTTATTCACATTGATATTATACTAGTCTAATAATCACATGAAATATCAATATCCAATTTCATAAAGATGGAATGCATAATTCCAGACTTCATAACAACATAGTCAAGGACCTGTACCAAGAATACAAATTAGATTTTGTCAAGGCCGTGTGCCAAGACACCAGTTTGTCTCATGTGACCTACCGATACATCGAGGAGTTATAAAGGGCTCCAAACATCACTTAATAATTCCAAATAATTTCTCATATGAAAATGTTTAAACATTACATAAACATTTGTATTAAAACTATCATACGAAATTACAATACATTATCTGTAAACCATGAATGGTATAAAAATAACACATCCACAGTCAAACTTATCAAAAAACCTTCAATAGAGTATGAAATATTTATATCGTAATAAATCAACCTCCATCAAGAATAATATCCTGTATCGGATGTTAGAAAAGTTGAAAATGATCAGTAATACTCATTGATAGAAATATCATTTTTATGAAAACATTTAAAAGTATCACTATTTATCAAGAAACTATTTAAAATGGATTTTTTAATAAAAGTTTCCAAAACCACTTTGAAACTTTTAAGGTAATTTCAATTTTAAAACATTAATTTCTATAAAATAAAACCATAAAACAGATTTTAAAATATTGACATTAATGATAATGATTTAAGAAGAATAAAATTTTAATACATTTAAAATGATATTTTAGTTTGAGTTCCTAACCAAATGAAACACTCTTGAATAAAAATAATTGAGGGAATAAAAACATTATAATATCATGAGAATAAATATATTCATGACATACTACATCAAATTATAGTATATACACCAAATAAAAGTGAATTGGTGCATAAAAACAAAGAAGTCTCAATGGAATGTTAGCTGAGAAGAATTCCTTTATAAAGACTGTATCCTTAGGTTAAGGATAAATAAATGACATAATTATGTGTGAAAAATATAAATAAACTCAATATTATTGTATATTAAGTGTAAATCAATTAGAGGTATTTCACATATATTCTTGTAAAAACAACACCAATGACTTGGATGTTTAACTCAATAAATAGAAATTGAGTTAAAATTACACTTATCAAGTTTATATCGATGAATTGAGAATTTATCAATGGAGTAATACTATGTATCAAAAGTATATGCAAAAAAATTGGAGTGTAAATTACTACATAAGTAAATAAATAGGGATTTCACACATAATCTTTGAGTAAAGTAATATATGAAATTCGCGTAAAACTGAATGAGTGGAAATTGAAATTTTAAATTCCCTTACCGATTTGGTTACATACGAAACATAAAACACATGAAAGAAGTATCATCCAATGATGATGAAAATACCCATAAATTAAATTATATTATTAAAACAACACAATCATGGGTAGTAAATACACCAGAAAAAAGGTAATAGTGGAAAATATTGCATGAATCTCTCGAGAAAAAAAGTGAGATGAAAACCCCTTAACATGTAATTTTTTTAATTAGAGGATAATTTAATCTCCTGAATTATTGTTTAATCATTGTTATTGAATTATAAAATAACTATATACATAAATATGATATCATATATGATCCTCTAATGGTTCCCTGTTAATAATATTTTAGTATTGTCATCATTTTGGGTGTTAACTGCTCTGGTATCCTTAATATGATCATTTAAGTAAGCCATGTTTGTTATGTATAGGATGTATTTTATTCATATACAGAATGATATTGACTTCTTAATCATTATTTTTAATCAAGAAATTAAAATTATTCATGAATGAATACGATGGGGAATGAATCTTATCGTGTTCTTGGAGATGTCAATCCGTAAGTACACACAAGCGAAAATATCATTATATTGATGGTGAAATCATAGGTAATTGGATGGTATGTCATATATATAGAATCATTAACATGTTATATTTATTATTTACATTAGTTATAATCTTTATTATAATAATCCAAAAATTAAGTTCTTGAATAACAAACTACTCCTTGATGTTGAGACGGTAAGTCATATGTACCCATGTATTATGACTTTGTCATTCATATGATGGATAGAATAATAAATATGGTTGTACCATATTAATAATAATGTCAAATTATGTATAAGATATTATAGTTATTATTTTATAACAGAGACAACAAATAAATTGGAAGTGGAAGAAAAAAAGAACTTCTAAGGGGTGATGAAATATTTACCTCTTCTTCAGGTTCTTCTTTTTGATTTGATAAAAATGGATCTATAGGTTGTCTTTATGATCAATGGAAGGCCTCTAAGATTAAGCGAAGAATTTTGGGAGGATATTTGGATAGGTTTTGGCTGATCCAAATGGAAATGGATGTGTAAATTAAGCGAAGTGGAAGTTCCCTTTTATAAGAGATGTGAGGGTCACTTTAGGAAAAGATTGAAATATTATTTTATAATAAAATCATTGTCGGTTTCTAATGGCTCCAAAATAAATTATTTAAAGGATAGGGTAGGGAATGGTCTAAAGCCTCTCAACAAATTGGTTTTATATAGGTTTAGGTCATCATATTATCCTTATCATTTAGATTTAACTCTTAGTTAAATTTCATGACATTTACCATGTCTCTTTGTATTTTTATATTATATGGTTAATAAAATTAAAATAAAAATCCAAGAGAATGCCATGTGGTTAAGTAATAAAATATATAACCATATATAAGTCTTTTGGATGAAACTTGTATTTTTAGGAATATTATACCAATTAATAATTTAGTAATTGTTTCAAAAACTCAATTATGTCAATTTTTACAATATTTATTATTTGATTTTTTTGAAAATCATAACAGCATGATTACTTCAAAAAAAATTATTTAACCAACCCCAAAATTTCATATTAACATAGAAAATTATTGGAATTTATGAAAAGTATCATATTACATTTATTTGGATATTTATAATATCAATTATGATAATATTTCATTAACTAGGTAATTACAATATCATCACTTTGTAAGAAATAAATTAAATTATTTAATGTATAAAAATTAAAAATAAAATACCATTTTGTAGGAAATATTTTTATGATTATAATAAATATTTATAGTCAAATTTATCTTATTTGTAACCCTATATTAAAAATTATTTAGTTATTAAACTTTGAATTAAACTCTTTTATCTCTTCATTAAATAAATTAAAAATAAATGTCCTAATATTATCCATGTGGACCAATGAGGATCAAATTCTATTGCAAAAATTGTTTTTGGTCAAATTATACATATTCAATAGAATTATGACTTGTTTTAGGGAAATTATAATACAATTTTTACTCTTAATTAACCTATTTACCTTTAACCATGGTAAATAAAAATCAAAAGTTACTATTCACTGAAAAACATTTTCATCTTATTGAACTAAATTTTACTTACGAATATCAACCGTGTATTTTAGTTTTTTTTTAAATTCAATCACTGAATCGGTAAAATTATTTGTTATGCAAATTTACCAATTCTCCTAGAAGGTGGGTAAAAACGTTAAAAAAATCAATAAACATTTATACATCTGATTTTAATATAAAATAACTCCCATAAATTACATTGAAATAAAATAGGTATTATGTATCTATTTTGAAATAAAATTAATTTAAATAAAATAAATACTTATTTAAATAAAAATTTGTTTTTTAAATAATAACACAGGGTTTTTCACTATTAGTCAATAATTGAATGTCTTATGAAAAATACCATTATTTCAGCCTAAGAAAATTTTGATATTATGAATCCAAAATTGATTCCTATTTTAACAATTTCAAAACATAAAAGTTTCATTTATTAATTTAAATTTAATTCCCATTGTCAAAACACAAAAACAGGTTATTAAAAAGTAAAAACTATCAAAATATTTACATGTGTTTATGTCAAATTGAAATGTGAAATTATGTGTAATTACCAAAATTTAATTAAATGATAAAAATATAATCTAATTATACTTCCAAAACATCTAAATGTATAAATTAACACTATAAATTATTTTTATTAAAAAGTTGTTTTCAGTTAAAATTTAGTATTATTCACTATTCACCAACATATGAAAGTTATCAGAAAAACACCAAAAATTTATCGAAACAAAATTTTTATTTCCCCATTATAAAGTAGAAGTTTATTTTGTCAAATTAAATATATTAAAGTGAAAAAACGGTGCATATAAAAATGGTTCTCCAGTAAAAGGCGGTAAAATTTCATTTTTTAAAAATACTCCTTTTATCTGCGAAATTGAATTTGTCCTTCTATTATGTCTATGAAACAAAAAAAGAAGATTGTTAAAATTATATGGGATATATATAAAATTCAAAATGAGGTTATTACTATTCATAACTACTTTCTAAAGGTCTAGATTGACAGGTCACGGTGTGCTTGAACTCGGTGTTGCGTAAATCGCACACTATTGAATTACTTAAAGGGAAGCATACCATGGAATCTGGGGGTGCTACATTCTTCACCCCTTTTTGAAATTTCGTCCTTGAAATCTTAAAATTGGTCTTAGAAACATCCATGAAAGTCCCACATCTGAAAAAGAGTCAATATAACTATCACTTTAAAAGAGTGAAAGAGAGGTACAAAGGTAACCTGAGATAACCCATACTAGGATTCCACGTTGGAAAGCATGGATGAGGAAGATGAACTAAGTGCCAAGTTCTGATGGAGAGTGATATAAAACAAGATCAGGTGAATGTTAACAATAAGAAAACCACAAACTTGTGATGGTTTAAATGGTCATTAGTTTCCCAGTAAGAAAAGTAAATTGATAACATTTTTTATATATATTCCATTTCAAAATGTTAAGGAATTTATTTATGAGATTGCCTAAGAAAATATAGTGATATTCTTAATTTTTAAGTCGAGTTTTGTCCTTTAATAAATTCCTACCACTAACTCATTTTTTTAAATGATGAGTATTCAAGATGACTGGGTCACACCTGAAGCGCTAAAATCAAATTCTAGAGAATCACATGATCCACAATGGATAAACTATATATTTACATTATCATTAGAGATTAACCAAAACCAAAATGGTTGGTACATGTTCAAACGATCCCCAAAATGGATAATCTTTTAAAGAAATAAATACTAATATTAATTTCTAAAATTTAACCAACAATACCCAAAGTTCAATAAAAACAATTCAATAAAAAACTTTCCTTAAAATCCTTCTATATAATCCAAATTAATATTTAAAACCATAACATGGATGAATTTGATTACATAGTCATCCATGTTAAATTGTATCTCTAAATAACATCGGCTGCTATTAATGTCACATACTTAAAATTAGTTTACCGAATCACATATTCTCTATGATAGGTTAACATTGTATATAAATAACCTAAATCATTATAAACCAATCAATCAGTATTTCCTCAAATTAAATCCCATTGTATTCTATTTTCCTTAAGCATATTTTGTTCCCAACAGTGCAAACATCTTCAAAAGTAAAATTTATCAATAAAAAACCAAATCATTTTCCTATACTATGGATATCCATTTGAAAATCAAATGATCCCAAATCAACTTATTATTGATCAATAAAATAATTTAACTAAAAATAATTAGTCACATTAACCAGGGACTTCTCTTAGTCTAGTGGTAGGCGATAAATCCCAGTCAGACTTAGGTTGTGGGTTCAATTACCAGATCATTGTTTGACATGACGGGAAGTCACATGGTTTGTGTGTTATCCATTTTAAAAAACTATATTTTATAAAATTCCAAAAATAATAAATTCATCAAAATAACCATAGAAAATTTTAACCACAACTATTATCTCACACCTCGCATTTTCATCCCAAAATCTAATAACATGTAATTGCCTCAAATTGAAGGATCATATAAATGAAAATGGTTATTTAAAACTATATCCAAAAGTGAAAAGATAATTTTTCCTCAAATATCATTTTCACATAACAAACAGCATGGTTACACATACAAGAGAAAAAACTTCCAAAGTAATCTCATCAACAAAGAGCACTAATACTTTAAAACATTTCTCTACCCATTTATTTCCCTATAGTTTCTTCCTTGACCAAGAGGTTATCCTCTAGAATAGGCCATTCACTCATGTAATGGAAAGGTACCCAACTTTTATGGAAAATTACTGTAAATGGATTGTTGGGATCATTTTTATTTTCCTCCATAGTACACTTCATTTTATAATGAAAATTCTTTTTTTATGTCCTTTATTCCCACACACAAAGAATTTCTTTGTTCCATTGTGACACATTCCTTGGTGTCTCCTTCCATAGTTCCTGCATGATGAAAATTAAACTTTCTTTTCTTCATGCTCTCTACTACTGGAGCTATTATCATTCACTGCCTTTCCCTTCTTTTTTGAGTATGGGAGTTGGTTAATATATATGTTTCTGATCTTGTTTTCGGAATACTAATTCGACATGAACACGATATCTTTTACAACTATCAACATTCCATTTGATTTCTCATTTCCACCATCATTGCCACCTTTTACCTCATGTTCATTGTTACCATGAATTCCTTGGAATTCATTCATTAACTAACATAAGAAAGCATACTTTGAGTCATAAAATCATTTAGATATTTTCATAACACCTTATTTTCAATCTGAAACGTATTAAGATTAACCAAGAATTATTATTCTCATCTTATATTAAAATCATTCAAATATTTTTGTAAATACAATGATAATAACCGTATGCATATCCCCTAAGAGTGTCATAACCAAGAGTGCAGCAAGGCCTGTTGGCATGTACCAGGATACCTCGGGTCAAGCCCGAAACTCCTAGTCAGTGTTTTCATTCCTTTGTACATATATGTCATAGCCGCCTCTACCTGCTCATATCCAAACAGGGATTTATTTCTGGGAAAACCCACATAATGTTACATTACCAATATTTTTGGATATTCTTCTATAGTAATCGTCAATTCTTATCTTAGTGTGGTGTTTCCCAATGAAGATTGTTCTCTAAATCTAGCTTCCAAGGTTTGTACTAGACTTCGTCGGGCAAACACTGTAGCGTCCTGACCCTAGTTACCAAGAATAGGTGCATTATTACATAACATTGGCATGATACAAGGAATCATTTCTTGAAATACTGCTTAGTTTTGTACCCTTGTAAGTACTAGATACATACATATGTTTTACATTACATCATGAAAAAAACAACAACATTTTGTCCCATTTGAACTCTCTTATACCCCTTAGAGCCTATTCCTACAGGTAAATCATAATATACATCTTAGAATCCTGAGAAAAATAAAAAATAATAAAGGGGTGACCTCAAATGCTCAGTAAATATAACATTATAGAGAAAACTATCATAAATAAGAATAAATATTTAAGGCAATGTATAAGACTAGAACACAAGCCTTTTAATATAAAACTCCAGCATAACATTGCAATGATAATTCAAATAATTCCATTTACATATTAACTTGTATATTATACTAGTCTAATAATCACTTTTAATATTAATAGAAAATTTCATAATGATGAAATGAATAATGAGAGACTTCATAACCACATAGTCAAGGCCATGTGCCATGTCTGAAAATTAGATTTTGTCAAGGCTCTATTTCAGGACACTAGTTTGTATCATGAGGCTGACTGATGCATAACAGAGCTATTGCGGGCTCTACTCATCACTTACTAAGTCCAATTAATTTCTCATATTAAAAGTTTTAAACACAACATAAACATTCGTATTAAAACTAGCATACAAAATGCCAATACTTTATCCATAAACCATGAATGGTATAAAAATAACACATCCATAGTCAAACATATCAAAAAACCTTCAATAGAGTTTGAATGATAAGTATAATAATAAATTAACCTATATAAAGAATAATATCTCGTAAAGGATGTTGACATAGTCGAAAATGATTAGTAAAAATCATTGAGAGAAATATCACTTTTTTATGAAAACATTTAAAACTCTCATTATTTATCAAGAATCTATTTAAAATAGAATTTTGAATCATAGTGTCTCATACCATTTTTATAATTTTAATAGAATTTAAATTATTAAACAATAATGTCTATATAAAGAAAACTGTATGACCATTTTTAAAACATGGACATTGATGAGAATGTTTTAGAAGAATAAAATTTTAAAATATTAAAAATTATATTTTAGTTATAATTCTTAACCAAATGAGAGGTGATTGGATAAAAATAGTTGAAGTAATAAAAACATTATAATATCATAAAAAAAGGTATTCATGATATACTACATCAGAGTATAGTATATACACCATATAAAAGTTAATTAGTGCATAAAAACAAAGAAGTTGTAATGGAATGTAAGTTGAGATGAATTCCATTATAAAGACTGTATCCTTAAGTTAAAAAAATCAATGAAATAATTATGTGTGAAAAATATAAATACACTCAATATGATTGGATATTATGTGTAAATCAATCAGAGGACATTCAGACATATTCTTGTAAAAACAACACCAATGACTTGGATGTTTAACTCAATGAATAGAAATTGAGTTAAAATTACACAAATCAAGATTATATCGATGACATGATAATTTATCAATGAAGGGATTCTTTATATTGAAATTAGGTCCACAAAAAGATGAGTGGAAATTATTACATAAGTTGTAATATAGTGATTTCACTGATAATCTTAGAGAAAAGTAATCAATGATGTTTGCGTACAACCGAATGAGTGGAAATTTAAATTTGAAATTCCCTTATCGATTTGTTAGCATACAAAACATACACCCCATGAAAGAAGTATCATCCAATGATGATGTAAATACCCATAAATTAAATTATATTATGCAAAAAATATAATAATGGGCAGTACATACACCACACTAAAGGTAATTGTGGAAAAAGTAACATGAATCTCACGAGAATAAAAGAGTGATCAAAACCCCTTACCTTGTACTTTTCCTTGGTCAATGGTATGTTAAACACTTATATTATTGTTAAATAATTGCTATTAAATTATATAATAACAACATAAATAAATATGATATCATATATGATCCTCTAATATTTCTTTGTTAATAATATTTTAGTAGTATCGTCGTTTTCAGTGTTAACTGATCAGTTTTCCTTTTTATTCTCAGTTACATAAGCCATGTTTGTTTTGCATAGGATGTATTTTATTCATATCCAGAATGATATTATGTTATTAAACATTATTTTTATTCATAAAATTAAAATTATTCTAGAATGATTACCATGGGGAATTAATCTCACCACATTCGCGGAGACGGTAATCTGTATGTACGCACGAGCGACAATATCATTATATTGATTGTGAAATCATATGTAATTGGATGGTATTTCATATATAAAGAATCATTAACATGTAATATTTATTATTTACATCTGTTATACTCATTATTATACCCATCCATAAATGATGTGTTTGAATAACAAACAACACCATGACGTTGAGACGGTAAGCCGTACGTACGCACGTATGGTGACTTTGTCATTCATATGATGGATAAAATAATAAATATGATTGTACCATTTTTATAATAACATCACAGTATATAAAAGATACTGGAGTTATATTTATTAACATAATTTTATATAATATATTTATTATATAATAATTATAAAATTATCTTATATAAAACTCCAAAAAAACATAAATCTCCAAGAAATATCATCTATAAACTCTATTTTTCTTCTTTAAAAAATGAAGCCACACATACAAACCAGATACAACCAAAACAATGGTGCATTGTTAGTAATCAAAAAATAAAGGATCGTTGGAATGAAAATCAGTCATCCTCCCATTACACATATTGGAAACTTTCTGAGCAAGTGAGATCTCCGTTAAAAGTATCCCCCCAATCCTTGACAACAATGTTGATCTGAACTTGAGCCTGCCCATTCATCTTCCGCATTCCGTTGTAAGTGAATTGTCAAGCCGACTAATCCTCATTTACCACTCCATTGAATAGCTTCAGCCACCAGTTTGGATCTGAGCAGCCCTGGCTTTCAGTTGCACATCCTGTTCGCCATTGTGATGACCAATAATTGGAGAATCCTGCTATGAGGTTCACCCATCACCACCTTCCCATGGGATGGAAGATGAGGTTACTGCATAGTTTATAGAGTGATCGTCCTTATTCAAAATGGGAGATTTCTCTTTTCAACCTCCTTCGACCACTGAAACCTGTGGGGAACCTAAAGGGGCACAGACAACAGAGGAAGCCTGCCCAAATTATAAGAAATGTAATTTATACCAATCAATGTTGTACAAGAAGATTCAAAAATTACCATCATGTATACCTGTATTCCAATCAATGTTTCATAATAAGGTTTCCAAATCAAATAAAATGAAAATTATAAAAGTTATATTCTTTGATGTAGTATTACAGAAAATAAAGTCAAACCTGGCGATTGCCTTGGATCCTTCTTCTCAGGTCGGCATGTCAATCCCTTTCAACTTGAACACTTCCAAAAAAATCATTCATGACATAGGGGTGAGGGTTCAAACTATTCATTATAAAATACAAGGGAAACCCACTCAATAAGTGTATAATAACTCAAAAGAGAAGATTAGTCTCCTCATCAGTTATGACTGGGGAATACCAAATAAACACATGTATATAGAGCAAAAGTATATTCAATTATTTTAGCATGAAGAAACCATTTCCCTAAGGAAACTCAGAAATCAAACACAAATACACTGAAAGTAAAAATTACAGCCAAATTTATATGAATATCGATAGGATAAAAGTGATCACATGAGACCAAACCTATTGAAAATCTCATGCCAGAAGCTCAATTAAAAATGTAATTAAATAACATGCTGGAATATTACCTGGGCATCTTTGGAATGAAATCATTTTCACTTCTGCATAGACCATACTTCTACCATTGTAAAAACTATTTTAATTAAAAAAATTGTTAGAGAATTAGGAGAAACTAGTTTTTTGGAAGGAAATGAATACTTTTTTTATTACAAAAAAAAGACAATTAAGTCGCATGGCTAAATCAATTGAAAGTAATAAATTTATTTGTGTAGATGTACACACTGAATTTTAAGTAAACATCTACAAAAAATTTCAATTCCATCATATGAAGCATCAAAATAAATATATATAAATGCATGGAAATTGATTAATATGCAATGCAAGGGAAATACTAAAAAATAAGTTATATGGTACATACACAATAGAGGAAACATTGATGTTCAATGGCTGCATTCCTGTGTGGTCTCATCCATTCACCGTTTGGATGATTACCCATTTCTCCACTTAACCGGATTGGAGAAAAATGAAGGGATTGAGCGGTTGTGGTCCATCTTCTTCCTCTGGATTCTGAGATCTGTCTGTCTTTTAACAGATCCTCCCCACCGCACCCCCCCCCCCCCCCCCCCTCATTGTGTCTTCATGCCATGTTGGTTTGGTTGGCTGTTCAGAAGACATGAGCAAAGAGGAGTTAGTATAGATCTAGACCTGTATTCTCAAAGTGAACATACACTACGACAGATGTAAGCAATAAGTAAAGAAAATCCTGCAGAAGATTGATGGCGTTTATAAAATGAACATAGATGCGGAACACAATAAGGTGACAGTTTCAGGGAACGTAGATGCTGCCACGCTCATAAAGAAGCTTGAGAAATCTGGGAAGCACGCTAAACTGTGTGCACCCCGAAGGCCCCAAACAACCAAAATCAACTCAACAATCAGTTGAAGAATATGCAGCTTGACAATGGAAATGGATAAAAACAACAAAGACAATGGTTAGCCTCAGAAGGGTGGAAACAATCAGAAACAGTTCCAGCAGCCACAGAAAAAGGTGGGGATGCCCACCCCGTAGCGGCTCCAGCAGCTCCAGCAGCTCACCCCGCAGCAGATCCAACAGCTACAACAATTGATGAATAATATGCTGGGTCTGGGTAAATTTCCCCAGATGAAATCGCCCTACGACATGGCCGGGAAACTCGAACTTTCAGACGAAAACGAAGGGAGCAGCAATTTCGACGATGAGTTTGATGAAGACGATGAGTTGAAAGATGTATTTGACGATCTTCCCATGATTAGGGGTCCAACGAATGGCATGATTCCCAGACAAAATCCTTAGATGATGAATTCCATGGCAGCGGGGAAGGGGCTTGGGCTTCCGGGTCCTGGAAATCCGAACGGCAGTGCCAACACTTGTGGAAATATGAAAGGTTCCATGGGGTTAGATGAATGGTGCAAAAACGGTTGTGGGCCTGCACGAGATGGCAAAATGAAAAACGGCACCGGGGGCGGCAACGACGGTGGGAATGACGGCATCAAGGGTATGCCGAAGCTGCTGCTATTTCTATTGAGGGATTACCCAGAGCCCTTGCACAAAAATGTGGTGTTAATGTGATTAGGACTATTACTGCCCTACAAGTAAAGCATGCAAAAGGTAAAAAATGAATGGATCGGAAAAGACGGGAGTACATGTGTCATTGTTGACATGAAAGAACACAAGATATGAGATGCTTATAACCTGAAGGCACTAAAGATATGGGATGATTTCATGGAAAAGGATGTTAAAAGATGATGGAAAATAACAATTGCCGGCCAGACATGAATAATGAAGTGTTTACCAGGTGAGTGCAGTGAAGAGGATCCTTAAAGATTCCAATTCTGGGAAACCATAACCCTAAGATAGAATCATCAAAAAACACTATGAAGAACATCATCAGATAGGATATCATGTATCATCCGTGCATTGTTGTCATCAAAAGGCTGTTAAACTAACTCTCCTCCAACATATACATCGCTTCAATAACCACCTCCAATGAACTGTGCATACAACCCCTAATTCCTAAAAGCACAAACACAAATGAGATAAAATAATCCCAAAAAATAAAACAAAAAATAGAACCAGAGAACAAAGGTGTTACCATCCTCATCCGCTCATCAAACATCTACAGAGAAGAAGGTGCTATTAGCACCAGCGCCCCACCACAAAGTACCAAAATTAACATGCATGAGAAATCATAACATGACCCAAAATAAAGGAATGAACATGAATAAAACCTCGACAACCCAAAACAAAACTGGAATGAAAAAAAGTGAGAAACATAAAAATACAAATCACTATTAAGATTCCCATTTTATATGAAAACTAAAGGAGATCAACCTTCTTTTACATCAACAGCATGCTGAACACATGTTCCTCACCATGAACTGACCTCCCAGTGCCCTAATAATAGCAACCACAACTAAATAGGCAGCCAAAACAGCACTATAGACAAATAAATAGGTAGTCATAAAAATCATGGAAACCAAAACTAAATATGGATCATATCATATGACCATGTTACCTTTACGATTTAAACTGTGAGGAGAGCCACCCATATAATAAGATGCCATCCCAACTCCTTACACTTTTTTTATTAGTTAAAAAATTGGTATGTGGGATTTATTTATTACATGACAGATGGGGGACCAGTACATAGGGACCAAAATGCCTTCACATGAACTACAAATTAGATAGGAAGTCCCATACCAAGTGAAATGATTTTCTGAGAGTACTTGTGTTATTTTTGTGTACCTGAATGACGGGTTTTGAAACATGATGTGTGCCACCTAAAGATTTGTGACAGGAAGCATGCCAACCCATTTATGCCTACCAAAAGGGATTCCTGCAATCAATGTGCCTTGTCCTTGTTCCAGTTCACTAGCCAGGTCTTATGTTCACGGCTCCATCCCATGTGTGATTTTTTTCCATAATGTCTAGGGAATTCATTGCTCCTTCCTCTTCCTACATGCGAATATGCCCATAAGAAGTGAGGTATTCATCCAATGATGCCTCAGTTATCTCACCTATACCACACATCATTCCTAAAATGCTGAAAAACTGGCACCCACTCACAGAACCAGTTGAGAAAATCTAGAGAAAATCGACCCAAAAATTGCTGGGGCAATGGATTGAACCCCCGCTGGATGTAGATTAGAAGCTAGTTATGCCAGCTACCCTTTTACTGATCATCCTCCCCATTCTTGACATTCAGAAACCACATTGAAATCATGCCAAACCTAGTTAAAAATAAACTTCATCAGTTGTAAGAAATATTGAATACGTGTTTTTCAAGATACATTATTATATGCATTATTCATTAATTTTAATGGTTAATGGTGGGTATATAACATGCTGTAAGATCTATGGGAACTCATAGAAAAGGGTCTATCTTCAATATTCATCAAAAATCTTGTGAGTTCAGTGAGTGTTGTATCAGGAATTTCCAGTCTTGCCTGAAAATGTAACAACACATACAAATTGTTTGCCCCGCCTTAATAATGTAATATTAGTGTTGACCTCGGGTCATTTATCTCGAGGAAGTTAATTTATTTACTCTGCTCAGGTTTTTTATATTGGTGGATGGTTCGGACAATGCAAGGCATATAATAATGATATGTTTAAAAGAACATAAGAAATAAAACTAAACTAGAAAGCAAACACTTTGATTAATCCACAAAGAATTAAAAATATGACTTAAAACAAGCTCCAGTGATATATAAATCAATAAAAATCAAAATTATCAAATCTAAAAGACCAAAATGCTCAACTATTACACATATAATCCAAATTTAGATAGCTTCAATGCACCTTTTCCAACTTAATTCAATAAAATCATCTTAATTCAGGAAAAGAGATACGATTCAATTTCAAGAATCCGTGAAATAAATTAAATCTCCCATGTTTAAGATCAAAAGAAAACTAATTAATTGAAATCATATTCTTAATAATAAATCATGTATGAACTGAAGCCATAAATTAATACTAAATAGTGATGTAATTTAAGGTGACAGTACAAACATATATGAATTAAAACAAGAGAACAGATTATACTTACAGAGGATGGAGGATTTGAATGCAACAAGAGAACTGATTATACTTACAGGGGATGGAGGATATGAAAGAATTCATTCTCTACTAGAACAGAGAATGTGAACCTAGAAAACTATATTTAATCTATTGTTTATGATAATGAGAGAAAGAGAGAGAAATAACTACATAAAAATGAGTACACTACACAACATACTTCTGCAAGGACTGAGAAATAAAGAACAATAATAAAATCTCTACGAAGTACTACTATAGCCTACTATAAATTAACTACTGAGATCACCACTAATGAAATATGACTACTACATACTACCTGTTTGAACAAAGAAAAATATTGGAGAAAAGGACATACTATTACTTTTAATCTAATCCAAACTATGTTACACTGTCACGAAAATACTTCAGTCACCATGACCGAACCACATGCCTACTGCTCGACTTGTGTTTATTTACATCGATGATAGTGATATCTCTAGAATATTCCCCACCAGTAAATCAACGGAACTCGTTTTCCCAAGTCTTCTTCAATGATCGATGTAACCAAACAAATAACTCTAAAAAATCAGACGCTCCATCAACAAGAACTACTAATTAAATCTGGACACCAACCCTTATTAACAGAACATTATTCATTAAGAATCTTATATCACACAATGCTAACTCAAACTCATAAGAATTTGAAATGAAATCTTCAAACATCATCCTTCATCATAGGTTGACTTCATGTATCACGAGCCAGAATCCCTTCACGCACTGGTCGATTGAAGAATTTGAACCTCAACAAAAATCCAAATCGAGCCCCTTGGATGGATTTGGTGTGGGGGATGATGATGGCAACAACGATGAGCACAGAGAATGGAGAAAATGATGAACAGAATGTGAACAGGGGGCGAGTTGAAGAACCAATGCAGATAAATAGGGGTGTAATTTTGGGGTTTTTGGGGGTACCGCCTGATTTGGAAAATTGAATTGCGTCGGGTTCTTATCAAGATGAAATTGATTTGGGAATTGGGGTTTGTTATGCTTTTGTTTCAAATTAATAATAAAAATTACAAATAATGTTTTATGGAGAATACTAATTTAAATAAAATATCATAACAAATATATATATACACAGAAATTTTTGAATTTATATGTTTTTTGTAATAAAAAATATATTGCATACATATAACTAATTTATATGTTATTAGAGCCATAAAAGATTAGATCATTTATCAATAATTTTGTATCACACACACACACACAGATATATATATGCTTTATATTTGAATATGGGTTATTATTGAATAATTTAATGAACCAAATTGTTATAATTATAAAAAAAATTTGTTATAAACAATTAATAATAACATATACAGTTGTTGATAAAACAATTGTTGGTAAAACTATGATAAACCAATAGATTAAAGTTTGAGTACATGATTTGTTAGTATTAAGATATTAATATAAATAGATATAATTTTTGGTAAAAACAATTGTCGTTACAATTAATTAATACCAACAGGATTTAATATCATTTGTAGTTAATCATTTTTACCAACAAATATTTTATCTGTTAGTAATTTTCTGTTGGTATATGTAACTTTTTTTACGTGGGGTCACATTAGGAAAAGCATGAAATATTATTTTATAATAAAATCATTTTTGGTTTCTAATGGCTACAAAATTAATTATTTAAAGGATTTGGTGGGATGGGTCGGAAACCTCTCAACCAATAGGTTTTAGACAGGTTTATGTCATCATATTAACCTTATCTTTTAGATTTAACTCTTAGTTAAATAGTTTGACATTTACCATGTCTCTTTGTATTTTTATATAATACGGTTAATAAACTTACTATAATGATTCAAGAGAACCCCATGTGGTTCATTATTAATATATATAACCTTAAAGACATCCATTGTATGAACCATACATTTTTAGGAATATTATATCAATTAATAGTATAATATTTGTTTTAAAAACTCAATTATGTCAATTTTTACACTATTTAGCATATTGTTGTTTTTGAAAATCTACCAGCATGATTAATTAGAACATAAAAATTATTTAATAAACCATAACATGTCATATTAACCTTGATAATTAGTTTAATTCATCAAAATTCTAAAATTACATTTATATAGATATTTATATTATCAATTATTATAATATTTTATTAATAAGGTAATTATTACATCATCATTGTGTCAGAAATAAAATAAATTATTTATGTCTAAAAATTATAAATAAAATAAACATTATGTAGAAAATAGTTTTAACTTTATAATGAATATTTATAGTTGAATTTATCTTTTTTATAACCCTATATTAAATTTGTTTTAGTTATTAACCTTTGAATTTAACTCTTTTAACTCTTTTCAAATAAAATAATAATAAATGTTCTAATCTTATCCATGTGGAGAAAAAGGGGGTCATATTTTATTCTTATGGTTGTTTTTGGTCGAATTATTATTTTCTAATAGAGTTAGGACATGTGTTAGGGTAATTTTAATATCATTTTTAGCCTTAATTACCCTATTTACCATTAAATGTGGTAATGAAATTCAAAATTTACTATTCATCAAAAATATTTTATTCTTATTGAACCACATTTTACTTATTAATATCAACTGTGTCTCATAGATTTTTGATATTCAATTCATATAAGGGTAAGATTATGTTATATGCAGATTTGCAAATGCCCCTAGATGGTGGGTAAAAAAGATAAAAAGAAATTCAATAAACATTTATACATCTATTTTAATTATAAAATGACTCCAATAAATTACATTGAACTAATATAGGTATTATTTATCTACCTTGACATAAAATTAATTTGAATAAAATTAATAATTATTTAAATAAAAAGTCGTTTTTAAACAATAATGTAGGGTTTTTGACTATTAATCAAAAATTGAATGTTTTCAGAAAAATACCAAAATTTCTCCCTAAGATAATTTAGAAATTCGGAATCCAAATATGATTTCTATTTTACAAAATAGAAAACATAGATGTTTCATTTATTAATAAGAAATTATTTCTTGTTGTCGAAACCCAAAAGTGGGTTTTTAAAAAGTAAAAACTATCAAAATATTGACATGTGTTTAGGTAAAATTTAAATTAGAAACTACATATAAAGACCAAAATTGTATTAAATGATAAAATTATAATCTAATTATTCTTTCAAACCACTCAAATGTATAATATAACACTATAAATTATTTTCATTAAAAATTTGTTTTCAGTTAAAATTTAGTTTTATTAACTATTCACCCAAATATGAATGTTATCTGAAAAACACAATAAAATTTATCGATACAAAATTTTTATATCCTGATTCTAAATAACAATTTTATATTGTAAAATTGAATATATAGAAGTTACAAATATTGTATTTAAAAAGGGGTTTACATTAAAAGCTTATAAAATGGCATTTTCTAAAACATATTTCTTTTATCAGATAAATTGAATTTTTCCTTATATTAGGTCTATGAAACAAAAATCATGAATGTTAAAATTATATGGGATATATATAAAATTCAAAATTTTGTTACTACAATTCATGACTACATTCTAAACAGCAAGTTTGATAGGTCGTGGTGTGCTTGAACTCAGTGTTGTGTACATCGCACACTATTTTATTACTTAATGAGAAGTGTACGATGGAATCACGGGGTGTTACATTTCATGTAACATAAGATACCAACGAAGAAAAATACACACACACACACACACATATATATATATATATAACAATTTCATTAAATATTAGTGTGCTAAATTATACCCCATTAAAATAAAATTCTCTCTTGAAATTTCATCACTCTGATACAAATAGAAGACCATACTATTGCCAAATCCAATCATTGGATTCCCCTGTAAATTTTTTAAATTTCATGTTTCACCATAAAACATTGACTAGGTGCGTGATATTGTTTTAAAAAACATTTTATCTATGATCCAAAATCAATATTTCCACTTCTTTAGAAGAGATATATTTTTTTATTAGTTTGAACACCATATTCTGTTTATATAAAGGATTGGGTATGTTCTTCCTAAATAGAAATATATCGAACACATCATGATTTAGAGTGATATTTGAGTGAAGAACCAAATGAAAACCAATCATCTTAATATGATCATTAATTTCCAAATAAAAATACATATAGTGATATACATTTCCTTATTTTCTAATATTATATCCCTCCTACATTGAGATATTATCAGTATTATATTATCACCAACTATGAAATTTTGTTCTCGACAATGATTTTTAGTTTTAAATTTATATCTACTATGATCCCCCCTTTTGTGTTACTGAATGTTTCTTAATTTTTTTACATATTCCTCATTTTTGTCACATCGAAATAACATTCTTTCTCCAACATCATCCAAAATCATCAATGTCCTTAGAATACTATGATAGATGTATTCATAAGGAGACATCATAATTATCATGTGAAATATATTATTATAAGAAAAATATACCAAAGAGAATTGTTGTTCCAAAGAAAATTTGTATTACTTATAGAAAAAATTCATAATATCTTCTAGGTTTTGAATAGTCCTCCCAAAATGACCTTCCCAATGAAAATAATATGCAAAAAAGAAACTAAATTTATTATATGGAGGTTGTTGAAGACTTATCCATAAAATAATGGTGAATCATGGATTGCAATCTTATATAATAGAATGTAAAACCCCATGAAATCTAACCACATCCTTAATTTATTACCTTGAAACATAACTAGTGAAGAAGCCTTCTATGATGTAAATTAATTGTGATAACATTGTAAATATGTTTAATACAATTCAAAATGAATTGATCCATTTAGATGTTCTGGTGAGTCCAATAATGAAATACATGGTCATGTTTTCCCATTTTCATTTTTGGTATGAGTAACTACAATAATATATACTTATATTTATATCTCTCATCCTTAATAATAGTATCCACAAGCACCGAGATACAAATTCATAATTATCTTCTAGGACCTCAAAACACTTTAGGAGGCAGGGGTGAATCAGGGTATGAAAATTTTCATTTAATGAAATAGATATTGTTCCAAATTTGGTAGGAACTCGTTCAACCTATTAGATGTAAATGTTAGGAAAACAAACAATCACATAGAAACAGACAACATGGAAATTTTACATGGTTCATCAATAATGGGTAGTACAAGTTACATATGTTGATAGTGTTTTAGTCATAAATAATAATTAATCATCACTATTTGAGGAATATATATGTCCATACACTGTCACTCAATTTTAGCCTCATTACCTTTACTAGATTGTAGGAAAATTTCACTACTTCCCTCAGAACACCTCCATTGACTCCCTCAAGCTCTCTATATTGGGTCATGTCTTATAAAATTTAATTAATTTAAGTTTACTTTAGTGGATCAGGATTTATGTCTATGTCTTTTATTAGAATTAGATTCTTCATGCACCTTTTTCTGGTATTGTTTCACTTGAATAACTGATACAACATACCATATATTGAAAAACATCTAGTATGAGAAATCAAGAACTTTGATGAAACACCTTTTATTATACTCAATATTTGGTTTATTCATTAAATATGCCTTTCGTGATACCATTATATTTCATGAAACAATGTCAAGAGTTATAATTGGCCTTTATAGAAACTAGGAACAATCTTCAAGCATGATTTCATGCATATAAGTATTCTTCATAAAAATAATTCATGTGGTCGAGACACCAAACATTCTTTGGAAACATTTATTCTTTATATGTGGGGGTGACATGATTTTTATAGACATTGAAGAACCTACGTGAATGATCCTTTTGATCCTTCCATGATGCATGTAAGAATGGTTTTGATGTCGTATTTGGAATGTAAGAAACATTCACCAAAAAATTATATTTTTCATTTAGATATTGGTTTTTCAAAATTTTGATATATTTATCTAAAAACACCGCATATGTGTAAATTTATATTGATGTCATATTTTTCATGTAATGTTATTTCCCTATTTATTATTTTCATGCTAAAATTATTGTAGCACAAACCAACTATTGTAAAAAAAATTCTCACAATGGTTACATTTTATGTAATTTTATGAGATGATCCTGAAGCATTTGTTGAATGAAATATAATTTTCAATATCATCTATTCTATATTCAATAAAATTTTTACTTATTTGTTTTGGAAAATATTGTGAAATTACACCCACCATCAAAATTTTAGCCAACTTATATGGTAAGATCATTTTCCACGAAAACTCACTATTAAAAACTGTGTAGATTGAATAAAAAAAGACATTTTTTCACAAAAAGAACCACTATAGTTCCAATATATATCTTTTCATGTCATACCATGAGAAATTATCTTTCAGATATATATACACTTTTGTACTTCTAGGATGAAAATAGAATTATGAACTTGGAGCCTCATTAAATACACCCTTCTTCGAATTTGGTGTAGAAGGAACATATAAAGAGTTACTAAATATTTATATTATATAAAAAACAAGGTTGAATTAAAAATGATTTACCTCCTTTTACAGCACCACATATTCCTTTTGTTCTTCCATAATCCCTGCATGGATATGTGGTTGAATATTATTTTATAAAATAATTGATCTATACCCTTTACTAAAGATTAAATATAATTATTTTTCAAATCCATATATATTGGATCTCTTTAAATCCTCATTATAGACAAAATAGCATGATCATTCTAACTCATGGTATCATCAACCTTTTTTCTATCCATGGGGGTAGTTTATGGAGAACTCATAATCATTAAACATATCCAACCGTATTCTCAATAAAGGTACAAATCTTTATGTAGCAGTATATACATTAAAATGTTGAGATCTTTATACTTTTTACACTTTTCAACATAAATATCATGCTTTTGTTTCATCGAAGAATAAATGGCCAATGCATTCTCCAAACCATGGACCAGGTAATTAATCTCATGTTTTTTAAATTGGAATGATATATAATCTATGAACAAAGGAAACAACATATTACAATCATTGATGCATTAGTATAGATCACACACCTTATTTTATATAGAGTAGCATGATCATAGGTGCACTAAATAAACTTCCCTTCGTCTACATGAAATTATATTCACATTCATCTATCACTATAAAATTTATTCCCTTCTTAGTCAATATGGTGAGTGGATTATATAGTATTGAGAAATTTCTCAGAATGAATCAGTAATATAAGACCAACCCAATACTGCTACAGATCTTATTTTTCATAGGTGTTCTAGGTAATTACTCAATAACAACTATCTTTGAAGGATCTATAAATTTACCCTGATGTGAGAATATATGACCCATGAATATAACTTTCTGAATCCAAAATTAACACTTAGTATATTTTTCATACGTCTTCTCCATCATTAGGGTAATTTGTTTAATTCTCATATAATTTTCACTCTCTTACATATTCTTCTAATATAAAAGAATATCATATATAATGGCTATAACAAGATGATCTAAGTAATCACTAAAGTCTCTATTACATAAATCCATGAAGATTGTAGTGGAATAACTAAAACCAAATTTCATCACTATAAATTCATATTTTCCATACCTAGTATAGAATGACACCTTGGGTATATCCTCCTTTTTAAAATCATTTTTTGATATCTATAATGATGGTCAGTCATGGAAAAGTATTGATCTCTATGATTTTGATTAAAATAGGTCATCAATCTACTATAGAAGACACTTGTTCTTGATTTTTATCTTGTTATGTTATTGATAATATATAAAAAGTTTCACTGGTCCATAATTAATCAAAAAAATATAACAGCTTCACCATAAGATGACACACATGGCTGAAGAACCCCTTTTCATGATTCTATTATATTATCCACTTCGATTACAATAAATCGATTGGGTAAATTAGATATAGAGTATTTTAAAAAGGAGAAACACATGGTATGATTTATTTTTATAATTAAATATCATGAATTGTAGGTAGACTTGTAAATTCACCCAAAAAGGCATCTATTATATCCTAAACAAAAGTAATATTTTTGAAATTTAGTTTCTACCCAACCATATGAGATAAGTATCCATCACATATAGGAATTAAGACCCATAATATATAAGTAATTTATACTATAATTTTTTATTAATACTCTCACTGATAATCTATAATTTTCTCACTTGGAATACAAAATATGACTTCCCTTCCTTCATAATTTATATATTCTCTATATAAAGAATGAGAATCCATTCCTAGTATAATATCATGTTCAGATAAATGGACAGTGATAAGATTTATAGGAACCACATGAACATAATCTATAATAATATATGATCCATAAACATTGCCTATATCCATCATACCACAATTTGTTTTTACTGATAACTCAGAATCAAGTCATTTTGTCAGTGATATGATACAAATTTAAAATTACATAGATATAAAATATTTTGTAATTTTAATGTCATGTAATGATTTAGTAATTATAGAGTAGATGATAATTGTAAATTTCACCAAGTCATTATCATAACCCACATTAGCACATTTTAATTAAATTAAAAGTTTGTTTCCTTAGAACATAATTTCTCATTGATGATGGTTATAAAAAATCATTTTGATTCACACACTAGTTGGAATAATGCACATATTACTGGAATTATATGCGTTAAATTATAGGAGGGGAATTGGTTTGTATTTTAATTTCCTACATTACTGTAACATGCATATTTATCACCTTTTTAAATTCCTAAAATTGATGGTCCACCTTTCGACATTTAACGATCCTCTATTTTCAATTCAACCAATTCAGTTAATGTTTCTTCCTACCTTTCTAAAATGTAAACTGATGGAATTTCATTCCACCGTGTGATTTAATTGAACTTTTGTGACTATCAATGATCATTTTCTTATCCAATCCATGGAAATAGTGGGAATCATTAATTTCCATATCTTCATTGAGTGCACCTAAAATAATTTTATCATAGATGTTAACATATATTATAGATAATGCCTTTCCAAGACTACTTTTTATGACAAAAATGAATTGATTTAAACGGTTTAACGACTCAAATCATCTGTAAATTATTTTTTTGATGTTATATGGATTATTTTCGAGTCATGGGGTGAGAAAATATGGGATTCCTTCTAAAAATAAATGTTTGAAATATGTAAAATATATTAATATATGTGGTGTATCATATTCCAGATAAAGTTGAATAACTCTTGAATGGGGTATTGTGTCAAAAATCTGAGTACATTGTTGAGTTCATAACAATGGTTTTTCCTAATGTGCAACACATCTATTTTTTATATAAGGTGCTTTTAAAAAATGTTTCCATAGCCAAAATGGATAATTTTTTTAATATATCAACCAATATCTTCTCAAAACACACAGTTATAGATATTTTTCAGGGATGGTCGTTAGAACCCTGGATACCTATAGGACTGTTAGAGAGTATTATTGGTGGATGGAATTGTATCAGATTATGATAGAGGACCATTTCATCATTGGAATTTAGGGATCTCATGAATGATATTAACACATTATCATTCATCATCAACAGTCAATACAAACTATATGTATGATTTTTGAGGTTTTTCCGTCAAGTTCTATTATCCTGGTAAACCAAATATAAATTCCATAAATAAAATTGATGTTTGAAATGGTGGTATATTAAATTTTTTGATTAATTTTTTTTGTTGTTTTTATTTTCTATATGACTTTCTATTTATATAAAAATGGATTGAGGCTGATTGAACAAAGGTTGAGTTTCATTCCTCACATTTGATGATTTATTGATTTCTCCCCTCTTTCCTCAGACATTCATATTGGACAATCTATATGGCCCAGGATTGGACATATTCCTTGTATAATATCATTATATGGAAGTTCATTGGCACAATGGATTGATTTTATTGGTATGCATCATGATCGAGAAGTAATGATGAGGGGGATGACCATAGGTGGATTATAACATATTTTCGTTATCCATTCATCTTGGTTCAATGGTTTGGGTATGAAAGGTTAAAGTTGGTGTTTCACAAGTGGATTCAAATCCTGAATATATGAACCTTGAAGACATGAGAGTTATACGACCCCATACCTACGTTCTATGGTGAGGTAAATGATGGTGGATGTGTGTGCGGGGGGATGCAGTTGAAGATGACAGTAGATATAGAAAATCCCACATTACGGGGTGTGTAATTCGGTATTGCATTGCATATGAGACCACCTTGTAGTGGATTTATGGTTTCATCCAGAGTTAAATATCACAAACCATGAGACCCTTGACAAAACATTTTACCCTTTCACATTCTATATGACACGTGATCTATGGATCGACATGTATCTTGGGAGATACATGGTCATAGGATGGCTAGGTAAAAATTCATGGATAGAGTGCATGAATAGGTTTACATGACTAAATACACATTCATGAATACTTGGTCATGAATAGGTGTACATGTGTTGGTATATGGGAAAATACCATGGTACATAGAAACATGGATAGGACATGTGAAAATTATCAGGTGATCTCTACACATTGTGTATTATCCATATAGGTTTTCTTTTAAGAGATAATCTTGGAATGTGGGAATCACCACATGGGTAAACAAAGGGTTTCCTAGACATACTGTTTACACCTATTACATTACATATCCCACTTTTAGGGTGTTTTATCCGTTTCATTTTTTTAGTTTCGACTTTTATTAGATGAGTTAGTTTCCATTGTCCATCTTCCATTATGGTTAAACTGGGGAATTAAATCCACATCCCAATATTTTGAGCCCCTATAGAGGATGAGTCTCATATAGAGTTCAGGGTTTCCCTATTTTTGACAAGAGTGTCATCATCAATCATATTTATCAACTAGGTGGGGTTTTTGGTATCAGCATGAACTCCATGAGCATATAAATGATAGGTCTTATAGTAGGTCGTATCATTAGGCTTCATTGTATCATTATCATATGATCCCCTATGTAGTATGATGACCTATAATTTTGTTCATGGTGTCCTCTAACAACCCTTTGTGTGACCCTCTATTAGGTTATTAGGGTCATCTATGACCACTGGGAATTGTGCGGTGGGTCTCAATAAATATGACCTTTTTAATGAGTGACTATAGTTGTTGCATTTCATGTAGAGTTTATTCTCCCATAAATACCATTTTATTGAGAAGAATCATGTTTATTGTAGTTAGTTATGTCCTCTTGGTGGCATAGGGTCATTATTGAGTATATATGGGTTTTTATATTTATTTTTTCATTGATATATAAATAATATTCATGATAAAAATATTCATCATCCTTTATGATTTGAGTTTTTGTGGGTTCATACTGTGTATTGTTATAGTCACCCCGACATAGGATTTTCATACATATTTCATGAATTATGAAGATGACATACCATTTTACTATGTCCTTGGGGATATGGAGAAGGTACAATATAACATTAGCATAAAATAACGAGGTGTCTTTCTTTCCTTGGAATTTGGTTGTATTCCACACACTTCGAGTAGGATGGACTCTGTATAGTTTTTGTATATATTCTATTTACTTCCTTTCACATTTAGTACTTTATATTCAAACACTGTTTGAGGGATCATAGATGTATCCATACATTGGTTACAGTTTTTTTTCATTTCATCATTGTATTGGCTTGGATATGTTTTTAGGATTATAGGTATGTTTTGAAAATGCCTCACATGAGTGGGATATGCTAACCTGGTCCAGGTCACCAGACCCTGACCTAGTAGAGGTTGGCATAGGGTAGTCATGGTTTTTACCCCAATGGTTTAGTTCTTGATACAGTGGTATCCAATGTGTTGGTTCTTCCATTGTACTGTAATATATAATATTTGGTTTGGGGAAACAATATAAAATGTTTTGAGTTCATATTTTAGGATATGGACTCCAGTGTTGGTGAAGAAGGTGACGTATACATACACATGGAACCTTATCAAATACCTTTCAAATCTGAATATATATACATTTCATTCATGGAAAACATTGGTACATGAATCTTATATTATTGGGATGTGGTTTCCATGCCATTATTCAACTAGATTATCTTATATACTCTTTGACCATGGTATATCATAATTATTTAAGGTTTCTAATGAATAGAAATCCATACATGATTCAAAAACACGATCATGGGGATGATCCTCCATGTTAGGAGGCTTCAATATATGGGCCTATAAAAAGAGAAAAATTCCATGTGGTTTACCAATTATACCAAAACCAATTGAGTAACAACTAGCACATGCATTGCTATCAGATTCAGAAAATAGGTTGATAATGTTGCACCAGTTCTAAAGGTAGTTACCAACAATGATTTTGGGTGATCCAGACCCCATGGGGGATTAGGACTTGATAGTGGAAGTCACTAGAGGTTTCTTCCTTATGAGGATTCCTAGAGACCAGATAGGGGTCCTCATGGGGAGTTTTCTTATAGAATTTCCTAAGCGATGGTGGTGTGTAGTTCATCAATAAAAGGATGAGATAAGTATCTCCTAGTCATTGATTGAGTGTCTCTTCCAGGAGAAGATTTATCTTACCCTGTCACAATCAAGTCACTTACCTAATCTCCTACTTCTACATTTGGGATTTTTTATTATGAAAATGTATTCTTTTGGGTTTCTGGATCTCTCAATAAACTTCATGGATAGGGTTTAGTATCTATGTTTATGAAAATATACCATTGAGAAAGTATTGGGCTATGATATTAGGGATTCAAAGGAACCCCTATACCTTCCCATCTATGATACCAGTCTCGAGTAGTCCTTGGTAGTGGAAAGATTCCTAGAAGAAAAAGATTTGATAATGGATGATAGTAGTGGCCACCCAATAGATAAGACATTGAAAATAGGTAGCCTTGGATATTAGTTGAGATCCTTGTGTGTTTTATGCTTTATGAGATAATCCTAGGTCATATGGTTACTTTTAAATAGCTCTCAATATAGATCAAATAATCCAAGATATAGACAGTTTTTCTCCTATGATGGTCGGGGACATCTAGATTGGGATTGTATGACTCGTCATATAGCTGACTAAGCGATGGTTGAGGGACCACCATTGAAGAAGTAGAGGAAGGAATAGGGTTTTCCAGAGGGAAATGGACATGCAAGAGGGGATAGAAGAGTAGCATGAGGTGGTTGTAGGATTGAAATATTACCACCGCTACACATAGGTGGTCTATAATAGGCTCAGGGAGGTTGTGGTTTGGGATAAGTCCAGTTATAGGCTATAGAGGCACATGTATCTAAGGATATAGGGATGATATGAGGTATGATATATGTATTTTATACCTTAAATACATTATTAATAGTAATTTATGAAATAATATCAAATATATCTATTTCTCTAGTTTGATACATAGGGATCCTAGTTGAACCTTTGGCTCTAAAATTTATCGTTGAGACCTCGATAGGTAGTGTTTCAGTGTTCCCTACCATTTATAGATTGTTCAATTTGACACTTAGAGGAAATTTATTTGAATGGGATATTTTTGTATCTGTGATGAGGCCTTATTTCATCATCACAGGTGTCAAATAACTTCCCAAAGTCCATGTTGATATTGAATATTTTAGGCAGAGGATGTGGTGTGTCCATAGTGATGTGACAATATATTCCACTATGGGAGAAAAGGAATCCTTAGAAGAGATGTAAGAGATCTAGATTAGGAGATTGTATCTAATTACTCACTATTTTGATATTATTACACATGTAGTAGTGGATTCAATGGGATACTAGTTCCATAATGTGGTGGTGGAGTACCATGAAGTATTTAATGATGATGTCTCTTGCTTACCTCCCCATGAAGATCTAGACTTTTATATTGAATCTCACAATAGAAATACCCTGATATCTATGTCCTGCATATCAGATATCTTGTGAAGATATTACTGAGTTTTGGGTGTGGTTGAAGGAATATCTGGATATGGGATTTGTGGGATCCATTGTTTCCCTCTAGGAATCCCAGGTGTTGTTAACCATGATGGAGGTTAGGCGGTTGAGGTTAAGAGTGTAATAATGACACTTGAAACAGGTAATCGTGAATATTATGTATCCACTTCCGGGGATCTATTACCTCTTCAATCAATTGAGAAGTCCACAATGGTTCTTGAAGATTGAATGCATATCAGGTTATCCCTAGTTGTGATTATGAGACATGTATTTCAAGATATAAAAATTATAGGAAGATATCATTGGGTAATTTTTTTTCGAGATATCCATTTCCTAGGACACATAATCTGAGATTCATGAGTGTAAATTGACCCATTGAAGGTTGAGGAAGTGTTATCTTGGGAGCCACCCAATTGTGTTACCAAATTACATGGTTTTTTATTGAATAAAACTATCTGTGTTTTGTACCAAATTTATCTGGAGTTGAAACAGATTTCACATCTTCCACCAAGAAGGGAGTAACTTTTGTGTGAACTGAAGGTTTCTAGTAGTGATTTTATGAGTTGAGTTAGTGTTTAAGGGTGCTTATGTATAGATATTTTTTGGGGAGTGGTTAGGTAAGTAGTATTCTAGGATGATTTAGGGATTAATAATGGTTTTATTATAATGCTGATACAGGTAGTGACTACCTATGTTTTACGTTTTTTGTAACCAATTGTGAAGAACTATGTTACATATAATCCTAAGAAAGTAGCGGTTGCTTCTCAATGAATATTAGCCAAAATTTCCTGATAGGAGAGGAGTTGATTATCTATTCCAATATAAATAGTATGCATTATGTAGCCTAAGGGAAAAATGTTAACTTGAGATAGAGATGATGGGAATATTTCTTCTAGGACTATGACTTCAGGATTTTTTATATTTTATGGATGATCAATATGGTGGAAGATGCTCTAAAAAAGATATTAATCTCAATTATATTCATATGAATTAGAGTTTTTAGCCTCATTGAAGTTGTCCTTAGTGGAAATGATTGTTATTTATATCTTCAGTCGATGGTTGTTCCACCATCTCTTGTATAGTGTGTCAGGGATTTTCAATTTAGAGATACTGATTGTGAGACCATATATGATCAGATATTCAATAGCCTTTATCTATAAGGATATAATGAATGTGGAATTAAAACAATCCTTTTCAGAGGATGAATGAAGGTTTTATTGTCAAATTATAAGGTTTTAATGATGGTGTCTCATAGATCTCATTTGGAGGTTCTTCTAGGTGTGGAAATGATATACCAAGACATCTGACATCACTTTTAGTTTCCAAGCAAAATGAATTGTGCTACAATGTTTGTCCCTTGATTCCTAACTTATCAATAAATGAAGGATATGAAACAGATTCTTTTTGGATTAGATAAATCCCTTGAGTTTCCAATTTAGAAGTGGGATCAGATATCCATGGACTTCATGACTGGATTACCAGGTACATAAAGGAGACACTATGTAGTCTATGTGATCGTAGACTAACACACCAAGTCGGTTGACTTACTAGCCCTGAGAAATAAAATTTTAGTAAATATATTAGGATTTTAGTATGTGTATGAGTTAGAATAGATCCATGGAGTTACCTCTATGATAATTTCATATAGTGAATCAGGTTTCATGATTCTTTTAGGGAGGGGATTTCAGGAGGCCATTAAGACTCAATTTTTTTTAGAATCATGTTTCACCCATAGACTGACAACCAATCTAATGAACCATTCGGGTCATGTAATACATGATACTAGATTTCATGTTATATTTAATCCATATTTTAGAGTACCATCTTCCATTGGTGGAGTTTTCATTATACAATAGCTATCATTCCACCATCATTATGGTACAATTCGAGTATTTTTATGGGAAAACCTATAGGTCACCACATTGTTAGACTGATCAAGGTGATTCAATATTCATTGGTTTAGAGTTGTTTGGAGATACTATAAAGTAGGTTCAGATCATCTAGGTGTTGGTAAGGACTGAAAATATCCCTTATAAGTCTTACGTGGGTTGATGATGCAGACTTATAAAGATTGTAGAGGTAAACAATGTGTTCAAGGGGGTCTCACCTAGAAATTTATTAAGAAGATTTGTATTTGGTCTAAATAAATATTCAAGATTCATTATAACTTTTCATAAAATGTTTATACATGGATTGGGGGAATACAAATTACATATACCAATACTGATGCACATGGTCTTTGATGTCCTCTGTGTTTCCTAGTTGAGGAGGTGTGTTCACAACCCATATCATGTTATCGACTAGGGAGAGCTGTACATTGATTATGAAGGTACCTTTACTGAGTACCTAGTAGAGAACAAGGATTAGTATGAGAGAATACATCATGGGTAATCTATTTCCCTAGTTCATATCTCATGAAAACATGAGATTATTGAAGAGAGAACCTATGACAGTGAGACTCAGATCCTAACAAAGTACACTCCAATTTTTATTTGGTTTTTATGTTTTCAGGTTGAAAGATATAAAAGTGGGGAGAAATTAAGGAATCATATTTTCCATGTATAATTATTTTATTATAGTATTACGTTCAGATCCATGCACTAAGGAAACATGATATTCTCTGATACAATGGTATCAGAATAATTGTTTGAAATATTGTAAACATTTTAAAATAACACATTAAAAGTTTCCATGAAAAATTATAATGACACTCAAATGGGGGAAAGAATAAAATATCATAGGGAACCATCGAGTTTATAATGTGTTTTTTTACCATAGGTGTGACATACCACTCATCAGAATGAAAAATATTCAAAAAATATGTTTTCTGCACAAATGAATAAAATATATAAATAAGAAATTTTTTTTTATTTAATGCAGGGACCCATCTCTTCTATAGATAAACTATATAATAGATGTATCAAGGTTTTCCTTTAAAGAACTGAGGACCCATAAGACCATTAGAGAGTGTACATGGTCGAAGACACTAAATTTTATCCGGATCGAGCATCACTGTAAATTCATGTTTTTAGATCTCACAAACAACATTTTTCTCCCTATCTTCTCCACATGTTCATCATGGAAAATTTCATTTGGCCCATTATTTAATGAATAATAGTTATTTTATTGTCATGGGACCATTCTCAAAATCAATATATCAAAACATTATGTGTAGTTAGAGATTGTGGTATGGCTAGTTCAGAGGAAAATTCGAGGTGGATCAGAATATAATTTTGGTCTCCAGTGAATCTTGATAGGATGGTGCAGATACAAAAAATTTGAGTGGAAATTTTTGTGATAAAATTTAAAGCATGTATCAATGATATTAGATGAAAAGTATATTGATTTAACCATTTCCTTTGAACTCTTGTGAGAGTGATAATGGTGGTGGAATGCATGGGATACACATAACAATAATCTTGTAGATCGTGAAAATCCTGAATTACACATTGTGTAATCTAGTATGTTATGTATGATTCCCCTATTTGCTATTTTAGGGTCTCCTCCGAATTAAAAAATTGCATGTCTTGTTACCATTTCACACACGAGGTGACACATGCTCTACATCTTTGCATATATATTGGGAGATACCCAGGAAAAGAAAGCCCAATTACACGAAAACATATAGTTTGCATGTCCGGGTGTAAAGATTCACAAAACAAATTGGGTGTACACAGGCACAACCATGTGTGCATGGTTTGGTATAGGGGAATGTCTAGAGGTACACAAGCATTTTCAGCTAGACACATGTATAGGCATATGGCACATGTGAGTTTCTAGATGATATCTATATTTATTGTATTATTCCTACACACCATGTATTTGGAGATTTACATGTAGAGTGGGGAAGAATCACACATTGTGACTTGGGATTAGTGGTACACTCTTTATACTCCTAGTACATGCAATGTACCCCCATTGTGGTTGTTTATAGACCATTGTTTCCCAATAATGTGCAGTATCAGTTTAGTGTGTTCCCTTGGTCTATTTTATCTAGAGGGTATAATGAAAATTCACATCCATGTCCCATTATTTGTGATCCCATCTAGAGGAAAAGTATTAGATAGAGTCTGTTGTTTCCCTCAATGAGAACAGAGTGTTATCCTATATAACCATTATACCATAGCTGGGGTTTGTGGAATCATGTGAACTCATTAAGTAAGGTGATGTTATTTTATCTAATAGAAAATTTCATTAGGGTTTGTGGGATCATTGGCATATGACCCCCTACATTGCGGGGTGATTCATACTGGGTTTTTGGTGTCTCCCAGCAATCCATAGAATGACCCCCTTTCTGAGTATCAGGGTATTCTGAGACCAGTGAGAAATCTTTCATCGTTAAAAATGATGTTGACATCTTCGATGAATGTCTCCAGTGATGGAATATATCATGGAGTGGATTCTCCTAGAATGAGTATTCTAGAGAGAAGAATCTGATAACTGGTAGTTGGTTATGATTAAATGTTGGTGTTATGTACTTTTCTTGTATATCTAGATTTTTCATTTTTTTCTTTTATTATCATATTTTTATTATGATCTTGATATTATTGAGGATTCATGAATTGAGTTTTCATGTTTCTATACTAGATATTATTATACTCACCCCTACACAGGCTTTTTCAATCACGTGTCATGTCTTATGAAGATGATGACCCCTTGAATGGTTTCATGGGGAGATACGGATCTGGTGGATCATAGATTGAGCTATATAGTCCCATTTGATTTCTAGTAATTTACATCTGATCATAGTCATATCCCTTGGAGAATGAATGACACTCAATAATTTTTGGTTGGGTTTTTATTTGGGCCCATTTTTTTCATTACATTGTTTTCATAGTCTGTTTCTGAGATTATAGGGGTACAGATACATTTGTTTCAATTGTCTTACATTTAAAAAATTTAATTTCTAGGAAATGTGGTCATTGAATACAAATAAATTATGCGTGTCCCTCTAATTTGTGGGATATGCCTACATGGTGATGGTCTTCATCCCCTGGAATTTTGGAGGTCGTCTTGGGGTAGTCTTTGTTTGGACCTCATTCGAAATATTAATGGAATATTTATTCTAGGATAATAATTGAACGTGAGGCATACATGCCTTTACTATACTAGTCATCACATGGTACCAATATATTATTCATGTTTTTGATTCGGCTAAATGAATTCATCACCCATATTTTTATGCATAATACATGACACGTACTAAATAAAATATATAATCATAAATTTATAAAATTACAGTTAATAATTTTCATCGACGTGTATTTTATTCTTAATTATGTTCCACCTTTGATCAGATTCACCTTCAAAATGATATACGTCTTGGTAAACATTTTCATTTTCTGAGATATAATGAATAGAAAATGATTCCTCAAGGGTGTTGATCAATAAGTCAACCACTGAGGGATCAAGAGACACACTAAAATAATGTGTATTATCCCTCGTGAAGGAATAAGTATTATATTTCTCACTTATATTCTCATTTATAAATAACGACATGATTGATAGACTGATAAACATGTGTGAGCATAAAAATATGATTCTACAATCCAAATCTCAAATAATTTGGATTGAGTGAACAATAATTGCATTTTCCATCAAATTCATTTTCGCCACGATGCCTTAGAGTTCCACTCATTGATTAAAACAAAAAAACAGTGAGAATCATGATGTAATCATCGTAGTTTTCAATATTGTAACAAACCAACACTACTGGAAATGAAATGTATACCAATAGTTGAAAAACATTGGTATAAATTATACCTACGGTTTAAGAAACACTATCCAAGTAAGTCATGAAAATAGACATATACTAATGGTTTGAGATAAAGCATTGGTATATGTGAAGAAATCTACTCTATATAAATTTTTTTATGTAAACCGTAGTTACAGATTTCTTATACAACACATATGCCAACAGTTTCAAAACCGTTGGCATATCTTTTTACCCAAAAGTTCTAGAGAAACCATTGGTAAATAGTTTTCCATTCACCCCTATACCAACTGTTTAAACCGTTGGTAAATGTTTTTACCAATGGTTCGTTACGAATCATTGGTAAAAAAATTCATACAGAACCTATACCAATGGTTTAAAACCGTTGGTATAGGCTTTTTTGTACAATTCGCATAGAAACCTGCTCTGTGTGCTGCTATGTGAATTGTACAACAATAAATGAATAATACAATAATATACATAATAAGGATGCATAATTAAAAATAGATAATTAGAAGGATACATAATTTAATAATCAATTGTGAATACAATACATTAAAATCTGAATACGTAATTATATGTGATACATAATCAAGAATACATACAAAATTCCATTATTTATAACTCATAGTTGATTGAATTCAGAAAATAGAAGCTAATAGCCCAAAATAATGAGATTAATAAATGAATTCAACTAAACACAAATATAATTTCCCATGGTTTCGGGAGGGTGTCATTGAACTTAGTGATGATGATAATGGGTGTGTATCAATGAGATTGTGTGACTTAGGGATTATTGTTGTTCTTGTCATATTAAATTCCATGTGTTTTAGAATAGGTTTAGGAGTTCCTCAAATGATAAGTGGATTGTGTGAGGCTGGAACATCGATCGTTTTGCTAAAATATCAAGACTATCTGAATACATATGGTCTGTTTTCCATATGCCAGTTAATTTTACTAAAAAAGATGTCCATTTTAAACAAAACAGATATAGTTAGAGTGATATTGGCCACACATGCCTCGAATTGAGATAGGGTTGACTCATACAGGTCACTTATGACCCATGGATCATTTTCCTAATGTATCAATACAATCCAAATGCATTTGGTTGCTTTTCCGATTGCTAGTTGTTTTTTTCATTTAAAATGTTGTCAATTTTAAATAAAAGTGAGACACTTTGAGTGATATCTACCACACCAGGACTCGGATTGAGGCTCGGTTGACTCATACACATCATTAATGACCCAGGTATTGTTGTGATAAGTATAAACACAATTCCAATTTGTTTGGTCAGTTTTCTGTATGTCAGTTTTTTTTACATATAGCACTGTCCATTTTAAACAAAAGATAGACACTTGGAGTGCTATTGGCCACACCGTGAATTAGATTGAGGGAGGTTGAATCCTACACATAAAAAATTACCAATGGATCATTTCTATAATGTATCAACATAATGAGAATGCGTTTGGTCAGTTTTCCGTATGCCAGTTGTTGTTTTCATTTCAAATGATGATCATTTCAAATAAAGGTGAGACACTTTGAGTGGTACCAGCCACACCGTGCCTCATATTGAGGTGGGGTTGACTCGTACACATCACAAATTACTCATGGATCATTTTCCTAAAGTATCAAATGAATCCGAATACGTTTTTTCCATTTTCTGTATGCCTGTTGTTTTTACTTAAGATGATGTCCATTTTAAACAAAAGAGAGACATATAGAGTGGTACTAGCCACATCGTGCCTCAGATTGATGTAAGGTTGACTTGTACACGTCACAAATCTCCCATGGATAATTTTCCTAATGTATCAACAAAACCCAAAAGTGTTTGGTTGGTTTTCCATATGCCAGTTGTTGTTTTAACATAAAATGTTGTCCATTTCAAATAATACTGAGACTCTTTGAGTGGTATCGGCAACAACGCGCCTTGGATTGATGTGGGTTTGAGTCTTACATGTCAAATATGACCAGTGGATCTTTTTATAATGTATCAACATAATCTGAATACGTTTGGTTATCTTATGCCAGTTGTTTTTACATAAAACAGTGTCCTTTTTAAACAAATGAGAGACACTTTGTGTGATACCAGCCACACCGTGCCATAGATTGATGCGGGTTTGACTCGTACACATCACATATGACTCATGGATAGTTTTTCTAAAGTATAAACACAAGATGAATGCATTTGGTCAGTTTTTTGTACCAAAGTTGTCGTTTTCACTTAAAATGACGTCCATTTTAAACAAAAGTGAGATATTTATAGTTTTATCGGCCACACTGTGCCTCAGATTGATGTGGGGTTGACTCTTACACATCAAAAATATTTCATGGATCGTTTTCCTAAAGTATCAATACAATAAGAATGTGTTTGGTTGGTTTTTCATATGCTAGTTATTGTTTTCACTTAAAATGATGTCTATTTCAAATAAAAGTGCAACACTTTGAGTGGTACCAAATACACCATGACTCAGATTGATGTGGGGTTGACTCTTACACATCATACATTTTTCATGGATCATTAACTTAAAATATCAACACAATACGAATATGTCTATTCGGTTTTCCCTATTCCAATTGTTTTCACTTAAAACATTGTCCATTTTAGTCAAATGATAGACACTTACAGTTGTACTGAAGACATCGTGCATCATATTGATGTGGGTTTTACTCGTACACATCACAAATGTCCCATTGATCGTTTTCCTAATGTATCAACATAATCCTAATGCGTTGTTTTGGTTTTCAGTATGTTAGCTATTGTTTTCACTTAAAATGTTGACCATTTCAAATAAAGGTGAGACACTTTGAGTGGTACCAGCCACACTGTGCCTCATATTGATGAAGGGTTTACTCCTTCACATCAAAAATGTTCCATGGATCGTTGTTATAAAGTATCAATAGAATCTGAATACATTTGGATCATTATCCGTAAGTTAGTTGTTGCTTTCAGAAAAAATGTTGTTCATTTCAATTAAAAGTGAGACACTTTGAGTGGTACCAGCCACACTGTGCCTCAGATTGCAGTGGGGTTCAGTCATACATGTCACATATGACCCATGCATCATATTCTGAATGTATCTAAATAGCCCAATTATGATTGCTCAGTTTTCTGTATGCCCGTTGTTTTTACTTAAAATGGTGTCCATTAAAAAAAAAGAGAGACAAATTGAGTGATACCGGCCACACTGAGCCTCGTATTGATGTGGGGTTGACTCATACACATCACATATGACTCATGGATCATTTTCCAAAAGTATCAACTAAATCTGAATGCATTTGGTCGGTATTCTGTATGCCAGTTATTGTTTTCACTTAAAATGATATCCATTTTAAACAAAATTGAGACATTTAGAGTAGTACCTGCCACACTGTGCCTCTCATTGATGTGAAGATGACTCGTACATGTCACAAATGTCCCAATGGTATTTTTACTAAAGTATAAAAACTATCCAAATTATTTTGGTAGGTTTTCCGTATGCCAGTTGTTGGTTTCACTTAAAATGATGTCCATTTTAAACAAAAAAGAGACAATTAGGGTGGAACTGGCCACACTGCGCATCAGATTAATGTGGGGTTGACTCTTACACGTCACAAATGTCTCATGGATCGTTTTCCTAAAGTATCAACAAAATTGTAATATGTTTTGTTTGTTTTACATATGTCTGTTGTTTTTACATAAAACATTTTCCATTTTAAACAAAAAGAGACACTTATAGTGGTACCGGCCCCACCGTGCCTCAAATTGATACAGGGATGACTTTTAAACATCACAAATGTCCCATGGATCTTTTTCCTAAGGTATCGACACTATTTGAATGCATTTGGTTGGTTTTCCATATACCCGTTGTTGTTTTCACAAAAAAATGTAGATCATTTCAAATAATGGTGAGACACTTTGTGTGGTACTGGCCACACCGTGCCTCAGATTGATTCGGGGTTAACTCTAACACTTCAAAAATGTCGCATGGATCGTTTTTCAAAAGTATCAAAAAAATCCAAATATTTTTTTCCCATTTTCCGTATGTCAGTTGTTGTTTTCACTTAAAATGTTGTCTATTTCAAATAATAGTGAGACACTTTGACTGGTACCGGCCACACCATGCCTCAGATTGAGGTAGGGTTGAGTCATACATGTCACATATGACCCATGGATTAATTTTTAATGTATCAACACAATTCAAATACATTTGGTCAGTTTTCCATATTCTAGTTGTTTTTACATAAATGGGTATCCATTTTAAACTACAGAGAGACACTTTGAGTGATGCCAACCACACTGTGCCTCGGATTGAGGTGAGGTTGAGTAGTACACGTCAGAAAAGACCCATGGATCCTAGTGATAAAGTATCAACACAATCCGAATAGGATTGGTTGGTTTTTCGTATTCCAGTTATGAAAATCTTGAAACAACTGTGATAATATCTTATACAAAAACTATATACATTTTGCATGATGTGCATCCTCGAGGGCAAGGTTTGGGAGAATCAAGAACATTTCTTCTAATATATAGCCCTATGACGATTGGGTTTCTGAGCTCCGAACAATCCCCATAAGCCCCATAATCCATTATAACATCATTTGGCTTCCATATTTGGTCAAAAATAAAGAGTTATACTGAATTAAAAAATATCCATGGAAGAGTGAAAAAATTGGTTCTTATATTGTTCCCAATTAAAGGAAATGATCCAGAAGTTCACCTCCAATGGGTGGTACAAATTTATTTGAGAACAATTCTATTTGGGGGTTGTCTGGGGTCCAGGGGGACTATTGGGGTGCTGTCTGGGGGGCCGTCTGGGGGGCCGTCCGGGGTCTAGGGAGGATGGGGGGCTGTCTGGGGGGCTATTTGGGATCCAGGGAGGAGGGGGGCTATCCGGGGGGGATGTCTGGGGTCCAGGGAGGAGGGTGGGGGAGCTCTCTATGGGGTTGTCCAGGGTCCAGGGCGTAGGGTGGGGGTTTCCATGGGGGTTGTCTGGGGGGATATCCGGGAGGCTATCCGGGGTCTAGGGCGGAGGGTGGGGGGCTATCCGTGGGGCTGTCTGGGGGGTTATCCTAGGGGCTATCCGAGGAGCTGTCCAGGGTTTAGGGAGGAGGGTGGGCGGGCTGTTCGGGGGCTGTAAGGGGGATTTCTGGGGGGGGGGTGTTTGGGGTTAAGGGAGGAGGGTGGGAGGGGGGGGGGGGGGGGGCTATACGGGGGATGTGTGGGGTCCAGGGAAGAAGGGGGGGGGGGCTGTTTAGGAGGCAGTCTGGGGTCGAGGGAGGTGTGTGGTGGGGCCCTCTGGGGGGCTATCTGGGGACCTAATCGAGGGCCAGTCTGGTGTTCAGGGAGGAGGTTGGGGGGGCTATCCAAGGTCCAAGGATGAGGGTGGTGGTGTTTTCCTGGGAGCTCTCTGGGTGGCTGTCCGAGGGGCTATCTGGGGGATATCCGGGGTCCAGGAAGGATGGGGGGAGGGCTGTGATGGGTGTGTGCAAGATGTTCTAGTCTTTGAAGTAGAACAACACATCCATATTAAATAAAAAATCATATGTCTTAAATATCATCCAAAAATGTAATGGATCAATCTTCCCCTGATCACCATCACCATCACCACTGTCATCATCAGCTTCATCCTCGCTGCAATCTTTTTCCTCGTCGTCGTCCTCGCCATCGTCCCCGTGTTCATCTTCAGCCCCATCCTTACCCTTGTCCTCATCCTCATCCTCACTCTCTCATTCACCTTCATCCTAACCCTTGATCTCGACATCATCATCATACCCAACATCTACCTCTTCAGCATCCCCATTATCACCTGGAACGTCATCATCTTGACCGCCAATTGAACATCTTCCTAGTGCATTGGATAACGCACCCATCGATAACATTCATGTCTGACAAGCTACGCTAGCCTCTGGTGGAGGTGATGAAGATCAAGCATTGATCAGTTTAAAAAATTCTTTCTCCCTCGTTTGTACCATTTCATCCCATTATGTTACCCTTTTGGCATACTGTCTTGCATGCTCCTGGACCTGTCCCAACTCGGTGGTACTATAAAGCATACCTGGAAAGGACCAATACCTCATCATGACTATATTCTTACTAGGTCGACAACGTACACGACAAGAGTGCTCATCTCCCAAAACCTGATATAAATGATCCCGTGGCCCAAAATATTCAGGCTCCTGGGCATCAAGGGCCTTTAAAGTAGCCTGTAAAAAATATTAAAATATTTTAAATTTCAAAATAGATATTAAAATTTGAAATAAAAAAATTAAAACTTACAATATTTTCTTGTGTTGGTTCATTAACCGCAGTTCCATCTTTTTTTCCTTCTACTAAAGCAAAACAATTTTACTCGAGGGAGACATCCTTCTATATTCAATATGTGCTTCTGTAATGACATTGAAACAATATAAAGTGCAAGAATAATCATATATTCAATATTTAATAAATCACATAATTTATCTTGGAAACTATAAAAAGGGCATGTCCAAAAGAAAAATTGTAAACAACTATATCGTACCTACTGCATCTCATGATCTGACATAGTAGTGTTCCCCAAAGTGTGGGCTTATTGATTTGAATCAATGTTTTTTTTTTCAAAAGATTCCAAAATAATGTTTGATAATAAATATGATAAAATTAATGTAAAATATGAAAAATGTCATTTAAATACCACAAATGGGATTAATACCTTAAATTTGGTTGTCGCCCAATGGGTAATCATTTGGAGATATTTCTCTATCGGGCAGTCATCCATGATAGGTACTATCTCTAACACCGTGCCCACTCTATCACACCATCCAACATACAAATCATGCTTATAAGCTCTCCAATTCTCTCTTAGATCCATTAAAAGTGTTGTTCATGAACTCTCGCCATCTGGGATGTTAAACCAAAGCTGAAACCCAATAGATTAATTCATATAAATACAAAAAATACTACAATAAATACAGTAGATTTTTTACCCATATTTGTGGCCATTCATTATCCTTGACTTCATGTGGAAAATGTCTCCAAAGGAGAGGGCTGACCAGAATGATGTTGGAGTATTTGGATAGCATCATCAAAAAACCCTAACATTTCTGCATAGGTTTATCAATCATATGTCCATCATTATTATATTCAACCATCAACTATGTTTGGCGGTTCCATACCAGCCATTTGTTGTGCGAAGTAAGCATCTTCCCAAATGGATTAAAACCTTCACATGAATGACCCAGTCTCACATTACACACATCAACTGCAAATTCAGGATATCAAGAATCAAATCTCTTCCATGAAAATCCATCTGTAGGGTGAACCAACTCTTCATTATTTTTTTTTCTATCAGTGTCATTCCATTACATTTTTACTGATATTTCATCAAACATGAGAAGGTTCTGTTATTTGGGGATCAATGGGAAGAGACAAATTACTTTTTGTGGAACACGAGATGGTGTTCCATAATCTTTTGGCTTCCATCGGGAGGTTCCACATTTTATAAAATCATTTTATCATAAGTTTCCTCCCAAAATAATCTCCAATCATTTGGGAAGCATGCATGTTTTTTAGAATCCATGTTCATCAACTAACTTCCATGCCATATAATGGTTTGAGGGAATATCTGCATCATTTGGAAGTAAGTCCTTCACGAAGGTAAGAATGTAATCGATTGTAGTATTTTTAAATAACATATATAGTTTTCCCATGAAACAATAAGATTAAAAATTACAACTTTTTCATTTTACCACATTGTCGATATACTGGAGTTGTCGCAACATCAATCAATTTTTTCACCCTATCAACATCATCATTTTCATTGGATGCATCATGTGTGCTTGTATCGAAATCTTGTTGGCTAGAAATCCTTTCCTTCTCATGATGCTGAATAAATGGAAATCGATAATATATTGAACTCTCCAATTTAGTCATATCATTAGGATGATCATCATTTTGAGAAACCATTTTCTCTCCATTCTGATACCACACATAATAGTTTTTTTGGAAAAAATTTGGTTATATGATAGATAACTACTTCATGACTCCACATAGGTCTTCCAACACAATTAGAACATGGTCAGTGTTTGTGAACACTATCTAAATCCCTGTCAAATTCAAAATCCAAAAATCTGTTCAAATTATTTTTAAAATCTGTTGCAATCAGATCAGTTTCGTACATTCAACTTCTATTCATTCTGTAAAAAAATTACAATAAGTCATTTCAATGCAATTCAATAATGTTGCAGTTCATTCAAAAAAATATTTAGTTAAATGACAATTGTTTGCTTTATATAAATTAATAACTAACACATTACTCAATATGAGAATCATATTATGAAACACAACAAATATAGAGTATATATGAAAATATGATACATGAATTTCTAATACCTATATTCAAGGATTACCTAGTAAGATATTGGAAGAGGATCAAGGAATACATAAACCTTAAGAGTCTTGTTGGGAGTACATGAGTTTTATACTTTAATTTCTTCAGGGTGATCAGGATGAGGAGTAGGATGAGGATCACATCAAAAGTACTTATGGCCTCATCATGTTTCACCTTAACCATCGATTAAAGGATCCTAGGTTTAGGGCCATAGATCATAAGTTGGTAGGTTGTATTCATTGAATCATGTCCCATTTGATTTTGGAGAGGGGACTTCAATAGTAATAGGTATGGATTTGACTATAAACGCCTATAAAAAGGATATCCAGGAATTGTGACGTCCCAATATAGGATTCCACTCATTAGTGACATGAACCCAGATCGCCACATATCCTCAAGCACATCTACTAAAATTCCAAATGTTATTGACTAATAGTGAGAGCCTTTGGTGTGTCTGCAGGGAGACTATTCCCTCATTATCTAAGTTGCAAAATTTTAATATTACCAGTTAAAAAGTGGAAGAAAGATAACAATGGGAAAATATTGGAAACAGATTAAAATATCCAAATCAGTAATACCAACTAAAAAACAGAACCATATACTGAATTATGGTAATGTATGTCATGTATCAAGAAGAAAAACATCGTTACAACTAGTAGGAATTAGTACTATACAAGAGGCCCAATAAATTCTAAAATTAGACCTATATTCTTGAGCTATAACCCAATCATCTTCTACATTCACCATCCTATGTCATGTGTGTAGTCGTGCATCTGTAAAATGGTGATTACCCTTATCAAAACATATAATCTTGTAGTTTATCCGGGTACCCAATGGAATATAGAACAATGTATGAGATACAATTCATTAAGTGACCACTAAGAGGTCTATAACTATCCAGTCTATTTATATAACATTTTAATATAATGATATGATAAATTTATGCGACAACTAAAAAATATAAAAGGGTTTTCTATGGTATCGGAGAAAAAAATCTAAAAAGGTTTTCTAGGTTAAATCAAAACAAGAAAAAGCAGATACACAACAAAATCAAAACATAAAACTGAAATATTAGATATATAAAAATAAAAATAAGGTACCACTTAAGAAAATACCTAATTTAGGATGGTTCAGATGAAGATTCAGCCACTTAGATGGAGGAATCTGAGATTCCAACCATTCGGATGGAGGAACTGAGATGAATCTGAGAGAGGTGTTGTTCGAATGGGGGAGAGGTGCTCTGATCATAGGGGATGCTGCCAAATTAGTGTTCTGTCCGAAAGGGGGAGAGGAGAAGGTCTACACGGTGTTATTGGGGCAAACCTTTACCCACAGTTTTTAAAAACTGTTGGTAGTGGGGGAAAATTTAGACCCCCTTTAGTAATGGTTCACTTGAACCATTGGTAAAGGTGTTCCTACACTTGGTTTTACAAACCGTTTAAGAAAACTGTTTGTATATAAGTGTTGGTAAAAACCCCTATTCCAGTAGTGCAAGCCATGATATCATCCAAACTGGAACCTCTCCTGACCCGTGGAAAGGCCTGAAAAGACTTCTCAATCTTTATAGGCTACCAACAAGTGCCTAGGTATCAGTAAAAAACATGGGAATTATTTTACCAAATTTAATAACAATAAAACAACCAACAAATAAATAATAAAAAACTAACAATACACTACCAAATATGACATAACCAATTTTTTATATTTTAGTTCAAAAAAATATATAAAATCCCAAAAGGGGATACAATATAGGGTAAAAAAATATCTCAAAAACTCTATATTAGAAGAGGAGCACCACCCATAAGCCACCACCATCAACCCAACACAATTGAGACCTCTAGAAACTCGAACCACCATATAAAAACACATTTCCTTCACATGCGAAAAACATATCCATGTCGACATACAACCTAAGGTATAATTAGGGTGTGATTTAATGTCCAGTAGTATGTCATCAAACAAAATAATCAAATCTAATTAAATTATAAAATGAGTAAACATGCATGTTTTGTAAATGAATCACTACAAAAAATTTTATGGAGAATAATATTTAGGAAAACATCATTTCTTTTGAAATAACCAAACAAGTTATACTGTATGATTATGGTAAGTATGATATCCCATGAGAGATCCATGTCTCGAGATATCTCTATAGGCACTGGTTATGTGTGGGACCCTAGAGGCATCATATCTCGGTGGAGAGTCGTATAGTGACCACAGAAATCCACATTCTTGTGAAAAATATACTAGATATGAGAGACATCCAAAATTATAGTGGTCTCCAATATTTTTAATTTTTTAGATTTTTTTTTCATCAACAATCCTGCTATGTGAAACAAGGACGAATCCACTTTGAATCAGAAGAATATTAGTTATAGACTACCCACCTAGTCACCTAGGATTCCTTTTGATCTCATTTCTCACCTCACATGCCACATAAATCCCCACTTTCTCACATACAATACCATCAACAAAAACATGAATATTAAATCATGACTTCCATATCCAAACTCACTTTTGATTTGAACAAAACCAAGTTTTTCTACACTCACACATTTTATTAAACGTACTTGATGACTTATAATGCATGTTAATAATTCACCAAAATGGATTACATATTAAATTCAGCAAACTTCCTTTAGGAAATCCACATTCTAGCCATTCACAAAACAAAAAAATTAAAAATGGCCTTTTCACCTCACACATAATTCAAATGGAACATATAAATACTGAAGAGATAATTGCATATTCATCTAATGTTATTTAAGCACGGAATCACCGTCTATGGGTGTGGAATCTTCCAGAATATGGTGTGAAACATAAACCGAACCTAAAATTCACTGTATAGATGAACAATTGATCCATATACAAACATATTAAACCCAAAAGATTTATATCTAACCCTAAAATTGAATCCTAGCCCACTGGAGGAGAGAAAACCCATTGAAAGAGGGGGTAAATCCTAAAATAAAGAAAGAAATAAAGAGTGGAGACACATGCTTAAGTACTCGGATGAAAATTTCAAAATTAATTCAACCAACAATGATCCCAAAGGAGGAGAGGGGGATAGTTATGCATTCCTTGGGTAGAAAAACCATGTGGGATGATAGTTAGGGGGAATTTTGGTTAAATTCATGGAATGAGAAACCCCAAAATCCAATTTTTAATGGTAAGGATCAGTTGCACCATTAATCTGCATGGTTTGAGAAACCGTGCAGTTATCAGTATGCCCCTTATATATAAGAAGAACCTAGTAAACGGTTATATGATATGGTATGACACACCATGGCATGATTTTTAGTAGTTTATGGCTCATCCATCTACCTACCACACGTTTTTTTTGGGCAGGGGTGAAAGGTTTCCACTCACTGTACACCAAATGTGCACCACATTCCTTCCAACCATATTTCCTCACATTTCTCTATGAGCTCAAAGGAATTGAAAATGAAAATAAATAGACCTAAAATTAATACAAATATTCCACAAAAGGAATCTTGGGGTTGAAAAAACTCCCCACCATGAAAAATTCTTATCACCAGAATGTTAACTCAAATATAGATCATAGAAAAAATGGATAATCCTGCCCAACCCATGACTTAAATTTCCATGTCTCATACAAATCATTACCATGACACTGAAGGATTCCATCAAGAGGAATATACTTCCATTGCTGTTCTTTCTATTAGGAATCTAAAATCTACATTGGTCGTTCATGAAAGAATAAATCAAGATCAATCTCAAATTCATCCCAATTCAACATATGAGATGGATCCAAATTATATTTCTTCAATTGGGAGGCACAATATCTGCAAAGAATCATCATTAAAAAATATATAAAATCTAATTGGTATTCCAAATTTCCAAAATTCTGGGTGATCTCAAAAGGATAGACATGACTCAGTATTAGCTTCCTCTTTGTGCCAAGAAAACATTTACCCAAATGAGGTTCCACATTAGAGAACACATTTTCAATCATTGATAACATAAGATATCAGCTTATCTAAAGAAAATAAGTATTGAAGTGACTCTATTCTATCATTATAAACTTCCAAATTTTCTTGACATTATTTGAAGTCTCATGCACAATGATTAGTCCTAATAGCGAGTTGTCACCCACTACAGCCCAACACAAAGTATACTGACACAGATGAAAATAGATTTCCTCAAAATTACCCATTAAAATAGAGGCCTGGTAACTATTATTATATAAAAATTCAACCAATACCAAATGGTAATCACATTATTCTTTGAAATCCATGATACATGATAAAATAATATGATCCAAAATCTATTTTTTCTGCTCCATCTAACCATCCATTTGAAGATTGTATGTCGTACATAGCATGATTTGGGACCTAAATGTATTTTGAAGGCCATCCTAGAATCAATAGGTGAAATGTGGGTCTCTATCATAATAGTTACAAAATGCAACAACTTGAATCCTTACCTCCCCTAAACATTTAATCATCTCATCTCATTCACTTTTGCTGAATCTTTCCTCATAATCAAATTGGATGATGTGATAAAATGGTCAATCACCACCAAATTGATTTAATTGCCTAAGATGTATGAGGAGAGTAAAAAATAAAAACCATGGTAAAATCATCCCACTTCTAGGTAGGAATGATAATCCTTTGAAGAGAAACAGAATGCCTTTGATGCTATGCTTTTACATGCTGACATGTATAGAACCTTGACACAAATTCAGCTATATCTCACCACATATCAAGACTCCATATGTATCAAAGTGAATCTTAATACATCACGGTAGATCTTGGAAGAACATTTTACTATGAATGGATAATATCATGCATTACCACTATCCTAAGAGACAACACCACCAGTAAACATACATAGAAATATACATTTTCATCGAGAGACAACAATGAATAACATGGTGTCTCCTCACAATAAAGGAACTGCGTAGATAGCTGGCATCAATCATGAAAAGGTTTCCACCATTGAATTTTCTCCATAAGAACAAACCTCTCTGGACTTTCTTATTATCCAAGAACATCTGCGAAAATCCATCTAGAAAGTTCCACTCATAACTTGACTCATTTAATTCATGTACTCCCAATTTTATGCACATTGTGTTTCCCACCGCATTACCCTTACCTTGGGTATAGACTATATCAATGTCTAACCCCTCCAAATACACAATCCAATGGCCCTACCTCATGTTTAATTCATTTTCTATAGAATATGTAGAATAATTTTTCAGGATTAGAGTAAACCAAAAAATGCTCTAAAAAAGATATTGAAGCCACATCGTCAGGGAATGAATCTCAATTTCTAACAATTGGTCAGAGTTCAGGTAATTATTTTCATGTGGTTGGAGCTTATAAGAGACAGATTCCACCAGATGATCACCATACAAGAGTACACACATGACACTCATACATGAAGAATCACAATAAACCACGTACCCCTTCCCTAATGTTGGAATGATCAATACTGGTGAGGTAATCAACCACTTATTAATTTCCTTAGAGGACTACCAATACTATGGGGTCCATTCAAACTTCACCCCCATATTGGTGAGTGTTATCTTGGATTGAAGAAAGTCATGCGGAGTATCAAACAAACCTCCTGTAATATCCAAACATGCATAGAACACACCAGATCTCAAATGTAGTCTTTAGTTTCTCCCATCACATAACTCTACTGAATATATCACGGTACAATGAAAACAATTTCTCTAATATTAAATGTCTTACATACATCACTTCCCCAATCCAAAAGGTTACCTATGAAAATGTATCATAAAGGCGACAATACTAAAGTGTTCCCAACACGATTCTCAAATTCCACTCATGATTCTTTTTGGATCCTGAATAAACCAAGATTTCATTAAAAACCCATGAAAAAATAATCACGAAACACATGTAAAACACGGTTTATAAGATCCATGAAGACTAACAGAGCATTAATTTTCCCAAAAATCATGACTAAGTACTCTAAGTGGCCATACATAGTTCAGAAATCCATTTTCATGATATCTACATCTTCTCACCCTAAAATGGTCTTAACCATAATGAAAGACTATAATGGAGAATGATCTTTTTTCTTTTCAGCTAATCTAAAAAGTAATTAATTCATGTAAAATAATAATTTTTCTTGAATCTTATTTCATTTGTCATCTGATAACTAATACACAATGAGAGAGATCTGTTGGCCTTATAAAGAAATAAGATTGGGGAGCCCCAAGGAGAGACACTATGGTGAATTAATCCATTGGGTTCGAAAACACAGTGTCATATCTTTAATTAGATCAACTAGATGGTAGGAATAAAATATTAATGAAGAGATTTATGTTCTGTTCTCAACAACAAATCAATAGATAATTCCACATATAGCTCTAGATGTAGACCAGAAAAGTCCTTTCGAAATGATATTGGGCAATCATCCCCTACCAGAGGTAATCCTCCCCTAGAATTATTACCATTATCTCAAATAATGAGTGATTATAACTAAAAAAAGATTATATAATTATTATAGTGGAGGTCTAGAATGACCTGACTGAGGATCCCATTCTCCAGAAAAAACCTAGGTATTTCCATCACACCCCTCAAAATCCACTCACCTCCTATAATAATCAATATATTCCAAGAATAACACTATCAAATCCATAATTAGAATTTAATTAAAGAGGTCCATTTCCAATTCTTAGAAATTGCATTCCAACTCGACCCCTCACATGGTGAGTTCACAACATGGACACCTAAGACACTTATACAAATTTTTACAAATAGGCATTACTAACTCCATTGAAAAAAAAATTATCCTTGGGGGAAAATTATTAATAGTCACAATGTGATGATAGAAAAATTAAACAGAAGAATCAAAATAAAATAAAACAATACCTATGAATGATACAAAAAATTGGTACCTAGATCAATTGATGGTCCAACATCCAGTCCTGTTTGTGCCTGATCTACTTCATAATGATGGTTTTCCTTGGCCTGAACATGAGAGTGATCACAGAACTTTGGATTTAACATGAATTGTCTCTTCCTATAAGATGACTCCTTCATGACACCACATCAACCAAAACGATATCCCACTATCCTAAATATCTCTTTTGGGGATGGAATCCTCTTTGAGGACACATACCCTTCTCCACACTGACAAGAATGAATGGCTTAGTATAATTTATACACTTTGCCCATCTCTTTGCATCAGTCATAGGTTTTTGCGAGGAGTGGTACATGCAATTAATATATTCCCTACATTTCCAAATTGATGGCACACAACAGACCCTACATTAGAAGATATAGATGAAGTATTCTTGTAAGGGTGTCCTGAACTACCACCTCCATTCATTCCCCCATCACCCCACATAATCTTATTCTCTAATGAACTATCACTTCCTGCTAGTGACATATCCCGAGAGGAACCGTACATTCCTTTTTGTAAATCTTAGATATAAAATCTAGATCAACTAAATCAGAATATTTCATTAGCTTGAGAAAAAATACTCTAGAAAAAATATCTGTCAACAACCCCCTATCAAACTTCTCATCATTCCTATACATTTTTGAAATAATTTTTATTTCATACATAACTATCTTTTCAAAGAGGTTGGGGTACTCCATTACTGACTGGTCCCACTAAATGAGATCCATAAACTATCTAGATCTATCCTAGGCCAAGAATTCTGGGAAATAATCGTCATTGGAGAAAACCATGAAGTCATTCAAACTCATTTTCTTGTTAGTTCCCATTTGGACCACTGAGTCCCACCACATTTATTAGGGACATTCTAGAAAAATTGAGGAGTATTTCACCTTGACATCCTTATGAGTGTTAGGGAATTCAAACATTCACATGATCTTCTCATGACATTCCAATTAATCCAGAGGGTTCATGTAGCCTTAGAAAGGAGGATGATTGTTATAAATCAAAGAGAATAGGTAAATACTCAAGAAATAATATAAAATTTATAAAATGATGTTTAATAATGGAATCACCTTCCTTGGGTATGGTAACATTCAAAATCCAGTGCGAAACAACATTGCCACCGCAATCGTATTATAGAGAAGCAATATCAATCCATATATATCACGAATAAACCGAAAACAATATGATCTAAACCTAAAATCGGAACCTAACCTACTAGATGTGGGAAAACCCATTGAAAGAGGGATGAAACCATATAATAGTTAATGAAATCAAAAGAGGATACACTTACTTAAGGATTTGGAGGGAAATCGCACCAAGCATTCCAGCAAGAATGAGCCGAAGGGTGAGGATAAAGGGGGAGAGGAATGCCTAAGGTATAAATCCTGAGTGGGAGGAGTGTTAGGGGAGATAGGGTTAAAATCAAAAAGAGAGAAAACCCTAAACCCATTTTCTAATAACTTAGACAGGGCGCACGATTAGTTCCCATGACTTGAGAAGCTATGCCACACCAATGTTACCCCTTATGTCCAAGCAGAACAAACCACACGGTTATACCGAACGGTCGGACTTAATGTGCACATGTCATGCGATCGTTGTTTCCTCAACCATCAACCTATTGTATTTCTTCATGTATTACAATGCCCAATTTTCACTAATCGTTCACCAACTATCTTCCACATATAGTCAACACAATTTTTTTTTAACTTTTCACAAACAAATCAAAGGAAACCAAAAAGGAAAAATTTAGACAAAAAATAAATAGAAAAATACCTCAAATGAAATCTCTAGTGCTATAAATCAGATAATCATGAATTTTAGTTAATAATATATCTAAATATGAAACCCACATAACAATAATCAAGAACATAATTTTGACATAGTTTATCCATCATGATTACCAAAACATTTAGAATGTTATCCTATACATACAATTACCCTATACAGTAACATCATATTTTTTAGAATCATAAAAAATGGAAAGACTTATCCATAGATACTAATTATAGTTGAATAATTATAAATTACATAAATATACAAATTTTAGGATAAATATTAAATAAAATTCATAAATATATTCCAAAATTCCATAAAGTTTTAGTGTCTTTAGGCAGGAGAAACACAATCATTACGTCTCATGAAACATCTTCAAAGTCCCATATAATTGTTACCCAATAAATTAATGTTCAAAATCATACCCTAATTAATACATTGATTTATAAATTGGATAAATAAAACAAAAAAAATGTGGTTTCAGAATCCCAGTAAGGGTATGCTTGGGAGATATCAATTGATGATCATTTGAAAGCATGTGATAAGCATACGGGTAATAGATCATGAACATAATTTGAAAATTACAAACAAAATCTACCATAGAACATCAAAATATATCGTTGAAATAAACATTATCCATTAAAGACACATGAATCGTAACTGGGTCAAATCATCATAAATCAATCATGAACCGCATAGTAATGTCATAATTGTGTGTCACTATAACAGGTATTGAAACCATTTAATATGTCAAGATTAACTATAAAGAAAAACAAAATCTAATGGATACGGTCCTAAAAACCATTTCTCATAGTGGATAAATAATATTGACATATTTTTTGTAATTGATCGAGCACATCGACTAATTTCCCATAATGGATTAATCAAATTGACTTGTTTCTCATAGTTATCTCATGAGATATGAATCATTATCTAATGAATTGGAGGAATATATAATTCTACAATCACCATTCACATAATTAAAAACATATATATGTGTGACATAATATCAAAAAACATTCATCTTACCATCATATCATAACCATTGAAAATAAAATAGGTTTCATAAACATTTCATGAATTTGGCACACATAACCCATGGAAATGAATGAATTTTATAAAAATATAATCATCAAAATGATAATACATCGAGAGAAATAATATGGATAGATATACTAAATCAAATCCATAGTAAAACATAATTTAAATGAAAGGATGTTATGATATATGAGAATTACATTAATAGAATCACATTAATTTTTCCAAATGAAAATATATTTTTCTTTTTGAAAATCCATATTTAAAATATTAGAAAATTCTAAATATTTTAGAAAAAATATTATTCATAAAAAATAAGGTAATTTGTAATGTATTATTAAAATAATAGAGTTATTATGTTTCCCAAAAATTACATTTACTCAGTATAGGTAAAATGAAAAAATATTTTATCACATGATTGTAAAAATAGAAAATCACCTCATTCAGAAAATGAAAAGAGAATTATTTTAAAGCCATTTTGTAAAAATTAAATCATGGATTAAAAATTAAAATCAAAAATCAATTGATACTATTAAATATATTGTTGAAAATGTTTTTTAAAATATTGATATGGAAGAAATTTTATTTTTATTGAATAGAAAATCATTGTCGTTTTTTCTAAAATATAATCATTCAATATATTGAGTACATAAAATGAGGGAAACATTAAGAAAACATGTATTCTATAAAAAAATTAAATAAAATGAAACCAATTTATCTAAAAAGGTTTATATAATTTCATCAATTTAAATTTTTGCATGAAGAATCATAACTTGTAATGAATTGAAACATAAATTAATTATCTTAAGTATCTCCCTTCATCATACACATTCGATCATCCTCTTCATTGAATTGACTCCTTTAGATATCCCCATACATGCCCTAAGGTTAGATGTTTGGGAATACCATCACCTCAAGAATGTGTATTGGGGATTCGATAATAGAATTTGTTAATGGGATGTCAAGCAAAAATGATCAATGTTTTTCATGATGATAAGGGAGGGATGAAATTATATAATTGTGTGGATTTGTACTCTTGGAATTTCTTAAATGATTAAAATTTAATAAAGTACATCTATATACAAATTCACCTAAATTTCTTATGGTGTCAAATATAAGGTATTATATGGTCAAAATACCATCATAAAATTAAATTTGGATTTGTTTGTGAGGTGTTTCAAACATTATATTTATGATGAATCCCTGATTATTTTATTTTTCTTTAATTACATTAACATCCTTTTCACTCTTAATGAATAAATAATTTTACTTATAAGATTGTTATTGTATCATAAATTAAAAGGGGTTTATATTTTCAAGCATATAATATCTATCTTATCCTATTTAATTTAATTAAAATTTTAATTATGTTTAATAAAATAATATTTTCATAAAATATCTATAATGCAAATTTTGAAAATAGAATTTTTTTACATAATATATACAACGAAACGGTCTAAATTCATATATTATAATTTAACCGAACACTAATATAAAATATTTTTCTATAAAATTAATGGAAAGCATGAAATCATTAAAATTATATTACTTTTAGTATTTTTAAAAGATTTTATTTTATTTTTTATTAGTTAATTAAATATTTTTTCGGTGTTGCATACAAATTTAATTTAATTATATAATTATAAAAAACAGAAATCAATTTCCCTGATTATTATAAATTAAGAATTCTTATATTACACAAAGAGATTCTTTATAAATTTCATTATTCTTATGTGTAAACATAATTGTTATTTAAATGTAAGGGAATGAAATTTTTTACTTGCCCTTTCATTTAATATTATTAACATATTTTTAATTGGAATGTGTCCATAAATAAATTTAATTTTTAAATTATTGTGATTAGGATCAAATTGCATTCATCCAATTATAATTAATCTAAAAAAATGGTGATCTTAATCATGAATCTCAATCGCGTTTAATTGTAATTATCCACTACCGAGATAAAACATTTTATCCTAAGAACTATTCATAATGTCAAAAAAATCAATGGAAAATATTTTGATAATTATAACCTTCAAATTAAAAATATGGAATTAATTTTATGTAACTCAATTTCTTCAATTGGATGAATTTATGTTTATGATTGGTGTGAAAAAGAAAATAAAAATTATTTTTTCAAAAAATATTTTTTTAACCTAAAAAAAAATATTTTCTTATCCCACATTAAGAAGAAAATGATTGATAATATTTAAAAAAAAATTATATAATGTTCATAGTGTATACAAATTAGTAAAATAACTGTCCAGTACTAATAAATTTTATATATTATGATAAAAACACATTTCATGCATATAAACAATTTTTCATAAAACCATCTCCTTTATTCTCATATTGTTTTTATATTAATTTCTAATTATTTGATTAACAATGAATTATATATATATATATATATATAATATGTTTTTATGATTTATTTTTTCCTATTAATAACCACCAATCTAATGCTACACAATAAATGTCACATTAAATAATAATATTTTAATAGTCTATCATAACTCATTTAAACTCAGTGGGGCATATAAGAAATGATATAAATGAAATGAATTTTTTCTGTAGATAAAAATTTCATAAAATATAAATGTTTTATAATAATTTTTATAAAGTCCCATGTTTTAGTGGAACATCTTCTATGTTCAATAGATGCGATACATCTAGTATTTACTTTCTCAAAATAATATACATAAGAATAATAAAAAATTAATTAGAGAGGTTAAGTGGATGAATAAAGTGAAAGCTAACATCCTAACACATGAAAGAATCAAAAAGGGGCTAATCAATTCTGGTTTCATTATTATATTCATTTTAAATTTCATATACCACTTCCATGGATAAATTCACAGGGATCCCTTCTCAACAACTTCAAATTCTAAATATATCCTATGATCATATACATAAAACTTCTATCATATCTGATATAAAATGTTGTGCTTCTAAATGAATTTAATATTCTCTTGCATTTATCAACAATCACTGGTCCCGATAGTTTTTATTCTACAACATAATCCCATAATGTTATTATTCATAACTTCTTTCCTTATAGTGCTTCAAATGTATCCTAATGAATTTTTGACTGTAATATATTGTTGGATGAGAATTATGAAAGTTAAAGGTGTTGGTACATACGACATTTTAAATCTATTGAAAAAGATATTTATATTTAATATTAGGATAAAATGGTTCTCTAATATTTATTATCCATCCAAGGATTATATGTTTTAATGAAACAAACTCAATAATGATTTCACTATGTAATTCTCTAAAACATTGATGTAAACCCCAATTATAAATTAATTACAAAATAATGTGATTTTATATGAAACCATATGACATCCTTAATGAATATTTAAAAATTATGAGGAAGAGGTAAACCATATATAATAGAAATTAGATGTTGTTACATTTTATGGAAACAACCTACGACCCAAATAACATTATTCCCTTTAGATGTCCTATGAAGTCATTTGATGAAACCCAGAGAGATGTTTTATAATTTATACACAGGTATGTTTAATGATTATAACATACCATTGGACTTCTTCTACTTATACATAACTTCTTAAAAACCAAATCACCAAGATACATACTTTTGTAAATTTTTCTTCATGTTATCCCACGTGAAATGATTAATATGATCTCTATACATCCTCTAACCATCTAGGATTGATAGAGAATGTTTATCTATGAGTCTATTACTATAGATCATTTATCAAATATATTATAATAGACACACATTCTCTATTATTATACATAAACGTTTCACTACCATAAATGGTGATATTAATAAGATTTCTCACATTTTTTTCAGTTTAACATATTCTATTTATAGACCTTTAGTATTCACAAAGATAGTTGATTGAACACTTATATAAGAAAGATAAGATTTCTCCCTGCCCTTCATGATTTCAATTTCCATTCATTATAAATCAATAAATATTTGGTCATTTAATATCCCCATCAAAGAAAAAATAAAATGATATTTAAGACTCTAAGCATCATTCACGTTGTTCTCTTTTTGAGGGTCATAATTTATTGAGAAATAATAATCATTAATCATCTCCAACAATCATTGATTGTTCATGTTAAAATATATCTTGGTGAAAATACACTTTAGTGCATTATGATAAATACATTTTTCACACATTTTTCAATAAATATAATTCATAATTATCATTAATGAGAATATTACTACTTCTAAATCGATGTTGGGTGATATATTAATTCTATTAGTGAAACATTAATTTATAATAGTCATACACAATAAAAATGTTATATGGAATAATAATGAATTATAGTTCCTTATTATATTCTCCACTATTGATCAGAACCCCTTTTCCAGTATTTGTTTGTGTGATTATAGGGTCATTGGCTACTATTATTTTTAGATCCATGATGTTTTCTTTACATTCAACAATCCAAAGGAATTTTACTCCCTTATATTTGAAATTGGTGAGTAGTATATATAATTATGAGAAATTACTCAGAAAACATTGAATGTATCCATTATATATATGAAGAATATGTATTGATATCATAATGGTTGGCCTCAGCTAATTTTAAATAAATTCTATCATATATTATTAAATTAATATATCTTTTTTTATCAAATTTTCCTATGAATGATTCAATATCTACCATGAATAGAGACATGGGAAATTTAGAATATTGTTTCACCTCACTTGTTATCTTAAAAATAATTTAGAAATGTTCTTATAGCTATTCATATTTCTTAGATTATATAAGAATATCGCCTATAAAAGCTTTCAAAAATTGAATTGGGTTTTCTTTAAAAGAACCGTTTATTAATGCCACAATGATATTAGGGGAATTAGTCATTACAAATGTCTAAATTGCGTCACTATTAATTCATATTGTTCGTACATAATATAGATGGTTGTATTAGTTATGTCATCACATTTCCAAATTAATTTTGTAAAGACCATGAATTTCCATGGAATTTTTTTATTCTTAAATACATAGAAATTATAAAAGTCCCTGAAAACTGACGACGAATTATTCTGAGGCCCGGTGTGATCAAAATCAAATTTTGATGTTTTGTTTGGGTACGTTCAGTAAACGTACGAGTGGGTTTTTATAAATTTTGAACTAGTGCACGAATTGAAATCTGAGGGCACCGTTGAACTCGCTGCGCCGATATTTTCTTAAGAAGACTATCACCTCGACTGCAGTGGGTCGAGATTAAAAGATATTTTTTGGGTTTTTAGAGAATGAATTAGATAAAAATTATATATGTGGCATAATTTTTATTGTTGGTTAAAACCGCTTCATGGAAGTTGGAGGTGACACCACCACACCTTAACCTCCCATGAGAGGTTATGGTGGTGGGTCCCACCCGAACTCAACCTCCCATGTGAGGATTAATTTGGTGGGGACCACCAAAGGTTATATCCTCTTGAACCCCCCATTAAGTGTGTAGAAACCTCTTCAGCTCCCCAATTAATGGTGCCACCACCCTTCACATTAATTGTTCCAACCAAGTGTTTAGGGATTCTTTTTGAATTTTTTTCCAATGAAATAATGGATAATATAACCTATTATTTGGCACGTCTTTTCAATTTGTTGTTTTGAGTGGAGGAATTATTGAGAGAAAGATCCCAACGAAGAATACTCCTCCCAACGAATAATGGCCATCAAAGAACAATGAACGCTTCATCTGCCGACGACAGACATCTTCTTCTTTGATCTACAACCGGAACAAGGGACGAAGCGCCATTCTTGAAGAACGCTGATGACGTCGTCCTAGACTTCTTCATCTTCTTTTCCAACGACAATGAATCTGAGGTAGGGGTGTGTTTTGATTTGAGAAACAATTATTCTTCCTTCCATAAATTTTTCTCTTGAATTATTTCTACCAAACTAACATAGAAGGAATGGGACAAAAAAAACATGACCTCATCCCTCCACTGTTCTTCTGAATGATTGGAGTATTCTTCACATTCATCATGGGTTATGAACAATGGATCGTCACGAGACCGTTGTATGATTCAATGATCCCAAATTGAAGACCCAAAATCACAATGACATAGAAAAGTTACGATGATTATAGTGGGTAATGGATCGAATCGGATCGCGAAGGACCGTTCCTCGACTGTTCATCGAGCGGGTGAATTAATTAGTGTTTTCAGAGCTGATCGGAGGCCCGAAAACACCAGAGATGACTACGAGACATCGGGGATACCTTTTTTCGGATTTTTCTTGACGAATGGACCGTCATAATAAAGAATGAACTTCATGGGAGGCGCACTGGATGGAGGCTCCGTTTCTGGAAAATTACAGAATACACGGCGTGTACTTCTGACGAACACACCGTGTAGTACATGCGTTCTGCGTCTTGAGTTTCAGACATTTGATAAGTAACACATGGCATGTTACCCCAGTCACAATGTGTGTATTCTCTATGTAGAATGGAAAATGTAGCTTCAAGATACATGGCATGTATTCTGGGAAATAGAAGGACACATGCAGAATTACACGGCCAAGACACACGGCATGTATTCTCTACCCAGAAAGGCAGAAGCGGCTTCGCGAGACTCAGAGTGTATCTCGGAGGTACACTGACACGGGGTGGAGTACACATGCATTTACTCCACCACACGGCCTTGCATGGATAGTAGCATGGGATACCCCATGTACTAGTTACATGGGTTGGCGAACACGGATTGAGGCCGTGTACGGACACATGGACAGCGCACACGGAGCTAACCCCAGTTGCATGGACACGACGTGTAACCATACCACGCGCTGTATAATTTCTTTCATACATGATTAGTCTTACGACATGAGATATTTCACACATGCAGTACCTGAGGCCTGAAGACACGACATGTAACCATACCACACACTATGTACATAGTTTTCAACATGAAAAGCCTTTTGACATGACCATTGTACATGGGCAGTACCCAAGGTCTGAAGACACGGCATGTGCCTTATTCAAACACGTTGTGTACTTTTTTTGGAAAATGTCTTGGTCATCTCGTCTTTGTGTCTTGGACACGTATTCCTTGGATTTTCCCCCTATGATGTAGTGGACCGTTGAGACACTTGGATTGAGGAGCAGATCCTCTCAGAATCAAGCATGATTTCTGCCGAACCCTGTGGCTGGTTGTGCACTGAAAACTGTTCCTAGTTCCTGTGTGGGTTCGGTATCATTGATGACTGTTCCTGGATCCTATGTGGGTTCTACAACACTGAAGATTTTTCCTGGATCTCATGAGGGTTTGACAGCTCCGACAACTATTCCTGGATCCTATGTGGGTCTGACAGCACTGACGACTATTACTGGATCCTATGTTGGTTCGACAGCTCCATTCACAATTCCTTGATCCTTTGTGGGTTCGACAGTTCTGAATTATGTTCCTGGATCCGGTATGGGTTCAACAGAATAGAGTATTCAGTGGCTACATCTGATCATCTCTATCTCTCTAAAAAAGTTGTATATACCTGTGTGAGCTGAGTAAATAACTTTGTGTTTTCCTCATGATTGAGATGGATTACAAGATAACTTACGTATATGTATGGGAATATACATAATTGGGGTTATCTATGGATTTCATACTTTTTGGTTTATCCTTGTTGGATTTTGTGAGACCATGAGGGTCACAGGGTCCCTAATGAGTATCGTTATACTCACCCCTGCACGGGCTATGCCCGAAAATCATTGTGTTGATTCAGAAAACAGACAGAGCTGACCGAGGATGAGTGTACGAAGACTAGACGGTACCCAGAGGTGGACCTCATGACGATTCAGTACCCGGAGGAGACTGACTGATGTGGATTGCTGAGGAGGCTATCTGTACTCACTGTTCAGGTATGATCAGTGGTGGATGATCCAAGAGCTGCTTTTCACCTTTCAGCTGTTTTTGTCCTTTTCAGTTGTACTTGTACTTTCAGTTGGGATTTTATTTCTAGCCCCTTTACTTTTCATCACTCTCTTGTTATATAGTTTTACATAGTTTTTTGTATCCAACTCTGTACTATGTTGTATGTTTTTTAGATATAAAGACAATGCCTTCCTATTTTAGGGATTTATGATTTGGGTGCTAGTCGTCATCCCCTAGCCTATAGAAGGTGGGCTTGGGGTTGTCATGGAATGGGACCTGGGGGATGGGTCTAGAAAAATTGGTATACGAGGGTCGACAAGAGTTGGTCCTTCATGGGTGGTCGATAACTCTGGTGCGCATTCATTGGCAGGACGGGAACCTCCAGGAGAGCACATGGGAGCATGAGGCTTAGATGCATGCTCAATACCCCGATTTGTTCTCATAGTTTCAGTTGTATCATAATGGTATGTAAAGCCTTGAAGTGGGGAGAATGTAATGACCCAGAATTTCCATTGAATTTTTTTTCATAAATACATGAGAATTTTACGAGTCTTTGAAAACTGAAGGCGAATGATTCTGAGGCCCGGTGTGCCCAAATTCAATTTCTAATGTTTTTTTAGGTATGTTCAGTAAACGTACGAGTGGGTTTTTATAAATATTTAACCGATGCTCAGAATATAAATCCAAGTGCACCATTGAACTCGTAGCACCAATATTTGCTTAAGAAGACTATCACCTCGATGGCAGTGGGTTGATATTAAAAGATAGTTTTTTGGTTTTTAGAGAATGAATTAAATAAAGATTAAGTATGTGGATTAATTTTGATTGTTGGTTAAAACCTACTCATGGGAGTTGGAGGTGGGACCACCACACCATAACCTCCCATGAGAGGTTTTGGTGGTGGGGCCCACCAGAAATCAACCTCCCATGCGAGGATTAATTTTGTGGGGACCACCCGATGTTATAACCTCTTGAACTACCCATTAATTGGGGAGAAACCTCTTCAGATCCCCACTTAATGGGCCACCACCCTTCACATTAATTTTGCCAACCAAATGATTAGGGATTCTTTTTGAATTTCATGCTAATGAAATAATAGATAATATAATCTATTATTTGGAATGGCTTTTCACTTTGGTGTTTTGAGAGGAGGAATTTTTGGGCGAAAAAACCCAACGAAGAACACTTCTCCCAACGAAGAATGACCATAGAAGAACGAATAATGCTTCATCCTATGACGACATACATCTTCTTTTTTGATCTCCAACCGAAACATGGGAGGAAGCGCCGTCCTTGAAGAAGGATGATGACGTCGTCCTCGACTTCTTCATATTCATTTCCAAGGACAATGAATCTGAGGTAGGGGTGTGTTTTGATTTCTGCAAAGTTGATTCTTCCTTCCATAATTGTTCCTATTGAACACTTACTACCAAAATAACATGGACGGATCGGGCCAAATGACCACGACCCGATCCCTCCACTATTCTTGCAAATGTTTGGTGAGTTCTTCACGTACTTCAGGGGTTCAGAACAAAGGATCATTGTGTTACCTTTGTATAACACAATGATCCCAAATTGAAAACCCAAAAAAGAATGACCTAGTAGAGGTGAGACGATTATATTGGGAAACTCATCGAACCGGATCAGGAAGGACTGTTCCATAACCATTTTCGAGCAGGTGAATCAAGTCATGTTTTCGGAGCCGACCAGAGGCCCGAAAACACCGGAGATGACTATGGGACATCATGGAAACCTTGTGTCTGATGTTTCATGATGAAAACACCGTCAGAATGATGAACGAACTTCACAAGAGGCGCACTGGCTGGAGGAACCATTTCTGGAAAATTCCAGAATATATGGTGTGTACTTCTGACGAACACTCCATGTAGTATGTGCGTTCTGCGGCTTGAGTTTCAGATGTTGGACATGTAACACATGGCGTGTGACCCCATTCACATGGAGTGTATTCTCTATATAGAATGGAAGAATTTAATTCACAAGAAATGGTGTGTATTCTAGGAAATACATAGAGACGGGAAGAATTACATGTCCAAAAAGCATAGTGTATATTCTCTACGCAGAATGGCAAAAGCGGCTTCGCGAGACTCGGCTTGTATCTCAGGGGTACACAGACCCGGGGTGGAGTACACAAGCATGTACTCCACCACATGGCATGACATGTCTAGTAGCACGGGCAACCCCATGTACCAGTTACACAGGTTGGTGAACATGGGTTGAGGCCGTGTGTGGGAACGTGGCCAGCGTACACGGAGCCGAGCCGAGTTGCATGGACATGGAATGTAACCATACCACTCGCCAGGTACATTCTTTCCTACACGATCAGTATTATGACATGGTTCGTTGCACATGTGCAGTACCTGGGGTCTGAACACATGGAGTGTAACCATACCACACATCATGTACTTACTTTTCAACATGACCATCCTTTTGACACTGACATTGTACATGGGCAGTACTCGAGGTCTGATGACACGGCGTGTGCCTTATTCTAATAGGTCGTGTACTTTTTGGAAAATGTCGTGGTCATCTTGTCTTTGTGTCTTGGACACATATTTCTTGGATTTTCACTCTATGATGTGGAAGAACATTGAGACACTTTGATTTTGGATCAGATCCTCCTGGAATCAAGCATTCTTTGTGCGGAACCCTGTGGATGGCTGTGTACTGATGACTGTTCCTTGATCCTGTGTGTGTTCAACTGCATTGAAGACTGTTCTTGGATCTTATGTGGGTTTGACAACATTGAGGGCTATTCCTAGATCCCATGAGGGTTTGAAATCTCTGACTGTTGTTCCTGGATCCTATGTGGGTCTGACAACACTGACGACTGTTCTTTGATCATGTGTGGGTTGGACAGCTCCATTTACTAATCCAGGATCCTGTATTGGTTCGACAATTCTGAATTCTGTTCCTGGATCCTATGTGGGTTTGACAGAATAGATGATTCAGTGGATACATCTTATCATCTCTATCTCTATACAATAGTTTTATACCTGTGTGAGTTGAGTCAGTAACTTTTTGTTTTCTTCATGATTGAGATATATTACTAGATAACTTCGGTTTATGTATGGGTATATACCTAAGTGGGGTTATCAATTGATTTCATACTTTGTGGTTTATCCTAGTAGGATTTTGTGAGACCATGAGGGTCTAGGGGTCCCTATTGAGTATCTTTATACTCACCCCTGCACGGGCTATGCATGAAACTCGTTGTGTTGGATGCAGGTGACAGACAACGCTGACTGAGGCTGAGTGTACGAGGAATGGAGGGTACCCAGAGGTGGACCTCACGACGAGTCGGTACTCGGACGAGTCTAACAAATGTGGAGTGCTAGGGAGGCTTTATGTACCTTCCCTTGAGGTAAGATCTAAGGTAGATGATCCTAGTGATTCTTTTCAACTTTCAGCTATTTTTTTATTTTTCAATTTTACTTTTACTTTCAGTTGGGTTTGTATTTCTGGCCCCATTAATTTTCATCACTCTCTTGTTATACAGTTTTACATAGTTTTTTGTATCTAGATGTGTACTCTGTTTTGTGTGTTTTTTTATAAATGTAATTCCTTCCTAGTTTAGGGATTTACGCCTTTGGTGCAAGTCGCCAACCCCTGGCCTATGGAAGTCGGGCTTGGGGTAGTCACGGCATGGGACCCGGGGGATGGGTCGTGACAAATTTATTGTATCCAGAATAGTGGTAAATATTTGGAATTCAATTATCCTCTAACAATTATTAAAAAAATCATCTATATTTGGTAGATAATTATTATACATGATCATGATCTCTTTAATTTACTAAGAACCAATTATGAACTTCATTGGTCCATATTTATTTATAAAACATTAACTTTTACACCCCATGGTGAAACCCTAGGCCAATGAATCCCATTTATAGATTCTAATAGCGTTTCTTCTTCAATTAATGTTACTGAATTCGTTCAATTCAATTTGGAGTCATTATAATAGGTGTAACACATGATATGACTTCTATAAAAAACTAAACATCAAGATTCAAATTTAGTCTAGAATGTTCTCTTTGAAATACATCCTGAAAGTTCCATCCAATTAGCATATCACCAATTTTGGTTTTCTTCCAAACCATATATGAAAATTACTACTTAGGAATAGGAATAAAGACTCAAATAATGGATGTAATTTTTATTGTAATTCAATATTTATCATTGTACCAATAAATTATCATAGTTTCTTTCAGAATATGAAATATGTAATTTCTACCTAGGATATTGATTTCATCACTATATAATGAGATCCAATCCCTTAAAAAATTAACTTAAAATTGAACTGGTGTGATGGTAATGTGTTTTTTAAAATGTACTTTCACAAAAACATATATCACAGAAGAATCATAGACTATATATTTTACCATCACACCATTTTATATTATTCCAAGTTAATTTAACATCTATTCATGAGGAGGTAATGTGGTAGCAATATAAAATTTATCATATACTAATGAGTGGGTATAAAAATAATCAATTAATACATTAGTAGTTTTAGATTGGATGGTAATGTATATTTCACTGAATCATTATCATAACCCACATCAGCAATAGTGATCATATGAGGTATCCCATTGTATCTGGGATTAAGAGGTTAATAATATTAATCATTATCAATAACTTCCCCATTCAATAAATATTTCTAATAATTCCGATATCCCATAAACATAAAACACTAGAGCATGGGAGGTTTATTTTATTGATCTTTCTCTACATTCAATACATTAGATAACCTCCCCCAATAACATCGAAATTTGATTTCCCGATGTCCTTTCATTACAAAATTAATGAATTTTCTATCCCCTAATGAAAATTATCTGTATGTTTGGGTCCACATTTTTTTTCATTAAATGGTTACTCATTTCATTCCCACCATTGTTTTTATTATTTTAATTTCCATTGAATTCAATATTTTCATTCTTATCAAAACCATAAGATTGATAGATGACTATAAATACCATTATATCATAAGGAAACATAGAATTATTTCATCATATATATTGATGTATGTAATAGATAACACCTTTTAGATACTTGGTTTTAATGTAATAAGCAAATAATAGATATTTATTTTTTGGTGGATGATAAAAATAGGTTTATACCTTTTAATTATTCTAAAAATAAGATCATAGTTACTAATTGATTCCCCCTCCTTTCTCTTTCGCTCAAGAATTTCATTCATCATCCACAAATGAAAAATAAAATGAAATTAATAATTTAAAAATAACCTCATAAACTCTTCTTACTTAATAGAATATATTTTTTCTTGTACATAATGATCTTGATAATATTCAATCACTGATTTTCTTCACATTTCAAATGATAATGAAAAAAAATAAAAATTTCATAATCCATTAATTAAATAACCAAATATATTATTTAAGTTGTAATTATACATTTTTCATTAATATATGGGCCATCATACCCATTATAATAGGTTAGATACATCCTCATGATTGAACCAACAATAGTTTTTAAACTCTTTTGAATATTTATAAACATATAATGATTTATATCTTGAGAATATTACAAATGAATAGAAAAAAACTCAATACAGATTTTATAACGATTTTTTGTTCTTGAGGGAGATCATTGAATTATCCATTTCGTTTATTAAAAATATTATTCATTCAGATTCCATCTGTCGACTAAAATCAAAATCCATTCTGTAAGAAATAGTAATCATATTAAGGAGTAATATAACAATAAAGAATCATTCATAGGATATCTAAATATGGATACATTATTTTCAATCATTAACAACATAGTATTTAACAATGATATCCATGATCATAATAAATTAAAATTAATCATGATGATTCATAAAGAAAATTAGAATGAACCCATTCATATCACGAGGTTGTGTCTCACCATGTGTTTAGTCATAAGCATACTCATCATGAAATAGTTATGATTAAGTTAATACATAATCCTCCCATTTAAAATTCCATACCAATAGGAGGAAGGTGAGATGAAATTATATATTTTTTGTATGTATTTATTTAATATTTATTCATTAATTATTCTATAATATATTTTATTTTGGATTGTTTTTGTGGTAACTAGTAGTTCTGGACCTAAAGGAATAAATTTTGACAAAGGTATAGAAGTATCCTTTACATGTCATGTATCACATACATGATGTGGAAAATGCATTCACAACATGCCTGCAAGATTTCATACCACCCCATTAATACCCTTCATGATTAGAGACAATACATATCTTGTTAAAACATTTAATGATTTTGATGTTTAAAAAATCCAAATCCTACTGATAGGGAATTTCATAAATTGAGTGCAAGGATTACATGTTGTGAATGTTTTTAGGCCTCAATTGGTGAAATTTATGGGAAATAGGATCTCAGTTACATGAAATGAATCCAACATACATAATGTCAAGATGATGGGACTCAAGTCATTTAAACACATACATTATGTTCCTGACATTAATTCCATGTAATCCATTGGAATATTTATATATAATTTTCTCTGTGAGCAGTAGGGATATTCATAACATTATTTATTCTATCATTTTCTTCTTCCATTCTATCATGTTTTCATTTCATATTGTTAAAAACTAGATTCCTTTTATTGATTTTAATTTTTTATTGACTCTTGGAGATTTGTTATTCATTCTACAAAATTAATTCATCAGTTGTAGTCCCTATTCATTTTCAGATAACGGTTTCTATCACTGTCTACCAGTCATTGTCAATGGTTACCACATTATTGACATGATCTTCATCGACTGCATGTTTGTGACTTTTTATTAATTTTTTAGATTCAAAATTTATCATTATTAATTTTTTCATCATACAAAGAAATATTATGATTATATTTTGGTTTTTTCCTATTATATTAAATTAATTATATCTGTTTTATATCTTATATGATCTCAATTAGATTATATTTATGAATACGCATAATGTGATTAACATTTCATTGCTCTCGATCTTCGTCACCATGAACAACTAATCCACCTATTGGTATATTAGAGAGTAGAAGTGTAAGAAAACCTAATTAATCATTAATTTGAATCTTGCAATATCTACATATAGTAATTAGGTAAATAATAATGGTTCAACACATTATTTCACAATACCATAACTATAGGAATTAATATTGAGTGAACTTAACCTAATTGGAGTTGATTTGAAATATTACCATTATCCATTGATTCATTCTCCATATAAGCTATGTGTAATGAACATAGTGTTTCAGATGTACCCAGACCACATGATATCTACCACATAGCTAGATCGAATTGGTTTGACCAAAACCAATTGGTAACTTTTTTATTACATCACTACCTATTCCATAGTACCATTCATATTTAAATTTTAGACTATATTTTTTTCAATATCCATAAAATTTACCAAGATCCATTCATTAAATATGAAAATAAAGATCCAATATCCATAGCATTAGTTAAACCCAATCCTGAAAAGTTAATGTGAGGAATCCTTCAAAATGTTTTATTTACCCTCAATCCATTTTTTTAAGAAGCCACTTTTTGGAAAAGTGGGAACCATACAAAAACTTCCATGAGTACCTGAACATCCCACTTAGATGACCACAACAACGTACAAAATACCAAATTCAAAATCCACACCAGCCAAACCCTACCACCACTACAGCGATCCAACAATCCACAAAATTAAAAATTCAAAATCCAGGCATCACGATCCATCAAAAAAATCAAGTCATGTCATCACAAGTCACCTTGAGTATCACACCATTCCTCGAGTCACACACCGAACGTGACAACTACCCAGTCCGTGTTAAACTAGATCTCCGGTGAGCTCTATCGGCTTCCGCCGTCGCCATCGAAGAAACATTCATTTACTTATACGATAAACATGTTTTATTTTATTAGTCGTTTACCTACCAGTATTCTTCATGGGATCGGCAGTGCAATGCCACATTATTACACCATTGATGTATGTGTATTTTGGGACAATAAATTCTAATAGGATATTCAACCATGTGAATTCAATAAAATGTGCAGTTATGTAAATAATTTTCTCGATATCTAGAGATTTCTATTTCCAAGCCACAGTGACCATCAAATTGTACCATAGGTTACCTTTATCCCTCCACTTTCTTATATAATTCATCTTTTCATTTTAATTCTACAACCACACACACACACACACACACACACACACACATATATATATATATATATATATATCATGTAATGTCTATTTTATGTGTAACGAATTATTGATTATCCTAAGAAGCATGTACACAAAATAAGAAATACTATTCACTCTTGAGATCAATAGAACCTTCATTGCTTACATACAATTCAAAATGGGTGATTATAAAAATCTGGTGTCACCACCACGACAGGTTGACCATAATGCACCAACTTCGAATCATGGTGAGAAAACAGTGCTACATGTTATCTCCATTTTAAACTATGACTTACTATCCATTATGTGTGTATCACTAAATATTGTGCATTCGAAAATTCCAGAATAAACATTTTAAATTAATTGGGGAATCATTCACATGATCCAAAATATGGGACAGTTCAGTGGGATTCAATGTGAACACCACCACAAGAATAATTTAAACTTTATTTATGTTTATGAAATCTTTCAAAATCATGTCATATTATTAAACACCACCCTATAATGATTATTATATTTATTCTTTCATGAGTGATCCTAGTACTCGATAGAGAGTCAATATCCTAAGTCAGTCATGAATTCTGAAAAACATATAATGATATTTCCAGACAATACTTCCCAATATTCTGTATCTTGTTACTCGAGAAGGAAATTCAGAACATCACCTATGAGGATGGATAATCATCATGGGATGTCTTAGAAATATTCAATGATATGACCCAAATATTAACACATCATAGACTAGATGTGTTCCATTAATTGACAATGTTTTATCAATGAATTCATCATACTTCACAAACAATAGTCGGTGGAATTTCTGATGGAATACTCATTACTAGGATACCAAAAGTATTCATATGAATTCTAGATGGCGTATATCATAATTCTATAATATTTACAATTGATTGAGAACCTCCCTGATGTGGAATTCATTACTTATAAGAGACTACATTCCTTTCTCTCATGTTGTTGTTTTACTAAGAAGATGTCATAATTTCAAATACCTTCTTCACCACCACCCCTTTCTAATACTGTTATGGAAATAAAATATTTTTATATGTGAGGAGGATTTAATTCATACTAAGACAATTTTATGGGCATAAAAGATCCCCAAACTCCAAATTGTAATAATATAAATTAAAATCAACAAGGAAAACATTACCATAATCCCTAGTAGTACCAAAAACAAAAAAACTACTAGAAGAGGCATGATCAGTAATAAAATCAAGGATTTCTTCAACAGAGGAGTATACAGGTACCATAAAAAAACCAAGGGACATAAGGATACCCACTGCAAGGTCTAACACCTCAACCTCAATTGAAATTTCAACAACATTTTCCTAGAGCTCTATGGTATCAAACTAAAAAATAGAAGTTGTATCAACATGCATGACCTATACCTCTACCTCAAGACCCACCAATCTAAAATAATATAGAAAAACTACTCACAGCCTTTGTAAAGAAAGATAACCAATGGATGAAAACCCAATTAACATAGTTGAATAACAATAAGGATTAATTATGAAACCTGGAGCAATAAATTGAGATAAATTTACAATATCTTATATGATCAGTTATTAGGTACGCTTCTTGGTAATACAAATGCTCATCATATATAAGAGGCTAAAGATATAATAGTTAAAAGGGTAAATGTTCCATATTGTTAGTAACTGTTCTAATGTGTGAAATCCAATAGAAATATTCATTTAAATCTGGTTAATGGGAAACTAAAAAAATAGAACCATCTAATGAAACATTATTCTACGAATAACCTAAAAAGTGGGATGAATAATTGACACCACTATTAAATAATAAATATCTCCCCTTTCCAGAATTCATTAACCAATGAAAAGCGTGGGAATTTAAAAAATTTATTGATTTGGTGAAATAATTTCATATGAATTCCACTTTATATAATTAATTTAATATGTACCTTACTATTCATGATTAATTAATGTCATTCTCACAAGTAAAAAAAATTGAGGACATAGTAATCATAACTCTGAATAAATAGTTTTCTATAGTTATCCAATGAAATTGAATCAAAATATGAAGGATTTCATATGTTTTTCAATTCGCGTGACTACTGAGACATCAAATCTTAAGAAACATTTTTCATTCTATGTTAAAGAATATTTATAATTCCCAAGAGTCTATATAATAATTTGGGGCTTAGATAACTAAAACAGACAATGATAGAACTCCAACTCACCAACTGTTCTACAATTAATGCTTGAAGATTTTATTATGATCGCAAAGTAAATATTGAAAAAAAGTCATATTCCCCACTGAATTTCTTGTTTTGGAAGATGAAGAGGATGTTGAAACCCCCTCATTATAGAAAGATCATTTCTCACCACTATAAAGGTGATGGTTTATCTTAACATAGGGAGATATATTTTTATTATTCCTAAATAGTAGGTTGTATTTAATGTGCAATGTTACATTATAAAAAGAAACGTGTTGAATTTTCTTCAATACATTTATCAAGCTAAGGAAAACATTGATAATGTAGAATGTTAAGATGAAAATAAGTTACCACCTCATACTAATAAGGGACAAAGTGCTCACCATGATACATATTTCACTGCACCTCTATCGTGACAGGTCATCGCAACTTACATCGCCGCTTTTTCAGGAACCATTTTACAACTTAAATAATTTAAAAAATAATTTATTATTCATAAGAAAATATCTAGCACTGGAAAATAAATAAATCAATGTATTTGAGGAAACCCATTGATGATTTAAATAGGCTTGTATAGGGTTGATTAGATTTTTTGAAGGTTTTGAGATTTTTGGGAATTATACTGATACAAATTGATGTAAAAAAGAACAAAATGATATTGTACACACCTTTTAATAGAATTATGACACACAAAAGTCAAACGTCTAACATTTTTTTTCAAATTTATGATTCTTTAGTATTTTATTTAATTAAAAATGTGTAATTTAAATAAAACTAAAAAAAATGAATCTAGGTTCCACGATGAACTGCCCCATATTTTTTGACCACCCACTTACATGAAATACAACCCCCCATTTCCTTGAGTTCCCTCCCTAACAAACACACCACTCTCCCTCCTAGTCCCTCAATCACACACCCCTACCTACCGTCTACCACCTCTCCTCCGCACATACTCCTCTGCATTATCTCTATACATCATGGAATGTAATATGACCTTGGTAACCCCACCTCTTGATTGTGTTCCCAATCGCGAGGATAGAACTATTCAAACCATTTGGTGAAGGCTCATACATCCTCCACCACCCAATGATCCATCTTCACCATCTTCTGATTCCCGCACTGTAACATCTACCACTTTGGGTTACACTATGTAATCCTATAAATAATAATAGGCCTATTCCCACAATCTCCTTCTCCCAATCTTGCATTTTCGTACCTCGCACATCAGATCTTCCTAGTCCTTCTCCAGTGAATACTAATAAAGATTCCCAACACATTAGATCTCACCTTCCTGGAACACATTCCCATCCACCATGTGTTTCTTCACCTCAAGAAATACCTAAACATGACTTCTATAAACATGTATGATTGGAGATATATGTGGTTCTATTCCTTGAGTTCCTTTCCACCATAGATATGAGAATAGACATCGTTCTCCTTCGACATGGAGGATGACCATGGGAGCTCTGCCTAATAGATTTTGTAGTTAGCCTGGGAATTTACCCTTCCAAATTATTCGTAGTCCTCATCATTCTTACCATGTAGCTAGACCATAACAAGGACGAGTTTGGAATAATTTATCCTAGTTTCTCTATAGATCTCTATAGTGAGTATCCCCCCTACAAAATGTAATGAAAAATTCATCGAGTTGTATCCCATTATATCATACATATGGCCCTCTACAATGATTCTCTATTACATGGTGTTGGAAATGTTGTGGTCAGAAAAATCAAGGTACTTATTCTCCCTTCATCCTTGTGAAGCCCCAACATCATTATGGATAGACTGTTTGTCATGTTCTATTGGAAATTGGTGAATGTGAATCATGAAACATTGTTGGGTGGATCGTTCATCTCCTATATGGCTATGAATCAAGGCCCATTTGACATACCACATATCCCACACATCCCTTGGACCTTTGGAGTGGATCACTCTTCTTCTCCATCAAAATACGTGGATACTAAAAGGGGATTGTTATGTTTACTATTGGCAGCAAGAATACATAGAGTACGCTGATGACGCCACCACATTGCATGATGTTGATTCTCTAGTAGTCCCAGTAACCACACAATATGATCACTCTTTCATCCCATCCTCTAGCACCAGATATATCATCATTAACATTCCAACCACCACCACTCCCACACACAATACCACAAACATGACTACCCCGACCACAATCCATACCACCGTATCACATACCCAATCAATCCATTTATACTTATTTCTTTCCCATAAGTATATTATGGAAACCTCTGCCAGATTTTTCACCACATGGTCATCCCAACCATTTCCCATCTATTATTATATATCTCGACCTCCACACAAGCTTCAAGAGAGGTACACACTACAAAATTTTCTTCACCGACCTCTACCGGCACCTTATCTACATCAATCCCTCCCACCTTTACCATGCTGGTAAACCTACCCTCAGAGCTGACAACACAATCATCATAGTTGAAGTATTTTTCAGGGAAAGACATATGTGGTATGGGCCCATTCCCCCATCATCCACTAAGGCACCATTCATCGACACTACTTCCAGATCTATGAATAAAACTAAGACCAGTTCGTCTTATATACCTTTAGCTGATATTAATATAAGCCCTAATATACCCATTGCAACAATTTATCCTCCAACCCCTTCCTCTATTATAGTTATCAATAAAGTGAACAAGATTTAGATACCCACTATCAAGGAGGGGACTCTAGATTAGATGCTTGAATATTTTTCTTATTCATAGTATATCTCAGTACATTCCCCCATTATTTATTCTGTATGGTTGAAATTTTTTGTATTCCATTTATTCTATTCCACACGACACAACAATTCACTATATATATATATACATGGGATATCAATTTTTTTCACTATTTCATTGATTATTTTTCAATCCATTAATTTATTAATTTATCCAATTCCAATTAATATACCTCTTAAATGGTCATCGATGAACATGTTATGCCACCATCATCTATCATTATTTAGGTGACTCGGGATTTGGCTAACATTTAGCTCTATCATGAGGACCATTCACTTGTGATCTATGCACTATAGAGGTACGCACAACAATAGGCAGGGATTCTTTTTTGACTACATGATATACATGATCAGTACATTCTAGAAGTGGTGAACCCCACACAGAATCCATGGGATCTTGATGACACAACCTCCAGATCATGTAGGAGGCAGTGGAATTCTGAGCATATGGGTGACACTTCTTGTTCTATTTGAACATTCATCCAGATAATGATTCCATTATCAAAGATTAATATTTAAGAAACCCATATTTTAATTTTTTTCCCTTTATTTTCATTCCTATACATAGGGTATTTGATTTTATAATTCATTTGTGTCTATTTGTTACTTGAACAACATTATCCCCTCATATCATCATGTATCAGAGCTACAAATTGTTACTATTTATTGTGTGATCCCACCCACATCACTAATTTAATTTTTTAAACCAAGTGGAATAATATTTATCTATTAATAGTCTTTTCTATCTACTAAATTATAATGGTTTCCTAAATTCAAATTAGTATCTATCATTTCTTCCTAAAAAATAACACTCATTTTAGGGAACTCTCGATTATATAAAATTTTATTTCAAATTGATATTTCATTTTTTCATTGCTATATATATGTTATCTATCCCATGATTCTTTCTAGGACTATTAATACACTGTATCAGTTTAATTATGGTGGAGTATTTCCTCAGTGTATTTTTCGTTACATTTGGATTATTGATTGATTGCATTTATCTAAAAGAAAATCTTCATTAAAATATATCCATAAAACCTAAAAATTCATTTAGAACAATTAAATACCACATATATTTATATTGTAAAGTGTTTAAATCCATGTTTAACTCATCTTATTGTTTTTAGAATGATTGATTAATTAAGTAATATAATTAAAATTTTCAAGAATATAAAAAAATGATTTTTATTGAATAATTACATAGATTTATACCTCATGTGATTGTCCGTTGTTTTTGAATACTCCCATTCATGATATGATTCTAGAAAAAATACCTAATAATAAATTTTAGACTTATTTCTTATGAGACTCATGTGGTATTTAAAACTATAAGAACATGAATTGTGATCTTATTGAGTCTATAGATGTAGAAATAAGATTATTATATAATTGAGGAATCATTATTTTGAGCCACTATTTCATGACACCTGCATATCATCTTTTATTCATTAGTCTATACATTACATGAATTAAATTCTTAGGATGGTAACATTTTAATATAGTTATCCCTTGTTACCCTTATATTTTTATTATACATGATTAACTGATGAAAATATAGAGGGTATTTTTCACTACAGAAGGAAAAATTATGTACATTCAGAGGATTTGAAATTTTTCATTTCCAAAAAATAATATGATGTGATCCATTTTTAATATTTCAATTCTTCACCTACCTTATACATATTGAGAATATATTTATTAAAAATGGAACATAGTGAAAAATATTTTGTGTTGTATTTTAGGAAGGTAAAAAATCACCATTTCCAAAATGATCAATAATTTGAACAATAATATGTGGATAATGGATAGATGTGATATCTGGCTTAAAAATGGATTTAAAAAATTAATAAATAATAAATTTAATGGAACAAGGTAATCTTTTGAGTCATTCCTGATATACTCATGGATTTACTTGAGTCGGTCGAAGCGATAACACATTTCGATCTCGAATGAACCACATCATTACATTTTTTATTTTTATCATGCATTAGAATTTAAATATTTCCATTCGCAAGAGATTAAATATCACTTTCTACCTACCAAAATATATCCTCAGAGTCATTTTAACCCTTTTTTCTGAAGTCCACGTGATTGATTTGGTATATTTATTTAAAAAGTAGAGTTGATAGTTCTAATACAAGACTATGGTTAGGAACATGTATACATGGTATGAAAATAATTCGTGTCAATGTTTTTGTAACACCCCAATATTTTATCGCATGTCCCTCTCTAAATTCATTATTTTAAAAAAATATGTTTCACACAACTCAAAGCTTAAAAGAACAATAATTAATTATTATAGCATTTATTTTAAATTAGAATGAATTAATAGTATTATCCACACTACGATATATATATATATATATATTATATGTTCAATATAATTTCTTGCATTAATATTATGGGTTTTCATGGCATGATATAAAAAACCCACTTTTATACATAAAAATCTATAGTTTTTTATAGAGGCATTTTTAGCATGTTTTGGGGGTGCAATTATTTTAAATATATTTTCTGAGACTTTTATAATGCACCTATAACAAAATAAATTTATTATTTGAAAGGGTAATATCAAAATGTGATGTTTTTTTAATTTTGTGTTTTTTATAAGTTTCATGTTTTAATGAATAGTGATAAAATATTACATTTTAACGGGATATTTAATTTCCATCTAAATATTTAATAATTAAAAATTATAATTTTCATTAGTTTTATTATATAATTAGACAAATTTTCTCTATTTTAATTAAATTTATGTCATTGATATAAAGTTCACATGGAATTTGGATATAAAAACATTCCAATATTTTTCATGTTATCACTTTAGAAACCCATTTTCTCATTCCCTCAAAGAGATTAATATTAAAATAATTTTATCAAAATACATGTTTTTAATTTTAAAAAAATGGATTCCAAATTTAGAATCAAAATTTTATAATTTAGTGAATATGTCCCTTCTATTTTGGGATAATACAAATATTGATTTTAGTATTTTTTGATATCATTCTTAAGGGTAAATCAGGTAATTAAGTGTAAGAAAATAATATAGATAATAGAAAATGACGATAAAACGTGACCATTTATATTTAATTAATTTTTATTTACCAATATCATCATTGAGCGGATTTTATATCGTCTTGTAGCAACAATGATGACGTTAATCCCTTTATAGTATTTTCTTCTTGGGAATGTCAAATATATCTTACTCAATCTTCTAATAAGTATTATATTTTCAATATTGGGTTATTCAGAATATTTTATTGACTATAAATATAAATTTTCAATATAATATTTTACCTTTCTCATTGTGATTAATATTTATTTTTTATAAAAAATATATTTACCTTAATGGACTATACAATAATAAAGCAATAATTAATCACTTAATAGATAAATCAAAAATATGATATTAAATATATTTAGAAATATATAATTTGAGATAATTAATTTTTTCAAAGAAATATCTATATGAATTAAACATTGTAGAGATGTATTAAAATTGTTTTATGTAAATACTATTTATTTCAATTTTATTAGAAGTCAGATAATGAACCATTTCAAAATTGACATTTATATAATATTAAAATAAATAATATTTTATTAAATGTTACCAACTTAATAAAAATATAAAAATAAATCAAATTTTTGGGATAATGGTTGAAAATTTCACCCTTGGATCCTTTATTGTTTGTTTGACCTTTTATAGTAACTATTTTAACCTTCAATGCATAAAAACACAGGCTATCATGGTATGAGATAATGGTTTTAAATAACTATTAAAACGAAATGAAAAGGGTAATAATGTGACCTAGTGATATCTAAAAATTATCAAATTAAAGGAGTTAGATCCATCATCCTATTATATTTTAAATAAATCACTTATTATATTTTTAATAATAAAAATTAATTTATATTATTTTAATATTTTGCGATTTTCCAACGGTTCCCATCACCCCAGTTATAAAGGGAACCTCCTCCCATAATTATTCACACAACCTTCAGCCTTCTAGATCGACCAACCGCTGAAAATTTCTATTATCAATATCCTTATTTATTTTATACAAACTCGTTTCCATCCAAAATACCTACCCATGATTAATTAACATGGGATTAAAGAATGTATTCCGAAGAAGAGGTAATCCACTTTATCTGTAATCGCAAGGTAATTTCATCTTCTACTTCCATATAATTTGACTTTTCATTAAAAAATTAATAAATATATTATCATATATATGATGCGATATTATTCTTGTTATGACCCATCCCCCGGGGCTTATTATGTGATAACCCCAATCCCGCCTTCCATAGGCCAGAGGTTGGCGACTACCACCAGAAAGGTGTATCCCTAAAACATGATGGAAATGCCTTTGAACCTAAAAACACACATACCAAGAACACTACAAGATACAAAACACACAGTAAACATGTCATAGAAAACTATATATTGAATTTAAAGGTGCAGAAATACAAGCCCCACTAAAATATACAATGAAAATGGAAAATAGATCATGAGATCGTCCACCAAGAATAATAACTGAAGGGTAGGAATATCTTGTCTCCACAGCTCTCCATGTCAACCTGTCACCTCCGTGTACTGCCTGGTCCTGGCTCCTGAAGTCTCAGCAAAGCTGTTTTTCTTCTGCATAAGACACAACACGGTGTGGGTAAAGCCCATGTAGGTATGAGTATAAAAATACCCAGTAGGGACCCCAAGACCCCCGAAGGTCTCTCAATATTTTTCAATGGAAAACCACAAAGCATGGTCTCGATTACAAATAAAAAAAAATACTCATCTCAAAAAAGGTATACAACTCAGAGTTCAGGAATAAATATGATTAGACATAATCTATATCATTTTATTCCACTAGGATGTTCCAAAACAGAACCACGAAGGATTTGTACCATTTTCAATCTACATAGGGTCATCTATCACAAATCCACGATGTGATGTTATAAGTCTGGTCCCCATCGGGTTGTGCAATGCATATCCATAGAGGGTTTCTATTATGTTGATCCACAGAGGGTCTCTATAATGATGATCTACACCAGGTAATGATAATGTTGATCCGTATAGGGACTCTATAATTTTGATCCACATTGGGTCTCTATAATGTTGATCCACATAGGGTAGCTATAATGCTTATTTGCACAGGGTTTCTCTCGCTACTACAAAAATATGCAAGGGAATCACTAACCTTTATCAGCGCTAAAAAAAGCACAGATAAAGGGGGGCCTTTATCAGTGCAAAAAAACCACTGATAAAGGCCCCTCTTTATAAGATCTTTTTTAGCGCTGATAAAGGGGACCCAGTTATTAGTGCTAATAAATTTTCCGTTTCCAAAACAAATTATGAAAAATAAAATATTGTTATATAATTATATTTATTTTTATATAAATATAATATATATTTTTAAATTTGTTTTATATTAGTATAAATAGACCATTACATTTAATATATAATAAATTTTGTGAAAATTGATTTAAAATATTTTTAAATATATTATTAATTAATAATTTTAGAATAATTATCTATTAAAACTAATTTAATAACAATTTGAATACAAAAAAAATCAGAAAAAAATAAAAGATCTAAAATAAGACGAAAATGTAACACAAAATTCAAACGGCCATAACTTTGGATTTGTGTGTCTGTTTGAACTCTACAGCATATCAAATTGAAGCCTGTAACATTCTATACGTGCCTATGACCTAGGAAAATCTTAGATCACATTCTAAAAGGCCAAAAAATTCCCAAATGTCTTCCAAAACTATGTTTTTAGTCGATATACCCCAATTTTCTAACATTCAAACTAGCATAACTTCTGATCCAGATGTCCGTTAGGCCTGTACAACATATCATATCAAAGATTGTTTCATTTTCTCTTATTTTACTTATGTGAAGTTGAAATGGGCTTCTGGATTATAAGGTATGGTCATTTTAACATTCTATGGCTTTTCAAATACACATATATATGTATTTATTCTTAAATATATATGTGTATGTGTGTGTGTGATGTATATATGTATGTATTTATATATTTATTTATTCACAAACACACATAATACATATTTTATAAATTTATTTAAAACAAATATTATAAATATATATTAACATTCAAATAAATATACGGATAAAAAATTATAACTACAAATATATATATAAATAAATAAAAAAATATATTAATATAAGAATGAATATATATATACAAATATATGAATAAATATATTTGTATTCATATACCTAAATATATTTATATTAATATGAATCTATATTAATATACGAATAAATATAACTCTATATATATATATATTAATATAGGAAATATATATATATATATTTATATGAATAAATATATATGTATTAATATACGAATAAATATAACTCTCTATATATATATTAATATATATTAATCTAGGAAATATATATATATATATGAATAAATATATGTGTATTAATATAAATAAATATATTTATATTAATATGAATCTATATTAATATAAAAATAAATATTACTATATATAAATATAAATAAATAGATATATCATTAAATATAGAAAAACAATTAATGGATTAGTGATAAAGGTGCAGTCGCGAAAGGGTGGAGGTCACGAGTTCGAGTTCGAGTGGATGTAAGGAGGTGCACGCGTGTGGGGATGAGCGAGAATGGCAGCGTACATGAGAGTGTGAGGGGGGGGGGGGGGGAGGTCCACCTATCACTGATAAATGGGGGTTCAAGCACTCTTAAAATCTCCCCCACATTATTTTTTTTAATTTCTATTTACTTTTATCAGCTCTTATTAATAGCGTTTATGAAAGGATCCATTATCGGACCTTTTCTTTTCACGGATTAAAGGGACACCCCTTTATCTTCACCTTGATTAACAGACCTTTTTTTAGCACTTTTCATGCACTTTTCTGGCATTGATAAAGGCCATATTTTTAGTAGTGTGTAAAATTGTCAACCAGTCACATGATTCCCTACACCTGGTGCCCATGAGTTTTGTAGTATCTTCTCCTTATGATATCAGTCATTCCTTGAATACCACATCATTAAAAAAAGTAGTTACCCAATGTACCTCCAAGTCATAAGTGCCCCAACGCGACAGAAGACATGTCAATATGATGTCTGATCTATTAGTATTAGGCTATATAGTACCGAGGGCCCGGTTGTATTCGGGTTCGATCCAAACCAGCCATACTCTAACATCCTCCTAAACATAGGTGGAGTATCATCAAAGGACCATCTCGTTCAATGGACTACAGCGCCATAGGCAGTTCTTCAAATGGACGTCTGTTTTGTGAGATATAGCCTTTTATGTGTATCTAGGCCGAAAGGGTCTGGGTCCAGTCCTACCCAGTCTGACTGACCCAAAAATCAAACCTAGGATGACCCTACCCAGTTCAGGTTGACCCGACCTCGTCTGGACTTGACTTGTGTTCGACTCGTCCCAGCCTGTATCAACTAGGCCGGCATGAGTGCACTAGGTCGTGGCTGGTTAGCATTTTCGGCCATGGACCGGTGCAACCCGCCTCTACTGAGTGTGGTCCCCCAACCAAGTGGCTCTATCCATTACAGAACGACAAAGTTGTTCAGGTGAATGAAACAGTGGTGCCCCGTTGCACCACCCACATGTCAGTGGAACCCATAGGTGAGGTTCCCCTTCACCTCTTTCACAGATTTGAAGTCGCGACCTACTCACCACAGCGTGAGAAGGTGCGCTGCCTTATGCCAACACAGACGACCGAGGGCTAGCCGCAGCCATGCTGGCAAACTTCTATGGGCTATCAGGTGAGATTTGGTGGTATATTTCCACTTCTAAATGCACCTACAGGCCTCTCATAATGATGTTGTCACTGCGTGGATCTCAGATTAAAGTTTCTATCAAGTTTAAAATTCCCACATGAAGAATGCGACAAAACCGAGTGGCGGAGGGTCCGGGCCTTGTTTGTTTTCAACACTCCCTGCACAATAACATCATATCAAGTGGGTAGAAATTAATTTTACATATGTAGGCTATAATACTTCCATGATTCATCATTATATTCAAGAACGATAAAAATAAAAATATTCAATTGAATTTAAAAAAACCCTTCATCAGAATTGGAGGTGACGTCATAGTTTTGGAAGAATAATCCACACTTGATGAAGCAATCGACGTTTGTCGATCCCCGAACAATTCATCCAACACTACCATCCATTCTGATGTTCTTCTTCAGAGAATGTCACCATGACACTTCTTCATAGGTTCCTCACATCTATGTCCTAAACCAATGCTCGAGCCTCATTTAAATAGACGGAAATAGACGATTAATGCATTGAGAGATTAATGTGGTTCATTAATAAAGGAACATATAAATTCTCAACGGCGTGGTTACCAAAACTAAGATTCAATCCATTAAATGGATTGACAACTTAGTTTTCCTGCCACTTCTTCTCAATCGTTAGTAGAATAATAATAATAATAAATTATGTTATTTAATTATTCTTTAAAAATACGTAAAACTAACATTTTCTCCAGACCTGCTATGGTTAATGTTAAGACTCCCTTAAAGGACTCCTACCATTGCAGATTCAATAGTGCCATGATATTTTTAATCCGAGCAACAGTTAAAAAGATAGAAAACTCCACCAATAAGTTTACTAATCATTCCATATAAAAAGATCAAAATTCTATTCTGGGCACCCTAGGCCTCAAAATAAAGTGTCGTCAATTTTTGAAAACTCCTAATAATACCAAATCATTAAAAAAAATATTGAATTTTTGGGTCTTTATATTCTCCCCACATTACATATTTTCTTCCCTGAAAGCAACAAAAAACTATGGGAACAAATTGTGGTACGAAGAACGTATCTGAGCCTCCCATTCTCATGTGCTCTATTGGATGTTCCCATATAGCCAACAAACTCACCCTAGAAAAATTGACCTCAGATGAAGGAACCACTACTGTCGATCCATTATCTCCATTGGGAACTCTGAAAAAGTGTCCCCAGGACCAATGTCCTACTCACCCCAGTCAATAATGTGTGATGGTAACTCCTCAGCTACGACACATGGAATACATTATGCACTCGGTGCATCTGTGGGGGGAGTGCTAGACTGTACACCATCTCTTCTACTCTGTTGTGGATTTGGAAAGTTCAGATGAACCTCAAAGATATATTTCCACCCCTGAAAAAGCTTTTAAATCCTCGTCAGATTGAGACACATAAGAAGACAATGTCTCCTCCTAAAACTCTAAGGATCTCTATGTCTTGTCTTCACAAGACCTCTATCGGATCTATGTAGTCTTCATCCTCTTCTAGATGAACTTCACTATCTCTGTGGTAGCCTGTACAAACTCTCGACCCATAAGTGATGACTCCCTTGTGTTTGTCCATAATAGTGGTGATCTGCATGGTCTCTCGTATATGGCCTCAAACAGAGCACACCGATGGTGGTGTAATAGCTTTTGTTGTAAGCTAACTCCACCAATGGCAGGTGGACCTCCCAATTATGTCCAAAATCTAGGTCACTAGAATGAAGCATGTCCTAGAGTGTCTGTATGGTCTGCTCATTCTTACCATTTGTCTGAGGATGGAAGGAGGTTCTAAGATGTTGCTGAGTTCCAAACACCTCCCATAATACTTTACACAAGCGGTATGTTAAACATGAATCACAATATGAGATGATCATTGATGGAACCCCAAGAAGTTGTACAATCTTTTGTTTGTAAAGACGTCCCATGATATCTACTGATCTATGATCATGGATGGGAATGAATTGGGACGACTTCGTGAGTTGATCAAAGATCACCCAGATTGAATCGTGGCCCCTAGATGTATGTGGTATCCCTGTCATGATGTCCTTGGAGATACCATCCCACTTCAACTTCGGCACCACAAGTGGATGAGCTGAGCCTGTTGGTACATGATGCTCGGCCTTCACATGCTGACAAGTGAGACATCATGAGTTCAAATCCTCCACCTATTTCTTCTTCCCTAGCCACCAGTACTGACGCTAGAGGTCCTGATACATATTTTCCACCATAATATGTACCACCAAATGGGATGTATGGAACTCCATCAACACCTCATTCCAAAGAGTTACTAGTATAATAGGGAGTCCTCTAAAGAGGATAACATGATTCCCACCATAATAAAATCTATCAGGATGTTTTCTTGAGGATATCTTAGCACATCGGGCCTCATAGCATATGTCCCCAAGATGTTCCCCCTGGACTCGCTAAAGGAGTGGGGGAGTAACATTCATTTACTTGAGGTAAGATGCCCTCTCACTATCCATGAAGGATAACTGCAACGTAGCTAGCTTCTATGTTCACTCACTCAATAACTGTAGACCAGACCTCCTGCTGAGTGTGTCAAATACTCTGTTCTCCTTCCCATGATTGTAAACTATCTCATTGTCGTTATCCAAGAGGAAATCTTTCCATCACTATTGTCTCAGGTTAATGTTATTTTGTGGGAAGATATACCTGAGACTATTTTGATAAAAGTTTACTGTAAAATGTTCTCCAATCACATAGTATTGCCACATCCTTAGCGCAAATACCACTACTAGTAACTCCTAGTCCTTGGTAGTGGAGTTCAACTTGTGTTTTCCCAACTACCGTGAGTCGTAGATGATCACCACTTTTCTCCTGCATCATGATACATCCTAATATGGTACCTGATGCTTCATAGTAAACTACATACCTAATGGGCTCTTCTAGTAACCTCAAGATTGGGGAACTCTTCAATCATTGTCTCAGTTCCTGAAATATCTATATGCATCTCTCCGTCCTATGAAGGGATGCATCTACATTGTCAAATCTGAAAAGGGTGTCAGAACTCTGGAAATGTCAGGTATGAATCTCTGATATTACACAAACTATCCCAGAATACTCTGCAAATCTGTCACACTCCGGGGTGCCTCCCAATCTAGCATTGCTTCAATATTCTTTGGATCCACTACATCTACAGCCTCCAATATAACATTCCCCAGGAAGTGGACACCCGATATCCATAAATGGCACATTTAGAGCTTTCCATAAAGTTATTTAACATTGAGTGTATCCAGAACTATATGTAGGTGGGTGGTGTGCTCCTCCTTCAATGCTGCGTATATCAAGATGTCGTCAATAAAGACCACAATGAATCTATCAAGGTATGGATGGAACATCATGCTCATGAGTCCCATTAGAACTTCTGGAGTGTCGGTCTTTCCGAAAGGCATCACTAAGAAGTCATACTTGCCATACCAACATCATATGGCTATCTTCGGTATGTCCTCATCCTAATGCAGGAGCTGATGATATCCTGATCTGAGGTCTATCTTCAAAAAACACCGATCTCCCTTTAGCAGGTCAAAGCAATAATCAATCCTCAAAAGTAGATACTTGTTCATCATGGTCACCTAGTTCAGGCGCCTATAGTCTACACAAATCATCAGACTCCCATCTGCCTTCTGGGTGAACAAAATCGGGGATGCCCATGGAGAAACACCGGTCCTTAGGAACCCCTTCCACTACAAGTCCTCCAACTGTTCCCTCAACTCACGAAGAATTGAAGGGCCATCTGATATGTGGGTGTATATATTGGTGTCATTTCGGGGTATAGGTCTATATAGATGTCTACCTATCTTCGAGGAGGTAGCCCCAGATTATCATCAGGGAAGACATCGACATACTAGTCCACCAATACATTATAACATATAATCCTCACATCAACTTCTACTAGAGTAAGGCTAGACAAATCATATGTGATCGGCTACAACATCCTCCAAGAAAGACCATATTGTGCTGTAAATATTCTCTTTCACCGGTGAAGGAAATACTGATCCCATCCACATAGACACACCACACCTTGTGCCTAAAATAATAAATCTGATCATGGATCTTGGATAACCTATCCATACCGAAGATAACATCTTAAGGCCTTAATGATTCTAGTAGGAGATCCTAGTCAAAGTTCTCACCTCCTAGAGTTATCTCACTCTACCGAAAATAGTGTGTAATCATCAAATTCTCCCTCGTAGAAGTATCTAGTCGTAAGGATCGAGAAAATGGATCTACCAGAATTTTTGTGCTCCGAAAGAGAGTCATGGAAATCAAAGAGTGACTAGACCATGTGTCTATATGTACAATAGCTAGAGTGGAGTAGACACAAATAATACATCGAATAATCTCGGGAGCACTCTGGTCATAGGGATCCTCTGTGTAAAGTTGTGCGCGTCCTTGTTTGCTAGCTCCCTGAGTTCAGGGAGGACCACCTAGAGGTGGTGGTGGTAGAACCTCACATCGTCACCCACCGCCTGGTGCACAACCAGATCCCCTTCCATGTCTGCCACACTATGGACCTCCTCACTCAAATCACTACTTCTGCCTTTGGCGGTCCCTCATTCTTATGTTAATCATTGGTACGGTTGTTCAGAAGTCAAGAGCCATGTGGCCTCGCCCGCCACACGTGAAGCATAGTCTGCTGCTCTACTGGACTACGTTACCTCATGATCTCCACACCTTCGACCCTACGTTCAGGGGTCGTCCTCCAGAAGGACTTTCCCTCTTGGATCGCTGCGTCATCGTCCTACTTCCGGCTACAGATAACTTAGCTACATGTCATTTTATTTTGGTTCTCACCATCAGTGCCTTCTCAACTAAGAATCTCTCCATAAATAATGCTCAAATGAGCACTCCATCCTTTGTTAGGATATTGATCGATAGCATCAACACTTTGATATCCCACTGGAGACCCTGCTCAAAGGTCTGGGCCCTAAAGAAATTGTCACATACCTTGTATGTGGAGTAGCACGAGATGTCGATGAATCTCTTCGAGTATTGGTCTATATTTAGGATGCCATTTTGTATATGAAAGGGCTCTTGAAAACACATAGAGCGTAGTGTCGCTGGAAGAAACATCGCCCTAAATTGGTTCTCGGAGTCCATTTTGGTAAGGGTCGCCTAGTCATGTAAATGGAGTGTACTGATCCATCATCTACCTATTGTGCCCTAGAAGAGGCTAGAATCTAGGATCAAAATCTTATCTATTGGTGTCCCAACTAGGTGGATAACTCAAGACACAACCTTCATCAATTCCACAACTTCATGGGGATCTGTCTCACCTTGAAGCCTCACAGTTCTCTGTTGTTGTAACTCATGCGACACACTCAGTCAGCAACCACCACCCGCCAGTAGGGGTGCTGGAAACTGATTCCCAACATGTAGTGGTCTTTCTAGTGCACCACCCAAATGTGCTATCATTTTAAGAGGTACCTACACTAATGCCTCATCGCTCGGTGGGCCATCATCGTGAACTCTCTCTGAAATCTGAGATGTCTATCTATGTGGTGTCATCCTGAAATGAAACAGGTGTGACACTGTAAATAAGTTATACCTAGTGAGATGACTAAAAAGAGATCAAAGGTAAAAAATTTACATAAAAAATGAAATCATTGTTTTCATGAAATGAGTCAGAAATCAGAATTTTGGGTCCTGGTGAATGGATACGTACTCCACCGTAGTAACACAGGAATCACCAAACTGAAAACCACACTCAAAACACATAACACTATTGATCCATTGGAATGATCAGATTCTTTTTTCTTCAATAGAACTAACTCCTCTGATACCACTTTTTCAAAAATTGTCCCCCGGGGCCTGTGTCGTGAAAACCCCAAGCCTTTTTTTCACATGCCAGTGGTTGGCGACTGACACTAGAAAGGCATATCACTAAAACAGGAAGGCATTGCCTTTGAACCTACAAACACACAAACCAAGAACACTAAAACATATGAACCATGTACTAAAACTGAGGTAGATAATTGTATATATAATGTAAAGGGTATGGAGTAAAGCACAACTAAATGATATAACTACTGAAGAGACTCTAGTTTTGGCCCTAGCAGACTTTGTAATATTTTTACGAATATTTCCAGAGCTAGGGGAGAAAATGACATGCGATTCTGAGGCACGGTGTTCTCAGAATTAATTTTATAAAAATATTAAGTATTTTTTATACTATTCACGTGGAGGGGTTGTGTATTCTCCTAAATGATAGCTCGGATCAGAAATTCGAGGTCACGGTTGCATCCAGAGCATTCCGTTTACCCAAGGCGGGGTGTAAATTTTCTGGGTGTGGGTCTGCTATGGAAAAAACCACCAGTGGAATTTTTGTAAATAAATGGAAAGTTTATTTATGATAGTTGGATCAAATAACTCTGAACGGAGTTTTAGATCAAAATTCTAAGATCACAGTGGTGTTCTAAACGTTGTGTTTACCTTAGGGGTGACCTAATCTACTATGGGCCGAGAGGCATGGTCGTGGGTGTTGATGGTTGTTGTTTTAATTAATGAAATTATTTAAATAAATAGGAAAATAAATCAGTCCCCCTCCCAATTCCTCTCCTATTTTCATGATGAACCACCTCCCCTCTCCTCCTTCGACGATTCAAGGTGCGACAGGCATCTGTTTTTGTCACCGATCATTAGCAGATCGAGCTTCAGCGCATTACGGGTGGTATTCTACAACAGAACCGACATCGTTTCGACTGTGAGATAGTAAAATGAGTTTTATAATCCCGTATATAATTTATGCATTGTTTTTTTAAAAAATTCAAAATGGTTGTGTTGATCACATCCTGAGCATTCTGAAACATGCTTCGGATCTGAATTTGGAGCACCGAGGTGCTTCCAGTGGCTCCCAGAAGTTTTCTGGTGGAAAAACAGGATTACAGTACTGGGTATGGAAGATTTCGGCAAGGACAGAGGTGGCATGGTGAATTTAGACTCGGGGGTGGTGGTTTCCGGTGGTGGTACGGTAGTTTCCGGTGAGGCAGGCGGTGGTCCGACCAAGATTTTCTAGTAGTTCTTTAAACCCATGTAACTCACAAACTGTAACTCCAATTTGTGAGACGTTTTAGTGATAAGTTCCTTGTGTCGATATGGACCTTTTAAAATCAATTTGGAAATTTAATAAGTCGTTTTCGTTGCCTAGGGTTACAAAAAGTTGAAATAATAATAATATTATTTTATTATTATTCAACATCGACCAACCGTAACTTCTACATGGAGCGTCCAATGGAAGTGACGTCAGTGAAATTGGGATCCTGATATTAAGGTGGGATTTTCAGGATAGTTTTTGGGCGCTGGGATATAGATCAGGAAGTGGGCCCCACAAGTCTACTTTTCAGCGTTTACGGAAAAAGATGACCTTTTCATCGGGTGTCTGTTTTGGATGAATGAGTAGTCGATCTCATGCGGTTTTTAGAGGGGACCATAATGGTGTTGTCTGCATAATGTGTTTTGGGATCATGGTGTGGGTCCCACCCGGGGTTACTACGGTGAATAGTATCTTTTTCATCAGTTCTCCATTTCGGGTGGATGAGTAGCCTATCCTGCGTGTTTTTCTGCGTAGATCATGATGGTGGCTTCAGTATTTTGGCCAAAGAGGTTCACAGTGTTGCGATGTTGCGGGTAGCTTAGGTTAGCTACATCGGAACCAGCTGTGGTTGAGTGTACTCCTTTGGTTCATTCCTATGAGGTTTCGTGTGGCATTACAACCTTAGTATAGGTTTGTGATCCCCACGATAAGATGAATTTCTGTTAGAGTTGTGGCTTGCATCCAGTGGGTTCGGAGCAAGATCATCTAGCTTCGCTTCTACAGATCAGGTTCTTCGTATTGTTGTGACCGCTTATCCACGGGTGGTGATCCCCTATATAGCAGGTTAACCCCGTAAAGATTTAGGCATCATTGGGAAAATTATCCCCTACATAATATGCCATTCAATGTAGGGTTGTGGCATTGTTGTTTTTATGATACCCTACTCGATATGTGGTTTGTAGTGGGGTTATAGAATAGTTGGTTACATAATCCCCTACTCAGCATGTGGTTTCTAGTAGGGTTGCGGCATTGTCAGGTATATGATCCCCTACTCAGTGTGTGGTTTCATTAAGGTTTTGGAATCATTGGTTATACGATACCCTACTCATCGCATGGTATCAGTAGTGTTGGTGCATCGCTTGTTCGATCCCCTACATCCCGAGTTATACCAGATGAGGTTAGCTGCATCACCGTGACCATCTCCATTGGTGACGATCCTCTATCTAAGTGATGAGAACTGTAGAATGTCAGATCGGGTTGTGGTATCCCCCATCGGATCCTAGGAGTGATCCCCTATCTGTGAGATCTTCGAGATAATGTATTGGGTTCTTGTATCCCTAAAGACCCTATTAGTGATCCCCTATCCAAGGAGTTTGGAAATTCTACTATTTCAGAAGGGTGTTCTCAGTGGTGATATCCGAAGAGCATGTATCATTTGGATGAGTGTCATTTGGGATGATAGAGCTCGTGGAGTGTGTTCTCTTAGTTATGTACCAGTCGCAAGAGATGAGACAGAACCTCATGAGGATTGGTTCATGAATGAGTATATCTAGTTTCTCATGGTATATGTATGGGTGTATACCTAAGTGGATGTTAATGATGTGTGTATGGGCATACATCTGAGGTGATCTGAGTTGTCGTGTTTAGCTGAGGATTGCCTCGAGATGAAGTTTGTTTCTCTTTTGGGTACCCTCTGTCTAGGATGAGCTGACTATTGCCTTTCAGTTTCTACCTTTTATTTTTTGGGGGTTTTCAGGTGCCTACTGATTATTTTTATACTCACCCCTACGCTGGCTTTGCCAACACAAGGTTGTGTCTTGTGGATACCACAGGTCTTTCGATGGAGTCTCGGGTGGACCAAGGGAAGACAAATCTTAGTGAGCAAGATTGACCAGGGTTTTTACTGGAGCTATGTCGAGAAGCTTACCGGTGAGTACTTCTGACAGTGATCCCCTCTTCTACATAGGTTTGAATCTTTTGCAGTTTTCTTTTGGTGGGTCCTATATTTTCCCTTTTTTACTTTTTTTATACTCTGGTTGTGGGTTAGATGTATGAATTCATTTATTTTCAGTTTATATATATATATATATATCTATTCATTGTTTCATAGAGGTGTTTGTTGGTGCGCATGTACAGGTACCCTAGGCTAATTCCTCCCATGTGTGTGATATTATACTCGGCACAAGTCACCATCCCCTGCCCTATTGGAGGCAGTCTTGGGGATTCACGGCTCGAGCCCCATTGGGTCGGCTCTTGACAGAGTGGTATCTCAGGAGGTCCCCCCTTTGAAATCTCTAACTATAGGTGTTCTAGCTGTGAGTTTGGTTTGGGTTGCATCGTAGCGGTGTTATGATGTTTTGAGTTTGACTTTCATTCCAGGGACTCCAGTGTTGGTGCTGGGGCCGATGTAACCATTCACCACGACCTTAATAACCAGCCTTTCTTCTCGGGACATTAGGGCAATAGTCTTAGGGACATAATGGTAGATTCATCTTATAGCACTAGGTTTTGGGTCTCCCCTGTTCGTCATGAGTCAGCTCCCTTGATATACTCTTTGACCATGGTGTGTCTTGATTGTATTTCAGGATGAATCCACGACGACAACCAATGAGGGTTACACAGTGGGATTGTGGTGACGATCTTCCCTGTGTAGAGGTTTTGGACCAGGGTGCAGGTACTGAGGCTGGACCTCCATGTGGTCTGCCAGTTGAGCCACCACCCGTTGAGCTGCTCGTTGTACCGGTATTGTAGGATGAGGATGTTTACAGGCTGAGTGCACTACACAAGTTCTAGAGGCAGTGACCTCTAAGGTTCCGGGGTGATCCTGGCCCTCGGGCAGCTGATGAATTGCTCGAAGCAGTTACCCATGTTTTCATCCCATTGAGGACACTAACAGATCAGATGGTTGTCCTAGCAACCAGCCTTGTACATGGTTTTCCCGGGCGATAGTGGATTTTGGTGACGCAGACCCATGACGAAGAGATGTTAATGTGGGATGAGTTTGAGTGGCTCTTTTGGGAAAAGTTTTATCCGGTGACACTGAGGTCATTAAAGATCTATGAGCTTCTGCAGATTTGGATGGAGGGAATGACTATTTCGGTGTACTCAGTGAGGTTTAAGGACCTATCACGCTACTCCCTAGATATGGTTTGTGACCCGTTCTTTAGGGATCAGACCATCAAGAAGGGGATACACAGGGAAATCGGAGTAAGTGTGGTTTCCTTGGGCCAACACACCTATGCTGCAGTACTGGAGCGAGCCATGGTGGTGGAGGGATTTCTAGCTAACCAGATTCAGTTCGTCACTCTTGGGCATGTGGCAGCTGAGACGTCGACAACTAGTTGCCGGCAGCAGGCGCAGGGGTCTGGACGTGACTGGCATTTCAAAAGGCAACCCCAGGATGGAGGATCTGAGGTTTAGGGCTCACAGGGCTCGCATTCCAGTTTTGGTCAGCCGTAGGAGAGGAGGTGTTACTCTAGCGATGGTCGGGGACATCTTGCTAGAGATGGTCCGACCCGTCGTGCTGCTGAGAGGGATCTGGTCGACAGGCCGCCTTGGTAGTGGCAACATCTTGAGAATGGAGGCCCGTAGGGTGAAAGATGTGGTGAAAGAGCTGGTGCATTAGTGGGAGGTGGTATGCGGTATCAGATACCACAACCACGACCCCTAGGAGGTCCGCACCAAGCTTTGGGAGCTGGATGGAGAGGGAGAGGATAACTGCCTACCATAGATGTTGTTGAACCAGTGGATCCACGGATGGATATAGGTACTCATAGTGTCCATTCTACTTTCTACAGTAGTTATAATAGACAATGTTTAGTAGCACTCTTTCCTTTCTGTTTCTTGCTCGAGTAATGTTCAGGGCGTTGGTAAGACAATGTGTGGGTGTAGTTCAGCATGCTTCAAATTCATGTGGAAGAGGGATCCTTCCCCCAACAAGACACATTTTTTGACATGATTAAAACTGTGTGGGTGAGTCAGTGCCACCCAAAGTGGATAATATTTAGGTGTGGTGGATGAGTCCCTCTAACTAATGCATTTGTGCAGGGGTGTATGTTGGAAAACTCACTAGTGTGGGAGACATAGGCGAGAGTTTAGTTGCTTTCCTTGTGCATATGGATTTTCGGGGATGAAAAGTTCTATAGTGGGGAGGACGTAGAAACTCGGGTTTTGGCTCTATCAGACTTTTTAATATTCGTATGAATATTTCCAGAGCTATGTGCGAAGACAGCGTGCGATTTTGAATCCCAGTGTGCTCGGAATTACATTTATAAATATATTAAATATTTTTTATACTATGCACGTGGAGGGGTTGTGTTTTCTCATATACGTTAGATTGGATTAGAAATCCGAGGGTACAATTGAGTTCAGAGCATGTCATCTACCCTAGGAGGAGTGTAAACTTTGCGAGCGCCAGTCTGCTGTGGAAAAAGCCACATGGGCGTTTTTTTAAATAAATGGAAAATTTAATTTATTAGATTCGGCACAAATAACTCCGAAATGGAGCCTCTGATCAAAATTACGAGATCACAATTGTGTTCAAAAAATCGTGTTTACCCTAGGGGGGACCTAATCTCATCTATGTTGGGTGGTTTGTTCAGGGGGTGTTGACGATTGTTGTTTTATTTATTAAAATTAATTAATTAAATAGGAAAATAAATCAAGCCACCCTCCAAATTCCACTCCTATGGACATGAAGAACCACCTCCCCTCTCCTCCTCCTTCGACGAATCAAGGTGCCACATGCGTCGGTTTTTTGCGTCGATCATTAGTAAATCGAGCTTCAGCGCATTGTAGGCATCGTTCTGCACCCGAAGCATCAGTGTTTCACCCACGAGGTAAGAAGTTGAATTTTATAATCACGGATCATTTTAATGCATTGTTTTTTTTTCAAATAATCATAAGGTTTGTGTAGTCCGCTTCCCGAGCTTTCCGAAACATGTTTCAGATCTGAATTTGGAGCACCGGGGTTCTCCCATTGGCTCCCTGAAGTTTTCCGGTAGCTTTTATGGATTATTCTGGCAAGGGCAGTGGCGGCACGGCAGATTCCGGCTGTGGCGCATCGGTTTTTGGCAGCGGCGCGGTGGTTTCCTGTGAGGCAGGTTGTGGTCCAGCCAAGATTTTTCGATGGTTCTTTAAACCCTCGTAACTCGCAAACCGTAACTCTGATTTGAGAGCTGTTTGCAGAAACATGTTATTTGTGTTGAGATGGAACTTTTGAACTCACTTTGGGAATTTTATGAGTTGGGTTCATGTCCTAGGGCTACAAAATGTTGAAATAATAATAATATTTTATTATTATTCAAATTCAACCCACCAAAACTTCTAGACAGAGTGTCCGATTGATGTTCCATTAGTGAAGTTGTGATCATGATAGTAAGGTAGACATTTCAGGATGGGTTTTGGGTGCTGGGATGGAGTTCAGGATGTGGGACCCATGAGGCTTCTTTTCAGAGTATACGGAAAAACATGACTTTTTCGTCGGGTGTCTGTTTTGAACGAATGAGTTGTCGATCTCGTGAGTTTTCTCAAGGGGATCACAATGGTGTTGTCTTCTTGATGAGTTTTGGGATCATGTTGTGGGCCCCATCTAAGCTTACTATGGTGAATAATACCATTTTCATCGGTTTTCCCTTTCAGGCGGATGAGTAACCTATACTACGTGTTTTTCTGCATATATTGTGATGGTGGCTACTATATTTTGGCCCAAGAGGTGTGCAGTTTGGCGATGTTGCGGGTAGCTCGGGTTAGCGATGTTCAGACTAGAAGTGGTTGAGTATACTCCCTTGGATCATTCCTATGAGGGTTCGTGTGGAATTAAAATCTTAGAATAGGTTCATGATCCTCTCAATAGGATGAATTTCTGTTACAGTTATGGCATCCCTCTAGTGGCTTTAGAGTGAGATCGTCTAGCTTCGCTTCCATAGATTGTGTTCTTGGTATCATTGTTACCGCTTATCCAGAGGTGGTGATCCCCTATATAGAAGGTTAACCCGTAGGGTTTGAGGCATCATCAGGAATATGATACCCTAAGTAGTGGGCCTTGCAAAGTATGGTTGTGGCATCGTTGATTATACGATCCCCTACTCAGCATGTGGTTTGTAGTGGAGTTATGGAATTGTTGGTTACTCAATCAAATACTCAGAATGTGGTGTCTAGTAGGGTTGCAACATTGTTATCTATATGATTCCCTACTCAGTGTGTGGTTTCTGTTGGGTTAAAAATCGTTGTTTATATGATCCCCTACTAATCGCATGGTATAGGTAGGGTTGGTGCATCGTTGTTTTGATCCCCAACATTGTGAGTTATACCATATGGGGTTTCCGGCATCATCATGACCACCTCCACGGGCGACGATCCTCTATCTAAGTGATGTGTACTATAGAATGTCAGATCGGATTGTGTTATACCCCAGTGGATCCTAGGTGTGATCCCCTATCTGTGAGATCTTCGAGATATTTTAGTGGGTTCTTGTATCCCCTAACATTCCCAAGGAGTGATCCCCTATCCATGGAGTTTGGTAATTCCGATGTTTCAATGAGGTGTTCTCAGTGGCGATATCCAATGAGCGTGTATCTCTTGGATGAGTGTGATCTGGGATGGTAGAGCTTGTGGAGTGCATTCAAATAGTTATGTACCAGTCGCTGGAGATGAGACGAAACCTAATGAGGATTGTTGTGTGGATGAGTATATCTGGTTGTTCATGGTATATGTATGGGCATATACCAGAGTGGATTTTCATGATGTATGTATGGGAATGCATTTGAGATGAGCTGAATGGTCGTGTTTAGGTGAGGAAGGTCTCGAGATGGAGTTTCTTTCCCGTTTGGGTACTCTCTGGATGGGATGAGCTGACTGTTGCCTTTCAGTTTCTCCCTTATATTTTTTGGGGTTTTGAGGTGCCAACTGAGTATTTTTATACTCACTAATGCATGGGCTTTGCCCACACATGGTTGTGTCTTGTGCAGACCATATGCCATTTGACCGAGTCTCAGGAGGACCTGGGGAAGATGATGCTTCGTGAGAGAGATGGACCAGAGTGTTTACTGAAGCTGTGTCAGGGACCTTACCAAAGGGTACATTTTTCAGTGATCCCCTCTTTCTACACAGGTTGGATGCTTTTTCAGTTTAGTTTTGGTGGGCCCTGTATTGGCCCTTTTGTACTTTTGTTGTTCTCTGGTTGTGGGTTAGATGTATGTAGGAATTTATTTTCAGTATATGTATATATTGTAGAGACCTAAAGCTTGACGTACATGGACATTACATTACTTTAGCGGAATACTTAATACATAACAAAAACAGATAGATAAGGATCGTAATAGTTTAGTGTCTTTGGAAACTCAGAATATAATCTTCTAATCGTGGTGAAAGATCTTCAACATCTCCCATAAGATATTCCCCTTTTTGCTTTCTTACCTAAAACCTTCCTTTAAATCCTGGGGAAATGAAAACATATAAAGGGTGAGCTAAAATTCTCATTAAGGGTAATCACGGATTAAATAAAAAAAATCATATACATTTGAACTTCAAAACATGAACATAATATTTATACATCAGAATCTTGAGCAATGACATAAATCATGGCAGTATGTAAGGCATAGATCATAATGAAACATTAATCATGATAAAATTGCATGGGAATTAAACATGTAATTTTGGAAAACCATTAATCACATGATATGATTTCCATAGTAGTCAAGGCATTGCTGCCAAGACCATCTTAGTGGAAAAAGTCCCTTTCTGAATCCCGTTCACTCCTCGTTCTACTCCTGTAACACTGAACCATATTAACTTACGGTTTTAGCCATGTCTATCTATTGAGATATAAATCATTACCCAATTCATTGGAGGGAGATATAGGTCCCACCCATCTCATAATGAAATCATTCTTACTTGTTCCACAAAATAAACATACATCATTCATAATAACCCAACGAATAAAATGGGTTTCATAACCATCATCCCATCATCACATAATCCATATAAAAGAAATGGATATCATTTCATAATAATAAAATTGAAACCGTGTAAATCATAGAGACACTATACTTGAAACATACATATGAAATAATGTCATCTTAGATGAAAAATGTTTTTGATAAAAGACCTGAAATGAATTCTCGAGGAAAATATTCTCTCTTCTTCAAAATCATTTTATTTTCAAAAAATGTCATGCAATTTTAAAATAAAAGGATTTTGTTGAAAATAGTCATGAAATATTTTTAACGAATATTCATGAAAATATGGCTTTATAAAACCGTAAAAATCCATTCATGCCAGTTAAAAACACATTCATCTCGTACTTTTTCCGGAAAAGTCAAAAAGTACCTCGTGAAAAAAAGTTTCCATACATACCATGTAGTAAAAGTAAAAAATGGGTAAAAAGGTCTATAAACATACATGAAAACACTTTTAGAAAACATGGACTTGGATGATAACAATATCCCCAGTAAATACTTATGAAAAAACAATCTCGGATAAGAACGAGATTGGAAAGGTTATCCCTTACCTTAGGTCCGATATGCTTTATATGGATCCGAACCTCATGTATAATGATTTAAATAATGTCATTGACTTATTACATAATCATATTTGTTGTTATGATATCATATATGTTTCACTTATGACTTTATATCACCCGTTCTTTTTTAAATTCCATGTTAATGTAGCGTTTTGGGTAAAATCACTTCATTTATCGTATGTGTTTTGACTTTTTGTTCTTGATATTATTACTTATATTCTGATTTACATAATTCCAGAGTGTAAAACATGGTTTATATATAATATATTTTCATCATATACATATATATTATATATCTATAAAAAGAAAGGAAATACACCGTTCATGGAGATGGTATGTCGTACGTACGCATAAATGCTGTTTTCGTTTCCTTATTGAATTGAATGAAATTAAATTGATGACACACACATATATATATATAAATAAATCCAGTAGCAGTATTATTTAATATATTTCATTATTATTCATTATATATACTTTATAATCAGTCTTTAATGGTTAATCATGGAAAATGAATCTCATCGCGTTCGTGGAGACGGTAGTCCGTACGTACGCACGAGCGATGATATCATTCCCATGATCATGAAATTGTATTAATGTGTATGTATAATATTAAACAATCAATATCACTTTTCAATAATCATATATATTCATTACTTTCACCATTATACCCATCCAAGTAAGGTGGTGGTGGAAAATAGATTACACCACGGCGTGGAGACGGTATTCCGTACGTACGCACGCGCGGTGATTTCATTTTCCGTAGGATGGATAGATGGTGAAATATGGTTGTTTCATACTTATAAATACATATCAGTATATAGGTGATACTGATGTTATTACTTCATAATGAAACAAATAAAGAAGAAGAAGTGGAAGAAGAAATAATGTTGAAAGAATCGGTAACGGACATTACCTCTTCTTTGAAGCTCCTCTTTGAGACCTCCTCTTAGGGAACTAAAATTGGTCTTTGAAGAAGACCAGGACCTCTAGGATGTTTCTAGGGAAGTGTAAAAAATAATTTTTCAGGGATTGGACGAGCTTGAAGGCTCAATGTGGTGTGAGGAAGAGAGGGAGGAGGTTCCCTTTTATAAGGGAGGAGAGGGGCACCTTTGGAATAACTAAAAATATTATTTTATTATAAAGTCATATTTGGTTTTTAATAGCTCCAAATTTCGTTATTTCAAAAATAAGGTGTGTATAGGTAGAAATCCTCTAATCCAATAGAATTTAGTCATGTTTAGGTTTCTATTTTAACCTTATCATTTAGATTTAACTTTAAGTTACACAATTTAACTTTTACCGTGTCTTTTTGTTTTCTTACACTATTATGTTAATAAACTTACTATAACATGCCAAACAAACCCATAGTTGTTTATTATTAATACATATAACCTAATTTAAGTCATTTTTCCAATACTTAGGTTTTGAGGAATAAAATAACATTTAATAATATAATATTTGTTTTAAAAACTATTTTATGTCAATTTTGACACTATTTGGTAATTGTTTTTTGCAAAAATCATAACAGAATGATTAGTTCGAAAAAAGTTAACTAAATCAATAATAACATGTCATATTAAACTATAAAATTAGTGTAATTGATAAAAAGTCTCCAATTACATTTATTTTGGTATTTATAACATCAATTATGTCAATATTTCATTAATATGATAATTACTGCATCATCATTGTTTGATAAATAAATTAAATTATTTAATGACTAAAAATTACAAATAAAATACATTTATGTAGAAAATATTTTTATCTTTATAATTAATATTTATAGTCGAATTTATGTTATGTATAACCCTATATTAAAAATGACTTAGTTACTAAACATTGATTTTAACTATTTTAACCCTTCTTTAAATAAATTAAGAATAAATGTCTTAATCTAATCCAAGTGGGCCTAAATGGTCATATTTTATTCCTAAGGTTTTTTTGGTCGAATAATACTTATCCAATAGAATTAGGACATTTGTTAGGGTAATATTAATATCATCTGTACCCTTAATTACCCTATTTTCTTTTAACCGTGGTAAATTAAAGTAAAAAGTTAATATTCACCAAAAATTATTTTCATCTCATTGAACCACATATTAGTCCTTGATATTAATAGTGTCTCTCAGATTTTTAAAATTCCACTCATAGAAGCGGTAAAATTAATTTTTATGAAAAATTCAGTTTTTTAACTACAACTTAGTGGTTTCACTATTAATCAAAAAATGAAAGTTTCTAGAAAAATACCAAAAATTAGGCCTAAGCTATATTTGATATTATGAATTCAAAAATTATGTCTATTTTAAGAAATTGAAAACATATCAGTTTCATTAATTAATTTAAAAATTAATTCCCGTCGTCAAAATAAATAGCGTGTTTTTAAGAGATAATAACTATCAAAAGATTGACACTTGTTTATGTCTGGTTTAAATATGAAATTACATCCAATGACCAACATTGTATTAAATGGTAAAAATATATTCTAAATATACTTTAAAACCACTCAAATTAATAATTTATCACTATTAATTATTTCGGTTAAAAAAAGTTGTTTTTAATTAAAATTTACTAATTTACACTATTCATCAGAATATGAAAGTTATCCGAAAAGTACCAAAATTTCACCCTAAGATAATTTCGATATTCCAAATCCAAAAATGAAGTCCATTTTAAAAGATAAAATTTATAAAATTTCTAAAAGTTGGTATTACTATTCATAACGGCTAGTTTATAATAATATTATAATAATATCTCATTTAGTGAAACTCGGTATTGCGTACTACACACACTATCGAGGAAGGACTTTATTGCGTGTAATGCAATCCAAGTTAGTGCTGCATGTAGTGAGAACTATGTTTGGTGTTGCGTATAACATAATCAAAACTTTTTTCATTTATACATTAATCAAAATCTATACATAATGTTGCGTTGAATAGTTTCTACAAAACGAACTTGATACTGTGTGTAACGCGAGCCAAGAATAGTGTTGTGTATATTGCAAGCAAATACGGTGTAGCGTATATCACAGGTTCATTTTGGTGTAGCTTACAACAAGAGACATTAAAAAGAATATTTTTCATAAAATCTCGGGGTGTTACATTCTACCCGCCTTAAAATGAATTTCGCCCTCGAAATTCATCGGGGTTATGAATGGTTTATTACACGAGAGTTTCTTTCATAGAAACCCACATCGTAAAAAGGAATAATAATACTTCATTTAAAAATGGAATGTTATAAAAAAACGGATACCCAAATAACTCATCACTGGGTTTCCACATAGGATAACATAGGTGAAAATATGGATATTGAGGAGAAATCTAACCATCATGTTCTGATGGAGAGTGGTAGAGAACATGGCTATGAAAAAGACATCAGTCACAAAGCCACAAATTTGTGATGATCTAAGGTACCATCTGATTCATTGGATATAAGAGCACTAGGACAACATTTTTGGTTTTCAAGATAATTTCCTTAAAGTTGAAGAATTTGAATTAGAATAAATATTTTCTTTATTTTGGTACAATATCACTGTTGTTCGTGCCTTGAACAATTTCCACTTCATCTCTTCATGAATTTATGTTGAATTATTTATTCGTGAAGTGTTAGCAGATCATGTGATAGAATGATGGGTCATTCCATCTATCTCAAACAAAAGGATAGCAAAAGTTATTAAATATACATAAGTCGATCTATAGTGAGATTAATCATATATGGTCCCTAAAATGGACTTATACTTCATATATCATACTGCTTAATACAATAAAACTAGTTTCTACTAAACATGGACTTCCTGTAGGCCTGTGGTAGGCGATAAAGGCCTATCTCACTTCAGTTGTGGGTTCTATTCACACAGCCTTGTCCGATGCGATGGGCTCTCGCTTGTCATGTAGGTTGTCCTTTTTCTAAAACAACATTATTATAACATCCTATCAATAATATAGAAAAAAGTTCTATCCTTAAACAACACTAACTTATGTCCAACATAATCCATTCCAATCTTTAGGATTATCTAAAATACTTCTGTCCAAGCTCATAGTATAAAGAAAATGATTACTTGAAATGTCATCAACCAAGCATGTGAATACCATCATTTATCCCCCATATATCTTGTTGGTAACATTCCAATCATGTGAATACCTTAATCATGTATTCTCTTGAAAAATTGATACCCATTAAACCTTAGTGGAAACATGAATGCTATCAAAAGTTAACTCTTTCCAAATACCAAAATCCAAAAATTCTATATATTAAAACCATGATATAACCTTCTCCTAATATCATTCATGAGCTCATGAATACTATCAAACATTTAATTTTCACCTTATCCCTTCATTATGCGCATATCATCTACTTTCCAAAAATATCTGAATAACCTTTCATGGTTACTGGTACCATTCATCATACACTTTCAAAACTTAAGGAAAGACAACAGTGTAACAATCCTTAGATGTCTCTTTATTCCATAGTACCATGAGATTACTTATACAACTTTACACTTGATAAACATGTAATCATTCCACTACCTTCTTAAACCATTGACCATGCTTCAACAATTATTTCACTTCACATATCATTTGTAGTCTCTTCATCATCATCAACATAAATACTACCCATACGACCATTCTGATTATCTTCATGAGACTTTCCCTTAGGGAATTGGTTTGCATAATGCTCGTACATTCCACATTTAAAACATTTAACCACTGTTGATGTCGTAGAAATACCATTATCCTCATCCATGGTGTTAACTAAACCTTTTCCTTTGCACTTACTGGCTTCGTATCCTTCTTTTCAACACCCAAAGCATCTTGTAGTTCCTTTGAAACATTCTCCTTGATTCCTCTTCCCACATGATTTACATAGGGGAAATTGAACTTTGTTTCCTCTATGATCATCATGAAACTCCATCTTTATCTTATTAGCTGAGTCAAGAAACTTACCAAATTTGAGTTTATTGATTATATTATGAGATTTCTGATTCAGTATAATAATGATGTTTGGACTTCCAAATCCCATTTCATTTGGTTCTTCAGAAAAAATATCATTCCATTGTTCATAATATCCTCCATTATCGTGAATCTTCCTGTTTCCAGCCATTTTCTAAAACCCAAAAAGAATAGTGTGAGAGGAAAAAATCATGCTAGGGAAAACAACATAGTAAAGGGGGAGTACCCTCAATATCTAACATCTTAGGTTAAATTCTAAGATCGTTACCGTAGTTATAGGACTATATCCTATACGTATACTTATCCTTAGGGACATCCATAGGCATACCATAGAAATATCTCTAGGGATCTCACTAACGTTTTCGCATCGTAGTTTCCAAATGTTGACTAAACATTTCCTCTGATACCAACTATAGAGACCCGAAGCTTGACGTACATGAACATTACATTACTATAGCATAATACTTAATAAATAAAAAATAGACACACAAGGATCGTAATAGTTTAGTGTCTTTGGGTACTCGGAATATAATCTTCTAACTGTGGTGAAAGATCTTAAACATCTCATATAAGATCTTCCCCATTTTGTTTTCTTACCTAAAACCTTTCTTTAAATCCTGGGGAAAAGAAAACATATAAAGGGTGAGCTGAAATGTTCAGCAAGGGTAATCATGGATAAAATAAAAAAATCATATACATTTGAACTTCAAAACATTAACAAAATATTTAAACATCAGAATCTTGAGCAATGACATAAATCATGGAAGTACGTAAGGCATAGATCATAAAGAAACATTAATCATGATAAAATAGAATGTTAATTAAACATTTAATTGTGTAAAACCATAAAGAACATGATATTATTTCCATAGTAGCCAAGGCATTGCTGCCAAGACCATCTTAGTGGACAAAGTCCCTTCCTGAATCGAGTTCAGTCCTCGTTACAGTCCTGTAACACTGAACCGGATTAACATATCATTCCAGCCATGTCTATCTCATTAGACATAAATCTTTACCCAATGCATTGGAGGGATATATAGGTCCCACCCATCTCATAATGAAATCATTCTAACTTGTGCCACAAAATAAACATACATCATTCATAATAACCCAACGAATAAAATGGGTTTCATAAACATCATCCCATCATCACATAATCCATATAAAAGAAATGGATATCATTTCATAACAAGAAAAGTGAAACCATTTAAATCATAGAGACATTATACTTGAAACATACATATGAAATAATGTCATCTTAGATGAAAAAATGGTTTTGATAAAACACATGAAATGAATTCTTGAGGAAAATATACTTTCTTCTTCAAAATCATTTTATTTTCAAAAAATGTCATTCAATTTTAAAAGAAATGGATTTTATTGAAAATATTCATGAAATCTTTTGAAGGAAGCTTCATGAAAATAAGGCTTTATAAAATCGTAAAAATCCGTTCGTGTCGTATAAGTTAAAAAAACATTCTTCTCGTACTTTTGCTGGAAAAGTCAAAAAGTACCACGTAAAACAATGATTCCATGCATACCAAGTAGTAAAAATAAAAAATGGGTAAAAAAACATTAAACATACATGAAAACACGTTTAGAAAACATGTAATTCGATGATAACAATAGCCCCAGTAAATACTTACGAATAAACAATCTTGGATAAGAACGAGATTGGAAAGGTTATCCCTTACCTTAGGTCCGATATGCTTCGTATGGATCCAAACCACGAGTATAATGATTTAAAAAATGTCATTGACTTATTACATAATCATATTCATTGATAAGATATCATATATGTTTCACTTATGACTTTATATTACCCGTTCTTTTGTAAATTCCATGTTAAAGTAGCGTTTTGGGTAAAATCACTTCATTTATCGTATGGCTTTCGACTTGTCGTTCCTGATATTATTACTTACATTATGATTTACATAATTAAAGAGTGTAAAACATGATTTATATATAATATATATTTATCATATACATATATATTATAGATCTATAAAAAGAAAGGAAGTACACCGTAATGGAGACGGTAGGCCGTACATATGCATGAACGATTTTTTCGTTTTCTTATTGAATTGAATGAAATTAAATAGATGACATAAATATATATATACATACATCCAGTAGCATTATTTTGTCATATATTTCATTATTATTTATTATATATACTTTATAATCATTCTTTAATGGTTAATCATGGAAAATGAATCTAATCGCGTTCGTGGAGACCGTAGTCCGTACGTACGCACGAGTGATGATATCATTCCCATGATCATGGAATTGCATTAAATTGTATGTATAATATTACAGAATCAATATCACCTTACAATAATCATATATATTCATTACTTTCACCATTATACCCATCCAAGTGAGGTGGTGGTGGAAAATAGATTACACCACGGCGTGGAGACGGTATTCCGTACGTACGCACGTGTGGTGATTTCGTTTTCCGTAGGATGGATAGATGGTGAATTATGGTTGTTTCATACTTATAATAACATATCAGTATATTAGTGATACTGATGTTATTACTTAATAATGAAACAACTAAAGAAGAAGAATTGGAAGAAGAAATAAAGTTGAAAGAATCGTTAACTGACATTACCTCTTCTTTGAAGCACCTCTTTGAGACCTCCTCTTAGGGAACTAAAATTGGTCATTGAAGAATACCATGACCTCTATGATGTTTCTAGGGAAGTGGAGAAGAGAATTTGGCAGGGTGTGGCTGATCTTGAAGGCTCAATGTGGTGTGAGGAAGAGTGGGAGGAGATTCCCTTTTATAAGGGAGGACTGGGGCACCTTTGGAATAACTAAAAATATTATTTTATTATAAAGTCATATTCGGTTTTAATAGCTAATAATTGAGTTATTTCGAAGATAAGTTGGGAATGGGTCTAAATCCTCTATTCTAATAGAATTTAGACAAGTTTAGGTTTCTATTTTAACCTTATCATTTAGATTTAACTTTAAGTTAGATAATTTAACTTTTACCGTGACTTCTTATTTTATTACACTATAAGGTTAATAAACTTACAATAACAAGCCAAAATAACCCCAAGTTGTTTATTATTAATATATATAATCTTATCTAACTCATTTGGCCGAACCCTAGATTTTGAGGAATAAAATAACAATTAATAATATAATATTTGTTTTAAAAACTATTTTATGTGAAATTTGACACTATTTGGTAATTGATTTTTGTGAAAATCATAACAGAATGATTAGTTCAAATACAGTTAACTAAATCAATACTAACATGTCATATTAAACTAGAAAAATATTTTTATTCATAAAAAGACTCAAATTAAATTTATTTTGGGTATTTATAACATCAATTATGTCAGTATTTCATTAATTAGATAATTACTGCATCATCATTGTGTCATAAATAAATAAAATTATCTAATGTAAAAAAACTACAAATAAAATACCATTTTGTAAGAAATATTTTTATCTTTCTAATGAATATTTATAGTCGAATTTATTTTATGTATAACCCTATATTAAAAATGATTTAGTTATTAAACATTGATTTTAACTATTTTAACCCTTCATTAAATAAAATAATAATAAATTTCCTAATCTAATCCAAGTGGGCCTACATGGTCATATTTTATTCCTAAGGTTGTTTTTGGTCGAATTATACTTATCCAATATAATTAGTACATGTTTTAGGGTAATATTAATATCATTTGTACCCTTAATTACCCTATTTATTTTTAACCGTGGTAAATAAAAGTAAAAGGTTACTATTCAAAAAAAAATATTTTCATCTCATTGAAACACATTTTAGTCCATGATATTAACCGTGTCTCTCATATTTTCGAAATTCTAATCACAGAAGTGGTAAAATTAAGTTTTATGAAAAATTCAGTTTTTTAACTACCAATTAGTGGTTCAATATTAATAAAAAAAAGAAAGTTTTCAGAAAAATACCAAAAATTAGGCCTAAGATATATTTGATATTATGAATTAAAAAATGATGTCTATTTTACCAAATCTAAAACATATCAGTTTCATTAATTAATTTTAAAATTAATTCTCGTCGTCAAAACAAATAGCGTGTTTTTAAGAGATAATAACTATCAAAAGATTGACACTTGTTTATGTCTAGTTTAAATGTGACATTACATCCAATGACCAAAATTATATTAAATGGTAAAAATATATTCTAAATATACTTTAAATACACTAAAATTAATAATTTATCACTATTAATTATTTCAATTAAAAAAAGTTGTTTTTAATTAAAATTTAGTAATTTTCACTATTCATCAGAATATGAAAGTTATCCGAAAAGTACCAAAATTTCACCCTAAGCTAATTTAAATATTCTGAATCCAAAAATGAAGTACATTTTGAAAGATAAAATTTATAAAATTTCAAAAATTTGGTATTAATATTCATAATGGCTAGTTCATAATAATATTATAATAATATCTCATTTAGTGAATCTCGATATTGCGTACTACACACGCTATCGAGAAAGGTATTTATTACATGTAATTCAAGCCATGTAAGGGATGCGTGTAGTGAAAGCTCTGTTTGGTGTTGCGTATAACATAATCAAAACTTATTACATTTATACATTAAACAAAATCTATACATAATGTTGCGTAGAATAGTTTCTACAAAACAAACTTGAAATTATGTGTAATAAGAGCCAAGAATAGTGTTGCGTATACTGCAAGCAAATACATTGTTGTGTATATCAGAAGATAATTTTGGTGTAATGTACAACACAAGACATTAAAAAGATTATTTTTCATAAAATCTTGGTGTGTTACATATATATCTCTCTGCACTGTTAAATGGAGGTGATTGTGGGTGCGTGTGTACAGGTACATTAGGCTAATGCCACTCATGCGTGTGATAGAATACTCAACTCTAGTCGCTAGGCCCTGGCCTATTGGAGGTGGGCTTGGGGAGTGGAGGCTCAAGCCATGTTGGGTCAGGTCTTGACAGAGTGGTTTCAGAGGAGGTTCCCCAATTGGGATCACTGACTGTAGGTGTTCTTACTGGGAGTTTTTTTTGGGTTGTATCGCGGCAGTGTTAGGATGTTTTGAGTTCGACTATCTGGCCAGGTACTCCAGTGTTGGTGCAGCGGCCGACGTATCCCTTCACCAGGACTCTGATAACCTGATTTTCAACTAAAGTCATTAGGAAACTAGTCATAGGGAAATAATGGTACATTCATCATATATGAATGGGTTTTCTGTCTCATGTGTTCTTCTTGAGTCAGCTCTGTAGTCATACTCTTTGACCATGGTGCATCTTGATTGTATTTCAGGATTCCACCACGGTGACAACCAGTGAAGGTTCCAAAGTGGGATTATGGTGATGATCCACCCTGTGTAGAGGCTTTGGACCAGGGCGTAGGTTCTAAGGATAGAACTCCATGTGGTATTCTAGTTGAGCCACCACCTATTGTGTAGCTGGTTGTACCGGCAATGCAGGATGATAATGTACACAGGCTAAGTGCACTACATGAGTTCTAGAGGTAGCGACCTCTAAGGTTCCATGGTGATCTGGACCCTCAGGAAGGTGATGACTAGCTCAAAGCAGTAACCCGAGTTTTTCACCTGGTGAGGACACCTCCAGATCAGATGGTGTTCCTGGCAATGAGCCTTCTGCATGGTCCACATGGGCGATGGAGGAGTTTGGAGACGTAGTACCAAGATGATGAGACACTCACGTGGAAAGAGATTGAGAAGTTTTTTAAGGAAGAGTTCTATCTGGTGGCACTATGGTATGTACGGATCCAGGAGATTCTTCAGCTTCAGTAGGAGGGAATGACTGTGTGAGAGTACTTAGAAAGGTTTACAGACCTGTCGTGCTACTCCTTAGATGTGGCTCGAGACTCGTTCATTAGGTCTTGGAACTTCGAGAAGGGGCTACGTAGGGACATCTGTGCAGGTGTGATTTTCTTGTACCTTCCCACATATGCTGGAGTACTGGAGCGAGCCTTGTGGGTGTAGAGCTTTCTAGATTCGCAGATTCAGTTCGTCAGTGTTGGGAACATGGCAGATGAGATGTTGGAAGTTGGTATCCGGAAACAAGTGCAGCGATATAGACATGGCTGACATTTCAGGAGGCGACCCCATGACGGTGGATCTCAGGCTCAGGGCTCATAGGGCTCGCATTCCAGTTTTTGTTAGCCGTAGGGGAGGCGGTGTTACACTTGCGATGTTCGGTACATCTTGATTGATATTTTCCAACCCGTCATGCTGCTGAGTGGGATCCGGTTGATAGACTTCCTTGGCAGCAGCAACGTATTCAGTATGGAGGCCCGTAGGGTGGCAGATGTAGTGAAAGAGCTGGTATAGTAGCGGTAGGTGGTAGGCGGTATCAGATTCCACCACCACCACCACCCCCAGGTGGTCCGCGCCGAGCTATGGGATCATGAGGTCCAGGGAAAGGATAGCTGCGGGCCATATATTTTGTTGTCCCAGAGGCTCAATTGATGGATATAGGTACACATTGTGTTCTTTCCACTTTCTACATTAGTTTTAATAAACAATGTTTATCGGTAATCTTTCCTTCCCATTGCTGGCATGAGTTTTGTCCAGGGTGTTGGTAAGAACTTGTGTGGGTGTTGTTCGACATGCTTCAAATGCATGAGGAAGAGGGATAATACCCCCACTGAGACACATTTTTGTGATGCGATTAAAACCTTGTGGGAAAGTCAGTGCCGCCCAAAGCAGATAGTGTTGAGGTGTGGTGGACGAGTCCCTCTAACTGATGCATTTTGGAAGGGGTGTGTGTTAGTGAACTCACTGGTGTTGGAGACTTAGGCAAGAGTTCAGTTCCCTTCCTTGTTCTTATAGATTTTCGGGAAAGAAAAGTTCTATGGTGGGGAAGATGTAGCTACTAGGGTTTTGTCCCTATCAAACTTTTTAATATTCCAATGAATTTTCTGGAGCTAGGAGCGAAGACGAAGTGAGATTATGAGCCTCGATGTGCTCAGATTTAATTTTATAAAAATATTATCTATTTTTTATACTATGAACATGGTGGGGTTGTGTTTTCTCCGAAATGGTTGCTCAGATCAAAAATCTGAGGGCACGATTGCGTCCAGAGCATGTCGTATACCATAGGCAGAGTGTAAACTTCACAGGCACGGGTCTGTTGTCGAAAAAGTCATATGAGGTGTTTTTGTAAATAAATGGAAAAGTTTATTTATTAGTATCGGCTAAAATAACTCCAAAACAGAGTCTCAGATCAATATTTTGAGAACACAGTTTTGTTCAGATTGTCATGTTAACCCTAAGGGAGACCTAATCTCCTCTATGTCGAGAGGTTTGGTAGGTGGTGTTGACAGTTGTTGTTTTAATTAATAAAATTAATTAATTAAATAAGAAATTCAATAAATCCCCTCTCCCAATTCCTTTCCTCTATGCACGACGAACCACCTCCCCTCTCCTCCTCCTTCGATGAATCATGGTGCCGCATGCCTCTGTTTTTGGCACCGATCATTAGCAGATCAAGCATCAGCGCATCGCGGGCATCGTTCAGAACCAGAAGCTTCGGTGTTTCACCCGTGTGGTAGGCAGTTTTGAGTTATAAAATACCTAATCCCATTTATGCATATATTGTTTTTCAAATCGTCATAAGGGTTGTGTAGCTCGCTTCCCAAGCCTACCGAAACATGTTTCAGATCTGAATTGGGAGAACCGGGGTGCTCGCATTGGCTACCGGATGTTATACGAGGGAAAACCCCGTTTCCAGAAAAACTTATGGTAGATTTCGGAAAATGCGGTGGTGGAACGGTGGATTCCAGCTCCGATGCAGAGGTTTTTGATGGCGTCATGGTGGTTTTCCGGTGAGGCTGGTGGTGGTCCGGCCAATATTTTCTGAGGGATATTTAAACCCTCGTAACTCACGAACCGTAACACTGATTTGTGAACTATTTTCATCGTCACATTCATTGCATTGAGACAGACCTTTTGAACTCACTTTGTGAATTTTAGGAGTTGGGTTCATTGCACAGGGCAACAAATCTTTGCAATAATAATAATATTTTATTATTATTCAACTTCGACCCACAATAACTTCTGCATGGAGCATTCGATTGACGTGCTGTCAGTGAAGTTGTGATTCTGATAGAAAGGTAGACATTTTAGGATAGTTTTTGGGTTCTGGGATAGAGATATAGATGTGGGTCCCTTGAGGCTGCTTTTCGGCGTTTACGGAAAAAGAAACTTTTTCGTCTGGTGTTCGTTTTCGACAAACGAGTAGTCTAACTCGTGCGATATTTCAAGGGGATAATAATGGCATAGTCCACATGATGAGTTTTGAGATCACTGTGTGGCCCCCACCCTGGCACACTATAATGAATAGTTCTTTTTTCATCAGTTTTTTCATTTCGGGCGGATGAGTAGCCTAGCCTATGTGTTTTTCTACATAGATCGTGTTGGTGGCCTCGATATTTTGTTCTAGGAGGTGCACGGTGTTGCGATGATGTAGTTATATAGGGTTAGTGACGTTCGGACCAACAATGGTTGAGTATACTCCCTTGGTTTGTTCATATAAGGGTTCGTGTGGCATTACAACCATATTATAGGTTTGTGATCCCCTCAATAGGATGAATTTCTATTAGAGTTGTGGAATCCCTCCAGTGAGTTTGGAGCGAGATCCTATAGCTTCACTTAAATTGATCAGGTTTTTGTTATTGCTATGGCCGCTTATCCACAGACGGAAATCCCCAATCTAAAAGGTTAACCCCGTATGGTTTGAGGCATCATCAGGAATATGATTCACTACATAGTGGGTCGTGCACAGTAGGGTTGTGGCATCATTGGTTATAAGATCCCCTAATCATCAGGTGTTTTGTAGTGGGGTTACAGCATTGTTGGTTACATGATCCCTTACACAACAAGTGGTTTTAAGTAGGGTTACGACGTCATCATGTATACGATCCACGACTCAGCTTATGGTTTTAGTAGGGTTGTGGAATCGTTGGTTATACGACCCCCTACTCATTACAGGGTATCAATAGGGTTGGTCCAACGATAGTTCGATCCCCCACATCATGAGTTATACAAGATGGGGTTTCCAGCATCGTCATGACCATATCTACGGGCGATGATCCTCTATCTAAGTGATGTGAACTGTAGAATGTCTGATCGGGTTGTGGTATCCCCCAGTGGATCCTATGAGTGATCCCCTATCTGTGGAATCTTCGAGATACTGGAGTGGGTTCTTGTATCCCCTAATGGACCCTAGAAGTGACCCCTTATCCATGGAGTTTGGTAATTCCACTGTTTCGGCAGGGTGTTCTCAGTGGTGATATTTGACGAGCATGTATCTCTCGAATGAGTTTCATCTATGATGATAGAGTTTGTAGACTGTGTTATCTTAGTTATGTACCAGTTGTAGGAGATGAGATAGAACCTCATGAGTCTAGGTGCGTGAATGAGTATATCTAGTTTTTCAGTGTATAAGTTTGGGCTTATACTTGAGCAGATGTTCATGGTGTATGTATGGGCATACATCAGAGCTGAGCTGACTGGTTTTTTTAGTGGGGGATGGTCTCAAAAAGATGTTCCATTCTCATTTGGGTAACCTCAAGCTGGGATGAGTTGACTGTGGCATTTCATTTTCTCCCTTTTATTTTTTGGGGTTTTTGGGTAGCCTACTAAGTATTTAATACTCACCCCTGCATGAGATTTGCCCGCACATGATTTTGTCTTCTACAGACCAAAGTCCTTTCAACAGAGTCTTAGGAGGACCTGGGGAAAACGAAGCTTAGTGAGCAAGAATGACTAGGGTGTTTACTAAAGTTGTGTTGAGGATATTACCAGCATGTACTTTTGACAGTGATACCCTCATTCTACGTAGGTCGAATGCTATTGCAGTTTAATTTTGGTGGGCCCTGTAATTTCACTTTTGTACTGTTGTTGTACTATGGTTGTGGGTTAGATGTATGCATGAATTTATTTTCAATATATATATATATATCAGCATTGTTTCATGGAGGTGTTTGTGGGTGTATGTGTACAGGTACCTTAGGCTAATGCCTCCCATGTGTGTGACAGTCTACTCGGTGCTAGTCACCAGCTCCTGGCCTATTAGAGGTTGGTGTGGGGAGTCGATGCACGAGCCCTGTTGGGTCGGGTCTTAACAACTACTACATAAAAAATCTCTTGGGATCGTCCAACAAGGATCCTACTTGAATGGTAGGTACAACTCATCTCCACAGCTCTCCACTTCAACATGTAATCTCCCGATAATTCCTGGTCCTAGATCCTAATGTCTCAGCCAAGATGCTCATTATCTGCACAAGACACAACATAGTACAGGTGAATCCCATGTAGGGGTGAGTAAAAAAATACCCTGTAGGGACCCCGAGACCCTTGAAGGTCTCTCAGGATTCCTCTATGTATAACCACAAAGAATGATCTCAATCAAAAATCACAGTGCAAAATACTCATATGAAACTAGGTATACAACTATGAGTTGATGAATAAATATAATTAGTCATTAGAAATATCAATTTATATTGTTATGATGTTCCACAACTAAGCACTGAATGAGTTATTCCATTTTCAATCCACATAGGTTCATATGACACTGATCCAGGACGGGCCACACTTTGGCTGGTCCTCATCGGGTTGCGCACTACTAATCCACACAGGGTCGCTAGAATACTGATACACAGGGGGTCTCTATAATGCGGATCCACACATGGTCACTATAATGCTTATCCACACTAGCTCATTATAATGCTGATCCACACAGGATCTCTATAATGATGATCCACATAGGGTCTTTAAAAACATGATCCACACAATGTTTCTCTATTATTGACAACCAGCCACATGATACCCCACACTCGGTGCACTTGAGTTCCTTAGTATTTGCTCCTTAAGATATTGGTTGTGCCTCGACTACAACGAAGTTCCACAATGGGGAAACCCAAATAACTGCCATGTTTTAAGGGTCCCAATGCGATAGATGGCGTGTCAATTGGAATCCAGGTCTTTGTGTTATAGGTTTCTAGTACCGAGGGCCATATTAGATTGAAGTTCAATCCAACCTAACCATTCTCCAACATCCTCCAAAACTTAGGGGGAGTATCTCAAAAGGATCTTTTCATTCCAAGGATTCATGTGCCGTATATGGTTTGTCAAACGAAGATTTGGTTTGTGAGATATGACCATTTAAGCATATTAGGCCTGAAATGGTCTGGGTCCGGTCCAACCTAGTCGGATTGACCCCACACAGTTCAGGTCGACCCCATCCAACCCAGGTCCTACCCGGCCCGGTTAGAACTAACTGGGCCGGCCAGAGTGTAATGGGCCACGGAGGCTCGTCATGTTGGGCCGCGTACCAAGAAGAACAACCTCAACTGGGTGTGGCCCACCATGTGGCGGACATGGTATATCAGTCGGGAGGCCGCCCACCTTCTTGATCGGCAAAGTCATTCGTGTTAATTTAACGGGGGCACCACGTGGCGCTGCCCACCTATCATAAGGACCCATAGGGAACAATTCCTCTCCTCCATCGTAGCTTCAGATCCGCATCCTCCTCACTGTTGCGTGTAGAGAACCAAAGCTTGATGTACATAGACATTACACTACTTTTGCAAAATACTTAATACATAACAAAAACAGACACCAAAGGACCATAATAGTTTATTATCTTTGGAAACTCAGAACGTAATCTTCTAATCATGGTGAAAGATCTTGAACATCTCCCATAAAGATCTTCCCCTTTTTGTTTTCTTACCTAAAACCTTTCTTTAAATATTGGGGAAAAGAAAACATATAAAGGGCGATCTCAAATGCTCAGTAAGGGTAAGCATGGATTAAATAAAACAAATCCTATACATTTGAACTTAAAAACATGAACATAATGTTTAAACATCAAAATCTTTGGCAATGACATAAAACATGGCAGTACATAAGGCATAGATCATAAAAAAACATTAATCATGATAAAATATCATGGGAATAAAAATTTGATTGTGGAAACCATTAAGCACATGATATGATTTCCATAGTATCCAAGGCATTGCTGCCAAGACCATCTTAGTGGACAAAGTCCCTTTCTGAATCAAGTTCACTCCTCGTTCCAGTCCGGTATTACTGAACCGTATTATATTTCCTTTCTGGACATGTCTATCTCATGAGATATAAATCTTTAACCAATGCATTGGAGGGAGATATAGGTCCCACCCATCTCATAATGAAATCATTCTTACGTATGAAACAACATGAACATAAATCATTCAGCATTACCCAAAGTATAAAATGTCTTTCATAAACATCATCCCATCATAATATAATCCATATAAAAAAAGGATATCATTTCATCATAAGAAAAGTGAAACCATGTAAATCATAGAGACATTATACTTGAATCTTACACATATGAAATAATTTCATCTTAGATGAAACATGGTTTTGATAAAACACTTGAAATGAATTCTTGAGGAAAATATCCTTTGTTCTTAAAAATCATTTTATTTTGACAAAATTCCATGACATTTTAAAATTAAAGGATTGTTTTGAAAATAGTAATGAAATATTGTAGAGTAAGCTTCTTGAATAAATGGTGTTGTGAAACCTTAAAAACCCGTTCATGCCGTATAAGTTAAAAAACATTCTTCTTCTACTTTTTCCAGAAAAGTCAAAAAGTACCTCGTAAAAGAAAGATTCCTTACATACCATGTAGTTAATGCCAAAAATGTGTAAATGGACGTTAAACATACATGAAACCATGTCTAGAAAACATGGACATGAATGATAAATATAACCCTAGTAAATACTTAACAATAAACAATCTTAGATAAAAATGAGAGTGGAAAAGGTATCCCTTACCATATGTCCGATATTCTTCGTATGTATCTGAACCTCCTGTATAATGATTTAAATAATGTCATTTAATTATTAAAAAATCATATTAATTGTTATGATATCATATATAGTTTACTTATGACATTATATTACCTGTTATTTTGTAAATTTGAATTAAAAGCAGAGATTTTGGTAAAATCATTTCATTTATTGTACGTGTTTCGACTTGTTGTTCTTGATATTATTACTTATATCCTGATTTACTTAATTCCATAATGTAAAACATTGTTTATATATAATATATATTCAGAATATACATATAAATATGATATATCGATAAATGGAATGAAATACACCGTTCATGGAGACGGTAGGTCGTACGTACGCATGAACACTGTTTTCATTTCCTCATTGAGTTGAATGGAATTAAGCAGATGACATATATATATAAATAAATCCAATATCATTATTATTTCATATATCTCATTATTATTAATTATATATACATTATAATAATTCATGAATGGTTAACATGGAAAATGAATCTCATCCCGTTGTGGAGACGGTAGTCCGTACGTACACACGAGCGATGATATCATTCCCATTATCGTGGAATTGTATTAAAGAGTATGAATAATATTTCAGAATCAATATAAATTTACCATAATCATATATAGTTATTTATATACACCATTATACCCATCCAAATATGGTGGTGGTCGAAAACAGATTACACCACGGTGTGGAGACTGTATTCCGTACGCACGCACGCGCAGTGATTTAGTTTTCCGAAGGATGGATAAAAGGTGAAATAAGGTTGTTTAATATTTATAATAACATATCAGTATATATGTAATACTTATGTTTTTACTTTATAATGAGACAACTACATAAGAATAAGTAGAAGAAGAAAGAAACTTGAGAGAATCGGAAGAAGAGATTACCTCTTCTTCAACACGCCTCTTTGAAACCTCCTCTTAGGGAACTAAAATTGGCCATTAAAGAAGACCAGGACCTCTAGAATATTACTAGGGAAGTGGAGAAGAGAAATTGTCAGGGGTTAACCGAGATTCCAGGCTCAATGTGGTGTGAGGAGAAGAGGGAGGAGGGTCCCTTTGATAAGGGAGGAGAGGGGCACTTTAGAAAAAACATAAAATATTATTTTATAATAAAGTTATATTCGTGTTTTAAAAGCTAAAAATGGATTTATTTCGAAGATAAAGTGGGTATGGGTCTAAATCCTCTCAACCAATATATTTTAGACAAGGTTTGGTCATTATATTAACTTTATCTTTTAGTTTTAACTCTTAGTTAATTAGATCGACATTTACCATGTCACTTTGTATTTTTATATTATATAGTTAATAAACATACCATATATATCCAAGAGACCTGAAAGTGGTCCATTAATGATACACCTATCATGATATAAGTATCTTGGACGAACCTTATATTTTTATGAATATAATAACAATTAATAATAGAATATTTGTTTTAAAAACTATTTTATGTCAATTTTGACACTATTTGGTAATGAATTTTTGGGAAACTCATAACAACTTGATTAGTTCAAAAAAAGTTAATTTATTCAATAATAAAATGTCATATTAACCTAGAAAATTATTGTAATTCATAAAAAGTCTCATATTACAATTATTTGGGTATTTATAACATTAATTATTTTAATATTTTATTATTTAGTTGATTACTGTATCACCATTGTGTCATAATTATTTAACTTCTATAAATTATAAATAAAATACCATTTAATATGAAATATTTTTAGATTTCTAATGAATATTTATAGTTACATTTATCTTATGTATAAACATATATTAAAAATGATTTATTTGTTAAACGTTGATTTTAACTATTTTAACCCTTCTTTAAATAAATTAATAATAAATGTCCTAATCTAATCCAAGTATATCTAAATGGTCATATTTTATTCCTAAGATTGTTTTTGGTCGAATTCCACTTATATAATATAATTATCCCTTGTGTTAGGTTAATAATAATATCATTTTTACCATAATTACATTATTTAATTTTAATTATGGTAAATAAAAGTAAAAAGTTACTATTCACCAAAAATAATTTTCATCTCATTGAACCACATTTTAGTCTTTGATATTTACCGTGTCTCTCGGATTTTCTTAATTCTACTCATAGAAGAGGTAAAGTTAAGTTTTATGTGAATTTCCAAATTTTCTTAGGAGGTGGGTAAAAGACGGTGAAATGTTCAATAAAATTTTTATATATCTAAAATTGTTATAAAATGACCCCAATTTATTACATTGAACTTATATAGGTGTTATGTATCAATTTTGACATAAAATAAATTTAAATAAAATAAATAAAAATTTAAATAAAAATATGGATTTAAATTGTAACCTAGTGATTTCACTATTCATCAAAATATGAATGTTTTCAGAAAAAACAAAAAATTCACCCTAGGATAATTTTGATATTCCAAATCTAAATATGAAGTCCATTTTGAATGATACAATTTATAAAATTTCAAAAAGTGGTTATTACTATTCATAACGGCTAGTTTATATAATATTTTAATAACATATCTTTGTTTAGTGAAACACGATATTGCGTACAACACATGATATTGTGGAAGGTCGCGATTTCATGTAAAGAAAGCCATGTCAGGGATGAATGTAGTGAATGATCCTTTTGGTGTAGTGTACAACACAAGACATCAATGAAATTAAAAATAATATTTTCCATAAAATTTCATGGTGTTACATTCTACCCCCTTTAAAAGGAATTTCTCCCTCGAAATTCGTCAGGGTTATAAATGGTTTACTACTTGAAAGTTTATTTCATAGAAACCCACATCCTAAAAAGGAATTCCAAAAAATTACTTTACAAACTAAAGTATGAAACATAACAGTTACCCAAATTAATTAATCACTGGGTTTCCACATAGGAGAACATAGGTGAAAATATGGATATGGAAGAGAAATATAACAATCAACTTCTGATGAAGAGTGGTGGAGGACATAGCTATGAAAAACCCAACAATCAAAAGACAGAAATTTGTGATGATCTAAGGTACCATCCGATTCATCAGATATGAGAGCACTAGGACCACATTTTTTTTTGTTTTCAAGATCATTTTATTAAAGTTGAAGAATTTTAATTAAAATAAATACTTACTTTATTTTGGTATCATCTCAACATTGCTCAATCCTCAAAAAAATTTCACTTCATCTCATACTAAAATGAAGTTGAATTTGTCTTCTATGAAGTGTTAGCAGATTATGCGATAGAATGTTAGGTCATTCCATCTGTTTCTATCGAAAAAAGTTAAGCACGATTTATTAAATATACATAAGTCCATATATGCTGAGATTAATCATATATGGTTGCTAAAATTGACTTATACTTCATCAATCATAGCGCTTAATAAAATAAAACTAGTTTCTGCTAACCAGTGACATTATGTAGGCCAGTGGTAGGCGATAAAGGCCTGTCACACTTTGGTTGTGGCTTCTATTCCCGCAACCTTGTCTGACGCGACGGGTTGTCGCCCATCCTATAGGTTTTCCCTTTTTCTAAAACTACAATTAATATCATTCCTGCAATAATATGGGAAAAAGTTCTAGCCTTAAATAATACAATCTTATGTCTAACTTAATTCATTCCAATATTTAGGTATATCCAAAATACATCTGTCCAAGCTCATAGTATAAAGAAAACAATTACTAGAAATGTCATCTACCGAGCATGTGAATACAATCATTTATCCCAAATATATCATACGATATACTATGTTGGTCACATTCTAAACATGTGAATACCTTAATCATGTATTCTCTTGAACCCTAGTGAAAACATGATTTCTATCACAAGGTAACTCTTTCCATATACCAAAATCCCAAAATTTATATATACTAAAACTATGATATAACTTTTTCCTTATATCAGTCATAAGCTCATGAATACTATCAAAAATTTCGTTTTCTCCTTATCCCTTCATTATGCGCATATCATCTTCTTTCCAGAAATATCTCAATCACTTTCCATGGTTACCAGTATAATAAAATTATTGAAAACCACAATATACCAGTACATTAATATTCCAATATTCTACGATACTATATACAAAATTATTTTGGAATCCCTTTACATAAACACATAATCATTCCACCACATCATTTTCATATTCAACATCGCAAATAGTGATCGCATGTGACTTTCTGTTTTCCCCTTTCCTTAAGTGGTTTCTCATGTCGATCATCATTAACCCTTGGATTAGGGCATTGATTAGCATAATGCCCAATTTTGTTGCACTTGAAGCATTGAAGTGTTGGTGGTGCGTTATCTGCAGTCGTTTCTTTATTCACATCACTAGCAACCCTTTTTCCATTACTTCGACACTCAGATGCACGATTAACTTCATTTCCACACTTAAAAAATTTTCTATTCCCTTTAATACAATCTCCACCATGCTTCTTTCCACACTTTGAGCTTAAAGAAACATTCATCTTCTTTTCACCATTGTTCTGAGATTTCTCCTTGAACTCCATCTTTCGTTTCTTGTCCAAACCATGAGATGTATATGTAACACCAACTTCCATTTATACTTTGATAGCACAACACACAATTTCATCATAACTACTAAAGTCTCTTATAGCTAATTCCCCTAGAAGGCTTGTTTTTAATCCACTGAAGAATCGATCAACTTTACTTTCATGTTGGATGATAAAGCAAGATGCATATCTTGAAAGCCTTGTAAAATTTCTTCATATATACCAATAGATTCATCATCCTTTTTCTTAAGATCAAGGAACTCCTTTTCCATCTTTTCTCGAATAATACGAGGGAATTACTTACTGAAAAAAAAGTTCTTGAACTCGTCCCATTCCATGGATTCAATTTCATCTTGGGGCCTTGTATTCTTAATTCGAGTCCACCACTGGTCTGCTTCACCTTCTAAACGGTAAACATCTAGAATGACTTTATCTTGTTCCGAATAAGGAATTATGGAAAATATCTATTCAATGGTATTGATCCATTAGTCATCAACAAGTGGATAATAAGACCCATTAAAAGAAGGTGGGCGTTCCCTCATGAAGGACTCAATATAATATTATTCCCTTCTCTACTCATTCAGAAGTCCAGAATGATTCATAGCTTGAATTAGTATAACAATAATATTTTGCACTCCATCTCCCATAACATTGGTTTTTTCAGGAGGAAAATCATTACATTGTCCATTACATTGACCAAGACAGTTCCTTTGGGTTCCAGCCATCGTCTAAAACCCAAAAAGAATAGTGTGAGAGGAAAAAAATCATGCTAGTGAAAAAAAATTATAAGGGGTGAGTAACTTCAATATCTAACATATTAGGTTTAATTCTAATATCGTTTCCTTAATTCTAGGACTATAACCTATATGTATACTTAACATTAGGGACATCCCTAGACATAACATAGAAATATCTCTAGGGATCTCACTAAATTTTTCACATCCTAGTTTCCAATGGTTAACTAAACCTTTCCTCTAATACCAACTGTAGAGACCCAAAGCTTGACTTACATAAACATTACATTACTTTTACGGAATACTTAATACATAACAAAATCAAACACCAAAGGACCGTAATAGTTTAGTGTCTTTGGAAACTCGGAACATAATATTCTAATCAAGGTGAAAGATCTTGAACATCTCCCAAAAAGATCTTTATCTTTTTGTTTTTTTACCAAAAACCTTTCTTTAAATCCTGGGGAAAAGAAAACAAATAAATGGTGATCTCAAATTATCAGTAAGGGTAAGCATGGATAAAATAAAACAAATCATATACATTTTATCTTAAAAACATGAACATAATGTTTAGACATCAAAATTGTGGGCAATGGCATTAAACATGGCAGTACATAAGTCATAGGTCATAAAGAAACATTAATCATCATAAAATAGAATGGGAATAAAACATGTGATTCTGGAAACCATTAATCACATGATATTATTTCCATAGAAGCCAAGGCATTGCTGCCAATACCATCTTAGTGGACAAAGACCCTTTCTGAATTGAGTTCACTCATCGTTCTAGTCCTGTATTACTGAATCGGATTAACTGACCTTTCCGGCCATGTCTATCTCATGAGATATAAATCCTTACCCAATGCATTGTAGGGATATATAGGTCCCACCCATCTCATAATAAATCATTCTTACGTGTGCCACAACCTGAACATAAATCATTCACCATTACCCAAAGAATAAACTGGGTTTCATAAACATCATCCCATCATAACATAATCCTTAAAAACAAAAGGATATCATTTCATCATAAGAAAAGTGATACCATGTTAATCATAGAGACATTATACTTGAAAGATACACATATGAAATAATTTCATCTTTGATGAAAAATGGTTTTGATAAAACACTTGAAATGAATTCTTGAGGAAAATATCCTTTCTTCTTCAAAATCATTTTCTATTCAAAAAATACCATGCAGTTTTGAATGAAAATAATTTTTTTGAAAATAGTCATGAAATTTTGTAGAGTATGCTTCATGAAAATAAGGTGTTTTGAAACTGTAAAAATTCGTTCGTGCTGTATAAGTTATAAAAACAATCTTCTCGTACTTTTGCCGGAAAAGTCAAAAAGTACCTCGTAAAAGAAGGATTACTTACATACCATGTAGTAAAAGTCAAAAATGGGTAAAAGGTACTTTAAACATACATGAATCCATGTCTATAAAACATGGAAATGGATGATAAATATAACCATAGTAAATACTTATGAATAAACAATATCAGATAAAAATGAGACTGGAAAAGGTATCCCTTACCATATGTCCGATGTGATTTGTATGTATCTAAAACTCCTGTATAATGATTTAAATAATGTCATTGACCTATTAAAGAATCATATTCATTGTTATGATATCATATATAGTTTACTTATGATTTTATACTACCCTTTCTTTGGTAAATTCAATGTAAAAGCAGCGATTTGGGTAAAATCGTTTCATTTATTGTACGTGTTTTGACTTGTTGTTCTTGATATTATAACTTATATACTGATTTACTTAATTACAAAATGTAAAAAATGATTTATATATAATATATATTCATCATATACATATATATGATAGATCGATAAATGGAATGAAATACACCGTTCATGGAGATAGTAGGTCATACGTACGCATGAACACTGTTTTCATTTCCTCATTGAGTTGAATGGAATTAAGTAGATGACATATATATATATATAAATAAATCCAGTATCATTATTATGTCATATATATCATTATTATTCATTATATATACTTTATAATAATTCATGAATGGTTAACTTGGAGAATGAATCTCATCTCTTCGTGGATATGGTAGTCCGTATATACGCACAAACGATGATATCATTACCATGATAATGGAATTGTATTGAAGAGTATGTATAATATTTAAGAATAAATATCACTTTACAATAATAATATATAGTTATTTATTTTCACCATTATACCTATCTAGGTAAGGTGGTGGTCGAAAACAAGTTACACCATGACGTGGAGACGGTATTCCATACGTACGCACACATGATGATTTCGTTTTCCATAGGATGGATAGAAGGTGAAATAAGGTTGTTTCATATTTATAATAACATAACAATATATAAGTAATACTGATGTTATTACTTTATAAAGATACAACTAAAGAAGAAGAAGTAGAAGAAGAACGAAACTTGAGAGAATCAGAAGAAGAGATTACCTCTTCTTCGACACGCCTCTTTGAAACCTCCTCTTAGGGCATGAAATTTGGTGTTTGAATAATCCAAGGACCTATAGAATATTACTAGGGAAGTGGAGAAGAGGAATTATCTGGTATTGGATGAGCTTGAAGGGTGAAAGTGGTGTGAGGAGAAGAGGGAGGAGGTTCCCTTTTATAATGGAGGAGAGAGGAACCTTAGGAAAAACATAAAATATTATTTTATAATAAAGTCATATTCGGTTTTTAATAGCTCCAAATTGATTTATTTCGAAGCAAAAGTGGGTATGGGTCTAAATCCTCTCAGCCAATAGATTTTGGAATGGTTTGGGTCATTATATTAACCTTATATTTTAGTTTTAACTCTTAGTTAATTAGATTGACATTTACCATGTCACTTTGTATTTTTATATTATATAGTTAATAAACATACCATATACATCCAAGAGACCAAAAAGTGGTCCATCAATGATACACCTATCCTGATATAGTATCTTGGAAGAACCTTATATTTTTAGGAATATAATAAAAATTAATAATACAATATTTGTTTTAAAAACTATTTTATATCTATTTTGACACTATTTGGTAATGGATTTTTGGGAAACTCATAACAGCATGATTAGTTCGAAAAAGTTAACTAATTCAATAATAACATGTCATATTAACCTAGAAAATTATTTTAATTCATAAAAAGGTTCAAATTTCATTTATTTGGGTATTTATAACGTTAATTATTTTAATATTTTATTATTTAGTTATTTACTGCATCAACAATGTGTCATAAATAACGTAAATTAGTTAATGTCTAAAAAATATAAATAAAATACCATTAGGTAGGAAAGATTTTTGTATTTCTAATAAATATTTATAGTCAAATATATCTTATGTATAACCCTATATTAAAAATTATTTAGTTATTAAACTTTGATTTTAACTATTTTAACCCTTCTTTAAATAAATAAATAATAAATGTCCTACTCTAATCTAAGTGGATCTAAATGGTCATATTTTATTCCAAATGTTGTTTTTGGTCGAATTACACTTATCCAATAGAATTATCACTTGTTTTAGGGTAATAATAATATCATTTTTACCCATAATTACCCTATTTACTTTTAATCGTGGTAAATAAAGTAAAAAAGTTACTATTCACCAAAAATTATTTTAATCTCATTGAACCAAATTTTAGTCCTTGATATTAACTGTGTCTCTCGGATTTCTGAAATTATACTCACAGAAGAGGTAAAATTATGTTTTATGTGAATTTCCAAATTCTCCTAGGAGGTGGGTAAAAGGCGGTGAAAAGTTCAATAAAATTTTTATATTTCTAAAGTTATTATAAAATGACTACAATTAATTACATTGAACTTATATAGGTATTATGTATCAATTTTGACATAAAATAAATTGAAATAAAATAAATATTTATTTAAATGTAATGTCGGTTTTTAAATAGTAACCTAGTGTTTTCACTATTCATAAGAAATTGAAAGTTTTCAAAAAATACCCAAAATTCACCATAGGCTAATTTCGATATTCCGAATCCAAAAATGAAGTCCATTTTCAATGATAAAAAATAAAAAATTTCAAAAAGTGGGTATTACTATTCATAACGGCTAGTTTATATAATATTTTCATAACATACCATTGTTTAGTGAAACTCGATATTGCGTACAACACACTATATCGTGGAAGGTCGTGATTGCATGTAAAGCAAGCCAAGTCAGGGATGTGTGTAGTGAAAGTTCTTTTTTGTGTAGCGTACAACACAAGACATCAATGAAATTAAAAAGAATATTTTTCATAAAATCTCAGGGTGTTACATTGCGCGTGATGGAACGCTGCCTTCTGCCAACACAGTCGGATGAGGGAAGCCCCCACTTGCTGCCACCGTGGCCGGAAGATGCCAGCCACCACCATACCCACCAACGCTGGTGCCATATTGGAAGAACATCCGTGGGCCACTGGGTGACCTTCAGTGGTCCGTTTTCTCTTACAAACATGCCTATGGGCCTTCCAAAATACTGTCATCACTACGTGGATCCCAAATTGATGTTATCGTCAAGATAACACTTCTGCAACAAAGAATGCGACAAAACTGACGTGGCGTAGGTTCTGGGCTTTTCTCATTTTCCCCATGCCCTCCCTGTTAGCATCATAATAATATGGTAGCAATTAATTCAACGTAGATAAACTATAATATCACCTTGATTCATTATTAGTTTCATGAAAGTGAATGGGAAACAAATTCACATGAATTTAATCAAAACCCCTAACTCAGAATCGGAGGTGACATCGAAGTTGTGGAAGAAGAATCCACACATTATGAGGCTACCAATGTTTTTTATCACAAATCTATTCCTCAAACGTTGTCATCCAATCTTCCATTCTTCATCGGTGGAAGTCTCCACATCACTTTGTTAGAGGTTCCTCACATCTGTCTCATAAACCCAATCTCGTGCATCAATTTAACAAAGGGTAAAGGATGATTAACACAATAAGTGATTAATGAGGTTCATTAATGAATGATCCTCTTAATTGTGAATGGTTTTTGTTACAAAAAAATAAGTCAAGCCATTAATTGGATTGACAACTCGGTGGTCCCACTAATGCTGCTCAACTGATGGTTGAATAATAAAATAATAGTTTTATGTTACTTAATTATTCATTAAAAAGATGTAAAACTAACTTTTTCTCCTGACCAACTGTGGTCGAATTTAAACCCCACTTTAGTGAATCCCAGTGTTTCGAATTCAATGGGTCCCCCAGATTTAAAATCTGAGCCCCAGATCAAGTGATAGAAAATGCAGCCCACACATTTATTGAACATTCCTTAAAAAAGTACCAAATTACATTTTGGGCACACCAGGCCACAGAATCAAGCACATTCAATTTTTGAAGACTCGTAATAATCCAAAATAATTTTAAAAAATTTATATGGAATATATGGGTTTTTACAATTATGATTGTGGGAAAATCGTATTCCACCTTTTATCCATCATAGGAAAAATTAAAACACTACACATGTGTACATACGACATACTGTCTCCATGTCCTGGTGTAATATATTTTTTTCATCACCACATTACATGGATGGGTATAATGATAGAAAAAATGGATATATATTTTAATTATTAAAGGATTATGATTGTAAAAAAATAAATATACTTTCCAATTCCTTATGTTTTTAACATTAAGGGATTGATTCCATCGCTCGGGCATATGTACGACCTACCGTCTCCATGACAAGATTTGATTCATTTTCCATGATCACCATTAGAGAATGATTTAATGAATATATAAAATGAATAAATATGATATATATGAACTTAATATCCTTCTAGGTATTATGTTACTTTTTTCAATGCCCAAGAACCAGGAATTACAAGACAAAACATGTTTAGGAAAATAAAGTAGTTGAATACCTAATATAGGGTAATAACTGAATATTATAAAAAACTCTAATAAAATAATTTAAAAAGATCAAATATGCTATAATAAATCTGAATAATTTTATCATATAAGTTTATAAATTGATTAAATCCATTATAAGTGATGTTAAATCATATCTTACTAATGAAAGCTTATGGTAAGGGACCTTGTATGAATCACCATTAACCGAGGAATCATTTAATGTTATAAACCTAAATTATTTTATGAGGTGTATATATAGCCCATTTGACATATCCTGTAAGTTATTTATTTATTATCATGTTATTTAATATTTTGTTAATTGTTATTCCTTCGATGATAAATGTGGTATGGGACACCATGAATGTTTAATGATTATATTATCAAATCATTATCTCGATGTTAATATTCATGATATAATTTTACATATTTATATATATAGATACAGATTATAATATAAATTTATTGTGTATTATTATTTTAATTCAATGGTTTAAAAAGTAATGTTTTTACATGTTTTATGCAGAACATTTTGGAAAATGACAAATGGAATGTTCTACTCTTAACATACACGATGATGATGACTTTACCACCACAATGACAGTTAATTAATTTCTAGATTCAACTGAAAGCTTACATATATTTTTAAATGAAATACAATAATACCATATTTTGGTAATTTTTTTATTGAATATATTACCTTTTAGTGGGAATAGTTATTTTAATAGAAATAATTTTTTATATGGGTTTAATGATTGCATTTCTATAATAATTATTCAATGATATAATTTAATGTATTTTGATAAATGAAAACAATTTTTTTTAATCTTATGATTCATTTATATTTATTTATTATAATAAAAACTTATACATTTTATTAAAAGACTTATGATCAGTTTGACAATGGATATTCTATTTTGAATCCATTAACCATATTACTTATATTAGATTGTGATTATTATTATTGATTGGGGAGTGGTTTTTATATTTCATTTGTATATTTTATTTCTGTTTCACCTATTTCTAGTGAGGATTTGATTAGACATAAATGAATTTTTGGGGAAGATGTATATAAAATCCCCTCGTTGCATTAGTAGTCTATTGGGACAAAATTAGTTCGTTTCAAACCCTTCATATATGATTCAAAGAAGTTTTAAATTTTCATGAGGATAAATATTGGAACAAATATATGGGTTTCTAACCATAGAACTAAAGTTTATTAAGGATAGATTTTGATGGTAACCATGTTTAGGATAGATCTTGCAAGAGCATAAGTACAAAATTATACCTTCCATCATTATTATTATCCCATGTGATAATTTGAATATCCACGGTCAAGCTTTATTCTAATGTGATTATTTATATGAAATTATTCGATCATATTTTATTATTTCCAAATTTTTATTCAGTATTAATTCATATTTACAACCATTGTAGTTTACCCTTATTGAGTATTTGAGATACCATTTTTTTTATGTTTTATTTTTATCCAGGATACCAAGAAGTCTATTATCACTGATATACAGGGTTAAACATTGTGAATAATTGTCTTCTCAGTGAAAATCCGTTTTATATTTTGGTATTAAAATATAATTTTAATTTAAAATATGTATCTCGATTAAAAAGACTCCAAAACTATTTGTTTCTTTGGGATGGAATCACATATATCTTATTCCAATGTAATAATGTATGGCATCATCTCCGGGGTACTGAGGTCAAGTTCATTAATGTTGGAATTAGATAAATTATAGAAGAATAATTAAGAAATATATTTTAGAAAACTTTTATTTGGGACTATATCCATATGATTGATTTAGACGATAAGTCTATGTATATTATATCATCCTAGATATTTTTGTAATAAAATGGATATCCTAGGTTAAGGATATGTACATTATGATTGAGAGTAATATCTAAGCATATAGACATCTTATATATAATTTTTCATGACTATATCAGTATGATTACTATTTATCACACTTTTATTTTCAGTTTTAGTCAATGGATAGAACTATTAATGTTATATTTGTAATGTTGATGAAACAAAAAATAAAATAAAAATATTAATGAAATGTGGTATTTAGGAATAAGATGATGATGTGTAGTTAATGGTTTATGACCAAAGTGGTATGATTAATGTTACTGGGTATTTGTATTCTAGAATTATATTATCAAATATTTCTATAGATATATATGTATTTTACTACAGTGAATATTATTTATGGATTTAGAGGAATGATCATTTACATTAAAGATTTTAAGGAGATAAAATAGTTGGTAAGTGATAATAAGAGAAACATTATGTTGTTTGGGGAATCTAATGTTAAGATCTTTTATGAATTTAGTATCCTTACTTATAAATGATTGGAAAATCAATTTGGATAGATTTATTTTGTTTGATTCTTAAGGTATGTTCTTATGGAATGAAATAAGGTGATCTTTTGATATTATTGTCTAAGGTCAAAGTTTGATTTATAATATTGGATAGAATATGATAAACATTTGGGTTTTTTATAAATATGCAGTGGAGTATGAAATTCCATGAGGACCCTAGAAATCATTAAAAGTTATTCAGGTATGAAAAATTCATTGTGAACATTTATTTTCCTATGTAATGGATGTAGTGAAACTAAATCTAAGAACAATAAAATTATGATATTATACTTATGAAATTGAAAGAAATAAAGTAAGTAAAATTTAAAAATATTCCATATAGATAGATAAAAAATCCCTCAACTCTAGGAAAACGGTTTTATAACCAAAAATTTAACTGTTTAATTTTTGTAATGTGTAAACAACGGTGATTAATTAAGTCACAAGATTTGTTGTTTTGTGATGGATGAATTCCTAAATAGATTATCCTCTATATCTCTACATCAGAACATGATAGTTATATTTATCTACCATGCATATGTTTACAATATCAATTATTGAATTTCTAATAGAATTACTTATTTTTTGGACTTCTTTTCTATTTCCCTTTCCTACATATTATATTGATGTTTTATTAACCCTTTTTCTTGATGTTAGTTGCCAACAATGGAATTTTTATGTATCAATTATTGATCTCTAAGGTTCAATTAAAAATTTTTCTTGAAGGAATTTATTTATGTATGGGAGATTTTAACACCCCATTATTTTACGGTTTTTATATATTTATGTTCAATATTTTGGAAAGCTTGTGTTTCATGCAACACCCAGTTGAAAAAAACCATGATTTATTAATATAGAATAACAATTTAATTGGTGAGAATTAATTGTGTTAACCACATTATGAAATTTATATATTATATATTCAATATTTTTTTAAATTAATCTTATGTTTTATAATTATATGATATAAATATAAATCCACATTTACTCATAAAAGCTATATTTCTCTAATGGCGGTTTTACTGCCTTTTTATGGTACACTTGTTTTAAATCATTTTTTAATACATTTATAATTAATATGTAACCAAATTAATATCTTATATGAATTATAAATATCATGTTTTACATTGGATGAATTTTTGGTATTTTTATGATATGTTTCATATTTGAGAAATATTGATAAAATATTACATTATAATTTAAAATATATTTTTCATCTAAAAAATTTATAATGATAAAATAAATTATTAATTGGTTTAAAAATATAATTTTATCAATGTATTATCATGTAATAAAATATATGTAAATGTATTACTTTTTACATGGATTATGGATATGAAAACATTTCAAACATTTTCAAAATTTAACATTAAAAAACATGTTTTCCCGTTCTGTCAATGAGATTAATTGGAAATTAATTTTAGTGAAATAAGATTTTTTATTTATCAAATGTGGATTACATATTGGGAATCATAATTTCCAAAATCATTAAAAAGTAACCTTTAACTTTTGGATAATTTGAATAGTGATTATAATAAGATTTTTATTAGCACGATTAATGGTAAATTGATTAGTTAAGGGTAGAAATAAATATATAAATTTTAGATAATTACCATAAAACATGTCATAATTTTATAGGATGCGTTAGTGTCAATGAAAATCATCCATGTTCATATTTTTTGTCCTATTTGATACACTATGCTGAATATAGTCATTTTATATTATTTTATTCTCTTAAAGTCAAATATATCATACAAATGATTTTAATAAATATGAAAATTTTTATATCTTGTTATTTATAGGATATATTTGATTATAAATATTATTTTGAAATTTATATGGTTTATCTTAATCACGATAAAATATTTTACATTTTTCGGACATAAAGAATTGTCTTAATGGGTTATATAATGATAAAAAATAATGATTCAATTAATATAAATATCAAAAAAAATTATATTTAAAAAAATAAATTAAATATAATTTGAGATACATAATTTGAAATATTGTTTCAGAAATTACCAAATATATATTAGTTATGTATTAATTGTTTTTTTAATGTTTTTTCGTGTAATGATATTTTATAAAAAGTCATTTAATTTATTGTGGGAAAATTAACATTCATGACATTTTATTAAATGATCCGAAATTTATAAAAATATAGACATCATAAATATGATTGGGATAGGGTTAAAAATATAATACATGGATCATTTATAGATATTTTGGTATTATAGAGTAACTATATTATCCTTCAATGTGTCAAACCCCTTATTGTAATGGTAAGAGTTAAAGTGTTTAAATAATGATTAAAACAAAAATATATTGTTATGAATGTGACCTAAACAATAATAAAATTTATTTGATGAGATAATTTAAAACTATACTCTGGTTATAATCAAACTCAATCACATTGGAACCATTTAGAACAAAAAATTAGTTTATGTTAATTTAATATTTTGTGAGTTTCCAAATGTGCCCCTCACCTCAATTATAAAATGGAAACTCCTCCCCCAATTATTCACAGCACCATGAGACTTCTAGGTCGACCAACCAAATATTTTATAAATATCCTTAGTAAATTTATAGAGACTCGGTTACCTCCAAAATTTGTACCATAAATAACTTAAGAGGGGATTAAAATATGTATGCTGAAAAAATTATAATCATCTTTATACACTCATTCAGTTTTATTTTATTTTTTACTAACGGTTCATGTGTGGTTTTGATTCAAACGTAATAAAAATAGTATAATATAATTTATTATATCTTATTATTATTTTTGGATGACCATATTACTCTATTTATACATTATATAAATAACTGAAACACATCACATGGATATGTACGGATTACCGTCTCCGCATAGTGGGGTAATATATTTTTCATAACCAGATTACATGAATGGTCACAATGATAGAAATTGTGGTTATATATTATCATTATTAAATTATAGTTATTGTGGAAAAATTAATATAGCATCAATTTCTTTACATTTTTATCTTTAAGTGAATGATACTGTCATTTTTGTGTATGTACGACCTACTATAACCGCAACATGATGTGATTCATTATGAATGTTCACCATTTAATAATTTTAATATGAATGTATATAATCCATAAATATGATATATATTGGTGTAATATAATTCTATATATTGCATAACTATATTCTATAGACATGAACCATTACAAACATGATAAAACATTTAAAGGAAAATGAAGCAGTTAGCATCCGAAACAAGGGTATTAAAAAAATATAATAAAAAAATAAGTAATAAAATATAATAATAATATGATATATAATAATATATATGATTAAGGTTCTGATATATGTTAATAACATTATGAAAATAATTACATGTTTGACTAATGGAACTGTAGGCTAAGTGTTTTCATCTCAATCTTCATTTGTTGAGGCATTATTTTATTTTTTACACCACCCTCATTTATGATGTATATATATAGCCACAATTACATATAGTGTCATTAATATATTTTTTATGATGTTATTTGATGATTGTTTATATTTTTTCATTCAATATTAAAAGTGGCATGTGTCGAAATGAATGTTTAAATATTTAATTATCAAATATTTTTCTCCAAGTCAGTATTTTAAATATTATATTATATATTTATTTATATAGATGTAAAATGATTATAAAGTTATTTTTAGGTATATTTTTAATTTCATTCATAGTTTTTTCAATGGAATCGTCTTTCTTGTTCTATAGGGAATGTTTTCACCAATAATAAAAATAATATTCTTTTCTTAACATACATAGTGACAACAACTTTCCCTCCACTATGACTATTACTTAATTTATATCTTCCTTTGAAAGAATATATATATTATTTAATAAAAACTCTAATTAATTATTTTTGGGATATATTTTAATGAAATATTTATTTATAATTAAAAAGGTTATTTTTATACAAAATGTTTTCTTATATGGTTCAAATAAAATTTTTCCATCAATAAATTTTCAATGATACCATTTAATATATTTTAATCTATGTCAACGTACTTTTATTAATATTGTGATTCATTGAGATGTTTCTATTATGATAATATATAACATATTTTATAAAAGGTATAGGGAACATTTTGAATATAGATGTGCTATTTTGATACTATTTACCATATTACTTAGATTTGTTTGTGATTTTTCTTATTTACTGGGGAAATATTTTTACATTTAATTTGTATATGTTGTTTAGGATTAACACAATTAATGTGAGGAAATAATTGGAAAGTAAATAATATCTCGGGACTATATATTTAAAATACCCTCAACGATTTGATAGTCCATTGACATGAAATCCATCAGTGACAAACCATTAAAATTTGATTATAAAAATATTAAAATTGCCATGAGGATAGATCTTATCACATATCAGATGATTTTTTACCCAAAAAAATAATCTATTTTTATTATAGATAATGATAGTAATTATATTGTGGATAGTTATTGATAGTAAATACATCAAACATTATGAATTTCATCATCATTATTATTCATTGGAATTATTTGAATATACAAGGTTGTGTTTTATGATCATGTTATTATTAATATGGAATTATTTTTAAATAATTTATTCTTTAAATACGAAATATTTATTATCAATTAGTGTTATATTAAGTTGATCATTACCCCAATTGAGCATTTGGTCTCACCCCTTTCTTATGTTTTATTTTCCCCCACGACTCTAGGAAGTCTATTATGAAGAACATATATTCATAAACTAGGAGAATAATGTTGTTATCGAAGAAAATATATATTTTTATTTTATGTTTAAAATATAATCTAAATTTTATATATGTATAAATATTACAAATATTAATAAACATTTTGGGTTTTTGGGATGTGATCATTTATGTCATATGAAAATGTAATAATGTCAAGCACCAGTTATGGGTTACTATGTCGGGGCCATTAAAATTTTACCATGAGAAATAGGGGAAAATTCATTATCAGGTAAATTTAAAAAAAAGGGTATTTATGAAACAGTTATGAAATTGAAATTAAATGAATTAAGATTATGGATAGATAACCACACTATGAGCAAACACAGATTTTCACTATATGAATGATTTTGGAAGACTGAATTTTTATGCTGACATGTGGTTTTATATTCCTGGTTTCAATGCATGTTTCTTTTTTAATAAATTTTACCTTCATGAATCCATTTTCAGATGATTTGTTTTAGGACATGAACGTTTCAGGTTTAGGGAAATTTTATTAACTAAAAATATGTTTACATATTTCATATATTTATTTAATCTATAAGGATTAATTATTTGATAATGAAATTGGATTTTGATTGTTATCGAATAAAATGGGAATTATTCACTTAATTGAATAAATGTTAAAGAAGTGTTAAAAACATACTTAAAATGTCTTCTATCACATTATAAATTTGTGGGATTCTTTCACAATATGCATGTAGGATAAAATAAATACCTATTAAGAATCTACATTATATGGATACAATATATAATGTTTAGAAACATTACACAATAAACATATTTAGAAAATATGTATCTCAACAAAAGTTAATTTCATACATGACGTGTAAGAATTACATGGTGTGGATGTTTTCAGGCCTCATCAGTCAAATATATCAACATATTCTTCGATGGGAAAAGTGGATATCAAGTAAATTATATGATGAAAATATATATGATATGTAGATATTGGGACCCAATACATTTAAGCTAGTACATGAGATTCATGACATTCACACTATGTAATTCTAGAGCCTATATACATTGGCAGTACCAGACACGCAGTAGGGAGCTTCACAACTTTATTTATTCTCATTTTCTCATCCACCATTCATTTTAGTTTTAATTCCTTCTTATTATAAACTATATTCCTTTCATTATATTTACCTTTTTATTGAATTATTATGTGTGGTTAATTTTTCTACACCCATTGTTTATCCATTGAAATCTATCTTCCATTTCTAATGCTTTTTTACATTGCTTAATGTCATTATTAATTGATGGTTTCATCATTCTTCAGATGTTATTCACATATAGAAATATTGTGACTATTAATTAATTATTTTTATTTTTTTGATCATTATTCATTTTTTCATTGTACCAATCCTATTTATAGTTATAATTTTCATTATTCCAATTGTTTGTAATTGATTTTTACCTATGTAAGTCATAGATTACACCTATTGATACTGATTTATGATTATACACATCATGATTAATACTTACTTTATTTCTATTATGACCACCATGAAATGATAATCCACATATGGTATGGGTTATGGGTAGGGGTGTTTTCAAACCCAATTCATCATTATATTAAACCTGGTCAATACTATTTTTAGTAAATAAGTTAAAGATTATTTTTCATCACCCTATATTACTAAAACATGACCATGGAAAGTGAAATTGAATGATCCAGACCTAATTTTAGTTGAGTGGGACAATAACCATTAGATTATGATTCTTTCATCATATATTTCTAGCGTAATTCACTTAGTCTATTACATATACCCTAATGATGAAATAGCTAAAACATAGGTAGATCTAATTGGTTTAATAAAAGACAAATTGCTGAAATTTCCAGTACTTTAAAACCTAATTAATATGATCATTATATGTTAAATATTTGAATATATTTTTGAAAGAACTCTAAAATCAATCCATATCCCTTGTTTAAATATATGAATTATAATTCAAAAATAAATATCCATAGTTAAACCCAAACCTAAAGGGGGAATATGCAGATAACATTCGAGGGTTTTATTTGATAAAATGTCATCCTTTAGTAGTTATTGTGGGAATGACCCAGAACTACCATTTTATTACACCCTTGTGGTATGTGTACATTGGTAAAATAAATTCTAATATGATCTCAGTCTATAGATACTCAAAAATTCATATTGGAGAGTCAATACATCTATGCCACATCCAAATCAACATGTTAGTATGTAGAATTTGATTTATTTTATATAAAATGATAATATTTATTTACTATATCATAGGATGTTCTCATTATCTTGTAGGATTATTCTTAGTGTTCTCACTATAGTTTTTTCAAACTAGATTCCAAAAAAACAATCATCAGTTACAAACTGGGGTAATCCACACAAAATATACCTATATATTACATATTTTTAGATTAATATTAATTAAATATAATTATAATAAATGCATATAACCTTATAAGATTAGTTATTTTGGAAACACATATACATAAAAAATTGGTAAAAAAAATTACATCCAAAAAATATATTCACATATAACACCCTTTAAAGATATATCACACCTTACACAATTTTACATATAAAGGGGAAATTAAATAGAAATGATAGGGTGAGATATGATCATAAATAAGGGTTATAATGAGATATTTATATACATAATCATGGGTGATAAAAATATAACCATAAGGGAATGGGATAGTGATCTTAACAATTGTAAATGACACCCAACAATTCACTGAACATTGTTTTGATTCTTAGCATATAGATTGGTAAATTTATAAGACATGAATAATTTTGAATTTGTGATCCATGGGGATATAAAATTGATATAATATCATATAAGAAGATATTTTCATAAAATGTGAAAAAATAATACTAATAATAATAGAGGTCATATGTCAAGGATAACAATAAATACTTTCACAACATTTTATATTTAAATAAAACTACCCATCTGCATGCTTTAAGGTTGGGTTAACTGACTATTTACCATATTTTAGGATTTTACTAATGCCCCAGGTACCACATAAAATCCCAAATAAGTAGGTACTACATAATTTATTTGATGTCTCTAATAGACCCACCCATCATATAATTATAATCAATTAATATTTTTGCTTTGTGATCAAAAAACATTTATAATTTCTTCCTATGATAACTCGTAGAAATAAAAATCTTTTTTCATTAATATTTCATCATCATAATCATTAATCAATAATAGAATCAATATAGATTTTATCATTGGATAATATACCTATTTTATCATATTATATGTCTATAAATGTAGTTATATATGATAATACTTTTTCAAGAACACTAGAACATTTATATAGGAAAATAACATTTTTTTGAAACCACTTATTTAAAATAATGAAAAGTAAAAATATTTAAGAAAAAATATTCTTTCAAATGATCTGTGGAATCAAATAATAGAAGATTCAATTGAATGCATTTTCATGATAAAGAAAAAATATGTTCTTATGAGAAACCTTAAAACAATGATTACATTAATGTCAAGAACCACATTAGAATGGTTTGAGAAAAACAAGGGAAGTTGATTTTTTTATATACTAGTTTTAACAGGGGTAATAGTAATTTATCCTATCATGATATCGTGGATAAATTTTTTACTACTACATTGGTCCTAAAATTATATGTTTAATATAGGCATGGAGTTTGAAGGAATTATGTTCCATTCGAACTGTTGAGAAATATTTAATATTTAATTAATTAACAATAATATATTAATGAAAATTATGTCATTGATATACTATGTTCAAAGTGTCAGATTATAATTTTTACTTCATGGTTTAGTATTTAAATGTATTTCCCCTATTTTAGGCATCACATTGCGTCAGCCACAAGGGCGAGCTTGTGCCCAATTTTCATCTATATTATCTTTTTTATTTTTATCTCTCATTTCCCTTTTTCTACCCTATTATACCTTTCAACACTTTTTATTCATCTACACACCCATAAAAATGGTTATTTATCCTAATGATAGGAGAGGGAGATGTACAAAAGAAGATAAGAGAGAGAGAGAGGGGGGGAGAGAGAGAATGAGGTGTCACTACCGATCTCAGGTCATGCCAAATCATCATGAAACCACATGGGGTTGTTAATTTGGACAATTATTAATAGGTTTATACCTAGGGTTTCATACATTTTTAGAGTAAATCCCCATGGATTATTTTTTTTGTATGTTTGAATCTTGTTTTTGGGATTTTTGGACCACTAGTTTGTCGATCAGGTAGTTTAATGGATATATAGGTGGGGTAAGAATCCCAAATATATATTTTCTATGAAATCCCTCTGACATGGATTGTGGTTTGATGAAGACATGATATATGTTATTCTTTTTTAGGGATACTAATTTTCCTGATGTAAACACCAAGTAATATAAGTGCACATAGTGTAGCAGTATTTATATATGTACCTAGGATGTGTCCAAGTACTTTGAAAAGTGATGTTTTTGGACGTATTGTCCATGTACTCCTAGTAAACTCCAGGTAGTGGGATAATAATATGTAGATATATACATGAGAATATACCTAATTGGGGGCCGGAACATGGTAATGTAGTAGTATGTGAATAATCCACATGTTCACATAGGCCACATAAGAGTACATAGCAAGACCCTAGGACTACACTGAACAAGTAGAATCACAAGGACAGTTGCATATCTTAGAGGAAAGGTTGTGTAATCAAGAAGTACACACCACCAAATATTTATAGTAAAGTGGTATGTGGTGTTTATGTTTTCTATAGAAAAAATTGATAATTTTCCTAATCAATAATGAGTTATTTCTATTTATATAACCATGGAGGAATCCTTTCTTCATTTAGAGGATGTTTGGATGTTGTTTTTGACCTTGATATTTTATTGAAATATTAGATTGATATTTCTAATCTTGTATCCCCAATAATGTTTGGATATGGTATTTAAGTTATTTTTAATGGAATTTCTCTAGTCTAACACCATTTCTTTAGGATGCAGGGTGACCTTTTGAGAGTTTATTCTGATATATTCTAGGAGGAGGCAAGAAGTGTTTTATTTTATGGGATAATCTTTTATTTCATATTTTTTAGGTCCAATCGCATGTCTTCTAGGCTAGTAGAAGCCTTCATGTTGGGATAAAATCAAGGGATATCTTGTATATATTTTTTTCATGGATTAAAGATTATGATGTCTGTGATGGACCAATTTTCTGGAATTACCTCATAGGCGGGTTCATTCATTATGATTTCATTCATGGAATGGTACAATGATAGGGTTCCCTACTATTCATAGAACATCTTCATCTTTCGTATATGATGATGTGGTTTATGGTTTTTTAGTGGGATACTAGATATAGTTCTATTTTTTTGGGATTAGATTGAATTTTGGTTTTTCGGGGGATCAACTTGTAGGGTATCCATTGTATGATTAGTTTTTGGGAACTGTGATGGATTCTGAATATTTTTTGGCCTATGATATAGAGAGTGCTACCTTCTGTGGTTCTAGTTATATGGTTCAGATGTTAACAAACCATAGTTATTGAGTGTTTTCTTGTAGGTTTGAGGTTGTTCCTACTCAGGATAGATGATAGTTGATACATTTTTTATTCTATTGGCCTGGTAATTGGCCCAAATTGTAAATTTATTTCTATCAGTGTTAGATAATTCTTTCCAAGTGGGTATAATTAGATAATGGATGATATAGAGGTGTATGTCAACATGTTCCTCTCGCTTCTCCCAGTTATAGGTTTAGCGGATTATAGAGGATATTTATCTCTTAGGTCCTCGTTTATATGAGTATGGATTCTGATTAATTTTTCCAATGATGTGATAATAGGTTTATAACCCCCTAGTTCTTTCATCAAGACATCTAGGACATGGTAGTGTAATTATGAGGTAGATAGGGTGTACCTATAACTTTATCAAATCGTTCAATTGAAGTGAATGTTCCCAAATAGATGTACTTCAATTTCTAATATGGCTAGAATGAGATCCTTGGGTTCAACATCTATTTAATTCTATGGATTGGAAATTGGAGTCCTTTTTTATTGGGCGGACACATTTAATATTTTGGTTGTGAGGTAAATTCTGCATAATTCCTCTATCTCTACCTAGATAAGGGGTTAATTTACCTACGTGTGTCTGGCTAGAACCCAGAGTTTTCTATATTCCATTTTTAGTCATTTTTCATTTTTTCTATCTTTTTTTGGTTTTTATTCTAGTATAAATTTTCTAGTTATCTTGAAATGATGTCTGTGTCATGAAAATGTTATTATAGTAGGTGTTCAAACCACTTTTATCATGTCCTACTAAAAATTTTCATCACCCCCTTCACATGAACCTTTGTTTTCTTGTATACATTACATCTAATTTGTTGATTATAATTGGATAAGGTTGATTTGGGAAATTTCAAGTTTTGAATGGTCGACTAGTTACTCTCATGTAGAGTTTGAGTTTCATGCCAGATCTATTAATTATTTATGAAGATCAGGTATGTGGTTCGACTTGGATTCGTAATAGAGCTTTGTGGGTTTATTTTCATTTATTTTCTTCTACATATATGGTCAATTATGTGAGTAAATGGTGTATATATTATTTTTCATGAGTATATAACATGTATTAAATTTATTATAGTTGATTCAGCTATTTATTTAATTATATAATCGCACTATGATAGTCATTCTTGTGTATATTTATTATAAATTCCCCCATTACATCAGTTTTACTATATAGAATATTTTCTCAACACTATCCTGTAGGGCCTATCCACTAGACAACCACTAATGTAAAACTAAGAGTCACACTTGAGAACATTTTACAGCCTATATTGGGTTGTTTGTCTGATCGACCCGAGTTGTTTCCTAAAAAAATTGTACCAGATCATTATTTTTATATATTTTATTAATTTTTTGGGAGTTTCTATATATAGGCCTTGAAATGTGTAAGATCTGGTGATATAAATTGTGTTGGTGTATCATGAAAACCATTTTTAGTAGTAAGTACATATTACTATGGTTATGGGATTTTTCTTCTTGGTTTTCATTTTTTTGGTTTTGTGGTTTTCACCTGGATTAAAGAACTTGGGTTTTTGGATTTTATTATTTCTATGTTTTTGGATCTTAGACCATGTGAAATATGAATGTTCTCATGTTTCATGTTGGGACCTTGTTGAATCCAATATTTTTTATATGATGGAAAAACTGTGTAATGAAATTATAGTATTTTTCATGAAAAGAAATCATTCCTAATTATACTTATTTTATGATCAGAAAGTGGTATGAAATGTTTCATCAAAATCAGAATTTCAAATGAAATGGATTTTAAATTTCTATTAGGATGTGATTTATTCTTTTGGGGGAAATGTTCATCCAAATCAATATATCTCTAAAATGAAATTTTAAATCATAATGCGAAATTGTATTAGAGTCTAAAAGAATCCATACTAAATATGGTGACACTATTCAAATATTAAATTCAAAAATTTTATATAAAATTTGAGAAAATTGTGAGGAAATTATTGTGAATTAATGGGGGAGAACTATTGATGCCAACCAGTTTAAGGTTTGATTGGAATAAAATAACACACTAGAAGGATGAAAATTCATAATACTTCCTATTTTAATCTAAAAGATCCAATGTAGATCTTCAAGGTTCTAATATTTATGAGAATTTGATGATGAAAATATGAAGTATGATAATGAAGAATGAAAAGGTTTTCTGGTATCTGTTTATTGGTGTGAGATCACAAGATGCAAAATTCCTTGAAAAAAAGTGTGTTTTGTTCGAAACATTAGAAATAAAAGTTTCAAGATTCCAGGAAGACCAATAGGCTATAAGATATGAATTTTTGAAGAATGTTGTTGGTGAATTTTAAATGATTCTATGTAATGTAATCAGAAACAGAATGATGGTACTATTGATAGTAGTCCTTGGGCATGGTGTTCCACAGATCAATCGGAGGGAAAATATTTATTTTGTGTGTTATTGGGACCAAATAAAAAAAATAGGAGTTTTTTCATTTATGTATTTATTAAATTACTAGGAAATTTAAAATTAATAATATAAACAATGTAGAAATCCATTTTTATTAAAAATTTGTTGGTTGTCTTATGTCGGGATAAGTGGAAAATATGTCATTCTTCCATAACAAGTGGTTCTAGATTTAAAAAAGAACCATTGTTTTTATACAAGTGGGTCATGTTTCATCTAAAAATATATGGATCTAACTCATTGTAATAGTGGTTTAAATGATCTAGTAGAATAAAATAGAGACTCATCCATCAGACATGGTATGCCACTAAATCTCCAATTGATGCTAGATCATCGGTCTGGGTAGTTTTTTGAACTTTTGGAAAAACAATTGAAATGTTTTTGAAGGATTTGAGAATTTTTATTTGAATAAGTGATGATATCACAAGAGGTTGTGATGATGTTTATATAATAATAAAGTAAACATATGTCTAATAATTTTGAAATAGTGTTTATGGAATAATGATTTCAATATATAGAAGTGGTAATCGTAATGAGGAGTCTTCACTTATAATATACTAAAATGGGTGTTAATACAATCATAGTGACCATGTATCATTATAGTAAGGAATAAATATGAATGAAAACTGAAATCATACTGAATAATGGTTCAAAATAATGAAGTATGTTGAGTCATGGAAAAGATTCAAGAAATTTCAAAAAGAATGAATATGACTAGATATGTACAACAGATGTAAAAAATAGATCTAAAATAAAGGGAAAATTCGTGTTTAGGGATATTTTGTTAAGTGGGAAATATTTTTATATTTCTCCCAAATCCACTTTTGGTGCACCTATAAAAAGAGGAGTTTACATTGTAATTTCTACAGGATCATATCATTATTCACTTATAGCCCAAGACAGAGATGTTTTAAATTTTAATAGAGAAGTTGTTTCCATATAGGGACATCTCAAAGATATTTTTTTCACATAATAATTAAAAGGAATATCATATTCATTAGTGATTATATAGTAATGGATCAGTAGACTGAGAAATAAGACTAAGATTTTCAAACAAAGGAAGAAGTAGTTAAAACACTTTCAACAATATTCATACGAACATATATTTCAAAATTGAGAATTTTGATTGAGGAATGCAACTGGGTATCAGACTGTGTATAATTATTAAGTCAATAGAAATTATTACATGGTGATGTGTAGGGACATGAAGAATTCTTTTCAATTTTACATAAGTGAATGTTTATGTGGTAGCATAATGACATGTTTGGAACTAAATAGGAAATGTTTCATTACATGTTACACAAATCATTTATTGCATCATATTTTCTAGATGAATCACATGCACCATTGTGATTATCATAGTGCTAAAAAAGTGTAAGGGTATATCAAACAAAATTTTTTCACAAAAAAAGATTGTTTTCTAGTACATTATTGTGTATTGGATTATTTCCTAACCAAAACATGGACCTAACTACTCTTATTGAGTTTTTATCCTTATAAATTCTTATATTCTTGTGGATGTGTGATTATTTTGTTTTTAGAAAGGTGATAAATCATTAACAAGAGGAAAAAATTGTTTCAAATGAAAGGAAACATAAAATAGATATAACTATGTCCCACCCCTCTATGTAATACATTTATCTTGGATTTGAAATATCAATTGGAAGAAGATCGGGTTCCATTCATTTTATCTTAGCTTTTTTAGTTGATATTTTGATGGAAATACTGAATTATGTGAATAATAAGGGGATTCTCGTCTTCGAATGGATAAACTATCATATCTTGAAGGATAGAATACTTCATTATCTTAACACTCTGTGGTATGATGTTATGGAAGCACCTACAAATGGATTTCCTCTTATTTATTAAAACATTCCCCCCACATCTATGGATAATAATAATATAAAGAATGGTGGAAGAGCTAAGAATTCACTACTCTCATATCTTTTTCAAATCTAGTTTGTTAAAGTAAATGGTGTTCCCACTACCTAACTATTTTGGATAAATTTAAGAACATTTATGAACCCAATATGAAATTAAAAATGCCATCCTATAGATCTGTAGATTGAGGTGTGTAGATATCATTATGGGTGAGTATGAATATGTTGTTGAATTATTTACTAGGGTGAATGAATTTTTTATCCCTATATTAAGACTTGGGGAAATGTTGTAATATTCTTCTATTGTAGAAATGATATAGAGATTTCTTCATGAAACATTTAAATCCAAATATTCCTCATTAGATGATAGACATATAGAAAAATTTCCTATAATTATTTTCAAAGTCATATCATCACTTAATTAAATAATAAGCTAACAATTAATGAACGGAAAAAAACTAAATATGATAGAAAAATTTCATTCAAGGCTCCAATGAGTGAAAATACAAATAATATTCTTGAAGTCGAAGAAGCTAGATATTCTGATTATGAACATGATGAAGGTAAAAAAACTTATGATGATTTGTACTTGTTTAATGAAAATGTCAATAGTGGTACATTAAAGTACAAAGGACAAATTACCTTAAAAATCATTGAATATGGAGATGTTTGGGACATTTCGGTAAATTCCCCTGATGAGTGATTAAAGAAAAAAGTGATGAAGAAGATAGAAGTAAAAGAATCCCATTGAAGATATAGGGTTATTAGGATAAATCTTATTCTAGAGGGAAATATAAAAAATATACAAATCATAAATGAGATGTTTGTTGACTAAAGATGATGTTAAATTATAACGTGAATATGACTCCAAAAAGTATCCTCATTGTTCTATTTAGAATATTTTCATTCTAATAGTCAGCACCGATGAGTTTGGAAGTATACGTTCTGAAAAATAAGATGTTTTTTGTAATTTAATATAAAAGAATAATTGAAATACTATCTCAAAAGGATTATAAGGATTGATAATGAAATTGAGAAATTAAAAAAAAATGACATTTCCTCAACCAAGAATCAAGAATAAATCATTATGAGAAAGTTATTTTTTGTAAGAGATAGATAACTTGGAGAAATCTATTGAATAATAAAATAATTAGATGTAAAATATGGTAATTATGATGAATACAGAAGAAAATGAAATGGAACTTGTTAAAAAAACATTCTAATGATGAGCATATGGTTTCAAGATTTAATAACTCAATCTATGATCTAGGTAAATGTTCAGGAAAGGGTGAACCAAAGGAGGATCAAAAGTTACCATCAATGGTTAAAATTAAAGATGAAATAGTTTCTAAGAAGAATAAATATGGGAAAGATATGTATGTGTCCAAAACAAAACAAATGTATACAACATGTGGTTGTAAAAATAATTAGTTTAAATGAATTCCTACAACTTGTAGTTCTTATAATATTAAAAATAAAACCAAGATGAACAAGATGGATGCTGGGAAACATGATCACCAATATATATAGTATGGAAGTTATAGAAATAAATATTCCTTCAATGTATACTTTTGGTATTGTGGTGAATTTGATAAACCCAAGAAATAATTTTATTATTTTATCAAAACATATTAGAACTATTCACAAATTACAGGGCACACAAAATGAGGATGGCTAAACACTCTCAAATTATGAATTTAGAGAATTTAGTTTTCAATAAAATGAGAAGGTTTTTATGAAAGTTAATAATAGATAATAAGCTTTGGAAATTATTTTTTAATGATGTGAACAACCATAATATCAAGAAAAATGATGTCTTGTTTTTTTAAAGTCACAAAAAATGATTTATTAAAATTCTCAGACGATAGATGTGATGAAAGATAATGGGAACAAAAAATAACTTGTTATAGAAACCAATATAAAATAAAAAAATAAGGTATGAACATTAATCATAGATATTAAGTGTCCTTCTTATATGATAGGAGACATATAATTGATGAAGAATATGAAATATTCGATGAAAAATTAATGAGATTTGGAAATAATGATTCCCTATGAATAAATTATTATGGATATTCAATTATTTTGGAATTAATTTTATAGTCTAAGAATGATTTGTTTATTGATGAGATGAATTAAACATGTGAAGTGTTTCATAATTTTATGTTGAAGGTAACTATGTTATTTTTTGAAAATATGGGTATGTTATGAATAAAGAGGAAGGTATAAAGATAGATACAATAGGCCATCAAAATAATTAAATCATGTTCTAAGTTTGTTATGTTTAAAACCCTGGTCACATAATTATGATGGAAGATAATTAGTTTTATAATAATAGGCTAGGACACATGTTTTAAATACAAAATCTTCAGTTATGAATGAGAAAGAGTGTCCCGTGTATTCCAAATATGTCACGAAGGAATGATTAATGTAGAAAAAAAAAATAAAAAAGGAATGATTATAAATGCTATGGATAAAAAAGATGATTTTTTTTCAAAAATATCCCATGAACTTATTCATAGAGATATTTGTGGTCCAAGGAGAAAAAATAAATGCACGAAGAGAAGTACTTAAATATGTTCATTGATGACTTTACACTCATTACGTGTGTTATATATATGAAACATATGTTAGATAATCATGAAATGTATAAATGTTTTTGGAGAAGTGATGATATGGAATGTTAATAGTTAGTGAAAATGTTGAGGATGGAACAAGGTGTAGGATACAAAAATAAAGAGTTTCTATGTTATATTGATAAGAATGGAATTTATATTTAATTTATTTCACCATAAACTCCCTAAAAAATACTGTTTCTGAAAAAAATAAGAGTTGTTGAAATGGGATGAGATATGTTACATGAACATTGTGTCTATCATTATTTTTATGTAAAATCTATGAGAACTATTGACTAGTTTCACAAAAATTTTTTTATAATTAATTTCCATATATGTCCCCATGTGAATTTTTTACGAGAGAAATCCCTGTTTGAAACACAAAATCGTTTTCGTGGGATGTAATATTCAGGTTATAGTATTTATATATTCATTTATTATTAATTGTGGTAATAATACTTTTATTAGTTATTTATTTGAATAGATTGTCACATTTAGTTTTTGGGCAAGATTTTTAGATTCTATGAAATTCTATTTTTTATTATTTCTTGCCAAGTGATTAAGATCCCAATATTGTTAGTTAGCATATGTTTGACACCTGGTTTGTACATTATTTAATAATATATATTATTTAATTACTATTTAATTAATAACATGTGGTTTTTAATTGTGTTTCATATTTTATGGTCTTCAATTAATGATATCCAATGAGATCATATCTGGGAGTCATGAGATATTTCTTTACATGAATGTTTTCATCAATTTTTACAATAACTCTCAATGTGTGCCATGCATTGATCATCTTTTACATTTTTATACCAGTCATTCTTATCACATCAAAATAACTATATCTCATATTAGGTAATGGATATGTTTTTATAATATTTGGTATCAGATATTTTAGGAGGAGTTAAACATATACTCATGAGATCAAGGGGAACTATGAGGTCATACATAGGGATAAGAGTTAAAAATTTGGTTTATAAATATGAATGAAGTTAATAAATAATATTTACTAATATATATATATATAAAATAAATGTCAAATTTCTATTTTATTATACTCACCTCATCTGACCCCTCAATTATGAGGATTGATGTTTACCTGATGATGTACACGTATCCTCTTATAATATATCTAGTCAATGATAGATAGATCTATATTATGGCTATTAGTATAATTAAATTGTGTTGATATTAATTTTATATTCATCCTAATTAATAATTATATTTTAAGAAAACATATGGGACTGTGGTTTCTCATTCATGATCGATTTTGGATAAGTATGAATTAGATTCTACATGTGAGTCATGTTTCGATGAGGGGGCTTTCATACAATAAAATATGCATGATGTTGAGAATGGATAGGTAAACATCATTGGTTCACACATAACACATACTAGTTATAGGGGTGCTTCCATAATTTCATCAGTTATCCTAAAGGAATCTCTTGTAGATTTTTTATATTATCCGGATGTATAGTATGAAAATAGGTTGAGATCTCATGATGAGATTTTACATTATATAGAGTGAGAGTGGTAGGAGGAATACAAGATGCAGTGTTAGATAGATGATAATATATTAGATTATATGTGATCTCTTGAGTGAGGTGTTGGTATGAGTTTTCCTCCCCATGCGACTCTGATTAATCAACCTCACCCAAATACTAATTGATTTTATATAGCACCCTAACCTGTTATCCACTTAATAGTGATTTAGGCCAGTTGGCTAATTGGTCTATAGTGTAATGCCATATATGCCAATGACGGTCGAGTTGTAGTAATGGTATTATTAGGTGATGTTGGGGAGACTATAACCATAGGTGTTTATAATAATAGTGTTTTATATGTATAAAGAATAGTTGGAAAGGAATATAAAAAAACTAATGAAATTACAAAATAAAGAAAATCATGAATAAAGAATAGTAGCAATAAGAACATGCTGAAACACATTAACCATTTCAAATAAAAAACATTCCATTTTATGTAATAAAAATATATTATAAAGGTCTCACATGGCCAACCATATAAGTGCAAACATATAAATCATGAAAAATAATTTTCATCCAGATGGTATGGAACCATATATTCCATTACAATTTATCCCATGCACAATGTACATCTATCCTAAAAAATGTCAAGCTTTAGAGCCTGAAACCATAGATGATCCTAGAATCATAGTGTATACATGGGTAATGAGCGGCCTTTGTATGGTGTGAGTATGAACCTATTCGGTCACCACAAACATTTGATGATATTATATCCATAATTATGCAGGTGTGTGTATAATATAACTAAAAAGTAAATGTATACATTCATAAAATAATTAGCATGATCCCCTTGTACCCAATGGCTAAAAGTGAGCATTTAATTTCATTGTACATCACTAAAATATCTCTTAAAACATTACCACAAATATATATTTAGAATAAAACATATTTCATTTTATATATATTTTCTATGATGATGACACACAACTCAATTCCCTATAACCTCCTAAAGAGTATGAAAACAAGAGGTCCCCCGAGAACCTCCCAAAAATGATTCACTGATACATTAGTCCATTTTACACTTCATGAGTAAAATGTTTACAAACTAACATTCATTTGGAATTCCCATTATGAAATACAATGTTGCGAAGACAACCTCTTAGAATGACTTTGTTGGCTCAATAGATTGACATCCAAAGGCATAAAAAACTCATCCTTAATAATATAAAATAACCATAATCATCACTATAGCTTGATGTCCTGTGGAGAAATGATATCAATCATCCAAACACCCTTGCTCGTCATCCTCAAATACAATGGTGAGCCTCATCCCCCAAACGATGGTCTCCAAACCATCATCAAATTGTCCGTCATTATCCACGTCTCATTATATAGTGAGAACCACAAACATATATGGTTGTTAATACCATCCACTAATCTAAAATATCTATGGAGTCCTCCATCCTCAATTTATGGTAAACACCGCCTCAATTGAGTGATATCTATGTTAACACATCTCTGAAAGCATGTCATCCAAAAAAAATGACCAGATGTCACCAACAACCTAATCCACATCATCTGGAAGCTCATTACACTGTGAACACATTTTTAAATCCTGATGTTCAACAATATACCAAGTCCAAAGATCCATTCCCTCAATAGGATGACATCATCACCTAAAATCCTGGGGATCATATCACCTAATCCTGGCGATCATCATCACCCCATATATCTCATGAAATTCCTTCTGCCTGATAACCATAATGACTCATTCCTATTGGTCAACATCATCCAAATTAATCTAGGTCATGCTCCGCATCATCCAAAGTAATCTTAGAAATAATAATACAATTTAATTATTTAAATTCAATGAGTTTTTCTATTATACCCATGTTCAAACACAGTTACCAAACATTTCATATATAATCAATATCTAGTTCATGACCAATGGTATCCCTTGATATCAATGAATAAATTAAAAGGTATGTATTAATATATTTGGGTTCTCTCTCATATTACCCATATGCGATAATATAGATCACACCCCAAATAACATACAATTATTGATAAATTTGGGCACCACTTAACTTATATTTATTGGTTCCCTCTCATCTCATATTGGTCTCTAACTCAGTCAGAAATGATACTAATTAAGATTTTCAGAAAAAGTGAAATGAAAATAATGAAAAAGAGATTGCATGAATTTTATAATTTCATATGTGAATGTAATGATAAAATTGAATAAAGAGTAATGAATCCATTTATAAAATTATTCCAACAATACTGATGATGTACGAATTAGATATTAGATGGAAGATGTAGGGCAAATCATAGTAGAGGAGAAAAATGGGAGATCCTACTAGGTTTCATGAGGATTGAAGTAGAGGAGAGGGTGAAATGATGATAAGGGGAGCTAGGTCAGTTTCTTAATTTCTTATATTTTAATGATTTTCATGTTTTGGAACCATAGTTTGGCTAATTGTTCACCAATAGTGGAGTGCTCACTATCAAATAATGACACACTTCCGTATTTCCCAAACCATTAATAGACCGTTTGTATCCCCTCTATTGATAACTATAGTGTTTCCTCATAGATATGCACCCACACACTCATGCTGTGTAAAATCATGTTTAAAGAATAAGTGGGTTGTATGGTAACTCCAGCGAGGAGACATTATTTAATAAAAAAATGTTCTTTTTTCTACGATTTTGTGAAACAAATAATTTTGGGAATTGATGTAACATAAACTAACTTGAAACCAATAGGCACATGCTTTAAAAAAATGAGGCATTGGTTCAATCAAACAATCACAATTAGGTTCTAAAGAAAAAAATATTTGTTGACCCAACCACAAAACTCAAATTTTAAAAAAGGATGAGGAATTTCAACCAACTAAAAAAACTAGATTTTACAGTATCCCCTATTTATAATTTATCTTCTCCATGATTCAAGAATATACCTAGAGATGGTAATCAACATACAAATATCATTTCAACCAACTTATTCTACACTGGTTTTTAGTAACATTCAATTCCACTATTTGTGCTCCCCAACATAGGAATTACCCACATGGCTACTTATTGACATAAAATTATATTCCTATTGGTTCTATCAACCATACCAATACATAATATTCATCCCATGAAATATTATAATTCCTTTGATACATTATATTCTCAATTAATTATCATGTCATACCGATCACACATCAAATAATGCATCTCATATGATAGCCATTTCATACATGTTCCTTATATGAACGTCAACAAAACTAGAAAATCATCATATGAAAAAAATTATGTACCTCATAAAATAATCAAATGTAATCCCAGATCATATATATATATATATATATATATATTTAAATGACCATCATAGTGACATTTTCTACACAACTAATATATATCATGAATCACGCTGATTCTCATAACAAATCATGGTTCCTACTAGACTCTTTTTTCTCAAAGGCCTTCATTTTTATTGATTTTTGATAACCCTCCTTTCAAGGGATGATGGGGAACCCTTACAAGGACCATAGGATTGGAGATTACATGGCCTGTAGGCTTAGGAGATTACATGGCTCATAAGACTTAGTGAATTCCACCAGATGATATATATATATATATATATCACACATCATAACTTATCCATGCATACTAACTACCATCACAATTTTTTTCGAAACAACACAAGTGTATCACACACAAAAAAAGTTTCCATAAAAAATTAATGAAAACATGATAATTCTCATGGTATACCTATAAAAATCTTCAGATCACTAGCCTACTCAGACCATAGTAGCTCTATAACTTGAAACATTCCTTAAGCCCATCTGCCGGAGTCCTGGACTCCCCACGAAGATGCACAAGTTATTGGACAAAAATTCCTCTACCGAGTGTCTTTATATTTTTCACATCCTCTACATACAGATGAATCACATATACCATCTCCAGGTACCACTATTTTTCCTACCTCAAATCCCTCAGTCTGACCATGTCCCTAAATACAGACTAATTGAGAAAGATTCCTACATAACTTCTCAAAATCAAAAATCATACAACATGTACGAAACTCATTTAGAGTCTACCCAGAAAATGTATAAACATTACCTATAACCCATCATTGATATCAAACCATCCATGAACCAATCCATTATGTCCCACCCAAGACCCCAACATGACTACCCTACTAAAACTCCTCACAATCCCTCTTTTGAATAAAAAATGAACCCCCACTAATATGACCTGATATTGTCCCCCCCTAATAAAAAAGTCCATCAATATTACCTTGGATATCATCACTAGATACTGATACTTAATAAATGATTTGGACTCATGATTTTTACCTACACCCAGAAGGCATGGCACAAACCATCCTTGAAATGACACGTCCTGGAGATGTTGTCATGCACCACAGGTGGTGAAAATTGTGAGAGTTCTATGATATTTTCCACGTGGTCCATGAAAATTGTATTCCCATTCTTATGATTAATGAAATCACAATCTATAGACACCCTTAACATCCTTGGTAAAAGTGGTTAAAGTACATTTCCTAGAAATAATTCCATGATATTCCCTCATGTCTTCCATTTTAAATCTATACATCTCACTTCTGCTTTGCTAGAACATTGAGAATATAAGATTCCAACATCACCATACGACCTGGTGGGGTCTAAGGCTAATCAAAATTAATATGAAATGATCGATCCAATTAGATTTTTTATAACGCCATGCACAACATGAAATAATGGGGGTGCCTTGATTAGAACTTGTGAGTCAAATATACCAAGGATTCATCAGCTCCTTGAACTCCAATGTCAGAGCCCTAAATGACCTAAAACTGGCTATTTCTAAGAATCTTATGAATACTTGAAAAAATTATAACATATTATATGGTTATTCTGCCTGTATCAGAGTCTTTGCCTATGTCCCAAATCATCATAACACTCAATGTCATTATTAAGACCCTTAGTGGCATCATCCCATGAATGATCATGAGGAACCATATCTCCACCCTCATGACACTCCACCCGAATCTATTTTCATGGTATCATGTAGAAAAACAATAACCATGGTAAAATATACATAACAATAATTATTTATTGTTTATCGGGAAATATGTAATAGGTAGTACATCTCACCTCCCTTACACCTCCATATTAGACCGTGTCACCTAAAATCATACACCATGGATCCTTATATACCCATATCAGGGATAGGTATCAAGTATCGAGTAGTATCATGTACCCATTCCATTACATAGATCCATGTAACACGAATAATCTGGCCACATGGCCCCTTTCTTACTTGTAATAGAGTTAAAAATAATATATCACATATATAAATTTGAGGCTTTTGGGTAGATTTCAACAAAAAAGGATATAAGAAATAGGATTATTTTTTGTCCTTTTAATAATATCATCCCATTTTATCATCCATTTCTAACATTTTCATAGTTAGGACCATATATCGCCCATGCATTGCATCAAATACCTATCTTATCAAGAACTATATAACTGGGATGAATGAGTCGAATTTCACCAATGATGAAATATTGGTTATAACTGTTTATCTACTTTTACTAAACATCAAATATCCCAACCCCTCTGATAGAATTACACATCCCCAATGATGATACCAACTAAACACATATCATACGATTCTATGTGTCTATCCTGATGCATTGATAATCATCCCCTTCATTACAATGCCAAGTGTCAAACTATTTTACAATGGAACATCACATCCAAATGTTCCACTAGAGGTGGAAATCAATAGAATATAAAATAATAATGGATAACATCAACATCCCACCACATTTATAAGTCCCCATCCTTAAACCTTACTTAATCTTGAGTTATTACAAGATTACACATTGAGGATCTTTTTAGGTTTAGATTTTTAGAGAATTAGATCATGAAACATTCATTACTTTCCACATTTAAACAAAGTGGTTACATAAAAGGAAGTATTCATTTTTTTCCATCAACGGAAACATATTTAAAATAAAACATGGATTCTTTCTTGACACTTCCTCGACACTATCATCATATCATGTACCTTTCCCTTGACCTGTGAAAAACATTTAAAAAAACTTGGGATGAGCATAAAAATCTCAGTAAGGGTTATAAAAAATATGGAAAGGAAACATGAGTTCATACATACATAAGAATTAAATCATACTTTACCCATAAAACATAGGCACTTTAACATACCTCATCAAATCATGAATAAATCAAAGAAATCATAAGAAATAAAAGGTAACATGATGCATTCATAACATTCTTATGTACGGAGTAACCCTCTTGGTTACGTTTGGAAAACCCACCACAGTATATTCCCTAAATCTCTTCGGAGAAACCTTAATGTTTCACTCCCTCATGTTACCCAATGCATTGAAGAGCTATATCGGGCTCACCCACCCTTAGTTTATCACGGAACCACCCGTTTTCATAGCAATGCCCAAGAACCATAACATAAACATATCACATAAAACATGCATAAAGGAAACATAACATTTCCACATTTCAATCACAATATAACATTTTTGTATATTGAAATAATGAATCCATTCAAAAAGAAACCATTTCCAAAACCATTTAAAACATTTAATAAAGAGGTTTTTGAATCAAAGTGTCCCTTACAACCTTGAAGCTTGTAAAATTTTAAACCATTGATATCCGTATAAATAAATCCTTAAAACCATTTTGAAAACATGGATATTAATATGAACAAATAATTAAAACATATAAAGCAATATTTTGGTTAAAGGGGTTCTACCAAAATTAGAGACACTTGAATACAATAATTGAGTTATAACATTAGTCATAACTTTATAATATCATGAGAATAAATGGATTCATGATATAATATTCCAAAGGATAGTATATACACCATATAAGAGTGAATTGGTGCATAACAACAATGAAGTCTCAATAGAAATGTCAAATGTGATGAAATCCCTTATAAAGAAGTATCCTTAAATTATGGATAAATCAATCTCAAATTAATGTGTGACAAATATAAATACACCCAATATAAGTGGATATTAAGTGTAAAACAATAAAAGGTCATTCACACATATTCAAATTATGACATATTCAATAACTAAATGTTGAACCCAAAGAAATCGAAATTGGGTTAAAAAGTTCCCTTGGTAAAATTCGACAGCCTAACGACATCACTACAAAATTCAGAAAATGAGTTGACGAGAGATAAAAAGGGAATCTCATCACTTGTACATCAAATTTACATCAATAATTATATAAAATAACATATCTCATCATAATTTTATGTGAATTAAAAGACATAACAAAAGAAGTCTTTTAAAATGAGGAGGGTGAAAGGTCCCCTTACCGAGTTGGGTAACTTTCGAAACGTACACCCCATGGAAGAAGGGTCATACAATGAGGATGTGAATACCCATAAATGAAATTATACTACACAAAGTTTATAATAATGGTCATTACATACACAAATCAAAGGAAATTGTGGCAAATGTAGCATAAATCTCACAGGAATAAAAGTGAGATGAAAAATCCCTTATAAAAACTTAACAGCCTAACAGAGCCACATAAAACATCCAAAATGGATTGATGAGAGGAAATAGGGTCTCTCATCATATCAAAATAAAGTTTACAGAAAGTGGAATACAAAATAACATCCCCCAACATAACAAAGAGGAGCTTAAAATAAGTGTCATAAAGGAGAGTACTTAAAAAGAAAGAGAGAGGTTGGATCTCTTATGAAAATTCGGCAGCCTAACGGAGCCACTCAAAACTTACAAAATGGATTGATGAGAGAGAATAGAGTCTCTAATAATATGAACATAAAAATTACAGTAATAGTAATATAAAAGAATATACCAATAACAAGAAAGATGAGCTTTAAAAGGAATGACATAAAAGAGTGCACTTTAAAAGAAAGAGAGGAGTCAGATCCCTTACCTCAAGTCCAACTTGTCTTGTTCGTTTCTTTATATTCCTGAATAATAAACTTTGGTAAATTTATAATTGCTTAAGGACCTCCTATAAATATTATTATTCAGTTCATATCACATATTTTAATGTTATAATAATTGGTTAATAATATGAGTTCATATCAGACATTTTTGTCGATGTTTGGTACATGAGTCAAAAATTGAACTTGTTGGAAAATAATTTTCCATGTATTTATTGGTACATCATATATATATTAGTATTGATGTTTTAAATATCATATATATCCAGTACATATTCATTTTATACTATTCCATAGCATTTGGAGATAAAAATTAAAAGCACTGTTCATGGAGACGGTAGGTCGTACGTACGCATGAATGCTACTTTCATTTTTTGTCATATTAATGCAATTAAAACAAAATGAGATATATATATATATATGTTATACTTCCAGAATTATATCCATAAATTAGATGTAATATATTACATATATATCCATTATATATATGTACTTATAATAGTACATAACATTTTGAGATAAGAAATGAAATGTACCGTTCATGGAGACGGTAAGTCATACGTACGCATGAACGCTACTTCCATTTCTATTTCATATTTAATGGAATTAAAACATAATGATACATAATATTATTTTAATTCCAGTATGGTATCATATATAATATCATTAAATATATCCTTTATACATACCACATATGGTATTAGCGAATCAAATCACTTTGAGGGGGCAGTAGTCCGCACTTCCTTAAATAAAGATATCACGTTTACCCATAATGGAAACCATAAATTTATGCCATAAATTAAAAACACATAAGATTAAGTAAAACATAAACTTATTATATATCATATATAAATATAGTGTCATCTTAATGGCCACCTTTGAAGGTGTTAGAAGAATGTTGAACAATCATCATTTCGTGAGGCAGAAATTCACCATCCACAGAAACAGTATGTTCTTTAACCATTAGACGAAGGTGTGTGTAAGTGTAGCTATAATAATTCTTATAAAAACATCCTAGTATATTTAATATACTTTAGTTGTTACAAAATAAATGAATAAAAAGAGTTTAGGGGGTTGGAGAAGAAAAATAAAACAAAAGGACACAAGTGAAGACATTACCTTAAAATCGGGTAACTCCCTTTGGTTTGAGTTCAAAGGCTTCCTTGGGAAAACTTCTGCCAAATGTGAGGCTTCAAGTAGTTAGAGAGGGATGTTTAGAGACAAAATGGGTAGGGTTTGGCCAAGCCAAATGCTTTGGAAGTGTGGGTAAGGAGGTAGAGTTGTGGGCCTTTTATAAGAGGAGAGGAGGGGCACTCTTGGAAAGTAAGGAAATGTTACTTTATTTAGAATGCGTTTCGGAATTTAATGGTCCCAAATTGATGTGTTTCGAGGATAAGGTGATAAGGGTTCTAAATACACCCATCCAATAGGTTTTGGACATGTTTAGTTCTTATTCTGTACATTATCTTTCCATTTTATTTTAATCGTTAAATAATGAGGTCATCGCTGCATCATCATGATGTAATACATAATTTAATATATTTAATGTCTAAAAATTATAAAAAAATATCATGATGTATGAAATCGTTTTAGATTTCAAATGAATATTTATAGTAAAAAATCGGACTTTTATGACCCCATGTAAAAATTGTTTTAGTAAAACATATCATGTGTGTGTCATTTTTACTTTAACATTAAATAAAAAGGTATTTATGTCATTTTCCAACCAATGTGGCTCGATGGGGTCCCCAAGTTGACCCATGGATTGTCTTGGTCGGACATGACACATCCAATGAGGGTAGGACATGTGTCTAGGTCATTTCATTTTATTAAAACATTATTCTTACCTTAAACTACACTAATTACCTCTAATCGCGATTAAAAACTTAATAAGTTACTATTCACCAAAAAATTATTTTAATCCCATTGAACCACATTTTAATTCTTAATGACAACCATGTATGTCAGATTTTTTAAATTCAAAACACAAAGTTGGAAAAATTTCATTTAAACGGAAAATCATTTTTTATAAGTACCAGTTAGTGGTTTCACTATTCTTCAAAAATTGAAGTTTTTCAGAAAATTACGAAAAATTCACCCTAAGCTATATTTGATATTCCGAATTCTGAAATGATGTCTATTTTACAAAATTTAAAAAATATAAGTTTCATTAATTAATTTAATAATTAATTCCCTCTGTCAAAACAAATAGCGTGTTTTTATGAAACAAAATGTATCAAAAAATTGACACTAGTTTAAGTCCGATTTCAAAGTGAAATTAATTTCAACGACCGATATTTGATTAAATGGTAAAAATATATTATAATTTCACTTTAAAACCAGTTAAAAATATAATATAATCATATAAATAAATTAGATTAAAAAGTGGTTTTAAATTAAAATACAACATTTTTCACTATTCATTCAAAATTGAACTTTTTCGGAAAAATACCAAAAATTTACACAAAGAAAATTTTGATGTCCCGATTCTAAAGAAGAATTTTATTTTGTCAAATATAACACAAAAAAATGTCAAAAAGTGGATTTAAAATAGGTTCGCCATCAAAAGGCGGTTAATCGACCTTTTAAAGAATATTAGAATGTTTACGCTTAAAATAGGATTCATTCGCATTTTTAATCCTCTAACAATTATTGTAAAAAGTAAAAATATTTTACAAACATATATAATCATTTTTTAGTTAGTTATTTTCATTCCCACCATTACAACGGCTAGGCGTTAACTACTATTTAAAATAATACTATTTTATTATTTGAGTGCAACGTAAGATTCCCATGAAACTCGTTGTTGCATATTGGGTACTCCATCGAGCATAGCCTCCCCTTTAAAGTAATATTAATATTTTATTCACAAATATGGATAAATATAAAAATTTCATATTGTTTATTTACCAGGGGTGTTACATCCTTCCCCCCTTTTGGGAATTGCGTCCTGACAATATTAAAATTGGGCTCAGAAACATCCTTGAAAGCCCCACATCGGAACAAGAGTCGGTAAATAAATCACTTTAAAATAAAGAATGAGAAGTACAGAGGTCACCCGAGTTAACCCATACTAGGATTCCATGTAGGAAAACATGGACATGGAGGAGAAAACATAGGGTCATGTTCTGATGGAGAGTGATAGAAAACATGTTCAGGAGAAAGTTAACCACAAGAAAATCACAAACTTGTGATGGGTTAAACGGTATTCGATTCCTCAGTAGGAAAAGTTAATAGAAAAAAATTTTGTTTTTTTATTGAGGAATTTATTCATAAGTAAAAATAATTACTTATCATATTGACTTTCAAATTTTATTAGATTTCTTACACAAACTCATATTTTCTCTAAAAGACGAGTATTTCGTAAGACTTGTTCACTATAATCAACTTCTAGAGAATCACCTAATCCACAAAAGAGAACTATATACTTCCCATGTATTTAGACTTTAACCAAAACCAAAACCAAAAAGGTTAGTACATGATCAGATAATCCAGAAAAGGACAACCCTTTATAAAAAGAAAATCTATTCTTAATCTCCAAAACTTGTCCAACAAAACCCAGAGTTCAACGAGGAACATTCGATAAACAATTTGCCCATAAAATTATTCAAATTAATCAAAACTAAGATTGAAACCCAAATATTTGAAGGATTTAGTCACATAGTCTTCCAAGTTAAATCGTAACATTTATCTCCAAACAACATCAGTTGCTCCTAAAGTCTCGTATTGAAAAGTAATTAACCTAATCACATATCCTCCATGATAGGTTAATAAATTTCCTTAGATAACCCAAAATCAACTTACTCTTAATTCATAAAATAATCTAACTAAAAAGAATAAGTCAAACTAACCAGGGACTTCACGTAGTCCAGTGGTAGGCGATAAATACCAGTAGCACTTTGGTTGTGGGTTCAATTCCCGCAGCTTTGACCGACGCGACGGGTTGTCACACGGTCTGCGTGTTGTCCCTTTTCTAAAACTATATAATTCATAAAACATTCCCCAAAAGGAGATAAAATCTTCAAAAATAATAATAAAATATTTTAACCTGAAGTTTATCTCATGCCTTTCATTTTCCAGCATATCATATAATAACCCATAATTACCTCAAAAGTAAGGATCATATAAACTCTAATGGATACCTTTATAACTATTACCTAAACTTCCACATCGATTGGTCATCTCGTACATGATGAATTACAGCACATACCAAGGTTCAAGTGGTTGATCATGACTCCTTGATAGTTGGTTTAGAACAACCATGAGTTTCCTCATTGAATCCCCCATTTTATCTAGTATCTTAATCAGAGAACCACCACAGTTTCCTTCAAACCTGTTGTCTCTTTGGTGCCTGCTAGATCCATCCATTCACTAAAAACAGAAATGTCAGTGTGAGTATATCAACAAAACCATCATGTACAAATGAGTAAGGTAAACACTAATATATACTTACTCATTCACTTTATCTAAAACTAGGACTCTTTCTGAAATCCTAACCATTATGGTAATGTCAATTATGGTTAGAGAATACCCTAACCTCTAAAGTTATCTAACCCGACTTCTGATACCAACTATAAGGACCCAGCCTTAAACCTTATTTAATCTTTAGTTATTACAAGATTACACATTGAGGAACTTTTCAGGTTTAGAGTTGTAGAGAATTAGATCATGAAACATTTATTACATTCCACATTTAAACAATGTGGTTACATAAAAGACAGTATTCATTTTTTTTCCATCAATGGAAAAATATTTAAAATAAAACATGGATTCTTTCTTGAAACTTCCTTGAAACTATCATCATATCATGTACCTTTCCATTGACCTGTGAAAGACATTTCAAAAAACTTGGGATAAGCATAAAAATCTTAGTAAGGGTTATAAAAAATATGGAAAGAAAACATGAGTTCATACATACATAAGAATGAAATCATACTTTACCCATAAAGCATAGGAACTTTAAAATACCTCATCAAATCATGAATAAATCATAGAAATCATATGACATAAAAGGAAACTTGAGGAATTCAGAACATTCTTACGTTGGGAGTAACCCTCTTGGTTACGTTTGGAATACCCACCACAGTATATTCCCTAAATCTCTTTGGAAAAACCATAAAGTTGCACTCCTATGCGTTACCCAATGCATTGGAGAGAAATATCGGGCTCACCCGCCCTTAATTTATCACGGAACCACTCATTTTCATAACGATTCCCAAGAACCATAACATAAACTTATCACATAAAACATGCATAAAGGAAACATAACATTTCTGCATTTCAATCACAATATAACATTTTAGTATATTGAAATAATGAATCCATTAAAAAAGAAACCATTTAAAACATTTAATAAAGAGATTTTTTAATCAAAGTGTCCCATACCACCTTGAAGCTTTTAAAATTTTAAAACATTAATATCCATATAAATAAATCCTTAAAACCATTTTGAAAACATGGATATTAATAAGAACAAATAATTAAAACATTTAAAGCGATATTTTGGTTAAAGGGGTTCTACCAAAATTAGAGACACATGAATACAATAATTGAGGAATAACATTTAGTCAGAACTTTATAATATCATGAGAATAAATGGATTCATGATATAATATTCCAAAGGACAGTATATACAACATATAAGAGTGATTTTATGCATAACAAAAATGAAGTCTCAATAGAAATGTCAAATGTGATGAAATCCCTTATAAAGAAGATATCCTTAAATTAAGGATAAATCAATCTCAAAATTATGTGTGACAAATATAAATACACCCAATATAAGTGGATATTAAGTGTAAAATAATAAAAGTTCATTCACACATATTTAAAGGATGACATATTCAATAACTACATGTTGAACCCAAAGAAATCGAAATTGGGTTAAAAAGTTCCCTAGGTAAAATTTGACAGCCTAACGGCATCACTTCAAAATTCAGAAAATGAGTTGATGAGAGATAAAAAGGGTATCTCATCACTTGGAAATAAAATTTAAATAAATAAGGATATAAAATAACATATCCCAACATAATAGTATTTTAATTAAAAGACATAACAAAAGAAGTCTTTTAAAAAGAGGAGGGTGAAAGGTCCCCTTACCGGGTTGGGTAACTTTCGAAACGTACACCCCATGGAAGAAGGGTCATACAAGGAAGATGTGAGTACCCATAAATGAAATTATACTACACAAAGTTTATAATAATGGGTAGTAAATAAACCACTCAAAGGAAATTGTGGCAAATGTAGCATAAATCTCACGGAAATAAATGTGAGATGAAAAATCCCTTACGAAAACTCGGCAGCCTAACGACGCCACTTAAATCTTCCAAAATGGATTGATGAGAGGAAATAGGGTCTCTCATCATATCAACATAAAGTTTACAGAAATAGGAATACAAAATTACATCCCCCAACATATCAAAGAGGATCTTAAAAGAAGTTCCATAAAAGAGAGTACTTAAAAAGAAAGAGAGAGGTTGGATCTCTTACGAATATTCGGCAGCCTAACGGTGCCACTCAAAACTTCCAAAGTGGATTTATGAGAGAGAATAGGATATCTCATCATATGAACATAAAACTTACAGTAATAGTACTATAATAGAATATCCCAATAACAAGAAATATGAACTTTAAAAGTAATGACATAAAAGAGTGTACTTTAAAAGAAAGAGAGGAGTCAGATCCCTTACCTCAAGTCCAACTTGTCTTGTTCGTTTCTTTATATTCCTAAATAATAAACTTTGGTCAATTTATAATTTCTTAAGGACCTCCTATAAAGATTATTATTCAGTTAATATCACATATTTTAATGTTATAATAATTGGTTAATAATATTAGTTCATATCAGACATTTTTGTCGATGTTTGGTACATGAGTCAAAAATTCAACTTGTTGGAAAATAATTTTCCATGTAGTTATAGGTACATCATATCCAGAATATTATTGATGTTTTAAATATCATATATATTCAGTATATATTCATTTTATACTATTCCATAGCATTTAGAGATAAAAAGTAAAAGCACTGTTCATGGAGACGGTAGGTCGTATGTACGCATGAACGCTACTTTCATTTTTTGGTCATATTAATGGAATTAAAACAAAATGAGAGATATATATATGTTATAATTCTAGAATTATATCCATCATTTATATGTAATATATTACATATATATCCATTATATATATTTACTTATAATAGTACATAACATTTTGAGATAAGAAATGAAATGTACCGTTCATGGAGACGGTAAGCCGTACGTACGCATGAACGCTACTTCCATTTCTATTTCATATTTAATGGAATTAAAAAATAATGATACATAATAGTATTTTAATTATTGTATGATATCATATATAATATCATTATATATATCCTTTATACATACCACATATGGTATTAGCGAATCAAATCACTTTGAGGGGGCGGTAGTCCGCACTTCCTTAAATGAAGATATCGCGTTTACCCATAATGGAAACCATAATGGTATGCCATAAATGAAAAATACAGAAGCTTAAGTAAAAATTAAACATATTATATATCATATATAAATATAGTTTCATATTAATGGCAACCTTTGAAGGTGTTAGAAGAATTGTGAACAATCATCGTTTCGTGAGGCAGAAATTCGCCATCCACAGAAACAGTATGTTATTTAACCATTAGACGAAGGTGTGTGTATGTGTAGCTCAAATACTTCATATAAAAACATCCTAGTATATTTAAGATACTGTATTTGTTACAAAAGAAATGAATAAAAAGTGTTTAGGGGGTTGGAGAAGCAAAATAAAACAAAAGGACACAAGTGAAGACATTACCTTAAAATCGGGTAACTCCATTTGGTTTGAGCTCAAAGGCTTCCTCGGGAAGACTTATGCCCAAAGTAAGGCTTAAAGGAGTTATAGAGGGATGTGGAGAGACAAAATGGGCAGGGGTTGGTCGAGCCAAAGGCTTTGGACGTGTGGGTAAGGAGTGATAGGTGGGGTCCTTTTATAAGAGGAGTGGAGGGACACTCTTGGAAAGTAAGAAAATGTTACTTTATTTAGAATGAGTTTAGAATTTTAATGGTCCCACATTGATGTGTTTCGAGGATAAGGTGACAAGGGTTATAAATCCACCCATCCAATAGGTTTTGGACTTGTGTAGGTCTTAGATTGTACATTATCTTTCCATTTTATTTAAATCATTAAATAATGAGGTCATCGCTGCATCATCATGATGTAATAAATAATTTAATATATTTAATGTCTAAAAACTATAAAAAAACTATCATGATGTAGGAAATCGTTTTAACTTTCTAATTAATATTTATAGTCAAAAATCTGACTTGTATAACCCCATGTAAAAATTGTTTTAGTAAAACATCTCATGTATGTGTCATTTTTACTTTAACATTAAATAAAAAGGTATTTATGTCATTTTCCAACCAAAGTGGCTGCATGGGGTCCCCAAGTTGACCCATGGATTGTCTTGGTCGGCCATGACACATCCAATGAGGGTAGGACAAGTGTCTAGGTCATTTAATTTTATTAAAACATTATTCTTACCTTAAACTACACTAATTATCTCTAATCGCTATTAAAAACTTAATAAGTTACTATTCATCAAAAAATTATTTTAATCCCATTGAACCACATTTTACTTCTTAACGACAACCATGTATGTAAGATTTTTGAAATTCAAAACACAAAGGTGGCAAAATTTAATTTTAACGGGAAATCAGTTTTTATAAGTACCACTTAGTGGTTTCACTATTCTTCAAAAATTGACGTTTTTCAGAAAATTACGAAAAATTAACCCTAAGCTATATTTGATATTCCGAATTCAGAAATGATGTATATTTTAAAAAATTCAAAACATATAAGTTGCATTAATTAATTTAATAATTAATTCCCGCTGTCAAAATAAATAGCGTGTTTTTATGAAACAAAATGTATCAAAAGATTGACACTAGTTTAAGTCCGATTTCAAAGTGAAATTAATTACAACGACCACTATTGGATTAAATGGTAAAAATATAATCTTATTTCAATTTAAAACTGATTAAAAAGATAATATAATCATATAAATAAATTAGATTAAAAAAAGGTTTTGAATTAAAATACAATATTTTTCACTATTCATTAAAAATTGAACTTTTTCGGAAAAATACCAAAAATTTATACAAAGAAAATTTTGATGTCCTGATTCTAAAGAAGAATTTTATTTTGTGAAATATAACACATAAAAATGTCAAAAAGTGGATTTAAAAGAGGTTCTCCATCAAAAGGCGATTAATCGACCTTTTAAAGAATATTAGAATGTTTACGCTTAAAATAGGATTCATTCGCATTTTTAATCCTCTAACATTTAGTGTAAAAAGTAAAAATATTTTACAAACATATATAATCATTTTGTAGTTAGTTCTGTTCATTCCCGCCATTACAACGTCTAGGCGTTAACTACTATTTAAAATAATATTATTTTATTATTAGAGTGCAACGTAAGATTTCCAAGAAACTCGTTGTTGCATATTGGGTATGCCATCGAGAATAGAGTATCCTTTAAAGTAATATTAATATTTTATTCACAAATATGGATAAATATGAAAAAGTCATATTGTTTATTTACCAGGGGTGTTACATCCTTCCCCCCTTTTGAGAATTGCATCCTCACAATTTTAAAATTGGGCTCGGAAACATCCTTGAAAGTCCCACATCGGAACAAGAGTCGGTAAAAAAATTACATTAAAATAAAGATTGAGAAGTACAGAGGTCACCCGAGTTAACCCATACTCAGATTCCATGTAGGAAAACATGGACATGGAGGAGAAAACATAGGGTCATGTTCTGAAGGAGACTGATAGAAAACATGTTTAGGAGAAAGTTAACCACAAGAAAATCACAAACTTGTGATGGGTTAAACGGTATTCGATTCCTCGGTAGAAAAATTTAATAGACTACATTTTTGTTTTTTTATTGAGGAATTTATTCATAAGGAAACATAATTAATTATCATGTTGACTATCAAATTTTATTAGATTTCTTACACAAACTCATTTTTTCTCCAAAAGACGAGTATTTAGAATGACTTGTTCACTATAATCAACTTCTAGAGAATCACTTAATCCACAAAAGAGAACTATATACTTCCCATGTCTTTAGACTTTAACCAAAACCAAAACCAAAAAGGTTAGTACAAGATCAGATAATCCAGAGAAGGATAAACCTTTATAAAAATAAAATCTATTCTTAATCTCCAAAATTTGTCCAACAAAACCCAGAGTTCAACGAGGACCATTCGATAAACAATTTTTCCATAAAATTATTCAAAGTAAACCAAACTAAGATTGAAACCCAAATATTTTAAGGATTTAGTCACATAGTCTTCCAAGTTAAATCGTAACATTTATCTCCAAACAACATATGTTGCTCCTAAAGTCTCGTATTGAAAAGTAATTAACCTAATCACATATCCTCCATGATAGGTTAATAAATTTACATAGATAACCCAAAATCAACTTACTCTTAATTCATAAAATAATCTAAATAAAAAGAATCAGTCAAACTAACCAGGGACTTCACATAGTCCAGTGGTAGGCGATAAATACCAGTCGCACTTTGGTTGTGGGTTCGATTCCCGCAGCTTTGTCTGACACGACAGGTTGTCACACGATCTACATGTTGTATTTTTTCCAAAACTATATAATTCTTAAAACATTCCCCAAAACAAGATAAAATCTTCAAAAATAATCATAACATATTTTAACCTCATTTTTATCTCATGCCTTTCATTTTCCAGCATATCATATAATAACCCATAATTACCTCAAAAGTAAGGATCATATAAACTCTAATGGTTACCTTTATAATTATTACCTGAACTTCCACATAGATTGGTCATCTCGTACATGATGCATTACAAAACATACAAGGTTCAAGTGGTTGATCATGACTCTTTGATAGTTGGTTTAGAACAACCACGAGTTTCCTCATTGAATCCCCCATTTTACCTAGTATCTTAATCAGAGAACCACCATAGTTTCCTTCAAACCTGTTGTCTCTTTGGTGCCTGCTAGATCCATCCATTCACTAAAAACAGAAATGTCAGTTTGATTATATCAACAAAACCATCATGTACTAATGAGGAAGATAAACACTAATATATACTTACTCATTCACTTTATCTAAAACTAGGACCCTTTCTGAAATTCTAACCATTATGGTAATGTCACTTATACATAGAGAATACCCTAACCTCAAAAGTTATCTAAACCAACCTCTGATACCAACTATAAGGCCCCAGCCTTAAACCTTACTTAATCTTGAGTTGTTACAAGATTACACATTGAGGATCTTTTCAGGTTTAGAGTTTTAGAGAATTAGATCATGAATCTTTCATTACATTCCACATTTAAACAATGTGGTTACATAAAAGACAATATTCATTTTTTTCCATCAACAGAAACATATTTAAAATAAAACATGGATTCTTTCTTGACACTTCCTTGACACTATCATCATATCATGTACCTTTCCCTTGACCTATGAAAAACATTTAAAAAAACATGGGATGAGCATAAAAAGCTCAGTAAGGGTTATAAAAAATATCTAAAGGAAACATGAGTTCATACATACATAAGAATGAAATCATACTTTACCCATAAAACATAGGCACTTTAACATACCTCATCAAATCATGAATAAATCATAGAAATAATAAGACATAAAAGGTAAATTGAGGCATTCATAACATTCTTACGTAGGGAGTAACCCTCTTGGTTACATTTGGAATACACACCACAGTATATTCCCTAAATCTCTTCGGAGAAACCTTAACGTTTCACTCCTTCGAGTTACCCAATGCATTGGAGAGCTATATCGGGCTCAGCCGCCCTTAGTTTATCACGGAACCACCCGTTTTCATAACAATGCCCAAGAACCATAACATAAACATATCACATAAAACATGCATAAAGTAAACATAACATTTCCACATTTCAATCACAATATAACATTTTAGTATATTGAAATAATGAATTCATTAAAAAAGAAACCATTTAAAACATTTAATAAAGAGATTTTTGAATCAAAGTGTCCCATACCACCTTGAAGCTTTTAAAATTTTAAACCATTAATATCCATATAAATAATTCCTTAAAACCATTTTGAAAACATGGATATTAATAAGAACAAATAATTAAAACATTTAAAGCGATATTTTGGTTAAAGGGGTTCTACAAAAAATAGAGACACTTGAATACAATAATTGAGGAATAACATTTAGTCAAAACTTTATAATATCATGAGAATAAATAGATTCATGATATAATATTCCAAATGACAGTATATACACCATATAATATTGAATTGGTGCATAACAACAATGAAGTCTCAATAGAAATGTCAAATGTGATGAAATCCCTTATAAAGAAGGTATCCTTAAATTAAGGATAAATCAATCTCAAAATTATGTGTGACAAATATAAATACAACCAATATAAGTGTATATTAAGTGTAAAACAATAAAATGTCATTCACACATATTTAAAGGATGACATATTCAATAACTACATGTTGAACCCAAAGAAATCGAAATTGGGATAAAAAGTTCCCTTGGAAAAATTCGACAGCCTAACGACATCACTTCAAAATTCAGAAAATGAGTTGATGAGAGATAAAAAGGCAATATCATCACTTGGAAATAAAATTTACATCAATAAGGATATAAAATAAAATATCCCAACATAATAGTATGTGAATTAAATGACATAACAAAAGAAGTCTTTTAAAAAGAGGAGGGTGAAAGGTCCCCTTACCGAGTTGGGTAACTTTCGAAACGTACACCCCATGGAAGAAGGGTCATACAATGAAGATGTGAATACCCATAAATGAAATTATACTACACAAAGTGTATAATAATGGGCAGTACATACACCACTCAAAGGAAATTGTGGCAAATGTAGAATAAATATCATGAGAATAAAAGTGAGATGAAAAACCCCTTACGAAAACTCGGCAGCCTAACATCGCCACTTAAAACTTCCAAAATGGATTGATGAGAGGAAATATGGTCTCTCATCATATCAACATAATTTTTAAATAAAGAGGAATACAAAATAACACCCCCCAACACAACAAAGAGGATCTTAAAAAAAGTTCCATAAAGGAGAGTACTTAAAAAGAAAGAGAGGTTGGATCTCTTACGAAAATTCGGCAGCCCAACGGCGCCACTCAAAACTTCCAAAATGGATTGTTGAGAGATAATAGGGTCTCTCATCATATGAACATAAAAATTACAGTAATATTAATATAAAATAATATCCCAATAACAAGAAATATGAGCTTTAAAAGGAATGACATAAAAGAGTGGACTTTAAAAGAAAGAGAGGAGTCAGATCCCTTACCTCAAGTCCAACTTGTCTTGTTCGTTTCTTTATATTCCTGAATAATAAACATGGTTAAATTTATAATTGCTTAAGGAAATTCTATAAAGATTATTATTCAGTTCATATCACATATTTTAATGTTATAATAATTGGTTAATAATATGACTTCATATCAGACATTTTTGTTGATGTTTGGTACATGAGTCAGAAATTGAACTTGTTGGAAAATAATTTTCCATGTAGTTATAGGTAAATCATATCCAGAATAGTATTGATGTTTTAAATATCATATATATTTATTATATATTCATTTTATACTATTCCATAGCATTTGGAGATAAAAATTAAAAGCACTGTTCATGGAGACGGTAGGGCGTACGTACGCATGAACGCTACGTTCATTTTTTTGTCATATTAATGGAATTAAAACAAAATAAGAGATACATATATGTTATAATTCCAGAATGATATCCATCATTTAGATTTAATATATTAAATATATATCCATTATATATATGTACTTATAATAGTACATAACATTTTGAGATAAGAAATGAAATGTACCGTTCATGGAGACGGTAAGACATACATACGCATGAACGCTACAACCATTTCTATTTCATATTTAATGGAATTAAAACATAATGATACATAATAGTATTTTAATTCCAGTATGGTATCATATATAATATCATTAAATATATCCTTTATGCATACCACATATGGTATTAGCGAATCAAATCACTTTGAGGGGGCCGTAGTCCGTACTTCCTTAAATGAAGATATCGCGTTTACCCATAATGGAAACCATAAAGGTATGCCATAAATGAAAAATACATAATCTTAAGTAAAACATAAAAATATTATATATCCTATATAAATATAGTTTCATCTTAATGGCCACCTTTGATGCTGTTAGAAGAATGTTGAACAATCATTGTTTCGTGGGGCAGAAATTCACCATCCACAGAAACAGTATGTTCATTAACCATTAGATGAAGGTGTGTGTAAGTGTAGCTTGAATAATTCTTATAAAAACATCCTAGTATATTGAAGATATTGGAGGTGTTACAAAAGAAATTAATTAAAAGAGTTTAGGGGGTTGGAGAAGGAAAATAAAACAAAAGGACACAAGTGAAGACATAACCTTAAAATCGGGTAACTCCCTTTGGTTTGAGCTCAAAGGCTTCCTTGGGAAGACTTCTGCCCAAATTGAGGCTTCAAGGAGTTAGAGAGGTATGTTTAGAGACAAAATGGACAGGGGTTTTCCGATAAAAACGCTTTGGAAGTGTGGGTAAGGAGGTAGAGGTGGGGGCCTTTTATAAGAGGAGAGGAGGGGCACTCTTGGAAAATAAGGAAATGTTAGTTTATTTAGAATGAGTTTCGGATTTTAATGGTCCCACATTGATGTGTTTCAAGTATAAAGTGATAAGGGTTCTAAATCTACCCATCCAATAGGTTTTGGACATGTGTAGGTCTTATATTGTACATTATCTTTTCATTTTATTTAAATCGTTAAATAATGAGGTCATCGCTGCATCATAATGATGTAATAAATAATTTAATATATTTAATGTCTAAAAATTATAAAAAAATATGATGATATATGAAATTTTTTTAGCTTTATAATTAATATTTATAGTCAACAATCTGACTTGTATAACCCCATGTAAAAGTTTTTTTTAGTAAAACATCTCATGTGTGTGTCATTTTTACTTTAACATTAAATAAAAAGGTATTTATGTTATTTTCCAACCAAAGTGGCTCCATGGGGTCCCCAAGTTGACCCATGGATTGTCTTGGTCTACCATGGAACATCCAATGAGTGTAGGGCATGTTTCTAGGTCATTTTATTTTTTTAAAACATTATTCTTACCTTAAACTACACTAATTACCTCTAATCGCGATTAAAAACATAATAAGTTACTATTCACAAAAAAATTATTTTAATCCCATTGAACCACATTTTACTTCTTAATGACAACCATGTATGTAGGATTTTTGAAATTCAAAACACAAAGGTGGAATGATTTCATTTAAACGGAAAATCAGTTTTTATAAGTACCACTTAGTGGTTTCACTATTCATCAAAAATTGAAGTTTTTCAGAAAATTACAAAAAATTGACCCTAAGCTATATTTGATATTATGAATTCAGAAATTATGTCTATTTTACAAAATTCAGAACATATAAGTTTCATTAATTAATTTAATAATTAATTCCCGCTATCAAAACAAATAGCGTGTTTTTATGAAACAAAATGTATCAAAAGATTGACACTAGTTTAATTCCGATTTCAAAGTGAAATTAATTCCAATGAACACTATTGGATTAAATGGTAAAAATATATTCTAATATCACTTGAACACCAATTCAAAAGTTAATATAATCATATAAATAAATTAGATTAAAAAGAGGTTTTGAATTAAAATACAACATTTTTCACTATTCATTAAAAATTGAACTTTTTCGAAAAAATACCAAAAATTTACACAAAGTAAATTTTGATGTCCCGATTCTAAAGAAGAATTTTATTTTTTCAAATATAACACATAAAAATGTAAAAAAGTGGATTTAAAAGAGGTTCTCCATCAAAAGGCGGTTAATCGACCTTTAAAAAAATATTAGAATGTTTACGCTTAAAATATGATTCATTCGCATTGTTAATACTCTAACATTTATTGTAAAAAGTAAAAATATTTGACAAACATATATAATCATTTTGTAGTTAGTTCTGTTCATTCCCGCCATTATAACTACTATGCATTAACTAATATTTAAAATAATATTATTTTATTATTAGAGTGCAAAGTAAGATTCCCAAGAAACTAGTTGTTGAATTTTGGGTACGCCATCGATCATAGCGTCCCCTTTAAAGTAATATTAATATTTTATTCACAAATATGGATAAATATAAAAATTTCATATTCTTTATTTACGAGGGGTGTTACATCCTTCCCCCATTTTGGGAATTGCGTCCTCGCAATTTTAAAATTGGGCTCAGAAACAACCTTGAAAGTCCCACATCGGAATAAGAGTCGGTAAAAAATCAAATTAAAATAAAGAATGATAAGTACAGAGGTCACCCGAGTTAACCAATACTAGGATTCCATGTAGGAAAACATGGACATGGAGGAGAAAACATAGGGTCATGTTCTGATGGAGAGTGATAGAAAACATGTTTAGGAGAAAGTTAAGCACAAGAAAATCACAAACTTTTGATGGGTTAAACAGTATTCGATTCCTCAATAGGAAAAGTTAATAGACAACATTTTTGTTTTTTTATTGAGGAATTTATTCATAATGAAACATATTTACTTATCATGTTGACTTACAACTTTTCTTCGATTTCTTACACAAACTCATATTTTCTCCAAAAGGCGAGTATTTAGGAAGACTTGTTCACTGTAATCAACTTTTAGAGAATAACCTAATCCACAAAAGATAACTATATACTTCCCATGTCTTTAGACTTTAACAAAAACCAAAACCAAAAAGGTTAGTACAAGATCAGATAATCCAGAAAAGGATAACCTTTTATTAAAATAAAATCTATTCTTAATCTCCAAAATTTGTCCAACAAAACCCAAAGTTCAACGAGGACCATTCGATAAACAATTTTTCCATAAAATTATTCAATGTAAACCAAACTAAGATTGAAACTCAAATATTTGAAGGATTTAGTCACATAGTCTTCCAAGATAAATCGTAACATTTATCTCCAAACAACATCAGTTGCTCTTAAAGTATCTTATTGAAAAGTAATTAACCTAATCACATATCCTCCATGATAGGTTAATAAATTTCCATAGATAACCAAAAATCAACTTACTCCTAATTCATAAAATAATCTAACTAAAAATAATCAGTCAAACTAACCAGGGACTTCACGTAGTCCAGTGGTAGGCGATAAATACCAGTCGCACTTTGGTTGTGGGTTCGATTCCCATAGCTTTGTCCAACCTGACGGGTTGTCACACAGTCTGCGTGTTGTCCTTTTTCCAAAACAATATAATTCTTAAAACATTCCCCAAAACGAGATAAAATATTCAAAAATAATCATAACATATTTTAACCTCAGGTTTATCTCATGCCTTTCATTTTCCAGAACATCATATAATAACCCATAATTACCACAAAAGTAAGGATCATATAAACACTAATGGTTACCTTTATAATTATTACCTGAACTTCCACATCGATTGGTCATCTCGTACATGATGCATTACAGAAGATACCAAGGTTCACGTGGTTGATCATGACTCCTTGATAGTTGGTTTAGAACAACCACGAGTATCCTCATTGAATCCCCCATTTTATCTAGTATCTTAATCAGAGAACCACCACAGTTTCCTTCAAACCTATTGTCTCTTTGGTGCCTGCTAGATCCATCCATTCAATAAAAACAGAAATGTCAGTGTGAGTATATCAACAAAACCATCATGTACTAATGAGGAAGATAAACACTAATATATACTTACTCATTCACTTTATCTAAAACTAGGACTCTTTCGGAAATTCTAACCATTATGGTAATGTCACTTATGCTTAGAGAATACCCTAACCTCTAGAATTATCTAAACCGACTTCTGATACCAACTATAAGGCCCCAGCCTTAAACCTTACTTAATCTTGAGTCATTACAAGATTACACATTGAGGATATTTTCAGGATTAGAGTTTTAGAGAATTTGATCATGAAACTTTCATTACATTCCACATTTAAACAATGTGGTTACATAAAAGACAATATTAATTTTTTTCCATAAACAGAAACAAATTTAAAATAAAACATGGATTCTTTCTTGACACTTACTTGACACTATCATCATATCATGTACCTTTACCTTGACCTGTGAAAAACATTTCAAAAAACTTGGGATGAGAATAAAAATCTCGGTAAGGGTTATAAAAAATATGGAAAGGAAACATGAGTTCATACATACATAAGAATGAAATCATAATTTACCCATAAAACATAGACACTTTAACATACCTCATCAAATCATGAATAAATCATAGAAAACATAAGACATAAAAGGTAACTTGAGGCATTCACAACATTCTTACGTAGGGAGTAACCCTCTTGGTTACGTTTGGAATACCCACCACAGTATATTCCCTAAATCTCTTCGGAGAAACCTTAACATTTCACTCCTTCACGTTACCCAATGCATTGGAGAGCTATATCGGGCCCACCCGCCCTTAGTTTATCACAGAACCACCCGTTTTCATAACAATACCCAAGAACCATAACATAAACGTATCACATAAAACATGCATAAAGAAAACATAACATTTCCACATTTCAATCACAATATAACATTTTAGTATATTGAAATAATGAATCCATTCAAAAAGAAACCATTTCCAAAACCATTTAAAACATTTAATAAAGAGATTTTTGAATCAAAGTGTCCCATACCACCTTGAAGATTTTAAAATTTTAAACCATTAATATCCATATAAATAAATCCTTAAACCCATTTTGAAAACATGGATATTAATAATAACAAATAATTAAAACATTTAAAGTGATATTTTGGTTAAAGGGGTTCTACCAAAATTTGAGACACTTGAATACAATAATTGAGGAATAACACTTAGTCAGAAATTTATAATATCATGAGAATAAATGGATTCATGATATAATATTCCAAAGGACAGTATATGCACCATATAAGAGTGAATTGGTTCATAACAACAATGAAGTCTCAATAGAAATGTCAAATATGATGAAATCCCTTATAAAAAAGGTATCCTTAAATTAAGGATAAATCAATCTCAAAATTATGCATGAAAAATATAAATACACCCAATATAAGTGGATATTAAGTGTAAAACAATAAAACGTCATTCACACATATTCAAAGGATGACATATTCAATAACTACATGTTGAACCCAAAGAAATCAAAATTGGGTTAAAAAGTTCCTTTGGTAAAATTCGACAGCCTAACGACATCACTTCAAAATTCAGAAAATGATTTGATGAGAGATAAAAAGGGAATCTCATCACTTGGATATAAAATTTACATCAATATGTATATAAAAGAACATATCCCAACATAATAGTATGTGAATTAAAAGACATAACAAAAGAAGTCTTTTAAAAAGAGGAGGGTGAAAGGTCCCCTTACCGAGTTGGGTAACTTTCGAAACGTACACCCCCTGGAAGAAGGGTCATACAATGAAGATGTGAATACCCATAAATCAAATTATACTACACAAAGTGTATAATAATGGGAAGTACATACACCACTCCAAGGAAATTGTGGCAAATGTAGCATAAATCTCACGGAAATAAAAGTGAGATGAAAAATCCCTTACGAAAACTCGGCAACCTAACGGTGCCACTTAAAACTTCCAAAATGGATTGATGAGAGCAAATAGGGTCTCTAATCATATCAAAATAAAGCATACAGAAATATAAATACAAAATAACATCCCCCAAAATAACAAAGGGGAGCTTAAAAGAAGTTCCATAAAGGAGAGTACTTAAAAATAAAGAGAGAGGTTGGATCTCTTACGAAAATTCCGCAGCCTAAAGGCGCCACTCAAAACTTCCAAAATGGATTGATGAGAGAGAATAGGGTCTCTCATCATATGAACATAAAAATTATAGTAATAGTAATATAAAATAATATCCCAATAACAGGAAAGATGAGCTTTAAAAGGAATGACATAAAAGAGTGTACTTTAAAAGAAAGAGAGGAGTCAGATCCCTTACCTCAAGTCCAACTTGTCTTGTTTGTTTCTTTATATTCGTGAATAATAAACTTTGGTAAATTTATAATTGCTTAAGGACCTCCAATAAATTTTATTATTCAGTTAATATCACATATTTTAATGTTATAATAATTGGTTAATAATATGAGTTCATATCAGACATTTTTGTCGATGTTTGGTACATCAGTCAAAAATTGAACTTGTTGGAAAATAATTTTCCATGTAGTTATAGGTACATCATATCCAGAATAGTATTTATGTTTTAAATATCATATATATCCAGTATATATTCATTTTATACTATTCCATAGCTTTTGGAGATAAAAATTAAAAGCACTGTTCATGGAGACGGTAGGCCATACGTACGCATGAACGCTACTTTCATTTTTTGTCATATTAATGGAATTAAAACAAAATGAGAGATATATATATGTTATAATTCCAGATTTATATCCATCATTTAGATATAATATATTACATATATATACATTATATATATGTACTTATAATAGTTCATAACATTTTGAGATAAGAAATGAAATGTACCGTTCATGGAGACGGTAAGTCGTACGTACGCATGAACACTACTTCCATTTCTATTTCATATTTAATGGAATTAAAACATAATGATACATAATAGTATTTTAATTCCAGTATGTTATAATATATAATATCATTAAATATATCCTTTATACATACCACATATGGTATTAGCGAATCAAATCACTTTGAGGGGGCGGTAGTCCGCACTTTCTTAAATGAAGATATCACGTTTACCCATAATGGAAACCATAAAGGTATAACATAAATGAAAAATAAATAAGCTTAAGTAAAAAATAAACATATTATATATCATATATAAATATAGTGTCATATTAATGGCCACCTTTGAAGGTGTTAGAAGAATGTTGAACAATCATCGTTTCGTGAGGCGGAAATTCGCCATCCACAGAAACAGTATGTTCATTAACCATTAGACGAAGGTGTGTGTAAGTTTAGATCAAATCCTTCTTATAACAAAATCCTAGTATATTGAAGATACTGTAGTTGTTACAAAATAAATTAATAAAAAGACATTAGGGGGTTGGAGAAGCAACATAAAACAAAAGGACACAAGTGAAGACATTACCTTAAAATCGGGTAACTCCATTTGGTTTGAGCTCAAAGGCTTCCATGGGAATACTTATGACCAAAGTGAGGCTTCAAGGAGTTAGAGAAGGATGTGGAGAGACAAAATGGGTAGGGGTTGGCCGAGCCAGAGGCTTTTGATGTGTGGGTAAGTAGGTAGAGGTGTGGGCCTTTTATAAGAGGAGAGGAGGGGCACTCTTGGAAAGTAAGGAATTGTTACTTTATTTAGAATGAGTTTCGGATTTTAATGATCCCGCATTGATGTGTTTCGAGGATAAGGTTATAAGGGTTCTAAATCCACCCATCCAATAGGTTTTTGAAATGTGTAGGTCTTAGATTGTACATTATCTTTCCATTTTATTTAAATCTTTAAATAATGAGGTCATCGCTACATCATCATGATGTAATAAATAATTTAATATATTTAATGCCTAAAAATTATAAAAAAAATATCATGATTTAGAAAATATTTTTATCTTTCTAATTTATATTTATAGTCAAAAATCGGACTTTTATAACCCCATGTAAAAATTGTTTTAGCAAAACATCTCATGTGTGTGTCATTTGTACTTTAAGATTAAATAAAAAGATATTTATGTCTTTTTCCAACCAAAGTGGCTCCATGGGGTCCCCAAGTTGACCCATTGATTTTATTGGTCTTCCATGACACATCCAATCAAGGTAGGACATGTGTCTAGTTCATTTAATTTTATTAAAACATTATTCTTACTTTAAACTACACTAATTACCTCTAATCGCGATTAAAAACTTAATAAGTTACTATTCACCAAAAAATTATTTTAATCCCATTGAACCACATTTTACTTCTTGATGACAACCATGTATGTCGGATTTTTGAAATTCAAAACACAAAGGTGGAAAAATTTCACTTAAACGGAAAATCAGTTTTTATAAGTACCACTTAGTGGTTTCACTATTCATCAAAAATTGAAGTTTTTCAGAAAATTACCAAAAATTCACCCCAAGCTATATTTGATATTCCAAATTCAGAAATGATTTCTATTTTAAAAAATTCAAAACATATAAGTTTCATTAATTAATTTAATAATTAATTCCCGCTGACCAAACAAATAGCGTGTTTTTATGAATCAAAATGTATCAAAAGATTGACACTAGTTTAAGTCCGATTTCAAAGTGAAATTAATTCCAACGACCACTGTTGGATTAAATGGTAAAATTATATTCTAATATCACTTTAAAACTGATTAAAAATATAATCTAATCATATAAATAAATTAGATTAAAAATAGGTTTTGAATTAAAATACAACAGTCTTCACTATTCATTAAAAATTGAACTTTTTTCGGAAAAATACAAAAAATTTACACAAAGTAAATTTTGTTGTGTCGATTCTAAAGAAGAATTTTATTTTGTCAAATATAACACATAAAAATGTCAAAAAGTGGAATTAAAAGAGGTTCTCCATCAAAAGGCGGTTAATCAACCTTTTAATGAATATTAGAATGTTTACGCTTAAAATAGGATTCATTCGCATTTTTAATTCTCTAACATTTATTGTAAAAATTAAAAATATTTGACAAACATATATAATCATTTTGTAGTTAGTTCTGTTCATTCCCACCATTACAACAGCTAGGCGTTAACTACTATTTAAAATAATAGTATTTTATTATTTGAGTGCAACGTAAGATTCCGAAGAAACATGTTGTTGCATATTGGGTATGCCATCGAGCATAGCGTCCCCTTTAAAGTAATATTAATATTTTATTCACAAATATGGATAAATATAAAAATTTCATATTATTTATTTACCAGGGGTGTTACATCCTTCCACCCTTTTGGGAATTGCGTCCTTGCAGTTTTAAAATTGGGCTCGGAAACATCCTTGAAAGTCCCACATCAGAACAAGAGTCGGTAAAACAATCACTTTAAAATAAAGAATGAGAAGTACAGAGGTCACCCTAGTTAACCCATACTAAGATTCCATGTAGAAAAAGATGGACATGGAGGAGAAAACATAGGGTCATGTTCTGATGGAGAGTGATAGAAAACATGTTTAGGAGAAAGTTAACCACAAGAAAATCACAAACTTGTGATGGGTTAAACAGTATTCGATTCCTCAGTAGGAAAAGTTAATAGACAACATTTTTGTTTTTTTATTGAGGAATTTATTCATAAGGAAACATAATTACTTATCATGTTGACTTACAACTTTTATTAGATTTCTTACACAAACTCATATTTTCTCCAAAAGACGAGTATTTAGGAAGACTTGTTCACTATAATAAACTTCTAGAGAATCACCTAATCCACAAAAGAAAACAATATAATTCCCATGTATTTAGACTTTAACCAAAACCAAAACCAAAAAGGTTAGTACAAGATCAGATAATCCAGAAAAGGATAACCCTTTATAAAAAGAAAATCTATTCTTAATCTCCAAAAATTGTCCAACAAAACCCAAAGTTCAACGAGGACCATTCGATAAAAAATTTGACCATAAAATTATTCAAAGTAAACAAAACTAAGATTGAAACCCAAATATTTGAAGGATTTAGTCACATAGTTTTCCAAATTATATCGTAACATTTATCTCCAAACAACATCAGTGGCTCCTAATGTCTTGTATTGAAAAGTAATTAACCTAATCACATATCCTCCATGATAGGTTAATTAATTTCCATAGATTACCCAAAATCAACTTAATCTTAATTCATAAAATAATCTAACTAAAAAGAATCAGTCAAAATAACCAGCGACTTCATGTAGTCCAGTGGTAGGTGATAAATACCAGTCGCACTATGGTTGTGGGTTCGATTCCACCAGTTTTTTCCGACGCGACGAGTTGTCACACAGTCTGCGTGTTGTCCTTTTTCCAAAAAAATATAATTCTTAAAACATTCCCCAAAACGAGATAAAATCTTCAAAAATAATCATAACATATTTTAACCTCAAGTTTATCTCATGCCTTTCATTTTCCAGCATATCATATAATAACCCATAATTACCTCAAAAGTAACGATCATATAAACTCTAATGGTTACCATTATAATTATTACCTGAACTTCCACATCGATTGGTCACCTCGTACATGATGGATTACAGAACATACCAAGGTTCAAGTGGTTGATCATGACTCCTTGATAGTTGGTTTAGAACAACCATGAGTTTCCTCATTGAATACCCCATTTTTTCTAGTATCTTAATCAGAGAACCACCACAGTTTCCTTCAAACCTGTTGTCTCTTTGGTGCCTGCTAGATCCATACATTCACTAAAAACAGAAATGTCAGTGTGAGTATATCAACAAAACCATCATGTACTAATGAGGAAGAAAAACACTAATATATACTTACTCATTCACTTTATCTAAAACTAGGACTCTTTCTGAAATCCTAACCATTATGGTAATGTCACTTATGCTTAGAGAATACCCTAACCTCTAAAGTTTTCTAAACCGACTTCTGATACCAACTATAAGGCCCCTGCCTTAAACCTTACTTAATCGTGAGTTATTACAAGATTACAAATTGAGGATCATTTCAGGTTTAGAGTTTTAGAGAATTAGATCATAAAACATTCATTACATTCCACATTTAAACAAAGTGGTTACATAAAAGACAATATTCATTTTTTTCCATCAACGGAAACATATTTAAAATAAAACATGGATTCTTTCTTGACACTTCCTTGACACTATCATCATATCATGTACCTTTCCCTTGACTTGTGAAAATCATTTCAAAAAACATGGGATGAGCATAAAAATCTCGGTAAGGGTTATAAAAAATATTGAAAGGAAACATGAGTTCATACATACATAAGAATGAAATCATACTTTACCCATAAAACATAGACACTTTAACATACCTCATCAAATCATGAATAAATCATAGAAATCATAAGATATAAAAGGTAACTTGAGGCATTCATAACATTATTATGTAGGGAGTAACCCTCTTGGTTACGTTTTGAATACCCACCACAGTATATTCCCTAAATATCTTCAGATAAACCTTAACGTTTCACTCCTCCGTGTTACCCAATGCATTGGAGAGCTATATCGGGCTCACCCGCCCTTAGTTTATCACGGAACCACCCGTTTTCATAACACTGCACAAGAACCATAACATAAACGTATCACATAAAACATGCATAAAGGAAGCATAACATTTCCACATTTCAATCACAATATAACATTTTAGTATATTTAAATAATGAATCCATTCAAAAAGAAACCATTTCCAAAACCATTTAAAACATTTAATAAAGAGATTTTTGAATCAAAGTGTCCCATACCACCTTGAAGCTTTTAAAATTTTAAACCATTAATATCCATTTAAATAAATCCTTAAAACCATTTTGAAAACATGGATATTAATAAGAACAAATAATTAAAACATTTAAAGAGATATTTTGGTTAAAGGGATTCTACCAAAATTAGAGACACTTGAATACAATAATTGAGGAATAAAATTTAGTCAGAACATTATAATATCATGAGAATAAATGGATTCATGATATATTATTCCAAATGATAGTATATACACCATATAAGAGTGAATTGGTGCATAAAAACAATGAAGTCTCAATAGAAATGTCAAATATGCTGAAATCCATTATAAAGAAGGTATCCTTAAATTAAGGATAAATCAATCTAAAAATTATGTGTGAAAAATATAAATACACCCAATATAAGTGGATATTAAGTGTAAAACAATAAAAGTTCGTTCACACATATTCAAAGGATGTCATATTCAATAACTACATGTTGACCCCAAAGAAATCGAAATTGGGTTAAAAAGTTCCCTTGGTAAAATTCGACAGCCTAACGACATCACTTCAAAATTCAGAAAATGATTTGATGAGATATAAAAAGGGCTTCTCATCACTTGGACATAAAATTTACATCAATAAGGATATAAAATAACATATCCCAACACAATAGTATGTGAATTAAAAGACATAACAAAAGAAGTCTCTTAAAAAGTGGAGGGTGAAAGGTCCCCTTACCGAGTGGGGTAACTTTCGAAACGTGCACCCCATGGAAGAAGGGTCATACAATGAAGATGTGAATACCCAAAAATTAAATTATACTACAAAATGTGTATAATAATGGGCAGTACATACACCATTCAAATTAAATTGTGGCAAATGTTGCATAAATCTCACGGGAATAAAAGTGAGATGAAAAATCCCTTACGAAAACTCGGCAGCCTAACGGCGCCACTTAAAACTTCCAAAATGGATTGATGAGAGGAAATAGGGTCTCTCATCATATCAACATAAAATTTACAGAAATATGAATACAAATGAACATCCCCCACCATAACAAAGAGGAGCTTAATGGAAGTTCCATAAAGGAGAGTACTTAAAAAAGAAAGAGAGAGGTTGGATCTCTTACGAAAATTCGGCAGCCTAACGGCGCCACTCAAAACATCCAAAATGTATTGATGAGAGAGAATAGGGTCTCTCATCATATGAAAATAAAAATTATAGTAATATTAATATAAAATAACATCCCAATAACAAGAAATATGAGCTTTAAAAGGAATGACATAAAAAAGTGTACTTTAAAAGAAAGGGAAGAGTCGGATCCCTTACCTCAAGTCCAACTTGTCTTGTTCGTTTATTTATATTCCTGAATAATAAACTTTGGTCAATTTATAATTGCTTAAGGACCTCCTATAAATGTTATTATTCAGTTCATATCACATATTTTAATGTTATAATAATTGGTTAATAATATGAGTTCATATTAGACATTTTTGTCGATGTTTGGTACATGAGTCAAAAATTGAACTTGTTGGAAAATAATTTTCCATGTAGTTATAGGAAAATCATATCCAGAATAGTATTGATATTTTAAATATCATATATATCCAGTATATATTCATTTTATACTATTCCATAGCATTTGGAGATAAAAATTAAAAGCATTGTTCATGGAGACGGTAGGTTGTACGTACGCACGAACGCTACTTTCATTTTTTTGTCATATTAATGGAATTAAAACAAAATGAGAGATATATATATGTTATAATTCCAGAACGATATCCATCATTTAGATGTAATATATTATATATATATCCATTATTTATATGTACTTATAATAGTACATAACATTTTGAGATAAGAAATGAAATGTACCGTTCATGGAGACGGTAAGCCGTACGTACGCATCAACGCTACTTCCATTTCTATTTTATATTTAATGGAATTAAAACATAATGATAAATAATAGTATTTTAATTACAGTATGGTATCATATATAATATCATTAAATATATCCTTTATACATACCACATATGGTATTAGCGAATCAAATCACTTTGAGGGGGCGGTAGTCCGTACTTCCTTAAATGAAGATATCACGTTTACCCATAATGGAAACCATTAAAGTATGACATAAATAAAAAACACATAATCATAAGTAAAACATAAAAATATTATATATCATATATAAATATAGTGTCATATTAATGGCCACCTTTGAAGGTGTTAGAAGAATGTTGATCAATCATCGTTTCGTGAGGCAGAAATTCGCCATCCACAGAAACAGTATGTTCATTAACCATTAGACGAAGGTGTGTGTAGGTGTAGCTGCAATCCTTATTATAAAAACATCCTATTATATTTAAGATACTGCAGTTGTTACAAAATAAATAAATAAAAAGAGTTTAGGGGGTTGGAGAAGCAAAATAAAACAAAATGACACAAGTGAAGACATTACCTTAAAATCGGGTAACTCCCTTTGGTTTGAGCTCCAAGGTTTCCTTGGGAAGAATTATGCCCAAAGTGAGGCTTAAAGGAGTTATAGAAGGATGTGGAGAGACAAAATGGGTAGGGGTTGGCCGAGACAAAGGATTTTGAAGTGTGGGTATGGAGGTAGAGGTGGGGGCCTTTTATAAGAGGAGAGGAGGGGCACTCTTGGAAAGTAAGGAAATGTTACTTTATTTAGAATGAGTTTCGGATTTCAATGAACCCACATTGATGTGTTTCGAGGATAAGGTGATAAGGGTTCTAAAGCCACCCATCCAAAAGGTTTTGGACATGTTTAGGTCTTAGATTGTACATTATCTTTCCATTTTATTTAAATCGTTAAATAATGAGGTCATCGCTGCATCATCATGATGTAATAAATAATTTAATATATTTAATATATAAAAATTATAAAAAAACTATAATGAGTTAGGAAATATTTTTATCTTTCTAATTAATATTTATAGTAAAAAATCTGACTTGTATAACCCCATGTAAAAATTGTTTTAGTAAAACATCTCATGTGTGTGTCATTTTTACTTTAACATTAAATAAAAAGGTATTTATGTCATTTTCCAACCAAAGTGGATCCATGGGGTCCCCAAGTTGACCCATGGATTATATTGGTCGGCCATGACACATCCAATGATGGTACTACATGTGTCTAGTTCATTTCATTTTATTAAAACATTATTCTTACCTTAAACTACACTAATTACCTCTAATTGCGATTAAAAACTTAATAAGTTACTATTCACGAAAAAATTATTTCAATCACATTGAACCACATTTTACTTTTTAATGACAACCATTTATGTCGGATTTTTGAAATTCAAAACACAAAGGTGGCAAAATTTCACTTAAACGGAAAATCAGTTTTTATAAGTATCACTAAGTGGTTTCACTATTCATCAAAAACTGAAGTTTTTCAGAAAATTACCAAAAATTCACCCTAAGCTATATTTGATATTCCGAATTCAGAAATGATGTATATTTTAAAAAATTCAAAACATATAAGTTTCATTAATTAATTTAATAATTAATTCCCGCTGTCAAAACAAATAGCGTGTTTTTATAAAACAAAATGTAACAAAAGATTGACACTAGTTTAAGTCCGATTTCAATGTGAAATTAATTCCAACGAACAATATTGGATTAAATAGTAAAAATATATTCTAATATCACTTTAAAAACAATTCAAAAGATAATCTAATCATAGAAATAAATTATATTAAAAAGTGGTTTTGAATTAGAATACAACATTTTTCACTATTCATTAAAAATTGAACTTTTTCGGAAAAATACCAAAAATTTACACAAAGTAAATTTTGATGTCCCAATTCTAAAGAAGAATTTTATTTTGTCAAATATAAAACATAAAAATGTCAAAAAGTGGATTTAAAAGAGGTTCTCCATCAAAAGGCGGTTAATAGACCTTTTAAAGAATATTAGAATGTTTACGCTTAAAATAGGATTCATTCGCATTTTTAATCCTCTAACATTTATTGTAAAAAGTAAAAATATTTGACAAACATATATAATCATTTTTTAGTTAGTTCTATTCATTCCCGCCATTAGAACGGCTAGGCGTTAACTACTATTCAAAATAATATTATTTTATTATAAGAGTGCAACGTAAGATTCCCAAAAAACTCGTTGTTGCATATTGGGTACGACATCGAGCATAACGTCCTCTTTAACGTAATATTAATATTTTATTCACAAATAAGGATAAATATAAAAATTTCATTTTCTTTATTTACCAGGGGTGTTACATCCTTCCCCCTTTTGGGAATTGCATCCTCGCAATTTTAAAATTGGGCTCGGAAACATCCATGAAAGTCCCACATCAGAACAAGAGTCGGTAAAACAATCACTTTAAAATAAAGAATGAGAATTACAGAGGTCACCCAAGTTAACCCATAATAGTATTCCATGTAGGAAAACATGGACATGGAGGAGAAAACATAAGGTCATGTTCTGATTGAGGGTGATAGAAAACATGTTTAGGAGAAAGTTAACTACAAGAAAATCAGAAACTTGTGATGGGTTAAACGGTATTAGATTCCTCAGTATGAAAAGTTAATAGACAACATTTTTGTTTTTTTATTGAAGAATTTATTCATAAGGAAGCATAATTACTTATCATGTTGACTTTAAACTTTTATTAGATTTCTTACACAAACTCATATTTTCTCCAAAAGACAAGTATTTAGGAAGACTTGTTCACTATAATAAACTTCTAGAGAATCACGTAATCCACAAAATAGAACTATATACTTCCCATGTCTTTAGACATTAACCAAAACCAAAACCAAAAAGGTTAGTAAAAGATCATATAATCCAGAAAAGGATAACCCTTTATAAAAAAAATCTATTCATAATCTCCAAAATTTGTCCAACAAAACCCAAAGTTCCACAAGGACCATTCGATAAACAACTTGTCCATAAAATTATTCAAAGTAAACCAAACTAATATTGAAACCAAAATATTTTAAGGATTTATTCACATAGTCTTCCAATTTAAATCGTAACATTTACTCCAAACAACATCAGTTTCTCCTAAATCCTCGTATTGAAAAGTAATTAACCTAATCACATATCCTCCATGATAGGTTAATAAATTTACATGGATAACCCAAAATCAACATGCTCTTAATTCATAAAATAATATAACTAAAAAGAATCAGTCAATCTAACCAGGGACTTCATGTAGTCCAGTGGTAGGTGATAAATACCAGTCGCACTTTGGTTGTGGGTTCGATTCCCACAGCTTTGTCCGACGTGACGGGTTGTCACACGGTCTGGGTGTTGTCCTTTTTCCAAAACTATATAATTATTAAAACATTCCCCAAAACGAAATAAAATCTTCAAAAATAATCATAACTTATTTTAACCTCAAGTTTATCTCATTCCCTTCATTTTCTAGCATATCATATAATAACCTATAATTACCTCAAAAGTAAGGATCATATAAACTCTAATGGTTACCTTTATAATTATTACCTGCACTTCCACATCGATTGGTCATCTCGTACATGATTCATTACAGAACATACCAAGGTTCAAGTGGTTGATCATGACTCCTTGACAGTTGGTTTATAACAACTACGATTTTCCTCATTGAATCCCCCATTTTATCTAGTATCTTAATCAGAGAACCACCACAATTTCCTTCAAACCTGTTGTCTCTTTGGTGCCTGCTAGATCCATCCATTCACTAAAAATAGAAATGTAAGTGTGAGTATATCAACAAAACCATCATGTACTAATGAGAAGATATACACTAATATATACTTACTCATTCACTTTATCTAAAACTAGGACTCTTTTTGAAACCCTAACCATTATGGTAATGTCACTTATGCTTAAAGAATACCCTAACCTCTAAAGTTATCTAAACCGACTTCTGATACCAACTATAATGCCACAGCCTTAAACCTTACTTAATCTTGAGTTATTACAAGATTACACATTGAGGATCTTTTCAGTTTTAGAGTTTTATAGAATTAGATCATGAAACTTTCATTATATTCCACATTTAAACAAAGTGGTTACATAAAAGACAGTATTTATTTTTTCCATCAACAGAAACATATTTAAAATAAAACATGGATTCTTTCTTGACACTTCCTTGAAACTATCATCATATCTTGTACCTTTCCCTTGACCTGTGAAAAACATTTCAAAAAACTTGGGATTAGCATAAAAAGATCAGTATGGGTTATAAAAAATATGGAAAGGAAACATGAGTTCATACATACATAAGAATGAAATCATACTTTACCCATAAAACATAGGCACTTTAACATACCTCATCAAATCATGAATAAATCATAGAAATCATAAGACATAAAAGGTATCTTGAGGCATTCATACGTAGGGAGTAACCCTCTTAGTTACGTTTGGAATACGCACCACAGTATATTCCCTAAATCTCTTCGGAGAAACCTTAACGTTTCACTCCTTCGCGTTACCCAATGCATTGGAGAGCTATATCGGGATCACCCGCCCTTAGTTTATCACGGAACCACCAGTTTTCATAACAATGCCAAAGATCCATAACATAAACGTATCACATAAAACATGCATAAAGTAATCATAACATTTCCACATTTCAATCACAATATAACATTTTAGTATATTGAAATAATGAATCCATTCAAAAAGAAACCATTTCCAAAACCATTTAAAACATTTAATAAAGAGATTTTTGAATCAAAGTGTCCCATACCACATTGAAGCTTTTAAAATTTTAATCCATTAATATCCATATAAATAAATCCTTAAAACCATTTTGAAAACATGGATATTAATAATAACAAATAATTAAAACATTTGAAGCGATATTTTGGTTAAAGGGGTTCCACCAAAATTAGAGACACTTGAATACAATAATTGAGGAATAACATTTAGTCAGAACTTTATAATATCATGATAATAAATGGATTCATGATATAATATTTCAAAGGACAGTATATAAACCATATAAGAGTGAATTTTTGCATAACAACAATGAAGTCTCAATAGAAATGTCAAATGTGATGAAATCCCTTATAAAGAATGTATCCTTAAATTAAGGATAAATCAATCTCAAAATTATGTGTGACAAATATAAATACACCCTATATAAGTGGATATTAAGTGTAAAACAATAAAAGTTAATTCACAAATATTCAAAGGATGACATATTCAATAACTACATGTTGAACCCAAAGAAATAAAAATTGGGTTAAAAAGTTCCCTTGGTAAAATTCGACAGCCTAACGACATCACTTCAAAATTCAAAAAATGAGTTGATGTGAGATAAAAAGGGAATCTCATCACTTGGAAATAAAATTATATCAATAAGGATATTAAATAACATATCCTAACATAATAGTATGTGAATTAAAAGACATAACAAAATAAGTCTTTTAAAAAGAGGAGGGTGAATGGTCCCCTTACCGAGTTGGGTAACTTTCGAAACGTACACCCCATGGAATAAGGGTCATACAATGAAGATGTGAATACCCATAAATGAAATTATACTACACAAAGTGTATAATAATGGGCAGTACCTACACCACTCAATGTAAATTGTGGAAAATGTAGCATAAATCTCACGGGAATAAAATTGAGATGAAAAATCCATTACGAAAACTTGGCAGCCTAACGGTGACACTTAAAACATCCAAAATGGATTGATTAGAGGAAATATGGTCTCTCATCATATCAAAATAAAGTTTAGAGAAAGAGTAATACAAAAGAACATCCCCCAACATAACAATGAGTATCTTAAAATAAGTGCCATAAAAGAGAGTACTTAAAAAAGAAAGAGAGAGGTTGGATCTCTTACGAAAATTCGGCAGCCTAACGGCGCCACTCGAAACTTCCAAAATGGATTGATGAGAGAGAATAGGGTCTCTCATCATATGAAAATAAAAATTAAAGTAATAGTAATATAAAATAATATCCCAATGACAAGAAATATTATCTTTAAAAGGAATGACATAAAAGAGTGTACTTTAAAAGAAAGAGAGGAGTCAGATCCCTTACCTCAAGTCCAATTTGTCTTGTTCATTTCTTTATATTCCTGAATAATAAACTTTGTTCAATTTATAATTTCTTAAGGACCTCCTATACAGATTATTATTCAGTTCATATCACATATTTTAATGTTATAATAATTGGTTAATAATATGAGTTCATATCAGATATTTTTGTCGATGTTTGGTACATGAGTCCAAAATTAAACTTGTTGGAAAATAATTTTCCATGAAGTTATAGGTACATAATATCCAGAATAGTATTGATGTTTTAAATATCATATATATCCAGTATATATTCATTTTATACTATTCCATAGCATTTGGAGATAAAAATGAAAAGCACTGTTCATGGAGACGGTAGGCCGTACGTACGCATGAACGCTACTTTCATTTTTTTGTCATATTAATGGAATTAAAACAAAATGAGAGATATATAAATGTTATAATTATAGAATGATATCCATAATTTATATGTAATATATTACATATATATCCGTTATATATATGTACTTATAATAGTACATAACATTTTTTAGATAAGAAATGAAATGTACCGTTCATAGAGACGGTAAGCCGTACATACGCATGAACGCTACTTCCATTTTTATTTCATATTTAATGGAATTGAAACATAATGATACATAATAGTATTTTAATTCCACTATGGTATCATATATAATATCATTAAATATATCCTTTATACATACCACATATGGTATTAGCGAATCAAATCACTTTGAGGGGGCGGTAGTCCGCACTTCCTTAAATGAAGATATCGTGTTTACCCTTAATGGAAACCATAAAGGTATGCCATAAATGAAAAATATAGAAGCTTAAGTAAAACATAAACATATTATATATCATATATAAATATATTGTCATCTTAATGGCCGCCATTGAAGGTGTTAGAAGAATGTTGAACAATCATCGTTTCGTGAGGCAGAAATTCGCCATCAACAGAAGCATTATGTTCTTTAACCATTAGACGAATGTTTGTGTAAGTGTAGCTCGAATCCTTATTATAAAAACATCCTAGTATATTTAAGATACTGGAGTTGTTACAAACGAAATTAATAAAAAGAGTTTAGGGGGTTGGAGATGAAAAATAAAACAAAAGGACACAAGTGAAGACATTACCTTAAAATCGGGTAACTCCATTTGGTTTGAGCTCAAAGGCTTCCTTGGGAAAACTTCTTCCCAAAGTGAGTCTTCAAGGAGTTATAGAGGGTTGTGTAGAGACAAAATGGTCAGGGGTTGGCCGAGCCAAAGGCTTTGGAAGTGTGGGTAAGGAGGTAGAGGTGGGGGCCTTTTATAAGAGGAGATGAAGGGAACTCTTGGAAAGTAAGGAAATGTTACTTTATTTAGAATGCGTTTTGGATTTTAATGGTAAAAAATTGATGTGCTTCTAGGATAAGGTTATAAGGGTTCTAAATACACCCATCCAATAGGTTTTTGACATTTGTAGGTCTTATATTGTACATTATCTTCCCATTTTATTTAAATCGTTAAATAATGAGGTCGTCGCTGCATCATCATGATGTAATAAATTATTTAATATATTTAATGTCTAAAAATTATAAAAAAATTCATGATGTAAGAAATCTTTTTATATTTATAATGAATATTTATAGTAAAAAATCTGACTTGTATAACCCCATGTAAAAATTGTTTTAGTAAAACATCTCATGTGCGTGTCATTCTTAATTTATCATTAAATAAAAAGGTATTTATGTCATTTTCTAACCAAAGTGGCTCTATGGGGTCCCCAAGTTGACCCATGGATTGTCTTGGTCGGCCATGACACATCCAATGAGGGTAGGACATGTGTCTAGGTCATTTTAGTTTATTAAAACATTATTCTTACCTTAAACTACACTAATTACCTCTAATCGCCATTAAAAACATAATAAGTTACTATTCACCAAAAAATTATTTTAATCGCATTGAACCAAATTTTACTTCTTAATGACAACCATTTATGTCGGATTTTTTAAATTCAAAACACAAAGGTGGCAAAATTTCATTTAAATGGAAAATCAGTTTTTATAAGTACCACTTAGTGGTTTCACTATTCATCAAAAATTGAAGTTTTTCAGAAAATTACCAAAAATTCACCCTAAGATATATTTGATATTGCAAGTTCAGAAATGATGTCTATTATAAAAAATTAAAAACATATAAGTTGCATTAATTAATTTAATAATTAATTCCCGCTGTCAAAACAAATAGCGTGTTTTTATGAAACAAAATGTATCAAAAGATTGAAACTAGTTTAAGTCCGATTTCAAAGTGAAATTAATTTCAACAACCACTATTGGATTAAATGGTAAAAATATATTCTAATTTCACTTTAAAACCAATTCAAATGATAATATAATCATATAAATAAATTAGATTAAAAAGTGGTTTTGAATTAAAATACAACAATTTTCACTATTCATTAAAAATTGAACTTTTTCGGAAAAATACCAAAAAATTACACAAAGTAAATTTTGATGTCCCGATTTCAAAGAAGAATTTTATTTTGTCAAATATAACACATAAAAATGTCAAAAAGTGGATTTAAAAGAGGTTCGCCATCAAAAGGCTGTTAATCGACCTTTTAAAGAATATTAGAATGTTTAGGCTTAAAATAGGATTCATTCGCATTTTTAATCCTATGACATTTATTGTAAAAAGTAAAAATATTTGACAAACATATATAATAATTTTGTAGTTAGTTCTATTCATTCCCACCATTACAACGGCTAGGCGTTAACTACTATTTAAAATAATATTATTTTATTATTTGAGTGCAACGTAAGATTCCCAAGAAACTCGTTGTTGCATATTGGGTACACTATCGAGCATAGCGTCCCCTTTAAAGTAATATTAATATTTTATTCACAAATATGGATAAATATAAAAATTTCATATTCTTTATTTACCAGGGGTGTTACATCCTTCCACCCTTTTGGGAATTGCGTCCTCGCAATTTTAAAATTGGGCTCGGAAACATCCTTGAAAGTCCCACATCGGAACAAGAGTCGGTAAAACAATCACTTTAAAATAAAGAATGAGAAGTACAGAGGTCACCCGATTTAACCCATACAAGGATTCCATGTAGAAAAACATGGACATGGAGGAGAAAACATAGGGTCATGTTCTGATGGAGAGTGATAGAAAACATGTTTAGTAGAAAGTTAACCACAAGAAAATCACAAACTTGTGATGGGTTAAACAGTATTCGATTCCTCTATAGGAAAAGTTAATAGACAACATTTTTGTTTTTTTATTGAGTAATTTATTCATAAGGAAACATAATTACTTATCATGTTGACTTTCAACTTTTATTAGATTTCTTACACAAACTCATATTTTCTCCAAAAGACGAGTATTTAGGAAGACTTGTTCACTATAATCAACTTCTAGAGAATCACCAAATCCAAAAAAGAGAACTATATGCTTCCCATGTCTTTAGACTTTAACCAAAACCAAAACCAAAAAGTTTAGTACAAGATCAGATAATCCAGAAAAGGATAACCCTTTATAAAAAGAAAATCTATTCTTAATCTCCAAAATTTGTCCAACAAAACCCAAAGTTCAATGGGGACCATTCGATAAACAATTTATCCATACAATTATTCAAAGCAAACCAAACTATGATTGAAACCCAAATATTTGAAGGATTTAGTCACATAGTCTTCCAAGTTAAATCGTAACATTTATCTCCAAACAACATCAGTTTCCCCTAAAGTCTCGCATTGAATAAAATGAGAAGGTTTTTATGAAAGTTAATAATAGATAACAAGCTTTGAAAATTATTTTTTAATGATGTGAACAACCATAATATCAGGAAAAATGATGTCTTGTTTTTTTAAAGTCACAAAAAATGATTTATTAAAATTCTCAGACGATAGATGTGATGAAATATAATGGGAACAAAAAATAACTTGTTATAGAAACCAATATAAAATAAAAAATAAGGTATGGACATTAATCATAGATAGTAAGTGTTCTTCTTAGATGATAGGAGACATATAATTGATGAAGAATATGAAATATTCTATGAAAAATTAATGAGATTTGGAAATAATGAATCCCTATGAATAAATTATTATGGATATTCAATTATTTTGGAATGAATTTTATAGTCTAAGAATGATTTGTTTATTGATGAGATGAATTAAACATGTGAAGTGTTTCATAATTTTATGTTGAAGGTAACTATGTTAGTTTTTGAAAATATGGGTATGTTATGAATAAAGAGGAAGGTATAAAGATATATACAATAGGCCATCGAAATAATTAAATCATGTTCTAAGTTTGTTATGTTAAAAACCCTGGTCACATAATTATGATGGAAGATAATTAGTTTTATAATAATAGGCTAGGACACATGTTTTGAATACAAAATCTTCAGTTATGAATGAGAAAGAGTGTCTCGTGTATTCCAAATATGTCACGAAGGAATGATTAATGTAGAAAAAAAATAAAAAAGGAATGATTATAAATTCTATGGATAAAAAAGATGATTTTTGTTCAAAAATATCCCATGAACTTATTCATAGAGATATTTGTGGTCCAAGGAGAAAAAATAAATGCACGAAGAGAAGTACTTAAATATGTTCATTGATGACTTTACACTCATTACGCGTGTTATATATATGAAACATATGTTAGATAATCATGAAATGTATAAATGTTTTTGGAGAAGTGATGATATGGAATGTTAGTAGTTAGTGAAAATGTTGAGGATGGAACAAGGTGGAGGATACAAAAATTAAGAGTTTCTATGTTATATTGATAAGAATGGAATTTATATTTAATTTATTTCACCATAAACTCCCTAATAAATATTGTTTCTGAAAAAAATAAGAGTGGTTGAAATGGGATGAGATATGTTACATGAACATTGTGTCTATCATTATTTTTATGTAAAATCTATGAGAACTATTGACTAGTTTCACAAAAATGTTTTTATAATTTATTTCCATATATGTCCCCATGTGAATTTTTTACGAGAGAAATCCCTGTTTGAAACACAAAATCGTTTTCGTGGGAAGTAATATTCAGGTTATAGTATTTATATATTCATTTATTATTAATTTTGGTAATAATACTTTTATTAGTTATTTATTTGAATAGACTGTCACATTTAGTTTTTGGGCAAGATTTTTAGATTCTATGAAATTCTATTTATTATTATTTCTTTCCAAGTGATTAAGATCCCAATATTGTTAGTTAGCATATGTTTGACACCTGGTTGGTACATTTTTTAATAATATATATTATTTAATTACTATTTAATTAGTAACATGTGGTTTTTAATTGCCTTTCATATTTTATGGTCTTCAATAGATGATATCCAATGAGATCATATCTGGGAGTCATGAGATATTTTTTTACATGAATGTTTTCATCAATTTTTACAATAACTCTCAATGTGTGCCATGCATTGATCATCTTTTACATTTTTCTACCAGTCATTCTAATCACATCAAAATAACTATATCTCATATTAGGTAATGGATATGTTTTTATAATATTAGGTATCCTATATTTTAGGAGGACTTAAACATATACTCATGAGATCAAGGGGAGCTATGAGGTCATACATAAGAATAAGAGTTAAAAATTTGGTTTATAAATATGAATGAAGTTAACAAATAATATTTACTAATATATATATAAATTAAATGTCAAATTTCTATTTTATTATACTCACCTCATCTGACCCCTCTATTATGAGGATTGATGTTTACCTGATGATGTACACGTATCCTCTTATAATATATCTAGTCAATGACAGATAGATCTATATTATGGCTATTAATATAATTAAATTGTGTTGATATTAATTTTATATTCATCCTAATTAATAATTATATTTGAAGAAAACATATGGGACTGTGGTTTCTCATTCATGATCGATTTTTGATAAGTATGAATTATATTCTACATGTGAGTCATGTTTTGATGAGGGGGCTTTCATACAATAAAATATGCATGATGTTGAGAAAGGATAGGTAAACATCATTGGTTCACACATAACACATACTAGTTATAGGGGTGCTTCCATAATTTATCAGTTATCCTAAAGGAATCTCTTGTAGATTTTTTAAATTATCCGGATGTATAGTATGAAAATAGGTTGAGATCTCATGATGAGATTTTACATTATATAGAGTGAGAGTGGTAGGAGGAATACAAGATGCAGTGTTAGATTGATGATAATATATTAGATTATATGTGATCTCTTGAGTGAGGTGTTGGTATGAGTTTTCCTCCCCATGTGACTCTGATTAATCAACCTCACCCAAATACTAATTGATTCTATATAGCACCCTAACCTGTTATCCACTTAATAGTGATTTAGGCCAGTTGGCTAATTGGTCTATAGTGTAATGCCATATATGCCAATGACGGTCGAGTTGCAGTAATGGTATTATTAGGTGATGTTGGGGCGACTATAACCATAGGTGTTTATAATAATAGTGTTTTATATGTATAAAGAATAGTTGGAAAGGAATATAACAAAACTAATGAAATTAAAAAATAAAGAAAATCATGAATAAAGAATAGTAGCAATAAGAACATGCCGAAACACATTAACCATTTTCAAATAAAAAACATTCCATTTTATGTAACAAAAATATATTATAAAGGTCTCACATGGCCAACCATATAAGTGCAAACATATAAATCATGCAAAATAATTTTCATCTAGATGGTATGGAACCATATATTCCATTACAATTTATCCCATGAACAATGTACATCTATCCTAAAAAATGTCAAGCTCTAGAGCCTGAAACCATAGATGATCCTAGAATCATAGTGTATACATGGGTAATGAGCGGCCTTTGTAGGGTGTGAGTATGAGCCTATTCGGTCACCACAAACATTTGATGATATTATATCCATAATTATGCAAGTGTGTGTATAATATAACTAAAAAGTAAATGTATACATTCATAAAATAATTAGCCTGATCCCCTTGTCCCCAATGGCTAAAAGTGAGCATTTAATTTCATTGTACATCACTAAAATATCTCTTAAAACATTACCACAAATATATATTTAGAATAAAACATATTTTATTTTATATATATTTTCTATGATGATGACACACAACTCAATTCCCTATAACCCCCTAAAGAGTATGAAAACAAGAGGTCCCCGAGAACCTCCAAAAAATGATTCACTGATACATTAGTCCATTTTACACTTCATGAGTAAAATGTTTACAAACTAACATTCATTTGGAATTCCCATTATTAAATACAATGTTGCGAAGACAACCTCTTAGAATGACTTTGTTGGCTCAATAGATTGACATCCAAAGGCATAAAAAACTCATCCTTAATAATATAAAATAACCATCATCATCACTATAGCTTGATGTCCTGTGGATAAATGATATCAATCATCCAAACACCCTTGCTCGTCATCCTCAAATACAATGGTGAGCCTCATCCCCCAAATGATGGTCTCCAAACCATCATCAAATTGTCCGTCATTATCCACGTCTCATTATATAGTGAGCACCAAAAACATATATGGTTGTTAATACCATCCACTAATCTAAAATATCTATGGAGTCCTCCATCCTCAATTTATGGTAAACACCGCCTCAATTGAGTGATATCTATGTTAACACATCTCCGAAAGCATGTCATCCAAAAAAAATGACCAGATGTCACCAACAACCTAATCCACATCATCTGGAAGCTCATTACACTGTGAACACATTTTTAAATCCTGATGTTCAACAATATACCAAGTCCAAAGATCCATTCCCTAAATAGGATGACATCATCACCTAAAATCCTGGGGATCATATCACCTAATCCTGGCGATCATCATCACCCCATATATCTCATGAAATTCCTTCTGCCTGATAACCATAATGACTCATTCCTATTGGTCAGCATCATCCAAATTAATCTAGGTCATGCTTCGCATCATCCAAAGTAATCTTAGAAATAATAATACAATTTAATTATTTAAATTCAATGAGTTTTTCTATTATACCCATGTTCAAACACAGTTACCAAACATTTCATATATAATCAATATCTAGTTCATTACCAATGGTATCCCTTGATATCAATGAATAAATTAAAAGGTATGTATTAATACATTTGGGTTCTCTCTCATATTACCCATATGCGATAATATAGATCACACCCCAAATAACATACAATTATTGATAAATTTGGGCACCACTTAACTTATATTTATTGGTTCCCTCTCATCTCATATTGGCCTCTAACTCAGTCAGAAATGATACTAATTAAGATTTTCAGAAAAAGTGAAATGAAAATAATGAAAAAGAGATTGCATGAATTTTATAATTTCATATGCGAATGTAATGATAAAATTGAATAAAGAGTAATGAATCCATTTATAAAATTATTCCAACAATACTGATGATGTACGAATTAGATATTAGATGGAAGATGTAGGGAAAATCATAGTAGAGGAGAAAAATGGGAGATCCTACTAGGTTTCATGAGGATTGAAGTAGAGTAGAGGGTGAAATGATGATAAGGGGAGCTAGGTCAGTTTCTTAATTTCTTATATTTTAATGATTTTCATGTTTTGGAACCATAGTTTGGCTAATTTTGCACCAATAGTGCAGTGCTCACTATCAAATAATGACACACTTCCGTATTTCCCAAACCATTAATAGACCGTTTGTATCCCCTCTATTGATAACTATAGTGTTTCCTCATAGATATGCACCCACACACTCATGCTGTGTAAAATCGTGTTTAAATAATAAGTGGGTTGTATGGTAACCCCAGCGAGGACACATTATTTAATAAAAAAATGTTCTTTTTTCTACGATTTTGTGAAACAAATAATTTTGGGAATTGATGTAACATAAACTAACTTGAAACCAATAGGCACATGCTTTCAAAAAATGAGGCATTGGTTCAATCAAACAATCACAGTTAGGGTCTAAAGAAAAAAATATTTGTTGACCCAACCACAAAACTCATATTTTAAAAAAGGATGAGGAATTTCAACCCACTAAAAAAACTAGATTTTAGTGGTATCCCCTCTTTATAATTTATCTTCTCCATGATTCAAGAATATACCTAGAGATGGTAATCAATATACAAATATCATTTCAACCAAATTATTCTACACTGGTTTTTAGTAACATTCAATTCCACTATTTGTGCTCCCCAACATAGGAATTACCCACCTGGCCACTTATTGACCTAAAATTATATTCCTATCGGTTCTATCAACCATACCAATACATAATATTCATCCCATGAAATATTATAATTCCTTTGATACATTATATTCTCAATTAATTATCATGTCATACCGATCACACATCAAATAATGCATCTCATATGATAGCCATTTCATACATGTTCCTTATATGAACGTCAACAAAACTAGAAAATCATCATATGAAAAAAATTATGTACCTCATAAAATAATCAAATGTAATCCCAGATCATATATATATATATATATATATATATATATATTTAAATGACCATCATAGTGACATTTTCTACACACCTAATATATATCATGAATCACGCTGATTCTCATAACAAATCATGGTTCCTACTAGACTCTTTTTTCTCAAAGGCCTTCATTTTTATTGATTTTTGATAACCCCCATTTCAAGGGATGATGGGGAACCCTTACAAGGACCATAGGATTGGAGATTACATGGCCTGTAGGCTTAGGATATTACATGGCTCATAAGACTTAGTGAATTCCACCAGATGATATATATATATATATATATCACACATCATAACTTATCCATGCATACTAACTACCATCACAATTTTTTTCGAAACAACACAAGTGTATCACACACAAAAAAAGTTTCCATAAAAAATTAATGAAAACATGATAATTCTCATGGTATACCTATAAAAATCTTCAGATCACTAGCCTACTCAGACCATAGTAGCTCTATAACTTGAAACATTCCTTAAGCCCATCTGCCGGAGTCCTGGACTCCCCACGAAGATGCACAAGTTATTGGACAAAAATTCCTCTACCGAGTGTCTTTATATTTTCCACATCCTCTACATACAGATGAATCACATATACCATCTCCTGGTACCACTATTTTTCCTACCTCAAATCCCTCAGTCTGACCATGTCCCTAAATACAGACTAATTGAGAAAGATTCCTACATAACTTCTCAAAATCAAAAATCATACAACATGTACGAAACTCATTTAGAGTCTACCCACAAAATGTATAAACAGTACCTATAACCCATCATTGATATCAAACCATCCATGAACCAATCCATTATGTCCCACCCAAGACCCCAACATGACTACCCTACTAAAACTCCTCACAATCCCTCTTTTGAATAAAAAATGAACCCCCACTAATATGACCTGATATTGTTCCCCCCTAATAAAAAAGTCCATCAATATTACCTTGGATGTCATCACTAGATACTGATACTTAATAAATGATTTGGACTCATGATTTTTACCTACACCCAGAAGGCATGGCACAAACCATCCTTGAAATGACACGTCCTGGAGATGTTGTCATCCACCACAGGTGGTGAAAATTGTGAGAGTTCTATGATATTTTCCACGTGGTCCATGAAAATTGTATTCCCATTATTATGATTAATGAAATCACAATCTATAGACACCCTTAACATCCTTGGTAAAAGTGGTTAAAGTACATTTCCTAGAAATACTTCCATGATATTCCCTCATGTCTTCCATTTTAAATCTATACATCTCACTTTTTCTTTGCTAGAACATTTAGAATATAAGATTCCAACATCACCATACGACCTGGTGGTGTCTAAGGCTAATCAAAATTAATATGAAATGATCGATCCAATTAGATTTTTTATAACGCCATGCACAACATGAAATAATGGGGGTGCCTTGATTAGAACTTGTGAGTCAAATATACCAAGGATTCATCAGCTCCTTGAACTCCAATGTCAGAGCCCTAAATGACCTAAAACTGGCTATTTCTAAGATTCATATGAATACTTGAAAAAATTATAACATATTATATGGTTATTCTGCCTGTATCAGAGCCTTTGCCTATGTCCCAAATCATCATAACACTCAATGTCATTATTAAGACCCTTAGTGGCATCATCCCATGAATGATCATGAGGAACCATATCTCCACCCTCATGACACTCCACCCGAATCTATATTCATGGTATCATGTAGAAAAACAATAACCATGGTAAAATATACATAACAATAATTATTTATTATTTATCGGGAAATATGTAATAGGTAGTACATCTCACCTCCCTTACACCTCCATATTACACCGTGTCACCTAAAATCATACCCCATGGATCCTTATATACCCATATCAGGGATAGGTATCAAGTATCGAGTAGTATCATGTACCCCTTCCATTACATAGATCCATGTAACATGAACAATCTAGCCACATGGCCCCTTTCTTACTTGTAATAGAGTTAAAAATCATATATCACTTATATAAATTTGAGGCTTTTGGGTAGATTTCAACAAAAAAGGATATAAGAAATAGGATTATTTTTTGTCCTTTTAATAATATCTTCCCATTTTATTATCCGTTTCTAACATTTTCATAGTTAGGACCATATATCACCCATGCATTTCATCAAATACCTATCTTATCAAGAACTATATAACTGGGATGAATGAGTCGAATTTCACCAATGATGAAATATTGGATATAACTGTTTATCTACTTTTACTAAACGTCAAATATCCCAACCCCTCTGATAGAATTACAGATCCGCAATGATGATACCAACTAAACACATATCATACGATTCTATGTGTCTATCCTGATGCATTGATAATCATCCCCTTCATTACAAGGCCAAGGGTCAAACTATTTTACAATGGAACATCACATCCAAATGTCCCACTAGAGGTGGAAATCAATAGAATATAAAATAATAATGGATAACATCAACATCCCACCACATTTATAAGTTCCCAGCCTTAAACCTTACTTAATCTTGAGTTATTACAAGATTACACATTGAGGATCTTTTTAGTTTTAGAGTTTTAGAGAATTAGATCATGAAACTTTCATTACTTTCCACATTTAAACATAGTGGTTACATAAAAGGCAGTATTCATTTTTTTCCATCAACAGAAACATTTTTAAAATAAAACATGGATTCTTTCTTGACACTTCCTTGACACTATCATCATATCATGTACCTTTCCCTTGACCTTTGAAAAACATTTTAAAAAACTTGGGATGAGCATAAAAATCTCAGTAAGGGTTATAAAAAATATGGGAAGGAAACATGAGTTCATACATACATAAGAATGAAATCATACTTTACCCATAAAACATAGGCACTTTAACATACCTCATCAAATCATGAATAAATCAAAGAAATCATAAGACATAAAAGGTAACCTGATGCATTCATAACATTCTTACGTACGGATTAACCCTCTTGGTTACGTTTGGAAAACCCACCACAGTATATTCCCTAAATCTCTTCGGAAAAACCCTAACGTTTCACTCCTTCACGTTACCCAATGCATTGGAGAGCTATATCGGGCTCACCCACCCTTAGTTTATCACGGAACCACCCGTTTTCAAAACAATGCCCAAGAACCATAACATAAACGTATCACATAAAACATGCATAAAGGAAACATAACATTTCCACATTTCAATCACAATATAACATTTTTGTATATTGAAATAATGAATCCATTCAAAAAGAAACCATTTCCAAAACCATTTAAAACATTTAATAAAGAGGTTTTTGAATCAAAGTGTCCCTTACAACCTTGAAGCTTTTAAAATTTTAAACCATTGATATCCGTATAAATAAATCCTTAAAACCATTTTGAAAACATGGATATTAATATGAACAAATAATTAAAACATATAAAGCGATATTTTGGTTAAAGGGGTTCTACCAAAATTAGAGACACTTGAATACAATAATTGAGGAATAACATTAGTCATAACTTTATAATATCATGAGAATAAATGGATTCATGTTATAATATTCCAAAGGATAGTATATACACAATATAAGAGTGAATTGGTGCATAACAACAATGAAGTCTCAATAGAAATGTCAAATGTGATGAAATCCCTTATAAAGAAGTATCCTTAAATTAAGGATAAATCAATCTCAAATTAATGTGTGACAAATATAAATACACCCAATATAAGTGGATATTAAGTGTAAAACAATAAAATTTCATTCACACATATTAAAAGTATGACATATTCAATAACTAAATGTTGAACCCAAAGAAATCGAAATTGGGTTAAAAAGTTCCCTTGGTAAAATTCGACAGCCTAACGACATCACTGCAAAATTCAGAAAATGAGTTGACGAGAGATAAAAAGAAAATCTCATCACTTGTACATAAAATTTACATCAATAATTATATAAAATAACATATCCCATCATAATTGTATGTGAATTAAAAGACATAACAAAAGAAGTCTTTTAAAATGAGGAGGGTGAAAGGTCCCCTTATCGAGTTGGGTAACTTTCGAAACGTACACCCCATGGAAGAAGGGTCATACAATGAGGATGTGAATACCCATAAATGAAATTATACTACACAAAGTGTATAATAATGGTCATTACATACACCAATCAAAGGAAATTGTGGCAAATGTAGCATAAATCTCACAGGAATAAAAGTGAGATGAAAAATCCCTTATGAAAACATAACAGCCTAACAGAGCCACATAAAACATACAAAATGGATTGATGAGAGGAAATAGGGTCTCTCATCATATCAAAATAAAGTTTACAGAAAGAGGAATACAAAATAACATCCCCCAACATAACAAAGAGGAGCTTAAAATAAGTTTCATAAAGGAGAGTACTTAAAAAGAAAGAGAGAGGTTGGATCTCTTACGAAAATTCGACAGCCTAACGGAGCCACTCAAAACATAAAAAATGGATTGATGAGAGAGAATAGGGTCTCTAATAATATGGACATAAAAATTACAGTAATATTAATATAAATGAATATCCCAATAACAAGAAAGATGAGCTTTAAAAGGAATGACATAAAAGAGTGCACTTTAAAAGAAAGAGAGGAGTCAGATCCCTTACCTCAAGTCCAACTTGTCTTGTTCGTTTCTTTATATTCCTGAATAATAAACTTTGGTAAATTTATAATTGCTTAAGGACCTCCTATAAATATTATTATTCAGTTCATATCACATATTTTAATGTTATAATAATTGGTTAATAATATGAGTTCATATCAGACATTTTTGTCGATGTTTGGTACATGAGTCAAAAATTGAACTTGTTGGAAAATAATTTTCCATGTATTTTTAGGTACATCATATCAATATTAGTATTGATGTTTTAAATATCATATATATCCAGTACATATTCATTTTATACTATTCCATAGCATTTGGAGATAAAAATTAAAAGCACTGTTCATGGAGACGGTAGGTCGTACGTACGCATGAACGCTACTTTCATTTTTTGTCATATTAATGGAATTAAAACAAAATGAGATATATATATATATATATATGTTATACTTCCAGAATTATATCCATAAATTATATTTAATATATTACATATATATCCATTATATATATGTACTTATAATAGTACATAACATAATGAGATAAGAAATGAAATGTACCGTTCATGGAGACGGTAAGTCGTACGTACACATGAACGCTACTTCCATTTCTATTTCATATTTAATGGAATTAAAACATAATGATACATAATAGTATTTTAATTCCAGTATGGTATCATATATCATATCATTAAATATATCCTTTATACATACCACATATGGTATTAGCGAATCAAATCACTTTGAGGGGGCGGTAGTCCGCACTTCCTTAAATAAAGATATCCCATTTACCCATAATGGAAACCATAAATTTATGCCATAAATTAAAAATACATAAGATTAAGTAAAACATAAACTTATTATATATCATATATAAATATAGTGTCATCTTAATGGCCACCTTTGAAGGTGTTAGAAGAATGTTGAACAATCATCATTTCGTGAGGCAGAAATTCACCATCCACAGAAACAGTATGTTCTTTAACCATTAGACGAAGGTGTGTGTAACTGTAGCTAGAATAATTCTTATAAAAACATCCTAGTATATTGAATATACTATAGTTGTTACAAAAGAAATGAATAAAAAGAGTTTAGGGGGTTGGAGAATAAAAATAAAACAAAAGGACACAAGTGAAGACATTACCTTAAAATCGGGTAACTCCCTTTGGTTTGAGCTCAAAGGGTTCCTTGGGAAGACTTCTGCCAAATGTGAGGCTTCAAGTAGTTAGAGAGGTATGTTTAGAGACAAAATGGGCAGGGTTTGGCCGAGCCAAATGCTTTGGAAGTGTGGGTAAGGAGGTAGAGTTGGAGGCCTTTTATAAGAGGAGAGGAGGGGCACTCTTGGAAAGTAAGGAAATGTTACTTTATTTAGAATGTGTTTCGGATTTTAATGGTCCCAAATTGATGTGTTTCGAGGATAAGGTGATAAGGGTTCTAAATCCACCCATCCAATAGGTTTTGGAAATGTTTAGTTCTTAGATTGTACATTATCTTTCCATTTTATTTAAATCGTTAAATAATGAGGTCATCGCTGCATCATCATGATGTAATACATAATTTAATATACTTAATGTCTAAAAATTATAAAAAAAATATCATGATGTATGAAATCGTTTTAGATTTCAAATGAATATTTATAGTAAAAAATCGGACTTTTATAACCCCATGTAAAAATTGTTTTAGTAAAACATATCATGTGTGTGTCATTTTTACTTTAACATTAAATAAAAAGGTATTTATGTCATTTTCCAACCAAAGTGGCTCCATGGGGTCCCCAAGTTGACCCATGGATTGTATTGGTCGGCCATGACACATCCAATGAGGGTAGGACATGTGTCTAGGTCATTTCATTTTATTAAAACATTATTCTTACCTTAAACTACACTAATTACCTCTAATCGCGATTAAAAACTTAATAAGTTACTATCCACCAAAAAATTATTTTAATCCCATTGAACCACATTTTACTTCTTAATGACAACCATGTATGTCGGATTTTTTAAATTCAAAACACAAAGTTGGAAAATTTTCATTTAAATGGAAAATCAGTTTTTATAAGTACCAGTTAGTGGTTTCACTATTCTTCAAAAATTGAAGTTTTTCAGAAAATTACCGAAAATTCACCCTAAGCTATATTTGATATTCCGAATTCTGAAATGATGTCTATTTTACAAAATTAAAAAAATATATGTTTCATTAATTAATTTAATAATTAATTCCTGCTGTCAAAACAAATAGCGTGTTTTTATGAAACAAAATGTATCAAAAAATTGACACTAGTTTAAGTCCGATTTCAAAGTGAAATTAATTCCAACGACCAATATTTGATTAAATGGTAAAAATATATTCTAATTTCACTTTAAAACCAGTTAAAAATATAATATAATCATATAAATAAATTAGATTAAAAAGAGGTTTTAAATTAAAATACAACATTTTTCACTATTCATTAAAAATTGAACTTTTTCGGAAAAATACCAAACATTTACACAAAGAAAATTTTGATGTCCCGATTCTAAAGAAGAATTTTATTTTGTCAAATATAACACTCAAAAATGTCAAAAAGTGGATTTAAAATAGGTTCGCCATCAAAAGGCGATTAATCGACCTTTTAAAGAATATTTGAATGTTTACGCTTAAAATAGAATTCATTCGCATTTTTAATCCTCTAACAATTATTGTAAAAAGTAAAAATATTTTACAAACATATATAATCATTTTTTAGTTAGTTCTTTTCATTCCCACCATTACAACGGCTAGGCGTTAACTACTATTTAAAATAATACTATTTTATTATTTGAGTGCAACGTAAGATTCCCAAGAAACTCGTTGTTGCATATTGGGTACTCCATCAAGCATAGCCTCCCCTTTAAAGTAATATTAATATTTTATTCACAAATATGGATAAATATAAAAATTTCATATTGTTTATTTACCAGGGGTGTTACATCCTTCCCCCCTTTTGGGAATTGCGTCCTCACAATATTAAAATTGGGCTCAGAAACATCCTTGAAAGCCCCACATCGGAACAAGAGTCGGTAAATCAATCACTTTAAAATAAAGAATGAGAAGTACTGAGGTCACCCGAGTTAACCCATACTAGGATTCCATGTATGAAAACATGGACATGGAGGAGAAAACATAGGGTCATGTTCTGATGGAGAGTGATAGAAAACATGTTCAGGAGAAAGTTAACCACAAGAAAATCACAAACTTGTGATGGGTTAAACGGTATTCGATTCCTCAGTAGGATAAGTTAATAGACAGCATTTTTGTTTTTTTTATTGAGGAATTTATTCATAAGTAAACATAATTACTTATCATATTGACTTTCAACTTTTATTAGATTTCTTACACAAACTCATATTTTCTCTAAAAGACGAGTATTTAGTAAGACTTGTTCACTATAATCAACTTCTAGAGAATCACCTAATCCACAAAAGAGAACTATATACTTCCCATTTCTTTAGACTTTAACCAAAACCAAAACCAAAAAGGTTAGTACAAGATCAGATAATCCAGAAAAGGATAACCCTTTATAAAAAGAAAATCTATTCTTAATCTCCAAAACTTGTCCAACAAAACCCAGAGTTCAACAAGGAACATTCGATAAACAATTTGTCCATAAAATTATTCAAATTAATCAAAACTAAGATTGAAACCCAAATATTTGAAGGATTTAGTCCCATAGTCTTCCAAGTTAAATCGTAACATTTATCTCCAAACAACATCAGTTGCTCCTAAAGTCTCGTATTGAAAAGTAATTAACCTAATCACATATCCTCCATGATAGGTTAATAAATTTCCATAGATAACCCAAAATCAACTTACTCTTAATTCATAAAACAATCTAACTAAAAAGAATAAGTCAAACTAACCAGGTACTTCACGTAGTCCAGTGGTAGGCGATAAATACCAGCCGCACTTTGGTTGTGGGTTCAATTCCCGCAGCTTTGACCGACGCGACGGGTTGTCACACGGTCTGCGTGTTGTCCCTTTTCTAAAACTATATAATTGTTAAAACATTCCCCAAAACGAGATAAAATCTTCAAAAATAATCATAACATATTTTAACCTGAAGTTTATCTCATGCCTTTCATTTTCCAGCATATCATATAATAACCCATAATTACCTCAAAAGTAAGGATCATATAAACTCTAATGGATACCTTTATAACTATTACCTGAACTTCCACATCGATTGGTCATCTCGTACATGATGCATTACAGCACATACCAAGGTTCAAGTGGTTGATCATGACTCCTTGATAGTTGGTTTAGAACAACCACGAGTTTCCTCATTGAATCCCCCATTTTATCTAGTATCTTAATCAGAGAACCACCACAGTTTCCTTCAAACCTGTTGTCTCTTTGGTGCCTGCTAGATCCATCCATTCACTAAAAACAGAAATGTCAGTGTGAGTATATCAACAAAACCATCATGTACTAATGAGTAAGGTAAACACTAATATATACTTACTCATTCACTTTATCTAAAACTAGGACTCTTTCTGAAATCCTAACCATTATGGTAATGTCAATTATGGTTAGAGAATACCCTAACCTCTAAAGTTATCTAAACCGACTTCTGATACCAACTATAAGGACCCAGCCTTGAACCTTATTTAATCTTGAGTTATTACAAGATTACACATTGAGGATCTTTTCAGGTTTAGAGTTTTAGAGAATTAGATCATGAAAAATTTATTACATTCCACATTTAAACAATGTGGTTACATAAAAGACAGTATTCATTTTTTTTCCATCAATGGAAACATATTTAAAATAAAACATGGATTCTTTCTTGACACTTCCTTGAAACTATCATCATATCATGTACCTTTCCCTTGACCTGTGAAAGACATTTCAAAAAACTTGGGATAAGCATAAAAATCTCAGTAAGGGTTATAAAAAATATGGAAAGAAAACATGAGTTCATACATACATAAGAATGAAATCATACTTTACCCATAAAACATAGGCACTTTAACATACCTCATCAAATCATGAATAAATCATAGAAATCATATGACATAAAAGGAAACTTGAGGAATTCATAACATTCTTACGTTGGGAGTAACCCTCTTGGTTACGTTTGGAATACCCACCACAGTATATTCCCTAAATCTCTTCGGAAAAACCTTAACGTTTCACTCCTACGCGTTACCCAATGCATTGGAGAGAAATATCGGGCTCACCCGCCCTTAATTTATCACGGAACCACTTGTTTTCATTACAATTCCCAAGAACCATAACATAAACGTATCACATATAACATGCATAAAGGAAACATAACATTTCCGCATTTCAATCACAATATAACATTTTAGTATATTGAAATAATGAATCCATTAAAAAAGAAACCATTTAAAACATTTAATAAAGAGATTTTTGAATCAAAGTGTCCCATACCACCTTGAAGCTTTTAAAATTTTAAACCATTAATATCCATATAAATAAATCCTTAAAACCATTTTGAAAACATGGATATTAATAAGAACAAATAATTAAAACATTTAAAGCAATATTTTGGTTAAAGGGGTTCTACCAAAATTAGAGACACATGAATACAATAATTGAGGAATAACATTTAGTCAGAACTTTATAATATCATGAGAATAAATGGATTCAAGATATAATATTCCAAAGTACAGTATATACAACATATAAGAGTGATTTTATGCATAACAAAAATGAAGTCTCAATAGAAATGTCAAATGTGATGAAATCCCTTATAAAGAAGATATCCTTAAATTAAGGATAAATCAATCTCAAAATTATGTGTGACAAATATAAATACACCCAATATAAGTGGATATTAAGTGTAAAATAATAAAAGTTCATTCACACATATTTAAAGGATGACATATTCAATAACTACATGTTGAACCCAATGAAATCGAAATTGGGTTAAAAAGTTCCCTAGGTAAAATTTGACAGCCTAACGACATCACTTCAAAATTCAGAAAATGAGTTGATGAGAGATAAAAAGGGAATCTCATCACTTGGACATAAAATTTACATCAATAAGGATATAAAAGAACATATCCCAACATAACAGTATGTTAATTAAAAGACATAACAAAAGAAGTCTTTTAAAAAGAGGAGGGTGAAAGGTCCCCTTACCGGGTTGGGTAACTTTCGAAACGTACACCCCATGGAAGAAGGGTCATACAATGAAGATGTCAGTACCCATAAATGAAATTATACTACACAAATTTTATAATAATGGGCAGTAAAAACACCACTCAAATGAAATTGTGGCAAATCTAGCATAAATCTCACGGAAATAAATGTGAGATGAAAAATCCCTTACGAAAACTTGGCAGCCTAACGGCGCCACTTAAATCTTCTAAAATGGATTGATGAGAGGAAATAGGGTCTCTCATAATATCAACATAAAGTTTACATAAATAGGAATACAAAATAACATCCCCCAACATAACAAATAGGATCTTAAAAGAAGTGCCATAAAGGAGAGTACTTAAAAAGAAAGAGAGAGGTTGGATCTCTTACGAAAATTCGGCAGCCTAACAGTGCCACTCAAAACTTCCAAAATGGATTTATGAGAGAGAATAAGATCTCTCATCATATGAACATAAAAATTACAGTAATAGTACTATAATATAATATCCCAATAACAAGAAATATGAACTTTAAAAGTAATGACATAAAAGAGTGTACTTTAAAAGAAAGAGAGGAGTCAGATCCCTTACCTCAAGTCCAACTTGTCTTGTTCGTTTCTTTATATTCCTGAATAATAAACATTGGTAAATTTATAATTTCTTAAGGACCTCCTATAAAGATTATTATTCATTTAATATCACATATTTTAATGTAATAATAATTGGTTAATAATATTAGTTCATATCAGACATTTTTGTCGATGTTTGGTACATGAGTCAAAAATTCAACTTGTTGGAATATAATTTTCCATGTAGTTATTGGTACATCATATCCAGAATATTATTGATGTTTTAAATATCATATATATCCAGTATATATTAATTTTATACTATTCCATAGCATTTAGAGATAAAAAGTAAAAGCACTGTTCATGGAGACGGTAGGTCGTATGTACGCATGAACGCTACATTCATTTTTTGGTCATATTAATAGAATTAAAACAAAATGAGAGATATATATATGTTATAATTCTAGAATTATATCCATCATTTATATGTAATATATAACATATATATCCATTATATATATGTACTTATAATAGTACATAACATTTTGAGATAAGAAATGAAATGTACCGTTCATGGAGACGGTAAGCCGTACGTACGCATGAACGCTACTTCCATTTCTATTTCATATTTAACGGAATTAAAAAATAATGGTACATAATAGTATTTTAATTCCAGTATGATATCATATATAATATCATTATATATATCCTTTATACATTCCACATATGGTATTAGCGAATCAAATCACTTTGAGGGGGCGGTAGTCCGCACTTCCTTAAATGAAGATATCACGTTTACCCATAATGGAAACCATAAAGGTATGCCATAAATGAAAAATACAGAAGCTTAAGTAAAAAATAAACATATTATATATCATATATAAATATAGTTTCATATTAATGGCCACCTTTGAAGGTGTTAGAATAATTGTGAACAATCATCGTTTCGTGAGGCAGAAATTCGTCATCCACAGAAACAGTATGTTATTTAACCATTAGACGAAGGTGTGTGTAAGTATAGCTCAAATACTTCGTATAACAACATCCTAGTATATTGAAAATACTGTATTTGTTACAAAATAAATTAATAAAAAATGTTTAGGGGGTTGGAGAAGCAAAATAAAACAAAAGGACACAAGTGAAGACATTACCTTAAAATCGGGTAACTCCATTTGGTTTGAGCTCAATGGCTTCCTCGGAAAGACTTATTCCCATAGTGAGGCTTCAAGGAGTTATAGAGGGATGTGGAGAGACAAAATGGGCAGGGGTTGGTCGATCCGAAGCCTTTGGACGTGTGGGTAAGGTGGTATAGGTGGGGTCCTTTTATAAGAGGAGTGGAGGGACACTCTTGGAAAGTAAGGAAATGTTACTTTATTTAGAATGAGTTTCAGATTTTAATGGTCCCACATTGATGTGTTTCGAGGATAAGGTGACAAGGGTTCTAAATCCACCCGTCCAATAGGTTTTGTACATGTGTAGGTCTTAGATTGTAAATTATCTTTCCATTTTATTTAAATCGTTAAATAATGAGGTCATCACTGCATCATCATGATGTAATAAATAATTTAATATATTTAATGTCTAAAAATTATAAAAAAACTATCATGATGTAGGAAATCGTTTAAAATTTCTAATTAATATTTATAGTCAAAAATATGACTTGTATAACCCCATGTAAAAATTGTTTTAGTAAAACATCTCATGTGTGTGTCATTTTTACTTTAACATTAAATAAAAAGGTATTTATGTCATTTTCCAACCAAAGTGGCTGCATGGGGTCCCCAAGTTGACCCATGGATTGTCTTGGTCGGTCATGACACATCCAATGAGGGTAGGACAAGTGTCTAGGTCATTTAATTTTATTAAAACATTATTCTTACCTTAAACTACACTAATTATCTCTAATCGCGATTAAAAACTTAATAAGTTACTATTCACCAAAAAATTATTTTAATCCCATTGAACCACATTTTACTTCTTAACGACAACCATGTATGTCAGATTTTTGAAATTCAAAACACAAAGGTGGCAACATTTTATTTAAACGGAAAATCAGTTTTTATAAGTACCACTTAGTGGTTTCACTATTCTTCAAAAATTGACGTTTTTCAGAAAATTACCAAAAATTAACCCTAAGCTATATTTGATATTCCGAATTCATAAATGATGTATATTTTAAAAAATTCAAAACATATAAGTTGCATTAATTAATTTAATAATTAATTCCTGCTGTCAAAATAAATAGCGTGTTTTTATGAAACAAAATGTATCAAAAGATTGACACTAGTTTAAGTCCGATTTCAAAGTGAAATTAATTACAACGACCACTATTGGATTAAATGGTAAAAATATAATCTTATTTTAATTTAAAACCAATTAAAAAGATAATATAATCATATAAATAAATTAGATTAAAAAAAGGTTTTGAATTAAAATACAATATTTTTCACTATTCATTAAAAATTGAAGTTTTTCGGAAAAATACCAAAAATTTATACAAAGAAAATTTTGATGTCCTGATTCTAAAGAAGAATTTTATTTTGTGAAATATAACACATAAAAATGTCAAAAAGTGGATTTAAAAGAGGTTCTCCATCAAAAGGCGATTAATCGACCTTTTAAAGAATATTAGAATGTTTACGCTTAAAATAGGATTCATTCGCATTTTTAATCCTCTAACATTTAGTGTAAAAAGTAAAAATATTTTACAAACATATATAATCATTTTGTAGTTAGTTCTGTTCATTCCCGCCATTACAACGTCTAGGCGTTAACTACTATTTAAAATAATATTATTTTATTATTAGAGTGCAACGTAAGATTTCCAAGAAACTCGTTGTTGCATATTGGGTATGCCATCGAGAATAGAGTCTCCTTTAAAGTAATATTAATATTTTATTCACAAATACGGATAAATATGAAAAAGTCATATTGTTTATTTACCAGGGGTGTTATATCCTTCCCCCTCTTTGGGAATTGCATCCTCACAATTTTAAAATTGGGCTCGGAAACATCCTTGAAAGTCCCACATCGGAACAAGAGTCGGTAAAAAAATTACATTAAAATAAAGAATGAGAAGTACAGAGGTCACCCGAGTTAACCCATACTCAGATTCCATGTAGGAAAACATGGACATGGAGGAGAAAACATAGGGTCATGTTCTGAAGGAGACTGATAGAAAACATGTTTAGGAGAAAGTTTACCACAAGAAAATCACAAACTTGTGATGGGTTAAACGGTATTCGATTCCTCGGTAGGAAAAGTTAATAGACTACATTTTTGTTTTTTTATTGAGGAATTTATTCATAAGGAAACATAATTACTTATCATGTTGACTATCAACTTTTATTAGATTTCTTACACAAACTCATTTTTTCTCCAAAAGAGGAGTATTTAGGAAGACTTGTTCACTATAATCAACTTCTAGAGAATCACCTAATCCACAAAAGAGAACTATATACTTCTCATGTCTTTAGAATTTAACGAAAACCAAAACCAAAAAGGTTAGTACAAGATCAGATAATCCAGAAAAGGATAACCCTTTATAAAAATAAAATCTATTCTTAATCTCCAAAATCTGTCCAACAAAACCCAGAGTTCAACGAGGACCATTCGATAAACAATTTGTCCATAAAATTATTCAAAGTAAACCAAACTAAGATTGAAACCCAAATATTTGAAGGATTTAGTCACATAGTCTTCCAAGTTAAATCGTAACATTTATCTCCAAACAACATATGTTGCTCCTAAAGTCTCGTATTGAAAAGTAATTAACCTAATCACATATCCTCCATGATAGGTTAATAAATTTACATAGATAACCCAAAATCAACTTACTCTTTTTTCCAAAACTATATAATTATTAAAACATTCCCCAAAACAAGATAAAATATTCAAAAATAATCATAACATATTTTAACCTCATTTTTATCTCATGCCTTTCATTTTCCAGCATATCATATAATAACCCATAATTACCTCAAAAGTAAGGATCATATAAACTCTAATGGTTACCTTTATAATTATTACCTGAACTTCCACATCGATTGGTCCTCTCGTACATGATGCATTACAGAACATACAAGGTTCAAGTGGTTGATCATGACTCTTTGATAGTTGGTTTAGAACAACCACGAGTTTCCTCATTGAATCCCCCATTTTATCTAGTATCTTAATCAGAGAACCACCATAGTTTCCTTCAAACCTGTTGTCTCTTTGGTGCATGCTAGATCCATCCATTCACTAAAAATAGAAATGTCAGTTTGAGTATATCAACAAAACCATCATGTACTAATGAAGAAGATAAACCCTAATATATACTTACTCATTCACTTTATCTAAAACTAGGACCCTTTCTGAAATTCTAACCATTATGGTAATGTCACTGATACATAGAGAATACCCTAACCTAAAAAGTGATCTAAACCAACCTCTGATACCAACTATAAGGCCCCAGCCTTAAACCTTACTTAATCTTGAGTCATTACAAGATTACACATTGAGGATCTTTTCAGGTTTAGAGTTTTAGAGAATTAGATCATGAATCTTTCATTACATTCAACATTTAAACAATGTGGTTACATAAAAGACAATATTCATTTTTTTCCATCAACGGAAACATATTTAAAATAAAACATGGATTCTTTCTTGACACTTCCTTGACACTATCATAATATCATGTACCTTTCCCTTGACCTATGAAAAACATTACAAAAAACTTGGGATGAGAATAAAAAGCTCAGTAAGGGTTATAAAAAATATGGAAAGGAAACATGAGTTCATACATACATTAGAATGAAATCATACTTTACCCATAAAACATAGGCACTTTAACATACCTCATCAAATCATGAATAAATCATAGAAATAATAAGACATAAAAGGTAAATTGAGGCATTCATAACATTCTTACGTAGGGAGTAACCCTCTTGGTTACATTTGGAATACCCACCACAGTATATTCCCTAAATCTCTTCGGAGAAACCTTAACGTTTCACTCCTTCGAGTTACCCAATGCATTGGAGAGCTATATCGGGCTCAGCCGCCCTTAGTTTATCACGAAACCACCCGTTTTCATAACAATGCCCAAGAACCATAACATAAACATATCACATAAAACATGCATAAAGGAAACATAACATTTCAACATTTCAATCACAGTATAACATTTTAGTATATTGAAATAATGAATTCATTAAAAAAGAAACCATTTTAAACATTTAATAAAGAGTTTTTTGAATCAAAGTGTCCCATACCACCTTGAAGATTTTAAAATTTTAAACCATTAATATCCATATAAATAATTCCTTAAAACCATTTTGAAAACATGTATATTAATAAGAACAAATAATTAAAACATTTAAAGCGATATTTTGGTTAAAGGGGTTCTACCAAAAATAGAGACACTTGAATACAATAATTGAGGAATAACATTTAGTCAGAACTTTATAATATCACGAGAATAAATAGATTCATGATATAATATTCCAAATGACAGTATATACACCATATAAGATTTAATTTGTGCATAACAACAATGAAGTCTCAATAGAAATGTCAAATGTGATGAAATCCCTTATAAAGAAGGTATCCTTAAATTAAGGATAAATCAATATCAAAATTTTGTGTGACAAATATAAATACAACCAATATAAGTGTATATTAAGTGTAAAACAATAAAATGTCATTCACACGTATTTAAAGGATGACATATTCAATAACTACATGTTGAACCCAAAGAAATTGAAATTGGGATAAAAAGTTCCCTTGGAAAAATTCAACAGCCTAACGACATCACTTCAAAATTCAGAAAATGAGTTGATGAGAGATAAAAAGGGAATATCATCACTTGGAAATAAAATTTACATCAATAAGGATATAAAATAAAATTTCCCAACATAATAGTATGTGAATTAAATGACATAACAAAATAAGTCTTTTAAAAAGAGGAGGGTGAAAGGTCCCCTTACCGAGTTGGGTAACTTTCGAAACGTACACCCCATGGAAGAAGGGTCATACAATGAAGATGTGAATACCCATAAATGAAATTATACTACACAAAGTGTATAATAATGGGCAGTACATACACCACTCAAAGGAAATTGTGGAAAATGTAGCATAAATCTCACGAGAATAAAAGTGATATGAAAAACCCCTTACGAAAACTCGGCAGCCTAACATCGCCACTTAAAACTTCCAAAATGGATTGATGAGAGGAAATATGGTCTCTCATCATATCAACATAAAGTTTAAAGAAATATGAATACGAAATAACATCCCCCAACATAACAAAGAGGATCTTAAAAAAAGTTCCATAAAGGAGTGTACTTAAAAAGAAAGAGAGAGGTTGGATCTCTTATGAAAATTCGGCAGCCCAACGGCGCCACTCAAAACTTCCAAAATGGATTGATGAGAGATAATAGGGTCTCTCATCATATGAACATAAAAATTACAGTAATATTAATATAAAATAATATCCCAATAACAAGAAATATGAGCTTTAAAAGGAATGACATAAAAGAGTGTACTTTAAAAGAAAGAGAGGAGTCAGATCCCTTACCTCAAGTCCAACTTGTCTTGTTCGTTTCTTTATATTCCTGAATAATAAATATTGTTAAATTTGTAATTGGTTAAGGAACTCCTATAAAGATTATTATTCAGTTCATATCACATATTTTAATGTTATAATAATTGGTTAATGATATGACTTCATATCAGACATTATTGTTGATGTTTGGTACATGAGTCAGAAATTGAACTTGTTGGAAAATAATTTTTCATGTAGTTATAGGTAAATCATATCCAGAATAGTATTGATGTTTTAAATATCATATATATTTAGTATATATTCATTTTATACTATTCCATATCATTTGGAGATAAAAATTAAAATCACTGTTCATGGAGACGGTAGGCCGTACGTACTCATGAATGCTACGTTCATTTTTTTGTCATATTAATGGAATTAAAACAAAATGAGAGATATATATATGTTATAATTAAAGAATTTTATCCATCATTTAGATGTAATATATTACATATATATCCATTATATATATGTACTTATAATAGTACATAACATTTTGAGATAAGAAATGAAATGTACCGTTCATGGAGACGGTAAGACATACGTACGCATGAACGCTACATCCATTTCTATTTCATATTTAATGGAATTAAAACATAATGATACATAATAGTATTTTAATTACAGTATGGTATCATATATAATATCATTAAATATATCCTTTATGCAAACCACATATGGTATTAGCGAATCAAATCACTTTGAGGGGGCGGTAGTCCGCACTTCCATAAATGAAGATATTGCGTTTACCCATAATGGAAACCATAAAGGTATACCATAAATGAAAAATACATAATCTTAAGTAAAACATAAAAATATTATATATCATATATAAATATAGTTTCATCTTAATGGCCACCTTTGATGGTGTTAGAAGAATGTGGAACAATCATTGTTTCGTGGGGCAGAAATTCACCATCCACAGAAACAGTATGTTCATTAACCATTAGACGAAGGTGTGTGTAAGTGTAGCTCGAATAATTCTTATAAAAACATCCTAGTATATTGAAGATATTGGAGGTGTTACAAAAGAAATTAATTAAAAGAGTTTAGGGGGTTGGAGAAGGAAAATAAAACAAAAGGACACAAGTGAAGACATAACCTTAAAATCGGGTAACTCCCTTTGGTTTGAGCTCAAAGGCTTCCTTGGGAAGACTTCTGCCCAAAGTGAGGCTTCAAGGAGTTATAGAGGGATGTGTAGAGACAAAATGGACAGGGGTTTTCCGAGAAAAATGCTTTGGAAGTGTGGGTAAGGAGGTGGAGGTGGGGGCCTTTTATAAGAGGAGAGGAGGGGCACTCTTGGAAAATAAGGAAATGTTAGTTTATTTAGAATGAGTTTCGGATTTTAATGGTCCCACATTGATGTGTTTCGAGTATAAAGTGATAAGGTTTCTAAATCTACCCATACAATAGGTTTTGGACATGTGTAGGTCTTAGATTGTACATTATCTTTTCATTTTATTTAAATCGTTAAATAATGAGGTCATCGCTGCATCATAATGATGTAATAAATAATTTAATATATTTAATGTCTAAAAATTATAAAAAAATATCATGATATATGAAATCTTTTTAGATTTATAATGAATATTTATAGTCAACAATCTGACTTGTATAACCCCATGTAAAAGTTTTTTTAGTAAAACATTTCATGTGTGTGTCATTTTTACTTTAACATTAAATAAAAAGGTATTTATGTCATTTTCCAACCAAAGTGGCTCCATGGGGTCCCCAAGTTGACCCATGGATTGTCTTGGTCTACCATGGAACATCCAATGAGTGTAGGGCATGTTTCTAGGTCATTTCATTTTATTAAAACATTATTCTTACCTTAAACTACACTAATTACCTCTAATCACGATTAAAAACATAATAAGTTACTATTCACAAAAAAATTATTTTAATCCAATTGAAGAAAATTTTACTTCTTAATGACAACCATGTATGTCGGATTTTTGAAATTCAAAACACAAAGGTGGAAAGATTTCATTTAAACAGAAAATCAGTTTTTATAAGTACCACTTAGTGGTTTCACTATTCATCAAAAATTGAAGTTTTTCAGAAAATTTATCAAAAATTGACCCTAAGATATATTTGATATTCCAAATTCAGAAATGATGTCTATTTTACAAAATTCAAAACATATAAGTTTCATTATTTAATTTAATAATTAATTCCCGCTATCAAAACAAATAGTGTGTTTTTATGAAACAAAATGTATCAAAAGATTGACACTAGTTTAATTCCGATTTCAAAGTGAAATTAATTCCAATGACCACTATTGGATTAAATGGTAAAAATATATTCTAATATCACTTGAACACCAATTCAAAAGTTAATATAATCATATAAATAAATTATATTAAAAAAGAGGTTTTGAATTAAAATACAACATTTTTCATTATTCATTAAAAATTGAACTTTTTCGAAAAAATACTAAAAATTTACACAAAGTAAATTTTGATGCCCCGATTCTAAAGAAGAATTTTATTTTAGTCAAATATAACACATAAAAATGTAAAAAAGTGGATTTAAAAGAGGTTCTCCATCAAAAGGCGGTTAATCGACCTTTTAAAAAATATTAGAATGTTTACGCTTAAAATATGATTCATTCACATTTTTAATCCTCTAACATTTATTGTAAAAAGTAAAAATATTTGACAAACATATATAATCATTTTGTAGTTAGTTCTGTTCATTCCCGCCATTATAACGGCTAGGAATTAACTAATATTTAAAATAATATTATTTTATTATTAGAGTGCAATGTAAGATTCCCAAGAAACTAGTTGTTGAATTTTGGGTACGCCATCGAGCATAGCGTCCCCTTTAAAGTAATATTAATATTTTATTCACAAATATGGATAAATATAAAAATTTCATATTCTTAATTTACCAAGGGTGTTACATCCTTTCCCCCTTTTGGGAATTGCATCCTCTCAATTTTAAAATTGGGCTCGGAAACAACCTTGAAAGTCCCACATTGGAATAAGAGTCGGTAAAAAAATCACATTAAAATAAAGAATGAGAAGTACAGAGGTCACCTGAGTTAACCCATACTAGGATTCCATGTAGGAAAACATGGACATGGAGGAGAAAACAAAGGGTCATGTTCTGATGGAGAGTGATAGAAAACATGTTTAGGAGAAAGTTAAGCACAAGAAAATCACAAACTTTTGATGGGTTAAACGGTATTCGATTCCTCAATAGGAAAAGTTAATAGACAACATTTTTGTTTTTTTATTGAGGAATTTATTCATAAGGAAACATAATTACTTATCATGTTGACTTACAACTTTTATTCGATTTCTTACACAAACTCATATTTTCTCCAAAAGACGAGTATTTAGGAAGACTTGTTCACTGTAATCAACTTTTAGAGAATCACCTAATCCACAAAAGAGAACTATATACTTCCCATGTCTTTAGACTTTAACAAAAACAAAAACCAAAAAGGTTAGTACAAGATCAGATAATCCAGAAAAGGATAAAATTTTATTAAAAGAAAATCTATTCTTAATCTCCAAAATTTGTCCAACAAAACCCAAAGTTCAACGAGGACCATTCGATAAACAATTTTTCCATAAAATTATTAAAAGTAAACCAAACTAAGATTGAAACCCAAATATTTGAAGGATTTAGTCACATAGTCTTCCAAGATAAATCGTAACATTTATCTCCAAACAACATCAGTTGCTCTTAAAGTCTCTTATTGAAAAGTAATTAACCTAATCACATATCCTCCATGATAGGTTAATAAATTTCCATATATAACCAAAAATCAACTTACTCTTAATTCATAAAATAATCTAACTAAAAAGAATCAGTCAAACTAACCAGGGACTTCACATAGTCCAGTGGTAGGCGATAAATACCAGTCACACTTTGGTTGTGGGTTCGATTCCCATAGCTTTGTCCGACGTGACGGGTTGTCACACAGTCTGCGTGTTGTCCTTTTTCCAAAACAATATAATTCTTAAAACATTCCCCAAAACGAGATAAAATCTTCAAAAATAATCATAACATATTTTAACCTCAAATTTATCTCATGCCTTTCATTTTCCAGCACATCATATAATAACCCATAATTACCTCAAAAGTAAGGATCATATAAACTCTAATGGTTACCTTTATAATTATTACCTGAACTTCCACATCGATTGGTCATCTTGTACATGATGCATTACAGAACATACCAAGGTTCAAGTGGTTGATCATGACTCCTTGATAGTTGGTTTAGAACAACCACGAGTATCCTCATTGAATCCCCCATTTTATCTAGTATCTTAATCAGAGAACCACCACAGTTCCCTTCAAACCTATTGTCTCGTTGGTGCCTGCTAGATCCATCCATTCCCTAAAAACAGAAATGTCAGTGTGAGTATATCAACAAAACCATCATGTACTAATGAGGAAGATAAACACTAATATATACTTACTCATTCACTTTATCTAAAACTAGGACTCTTTCTGAAATTCTAACCATTATGGTAATGTCACTTATGCTTAGAGAATACCCTAACCTCTAAAATTATCTAAACCAACTTCTGATACCAACTATAAGGCCCCAGCCTTAAACCTTACATAATCTTGAGTTATTACAAGATTACACATTGAGGATATTTTCACGATTAGAGTTTTAGAGAATTTGATCATGAAACTTTCATTACATTCCACATTTAAACAAAGTGGTTACATAAAAGAAAATATTAATTTTTTTTCCATCAACGGAAACATATTTAAAATAAAACATGGATTCTTTCTTGACACTTACTTGACACTATCATCATATCATGTACCTTTACCTTGACCTGTGAAAAACATTTCAAAAAAATTGGGATGAGCATAAAAAGCTCGGTAAGGGTTATCAAAAATATAGAAAGGAAACATGAGTTTATACATACATAAGAATGAAATCATAATTTAACCATAAAACATAGGCACTTTAACATACCTCATCAAATCATGAATAAATCATAGAAAACATAAGACATAAAAGGTAACTTGAGACATTCACAACATTCTTACATAGGGAGTAACCCTCTTGGTTACGTTTGGAATACCCACCACAATATATTCCCTAAATCTCTTCGGAGAAACTTTAACGTTTCACTCCTTCATGTTACCCAATGCATTGGAGAGCTATATCGGGCCCACCCGCCCTTAGTTTATCACAGAACCACCCGTTTTCATAACAATACCCAAGAACCATAACATAAACGTATCACATAAAACATGCATAAAGAAAACATAACATTTCCACATTTCATTCACAATATAACATTTTAGTATATTGAAATAATGAATCCATTCAAAAAGAAACCATTTCCTAAACCATTTAAAACATTTAATAAAGAGATTTTTGAATCAAAGTGTCCCATACCACCTTGAAGCTTTTACAATTTTAAACCATTAATATCCATATAAATAAATCCTTAAAACCATTTTGAAATCATGGATATTAATAATAACAAATACTTAAAACATTTAAAGTGATATTTTGGTTAAAGTGGTTCTACCAAAATTTGAGACACTTGAATACAATAATTGAGGAATAACACTTAGTCAGAAATTTATAATATCATGAGAATAAATGGATTCATGATATAATATTCCAAAGGACAGTATATACACCATATAAGAGTGAATTTGTTCATAACAACAATGAATTCTCAATAGAAATGTCAAATATGATGAAATCCCTTATAAAGAAGGTATCGTTAAATTAAGGATAAATCAATCTCAAAATTATGCGTGAAAAATATAAATACACCCAATATAAGTGGATATTAAGTGTAAAACAATAAAACATCATTCACACATATTCAAAGGATGACATATTCAATAACTACATGTTGAACCCAAAGAAATCAAAATTGGGTTAAAAAGTTCCTTTGGTAAAATTCGACAGCCTAACGACATCACTTCAAATTTCAGAAAATGATTTGATGAGAGATAAAAAGGGAATCTCATCACTTGGATATAAAATTTACATCAATAAGGATATAAAAGAACATATCCCAACATAATAGTATGTGAATTAAAAGACATAACAAAAGAAGTCTTTTAAAAAGAGGAGGGTGAAAGGTCCCCTTACCGAGTTGGGTAACTTTCGAAACGTACATCCCATGGAAGAAGGGTCATACAATGAAGATGTGAATACCCATAAATGAAATTATACTACACAAAGTGTATAATAATGGGCAGTACATACACCACTCAAAGGAAATTGTGGTAAATGTAGCATAAATCTCACGGGAATAAAAGTGAGATGAAAAATCCCTTACGAAAACTCGGCAACCTAACGGTGTCACTTAAAACTTCCAAAATTGATTGATGAGAGCAAATAGGGTATCTCATCATATCAAAATAAAGTTTACAGAAATATAAATACAAAATAACATCCCCCCAAATAACAAAGGGGAGCTTAAAAGAAGTTCCATAAAGGAGAGTACTTAAAAAGAAAGAGAGAGGTTGGATCTCTTACGAAAATTCCGCAGCCTAAAGGCGCCACTCAAAACATCCAAAATGGATTGATGAGAAAGAATAGGGTCTCTCATATTATGAACATAAAAATTACAGTAATAGTAATATAAAATAATATCCCAATAACATGAAAGATGAGCTTTAAAAGGAATGACATAAAAGAGTGTACTTTAAAAGAAAGAGAGGAGTCGGATCCCTTACCTCAAGTCCAACTTGTCTTGTTTGTTTCTTTATATTCCCGAATAACAAACTTTGGTCAATTTATAATTGCTTAAGGACCTCCAATAAATGTTATTATTCAGTTCATATCACATATTTTAATGTTATAATAATTGGTTAATAATATGAGTTCATATCAGACATTTTTGTCGATGTTTGGTACATGAGTCAAAAATTGAACTTGTTGGAAAATAATTTTCCATGTAGTTATAGGTACATCATATCCAGAATAGTATTGATGTTTTAAATATCATATATATCCAGTATATATTCATTTTATACTATTCCATTGCTTTGGGAGATAAAAATTAAAAGCACTGTTCATGGAGACGGTAGGCCATACGTACGCATGAACGCTACTTTCATTTATTATCATATTAATGGAATTAAAACAAAATGAGAGATATATATATGTTATAATTCCAGAATTATATCCATCATTTAGATATAATATATTACATATATATACATTATATATATGTACTTATAATAGTTCATAACATTTTGAGATAAGAAATGAAATGTACCGTTCTTGGAGACGGTAAGTCGTACGTACGCATGAACGCTACATCCATTTATATTTCATATTTAATGGAATTAAAACATAATGATACATAATAGTATTTTAATTCCAGTATGGTATAATATATAATATCATTAAATATATCCTTTATACATACCACATATGGTATTAGCGAATCGAATCACTTTGAGGGGGCGGTAGTCCACACTTTCTTAAATGAAGATATCGCGTTTACCCATAATGGAAACCATAAAGGTATGACATAAATGAAAAATACATAAGCTTAAGTAAAACATAAACATATTATATATCATATATAAATATAGTGTCATCTTAATGGCCACCTTTGAAGGTGTTAGAAGAATGTTGAACAATCATCGTTTCGTGAGGCGGAAATTCGCCATCCACAGAAACAGTATGTTCATTAACCATTAGACGAAGGTGTGTGTAAGTTTAGATCGAATCCTTCTTATAACAACATCCTAGTATATTGAAGATACTGTAGTTGTTACCAAATAAATTAATAAAAAGACATTAGGGGGTTGGAGAAGCAAAATAAAACAAAAGGACACAAGTGAAGACATTACCTTAAAATCGGGTAACTCCATTTGGTTTGAGCTCAAAGGCTTCCATGGGAATACTTATGATCAAAGTGAGGCTTCAAGGAGTTAGAGAAGGATGTGGAGAGACATAATGGGTAGGGTTTGGCCGAGCCAGAGGCGTTTTTTGTGTGGGTAAGTAGGTAGAGGTGTGGGCCTTTTATAAGAGGAGAGGATGGGCACTCTTGGAAAGTAAGGAATTGTTACTTTATTTAGAATGAGTTTCGGATTTTGATGATCCCACATTGATGTTTTTCGAGGATAAGGTGATAAGGGTTCTAAATCCACCCATACAATAGGTTTTTGACATGTGTAGGTCTTAGATTGTACATTATCTTTCCATTTTATTTAAATCGTTAAATAATGAGGTCATCGCTACATCATCATGATGTAATAAATATTTTAATATATTTAATGCCTAAAAATTATAAAATAAATATCATGATGTATAAAATATTTTTATCTTTCTAATGAATATTTATAGTCAAAAATATGACTTTTATAACCCCATGTAAAAATTGTTTTATCAAAACATCTCATGTGTGTGTCATTTGTACTTTAACATTAAATAAAAAGGTATTTATGTCATTTTCCAACCAAAGTGGCTCCATGGGGTCCCCAAGTTGACCCATGGATTTTATTGGTCTACCATGACACATCCAATCAGGGTAGGACATGTGTCTAGTTTATTTAATTTTATTAAAACATTATTCTTACTTTAAACTACACTAATTACCTCTAATCGCGATTAAAAACATAATAAGTTACTATTCACCAAAAAATTATTTTAATCCCATTGAACCACATTTTACGTCTTGATGACAACCATGTATGTCGGATTTTTGAAATTCAAAACACAAAGGTGGAAAAATTTCATTTAAACGGAAAATCAGTTTTTATAAGTACCACTTAGTGGTTTCACTATTCATCAAAAATTGAAGTTTTTCAGAAAATTACCAAACATTCACCCTAAGCTATATTTGATATTCCAAATTCCGAAATGATTTCTATTTTAAAAAATTCAAAACATATAAGTTGCATTAATTAATTTAATAATTAATACCCGTTGTCCAAACAAATAGCGTGTTTTTATGAATCAAAATGTATCAAAAGATTGACATTAGTTTAAGTCCGATTTCAAAGTGAAATTAATTCCAACGACCACTATTGGATTAAATGGTGAAAATATATTCTAATATCACTTTAAAACCGATTAAAAATATAATATAATCATATAAATAAATTAGATTAAAAAGAGGTTTTGAATTAAAATACAACAGTCTTCACTATTCATTAAAAATTGAACTTTTTCAGAAAAATACAAAAAATTTACACAAAGTAAATTTTGTTGTCCCGATTCTAAAGAAGAATTATATTTTTTCAAATATAAGACATAAAAATTTCAAAAAGTGGAATTAAAAGAGGTTCTCCATCAAAAGGCGGTTAATCGACCTTTTAATGAATATTAGAATGTTTACGCTTAAAATAGGATTCATTTGCATTTTTAATTCTCTAACATTTATTCTAAAAAGTAAAAATATTTGAAAAACATATATAATCATTTTGTAGTTAGTTCTGTTCATTCCCACCATTACAACAGCTAGGCGTTAACTACTATTTAAAATAATATTATTTTATTATTTGAGTGCAACGTAAGATTCCGAAGAAACTTGTTGTTGCATATTGGGTATGCCATCGAGCATAGCGTCCCCTTTAAAGTAATATTAATATTTTATTCAAAAATATGGATTAATATAAAAATGTCATATTATTTATTTACCATGGGTGTTACATCCTTCCACCCTTTTGGGAATTGCGTCCTTGCAGTTTTAAAATTGGGCTCGGAAACATCTTTGAAAGTCCCACATCGGAACAAGAGTCGGTAAAACAATCACTTTAAAATAAAGAATGAGAAGTACAGAGGTCACCCTAGTTAACCCATACTAATATTCCATGTAGAAAAACATGGACATGGAGGAGAAAACATAGGGTCATGTTCTGATAGAGAGTGATAGAAAACATGTTTAGGAGGAAGTTAACCACAAGAAAATCACAAACTTGTGATGGGTTAAACGGTATTCGATTCCTCAGTAGGAAAAGTAAATAGAAAACATTTTTGTTTTTTTTATTGAGGAATTTATTAATAAGGAAACATAATTACTTATCATGTTGACTTACAACTTTTATTAGATTTCTTACACAAACTCATATTTTCTCCAAAAGACGAGTATTTAGGAAGACTTGTTCACTATATAAACTTCTAGAGAATCACCTAATCCACAAAAGAAAACAATATACTTCTCATGTATTTAGACTTTAACCAAAACCAAAACCAAAAAGGTTAGTACAAGATCAGATAATCCAGAAAAGGATAACCCTTTATAAAAAGAAAATCTATTCTTAATCTCCAAAATTTGTCCAACAAAACCCAAAGTTAGACGAGGACCATTCGATAAAAAATTTGACCATAAAATTATTCAAAGTAAACCAAACTAAGATTGAAACCCAAATATTTGAAGGATTTAGTCACATAGTTTTCCAAGTTAAATCGTAACATTTATCTCCAAACAACATCAGTTGCTCCTAAAGTCTTGTATTGAAAAGTAATTAACCTAATCCCATATCCTCCATGATAGGTTAATAAATTTACATAGATTAACCAAAATCAACTTAATATTAATTCATAAAATAATCTAACTAAAAAGAATCAGTAAAACTAACCAGCAACTTCACGTAGTCCAGTGGTAGGCGATAAATACCAGTCGCACTTTGGTTGTGGGTTCGATTCCCGCAGTTTTTTCCGACGCGACGGGTTGTCACATAGTCTGTGTGTTGTCATTTTTCCAAAACAATATAATTCTTAAAACATTCCCCAAAACGAGATAAAATCTTCAAAAATAATCATAAAATATTTTAACCTCAAGTTTCTCTCATGCCTTTCATTTTCCAGCATATCATAGAATAACCCATATTTACCTCAAAAGTAACGATCATATAAACTCTAATGGTTACCATTATAATTATTACCTGAACTTCCACATCGATTGGTCATCTCGTACATGATGGATTACAGAACATACCAAGGTTCAAGTGGTTGATCATGACTCCTTGATAGTTGGTTTAGAACAACCACGAGTTTCCTCATTGAATCCCCCATTTTTTCTAGTATCTTAATCAGAGAACCACCACAGTTTCCTTCAAACCTGTTTTCTCTTTGGTGCCTGCTAGATCCATACATTCACTAAAAACAGAAATGTCAGTGTGAGTATATCAACAAAACCATCATGTACTAATGAGGAAGAAAAACACTAATATATACTTACTCATTCACTTTATCTAAAACTAGGACTCTTTCTGAAATCCTAACCATTATGGTAATGTCACTTATGCTTAGAGAATACCCTAACCTCTAAAGTTTTCTAAACCGACTTCTGATACAAACTATAAGGCCCCAGCCTTAAACCTTACTTAATCGTGAGTTATTACAAGATTACAAATTTAGGATCATTTCAGGTTTAGAGTTTTAGAGAATTAGATCATGAAACATTCATTACATTCCACATTTAAACAAAGTGGTTACATAAAAGACAATATTCATTTTTTCCATCAACGGAAACATATTTAAAATAAAACATGGATTCTTTCTTGACACTTCCTTGACACTATCATCATATCATGTACCTTTCCCTTGACCTGTGAAAAACATTTCAAAAAACATGGGATGAGTATAAAAATCTCGGTAAGGGTTATAAAAAATATGGAAAGGAAACATGAGTTCATACATACATAAGAATGAAATCATACTTTACCCATAAAACATAGACACTTTAACATACCTCATCAAATCATGAATAAATCATAGAAATCATAAGATATAAAAGGTAACTTGAGGCATTCATAACATTATTATGTAGGGAGTAACCCTCTTGGTTACGTTTTGAATACCCACCACAGTATATTCCCTAAATATCTTCGGAGAAACCTTAACGTTTCACTCCTTCGTGTTACCCAATGCATTGGAGAGCTATATCGGGCTCACCCGCCATTAGTTTATCACGGAACCACCCGTTTTCATAACACTGCCCAAGAACCATAACATAAACGTATCACATAAAACATGCATAAAGGAAACATAACATTTCCACATTTCAATCACAATATAACATTTTAGTATATTTAAATAATGAATCCATTCAAAAAGAAACCATTTCCAAAACCATTTAAAACATTTAATAAAGAGATTTTTGAATCAAAGTGTCCCATACGACCTTGAAGCTTTTAAAATTTTAAACCATTAATATCCATATAAATAAATCCTTAAAACCATTTTTAAAACATGGATATTAATAAGAACAAATAATTAAAACATTTAAAGAGATATTTTGGTTAAAGGGGTTCTACCAAAATTAGAGACACATGAATACAATAATTGAGGAATAACATTTAGTCAGAACTTTATAATATCATGAGAATAAGTGGATTCATGATATAATATTACAAAGGATAGTATATACACCATATAAGAGTGAATTGGTGCATAAAAACAATGAAGTCTCAATAGAAATGTCAAATATGCTGAAATCCATTATAAAGAAGGTATCCTTAAATTAAGGATAAATCAATCTAAAAATTATGTGTGACAAATATAAATACACCCAATATAATTGGATATTAAGTGTAAAACAATAAAATGTCATTCACACATATTTAAAGGATGACATATTCAATAACTACATGTTGAACCCAAAGAAATCAAAATTGGGATAAAAAGTTCCCTTGGAAAAATTCGACAGCCTAACGACATCACTTCAAAATTCAGAAAATGAGTTGATGAGAGATAAAAAGGCAATATCATCACTTGGAAATAAAATTTACATCAATAAGGATATAAAATAAAATATCCCAACACAATAGTATGTGAATTAAATGACATAACAAAAGAAGTCTTTTAAAAAGAGGAGGGTGAAAGGTCCCCTTACCGGGTGGGGTAACTTTCGAAACGTACTTACACCCCATTGAAGAAGGGTCATACAATGAAGATGTGAATACCCATAAATGAAATTATACTACAAAATGTGTATAATAATAGGAAGTACATACACCAATCAAAGGAAATTGTGGCAAATGTAGCATAAATCTCACGGGAATAAAAGTGAGATGAAAAATCCCTTACGAAAACTCGGCAGCCTAACGGCGCCACTTAAAACTTCCAAAATGGATTGATGAGAGGAAATAGGGTCTCTCATCATATCAACATAAAGTTTACAGAAAGAGGAATACAAATGAACATACCCCACCATAACAAAGAGGAGCTTAATGGAAGTGCCATAAAGAAGAGTACTTAAAAAAGAAAGAGAGAGGTTGGATCTCTTACGAAAATTCGGCAGCCTAACGGCGCCACTCAAAACATCCAAAATGGATTGATGAGAGAGAATAGGGTCTCTCATCATATGAAAATAAAACTTATAGTAATATTAATATAAAATAATATCCCAATAACAAGAAATATGAGATTTAAAAGGAATGACATAAAAAAGTGTACTTTAAAAGAAAGAGAAGAGTCGGATCCCTTACCTCAAGTCCAACTTGTCTTGTTCGTTTCTTTATATTCCTGAATAATAAACTTTGGTCAATTTATAATTTCTTAAGGACCTCAAATAAATGTTATTATTCAGTTCATATCACATATTTTAATGTTTTAATAATTGGTTAATAATATGAGTTCATATCAGACATTTTTGTCGATGTTTGGTACATGAGTCAAAAATTGAACTTGTTGGAAAATAAATTTCCATGTAGTTATAGGTAAATCATATCCAGAATAGTATTGATATTTTAAATATCATATATATCCAGTATATATTCATTTTATACTATTCCATAGAATTTGGAGATAAAAATTAAAAGCATTGTTCATGGAGACGGTAGGCTGTACGTACGCATGAACGCTACTTTCATTTTTTTGTCATATTAATGGAATTAAAACAAAATGAGAGTTATATATATGTTATAATTCCAGAAAAATATCCATCATTTATATGTAATATATTATATATATATCCATTATTTATATGTACTTATAATAGTACATAACATTTTGAGATAAGAAATGAAATGTACCGTTCATGGAGACGGTAAGCCGTACGTACGCATCAACGCTACTTCCATTTCTATTTTATATTTAATGGAATTAAAACATAATGATAAATAATAGTATTTTAATTAAAGTATTTTACCATATATAATATCATTAAATATATCCTTTATACATACCTCATATGGTATTAGCGAATCAAATCACTTTGAGGGGGCGGTAGTCCGCACTTCCTTAAATGAAGATATCACGTTTACCCATAATGGAAACCATAAAGGTATGACATAAATGAAAAATACATAATCATAAGTAAAACATAAAAATATTATATATCATATATAAATATAGTGTCATCTTAATTTCCACCTTTGATGGTGTTAGAAGAATGTTGATCAATCATCGTTTCGTGAGGCAGAAATTCGCCATCCACAGAAACAGTATGTTCATTAACCATTAGATGAAGGTGTGTGTAGGTGTAGCTGGAATCCTTATTATAACAACATACTAGTATATTGAAGATACTGAAGTTGTTATAAAAGAAATAAATAAAAAGAGTTTAGGGGGTTGGAGAAGCAAAATAAAACAAAATGACACAAGTGAAGACATTACCTTAAAATCGGGTAACTCCCTTTGGTTTGAGCTCCAAGGTTTCCTTGGGAAGACTTCTGCCCAAAGTGAGGCTTCAAGGAGTTATAGAAGGATGTGGAGAGACAAAATGGGCAGGGGTTGGCCGAGACAAAGGATTTTGAAGTGTGGGTAAGGAGGTAGAGGTGGGGGCCTTTTATAAGAGGAGAGGAGGGACACTTTTGGAAAGTAAGGAAATGTTACTTTATTTAGAATGAGTTTCGGATTTTAATGAACCCAAATTGATGTGTTTCAAGGATAAGGTGATAAGGGTTCTAAAGACACCCATCCAAAAGGTTTTGGACATGTGTAGGTCTTATATTGTACATTATCTTTCCATTTTATTTAAATCGTTAAATAATGAGGTCATCGCTGCATCATCATGATGTAATAAATAATTTAATATATTTAATATATAAAAATTATAAAAAAAACTATGATGAGGTAGGAAATCTTTTTATAATTCTAATTAATATTTATAGTCAAAAATCTGACTTGTATAACCCCATGTAAAATTTTTTTTAGTAAAACATATCATGTGTGTGTCATTTTTACTTTAACATTAAATAAAAAGGTATTTATGTCATTTTCCAACCAATGTGGCTGCATGGGGTCCCCAAGTTGACCCATGGATTGTCTTGGTCGGTCATGACACATCCAATGAAGGTAGGACAAGTTTCTAGGTCATTTAATTTTATTAAAACATTATTCTTACCTTAAACTATACTAATTACCTCTAATCGCGATTAAAAACTTAATAAGTTACTATTCAACAAAAAATTATTTGAATCCCATTGAACCACATTTTACTTCTTAACGACAACCATGTATGTCAGATTTTTGAAATTCAAAACACAAAGGTGGCAACATTTTATTTAAACGGAAAATCAGTTTTTATAAGTACCACTTAGTGGTTTCACTATTCTTCAAAAATTGACGTTTTTCAGAAAATTACCAAAAATTAACCCTAAGCTATATTTGATATTCCGAATTCATAAATGATGTATATTTTACAAAATTCAAAACATATAGGTTGCATTAATTAATTTAATAATTAATTCCCGCTATCAAAATAAATAACGTGTTTTTATGAAACAAAATGTATCAAAAGATTGACACTAGTTTAAGTCCGATTTCAAAGTGAAATTAATTACAACGACCACTATTGGATTAAATGGTAAAAATATAATCTTATTTTAATTTAAAACCAATTAAAAAGATAATATAATCATATAAATAAATTAGATTAAAAAAAGGTTTTGAATTAAAATACAATATTTTACACTATTCATTAAAAATTGAACTTTTTTGGAAAAATACCAAAAATTTACACAAAGAAAATTTTGATGTCCTGATTCTAAAGAAGAATTTTATTTTGTGAAATATAACACATAAAAATGTCAAAAAGTGGATTTAAAAGAGGTTCGCCATCAAAAGGCGGTTAATCGACCTTTTAAAGAATATTAGAATGTTTACGCTTAAAATAGGATTCATTCGCATTTTTAGTCCTCTAACATTTATTGTAAAAAGTAAAAATATTTGACAAACATATATAATCATTTTGTAGTTAGTTCTATTCATTCCCTCCATTACAACGGATAGGCGTTAACTACTATTCAAAATAATATTATTTTATTATAAGAGTGCAACGTAAGATTCCCAAAAAACTCGTTGTTGCATATTGGGTACGACATCGAGCATAGCGTCCTCTTTAACGTAATATTAATATTTTATTCACAAATAAGGATAAATATAAAAATTTCATTTTCTTTATTTACCAGGGGTGTTACATCCTTCCCCCCTTTTGGGAATTGCATCCTCGCAATTTTAAAATTGGGCTCGGAAATATCCTTGAAAGTCCCACATCGGAACAAGAGTCGGTAAAACAATCACTTTAAAATAAATAATGAGAAGTACAGAGGTCACCCAAGTTAACCCATACTAGGATTCGATGTAGGAAAACATGGACATGGAGGAGAAAACATAAGGTCATGTTCTGATTGAGGGTGATAGAAAACATGTTTAGGAGAAAGTTAACCACAAGAAAATCACAAACTTGTGATGGGTTAAACGGTATTCGATTCCTCAGTATGAAAAGTTAATAGACAACATTTTTGTTTTTTTATTGAAGAATTTATTCATAAGGAAGCATAATTACTTATCATGTTGACTTTCAACTTTTATTAGATTTCTTACACAAACTCATATTTTCTCCAAAAGACAATTATTTACGAAGACTTGTTCACTATAATAAACTTCTAGAAAATCTCGTAATCCACAAAAGAGAACTATATACTTCCCATTTCTTTAGACATTAACCAAAACCAAAACCAAAAAGGTTAGTAAAAGATCATATAATCCAGAAAAGGATAACCCTTTATAAAAAAAATCAATTCATAATCTCCAAAATTTGTCCAACAAAACCCAAAGTTCCACAAGGACCATTCGATAAAAAATTTGTCCATAAAATTATTCAAAGTAAACCAAACTAATATTGAAACCCAAATATTTTAAGGATTTGGTCACATAGTCTTCCAATTTAAATCGTAACATTTATCTCCAAACAACATTAGTTGCTCCTAAAGTCGCGTATTGAAAAGTAATTAACTTAATCACATATCCTCCATGATAGGTTAATAAATTTCCATGGATAACCCAAAATAAACATGCTCTTAATTCATAAAATAATATAACTAAAAAGAATCAGTCAAACTAACCAGGGAATTCATGTAGTCCAGTGGTAGGTGATAAATACCAGTCGCACTTTGGTTGTGGGTTCGATTCCCACAGCTTTGTCCGACGCGACGGGTTGTCACACGGTCTGGGTGTTGTCCTTTTTCCAAAACTATATAATTATTAAAACATTCCCCAAAACGAAATAAAATCTTCAAAAATAATCATAACTTATTTTAACCTCAAGTTTATATCATGCCTTTCATTTTCTAGCATATCATATAATAACCCATAATTACCTCAAAAGTAAGGATCATATACACTCTAATGGTTACCTTTATAATTATTACCTGAAATTCCACATCGATTGGTCATCTCGTACATGATTCATTACATAACATACCAAGGTTCAAGTGGTTGATCATGACTCCTTGATAGTTGGTTTAGAACAACTACGATTTTCCTCATTGAATCCCCCATTTTATCTAGTATCTTAATCAGAGAACCACCACAATTTCCTTCAAACCTGTTGTCTCTTTGGTGTCTTCTAGATCCATCCATTCACTAAAAATAGAAATGTCAGTGTGAGTATATCAACAAAACCATCATGTACTAATAAGAAGATATACACTAATATATACTTACTCATTCACTTTATCTAAAACTAGGACTCTTTCTGAAACCCTAACCATTATGGTAATGTCACTTATGCTTAAAGAATACCCTAACCTCTAAAGTTATCTAAACCGACTTCTGATACCAACTATAAGGCCACAGCCTTAAACCTTACTTAATCTTGAGTTATTATAAGATTACACATTGAGGATCTTTTCAGTTTTAGAGTTTTAGAGAATTAGATCATGAAACATTAATTATATTCCACATTTAAACAAAGCGGTTACATAAAAGACAGTATTTATTTTTTCCATCAATAGAAACATATTTAAAATAAAACATGGATTCTTTCTTGACACTTCCTTGACACTATAATCATATCTTGTACCTTTCCCTTGACCCGTGAAAAACATTTCAAAAAACTTGGGATGAGCATAAAAAGATCAGTAAGGGTTATAAAAAATATGGAAAGGAAACATGAGTTCATACATACATAAGAATGAAATCATACTTTACCCATAAAACATAGGCACTTTAACATACCTCATCAAATCATGAATAAATCATAGAAATCATAAGACATAAAAGGTATCTTGAGGCATTCATACGTAGGGAGTAACCCTCTTAGTTATGTTTGGAATACCCACCACAGTATATTCCCTAAATCTCTTCGGAGAAACCTTAACGTTTCACTCCTTCGCGTTACCCAAGGCATTGGGGAGCTATATCGGGCTCACCCGCCCTTAGTTTATCACGGAACCACCCGTTTTCATAACAATGCCCAAGAACCATAACATAAATGTATCACATAAAACATGCATAAAGGAATCATAACATTTCCAAATTTCAATCACAATATAACATTTTAGTATATTGAAATAATGAATCCATTCAAAAAGAAAACATTTCCAAAACCATTTAAAACATTTAATAAAGAGATTTTTGAATCAAAGTGTCCCATACCAACTTGAAGCTTTTAAAATTTTAATCCATTAATATCCATATAAATAAATCCTTAAAACCATTTTGAAAACATGGATATTAATAATAACAAATAATTAAAACATTTAAAGCGATATTTTGGTTAAAGGGGTTCCACCAAAATTAGAGACACTTGAATACAATAATTGAGGAATAACATTTAGTCAGAACTTTATAATATCATGATAATAAATGGATACATGATATTATATTCCAAAGGACAGTATATACACCATATAAGAGTGAATTTGTGCATAACAACAATGAAGTCTCAATAGAAATGTCAAATGTGATGAAATCCCTTATAAAGAAGGTATCCTTAAATTAAGGATAAATCAATCTCAAAATTATGTGTGACAAATATAAATACACCCTATATAAGTGGATATTAAGTGTAAAACAATAAAAGTTCATTCACACATATTCAAAGGATAAAATATTCAATAACTACATGTTGAACCCAAAGAAATCAAAATTGGGTTAAAAAGTTCCCTTGGTAAAATTCTACAGCCTAACGACATCACTTCAAAATTCAGAAAATGAGTTGATGTGAGATAAAAAGGGAACCTCATCACTTGGAAATAAAATTATATCAATAAGTATATTAAATAACATATCCTAACATAATAGTATGTGAATTAAAAGACATAACAAAATAAGTCTTTTAAAAAGAGGAGGGTGAAAGGTCCCCTTACCGAGTTGGGTAACTTTCGAAACGTACACCCCATAGAAGAAGGGTCATACAATGAAGATGTGAATACCCATAAATGAAATTATACTACACAAAGTGTATAATAATGGGCAGTACATACACCACTCAATGTAAATTGTGGCAAATGTAGCATAAATCTCACGGGAATAAAATTGAGATGAAAAATCCATTACGAAAACTTGGCAGCCTAACGGTGCCACTTAAAACATCCAAAATGGATTGATTAGAGGAAATAGGGTCTCTCATCATATCAAAATAAAGTTTACAGAAAGAGTAATACAAAATAACATCCCCCAACATAACAATGAGTAGCTTAAAAGAAGTGCCATAAAGGTGAGTACTTAAAAAGAAAGAGAGAGGTTGGATCTATTACGAAAATTCGGCATCCTAACGGCGCCACTCGAAACTTCCAAAATGGATTGATGAGAGAGAATAGGGTCTCTCATCATATGAAAATAAAAATTAAATTAATAGTAATATAAAATAATATCCCAATGACAAGAAATATTATCTTTAAAAGGAATGACATAAAAGAGTGTACTTTAAAAGAAAGAGAGGAGTCAGATCCCTTACCTCAAGTCCAATTTGTCTTGTTCATTTCTTTATATTCCTGAATAATAAACTTTGGTCAATTTATAATTTCTTAATGACCTCCTATACAGATTATTATTCAGTTCATATCACATATTTTATTGTTATAATAATTGGTTAATAATATGAGTTCATATCAGACATTTTTGTCGATGTTTGGTACATGAGTCAAAAATTGAACTTGTTGGAAAATAATTTTCCATGAAGTTATAGGTACATAATATCCAGAATAGTATTGATGTTTTAAATATCATATATATCCAGTATATATTCATTTTATACTATTCCATAGCATTTGGAGATAAAAATGAAAAGCACTGTTCATGGAGACGGTAGGCCGTACGTACGCATGAACGCTACTTTCATTTTTTTGTCATATTAATGGAATTAAAACAAAATGAGGGATATATAAATGTTATAATTATAGAATGATATCCATCATTTATATGTAATATATTACATATATATCCGTTATATATATGTACTTATAATAGTACATAACATTTTTTAGATAAGAAATGAAATGTACCGTTCATGGAGACGGTAAGCCGTACATACGCATGAACTCTACTTCCATTTTTATTTCATATTTAATGGAATTGAAACATAATGATACATAATAGTATTTTAATTCCACTATGGTATCATATATAATATCATTAAATATATCCTTTATACATACCACATATGGTTTTAGCGAATCAAATCACTTTGAGGGGGCGGTAGTCCGCACTTCCTTAAATGAAGATATCGTGTTTACCCTTAATGGAAACCATAAAGGTATGCCATAAATGAAAAATATAGAAGCTTAAGTAAAACATAAAAATATTATATATAATATATAAATATATTGTCATCTTAATGGCCGCCATTGAAGGTGTTAGAAGAATGTTGAACAATCATCGTTTCGTGAGGCAGAAATTTGCCATCAACAGAAACATTATGTTCTTTAACCATTAGACGAAGGTGTGTGTAAGTGTAGCTCGAATCATTATTATAAAAACATCCTTGTATATTGAAGATACTGGAGTTGTTACAAAAGAAATTAATAAAAAGAGTTTAGGGGGTTGGATATGAAAAATAAAACAAAAGGACACAAGTGAAGACATTACCTTAAAATCGGGTAACTCCATTTGGTTTGAGCTCAAAGGCTTCCTTGGGAAGACTTCTGCCCAAAGTGAGTCTTGAAGGAGTTATAGAGGGATGTGTAGAGACAAAATAGGCAGGGGTTGGCTGATTCAAAGGCTTTGGATGTGTGGGTAAGGAGGTAGAGGTGGGGGCCTTTTATAAGAGGAGATGAGGGGAACTCTTGGAAAGTAAGGAAATGTTACTTTATTTAGAATGCGTTTTGGATTTTAATGGTACCAAATTGATGTGTTTCTAGGATAAGGTGATAAGGGTTATAAATACACCCATCCAATAGGTTTTTGACATGTGTAGGTCGTAGATTGTACATTATCTTCCCATTTTATTTAAATCGTTAAATAATGAGGTCGTCGCTGCATCATCATGATGTAATAAATTATTTAATATATTTAATGTCTAAAAATTATAAAAAAAATTCATGATGTATGAAATCTTTGTATCTTTATAATGAATATTTATAGTAAAAAATCTGACTTGTATAACCCCATGTAAAAATTGTTTTAGTAAAACATCTCATGTGTGTGTCATTTTTAATTTATCATTAAATAAAAAGGTATTTATGTAATTTTCTAACCAAAGTGGCTCTATGGGGTCCCCAAGTTGACCCATGGATTTTCTTGGTCGGCCATGACACATAAAATGAGGGTAGGACATGTGTCTAGGTCATTTTAGATTATTAAAACATTATTCTTACCTTAAACTACACTAATTACCTCTAATCGCCATTAAAAACTTAATAAGTTACTATTCACCAAAAAATTATTTTAATCCCATTGAACGAAATTTTACTTCTTAATGACAACCATTTATGTATGATTTTTGAAATTCAAAACACAAACGTGGCGAAATTTCATTTAAATGGAAAATCAGTTTTTATAAGTACCACTTAGTGGTTTCACTATTCATCAAAAATTGAAGTTTTTCAGAAAATTACCAAAAATTCACCCTAAGATATATTTGATATTTCAAGTTCAGAAATGATGTCTATTTTAAAAAATTAAAAACATATAAGTTTCATTAATTAATTTAATAATTAATTCCCGCTGTCAAAACAAATAGCGTGTTTTTATGAAACAAAATGTATCAAAAGATTGAAACTAGTTTAAGTCCGATTTCAAAGTGAAATTAATTTCAACGACCACTATTGGATTAAATGGTAAAAATATATTCCAATTTCACTTTTAAACCAATTCAAATGATAATATAATCATATAAATAAATTAGATTAAAAAGAGGTTTTGAATTAAAATACAACAATTTTCACTATTCATTAAAAATTGAACTTTTTCGGAAAAATACCAAAAATTTACACAAAGTAAATTTTGTTGTCCCGATTTCAAAGAAGAATTTTATTTTGTAAAATATAACACATAAAAATGTCAAAAAGTGGATTTAAAATAGGTTCACCATCAAAAGGTGGTTAATCGACCTTTTAAAGAATATTAGAATGTTTAGTCTTAAAATAGGATTCATTCGCATTTTTAATCCTCTAACATTTATTGTAAAAAGTAAAAATATTTGACAAACAAATATAATAATTTTGAAGTTAGTTCTATTCATTCCCACCATTACAACGGCTAGGCGTTAACTACTATTTAAAATAATATTATTTTATTATTTGAGTGCAACGTAAGATTCCCAAGAAACTCGTTGTTGCATATTGGGTACGCCATCGAGCATAGCGTCCCCTTTAAAGTAATATTAATATTTTATTCACAAATATGGATAAATATAAAAATGTCATATTCTTTATTTACCAGGGGTGTTACATCCTTCCACCCTTTTGGGAATTGCGTCCTCGCAATTTTAAAATTGGGCTCGGAAACATCCTTGAAAGTCCCACATCGGAACAAGAGTCGATAAAACAATCACTTTAAAATAAAGAATGAGAAGTACAGAGGTCACCCGATTTAACCCATACAAGGATTCCATGTAGAAAAACATGGACATGGAGGAGAAAACATAGGGTCATGTTCTGATGGAGAGTGATAGAAAACATGTTTAGGAGAAAGTTAACCACAAGAAAATCACAAACTTGTGATGGGTTAAACAGAATTCGATTCCTCAGAAGGAAAAGTTAATAGACAACATTTTTGTTTTTTTATTGAGGAATTTATTCATAAGGAAACATAATTACTTATCATGTTGACTTTCAACTTTTATTAGATTTCTTACACAAACTCATATTTTCTCCAAAAGACGAGTATTTAGGAAGACTTGTTCACTATAATCAACTTCTAGAGAATCACCTAATCCACAAAAGAGAACTATATGCTTCCCATGTCTTTAGACTTTAACCAAAACCAAAACCAAAAAGTTTAGTACAAGATCAGATAATCCAGAAAAGGATAACCCTTTATAAAAAGAAAATCTATTCTTAATCTCCAAAATGTGTCCAACAAAACCCAAAGTTCAATGGGGACCATTCGATAAACAATTTATCCATAAAATTATTCAAAGCAAACCAAACTACGATTGAAACCCAAATATTTGAAGGATTTAGTCACATAGTCTTCCAAGTTAAATCGTAACATTTATCTCCAAACAGCATCAGTTGCCCCTAAAGTCTCGCATTGAAAAGTAATTAACCTAATCAAATATCCTCCATGATAGGTTAATAAATTTCCATAGATAACCCAAAATCAAATTACTCTTAATTCATAAAATAATCTAACTAAAAAGAATCAGTCAAACTAACCAGGGACTTCACATAGTCTAGTGGTAGCCGATAAATACCAGTCGCTCTTTGGTTGTGGGTTCGATTCCCACAGCTTTGTTCGACATGACGGGTTGTCACACGGTCTGCATGTTGTCCTTTTTCCAAAACTATATAATTCTTAAAACATTCCCCAAAACTAGATAAAATCTTCAAAAGTAATCATAACATATTTTAACCTCAAGTTTATCTCATGCCTTTCATTTTCCAGCATATCATATAATAACACATAATTACCTCAAAAGTAAGGATCATATAAACTCTAATGGTTACCTTTATAATTATTACCTGAACTTCCACATAGATTGGTCGTCTCGTACATGATGCATTACAGAACATACCAAGGTTCAAGTGGTTGATCATGACTCCTTGATAGTTGGTTTAGAACAACCATGAGTTTCCTCATTAAATCCCCCATTTTATCTAGTATCTTAATCAGAGAACCACCACAGTTTCCTTCAAACCTGTTGTCTCTTTGGTGCCTGCTAGATCCATCCATTCACTAAAAACAGAAATGTCAGTGTGAGTATATCAGCAAAACCATCATGTACTAATGAGGAAGATAAACAGTAATATATACTTACTCATTCACTTTATCTAAAACTAGGACTCTTTCTGAAATCCTAACCATTATGGTAATGTCACTTATGCTTAGAGAATACCCTAACCTCTAAAGTTATCTAAACCAACCTCTGATACCAACTATAAGGCCACAGCCTTAAACCTTACTTAATCTTGATTAATTACAAGATTACACATTGAGGATTCTTTCAGGTTTAGAGTTTTAGAGAATTAGACCATGAAGCTTTCATTACATTCCACATTTAAACAAAGTGGTTACATAAAAGACAATATTCATTTTTTTCCATCAACGGAAACATATTTAAAATAAAACATGGATTCTTTTTTGACACTTCCTTGACACTATCATCATATCATGTACCTTTCCCTTGACCTGTAAAAAAATTTCATAAAACATGGGATGAGCAAAAAATGCTCAGTAAGGGTTTTAAAAAATATGTAAAGGAAACATGAGTTCATACATACTTATGAATGAAATCATACTTTACCCATAAAACAGAGTCACTTTAACATACCTCATCAAATCGTGAATAAATCATATAAATAATAAGACATAAAATGTAACTTGAGGCATTCATAACATTCTTACGTACGGAGTAACTTTCTTGGTTACGTTTAGAATACCCACCACAGTATATTCCCTAAATCTCTTCGGAGAAACCATAACATTTCACTCCTTCATGTTACCCAATGCATTGGAGAGCTATATCGAGCTCACCTTCCCTTAGTTTATCATGGAACCACCCGTTTTCATAACAATGCCCAAGAACCATAACATAAACGTATCACATAAAACATGCATAAAGGAAACATAACATTTCCATATTTCAATCACAATATATCATTTTTGTATATTGAAATAATGAATCCATTAAAAAAGAAACGATTTCCAAAACCATTTAAATCATTTAATAAAGAGATTTTTGAATCAAAGTGTCCCATACCACCTTGAAGCTTTTAAAATTTTAAAACATTAATATCCATATAAATAAATCCTTAAAACCATTTTGAAAACATGGATATTAATAAGAACAAATAATTAAAACATTTAAAGCGATATTTTGGTTAAAGGGGTTCTACCAAAAATAGAGACACTTGAATACAATAATTGAGGAATAACATTTATTCAGAACATTATAATATCATGAGAACAAATGGATTCATGATATAATATTCCAAAGGATAGTATATACACCATATAATAGTGAATTGGTGCATAAAAACAATGAAGTCTCAATAGAAATGTCAAATGTGATGAAATCCCTTATAAAGAAGGTATCCTTAAATTAAGGATAAATCAATCTCAAAATTAGGTGTGACAAATATAAATACACCCAATTTAAGTGGATATTAAGTATAAAACAATAAAAGGTAATTCACACATATTCAAAGGATGACATATTCAATAACTACATGTTGAACCCAAAGAAATTGAAATTGGGTTAAAAAGTTCCCTTGGTATAATTCGACAGCCTAATGGCATCACTTCAAAATTCAGATAATGAGTCGATGAGAGGTAAAAAGGGAATCTCATCACTTGGACATAAAATTTACATCAATAAGGATATAAAAGAACATATCCCAAAATAATATTATTTGAATTAAAAGTCATAACAAAAGAAGTCTTTTAAAAAGAGGAGGGTGAAAGGTCCCCTTACCGAGTTGGGTAACTTTCGAAATGTACAACCCATGGAAGAAGTGTCATACAATGAAGATGCGAATAAACATAAATGAAATTATACTACAAAAGTGTATAATAATGGGCAGTACATACCCCACTCAAAGGAAATTGTGGCAAATGTAGCATAAATCTCACGGGAATAAAAGTGAGATGAAAAATCCCTTACGAAAACTCAGCAGCCTAACAACGCCACTTAAAACATCCAAAATGGATTGATGAGAGGAAATAGGGTCTCTAATCATATCAACATAAAGTTTAAAGAAAGGGTAATAAAAAATAACATCCCCCAACATAACAAATAGGAGCTTAAAAGAAGTGCCATACAAGAGAGTACCTAAAAAGAAAGAGAGAGGTTGGATCTCTTACGAAAATTCGGCAGCCAAACGGCGCCACTCAAAACTTACAAAATGGATTGATGAGAGAGAATAGGGTATCTCATCATATGAACATAAAAATTACAGAAATATTAATATAAAATAATATCCCAATAACAAGAAATATGAGCTTTAAAAAGAATGACATAAAAAAGTGTACTTTAAAAGAAAGAGTGGAGTCGGATCCCTTACCTCAAGTCCAACTTGTCTTGTTCGTTTCTTTATATTCTTGAATAATAAACTTTGGTCAATTTATAATTGATTAAGGACCTCCTATAATTATTATTATTCAGTTAACATCACATATTTTAATGTTATAATAATTTGTTAACAATATGAGTTCAAATCAGAAATTTTTGTCGATGTTTGGTATATGTGTCAAAAATTGAACTTGTTGGAAAATAATTTTCCATGTAGTTATAAGTACATCATATAAATAATAGTATTGATGTTTTAAATATTATATATATCCAGTATATATTCATTTTATACTATTCCATAGCATTTGGAGATAAAAATTAAAAGCACTGTTCATGGAAACGGTAGGCCGTACGTACACATGAACACTACTTTCATTTTTTGTCGTATTAATGGAAATAAAACAAAATGAGAGATATTTATATGTAATAATTCCCGTACGATATCCATAATTTAGATGTAATATATTACATCTATATCCATTATATATATGTACTTATAATAGTACATAACATTTTAAGATAAGAAATGAAATGTACCGTTCATGGAGACGGTAAGCCGTACGTACTCATGAACGCTACTTCCATTTCTATTTCATATTTAATGGAATTAAAACATAATGATACATAATAGTATTTTAATTCCAGTATGGTATCACATATAATATCATTAAATATATCCTTTATACATACCACATATGGTATTAGCGAATCAAATCACTTTGAGGGGGCGGTAGTCCGCACTTCCTTAAATGAAGATATCGCGTTTACCCATAATGGAAACCATAAAGGTATGCCATAAATGAAAAATACATAATCTTAAGTAAAACATAAACATATAATATATCATATATAAATATAGTGTCATCTTAATGGACACCTTTGAAGGTGTTAAAAGAATGTTGAACAATCATCGTTTCATGAGGCAGAAATTCACCATCCACAGAAACAATATGTTCTTTAACCGTTAGACGAAGGTGTGTGTAAGTGTATCTAGAATACATATTATAAAAACATCCTAGTATATTTAATATACTGGAGTTGTTACAAAATAAATTAATAAATAGAGTTTAGGGGGTTGGAGAAGCAAAATAAAACAAAAGGACACAAGTGAAGACATTACCTTAAAATCGGGTAACTCCCTTTGGTTTGAGTTCCAAGGCTTCCTTGAGAAGACTTATGCCCAAAGTGAGGCATCAAGGAGTTAGAGAGGGATGTGGAGAGACAAAATGGGCAGGGTTTGGCCGAGGAAAAGGCTTTGGATGTGTGGGTAAGGAGGTAGAGGTGGGGGCCTTTTATAAGAGGAGAGGAGGGACACTCTTGGAAAGTAAGGAAATGTTACTTTATTTAGAATGTGTTTTGGATTTTAATGGTTCCACATTGATGCGTTTCTAGGATAAGGTGATAAGGGTTCTAAATCCACCCATCCAATTGGTTTTGGACATGTGTAGGTCTTATATTGTACATTATCTTTCAATTTTATTTAAATCGTTAAATAATGAGGTCATCACTACATCATCATGATGTAATAAATAATTTAACATATTTAATGTCTAAAAATTATAAAAAAAATATAATGATGTAGGAAATATTATTAGTTTTCTAATTAATATTTATAGTAAAAAATCTGACTTTTATAACCCCATGTAAAAATTGTTTTAGTAAAACATCTCATGTGTGTGTCATTTTTACTTTAACATTAAATAAAAAGGTATTTATGTCATTTTCCTACCAAAATGGCTCCATAGGGACCCCAAGTTGACTCATGTATTGTCTTGGTCGGCAATGACACATCAAATGTGGGTAGGACATGTGTCTAGGTCATTTCATTTTATTAAAACATTATTCTTACCTTAAACTACAGTAATTACCTCTAATCACGATTAAAAACATAATAAGTTACTATTCACCAAAAAATTATTTTAATCTCATTGAACCATATTTTACTTCTTAATGACAACCATGTATGTCAGATTTTTTAATTTCAAAATACAAAGGTGGAAAAATTTCATTTAAATGGAAAATCATTTTTTATAAGTACCACTTAGTGGTTTCACTATTCATCAAAAATTGAAGTTTTCCAGAAAATTATCAAAAATTCACCCTAAGATATATTTGATATTATGAATTCATAAATGATGCCTATTTTAAAAAATTCAATACATATAAGTTTCATTAATTAATTTAATAATTAATTACCGCTGTCAAAACAAATAGCATGTTTTTATGAAACAAAATGTATCAAAAGATTGACACTAGTTTAAGTCCGATTTCAAAGTGAAATTAAATCCAACGACCACTATTGGATTAAATGGTAAAAATATATTCTAATTTAACTTTAAAACCAATTCAAAAGATAATATAATCATATAAATAAATTAGATTAAAAAGAGGTTTTGAATTAAAATACAACATTTTTCACTATTCATTAAAAATTGAACTTTTTCGGAAAAATACCAAAAAATTACACAAAGTAAATTTTGATATCCCTATTCTAAAGAATAATTTTATTTTCTCATATATAACACATAAAAATGTCTAAAAGTGGATTTAAAATAGGTTCTCCATCAAAAGGCGGTTAATCGACCTTTTAAAAAATATTAGAATGTTTATGCTTAAAATAGGATTCATTCGCATTTTTAATCCTCTAACATTTATTGTAAAAAGTGAAAATATTTGACAAACATATATAATCATTTTGTAGTTAGTTCTGTTCATTCCCACCATTACAACGGTTAGGCGTTAACTACTATTTTAAATAATATTATTTTATTATTAGAGTGCAATGTAAGATTCCCCAGAAACTCGTTCTTGCATATTGGGTACGCCATCGAGCATAGCGCCCCTTTAAAATAATATTAATATTTTATTAAAAAATATGGATAAATATAAAATTGTCATATTCTTTATTTACCATGGGTGTTACATCCTTCCCCCCTTTTAGGAATTGCGTCCTCGCAATTTTAAAATTGGGCTCGGAAACATCCTTGAAAGTCCCACATCGAAACAAGAGTCAGTAAAACAATCACTTTAAAATAAATAATGAGAAGTACAGAGGTCACCCGAGCTAACCCATACTAGGATTCCATGTAGGAAAACATGGACATGGAGGAGAAAACATAGGGTCATGTTCTGATGTAGAGTGATAGAAAACATGTTTAGGAGAAAGTTAACCACAAGAAAATCACAAACTTGTGATGGGTTAAACGGTATTCGATTCCTCAGTAGGAAAAGTTAATAAACAAAATTTTTTTATTGAGGAATTTATTCATAAGGAAACATTATTACATATCATGTTGACTTTCAACTTTTATTATATTTCTTACACAAACTCATATTTTCTCCAAAAGACGAGTATTTAGGAAGACTTGTTCACTATAATCACCTTCTAGAGAATCACCTAATCCAAAAAAGAAAACTATATACATCCCATGTCTTTAGACTTTAACCAAAACCAAAACCAAAAAGGTTAGTACAAGATCAGATAATCCAGAAAAGGATCACCCTTTATAAAAAGAAAATCTATTCTTAATATCCAAAATTTGTCCAACAAAACCCAAAGTTCAATGAGGACCATTCGATAAACAATTTTTCCATAAAATTATTCAAAGTAAACCAAACTAAGATTGATACCCAAATATTTGAAGGATTTAGTCACATAGTCTTCCAAGTTAAATTATAACATTTTTCTCCAAACAACATCAGTTGCTCCTAAAGTCTCGTATTGAAAAGTAATTAACCTAATCACATATCCTCCATGATAGGTTAATAAATTTCAATAGATAACCCAAAATCAACTTACTCTTAATTCATAAAATAATCTTACTAAAAAGAATCAGTCAAACTAACCGGGGACTTCACATAGTCCAGTGGTAGGAGATAAATACCCATCGCACTTTGGTTGTGGGTTCGATTCCCGCAGCTTTGTCCGACGCGACAGGCTGTCACACGGCCTGCATGTTGTCCTTTTTCCAAAACTATATAATTCTCAAAACATTCCCCAAAATGAGATAAAATCTTCAAAAATAATCAGAAGATATTTTAACCTAAATTTTATCTCATGCCTTTCATTTTCCAGCATATCATATAATAACCCATAATTACCTCAAAAGTAAGGATCATATAAACTCTAATGGTTACCTTTATAATTATTACCTGGACTCCCACATCGATTGGCCATCTCATACATGATGCATTACAGAACATACCATGGTTGAAGTGGTTGATCATGACTCCTTGATAGTTGGTTTAGACCAACCATGAGTTTCCTCATTTAATCCCACATTTTATCTAGTATCTTATTCAGAGAACCACCACAGTTTCCTTCAAACCTGTTGTCTCTTTGGTGCCTGCTAGATCCATCCATTCACTAAAAAAAAATGTCAGTGTGAGTATATCAACAAAACCATCATGTACTAATGAAGAAGATAAACACTAATATATACTTACTCATTCAATTTATCTAAAACTAGGACTCTTTCTGAAATCCTAACCATTATGGTAATGTCACTTATGCTTAGAGAATACCCTAACCTCTAAAGTTATCTAAACCGACCTCTGATACCAACTATAAGGCCCTAGCATTAAACCTTACTTAATCTTGAGTTATTACAAGATTACACATTAAGGATCTTTTCAGGTTTAGAGTTTTAAAGAATTAGATCATGAAACTTTCATTACATTCCACATTTAAACAAAGTGGTTACATAAAAGACAGTATTCATTTTTTTCCATCAACGGAAACATATTTAAAATAAAACATGGATTTTTTCTTGACACTTCTTTGACACTATCATCATATCATGTACCTTTCCCTTGACCTATGAAAAACATTTCAAAAAACTTTGGATGAGCATAAAAAGCTCTGTAAGGGTTATAAAAAATATGGAAAGGAAACATGAGTTCACACATACATAAGAATGAAATCATACTTTACCCATAAAACATAGGCACTTTAACATACCTCATCAAATCATGAATAATTCATAGAAATAATAAGACATAAAAGGTAACTTGAGGCATTCATAACATTCTTACGTAGGGAGTAACCCTCTTGGTTATGTTTGGAATACCCAGCATAGTATATTCCCTAAATCTCTTCGGAGAAACCTTAACATTTCACTCCTTCGCGTAACCCAATGCATTGGAGAGCTATATTGGGCTCACCCGCCCTTAGTTTTCACAGAACCACCCGTTTTAAAAACAATGACCAAGAACCATAACATAATCATATCACATAAAACATGCATAAAGGAAACATAACATTTCCACATTTCAATCACAATATAACATTTTAGTATATTGAAATAATGAATCCATTAAAAAAGAAACCATTTCCAAAACCATTTAAAATATTTAATAAAGAGATTTTTGAATCAAAGTGTCCCATACCACCTTGAAGCTTTTAAAATAGTAAACCATTAATATCTATATAAATAAATCTTTAAAACCATTTTGAAAACATGGATATTAATAAGAACAAATAATTAAAACATTTAAAGTGATATTTTGGTTAAAGGGGTTCTACCAAAATTAGCGACACTTGAATAAAATAATTGAGGAATAACATTTAATTAGAACTTTATAATATCATGAGAATAAATGGATTCATGATATAATATTAAAAGGACAGTATATACACCATATAAGAGTGAATTGGTGCATAACAACAATGAAGTCTCAATAGAAATGTCAAATGTGATGAAATCCCTTATAAAGAAGGTATCCTTAAATTAAGGATAAATCAATCTCAAAATTATGTGTGACAATTATAAATACCCCCAATATAGGTGGATATTAAGTGTAAAACAATAAATGGTCATTCACACATATTCAAAGGATGAGATATTCAATAACTACATGTTGAACCTAATGAAATCGAAATTGGGTTAAAAAGTTCCCTTGGTAAAATTCGACTGCCTAACGACATCACTTCAAAATTCAGAAAACGATTTGATGAGAGATAAAAAGGAAATCTCATCACTTGGACATAAAATTTAAATCAATACGGATATAAAATAATATATCCCAACATAATAGTATGTGAATTAACAGACATAACAAAAGAAGTCTTTTAAAAAGAGGAGGGTGAAAGTTCCCCTTACCGAGTTGGGTAACTTTCGAAACGTACACCCCATGGAAGAAGGGTCATACAATGCAGATGTGAATACCCATAAATGAAATTATACTACAAAAAGTGTATAATAATGGGCAGTACATAACCACTCAACGTAAATTGTGGCAAATGTAGCATAAATCTCATGTGAATAAAAGTGATATGAAAAATCCCTTATGAAAACTCGGTAGCCTAACGGCGCAACTTAAAACTTCCAAAATGGATTGATAAGAGGAAATAGGGTCTCCCATAATATCAACATAATGTTTAAAGAAAGAGGAATAAAAAATAACATCCCCCAACATAACAAAGAGGAGCTAAAAATAAGTGCCATAAAGGAGAGTACTTAAAAAGAATGAGAGAGGTTGGATCTCTTACGAAAATTTGGCAGCCTAACGACGCCACTCAAAACTTCCAAAATTGATTGATGAGAGAGAATAGGGTCTCTCATCCTATGAACATAAAAATTATATTAATAGTAATATAAAATAATATCCCAATAACAAGAAAGATGAGCTTTAAAAGTAATGACATAAAAAAGTGTACTTTAAAAGAAAGAGAGGAGTCAGATCCCTTACCTCAAGTCCAACTTGTCTTGTTCATTTCTTTATATTCTTGAATAATAAACTTTGGTCAATTTATAATTGCATAAGGAACTCCTATAAAGATTATTATTCAGTTAATATCACATATTTTAATGTTATAATAATTGGTTAATAATATGAGTTCATATCAGACATTTTTGTTGATGGTTAGTACATGAGTCAAAAATTGAACTTGTTGGAAAATAATTTTCCATGTAGTTATAAGTACATCATATAAAGAATAGTATTGATGTTTTAAATATCATATATATCCAGTATATATTCATTTTATACTATTCCATAGCATTTGGAGATAAAAATTAAAAGCACTGTTCATGGAGACAGTAGGCCCTACGTATGCATGAACGCTACTTTAATTTTTTTGTCATATTAATGGAATTAAAAAAAATGAGAGATATATATATGTTATAATCCCAGAATGATATCCATCATTTATATGTAATATATTACAAATATTTCCATTATATATATGTACTTATAATAGTACATAACATTTTGAGATAAGAAATGAAATGTACCGTTCATGGAGACGGTAAGCCGTACGTACGCATGAACGCTACTTCCATTTCTATTTCATATTTAATGGAATTAAAACATAATGATACATAATAGTATTTTAATTACAGAATGTTATCATATATAATATCATTAAATATATCCTTTATACATACCACATATGGTATTAGCGAATCAAATCACTTTGAGGGGGCGGTAGTCCGCACTTCCTTAAATGAAGATATCGCGTTTACCCATAATGGAAACCATAAAGGTATTACATAAATTAAAAATACAGAATCTTAAGTAAAACGTAAACATATTATATATCATATATAAATATAGTGTCATCTTAATGGCCACCGTTTAAGGTGTTAGAAGAATGTTGGACAATCATCGTTTCGTGAGGCAGAAAATTTCCATCCACAAAAACAATATGTTCTTTAACCATTAGATGAAGGTTTGTGTAACTTTTTCTCTAATCCTTCTTATAAGAACATCCTAGTATATTTAAGATACTGGAGTTGTTACAAAAGAAATGAATAAAAAGAGTTTAGGGGGTTGGAGAAGCAAAATAAAACAAAAGGACACAAGTGAAGACATTACCTTAAAATCGGGTAACTCTTTTTGGTTTGAGCTCAAAGGCTTCCTGGGGAAGACTTCTGCCCAAAGTGAGGCTTAAAGGAGTTATAGAGGGATGTGGAGAGACAAAATGAGCAGGGTTTGGCCGAGCCAAAAGATTTGGAAGTGTGGGTATGGAGGTAGAGGTGGGGGCCTTTAAAAAGAGGAGAGGAGGGGCACTTTTGGAAAGTAAGGAAATGTTACTTTATTTAGAATGAGTTTCGGATTTTAATGGTCCCACATTGATGTGTTTCTAGGATAATTTTATAAGGGTTCTAAATACACCCATAAAATAGGTTTTGGACATGTGTAGGTCTTATATTGTACATTATATTTCAATTTTATTTAAATCGTTAAATAATGAGGTCATCGCTGCATCATCATGATGTAATAAATAATTTAATATATTTAATGTCTAAAAATTATAAAAAAAATATCATGATGTATGAAATATTTTTATCTTTCTAATGAATATTTATAGTAAAAAAGATGACTTTTATAACCCCATGTAAAAATTGTTTTAGTAAAACATCTAATGTGTGTGTCATTTTTTACTTTAACATTAAATAAAAAGGTATCTATGTCATTTTCCAACCAAAGTGGCTCCATGGGGTCCCCAAGTTGACCCATGGATTCTCTTGGTCGGCCATGACACATCAAATAAAGGTAGGACATGTGTCCAGGTCATTTCACTTTATTAAAACATTATTCTTACCTTAAACCACAATAATTACCTCTAATGGCGATTAAAAACTTAATAAGTTACTATTCACCAAAAAATTATTTTAATCCCATTGAACAAAATTTTACTTGTTAATGAAAACCATGTATGTCTTATTTTTGAAATTCAAAACACAAAGGTGGAAAAATTTCATTTAAACGGAAAATCAGTTTTTATAAGTACCACTTAGTGGTTTCACTATTAATCAAAAATTGAAGTTTTTCAGAAAATTACCAAAAGTTCACCCTAAGCTATATTTGATATTCCGAATTCAAAAATGATTTCTATTTTACAAAATTCAAAACATATAAGTTTCATTAATTAATTTTATAATTAATTCCCGCTGTCAAAACAAATAGCGTGTTTTTATGAACAAAATGTAACAAAATATTGACACTAGTTTAAGTCCGATTTCAAAGTGAAATTAATTCCAACAACCACAATTGGATTAAATGGTAAAAATATATTATAATTTAACTTTAAAACCAATTAAAAAGATAATCTAATCATATAAATAAATTAGATTAAAAAGTGGTTTTGAATTAAAATACAACATTTTTCACTATTCATTAAAAATTGAACTTTTTCGGAAAAATACAAAAAATTTACACAAAGTAAAGTTTGATGTTCCGATTAAAAAGAAGAATTTTATTTTATCAAATATAACACATAAAAATGTCAAAAAGTGGATTTAAAAGAGGTTCACCATCAAAAGGCGGTTAATCGACCTTTTAAAGAATATTAGAATGTTTACACTTAAAATAGGATTCATTCGTATTTTTAATCCTCTTACATTTATTGTAAAAAGAAAAAATATTTGACAAACATATATAATCATTTTGTAGTTAGTTCTTTTCATTCCCTCCATTACAACAGTTAGGCGTTAACTACTATTTAAAATAATATTATTTTATTATTAGAGTGCAACGTAAGATTCCCAAGAAACTCGTTGTTGCATATTGGGTACGCCATCGAGCATAGCGTCCCCTTTAAAGTAATATTAATATTTTATTCACAAATATGGATAAATATAAAAGTGTCATATTATTTATTTACCAGGGGTGTTACAACATTCTACTTAGACTATCAACAATTCATGAGGATATAGGCACAAAAACATGAGATTTTTATCCATTTCTGAAATCATCCTAGTCCCCAATAAACATTTCTCAATTAATATTAAAACAATTAAGGGGATCATTTGATACCATTTCTAAAAAGAAATATTATTTAATACCCTGGTAATGTGATGTTTCAACGAAACAATACAATTTTATTTGATGGTATTTGTAGTGCCCTGACCTATTTGTCACACAACAGTGCTCCGAGATGATTTGAAACGAGGCCTTAGGCACACCTCCACACATTCAAAAAAATACTACTAGATGTTATATTATTATTAGGTGATATTGGGGAGACTATAACCTCATGTGGTGATAATAATAATATTATATATATATATATAACACCAAGGAATAAGGTTTATAATATAGTAGAAGTAATAAAAGAATCAGAAGAAGCATAAATATATAGTAGTAGTAATAAAGACAATACCAAAGGAAAAAAAATTTAATGATAATAAAGATTCCATACCTGGTGAAATAAAATTGATAAGTAGTGTTCCTGATTGCTGATCATATATTTACATATATATAAATCCTGAAAAAATTAGTATATTCTGATGACGAGTAACAAGTTGTTCCACTTCACTCCAATCCATGAAATAGGTTTATTTATAATCACAATGGTCTGTCTCTAGATCTTGAGTCCTTAATTGATCTCAAAACCACAAAGTCTACATGCATCCTAAGGGTTCCATGTAGGGTGCAGGTATGATCTCATTAGGTCACCACAAATATGTATCTTTATGAAATCTATAATTATGAATGTGTATCTAAAATATATTTAAATCTTCAATGCACAAATTCATATAAGACTTATCATACTCTACTTGTGCTCAATAACCCCATATTATCATTTACTTTATCCTTCCATCACTGGAATATCTAGGAAAATTTACCCCCAAATATTTACTAGACATAAAATACATGAATTCCAATATATATTTATGGTTTCAAGGATCCTTGGCTTACTTTTTAGGTATCACCTAAAAAGTATCACAACTCAGGAGACCTTTGGAACCTCCCAAAAAAGTACCAATGGAACAAAAATATATTTAGCACATCCAATGTAATTTATTGTGTAATCAGAGTCCATGTGGAATTCCCTTCATTCAACCCATGGCCCCTAAATCATCAACTAATAAATTCCCCATTGGATCATTATCCCAAAATCCCAAGGCATGGTGAAATCCCTCCTCTATTGTATAAAATAAACAATGTCATCTCTGGATCTTGATGTACCAAGGAACACCGATATCCATCCTCTAATATTCCTAGACCATATGCCTCAAATTCAAAATGTTAATGCATCCCCAAAAAAATGTTCTCAACCCCATCACATGATGGTCCATCACCATCCATTTTTTTCTATAGTGAACACCTGCCAAATAGATGATGGTCAAAAGAATCCCTTACTCAACAAATACTATAGAGGCATCTACTCACAATGAGAGGTCAGCCTAACGTGAACTAATTCCTATCACTCTGAACAAAAATTTAAAGGTGTTTCAACCAATAAAAAAGAGCATAAATCAACCAAAATAGAGACACATATCTGCAACCTCATTCCCATATGACCACATTGATATATATTGCTGGTAAACACCACCCCTTGTATCAAAAGACATGAAATAATCCTAAAGACCACATTAACTCAAATCTGGATGACCATTTCAACTCAACCTAGTGATCATTATCACCCAATTTATCTCAATCAGTCTCCTTAAAATGATGAAAATGTCTTCATATTTATGGTGATCAACATCACAAAAAATAATATGAAAAATACCATACATGTTCCCATGTAACCTTATCAATCATAATACAATTTAATTAGTTAACATTAATGACACATCTCATCCCTCCCAAGGCCAAATCTTCTTACCCATCATTTCATATACAATAAATATATATGGAAATACAAATAAACATCCCATTACATCAATGATTAAATGGAAAGACAAGAATGAATAAATTAGGATTCTTTAGAAGACTAACCATAAGGGATTAAATATAATGACAGAAAAATCACTGTAAATATAATGATATATATTGAGACCATATACCTAATAAGAATATATTCTCAATCATGTAATATAAAACATTATCTCGTTCCAAAAAATAGAAATCATGATTCTAGAGAAACTATATTAAGATAGGGAAAAATGGATCCAATCGATTTAGAATTCTATATGCATAAATAAAAAAGTACGATAATCAAGAGGACTGAAGGAATTACTGATACTGTTCTACTGAGACTAATGAAGATCTAATTGGAACACAGACACTGGTGGTTGGAAAATATCTAAGGGAGGGGGAAAATCAGAGATCCCCTCTCTTATACATGAATGGAACAAAAATTTAATAGGAAAAGAAGGTAAATAGAGGATTATAAATATCTAAATTTCACACTTATTAATGAATCAAATGGTTTTTCCTCATGTTTTGTCCTATTGTGTGCTAACTGTGTGGTTCTCACTTTCTAATCACCACAATAAACATGGATAGGTGCACATTTTTTAAATTGTTCAGAGTACATTCATATCTCCAACTTTAAATACGATTTATTTTCTTTATGGTCGTTCTCCCTGACCAACATGGATTTAAAGATATTTTCTAGTTTAGAAGTTGTTTACGCTGTTACTATTGGGAAGTCATATGGTTTGACTAATCTATGCAACTCTCTATGAAATTTATTGGAACCAAGTTTCTATTCCCTGACTCACATAAAACACAATCTAAAAACAAATTCACCTGTTGGGCCCTAATCCTCATACAAACAAATTCCATAGGATTTTCATTTTAATTAAAATTAGGTTTGAAGATAAAAAATATATTTATCCCAAAAAAACTATATAATTAAACATAGTTTAGGAATTTTGAATCTCTCTAAAATTAATGATGTTACATACATAGATTCATTATGATTATTATGAATTTTGTGTTGAAAATCATATTATGTGTGAAATTATGTAATAATTTTATGATTACATTTATTGTATTTTATTTTTTTAAAATTATTATTTTTAATTAATATGTTTTATGTTTTATAAAAGGGAAATATTGATGGATCATTGTATCCATAAAAGTGTCATTTTAAAAAATATATTGAGGTTATTTGCGATTGATTCATATTTCATTGAAAATAAATTATTTTTTATGATGGGTATTCGTAGAGTACTTTTATTGAATGAACTATTCACTATGAAGTGATATTATTGATGGATTCTCATTGAAAAAATTCATTTCTGATGTATAAACATTGGAAATAGGCCCTAAAAAACATAAAAATCTAATATTAGACACATGTTTTTTGTCATTCGGTTTATAATCTCCAAATTAAATTTGGTAGGATGATATTGGTCATAGGGTTAATGGTTGTTTCATCAATAGAAGCATAAAAATGTCATAATAATAATTATTATACATGTAATAATCTCTTAAAACTATTTTTGTATGGTTGTAATGGGTAATGATGTATATTGTTTCACTGTAGTTGTTGTCTGTATATCCACATGAGTGAAAATTTAGTTCATCTAAAGGATGAGTAGGAAAATAAGTAGATAAAAGTACACTTTAAAAAATTATTATCATATTATATATAAAATGTCTATTTTTTTATTAAATCCTTTGGAAACCCATGTAAGGAGTAACTAAAATACATATCATATCACTTCATGGAGGTGGAGTCCACACATACACAAAAGTGATGTTAAAATTTTCCATTATATTGATTGGAAAGAAGGTAAGTAATATAAAATATTTAATTAGACATATTTTTTTCATTAGTGATCTATATATATATATATATATTAATTTCATATATCATTTTAATAAATCATATGATGGGGTGATGAAAATTGAATTATATTTCTGTATATTGGTTGTAGTTCATACGTACACAAGAGAGATGGTTTCATTTAAATTTGTTAAAAAATAAATTGAAAAAAGTTGTAACCTAATAAAATACTATTTTATAATATTTTATATAATTATGTTATCACACCATAAGGGTTATGATAGGTTTGGAGGACGTAGGATAACTAATAAACGATGATGAATGTTTTTAATAGTTAGCCCTCTTTATCGGAAAACCTCATTTTACATACACCTTAATCCTTCTCATATGGTATTGTTTGGAGACTTTAACATCTTAGTCCAAGGGAGGGATGTTTGGAATGTATTGTGGAATGTTTTTGTTCATCTAAATGGATGAAGGTTTTCTGATGAATAGTGAAGATGATTTCTCCATTTATAAGTTAGGTGGGTGGAAAACATAAAAATATTTGAAAAATAAAAATATAATATATTTCATAATCATGAAAAATGATATGTATTTAAAAATATTCAAATATAATAGTATTATTGTATAAATATAATCATCTAATTCAATTTGATTTAGAATATTATAAATATTTAAACCTTATATATTAGCTTAACTCCCATTATTAACCCTTATTTACCCATGTCATAGTGATAAATATTTACCATAGTCACTATTCATTATGACCAAAAATTAAATTGACCCCATTAATATATTATAACATTATTATTGAAGACATGAAATTATTTTTTCATTATTCAGTTTTTAGAAGTGGAAGAAACTAAATTTCATAAATGTATTGAAGCATAATAAATATTTCTTTTTATAAATATTATAATATTATGCATAAGATTTATTTTATAAAAAAATGAAATAAAACCATTATTTTGATCAATATAATTGAATTACATTAAATATAAATATATATAATTTAATTTAAAATGAAATCATAACATAATGTATCCTTTTGAATAATGTTCTTTAAATATTTTAACCACAAATTTTTTTATTTAAATAGAAACATTAGAAATATTTTCATAACATAAAAAGTAGAATTACATGTTCAAAATTATATTTTTAAATGAACAATATTAGTAATTATATATATATATATATTTTATATATGAAATTGGATTAAAAAACATTCATTTCATTTATATATAATTATAATTTAATAAAACTGACATTATTCGTATAATCAATAATTATAACAATTCAGGAAGAGATGAAATATTTTAGAAACCCCACCCAAAATTTAATAAAATTATTTTGAAACGATTTTATAAATATTAGTTTCATTTTACACATTTAAAATATTAAAATTAAAATGTTTATTATTGAAATGATAATACATAATATGAGGAATTTTTTTAATGACCCATTAAAAGATTAACTATTATTAACATCAAATGTGTTATTTATTATAATTTAATATAGTGTAAATATTTCCTAGGAATTAATAAATTAGTTTGAATAATGAATAAAATTGAAGATATATTTCATAATATAGTTTTAAATATTTATACCTACTAAAAAAACAACAATGTAATAAAATACATATTTAAATAAAAATATTTCTATAGTATTTAGTGGCTTCATTAAGCACAATATTGTATATTCCATTTTGAATAGAAAATAGTACAATTTAAAATATAACACAATATAAAATATTGTGGGGTTAAATTTTTCAATAATATCACTAATTTTATTTACAAATGGACTTTAATCGTCATTATAGTATTCCTGAAATCATACATGATATATTCTATCCACTATATCTAGGTTAGATAAATTATTTTTTACTAATACTATTTAGTAGAGGATAAAACATAAATAATGCTCTATGATACTCTCATGTCCTTGTTCTCCTATATGTTGTGTGATGCACTATTTTTGAGTCAAGGAAGACCTACATTCCTGAGACAAGATGTATAAGGCCCCAGCCTTAAACCTTACTTAATATTGAATTAAATGAATAATTCACATTGAGGATCTTTTCAGGTTCAGAGTTTTAGATAATTAGGACATAACTATTACATCTAAAAAGATTACAAAGAAGACACTTCTACTAAGATTCCATAAAATAAAATAAAAACTCTTAAAAAGAAACATGTCTAGTTCCATGTTTTATATAGCATGACTTTCCCCTGATCCCATCCTTGACCCTATTCCACATTAAGTCCTGTGAAAAACATTTCAAAAAAAACTTGGGGTGAGCATAAAAAGCTCAGTAAGGGATACACAAAGAATGAAAACTGTTAGTTTTTCAAACATCAAGTAAACCATGTATACTTTATCAAAGTAATACCTTCACCTTCATGAAGTAGTAAAGACTCTTCAATGAATAAAATATAATTACTTACCTTTTTTTAACCAAAGGATTACCATAAAACCCATATAAAGAACACATAACATATATAAAGGTAACTTGGGACATAAACATACTTAAGTGGAATAACCATACGGTCGACTTCCACACATATCACTTAATGGAATAGCCATACGGCCGACATCCATACATACTTAATGGAATAGCCATACGGCAGACTTCCATACCCAATGCATTAGAGGTTATAATGTAACCACCCGTCCTGGTATTCACTTCACCACCCATCATATGGTTTATCACATAACCATCCGTCAAATGTCCAAGTACCAATATAAAATCATAAAACATAAAACCAATATAAAGGAATGAAAACATTTCCACATTTCAATCACAATATATCATTTAAAAATATTGTCATAATAGAATATTTTATCAAAACCATTTTCAATACCAAAATACATAAAGGAGTATATGGTATTTATTTTATTTTAAAAACATTACAGCTTGTTGAGGAAGCCAAAGACCAAATAATACTCGTGGTGGCGGAAAAGGTCGTTGTCATCGCGTACGTTAAAAAAACATTCATTTTTTGTCATTTAGTAAAACACTTCGTAGAAAAAGATTCCTTTTGTATAAAAGTAAAATCCAAAGGGGTTTATACACCGTATAAAATAAAGTTGTGTGTAAAACGAAAGATGCCTCAATGAAAGGAGATTGAGACGAAGTCCCTTACCTCGGGTCCGACTTGACTCGATCGTTCTTTAACGTCCTGAATAATAAACTTGAGTTAATTTCTATTTGATTAAGAACATTTTTCGTGTTCATTATTCATTTTATATCACTTATTTCCATGTTATAAACATTATGTAATCATTTAAGTTAATAATGTTTGTTTTGTCAATATTTGGTCCTTAAGTTGAAAGTGGACTTCTTATGATTACATGTTGTTCGTGTGGTCAAAGGTTCATTATATCCAGAATGACATTCCTGATTTGGATATCATATATATCTTAAATATCTAGAATATACATGTATTTATAATATCACATAATCATTTAGAGGTAAGAAATGAGATGCACCGTTCATGGAGACGGTACGCCGTACGTACGCATGAACGCTACTTTCATTTCTATGTCATATTAATGGAATTAAAAATAAATGAGAGTTATGTACATTTTAATTACAGAATTATATTAATCATTTAGATGTAACATACATCATATATATCCATCATATACATGTACTTATAATAGTACATTACATTTGGGGATAAGAAATGAAATGCACCGTTCATGGAGACGGTAAGCCGTACGTACGCATGAACGCTACTTTCATTTCTATCTCATAATTTAATGGAAAGAAATAATAATTATATAGAGGTATATTATAATTCTGGTATAAAATCATATATAATAACTTTAAATCCATCCTTTATACGTCCCACATATGGAATTAACGAATCAAATCACTTTGAGGGGGCGATAGTCCGCACTTCCTTAAATGAAGATATCGGGTTTACCCATAATGGAAACCATAAAGGTATGCCAAAAATGAAAAATAAAGAAGCTTTAGGAAAACATAAAAATATTATATATCATATATAAATATAGTGTCATCTTAATGGCCACCTTTGAAGGTGTTAAAAGAATGTTGAACAATCATCGTTTCGGGAGGCAGAAATTCGCCATCCACGGAAACAGTATGTTCTTTAACCATTAGATGTAGGTGTATGTAGGTGTAGCTCGAATACTTATTATAAAAACATACTAGTATATTGAATATATTGTAGTTGTTACAAAAGGAAAGAATAAAAAGAGTGTAGGGGGTTGGAGAAGCAAAATAAATCAAAAGGACTCAAAAGAAAACATTACCATAAAATCGGGTAACTCCCTTTGGTTTGAGCTCAAAGGCTTCCTTGAGAAGACTTCTGCCCAAAGTGAGGCTTGACAGAGTAAGAGGTGGAAGTGGAGAGACAACATGGGCAGGTTTTGGCCGAGCCAAAGGCTTTGGGAGTGTGGGTAAGGAGGTAGAGGTGGAGGCCTTTTATAAGAGGAGAGGAGGGGCACTCTTGTAAAGTTACAAAATGTTACTTTATTTTCAAAAGAGTTTCGGATTTTAAAGGTCCCACATTGATTTATTTCTAGGAGAAGGTGATTAGGGTTATAAATCCACTCATCCAATAGGTTTTTGACCTGTGTAGGTCTTATATGTTACATTATCTTTCCATTTTATTAAAATCGTTAAATAATGTGGTCATCGCTGCATCATCATGATGTCATAAATAATTTAATTTATTTAATTTCTAAAAATTATAAAAAAAATACTATGATGTAGGAAATCTTTTTATCATTCCAATTACTATTTATAGTAAAAAATCTGACTTGTATAACCCCATGTAAAAATTGTTTTAGTAAACCATATCATGTTTGTGTTATTTTTACTTTAACATTAAATAAAAGGTATTTATGTCATTTTCCAACCAAAGTGGCTCCATGGGGTCCCCAAGTTGACCCATGGATTTTATTGGTCGGCCATGACACATCCAATGGGGGTAGGACATGTGTCTAGGTCATTTCATTTTATTAAAACATTATTCTTACCTTAAACTACACTAATTACCTCTAATCGGGATTAAGAACTTAAGAGTTACTATTCACCAAAAAATTATTTTAATCTCATTGAAATACAATTTACTTCTTAATGAAAACCATGTATTTCAGATTTTTGAAATTAAAAACACAGAAGTGGTAAAATTTCATTTAAACGAAAAATCAGTTTTTATAAGTACCACTTAGTGGTTTCACTATTCATCAAAAATTGATGTTTTTCAGAAAAATACCAACAATTCACCCTAAGATATATTTGATATTCCGAATTCAAAAATGAAGTCTATTTTACAAAATTAAAAACATATAAGTCAAATTAATTAATTTAATAATTAATTCCCGCTGTCATGACAAATAGCGCGTTTTTATGAAACAATAAGTATCAAAAGATTGACACTAGTTTAAGTCCGATTTCAAAGTGAAATTAATTCAAACAACGACTATTGGATTTAATGGTAAAAATATTTTCTAATTTCACTTTAAAACCAATTTCAATGATAATCTAATCATATAAATAAATTAGATTAAAAAGAGGTTTTGAATTAAAATACACCATTTTATACTATTCATTAAAAAATGAACTTTATCGGAAAGATACTAAAAATTTACACAATGTAAATTTTGATTTCCCGATTCTAAAGAAGAGTTATATTCGGTCCAATAGAATTTATAAGATTGATCAAAACTATATTTAATGACGGTTCTCCGTCAAAAGGTGATAAGTGGACCCTTAGTGAAAATTAGGGTATAAATGCGTAAAATTGAATTCTTTCCGTATTTTAAGCCTTTATCTTTTATTGGATAAATGTAAAAACATTTAACAAAAATATATAATCATATTTTAGTTATTTCTATCCATTCTCACCAGTACAACGGCTACGTGTTAACTAACATTTAAAATAATATTATTTTATTACTAGTGTGAAACGTAAGTTTTCAAAGGAACTCATCGTTGCGTATCAGGTACGCTATCGATCATAGCAACCCCTTTAAAGTAAAATTAATATTTAATTCATAAATATTAATAAATATAAAAAAAATTATTCTTTATTTACCTGGGATTTTACATCCTTCCCCCCTTTTCAGAATTGCGTCCTCGCAATTTTATTCACTTATCAAAATAAGTGGGGGTATTTATCGCTCATAGCATTTTCAGATTCCCACGTTGCCTCTTAAACCATATGGTTTTTCCACAAAACCTTTACCTAGTGGATTACCTTATTTCATAACACTTGCTCCCTGTGGTCAAGAATCTGGACCGGTTGTTCCTCATAAGATAGGTTCTCTTCCAGCTGAACTACCTCTGGAATCAAAACATGAGATGGATCTGGCATATACTTTCTCAACATCGAAACATGAAAAACATTGTGTACCTGAGATAAACTCGGAGGTAAATCCACTCGGTAAGAAACTGATCCAACTCTCTCCAGAATTTCATATGGTCCAATGAACCTTGGACTCAGCTTTCCTTTCTTACCAAATTTCATCACACTTTTCCATGGAGAAACCTTGAGAAAAACATGATCACCTACCTCGAAAGATAGATCCTTCCTCCGGTTATCCGCATAACTCTTCTTCCTGCTTTGAGGTGTTCTCATGTGTTTCTGAATCAACTGAACTTTTTCTACCATCTCTTCTACCAATTCTGGTTCCATCAGCTTCCTTTCACCCACTTCATCCCAAAATGCTGGAGTTCGACACCGCATCCCATATAATGCCTCAAATGGTGCAATCTGTATACTGAAATGAAAAATGTTATTATATGAAAACTAAACCAAAGAAATATGTTGGCCCTAAATTCCCTGATAATCCATCGAACAAGCTCGTAGCATATCCTCCAAGGTCTGAATTGTTCGTTCTGATTTCCCATCTGATTGAGGATGAAAAGTTGTACTAAAATTTAATTCAGTACCCAATGACTTCTGAAGGCCTTTCCAAAAGTTATAAGTAAACCTGAGATCACGGTCAGATACAATAGAGAGAGGAACTCCATGTAACCTGACTATCTCTCTAAGATACAAACAAGAAAGTTGATCTAGGGAAAAAGTATCTCGTATAGCAAGGAAATGAGCAGATTTAGTCAAGCGATCAACAATAACCCAGATTTCATTATTACCTCGAGATGTCCTCGGTAATCCCCCAACGAAGTCCATGGATATATTCTCCCATTTCCACTCTGGCACTAGTAAAGGTTGAATCATCCCTTTCGGTAACTGCCGCTCAACTTTAACCTGCTGACAAGTCAAACACTTCACAGTAAAATCAGCAATATCCCTTTTCATTCCATCCCACCAGTAATACTCCCGCAGATCTTTGTACATCATAGTTTTGCCAGGATGAATTGAAAATGGGGAACTATGAGCCTCACATAACAACTCATTCTTCAACTGTGAATCACAAGGCACACATAATATATTCCCAAATCTCAAAACACAATCACTATAAATGTTGAATTCAGGCAACTTACACTTCTGAACCAGCTCTACCTTTTTCTGCAACTCACTGTCTTCCCTCTGTGCTTGCTTAATTCTATCTGATAGGGATGATCTCACTGATACCTGAAACAAAACAAAAGAACATCCTTCACTAACAACTTCTATTACAAAGTTCATCAAATCAAAAACCAAAGGATCTCGTTACAAACGTATCATGGTTAATGAAGAATTACTTTTTCGACACAATGCATCAACCACTTTATTTGCTTTTCCCGGATGGTAGTGAATTGTACAGTAATAATCCTTGATTAATTCCATCCATCTCCTCTGTCTCATGTTAAATTCTTTCTAAGTGAATATATACTTTAAACTTTTGTGATCTGTATATATTTCACACTTTAATCCACACAAATGATGCCTCCAAATTTTTAAAGCAAAAACAATAGTAGCTAATTCCAAATCATGTGTAGGGTAATTTACCTCATGAGTTTTCAACTGACGTGAAGCATAAGCAATTACCTGATCATTCTGCATTAGGATGCAACCAAGTCCTTTCAATGAAGCATCACTGTATATAACAAACTCACCATTCCTGTAAGGAAATGCCAAAACTGGAGTATTCACCAATCTTCTTTTCAACTCCTGAAAACAATCATCACATTTTTTTGTCCAGATAAACTTAACACCCCTCTGAGTTAGCTTAGTCATTGGTCTAGATAACCGTGAAAATTTTTCAACAAACCTTTGGTAGTAACATGCCAAACCAAGAAAACTACAGATCTCAGTTACATTTGTGGGTCTTGGCCATTCTTCAACAACTTTTGTTTTAGCAGGATCAATAGTTATACCATCTTTTGAAACAATGTGACCTAGGAAATAAATTTGTTGTAACCAAAACTCAAACTTGCTGAATTTTCCATATAGTTTCTTTTCTTATAAGGTTTGCAAGATAACCCTTAAATGACTTTCATGATCCTATTTACTTTTAGAAAACAACAAAATACAACCACCATTTATCACCTGAATCAACTGAGCCATCACTGCAACAAACTGTTCAATTTTGACTCTGACTATCTCAAGATACTAATTTGAAAGGCCATTTCCCTTTGTATGCCTTCCCAAGAAAGCTGCTCTGTTTCCACTATGGAAAAACATTCTTATCACAAAAAATACCTTAGGTGAAGCAAAATGGTAATATTTAAATACTATATCATTTCAATCATACCATAAATTAACTTATAATTTTACACTTTTCTAACTCCTAAAGTGGTCTAAACCGACCTGTGATACCAACTATAAGGCCCCGACCTTAAACCTTACTTAATATTGAATTAAATGAACAATTCACATTGAGGATCTTTTCAGGTTTAGAGTTTTAGAGAATTAGGACATAACTATTACATCTCAAAAGATTACAAAGTGGACACTTCTACTAAGATTTCTTAAAATAAAAAAAACTCTTAAAAAGAAACATGTCTAGTTCCATGTTTTATATAGCATGACTTTCGCTTGATCCCATCCTTGACCCTATTCCACATTATGTCTTGTGAAAAAAATTTCAAAAAAAAACACGGGGTGAGCATAAAAAGCTCAGTAAGGGATACACAAAGAATGAAAACTGTTAGTTTTTCAAACATCAAGTAAACCATGTATACTTTATCAAAGTAATACCTTCACCTTCATGAAGTAGTAAAAACTCTTCACTGAATAAAATATCATTACTTACCATTTTGTAACCAAAGGATTACCATAAAACCCATATAAAGAACACATAACATATATAAAGGTAACTTGGGACATAAACATACTTAAGTGGAATAACCATATGGTCTACTTCCACACATATTACTTAATGGAATAGCCATACGGCCAACTTCCATATATACTTAATGGAATAGCCATACGGCTGACTTCCATACCCAATGCATTGTAGGTTATAATGTAACCACCCATCCTGGTATTCACGGCACCACCCTTCATATGGTTTATCACGTAACCACCCGTCAAATGTCCAGGTACCAATATAAAATCATAAAACATAAAATCAATATATAGGAATGATAACATTTCAACATTTCAATCACAATATATCATTTAAAAATATTGACATAATAGAATCCTTTATCAAAACCATTTTCAATAACAAAATACATAAAAGATTATATGATATTTATTTTATTTTAAAAACATTATGGCTTGTTGAGGAAGCCAAAGACCAAATAATACTCGCCGCAGCGGAAAAGGTCGTTGTCACCGCGTACATTAAAAAAACATTCTTTTTTTGTCGTTTAGTAAAACGCTTCGTAGAAAAGATTCCTTTTGTATAAAAGTAAAAGTCAAAGGGGTTTATACACCGTATAAAAGAAAGTTGTGTATAAAATGAAATATGCGTCAATGAAAGGAGATTGAGACGAAGTCCCTTACCTCAGGTCCGACTTGACTCGATCGTTCTTTAACGTCCTGAATAATAAACTTGAGTTAATTTCTATTTTCATAAGAACCTTTTTCGAGTTAATTATTCCTTTTATATCACTTATTTCCATGTTATAAACATTATGTAATCATTTAAGTTAATAATGTTTGTTTTGTCGATATTTGGTCCTTAAGTAGAAAGTGGACTTCTTACGATTACATGTTGTTCGTGTGGTCAAAGGTTCATTATATCCATAATGAAATTCCTGATTTGGATATCATAAATATCATATTTATCTAGCATATACAAGTATTTATAATATCACATAATCATTTAGAGGTGATAAATTAAATGCACTGTTAATAGAGACGGTAAGCCGTACGTACGCATGAACGCTACTTTCATTTCTATGTCATATTAATGGAATCAAAACTAAATGAGAGGTATGTATATTTTAATTCCAGAATTATATTAATCATTTAGATGTAACATAAATCATATATATCCATTATATACATGTTCTTATAATATTACATTACATTTGGGGATAAGAAATGAAATGCACCGTTCATGGAGACGGTAAGCCATACGTACGCATGAACGCTACTTTCATTTCTATCTCATATTTTAATGGAAAGAAATAATAATTATATAGAGGTATATTATAATTATGGTATAAAATCATATATAATAACTTTAAATCCATCCTTTATATGTCCAAATATGGAATTAACGAATCAAATCACATTGAGGGGCGGTAGTCCGCACTTCCTTAAATGAAGATATCACGTTTACCCATAATGGAAACCATAAAGGTATGCCCAAAATGAAAAATACAGAAGCTTAAGGAAAACATATACATATTATATATCATATATAAATACAGTGTCATCTTAATGGCCACCTTTGAAGGTGTTAAAATAATGTTGAACAATCATCGTTTCGGGAGGCAGAAATTTGCCATCCACGGAAACAGTATGTTCTTTATCCATTAGATGTAGGTGTGTGTAATTTTAGCTCGAATACTTCTTATAAAAACATCCTAGTATATTTAATATATTGTATTTGTTACAAAAGGAAAGAATAATAAGAGTTTATGGGGTTGGAGAAGCAAAATAAAACAAAACTACTCAAAAGGCAACATTACCTTAAAATCGGGTAACTCCCTTTGGTTTGAGCTCAAAGGCTTCCTTGGGAAGACTTCTGTCCAACGTGAGGCTTGAAGGAGTAATAGGGGGAAGTGGAGAGACAAATTGGGTAGTGTTTGGCCGAGCCAAAGGCTTTTCGAGTGTGGGTAAGGAGGTAGAGTTGGGGGCCTTTTATAAGAGGAGAGGAGGGGCACTCTTGTAAAGTTACAAAATGTTACTTAATTTTCAAAAGAGTTTCTAATTTTAAAGGCCCAAAATTGATGTATTTCGAGGATAAGGTGATGGGGGTTCTAAATCCACTCATCCAAAAGGTTTTGGACATGTTTAGGTCTTATATTTTACATTATCGTTCCATTTTATTTAAATCGTTAAATAATGAGGTCATCGCTTCATCATCATGATGTCATAAATAATTTAATTTATTTAATGTCTAAAAATTATTAAAAAATTACTATGATGTAGGAAATCTTTTTATCTTTCCAATGACTACTTATAGTCAAAATGATGACTTGTATAAACCCATGTAAAATTGGTTTAGTAAAATATCTCATGTTTGTGTTATTTTTACTTTAACATAAAATAAAAGGTATTTATGTCATTTTCCAACCAAAGTGGCTCCATGGGGTCCCCATGTTGACCCATGGAATTTCTTGGTAGTCCATGAAACATAAAATGATGGTAGTACATGTGTCTAGGTCATTTCATTTTATTAAAACATTATTCTTAAATTAAACTACATTAATTACCTCTAATCGCGATTAAGAACTTAAGAGTTACTATTCACAAAAAAATTATTTTAATATCATTGAGCCACACTTTACTTATTAATTACAACCATGTATGTTGGAATTTTTAAATTCAAAACACAAAAGTGGTAAAATTTCATTTAAACGAAAAATCAGTTTTTATAAGTACCACTTAGTGTTTTCACTATTCATCAAAAATTGAAGTTTTTCAGAAAAATACCAAAAATTCCCCCTAAGATATATTTTATATTCCGAATTCAAAAATGAAGTATATTTTAAAAAATTCAAAACATATAAGTCACATTAATTAATTTAATAATTAATTCCCGCTGTCATGACAAATAGCATGTTTTTATGAAACAATAAGTATCAAAAGATTGACACTAGTTTAAGTCTGATTTCAAAGTGAAATTAATTCCAACGACCACTATTAAATTTAATGGTAAAAATATTTTCTAATTTCACTTTAAAACAAATTTAAATGATAATATAATCATATAAATAAATTAGATTAAAAAGAGGTTTTGAATTAAAATACAACATTTTACACTATTCATTAAAAATGAACTTTATCGGAAAGATACCAAAAATTTACACAATGTAAATTTTGATGTCCCGATTCTAAAGAAGAGTTATATTTGGTCCAATAGAATTTATAATATTAATCAAAACTATATTTAATGACGGTTCGCCGTCAAAAGGTGATAAGTGAACCCTTAGTGAAAATTAGGGTATAAATGCCTAAAATTGAATTCTTTCCGTATTTTAAGACTTTATCTTTTATTGGATAAATGTAAAAACATTTAACAAACATATATAATCATATTTTAGTTATTTCTATACATTCCCACTAGTACAATGGCTACGTGTTAACTAACATTTAAAATAATATTATTTTATTACTAGTGTGCAACGTAAGTTTTCAAAGGAACTCATCGTTGCGTATCGGGTACGCTATCGATCATAGAAACCCCTTTAAAATAAAATTAATATTTAATTCATAAATATTAATAAATATGAAATTTTTTTATTCTTTATTTACCTGGGATGTTACAAGATGTGATTGGGACATACCAACAACATTATGGATCCCATGCTGGTTAAGTTGATGTGAGATCAGTTCTTCCCAAAATGGGTATTATTTCTTAGTTTGAGACTCTCCTATTGAAGTAATATGTGTTCATGAAATCCATCCTTGTAATAATGATGGTTATGATTTTTATCAGATTGAATGATTATTATGATGATATGATATAAAATTCTATACGTTTAATTGGTTCTCTATCATTCCCATTACATAAAATGAATGATATGGTATAATGGTACACGACATGGTTATAAAAAATGTATCTCCATCATGGGATCAAATAATATTTCTTGAGTTTGGATCGAAATAATGAAATAGGTTTCCAATGTAATCCGATGAATATAATATTATCCCATGTAGTTCAATGCCACATAACATGACTCATCACAAATTTTATGGGAATGCGAAAAGAGCGACAGTGGTACAAGTTATGGTATTTATACCAAGATGAAATTATGTATATATTATGGTTATTCATCTAGAATATCAATAGAGCCTTTTAAGGTCATGCATCCAGGATGGATTGTTGTTGATTTTAATTTGGTTAATAATGGAATAATATGTCTTGCAATTTAATGTATTTTAAAAAGTTCTTAATATAAATAGATAAAAATATTTCATAATGTACACTATACTAAAGCTAATTTCATTATTTATGGAATACATTGTAAAGTGTTCCATATAATTTTTTAGTGATGGAAATACATGTAATTGTTTGTTTCAGGTTGAATCTAGATGTGGAATATTGGGACGGTTGGTTAGGTTTTACATTGAATTGGAGTTTTATAATATATTTACCCTATTAAGGATGGAAATGTGTGAGATGATTAATGAGAAGTGGATTTGTGATTAAAAATAATTGGTTCTCCACAAATTAATGCCTTCCTATTATTTTTTGATGACTATATGGGGTAGGAAGTTATAACAAGTTGGCGATATCACCAAATGAAAACAGATTGGGATGTAAAACAAATTAGGGGCCAATATATATCATTGGATTTTCATTTTACTATGCGGCTGTAGTAAATCCCACAAGATTCTGGTATGATACTCAAATTGATTTAGGGATTTCCTGATAAGCATAATGAGCTATGATTTTCATCTAATCTATAGAATGATACTACAATTTTCTAATGACTTGTAAAATTATTATCTACAAATTACATTGTTTTTTACAACAAAATGGTCCTATTATTTATTGAGAAGACCCTGGGAAGGGCCTCTCATAGGACACTGAATCCCATTTTTTAAAACAATACACGACTAAATTCGATCACATAGGAATTCCGAATCTAGTCAGGTGTCTTAAGTAGTCATGAAAGATCCCAATGTGATTACTTAACTCAATAGATGACCTAGTTCAGAGGGGAATAAATGTATCTGACTTGATTGAATAAAAATACATTTATGTGAACATGGAAAATGGGTATAGGGTTATATAAATATGGTTACTAGGGTTCCTAGTTATACAAACAAGTTGAGATCCCATTTAGAGGTAATGGGAACATGTCATCTTAGTTTGGAAAGTGATCCATGCGAATGATAGATTGGGGGTGGAATTCCTTTCTCATTAGAATCCTCTGAAAATGAGTGATATAAGATATCAGAATTATTGATGGAATTTACTTGTTCAAATGTGGGTTTCAATACCATAATGTAACTCCCCATGCTTCCATGGTACTTTTTCCTTAAAATAATGAAATTAGTTTCATTGTACGCAACTTCAAGGTTCTAACACACCGCGACCAATCGAACTATCAATTATGAATGGTAATACCAAATTTTTGAAATTTTATATATTTTATTTTTCAAAATGGACATCATTTATGAATTTGGAATATCGAAATTAGCTTAGGGAGAATTTTTGATTTTTTTTAAAACAATCAATTTTTGATGAATAGTGAAAAACGCAGCGTTATTGGTTAAAACCAACTTTTTATTTAATTAATTACAAATATTATTTAAATTAATTATAGTTCAAAATAGAAAAATAATACCTATATAAGCTCAGTGTAATTCATTTGAGTCATTTTATAATATGTTTACATATATAGAAATTTTATTGAACTTTTTACTGTCCTTTACCCACCTCCTAGAGGAATTTGCAAATTTGCACAAAACATAATTTTACCACTTCTGTGAGGTGAATTTCGAAAATTCTAGAGACGTGGTTAATATCAAGATGTAAAATTTTGTACAATAATCTTAATATAATTTTTGGCGAATAGTAACTTTTGACTTTTATTTATCACAGTTAAAAGTAAATAGGTTAACTATGGTTACAAATGATATCATAATTACCCTAACACATGTCCTAATTCTATTGGATAAATACAATACGATCAAAAAAAATTGTAGGAATAAAATATAACCCCCTTTTTTCAACTTGGAAAAGATAAGGACATTTATTGTTATTTTATTTAAAGAAGAGTTAAAGAGTTAAATTCAAAGATTAATAACTAAATCATTTTTAATATAGGGATCGACATACTATAAATTCGACTATAAATATTCATTAGAAATATAAATATATTTTCTACATAATGGTATTTTATTTATCATTTTTAGACATTATATAATTTAATTAAATTATAACACAATGATGATGCAATAATGACATTATTAATGAAATATTAAAATAATTGATATTATAAACATCCAAATAAATATAAATTGAGACTTATGATGAATTGAATTAATTTTCTATGTTAATATGACATTTTAGGGTTGGTTAGATGAATTTTATTCTAAGTGATAAATTTTTAATGGATTTTATAAAAATCAAATACTAAATAGTGTCAAAATTGACGTAATTGAGTTTTTAAAACTAATACTATATTATTAATTGATATAATATTCATAAAAATCTAGCATTCTGCCAAAAGACATAGATAAGGTTATATATATTAATAATGAACCACATATGGTTATATTGGAAATTTATAGTAATTTTATTAACCATATAATATAAAAATACAAAGAGACATGGTAAATGTCAAACTATTTAACGAAGAGTTAAATCTATAAGAAAATGTTAATATGGTAACCTAAACCAGTCAAAAACCTATTAGTTGAAAGGTTTACAATTAATTACTACCTTAGATTCTAAATAAATCATTTTTTATCCATTAGCTACCAAAAATTATTTTATTATAAAATAATATTTCAAGCTTTTCCCAAAGTGACCCTCACCTCTCTTGTAAAAGGGCACTTCCCCTTCTCTCAAAATCACACCTCCAAATCCATTTGGATTGGCCAAACACTGATCGAATACCCTCCTAACTTTTATCCCTTCACCTAGAGGGCTTAATTTGGTCATAAAGGAAACATATCAAGCCCTTTTGGTAAAATCAAAAGGAATAACCCGAAGAAGAGGTAAATATTTAATCACCTCTTTCAACTTCATTTCATCTTCCACTTCCTCTTTCATTGTAGTTTCCCTAACAAAATTATAAATACAGTACCTAATATATACAATGATGTTATTATAAATATGGTACAACCATAATAGTAATTCTATCCATCATATAAATGACAAAGTCACCATACGTGCATATTTATGGCTTACCCTCTCCACATCGTGTTTTATTTTGTTATTCAAACACATTATTATTTTGATGGATATAATAATAACTATAACTAATGTAAATAATAAATAATACATGTTAATGAATATTTATATATGATAAAACACCCAATTACTTATGATTTTACCATCAACATAATAATATTGTCGCTTGTGCGTACATAAAGATTACAGTCTCCATGAACACGATGAGATTCATTTCCCCATCATAACAATTGAAAAATAATTTTTACATTATGACTAAAAAAATTTTAATGAACATAATATAATTCTGTATATTTATCAAATTAATTCTATACATAACAAACATGTCTTACATAACCAAGCATATAAAATAAATAAAATTAGTTAACACCTGAAACAATGTTACTACTGAAATATTATTAACAAATCAGTATTAGAGGATCATATATGATAGCATATTTGTGTATGTAATTATTGTACAATTTAATAACAATGATTTCACTTTTATACAGGAGTATAACAAACCCTCAACCAAGGAAATGTACATGTTAAGAGTTAATTTCACAATCTATTTATTATCTGAGGTTGTTTTTTACGTTAGTATCTACATGGACCTCTTTATCATCCATATCCATGTTTTCTTAAAAATGTATTTCAAATTTTTTTACTATTCACTAAACTATGGGTTAAAGTAATTTATACCCTTATTTTGCCTTTTATGTTTTTAATGTAATATTTCCATCATTTTCCAAACAATGTATATTATGACGTTTTCGAAAACATTTAGGTAACAATGTTTTTTAACTTATATGATGGGTGCAACTATTTTCCGCAGTTATAAAATAATCAAAGCTTAAATTACAAGCTTATAAGAATAATTCAAAAACAAATGTTTTCTTTGATAATTATGTAACTCTTAAAAGGTTTCAAAATAGAAATAGGTATTTATTTTAAATAGTTTCCATTTTATCTATGTCAACATCCTTTGATAGATTTTAAACTTGTTTGTAGATGATTTATTATGATATTAATCATCCATATTTTATTGATGGTTTTGTGATATGTTTGACTGTGGATATGTTATTTTTATACCATTCATGGTTTATGGTTAAATTATTGACATTTTCTATGATAGTTTTAATACTAATGTTTATGTTATGTTTCATCCTTTTTATATGAAGAATATATTGGACATTGTATGTTATGGGTGGAGGCTGTTATAGCTCCTTGGTGCATCAGTATGTCTCATGAGAAAATTAGACATGGAATTGGATGAGGCTTTTCCCAATTTGATTTACGGTTTTGGACGAGGCCTAAATCATTTTAAAACATCTTTGTTGAGGCCTTTACAAGATGTTTCGAAAGTATGTAATTGTACATTCCCTAATTATGAAAATAATAATGATGGGTCACGTGGTTGTTCAACTAGTATAATACACATGTCTTTGTTTAATTATGGAATTATTTAATTTTCTCATATTCATTCCATAAAGTGTTCAGGTTTATTATTTTTAGAGGCATGTGTTTTTAATTATTCACCATTGCTAATGTTTATGTTATCTTCTACTATAATTATTACCCTTACTGATCATTTGTGCTCACCACTTTCATATGTTTCATTTTCCCAGGATATGAAGAAGTATGATATGAGTGACTTGTAGGAATAATCTTCGAGGATTGGATGTTTGTAATGGAGTAAATTTGTGTTTTATTTCTTTTCAAGTTGTAATGTATAACTTATGTATGTACCTTGTTTCAAATAATACTAAACTGGTCTGTTTTTCAAGACATGATTCATTTTATTAGGACAATGTTCTGTAATAAATCACTGACTCTGGGTAACTAGGGTCAGGGATTTAAATATGGTATCATAGGATGCTTAGTTCAATCCTTGGAAACTAGATTTAGAAAATCTCTGATTAGAGAACATTACCCTATGATAGACATTGAGGATTAATATAGAGGAAATTCCTAGAATTTTGGTACTATAGAGATTTTGTGATTTTTCCATGAAATAAATCCCTATCTAGATACGAGCTGGTAGAGGCGACTCTAGAAAAGATGTACCTAGGGGTAAAACCCAAAAACAACACATTGAGCTAGACTTGAATGGGAACTAATGCACTACAATGGGCCTTGATGCACTCTTGCTTGCGACACTCTTAAGGGATATGATTAGGATAATTCTTACTTTCATTACAAACCATTATAAAGGATTTATGAGTATATACCTCCTAAAAAAATTATGATTTCAAATTATATACATAAACTGTTCAATTTATGTTAAGTGTTTTTCAAGTTTGAAATTAAGTATTGTGATTCATAAAATAATCTATTTTATTCCATTGTTCAGAAATGGTGCCTAGTGGAAGGATTGGAAATCGTATCAACACATGTAATCAATGTAGGGATTTACCTCTTACTCAGGATAATTATAGGGGATATGGTGATTAAACTGGTGCTAATAAACATATCACCATACTGGAAAAACTCACTCAGGTTTTGAATAATATCATTACCTGTATGGAACACCCTAATCCACAATGCGGAGGTTCAATGTTCGACCGCATCATGAGTCAAAAACCACCAACATTCAATGGGAGTTAAAATCCATTAGTAGCAGAGAAATGGTTAAGTTCCTTAGAGAAAATATTTCATACTTTGTGGAGTATCGGAAGGGAAAAAGATTTCATGGCCGTTTATCGCCTCACGGGAGATGCAGATCAATGATTTCCATTGATTCAAAACACAAAGTAAGATGAAGAAGTATCAAACATAGAATGTATGAAGTATAAACATATTTTTTTAGAAAAATACTTTCTTCTTGACTATCAAGAGGATATGGAAATACATTTTATGAGTGTGAGGAAAAAGGAGGATGAGAATATCAAAATGTATGAGGCTAACTTTTCATGGTCCACAAGGCATGATACAGATTATTTACATAACCCAAAAAGTAAGATTGATTGTTTCATTGATGGGTTAAAACCATTTCTTCATCAATAATGAGTCTCGAAATCCTTTTCATTGTATGACGATATTGTATAATTTGCAATCATGACATAAATTAATTCCCTAAGTCTTATAACATTAATGAAAATCAAGAGAAGAAGAGATATGGTGAACACTATGGGAATGGAAATATAGAAACAGGGAAGAATGGAAGAGTATAATTTACACCCTGTTATAATTTGGGAAGGAAGCACCCCCCGTGTCAGTATAAAAGGAAAACGATTATGCTAAAAATGTGGACAGAAAGTCCATCGTGCTAGTTATTGTAAGGGGAAGAAAAAAATCTACCAATTTTCAATGCTTCAATTATAGGGGGATGAGACATTATTCAAATTAATGTCCTAAACATCAACGAATCTTAACTCTAAAAAGGCCATGGGATCATTGCCAAGTGTATGTGATCACTACTGTTGAGGATAAATCCCCAAAAGATGTAGTGGAAGGTAATTTAATGGTTTCCTCATGTTTATCCAATGCTTTGTTTGATTCTGGATAATTGCATTATTTCATAACTTCCCAGTTTTTTATGAAAAAAGATACTCCCAATTTGATTTAACAATGGAGTTGTTAGTCAAAACTCTTAAGGGAAGTATCATTGCAACTATGTTTTATGAATCAGTCCCCATTAAAGCATATAAATAATATTTATCTTCTTATCTAATCATCATACCCAGGAATGAATTTTATATAATCCATGGTATGGATTGGCTTTCAGACCATGATGTGAAAATTTATTTTAAGGAGAAGGAGGATAAAATTCATAATGATGATAATGAGTACCTTATATTTAGAGTAGAAACATCACAATATGATTTTTATCTAGATCCACCCCACGTAGCTCTACAGAATTCTATTATTGGGGAGGATGAGAATGAAATAATTATGGGTGAGGAAAAGAATGTTTGAATAGAGGACATACTTATTGTGATAGAATATGTTGATGTGTTTCCAGATGATTTACCTAGACATCCTCCAGAATGAGAAATTGAGTTTTCCATTGACATAATTATGGTTTCAAGGCCCATTTCGAATACTCCTTATAGATTGGACACTGTGGAATTATTGGAATTAATGAACCAACCAGAGGAATTGAGTAAAATGGATTTATTCTCCCATGTTTTTCTCCATGGGGAGCCCCTGTCCTTTTTGTTAAGAAGAAAGATAGATTGATGAGGTTGTTCATTGAATTCAGGGAGATAACTATTATAACAATAAATAAAAATTATCTCTTACCTCACATTGATGATTTATTGACCACATTCATAGAGCTAAATATTTTTCTATGATTGAACTTTGATCTGGACATCATCAGTTGTGTGTGAATTAGTAAGAAATTATGAAAACATCATTTCGAACCAGGTATGGGCATTACGAGTTTATAGTAATGCCTTTTGAATTGACTAATTCACCCTCTCTATTCATGGATCTAATGAATAGTGTTTTCAAGGAATGACTTGATGAATTTGTAGTGGTATTTATTGATGACATCATGGTATATTCCAAAAGTTATAATGATCATGAATATAACATGCGCATTATTCTAAAGACTCTTAGAAGAAATGATTTATATTGGAAGTTTAGCAAGTCTTAATTCTAAAATCCAGAGATTTCGTTTCATGGCCATATTGTCTCTAATGATGGAATATCTGTTGATCCTTCATAGCCCAAGGCAATCCAAGAATGGCCAGCACCGATGAGTATAATGGAGGTACACTATTTTATTGGTTTTGTAAGATATTATCGATGTTTTTTCCAGAATGTTGCTCCTTTGGCTAACACATTAACCAATATCACACGTAAAGGGGTTATATTTGTTTATAAAAAAATATTGCGAAGAATGTTTTGAAGAACATAATAGAAGATTAGTTAATGTTCGTATCTAGACTCTTCCACCGGGGAATGACGGGTTTGTTATTTATAGTGATGTTTCAAAGAAAGGAATTGGTTGTGTCCTTATGCAGAATGATAGAGTTATTGACAATCCATCAAGACAGCTAAAAATTCATAAGAAAAACAATCATACTCCAGATATTGATTTAGAAGTTATATATTTTCTCATAGAAATAACACAACATGAGGAAATGAAGATGTCTTGAACTACTCAAGGATTATGATAGCACTATAAACTACCACATGGGGAAGGAAAATAATGGGAAAATTCATTGATAGAAAGGACCATGGAGTTTTGAACAAGATAAGTGTTGAAAGGGATCCTATTTTCATGGATCAAGTAACAAAATATATGGGAATAACCATGGATGGTGAAACAATAATACTTTTTAAAATGGTTACCCAAATATCTTTAATAAAAGGGTAATGAGTTCTCAGAATGATGATGAATAGTTTAAAAAGATTATTAAAGCTATAAATGATGGGAGATTTAGTGACTTCGTAGATGAATATGGAATTTAGAAATTTGGGAAGAGAAATTGTGTTCTCGATATACCTAATATAAAAAATGGATTTCTTTGATGATTTTCATAGCTCCAATTTATCTATACACCTGGGGAGCACCATGATGCGTAGAGATTTGAATGAAATTTTTTGGTGGGACAAAATTAAGAGGGAGATTGTGGATTTTGTGTCCAGATGTATATTTATGTCAATAAGTGAAAGTTGTAAGGCAATAGCCTGGTGGAGTCAGCCAACCTCTTCCCATACCTGAGTGGAAATGGGATGATATAACGATTGACTTTGACATGGGGCTATAAAAGACTCCAAGATGGATTGATGCAATACGGGTCACTGTTGATCATCTCACAAAGTCAACATATTTTATTTCTATAAGATAATATTTACAACTTGAATGTTTATCAAGACTATATTAATGAAGTTCTAAGACATCATGAAGTACCCCTATCGATTATTTTTGATCCTGATCCCTGTTTTACACCATGATTATGGAAAAGTATTCAGAGATCCCTAGATACTGAACTTCATTTGAGAACTACCTACCACCCACAAACTGAAAGACAATTAGTACATACTATTAAAACCATATAATACATGTTGATATCTTGCTCCAATTACATTCAAGGTATGTTGGATCAATTTTACCAATGATAGAATTTTACTATAACAATAGTTTCCATTCAAGTATTCAGATAGCACCATATGAAGTGTTATATAGAATGAGATGTCACACACCAATTTGATGGGATGATGTTGGTTAAATAAAACTCGTACGCCCATAACTTGTTGAGGAAACAATGGAAAAATTGAAGATTATCCAAACCCACATTAAAGAATCCCAAAGTAGGAAAAAGAGATATGCCAATAACAGAAGGTAGGATTTGGAATTTCAAGTATGAGACCATGTTTTCTTGAAGGTATCTCCATAGAAGGGTGTTATATGTTTTGATATGAATGGTTCATTTAGTCCCAGGTACATCAGACCTTTCAAAAATCTAGAATGAATTGGAGATGTAGCTTATCGTTTGACAATGCCTCAAAGTCTCTCCAAAGTTCATGATGTGTTCCACGTATCACTACTGAGAAAATACATACCTGAACCAATGTATGTACACACCTATGAGGAAATTGAACTTGAACCTGATCTGTCTTATTATGACGAGCCTGTCAAAATTCTTGATACCTTGGAACTAGTGATGAGAAATCATACGACTTGTCTGGTAAAAGTTCATTGAAGAAACCATAAGATTGAAAAGGCAACGTGGTAACCATAGAAACTTATGATGAAGAACCACCAGATTCTTTTTGTGCTAATGTATTCTAGAAATTTCAAGGATGAAATAATTTGAAAAATAAATGAATTTAACACCCCAGTCTTCCATTGTACGATTCCCTTTGAATAATGCAATAGCTTGAATTGTACGCAACTTCGAGGTTCTAACACACCGCAACCAATCAAATGAACCGTTATGAATTGTAATACATTTTTTTTTAATTTTATAAATTTTATGTTTCAAAATGGACTTCATTTTTGAAACAATAATTTCAAAATTAACTTAGGTTGATTTGTGGGTATTTTTTTTTTTGAAAACATTCAATTTTTGATGATTAGTGATGAAAACATCATTATTGGTTAAAACAGAAATTTTATTTAAATAATGTTTTATTTCATATAAATTAATTTTAGGTCAAAATAGATACATGAAACATATTTAAGTTCAATTTAATTCATTGGAGTCATTCTATAATAAGTGTATATATATAAAAATTTTATGGAACTTTTTACTGTCTTTTACACACCTCATAAGATCACTTTGCAAATTTGAATAAAATATAATTTTACCGCTTCTGTGAGTTGAATTTCAAAAATATGAGAGACACGGTTAATATTATTAAGTAAAATGTGGCTCAATAAAGTGAAAATAAATATTGGTGAATAGTAACTTATGACTTTTATTTACCTCAGTTAAAAGTAAATAAGGTAATTAAGAGTAAGAATGATATCATAATTACCCTATAAATGTCTTAATTATATAGGATAAGTATAATTATACCAAAATAAACCTTAGGAGTAAAATATGAATCCTATTGGTCCACTGGGATTATATTTGGACATTTATTATTATTTTATTTAACGAAGAGTTAAAAGAGTTAAATTCAATGTTTAATAACTAAACCATTTTTAATATAGAAATACACACAATATAAATTCGACTATAAATATTCATTTTAAATATAAAACAATTTACTACATAATTTTAATTTATTTATAATTTTTAGACAATAAATAATTTCATTTAATTATGAAACAATGATGATGCAATAATTACCTTATTAACGAAATATTAAAATAATTGATATTATACATATCCAAATAAATGTAAATTGATACTTCTGATGAATTAAAATAATTTTCAAGGTTAATATTTCAGGTTAGGGTTTGTGAAAAATATTTATTCGAAGTGATAATGTTTTAATAGCTGTCAAAAAAATCATATACTAAATATTATCAAAGTTGACATAAATGAGTTTTTAAAACAAATACTATATTATTAATTGATATGTTATTAAAAAAATTAAATGGTTCAGCCACGAGACTAATATAAGGTTATATATACTAATAATGAACCACTTGGGGTTCTATTGGCAGTTTATTGTATGTTTATTATCCATATAATATAAAAATACAATGAGAGATGGTAAATGTCAAACTATTTAAATAAGAGTAAAATCATAATGATAATGTTCATATAGTGAAATATATCTATCTAAATTCTATTTGTTGAGAGGTTTTTGACCCATACCCACATTAGACTCTTAATAAATCTTTTTTGGAGACATTATAATATGAAAATGATTTTATTATAAAATAATATTTAAAGATTTTCCAAAAGTGACCATCACCTCTCTTATAAAAGGTCACTTACCCTTCTCTTAAAATCACACTTCCAAATCCATTTGGATCCACCAACCTATTCCCTAATATCCTCCCAACATTCATCCCTTCATCCTATAGGCCTTCCTTTGGTAATAAAGTCAACCTATTAATCCCTTTTGATCAAATCAAAAGGAAGAACCTGAAGAAGAGGTAAATATTTAATCACCTCTTTCAAGTTCTTTTCTTCTTCCACTTCTTATTTATTTTTTGTTTCCATACCAAAATAATAAATACAGTACATTATACAAACTATGATGTTATTTTAAATTTTGTACAACCATATTCATTATTCTATCCATCGTATCAATGAAAAAATCACCATATATGCGTACGTATGTATTATCGTCTCCCCGTTGTGGTGTAGTTTGTTATTCAAACACTTCATTATTTGGAAGGGTATAATAATGCATATAAAAAATATAAATAATAAATATAACATGTTAATTATTCATTATATATATGATAAACCATCCTATTACATATGATTTCTCCATCAATATAATGATATTGTCGCTCGTGCGTACTTACAGATTACCGTCTCCATGAACGCGATGAGATTCATTTCCCCATTATAACCATTCAAGAATAATTTTAATTTGTTGACTAAAAATAATTGTTATGAACATAGTATAATTATGTATATGAATCATATTCATCCTATCCATAACAAATATTACTTATGTAACCAAGCATATAAAGGAAAACGAATCAGTTAACACCCAAAACGATGATACTAATGAAATATTATTAACAAAGAAATATTAGAGGATCGTATATGATATCATATTTATGTATATAGTTCACTTATATTTTAATAACAATTATTTAACTATTATAACGGAGGTTAGCATACCCTCAACTATGGAAAAGTACAAGGTAAGGCTTAATTTCACAATCTCATTATTTTCCGAGGTTGTTTTTACGTAAGTATCTATTGTGACCTCTTTATCATCCACATCCATGTTTTCATAAAAATGTATTTCAAAACATTTTATCTACTTACTAGACTATGGGTTATAGATATTTATACTCTTATTTGACCATTATATGTTTTGAAAATAATCATTCTGTTGTTTTCCAAAAAGGGTACTTTATGACCTTTTCAAAAAACTTATGGTAAGAATGTTTTTTTATCTTATACAGGTGCATATATTTTCCACTGTTATAACATCATCGAAGCTTCCCATACAAGCATATAAGAATATTTTAAAAATAAATGTTTTCTTTTCTAATTATATGACTCTTAAATGGTTTCAGAATATAAAGAGGTATTTCTTTAAAATAGTTTTCTTTTCATCTATGTCAACATCCTTTGATGGATTTTAAACTTGTTTGAAGTTGAATTGTTATGATATAGATATTCCATATTGTATTGAATATTTTTTGATATGTTTTATTGTGGATTTGTTATTTATACACCATTCATGGTTAATGGTTAATGTATTGGCATTTCGTATTCTAGTTTTAATACAAATGCTTATGGTATGTTTTGACCTTTTCAGACGAGGAATGTATTGGACTTAGTAAGTGATGGGTGGAGCCTGCTATAACTAATTGGTGCAATGGTAGGTATCATGAGACAATTAGACGTGGAATTGGCCGAGTCTTTCCCCATTTTTATATATGGTTTTGGTCAAGTCCTAAATCATTTTCAGATGTCTTTGCAGAGGCATTGAAAAGATGTTTCAGAATATCTGGCATTACATATTCCCTCATAAAGAAAAAAATAAATATGGTTCATGTGGTTATTAGACTATTAGAATACCCATGAATATGTTTTATTATGTAATTTTTTATCAGCTCATATTCCTTCCATAATGTGTTCATGTTTATTATTTGTAAAGGTATGTTTTTTTAATTATTCACCTAGCCTAATGTTTATGTTATCTTCTGCTGTATTTCTTACCCTTACTGAGAGTTTGAGATCACCCCTTTCTTACCTTTAATTTTCAAAGGATATGAAGAAGTTAGTTATGAGTGACTTGCAGGCATAATCTCAGATTCTTGGATGTTTCTTATGGAATAAATTATTGTTTTATTTGTTTTCAAGTTTTAATATTGAACATATGTATGTATCTTGTTTCCAATAACTCAAAACGGATCGGTCTTTCAGAACATGATTCCTTGTATCATGCCAATGTTATGTAATAAAACAATGACTATGGGTTACTGGGGTCGGGGAGTTACAAAAAAGTGTGGTTAATTAAAGTTTTACCCTATGTATGAGGATTCTTGAGGGTGTTCTATGGGTTCGGGATATGAATGATAGAGAAGTTGGGCCATCCTGTGCATATTGGACTGTTAGCGCACTGTTTGTGTAAATAATTCAACGGGGAGATCCAAACCTTTTAACCAAGTAAATATACATTTTACAGGGCTGGACCATGTCTTATCAAATACTGTGGGATCCCAATGTAACCATTCAAGTTGGGACCCTCTTTGGTAGTTTCTGTTGTACAGTTGACACATGGTTTGGAATACTGTGTGTCTTAACTACGAACCTCATTAGAAATTGGTGTTTTACAATTCATCCACTTGATATTTTACGTTTTCGACCATATTAACATGACCCCATTTCTTATCCAGTAGCCCATGGGATGGTCTAATTCTCCCAAATCTTCCCTAGTGTTGTTCGTTTTCATTTCTAGTCCATTTATAGTTTTTTTGGGCAACAATCGAAGCCCCTCGTGATTGTAAATATTCTATTGAATCTCCTTTTATTATTAGGGATTCTGGTTTCATTCATCATCTTAAAAATCCATAAAACCCTATTTTTTAATTGTATCATAGTTATAGGGTTCAATGTGTGCTTAAATCTATATTTGATACTGTGTATAAGAAAGCACACATATATGGATTTGTGGTTGCTAGACATCAAGTTATATCAAACAGTATTGAGTTGATATATGAATCTGTGTATGCGTTAATGGTTCTATATTATAGTTAATTCATTTAAAAGTGTATGATTTGTCAAAATGGTCGGACAATTAATGAATTGGAACCCTGAAAATCCCTATGGGATGGGTTGAGTTTGATTAGATTGAATTTGGGACATGTGGGGTGTGACTATGTTTCTAAATATGGGAAATTGTAATGTAACGCATAGAGTTGATTTTTTTTTGAAATTTATCCCATGATAAATACGATGACATGTATGTTTGAATTGACAAAATGAACTAATGGTAGTTGTGTCTACTCATTGGAAATAGAATAAGGGGTTGTTTTAAAAACTGTCACATTGGTTAAATGGAATAATGTGAATGTGTAAAATGACATGTTAATTGTAATAGAACTACATAAGTGGGATACTACATGATAATTAAGGAATTATTTTAATGTGGTTAATGTATGTAAATTATTGAATATTCAAAATTTGATATGGAATGAAAAGGGAAATTGGTTAAATGGTACATTGTAAATAAATTGTTCTGTGTTGATGAGTTAATGGTAGATGATAGATTGTATGTTAAATGAAATTTGAAATGTTAATTTTATGTGTATTGGATATTAATTGATGATATATGGTATATGTGGTAAACTGACAATGAATCATGTGAATATGGCTTGGCGGTGTGGGGGATAATAGATTAAGGCTTCCCCATAGGACGGGTGGGACTGAGGAACTAAACCCCACCCCTAGAATGCACAAGTTGGGGAGTCAAACTATGGCTCTAGGCCATTGATTGTTTCATTTGATAAATCAACCAAGACTCATGATATATTGAAAGTGTGATGTATAAGTTATGAAATTTATTTTCTAGTGAGACATGGAAATTTAATTATCCACCTTCTGTATAGTAACTGGTCGGCATAGGTCGTTGTGCAATAAATGAATTTCATATCCCATGTAACACATAATGAATTGTTTAAAAGATTAATGTTAGTCAATGGAACCTATTTTACATCAAATTTCCTTGTAAAAATTTTCATACATTAAAACAATATCTATTTAGACGATATATTTTTTTGGACACTATTGGTGGTGGCCAAATGAGTTATACTCAAACCCTATTTGGGCCGCCTTTGGGTACTCAAACATGCAACCTTTTTATAGTTATGAAATTGAAAAAGGCCATATACTAGATGTTTGAGTCAGAATGTTATAGGTAGGGGTGTGGGACCCATCCTTGAATATATAACCCATTTTGGAGACTCATCATTTTTCTTTATTTTGCGGTTTTTTACACATGTCACTATATTTAAACTACATATCATGTTCACATTGGTAGTGGGATTGTACCCATTTTTTGGAAATATTGGTATTGCATATTCCCTGTGTAATGATTATTTCATCATTTATTTATTTTTCTATGAATTACATTAAAAAAGATGTCATAGTCTACCTATGTGATTTATTACAACCTTACAACTAGTTTGCATCCATTTTTGTATGGGGAGGTGCACATGAGGTCGTGGGGCGAAATGACTCGTGGCATCAGTTTAGTGGTTTATAGGCCAGATATGTTAAAAAGTTATATCAGAGTAGTTATTTTATATTTCCATAATATTTTTGAAGTCTATAATTGATATTAAGAATCATTGGGTCTTGGAAGGAGCATGTACATGGGAGTATATTACCCATGTATGAGGGAAAACTGGAGTACCTTGGGTGGGATTTCTTTTTTTTTATGTGTCTTGATTATAGTTTAATGATATTTCACCACTAGGTGGTGCACATGTGGTGTGATGTAACTATTTTATAGTATTTTCCACATTATTAGATTGTAATTAGATTTCCCATTCATGAATCATTTAAGAACCTATGGATTATGGTGGAATTCATCATTGTATGAAAACATGGGAAAATTGTGCGAGATGAGAGGGATATAAATAAATTTTGGTTTCATTGACAATTTGAATTTTTTTTGTTCAATAAAGAGAATGAAAATGGGAAAATGAAGTAATAATATGATGGAATAGTTAAATAATATTTTTTAATGAAGGATATTAATGGGTTATCATTTGTTTTGGTAAAACAAAAATTGGTTTGTTGATATCCATTGGGATAGTGTATGTGGAAGGGGTTTTTAGATCATAGTGAAAAGATTTAATTAAGTAATTGTGGTTGATTTGTGTTATGTGTTATGAGGTGCATGATAATCATTGTAGGAAGATTCCACCATCACATCAAGTACCCGTTTGGAGACAAGAGGACTTCACTGAGAATTATTCTCTAGATGTGGAGTAAGAAAACCTATTGAACCATGGTAATAGAGGATGGTAGATGTTCTATGAGAAATTTGTTCATTTTTATGAAAATGACGTAATGGGACTCAGAGTGAGTTGTACCAAATATGTTTGATTAAACTAGGGAGTTTGAGCTACCATACAATTTAAGTTTTTCTATAGAGGGTTGAACTGATGGAGAAGGGTTCTGAACAAAGTCCACAAAGATGATACCTGATCACATAGAGACTCCACCAGAGATGGTAGTCATGTTTGAAAAATATATGTATGAAGGTCAGAAAAAAGGTTGGGTGATGTTTTGATGATGACCCAACACGCTAATGGTATGCCATGGAAGGATTTTCAAGAAATCATTATGGAATACTTCTACTTGGGGACCATGATAGTGGAGAAGTCCATAGATTTAATCAGGATGACCCATGGGTGTATGTTAGTGATGGATTATTCAGGATGATTCAATGACATGAAACACTTCTCTCATTCATTGGTATGTGATTAGTCCCTATGAAGAGACGTTTTCAAGATGTATGTATAAATTAGATCAATTTCCATGTCAATATATTCTATTAGAAGATAGTTTCTAAGGTGGTGTATGAGGTCCTTATTTCAGAAGTGAAGATGAAAAAGGTATCAGGTTGTGAAAATTATATTCTAGTTGGGAGATCCAATGGTGTAGAATCTATTGATAGTAATAACTATTTTGAATGATTACACCAACGTGGTGGTGGATAGGGTGGTCAAAAATGTGAACCAACCTCACCAGGAAGTGACTGAGAAATCTATTATCAGTACAGCAGGTTGGGGCACATGTGTAGTTAGTTTCTTTGACCGTTAGTCTATTTCATATAAAGGGGGAGGTTGGGGAATTTTCAGATGTTCTGAATGAAACCTTGGAAAATGGGTGTTGATGGAGGATCGAGTATGATGTAGAGTTCATGATGGGAATTAGTGAAACTATACAAGGATGGTAGCTAGAGCCCTAATACTTCTAACAGTCAGGTTAAAGGATGTGGTACTCTAGGGTGATTGTATCTTTATCTGTAGGTTATTGTAGTTCCAGGATCATAGATTTGGGCCCAATGAAAGGGAACATTCCATATTCATACACTTTATCCTACTCCTTGATGTCACAATACTGGGAAATTGATAGTTAGTGGAATGATCCAGGTTTCTTCAATGTTTTCTAGTGGTTTATTTATTAATTCTTATATAAATTATTTTATATCTACATAGTTGTTCTTTGTGTTGGGCCTAACATTGGTATATGTGTGTGGGGTCTTGTCGATTAACACATCCTTAGGTGTGCAATCAGAAAATATAAGGCAATTTACAAGGTGTGTTGTTGAGGTCCTTTGGTACAGGTTCCTATGGGATTTGTATATGATCTAGAAGTGAGATTTTTTTTTGACTTTGAGCATGTATTTTCTAGTGTTTTTCCCGGACCATAATGATTGTTACCATCATAAGGGTGACATTGGTGTCTTTTGAGAGATTCACTTATATTTATCATGGGGAATGGGATATTTGGGTCGGTTGTGTAGGTCCAACATGTTATAATTTGGGTGAAATCACAACACGAAGCTCTTGTCTTATTATTGATGATGGGGGAGTAGATAATCAATTCTTTCATACTATGGAGCCACAATTTCAAAATTATTTTCTTGTGGACTTCTTAGGGATTCCACCTATGGGAGATATTGATTTCACGATACAGATGCTACTAGTAGCAGAACGAATATCAATTTTACCATATATAATTGCACCGAAATAACTCTAGGAGATTAAACTATTATCGGAGGAACTCTATATCAAGGGGTTTATTTATCCTATATGTCATTGTGGATATCTCAAATTTCATTTTCCAAGAAAATTGATTGATAACTGTGGTTATGTGTCAGTTATAGGAAGCGAAATTAGATTACAATAAATAATAGATACAATATTCCTCTACTCAATGATTTTTTTGAATAGCATCGTGGAGATAAAATTTTATCCATGATTTATTTGGTATCTGGGCACCATTAGCTGGGGGTGAGACTATCAAATTTACCACTGAGTAATTTCAAGAGTATATCTGGGTTGTATGACTTTTTTGTGACTTGGTTCTGGATGACCAATGTTCTAGCATTGTTTATGGACGTAATGAACCAAATATTTCATCCATACATAGATAAATTAGTAGTTTTATTTCTTGAAGAAATATTTGTGCACTCCATTAATCATGAATATTATGTGAAATATCTAGACATATATTTAAATACACTATGAGATAATATGATATACACCATGTTATTCAAAAGTAATTTCGGGATCTATAGGGTTCATGTATTAGGCCACGTCATCTCTGAGGAAGTCTTGTTGGTGGAACTAGAGAATGTAAATGTACTTGTGTCTTTGGAGCTTCCCAATAATGCCTCTCATGTCTAATACATTATAGGTTTGTATTGATATTACCAATGGTTAATCAGAGTCTTTTACCCTTTAGCAGTACCACTCCCAGGCCTAACCAATAATAAAACTCAATTTCAATTATTTGGTATATGTGAGGAGTCATACCAAGAGTAAAATATTCAGTTTACAACTACAACAATTATGATCTTACCTGAGCCTGGTAAAGAGCCTACCTCATTTTTTTTCATTAGGTGTGGTAATTGGGGAAGGGCTGATGCAAGATTATCATATTGTTGTCTATAGTTCATGTTAGTTTAGGTATCATGAATGGAATTATCCTACACATGATCATGAACTATTCATGATGGTATATGACATAAAATTTTTATGGAACTACTTGTTGGGATATATTAATATTGTATAGATCGATCATAATATCTATAATTATATTTTCTCCCAGTGTAACATGATGAATCACTAGAAAATATGGGTTCAATACATTCTGTATTTCAACATCGTGTTGGTTTATTAACTAGGAATGGGAAACAATGCTTCAGTTGATTTGTGTCACGACCCGCCCTCGGGGTCCGTGCCGTGACAACCCCAAGCCCGCCTTCCATAGGCCAGGGGCTGGCGACTAGCACTAAGACGTAAATCCCAGTAAAAAGGGAAGGCATTGCCTTTGTAAAGTAAACAAACACCACAGAGTAAGCAAGCCGAAAGTAAACACTAAACAAAAGAAGAGTACAACTGAAAGTGCGGAAAAGTAAATGGGCCAGTATACAAACCCAAACTGAAAGTAAAGTACAACTCGAAAGGGAAAACAACAACTGAAAAGTGAAAGCCGCTACACCGAGCTATCCACTGGAAATCCCACCTGAAGGGTGGGTACAGATAGCTCCACTGCTCCACGGGTCCCGCCGTCCACTCCGAGCACGTCCCGCCCAGTGGTCCACCTCCGGGTACCGTCCCGCTCTGCAAGCCTCAGCCAAGATCAATGATGTCCGTCGTCTGCAACCAACACAACGTAGTGCGGGCAAAGCCCGTGCAGGGGTGAGTATAAGCTACTCAGTAGGGACCCCGAGACCCCTGAAGGTCTCTCAAAATCCACAAAGGATAAACCACAAAGAAAGGTACAATCACGAAGTAACAACCGACACTACTTAGGTATATGCCCATACATATACCTAAGTCATCAATTCAAATACGCTCCAACCTCCGAGCCCAAGTATAACTCAGTCCACACAGGAAAGTAAACGTATTCCACACAGGAAATCAAAACGTAATCCACACAGGATAGAACAACACAATCCACACAGGAAAGTAACAGGATTCAGCTCACACATGATTTTCATTATCAAAAACGTAACTACTGAAGAGCCCCATCTCTGAAGTGTACAGTGTCCTGTCACAACTCTGAGATACTGTTCACTAACCTAAGACTGCTGAGGTACTCCTCCTGTCGAGTACCGCGGGTCTGCCGCCAACTACCGGGCGCTCCGTCCGCTGAGGATCTGCTGCCAAATACCGGGCGCTCACCCAAATAGCCTACAGAGGTACTCCTCCAGTCGAGTACCGCGGGTCTGCTGCCAACTACCAGGCGCTCCGTCCGCCGTGGGTCTGCCGCCAAATACCGGGCGCTCCATCCACTGGGCCAGTCGACTCACTCCAAGTCGAGTCGGTCGAGCAGTCTTCAGGTCTCAGCCGGCTGTACGGTCTCCGTACTCCGTACGCTCGTCTCCAGTATCGCGGGTCTGCCGCTACAACCAAGCGCACCACCTCTATCGAGTAAAATAGAAGATTCAGCTCACACAGGTATAATTCTTCGGATGATGATAAAGATGATCGCTGAACCATCTAAGTCGTCGGACCCACGAAGGATCGATATGTACTAACCCCCGCAGTGACCTACACAGGATCAGACCCACACAGGATCGGGCCCACGTAGGACCTGTAGCACTGATCCACGTAGGATCGCTGAGTGCAGTAGTTGTCGCAGTCCACTGAGGATCTCTGCACAGTCGTCGCCGCAGTCCACTGAGGATCTCTGCATGGTCGTCGTCGGAGTCCATGGAGGATCTCTGCACAATCGTCGCTGTCGGAGAAGCAGTCGCAGCCAGCACTAGGGTTCCCGCACACAGCAAGCTCGTTCGGAGGGTCCGCTCCACGAGCCGAGAGGCTGATACATCAACTGTCACAAAGTCCAGAGTTGATGTATCCAAAAATTCCGTATCGTCCACAGGAACTAAACGCAACAGACGGCGCGTCGATCGGACGCCCGGTCTGAGAGTTATTGGCATTTTCGTCCCCGGGGCCCGGTTGGTTTTTAAGGCAAAACCAACCCGACCGAACTCCACCTGCGTCCAAACCTTGGGCGGAGTATTCCAAAAGAACCATCACACTAAGAGGAACACAACAAAGCTGACGGCACGTCAATCGGACGTCCGTAGCTCAAGATATGAGCGTTTCCGCTCCGAAGGCCCTGTTGATTTCGTGAACGAACCAACCCGATCGAACTCTAAGTATTCCGAAACTTTGAGTGCAATATACCGAAACGACCGTCTCGATCCAAGGATCGCGTTGCCGCAGACGGTTCGTCAATCGGAGGTCCGTGGATCAAGTTATGGCCAAAATACCGAAACTGTCTCGAAAACGGGGGGTCCGGGTCCGGGTCCGGGCCGACCCGGCCCGACCCCCTGGGTCGGCCCGAACTGGGTCAGACCGACCCAGTCCGCTGGACCCGGCCCGGCCGGTGGCGGCGCGGCGGCGCGGCCCGGCCAGCGGCAGCGCGACCAGGGTGCCGCGCATGCGCCGCACGAGGGGGGTGAAACCCCCCCTTTTTCGGATCTAGTAAACACGCGTGACTCGCGGGTCCCGCCTTCTAACCGAAACGGCGGCCGGCACAGCCGGCCGCCTTCCCCTTCTCCGCCGCGGCCATAGCCGCGGCTCATCTGAACTCCGGCGGCCGGCGAGGCCGGCCGCCCCTGGCTGCTCCGCCGCGGCCGTAGGGCCGCGTCCCTTCTTGATCTCCGACGCCGGCGGCCCGGCTGCCGCCGGTCTTCCCATCTCGCCGTGGCCCGGAACCGGTCGCGGTGTTCGTCGTCCGGCGCGGTGCGACGGCACCGCGCCCCTCCGCCACGCCTTCGATTCCCCTTGACGCGGCGCGACGGCGTCGCGTTGTTGATGATTCCTCCACGGCGCGGCGCGACGGCGCCGCGCAATATAATCGTACGATAATCCGCGTGGTGCGACGACACCACGCCACCTTGTTTCCACCCGCAAGATAAATCAACAAGAACGATGGAGGGGGTTCGGCCGTGTTCATGCGGTCCGGCCCCCTCACTTTAAATGATAACACAACTTAAATATCCTCACGTTAATCATGCTAGAACCACGAACAAGAATAAATAATTAAACAAAAATCAACAACCCCTACCTTGAAAAATGACGTCGCATGTCGGCTATCGCAGAGAAAGGCGTCGCGGCTTCGGACGTAGATTCCGTGGACGTCGGGGTGCGTCCGAGGAGAAAATGACGTCTCTTCACTTGTCGCTATGACAAAGAAGGGAGGTACGTTGTCGTTGGTGATGATCACCACGGTCGGCGACTTCTCCCTTGTCGAGGAGAAAGATGAAGACGGAAGAATCCGGGACACCAAGTCTCGAAGGTCGTGGGATCGATGTTCTTTGTCAAAGAAGAACCGTTCTTCACGTTCTTCGTCGAAGACGAAGAAGATATTCAAGTCCCTCAACGATTCTCCCAATCCTCTCAAGTAACAAAGGAACTAACCCAAAAATAAATTAAGCTTACACTTAATTTATTAACACAACCCAACCTTTGAAATTCAAGAGTTTGAATTTCAAAAACTGAAAATTAAACTCACTTATTAATTATACATGAGTTGTATAATTAATTAAAAGTTAAGTTGAAAAGCCTTTAAGAAGGAGAGAGGGGAGTTAGGGAATTTGAAAAGGTGGGGCTCGGGTGGGCCCCTCCTCACCTTAATCCTCTCTTAGGTGGTTAAACCACCCAACTTCCAACAAATGATTATAACCACATTAAAGATATAAAATAAATATTGTATAAAAAATTTATTTTACTCTTCATTTCATCCAGAAAATTAAACATCTCCTCCTAGGCAAACGCAACTTCGGAAAAGGTCTCCTTAAGCAAATATCGGCGCTGCGAGTTCATCGGTGCCCTCAGATTTCAATTCCGAGCACCGGATCAAAAGTTAGGAAAACCCGCTCGTTCGTTCACTGAACGTACCCGAGCCAAACTTCGGAAATTGATTCCGGGCACACCGGGCCTCCGAATCAGGTGCCGTCAGAAACCGCGCTCTTGTAAAATTCCAAAGAAAATTAAGAAAAAATTTCCCTTGAATTTTACGGGTCTTTACATTACTCCCACCTCAGGGCTTTACGTCCCCGTAAAGATACATAAAAAACCAGGGAAACAAATGAGGGTACTGAGCACGCATCTGAGCCTCCCGCTCCCATGTGCTCTCCTGGAGATTCCCATGCTGCCATCTGATGCGCACAAGAGGAATCGATCACCCACGCATGACCCGCTCCTGTCGATCCTCTATCTCCACCGGGACCTCCGTAAAAGTCGCCCCATCGTCAACGTCAAGCTCCCCATTGTCAATGATGTGCATCGGGTCATGCACGTATCTCCTCAGCTGAGACACGTGGAAGACGTCGTGCACCCGGTGCAACTGAGGTGGTAGAGCCAGGCGATAAGCCACCTCACCAATCCTACTGAGGACCTGGAAGGGTCCGATGAAGCGCGGATATAACTTGCCGCCTCGGCCAAATCTCTGAATACCACGTCGAGGTGAGACCCGCAAGAAGACGTGGTCGCCATCCTCGAACTCTAGTGGCCTCCGCCTCCTGTCAGCGTATGACTTCTTCCGGCTCTGTGCTGTCCTCATCCTCTCCTGGATGACCTGGACCTTCTCTGTCGTGGCCTGGACCATCTCCGGTCCCACCAGAGCTGCAAGATTTCTTCTTTGCCGATAAGAGAAATCTGGTCTCATCCCCTGGATGAACCACATTCTTTGCCTAATACAGTCAATCCTAACATGGATGATACTAATCCATACCAAGGATGACGTCGTAAGGCCTCGACGCTACTACTAAGAGATTCAACCGTTACTCTCGCCTCCAAGGGTTGAGTCACACTGTCGGCATCAGTGTGTGGTAACTGGGTCTCCTCCAGTAGATGTCTCACAAGTGAGGGTCAAGTCAACAGCTAAAACTGGAACCTCTTAGTAACATCACGAAAGAGGACAGGAACAAAAATATCACAAAGGTATGCGTTTTTTATTATTGCAGCTCATAATACAAGACGCTACACAAAAGCAACAAGGAACCAGAAGTACAAAGGACGTATCAAATAGTTCTGCTCCTATCCATCGGCTCCCAGAGCTCCATGATCGAAGGCGTCAGATACCTGAAGCTGAGCTCTCGCATGTTCACCTACTCCCTGTGGTCGGGGTGGACCTCCTGGTGGTGGTGGTGGCAGAGCCTCAAAGCGTCGCCCACCACCGGCTGCTCGTCCAGCTCCTCTGCCTCGTCCGCCTCCTCCCTGTGGACCGCCACGGTCGAACCTCTGCCTCTGCCTGGGAGGTTCTTCACTTAAATGCTGATCATTAGCATGGCGGGTCAGATAGTCACGAGCCATGTGACCAATCCCGCCACAGGAGTAACACTACCCACTCTCGGCACGCCTGGCTCTGACTCCACCCCGGCTTCCCCGCACAACTGAGCCTGAGTCGTGCAGTCGGCCAATGGTAGGTCTGGTCTGCCTGGAACCTTGAGTCATCCGTCGGCTACCTGTTGCCGAAGACTCCGCTATCTGCCGCCCTGCGGTAGGTCTCGCTGTGGACTCGGCCAGGAAACTCTCGATCAGGAGGGCTCGCTCTAGCACTCCTGCCTGGGTCAGGATGCTGAGTGAGATCAGTGATGCCCTGATCTCGTGTCTCAATCCCTGCTCGAAGGTCCGGGCCCGGAAGAAGGGGTCCCGTACCATGTCTGTCGAGTACTGAGAAAGGTCGGTGAACCTCGCCGCGTACTAGGCGACCGTCAAGCTGCCCTGCCGCAGCTGAAGAAGCTCCTGGATGCGCACCGCACGGAGGGTGGCCGGGACGAACTCTGAGCGGAAGAGGCTCTTGAAGTCCGTCCAGATGAGGGTGGTCTCATCGTGTACCTGGAGCATCAGGCTCCACCATCGCCCTGCTGCTGCGTGCAGTAGGCTCGCCGCGAGGATCACCATGAGGTCTGCTGGTGTCCTCACTAGCCTGAAAACTCGGACGACCACCTTCAGCCAGTCCTCTGCTGCCTGGGGATTCGTCTCCCCGCGAAACCTGGGTGGTCGCTGGCGCTGAAACTCATGCAGTGCGCTGATGCGACGTGCATCGTCAGCGGCTGGTGCTGGAAGCATCGAGGGCTCGGCGGGTAGAACTACCGCCGGTGCCACTGCTGACAAAGGGCCCTGCACCGAGGCCTCGTCGCTCGGTGGGCTGTCATCACACTCGACTCTCGGAACCCTAGATGGCTGTCGTCGTGGGGCCATCCTGAAAAGGAAACAGGTGCGCCACGGTCAGAACAGTATACCTGGTGAGCTGATATAAGTAATCACAAAGAAAACTTTGAAACACAGACGCAATCAATGTTTTCGTGCATTAAGTCAAAAATCAGAAGTCAGGGTCCTGGTGTACGGATACGTCGGCCGTCGCACCAACACTGGACTCCCTGGATTGATAACCACACTCAATACACTAAACATTATTGCTTCACATAGAAAAGATCAGAGGTCGCGGTAGAACCGAACTCCTCTGATACCAATTTGTCACGACCCGCCCTCGGGGTCCGTGTCGTGACTACCCCAAGCCCGCCTTCCATAGGCCAGGGGCTGGCGACTAGCACCAAGGAATAAATCCCAGTAAAAAGGGAAGGCATTTCCTTTGTAAAGTAAACAAACACCACAGAGTAAGCAAGCGGAAAGTAAACACTAAACAAAAGAAGAGTACAACTGAGAGTGCGGAAAAGTAAATGGGCCAGTATACAAACCCAAACTGAAAGTAAAGTACAACTCGAAAGGGAAAAAAGAAACTGAAAAGTAAAAGCCGCTACACCGAGCTGTCCACTGGAAATCCCACCTGAAGGGTGGGTACAGATAGCTCCACTGCTCCACGGGTCCCGCCGTCCACTCCGAGCACGTCCCGCCCAGTGGTCCACCTCCGGGTACCGTCCCGATCTGCAAGCCTTAGCCAAGATCAACGCTGTCCGTCGTCTGCAACCAACACAACGTAGTGCGGGCAAAGCCCATGTAGGGGTGAGTATAATCTACTCTGTAGGGACCCCGAGGCCCCTGAAGGACTCTCAAAATCCACAAAGGATAAACCAAAAAGAAAGGTACAATCACAAAGTAACAACCGACACTGCTTAGGTATATGCCCATACATATACCTAAGTCATCAATTCAAATACGCTCCAACCTCCGATCCCAAGTATAACTCAGTCCACACAGGAAAGTAAACGTATTCCACACAGGAAAGCAAAACGTAATCCACACAGGATAGCACAACACAATCCACACAGGAAAGTAACAGGATTCAGCTCACACAAGATTTTCATTATCAAAAACGTAACTACTGAAGAGCCCCATCTCTGAAGTGTACAGTGTCCTGTCACGACTCTGAGATACTGCTCACTAACCTAAGACTGTTGAGGTACTCCTCCTGTCGAGTACTGCGGGTCTGCCGCTAACTACCGGGTGCTCCGTCCGCTGAGGATCTGCTGCCAAATACCGGGCGCTCACCCAAATAGCCTACAGAGGTACTCCTCCAGTCGAGTATCGTGGGTCTGCTGCCAACTACCAGGCTGTCCGTCCGCCGTGGGTCTGCCGCCAAATACCGGGCGCTCCATCCACTGGGCTAGTCGACTCACTCCAAGTCGAGTCGGTCGAGCAGTCTTCAGGTCTCAGCCGGCTACACGGTCTCCGTACTCCGTACGCTCGTCTCCAGTATCGCGGGTCTGCCGCTACAACCAAGCGCACCACCTCTATCGAGTAAAATAGAAGATTCATCTCACACAGGTATAATTCTTCGGATGATGATAAAGATGATCACTGAACCATCTAAGTCGTCGGACCCACGAAGGATCGATATGTACTAACCCCTGCAGTGACCTACACAGGATCAGACCCACACAGGATCGGGCCCACGCAGGACCTGTAGCACTGATCCACATAGGATCGCTGAGTGCAGTAGTTGTCGCAGTCCACTGAGGATCTCTGCACAGTCGTCGCCGCAGTCCACTGAGGATCTCTGCATGGTCGTCGTCGGAGTCCACGGAGGATCTCTGCACAATCGTCGCTGTCGGAGAAGCAGTCACAACCAGCACTAGGGTTCCCGCACACAGCAAGCTCGTTCGGAGGGTCCGCTCCACGAGCCGAGAGGCTGATACATAAACTGTCACAAAGTCCAGAGTTGATGTATCCAAAAATTCCGTATCGTTAACAGGAACTCAACGCAACAGATGACGCGTCGATCGGACGCCCGGTCTGAGAGTTATTGGCATTTTCGTCCCCGGGGCCCGGTTGGTTTTTAAGGCAAAACCAACCCGACCGAACTCCACCTGCGTCCAAACCTCGGGAGGAGTATGCCAAAAGAACCGTCACACTAAGATGAACACAACAAAGCTGACGGCACGTCAATCAGACGTCCGTAGCTCAAGATATGAGCGTTTCCGCTACGAAGGCCCGGTTGATTTCGTGAACGAACCAACCCGACCGAACTCTAAGTATTAAGAAACATTGAGTGCGATATACCGAAACGACCGTATCGATCCAAGGATCGCGTTGCCGCAGACGGTTCGTCAATCGGAGGTCCGTGGCTCAAGTTATGGCCAAAAGATCGAAACTGTCTCGAAAACAGGGGGTCCGGGTCCGGGTCCGGGCCGACCCGGCCCGACCCCCCCTGGGTCGGCCTGAACCGGGTCGGACCGACCCAGTCCGATGGACCCGGCCCGGCCGGTGGCGGCGCGGCGGCGCGGCGCGGCCAGCGACGGCGCGCCCAGGGTGCCGCGCATGCGCCGCACGAGGGGGGGTGAAACTCCCCCCCTTTTTCGGATCTCGGCCGGCTTTTTCCGGCCGTTTTTAATAAACACGCGGGACCCGCGGGTCCCGCCTTCTAACCGAACCGGCTGCCGGCACAGCCGGCCGCCTTCCCCTTCTCCGCCGCGGCCATAGCCGCGGCTCATCTGAACTTCGGCGGCCGGTGAGGCCAGCTGCCCCTAGCTGCTCCGCCGCGGCCGTAGGGCCGCGGCCCTTATTGATCTCCGGCGCCGGCGGCCCGGCTGCCGCCGGTCTTCCCGTCTCACCGCAGCCCGGCTACCGCCGGTCTTCCCGTCTCGCCACGGCCCGGAACCGGTCGCGGTGTTCGTCGTCCGGCGCGGTGCGACGGCACCGCACCCCTCCGCCGCGCCTTCGATTCCCCTTGACGCGGCGCGACGGCGTCGTGTTCTTGATGATTCTTCCATGGCGCGGCGCGATGGCGCTGCACAATATAATCGTACGATAATCCGCGTGGTGCGACGGCACCACGCCACCTTGTTTCCACCCGCAAGATAAATCAACAAGAACGATGGAGGGGGTTCGTCCGTGTTCATGCGGTCTGGCCCCCTCACGTTAAATGATAACACAACTTAAATATCCTCACGTTCATCATGCTAGAACCACGAACAAGAATAAATAATTAAACAAAAATCAACAACCCCTACCTTGAAAAATGACGTCGCACGTCGGTTATCGTGGAGAAAGGCGTCGCGGCTTCGGACGTAGATTCCATGGACGTTGGGGTGCGTCCGAGGAGAAAACGACGTCTCTTCACTTGTCGCTATGACAAAGAAGGGAGGTATGTTGTCGTTGGTGATGATCACCACGGTTGGCGACTTCTCGCTTGTCGAGGAGAAAGATGAAGACGGAAGAATCCGGGACGCCGAGTCTCGAAGGTCGTGGGATCGATGTTCTTTGTCGGAGAAGAACTGTTCTTCACGTTCTTCGTCGAAGACGAAGAAGATCTTCAAGTCCCTCAACGATTCTCCCAATCCTCTCAAGTAACAAAGGAACTAACCCAAAAATAAATTAAGCTTACACTTAATTTATTAACACAACCCAACCTTTGAAATTCAAGAGTTTGAATTTCAAAAACTCAAAATTAAACTCACTTATTAATTATACATGAGTTGTATAATTAATTAAAAGTTAAGTTGACAAGCCTTTAAGAGGGAGAGAGGGGAGTTAGGGAATTTGAAAAGGTGGGGCTCGGGTGGGCCCCTCCTCACCTTAATCCTCTCTTAGGTGGTTAAACCACCCAACTTCCAACAAAAGATTATAACCACATTAAAGATATAAAATAAATATTGTATAACAAATTTATTTTACTCTTCATTTCATCCAGAAAATTAAACATCTCCTCCTAGGAAAACACAACTTCGGAAAAGGTCTCCTTAAGCGAATATCGGCACTGCGAGTTCATCGGTGCCCTCAGATTTCAATTCCGAGCACCGGATCAAAAGTTAGGAAAACCCGCTCGTTCGTTCACTGAACGTACCCGAGCCAAACTTCGGAAATTGATTTTGGGCACACCGGGCCTCGGAATCAAGTGCCGTTAGAAACCGCGCTCTTGTAAAATTCCAAAGAAAATTAAGAAAAAATTTCCCTTGAATTTTACGGGTCTTTACAATTTGAGTCAGAAGTCTAAAAATCTATTGATTCATGAATACATCATTGAGTGAAAAATTATGGTGTAGTTTACATAGATGAATATGGTGGTTTAGAATGACAATGGGCATATTAGAATTACATCCTTATGTGTCATGTCCATGCTTTTGAGTTGGATTGTGGAAAGTAAGTGTGATGATAAGTAATATTTGTGTTCAAGGATATTTTTTAATGGCAGTGAGTCACCTTCTTGTTGGAACATTAGTGATGATGGGATCAATTATTTTTTGTTGTGTCACTATGCCACGTTCTTTTATGGAAGACTTTATGTGAAAGATTCATGTATTGAATTCAGGATTTTATCCATGTATGCACAAAATGTTTCGTGATCTTCGTAGGTAGTATTGGAAGCTGGGGATGAAGAAAGATGTTATAGGTTTCGCAGTGTGATCCCTTGCTTGTCGGTACGTGAAAGAAAATAATCTGCTTCAAAGTGGTTTTTTAATGCCATTTTTCATTTCAGAAATGAAGTGGAACAATGTGATGTGGGATTTCATGGTGGGTCTCTTGGGGAAACCACAAAACAATGAAGCAATCTAGGTATATATCGATCAGTTGACAGATGTTCTTTAATTCGTTCCAATTCTAGAGACATTCACCATGGATATGTTAACTGAGTTATATGTTCGAGATGTAATGCAGTTTAATGGGGTCTTATGAACTATAATTTTGTATCATGATCCATGTTTCACATATTTAGTCTTCCATTGATTATAGAAGTCACTTGGAAAAATGATTTTTTTGTGTATGATGATAGACGTGTAAAAGGAAGGGCATTCAGAGTATAGTATTCAGGTACAAGAGGATATGTTGAGGGAATTTTCCGTATATTTTGGTGGATCATGGAAAATCACTTGTATCTTTTTTATTTTCCATATAAAAATAGTTATAAGAATACAATTATTATTTCACACTCTGAGGCACTCTATGGTGAGCTTTGTAGTTCTTTGTTATGTTGGATGGAGGATGGGAAAGCCAAGTTGATGGAACTGAGTCCCAAGGAAGAGAATTTTCAGTATATCAAATTGATTCAAAATCATATGGATACAACATAGAGGATGAATAAGTAACATGATAATGATATTTGTCAACCTCTTGATTTTATGTTGGGTTATAGTTTTTTTTGGGTGTCTCCAAGGATTGGTAACCATTGGATTCAGAAATAAGTTAATTTGGCCCCTAGGTGGGTGGGGATGCTTATGTTTGTGTATAGGATTAGACCAGTGGTGTACCAATTGGCTCATCCATAGTGGTATAGTGGTATGAATTATGTTTTTCATTTTTCACAGCTTTGTTAGTATCACTACAACTTGTCTCATGTGATGTATTTTTATGATGTTGTGTTTGATGACCATGTGTCTATTGGGGAGAATATGGTTTGTATTGTGGAGCATAATGAAAAAGTATTTTGGGGAAATTTTGTGCCATTGGATTAAGTCTTTTGAACTCAAGGTAATGTTTCATATGAAACATGGGATAAGTATATAGGTATGGGGGCCTACTGGCCCATTCATTTTACCTTCGGAGATTAGTGAATCATTGGAAGAGTTGCTGAAAAAAGATATATTATAAGGTGGGTAGGTTAAATGATCTGGAAATTTATAGAGGTAGGTTATTCTTTAAATTTTGTTTTCAATTAATTTAATATGGATAGATATATTTTTATCAAATGTATAAGGAAGTTGATGGGTGTTATGTGGGAACATGATACGAAAGAAAGGGAAGTCATATCATCTGGTGTAAGATACATGGTTTGTGCACTATTATTGTAAACCGTGCAATGGGAGAACCAAATCATGTGGCCTTGGACATAGGTATTTCACATGGTGGGAACATAGTTTTTCAAACTAGACATTATCCTTTGGTAACGATATGACACAGACCCCTCTTGGAATGACGAGTGCACATGGTGAGTTCCCTTTTGTACCAATCCTGTGGACATAATGTGAACCTCATTAAAATGCGGCTTTTATCCATTTTTATCCTTTGAGACTATGTGGTTTCTACCTGATTTCTTCTCCAATTTCTTGTCTAGCAGCCAAAGTGACGAACCATGGCTCCAGAATAATCGTAAGGGTCACTCTACTTCCTTTGTAGCCTTTATTTAGTTTAGTTGGGTGTGGATTGAAGCTCCGTGGGATTCAAACTCTTCTTTTACTTCTTTTTTTTCTTATTAGTGAGCGTAGTTTAATTATTTTTCTACTAAATCAAGAAAACCCTCTTTTTCTAGTAGATCATAGGTTTGGGCTTTGATGTGTTCTTGAATATGTATCTATGGCTAAGGATAAGAAAGTGTTCATGTATGGATTTGAGTTAGGTTGTATGAAATTTATATCTCATAGTCTTGATGAATATTTAGGCATGTGTGTTTGTGTTAATGATTATCAATTATTGTAAATTTTATTCAAGTATTATTAATTGAAAAAACAGATGGTTGACAGTTGAATTGAATCTCTTATAATCATTGTGGTATTTTTTTTTGAAGTTGATTGTCCAGATTAAGGCCACCAATGGGGTATGCCAACATTCTTGAACCTGGAAAAGTCTAACGTTGAGTATTTTTTTAAATAGATACAAAAATAAATATGTTAACATGAGAGTTTAAACTATATAGAGTCACTAATGGTAGTTTTTTTAGTTGTTGGATGTGGCATAATGGGGTGTTTGGAAGGAATGTGAAAAAGGGTTAATTAGAATAATGATAACATGTTAAATTACTAATGTGTTGTGAATGAATTCCATTAATGGGATAACACAAGTGAATTAAAAATTCATGTGAAATGGGTTGATATATAGAATTCTTTTAGTATGAATTTTTTTATGGTATGAAATGAGAAATTGGGTAAATGGGATATGCAATGTAATTTGTAAATGTCATACTATGTTAAGGTACAATGATGGTTTATGTGTTAAATTAAATGTGAATTGTGAATGTTTTTTGTATCTATTATGTATGGTTATGAAATTATATATGTGTTAAATATATAAATAATCATGTCAACATGGATTGGTGGTGTCCAAGATAATGGACTACGGCCCCTCCAACGAGGCGGGATGTATTGAGTCTCTAAACCCCAAATCTAGAATGCACATGTTAAGGAGTTAGGCTGCACTCTAGGCCCCTAATGTTTCTAATTTGAGGGAACCTCTAGGAATGAGGCTCCAAGGTAGGTGTGATATAAATGTTATGAATATTTTCTCTAGTTATATAATGAAGGTGAATTATACCCCTTATTCATAGTAATTGGTTGTCATAGGCTATTGTGTATTAAATGAATTTCCTAATCCATGTAAGGCATAATGAATGGTTTATGTTAATATTTTTAGTCAATGGAACTTAGTTTACTTATATTAAGATGTAGTATATTTTATTCATAAATAGAATATCTATTTAGACTGCATAATTTTTTGACATCATTAGTGGTGGCCTACTGAGTTATACATAAACCCTACTTGGACCGACATTATGTACCCAAACAGACATCATTTCTTCAGTTCTAAACAAGGGAAAAAGACATATTCTAGAGTGTTGAGTTGGGGTGGAATATGCATGGGTGATGTATTGAGATATGTATTTTTCACGATTATTGGGGATTCATAAGTTGTATTTATTTTGGGGTTTCATTAAAATTATCACTATCTTAGAATATCATAGAATATTTACTTTGGTTGTGGTCTTGCACCTTGATTTGGAATCTGGTGGTAATAAATGTTCATTTTTATTGATTTTTGAGTCCTTTATATCCTATTTACCTTATGTGGATTACACTAACAATGAGGTAATAGTCTCCCCATGTGATTTTTAGACCCCCCACGGCTAGTCATTAACATCTGGTATATGAGGAGGAATGCCTAAGGTCATGTAGTGACCTAACTATGGACACCGATTTAGTGGCTTTGTGGTTAGGGATGTGAAATGTTATCGAAAGGGTTTCATATAAGGATTTCAAGTGCCTATGTCCATAATCCATGGGTGAACCCTATTTTGGAATGGTTTGGAAACCAGATGAAGTACCATGGTCACTTGGTGGAGCCTTTTAAAGAGTGTACATCACCATATATGTGGTGATGACTTGGGTGAAGTGGATTTGAATGGTTATTCACATTAAATGATTCAAATACCCATCACTTCCATTAATTCCACAAAACATTTAGTCAAACTAAAATAATTGGTTTCTTGCTGGACATGGGCATTGAATTTGAACGCGTTGGTGCTAATCCTAATTCTTTATCATGATCCATTTTCACCCATACACACATCAATGAAATAAGTGTAAATATAGATAATTTAGGTGTCCTTATATAGTAAATTTTAATTTGAAACACTGAAAATGATGTTACAACCTCACTGTTCCCAAATTATTATAGAATGGTATATGAAACAATTGTTAGTAGGGATGTAGGCATTGAGATACATAGTTATATAAAGAAAAAGGAGTGTATGATCATTATATATTTGTTATTAGGAAGCCTTCACATGTCAGTCATGATATGAGGTGGGTTCCTTGATAGATCTGTCCCACGATTGAAAATTTTATTATTTTATTATAATGTAGAAGAATTATTTATTTTTAAAAATTTCATCCCAATAAATGAACCACCACCCCCTCTAATAATTTAATATAATAAAAATGAACATAATAATATTATAAGATAAATTTGATTTGTGTGTGAGATTTTGTTTCCATAGCCACTTAGGTGGATGGAGTGGTCAGATTCTCATAAGATGTGTAAACTGATTGGTGTATAGTTCCCTAAATGGGACATAATCAGTCACTATAAATATATGGTGATCATATATATAAATTAAAATTTTAACATTGAGGATTCCTATCATTGACTATATCTTGTATCCCCCAATACACACTCTAAAACATCCATAATTGTCAATGGCCGATTCCATTTTGGTAATGGGAAATACAAAAAGTCCCCAAGACAATTTTTTAAGAAACAAGTCATGTATGGATTGGTGCATATAGGATTTGTGGAAAAAATAATTATGGTGGCCTAGTCAGCTACTTTTGGGAACGAAAAAATGAACAGAATGACCATTGAACCATGATCCTACCATGAGTGACCTTAGCATATAGATATAAGATTAAATTCATACATGTTGAAATTTGACATAGATATAGGTGGGTCATATCTTGTTCTATTATTCTTCGACACTGGTCTTCTGATTTATTCACAATAAAATTGTACTTCTTTGGGTGACTATTTATTCTTATCATGTATACATCTTTAAATTATTATTCATAATTTGATGTTGTTTCCCAAATAACATAAAAAGATTCTTATATTCAATGAGGACATGAAAAATAATATATACAACATCATTTAATCAAAATACAGTTTATTTGAGTGAACCATTAAAAAACTATATCACCATACCACATACCTATTAAAAATTATGAGGTACTAAAAGTTAAAAATATCATTTTGTTGAATGTAAATTTATAAATATTTAGTTTGAATTTGTACATTAGTCTACATGTTCCAATGATATAATCCATGGGTTTTACATTATAAAGGGTTCCACAAATCCACCATATATTTATTGGAATTTGAAGGCCTCTATGGGTAATTATTATTATGATATAGAGCCTTAATTTTGTATTCATGGTTTAATCATCCACCGGGAAACCATTGATATAATTCAAGGAAATAAAAACACCTTGGATGTATTCCTGATAAGTTGGTCAATATCAAATTGATGCATATATGTTGGTTTCAATAATCATTCATTATATTTAAATGTCTAATCAAATAAAATCAATATACAAGGATATCAGGATATCACTGATGCATGTGTACTAGATTTCACATCTTATCTCTAATATAACGACCTTATAGAGTCACCAGTTCAAAATATTACACCTATAACATGGTGAGGATTACGTAATCCTGTGATACATCTATATTATTTTTAAAAAATAAATTACTGTATCCATGAATAATTAATATCATCCTTAGTAGGATTATTGGGGATATGATAGGCGGAAGCCACTTTTGTCGCAAACACTTTTGAAAGAAGTAATAATTGTTACAGGTAAAGAGAATCATCTATGAATATATATCTGTTTGAAAAATATATGAGCATCTTCTTTTCCCGGAATGATGAAGGGTCTACCCCATAATATCCCACAGTGATCCCCAGGACATTAAATAGTGGAACCCTAGGTATATAATTTCATAAATTAGAATGAATCTTTTTTTAGAAAAATATCAAGTAGGACCTAGTATTTTAGATGATAAATTATAGATAAGTTGCTATTTTCCTTGTTGGGTACATGTTTCCGGTCTATAAGTCAAATATTGAGATATGTTCATACACATTTGTTTTGGAATATAGTTAGAAAGAGTAAAGGCCTACTTTTCTATTCATTATACTGTTTTCCAAAATTCATCAATTAAAACACCATATATATAATGGGAGGTCACTATGTCACATATCCATGTCATTCCTTATGTTTTGGGGATGAGTCACCATTATTTTGAAATCATATAAGTTCAACAACGATGTTATAATTCCTATGTGCAGATTTATGAAACTGATACGTCAAATAATAGGTATCCTTCATGTAACACCCCTATATTTATTTAAACGACATTTAGATTTTTTTTATTTTAATGTAATATAATATTTGGGATTAGTTTCAGTAGTATCTATATTATGTTATACTTTTTTGGAATTAATTTTAGTGGTTTATTTTTTTATAATGGTCATGGTAAACTATAACAATTCCATAGGAAACATTGATAGAGCTTTTGGGAGTCATTAAGCGGGTTAATGGTTGGTGCATGAATTGTAAAAACATTGTTGGTGCCAAGTGAATTTTTTTGAGGAGATTGTTGAAAACATGATAAGTGGAACATGAGTTTTAATAAAGTGTGATCCAATAGTGGAATGTGTAGTTTGGGATACAATATCATGCTAATTATTTACACATGTTTTTCTAAAACATGCATCTAAACAAAGATATGTTCATTTAATGATCAATAAATTATATTTTATTTCCATTTACCACAAAAAAAACCTTTTTACACACATATTTTCTCCATAACACGGACTCCCGACCTTTGATATGCCTAAATGCATATTTCTTTTGATTTTTTAGGTTGTTTTGATGAATCAAGGAGTGTTAGATCTCCTAAATCAACAATCATAACATGTTAATATTTTTAATCTCATGATTTAGTCATATAATCTATCATAAAAAATTTAATATAATATTTTATTGATCGATTTATGTTCTATGATTTTTATTTTGTTCAGATGTTATTTGGATCTATTTAAGGGAATTATTTGAAGTCATGATATAACAATTTCAAGTATTATTATAAATATTATTTATCTATTGTGAGGTTGGTGGATTATAAGCCACCATAAAAATTATAGAACAAGAATTATTTTTTTTTATAAATTACTCTCACATTCTATGATGAAAAAAATACTTCGATTTAGTATAATTGTTTTTGGTTTTTATTATTTTTAAAAAATTAGTTTTCAAAATTTCATGAATGAAAATGGGTTTCTAAAGAAAAATTATTTGTGGAGAGCTTAAAATGTTTGTTTCGAATGAGTTTATGAAATTAAATTGTTTCATAATTCAGGTTTGGTATTCATGAAAGTTACAATGTGGCATAAGGTATATTCCATCAAGTGATGACTTGGTGATGTGAGAAGTCACTCCTCATGAGTACTAAGACTCTCATTTGAAAAGCATTAGTGTGCGAGTCATAGAATATTGATTCCAAATGGATATGGTTTAGAAAATTATTTTCAATATTTTTTATATAATTGTATAAAACCATATCTAGTAATATATATATATATATATATATTATTGTGAGATTACTTGTTTTTTGTCCCTCTGGCATGTTACATAATGTCTTTGGGAACTACAAACTATGGTTTATACTCACCCCTTTCTTGGAAACATTATAGAATTTGTAGATATTGTGTATAACGATAATGGTAAAGGAAATGTGTCCTAATATTCTATTTATTCATCATGATGTAGTGGATTTAACACCATAGTATTTTATATGAAATTAATATTTGATGGGATAGACAACATTAAACATCAAGATTAATAGAAATATAAAATATTATTATTTTATAACCATTATAACATATTTTTTGAACTGGTGGGTATTAGTATAATTAACAAATTTTTTAAATAAAAATAAAAATAATAATCAATAATAATTTTAAATGAATTACTAGGAAGTGAGCACTCAATATTTTGTAGAGTCCTTTTATTTTTAAAAAATATATTCTCCTCAAAATTTGTTTTTATTCAAAGAATATTATTATCAGTTATTTGGAAATTTTGAAATTTAATTTGATAAAAAAATACAATTTTTTAAATAATCCTTAAAGTATTATCTTACGCTTAATTTTTGGGATTTTTCTAGAAATAGATACTTTTAGGGAATAGTGAAAAATTTTACTTTTATAGAAAATTATATTTTTCATTCAAATTTTATAATGTTACATTTAATTTTAAAAGTTATAAGTAGTAAAATTACATATATTATATTATTAATAATATAATTTCTTTCATTTTAACTGATTTTATGGTTGAATTTGGTATGAAACCCTCTAAATACATAAAAGGCATTTTTCTGTAAAAATGGGTTTTCATTACGTTTTGCAATTTTATCTTAATTTAATTTCTACAACTTCTAGACATTTAATCATAAAATTAATATTATTATTTTGTATTAGGTTATCTTAATTTGGTAAATATCTATATTTTACTTTTGTTCAACATGAATAATTACCATATTAAAGTATTATTACCATAGTTAAGGTGAAATTAGTTATTTAGGATGAAAACTGATTTGATAAAACGACAAATTCATTAAAAAACATTACTCTATTACATTTGATAATTAATTTAAATCTATTATATTTAAAATATTAGAAATATTAGAATTTTCAATTCAACTATTATATTCACCTTTATAATATTTATATAAATGATTAAGTCAAATATATATATTTGATTCTTTTATTATTAGTAATTTTTTTATAGGGATGAAAACTTCTTATGTTAAATTATAAATGTTTATTTGGAATATTTTTTTTGTTTTAATCATGATAATTTATATTAAAATTTTATTGATGAATTAATAACCATAAATTCTTATTAAATGCTAAAATAGTTCTAGTGTATATAGTAGAAAAATGAAAATAATTATTACAAAAACAGTAATTCTTTTATTGATTTATTTTTAAATTTTATTAAAAACATACATATTAAATGTTATTTATTTTTTTAAATTTTTTTCATTCTAATATCATATATAAAATATTGTTTTCAATGTTAAATTCATACAATATTTCTTAAAATGAAATTAATTATATTTTTTATAAAATAATGTTTAATTAAATGATTTAAAAATCATAAAATTATATCAAAATATAAATTATGATAATAAATGGTGAAAGATTTTATACCTAGATACTTATGATCCAATATTAAAATTATATTTAAAATTTATACAATTAAATATTAGAAAATCCATTACCGTTGTAACAGTTAAAATTTGTTAACTAATGTGTTAAACTAAAAGATAACATTTAAAATTATAATTTAACATATAAATATTTTATTGGTTGATTTTATTAATAAATATTAATCATTACCAATTAATACAAGTCATTTTGGTATTGTTATACATGAGTTAGACACATATTATATTTTTATAGCTAATATATTACAAAAAATGGAATTTTTTATATTTTAAAATGAAAAATGTTTTATGAAAAGATTTAAAATACATAAAAAATACAATATCTATAAAGGATAATGTGATGAGGTTTTACATATTAGTAATTTCTAGTTAATGAGACAATATTCCATTTATGTTAACATTCATAACCCTTATTGATTAAAAATCATTGATATTTAGGTAATTCTAATATTGGTTAATGAGGTTGAAATAGGAGATAAGGGTAAAAAATAAGTAGGACATTTTATAATTTTAAATTTTAAGATTACATATACTCATTATCTTGTTATATTTAATTTATATTAATTTGTAAACATTTTTCCGTTAAAATTAATTTTTGAAATTCAATACTTTAAGTAATTTCAAAGAGTTCCCTTCCCTCACATATAAAAGGGAACCTCCTCATCTTCAATAATAAAAATGTTTGAGAATTATATATCGTCCAACAAAATCTGTAATATAATTATATTTATCATAAACACATATTATATATTCAATTATTTAAAAATATAATTGTTTCTATGGTTATTGTGTATGAAAAAAATTCCACGAATAGGTATTACTCTTAATCAATAATTTTTTATTTTTATTTTTATTATACATACTATTAATGTATGGTAACATTTATAAAATAATCAATTAAGTAAGTTAAATATATTAAATTTTTATTATAAGTACGTCACTACTGTTATCGACCTTTTTCCCATTCATTTGAAAATGATAACATCGCTTGGGAATACTTGTGGACTTACCACCACAATGAAGAAATGTGATTTATTTTTCACTTATAATTTACATAGATTATAATATGGATAAATATTAAAAATATATATGTTATATATGTTATATATTTATGATACTATAATGTTCATTTATTATTTAGATTTATTTCATTCTATCCATAGAAAAATGGTGACATCACATGGGTGTATGAATGGACTGCCATCTCCATGACATCATATAATTCGTTTTTCATCACTAAATTATACGAATTGTTATAAATATATATATAATGATTAATTATGAATATAAGGGCATGATTAAAATGATATATATTATGGAACCTTGATCAATGTATAAAAAATAGAGGCTTTTGAACCAAATCATGCATGAGAAATGAAGTTGTTATCTATCAAATCTAGAAAACAATGGTCAATAAATGAGTGAAAACATGTTAAAAGTGTATAATATATTGTATTATTAATGTGAGTATGTTTTTAGAATAAATTTATTATACATTTTTTCTAATGTGCACTATGCTTAAAGAGACTTGAGGTAGTGGATTTATATCTCAGTCAAATTTTATATATAATTATTTGTGCAAGACATAATATCGATGAAATTATAATATCCTTATCAAAAATATACCTTTAATTTTAACTTTCATATATTTATTTATCTTGAATATGTGTTTTTTTGTTTCACTCAATTTAAGTACGCAATTGGTTTTTTGAAAACTCTCTATATTTTATTCCTCGGTCAGAAATTATTTTATTACATATCCCTGTTTTCCTAGAAATTTATTGAAAATGGTTTTTATTATTTTCTAATTATTCCTAAATTGACCATACACCCCTGTTTTAAATTATATAATTATGTTTCAAATTATTCTTTCTAGAATTTTCTAAATAAATTATTTTAATGTTTTATAGAAAAAATGAAAGAAATCATTATTTTCAGATACACAATATGAATAAAATATCTCATCCTCGTGAATATAAATATTAATGAATCATTATTTAAAATATTCAATTAATTACTTTAAATAAAATATTTTCTTAGTATTTTTGAAATATATTATATTTTATATATGCTAACTCAAAATGAAAGGTATTATATAATTTATAAATATATCTAGGATTTTTATGGAAATGTTCATCTAAAATTGTATACAATGATGTTAATTATGACTTAATAGGGGTGTGATACAATGATATTATTATTATTGTTTCACTTTATAGTTTTTTATTTTGTTAAAGTGATGTTTAAAAAAAATTCATTTATTATAATATAAAGAATTTATGATTTTTTTTTGAAAAATCAATTTTTATGGTTAAAGATATGATGATAAGATGAATGTTTTTTGATCTTTCTGAACACATATTTATGGTTATCATTGTGTGGTGGGAAGGACCAAAAAATTAAATCCTTATAAAAATTTACTAAATAATTATATCTCATGATATAATTATTATATGATATTTCATTTTATAAAACCACTATAACAAATAGGCGATGATACCAGATCAACTTTGGGATATATGTGATCATTCTCGATCCACTGTGGAAAAAGGATGGTGATGTATGATTCATTATTATATAGAATGCTATTTTTTGATTCCTAATATTGTATGACATAAATTTTGAAATTGTTAAACATAACATATGATATGGTTTCTATACCTATGATGGATCAATACATTTATGAAAATAACTTATGGTTATTGATTTGATTTATCTTCATATTTGACTGTAATGATTCATTTATTTTTTAATGATAATGTTTTATTCTATAAATCATGATATTGATCAATGATATATTGGGTGTGAACATTCTATATTATAATAATGAACTCCTAAATTTATTCTTTATTATGATCATTGGTTGATATGTCCCCAGTTTAACATTAATGGGCATATAATCTCATCAGTTCAAATGTTTATATTTCTAAATTTATAAAGAAAGGATACAATTAGGATATTTCAATATGGTTATAATGTGACAATAAATTGTTAGATATGTTGGAGGACTAACCAAACTAATATTTTAAAATATAGATTAACCAAAGGCACTAAAAATCTATGGTTATGGCATGGATTATAATATTAATTAATAAATATTCATCTAAAATGATGTAATCAGTATCTATGAAAAACATGGGTCAAAATAGATAGTATCAAAGATGGGTTTTATTAATGTTTAGATATTTTTATTATAATAAATTATTGAAATACATGGGGATAATCCTAATAATAGGATAACATAATAATGTTTTGATAAGATATAAATAATGTTGTTTTCAATGCAATACATATCTATCTGAATACTATAAGTGGGTGTATATTTTCATAGGAGAATATAGAGATAATAACCCCTGAATGATTTGGTTGATTATATATCGGCTATTATTCTAGTGCATGGTGATTATGGATTTACTCTTCACCTAGTTAGAATGTTCCAGGAGATATACAACAGTTATCATTTTCTATCTATATATATATTTATGAAAGATTTGATTATATGATAGAAAATGATGACATAGGTTAATATAATGGTTCCATAGATTAAAAGGAATGTTTAATGACATATACAGCCTATAAATTATTTTTTATAAGTATCTAGTTTCCAACTCTAAAAATTACCACTCACGCAATATTTTTTAGTCAATGGGTATATCTAGGAGGATCTATGTAAAAACTAAATGAGATGGATAATGTAATTATTTTCCTCTATAGAAAAAAAATGAAAAAATAGTTCGAATAACAAACAATGTGATAGAGCCAAATCCAAAATCACAATATCTTATTAAAATCCAATTTTTTGGTGATTTTCCATACACACTTTTTAATTGATTTATGGAGTTTCATGAAGTCCCTGATATAGAAAATATTCATCTTAATACATGTTGAAAATGTGGGAAGAAACATTAAATGGAATGTATGAAATAAATGTTTGGATATTTTCAGTAATGAAGTGATTGAAATTGAGGAACTTATTGATAAGGGAAAAAAGAGTTTGGTGGAGGGATATAAAGTTTAACCAAAGTTACTATTTACTATTCAATGTATTATATTTGGATAATATTATCCTGATCATAGTCAATTTCCTAATATAAGAGTTAACCCTTACACAAAGTAAGATCCTATTATATTCTTACTATTAATGTGAATGAATTGATATTTTAAAAGGAATAATGTTGTAGAATTTTTATATTTATGATCTTATGGATATCAGAATCATGAAAAATATAAGTATTTTTCAATGGTAGTTTCTATTAAAATATTTGAAAAAATATATTGAATAGTATCAATATCCACAAAATTTTATTTAGTGTTATGGTGATAATTTTTAATTGGGATAAAAATATGAATGAAATTGATGATGTAAATGCGATCTTAATTTTTAATGTGAAATTGGTTATTGATTTGATGAAAATGTAATTTAGGGAAGATTTAATGAATTTTATTTCTTTTTTGGATATTTAAAATACATTCAATATGATGGGATTTTTTTTTGAAAATGGATTTGGTTAAATTTTGAATCATATATGTTTTTATGTGAGGTTAACTTATGATTTATGAATACCATAAATGATTTATAAGATTAAGGATTATCTAAAGATTAAATGTAAATAATCATATTTGGAAGATTCAAGTGCAACGATTTTTCTATAATTTAAAAAATTTACTTGGTTATGTAAGATCACACTATTATGGATTAAATAAGCCTTTGGGTTAGTATTTCATTTTATGTAATGTTAATTATGGAATATTGGATAAAAATTTATATAAAAAATATTCTTGAAAAATGATTTATTAAAAATTTGATATTTATATGATATTTTTGATCATGTTATGTATTTAAATTTAGGTTAGTTTCTAAAATGGAATCCAGATATTTTAGTTTTTTTAACTACATTATAGTATTATATAGTCATTTATAATGGCAATTAATGATACATTGATATATGTTTCACTTGTTTGGTGTATATATAATTATTAGGTTATTGGATGTGAATCAATATGAATGATTTTTGGGGATGAATGCAACTAAATTTTTTAATATGTAAAATTATATGTATGATAAGACCTTTGGGGATAAAAAATTATTTAATACTGAATTTATTTGGGATGAAGGGTTACATATTTATGGAATTAATTAAGGTGAACAGTGTTTTGTGATATTAATATGAATGTGTATACATTTTTTGAATGATATTACCTAGTCCAAATAATATTTAGTTTTGGTTTATGTCTACATATAATATCAAATTCATGATATCATTTTATTAGAGCTATTTTATCCATTATAAATTTATTTAAGTTCTTCAGGCATAAAAAATACATCTAGAATAATCATCTTTTATAGTAAAAAAATAATATTTTTATATAAAATGATTAAAATACCAAATTATTCTTATCTTCTAATAATATTTCCTGATATTATTATTAACTATAGAAAATGTATTCCTAAAATCTTGTAAAATAATTTTCAAAAAAATATTTTCTCATATTGCCTTCAAAGTTGATGGATTGATGGTATTCTTCTCACGGTATTTGTTTATAGTTTTTTGGTTATTAAATTTATCATGATCATTAATATTGTTGTAATCAATGAAATATATATCTATCCATAATTATTTGGAATCTAATTTTAACATATTTCTATAACTTTACATCCCACGAATTACATCTTATTTGGGTACCTAGCTACATGGTATTTTAGATGAACATTATTTTCTTCATTTCCACTTTCCAAGAGGATGTTTTATTATGACTTTTTCTGGACATGGGATTTCCAAAAAAGTATCAGATATAAATAGCTTGATTATTAAAAAAATAAAATCATGAGAATGAATTATATTATATGAATGGGTATAGTTTAACCACACACTATTTTAAAATAACATTATATTTGAGAGCATAAACCACACACAACATCGAGCATTAACAAACAATGAAATTTGTTTCTTTTATAAAATTTATGACATTGATTATAATTAGAGGAAATGAATATAAGTAAAAAAAATCGAATTATATGTAAATTTCACAATAAAAAAATTATTGACAAATTCTTAGGAATGATATAAAACATTTTTGTTGTGTCATTTTATACTTCAATAAATAATTCCTCAAAAAATGGATTCTTTGGACACAATATTATAATATTATTTTGGAAATTTTAAAAACAATATTTGATAAAAAAAATTATTTTTGAAATCCAGAGATTATAATAATCATATGGTGAAATTATGTGATTTATTTCTAATAAAATTGATCTTCAATGGAATGGTGAAAAATAATATTTTTTTATTGAAGCTATATTTTTGCCTCAATCCTTTAAAGAGTAACTTTTAATTAACAGTTTAAAAGTAAAATTACTTCTCTTATGTTATAAATAATCAATGTAATTTCATTGAAATAAATTTTAGGATTTAATTTGTTATAAATTCAATTTTATAATTAAAAAATCATTTTCATAAAAAACAGTTTTTCATTATATTTTCTATTTTTATCTAAAATTAATTTCTAAAACTTTTTTAATTACAGAAATTACACATGTATTATATATTTAAAATTAGAGGGTCCAAATCTATTAAATAGGACCAGTTATATTTGTCCATTATGAATCAAAACCATAATAATGTTTTATATCCATGTATATGAAAAATGGGTTAATTATTTTTAAAACAAACATGAAAAGACTCCAAATTCAATACACTATGTCCCTATATTTAATTGGACGAGTCTAATTCTTCTATAATCAACCAAACAATAATAATATTACATTTTATTTCAATTTAACTATTATTTATTCTATTAAAATATTTACCTATAAGATTAGATTAAAAAAATCAATTTCATTATTTTAATATGTAAAATATTTTAAGAGAGGGGTAAAAAAACATAATTTTATTTTTTATTTTCTATTTAATATTAAAATTATTTTTTAATCAATGTATTTTTTTTAATTTTTTTGTTATGAAAAAATTACATTAAATATTCATGCAACACTAACAAAATTCAGGTTAATGTAGTAGAAAATTCTTGTATATTATTCCAAAATAGTAAAAAATAATTATTTAATTTATATCACGAATTTAAATTTTTTAAGAAATATTAGATATTTTTGAATAGGTTATATTCGAGTTCCATTTCTGTATGAAAATTTCAATGTTCAATTATGTGAATACTTTTTAAAATGGCTTTAATAGTATTTTATGTTAAATATTAGTAGATTAAATTTTTTAAAAATTATAAAAATATTTCAAAATGAAAATAAGTATTATAAATATAAAAAATTTCATCATTTAGAAATTAATGAGCCAATTATATGAGTTCATATAAAATTATTACCCTTATATTTTTAAAATTTTATTACAATATTTATGGTTAAAATTGGTTAACAAAGGGTTTAATCCAAAAGATAAGGTTTATAATGATATATAAGCCTATCAAAATTTGATAAGATGATAGTATTAAGACCATATATTCCTCATAATTTAATTCATGCAAATTTTTTACCATTCTAAAAAATTTATACTAATTTTACATTATTATTTTTAATGTGTTTACAAAAAAGACATTAACTAAAATAAATATATTACTAATCTATTTCATTTAAAAAGAGCTATCTATGTTCATCGTTATGGAGTGAATACTTCCATCTCTTGGAAACCATAAAATAATGAATTTTAAGTGCAATGTTTAATCAGTGAAGTTGGGTATTAACTAACTAGTGTTGATTAATTTTCAATCATTTTCAAGACTATTCACTCTAATTATATCAATGATGAAGAAATTCGTACCATTTATAGAGAAATTAGTTCTATAAATATTTTGAAGAGACTAATTCCCAACTTACTTTATCACCCATTAATATGTTCCATGATTCAAGATGAGCTTGTACCATACATCCAATTTGAAGGAACATATTCAACTAAAATAAATATATTATATTACATGATTAGATATTGATATATTGATTTTTCAGTCTCCTAGAAAGATTATATTCCTTTAGTAGATTTAACCTATAATAATAGTTTCTTACCTCACTATATATGTCTCCTTTGAAATGCTTATTTGTTCATCCTTGTATTTCTTCACATTATTGTGTGGAAATGGGTGAGTCATTTCTTATTGGACATAGCTAGTGCATTAGATGGTGAATATGATTCATATGATTAGAAAAAGGATAAAATGTACCATAGACAATGTAATTCCCAAGAGAATCATCATCGTTGGTGTCCGGAAATGTCCCCTGGGGCCCATGTCATGACTACCCCCAGCCCACCTTCCATAGGCCAGGTTCTGGTGACTTGCACCAGAAAGGCATATCCCTATAATGATAAGGAATTACCTTTAATCCTGTACAAACCAAAAATTAGATAACACAACTAGAAGCAACCAAGAAGTGAAATACTATAGTAAAAAGTGTACTGAATGTAAAGGGTCCAGAATAAAAGCCCTAATGGAAAGTAAAAGTACAACATAAAGAGAAAACAAATCCTAAAACATCCACCGGGGAACCTACCTGAAGGGTAGGTATAGCTCACGATCAGTAGTCACTGCTTCACGTCCCGTAAAATGGTCTACCTCTGAGCGTCGTCTAGTCCTAGCTCCCTTAGCCTTGATCAATGTTGTCTATCATCTACACAAGACACATCCTGGTGTCGGCAAAGCTCGTGCAGGGTTGAGTATTAAAATACCCAGTAGGGACCCCAAGACCCCCGAAGGTCTCCTAGAGTTCCAAAAAGTAAAAACAACAAAACAAGACCTCAATCAAAAAGCACAAAGCAGTAGTCATCAGCTATACTAAGGTATATCCCCATACATAAACCTAATTTGTCAATATATACTCATATCATACATGAGGAAACATAAGGCTCCAACTTTTAACCTGTTTTCAAAACTGATCCATGAGGGAAGAATACCAAAAAGGTAACCCAACAAAGGTAACCCCAAAAAGGTCAAATTACCACAAAGGTAACACTACTAAGGTAAGACCATAAAGGTAAATGTACAAAAAAGGTAACACCACGAAGGTAACACCAAAAAGGTAAATGTACCAAAAAGGATAAACAAAAAATGTAACACCACAAAGGTAAAATTACGACAATTGTAACACCACAAAGGTAACACCACGTAGATAATAAAATCATATCAAACAAGGTATATAACATTAGTACACAAGTATAGATGATTAGTCATAAAACATGATCATCTTATTCTGTTGGGAGTCCATACAGCTGACCCACATAGGATCAATAGATGATGACCTACCCTGCATCACTAGGCGCTGACCCACACAGGATTGATTGAAACATACCCACACCGGATAGTTAAGCGATGACTCACACATGATCGCTAGATGTTGACCCACATAGGAATGAAGTTCTTTCTTCACGTTATAACTAGCCACTAGATTCCCGATCATAGACCTCTAGGTTCTGGGTGAACCGAACCTCAAGCCATTGGTCAAATTTCAACTGGTATGAAGTCCCGCAAGAATCAAACCCAAGGGACCACCCCGTCATAGGGGTCCCAACATGACAGATGAAGTGTCGATTAGACACCCGGTCTGTGAGATAAGGGCATCTTTGTAAAAATGTCCATGTTGGATTCAAGTCTGATCCAAACCAAGTTGCACATCATACACTGTCAATACACAGAAGAGTGTCTTCAAAGGACATCCTTGTCACAAGGGTCCTTATGCCATATATGGTGCATCGATTAGACACTCGGTCTGTTAGTTACCCACCATTCTGTGAAATATGGGTGACCGCACCTCTCTCTGGCCCAGCCCAGTCAGGCCCTTGGGAATATGCCTAAGGGACCGCTTCACAAAAGGGGTCCCAAATCCACTGACAACATGTCAAATAGAAACATGGTTTGTTAGTTATGAGCGATTTTTTTATTCCGTTACCGGTAGGGTTTGTGCCCGGTTCGACTCAGTCAGACCGACCCAACACAATAGGTCCAGGGGTCTACCTAACCCCTCTCAAGTCCAGACCACTGGGGGTCAGCCCTGTTCCTTGGAATAGGCTCATTGGGGTCGGCCTGACATGTTAGCTGGCCTAGGCCGTGGTTGGCCCGACCTGTCGAGAGGGGCTTGGCCCACCCGCACTAGCCCATTGGGTCACGGGTCCATCCCGATACGCTGGTGTTTCTGGCCTGGTGTGGAGGGGGAGGGGGGTATCGACACGTTTGGTGGGTCTAGCCTACTAGGCGGTTCTGGCCCACCTGGTAAGGCCACATCCAACAAATTCTTCCTGAAGGAGGACCTTTGAGTCCCGATGTCCCATAGGTTGCTGGGTCGTTTCGAGTAGGAGGGGGGGGGGGGAGGGGGGTTCTTGTCCCACCATGCTTCAATGAACGGTTGTTTGACCGAACGACTTCAGCCAACATTCCGCGTCACGGGGCCACTCTACCATTTCCTACTGCGGCCTTCTGGCCACGACTGCTCCTCACCCCCTCCTGCAGCGGTGGCCCACTGGCAGCGGCTGCAAATGCCAGCGGTGCCTGAGGGTTCCCCCCTTTTTGTCACACATGGCCGGATCGGGCTATCCACCTTCACCCTCCGTGACACTTCTTCACACGCTCCCTTCCACCTCCCAAGACCGGATTCCACTGGTCTCCTTAGTCCCCCGCCGGACCGCACTGAAATGGCGCACCAACAGTTTTTCCATGGGCCACTGGACGTTCTCCGATGGTCCATTCTTGGGGCTATCTGCACCTACGGCTCTCCCGGGGTTCCGTCATCAAAATGGGACCTACTAATATTTGTTTCCATCATATTGAGGAAATATTCCCTGATGAACAAAACATGATGGAAGCAATGGAGGTTTGACCCTTTTTTTATTGTCTCGTGCCCTCCGTGTTAATATGGTTTCTTGCGAGAGAAATGAAATCATCATAGATGTACTTAAAAACAAACACCCAATCTGTATTAGTCATCCACTGATGAAGATCGACATAACCACCTACATCGTTGCTGTTGGTTTGCAATTCGGTGGCACTCGTCACCACTCACGGAATCTACCAGTGTCCTCCAATTGGTTAGCGTCACATTATTTTTCCATATCTTCGTCACATGATTAAGTCATGCCAAAACCCCTGCCAGAGATCCATATAAATAAGAGAGGACAAATTGTGTGTCCTGCATGAATATTTGTGAGGTTCATTTAATTAATGAACCTCCCAAATTCCCAATTTTATGGCTACATGTAATGAAGATTCAAGCCATTTAATGGCTTGACATGTCATCGGTCCCTCCACCGCCACATGTCCATTGGACAAAGAGAAAAGAAAAGAAAATAACAATTTCTATGTTATTTTATTATTTCATTAAAAGACTCAAAAGAAAAATTTTTCACCCGAACTACTACGGTCGAAGTGAATTCACCCTTAAGAGAAACATGGCTCATCAGATTCAATGGTACCCTCAGATTTTTAATCCGAGCACCATTTTGAAAGATAGAAAATTCCACCCACGTTTTTACTGAACGTACCATTAAAAAATTCAATAAATTACATACATTCTACCACGACCTAAGACAATTGATTTTTGGCTGTGCCTAAGGGAAACAAATACCAATGAACTCAATGGTATTCTCTGATTTTCAATCTGAGTAACATTTGACATGTTGTGGATTTTAATAATAAAATTAATGTTACTGCATTTTTTTATTATGGAAAAAAATAAAATTCATAGTTGGCCCACACCGGCCAATGTTAGTATCTTCCTAATGAAAACATACCCTCATGAGATCAGCGATGGCCTTTGATTTGTAATCCAGGTGACTGTTCATGAGTTATATGCATTTGAAAAATAAAACTTCTTTATTTAGTTATTTTAATTATTGTTATTCCTATTTCTCGTTTTCTCACCGGAGGCCTGCGATGACTAAACATAAGTCATGCCTAGGATAAACACACTATCCTGAATGCGCTGTTGCCCTCATAGTTTTGATCCAGGAACCTATTTATGAGTATTTCCACTTGTTCATGAAAACCACTAAATCATAGTATTTTAAACTAAATTTTTTTGATGGATAATTTTGGGAGCTTCAGGCCTCAGAATCATGTGATGTATGATTTTGTGGTCAATAAATATATTTTATTAATTTAAAAAATTATAAGGAAATTAAAAGATATTACATTCTCCCCACCATGGGGATTTACATCTTTAAAATCCAAAATAATGGAAAATCAAACAAATGAGGGTAATGAGAACGAATATTAGCCTCCCGCTCCCATGTTCTCTCCTAGAGGTTCTTGTGATACCACAAAAATTGCACAAGAGGGATTGACCATCCACTAAGGAATCAATCATGTCAATCCTCTATCTCCATTGAGAATTTTTTAAAAGTCACCTCGTTATCTATGTCTAAATAGAAATAGTGTATAATGTGCGATTGATCATTCATGCATCTCCTCACCTGTGGCACATGAAAAAAATTATGATCATGCTGCATCTATGGGGAATGATAGAGATGGTATGCCACCTGACCCACTGTGCTATGAATCTAGAAACGTCTGATGAACCTTGGAGACAGCTGGTCACCACGAACAAAACTATGCAATCCTCGTCGGGGTGAGACCCATAGGAAGATATGGTCTCCCTCCCGGGACACCATGGGTCTCCATCTCCGGTTGGTATAAGAATTATTATTGCTCTGGGCAGTCTTCACTTGTGATTAGTGAGGCATTGTTGTACAAACTATGCCACTACTTCCTTCATCCCTAGCCACTAGTACTAATGTCGAAGGTCCCGATACATCTTCACCACTCTATGACGAACCGTTAAAGTGTAATGTAAATATATCCCTCAACACCTCCTCCCAAAGAGACATTGATAACATGGTGCATCCCTTGAAGAGAATGATGGGATCCCCACAATCGGAAAATACATCCGGAGACTGTCTTGAGGATATCTATGCACGTTGGGGCCTCGTAATCCATGTCTCCAATATGTGAATCCAAAACTCGCTGATGAATTGGGGGAGTGAAATTCATAGGCTTTAGTTAAGCTGATCCATCTTTATCCATGATGGATATCTGTAGAGCAACTTGCTACTTTGTAGCCTCACTCAGCAGCTATAGAACAGACCTCCTTCTAAGTGCGTCTCCTACCACATTCCCCTCCCCAAGACTATAGACTATATCGAAGTCATAGTCTTATAGGAACTCTATCCATCCTCATTGTCTCAGGTTCAGGTCCTTCTGGGAGAAGATATACCAGATACTCTTATGATCAAATTCAACTATAAACCGTTCCACCCGTAAAGTAGTTCCACCATATATTCAGTGCAATGACCACTACTTCTAACTCCGTGTCATGGGTAGAATAGTTCTACCCATGTTGTCTCAACTACTGTGAGCCATAAGTTAACACTGCCCACTCATGTATCAAGAAACAACCTAGACCAGTCCTTGATGTGCCATAATAGATTAAATACCCAACACCCTCACAAAGAAGCCTCAAGATGGGGGCACTCATCATCCTCTATATTAGCTCCTAAAATCACTACAAAAACGTTTGCATCCATAGGAACCGATCCCCCTTCTTTTTCGAAGCTGATTAGGGTTCCTCTACCCTGGAGAAGTCATGTAAAAATCTCTTGTAGTACCCAACAAAAGAAGAAGTCCCCTCACTTTGAGGAGGTAATAATAGAAACATCTATTAAAAATATGACCCCACACTCTACCACTACTGTTGGGAACTGAAAATTCAAAGCTCATACTGCCATGAGGGTAAGGCTAGACAACTCAAGAGTGATCAAATACACCCTCTAGTGCATGATTTTATCATGTTCTACTTGGGTTTCCTTTTTCTATGACCAATGAAAAACCTCATTCTAATGTTGTAGATATACTACATCCTTGTTTCCTAAAACAATCAATCTAATTATAAACCATGAATGTCCAATCCATTGCCAAACTAATGTCATCAGGCCTTGACGCTGCCACCAATAGGTTCCTTTCTAAACTCTCACCTCAAGGTTCAGATCACACCATCTATATAAGTGTGATTTATCGATTCTCCTTCCAAAGGTATCTCCAGATATAAGGGTCAAGTCATTGGTTTAACCAGAAACTCAAGGTCTTGAACAAGAATCATGAAAGAGGGAATGATTGATACATATTTATATTAATATGGAAGCTAGTAATAGATAAATATCGTACATAAAACATTCATGGAGCCCTTAGGTCACACTCCTTGACCGTATGTAGCTACTCTATTCCCCTGTAATCCATCTCCATAAGCCTGGTGGGGACCATATTGGGGTGGTGGTTGTAACATTTCAAAATGTATACCAACTCATGCTGCTCTCCTAGCTCAACTTCCACAAGTGCTACCTTTCAGAATCCCTTTTCCCTATCAATGCCTCTTCCAAAACCATTTTACATGCCCAAGTCTCTGAGACTGGGGTTAGTTTCCAACTTTTCCACTTCTAACATTCACTAGATATATCCTCTCAGCTAAAGAACATTCAACCAAAAATTTTCTCTCTAGAACTCTAACATAAGTAGAAATGCATAGATGAAACGTAGGGGTTTAGATGTCTCTAAACTTTCTCCAATCAGAGGTCTGATCCATAGAGAACTAACCATACTATATTCATAAATTACCTGTTATTGTCAGTATGACTCAATAAACAATCCGCTAAAGACATGTCTTCATACTGAAGTGGTATAAGGTCATGGAACACTCACCCTTTTTCTTTTCATGACAAGAGACCCGCTTTTCTGAAAAAGGATATCAAGTGTGTCTATATAATAGTCACATCTTCTCAAGATCAATGGTAATATAATCCCTCACATCGTCTTATTGATCCATGTAGAAGTCACTCTACCAGGACCACCATCTGATCGAATGGTGCTATGGCTATATGGAAACATGGACACCTCCTCAAGCTAGTCCATAGTTGCCTATGATTCAGGCTCACCTAAAAAAATGAGGGGTATCTAATGCTGAAACACATGTATGGTTATAAGCCTACATGTTTCCTCTATCAGTATCATCATTTGTAACTGTTGGCCATCTGGTAGTGACATAGGTGGCACACTGCCTGATGGAACCATCCTCATGGTTAGACACTGGTAAATTCTAGCAGCTAGGATCAATATTTTGATCTGTTGGTGTTCCAAATAGGAGGAAAACTCTATCCATAGCATGCAGCGTGTCATCAGCTTCTTGGGGATATTCCTTGCCTCAAAACATCGGAGGCCACTACAGATAGAACTCACGTAACGCACTCAGTCAGTGTGTGCAGTCCACTGGTAGAATCAATTATTGATCTACATAGGATCGATCGGTGATGATCCACATGGGATCGCTCGGTGTAGATCTCCACAAGTTTTCATGAATGATGATCCACATAGGGTCGCTCGATGGTCCATAATTGTTTACTCTCTCGGGAATCCTAGCTGGCTCTTTACGCGGTGGCATCCAGATAAGAAATAGGTGCACCACGATCATTATGTTATACCCGGTGAGATGACTCCAAAGAAACCAATGAATTTTTTTTACAAAACACATGCAATCAATGCTTTCTTGAACCGATCTAGAAATCCAAATGATGGGTAATAGTGTAATTATATGTCATCCACTAAACCAATAATGGACTCCCCAAACTGAATGCCACAATCAAAACACTTAACACTATTGTTCCATTGAAAAGATCAGAGTCCTAGTTCATTGGTAGAACTGACTCCTCTGATACCACTTTGTCACGACCCATCCCCCAGGGCTCATGCCGTGGCTACCCCAATCCCGTATTCCATAGGCCAGGGGATAGTGACTAACACCAGAAAGGTGTATCCCTATAATGGGAATTCATTTTCATTAAACCTGTACAAATACACAATCCAAGAACCCCTCAAAAACCAACCATGATGTAAACTGATGTAATAAAAAGTGTACTAAATGTAAAGGGGTCGGAATACCAGCCCAATTGGAAATTACATGTACAATTTAATGAGAAAACATATCTTGGAACATCCAACGAGTATCCTACCTGAAGAGTAGGTACAACTCCCAATCAATAGTTATTGTTTCACGTCACATAAAATGGTCCACCTCTGAGCACCGTCCAGTCCTAGTTCCCTCAGCCTCAATCGACATTGTCTATTTCCTACACAAGACACAGTAAGGTGCTGGAATATCCCATGAAGGGGTGAGTATAACAATACTCAGTAGGGAACCTGAGACCCCTGAAGGTCTCCAAAAGTTCCACAAAGGAATAAACACAATGCAAGACCTCAATCAAAAATCACAAATTAATAGTCATCAACTCTACTTAGGTATCTACCCATACATACCTATGTTATCAAAATATACCCATCTCGTACATGATGAAACATATGGTTCCAACATTTAATAAATTTTCACAACAGATCCATGAGGTAAGAATACCACCATGGTAACACAACGATGGTAACACCACAAAGGTAACAACACAGATGTAAATGTTCCCCAATGGTAACACCATGAAGTTAAAAGTACCAAAAAGGTAACACCACAAAGGTAACAACATGAAGATAAAAGTACAAAAAAGGTAACACCCAAAAGGTAAAAAACACAACTCACACTAGGTACATAACTTATGTACAGAAATACAGTTAATTATTCATAAAAATGGATCAGCTTATTCTTTCAGAAGGCTCTACTGGAGAGCCACACATGATCAATAGAAGCTGACCCACATAGGATCTCAAGGTGCTGACCCACACATGATCGATAGATACTAACCCACACAAAATGTCTAAGAGCTGACCCGCATAGGATTGATAAATGTTGACCAACGTTGGATCAATTTTCCTTATTCACGATATAGCCAACCACTAGATTCCTGATAATAGCCTGCTTGGTTTTGGGTGAAACGCTCCTCAATCCATTGGTTGTATTTCAACCTATAGTAAGTCTCGCAAAAGTCATACCCAAGGGACTACCCCATCATAGGGGTCCCAAAGTGATAGACGACGCGTCAATCAAATGCCATGTCTGTGTGATATGGGAACTTTTGTAAAAATGCCCCGTTTGGAATATAGTCGGATCCACCCAAGTTACATGTCAAAATCTGTAAAACAAATATATAGTATCTCTAATGGAATTCCTTTTCACAAGGGTTCTAATACAATAGAAGGCATATCGTTCTGATGCCTAGATTATTACTCACATCCCTTTCCATGAAACAGGTTGATCACACCTCGGTCCTGCCTAGCTCAGTTGGTCTCACCGGAATATTCCAAAAGGACCACTTCCCAAAAGGGGTCCCCGAGCCACTGAAGACATCTCAAATGGACACCTGGTTCGTCAGTTATAAGCATTTCTCTATTCGGCGACTAGTTGGGATTAGGTCTGATCTGACTCAGTGAGACTGGCCCTACACAACGTGTCCAATGGTATAGTTGTCCCCACTCATGTCTAGCCCACTGGGGGTCTCCCAATTCACTAGGTCCGGCCCATTAGGGTTGGCCCGACATGATCCCGGGCCCGTGTCGCAGTTGGCACGACCCGTCGAGTGGGCCCGACCAACCCTTGATGGCCCGTTGGGTCATGGGTCTGGCACGATCCACTGGAGGGTTCGGGCCGCTAGGGGGGGGGGGGGTCCGGCCTGCATCTGGCTCGGTCAGCCCAAAGGCAGACTGTTGAGTCCTGCTAGCCCCGTGCTTGTGGGGCCATTTTGACTAGCCGGTGGGGTGCTACCCCACCATGATTCAACGATCAGTCGTTTGGCCAATCGGCTTCCACCAATGAGGTGCGGTGTGGGGTCACACTACCCCTTCCTACTATGGTCTATTGGTCGCGTCTGCTTCGTGATGCCCTCTTTCTTCTACAGCCCGCTGGTCGCGGCGGCTGATGCCATCATCACCTGAGGGCACCACCCTTTTTGTCCTACACGGCGGGCTCAGGTTGGCCACCTTCGGCCACCGTGGCACGCCGTTGTGCACCGTCTTTCACTACCCATGGCCAGATGCCGCAGGACTCCTTTGGACACCGTCAGCCACCACTGACATGGCGTGCGGGAGGTTTCTTCCGCAGGACACCAAACGTGCTCTAGTGGTTCGTTCATGGTGTTGTATGCGCCTACGACTCTCCCGGGGTGCCGTCGTGAAATGGTGACCTACTAATTCGCATTGCCATCAACTTGAAGAAACCGTATCTAAAGAATGGAACATGATAGAAGTGATAGAGGGTTCGGTCCATGTTTGCTTTCTCTGTGCCCCCCGCATTAATATTATAGAAGGTGGAATAAAAGAAATCATCACAGATTAACATAAAAACAAACCCCATAATTGTATAAGAAGTGTGGGGATGGCGATCATAGGAACCTCCTTTTTCATTGTCATCAATTCATGATTCGGTGTCACTCTTCACCGCTTGCTTAATATGGCCTCTTCCTCTAGTTGGTTAGTGTCTCAATTTTTTTCTAGATCTTCGTCTATTGGTGAAATCGCGCTGCATATAAATTAAAGAGGAGAAAGAGTGTGTACCATACAAAGAATTAATGTGGTTCATTTAATTATTGAACCTCACAAATTCCCTAAGTTTTGGTAACATGTATAGAAGTTTCAATCCATTTAATGTATTGACATGTCATCGGTCCTGCCACCATGTCACATCCATTAGAGATGAGAAAATAAAATAAAATAACAATTTCTACGTTATTTCATTATTTTATCAAAGTCATAAAATAATTTTTTCACCTGACCTACTACGGTCGATGTGATGTCTCTATTAAGAAAAACCCAATGATGCTGATTCAACAGTGCCCTCAGTTTTTTAATATGACCACTAGATTAAAAGTAAGAAAATTTAACCCATGCGTTTACTAAACGCACCATTAAAAAAGTTCAATATATTATTAACATCCTCCTTTAAACCTCTCTAATCAAGGATAGGCTCTGTCTAAGGAAAACACATCCCAATGAACTCAAAATTACACTCGAACATTCAATATGAATTATCGTTTATATTTATTTCATTTTAACAATAAAATAATTGTTACTTAATTATTTTATTTATGGTCAAAAACTAGATTCCATAGTTGGCCCGCGCCAGCTAATGTTAGTATATGTTTAAACAAAGCATTCCATCACGAGCTCAGCGATAGTCTCCAATTTTAATCTATGTCTCCATTCATGAGTTACAAGAAATTTAAAAATAAAATAACATTATATAATTATTTTATTTACGATAATTTCATTTTTGTGTTTTTTCATAGGAGGCCTACTCCGAATAAATGTACGTTGTGCCTAGTGTAAAACTGTTATCCTAAATGCAAAAAGATCCCTCAGATTTCTGATATGGGAACCCATTTATGATTTACTCCAATTTTTCAAGAAACCACTAACACACACTATTTTAAACATAACATTTTTCGACAGATCATTCTGGCCACTTCGGGCCATAGAATCATGCGACGTCAGATTTCACGGTCTTTAAATAAATCCATGTAATTAAAAACAATTATATAGATATACAAGGACGTTACAGTTGGAGAATATAATTTTTTGTAGGTGGTAATGTTTTATTGGGAGTCTCTATAAGGCTATGTAATCATCATATGTGTAATTAGTGTAAACTATATACTCATTAAATTGGATCATTTATGTATAATAATGAATTTTTGATGTGTCTTATCAGTAAAATTTACCACCATGATTTCTCACTTTGAACAATATATTAGATGTATCTTAATTGAAGATGTAAATTCTTAATCTGGACTATTATTTGAAGGGACCATGTTGACCATAAGGTAGATTCTATATCGTTTTGTGTTCTTGTACATATTTTGGATATAAATTAAATGAATTTTTATTCATATATATTATCCTTTATGTACATATTTTAGGAAAACATAATCAGATTAATGTTAATACATGATAGTGAAATGATTTTATGAGTGATAAATTGACTAAATGTTTCCCAAGAGTTGGAAACAATAAATATTATTAGGATATAATAACTAAAGAAGGGTAGAATGTAACACCCCCTTATTTTGGTATATTTTCCATTTTATTAAATATTTATAAATTATATAACACTTATGATGATTTTTGTGATATTTTTTAGGGTTTTGGAATTTATTTTTAGTGGTGAATTAGTTGAGAATGGTATGGGGAGACATAAAACATATATAATATAACATGTAAGATGTTCTGGGAGACATTTCATATGAGCATGGATTGGAAAACTAGTATGTGTTCTTGGTGAACCATTTAGAGTGGATATAATATTAAAATAATGGATTTCACGTTGTTTGTAAAATTATGTGAGGCAGTCTATAAAGGGATGGTTTGGGCGATATTATCATGGATATGGTCGGTTCACATTTTCCAATATTGGGGTTTCTAACCGTTCAACATTCAGTAACTACTCTAAAAATTAATGTCTAACTCATGTTTTCACCACGAAGTACTTCTTCCACATATCGAAACTCAGGTTATAAAACTCCACTTCTATTTATGGAATCACTAGAAAAATATGATGATCTAAATGATTATTTATTTAACTGAAGGTTCATAGGATATCCGGAATCAAGGATAAGTCCTTGTTCATTCTTTTTTCTCTATATCTAATCAACATCTATACCATAGAGGTACATATCTAATATATATATATATATAGATGTGTATCTATATCTATCATGATATGATGATGTTTGGGCTAATTGAATGGAAATTTTTTGATGTCTATAAATATAGATTCAATGTGTAAGTCCTCATTTTTATTTTTTTGTGAGGTCAATGAATTATTTCTGACACCAAATGTTTTAAAAACCAAAATTATTTACATGTAAATCACTCTTAATATTTTTGGAAAACAATTATTGTAATAGAATCTAAATATTTTATTTTATATTGATGAGCATAAGTTGTTTGATAGTTTTATAGAATGAAAATTCTTTTAAAAACAATTTTTTGATTTTGAGATCATTGGAAGTGTTATTTTCATGATTTCATGAATTTCATAATGAAACCTTGTTTATTTGGACATATGGATGATGTCGAAGAAGAAAAAGGTATATTTTATAAGGTGATGACACTGTGATGGTATGAGTCACTAATCCTGATTATTGGGAATATATTTATATCGAAATTAGTATGTGATTTTTTGAATGATGACTCTATGTGAGTATGGGTATAAAAGCATATTTAATTAACTTATTATTTAAATATATATAATCACCTCTACATTTATGGTATATATAAATATATACATTACGACAGTACAAATGTTATTATTCCAAATACCATGTGTTGGGTAGTCTTCTGGATTTACCTACTTAGTTTTATACTCACTAGCTTCATCAGAATATTGGTGTATTTTTAACTGTTTTTTAACAGGATACATTGAATTATTTCATACTTTCTTAGTGATTCTAATAATATATGGGGAGTTTCACAATGAATCAATTATTAGAGATTGAATTTGGCTATTCTAGGGTTGATGAAAATTTGATGTTTTTGTGTTTTACATTACTTTACTATGTCAATGATATACCATTTTATTTTCTCCCAATGATCTATTATTCCCTTAGAACAATAATATTGCCTTTGGTGTCCTAGGAATGTCACCTAAAAAAATATCACCTACACCTCCATCAATGAAAATATGTTAGTGGATGAATGTTACAATTCCCCAAAAATTGAAGATTATCAGGTTATTTAAACAATAATGATATATTTAAAAATCTTATTCTATCCATATGGGGATATCCAAAAGGGTACTGCAGTAGATTAAATTTATGTTGGGTATGGTAGGAGACTATACGTACTGAATTGATGTGATGATTTCCCATCGATAGAGGTATACACTGATGTTATTTGAGAACCCTTTGTTTCATAATGGGTTTCTTATAAACTTATATTCCTATAACAACATGCATATGTACCACCATTATATATAATAATTGAGAAACACCTAGTAGTTAATGAAAATAGTTGTTTCAAGGAATGTCAAGGAAACATCCATTTTATTGTCATATTTATCTTTTCAAATATTTTCATCACACTATAATATTGGTATGAACACTAATTGATGTCCTGAAATCCTTGTGATATATTGTATTGGAACAACCCTATAATAATTTTGTACATATCCAAAAAAGAACGAAAATCAAGGAGCATTAATCAACTATTAGAATAAAAACAAAACTAATGAACCTGATGGTCCTAAGTAGATATACCAAAAAGGTTCCCAATAAAATTGAATTTATGTGTTATTGAATATTAATCTTAAAATAAGGTGAAAAGTTTGTATGTGACCAGGGAACACAGGATCATACGATCACATGCTAATTAAATTTTCCATGATATTGGGGTTTTATTCCACTATAAGTAATATTTATATTATAGAATAATAATACATGATTATCTAGATAGTTGTAGATATGGACAAGGATGTATAGGTTTCATATAATCGTGGTGTATGAATTCAACATATAGGGAATGTGAATGGTCCCATAAAAATATATTTTAATTATAATCCATGTGGTTTGGAATATACATTAGTGACTTAGAAAAAAGTTATATACCATCAATGATATAGTCTTATTCTACATGAATGTGTGAAAAATTCTACGAAATAGTACTATAAATGTGTTCATCAACCATTTTATCAAGGAAGAGTGTGACAATAGCCATCACACCAATGATGGATGATGAAGATACTCTAGAATGGGTTTTTAAAATTACCAAATCACATATGAATTTATATACTATATATTTCAGACTGTATCGTTTTGTTAGATATTCAAGAAATGACTCAGCAATACATTGAGGTTAGAAATCTTGAATGAAGTTGTATGGAGTTTTGTACACTAGATGAAGTGTAACATCCATCTTTAGAATAGGATGAAGCTGGTGGAGGATCTATGATACCTACTTTACACCTTTCCAATCCTATGACTCGAGGTCATAATGTAAAGGATATATTTTCAACTATTCATGCTCAAACATTATTTGAGTGTTCTAATATTATCCAAAAACATTCACACTGGTTAATGAGGTTGTTATTTCATATTTCACATTGTATTTGTTTCATAATTTTTTTTAAACAACTCATTTAAATTATTTATTAATGTGTTTAGAATTGGATTCCTTATGGTGAAATTATGGATTGATGGGAAGAGGAATGAGTATCGCTGATAATGAATATATTCCTCATTAAGATTGAAATTCATATAAAATTAATTCCTCTTCTGTATTGGTCAGTGTGAAACTGGGAATATTTTCTATGAATCTAGTAATATATATATCAATTAGTGAATGATCTAAGTGATAGGAACAAGAGGACACTGTAAGGATCCATAGTGATATGTGGGATCTATCCCATGATGAATAACATAGAAGATAAATCCATAACTATCATATATAATTTCCTCATTATTTTTTATGATTTTATAGTTAATAATTTTTTTCACATTATATTAGTTGTTCAAGGGAATAAATCTAACCCATCAATTTCTTAGGAAGAGACAAAAATGGCTACTGCACTGGGTGTCACCGATGATCGATAAGTGATCCTTTTTATTATGTCATTCATGGATATAAATGAAACACTAGGATTATGATTTAATTTATAAATTAAAATTTACAATTAAATATATAGAGTACTTCAAGTATATAATAAAATGTACATATGATCATGAGGATGGATTCCACATATCATTATGAATTACCTAAAAACCCCTGAATGAATTAATCTGTAATGATAGGGAAGACATCCCTAGAGAAAATTTTCCAATTAACTCATATGATTAGATTATGATAATAATTATATAATCTTAAATTCCTAATATAAAACTTAATTTTGTGAAAATTTAATAAAAATTGATGATATTCCCATTTGGTATAATGATGTATTATAAATGGGTTAAATTGATATTCTCAAAATTAGAGGTAAATTTTGAAATATATTATTTTTCATTATTTTATATTTTTATTAAAATATCTATTACATATTTTGATAAGCTATAAAAAATAGTTCTATGTAATATTTCAAATATACTATGAAGCTACTATTGTAATGTCACCATTAATGAATTCATTGAGAACATAAAACATTGATTTTGTGTTCACATTATTTGATTCATAATTGGTTTATATTTTTTTTTCCCTTCTAGGAATTAGATAAATTATATGGATCATATAATTGAGTGTTCTATGAGTAAAATGATGGGGTATGACATATTGAAGTCTCTCCCTAAGATTCTCCATAGGGAAAAAATCCATCAACCTTGCAATCTTGAATGCATTATTATCATATCATGGCATGACATATTAGATTATTGAAAATTAAATAATATGATAAGTAAAATTATTATGAGGTAATTCTATCAAGGAATTCCTAATTGATGATTTTGAGGGTTGATAATGATATTATCCCACAATATCACTAGGTCAAATAACATGATTAGATCCCATAACATGGTAATATCATGGTTGAAATGGGATTGTTTTCTCAAGAAGGGGTACCCTTAGAGAACTTTTAGTACAAGTAGCTACATAATTTTGAATATTAGATAAATAATTATTAGTGGATCATTCGATTTCATGATAAGGATGGATATATTTTGAAAATTTTCTATCTGAAGATAATATCAGAGAATGAGGATAGTTCATCCAGGTTAGGCCAGCTTTGTATGAATTTCAATGGATCATATGGACACCTATTCCAACTATGAGAATCTATAAAATATTTATCATAGTAGATTTTAAATACAATTTAATCATATCATTTGGAAATAAATTTTAAATAGGGTCATAATATATGGGTTTCTCTATCTATTTAATTAATAAATGATGATTTTTTTTATTATAGGTATATGATTCCTGGAAAATAAATTTATGATTATTTAAAAAATATAAATGATGTAATATCAAATAAATATTATATTAATGAATAATATTGAGGGAGAGACTACGTAGATAAAATATTTTAGACACATAATTCCATGAATATTTGATTGAATCAATCTCTTATCCTTCAAACATGAACCCTGGTATGGATATAGGTACCATAAATATTGCAGTAAATATACGATCACCACCGGACAAGTATTATTTGTGAGAAAAATACGATATATAGGATAAATAAGAGGACACATTAGCTATTACAAAACTAAAATGTTGTTCAATATATATAAATAAAATTAAAATAATCATTAGAATAAAACAATTATTGGAAGGGAATAATAGTTTCAGGGATCAAAAGGGATTATATACATGAAAATTAAACCATAATACATTAGAAAAAATGAGTTGTCCAAATATATGGGAAGAAGAGTATGGTGATCTATCTTATACCTAGGTCAGTGGACTAATCAGACATAATTTTGATTTTTTCATGTCTAAGTGATGTTTATTTCACACATTTTCTATTTATATTTTTTCCACAACTTTTTAATAAGAAATAGGTGGGTATATGATTAGTGGGTGATAACTCAAAATGTTCTGTAGCCACCATTTGAAGGGTTTCCATTTGATCCAAATACATGTTTTTTAAGAATTAATTAAAAAAACCCTATATTATATATATCCTATACTATGATAAAAGAATTTTCATTTTACCATAATTGAAGAAAAATCTATTGTGCAATACTTTTGGGATTTTTATACCAAAAATTTATACAAAATGGTGTGTACAACTCTTTCATTTTTTATATATTTTCATGTCTGTGATATTTTCATTATTGTAGGTAGGTTGTTTGGATGGGGGATGTTTTTGGATTTGGGGATTGAATATGGGTCATGTTATATTGATAGGTAGTTATTTAGGATATGTTTTATATTTTATCATAAGGAGGTTATATATTTGCTTTATCTTCTTGAAGAATTATTTTGATTCATTTTTTCGGTATACTGATTATAATTATTGTTCACTATATGTGATGGCGTATTTTTGATAGTTTTTCTTAATTATGTAGTGTTATACCCTATTTTTATTAATTCTTAATTTTTAAACAATTTATTTTTGGTGCATTTAATCCAAATATAAAAATTGGTAATGCTAGGTTCTCATGTGGTTTTTTATATTGATATTATTTTATTGATGGTGAAATAATTTGTAGGTGTATTTTCTTGAAACCCAATCACTAGTTTCAAACCCATGGGAATTATGAATTCCCATCCTACATAATTTCAAATTATATCATGTGACATATACAGTTTTAAAGGGATGGTCATTTGTAGATGGTATCACATCCTACATGGTGAAGTTGTTATTAGTTCTTTAAACACTATCATGTTATTTTGGAATATTATATTTATAGATGTAGTAATATCATTATTTTAGACTTTGGTGCTGTGAAATTATAGTTATCCATTTTTCACTTAGTGTCTATAGTTACTTATGGTACTCATGTTTCTTAGTTAAAGGTATTATTATTCTTATTATATCATTGTTCTTGAATGTGGTATATTAACCCTCATTGACATCATATGTGTTTCCATGGGAAATTAATTTTTTTAATGAAATTCAAAAAATAAATAAAGGTTTGAGGTTTTCTTGCATGATGTAATGAACCATGTAGTGAACACATGCATGATTTTAGAAATTTTATTGAAATAATTTCTTTATCGGTAAATATCTAATAAAAACACATTCCCTTATCAATAATTGTTCAAAATACCATGTTTTTATTTAGAGAAATTTATTTCTATAATTCCTTGTGTTAAATTGATAATGTTAATGTGATTAATTTTTGTCTTGGGGTATATTTATTTTGTGTTGATAGATTTTTTGAGAATTACGTTATTAAAAAAATTATATGTGTCATGTGAGAAAAGTATGATTACACAATATTTCATGAAATGGGGACATGTCACTTTTTATTATTATAAATATGATTTATATGTATTAAATTATGAAGTGGTTATTTTTATTATAAAATCAATGATTTGTTTTGGGATATAAAACTAGTTAGTGTTTTTTTATAAAGGGAATTTGATCCTCTCAGAATTTGTATCCAAAATGTATAGTTTTAAAATTAAAATGAGGATGTATTTTATAGTATTTTTAAAGGAGGGTTGTTTTGTAACAAATATTTACATTAAAAGGGATCTAATGGGTTATTTATTTTAATGTAAGTTGAGGGGGTCAAAACCCCAATTTTGTGTGTTTTTTGGTTCTTCAACATTCATGGCATTTAAATAGTTGTTGAATTTCAAATATTTTTTACATGGGATGTTTTTTATATAGTTTCTAGATTTTATGAGTAAAAATTAAATTAAAGTAGTGAGATTATATTTTTTGATCAAAATTATGAAATTTATTGGGTTTGGTTACATAAAATAAGAAAACTGTTTGAGAAATTGGAATATTCTTTAGGATGTCTGTTCTATTAAATTGATATTGAGATTCTTTTTCAACGAATCAATGGATAAAATGATTTGTTTTAGAACATATTTTTTCAATTTCATTGAATTAGAAATTTTTATTTGACCCATAATATATATTATGGTTGTATTATGTGATTTATGGGGTAATTAATGATATGGATTCTTGTTTCATGTTAGTAATTTTTAATCCTCTAGGAAGGGTATAGAGTAATGGTAAAGTGCTTATTTGTAGGGGTGGTTCAATTACTATTCCTTACACTGATAAAACTCTGAATGGAATGAATTTTTTTATTCACCTCTTAGTTATATGAAAATAAACACTGAAAATTTTCATGTATCTACTTATTGGATTCATTTAGGATCTTTGTTGGTTGTGTCGTGTAGAATTGTCTAGTGATACCTGCTTTAATGGTTAGATATGATAGGATTAGTACATTGGGTTCTTGATTCTTTTTTAGGAGAATTCATGTCTTATGTGTATGTACTAATTATCATGATTTCATCTTTTGGATTATTCCTTGATTATATTATTTTAGTTGAGGTTTTTTCGTGATATTTGTTTTGATTAGTTCGTTGAGTTCAATTAAGGTTAATTATTTTTTTGTGGTGGTTGTATCAGAATGTTTATGACTCATTATTATTTTGTGAAGAATGTGGTTTTCTTGTGAGGCTTGATTTGTGGGGATGTTATTAGATTCATTTTGATTTTTTGAACAGGGGTAACCTCTGATACATACATGGGTAACAAGGTAATATGGTTTTTGTTAGAAATAGTGTGAGAGATACTAGGTTGTGATATTTTGTTAGGATTACTATGATTTGGTGTTCTATGACCATTTACGCATGTTAAGTTTTGATGTAAAATTTTCACCCACGAATTTGAAATATATTGGTTGATATTTAAAAATGTTTCTGATATATGAAATCTTTGGTTATTTTGGGATGTGATGGATATGGTTACCAAATCATGTTATATAAGTATGTTCAATGTGATAGAGCTTATTTTATGGGAATTGAGTCAGTTTTAGTGTGGTTGGTTGTGATCGGTTGAATGATTTCCGTTTAATGATTTATTGAATCAACATTGTTTCATTGATAATATCATTATAGAATTTTTTATTTATTATTTTACTATTCAATATGAAATTTAAATGGATGGGATTTCAATTCCATGTATTAGTCTTCCAAGAATATTTGATTGATAATTATAGATAAGATAATTATTTAGGTCATTTAATATTAATTTCACACTCATCCAGTGTTTTCAAATATATTATATAATTATTATATATTTTCACAAAATTTTGGACAAAACAAATCATCCCACTCTCAATTGATTTATAAATTGTTTTATAGGATTATGTTTCCTATGTACTCTAATTTGAACCCAAATATTCTGGGTTTAGAATATTTAATGGAGGAGAGAATTGTGACAATATTGTTTTGATGTTGACATTAATTTTATGTTATGTTATTTATTTTTTTATATTTAAATTTTAAATTTTAAATTTTCAGGGTTTTTAATGGGTATTAGTGTTAATTCACTGTTTGTGGAAACTGTGTGGGTAAACCATGTGGGGATTTTGTCATCTGTAAAATAGTAATTTTCATTACTGGAGGATGCATCATCAAACCATGTGGGTTATGCAGATAAATCTGAAGCTCAGTTATTTATTGGGGTGACCAAATAGTTGATGAATGGTAATGGAAAATCCTAGGTCCAAACCATGATAGGTGTGGGGATGGACTCACCCTCTTTCACTAACATTGTTGGCATATACATTTCCCTATGGTGTGGTGTAACTATGGAACATTTCCAAATTATGAACACATAAAATTTTCTAAATCCCGCAATTGATTTCTAAGTGGTTAAACCATGAATTTACCCCTTTCCTCATTTGGTCAACAAGAGTATAGTAATGGTTATCTCTTCCTCCCTTTTTCATGATTTTAAGTATCTATACCAATATTACAAGTACATTTTCATGTTCAAGACCTCACTAATTCATGATATTTTATCTATACACTCCTACCTTCCATTTCCCATCAGATGAATATTATTTCTATAACCCAAATCAAAAGTATATTCAAATTTAGGGTTTTCATCTAGTTGTAACATAGGAATTTAAAGGTTAATGGTTTATGGACATGGTCTCCTTGAAATTCATAAATTCTGCAATGAAAGGAAAAGTGTGAAACAATAGTACATCATTATATTAGAATGTAACTTTGAAAATTTCAGATAATGGAAATATCATTGTTTCCTTTATTTATTCTAGTGACTTTTTTGAAAAATAATACATATATATTATAATAGGGTTGATTTTAATGGTGATTTACATGTTTTTTTACATATTTAATATGTGGGGTTTTAATGGATTTTCAGTTCATATGTGATTTTTAATCTCTTAATGTTTGTGAAAATTTCTAACAGTTCTCTTTTAAATGATTTTCTTGAATAAAATATTGTGGCCATGTCTGGGTCTCTGAATAGTTAATTACAAGGTTTTTAAGGTATAAGACAGAACTAGAGAGAGGTTTTTGATTTTCAAATTATTTTTCGTATTATGAGTTATTTATTTTCAAAGGGAATTTACTAATTAATGTAATAAATGTTTCTATTCATTTATTTAGTTTCAAAGAATGTTTTATAGTGAAATTTATAGGGGTGTAAAATGGATTGGTCTTCTGATCTTGCTTTTAAGGCACATTTGGTACATTATAAAATAGATTTAATATTAAATGTGGTATTATAGAATGTTATCATGTTCTTGTTAGTTTTTTTTGAATTATGGATATGAGGTTTATGTTTTTTATTATTTTTGGATTGGATGTTATGAAACTGGCTATTTATTTTATGGTATTTAGATGTGGGATGATACATTTTTATTATTTATTTATTTATTAAATTTCTGATGAATTGTTTTTTACGATCTAAATAATTCACTCATTCGAACCATATGATAAAATAGAGAGGTATATATGAGGTTTATACTATTTATCTAACATAATAACCAGTTTCCAGCTGTTTTGTGCTACACCATGGCTACTCTAGGTCCTCAGAGGGGGGTTGTATTATAAATTTGGGTTCTATTTTGGATAATATAAAGGATACAAACTTGTATAAAAATCTATATGTTCTATGACCATATAAAATTATTATTTATGGATTTTCTCATGGAAACATTGGATTTGTAATGATAATATATTTTATTTCTATGATTATTTTGTTATATCCCAAATATTGATTAGGTTATGTGGAACCGTTATATGGTTATCACTGTTTATATAACTTTTTCTTATCAATACAATCATTCCTTTTTTATAGGAGTTTTATTTTTTGATTGACTCTTTTTTATATTTTTTTTCTAATTTGGGATTTTTTTAATGTATATTGTTTCAATGGATATATGAGTATTGGTTTTATGGGTTACTTTTCAGAACATATTTTTTATGTGAAAAATGATTGGTGTTGTTTTAAAAAAACATTCAAGTCCCCCAATCATATTTCAAAATGATTGATTTTAAAAAAATGGGTTCGCCATCTTTTCTAAAAAGGGATGGAAGATTTTTGATATGGAAAATGGCATGTTACATGCTTCATTTTAGTAAAATGTGAAAACAATTATCTAAATATAATGAATATAAGTATAAAAAATTTGTTATTTGAAATCCAATACCATACCTATATAGTATAATCATACTAAACTATATTTCACTCAAAACCTACATAATCATTTGGAGTACATAGACCCAATGGTTTTTATCTTCACATGTTGTGATATTTTCCATTACTAATTCTTGAGTTTGTTCGATGGGAGATAGTTTTGGAAGTAGTGAGTGACCATAAGTGATTTTTCATTTATTGATAATTGACTAGGATTTTATATTTAAATCTTGGGGGGGGGGGGTTATATATTGGCCTTGATTGAAAAAACCGTTGTTTGGATTCTTTTTGTATATGGGATATTGATTATAATTTTATGTTTTTAATATATAATGGTGTAGTTTATGATTATCCAGGATATCTTCTATTGGGTTTTATTCTATTTGGATACATTTTCATTTATTAGATTATTTATTTTTGTACATGACTGTCTAATGTAAAAATTTGTAATGTTGGGTTCATGGATGTAACCTTTGTTAATTTATATCTTGTTTGAGGGTGATATCATTCCACTGTGTGCTTTATAGATAATATGAAACTTGTTTCGATCCCATGTGGACAAGAGAAACCCTTTAGGCCAAATGGTGAATTGTGGCAGGAGTTGAGTAGGGTTAATCCAAACCATTTTATTATAGTGGGACACATCTTAAAGACCATATTTGATTCAATTTTCCAAGGTCGAATGCATAAAAATCATTACTACGGTGTCCATTTTGATGGCCTTTTAAGATAAATGAATTTTCCATTCACATCATTGAGCATATATTTTATCATATAATATCATAACAATGGAAATCTATATGGGTTTCCTCTAAAATTGATAGGCCCACTATGGTAAAAAAAGATCATGTATTCCCATTATAACAAGGGTCCATATCATGATGATACCAGGAAAAAACATTAGTCTCATGATTCCAATGTTGGCTACCTAATTTTTAATGTCCATTAAGTACCATATGATTATGATAATCACTATTCTTTTCAGGTCCAAAAGATATATATCAGAGGAATTATAGTGTTTTTAGCCTGATAATAATCATTCACCAGACTCATTGACTAGGATAGTAAAATATAGGAAGTATATTCAAAAGTCACACACATATACATCCTACTTCATATATAGGAAAATAGACTTCTTCTAATATTAATCAATAAATAATTCTCATTTTTCTATATTAACATGATTCCAAAATCGATTATTTGGTTAGTTATTAGTAATCATGATGTGGACAAATATTTATGGACCAACCATAAATAAATCATATTTTATTCATAAATATATTACCTTATTATAAGGAATCCTTCCTTTTCCTATAATGTGAAACTAAAATTAAATGTCCTTGTATCATGATATAAAAGTACAAGAAATATTCTCACTACATGACATAAAGCTACAATAAATTTTAATTACACATCAACATAAATTGTGTAATGCGAACTATGTGGGAATTTAATTTTAAGAACGATTATGAAGGATACCTCTATAAAGATAAAAAAAATATCTAAAAACATATTCATTAATGGACATTATTCCATACAAGTCAATATCCTAACCTAAAAACTCTCATTTTGATGCATTTTACTTCTCCACATTGGGACATATTCCCCTATAGATATAAAATCCACTACCAATATGGATATATTCCCTTATAAATCCATCATATATATATATCTATTTAGTCAACAGTAGGTAGTTAAATTCTAAAATAAAATTTCAAACATAACATCCACACCTATCATTGGTAGAAAAACTTTTCCCTTGTAGATCATTCTATATGTTGTTAAACTACTCAGAATGGGACATAGGCACACAACCTGAAATTGAACTTCATTTGGTTTTGCATAAATGATACTAAAAGGAACCATAATGATCCATGTCATATGATAATAAAAATTATTATTTTGTCCAATTATGTGTCATAAAATTATATATTATTTGACTCCCAACATGTGGATATATATAGACCCACACTCATCGGATTGATCCTGATATCACAATGCCTAAATTCATCAATTATGGTGATAAAATCTATAGTTATATAATGTGACTCATTAAATCTTTATATAATTAACATGTAAATGAAAAATACAGAGCCTATAATACATAGAGATGATACCTTCAATAAAGAACATATGAAATATATATATATATATATATATTCTTATTGATGGAGGAATACTAAAAAACATAGATACACAATTAAAATTGATCATTATCATGACGGCTACCAATCTATCCAAGGGATTTGATAAATATTATGGAATACGTCCTAAATATTTTAGGGAATACAAAACTGTGACATAATTCCCCCAAAAGAGAGATATGTTAATGGATGTTAATCGTCCAAACTAATGAAAAACCCATTTAACACTAGTAATGTCCTAAAAACCATTTCACTTTGTAAATATGGCCCAAATTGACTAAAAAACAATAGCTTTTATAGAATGTTTCGATCAAAATAGGGTAACATTACCTAAATACTTTAACCATTAATTTCATTGGTCGACCGTTAATATTATCTGGGGATTTATTATATCCATGATTGTTTTATTTTGTTTATTGGTCCCAATAGTAAATTTAGGAACTCTTTCATTATCCCCCATTAATCTATTAAGGGAATCATTTCATTCATTATTATACATCATGTTATTGGGTAAGAATTTTGGAATCCACATACTTCCGTATGTAACTATTCATTAGTTTTTGAGATAGATATATATCACAATGGTTATAAAGGTAATGGACCCATTATTGGGAAGAAAATATATCTAATATAACAAATTTTTTAGAAGGTCGTAAAATCCCTAGTGTAGAAGTATGACCTAAGTGGTGTTATTACATCCTGGTATGTGTCCCATTATATTCATTAGGTGATGAAGACCAATGGTAAATCTCACCAGCAATTATCATTAATTATTATTATGGTTCTAGAAGACACATCCTGCTTCATTTAGATTTTATTCATAGATCATGAAACCCAATATATACCTAAACATATAATGGTGGGTAATTCAATCCACAACATCGATTATTTTCAATTGAAGAATATGAAGGATCAAAATATTTTTCATCGCTACCAAAAATTATGCATGATAATAGTTCAGCAAGAACTGGCTATGGATGATTCTAAAGCAGAATTGGTCCCAATTGACTAGGTCATGGTTCTGAGTAAAAGGTCACTCCCAAGGAGACATACCACTAATGAAAGAAAAATAGTATATATCCCATTGAAATTAGTAAATCCTATCATCAGATCTTAATTATTACTAACGATCAGTACCATATTTTTTTCATACATAATAAACATTTTATATATCATAGCAATAGAAGAAGAAGAACTTTAGAATATCTAGAGAGTTGTCAGGGAAGAAGATATTATCCACTCCATAGCATAAAAATAACACAAATATATTCTAGAATAAACTAAATACATGGATTATGTCCCTCATCATACCATCATTCCCATAATTATATTATGGAAGAAACAATATGGTCGTATCTATTTATATTATAGTCCATTAAAGGAATCTATAAATTATATTCCACATATTTTCAAGAGATACCATAAAAATATCTCATTAGCTACATATGAGAAGGAAAATTTTCTTTCTCCAATTTATAATGATTTAATATATATCCCGATGAGTAATGGACAACAATAGTGGGTTTACATTCTTATTCCTACTAGCGTTATACATTTAATATGGATATAGGATATATGATATTCCTATATCCGTACCACTTCCATAAGGGATCATTAAAATATCCTAGAGATCATTCCATTGAAGGATTAGATACCCTCCTATAGAGATGGATATTGATAGAGTTTATTATAAATAAATATGGTTACATATCATATCCTTACATATATATAGACACCATTTGAATATCTTATTGACACCCATCATGGAGTAGAGCCATATAATTGTTCTTCCCAGAGATGTAATATATGTATATTTCAACATTTACTAAAGTAAAAAATATGGCTTATATTATAGTTTCATAATAAACTTTCAATAAATTATATATAATCATGGGATATGTTAGAATCAATTTGAAGGTGAGGGATTAATTAGTCTTATTTATTTTTTTTGAATTTCCTTAGTTTAAATTCAAAAAAATCAACTATCTAATGTCCTTGGTCTACTAAATGATTTATCATGGCCTCACCTTTATGTGGAGTAATAAATAAGAGAGGGAATCCCAAATTATTTAAATTGTTTTTTATAAATGTTCACTATTTTATATATTGTATTGATACCCCAACATGGGTTATTCACTATCCCTTCATGTTAATAAAACATTGAAGTCCCTATATATTCAACGTATTAATAGTATGTTAGACACCAAAATTATTCTTATACTCAGATTGGTTAGACACACAAATCATAATACTCAAAGAGATATTTATCCACCCTAGTTACATGATTATTCTCCAATACTGATCCACATATTGAAATATATCCATCCTTCTGTAATAATAATGATGGATTCCACTTTACTTCAATAATAATTTAATATCATCAAAAGTAACCAATAAGGATAATCTAAATTTGTTACGAATCCAAACTTCAATCTTAAATACAATGAGGTATTTGGATCCCAAAAATTGATCTTCTATAATATAATTAATGTCCCTCAGAATATACTCTCCCTATATATATCACATCACCTTTATACACATAGTTATTCATAAAACAATATTGTTCATGGTGGCCCAATTAATGCATGCATTAAAATTAATTATTATTTTCTCATATATATATATACTCAAATGGTTTTTGGTACTATATTTCCAAATATTATTTAACAATAAAGGCAGGGTATTATATTTATTCTTCACACAGTGCATGTTTTCGCGACTCATTGGTATTTTTGCATGTTGTTTCATTGCATGGAAACTAAATATTAATCCTAAATATGTATACTAAATAACTGATGATATATTTATTCTTAATTTGGACATTATAAATGTAATATCTAAATAATAAATCACCACATGACCTCCTGAAATTGAACTATATGAATGAATTAGGATCTTTAATATTTCACAAGCATAAATGTGGCATGTTTTGGTTTCTAAGATTCACCTAAATCGGTGCATGAGATTCATTGATAATACATTTACATTCTATAATTATTTATTCCATCGATTTTTCATTTTATTCTTCATTATATTTTCCTGAATGACATGTGGGGCTACATGTATGTCCAATTTTTACCACACCTTGTCATAAAATACTTCATTATTCACTATAGATCTTGGATCGATCTTCGATATCTCATCCAATAAAGTTACACTTTTTCATGGATTATACACATAATATAATTCATGAAATGGGAATATAGTAATTACATCCATCATAAAAACTAGGCATAAATCTCATCATGACTAAATTATTTGTTGATACTCATTTCATTGATTAATTTTCAAGGATTATAAATGGTATAATAAGTACACACAAATAAACCCATAAATATGGGATAAAGAAGGAAGTAATAATTTAAATAAAAAATCCCAAAAATATTGAATTATATTTCATGTGATATAAATGTATGATTTAAACATAGAAGAATAGTGTGTGTTACACTGTTTTCCAACATATGTTTTTTTTATCAGATGAGTACGTCCATTTATATCATCATTTCTGATTGTCTCTTAATATTCAAGTATTAAAGGGTAGTCTCCCATAACCACATGACACACTCCATAAGAATCACAGGTCACACCACCTTACATATGCCTTCTGTGTTTCTGTATGTTCTCTCACCCATGAATACACTTATGGGATCAATGTTTCCACCTACTCTCCTACCTCCACGATGGTTTCCCTGAATGACTCCCATGTTTGGTTGATATCTCAACCAAAAATTCTTTCTAAAACTATTCTATTTGGTTGTTATGGAGGTATAATTTTTAAAAACCCATAGAAAAATTATTTATGTGAATTATCCATCAATTCCAATACAATTCTCAAATTTCTCTTTAATCAATTATTCATGAATTTATTTTTTAAGATCTATTCATACAATTACATGGCCATATTACATTCTTTTAATTATATAAAAAAATTACTATGGCCTTCATATATTGTAAAATTAATTTACATCATAAAATTAATGTTCTTATAATTAATTAAACTTAAGAATATTTATAACAAATCACATTTACATGGATAGTTTTTAAAGAATGACCTCAAATTTCAATAAATGAATCCACAAAATTTCTATTACAATCATAACATCAACTAAATGTCATAAAAACATATTATTATATTATTAAATAAAATAAATACTAGTGATAAACAATGTATCACACATGGTGTCATGTCATTGATAATTATTTTAGGCACCTGGGTTAACATATGTCCTAGGATAAGTTACACGAGTTTCTATATGGTTTTATTGTGTCTTGGGGGAATTTTTTGAGGAGAATGGTATGACCCTATTTAGTATAAACCATGAAAAATCCATGGGAAAAAATTTATATTTTTATAGATGTAACTCTTAGGGAATATGGTTAGTGCATGATTGGTGCATGATTTTTCCAAACCGTGCGAGCAACTAAGAGAACGTGTGATTCTTAAAATAGTGGAAAAATGGTATGTGAATGGTTTTTGTTGAAACATTATCCAACAATGAAGGTTCATTCATTATGAAGTATAACCATACATTTGGGTGACCTATTATCAAAATAGTGTGTCCTAAACAATGAATATACTTGGCATGTGCTATAGAACAAGAACATTTAGTGTACGGTATGAAAAACAATCAAAACTGAGCATGTAATGTGTAGTATGAACCCTAAAAATTATAGATCCAATATGACTTACGTATTGATAACCAATTTATTCATCTATTTTAATTGCATCATGAATTCTCTTTTCTCTCTAGGATACTTTCTGGAATATTTTTCTCTAGAGGTAATGATATTAAAATATAAAAAATTTCGAGATCATATTCTTCGTTAAGTCATGTTTTGTGGCCATTAATCTTATATGTACTCTTCAATTCCATCCCGATATAATAGATATTGTCTGTTATGTATATATTGAAGTTGTACAATGTAAATATTTTCTATATGTGATTGGACATGTTGAATTGAAGGTGTTGTGAAGCCAAATAAAAATTATTATATAGTCATTATTCATTTATTCCATCTGTTTAGAGGTAAGCCACTTATATATCAACAAAACATAAAAAATGACCACAATGGATTAGTTTTTTTTAAAATGAATTTATTGAAATTTTCCTGAAATATATGTTTAATTTTTTATAAGAGCCCCTTTTAGGTTATTTATTTGTAAGATTACTAATTGAATAGTATTGCAGAAAATCCTATTTGGATATAATTTAAAAATGATGATATTAAAAATTTGATTTTGTTTTTGAATCATTTAATGTGCCTGTTGAAATTATTTATAGATCGAAATGATTTTATTTGCAATATACTTTCATTTATTTAATAATACATTGGTTATTTTGAGTTAATTATAAATATAGAACCTTGAATATGGTCGATACGACATTGGTGGAATCTATTTTTCATTGAACTTTTTTTTTTGAATTTTTAGGTAGAGAAGAGATCATTAATGATTAAAAAAACTATCACACGACATGAATGTGTGTGTTTGTGTGTGTTAGTGGAAAAATAGATATGGGTATTCCAAATCAATAAGAAATTATTTAAGGGTTTTATGGGTGGATTTCTATTTAAGTGCATTCTGATTTGATATGAACTATTAAATTATATTCAAAGGATTTCATAAAACATGTGTTAAATTATACATGCACTAGTATAATTAGTTAGGATGTATTTGGGGAAAACCTATCAAGTTTATACTCACCCCCTTCTTGGGAACATTGGTGGCTTTCGGGATATCATCAATCTGGGCAAAAGTAAAGGCATGGTATCACATTTATTATGTGGTGCCTCTTCATGCCATGGATATGCCTGGTAGAGTTAGAGCTTGAATTGAGTTGGGTGTTTCCTTTATTGATGAAATTTTGTTGTATTTTATTCCCCAATATTTTATTTTCTCATAGTTAGTTAATTTTTCTACAATTTCCACTCTACTTTTCTGCAGAATAATTTGGTCGTATCATTTTCTATTTTTTTACTCATGCTTCATAGAGGGTATGGGATTATTATGGGTTTATATTTTTTTTGATGTTTTATGTTTAATGGGAAAATAATAATCCCATATCCCATTAATAATATGGAATTTATTGCATGTCTTTAGTGTCTATGGGATGACAATAAAGGCTAGTATGACCTCCACCTATTCTAAAGCCAATAGGGTGGGGAAAATAATAAAAATGTTATCAATTTTTATCATTTTTGGAGATTTATATAGTATCAGCCTTAAAAGTCTTTTATTTTTAGTGGTATCAAGTATATTGGATTACTAAAATATTAAAAATAGCGATTCAAAAGTCATAGATAACCTTTTTATACAGAACATCTTGTTTCCTTGGTGTTTCTTTAGAAATGTTTTTTAGACACTTCTATGATTTTTTCACCAAATATTCATGGGTTTAGACAATGAGTGTTTAATATAAAGAATTTTAATTAAGTCATCCAATTAGTACTTAAATAATCATATTTATATACATAAATTAAGGTTTATTTAAAATGATATAAAATGTAGTATATTAAAAATTATTGGTAGTTTTATTTTTTGATGTGATAAATTGTAAATTCTATCCAATATTTTTTAACTGAAAGAAAAAAGTAGATATTTATTTTGGTTATAGATAATGGGATAGTTTATAAATCTTAAAAATAAACCTAAAGAGGCTACAGAACATTTGGATACAAATGAACCACTAGTGAACCAAATGTTTGTCCAAATCACTGTCAATTCATTCAAACCATGGACAGAGGTAATGACAATGCTAATCCTAGAAAAGTTGACTATTCAATTCAGTTCCAAAAGATGAATCCGCCCACATTTGGAGGGGATTCCTCATTGGAAAAATTAAAATATTTGTGGAATACGATGGACTAAAATTTTGAATTCATGGAAGCACTGGGTAAGTTAAAAGACAATTTTGAAAAATATATGTTAGAGGATATTTCATACCAATGGAGGGGTATAACTGGTTGAGCTAATGACATCCAATTAATTATTTAGGAATATTTTAAAATATAATTCAAAAAATAATTCATTCCTCACAAATTTAATATTACTAAAATGACATATTTCTTTCGACTAACAAAAGAGAGTGTCTTGATGATAGAGTACATATCTAAATTAATGACTTTAGTATTATTTTCCATATTGGATGTTTATTGTTTTTCCTTGAAGGACATAATTTTGGATTCGATGTTATGATTGTCTATTCTCTATATAAATTCATTTTTTGTATTATAGATTATATAGAGATGGACAGTGGATCTACAATAGAAGAAAATTATTACATAAAAAATTTAGTTTTAAGGATCATTCTTATTCCTAAGGGAATAAGTGGGATATCCAATACAATGAAAAATTGAAATATGAAAATATAATTATATTGTGGTGGGATATCATATATAATTAAAATTGTATTAGTAAACATTCTTCTATGACCAAAAATTTATATGGTATGGCTTCAATGTGGTTATTTTGAGCTTATAAAGAAATATTGATTGAAACTACCCAGAGAATATGAAAATTGTAATTAGATGAGAAATGCTTATAATTATCATTCTAGTTCCCCAAGGATGCATTCGAGAGACACACCTTATTATTTTAAAAAATCTTATGCTTTGAAAAAACAAGCTAATAATAATTTATGTTTTCCTTATAACTATGTGATATATGGTGTGTCTAGTAATCCAATGACTCATCAACCAATGTTTTATGAATATTTTAAAAAATAGGAAAGAGATGAAAATATTAAATTATATGGAGATTATAAAGTGTTCATGAATGATAAATCCTAAACACCAAAAGTGTTATGAATGATTATTTTTAATTATTATATTATTCAATTATTGTTTGATACATGAAAATTCCATGTGTCTATTGATTATCGGGTTATTGATAATATAAATCCTCCTATTTAAAGGATACCATAAAGTTTGAAACATCAATATCCTCTTGGACAAATATAAATTTAAAACATTATCTGTAAATATTTTTCTGTAACTATCGATGGGGTTGAGTAGGGTTGGTATTTCCTAGTTATTGGGATTGACATCTAGGACTTGGTCAAGGATATTGATTGGTTTATATCATTTAATTTATACATAAATTTCAATGATTTAGAGGTTAGTTTATGAAATAGTTGTGAAGTTAGGAATATCATAAGAGTAGAATGGTACACAAAGAGAAGTTGAATAGAAATTTTGGTGCTAATGGTCAGAACAATCTCTTATCTATTGATGAAGTTACATTGGAATCAATATAAGAGATCATACATATATATTTTACAGTTATCATTGACCAATTTCATTATATATTTCCATAAAACATCTTGTGGTTTCCATGAAAATTCATAGTGGAGTTTATAATTAATCTCATACTAGAGACCATATCTATTTAACTTCCATCTTAAATGAGGGTACCATCTAAAATGTGGGTGTTGAAATTTTAGTTGGAAGAGTTTGAATGAAAAGGATTTATTCAACTAATCATGTCTCTATGGGAAGAACTAGTTTCATTTATAAAATTGGTGTATGGAACAAATAAATATAGTGTAGAATATTGAATGATTAAAAAAAATATGATAATGAATTTATATCCACATAAAAAAATCGATAATCATTTAGATCCATTAATGGGTTAATAGAATGTTCTCCCAAATTGAAAAATGTTTCGAATATCACCAACTACATTTGTAGAAGAAGTATATTCTGAAGGCCACATTTAGAAGAATATATTTCTATGATGAATATGTATATATTCCTTTTCTATCATAAATTCACTAATAGTATTTTTGGAATTAATGAATCAAATATTTCATAGGTTTCATGATTTATTTTTTGATGTATAAATGTAAGGAATCCTTGTGTATTGTAATGAAAAAAATTACCATAAGAAATAATTGGCTATAATGATTGGTATCATTCATAGGAATCCCTTTTATATTAAACATTCAATGTATGATTTTTGGATATATGAGTCATGGTATTCATTTTCATTTCATTTATCAAAAAGGTATTTCTGTTGATTTTGACAAGATCAATGATTTTATCTATTTGAAACCACTGATTAATTTCATCAACATACATTGTTACATTGGCTTAAAAATGAACAATAGACACCTATTTCATTATTTTTCACGTTTGGCCTCATATATGATAGCATTGAAGAGGTTAGAATTCATGTCTAATGGAAAGATGAATTTAGGAATTATTTTCATGAACATATGGTTAGACTCACATTAGTATCTATCCACACATTTCAATAATCTTGAAATGGAAATGTAGTCAATTTTGAAACTATAGGATCGTTGTAGGTCTATGTTTTCATGAAATTAGATCATGTTGTTTCTTATGTGTCCAGATAGTTATGGTTGTGTGATAATAATTAACTAATGAATGATTTAATGTTAGCTATAATATTCCATGATTAGAATATGTGCTCTCGTTATATTTTTGGTGATAAATTTATTATGTATTTGGATCAAAATGGTTTGAAGACTCTTTTATCTAAATAATATTTAAATATGAAAAATTGTATATGGATTCAATATTTTCAACTTTTGGACATCATATTAATATATAAAGAATGGGATGGTAGTTATACGGAATATTGCTTGAGTAGGAATTCATATTCCCGGTCATCTAAAGAGGCTTCATAATAATAGAATATTAGGAAAATTTTAGCAGATATGCATCTAAATTATTTATCATCATGTAATGTCTTGGTTTCCTTTCACTTTATGATATTTCTAACTTGGTAGGGAAGGTAATAGATGTTTAGATATTTTATATTTAGTCTAAAACCATGAGGCAAAAATCAATGGTGGTGTGACCATTATGGGATAAAGTACTATAGATGGTGATTTTAAAAGTTCTAAACAAGGCTTTACCAACACCTACAAAGCACTACTAAACAATGAAATATTAAAATATATCATTTTTCAAAACTAGAAAAAAGAGCTGATAAATGGTTCATTTATCACCAATAAAATTATTGATAAATGAACCATTTATTAGTGTTTTAGTGATGATAAAGGTGTCCTTTATCAGTGGTCTCTCCATGTGAATATAAAATTGAAACTAATGAGTGGTCTCCTTCACCCTTTACCCTAACAAACCCCATCCCATTTATCAACACTCAATACCCCCTTCCTCAGCAGTATAATGGTGCACCACTGTTGTATCACTAACTCAAGGCCACACAGATTTCATCCAATGAAGTCCTTCTAATAAGAAAACAGATTTACCACAACCCTACCATTATTTATTCTCAATTCTAGGATATATATATATATATATATATATATATAAATACATTATTTATTCATATATTTATATATAAATAAATTTATATATATTTAAATAAATTTTAACAATATATTTTTGTGTGTGTGATATATATATATATATAATTTTTTTGAATAATATATTATATATTAATATTCATTTTCATATATTAGAATGTTAATTTATATCTGCTTTTAGTATACACACATATGTATATGTAAACATTAGATATACATTAATATATATATATATATTCACAATTTTTTATAATTTAATTAAAGTGGAGAGATATTATTTCAAATAAAAGTGTTTGTAATTAATATCAAATGAGTTTAATTTTTTTTTAAAAAATAAAAATAAAATTTATTTTGATAATAAATTTATTGAATACTTATATAAATTTATTTATATATAATTACTTATAAATTATACAAATTTATGTATAATTGTATATTTAGATATAAATTTTTGTTATATTATATATAAATAATTACAATAAATGTATTTATATAGAGTATTTAATGATAATGTTTTATATATAAATACATATAAATATATGATGTATATAAAGAATATTTCACACACAAGCACAACCTGTCATACACAATTATACATTTTAATTTCCAAAATACACATACATATATTGAAATATATATATATATATATACATTTATTGGAATATACATATAAATACATATTTTTTTATTGACACACACTTGTTTATAAATAAATATTATTTTTATAGGAATATATATACATATTATGTGATCTTTATATGGAAAATAAAATGAATAAATTTTTATTTTAATTAAAATTATATTAAATATATATTTCCATTTGGAATATATATTTTAAAGTAATTTTTTATATAAGTAATGTTAAATATTTATTTATGGAAACCTTTTATTATATGTTTATATTAGAATATATTAATATATTTAATTATAATGGAAAATAAATTTACAAAAATGATAAAATTTTAAAACTATTATACTTATATAAACGTATGCTTGGGAAAAATTTCAGTCTCCACTGAAAAAGGAAAGTAAGACTTCATTAAATGAAGCCGAAATACTATTGTATTTTAAAACAATTATTATATAATAACAAAGAACAATGTTTTGGAGTCTTTATAGGCCAATTTATGTTTTAAAAAAAAGTGAACATGGTGCATATATCTTCATAAGATTATATTTGATAAGTGATAGGGTTCAAATAGACTTCTAGATCAAAATATATGGTCATTTGAAGTTCAATTCTTGTTTTAAACATTTTTATGACCAGTCATTCATTTATTTAATTTTAATTTCATACTTTTTTTATTAAATTTTTATTACATGACAATAGTTAACAAATTATTAATTAATTTTTTAAAAAATATTTTATACTCCATTTATCATTAAATGTATTATATATTATGTGAATGTATGTATTTATTGTTCTATAAATCTTGATAAAAAATATATTTTTTTTAAATAAATATAAATATATTCCTATATTTATATACGTTTTTAATCATTTATAATTTTTTAATAAATTTAAATTTTATTAGAATTAGGGAAGACATGTTGATAATGGGGGTCATTATCAGTGATAATAAAAAATGTGTTGTTAAAGGGAAACATTTAGCATCCATTATTTTTGTGATAATAAAATTCACCATTTATCATATTTTATTTTTTATAGTACTGATAAAGGAGACATTTATGAGTGTTACTTTTTCATGGATAATGACCCCCCATTTAGAATTAATTTTTATTAACACATATAAACTCTCATGTTATCGGTGCATTTTTTCCAGCACTAATAAATTAGTCCTTTATTAGTGATTTTTTTAATTGAGATAAAGAGGGACTATAAGACAACATTCTGTTGGAACTGATTATGGTTAATATTGGATAAAACCAAATTTTTAGATGTGGTGGTCCATAGATGATTTCAAAGTTACAGTTTAGAGATAAAATTATAGTACCTCGAAATTTTCAAGAGAATCGCCTTAATTATTTGTTGAATTTGAAAAGGTTTATTCATCAAGATTTTGAAAAAGTGTATAAATCATTGAAATAAGAGTTTTTGAGGGATGGAAGGAAAGGATCTATGGTTGAGTTTCTCTCAGGATACCTCACATGTAATTTGGTAATGGAAGAGATTCAACCACTGGAATGTATATTGGATTGATTATCGATTCTTGTATGGAAATTGAAGGTGATTTACATGGATTATCTTATATTTGAACCAATAATGATTATGAAACGAGATAACCTATAGTAAATAAAGGATTGTCTCACATATTTATCTTAGAAAATCACTATTATTTAAATTAATTTACTGGAAGACTTTTTAAAACACTACATTTAGTAGATTCTAAAGATTACAGGAATTCCAATCTCGATTGTATCTGATAGAGACCCTAGTTTTATGTCTGTTTTTTTGAATTCATTATTGTAATACCCTGTATCACATTTAAATATAAGCATAAATTATAATCATCAAATGTGTGTATGATCTTATCAGATAATCTAAATGTTCAAAAACATGCTTATGGATTATGTAATGGATTTTAATGGATTATGGAAGGAGCTGATTTTTTAGTGGAGTTCTCAAATAATAAAAGTGCTCAATACTTGATACAGATGACTCATTTTGACCCATTATTGGGACAACTATATAATTCTATACATTTTTGGATGAAAATAGGGGAGTGTTCACTCATTGTAAAATCCTCATGAAATAGACAAAAATAAAAATCTTTTAATCAAAACGAGAGTTATAATAGCTCAATGCCACAAAAATTAATATAAATATCATTTTAAGTGGACATTTTCATTTTATGTGAGTGATCATGCTATTTTAGGATGTATTCTAGGATTGGTTAGTATAATATTCTTATGAAGGTAATGTCTTCCCCATGTTACACTAGCCCTTTTGAGAAACTTGTACGAGTTGTGGATCTAGATTATCAATAGGATTTTAAATCAATGTCATGTTATCTACATAATGTGTATCATGTATCATAAATTTTGATGGACCAAACTGAGCATGTTCATTTTGTTCAATGAATGTATATTGATCATGAATTATATTTTACATTGATTTACATGCTAGTGGAGATTATATTTATGAATGAAATTCTATTTCTTCCTAATAGAGTTTGTTTGGTGAGGTTTTAATAGTAAATGGTCAAATTTAGGAATAAAATTTATAGCATATGAGGTAAATGTTGGAGTAATGAGTTTAAATGTTCATCAGAAAAAATTATTTCTACCTTCCAGTGACATAAATTCCAATGGTGGGAAGAATGTGCACCTCCATTATTTGGAACAGGGAACATCGTTAATGTAAAAAAATATTTAATATAAATAAAAAGTAATGTTACAAGAATTTTTTGAATATTTCAGTGTATTTTTTTGACTAATTTTGTTTGTTCCAATTTTTAACCTTGATAGAATAAATACTAAAACAAATCCTGAAAATTGTCTTTATTTTATCGGAGTTACTGGGTAGGTGAATGGTAAGTGAACAATTTGGCCAGACCATGTCAGTGCCGTGGAGAAACTCTTCCTCATAAAATAGTGGAAGAGCATATTTGACACATGAGTTGTCTAACTATGTGAACTATCCATGTGAGGTTTCTCTTAAGGTATTATCTCCACATAGTTTGGCACATAGTTATCCTAACATTACATCCAAATCATGAATCTAGTTTGATTTTATTGTATAACTTGTATTGTTGGAATACAATTTGAAAAATCAAGTGACATAACCATATGACGTATTGTTGGAACCTAATTTTTTTGGATCTTATCTAATGTATATCCAAAGAACCTCATTAGTCACATGATTTCATAGGATCTATATTTCTATTTTCTCCCAAGGATCATACTAAAATTCATTTCAATTATGAGGTATGTTTAGTCAAATCAAAACATGTTTCTAATCTTGATTCATCAGTAATTCATCATTCTAGTTTTCTATTCATTGTTATACTCTTTTATTATCTCTTGAAGTCATATATCTAGTCTGTTATGGATAAATAAATATCTTATTATATAATTATTGATTTGTTTTGATTGTATATATTTAGGGGAAGGTTTTTTGATTCTGGATATGGATGATTGTAGTTTTGTTCATTGTTTCAATCATCCGTTGAGTGGTAGGTGGATTCTCTTTCAACTCCAATTAATATAAAAATTTAAGAATTATAATTTTTTAATTAAATTTCTCAAATTTCGTATGAATCCTTCATTTAATTTGTAATGGAATTAATATTATCATTTTTTGATTATAAAATTATGTAAATGAATGGTTTTTTGGGAAATCCACATTGGATATAATTTTAAAATGATGAATTTAAATTTATTTATTTAATGTTTTTGGAACCTATAATATGATTATTGATATTACTTAAAGATGATTTTTTTTCAATGGATTTAATGGTATTTTTAATATATTTTTTTTGTGAGTTTAGTATTAGGATATTACTCAGAATAAAGGCCATGATCCATTAGGGAAAATAGTAATAGGTCATCTTGGGATTATATAGGGGATCAATGAAATACCTTTGTTGAGTATGGAAAATCCAATGGAATGAATGTGTCAATGTATAAAATTAATTAAATGGTTTTTGTACATCAATGTGAATGATTTTAATGTTTTTTAGCATTTTCAATGGAATGAATTGTAGTTTTGTTATAAACATTTTTTTATAAATGATTTATGTAAAAATCATTTATAAGTTCATATATGTGTGTAAGGATTTTTGATGAATTTGGTGAAATCTAATTGAGTTTATTGTAACCCAAATTTTGGTATATTTTTTGGTTTGGATATGTCATCTGTCAGTATATAGAAAATTTCCGGAATCTCTTTTCTTTAGTGGTTACTCATGAAAACGTATATATGTCACATGGAGTTAGAGCTTGGAGTGGGTTTGATGTTAATTTTCTTTATTCCCCTTTTGATTTGTTGAGTTGTGCAGTGTTAAAGTTAATTTGGGTTGTGTCCTTAACATTCCATTATCACTCTGATATTTCCTTTGTAATTGGGATTAATCTTTTTTTTTTATACTCATGCATCTTATATACGATTGGATGTTTAATGGTTTATGTTTTCTTTATCTCTTATAATTAAAAGAATAATTGTCCTCGAGTGACCCTTGAAACACTTACGATTTAATACAATACATTGATGTCATTGGGAGGTCACCTAAGGCCATTAGTACCTCCTTTTCTTCTCAACCCAATGAATAGGAGGATGATGATTAAAATAACATTCACTTTATATTTTTATTCAAATATTTATTCACATTATAGAAATAAATATGAGTGCTCAAAATTTTCACCCCCTTAAAGGAAATATATTTCATTTGGTATGTGGGGTCTTCTCATACCAATTTTCTTCTCAAAAAAAATATTTTTTAGATGAAAAAATGTTATCACATGACACTTAGAAATGAGTGATTAGTTAATCAAACAATATGTGTTTGTGGGAAAATGATATACAAAACTCTAGGGATGTAACTATGGTTTTTTATGACGTTAAAAAAATAATCACATTTGATACCATGTTCCAAAAAATCAGATCTAAACATAGTTTACAATTAGAGAAGATATACATAATCTAGAATATCATGGAATCACACATTAGAACATCCAGGTGAAGAATAAAAATTTCATTTTCTCTCATGTTGTAATTGACCAAGGACATCCCCTTAATAAATAAATACAATATTGAGGGATGAAATTATTTCTAGAATTCCTCAAATCAAATTAATGTTCAACCTCAAGGTATTTACTCACATTTACCATCTTGGTTAGTTCTATAACATGAATTATTTCATCATCAAAACTATCTAGAAATGAAAACCATAACCTTCTCCTTAAATTACATGAGTGTGATCTAAAAACACATAAAATATTAATTACAAAGTATGACCAAATTTTTTAGAAGAATCATTTTTGGGTAGTGTATCCAATCCTCATAATTTTCTTATTCCTATCAAGATCTTTGTGGGATGTTCTATCCTTATAGTTGACATTTTTCAAGGATTTTTTACAAAATTTACTCCATGTATTTATTCATATTTTTATGTAATTTTCTCGGGAAAATTTATTGGAGATCCTCTTGTAGGTGAAATAGAAGCCACCTATTTGCCATGATTATTGGTACTTCTTTTGTTCATCTTCATTTTTTAGTCATGTCATACTGGTTATTCAAAACCAGTCCTTCATTTTATATTTTCCAAAATTATTTTGGATTCCCACATTTCATTAGTGTTTTTTTCATAGTTTCTCCGAATAAATCCACCTTGGTTCTTCTCTTTTTCATTGATGACCTGTAACAGCCCGAGATTTTATGAAAAATATTCTTTTTTATTTCACTAATGTCTTGTGTTGTACGCTACACCAAAAGGAGCTTGCACAACACGCATCCTTGACTTGCCTTGCATTACACGCAATCGCGACCTTCCTCGATAGCGTGTGTAATACGCAATACCGAGTTTCACTAAACAACGATATGCTATTAAAATATTATTAAAACTACCCGTTATGAATAGTAATAACCACTTTTTAAAATTCTATAAATCTTATTTTTCAAAATTAACTTCATTTTTGGATTCGGAATATCGAAATTAGCTTAGGTTGAAATTTTGGTGATTTTCGGAAAACTTTCATATTTTGATGAATAGTGAAAATTACTAAATTATAATTAAAAACAACTTTTTTAATCGAAATAATTAATAGTGATAAATCATTAATTTGAGTGGTTTTAAAGTATATTTAGAATATATTTTTACAATTTAATACAATGTTGGTCATTGGATGTAATTTCACATTTAAACTAGACATAAACAAGTGTCAATCTTTTGATAGATATTGTTTCTTAAAAAACACGCTATTTGTTTTAACAGCGGGATTTAATTATAAAATTAATTAATGCAACTTTTATGTTATGAATTTGGTAAAATAGACTTCATTTTTGAATTCGGAATATGAAATATAGCTTGGGATGAAATTTTGGCATTGTTCTGAAAAACATCAATTTTTGATGAATAGTGAAACTACTAAGTGGTAGGTTAAAAACTGAATTTTGCATAAAACTTAATTTTACCGCTTCTGTGAATGGAATTTCGAAAATCCGAGAGACACGGTTAATATCAAGGACTAAAATGTGGTTCAATGAGATGAAAATAATTTTTTGGTGAATAGTAACTTTTTACTTTTTTTTACCACGGTTAATAGTAAATAGGGTAACTAAGGGTAAATATGATATTAATATTACCCTAAAACATGTCCTAATTCTATTGGACAAGTGTAATTCGACCAAAAACAAACTTAGGAATAAAATATGACCATTTAGACCCACTTGGATTAGATTAGGACATTTATTATTAAAAGAAGGGTTAAAATAGTTAAAATCAAAGTTTAATAAGTAAATCATTTTTAATATGGGGTTATACATAAGATAAATTAGATTGTAAATATTCATTAGAAAGATAAAAAGATTTCCTACATGATGGTATTTTATTTGTAATTTTTAGACATCAAATAAGTTAATTTATTTATGACACAAAGATGATGCAGTAATTATCTTATTAATGAAATATTCACATAATTGATAATATAAATACCAAAATAAATGTAATTTAAGACTTTTTATGAATTCCACTAATTTTATAGGTTTCTATGATATATTAGTGTTGATGTAATCAACTTGGTTCGAACATATAATTCTGATATGACTTTCACAAAAGTCATATATCAAATAGTGTCAAAATTGACACAAAATAGTTTTTAAATCAAATATTATATTATTAATTGTTATTTTATTCCTAAAAATCTAAGGTTCGGCCAAATGACTTAGATAAGGATATATATATTAATAATAAACAATTTGGGGTTCGTTTGGCATGTTATAGTAAGTGTATTAACCATATAGTGAAAGAAAAACAAAAAGACACGGTAAAAGTTAAATTAATTAACTTAGAGTTAAATCTAATTGATAAGGTTAAAATAATACCCCAAACTTGTCTAAATCCTATTGGTTGATAGGATTTCGACTCATCCCCACTTTAGCTTAGAAATAAGACCCTTTGGAACCATTATAAACCGATTTTGACTTTAATATAAAATAATATTTTGAGGTATTCCTAAGGTGACCCTCTCCTCCCTTATAAAAGGACACCTCCTCCCCCTCCTCCTCACACCAATTTGAGCACTCAAGCTCGGACAACCCCGGCCAAAATCTCTTCTCCACTTCCCTAGCAACATCCTAGAGGTTCTGGTCTTCCTAAAAGACCAATTCTAGTGCCCTAAGAGGAGGTCTCAAAGAGGCACTTCACAGAAGAGGTAATTACCGTTACCAATTCTTTCATCATTATTTCTTCTTCCACTTCTTCTTCTTTGGTTGTTTCATTATGAAGTAATAACATCAGTATCACTCATATACTGATATGTTATTATAAGTATTAAACAACCCTATTTCACCATCTATCCATCCTACGGAAAAAGAAATCACCGCGCGTGCGTACGTACGGAATACCGTCTCCACGCCGTGGTGTAATCTATTTTCCACCACCACCTTACATGGATGGGTATAATGGTGTAAAGAATAACTATACATAGTTATTACAACATCATATTGATTCTGATATATTGTATAATTCACTCCAATTCAATTCAATACATATAGAAATGATATCATCGCTCGTGCGTACGTACGGACTACCGTCTCCACGACGCGATGAGATTCATTCTCCATATTAACCATTTAAGAATGATTATAAAGTATAAGAAATAATAATGAAATATATGACATTATAAAGCTACTGGATTTATGTATATATATACATATGTATGTCATCTACTTACTTCCATTTCAAGACAATAAGGAAAGGAAAACAACGTTCATGCGTACGTACGGACTACCGTCTCCATGAACGGTGTTTTTCATTTTATTTATCTACCTATTATATATATATATATACTGAATATATATGATATATAAATCATATTTTATATTCTGGAAGTAAGTAAATCATGATATAAGTAATAATGATGTCAAGAACAACAAGTCAAAACACCTACGATAAATGAAATGATTTTACCCAAAACGCTTCTTTAACATGGAATTTACAAAAGAACAGGTAATATAATGTCATAAGTGAACCATATATGATATCATAACAATGAATATGATTCTGTAATAAGTCAATGACATTATTTAAATCATTATACAGGAGGTTCGGACACATACGAAGCAAATCAGACCTAAGGTAAGGGAAATATCACAATCTCATTTTTATCCGAGATTGTTTTTACTTTGGTAATTACTGGGGTGTATTTTATCATCCACATCAATGTTTCCTCAATATGTAATGTTATTTACATCCACCTACAATTTTTTAAATCCAATTTTACCCTTCGGTGAGTTTTTAGTAAATGATATGAAAGGAATCTTTTGTCGTTTTTCATACGAGGTAATTTTTGACTTTTCCGACAAAAGTACGAGAAGAATGTTTTTTTAACTTATACGGCACAAACGGATTTATACTGTTTTATAAAGCCTTATTTTCATGAAGCTTCCACTAAAAGATTTCATGACTATTTTCAATAAAATCTTTTTCTTTTAAAATTTCATGATGTTTTGTGAAAAGAAATTGATTTTGAAGAAAAAAGGATATTTTCCTCAAGAATTCATTTCAAGTGTTTTATCAAAATTATTTTCCATCTAAGATAATAATGGGTTCTGTTTCTATCCATATTTTTACATTGATTTGACTATGTTGTGATGGAATTATGTTTATGAATTCCTTTATCTTATATGAATGGTTTTATGATGTCATGTTGTTTAAGAATCCCATTTTTATTACATGGGTTATGCAATGATGTATGATTTATGATTTTGTGGCACACATAAGAAAGGATTCATTAAGAGATGGGTGGGACCTATATCTCCCTCCAATGCATTGGGTAAAGATTTTATATCTCATGAGATAGACATGGCTGGAATGGTAGGTTATACCGGTTCAGTGAAACAGGACTGAAACGAGGATTACTCGATTCAGAAAGGGACTTTGTCCACTAAGATAGTCTTGGCAATGAGTCTTGACTAACAAGAAATGATTCTCTATGATTATGTGTGTATGCCACAATGAGTAATGTTTTAAGTTATGATTTCATTTCACTACTATGATTTATCCCATGTTATGAAATTATGCTCTCTTTTGCAGGTTAAGATTTCCAAAAAAGTTATGTTCTTATGAAAATTATGTGATTGATATTTCTTTTTTTTACCCTTACTGAGCATTTGAGCTCACCCTTTTATGTTTTATTTTCCCCAGGATATAAAGAATGGTTTTAGGTAAAAAAAAAGGGATGACCTTTATGGGAGATATTGAAGAACTTTCACCACGATTAGAAGATTACGTTCCGAGTTTCCAAAGACACTAAACTATTACGATCCTTTAGTGTGTGTTTTTGTTATGTACTAAGTATTCCGCAAATGTAATGTAATGTCCATGTACGTCAGGCTACGGGTCTCTACAGTTGGTATCAGAGGAAAGGTTTAGTCAACCTTTGGAAACTAGGATGCGAAAACGTTAGTGAGATCCCTAGAGATATTTCTAAGGTATGTCTAGGGATGCCCCTAAGGATAAGTATACGTATAGGATATAGTTCTAGAACTATGGTAACGATATTAGATTAAACCAAAGATGATAGATATTTAAGTTACTCCCCCTTTATTATGATTTTTGCATCTAACACTATTCTGTTTGGGTTTTAGAAAATGGCTGGGAACAAGATGATTCACAATAACGGAGGATATGATGGACAATGGAATGATATTCTTCATGAGAAACCAAATGAAATGGGATTTGGATGTCCAAACATCATTATTATGCCGAATCAGCAATCTCACAACATGATCAATAAAGTAAAATTTGGTAAGTTTCCTGACTCGACTAATAAGAGAAAGATGGAGTTCCATGATGATCATAGAGGAAAGAAAGTTCAATTTCCCCTATGTAAATCATGTGGGAAGAGGCATCAAGGAGAATGTTTCAAGGGAACTGGAAGATGCTTTGGGTGTGGAAAAGAAGGACCCAAAGCAAGTAAGTGCAAAGGAAAAGGGTCGGTTAACACCATGGATGAGGATAATGGTATTGCTACGACATCAAAAATGGTTAAGTGTTTTAAATGTGGAATGTATGGGCATTATGCAAACAAATGCCCTAAGGGAAAGACTCATGAAGAGAATCAGTATGGTCATATGGGTAGTATTTATGTGGATGATGATGAAGAGACTACAAATGATATGTGAGATGAAAGAATTTTTGAAGCTCGGTCAATGGTTTGAGAATGTAGTGGAATGATTACATGTTTATCATGTGTAATTTTGGAATAAAGAGACATCTATGGATTGTTACACTGTTGTCTTTCCTTGTGTTTTGAAAGTGTATGATTAATGTTACTAGTATCCATGAAAGGTTATTCAGATATTTTTGGAATTTAGATGATATGCGCATAATAAAGGGATAAGGAGAAAATTAAATGTTTGATAGTATTCATGAGCTCATGATTGATATAATGACTAAGTGATATCATGGTTTGAGTATAAATAATTTTGAGGATTTTGGTATGTGGAAAGTGTTAACTTTTAACTGCACTCATGTTTTCACTAAGGTATTCAAGAGAATACACGATTAAGGACTTTGAATGTTTGGAATGTGACCAACAAGACATATCTTATGATATGTGGGGATCAACGACAGTATTAAATCTCTGGTAATCGATGTCACTATATTATGAGAGTGGACTGCAGTATTATGTATAAGCCTAAAGATTAGACTGGATTATGTTGGACATAAGTTAGTATTGTTTAAGGATATAAGATTTTCGATATTATTGATGGGATGCTATAGTAACGTAGTTTTAGAAAAAGGGACAACCTGCAGGACGGGCGACAGCCCATCGCTTCGGACAAGGCTGTAGGAATCGAACCCACAACCGAAGTGTGACTGGCCTTTATCGCCTACCACTGACCTACAGGAAGTCCCTGTTTAGTAGAAACTAGTTTTATTATATTAAGCAGTATGATATATGAAGTATAAGTCCATTTTAGGAACCATATATGATTAATCTCACTATAGATCGACTTATGCATATAATTTTTGCTAATCTTTTGTTTGAGACAGATGGAATGACCCGTCATTCTATCACATGATCTGCTAACACTTCATGAATGACAAATTCAACTTCATTTATTTAAGAGATGAAGTGGAAATTGTTCAAGGCACGAACAATAGTGAGATTGTACCAAAATAAAGTAAGTATTTATTCTAATTCAAATTTTCAACTTTAGGGAAATGATCTTGAAAACCAAAAATGTCGTCCTAGTGATCTTATACCTGATGAATAAGATGGTACCTTATATCATCACAAATCTATGGATTTGTGATTACTGCCTTTTCCATAGCCATGTTCTCTACCACTCTCCATCAGAACATGATGGTTAGATTTCTCTTCCATATCCATATTTTCACCTATGTGGAAACCCAGTGATTAGTTTATTTGGGTAATCGTTACATTTCATACCTTAGTTTTTAAAGCCAAGTTTTGGTATTCCCTTTTACGATGTGGGTTTCTATTAAAGAAACTTTTGAATAGTAAACCATTTATAACCCCGACGAATTTCGAGGGCGAAATTCATTTTAAGGGGGGTAGAATGTAACAGCCCTAGATTTTCTGAAAAATATTCTTTTTTATTTCACTAATGTCTTGTGTTGTACGCTACACCAAAAGGAGCTTGCACAACACGCATCCTTGACTTGCCTTGCATTACACGCAATCGCGACCTTCCTCGATAGCGTGTGTAATACGCAATACCAAGTTTCACTAAACAACGATATGCTATTAAAATATTATTAAAACTACCCGTTATGAATAGTAATAACCACTTTTTAAAATTCTATAAATCTTATTTTTCAAAATTAACTTCATTTTTGGATTCGGAATATCGAAATTAGCTTAGGTTGAAATTTTGGTGATTTTCGGAAAACTTTCATATTTTGATGAATAGTGAAAATTACTAAATTATAATTAAAAACAACTTTTTTAATCGAAATAATTAATAGTGATAAGTCATTAATTTGAGTGGTTTTAAAGTATATTTAGAATATATTTTTACAATTTAATACAATGTTGGTCATTGGAAGTAATTTCACATTTAAACTAGACATAAACAAGTGTCAATCTTTTGATAGATATTGTTTCTTAAAAAACACGCTATTTGTTTTAACAGCGGGATTTAATTATAAAATTAATTAATGCAACTTTTATGTTATGAATTTGGTAAAATAGACTTCATTTTTGAATTCGGAATATGAAATATAGCTTGGGATGAAATTTTGGCATTGTTCTGAAAAACATCAATTTTCGATGAATAGTGAAACTACTAAGTGGTAGGTTAAAAACTGAATTTTGCATAAAACTTAATTTTACCGCTTCTGTGAATGGAATTTCGAAAATCCGAGAGACACGGTTAATATCAAGGACTAAAATGTGGTTCAATGAGATGAAAATAATTTTTTGGTGAATAGTAACTTTTTACTTTTTTTTACCACGGTTAATAGTAAATAGGGTAACTAAGGGTAAATATGATATTAATATTACCCTAAAACATGTCCTAATTCTATTGGACAAGTGTAATTCGACCAAAAACAAACTTAGGAATAAAATATGACCATTTAGGCCCCCTTGGATTAGATTAGGACATTTATTATTAAAAGAAGGGTTAAAATAGTTAAAATCAAAGTTTAATAAGTAAATAATTTTTAATATGGGGTTATACATAAGATAAATTAGATTGTAAATATTCATTAGAAAGATAAAAAGATTTCCTACATGATGGTATTTTATTTGTAATTTTTAGACATCAAATAAGTTAATTTATTTATGACACAAAGATGATGCAGTAATTATCTTATTAATGAAATATTCACATAATTGATAATATAAATACCAAAATAAATGTAATTTAAGACTTTTTATGAATTCCACTAATTTTATAGGTTTCTATGATATATTAGTGTTGATGTAATCAACTTGGTTCGAACATATAATTCTGATATGACTTTCACAAAAATCATATATCAAATAGTGTCAAAATTGACACAAAATAGTTTTTAAATCAAATATTATATTATTAATTGTTATTTTATTCCTAAAAATCTAAGGTTCGGCCAAATGACTTAGATAAGGATATATATATTAATAATAAACAATTTGGGGTTCGTTTGGCATGTTATAGTAAGTGTATTAACCATATAGTGAAAGAAAAACAAAAAGACACGGTAAAAGTTAAATTAATTAACTTAGAGTTAAATCTAATTGATAAGGTTAAAATAATACCCCAAACTTGTCTAAATCCTATTGGTTGATAGGATTTCGACCCATCCCCACTTTAGCTTAGAAATAAGACCCTTTGGAACCATTATAAACCGATTTTGACTTTAATATAAAATAATATTTTGAGGTATTCCTAAGGTGCCCCTCTCCTCCCTTATAAAAGGACACCTCCTCCCCCTCCTCCTCACACCAATTTGAGCACTCAAGCTCGGACAACCCCTGCCAAAATCTCTTCTCCACTTCCCTAGCAACATCCTAGAGGTTCTGGTCTTCCTCAAAGACCAATTCTAGTGCCCCAAGAGGAGGTCTCAAAGAGGCACTTCAAAGAAGAGGTAATTACCGTTACCAATTCTTTCATCTTTATTTCTTCTTCCACTTCTTCTTCTTAGGTTGTTTCATTATGAAGTAATAACATCAGTATCACTCATATACTGATATGTTATTATAAGTATGAAACAACCCTATTTCACCATCTATCCATCCTACGGAAAAAGAAATCACCGCGCGTGCGTACGTACGGAATACCGTCTCCACGCCGTGGTGTAATCTATTTTCCACCACCACCTTACATGGATGGGTATAATGGTGTAAAGAATAACTATACATAGTTATTACAACATCATATTGATTCTGATATATTGTATAATTCACTCCAATTCAATTCAATACTTATAGAAATGATATCATCGCTCGTGCGTACGTACGGACTACCGTCTCCACGACGCGATGAGATTCATTCTCCATATTAACCATTTAAGAATGATTATAAAGTATAAGAAATAATAATGAAATATATGACATTATAAAGCTACTGGATTTATGTATATATATACATATGTATGTCATCTACTTACTTCCATTTCAAGACAATAAGGAAAGGAAAACAACGTTCATGCGTACGTACGGACTACCGTCTCCATGAACGGTGTTTTTCATTTTATTTATCTACCTATTATATATATATATATACTGAATATATATGATATATAAATCATATTTTATATTCTGGAAGTAAGTAAATCATGATATAAGTAATAATGATTTCAAGAACAACAAGTCAAAACACCTACGATAAATGAAATGATTTTACCCAAAACGCTTCTTTAACATGGAATTTACAAAAGAACAGGTAATATAATGTCATAAGTGAACCATATATGATATCATAACAATGAATATGATTCTGTAATAAGTCAATGACATTATTTAAATCATTATACAGGAGGTTCAGACACATACGAAGCAAATCAGACCTAAGGTAAGGGAAATATCACAATCTCATTTTTATCCGAGATTGTTTTTACTTTGGTAATTACTGGGGTGTATTTTATCATCCACATCCATGTTTCCTCAATATGTAATGTTATTTACATCCACCTACAATTGTTTAAATCCAATTTTACCCTTCGGTGAGTTTTTAGTAAAAGATATGAAAGGAATCTTTTGTCGTTTTTCATACGAGGTAATTTTTGACTTTTCCGACAAAAGTACGAGAAGAATGTTTTTTTTAACTTATACGGCACAAACGGATTTATACTGTTTTATAAAGCCTTATTTTCATGAAGCTTCCTCTAAAAGATTTCATGACTATTTTCAATAAAATCTTTTTCTTTTAAAATTTCATGATGTTTTGTGAAAAGAAATTGATTTTGAAGAAAAAAGGATATTTTCCTCAAGAATTCATTTCAAGTGTTTTATCAAAATTATTTTCCATCTAAGATAATAAAGGGTTCTGTTTCTATCCATATTTTTACATTGATTTGACTATGTTGTGATGGAATTATGTTTATGAATTCCTTTATCTTATATGAATGGTTTTATGATGTCATGTTGTTTAAGAATCCCATTTTTATTACATGGGTTATGCAATGATGTATGATTTATGATTTTGTGGCACACATAAGAAAGGATTCATTAAGAGATGGGTGGGACCTATATCTCCCTCCAATTCATTGGGTAAAGATTTTATATCTCATGAGATAGACATGGCTGGAATGGTAGGTTATACCGGTTCAGTGAAACAGGACTGAAACGAGGATTACTCGATTCAGAAAGGGACTTTGTCCACTAAGATAGTCTTGGCAATGAGTCTTGACTAACAAGAAATGATTCTCTATGATTATGTGTGTATGCCACAATGAGTAATGTTTTAAGTTATGATTTCATTTCACTACTATGATTTATCCCATGTTATGAAATTATGCTCTCTTTTGCAGGTTAAGATTTCCAAAAAAGTTATGTTCTTATGAAAATTATGTGATTGATATTTCTTTTTTTTACCCTTACTGAGCATTTGAGCTCACCCTTTTATGTTTTATTTTCCCCAGGATATAAAGAAAGGTTTTAGGTAAAAAAAAAGGGATGACCTTTATGGGAGATATTGAAGAACTTTCACCACGATTAGAAGATTACGTTCCGAGTTTCCAAAGACACTAAACTATTACGATCCTTTAGTGTGTGTTTTTGTTATGTACTATGTATTCCGCAAATGTAATGTAATGTCCATGTACGTCAGGCTACGGGTCTCTACATGACCAATTATTAAACTACTATTAATAATATTTGCGTCTATTAATTCGATAACTTAATAAAAACCAATGAAACATTCAACTTTTAGGATGATTTGAGATCTTTCTAAATTGTTGTTTCTGTTGTTCTGCATCAATGTCATCCTTCATTATTTTTGTGTGAAATGATATTTTTATACCTTTAATGGGAAATGGTATCTATTATTAAAATTATTGGTCTAAAAATTTTCTGATTTATCCAGGAGACCTACATTAATAAATAGAAAAATTCTATTTTTAGATATATTTTACTAGTTTGTTGGAACACTTCAGCTCGCTGATTTATTCATATTCTCCTTTATCCACAAATATTTTATTTCAAATTGTTTCTAAACTTCATCAACTAATTTAATTATGTGATACATATAGAGTGTGTCTCAAAGTTCACTTCTTTCATTTCATCCAATTACTAATTGAGATCATTAAACATCTTCATAATCATGAAAAACATTAATCCATTATTCAAGTTAGAATTCATAATTACCTATTATTCATCTCACTTATTATTCATGTTTGATTTATCATTATAGTCTATGAGAAATATTTTATATCTTAATACATCCTTGTTCACATTACCCATTTGAAATTTTTTTATGTATAGTATAAATTTCCATGATATCATTATTATATTACATATTAAAAAATTATTTTATATGTAGTTGGAACTCTACATTGATAGAAATTATATAATCTATATACTAGTTTTCAACAACTGATGGAGGGGTGAATCGGTGACAAATTAATTTTATGTATTCATATCCTTTCAAATTCCACATCATAAACTGTTAGATGTACTTGAACAACTTAGTTTTATATGAAATCATAAATTTCATATATAGTAATCAATATCACAGTGAATGGAATTGTATTTTTAATTTAATATATAATACCATAATGATATATATTTTTCTTAGACATCAAAACATGGATTATTCACTCAGTCACCATGTGATTAAAACTGAATAAACTACCTAATTATAATCACCTTACTGTTGAAAAGATACTATAATTTATCTTTTGTAATGATTTATTTGACACACCAATCACAATCCTCTAACAACTTATCATACACCTAAACCATAACTATCTTAATCATTGTTAATCATGATATTAAAGATCTTAATTCTTCCACCACAAAAAATATAGATGCCTCTAAACTTATGAACTAATTAATATCATATGCATAATCCAATATGAATCATCTATAGTAGTCTTGATACTCACATTCTCTCTTAGATTCAATGATTTATCATGATATAAAAAATAATTCTTATATAATGGAATTAAGGTCCCTCAAAATAGTATCTTTTTTCTATTATTTACCACATGCATTACCACATTTATCATCAAAAACAATATTTTTCATGGGAACCGAAATATTTTATTATTTAGAATCCAAAAAAAATTCATTAAAATTTAATTTCATGAAATGTGTTTTTTATTATATTTACTCATAACAAAAACCCATGATTATTAGGGTATTTTATTTTATTGTCTCTTAGTTATAGTATCTATGGATCAATAAAATGAAAGTATATCATTTCATTATCGTGTAAGAAAATACTACACCATAACATAAATACTAGAAATATTAGGATCCCTTTTTTCATCACACATATATTATTAATGGAATACATGTTGCATAACTCATCACATTGTATTATAAATTCACACAATTTTCATTAATAAATATTACTAATACTTCACATGAATCAATTTAAAATGTAAAATATTCATATATATGGGTGAACAAGTGCATGAATACATTGGATACACCGTATAATGTAATTAAATGGGTTTCATTTCATTTTTCATTATCTTATTCATTTTATTTTTATTTATAAAACGTGAAACTACGCGAATGTATGTTTTCTATCTAAAACAATTAATTAATGCTTATTCATTAATGATATTTGTCTTAGATTCTATAAATCATCTTTAATAGTTATATATTTTTAAGGATTTCTGATATTCCATGATACATGAATAAAAAATATGATGATTACATCCATCGAAAAAATGTATCCAAAATATTAACATAACCATTGATGTGACTCAGTTTGATGGACATAGCTTGAATTTATTTAGGTCTGTCATAAATGGAGGAATAACTATGTACTACTAAACCATCAAATAAGGGATTAATAAGTGGAATAAAAATGAGATTAGATGTCATAGAATGATCAAATAATATGGATAGTGGAATGAATGTATGATGAATCGTTCTCACTTTGATGTTGTCCCACATCACAATTTCATTAGTTAATCTATCTATTTTATATATCCATATCCTACTATGTCTCAATATTTTTGTAGCATTGATTCCTCTTCTAGAACCCCCACACTACCCACACCCTGGGATTCATTGGCTTTGACACCCAACCATGGCACACTTTCCCACTCATTTTGTTCTAACACTAGCTTGCAGTTGCGTGTGTTATCACTCCACCTACTCTCTTATCGCCATACTGGATATCCTAGAAGGATCCGATGCATGGTAGTGTATTATTCCATAAGAGAAATGATGATTTTCTTAGATAATTTAATTGAGTAAATACATTTTCAGAACCCATACAAATTGGTTGTAAACTTCTCCTACAAAGCTACACCAAATCACAAAATTTAACTTTCATCAATTCTACATGAATTTCTTATTTATATTTTTTCATGAAATTTAATTTCCTTATTCAAATCTATACTTCCTCAAAATAAAAATTTCTATGGTCTTCAAATTGTTTTATCATTGTTCACATCAGTAAATTCTTATTCACATACCATTAATCGTTAATATATATTCAAAAAATCATCACATTTTCAAGGTGAATTGATTTTAAAATACACACGACACTAATAAATCAAACTAAAAAAATAATGATGGAATAAAAACTTCATAACAATTTCATAAATAAAATATTGATACATAATTTGACAAAAATTCAAGACATATGCTCCCAAATGTATAATTTGTTATGAATCTCATCCCAGAGAATCTTTTAAAAATAATAATGGAACATTGTGGGTATCTAAGGAGGATTACTATACAGGATGGATATTCCCATACATTGAACAACTAATATTCAGTTTTGTTTTGACCCTGGTAGCCTATCCACCATGATTTAAACGTATCACAAAGTGAATCATTTTACTTTTTTTTTGTATTCACACACTGAACAAAAATTATAACTATTTTTGAAAAATCAATGTATTTAAATAGATTCAGAACGATCATTACGATTTGTATAAAAATTATAAATAAACACACGACAAATAATTCATACCAATGGTTATAGTAAGAAAACCCATGTCATTCTACCATTTTCTAAAAGTTACAGATATAATCCAAACATCAAAAAGATAAATTGGAAAAAATGTTGTACACTAATTAAAAAAAGATAATATGCTTTCATCATATTAAAAAGCACTCAAGAATCAATGTATGTATACTCCAAGAGAATCACCATAGATTGGAGACCTCTCATCCTAGTTGAATAATGATTAGGGGTGGTTTCCATCATTCGTTTCTCCAAAAAAATCATTTTCCTTCATATACAAATTTGAAAGAACCAATAAATTGTACTCACTTAAAAATTGAATATAAATATTGTCTAGAGTCAAATAAAATATATTAGTCTCTCAATGATTATTTGGATAATTCCATTATTATGTGTAACTATTATGATGAAAGAGGAATCTTGGTCATGATATATCCTATGGGCACATGTAAATATCACATTCAATGGATACTAATGTGGTATTTATGCCTTATATACATTAAAAACGAAAGAGGACTCTCAATCATCTAAATACATAATATATGTATAATTGAGAGTTTGTTAATTGAGTTATGATGATGAAAAATATCTAGGATCATTTTTGTATTACTACAGAATTTGTGGATTGATTCTTGATGTATGGGGGGTAATGAAGGGTCATTTAACATGATTGATTATGTAGATTCAAGGATCTGTATCATATGATCCAATTGAATTTACTTGATATTCTTTTTAGTCGGTGGGTAGAGTATTGATAAGTATATTTAATTACAATCAATGGCCAATAGAGTCTACCATGAATGGAAACATGAAATTTTTTCACTGCATACTATATCATCAAAATAATTTTAATTATTCTTATTGATCTAACAAAAAATATTTCATTACCAAAATATTAGAAATAGAATACCCAATATTATTGGAGGTTTAATAATTTAATACATAAATTTATTAAAAAAAATCAAAATTTCATCCCTCTCATGGAAGAAGAAGATGATGAATTTAAATCAATCCTCAATGGAGAGTATATGTTTCTCAAAACATTCACTAATAAATACCATACTCGATTGAAATCATTAAAATAAAATGAGATACTAATGTGGTATCATTAATCGTAAAAAGGAAAAAATAACATCACCGAGTTTTGGGGAAGCCTTTATCACCAACACCACCCAGAGGACTATCATATCAATAAGATGAATGAGTTTGACAATTTCCGAGCTGACATAACCCAATCCCCCAAGTCTACTGTAATTACTTCCATGAGAATTAGAATCTTAAATGTTTTTATAATATTTAGAGGACTCATTTTTGTGATTCCTTTCATTGTGAAATATTTCCCTTTAATAAGAAAGTGTTTGGTAGAACCCACTTGTGACTCTCTCAAGGTTACTATCCAAAGTGGAGGGAAGAAAAACATCACATGGATTTTAAATCAAGACTATCCACTATAAAGAAATATATTGAATAAGTTTATGATTTTTCACATGAGTTAATTCTAAATATTGATAAATGACCTTATTAATCCTTAGAATAAGATGATATTCTTCTAATGATTCAATTCATGTCCATAATTAACAATTCCATTAATTTTATATAAAACCTTATATATGATAGTGGTTTCGATAAAATTAAAGTATCTATCAGGATATTTGTGATCCTTGAGCAGAGGGTTGAATTAGTGATTCTTTCAATTTTTTTTATATTGGAAATAGACATCGAATTTATTTATTGGGATAGTTACCTAATGATAAAAATAATGAAAAACATCATGAACATAGGTATTTCTAATTTTCACTAATAAATAATAATATCATATCCTTTGTAAGGTTTGTAAATAATATAATAATATAAAAAACTATAAATTAATCCTTTTTATGATTAAAACAATCCAAGAATATATTTTAACTTTTTTATAACTACAGTCAATTGATATTTTTGGATCTCTTTACATGGTTATAAGATATAAAAATTACTTGTCACATAAATATGAATCCTCACAAATAGTTTTCAAACATTTCATAGTTAAACTTTAACTATTAACCAGCCTGGATTTATAGAAATTACTTATTCATATTTACATTCCTATAATGTTGCGAGAATGGAATTCATCGATGAATTAAACACAAAAAGTTTCGTCTGATAACATTTCCATTTGGTACATTTAGTATAATGAAAAATGGTCTAATGACTATTTTTTATGATCACTTCAGTCCAACTGTTCCCACTTGATTGATCAAAAACATAATCTCAATATTATACTAATTTATATCGATATTTTTTAATAATCATCACCATAAATCATTCATGGAATACCTTCAAATACGAAAAATTTTATGGTATTCATTATACCACTACCTCTACACAATTATCTTCTGATTGGTTCTTCATTTATGAAACACATTAGCTAGAAATTCAAAAGGACACTCATATATCCACACATAATACCCCATTATATTGGAATAACATATCCACAACAGAAGTCATAAACACATCATTCATTTTATAATATACCACTATTATTTTAACATACCACTCAAACATTTATTAATTAGATTTAATCAAATTCCCATTAGATATGAAAATTATATAAGATTCAAATTCAATATACTTCCTAAAACACATTTAAATATCATATGGAATTAGTGTATTTACTATTTTATAATTGAAAAATGAAATGAAAAACTCATTATATTCAAATTTATAAAAATGTGAAAACATTTTGAATCCCTTCAAACCATTTACTCAGTACATATTCACAATATTTTGTCCAACACAATAAACATTATCCATCTATCTTTCCCAAAATCGTAGTAAAAACTCAGAAAAGTCACGAAACATCCTCAGTTTGATGAAATTTACAACTCTTGTTTATATTATTGTAACATCCCAAGTAATTAATGAATAATAGATATTTTTATCTATGTCTATTAATGAATTATATAGTGTTTTAGAGGCATAAAATGAAAATAAATCCAATCTTAATAATGGAATACACTAATATTTTTAAAAGATTGTTTTACTGCCTTTTGTTGGAAAACCATTTTTAAATCTATCTTTTGACAATTTTATAAGATATATTTGTCAAAATAAACATATTAATTATGATTGGGACATTGAAATTTACATTGGATAAATTTTTGGTATTTTTCTGACAATGTTCATTTTTTAATGAATAGTGAAAAAATACTGCATTTTACATCAAAACTGCTTTTTCATTTAATTTAATTATACGGTTATATTTTCTTTTTAATTGGTCTTAAAGTGTAATATGAATATATTTTTACCATTTATTACAATTGTGGTCATTAGGATTAATTTCACTTTGGAATTGGTCATAAACTAATGCCAAACTTTTCATAGATATTGTTTAAAAAAAACCCGCTATTTGTTTTCACAACGGGAATTATTTTTAAATAAATAATTTCAATTTATGTGTTTGGAATTTGGTAGAATGGATTACATATTTGGAATCATAAGGTCCAAATTATGTAATTAATCCTCTTTTATTTTTGGACATTATGAATAGTAACGATGGTAATTATCTTTAATTATCTTGATTAATGATTAACCAGGTAGTTAAAGATAATAAAATGATATCATAATAATACAAAAAGACCACAACATGTGTCCTAAGGCTACTGGTTGTCTCATGGACGACCATGGGATGCCTTGTGCCAAACTTGGGGGCCCCATGGAATCACTTTTGTGAGAAAGTGACTTTTTAACTTTTTATTTTTAAAGAATGTTAAATGTGACAAAGAATGTATCACCTAAGTAAAATATTTTTAATTTTGTATACATAAATGATCATTTGGACTATAAATATTAATTATAAAGATAAAAATATTTCCTACATCATAGTGTTTTTTTCATAATTTTTAGACTTTATATAAATTAAAATATTTATGACATCATGATGATGCAGCAATTACCTCATTAATAAAAGATTTAAATAAAATGAAATTATAATGTAAAATATATGACCTAAACATGTCCAAAACCTATTATATGGGTGGATTTCTAACCCGTATCACCTTACCCTCGAATTATATCAATGTGGGACCTTTTGAATCCGAAAATCATTTTCAAATAAAGTAACATTTCTTTACTTTCCAAGAGTGCCCCTCCTCTCCTCTTATAAAAGGCCCCCACCTCTACCTCCTTACCCACACTCCCAAAGCCATTGGCTCGGCCAAACCCTGCCCATTTTGTCTCTCCACATCCCTCTATTACTCCTTGAAGCCTCACATTTGGAAGAAGTATTCCCAAGGAAGCCTTTGAGCTCAAACCAAAGGGAGTTACCCGATTTTAAGGTAATGTCTTCACATGAGTCATTTTGTTTTATTTTGCTTCTCCAACCCCCTAAAATCTTTTTATTAATTTCATTTGTAACAACTCCAGTATCTTCAATATACTACGATGTTGTTATAATAAGGATTCGAGCTACACTTACACACACCTACATCTAATGGTTAAAGGTCATATTGTTTCTGTGGATGGTGAATTTATGCCTCCCGAAACGATGATTGTTCAACATTATTTTAACACCTTCAAAGGTGGCCATTAATATGTCACTATATTTATATATTATATATAATATGTTTATGTTTTCCTTAAGCTTCTGTATTTTTCATTTTGGGCATACCATTATGGTTTCCATTATGGGTAAATGCGATATCTTCATTTAAGGAAGTGTGAACTACCGCCCCCTCAATGTGATTTGATTCGTTAAATACCATATGTGGGACGTATAAAGGATGGAACTATGATATTATATATGATATTATACTGGAATTATAATATACCTTTATATCATTATGATTCCATTCTATAAAATACGAAATAGAAATGAAAGTAGCGTTCATCCGTATGTACGGCTTAACATCTCCATGAACGGTGCATTTCATTACTTACCTCTAAATGATTATGTAATATTATAAATGAATGTATATACTAGATATATATGATATATACATCATGATTATAATTCTGGATATAATGGATACATGAACAACTTGTAATTATAAAGGGTTTATTTTTTACTCAAGTACCAATGATCGTTAAAATGACCGTTATTAACTTAAATAATTACATAGTGTTCATGACATGGAAATAAGTGATATAAAAGGAATAATGAACTTGAAAAAGGTTCTTAAGAAAGTAGAAATTAACTCAAGTTTATTATTCAGGACATTAAAGAATGATCGAGTCAAGTCGGACCCGAGGTATGGGACTTCGTCTCAATCTCATTTCATTGAGGAATACTTTGTTTCATACACAACCTTCTTTTATACGGTGTATAAAACCCTTTGAATTTTACGTTTATTGAAAAAGAATCTTTTTTATATGAAGCATTTTACTAAATGACAAAAGGGAATGTTTTTTTCGTATGTATGCGGCGACAACGACTTCTCCGCCGCCGTGACCATTATTTGAGTTTTGGCTTCCTCTACAAGCGATAACTTTTTTTAAAAGAAAAATAAATACCATGTTTTACTTTTATTTTATTTTGGTATTTAAAATGGTTTTCATAATGTTTTTATATCAATGTGTAGTATTGATATCTTGTGATTTAAAGGTGGAAATGTTATGTTTCCTTTATGCATGTTTTATGTGATACGATTATGTTGAGGTTCTTGGGAATTATTATGAAGATGGGTGGTTCCGTGATAAACTAAGGGCGGGTGAGCTCGATATAGCTCTCCAATGCATTGGGTAACATGAAGTAGTGAAACGTTAAGGTTTCTCCGAAGAGATTTAGGGAATATACTGTGATGGGTATTCCAAACGTAACCAAGAGGGTTACTCCCTACGTAAGAATGTTATGAATGCCTCAAGTTACCTTGATGTCTTATGATTTATATAATTTATTCATGATTTGATGAGGTATGTTAAAGTGCTTATGTTTTATGGGTAAAGTATGATTTCATTCTTATGTATATATATACCCATGTTTCCTTTCCATATTTTTATATCCCTTACTGAGATTTTTATTCTCATCCCAAGTTTTTTTAAATGTTTTTCACAGGTCAAGGGAAAGGTACATGATATTATGATAGTGTCAAGGAAGTGTCAAGAAAGGATCCATGTTTTATTTTGAATATGTTTCCGTTGATGGGAAAAATGAATACTATCTTTTATGTAACCACTTTGTTTAAATGTGGAATGTAATGCATGTTTTATGATCTAATTCTATAAAACTCTAAACCTGAAAAGATCCTCAAGGTGTAATCTTGTAATAACTCAAGATTAAGTAAGGTTTAAGGCAGGGGCCTTATAGTTGGTATCAAAGGTCGGTTTAGATAACTTTAGGAGTTAGAATTCTATTAAATGATTATCCAAAAATATTTTTTTTATGGTCAAATTTAAGTGATATAGTATTTGAAGATTACCATGTTGCTTCATCTAAGACATGTTTGTTCAGAATGTTTTTCCGCAGAGGAAACATGGAAGCAGTGCTAGGAAGGCATGAAAAAGGAAATAACCATCCGAATCAGCATCCTAAGATGGTCAGAATTGGAACTGAACAGTTTGTTACAGTAATGGCGCAATTGACTCAAGCGATAAATGGTGTTGGTATCCATGCACGAGATCAGCCAGATCAACTGCAGAGGAAAATGTCAGTAGTGGAACATTTCATGAGGCAACATCCCCCATCATTCAGTGGTTCATCTGACCCTGTGCTAGCTGAAGGGTGGATTAAAGCACTGGAGAAGATTTTCGATGTCATGGGGTGTTCAGACAATCAAAAGGTTAGTCTTTCAATTTACCATTTGGAGGGTGAAGCAGATCAGTTGTGGTCGATGGTTAAAAATAGCAGGGACGCTGATGAGATTGATGCTCTCGACTGGGATGAATTCAAAGGTATGTTTCTTGAAAAGTATTTTCCTAAGGCTGTTCAACTTAGGATGGAAAAACAATTCTTGGAATTGAGGCAAGAGGAAGGCTCAGTGGCTACCTATAAAGAAAGGTTCACTCGATTGGCAAGGTATGCTCCAAATTTTATCCGAGACCTTGATAGTAAAATCAATCATTTTTACTCAGGATTAAAGACAAAATATCAAAGGGCATTAGCTTCTCGTGAGTTTAAAAGTTATGAAAAGCTTGTTCGATGTGTTGAGAAGGTGGAAATGTAGTTTTCTGATGATCAAGTGTTCTATAACAACCAGCAGAAGAAGAGACCAAGGTGGCAGGAGAAAGGGAAGAATTCTTCAAAAAAGTTTGATGGTAAGAAATCTAGGTTTCTAGTTTCTGATAAATGTGGCAAAAGGCATGCTGGGGAATGTCTTCTGAATTCTGGAAAGTGCTACCGATGTGGTAAGATGGGACATAAGGCTCGTGATTGCACTAAAAAAGATCAAGGTGATGGTATGACCAAATTTGATTTACAGTTTGTGAAATGATTTAAGTGTAATGAGGTGGGTCACTATGCAAACGAGTGTCCGACAGAGAGCTTGAGTGATGGGAAGCAGTTAGAATACAAGCAGAAAGGGGTGGTGAAATACTTTTCAACTACTTCAGAAGATGTCTGGCCATCAAATGAAGTTGTATAAGGTACTTTGTTTGTTTTTTCAGATTATGCCAGTGTGTTGTTTGATTCGGGGTCCACACATTCTTTCATCTCTGAAACCTTTTCTAGTAAAATGGGAATACCATCTCAATAAATGACTCCTAAACTTTTTGTAAAAACACCTGGGGGAAATGTTGAGGCAAAAAGAATTTATAAGAATCTTCCTATCCTTATCTGTGGAAAGAACCTACTTGCAAACCTTATTGTTCTACCCCTAGTATAGTTTCATGTTATCCTAGGTATGGATCGGCTCTCTATTTACCATGCTAAGATTGACTGTAGAGATAAATATGTTTCTTTTCAGTAAGAATTTCAGTTTTTCTACAAGAATGAACCCTTTCTGTTGATAACTTATCAAGAGGCCAAGAAACTTGTAAAAGATGGAAATGAATGTTACCTTTCACACATTGTTGAAAACAAGGGAACTGTTCAGATTAATGATGTGCCAGTGGTAAATGAGTATCCTGATTTTTTTCCTTATGAGTTTCCTGGAATAATACCAGATCAGGAAGTTGAGTTTACTGTTGACCTAGTTCCTGAGGCTAAGCCAATTTAAAAACTCCCTTATCGAATGACTCAAATTGAACTTTTAGAGTTGAAGGAGCAATTGCAAGATTTATTAGAGAAAGGTTTCATTCGACCTAGTACATCACCATGGGGTGCTCCTGTTTTATTTGTTAAAAAGAATGATGGTGCAATGAGACTTTGCATTGATTATAGAGCCTTGAATAACATCACTGTTAAGAATAAATATCCTTTGCCTCATATCGATGATTTGTTTGATCAGCTCCAGGGAGCTGAGACTTTTTAAAATATTGACTTGAGATCAGGGTACCATCATCTGAAGGTAAAGGATGCAGATATTCTGAAGACCGCATTCCGTACAAGATATGGCCATTATGAATTTTTAGTAATGCCTTTTGGGCTAACCAATGAACCTGTTGTATTCATGGACTTAATGAATAGAATTTTCCATGAGTTCTTGGATAAGTTTGTGGTGGTTTTCATTGATGAAATTTTGGTGTTTTCTGAAAGAAAAGAGGAGCATGAAAGACATTTAAGGGTTATCTTGCAAACCTTAAAAGAAAAGAAACTATATGGAAAATTGAGCAACTGTGAGTTTTATTTGCAACAAATTTCTTTCCTTGGTCACAATGTTTCTAAAGATGGGATAACTGTTGATCCTGCAAAAACAAAAGTGTTGGAAGACTGGCCAAGACCCACAAATGTAACGAAGATTCGTAGTTTCCTTGGTTTGGCAGGCTATTACTGAAGGTTTGTTAGAAATTTTTCACAGTTATCTAGTCCAATGACTATGCTAACTCGGAAGGGTGTTAAGTTTATCTAGACAAAAGAATGTGATGATTGTTTTCAGGAATTGAAAAGAAGATTGGTGAATGCTCCTTTTTTGGCACTACATTCCAGGAATGGTGAGTTTGTTATATACAATGATACTTCATTGAAAGGACTTGGTTGCGTCCTAATGCAGAAGGATCAGGTAATTGCATATGCTTCACGACAGTTGAAAAATCATGAGGTAAATTACCCTACATATGATTTGGAATTAGCTGCTTTTGTTTTCCCTTTAAAAATTTGGAGGAATCATTTGTATGGAGTAAAGTGTGAAATATATACTGATCACAAAAGTTTAAAGTATATATTCACTCACAAAGTGTTAAACATGAGACAAATGAGATGGCTGGAATTAATCAAGGATTATGATTGTACAGTTCATTACCATCCGGGAAAAGAAAATAAAGTGGCTTATGCTTTGAGTCAAAAAAGTAATGCTTCATTAGAAATGTTGTGTTTGGAACGTGATCCTTTGGTTAATGATTTGATGAAATTTGGCATAGAAGTTGTTGGTGCAGGAAGTTCTTCTGTTTTGTTTCAGGTATCAGTGAGATTATCTCTATCAGATAGAATCAAGAATGCACAGAAGCAAGATAGTGAGTTGCCGAAAAAGGTAGAGCTGTTTCAGAGAGGTAAGTTGCCTGAATTCATCATTGATAATGATTGCGTTTTGAGATTTGGGATGAGATTGTGTGTGCCTTGTGATTTACAGTTGAAGAGAGAGTTGTTATGTGAAGCTCATAGTTCCCCGTTTTCAGTTCATCCTGGCAGTAATAAGATGTACAGAGATCTACGAGAGTATTACTGGTGGGATGGAATGAAAAAAGATGTTGCTGATTTTACTGTGAAGTGTTTGACATGTCAACAAGTTAAACTAGAGCGGCAGTTACCGAAAGGGATGCTTCAGCCTTTACCAGTGCCAGAGTGGGAATGAGAGAATATATCCATGGACTTTGTTGTGGGATTACCGAAGACATCTCGAGGTAATAATGCAATCTGGGTTATTGTTGATCGCTTGACTAAATATTCTCATTTCCTTGCTATACGAGATACTTTTTCACTAGATCAACTTTCCCGTTTGTATCTTAAAGAGATAGTTAGGTTACATGGAGTTCCCCTCTCCATTGTATCTAATCATGATCCCAGGTTCACTTCTAACTTCTGGAAAGGCTTTTAGAAGTCGTTGGGTACTGAATTAAATTTTAGTACAACTTTTTATCCTCAATCAGATGGGAATTCAGAACGAACAATTTAGACCTTGGAGGATATACTACGAGCTTGTTCGATGGATTTTCAGGGATGTTGGGACCAACATCTTTCTTTGGATGAATTTTCATATAATAACAGTTTTCATTCCCGTATACAGATGGCACCATTTGAGGCGTTATATGGTAAGCGGTGTCGAACTCCAGCTTTCTAGGATGAAGTGGGTGAAAGGAAGTTGATGGGACCAGAATTGGTAGAACAGATGGCAGAAAATGTTCATCTGATTCAGAAACACATGAGAACATCTCAGAGTAGGCAGAAGAGTTATGCAGACAACAGGATGAAGGATCTAACTTTTGAGGTAGGTGATCATGTTTTTCTCAATGTCTCACCATGGAAAAGTGTGATGTGATTTGGTAAGAAAGGAAATATGAGTCCAAGGTTCATTGGACCATATGAAATTCTGGAGAGAGTTGGATCAGTTTCATACCGGGTGGCTTTACCTCCAAGTTTATCTCAGGTACACAATGTTTTTCACATTTCGATGTTGAGAAAGTATATGCCAGATCCATCTCATGTTTTGAGTCCAGAGGTAGTTCAGCTGGAAGAGAACCTATCTTATGAGGAACAACCGGTCCAGATTCTTGACCACAGGGAGAAAGTGTTATAGATTAATTTGATTAATCAGGTAAGGGTTTTTTGGAAAAACCACATGATGGAAGAGGCAACATGAGAATATGGAAATGCAATGAGGGATAAGTACCCCCATTTATTCGATAAGTAAATAAATTATGGGGACACAATTTTCTAAAGGGGGGAAGCATGTAACATAACAAGTAAGTAATGAATAATAGATATTTTTATCTATGTCTATTAATGGATTAGATAGTGTTTTAGAGGCTTAAAATGAAAATAAATCCAATCTTAAGCATGGAATACACTAATATTTTTAAAAGATTATTTTACTGCCTTTTGATGGAAAACCATTTTTAAATCTATATTTTGACAATTTTATAAGATATATTTTTCAAAATAAACATATTCGTTATTATTGGGACATTGATATTTACATTGGATAAATTTTTGGTATTTTTCTGACAATGTTCATTTTTTAATGAATAGTGAAAAAATACTGCATTTTACATCAAAACTGCTTTTTCATTTAATTTAATTATATGGTTAGATTATCCTTTTAATTATTCTTAAAGTGTAATCTGAATATACTTTTAACATTTAATCCAATGGTGGTCATTAGGATTCATTTCACTTTGGAATTGGTCATAAACTAATGCCAAATTTTTCATAGATATTGTTTCAAAAAAACCCGGTATTTTTTTGACAACGAGAAATATTTTTAAATCAGTTATTGCAATTTATGTGTTTGGAATTTGGTAAAATGGATTAGATATTTGGAATCATAAGGTCCGAATTATGCAATTAATACTCTTTTATTTTTGGACATTATGAATAATAACGATGGTAATTATCTTTAATTATCTTGATTAATGAGTAATCAGGTAGTTAAAGATAATAAAATGATATCATAATAACACAAAAAGACCAAAACATGTGTCTTAAGGCTACTGGTTGTCTCATGGCCGACCATGGGATGCCTTGTGCCAATCTTGGGGGCCCCATGGAATCACTTTTGTGAGAAAGTGACTTTTTATCTTTTTATTTTTAAAGAATGTTAAATGTGACAAAGAATGTATCACCTAAGTCAAATATTTTTAATTTTGTCTACATAAATGATATTTTGGACTGTAAATATTAATTAGAAATCTAAAAAGATTTCTTACATCATAGTATTTTTTCATAATTTTTAGACTTTAAATAAATTAAATTATTTGTGACACTATAATGATGCAGCGATTACCTCATTAATCCATCCAAAATAAATTTTTATTCAACAAAAGGCGCAAGGCACCAGCAAATCATTAATAAAGGATTAAAATAAAATGAAATGATAATGTAAAATCTATGACCTACACATGTCAAAAACCTATTGGATGGGTGGATTTAGAACCATTATCACCTTAACCTCGAATTATTTCTATGTGGGACATTGTGAATCTGAAAATCATTTTCAAATAAAGTAACATTTCTTTACTTTCCAAGAGTGCCCCTTCTCTCCTCTTATAAAAGGCCCCCACCTCTACCTCCTTACCCACACTGCCAAAGCCTTTGGCTTGGCATACCCCTGTCCATTTTTTCTCTCCACATCCCTCTATTACTCCTTGAAGCCTCAATTTGGGCAGAAGTCTTCCCAAGGAAGCCTTTGAGCTCAAACCAAAGGGAGTTACCCGATTTTAAGGTAATGTCTTCACTTGAGTCATTTTGTTTTATTTTGCTTCTCCAATACCCCTAAACACTTTTTATTCATTTCTTTTATAAAAACTCCAATATCTTAAATATACTAGGATGTTGTTATAAGAATGATTCGAGCTACACTTACACACACCTACATATAATTGTTAAAGGACATACTGTTTCCGTGGATGGTGAATTTATGCCTCCCGATACGATGATTGTTCAACATTCTTTTAACACCTTCAAAGGTGGCCATTAAGATGTCACTATATTTATATATGATATATAATATGTTTATTTTTTCCTTAAGCTTATGTATTTTTCATTTTGGGCATACCTTTATGGTTTCCATTATGGGTAAACATGATATCTTCATTTAAGGAAGTGCGGACTACCGCCCCATCAAAGTGATTTGATTCATTAAATACCATATCTGGGACGTATAAAGGATGAAACTATGATATTATATATTATATTATACTGGAATTATAATATACATTTATATCATTATGATTCCATTCTATAAAATACGAAAAAGAAATGAAAGTAGCATTCATGCGTACGTACGGCTTACCATCTCCATGAACGGTGCATTTCATTTCTTACCTATAAATGATTATGTAATATTATAAATTCATGTATATACTGGATATATATGATATATACATCATGATTATAATTCTAGATATAATGGATACATGAACAACTTGTAATTATAAAGGGTTTATTTTTGACTCAAGTACCAATTATCGTTAAAACGACCGTTATTAACATAAATAATTACATAGTGTTCATGAAATGGAAATAAGTGAAATAAAAGGAATAATGAACTTGAAAAAGGTTCATAAGAAAGTATAAATTAACTCAAGTTTATTATTCAGGACATTAATGAATGATCGAGTCAAGTCGGACCTGAGGTATGGGACTTCGTCTCAATGTCCTTTCATTGATGCATACTTTGGTTTATACACAACCTTATTTTATACGGTGTATAAACCCCATTGACTTTTAAGTTTATTCAAAAGGAATCTTTTTTATACGAAGCATTTTACTAAATGACAAAAGGTAATGTTATTGTCGTACATATGCAGCGATAATGACTTCTCTGCTGCCGTGACCATTATTTGAGTTTCAGCTTCCTCTACAAGCCATACCATTTTTTAAAAGAAAAATAAATACCATGTTTTACTTTTCTTTTATTTTGGTATTGAAAATGGTTTTCATAATGTTTTTATATCAATTTGTTGTATTGATATCTTGTGATTGAAAGGTGGAAATGTTATGTTTCCTTTATGCATGTTTTATGTGATACGATTATGTTGAGGTTCTTGGTCATTATTATGAAGACGGGTGGTTCCATGATAAACTAAGGGCAGGTGAGCCCGATATATCTCTCCAATGCATTGGGTAACATGAAGGAATGAAACGTTAAGGTTTCTCCGAAGAGATTTACAGAATATACTGTGATGGGTATTCCAAACGTAACCAAGAGGGTTAATCCCTACATAGGAATGATATGAATGCCTCAAGACACCTTTATGTCTTATGATATCTATGATTTATTCATGATTTTATGAGGTATGTTAATGTGCTTATGTTTTATGGGTAATGTATGATTTCATTCTTATGTATATATGTACCCATGTTTCCTTTCCATATTTTTATATCCCTTACTGAGCTTTTTATGCTCATCCCATGTTTTTTTGAAATTTTTTTCACAGGTCTAGGGAAAGGTACATGATATGATGATAGTGTCAAGGAAGTGTCAAGAAAGAATCCCTATTTTATTTTGAATATGTTTTAATTTATGGGAAATTTGAATACTATCTTTTATGTAACCACTTTGTTTAAATGTGGAATGTAATGCATGTTTTATGATCTAATTCTCTAAAACTCTACACCTGAAAATATCCTAAAGGTGTAATCTTGTAATAACTCAAGATTAAGTAAGGTTTAAGGCTGGGGCCTTATAATTATAGCACTTTTGAAAACAAATATTATACAAACATCTATTAGATACAAGTACAAAACATCCTCTAATAAAACAATTGAAATCATTTTTCTAATGAATGACCTTGGGAATATTTATTTGAATACTTCACTACAGTTTATAATTCAATTATATTTAAATTAATTTCACTAATATTACATGAAAAAATAATTTTTATTAGATGTACATAAAACATAAGTCTATGATTGATGACCCAATGAATTCTAATTAATTTTTTTCCAACATCACCCCTTTTCATATTTTACTTTTATCAAGTCCATCAATTTTAATTTATACTACTATTTGATAGATAAAAAAATCATTAACTTGAAACATTATCACTCATAAAAAATCAACCAATGAAATCTTGAATTTTTATAACCCCTTAATTTTTAAATTGACCTGACAGATATTATTTTTATAACATTAGTCTAGTGTACCAGAAAATAATAATAACTCAAACATAATATAGTATAACCTCAATCTCTCCCATTCTACTCAATTGGGGATCATTATAATATTAAATCATTATTTGAAAAATTATATTATCTAACATATTTGAAACATCATGTAGAATCATATCCACAAAGATTTATGATTTATAATATTTTTGGGAAATTTCACTAAGCATAAAAAAATATTAAATCATCAATATTACTATCTGATGGAACATGTGAGCTTACTATAACCAATAACATTAATCCATTGGACTATTTCCATCATACTTGAGATAATGGATACTATCTATTCTCATATATAATTGAAGAACGTAAACTAATTTATATTATCATCAATTGTATGTGTTATACATTGAACATAAAAATCCAAAACATTGAGAAAAAACATCTCAAATATCAGATTCTTAATATACCAAGAATATTTTGGCCTCAATAATATCCCCCATTTTTATTTTTTTCATAAAATGATAATAAATCTCTAAAACATTGAATCTTAATAAATTCATTACATATCATCATATTCTAAATCTATGTGAGTGAAGTCGGAGTAGGAAGCAAGACATTAACCCCCTTCTAACTTCTTCATCCTTTTTACACCTTAAATCATTAAATGAAACTTTTTAAACACACGTCATCAAGATATTAAAATACTTCAGACATCATAAATTATTGATTACCCTTATTCAACACATTCCCCAAAAAATAGTCTATTCCATGAATATTAATTCACCTACTAATGGATAGATTAATGTTACATAATTTATCCAAATTTAAAAACACTATCCCAAGACAAGACCAGAGAGGGGATGGATTCCACATTCATTATCCCGAAATAGAGTGAGTTTTACACCCATTATCAACTTCATATTATGGAATAATTCTATTAATAATGGTTTAGTAAGGATATCAGCAACATTATCCATTATTATAAAAAATTATAGTTTTAGTTAATTTCATTCCATATTCAATTTGATAATGTGATATTTAATATAAATTTGAAAAGATAATGAATGTCACACTTCACTCATTCATATTTATATCACATCTATTATAACAGATAAGGAGAAGGGGTAACATTATATTACTAGAAAAATCATCCAATTGAGACTTCATCCATATTAATTGATTTACATCTTGAGTGTAAAATACATACTAATATTTTGCAGTGTTGAGAGACACTACATTTCCCTTATTTGGATACCAACTCGCAAATCATTCTCTAGAAAATAAAACCCCACATGATGATTGTCTCTTTACATTAACATAACCATCCCAATCAACAACTGAATAACCAAATAGATAAATCTTTACTAGGATACTACATTTTTACCCAATATCAATTAAAAATTTGATATATTACAAAATTGGTTTTCCAAACATAATATGGGATTCCTTTAAATTAAATACACACATGGAACATAATGTAACAATATACACAATATCATGGCTTAATGAATATACAAATATATATCATTATTCCCATAAACATTAGAATCTATTATGTATCTACTACATCAACTTTACCATAATTTTCCAACATTATCAAAATATAAATGGTTGGGGAATTTTTTTATCATCCATGAAAAAACTATTTATAAATTGTTTAGAATATTTCTATTGTGATTGAAAATATATTTTCTATTCTTATATAATTTTAGACCAACACTTTATTTAAGTAATCTGACAATTGGAATTTCAAATAACATAATTTATTCCTTATGAAAACATATAAACATGTCATTAATATTCAACAAGAATATGTTATAATTAACATAAACAAAAACAATGGGAAAATATTCTTGATTTTATTTTATTTAAAGGTATCTATTAAAAAATGTGATTTTAAACCACCCGTTCTTTAAGAATCCATATTAGATTACCTTTATCTTGGATCTTTTTTTACTACAGACGCTCTTCTAATTAACAAGGAATCATTTATTTGTTCTTTACCATGTAAGAACCCAATTGTTTTAACAATATAAACTTGTAATTATAGTTGCCTATTATGAAAGGAAAGTAATAAAATCATATGAAATGTATTATATTTTCAATTTGCTAAAATCAAAAGAATGATTATTATGGAATCTTTTATGATTACAAGCAATGTGTTCTCATTGAAATAAATTACTTCTCCCTATGACAATACTATATTTTAAAAATTGAATCCTCATGTTTGGCCTTCTCGAAACCTCTTCTCTAACAACCCCCTCCAAATAGAGGGATCATTCTAGAGAGAGGTACTACCTAGTAAGAGCCTTTTCCAACTATGATAGTAGAGCATCACTGAAGGTGATGACCCGATAATTGATAGTTTAACTAAAAATTCCATCAGCATAGGTGGGTCACGCCTCATTTCACCAACCCAATTAGGAACTTGTTAACCCGGTAAGATGAGTGGATATTGGGTGAATGTGAAATTCACTGAAGAATGTACCCCAATAATTAAAACCATGAACCTCCCAAATAATAGCCTTACTCTACAAAACTTCTTAAAAATTGTTCCACCACGGAAGTGTAACTCCCTTTGGGTATCCTTTTCAATCTACGATTTCTTCATTTTTCTTATGAATTCACATTATTCCCTCAAGTTGTTTAGAAACAAAAAATTTGTACCAATCTTGTTTTTATCTTCCAGTATGAGTATATCTTTTTATGTATGACTCATTTAAAAATATCATATTCTTTATTCATGAAATTAATATATCATGGATTCCTCAAATATCTGTAGTATCTATTTGGTAATCATGTGAATTTAAATAATTTTTAAAAAGTGAACTTGATGTTCTTCTAGTTTAAAAATATTCCCCTTCATCAAGTATTACATTTCATACATACACCTAATTTCCCCTCTTTTATTGAAATGAATTACATTTATCATCATTTCATGATATAGACTAATCAAAATTAATATCTTTTCTAGTTTCGACCTTTTTAATCTTAAAAAATTCTTCATCGTGTTGTTCAATAAGAACAAAATCAATCTTCAAGTCCATATATATATATAGTCCCATATGAAAAACTCTTATGTTAATGATCTATAAAATTAAAAAATTTAGAGTGAAAAAAACTTCTTGTTTACTTATTATTGTACCTTCATACTCTACTATTATAATGGTATTTGATAATGAATCCATCTATACTTCTTTGATGAAACATCACAATATTTTTATCCTTTATGACGATAACATAGAGACTTCTAGACCCCCTTAAGAATTTAAAATATGTGGTCCATTCCTATTACTTAACATAATAATTTATATCGTTGTCTGGAATATATAAACAATGATTGAGAATATGAACTATATCTTCAATATCATTCATCCAAATGAATCAAGATGCAACACAATCAATGAAAATAGTTTATTACATCTTAAAAAATAATATATTTATCATTTTAGTATCACAATGATTATGTATTATGTATGGTTATCTAAATTCATAATGAATATTATTATCTTCATGAAAATATCTAAAAATTTAATTTTCTACACCACACCATTACTATATTGAATCTTCTAAAAAGAATATATTGTATAATTTTTTTGAAATTCTCCTATAAATCTAAATCATTAGGGGATACTCTAACTACTATTTAAAAAATTTTATAATTGTAACGTGAGTAAAATAATAAATAATTAAACAATGAATTTATCTCAATTTTTTTATTACTTTCTCAAGGACTTCTATATTCCAGATTGTACCATCTCCAAACGATGAGTTTAATGTATCAAGTCATTATTATATACTGAATATGTAATCTTTACTTTTCATATTTTAGAAAAACACCATTATCTACTAATTATAATTTCAAAAATATCCCAAATAATATCCTTAATTTTTATCTACCTCATATTACACATGTACATATTCAATAACCTCAAATTACAAATCATATTCTCATATGTCATGCTCTGATAGCATAAAAACAATACTTTACCAACACGATTCATGTTTCCCATGTTTAACATATATTTTTCATCCAAATCCATATATTATATATGTATGAAAAAGTACCATCTATTCTAAATAGAAATGTTTTACATCATAATAATTTCATAAAACAGTTGACATGTTTTTTTCTATCCATAAAAAATAAGGCTGTTTTGAATTTTAGTTCCCCCGAACGATAGTAGATCTAACAACATTGATTATTAGGGACTTCTCATCTACAAACCTCTATATTAATTTTTTTAAAAAAATTACATTCCAAAAAAATCATATTTCTTTTCATATCTGATGAACAACAAATATCCAGCATATAATGTTTTCACATTTTTCATCATTGAGAAAAGTTCAATGGAAATAGTCTCCTTCCTCAAATATAGATTCCTTATTATATAACCTTTTAAAGTAATTGTAGATATTTTTTTTACAATAATATAACAAGGAATCCTTCAAAATGATGTTTAATAAGATCAAATTTAAAAAAATACATCAGATTGAATCATATTTTCATTTTTAGAATGAGTTTCTTGTGTTATCTCAAATGTGTGGATTGACGCACCATATGTTACTCTAAAATTCATTATAAGGTTGTGAATTTTACCATCATATATTCATCATGTTCATAATGCCTCCACAATACTAAAAATATCCCTAGAAATTACATTTTTTATGTCACAGACATATTGTCCAGAACTATGTACCTACTTTACATCATTTTTACAATGATCTACCAAAGATCATTGTTGTTTACTAATGTGTTGGTATCCTCTAAATGTATTTTTTTCTTATGTTTCTTACCTACCTTAACATGATCTACATAAATATAATACTTGTATACATACATTGAAACCAAATATATTTCTAGATTTGGAACTCCATATTTTTTGCTACATATATGGTACTATTAATTTGAGTTTTATTCAGAGGACATTAAACATTGTTTTTGGCCATTAAGGAATAATTTTGTTAATCTGTATTAGGTTTACACTTAAAAATTTCAAAAACATCTGAAACTATTTTTTGTATATTTTTTATTTGTGGTTCAACATTAATAATTTCTTAATAAAATATATTCATATATTTATCTAGAAGCATTATCTATTCCTCAAGATTTATGATACGATTCATCTCTTTTTCATGTAACATCTAATAATCTATAATATCTTTTTGTAAATTATATTTTTATTATCACTAATTGATTATTGATATGTTTAAAAATGATTATATGTCTTCAAATTTTTTCCTCTATTTTAGGTTTAATAATAATTAAGATATATTATATTAACACTTAAAAAAAACTCCATCTATGTATCCTATTATAATTATTTCCACATAATGATTTTTTCACTTTTGAATATTTCATCATTAAAATTTTTAATAATTAATTTTTCAATATCATCATCGTTGTTATTTAGGTATCAACATTGCTAACATCATTTTCCTCAAAATTGGATTGAATGTTTGATCTTCTAAATTAGTAAAACATCTTATATTTTTTCTTTTTACAGTATTTTGAATTATCTTCCTTCTTATTATGTGATCTTGTTGACATTCTATATTCTTCATCACATTCATCATTTTTCTTCTATGTGGACATTTATTGAAAATTAAAAAATGAATACAAAATTAAAGGATATTTGAGATGATTTTTCCCTTGTATATAAATGTTCATTAATTTTTTTAGAAAATAATGTCCCATGTTCATCAAATGTTTTATATAACTCATAATTGGTTTAAAATTCAATAATCTCTATACCCATTTATTTCTTAGATTTTCATATCCTTTGATTATTGAAATATATTTTACGATTAACCTTATATTTATTATTAACTACCATTTCATTTTTAATGTCAAAAGGGATGAGTGTGATATTAATATCATATATCAAATATATTTTCAAGAACTCTATATAAAAAAGGATACACCAAGGAATAGAATTTCTCTTGAAAAATTCCTAGATTCATTTCGACAATAGTAAAATCGTCCATCTTCTCCCCTAAATGTCTTAGTTTTTCAATTTTCATTAACACTTATAAATAATTCACTAATAGATTCATAATCATCCATCATATGATCTTGATTCTCCATTATGTAGATTTGTATCGTTTATTTCTTCAGTATTATGTTACATTCATTAATGTTCATCAACATACCCAATATGCCATTAGTTTTTCCAATACATTTGACCCTAATTAATTCACATTTTGAGAGTGAGGAATGTATATTATTTATTTCCTTCCAATAATTATCTAAATTAAAATTTTCTATAGATATTATGGGATCACCCTCAATAGTTATACGGAAAAACGTTCTACATGTAACATCCCAAGTAAATAAAGAATAATACTTTATCCTAATTATTAATATTTTTATATTAAATATTAATTTTACATTAAAGGGGTTTATATGTTTAATGGCGTACCTGATACACAAGAATGAGTTTCTTTGAAATCTTATGTTGCACACAAGGGTGAGTCATATTAAAAAATAATAATACAATATTATTATTTTAAATGCTATTTAATGCTTAGTCGTTTTAATGGAGTAAATGAAGAGAACTAAATAAAACCTGATTATACATTTTATCTAAATGTTTTTACATTTATCCAATAAATTTTAGAGTATTAAAATGTTAATTAATCTTAATTTAAGCATAAATACTCCAATATACTTTAATAGGTCGATTTATCTCCCTTTAATGGAGAACCCTATTTAGATTTTGTTTTTATAACTTATATATTTTTTATTTGACAAAAAAATTCTTGTTTAGTATTAGATCATCAATATTTACTTTGGATAAATTTGGGTTATTTTTTTTGAAAATTTCTTTTTAATGAATAGTAGAAAACAATATATTTTAATTCAAAACTGCCTTTTAATGTAATATATTTATAAGGATAGATTATATTTTTTATTAGTTTTAAGGTTTAGTTAGATTATAATTTTACCATTTAATCCAATTTTGGCCATTGGATGTAATTTCAATTTGAAATTGGTCATAAATAAGTGTCAATCTTTTGATAGTTATTATTTCATAAAAACAAACTTTTTTATTTTGACAATGGGAATTAATTTTAAAATAATTAATTCAACTTCTATGTCTATAATTTGATAAAATAGACAACCTTTTTGAATTTGCAATATCAAATATATCTTAGGCTGAATATTTGGAATTTTTATGAAAATATCTATTTTTGATGAATAGTGGAAACACTGAGTAGTAGTTAAAAATCTAGCCTTTTCATTTAAATGAAAATTTACCAATTTTGGGAATTTAATTTCAAAAATCTGAAATACATGATTGTTATTAATAATTAAAACGTGGTTCGATAAGATGAAAATATTTTTTTTCCGAATAGTAACTTTTGATTTTTATTTACATCAATTAAAGGTAAATAGGGTAATTCTAGGTAAAAAAATATCATTATAATATAAAATTACATTAACACTTTTCCAAACATTATTTTATGAGTAATGGCCGACCCAGAAAATCCTTGGGTGAGACTTTTGTAATTTCAAAGCCACTTGGGAATGATAATGATATTAATAACATTTTATTTAAAGTAAAAATAAAAATATCGAAATCATGTTTTTTTAGCTAAAAAAATTTTAATGTGGGGTTATATAATTGATATATTTGAATATAAATATTCATTATAATGCCAAAAATATTTCCTACATTATTGTTTTTTATTTTTTTTACACACCAAAATAATTAAATTATTTATGGAAGAGTAATGATGCAGTATTTCCCTCATTAATATAAGATTTAAAAAAATTTATTATAAAGATTAAAATAATTTTCAAATCCTATACAATTATTATTTAATGATATTATTTAGATCATGAGTCATCTAATAATTTACTTTATTTAGTTTTTTACCTTTATAAACCGAAAATCATTACATAATAAGATAATATTTTCACACTATCCTAAAGAGCCTCCCCTCCCCCTTATAAAAATACCTTACCTCTAACCCATTACTCACACCTCTCAAGCCCCATGTATTGTCCATCCTCTGACCAAATAAGATCTAAATAACCCCCTCATTCTCCTAGAATCCTTTAATTTAGGCTGAAGGAACATCAAGAAAGCCTTTTGGTTCAGACCTAAGGTAGTTACCTGATTTAAAGATCATGTCTTATCATAAGGTATTTTGTTTTATTTTAAATATCAAACCCCTTAAGTTCTTTTTATTACTTTATTTTATAACAAACACAGTTTACTCAATATACTAGGTTGTTTTTATGAGAAATAATTTTACTAAAATTACACACAACTCTATCTAATGGGTAATGAACATACTGTTTCTGTGGACTTCTAACTAACGCCTCACGAAACGATTATTGTTCAATATTCTTCTACCACCTGATGTGTTGGGAAGTATGATGTAACTATATTTATATATGATATATATTATTTTTATGTTTCCTACATTCTTATGTAATTTTTATTTACAAACTTACCTTTATACTTTCCAATATGTGTATCTACGATAATTTCATTTGAGGAAGTACAGACTACCGCCCCCTCTCGGTGATATGATTCATTCATGAAAAAGAAAAACTTTATAATGGTTGTCACTATTAAAATTACATATCATATATATCATATGATATTATAGATGAATTATAATATACCAATGTATCATTATGTTTTTATTCAATTAAATATGATATAGAAATGAATGTAGCGTTCATGCGTACATACGTCATACCATATCCCTAAAAAATTCATATTGTTTATTATCTCCAAATGTTTTGTACTATTATAATTACATATATACTGGATATATATGATATATATGATATCTAAATCTCGAATATCATTTTGGAGATAATGTTATTTTACCACATGTACAACTTGTAATTATAAGAAGTTCATTTTTGACTTAAGTACCTAATATCGATAAAATGTACATTATTAACTTAAATGATGGAATAATGTTTATAACATAGTAATAAGTGATATATAAGGAAGAATAAACTTGAAAAAGTTTCTTACGAAATTTGAAATTAACATCATATTATTATTTAGGAGATCCTAGAACAAACCGGTCAAGTCAGACAATGTGGTAAGGATTTTCTTATCTCACTTTTAATTACCTTAGATTTCCATTGTTACACACTAATAAATTGAATGTGGTGTATTGTGTACTGAAATTTGATCTATATTATATTATTTTCCTTTATATTGGTGGTATTCTGTGATTCATTTTGTGGTTATTAACTTTTGGTCTTAGGACTCGATTGATTACAACGTGGTCTGGGGTTTTCATCTCAAATTTTATTCTCGTGAAATTAATGCTATGTTTGCTACTATTTCATTTGTGTGGTGTATGTACTACCCCCGATTTTATTCTTTGTATAATATACTTTAATTTATGGTTGTTTACTTCTTCATTGTATGATCCTTCTTTCTTGTGGTGAATGTAACTTAAGTTACCAAATTGTTAAGGGAACTTTTTAACCCAATTTCCATTCCTTGGGTTCTTCTTCTAATTCTAAATTATATCACGCTAGGATTATTAGTGGAATCACTATTTATTTCTTTATGTTGTGATTTCCACTCCCCTTGTGTGGATATACTTTTTATACACATAATAACTCTATTTATAAATTCTCATGTCCTCGATATAAACTTGATAAGAGTAATTTTAACTCAATTTCAATTCATTGAGATAAACATCCAAGTCACTGGTGTTGTTTTTACAAAAATATGTGTGAATGTTATCTAATTGATTTACACATAATATTCAATAATATTGAGTTTATTTATATTTTTCACAAATAATTATGTAATAGATTTATCTTTAATCTATGAATACAATTTCTGTATGAGATTTCTTCTCAATCTCTTTTTATTGAGGTATATTTTGTTTTATACATGAAATTCGATTATATGCTGTATAAAAACCATTAATGTTTTATTTCATTCAAAGAGAATATTTTTCTATAAGGCATTTTACTAAGTGAAAAAAATAATTTTTCTTTTAACGTAAGCGGTGAAAAAAATAATTTCCACCACCACAAGTATTTTTTTTGATCTATGGATTCTTTAAAAAAACTGTAATGTTTTTAATAGGAAAATAAATACCATATACTCATTTACGTAATTTGGTATTGAATATGGTTTTGAAAAATGATTTGTTTTGTCAATATATTTAAATGATATATTTTTATTTAAATGTTGAAAAATTATATTTCCTTTGTCTTTATTTTTGGTGTTATGAATATGTTATGGTTTTGGGCATTGTTTACTTATAAATGTGGTTTCATGAAAAACATGGGGCTAGTGAGCCCTAGATACCTCTCCAATGAATTGGGTCACGTGACAGAGGTAAACATGAATGTTTCTCCAAAGAGATTTAGGGGGTATACTGCGATGGGTATTCAAAATTCCCAACGTAGCTGTGAAAGCCACAATGTAGGTATGTTATGGATGCCACAAGTTACCTTTATGATTTGTGTTTACTATGTATCTTTTATGATTTCATGAGGTATGTTAAATAGATTATGTTATGTATGTATTGATGAAATAATGTTTCCTTTATTTTTTTATAACCCTTACTGAGATTTTTATGCTTATCCCATGTTTTGAAATGTTTTTCACAGGACATAAAGATGAATAGAGTCATGGATGGGATAAAGGAAATGTTATGCTCTCTAAAACATGGGAGTAGGCATGACATTTTTTTCCAAGAGTTTCTATTTTTTGAAAAAAATGTTAATTGGGTAGAAGCTTCTACCTTGTAATTTTTTAGATGTAATGTAATAGTAATGGAATAATTGTATAAAACTCTAAACTTGAAATGATCATCAACATGAATTATTTATTTAATTCAAGATTATGTAATGTTTAATGATAGGTCCTTATAGTTGGTATCAGAGGTCAGTTTATATACCTTTAGGGATTATAAGTTTTCCTTAAGCACATGCTTAGTCCCTATGTCTATTATTTCAGTTAAATCCTTGTTTTATAATTTTTTCAGATCAAGTAAAGTCATTTACAAATTGAATGATTAGGATCTCAAACGACATTCTTATCTATTTCTGATGACATTCTTGCAATAATTATTGCAATGTTTTGTTCAGATGATTGTGAAACTTTTCCTAGAATACTGCTCACTTCCAAGCAGTTGTTTGAGATATCAAACACCTCCATTATACAGTGATATCATCAATTTTCATGGGTTGTATTTAATCAAATCATATTTTCATAATATTATCATAATTTCATGAAAGGTAAATATTACCAAGGAATTTTCAAATATTTTACCTTATCACATGATGTTGAAGAAAATTATGATTTTTAAAAAGTTCCTGAATAAGGAGACCCTTTCACAACCAATTTATATATGATTTTACAATATAGACTCTCATAACATACTTATGGTATTTTAAAAGGACCATTGATTGATATCTTCAACTCAAATTAGGTCCGAATTTTTAATAAAAATCATGTTTTATCAGATTTTTTTAAATTATATGTCAAAAATGATTTTTTTGAAACTCTTTTTCTACGAACAACAACATGACCCACATTGTATAAGGATTATTTGGATGAAGGAAGAAAATGATTTTGATGAATCTCTAAAACATTGTTTCAATGGATGGATCATCTACCTTTGTGAACAAGATGATGATAAAACACTATAGACACCACGATCAAGGTATGATGTACTTTTTATTGGTTATAGTTTTATTTAATATTATTGAGGTAAAAAATGAAAATATATAAGATGTTGAGGTCTGAATATATTGGGAAGAAAATGAAAGGTATAATAAAACCTTTGAGGTTTAAATATGTTAGGGTTAATTTTTTGATTTATAAAAAGGACAATCAGTAAGATTAGTGAAAAAATATCGCATCCGGAAAGGCCGCAGGAATCAATCCCACAACAGAAGGGAGGCAAGGGGTCATCGCCTACCACTATCCTACGTGAAGTCCCTGGTTAGTATGACTTATTCTATTATGTTAAATGATTTTATGGATCAAGTAAAAGTTTACATTTGGATCTTATTATTTATCAAGTCTATATCCTTAATATAGGAAAATAATTTGGTGATTAAGTGATAGAGGTTATTTTAGAATATTTTTTCTCTTTTGGTAACATTATATGCTTAAGGGAAATAGAATACTAGGGAATCTAATTTGTAGAGTAATGTTTGAAATTTTATTTTGGTAGAATCTATGTTTTTATTGAATATATATGGCAATTTTTATTGTTCATAGAAATGAATAACCAATCATGGAGAATATCTGATTAGGTAAATTACTTTTTAGTATGAAACATTAAGAGTAACTGATGTTATTTGGAGATAAATGTTATGATTAATCTTGGAAGACTATTTTATTAAATCATTATGAGATTTGGGTTCCAATATTAGTTAGGATTGATTTGAATAATTTTGTGGACAATTGTTTATTGAATGGCCTTTGTTGAACATTGGGTATTGGTTGACATATTTTGGAGATTAAGAGTAGATTTTGTTTTTGTAAAAGATAACCCTTTTTGGGACTATCTAATCTTGTACTAACCATTTTGGTTTTGGTTAATGTCTAAAGGCATGGTAAAAATATATTTCAACTTTTGGGGATTATGTGATTCTATAGAAGTTGATTATATCACTTTCAATGTGAACAAGTCATCTCGAATACTCATCATTTGGAAAAAAGATGATTTTATGTTAGAAATACAGTAAAGGATTAAAGTCTTCATGAAAAGTAAGTATGTTTCCATATGTCATTATTTATTCTATTAAATAAATTCCACAACCTTATGATAAGTAATTTAAAACAAAAATATTGTACATTATATTTTCCTACTACGAAATCAAAGACCGTTTAAACCATCACTAGTTTGTGATTTTCTGGTGGTTAACTTTTTCCAAATCATGTTTTCTACCACTATACATTAAACATTAATGGTTTAATTCTCTTCCATATACATGTTTTCCTACATGGAATCATAGTATGTGCTATCTCGAGTGACCTTTTTATTTCTCTTTCTTTCTTTTAAAGTAATATTTTTATTTACTCTTTTTCTGATGAGGGACATTCAATAATGTTTCCAAGCCCAATTTTAAAATAGCGAGGATGCAATTTCAAAATGGGGGGAAGGATGTAACATTCCAAGTATATATAGAATAAAACATTTTCATAATTATAAATATTTGTGAATTAAATATTAATTTTACCTTAATAGTGTTTCTATGTTTGATGGTGTACCCTATACACAATAAAGAGTTTCTTTCAAATCTTACGTTGCACACAAGGCTGAGTCATTCTAATAAAACATTAATATAATATTATTATTTTAAATAGTATTTAACACATATCCATTGTAATGGTGGTAATGAACATAACTAACTACAATATGATTATACATGTTTGGTAAATGTTCTTACATTTATCCAAAAAATGTTAGAGGCTTAAAATGCGAATTAATCAAATTTTAAGCATAAATATTCTAATATTCTTTAAAAGGTAAATTTACCACCTTTTAATAGAGAACCCTCTTTAAATATTGTATTTTTCAATTTTATATGTTTTATTTCATAAAATAAAATACTTTTTTAGAAAAAGGACATCTATATTTACATTGGGTAAATTTAAGGTATTTTTCTGATAAATTTCTTTTTTAATGAATTGTGTAAAATATTGTATTTTTTTCAAAACTTCATATCAATATAATTTATTAATTTGGTTATATTATCTTTATAATTAGTTTTACGGTTTAATTATATTATATTTTTACTATTTAATCCAATTTTTTTCATTGGAAGTAATTTCACCTTGAAATTAGACACAAACAAGTGTCAATCTTTTGATAGTTATTATTTCTTAAAAACAAGATTTTTGAACTAAAAACGAGAATTAATTTTAAATTAATTGATTCAAATTATATGTATTTAATTTTATAAAATATATATCGTTTTTTAATTCGTAATATCAAATATATCTTCGACGTAATTGTTGGTATTTTTCAAAAAAACATAACTTTTGATTAATATTGAAAACACAACGTAGTAGTTAAAAGTATGAATTTTTCATTTTAATGAAATTTTACCAATTTTTTGCACTGAATTTCAAAAATATGACATACATGTAGTTATTTTTAGTTGATATTTGTTTCAATATGATGAAAATAGTTTTTGGTGAATAGAAACTTTTGACTTTTATTTACAGCGATTAAAGGTAAATTTTGTAATTCAAGGTGAAAAAAATTATAATAATATAAAATTACATTAACACTTTTCATAATATTATTGGATGAGTATGGGACAACAATGAAAATTTTTGGGTGAGAATTTTGGCCTTTGAAAGCCGCTTGGATAAGATGGCGATATTATTAACTATTTATTTAAAGTAAAAACAAAAATATCATAAACATGTAATGTTTTCCTAGAATAATTTTAATGTGGGGTTATATAATTTAAATATTTGACTATAAATATTATTTATACATATAAAAAGTATTCCTACATTATAGTGTATTTTTTCAATTTTTAGACATCAAATATATTAAATTATTTATTACACAATATTGATGAACTGTTTACCTAATTAATAAATGATATAAATAAAAATGCTTAGAAAGATTAAAATAATATAAAAAAATGTAAAATTCTTATTGGATGATTTTTTTTCGGCCATTATTCATCTTATAATCGAATTTATTAAGTTTTTGTCCTTTAAAAACCTAAAATCCTTATATAATAAAATAATATTTTCACACATTCCTAAAGAGCCCCTCTTCCCCCTTATAAAAATCCATCACATCTAACCCATTAATCACACCTCTTGAACCCATTGGATATTCCATACAATACCAAACTAAGCTCTCTAGATCCCTATATTATTCCTAGAAGTCTTACCTTAGGCAGATGACACTTCAAGAAACCCTTTTGGTTCAAACCAAAAGGAGTTACCCGATTTAAAGGTAACATCTTCTCTTTAGTTCTTTTGTTTTATTTTACATATCCAACCTCTAAAATACTTTTATTCATTTATTTTATAGAAAAATCAGTGTACAAAATATACTAGTTTTTTTATGAGAGGTATTCAAAATAAACTTACACAAATCTCTATCTAATGGTTAAATAACATATTGTTTCTAGGATGGAAAATTAACGCCTCACGAAACGATGATTGTTCAATTTTCTCCTACCCCCACTTATGGTGTCCATTATGAAGACACTGTTTTTATATTTGATAAATACTATGTTTATTTTTTCTATATGATTCATTAATTTTTATTTACAAACATACCTTTATTTTTTCTAATATGTGTATATACGATAATTTCATTTGAGGAAGTGCGGACTACCGCCCCCGCAATGGGATATGATTTGTTAATGACATACATGGAACATATAAAGGATGTTGTTAATGAAATTATGTAACATATATATATTATATGATATTATAATGGAATTATAATATACCAATATATCATTATTTTTTTCATTCCATTAAATATGAAATAGAGTGGAAAGTAGTGTTCATGCTTATGTATGGATTACCGTCTCCATGAATGGTGCATTTCATTTCTTATCTCCAAATGTTATGTAATATTATAAATACATACAAATAATGGATATGAATGATATATATGACATCTAAATCATGATAATCATTCTATATATAATGTAATTTTTACCACATGAACAACTCGTCCTTATAAGAAACTCATTTTTTACTCTAGTACCAAATATTGAAAAAATGACCATTATTAACTTAAATGATTGAATAATGTTTATAACATGGTAATAAGTGATATAAAAGGAATAATAAAATTGAAAAAGGTTCATGTTCAAGTAGAAATTAACTTTATCTTATTATTTAGGAGATCAAAGAACGAACGGGTCAAGTCAGACAATGTGGAAAGGGGTATCTTATCTCACTTTTAATTCCGTGAGATTTCCATTGTTCACTACTTATTTATTGCATGTGGTGTATTTTGTACAGAAATTTGATATATATTATAATGATTCTCTTTATATTCATGGTATTATGTGATTCATTTGTTGGTTATTAAATTGTGGTGTTAAGACTTTATTGATTACAACGTGGTAATGGGGTTTCATCTCACATTTTATTCTTGTGAGATTCATGCTATGTTTGCCACTATTTTATTTTGTGTGGTGTATATACTTCACATGTTTGTATTATTTGTATAATATACATTAATTTATGTATATTTAATTCTTTATTGTATGATAATTATTTCATGGGGTGTATGTTTCTTATGTAACCAAATTGGTAAGAGAACTTTTTAACCGAATTTCCATTCCTTGGCATATTCCTATAATTTTTAATTATGTCATGCTATGATTATGTGTGGAATCACTATTTATTTATTTGGGTTGTAATTTCCACTCCCCTTTGTGTGGATATACTTATGATACAAATAATCCCTCCATTGATAAATTAATAAGTCCTCAATATGAACTTGATAAGAGAAATTTAACTCAACTTCCATTCATTGAGTTAAACATCCATGTTATTGGTGTTGTTTTCAAAAAAAATGTTTGAATGTTCTCCGATTGATTTATCCTGAATATCCAATCATATTCAGTGTATTTATATTTTTCACACATTATTATGTAATATATTTATCCTTAATCTATGGATACCATTTTTGTAAGGGATTTCGTCTCAATCTCCTTTCATTGAGGCATATTTGGTTTTATACACGACATTCTTTTATATTCTATATAAACAAATTTTACATTTAATTTTATTAAAATTTAATATTTTTCAATGAGGAATTTAAAAAAAACAACAAATAATGTTTCTTTTAATGTATGTAGTGAAAATGGACTTTCCTACCACAGCGAGTATCATTGGATCTATGGCTTCCTTTACAAGCAGTAATGTTTTTAAAGGAAAATAAATACCATATAATCCTTTAAGTATTTTGGTATTGAAAATGGGTTTTATAATGGATTTGTTGTGTCAATAAATTTAAATGATATATTTTGATTGAAATGTGGGAATTTTATCTCTCCTTAATATTTGTTTTATGTGCTTTGAATATGTTATGCTTTTTGGGCATTGTTTACATATATAGGTGGTTCCGTGATAATCCTAGGGTGGTTGAGCCCAAGATATCTCTCCAATGCATTGGGTGATGCGACAGAGGTAAACATGAATGTTTCTCCTATGATATTTAAGTAATATAATTTGATAGCTATTCCAAAAGTATATCTTTACATAGCTATGAAAGCTACAACATAAGTATGTTCTGGATGGCACAAGTGACCTTTATGATTTGTGTTTAATATGTAAATCATATGATTTAATGAAGAATAATAAATAGATTATGTTATGTAGTTATTGATGAAATAATGTTTTATTTAATTTTTTATAACCCTTACTGAGCTTTTGATGCTCATCCCATGTTTTGAAATGTTCTTCTCAAGAAATAAAGATGAATAAGGTCACGGGCAGGATCAAGGAAAAGTTATGTTGTCTAAAACATTTGACTTTACATGACTCTTTTTTTCAAGAGTTTTTATTTTATGAAAAAAATGAAACTGAGTAGAAGTGTCTACCTTGTAAGTTTTTAGATGTAATGTAATATTTATAGCCTAATTTTCTAAAACACTAATCCTGAAAAATCCTTACACTACAACATCAAGAAAATCAGATCCAATGGATTAAAAATAGGGTAATAATCAATCCTTCTAGATGAGATTTTTCCATTAAAAACTAGAATCCCCATAATATTTAAATATTTATAAACATCCATGATAGAATTAGTTTTCCTCAAAATTCAAGTGTCAATGAAAGAAAAAAATAACCTTATATTAATGGAATGGAAAAATCGTGATATATGTGATAACGGAGATGTGGTGTGTGTGACATAGTGATATTGTATTTTTATATTTTATAACATTAAAAAAATTAACTCTCGTTAGTGAAATATTAGCCTACTGAAAACAAAAACCAAGAATAATCTCAAGTTAAAATTATTTATATGTTTCAGCAGTCAATACTATTATCTAGTATTTGGAATCATTTGGAAGTAATTAAAATCCCTAAAACCCACCAAAAAATAATTTCAAAGGTTATAGAAGGCCTGAAATATCCTTTCACATGTGTATAACTTTGGTCGGTTGATAGTTCTGGTTTGAGCCAGACAACTGAAATGGTATAATGATATCTTGTAACCACAATAAGAATGTTAACCAATAGGGATCAAATAATTAAATATTCGACGTGAACAATCATTATATTTTTCTTTCTAGATTTTAATTCACCCTCTTATGTTTATATATTAAAATTGAGATCAATCATCTTATTGGAAATATATATGAAAATTTTCATATAATCACCTCTTCATCTATTACCCCTAGTCTGATGAAACTTAGTCTAATAACATATTATTTTGATCACCTATGCATGGATGATTTTTTTTGATTTTCTAATTGCTTCTTCTAAATTTTCTTTTGAGGCTTCTCAATACAATTAGACTATTTTTTTCTATATACCATACATATAATGAAAAATAATAGGAAAAATAATAGGAAAAATAGTATTATTTTCAACACACTGAAAATGTATAACATTGTTCACCTAATCACCTATTAAAATCTATATCAGTTATCCCATCTAAAAAAAAATACTCATATCATGAGACACCCTCACCATAATTATTGGTACAACTTATCCACATCTAAAGGGAGAAACGTCAAATTCACATTCACATATATCACTCAAGAATTTAATATCCCACCTAAACATTCATTGATTGACTACAATCATATTCCATGATGATACGAACATTACATAAGACTGAGTTTCTGAAACTTATTCAAAAATGTTGAAATATATAATAGAATAAATGTCTTTACTTCATCATTATTTAAAAATATAATTTCTATCTCAACATCATCAAATTTATTACATTAAAAAAACTCTATAAATACAATAGAAAACCTCATTCATTACATCTCAATAAAACATCCTCCTACTGATGAATCTTATTCTGGTTCCACATCACATCCTCATTATAATAACTAATTATAATTTTTCATGACACTTCCTATATTCTATTCACTTCACAACTCAAATTTTTCTATTGGAATTTACTAGATGACATTTTATAATGAAAGAAATCAAATACTACTATTGAACCTAATATGATAGACCAATCACAAACATTCATATGATGATTTATCTCAAAAACATATATATGAAGTCATCACATGAGTTCATTATTTTGTGATATTCACAATCCATCCTTGAATAGTACATCTTTAAATTATGACTAGTAATTTGGAAAATTCATCACATTCCATATTGGTCTTTTCACAAGTCTTTCAATTGTATGGTATATGACCCATCAAATGATAACACTTTATTCTAGTTATACTCATATCCCTCAAACCCCAATCTTATAATTGGTCCAGCTTTTTAAAAAATTCATTGTACATTAAACAACCACAACATTTTCTGATAACATTTGTCTTTTTCACATTACATAACCTCATAATAAGAACTTTTTCTATTCAATTCTCAATTTATACCTTTTTAGTAAATATTCAATCATGAAAACATTCAAAAATACTCATCAGAATTATTTTTTCAATAATATTCCTATCAACATATTGAATCACATCTAAAAGTCATTATATAAAATTATCATGAAGAAACACATTACAAGTATTACATTGATATTACTAAAAATACATTTAGTCAAATGGAACATGTGAGAATATTTTGGCCAGTCACTTTGATTTGTTGGAGTATATCAACAGTGTAGAAATCATTGAATTTTGTCCATTCACCTGTATAATTCAACAAATTTAAGGAGATTATGATCCCAACAATCATAAGAGTTTTAAATTAAAATAAAACACTTACAAAATTTTAAAACCATATCATTATGCTTCTTATTTTCTACTCAATAAACTCCTATCATCAATAAGAATATAGAGATGAAAAATCCATCCAAAACACAATATATAATTTTTTCAAGGAATAAGGTTTTCATACTTTGAATCGTTGATACATCCAAAATCTAGGATTTCATCCAAATATATGGCCACCCGATATTTGGATAACATTTTCTAAATAGAAATCGAAATTTTTGGGACATCTATGACAAACCATCCACCTATGGAAGTTAGAACTCTATCCATCAAGGAATGAGTTTTCTAATATAATGATAAACATGATGAGAGTAAGATACATATCTCTAAACTACTCATTGGTAATAATGTTACATAATATAATACCAAGGTAGAAGATAAATTCTATTTTCAATCGATATCGAGATATAATGATCATCCTAACTAATAAGAGAACAGTCCAGTATTCTATCCCATTAATAGTCTAGGAAAACAATTTATTTTCATCTACATGTATGGATAGAGTATGTAATTTACCCTTATGGGGAAATAATAGATTTTAATCGATGTCAGCTACCCTAGACCAACTCAAATGACAGAATGGATGTTGGAAAAAGTAACCCAATTAATCTATGATAAACCCAGGGATTTAACTAAGAAATAATCAAAGGAAATACTAAAAATATATATTCTATACTATATATACTCCAATTACTATTTAATGGAATCTATGGGTGGTGATGCATAGTAATGAATCCATGAAAAAATTACCCTGATTGGATAGATTCCTCTCACCCCCTTCCAAAATTATAGAATCTCATGGACTCAAAAATAAATAGAATAGGCACCCAAATTCATTTGGAACATACTTTATCACTAAATGTATCCCCATCAAGGATAATTGGATAAGAGTTCAGAAAATAATATCATATGTTTCATCTATTCTCTGAAGGGACCAATATCTATCTAGTATTACAATTTTATCTGGTGATTGTTTTCCAATTGGATAGAATATTTTGATATGTAATCTACTAAATTATTATTAAATTATGGATAAAAGCAATCCTCAACAATTAAAAAAATAACATTTTTGAAACTAAGAGAGTCTTAAACTACACCACTTGGTATAATCTACTATTCTACTACATTAATCTACTACTTCCTCAAGAGAATCTATTCGTGATTTTAATAGATAATATGTATGATTAGATAAAGACATTGTTGATTATATTCATGTATCCATGATATTTTTTTAGTTAACTAGGGTTTTACATCAATGTTAATATCAAAAAATATGACAAAAGGATAAGGATCAAACAGTTCTTTCATTGCATGGGAATAATAATGGTATAGTGGTGTCTGATTCATTTATTCTCTATCGAGGACAAACACCAATTTAGGAACCCATTCCTTCACAATATCATGTTGTGTCTCCCCTTAAATGTAAACAATCAAAAATATTCCATAAATAATATGGTTGGGGTATCAAAATATCCCAATGTTTTTTTGACTAGAAGAATTATTCAAATTATTCCTGAAATGAATGTATTCTAGGAAACTTCTTCACCACATTAAAAAACAACATTCCCAATTTTCCATAGGTCTAGATGCCTGATGATGTCAGGTAAAACATATAACCCAATTTCTAACCATACCACTTAATAAAGTATAAGAAAATATAAAATATCATCACATTTAAATACAACACTCATAATATAGTTGAATCATGGAATGAGAAATTCTATAAATACCTTGAGAAGGATACATGTTCTTCAATCATCGCGTGTCAGAGAAAAAAATGGCATGAGATCATAAATTAATTTGTGTAGAAACATTTTATTTGGATGAAAAATGATTTAGTTAGTCCAGAATGTTATATTATTAGTAAAAACCTAAATTAATTTTTTGTGACCTTAGAAACCCTGTAAATTCTATGTTGAAATCTTCATCATCAATTTCATCCAAGATTTATTTCAATCAAAACTGAAGAAACTAGGTAAAAGAGGAAGAATACATACTAGCACCCATGATATTATAGAGCCTCTTATACTTCTAACCTCCTCTAATGGTAGGAAACAAACATTCCATTTTATTACATTAAGGTCTCCATCACACCAAATAGATTCTCAATTAGATAATGAACTACAATATGGCTAGTTCCATTTAAAGCATATAGAATTCCAAATCACCAATAATGAAAAAAATAAGATCATTTTATCTCCATCCGAAAAAGATAAGGAGTCCATAGAGGTTGAGGAGGTCAAGGAAGGAATAATCATGTTAAAAACTAGTATTTATCCACAATTTCCACTGATGTTGGGAATTTTGACAAGACCAAAAGATGGGTGCTTCAAAAATTCAAAATGGAACACTAATCATCTCTAAATCCTTATATGTAATGTTCATATAAAATGATATTAGATGATCGACTAGTAGATGAAATATAGTTTTTATACATAAAAATGTTGGATTTATAGATCAACCAATATAGAAAATAATAAAAATTTAATGATTTTAGATTATTAATAGTAGTATCCATCTTAAAAAACACTTCTCCAAAGGCTTAGCCTAGGGAATATTCAATTCATTTTAAGAGAATGAACATAGTCTAAATATTTGAATTCTAAAATAGATGATTGTGTTCCATGCCAGACTCTCAATTATAGATTCACTTCACTACAAAAATAATCATAGGGAAGAACTTTTTGACTCCCTTTTAATCTGTAATTTGTTTTTCAGAAGATGTCACATTAGAATGAGTGTATCTTATTCAAAAAAAATTAAATTTAATACTAAATAATTATTTCCATTATGGATAAGTACCATGAGCGTTCTACATAATGGAATACCAACCCTTTTTATATAACTATACATATAGATAATATCTACATCTAGCAGGATTTATGTGACATTTGTCTAGGGATAATACATATATATTTTCAAACCATGTTACATAGTGACTAGATAGACACTCTGAAATAAGAATTTTAATTTATTAAATTCATCATGATCCACCCTATAATGTCTTATTGGGAGTCCATGGCTGCACATGAAAATTTTACTTCAAATTATATAGTCAATTCATCAAAAAAAATTATTATGTACAAGTTTTGTGTGGAATATTGATAATTGCACAGTTTTATTATTACAATTTTTGTATATAAATGGAAGGATCAATATTTGGGAGGGAAAGAAACTGATTATCAGTAATTTGATTCATATTAATTCTCACAATCCCCCAAAAATATCCCCCTAAAAAACATGGAATTAACATGAAAAATAATATGTGGTTGGAATTAAATGAATTGAGTTAAAACCGCTTTATTTGTTAAGTCATCTTGTCACACAAGTTGGATTTGATAATAAACCACACAATACTATCACATTACTTATGAATGTAGGTTAGGATAATTTCCCCCCATAGTAAGTACCACTATGTAAAAAATACTACATTGCAATCAATTAAAATGTTCTTGGCTCTAGAGTGTCTCTACCAACATGCATGTTAGACTAACCCACAGTCAAATTCAATGAATCTTAAAATCATCAAACATATAGATATTAATACCTAATAAATTACGAAGGCATGGGGTTTTGGAAATTTTATTAACATAGTTATAATATCATTTTTGTTAGATGATCCCAAATATCTAGAAGATCTATTCCATTATAATGGATATAATGAAAATACACCCCACATCATCTTTGGGGTATAATGATGTAATCATATCTTATCTGAAATATAAAATTTACAATCCATATTATGAACATGATAATATCTAGGAGGAAGAATAATAATCTCTTAGTGAAACTACATAGATATTTTAGGATGTTGTCTCCACCACCATCTATGATCTACAGTTGGTGAATTTTTGAATATATGAAGGACCTCAACATGTATTTATAATTTTCACTATATTCCTTGATAAAGAAGAGAAATATATTTTTTATCAAATAGAGATATGATTAATTGAAAAACAATGAGGTTACCATAATGGATCACAATGTGGATACCAATAATTTGGTTCTTCCAGATTACCATCTATTCTAAAAAATGGTACATATAAGAATAAATCCAAATCGTAATAGTATTTCTCAATTTTAATTGAAATCCAACATTATCGGGTAATTATAAAACCTAAAATAATTCATCGATATTATTTTCATAAAAAATAAGAAAGGGTTTATATGGGTTTATAAGAACATTTGTTGTCTTATCTATTTTTAAAAAAGGAAATATCAGAGTCATCATCACTAATATTAAAATTTACGTGAAAATTAGTTTCCAGGAACTCTAATATCTGGATGTGTATTTGAGAAATAAACAACTATATTCTTCCAAAGACCCCCAAGATTCATAAGTAATTAATGTAATTCATTTTTACTGCGTATTTTTTGTGCAATATTTATATTATCAATGAACTATATATTTGTTCCCTCTATCAAGAAGATAAAGGATTTTTATCTAGAAGATATAGTGGTAAAATACCTACAAATATGTGATCATCCTCCCAGTACCACGTTACTTATCATCATATAAAAACAAAAAATATCAGAGATGAACAAGTTGAATTTTTTTTGGGTTTAAAAAAGGGAAATTTCATAACAACCAAGTATTATATCTCAGTATTGATGTCATTTGAATGAATAATAATGTTCTACTTTTTATTAGTCCTACTTAAAAATTTAATGATTTGAGGGGACCTCAGTTCATAATTTCTAATATTAGAGAATTCATAGCTAACTTAATTGATAAATTATTTCCCTTTACTATGTTTATGAAGAAGGGTGCCACCTGTCATTTGGATAAATAATGTTTTAAATCATTTAAAATTATCAAACTATATATTTTTACCAAGTACTTATAAATTAACAAATGGATAATAAGAATCACATACATTTTATAATCACCCATGATTAATCAAAAACCACCATCATTTCTCAAAAAACTATTACTAAAAAATATAGATAATTATTATATCAGTAAAACAATGCTATTTTTAGAGACATGATTCTATAATATCAAAATAAACATGATCCAGATTTTGTAACAAAGAAGATCAACAGAAAATATACTATTAATAAGGAGGAAATGATACGTTTACATAATTGAATATGTATGTTGATGCCTAAATTCCCCTTTAATACAACACTATTTCATGCTCTATGTTAATATAATTAAATTTCAGATGCATTTTATAATATATCAGTATCCTAGGAATTTCATGACTACTCTTAAATAGTCTTTCACATTACACATTTCATGGAGGACTAACTATTCAACTATAATGATGTGGAGGTGATATATAAAATAATTACCACCAATGGTATAATAGAAACATTATCCTTAGCGACTGATACATTATTGGATGTATGTCTCCCATAATTGACTACCTCTAAAGAGTAATTATACCATTGTTTCATGTTAAGAATTAATTGATTATATAGTAGAAAAAACATGATCCTCTATAATGGACTAAAGTCCAGGGAAGTATCCAATAATAAATGACTTAATTGAATCCTCCTCATATTAATTAAAGAAGTATTGAACCAAAATAAAATAGTGATATACCATACATACTATAACTAGGTTGTTCATGTACATACTTACTTACTCTATCTTATTCTCCGTGTTCATAAATGATGCATTTCTCTAGGATGTTGGAAAATTGTAATAATCAACTTCCAAAAGTCTAGTCTCTCCACCATATTTGGTGTCCCTCACATGAAAGTGAAGGAAAAATACACCAATATTTGGGATTCAATGTCAAATAGTCTTTATTAACAATAAAATTTCATTTTAAACCATATCTACAACTAATATGAAATGTTAATTATATATATATATTGCATTTCAATAAAAATATGTCAAATTTCTAAAGAATATAGTTGATAAGGATATTGGCTACAAAAACCTCAGGATGATCGATAGTTTTATCACACCATAACTCATGGTTCCTTATATGGGACTCCATATTCTGTAGTATATGAGGTGGGGGAATTGATTCTCATTTTCTTCCCATAACCATCAATTTACATTTCTATATGACATCAGTTTTGTGAAGATAAATAGTCCTAGATATAACATTATGAACTACAATGGCTTTCTGTTAAATAGTTACACATTTCAAACATCCATGAGACCCTGTTGAACTAATTAAAATGATAATTAAAATATAAATTTATTCTTTTTTCATTCATGTAATAGGTATTTGTGTTGAATATTATAAATTCAATTAAAATGTGGAAGAAAATTGAAATATTAGGTCTTAAATGAGAAGGTCCATATTCTATGCACAAGGCTTACTCTAAATAATCTAATTTTTTTCACAATGTATAGAGTGTATATATGTCCCATATCAATACTAGGCCTCACATGAATGAATATTAATAATTTCACATTGCGTTTGAACTTAATTTTTGTGTGACATTAATTCTCAAGGTTTGTAATTATTATTGTACGAACCTAATATATATAGAAATTGAGTATATTGTGCCTTTAATTAAATTACATGACACATAATATCTTCTATAAAAACATAATTTACATATAGTTGTCCAATCCATGAGACATTAATATATTCTATATGAACCAAATCTATGTAAGAATCGTAATCATGTGGTTCATTATTTTTAAACTTTTTTTAACACAGACAAAAACTCACCATAATTTATGAAATTCTATCACTATATTTTTACATTCTCAAGTAGATCAGAACTCTTGATATCCAATTATTTGGAGAGAGGAACCCTATTTCATGGTTAATATAAATTAAAATACTAGATATATAGTCCAAAAACCATGTTGTTAAACTTCGTAGGTGTGTATATTTCATATGAACTAGGTAAAATTTACCCCAACCCTATGTTAGAGATCGATCAAGATAAGGGACCATACACATTATTTGTGGATTTAAATAGTTTTAATATTCTATATAAACTATAATGACCTCTTTTTACTTAACTTGTGATAAATTTTTTTCAATTTACAAGAACTACATGTGTCTTGATTCATGATATCTCAATATATCTACCAATGTCTGATGGCTTATCCTAAGATCAAATACAAATATATTTATTTTCATACTCCATCATATATATAGTCACATCAATATCATTCATTTAATTTAAATTTTAGACTAAATTTGGGTGGTTTATGCATCCAAATAACAACATGATTATTCATTCCTAATACTTTTGAATACTCGATTATGCATGGATCTTCCATTCTAGTCGTAGATATGAATCTCTATATAATTCAGAACACATTATATCCTAGACTTGGGAAACTCTCAATTCATATCATGATATCACAAATTTATCATTCACTAGTACTATTTATGAATAATTTGTTTTTCTATTAGTGTTATTATAAGATATGTAGTAATTCCCAAACCATTTATCTCCAGACGAACCACTGATTTATACAAAATCCTTGTTAATCATCGAGTTTGGGATAACTCTATTCATGTTAAATTTTCATTCATGTGTTCTAAAATAAGATGAAGAAATTTCATTTCATGATTGATCATTATCTTTACAGATCCTCTACGTATAGGTTCTTGTATTATAATCCTAAATTCTTAACAACATGAGTTCATTTCATATGATGTTAAACTTCATGACCTAAGGTCCATCCTTCCCAATATTTAACTATATAGAGTGGTCATAACTATATAACCAAACTAACCAACATGAGAGTCAAATATTTTTAACAATGTCTGACATCTGGACCATGTCCATAGAGGTGTGATATGGTATGAATACATGTATTCTTAAGGTATGATATGATCTCTTATATTGGATATAATCCTTAAGAGCCTCTTTTAGTTTTGATCCAATTATATTATAAAAAAAATTCCACCCCTGCATAAGTGATGAGATCTATATGAGGTATATTTCATATTACCCCTGTGTGACTAGATTTTTAAATTCATCGGATAAACAATGATATCATAACTATATATTTCTGACATAGTTTTAAATCATCTTCCAAATCCACTCACCTCAAATATTACATAATAACCAGAATATGGTTAGTTTGGTATTGGAATTTTCTAATCACCTATTCGACATCCCTTCTCAATATCTAGACATTTGTCCTTGAGTGTTTGGAATCATCAAATTTTTTTCATTGATATTAGTAATGTGTTTTTTATGCTACAAGGGATACCCTTACATGGTAATTTTATTCCTGATATCATTTTTTGACATCCTACAATGAGGAGTTTTATTCTCTAATGAAAGGTCCTCTAATATATTTATTCTAAAAAATAATCATATAACCCCTCAATGGAATTTTGGTCAATGGTATTCTTCAAAATATTAGTTCCATAACATTATCGTGATTCAAATACCGTAGGATACTAATTATACCTTTATCATAACCTATTTAGAGAATATAGGGAATGCTTCTATATTGATCCCCATAAGGGTTTTTAAATGACACCACCGATTATCGGTTGGAAAACCATAACCTTATACCGGAATCTATATACTCTATACACATAGAGTTTTACCCTCCACTAATAGATAAAATATATCATCTATTGTTCAAATCTATAAAAACATAAACCCCATCACTTTTTTTGCAACAGTATGATCCTAAACCCAAAATAGTGTGTTAATGTTGTAAAACATTAAACACTATCACACAACATTTAACATTTCACTAGGATTAAACTATAAAAAATAGAGATACACTGAGTATCTCTTACCTTATAACCTTTAAAAGTAGTCTTAAGAAAAACAAATTGTGCTCAAAAAATCCACTGTTCCAAGAAAACGTTAGACCAAAACATATTCCTTCTTCCCCTCATAAATGTTATAGAAATTACATGTTATTCCCCCACTCTATGAGTATTTTTGAAAAAAAATGACATAAAACATATAGAATAAGAGTAGTTATTTAATTTCAGTTCCCCCATAATCCTTCATCTATCCTATAACGATTGAATAATTGAAAACCTATCATGCATATTAGTAAAATATATATTCAGTTGTGAAGGATATATTTTCTTATTAGTGATCTTACTTCCACGATATTCATAACATGTAACCCAGTGACATATTTCTACCTAAATAGAGGTACACTAATCATTGTATTCCCCAAAACAACATAATTGAATATTTCATTTTAATATTTATCATTGTCATCCTCATAAATCATTGACTATTTCATAATTTCATAAATCAAATGTCTTGAGTTTTTATTTACACAACCTATAATCAATATTATTTTAATGTATTAAAATCACAATTATATAAAACACTTCATCACCAAACTTGTTTTTAACACTAGGAAATTGCAACCCATTCTTGATCCCATACTTTTCCTTGTCATTTGACCTTAAACCACCTAACTCAATGGTCATGAACTATGACATTAAACAAATTTAATCTTTTCGATGATTCCCCTACAAATTTAGGTCATCTGTATACACATTGGTTTAATATTGAATCTATATCAGATTAAAAACCTCAAATTATATATTTTTATCATTATTATTATAAAAAAATAATAACTTACATTACTTATCATGTGACCCTAAACCACAGAACAAACTAATATATGAACTATTAACACAAATTATGGAACCAACTAATGACATGGACTATAATGAGAAATATCTCTTCATTAATATCACATTTTTATTCACCCATGGTAAATAGACAATCTCAACATTTTTATGAGATTTCTAAATGTAATCATCAATAAAAAAATATATTAACATCACAACCCTAAACTAAAGTTAAAGACCATATATCATGTAATGAAATTTGGTTAACAATTCTCATTGGTTTTATCAGAACTTCATTACTAGTATACATGATTTTCTATCGGGAAATATTCTATCGCCACAAAACCCAAATCCATTCTATATATTTTTACAACCTTAAACACTTACTATATTTATATAATGTTGAATGAACCTAAACTCCATTAGTTGATGTACCTATTTACATGACCATAAATATCCCATGGAATGATAAATAATACTCACCTAATTGAACATATATAAAGGGAATATATAGGAAAAGTTGTGATACCTCTCTCTAGGCATGCATATTACATAGTTATAAAAAATTAGTGTATTTAAAATGAAAAAGGAAAAAATATATATTTTTGAAAACCTAGAAAGGGTGAAATGTGAAAATTATGGTTTTCTACTTACTATTCCTCCCCCTTCACGGAATAAGGAATAATTAGGGATTCAAAATATAGGAACACAACTATTATAGAGATACCATATAACCCATGAACACTAATTTTATGTTCGCTAGTTTCCTCATGTAGGGAAAAATGAAAGAATTATTTTGTTCCTAATATATATTTTTTCACATTGTAACACCCTAAGATTTCATTTTATGTTATTTCTTCAAGGTAAATCAATAACTTTCAGTACACGCAACACTGAGTTCTAGCGCACCATGACTTACCAAACAAGCTGTTCAAAAGCGGTTATGAATAGTATTAATGGAATTTTGAACTTTATATAATCCATATAAATTTAGAATCCACATTAAGAGTTTCTTAGATATAATTTAAGAACAAATACATTTTTTTCAGATAAAAGAGGTATTTTTAAAAAAATGCAATTTTACCGCCTTTTAATGGTGATACCATTTTAAATACAATATTTTAAACTTTTATATATTCAATTTGAAAAAATTAACTTCTTATTTAGAATCGGGAAATAATAAATTAGTTTCAATAATGTTTTTGTGTTTTTCTGAAAACCTTCATATTTGGGGGAATAGTGAAAAGTACTATATTTTAACTAAAAACAACTTTTTAAATCAAAATAATTTATATTGTTAAATCATAAATTTTAATCGTAAGGAAGTATAAATTTATTTTATTTTACCATTTAATCCAATTATGGTCATGGTATGTAATTTCACATTGAAATTGGACAAAAACAAGTGTCAAAATTTTGATAGTTATTAAAAATACGCCTTTGGTTTTAATAGCGGGAATTAATTTTAAATTAATAAATGCAACTTTTATGTTTTTAATTTGTCAAAATAAACATAATTTTTTTATTCTGAATATCAAGATTCTCTTAGGGTGAAATTTTGGTACTTTTCTGATAACTTTAATATTTTGATGAATAGTGAAAATTACTAAATTTTAATTAAAAGCAACTTTTTTAATCAAAATAATTTATAGTGATAAATTATGAATTTGTGTGATTTTAAATTATAATTATATTATAAATTTTCCATTTAATCCAATTTTGGTCATTGGAAAAAATTTCATATTTAAGCTGGATATAAGAAAATGTCAATCTTTTGATAGTTATTATTTGTTAAATACACGCTTTTTTGTTTCGACAACGGGAATTAATTAAAATTTAATTTTTGCCACTTTTGTGTTTTGAATTTGTAAAAATGGATTCCATATTTGGAATCCGGATGTCCAAATTTGGAAAATAGTTGACTCTTATTTGTATACATTTTGAAAAATTACTTCGGTAAATATTATATTTACCATGGTTAAATGGTAAATCTCTTAAATAAGGGTAAAAAATAATATTATAATCATATTAATTTACCCTAAAACGTCTTGTAACCATATTGGTTGATAAATTTCCCACGATGGGCATATTTGGGTCGATTTTGATACCCCATGGAGTCACTTGTAGGTGATAAGGACACATTATATTAATTACGTTAAAGTAAATACAAAAATGACAAAAACATATATCTTTTTCCAAAACAATTTTTACATAGGGTTATATATGTTATATTCTCGACTATAAATATTCATTAGAAAGATAAAAATATTTTATACATAATTGTATTTTATTTATAATTTTTATACATTAAATAATTAAAATTAATTTGTGACACAATAATGATGATGTATTTTCCACATTAATGAAAGAATCAAATAATTAGAATTATAAATGTTAAAATAAATATATTATGAATGATTAGATTTAATAAACAAATTCTATTGGTTAATATGACATGTTATTATTTCTTATGTGGATTTGGATCAAATTAATAATGTTTTTAAGACTTTAACAAAAATCAATTATTAGATATTGTCAAAATTGACAAAAATGTGTTTTTAAAACATATATTATATTATTAATTGATATTATATTTATAAAAATCTAAGGTTCGGAAAAAGGACTTATATAATTATAGGTGTATCATTAATGTACATCTTGGGGGTCTCTTGTATGTGTATAGTATGTTTATGAACTTTATAATATAAAAATACAAAGTGACATGGTAAATGTTAAACTAATTAGCTAAGTGTTAAAACTAATAGATAAGGTTAATATAATGACCCAAACCTTTCTAAAATATGTTGGTTGAAATTATTTCTACCCATAACAATATTAAACTTTTAATAATCCACTTTGGAGCCATTAGAAACCAAATATGAATTTATTATAAATTAATACTTTATGTTTTTCCTAAAGAGCCGCTCCTCCCCCTTATAAAAGGACACAACTTCTAACCAATTCTTCACACCATCAAAGCCTTTTGGCTTGGCCAACGACTACCCAAATACACTATAAAATTCCCTCACTTAAACCTAGTTGCCTTAGATTGATCAGAAAGCCAACCTAAGGAGACCTATTGATCAAATGAAAAGGAAGTACCCGAAGAACATGTAATGTTTTTACCACCCTTTTTAAAGTTCCTTTCATCTGCAACATATTCCTTCTTTATTATTTCCTTTCAAAAATAATAAATCCATTATATTCTCTATACTGTGATGTTATTATAAATATGGTACAACCATATTCTGTATTCTATCCATTCTTTGAATGTCATGTCACCATATGTGCGTACGTACGACTTACCATCTCCACGTCGTGGTGTAATAGTTATTCAAAAACATTATTATTTGGATGGGTATGTTAATGATATGTAATTGATGTAAATAATAAATATAACACGATAATAAATCTTTATATATGATATACCATCCAATTATATATTATTTTAATTTCAAAAGATGGATAGTGTCGCTCGTGAGTGAGTACGGACTACCATCTCCACGAACGCGATGAGATTCATTCCTCACCGTATCCATGAAATTATAATTCTCATTGAGGATTAAAAATAAATTTGAAAGACTTGATATTATTCTGGATATGAATAAGAAACAACCTATCCATAACTAAAATAGCTTACGTAACAAAAAGTATAAAATAATATGAGTGAGTTAACACCCGAAACGATGATAATACTAAGATATTATTAAAAAATCTATGTTAAAAGATCATATATGATATCATATTAATGTATATGATTCTTTTATAATTTAATAACATTTATTTCACCATTATACAAGAGTTTAACCTTCCATCAAACAAGGAAAAGTACAAGGTAAGGGTTTATTTCACAATCTCTTCATTATCCGAGGTTGTTTATACGTAATTATCTACTGGGACCTCTTTATCATCCACATCCATGTTTCTTAAAAATTAATTTCAATACATTCTTACTATTTTACAGAATAGTGGTTAAAGTCATTTATACCCTTGTTTGACTTTTATAAGATTTTTATAAAGGAATCTTACCATCATTTTCTAAACAAGGCCCTTTTTAACCTTTTCGACATAATTAAGGTAAGAATGTCTTCTTTTTAACTTATACGGTGGGTGCGGCTATTTTCCACTATTATAAAATCTTCGAAGCTTCCCTTACAAGAATATAAGAATATTTTTAAGGTAAATTTTTTCTTTTATAATTATGTGATTTTTATATTATTTCAAAAAAAGAGATATTTCTCTCAAATAATTTTTCTTTGATCTATATCAACATCCTTTGATAAATTTTATTTTTATTTGAAGTCGATTTATAATGATTCAAAACTTCCATATTGTGTTGAAGGTTTTGTGATATGTTTGACTATGGATGTGTTATTTTTATACCATTCTTGGATTATGGAGAATGTATTGACATTTTGTATGCAAGTTTTAATATGAATGTTTATATTCTGTTTAAACCTGTTCATATGAGGAATGAATTAGACTTAATAAGTGACAGGTTGAGCTTGCAATAGCTCCTCGATGCACTGGTAGGTCTCATGAGACAAAATTGTGTCTTGGCATGAGGGCTTGACAAAATATTTTTTGTAGTATTGGAATGATGCCTTGGCTACGCGGTTATGATAGTCTGGAATTATCCATTCCATCATTATGAAAGTGGTTATTGATATTGCATGTGATTATTTGATTTTTAGAATATCCATGTGAATAAGTAAATGTCATTATTTCATTTTATTTCTGTCATATTATTCTGAATTTCAACTTTAAAATTCCTATGTTTTAGGTATACATTTCCTTAAATGATTACAATTATTTATGAAAGTTTCCACTCTATTTTTATCTTTACTGGGCATCTGAACACACCCCTTTCTATGTTTTATTTTTCCCAGGATTTGAAGAAGTATTTTATGAATGACCTATAGGGACAGTATGAGGGGATATGAGTGTGGAATATGGAGACTATGTTGTTTTAGTTTTCATTTTATGATGTAATGTAAACTTTATGAATGTATCTAGTGTTTCCAAGGCTACTAAACTAATCGGTCTTTCGATAAATGATCATTCTTGTGATCATGACAATGTTATGTAATAATGAACTGACTCTGGGTAACTAAGGTCAGGGCGTTACAATTGGTATTAGAGGAAGTTTTGTACAAACCATGAAGCTATATTTAGATAAACTCTGATTATATCAAATAGCCCTAAAATTGACATTGAGGATAAGTATATAAGAACATTATAGAATTTTGGTATTGTAGAGATTTTGTGAGTTTTCTAAGCAATACATCCCTATCTGCATACGGGCTGGTTGAGGTGGATCTGGAACAGATGTAACTAGGGGTAAAACCAGAAAACTCCTCTTTGAGATAGACTCGAACGGGAACTGGTGCACAACAACAAGCCTTGCTGCACAATTGGTTACAACACTCCCGGGGGATATGCATAGGATAATTCTCTTTTTCATTAAAAACCATTATGAAGGGTTTATGAGTGTATACTTCTTCAAAGAAGGCATTTTTATGATTTGGGATTATATACATAAACTGTTTAATTTAAGTTATGTGTATTACAAGTTTGGGATTAGGTATTGATATTCATAAACTAATCTAGTGTATTCCATTGTTTAGAAATGGTGCCCAGTAGAAGGAATGAGAACTCCAGCGATATGCATGATCCGAAGAGTTAGAAGGATCATATCTTTCATGGTCTTAAGCCAAAATTTAGAAGGGAAATAGTCTCCCATGTATTATCATCATATGAAGAAATAGTATCATGTGTTGAGAAGATATGTAATGAGTTCTCGGATTCCTATGGAATTGAATGGAAGCCAGAGAAGAAAAGGATGGTAGGGAGAAATACAGATAAAAGGAAGATAGTAAAGTGGGATTTTCCCATATGTGATAACTGTGGAATGAATGAACTTGGAAAATTCTTGAAGGGAATGGGAGTATGATATAAGTGTGGAGAAAAAGGACACCACATTCGTGATTGAGAAGGTAAGAAAAAGGATTCAAATGTAAAATGCTTCATCTTCAAGGAGTGGGGAAACTACGCGAATCAATGTTAAAATCATCAGAGTATGCCCCAAATGATGCTATTGGATGATAATAATGTTATGATACTACCACATATGATGAGAAATGATTGGTGTTATTATGTTGTTATTAAATAATTATTCCATTTGAGTTTTGTATCAATGATTTAGTGGTTATATGAATTTTGGAGATAAAAAATGATTGTAGTACAGTACTATTTCATTGAGGATTTGAGATTATATGGAACTATGAAAAGTTACTCAATAGAAAGATAAGCTTTCTTTTAAAATACATGGTTAATGGAAAGGTAATCCTTAATATGGTGTTGATACTGAGGTAGTATTTTGGAATAAGAGATGGTTGATTTGGATAACTTATATTGGAAAATCTTGACTACCTTGGCACTGATTAATGGTTTTTTTATTTCATCATTGTTGGAATATTAAAAGTTTTCTGATATAAGGAGTATATCTAGTATTCTATAAGTAATAAGGGACCATGAATGAAATCAATAATGTTTTAGGGTATTTCAGGATGTTGTAGTGTTTTTAAAGAATACATGATGAAGGTGTTCACATGTTATTACGTGGGAAAAAGGATCTTCATTGTGTTTACCTAACTTATAAATTTTGGACTATTAGTTGGACAGAAGTATTTTGGATAAGTCTTGTTTGAGATTCTTTTTGGATTTCCATAAAAAAGACAACTAGGAGGTTGGGCGTCAACACTTCGCATCCAACATGGCCGCAAGACTTGAACCCACATTTGAAGGGCGACAAGGGTGTATCACCTACCACTAACCCACATGATGTCCTGGATTGAATAATTATATTTTTTAGTGGTTCTACTAGATGAATTATAAATTCATTTTTTTTAAAATATAAACGAATAGGATAAATAGAATATGATTTTTAACTTCAATTATCTTTTTGAGTGAATGCTGAGTTTGTTGTAGAACGTAGTTAAAGGATTGGACTCTACTTGTCAAGTATATATTTTTCTTCTTCTCTTATTCAATGAAGAAATTAATTCTTATACTTTAGTGAAGGAGATCTAAAAACAAAAAATGTGTTATCCTTATTCCATATGTTTTGTTGAACTGATGGTATTTTAAATCATCATAGATTGATGAATTTAAGGCCCTCAATTTTACAATTGTTTGTGATTGATGAGCTCAATCACTACCTATAAATATTTAAATTATAATAACCTATTACATAAATAATAATGAAATAGAAAACAACATTCATGGAGACGGTAAGACATACATACATATAAATGTTGTTTCCATTTTATTGTCATATTGAAAAAAGAAATGAAAATAAAATATATGAATATATGTACATAATATATTTTAAGTCGAAATATAATGTTATGTATATCATATATTTTCACCATACCCATCCTTATTACATTCCATGTACTATGTGAACGAATCACATCACCTTGAGGGACGTTAGTTCACACTTCCTCAAACAAAATTATCACATTTAAACAAAATGGAGATTAAGAAGATGTTTTTTGTTAAAGGAATTTAGAAACATAAATTCATAATAAATAAAATATCATAAGTATATAAATGGATTTTCCATAATAATGGAACCATGAAAGGTGTTAATGGAAAAAATGAACAATCATCATTTTGTGGGGAAATTGATCACCGCACACCAAAACAATATATTCATTACCCACTAGATAGAGGTTTGTTTAATTGTAAGTAGAAATATTTACATAGAAACATCATATTATACTGAGGATACTGGTTTATTATATAATCAATGAAAATAATATATTTTAGGTGGTGGAGAGTGGAAATGAAACCAGAGATGTTGAGAGAAGACGTTATCTCTTTATCAGGTATATTCTTTTGGTTTCTGACAAAATGCTTCCATTGAATAATTTTTTCACAAAATATGTTTAATAGAAGAATAGAGAGAATCTGGGAGATTATTTTTGTATATTTTGGATGATCCCTGGGAATTGATAGGGGTGAGTAAGAGGGAGCGGTGGTAGCCTTTTACAGGGAAGGAAAATTACTCATGTGGATTTTTTTAAAACATGTTTGATATACACATGTTTGTACCTAAAAAATTAAAACCAAAACAACAAAAATCAAGAATGAATGGTTTTTGGTTAATATATGTACCAAAAATGGGTGTTGGAAAAGTGTTTGGGTCATTTGGGACCTTAATTTTATGGTTCAGTCTCTAAATAAGAATAATTTGACCTTAATCTCAATGATTAAATTTAATCAATATTACAAGTATTTTTGGTCAAAATAAGGTACATATTATTATAATATAAAATTTATAAATATTAAAATAGTGTGTATCAGTTTTTCAAAATTCAATTCACAGAATCATGATAATTATTATGAATTTTAATCCTTTATTGATGGCGAGAAATCAGGTTTTTAAAGAAAAATGTTCTGAACATTATTTTTGTTTTTATATTCAATTTAAAAGTTAATATTATTCTAATGAAAGTTATTGTAATAGTATATGTAATATTTATCTAATATGGCTCTAGAATATTAATGTATAATTTAATTGTATTAATAAATCAAATGAAGAGGTGGTTATTTACTAAAACAAAATATTTTTTATTTTTCATCAAATATGATATTTCCAAAAAAAATAAAAAAATTAACCATAACCATATTTTGGAATAAAAATTTAAATAATATATTTTTTTATATAATATTAAATTTATTATTTTTTCAAAAATTACTTTAATTATTATAAGTTATTAATTTGTGAAAATAATATTTATAAACTAGAAGGACATTTCCAAAAATATTTTCTTTCATTATCAATATGTTTTATCAGAAAAATTAAATATTATATTTGAAAATTAGTTATTATTATTCATATAAATATTTTTAATGGAAAGGATATAATTATCTCGATTGAAAAAATTTAACAATAAACGGATGTTTCATAGGAAACATTAGTGTTGTGTGTAACATAAGCCTACTCAGTGTTATGGGTAGCACAATCTATATTCGTATTGCGTGTAACATAATCCAAGTCAGTATTCCATGTGACATAAACCAATTTAGTAATCTCTGTAGAACAATACAATTCGATATATCATTTAATTGGACTATTTGATAAAATTATTTTAATATAATTATGTATATGAATTATTTCTAGTGTCATGTGAAATGAAAAATATATATAAAAAAAATTAAAAAAAAACATTTCACAAAATCATTGGGTGTTACACAAGAAAGTGACTGTAGTGACCCTCCTCGTGCATTTAAAAATATAAGAATGGATTACCAAAGGACATATGAGTTAGGTATGTCTTGTACGTACTATTCTATGACTCCCACCAATTATACATAATGAAGAACAAGATCATGAATCAAAAAATATATGTTGATGCTCTCTTCTTTATACCATGAATTTGTTAGGTGAGTTAAATTTTCACCCATATACCTAATAATTTATCATTGGTGATCATATTCATGACCCATAGTATTTATTTGACCTCTCCATACACCATACATAATTTATTCATTTCCAAATATTAATTAATTATTAGGTATTGGATGACATGTCTACAATGGTGGTATAAGGATTTTGAAAGTAGAGAGCCTTAGATGACTACAGTACTCTAATACATTTTTCAAACACAAATATTATCTTGTAAACCACATATTCGCACCATATTACATTTAAAAACACCATCCAATATGAATATCCTAAATAATTTCCCAATCAAACATTTGTTCCACCATTAATTAGTTCATGATGGACACTTATCTACGCACCCCTAGCTCTTATATGATTTATAAATCCTTTCAGGGATAATCAAGTATATCTCAAGGAATATCCATATATATATTCATAATCATTTATGAAACACCATATTTATGAAATACACACATTAAAAAGAAATCATGATGGCCATTAATCCAAAAAATTAGTTGATTCCCATATGATGGAGTTTGGATGGGCGTATTATGTAGCATCCCACAAAAACAAATCTTCTCTGATAGAGGGTTTTCATAGAGTCTTTCACCCATAATAATCAAATGAAACCAATAACCTAAGTGTAATTATTAGTTTTATCTATCCTCAAACCCATTGATAATCTATGACCTCCTTAGAGAAGTTGTTTAAGAATTATTTTTGCAGTAATGTTCAAAAAATGTGCTGAGTTAGAGAGATTTTAGAAGAATAAGTTGAATGAATAAAATTAAAAATTAAAATATAATTTTTTTAGTTAAAATATATATTGATTGGAAATTTGTAAGAAATATATAGATATCACGTAGGGTGGGGTTTTTGAATCACCATTTTGGTGTCATTTTGATCATTTGTGAGATGGTTTTCCTAAATGAGATCACATTTTCTATGGTTAGGTTTGGTTAGAAGTATCCAAATATAAGTAGTCATAAATGAGAAACTCTTTCTGAGATGAATTTTGTGCGAATATATTTTTCATCAATAAAGTCAATAGATTCTTTTTAGAATAAAGATTCAAAATTGGATCATCAAAATTGAAAGAGGGCTATGGGTTCATAAATATTAGAGAGACCTTGTGGTGTAACATACAAATTCCACATGTTTTATCATACTTATTTGGAATTATTACATATTCATGATGACCAAAGACCATTATTATATGGTTAAATTTTTGAGGCCCAATAAGTATTAATAGGAATACAAATGGATATTGATGAAAAAATTGATGATTGAGATATTTTCATGATGCAAATTATTTTTTTGTAAATTGTCCAGCCATCCGTGAAGACACAATTCATATAGACTGGTTCACTAATGACAAATTATTCATGGAATGATGCCTTTATTTGAATAGTGGCAATATCATAACTGATAATGTAGAGACATCATCAACTCTATGAATTTTTTATATGTTGGAAACTAAACCACATTATTACATAACCAATTTACATCGAATCTCCAATTTTCAATGGGTGGGGATCTTTCTTAGGATCAAAAACTATTTTCATGTTCCCTTAATACATAGTGGGAACCCATCATGATCACTTGAACCGTATTCGAGAACATATTTGAGGAATACTATTATTGAATATTGAATTTAAATAAATATACAATCCATTATAATTTCAAATTCAATGATATTTGATATCTTTTTCAAATTAATAGATAAATTTATACTTTGATAAAATTGAATCCTATCAATTTATTGATTATTTTTGAAATACCATCATAAATTCTCATACCAAATCACATTCAAGAAACACACCATGTGGATTAATAACCCTAAATATCCATTACACCCCTTTTGTAAATAATATCTATGATTTCCATTTTAATGTTGCATTTCATTAGTCTTGTTCACTAAGAAACCCCAAAAACATGTTTCAAAGTGGGATATTTACAATTAAATGTCAATGAATCGGTACTCATAAATTAAATTTTATTTCAATTTGCATATCCTAAAAAATAAATGCAAATTTATTCCTAAAAAATTACATTCATCAATATTCTTTCAGTTCAAGAGTGTTAAAAAGATGATCTATGTAGAGACAGTTAGTGATGAAACACTTTTATGGTTTACCGGGACTCTATGATATCCTTTTTTAAATAAGGAAATATAGAATGGATTTAATCATACACATGACCCATACAATAATTTTCCATTGAGTCCACCTTGATGGATTCCCTATATACATGATTCTTGAATGTACATCAACCTGAACCACCATGATAATGTATTTCCATTATAATGGACCTACATGGACTTTTCTCATGGAATGATAGACCACTCAATGTAATAATGATAATTTATTGCCAAGATAATAAGAGTTCCTATAATGAAGATACTGGTGAATATTCTCTTCATTCATCTTCTCCCATCATGGGTTCCCCATATCCAGTACAATTTTAGTTATAACAGAAAGTGTATTTCAATCATCTAACAAATGATCTATAAACATATTGAAGTCCTCTTAATTATTATTTTCTCTAAAACAATGTTTCACCTGAATTTTCAATTATGAAAGGAACATTTATTTAGAGTTTGGATAATGAATTTAAATATCCTTTATTCTTTATTCACATAATAGGTTCTTTATTCTTGGTATAATCCCTAACTATTAATCACGATTCTTTATTAATCCAAATTATACTCAGTAATCCTCATTTTATTACAATAAAAATAAAATATGATTCTATGTATGTGATTTCCAAGCCTAATCCCACTTAATTACATGACTGTCTCTAATTTGAATCAATATTACATATTTTTGGCATGATTTAAAACCACATGACATTATATATGTTTTATGAAGGAATAAATTAGAATTATTTATTCGTAACATTATCATAAACTACTTGGTATTGTTCCCCCAAAACATGATAAACTTTCTAATTTGAACTACTTTATTTATACCCATGATATGTAGGATTCCCCTCTTAGAATCATGCCAAATATATAGGATGCAAGTTATAGTAGGCCATATTCCTTATAAAACCATATCCTCTCTGTGTAACATTCTTCAAGATCCCTGAAACTATTCTTCATTAATAAATATTATCCATAAACCATATAATGCATTCTCACGAGTGTGATATTCCCATATGAAACCATGAATTATTATAATTCTTAGTTTACAAAATATATGGAAATTCATAAAGGTACTCTCTTGTTATTAAATTACATAATTATATATATATATATTATTTTACTTCATTATAAATAATGGTTATCATATTTGGAAATATAATACAGTTTGAAGGCATGAAAAACAAAATACATTTTCTCATTAGTTGGGAATAATATATTTATAGGTCAAATATTTCCATGAAATGGGTAATAATACAATAGGATATTAAACAAAAAATAATTTTATAATGTAGAAATAGAAAATGTGGTTGTAACATCCCAGGATTGGGATCCACTATATCAACACCCCAAGCTGAGTGGTCACATGACCTAAAGAAATCCTCCTACCATGCTTGAGGTTTCCAACTAGTGGTTAAGGTCAAATAAATCATGTGGAGAGACTATAACCTTTTTAAAAAATTAACACACCATATAAAACAATGAAATATCAGAAACAATATATAATATCTAATAAACATGAAAAATAAACCATTGACCAAATAGGGTAGAAGGCCACAACCACACAATAAAAATATTTAACATCATGCTAAGTAGTTCTGATGTGAAAATTAACTAAAAATAATGAAAATAGGAGGAATCCCAAAATATGTCCTACCTCTATGTCCAAATCCCAAATCATGCATGTCCCTAGCTCACATCATCTCCCTAGCTTAGTGACATTTCCCTTTTCCTGACTTGCAACCATGGTATCTGCTCGGGTACCCAACGAAGGCCCGAGCAAGGTGTGAGTTCAAGCCAATAGTCTACCACCAACTATGTATATAAAATATCTAGATAAATAGATAGCACATACAAATTTGATATAACCTATATAGTAGAAAAAGGACACTAAATATTCATTAGTAAAAAATCATTACATAACTAGCATAGAGACAAAGGACACTCAATTGTCATTAGTTAACAATATTTACTTTCACCCTTTCTATCTTAATTACCATATTTGAATTTTTTTTTCTCCTTACACAATCATTTTTCATCACATGTTCTATGGTTTTGGCATACACATAATCTAAACAAGGTTATATGTCAAACAATCACTATTCATAAGAGAATAATTCACACTAATATCTCAAAAGGGATAAACACATAAAATAAATACATTATCCTGACCTTGATCCATGATCTGGGTTAAATGAAACTGTTAGGGGAATATATTGTCCTTCCATTTATTTAACACGTGAATTTTTTAGTGATGTTTAGAGCCACCGTCCATCTTGACTAATTGGCATACAACCTCAGTCAATATCCCATTATATCAAGACATGTCGACATGGTTATCCATTTAGGGGTGTCACGACCCGACCTCGGGGCCCGTGCCGTGACTACCCCAAGCCCGCCTTCCATAGGCCAGGGGCTGGCGACTAGCACCAAGGCGTGAAATCCCGGTAAACAGGGAAGGCATTGCATTTATAAGTAACAACCACCACAGAGTCAGCAAGCGGAAAGAACTACAAAGTGCAGAAAAGTAAAGGGGGCCGGAATACACGCCCAACTGAAAGTACAACTGAAAAAGTAAAGAACAGCAACTGAAGAAAAGACGGCGGCCTCGTGTCGTCCACTGGCAATCCCACCTGAAGGGTGGGTACAGATAGCCTCCAGGCTCCTCGGGTCCCACGTCCGCTCCGAGCACGTCCCGTCCAGTGGTCCACCTCCAGGTACCGTCCTGCTCCACGCCCCAACCGTGATCAACGCTGTCCGTCGTCTGCATCCAACACAACAAGGTGCGGGCATAGCCCGTGCAGGGGTGAGTATAAGCTACTCAGTAAGGACCCCGAGACCCCCGAAGGTCTCCCGAAATCCACAAAGGATATAGCACAAAAGAAAGATGCAATCACGAAGTAACATCTGACTCGACTTAGGTATATGCCCATACATATACCTAAGTCCCCAATTCTAGCTCTGCTCACGAGCTCAAGAACAACTCAATCCACGCAGGAAAGCAAGACTCAAATCCACAAGGAGAGTAAACAGTAAATCCACAAAGGATAGTTCAACACAATCCACAAAGGAGAGTAACATAAGATTCAGCTCAACCAGGTATACTTTTTCAGATGACGTCAAAGATGATCACTGATCCATCTAAGTCGTCGGACCCACGAAGGATCGATAGGTACTAACCCCCGCAAAAGACCCACACAGGATCGGGCTCACACAGAACCTGTAGGCAGTGGCTCACACAGAACCGGTAGTAAGGACCCACATAGGATCGGGCTCACACAGAACCTGTAGCACTGATCCACGTAGGATCGCTGAGTGCAGTAGTCGACGCAGTCCACTGAGGATCTCTGCACAGTCGTCGCCGCAGTCCATGGAGGATCTCTGCTCTGCCGTCGTCGCAGTCCACCGAGGATCTCTGCTCTGCCGTCGTCGCAGTCCACGGAGGATCTCTGCTCTGTCGTCGAAGTCACAGCCAGCGCTAGGGTTCCCGCACACAGCGAGCTCGTTTAGGAGGGTCCGCTCCACGAGCCGAGAGGCTGATACATCAACTGACACGTAGTCCGAAGTTGATGTATCCAAAAGTTCCGTATCGACAACAGGATCTCAACGCAACAGACGACGCGTCAATCGGACGCCCGGTCTGAGAGTTATTGGTATTTTCGTCCCAGGGGCCCGGTTGGTTTTTAGGGAAAAACCAACCCGACCGTACTCCGCCTGTGTCTGATCCTCGGGCAAAGTATGCCAAAAGTTCCGTCTCACTTAGAGGAAACTACCACAGCTGACAGTACGTCGATCAGACGTCCGTAGCTCAAGTTATGAGCGTTTCCGCTCCGAGGGCCCGGTTGGTTTCGTGTACGAACCAACTCGGCCGAACCCAAAGTCTTCCGAAACCTTGAGAATAATATACCGAAACGACCTTATCGATCCAAGGATCGCGTAGCCGCTGACGGTTCGTCAATCGGAGGTCCCAGGCCCAAGATATGGGCGAAAGACCGAAGAAGGCCCGAAAACGGGGGTTCTGGGCCCGGGGCGACCCGGCCCGAACCCCCCCTGGGTCGGCCGAACCGGGTCGGCCCGACCCGGCCGGCTCGGCTTCGGCCGAGCGGCCGAAGGGGAGCCGCGGGTTTGACCTGCGACTTAGGTGGAACGCGGCCCCGCGGGGGGCCGCCTGTCACGCGGACGCGGCCGGGCCGCCGCGTCCCTCCCCGGTTCCACGCGGGCGCGGAACCGGCCGCCGCCGCCGCGGCTTCAGCCGCGGCGGATTTCCTCCACGGCGGCGCGCCGCCGCCACCTTCCGCGGGCCGCCGGAGTTGCTCCGGTGGCCCGTTGTGCCTCCCGTCTGCGGCGTTGCTCCTCCCGGGGGCCGATCTTCACTACGGGATCAACGGATCGCCCTTGCCGCACGGTTCGTCGTCGTTCGCCAAATCCGCACAACAACAGATCGGCGGAGGGTTGCCGGGTCTTGTTCGTTAGATCCGCACCCTCCGCATTAGTCATAAACAACAGGAGAAAAGAAAATAACCAATCAAAAATTTTAAACAAATTAAAATTGTTCCGTGATCGGGTTCTTTATTTCAAAAGAATAAACACGGGAAAGAATCATCAAGAAAATAAACCCCTACCTTGTCGTCGTCGGACGTGAGGTCGTCGCGGAATCGCTCGTCGCGGAAGGGACGTTCGTCGCACCGCGGGAAAAACGTCGCGCCGACGATCTCTGGATCTAGAACAAACGGATTTAATTAATTAAATCCGTTGTTATTGAAATTAAAAAAAAAAGAGAAACAAACGATCTATTTCTCACCTTAGTTGCCGAATGAGGATCGGCTGCGGAAGAAGAGGCGTCGCCGAAGAACGTCGCGGGTAGAGCTCGTCGACGTCGCAGATCACGGTGTGCGTCGTCGAATTCCGGTCGCCAGCGTTCTTCGCGTTCTTCGCGTTCTTCGCGTTCTTCGCGTTCTTCGCGGGGAGGGTGGAGGTTCAGAGGAATTGCACAACGATAGCAATCCTCCAAAATAGACAAGTTTGTCTATTTTATTATTTTGCCAACGAACGCAAACGCGTAAGTAACGACCCATTAAATTCGTTGAATTAATTCAACGAATGAAACAGCCCATTTAATTCACGAAATAAACCGCCCAATTAAATGGTCTGTTAAGAAATTAAAGAAAACGCGTCAGTTGACTTTTCAGTTACTTTGACGGGTTTTCGCGGGTGCGTTACTTAGCGAAAGAAACGGTGGGGCTCGTGCGGGCCCCACCGCACAAATATCCTAACAAGGGGTAGGATATTTCCGGATAGCACCCTATCCGCTTTAACTCAGTTCAAGTGGCTTCCAAGTGACTTCCAAGCAGCTTAAGTGAAATAAAATAAAGTTGTCGCACAACCTTTATTTTATTTCCGACTTAAAGCCCAAAATTTTAAAAACCACGTCTGAGCAAACGCAACTCCGGAAGAGGCGTTTCTATGCAAATATCGGCGCTACGATTTCATCGGTGCCCTCAGAATTCGATTCCGGGCACCGGTTCAAAAGATAGAAAAACCCGCTCGTCCGTTCACTGAACGTACCCGAGCCAAACTTCGGAAATTGATTCCGGGCACACCAGGCCTCGGAATCAGGTGCCGTCTGAAGCTGCGCTCTTGTAAAATTTCAAAGAAAATTAAGAAAAAAAATTTCCTTGAAATTTGCGGGTCTTTACATTACTCCCACCTCAGGGCTTTACGTCCCCGTAAAGATACATCAAAAACTAGGGGAACAAATGGGGGTACTGAGCACGCATATGAGCCTCCCGCTCCCAAGTGCTCTCCTGGAGGTTCCCGTGCTGCCATCTGACGCGCACAAGAGGAATCGACCACCCACGTAGGACCCACTCTTGTCGATCCTCGATCTCCACTGGGACCTCCGGAAAAGTCGACCCATCGTCCACGTCCAGCTCCCCAAAGTCGATGATGTGCGTCGGGTCGTGCACGTTTCTCCTCAGCTGAGACACGTGGAAGACGTCGTGCACCCGGTGAAACTGAGGTGGTAGAGCCAGGCGATAAGCCACCTCTCCTATCATGCTGAGGACCTGGAAAGGCCCGATGAAGTGTGGAGACAACTTGCTGCCTCGGCCAAATCTCCGTAAACCACGTCGAGGTGAGACACGCAAAAAGACGTGGTCGCCATACTCGAACTCTAGTGGCCTCCGCCTCCTGTCAGCATATGACTTCTGCCGGCTCTGAGCTGTCCTCATCCTCTCCTGGATGATCTGGACCTTCTCTGTTGTGGCTCGGACCATCTCTGGTCCCACGAGTGCTGACTCCCCAGGGTCTGTCCAGCACAACGGTGATCTACAGGGTCTGCCGTACAACGCCTCGTATGGTGCCATCCCGATGGTGGAGTGGTAGCTGTTGTTGTACGCGAACTCCACCAAGGGTAGGTGGTCCTTCCAGCTGCAACCAAAGTCGAGAACACATGCACGGAGCATGTCCTCGAGTGTCTGTATGGTCCTCTCCGCCTGACCATCCGTCTGAGGGTGGAAGGCTGTGCTCAGATGGAGTCGCGTCCCGAACGCCTCCTGCAACCCCTTCCAAAGTCGGGAAGTGAAACGAGCATCTCGATCGGAGACGATAGACGATGGCACACCGTGAAGCCGTACGATCTCCTGGACGTAAAGACGTCCCAAGCTCTCCAATGAGCCCTGCTCTCTGATGGGTAAGAAGTGTGCCGACTTGGTGAGTCGGTCGACAATCACCCAAATGGAGTCGTGACCTCTGGAAGTGCGTGGAAGTCCAGTCACGAAGTCCATAGATATATCGTCCCACTTCCACTCCGGGACCTCCAAGGGCTGTACCAAGCCTGCTGGTACCTGATGCTCTACCTTCACCTGCTGGCAGGTGAGGCATCGTGAAACGAACTCTGCCACAACTTTCTTCATGCCCGGCCACCAGTGCTGTCGTCTGAGATCTTGGTACATCTTCGCCACTCCGGGATGTACCGCCAAGGGAGAAGTGTGAAACTCTCTCAGCACCTCCTCCCGAAAAGCGACTGGTACGAAGGTACGTCCTCTGAAAAGGATGTCGTGCTCTGCTCCAAGGGAGAAGCCATCAGGCGCCTGACCTGAGGATATCAGTGCATGCCGGGTCTCACAGTCAGCGTCCCCACGCTGAGCCTCTCTGACCCTCTGTAGAAGTGGAGGAGAGACTGTGAGAGACTGAAGAAAGGCTGCTCCGTCTCTATCCACGAAGGATATCTGTAAGGAGGCTAGCTGCTCTGTCGCCTCCTCAAATAGCTGAATGCCCGTCCTCCTGCTGAGGGCATCGGCTACCACGTTCCCCTTCCCAGGAGTATAGACTATCTCAAAGTCATAGTCCTGGAGGAACTCAAGCCATCTCCACTGTCTCAGGTTCAGGTCCTTCTGAGAGAAGATATACCTGAGACTCTGGTGGTCAGAAAAGACTGTGAAGCGCTCGCCCATCAGATAGTGCCGCCAAGTCTTCAGAGCGAAGACCACTGCTGCTAACTCCAGGTCATGAGTGGCTTAGTTCTGCTCATGCGACCTCAACTGACGTGATCCGTAGGCGATCACGGCCCGCTCCTGCATCAGGACGCACCCGAGTCCAGTCCCTGATGCATCGCAGTAAACTACGTATCCAACTCCCTCCTCAGGCAACCTCAAGATAGGTGCGCTGGTCAACCTCTGCCTCAGCTCCTGGAAGCTCTGCTGACATCTGTCTGACCACACGAAGGGTTTCCCCTTCTTCGTCAAAGCTGAGAGTGGTGCCGCAACTCTGGAGAAGTCCGGCACAAATCTCCGATAGTATCCGGCTAGGCCCAAGAAGCTCCGCACCTCTGTCACGCTCTTGGGTGGCTCCCAAGCTAGCACTGCCTCGATCTTCGCGGGATCCACCGCAACTCCCGCCTCAGAGATGACGTGCCCCAAGAAATGGACCTCACGTAACCAGAACTGGCATTTTGAGAGCTTGCCATAAAGCTGGTGCTCTCGGAGTGTGTCTAGCACAACTCGCAGGTGGTAGGCATGCTCCTCCTCAGTCGTCGAGTATACCAAAATGTCGTCAATGAAGACCACGACAAATCGGTCGAGGTATGGCTGGAAGATCCTATTCATGAGGCTCATGAACACTGCTGGAGCATTGGTTACGCCAAACGGCATAACCAAGAACTCATAATGGCCATACCGACACCTGAAGGCCGTCTTCTGCACGTCCTCGTCTCGAACTCTGAGTTGATGATAGCCTGACCGGAGGTCTATCTTCGAGAACCACCGCGCTCCCTTGAGCTGATCGAAGAGGTCATCAATCCGTGGCAGCGGATACTTGTTTCTCACTGTCACCTGGTTCAGGCGACGATAGTCGACACACAGTCGCAAGCTCCCGTCCGCCTTCTTGGCGATCAATATCGGGGAAGCCCAGGGTGAAACACTGGGTCGGATAAACCCCTTGCTCTGCAAGTCCTCCAACTGTACCCGCAACTCTCGAAGCTCGGCGGGGGCCATCCGATATGCTGGAGTAGATATCGGGGCTGTCCCGGGGTACAAGTTGATGTAAAAGTCTACCTCTCTACGAGGAGGTAGCCCTGGAACGTCGTCGGGAAAGACGTCCACGTACTGGTCCACCACTGCAGGAAAAGCTGGACTCCGCACGTCCACTGCTCCTAGGACGAGGCTAGCCAACTGATGAGAGATGGGCTGCACTCTCCTCCGCGGAAGTCCATCCTGTGCTGCAAAGGTTCCCTTCTCGCCGGTGAAGGTAAACCTGCTCCCGTCGGTGTGAACACATCGCACCTTGCGCCTAAAACAGTCGATCTGGGCATGAACCGTGGATAGCCAATCCATGCCCAAGATGACATCGTAAGGCCTCGACGCCGCTAAAAGGAGATCCCAGCCGAAGCTCTCGCCTCCTAGAGTAAGCTCACACTACCGGCACCAGTGCGTAATCGTCGAGTCTTCTCCCGTAGGAGTCTCTAGCCGTAAGGATCGAGCCAACGGCTCAGTCGGAATCTCCGAGCCCCGAACAAGGGCAGAGGCTATGAAAGAGTGACTCGCTCCTGTGTCTATAAGTACTGCAGCAAGGGTGGAATAGACACAGATCGTACCTCGAATCATCTCTGGCATGTCGGGGTCGTAGGCCTCCACTGCCTGGAGCTGGGCCTGTCCCTGCCCGCCAGCTCCCTGTGGTCGAGGTGGCCCTCCTGGTTGTGGTGGGGGTAGAGCCAGGAAGCGTCACCCACCACCCGCTGCTCGGCCAGCTCCTCTGCCTCGTCCGCCTCCTCCCTGCGGACCGCCACGGTCGACCCTCTGCCTCTGCCTGGGTGGCCCCTCCACCGTCTGCTGCTCCTCTGGTAAGCGAGTCGGGTAGTCACGAGCCATGTGACCCTGCCCGCCGCAGGAGTAGCACAGCCTGCCTCTCGGAAGGCTGGAACTCTGCTGTGTGCCCCGCACTGCTGAGACGGTGTCCTGAGGCCGTCTGCGTGGGGGTCTGGTCTGCCTGGACCCGAGAGTCATCCGTCGGCTAGCTGCTGCCGAAGACTCAGCTACCTGCCGCCCTGCGCTAGGTCTCGCCGCTGAAGAAGGCTCTGCCAGGAAGCTCTCGATCAGGAGGGCTCGCTCCAGCACTCCTGCCTGGGTCGAAATGCTGAGGGAGATCAGCGACGCCCGAATCTCCTGTCGCAAGCCCTGCTCGAAGGTCCGGGCCCGGAAGAAGGGGTCCCGTATCATGTCGTTCGAGTAGCAAGATAGGTCAGTGAACCTTGCCGCGTACTGAGCGACCGTCATGCTGCCCTGGCGTAGCTGGAGAAGCTCCTGGATGCGCACCGCTCGGAGGGTGGCCGGGACGAACTCAGAGCGGAAGAGGCTCTCGAAGTCCGTCCAGAGAAAGGATGCCTCATCGTGAACCTGGAGCATCAAGTTCCACCATCGTCCTGCCGCCGCCTGCAGGAGGCTCGCCGCGAGAATCACCATGAGATCCGCTGGTGTCCTCACTAGCCTAAAGATCCGTACCACCGCCTCTAGCCAGTCCTCGGCGGCCTGGGGGTCCGCCTCACCACAAAACCTGGGCAGTCGCTGGCTCTGAAACTCATGCAGTGCCCTGAGGCGACGTGCATCGTCAGCGTCTGGTACTGGTAGCATCGGTGGCTCGGCGGGTAAAGCTACCACCGGTGCCACTGCTGGCAAAGGGCCCTGCACCCAGGCCTCGTCGCTCGGTGGGCTGCTGTCGCGCCCTACACTTGGAACCCTAGATGGCTGTCGTCGCGGGGCCATCCTGAAAAGGAGAACAAGAGCACCACAGTCAGAACAGTATACCTGGTGAGCTGGCACAAGTAATCACAAGGAAAACTTGAGACTTTCATAAAGCAGATCAGTATACCCGGTGAGCTGACACAAGTAATCACAAAGAAACTTGAAACACACACGCAATCAATGTTTTCATGCATTAAGTTGGAAATCAGGAGTCAGGGTCCTGGTGTACGGATACGTCGGCCGCCGCACCAACACTGGGCTCCCTGAACTGATAACCACACTAAATACACTAAACACTATTGCTTCATATAGAAAGAAAGGACGATCAGAGTCTGCGGTAGAACCGACCAGCTCTGATACCAATTTGTCACGACCCGACCTCGGGGCCCGTGCCGTGACTACCCCAAGCCCGCCTTCCATAGGCCAGGGGCTGGCGACTAGCACCAAGGCGTGAAATCCCGGTAAAGAGGGAAGGCATTGCCTTTATAAGTAACAACCACCACAGAGTCAGCAAGCGGAAAGAACTACAAAGTGCAGAAAATTAAAGGGGGCCGGAATACAAGCCCAACTGAAAGTACAACTGAAAAAGTAAAGAACAGCAACTGAAGAAAAGACGGCGGCCTCGTGTCGTCCACTGGCAATCCCACCTGAAGGGTGGGTACAGATAGCCTCCAGGCTCCTCGGGTCCCACGTCCGCTCCGAGCACGTCCCGTCTAGTGGTCCACCTCCAGGTACCGTCCTGCTCCACGCCCCAACCGTGATCAGCGCTGTCCGTCGTCTGCATCCAACACAACAAGGTGCGGGCATAGCCCGTGCAAGGGTGAGTATAAGCTACTCAGTAAGGACCCCGAGACCCCCGAAGGTCTCCCGAAATCCACAAAGGATATAGCACAAAAGAAAGATGCAATCACGAAGTAACATCTGACTCGACTTAGGTATATGCCCATACATATACCTAAGTCCCCAATTCTAGCTCTGCTCACGAGCTCAAGAACAACTCAATCCACGCAGGAAAGCAAGACTCAAATCCACAAGGAGAGTAAACAGTAAATCCACAAAGGATAGTTCAACACAATCCACAAAGGAGAGTAACATAAGATTCAGCTCAACCAGGTATACTTTTTCAGATGACGTCAAAGATGATCACTGATCCATCTAAGTTGTCGGACCCACGAAGGATCGATAGGTACTAACCCCCGCAAAAGACCCACACAGGATCGGGCTCACACAGAACCCGTAGGCAGTGGCTCACACAGAACCGGTAGTAAGGACCCACATAGGATCGGGCTCACACAGAACCTGTAGCACTGATCCACGTAGGATCGCTGAGTGCAGTAGTCGACGCAGTCCACTGAGGATCTCTGCACAGTCATCGCCGCAGTCCACGAAGGATCTCTGCTCTGTCGTCGTCGCAGTCCACGGAGGATCTCTGCTCTGCCGTCGTCGCAGTCCACGGAGGATCTCTGCTCTGTCGTCGAAGTCACAGCCAGCGCTAGGGTTCCCGCACACAGCGAGCTCGTTTAGGAGGGTCCGCTCCACGAGCCGAGAGGCTGATACATCAACTGACACATAGTCCAAAGTTGATGTATCCAAAAGTTCCGTATCGACAACAGGATCTCAACGCAACAGACGGCGCGTCAATCGGACGCCCGGTCTGAGAGTTATTGACATTTTCGTCCCAGGGGCCCGGTTGGTTTTTAGGGAAAAACCAACCCGACCGTACTCCGCCTGTGTCCGATCCTCGGGCGGAGTATGCCAAAAGTTCCGTCTCACTTAGAGGAAACTACCACAGCTGACGGTACGTCGATCGGACGTCCGTAGCTCAAGTTATGAGCGTTTCCGCTCCGAGGGCCCGGTTGGTTTCGTGTAAGAACCAACCCAGCCGAACCCAAAGTCTTCCGAAACCTTGAGTATAATATACCGAAACGACCGTATCGATCCAAGGATCGCGTAGCCACTGACGGTTCGTCAATCGGAGGTCCCAGGCCCAAGATATGGGTGAATGCCCGAAGAAGGCCCGAAAACGGGGGTTCTGGGCCCGGGGCGACCCAGCCCGACCCCCCCTGCGTCGGCCCGACCCGGCTAGGCCGGGTCCGGTCCGGCCTGGGCGCGGCCCGGCCGACCGGACCGGCCGGCTCGGCTTCTGCCGAGCGGCCGAAGGGGCGCCGCGGGTTTGACCCGCGGCTTAGGTGGAACGCGGCCCCGCGGGGGCCGCCTGTCACGCGGACGTGGCCGGGCCGCCGCGTCCCTCCCCGGTTCCGCGCGGCCTCGGAACCGGCCGCCGCCGCCGCGGCTTCAGCCGCGGCGGATTTCCTCCACGGCGGCGCGCCGGGCGCCGCCGCCTTCCGCGGGCCGCCGGAGTTGCTCCGGTGGCCCGTTTTGCCTCCCGTCTGCGGCATTGCTCTTCCCGGGGGCCGATCTTCACTGCGGGATCAACGGATCGCCCTTGCCGCACGGTTCATCGTCGTCCGCTAAATCCGCACAACAAAAGATCGGCGGAGGGTTGCCGGGTCTTGTTCGTTAGATCCGCACCCTCCGCGTTAGTCATAAACAACGGGAGAAAAGAAAATAACCAATCAACAATTTTAAACAAATTAAAATTGTTCCGTGATTGGGTTCTTTATTTCAAAATAATAAACACGGGAAAGAATCATCAAGAAAATAAACCCCTACCTTGTCGTCGTCGGACGTGAGGTCGTCGCGGAATCGCTCGTCGCGGAAGGGACGTTCGTCGCACCGCGGGAAAAACGTCGCGCCGACGATCTCCGGATCTAGAACAAATGGATTTAATTAATTAAATCCGTTGTTATTGAAATTAAAAAAAAAACAGAAACAAACGATCCGTTTCTCACCTTAGTTGCCGAACGAGGATCGGCCGCGGAAGAAGAGGCGTCGCCGAAGAACGTCGCGGGTAGAGCTCGTCGACGTCGCAGATCATGGTGTGCGTCGTCGAATTCCGGTCGCCGGCGTTCTTCGCGTTCTTCGCGTTCTTCGCATTCTTCGCGTTCTTCGCGGGGAGGGTGGAGGTTCAGAGGAATTGCACAACGATAGCAATCCTCCAAAATAGACAAGTTTGTCTATTTTATTATTTTGCCAACGAACGCAAACGCGTAAGTAACGACCCATTAAATTCGTTGAATTAATTCAACGAATGAAACAACCCATTTAATTCACGAAATAAACCGCCCAATTAAATGGTCTGTTAAGAAATTAAAGAAAACGCGTCGGTTGACTTTTCAGTTACTTTGACGGGTTTTCGCGGGTGCGTTACTTAGCGAAAGAAACGGCGGGGCTCGGGCGGGCCCCACCGCACAAATATCCTAACAAGGGGTAGGATATTTCCGGATAGCACCCTATCCGCTTTAACTCAGTTCAAGTGGCTTCCAAGTGACTTCCAAGCAGCTTAAGTGAAATAAAATAAAGTTGTCGCACAACCTTTATTTTATTTCCGACTTAAAGCCCAAAATTTTAAAAACCACGTCTGAGCAAACGCAACTCCGGAAGAGGCGTTTCTAAGCAAATACCGGCGCTACGATTTCATCGGTGCCCTCAGAATTCGATTCCGGGCACCGGTTCAAAAGATAGAAAAACCCGCTCGTCCGTTCACTGAACGTACACGAGCCAAACATCAGAAATTGATTCCGGGCACACCGGGCCTCGGAATCAGGTGCCGTCTGAAGCTGCGCTCTTGTAAAATTCCTAAGAAAATTAAGAAAAAAAAATTCCTTGAATTTTGCTGGTCTTTACAAGGGGTATGTTAGATCATCAGTCCAACCTTTCATGTGAGAGGAGCCTCACTCTGTTATCCCACACAAATATACCAAAATCATATTTATCCATTTGAAATAATAATATTTTTTAAAAAATCATTATGAATGTTTAAATTATTACAAAAATCATTAACACATTTAGTTTTTACACTACATAGCCCATTTATCCCATTCCCTTTCTTATGAATAACCCCTTAAGTGTGTCTTAAACTTCAAATACATTAGCTAATAATCTCCAATTACCATAAATTATCCCATATATCCAATTTATCATTTCACAATTAAAAATATTATATCACATGGAACAACCAATAAATTACATTAAACCCATTACCTATACCCCATAATTCCCATGTATTAACCCATTTAACATATTTGACAATTACATAATGCATACCTATTTACATTTTCATCAATTCATATGACATTGTCAAATTAACATGTGAATCATTTCATATACAATATTAATTTTATGAATTTCCTAATATTTTATATTCTAGTAAAAATTGTCTTCAATAACTCAATTATATCATTTATCATTCATAATCATTAGACCAATAACCCATTATCCTTTTTCCATTTCAAAGACTATATAATCCATTGTTAATCACCCCAATGACCCCATATGCGATTCCTTACCCTAGGAACAAATATCACTATTTTACTTCAACTAAACCAACCATATTCACAAGTTTTTCATGGGGTCTATGTTATCCCACATCAATAATACAATTAACCATTACAATTTCTAGGATATGGAATAATGGTGCACCCCATGGGTAGACTTAAATCTATCTAATCACCCTAAACAAATCCTGTTGCGATCACGATGGGTCGAATAAATTATTTAGCAGACCATTATTTGGAATATTACTCAAGGGGAAAACTACACAATAAGAATGAAGCAATATCTGAACACACATGCCCAAATATATAATAGAAATATGATATTAACTTGTATACCACCTCACCCAAATATAACAACGTGCACACTATTAATCACGTTATTAGATCTGGAATAAATCAAACGTTGAATAGCAAAACTATATTAAACATAAAAAATAGTGTTTAATGTGTTACAAATAATATGGGTTGGACTAAAAACCCTAATATGAAAAAGAGAAGCAATATGATTGTTATAATAACCCGATGCTTTGAATCCGAAGGAATGACGCCAAAAACTACCCAGAATTGAAGGAGAAACACCCATGGAGTGCCTTCTTCTCTAGGGTTCACCATATGGATTAAAGGTACTATAATGGGTATGGAAATATGGTTGGAACATAAAATTATGTGTTGGTGATTTTTAAAATTTTCCAACATTACTCGGCTGCACTATTTTCCAACAAGGTTTTCTAAACTAACAGAAAATAGCTCACAAGTCACATTCAAAGGGGAATTGAATAGCATAGTTACAGAGGGGTTTTCTACATGGTTTGACTAACCTCATTCTAAACATATGTTGTTACACTCTCCAATGTTGCACATTTTTTTGGTAGTCCACACTGTTTTCTTAGCTATGCCCCAATCATGCACTATACACAAATTGGCCCATGTTTCCTCCTTTTTATGTCACAAAACCCTAGAAAAATCATTATTCCCTTCAATGACCTAGGAATCATTCCACATACCTAAAACTGGAGATTGAGACCAGAATTTAAATAAGGTAATACCTTCATAAAGACCGGGATCTTATAGTGGATCGTGTAGAACTCCTAAAATAGTCACCCACCTAAAATCACTCTAGGAATTGTTATATAATATTAGTAATCGAATTGAAATATTGAAATTGAAAAATGATGAAACATTATAGGAATTATGGTCAATAATTAATGAAGGGAATACCAAGTAATTATAAGAGGAAATATAATAGTTGGAATTGTAAATTGGAAATTAGAAGATTAACAATACCATTATGAAAATAACATGGTTGATATGAGAATTAAAATTAACATTAGAATTATTCAAACATCATTCAGGGAGTGGGGAATAAAAAAATGAAAATCATTCCTATGAGCATTTGGGGGGGCTGGAAATAGAGACCTCCCAAACAACTCCACATGAAACAACCACTAGACTGCACCCATAGGGCATAACCATAAGAGATGACCTCAAAATATAAAAATTGCTTATAACTTATATTCATTAAAAAATATAAATATCAATTTTCCATAAGATAAATATCAATATTAAAAACACAAACAAACTATTTGAGAACTTGTAATCCATCGTAATTTAAAATACTTTGTTAAAAACAAAATGAATAATTTAATAATTAAAATTAAGAATGTTATAAAACTTATTCTACTAAATTCAATTCAATTTTAGGATCATAATGTTAAAATTGTATAAGGATTATTTTGATTCACTTTATTGATGACTTTTTTTTGTGTATAGAATGAAATATCATTTTTACATAACGATTGTGTTTAAAATTGAATCATACAAAATTTAATAATGACCTAATAAAATCAAGGATTTTATATATGTAAAAATAAATCTTTTATTATATATATAATTCATTTAATTAAAATTAAATACCAAAGATTGATTTTCCAAAGTCTATAGTATACATAATTACATCAAAAAAATAAATTTCATTTTCCACCAATATTGTAATATACTAAATAATTAAGATTTTATTGAGAAAAAAAGTCTTAAAAATAGATATTATTAATAATATATTATTTCTAATGTCATGATATCATTATTACATGTTATATATTTGATATTATATCTCGTTTAATTTTTTATTCTAATACACCTTTCTCCTCAAGTATAAATACACACTCTCTGTAGACTTCGAAAACCACTTAAATTATAGTTAACAATGAAATATCTCTCAAAAATATCATTACATAATTTCTATATCAATGGTTAGGTATTTTTTTTGTAGAATATAACTACATGATTTGGTGAGGTTAAAGGATGAAAATAATAGTATCATCAAGAAATTAGTAGCGTCCTTTAATATTTTCATATCATATAACTTTTCTGATCATTTATCCTTGTATTATTTCCAACCTCAAACATTAATAAAATATAAAGAGTATCTTAACATCATAATTATATTATTAATATTATATAAAAATTTTATTTATAATATAATCATATACTATATATCTCTCAACTCCTATTATGAAAATATTTCTCAAATTACCGGTTTACTGCCAAAAAGTATGTTTCCAAATATCAACATGTTAACGAAATTTTGTGTAGATATAATAAATCTTTAAAATTATATGAATTCATATAAAAATTAATTAATAAGAACTATGTGTTTTTAACTTATATATATAAATATATATCTATAATGATAATCTTGATAAATAAATAAGAAGATATGTTTAAAAAAAATATAATATCAAAACATATCATATATAAAAAAGTGCATTTAAAAATAAAATTCAATTATTTTAATTTTTAGAGAGTTAAAAATGGAAATAGTTTAATTAGTGCTTCATGACTTAATAAATTTATTATTATTATAAAATATTTAAGAAGGTAAAGAAATAAAATGGTATCTAATGTATGGGACATATCACACTAAACTCTTTGTTATGTTATATCCTATTTCTCATGATTTTAAATGTGGATTCATACATAATTCCCTAAAATAAACCTGGATAATTCCATAATTATTCATCCATTGGATATGCATATTTATTAAAACTCAAAATTAATTCTAATCCAACTATATGTATATTTCAAAATGACATGACATTTTACAAAACTCTCATTAAATCATCTAAAAATATTAATTTCCCACTAAATAATTCTAATCATTTATGAAAAAATTGAACACTAATTCATTTGGGAAATGAATTTGTTTTTTTGAAATTTATTCATTATAACATCATACTGAAACACAGTCATTTCCTATTGTTTTTTTCATGACTATGATTGTTATAGATTTTCATATCTAGGTTTAATTAATTATTATAAGAATATATTTTTGTAACTGGTGGAACCAAAAATATAAATGCCTTCAATTCAATTATTAATGTGATATATCACATGAGAATATATTTATTATTAATTATCATAATTGTATCTTCATTCACAATAATGATGTTATGATTTATGTTCCAATATTTTTTGTCAACATGATGCTTTCTTTTATCAAAAATATGTGTTGAAATTTTGATTCATGTCTCTAATTCCATCGTTGACATTCCTCAACTTAATATGATTCTAACACAAGACTTACACTGATGTATTCCCACATATAATAATATAACTACGGTTAATGTGAGATATATTTAGAGAACTAGGAAATAAAATTTAATGAATGGGTATGTTTTACTCTATGAAATTAATTAATGGATATAGTTTTCCCAAGACACTAAACATTTGTATTCTGGAATAAAATAATAATAAATTATGTTTCATTTAATTGATGAAATATACATGAAATAAAATTTTCATTTTGTAGAAAAATTAATTTATTAATTAGTATTATAAAATAGTTTGAAAAACCCAATGGATAAGTCTAAGTGTCTTAAAACAATATAATATCTTGTTAACATAAGGATTGAGTTGTCTCTGGGAAATGAAATCCTTATATGGATACTACATGGGGATATAGTTTTAGAACACATTCAACTATTGGGAAACAACCTCAAAAAGGGTTGTTTGGCTATTAACATTATCCTCACCCTAATCTTTCTTAATGGGCCAAAATGTACATTAGTTTGGAACTTTTGAGATATTTGATTTGGAATATTCACATTATATTTTCAAAAAAAATAAGATAAGGATATCAATAAATAAATTATTTCATTTTATGATAAAAATTATATTAAATTACATAATCCTAGAAGAATAATTTTAGAGGTAGGATATTCTAAAATTAGTTATAGAATTATATATACATTTATATTTGATTCTAACAAGAGAATAAATTATTTGTTATTTATTATTATCTTATGTTTTCTTATAAATGTTTCTACATTATTAAATGATGGGAACCATGAAAAACATAACAAAAAAACCTTTTTTTGTAAATGAAACAAGTTTATTAACTACCTTTATAATGGTATTGTAAGTGGAGTTGAAAACATTATTGAATTATATAACCCACTGTATTGGGTTTGGAAATTTTACATGAACCATGTGTAATATCCACCTACACAAAAGAAGGATCAATTTTCCATTTATTCCTTTATGAGTACATTACCAGAATCATTTATAAGATAATTTCATGTAATTATAAATTAATTTTAGGTTAATTAAATGGATATATTATAACACCCCATTATTTCATAGTACGTAATCTCATTAAAGTAATTCAATAGCTTGCACTACACGCAACACAGTGTTCAAGCTCATCACAACATACTAAACAAACCATTCAAAAAGTGGATAGGAATATTATTAACTGAATTTTGAAATCTTATATACTATATATAATTTTACAATCCATATAATATGTTTCGTAGACATAATATAAGTAATAAATCATTTTTTCGGATAAAATAAGTATTTTCCAAAAAATGTAGTTTCGGCACATTTTAATGGAGAACCCTTTTTAAAACCAATATTTGACAATTTTATATATTCAATTTAATGAAATTAAAATATTCGTTAGAATCAGGATATAAAATTCTTGGTTGGATAAATTTTTTGTACATTTCCGATAACTTTAATATTTTTATGAATAATGAAAATTACTAAATTTTAATTAAATAGAACTTTTTTAATATAAAGAATTTATAGTGATAAATTATGAATTATAAAGGTTTGGAAGTATAATTATATAATATTTTTATCATTTAATACAATTTAGGCCACTATTAGTAATTTTACATTTAAATTTGACATAAACATGTGTCTATCTTTTGATAGTTTTTACTTCTTAAAACCAACATTTTGGATTTGACAACATGGATTAATTTTAAATTAATAAAGAAACTTCTATGTTTTGAATTTGGTAAAATAGAATTCATTTTTGAATTCAGAATATCGAAATTATCTTAGGGTTAATTGTTTGTATTTTTTTGAAAACATTCAATTTTTTATGATTAGTGAAAAAACACCGCGTTATTGGTTAAAACGAACTTTTAATTTAAATAATTAGTTATTTTAGTTTAATTTATTTTAGGTCAAAACAGATACTTAATACCTATATATGTTTAATGTAAATCATAAGATTCATTTTATAATAAGTTTAGATATATAAAATTTTATCGATCTTTTTACCGTCTTTTAACCACCTCCTAGGGGCAGTTGGAAATTTGTATAAATATTAATTTTACTGCTTCTGTGTGTTGAATTTCAAAAATCTAAGAGAAATTGTTAATATAATTATGTGAAATATTTCTCAATAAGATGAAAATAATTTTTTACAAATACTAACTATTTACTTTTATTTTACTCAGTTAAATGAAAATTGGTTAATTAAGGGTATAAATGATATTATAATTACCCTAACACATATCCTAATTCTATTGGATAAGTTTAATATGACCAATAATAACCATAGGAAAAAATATGGTCCTTTAGTTCTACTTGGATTCGATTGGGACATTTATTATTATTTATTTTAATGAAGAGTTAAAAGTGTTAAATTCCAATTTTCATGAATAATCATTTTTAGTCTAGGGTTATACATAAGATAAATATGACTATAAATATTAATTAGAAATATAAAGATATTACCTACATAATGGTATTATATTTCTAATTTTTAGACATTATATAATTAATTTTATTTATGACACAATGATGATACAGTAATTATCTTATAAATGAATGATTAAAATAATTGATATTATAAGTATCCAAATAAATGTAATTTGAGACATTGATGAATTCCACTAATTTAATATGTTAATATGACACGTTATGGTTGATTAGATAAATTTTTTTCTATGTGATAAGGTTTTTATGACTTTCACAAAAACAAAATACCAAATAGTGAAAAAATTGACATAAATTAATTTTTAAAACAAAAAATATATTAATGGTTGATATAATATTTCTAAAAATCTAAGGATCAGAAAAAAGGCTTAAATAATATTATATATGTCATTAATTGACCACTTGAGGTTATATTGGATGTTTATAGTAAATTTAGTGACCATATAGTGTAAGAATAGATGAAGACACAGTAAAAGTAAATTTATTTAACATTGAGTTAAATCTAACAGATAAGGTTAAAATGGTAACCTAAACATGTCAAAAACCTATTGGTTGAGTGTATTTAGACCCATAACCACATTAAGTTCTAAATTAATCAATTTTGAGCCATTATAAACCGAATATTTTATTATTATATAATAATATTTCAATAGTTTCCTAAGGTGCCCCTCACCCCTCTAATAAAAGGGAAGCCCCCTTCCCACAAATTCACAACTTCAAGCCACTTGGCTCGGACCACCCATCCCCAAATATCCTCTAAACTGTACTACCTTAATCCTAGAAGCCTTCATTTTTTCATAAAGCTAACCTATGAAGCCCTTTTGATCAAATCAAAAGGAAGAACCCTAAGAAGTGGTAAATATTTCATCTCATTTTTCTCGTTTTTTCTTCTTCTTCCACTTCTTCATTCCATATTGTTTCCATTGTAAAACAATAACTTCAATATCTTATTTATAATGGTATGTTACTATAAATATGGTACAACTATATTCATTATTATATCCTTCCTATTAATGAAATGTCACCATACGTGTGTACGTACGACGTATTGTCTCCACGTTGTGGTGTAGTTGTTATTCAATACATTATTTTATTGGATGGGTTTAATAATTATGTTTAATTTATGTAAATAATAAATATAACATGTTCATGATTCTGTATATATGATATAAAATCCATTTATATATGATTTTAAAATCAAGAGAATGATATTGTTGCTCGTGCGTATGTACAGATTACCGTCTCCATGACGCGATGAGATTCATTTCTATGTTCACCATTCATCGAAGATTATAAAAATATATTTTATTAATAAGTATGTAATATATGAACTAATAATGCTACTGGAGATATATATACATATATATATATGTATTTATGTATTTACTTACATATATATTACTCACTAACTTCCATTCAGTACGATTTGAAAACTGAAACAACGTTTATGCATACATATGGATTACCATCTTCATAAACGGTGCCTTCCATTTCATATATACACCTATTATAAATATTTATATTCTAAATATATATGATATATAAATCAGGTTTTATATTCTGGTGGTATTTAAATCATGATCTAAATAATAAAATAAAAAATAACAATTTAAAACACGTACGATAAAGAAAGTGATTATTACCAAAAATGTTAATTTAACATGGAAATCGTTATTAAATGGGTAGTATAAAGTCATAAATGAATCATTTATGATATAATAAATATTATTATGGTTATGGTATAATTTAATAACAAACTATGGTCATTATACAAGAGTTTTATCATACCCTCGACCAAAGGAACGTGCATGATAAGGGGTTTTCATCTCACTCATTAATCCCGTGAGATTAATGCTATATTGCAACTATTTCCTTTTGTGTGGTGTATTTACTTCCCATAATTGTATTCTTTTTGTAATACACTTTAATTTATGTGTACTTACATCTTCATTTTATGATACTTCTTTCATGGGGTGTATGTTTGATATGTTACCAAATTTGTAAGGGTTATTTCCTCAATCTCATTATTATCTGGGACTGTATATATATAAGTGTTTTGTGGGTCATATTTATCAGTTCTACCCATATTTCATTTAAATCTTTTCTATACGAATATTATAAGATTTTATGGGTAGGTTTATTTAACTATGTCATTATTTTAAATGTTTTAAAGATTTATCATTCTAAATCCTTTTAATTATTGTCCATGTTTTCAAAATGATTTTAAGGATTTTCTTATATGGGAATGAATGTTTTGAAATGATAATTATTTTAAAATGTTTCAAAGTGATATGGGACACTTTAATTCAAAAATATTTCATAAATTACTTCATTTAAAAATTTGTGACTTTTAAATGTTTTCATGAAAAATGGATATTTCTCTCAAAGAGTTTTACAAATCATTTTAATCTATGTCAACATCCTTTGATTGATTCTAAACTTGTTTGATGTTGATTTATTATGATAAAAATCTTAGAAATTGTATTGAATGTTTTTGTGATATATTTGACTGTGGATGTGTTATTTTTATACCATTCATGGTTTATGGTTAAATTAATGGACATTTTGTATGCAATTTTTAATACAAATTTTTATGTTATGTTTAAACCTTTTATTAAGATGAATGTATTGAACTTGTATGTTTTGGGTTGGGGATTGGTAAAATTAAGCCCTTCGGGTTGGGGTCCAGTTACAGTAGACCCTCTGAGTTGGAGTCCAGTTATAGAGGCTCTCCTGGTTGGAGTCCGGTTATAGAGGCCTTCTAAGTTGTAGTCCAGTTATAGAGGCTTTTTGGGATGGAGTCCGGTTACAGATGCTCTCCGGGTTGGGGTCTGGTTATAGTTAGCCCCTAAGTCTTGGAACGAGGCCTTAAAACAGTAATTAAAGTCTGGTACTATACATTCCCTCATTATGAAATTAGTTATTACAGATGATTATTTGACTAGTAGAATATCCATGTGAAAAGGTAAATTGCATTATTTGATTTATTTTTACCATATTATGTTCAAGTTTATGTTAAAAAGACCATTGTTTTTATTAAACATATTTCCTTCAGAGTTTGTATCTTCTGCTAAATTATTTACCCTTACTGAGCATCTGAGCTCACCCCATTATTAGGTTTTATTTTCCCAAGATACCAAGAAGTGTGTTATGTTTGAGATTCAGGGTAATGCTAATAGAACAATGGCGTTCTCAAAAGATTTTAATTTTTTGTATTTTAGAATGTTTAATGTTATGTTCATGTATGTAATCTATTTTCCATGACTGCTAAACTGATCTTTCATTCCGGACTTGATTATTTTTAATCATGCCAATGTATTAAAATAATGCACCGACTCTGGTAATCTAGGTTCGGGGTGATAAAATTTTTATTATAGGATGTTTAGAAACAACCATGGAAATAGATTTAGATAAACTCTTATTAGATAAGATTACCCTAAGATAGAATTTGAGGATTAGTATTTAAGAACTCCCTATAATTTTGGTAATTTATATATTTTATGAGTTTTCCATGAAATACATCCATGTCTAGATATGAGAAGGTAGAGGCAGCTCTGGCACAGATGTACCTATGGGTAAAACCTAAAAACCATGCTTTGAGCTAGACTTGAATTGGAACTGGTGCACAACAATGGGCCTTACTGCACTCCTCTTTACGATACTCCTAAGTGATACGCTTAGGATAATTCACATTTTCATTACAAGCCATTATTAGGGATTTTAGAGTATATATTTCTTCAATGATAACATTTTTATTATTATAGATTGTATCCATAAACTGTTCATTTTATGTTTGGGATTTTACATGTTTGGAATTATTCTTTGTGATTCATAAACTGACGTAGTGTATGAAATTGTTTAGAAATGGTTCCTAGTAGAATTATTGAGAACTCCAACAATACGTATGATCCAGAGAGTAAGATGGATCATATCTTTCTTGGTATTAAGAAAACATTTATAAGGGAAGTATTCACCCATGTATTCTCAACACATGAATAAATAATATCATATGTTAATAAGATAAGTAAATAATTCTATGAGTCATATGGCTTTGAGGGGAAGCAAGAGAAGTAAATGATGAAAGAGATAATGATGGATAAAGAGAAGAGGGGAAAGAAAGAGTTTACCATATGTGATAAATGTGGAATGAATCACCTTGGTAAATTCGTGAAAAGGATGGGAGTTTGTTATGAGTGTGGAGAAAAAGGACACCAAGTACGTGATTTCAAGAGTATGAAAAATGATTCAAATGTAAAATGCTTCATCTACATGGCATTGGGACACTACGGGAATCAATATCTCAGTCATCAGAGTATACCGCAGATGATACTATGGGATAGTATTCATTTTATGATACTACCTCAGATGAAGTGGAATGACAAGTGTTCTTATGTTTTTATTATATAACTATTTCATTTGAGTGTTGTATAAACAATATACTGGTTATATAAATAATAGAGATAGTTTAGAATTGTACTGAAGTACTATTTTTTTTAAGGATTTGAGATTATATGTTTCTAAGAATAGTGATATAAACAAAAGCTTTACTATTTAGAATATACATGGTTGAAGGAAATGTAATACTTAATATGGTCATGATAATGAGGTAGTGATTTGGTAATGAGAGGTGGTTGATTTGGATAAATTATATTGGATATTCTTGATATCCTTTGAACTAATTAATAGTTTGTTTTTAATCATCATTGTTGGAATATTCAAAAATTTTGGATATAAGGAATATATCCAGTATTCAATAATTAATAAGGGAGCATGAATATAATCAATATGTTTTTATGGTAATTCAGAGTGTTACAATGTTTTAAATGAATTCATGATGAAGGTGTTCACATGTTATTACGTGTCAAAAAGGATCTTCATTATGTTTACCTTCCTTATAAATTTTGGACTGTGAGTCTGGATAGATGTGTTTTGGATAAGCGTAAATGTTGGAATGTATTATGTTTGAAATTGGATACAATTGTTATGGTTTTTTTATTTTCATAAAAAGGTCAACCTAGAGGTCGAGCAAGAACCAGTCGCATCTAGCAAGGTCGCGATACATGAACCCACAACCAAAGGGTAACAAGGGCGCATCACCTACCACTGTACTATGTGATGTCTTAGTTTGTATAATGTAGTTTTTTTTAAATAGTCTGAAAAATGAAAATAAATTTTTTTTAACCATGTACAATTAGGATAAATATAATATTTCTGAATATTATTATGTTTTGCAGTGAAAGATGAGTTTATGGTAGGAATTTGTTGAAGGAAGAAAATATAATTGTCAGATATATATATATATTTCCCTCTTATTCTATGAATAAATTAATTCATAATCTTTATGGAAGAGATTTTAAAACTAAAAATGTGTTATCCCAATACCTTATGTTTGGTTGAAATGATGATATTTTAAATCATCCCAGATCGATGGATTTTAGGCCCTCAATTGTAAACCTGTTTGTGATTGAATACCTCAATCACTCCCTATACATATTTACCTTTTCCCTCCAAACATGTCTCTCTAATTACCACAAATGTTCTCATAATCTAGATCATAATTTGTTGGAGACTTTTTCATTTCACTTTCGCTCTTATTAATACTAAATTTTATTAACCCAATTTCTGATGTGGTTTTTAACAAAGGTATTTTTCTATTTATAACCATTTATTTTCAAAGAACAATTTCAAATTGTAAGGAAAAATTTATTGGAGGAGGGGAGAAAATAAAACCCTAGGTTTTCAAAGTACATTATCGCATTAAAGTAATTCAATAACTTGCGCTACACGCAACACCAAGTTCGAGCTCACCACAACTTACTAAATTAACCGTTCAAAAAGCGGTTATGAATATTATTAACTAAATTTTGAAATATTATATACTCCATATAATTTTAACTTACAAATTATGTGTTTCTTAGACATAATATAAGAACAGATTCATTTTTTCGGATAAAATTAGTATTTTTCAAAAAAATTAATTTCACCACATTTTAAAGGAGAACATTTTTTAAAACAAATATTTGACAATTTTATATATTCAATATAATGAACTTAAATTATTATTCACAATCAAGACATAAAAATTTAGTCTGCGTAAACTTTTTGTACTTTTCTGATAACATTCATATTTTAATGAATAGTTAAAATTAAAAAATTTTAATTAAAAAAACCTTTATAATTGAAGATATTATAGTGATAAATTATGAATTTTAATGGTTTTTAAATATAATTAGATTATATTTTTATCATTTAATACAATTTAGGTAATTATATGTAATTTCACATTTAAAGTTGACATAAACACATGTCAATCTATTGAGAGATTTTACTTCTTAAAAACACGCCTTTTGGTTTTGACAACGAGAATTAATTTTAAATTAATAAATTCAACTTCTATTAATTGAATTTGGTAAAATAGATGTCATTTTTGAATTCGAAATATCGAAATTATCTTAGGGTGAATTTTTGATATTTTGCTAAAAACAGAAATTTTTTTTTATGAATAATGAAAAACCACTGTGTTATTGGTTAAAACTGACTACTTAATTAAATAATTAGTTTTTTTATTTAAATTTATTTTAGGTAAAAATAGATACATAATACCTATATATGTTCAACATAATTAATTGGAGTCATTTTATAATAAGATTGATATAAAAAATTTTATCGAACTTTTACCGTCTTTTACCCACCTCCTAAGAGCATTTACAAATTTGTATAAAACATAATTTTACAGCTTTTGTGAGTTGAAATTAAAATATCTGAGATACAATGTTAATATTTTTAAGTAATATTTGGTTCAATAAGATGAAAATAATTGTTGGTGAATAGTAACTTCTTATTTTATTTACCATGGTTAAATGTAAATAGGGTAATTAAGGGTAAAATGATGTTATAATTACCCCAACATATGTCCTAATTCTATTGGATAAGTGTAATTATACCAAAAAACATTAGGAATAAAATATTATCCTTTAGGTCTACGTGGAATAGATTAAGGCATTTATTATTATTTAATTTAAAGAAGAGTTAAAAGTGTTAAATCCACGTTTTCATAACTAAAACATTTTTAAAATAGAGTTATACAAAAGATAAATTCAACAAAAAATATTGATTAGAAAGATAAAAATATATTTCTACATAATTTTATTTTATTTATAATTTTTAGACATTAAATAATAAAATTTATTTATGACAAAATGATGATGCAATAATTACCTTATTAATGAATGATTAAAATAATTGATATTATAAATATCCAAATAAATTTAATTTGAGACTTTTCAGGAATTAAACTAATTTTATAGGTTAATATGACATTTTAGGGTTGATTAGATAAATTCTGTTCTAAGTGAGAAGGTAGTTATGACTTTCAAAAAAACAAAATACCAAATAGTGTATAAATTGACAATAAATTAATTTTTAAAACAGATAGTATATTATTGGTTGATATAACATTCCTAAAAAATCTATGGATCAGAAAAAGAGATTAAATAATATTATATATGTCCTTAATGAAACACTTTAGGTTCTATTGGATGTTTATAGTAAGTTTATTATCCATATAGTGTAAAAATACAAGAAGACATAGTAAAAGATAAATTATATAACATAGAGTTAAATATAAAAGATAAGGTAAAAATGGTAACCTAAACTTGTCTAAAACCTATTGATTGAGAATATTTCGATCCATCCCCAATTTAGCATCTATATAAATCATTTCCAGCCATTATAAACCGAATATGATATAATTATATAATTATATTTCAATCTTTCCCTAAGGTGAACCTCACCCCTCTTATAAAAGGGCCCTCCCCCTTTTCCCAAATTAACACCTTCAAAGCCATTTGGCTCGGCCAACCCCTAATTAAACATCCTCTCAAATATACAACCGTCATCCTAGAGGCATTCCTTTTGTCATAAATCTAACCCATGGAACCCTTTTGATCAAATGAAAAGGAAGAACCCGAAGAAGAGGTAAACATTTCATTAACTCTTTCAAGTTCTTTTTTCTTACAATTCATCATTCTTGGTTGTTTCTATTTTTAAAAAAATAACTCCAGTATCGTCTATATACATTGATGTTATTATAAATATGGAACAAACATATTAATTTTTCTATACATCCTATGAATGATATGTCACCATACGTGAGTACGTACGACTTACCGTCTCCACGTCGTGGTGTAGTTGTTATTCATTACATTATTATATTGGATGGGTATAATAATGATGTATTATTGATGTAAATAAAAAATATAAAAGGTTAATGATTCTGTATATATGATATAACATCCAATTATACATGATTTTAATATCAAAATAATGATATTTTTTCTTCTACGACGCGATGAGGTTCATTTCCATGTTCAGCTTCAATGATGATTATAAAAATATATATTATTAATAAGTATGTAATATATGACATAATAATGCCACATGAGATATATATATGTCTATATGTATATATGTACATACATATATCATACTCACTTACTTCCTTTCAATACGATGGGAAAACAGAAACAATACTTATGCATACGTTCAGATTACCATCTCCATAAATGGTTCCTTACATTTCAAATATATATCTATTATATATATTTATATATTATATATATATATGATATATTAATCCAGTTATATATTCTGGAAGTATTTAAGTCATGATCTAAATGATACGATCAATAATAACAAGTTAAAACACGTACAATAATGAAAGTGATTATTACCAAAAATTTTAATTTTACATGAAAATCATTATTAAATGGGTAGTATAAAGTCATAAATGAATAATGTATGATATAATAAATATGAATACAGTTCAGGTATAATTTAATAACAAACTATCGTTATTATACAAGAGGATAATCGTACCCACAAACAAAGGAAAGTACTAGGGAAGGGGTTTTCATTTCACTCCTTATTCCGGTGAGATTTATGCTATATTGCCACTATTTCCATTTGTGTGGTGTATGTACTGCCCATAATTGTATTCCTTGTGTAATAAACTTTAATTTATTTGTATTTAGTTCTTTATTGTATGATACTTAATTCATGGGGTGTATGTTTCGAATGTTACCAAATTGGTAAGATTTATTTCCTATATCTCATTATTATCTGAGATTGTTTATGTGTAAGTATTTACTAGGAAATATTTATCAGGGATAACCATATTTCATTAGAATTTTTTCAAATATATATCATTTAATATTTTTTGGGAGGGTCTATTTAACTAGATCATCAATTTAAATTTTTTAAAGATTTATCTTTTTAAATCCTTTTAATTAATGTCCATGTTTTCAAAATGATTTAGGGAATTATTTATATATACATGAATGTCTTGAGATGATAATTATTTTCAAATGTTTCAATGTTATATGGGAAACTTTGAATCAAAAATCTCTTTTAAATTACATCATTTATAAATTTTTGACTTTTATATGTTTTCATGAAAAGGGATATTTGACTCATAGAGTTTTCAAATCATTTTCATCTATGTCAACATCCTTTTATGGATTTTAAACACGTTTGAAGATTATTTATTATGATAAAAATCTTCCAAATATTATTGAATTTTTTTTATATATTTCACTACAGATGTCTTATTTTTATACCATTGATGGTTTATGGTTAAAGTAATTTACATTTCGTATTATATTTTTAATATGAATTTTTATTTTATATTTGATCCTTTTCTTATTATGAGTGTATTGGACTAGTATGTTCCAGGTTGGGGAATGGTAATAGAAAGAACTCTGGGTTTGGCTCTAGTTACAGCAGACCCTCCGGGTAGGAGTCCGGTTACAGAGGCTCTCTGGGTTAGATTCTGGTTATAGAGGCACTCCGGGTTGGAGTCCAGTTATAGAGGCTCTCCCGAATGGAGTCTAATTACATATGGTCTCTGGGTTGGGGTCCAGTTACAGTTAGCCCATGGGTCTTAGAACGAGACCTTGGCATAGAAATTAATTTCTGGAACTATACATTCCCTCATTATGAAATTTGTTATTACATGTGATTATTTGACAAGTAGAATATCAATGTGAAAAGGTAAATGACATTATTTGATTTTTTCCCATGTTATGTTCACACTTATGTTTAAAAGGTTATTGTTTTTATTTCACATCTTGCCTTAAGATTATATAGATTTTGATAAATTATTTACCCTTACTGAGTATCTGAACTCACCCCTTTGTTATGTTTTATTTTCCCAGGATCCCAAGATGTGATTTATATTTGAGATGCAGGGTACTGCTAAGGGAACAATGGAATTCTCAAAGGATTATTATTTTTTTGTTTCATGTTAGAAAGTGTAATGTAATGTTCATTTAGGTAATTTAATTTCCAAGACTAGAAAATTGATTGGTCTTTACGGATTTGATTCCTTATAATAATGAAAATGTATTTAAATAATGCACTAACGCTTCAAATCTAGGGCTGGGGCGTTACATATATATTTTTGTGATCTGATGTTCTATAATTGAGAAAGATACTTCAGAAGTTTATCATTTATATTGATAATCCAATAAACTTAGGGTATTGACAATGAATACAATGACTTATGATGAAATTGATGATATATAGTAGGAGTAATTTAAGAAGATATTCGTTTACATTTATTTTCCTCCAAATATTCAATAAAAAACTAATCAGAATTTATAAATCTTATATAAAAAGGTAGTGAATCTATCATGACTTACGAGGAAATTTAATCACCATTATTTCAGGTTATGACACATTTTTTGTTATAAAATGATAGTAAAATAGATAGATTGATTAGTGGATTAAAAAAATCTATTCATAGAGGTAGCTATCTATGTATTTTGTGGTTATGAAGAATTATTTTGATGTAACCATAATCATTGAATTATTTTGGAGAATGCTCCTGAAGATATCGATATATGAGGTGAAGAAAGGAATTTTAAGACATGTGATTCAATGAAAGAGAGGGAAATAATATCCAACCACCCAAATGTAAATGATTTTTAATAAAGAATCACCAAAATATCCTAAAAGGTATTAGGTAGTACATTCGGTATTAGATATTAGACCATAATATTCTTGATAGTTGAATGGGAATAAATAAGTCATCCAACTTGATATTGGAAAAGGAGAATCCTCCCAATACAACACCCATGGTTCAATGCATCAAAAATAATGTGGAATACCACTATGAAAGATAGTTCACTATAACAAGGATCCTAAATTAACATCAATTATAAAATCCATCCATGATGAGGGAGAAATAGAAATCTTATGCAAACATCGCCAATGAGGATGATCTTGAAAATGAAGTCATACATGATACCATTTATATACACTAATGAATGCTAAATGGTTTATATGATTAATATTATATTCAAAACATTATATCCAAGATGTTTTATATAACCATAAAAAAAATCATGATAAATTGAAGTACATATATCTTTATAATCACAAAAAGGTGTTATCATTACCACCCATGTAACAGAGTCTAATTTTATTCATGTTTGTGAGATGATTGTCGTAGAATATCATATTAACGTTTTATTGATGAAATATTCTTCTATAATTATCCTACATAGAATCTAAATATATAATTCTCACAAAAAACATTCAAAAATTTAAATATCTTTTAATAACCCAAACCATCCCTTCCACCTATAGTAATTCTTCATAAATATCATTTAGAAAAACCACCTATCACTAAAAAAATGAATTCTACCAACATAAATTTACTGAGATAATATATCTATTGGTAAAAATGATAAATTACAATAGATAATAAATTTTATTGGTATTCCTTTTTAGTACGAACACTTGTTTTTACCAATAGCTAAATCTATTTTTATTTATCAGTTAATACCAACGGATATTTTACCAATAGTTAAATTTATTGCTTTATCATATCAATACTAATAATTTTTTACCAACATATGAATCTTTTACTACTAATTGTTATTACAAACATATTTTTTTACCATTATGAAAAAATTTTGTAATAAATTATGCAATAACATAAAATAATTTATCAAAAAAAAAAGAATATATATATATATATATTGTTTTCAATAACTGATATAAATTATAGATATTTTAATAAAATCTTAAATTCATATTTTTTCATTTATAGATTATATATATTATATCTATATATATTAATATATATGTGTGTGTGATATGAGATTGGTGATAAATGGATATAATTATTTGGAGACTTGAATAAGATCGAATGTACAGTAGCAAAAACTAAAATAAGAAAGTCACAGATATATAATTTTATTATACATATATAATATAAATTTTCATTCATAGTATATATAAATTTAAATCTATCTTCATTACATAATATATATATATATTAAATATCATGATAAATTTTCAAAATTATTCCAATAATATGAAAATCAATCCCCCAAATTAAAAGTATTGATCCGAAGGGATCACATCAATATTACTGCACTTTCAATTATCATAATCTGACCTGATTAATTTCTTTTTATGGGGTCCTATTATGTGTGAGACCTATAAAGATATATTTTCATTATTATTATTATTATTATTTGTTGGTATTATTTTTCTACCTTTTCTTTTCCCCTCCCCCTTTCTTCCTAATGTCGCCCCACCCTCTCCCTGTCCAGTTCATGTCACACACACCTACATGATGAACCATGAGCTGCTCACCTCCCTCATCCTTTGAATATAGAATCTGACCATCCCTCATTCAGATTTAATGTGTGGTATCCTTTAGTTATCGTTCCTTCTCCTCATATCTATTATTACCCTCTTCTTATCATGCCTTTCCTACTCTTCACTGTAGTGCACGAGGACCATCCAAACCATAAAACAATTTTCGGTGTTTTATTTGATGATTCTTGATTTTGATGGATTAAGAGAAAATATTGGGGTCTGTTTTAGTCAGGGTTATTGAAGGGGTTTTAGGGTAGTGGATAAGATGTTCATGGGAATATTATTATACATATGGGAATCCTTGATTTTTCAAAAAAAATATTCATTCCATAAATTCTAATACTCATGAGAACAATTTCATCACTTTAGAATCTTTATATCATGATTTTATTTCATCACTGAATGAATTTTTTTTAACATGAATGTGATGTTAAACACTTAAGATGAACAAGTCTACCATCATCTAACATTGATGCTTGTTTTCAAAGTTAAATTTGATTCGAGATGTCCATGATTAGGGATTAGGCATGACTCATATTAGATTTTATTGAGGTAATTGATGGGTATTGGGGATAAAATTGTTATTCTCTTACGAAGTCTCCCATATAGAAACACTTTATGCATTCCATTCATTATAGGGTGTTGTAGCTTCATTTAATGATGATGTAGATATATTGTAAGTTCAAGATTCATTTTATGTTACATGATTTCATTAATGTAGATAGAGTTTTTTATTTTTTTCCATGGTGTTATTAATTACTATACCCTCTAAAATTTATGTGGTTTTTCTCCATGTTCCATCCAGTATCATTTGTTCATGCCAAATCACAAATACTTCAAACCCATGATTACACAAACATGTATAATTTTCTAATGTCATGAAGGATTTTATAACAACATTTATAAGAAGGATTTGGCTATATTATAAAAATATTCAGTTATATTGTCAATACCTATAAAATTTCATTATATTTCGGGTGTTTTTAATATCTTGAAAAATGATTTTGGTGTTTTGTGGATGAACCTTTATGTACTTCATTAAATCATTCTTCTAGCCTGGTGGTAATGACATCATTTCGTCCAAATACCACAATAATCTCTACTTAGATTTGGTCACTTAGATTTTTCATTGTGTTTCTATATTAGTTATTGGATTTAATTATTTATAGAAAACCTTCATTTATTCCATCTATTCCTAGATGTTTTACTTACCATGCTTGATGCTTTGTTTTCTGCTATATTTTCATGTTTGATGGTTGTTTTCACTTGTTCTCTTTAATCTATATGTATTTTTGTGTTGTTATCATGGCACTTTGATTTATTATACACTATTGAAATGTTTGAGACTTTGGTTTTTGTGTGTATTAATATTATTATATGGTTCCTACATACATACACTTGAAACACAAGTATGAACGCACATGTATAAAATTTCAAAGTCCTGAATGATTTTTTATGAACTTGTACTAGAAATCATTCGTTGAATTATTGCAACATCCAGTTATTAACTTAACTCTTATTATCCCCCATCTCACATTTTGAGAAAACTCATACATAGATTTTATTATTGATTAAGTGTTTTCTAAATTTTATATAATTGTATGTTTGATCACAGAATGTAATTTTCAAATTTTAGCATTTCATTTAAATTCAAAATTTAGTTATGATAATCTAACGACTTTACTAAAATCAATAAAACCATTTTGTTAATTAACAAATTATCATTAAAAATAGTATATGTTGTTTTTGAACCATTATTTATATTTTTCAGTACATAAACCTATCAAAGTATTTAGTTTTCTTATTTGTAGGCATTTTATTGTAAGTCTCTTCAGTTTTCACCTACTCGTTAACTATAAGTAAATTGTAACCTCTATACTATTATATTAAAAGAAATTTGATCCATTAATTTTTATTTCATAGTTTTATATTCAGTTTTTTCTCATGAAATCCATTATGGTGAGTTCTATTAATATAAAATCCTTAAAAATATTCAGCTCATATTTCATTATTGTTCTCTATATTGACAAATTTCTCAAAATTTATATCTGATTCCATTTTGGTAAATTTTTTTGTTCCATTAAAATGATATGGTTTCATAATATTTAAAATTACTATAAATTATTGATTGAATAATTATATCTCACACATAGTGCTCCAAAATTCAATACACATGATTACACCAGTTCTTGAATGTGGGACCCTCAGAAAAGATATATCAAGAATGTCTAAATCCCACTTCCACATTTGAAGGTTTGGTGGATTTATTTTGATTCTAAATAATCATGTTACAGAATCATTGGTAGTTTTAGTGACATAAATAGAGATTCACAGAAGAGTAAAAGAAAAAAAAGAAAAAGAAAAAACAAGAACACAATGATTTATGTGGTTCACAAATAATCCATAAGTCCATGGAGTGACAAAAATATTCACTATAATCGGGAGCATAAATACAGTGTTTTTCAGTATCTAAATAAAGACCAAAACATGATACAAATGGAGAAGATGAATCATTTTCAATGAACTGAATAGGTTGTCTAAGTCACTATAGTGAAAGGCAGCAACCCATGTCAAAAGTTAAACAGTGGCTATCGGCTGGAAGTCCAAAAGGATACAATAATGTTGTCTCCAAATTCCACACTACTATAGTCCCCTATCACATTCAGTCGTTCATGCATGCTACAATGGTCCTAGAATCTATTTTTCTACAACAAAATTGTCCAGGGACTATTCTACCTTGCAACCCCCCAATGAACAGACCGTAGAGCTCAACCCATGAAATTTGCGTGCCAAAATCATTCAAACCAACCAGATCAAGCTACACTAATCATACAAAATATTAGTTCTAAAATGTGTTGAATTTATTTTAATTCCTTCTAATATCTTAATTCCTTATTTAAAAGTGACGTATAAGTATATTTTCATATTACTCACTTCCACACTACAAAGTAATATAATAACAAAAATATGTGACTTAGATCAAGTTCAATGTGACTAAGAACTATGTTGTCTAACTATGAATATTTTGTTTACTGTAAATCCATTATATATATATATATATTTACTCAATAATTTATATATTTCATAGGGATAACAATTTTCAATTTGATTGTTTTGTCCTCAATTAATTTTTATTGATTTTATCCGTAATTTTTGTGTGTTGTCCTTATTGAAATTCATAGAATATATTCTCTAACTCTTATGGTGATTTTCTGTTGTCTCAGCCTAGTCTTATAAGTGGTAATATATTTTTGTGGGGAGAGATACAATTTAACCTATGTATTGGTAAGATCGTTTCGTTTTCCCATTATTTTTTTGTAAAAAAATTGAAGGTTGATCCCCTTTTGGTGAAATGTTCTGCATCTTCATCCATTAAAAAACATTATGAATGTATTTCATGATGGTTTGTGCGTTCAGGATATATGTTTTATTATTGTATGTCCACAATGTCACCCGTACTCCCATTTTTTAAATCAATGCATTTTCCATATTTCTGCACTTCCCATATAGAGTGGATGGAGTCCAATTCACATTAACACCACGATTTTGTGGAAGGATTCTGGGAAATGCCTCAAAAAGTAACAATAGTGGATTGGTAGGGACAATTGTAAACTTCTTCAATAGATGAACTATTATATTTCAATTGGAAGAATCTGTCATCTGAGTTGCACCACTACAAGGTACCTTATTTGGATTCATGCTAATATTTCATTCTACAAAATATAATCCAAAAAACCCACTTCCACATTATTTAGAACATTTCTAGAACCACTTAGAATAATGGTGTAATCTTTTCACATTGAACCCTCTACAATATAAATTACAAAACTGGTAACTAATTCTATTGACAAAAAAAATCCATGCTTTTTTCCCACGTTACATATCTAATTTTCATCAAGCATATAAACAAAAAATTGTTCCATAATCCATCTCTACCGAGTTTTTTGTCAACTTTTCTCAATCATCTAATGGAAATGACCATAGATATTTTAGTGGCATTCCAAATCATTCTTCCTTTTCTTAGATATAACCAAATCAGCTTTGAACATTTGGATCTATATATAAATATTCTCAATATATTGATTCATCATACTCCCCAATCATCTTTTCTCACTAACTCTGCATTTGTTTTGTACATTGCATTATTGATCTCTTGAGGAAAATCAAGAATGATGCTGATTTTTATCATTTCTCTATAGGTATCAATGTCATTTATAAACATTAATTCTTTAAGAACATTGGAACTATCTAATTGAACACCAGATTCTTTTTAAACCCTTATATACTTAATGTTAACCTCTCACATACCTAGACCAAAGTTAAAACAAACTATTGACATAGCATCAAGTGCCAAAATAGATATCAGATCCCCAAACATGATAGTAAATTTTGTACCAACGAAACAATTAACTAGTCTATTCCTTGCAACATGACCACTCAAATCAATATTCATTGTAATAATGTCAATAAAAGTAGTTACATAGTTATGAACATTTTTTAGCTTGAAATATGACTATAGAAACATGGTAGTGAAAATTATTTCATCTTCGGCCTTTGATGATTGAATAATTTCAAGGTGAACCATATTCAGTGATTCACTTGTTAAAGAGTCCTTGACGATGATTACTGTTGTGTTTATGATTGTATAATCTGGGTTCGAACCCTTCAGATAGCGCAATTGAGTGGGTGTTGTGTGGGGTTTTCTTGATTCCCTAGATGACTTTTATCATTTATTTTTTATACCGCATTAAACATAAAATTATCCAAGAAAGTGATGGAAAAAATTATTGTATCCATATATGATGGAAAATTTCTAATATTGGAAGCATTTGATCACTCTAATCTAGGTATATTTTGAGAAGAAGTAGAAACCCCTATATGAATCACCATGAAATGCTACAAGAAGCACTGGACATCAAAGGAAACACTACAAGAATCACCATGAAATTCTTCATGAAACACTGCGCATCATAGGAAACACTGCAAGACTCAACATGAAATGCTGCAGGCAACATTGTGCATCCCATGAACTGCTGCAACCATCACCAGAATACATATGTTTATATTAGCACATTAACCATAATGGAAACACATATTTTTTCTATTAAATTCATTCATAACTTAATACAGTTTTTGAATAATTATTTTTTTAGGTTATAGTTCTTACATAATAGTCATGCTGAATAGAAAAAATCAGAATTATCATAGTAGACTTTTTTATTATTCTCATTATAGATTATTACAATTTTTAATTTCTATATAAGGTTGTTGTACATTAATATTCATTGTAGCATGTTCTTTATTGTTTTATTTTTTTTATTGATTGTCATACTGAATTGGATTTGTTTGAAATGGAATAAGAAATCAAACCTAATGTGAAAGGTTTACAAACAAACATCTCAACTTAATGAGATTTATTTGAAGAAGTTAGTCTCTAATATTAAATCTCTTATTTGATGTAATATTTTATTTTATAGGCATATAATTTTCTACTATTCATTACTTTACACATATCTTAATATTTTTATATTGTTAGATTAAGGATGAACATATTTCATCCAGATGTACAATAAATCGAACCGACATACATGATAGAGGATGATCAGTGGAATTTGGGATGGCTTGCTTCATGAGGAAAAAGTTAGCATACTATGGTCGATATCCCCCATTGTTGTCATTTCATGACTGATTGGGTGAATCAGATGTGTGAAACTTGATTCTAGTGTGATCCACAATAGTGTGATCCTAATCTGGTTTATGGGCATAATTGAGTTATTGTTTTGTTATCCAGCATGACCAAAAGATGTTTCACGGAAGCTAATTTTGGGAATGTGTTAATATTTCCCTATAACATATTTGGAAGCTGAATCTCGTTCTTTGGATATATATATCTATGAATCTTACACCTCTCATTAGTTGAAATAGAGGTTAAGTGTTAGCATGCATGTAGATGGTTGTTAGTTGGGTTCAAGTTCACATGATTATAGGTTTTGTATCATTCATCTAAAGACCTGAGTTTGGAATGTTACTATTTTTTCTTATATAAGATTTTTTTTCAGTTTTTTCATTAGACATGATACTGGCATTCATAGGGAAGCATGATAGATTAGAATCCACTCCTATCATTGATGAAATATCGAACAGGTTTCACTATGTTGACGTTGCACTATCTGGAGACCAAATTTTTTGGTGATGAATCTATCTGGAGCAGGCTAGCTTTAATGGATGATTTGGTGCATGAGCTGACTCACTAGCGTGGATTGAGTGTTTGTTTTTCTTGTTCATTTTCGTGGATGGGATTCTGCTGTGCTAGCATGGCACTGATGGGTTGTTCATCGCTTGTGTGGGAGCTGACTCATTGGCATGGATTGGTCGGGGGTATTGTATTGGGTTTTTTATGGGTGGGTGGGGTGTGATTGTTCTTATTGTATTAAATTTCATTATTATCATAATTATTATTTCTATGTTTTAACATATTTTAAAATCATCTTCAGTTTAATAATTAACGTTGATCTATTATATATGATAAATTGATACTATGAAATTTTGTTAGCAATATAAATTCATTAATTTTATTCCAATGTAATGTATAAACATGTATTTTATGTTCGAAATATGATTACCAACATAAATATTTTTCATTAGTAACTATTGAAAAACATGTTAACCAACATATATATTATACTTTACTATTATTATTATTATTATAATAGAAATATATTATCTGTCGCAAAAACATTTAACGATAATGTTTTTATTACCATATTAGTGACAGGGAGATATATGTTCGTAAATAAAATTTACAAAAGAAAATGTTATTTTACGAATAGATATGTCCCTATTAGAAAAAATGGATTGTTTTGTAGTGAATGGTGTTGTGTTAAATTCCCTATAGTGAATCATATATTTTTCAAATTATTATATCCTAGGAATGACTTATTCTTGAGGAAAATATGTGTTCTAGGTAATTTACTATTTTAATTCATAAATAGCTTCCTAGACATCCCTTAGATCATGATAGAGATATCTTGATTAATCTTATACTCGTATCCACTCTTATATATCAATACCTCTATTGTAGAGACCCAAATATAGTATCTTGAAGATTGTTCCTTCTTTATTACATTTACATAAAATATAAGTAGTCACATCTGGAAAGAGAAAATAGTTTATTTGTATAGGTAAGGAAGATTCCTATATGATTATTATATTTCATTTAAATACACAAAATAGAACATCATTTTTTTAAGAATAACATTTTACCACTATAATATCTTCTCATATCAATCATATTTCACTTTATGAAATCCTTGGGAAAGGAAAAAAAATAAGTGTGGTGTTAAATTCTTTGGAAGGGTTAATTAAAATGTATTCTATCATGAATCAATATGAAAAATCAATATGAATATGTAAACAACTGAACACATATTCCATGGGATCAGAAAAATGATATGGATGTGTATCCGGGGATAATATTAATGAATAAATCACATATATAATAATCAATTTAGAAAGTAAAATAAAAATATAACATTTCATTAATCAAAAATAGAACTATCAAAAATAGATTTGGAATAATCTATATGGAAAGGTAATAAATGAAAACACATTACATTTAATGAAAAACTAATAATGAAATTCATCTATATATAATATCATTATGAAAATATCATTGATAATAATAACTGAATTCATTATAAAGGAAGTTATAGATAACTTGATTCCAGGATCATTTCCCAAATTATACCTCTACAATCAGGACCCTTTATAATATGGTATAAACTATTGGTAACAACTATAATAATGCTCTTGTAAATATTTGTCACATGAGAACTACTAATCCACTGTGGTTCTATATAATATTGAGCCCCACCAATTACTATAGTTACAAATAATTACTCATATATTAAATGATATATTTAATTAACGAACAAAGTTCCATTTCATTAAGTATCTTTATTGAGTTTATACTATGAATTTATCAATATTTACATAGATAAAAAATTAAAAAAATTTACATCACTGTTTTCAAAAATTATATATGATTTATGAAATAAACATATCCCTAAAAAATAATATTTATATTTAAGGGAAATTTATTTGCCAATGATAAGAAAATGTGAATATTTAAAGGGAATGTAAATTGATACAAAAATGAATTAAGGAAGTGAATATTTATACATTATATGGATGAATTAATCATAAACCGTATGGAGGATGAATATTGGAAGTATCAATAAAACATATCCCCATTTAATTATATGTATAGTAAAGAATTAGTTTCGTTTGAGGAATCAAACACAATAACAATAATTTTTTTTAAACATTCTTGTAGAAAATATCATTTTTATTATGAAAGAGATCATTTAAATAAAATTTACTGAAAATTATTTTCATAGAAAATTATATTTGTAACATATAAAATAATATTTAAAACATATGAGTTTTCATGATGTTTGTAAATTAATCTCATGTAGAAATACATTATAATAAATATCATTTGCCTTTTTCAATAAAATCCAAACAAGCATTTTTTTGAAAGTCATATGAATAATGATATCAAAATATTCATTCAAAAGTAAATATTTGTAAAACATTCTATAATTAATCATTTGATAAAATATAAAATTTATTTTTCAAATAATATTTTCAAAAACAATGGTTTTCAAGATAAAATATTTTCCACCAAAAAGATAATTGAGGTCAGGTTTTATTAAAAACATATTCTCTTTATTTTTTATACCAAAGAGTGTTAAAATTATTGTATTACATGAAAATATCATGAATAACCATAAGATGAGAAAAAGATAATAGTTTATTATACATTGATCAAATAATTTCTTTCAACTGAAATTTAAGGAGAAGCTATCTTTTTGAGAATGAGATTGTTAAATAAAACCTTATGATTATCTTAACATATAAGTGAGAATTATTGCGTGAATAGATCATGTTTATAAACTAAAAATAAACAAAATAATACGATTAAATACATTATAATATGATTAAAATTAATTAATGTTAATTAAAATCATTTTCATAGAATATATGATATGGTGAATAAATAATATACCCTAATGAAAATAAATTGAGTTATGCAATTCTTTTCAAGTTGGTAATTTTATTATCAAATCATCATGGGATAAACAATTCATAGTAAACATAAAAATAATTAACTATTAATGAGTAATGAGATTATATTTTTAAATGGATAGTATATACTCCATAAAAAGTAATTAGTTTCATAGCATTATAAAATGACTCAAGGAAATGAAATTTAGACGAAATCCCTTACATCACGCTTCCTTTTTGGTAAAAATTTATTAATCTATAATAATGCAATTTTAATGAAGATAATAATTTGTTATAAAGATATAATCATATTTATAATAACACATAATATCTTTTTAAATTTTCTAATCACCCATTCATTAATAATAGTTGATTCTTTTCATTGTTTTTAGTGTTAATTTCCATGTTTTCTCAAGAATATTTCATTATGAAAGATCCATTTCATTGTCACATTATATAGTTCAATAATATATATAAACTAATATGTAAAATAATTAACATATATAATAACATATTTTACTTCTAATCCTAATCACGATAAATGGTTATAAAAAATGATGTATAGTGAGATTATGAAGACGTTAGGCTATACATATTCATTCATTACGTTTCAATTATTGAATGATCATTATAGAAATGTTATAAGTTATATATTGTCATTAAAAATTATAATATATCAAATATATCAAATTATTTATTAAAATTTTCTCATATATTTTTTCCATGTGTTGTGGCGGTGAAAAGAGTGTCAAATCCCTTTCTAAAGGCGGTAGTCCACAAAAACACAAAGAATGCTATCATTTATAATTTTAATAAATAAAATGATATATTGTCTTCTAAAGTTGATAAATATTCCATTAAGGTCATAATTATTTCATTTTCATCAAATATGTTTACTATATTTATTCGTATCGACTTCCATGTAAATCATTTTTGAAAGACTAGTTACATTGCTTCGTGAGGTGGTAGACCGATGTACATAGAATAAATATTATTGAATCACCTCATAAATGTAAAATAAGATGGTATAATTTATATAATTACAATATAAGTATAATTTTGTAATAAAAATTATAAATATTCTTCAAATTCATCATAATTACTATCTTTGTTTGGTGGTAATGCAAAGGTTAATGATATCAGTTCATGAGGTGTAGTCCACTATAAACTTGAATGATGATTAGATAACCCATTTAATAGAAGTGGGTGGTTTTTTACGTTATTACATTGTCCAACTAAATATCCCAAAATAAGGAACATTCTTATGTTATTATTCAAGCATGGATTAATAAGAATTTATTGTGGTGAATCAAGACATAAATTAAAAAGAGCCACTAGAAATTGTTATGTCTTCATTAGGAATCACCCTTAGGATTGAACCAAAGACCTAAAATATAGTCTTTATTAACCAAATAATAATTCTTTTATGTTGGTATGTATTTAGGGATGTGATTTAGGAATGTCATGGAATATCCAAATATTATTGAGGCTAGTAAAAAAAGTGTAATATTTGGATATGATTCAATCCTACCCATTTATTAATCACAAATCAGACCTCCAAAATGGTTATTTCTCAATAGTATAATATATATGGTTTAAATATGTACAGAAAATGGGTGATTGAAAAGTTTTTATTTTATTTCAAACACTTATATTTATATTTTAACCACTAGAAAAATCTATTTTTACCTTATTTGTGACAAGTAATTTTTCTTGTTGATGATAATCATTTTAGTTAAAAATTTAGTTTACATTATTAGAAATTTTAAATTTTCTTCATTACAAAACATGAATATATTTTTATAAATAAAATTCATATAATTAGAAAAATGTAATTTAATTGTAATTAAATATTTTTCAAGAGAAAGAGTATTTTCAAGGAGAAAATGTAGAAAAACCACAAAAAAATTTCTATAAAATTTTAATATGAAAATTATTTTAATGCACTAAATTAGGATAATTGATATAAAACTGATCCAATGTTAAATTTGACCAGAACCATGGGGACCCTCAACTCATGATTTCACTGCAGGAGTTTTCTGAGGCTTCGTGTATCCTTAACATGACCATGGTGGCTCGCTTCAGTCATTGAAGGCCTTCAGTTGATAAATTTTAGAGATTATTGTTTAGTAAATGGGACCTAAATAATCGTGAGGTGGAGGGTTTGATTTAAAGGAGTCATATGATGATACAGTTTTCCTCGATGGATGATTTAGTCTGTGCTTTGTGTAGAGATCCTCTCTGATGTAGTGGATGCAAGTTCTTTCTTCTCCGGTGGACATTTGATCTGTGTATGAATTGAGACTCACCCTCTTTCGCGGCCTGGGTAAGTCTTTCTCACCATCAATTTCCATTTCAGAATCAACCTACAATCCAAATTTTATGGAATTTTTGGGGGAAATTTATTTTCTCGAATTCCCACACTTTGTCGGTCAGTCATTTAATTAATCCGCGATTCTATGTTGAGGTGGATAATTAGAAGACGTCAGTTGAATGGATTTAGATTACATATGGTAAGGATTTATTCTAGAAACAAGTAGTTGTCTTCGAATCATGGGTTGATTACTATCTGAGGTGCCATAGTCTTGGTCACCAGGGCGATCAATGCCACATTAGAGCCACTTCAGTTCTGGTGAATATTACTGGTAAGGCCCTTAGCTGGGGAGAAAAGCTCGATGATGATGATATGTCGGTAAATGGTTTGGATTTATCAGACGTTGTAAATTAAAACATGATAGTATTTGTGGTTTTTGAGAGGCTAAATAAGGACCATACCTTGGGGGCTGTTGTAAATCAGGAAAATATGGATACTTCTAATCCTAGAGGCGGCTCATGGCAGGGAGGAAATTTTAAAGTGGCAGATCCTAGTGGGGTTTCAATAAAAAAGATAGAGTAGACTTGAGTGACGTGTTTATAATACAAGATATGATGATTCTAATTCAAAGGTGGGTGCGATGATTTTGAATTCAGTTGGTGGTGGGAAAATCAAAGATGAATCTTTTTTTCTGGTATGTAAGGGGCCTAATGTGGAGCTGGAACAAGACGGTTAAAAGAGTGCACTTGATAATTGAAACAGGTTTCCAGAATTGGATCCTGAAGAGGTACCTCATGTGGAATATTTTTATTCAATGAATGAGGGTAACACTATGCGGTTTGTTTTAGTAGTTTTAGTGATGGAGTTCAATGGTGGCTAAGAATTTGCGGAGCAACTACAATGTTTGGACATGAATGACTGTAACATGAAAGATGCGTAGGTTTGGAAGGTGATAGATGGTTACTAATATGACTCTAGAAATTGAGGGGACCTCCAATAGAGTGACAAGGAAAACCATAGTGATATGGTTAGGCCTTCCTATAGTGACGTCGTTAATGATGGGAAGGAGATGTCAGGAAATGAGGTGCCCACCACAACAAACCGAAGGTCGAGGAAGGAATACTCTGATTTTCCAAATCTGATGTCCACTGTGTCCTCTTTCATGAAATCATCACCGTAGTTGATAACTTTAGACAAATTTAACCATACAAGGAAGTAATCCAAGATCATAAAACACTATAAAGTCTCGAAATGGGAATCGGCCACCAAAATGGAAGTCTATCATGGGGGTGGTGATGAGTATGAATTATATGATATGTAATCGGTTTTCTAGATTGTTTTTTGTGCATTCTATACTTTTCTTTTATTCTAATAAATGATTAGGGGCCTACCTCTTACAGATATTCCTGGTATTTTTCACTATTCATCAAAAAAATTAAAACTATCGGAAATTTACAAAATTTTCAACCTATAATGAATTTAAAATTTTTATTTCAAAATTTATTTTAATTCAAAATAAATTTTCTAAAAGTGTTAAAATTTTATATTTAATATTTTTTCATAAATGTTTTATTATGCCAGTAATGCCCTGACACCTATTACCCAGAGTCAGTATATTATTTTAATACATTGGAATGAATACAAGGAATAATGTCTCGAAAGACCGATCAGTTTAGTAGTCTTGGAATATAGAATACATACATGGATGTTACAATACACTTTAGAAAATAAAACAAAACATAAATGATCTTTTGATAATTCCATTAATCCCCTAGCATAACCCTACTTATCAATCATAATACACTTCTTGTAATCACTATAAAATTAAAATATAGAAAGGGGTGAGCTCATATGCTCAGTACGGACAACAATATAGTGAAAACTTTCATAAATAAGAATAAACATTTAAGGTAGTTTATAATGAATTCAAAATACTTTTAAACATGAACTTCAGCATAATACGGAAAAAATAAAATGAAATAATTCCATTTATATATTAACATAGATATTCTACTTGTCGAATAATCACAATGTAATATCAATAACAACTTTCGTAATGATGGAATGCATAATGTCAGTCGATCATAACCATATAGTCAAGGACTTATACCAAGACTACCAATAATATTTTGTCCAGGACTTGTGCCAAGACACTAGTTTGTCTCATGGGACCTACCAATTCATTGAGGAGATATAGTGGGCTCCACCGGTCACTTACTATGTCAAATTCATCCCTTATATGGAACAATTTGAACATAACATAATCATTTGTATTAAAACCGGAATACAAAATGTCAATACATAACCCATAAAACATGAAGGATATAAAGCTAAAAAATCCACAGTCAGACATATCACAAAACCATCAATACATTATGGATGATTTTTATCATAATAAATCTACTTCAAACAAGTTTAAAATCCATTTAAGGATTTTTACATAGATGAAAATGATTTGTAAAACTCTTTGAGAGGAATATCCCTTTTCATTAAAAATTTAAATGTAACACAATTTAGAAATGAAGATATTTAAATACATTTTTGAATCAATGTTTCCCAGAACACTTTCAAACTTTTGAAAGTAATTTACATTTTTTAACATTCATGTCCATTTAAATAAATCCTTAAAACCATTTTGAAATCATAGCCATTAACGAGAATGTTTTAGAAGAATATATCTTTAAAAAATTTAAAAATATGTTTTAGTAAAAAGTCCCTTAAAATAATCCCTTTGAAAACTATTTTATGAAACATGGACATTGATAATAAATATGTCCCAGTTGATACTTACATAAAAAAATCTCGGATAATATAGAGATTGTGAAATTAACCCTTACCTTGCACTTTCCTTTGGTCGAACGTACGTTTAACCTCCTGTATGAATATCATAGTATGTTATTCAATTATACCAAAACCATATTAATATTTTTGATATCATACATGATTAATTTATTACTTCATACATCCCATTTAATTATAATTTCCATGTTAAATTAACATTTCAGGTAATAATCGCTTTCTTTATCGTACCTGTTTTAACTTGTTATTCATGATTGTATCACTTAGACCAAGATTTAAATATTCCAGAATATTAATCATGATTTATATATCATATATATTTAGAATATAATTATGTATAATAGACATACATATGAAATGAAAAACATCGTTTATGGAGACAGTAGTCCGTATGTACGCAGAAACGCTATTTCCATTTTCATATCGTGTTGAAAGGAAATAATTGAATAATAAATATGTAAGTAAATATATATATATATAAATATATATATATATATTCCAATTATAATTATTATTCCATATATTACATAATTATTAGTAATATATATATTTTTATAATTGTCGATGAATGGTGAACATGTAAATGAATCTCATCACGCTATGGAGATTGTAATCCGTACGTACGCACGAGCGAAAGTATAATTTCATTAAAAGCGTGGAATTGGATGGTATATTAATTTGAAAGAGACATAATCATTTTTTTCATTATATATATACATATTACACATCATTTTATCCATCCAAATAACATAGTGTTGAATAACAAATTACACAACAACATGGAGACGGTAAGTCGTACATACGCACGCATGGTGACATTATCATTCATAAGATGGATACAATAATGATTAAAGTTGTTCCAAATTTACAATAACGTCACATTATATAGAAGATACTAGAGTTATTATTTTAGAATGGAAATAAAAAAGAATGTAGAAGTGGAAGAAGAACAGATCTTGAAAGAAGGAGGTGAATTTATTACCTCTTCTTTGGGTTCTTCCTTTTGATTTGACCAAAAGGGCTCCTTAAGTTGGATTTATGACTGAATTAGGGCCACTAGGATGAAGGTAGGACAATTGAGAGAGTATTTGGGCAGATTTTGGCCAAGAGAAAAGGCTTTGAAGGTTTGAATTAGAGAGAAGGGGGTGTACCCATTTATAAGAGCGGTGAGGGGCACCTTACGAAAAACATAAAATATTATTTTATAATAAATTAATATTCGGTTTATAATGGATCCAAAGTGACTTATTTCGAGGATATGGTGGGTATGGGTTTAAATTCACTAATCCAATAGTTTATAGACCAGTTTAGGTTTCCATTTTATCCTTATCATTTATATTTAACACTATGTTAAATAATTTAAATTTTACCATGTCTCCTTGTATTCTAACACTATATGGTTAATAAACATAATATAAATAGACTATAGAACCCTGATTGGTATATTAATGTCATAAATATTATTATATAAGTCTTGTGGCCGAACCCTAGATTTTTAGGACCATAATATCATTTAACAATATAATTGTTTAAAAAAAAACTATTTTAGGTCAATTTTGACACTATTTGGTATTTGTTTTTTGTTAAAATCATAAATTATTTATTACTTCGAAAACAATTCATCTTACCAACCATATAATGTCATAGTAACCTATAAAATTAGTTGAATTCATTAAAAATTTTAAATTACATTTATTTAGATATTTATAATATCAATTAGTTTAATATTCCATTAATTAGGTAATTACCCCATAACAATTGTGTCATATATAAATAACATTATTTAATGTCTAAAACTAATAAATAAAATACCATTATGTAGGAAAAATTCTTAGATTTCTAATGAATATTTACCATTGAATTTATCGTATGTATAACCCTATATTAAAAATGTTTTAGTTATTAAACAATGATTTTAACTCTTTCAACTTTTCATTGAATTTAATAATAACAAATGTCCTAATCAAATCCAAGTAGACCAAAGAGGTTCATATTTTATACCTAAAGTTTTTTGGCCTAATTATACTTATACAATATAATTTGGACATGTGTTAGGGTAATAATAGTATCATTTTTTCCATTAATTACCCTATTTACTTTTAACCGTTGTAAATAAAAGTAAAAAGTTACTATTCAAAAAATTATTTTTATCTTATTGAACCAAATTTTACTCCTTGATATTAATAGTGTATCTTGTATTTTTGGAATTCAACACATAGATTGTGTAAAATTGTGTTTTATGTGAATTTTCAAATTCTCATAGGAGGTGGGTAAAAGATGTTGAAATGTTCAATAAAATTTTATATATGTCATATTATTACAAAATGACTCCAATGAATTACATTGAAAAACATATAGGGATTTGTATCTATTATTACTTAAAATAAATTTAAATAAAAAAATAATTATTTAAATAAAAATCTGGTTTTAAACAAGAACTCAATGTTTTTCACCATTCATCAAAATTTGAATGTTTTCAGAAAAATATCAAATTTTCAACCAAAGCTAATTTTGATATTCTGGATTCAAAAATGATGTCTATTTTACCAAATTCAAAACATTGAAGTTTAATTTATTAATTTAAAAATAATTCCTGTTGTCAAAACCAACATGCATATTTTTATGAAACAATATCTATCAAAAGATTGACACTTGCTTATGTTCAATATCAAAGTGAAATTACTTACATTGAACAACATTAGATGATAGGGTAAAAATATAATATATTTATACTTCCAAAACATTAAAATGTACAATTCAACACTATAAATTATTTTGTTTAAAATAGTTGTTTTCAGTTTAAATATAGTATTTTTCACTATTCTCCCAAATATGAAAGTAATCAGAAAAAACCAAATATTTATTGAAACTAAATTCTGATGTCCCAATTAAATAGATGAATTTTATTTTTTCAAATTGAATATATTAAAGTTTCAAATACTATATTTAAAAATGATTCATCATTAAAAGGCGGTAAAAATACATTTTTTAAATAAATACTTCTTTTATTTAAAAAAAATGAATTTGTTCTTACATTATGTATAACAAACTCATAATATGGATTCTAAAATTTTATGGATTATATATATACTTCAATATTCATTTAATACTATTCATAACAGCTTTTGAACGACTTCTTTTGTAATCTTGTGGTGTGCTCGAACCCGGTGTTGCGTGTAGTGCATGTTATTGAATTACATTGAAGAAATAACGTACTATGAAATATTTGGGTGTTACATTCTCCCCCCTTTAAATAAATTTCATCCTCTAAATTTGAAATTGTTCATCGAAAATAAAAGCTAGAAAATAGAAAATACCTGTGTGTGAAAACCCACATCAGAAATTGGATTAAGAAAATTTAGTCTTAAGAAGAGGGAAATGGTAATGAGAAAGTAACCGCCAAATAATGATCTCTATTAAGAGAATATTGGTGGAAATTAGAGACACGTAATTGGAGGGAAAACATAATTATTTATAGGGAGCGATTGAGTTCATCAGTCACAAACAATTATAGAATTGAGGGCCTCAAAGCCATCAATCTATGATGATTTAAAATATCATTCGTTCTACAAAACATAAGGTATTTGGATACCAAATTTTTAGCTTTAAGATTCCTTACATAAAGTTTTAGAATTAATTTCATCATATAATAAGAGAATAATATATATATATATATGACAAGTAGAGTTCAATCCTTTGTCAAATTTCTACCACAAACTCATATTTCACACTCCATTATAATAGAACTAAAAAAATATATTCAATTTTTCCTATTCGTATAAGGATCAAAAAAATATAATTTATAATTCATCTACCTGACCCCTTAAAAAACTATATTATTCAATCTAGCAAATCACGTGGGTCAGTGGTAGGTGATACACCCTTGTCGCCCATCAGTTTCGGGTTCATGTCTCGTGGCCTTGTGGGACGCGACGAGTTTCCGCCTGACCTCGAGGTTGTCCTTTTTATGGTAATCCAAAAATAATATCAAACTAGACTAATTCAAAATACTTCGGTCCAAACCCACAATCCAATATTTATAAGGAAGTTAAAAAAATGAAGAATCTTTTTTTATTTAATAACATGTGAATACCTTCATCATGTACAATTTGAAACCATGGTAACACCCTATATTACCATAAAACCTTATTTATTACATTTATGATCCCTTATTCCTTATAGAATACTGGAAATTCTTCTTCCATCCAAAAATGAGGTAAACTCAAACAATGATGGAATATACAAATCATTAATCAATATCAAGGTAGTCAAGAATATCCAATATAATTTATCCAAATCAAACATGTATTATTCCAAAATCACTACCTCAGTATCCGAACCATATTATTGTTTATCTTTCTCTCAATCATATATTTTCTAAAAATTTAACCTGCTATTGAGTCACTTTTCTTTGTTCCAGACAATCTCAATTCCTTAATGAAATAGTATTGCAGTATAATCCTTATATACTCCATAATTATTATAACCAATACATCATTGATACAACACTCAAATGACATAATTATTTGATAACAACATAAGAACTCTAATCCTTCCTCCTCATATGTGGTAGTATCATAACTTGATTATTATCCAATAACATCATTTGGGGCATACTATGATGATTTGGACATTAGCCTACGTAGTGTCCAAACTCATTCAGATGAAGAATTGTACATTTGAAACCTTTTTCTTACCCTTGCAGTCACGTACATGGTGTCCTTCTTCTCCACACTTATAACAAACTCTTATTCCCTTCATGCAAGTTATAGGGTGTCCCTTTCCACAATTTTCACATATGGGAAAATTTTTCTTTTCCCCTTGTCCCTTTATCCATCTATCTCTATTCCATCCTTTTCTTCTCTTTCTTCTCATCAAATATATATGACACAAAGAATTATTTACTTATCTTATTAACACATGATACTATTTCTTCATATGTTGAGAATATATGGGAGATAATTTCCCTTCTAAATGTTGACTTAATACCGTGAAAGATATGATCCTTCTTACTCTTTGGATCATACGTATTACTGGAGTTCACATTCCATTTACTGGGCCCCATTTCTATACAATGGCATACACTAGGTCAGTTTATTAATGGCAATGAATAATTACAAACATGTAAAATACCTAACGTAGATTGAACAATTTATGGATATAATCCATAATCATAAAAAAAATTCTTTGAGGAATTATATACACATAAACCCTTCATAATGTATTATAAATAAAATGAGAATTATCCTGATCAAATCCCCCAGGAGTGTCGTAACTAAGAGTGCAGCAAGGCCCTTTGTCGTGCACCAGTTCCCGTTCGACTCTAGCTCAAAGCATTGTTTTTGAGTTTTACCCCTAGGTACATCTGTGCCAGAGCCGCCTATACCTGCTCGTATCCATACAAGGATGTATTTTCTTGGAATACTCAAAAAATATCTACATTACCAAAATTCTTGGATGTTCATCTATAGTAATCCTCAAAGTCTATGTTAGGTAAAGTGGTCTAATCAGAGTGTATATAAATCTTGTTTCCAAGGTTATTGCTACACTTCCTCTGATACCAACTATAACACCCCGACCCCAGTTACCCAGAGTCGGTTCATTATTTAAATACATCGGCATTATTACAAGGAATCAAGTCATGAAATACTTATCAGTTTAGCAGTCTTGGAAAATAGATTACATACATGGACATTACATTTCACTATAGAAAATAAAACACAACAGAAATGATCCTTTGAGAATTCCATTAATCCCCTAGCTTAACCCTTCTTATTAATCATAATACATTTCTTGGACTCCTGATCAAATTAAAACACAGAAATCGGTGAGCTCAGATGCTCAGTAAGGAAAACAATATAGCGGAAACATTCATAAATAAGAATAAACATTTAAGGTAGTGTATAATTAAAACAAAATTCATTTAAACTTGAACTTCAGCATAATATGAAAAAAATAAAATGAAATAATTCCATTTACGTATTCATATGGATATTCTACTAGTCTAATAATCACAAAAAATATAAATAACCACTTACATAATGATGAAATGCATAATGTCAGACTATCATAACTACATAGTCAAGTCCTTGTGCCATGACTACAAATAATATTTTTTCAAGGCCTTGTGCCAAGACACTAGTTTGTCTCTTGAGACCTACATATGCATAGAGAAGCTATAGCGGGATCCAACCGTCACTTACTATGTCCAATGCATTCCTCATATGAAAAGGTTTAAACATAACATAAACATTTGTATTACAACAGGACTATGAAATGTCAGTACTTTACCAATAAACCATGAATGGTATAAAAATAAAACATCCACAGTCAAACATAACACAAAACCTTCAATACAATATAGAAGATTTGTATCATAATAAAACAACTTCAAAGAAGTTTAAATTCCATTTAAGGATTTTGGCATAGATGAAAATGATTTGTAAAACTCTTTGAGATAAATATCCTTTTTTTATAACAAATTTTAAAGTCACAAAATTTAGAAAAGGAAACATTTAAATACATTTTTGAATCAATGTTTCCCATACCACTTTGAAATTTTTTAAATTTATTAACATTTATAACATTCTTGTCGATTTAAATAAATCCTTAAAACCATTTTGAAAACATTGACATTACTGAGAATGTTTTAGAAGAATAAATCATTAAAACATTTAAAATAATGGTTCAGAAAAAATTCCCTTACAAGAATACCTTTGAAAAATATTTTACGAATCATGGACATGGATAATAAATATGCACCAATAGATTCTTACGTAAAAATAACCTCAAATAATAATGATATTGTGAAATTAACCCTTACCTTGCACTTTACATTGGTCGAGGGTACATTTAACCTCCTATATGAAGATCATAATATGTTAATTAATTATAAAAGAAACATATTAATATTTATTATATCATACATGATTTATTTATTACTTTATATCACCCATTTAATAATAATTTCTATGTTAAATTAACATTTTGGGTAATACTTGATTTCTTTATCGTAGATGTTTTAACTTGTTACTATTGATTGTATCACATAGACCAAGATTTAAATAATTATAGAATATAAAACATGATTTATATATCATATATATTTAGAATATAAATATGTATAATAGAAATATATTGGATATGAAAAACACCATTTATGGAGACGGTAGTCCATACGTACGCATAAATGTTGTTTCCGTTATCATATTGTGTTAAACGAAACTAAGTGAGTAAGATATATGTAAGTAAATATACATACATATATATAAATATATAAATATATATATATATCTCCAGTATAATTATTATTCCATATATTACATAGTTATTATTAATATATATATATATATATATTTATAATTGTCGATTAATGGTGAACGTGGAAATGAATCTTATCACGTCGTGGAGACGGTAATCCGTACGTACGCACGAGCGACAATATCATTTCCTTAACGGTGTGGAATGGGATGGAAAATTATTTTTATAGAGACACTATCATGTTATTTTTGTTATTTATATACATACTAGTAATCATTATATCTATCCAAATAACATAGTGTTGAATAACAAATTACACCACAACGTGGAGACGGTAAGTCGTACGTACGCACCCATGGTGAGATTATCCTTCATAAGATGGATTGAATAATAAATAAAGTTCTGCCATATTTATAATAACATCCCAAAATATAGAATATACTTTAATTATTATTTTAGAATGGAAATAACAATGAAATAAGAAGTGGATAAAGAATAGAACTTGAAAGAGGGTGGTGAAATTATTACCTATTCTTCAGGTTTTTCTTTTTGATTTGATCAAAAGGGCACCATTATTTTCCTTTGTGACTAAATGAGGGCCTCTAAGATGAAGGGAGGATAGTTTAGAGAGTATTTGGGAAGATTTTGGTCGAGTCAAAAGTATGTGAAAGTTTGAATTACATAGAATGTGGAGTGTCATTTTATTAGAGGGGTGAGGGGCACCTTAGGGAAAACATAAAATATTATTTTATAAAAAAATCATATTTGGTTTATAATGGCTCCAAAGTGACTTATTTTGAAGCTATGGTGGGGACGCGTATAATTATTCTCAAAAAATAGGTTTTAGAAATGTTTAGTTTACCATTTTATCCTTATCATTTAGATTTCACTCTAAGATAAATAATTTAACATTTACCGTGTCTTCTTGTATTCTTACACTATATGATTAATAAATTTACTATAATCTACCAATCTAACCCCAATTGATTCATTAATTTCATATATATTATTATATATGTCTTTTTCCCAAAACATAGATTTTTTGGACCATTATATCATTTAATTATTTTATATTTGTTTTAAAAACTATTTTATGTCAATTTTGACACTATTTGGTATTTGTTTTTATGTTAAAATCATAACAGCATTATTACATAGAAATAAATTCAAATTACCAACCCTATAATTCCATATTAACCTAGAAAATTAGTGTAATACATAAAAAGTCTCAAATTACATTTATTTGTATATTTATAATATCAATTAGTTTAAAATTTCATTAATTAGGTAATTACTGCATCACTATTGTGTCATAAATAAACTATATTATTTAATGTCTAAAAATTAAAAATAAAATAACATTATGTAGGAAATATTTTAACATTTCTAATGAATATTTATAATTAAATTTATCTTATATATAACCATATATTAAAAATGTTTTAGTTATTAAACCTCGATTTAAACTCATTTAACTCTTCTTTGAATTTTAATATTAATAAATGTCCTCATCTAAAAAAAGTGATAAAGGAGGTTAATATTTTATTCCTAAGCTTTTTTGGGTCCAATTATACTTATCCAATAGAATTAGAATTGTTTTATGTTAATAATAATTTCATTTTTACCCATAATTGCCCTATTTACTTTCAATCGTGGTAAATAAAAGTAAAAAGTTACTATTCACCAAAAATTATTTTAATTTATTGAACCATATTTTACACTTTGATATTAACTGTGTCTCTATGATTTTCTAAATTCAACTCACAGAAGTGATAAAATTATGTTTTATGTGAGTTTTCAAATTCTCCTAGGAGGTGGGTAAATGACATTGAAAAGATCAATAAATTTTTTATATATCATATTATTAAAAAATGACTCCAACTATTTACATTGAACATATATATGTATTTTGTATCTACTCTTACCTAAAATAAATTTATATAAAATAAATAATTATTTAAATAAAAATTAGGTTTTAAATAATAACTCAGTGTTTTTCACTAATCATCAAAAATTGAAAGCTTTCAGAATAATATCAAAAATTCCCCCTAAGTTTATTTATATATCCTGGGTTAAAAAATTAAGTATATTTTACCAAATTCAAAATATAGAAGTATATTTTATTAGTTTAAAATTAATTCCCGTTGTCAAAACTAGAAGGCGTATTTTTAAGAAACAATATCTATCAAAAGATTGACACTTGTTTATGTCCAATATTAAGGTGAAATTACTTACAATGACCAGAATTGGATTAAATGGTAAAAATATAATTTATTTGTAATTCCAAACCATTAAAATTTAAAATTTAACAATATAAATCATTTTGATTAAAAATAAAATTTTCAGATAAAATATAGTATTTTTAACTATTCAACCAAATATGAAATTTATCAGAAAAACACCAAAAATTTATTGAAACAAAATTCTTATATCCGAATTATAAAGAAGAATTTTATTCTATCAAATTTAAAATATAAAAGTTTCCAATATTGGATTGAAAAAGGGTTCATCATTAAATGGCAGTAAAAGTTCATTTTTTGAAATAACTACTTCTTTTATAAGAAAAAATTGAATTTTTTATTAAATTATTCTCAAGAAACTCATATATGGATTAGAAAATTATAAGGATTATATATATATATAGTTCAATTTTCAGTTAATACTATTCATAACCACTTTTGAATGACTAGTTTGGTAATCTTGTGGTGTGCTCGAACCCGATGTTACGTGTAGTACATGTTATTGAATTACCTTGAATAAATAATGTACTATGAAATCTTGGGGTGTTACATTCTTCCCTCCTTCAATAAATTGTGTCCTAGAAATTTGAAATTGTTCTTCCAAAATAAAATGTTGAAAATATAAAATACCTTTGTGGGAAAACCCACATCAGAAATTGGGTTAATAAAATTTAGTATTAATAAGAGGCAAAGGGGAATGAAAAATTAACCACCAAATTATGATCTCAATTCGGAGAAAATTGGTGGTAATTAGAGACACATAATTGGAGGAAAAATATAAATATTTATAGGGAGTGATTGAGGTCATCAGTCACAAACAATTTGTAGAATTGAGGGCCACAAAGCCATCAGTCTATGCTGATTTATAATATCACTGGTTCTACAAAACATAAGGAATTAGTATAAAAAAAATTTAGTTTTAAGATTCCTTAGATAATGTTTATGAATTAATTTCTTCATAGAATAAGAGAAGAAAAATATATATTAATATTTTACATGTAGAGTTCCATCCTTTAACTAATTTCGACCACAAACTCATCTTTCATTGTAAAAGATAATAGAACTAAAAAAATATATTCTATTTATACTATTCGTATAGGGTTACAAAAAATGAATTTATAATTCATCTACCAGACCCTTTAAAAAACTACATTATTCAATATAGGACATCACATGGGTCAGTGGTTGGTGATACACCCTTGCCGCCTTTCGGTTGCGGGTTCAAGTATCGCGGCCTTTCCGGACACGACGGGTTGTCGCCCGACCACGAGGTTGTCCTTTTTATGGAAATCCAAAAAAAATCACAAAGTAGACTTATCCAAAATACATCTGTAAAAACTCACAATCCAATATTTATAAGGAAGTTAAACACAATGAAGATTCGTTTTTTATGTAATATAATGGGACTACCTTCAACATGTACTATTTTAAAACATGGTAACACCCTGCATAACCATGAAAACATATTTATTACATTTATGCTCCTTTATTCCTTAAATAATACTGGATATTCTTCTTCCATCCAAAAATGATGTAAACTCAATCAATGATGGAATATACAAATCAATAATCAGTTTTAAGGTAGTCAAGAATATCAAATATAATTTATCCGAATCAAACATGTATTATTCCAAAATCACTACCTCAGTATTAGAACCATATTATGGTTTATCTTTCTCTCAACCATATATTTTCCAAAAATTTAACCTGCTATTGAGTTACTTTTCATGGTTCCACACAATCTCAAGTCCTTAATGAAATAGTACTACAATAAAATCCTTATATACTCCATAATTATTATAACTAGTACATTGTTGATACAACACTCAAATGACATAATTATTTAACAACAACATAAGAACTCTAATCATTACTCCTCTTCTGTGGTGGTATCAAAACATGATTATTATCCAATAACATCATTCGGGGCATTCTATGATGATCTGTACATTGGTCTGTGTAGTGTCCTAACTCCTTGCAGTTGAATCATTGTACATTTGAAAACTTTTTCTGACCCTTGCAGTCATGAACATGGTGTCCTTTTTCTCCACACTTATAGAAAACTCCCATTTCCTTCAGGCAAGTTCCAGGGTGTTTCTTCCCACAATTTTTACATTATGGGAAAATTCTTCTTTTCCATCTTCCCTTTATCCATCTTTGTCTCTTCCATCCATTTCTTCTCTTTCTTCCCTTCAAAGCTATAGGACTCAGAGAATTCTTTACTTATCTTATTAACAACTGACACTATTTCTTTATATGTTGTGAATATATGGGGGACCATTTCCCTTATAAATGTTGGATTAATACCATGAAAGATATGATCCTTCTTACTCATTGGATCATAAATATTACTAGAGTTCACCTCCCTTCTACTGGGTTCCATTTCTATACAATGGCACACACTAGGTCTGATTATGAATTGCAATGAATAATTACAAACTTTTAAAATACCTAACGTAGATTGAAAAATTTATGGATATAATCCATAATCATAAAAATGTTTTCTATGAGAATTTTATACACATAAACATGCACAAAGGATTGTAAAGAAAATGAGAATTATCCTAAGCATATACCACGGGAGTGTCATAACCAAGAGTGCAGCAAGACCCATTGTCATGCATGAGTTCTCAATCGAGTCTAGCTCAATGCGGTGTTTTTGGGTTTTACCCCATGGTAAATCTATGCCATAGCCACCTCTACCTGCTTGTATCCAGACAGGGATGTATTTGCTGAAATACTCGAAAAATCTATACATTACCAAAATTCTTGTAAGTTATTCTATAGTAATACTCCAAGTATATCTTATGTAATGTGATCTAATCAGAGTTTATATAAATCTAGTTTCCAAGGTTATTGCTAAAATTCCTATGAAACCAATTGTAATGCCCTGACCCGAGTTACCCAGAGTCGGTGAATTATTTATTACATTGTCATGTTTACAAAGAATAAAGTCTCCAAATATCGATTAGTCTAGCAGTCTTGGAAAATAGATTGTATACATGGACATTACATTACACTTTATAAAATAAAATACTACATAAATGATCTTTTGAGAACACCATTAGTCCCCTAGATTAACCCTGCTTATCAATCATGATACACTTCATGGAATCCTAAGAAAATTAAAACACAAAAAGGGGTGAGCTCAGATGCGCCGTATGGATAACTATAAAGAGGAAAATTTCATAAATAAGAATAAATATTTAAGGGAATGTATAATAAAAAAAATCCTTTTAAACATGAACATCAACATAATATGGAAAAAATAATATGAAATAATGTCATTTACTTATTCACATGGATATTCTACTAGTCTAATAATCACATGAAATATCAATAACCACTTTCATAAAGATAGAATGCATAATTACATACTATCATAACCATATAGTCAAGGCCTTGTGCCAAGACTACAAATTAGATTTTGTCAATGCCTTGTGCCAAGACACTAGTTTTTCTCATGAGACCTACCGATGCATCAGGGAGATATAACGGGCTCCCCCTGTCTCTTACTATGTCCAATGCATTACTCATATGAAAAGGTTTAAACATAACATAATCATGCATATATATATATATCTCCAGTATCATTATTATGCAATATATTACATACTTATTAGTAATATATATATTTTTATAATTGTCGAGGAATGGTGAACGTGGAAATTAATCTCATCGCGTCGTGGAGACGGTAATCTGTACGTACGCATGAGCGACAATATCATTACCTTAACAGTGTGGAATTAAATGGTATATTAATTTTATAGGGACATTATCATGTTATTTTAATTATTTATATACATATTAATCATCATTATATCCATCCAAATAACATAGTGTTGAAAAAAAATTACACCACAACGTGGAGACTGTAAGCTGTACGCACGCACGCATGGTGAAATTATCATTCATACGATGGGTAGAATAGCGAATAATGTTGTGCCATATTTTTAATAACATAACAGTATATATAAGATACTAGATTTATTATTTTATAATGGAAATATCAATGAAATAAAAAGTTGAAGAAGAAAAGAACTTGGAAGAGGGTGGTGAAATTATTACCTCTTCTTCAGGTTCTTTCTTTTGATTTGATCAAAAGGGCACCTTAAGTTGAATTCTGACTAAAGGAGTGCATCTAGGATGATGTTAGGATAGTTTAGAGAGTATTTGGTCAGTGTTTTGTCACGTCAAAAGGCTTTTATGGTGTGAATTTGAGAGAAGGGTGAGTTCTCTTTCATAAGAGGGGTGAGGGGCACCTTAGGAAAAACTTAAAATATTCTTTTATAATAAATTACTAATCAGTTTATAGTGGCTCCAAAGTGATTTATTTAGAGTATATGATTGGGATGTGTCTATATATTCTCAACCAAATGGTTTTATACTTTAGGTTTCCATTTTTACCTTATCATTTAGATTTAACTATACGTTAAATAATTTAACGTTTACCGTGTCTTCTTGTATATATACACTATATGGTTAATAAACATACTGTAAACTATCAGTAGAACCACAATTGGATCATTAATGTAGTATATATTATCATATATGTCTTTTGGAAAAGCCATATATTTTTAAGACCATTATATCATTTAATAATATAAAATTTCATTTAAAAACTATTTTATGTACATTTTGACACTATTTGGTACTTGTTTTTTGTTAAAATCATAACATCATTATTGCTTCAAAAAAATTCATATTACCGACCCTTGAATGTCCTAGTATCCTAGAAAATTAGTGGAATTCATAAAAAGTCTCAAATTATATTTATATGGATCTTTATAATATCAATTAGTTTAATATTCTATTAATTTGGTAATTATTGCATCACCATTGTGTCATAAATAAATTAGAATATTTAATGAATAAAAATTATAAATAAAATACGATTATGTATGAAATAATTTATCTTTCTAATGAATATTTAAAATCTAATTTATCTTATGTATAACCCCATATTAAAATTGATTTAGTTATTAAACATTGATTTTAACTCTTTTAACTCTTCATTGAATTTTATAATAATAAATGTCCTAATCTAATCCACGTTGACCAAAGAGGTTCATATTTTATTTATAAGGTTGTATTTGGTGTAATTATACTTATACAATAGAATTAGAACATGTTTTAGGGTAATAATAATATCATTTTGAACTTTAATTACCCTTTTTACTTTTCACCACGGTAAATAAAAGTAAAAAGTTTCTATTCACCAAAAAATATTTTTATCCTATTGAACCAAATTTTACCCCTTGATATAAACCGTGTCTCTCATATTTTCTAAATTAAACTCACAGAAGTAGTAAAATTATGTTTTATGTGAATTTTCAAATTCTCCTAGGAGGTGGGTAAAATACGGTGAAAAGTTCAATAAACTTTTATATATCTCATATTATTACAAAATGACACCAATTAATTAAATTGAACATATATAGGTATTGTTTATCTATTATTAAATAAAATAAATTTAAATAAAATATATAATTATTTAAATAAAAAGTCGGTTTTAAACAATAACTCAGTGTTTTTCACTATTCACCAAAAATTGAATGTTTTCAGAAAAATATCAAAAATTCACCCTAAGCTAATTCTGATATTCCAGATTGATTAATTAAGTCTATTTTACCATATTCAATACATAGAGGTTGCATTTATTAATTTAAAATAAATTCTCGTTGTCAAAACCCAAAGGCGTATTTTTAAGAAACAATATCTATCAGATGATTGACACTTGTTTATGTCCTATATCAATGTGAAATTACTTACAATGACCAGAATTGAATGATATGGTAAAAATATAATCTATTTGTACTTACAAACCACTAAAATTTACAATTTAACACTATAAATTATTTTTATCAAAAAATTTCTTTTCAGAAAAAATATAGTATTTTTCACTACTTGCCCAACTATGAAAGTTATCAGAAAATCACAAAAAAATTATTGAAAATAAATTCTTATATCCCGATTCTAATGAATAATTTTATTTTGTGAAATTGAATATATATAAGATTCAAATATTGGATTTAAAAATTGTTCATCAATAAAAGGTCGTAAAAGTGCATTTTTTGAAATAAATATTTCATTTATCCAAAAAAATGTATTTGTTCTTACATTATGTCTAACAAACTCATAATATGGATTAAAAAATTATAAGGATTATATATATATATAGTTCAATATTCAGTTAATACTATTCATAACCGCTTTTGAGTGGCTAGTTTGGTAATCTTGTGTTGTTCTCGAACCTAGTGTTGCATGTAGTGCATCTTATAGAATTACTTTGAAGAAATAACATACTATGAAATATTGGGGTGTTACAAAGCCATATTTTAGAAAAATTCCATTTTAATTGAAAACATTTCTTTTTTTTCATTTATATATTTTTATTTTATTATTAATCAATTGGAAACACTAATTTTCAATTTACTATTCACACAAATCAATTTAACATCTTGGATAGAACGATACACTCTATTATAGTTCATTTGAGTATTGGTTGTATATTCCACATGTTATTAAAGAGATTCAATTTAAATAAATATATTTTATGTTTTATTTAGTATTAGTGTTTCATATCACATGTGATTTTGAAATAAATGATATTAACTTATAATTTTAGAGTGTTACATTTTCTAAGCCATAAATAAATTGTTTCCTTGCAATTTAAACAAGATACAGGTAATCAAGAGTCCATATTTGAGTACTATTTTCTTCAAAAACCTCATCATAAAAGTTTTAATAAAATATAATTTTAATAAGAGAGAATGTGATGTAAAAATTTTATATGGAATATAATATATATTGGCTTCCTTGTAGGAGAACATTGGTTGAATTTGACGGTATAAACATGTATGAAATTGAATATTTATAGAGATTCGTTGATCTCACTGATCACAAAAAAATTAATGAGCAATGGAATGTGAACGTCCTCAATTCCATAAATAAAATACAGATGAAAAAGGCCCTTGATGTCTTCTGAAATGATGGTAATATTGTAATATTTTACTTTCATGATAATTTTTCATATTTATTAGGAATTATTCTACTATCTATGAATATAAGTAAATATAATTATTTGATAGATATTTATATGTTATGAAAAATTTAATCCGTTTGTAGTACTTTGATAAATTTCAAATTCATCACTTACAATAAGAAATTAATATCCAAGAATAAATTTTTTTAATCCAGATCCTCTAAAACTCACTTTTAATAGATCATAAGGTAAATTTAATATTGAAATGTCTTAAAAATTTTCTCAAATTATTTTCAAATTCCAATGTAGTTTTTAGGAGTTATTCAATATAATAAATTTGTCTATAAAACTAAAAGGTGACACTAATGGTTCATAATTAATATATATTTCTAAAATCATATAAAAAACAATGACATATAATCTAGTTATCCACATTGTCTATGATAGTCAATAAACACATATCCTCATTCATTCATGGGATTAATCTAAACATCCATTCCATGTGCGATGAGTTTTTATATAAAAGGGGATTTTTCATTTTTCTAAACTATATTAAAATAATTAAAATTGTAATACCAAAAAAATATGATGGTCATAATTGATATATAATTATTCATTAAATAACCTTTTTACTATGGTTTTTAATACGTCCTATTTTCAAAATGTTAAATATTCTTACAAGTATATTCTCAAAATGAAATTATTAATCATATTAACTATATATGGTATCAATTCCTTTAAATTATTTCTATTAAATTTAATGGAATAATTTTTTAAAAAACATTTTCAACATAATATATACTAGACCAGTGGGTTGTATTTGTATAAATGTTTTCTAAAGATATCTTTAATAATGTTATATTCACCGAACAAAAATTTTCAAAAGGATTGTTTAAGACATTAAACTTACGGCCAATCATAAAATCATTAAAACATAATGTTATCCATTAATAGTAAGATAATGAAGACTAATATAGTGCTAACTTTTTAGAGACTAGTTAAATGTATCCTGATTCTTATAACCAAAATACCATCTGTGAAATAATTCTGAAATTTAATTCTTGATTCACAACTCATAATCACTTCATCCCTTTTATTTGAACATAGTTCATTTCGTGATCTGGTTTGTAACCATTAGAAGGGATAATGTACTCCAAAAACTCACAGGTTCTAATTATTTTATACAAAATACTAGAAATGGATCCATATGATTATATATATTTATGTCCATAATAATATTCATTTTTCCTTAATTTTGTTTTTCATTATGACATTCTTTAAACACATAAAACCTTTTACCATTTCATTGATACACCTTTTTTCAATCATAGTCACATTGGCTTAATAAATAGTCATTTTTGTCATTGTCTATTCTAATTATCCCAATTAGTCTATAAATAAATTATGAATCATCTTATAAATACCCTCATATTGTGTGAATATAGGTTCGTAGTATGCCTCATTTTCATGCACTAGGTGATTATTGGGTCAATCTATATTCAAACTTTTATGATTAATTAACCATATATACATAAATTCTATAACCACGTCCACTTATAGAATATAAACATGGATATATTGTAATGAAAAAAATCCTTAATCCCTACATTACCATAATTTGCGATGTTCTTCTATACATACCCTTAATGCCTATAATAGGGTTATTATCTATAATATATTTTTTCCTTAATCTATTTCTCATGGTTTCTAGAAAACATTCTATGATACCAACTATGATGACCCCGAAACTAGTAGCATGGAGCTACTAATGCTTTATTACATTGGACTACCAAATAATGATTTTCTTCCCATATGGAAAAATATTTTAAAAACCCCGGTATCCTATATTTATAAATTATTCCCATATTACACTTGAATACACTAATTAAAACATATTTATTTGAGAAAAATATTGTTCCCTCTATAATATCATTGAAAAAAAATAATAGTACACTTACTGGAATCTATGTTAAATGATACAATATAAGGGAGAGATCAAATTCTATGTATCAGTTATGTACAATGGAAGATATCAATAATCCATACAAATTATCAACATGGAAAGGTAAATAACATAGTATACATATCCTGTAAACAAGAAAATAATAGATAAGTTCATCCACATTTAATATCAATGCGAAAATGTCATTTACAAAAATAAATATTTAATGGTAAGTAACTAAAAACACATTTCATTTTATCAATAAGATAAATATATTAATTGGATAAGGAAATTACCAATATCGTGAAAAAGATAAATGAAAACACATTACATTTAATCAATTAACTGAGAATCAAATTAATCTGAAGATAATATCAATGTGAAAAAATCATGGATAATAATAACTGAATTCTTAATGAATAAAATTCTTAATTATTGGTTTCTATGATCTCTAGAATCTTAATACCTCAACTATAAATACCATTAACAAGATGGTTCAAAATATTAAAAAAAACCATTTAATGCTAGCTTACGTATTTGTCTCATGATAAATTTTGATGCATCGATGGGATATATAATTCTATCCCCCCACATAACACTATTCATCTAAATTATTTCCCTTATATAAAATAATTTATTGAATTCAGGAACAATGTATCTTGTCAACAAGTATCCATATTGAGAAAAGAATATATAATTATCAATAATTAAATATTAAAACAAATAAGATTAAAATTTATCACAGAATATGTAAAAAATTATATAAGGTGTATGAAATAAATAAAACTAGATTAATAATAAATTTATTTTATTGAATTTTATGTTCCAATGATCAGTAAAAAATGAATAATTTACCAGAAATAAAAAGAAAAAAATTACTCAATGAAGTGAATATTTATAATAGACTTGTTTTAATTAATCATAAAATAAATATACGACGAATAATAATGATAGAAATGTAACAAATCCCTACTAGAGTATATGTAAAATAAATAGTTGTTGTAGATGAATAAAAGTACCTTAATTAGGATCTTTGAATACAATCTTGATGAAGATTTCCATATTATTTTGATAATTAATTTTTTATATGAAAACATTTTGAAAATAATTTTCATTGAATATAATCCATCCAATATATAAAATATGCTTTAAAACATTTTAGTTCTAATGGCGGAAAAAGATCTATTAATGTTATTTACGTTAAAACAAATAGTCCATAAATTTTTTAATAAAAAATCAAATAAAATTGTTTTAAAAAATAAATAAATATTAATTTAAAACCATTTTATAATAAATAAATATAAGTTAAAACTACTTTATTAATTAATATAAAAATATTTGAAAAATATTTTTCAATTTTTTTAGAGAATTTGTTTTCGGATGAAAACTGATTTCCAACCCGAGAGATAAATGAAGTCATATTTTCATAAAAACATATTATCAATTATTTTAATTACCCATGTATTGAATAATGATAGTATTAATTAATGAAATAATGGAAAAAATATAGAGGATAATATGAGATGGGTTTATATAAAAATGATCAAATAATTTTCATCTAATGAAATTAAATAATAAACAATCACGAGAAGAATGAGATTGTGAAATAGACCTTATAATGATCATAATGTTGACATGAGAAATTGTAAATAAATATATTATATGTATTAAATATATATACAAATAAAAAATGGTATATATAATATGAGATAATTAAAATTCAATATACACATATTCATAGAATATCAAATATGATGATAAAGTATTATAACCCAATGAAATGAAATTGTTTTCTAGGACACTTTACCAGTAGTTAATTTTATATTAAAATAAAATATTATTATATAAATAACATTTAAATTTAACAAAATAATAAATTATTAATGAATCATGATATTACATATCATCGGGGAATTATATACACTATATAAAATAAATTGATCCATAACATTAGAATATGCCTCAGTAAAACAACGTTTTGACAAAATATCATACCTCACACTTCTTTTTTGGTTGAAAATGATTTAAAATAATTCATAGTGGTTTTAAAATTGTATTTAACATATTTAAAAACCATATTAGTATCTAAAATATCATATATTATCCTTTTATAACAACCTATCACCCATTATTAAATAATCTTTCATTATTTCCTTGATTCTCATGTTAAAGGCATTGTATTCTCATAGATTACTATCATGAAAGATCTAATTCATATGAAAATTATATTCTTATAAAATCTCTTGAATAAATATCATGAAATAATTAGTAAATTTTTAATGTAATTTATCTTTTCAAACAAATCATGAATGATTTTTAATAAAAATAAATTATGTTACGAGTTTCGAGATGGTTGGTCGTACATGCCCATGAGATACATTTCCATTTTTCAAATGATCTTTATAGAATGCTGGTAAGTAATATTTTAACATTCCTAAAAAATAATAATATCATACATATCACGTTATTTATTTATAGATTATTATATATATCATCCTTGTGATGTGGAGATGAAAAGAGAGTCTTGTCGCTTTTGGATGGCAATAGCCCAAACACACTTGAAAAATGTTATCATCATTAAGTGCATAAAATAAAAGGATATATTATATTTTTATAATGATTAATATGTCATTTATATCATATTATATATATTTTTATATGATATATTTACTTAATTAATCTTAATCACTTTCCAGGTAAATCATAAGTGAAAGATGAATCACATCTCATTTTATGGCAGTAGTATCTTGTACACATGAGAGACATTATCATATCCCATACAGAATATTTATTCAAAAAATATATAGGACTTTATTATTAATTAGGTATAATTATGTTATAAATATATCATATATTCTCTATATCCTTTATTATACACTAAAAATAACAATTGTAATAAAAAAATGAATGACATCGCTTCGTGAGGTGGTAGTCTGTCATACAAAAGAATACAGATTTTTTATCACAATTGATGGAAGTGGGGGTGATTTTAGGTCATTATATTATAATTATTAAATAAATTTATATATAATATACTTATTTTTTATATCATCATTTATTAATAATAATTATATGATGTTAAAAAATAAAAAAAATAAGAATGTTTATTGAAGAACGCTACATATTCTTTGGGTATCCTCCATTGGTCTACAAAATATCCTTAAAATGATGTATTTATTTAAAAAATTAGCATTCTAGTATTAGTTCATGGATGTTGAAATTTCATTAGTCTAGGAGTGAGTGAACCAAATATGCTTAATTGTGTAAAAAAGGGATGAGATATGTTATCCTTTTAAAAGTGAGGTGCCTGCTGAACTTGTTTTTTAAACTATTTCCATCATAACAATTTTTTTATCATTCCATAGTACACCAAAATGTCCCATTATATAACCTAGAATCCATATGGTCGAAATATGTACATTCTATTAGTGATTTAAAAGTTTTTAGATCAATTTAAACCCTTATCTTCTATTTTTAACTCCAATGTAAATACTTTTTTACCTTAATCGTGGAAATAAAATTTTAGAGCCTCTGCTATTAATTTTGGTCATTATTTATTTTGAAAATATGTTTACTTATAAGTGATTTTTATTTAAATTATATTATCCAATTTTCTAAATTCCATTCACATAAGTGGAAATGGTTAATTTTTAATTAATTTTGCCGATGGGATGAAAATGAATATTGTCAAAGTTAAAATATTTAAAATTATATAATGTTTTTATATAAACATTATATAATAAAATCAATACAATGATATGAATTTGATTAATTGGTATAAAATTTTAGTAAATTTACCTTAAAAACTGTTAAAAATATTATTTATGATTATAAATAATTAAAATTAAGATTCATTTCTCTGTTAAAATTAAGTATTTTTATCTACTAATCATAAATGATAATATTTCTGTAAAATAAAAAAAATCTCCCTAAATATTAATATAAATTATGTATAGAGTCTATAGAAATATCCTTGATAAAGTTTCGATAGAAATTATTGATGAAATTTTAATTTTCTCTAACAACATAGCGGAACATAAATATTATATAAGGATTATACGAGCAATTATAATAAATGTCAATATGTAAAATAATTTCAAAAAGTGAGTCTTTTAGGTAAAATTAGTATCATTTGTGATTCAGTTGATCAGATGTGGTAGAATATCCATAGACCCCTCAATGAAAAAAGAAATTGCGGAATGGGCCAATCCCTGAAGCGTCATAAAAAGCAGATGTTTTCATGGTATAGTTTGGTACTACTGATAGTTTGTAAGAATGACATCATAATTATCAAACCCACTAACTATTATAACATGGAACGTGGATTAATATGTCTATATAAAAGAACATTAGAAAATCAGTATGGAGCTCATGAAAATTCATATCACTCCATCTACACTAACACTACAATCATGTGGATTTTGGTTTTTGTTATATAGTGATTCTGAAAATAAATATATGGATTGGTACTCATGATGAATGATAATGTGATGGCCTATGAAACATGATTTTCCAATAATATTCAGTAGATCAACCCAACACATGATCTTGTTTTGGTAGCTGTGATGTTATATTTTATGATTTTAATGAACTATCATTATTGTGAGTAGTGTGCTTGGTAGTCCACATGATACCCTTCGACGGGAGGAGTGAATTAGTGCATCATGATTCAAATTTTTTATAATGGATATTATCACCGTATATGATGTATATTGTCAAATCAATTAGATTTTATCACATATAAAAAATCATTTAAGTGATTTTATGTAAAATATAACCAAAAAAATTAACATCATTATCTATAGAGGTATATTTTAATGGAGCATACACTGATTTTGTGTCAGTAGTCCTGGAATATAGAATTATACCTTTTTAACATAGGATTAAAATTATTTATCCATAGACACTTCATACCAACCACAATGACAATATATTATAGTTTAAGGATTGTTACACCACCTCTCTCAATTCACACCCATCAATTCCTCCTTGCACAATATTATGTATGGAGTCATTTTTAGTTTAATGACATGATGGAGTCATCCTCATCATTATGATTATTTTAACTGTGTTTCATCATTAATTCCAAAAGTTTATAATAAAATGTATTCTTCAATATTGTAAGTAAATCTAGACAAGATTGTGAGTAGTGTGATTGGTTGTCCAAATGATACCCTTCTATGGTAGGGGTGAATTAGTGCATCATGGTTCAGATGTGTCATAACCGACATTTCCACCAGATTGGATGTAAATTGTCAAATCTATTTGATTGCATCACATATAAATAATCATTTAATTGAATTAATAAAAAAATTAACAAAAAAATTTAACTTCATTCTCCATAGAGGAATATTTTAATGAATCATACACTGATTAAGTGTCATTAGTCCAGGAATATTGAATTATACACTTTTACCAAGGGATTAAAACTATTTAGCCATAAACACTTCATACCAACAACAATGGAAAATATAGTATAGTTTAAGGATTGTTTAACAACCTATCTAAAATCACATCCATCAATTTATACTTGCACAGTATTATGTATGGAGTCATCCGTAGTTTAATGAATTGATTGAGTCATCCTCATCATTATGATTATATTAACTATGTTGCATCATTAATTCCAAAATATTTTAATAAAATGTACACTTCAAAATTCTAAATGGATATAGACACTAACTCATTATAATTTCATCATAATTTTCCTAAAATCATTCATCATCATGTAACCCTTCCTATTATAGGACTCGTGGTGCGTTAACCTTAGTTTCGAAAACCTGATTAAATGTACCAATGCATCATACATGAAGAATAAGACATCCCTATGAGACAAATATATGTATTCCAAATTATCATGACTCTTTCATCTGAACCACTACGATGGATAACATTCACAGAACTCTTTATATAGGCCACTTCCACAAAACCACTTATATAAAATTGATATGTATTCCCAATTCAACGAGCTCCTATATTCTATAAAAAATCATTTAGATAATATTAATAATTAACAATTGGAATAAAAACAATTTAATTATTCGGTACTTATATGAGATTTGATTATCCTTAATATCCAAAATACATGGTCAAACATTTATTTCTATAACTCAATTCACCCAAATAGTAAGCCTTATATTTTAAACTGAATTTCTCACATTACTCGAGACCAAAAATTTGTACAACTATATTAGTAGACCTTCACACATAGTTCATGCAGCTAAATATGTAACCCTCTCAATGAAATATTTTATAATATTTCAAAAACATTACTTTTTTAGAATTTACATTGTTTTTTAAATTCATTAAACCTCTCTACATGCAATAATGAAACTCAAATTGACCATTGAACTTAGAAGATTAATTTTATGATTTCATCCAAATTTGATTCATATATAAATTACCACATAATGATTTTGATGAATACCATATTTTGGATCATTCTTCAAGGTCATATCTTATGTTCTTCATTTTTATTCTCCAACCCGGGAACCATTGATCTGGTGTTCCCTAACCGCTGAGCCACATGGCCTCATGCATGTATTCTAATATTCCAGATGCTTTCCACTAGTAGCGTGGGTATAAGGATGTATAGTGGAGATATTATAACTACATGTAATGGTCAAATAATCAAGTGAAATGTTGAAAATATCACACACCTAATATCCATGTAAATCAAATTCATGCTAAAATCATCAAATCATAACCCAAGAAATAAAATTTTAATGTCACCAAAAAATTATGAAAGCATGTATAAACAATATAAGTCACATATGAAAGTCCTAAAAGATAACAAAAATGAAAAATATTAAGATAACAAAATCCCAAATGTCTCAATCTAAAACCCATCTCCTAACTTTAACCATATATACTTGGAATAAACTCAGAATTGGCTCCAGGTAAAATTCCAGTATCCCACAATGAATCATTAAAATCTACCTATATACCAAACTGTGTCCTAAATAGGGGGTCAGTATGATTAATTCATATACCCCCAATCATTTCAAATGGAATCCATTCAGATGTGTAAATTATAATTATCTATAAAATAAAAGTGATTTAGTTTGAATAATAATTATAAAATTGAAAAGGTAAAAGAAACAAGTCAATAAATGGTTCTCCTATATAAGACCTAGGATAAAGCAACCTATATCAACCCCTTACATTCTCTTAACATATGGGAGGTCTCATTGAATAATCTATTTCAATGTTGAAACACCAAAGAATCCACAATCTCACAACCAAATGAAATACATGTGGATAATTTATTAATTCCATTCAAATAAATCCAAAGAAAATCCAATAGTCTGGTTTGAAGACAAGGGACCCCCATTTATGATCAATGGTATTATTTAATTGGAATCCAAGGTTAACACTATACATTCAACTATGTTACCCCATAATAATACATTATGTTAATCCATAGAATTGAATAATTATGAAAGATTCCTAGAACTAGGTGGCCTTCCCCAGGACATTAATAGTAATGAATATATATATAATACACTATATATCTCAAGGTATTCCATAAACATATAAAATCCCCGGATCATCAATACATTTTCAAAACCATACCAATCAGGTGTAATACAATATTGTTTTACAAGTAAGTATGTACTCCTAACCATTTCCACAAATTAGAATCATATATTTATTGCAAAATTCACATAATAATCCAATATAAAACATAATAAATAATCATTATCTTGGTTTAATTTATATTTAAATTTATATGTTCAAGGTAATTAATCAGCAAACACACCTAAGAGAGATCATAGGTGACCCATTTTATAAAATAAATAACTATATCATTGAAGGTAATCCCAAAAATAACACTTATAATTTACTAAGAAACATTGTGTATTGAAACTCATCCTGAAAATCATGGGTCTGGTGTCTTCTATGATTAAATTGGAATTATTTCTAAGGAATAAAATGTTGATGGACCAAATAGTTTAGTAGTCTTAGTAATCTATAGACAAACACGGGTCTTACATTAAAAATGGATACAAAAATTTCAAAAAATAAATTATCAATAATAATATTATTCCCACATAGTAGATTGCTGCATATCTTTATTAGTAAACTTCATGGAATCTTGGGTTAGGAATAAAAATATGGATGATCTCAACTAATCAGTTGGGGTATGTATAATATAGGAAATAATGAATCAATGAGAATAATGATCATGTAATGGTAAATTACATTGCACACAATCCATATAAATATCTAGATTATGTATTATCAATATGGAAAAGATAGATAATTGAAATACATGATATTTAATCAATTAAATGAGAATAAAATGAATCCATACATAATGTAAAAGAATAAAATCTCATAAGTAATAATAATAACTAAATTATAAATAAATGAAAATGGTTAATTTTTGGACATTATGTTTGCCAAGAATGTGATACATTTTCTTTCATGATTTATCTCCAAGACTATTTAAACTATATTTATTTGACCAACTGATTTGTATCATGAAACTACAATTTCATAGAGGGGATTTCGTTGACCGGTCCCTAAACCATAGAGTAAATTTTCAATGAATTCATAATATAGTGATTTTCTTTAAATTATAAACAATTTACCTTATGTAATGTTGGTATTGAAGAAAATATAGCGATTTATCAATAATTCTCTAATTAATCGAATAGCTATCAAAGTGAACACATTATATAAAAATCATTTATGTAATGGGAAATAATAATATCCATTTCATAAAATTAAAGATATTTTTATTTAAATGTACTATAATCTATGAATGATTTTATGCAAGTGATGTTTTCAAGAGAATGGTAACAATCCCAAAAGAATGTGATACTGAATACATACCTATTACATCATGGTAATTTTGTATTCAAACCACATTCGATGGGATAATTAAAATTGAATGTTAAAATAAAATTATCTATTATTGAATAATGATATTAATTTATAAAAGGGGATGTATATACACCACATTAATGTGAACTAGTTTATAAAAAAATGCTCCATTGAATGTAAATTGAGACGAAATGACTTACCTTTTGATTACATTAAGTTATATTCAATTTATCTTCATGTATAGAGGTTGAAACCATGTTTATAACATATACCAGAACTATAATCATATTTATAATATCATTTATGATATTCGTACGTATCTTAGAACATCTTTGTTACTGATAATTAATTATTTTCACTACTTCACGTGTCAATTAGGATGTTCATTGAGCATATTTTAACATGTAATTTGTTGTAACTATCATGATTCCTCCATATAAATAATTTAAAACATGATTTATTTAAAAAATATATTATTTATTTATTATTAATAATCTGTAACATTTGGATATTATAAATGAAATACATCGTTAATGGAGATAGTAGGTCATATGTACGCAATAAGACTATATTAATTTTATTGTCATATCAAAAAGATAAGTAATATATATATATAGATATTATCATTATTGTATTATATATAAATCATATATATTAAAATTGTTTATTTTATCCATCCCTTAATACATATCATTTATTACCTAAATGAATCAAAGTACTTTGAGGTGGTAGTATTCTAGACGTCGAGAAAAGAAGTTATCATATTCCCACAAAATAGACATTGTGAAGGATTATACTAGAAATTATAATAAACGTCAATATTAATATAATATAAATTATTTATTGAGTCTATGTAAATAGCCTTGAAAAATTTCCAATAGAAATTATTGATGAAATTGTAATTTACTATAACAATATAGAGGAACATAAATATTATATAAGGATTATACTAGAAATTATAATAAACGTCAATATGTAAAATAATTTCAAAAAGTGAGTCTTTTAGGTACAATTAGTATCATTCGTGATTTAGTTGAACATATGTGGAAAAATATCTATAAACCCATCAAAGAAAAAAGAAATCATGGAATGGGACAATCCTAGAAGTGTCATAAAAATCAGTTGTTTTCATGGAATAGTTTGGTACTACTGACAGTTTGTAAGAATGTCATCATAATTATCAAGCACACTAACTATTAAAACATGGAAAGGGGATAAATATATCTATATAGAAAATCATTAGTAAATATTTATGGAGCTCAATAAAATTCATATCACTCCATCTACACAAACACTACCATCATGTGGATTGGGGTTTTTGTAATATTGTGATTCCAAAAATAAATATATGGATTGGTACTCATGATGAATGATAAAATGATGGTCTATGCTACATGACTATTGAATAATATTTAGTAGAACAACCCAACACATGATCTTGTTTTTGTAGCTATGATGTTATCTTTTATGATATTAAGGAACCATATTTATTGTGAGTAGTGTGATTGTTTGTTCACAGGATACCCTTCGATGGGACGGGTGAATTAGTGAATCGTGATTCAAATGTGTCATAACAAATATTATCACCATATTGGATGTATTTAATCAAATATATTATATTGTATCACATATAAATAATCATTTAAGTGAATTATTGTAAAATATAACAAAATAATTATCTTTATTCTCCATAGAGGTATATTTTAATGGGGCATACACTGATTATGTGTCAGTAGTCGACGAGTAGAGAATTATACACTTCTACTAGGGGATTGAAATTATTTATCCATAGACACTTTATACCAACCATAATTCCAATATAGTATAGTATAAGTATTGTTTCACTACCTCTCTCAAGTAACACCCATCAATTCCTCCTTACATAGTATAATGTATGGAGCCATTCGTAGTTTAATGACTTGATGGAGTCATCCTCATCATTATGATTATATTAAAATTGTTGCATCATTAATTCCCAAATATTATAATCAAATGTACTCTTTAATATTTTAAATAGATCTAGAAAATACCTTATTTCAGTTTCATCATAATTTTCCTAAAATCATTGATCATTATTTAACCCTTCCTATCATATGACCCTTGGTGCATTAACCTTAGTTTCAATACCCTGATTAAATGCACCCATGCATGATACCTGAAGAATAAGACTCCCTTACAAGACAAATATAGATATTCCCAATTATCATGACTCCATCATCCGAACCACTACAATGGATAACTTTCACATAAATCATTATATAGGCTACTTTCACAAAACCACTTATATGAAATTGATATGTTGTCCCAATTAAATGAGCAACTGTATTCTATAAATTTTTTTTAGATATTATTAATAATTAAAAATTGGTATAAAAAAGATGTAATTATTTGATATTTATATGGGATTTGATTGTCCTTAATATCCACAAGAAACATGGTCAACCATTCATTTTTTGAACTCATTTCACCCAAATAGTAAACCATATATTTTAAATACTCAATTTCTCACATTATTCAAGAAAAAAACGTTGTACAACTATATTAGTCGATCTTCATACATGGTTCATGAGACTAAATCTGTTACCCTCTGTATCGCATATCTTATAATATTTGAAAAACAGTATTTTTTTTAAAATTTACTTTGTTTTTAAAATTCATTAAACATCTCTGCCTGCGATAATGAAACACTAATTACCCATTCAACCAAGAAGAGTAATTTTATTATTTCATTCAGATTTTATTCACATATAAATTACCACTTGATGATTTTGAAGAATACCATATTCAGGAACATTCATCAAGGTCATATCTTATATTCTTCATTTCTATTCTCTATCCCAGTTATCATTGATCTGGTGTTCCCTAAATGCTGGGACACATGGCCTCATGCTTGTATTCTAATATGCCAGATGCTTCCCACTAGTAGTGTGGGTCTAAGGATGTATAGCAGAGATATTATAACTACATGTAGTGGAAGAATAATCATGTTAAATGTTGAAAATATCACACACATAACATCCATGTAAATAAAATACATGTTAAAATCATCAAATCATAACCGAAGAAATAAAATTTTAATGTCACCAAAAAATTAATAATGAATAAATATACAAGATAAGTCAATTATGAAACTCCTAAAATATAAAAAACTTGAAAAATATAAAGATAAAAAAATCCCAAATGTCTTAATCTGAATCACATCTTCTAACATTAACCACATATCCTAGGAATAAACTCGGCATTACCTACAGGTAAAATTACCGTATCCCACAACGAATCCCTGAAATCAACCTATATACCCAACGGTGTCCCAAATAGGGTGTTAGTATAAAGAATTCATTTATAACTAATCATGTCAAATGGAATCCATTCTGGTGTGTAAATCATAATTTTTTGTATAATAAAAGTGATTTAGTGTGAATAATTACTCTAAAATTGTATGAAAAAAATAACCATTCCAATACATGGTTCTCCTGTAGAAGACCTACAATGAAGCAACATAAATCAACCACATACATTCTCTTAACATATGAGAGGTCTCATTGAATAATCCATTTCAATGTTGAAACACCGATGATACAAAATATCCTAACCAAAGGAAATACATGTTGATAATTGAATAATTCCATTCAAATAATTCTAAAGAAATTCCAATAGTCTGATTTGATGTCAGGGGACCCCCTTAATGATCGGTGGTATTATTCAATTGGAATCCAAGGATAAAACTATACATTCAACTTTGTTACCCCATAACAATCAATTCTGTTAATCCATAGAATTGGATAATTGTGATAGATTCCTAGAACTAGGTGGACCTTCCCCATGATATTAATAGTAATGAATATATATATAATCTACTATCATTATCAAGGTATTCCATCACCATATTAAATCCTTGGATAATCTATAGATTTTTGAAACCATACCAATTAGTTGTAATACAATAATGTTTTACATGTAATTATGTACTCCTAACCATTTCCAAAAATTCCAATCACATAATTATTTCTCAATTCACATAATAATATAATATAAAACATAATAAATGATCATTATCATGGTTTAATTTATATTTCAATTTATAAGTTCAATGTAATTAATCATCGAACATACCAAAGGTGTTCATAGGTGACCCAATTTATAATACAAATAACTATATCATTGAAGGTAATCCCAAAAAATAACAATTATAATTCACCGAGAAACAAGGTGGGTTAAAACTCGTCCTAAAAATCATGGGTCTGGTGTCTTCTAGGATTAAATTGGCATTATTTCTAAGAAATCCAACACCGATGGACCAAATAGTTTAGTAGTCTTAGTAAACAATAGACATACACAGGTCTTATATTAAAAATGTATACACTAATTTTAACAACAAAAATATCAATAATAACATTATTCCCACATAGCATATCATTGAATATCTTTATTAGTACTCTTCCTGGATTCTTGGGGAAGGAATAAAAATAAGTGGGATCTCAAATAATCAGTTACGGTAAGTACAATTTACAAAATAATGAATCAATGAGAATAATAATCATGTAATGGTAAATTACATATCACATATTCCATATAAATATCTAGATTAGGTATTATCAATACGGAAAAGATAGATAATTTAAATACATGACATTTAATCAATATAATGAGAATTAAATGTAATCTTACAAAATGTAAAAGAAAAAACTCTCCAAAATAATAATAATTACTAAATTATAAATAAATTAAATGCTTAATTTTTGGACATTTAGTTTTCCAATAATGTGATAACTTTTTTATCATGATTTATCTCTTGGACTATTTAAAATACATTTATTTGGCCAAGTGATTTGTCTCATGAATCTACAATTTCATAGAGGGGATTTTTTTGATCGGTCCCCAAACCATATATTATATTTTCAATTAATTCATAATATAGTGAAAAAGCATTTTAAATTATAAACAACTTACCATATGTAATATCTGTATTGAAGAAAAAATAGTGATTTTTCATTAATTATCTAATTAATCGAATAACTATCAATGTCAACACCTTATATAAAAATCATATATGTAATGGGAAATAATAATATAGATTTCATAAAATTAATGTTACTTTATATAAATGTACTATAATCTTCGAATGATCCAAAGAAAGTGATTTTTTTCAAGAGAAGGGTAACAATCACAAAAGAATGTGATACTGAATACATAACTTTTACATAAGGGTAATTTTGTATTGAAAGTCCATTAAATGAAATAATTAAAAGTGAATGTTAAAATAAAATTATGTATAAGTGAATAATGATATTAAATTACAAAAGGGGATTTATACACACCACATTAATGATAATTGGTTCATAATAAAAAATAAGGCTCCTTGGAATGTAAATTGAGACGAAATAACTAACCTTTTGATTACAATAAGTTATATTAACTGTATCTTCTTGTATAGAGGTTGAAACCATTTTTATGACATATACCAAAACCATAAACATATTTATAATATCATTTATGATCTTCTTAGATATCTTAGTACATCTTTGTTAGAAATAATTAATTATTTTCACTATTTCATGTGTCAATTGAGATGTTCATTGAGAATATTTTGACATGTAATTTGATGTTACTATCATGATTCCACCATAAAAATAATTTAAAACATGATTTATTTAATATATATATATATATTATGTATTTATTTTTAACAATCTGTAACATTTGGATATTATAAATGAAATGAATCGTTCATAGAGACAGTAGGACATACAAACACAATAACACTATTTATATTTTATTGCCATATTGAAATGATAAGTAATATATATATATATATTATCATTATTGTATTATATATAAATAATATATATGAAATGTTTTTATTAAATATATCCATTAATACATTTTATTTATTACCTGAACGGATCAAAGTGCTTTGAGGTGGTGGTATTAAAGACTTCTAGAAAAGAAGTTATCATATTCCCAAAAAATGGACATCATGAAGGATTATACTCAAAATTATAATAAAATTAAGTATTAATATAATATAAATTATCTATAGAGTCTATAGAAATATCCCTGATAAATTTTCGATAGAAATTATTAATGAAATTGTAATTTCTTATAACAACATAGTGGAACATAAATATTATATAAGGATTATACTAGCAATTCTAATAAAGGTCAATATGTAAAATAATTTCCAAAAGTGAGTCTTTTAGGTAAAATTTGTATCATTCGTGATTCAGATGATATGATTTGGGAAAATATCCATAGTCCCCTCAAAGATAAAAGAAATTAAGGAATGATCCAATCCCTGAAGTGTCATAAAAATCAGATGTTTTCATGGAATAGATGGGTACTAATGATGCCTTGTAAATAATTTCATCATAATTATCATTCCCACTAATTATTATAACATGGAAAGGGGATAAATATATCTATATAGAAAAACATTAGTAAATTTTTATCGATCTCGAGAAAATTCATTTCACTCCATCTACACTAACTCTACCATCATGTGGATTAGGTTTTTTGTTATATAGTGATTCTGAAAATAAATATATGGACTGGTACTCATAATGAATGATAAAGTGATGGACTATGCAATATGACTATTCAATAATATTCAGTAGGAAAACCCAACACATGATATTGTTTTGGTAGATGTGATGTTATCGTTTATGATTTTAAGGAACCATCATTTTTCTGAGTAGTGTGATTGTTAGTCTACAGGATACCCTTTGATGGGAGGGGTGAATCACTGAATCATGATTACAATGTGTCATAATGGATATTATCACCATATTGGATGTATATTGTCAAATATATAAGACTTTATCACATATAAAAAATCATTGAAGTTAATTAATGGAAAATATTACACAAAAAATTAACTTCATTCTCCATAGTGGTATATTTTAATGGAGCATACACTGATTATGTGTCAGTAGTCTAGGATTATAGAATTATACACTTTCACTAGGGGATTAAAATTATTTAGCCATATAAACTTCATACCAACCACAATGAAAATATATTATAGTTTAAGGATTGTTACACTACCTCTCTCAAATCACATCCATCAATTCCTCCTTGCATAATATTATGTATGGAGTCATCCTTAGTTTAATGACTAGATGGAGTCATCCTCATTATTATGATTATATTAACTGGGTTGCATCATTAATTCAAAAATATTATAAACATATCTACTCTTTAATATTCTAAATAGATCTAGACACTACTTCATTATAACTTCATCATAATTTTCCCGTAATCATTGATCACATGCAACCCTTCCTATCACAGGACGCTTGGAGCACTAACCTTAGTTTCAAAGCCCTTATTAAATGCACCAATGAATGGTACCTGAAGAATAAGACTCCCCTATGAGACAAATATATATAATCCCAATTATCATGACTCCATCATATGAACCTCTACAATGGATAACTTTCACAAAACTCCTTATATAGGCCACTTCCACAAAACTAATTATATGAAATTGATATGTTGTCCCAATTCAATGAGCTCCTATATTATATAAAAAATTCTTTTAATAATATTAATCATTAAAAATTGTTATAAAAAAATTTTTAATTATTCATTATTTATATGGGATTTAATTATACTTAACATCAAAAAAAATGTGGTCAACCATTCATTTTTCTAACTCAATTGACCCAAATAGTAAGCCATATATTTTAAATATTCAATTTCTCACAATACATGAGACCAAACGTTGCTCAACTATATTAGTTGACGTTTATACATGGTTTATGAGACTAAATCTGGAACACTATCAATCACATATATTAGAATAGTTCAAAAACACAATTTTTTTTTAAAATTTACTATGTTTTTAAAATTCATTAAAACACTCTGCCTACGATAATGAAACTCTAATTACCCATTCAACTAACAATATTAATTTTATTATTTCATTTATATTATATTCACATATAAATTACAACTTGATGATTTTGAATAATACCATATTCCCGAACATTCTTCAAGGTCATATCTTATGTTATTCATTTTTATTCTCCTACCCGGGTACCATTGATCTAGTGTTCCTTAACTGCTGGGCCACATGGCCTCATACATGTATTCTAATATGCTAGATTCTTCCCACTAGTTGCGTGGGTCAAAGGATGTATAGAGAATATATTATAACTACATGTAATGGTAGAATAATTATGTGAAATGGTTAAAATATCACACACATGACATCCATTTTAATCAAATACGTGCTAAAATCATCAAATCATAACCCAAGAAATTAAATTTTAATGTCACAAAAACTTTTAGGGGGAATATGTATATAAGATAAGTCAGGTATGAAACTATTAATAGATAAAAAACAAGAAGTATATAAAGATAGAAAATCCCAAATGTCTCAATCTGAATCCCATCATCTCACTTTAACCGTATATCTTAGGAATAAACTCGACATTATCTCCTTGTAAAATTCTAGTATCCCACAAAGAGTCCATGAAATCTACCTATATACTGAACAGTGCCCCAAATAGGGTGTTAGTATAATTAATTCATTTACCACCAATTATCTCAAATGGAATGCATTCTGATGTGTAAATCATAATTATTTGTATAATAAAATAGATTTAGTGTGAATAATAATTATAAATTTGTAAAAGATAAAAGAACCATGTCAATACATGGTTCTCCTATGGAAGACCTAGGATGAAGCAACCTACATCAACCACTTACATTATTTTAACATATGGGAGGTATCATTGAACAATATTTTTAAATGTTGAAACACTGAAGAATCCACAATCTCATAACCAAAAAAAATACATGTGGATAATTGAATAATTCCATTCAAATAATTCCAAAGAAAATCCAATAGTCTGGTTTGAAGTCAAGGGACCCCCCCTTAATGATCAGTTGAATTATTCAATTAGAATCCAAGGTTAACACAATAAATTTAACTATGATACCCCATAACAATCCATTATGTTAATCCATAGAATTGAATAATTGTGAAAGATTCCTAGAACTAGATAGACCTTCCACATGACATTAATAATCATTAATATATATATATATAATCCACAATATTTTTCATGGTATTACATAACCATATTAAATCCTTGGACCATCTATACATTTTCAAAACCATACCAATCAGGTTTAATACAGTAATGTTATACAAGTAATTATGTAATCCTAACCATTTCCACAAATTCCGATCATATAATTATTTCACGATTCACATAATAATACAATATTAAACATAATAAATGATTATTATCTTTGTCTAATTTATATATATATTTATATGTTCAATGTAAATAATCATCTAACATACCTAAGGGTGATCATAGGTGGCCCAATTTATAAAATAAATATCTATATCATTGAAGGTAATCCCAAATATAACACTTATAATTCACCAAGAAAGATGGTGTGTAGAAAATCGTCCTGAAAATCTTGGGTTCGGTGTCTTCTACGATTAAATTGGAATGATTTCTAAGGAATCAAATAATGACGGACCAAATAGTTTAGTAGTCTTAGCAAACTGCAGACATACATGGGTGTTACATTAATAATGGTTACACTAATTTCAACAAAAAAATTATAGATAATATCATTATTCCCACATTGCATATCCCTGTATGTCTTTATTAGTACACTTCTTGGAATCTTGGGGATGGAATAAAAATAAGGGTGATCTCTCTAATTAGTTAGGGTGAGTACAATGTATGAAATAATTAATCATTGAGAATAATCATAATGTAATGGTAAATTGCCTAGCACACATTCTATATAAATATTTAGATTATGTATTATCAATAAAGAAAATATATATTATTGAAATACATTATATTTAATCAATAAAATGAGAATGAAATTAATCCATACATAACATAAATGAATAAAATCTCTTAAATAATAATAATAACTAAATTCTAAATAAAGGAAATGCTTAATTTTTGGATATTCTATTTTCCAAGAACATGATACTTTTTCTATCATGATTAATCTCCAAGACTATTTAAACTACATTTATTTGGCCAACGTATTTGTCTCATGAAAATAAAATTTTATAGAGGGGATTTCATGGACCGGTCCCCAAACCATAGAGTACATTTTTAATGATTTCATAATATTGTGAAAAAAAATTTTCAATTATAAACAATTTACATTATCTAATGTCTCTATTGTAGAAAAGATAGTGATTTGTCAATAATTATCTAATTAATCGAATAACTATCAGAGTGAACATCTTATATAAAAATCATATATGTAATGGGAATTAATAATATCTATTTCATGAAATTAATTATATTTTATCTAAATTTACTATAATCTACTATGATCCTATGCAAGCTATTTTTTCAAGATAATTGTAACAATCACAAAATAATGTGATACTGAATACATAAATGTTACATCATGGAAATTTTTTATTCAATCCCAATTCGATGAGATAAATAAAAGTGAATGTTAAAATAAAATTATGTATGACTGAATAATGATATTAAATTACAAAAGGGGATGTATATACACCACATTAATGTGAATTGGTTTATAATAAAAAATAAGGCTCCTTAGAATGTAAATTTAGACGAAATAACTTACCTTTTGATTCAATTAAGTTATATTCCCTTTATATTCTTGTATAGGGTTGAAAACATGTTTATAACATATACCAGAACCATACTCATATAATATAATTTATTTTCTTCTTAGATATCATAGTACATCATTGTTTGTAATAATTAATTATTTTCACTATTTTACATGTCAATTGCAAAGTTCATTGAGCATATTTTGACATGTAAATTGTTGTTACTGTCATGATTCCACCATATAAAAATTTTAAAACATTTTTTATTTAAAATATATATGGTATGTATTTATTTTTAATAATCTATAACATTTTGATATTATAAATGAAATGAATTGTTCATGGGGATAGTAGGTCATACGTACGCAATAACACTATTTCCATTTTATTGTCATATTGAAAAGATTAATAATATATATATATATATATTATCATTGTTTTATTATATATAAATCATATATATGACACGTGTTTATGAAATACATCCCTTAAAACATTTCATTTATTACCTGAATGAATCAATGAACTTTGAGGTGGTGGTATTCTAGACGTCCACAAAATAAGTTATCATATTCCCACAAAATGGACATCATGAAGGAATATACTGGAAATTATAATAAATGTCAATATTAATATAATATAAATTATGTATAAAGTCTATAGTAATATCTTTGATAAAATTTTGATAGAAATTACTGATTAAATTGTAATTTACTATAACAATATAGCGGAACATAAATATTTTATAAGGATTATACTAGAAATTATAATAAACATCAATATGTAAAACAATTTCAAAATGTGGGACTTTTTGGTACAATTAGTATCATTCGTGATTCAGCTGATAAAATGTTGGAAAATATCCATAGACCCCTAAAATAATAGAGATTCAAAATTTATAAAGGAATTTATTATTAATTAGTTATAATTATGTTATAAATATAACATATATTCTCTATATCCTTTATTATACCCTTAACATTACAATGGTGATGAAAAAATGAATGACATTGGTTCGTGAGGTAGTAGTCCATCGTACCAAAGAATCAAGATTTTGTAACACATTTGATGAATGTGGGGGTGATTTTAGGTCATTATATTATAATTATGAAATAAATTTATATTTAATGTACTTATTTTATTATATAATCATGGATTAATAATAATTATATGATGTTAAAAAATAAATAAAATAAAAATGCTTATTGAAGAATGCTATATCTTTTTTGGGTATCCTCCATTGGTATACACAAAATCCGTAAAGTGATGAATTTATTTCAAAAATTAGGATTCTAGTATTAGTTCATGGATGTTGAAATTTCATTAGTCTAGGAGTGGGTGAACCAAATATGCTTAATGGTGTAAAAAGGGATGAGATATGTTATCCTTTTAAAAGCGAGGTGACTGTTGAACTTGTTTTTTAAACTATTTCCATCATACCAATTTTTTTATCATTCCAAAGTACACTAAAATGACCCACTATATAACCTAGAATCTATATGGTCGAAATATGTACATCCAATCAGTGATTTAAACGTTGTTATATCAATTTAAATCCCTTTCTTCTATGTTTAACTCCAATGTAAATACATTTTTACCTTAATCGTTGAAATAAAATTTTAGAGCCGCTGCTATTAATTTTGGTCATTAATTATGTTGAAAATATTGTTACTTATAAATGAATTTTATTTAAATTATATTATCCAATTTTCCAAATTCCATTCACATAAGTGGAAATGGTTAATTTTTAATTAATTTTGCAGATGGGACAAAACACAATGTTGTCAAAGATAAAATATTTAAAATTATATAATTCTTTTATATAAAAATTATATAATCAAATCAATCCAATTATATGAATTTGATTAATTGATATAAAATTTTAGTAAATTTACCTTAAAACCTGTTAAAAATATTATTTATGAATTTAATTAATTAAAATTAATTGTCATTTCACTTTTAAAATTAAGTATTTTTATCTACTAATCATAAATGAAAATATTTCAGAAAAATAATAAAATTCACCCTAAATATTAATATAAATTATGTAGAGAGTCTATAGAAATATATTTGATAAATTTTCTATAAAAATTATTGATGAAATTGTAATTTTCTATAACAACATAGAGGAACATAAATTTTATATAAGGATTATACTACCAATTATAATAAATGTCAATATGTAAAATAATTTCAAAAAGTGAGTCTTTTAGGTACAATTAGTATCATTTGTGATTCAGTTGATCAGACGTGGGAGAATATCCATTGAACCCTGAATGAAAAAATAAACTAATGAATGGTCCAATCCCTGAAGCGTCATAAAAATAAGATGTTTTCATAGAATAGTTGGGTACTACTGATAGTTTTTAAGAATGTCATCATAATTATCAATCCCACTAACTACTATAACATGGAAAGGGGATTAATATATCTATATAGAAAAACATTATAAAATCTTTATGGAGCTCATGAAAATTCATATCACTCCATCTACACTAACACTACCATCATCTGGATTGGGGTTTTTGTTATATAGTGATTTTGAAAATAAATATATGGATTGGTACTCATGATGAATGGTAATGTGATGGCCTATGAAACAAGACTGTTGAATAATATTCAATAGATCAACCCAACACATGATCTTGTTTTGATAGCTGTGATGTAAAATTTTATGATTTTAAAGAACCATCAATATTGTGAGTAGTGTGATTGGTAGTCCATAGGATAAACTTCAACGGGAGGAGTGAATTAGTGCATCATGATTCAAATGTGTCATAATGGATATTATCACCGTATTGGATGTATATTGTCAAATCTATTAGACTTTATCACATATAAAAATATTTAAGTGATTTAATGTAAAATATAACCAAAAAAAATAACTTCATTCTCCATCGACGTATATTTTAATGGAGTATACACTGATTTTGTGTCAGTACTCCAGGAATATAGACTTATACCTTTTTAACAGGGGATTAAAATTATATAGCCATAGACACCTCATACCAACATCAATGAAAATATAGTATAGTTTAAGGATTGATACACTACCTCTCTCAATTCACATCCATCAATTCCTCCTTGGACAATATTATATATTGAGTCATCCATAGTTTATTGACTTAAAGGAGTCATCCTCATCATTATGATTATATTAACTATGTTGCATCATTAATTCCAAAAGATTATAATCAAATTTATTCTTCAATATTTTAAGTAGATCAAGACACTACCACATTTCAATTTCATCATAATTTTCCAAAAATCTTTGATCATCGTATAACCCTTCCTAACAAAGGATCTTTGGTGCATTAACCTTAGTTTCAAAACACTGATTAAATGCACACATTCATGATACCTGAAGAATAAGTATCTCATGTGAGACAAATTTAGAGATTCCCAATTATCATGACTACATCATATGAACCAATACAATGGATAACTTTCACAGAACTCCTTATATAGGCCACTTCCACAAAACCACTTATATGAAATTGATATGTTGTCCCAATTCAATGAGATCCTATATTCTATAAAAAATTATTTTGATAATATTAATCATTAACAATTGGTATACAAAAATTGTAATTATTCTGTGTTTATATGGGATTTTATTTTCCTTAATATCCAAAACAAATTGGTTAACCATTCATTTTTCTAACTCAATTCACCCAAATAGTAAGACCTATATTTTAAATACTCAATTTCTCACATTACACGAGACTAAAACATTGAACAACTATATTAGTCGACCTTCATACATGGTTCATGATAAGAAATCTGTAACCCTCTCAATCACATATCTTAGAACAGTTCAAAAACACTATTTTTTTTAAAAAATTTACTTTGTTTTTAAAATTCATTAAACCTCTCTGCATGCGATAATGAAACTCTAATTACCCATTCTACTCCCAAGATTAATTTTATTATTTCATCCATATTTGATTCAAATATAAATTACCACTTGATGATTTTCATAAATACCCTATTTAGGAACATTCTTCAAGGTCACATCTTATGTTCTTCATTTTTATTCTCCAACCCGGTAACCATTGATCAGGTTTTCCCAAACTGCTGGGCCACATTGCCGCATGCATTTATTCTAATATGCCAGATGCTTCCCACTAGTAGCATGGTTATATGGATGTGTAGTGGAGATATTATAACTACATGTAATGGAAGATTAATCATGTGAAATGGTGAAAATATCACACACATTACACCCATGTAAATCAAATACGTGCTAAAATAATCAAATCATAACCCATGATATAACATTTTAATGTCGCTAATAAATTAAGAATCCATATATATACATGATAAGTCATGTATGAAACTCCTAAATGTTAACAGAAATAAAAAAATATAAAGAAAAAAATACCAAATGTCTCAATCTGAATCACATCTTCTAACTTTAACCACGTATCCTAGGAATAAACTCAGCAGTAGCTCTAGGTAAAATTCCAGTATCCCACAAAGAATCCTTTAAATCTACCTATCTACTGAACGGTGTCCCAAATTGGGTGTTAATATGATTAATTCATTTACCACCAATAATGTCAAATGGAAACCATTCTGATGTATAAATCATACTTATTTGTATAATAAAAGTGATTTTGTGTGAATAATAATTTTAAACTTGTAAAATATAAACGAACTAAATAAATTCGTGGTTCTCCAGTAGAAGACCATGGATGAGGAATCCTTCATCAATCACTTACATTCTCTTAACATATGGGAGGTCTCATTGAGTAATCTATTTCAAATTTAAAACACCGATGAATCCACAATCTCATAACCAAACTAAATACATGTGGATAATTGAATAATTCCATTCAAATAATTCCAAAGAAAATCCAATAGTCTGAATTGAAGTCAAGGGACCCCCCTAAATGATCAGTGGTATTATTAAAATGGAATACAAGTATAACACTATACGTTCAACTATGTTACCCCATAATAATCCATTATTTTAATCCATTGAATTGAATAATTGTGAAAGATTCCTATAACTAGGTGGACCTTCACCTTGACATTAATAGTAATGAATATATATATAATAAACTATAATTCTCAAGGTATTCCATAACCATATTAAATCCTTGGATCATCTATACATTTTCAAAACCATACCAATCATGTGTAATACAATAATGTTTTAAAAGTAATTATGTACTCCTAACCATTTCCACAAATTCCAATCATATAATTATTTCACAATTCACATAATAATCCAATATAAAACATAATAAATGATAATTTTCATGGTTTCATTTATATTTAAATTTATATGTTCAATGTAATTATTCATTTAACATACACAAGGGTGATCATAGGTGACCAAATTTATAAAATAATTAACTATATCATTGATGGTAATCCCAAAAATAACACTTATAATTCACCAAGAAACATGTTGTGTAGAAACTCGTCCTGAAAATCATGGGTCTGGTATCTTCTATGATTAAATTGGAATTATTTATGAGGAATAAATTTATGATGGGCCAAATAGTTTAGTAGTGTTAGTAAACTATATACATACATGGGTCTTTCATTAATAATGGATACACTAATTTCAACAACAAAATTATCGATAATAACATTATTCCCACATAGCATATCGCTGCATATATTTATTAGTACACATATTAGAATCATGGGGAAGGAATAAAAATAAGGGTGATCTCAACTAATAAATTCGGCTAAGTAAAATGTACGAAATAATGAATCAATGAGAATAATAATCATGTAATGGTAAATTATATAGCACGCATTTCATATAAATATTTAGATTAGGTATTATCAATATGGAAAAGATAGATAATTGAAATACATGAAATTTATTAAATAAAATGAGAATTAAATGAATCTATACATAATGTAAAAGAATAAAATCTCCTAAAAAATAATAATTATTAAATTCAAAATAATGGAAATGCTTATTTTTGGAAATTCAGTTCCCAAGAATGTCATATCTTTTCTGTCATGATTTATCTCCAAGACTATTTAAAATACATTTATTTGGAAAATTGATTTTTCTCTTTAAACAACAATTACATAGAAGGGATTTCATTGACTGCTCCCCAAACCATAGAGTACATTTTCAATGAATTCATAATATATTGAAAAAACATTTCAAATTATAAACAATTTAACTTATGAAATATCGGTATTAAATAAAAGATAGAGATTTATCAATATTTCTCTAATTAATTGAATTACTATCAAAGTGAACACCTTATATAAAAATCATATATGTAATGGGAAATAATAATATAAATTTAATTAAATTAATTAAATTTTATTTAAAGGTACTATAATCTATGAATGATCCTAAGAAAGTAATGTTTTCAAGAGAATGGCAACAATCACTAAAGAATGCGATACTAAATACATAACTTTTACATCATAGTAATTTTGTTTTCAAACCCCATTAGATGAGATAATTAAAAGTGAATGTTAAAATACAATTATGTATGATGAATAATGATATTAAATTACAAAAGGGGATGTATATACACCACATTAATTTGAATTGGTTCATAATAAAAAAATAAGGATCCTTGGAATGTAAATTGAGAGGAAATAACATACGTTTTGATTCCATTATGTTATATTCCCATTATCTTCTATTATAGAGGTTGAAACCTTGTTTATAACATATACCATAACCATACTCATAATTATGATATCATTTATGATCTTCTTAGATATCTTAGTACATCGTTGTTAGTAATAATTAATTATTTTCACTATTTCACGTGTCAATTACGAAGATCATTGAGCATATTTTGACATGTAATTTTTTGTTACTATCTTGTTTCCACCATATAAAGAATTTAAAACATGATTTATTTAAAAAATATATATAATTTATACATTTTTAAAAATTTGTAACATTTGGATATTGTAAATGAAATGTATCATTCATTGAGATAGCATGCCATACGTACACAATAACTATATTTCCATTTTATAGTCATATTGAAAAGATAAGTAATATTCAATATTATCATTATTGTATTATATATAAATCATATATATGAATTTTTTTATTAAATCCATCACTTAATACATTTCATTTTTTACCTAAACAAATCAAAGTGCTTCGAGGTGGTGGTATTCTGGACGTCCAAAAAAGAAGTTATCATATTCCCACAAAATGGAAATCGTGAAGGATTATACTATCAATTATAATAAATGTCAATATTAATATAATATAATGTATGTATAGAGTCTTTATAAATAACCTTGATAAATTTTCGATATAAATTATTGATGAAATTGTAATTTACTATAACAACAAAGTGGAACATAAATATTATATAAGGATTATACTAGAAATTATAATAAACGTCGATATGGAAAATAATTTAAAAAATGAGTCTTTTAGGTACAATTAGTGTCATTCGTGATTAAGTTTATCAGATGTAGGAAAATATGCATATACCTCTCAATGAAAAAAGAAATTAAGGAATGGGTCAATCCATGATGTATCATAAAAATCAGATGTTTTCATGGAATAGTTGTGTACTACTAATTGGTTGTAAGAATTTCATTAGAATTATCAAGACCACTAAATATTATAACATGGAAAGGGGATAAATATATCTATATAGAAAAAAATTAGGAAATATTTATGGATCTGAATAAAATTCATATCACTCCATATACACTAACACTACAATCAGGTGGATTGGGGTTTTTGTTATATAGCGATTTCGAAAATAAATATATTGATTGGTACTCATGATTAATGATAAAGTGATGGCCTATTAGACATGAATGTTAAATAATTTTCATTAGAACAACCCAACACATGATCTTGTTTTGGTAGCTGTGATGTTATCTTTTATGATTTTAAATAACCATCATTATTGTGAGTAGCGTGATTTGTAGTCCACTGGATACCCTTAGATGAGAGGAATGAATTAGTGAATCATGATTAAAATGTGTCATAATGGATATTTTCACCATATTGGATGAATATTGTTAAATTTATTAGATTTTATGACATATAGAAAATCATTGAAGTGAATTAATGTAAAATATAACAAAAAAAATTAATTGCATTCTCCATAGAGGTATATTTAAATAGAGCAAACACTAATTTTGTGTCAGTTGTCTAGGAATATAGAATTATACACTTATACTAGGGGATTAAAATTATTTATCCATATACACTTCATACCAACCACAATGAGAATATAGTTTAGTTTAAGGATTGTAACACTACCTCTCTCAACATGCATCCATCAAGTACTACTTGCAGAGTATTATGTATGGAGTCATCTGTAGTTTAATGACTTGATGGAGTCATCCTCATCATTATGATTATAATAACTTTGTTGCATAATTAAATACAAAATATTATAATCAAATGTACTCTTCGATATAATAAATAGATCTAGACACTACCTCATTATAATTTCGTCATAATTTTCCTAAAATCATTGATCATCATGTAACCCTTCCTATCACATGACCCTTGGTGCATTAACCTTAGTTTCAAAACCCTGATTAAAATAAATAATGCATGATACCTAAGGTATAAGACTCCTCTATGAGAATAATATAGATATTCACATTTATCATGACTCCATCATTTGAACCACTACAATAGAAAACTTTCAAAAAAATATTTATATAGGCCACTTCCACAAAAACACTTATATGAAATTGATATGTTTTCCCAATTCAATGAGATCCTACATTCTATAAAAAATTATTTTGATTATATTAATCATTTACCATTAGTATACAAAAAATTGTAACTATTTGGTGTTTATATGGGATTTTATTTTCCTTAATATCCAAAAAAACATGTTCAACCATTCATTTTTCAAACTCAATTCACCCGAATAGTAAGCCCTATTTTTTAAATATTCAATTTATCAAATTACTCGAGACCAAAAATTTGTACAACTATATTAGTCAACCATCATACATGGTTCATGAGACTAAATCTGTAATCCTCCCAATCACATATCATATAATAGTTCAAAAACACTATTTTTTTAAAATTTACAATGTTTTTTAATTTTATTAAACCTCCCTGCATACGATAATGAAACTCTAATTACCCATTAAAATCACAAGATTAATTTTATTATTTCATCATGATTTGATTCAAATATAAATTACCACATGATTATTTTACAGAATACCATATTCAGGAACATTATTCAAGGTCATATATTATGTTCTTCATTCTAATTCTCCAACTCGGGTTCCATTGATCTGGTGTTCCATAACTAATGGGTGACATGGCCTCAAGCATGTATTCTAATATGCCAGATTCATCCCACTAATAGTGTGGGTCAAAGGATGTATAGTGGACATATTATAACTACATTTAATTGTAGAATAATCATGTGAAATGGTTAAAATATCACACAAAAAACATCCATGTAAATCAAATACATGCTAAAATCATCAAATCATAACCCAAGAAATAAAATTTTAATGGCACCAATAAATTATGAAGGCATAAATATAAAAGATAATCAGGTATGAAACTCCTAAAATAAATCAAACATGAAAAATATAAAGATAAAAAAATCCCAAATGTCTCAATCTGAAGACTATCTTCTAACTTTAACAATATATCATAGGAAGAAACATGGCATTAGCTCCAGGTAAAATTCTTGTATCCCATAAAGAATCCATGAAATCTACCGAACGATGTCCCAAATAAGGCGATAGTATAATTAATTCATTTACCACCAATCAAGTAAAATGGAATCCATTATGATGTGTAAATCAAAATTATTTGTATAATAAAAGTGATTTAGTGTCTATAATAATTTTAAAACTATAAAAGATAAAAAAACCAAGTCAATACATGGTTCTCTTATAAAAGACCTAGGATAAAGCATCGTACATCAACTACTTGAATTCTCATAACATATGGGAGGACTCATTGAATAATATATTTCAATATTGAAACACTGAAGAATCCATAATCTCATAACCAGTGGAAATACATGTGGATAATTGAACAATTACATTAAAATAATTCCAAAGAAAATCCAATAGTCTAGTTTGAAGTCAATGGACCCCCCCCCCCCCCCCTTAATGATCAGTGGTATTATTCAATTGGAAGACAAGGATAACACTATAGATTCAACTATATTAACTCATAACAATCCATTATGTTAATCCATGGAATTGAATAATTGTGAAAGATTACGAGAACTAGGTGGACCTTACCCATGACATTAATAGTAATGAATATTATATATATATATATATATAATCCAATATCATTCTCAAGGTATTCTATAACCATATTAAATCCTTGTATCAAACAGACATTTTTAAATCCATATTAATCAGGTGTAATACAATAATGTTTTACAAGTAATTATGCACTCATAACCATTTCCACAAATTCCAACTATATAATTATTTCACAATTCACATAATAATCAAATATGAAACCTAATAAATGATAATTATCATTGTTTAATTTATATTTCAATTTATATGTTCAATGTAATTAATCATCGAACATACCTAAGGGTGATCATTGGTGACCCAATTTATAAAATAAATCATTATATCATTGAAGGTAATCCCAAAAATAACACTTATAATTCACCAAGAAGTATGGCGTGTAGAAAATCATCCTGAAAATCATGGGTCCGGTGTCTTCTAAGATTAAATTGGCATAATTTCAGTGGAATAGAATACCGATGGACCAAATAGATAAGTAGTCTTAATAAAAAATAGACATAAATGGGTCTTACATTAAAAATGGATACACTAACTTCAACAACAAAATTATCAATAATAACATTATTCCCATATAGAATATCGCTGCATATCTTTATTAGTACACTTCAGGGAATCCTTGGGAAGGAATAAGAATAAGGGTGATCTCAACTAATCAGTTATGGTATGTTCAATGTACGAAATAATGATTCAATGATAATAATATTAATGTAATGGTAAATTACATAGCACACATTCCATATAAATATCTAGATTAGGTATTATCAATATGGAAGAGATATATAAATGAAATACATAACATTTAAAAAATAAAATGAGAATTAAATGAATCTATAAATATTGTAAAATAATAAAATATCCTAAATATTAATAATAACTAAATTATAAATAAATGAAATGCTTAATTTTTGGACATTCTATTTTCCAAGAACGTGATACCTTTTCTGTCATGATTTATCTCCAAGACAATTTAAACTACATTTATTTGGCCAACTGATTTGTCTCATTAAACTAATATTTAATAAAGGGGATTTCGTTGACCGGTCCCCAAACCATAGAGTACATTTAAAATGAATTCATAATATAGTGAAAAAATACTTTATGTTATAAACAATTTACCTTATGTAATGACTGTATTGAAGAAAAGATAATGATTTATCAATAATTCACTAATTAATCAAATAACTATCAAAGTGAACACCTTATATAAAAATCATATATGTAATGGGAAATAATAATATCTATTTCATAAAATTAATGATATTTTATTTAAATGTACTATAAACTAAGAATGATCCTAATCAAGTGATTTTTTCATGATAATGGTTACAATCCCAAAAGAATGTGATACTGAATACATAACTTTTGCATTATGGTAATTTTGTATTCAAACCCCATTCTATGAGATAATTAAAACCTAATGTAAGAATACAATTATGTATGAATGAATAATGATTTTAAATTACAAAATGGGATATATATACACAATATCAATGTGAATTGGTTCATAACAAAAAAATAATGCTCCTCAGAATGTAAATTGAGAAGAAATAACTTACCTTCTGATTCCATTAAGTTATATTCCCTTTATATTTTTATATAGAGGTTGAAACCATGTTAATAACATATACTAGAAGCATACTCATATTTATAATATATTTTATAATCTTCATAGATATTGTTTTACATTTTTGTTATTAATAATTAACTACTTTCCCTATTTCACATTTCAATTGCAATGTTTATTGAGCATATTTTGACATGTAATTTGTTGGTACTATCATTATTCCATCGTATAAATAATTTAAAACATGATTTATTTAAAATACATATATTATTTATTTATTTTTAATAATCTGTAACACTTTGATATTGTCAATGAAATGCATCATTCATGGATATTGTAGGCCATACGTACATAATAACACTATTTTAATTTTATTGTCTTATTGAAAAGATAAGTAATATATATATATTATAATTATTATATTAAATAAAATCATATATATAACATGTGTTTATAAAATCCATCCCTTAATACATTCCATTTATTACTTGAACGAGTCAAAGTGCTTTGAGGTGTTGGTAGTCTAGACGTCCATAAATGAAGTTATCATATTCCCACAAAATAGACATCATGTAGGTATGTATTATATAATAATTAAAGAGTTATAAAGATGTTTCAAATATAATATATAACATATATAAACTATACATACATCATTATTCCCCAAATTGAAATGTTTTAATGGAATAACGAACAACATTAGTTTGTGAGGCAGTTGTACTGTGTTAACACAAACAATGATTGTGTATCTCATTTTATGGAAGTGTGTGTATGTAGAGGTCATACCCATGAAATTTCAAATTATATTATATTGAGGACACTACTGTTATTATATAGGAATGACATAATAATAATAATTAAAGGGGTAATTAAATAAATGGAAAAAGTTATGTATAAATAATATTTCCACTTGTTCGGGTAACTCCATTAGTTTATATGAAATGTCATATTTGGCTGACTTTATTCCAAATGTGTGGATTATTGGATGACGAGATAGAAATTGAGAGCATATTTATGTGGGGTTTGGCAGAGATAATAGGATTTTGAGACATAATTATGTGAGAGGGATGAGGGAGTTTTTATACTAGAGGATGAGTAAAATTATTGTAAATATGGAAATGTAAACACTATTAATAGATCTCACTTATGTAATGTGTAAAACAAAATTATTGTAAGGAGTATTTTCTAGAATTTATTTATTATTTTTTTATATTTTTCATTTTAGTAAATAGTTAAAATAATATTTTGTATGTTTGTCTATCATTATACTCAACACCATATTTATATGGAACTATACACAACATAAAATTTTTATTTCTCTATATGGAACACTAGGGATAGTTTACAATACATTTATGATTGGATTTACTCGATGGCTTGCATCACACTTGGATATTAATATATTCATATATAATATAGTAGTTAAATTGATGATTATAGTATTAACTATATTAGGAATATATATTTTAAATCATTGAGTACATACTAATTAAAAAATAATATAGAACTCAAATTAATATACATGGAAGGATTTTATAAAGAATATTTTTATGTGAAAAAGTTGATTTATCTAAAATTGTTAAACTAGCTAATATTAGAGAATGGTAATAATTATATATATATATATATAATATTCAGTCTAATATTTTTTATATTAGTCTAATTTATTTTATATGCTTTAGATGAGAATAGACCCAATTTGACACATAAAAATCTATATATTTATAAAATTAGTTCAAAAAGATTTTAATGGGGAACCTATTTTAAATCATAGTTTTTGAAGTTTTAAAAATTTATTATGTAAAAAAATCTTCATATTTATATCTAAAAATAAATATTATTTTGGGATGAATATTTGTTATTTTTTGTAAATTTTTTATGATTATTGAAAAATACTGAATTTAAGTTCAACACTATTTCTTTCATATAATATATTTATAAGGTTAAATTATATTATAAATTGGGTATAATGTTTTATTAGATATTTTTATTAAATAAATTAATCAAATTTAAGTCACTCAAATCAATTTCACATTGAAACTGACTATAAGACATAGCAATCATTTAATCGTTTTACATAAAAAATATTAATTTCTATCCCATATGTGGGATAAATATTAAATTACATTCAATAAATTTTTTACGAGAATTTAGAAAAAAAATCGATATTTTTTTAAATATAATTATTAATACTGTAAATTAATTTCATGATTGTTTTTGAAAACACGTATAAGTCTATGTAACAAAAATCAATTACAACGATTAAGGTGAAATTAAGCATAATAATGGACTAAACCTAAAAATTGAGGGAATAAATGGCCTAGATAGATATTCGGGACAAATTTATACCTTAATTGAGAATTCAAACCTTTTTATTGATTATTGGAGAAATATAAAATTCGAAAATGTTGGTGGAATTTCGTTTCAAAAAATTAACAAGAGTGTCACTACTCCTCCACTATAAAAAGGAATACTCTCTTGCCACTTCATCCCACCTCAAAATACAAGTTTTTTACAAATATATACCGAAATATGTCCAAAAAACATCTTCCCTCATCCAATAAGCCTCACCTTGTAAAAAAGGCCATCCAAGGATCCCATTTGATGCATACTAAAAAGGGTTACCCAAAGAAGATGTGACATCTTTCCTCGAAGTGTTTTGTTTTATTTCCAATCTCCACCACCTCAAATATCTCTATTATGTGCTTATATATGAACTAAAGTATCCAAAATATAAGATAGGTTTTTATATTATAGTTTCAACCTACACTTATACACACTTCATCTAATGGGTAATGTGGTTATTATTCATGTGTATGACAGACTAACCCCTCACAAAACGATTTTGTTTGTTTTTTTCCTTTACCAGCTTTAATGGGTCGGGATTATAATGGAAATACTATTTATATATCATATATGTAATAATTAATTTTACATTATTATTATTTAATTCTTTTATAACACATATTATTAGACTTTCCATCTTCTGTAAATACGATATCCTTGTTTGTAGATGTGTGGACTACGACATCCTCAAAGCGATAGATTCATTCACACATTACAATGAAGGTATTAAAATTGGTTTTGGTTTATATATATGGTATATATATAAAAATATCAATAATTTTACTATATTATATACATATATACATATTTTTTTAATTTATTTATTTCTATATGACAATAAAACTAAAACAACGATCATGCCTACATATGTGACACAGTCTCCATGAACAACATTTTCCATTTTATGTAGCTATATTATATAGATAATTATAATAATAATATAAAAAATACAAATTATATTTATATTATTTTTTGAATTAAATAAATCCTGAAATATGGGTATGTACAAAAGACATAACAAATTAAAACACATACAAAAATAAATCATATTTTACCTGAAGCCTAACCTTAGGATGTAATAGATATCAAGAGGGTCATAATGTCATAAGAAAATAAAATATGGTAGTGGATATTGGAATATTTTTTTTGAGTATTTTTAATAAACTTACATTTTTTATTGAGGAATCTTGTATGAGTTTGATGTGTGTCAAGGAAAAATTTAATGGAATTTCATCTACCTTTTTATTTTCTTGAGATTCATATCTTATTAACCACTAATTTATTTTGTGTGGTGTGTATAATTACCATGGATGCCATTATGGTTATTATAGCTAAATTTATTTATATATATATCGGTTTTATGATCCTCATTTCATGAGGTTTATGTTTTATAGATACCAAACCGGTAAAGTAATTTTGTATCCATTGGCCTTTTTTGAGAAACATGCCATGTTATGCACCTATATTCTTCTATGAGGTATATTTACTACTTTTTATTTTTTATTCCTTGAATATTCATATTTTTATGATAGTTTAATATTCATTTAATGTTATTATTTATATCATCTTATAATTCAGAGTTACCAAATTTGTAATGATTTATGGCTATAGTCTCACTCTTTAGGGATATTATTTATCATTACGCTCCCATTGAGAAAATAATATTATCCATATATCAACAAATATCATGTTTTTTCTTACTTAATAGTTATACTTATTGTTTTAAATTAATGGTACAACATTTTAACTCTTTGGTACATAGGATAATCAATAAATTTTTTATGAAAGAATGACTCTACCGTTCTATTTAGCAAGAAATATGCATTTCATCAGAACCATTTTTTCTAAAATAGATTTTTAAAAAATATTTTACTATTCTCTTATGATATTTAGAAAAAATTATTACCCATGTTTTATGCTTTTCAATAATGTTTTTTTAAATGTAAAATTCTTGTCTTTTTCTGGTTGGGGAACTTTTATAATAATTTTAAAGTATAAATAGAATGGTTGGCATGTACATATTTACTATCCATCTTGATTGACATTCCCATAAACCATAAATTAATAGATTATAAATTATGTTTTCTAAAAAAATAAAAATTTTCTTAAATATTATTGAAATTCATTTTTTATATTGGTTTAAAATGAAAATTTTATTAAAATTATTTTCATTTTGAAATTTTTTTCAAATGTCTTTCAAAACATCCTTTATAAATTTTTAAAATGGTATTTAATAAGATATTATTTTAATGAATTAAAAGTATGTTTTATAACATTTTATATTAGTTTCAATGAAAATGGTTTCAATGTTAGGTTAAGATTATTTTAAAATGATTTCTCAGAAAAAGGATTTCAAACTATATTGAATCATTATTTCATGGTTTTCTTCGTATTTCATATGAAACTAGTTTCAAAAGAATTAAGTATTAAAGATCATTTTTCATATATGAGTGGTTATTTTCCTCATACTTTTTCTAAAATTTTATTTTAAAATTATTTTACTTCGATGATGACATCCATTTATGTTAAACATTTTCTTCATGGAAATTATTCAATGGTACCAATCATATTATCCCTTTAATGGTTTATTATTTGACAGAATTATTCTTATGACACACTTTTCTCATCCAAAAGTTATATAATTTTGAATCCCACTTATATTCATGAGTTATGATTCGATGAAATGATTAGGAAACATATATATTTTCCAAATGTTATAATGTGATGAAATTTTTATTATATATTTTTCAACTGATGGGTTAGGATTTGATGTTTCTAAAACCCATTACTTTTTTACTAGTGATGATATGATGATTGTTTTGTTATATTTTTGTGTATGTATGTATAATTTTATTTTGTGATGGGTGGGCCATATACCACCATCCAATGAAATGGGAAACAATAATTTTTTATGACCTGAATAGGGTACATGGGGGCATCTCAATCATGAAAAAATAAGACATCGTAAGCCCAAAATAATATGGTAAATGGTAGGGTATCCCAATCATTAAATAAGAGGGTAAATGGTAGGTAATATGAATCCTAAAATAATATGGTATATGGGAGGGAATGCCATGCCAAAAAGTTGGGGGTTCAAGAGAGGGATTTTGATTCCCAATTAAGGTACACATGTTATTATCTCATACCTTACATTATATGATGTTATTTGTATGTTTCCTTGATTTATGATTTTATACGTTTATGATTATTCAATGGGTTTCATGTATTATATCTTCATGTATCATACTCTTGTATCCCTTATGATTCATTACTTATGAATTGATAATAATTATTCATTCATTAATTTTTTATGATCTTTGATATATAGGGTATGATCACATAATATATAATCACCTTATCATATCCTTATGATATTTATTAATTTTATATTTATCTCTTTATTACCCTTTCACTGCATTTGAGCTCAACCCATGTTGTGTTTCATTATTTAGGTTGTGTATGTTTAAATTATTTATGATATTTCCAATAATGGTGATATTCGTGGAGAATCTATTTGGATATAATGTTGCTCACTCATATACTAATGTTTATGTTTTCTTGTTTCCAATGACACTAAACTAATACGTTTTTTGGTAATATTTTTGTATAATGTTTAATGTATTATGAAAAAGTGATGTAATGTTCTTGTATGATAACACTGGGTTGTTAATGTTAGTATCATAGTGATGGTATAGTAAACCATTATAAAATGTGATGAGAAAACATTATTGGGATCCCAAGGTATATTTATTAGGTTACATCTACGATTGTATCTATGGATAAGTATAATATGAGTTAACATTTACGAAAATTTCCATGAACTTTAGTAATGGATAGATTTCATATTTTCCTATAAATAAATAAATTTTTGAACAAAATTAGTTGATGTGGTTATATCATAGATTTACTAAAGAGTAAAAACAATAACAATGTCTGTTGGTCCAAAAATGACATAACCTAGTATATGACCAGTAGAGAAACTATGAACCATGTTTGACACTATCGAGGGATATGAATTTATAATTACAAAACTCATTATGATCCATACTAACATATTTATGTAGAATATTACTATAAATAAAATAACATAAAATATGATGTCATTGATTAAAAAAGTATGATCCATGATTTAAACACCATTCATGTTATTTTTCATAAAAATATGGTATTCCATTACGATAAATGTTTCTCACACTTTTCTTTATAATTTTCAGTCTATAGAAGCGTCTAGAATAAAATTGGTCTACCATGAATGTTTTAGATGTGTATTGTATGGGAATTATAAAAATATATTTAATTATTTGAAATATCATTAAGATAATAAAGAAGGTAACATATTTTTTTATATTTTTTTTGATAATGATATCGAGAACAACAAGATAATAGTATGGTATGTTCCAAAAGTATTTTTTGAATGAAATTTAAGACAAATGATTATAATAATGTTTAGTAATATTAATAAATTATCAATACATCATATTATAGGAAAAAGGTATTATGTGATATGAAAATATGGCCTAAGTAATGGTTTAAGAATAATGTTGAATGAATGATGTATTTATGTATTGTAATTCAATGATTATGATTTAGGAATCATGAAATATATAAGAGTAGTTAGTATATGTTTTTCATAAAGGAATGAAAAGATATGTTGAATGGTGACAACGAAATATGAATGTTATTTAATGGAAAATTATTTGTTTGATTAATGGATGGTAATCCTTAATGTTTTAAATATTTTTGTAAAAAAATTAGAATGGAAAAAGTGAAAATTATATTTTGATAAATATATATTGGTTATAAATAAGTAATTTGGATTGTAATTTTTTCCATGTAACAACATAAGGATTTTTTAAAATATGTGTTTTATGTTATTGTGGATGACTTTGACAACTTTTTAGGGTTCAAGGATTATATTCATAATAAATCCTACATCTTTCAAAAGGGATGTATATTAATTTATGATATTACCATGTATCAAGAGAATATATGATGAGGGTAATCAGGGAATATGAAAACAATGATATAATTTATGATAGAATGTGACTAATATTCTATAAACATTGAGTTTATTCTCACTATGTTTTTGTCTGATAATCATTCTGTATGGGAAACTTTTTTTCTTTTTTGTTTTTCTCCACCCACCATTGTATTTCCACTAATATTGATATTCAAGACCTTTTACTTCTATATCCACACTCTGCCATCAACTTTCCCATTAAAATTCATCAAAGGATTATATTTCCAGTCTTGTTGGATGAGAACCCACAATCAAGTATCTCATTAGTGATTCTATTCATATCTTAATGATTCATTTCTATAATATTTTATTTACCTATTTTACTCTTCATCATCCAAGAGATACAAGACTGAGTAGAGGGATAAGATGTCCACTCCAAATTTCATCTTTGATTTTAGTGGAATACTAATAATATTACTATTTTAATGGAATGTAAATATTTATCAACATTATTTTTCTTTACTGTCATATATCCATTTTTCTATGATACCCATAGTCACATTTTCCCTTTTACCTTTTTTAGAGTTGATAATATTTTTCCCATATAAGAAATGATGATAGAAATTAGAATTTAATTTTTGTTGTCTATGATTCATCATATAGATATAACCTCCATTATTTATTGATCATTTCATCCCCATGTATATAGATCTTTGCCTAATCAAAGTGGGCCAGGTATTTTCCAAGTACCCCAAATATTGAAATTTCATTCGATGAAATATCTTATATCCTTCATTGCTCCATATATCCCCTTGCATCATATAATTTTTCTATTGTAATTGGGTAACCATAGATGATTGAAATGTACTTCCATATATATAATTTTCCCTCAATGGATCATTAATTATTTAAATATCCAGTGTTTTTTACATTACACAAGTAGTCACATGCCTCTAGAACCATTTTTTATGATTTAGCATTGTTGATGATATTGATGTCTATTCCCCACAACTGAATCTATTTTTACATAAAAATTTGGGAATTTCATCATATATAATGTTTCTGGAGACGTTTTTAAACATATTTGGATCTTTCATTTATTTTTCCATCAATGAACCTCTTAAATTAATGTTTAGTATTTGGATCAATTAATTTCATTTCTTCTAAAAACAATTATTCATAATAGAATATTCTTATAAATATTATATGTTATTTTTATTACTCATTTAAATAAGAAATATGTTTATATATAAACATATATTGTTCATCAATATATTTCAAAAAATGCATAAATATTTCTGAATCCACCTGGCTGGCTGGCTGATTATCTAAATCCTTTGAAAAATAGAAATTGTACACTTAAATATGATATATATAATCATATTATTATGTTAATGGAATTTATACCATGGGGTTGTGATGGGACATAGTAAAAAAATAATAATATTAAAACATTTAATAAAAAATATGGATAACCATAGTCATTTGCAAATTATTTAGTGTTGGTGGGTTCATTACTAATCTATATCACATAATAATATTATATTACTTTAAAAAATTAAAAACAACTAGAAATAGTTCATTTATTTGGGTTATATGAATATAAATTGAATCAATATACTATATAAGAAAAGATAATTTTTGGTGGGGAAATTATCAATGTAAAGACCCGTAAATTTCAAGGAAATTATTTTCTTAATTTTATTTGGAATTTTACAAGAGCGCAGTTTCTGACAGCACCTGATTCCGAGGCCCGGTGCGCCCGGAATCATTTTCCAATGTTAGGCTCGGGTACGTTCAGTGAACGGATGAGTGGGGTTTTCGAACTTTTGAACCGGTGCCCGGAATCGAATTCTGAGGGCACCGATGAAATCGCAGCGCCGGTATTCGCTTAGAAACGCCTCTTCCGGAGTTGCTTTTGCTCGGGTGTGTTGTTTAATTTTCGGGCTTAAAGTTAAGAAATAAAATAATTTTACGACAACTTTATTTTATTTCACTTAGGTCACTTGGAAGCCACTTGAAGCCACTTAATAGCGGATTAAACTGAGTTAAAACGGATAGGATGCTATCCAGAAATATCCTACCCTCTGGGTAGGTTATTTGTGAGGTGGGGCCCACACGAGCCCCTCCGTTTCTTTCCGCTAAGTAACGCACTCGAAAAAACCGTCATTATGAAAGTCAACTAATGCGTTTTCTTAAATTTTTAACAGACCATTTAATTGGGTGGTTTATTTCATGAATTAAATGGGAGGTTTCTTTCGTTGAATTAATTAAACGAATTGATGGGTCGTTACATACCCTTTTTCGTTTGTTGGTGTAATAATAAAATAAGACCAACAAGTCTTTTGGAGGATTACTGGTTGAGAGATTTTGTCAGAGGTTCTTGAGACTTCATCCTCCCTCGCGATGAACACGAAGAACGCGATGAACGCCGAACCCGTGGAAGTCGACGATGCGACGCCGTGTTCCGCGACACCGACATTCCCTTCCTGCAAAGTTCTTCTACGACGTCTCTTCCTCCGCAACGAATCTTCGATCAACTGCTTGAGGTAAGAGACTCGGATTTTCTTTTTAATCTCCCTTGGGGTTTTTACCGAAACACGGATTTAATTGTTTTTAATTAAATTTGTTGTTTCTTGGTCCGTTGAGTTCTCTGACTCAACGCCGTGTTCCACGACGACGCGACGCCTTCCGCGACGATCAATTTCTGCGAAGAACGCTCACACGCGACGACTTCGAGGTAGGGAATTATTTTGGAATTACATCTTTTTATATTCCCGTAAATGTTTCATTAAGAAGTTAAAGAACCAGATTCGTGAACAATTTTAATTTATTAAAATTGTAGTTTTCTGTGTGGAATAAAGGTTCTCCCATTGTTTATATCTAATGCGGAGGGTGCGGGCCAAACGAACACGGCCCGATAACCCTCCGCCGTTCATCGTGGTTGTGCGGATTTGACGGGTGATGACAGAACATGCTGCAACGGAAGATTGATGATTCCGCAGTGAAGAAAGGATCCCCGGGAGGAACAACGGCGTAGAAGGGAAGGAAAACAGACCACCAGAGCGACTCCAGCGGCGGCGCCCGGTGCGCCACCGGACGAGACCGCCGCGGCACCGACCGCGGCGGCGGGGCCCGCAGACCCGTTGCCGCGCGGGTCCGGTGCGCGCGGGACGCGGCTGAAGCCACGTCCGGTCACCAGGGAGACACCCCGCGGGTGTCGTGGGGGTGTCACGTGGGGGCGGCAGCTCCCCCCCCCCCCCCCCCGCGTCACTTGGGATGCGGCTTCAGCCGCGTCTGGCTGTCTGGCCGACACCCCGCGGGTGCCGTGGGGGTGTCACGCGGGGCGGCGGCTCCCCCCGCGTCGGCCGCTCGGCCGAGCCGAGCCGGACCGGCCCTGGCCGAGCCAGACCGGTCCGACCGGGTCGGACCGGGTTGGACCAGGTTCGGCCGACCCAGGGGGGGTCGGGCCGTGTCGGCCCGGGCCCGGACCCCCCGTCTTCAGACCGTTTTCGGTCAAATGCCCGTAACTTGAGCTACGGGCCTCCAAACGACTCACTGTCAGTGGCAACACGATTCTTGTATCGAGACGGTCGTTTCGGTATATCGCACTCAAGGTTTCGGAATACTTTGAGTTCGGCAAGGTTGGTTCGTACACGAAACCAACCGGGCTCTCGGAGCGGAAACACTCATATCTTGAGCTACGGACGTCCGATTGATGTCCCGTCAGCTTTGCTGTTTTCCTCTATGTGAGACGGATCTTTTGGATCACTCCGTCTGAGGTTTGGACGCAGGTGGAGTACGGTCGGGTTGGTTTTTCCTTAAAAACCAACCGGGCCCCTGGAACGAAAAAGCCAATAACTCTCAGACCGGGCATCCGATTGACGCGCCGTCTACGACGTTGAGTTCCTGCTGACGATAGGAACTTTTGGATACATCAACTTCGGACTTTGTGACAGTTGATGTATCGGCATCTCGGCTCGTGGAGCAGACCCTCCCAAACAAGCTTGCTGTGTGCGGGAACCCTAGTGCTGGCTGTGATTGCTACTTCGACAGCGACGACTATGCAGAGATCCTCAGTGGACTACGATGACGACTGTGCATAGATCCTCAGTGGACTGCGACGACTACTGCACTCAGCGATCCTACGTGGATCAGTGCTACAGGTCCTGTGTGGGCCCGATCCTATGTGGGTCCGATCCTGTGTGGGTCAGCGCTCAGCGGTTCTGTGTGAGCCAGCGCCTACAGGTCCTGTGTGGGCCCGATCCTGTGTGGGTCTTTGCGGGGGTTAGTTACCTATCGATCCTTTGTGGGTTCGACGACTTAGATGGATCAGTGATCATCTTTATCGTCATCCGAAGAAGTATATCTGTGTTAGCTGAATCTTGTGTTACTCTCCTTTGTGGATTGGGTTGAGCTATCCTGTGTGGATTTACTGTTTACTCTCCTTTGTGGATTGTGTTGAGCTATCCTGTGTGGATTTACTGTTTACTCTCCTTTGTGGATTGTGTTGAGCTAGCCTGTATGGATTTACTGTTTACTCTCCCTTGTGGATTGTGTTGTGCTATCCTGTGTGGGTATACATTTTCTTTCTAGTGTGGACTGGGTTGTGCTTGGGCTCGAACGTTGGAGACGAACAGGAATTGATGACTTAGGTATATGTATGGGCATATACCTAATCCGCGTCAGATGTTACTTCGTGATTGTATCATTCGTTTGTGGATTATCCTTTGTGGATTTCGGGAGACCTTCGGGGGTCTCGGGGTCCCTACTGAGTAGCTTATACTCACCCCTGCATGGGCTATGCCCGCACTTCGTGGTGTTGGTTGCAGATGATGGACAACGCTGATCGTGGTGGAGGTGTGCAGAGCAGGACGGTACATGGAGGTGGACCACTGGGCGGGACGTACTCGGAGCGGTCAGGTGGAGCCAAGGAGCAGTGGAGGCTATCTTTACCCCCCCTTCAGGTGGGACTTCCAGAGGACGGCTCGACGCTACGACTTTTCTTTTCAGTTTCTGTTTTTCCCTTTCAGTTGTACTTTACAGTTGGGCTTGTATTTCAGGCCCCTTTTACTTTCAGCACAGCTTGTATAGTTTTTACTTAGTGTTTACTTTTCCGCTTGCTTACTCTGTGGTGCTTGTTTACTTTTCAAAGGCAATGCCTTCCTTTTTTTTTGGGATTTACGCCTTGGTGCTAGTCGCCATCCCCTGGCCTATGGAAGGTAGACTTGGGGTAGTCACGGCACGGGCCCCGAGGACGGGTCGTGACAAATTGGTATCAGAGGTGGTCGGTTCTACCGCAGACTCTGATCTTTCTTCTATATGAAGCAATAGTGTTTAGCGTATTGAGTGTGGCTATCAGTCTAGGGAGTCCAGTGTTGGTGCGACGGCCGATGTAGCCGTACACCAGGACCCTGACTTCTGATTTCCGACTTAATGCACGAAAACATTGATTGCATGTGTGTTTCAAGTTTGCTTCATGATTACTTGTGTCAGCTCACCAGGTATACTGTTCTGACCATGGCGCACTTGTTTCCTTTTCAGGATGGCCTGACGACGGTAGCCAGCTAGGGTTCCGAGAGTAGAGCGCGACGACAGACCGCTGAGGGATGAGGTCTCGGTGTAGGGCCCGTTGACAGCAGAGGCACCGACGGTACCTTTACCCACCGAGCCCCCGATGCTTCCAACACTGATCGCTGACGATGCATGATGCCTCAGAGCTCTGAATGAGTTCCAGTGCCAGCGACCACCCAGGTTCCGTGGGGAGACGGACCCCCAGGCAGCGGAGGACTGGCTGGAGGCGGTCGTCCGAGTTTTCAGGCTAGTGAGGACACCAGCAGACCTCATGGCGATCCTCGCGGCGAGCCTACTGCACGCAGCAGTGGGATGATGGTGGATCTTGATGCTCCAGGTACACGATGAGGCCTCCCTCTTCAGGATGGACTTCGAGAGCCTCTTCCGCTCATAGTTCATCCCGGACACCCTCCGTGCGGTGTGCATTCAAGAGCTTCTTCAGCTGCGGAATGGCAGCTTGACGGTCGCCCAATACGCGGTGAGGTTCACCGATCTTTCTCGCTACTCGACCGACATGGTACGGGACCCCTTCTTCCGGGCCCGGACCTTCGAGTAGGGTTTAAGACACGAGATCAGGGCATCACTGATCTCCCTCAGCATCCCGACCCAGGCAGGAGTGCTGGAGCGAGCCCTTCTGATCGAGAGTTTTATGGCTGAGTCCACAGCGAGACCTACCGCAGGGCGGCAGGTAGCAGAGTCTTCGGCAGTAGGTAGACGATGGATGACTCAGGGTTCCAGGCTGACCAGGCCGTCCGGCAGAAGACCTCGGGACACTGGCTCAGCAGTGTGGGGCACACAGCGCGGGGCCAGTATTCCGAGAGGCAGGCAGTGCTAAGCGTGCGGTGGGTAGGGCCACATGGCTCGTGACTGCCCGACCCGTCGTGTCGAGGATCAGCAGACGGTAGAGGGGCCACCCAGGCAGGGTAGAGGGTCAACCGTGGAGGTCCGCAGGAAGGAGGCGGACGAGGCAGAGGAGCTTGTCGAGCAGCAGGTGGTGGGTGACGCTTTGAGGCTCTGCCACCACCACCACCAGGAGGTCCGCCCCGACCACAGGGAGTTGGCGGGCAGAGACAGGCAGAGCTCCACGCAGCAGAGGCCTACGACCACGGCATGCCAGAGATGATTCGAGGTATGATCTGTGTCTATTCCACCCTTTCTGCAGTTCTTATAGACACAGGAGTGAGTCACTCTTTCATAGCCACTTCCCTTGTTCGGAGCTCGGAGATTCCGACAGAGCCGTTGACTTGATCCTTACGACTAGAGACTCATACGAGAGCAGACTCGATGATTACGCACTGGTGACGACAGTGTGAGATGACTCTAGGAGGCGAGAGCTTCGGCTGGGATCTTCTTGTAGCGGCGTCGAGGCCTTACGACGTCATCATGGGCATGGATTGGTTATCTACGGCCCATGCACAGATTGACTGCATTAGCCGCAAGGTGCGATGTGTGCGCTCCGACGGGAGAAGTTTCACCTTCACCGGTGAGAAGGGAGCCGTCGCAGCACATGAGGGAATCTCTCAGAGGAGAGGGCAACCCATCACTCATCAGTTGGCTAGCCTCATCCTTGGAGCAGTTGACGTGCGGAGTCCTAGTTTTCCTGTAGTGGTGGATCAGTATGCGGACGTCTTCCCCGACGACATTCCAGGGCTACCTCCTCGCAGAGAGGTAGACTTTTATATTGATCTGTACCCTAGGACAGCCCTGATATCCACTCCAGCAAATCGGATGGCCCCCGCTGAGCTTCGAGAGCTATGGGTACAGTTGGAGGACTTGCAGGGCAAGGGGTTCATCTGACCCAGTGTTTCACCATGGGCTTCGCCGATTTTGTTCGCAAAGAAGGCAGACAAGAGCTTGCGACTGTGTGTCGATTATCGTTGCCTGAACCAGGTGACAGTGAAGAACAAGTATCGGCTACCGAGGATTGATGACCTCTTCGATCAGCTCAAGGGAGCACGGTGGTTCTCGATGATAGACCTCAGGTCATGCTATCATCAGCTCAGAGTTCGAGACGATGATGTGCAGAAGATGGCCTTCAGTTTTCGGTATGGACACTATGAGTTCTTGGTTATGCCCTTCCGCGTATCCAATGCTCCAGAAGTGTTCATGAGCCTCATGAACAGGATCTTCCAGCCGTACCTCGATCGATTTGTCGTGGTCTTCATCGACGGCATTTTGGTGTACTCGACCACGGAGGAGGAGCACGCTTACCACTTGCGGGTTGTACTAGACACACTCCGAGAGAACCAGCTTTATGGTACGCTCTCGATGTGCCAGTTATGGTTATGTGAGGTCCACTTCTTGGGGCACGTCATTTCTGAAGCGGGAGTTGCAGTGGATCCCATGAAGATCGAGGCAGTGCTAGCTTGGGAGCCACCCAGGAGCGTGACGGAGGAGCGGAGTTTCTTGGGCCTAGACGGATACTATCGGAGATTTATGCTAGATTTCCCTAGAGTTGCGGCGCCACTCTCAGCATTGACGAAGAAGGGGAAACCCTTTGTGTGGTTGGACAGATGTCAGCAGAGCTTCCAAGAGCTGAGGCAGAGATTGACCAGTGCACCTATCTTGAGGTTTCCTGAGGAGGGATTTGGATACGTAGTCTACTGCGATGCATCAGGGACCGGACTTGGGTGTGTCCTGATGCAGGAGAAGGCTGTGATTGCCTATGGATCACGTTAGTTGAGGCCTCATGAGCATAACTACGCTACCCATGACCTGGAGTTAGCAGCAGTGGTCTTTGCTCTGAAGACATGGTGGCACTATCTGATGGGCGAGCGCTTTACAGTCTTTTCTGACCACCAGAGTCTCAGGTACATCTTCTCTCAGAATGACCTGAACTTGAGATAGCGGTGATGGAATGAGTTCCTCCAGGACTATGACTTTGAGATAGTCTATACTCCTAGGAAGGGGAACGTAGTAGCTGATGCCCTCACCAGGAGGACGAGCATTAAGCTACTTGAGGAGGCGACAGAGTAGCTAGCCGCCTTGCAGATATCCTTCGTGGATAGGGACAGAGCAGCCTTCCTTCAGTCTCTCACAGTATCTCCTCCACTTATGCAGTGGGCCAGAGAGGCACAACGTGGGGACGCTGACTGGGAGACACGGCGTGCACAGATATCCTCAGGACATGCACCTGATGGTTTCTCCCTTGGAGCAGAGCACGACGTCCTATTCAGAGGAAGTACCTTGGTACCAATCGCTTTACGAGAGGAGGTGCTGAGAGAGTTTCACACTTCTCCTTTGGCGGTACATCCTGGAGTGGAGAAGATGTACCAGGACCTCAGACGACTGCACTGGTGGCCGGGCATGAAGAAGGCTGTGGCAGAGTTCGTTTCACGGTGCCTCACCTGCCAGCAGGTGAAGGAAGAGTATCAGGTACCACCAGGCTTGGTACAACCCTTGGAGGTCCCGGAGTGGAAGTGGGATGGGATATCTATGGAATTCGTGACTGGAATTCCACGCACTTCCAGAGGTCACGATTCCATTTGGGTGATTGTTGAACGACTCACCAAGTCAGCACACTTCTTACCCATCCGAGAGCAGGGATCAATGGAGATCTTGGGGCGTGTCTACGTTCAGGAGATTGTACAGCTTCACGGTGTGCCATCGACTATCGTCTCAGATCGGGATGCTCGCTTTACTTCCCGGCTTTGGAAGGGGTTGCAGGAGGCGTTCGGGATGCGGCTACGTCTAAGCACCGCCTTTCACCCTCAGACGGATGGTCAAACGGAGAGGACAATTCAGACTCTCGAGGACATGCTCCGCTCATGTGTCCTCAACTTTGGTCGCAGCTGGGAGGACCACCTACCCTTGGTGGAGTTCACGTACAAAAACAACTACCACTCCACCATCGGGATGGCACCATACGAGGCGTTGTACGACAGGCATTACAGATCTCCTTTGTGCTGGACAGACCCTGGGGAGTCAGCACTTGTGGGACCAGAGATGGTCCGGGCCACGACAGAGAAGGTCTAGGTCATCCAGTAGTAGATGAGAACAGCTCAGAGCCGGAAAAAGTCATATGCTGACAGGAGGCGGAGGCCACTAGAGTTCGAGGATGGCGACCACTTCTTCTTGAGGGTCTCACCTCGACGTGGTTTACGGAGATTTGGTCGAGGTGGCAAGTTGTCTCCATGCTTCATCGGGCCTTTCCAGGTCCTCAGCAGGATTCGCGAGGTGGATTATCGCCTGGCTCTACCACCTCAGTTGCACCGGGTGCACGACGTCTTCCACGTATCTCAGCTGAGTAGATACCTACACGACCCGACTCTCATCATTGACTATGGGGAGCTAGACGTGGACGATGGGGCGACTTTTTCGGAGGTCTCAGTGGAGATATAGGATCGAAAGGAGCGGGTCCTACATGGGAGATTGATTCCTCTTGTGCGCATCAGATGGCAGCACGAGAACCTCCAGGAGAGCACATGGGAGCGGGAGGCTCAGATGCGTGCTCAGTACCCACATTTGTACTCCCTAGTTTATGATGTATCTTTACGGGGACGTAAAGTCCTGATGTGGGAGTAATTTATAGACCCGTAAATTTCAAGGAAATTTTTTTCTTAATTTTATTTGGAATTTTACAAGAGCACAGTTTCTGACGGCACCTGATTCTGAGGCCCGGTGTTCCCGGAATCATTCTTTGAAGTTTGGCTCAGGTACGTTCAGTGAACGGATGAGTGGGTTTTTCTAACTTTTGAACCGGTGCCCGGAATTGAATTCTGAGGGCACCGATGAAATCACAGCACCGATATTCACTTATAAATTCCTCTTCCAGAGTTGCGTTTGCTCAGGTGTGGTTTTTAATTTTTGGGCATAAAGTTAAGAAATAAAATAATTTTATGACAACTTTATTTTATTTTATTTAAGTCACTTGGAAGCCACTTGAAGCCACTTAATAGCGGCATAAACTGAGTTAAAACGGATTGGATGCTATCCAGAAATATCCTACCCTCTGAGTAGGATATTTGTGAGGTGGGGCCCGCACGAGCCCCGCCGTTTCATTCCACTAAGTAATGAACACGCGAAAACCGTCATTATGAAAGTCAACTGACGTGTTTTATTAAATTCTTAACAGACCATTTAATTGGGCTGTTTATTTCGTGAATTAAATGGGCGATTTCTTTCATTGAATTAATTCAACGAATTGATGGGTCGTTACTTACCCTTTTTTGTTTGTTGGAGTAATAATAAAATAAGACCAACAAGTCTTTTGGAGGATTACTCGTTGAGAGATTTTGTCAGAGGTTCTTGAGCCTTCATCCTCCCTCGCGAAGAACACGGAGAACGCGAAGAACGCGAAGAACGCCGAACCCGTGGAAGTCGACGACGCGACGCCGTGTTCCGCGACGCCGACGTTCCCTTCCTGCAACGTTCTTCTACGACGTCTCTTCCTCCGCAATGAATCATCGATCAGCTGCTTGAGGTAAGAGTCTCGGATTTTCTTTTTAATCTCCCTTGTGGTTTTTACCGAAACACAGATTTAATTGTTTTTAATTAAATCTGTTGTTTCTTGGTCTGTTGAGTTTTCCAACTCAACGCCGTGTTCCGCGACGACGCGACGCCTTTCGTGATGATTAATTTCCGCGAAGAACGCTCACGCGCGACGACTTCGAGGTAGGGAATTATTTTGGAATTACCCCTTTTTATATTCCCGTAAATGTTTCTTTAAGAAGTTAAAAAACCAGATTCGTGAACAATTTTAATTTATTAAAATTCTTGTTTCCTGTGTGGAATAAAGGTTCTCCCATTGTTTATATCTAACGCAGAGGGTGCGGTCTAAACGAACACGGCCCGACAACACTCCGCCGTTCTTCGTGGTTGTGCGGATTTGACGTGTGACGACGGAACGTGCTGAAACGGATGTTTGATGATTCTGAAGTGAAGAACGGATCCCGGGAGGAACAACAGAGCCGACGGGAAGGAAAACGGACCACCGAAGCAACTCCGGCCGCGGCGACGGCGCCCGTGGACCAGCGGACGTGCGGATCCGGCGCGCGCGGGACGCGGCTGAAGCCGCGTCCGGTCGCCAGGGAGACACCCCGCGGGTGTCGCGGGGGTGTCACGTGGGGGCGGTGGCTCCCCCCCCGCATCACTCGGGACGCGGCTTCAGCCGCGTCCTGCTGTCTGGCCGACACCCTGCGGGTGCCGCGGGGGTGTCACGCGGGGCGCCCCCCCCCCCCCCCCCCCCCCCCGCGTCGGCCGCACGGCCGCCCGGCCGAGCCGAGCCGGACCGGCCCTGGCCGAGCCATACCGGGCCGACCGGGTCGGACCAGGTCGGAAAGGGTTCGGCCAACCCAGGGGGGGGGTCGGGCCGGGTCGGCCCGGGCCCGGGCCCGGACCCCCCGTCTTCGGACCGTTTTCGGTCAAATGCCCGTAACTTGAGCTACGGGCCTCCAAATGACTCGCCGTCAGCGGAAACACGATCCTTGGATCGAGACAGTCGTTTCGGTATATTGCACTCAAGGTTTCGGAATACATTGAGTTCGACCGGGTTGGTTCGTACACGAAACCAACCGGGTCCTCGGAGCGGAAACACTCATATCTTGAGCTAGGGACGTCTGATTGACATCCTGTCATCTTTGTTGTTTTCCTCTAAGTGAGACGGATCTTTTGGCTCACTCCGTCCGAGGTTTGGACGTAGGTGGAGTACGGTCGGGTTGGGTTTTCCTTAAAAACCAACCGGGCCCCTGGAACGAAAAAGCCAATAACTCTCAGACCGGGCGCCCGATTGACGCGCCCTCTGCGACGTTGAGTTCTTGTTGACGATACAGAACTTTTGGATACATCAAATTCGGACTTTGTTACAGTTGGTGTATCAGCCACTCGGCTCGTGGAGCGGACCCTCCCGAACGAGCTTGCTGTGTGCGGGAACCCTAGTGCTGGCTGCGATAGCTACTTCGACAGCGACGACTATGCAGAGATCCTCAGTGGACTACGACGACGACTGTGCAGAGATCCTCAGTGGACTGCGACAACTACTGCACTCAGCGATCCTACATGGATCAGTGCTATAGGTCCTGTGTGGGCCCGATCCTATGTGGGTCCGATCCTGTGTGGGTCAGCGCTCAGCGGTTCTGTGTGAGCCGGCGCCTACAGGTCCTGTGTGGGCCCGATCCTGTGTGGGTCTTTGCGGGGGTTAGTTACCTATAGATCCTTTGTGGGTCTGACGACTTAGATGGATCAGTGATCATCTTTATCGTCATCTGAAGAAGTATACCTGTGTGATCTGAATCTTGTGTTACTCTCCTTTTTGGATTGTGTTGAGCTATCCTGTGTGGATTTACTGTTTACTATCCTTTGTGGATTGTGTTGAGCTATCCTGTGTGGATTTACTGTTTACTCTCCTTTGTGGATTGTGTTGAGCTAGCCTGTATGGATTTTCCGTTTACTCTCCTTTGTGGATTGTGTTGTGCTATCCTGTGTGGGTATACGTTTGCTTTCCTGTGTGGAATGGGTTGTGCTTGGGCTCGGACGTTGGAGCCGAACGGGAATTGATGACTTAGGTATATGTATGGGCATATACCTAATCTGTGTCAGATGTTACTTCATGATTGTATCTTTCCTTTGTGGATTATCCTTTGTGGATTTCAGGAGACCTTCGGGGGTCTCGGGGTCCCTACTGAGTAGCTTATACTCACCCCTGCACGGGCTATGCCCGCACTTCGTGGTGTTGGTTGCAGACGACAGACAGCGCTGATCGTGGTGGAGGCGTGAAGAGCAGAACAGTACCTGGAGGTGGACCACTAGGTAGGACGTACTCAGAGCGGTCAAGTGGACCCGAGGAGCAGTGGAGGCTATCTGTACCCACCCTTCCGGTGGGACTTCCAGAGGACGGCTCGACGCTGCGGCTTTTCTTTTCAGTTGCTGTTTTTCCCTTTCAGTTGCACTTTACCGTTGGGCTTTTATTTCCAGCCCCTTTTACTTTCAGCACAGCTTGTACAGTTTTACTTAGTGTTTACTTTTCCGCTTGCTTACTCTGTGGTGCTTGTTTACTTTTCAAAGGCAATGCCTTCCCTTTTTTTTGGGATTTACGCCTTGGTGCTAGTCGCCAGCCCCTGGCCTATGGAAGGCGGGCTTGGGGTAGTCACGGCACGGGCCCCAAGGACGGGTCATGACAATAAATCTAATATTTTTTTAATAATTAAATTGATAATATGTTATTGATTCCCTAATCCAATTGATTTTTCACTCAATGACATTCATGAATCACTAACATATACTAATAATGTGAGTTGTTATATTATTTTGTAAATATATTGGTAAAACATTAGTATTTTTCTTCCAAGTTTGCATTTGATGAAAATACAACAACTATAAACAATTAATCAAAATATTACATATTCCATCATAAATTGTTCACAACCCCACTCATGTAATTTCATTTCATAGGAAGAGAATACAAACCTGGGAGGAAGAATCAATAGAGAATGAAATAAAATAGTATGTATAATTAGGTAAGGTTAAAGATCACCACACCAATCCTATATAACCCCCAGTATGATATCATAATTAAATAGAAAATTAATAATTCTGAATTATAGAACAATAAACGAAGAACATCCCACCAGAATTGACATCAGTTTGTACTATATATCCTGAAAGTATAAGAGATGATATACATAATTATGAAACACATATAGATAAAATTTAAATAACTAGAGAGAGGATAGTATCACATACATTAAAAAAATTATATTTTAATTAAATTTAAAATGAAAAAAATAATCTTACAGGTGATAGATGCGGACTCATTATACAAGGAGATGGGGGAAAATATTTTTTAGTAGAATATCCACCAACATCTCCATTTATCCTATCATAAGTGAGGATAAGTTAAATATTAATTTATTATATGGATTCTAATTTTTTCATGTGATGGTTGAAATAAATTCCCCTTATAGAATATTATTCCCATGGTCATATTCATACATGTTTTAAAAAAGACACCATGTTATCTAATATTTCTTTTTATTATTCAGAGAATAAAAAAATTGTGGTATCTTAGTCTGGCCCTGAGATAAATCCATTTAGTAGTACTCATTCAATTTTAGGAATGATTTTTCAAATGGGGCCAGTTAGATGCCTTTAGATTTGGATTTCAATGGTTTATTTTTTTAATATAGAGAAATTATTGGATTCTCGGATCAGATATCGTTTTAAAATTTTATTCATACCTATTTTCAAATATGTTCTTATAAAATAATCACTATGGATCCCATTAAAATTATATTAAATTAACTATATTTTTGTTTTATAATGGGATAGTTTTGGTGGATTTGGATGTTATTGGGTTCCTAAAATTCTTTTATTCATTATTTTAGTATATTCATTCTCCCTCGAATTTGAAATTGGTTCATAATGAAAGATGTATTTTGGATAAGTTTTCATGTTATGGACGGGGTATTAAATTCGACCAACCTAGGTGGGGTATTATATATAAATTAGACTATTGGTATTCACTAAAAGAATTTTACCATGGGTAGTGTGAATTTTTTTTCATAACATCATCCATTTCATAAGGATAGTTTGTGGAATCATTTTTTTCAAAATAAATGAGAATGGGAAAAAAATTATTCAGTATAATTTTGGAATTTTGCAGGGTTGCCATGAATGTTTATACATCGAAAATGTGCTTGAGGGGTCCAAGAAACCATTTATGTAATGGGGGCCTTTATATTTTTTTCTAGTGTGACTAATGGATTTAGTTCATCAAGATTCATAGAGCAGTTGAATTCCTCTTCTCTAGAAATGGATTTTCCTTAACGGTTGAGTTTTGTAAACTCACCAGTATGGTTATATTATTATGTAGTTTGAGTTGGTTATATGGTGGTAATTTTATTCATTTAAATGTGATGATAAATGACGAAGAACTGTAATGTTTTTCATTATATGAGGAAGTTTATCTTACAGTCATCGTTCTCATAATTAGTAGTTTCTGTTCTAGTGACTGAGTCAGTTGGAGAAGATTTATCTCCATTATATTCAATAGTAACACAACATGCAGTGGTACCATTGGTTCAGAATATGGATTCTATGGATCATTATTTTCTAGATAGAATTTAATTGAGCAATAAGTTCTTATTTGATGGATATCTTATCACTAGAAAGTGCCTATGATTATTTTCTATGGTATCATGATGGAGGTGACCTTAAGAAATTATGTTTCATGGTCGGTTGGAAATGATATGTATTCTTATTAACTGGTTTTTATTTATCGTTGGTTATAGATGATAATGCAGTCACATAGGATGTCACCAAACTACAATGGTACATAATGTTCCAGCCTCTAAATAATTTGTTAGCATGGTCCCATATGTTTTCATCATGCAGATAGATAAAAATAAATAGATATGTTCACTTAATTTTTTAAACATTGAAACATCAAAATTTCTCATTCTCGTGTTTTTAACACTTTATAATTACAAATAATATAGTGGGGTATTTTTTATCAACCAATAATTAAACAAGACCAAATGAAAATCAATTTCCCTAAAAAATATCTGAAAAACATGAAACAATTTAAATTCAACTAAAAAAGTTTTTTTAAATATCATTTTAAATAACATTAATATAGTTCATTAGAGAAATTAGTAATTTAAAAATAAAAATTATTTTTTAAAAGTAAATTTAATTTTTTGGTATCTTATATCAAAAAATTAATGAACGAAGTAATACTCCAAAAGAAATCACTTTATCCATGTAAGGTCCACGATATTTGTATATAATTTCAATTTCATAGTATTAAAATAATTTTCTATTCAATTTTCTTCAATATGAAATATGGATTATTAATTAACTAGATAAATATAAAGATAAATATAAAAGTTGATTTTACCCAATTGTGAATTATGCCGAAAATTCAAAAACTCCATAAAAAGCAACAATTATACACCATTTTTGGATTAAATTATGTTAATTTCCCTTGAATAGTAAATAAAAATATACAAATTTAAAATGACATTACTACCCACAAACTGAAATATCACACTCTTGGGAAATTATATTATTTAATATATTTATTTAAAAAATAATCCTCTATTGATCTAAATTTACAATTAATAATTGAAGTATGATAGAGTTTCAACTAACACTCAATTTATCATTCTATTTTTCAGATTAAAATCATTGCCTCAGTACAATCTAATCAAAGGTCCTTATCTAGGATTAGAACTAATTTTATATATGTGGAATGAATTTTTTAATAATAAAAACAAGGTTTTTAACTCTACCTAGTGATTCTGAAAACAATGTTTTGATTTTCCATATTTAATTTTTTTACATAAGTTGATAACATGTTCATCTATGATCAATAATCCCTTCACCACAGTGAATTGATTTTTTGAAAATTTGGACCATATTATATTTTTTAATATAAATTATTTTCCTACCGTATGTGTAAGAAAACAATAAAAAATAACATTTTGTAATATCTATAGATGTATTAAAATTTAAAAACCATTGACTAATTTATTAGAGAATCTATGTGAGACCCCAATTTACTATTTTACTTTATGTTAAAAGGGTGTTTATTAATTTTTTTATTTGGATCCCTAATGTTTTCTTTTTATTAGATATCATGTTACCTCAAATTATGTTTTAATCCCAGTGAAATTATTTAAAAATTACTATTCAAAAAAGCATAATTTCTCACAATCCAATTACATTTCCTAAAACCAAAACTTTTTAAAACATGTGACCAATTTAACATTGAAATCATCTAAGGTTCACAAATCCATAACCATTGAATTCTTCAAAATGTATTTTATTTTTAAACCATTTAAGACATCATTGAAATTCACTAATTTATTGGAAAAAATATTAACATAAACTATAAATGTTACTATTTAAAAAATTTAAAAACTGAATAATTTTTTTTATGTGTGTATTGTTGTTAATTTATTGATTATACGAAATTATTTAAATATAATTTAGATATTTCTATTATAAATTTTTATGCAATATCCCAAAAAATTATAAATTTTGTTCGTTTTAGTTCCCCTAATCATGCACATAAATTATACTGAATAGTCAACGTAATTTAATAGAAACAACTCTATGATTATTGAAAAATAAGATAAAGGTTAACTATACCCTAGTGGAACTTATACTTATATTGATCTAATAACCTAATTTTGTATTAAATTTTTGAAAACATCTTAATATAAATACTTTATTATATAATATTTTTATATTAAAATATGTGGAAATTTGAAAAATAAGAATAAGGGTGGAGATTTATTGCGTTAAACCCCCAAAGGGATGATATAGTTTATATTATACATAACTATATAGTCTATCATTAATCCAAAATCTATAGCGATATGGGGATTGAATGATTAAAACCACTATGTTTCTTCCTATATAATTCTGATGCTACTAATATCTAACTCTTATAATTCTACATTAATAGATTTATTAATTTACAAGCACTCCGAAACATAATACATGTAAAAAAATAGGGATGGAAGGATGATGTGTTGGGTCTTCATAGATCATTTCACAACAAATGTAGAATCTTTTTTGGTGGATTCTCTATAAGTATGGAAATAAAAGGATAAAAATGAGATAAAATAAATAATTAAAGTTGTATAATATCAATACTTGGTGAGTTTATATCAACATTATCCTACTTATAGGTAGAAACTAATTTTTCTATTTCTTTTTGAACATCCAATGGGTATCCCTCGTCTATTGTGATGCCCTCTAGATGATTTTCATGGTATTTTTATGGGGATATTCTTCTTATATATTGAGGGACTATGGTAATATAAATTAATCTCCCTAATTAACATATTAAATATAATGAGATTGTTCATTTTGTAAGAGATTAATGTAGAATGACTTAAATTCAAATTTATATTCCATAAATGAATAAATAAAATAAATAAAATGTTCAATATTAAAATTTGGATTGTCTTATATTCCAATTTAATTTTAAAATAACTAAATGAAGAATATTTATGTGGATTGTCTTAAAAAAAATTGTTTAGATATTTAGTATTGTTTCTCTTGGGGGGCCTTGGGAAATATCACAAAATAGTGTGGAACTTATAGTAGTCCTCTTGTAATTCCACCTCTAGTTTATACTATTTAAATGTGTTATTTGAATTTTAATGGTCTACTATATCTCCCTTTTGGGTGTTACATTAATTAAAATCCAATAATAATTTTTCAAATGTGTTAATCAGTTCATCGTTATTATTTTTCCTCTTCACTAATGAAAGAAGTTATTCCTCCCTACATGACACCTAGTGATGTTTAATTTATATCATTTTAAATTTTAAAAGTGTAATTTAATATAGAAAATTAAAAATAAAATTGAATATGGAAACTTACTACTATAAATTTGTTCCATATTAAACACATTGTGGTTGCAATTGGTGGAGGAACAAAATTTTTATTTTCCAAACAGATGAAATGTAAAATTGGGATGACCAAAATTATTTCCCATAGATCATGTATGGGTTGGTTTTTAAAATATTCAGATAATTTTCATTATTATTTTCTAATATAAAATTTTAAAAACATTGATAATGATTTTATTTCTTTGGTTTCTTATTGTTTGATTGAAAAATAAATGAATCATAATAACAAATTAAAATGTGAGTGTGGAAACGGTATTCCCATGAATATGTCATTAATTATATTAATTAGTTATGTCATCATATAATTAATAATTCATACAATATCATTCATTATCCAAAATATCTTACTCAAAATTGTGAGGTCATATGCCCATTCATATATCACATACACCCACATTATTTTACTAAAACCACAGTTTCTTTTATGAAAAAGCCATGATTATAGACAAGCAATAAAACTCCATCTAGTTTAATCATATATTTTTCACTCCCCAACTCCCCAAACACCATCTCATATTAATTGAATCAAGATGAATGCGGTTGAATCATTAGATAATAGAATAAAATAGTATGACAGATTTTGGAAATTGTAATATCACTACACCAATCTCCAGAAACCCCTACAACATCATCACAATTAAATAAATTCAAATGAAATTTGATTTAGGATTTTAGAGATAGTGATCCTCCCCAAATATTTTGGTCATGTTAGTAATCCAATTTGACAATTTTTAGATATCACTATAATAATTATTACATATATGAGGAATAAATCAAAAATATCTCTATAATAAAGTGACAACCCAAACCTGAAGGAAATAGAATATGAAATGAATTAAAATATAGAAAAAAATTATTATCAGTAAATTTTGAATAAATATACTCAGAGTTGTGTGGCTTGGTATTTATAAATCGATGGTGTAGTATCTTATTCATTATTCTTAGCTTCAGTTCAGTGTAGTGAGTATTAATTTAATGGGATGTATCCGAGGTGTCTCACTTGACAATTGAGATTACTTATGTTGAGATCATATTATTTTTTTGATTCATCTCATTATTGTTCTTGAAATTTCCCTATTTTAAAATATATTATGCATCATGGAGAATAGATAACAGTTAATGTTTCATCCATGCATGAGTATGGGAGAAATCATTTTAGCAATGGATGTTCTAGTTTGTTGATTCATTGAAAATGTCTAATGGATTGATGAGAATAAGACTGAATATCATAGAATAAAGAATTTAATATATTAATATTTTTGTATTATTAGATATGATATCATAATAATTTTCATTCTCTTATATTTAATAAATGGTCCTAAAAATAAAAATCAGATTTTTCAAAATTAAATATAATCCATTTCGGAAAACATTAATGTTGGAGTATTGAAACTTGGGTGATATGGTTCTGATTAGGCCCTAAATGTACATAAATATTTAATATCATATCTTAAAACACAAATAGAGAGAATATAAATTCATCTTGTTAATTTATATGAGGTTTAATCATTAACTCGGGTTTGCAAGAATGAACATGGCTATATTGGATGAAGTCTTCTATTAATATGGGAAAAATTGGAGTGTTTGGTTTTATTGGAAATTTTTTCAATAAAACATATGTAAAATATTTTATAGACCCACTACTCATTCATGGGGATGGATTTTGGCCTATCCATTTTCATAATATCTAGAAATAGAAAAAATTCGAAATAAACATTTTTTAGTTATAGTCTAAAATGTAATCATGGAGACATAAATCATTAAGATACAAAACATATCCTAATGGATCTCTTTCACTTACAAGGAACTACTGGGTATCAATAATTTATTTTATATAGGGATGAACAATTTTTTTATCAACCTTTATAGTGCATTGGTGCCGATTTTCTATATCCCATGTATATGCTTCTTCTCAAAGCATCAGAGATTGAACATCATGGTTTATGTATCATGATATAAGAACATCTTATGTAGTATTACTATTATTAAATTTGATTATATAAGATTAATCTTAGTACATGGTTATTATTCTGTATATTTTGCATTAAATGGTGGTGTCAGATCCTTAGTTATGAGAAATTTTGGGTCTGAAGACTGTATCCATAAGAAATAACTTATCTTTATTACATCAATATGAAAAAAATCATTATGGAAATAGTGGATCATAATAAGGATTTAGTTTAATGTATTTTTATAGTGATGGTGGGACTCATCTATAGTTTCTTCTTGGTTTGTGATGTAGTCACTGGAATATGTCCATTTTGATTTTGGTTTTAAGGTATTTTGGAAACAAAAGGGAAAATCTTTGTCCCATGTTTTTAAATTTAGTTGGTTTCATTTGATCATGATATCTATTGATATGTGAACTTCAGTGTACATAAAGTATAATCACAATGAAATAGTGGTTAATCATTCCTTGGCATAATTGTTTGGGTATTGTAACTTATATTTTTTATCAGGAGGATAGTTGAAAAAAATCACGATTACATTAATTTCAATGCTGGATAACAGCAAAAGATATCATTTAAAGAAATTTTTCTCCTAGAATAATTAAAATCAAAATAGAATATATGATTTTAAAAAATAAAATATTATATATTAAATAATGAGATTTAAAACTCCCAAATGAATTCCATGAGAATCATGAATTTATATTCATTTAATTAAATTTATATTTTTATAAAATAATTTTAAAAGACAATAATAAAAATAATCATTGAATATTAATAATATAAAGTTAAAATTATACGTTGAAAATAAATTTCACCTAATTTATTTTATATAAAATAAAATAAATATTTATGTAACTATTACTCAAAAATAAATTCCTTTAGTCATGTATGATTAAAAAACAATTTCAATTCCAATTTCAATTTCTATATAAACATGGAGATTGCTTATTTACTACATAATAATCAATCCAAAACTCATTATTTTGAGTCAATTAAAAAATAATTTCCAAATTTGTTATAATACCAAATTATATTAAAATAACACTATGTTCTATAGTATATTATAGACCCAACATTGAGTTTAAATGAACTACGATATAATATTACAATATTTTCACTTAAATAAGATCAACAAAACCATCCCATTATGTTAGCTGGTATGAATAATATAAATAATTCTATGAAATATATACTAGTGTCCCAATACATATGAATATGTTTATCGATTGTTAATAAATAGTCACTCAACTATTATAAGTATATTTTATTCTAGAAATATATATTTTCTAAAAATTATTTTAATTTTTCATTATGTGAAAATGTGATTATTAATGTTTGTATCTTTTAGAAATGTAATTTTTTATATAAAAACAATATTTTAAATCATAATAATATTATTAATATAGGTTTAACGATTTTTATTTTTCTATTAATATTTATTATTTACTGAATAGTGAAAAATAAATATTTTGTAAGAAAAACACTTAATTTAATAAATAAAATAACTTATAAGTCCCATTATTATTTTAATAAATATTAAATGTGAAATATGTATTATTTAATTTTGTTTTATTCAATTTTTTACATTTAAATCATGATCATTTTCTATATTTTAATATATGTTTATTCGTTGGGCTTTAAAAAGCAGTTTTTATGAAAACTATTTGAAATGACATAATTTTTATCTATTGTAACTTATTAAAGTAACCCATATCGAATAATGTTTTAAATTAAATATTATTATATATATATATTTAAATTCATTTAATTATCATTACTTTTGATATAGTTACTACAATAGAAACTTATGTTTAAAAATTTAAATGTATATGAAAACTTATTTTTTCAAAGCCTCCATGGCTATAATGTTATATTAAATTATGAAAATTATGTAATTAAACTTTTCGAAAATGAATATTATATGTGGAATCAAAATAATTAATAATAAATAATATTATCAACTATAATTTTTTCCATGATGAATAGTAAAAAATGTAAGAATATTTTACCATGGTTAATATAAAAAAATTGTTTATCAAGAAGGGGAGGTATTAAACTAAATAGGTAACTGAAATAATAATTTAAAATAAATTATTTTATATGATAGAGTTTGGTCTCAGACAAATAGTTCCTTCAAACATTTATTTTTCAATTTTAAAATCTCATGGCTTGAAAGTGACTTCCCATTACTAGATAATTTTGGGTCATTAAAAAATGTCACCACTCCACCCATATAAAAGCAAACCCCTCTCCACTACTATTCATACTTCAAAAACATATTTTATAAGACATGAAATACCAAAATCTCTTGCTTGGTTTCATCCCAACATCCTTTAGTCCTTGATTTAATCATAAATTCATCCTTAAAATGCTTTTGGTGCAATCATAAAGATGTTGTTTGAAGAATAGGGAGCATTCTTAATAGATTTTTTTAATTTCTTCTTCAATATCCTTAAAATATTGTTAAATGATGATGATATAATATCCCCAATAACTCATATATGTTGAGATGTTTTTATATTATGTTAATGACCTACAACTATCTTTCCTCTCTAAAATAAGAAAATGGACAATTGATCATGTCTATTACAGACTAACACCTAACTAATTGATATAATTTATTTTATATCCTTTATTATCACAAATGGATATAATTTTTTATTTAATGTTTATATGTGATATTTATTATATCATTATAATTTTGTAATTATAATATATTATATACCATCTCACTGTATATTTGTTAGATAATATGATAACATTGCTCATGTGTAAGAGAGACTACTGCCTGTAGCAGTACAACAGTGGACTATTGTAGCGGCAGAACTATTGCAATGGCAAGAACTATAGGGGGCTGCATGACACTGTACTGGTAGCAGAGTAATGTAGGAGCACGAGTACTGTAGCATTACTATTCACAGAATGGGCTATGGGCCAAAACAAATGGGCCTATAGGCCATGTGATGGGCTAAATCCCTACGAGGCCTTCGGGATATATAATAGGTCTCCCTCTACCAAGTTAAAGATGTGTTTTCTTTGCATTAATAATAAATGAGTCTTCGGCCCCAATGATTAAAAAAAATGAAAAAAATATAACATCCATAGTGTCTACGATACACAATCTCCTCATGATGTAACATGAATCATTTTTTATTATCGCATCACATGGATTATATATGGATTTATATTTAATGATATAATATTATATGTATGATAAAATGATAATATAGTAATGATAAAATCAAACATACCTTTATTCCATCATGATATTTGAAAATTGGAAAAATTAATTATTCATACGTATGACCTACCATATCAATGATTGTTACGTACGTCATTTATAATAACAAAATTCGGGATTTCTATAAAAATAATTATTTTTGTTATAAAAATTAATTATTTAATTCTTATCATTATTTATATTTTTAATAAATATTATAGTTCTCTTTATTCAGCATTGAAAATTAATTTTGGACATATGAGCAGAACAACATTAATATATTTCACATAAACCCCGGAATGGCCTGAAGGCCTTATTTTTTTAATAATGTATAATACCCCTTATAAGGGTTGAAGGGGAACCCATAAATAACTTATAGACCCAAGGTACAAGTCCCTACTGACCCACAATACATGACCTGAAGGTCCAAAGACATACCATGCCCATTACATGTCCCATAGGCCCAACACAGTAGAACTGCCCCTCCCTATAATCTACGTCATTAATCACCTAGTTCCCCCCAAGCATTACTGATCGAATAGCATTGCCTTCTACAAATCTGCATGGTGCCTGGTCTCGATGGCGGCTGCCATAACATCTCAATCATCCAATCCGATTAGTTCTGCTTCTTGTGGATGCTACTCTTGTTGCTCTGATTATATTCTGGGCCTTCTCTGTGTGAACTGGGCAACTCCATAGTCTCTATAGCCCAAAGGCCCTGTAGACTGAAGTCCTTTGATGACCCTAAGTCACTTGAAAACCTTAGTGTTTTTTAAAAGATTACAATTTTAATGATCTTTTATTATTTTATGTTTTATTTATAAAAATATATTTATTTTAATTTGATACAATAAATAAATTCATGGATTAATCCCCCATCAATTGTATGATAATTTAATGACTTCATCTCAAAACATCCTTCATTGAGAAACATTTTATTTTTTAGATCATAAATTAATTTATATGGTGTGTATATTGAAACATTATATATTATTCAACTAATAATTAATAAATCATGGTATTTGAAATGACAATTCATTTAAATCATTCATGGTTATTTGGACTCGAAACGCCCCAAATGTATAATGATTTAAGTTTAAATTTACATTGAAGTGGATTAATATATGGATATCCAAATAAAAACATTCTATTCTACAGTCACAATTTATTCAATTTTCAGGTAATAGAAAAATGTTCCACTCTTTAGAACTCATAGTGATTGATATTTTAATGAAATTTCAAGGTCATTTCTCTTTCAGTTGAAAATAATTTTTCTTTTATATCTATTTTTTATAAAATTATTTTAGAAATAAAATATTTACATATAAAATACATATGTAACCATGTTCTGAAAGGAATCTTTACACTTTTCTCCAAACAAGATATGTTGTCATCTTCATCTAAAAAGAAAAAATGAATGTTTTATTTTAAATTATACGATGACAATGGATTTCCCAATTATGTAACAATTATTTTACACATGGCTTCCATTATAATATTATGTTTTTTCATACTGTAATAACTATATTTTTATTATTTATAATTATTTTTAAATGGATTTTAAATGATTTTATTGTAATTATATCTCAAAATGTTTTCTTTAATGGTTCATAGGATCTCCCTAAGCCACCCATCCCTTCAGTTTATGAATTTTAACAATATAAATAAATTGAATTTTATATATAATGTTATATTATTATTCTAAATTATATATATGTTTCTAAAAAATATTCTTTTCATATTATATATTCCTATAATTTTGTAATACAGTCCTAATGCTCGTTTCTCAGATTCTATCATTATCAAATTTCAATTGATTATGATACGAGGATATATTATGAATGTCATTTTCTTTCAAGGGTTTTTTTGTAATATATGTTGATATATTTAATTTTTGGAGCCCATAAATCAGAAAAATGTTATAATGGGTGGGCCATGATTACTCTCTAATTCATTGGATAATGTTTTAGTTTCATGAAGAATTATGTGTGGGATTTGTTTAGTAATCATAATTATTAATGTGACCTTGTCCAACATGTGATATTTTTTGGTAGTTATCCTTGACTCATATTTACTTCATGTTATATGCTGCTACAAAATTTATTATATTTCCATGATCATATGATAAATTTTCATTAGGATATACACTCATGTAATATACTCATTTACCTTTTATTTTTTAATAGCATGATATTCTTTTGACTAACATGTTATGTTTCCTCATCTTTTTGTTCCCTCACAAGAATTTTGACTACTTTCCTTTTGTTTATATATTCAATAGTTTATCCAATGCAGTTTATCCTATAAAATTTATAATGGTGCTAACTATGGATAATTAAATAAATATGTTTTATTTTAGTCTCACTTTGATATATTATTTAACTAATTTTCCAAAGATAGTATGACTATTTGATCACCAGTATGAAATTACTGTATGTTTACGTTAAAAATTATATAATATTATTTGAAAATGGAATAATTTACAATAGTTTCTATCAGAGGAAATACATAGTTATCCATTGGAAATGGCGATGGGAAAATGTTTTTGAGAACTCTGAGACAAGTCTAAAAACATAGTTATAGAAAAAATCCTATAATCCTGGTGAGGTATAGAGTGGGTTGTTTCCAATAAATTGCATCCTTTTCTATCTGATACAAGGGGACGTTGTTCTATCATTTATGCATCTGGTGGTAATAACCATTACAAAATCATGTAGCACTGGATTTGAGCTTGACATGGTACATGAAAATGGTATTTACAATGCACATATTTCGACACTCCCGATGGATATTTTTTTGAAATTCACAAAATATTTTTGAACAATTATGTAGTACATAAAGAAAATTCATGCTATATAACCTATTATAAAACATTATCACATACAACCTATATTAGAAAAAATAAAATCATAATTAAAGATATAATTATCATTTATTTTTTATACTATAATGATTTATAAGATTCTATTTTTTATATTAATGAACTCTCCTCTTGTTCCTTTCATTCATTTTAGTTAATGGTGGTAAATATAAGAATGTATGAGAACAACTAGTTTTATAAGAAATGTAATGATTTCCCAAGTGATATGACTAATCTAATGAGATTTACTTTAGGAAAAATTATTATATTTCCAATTTATTGATCTCAAATTGAAAATAACAACTAGACATGGTTGAATTAACATACACATTAATGAAGAGAATGATGTAGAATCATTGAATTTCAAGTGTTATAAATGATAAAATTAATGACTTGATTTCGAACATGTCCAAAATTTATAAATGGATGCCAGATATAATTCCTTAAATTAAATGGGAGTTTCATTATGTGTTGTAATTGTGTCCATAAAACAACAATTTTCTAAATAAAAATCCATAGTTATGCTTAAATGAATTGTTAAATAATGTTTATCCTCAGAAACCAGTAACATTTCCATTTCATAGATGTGGGTAACATAAACATTGTCCATGTATAATTACTAAGGATCCATGTTTTTAAAATCAATTAATTGGAATAATTAAATTTTTAGGTGTTTATGCTTAATAATCAAAATGTTGTTTTATTTTTTTAATGGTATTATAGATATAAAAATCATGAATCTAGTAGGTATTGTTTAGTTGTAGTTTTAATTTTTATATTTTCTAGATCATGTTTAATGGAACCAATGACATAGGAAACTGATTTAATTAGTAGACACATGATTTAGTAAATTATAATATTTTATATTTTTTTGATATCAATGTAATAATAATCAATTAATAATATATAAATTTGTTTAAAAGAATTTATTATTTAAGAATTTAGTGCTAAAAATTTAATTTTATAAATAATTTCATTCTGAGGATTTTTATTATATTTCTGATAATTTTATAGGTATTTTATTAATATAGTTTATGAAAACGGACAACCACATTTTGGGAAACAACTCATCATATCAAGAAAAGTTGCAGGTTTTGATCCCAAAACTGAAGAGTGATAAATGGGATTTTCCTACAATTGGTAGACGTAATAAACTGGTTAGTATAATTTTTTTTATTAAATTAGTTTAATACAAAAATATTTTTTTACGCATAATCATATATTAGGATAAAATATTTTTTTTGTTGCTGGATTTATAGGCGATTAATAATATTTTGCAAAATGATTCATTGGTTTGAAGTGTATGAAACCCTCAGGTCTAAAATGTAATTTATGGTGAATGATAATTTGGGAAGAACATAATTAGAATTTTGTATATTGAGATTATATATTATATATGTTTATTTAGTTATGGAATCGTATATATTGAAATTCTAATTTACATACTTATATTAATGTGTATTCATTTTGGGAAATATCTAACATTGTTCTAAATATTTCATGTTTGGGATAATTGGAATGATCATAAGAATATCATAATATAATTTTATGGAATTATATGATATATTAAATTTTAATTTTAGTATATCATGCCTAATTTTTTTTCATGAATACTCATCATTTGGAAAAATATATAAGATTGTGGTGAAAAATGATTAATGTTTAAAATTGTCCCAATTTGAAATTATAGTTCCTTATTTATTTATTTTAGATGGAAAATGGAAGCCTGATCTATTGGGAAATAATATGCGATTTTCATTATATATCTCATTTCTACTTTCTAAATCTAATTTTTATTAACCCATTATTACACTGTAGATTTTCCACAAAGAAATTTTCGAATATTAAAACAAGATTAACAATCAAAATTTAACATAGTGAGGTTCAATATATTTAAAGGGGTATAATCTAACAATAGAAAATTTAAAAATTATACTATGATTGATAGTGTTTTCAACATGAAACATTGTTTTTAAATTAAAAAAGATATACAATTAAAATTATATTATTTAAATGTGACTGATATGACATAACAATTAAACTAGGGGTATGAGTTGTATTAAAATATGTCTTAATAATATGATAATATTATAATCAATATAATTTTTTCTTAAATTTTTAAATAAATATCGATTAAACTTTATTGATGATTTTATATTCTATAAAAAAATTTCTTTCATTGATAAATGATTTCTATATTTTTTTACAAAAACATTATAATTAATTTTTTCAATTTATAGAAATTTTATTTCAAAAAATAAAAAATATTTTATAAATCATAGTATTGAAAAAAAATTACTTTTAAATTTGGATATTTATCTAATTTTTTTTTTGTTAATATTGAAAAATATTATTTTTATGTATCATTTATTTTTAAATAATTTTTATAATTTAAAATTATGATAATTACCTTTATATTATTTCAAATTAACTTAATTATTTTTTATTTTCATTTTATCCGATAAATTAAATTTAAATATCTTTATACTATATTATAATATAAGTATATTTTTATGCTTAATGCACTATTTTAATAAAATTGTTTTAAAAGGGAATAATGAATCTTCATTTTCAATAATTGAAATTACCTATGATATTAATTGATTTAAATGAAATTTAAATATAATATATCTATAAATATTAATTTTAAATCGTCTAATTATGATAACTTTTCATATTTTACTTGTAAGATATTGATGTCTTTTATAATTGTATTATTTTGAAAACCATTTTTTGGGCACATATGTTGGTTTAATATTTCATTAAATTATGAAATATATTTAATTTAAATGTGATGTAATTTATTAAAAAAATTATTATAATAATTCATATTATATAACAATTTCCAATTTTTTTTTCAAAATGAGAAATAAAAATAGTAAAAAATGTTAACATGGTAAATGTAAAAATCAGTTAATCGGGGGGGTGGTTAAACTAAAGAGGTAAATTGAATAAAAATATTAATTTTTTTATTTTGTATTTTAGTGTTCCTTTATGTCTTTATTTACCCTCCAATATTTTATATTTCATTTTTTGATGTACATTTTGTGAGAGTGACTTCTTTTTATTGATTAATTTTTTGTATTAACAGGAATGACACTCGTCCATTATAAAATTTAACCTTATATTCAATTTATTCAAAAAATCCTAAAACCCATTGTATTGGCCAATAAATGTCCATATACATTACAATATCCCCCCCAATATCTATATAGCCTTCATATTCATCATCTATCCAACATAGGAATGATTTTGTTTCAAACCTAATGAAGTTGTCTAATGAATAGATAACATTCATAACTATGTATTTCATTATATATATATATATTCTTTAACCACCTTTTTATATCACTAAACCATTATGATACTATTACTAATGTATCTTATTATAATATTATTTTTTATGTTAATGTCCTGACCTAAAAACCTCCCCTTTAACACCAACGGGGAAAAAAACCATTTGATCATTTGTTTGATGAACAATCTCTATGTAAACTGATGAAATTCATTTTCTATCACCACTTATCGTGACATGATATAATGATATATTTAATCTTTATATATGTAATTTGTCATATAATTATAATTCACGAAATATAAAATCACATGTAGCTTCTTACTTTATATTCTGTATGGAATACGCTAATCTATCTTGTAGGTGTGGAAGAATACCGCCTCGCGATGCAATTTGATCACTTTTTAATTATTCTTGAAATGGATGGTAATAAGAATTAATATTTTTTAATATTTTATATAAGTTACTTAAAAATTATTATATAAATATGGTATATTATATTTATATTTTCCTTTCTGTCCTTTGTGAAAATGATAACACCATTCAAATGTAGGGAACAATATCACCATGAGATGCGAGGTGTTTTTTATTAATCTATCAAATAGATGAAATAAATAAGTTTATTTATATATGTAATATTAAAATTACTATATAATTATCATCTTATAATGGTTAAATTATACTTAATTTATTTCCATAGTGATTGTTAAAAATTTAAATGTTATCCATGGGTACATACAACATATCATCATCATGGTTGTAACCTATATCATTTTTCCCAACTATATTTCATCGTTTAATTTAAAAGTAAAATTTGGACATAAAAATTTTAATTTAATCATTATTATTACTCGATAGTTGATAAATGGGTATTATTTGGACCATTTTTAACATGACAAGGTGTATTTGTACATTTGAGTCGAACATCGTCAAAATGTATGTCATAATCCTAAATTTATAAATAATTTAATATAAAATGAGAATACAAATATTAAATGAATAATATAATTAATGAAAATGAAAAAACAATAATTAATTATCTTACATTTTTTATTTAAGATAATGAACGCATGGTGTGATTGAGGCTTGAGGTAAGGGTGTTCTTAACTCAATCTCAATTCATTAGTTCAAACATATAGTTCATAGACTATGTTACACTATGATTATGTAAATAATATCCTTTTATTATTATATGTTTTTTTCAACTTTCTTATATGGATTTAGATTTTATACAAATAATTGATTCCTTGACTTATCCCCAAATCAATGGTATGATCCTTGCAAGGGTGACATCTCAAAACTTCCATATTTAGGGAACATTTTCATTTATGAAGATATGTTTTATAGTGTATACACATCCCATTAAAAATTATTTCACAAATCTATAAAAAATCATGGAATTTTAATTATCCATCAATTTATATCATTTATGGAGGTTATGATTCAAAAGATACCAGAGCCATAATATTTTTTTCTTCAGTATAATTTTAAACATGATTTTTACTCATGAATTTTCATTAAAGTTAATTATGAAATAATTGTAAAATGAAATAAAAATAATTTTCTTATCATTTTATTATTCAAGAAATTTTCATTTAAAAGTTCCATTTATACTTATTTGGTATTTAATGTGATCCATAAAATGTTTTTATGAAAAGTTTACATTATTTCAAAATATTTTGAAAATCCTTTTTCAATAAGATCATTATTTAATTATTTTTTTTCAAAATAACTAATTTTAATTATCCCAAAAATTTATCAAATAAATATTTAGAATTTTTGTAATTATTATTTATCAAATTTTTAAAAATGTCAATTTTGATAATATTTATAAAAGAAAAAACAATATTTGGTTTTAACGTATACGGCGTCATCCACATTACTACAACTCCAATCATTTTTTGATAATTGGAATACCATATAAAAATTTGTTTTTTATAAGAAGAAAATTAATATTCCTTTTAGATAATAGTATTTTCAAAATGGTTTAAAATAGATTAAATATTTTTTTATGTATAATTTTTTTATGGATGTATGGGATCTATATACAACCCTTTTATTTTGGGTAATAAACATTCCTTCTATAACTCTATTTATCTCCATTAATATTATTATATGATACTAAATTATTTATATATTACTTTTACATATATGGGTAGACTATTTTTCATTCTGTTTATGGGTTAATGCATTCCTTATAACCAATTTGCAAATGAATTCATTATGTAATTTCCTTTGACTATGATATTACAAATAATTATAGAACCCATTTTCACCACATTAATAATTATTATATTATTCATTATTATTCATTTACAATAGAGTACCTAAAAATAATTAACAATTTTTTATTGATGATATTTGATAGTGCACTACTGTATTAGGTAATACTTCAGTCTCATGAGGATTCATGTATGAGATTAAGGACCAAACCTAATTCATTTGGTGACTTTTAATCCTTATTATATTATCTACAAAGTTGGTATAGAATCATGTTTATGTAAAATAATATATTTCCATGGGATTTATTTTTTTGAAGGGTTCTAATAATATCATGTTCTTATGGTAATTCCCTATGGTTATATATTTTTGGGTCTTCACTTTTTTGAATTCATGAAAATAATTTAACTCAGGTGTTATATTAATCATAACGTTATTCTCTTAATTTGAATTTTTTATGCCAATTTATTATGTTCTCTGAATGTTGTCCTAGAATGATTCAAAAGATCAATGGAAAATAATAGCTAAATATGGGGAATAAAATAAAGAGGCATTATTTTATTCTTACTTTTACTTATTATATACCTATACTCCAGAAGACAGTATGTATTTTGGGTCCTCAAATTTTCAATTAATTGATTTTTATGTTAAAAATTTTGTAATATTTTTTGTAACAGGTTTTGGCCTATATAGTTACAAGTATCATGAAATCAATAATTTTATACAGGGTTTGGATTAAACTAAGTCAGTTTTTAATTAATAATAGAATTTTTTTAAAAAAATATCATCAACAAAATCTATAATTATTTTAATTCTTCCTTATTTTTTTTGGTAAAGATCATTGGGATCACCTTCAATTGAAATATAATATGGGCAGCTACACCTTTAATTTTATTTTTTCCTTTATTTCAGGTTCTTTATTCTCAATTATAATCATCATATAATCTTCAATATTCGAATAGAATTATATTACAACTTACTCTCGATAGTTACATCTAAAATTTCATTGAATATGAGGTTTCATATTTATATGGGTTGTTTCACTATAGTTTCAGTAATACATCATATTCACTTTTTATCATCTTTTTCTCTTAAAAAATCTCGTTAAAATGTGCCCAAATTTCCCAAATTGAATGAATTAAAAAGATACACTTCCTTAAAATAAAACATTTCTTATTTTTAATCTTCTCACCAAAATTGATATAATACAATCATATTCACATTCATCATTTTCATATTCATTGAGTATGACTATAAGAACTTATGAATATTTATCATTTAAATATATTTTATATTATATAACGTGTTTTATGCACAATACCCAATGTAAACAAGCCTCAATATATTGGATGATGATTTTTAATAAATTTATGATAATACCAACATGATATTTATGAATTATGAAATATTACCAATAGAAAATTACAAATTAATTTTACATAACATCAAAAGCTATTATTTTCAATAATAAAAATTTTCATTATTTTAAATATTTTTTATAAAATTAATATAAAATTTTACACAATTTCAATTTTTTACAGCAAATTTATTTCCTAATTCCTCACTTAAAAATTTACATTGTATAAAATAATGGGGTTTTATCAAAAAAATAAGATTTTTAGTCGAAAAAATATAGCTTATTTGTGAAAATCATATGTTCAAACATTATTATTATATAAGAATATCTGATATGATTAATAACCCATTTAATAAGTAAATATTTTTTAAGGAATAAAATTATTTATTTTAAAAAATTATTCTTCATTTATAATCTTTTTAAAACAATTTTAGAATTAAATTGAAATATTAATTTAATAAAATCTATTTTTTCTACAATCTCTTTATTAAGTATTTTAATTATGATACTTTTATATTTAATACATTTAAATCTTCATAACATTTAATATTTTTATAATAAGACAATTTATCTAATAATAATTAATATTTCTTGTAATCTTATCTTATATATATTTCTAACCAAAATAATATACTTTCCCAAAAAACATATTTTTACTTGTTAAGTCAATTTATTTTAAATGTAATATTTCAAAACTATAAAATTTATTTTCCAAAATTATTAGAAAATTAAAAATTTTCTAAATTTTTGAATATTAATTTGTTTTCATTAATCTTTAATTCAAATTTTAAAAATAATTACCAATATAAATCTAAATAGGTAAATATAAAAGAAGTTAACAGAAAAAAAGTAAAAATATGAAGTATTCAATATTAGTGTATGGGTATAATACCATTCCACACAAAATTCCCCCTTAAATTTATCTATTTTAATGCCTTTAACATTTAATATATCCATTACTTTGTTGAAAATGTAATGATATCTTCAAAGATATTGTACACCATCAATTATAAAAATGAGGAAACCTCTACAACATAATTACATACCTATTAATTGAATTTATTATTCATAAAGCCAAATTTATCCCCATAAAAATCTCTACCACTTCTAAATGATTATATTCACCCTTATATTTCTCCATACCTTCATTTCCATGTCTTTTTACATGATAAAAATATATCCTCTAATGGGATTATTACATTCAAATAAAACTTTATTTTACAGCACAAATTACTTAATAATAAGTAACCACGTTGATATAATGAAATAAGTATTCTTATTAAAAATAAATTTCATTTTTTACTTGGAAATCAATTATTCTATCATTTTGTTTCACTAAGAGATGAAAACAATCATCAATCGCTCATGTGTGTGCCATACTACCTCCATGAAGCGATGTTGTTTATTTTTCCTTACCTAATATAAAAATGGAATTGTAAATAAATTTAATTAATTGTTTTGATTTATATATAACATATTTTAGTTTTAAATGTTAATTTATCGTATACCATCATTTCATCAATATATTTAGAAATGATATTTTTAATCATGCGTATGTGAAGATTTCTACTTTGATGAATTATGTGTTTTATTTTTCAACGTCATTAATAATTTTGGTTTTTTTAATTAATTTAAGGATCATATATAGAATAATTTAAAATTTTATTATTCTTTATATTAAAAATTATCATAATCTTTTTTACAATTTCTTACTCATTAAATAACTATAACATGGAACCATTTGACTAGATTTAACCACCCGTGTGTACTATCTTATAATGATAATATCATAATTGATTATGGGATGTTATTTTATGGTAACATCTTCTTGTATTTTTAATATTTTTAAATGATTCCAAAAAAATATGTTACAATTTTAAATATTTTCTATTATATCACATTAGGATCCTTAAATGTGTCGAAAACTAATTCATCATGAATTTCATTTTCAAATATTGTGTTAATTTAATTCATTGAATTAATATAATATTTATATAATAATTTATAAAACATTATAGTACTATATTTGATGATATATTTGTTAATAACATGAAGGAACTTCGAGATAATTGATTGAGTATTCATCATGTTTTATGAAAAAACCATCAATCATTAAAATACATGATAATGAAAAAATATAAAATATGTTAATATATTTATAATTCATCATTGTAAAATAATAATAAAATTATAGTATGATTATATTAAGGCTATGATATAATTAATTAAGAATTTTATATTAATTATATATTTAGTTCGGTCACTTTCATTTAAGAGAAAAAATTTGGTATGTGTTTCTTCATCTCACATTACTTCCTTTGAGACATTTTATATATTAAAACCTAATTTAATTTCTAAGGAGAATATAATAACTATTTCATATATAATATTATGAATATTATTTTTTATTATCACATTTTATATTGTTTTACATTACCACTCTTTTAGGTTTTTTTAATAAAATGATACTCTATTACTAAGGGGGTTTCATGACTCAAATATATCCCTTATGCCAAAATCATACTTATTTGACTATATTATTTCATTATTGACCTATTTTACCTTATTATGATTATATGTTTTATAAAAAACTTATTTTGGGCATATCATGTTTACCTCTTCATTTATCTTCTTTGAGAGTTTTATTATCTTCTAAAACACAATATTTTAATAGTAATTCCATTTTCATTTGATGGTTTTTTATTCCTTGATTTTTTACATATTAGCAACTTTATCCTTCATATTTGAAAACAATTATATCATATCTTATGTGATATTAATATTTCATTTCTCAAAACATGAATGGAATTTTTTTGTTACACATCTTCCAACATGGGTTGTTGAAAATATATTTAAATTTTTTCAAAAGGTTATCTATAATTTAAAAATATGTGTTGTCATCCACCACAAATTATTTTTGGATAAACATTATAAATTTACAAATCACTATTATAGAAGCATATCTATATAAATAAAAATTTAGAAATTATTTTCACATCACAATTTCATAAAATGTAATTTAAAAAAAATAATAGCTTCTTATATTAATCAGAAGATAAAATATTTTATAACAATTTTTGAATCTAGTAAATTAATCCATGTTTTATCCAAATAAATAGGTCTCTATATATTTTCTTAATTAAAAAAATTATTAATGTTCTTATAAATTAATATACTATAAGATTTAGTTTTGGTTATCTACCATTTATATGATTGTGGTAATTTGAGTGATATATTTTTGAAATGTTTTGAAATCCAATTATATATATATATTTGTTATTTATTATGTTATTAATGAAACAAAATTTATTTAACATGGTTTTACATTATTTTTGATGATTTAATTTAATGTGGAATTCATATATCTGGATAGGGATGGATTGGATCCTATATCACCCTATAGTACATTAATTTATGTTTTTGTCTTATGAGATGAAATGGATACATGAGAGGATTTATCCCAATCCAATTGGTAAAAATACGGATTTATCTAAGTATAATGTGTACACAATTGGAGTTATCCAAATACAATGGTTATATATGGGGATTTATCCAAAGAAAACTTGTAAAAAATAGAATTTATCTCATATCCAGGGTTTGAAAAGATGATTAATCCCATAAAAATGGTACAATGAAGGATTTATCATAACAAGAATGGTGTATGAGAGAATTTATCCAATTCCAGAGTGTAAAAATGCATATTTATTTAAAAAAATAGATCAATGGAGGATTTACCCAATGAAAAAAGGGTATATAATATGATTTATCCCAATCTCAATAAAGACCACAATTTATTATTCCAAGCCTAATATAGGATGAATGTCTTGTTTGTTAGTTATGAAATTTGTATTCTATACCTATGATTATGTCACACTGTTATCATGTTTCTATGATTATTATTTTAGGCTCAAGTATAATTTATCATGATTCCAAAAAATATTTCTATATCATATGTTTATTCATTTAATATTACATGTAAGACTATCATGATGTATAAAAAATGATTATTTTCCAGGTTATTTTTAATAATTAATTTCTCCCCTAATGATGTTCAATAAAATTAATAAGATGTTACTAGTGATGAATTAATGATATATTTTTACTTATAGAGTGTTATAAATTAACATTTATTAGTTTTTACTTTCCTATGTAATGTATATGAGCATGGCCTATGAGATGTATAGCGGTTGGTCTAGCATGGTTCAATTGTGTAGAAGAATACACAATTATAATGAAATATATTTCTTGTATAGCTCATCTGAAAATACAGTAAAAATTTTCATCCTCTAGTTATTATATTGTTTATGGGATGTATTATCTATATAATGAAATCAATTTATTATTTATTTTATAATATCTAGGGGTTCGAAATTTGTTATCAATGGAATTGGTAGTTATATTTTAGGAATTCATTATTTATTTTTAGAAATTAATTTCGATACCATTGTTTTAATTATTTGAGAACTTCAATTATTTCTTATGAAATGATTATATGTGTAGGATGATATGTGAAATTATTGGTAATGTAATGATTGATTGATATTAGCAGAATTTTTTTCTATGTTGGAATACTGATTACGATGTGGAACTCAAGATCCTTGAGGTAATCTCATGGAAACGTGTTGGATGAGAATTGAATCAATCTTTATGACAATGCATATGTAGTTGGCACATAACTAAACACTATGTTAGAAACTCACTTTGGGTTTACTTTTTTTATTCAAATTCTATTCAAAATTCAATGTGATATATTTATTATATTAAAAACAATGTGTAGAATATTATCAATCCGAATATAAACTATCCTAAAAATGAAAAGTGTGATATAAGACGAACTAAAATCAATTGTGTTTGGTTAAAGGAGTATATAATTCTGATGTCGAGATTTCATTGTTCCATTACGATGTAAATATTGATTACTATAAATTATGTGTTATTATTTTAGTATTATAAGGACCATGGAGAAATCAGGTTCATAAATGATTTGAAAAAAAAACAGTGATTTTACCAAATGGGAAAAAAATTAAATAAAAGATGGTGTTGAAATAATTTTCATTATCCTTGCCTAGCAGACATGATACATATATAACAACCTAAACCATGCAAAAATCCTTGACTCTTCATTGTCATGAATTATATATTTTTGTAGTATCATAGAAAATAATAATGATAAAGGAAAAAATATTGAAATCCTACATATTAAACATATGTGTATAATTACCCTAGGAAATACCTAAAAGAAATATGAACATGTTTCATGTGTGAATGGATTTTCCAACAATATCAATGTTTTCAATGTTGGTTGAATGAACCTACCATTTCAATAGAGGAAATGAATTCCCAATGCATCAGATACAAGGAGTATTGATATTATCCATGTATATGCCAAAATCCAATGGATTGTAATGCAAAGAAATCTTCTTATTCCAATATAACATGGAACAATAGAATTCCAATTAAATGATTACTAAATAGGAACTTAATAAATAATGAAAAAATTTATTGAAATTGATAATTGTGAAGGGGATCTATTCTATCCACCATAATTTATCTGGGATGTTTTATAAGATCATTAAATAATCAACGTAATGTTATTATCATCATATAAAACTAATATATTTATGATTTTTGTTTCATATGTGGATTATTTATGGAACATGATTCTATTAATTATCCATTTTTTTCATCCCATTAATTTTTTTTAAAAATGATTTGATATTTTCACATAAAATATCTATTAATTTATAGAATAGTGAAATCAAATTTCATATCACAAATCAGTATAATATAATTTATCACTACAAGAATTACTTGGAATTATCTAGTGAAAATATCGGTGAGGACTGATTAGCTCTAGTGGTTGGAATGAAAATTAATATTAGGATAAGCATCATAAGAAGGAATATATGAGTTTCATATAATGATCTAAATAAATACAGTTTATAACAAATTTGAAATTAACTCTGGATTTATATAAATTTTATGGAAACCCTTTTCTATCTTTGTTAGTAAGTGATACTCATAATTGAGAGGAGGAAACTTATTTATGGGGGAAAATGTAAGATCATAATATTTTATATTCCATAAATTATATTTAATTTTTTATAAAACATGTTCACACAAAACCTACTCAAAACCATCTATAAAAAATATGATGATCATTATTACTAAAATATTGATAAAAAATCTGTGATATTAATAAATTAAGTATTCATACCATTAGAGGATTGATTGTTAATAATATTTCATATTAAAAAGGTATATATTCAATAAAAATAAATTTTATTTATAAATTTTTATATATCTTAAAAACCGAATTTAATTTTTTTTATTTTAAATTGGTAAAATAAATCATATTTCAATATATGTCATAAATATTTATTTTGTATTAAATTTTTAATATTTATATAAAGGATTAATTTTCCGATGAAATTGTTTTTTTGAAAAAATTATAATTTTAATAATTTTATCATTTTGTATGTGTATACTAGAATATTTAAAAAATAGTTAATATGTATAATATTTGTTTAAGGAAATAATTTTTCAATTTTAAAATTTCATTGAACATATAAATTTCACATCGAACGTTTATAAAACTAAATTTAAATTTTAGTTTAATAAAAAAATATTTAATTCTTTTCATCTAGTTAAATATTTTTTGATTGAGAAATTAGGTTTTAGAATCCATTGAAATACACTACCTTTTATTTGGTTGATAATAATCTAATTTATGTCATAAAAATGTATTTATATGATAATATTATCATTTACATAATTTATTAAATATAGAACATAATTTTCCTAGAAAACTACTCTTACACGTTATATGCGTTTATTTTGAAATTAAAATTTCAAACCAATTTTTTTTGTAAAAATGATTTCAAAATATGAAATAAGGTGGTTCAAATTTGGTAAATTTTTCAAAATTAAAATTTATATTTATATTCATATTTATGATCAATAATTAATTTTTAATGAACACCACAACATTTTATATTAATTTATAATTAAATAAACTTGAGGAATTTTATAGGTTACATTACATGAAATATTGAGTCTAAATGAATCGTGGAATAATAATACTTTATCACCAAGATATTAAATTAGTTGGTATTCTTTGTAATAACTAAATTATAAAAAATAATTATAAAACTATTAAATAATAAAAATGAATTTCTTAATTAAAAACAAATATGTACACATTTTTCTATAATGCCATTTTATGCTCCAATTTTTTTTCTTTAAAAAATACTACTATTTTATTTTACACATAGTTATTATAAATAATATTTAAATTTATATAATTTTCATTCTAATGAATCAATGTCACGACCCGTCCACTGGGACTCATGTCATGACAAACCCCAAGGCCACCTTCCAGAGGCCAGGGGATGACAACTAGCATCAAAGGTGTATTCCCTAAAACCGGGATGGCATTGACTTTATAACCTGTAAACACATGCAACCAAGCACACAACATGATATGATCACAAGTCAATTGTGTAGAAAATAGAGTGCTGAAAGTAAAAAGGGGCCGGAATACAAGCCCAATAGAAATAGTACAAGTACAACTGAAATAAAATACAACTAAAGAAAAAGAAAGGCATCTACTGGGTCATCCTATGGGTTCCTACCTAAATGGTAGGTATAGATATCCTCCACAACACTCCACATCCACCCATCTCATATGTGTACCGACACGCTGTATGGTCCACCTCTGAGCACCATCCAGTCCTCGTATTCTCAGCCCTAGTCAGCGATGTTCATCATCTGCATCCAACACAACAATGTGCAAGAATAGCCAATGCATGGGTGAGTGTAACGATACTCAGTAGGGACCCCAAGACCCTCAAGGTCTCATAAAATCTACAATGGATAAACCGCAAAGAATGAAAAAAAATTAACCCTACATTGGTATATGCCCATACATATACCTAAGTTATCACATAATCCATCTTAAACATAAAGGATCACAGAGGCTCTGACTCAGCTCACACTAGGTAGAACTTAGGTATGATTGTAGAGATAATTAGATATAACTACTGAATCATCTTACTCCGTTAAAAGGATCTGCTGCAGACCTATACAAGATAGCAAGAGCTGACCCACACATGATTCTTAGGATCTCACCCCCACATGATCCCTAGGAGCTGAGCCATAGAGGATAATTAGGAGTTTTCCCACACAGGATCGCTAGAAGGTGAACCACATAGGATCGCTAGGATCTGACACACACAGGATCTCTAAGAGCTGACCCACACTGGACCATTATGAGATGACCCACACATGATCAGTAGGAGCTAATCCACATAAGATCTCTAGGATCTCACCCACACTGGATTGCTAGGAGCTGACCCACATAGAATTCCTAGGAGCTGACCCGCACCGTATCTCTTGGATCTGATCCACACAGGATCGCTAGGAGCACACTTCTCGTCACAGCCAGCTACTAGGTTTCTGGACTAGTCTTGGTCGTCTCTGAGAGTGTTCGCTCCCCAATCAACTAGTTGATTCTCTAACTGCCACGATATCCCACGATAAAGTATCCCAAAGTACCGACATGTCATTTTGGCCTCAACACAACAGATGGTGCGTCAATCGGACGCTCGGTCTGTAAGTTATTAGCCTTTTAGTCCTGAGGGCCTATTTGGATTCATGGTCGATCAACCCAAACATTTCCCAACGTTATCCAAATCTCCAATGGGGTAAAATCAATGGGACCTTATCACTCAAAGATTTCCAATGCCACTGAAGGTTCGTCAAACAGACGTTTGGTGCCAAAGTTATGTCCCAAGTAAAGTATCAGTTCATATCAGGTCCAGGTTTGGCCCGACCCGGTCGGACCGACCTGACCCAACCTCGCATGGGTCGACCCAGTTTGGGTCGACCTGGCCCATGGTGTGGCCCGCCCCATTGGGTGTTCCGGAATGCCACGAGGGCCGAGAGGAGCCGCTGATGCCGTGGGGGTGACGCAAGGGCGTGGGGAGGCTGGGCCGTGAAGGCGGATGCCACGAGGCGGCTCGTCCGGGGGTACCGCAAGGGCATGGGGTGGCTCAGCCTAGCCCGAGACGGATCAACCAGGTCCATTCGACCAGAAGGGCAACAGAATCTCGAGCAGGGGCACATGAGGCGGATCAACCCGGACTATGGTAGCGACTCGGGCGGCGGTTCAGATGGAGGCTCAGACCGCGACGATGGTTCAACCCTGAGGGTGGTGACAACTCGTCCCGGACGGTTGCGGTGGTTCAGCCCAAACAGGTGGTGGCAGCTCGGCCCGGTAGGCTGCGGTGCTGGCTCGGGATGCGGCTCAGCCCAGACGGATGCAGTGGCGGCTCGGGTGGTGACTCTGCCCGGACGGCGGCAGTGGCTCTGCCTAGACGGCGAGGCCAGGGGCGGCGAGGCCACTACAGAATTCACCGTTGCGTTCCCACCTTCGCCACGGCTGAATGTAGTGTCAACTTCCGTTCTCATGCCCCACGTGTTGGTAGTCATTCCACCATCGTGATAAAAAATTAATAACATGGTTTAGAGATAGGACATACCATTTTTTTGGCCCACACTCTCTGCAATAGTGTGGTAGAAAGTGGATAAAATTTCATCTCAAATTAAATAGAATTATCAAGAACAGAAAATGAGAAGGTTTCTGAACAACCACCCTACAACTTCACACAAAAAAATCATCCACAAATAAACCCCTACCTTGGATTGTTCGTTGACTTTGGTGTGAGAAGAAGTTGAAGTTTTGGACTTTCATCTGGTCTCCCACACACCTCCAATCCCAGACTCAAGCGTCGGTTTGTCATGGTTTAAGACGATCCTCATTGGAGGGTGTCCTGAGGAAGAAGTCTCTGTCCGATTTCATCATTGGGGGAGCGTTTTTCTTGGAAGAAGTGTAATCCTCCAATAGTTCTCCTCGCACAATTCCACCCAAAAAATAAAGAGGTGAAAATATAACTAACTTAAGATGAAATTATGATTGAACACTCACAAAATATGGAAAAAATTAATGTGGTGTGTTGGAATAATTAATATGGAGGAAGCTCAAGAGGCTCCTCCACGTTAAAGAGGGATTTGAGTGGTTTCTCCTCCATTTAGAGGGGTCGGGTGGTCCCCACCTCTAGGAATTCAAATTTGGGGGTTTATGCTCAGGTGGTCCCCACCACCATGACCCACACAAGGGAGGTTTCTATAATAAAAATAAAATGTTAAATAATTTTATATTTTTTTCCCATGAAAATCCCATAATATATCATTCACCCTCATTCTATTGCGGTCGATGTGAAAGTCTCCTTAAGAGAATGAAGTCATTACGAGCTAAACAGTGCCCTTAGATTTCAATTTCGATCACCGGTTTAGAAGTTAGAAAAACCTACTCGAACGTTTTCTAAATGTACTAGAAAAATAATGTTCAAAAATTTATTTTGGGAACTTTGGACCTTGGAATCACGGGCTGTCAATTATTTCGGACTTGTAAAATTTACATATATTTTAAAAATTACATGGAAATTATGTGTCTTTTCATTCTCCCCACCTTATTGCTTTACGTCCCGATAATCCACAAAACAAAACTAGAAAAACAAGTGGGGGGTATTGAGAACACATTTTTGCCTCCCACTCCCATGTTTTCTCCTGGATGTTCTCGTGCTGCCAACAAATGTGAACTAGAGGTATCGACCGCCATAAAAGACACCCCTTTATCGAAGTCCAGCTCTCTATGGTCGATGTTGTGGTAAGGGTTGTGCATGTATATCCTTAGCTGAGATACCTAGAAGACTTCATTTAACCGGTGCCACTGAGGTGGAAGTGGTAAGTGGTAATCCACCTCGCCAACTCTTCTGAGGACCAAAATAGGTTTGATGAATCTCAGAGAAAACGTGTGATCTCTTCCCAATCTACGCAAACCTCATAGTGTTGAGACCCATAGAAAGACGTTTTCTCCATCTTATAACTCCATAGGTCTCTATCTCATGTCTTCATATGACTTCTAACTACTCTATACAGTCTTCATCTGCTCCTTGATGATCTGAACCTTCTCTATGGTAGCCCGTACCACCTCTGTTCCCAGTAGTGCAGACTCGCATTGGAAAGTCCTACACAAAGATGATCTTCAAGGTCCCCGTACAATGCCTAAAAAGTTTCCATCCCAATGGTGGAGTGATAGCTGTTGTTGTATGAAAACTCAACCAAAGGCAAGTGTTCCTCCCAACTACATCCAGAGTCGAGGATGTGAGCACACAACATTTTCTTCGAGAGTCTGAATGATATGATCAGTCTAGCCATCCGTCTGATGATGGAAGGTGGTGCTCAAAAGAAGATTTGTCCCAAAAGCCTAATAAAACCCCTTCTATAGCTAGGAAATAAAACGTGTATCACGATCAATGACAATAATCGAGGTTACTCCATGTAGACACACAATCTCCTACACATAGAGGCATCCCATGATCTCTATGGAACCCTTCTCTCTGATCGGTAGGAAGTGGGATGACTGGGTGAGCTGGTCGACGATCACCCAAATAGAATCATGACCCCTGGATGTACATTGATTTCCAATCACGATGTCCATGGATATCTCATCCCACTCCCACTCTGAGACATCTAAAGGCTAAACCAAGCCTGTTGGTGCATGATGCTATGACTTCACTTTCTAACAAGTGTGGAACCGAGAGACAAACTCTACTACTACCTTCTTCATTCGAGGCCACCAGTGTGTCTGTCGGAGGTCCAGGTACATCGTCGCCACTCCTGGATGTACTGCTAGAGAGGATGAGTGGAACTCCCAGAATACTTCCTCCAAAAGTGATACTGGTACCATGGTACATCCTCCGAAGAGGATGATGTGCTCTCAAACATCATGAAAATAAATCAGGTGGTTGTCCTATGGATATCTGAACATGTCAAGTCTCACAGTCAGTGTCCCCATGCTGTGCCTCCCTCACTCGCCGAATAAGCAGGGGAGTGACTGTAAGATACAGAAGAGAAGTAGCTCCATCCTGATCCACAAAGGATATCTGAAAAGTGGTCGGCTGCTCTGTCACCGCGCCTAGCAGCCATATAATAGATCTCTTGCAGAATTCATCTGCTACAATGTACTCATTCCTAGGAGTATAGACTATCTCGATGTCATAGTCTTGGAGGAACTCAAGCCATTATCACTGTCTCAGGTCCTTTTCCATTTAATAAAATATATAACTTAGACTCTTGGGATCCGAGTAGACTGTAAAAAGTTCACTCATCATATATTCTCACCACATCTTAATGTCAAAGACCACTGCTACTAAATTAAGATAATGGGTAGTATAGTTCTTCTCATGTTTTCTAAGCTGTAGAGAACCATATGTCATAAATTCTCTCTCCTGCATTAGGAAACATCTTAGTCTGGTCCCTGATTCATCGAGGAAGACTAAGTACCCTATGCCCTCATCTAGAAGCCTCAAGATGGGGCCACTAGTCACCCTCTACCTCAGCTTCTGAAAAATTTACTGGAATCTCTCTGACCACATGAAGGGTTGCACCTTCTTTGTCAACAACGAAAATGGTGCTTCAACCCTAGAGAAATCTGGCACAAATCTCTAGTTGTTACAAGAGAAACCTAGTAAACTCTGTACCTTTGTCACACTCATAGGATTATCCCATGAATGTAATGCCCCAATCTTCACTGGATCCACTGCAACTCCCGCCTCTGATATGACATGTCCCAGAAAGTGAACCTCTTTGATCCAAAACTGGCACATCTAGAGATTACCATAAAGCTTGTGCTCTCGAAGTGTGTCCAGTACTACCTACAAATGATAGGCATGATCTTCCTCAGTAACCTAGTAGATCAGAATGTCGTTAATGATGAATACTACAATGCAATCAAGGTATGGCTGAAATATCGTGTTCATGAGTCCCATGAACACTATTGGAGCATTCGTCACACCTAATGGAATTACCATTAAATTTTAGTGGTCGTACTGACATCTGAAAGCTGTCTTCCGCATATCTATATCATGCACTCTGAGGTGGAGATAGATAGATCTAAGGTCTATCTTCGAGAACCACAGTTCTCCCTTCAGCTGATCAAAGAGGTTGTCAATCCTCGAAAGTGGGTACTTGTTCTTCATAGTCACCTTGTTCAGACACTGATAATCAAAACAAAGTCTCAAGCTCTCATCCACCTTCTTGTCGAACAAAATCGGGGCTGCCCAAGGAGAAACACTAGGTTGAATAATTCCCTTCCCCTCTAAGACCTATAGTTGTATCCACAACTTGTGAAGATCCGCAGGAGCCAGCTGATATGATGGTGTAGATATCAGTGTCATATCGGGGTACAAGTGAATGTAAGAGTTCACCTCTCCGGGAGGTGGTAGACATGAAACATCATCAGGGAAAACATCTGTATATTGGTCCACCATTGTAGGATAACTCAGACACTCCACATCATCCACTACCAGGGTATGGCTAGCCAATTGATTGTAATCGACTGCACCGTCATCCGGGTAAGTCTATCCTACGCTGCAAAGGCTCGCTTCTCACCGGTGAAGGTAAAACTATTCCCATCCATACAGACACACCGCACATTGTGCTTAATATATTCAATCTATGTATGGAATGTAGATAACTAGTCCATACCCAATATGACATCATATGGCCTTGACGCTGCTACTAGGAAATCTCAACCGAATCTCTCACCTCCTAGAGTAATCTTGCACTGCCGGCACCAGTTTGTAATCATCGAATCAGCTCTCGTAAGATTTTATAGCTGTAAAGATCGAGCCAATGACTCTATCAGAATCTATGAGCTCCAAGCAAGGGTAGTTGAAATAAAATAAAGACAGAAAACTATGTTTGTAAGTACTTCAGATAAGTTGTAGTAGACACATATCACACCTTGTATCATCTCTGGAGAGCTGTGATCGTAGGCCTCAGCTACCTGGAGCTGAGCTGGCCCTTGTCCACCTGCCTCCTATGGTCAGAGTTGATAACTAGGTGGTGGTGGAAGTAACATCTCGAATCATCGCCCACCGCCAGATGCACAACCATCTCCTCTGCCACTTCCGCCTGCTCCTTGCAGACCTCCTCGGTCGAACCTCTGTCTCTGCATGGGCGGTACTTCGACCATCTGCTGATCATCTTTATGTTTTTTCAGACAATCACGAGCCATGTGACCCTCCCCACAACATGAAAAACATTACCCGCTCTTGGAATGATTGTCTCTACCTTAGGTGCCCCACACAATCGATCCTGTTTCATGCAGTCGTCCACCTATAGGTCATGTCCTCTTGGACCTCTGTGACATATGTTTTCTGCCAGCTACAAAAGATTCTTCTACGTGATGACTATGGGTGGATCTCACAGCTGAGGACTATTTAGCAAGGAAAATCTCCATTAGGTGGGATCTCTCTAACACCCACTCTGGCGTCATGTTGCTGAGTGAGATCATTGAAGCACTAATCACTCGCCGGATCCCATGATTGAAGGTCTGGGCCTGAAAGAATGGGTCCCACACCATATCTGTGGAGTAGCGTGAGAGGTCAGTGATCCTCGCTAAGTACTGATCTATATTAATTCTCCCCTATTGCAGATGATGAAGCTCCTATATGCGCACTAAGTGTTGAGTCGCTGGGACAAACTCTACCTGAAACATTCTATCGAATTCTACCAAGAGAAGTGTAACCTCATTGTGAACATGGAGCATCTAGATCCACCATCTGCCTGCTGCATCCTGTAGAATGTTGGCGGAAAGGATCCCTGTGAGATCAACAAATATACATACCAATCTAAAGACTATCACAACAGCCTCCAGCCAATCCTCAGCTGCCTGTGGGACCATCTCTCCCCGGAACATGGGTGCACTCTGTCATTGGAACTTGTTCCACACACTCAAGAGGCATGCAATCTCTGTTGCTGGAGCTGGTGGCATAGGTGATCCAATGGGTAATGGTACCACCGGTGCCTCTTCTGGTGCCTCTAAGAGAAGAGGGCCCTGCACCGGGGCCTCATCGCTTGGTGGTAAATCAGTGTGTACAACTCTCGGAACCCTATCTAGCAGTCTTCGGGGAGGCATCCTGAAAAGAAATAGGTAATCCATGGTCAATAAGATATACCTGGTGAGCTGACTCAAAACATTTCAAATAAAACTTTTGAAAACACAAACGCAATTAGTGTTTTTATGCACTGAGTTGGAAATCAGATGTCAGGGTCCTGGTGTATGGATACGTCGGTCTCCGCACTAACACCGGATTCCCTAAACTGATAACAAGACTCACTATAATTAACACTATTGTCGTTAAAAATAATGATCATAGTCCTATGTTTTGTGGTATAGCCAACTCCTCTAATACCAATTTGTCATGAACCGTCCCCCGGGTCCCATGCTTTGACTAACCCCAAACTCGACTTCCATAAGAAAGGGGATGGTGACCAGAACCAAAGGAGTAGTCCCTAAAACTAGGAAGGCATTTCCTTTATAACCTGTATACACATGCAACAAAGCACACAATAAGATACAAATGAAAATAAACTTTAAAGAAAATATAGTGCTGAAATTAAAAAGGGTCTGGAATATAAGCCCAAAAGTATTAGTACAAGTACAACTGAAATTCAGTACAAATGAAGGAAAAGAAAGGCAACTACTGGGTGGTCCTCTAGGTTCCTACTAGAAGGGTAGGTACAGAATGCCTCCACAACACTCCACATCCTCCTGTCTCCTCTGCTTAACGACACACCATATGGTCCACCTCCAGGCACCATCTACTCCTGGTATTCTCAGCCTTAGTCAGTGTTGTCCATCATCTACATCCAACACAACAATGTGAGGGCATATCCCATGCAGGGGTGAGTATAATGATACACAGTAGGGACCCTGAGACCCTTAAGTGCTCTAAAAATCCACAAATTATTATCCAAAATGCATGAAAACAACAGTTAGCCCTACTTAGGTATATGACCATACATATACCTAAGTTATCAAGTTATCCCTCTCAAACATGAAGGAAAACTGGGGTTATTACCCAGCTCACACCAGGTATGGCATAGGTACGGTAGTAGAGAAAATTAGTTATAACTACTGAATTGTCATACTCTATTAAGAGGCTCTGCTGCTGACCAGCACAGGATCTATAGGAGCTGACCCACACAAGATCACTAGGAGCTGACCCACATAGCATCGCTAGGAGCTGTCCCAGACATGATCGCTAGGAGCTGACACACACATGATCGCTTGGAGCTGACCCACACAGGATCACTTGGAGCTGACCCACATAGGATCTCTTGGAGATGACCCACAGAAGATCCCTAAGAGCTAACCCACACAAGATCACTAGGAGGGACCCACACATGATCAATAAAAGCCGACCCACACATGATCGCTATTATCTGACCCACACAGGATCGCTAGGAGCTAACCCACACAGGATCTCAAGGAGCTAGCCCATATAGGATCACTAGGAGCTGAACCGCACAAGATCCCTAGGAGATGACCAACACAGGATCGCTAGGAGCACTCTTTTTGTCACAACCAGCTATTGGATTTCCACACATGGCTTTATCATCTCTAGGAGAGTCCTCTCCCCAAGACACTGATCGATTCTCCAATTTCCATGATATCCCACGAAGAAGTATCACAATGGGCTTTCACATCATAGGGGTCTCAACCCAACTGGTCTGTATGTTATTAGACTTTTAGTTCTAAGGGCCTGGTTGGATTCATGGTCGATCAAACCCAAATGTTTCCCAACATTATTCAAATATCAATTGAGGTAAACTAAAAGTGATCATCTCACTCCAGGATTTCTAGCACCGCTGACGGTTCATCAAACGGATGTCCGGTGCCAAAGTTATGGCCCAAGTAAAGTAGATGTTTGTATTAAGTCCGGGTATCGCCCGACCAGGTTGGAACAATCCGACCCGACCTGGCCCGGGTCGACCCGTCCCATGGTCCGGCCCGGTCCACTGGGTGGTCCGGTAGGTTGTGAGGGCCGCGAGGGGCCGCGGACGCCACGAGGCACCTTGGCTCATCCCGGGGTGGCTCAGTTGGGAGGGCGGAGACCACGGGGCGGCTCAGCCGTGGGTATCGTGAGGGCATGGGGTTGCTCAGCCTAGCCAGAGACAGCTCGCATGAGATGGTTCGACTAGAAGGATAGTGGCAGCGGCTCGGCCCAGATGGCTACGACGGCTCTGGTGGGAGTTTGGAAGACATATTAGACAACGTCGATGGTTCAGCTCGAACAGTGGCGACGGCTCGGCCCGGATGGCGGTGGTGGTTCGGCCCTGATGGGTGGTGGGGGCTCGGCCTGGACGGTGGTGGCGGAATCTCAGGCGGCGGCTATTCCCGGAAGGTGGCGTTGGTACGGCCCGGACGACATGGTGACGAGGTTGCGACGACGCGGGGTGTTCCGCCGTCGCCTTTTTCGCGGCCGGTGGTCAATCCAACCGCAGTTCTTTTGCCCCATGAGTTGGTATCCATTCCTCCATAGCGATCAACAAATAATCACATGGTGTGCAGAAAGGACATGCCATGTTTTTTTGGCCAGTACTCTCCGCGTTAGTGCAGTAGCAAGCATCAATAATTCAAACATGAATTACAAAGAATTATCATGAATGGAAGAGGAAAAGGTTTCCAAACAACCACCCTACAACTTTTAGTAACAAAATCATACAAAAATAAACCCATACCTTGGATTTTTCATTGATGATTTCACGAGATGTAGTTCATGTTGTCAATTCTCATCTCGTCCATCACTGACATCCAATCCTGGGCTCGTCCGTCGGTTTTTCATAGTTGAAGATGTTCCTCGTATGAGGGTTTCCTAAGGAAGATGTCGAAGTCGGCATTCTATGTGGGATGGTTGTTCTACATAGAAGAAGTGTTATCCTCTAAGAGTTCTCCTCTCAAAATTTAACCCAAAAATGAAAGAGGTGCCAATATAATTAACCTAAGTGAAAATTATGTTGGAACACTCACAAATGATGGAAAACATTAATGAGGTGCATTGTCCTAATTAATGTGAAGGAATATCAAGAGGCTCCTCCACATTAAAGAGGGAGTTGAGAGGCTTCTCCTTCATTAAGAGGGGTCGGGTGGTCCCTGCCTGAAGGAATTCAAAATTGGGGGATTATGCTTGGGTGGTCCCCCCCAACATAACCCACACATGGGAGGTTTCAAGAATAAAAATAAAATGGTAACTAGTTTTATTTTTATTTTACCATGAAAATCCCAAAATCTATCTTTCACCCTCAACCTACTACGGTCGAGGTGATAGTCTCCTTAAGTGAATACTGGTGTTGCAAGCTCACTGCTGCCCTCATATTTCAATTTTGAGCACTGGTTCAAAAGATAGAAAAACCTGCATGCACATTTTCTGAACATACCTGAAATAAATTTCAGAAAATTATTTCGGGCACTCCGGTCCTCAGAATCACGCACCGTCAATTTTCACAGACTTGTAAAATTCATATAAAATTAAAACAATTTCATGGAAATTCGGATTCCTTACCATCAACATAATTTTAGGAATCATAATCTCAATAATTTCATAGAATATATTTTAGAAATTTTCAAGAAATAATTCTATTTTTAGTGTGTAGTTAACAGACCAAATTTTGTGAAACATTCATTTCCTTCCATTAAATTATGAATGTTAAAAATACCATTATATTTGAAATTTGATAATTAAATAACATAATCCTCACTCAATAATAAATAATCTAATATATCACATTGGAATCATCACTATACATGATTTTTTATAACATCATTATCAGGCTTAAAATCACATTTATATAAAAACCATTTTTTGGTTGAAATATATATTTTTAATAATAAATATACCTAATAAATATTGAATAATTTTTTAATGAATTGTATAGATTATGTATTTAATCTTATATTTTAAATAACAATTGATTGTTTCTACAAGGCAAGAGAATGAAAAAAAATCACTTTTTATGCTTAAAAGTTCATCTTTTTAAGATGATCATTTTATTACATTTTTTTAATTATATTTACCCAAATAAGAAAATTTAATCTTGTTAAATTGATTATATATTTCTACTAGAAAAAATTAATAAAAATTAACATAGTCTACTTAATTCTTTATTCATAATGAACAGAAAAAACAATAATATTTTGTTACCACGCTTTTGGTTAAAATTAGTTTACAATCCCAATCAAACTAAGAGATAACGAAAATAGTAATAATGCCTAAAAATATCAAATATTTATTTTTTAAGGATATTAAAACATATAAAATCCTAAAATTGATTTCATGACCATTTGGAGATATATTCACATTAAATAGACCTTATATTATTGAAATAGTTTATGAAATTCCATATGTGTACCCCCATTGACTTATAAAAGTGCACCTCATCACCCCATTATTCCTTCAATTTTATCATTCTAGATAATATAACTCCTACAAAAAAACTATCATAGATTTATTACCCTCATCCAATATGTTTTGTTCTTATCTTAAGAAATATATTTCAAGTCAAAATTTGTAATCTAAAGGATGTTTCCCAGTGAAGAGGATTATAGAGTGATTTTGAATCAAGATAGACATAAGTTAAGAGTTTTTTTATTCAATATTTTTATATTGTAAAATGTTGGATGATATGGAAATATTTTACATAATCAGTGGCACATATTACCACTTTTGACTTTTATATCAAGTATAATTTTTCATTCATTTGAGTTGAAGTTATAATTAAAATTATTAATTCCAAGGGGGTTTTATTCAATGTTAAAAATGTTGTAAGGGTTTATCATCCCATATTCTCCAAATTGGGATATCTATTATGTAACAAATATATACTATTTAATGAGGTATTTATAGTTACCCTTTAATTTTTTATCATGAATATATTAATTTTTAAGGTATTGTATATATTAGTTATAATTACTTGTTTCAAGGGAAATAACATTCAAATTTTACCAAAATAATTTAGATTTTAAGTTATAAGTTATTTCTTAATAGGATTTATTATGTTTAAATTTCATATTGATAAATTATATGACCTACAATGCCTAGATAATATGTATTTTTTATCTTTTTTTTATATATTACATTTTTTCCTTTCATTTTCATATCTTTTTGTTATCAACATAACATAACAATGTTTTAATGAAAACCCAATATTATCTGTCACTTTAATTGGGAATATTTGTTATCTATGTCAATTTTTTCATTAAATTATTCTCAGTGTTTTTTATATTCTATAGATAATTATAAATGTCTTTTTTTAATCTTTACTTGTTTTTATAAATTATTTTAAAATGTTTTTTCATTATCGATTTATGAATGAGGTAATTTTGTATTTTTTAATTAAGATGACTATATATAAATTTTTGACATAGTTCATATAAACACATATGGCTTCCATAATGAATATTATTATAATTGAATCATCTATTACAATTTTGAGAGGATATTTTTAATGATAAATGGTTTCCTTTATATTTTATATATTTTTATAATTTAAATAATTGATTTCAAAAAGAAAATGGGTTTTTATCACAGAATATTCTTATGGTGCTTTAAAATATTTTTACATCTACGACGCGATCTTATGATATTAAGAATTCTTCACTATGGATATTATTCTATAATACCATACAAATTATTTGTCTAGAAGGTTTATGGTTATGATGATAAAATATTGAAGAAACTCTATTTCTTTTTCATTTGTTAGTTTACGATGCAATGATATATGATTTCATGATTTTTTGATAGTAATATGAAAGTATTACGATTAGGTGATGGGTTTATTTGTTATAGACGTCCAGTAAATTTGATAATATTAATGTTCTATTATCTCAAATTGTAAATTGGAATATGTCATATTCCCAAAATATTGCACAAGCTGGGTTATCCTAGTCCAAATTCGAGGTAAAGAAAATGTCATATAAATCTCAAAATAGGATGCAAAGAAGGTTATCCAGAGAATAAAGTAGGAATGTTGGTGTCTATCCCAATCATAAAATGTGATTAATGTTTGAGGGGTAGGCTTCAAATAATATTTGTATGATTATGATCATGCAAAATTTAATCCCACAATTATATTACATGATATTATTCCAAAATTATTCTCTCATGGGAAATTTTCTTTGATTACTTCATTATTCATATCTTATTATCATCCATGATATATTACATCCATAAATAATATATGAATGGCTATGTTTTAATTTCCAAATTAATATCTTCTTCTTATACACATATTCATATGATATTATTATATATGATAATTAATTAATATCTCCTATGTTTACCATTACTAATAATCTAATCTCACTATTTCTTATCATTCCTTTTCCATAGGATATGAATAATGGTTTTAATTATTATATGAATACAAAGTGTTCTTGTATTGAAGTGATATGTTGGAGAATATGTAGATATTTCATGTAGAACTTATATATATATATATATATATATATATATATATATATATCCAATTTTCTAGTAAAACTAAACTAGAATGGTTATGGTGTGGACTATAATGGTATGTATTGAATATTCTTCTAATAAGATTTAATATTTAGGTATATAATGTATGGATCTCTATATGTAATGTAAAATTAAATTGTTGTAAAAGATATAATGTTAAATGAAAACCCATGAACAATTCATGTTTATTTAAAAATGCGTGGAGAAATATAAGACAGACTCACAAACACATTTTCACCACCTTTTCCATTTATATCAATTAATATTTTAATAATATCATTATTTTATTGAAAATTTAATTTTTTTACTTCCAAAACTGATAATCTATTAATTTACAATAAAGGTACCATTTCTATAACATACATACCCACTTAAATTTACAATTTCAAGTCCATAATCATATAATATTATACTTCCTAACCCCCTTTCCATACCCACAATCTTCTACCTAGATCTTGTTTTTATATGGCCTTCATTTCCAAGGGGCTTTCCAAGAGCATACTCAATTATCCAATAACAGAATGACATAAAATTACTATTTTATTTAACTATAATATTTTATAAATAAACTATTTACTTATTTATAAAATAAATTTTCAAAATTACAGTCTAAAATTTTCATAAAATTAGATTTATAACAATTATTAAAACTTTTTTATCAATTAAGAAAACCAAATTATAGTAATCATGCGTATGTTCGGACTAATGCCTCCATGAAAGTATTTTGTTCATTTTTTATATTGTCATATCATGGATGGAATCCTTGATGAAAATGATGAATTAAATTTTTTTATATATCATATTTATAACACTAAAATAATAATTTATCAGATATTAACATTCCATCACTTGATTGGGAAATGGTGATGTTAATCGATCTTATAGGCAGACTACCACTTTAACAGACAATGAATTTCATTTATCATTACAACCCATCATATGTTTTTATCATAATGTATTTAATTGTGGTATATAACATTTAATGTATTTTTATTATTTTTTTATAATTCAATGTTTCATTCTTTAAATACATTATTATAAACATTAGATCCTTATAAAAAATTACAATTTATTTTGATTTAATCACTTCTATAAGAGATGTTATAACTAGTATGTCATATATTATTTTGGGATGTAATATAATGTCAATATAATCAAACAATGACATAGTTAGTATTTTTTAAATATTATTGAATGGTTTTGATAATATTTATAATATTTCATAATATATTATATTTCGATCAATAATTTGGTTAAAAACTAGTCCACTATGATTTCAATTTTCACAATGCGTAATATTGTCTTTGAGCAAATAAAAATGGGAATTCATGAATCGATTAGAAAAACTATTATTATACCATTAATAATCTTTTAAATATAATCTTGAATCAAATTAGTGATAAAATATGTATTATTCAAGATGCTATTAAGAAACCAACAACACCACAATACAACGCCTAATGTTGGAATAAAATAATAGTTTAACATATCTTTTATTTATGGTTATAAAATAATTTTGAAAATGTTTTTATGTTCATATTAAGGTTTATATCTATATAATTAGTACATTAATTTTCGTTATTTATGATGTTATATCCTTTTCAACTATGTTGAAATAAAAGGTAATGGTTTTTCCCTCAAATTCATTAATTTGTGACTTGTTTTTTATAATGAATCTAATTTCATTAATAAGGAATATTCAAATCCATTTTGATATATCAAATCATGATATATATTTTAAAAATGATATTTCATTTTTTATTTCATTCCCTCTCTTTTAGTGCATTTTGGATATAATTGTACTCATATCGCAGGTGGTTTTCGTGACTGAAGACTCACCCCTTACTCATAATTCACTCCTCATTATATGTCCTCATTAATGATTAATCTATTGTTACCAATAATAATAATTTTTTCTCATTAAAAATTATTTTATTTATAAATCTTTATTCCCATATAAATACTCTTTCTTGATGATATTATTATTTTATGGGAATTAATATTTCATAAGAGTAGTTGTCAATTATATTAATTGATTTTTCCTTCATATCCCTAATTTTAATTACTACCAACATTATCCATTATAATTGAAACAATAATTCTCATTTATCCAATTTTAACATCTTATTTACCATATCCACTTTTTATAATTATATTTAGGTTACTCTTTTCCATATATATTTTTTTAATAAAGGTATTTAGAATTTTTTATGGTTTTCAATCCATTAATATTAAATAAATTATCATCCTATAAATATCCCATTTTTATTTACATTACAAAGTTTTAATGATGATTTATTTTGGATTAAATTTATATTTGAATGTTTTAAAATTATTTTCACATCAACTTTTTAGAAAATTATGTTTAAATGGGATTGTAATAGTTTTCTTTATACTAAAGATAAAACATTTTTTAGAAACATTTTTTATTATATCTCCATAATTATCCTCCATATATATAAATGATAGCATTATTTGAAAAAAAAAATTTATAAAATAAATTCATAATTGTATTTTGAAATAATCTATTATGGTGATTGAATATTGTGTATTACCCATTTATATAATCCATGTACATTTTTTTGATATCTTTTTTATGTGTTGTGACACCTATTTTTTATTCCATGGGTTATTTCTGTTGTAATGTATGGAAAAAAATACATTTCCATGATTTTTCATGATATGGTAAGTTATTCCATTTTATGTGGAACTCATATATTCATATGAAGAAGAGTGGGGCCTTATATCTCCTTATAATACAATTTTTTTTCCGTTCTGTCCCATGAGCTCAAAATTGTGCATGAGGGGAATTAACCTATGAAAAAGGGCACGTATAAGGTTTCATCCTAATAAAAATGGATCAAGAGTTCATTTAATATATGTCAATGGGTACACATGATGATTTATACAATGATAAAGGGTACATGTAGTGATTCATTCCATGATAAAGGGTATAAGTATTTATCTGAATAAAAAGGGTACTCTGGATGACTTTTTCAAAAAAAATGTACATGGTAGGATTTAGCTTTGGAAAGGTTAAATAAGAGGATTTATCCCAATAAAAATTGCACAAAATAGGATTTATTTAAATCTAAATGGTACACAAAAGGATTTTTTCCAAGACCAAGAAGCTACATAGGTGATTAGATAGATCCTACTATATTGTTATTTTATTTTTTTATCCCTACAATATGGTTTCATTGATCATGTTTATGTCACACTCATAAGGTCACATATATATAGATGACAGATCTGGAATTCATAATTGAATGGGACAAATCATTCATTTCTAGAAATATTTTCCAACCATCATTTTAATAAAATATCAAATAGGAACAATGTGATGATTTATATATTCAAAAGAAGATGAATGTTTTAATTGAATGAATGATTTATGAATCACACTATCATAAATGTGGTTTCATTCAATTTGGAATTAATATTTATATGAAATCATCACCAACGATAAAGAAATATTTATTGGATAATACTCAAATATCAAATTTATGCATAAATCCCAAGAGTACCACAATGTACCATGGTCTTTGAGAGTGATTTTGGTTGAACATAATGAAGAATTGGGTTGATGAGTACATGTTAATATGCATGGTAAGAACTTTCTAACCCCACAACCCATGTTTCCCTCAATTAATGTTATATGATAGTGGTAAATTAGTCCTTAGGTGCACCACCCCATATGCAAAAAACTATTAACTACTAGCGAGAGTCTAATTAAGGGAAATTGGTGACACTATACCCTTTGATGTCAATATAGTATTCGTAATATAATATTTGCACTGAAGAACATAAGAAAAACACAATTTTTTCCATAAAATAAACAATGTAAATTAAAATCCCATATAAGGTAGCTAGATACATTATAAATGAATTTTAATATTAATGATGTCAAAAAATTATAAATGTTGGATTGCGTTTTTTTGATCACAAAAGAACCTACTCAAAATCCCCAAAAATGATCTTTAGGTCGATGAATAAAACACCCACAGTCATTTTGGAATCCATTCAACAAACATGTGCATCGTTGATCAATATGGTCAAGAGGATCATCCCAATCCCTTACCATATTTGATAACCATAACGACATCACACATCATGAGGGGCCTGTGTAGGGTGTGAGTATAAACATTGTACGCCACCACCAATGTTTTTCTATCCCACATACATATATATATATATATATATATATTAATATGAAAGTAAAAAAACATTATAGTTATGAATAAAATATCCCACAACCTTCTTCCCTTCTGCTTAACAGCCACAAGGAATTGATTACAAGCTTCGGTCAACACCGAAGAAGAACAATATATCCTTGTTAGGTCGTACAAGAATAACCATCATATCACATCCACATACAATTCAACTAAAACCTCATTTAATCATATACATAATAGTACACATACCGAGTAATAATGGAATCCCGTTGACATTCCCAATAAATCTATTAGATGTATCTTAGTTATCCACTTGAATTGTCACTGTCAGATAAATAGTTTTCCATACCAAGGCATGGGGACATACAACTAATAATGAATAATAAACCACCATTATAAAAATATCACAACATCTAGAGGAATTAATATATCTATCCCCATATTATTCCATCTCATATATCATCAATTTTTTAGTGATCCACACCCACATTGGATAGTCTCAATCAAAAAAGCCATGTAATTCCATGCTGAGAACCTCCTCTTTAATTTATGGTCAACACCACCCCCTAAGCCTATTTATTTACAGAGGCCACCACCCATAACAAGTGGTCAAAACCACCTCAACTATGTTCTAAAATATATACACAAAACATTAATATTGCTATCAGCCAATCATAGTGAGAATAACCCACAATCATTTCCAAACACACAACATCTGAAAACATTATTTTCATAAGTGAACCCCATCATCCATATGAAGCATGGTGACCACAATCCCACATAGTCTAAAGATCAAACCACCAAAATTTCATTGGTAAACATCATCCCTTGTACCGTGGGCCATTCCCATATACTCACGAACCTCTTCATATCTGTCCCATTGATCAACATCTCCCCATGAAATTTGGGTCCTTCCAAATAGGTTCCTAGAGAAACAATTCAGTTATAATACAATATAATTAATTAAATGAATACAAATGGCATAACCTTTCATGTCATGTAAAACCCCCATTAATATAATAATGTATTTAAAATGACACGAGAACTCTCATCATAATCTCACAAAATTAATTTTGATTTAAATACAAATTTTAATTTATTAATGTTTTCTCCCCATCAACTAACACATTTATCTTTTGGTACATGTCCCATTGAACACATATTTTTAAAGATAAATATATTAACCAACACCCATTGGCTCATATGAATTCACTCATTAAATATGAATCCCTAATCAATGAAAATATTTTATAATTAAGGTTGAATACAAATTGTAATACCACGTTGTAATGGGGTCACCTACCTTATTTAGTATTCCAGTTTGATAGAATGTTTTGCAGACTATGCTCACTAACTGCCGATATGGAACTAAGAGTGAAAGAGAGATGCATGGGATAATGAGCTGCACATGAACCATGAATATCACCACTAAAATAAACTATAAAAATACCATATTGTTGGAATCTAACTCTCACATTATTCATCTGACTAATCACTAGCATAAATATAGGCCACATGTTTTCTACATAAGGTTTACATAGTTTGAACAAATAGTGCACGCAAACCTCCACTATATAAAACATATTTTTTAGTGCTCGATGCACTTGAAACTCATATGAATACCATAGGAAAACAATTTTACATAAATTACATCAAAAGACAAAAAATTATTGAGGGTTAACTCTTAGAATTTGGTTCTCAATCATAAAATTAATTTCTCCCATCCACTAATCTTTGGAGATCAAATTTTCATGAAAACTAGACTACTCATAGACCTGGGATGTTACCATAGACCCACCATAGGATAGATACTCCCCATGATTTATGGTCTCATTCTGTGATGGTTCCAAATATACCCATATCACAAACATAAAATTATAATATCCTAGTAACATAGTCATACATCAATTCAACCTATGGATCCCTACAACATGAATCACCTACCCAGTCTCTTCATGGCCCAATCCAATATTTCAATGGTTCCATAGACCACATTTTGGACATATTCATACCTTAATGACATACCATAATTCCTATACCTTATCTTATAGTCTATTAATATGTGTGTCTAAATGAAACACATGATCTGACATCAAATTAATGGCTATGATATCCCGCCTCGCAACTGATGCACACATATTTCCACAGTTTCACACTCAATACAAATTAGATCATAAATTACAATAGAATCCATATAAATATTTCATTATGTGTGTGTGTGTGTGTTTGTTTGTGAATTCCCACTAATGTTATGATTCCTATGTATCTCATACAATAAACACATCATTCATGATGCTCACATACTAACCAGAACCTGGTTTGTTTAGTTACTGCACAGTAACATTATGTGCTCATACTAGTCCAATCAATAAAAGAAAATTACTCCAATCACAATGTACCTCTAACCATAATCGGATCCCTAGGAAGCACTAAATTATCCATGTCAATAACATCCACATTTCTGGAAGCTCACACACACCGGATATTTAATATCCTATTAGATTCATAACATCACACTTGGGTGAAATGCCCCAAATTGCACGCAAGATTTAGGAATTGTCGTGAAGGATGACTTTTGTACAACACTTACTTTCCGTGAAACCCTTATTTTTAAAGTATATTTACAGAAGGGTTCACTTGATCTTTTCAGACAAATTGAATACCTTCTTTGAAATATTTAGTCTCTTCAAATTTTTCATGCACAAATATTTCATGTAGCTGATTAACCACATTTTCGTTGAAAAAATTCTGAAGGCATCTTTGGGGGTAGCTGCATATTTAAAGGCCCTTGATGACCCTATATGAAAGATCCCAATGGATTTTTGTCAGGGAATGTAAGATTCTTTATGAGTGCACAAAACCCCTTTTGACGTCGCTTTGGGCTTGCAAACCCTTTCACGCAACATCATCTTTCACGCACCCATGACTTTTTCATTTTTCGACTTTATGATCCCAAAACACATATTGCGCCCATGTTCCAAAAACACTATCAATATTGCACAGAATACCCAATCATACACATCCACTTCAAATCACTCAAGTGCCTTAATTTTCCAAAAAACATGTTTCTCACTTTTCCGATTTTCAGCCCAAAAACATTGAAAAACACTGGATAATGAATCCACATTTAATACTAAATTATGATAAAACTGTATGACCCCTTTCCATGTAATCTCCCTAATCTTCCATGAAAGGGTTGTCAATAACTAACACAACCCACGATCCACCCATGGTATGTTGACAAATAACACAAACCAAACTCCTTTTGCTATAATGAACAAACTCGGTTCCAACAACATGTATGTTACATCATTTTAAATGAATATTCAGCAGATTCCAAAAGTAAATTACCATATACAACAATATTTCAGTGTCTTTAAAACATGAAAATATAATCTTCTATCTTCATGAAAGATCTTCAATGTCACCCTTAAATATATTCCCCTTTAGTAATCCTACCTATGAAATTTCTTTACAACATGTGGAATGTAAACATAAGGAAGGGGTCAGCTCATATTTTCAGTAAGGGTTAACAAGTGATATAAATAAGAATAACCTAATCATAATGGAATGATAACCAGATCATAACATTAGATGATGAAACCCTTCAAATGAAAAATCTAAATCAAGATTCATTGGAATAAATATTTGATGTTCATAAGACATGAATGACAATGTAGTCAAGAGAAAGATCCATGAATGAAAAACATTGGAGTATGAAAAGGAATTTTTGTAATACACATAATCATGTAAAATAATTACATATTAGATAATGATTACTAAAAACCATATCAATACACCTCACATTGGCTACACCTACATGGTGGGACACCAAAACATCCCCTGTTGTAGTTAATTTTTATATATGGATCATCTTATAAATTTACACAATATTGGATCAATCCCATCGACATGTTCTCATTGTTTTCTAATGATTTATAAATATATATAGAATTCATTGAATATAGATATAGGTCCCGCCCATAGTGTATTATATAATGGGGTCACCCCATGTTATCTGGTCAAACACATTATATAGATTGTAATAGGATTTCCCAATGAAATATTAGCCACCACATCATATATGTGCCAATGGGATTACCTAGTGCCATCTAGGACACCACAAATTTTAACCTATAATATGCTTAACTTGTTCTATCTAGGTCAACACATCATATAAGTTGTAGAAGTATTATTCAGTGCTAGTTGGGACAAACCATCATATAAGATATAATGGGATCACCTAGAGCTTTCTGGACCACCATTTTGTATAAGTTATAATTAGAATACCTGGCACTATTTAGGTCACCCCATTAATTAAGAAATTACCATGAACTAATACAAAAATAATGTACAAAAGTGAAATTTTATCACCCTAAACAGGGAAAACAATTATTCTATCATTACATGATTAACAAATGGAAAATTAATGGGTTTCATTTCAATCTCATTGAAACATTATTTACTCGTTGGAAAGAAATGGTTTTTATACACATCATTCCATAAAAACATTAAACAATCGAATTGAAAATATGAATGGTATCCTTTGATCTTATCCTTTGTAAATCATAAACTATATCAAATGATTTCATCATAGATAGAGGATTATTTTAAAATACCACAATAAATGGTTCTTAAGGAAAATATATATTTGTTTAAAATAGTAAAAAATTCTACAGATTCATTTTCATTGAAATACATGTTGAAGACATTTGATGTTATCCATAAAAATCAATTAAATTTTTTATTGATGAGATTATACATTCAACATTGAAAAATTAATCAATAGAGCATAGGATATTTTGGAATCCCTTTTCAATGAAAAAACATTAAAAATTTATAAAGGAATCATTGAATCCTGTCTTAAAAAAATTTCATAAAATTAGAAAATAATAATAATTTTCCTTGAAAATGATCTGAAAGTATAATTTAAATTATTTTTTAAAAACATGTATGAAAACAAGGTTTTTGAATAAAATAGATTTTCAACCAATGAGATAAATAATGTCATATTTTCATTAATTTGTTTAATATTATTTGAAGATCCAAAGAGTGAAAAAATAGAACCATTACATTATATATAATGAATAAAAACATGATAAGAATAATGATAATTTCTAAGAGGTAGATCATTATATTTCATCTTTAGAGACTATATCATAGACAATCCTGATAAACTATGAGATTATAGCAACATACTATTACCATTTTTGTAAAATTGAATCACAATTCCAGGGAGTTAATAACATTTCATTAATCTTGAAATATCTTTAAATGAATGTTATTAATGATTTAAGATGTCAAATAAAATTATATAATATCATATACGAATATAGGTGTATGACATGCCATGTTTCTCAAAAAAGAACAATTGAGACAAAATTACATTACTAAATTGGTAACCTTTGATAACTAAACTCCATGAAATATATATAATAGGATAGATATATAAATAATCTTAAATTAATGGAAAATAATCATATAATACACTATTTTTAATTATATACACCACATAAAAATAAATTAATAGTGAATAATATATATGGCTCGTTGAAATAAAAGTGATACCAGAAATCCCCTTACTACTTGAGTAACTATTGAATCAAGAGACCCATGATGGAATAAAATTCTTTGAAGCATTAAATACCATTAAATTAAGAAAATTCATAATATATTTTGATAGAGATCCATATATAAAACACAAAAAAGATTATGTGGTCGATATAGCATATATCTGATAGTCATAAATGTGAGACAATAAAAGTCTTACCATAATTCGTAAATTTATCGTATACGTTCATAAATCCAATAAAACATTATCAGATAAAAATAAATATAAAAAATAAATATATTAATATATAAAATAATATTTTTAATGTTATTATGACATTATATTACCCTTTTATAAAATTTCCTTGAAAAATATACTAAAGCATAATATGTCTATAAAAACTGAAAAAATAACTCTATAAAACATAACCATGTATATTCTACTAGTTGAGTAATCACATGGACTGAAAATCTCTAGTTTCAAAATATGGGAATTCATAATGAATGAAATTCTGAAATATACTGTCAAGGCCTCCTCTAGGACGATGGAAAATGATTAAGGCCTTAAACAAAAACCTTATCTACAAATCGGCATGGCCTCATCCATGTCAATATCTATTTCTTTATTATTAAACATACTGATACATCTAGTGTATATAATGTCTCCCACCCATTAATTTATATGTCAGATTCATTACATCATCGAATGGGGATAATCTAAAAATATATATAATTGATATTGAAACTATCATACGAAATGTAAATAACTTTCACCAAACACAAACACTAATCATTAATACTAACATGGTGAATGGTTTCAAGATAGAACATGCAAAGATAAAAAAATCATAAACCAATCAATACAATATGGCAGATGGTATCATTAATTATTTGCCCCAATTACACAAAATATTCAACATGTGTGTTGAAATAGGAAAAAAATTTCATCACCCCCTCTTCACAAAGTGTACCCCTCCTGGGCCGGCTATGTGAAAAGGTATATAATGACCCCCGAGTCCCACCGCTAGTAGTCCTCGGGTTGGCAACTAGCATCGAGGGTATAGTAAACACATAAATATGAGGCATTACCATCCAAGAGAACACACATGGAAGATAGAGAGACGATAGACACCAACCAACTCCAACTCAGACTGAAATACAAATGATATCCAATGTACCTATATGTAATGTCATGAAAAACTACTACAACAAAAAGGGGAAAACCTAAAAGTACCCAAAAAAAAGTTAAAATAGCAACAACCAAAATCCTGAAAAACACATGTAAACCCAAGCTCATAGAAAGCAGCTTGATCTCCAACCTTCTCCAAGTGACCTAAAAATAGTTTATATATACATAGGGTGAGTATAACAGTATACTCATTAGGATCCTCACCAAAGGATCTCATGCAAAAGTAATGAAAACATGATAAAGCACAGTGAACAACAAGTGAAATTAACTCTTCACCAAAACATATATACTAATATCCCAACCTCACCATAGAAACGCTCACCATGTAACACATACAAGGGTACATAAAATAATAAATAATATCAGGGGTACCCCACAACTACTTCCCCACTGGATTTCCGCTTTTCCCTAACGTCGCACGTCATAAAAATCTATCTCCAAAAAGGCTTTCCCGCATACACCTGGGCGAAGCACCACAACATTCACCTCATAGAACAAAACAACCACATTCACGTAGAAATAGTAACAAGGTAGCTTTTAGGAGCCACCACATCCTGGATAACATGTACCATACATCAGGTATTATACCTCAAGCCATTACAGCCCATACACCAAGTAAGGATCCTCAATCCATCACAACCTATACACATTACAGATATAGTAGTCCACAGAATACTATATCTAGAATATATGTGTATGAATAAAAACAAGCCTCTACAGCCTTCTACACACATATATGGGTAAAACTAACCACTTTGCCAAATAGCAAAAGTATCTAACAATAGAATATAGAGAGGCCAAAGGGGGTAGTCATCCATTCATCGTCCCACCAGAATGTTGGGGAGAACACCCCCATGGATCAGAATCTTTAGGGTGTCAGTTTCGCTTACTGATAGGGTGGAGTAGCATATAGTAACAAAAAAGGTATAGAATATGCTCTATCTCACAACCACAATATGGGAATAACCTAGTCTTAGACTCAACTGCAGAAAACGTCTCTCGGACTCCGGGCTGCCACTTCTATGACTAGGTATCCTATAAGCACACAACCATTTAAAGAGATTTAAAACATTATTTTATTCCCTTTTAACCAGTTTCACTTTATGTTAATTAATTATTTAAACATTAATTAACCATGAAAAATTACACATTAAGTTTCATTAGCATCACACCCAAAGTCCACTGTCCCTTTAAAATTACAACCACTTCATTAGGTTCCAACAAACTCCAACCCCATGGGTTAACACCATTTATTCAATTATTTATTATAGAATTACTTTCCCACATTCCCAGGAATTCTAGGAAAATATTCTATGCTACTAAACAAAAGGGGGGTCAACACAGTGAGTAGATGTACTACCCATCAAGTCTTTTCCACCTATTGAAAGAGCATAGACCCATCCTCCCTTGATAAGCTAAACACGGATAACACGTGGCATACCCCACACGTCTTCGCCTCTTTCAGAAGAAGTATAAGCAAGACCAGCTGCCTTAGGCAGTGGGGAAATGTAAAACAAGTAATCGACCAAAAAGAACCAGGAAGCATCCAACAAACACATATATCTCATTCCACCACCCATGGTATCCTCCCAAACACCCACATGCATAAACTAATGCACCTCTCCACACTAGGCGTCATTTTCTTTGACAACCAAAAGTCTCCATTCCCCACATATCACAACCGCCTCCCAGGCTCCCATTACAACACAAGTAGCCAGAAAAAAAACATCACATAAGTTGGGCTTTTGGCCCTTTAATAATCATTAGGGTAACTCCGAACCCTTCAAGGAATTATTAAACAATCAGTTCTTTAATCCATCTTGAATGAACAGATTTATTATTCATAGGATCCAAAATTTGGGAAACCTAATAAGTAAGTTATCAATAATAAGGAAACCTACTTACTGCACCAATTGTATTAACATCAAATTAAAACAAGAATAACTAGATTCATTTATATGCCTCTTTATCCATAGCCAACAGTTATCAATTAGTCCTCGTTTATGTTCTCTACCAATTTTCATCAAGAACAAATTTCTAAATAAAGAAAGCATGGATATCACACTATCTAGAAAACAATGGGTAATAACATACGACCGATATCAATTTATTTATCCTGTTCAAATATTTATTATGTTAATTCCATTGTGGTCTAGTGGGATAAAACATGCTAACAATACATTTTCATGTAATAGAAAAGACAATAAACGAATCCCATACCTCAAACAGTTCTTGATGTTCTATACACTACCACAAAATAAGGCAATGGAAGAGCTGCCCTTTATCAGCGCTAAACAGAAAGCGATGATAAAGGGGTATCCCTTTATCTGGGCTAGATAAAAGCACTGATAAATGTTTCCTTTATCACCACTAAAATAAAAACTGATAATGGAGTACCCTTTATCAGTTCTTTTTTTAGCACTGTTAAAAGGTTACATTTATCAGCTGTTTTTTAACGCTGATAAAGGTTTCTATTTATCAACACTAAAAAGTGCTGATAAATGAATGTTTTATCAGTTCTTTTATTTTAGAACCTCCAAAACATACCTTTATTAGTGATTTTAACAAGCACTAATAAAGGTTCCATCAGTTATTATTTAATAACCCTAACAGGCGCTCCTCGCTCACACGTAGTCATGATTTAGCGGAAGTTGAACCAGGCCCCTCATCCACTAGGACCTCTCCTCCTCATCATCGTCGTCGTCGTCGTCCTCCTCCTCCTCCTCGTCCTCCTCCTCGTCCTGCTCCTCCTCCGCCACTGCCGCTACCTCAGCCCCCACTGACATGACCACCACTGCCTCTGCCCCTACTGCCGTGACCACCACTGCCTCTACTGCTGCCGCTACCTCCGCCTTCGCCGCTACCTCCTCCGCCACCACTTCCATTATTGATATTCATTTTCAAGTTAATTTTTTTCTATCGCTTGTATTTTTCTTCCACGTTTCTTTATCTAAAACCATTTATTTATATGGAATTGATTCTAGAAGTTACTAGATAGATAGATTCTTCTAGTTGGTCTGTGAAAATGTTTTAGGATACAATACACCTAATGAATATTGATGTTAATGTTGAGATTGTGGTTGGAAGTTCCTTAACAAATAATTCCTTGTAAATGATGTTTCCATGATTAATGGTTTATGCTTGATTCCCTTTCATGATGTTATTTTGTGCAGGAGTTTGAGTAGACCATGAAACTCATTCTTTATATATGATCTAATGGTTAGTTTATATCCCGTTGTAAAAAATTCTTGATATTTCATATTATTAGTTTATATAGTGTATATTTTTTATGCTATTGAATTAACTATAGAGCATGCATGGGTCAAGAATCCATCAGATATAGGATGAGGTGGGAGAATTCCATGTAAGGTTGATGTGTTATCTAATTATGTCAAACAATTTGGTTGGGAAATTCCATCATCTACAGATAACAACCTCCATCAGGGTGGGATTGTGTTGTTCTTAATAATGACCTTCATTAGGATAGGGCATGTCGTGAAAGGTGTGATAATAGATTATTGATCATGGCTTAATCATTTGGGATATACTATCTAGAATATACAATGGGATTATACCTAGTAAGGAGGACATATTGGTCAGGGCGTACCAATTGTATGTTCTCTTTTATATTTTAAAAGTCTGTTGAAATCCCTCTATCAAAGGTGGGTTCTATAATTTCTTTCTTTCTTAAGGTTTTTTTAAGCATAGTGTGGGTTGATTTTTGTTTTAGTGGGTTTTTGGGGTTTGTGGGATGTGGTAAATGGTGTACTCAGTTTTAGATTATTTTATTCTCATGGGTTCCCCCTATATTTTGTTTTCATTTTAGTTGGAAGTCTCCCCGGTTGTGGGCCTCTCCTCTACCACGAATGCACCTCTGTCGTCTGCATAAAAAAACCTTCGCAGTGAGTTTTCTCCTATTAATCATTGGTTTCCTCTTGGTCACATGTTGTTACTATTTGATATTGATGGTTATAATGTGAAATGTATGGGCTAAACTCCCCAATGAAAATCGTGGCCGTTGGTGGTCCTTTTTTGCGCACTAAATGAATTGAATGTTGGCTGGTACTTATTGAACATTGGAATAAAAAAATTGGTAATTTACGTATACTTGAGATATGAATGAACACCCCAGGATGATAAAACAAATGTGATAACCACTGAATTAACAAACAAAATTGAATAAGGGATGCTTTTTATAATCTAAAATTGCGATTGTTTGGTTTGTATGGTGTTGCGATTGTTATCATGATTGTGTTTTTTATGGGTTTGTGGTTGTTAGAATGATTGATATGCCATTTTTCTTCCACGTTTTATTTATTCCACCATTGAATATAAAACCAAACATTAAACATTTCAATGGCACAACCCCATTATTTCAAGTGAAATTCCACCGAATCCTTGAAAACCACTTCTAGAGGACTCTATGAGACACATTAAAATACATGGTATGTAGTCTTGTTAAAGGGAACATGCTTCACCATACATGGATTTCATATATATTTTAATTACACACAACATTTATCTCCAAAATCTACACCACATGACTAATCTTCTGACTCAAACTTGGAATAAGTATCATTTTAAATGTTACATGTCATGTTAACCTAGGTCACCCACAATGTATCTCCAAGACATATAATTCAGCATGAAAACATGTACATTCCATGAAATAATGGTAGAACCATATGACATGTGTTTTACTTCACTCGCACAATGTATAAATACGATAGATACTTGATGTGTATAGACTATACACCCCTAGTGGTAATGTAAGGACTACACACCATGTATTCCACTAAAATGTGATGCATAGCTGGTGAGGTGACTCTGTATGTATCTAAAGTACACTCCATTAGCCCATGTTGTTCTGTATATCATGTATTTTTTAAGGCATCACTTAGTCTTTGTAATACTAACATGGAATTAATTTTATTTATGGTAGATTAAATCAGGTATCTTATCCATACACAATGTTCACCATACTGGAAACACCATGTATATGGATTTCACATGAGTTTAGAAGAATTTGTACCATGATTTATTTTCATAAAACCCAAACAAATATACTTGATTAATTAAAATATAATACTAGGAACATTTGAGATCGAACCCATAATGATAATGAATATGAATAAATAATGGATGAATGGAAATCAGTTGACAAAAGACTGTGAAGATGGTGTGAAAGAGTTTATCAAGTTTGCAGAAGATCATTCATGTGACCCTTCTCAAATCCTTTTTCTATGTTTACGCTATTGTTATTCAAGTCAAATTTTTCCATAGGAGTTTGAAGAACACCTGATCGATCATGGAATGGATTGAAGTTATACATGTTGGAATAAACACGGGGGAAAACGAATGTAGGTAGTGTCTCAGATAACACGACATTTTATAGACCATCTGATATGATTACATGTGTGAACAGTAAAGACGATCGTATTGAGGGTGATATTACAGATATGAATGATTATGAAGATCGTATTGAGGAAATGACAAGGAAAATTGAAGATGAACATCACAAATTCTCAAAATTGTTTGAGAAGTTAAACAATTGTGAAAAAATACTATTGTATGTGGGTTGCACTAAATATACATCATTGTCAGCCATATTTAAGCTGTATACTTTGAAAGAAGGGAATGTGTGGAGTGATGCCAGTTTATAGAGCTACTTTCTCTCATTAATGACATGCTTTTAGAAGATAATGAACTCCCAAGATGAACATACGATGCCAAACGAATGCTATGATCGATGGGTATGATCTCTGAAAATACATGCCTGCTCGAATGATTGTATATTGTTTCACAAGGATCACAAATCACATAAGGAAAGCCCAATGTGTGGTGATTCTCGAAACAAGAAAGATGATTCTAGTCCTACGAATGTTGTTTGATACTTTCCCATCATTACAAGGTTTAGGCACCTATATGTATGTGAGGAGAATGCAGGACAATTGACATGGAATGAAGATACAAGAATTAAAGATGGGAAACTACATCACCCAGCAGACTCTCCTTTGTGGAAGAGAATTGATCACATGTATCCTGAATTTGGGAACGAGCCGAGAAACCTTAGTCTTGTGTTATCTACATATGGGGTGAATCCTTTTGTTTTTCAATTCAGTAGTCACAGTTCATGGCCAGTTATGTTAGTAACCTATAACTTAAGATTGTGGTTATGCATGAAACGAAAATACGTCATTTTATTTATGCTTATATCAGGACCAAAACAATCGGGTAATGATATTGATGTTTATTTGGCCCTATTGATTAGGGATTTTAAAATATTGTGGGATTCAATTGTTACGTTTTATGATGGTTACAAAAATGAATATTTCACTTTGAAATCCATGTTGTACAGGATGATAAATGACTTTTCTGCTTATGGAAATTTGTTAGGATATATCATTAATGTAACTCAAGGGTGTTTCATTTGCGAAAAAGGTACACAATCAATTAGGTTGAAAAATTCATTGAAAACTGAGTTTCTAGGACATCACAAATTTCTACCCTGATGACATAAGTACCGATCTTAGACGAAATCATTCGATGGAAGTTTAGAAAAATGTACAACACCGTCTTCACTAACAAGTGATCAATTGTTTGAGAATGTAAAATATTAGGAAACTACTTGGGTAAACTGTTTTCAAAAGACCTTACGAAAAATGGTTGGAAAAAGTGATCAGTTTTTCTTGAATTACTATACTGGAATTGTCTGTATGTTAGACATTTTCTTGTTTTTATGCATGTTGAAAAAAATGTATGTAATAGTGTCATCGGAACGTTGCTAAATGAACCCGGCAACATAAAGGATGGAATTAAGGAAAAGTTGGACATGGTTGAGATCAGAATATGAGAAGTGTTGGAAATAGTGAAGCGTGAAAAATGAACATTTCTTCCTCCAGTAGCTTACACTCTTTACAGGATGAAGAGATATCAGTTCTGTAACTTCTTGAATTATTTAAATGTTCCAGAGGGGGTATTCATCGAATATCAAGAACATCATGTCAATGAGCGATTTAAAATTAAAGGGTCTAAAATCACATGACTATCATATTTTGATGCAATATCTAATTCCTATAGTTTTACGTTGAATTTTTTCCTAGAATGTCCGCCATACATTAACAAAGCTATGTTTATTTTTAAAATCTATATGCAGTAAAGATATAGACTCGGCGAAATTGGTAACTATGGAAAGAGAAATTGCCATCATATTATGTGAATTGAAATGTTTTTCCCGCCAACATTTTTATATATAATGGTTCATTTGATGGGTCGTTTTCTGAGAGATATTTGAATATGTGGTCTTATACATTAAAGATGGATGTACCCCATTGAATGGTATATGAAGATTTTGAAAGGGTATGTCAAAAACTGATGTTGTCCATAGGGCTGTATTGGTGAGAAATATATTGTTAAGGAAGCCGTTGAATTTTGTACCGAATACCTGTCTGGTGTGGAAATCATTGGCCTACCGAAATCTCATCACACTGAGTGGCATGAGGGTGAAATAATTTCTAGAAGAGAGGTTGTCAAAACTAATATTACAGATCCAGAGCAGGACCACCTTTATGTTTTTCCTAACAGTTTCACAGTTGACCCATATGTTCAATCCCAAAATGAAATTCGTAGGCGTTTGAATCCTTATAGGGATGAAAAATGGATACCAGATACACACTATCAACAGTTTATAGGATGGTATCAGGACCATATTTTTAAGCAGTTAGATGAAAATCCAGACTCAATTTCAGAACGACTTCGATGGCTAATCAGAGGAGCAAGAGTGTAAGTATTATCTTACAATGCTTACGCAGTTAATGGTTATACATTATATACTAATGAACATGTTGATTAATGTACCATGAAGAATAGTGGGGTTACACTTGTGGCTGAGGCAATGCATGTATTTGGTGATAAGGACAAAAATCCAATTTAGGAGAATATGTCATACTTTGGCATCATCAAATGAATATGGGAGTTGGATTATACGAAATTCAATGTTCCGATTTTTCAATGAAACTGGGTTGATAACAAGGGTTATGTTAAAATAGATGAATTAGGATTTGTGAAAGTTGATTTCAGTAAGGAAGGGGAGACAGATGAACCATTTATAATGGAATCACATGCAGTACAAGTATTTTATGTTCCAGACCCTACAAACTGAAATTGGTCAATTGTTCTGTTATCGACCAAAACAACTGAAGGGTCAGATGAATGTTCAACATAGGTCGACCATTTTATAGGGACTTCACAATCATTTCGCAGTGTTCCCAATGTAGATGGGTTTTTTATGTCATAGGAGACCACAATGAAGGGATTTACATAGTTGATAGAGGAGTCAAATCTCTTCATCCTTTAAAGAAAAAAAGAGTGTAAAATAATCAGGTTATTTGTTTATTGTAATATATATTGTGTTATATTATGTTATTATATGTTCGCTACGATTTTTATGTAATCTAAATTAATTATTATTCCAATTATATAGATAATGAATGCTACACCTGCTGATGCACCCAATCCCGAGGCACAAAAGGTATCTCAACCAGTAGCTGGTGTTCCCAGTGCAGAGCAATAACCAATTTCTCAACCACCTATTAGTGGTCCCACTGCCTAGCAACAACATGTTTCTCAACCTGTTGTTGCTGGTCCCAGTGCTGAGGTACAATAGGTTTCTCAACTTATTTTTGCATGTCCCAGTGCCGATTCTAGTGCTCCGGGGGAACATATTGATTATACTTATGAGGAAGTAGTACTAAATGAAACACTAAAAGTGCAAAAAAATACAAGAGTGTCATAGTTTGATTGTCTTGGCCAAAATCCATAAGGCAAAAGCAAAAGGAATCAAATTTGAGGTGGGATGGAATAAGCGGGGCCAACATGTTAACCCCAACAAATCCTTATTTTATAGTTTCATTGGAATCGTCACCGGGCAATGCGTGCCGATTGATGTACAGTAGTGGAAGCATGTTCTCACCGGGGTAAAGAAACTAATTTGAGAAGAGATTAAGATAACATTATGATATCATTTTTTTTAATTTATTAAAATAAAATAAAATACCAAAACATTGACTTAATCTTCATCATATAATGCAGAGTTCATTTATAGTAGATACCTCACCCATGGAATATGTATTAAGAGTTGCAAGAAGGATTCATAGTGGTTTCAGCACAATTTTAACAAAATATCATCTTAAATATATAGAAGGGAAAATCAACCCTCACCACCTTCTCTTTATGCACACATTATATCACAAGAAGTGTGGGATGCATTTAGCAACCGTCGTGGGGAGAAGACATTTCAGGTACATTGTGTTGGGTAATACGTTGTTTGACATTTTCATGTATTCATCACTTTGATTGACAATTTTTTATTTTTGAAACAACAACTGAGTGTTAAAAATAAAAAACATGCAACAGAACCAGCGTACCCTTTCTGTAAACCAAAGATGGGGTGCGCTTCACTTGAGAAAAAGTTGTTACATCTTTTAAATCTATCGTACTACTTGAATGTGACATAAAATAACACCATAACCATGATTCTCTGTTTATATGCATATTGATGAATTGAAATCAAATTCCATATCCATCGCAAGCCATGCAATATGGAAGGAGGCTCATGTAAGTAAAGAGGGGATATTGATAGATGAAAACACACAAAAAGTGTGGGAAACATGTGTATGTATGACATAATATAAATGTGATTTGATTTAAAATGCTATTACGTTAAAATAACTACTAATTTTTCTATATTTTATATCTGACATAGTCATAAGAATCAACAACAGCCGCACCAGATGCAGACATACTTTCCGAATCCTTGAAGCAGCCTAAACAGTATGGCCGCATCAGAGGTGCGGGTTTTGGGGTGACACCCCGTACATATTTTCAAAAACAAAAATAAGTGGAGGATCAAAATAATAAAAATGGAAAAGGTGAAAGAACAATTATCTATTTTTAATAAGAATTAAAATACCAGAGAGAGATGACTGAAAAAATGATGGGGGAGTGGCAATGAAAAGAAACAAATAAACAAGAACCCATGCATGACGATCCTGCCCCACCCCCCACCTGCTTTGAGGTTAGTCATTCCCCTAAAAAAACTTGACTTAGCTAAGGTAATAAATGTTTTAATTATTGTTTCTTTGAAATGTGATTCACAAAGACACTAATACCATTACATTACTTATATTCTACATGGTTAAAATGACTGTTATTTATATCTATCAACTCCCACCTATCACCTTCTATTGAGGGATATGGTGTTGAATATACAGAATGAGATTCTACACAACAAACTTCTTCCAAAAGATCATCTCATTGTGCCAATTAACTTAGATAATGAGATGAATGTCAAGATATGTATTCTAAATGATGATGATGAAATTCATACAGTTGAACAAGGTGTTGGAACATTCATTACATGGCCGACAATTCTTGTAAAAAATCATGTCGAAAACAGGTATCCATTTCCAGTTTATTTTTCAAGCCGGTCCTTTAACATTTAATGAAAAAAGGACTGAACCGAAGAATGTTATTACAGAATGACAATGAGTGTGGGGTGAAACGAAATATCAGCTCAAAATTATCTTGTGGATCAATCAACTGATTAAAATGGTCTAATGAGATCACCTTCACCCTGCCTGTTCTATATCCATAGTTAATATTATTGCAGGCTCATGTGGATAAATAGATGAAAGACGGAAATACTCACACAGATGATTTTGTAAAATATATGTATGGAGAAGAAACCTTGTATTTCATTAGTGTTGAATATGTATAATAACTCCTCATGTATGAATGGGTTGGTTCCTTGGTTGTAAATGTATACATGAGGTATGTTTTTATGATTTGATTTTACAAAAGGTGATATACTCTTATAATTATGACTAAATAAATTTTATATTTTTCATAGGCGTATATATGAAAAACAATTGAAGGTATTTCCCCATGAAAAAAATATTTGGACTCATTAGTCCCCACACCACCTTTTCAGAAGACGAAATAGATTATGATAAAGAGGCTACAATAATGTCATCCCTGCTCAAATCGTTTGAAAAAAAATTACGGATGATAGAATCTTTTTAATACCAGCGATGCAGGGGTAAAACAATACAATTTAATCATATCAACTATATTTTCATTTCATTCTTTCAATATTCCTTTTTGTAATTTTAGGAACCATTGGATGCTAATGGTAGTCAATTTGGATACTCCAATGATTTATTTTCTGAATTCAATGAATGGATATCCAACAAACCGACCACGCATGATGGTGTTTGTTAATTTGTAATACACTAGATGAAAAATTTTAAAACTAAAAATATAGTTATATAATTTATGTTATCTTTTAATGAGGATTCTGTTATGATAGAGCAGTGCATCAATATCGTCTAATGCATGGAAGGAATCCATGGCCTAAGGACAAGAACGCCTACAAGATCTACAACTAGAAATGTATCCCGGTATATATAATAACATTGCACTATCCAAACACATATCAAAACAAATTACTTATTGTTTTCGATGTTTCTACAGTTTTAAAAACAAGAAAACGGAAAGGGCTGTGGTTATTATGTTTGTAAATATATTAAAGAGATCGTATTTCATCAACAAACTATCATCCCTGACTCGGTATTTTTGAAAATAATTATGATTTCATTTAAAATATTTATTAATCCTTTGTGTATTTATATTTTTTCAGTACTACCATGACTGTCGCAAAAACTCATATTCATAGGATGATATTGATGTGTTTAGAAACAAATGCGAAACATACCTGATGGAAGATTGTACACAAATAGGATGAAGGTGAATTCCTACTACTTATGTTATCTATATACGATAATTGATTATCCTCCAACCTTCTTTTGTTAATAACCTTGGATGATGAAGAAATGACATATTAGTGTAGGTCAAGATAAAATTAACAAAATGACTTCCTTAAATCATTATATGGCATGATTTTTTATGAAAAATGATCCAATATCTGAGTAGGAATATTAATTTTTAGGTTTACACCCTTGTTGATTAAATAGTTTCAGCAGATCGATCCCTTCTATGGATATATACCAATTGTGGATTGAGAATGCTCCGATATATTGAAATCATAATTTATAAATCAATGTTTTCTATCCCCGGATTCATATTATTGATCTTTGAACAAATCAAAATTTAGGTAAGGCATGATGGTGTGCAGTGTGTATGGGATGAATGAAGAAACCCCAAGGATCAACAAAATCCATTTTCCAACAAAAGGTGGATGGAATAAAAACATATGGCCTATATCCACCATTTTCAGTATGATATAGGGACTAAATATAAATATTTCTGAAATTAAATTAGAGGGATCATATTCAACATGTAGAGATAGTATTTGAGAATCTGGAAAAAAATCCGACTATAGGTTGTGTACAAGGATAAACACACAGTGTGTAGCCCAGTGTCTGTGGTGGATAGAGTTTTAAGAAATCATAATTATAGAGCTGGTACCAGACACCGTTTGGTTCCTCTCACACTTCGTGTACCACTTGGTTCATTTTTAAGAAATTTCAACATTTTGTATCTCATTTGATTGAACTTGTATTTGAGAACATGAGTTATTGTTTGACTTGCACAATTATTTCTATGTAGATGCATAAGATAATGGGTATCATTGAGGGAGTTTTGGAACTATTGGCTACTCTTCTTCCTTGAATGAGTTGTGAGAAGGATATCCCCTTACCCATTGTGGGAAATGGCGTGCGGCGCAATATTGTGCAAAGGCCGCTTGGGGATGCGGCGCAATGTGCGGCGTGAACACCCTAAGGTGTGCGCCTTTAACAACACATCCCTTACCATCTGATTTGGGATTATTCTAAATAAGTACATATATATATATATATATATATTATATTTATCCATATATTGGATTTGGTTACTCTCTTACCATTGGAGGTGATGATGTGTGGGGTATTCCACTGCCTTTTCAGAATCTGGTTGTTATTCACATATTAGGTAATCTCGTAGGAAGGTATTTATGTTCTGGTTCTCAAATGGAAGTTGTGAGTCACCCAGTTAGTCGACGGGTTTGTGTGGAATTGGATGCTTCCCAGATACCTTTTCATCATGTATGGATTATAACTGGAAAAGAGTATAGGTGAAAACAATAGGTGGTTTATGAGGACTGGACATATTATTATTCTATTTTTCACAGCGTGGGTCATTCAGTGGTGGTTTGCAATAAGGGAGGGCCCGAGAAGGATCGTTGTTCAAATGCTCAGGTGTCTACCCAAATGGTCGGAGGTGCTTCAGGAAGGGTTTTGTAGGTTGGTGTGGGGTGGGTCTAGGATAGGAAAAAACGGGACCTGAAGGTGTGGGTATGGAGCCTCACCTCCGAATGGTGGAACGACAACCGGTTGAGGACTGTATAATGAAGGTTGTGGATGGTCTTGGATCTGTTCGAGGGGAAAAATATTTCATGAGTAAGGTGTTGGAGGTTGGTGCGAGGGAGGTAACTATTCTAGAGGAAGAAAGTCTATAAGGAAGTGGCAGGGAGGCTCAACCTACAGTGGTGGCTGATTAGACGGAGGAGGTTAGTAGAGAGTTGGTTGAGGATGGCCAGGGAACTATGGATATTTTTGGTAGGGTGAATTCCTTGGAAGGGCTGGTGATGGTTGATAAGGGGGATCACTTAGAGGTACACAATGAGGGGGAGGTGACTCTAGTTCAACCTGAGATAGGGGATATAGTGGTATGGATATATCGTCCAAGACTTTTATCCCTTTAATCAATAGGTTTGAACCATTATAAATCTTTTATTATGATCGAGGTGGTTCTCTTCCTAAATTTCTCTGGGAGTTTCTTTCCCTGGGGGATGATCTTTTAATAGGGATACCCATGTCACTCAGTACATACATAGGGCTTTTCTACATAGATATACACAATATAAAGAAAAGACATTTAAAATCCATAGTTCCCATGGCACCTGTTTATAGAATGTGAGGATGAAGATCAAACAAGGGATTCTTTACACTATGATACCCTTTATCCCCATCTTCTGGGGTATGATCCAACCAAAGATGACAGGAAACGTGCAACCCAAAGGATGAAGCTAGAAAAACAGGAGGGAAAAAAATTACCATGACTAGATTAGGATATGTGCCTCCCATTTCTATTAATTCCCCTATTCCGGATTATATCCTCCAACCCGAACCATCAACACCAGATCCTGATGAAACCATTGAGGTATCAAATTTGATAAACATTCCCCTGGACATGAGAGAGGAATTTTACTATGATGAATCACAATAAGAATTATTACAGTGTGTTTTTTCCCAAGAATAATAGGTTTCTATGATCCTGAAACTCATTAGTATGTCATATGGCAGCACCATTCAACATGTAGTTCCAGGAGAATGTCTGGATAACTGGGAGATCAATACTATTCCTACAAGGAAGAAGGATCCATTAAACTAAAGCAAGAACTTAGTATTGGGTCCTTTTGGGTTGTTGCCTTCCAACAAAACCCAGAATATTTTGAGCATCAGAAGGATCATTTTTTACTTTTTGAGTCTGGTTTCTTTCCTTTTAAAGGAGACAATATGCTTTTAGTGGTTGTTATATGATAATCATTTTTTGAATTGCACGTTGAGAGAAGGGATCCCCCTAGGGAGCCCGAATGGGAAATCATTTACTTCTCTATTATAGTGAGATTGAGGGAGGACCCTTGTGACAGATAGATTTAGCAACACTTTACTTCTAATCTAGTCCAAACCTTGTGTATTTTTTTACCTAGAAGAGATCAATAATAGTAACCTATAATCCTACCTCTGGTTGCCTTCTCTTTTATATTTCCTGAAGGCCTCTATTACACATTGAAAATATAATTTTTTATATCCTCATTAGGCTAGGTAGTTTTTACATCTTGTAAAAGATTAGAAAGGCTGCTCTCCTTTAGACCCTCTTATGGTTGGTCTACATTCAGGTTCTGAAAGACCTCTTCCTTCTATAAGTGGTTGGCCTTAAAAAAGGGATAAATGGAGTCATTTTCTAGCTAGGTATCCTGATAAAGTATATTTACAAGAAGGATTCTCTTCTAGAGGTAAATATCAATATAACTATGAGCATTATATCTAATTCCATAACTATTTGTTTACCAGAAGTGGTTTTCCCCATCTAATCCCATCTGAGCTCCCCAAGTCCTCCCTCGCATGCTGCTAGTAAGAAATAGAGTGAGGTGAATCCTATATGTGTGTTAAGTGCTTCCCTTTCTATTATCTAGGTATCTGGAAATGGAGGTCTTTCCCTACCCACCGATCTGAGTACTAAAACGATTTTTTAAGAGTGGTGGTTCTTCTTTCTCTATGTTATCTTTTATATGCATTCATTAGTTCATTTCCTTTGTAGGACATCTCCCCTAGTATCCACCACTCTTTTTATACAATCTCATTTGGAATAGAATCTGTTTTTGAATAAAATAGGATGTACATAACCCAATATTAGCTAAATGAAGTATGAAACCATCATCTAGGTATAACTAGAGTGAGTCATATTCTACTATATAAGCGTCCCGATAGTTCGCTAGCAATATGAGTAAATAAGTGTCCCACATCGTGAGTGTATTTCATTTATTATATAGAATATCATGAGCGCATATATCTTGGGAATGTTCGTAGGTCCCCTATGTATCATCATATCCTGAAATCATCATGAAAGTCCCCACAGTCCACAAACCATCCCACAAATATTTACCTACCTAGGTCATCACATCACAAATGGAGAAGGAACTCTCGCTCTATAGTCATCTCTCCTAGACCTATGAACTAATGAAAATAAATGTTTTATCAGGTAACAATTAAAATTTTATTAATGTATTCTTTCATATTAATGATTAATTTATTTCATTATTGTATTACTAACATAATATTTGTTTTCTTATATAGGTGAAGTCTTTTTCCTGAGTTTGAATTCTTTTTTTGGAAACCACTTCCATGAAAAACAATTTTTTAGAGTGAATCATGAATGCAAAAATGATGAAACATCAATTTTTTCAACTATTTGTTGGATAATTGTAATTGTAACCAAATTAAACATTGTTTCCAATTTATATAGCATTGTGTTGTTTTGTATTCATGATTTAAAATAAATGTATGCCGCATTTTTGTTTTTCTTTGCTTTGTGTGTAGGTGTTGTCTGTGTTGTGTGCTGGTGTTGTCATGCGTGCAGGTTCGGTGCAGGTTTTGTACAGGTTCTTGTTTTGCATAAGATCTTTGGCCTTTATCAGCGCTTAAAATAGCACAGATAGAGGTAGTGCTTATCAGTGCTATTTTTAGTGCTGATATATTTTACATTTATCAGTGCTGAAAATAGTACTGATAAATACAACCTTTATCAGTGTGTTTTTTAGCGTTGATAATGGTACCCCTTTATCAGCGCTATTTTTAGCGCTGATAAAGGGGGCCCTGTTTATCTTCACCGAGATTAAATTAAAATTTTTTCTCTGTTAAAGTTGGGTTTTAGCGCTATTATAAGCCCTTTTAGTAGTAGTGATATTCGCCCAACAGGTCGCAATTCTCCTCTCGAGTCAACTACATCCACCCGAGGATTCCATGGTATGACCGCACCAACCGAAACCCAAGAAAACCCCATTAGAAGCATGGATATTACATGATATAATATTTATTGGGGAAATAATAGAGTATTAACACAAAAATAATGATGATAAAACATACCTTATATCTAGGATTGATCGTTACAGCTTGGTTGCATCAAAACATCTCAAAAATAATCTGAGGAGTAAATTTTGATTGTGAAACTCCTATGAGAAATAATGGTATGTTCGATCATCTCACACCCATGAACAAGGAGAAAGAATTAGGGAGGAAGATATCTCATCCCTTTTGAAGATTTAACGGAGTGGTGGTTTAAGATACGCTTAATATCCAATTAAACGCGGATCACATTAAACCACACGGTTTGACTAAGTAAAATTGTACTGATCATTAGGGAAATTAATAAAGGAGTTATGGCCTTTGAATCAGAATTAAAGTCCTTAAAAAAGGATTTAAATGAATATTACGTCAAAGGAAACGTTAAAGGGATGAAAAAAATGCAGGAAGCTGGAAACACTATTCACAAACTCAAAATTCGTCAATGCAAAGAAAAGGTCACCGTTATACATCACCATTCTGGACACACTATTAATGAACTCAAAATTTGGAAATTGAATGAAATGGTTACTATTAGACATCACTGTTTTGGAAACACTATTCTTGAACTAAAAATTTGGAAAAGGAATGAAAATGTCACCATTAGAACCTCACTGTTATGGAAACACTATTAAAGAACTCAAAATTTGGCAAAGGAAAGAAAAAGTAATCGTTAGAACCAAACTGTTCAGGAAACACTGTTCATAACTCATAATTTGGCAATGGAATGAAAAGGTCACTATTAGAACATCACCTTTCGGGAAACATTGTTTACAGAACTCAAAATTCGGCAAAGGAAATGGAGGATACAGTTAGAGGTTACCGATAGAGATTACCGATAGACCTCAATGATAGAACTGTTCACCAATAGAACTATTCAAAAAATTGGAAATTTGGAAAAGGAAATAGAGGTTAACGTTAGAGGTTACTGATAGAACTATTCACTGATGGAACTATTCACAGAATTGGAAATTTGGAAATGAAAAGAGAGGTTATCATAAGAGGTTACCGATAGAATTGTTCACCGAAGGAACTGTTCACATAAATTGAAATTTGGAAGAGGAAAGAGTGGATACCATTAGAGGTTATAGATAGAACTGTTCACAGATGGAATAGTTAAATGAAATAGAAATTTGGCCTAGGGAAGAGAGGATACCATTAGAGGTTACTGATAGAACTGTTCACTGATTTAACTGTTCACATAATAGGAAATTTGGAAACGGATAGAGCGGTTACCGTTGACCTAACCGTTGGCACTATTCACAACTGTCTACCGTTGGAACTGTTCACCAAGGGTCATCGATTCCAATGTTCACAAAAAGTGAAAATTGTCAAGGTGTTGGGGATATGTTACATTGAACTCTCGGAACACCTCAAATACCATATTTTCACAAAGTGATGGACTGGAGAGTTCCAATACATTACATCAGATACCTCTCAAATCATTCCCGTCCTCGAGAATTCAAAACCCACCAGAAGGGAATGTGAAACAGGGTCCGATCAACAACCCATCGAGATACCACTCAAAAGAAAGATAGCCACAAAAGAAACAAAAGGAATCCATCTCGTAAACACAAAAGGTTTATGACCACAAAAGCTACATCGAAACATAAAAGAGGTTAAACATGAAACAACTCTGGGTACTGAGCACTTATCTATGACTGACGTGCCCAGGTACTCTCTTTCATGCCCCCATGATTCCACAAGACATGAACCAAAGGGATAGAATGCCCACGCAACACCTTCTCCTTGCGGTCTTTGATCTCCGTAGGTCGCTCTTCAAAGGTTGCATCATCATCAACATCGATATCTCCCAAATAGATGATGTGAGAGTCATCACGAATATAACGATGGTGCTGTGATACATGGAAAACATCATGTTTCTGACGCGTCTGCAGGGGAAGTGCTACACGATAAGACACAACTCCAACATGAGCTAACACCATGAAAGGCCCATAAAACCAGGGAGAAAGCTTACTCCCACCACCAAACCATCGCTACCCACGATAGAGAGTCACCTTAATGGAAACATGATCTCCATAATTAAACTCTGAGGAACATCTCCTTTGATTGGAATATGATTTCTGATGATCTAGCACTGCCTTAATCCTCTCAAAAAGCACCTGGACCATCTCAGTTTTATTCTTCACTAGTTCTAGTCCAAGAATTGCTGACTCTTTGACCCCAATCCAGCACAATGGAGAATGACAAGGTTGGCCATACAAGGCTTCAAACGATGACATACCGATGGTGGAGTAAAAAATATTATTGTAAGAGAACTACACCAATGGTATGTGATTCATCCACAAACCATGAAAATCAATAACACAAGAGTGTAACGAGTCTTCAAAAGTCTGGGTGGTTCGCTCCATCTGACCATCCGTTTGAGGATAAAAACCACTGCTAAGGCATTGTTGAGAACCGAAAGCATGTTAGAGACCTCTCCAAACCATGGAGGTAAAACTAGGATCTCAATAAGAAAATATCATACTTGGGACTCCATGAAGTCTCACCACCTCCTCTAGATATTGCCTTGACAAAACTTCCATTGAGCATGACTCCTTGATCGCAAAGAAGTGGGACAATTTTGTTAAACGATCCACTACCACCCAAATATCATCATGTCCTCCCAGAGCTCGAGGTAAACTATTAACAACGTCCATTGATATGTCCCCACACTTCCATTGAGGAATCTCTAATTACTGTAGAAGACCACTAGGAACATGGTGTTTGACCTTTACCTTCTGGCAGAACAAACATCGAGACACAAACTCTGCAACCGCACGCTTCAGCCCCGACCACCAAAACTAGATCCTCATGGCTCTGTACATCTTTCTCACTCCAGGATGCACCACTAATGCGAACTATGGAAATCTCTGAGAACTATCTCGTGCATCGTCAAAGGAACAAAAATCATTCCATGATACAACACTAAGTGTTCTTCATCCTCATCCCAACCATCAGGGGCTTCACCGAAAAAAAACTCGGTCTCTCCAGACATCCACCTCAAGATCCCCCAACTGAGACTCTTCCACCTTCTGTATCAGGGATGACTATACATTCATCTGAAAAATACATCCTTTACCCCCAACTTCTCCCTTATCATGATGTAAGGCAGAAATCTCTTCCATTACTATCCAAGATTCACAAGAATCAGGCACAACATAACTATGTGACTTTCGTCTCAACACATCAGCTAAAAAATACCCCTTTATTTCTGTATATGATATCTTGAAGTCATATTCCTGTAAGAACTTCATTCCCTGCCGCTGTCGTATGTTCATGTCATGCTTGGAGAAAACATACCTCATACTCATATGATCGGTGAAAAACCAAAAAGTTCTCACCAATGAGGAAATTTCCCCCCAACTTCATAGAAAACACCACAGATGCCAATGCAAGACTGTGAGTGTCATAGTTACGTTCATGGAGAAGTAATTATCGAGACCCATAAGAAAAAACTTATCATTTTGTTCTTCAGAACACATCCCAACCCCAGATGCGCTGCATCACAGAAAACACCAAACTAAACCCCCTCAGGTGGAATACAAAGAACTGGAGCACTTACTATCTTCTACTTTAGTTAATTAATTGTTTCCTTGTACTAATCAGTCCATAAGAATTCCTAGTCCTTCCTATTCAATGATATCAGAGGAGTTGCAACTCATGAGAAATTGGCTATGAACCTCATGTAGTAGACTACGAGGCCAAGGAAACTTTGCACCTCTAACACTGTCTTGGGGGCTGCCCAAGACATGACTACTACAATCTTCGATAGATCCATATCTACTCCCTTATGAGACACAACATGACCCATGAAATGGAATTCTCGATCCCAAAACTCACACTTCGACAACTTCTCGAACATATGATGTTGATGAATAACTCCCAAAATGGTGTGTAGATGCTCGGCATGCTTCTCTTCATACATGGAGTATAAAAGGATTTCTTCAATGAAACCCCCACCAAGAACTTGTCCAGGAACTCACGGAACATAGCACTAATCAATCCCATGAACATAGTTGCAGCATTCGTTATGCCGAACAGCATTACAACGAACTCATGATGCCCATGATGACAACAAAAAGTAGTATTCGGGATATCCTCATCCATTACACGCATCTGATGATATCCTAACGACAATTCGATCTTTGAGAACCAACATTCACCCATCAGTTTCTCGAATAAATCACAAATACGTGGAAGAGGATATCGATTATTTATTTTCACATTCTTTAAGTGATGATAATTGACATGCAACTGCAAACTGATGTCAGCCTTCTTCACGAACAAAACAGGTGTACCCCACAGTGACACAGTTGGATAAAGAAAAATGCACTGTAAAAGACCATCAAGATGTATACGTAGCTCTTGTAACTCAGAAGGGGACATCCTATATGAATACATAGAGATATGATACACTCTTGATTGTTGCTCGATCCCAAACTCAATATCTCGTTGAGGTGGTAAAGCTCAAACCTCTTCTAGAAGGACATTAGGGTTCTCAACAACAACACTAGGAAATGCCAATTGCTGAACCACTGATGAACTCAACATCATCTCATCCATCATGGATGATAAGTATAGAACGCCACTATAACCCATCCGAGGATCCCGCTCGCCAAAAATCACCACCAGCTCTCCATCCACACCAGTTAAAACGACCATCTTCCTAGAGCAATCCATGATAACCTGCACCGAATACAACCAATCCATGCTAAGTATGACATAATATGGTTGAATTTGTAAACATATGAAATCTCCCCAATAGTGGTGTTGCCCCAACACTATCTCATAGTCTCTACATACTTCATACAATTCATCTCGACCTCCACTTAGCGTAGTCAACGACAAGAACACTGGAAGCCTCTTTACCTCCAGTCCCAAAGCATGGATAAGGGTACGTGATATGAAGATGTGTGTCGCTCCTAAATCAAGAAAGGCATACACCAAGGTAGAAAACATGAAAAGGGTGCCTCAAATGATGTCTGGCTCCCCTGGAGTTGGAAATGCTAGATCATGATGCTGACCATGACCTCCCCCACGACCTCTGTGACCCTGATGACAACCACCAACACGACCACTATCTGCTCATTGAGGACAGGGATCGTCATGGGGCTATCCTCTGCCTTCCACCATTTTCCCTCTACCAATATAATACAGGTGCAACCGGCTATTTCTTCCTCGGCTGGAACTTCCTCGAAAAAGGAACCACGAGCGTAGCACCTGGTGCACGATGACCACTCTAAAAGGTTGGGCAATCCCGTTGCTAATGACCCTGGGCACCACAAGAAAAATAAGAACCTGATCAATTGGCATAGGCCTGAGAGTTACTAACTCTAGAGAAATGAGATGTGAAGGGATGAGACCTACCCCTGACGGAACATATAATTTTCTATCGTGAAATCCGGGATCCCCGGACCATAGCTCTGCTTCGTGAGGAATCATTAAGAATCCCCTCTCGTGATGTTCTGGTTCTCGCCAAAGTCCTCTTGAAAACCTCTTCCCTATCCAGTACCTGAAGATATGTTTTTAGCATAAATGGGATGACTTGGTGCTAGATCTCATGAAGCAAAGCCTCCTCAAAATGTCTCGCACTTGCTTCCTCATCTGGTAGTAGGTCTGATGAAAATCCTAAAAGGTTCCTAAAACTGATTCCAAACTCTCGAACACTAGATCTCCCCAGATGAAGGGTAAGAAGGACCTGGAAAATTGACGCCTTCGCAGTCGAAGAAAGAAACTCGACTTTAAACTTGTCTCGAAACTCCTCCTATTAGATCACTAACTTCTCACGATCCCCGAGGAATAAGAACCACCACAGCCTCACTGCTCTTCGTAGAATCATCACAACCATGGACACCCCGTGCTCTTTCGGAGCACGGATCGAACTGAACCTATCTCGACCTCTTTCAAACAGTCTTCCATGACTGAATCTGAAAAGGAGACCTCATATTTCTATAGACTCTGGCGTTGAATCTCTCGGAGTGTCTTCCTTTAAGTGTCGTCATCCTCAACCTCTACACTGCGGCGATCTACTGAAACATCCTACATGATATTTTATGTGCCAAACCGATGAGGACATTGACCTAGAGCCATACCTATAAAATAACAAACCATTAGAGCTCCTAAACCTTGAATATGGAAGACTCAAAATTAATTAATATTTTTTTTTCTTTTATTCATTTTAGGTTAACGTATCCAAATGTTTACACATTCAAAAATAGGCACAAAGAAGAATGATGCATGACCCTTTCCACAGTCTCTACCCAGCAACTAGAATGACCTTGTTTAGGAGCAATTGTAAACTTAAAGGTCCGTACATCAGATCATAGGGGGCCATAAAAGCAAATGTATCATCTAGTCTCCAGTTTTTACATCACTTGCTAAACATGAATCACATTGTTTCCCAACCAACCCATGAAACCTTACCTATTCCTACCTCCAAACTCTATCCCATTCCTCAACCGAACCACTAATACTACTCTTTCACGTCCCCCTCCCCACAATGTGTACACCTCCTGGGCCGGAAGTGTAAAAAGTGAGATAATGACTCCCGATTACCGCCGCCAATAGGCCCCGGAATTGTGACTAGCACCGAGGGTATAATAAACACACAATTGGGAGGCATTACCCTCTAAGAGAACACATGCAGAAGAGTGAGATAAGAGAGACACCAAAAAACTCCAACTCGGACTTAAATACAAATGAAATCCAATGTACCCATATGAAATTTCATGTAAAACTACTACAACTGAATTTGGGAAAACTACAAGTACCCAAAATAAAGTAAAAACAGCAGCAACCATAAGCCCAAAGATCTCCTGCAACCCCATGCTAGTATAAACTAGCATGATCTCCAACCTTCTCCTAGTGACCTAAAAAACAGATTATATATACATAGTGTGAGTATAATAGTATACTAAATAGGATCCTCCCCAAAGCCTCTCGTGCAAATGTAATGAAAACATACTAAAGCACAATGAACAATATGTGAAACTATCTCTTCACCTAAATAGGTATACTAATATCCCAACCTCACAATAGCTACTCTCACCATATAACCCATACAAGAGTATATAATATAATAATTAATATCATGGGTACCTCGATACTACTTCCCCACTGGTTTTCTGTTTTCCCCCGACATCGCACGTCCTAAGAATCTCTCTCCAAAAGTCTTGCCCTCAGACACCAAGGTGAAGCACCACAACAAGCACCTCGTGCAACAAAACCACCACATTCATGTAAGAAAAGTAAACATGTAGTTTTTATGAGCCACCACATCCTGCATAATGTATATCATATAAGAGGAATTGTACCTCAAGCCATTACAGCCCATAAACTAACTAAATATCATCAAGCCATCACAGACTATACATGTTACACCTATAATAGTCCATATGATACTATATCCAGAATATATGTGTATGAATAACGACAATATATTACAGCCCCCGACACACATATATGGGGAAAATTACTCACTATTCCTACAATCACAATTATCTATCAATAGAATAGATTGGGGCCAAAGGGGGTAATCATCCATTCATCCTCCCACCAGAATGTTGGGGAAAACACCCCTAGGGCTCAAAATCCCCTGCGTGTCATTTCCCCTTATTGACAGGGTGGAGTAGCGTATAGAAATAAAAAAATTACAGAATATACAATTTCTCACAACCAAACTATGCACTTAACCTAGTCCTAGAATCATCTACAGCTAACGTCTCTCGAACTCCGGACTGCCACTTCTAAGACTAGGTATCCTATTAGAACACATCCATTTAAAGAGATATAATAAATTATTAAATTTCCTTTTTACCAGTTGCACTTTCTTTTAATTAATTATTTAAACATTAATTAACCATGAACAATCCCACATTAAATTTCATTAGCATCACACCCAAAGTCCATGGTCCCTTTAAAATTACTACCTCATCATTATGTTCTAGAAAACATCAACCCCATGGGTTTTCACCATTTATTTAGTAATTCATTTTAGAATTACTTTCCCACAATCCTAGGCATTCTAGAAAAAAATTATATGCTACTAAACACAAGGGGGCTGAACACGGTTATTAGATGTACTACCCGTCGAGTCTTTTACACCCATAGGAAGAGCGTATTACCATTCTACCTTTAGAAGTTAAACAGAGAAATCACATGACACACATTAAACATCTTTGCCTCTTTCAGAAGAAGGATATCCAAGACCAGCTTCCTTAGGAAGTGGGGAAAAGTAAAACAAATAATCGACCAAAAGGAAACAACAGGCATCCAACAAGCACATCCATCCCATCCCATCATCCATAGTTCCTCCCTTACACCCACATGCATAAAAATATGCATTTCTCCACCATAGGTGTCATTTTTCACCATTCTAGAAACGCTGTTCACAAACTCAAAATTTGGAAAAGGAAAGAAAAGGTCACTTTTAGACCTCACCATTCTGGAAACATTGTTTACAAATTCAGTATCTGGAAAAGGAAAGAAAAGGTCACAGTTAGAACCTCACCGTTCTTGGAAAACTATTCATGAACTAAAAATTTGGAAAATGAAAGAAAAGGTCATCATTAGAACCTCACTGTTCTTGAAAAACTGTTCATAACTCAAAATTTGGCAATGGAAGGAAACAATCTCCATTAGAACCTCACTGTTTTGGAATCACTGTTTATAGAACTCATAATATGGAAAAAGAAATAGAGGTTACCATTAGAGGTTACCGATAGAGGTTACTGATAGAGGTTACTGATAGTGGTTACCGATAGACCTCACCGATAGAACCGTTCATCGATTAAACTGTTCACATTATTGGAAATTTGGAAAAGGAAATAGAGGCTACCAATTGAATGGTTCACTGATGGAACTGTCCATAGATTTGGAAATTTGGAAATGGAAAGAGAGTTTACCATTAGAGGTTCCCAATAGTATTGTCCACCGATGGAACTATTCACATAATTGGAAATTTGGTAAAGTAAAGTGAAGTTACAATTAGAGATTACTGATAGAAATATTCACTGATGGAACTATTCACAGAATATGAAATTTGGAAATGAAGAGAGAGGTCACCGTTAGAGGTTACCAATAGAACTGTTTAGCGAAGGAAGTGTTCACAAAATTGGAAATTTGGAAAAGGAAATAAAGGTTACCATTAGACATCACCATTGGCACTATAAACAGCTGTTTACCATTGAACTGTTCACCAAGGGTCACCGATGCCACTGTTCACATAAAGGTAAAATTGGTATGGTGTTGGGGATAAGTCACTGTGACCTCCCAGAACACCTCAAATACCATATTTTCACAAAGGAATGAACCAGAGAGGTCTGCCCTATTACGTTAGATACCTCTCAAAACATTATTGTCCTCAAGAATTAAAACCCCACCAAAAGGGAAAAATAAATGGGTTTGGAACAACCACCCATTGAGATACCTCTCAAAAGAGAGCAAGCCACAAAATCAACAAAAGGAAGCCATCTCATAAACACGAATGGTTTTTAACCACAAAGGATACATCGATACATAAAAGAGGTTAAAAATCAAACAACTTTGGGTACAAATCATGTATCTGTGACTCACGTTCCTAGATACTCTCCTCAATGCCACTGTGTCGCTACAAGTCATGACCCAAGGGGATTGAACTCCCACGCAACACCTTATCCTTGTTGTCTTGGATCTCCATATGTCTCTCCTCAAAGGATGCATCATCATCAACATCGATCTCTCCCCAATAGATGATGTGAGACTCATCATGAAGATAATGATGTCGTTGTGATACATGAAAAACATCATGTATCTGAATCATCTATGGGGGAGGTGCTACTCGATACGCCACAGCTCCAACATGAGCTAACACATCAAAAGGCCCAAAAACCTGGGGAGAGAGCTTACTACCACAATCAAACCTTCGATGCCCATGACGGGGAGTCACCTACTAGAACAGATGATACCCATCATTAAACTCTATGGTACCCCTCATTTGATCGGAATATGATTTATGATAATATGTCACTATCTTCATCCTCTCTCGAATCACCTGAACCATCTCAGTTGTATTCTACACTAGTTCTATTCTGAAAATTGTAGACTCTCCTACCCCAGTCCAGCACAACGGAGAAAGTCAAGGTCAGCCATACAAGTCTTCAAACTATGCCATAACAATGATGGGGTGAAAACTATTATTGTAAGCGAACTCCACCAATGTTATGTGCTTCATCCACGATCCTCAAAAATCAAGAACACAAGAGCGTAACATGTCTTCAAGATTCTGGATGGTTCGCTATGTCTGACCATATGTTTGAGGATGAAAAGAAGTTCTAAGGCATAGTTGAAAACCAAAAGCTTATTAGAGACCTTTCTAAAACCTAGATATAAAATGAGGATCTCGATAAGAAATTTTCATCCTTAGGACTCCATGACGTCTCAACACCACCTCTAGATACTTCTTCAACAAAAATTCCATTGAGCTCGACTCCTTGATTGATATGAAGTGGGACGATTTTGTTAAACAATCCACTACCACCCAAATAGCATCATGTCCTCCCAGAGATCGAGGTAAACCAACAACAAAGTCTATTGAGATGTCCTCTCACTTCCACTAAGGAATATCTAATGGTTGGAGAAGACCACAAGGAACACGGTGTTCGGCCTTCACCTTCTGGAAGACCAAACATCGATACAAAAACTCCAAAATTGCATGATTTAGCCCCGACCGCCAAAAATGGGTCCTCAAGGCTCGGTACATCTTTGTAACTCTAGGATGTACCGCTAAAGGTAAACTATGAAACTCTCTAATAACCATCTTTCGCATTGCCAAAGGAACAAAAATTCATCCATGATACAACACTCGGTGTTGTTCATCCTCTGTCCAACCATCATGTGCTTCGCCACAATCAACATCGTCTCTCCATACCTCCAACTCAAGATCCACTAACTGGGACTCTTCCACCTTATAAATTAGGGATGACTATACCATCATCTAAAAAATACAATCTATACCACCAATATCACCCATAACAAGATGTAATGCTGAAAAATCTTCCATTACTCTCCAGGAATCACCAGATTCATGGAAAACATCAATACATGACGTTCAAATCAGTGCATCAGCTATATCATTCCCCTTTCCAAGTGTATAGGATATCTCAAAGTCATATTCCTATAAGAACTCCATCCCCCGACATTGTCATATGTTCAAGTCACGATGGGAGAAATCATACCTCAAACTCTTATGATCGTTGAAAACCACAAAGCGCTCACCAATGAGGTAATGTCTCCACAACTTCAGAGAAAACACCACATATACAAACTCAATATCATGAGTGGAATAGTTATGTTCACGAGGATGTAGCTACTGAGACCCATAAAAAATAATTGATCTTTTCTGCATTAGAACATAGCCCAAACCCTATGGTGAAGCATCGCAGAAAACATCAAACTGAACTCCCTCAGCTGGAAGACAATGAACTGGAGCACTTACTAAGTTCTCCATTAGATACTCGAACGCTGCTTGACACTGATCAGTCCATATGAATGCTTGATTCTTCCTAGTCAAATCTGTTAGAGGAGTCACAACACGTGTGAAATTTTCTATGAACCTCCTTTAGTAGCCTGTGAGACCAACGAAACATAGCACCACTAACACTATCTTGGGGCCTTCCCAAGGAAAAACTACTTCTATCATCGATGGATCCATAGATACTCCATGCTGGGACACAACATGACCCAAGAAACAAACATCTCAAGCCCAATACTCACACTTTTAAAACATCCCGAATAGTTGATTTTGACAAAAAACTCCCAAATTGGTGTGTAGATTCTCTGCATGCTCCTCTTCAGACATGTAGTACACAAGGATGTCATTGATTAAAACCACAACATAATTTTCTAGGAAGTAATGGAACAAAGCATTCATAAATCCCATGAACACGTCTGGATAATTATTCATGTCAAACGACATTACAACGAACTCATAATGCCCATGACGACAATGGAAAAAAGTCTTTGGGATATCCTCATCCTTCACAGGCATCTAATGACATATTGACCACAGATTGATCTTTCAGAACCAACTTTCACCCTTCAATTGATCGAATAAATCATCAATCCACACTAGAGGATAGTGATTCTTTATTTTCACTTTGTTTAATTGACGATAATCGACACACAACCACAAACTGTCGTCAGCCTTCTTCCTGAACAAAAATGGTGCACCCCATGGTGACACACTTGACCAAACAAAACCATACTATAACATATCGTCAATCTCTATACATAGCTCTCGTAAATCAAAAGGGGCCATCCAATATTGATACATAGAGATAAGAAAAACTTTTGGTTGTAGCTCAATCCCATACTCGATATCTTGTCGAGGGGATAAAGCTACTACCTATTCAGGAAAGACATCAGGGTACTCTTCTACAACTCGTGGAAATTACAACTGCAAAACCACTGATGAACTCAACATCATCTCAACCATAATGGATGATAAGTACGGAACCCGCCTACAATCCATCCAAGTATCCCGCTCACCGAAAAACACCACCAGCTCTCTATCAATACCCGTGAAAATAACCTTCTTCCGGAAGCAATCCACGATAGCCAACACCAAATACAACCAATCCATGCCGAGGATGATATCACATGGTTGTATTAGTAATCATATTAAATCTCCACAATTGCGGTGTTTCCCTAACACTAGCTCACAGTCTCTACATACTTCAAACAAGTAATCTTGACCTATAACTGGCGATGTCAACGCCAAGGGCACTGGAAGCCTGCCTACCTCAAGTACCAAAGCATGGACAAGGATAAGTGATATGAAGGAGTGTGTCGCTCATGAATCAAAAAAGGCATACACCAATGTAGAAAACAAGCACAGGGTACCTTGAACGACGTTTGGATCACCTCAAGTTGGCAACGCTAGAGAGTGAAGCTGAACAAGACCTCCCCCGCGACCTCTCTAACCTTATGGATGAACACCAACATAGCCGCTCGACAGTATATGAGGATATGGAGCATCATGGGGTTTTCCACTTTATGCCCTATATTCCTTCTACTGATCTATAGCTGGTGCAACCATCTACTACTACCTCAGCTCGAGCTGCCTCAATAGAGGAACCTGGAGAAGTGCATATGGTGCACATTGACTGCTCTGAAAGGTTCGGCACTCACGCTGTTGATGACCATGACCACAACAAGTTAAAAAAGAGTATGATCAATTGGAATAGTCCTGAGTGTTTTTTCCTTTGTAGAAATGATATGTGAAGGGCTAGGACCTACCCCCAGTTGAATGAAAACTCCTTTACCCTGAAAACTGAGAACCCGGGACAATAGCTCTTCTTCGTGAAGAATCATGATGATTCCCCTCTCTTGATGATCCGGTCCTAGACAAAGACCTCTTGACAACAACTGCCCTCTCCAACACCTCAATATATGTTTTTAGAATAAATTAGGGGATCTGGTGCTGCATCTCTAGATGCAAAGCCTCCTAAAAAAACCTAACCCAGACGTCCTCATCTGGCAGCAGGTTTGAAGAATATGATAAAAGTTTTCTAAAACCGATTCCAAACTATTGAAAAGTGGACCTCCTCTATCGATGGGTAAGAAGCTCTTGGCGACTAGACGCCTTCACAGTTGAATAAAAAAAATGACTCTATACTTTTCTCGGAACACCTCCCATGAGATCACCGACTCTTCATGATCCCTGAGGAATAAGAACCACCACTGCCTCGCTGCTCTACGTAGAATTGTCATAACCAAGGAAACCCAATGCTCTTTCTGATCACAAATATAACTGAAGCCTATCTCAACCTCCTCTAACTAGACTTCTATGAATGAATCAAAAATGGATCCCTCATACTTCTGCAGACTCTGGCCCTGAAACTCTCAGAGTGACAATCTTCTAGTGTCTTCATCATCATCCACTACCCTGTAGTGATATTCTTGAACAGTATGCCAGATTTTTTCTATGAACACCTGATGAGGACATCGACCTTTGAGCCATACCCATAAAATAAAAAACATTTAGAGATCCTAAACATGGAATATGTAATACTTGACATTAATTAATTAATTATTTTCTTTTATTCATTTTACGTTAATAACTCCCACGGTCTACCCCTTCAAACACAGGCACAAAGAAAAATGATGAATGGTCATTTCCTAGGTATCTACCCTGTTACTATTATAGCCTTGTTTAGTATCCATTATAAACATAATGTTCTATACGTCCGATCATAGGGGGCCCTAAATGCCTATGTATCAGCTGGTCTCCAGTTTTTACATCACTTGCTAACCATGAATGACATCTTTTCCCTACCAACCCATGAAACCTCACATGTGCCTAACTCCAAAATCCATCCTATCCCTCAACTAGACCTCTGATACCACTCTGTCACAACCCCCTCCCCACAGAGTGTACCCCTCCTGGTCCGGTAATGTGAAAAGGGAGATAATGACCCCTGAGTCCCTCCTCCAATAGGCCTCGGGTTGGCGACTAGCAGGAAGGGTATAATAAACACACAAATGGGAGGCATTACCCTCTAAAAGAACACATGAAGAAGGGAGAGATATGATAGACACCAACCAACTACATATCAGACAAAAATACAAACGAAATCCAAAGAACCCCTATGTAATGTCACAGAATACTACTACAACTGAAATGGGAAAAACTGCAAATACCCAAAATAAATTAAAAAACATCAGCAACCACAACCCCTAACAGCTCCTGCAACCCCAAGCTCATAGAAACCAGTTAGATCTTTAACCAGATCCAAATGACCTGAAAAACAGTTTATGTATACATAGAGTGAGTATAATATTATACACAGTAGGATCCTCTCCAAATACTCTCGTGAAAATGTAAAGAAAACATGCTAATGCACAGTGAACAACAAGTGAAACTTACTCTTCACCTAAAAAGGTATACTAATATCCCAACCTCACCATGTATAATCTTATCGAGCAACACATAAAAGAGTATATAATATAATAAATTATATCAAGGGTACCCCGCTACTACTTCCCCACTGGATTGCCGCTGGGCCCCAATGTCGCACGTCCTAAGCATCTCTCTCCAAAAAGGATTGCCCGTCGACACCTGGGCAAAGCACCACAACATGAACCTCGTACAAAAAAACCACAATCCTCTTGTATGAAAAGTAACCAGGTTGTTTCTAAGAGCCACCAGAGACCACAAAATGTGTGTCATACATCGAGTATTATACTTCAAGCCATTACAACCCATACACCAAGTAAGGATCCTCAAGACATCACAACCTATACACGTTACACCTATAGTAGTCCATAGGAGACTATATCGAGAATATATGTGTATGAATTACCACAATCCACTATATCCCTCTCCAAAAATCGATGGGGACAACTAACCACAATTCCTGCCAGCACATGTATCTACCATGAGAAGAGAGTGGGGCCAAAGTGGGTAGTCAGCCATTCATCCTCCCACCATAATGTTGGGAAAAACACCCCCAAGGGCTCAAAACCCCAGGGGGTCAGTTTCCCTTATTGATAGGGTGGATTAGCATATAGAAACACAAAAATTACAGAATATACTATATCTCACAACCACATTATGGGCATAACCTAGTCGAAGACTCAACTGCAGCTAACGTCTCTCGGACTCCAGGTTTCCACTTCTAAGACTAGGTATCCCATAAGCAGACAAACATTTAAAGATATTTAATATATTTTTTCATTCCCTTTTTAACAGTTGCACATTACGTTAATTAATTCTTTAAAAATTAATTAACCATGAACAATTCCACATTAAATTTCATTAGCATCACACCCAAAGTCCATTGTCCCTTTAAAATTAGAACCTCATCATTATGTTTCAGAAAACCCTAACCCCATGGGTTAACACCATTTATTAAATTATTAAATATAGAATTACTTTCCCACATTCCTAGGAATTCTAGAAAAACATTCTATACTACTAAAGACAAGGGGGCTCAACACAGTGAGTAGATGTACTACCTGTCATGTCTTTTCCACCTATAGAAAGAGCGTAGACCGATCTTCCCTTAAGAATCTAATCCTAGAAATAATGTGGCATTCTCTACGCATCATCGCCTCTTTCAGAAGAAGGATAAGCAAGTCCAACTACCTTAGGTAGTTGGGAAAAGTAAAATAAATTATTGATAAGAAAGAAATAGAAAGCATCCAACAAACACATCCATCCTATTCCATCATCCCTGGTGTCCTCCTTGACATCCACATGTATAAACTGATGCATCTCTCCGCCTTAGGTGTCATTTTCTACCACAACCAAATGTCTCCATGCCCCCACAGATCACAACAGCCATCCAGAATCACATCACAGCACAAGCAGCAGGAAAAAAACTTGATATAAATTGTGATTTTTCCCTTTAACAATAAAGAGGGTCACTTAGAACCCTTAGAAGAATTATCAAACTATCAGTTCTTTAATCCATCTTGAATTAATAGATTTATTATACATATGTTCCAAAATTCGGGAATCCTAATTAGTAAGCTATCAAAAATAATTAAAACTGCTTACTGCCCCAATTTTATTAACATAAAATTAAAACAAGAAGACCAAGATTCATTTAGATGCCTCTTTATCAATAGCCAATAGTTATCAATTAATTCAGGTTTACGATCTTTTCCAATTTTCATCAAGAATGAACATCTAAACTAAGAAAGCATGTATATCACACTATCTAGAAAACAAGGGGCAATAACATACGATCGATATCAATTTATTTATCCTTTTTAGTTATTTATTATGTCAATAACATTGTGGTCCATTGGGATAAAACATGCTAACAATATAGTTGCACGTAATAGAAAATAGAAGCAACAAATCACATACCTCAAACAGTTCTTGACATTCTTTATCTGCCAAATGGGCCACGAATCACCTCTCTAGTCAACTGCATCAACCTTGGGAGTCCATTATACGACCACACCAACCAAAAACAAAGAAAACCCCCATTAAAATCATGGAGATTACATGTAATAATATGGAAAGTGGAAACAAGAGAAGATGAATGGAAAAATAATCATGATTAAACATACCATATATCGAAGATTGATCGATACAGATTAGTTGCATCAAAATAGAGTGGAACTAATCCGAGGAAGAAAGTATGATTGTATAACTCCTATGAAAAGGAATGGGATGTTCGAGAATATCACACCTGAGAACAAGGAGAAAGAATTTTAGAGGATGATATCCCATCCCTTTAGAAGATTAAATGGTGTGAAAATTTAAGATATTATTTATTTCCCATTAAAATGGGATCGCATTATACCACGCAGTTTGACCAAGTATAAACATCCCGAGCCTTAGGAAAATTAATATAGGAGTTATATAATTTGAATCGGCCTTAGATTCTATAAAACAAGGCTTTAAATGCATATTACATCAAAGGAAATGTCAAAGGGGGGAAAATGTAAGAAGCTGAAAACATTATCCACAAACGTGAAATTTTGCAAAGGAAAGAAAAGTTAACCATTAGACCTCACCGTTCTGGAAACACTATTCACGAACTCTAAATTTGGAAAAGGAATGAAAAGGTCACTGTTAGACCTCACAGTTTTGGAAACACTGTTCATGAACTCAAATTTTGGAAAAAGAAAAAAAAGGTCACCATTAGAACCTCACCGTTCTTGGAACAATTTTTATGAACTCAAAATTTGGTAAAGGAACAAAAAGGACACCTTTAGAACCTCACTGTTCTGTAAACACTTTCCACAATTCAAAATTTGGAAATGAAAAGAAAAGTTTACCTTTAGAACCTCATAGTTCTAGAAATGCTACTCTTAGAACACAAAATTTGGAAAAGGAAAGAGAAGTTACTATTTGAGCTTACTGATATATGTTATCGATAGAGGTTACTGATAGAGGTTACACATAGGCCCCACTGATAGAACTTTTCACCGATGGAACTGTTCACATAATTGGAAATTTGGCGAAGGAAATAGATGTTACTATTAGAGTTTGCCGATAGAACTACTCGCCAATAAAACTTTTAACAGAATTAAATAAAATTTTAATGGAAAGGGAGTTTACCTTTAGAGGATACTGATAGAATTGTTCACCAAGGGAACTGTTCGCATAATTGAAAATTTGGAAAAGGAAAGAGAGGCTACCGTTAGAGGTTACCGATAGAACTGTTCACCGATGGAAGTGTTCACATAATTAGAAATTTGGAAAAGCAAAGAGAGGTTACCGTTAGAGGTTAAGGATAGAACTGTTCACCAATGGAACTATTCACAGAATTGGAAATTTGTAAAAGGAAATAGAAGTTACCACTAGACCTCACCATTGGAACTGTTCATAGCTATCTATCGTTGGAATTGTTCACCGAGGGCCGCTGATGCCAATGTTCACATAAAAGGGAAAATAGGAAAGGTGTTGGGGATAAGTCACCTTGACCTCCCAGAACACCTAAAATACAGTAATTTGACAAAGGAATGGACAGGAGAGGTCCAGGCCATTAAAAAATTACTCTACTAAAATTATTGACTGATTCGGGAGATAAATTTTCTTTTACTTTGAAAAGAATTGTTATTTTTGAAAATAATATGTATAAAACCTGAACAGATATAATATATTTTTAACAATAAAAAATTTGAAATTATATAAAAATAATTGTTTCAAAAGTAGGTAATATTGTACCCTTTAAAATAGGTGAGATTTTGAGAATTTCCCTTGAATCGGGCTTCTATTTTTGAATGAATTTTTAAAATATCCTTTTAAAAAATGTATATATCATTAAGATAATTAATGATTATGTTTCGAAACATATATAGAAAATTGGAATATAATATATGATGAGTATATAAAAATGAATTAAAATTTCATTGAGGACATTAGGAAATAAGAGGAACCCGAAATAAAATAGAGTTTTAGGTAGAAAACCCTTACCTTATGTCTGAATATGTTCAAATATATTATATAAGGGATTATAATATGAGATTATACTTATTAATAACATAATTAAAAATATATTTGACATGTATTATATTTATTATAATATTTTTAAGTTACTTTATGGTAGTTTTTAGGGGTTAAGAGAGTCAATAACATCGTTTTGGAGTGCATGTTTTATTAATTTTCATGATCGGTTCATCTAAATGGATGTTAATGTAATATCAGATTTGAATTATAAAATAAATTTTATATGTCATTAATGATCATAGAGAAGGTTAAATGATAATATATGTCATTTTTTTTACTTTGGGTGAGTATGGATAATAAGATTAAATTTTAAGGATAAATGCTTGGATTAATTTGGTGGTTTTTCAATCACCACAAACTCATTTTGTTTTATAAATTAAAAACATGTGTAAAAAATGATTTCAGAACATTAAATATGATATATATCATATATTATTATCATTTTAAAAAATAAATGTTTTTTAATTACTACGATTGATGATATTAATAGATGTTGACAAAACCATCTACCTGGAATGTGATAAATTAACACATCTCGGATGGTGTTTTTTTTTCTAGTAAAAATTGATGTGAAAGGAGAGATGATGATAAATTATTCAATTATCATTAAAAATTTTAGTATATTTAAGGAACTATTTATTTCAAAACATTTGATGTAATGGAGGTGAGGAAAGAAAAATAATGAATGGAACTTGAAATAAAATAAATGAAATGAAAAGTTCAATTTACCTTTTTAGTTAATATTCATTGAGAGCCTCTTTAGGGGAGATGATTTAGTCTTTTATAGAGAACAAGTGCTGATGGATTTGGTTCAGATATTGTCCGGATATTTTAGTATAATTCAGACAAGGCACATGGCATGATAGAAGTGTAGAAAATAGGGTGTGAGGTGTGGTTTTTATAATGTAAGGGATAAGGGTATTTCTATTATTTTAATTATTATTTTGGATTAAGAATATGAATTGTCTAGATTAATTTGTCTCAAAATAGTAATGAATGGATGTGGGTTTGAAAAATGGTCATTTACATAATCTATAACTCATAAATGATGCATAAATTAATTGATTTAGAATATTTCTTAAATTATAGAATTTCAACTATTCGCCAAAAAATTCATGTATTTCCAAAAAATACAAAAAATTATCCCTTACCATTTCTTAATTAATGGAATTCAAAAATATACCGAATTTAAAAAATATTGTTCTCTAAAAAGTAGATTTTTTTAAACGAAATCATTATTTACTTGAAAAATATATACTTTAAATTTAAGAATTAGTTTATAATACTTTAAAAAATTAGCTGAGGTCTCATTGAATTTTCCTAAATTTTTAAGAAAACAAAATACTTATTGGTGAATAGATTTTATTATAATTAATTTTGTTTTCAATAAATTTTTAATTTAAAAATGTAATTAAATATTTATTTCTGATATTAATATCTAAATTTTAGTTATTAATTTTTATAATATTCACTCTCATTTATATGGTGTCTATATTTTATTTATACTCACATGGGAAAGGTTACTTTTTGAACGGGTGAATTACTATTCTCAAGGGTATGTTACTAGTCATAAGTGTAAGTTTCTATTCCCAAAAAATGTTTTTTGATCTTATTAGACTCTAAATATCATTCTGATCGTAACTGTGTGTTTTATTTTATAGAGATTAAAATCAAAGAAGATAAAAAAATATAACTAATAGATGTGTTATAACTATCGCCTTTAAATATGAAACTGTTTTTTTAACATAGTCTCAGTGTTGAATTCATTTATTTTTAAAACCATGGGGTGCTACATTCTTCCACCCATACAAAAATTTCATCCTCGAAATTACCAGAATGATACCTCATAAAAATATTTTTGTATATCATTATCATATGTTCCTTAGGCTCCCATGTTTCCTCTTCAATTTATGGTTTTTTTCAAAGTACAATTACTATAAGAGTTGTCTGATTCCTCAACACATATTCCTTAGTTCCCATAATCTGGATAGGATCATCATAGTAAGATCATCTAGGTTTTATCTCTATACCTTCAGAAGTGAGGCAATGTGTTCGGTCTGGCATGTAGATTCTCAATAATGATACATGAAACACATTGTGTACCTAAGAAGGGAAAGGAAGGATTTCTAAATTATAATACAAAGATCCCATTCTATCCATAATTTCATAAGGTCCTATATACACGGGTCTTTGTTTACCATTCTCCCCAATTCATATAACACCCTTCCATGTTGATACTTTTAACAAAATGTGATATCCCACTAGAAATTCCAAATACATCCATCGATTATCATCATAGCTCTTTTGCCTACATTGTGTTGCATTGATATGTGTTGGAATTGTCTTCACCTTTATTGTTGTTTCCCCCATAATATTTGGTCCCATAAGCTTCCTTTCATAAACATCATACCATCATGTTGGTTTTTGACAACTCATTATTTCCAATGCTTACTATCGTGCCATTTGATTACCTAAATGGATACTATTATTACATGCGAACTCCACCTATAGTAAATACTGATCCCACATTCCTTGATATTCGAGCAATAATGATATTAAAATCTCTTCTAATGTTTTGAATTTCTTTCTGATTGTCGACTATGCTTGGGGGTGATAAGAAGTACTCAAATGAATGTTAGTATCCAAATCATTGTAAAGACTTATCGAAAACTTTGATGTATATCATGGATCATGAGAAACACAATTGGGATATGAACTCTATGAAGTCTCAAAACATCATTGATATAGAGTCATGAGAGGCGTCCTAGTGGAAAAAACTCCCTAATATCAATGTGATGTGAACATGTCGTATATTTATCCACAATTACCAATATTAAATCATTATTTTGATGGTGTTTTGGGTAATCCAGTGAAAATATACCGGGTAATGTTTTCTCATTTCCATTTAGGATTAGGTATAGGTTGTATGACTCCTCTGAGATGTTGCCTTTAAACCAATAACTTTTGTTAGACTAAACGTCTTGATACATAATCAGCAATTTGCCTCATCATTTTATCCCAATAGAAATATTCATTCAAATAAACATACATCATATTGATTCCAAGCTTTATGGAGAAATTTGAACTATGGGCATGATCCATTAACATCATTTTTAGTTCGGGTATAGTGGGGACACAAAGCCTCTTCCCAAACATCAGAATTCCATATTCATATATTAATTCTTCCAACATCCCATTATTCACGACATTAATTTTCTAGTGATGATTATCATCATCAAGATGAGAACTAAGAATCATTTGTAATAAATATGGTTGTGAAAAATATCTAAAAGGTGATATTGTTTCACATTCTTTGATGGTTCCCACATCAATCCCCAATATATCAATATTCACAATATTCTTTTCAATTCTCATTTTTTTAAACTCCACGATCCATCATACTCAATGCATCAGCTACATTTTTTCCCATATTGGGAGGTTGTGTATTGAACAATCGTAATCCTTGAGTACCTTGAGGAATCACCTTTATAACTTATTGTTTAATTTTTATGAAAATAGGTATTTCAAGATATTGTGATTAGTGCATATCTCACATATTTTACCATAGAGATAATGTACCCTTATCTTTAGAGAAAGTATTATTGTTTCTAACTCAATATCAAAAGTTGGATAGTTCTATTCATGAATTTTTAACTTCCATGGTGCATAGGAAATAACTCTATCATTCTGCATAAGAAAACTGTCAAGTCATTCCTTTGATGCATCACTATAGATCACTAACCCGCCATTTCCCAATGGTAGAGTCAGGATTAAGGCATTTACTAATATCATATTTAATTCATAAAAAAATACATCTTGTTATTTTTTCTATAAGAATATAACCACTTTTTGATTAAAATTGGTTAACATGTTGGAAAATCAGGTGCAGTTCTGAACCAAATGTCGATAATGATCTGTTAAACCAATAAAACCATGTACCTCAATTATGTTGGTTGGTGTAGGACATTATTGAACATCGTTTTTCTTCAATTAATCAAAAAAATTTCAATCCTTGAAAACAATATTGACAGGAAAAGAAATAGACTGAAGCCAAAATTCACACTTTCTAAACATCTCATATAATTCATTTCATCTAAGAGTCTTCAGAATAATGTGCTAGTGAATTTCATGATCTTTTTTGATTTAGGAGTATAAAAATATATCATCAATAAATACCACAACAAATTCATCATGATATTCCATCAAAGCCCTATTCATTAGATACATTAAAATAGAGGGTTTAGTAGTCAGTCTAAAAGAAATTACTCTAAACTCATAATTCCCATACCTTGTTCAAAATTCAATCTTTTGGAATATCTACCTTGCTCACATGATAGTGATCATATTCAAATCGAAGTCCAATTGTTCAAGAAAATATTTTTCCCTATGAAGTTTACCAAATAATTCCTCAATGTGAGGTAGGGGATACTTTTTTTATTATTATATCTTTGATATTCCTATAGTCAATGCACAACCTCATAGATCCATATTTATTCTTATACAAAAGAACAAGGGCACCCCATGGAGAAAGAATTGGGTAAATAAATCCTTTATCACTCAATTCCTCTTGATGTTTCTTTAGTTCTACTTATTCCATTATGTTATACAATAAGGAGTCTTTGATATAGCTCTTGAACTTGGAACTAAATTCATAGAAAACTCAACATCCTGCTCAAGAGAATTTCCAATTAAATCATCTAGAAAAACATAAACATATTCTTGTACAATATTTATATAACATATTTGGAAATTCATTTCCTCACACATAGATATTTAGTTCTCTTCATTCCTATGAATTGAATTCAGTAGAGATACTGGGGGTGGATCTAGATGAGAAATGATGGTGAGGTTTACGCTCTAAATATGTTGAAATCTACACCATTCTAAAAAATTATAATTTTATTCTTCTTATAATATATTTTTTCATAATAATTTGACAAAAAATATATATTATGGATTTTATTAATTTAAATCATCGGTTTGGTGATATTGTTTTTTACTAAGGAATATTTATGTGTCATATGGGGGATTCATTGACATTTCTTTGTTTCAATTATACTTCCCTTAAGATATTTTACTGAAAATTAGAATATTAAATTAAATTTTAAATAACTAATTATCATGGAAAATTAGGAAGATATAAAATAATATGATGATACAGAATAAAATTATGAATTTTATAAGTTTTAGTAAATGATTAATTTACATTCCAACACATCATTTGGAAATTCAACCTCATTTGCTGTGATTGTATAAGCTTAAAATTTCTCCCTTGTCCTATTATATGGAACATTTCCATGAAACATTGACCAATCATTAGCATAGTTCCCCATGTCCCTATAATTATATCTTTTAAAATTGATAATATTTTTCTTTCCCTCGAAATCACATGTGTGGTTGCCATTAAGTTGAAACCTTTAATACAAGACTTTTTCCTTTAAGTATCCACAAGGGTGTTTCCTTCCAAAAGTATCACATGTTATAAAATTTAAATTTTTATTCTACCCTTTATCCATTATATCCTCCATCACACACTTTTTTTCTTGATTCCCCTTTTAGACATATGATCTAAAAAATTATTTATTTTTCTTGAAAGAACATTAGATAATGTATTCATATGATGTTAAACATTGAGGGACTATTTCCCTTCAATAGAATGGGTTTAAACCATCACATGATCCATCAATATTTCTTATTGGATTACATATATAGTTTGCATCATGCATTTCTAACCTAGTAAATCCGGATTCCTACTTTGTAGAATTTTCATCCTCTTTGTGTCTGAGACTCATTAATTGCCTCTCCATATCCACTCATTTTTTAAGACGAACAAAATTTTCTAGAAAATATCCTTGAAATTTCTCCATTACATTTCTTCTATTTCTTATTCCTCTTTTCTGTTTTGAATTATCATCCACCACTAATCTGCATATCCAGATAGATGATAAACTACCATGAAAAACTTCTATCCTTCGTTAGATCCCAAAACAAGAAATATCTTATTTAGTGAACTTATCCACTACTCCTTATGAATGGATTTGTAGTACCATTTAATGGTTTAGGATGTTATCCCATAATTTGTTATATCATTTCTCCTCCATGATGTGGATTAGGATGCCCCATACTAGTATGTTTATTTATCATAACCTAAGTTATTTTTTCTAGTTTCGTTATAAGATGCTTAACACCAGTCGTAGATCCAAAGGCAACATAATTATCTTACATAGGATGGTAATACCTACATAGGATACTCATGTTCATGTGGTTTCCATTCCTTCATCAAGGTTCTATTTCCATATAATGGAATACAATAAATTATTTTATGAATAATAATATATGATCTCAACATAGGAAAATAATTAACATAAATTGAAATCCTATCAATAGATACTACGATGATATATGTTTCATTGTGGAGAAATTTAAATTTAATACAGTAAGGATTTATTGAAAGAAAATGTTAATTATGCTAAGAATTTCCATAGGAGGGTCAAACTAGGTGTGTAGTATGGGCTATTTTCGTGTACTAGGATACCCTGGGTTAGGCTCAAAACTCCTTGTCAGAGTTGTTACTCATAGGTATATTTGTGCCAGAACCACGTCCATTTTTAGCATCAAGACATGGATGTATATAATTAAAATTCCACCGTAATATATTCTATACAAATATTAAATAATGTTCATGAATTATTATCCTCAATGTTATTGTTTCCATGTTTTCAATTAAAAATTCTATAATACTAACCATAAGGACTTGACCCAAGTTTCCCAGATCTAGTGCCTTATTTTATTACATTGGAATATAAACAAGGATGTTGTATCCTGAAAAAATTAATATATTATTAGCTTTGGAAAAAAGATACATACGTATGTTTAACATTACCACATGAAAGGAAATACAACATTATAAATTCATTTGAATCACAAATAATCTCATATATTATCATTGCAACTCATTCATGGTGTACTTCTTCACCACATAAAGATAATAAAATATGTAAAATGGATGATCTTAGATTATCAGTAATGGTAAATAATATATTTGACGAAAATATAAACACTTGGAACCATGAATATCTAAAAATTCATGCCTTTAAATGTACACTTGAACATAATTTGGATGATAGAAAACTAATTAAATAATGCTATAAAACATAACAATGTATATTATAATAGTTGAATAATCACATGAAATATCAATATCTAGTTTTATATTGAGGGAATTCATAATTTTTAACATTATGAAATATACTTTCATGGCTTCAGTGAAGACATCTAAATACAATTAAGGCCTCAACTAAAACCATATCTGAAAATGGGTTAGGCCTCAGCCCAGTCCATATTTGTTTTGTCAAATGAGACCTGCTGATGCATAGAGAATCTATATAAGGCCCTAACTTCTAATTACTAAGTAAAATTAATTCCTTTTTTAAATGGCGACAAACATAAAAAATGTATACATTCATACTGAATCTGAAATATGAAATTTAAATAACATTCTACAAAAATAAACATTAACTTTTTAGAGTAACATGGTGAATGGTTTCATGATTGCACTTCTATAGTCAATCTAATCATAAAACATTAAATATTTTGTGGTAGATGATATCAAAAATGATTAGTCCCAATTACACATGTTACTATACAAGAGTGTTGAAATAGAAAAAATTACACTAATAAAATCATTGAGTAATTCATGAGATAAATACTATTTTACACAAAAAAGAAGGGTTCTTTTTGAAAAATATTTTTATAAAACTAAAAGTGAACTAATAAATTTTTTTATATACAATAATGTGTAATTTTAGAGAACAATTGTTTCTAAAAACATATTATAGTGTTCCCTTAACAATAGGTACGTATTGGACAAATTTCCTTTAATTCACCTTGTATTTTAGGATGAATTTTTAAGATATCATTTTAAAAGATTTGATATCCATAAAAAGAATATTGAATCTTGTTAGTACTAATATATATCATTAAATCATAATTTATGATGATTAAATAAGATTAAATTAAAATTTCAATGAAGTAAGTATAGAATATTGGAAACATAAAAGAAAATGCATGTTTGAGTAGTAAATCATTACATTATGTCTGAATATGTTCTGATATTGAACATAATTTCATGGAATATGAATTTAGACATTTTAATAAACTAAGTAAAATGATTATTGAAATTTAATTGATTTATTTTGATTTTATTAAGATCATTAATGTTTGTTTTATGGGTTCAGATATTCAATACCATCATTTATGAGTACGTGTTTCATTGGTTTTAAGGATTAGTTAATTTGTATGGAAGTAAATGTATAATGAGAATTGAATTCCAGAATTTATTTTATATTTTATTAAGGATCATACATAATTTTAAAAGATCATATTAATATTTTAGTTACTTTAGGTAATGAATAATCTGTAGATAAAATCTAAAGATAAATGATTGGATTAATTTAGTGGTTTTTTGATCACCACTATTTCATTTTATTGGATAAATTAATACTATGTGTAAAAATGATTCTAGAACATTAAATGTGATATATAAAATATATTATGACATGTTTCAACCAAAAAATTTATTGAATGACCCGAATTAATGATGGTAAGAGAATTCGAACACTCATCATCTTTGTGTGTGATAAATTAACACATATCATACGATGTTTTCATTTCAAGTAATAAATGAGGAGAAAGGATAGATGATGATTTTTTTTAAATTATCATAAAAAATGTTTGGAAATTGTTTTTAATAGAATTTAGAGTGTGGGAGGTGAGGAAGGAAAATTACTGAAAGGATCATGGAAGGAAATACATGAAATGAAAAGCGGAATTTACCTTTAGAATTTATCATTCTTAAGATCCCCTTTAGGGGATAAGATTGGGACTTTTGAGGATTCAAAGTGTAGGTGGATATTGGGAGGAGATTGGGAGGATATTTGAGAAGGATTTAGAAAAGGCACAAGGATTTAGTGGAGTGAGGAGAAGAGGGAGTGAGGGTGGTTATTATAGTGGTGGGGAGGAGTTTTTCCATTGATGTTATAATTATTTTATTATTTTTGCAAAAGACTATGAATAGTCTTGATTCAGATGACATAAAATGGTAATAACTGCATGTAAGTTTGATCGAGTCGTCATTTATATCATATGTGATACATGTATGATGCATAAATTCATTTATTTATCATATTTTGTAAATTATCAAATTTTCAAAATTCACCAAAAAATCACGTATTTCGAAAAAAATGAACCAAATTCACCCTATCAATTTTATGAAATTTAGATTTAAAAAAAATCAATTTTATAAAAATTGATCTCTAAATAGTTGATTTTTGTTTTTAAATAATATAATTATTCTCATGAAAAATATATATTTTATATTTAGAACTTATTTTATAATACATTTAAAAATTAACTGAGGTCTCATATAATTATCCTAAATTCATAAGGAAAAAAATATTTACTTAAGAATACATTTTATGAAAACAAACATTATTTTAAATAAATTTATTAATTTAAATATTTATTAAATATTTATTAATCACAAAAATATCAACATATTCGTAATTATTTTTAAATTATTCACTCTCATTTATATGGTTCCCAGATTTTATTTATACTCACATTGGATAGGAAATTTTTTTATTGGTTAAATTACTATTCAAAATGGAATGTAATTATTTATAAGGGTATGTTACTATTAACTAAAAATGTATGTTGATCTTATCTGACTATAAAAAAACTTATTGTAACAATGTATGTCAGTTTTTGAAAATTAAAATCATAGAAGCAAGACAATTATATCTAACGGTTGAGTAATTACTATATTATAAAAATTTAAAAGTGATTGTTTCACATAGAATCATTGTCATGTACATTTATTTCTAAAATCCTATGGTGTTACAATAAATTAATTAGATGAAAAATAAATTTTCAATTAATATATAATAGTTCTCCACAATCATCAAAAATGAATATTATATGGAAAAATAAATTAAAAAACTGAATAATTTAGTATTTTGATTTAATAAATTATTATCTTCTCAATTATAAATAAAATAATTACCAAAAAATAGATTTAAAATATGTGGTTCATTATAACGTGGTAAAAATACCTCAAAACCCACTTTTTGTTCATAAAACATGATTTCTTTTAATATTACACTTATTTTATATATTTGATGAGTGTCAAAAGACATTAATGAGTATATAATATATAAATTTCACTATGATCGGGTTTTTAAAAGGGTGTTTTAAATTTACATAGGTTAAAAGAAATTGCACATAGAAAAATAGTTTTACTACAAAATGATTTTCATTATTTTGAAATAGTTATAACATTCATTTTTTTAATAAATGAACACCAAATGAATCATTTTATAATAAATTCTAAAGCATAGTTTTATTATTTATTTGATATTAATAATATTTTTCACTCTAAGGAAAATATGACAATGATAAATTCATTTTCACAATAATATTATTAGTATATTTTAATTTGGTAACATTCAGCCATATGTGTAACCAAAGAAATTGAATAAACTCGGAATTTGGTGTAAAAGAAGAAAAAAACAGCATTGTCTGTAGTATAATCTAGTCTATGTGATGTGTGTAGTGAAGGAATAACCTGGTGTAGCCTGAAACATAAGCCCAACTCAGTGATATTATATAACACACTATTTATTTTGTGTCATGTGAAAATTTTAATTTCAAAAAGGATAAATTAATTCATGTAAAAATATTTCCCAAAATCTATGGTTATAACATTATACCTCCTAAAATGAATTTATCCCTTAAAATTAATCTGGGACATCAATGGTTTAATAATTGTTTATTTCTTTCCGAAAAACCCACATTATAAAAATTAATTCTGAATTTTCCTTCCAAAAGCTAATGAATAAAATATAACGGTTACCCATTGTAACTCATGAAAAGGTTTCCAAATTGGACACCATATGATCATGTGAAAACATGTACATTGAAATGAAAGGCAACTATAATGTTCTCATGGAGACTGATTGGGAACATGATCTAGAGAAAGTTAACAATCCAAAATTTAAAAATTAAAGAGGTGTGGAAAACCTCTAGTAAATCATCTATAATGATGATAATGAGATACAAATTTATTTCATGACCCTTTTACTAGTGGTGGATAATTTTCATAATGAGATATACTTACTTGATTTTATTCCATTTCATGTTCATAGTCAAAATCATTGGTTTTGTCTTTCCAATTTCCACTTCATCTCTTAATCCACAAATAAATGTACATTTGTTATGAATGAAGAAATAACATATCCTATGATCTGTTGTTATAATGATAATTAATTTCATATATATTTTGTTAAAAAATGGAAAACATGTTTTCACTTGTTATCCAATATGGATAAATCCACATATGGATAAATAATTCTTTAATCTCTAAAACCACAACTAAATTTTATGTTAAGAAATTTCATAAATAGTCACTATTGTAACCCATATAAATTAATAAAATACAAAAAATTATAAATAAGGTCACTAAATTTCTAAAAATCATATTAATATTTATCTCTCTATATATATTAATGTTGTTGTGGATTATTACATACCAAACATGTGAATACCATTCGAATGTTTTCTATTAGAACAGAGTAATAAACTAAATTACTATAAATCGATGTTGAAAACATGCTTGATTTTTTATTCCAAAGGTCATTGTATATATTCCGCACACAAAATAATTCTATACATTCTATCTATGGTTCCATAAATAAATGTTTTCTAGTAATCCTTTATCAGTTAAAATTCCAAAAATAATATCTCATTTACTCTATCAATATTAGTATCTCAATATTTATAAAAAATATCATTCTATACTCCTAAGGAACATGTTAATTGTTACATAACCTTATTAAATAGAATTTTTTGGTCATCTTAATCACTTGAATGATTCTTGAGAACCATTATTGAACAAATTCTACCAATAATCCATATGTACTTCATGAATCATATAAATGAATCTTTGAATTCCCATACATGATCTCTCCAATCTTACAAATTTATGCATAAATTAATACTCTATCATCATTATATTTTCCAATAATTCTCATTTCCTAGAATATAAAAGAATAATTATGTCTTATATTTCCTCATCCATAATATAACCATTCTTCATTCGTTTAAAGTAAACAACACAATTAAGACATCCCATTACTTTCACATGTCATTTGTGGTATATTTTTCTTAAGTTGTATAACCAATTATAATTCCACCTTTATGATTCCATTTAATATTTTCCACTTAGTATATGTATTTAATTAGTTCCAATACATTCAAAATCAGAATCATTCCATGTTTACACAGTTTCTTCTTTTTCCCTTTATTGAATAATTCAAAAAAGCACAGAGTGTGAAGTATTCACACAAGAAGAAAACCTCATAATACATAAAAATTACATATAGGAATCCAAAATAATGAATCTAAATTTCAAATCTATTATACATTATGCATATTACAATAAACATCCATATAAATGTCGTTAGAAATATCAATGAGGATCTAACTAATCTTTTATCATCATAGTTTTCAATGTTTAACTAAAATGTTCCATTGATAACAACTATAGAAACCCATTATTAACATAACTGGACATTACATCTTTTTACCTTAATCTTCATCAAATTAAAAAATTTCATACCTGTGTACCATAATAGTTTAGTGTCTTTGGAGACATAAAAAAGCAATGTTTCATCTTTGTGAATGACCTTCAGTATATCTCTTACAGATATTCCCCTTCGATATTCTTACTTAAAATGTTTGTTTATAACCTTGGGAAAGGAAACATAAGAAAGGGGTGAACTTAGATTTCAATTAAGTGTAAAAAAGGGAGATGTATAATCATAACACGAGCATAAAGGTATTGAATCATGATGATAAAATTATTAGATCATATTCTTCAAAAGATTGATTAAAATCAAGATTCATTGCATAAATGTTGGATGTACATAATACATGAATCATAAGGTTATAAAGAGAATAATCCATAAAATAAAAAAATAGGATTAATAAATAGAATTTGTGGAAAGCACATAAGAATTTAAAATAATTACCTATATGTCAAATCCCATTTACAAATCATATTATGTATATTCAAGGGGGATACACCTAATGGGTGGGACATGTCATCATACCTTGTCACATTCCTGTATATATAGTGTATTAGGTCATACCTCTATCCTATAGTGGATCTAGCTTTTCAAAATTTTCCAATCATTGTCTTACGAGATATATATATCTTTATGAAATTCATCATTGGGTGATATAGGTCCCACCTATCATGTATTCTATACTGGTAAAACTGGGCATTATCCTGGCCACCCCATTATATATTCTATAATGGGAGTACCAATACTATTTGGGCCACCTATCGTATAAAATTTAATTTGATTACCCGATTTTATCTCAGCCAACAATTATATAAGTTGTAAGGGGATTACATAGTGTTATTTGGGCCACCCAATAATAGATACTATAATGGGCACATGAATTTCTATCTAGGTGACCCCCATTATATAAGTCCTAACGGGTTTACATAGCACTATTGGGGCACCCCATCATATAAACTGTAACATGTTTATCTTATAATATATTGGAAAACCATTAATATTATAAATTTATTTAAATCAAAAAATTAATAAAATAATGATATCCTACATATCATCATAATCTCACATATAATCAATTTTACATTCATAACACGATAAAACCATGTAAAATAATTGGGTTTCATAGAAGTAACATTGAAACATTATTTAATAATTGAAATTAAAGGTGTTCCATAAATATCATTCCATAAAAACATAAACCCCTTAGTAAAATAATATTAATGTTATCAATGTATCGTTACCCTAATTAATTATAAAATATATCCAAAGATTTCATCATCGGTGGAGGAGGACTTCAAAAGATCATATTGATCAATTTTTAGAGAAATTAGTATTTCTTTGAATATCATATAAAATTTTTAAAATATTTTTATTTGAAAACCTATCTTAAAACATATGATGTAATTTTTAATAATTATATAATAAATTTCTTTATGAGAATATCTTTTAAACATTGAATAATTATTATTAAAAACATAAAACAATTTGATAACATTTTTCATTGAAAATATAAAATAAAAAATTATAATGTAAGCATTCAAAAAAATTGTTCTTTTAAAGAATATATTTTTTAAAATCCATTTCATTGGAAATTAACTTAAAATATAATGTAAAAATATTATTTATTTTTTAAAAAAGGATTTTGGTTAAAAAATTATGACCAATGAGATAAATAATGCTTGGATGTCAGAAAAGGTAATTATTAATTATATTATGTAACAATGAGTGGAAAAATGGAACTATTAAATTATGATTTTTTTAATATCCATAAGATAAAAAAATTAATCAGATGTATTAATAGGTATATCATGATATTTCATCATTGGATAAATAATCATAAACAATCCTGATAAATGATTAAATTATTTCAATAAACTCTTACGAATTTATTAACATTGAATCCTAATCCCCATGAAAGAATTAAATTACATGAATCTCAAAATATCAGTAAAATATAGAGATTATTGAAATATAATGAAAAGGGCAGTATTTACACCATGTACAAAAATATTATTTCATAACATGGCATTTGTCAAAACAAATTAAAATTGAGACAATATTCTTTTAAGGATTTGGTTACAATCGAACTATCAATCCAATGAACTAGAAATTATAAAATAGATATATAAATAAGCAAAAATTTTAGGATAATATTCATTTCATACATTAATTGAATGTATATACACCCCAAAATTTTAATGAGTGTGGAATATGGGTGATGTCCAGGGGAAAAAGAGTAAGATTAGAAATCCGCATTCAACTTAAGGAACTTTTGATTCAGGACTTCCATGAAAGAATAAAATATATCAAAAAATTTAAAATCATGGAATAATTTTAATCAGAATATAACATGTCATAGACCATTATATACACCACAAAACAACAATATGTGTTGAATGTAGCATATATCTCGTAGAAATTAAAATGAGATGATAAAACCTTACCTTATGTCTTGAATTTCATTGTACAATTTAAAACTTCTCTATAATAAATATAACTTTTATATAAATATACCATAGAACTGTAATCATATATATCAAACCATATAATATTTGATAATGAAATTATATTTCATAGTTATTAATAATTTCATTTTAACTATATGTTTTAGGAAATAATCAATTTTTTTTCTCGTATACGTTTTGATATGTTTTTCTTCATACTCTAATATAGATCACACTTTAATTATTTAATGAATGTATAACTGATATATATATATATATATATATTCATTTTATATTTATTTATAATAATATAAAAATTATAGAAATATGAAATGGCATATCTCATTCATGGAGATGGTAAGTCACACACACCCCTGAACAATGCATATGTTCTCTTATCTTATTGAAATAAATAAATTAAATGCTTTATTAATACAATCCTTGTAGTGTAATTATTAATATATATATATATATAACATATTATTACTAAAACCATAACATATTCAATATAATTGTGAATGAATCACATCACTTTGAAGTGGTGATAGTCCACACATCCACAGACGAAGTTATCATATTCCCAAAAGTTGTAACTAATGAGGTATGTGTTATTTATTAATTTTATATTAATAAATAAATTATAAATAACAATATCTCATATAAAAATATTCTTTACACCATTATTCAAAACCCCCAATGGTGGAAATGGAACAATGAATTACATCAGTTCACAAGATGATATTTCAGTGTACACATGAATAATGATTACATATAATATTGGATGAATAACTATGTAGGTGTAGGTTATTCTTTTATAAATACAAAATATAATTATATTAATTATAATATGTTTTTTATATAATCAGAAAGTAATATAAATTTAGGGGGTCGAGAAAAAAGAAAACAAATGTGTTTTTTGAAGGATTTTTCCTCATTAATGGGCAATTTCTTTTGGTTTGAACATATGGACAAACTTGGTTTTCCACCATCACAAAGTTAGGATTTTTAGATAATCGGAGGGAAGTATAGAGATTATTTTTAAATTGTTTGAATTATCCAATGGGCTTCAGTAATGCGGTTAAATGAATGTTTGGGATTGTTTCCCTTTAATCGTGGAGGAAGAGAGATATTCTAGTAATTATAAGATGTTAAACAGCATTGAGTGGTTTCTCATAAATCTGTTGCCTCAAATAATGATTGATGTTACATAAAATAGAATATGAATAAAAAATAATGATTTATAATGTCTTTTGGACATTTTTCTAGGTTATTTTATCCCTTATGTTAATGATTAACCCATTTGTAACCTTCTTTTTACCTTAATGGCTATAAATAATTTTAATTAAATTCTATAATGATTTTGGCCGAAAACAAAGTTGACTATACTAGAAATTATAAATTTTTATGAATCAATATATAGAACCATTATCTTCATTATAAACACATATTTTTCAAAATTTAATATAAAAATAAATGAAAATTAATTGGATAAAAGTGATTGGAAAATAGAGTTTTAATTTGAAAATTTTAAGAAGTTTGAAAAAAATTTATATCCAATTTCAATTTGAAATTCCATCCAATGGAATAAATTTTATTAATATATATATAATATTTTAAATAACATTAAAATTAATTTATAATATAATTTATCATTATAAATAAATTAAATGAAATATAATATTCAATTAAAATTCATTTATTTTACTATTACTAACAAATTTATATTTTGGTATTATGATTTTAAAAATGATGTATATATTTTGAAATAACAATTATAATTGTTTCTATAATTATATTGAAAATTTAGCTCCATTCAAAGGAGGTAAAATTAATATTTTCTAAAATATATCTTTTTATTAAAAAAATATGATTTAATCTTATAATATAGTTATCAAATATATTAAATGACTATAAAAAATATGAATGAATATTTAATATATATGTTTAGTTAAAATAATTTCTTTAAAAAAATTATTTAATTTATTGAGATAAATTTTTCTTTGTACATAGAAAAATACTTTTCATAGAAAATGAATTTCTTTATTTTAAAATAGTTCCTACGACTATTTCTATGTAATTAATAGCCAAAGGATTATTTTCATAAACTTGTGTAAATTGTGGATCATAATTTAGATAATCACATTCATATATTCTGTTCTAATGGCCAGTAGATAACTATAATAATATTTTAATAATAATAATAATAATATATTATAGTTCGATAAAACTTGGCATTGCGTGTACCACAAACTATTGATGTAACTCAGCATTATTTCTAAATAAATACAAATATAGTGTTACAGGTACCATAATCTATTCTATGTTATGCCTGTATTGCTATCCTAACATGTTGTTTCATGAAACTCATTCAAAACATTGTGGTTTCATGTAACATAATCTATATTTAGTATTGATTGAAATGAAGAATATTTAAAAGATTAAATTAACTTGAAAATAACTTCTAAAAATATCCATATGTCATAATGTAACCAACACATATCTAAACATGACTATCACATCTTCTCAATTAAAACGTCTATCAAAATCCCATAATCCATGAGCCATGACCTCACCCTAAAAACATCATTATCTCAGTCTTGGTGATCAGTACCACCCCAAGATATCCATCCATTCCTAACACGATACCACAAAACCGATTATATCATACCAAATTATTAATAATTAAAATAAAAAAATTGTATAACATTACTAATCAAATATAATCCCCATACATGGATCCATTCATTTATGGAATCAAGAGAATTCCCATTAGGATATAAAAATATTAATTATGATTTGAAGAAAAGAATTAAATTATTATGGGTTTCCCCTAAAAATATGTACTAAAATATTTATTTATACATCCCACAAAATGTTTATATTTCAGGAAAAGTATAAGAATTTCAGACTATTGGATTTTAGACCCTCACTTTTAGAATATTATACATAGTTTCAATTGATAAAATATTAATATTTAAACAAGAAAAACCCCATGAAATTGGGAAATGATAATAAATGGAATTTGAATTAAAAAAGGTGATAAAAAATAAGAGTTAATGTAAGAGGGTTGAGAGTCATACCATTAGATATCAAATTTAAATAACTGAGCTCATATAAATGTTTATTTGGTGAAGATAGGGAAAATCCTAATGGAGAGGAAAATAAGAACCCATCACAACTTGAGGTGTCGCGTGAATCAGATGAGAAAAATACAGGAAATGAAATAGAATGGAGGGTATGAATAATAATTTCACCACTATATATGAACTTCATGGTTTGGATAACCATATACCAGAAATTATGTACCATTGCAAAAAGTAGTCACCTCATTTATTAAGCCTTATTGTTTTTCAAAACCTTGCTCTATTCATGGACACTCGCAGCCTAAGTGGAAATGATGTTATGGGATAGATGCACAATACGAGAATCCATGTGTAGTCTATGAAAATAACATCTAAAATAAATTATTGTTCTTCAGTGTTCCATATATTGTATTTTCCATCCACCCTGACATTACACAATCGTTATCACGATGGTTTCAAAATATAGTAGACAAGGTTTGAATGAATGGTGCATCCTAGCCTCAATATTCCAAAGTAGAGATTTTAGCGAAAAATAATCCCAAATATCGTCTGAATCCCCAATACAATGAATTATCCTTAAAAATAAACCAAAAACCCATTGTAGATCTAAAAATATCCTATTTATTTTCAGAATTATATATTTAATTTGGTTCATTAAACTTAATAAAAAAGTTATAATTTTAAAGAAAAATGACCTGCTAAAAAACCATGTATCTAACGGCTGTAATTTAATGAAGAGGGTGAAAATTATAATGGAGCTATTTATCCAATTCAAATACCAATATAAAAATGGGATAACATCACCATGTACTAAATCACTGGTCTCAAAATGACATCAAAATGAAGAAATGAAATATGTGTTTTTCGAATCAAATAAATCAGAAAATATATTTGATCGATTGTCTATAAGATACATGTCATGAAAAATATTCCATGATTTATTTAAAAGAAGTTGTAAGGATTCACAGGGAACCACATTTTTTCATATATTATCATGATCAAATGTTCACTTCAATGAGCTAGAGTGGTCTTCAAGACACATAGAATGCTGAATTAAACTTTATTATGCCCTATGAACCAAAAAATGATATCTGAAATGACCATTTAGACATGAAAGTGTTTTATTAGAGCATGATAAATTGAATTGAAAATGAATATTGGAGAAAAAAATCCAATTTATTCAACTCTTATATAAAAATAGCATCTATAAGACAGTTAATATTGACATATATAATTATCATTATGAGATTTGATGTTGATGTCCATTTTTTTATAGATGCCGTGAAATGAAAACCTCATAGACCTAATCCTGTACAAGAAGTGATAGAGAATGATGTGGATATTTAGTAACACATATAAAATTATAAGAGTAAATTACAAATATATCATGAAGATCATTAAAGTAACATCAATTATGAGTCTGAATGAATAGAGTTATTTTAAATAACATATTGTAATAAATACAAGTGGTTTGGAATGAATGGAATTCTCAGCCTTAGGTAAATTTTCCCCATTGAGATCCTTGATCCCATAGATTTTATGACGAATCTGTTAGAACCTCAACCAAATAGGGATTATGTTCATGATGTGTTCTATTCATATTGATAACCAATCATTTTTTTACAATTTTTTACTTGATTTTAACATAAATATTTACTAAAAACCCAAACTATCAATAGGGATAGATTGCAATAGATTATATGTATATAAAATAATAACATGAAAATGAAATAGAACTTCAATATTTTAATCATTAAAATATGAACCTAAATCAATTTTATATCCTAAAAAATCACAGGATAACCTTTGGAATACATAAAAATGAGTCATCTTTAAATCCTAGTATTAGATGAAACCTGACAATTAATCATGAAATATGTGTAAAAAGTCCTAATATGATATCATGAAAGGAAATTCTCTTGAATAATCCAATTATAAAATAAAATAGTGAACATGGAATCATAACATCATATAAACATATGAATGTTGAAACTACATAAAACAATACAGAAGAAAAATTAAATTGTAACTACTATGTCAAAATTACATGGTGGATAGAGACATGTCGTGGATTATCTTTACTCCCTAAACCGACACATATCATATTTAGGGAAAAAAGAGTTTCATAATGACAAGGAGAGATATATGGGTGAAACCATAAAAACATGTACCCGAATATGTTTTCTACATAATGGGTCATATATAAGGAATAAAAATATTTAATTCACATCGAATGAAATGGGTTTCATATTCATAATCATATAATCACTAGATGAAATGTAATAATAATTTCAATTAAATTACGTATTAAAATAATTATCGACTTTAATATATTAATAATAAGTATGATTTATAAAAAATGATTTCTAATATATGTAAATATGAGAAAAATATTAGGTAGATATATTTTGAAGCATATATCTTATGAGGATTTTTGGGTATAATGGTAAAAATTATTTAAAAATTGAAAGGGAATATTGATTTTAATTAAACCAATTAATGAATAAAAAGGGTTTTTCGTAGTAAAATGTCAAATTTAAAAATTAATAATTGTTTTAAACATTATATCAGGGTTTTATATAAAATGTGGTAATAGAAAGATTTATTCCATTATCAGGTTCTCTTAACGAATAAAATATAGAAGGTAACATTTAAAAATTGTATATCCTTAGTAGTGATTGTAGAAATAAACTAGTTTTATATTTGGTGAAAACGTAATCAGAAAATAGAATAAGTAATTATGGAAAATATTGGGATAAAGTGTAGTAATGAGAGGTAAATAATAACCCAATCAATATAATACTATAGTTATTATCTAATGATTGATTATTTATGTGTGGAGAATATTGATGGAAAAATATTGATGAGGTATTTTGATAATATTACATATTGAATGTTCTGTCCTTGAAAAAACCATTATGGAACATATAAATGAATATTATTTCTATGAGTCTCTCTACGATGTTAGTGAGAGGATTGGGAATATAAATGGAAATTATTTTGGAAACATAAAATTATTAGGAGATGTGATTAGAATTTGGTGTGAGGGGTGGTATTTATATGGGGATGAGGGAGATGTTATTGAATATTATATATGATAATTTATTATTTTGGATCAAGTATACCAGTAGAATTGGTTATTAATTATATATAAATCTAAAACTAGATGTGATATTGAAAAACTTAATTCTTACACATTCTCTAATACAATTAATCATGTTCTGATTTTAATGTATTAAATATCATATTTTATAATATAACACTATTCACCCAAAATCAAATTATTTTATAAAAATACTAAAAATTCCTACCAACCATTTATTGACATGCAGATTCCAAAAATGCAACTGATTTTATGAAAAAATATTGTAATGATGAGAAAATTAAATTTTAATATAAATATTTATTGTTTTGGAAAATACAAATTTTAATATTATATTACATTTTCAAACACTCTAAACAAATTACTAATTATATAAAAAATTATCTTATCACTATAATACATCTCAATTATAATTTATCAAATTAATTTTTTGAAAATAAATTATTATTGATTTATTTTTTATTTTATACAAATGAAAAAAATATGGTTTTTAAAAATACAAACTAATATTTTTTAAACATTAAATTTTTTTTTACATTTATCATGATATTAATAAGTCATATTTTCTTTTTATAATATATCTATATATTATTTATCAATAATTTATGTTAAAAGACAATTATAAAGGTTAGTTTACTATTTTAAATGGTCATATTAATATTCCAATTATTAGATTCTAATTTTCATATTACTATTAGAATGTTAAAATTTTTAACAGTCATATGGGTCATGAAATTCAAATAAATACATAATATTTCAATCACTCTTCATTCAATTATCTTTTCCCTAAAAGATATGTGTTATCTAATTTGAAGGATGAATATTATAATATTAATATTTTATATGTCAACAGTGTTGTTCGTGAGTGCTATTATTCTGGTGGATCGACAATATAAATGTTTATATATTTTAGTTATCCTATTATTTATTTTTAGTGTACTTTTATAATTGTAAATTATTATAGATATTCATTTTCACTAATTTAAATGGAAAACATTGTATAATAAAAATGTTATCATTCTATCATGTGGTGAATGTGAATTTAATAATACTAAAGTACTATGTATGAAACAATTTTATAATTAAAGAGAATATTAAACTATTCAAATTATGGGATATTAAATTATGAACCCTTAACATATTTATCCTTATAACATTAATTTTACATAATAAGGTGAAAAAGTGAGGGTACTTCTACCTCAAGGCTTCCTCTGGTTCCTAGGTCACCGCCTCAAATTTATGATTTCCTCATTGACCATTTACATGGTGAACATTCATATTGAGTACAAATTTAACTCTATATCCCATGTTCATCACCATATACTCATAATATGAGAGATAATTTTCAATATATATCTCCTATGAATTCACAACATGTGAGGGATTTGATATTTACTTCCTAAAGAGAGATACATAGAATATTTCATGTATAAGAAATAGTGTTGTAGGTGATGATATTTGATAATCCATGTATATAATGTGATAAACAATCTCAAAGGGGGTGATGTAATATGGAATTATCATTACCTACTTATCAAATGTCATGACTCACTTCCACATAAATATTTTGAGAAATAACTAAACTACGACCTAAAACTCTAGGTATCCTTGGTTTTTGTCTACATGTATATTCTTTCAACTTTAATTATCCATGATATGTTATTGAATGATCGTGGAATTTTTGAACATATACAAAACTATTTTAGCTCCTTGAATCGTTTTTTCAACAATATCATCCCATCAGGTTATTTCTAAATATCAACCTTGAAATGGATTCATATTGATCCATTAAGAAGATTTAGAGAAAGATATATTGGAGCAGTAAATCAACCAGAGGGAGATGATTAACCCCTCCACCATTAATGTACATTGAGAATTATCTTAAAATTTCAAAACATTCCAAGATAATTCAATTATATTTGACCTTAATTTGGGGGAGATATGCCCTATTTATGTTCATATCAGTGTTTTTATAATGTTAGATTATCTTACAGATTATGATGTTAAATCTCATATGTCAATTTGATAATATTGACAATGGTGTTTCATATAGCCTCAAAACAACTCTATATTATTCCCTTATAAAATGTTAAGGTGGGAAGTCATGTCTAATTGAAAAGAAATTAATGGACTATCTAAGATGATCCGTTGACACACATATATCATTATTTCCACTGAATGTATTTAGATAACCTATGAAAAAAATCCATAGTTATGTTCTCGCATTCCTATGTGGGTGTGGGAATTTGTTTCTTCATCACCTAGTACTTTTTATATTCATCTATCACCTATTCAGATACCATGAAAATTATTGTGTATTCTGTGATATTTTGATTAATATTTATCCCAAAATAGATATCTTTGAGATCCAGATAATTATTCATGGTCTTTGGGTGTATAGAGAAGGTCGAACTATAAACATATTTAAAACACAACAATCATTATTGTTGTATTTAAGAGTGAACATAATTATGAAATAAATCATTAAAACCACACCTCATCAATTTTCATCAATCATGATTTCCCAATTCTTATAGATTACACATTCTTTTTAATTTCAAATCAACTCTTTATGTATCCTTTATCTTCTTTAGAATGGGTGGTTTAGTAGTAATTTTAAAATAGAATGTTGATGCTTCATCCAAATGATTTCCATGTATAACCTTCTCATGTATAATATGTTCAAATACCTCTCAATTCTTATCATTCAAAAGGTCACGCGATCATATTAACATATCACCACTACCACTTTATAATCATTACCATTTTGTTACTTTGTTGAGGGACCATAATTCTTGATCATATTATGCCATCTTCACCGGAACATATTGAACTACATATTTGTGAATATATATATATATATATATATATAAATTTTAGTTTCATATAATCCATATGTATTCAACAATACACACAATAGATATAATTCTACTTAATCATCAATCAGAATATCATTGGATCCAACTCCATATCATGTAAAGGTTTGTTTTTTATTAAGAAATTTCAACTTACATGTGGTGTAGTATATCACTTTATCATTTTGTATCTGTATAAAAAATGAGACCAACATCAATGAAATATTGTATACCACAAAAAGTTCCCCACTTTGATGTATGGTAACTAGTAGTTTAGTGACGATAATCTTTTTCAATTTCATGATTATCTATTTAAACTAAATTGTATGACAAACATTTTTGATTATTGAGTCATCTTTGTCATGTTGTTTGACAATAATAATAAGTTTATTAAAAAACATCATTAATACCCACCCAGTCAATGGAATCTACTGGTCATTATAAGTATTATGGTCTGGGCCACTACATAATTTCCTTATTCTTATAAGGGTCCAAATATATCAATTTATAGGGGATGAAATTACCTTTGAATTATTCTCACTCATTCCAAACCAAAAATTTAAAATAATTTTGATAATGATTATCCTTTCAAAAATTCATTTGTACTTTATTCCAAGGTTCCTCATTTTCCTCCTTGGTTTTGGAGTATATTATAAAATCATCTATAATGACTACAAAACAATTTTCAATGTAATATCTAAGTAAACTATTTGTGAATTCCATTAAAATTGGTTTATAATTATTGAGTCTGATGGGATTCACCATGAACTCAATGGGTCGGTAACTTTTTTGGAAGGTTTTCTTAGTAATATTGTCCTTCGTCACCTTTAATCTGTGATATCATAAAAAAAGGTCCACCCTAGAGATGTACTAGAATCCATATAACTATTTTAACATGTAACCAATCCATTTAATGAGATACTTATTATTTATCAGGATTTTTTCCATGATAATAAATATAGAGGTTCGAAGAACCATCCTTATTTTTGGCAATGTGGACTGCACATAGCGATGAAGAAATCGAGTGTATAATTCCTTTTCAATTTTACCGTATAACAAAATTATCAGTTATTGTATCCCAAAGGTGTCCTTTGTATATGGAATCATTAATATTGGTAGATAGGATGGTATGAGATCAATCGAGAACTAAACTTATATGTTACGAGGAAGACTAGAAAAATAATCATTAAATATATATGTATAGTCCCTCTAAATTGGTATGCCTTTAAGCAAGATTCTATCACTTTTCTCAATCATTGGATCAATATAATTTTTATGACGAAATAATATCATACTCATGAGATTAAGATTCCAAATCACTTTCGTCTTCTTCCATACAGATGTCTAGAATCAATGGGTGGATCGAGATGTGAGGATTGATCCCCTCTACAAAATGATGATGTTGGATTTATATAATGAAAACCAATATATTCCCAATAAACAATATTCATTGAAACATATATGTATGGAATGATTTAGTGTGATTCCCCTTCCACAATCATCAATGAAGGAAGATATATATACATGGGATGAAATAATTGATATATTTTCCATTATCATAGATATATCATCCTCTTTTACATGTGTTGATAAGTCAATTTTAATTCTAAGCATATATGATGTGAATTAATTTGTGGAAATAAAATCATATACAACAGTTGAATTTAATGAAATGATAATGTATGTGACTTTGAAAATTTGGTTCCATTTATATTATATTAATATATATTAAGAAATAATATTAATGATAATACATAATATAAAAATTATAAAAAATGGTAGCTATGAACATAAAAGAAATATCATCATATAAGATGTAAATCCAATATTTTTAGTCTTATGGTTTAATGATTGGTTATACATGGTAATATACCTATTAATATTAATGGAATTAAAATAAATGAAATTCATTCCTTATAGTTGATGATATGTTTTTGTGTTTTCCAAATCTAATACCCCATGAATTTCAATCCAGGTGTTTTACAAGACCTCTTCTTCACGCACTATGTGACAATTAAGTTAATTTTGAATCCACCATTTGTGATTTATAACCACTAGTTTTAACTATTATTTGGCCAGATAGTAACGACCCAAAGTTTTTCAATAGAAATTACCTTCTTATAAATATGTCATTATATCACATGAAAACACAACATAATGAACTACTAAGGGCTATGTGACCTTTAAACATATGTTAGTCACTTATGAGTTTGGAATTTCGAAAATCGGACATACATTGTCGTGTTCAAGATGATTTTTGGGGTCCAATAAGATAAACATAATTTTGGGTGAATTGTAACCTACTTTTATAAATAGTAACCTACCCTTATAAATAATAATACGACCTTTATGAATTCTAAATCTCCCAAATTTAGAGTAACGTTACCCATGAATAATTAAATAAAATTTAGGCATCCTAGAAAGTGACAATTTGACCATAGTAAACATTTTCGTATTTTACAGAGACATAAATAATTAATCATAATTAATTAATTAATTTAAAAGAAAATTTATTTTATTAAAATGTGTACATAAATTAACAAATCTGTTTCTAATAGTTTTTAGATAATTTTATATGACCCTACATAATTATTGAAAACATTATAAAATCCGTTTGAAATTTAAAAATTATATTTTTCAAGTAAATTAAAATTTTAATTAAATATTAAATTAATAATATATATAAAATCATCTTTGAAAAATGGAATTCGTTTTTGCATTCTACATGCAATAAATTGGTTGGGGGGAATTTTGGGATTTTTCTGAAATACTTGAATTTTTGTTGAATAGTGAAATACCGTAATTTACATAAATAACCTAAATCAGCTAATTATAGTGTCATGTGTGATGTTATATTGATATAAGTCCACTTTTTTCGGGATTACATTAAAAAATTTCTATTATTGGTCATGGAAGACTCACTATTCCTTGACTTGCGGGGAAATAATAATCTAATGAATTTTATATTAAGAAAACCACTCTGTCCTCTACTATAAAAACCACCATTCACACCCTCATTTCCTCACACCTTGGATGCTTCAAGACTGGTCTAAACTCTTATCAAGATTCTTCCCTCGCCCCTACCCCACGTCCGAAAGTTTCTGGTATCATCAAAAGTCGAAGCATAGTCCCCATAATGAGGATCTCAAGAGGAGGAATCAAGTTGTAATTTCTCTCCTCCTCTCCCTTTAAATTCCTTTCAATTTCATGTCCTTCTCTTTTTCTCTCCCATATTATCATTGTATAAATGGTATGGTAACACCAGTATCATAAAGATACTGAAATTTTATGATAATAATGGAAAATTATACCATCCAAACCCCTACTTCTCTTCATTTTATTTTATAAAGGAAAACATTGTTCGTGAGGTGTTAATCTATCACCTTCAAGGACGACAAGTTTTCTTTTTTCCATTTCTATTTTCAGATCTTGTCATGAAACGATTTTTATGGTTGAACCAGAATATGTTATATTTATTATATCCTAATTAATGTTCTATAGCTAACTTATAAACATATTACTAAATGATTAAACAAAACAAGTTCCTTGTGGTCGAGAAACCATCCAAATTAACTCAAACAATCATCATTTAATTCTTAATGACTCATCCACATGGTATACAATGTAATTCATTATAAGATAATTTCACATTGTGGAATATAATTAACAACAAGTAATATCAGTTCTGGATGTTTACCCATGTTCTACCTGAACATCAATTTTTGAATACTATTGAACCTCTCAAGAAAACAGTAAAAACAAGCATTCCCAAAAAATGTTTTTAAATCCCATAACTCATCAAAACGCCCATAAAATATCTTAATTAAAAAAAATTAACCCTTTACATTTATAAAAGATTACGGTGTTTCTAATTAATGAATATAATGTCATTATACATGATATTAAAGCAAAGAAAGCGTTCAGATATAAGGTAAGGGGAAAATCTTGAACCCAATTTTATTTCTTCGGGTTCTCCATTTTTCACTCCAAATTTGGTATGGTCACTTATTAAAAATAATTTTTTCATAACTATATTTCCATTTTGGGGATATTCTTGTTTTCAGGTATAGTTTATGTCAAACAAAATGTTTTCCAAAAGAACTCTTCTTTGAAAAACTCACCTTTTACCTCTCATTCAGGGTTGATGGTTCTTGTATCAAGTATGTTGTTCCCTCATTATTTTAGGAACCCAAAGTTTATGAATGTGTTATTATTATATGAAACCCATTACATTACATGGGTTACTTATTTTAATAATTGATATATGTTCTATGTGTCATTCATGATAATGATAATGTTATGATGTGATGGGCGTGCCCAGAATTATATAGTGCAATATAAATGTAATGATATGGTGGGTGCCCCCTGAATTGTACAACGCTCCAATGCATTGGATAATGTGATCAATCTAATGATTAAATGTGAAATGATGTGAACAATATTCTATATTTTTTCAATAGTGTGTGTGGTAGTTAACCACTAAGACATGATGTTTCATTTTTATGCATTCCCACATTTCATGTCTTATATTTATGTTTCCTCTTATGTCCATGATACATTGCCTATGTTATGTTTATGCTCACCCCATGCTATTTTATTCATATATGTCCCCTCACTCGGAATCTAGATCATCCCTTTTGATGTATATTTTTAGATGACTACATGTACTATGGAGTGTTCAAGAGCCAGTAAGAAGCTAGAGAAGAAGAAATTGAATAAATGATTATTCTTGACGTTGTAATTATTATATATTTTCCACATATTCTCAAGAGACTAAACTCTTGGATCCTCTATGTGTAATTCTATTATGTTATTTATCTTTAAAATGATGTAATAGTAATTTATGAAAAGGATGGGTTGCTATAGTTGGTATTAGAGGTAGGTTTAGTTAATTTGGGAATTAGGATTAGGGAACCCCAGAGAAAACCTCCAGCATGAGACTAAGTACAAATATGCACATGATAATCTTTACACAGTGATCCCATACGATATAATTTTAGTATAAATTATTAAAATGAATAATTTATTTATTCATACTTTTTGACTTATGTTTTTTCTAACCTTTTCTATTTTAGAAAATGATGGGAACCAGGAGAAACTATGCCAACAAAACATGAGAGGGCCCATGCAATGATTTCCCGAATGATATCCTGAATGATATGGGAGGTGGAGTTAAAATAATCATAGAGATTCTTACCCAATTATCTCATTTTATAACTAATAACCATAATATTGGTGAACTTCCTCCTACATAAAATAGAGAGCAACTGGATATCTAATGTTTTATGTGGCAATAACCACCGATGTTTAGTGTATCTTTTAATCCTCTAGGTGCTGAACATTGGGTCAACTCGAGGGAGAAGATATTTTCTGTGATTCACTTTTCTGAGATGGAGAAGGTGACTCTATCCAATTATCATTTAGATGGAGAGGTTGATCAATGGTTGGATTTGATTATGAAAACCAATCCAAGGTAGGAAATTGAAGATATAGAATGCGAATAATTTTGGATCATGTTTCTTAATAAGTATTTCCCACAAAATCTTCACACAAAGGTAGAGAGAGAATTTATAGAGCTCAAGAAAAAAGAAGATGAATATGTCACAACCTATGAAGTGAATTTCTCGAGGCTTGAAAGGTATGATTCATGTTTTTTTATCAAAAAGGATATAAATATTTATTGATTCTTTAGTGTATTAAAACCACACCTTCAAAAGGCTCTTTCAATTCATGACATGGGGAGTTATAATGAATTTTTTCAGTGTGCAGTCAAAGTAGAGATGGGGTATGGAGAATGGTCCCATGGCTATGGTGATAAGAAACAAAATATAGAGTTTCAGGACAGTTGATCTAATGAAAAACGTGGGACAAAAACTCAATGACCCACATGACAAATATATGGGAAGTTGTACCGTGGGAACTGACTCAAAGGGATGAGGAAATTCGTTAAATATGGGAAAAAAGAAACCATTCTCAAGACTGTTGAAAAGACACAAAAAGGAAGAATAATGTAGCCGAAGAAAGGAGAGAAACACCCATGGTTCAATGCTACAACTGTAGGGAGCTTGGGCACCATGCAAGCCAATGCAATAAACCTTGAGTTCTCTAGTGTAATCAGGGTCAGAAGCCACCAAATTCAATGTAAAAAGGGAAGTCTTATGCCATCACTACTATGGATGTGGAGCACGAAAATGAAGCCTTACAAGGTACACTACCTATTCACTCATGAATGGAAAAAGTATTATTTGATTCTAGTTCAATGCATTCCATTATATCATGAAAATTTTCTATAACTATTGAATCGAAGCCCCAAAACAATGAATTATGGCTATCTGTAAAAACACCAAGTGGTGTAATCATTGCAACCAAAGGGTCTGACTCTTCTCTTATTGGCGTATGTGGGAAGAGTCTTCTAGTGAATCTCGTAACACTTCCCTTGGTAGAATTCGATGCTATAATGGGAATGGATTAGCTCTAATTATATAGAGCACCTGTCAACTATCAGGAGACCGATATATATTTTCAAATTCAAAGCCATCCCATGATCTTCTACAAATGAAAGGAATATCATGAATATCCTTTGAAAAATCCATCAATGTTGTGGGTGTTGATTCCCTATGAAGAAGCATACCTCTCAAAAATGGTTTAGTTAAAGGAAAGTGCCAAACATAAATAAATGACCATCTCGAGGGAATACATTGATGTATTTCGCGAAGATTTACCCAGAATTCCACCAGATGATGAGGTAGAGTTATCAATAGAACACATAACCGGAGCTAATCCTATATAAATGTGTCCATATATGATGGATCCAATCGAACTAGAGGAATAAAAGATGAAACTAAAAAAGAATCTGGACAAAGGGTTCATATTCCCTAGTTCATCACCTTGGGGTGCGCCAGTGCTATTTGTGAAGAAGAAGGATTGAAAATCGTGGCTGTGTATCGATTATCGGGAACTCAACAAGATCACCATAAATAACAAGTATACTCTTCTAAGAATTAATGATTTTTTTTATCATTTGAGAGGAGATCAATACTTCTCAAAAGTGGATATTCATTCTATATATCATCCACTAAATGTGAAGATGGAAATATTCAGAAGACTTCCTTTTGTACAAGGTATGAGCACTATGAGTTTCGGGTTATGGCCTTCAGACTTACTAATTCCCCTGAAATTTTCATGGATTTGATTAATAGAGTCTTTTGAAAATAACTCGACATATTTGTGGTTTTGTTAATATAAGGACTTGACGTTAAAAATCACATAATCTTGAATTAAATGAAAAATTCACATTAAGGATCTTTTCAGGTTTAGAGTTTTAGAGAATTAGGCCATAACTATTACATTACATCTCAAAAATTACAAGGTATACAGTTCTACTTAGTTTTGATTGTCTTCATAAAATAAAAACTCTTGAAAAAATGAGTCATGCCTTGTCTCATGTTTTAGATAGCATGACTTTTCCATGATCCCATCCTTGACCATATTCATCTTTATGTCTTGTGAAAAACATTTCAAAACTTGGGATGAGCATAAAAATCATATTAAGGGTTATAAAACAATGAAAGAAACATTATTTATTCATTGTATACATAACATAATCTCTTTATCAAACCTCATGAAATCATAAGATTTATGAATAACACATATAAAACATAAATCACAGTGGTAATTTGTGGAATTCATATAATAATAACATTGTAGCTATCAAAGCTACGTAAGGAGTTACATTTGGAATACCAATCACAATATATTCCCTAAACCTCTTCCGAGAAACATTCACGTTTACCTCCTTCCTGTTACCCAATGCGTTGGAGATCTATATCGGGCTCACCCGCCATAGGATTATCATGGAACCACCCGTATACGTAACAATGCCCAAGAACGATAACATATTAATAACACAATAAACCAACGTAAAGGAAAGATAACATTTACAAATTTCAATCATAATATATAATTTAAATATATTGACCTAAAAAATACATTATTATAACCATTTTCAATACCAAAATAGTTAAAAAGAGTATATGGTAATTATTTTCCATTTAAAAACATTACGGCTTGTTAAGGAAGCTAAAGATCAAATAATACTCACGGTGGTGGATAGATCATCGTCATTGATTATGTTATAAAGAAACATTCCTTTTTTCATTTAGTAAAACTCATCATTGAAAAATATTTCCTTTTAACTGAATGAAATGTCAAATTTGATTACATAGTGTATAAAAGAAAGTCATGTATTAAAACCAAATATTCCTCAATGAAAAGAGATTGAGACGAAGTCCCTTACCTCTTGTCCAAATTGACCCGTTCATTCTTCAATCTCCTTAATAATAAACTAATGTTAATTTCTAATTGCTTAATAACTTTTTTCAAGTTTATTATTCCTTTTATATGGCTTATTACTATGTTATAATCATTATGAAATCATTTAATTTAATAACAATCATTTTGTAAATATTCGACACTTGAGTCAAAAATGAACACCTTATATTTATAAGTTGTCCATGTGGTCAATAGTTAATTATCTACAAAATGATATTAATTATTAAGATATCATATATATCTTATACATCCATTATATATATGTATTTATAATAGTAAATATCATTTGGAGAAAAGAAATGAAATTCACAGTTCATGCAGACGGTAAGCTGTATGTACGCATGAACACTAATTTAATTTGAATTTCATATTTTAATGGAATTAAAAGATAATGATACATAGGTATATTATAAATCTAGTATAATATAATATATATTATCATTAACTCCTTCCTTTATATGTCCAACATAGGTAATTAATGAGTCATATCACTTTGAGGGGGCGATAGTCCGTACTTCCTCAAATGAAATTATCGTGTTTACCCATAATGGAAACCTTAAAGGTATGCTATAAATGGAAAATAATGAAGCATAAATAAAACATAAAAAGAATATATATCATATATAATATAGTTCTATCTTAATGGACACCATGAGAGGCCGTTGGAGGTATTTAAACAATCATTTATTCGTGAGGCATTAGTTTCTCGTCCACAATAATAGTATGTCCCTTACCCATTAGATGGAGGTGTGTGTATGTTTAGTTTGAATCCTTATCATAACAACATCATATTATATTTATGATACTGGTGTTGTTCTAAATGTAAGGAATAAAAAGCTTTTAGAGGATGGATAAGTAAAAAATAAACGAACCGAAGTTAAGAGAAATTGTTACCTTTAATTATGTTAACTCCCTTTAGGTTGAACCAAACAAACTTCTTGAAGTGACTTATATCTAAATTAAGGCTTATATGTGTATGATAAGGATCTTGAGAGATTTTTTGGTCATGGGTTGGAAGAGTCAATGGGTTTGAGAGGTGTGAGTAATGAGTTAGAAGTGAGGCCTTTTTATAAGGGGTAGGAGGGGCTCTTTAGGAATGTGTGAAAATATTATTTTAGTATACAATGATATTTAGTTTATAATGGTTAAAAAATAATTAAAGTCAAAGATAAAATGACTCAATATCAAAATAAATTCATCCAATAAGAATTGGACTGAGTTTTCATGTTATTTTAATATTTATAATTTTACTTATTTAAATCATTTATTAATGAGGTAAATACTACATCATTATTGTGTCATAAATAATTTAATTTATTTGATGTTTAAAAATTATAAAAAAACAATGATATAGTAAATCGTTTTATATTTCCAAATAATATTTATAGTTTAAATACTAGCTTATATAACCTCATGTAAAAATGTATTTACTTAATGATATTATTTTTGGTCATTTTTTCCTTTACTTTATGTTATCTAAAATAATGTCTCATTATCACTCATAAGTTCCTCCACAGGGTCCAAAAATTAGCCCAGAAATGACCACAGTCGTCAGTCACTCATCCAATAAGGTTAGAACATGTGTTAAGGTAATTATGTAATATTATAATATTCTTTTTACATTGAATTACCCTATTGACCTTTAACCATGATAAATACAAGTCAAAAGTTACAATTATCCAATTATTATTTTTCAACATATTAAACCAAATTTTACATCTTATTAAAAACCATGTATGTAGGATTTTTTAAATTAAATTACGAGAAGCTATGAAATTTTATTTAAATGAAAGTGTCAGTTTTTAACTACAACTTAGTGGTTTCACTATTCATAAAAAATTGAAGTTTTTCAGAAAACTACAAAAAATTCAAACTAAGATATATTTGATATTCCAAATTAAAAAATGATTTTTATTTTACCAAATTCAAAACATAGTATTTTTATAAATTAATTTAAAACCAATTCCCATTGTCAAAACAAATATCGTGTTTTTAAGAAACAATAACTACCAAAAGATTGATACTTATTTATGTCCAATTTCAAAGTGAAATTAATTCCAATGACCAACATTGGATTAAATGGTCAAAATATAACACAATTGCACTTTAAAAACAATTAAAAATATATTATAACCATATAAATAAATTATATTAAATGTTATATTTGAATTAAAATACCGTATTTTACTCTATTCATAAAATAATTAATTTTATCTGAAAAATACAAAAAAATTTCTGAATGTAAATATTGATGTCATGAGTCTAAAGAATAATTTTACATGGTAAAATAGAACATATAATAGTGAAAAAACTATATTTAAATAGGGTTTTCCATCAAAAGGCAATAAATCTACCTTTTAATGAATAATAGTGTATTTATGCTTAAAAGTAGAGTAATTCACCTTTTAAGCCTCAAAATTTATTGGATAAATTTAAAACAATTAACAAAATTTTATAATGATGTTGTAGTTAGTTATATTCATTACCACTAATACAATGTCAACGCATTAACTACCATTTAAAATAATATCATTATATTATTAGTGTGCAATGTAAGATTTCAAAGAAACCAGTTGTGGCATATCAGGTATGCTATCGAACATAGAATCCCTTTTAAAGTAAAATTAATATTTAATTCACAAATATTAATAAATATAAAAATATCATATTTCTTTATTTACTTGGGATGTTAAATCTTCCCCCCCCTTTGGAAATTGCATCCTCACATTTTTTATTCACTTATCAAATAAATGGGGGTATTTATCTCTCATAGCATTTTCAGATTCCCATGTTGCCTCTTCAACCATATGTATTTTTCACAAAACCTTTTCCTGGTGAATTACCTTATTTTGAAACACATGCTCACTATAACCAAGAATCTGGACTAGTTGTTTCTCAAAAGAGATATTCTCTTCCAACTGAACAACATCAGCACATAAAATATGAGATTGATCTCGCATATATTTTCATAACATTGAAACATGAAAATCATTGAGTAAATGGGACATACATGGAGGTAATGACACTCTGTATGCAACATATCCAACTATCTCCAGGATTTCATAAGTTCTAATGATCCTTGGACTCAACATTCCCTTCTTACCTAAATATATTACACTTTTCCATGTAGAAACGTTGATAAATTTATGATCTCCTACCTCAAAAGTGAGATGCTCCCACTTGTTATCGGCATAAATTATATGCCTACTCTGAGTTGTTCTCATTTGCTTCTGAATAAGCTAAACCTTTTCTATCATCTCTTCTACCAATTCTGGTGCCATCAGCTTCCTTTCACAAACTTCATCCCAAAAAGTTGGAGTTCGACAACGCTTTCATGTATTGCCTCAAATGGAGCCATCAGTAAACTAGAATGAAAAATGTTATTATAAGAACATTCAACTAATGAAATATGTTTATCCCAACTTCCCAAGTAATCCAGTGAACAAGCATGTAGCATATCCTCGAAGGCCTGAATTTTTCATTCTGACTGCCTATCTGATTGAGGATGAAAAGCTGTACTAAAATTTAATTCAGTACCCAACGACTTCTAAAGTCCATTCCCAAAGCTTTAAGTAAACTTGGGATCACGATCAGATATTATAGAGAGGGGACCTCCAAGAAACCTGACTATATCTTTAACATACAACTGAGAGAGTTGATCTAGAGACAAAGTATCCAGAATAGGAAGTAAATGAGAAAATTTAGTCAACCTATCAACAATAATCCATATTTCATTATTACCTCATGATGTCTTCTGTAATCTCACAATGAAGTCCATGGATATATTTTCCCATTTCTACTCTGGAACTAGTAAATACTAAAGCATCTCATTCCATAACTGCCACTATTCTTTAACCCGTTGACATGTCAAACACTTCATAGTAAAATTAGAAATATTTCTTTTCATTCCATCCCACTAGTAAAACTCACGATGATCTCTGTACATATTATTACTACCAGGATGAAATAGAAACAGAGAACTTAGAGATTTATATAACAACTCATTCTTCAACTTTTAATCACAAGAAACACATAATCTCTTCCCAAACCTCAAAACACAAACAATATCAACGTTAAATTCATGCATCTTACTATTCAGAAGCAACTCTACATTTTTCTGTAACTCACTGTATTTTTACTATGCTTTCTTTATTCGGTCTGGAAGATATTATTTCACTGACACCGGTAACAAAATAGAAGAATTTCTTACCCCAACAACTTCAATGCAAAAGTTTAACAAATCAAAAACCAAAGGATCTCGTTCCAAATGTCTCATATTCAATGAAAAATTAATTTTTAGACTCAAACATCAGCCACTTTATTTTCATTTACCGGATAGTAACGGATCGTGAAATCATAATCCTTGATTAATTCCAACCATCTCCTCTCTCTCATGTTCAATTATTTCTGTGTGAATATCTACTTCAAAATTTTGTGGTCGGTATATATTTCACATTTTGCTCCATATAAATGATGCCTCTAAATTTTTCAAGAAAAAAATAAGAAGCTAATTCCAAATCATGTGTAGGGTAATTTAACTCATGAGTTTTCAACTGACATGAAGCATAATAAATTACCGAATCATTATATATAAGGAAACAACCATGTCCTTTCAATGAAGCATCACTATAAATAACAAACTAACCATTTCTAGAAGGTAGTTCTAAAAATGGAGCATTCACCAATATTCTTTTCAATTCCTAAAAACAATCATAACATTATCTTAACAAATGAACTTAACACCTTTTCGAGTTAACTTAGTTTTTGGACTAGATAACCGTGAAAACTTTTCAAAAAACCTCTGGTAATAACCTACCAAACCATGAAAAATACGAATCTAGGTTATATTTGTGGGTCATGGACATTTTTCAACAACTTTTTTTTAGTAGGATCAAATGTTATTCCATTTTTTGAAATAATGTGACCAAGGATGTAAATTTTATGTAACCAACATTCACAGTTACTAAACATCCAAAATAGTTTCTTTTATTTTAAAGAAGGTAAGAAAAACCTTAAATGAATTTAATGCTCCACATTACTTGTATAAGAATCCAAAATATCATCAATTAACACAACCAAAATATTATCCAAGAACTCACGAAAAATTCTATTCATAAGATCCAGGAATACAAGAGTTGAGTTCTATAAACCAAAAGGCATAACTACAAATTCTTAATGACCATATCTAGTACGAAATTTGGTCTTCTGAATGTCTGCTTCATATCCTTTCAACTGATGGTAAACTGAACTCAAATCAATCTTCATAAAATATAGAGCTCCCTGGAGCTGATCAAACAAATCATCAAAATGAGGCAAATGATACTTGTTATTAATAGTGATGTTATTCAATGCTCTATAATATATGCATAGACTCATTAAAATATCTTTCTTTTTAATAAACAAGGTAGGAGCACCCCTTGGTGATGTGCTAGGTTGAATGAAACATTTATCCAATAACTCATGCCATTTCATCTTTAACTTTAAATGTTTAACTTGAGCCATTCAATAAGGGGTTTTTGAAATTGTCATAGCATCAGGAAGTAAGTAAATAGTAAATTCAACTTCCATGTCATGTATAAATCCAAGAAACTCATCAGGAAAAACATCAAGGTAGTCATTTACCACTGGAACATCAATAATCTGAACAGTTCCTTTGTTTTCAACAATATGTACTAGGCAAAATTTATTTCCATCTATTTCCAGTTTCTGAGCTTCCTGAAATGTTATCAAAATAAAGGGTTCATTCTTGTACACAAACTGAAAATATTTCTGAAAAGAACCCTATTTAGCTCTAGAGTAAATATTATCATGATAAATAGAAATCCAATCTATACCCAAAATAACATCAAACTCTACTGAATGCAAAACAATAAGGTTTGAAGGTAGATTCATCCCGAAAAGAAGGACAAGATGGTTCTTATATTTTCTTTTTGTCTCAACATTTCTTCTATGTGTTTTTCCCTTAAGTTCTATTTTCATATTTTGAGATGGAATTCCCAATTTACTAGAAAACTTCTATGAAATTAAAGAGTGTGTAGAGCCTGAATCAAAAAACACATTGGCATAAGCTGATCAAACAAACAATGTACCTGATACTACTTCATGCGATGGACCAACATCTGCTGAAATAGTTTCAAAGGATTTCACCACCCCTTTCTGCTTATATTATGGCTGAATTCCCTCAATTGAGTTCTTCGTTGGACACTCATTTGCATAAAGACCCATTTAATTGCACTTAAATCATTTTACTGACTATAAATCATATTTTTTTCATACCATTACCTTGATCATTTTCAGTGCAATTCCGAGCCTTATGTCCCATTTTACCACATCGGAAGAACATTCTAGAATTCAAAAGACATTCCCCATCATTATTTTTACAAAAACTTTCACAAACTATAAACTTAAGTTTCATACCATCATTCTTTTTTTAAGTGTTCTTCCTTTTATTCTCACACCTCAACCTCTTATTCTGTTGTTTTTCAAAGAACACTTGATCATCATAAAACTCCATTTCCACCTTCTCCACACAACAAACAAGTGTTTTCATAAATTTTTAACTCACGAGAATCTAAAGGCCTTCGATAAATTGGATTTAATCCTTAGAAAAAATAGTTGGTTTGACTATCAAGATCTCGTTTAGAATTTGGAGCATACCTATCGATTCAAGTAAATTTTTCTTCATAGGCAGCCACTGATTCATCCTCCCACCTCAATTATAGGAATTGTTTTTGAATATTAAGACAAACCACCTATGTAAAATATTTCTCAAGAAACATAACTCTGGACTAATCCTAATCATGATCCTCAATATCCTTACTATCCCTGATATTTTTTACTATCAACCACCACTGATCAGCTTCACCTTCAATATGGTAAACCACAAGACTAATGTTTTGATGTTCTGAACACCCCATAACATCGAAAATTTTCACCAGTGTATTAATCCACCCTTATTCTAGAAAAACATCTGATGATCCTATAAATTATGGGGGATGTTGCCTCATGAAATGCTCTACTGCTGACATGTTCTTCTTTGGTTGATCTGGATGATCTCATTCATGGATACCACCACACTTTTTAGCCTAATTCAATTGTGCCATCACTGCCACAAACTGTTCAGTTCTGATTTTGACCATCACAGGTTGCATATTTGGAAGGTTTTCTTCCTCCTGACATCATCCCAACATAACTGCCTCATTTCCTCTGTAGAAAACCATTCTGAACACAGAAATATCTTAGTCCAAGCAACATGGTAATCTATAAATTCTATATCATTTCAATTTTAACACAAATTAATGTATGGATATTAATTTAACAAAACCTTAACTCCTAATGTTATCTAAACTGACCACTGATTCCAACAATAATGACCCATGCTTAAACATTACATAATCTTGAATTAAATGAATAATTTACATTGAGGATCTTTTCAAGTTTGTTGTTTTAGAGAATTAGGCCATAAATGTTAAATTACATCACAAAAATTACTAGGTTGAAACTTCTACTCAGTTTCCATTTTTTTCATAAAATAAAAACTATTGAGAAAAATAGTAATGTCTAGTCCCATGTTTTAGACAACATGACTTTTCCATGATCCCATAATTGAACCTATACAACTTTAGGTCCTGTGAAAAACATTTCAAAACATGGGATGATCATAAAAATCTTATTAAGGGTTCTAAAACAATGAATGATATCATTAGTTCGTAATTGCTTAAATTACATAATCTCTTTAACATACCTCATGAAATTATAATATTTATGAATAATACATAGAAAACATAAATCATAAAGGTAACTAGTGGCATTCATATCATACTTACATTGTAGTTGTCACAACAACATTGGGTGTTACATTTGGAATACCCATCATAGTATATTCTATAAATCTCATAAGAGAAACATTCATATTTAGCTCCGTCATGTTACACAATGTATTGGAGAGAAATCTCAGGCTCACCCGCCCGAGATTTATCATGGAACCACCCGTATACATAACAATTCCCAAGAACTTTAACATATTAATAACACATAAAACGAACAGAAAGTAAAGTTAACATTTCCACATTTCAATCACATTATATCATTTAAAGACATTGATGTATCAAATCCATTATCAAAACTATTTTCAAGACAAAAATACGTAAAAAGAGTATATGGTATTCATTTTCGGGTCAAAAACATTATGGTTTGTTAAGGAAGCCAATGATCAAATAATACTTGCAGTGGTGGAAAGGTCGTTGTCACTGATTACATTAAAAAGAAACAATTATTTTTGTCGTTTAGTAGAATTCCTCATAGAAAAATAATCCCATTGAATGAAATGAAATGTAAAAGGTGTCTATTCAGCGTATAAAATAATCTCGTGTATTATAACAAAATATACCTCAATGAATGGAGATTGAGATGAAGTCCCTTACCTCCTGTCTGAATTGACATATTCATTATTTACTCTCTTGAATAATAAACAAAATAAAATTAAGAGTTTTTTAATAACATTTTTAACGTATATTTTTTTATATCACTTGTCACCATGTTATAAACATTATTCAATAGTTTATGTTAATAACAATCATTTTTATGATATTTGGTACTTGAGTAAAAAATGAACACCTTATATTTACTAGTTGTCCTTGTGGTCAATATTCCATTATATCCAAGATGATATTCATTATTTAGATATCATATATATCATATATATCAATTATATATATGAATTTATAATACTACATATCATTTGGAGATAAGAAATGAAATGCACCGTTCATGGAGACGGTAAGCCGTACGTACAGATGAACACTACTTTCATTTTTATTTCATATTTTAATTGAAATAAAAGATATTGATTCATAGGTATATAATAATTATAGTAGAATATAATACATATTATTGTTAAATCCATCCTTTATAAGTCCCACATATGGAATTAATGGGTCATATCACTTTGAGGGGCCGGTAGTCCGCACTTCCTCAAATGAAATTATTGTGTTTACCCTTAATGAAATCCATAAAGGTATCCTATAAATTGAAAATATAGAAGCATAAATAAATCATAAAAATAATATATATATATATATATATATCATATATAAATACAGTTCCATCTTAATTTCCCCCATGAGAGGCAGTTGGAGATATTTGAACAATCAATGTTACGTGAGGCAATAGTTTGTCGTCCACTGACACAATATGTTCTTTACCCATTATGTGGAGGTGTGTGTAAGTGTAGATTGAATACTTCTCATAAAAAAATCCTAGTACATTTAGTATAGTGGTGTTGTTATAAAAGAAAGTAATACAAAAACTTTCTGGGTTGGATAAGTAAAATAAAATAAATGAAGTTAAGAGAAACCATTACCTTAAATATGGGTAACTCCATTTGGTTTGAAACAAAAGGACTTCTTGAAGTGATTTCCGCCTAAGGTAAGGATTCTAAGTAAAATATAGGGATCGTGAGAGATTATTTGGGCAGGTGTTGGATGAGCCAAGGGGTTTGAGAGGTTTGAGGAATGAGTTAGAAATGAGGTCTTTTGATAAGGGAGAGGAGGGACTCTTTAGGAATGTGTGAAAATATTATTTTATTATATAATGATATTCAGTTTAAAGAGATCCAAAACTAATAAAAGGTAATGAAAAGATGACTCATGATAGAAATAAAATAATCAAATAATATTTGGACTAGTTTTTTATTTTATTTTAATATTTATAATCTTATTTATTTAAATCATTTATTAATGAGGTAAATACTGCGTCATTATTGTGTCATAAATAATTTAAATTATTTGATGTATAAAAATTATAAAAAAATACCATGATGTAGGAAATATTTCTATATTTCCATCAAACATTTATAGTCAAAAATATAACTTATATAACTACATGTAAAAATTAATTTACTAAATGGTATTTGTTTTTTTCATTTTTGCCTTTACATTAACATAATTAAAATAATGTGTCATTATCAATCTTAAGCGGCTCCATGGGGTCCCAAAATTGACCCAAGGATGACCATGGATGGTAATGACTCATAAAATATGGTTAAGACACGTTTTAATGCAATTAAGTATTATTATAAAATTTATTTTACCTTTAATTACCATATTTACTTTTAACCGCGATAAATACAATCAAAAATTTCTATTAACTGAAAATTATTTTTATCTTACATAACCACATTTTATATACTTATAGTAACCATGTATGTTGGATTTTTTAAATTTAATTCATAGAAGAGATAAAATATCATTATAATGAAGATTTCAGTTTTTAACAACTACTTAGTGGTTTCATTATTCATCAAAAATTGATGTTTTTCAGAAAACTTCCAAAAATTCAGCCTAAGATATATTTGATACTCAGAATTAAAAAAGGATGTATAATTTCCCAAATTCAAGAAAAATCAGTTGTGTTAATTAATTTAAAATTAATTCCCATTTTCAAAACAAATAGAGTGTTTTTAAGAAACAATAACTACCAAAAAATTGATACTGGTTTATGTCAAATTTCAAAGTGAAATTAATTTCAATGACAAAAGTCGGATTAAAAGGTAAAAATATAATAAAATTAAACTTTAAAACCAATTAACAATATAATTCAACCGTATAAATAAATTTTATTAAAAGGAACTTTTGAATAAAAATATAGTATTTTTTACTATTTATAAAAATGAATTTTATCATAAAAATACCAAAAATTTTCCCAAAGTAAATTTTGATGTCCCAATTATAATAAATAATATTAGTTTTCCATATATAACATATAAAAGTGACCAGAACTATATTTAAATAGGGTTCACAATCATAAGGTAGTAAATTTACATTTTAATAAATATTTGAGTATTTAGCTTAAAATTATATTAATTCCATTTTTAAGCCTCTATCTTTTATTGGATAAATGTAAAAAAATAAAAACATGCATGATAATATTGTAGTTAGTTATATTAAATCCCACTCAAACAATGTCTAGGAATTAACTACCATTTAAAATAATATTATAATATTATTAGTGTGCAAGGTATGATTTCAAAGAAACCAGTTGTTGCATGTTGGGTATGCTATCAAAAATAGAATCCCCTTTAAAGTAAAATTAATATTTAATTCAAAAATATTAATAAATATGAAAATATCATATTTCTCTTTTTACCCGGGATGTTACAGTTAATTGATGACATTCCAATCGACTCCAATAGTAAGGAAGAACATGAAGATCTTCTGAGAGTTGTGTTGGTTAAATTGTGAAAGGATAAGTTGTATGCCAAGTTAATAAAGTGTGAATTTTGGATGAATCAAGTCACATTCTTGGGACAAGTGATCACAAGTGGGAGAATTTTTGTGGATCCTTCAAAAAATAAAGGTAATTTTGGAATGGCCCAAACTCTATAGTTTCACTGAAATCTGTAGTTTTCTTGTATTAGTTGGGTACTACCAACGTTTTTTGAGAAACTTCTCATGTTTGTCTACCCATATAGCTCTATTAAAATGGAAAAGGGTAAAGTATGACTAGATGGAAGAATGTGAGGGAAGTTTCAAGGAGCTAAAGAGATGTCTAATCATTGCACCTGTACTCACACTACCAAAAAGTGGATAAAGTTTGGTGATATACAGTGATACTTAAAAGAAAGGATTGGGGTGTGCACTCTTGAAAAATGATAATGTGATAGTGTATGCCTCACAACAGTTGATGTTCCTTGAGAAGAACTACCCGGTGCATGATCTAGACCTGGCAATTGTGATTTTTTCCTTGAAAATCTAGCAGCAACACCTTTATGTCTAGAAGTGGGAAATATACACAAAACACAAGATCCTAAAGTATATATTCACACAAAATGAGCTCAACATGTGTCATAGGAGATGGTAAAAGATAATCAAGGATTACGATTGCTATATTCACCACCATCCTAGAAAGGCGAACACTATAGCTAATACTCTAAGAAGAAACGAACTCGCCACTCTATCCATTTTACAGATTGAGAAAGACCATGTCTTTTTGGATACGCAAAGAATGGATTTAGAAATCAAAAGGGAAGGGGATACATCTTACCTTTCCCAAATGATTACACAACCATCCATCAAATAGAATATTAATGAAGCACAAAGGATTGATGTGGAGATACAAAAGAGGGTGATTTCAGTAAAAGAATGTATGATGTACAAGTTCCATATTGTCTATGATGGTGTGATTCAGTTTGTAATGCGTCTTTGTGTGCCTTCATCACCTGAGATAAAGAAGGATCTATTGGAAAATACACATAGCTCAACATTCTCTATCCATCCTAAGAGTAACATGATGTACCGCGATCTCCGAGAACACATTAGGTGGGATAAAATGAAGAAGGAGATTTCTGAATATATATATCAAGGTTCTTGGTATGACAACAAGTTAAAGGAGAACGAAAAAAGTATAAAGAGATGATACAACAATTGACTATACCCATGTGGAAATGGGAAAATGTTACTATGGACACTGTCACGGGTCACCCGAAAGATATTTAAGGGAAATAATTTGATATGGGTTGTGGTTGATCGACTCAACAAGACCGCCCATTTTATTGTTATTCGGGAAGATCTCTGTCTTGAACAACATGAAAATATATATGTGAAGGAAGCGGTGAGACTGCTTGGTGTTCTACTCTCAATTGTCTCTATCCGTGATTCATGGTTCACCTCAATATTCTGGAGGACCCTACAACATGCTTTGAGTACTAAATTAAATATTAGTCGGATCTATCACCCCCAAATCGATGGCCATTGTGAAAGTACTATTCAGACGCTTGAAGATATTCTTAGAGAATGCTCCCTAGAATTCAAATGTGGATGAGAACAGCATCTCCCATTGATTGAGTTATCATACAACAATAGCTTCCACTTGAGTATTCAAATGGCACCATATGAAGCTCGGTATGGAATGTGATGTAGGACTCCAACCTGTTGGGATGATGTTGGAGAAAGAAAGCTACTTGGACGAAATCATATGCATGAGGTGACAGAGAAGGTTAAATTATTCTAGAAACATATCAAATCTACTCAATGTCGGCAAAAAAAATATGCTGACAAACGTCAAAGGGACTTGGATATCGACGTTGGAGATAAGGTCCTCCTACGAATATCACCATGGAAGAGAGTCACGCTATTTGGGAATTAAGGGATGCTTATCCCAAGATACATTGGATACTTTTAAATCCTTGACCGTATAAGAGTTGTTGCCTTCAGTCCTTCACTTCAACCAAATATGGCTCAGTTTCATGAAGTTTTTTCACGTATCACTCCTGAATAAGTACATACCTAATCCCTCGCAAATACTAAACTCAGAGGTGGTGCAGTTGGAAGATGATCTGTCTTATGAGGAGCAGCCTGTAGAGATTCTCGACTAGAGAGATAATGTTCTACACAAAAAGAAAACCATCCTTGTCAAAGTGTTATGGAGGAACCACATGTTTTTTGATGCCACTTCGGAACTAGAGGAGGCAATGAAGGAGAAGTACCCTAACCGGTTTGTGTAAAGTGAAATTTCGGCGGTGAAATTTCATATGGTGGGAAGAATGCAACGACCCTAATTTTTTCAATGGAAATTACATTCTTATAAATATGTCATAAAATAACATTAATAAACAAGATAATTAATTACTATGTGCCATGTGACCTTTAAACATAAGTTTGTCACTACTGTGTTTGGAATTTCAAAAATCCGACACACACAGTGTGTTCAAGATGTTTTTTGAGGTCCAATATGAATTTTTTTGGTGAATAGTAACCTACCGTTATGAATAGAAACCTACCATTATAAATAGTAATACGACCCATATGAATATTATATAATCCCAAATAAGAGTAACCTTACTCATGAATAAATAACTAAAATTTAGGCATCCTAGAAAGTGAAACTTTTTCCATAGTAAATGATTCAGTATTTTTGTTGGACCTAAATTATTAATATTATTTAATTAATTAATTTAAAATAAAAATAATTTTATTAGAATTTTTTCATAAATTATCAATTCTATGTCTTATAGTGTGTAGATAATTTTATAATTCCCTACATGGTTTTTGAAAGAAAAAAAAAATCTGGTTTAATTTTAAAAAACTATATTTTCAAGTAAATTATGATTTTAATTAAATATTATATTAATAATATATAGAAATTATTTTTTAAAAATGGACATCATTTTTGTATTCTACATTTTTTTAAATGGTTGGGGTGAAATAATGGGATTTTTTAAAAAAAACTGGATTTTTTGTTGAATAGTGAAATACTGTAATTTACAAAAATAAGTTAAATAAGCTAATTATAGAATCATCTGTGATGCTCTACTGATGTAAGCCCACTTATTTTGGGATTACATTATAAAATTAATATACATGGTCATGTAAGACTCACTATTCATTGTCTTCGGGGAAATAATAAACTAATGATTTTTATATTATGAAAACCCCTCTCCCTTCACAATAAATACCACCCTTTACACAATCATTTCCTCACACCTCTCAAGCTCAAGAATTTTCTAAACTCTGTCCAAGAATCATCCATATCCCCTTCCCCACGTCTAAATGCTTCAGGTCTCATAAAATGACCAATCTTAGGCCCCTTAAGGAGGATCTCAAGAGGAGGATTCAAGAGGTAATTTCTCTCATTATTTTCTTTAAATTCCTTTCAATTTCAAGTTCTTTTATTATTCTCTCCCCACCTATATTTTTCCAAATGGTATGGTAACTCCAGTATCATACATAATTTTATGATACTGATGTGATATTATACCATCCAACCCACTTCTCATCTTCTTCATATTTTATAAAAGAAAATGTAGTTCATGAGGTGTAAATCTATCACCTTCAAGAACGACACGTTTTCTTTTTTCCATTTATACCTTCAGATATGGTCATGAAACCATTTATATGGTTGAAACAGAATATTTTATATTTATTTTATCTTAATTAAAGTTATAGAATTAACTTATGTACATATTACTAATTGAGTAAATAAAACAAGTTAGTTGTGGTCGAAAAACTGTTCAAATAAACTCAAACAATCATCATTTAATTCTTAATGACCCATCCACATGGTATACAATATAATTAATTATAAGATAATTTGAACCTATGGAATATCATTAGCAACATGTAATATCAGTTTTGTATGTTTATCCATTTTCTACCTGAGCATCAATTTATGACTACAATTGAACTGCTCAGGAAAATAGTATAAACAAACATTCTTGAACAATGTTTTTGAACCCTACAACTCATCAAAAGGCCCATAAAATTACATAATGAAACGAAAATCAACCCTTTAAATTTATAAAGGTTATTAAGTTTCTAATTAATTAATTTAATTTTATTATACATGACATTAAAGTGAATGAAGCTTTCGGAATTAAGGTATGGGGAAAATCTAGAACCCAATTTTCTTTCTTCGGGTTCTCTCTCCTTCAAATCAGATTTTGTATGGTCACTTCTTAAAAATAATTTATTCATCATTATATTACCTTTTCTAGGATATACATGTTTTTTACTGATGTTTATATTATAAAAAACGTTTTCCAAAAGAACTTTTCTTTTAAAAACTCACCTTTTACTTGTCATTCATTGTTGATGGTTCTTGTATCAAGTATTTTGTTCCATATTTCTTTTAGGAACCCAATGTTTATGAATGTGTTATTATCAGACAAAACCCATTCCTTTAAATGGGTTAGTTATGATCATTATTAATATATGTTTTATGTGGAATGCATGATAATGATGATGTTATGATGTGACAGGTGCACCCATAATTATATAGCACAATATGAATGTTATGATGTGACGGGTGCACCCAAAATTTTACAGATCTTCAATGAATTGGGTAAAGTGATGAATCTAATTAGTAAATGTGAATGATGTGTAAAATATTCTATCTTTGTTCATAGGTATGTGGGTAGTAAACCACAAATACATGATGTTTCATTTTTATGCATTGCCACATTTCAAGTCTTATATTTATGCTTCCTCTTATGTTCATGATGAATTGACTATGTTATGATTATGCTCACCCCATGATATATTGTTCTTATATGTCACCTTACTAGGCTTCTAGCTCACCCCTATTGATGTATATCCTCAGGTGACTACATATACTAAGGAGAGGTCAAGATCCAGTAAAAATCTAGATAAGAAGTAATTGAATAAATGTTTATGCTTGATGTTGTAATTGTTATGTATGGTCCTAGATTTCCAAAGACACTAAAACATTGGATCCACTATGTGTAATACTATTACATAATTAATCTTTAAAATGATGTTAAAATAATGTAATAATAGGCTGGGTTGCTATATACATCCTCATACAGTATCTAGATAAGGATAAAATTTCATTGAAACCTATTGTTATTCAATTTACCAAAATTTTAAGATATCTTATTATACGTAGTCATAGCCCTTGGTTTCCCACAATTTAATGTAATAGTTATACATAAAATAACCAGACCATCCTCCAATACAATTAATATATTCCAATGACTTTTAGAGATATTATGATGTAATTTTTTTCATAAATACCACAAAAATTCAAACCAACATTCGATATTCCTAGTATCATTAGAAGACATGGTAAATAAAACAAAAACATGAAACAAAAGAATATATTAATTTCTATATCCATAATAAGATACTAAATCGAATTTATCTATTATAACTATATATGATAACATGTTTAATACATAAATAGATTTATTTGTCTATAAATTAGAGATAGAGAGTAAGCCTTATAATGAATAATAACATATATATCAAATGTCATAACATGATATCATTAAGAAAAAGTGTTGTGAAAAAACATATGGGTTCCTAACATATGGAACATTCAATCATAATATCATATTTTTTTAGGAAAATGAAAACAAGTTAGAATATTAAAAAAGAATAAGTCAAGTCTTACTGCAAAAAAACAACATAATAAGGTTAAAAGGGTACCATTATTGAATTAGAATAATCACAAATCCCATACGTATCATATCTTGAGGAAGACATATTACCCAATATATTTTAGTGATATATTAAAAACCAATAATAACTTGTACATGCATATGTGTGACACATAAGGAACCAAACATTTGGAAAAGACAAAAATATAACCCATGGAATGAAATGGGTTGCATCAAAATATGTTATAACATAACCATATAGAATATTCTAATGGAATCCATGAATTTAGTTTTTACAATATTATTTATTGTGTGAAGATAAATAAAAAATAACAGATCATGAATACGTATGTAAATGGGAAGTGAATATGTTAAAAACATTAGATTGGTATCTTCGAAAATATAACTCTAAAGTAGTGTTTTGAGAAAATGTTAGTGTGATTTTCAAAATGGAATTAGATTGTTATTTTATTTACAACAATAATTTATCTATGAATAGTATTTTTTTACAAAAATGGGAATTTTAGAAACAGTTTGTTTTTAAAAATATTTTATAGATCGGTAATTGAAATTGTGTGTAAGATAGAGAAGTTACATTTAATCGTATATTCATAATGAATGAAATTGATAAGTAACCCATTAAGATATACATATAACCATAAATTAATGGTGAATTAAAATAGGTTGGTATGTGGAAGAAATATGTAAATAATTTTTTAATAATTAATCATGATAAATATATGGAGGAAGTGAAGAAATGAGAGACAAAGTGTTAGGAAATGAAAATAGGTTGGTTTAAAGGGACACCTAATGTTATGTTCTTAAATCATTCTTCACTTTCACATATCATCATTAAAATTAAAATTATTTTTATTAATAACATATCTCAAAAAAATTAACATATATATTTTATTTATAATTATTATATTTGTTTCATTTATAACTATTTCAATAAAATATAATGGTTAATTTTACTTTTTTAAGGGCATTTATTTCTTGATTCAAGGGCCAAATCACTTATGAATAACAATATATACTCATTAAAAACATTCATATAACTCAATAATTGAAATAAAATTATAATCATATACATACATAAATTTTAATTTTCCCAAAAAACTAATTTTCATTCTCTAATATCGGCGATTAATTTAGTAAAGTCAATAATGTGATATATGTAGATTATTTTTTATTTCACCGAATATCAAAAATATGTTTATTTTTTTAAATGTTATATACATATATAATTTATAGAATATTAAAAAATTATTAAAAAAATATTAAAAAAATATTTTCTTCATTTGAAAATGTTATCTCTTAATTTAAACCTAACTTGAATATGTCAATGGAAAACAAAAAACCCATAATAAATTGAGTTGGTTAACCAACATAATATGGAAAATTCTTCAACAGTTATAATAACATGATATTTAAGTAGGCTTGATGATATATATTAAATTATAGGTAAAATATTACATTATATATGTGTTAATTTTATTTCAATACCATGTTGGATGAGGTAGGAGTGGATAATGAATAAGAATAGTAGAATTCCTATATTTTAGTTTGAAAATATTACCTCTTGAATATCGTATCCATGTAAAACTCTTCGAGGGATATTGAATTAGTATTTTAGTGAGACTATAAGATAAGATAATTTAGTTAGAGTACTTGGAGGAGACTTATGTTGAAATTATTTACATTCACAGGCATATAATATGTGAGTCGAAGGGGAGGTGAGGAGTGATATTTACAAGGGGGAGATGGGTGTTTTTTGAATATTATATTCATATGTTTTTATTTTTGCTCCAATCTATAATTTGTTTTGATTCATATGACTCTATAAAGTATATGATGCATGTGATTATTAAATAATGGATCCTTTCATAATCACATATGCAAATAATAATAGTTTTAAGATATATCATTTAATAAATATTTTATATATTTCACTATACAATGAAAATATCACTATATTTAAATTTTTTCAAAATATTCCTAACTATTTTTATGTGTATTTTCAGTAAATGATATTAATATTTAAAAATTAATTCAATGATATTAAGTTTATTATTTAAAATTAATTCAATTTATATTTAAAAAAATACAAATTTGAAAATTATAAAAACAAATTGGACCCTTTGAAATATTAATTATCGTCTAAATTTTTTTATTATAAATATAAAAAATCATACTATAAATCTATAAACCTAATTTATAAAATTTTGATAAATTTTCAATTAATACCTTTATTATAAAAACACAATTAAAATATATATTTCTTTAAACATAAATACACCAATTTCATAAGTTATTAATCTTTATATAGTATTATTAAGATATCAACATGTAATATTATCAATTTATAAGATAGATTAATATCATTTAACACTTCCATTAGTGATGATACTATTATAATGAAATGTTTAATATTTATAATGGCCGTATTATTATCCCAATAATCAGAATCATATTGTTACATTATAATTACATTAGTTAGATTTATAATGGTCAAATGAGTTCCCCACTTGCTATAACTACATCAAATTTAATTCATTATTTGTTGATTTATATATTCTGTCACAGTTTTATGTAATTTAATTTATAATTTTAATATTTATTATTAATATTTTGTTTCATTTAAATTATGTTCTATATGAGTTCAGTTATTCGAGTGGATTGAGTATATCCAATTCTTGATAGTTTAGTTAAAATAAATTTTATTTTATTGATATTGTCATATATCTAATTCTTATGTAAATTATTATTCTAAAATTTTATTGTGAAAATTAATATAATAACTTGATATTTGGTATTATCAATTTTTTGATGTTATTTAGAAAAAATATAATACTGTGTATGAAAGATTTATTCAATTAGAGGGATAATTCAATTGATAAAATTCTACATTGTTAAAATGAATAAATCTTAATGAATTACGTAAAAAATCCATCACATACACTAATAATTTAGGAGGTAAAAGTAGATAATGACCTCTCGAATGGGGAGTATGTAGTGAAGATATTGTTCAAAAAGATAAAGTTATAAACAATATGATAACTACACCCAATAATGTTCTTTTTCAGAGTCACAATTACAATGATGAAGCATGGGAACCTATGGAGTTAATTAAAGAGAACCACCCTAATATATTTTCTAATTTTTATAAGAGATGATGTTATAATAATGGAATTTTTTAATGGGTGAAAATTGTAAAATCACAAACTTTTATATATTTTGGATTTCTAATTTAATAATTAACATTTTCCAAATTTAGTAACATATTATAGTTTAAAAAATCAATTACATAATGAATTATTTTATTAATTCAGAATATAAAATTTATAGAATAATTATATATATCAAAATGGAAACTTATAAAATTACTCAAAAAGAAATTAAAACCAAATAATTAGTGTTTCAAAAAATATTATCATATTGATCTCTTCATATTTTCCCACCCAAGAACAAAACTATAAATAACAAAAATAATATTAGTAATCATATAATTATTTTTGAAATGAAAATATATAAATTTTAGAAAATTGAGGTGAATTATGAATGAATTATGGAGTATTTATTTGAAGTTATATACTGGTTGGAATAATAACATGACCATTCTGAATAGTAAAATAACCAATATGATAGGTAACTTGGCTGTTGGAAGTGTAAATTAACAACAATATACTAAAATCCAATATAAAAAATATTTACCACGATAATATAAATATTATAATTCCATAAAATAAAAAAAATAATTTGTAACCCAATGACACTACAAACACACATTTAATATACTGTAATTTATATTATGCTACAATAATGATTATTTATAGATTAGTAATTAAATTGAAATATGATATAAAATTATTTTGATAAAATGAATATTATTTCTACCACCATAATTCTGTAATTATGAAAATGTGTTTTTTGGTAATTTTTTTGAAAAACATCATATTTAGGTAAATTATATGAAGTTCAGTTTCTTCATTAGTATCCTATTTTAAATTGCTTTATTAAATATTTAATAACACCAAATAATTTTTTTTTAGAATAGCTAAAAAAAATTAAATCTTATATAACTCATGAAATTATATTTCGAAGCCAAAAAATTATTATCTAAAGTCTAATGTATAATGTACTTTAGGGAAAACATTTTTACTTTTTTCCCATTCATCTCTATAAAAAATTATGAATTATTATTCTAAAGGGGTTCAAAATATTGAAGAAACTTATTTTAAATAAACTATAATTCATATATACAAAAATATTAATAATACAACTTGTATCAATGTGATAATAATTTTTTCATTGTTTTATTCTAATAAAACCACCCTCCTTATGTATAAACACACCGTTTAAATCCCCTTCGAAAAAAAATCACTTCCAAATAACGAATTAAAATATATATCCAATTAAAAAAATATTATTCCCCTTAATATCCTTTGGTACAATATAGAGTCATAGATCTCAAACCATTCATGATGTTAATGGCTGTAGGAAAATATTAATTTAAGGAATGACTTAAAGTCTTTTCTGCTATTTATTTTGTTTTCATTTTCTATTTCAATACACAATTATTATTTTTTATTCCAACCCTAATCAATGTAATTAATTCTCAGTCAACATGATATTGATATTTATAATTTCATATAATTTTTTTAAAATTCAATCATATATTATATATTTACGAAATATTCTTTTAACATTGTCACAACAATGGTTTGTTAAAATCATATGTGGAAACTGAAAAATATATACATATCACCCCATTTATGGATGGGTTAATAAATAATTTATAATATATATATATATATATATTTATATATTTATATATTCAAAACTCATTATGATCATGGAGTAAATTTTATTAATATATAATTGTTGATATGGAAATATCCTAAAACCAAAGTAAAAGATGAGGTATTTTGTGAAAAATTTAATATCGAAACATGTCACCTTAAGAAAGAATAATAGTATGTAACATCAAATTATTATAATTGAAAAAGTGTAAAAATATTAATTTAACACAATTTCATTCATGTTTTAATAAAAGTATGTTTATTATATATGCATAGAAATGTGATGAAATAAAATAAGATCTAAGGGTTTGGGAATCAAGAACAAAACTAATTTTATTTAAGTTATCAGTTTCAACTTTATTTTCAATAAATAATATTATATAATCACTTTAAAAACATCATTTCACTATTAATCCCATTTAAAATATAAGTATATACATGTTTTTACCTTGTCAAAAGTAGTTATATTCTATCTACTTAATCTTTCAAGAAAACAATATCCTTCCAAAACAGCTTTCTAATCCTCTTGGTCATTTTATTCTGTAATCATGATTGATGGTATTTTATTACAAAACACAACATTATATACTATTTTTTACATGAAAATGTAATTCATTAATTTAAAATTTTAGACATCTATATGAAGTCCATTTTATTTCATGTTTTTTTCATGACTATGACTATTATATGTTTTCATTATCTATGGAATGCATGATTATGATGATTTCAAGATGTGATGGGTGTGACCCGAATTATATATCACTACAATGAATTTGGTAATGTGATATATCTCATCAGATAATGTGTATCATTCTTGAACATGATATTGGATTTGTCAATAAATTGTTTTTTTATTTATGAACACATGTTTTCCATGTCAATGAAGTTATCTTTTATCACAAATGTGCCCAAGGATTGAAAACTATGTTACGATGTTTCTTTATTTTTTAGTTTCCATATTCAACGATTTTTTTTAATTATTAACTTATATATATGATGATGATCATATTCATGATACTTGATTATGTTTATTATTCTCACCCATATATTCATGTCTCTTATTTATTCCATGTTATTCATCCCCATAACAGGATTATTTTCGTCCAGTTTCTGTGATATATATCTTCACGTGAATGCATTTAATATTAATAACCCACATGATTTTTGGATTTATATGATGAATAATTTAAATATAATTTATGATTTATCATGTGTAGGAGTGGTATGATCATTAATTTCTTAAGATACAAATCCATTCATTTTTGGAATGAATTTCTCTCAACATTTTTATTTTTAAAACGATGTAACAACAATGATAAATTGTTGAGTGACAATACATATGAATTTACTACAAAAATAATTACTAGGAATATTTATTCTATTACCCCATTTCATGTATCTATAAACTACTCAATATTGTTATTATATAGGTGACCATAAAAGGAAGTTCTTTTGGGTATGGTAATATATAATAAAAGGAACCAAAATGGTATTTTCACCTAATCATAAAATTGTTTGACATAACCCAATTGGAAGAACCAAACTACCAAATTTCTAATTCTTGTAATGGGTATATATGGGATCCCCAAATAATTGGATTGTTCCTAATTCCACAACACCCCTTCCTCCATGGATATAGATAAAATCTATAATGAATATCTATAATACATTAATGAATAAAATATTTACCAAGTAAAATAATAATATAGAAAATCCAATACATTAATAAGTTCCCATTTATAGAGATACTGTAATATTCATTTATATCCCAATCAAAAAAGTATATCTATTATATTTAGAAGTTTACATAAATGCATCTCAATTATAAATCAAAATAAATTTAATAACCAGTACCTCACATATATTTTACAAATATTCATGAATATTTGAAAAATTACTGATAGTGTTACCTAGTATGAAATACTTCCCCACTAAAAGGATCAAATAATCCTAAAACCCAATCCCCCAACCAATTCACAACTAAATAGTTCTTTATCATGATCTGCGGACCACCATATGTGAAAACAGCTTCCTCATCGAATAAAAATGATTTTGAGTCACTTCCAATGTACAAAACTGTTAATGATTTGTATTATAGAATCTACCACTACAATATAAAGGAATAAACCATTTTAATAGAGATTATTTTAATAAGGATGAATATTTTCATCTTGTTATAAATCATTATATGCGACCCTTATTCCATTTCAAATAAATCTAGTCCTCTTTGAATAGGATTCACTCATTACATATTTTTTTAAAAGGGGAAAATGAGAGTATATACTATTGGTTTTGGAATTTAGTTGGTAGAATATATACTCAATGTTATGGAATGGTATTTATTAATACATCAAAGTAATGAAGTATTTTATTTGAAAAATTTTATTTATTAAGGGTTACAACGCACTTATTGTTATTAAAAATTGAATTGAATATATTCTTTGGGTGAAAGAATATATAATGAATTCTCATGTGTAAGTGATACAAGGATAGGGATGTATTTCTCATGGTCAATATTATTCTTATTCATGTTATAAAATATCCCATAGAAAACATGTAGTGTTAATGTATATCAAATATAACTCAGTCATAGGCAAGTAGGTTATGTGAGCATTGTGTGACTCGAGATTTATTGGTTGTGGCATAATTATACCATAAAGAATATAAGAGATTATTTGAAGAAGACTACATATCCTTATCTAAAGTAACCATATTGATATTACATAAAGTAGATTAATTGTGTTTATTTTTCAATTGAAAATTTTATAAGAGTGGGATGAATGTTTGGACTAGAAATTATACTATTTTTATAACCGAATCAATTCAGAAGCACAAAATTTGGTGCTGTTGTCATTTGATATTCTATGAGGGAAACTAAATTTTGTATTGATATTAGTCTTTTTGAATTTGATATAAAAATTCAATGCTAATTTATTATGGGTAATTAATCATTATATGTAAATAGAAATTTAGTGGTATTATGAATTAACAAGATATTTCTAGCCATAGTTGGAGTGTATAACCCCATTAAATAATTCTACCATATAAAAATTTTACTAGAGTATTTGGAGGTATAAAACAAATAATAGCGGTAAAATATGAAATTGGGATGTATCCTATTAGAATTTTGTTTTCTTATCTGAACACTAAAAATTCTTAAAACATTTAGGACTACATGAATAAAATTCTCATTTTGTGATAGAATAGATTGGTTTTTAGCTAGTGGGTTCCATAAGAGATGATATAGGCTTCGTAAAAAATTTAGGCACTCTCATTCCATGTGTAAATTTGGAAAAAACCTATAAGGTAAATTATTTTACGGGAAGGTTGTGGAATTTAATCATTTTTAAAATATGGTATTTTCTACCATCTAATGGATACTAACCATTATCCCTTATTCATATGTGAGAATATTATTTTTGTGGTACTCTATTATGGAATACATCAAGAAAATTCTATAAGGATACTAGTACTGCAAAGGATCAGCTTTTTCTATGCTGTAATTTATTTGATTAATTTATTATAGATAAGTGTTAATGAATATTGATAACATCACACAATGAGATTTTTGAATAATTTTATCATATAGGTCTTGATCTATTACTACTATAGCTTTATTGATCAGTGCATTATCTTGGCAACATAATGAATGAGGGATGTGAGATAGTGGTGGGGTTAAGGGCTATTCTACCACAAAACATTTTATATACTCAAGAAAATGGATTTAAATATCCCTTCACGGTTGTTTAATTTATGTTGACATTCTTTATCACCTACTCTGAATCACAATTTACATTCGATCATGCGCTTATATTTATAGGTCATGTTATAGCCCTGAAATGAAGGACTGATATTCTATTATCTTATTGGTAAATCCATATCATAAAATGAATAAGATAGGGGAACATATTTTGCTGATGTGAATAATATAATCCCTTGGAAAACTCTATCGAGAATTAGATTTTCCATATTTATTTCTATTAGGATTATAGAGTCACTGCCAAAGTTTATTTACCATATTTGTGGAGTTTTTTTTGGATAGGGAAAGCATCTTTATAAGTGATGAAATATTCAAACGCATTCACTTTGGTCACCTTTTGAGATATTAATTTTTTTCAAACAATCGTAAAATTTAAACATACTATGAAAGATAACTTGTTATTATTAAAATACTAAATAAATATTTCATTAGGTAGTCCCAAGAGATCATGTTTCCCTGTTGCTAATAAAAATAGTTTCTAATCTTCAGAAGTAATATTCTAAATGCAAGAATTATCTTTATTATGTCTGAATATTCATTTATAGAATCAATTGTTTTTTTCTAAATGAATAAACTATATTTTACTTTGTAACATTATTCATATGGGCATGGGGGAATGAATATATCAATATATTATTTCAACATGATTCATGGGGGGATTACATTGTATTGGTGGAATAAAAACTAGTTAGTAACGATGGTACAATTTAATATCATCCTTGTATTTCTCAAAATTCTCGTCCCACTGATAAGTGTCCACATTATTCATCATTATTGATAATGAGAAGCACATACTATCAAAATTGGTGATAAAGAACCTGAAATTTTTAATTTTTTTCTTGATTTCCTTGCAATTAGTTATGGTTTAGGGGAATGAGATTGTTAAATATTAAATTATCCTTTTTAAGGTATACATTGATGAAATAGTTGAATGAAATGAGGTAGATTAATTTCATTAATGTAATCCAAACATAACTTTCATGGTGTTGATATCCATGATGTGTTTCTTTAGTAATTGGAAAACTACATCGAGATCAAAAAATAACATCACATCATTGTTGATATTTAAACAATATATTATTAAAATATATCATAATATATTTCCCTAGAAAATACCTAAAAATATATCTAATTGGAAAATGGTATATAGAGCCATGGTTCTTTAATAAAAAGTAAATTACATGGAAGAAATATTCCACTTCAGGTACCATATGGTCTATTTCTCCCACATCATCATGGGAAACACATATCTAGGTACATCAATATTACCCATACTTATAAGAGAGGGGTTATATATTTGATGTTTCATGAATATAAAATACAAATATTGGGACTGGGGGATCATTATATTTGTAGTGAAGGATGAGTTTTGGAATATAACAAGAAAATTGGATTTTCCCAATCATTTTCTTGATGTGTACTATATTTGGGGGACACATTTTTTTTGAAATTCCCTTATAAATTTGGATTTTATAAGGTTATCAAAATTAGTTTCCACTTTTTAATAATACCATAAATCTATTTTTCTTACTGTTTTATTAATTATGGCTGTCAATAGGGATACCAAAATGATGGGTAACCTTTAAGGGATCCAAAATGATACTTTATATATTGCTCATTGAAAATACATCTAATATTTTGAAGGAAGCTAATGGATTAATTTTTATAATTTGGACTCCAGGTGACTCTGATGAATAAAAAGAAGATGGTATAATCTATTCCTAGATTCACTGGTCAATGTTGATCAATAGTGTGTGATCTAACTCCCTCTGACCTAGGGTTTTATGTGGAAGTATTATTATATCAATTCAGATCATGTAATTATTTTAAAAGGAATGGCTCAACTAATATTTCCAAAACTATTTGGATATGACAAAATGTTCCTAAACCCTATGATCTTATTCTTGTATTAAGGTATAGATGATCAAATTGCATCAGATGTGAAATGAAAATATAGGAATGACGTAAAAATATTTAATTATACAAGAAGAGATACATGATACTCAAGGAATTCAAGGAAGAATTATCCTCTATTGATGGACAAAATGTAATTTAAATATCATTCTCAATATAATATTACTAAAAATTGATTTTTGGATTTAATTAATTTTCCCTTGTTACCCACGAGACCAAACAAATCATAAGATCTGACCCTGTCACCTCAATTATATTTTGGGTAATACGCAGTCTTTAAAAAGTTTTCCCAATTTACTAATAGAATATATTTCATGTCAATTGGAAGATGAAATCAATTTTTCATTATTAACATTTCTTTCGTTCTTTCCATTTTTTACCCATTGTTTACGTATTGAGGTTCATAGTACTCAAAAGGGAAACTATCATAACCAAGTACCCATAATTTTCAATTAAAAGAAAATTTCATGTATTAATGATATTATTAGGGATATTTTAGATGAGTATGGAACCAAAATGTTATATAAAAAATTTCAAAAACTATATATCTTCAGAAAACAATGATTTTAGATTCCAAAATGAGATTACCAAATTTTGATCTCAAAATAATTCTCTCGAGTGATGTTATAACTCCTAGGCCATAAACATTACCTAATATTGAATTAAGTTAATAATTCAAAATGACAACCTTTTCATTTTTATAGATTTAGAAAATTAGGTGATAACTTATACATAATAACTTGTATATTACATGTAGACACTTTTATTCAGTATACATTTTTTCATAAAATAAAAACTCATATAAGAATAGAATCATGTATAGTTCAACATTTTAAATTGAATTAATTTTTATTGATCCCATACTTGACCATATAATACATTATGTTTTGTGAAAATCATATAAAAAACATGGGAAGAGTAAAAAAATCTCAGAAAGGGATAGACAAAGAAGGAAAACTGTTAATTTTTCAAAACAACATGTAAACCATGAATAGACTTTCATAATTAATAATTTTTTCCTTTATGAAGTAGTAAATTCTATTCACCGAATGAAATATAATTTATTACCTTTTTAACCAATATATTACTATAAAACCCATACAAATGACACATAAAAAATAAAAGCCAAACCTGATATAGAATCATACTTAAATAGAATAACCATATGGTTGATTTCTGTAAATCATTCTATCAAATAGAATCAATATAAGACTGATATCCATACCTAATGAATTATAGGTGATAATGTAACCACACGTCCTGGATTTATCACTGAATCACCTATCATTTGGTTTATCATGTAACCACCCATAAAACATCCTTGTACCATTCTAAAATCATGACACATAAAAGATTGAAAATATCAAAATATCAATCATAAAGATTTCATTTATGATCCCAAGAAATAATTTCAAGAAATTGAAATATTAAATCCACTTTAAAATACATTTTTAATACCAAAATATTTTAAATGGGTATATGTTATTTAATTTCCATTTAAAAACTTCATCGCCTGTTAAGGATGCAAAATATCAAATAATGCTCGGAATGGAAGAAAGATCGTTATCCCCACGTATGTTAAATAGAAACATTCCATTTTTAATTTAGTAAAATGATGTAGAGAAAAAGATTCCCATTGAATGAAATTAGAATTCAAATGTTTTTATACACCATATAAAAGATGTCATGTTTAAATAAAAATATTCTTCAATGAAAGGAGTTTGAGACAAAGTCCCTAACCTCATATCTGATTTGACATGTTTGTTCATTAATTTCCTGAATAATAAAATGAAGTTATTTTATACATTATTAAAAACCTTTTTCAAATTTATTATTCTTTTTACATCACTTATTACAATAATTTAACAATCAATATATTATTGGAGTTCATATCAGACATTTTCTCGATGTTTGAACATGAGTACAAAATGAACATTTTATAATTAAAAATTATCCATTTGGTAAAAAGGCCATTATATCCAGGATGATATTAATGATTTAGATATCATATATATCATATATAACCATTATATATTTATTTATAATAGTCGATATCATTAGGATATAATAAATGAAATGCATCATTCATGGAGACGGTAATCCGAACGTACGCATGAACACTAATTTCATTTCATTTTCATATTTAATGAAATTAAAACTAAACGAAACAATCGTATATTAAAATTATTGTATAATATATATTTCATATATGTTGCATTAGTTCACTAATTTCATCATTTAAATGTTCCATGTATATCATGCATTATTAATATCACTTTCAGGGGGCGGTAGTCCGCAATTCCACAAATGAAATTATCGTATTAATAAAACATGAATAGAATAAAGGTATGTTCTATATGAGAATTACAGTAGAATAAAGGTAAAATAAATAACATATATATCATATAAAATTACAGTTCCATCATAATATCCACTATAACAGGTTGTTGGAGAAAATTCAATAATCAACGTTTCTTGAGGCAGTAGTTCTACCCCCATAAAAACAGTATATTATCTACCCATTAGACAGAGATGAGTGTATGTTTTGTTCAAATAATTAAAAAAAACGATTATATTTAGGATAATGGTTCTATTTTTAAAAAAATGAATAAGAATTGAATAAGGAGTGTATAATGAAAAATAATGGGGTGGAACATGAGATAAGATGTTATATCTAATTAGGAAACTTCGTTTGATTTGAGCCAAAGGGATTTCTTCAATTCACTTATACCTAGGGGAAGTCTTCTAAGAGGAATGCAGGTATGTTGGGAGATTATTTTGGAAGAGGTTGGAGGATCCAAGGGGTCATTATATTTGTGATAAATAGTTATAGGTTCTGTTATTTTGTAAGAGGATGGAGGGACATGTTACGAATGTTTGAAAGTATATTTTATTATTAATTGATTTTAAAATTCCCATAAAACCATAGTGATATATTTATAATATTAGATAGGGATGGATCTAAATCCTCTCATGCAATGGGTTTTGGACAAGGTTAGTTCAAAAAAACAACCTTAAATTTTTTATTTAACCCTTAGTTAACTTATTTTACTTTTACCCTGTCTTCTTGTATATTTAGAATATATGGTTTCCATAGATACAATAAAATTACAATAGAAAATAATGTCATTCATTAGTGACATTTTAATAATTATATAAGTAATTTGGATAAATATTTTATTTTTAGGACTGTTATATCATTTATTAAAATAGTATTTGTTTTAAAAACTAATTTATATCAATTTATAATCAATTAATATCATGACATTTTAAAAAATCATTACAACTTTATTATTAAGAAAAAACATCATTAATAAAATATAAGAAGTAATTATAATCTATAAAATTCTTGGATTATATAAAAAGATTTCAAATAAATTTATTTTTAGTTTTTATTATCTCATTTATTTAAAACATTTATTAATAAGTTAATCATTACATCACCAATGTGTTAGAAATGAATTTATTTATATGATGTCTATAAATTATAAATAAAATCCCATTATGTTTTAAATATTTTTATCATTTTAATTAATATTAATAGTTGAAAAGATAACTTATATAAACTGATTTAAAAAATATTTTTAGTATAAGATATATGTTTAGGTTATATTTTCCTTAACATTATATTAAAACTAATTAAATGTCATCTTCACAAAAAAGTGGCTCCATGGGGTCCAAAAATCAACCCACAGATTACCATGGTAATAAATATTTCATCCAATTTGGTTAGTACATGTGTTAGGGTAATTTAATATTATTATAATATTATTTTTTTACCATTATTTAATAGATTTATAGTTTAACCATAGCAAAAAAAATATTTACTGAAGTTACTATTCATAATGTATAAAAATTTAAGCTACCTATTTATATAATTTTGGGCTCATGATTCCAAATATGGAATCAAATTTTCCATATAAAAGACATAGGTTCATTAGAAATTAATCTAAAATTAATTCCCATTTTCAAAACCAAAATGCGTGTTTTTAAGAAGTAAAACTACGAAAAGATGGACATGTGTTTATGTCCACTTTCAAAAATAAATTTCTTCTAACGACCAAAATTAAATTAAATTATAATTATATAATCTAATTAAAGTTTAAAACCAATTAAAAGAATAATATAACTATATAAATAAATTAGATTAAAAGGCAGTTTTGACTTAAAATGCAGTATTTTCCACAATTCATTAAAAAATAATCTTTATCAGAAAATACCAAATATATACCCAATGTAAATTCTTATCTCCTGCTTCTAAAGAAAAAGTTTATTTTGTCAAATATAACATAGAAAATTGAGAAAACCTAGATTTAAAAAGGATTCTCCATCAAATGGAGGTAAAGACACCTTTTAAAAATATTAGAGTATTTATGCTTAAAAATGGATTCATTTCCATTTTAAGAAACTAAATTTTAGTGGATAAGTGTAATTTTTTTTCAAAAAAACATGTGAAATCATAAAATGGTTCATTATGTTCATTCCTTCTAATAAAACGACTCATCATTAATTACCATTTAAACTAATAATATTATAGTTTTTTAATTTTCTCAGAATGACTCAACCTTTTGTGCAACAAAATATTTCCGAGAAACCTATTATTGCATGTTGGGTACGCCATTGATCATAGAATTAATTTTAAACTAAAATTAATATTTAATTCAAAAATATTAATACATATTAAATTATTATATTATTTATTTATCTGATATGTTACATCATTCCCCCTTTTAGAAATTGTGTCCTTGAAAATGTTTTTACTTATCAAATAAGTGGGAGTAATTACCCCTCATAGCATTTTCAAATTACCATGTTCTCTATTCGACCATATGGGTATTCCAAAAAACTGTTACCTGATAAATTGACTAATTCTACAACATTTTCTCTCTGCATCCATGAAACTAGACTGGTTGTTCACCATAAGAAACATTCTCTTCTAAATAAACAATCCCTCAACTAAAAACATAAGATTGAGACAGCATATAATTTCTCAACATTGAAACATGAAAAACATTGTTAACCTATGATAAACATGGAGGTAAGTCCAATTTGTAGTAAACCGATCCATCTATCAATAGGATTTCATATAGTCCAATAAACATTGGACTCAAATTTCCCTACATACCAAAATGCGTCAATCTTTTCCAAATAGAATCATTGAGAAATACATGATCACTTACCATGAAAAAAACATTCATCCTTTGGTTATCAACATGACTTTTCTACCTACTCTAAGATATAGTCATGTATTTCATTATCAACTAAGCTTTATCTATCATCTTTTATACCCATTCATGTCCCATTAGTTTTCTTTCACCTACATCATCCCAAAAAGTTGGAGTTCTACACCTATTCCCATATAATAACTCAAATGGTTCCATCTGTATACTTGAATAAAAATTTGTATTATATGTAATCTCATCCAAAGAATGATGTTGGTCCTAACATACTTGATAATCTATTGAACATTTACGTATCATGTCTTCATTGTCTAAATAATTCTTTCTAACTTCCAATCTGATTAAGTATGAAATGATTTATGGAAATTTAATTCAGTACCCATCCACTTCTAAAGTCCTTTCCTAAATATTGGGGTAAAACTGGGATCACGATTAGATAAAATGGATAGAGTAACTCCATGAGACCTGAATATATCTTTAACAAAAAATTAAGAAAGTTGATCTAGAGATAGATTATCTCAAATAGGAAGTTAATGAGAAGATTTAGTCATTCGATAAAAATAACCAATATATAAATATTACCTAGAGATGTCTTAGATAATACCAATATAAAATGCATGGGAACATTTTCCCAGTTCCACATTGGCACTGGAAAAGATAGAAGCATCCCTTTCTGTAAATGCTGTTCATCTTTAACTTGTGTAGATGTTAAACACTTCACAGTTAAGTAAAAAATATCTCTTTTCATTCAATCCCTATAGTAATACACCCAAAGATCTTTGCACATCTTAGTACTTCTATGATAAACTGAAAACAGAGAACTATAATATTCACATAACACCTCTTTATTTAAATGTTAATCACAAGACAGACATAATCTCTTCCAAAACATCAAAACACAATCTTTATCAATGTCATATTTAGGCAGCATACCCTTCTAAACCAATTCTACCTTTTGGGAAACCCACTATATTCCTTCTGTGCATTCTTAATTCTATCTAATAGAGATTATTTCACTGACACCTAAAACAAAAAATAGGGATCTCTAACAGCACCAAATTATAGGCCATTATTCATAAAATCATTAATCAATGGATCTTTCTCCAAATGTAACATGGTTAATATAGCATTACTTTTTCAACTAAAAGCATCATCAACATTAGTTTATTTTATTGTATGGTAATTAATCATGAAATAATAATAATAGACTTCTCTAGGCATATCCTCTATCTCATGATGAATTTTTTACGTGAATATATTCTTCAAAATCTTGTGGTCAGTATATATTTCGCATTTTAATCCATACAGATGAAGCCTTCAAATTTTTGAAGCTAAAACCAACAGTAGAAAATTCCAATTCATGTGTATGGTAATTTAACTCATGAGGATTAAACGGAAGAGAATCATAAGAATTTACTAGGTTTTTTTTAATTATGACATAACCACGACCTTTCAACAATGAATCATTGTAGATAACAAATTCCAAATCTATATAAAGTAATCCCAAAACTACAGAATTCTCCATTGATTTTTTCAATACCTGAAAACAATCATTACATTATTTTTCTAGATAAAAATAACACTTTTTTGATTTAGTCATTTTAGTGGGATAGATAATTGTGAAAAATTTATCAAATTCTTATGGTAATAGCATTCCAAATCAAGAAAAATATGAATTTCAGTTCTATTTTATGGTCTTGGCCATTTTTCAAAAACATTTCTTTTATAAGGGTTAATAGTTATCTCATATTTAGACATTATGTGTCCAAGGAATGAATTTTTTTGCAACCAAAACTCACACTTCCTGAATTTCCCATAAATTATCTTTTCATTTATGTATTGAAAATACTAACCATTAATAACATTCATGTTCCTCGTTAATTTTGGAATACACAAAAAATGTCATCATTAAACACAACCACAAACTTATCCACGAACACATTGAAAATTCTATTCATAAGATCCAAGAGTAAAGTAGGTTCATTAGTTTACCAAAAATAGATATCTAAAAATTATTAATGGTCATATATAGTACAAAATATGTTTTCAGAAAATCTTATTCCTTTACATTCGACTGTTGGTACCCCGACCTCATGTCAATATTCGAAAAATACTGAGCACCCTCGAGCTAATCAAACAAATCATGTATATGTGGAAATGGATATTTTTTCTTAATAGTCATATTATTCAAGGATCTATAATCAATTAAAATCAACATTAAACCAACATTTTTATTAACAAAAAATAATAGATCCCCCCATGATGATGTTCTAGGTCAAAGTAAACCTTTATCATACAACACCTACAATTTTTTCTTTTAATATTAAAGTTTAATTTGATCTTTTAGATAAGGGGGTTTTGAATTCAGATTATAATGAGTAACTAATCCAATAATAAATTCAAATTCCCAGTTATGTATAATAAACACCATCTTATTAGTAAAAACATCAAGAGACTTATTTACTATTGGTACATTATTAATCTGAACAGTTCTTTTGTTTTTTGCAAAATGGGCATGATAACATTCATTTCCATCTATCAATTGTTTCTCAGCATCCTAATATGTTATCAGAGATAAGGGTTCATTATTTTACCCAAACAGAAAGTATTTCTGAAAAGAAACCTCTTTTTCTATAGATTCAATCTAATCATAGTGTGTAGAAATCCAATCTATACCCAAATTAATATCAAACACTACAAAAAAATAATAAGGTTTTGAGGTAGATTCATTCCGCACACACGGACTGAATGATTTTTATAATTTATTTTTTTTCTCAAAATATATCTATTTTTTTTACCACATGTTCAATATTCATATCATAGGATGGAATTCCCAATTTACATGAATATTTCTCATATATGAATGAGTGTGTAGACCCTGAATTAAACAGCACATTCGAATTATCTGAGAAAACAAAAAAATTACCTCATACCACTTCATTTGATGGCCAGACATCAATATTAGTACTAGGAAAATATTTCTCCACACGCTTCTACTTTTGATATGTCTGGTTTCCACCCTTGGTATTCATCTTTGGACACACATTGGCATAATTTCCAAACTCATTGCATTTAAAACATCATACTGCTTTATTTTCATTTCTTACATGACCATCTTTTATTCAATTACGAGTAATATGACTAGTCTTACAACACCAAAAGCACTTTCTATATTTTGTGAGACATTCTTCAGGATACTTTTTACCACACTTATCACAAGTTGGAAATTTAATTTTTATTACCTCTAGACTTTATTGATGAATACTTTCCATTTTTACCAAAAGGACCACTTCTTGTAATTTCTCTCACGGAACAACTAATCATCAAGAAAACATCATTTATTATTTACTTTCACATCTGGTAATATTCTCATAGATTTTGAATTTACGGAAGGATAATGCCTTTTGATATCACGGCATCAATCCTGACTCAAACTGATTTATCTTACTATCATGATCATGGATGATATTTGGATAATACATTTCCAGTTCAGTGAAATTTTCATTGTATAAAACCACCAATTCATCCTTATCTCGTAAGTAAAAGATTTTTTCTTCCATCATATGTCAAATGTCCTTACGAAAATATTTCTCAAGAAACATTCCTTTGAATTTTTCCCAACCAAGAGCATCAATCTCCTCATTATACATGATATTTTTAACTATCGACCACCACTGATCTGCATATCCTTCTAAAAGATAAATAGCAAGGAAATCCATTTCATTGTGTGTACAATCCATGACATTGACGAACTTATCTTTTTATTTGATCCACCCTTCATTTTGAACAGGTCCAGATGATCCTCTAAATGATGTGAAATTTTGCCTCATAAAATGCTCCTATATAGACATGTTCTTCTGGGGTTGATCTAGATGATCTCATGAATTTATACCACCAGCATTTATATCCTTAGTAAATTTCTCCATTACAGCAACAAACTATTCAGTTTCTACTCCATCCATCTCAGGATGCTAATTGGGAATGTTATTTTCCTCTATTTGCCTTCCCAACAATGCATCCATGTTTCCTCAGTAGAAACCCATTGTAAGAAAACATATCTTAGGTAATTTAACATGGAAATCTTCAAATTATATTTCAATTTTACCATAATTAAAACATCAATTCTGGATATTCTATTTACAATCTACTAACTCCTAAAGTTATCTAAACAGACCTATAATACCATCTATACATCCCTAGCCATAAATATTACATAATATTCAAAATAACATAATAATTAAAAATAAATGTCTTTTGAAAATCAGATTGTTAGATAATTAGTTGATAACTTATACATAATAACATGAATATTACATGTAGAAACTTCTACTTAGTATCCATTTTTCTTAAAATAAAAACTCTAAAAAGAAAAGATACAAGTTTAGTTCCACATTTTAAAAACCGTGTATTTTCCATGACCCCATCCTTGACCATATTTCACTTTTAGTCATGTGAGAAAAATTTCAAAAACATTGGATGAGTATAAAAATCATTGAAAGGGATACGCCAAGACAGAAAACTGTTACTGTTTCAAAACAACATGTAATCCATGAAAACTTTATCATAAGTAATACTTCTCACCTCTATTAAGTTGTAAATACAATTCACTAAATAAAATCTCATTTAATACCCTTTTTGGAACCAAATTATTACCATAAATACCATATTAAGAAAACATAACATATAAAAGGTAATCTTGAGACATAATCATACTTAAATTGAATAACCATATAGTCAATTTCCACAAATCATTCTTACAAATGGAATAGCCAAATGGTCTACTTCCATACCCAATGCATTAAAGGATATAACATATCAACCATTCCTTGGATTATCAAAATACCAATTATCATTTGGTTTATCACATAACCACCCATCAAATTTCCACATACCATTATATAATCCTCACTCATAAAATATTGAAAAAATCAACATTTCAATCATTAAAATTTCATTTTCAATCACAAGAAATAATGTCAACATATTTAATTAGTAAATCCACATTATAAACTAATTTTAATGCGAAACTATCTAAAAAGGGTGTATAGTATTTATTTTCAATATAAAACCATCACGACTTGTTAAGGAATCCAAATATCAAATAATGATCACAGCAGCGAAAAGGTTGTTGTCCCCACGTATCTAAAAAAGAAACATTCCCTTTGTCGATTACTAAAACGATACATAGATAAATATTCATGTTAAATTAAATTATATTTGAATGGGTTTTATACATTATATAAAATAAATTTCTGTGTAAATCCAAAAATGCCTCAAATAAATGAGATTGAGAAAACATCCCTTGCATCGTGTCCGACATGACTCATTTGTTCATTAATTTCCATAATAATAAAATTAATTAAATTTATACTTTCTCCAATAACTTTTTCGATTTTATTATTCCATTTATATCACATATTTCATTTCTATAAAAATTACTTAATTATTTTAGTTCATATTAGATATTTTGTCAATGTTGAAACACGAGTCACAAATGTAATTGATATAATTATAAATTGTCCATTTGGTAAAATTTCCATTATCTGTAGAATGATATTTATGATCTTGATAACATTTATATCATATATATTTAGTAAATTTGTCTTTATAATAGTCCATATCATTTGGAAAAAATAAATTAAATGCACCGTTCATGGAGACATTAAGCCATACGTACACTTGAATGCTACTTTAATTTCATTTTCATATTTAAATGAATGAATGATAAATGATACATAGGTATATTAAAATTCTTGTATAGTATCTATGTAGCATATTTTAAATAATTTAATTTATTCCATCCTTATAGTTCCATGTATATCTTGAATGAGTCATATCACTTTTAGGGGGCGGTAGTACACACTTCCTCAAATGAAATTATAGTATTTATACATCATGAAATCTATAAAGGTATGTTCCAAATGAGAAATACATAATAATAGAGAGAAAATAAATATCATATATGAAACATATAATTATCGTTCTATCATAATGTCCAGCATAATAGGTGGTAGGAGATGATTGAACAATTCTCGTTTTGTGAGGCAGCAGCTTACCACCAACAGATATAATATGTTCTATACCCATTAGACAGAGGTGTGAAAAAGTTTAGTTCAAATAAATCTCATAAAAACAACATAGTATTTTTTGATACTAGTTTTTAATGTAAAAAGTTAATAAGAAGAGCATATCGAGTTTAGAATGAAAACTAATGGAAAGGAACTTGAGAGAAGATGTTACCTCAAATCAGGTAACTTCTTTGGATTTATGCCAATGGTATTTCTTCAACTATCTTATTACAATGGAATGGATTCTAGGATGAATGTACGGATGGTGAGAGATTATTTGGGAATAGTATTGACGAGACAAGGGGTCTTGATAGGAGTCAGTACGGATTAGAACAGGTGTCCTTTTATAAGAGGGTGGAGGGGCACTTTAGGAAAGTGGGAAAGTAATATTTTATTATTAAGGGATTTTGGAATTATAATAACACAAAAGTAATATATTTCGATGATAATATGAGTATGGGTTAAAATAATCATAGAAAATGTAATTTAGACAAGTTTAGGTAATAAAGGTAACCTTATCTATTATCTTAAACCGCTAGTAATCTAATCAACAATTACAATGTCTTTTCGTATATTCAGAATATATAGTTACCTTAGTTACTAGGAAATGCGAATCGAGCCTCAAGTGGTTCATTAATGACATTTTCAACCTTATATAAGTCATTTGGTTGAGTCTATTATTTTTATTTCTATTATACCATTTAATAATATAGTATTTCATTATAACTCATTTATGTCAATTTATATACTATTCATATCCTGAAATTTTAAAAATTCAAAACAACACGATTCTTTAAAATAAACCCCATTAATTCAATTATAACAAGTAATAATCATTCATAATATTATTGTATGGAATAAAAAGGTTATAAAAAATTTACTTTCATTTTTATAATTACATTTCTTTTAAACATTCATTAAAAAGGTAAACAATACATCATCATTGTGTCATAAGTACATTTATTTACACGATCTTTATAAATTATAAATAAAATACCATGATGTAAGAAGTATTTTTATATTTCTGATGAATATTTGTAATCGAAATTATAAGTCATATAACACCTTATAAGAAAATGTTTTATGAAAAGATATATGCTTAGGTTATATTTTCCTTAACATTAAATTAAAAGTAAATAAATGTCATTTTCATAAACAAGTGGCTCCATGAGGTCATAAAATAGACCCTTGGATGCCCAGGGTCAGATATATCTCATCAAATAGAGTTATTAAATGTTTTAGGGAAATTTATTATTATGATAATATTATTTATTTACCCTTATTTACCAGATTTACCATTTAACCATGATAAATAAAATATTTACTGAAGACACTATTAATAATGCCTAAAAGTAAAATATACCTATTTACACAATTTATCCCCCCTGATTACAAATATGGAATCCATTTTTATGAATTAAAAACATATAAGTTTCATAAATTATTCTAAAATTAATTCCTATTGTCAAAACCAAAAAGTGTGTTTTTAAGAAGTAAAAACTACCAAAAGATTGACATGTGTTTGTGTACAATTTTCAATGTGAATTTTCATAAAATGTCCAAAATTGGAATAAATGATAAAAATATAATCTAATTACACATTTAATCCAATTAAAAATACTATATAACTATATAAATAAATTATATTAAAAGGAAGTGATGAGTGAAAATGCAGTATTTTTCACTATTTATTAAAAATGATGTTTATCAGAAAAACACCAAAAATTTACGTGGAGTAAATTGTGATGTCCCACTTCTAAATAAGAAGATTAATTTTCAAATGGAGAATATCAATGAGGTAAAAAATATATTTAAGAAGTTTTTACCATCATAAGTTTTTAAAACTACATTTTATAAATATTAGAGTGTTTGTGCTTAAAATTGGATTCATTCTCATTTTAAGCCTCTAAATTTTATTTAATAAATGTACAAATATAAAAAAAACATATTTTATAAAAATAGGGTTAGTTTTATTCATTCCCACTAATAAAAAGACTAGGCTATAACAAACATTTAAAATAATATAATAATATAATAATTATTTTTATCAGTATGAATCTGCTATGTGTGCAACATATGATTTCGAAGAAACCCATTTTGTGTGTCTGGTACACCTTTGTAAATAGAATACCCTTTAATGTATAATTAATATTAAATTCAAAAATATTAATAGATTTGAAATTTTAATATTCTTTATTTACATGGGATGTTACAGTTCATTTCCAACTATAATCATATCCTAGAATATTTTTTATGGACGGAGATAATTATATATCAAGATGAACTATATATTATTTATTTAGGATCATAATGATTTCATTTATATATTTTTCATATACTCTGGACTGACTATTTTTGATATATTTAATAGTTATAGATATGTACAAGGTGTTTTTCTTAATGACTATTTATGTTGGGTAAACACTATCAATTTCTCAACCATCAACACAAGGATTATAACGGATGTATTAGGTCAATATTCTTGGAAAATTTATTATTTAATATTTTAAGGTCTTTTTAATATATATTTTGAAACTACTAATTGTGTAAAACCATAATTTATTTAAATTAATGTTTTTATGGGCAGTTACATAACCAATTTCATTAAAATTTAAAATTTGAAATTTTGATTATTAGGGTTTTTATGATAAATATTCATCATTCTAGGGGATTCCATATATGATTTATAGAATATGGTTTTAGGGGGATTCTTATATTTCAAATAAAATAAACTCTAGAATTCAATGATTTTGTAAACACTTTGTTCTATTATATTACTTCTATATTATTATAAGTATTAGGTTAATCTGAAATATAAATTTTCAAAAAAAATATAATACTAATGTATGGTTTTGAAAATATCACCTAATAGAAATTACTATTTTCATCGTAATTTCATTGGAGGGAATGAATCCAAAATTCCTCTATTATATATGTTTTTTTAGTGAAATGATGATATTCAAGTCAAATAAATTGTATAATTTCTATGAAAACAATAATGAGGATTTACATCCTCCAATGATTTTCTATAGTCACCAAAAAAACTTACACATTAGATGTTCTTCTACACAAGGTATAGATTATGGGAGATAAAAAATAATACAAAAAATTATCATGATACTAATAAAGAGAAGAATATAATAATAGAACAATACCTGAATTTATTCCTAATATGGACTTTCATTTTCCAATTTGCAGAATAATTCATCCTCAGATGTTTCTCTACCGAAAAAATGTTAGTTAGACAATTAATCATTATTTCCATATTAAATAAGTGTAGTTATTGGTCTTCATCGAACATTAAATGTCCTTGGGGATATATATTAATTGTTTTTGGGTATGTCATCCAAGGTAGATGGTTAAGGTGCATGTTTAGGTAAAATTTTGGATATCTATACCATATTTTATATCCACTTATCTTTTGGGGTCATGAATCCAAGATTACTCCACATAGTTTTGTATGCCACGTGGTAACTATTAATTATAAAATCTCCCTTATATTGGAATCACATATAGTTGGTATGTGGTAACACATAGATAAGATATCCTTTTGGGAACCGTGAGAGAGTTATTACCTTTTTATTTTAAGCATAACATAATTTTCTACGCTAGAAATCACAGTTCCCAAATTTAAGTGGAAACTATGCATAGAAGAAATGTTCCTGAAAACATTTGACTCAAATCTAAAATTCATAGTTCATGCTAATTTTATCCAAATCCTTACCTTATGTAGTTTTTTAAAATACAAAAAAAATTAAATCCCTATATACATGATGTCCAAATAAAGAAATCAATTTCAAGGATTAACTTATTGTGAAATTAATATATACACACAAGGTCATCAAACACCACCAAAAAAGTATATTTTCTACCCTAAAACTATTACATATTAATTTATTACAATGATTTTGTTCAAGAAACATGTATAAATATCATGAGATATAATAATAATAATAATAAATAGTTTGAATAAATAATTGATAAAAATAATAAAATTAGTACTCAAGACATATAATACTTAAATTCACGTAAAATTAAATTACATAAGATATATTTTATGTGATTTTATATTTATATAATTATTTTGAATAATTTTATATTCCCATTATTCATTTAAAATAATTTCCTTCTATCCATTTTCGTCTCACTGTATACATAGCATAGTTGAAAAATGAGTTAACCTATATTAAATTACTGGATATCAATATTAATGGTTATATAATCTCAAGGACATGTAACAATATGAAAAAATATACTCATTTTTAGTTTGTGTATTTATTTTTATACCTCATATTTTAATTTAGAATGTTATTTTTAAAATGTAATCTTAAACCCACTTTTTTAAAAATGAATCATCTTAATTAATTTGAACGATAATATAAACCTTAAGAACGTAAAATCGCATAATTACCGTATGTACACCATCAAAAATCTCAATTATTCACTTTCCTATAATGAATATATGAATAATAATTTCAACTGATTGCTTAATTTAAATTACCCAATAATAAAATTAAATATAAAAACAATGATTATACATGAATAATTTGAGAAATAAACTTGATTTTTCATTATATATTGAGATTTATGTCATGACTATTAATCCAATAATATACATAATAAAAAAAATATTTAACCCTTAATAATAGTCAGGAATTTATAAATAATTATTGATCTTTATAATTTTCCTTAAATTTATTATCAACAAAAAAATTTATCGTGGGAAATTATAGTGAACTTTTCAAATGGGGTTCGGAAATATGAGGTTTCATCCCATTATATATGATCGAGAATGATTCCCCACGATTATATAAGGTCAAAAAATGTAAAAAAAGGTTCTTGGAATTTGTGTAGTGAATGAATTGAAAATACAAAGTACATATTGCATCGAATGAAAACTATTACGTATTTTTAGTGATAAAAATGAAGGATTCCAATTTTCACTGACTTGTTGTGTAAAATATTTTTCTATGAAAATTCTTATTGAAACTACATTCTTTTTCTACCATACAATAGGGAATATGATAATCTATTATATCATCGCATTAATGATGGTATATTTACCAATATCTTAAAATTTATTTATTTTATATTAATTTCCCATTAAATATATATTATGTTTTACATTATTTCTTCACATGAAAAAATAAAAAAATGAGGAAACACTGATACTTTAAATTATATTTATTAAATACAAAATATTAAATTATTCATTGAATTAGATTCTACCAATAGTATCATATACAATATTATTTGTAATTATAAATTAATGTAATGGTCACTAATAATAATGTATCACTTTTCAAATTTGACTCGTATATCAAAAAAATTTATAAGAACATTTAACTATTCAATGTGTATTTATTATAAACATTTCATTAAATGAACCATAAATATTATTTTCATATAAATAAATTTATTAATATTAAATGAATTTGTTATAACTCGATCTCAAATTTGTATTAATATATGGTATGCGTAACTAATATGATGTTTTAACATTTGGTTCTACCCAAATGTTCGATAACATTTTGTATATATTGGTTAGTATAAAAAAATTAACTATTATAAATGAAATGTAACTTTTTCCAATATATATTAAATTTATAACTCCCATATTATTAATATCATATGATTCATAAAAATATAAACAATTATAACAACAACCAATTATAGATAACCACTCAAGATATAGAAATTAATTTTTTTAAATGTTTATATACTAATATATTATGTTTTAATATAAATAATAATATATCTTATTAATAAGATTAATTATATTAAAATGACTCAATATTTGGATTTATGAAATTATAAATTTTTAATAAGGATTATCATACACTATTATAAAAAAAGTTGTCATGGTTTTTTCTGAATCATGGTTAATATGGTTAAAAATGGGCCACTTGATGTTACTAAAATTTTCCATAAATAACATGAAAAAACATCATTATTGAATAACTTATTTTTGTTATTATATTCATTATTAAATGTTTCAACATTATATCCTTAAGAAAACATTCTTGACTCTTATTGAATTCTATTCTTTCCCTACACTCAACATTATTTCCAAAGGGAAGCATGTATATTTTTTCACCAACAGAATGAACTCACTAATAATAATATAAAGAAACACACACACACACACAGACATATATATATATATACCGAGAAAATATTCCTATGTTCCAAACACATAGTCCCACACAATATTAATTATTCTATTTTTCCATATTAAATCCAACAAATAATATATTTCCATGGTATCTTTTAATTGAATAATTAAAATATCAACATATGTATTAACTACTATTGAACAGTAATTTCAATATCATTATCATCTAAAATCAATGAATTTTTTTAAAAAAATACTAAATTAATTTTATTTGTATTATTATAAAATTTTATTTTATAAAATGTAATGTATACTAATTAGCAACCTTCCACATTTTCCCATAGTAGAATGATGAAGAGCCTCATGAGTACATGAACATTACCACATATATGAATGATAGGTAATTTTTTTCATAAAATCCTTTTATTTATGGTTTTAAAGGGATATTTAATCAGTAAATATGATATTTATAATTTTTTAATATTTTTAATAGGGAAATCATTTTTTAATTCTTTCTTTTCTCGGGAATAAAATTACATCATCGACGTGAACGCGAAGATAATAACCTCACCAGAGGGATGTGTTCAATTTTTATCACATCCTAACATGGATGGTTATAAGATTTATTATATTTTTATATTTGATTTTATAGAGTAATACTTTTTATTAATGAGGATACCTGATTATGAAAAAATCATTATGCACCACTATAAAGTAATATTTTTAAATCATACACTTACAAAACATTAAGCACATCAAATATTCCTTTCATGCATACCATAAACAATAATTTAATAAAATTAACAATCGGATTCATCAATACTAGAAAATCTTTAATTTTCATACATTTTATAATCGCATATTAGTTATTTGTTTGGTTTATGGGATTTAATGTCCACAATATTAGATATGCATGAAAGAATATAAATTAATAACATCGGATTATGAATATAATAATTATCTAAAAGGTAAATGCATGGAGGGGGTTATAATTAATTTATTGGAAATTTAATATATACGAGTTTTTTTTAAATCAGTTTTTATGATTTTATTTTTATTATATATGTGGTTAAAATTCATTTTGTGGGATTCATGTGATAAGGTTATGGTTACAACTCATATTTCATTTATTTAGACACAATTGGTAAATTGAACATATTCAGTCATTATATAATGATTAGGGTACCTATTTTTAATTGAAAATATCTGGATTCATACTTTATTATTGTTACATAATGATTCATTTCTGGTATACTATTTCAAAGAAGATATGGATCATCTGTTTTAAAAGTCATAAGTGTTTCACTTCTTACATTTTATTCATTGATACATAACCACAATCATAAATTTATTTATTTAGTATGCTTTATATACTACCATATATATCTTTTTTATCATAATATTAATGAGAATAAATGTATTTTAAAACTATTTAATTGTTATTTGTGTAAATGGATTTGGATTAAATGGTGGCCTATGTTGTTAGGGTCATTCAGAAACTCAATTCCTTTTCATTGACTTCAGATAAATCTTATGGTACACTATTTTTATATTATGGGTACGGTATGCAATGGGACTAAATTATAATGATCTTCTCCAAATGTTTTTCTTATATATAAAATTCATTCTCATGAACTCATTTACAATGGGTTTTTACCTAATTCATCTTGAATGACAAATATCTTTAATCATGAAAATATGAAATTTGTAGGGTTAATGTGAATCTTATTTTAAAACCAAATTTTATCAATGTAGATATTAATTCAATCGAAATATGAATTCATTTTTTATTTTGGTACCCTCATATATTTTTCCCATATAATATTCTCATTTTTGTTTTACTCAGTTCGATATTGGGTTTTATCATTAATTTTATAATGTGTTATTCAAAAAGTTAATTTCGAAATGGTAAAAAGTATTTCCATTTATTATTTGTATTTTTACTTGAAATTATACTTTTACTAAATTATATCAGTATTTATTTTTTATAAAACTATAATTTTTATTAAAAAAAATTAAATTTTTTGATGTCACCTTTTGAAAATTTATTTTTGAATGCAATTCATAATATCATATTTTTTTGAAAATGTAATTATATTTTATAAAATATCACTTTTTAAAATTTTATTCAATTTTTTTTCTTTATTTAATTTAAAATACAGTGAATATTTTAATATTTTTCACAAATTTAGTTTTGAAACAAAGTGTAAATGTATTTTTATTTAGAAGTCTTCTATGTCATCTCATTTTTATATGAATATTGTTCTTAATGAGAAATACATTTCATATTTGAAATTTTTTTTCTGTATAATAGATGTTCATTATGCTTTTAAAAATAAAAGGAGTATTTCATTTTATTTTTCTAATTAAGTTATTCAATAATCTTGATTTTTTTTAAATATTTGTTAACATCCTTTGATGAATCTTATGATACATTAAGTATTTGTCTTTATTCTACATTATACCATGTTTTTCTATATATGTTCTGAAATATTATAGAAATTTTTTAATTATACCTATCTTTGTTCCTTTAGAAAAAATATAAATTGATTGGAATATGATGGCATTCATGTTATCTTGGAACACCAATTTATCATTTTCATAATTTAATGGGGTGGAAGAAAATTATATTTACCAAGAATGTATTGGGTAATGTCTCATATCTCCGTAGATAATAATATGAAATATGTTATTATTATATCATTTCATTATATGAAAAGATCTACTATTTAGGATCGTACATCTGTATCATGTATAATTACAGAGACAATAATATATTTTCACTAAACTATGGGAATATGGAAGTGTTTTCTGCTACATTGTAACATCCCAGGTAATTAAAGAATAAAGAATTTTCATATTTATTAATATTTATGAATTAAATATTAATTTAAATTAAAAGGGGTTTCTATGTTCGATAGCGTACTCAATACGCAATGATGAGTTTCTTTGAAAACTTACGTTGCACACAAGTAATAAAATAATATTATTTTAAATTTTAGTTAACAAGTAGCCGTTGTACTGGCGGGAATGGATATAAATAACTAAAATATGATTATTTATGTTTTTAAATGTTTTACATTTACCCAATAAAAGATAAAGGCTTAAAATACAGAAAGAGTTCAATTTTAGGCATTTATACCCTAATTTTCACTAAGGGTTTACTTATCACCTTTTGACAGAGAACCGTCATTAAATATAGTTTTGACCAATCTTATAAATTCTATTGGACCAAAAATTACCCTTCTTTAGAATTGGGACATAAAAAATTACTTTGTGTAAATTTTTGGTACCTTTCCGATAAAGTTCATTTTTTAATGAATAGTGTAAAATGTTGTACTTTAATTCAAAACCTCTTTTTAATCTAATTTATTTATATGATTAGATTATCTTTTGAATTGGTTTTAAAGTGAAATTAGAAAATATTTTTACCATTAAATCCAATAGTGGTCGTTGAAATTAATTTCACTTTGAAATCGGAGTTAAACTAGTGTCAATCTTTTGATAATTATTGTTTCATAAAAACACGCTATTTGCTTTGACAACGGGAATTAATTATTAAAATAATTAATGCGACTTATATGTTTTGAATTTTGTAAAATAGACTTTATTTTTGAATTCTTAATATCAAATATAGCTTAGGGTGAATTTTTGGTAATTTTCTGAAAAACTTCAATTTTTGATGAATAGTGAAACCACTAAGTGGTACTTATAAAAACTGATTTTCCGTTTAAATGAAATTTTGCCATCATTTTGTTTTGATTTTCAAAACTCCGACATACATGGTTGTCATTAAGAAGTAAAAAGTGGTTCAATGTGATTAAAATAATTTTTTGGTGAATAGTAACTTAATAAGTTTTTAATCGCGATTAGTGGTAATTAGTGTAGTTTAAGGTAAAAATAATGTTTTAATAATATGTGATGAGCTTGAAACATGTACTAGCCTCATTGGATGTGTCATGGCCGACTAAGAAAAGCCATGGGTCAACTTGGGGACCCCATGGAGCCACTTTGGTTGGGAAATGTCATAAATAACTTTTTATTTAATGTAAAAGTAAAAATGACACAAACATAATATGTTTTACGAAAAAAAAATTTAAATGGGGTTATAATGATCAGAGTTTTGATTATAAATAGTCATTGGAAAGATAAAAATATTTCCTACATCATAGTATTTGTTTTATAATTTTTAGACTTTAAATAAATTAAATTATTTAGGACATCATGATGATGCAGCGATGACTTCATTATTTAACGATTTAACTAAAATGGAAGGATAATGTAATATCTAAAACCTACACATGTCCAAAACCTATTGTATGGGAATATTTCAAAGCCTTATCATCTTATCTTAGAAATATATTAATGTGGGACCTTAGAAATTCGAAACACGTTTGAAAATAAAATAATAGTTTCATGATTTCCAAAAGTGCCCCTCCTATCCTCTTATAAAATCCCCCCACCTCTACCTCATTTCACACACTCCTCAAGCATTTGGATCGGCCATACCCTTCCCATTTACTCTCTCCACATCCCTCTCCTCATCCTAGAGGATTCCCTTTAGGCATAATCCTTTGAAAGGAAGCCTTTAGGCTCAAATAAAAAGGAGTTACACTTTTAAAGGTAATTCATTCTCTCTTGTTCATTTGTTTTATTTTTCTTCTCCAACCCCCTAAACACTTTTTATTTACTTCTTTTGTAACAACACCAGTATCTTCAATATACTAGGATGTTTTTATAATATTTATTCGAGCTACACTCTCACACAACTACATCAAATGGTTAAAGAACATACAGTTTCCGTGGATGGCGAAATTCTGCCTCCCGAAACGATGATTGTTCAATACTCATTTAACACCTTCAAAGGTGGACATTATGATGTCACTATTTTTATATATGATATATAATATTTTTATTCTTTCCTTAATCTTCTGTATTTTTCATTTATGGCATTCCATTATTGTTTCCATTATGGGTAAACACGATATCTTCATTTTAGGAAGTGCGGACTACCGCCCCCTGAAAGTGATTTGATTCGTTCATACCATATGTGGGATGTGTAATGGATAAAGTTAATGATATTATATATGTTATTATACTGGAATTATAATATACTCTTATATCATTATGATTCCATTCTATAAAATACGAAATAGAAATGAAAGTAGCGTTCATGCGTACGTACGGCTTACCGTCTCCATGAACGGTGCATTTCATTTCTTACCTCTAAATGATTATGTAATATTATAAATACATGTATATTCTGGATATATATGATATATATGATATCAAAATCAGGAATGTCATTCTGGATATAAAGAACCTTTGACCACACGAACAACATGTAATTGTAAGAAGTCCACTTTCGACTTCAGAACCAAATATTGACAAAACAAACATCATTAACTTAAATGGTTACATAATGTTTATAACATGGAAATAAGTGATATAAAAGGAATAATGAACTTTAAAAAGTTTATTAATCAAGTATAAATTTACTCAAGTTTATTATTTAGGACGTTAAAGAACGATCGAGTCAAGTCAGACCCGAGGTAAGGGACTTCGTCTCAATCTCCTTTCATTGAGGCATATTTCGTGTTATACACAACTTTCTTTTATACGGTGTATAAAACCTTTGACTTTTACATTTATACAAAAGAAATATTTTTCTACGAAGCATTTTACTAAATGAAAAAAAGGAATGTTTTTTTAACATACGCAGTGACAACGACCTTTTCCGCCACCGCGAGTATTATTTGGTCTTTGGCTTCGTCAACAAGCCGTTATGTTTTTAAAATGAAATAAATACCATAAACTCTTTTATGTATTTTGGAATTGAAAATGGTTTTGATAAAGGATTCTATTCTGATATATTGTGATTGAAATGTGGAAATGTTATCATTCATTTATATTGGTTTTATGTTTTATGATTTTATATTGGTACTTAGACATTTGACGGGTGGTTATGTGATAAACCATATGACGGGTGGTGCCGTGAATACCAGGACGGGTGGTTACATTATAACCTCCAATGCATTGGGTATGTAAGTCGGCCGTATGGCTATTCCATTAAGTATGTATGGAAATTGGCCGTATGACTGTTCCATTAAGTGATATGTGTGGAAGTCGACCGTATGGTTATTCCACTTAAGTATGTTTATGTCCCAATTTACCTTTATATATGTTATGTGTTATTTATATGGGTTTTATGGTAATCCTTTGGTTACAAAAAGGTAAGTAATGATAATTTATTCAGTGAAGAGTTTTTACTACTTCATGAAGGTTAAGGTATTACTTTGATAGAGTATACATGGTTTACTTGATGTTTGAAGAACTAACAGTTTTCATTCTTTGTGTATCCCTTACTGAGCTTTTTATGCTCACCCCATGTTTTTTTTGAAATGTTTTTCACTGGACTTAATGTGGAATAAGTTCAAGGATGGGATCAAGGGAATGTCATACTATATAAAACATGAAACTAGACATGTTTCTTTTAAGAGTTTTTTTATAATGGAAACTTAGTAGAAGTGACTACTTTGTAATATTTGGAGATGTAATAGTTATGTTCTAATTCTCTAAAACTCTAAACCTGAAAAGATCCTCAACGTGAATTATTCATTTAATTCAATATAAAGTAAGTATTAAGGTCAGGGCCTTATAGTTGGTATCAGAGGTCGATTTAGACAACTTTAGGAGTTAGAAAAGTGTTAAATTTTACTATGATTGAAATGATATAGTATTTACGGATTACCATGTTGCTTCGCATAAGATATTTCTGTGTTCAGAATGGTTTTCTACAGAGGAAACAAAGAAACTATGTTGGGACGACATCAGGAGGAAGACAACCTTCCAAATCAGCAACCTGAGATGGTCGGAATCGGAACTGAACAATTTGTTGCAGTGATGGCACATTTGACTCAGGCTATAAATGGTGGTGGTATCCATGCACGAGATCAGCCAGATCAACCGCAGAGGAACATGTCAGTGGTGGAACATTTCATGAGGCAACATCCCCCATCATTTAGAGGATCATCCGACCCTGTGCAATCTAAAGGGTGGATTAAAGCACTGGAGAAGATTTTTGATGTCATGGGGTGTTCAGAACATCAAAAGGTTAGTCTTGCTGTTTACCGTTTTGAAGGTGAAGCTGATCAGTGGTGGTCGATGGTGAAAAATATCAGGGATAGTGATGAGATTGAGGATCTTCACTGGGAAGAATTCAAAAGTATGTTTCTTGAGAAATATTTTCCTATGGTGGTTCATCTTAGGATGGAAAAACAGTTCCTAGAATTGAGGCAGGAGGATGATTCAGTGGCTGCTTATGAAGCAAAGTTCACTCGACTAGCAAGGAATGCTCCAAACTTCATACGAGATCATGATAGTAAAACAAACCGTTTTTACTCAGGGTTAAAGCCAAATTATCGAAGGGCTTTAGCTTCTCATGAGTTCAAAAGTTATGAAAAACTTGTTCGATGTGGGGAGAAGTTGGAAATGGAGTTTGCCGATGATCAGGTGTTCTATGAAAAACAACAGAATAAGAGGTCTAGTTGGCAGGAAAAGGGGAAGAATTCATAAAAGAAGCAAGGAGGTAAGAAAACAAAATATCCATCCTGTGAGAAGTGTGGTAAAATGCATCCTGGAGAATGTTTATCCAAGTCTGGTAAGTGCTTTCGGTGTGGTAAGTCTGGTCATATTTCTCGTAACTTTAAGGAAGATGACAAGCAGACAATGAAAAGCCAACGGTAAGATGTTTTAAGTGAAATGAAATGGGTCATTATGCAAACGAGTTCCAACGAAGAACTCAACTAGGGGAATGCAGCCAGACTACAAGAAGAAAGGGGTGGAAAAATCCTTTGCAACAACTTCAGCAGATGTTGTTCCATCGAATGAAGTGGTATCAGGTACACTGTTTGTTTGTTCAGATTATGCCAATGTGTTTTTTGATTCAGGGTCTACACACTCTTTCATTTCTGATAAGTTTTCTAGTAAATTGGAAATTCCATATCATGATATGAATCCTGAACTTATGGTAAAAACACCCGGAGGGAACGTTGAGACAGAAAGGAATTATTAGAACCTTCCTATCCTTGTGTGTGGAAAGAATATACCAGAAAACCTTATTGTTTTGCCTCTAGTAGAGTTTGATGTTATTTTGGGCATGGATTGGATTTCTGTTTATCATGTTAAGATTGACTGCAGAGCTAAAATGGTTTCTTTTCAGAATGATTTTCAGTTTGTGTACAAGAATGAACCCTTGATTTTGATAACATATCAGGAAGTTGAGAAACTAGTAAAAGATAGAAATGAATGTTACCTTGCACATATTGTTGAAAATAAAGGAACTGTTTAGATTAATGATGTGCCAGTGGTAAATGAGTATCTTGATGTTTTTCCTGATGAGTTGCATGGTATTATTCATGAACGGAAAGTTGAATTTACTATTGACTTAGTTCTTGATTCTAAGACAATTTCAAAACCCCCTTATCGAATGGCTCAAGTTGAACTTTTAGAGTTAAAGAAACAATTGTAGGAGTTATTAGATAAAGGTTTCATTCGACATAGCACATCACCACGGGGTGCTCCTGTCTTGTTTGTTAAAAAGAAAGATGGATCAATGAGACTTTACATTGATTATAGAGCCTTGAATAATATTACTGTTAAGAACAAGTATCCTTTGCCTCATATCGATGATTTGTTTAATTAGCTCCAGGGAGCTCAGTATTTTTCAAAGATTGACTTGAGGTCGGGGTACCGTCAGTTGAATGTAAAAGAAGCAGATGTTCCGAAGACTGCCTTCCGTACTAGATATGGACATTATGAATTTGTAGTTATGCCTTTTGGTTTAACCAACGCACCTGCTGTATTCATGGACCTTATGAATAGAATTTTCTAAGAGTTCTTGGATAAGTTTGTGGTTGTTTTCATCGATGATATTTTGGTGTTTTCTAAAAGTAAAGAGGAGCATGAAAGTCATTTAAGGGTTATCTTGAAAACCTTAAAAGAAAAGAGACTATATGGAAAATTCCGCAAGTGTGAGTTTTGGTTACAACAAATTTCTTTCCTAGGTCACATTTTTTCAAAAGATGACATAATTATTGATCCCACTAAAACAAAAGTTGTTGAAGAATGGCCAAGCCCACAAATGTAACCGAGATCTGTAGTTTTCTTGGTTTGGCAGGTTACTACCGAAGGTTTGTTGAAAATTTTTCACAGTTATCTAGTCCAATGACTAAGCTAACTCGTAAGGGTGTTAAGTTCATCTAGACAAAAGAATGTGATGATTCTTTTCAGGAGTTGAAGAGAATATTGGTGAATGCTCCAGTTTTGGTACTTCCTTCCAGGAATGGTGAGTTTGTTTTATACAGTGATGCTTCGTTGAAGGGACTTGGCTGTGTCCTTATGCAGAATGATCAGGTAATTGCTTATGCTTCATGACAGTTGAAAACTCATGAGGTAAATTACCCTATATATGATTTGGAATTAGCTTCTGTTGTCTTTGCTTTAAAAATTTGGAGGCATAATTTGTTTGGAGTAAAGTGTGAAATACATACTGATCATAAAAGTTTAAAGTATATATTCACTCAGAATTAAATGAACATGAGACAGAGGAGATGGCTCGAATTAATCAAGGATTATAATTGTACAATTCATTACCATTCGGGAAAAGCAAATAAAGTGGTTGATGCTTTGTGTCGAAAAATCAATTCTTCATTTGCAATGTTTCATTTGGAACGTGATCATTTGGTTAAAGATTTGATGAACTTTGGCATAGAATTTGTTGGTATAGGATGTTCTTCTGTTTTGTTTCAGGTATCAGTGAAATCTTCTCTATCAGATCGAATCAAGCAAGCACAGATGCGAGACAGTGAGTTGAAGAAAAAGGTCGAGCTGGTTCAGATAGGTAAGTTTCCTGAATTCAACATTGATAATGATTGTGTTTTGAGGTTTGGGAAGAGATTATGTGTGCCTTGTGATCCATAGTTGAAGAATGAGTTGTTATGTGAGGCTCATAGTTCCCCGTTTTCAGTTCATCCTGGCAGTACTAAGATGTACAAAGATCTGCGAGAGTATTACTGGTGGGATGGAATTAAAAGAGATATTGCTGATTTTACTGTGAAGTGACTGACTTGTCAGCAGGTTAAAGCAGAGCAGCAGTTACCGAAAGGGATGCTTCAGCCTTTACCAGTGCCAGAGTGGAAATGGGAAAACATATCCATGGACTTTGTTGTGGGATTACCGAGGACATCTCGAGGTAATAATGCAAACTGGGTTATTGTTGATCGCTTGACTAAATCTGCTCATTTCCTTGCTATACGAGATACTTTTTCCCTAGATCAACTTTCCCGTTTGTATCTTAAAGAGATAGTCAGGTTACATGGAGTTCCCCTCTCCATTGTATCTGATCGTGATCCCAGGTTCACATCTAACTTTTGGAAAGGCCTTCAGAAGTTGTTGGGTACTGAATTAAATTTTAGTACTGCTTTTCATCCTCAATCAGATGGGAAATCAGAACAAACAATTCAGACCTTAGAGGATATGCTACGAGCTTGTTCGATGGATTATCAGGGATTTTGGGACCAAAATCATTCTTTGGTTGAGTTTTCTTATAATAACAGCTTTCATTCCAGTATACAGATGGAACCATTTGAGGCATTATATGGGAAGCGGTGTCGAACTCCAGCATTTTGGGATGAAGTGGGTGAAAGGAAGTTGATGGGACCTGAATTGATAGAAGAGATGGCAGAAAAAGTTTAGTTGATTCAGAAGCACATGAGAATAGCTCAGAGCAGGCAGAAGAGTTATGCGGATAACCGGAGGAAGGATCTATCTTTCGAGGTAGGTGATCATGTTTTTCTCAAGGTTTCTGCTTGGAAAAGTGTGATGAGATTTGGTAAGAAAGGAAAGCTGAGTCCAAGGTTTATTGGACCATATGAAATTCTGGAGAAAGTTGGATCAGTTTCTTACCGAGTGGCTTTACCTCCGAGTTTATCTCAGGTACACAATGTTTTTCATGTTTCAATGTTGAGGAAGTATATGCCAGATCCATCTCATGTTTTGAGTCCAGAGGTAGTTCAGCTGGAGGAGAACCTATCTTATGAAGAACAACCAGTCCATATTTTTGACAACAGGGAGCAGGTGTTATGGAATAAGGTGATTCATCAGGTAAAGGTTTTGTGGAAAAACTATGTGATTGAAGAGGCAACATGGGAATCTGAAAATTCTATGAGGGATAAATACCCCCACTTATTTTGATAAGTGAATAAAATTGCGAGGACACAATTCCCAAAAGGGGGGAAGGATGTAACATCCCAGGTAATTAAAGAATAAAGAATTTTCATATTTATTAATATTTACGAATTAAACATTAATTTTAATTAAAAGGGGTTTCTACGTTCGATAGCATACTCGATACGCAACGATGAGTTTCTTTGAAAACTTATGTTGCACACAAGTAATAAAATAATATTATTTTAAATGTTAGTTAACAAGTAGCCGTTGTGCTGGCGGGAATGGATAGAAATAACTAAAATATGATTATATATGTTTTTAAATGTTTTACATTTACCCAATAAAAGATAAAGGCTTAAAATACGGAAAGAGTTCAATTTTAGGCATTTATACCCTAATTTTCACTAAGGGTTCACTTATCACCTTTTGACGGTGAACCATCATTAAATATAGTTTGGTCAATCATATAAATTCTATTGGACCAAAAATAACTCTTCTTTAGAATCGGGACATCAAAATTTACTTTGTGTAAATTTTTGGTACCTTTCCGATAAAGTTCATTTTTTAATAAATAGTGTAAAATGTTGTATTTTAATTCAAAACCTCTTTTTAATATAATTTATTTTTATTAATAGATTATATTTTGAATTGTTTTTAATGTGAAATAAGAAAATATTTTTACCATTAAATCCAATACTGGTCATTGGAATTAATTTCACTTTGAAATCGGACTTAAAGTAGTGTCAATCTTTTGATACTTATTGTTTCATAAAAACAAACTATTTGCTCTAACAGCGGGAATTAATTATTAAATTAATTAATGTGACTTATATGTTTTGAATTTTCTAAAATAGACTTCATTTTTGAATTCTTAATATCAAATATAGCTTGGGGTGAAATTTTGGTAATTTTCTTAAAAACTTCAATTTTTGATGAATAGTGAAACCACTAAGTGGTACTTATAAAAACTGATATTCCATTTAAATGAAATTTTTCCATCATTGTGTTTTGATTTTCAAAAATCCGACATACAAGGTTGTCATTAAGAAGTAAAATGTGGTTCAATGAGATTAAAATAATTTTTTGGTGAATAGTAACTTATTAAGTTTTTAATCGCGATTAGTGGTAATTAGTGTAGTATAAGGTAAACATAATGTTTTAATAATATGAGATGAGCTTGAAACATGTCCTGCCCTCATTGTATGTGTCATGGCCGACCAAGAAATGACATGGGTCAACTTGGGGACCCCATGGAGCCACTTTGGTTGGGAAATGACATAAATAACTTTTTATTTAATGTAAAAGTAAAAATGAAACAAACATAATATGTTTTAGGAAAACAATTTTTACCTGGGGTTATAAAGATCATATTTTTGATTATAAATATTCATTGGAAAGATAAAAAGATTTCCTACATCATAGTATTTTGTTTATAATTTTTAGACATTATATAAATTAAATTATTTATGACATCATGATGATGCAGCGATGACTTCATTATTTAACGATTTAAATAAAATAGAAAGATAATGTAATATCTAAAACCTACACATGTCCAAAACCTATTGGATGGGAATATTTAGAAGACTTGTCATCGTATCTTCGAAATATATTAATGTGGGTCATTCAAAATTCGAAAAACGTTTGAAAATAAAATAATAGTTTCATGATTTCCAAAAGTGCCCCTCCTCTCCTCTTATAAAAGGCCCCCACCTCTACCTCATTTCACACACTCCTCAAGCCTTTGGCTCGGCCATCCCCTGCCCATTTACTCTCTCCACATCCCTATCCTTATCCTAGAGGATTCCATTTGGGCAGAATCCTTTCAATGGAAGCCTTTAGGCTCAAATAAAAAGGAGTTACACTTTTAAAGGTAATTCATTCTCTCTTGTTCATCTGTTTTATTTTGCTTCTCCAACCCCCTAAACTCTTTTTATTTACTTCTTTTGTAACAACACCAATATCTTCAATATACTAGGATGTTTTTATAATATTTATTCTAGCTACACTCTCACACAACTACATCAAATGGTTAAAGAACATACGGTTTCCGTGGATGGAAAAATTCTGCCTCCCGAAACGATGATTGTTCAATACTCATTTAACACCTTCAAATGTGGCCATTATGATGTCAATATTTTTATATATGATATATAATACGTTTATTCTTTCCTTAATCTTATGTATTTTTCATTTATGGCATACCATTATTGTTTCCATTATGGGTAAACACGATATCTTCATTTTAGGATGTGCGGACTACCGCCCCCTGAAAGTGATTTGATTCGTTAATACCATATGTGGGATGTGTAAAGGATAAAGTTAATGATATTATATATGTTATTATAATGTAAATATAATATACTCTTATATCATTATGATTACATTCTATAAAATAGGAAATAGAAATGAAAGTAGCGTTCATGCGTACGTACGGCTTACCGTCTCCATGAACGGTGCATTTCATTTCTTACCTCTAAATGATTATGTAATATTATAAATACATGTATATGCTGGATATATATTATATATATGATATCCAAATCAGGAATGTCATTCTGGAAATAAATAACCTTTGACCATGTGAACAACATGTAATTGTAAGAAGTCCACTTTCGACTTAAGAACCAAATATTGACAAAATAAACATCATTAACTTAAATGGTTACATAATGTTTACAACATGGAAATAAGTGATATAAAAGGAATAATGAACTTTAAAAAGGTTCTTAATTAAGTATAAATTAACTCAAGTTTATTATTTAGGACGTTAATGGACGATCAAGTCAAGTCGGACCCGAGGTAAGGGACTTCGTCTCAATCTCCTTTCATTGAGGCATATTTCGTTTTATACACAACTTTCTTTTATACGGTGGATAAACCCCTTTGACTTTTACCTTTGTACAAAAATAATCTATTTCTACGAAGCGTTTTACTAAACTACAAAAAGGAATGTTTTTTTAACATACGCCGTGACAACGACCTTTTCCGCCGCCGCGAGTATTATTTGGTCTTTGGCTTCCTCAACAAGCCGTTAAGTTTTTAAAATGAAATAAATACCATATACTCTTTTATGTATTTTGGAATTGAAAATGTTTTTGATAAAGGATTATATTATGATATATTTTGATTGAAATGTGGAAATGTTATCATTCCTTTATATTGGTTTTATGTTTTACGATTTTATATTGGTACTTGGACATTTGACAGGTGCTTACGTGATAAACCATATGACGGGTGGTGCCGTGAATACCAGGACGGGTGGTTACGTTATAACCTCCAATGCATTGGGTATGGAAGTCGTCCGTATGGATATTCCATTAAGTATGTATGGAAATTGGTCGTATGGCTATTCCATTAAGTGATATGTGTGGAAGTCGACCGTATGGTTATTCCACTTAAGTATGTTTATGTCCTAAGTTACCTTTATATATGTTATGTGTTCTTTATATGGGTTTTATGGTAATCCTTTGGTTACAAAAAGGTATGTAATGATACTTTATTCAGTGAAGAGTTTTTACTACATCATGAAGGTGAAGGTATTACTTTGATAGAGTATACATGGTTTACTTGATGTTTGAAAAACTAACAGTTTTCGTTCTTTTTGTATCCCTTACTGAGCTTTTTATGCTCACCCGAAGTTTTTTTTTTGAAATGTTTTCACAGGACTTAATGTGGAATAAGGTCAAGGATGGGATCAAGGGAATGTCATGCTATATAAAACATGGAACTAGACATGTTTCTTTTAAGAGTTTTTATTATTATGGAATCTTAGTAGAAGTGACTACTTTGTAATCTTTTGAGATGTAATAGTTATGTTCTAATTCTCTAAAACTCTAAACCTGAAAAGATCCTCAATGTGAATTATTCATCTAATTCAATATTAAGTAAGGTTTATGTCCGGGGCCTTATATACATAATGTTATGAGAACCGGGAATGGGATTCATGTACAACCACAGTATAAGAATCAATATGTCGTTCCTAATTCACTCGGTTATATGAATAAGTAAGTGACGCATCATCCACTTTTATAAGGTAATTAGTATGTGTTTTCTGATTCACAATGTTAGTAGATTATAGAAATAATTTCTTCTTCAATATTTTATGGAAAATGAATATTGATACATTATCCATTGTTTATTATTTCTTTGATTATGTTTTTTCTAAATTCATATGTTTTACATCATATTGCAGGGATAATGGACTATATCATAGGTTATCATCATATAATTATTGAAATATTTTTCATTATGGTACATATTTATTTGATTATTACATATACAATATTATGATCATAGACCCAGACAACAACTTCATAACCATATACTTATATTTTCTCAATTATGATAATCAATCGTTTTCTCTTATGTTTACCCTAACTAAAAATATGTTCATATACATAATTTTGATTCATATTACCCCATTAAATATGTATCATTATAACTTATGATAAGTATATAAGGGGTACATCATGGTTTTTATAAAATCATTTAAATAAAGAATATGTTTTTATAACTAGATATGAGATTATGGTATGAGGTATTTTAGTGGGTTTAAAAGGAGTATTTTGGTATTTTTGGGGATTATTTAAGTTATTATTCTGGATAAGGTGTAAGGATTATTAATGTAATCCTATAGGCAAGCAAAATATTTGGAATATATAGAATTAATTTTGTTAAGTATATATTTTTTGGTTTCTATGAAATAACTTCCCTATATGGATATAAATAATTGGTTGTAGTCTTTAGCCTAAATTTACTAAGGGGTCAAAACCCTGAAATAAGATGGATGAGTCATAACATGATCTACACACCATGGATTAAATTTTTTCCAAACATTACATATCATTTAAGGATCCCAAAGTATAGGATTTGGTTAATTAAAATTCAATTTATGAATAATCATCTATGATTTAAAAAGAATCGGAGGATGTTAAATAAAAATATGTGGTATTGATATGATAATAAGATATTTCAAATAAAAAATATGATAAAAAAGAGTTTTAGTATTGTAGCGGTCTAGAATTACTTCCAGTGGACTACAATTGATACCTATCCGGGCACTCCATGGGCGGCTACACCCCCTGGGCGGGACACACCACCATCCCCAGTGGCAGCCATTTCCTCATGAAGCCCTTGGGCGGAGATCCATGCTTCGTCCAACGCTCACATGTAAGAGTTCCCAAGGATCGGATACATTACTACCTCCTTTGCCTCTGATACCAACTGTAGAGACCCGAAGCTCGACGTGCATGAACATTACATTACTTTTGTGGAATACTTAGTACATAAAAAAACACACACACAAGGATCGTAATAGTTTAGTGTCTTTGGAAACTCAGAATAAAATATTCTAATCGTGGTGAAAGATCTTCAACGTCTCCCATAAAGATATTCCTTTTTTTTTACCTAAAACCTTTCTTTATATCCTGGGGAAAAGAAAACATAAAAGGGTGAGCTCAAATGCTCAGTAAGGGTAAACAAAATAAATATCAATCACATCATATTCATAAGAACATAACATATTTGGAAATCATAACCTGCAACAGAGAGAGCATAATTTCATAACATGAGATAAATCATGGTAGTGAAATGTAATCACAATAATCATAACTTAAAACATGAAACTTTGTGGCATTCACACATAATCATAGAGAATCATTTCTTGTTATTCAAGACTCATTGCCAAGACTATCTTAGTGGACAAAGTCCCTTTCTGAATCGAGTAACCCTCGTTTCAGTCCTGTTTCACTGAACCGGTATAACCTACCAATCCAGCCATGTCTATCTCATGAGATATAAAATCATTACCCAATGCATTAGAGGGAGATATAGGTCCCACCCATCTTATAATGAATCATTTCTTATGTGTGCCACATAATCATAAAACATACATCATCGCATAACACATGTAACAAAAATGGGATTCTTGAAACATCATGACATCATAAATCAATTCATATAAGATAACGGAATTCATAAAAATAATTCCATCACAACATGATCAAATCAATGTAATAATAGGGATAAAAACCGAACCCTTTATTATCTTAGATGGAAAATAATTTTGATAAAACACTTTAACTCCATTCTTGAGGAAAATATCCTTTCTTCAAAAACATTTTTCCTTTCATAACATGTCATAAAACGTTAAAATAAAAGAAGTTGATTAAAAATAAACTTGAAAACTTGTAAAGGAAGATTCTTGGAAATAATGTTTAAAAATCCATTCATGCCGTATAAGTTAAAAAAACATTCTTCGTACCTTTGTCGGAAAAGTCAAAAAGTACCTCGTACGAAAAAAATGACAAAAGATTCCTTTCATTTTCTTTACTAAAAACTCAACGAAGGGTAAAATTGGATTTAAACTATTTTAAGTGGATGGAAACAATATTACATATTGAGGGGACATGGATGTGGATGATAAAATAGACCCCAGTAAATACTTACGAATAAACAATCTCGGATAAAAATGAGATTGTGATATTTCCCCTTACCTTAGGTCCGACTTGCTTTGTAAGTGTCTGAACCTCCTGTATAATGATTTAAATCATGTTATTGACTTATTCCAGTATCATATTCATTGTTATGATATCATATATGGTTCACTTATGACATTATATTACCCGTTCTTTTGTAAATTCCATGTTAAAGAAGCGTTTTGGGTAAAATCGTTTCATTTATCGTAGGTGTTTTGACTTGTTGTTCTTGACATTATTATTACTTATATCATGATTTACATACTTACAGAATATAAAATATGATTATATATCATATATATTCAGTATATATATATATATAATAGATAGATAAATGAAATGAAAAACACCGTTCATGGAGACGGTAGTCCGTATGTACGCATGAACGTTGTTTTCGTTTCCTTATTGAAGTGAATGGAATTAAGTAGATGAAATACATATAAATTTACATAAATCCAATATCATTATTATGTCATATATTTCATTAGTACTTATTATATATACTTTATAATCATTCATGAATGGTTAATCATTGATAATGAATCTCATCGCATCGTGGAGACGGTAGTCCGTACGTACGCACGAGCGATGATATCATTCCCATGGTCGTGGAATTGTGTTAAAGTGTATGTAGACTATTTCAGTATCAATATCACTTTATAATAATCATATATATTTACTCATTACACCATTATACCCATCCTATTAAGGTGGTGGTGGAAAATAGATTACACCACAGCGTGGAGACGGTATTCCATACGTACGCACGCGCAGTGATTTCATTTTTCCGTAGGATGGATAGAAGGTGAATTATAGTTGTTTCATATTTATAATAACATATCAGTATATAATAAATACTGATGTTATTACTTTATCATGAAACAACTAAAGAAGAAAAAGTTTGAAGAATGAAGAAATTGAAAAGATCGGTAATGGATATTACCTCTTCTTTGAAACGCCTCTTTGAATCCTCCACTTAGGGAACTAAGATTGGTCTTTGAAGAAGACCAGGACCTCTAGGATTATTCTAGGGAAGTGGAGAAGGTATTTTTCCAGGGGTTGGGCGAGCTTGAGTGCTCAAATTGTTGTGAGGAGGAGGGGGAGGAGGTGTCCTTTTATAAGGGAGGAGAGGGGCACCTTAGGAATATCTCAAAATATTATTTTATATTAAAGTGAAAATCGGTTTATAATGGTTCCAAAGGGTCTTATTTAGAAGATAAAGTGGGGATGGGTCGAAATCCAATCATCCAATAGGATTTAGACAAGTTTAGGGTATTATTTTAACCTTATCAATTAGATTTAACTCTAAGTTAAATAATTTAACTCTTACCGTGTCTTTTTGTTTTCTATCACTATATGGTTAATACACTTACTATAACATGCCAAACGAACCAAAAATTGTTTATTATTAATATATATATCCTTATCTAAGTCATTTTGCCGAACTTTAGATTTTTAGGAATAAAATAACAATTAATAATATAATATTTGATTTAAAAACTATTTTGTGTCAATTTTGACACTATTTGATATATGATTTTTGTGAAAGTCATAATAGAATTATATGTTCGAACCAAGTTTATTAATGCAACAATAATATATCATAGTAACCTAGAAAATTAGTGTAATTCATAAAAAGTCTCAAATTACATTCATTTGAGAATTTATAACATCAATTAATGTAATATTTCCTTAAAAGGGTAATTACTGCATCATCGTTGTGTCATAAATAAATTAACTTATTTAAAGTCTAAAAATTATAAATAAAATACCATTATGTAGGAAATCTTTTTATATTTCTAATGAATATTTATAGTCGAATTTAGCTTATGTATAACCCCATATTAAAAATGTTTTAGTTGTTAAACTTTGATTTTAACTATTTTAACTATTCATTAAATAAAATAATATTAAATGTCATAATCTAATCCAAGTGGACCTAAATGGTCATATTATATTCATAAGGTTGTTTTTGGTCGAATTAAACTTTTCCAATAGAATTAGGACATGTGTTAGGGTAATAGTAATATCATATTTACCCTTAGTTACCCTATTTACTATTAACAGTGGTAAAAAAAAGTAAAAAGTTAATATTCACCAAAAATTATTTTCATCTCATAGAACCAAATTTTACTTACTGACATCAACCGTGTCTCTAGGATTTTTGAAATTCCATTCACAGAAGCTGTAAAATTATGTTTTATGAAAAATTTAGTTTTTTTTAACTACCACTTAGTAGTTTCACTATTCATCAAAAATTGATGTTTTTCAGAACAATGCCAAAATTTCATCCTAAGCTATATTTCATATTCCGAATTCAAAAATGAAATCTATTTTACCAAATTCATAACATAGAAGTTTCATTAATTAATTTTATAATTAAATCCCGCTTTTAAAATAAATAGCGTGTTTTTAGGAAACAAAATATATCAAAAGATTGACACTTGATTATGTCTGGTTTAAATGTGAAATTACAACCAATGACCAACATTGTATTAAATTGTAAAAATATATTCTAAATATACTTTAAAACCACCCAAATTAATAATTTATCACTATTAATTATTTTGATTAAAAAAGTTGTTTTTAATTATAATTTAGTAATTTTCACTATTTATCAGAATATGGAAGTTATCCGAAATGTACCAAAATTTCACCTTAGGCAAAATTCGATACTCTGAATCCAAAAATGAAGTCCATTTTGAGAGCTAAAATTTCTAAAATTTAAAAAGTGGTTATTACTATTCATAACGGCTAGTTTTAATAATATCTTAATAGCATATCGTTGTTTAGAGAAACTTGGTGTTGCGTACAACAGACGCTATCGTGGAAGGTCGCAATTGCGTGTAATGGAAGGAAAGTCAAGGATGCGTGTTGTGAAATCTCCTTTTGGTGTAGCGTACAACACAATACATTAATAAAATTAAAAAGAATATTTTTCATAAAATCTCGGGCTGTTACATTCTACCCCCCTTAAAATGAATTTCGCCCTCGAAATTCGTCGGGGATATAAATGGTTTACTATTCGAAAGTTTCTTTAATAGAAACCCACATCGTAAAAAGGAATACCAAAACATGGCTTTAAAAACTAAATTATGAAATGTAACGATTACCCAAATAAACTAATCACTGGGTCTCCACATAGGTGAAAATATGGATATGGAAGAGAAATCTAACCATCATGTTCCGATGGAGAGTGGTAGAGAACATGGCTATGGAAAAGCCAACAATCACAAATCCATAAATTTGTGACGATCTAAGGTACCATCCAATTCATCAGGTATAAGATCACTAGGACAACATTTTTGGTTTTCAAGATCATTTCCCTAAAGTTGAAAATTTGAATTAGAATAAATACTTTCATTATTTTGGTACAATCTCACTGTTGTTCATGCCTTGAACAATTTCCACTTCATCTCTTAAATAAATGAAGTTGAATTTGTTATTCATGAAGTGTTAGCAGATCATGTGATAGAATGACGGGTCATTCCATCTGTCTCAAACAAAAGGTTAGAAAAAATTATATACATAAGTCGATCTATAGTGAGATTAATCACATATGGTTCCTAAAATGGACTTATACTTCATATATCATACTGCTTAATATAATAAAACTAGTTTCTACTAAACAGGGACTTCCTGTAGGCCAGTGGTAGGTGATAAAGGCCAGTCGCACTTTGGTTGTGGGTTCGATTCCCATAGCCTTGTCCGACGCGATGGGATGTCGCCCGTCCTGCAGGTTGTCCTTTTTCTAAAACTACATTACTATAACATCCTATCAATAATATCAAAAAAAGAACTTCTTTAGGCCTATCTATAATACTGCAGTCCACATTCATAACATAGTGAAAATGATTACCAGAGATTTAATACCATCGTTGATCCCCATATATCATAAGATATGTCTTGTTGGTCACATTCTAAACATTCAAAGTCCTTAATCATGTATTCTCTTGAATACCCATTGAACCTTAGTGAAAACCTGAATGCAGTTAAATGTTAACACTTTCCACATACCAAAATCCTCAAAATTATTTATAATCAAACCATGATATCACTTAGTCCTTATATCAATCATGAGCTCATGAATACTGCTAAACATTTCATTTTCTCGTTTTCCCTTCATTATGCGCATATCATCTTATTTCCAAAAATATCTGAATAACCTTTCATGGATACTGGTAGCATTAATCACACACTTTCAAAACTCAAGGAAAGACAACAATGTATCAATCCTTAGATGTCTCTTTATTCCATAGTACCTTGAGATTCTTTATACAACATTACACTTGATAAACATGTAATCATTCCACTACCTTCTTAAACCATTGACTGAGCTTCAACAATTCTTTCATCTCACATATCATTTGTAGTCTCTTCATAATCATAAACATAAATACTACCCATACGACCATACTGATTCTCTTCATGAGACATTCCCTTAGGGCATTGGTTTGCATAATGCCCGTACATTCCACATTTAAAACATTTAACCATTGTTGATGTCGTAGCAATACCATTATCCTCATCCATGGTGTTAACTGAACCTTTTCCTTTGCACTTACTTGCTTTGTGTCCTTCTTTTCCACACCCAAAGCATCTTCCAGTTCCTTTGAAACATTCTCCTTGATGCCTCTTCCGACATGATTTACATAGGGAAAATTGAACTTTCTTTCCTCTATGATCATCATGAAACTCTATCTTTCTCTTATTAGCCGAGTCATGAAACTTACCAAATTTTACTTTATTGATCATATTATGAGATTGCTGATTCGGCATAATAATGATATTTGGACTTCCAAATCCCATTTAATTCTTAAGAATATCATTCCATTGTCCATCATATCCTCCATTATCGTGAATCATCTTGTTTCCAGCCATTTTCTAAAACCCAGAAAAGAATAGTGTGAGAGGCAAAAATCATGCTAGGGAAAACAACATAATAAAGGTGGAGTATCCTCAATATCTAACATCTTAGGTTAAATTCTATGATCGTTACCATAGTTCTAGGACAGTATCCTATACGTATACTTATCCTTAGGGACATCCCTAGACATACCTTATAAATATCTCTAGGGATCTCACTAAAGTTCTCGCATCCTAGTTTCCAAAGGATGACTAAACCTTTCCTCTGATACCAACTGTAGCGGTCTAGAATTACTTCCAGTGGACTAAAATTGATACCTATTAGGGCACTCCATGGGCAGCTACACCCCCTGGGCGGGACACACCACCATCCCCAGTGGCAGCCATTTCCTCATGAAGCCCTTGGGCGGAGAGCCATGCTTCGTCCAACGCTCACATGTGAGAGTTCCCAAGGATCAGATACATTCCAACCTCCTTTGCCTCTGATACCAACTGTAGAGACCCGAATCTTGACGTACATGAACATTACATTACTTTTGCGGAATACTTAGTACATAACAAAAACACACACACAAGGATCGTAATAGTTTAGTGTCTTTGGAAACTCGGAATAAAATCTTCTAATCGTGGTGAAAGATCTTCAACATCTCCCATAAAGATCTTCCTTTTTTTTACCTAAAACCTTTCTTTATATCCTGGGGAAAAGAAAACTTAAAAGGGTGATCTCAAATGCTCAGTAAGGGCAAACAAAATAAATATCAATCACATCATATTCATAAGAACATAACATTTTGGAAATCATAACCAGCAACATAGAGAGCATAATTTCATAACATGGGATAAATCATGGTAGTGAAATGTAATCACAATAATCATAACTTAAAACATGAAACTTTGTGGCATTCACACATAATCATAGAGAATCATTTCATGTTAGTCAAGACTCATTGCCAAGACTATCTTAGTGGAAAAAGTCCCTTTCTGAATCGAGTAACCCTCGTTTCAGTCCTGTTTCACTGAACCGGTATAACCTACCATTCTAGCCATGTCTATCTCATGAGATATAAAATCATTACCCAATGCATTGGTGGGAGATATAGGTCCCACCCATCTTATAATGAATCCTTTCTTATGTGTGCCACATAATCATAAAACATACATAATCGCATAACACATGTAACAAAAATGGGATTCTTGAAACATCATGACATCATAAATCAATTCATATAAGATAACAGAATTCATAAAAATAATTCCATCACAACATGATCAAATCAATGTAATAATAGGGATAAAAACAGAACCCTTTATTATCTTAGATGGAAAATAATTTTGATAAAACACTTGAACTCCATTCTTGAGGAAAATATCCTTTCTTCAAAAACATTTTTCCTTTCATAACATGTCATAAATCATTAAAATAAAAGAAGTTGATTAAAAATAAACTTGAAAACTTGTAAATGAAGCTTCTTGGAAATAATTTTTAAAAATCCATTCATGCCGTATAAGTTAAAAAAACATTCTTCGTACCTTTGTCGGAAAAGTCAAAAAGTACCTCGTACGAAAAAAATGACAGAAGATTCCTTTCATATTCTTTACTAAAAACTCACCGAAGGGAAAAATTGGATTTAAACTATTGTAAGTGGATGGAAAAAATATTACATATTGAGGGAACATGGATGTGGATGATAAAACACACCCCAGTAAATACTTACGAATAAACAATCTCGGATAAAAATGAGATTGTGATACTTCCCCTTACCTTAGGTCCGACTTGCTTTGTAAGTGTCTGAACCTCCTGTATAATGATTTAAATCATGTTATTGACTTATTCCAGAATCATATTTATTGTTATGATATCATATATGGTTCACTTATGACATTATATTACCCGTTCTTTTGTAAATTTCATGTTAAAGAAGCGTTTTGTGTAAAATCGTTTCATTTATCATAGGTGTTTTGACTTGTTGTTCTTGACATTATTATTACTTATATCATGATTTACTTACTTCCAGAATATAAAATATGATTTATATATCATATATATTCAGTATATATATATATAATAGATAGATAAATGAAATGAAAAACACCGTTCATGGGACGGTAGTCCGTACGTACGCATGAACGCTGTTTTCGTTTCCTTATTGAAGTGAATGGAATTAAGTAGATGACATACATATAAATTTACATAAATCCAGTATCATTATTATGTCATATATTTCATTAGTACTTATTATATATACTTTATAATCATTCATGAATGGTTAATCATTGAGAATGAATCTCATCGCGTCGTGGAGACGGTAGTACGTACGTACGCACGAGTGATGATATCGTTCCCATGGTCATGGAATTGTGTTTAAGTGTATGTAGACTATTTTAGTATCAATATAACTTTATAATAATCATATATAGTTAATCATTACACCATTATACCCATCCTATTAAGGTGGTGGTGGAAAATAGATTACACCACAGCGTGGAGACGGTATTCCGTACGTACGCACGCGCAGTGATTTCATTTTTCCGTAGGATGGATAGAAGGTGAATTAGAGTTGTTTCATATTTATAATAACATATCAGTATATAATAAATACTGATGTTATTACTTTATCATGAAACAACTAAAGAAGAAAAATTTTGAAGAAGAAATAAATTGAAAAGATCGGTAATGGATATTACCTCTTCTTTGAAACGCCTCATTGAATCCTCCACTTAGGGAACTATGATTGGTCTTTGAAGAAGACCAGGACCTCTAGGATTATTCTAGGGAAGTGGAGAAGGTATTTTGGCAGGGGTTGTCCGAGCTTGAGTGCTCAAATTGTTGTGAGGAGGAGGGGGAGGAGGTGTCCTTTTATAAGGGAGGAGAGGGGCACCTTAGGAATATCTCAAAATATTATTTTATATTAAAGTCAAAATCGGTTTATAATGGTTCCAAAGGGTCTTATTTCGAAGCTAAAGTGGGGATGGTTCTCAATCCTATCATCCAATAGGATTTAGACAAGTTTAGGGTATTATTTTAACCTTATCAATTAGATTTAACTCTAAGTTAAATAATTAAACTCTTACCGTGTCTTTTTGTTTTCTTTCACTATATGGTTAATACACTTACTATAACATGCCAAACGAACCCCAAATTGTTTATTATTAATATATATATCCTTATCTAAGTCATTTGGACGAACCTTAGATTTTTAGGAATAAAATAACAATTAATAATATAATATTTGATTTAAAAACTATTTTGTGTCAATTTTGACACTATTTGATATATGATTTTTGTGAAAGTCATAACAGAATTATATGTTCGAACCAAGTTGATTACAGCAACACTAATATATCATAGTAACCTATAAAATTAGTGGAAATCATAAAAAGTCTCAAATTACATTCATTTTATATTTTATAACATCAATTAATTTAATATTTCCGTAAAAGGGTAATTACTGCATCATCGTTGTGTCATAAATAAATTAATTTATTTAAAGTCTAAAAATTATAAATAAAATATAATTATGTAGGAAATATTTTTATCTTTCTAATTAATATTTATAGTCGAATTTATCTTATGTATAACCCCATATTAAAATTTTTTTAGTTATTAAACATTGATTTTAACTATTTTAACTATTCATTAAATAAAATAATATTAAATGTCATAATCTAATCCAAGTGGACCTAAATGGTCATATTATATGAATAAGGTTGTTTTTGGTCGAATTACACTTATCCAATAGAATTAGGACATGTGTTAGGGTAATAGTAATATCATATTTACATTTAGTTACCCTATTTACTATTAACCGTGGTAAAAAAAAGTAAAAAGTTACTATTCACCAAAAATTATTTTCATCTCATTGAACCACATTTTACTTACTGACATCAACCATGTCTCTCGGATTTTTGAAATTCCATTCACAGAAGCGGTAAAATTATGTTTTATGAAAAATTCAGTTTTTTTAACTACCACTTAGTAGTTTCACTATTCATCAAAAATTGATGTTTTTCAGAACAATGCCAAAATTTCATCCTAAGCTATATTTCATATTCCGAATTCAAAAATGAAATCTATTTTACCAAATTCATAACATATAAGTTGCATTAATTAATTTTATAATTAAATCCCGCTGTTAAAATAAATAGCGTGTTTTTAGAAAACAAAATATATCAAAAGATTGACACTTGATTATGTCTGGTTTAAATGTGAAATTACAACCAATGACCAAAATTGTATTAAATTGTAAAAATATATTCTAAATATACTTTAAAACCACTCAAATTAATAATTTATCACTATTAATTATTTCGATTAAAAAAGATGTTTGTAATAATAATTTAGTAATTTTCACTATTCATCAGAATATGGAAGTTATCCGAAATGTACCAAAATTTCACCTTAGGCTAAATTCGATACTCTGAATCCAAAAATGAAGTCAATTTTGAGAGCTAAAATTTCTAAAATTTAAAAAGTGGTTATTACTATTCATAACAGCTAGTTTTAATAATATCTTAATAGCATATCGTTGTTTAGCGAAACGTGGTGTTGCGTACAACACACGCTATCGTGGAAGGTCGCGATTGCGTGTAATGGAAGGAAAGTCAAGGATGCATGTTGTGAAAGCTCCTTTTGGTGTAGCGTACAAAACAATACATTAATAAAATAAAAAAGATTATTTTTCATAAAATCTCGGGCTGTTACAAGTACGATCCAATTATATTATATCTTCCCTAAAATATTATAACATTTAAATGATGAACACATCTTATGATAGGGGATTCATATTAGCATGGTCATTTACTATATTTTTATTGAATATTTTCATTACCATTTTGGATATAGTATTATGTTGGAAAGATGATCATGAAAGTGATGTTGTGAATGGTAAATGTCAAGAAACTCCTAGTATAAATATATGAATAAGGATGAATATTTCGATAAAAAGGTTTAAAATATCAATATATTCATATTATAATGAAAATTATGGTTTCTATAGACATAACTATAATAATTATATGTAAAATAAATATTACATCAAGTATATCTTAAAGATACACTAAATTAATGTTAATAAATATTTTGAGGACATAATAAATTTATGGTGGGATCATTTAAAAACTAATTATTTTTTTATTAATTCCCATTTAAGAAAAAAACTATTTTATAAAAACCGTATTGACACATAACACCAAACTAAGATGAAATAAATTTTAATTAAATTAATGTTATATAATTGTTAGAATATAGTCATTTTATTTAATTATATTATTTATTGTAACTAAATTTTTAAATATTTTTATTAAGAAAAATAAATTTCAAATATAATAAAAATGAAATGAATAATTCCATTAGTTTAGAAAAAAACAATAAAGGTTATTATTTTCATAAATATATATTTTATAACTAAAATTTACTTTTTAAACAATGCACAATTTTATAAAATGAATCTAATTATCTTTTGGAAAATGGATTACAAATTTTTTTTAAATAAATAACAGTTTAATAATAATTCTTATACTAGGTGCTTAAAAAATGAACAGTGAAAATTAAAATTTTAAATATATTTTTTGTTATAATAATTTATTAACAATATTTTATTCTTCGATTAAAAATTTAAAATTCATACCATTAACAATTTAAATACAAAAAAATGAAATTCATTTATTTCACATACCAAAAGTAACATGTGATGAGATCTTTGGAATTTTATAAAATGTTTTAACTTTAATAGATGATTGAAAAATATAGTTTTTATAAATTCAATGTCCTTTTTAAATTTATTTGTATTGAAACATAACTTAAAATTAATAAAACTTTTTTTTAATATATATATATAATAGGTAAATATATAAATGTAAAAATATTATGATTGAAAATGTTTTGTTAATTTAGAAGCTAGGATTTATTTTTCCAAAAATATTTTTCCATACATTAGGCATTTAGTTTTATAAAATTGATCTTTTTCACCTTTATAATTAAAATAAAATTGAATGTGGTTTATATTTAGATTCATAAAATATATGTTATCTAATTTTTTATTTAATTTCATCTAGAATAATATGTTTACATGTAAAAAATCATGTTACGTCAGTAAGATTAAATATTGGTAAAACATCATGTCAAAATGGTAAAAGACCTAAAACAATTTACAAACATGCCTTTAAGTTGGTGTATAATGGTGGAATGTCCAAGGATTATTCTGCTCAATTATTTTCAATTTTTTGATCCAATTTATTTTGAATTTTTCGTGTAATTAATATAATGTTTTGGGAATTTACAAAATGTTATCCCCTTTCACATATAAAATTGTAATTTAAAATAAATTGTTTTTATAAGAGTTATGTGATTTTTTCCCAAAATAAATTAAAAATATAACAGTTAAACTATAGATATAATGTGAATATTTTATATAGGGGCAATATGTTAATAATAAAATGGAATTAAAATAGATATGGTTTAAAAAGGAAATTTTTTTTAAAATAGTTTTTTCTTGTATCATATGTATTATTTCATTGATAATTATCAACTATTTAAAAATTTTAAATAGATCAAATTTTGTATTGATATTTATTCATTAATTCCAAATATGTTAACAAATATAATATTATATTTTAAGAAAATAATAATTATAATCAACTATTTTTAATAATGGATACTAAGGGTAATAATGGGTAAGTCCCTGTTAGTCAAATTTTACACAATTTACAAGGAGAAACGTAATATATAATATTATATTAGTAAAAAAAATCCATAAATTCAATTTTCAAAAGTATTTCTTATTTAACGTTAATGAATATCTATTATTTCCCCATTCTTAACATTCATTTTCTTGGAAAATTATACATTTTTAACATATAAAGAGGTCTCAATTTATCTTACATCAAGACTCACATTATGTTCTAACTATCATAACACAATGACCATATTACATACCCTACATTCATAAACTGAGTATTTTATACCATATTCTATAAATAATCCTACATCACGAATTTGTAAAGGATCTTTCAACAAAAGATTCCAACTCAAAAAATGAGTATCACCTAGTCACTATCTTTATTTTTAATATATTTCAAATCCAAACTAATCTAAAACAACTCAAAACATATAAAAATATATAAATAATATTTATTTCTTTAGTTAATATTATTATATTTATTTTATAGTCATTATATACTTTCCACCATTCTCTAAATGAGAATGTGATTGTCATCTATCTATAAATCCAGACTTTGACCTCCGCAAATGATATGTCTTATTTTTCATAGAAAATATATGTGGCTAGTTAGTAATGTTATTTAATGAATTAATATTTCTTCCAAAACATTACTAATATTATAAAAATGATATAAGAATTTTTCCCTACTTCCCATTTTATAGAACGATAAAATTGCATTTGTGTGTATGTGTGAACAAAAACCACCATGGAAAGATGTGTTCTATGTTTCATGTCTACCACCTTGAATGGTTTAAAATATATATGATATATATATATGTGTGTGTGATATTAATCATTTATATATTTGATGAATTTTTTTTATTAATTTATTATAAATTTTTTTGGTTTATAAAAATATAATTATTTGATCTTATTAAATTACCCAAGTCATTCCCATTATATATTCTGTTATATCTGTATTATGTAAATAGTCCTTAAAAATAAATATGAAGATTGAAAAAATTTTAATAGTATATAAATTTATATACCGATTTTATCTATATAATATTATTATCAATGATTTATCTCTAACATCATTGTGACGAAACATGCACAAAATAATTGATATTACTAACATCATTTAATAAAAATCAACAATAACTAATTAATTATAGTACATTGAATTATTAAAATTTTAATTTTAAAAAATAAATATATTATTTAAGGTTATGAAATAATTTATTAATATAGTTATATTAATTATATTGGAACAAGAATTTTTCTTTTGGATGTTGAGAGTTATGGTATTAATTTGACCTCAAATTCCATTCTTTGAGAAATATTTTGTATTATGTCCCTATTTGTTTTTATTTGGTGTACAATCAACATATTTGAAAAAATATATATTTAATATCTCTATATTCATGTTATCAATAGTTTCATTTAATTATTTCTCTTATAAATATGTTTTTGATTATATGTCATGATAACAAAAATGGTTTCTCATATCACATTTGTTGGTTGATGCATATGAAATATTTACCCTGTTCTGAATTTTTTTTGAGTATAAATGAATATATTGATTACTTTTATCATACCAGTGATGAAATTAAGTGTATATAATAATCATTCAAATATCATTTCATTCATAGAAATTTTTTTCATGGAGTAAAAGTTTCTTATGCTTTTTTGATAACTCAATTTCATTTTTTTGTTTTGCAACAATTATTCTTGTTCTCCATTCTTATATGTTTTTAAAAATAATCCTTATAATTTAATTACATTGACGATTATTTCATGTTTCCTGGAATTTAAACATATTTATTATGAATTAAATTTTCATCGGGTGTTTCCTTTATTCATCTTCATTTTGAGACTTCTTCATCAAAAAAATTAAACATTGTGAAGAATAATTCACATTCTATATTATGAAGGTTTTTGATATACATTCATATTATTTATCTATTTTTTTTCATTTCTTATTTTTTCCACCAGAATATGTATTATCATATTTTATTTTTTATGTCTATGTTACTTCTTTTAAAAGAATGATTTATCTTCGATTTTGTGATTCAAGTATAAAAAACGTTAATCTAAAAATTCAAAAAAGGGTTTCCCTTTAATATATATATTCTTATCATCAAATTATCATTTCCTATGGGAACCTATTGTTAATTTTTAAGGCAATATTATTTTGATTTTTTAAAATTGGTTTTTGAGAAAGGATTTCATCTAGCATTTTTTATTTTTTGAAAATTTACTTCTAACAATTATTATTTTCAATAATACTAATAATGTTATATGAAATAAGTTATTATAATTTTTGAATTATTGTTATTTTCAAATTTGATAAATTAAATTTTACTATATATTTCAATATTTTTCACATGGTTAGTTTTTTTAACGGAACTATAAAAATATGCACATTTTAATATTTTCCAGGATAACACATTATTTTATGACAATTATTAATTATGAATATTTTTTTCTAGTTTTCAAATAATTTTCCAAAAGTTATTAGTTAATAATATTTTTAATATTAAAATATTATTTCATAATATTTTTCAAATTAATCTTATTAATATTTATAAAAAATGTTTTTTTATTTTTGATAATTTCAATTAAGGTTATTTATTTTACAAAAGTATTATGTTCATATACTACCATAAACATTCTTTATCTATGTAAATTATGAAATATTCAATTTTTTTTTTAAAACCAATTTATTTTCAAGTGGTGAATTTATGTGATGATTGAAATATGACTTCCATGGTCATTATATGAAACTATGCATAGAGAAAATTTTGGGATAAGTGGGATCAAAATTATATAGTTATCCAGTATATTATATAATATTTTATATCACCCAAGATAATTACTAGAATCGTGTTTTTCTTATCACTCAACTATTATAATATAGAATGGATAAATACTCTACTATGTTTACTGATATTGGATGTATTTCATGGTTTGTTATTTTTTGAATAAATAATTTATACCATTAACAACATGTAATGTTAATATAGTAGTTATGTCAGATACACTATGTTATAGAAATTTGAAAGTGATTCATCATGTACCATATTATAAGAATATCTAATTGATGCATACTAAAACATGGTATGGTAAATTGTTGGTAATTCTAGATCAACTATTTTATGATTTATACAATTATTCTTGTGACACATTCAAATTCATTTTTTATACCCATTTTATGATGTCTAATGTCTTATATTATACTCCATACCATATTCCTGGATGTATTTGATATGAAATTTTCATTTGGGTGTGATTTTATTTTATTATGTTAACATATCATGAATATTCTCACATATGAACTATCTTATCTTATGTTCTCATAAAATATCCAATTATATTCTTATATACATACCCTTTATTAATAATAAGAGATAAAACCTTAATTGTTATTATATTATTGTGGTTATGACTATTAGTATAACTTATGATATTTCTAGAAGAGGTTATATAGGGGTATGATTATGGTGAAATATCTAAAAGAATTGTAAAATAATTTATTTATGGATCTAGTCCATAAATACAAAGAACCTAAAGGTACATAAGGATGTGTGAGATTATTGTGATATATAATATTAATGTTTAACATATAAAATCATACTACGGTTCATCACAATTTTTATCAAATTCATTAAATACATAATTTTATGCAACACCAAATCAGGGATTATGGGAATTGGGAACATCAATTTTCGAGTCCATCCCCTATAATGAGAAAAGGGATATTTTCTGGAATAAAGAATTATTAGTATTAAACTTGAATCATTATTAGTATTTGGAATATATTATTTAATTTAGTTTAAGAGAACCAAAGTGGGTTTTTGTGGGTGGGGTGGTTATAATAAGAGAGTTGGGGTATTTTTGAATATTTATTGTCTATGTTGGGGGATATAGATTGGGGGCAGTCCATGTATGCATCAAAAAAATATAGACTATAAATCAAATGAATTAAATCCAAACTAAATAATGGAAAGTCTATATTATTTTCATATAAAATGTAAACACATAGTGTTTTTAGAAGAATATTTATGAGGGTTGAAAAAAAATAATAAATTGCCATTGCACAATTGATAATTTTAAATTTCTTTCTTCGGGACTCGTAATACTCATGAGAAAAAATGAATTGAAAATTAAATTTTAACGGGAGATGGGGGTTGAATAAGTTGACTAGTCTGAACATAAAATATAAATAAAATAAAAAATAAGATAAAATAGATGAAGAAAACCAGAAGAGATGAAATAAATTGGGATTTATATAAGTAATGATTATTAAAGAAAAGTGGAGGAAATTTGGAAGAGAGTTAGAGTATAAGAGAGATGAGGTGCGGGTAGTTGAAATGGCACATGATTGGTTCTTAAAGAATAAATGTGAATAATAGTGGTTGAGCTCCCTTTTCATGGTTTAGGTTCAGGATTTAAGTACACATGACTCATACTACCCAAAGTAGATGGTGGTAATTTCATGAACCATGTTGTCTGAAATGAAATAATGTTTTAAGAACTTCCCATTAAATTTGAAATGTTTTATGTCATAGTACTTGATCTCAATTGTACCATTGTGTAAATAAATAGTCAATAAATAGGTACACGGCTACTTGGACATATGTTTTACTATAATAATTATTAATAATGAGTGAAAGAGTAGTAATTATAAAATAGATAAATGGACCTCATGTAAATCATGCAATCATGGGTCTCTGTAGTCTTAAACTTAAAAATCAAGAAACTTTTATAATAATTTTTATTGATTTCATAAATTTCATAATACGATAGGATTTATTATCTCCTCAATTTTCATGACATCATAATTGAGTTCCATTAACTCAAAATAAGAAATAAATTTTAGGTATATCAAAAAATGACATGAATTTCCATAAAGCAACTAAAATAGAGAAATAAAAAATTGTGTCTTAAATGATATCCAATATTAAAATATCATATCATCTTCATTTTTCACATAATCCTTTCATAAAGGATACATCTTTTTATATTTAATATTATATTTTTTTTTATAAAAACCATTCATATATCCACTTCATTGAGTTTGGTATCGCATCCTATCTGATTCATAACTCCACATTTCACAAAAAAAAATCCACAACATAAGGTTATAAAAATGAGTTCTCATTTCAATGATGAGAACCTATGAAATTAAAAAAAGTATAAAATATCATTTTTATGGAATTACGCAAAATGTTTTTGAATATTTGTTCATGATATGGGGATTCTATTGATATATAGTCCATATACACTAGAATTTACATGCTTCTATAAGAGATTAGAAATATCATTATATATATGTTACAGGAAAGTCAATAGACTCCACCTCCATAATAATGTTCTCATATATTTATACATGATTCCTAATCATCCCTGTATTGTACATAAATCACATAATAAGATGAATTCATGATCATATTTTTCTAATGTGCTCTAATATATATAGGATTATAAAACCATTTTTGTTGCGTTTTTTAGGACATGATAACCCTTTGATGGGGTGAAATTAAAAACTCTAAAATTCTATATAGATTCAATTTTCTTGCAAAATTGATGATAATATCATCCCCATATGATTAAAATGTTGATTTTTCTTTCAATACCAACTAAATACTTAAACCGGGAAAGAATTTCATTTTTATAAGTAGAGATCAATATGCACCATTCTAATGACCAATAATCTTTGATATTTTAAATCCACTATCTAGGAGTCTAAATATTTAGAAAATATATTTTTATTAATGAATTCTTCATAAATATCTATATATTATTCCTTTTAAATGTTCAAAAACAAATATCTAAAAAACTATCCAAAAATTATCTCTCTCCATTTCAAATAACATATTTCCTTGTAAAATTATTGATATAGGATATTCCATTGAATTAATTATATAATGAGGTATTTTATTATTGAATATATCTATGTTTTGTGTTTTTTGGTATATAAAATTACATTTAAACTATCACGATATGTTCTGAATCTATCAAATGTAAAGAACATCACAAACATCTATTATTATATAGGGGAGGATATGATTTTTTCTATATTGAAAGGCTGACTTTCATGACAGATTGAAGAATTATATGGTAGACTAACTCTTTATGTACAAATCATGGAATACAGTTTATTTCATAGTATATGAATTAAATGGATTGTTTCAGTATATTAATTCCATAATCTATGCCACCAATAAACTCAGTTTACAATCTAAAAATATTTTATGTTTGATGAATCAGACATCAATATGGAGTATTTGATTAAATTATTCTTCAATAATTAAGAAATATTTGTGTAACCCCTTTTTCATAAACATGTAAAATTTATTATGTCTAAATGAACATTGAAATAAATCCACTAATGTTTGAATGTGAAGAGTACATCTCAATTATATTTTGTTAATGTAAAAATTAAATCTTTTCTGAGATAACATATGATAATAAAATTATCCATTTTTACTGTAATGTCATACATTTTTATATTAATAACTAAATTGATCATCTCACATATCACTAAAACGATGTACAATTTTTTTCAATAAAGCATTATGTGAATATATGTAAATATAATATTCATTATTAAATATGACTATGAATTATTAAACCATATAATAAAAGGTAAAAACCACATATAATTGAAAAGTTTATGATGAATTGATTTTTTTAATGACATTCTATAGGAAAAAAAATTTCATTCATGCAAGTTAAAGTAAATATTTATTAGTCTTCAAGTGAAATATAGATTCATTTATATATTTAATTACCTTATATGATATAATAGAAATTTCTTCCTATGAAATGATCTTAAATTAGATAATGGAAGGATTGTAGTCAATGGTCCTTCTAAGTGGATATTTATCTAAAATTATTTTTAATAAATTCTAGACATCTAGTGATTTTCCTCATGGGAATTTACTAATTCTTCTAATCCAAGTTCACCACACTAGAACCAATAATATGTACCAAATCCAGGAGGCTTACAATGGGGAAATTCATGATTAGGTAAATCGTTTATATATTAAATAGACTGAATACCTTTTTTGGAATAACATCCTTTATGGATAGGTTCATCCTTCAATGTGGCTTCCTATATATTTTATTTATTTATTCTTAAACCATCGTGTGGGTTATTTTATAGGGGGATCAAATTATTATGAGTGAAAGGCAATTCGATAGCTTACTAAATTCATTTTATCACATAAATAGTTTTTCTTCTTGATCCATGTCTTAGAAGGAATGGATAATAACGATAAATGATCCCATATCCCCCATATAGACATATTTAATTGATAAAGGTAATGGTTATAAATCTAGGTACGGGTTCTTTAGAACAGAATCCATGAATGGTTTGACTTTTTTTCACCACTTATATTTCATTAAATGGTTCACATTTACAATTATGACCACCCAATCTATATGAAAACTATATCACATAATGTTTTGGTACTAGTTATAATAATGTATCACATTTTACATTGAATCATTATGGAAAAATTATTTAATTTTCAATAGTCCAAAATAAAAATTTTATGGTTGAGATAGTATAGTCTTCATAATATTTAATAAGAGTGGATTGTTTCATATACTTAAAGTAAATTTTATATTACATTATCATCACCACATGAACCATAAGATCAAATTAATTTTTTTCAATTAAAAAAATTTCTAAATTAAGAAATAGTTTTCCGATAGTCTGTCAAACCTAACATAAATTTTTTTAATGAACCACATTTTTATCTATTTAATTTTCATTATAATTATATGTTTATTTCATACAAAGTACAATAGTATTAAAAATGTATATTCATAATAGGATAAAACCAATAGCCTTATATTTTAGTAATATCAGCATTTCATTTTGAAAATATTCGTAGCTAGAATAATTAAAAATTCTAAAATGGTATATAAATTTGAAAAAAAGGATATGTATGATATGAAATGTTAGATCATTTTGATCCACCAGAATAATAAAACTCCTGGAATAAACTATATAAATTTATAAAAATATTAATAGATTCTTAATTAGAATGGAAACGAAGTGTTATATTAAAATTTGATAAGATAGAAGTTAATAAATAATTAATGGAATATAATACTCTATAGTATGTAGGGATCTCATAAAACCATCACAAACATGACTATTGTAATAGCAATATGATGATTGGAATATAATCATTAAAATAATAATATGACCATTAGTAATTGAAACCTAATTATTAATAAATAATCATGAAAAATGGAAGTGTAAAATAATATTTTGTTATATTATAAATAAAAAATATTAAATATTCATCTAATTATAATACTAAATATTATTTTATTAAATTTTAAATTAAGTGTTTTTAAATTTTATAAACATATATATTATATTTGAATATTTATAAAAAAATATTCTTATATAAAGTAATTTTTAATAAATTTAATTATATAATAACATTATTATTTATTATAAAGATAATATAATTATATTAAACTAGAAGGTATATTTTATGTGTCTGATAATTTACCATAATATTAAAATTATTAATTAATTAAACAGATAATCATCTAATTTATAAATTAAATTTATAATGTTTAGGAACGTTTTTAATAATTTTTTTACATTTCGAGAATGTACAAATTGATTGTTGGTTATGGTGTTTTTTTATTTTTCTATAATAGATTAATTTTTTTAACTGGGAAATATTTTGAATTGTAAAATTTAATATGTAATGTTAAATAAAAAATTATTTTCATATGGTATTATTTATGAACCCATTAGTTCATACTCACTTGATAAATATACTATCTATAGTCAAAGTGATATACACTACTGGTTTTCTTGTTCCAAAGATAATTAGATAATGAATATATTATTCTAAAAACACCCCTCTTATCCCATAAAAATAAAACACATAACCTCTCCTTACACTAACCTATTTAATTTATTGAATATTACCAAATTAAGGTTCAATTCATATATCAATCCACTAGGCATTGTCACAGTGATACTATTCTCCCCATAATACCAATTAAATTTTCCCTAAGGATTTTTTAGGAAACTACATTAAAGAGGTAATAATATGAAACAACCACTTTTAAATCGTTTACTTATAGTACCATGTCCAAAAACCGTCAAAAACAACATCATAATATCCCTTGTATCAAATTCATAATAAAATTTAATATTGATAATTAAATATCTATCGTCCATCACATTTTCTTCTCTTCTCATTCTAAAAATGAAACAACTGTATATATATTCTCAGTTCACCGCCTGCATGGTTAATGAGTTGTTGTTTTCCATTACCAATTTCATGGAATATATGAATTCAATTATAATTTTGTTAGATGACCTATTATATAAATAATATTTTTCACATTTTTTAATGAATATGTATCTATAATATTAAATAAGTTGAAACTAGTTTGTTATTATAGTAAAAATCACCAAAATAAACTAACTCTATTTCAATGAAGCATTTAAAAAATTAATCTTACACATGTCATAAACTATACGAGTATTTTAGACCATTTAATTTTTATATAAACAAGAATAATATTTCATTTCACTTATGGAGTTTTAATACATTTTGAATAGAATCTAAATAAATAACAACAATTAATCCAACCTGAGAGGGGTGTAATGAATGATCAAAAAATAGTGAAATATCATATTATATATCATTAAAATTTCATCAAATGAAAAAATATAATTATCTTAAATCTAATTTCTAATTAATTGGATCAAAATTATATAATTAATAATTTAAATTTCATTATCCATTAAATTATGTGCATGTAAACAGGGATTCTCAATTCTAAAGTAAGGGATCTCTTAGGGCCACATAACATTATTTTTTAATTCATTGTCTCTATATACCAAAATTGATATCTCTATTTTAAATTTATTTTTATATATTTTTTATATATTCATCCCAAATATTTATAATACTAAATTAATCATTCAATCCTTTAGATATATTATATTTAATGGTACAATTCTCAATTACTTTATTTAGGAAAACCTAGTTAATGTGAACTTATCTATCTCTTAAACTATCTCAAGTTCCACTCCTTAAATCGATGCAAAAAATACATGAATTCTTAGATAATACCTTTAAATACGTTAAAAACAATTTGGTCATTTTTTTTCTATAGAAATAAAAACACTATTTTACTTTTTATAGACTTTGTGCCCTTTTCAATATAACTAGGTCTAAGTAATACATTTAAAAAGTTACTGATCCTCTTATGTTCACATATTCACATCAATCAGAATACAAGTTTCTTGATTGATTCAAAAATTTCCTCAATAAACATCCAATGAGTTTTTTGACCCAGATTTCATGGAAATCTTTATCAGTTTTAATCACAAACTATTCTGTGTTACTAATCCATTATGTTTATGTATTATTAATGTTTTAATATATAGTTTTAGGACCCAAAAGGGATTTTGGAGATCAATATTCAGTAAAAAATAAATATGGGTCACAATTTTATATAACTAGTCTCCAAAAAAATTTCATCCCTCCCAATACATGGTTTGAATTTATTGGATATTTAAATAAAAAATTAATGTAATAATATGGGTAAATAGATTGTGTTTATATAGTTATTATTAGATAAAGATATTGTTGTTCTATGGTTTGCATAAAAAAATACATTGCTGAGATCCATAAGAATATATCAATGTATAAGAGAATATGATATGATTTTGGTGAACTATAGAGTGACTGGTTTCCAAGGAATTTTGTCCCTTTCAGTATAAAACATTTACGTGCCTATGGAATAGTTATAAATACGGGTAATAACCATATAAATCTTGTATTGTGTATTAAATACCTTGTCACATGGTTCATGAAAAATAGTCTTAAGAACACAATAAATTTTAAAATATTGGGTGAAATTCTTGGGTATACCCACATAGCCATTATGATATCTTATGATGAACATGAATATATTGTTGTAATAGAAATATTCATAGTTATATTACCATGGATATCATATATTGAAACTTTTAGACTCATAATTTAGGATATAAATATCATATATAGGTTATTACTTCAATGTTCATAGTTTATTATTTTATATAATTTTTACTTTAAGATTTATATCCCCTAATATGTTATTTTTTTATTTTAGTTAGTTTATGGAAAGAGTTGTAATCATTCTAATGACAAATGTGAATGGAATTGTAAAAATGTCCATAGAAACATACATATCCATATAAATGTTGGATCAAATAACATCATGGAATTATTAGATCATATGAATCATGTTATGAATAATAAATTTAATCATGTGGAATACTTTCCATATCCTAAGAAGGGGAAATTTGTGGTTGTGTCCTTCTGGCATAATGGCCTCTTTCATTGAGTGGATACTCAGATACCATCATCATTAAAAAATGTAATAACTCAATGGAGATGAAATTGCCTACCATTATATTATTAGATAAAGATAATGACACAGTAGATGGCTATTTTATAGTGGGGGAAGCCGATAAATGGTTGAAATTGATAAATATCATGAATAAAATATGATATTGATTCAATAGAATATTAAGGATAAAAAAAATCATATTTCAATTCATGTTTTATCAAAACAAATACCGACTAAAATTGATTTAGTGTTCATATGATTGATGTAAAAGGATGATGTGTCTATGAGGGATTATGGTAAAAACTTCCTAAGGTATCCATGTTATGAATCAGGATTTGGAATCAATAGTAAATATACGAGGGTAGACTTCAATATTATTTTAAAACAATGTCGATGAAAATATTTAACCATTTAAGACATGGAAAATTAATAAGAGAATTTCTTTTCTCTTAAGGTCGAGATAGAGTTTTGTGAATCCCATGGTATTGTTGGATTGGAGATATAATGCATAACATAGAGATTAATTCAGAAAGATCAATTAATAAATAATGTGGAGGAAATAAAATAAAACTACACATATATCCAAAAAAATTGGACGAAGCATCTCATAAACAATCACAATGGAGATGAGACATTATAAAAATATTAAAAAATGGTCATCAAGCTATTTAATTTCAATGAGATACGAAGAATCCCAATAATTGTTTGGATGAAAATAATTTTATCCTACACCTTCATGTCATAATATAATGTCTAAACTGTAATAATCATGGGAATTATTCAGGTATATTCCATATGCTATATGATTTTATAATCAATTTTCAATAATAACCTCCCAGTCCTAGAAATAAATAAATGGAATATGTTATCACTATTACTGAGGTAGATTCTAAAATCATAGTGTTGATAGGTATCCTAGTTATTCATTGAAGAATAGATAAAATTTATTTTTGGATCTATTTATAATCATTCATTCATATCATTTATTTTTAGTAGAAATATTGAAACATGACATTAAAAAATGGTGTTTTAGCTATCTATAATAACAAAAGAACGTGAATTAATTTATTATAATGTATATAAATCCACCCAAATCATTTTTGTTCAATGGGACCCTAATAAAATATAATTATATATACTTTAAAATAATGATTCAATATTGGGAATTTTTAGACTTTCCATACACAAAAACAATATTAACATTCAAGATGGTGATACCACTTTTCACTACCAAAGTCATACTCTTATTATATACAAGTGTAAGGAGGAATATGAGTCTCTTTTAGAATATTTATATCAATTGTGGTTATTTTTTCCTTATGATAATAAATAATTATATCAAATTATTTAATACCATGTATAAAATCTTTCTATGATACAAGACTGTTGTGTGGGACTATAGAGATAATTTCAATGAAGAGTATCCTGACCTTCCACCAAACCAATGAGGGAACACACAATTGAACTTAAACATTGTTTTCAGACCACATCCATGACTCCCTATAGAATGGCCACCATTGAGTTAGAAAAATTGAAGAAGCATTTATAAGAGAATCTAGAAAAGGGTTGTATTCATCCATGTCCTTTATTGTGGTTGTGAATCAGACCTCATATAAAATAATGGATAAGTCAATATACATATTTATTGATAATTATGAACTAAAAAATCATTATAAAGTATGTTTGTCCCTTACCATCAACTGATGAATTATTCGGGAAATGTTATAGGAACTAGTACTTCTCTAGGGCGGGACATCCGTCGATATATCACAAACTAATGGTGAATAAGGAAGATATTCTCAATACTATCATACAAATGAATTATGGACAATATGTGATCATAGTTAAGCCCTCCATAATCAAAAAACCTCTAGAAAATATCATGGGATTAATGAATAGACAGTTCATAAAATACCATGATTTTTTTGTAGATAAAATTTTAATATACTCAAAAATAAAAAGATATTAAGGGATGCATTTGATTATTTTTATAAAGAATATGTGAATCCGGAATTTATTTTCAATGTATATTAAATGTGATTTCTAGATAAAAAATTTATCATTCCTAGATAGTTTTATCAATAGAAACGATATATATATAGACCAATATAAGATAAAAAAATTTTTAAGTGGAAAAGTCCATCATATAAAAATATGTTCCATAGTTTAATCATAGAATCTTGCCATAATAGATGACTTTTAATGAAATTATCATGATTTTAAAATAATATTTTACTACTGACTTGAATGGGAGGAATATTATTAATGATAAATGATGGAGAATAGTTATTCAGGTAATATAGAAAGAGGAAAAATAAATATATAACACTTATACACCCCAAAATGCAGTAAATCTTCATAATATAAAACAATTATTAAAAGAGAAGTCTGGGTTGTGATCTTTTTCCGAACGATAATGTGATATCATACTCCATATTGTTGTTAACATTTCATGAATATAAATATATGATGCATGATAGGTTGTTGATTAAAACATTCAACATAATTAATATTTGAGGAGAATTATTTCAATATGGATATGTTTCAAAAATATATGGAAAATAAGATACTCAAATATATATTCGTGTAGAAGGAGATTAATACGATCCATTGAAGATGCTTAAATTTTAGCATGGTCTCTGAATGATTAATCCACTACCATCATAAGAAATAAAATAATTTGATAGATTGTCTATATAGAAAGGTTATTAAAACCGTATCAACGATAGGAATTGACAGGGATATGATTAACATAGAAATAAAATGTATGAATATGAGAATCTTAAAGGAAGTGATAACAACATTACACTATCAATTGATTTCTTAGATATCTTTTATTGAATCAATAAAGGATTATCACAAAGATGATATGAAAATTCAAATAAAAGTGTAATCTATAATAAATGTTAAATAATCATGGTTTGAAATTGTTGATGGAGTTATAATAATTTTATCAGGAAAATTCATTCAATAAAATCCAGATATAAAGAAGGAATTGCTGAATAACGCACATAGGTTGACTATCTCCAAAGAAACATTGGTCAACAAGTATTATATATATATTCAATAACACTATTGGTGTGAAAATATGAATTAGTGGATCATAGAATCTCTATCAATGATCCGGGTATTCCAAATAAAATCAAAGAAAATAATGCTATATGGGTTGTTGATGTTCATAATGAAATGAATTTTCAAATGATTAAATTTTCAAGGACTTATCACTTAATAAATATGAAATGACATACATTAGAGAAGTATTGAGGAATTATGAAACCCCACAATCAATTGTATCTGATCAAGAAAATAGATTTTCAATGATGTTATATTAGAGTATCAAAAAATATTTCATTACTATGTTAAACATAAGTAAGAAAATCACCTCCAAACTGTTGTCCAATCTATGAATTATATCTGAAAAGATGAATACATGTTGAGATCTTTCAGAATAGGCTCAAATGGATAATGAGATCATCATTTTCATCTCTCTATGTTCATATATAACTATATCATCAATTCATGAAATCTAAGGCCTCTATATGTATCCATTTATATGAAAAATATTGGACACTTATGTAATATGATGATATTGGATAACAAAAAAATCTAGGACCTGAAAAGGTCGATGAAATGGTAAAGAATTTAAAAAATATTCAATAGAATATCAGGGATATTCAAGGTCAATAGAAAGTACATACTAACAATCCTCAGATATAACATGTTTTTGAGGATTAGAGACAATGTGTTACTCCAAATATCTTTATAGAAGAGGGATATGATTTTTCGAAGAATGTTCATTCATATCTCAGGTACATTGACCCTTTGATATTTATGACCCCATCAAAGACGTAGCATATTGACGTGCACTCCCAGAAACAGTATCTCGCAGACATTACATATTCCACTTATACCTATTAATGAATTATATACCATATTAAACATATTTAATTATTTTATAGGATGTATACTGGGAAAATTATATCTCTGTTGAGGAGAATCTTATTATGGTCATAGACCACAGTTAAAATCTTTTACATTGAATGAGAACCCACCTAGTCATTATAATAAAAAAACCATATGTATATGGATGAGACATGGGACCTTAAGGAAGTGATGAAATAGAAATACCCCCATCTATTTTAATCATAGTGGGAAAAATTAATTTTTGATTTTGAAATTTTCTAATTGGAAAGAATGTAATCACCAAAATTTTTATCAATGTAACGTTGCTTTTGATTATATAATTGTGTCTTATATATTAATATTGAATTATATAAATCAAATTATTCAAATTATATACCAAAAAAATGTTTTTAATAATTTTATCAATACCATTAGACAAAAAATGACCATAATATTTTTGAAAGTTATAATTGGATAAAAATATAAAAAAGGACAACTAAAATATGAAAACATGGATATGATTGATCTAAAATAATTACAAAAATTCTAATATATATATATATTATTCAATATATTAATTATACAATTATCATAATTGAAAATTAAAATATAAATAAACATTATAGATAAAAGATTTGTATAATTGATGAAAAAATATGAGGTATTTATATGAATTACTGAACCCATATGACAGTTACAAATCCAATCATTTTAATACTAATATGATGGTTCAAATCTGTCATTTAGATTAGTAATATGTTTTTCAGTAATAGAAACATGAATTTTTTAATTGTTACCTCACATATGGTTCTATAAAATAATTTTTATGTATCTAAAATAATAAAAACATGATGTTTTTATATAAAGACATAAGAAATTAAATATTTCAATACTGTGAAAATATATGTTTCAATTTATGAAAGCCATATATTTTTTATTTTATTTATAATAAAAAATATATAAATTTTAGAAAATTATATTCATAAGATGTTTTGAATAATTAATTTCATGATTTAAAATAATGATAATGTAATTTTATGAGAGACCAATAATTTTTCTTGGGGTCTGAAATTCATTCAAAATAACAAAGTTTGAAATTTTTTAAATAATCCTGGATTGTAAATAAAAATTACAATTTTCATATTTATAAAATTAAATTAAAAATATAGATTTATTTATTATAATATTCATGTTTAAAAAATTGTTATAGTCAATTTTGTGTTTCTTAATAAAGCTATTTTTTGTGAACCGTGAAATATGATGAAATATTGTATTTAATATTATAAGTTAAATACCTAATTGATTGCATTATAGATGATGTAGTGAAAATTTTTTCTCAAATAAAAGGAATAATTTACTATATATAGTAACAAGAATCAAAATTATTTTATGTATTAATCAAAAAAACTAGTGGATATAATATTAAAATAACACCCATATCCTCCACGTATAAATCCCACCCTCACCTCCCCTTCTCATAACGTATTAAAAGCCATGTATAATTATAATTTATTTGAAAATAATATTAATATACTTTTCCACATGTCCTAGATATTTTTTAATCACCCAGAGAACAATTCCAAGTGCACTAAGTAGTTTATCAAGAAGACAACATTCAAGAGGCAATAATCCTAGACTATATCTTTTATATATTTTTCACCTTCATCATTATTAGCACCTAACTATTCCAACATTACATAATAACACCAGTACCATATATATATATATATATATATTATAGTGTTAATGTAATATCTATCGTACATCATCTTCTCTAATCCATATATTTAAAAAAGATACCTTTTCCAAATTATATCATTTAATCTTTTTTGGGGATAATGAGTTTATTTCTATTAAAAATTACATGGTTAGATTAATTATAAAATATAATGATTTAAAAATATGTAAATATTAATTTTAGTGATTATTTATATTTATTGAATGAATATATTTATATAATATTTAATAAAAAAAATACCAGTTTTCAATGGTAGATAAAAATAAAAAAAGAAACTAAAAGTATAATTTAAATTTTTACTAAATTAATGTTATATATATCAAACCATAATAGGGTATTTAGGGACATTTTAATTTATAATAATAATTTAATACCACTTCATTTCCATTATGTATTTTTTCTGATTAGAATAAATGATCATAATTATCTTGATGTTTTCTGACCCTAGAACTATGTATCAAATTCCCATAGAAAAGTGAAATTAAACCTTATATATCATTTAATGTGTTATAAATGAACATAATATAATTATAGTAATTAAAATATAGTTGTAAAACATATTTATTTATTTAATTAATTAAATATATTTTAATATTATAGATTTTATGTGAATGTGAAAAATGATTCTGTAACCTATTGTAGTATATCTTTCATAACCAACCTATTTTATTTAGGTTATGATTTATATCTATTTACCTCACATTTCCTCCCTATTTTTAATATTTAATCCTTAAATATTCATTATATGTTTCACACAAATATATATATATATATATTAATTCCTATTTATTTAATTGGTATATACATGTCTTAATGGTTTCCTTCTCAATTGCATTTGTTAAGAATACCCAATTAAGGGGAACTACTTGTTCGCTTAACTAATTTCATCTACCAATAAATTAAATGATGGGAAATATCATTATATTCTATAATATTACATACTATTATGAAAAAAACATTTTATTTAATTTTATATTCAATGGGAATTTATATTTTTGTTACCTTTTTAAATTCTTCTTCCAATATTCAATAAAACCCCAAATAGGAGTTATATTACCAAGGTTGCCTATCCTTTATTTTTTACATGTTAAATTATCATGGACATCTATTTTCAAGAACCATTTTTATTTATCATTGATCAATATTTAATAAATATTTAATACTTTATTTTTCTGAATCGATTATTTTATTTTATTTGTTTGTTATATAAGATATGATTATGGAAATAAATTACTTCTGTGGATATTATTTAAGTATCTTCCTTATTTTTCATACATATGTGGAACATTTAAATAATTTCATATATTAATGGATGTACAATAATAGAACTCAAATTAATTGGGAAATTATTCTATCTTATTGAAGGATATGAATGAGTTTACTGTGTAATCAAAATAAAAATTTAGACATTATCATCATTGTGATGTTGTATTTCAAGATATCCTTAACATATTATTACATCATGTTTTATATTATTCTGAGATTCCTATGTTTATTTGATCTTTTTATCCATTTTATTTATGTTATCATTCAATTTTATAACTCCTATCCCTTATCTATTGTGGTATCTTGTTAGGGTTTTTGACTTATATGAATTTTATTATTATCATCTTTATTTCATTTCGGTGTTTGTTTCCCCACCATTTTTAAATTTTTGCCATGATAAAATATGATGTTCTAGGACCTCAAAGGGTTTCATGATATCACTATGGGAATTAAATTAATTATGTGTTTTATTTGTTTTTTATGTTTTTGTTTTATGTACCTTGTATCTAAAAGTCTTTAGTATTATTGTCCCTTTATCAATATTTATTGGATAATTATTTTACATTCATTTAAAAGATTCTATAAATAGTTTTGTACACTACATTATTCCATTCCAACAATAATGGAATCATTTAGGAAAATTAATTTCTTAACCGTCACTAAAATATATTCCAAAATATCATTGGGATAATATAATGATTATTTAACTATTTGATATTCTATATAGGTGGGATTAAATTATACCTTTACATTTTTTTTGAAGAATCCAATGGGTATAATATTAAAACCACCTCCCATATCAGAAATATAATTCGCAAACTCAAATGGTATGTTGGTACAAGAGATGTCTAAATGGCAGAGTCCTAGAAAATATGTTGAAAGTAAATATTAAAATAATACTGATCATTATTTATTCAATTAATTGATAATGATGCATTCTATATTTATTTACGTATGAGTGTATTTCATTATTAAATGTGATATTTTTTGGAATTGGGGCAATGACTTGTAAAATGGAATGGTTTTACAGATCATCTTGAATTATTCCCAAAATATTCTAAACAATTCATCCATATTCTTTTGTTTTATATGTTATAGAAAATAAATTGTGCTAAATAATGATCAAATGTTCCTTCTATTTTTATTTCAATATATTCTTTCCCATTAATGTGAATTTTTCCAATGGTACTATCTCATTCTCAACTAACTCTTATAGTTTTTTCATATGGCCATTGTTTTCTTCAGATTCAATTTCATTTTTCTTACTCAATGATATAGGATTGGTCTCTTTTATTCTCCATAGTTTCACCCCTATGATTTCCTCACATGGTTTCATTTCATTACTACACTATAGTGAACCAAATTGTCTTATTAATATTTGGTTACGTTTTGGAAATTTTTTCCTCAAATATCTAGAGAGTTACCTCAATGTTTTGATACTGAATATGATCAATATTGAATATAGGTGGACATTATCTACATTATGTTAAAAATTAATTTTTTAGTGGTTGTTGAGTCACATGTTGTTATTGATGAAGAGGATGTGATTGATGAGGGTTTTGATACCCTTGATGTTGGTATTTTCCTTGGTGCTACTAATTGTAACGATTTTTACATAGGTAATTATATATGTCTATAGGTTAGACTTACCATTGGTGTCTTTGGGTAATATGATACATATATTTATTTTCTTATTAGAAAATACTATAATTTATGTTATTTATTCATTATTAATTTTTAAAATGTGGAATTATATTAATCCCATGCATTCGTGAGACATAAATTGCCCCACTATGGGAGGTACCGATACATAAATTTCTAAAATCTCCCAAGGATTATTTATCTGTAAATTAAAATAAATTGGGGTTTTATTGGAATATACCTTCACATTATTGAAGTGTTAAACCATATCTAATTTATGTTGAATCACATCAATTAGGCATTCTATCATTGTGTTTCCATTAACATTATGCACGAACTTGTTTTCTTTGATTGTCATTGAGTTCCATAGAAATATATTTCTGACATATATTCTAACAAATAAAATGCCCCTTTTCGTACCTTCTTAATAACCATACATACTATATATTCCTCCACCTCATAACTTTTACCCATGGTTAGACCAATGTTGATAGTTTGAAAATTCATATATAATGGTATCCCCGGATGTTTAAAATGTCTCGAAATATCTATGAAGTGGTCTGATCCTTCATAAAGTGATTAATTTATAAATAGTTGAAGGTGGTGAATTTTATATTTCAGCACTACAATTTTGGATGCGGAATAATTCTTTTCTTGGTAAGCATGCAAAAAATCCATCCACATGAGAATAGAATGTTTCACCATCTCTTATACCTATAATATTTCATTTTGTATCAGTTAAAATTGATTGATTTAATTTTTTTATAATATCTTCAGTCATTACATTCTAATATAATGATGCAAAAGCATTAAAAATATATAATTGTGGGATTTGGGGTCTACCATCATTAAATTCCAAAATTTTTCCCTTTAAAAATTAATATGAATCACATATCATTTGTGTTTAAAATTTCTGGATTGAATATTTGGCCTGATATATTAGGATTGATAAAAGTGAGCTACCAATGAAAATTGTTTAGGGTGGAAAATTTTCTTTAGGAACAATTTTAGTGGGTTACTGATGATCTTCAAGAAAGGATCCCAGTAAAAATTTAAATATGGTTTCTTCCTAGAGAATTTATTCGTGAAAAAAGGATGATTCTCTCCTAGTTTGGATATTTATCTATAATAATGGAAAATGGCCATGTTTTACCTTTCAAAAAAATTTATGGAGGAGTTTACATATTCTATCCCTTATGTTTTCACCATTTTCTAGTCAATATTCATTTGATATAATGATAAAATATAATTCTATATTGTAATTTATCCATCCAGTAACAAGTGAGGTGGATGATTTCACACACATAATCCTAGATAAATAAAAAACAAAAATCTAAGAGAAAATGGAAATACTAGAAATAATGAAAAATAGAAAGAATTTAAGTGCATAATTATTCCAAAGTTTTAATTTGGGTTTTCATTCTAAGTCACAAAACATGATCGAAAATAATACAATTTAATTTCATTTATAATGAATCTAGAATACTCTATATTTATACTCTACTACAAAATCATAGGTGGTGAAAATTAATAAACAACTAAACTACACAATTAGTTTAAAAGAATTATGGGGCCAATCCTTTAGGAACATCATTTATTTTCTCACATAAAAACGTAATTAAATATCTCCAAAATTTATTTTTTGACTTAAAACATTTAAAAGATTTAAATTTTTCATATTATTATGAAGTAAATAATTTATTTTAAGAAAAAATTTAAATAGCAGTGATTGTATTCAAGGGATTGGATAATAAATTTGAAATGTGGTTATTGGATTCCATATTGGGTTTGGAGATTATGTTTTCCATGGGTATTAATGTATTTATTATGTGTTCAACTAAACGGATTTAAATATGTCATAACCTAATCATATTGATAGATTATTATTTTATTATTTCAAAATATCTTCCTAATCATACAAACAATTTTTCAAAATATTATAACCAATCTTAAGGTGACGATGAATTCATTCAGTGATAATGAAATAATTCCTCCAAATTCCCAAAATATTTTTAAAATATATTATATATTTTTGACATGATGTTTTTTGTAAATTTATGATCATTGTAATGTAGACATTTAAAATAACACATACAACATATATAAAAAACATCAACTATTGCTTAGTGCCCCCACTAAGTCGTCATTGTCACCTAGAAACACATCGCAATGGGGTATTTAAATGAATATAAATTAGGCAAAATAATGTAAAACATAAAAATATTTTTATTAAAGGAATGTGCTATAAGAGAATAAAAAATGATAAATGTAATAACTCCTCCCTCAAATGGATTTACAGCATTTTCGAGACTATGTTCTATCTCCTTGATGAGTCTCCAATTAAAAATTGTTAGTTAGACTCTTAGTTATCTGAAAAACTTTTATATGGGTAATTAAGAAATAAAATACTAGTTAAATGTTTGGTTGGTATGGTAAATGAGAGGTTCTTGGGTAAGTTATACATTGTTTATGGTTAGTGAACATAATTTTCTACACTCTATTTGAACCATGTAGATCAATCTATCTCAATCTATTGGAGGATGATAGTTCACTTGACATCAATCAAGGTTAGGTAAAAAGAATGATAACCACGATTTAGGAACTAGCACATTATTGTATAAACCACATAATTACTGTGGATTATGTTTATAATTCAATAATTTACATGGAAATTGTGCACAGAATAAAAGGTGTCTAAATGCCTCAATTTTCTCTATGAAATTCCAATTTCATAACAAAATAATCAAAATCATCATTATGAGTTTATTATTTACTATTTAAAACACATTATACCCATAAAAATTATATTATAATGTACTAACCATTATAAGGGTATAATAAATTGTATAATTGGAAAATGTATATAAGTACATTTGTATAATGGTCGTATATGACCTTTTATGGCAGCATCTCAATTATTCAGTGATTTAAATGGACATGTAATTATTAGTGAAAGATGTATCTATGTGAACTTTCCTAACATATGAATATTAAATATCAAAATATAAAGGATTTAAGGAACCTAAAAAAGGGAATACATGAGTTCTTTCAATTGGTGATGATAATACAAAAAACATATCATAGATATGATGATATAGTGGTACATCGAAATTCCCTAATATATGGAATAGGGAGTGTGATTTATTTCATGAGGCTACATGCAATTTTAGAGACTAGATTCTTGTCTCACATGCATGCTTATACAATTTTTATAACAAGGTGCACGTACAGGAAAGCTCAAAGTACAATACCAAAAGAAAACAACAGTACAATAACTACAACAAATCCAACTGTCCGACTAGTAGGGTCCTGCACGACCCTGGTAGTCCTCCTGGAAACTTGAATATAAACATAGGGTGAGCATAAAAGTATAATCAGTAGGGAAACCTAAAGCTCTCGTGCACAAGTGGGGAGACATCCTAATGTCTCATGAGAACAACAAAAGAAACATAGCAGGGAAAAATATTCACCCAACCTCACTAGCCACACTCACTAAAACACAATCACAATAGGTAGTATTAGTATAAGATAAAGAGTATTGAGTCTCCCAAACCATTTCCCATTAGTTAGCTGCTCTTCCTAATGGTGATCATCCTGATGTTGCCACACTCTCCCCTCCCGCACACACCTGGGCCTCACAAACCACACATCCCGCCCGCACACACCTGGGCCTCACAACCACGTATCCCACCCGCACACACCTGGGCCACACAACCACGTATCCCTCCCACACAAAAATGGGCCTCACAACCATGTATCCCGCCCGCACACACCTGTGCCTCACAACCACATATCCCGCCCGCACACACATGAGACTCATCCTGAAGATTCTTGGGAAATAGTAAAACCTGCCCGAAGAGTCTTGGGCTAGAACCACCGCAATCAAAACCTACCCGAAGGGTCATAGGTGTAAGGTAGCCTCAAGCCATCACATCCTAGGGACAAAGCAGCGGGAAGGAGCTATTAACTATGGGAAAACATCCTCTCCCATGAAATGGGAGTGTTCGGTACTAAGTGATGAACATGGGTGGGGTGCGTTATACACAAAGATACATATATATATATACCAAACACTCAGCCCAACCTATGACTTCTTAATAGAGAAACTGATCACGTTCCTCGGCACTTCTACCATGAAGCATGCATACAACAAACAACCCCAACCCCATTTAGGCTTTCACGTTTCATCAGAATTAGTTTATTTAGTTCCTTAACTAATGGGAAACTATCCCCAACCAACCACATCGATCATTCGTAAATCATATCCCAACCATACAAAAATCCAGTTAGGGAAACACATGAAGCACAAAAAAGTCCCTTCTTATTAACCAACCAATCCCACTGATTATTAAACCCATTTCATTACCAAGCCCCACCATTCATTAACTCATCCACATTTTACTTATTACTCACAACCCACGGTCCGTTCACATTCAAGCCCATCCCTGCAGCCCCACTTCCAACCACCATAACCACAACCGCACCATACATCATCATCCCTTGATATAACTTATTACATCCCCGCTGCTCATCCGATCCACCAAAACCCACAAAACAAGATTTGTGCCACATCATCGGCCCTTTAACATCATTTACCGCTGCCCTGCTTCCTGTTCTATTCATAATAACCCAGGATTCACCCCTTCCTTTCACACACCAGTAACCAAGCCAAAACCCAAGTGTTCATTATTCCATTTTGTTTAACCGGGGTGATTACACACGGGTTTCATATTTTAATTAACCAACTTTATGCCATTAACCAAATTCCACATTCCACAAGATTCCATTCACAAAAAAAGTCTTGAAGATAGTGGAACATTTAGTTGCGCATGAAAAGGCCCCCAACGACTGTGACTTTCTGTAGGCTTAATCATATTCAATTCACAACATAATATCACAGGATATAAACAAAGTAAAAGTAATCACAAAATTCACATCATGTTATATAAGCCAGTTATTAATATTATTAAACCAGTTCAAATGTGTTTCACGTAAACAAGAGGTCACACACCCCGTATGATGCACAAATTAGAGAGGCGAAGGTAAGATCCCTACCTCAACATGTTCTGATCACAACGCTCCCCCGGATAAACTTCAGAAGAAATCCATCGGCGTCCGTCACTTCCATCGAGTCCCAGAAAAACATCCTCAGGTGGAAGTTGGAAAGGAAAGGCCGATGTAAGGACAACGGATCCAAGTTCAGAAGTTTCGCCTCATCGTTACGATCAGGTGTCCACTGACGGATCGTAAATCGGAGCTCGGATGAAGAAGTTATGGAAGAATGACCCTTCGAGTCTCTTGGGAGAACTCTCCTCAGAGGAAAGGGGAGGAGAGGGGTGAGTTGAAAAGGAGGAGGGCACCCCCTCCTTTTATATGCGATAAAAGAAAAATTACATGGCATGTACTTTATGGTACACGGCTTGTACTCGTTTATTTCACATGGTCACCACACGGCTTCCAACACGGCTCCGCGGCCATGGACTTGTCATCACCCAGTTTGAGGGTAACACATAGGTGGGGACGGACTACACGGCGTGTAGTTTAGACACACGCCGTGTTCCCACTTATTTCACACGGAAGAGACACGACTCCGACACAACACACGACCGTTGACTGGTAACGCGTATGCGGGGAGGGACTACAAGGGGTGTAGTTTAGGGTACATGGCGTGTAACCATTTATTTCACACGGTAAAGTCACGGTCTTCTACCCGGGGTATACCTGACAAGGAGGTATATGGCGTGTACTCAAACTACACGGCGTGTAGTTTCAAAATTCTGGAAAGTGTGGGAAAATTCCATTTTACCCTCTAGAACACTTCATGACCTTCATTTTGACAATGAATGGGCCGGAGAGGTCCAAGCCATTACACACATGCCTCCTACAAAGTAGGATTACCCTATTTTACATGACTAATATTTAGAACCTTATATAATAAGTATTTTATGTAATAATATATTTTAGGATGTGACCAATTTTATTACTGTTGTTGGAATGATTATATATATTTTTTCGACTTAATTCATTGGTTATCCTAATATTTGGAGAACTATGTGATGTTTTCCCATGAATGTGATGAAATTTCATATATATTTTTATTTTTGTGATGGGAAAAATCTATTTTTTAGATTTTCAATGTTTCCATGAGTTTTCATTCACCCTCCCAGTAGGAAAGGGAACAATGTTTCCATTAGTGTCTAAGAGGAGGAACTATAACAAACTTATCGGGTATAAGGGTAAAAACAGGAACTAAAATAAGTTAGATCATATTAGATGGAGTTTATGCCTTATAATATTTCACCCCATGGGTTCATGATATGATCTATGATGTGGATTTTTAATTCCAAATATAATATTACATGTTCTATTCTATGACAATAATTTTTTTAAATTCACTAGGTTTCTGGAAGAGAATATGGGAAGTATGCAACTCACGCGGATGGTGGGTAATATATATCAATTATACTCACTCTTGTTAGAGAAATATATTTATATAAAAAGTTAGGTAATAAGATAGGTATTTACATATATAGATAATTTTTTAAAACCTCTTAAAATTAGGATACATTTTATTAGATAGGACAATGACAATCATCTTTATTGGTGTCATGTTTATTTGGTAGAGTAATAATAGTTAGATATCTTCCCATTTGTTGGTATACTTACCTATTATATAGCTTATCAAGCTGGATTAAGGAACATATAGGTTCTTTACAATTCATGTGAGATACTTTAACTATTAGTTTATCTAGGTTTCAATCAAAGGGACACCACATGATATAAAATTCAAATTTTAATACTCTAGATCTCTCATAACATTATATTTTGAGAAAGTATTATTTTAAATGATTTTTGGAGGATGAGTCTAATCCACCAATATATGATTTGATGTTCTATCATATAATTTTTTTCAGTGGTCCACCATGGATTTAATCTGTTTTGTAATAGAATCAATGAAATAAAGGAATTTAGAGGGCCCTTTCACATAAGAAAACACTTATGTGGGAGTAGTGGGAAAAGCCTGATATAGGTAGGTTATCATTGTATTTTATGGATAATTATCATGAAATAGTGTGGGATAAATTAATTTGAATGGGTATGGTTTTCCCCATATAATTCAACCCATTATAGTGGTGAAATACCATGGTAATATAAATTAGTTTTATAAACATTGATTCATATAAGTTATTGGACTCCACACTTTATATTCAAGAAATTATTTATTATTTAACATGTTTCAAAAGAGAATATTTTCTATACTAAACTTATGAGTTTCAATCAATGAGTATATTATCCATGAGTATTACTACGTTGACTGACTCAATCATCTCCAACTAAATCTCAAATTTTGTAAATTCCTTCCTCAAATGAGGGTTTCCACTTATTTTGGTATTTGGTGGATTTCTGATATACCCACACCCTTCCCTTAGTCCATATCTAAAAATCAATAAGTGTGTCATAATTAAAAGATGAGGAGAGATCCAAAATCATCAAAATTACCTCTATTTATTTGTTTCCATCTTTCTTAACATGTTACAGTGTGCATATTATTATAAACAAATGTTTCCTCACTGAGTTATTTTCTATTATATTCACGATACACATTGTCTATGATGGTTTTAGTGAAATGAATCACCATTGTAAATCAAGGATCATGGATTATACCCTCATCCAAATATGTGAAGTTATCAGATTCATTACCCCCTAAATAGATTTTAAGGGACATTTTATAATCCTACCTAATATCTACATTCTTAATAGACTATTTTGGCATCTTTTTTTACGAGGTGTCTTTCCCTATCATAATTTTTTTATTGAATGTAGATTATAGAACATAATACTAATTGAATCTCCCAAATATTTCACCAAAAACTTTTATGATGAATTATAGTAATTATGGGGTTTCACTATGAAAATATGTGGATCCAGTTCTTTAGTAGCCATATGTCGTAGAAACTAATACTACCTAGAATGGATGATAGGTAAAACAATAAACATCCTTGTGATATTGGGTTAACATTTCTCTATTACCATCCAATTTAGGTCCTATTTTCATATAATAATTCTAGGGGTTATGATGGTGATAACATAACCCGTAATATTACGGTTTGGGAATTCTTCCCAAAAAATTCACTAATTCTAACTCCAAATAATAATTATACATTTTAAACGTTTTGTAGAATAATCCTGATGTGGTGAATTTTCTAGGTGATTTTTTCTCATCATTGGGCTTTTCTCCATAATCTTAGTTCTTATTTTTTTCAATAGAATGCCTATTTTAAATTCATGTAATCCTAATTTAGTATTATAATGATAGATTACTCCCATCTGGTTACCCTTTTGGGATTTCGTAATGGTAGTACATCATTTGATAAACCGACTATAATACACAATCCACAACCGAAAGACCTTTTAAATGTTTGGATGATATTATATATATTCTCCCAACTATTTGTTATGCTTATAAGTTTGGGTATCAATCATTCTATAGTACATTTTTTGAAACCATTATGCTTTTCATTTTAGATAGACTCACACTAATTCCCAAATTTCAAATTATGATCCCTTGAGAGGGAATCAATGCCATCTTTGTTTCTATAGTGACACATGGATTTTCAATCGAGTCATTTCACAATTTATTTAGAGTCATAAAATATTACTAGAAGTAAGGTATGAAATTATGCATAGATGATTACATTATAATTTTTTTGTAATTTAATTGATTATGAATTACGGTGTTTATCCTATGGTTGAGATAGTTTGTAATTTTAGGTTCAATATTGCATCCTTTAAATATACTTGGAATGGAATCATTTATTACGATGTTCATATTATTTATCATGAAATATTATTTTTGTTATAAAAAAGATACATATATCATAATGGATAAAATAATTGTGTTTGTAATTTTAGATTTACCCGAGATATGTGTAAATATTGTTCAATGTATGATCCCATGGTTTGGGGCATCATATGTGAAAGTAATTAACTAAAATAATTATTTTTTATGTTTTGGAGAATTTTAAGCTATCATCACTAAATAAATCATTAACACCTATGACATGGGTGATATTCACTAAACCTAGTATGAGAGGGGGATGAAGCGGAGAAGGTAGTGCAAGGAACCAACAATATGTGAGATTATGGAATAGAAATCTTAAAAATAACAAATAAATGTCATTCTTGATGAAACATTCAATAATAATTGATCTAGATCCATGTTCAAGATTCATTATATATTATGGTATATTTTAAACTAAATTTACACTATAAAACATGTTGAATTTTAGTTTCATTATTTCATCAAGGAGATTAAATATTTTCTTTCACGGGATTGTGTTCCCCTTCACTAGGAATATATTAGAATAATTAGATTTTTAAAATAAATTTCTTCCAAAAATAGAATTATTGACACCAATAGTCTTTTTAGATGATATTTTAGGGGATGAATGTGTAATCCTAACATCGTTATTAAATTTAAAATATTTTTTATGGTTAATGATTTACTATAATGTTGGATTATTATTATACCTTTTCCCTGATCTCTCCTAATTTTTTCTCCCTTCTCCTCTCTTAAATTCACTTATGGTTAGAATGGACCCTAAAAACTATATTCATCTGAAGGATATAGCTTGAGAGCTGATTGGAAAAAATAATGGATGGAATGCGGGATATCTATTTGTTTTGGTACAGGATACAGGTAGTGAAGCAGGGTCAAGATGGGGGGGGGGGTGGTCTAACATCAAGAAGATAAAGATGGAATCCGTTCTAGGAGGTGTGGTGTAACGTCCCGGACTTGGGTGCCACGCAACGGGTGCCCCGAGACTGGTTCGCCACAAGACCTCAAGAGCACTTCCCCAAATGGCAGAGGCTGCTGACTAGCAGTGAGGGCCTAGGCCTGATGGTGGGGAAACTATGCCCTCATTTTCCAAAGTGTAGCACAACGGAATATAGAATAAACATACAACAACAGTGGAAGCAGTAAACATACACAACTGAAAAAATACAGAAGTGGATATAACCAACAGTATATAAGTTATGATGCTACATTTTTCATGTTCTAAGAAAACAGCCAGAACATGTTATACAACAATACAGTACAACTAAATACAGAGTACAACAAAACAAGAAAAAAAGCTGGAAGTGGCATCTCGAGCCTAGGCTCGGTCCCATGCCCTCCTACTCCACAGCAACAGTCATGTACCTATAGAGGGACTCTTGCCCCTATCTACACCTAGAACAACGTAATCTGTTTGGGTAGAAAAGCGTGACCCAAACAGGGTGTCGTAAATATATCTCAGTAGACACCCACCAAAGTCTCGTGCCCAACTGCGTGTAAGCATGAAACAACAGTGTGAAATAGTAAAATAAAATAAATTAAGCAGTAATAAAAGTAACTAACTTAACAATTATATTGCCATTTTATTATTAATTTAATCCGTTGAGTTTAGTATCGTTCTGTGCTCAACACCACAATGCCCTCAGGCCAACTATTATATCGCCCTCAGGCTAACATAGTGAACCATGCCCTCAGGCTATATAGAATCTCACCCTCAGGCTATATAGAATCTCCCCTCAGGCCATACAAAATCTCTCCCTCGGGCATTATAACATTATTCTCACCCTCAGGCATACGAATGGTTGTACTCAGGCGGAATAAAGATATCCCTCGGGCTAAAACAGTCACTCCCTCAGGCTAATAAGTCATGTCGTCATGCTAATATAGTCACACCCTCAGGCTAATATAGTCACACCCTCAGTCTAATATAGGTAACTGGGCCATGCCCAATAGGTAAACAAGCAGTAACAAGCAATTCCTTTGACTGCAATTCTACCATTACTACTTTAAAGGCATACCCTCGAGTATCCTGTCCAAATAGCTAAATTGTGAAACACATCCCGGGGGTTGTCTCGGATCCAAGAAACGATCCCAACCAGCATTTTATTATCACAATTTAATCACCTATGCAATTCTAGACATTAAATATAGCAATGTCCCCAGCCACACGACACCCCAACATGGGGGCGTGGCAAAAAAATGCACAAAACAGACAGCAATTGGAAAACTAAACACCAAGCCACCTACCTTATACGCCAACGATAGTTATACATGAACACTGACACCAGAAACGCCCAAGAACGGCGTAGAACCGACGAAGAAAAAAACCCAAACAAACGTAAATGACTTACGTTAGGAGAAGAATTGGTATGAACAGTACCAGGAGAGGAGAGGGCTCACCCGTGCGGTTCCAACAAGATCGTCTGAAGCCGAAACAGATTCTAGACGAACGCCCGATGGATCATCAAAGATCAGGCCTCCTCCTTTGGGTCCAAAATGGATTAGGTGCCTCCTCTGCCAAATGTGGAGGCTACTACCTGTTTTAAGCTGAAACAAAAGTACACAACGTGTACTTATGAGTACACGACGTGTACTTATTTCATTTAACATCTCATTTGGCGGCACCACCACACTATTCACCCGTCGACCTGAGTACACGGCATGTACTCCTGAGTACAGGGCGTGCACTATCGCCTAGCTGTCGGCTGCTCCACTGCCTTACTGTTTAAGCCTACCAAATGACTACACAACATGTAAGGTACCACTACACGGCGTGTAGTCGGTTACTACACCCTTCGTCGCCGGCATGGCTACAGGCCCTATGTACTCATCCCAACACGGCCTAAAGTACACGGCGTGGGGAAAATTACACGGCGTGTAGTTCCAAAATTTAGGATTTTCCCCCATTTTCAACATTTTCTCAAAAACACTTAAGGAAAATGAAAATGAAGAAGCTCGTACCTCAAAACTAAGAACTGGGTTCTTATAAACTTCTCCCTTATAGCAATTCGTCCCTGAATATCCCTTACAAGGGTAGTGAAGAATAAGCTCAAAACAACTATGGCCACTGAGCACGTACGTCGGCCTCCCGCTCCCAGGTCTCATCCTGCACTTGGCCATGCTACCATAGCACCCGTATGAGAGGAACTGACCGGCCTCGGAAAACCTTCGTGCTCATGTCAATGATACAAATCAGATTCTCCTAAAAGGACGCATCATGCTGAAGCTCAAACTCCTCAGACTGAAAGGTGTGAGAAGAGTCTAAATGGTAGCTACACAACTGAGACACATGGAAGACGTCGTTCATGGGTCTGTATAGCTGTGGTAACTATAACCGGAAGGTAACCAGCCTGACTCTCTCCAGAATCTCAAATGTCCCCACATACCTTGGTGAAAGCATACCCTGTCTCCTAATCCGCTTGTGTCCCAGCCTCGATGAAACATGCTAGAAAAAATGATCCCCGGCCACGAACTACAATGGTCTTCTGTGGTGATTAGCATAAGACTTCGGACGAGACTGTGCGGTAGCCATCCACTTCTGAATCAACTGGACCTGCTCAGATGTCTCCTGCACGAGCTGTGGCCCCAGTAAAGCTACGTCACCTATCTCTAACCAGCACAAAGGTGACCGGCATGGCCTACCATATAAAGCCTCGTATGGTGATATCTCAATATTTGTCTAAAAACTATTTATATAGGAAAACTTGACTAAGGGTATATGATTCTCCCATGATCCCCCAATGTCTAGGAAGTATGCGCGCAGCATGTCCTCTAGCACCTGTATCGTCCACTCTGACTGGCCATCTGTATGAGGGTGGTATGTTGTGCTCAGAAGCACCTGTGTACCCAACGCCATCTGAAAACTCTTCCAGAAATGGGATGTAAATCGGGCGTCCCTATCTGAAACGATAGAATGAGGGACCACATGAAGACGTACAATCTCTCGGATAAACAGCCTTCTGAGCTCTTCCACACCGAAGGTATCATTGATCGGCAAGAAGTGAGCTACCTTCATGAGACTATCCACAAAAACCCACACGACGTCATTTCCTCGAGGTGACCTCGGCAATCCCGTCACGAAATCCATCGCGACATCATCCCATTTCCACTCTGGAATGGGTAACTACTGTAACTGCCCAGCTGGCCTCTGGTGCTCTACCTTCACCTGCTGATAGGTGGAACACCTCGTAACAAACCCATATATCTCTCTCTTAATACCCGGCCACTAGTATTGCGGTCTCAAGTCTCGGTACATCATGGTAACCCCGGGATGAACTGCCCAAGATGATTCATGAAACTCTCGCATCAACTCCTCGCGTATATCACATGTAACCCATACTCATCCATGGAAATGCAAAACCTCATCATCACCTATCGTCCAACTCGGAGGAGGGTCCTCAATTACCACCGACTCCCGTAGAACTAGGACTTCTGAATCCGATAGCTGCCTCATCCTAACTCTGTCCAGGAGGGTAGAAGTCACAGCTAATGAGGAATGATAAGTCCACCCGTGACTATCATGCACCTCTAGATGCATCTTAGAGAACAAAGCCATAAGCTTCCACTAGACATTGGCCTCATGCACTACCTGTACTTGAGTCTTCCTGCTTAGTGCATCAGCTACTGCATTACCTTTACCATGCGTTTACGGAAGCTCAAAATCGAAGGATTATAGGTACTCAACCCACCTTCTCTGCCTCAGATTCATGTCACACAGAGTAAAGAAATACCTGAGGCTTTTGTGGTTGGTGAAAACCACAAAATGCTCTTCCAAAAGATAGTGTCTCTAACAGTGCAATGCATGCACAACTGCAGCCAACTAGAGATCATGCATCGGGTAAGTCCTCTCATGTGGTCTGAACTGTCGAGACCTTTACGCAACGACTCGATCTCCCTGCATCAAAACTACCTCCAGCCCAATCCCTGATGCATCACAGTAAACTGTATAGCTCTTCCCCTGCTCTGGGAGTATCAGGATCGGTGCTGATGTCGACCTTCCCTTTAGGTCCTGGAAATCTTTCTCACAAGATTCCAACTAAACAAACTTTACCCCCTTCTTAGTCAGACCTGTCAACTGTGTTGCTAAGCGGGAGAAGTCTTATATAAAGCATATTTAGTAACCAGCCAGCCCTAAGAAACTTCGTATCTCAAACACATTCTTAGACTGCTCCCAGGAAACTACTGCTCTCACCTTCTCTGGGTCTACTGCAACTCCTACCTCTGAGATGATGTGACCCAAGAAGTGAATCTGGTCCATCCAAAAGTGGCACTACGAGAGCCTAGCATATAGCCAATCCTCTCTTAGTGTACTAAATGCGATATCAAGATGGGTGGCATGGTCGTTTCGAGTGTGAGAGTACAGTAAGATGTCTTCCATGAATAATACCACAAATTAATCAAGATACGGAGGAAACACACAATTCATCAATGCCATGAAAACTACTGGTGCGTTAGTGAGTCCGAACGACATAACCAAGTACTCGTACATACCATATCTGCTCCGAAAAGCTGTAAGAAGTATATCTGATGGTCTCACGCGCAGCTGATGATATCCGGATCGCAAGTCAATCTTCGAGAATACTCGTTCTCTACAATGCTGATCAAACAGATTATCTATCCTCGGCAAGGGATATCATTTCTTAACCTTCAAGTAGTTCATCTTCTGATAATCCACACAATGTCTAAGGGTACCATCCACATTTTTCGAAAAAAGGACTAGAGAACCCCATGGAGAAGTACTGGGTTGGATAAAAACCTTTTCCAGTAACTCCTCCAACTGCATCTTGAGCTCCTGAAACTCAGGTGTGGCCATCCTATAAGGAGGAAGGGACACCGGTGATGCTTCTGGCAATAGCTCCATAGAGAAATCCACCTCACGCACTGGAGGTAGACATGAAAAGTCATCCAGGAAGACATCCCTGAAATGATCAACAACTAGAGGGAAATCCGTCTGACAAGTCCCCTGGTCATCCAGATATAAACTCACAATATAGGCTGTGACTCCACCTCACCCATGATGCTCTAGTCCAGCTCGACTCGCCTGAACATCCCATTCGCCCTTGTATAGAAACTCTCCACCCTCTAGTGATGTGAAATGCACCCTACGACGATAGCAGTCTACAAAGGCTCAAAAGGGAACCAACCAGTCCATCCCGAGAATGACATCATAGCTCGTCATCTCCAATACATAGAGGTCCCAAAAGAAGTGACACCCTCCAAACACAAGGGGGAACTCCTTGCACTGAATCACACCAGCCGTCCTATTCCCCAACGGAGTGTCTAACATCATGACATCAGATGAAGAAGAAACACTAAGCCTAAGGCTCTCCACAATGGGTACAGATATGAAACTATGTGTAGCACCCGTATCAAAAGTACCAAAGATAAAACAGAAGCTACTAGAATAGTACCTCTGACTGTAGAAGGTCCAGGATCCTACTCATGCTGGGTCTGTTGCACTGCATATGCTTTCCCAGTGTCGCGGCCTTGCGACACAGCCTGGCTACCCTGAGATGTCCTGCCCTACTGCCTCTGAGATCCTGTTGTCTAGCTACCATGGTCACGACCACCATCTCTGCCTGCACGCCCTGACGTATTCCAGTTCCCTAACTGGTAAGAAGCCACTGGTCCTTCTCCCGCATGCAGAGTCTGCACAGAACCCCTCTCACTATCCACTGGTAGCACCGCCCTACAAAAGCATTGCAGATCCCCCATATTTCTACAAGCTCGCCACTCCACTGGGTCTCGTGGACACCGCGGCCTCTTGTGCCCCTCTATGCCACACTGTTAGCACCCGATCGGGCCACCTGCAGAAGCTGCCTAGCTGGTACTGCCACACTGAGAGAAGTCAATCTGTCTCTTACTCTTGCTAGTAGAAATAGTACCAGTGACTGGTGCTGAACCGCCCTGGCCTACACTACTAGATTCCCACAGGTTCCTCTCTATAATCAGTGCCTGGTTCACAATCGTGTGTACAATAGGAAACTTGAAAACATTCACCAGCGCTTGGATGTCATACTGAATACCATCCTCAAAACGTCTGGATCTCAACGTCTCATCCCCCACCAGCACAGGTGAAAAGATCTGATGCTCGGTGAAATGAGAAGAATAGTCCATCACTGACATAGTTCCCTACTGCAGATTCATGAACTCTCGAGCTCTATATGCTCTCAGCGTCTCGGGATAGAAGAAGTCATAGAAGACTGCCTGAAAATCCTCCCATGCCATGTCCCTATGATGCACTGACTAGGTGGTAACATCCCACCAACTCTTGGTAGAATCACGCAGCATGTAAGTCGCGAGCTTGACCCTTCTCCCTAGAGGCCTCTCCAATTGCTCGAAAATAGTCTGCATCGATCCTAGACAAGACTCTGCAACCTGTGGTCCGACATCCCCTAAAAACGTAGGTGGATTATGCTGCTTAAAGATATGCGTGAGCTCAGCCATAGATGTGGCATCCTTCGGTGCTCCTTAAAAGGTCTGTATGAACCAAAGTAAGCCTTCATAGAACTGCGCCTCTACACCTGTGTCCGGTATTGCAGCTGGCGCTGCATCTAGCTCTGCTGGCAGATCAACTGGTAGCCCATGCCCCACCATCTCCGGAGTATAATCGTCACCGCTCTCCTGGAGAACAAATCGCGGTCGTCTAGGTGGCAAGACTCTACAAGGTCAAAAGCACGCCTTAGATTCAAGATTATTAAGACTGAAAGCAAAGGAAACACAAATGAAAAAGTGGAAGAAATCCTTTCAAAATTTTCAAGAGAAGACTACATGGCATTTACAATGACTACACGACGAGTACATGACTTCCCTTCCCCTGCCTGGGTCCTTCTACACGGCTAAGACACACGACTTCAGTCAAACAAAACTACACGGCGTGTATAATATCTACACGGCATGTACGATGTTATTTTCCAACAGCATATGTCATCTGTGACACGACCGACTACTCAGCTTACAACTGCACAACATGTTACACCTGCACACGGTGTGTACACTATCCTGTTTCCCATCCACACAGCTAACTCCACACGGCCTGTCCTCGGACAAGCCTACACAGCGTGTCCCACAAGTACAAGGCGTGTTCAGGGAATGGTGACACTGGCCTGTATTGTTAGTTACATGGCCGAGTCCCCAGGTCACACTACACTGCGTGTCTATAAGTGAGACGATGTGTTTTATCAAAGAGTTCACCGACCCATGTTGTTAGTTACACGGCCAGACTCCGGGTCACACTACACGGCGTGCACAAAAACTACATGGTGTGTTTTAACCAAGCTCTTCCCTACCCCGTGTCTCCGCCCACATGGTTTGTGACACGGGAAGATACTACACGGCGTGTACTCGGGGTACACAGCGTGTACTCAACAAGTTCATTTTTCTTCCCAAACAGAAAAACACACACGACGTGTATGAGGTTCTACATGGCGTGTATTCTGGGTTTTCCGAATAGTATGCCTTAGAATCTTCCCCGGAACCCAGAAAATACTGAAACTAGCACCTAAGTGTCAAATTCCGACCCGTGGGGGCCCATACTCCCCATGAATCAATGTTTGAAATCTTATATGTGTTATAAATAATAACCAATCAATGATCCACCAAATTCCGGTCAATAGGGTCCCATACTCCACAAAAAACTAGTGTTTGTCATCCATTATATAAACAAGATCAAACAAAAATACCATAACACAAGGCAGGTATTTATTAAGCAGGTATCACAACATCATGCTTTACTAACACAACAATTATCACAATAACATGAAAATTCTAATGCACCTACATGGAATGGAAACTATGCATGGCATGTGATTTCTAGCATGTGCCTATATGATGCATGAGATGGCATACCCTCATCTCATCGGGTTGCAACTAAATAGAACCCATAGATAAAATATAAACTGCACAATCTCAAAGTGCGTCACCCAACGGTGAAAACATATCAATCGTAAAATTGCAAAATCAAAAGAATGCAAAATACAAGGTAGATTGGATTTTCGTTGTAGATGTGTTAGCTACGCCCGAGCACAACTTATTACCAACTACCGTTCGTCCTATCCCTGACTATGACTCCAAATAGTATGTAAAAGAAAAGAAACTCTTATGATACCACTTTGTAACGTCCCAGACCCGGGTGCCACGCAACGGGTGCCCCAAGCCCGGTTCTACACAAGACCTAAAGCACATTTCACCAAATTTTAGAGGCTTCCAACATACAGCGAGGGCCCAGGTCTGATGGTGGGGAAACTATGCCCTCATTTGTAAAAGTGTAGCATAGCAGAATACAAAATAAACATACAACGACAACAGAAGTTGTAAACATACACAACTGAAATAACTACAGCATTGGATATAAAAAAACGTATATAAGTGATGATGCTACATGTTTCATGTTCTAAGAAAACAGCCAGAACATGTTATACATCAATACAGTACAACAAAATATTGAGTACTACAAAACAAGCAAAACAGCTGGTAGCGGCATCGCGAGCCTAGGCTCGGTCCCATGCCCTCCTACTCTACAGCAACAGTCAAGTACCTGTATAGGGACTCTTGCCCCTATCTACACCTGAAAAAATGTAATTTGTTTGGGCCGAAAATCGTGACCCAAATAGGGTGTGAGAAATATATATCTCAGTAGGCACCCACCAAAGGCCCGTTCCCAACTGTGTTTAAGCATGAAACAAGAGTGTGCAATTGTAAAATGCAATAAAGTAAGGAGTACTAAAAGTAACTAACTTAACAATTAAATTTCCATTTTATTATTCATTTAATCCGTTGAGTTTAGTATCGTTCTGTGTTCAACAACACCACACCCTAAGTCCAACCAGTATCTCGCCCTCAGGCTAACATAGTGAACCATGCCCTCAGGCTATAGAGAATCTCGCCCTCAGGCTATACAGAATCTCGCCCTCAGGCAATACAGAATCTCACCCTCAGGTATTGTAACATAATTATCGCACTCAGGAATACGAAAGGTTTCCCTTAGGCGGAATAACGACAGCCCTCAGGCTAAAACAACGATGCCCTCAGGCTAATAAGTCACGCCTTCAGGCTAATATAGTCACGCCCTCAAGCTAATATAGTCACGCCCTAAGGATAATATAGGTTACTAGGCCATTCCCAATAGGTAAACAAGCAGTAACAAGCAATTCCTCTTAAGGCAATTCATTCATTACTACATTAAAGGCATACCCTCGAGTATCCTGGCCAAACAGCTAAACAGTGAAACACACCCTCTGGGTGGTTCCAGATCCATAAAACTATCCCTACCAGCATTTTTTTATAACAATTTAATCACCTGTGCAATTCTATGAATTAAATATAGTAACAACCTCAGCAACATGACACCCCAACATGGGTTCGTGGCACCAAAACGCACAAAACACACAACAGTTGGAAAACTAAACACCAAGACACCTACCTTATATTCCAACAAACGTTATACATGAACGTCGACTCCAGAAACTCTGAAGAATGGCGTTAATCTGACGAAGAACAAAACCCAAAAAAGGTAAATAACATACTTTAGGAGAAGAATTGGTATGAATGGTACCATGATAGGAGAGGGCTCACCCGTGCGGTTCCAATGAGATCGTCCGAAGCTGAAACAGATTCCAAACGAACGCCCGGTGGATCTTCAAAGATCTGGCCTCCTCCTTTGGATCCAAAATGGCTCAAGTTCCTCCTCTGCCAAATGAGGAGGCTACATCCTATTTTAAGTGAAAAAAAAGTAAACGACATGTACATCTGAGTACACGACGTGTACTTATTTTATTTAATTGCTCATTGGGCGGCACCACCACACTGTTCACCTGTTGACCTAAGTACACGACATGTACTCATGAGTACACGGCGTGTACTATCGACCAGCTGTTGGCTGCTCCACCGCCTTACTGTTTAAGCATACCGACTGACTACACGGAGTGTAAGGTACCACTACACGGCATGTAGTTGGTTCCTACACCCTTCGTCACCGGCATGGCTACACACCCCGTGTACTCATCCCAACACAGCCTAAAGTACACAGCGTGTGGAAAAGTACACAGCATGAAGTTCCAAAATTTAGGATTTTTCCCCATTTTCCACATTTTCTCAAAAACACTTAAGGAAAAGGAAAAATGAAGAAGTATGTACCTCAAAACTAAGAACCGGGTTCTTACATGTGGTACCATAGTGGTTGTCTGACATGTTAGTTACTGATGATTTATATTGTTATTCCGGAAGTCTGTAAAAAAATATGGGTGGTGGGGATCATTCCCTAGTTATCCTTAAACATATATTCCACTTGAGATCGAGTGAGGGGAAAAACCTCATGGTAGGGTTTCACTAGTATTCTAGTCTAAAGTATGAATAAAAAGGGTAATTGTGGCATGCAAGTGTACTATAGGAATATATAGGCATCCCTAAGTGAAACCTCGTTTCCCAAATTTCTTGTGTGGAGAATTTTTTCCTGAATTCCCATCGAAATTACATTTAGTAAAATAAATCTCCTACCCTGAGTATTTTTTTGATTTGGATCATGTTGGTACATAATATTTTGATGTAAAATAATCTTCTGGTTTCAGATAGAGAGATTAATATTTAATATCCAAAAATATTATGGAAACAATAATGAATCATTCTTATAGTGATCTCAGGGTTATTTATATAACCTTGTGGATGGACCATATATAGATGATTTTAGCAACTGGGATACTCAAAAATGTGTGATCATCCAACTATCTTCTCTCCAAATGAACCCCATGAAATGTGTGGAAACCATGTTATTATCTCTCACTAACCCCAATAAGAGCTATAAAGGCACAATTATGTTGGTACCCCATGGAACTATATAGATTATTGGATAAAATAATCCTTAAAAACTATTTATATATGAAGCTTTATGCATCCATACTATATTAAGGATTTTAGTCTATCCCTACTAGAGTTAGTATTTCCCCCATAATGTTGGTGAATTAGATTATCCACAGTAGTCCCTTTTATGTTGTGTGGGTTTCATGGAAATAATATTCATGATACATGATTCCTAGTGAAATATCGATATTCTAGATGGTGAAAAACTCTTTCAACTGATGGAACTGTTTCAGCAATGACCATGCTCCCTTTAAAGGTTTCTAGTAGTGGTAAAGTATGTAGAAATGTTGAGAAATATATAAATCTTTGAGGAACATGGCCTCTTGATGGTCAATGAGTTTAATTTCATATCATTTATATAAATAGAGATAAATATCAACCTCGTTAGGCCAATCTGGAAGATAATATCCACCAGTTTCTCATATAGTATGACATTCGGAAATTAGAGCAGGGATGATTATGGTTTTCTTTCCATCCCTGATACCTGATTAGGTAGAGAATATATGAATTATCCTTTTATGTACTCCAATTTTTTAATCTCTCTTAAAGATGGTCATAAGTTATAATGAACCCAACATTTATAAATGATATATCCCATTTCAATATGAAAATTCATAATTAAGAAATGAAATTATACAAAACTCTACCACTACCTTGGTTTATTGGTTTGTTATAACTTATATCCTATCAAATTTGAATTCCTATTCTTCATCATTCCTATTGATAATATATTCATTTTATTATGGCCTTAATCATCAGTATATTTTGGGATATGGTGATTCTAATGGACATCAGAATAGAATACAATGGCCTCCACCAGTAAGATCACAACCAATAAATCCCATTTATCTGGGCTTCTGAGGAAGATAGAATCAAGGGGATTTTACCATCATCAATATAATGTTTATATTCAACATTAAATGAATGAGAAAATTTATTTATAACATATTTTCAAGATCAATGTCATCATGATCCAAATAATGTTCACAGAAACACCCCAAGTGAATCAGAGCATCGCACACCATACAACATGGTAATTCACTAGTGTAACAATGGTATACGTATCTGGACCCGAAGAGAATGATTATGTATATCTATTATAAATATTATATATAATTTTTATTATTACATTATAAATTATTAACGAATGATTTTGAGAAGATATTAGATTATAATACACTAAAATAAAGTTAGATTTTTTGAAAATATGTTTTCTCATTGATGAAAATAATTATTTGGAATTTATTGATATTTTAAATATATAAAATATGAAAAATGATTTATTATGTAATAAAATTTATTAAATATATATGATACTAAAATTTCATGAATACAAATGTCACTCTTATAATGATCATATAATTTGTTTTATAAAAAACTATAACTTTTAAATATTTGGGGATTTTTCAATTAGTAGAATAAAATAAAATATTTATATAATTATATTTATAAAAATAATATTATTTTTTATATCAACACATTGGAATTATAAAATAATTAATTTTTAATAATTTTATGAGAGAGTTGAATTTTTCAATAAAAATAAAATATAGTATAAATATATGGTATGAAATATGATATTATAATTACCGAAAAGTGATGTAATATATAACATAAATTGAAAGAAACAACAAAAACATATTTACCATTTAAAATAATGTTTTCAGATGATATTTTGTATGTTTATCTAGGGAATGATGAATCCCTCAAAACCATTATTATATTTTATATTTTTTAAAATGAATCTTTTATGAACATGACTTCTTTCCACACCACCAATGGTATTATATAAAAGAGTTTGGTTCATTTCCATATAATATAATCCATAAGACACCAATTTTTTATAAGTCATGGGTGAGAACCATTGGACGTTTTTTGGGTTTATTACAATATAATATAAATTCAAAACCTATGTTTGTAAATTAATAATGATTTATCCTCTCATTTTCTATATAAATCGACAAAATATCCAATTCCTTTTAATAGAAAACCCTTGTATTAAGATATTAATATAATAACACCTCTCTATACTCACTCCAATCATCCCACATGCTCGTAAGATGCTCATCCCATGCTATTAGAAGCATCATCTCTTGTTAAGGGATCATCTCCTTCCCATCATCATTCAATCACAGTCTTTACATTATGCCCTGTTAATTCTAGATGTTCATATTAGAATATGTTTTTACATATCCCTTATCTATTTATTATGATTTCAATGTTATGAGGGACCCATTTTACTCTAACTAAATCATCCCATGAACAATTTTATACCCTTTTTATGATGTAGAAATTATTATTCTATTTGTTTGTGGCCATAATTTTTTGTGAATACTCACTAGTATTTAAACTCAATATGAATCAATTATATGTATATATCCTATTTTCTTCATATATATCCGCGTAATTATTCCAAATTCATTGGTCTTATGAATTAAATTAATGAAAGGAAAAGTTGTTTGTATGATAAATTTATTATACATATATATGTACATGATATGAAATGGATAAGTTCACCAAAATAGAGCTCCAATGCATTTTATAATGCTTTAATCTCATGTGTTACAATGTATAATTAAAATGAGGATATCGTATGCACATTATGTTATGATGTCCTAGATTTTATCCTTTATATATTTTTTAAAATGTAAATTTATATATTACATCCACATTTTATTTTTGCCTTTATGTTATCATGTTACATCATGTCCTGTTGTTCAAGATTATTAATCCCTCCCCCCTTATGTTACATTGATATAACTCTTGGATCATATATACTATTATCCCTTATTTTATATTTTTACGCCCTTAATCTGATTTATATATCATAATTTTATTATGTATATCTATATGATATCCACTATTATATTGGAGGATTGATTAAACTTGAAGACATATTTTTTAGTTTCTAGGTAATATCCCTTTATATCTATGGGTTATTATTTATTTTATATGCATATTTCTCCAATTACACTATGCCTCTTTAACTTATGATTTTCATAATATGTAATTTTATGTAATTAATCATGAATTAATGTGTAATGATAAAACAAGTTTTTATTGTTAGTATCAGATGAATGTCAGGTTATTTTTGGGGATTAATTTTTGGAAATAATAGTGAATGACATAGGGATAATAAGAACTAAATAAAAGATCACTAATGTTTTTTATTATACATATTAAGTGGTTTACTATAAAATAAATACTCTTTTAGTTTAAATAAGAGGATGTGGGTTCAATAATGTTTTATACATGGGGTAATAACATATAAAAGGGTTCATTAAGAAGGAATTTGATGGAAACTAATTTTTAACAATAATCCTTTCTATAAAACGGCTTCGACACTCATAAGGGATATTGTTTTCTAAATTGTTATGATAATTATTGTAACGACCAAAAAAATTAATAATTAAAATTACTCTTGATATAATTAAATGTATTATTATTAAGATGTTAATATTATCTTCCTTGGTTTTATGTTTTCAAATTTTAAAATTACATTAATAATTGTGACCATTGCTACTGTAGCCATTGAATAGTGATCAAATGATTAATATAAATATTGGGCTGTAAGAAATCCCATTTACTATGACAAAGGAAGTACTAACCCCACCCAGTATAATTTCAACACACCAAGATCATTTATCAGAACTTGAAAAGGATGTGATTTCATTTGTCTTTCCTCTTAACCAAGCCCAAACAGTGCATTATCACATTAAGATCAAAAGGAACCGCCTACAGAAGATGTTGATGTTGATAGAGATTACCACATGAGAAATGTTAGCCGAGACACCCCAAGAGTCTATCACAACGCACACCATAACCTTAGGTAATATGTGGGTGTTATGAGGGGTTATGTAACAAGATTATATCACTATGATTATGTGAATAATATTTTTGAATAGATTAAATAATATACATTCATTTTATTATTTTTACTATGTAAACTGTTTTTAGCGAACAAAAATATATTAAGTTAATATTAAATTATGAAATCATATTTGTGAATTAATTGATTTTTAATAAAATATTATTTTAATAAAATATTATTACTAAATTAATTTTTATTAAATATAAACGATCACATAATTTTTATTTATAAAATTGTGATTTTTATTATGGTTTAAAATCCATGTTTATCAAAACTAAGGAATTATTTATAAATTTCGTTATTTTTTTTTGAAATTAATATTTCACATATTTAGAAAATTATTTATATAAAATGAATATTTTTTTTTGAAATCATGTTGTCAAAATTATCCAAAGGGGATTTTTTCATAATTTTCTGAGATAGATGATTTTTTTGGTAAAAATTAAATACCAATTAATAATATAATGTTTTTATGCAATCATTATGTCATAATAGTGATATAAGAAATTACTATAAATGTAATTTTCTTACAATATATGTTTTACCATTAAAATAATGTCATTTTAGGTTTTTTTGATTTATTTTAAAAAGCTTTAGTGGACCCTCTAAGACTTTTAAACATTTTATATTTTTAAATTAATTTCCATGAGAGTGTGACTCATCTCCACATATGAAAGACAAATATTTTATTAAGTTCGGACATTATCCATATAAAATAATTTTTTCTACTCCCCTTTTAAAATAACCATGGGCAATAACCATGGGTTGGGTTTTGGTTTTGATTATTTTATTGTGTGGTGTAAAAAATCTAAATAATAATGAATTCCCCCTCTTTCCCTTTATCAACCCACCTAAGCTCCCACTTCTGCTTCAATCAATGCCTTTGGTTCTTGACCAAACTCTATCCTTCTTTCTCTAGAATCCTTTTATGACACCCAAAAGATCCCACGAAGCCTCTATCAGTCTGTCACGACTCGTCCCCTGAGGCCCATGTCGTGACAACCCCAAGCCCGACTTCTGTAGGCCAGGGGCTGGGGAATAGCACTGAAAGGCATATACTCTATAACTAGGAAGTCATTTACTTTATAAATGTTTAACCAATTCAACCAAGAACACAACAAGATATAAACACAAGATAATTTTATATAAAAAAGTGTGCAGAAAGTAAAAAGGGGGCGCAATTCAAGCCCAACGGAAATGGTATAAGTACAACTGGAAAACAATACAGCTGAAGAAAAAGGAAGATAACTACTAGGTCTCCCTCTGAGGATCCTACCTGAAGGGTAGGTACATATTGCCTCCTCAGCACTCCACATCTACATATCTCCACTGTGTACCAACACATCGTATTCTACACCTCCGGGACCTGTCTAGTCTTTGTACCCTCAGCATCGATTAGCGATGTCCGTCATCTGCACCAAACACAACATGGTTCTGGCATAGCCCATGAAGGGGTGAGTATAACGATACTAAGTAGGGACCCCGAGACCCTCAAGTTCTCACATAATTCACCAAGGATAAACCACAATCCATGAAATCCACTTAAAACCCTACTTAGGTATATTCCCATACAAATACCTAAGTTATCTAGTATACCATCCCAATCATGAGGAAAAAATGGAGTCCAACTCAATGATAAAATATCAACGGTTCCACAATGTAAGGAATACAATGAAGGTAATTACCACATAGGTATGCCACACAGAAGAATACCACCAAGGAATTACAACAATGGAAACTACCACTTGGGTACGGACTCAGTTCACACCAGGTATAACATCAGTACTGTAGTAGAGGTGATTAGATGTAACTACTAATTCATCTTACTCTGTTAAGAAGCAGGCCCATGAACGATCCCTAACTATTGATCCACACAGGATCTCTTGGTGCTGAACCACACAAGATGGCTCGGTGCTGACCCACACATGATCACTAGGTTCTGACCCACACATGATCGCTTAGTGCTGACCCACACAGGATGGCTCGGTGCTGACCCACACATGATCACTCGGTGCTGACCCACACATGATCGCTCTTCATTCTTCACGTCACAGCCAGCTACTGGGTTCCTGCACTAGGCTAGTTCATCTCCACGAGGGTGCACTCCACAATCCAAAGTTCGATACTCCAACTGCCCTAATGTCCCACAATGAAGTATCCCAAAGAACCACCATGTCATAGCGGTCTCAACGCAATAGACCGTGCGTCAATCGGATGCCCGATCTACAACTTACAAGCCTTTTAGTCCTGAGGGTCTAGTTGGATTTGTGATCGATCCAACCCGATCATTCACCAACATTATCCAAAACACTAGAGGGGTATACCAAAGGTACTTTCTAGCTCTAAGGTTTCCAGTGCCGTAGACGGTTCTTCAAACAGACATCCAGTGCCAATGCTATGTCGAAAAGAGTGTAATGGGTCGAAGTGGGTCTGGGTCCAGTCCGACCCGGTCGGACCGACCTAGCCAGACCCGGCCTAGGCTGACCCGGTTTGGGCTGACCTAGTTTTGGTCGACCCGGACTGGGCCGAACCAGAGGGCTGCGGAGGTCACTGGTGGTCGCGAGTCCATGGAGGGCCGTGGAGGGCCGCGAGGTCATGGGGCGGCCGTCCGCCATGGCTGATTGTGTAGCGCGATCACACACCGTAACATCATAGGCGGCCTGCTTTGACCAGATTTCCGTTCTTTTTGCCTTCATCATGACCTATGGTTGTGATGGCCTCCATTCTTGTGCTCCACCGAGGTTGGTTTTCGTCCTCCACCATCGCGATGGACACAACAAATTATCAAGATAATTATGGAGAGTTCGGGCTATATTGGTTTGTCCATCACCCTCCGTATTAGAGCTGTAGAAAGCGGCTATAATCACTTTCTGATATATGATGAATCATCAAGAATGGGTAAGGTGAAAAAAATTCAAATAACCACCCTAACTCTATATCCTTAACATTGGAGGTTTATTAGAAATAAAATAAAAGATTTTTTATTATATTTTACATTCCCACGAAAAACCCCAAAAACTATCTTTCACCCTCGACCAACTACGGTCAATGTGAAGATCTCCTTAAGTTAATATAAGTGATACGAGTTCAATGGTGTCCTCAGATTTAAATTTCGTTCACCGGTTCAAAAGTTACAAATACCCGCTCGTACGTTAATTGAACGTACCCAAAAAAAACTTTGGAAATTAATTCGGGGAACACCGGGCCTCAAAATCACACTCCATTAGTTTTCACGGACATGTAAAATTCCCATCTATTAAAAAAATTACATGGAAATTCTGGGACATTACATTCTCCCCACCTCAGAGCTTTACATCCCCGTAAGCCACAACTCAAACTATGGAAAAATGTGGAGGCACTGAGCACTTATCTAAGCCTCCCTCTCCCATGTGCTCTCTTGGAGGATCCCCCACGTAAACACAATAGAGGTATTGACCGCCCATGAAGAACTCACTCTTGTCAATCCTCAATCTCTACTTGAACTTCCATAATAGTTTCACCAAATTCAACGACCAGCTCTCCATGGTCGACGATGTGAGAATGGTCGTGCACGTATCTCCTCAATAGGGATACGTGGATGACTTTGTGCAACAAGTGTAATTGAGGTTGAAGAGATAAGTGTTATGCTACCTCACTAACATTGCGGATGATCTGAAATGGTCTGATGAACATCGGAGATAACTTGAGGCCTTGGCCCAATCTATGTTATCCTCGTCAAGGTGAGACCCATTGAAGGACGTGGTATCCATCCTCAAACTGCATAGGTCTCGGTCTCATGTCTGCATAAGACTTCTTTCTGCTCTGTGTAGTCTTCATCCACTCTTGGATGATCTTTTCTTTTTGTGTGGTATCTTGTACCATCTCTGGTTCCACGAGTACTTACTCCCACGGGCCAGTCTAGCGGAATGGTGATCTGCATGGCCGCTCTTACAATGCCTCCAAAAGAGCCACCCAAATGGTGGAGTTATAGATATTGTTGAATGAAAACTCCACCAAAGGAAAGGGATCCTCCCAACTGCGACCAAAGTCGATGACGCAAGCACGCATCATGTCCTCAAGGGTCTGAATTGTCTGTTCAGTCTGTCCATCCATCAGAGGATGGAAGATGGTGATCAAATAAATATGCGTATCAAAATCCTCCTGCAACCCCTTCCATAGCCAGGAATTAAAACATGCATCTTGATCAGAGACAGTTGTTGAGGGTACTCCATGTAACCGCACAATCACCAGCACATAGAGGCATCCTAATATCCCAACTAAACCCTACTCTCTGATTAGTAGAATGTGGACCGACATGGTGAGTTGGTCGATGATCACCCAAATTGAGTCATCACCCGTGGATGTATGTGGAAGTCCTATCACAAAGTCCATAGATTTCCCATCCCACTACCTCTCTATGACCTCTAAAGGCTGAATCAATCGTGCTGGTACATGATGCTCCACCTTCAATTGCTGATAAGTGTGGCACCGAGAGACAAAATCTACAACTACATTTTTCATTCTCGACCACCCGTGCTGTCATCGGAGATCCTAGTACATCTTCAACACACCTGGATGTACCGCTAAAGGGGATGTGTGGAACTCCCTCAACACATCCTCCCAAAGAGACATTCGTACAATGGTACATCCTCTGAAGAGCATGACATGCTTCCCGCCTTCAGAAAATCCATCATGTGCCTGCCCTGTGGATATCTGAGCACATCAATCTTCACAGTCAGTGTCCCCACACTGCGCCTCCCGGACTCGCTGAATATGTGGGCAACTGACTATAAGAGACTGAAGAAAAGATGATCTATCCCGATCCACAATGGATATCTGCAAAGGGGCCACCTACTCCATCGCCTAACCTATAAGCTTAAACCTGAGCTTCTGCTGAGTGCATCTACTATAATGTTCCCCTTCCCAAGAGTATAGACTATCTTGAAGTCATAGACCTGGAGGAACTCAAGCCAGCATCGATGTCTCAGGTTTAGGTCGTTCTGAGAGAAGATATACATGAGACTCTTGTGATCAGAGTACACTATAAAATGCTCGCCCATCATGTAATGCCACCACATATTCTAGAAGAATACCACAACTGCTTACACTAGATCATGGGTAGCATAGTTATGTTCATGCTGTCTCAACATTCATGAACCATATGCAATAAATTCCTGATCCTGCATCAGGGAACAACTAATCCTGGTCCTTGATGCGTTGTGGTAAACTATGGACCATACAACCTCCTCAGGTACCCTCAAGATGGGTGCACTAGTCTGCCTCTGCCTCAGCTCTTGAAAATTCTGCTGGCATCTCTACGACCACACGAAGGGATTCCCCTTCTTCGTCAACGCTGATAGAGGAGCTGCAACTCTGGAGAAATCTGGCACAATTCTCTGGTAGTATCCGACCAAACCCAGGAAACTTCATACCTCTGCCAAAATCCTGGGTGGCTCCCAAGAAAGTATAACCTCAATCTTTGCTGGACCAACTGTATCTCGAGCCTCCAATATGGCATGCCCCAGAAAGTGAACCTCTCCGATCTAGAAATGGATCTTTGAGAGCTTACCATAAAGCTGGTGCTCTCAGAGTGTGTCCAGTAATACCTACAAATGATAGGCATGATATTCATCGGTATCCGATTAGATATGAATGTCATCAATGAAGACCACTAAAAAGTGATCAAGGTATAGTTAAAAAATCATGTTCATGAGTCCCATGAACAATGCTAGAGCAAGGGTCATGATGAATGGAATAACCAAGAACTCGTAGTGGGTGTACCGACATCGAAAATCCATCTTATGGACATCCACTTCTCGTACTCTGAGCTGGTGATAGCCTGATATAAGGTCTATCTTCAAGAACCACCTTTCTCCTTTCAGTAGATCAAAGATGTTGTCAATCCTCAAAAGTGGGTACTTGTTCTTCAAGGTCACCGGGTTATGGAGTCGATATTCAACACAAAGCCTCATGATCCCATCTTCCTTCTGGGTGAAAAAAATTGAGGCTTCACAAGAAGAAACATTGGTAGTATAAATCCCTTCCCCTGCAAGTCCTCTAGCTAAACTCGCGGCTCACGAACATCCGCGGGAGCCATCCAATAAAGTATTGTAGATATCAGTGTCATCTCGGGGTACAAGTAAATATAAAAGTCCACCTCTCTACGAGGTTGTAGACCAGGAACATCATCAGTGAAGACATCCGCATACTCGTCCACCACTATAGGATATCTCAAACTTTCCACATCAACTACATTGATGGTTAGGCTAGCCAACTGATGAGTCATCGACAACACTCTCCTCTGGGTAATCCCATCCTATGCTATAAAGTCTCCCTTCTCCCTGGTGAAGGTAATCCTGGTCCCATCCGTGTAGACACACTGCACATTTATCCTAATAAAAGAAATTTGTGCATTGATTGCAGATAACCATACCCAAGATGACTTCGTAATGCCTTGACGCTACTACTAGGAGATCGCAGCAGAAGCTCTTGCCTCATAGTGTAAGCTCAAACTACTGTAAGTAGTGCGTAATCATCTAATCCACTCCCATAGGGGTATATAGCAGTAAGGATCAAGCCAATGGCTTTGTTGGAATCTCTGAGCTCCAAACGAGGGTTGTGGAAATAAAAGAATGGCTGGAACCTGTGTCTATAAGTACTGCAACTAAGGTGGAGTAGATACAGATCAAACCTTGTATTATCTCTGGAGTGTCGTCATCATATTCCTCATCAACTTGGAGCTGAGCTCTCCCCTGTCCTCATACTCCCTGTGGTCAGGGTCGACTACCTGGTGGTGGTGGCAGTAACATCTCAAATCATCACCCACCACTAGCTGCATGTCCAACTCCTCTTCCACATCGGCCTACTCCCTGCGGACTTCCTCAGTCGAATCTTTGTCTCTACCAGGATAGTCCTTCGACTGTCTGCTGATCATCCATACAGCGGGTCGGATCGTCTCGAGCCATGTGATGCTTCCCACCGAATTTGTACCACTGCCCGCTCGTGGCATGACCGAATCTACCCCGGGAGCCCCACACAACCAACCCTGAATCCTACAGTCATCCACCTATAGGTATGCTCCTTTTGGACCTCTATTTCATCAGTCTACTGCTAGCTATTGAAGAGTTCTCCAAATGATGACTGGTAGTGGGTCTCACTATTGGTATATGCTCATCAAGGAAACTCTCTACTAAAAGGGATCTCTCTAACACCCCCGCCTACATCAGTATGCTGAGAGAAATCATAGAGGCCTTGATCTCTCACCTGAGTCCCTGCTCAAAAATCCAGGCCCTGATGAATGGCCTCTCACCACATATGTTGAGTAGTGTGAGAAGTCAATGAACCTCGCTGAGTGCTGAGTCACATTAAAGCTGCCTGCTATAGATGAAGTAACTCATGAATGAAAACTGCTCGAAGAGTCGCTGGGAAAACTCTGCTCAAAACAGGCTCTCGAAGACTACTGAGAGAAGTGTCACCAAATCGTGAGCCTGGAGCATCAAGCTCCACCATGTACCTGCATCTTATTAGAGAACACTGGCGGAAAGGTTCACCATGATATCAGATGACGTACCTACATGTCGAAAGACTCTCAACACGACGTCTAGCCAATCCTCAGCCACCTATGGGTGCATCATTCTGCTAAACATGGGTGGCCTCTAGCACTGGAACTCAAGCAACATTCTCAAGGGGTGTTCTCCCTCTACTACTAGGGTGGGTGCCATTGGTGGCCCAATGTGTAATGGTACCGCTGGTGCCTCCACTAGTGCCTCTACTGAAAAACAGCCCTCCACCAAACATAATGTGCTAAAGTTATGGTCAAAAGAGCATAATGGGTCAAAGTGGGTCTGGGTCATGTCTGACCGGGTCTGACCGACCAGGATTGGGTCGACCTGGCCTGACATGGTGGGTCCGGCCCAGCCCATGGTGCGGCCCAGCCCACTAGATGGCCTGACCTACTGGGTCCGACCCGGCCCATACAGGGCGGCCCAGTCCACTCTAGGCGATTTAGTCCACACTGGAAGGACCAACCTGGGTGGCACGGTGTGTCCACGAGGCCACAGAGGGCCACCGAGGTCACATATTGTCTCGAGGCTGAGAAGGGCTATGTGGTGGTGCAGAAGGCTGCGGGGTGGCGCGGTGAGGCTGCAGTGTGGCAGTGGCCACAGGCGGTGAGGCAGCGGGGCGGCAGTCCGCCGAGGCTGGCTGTGGGATACATGTGCTCGCCATACCTTCACTGGCGGCCAACTTGACCTACTGCACTCTGTTTGTCATCTTCATTGTGGCCAGATGTGGTGCTGACCACATTTCTCTTGCTCCACCGAGGATGGGTTTCATCCTCCTCCATCGCAATGAACACAACAATTTATCACAATAATTGTGGAGAGGTTGGGGCATGTTAGTTTTTAATGAACACCCCATGTTAGAGTGGTAGAAAGTGACTATAATCTCTTCCTCATTTACGATAAATCATCCAGAATGTGTAAGGGAAAGAAATTGAAATAACCACCCTACCTCTATATCCTTCACATGGGTGGTTTATAAGAAATAAAATAAATGTTTATTTTATTTTATTTTTCATTCCCATGAAAATCACCAAAAATAATCTTTCACCCATGACCTACTACGGTCGAGGTGAAGGTATGTTTATGTGAATAAAAATGTTGTGAGTTGAATGGTGTCCTCAGATTTAAATTCTGAGCATCAGTTAAAAAGTCACAAAAACTCACTCGTGCGTTAACTGAACATACCCGAAAAAATGCACAGAAATTCGTTCTGGGCACACTGGGCCTCAGAATCACGCTCCATCAGTTTTTTAGGACTCCTAAAATTCCCATATTTTAATAAAAAAATACATGGATATTCTGGGTCATTATACAGTTCTCTCCCAAGCCTTTGGGATCACACATCCCAATAAGGGATTTCTTCTTTTCTCATTTTTGTCCATGTTTCTTAATGTAGTTAGACCTTTTTATATTCAATTAAAAATGTTGGTGTATGATTTATAACCTCCCCCAAACATCCCTCCTTATGTTTTATGGATGAGAGACCAATTTTTCCCACATTAATGCCTCCCATGTACACCTATTACCATGCCAAAATTCTGTAAGGGGTTTCCCTCTCCGCATTTAAATTCATGAATTTCTTTTGTATTATAAATAATAATTCCATTACTTATGTTGGTAAATGTATCTATATGAACTCATTACTTTCCATTTCATGGAAATATTATGTTACACCAATTACACTCCCATCAACCATTTTTATGAATTCATATGTCACGCCTTTCTGCTGGCGAAATTGCACTACGATTTTCCAAGCCATAGTCATTGTGGTGTGAATACCATACTCATATCTGTATGAAGTGTAATCTCCTTTATTCACATATACATATTGATTATATATTTTCATGTATTTATTTCACACTAATTTATCATGGAATAAATTCTGATGTTCAATAATACCATGTTATATTATCAATGTAGCACACTTAGGAATGAAATGAAATCATTAAGAATGGTCTGTCATGATAGTGCTCCAATGCATTAGGTAAAGATTAGTATCCTGATACATTAAGATAAATAAGGGTTTACCCATGTCGATTCATTTGAAATGAGGTTTTAATCATTCTCCATGTGAAATGAACCTTGGATCATGATAAAATCATGTCAAATGTTGTTGGCACATTTCCATGTTATGATCATGACTTTATGTTCATGTTTCCCTTATGCTCCATGGAAATTCTTATTTCCTAACATGTATTGTATAATTAATGTTATGCCTTTTTAATCCCATACTAGTCTTTATAGCTCACCGTTTTATTATTTTTGTCCTTAGGTTATCTCATGAAAGTCTAGGAAAGAAGGAATGATGTGGTCTTGTAAAAGAATTTTTCAATAAGATGTTTCATTTTATGTTATACGTTTTTATGTCATGTTCCTAAGACCGAAATATGCGAGACCTATAATTCATAAATTATTTATTCAAGTGAAGGATTTATGAAATAAAATTTCTCTATGTGTGAAATAAGATGTAGGGTTGTCATAGTTTGTATTATAGGATAAGTTTAATTATTTTTGGGACTGGGATCAGAAAACCATAGTGAAAGCATTAATGATCAGTCTAAGTATGACAAAAACATCCCTACATATTGGTGAGTGTTGAGTATGTGGTTTATCATGAAAATAAATCCTTCTCTGGATACAAGCATGTATAGGAGGCTATGGCATAGATGTATCCTATGTATTAAACCAAAAAACACCGCATTGTGCTAGACTTGAATGAGAACAGGGGCACAAAAATGGGCTTCGTAGCACTCTTGGATACAACACTCCTAGGGGATATGCTTTGGTAAAATAATAAGCTTCGTATGAACAATAATTAATAGAAGAAATACCACTCAGAATATATGGTGGGAATTTGATCATGGATAAAATAGATTGACGACTATAAATTAATAAGATAAGGAAATAAAAGTGATTTATAATCCATCTATTGTTCTGTTTTGATTACCCTTTACATGTTACCCCTAACATTACTTTTATTCCATCCAATGAATAGTAATAGGGTGACTCAGGCTAACAACTAATGCGAAAATCAATGTGATGATTGTTCTAATGATATTCCCAATCTGATAGGAGCGAGAATCACAAACATTGTCATGATACTCTCTCTGTTAACTCATGTGAAGAATAAAGACATGGGTCAGAAGTAACATTCGCCCCCCCCCCCCCCATGATAGAACAACTAGAAATTGAGATCTTAAAGAGACAAATGACTCATACTTTTAATGGACCATATAACCCCTCAATCTTCAAACAATGGATCAACTCTATTGAGAAAACCTTCTCCATGCTTGAATGTTATGAATAGGAAAAGGTACTTCTGGGTGGTTATCATATAGAAGGTGAATCTGATCAATGGTGGAAATTGATCAAAAATATGAATCCCAAGGAGTAGATCGATGCATTGGAATGAGAGGATTTTTGGAAAATGTTTTTCGATTAATATTTTTCATGCACCCTCCGACTTAAGATTGAAAGGGATTTCCTTCTCCTCATAAAAAAAGATGACGAATCCATTGGAGCGTACAAGGAAATGTTTAAAAGGCTTTCATGATATGCCTCCACCTTTTTCATTACCCCCGAATTCAAGGTTGACCGCTTATTTGGTTGGCTAGAACCCAGTATATAGAAATCCCAGTGGATCCTTGTCTTTAAAAGCTAAATCGAAATTGAACGATGTTCCCTAAAAATTCTAAATTGAGATTAGCGAATCTTAGGGGTATCATAGGTACATGAATCATAATGTGGGATTCAATTCGGGTGGTCCGATGGATAAATCCAAAAGTGATATAAAAATATAGCACCCCACTTTCCAACAGTGTGGAAGGAAGCACCCCAAAAATTTCCTTATGGGGATGTGGAAATTATTTTGGTGTGGAGGAGAAGAGCACCAAGCCATTAACTGCTGACAAGAAAAACATACGGATGAGATAGATGAGAGGAATGCTCCATTCGATGCATAACACAGTGTACATTGCTTCAACTGAAATGAAATGGGGCACACTACGAACTAGTTCCCTAAGATAAGGGTTTTCAGAGGCAACAAAAAACCTCCATGGTAGTAATGGCAGCTATTTACATCACTACTGCTGAAGTGAACACTGACAATAATGTGGTGAAATGTACTCTAGCTATTCATTCAAGAATAGAGATCATAATTCTTGAATCTGGTTCTATGAATTTTTTTATCCATAATGTTTTGTATAAGATTCCCAACACCACCACATGTTATAGAAGTAAAGATGTCATTAAGACTATAAAATGGCCAAATTCTTGCATCCCATGAATATAACTCATCCACTATCCTTATTTTTTGATTGAAAATCCAGGAGAACCTCGTCATACTACCTTTGGTTGAATTTGATACAATTTTGGGCATAGATTTTCATTCCGTATATAAAGACAACATAAATTGTCATGAGAGGGAAATCACTCTCCGTGTGGAAAATTGATCCCTGATTCTGTACAAGTGCAAGGTGGAGGATGAATCTTCTTTAGAACCATAATATCTTGAATGGATATTAATTAACTATGAGCATGAGTATCATTCTCAGATGATTGGGTCTATGGAATAAATAATCATTGAAGACATGCCTATTATGAGAGAATTCACTGAAGGGTTTCCCGTGGAATTTTATAGTCTTCCTTTTAGAAGAGATGTTGAATTCTCAATTGATCTTATACCTGCGGAATTTCCAATATCCCAGAAATCATATATAATGGATGTTGATTAGGATTAGGATCTTAAGAAGCAACTATAGAAGAATATAGATATAGGGTTTATAGGGACAATGGATTCACCATGGGGTGCACTAGTTCTTTTTGTCAAGAAGAAGGATGGGTCAATGCGCCTTTACATTGATTATCGTGAGCTCAAAAGAATCACAATAATGAAGAGGTATCATCTACCATGAATTGATGAGTTTTTCGATATAATACATGGGGCACAATAATTCTCTATGGTGAATTTTCAGTCGGGATATTACCAAGTTAGGGGAAGAAGGAGAATATTCCAATGACTACTTTTCGTACGAGATACTTGCACTATGAATTCATTGTAATTCCTTTCAAAATCACTAACGCTCCAAAAATCGTAATGGACATGATGAATAGAGTATTTAGAAATTACCCTGACAAATTTTTGGTAGACTTTATAGATTAAATTCTATTATACTCCAATACAAAGGAGGAGCATGAGGAGCATCTATGAAATCTACAAGAGACCGTGCGAAAGGAGAAGCTCTTTTCTAAGTACAGAAAGTGTGAGTTCTAGTTGAAGGTGATATCATTATTAGGTCATATCATCCCAAGTAATGGGATATCGGTGGATCCCTCCAAGATAGATGCAATTGAGTGATGGCTGAGCCCAGCATCAGTAATGGATATCGGTAACATCCAGGTGTTATCTGGATATTATCATCTATTTGTGAGACATTTTTCACGATTTTCAAACACCTTAACAAATATAACTCTGAAGGGAGTAATTTTTGATTGGATTGATTAATGATATGGGATATTTATGGAGTTGAAAATGATTCTTATCACTGCACATGTTCTCATAGTACCCATGAGTGGATAACATTTGGTGTTTTTTAGTGATGCTTCATAGAAGGGCTTGTGTTGTGTGTTATTGCAAAATGAGAATGCCGTTGCCTACGCATCATGGAAATTGAAATTTAATCAGAAAAATAATCTAACACATGATCTAGAGTTGGCTATAGTAATATTCACTTTGAAAATTTGGTGACATTACGTCTTTTGGGAGATGTGTGAAATATAAAAGGATCACAAAACTGTCAATTATATATTCACATAGAATGTAATGAATATGAAACAATGTATATGGATAGAGCTGATAAAATACTATGACTCCTTAATCTATTACTACCCTATGAAAATGATCAAGGTGGAAGATGCTCTAATAAAAAAGGACCCAACAATTATATTATTGATGAGAACTAAAAACAAACCAATCATCTTAGACTTTATTAAGATGAACATGGTAGTATGAAATAATGGAACATCATCAATCCTTTCACAAATTACTTCTCAACCGTCTCTTATGTAATGGTTAAATGATGATCGAAAGGGAGAAGTGGGAATTCAGTAGAAAGTGGAATCTATCTGAAAAGGGTAATCCTCAGAGTTCAATGATAATGAAGAAAGAATTGTGATATTTGTTACAAGACTATGGGTTTCATAATGTCTATAGTTAACGAAATAAATTTTGGATGATGAAAATACTTTGAATTACTCCATTCACTTAGGTAACCTGAGGATGTATCAAGATCTCCCAGAGCATTGTTGGTGGGTTATCATTTAGAACGAGATCGCTGAGTATACATCAAAGTGCCTGGTATGTCAGCAAGTGAAGGATGAGAGGAATAAGTGTAAAGGGGGATGCAACCATCACCCATACCAGAATAAAAATGGTAGAACATCACCATGAACTTTGAACAAGACATCCGAAGACATCAAAAGGAAACAATTCTATTCAGATTTTTGTAAATGGTATTACAAATACTTCTCACATCATTGAAATTCGATAGGATTTCTCATTGGATCAACTAGAACATATATACATCTGAGATGTGTTAAGACTGCATGGAGCACCACATTCGAATATATCGAATCGAGATCCGAGATTCAACTCTATATGTTCGAAGAGTCTTCAACATGATATGGATACCAACATGAACTTTAGTATGTCTTATTAGCCACAAACTAATGGCCAATATGTACAGACTATCAAAACACTTGAGGAAATTTTAAGATCATGCTCAATGGACTTCAAATGACATTCGGATCAATATCACCCTCTTTTTGAGTTCACTTACAATAATAATTTCCACTCAAGAATAAAAAGGGATCCATATAAATCCAATTATGGGAAGAGGTGCATAACACGATTATGTTTGGATGCAGTTGTGGAGGGAAAACTCCTATGTCCAGAAATGGTTGACGAAACGGTGGAGAAGGTTAAGACCAACCAAAATGACATTAAAGCATCTTAGAGTCAAAAAATGAGATATGATGATAATCATCAATGAGACCTATAGTATGATGTTGGACACATTGTAATCCTTCACATATCACTGGGGAAGAGAGTTATGATGTTTGAGAATAAGGGAATGATTAGTCTAGTGTACATCAACACTTTTGAGATCCATGCTCAATTTTATGGAGTGGCCTATCGGCTAACACTCCCACAGATCCTATCTCAATTACATGATGTATTCCATGTATCAATCTTAAAGAAGTACATAACTAACCCATCACATGAACTCAATGAAAAGGTGGTACCATTATAGAATGACCTCTCTTATAAAGATATGTTGGTGAAGATCATAGATAGTAGGGTAAAAGTTCAACGAAATAAGAAAATTCACATTGTTAAGGTGTTGCGGCGAAACCACAAGTTTAAGACAAATTGAGGGAATTAGAGGAAGTGATGAAGAAGACTTAACTGCATCTGTTTCAGTGTGGGAAAGGAAATTACGAGTTAATAGTATCATAAGGTTGGAATATTGTAACGCCCTAAGCATTCATTAATGAAAATTACTCCTAGTCTAATTAAATGTCTTATTTTGAAAAATGGTTATATGAACATCCATGGTTTTATTTTTTGGATTTTAGAATACCATTAAGAATTGTGATCGTTGTTGATATAGTCGTTGAACACTGATCACATAAATTGTATTAATACACGGAATTTACAAATCCAATATACTCTGTCAATGGAAGCAATGACCTCATCATGTAGAATTCCGCAATACAAATCCCATTTTTCGGAGCTCAGAAAGCATGTGGAATCATTGGGCTTTGCTCATGAACAATCCCATGCCAATCTTCAACAATATAACCTCGAACGGAACCACCTACGGGAGATGTGGAAGTTGATAATGATTACCACACGAGTAATGTTATCTCAGCCACCCCAAGAGTCTGTCACCATCACACACCTACCCTTAGGTCATATGCTGGTGTTTTAAGGTGTTATGTAACATGTACTTAGCACTATGATTATATGAATTCTATATTTTTAATTGAATATTGAATATACATTCAGTTTATTATTTTTATTTTTTTAATTGTTTTTTATGAATAAATAGTATTTTTAGTTAATATTCAACTAATAAATCAATTTTGATGAATTAATCGATTTTTGAATTAAATAATATTTTAATAAAAATATTTTTACTAAATTTGTTTTTTAAATATAAATTATCATATATTTTTTATGAATACAATTGTGATTTTTATTATGGATTGAAATCCATATTTATCAAAACCCGTGAATTTTTTATAAATGTGGGTTTTTATTATATAAGTAAAAAGTCAAATATTTATATTATTATTTATATAAAATTAATATTATTTTTGGAATCATAATATCGATATTATAAAACAATGAATTTTTCATTATTTTCTGAGTCAATCGAATTTTTGGGTACAAATTAAATACCGTTTAATTATATAATGTGTTTTATGACAATATAATTACCAAATATTGATGTGATAAAATAAAATATATGATATATTCAGAAAATATATGTTTTAACATTAAAATAATGTGTTTTTAGGTTTTTTTATTTATTTTAGAATGCATTTGTGTCCCTCTAAGACTTTTAAAAGATTTTAACTTTTTAAATTTATTTCCATGACAGTGGGACTCACCTCCACATCTAAAAGCCTAATATTTTATGAATTTCGGCCATTAGAGTTATAAAATAATTTTTTTACAATATACTTTGGCATAAATCATGGGATAAAACCATGTTTTGGTTTTTAGTTTTGATTATTTTACTGTGTGGGGTTCAATAGCTAAATAATAAAGAACTCCCCCTCTTTTCCTATATAAACCCACCCACGCTCCAAATTTTTCTTCACTAAAAGACATTGGAGCAAGAACAAACTCTGCCCTCCTCTCTCTATAGTCCTCCCAAGGATCCCCAAGATCACAAGAAGCCTCTTTCAGGAATCTTCCATGCCATTATAATCACACTTCCACATACGGGATTTCTTCCATTCTCATTTTCATCGAAGTTTATTAATGTTTTTATACCCTATTAATATCATTTAAAAATTTTTGGGGTATGATTTAGAACCTACACAATAATTCCCTCATTCTATTTTAATGAAGAGATACATTTTTCTCTCTCATTAATGCCTCCCATGTACACGTCTTACCATGATGAAATTCCATAAGAGATTTATCTCTCCTCATTTACATTCAAGCAATACTTTTGTGTTATGAGTCTAAATTATTTTATATATATGTTGGAAAATGTATCTATATTACCCCCTTACTTTCAATTTCATATAAATATTATAATACACCCCTTCTACTCTCATAAACTATTTTTATGAATTCTTATATCATGTTATTATGCTGTCGAAATTGCACCATGATTTTCCAAGCCAAAGTCATTGTGTGGTGAATATCGTGATCATTTATCTATCAAGGGTATTCACCTTTATGAACATACTATTATTTATTATAGAGTTTAATAAATGTTTTCAACATTCTTTCATCATGGAATAAATGACGATGTTGAATGATTCCATGTTATATGATCAATGTGGCACACTTTTGCAAGAAATGAAATGATTAAAAGGGTTGCGCCCTGATAGCTCTCCAAAGAATTTGGTAAAGACTAGTATAATAAAACATCATGTGAAATGACTGTTTAATCATGATAATTAAATATTAATGAGGGTATAAACATGATCCATGTTCAATGATCGTTGGATCATGCCAAAATCATTTTAAATGTTGTTTCCACATTTTCATGTTATGATCATGCCTTCATGTTCATGTTTCTCTTATACACCATTGATATGACTATTTTATAACATGTATTTTATACCTTATGTTGTTATATTTAATGACCTTAATGGCTTTATAGCTACCCTTTTATTATTCATGTCATGATGTTATCCTATGCGAGGAATTGTACAAAAGAATGATGTCGTAATGTAAAATATGTTTTCAATAAGATAGTGTGTTTTATGTTTTTTGTTGTTATGTAATGTTCCTACGACACAATGACACTATACCTCTCGATAATCAATGTTTTATTCAAGTTAAGGACTTATGTAATAAATTATTTCTAGGGGTGAAATAAAGAGAAGGATTATTACAATTTTGAACCATTAATATTGGAAGAAAAATGACCATATGATTTTAGATTAAGAAATATATCACTGATAAAATATATTGAATCCTATATATTCACAAGATATATAATATATTCCTTTTAATAGTTATCTTTTTAATATTTATGGATTTAAACTTATTTCAATAATTACTTAAATATACTATACAATAATTTTCCAATTATACGTAGTCAACATTTCAAAATAGATGAAACCGCTTCAATGAGCAATGTGAGGGGAAATGTGATGACTAGATAAATAATATTCCCAATTTGATGGGTAGATGAATTGAAACAATTATTATGATATGTTTTAAATTGAATCATGTTTTGAACCAATACATGTTTTCATTGGAATTCCAAAATACCACAATGAAATATCATGTTGAAATTTATATATTTATAAGAAAAAATATTCTAATTTTCAATCGATATTCATTTCCCTTAATCATAGAGCAGTGAATCAACTACGTTGAAAATATCTACTATGCACTTTAATATTATGTCAAAGAGAATGACATGATGGGTGTTTATTATATATATGGGGATATTGATTAATGAGGGATATTGGCCAAACATATGAATCTTGATATGGAAATATAATAAATGAAGTGGATGGGTTTTTACAAAATGTTTTCCCACAAATATTTTCTCTAAATCTCAGGCATAACGTCTCTACCTATTTCTATAACCTAAAGAAAACGTTTGATGAATAAATCTAGTCATGTCAAGAAACCATCAGAAGTCATTAATTATATGCCTCCAATAAATTCATTGACCATTAATGTAAATCAACCACCTTATTTAGTTAGAGGAATCCATATAAATTATTTGATACTTTAACAAATATTAAAAATAATTTTCTGATGTGGCTTAAAAATTGAAATCGAGATCATAGAATCCTAAGGGCCTCATAAGTTTGGGGGAAACAAGAGGATTATGAAAATTTATTCAATCCATGAGATGGAAAAATATGATGGGAAATAGAATGTATGACATCACACAATTCAAAATTACGGGAGGAAGAATCCTATAAATTTCATACATTGGATAAGGAAATACAATAATTTAGGGAATGAGGGGCACATATCTGTAGAATAACGTTGTTATAAACCCACAAATGTGATAGAAAATATGAATCCTAGGATCAATCCTAAACATTATGATCACTTAGTCCAATTTATGTAATTATGACCTTATGAAATTATATTCCCTAATCTAAGGGTTGTTAGTGATAATTGAGGACAAAAACCTCCACATCCTAGAGATAATGGGAGAGTGTATGATATAAAAACTAATTAGATGGGTATTTATAATTTAGTGGAGATAGTTTCACTAGTTATTCAATCAAGGATAATAAATATATCATTTTTTTTCAATGCATGTTTTAATTTCACATGTATTTGTCATATATATTCAAACAACACATCAAAAATATTGATGTCATTTTGCCATTGAAAATGGAAAATGGTAAAATTATTGAATCCCAAGTATACATATCAGCCTATAAATATTAATGTGTTACATTAATATAAAAATTTATTCCATTCCCACTCTATGATGATCCATACATATTCATGCAATTTTTTAATTGAGTCATTAGGGATTAACATTACTAATTTTTTTTTTCATTACTGAAGATATTTTTATCTACTGTATATGAATGGAAGAACATGAGGAAAACTGGAATACGACTCTAAAGTCCCCTTGGACGTGAAATCTATTTTAAATATATAGTAAATGATCTTTTGGGATGGATTAGGTATAATTATTGGGGAATGGTATCTCCAATCAAAGAATATATTTGGATCCTTAAAAAAATAATGCAATTGGTGGAGGTCCCCAAACAACTTATCTAATTTAAATCCATTGTTTCCTTGTATTTCATAGATGATATAATCAATTATTTAGAAAATAATCACAATTATAAAGCTCAAGAACCAAGGCTACTCAGATAAGATTCATGTTTCTCATTACTAATGAATCTGATGATATATTAATGATGTTAAATAAGAGGTTAAAAATTACAAAATTAGTCACATTACCCACCAATTGGGAAGGATTTACCATCTATAGTGTTCGGTCAAATGTGGGCTTGGGTTGTGTACTCATGCATGATTAAATACTGATAGAATGTGTCTCATCCCAATTAATAATCAATAATAATAACCATACATAAAATGATATAGAAATGTCTATAGTGATATTCACATTGAATAATTCACAACATTATCTCTATGGGGTTATGTTTGACATGTATAAATTCCAGAAAAGGATCATGTTTATATTTAAACAAAATGATTTCAATATTATCTAGTGTAGATGGTCAAATTTTATTGTGGATTATGATTTGAAATTCCAATATAATCCAATGAATGCAAAAAAAAATGATAGATGCTCTATTTATAAAGGATGCCACAACTATATCTAAGATGATGATTACAATGGATCCCATGATATTGCACATGTAGAGGATTTAAATGGAAAAAAGGGATATTCATCCTACATTTCCCCCAATAACTATTCAATTTTCTATTATTTAAAGGATATAATACACTCAGAAAAAGGAATACAATTTATAGAATAATGTAGTGAATATTATAAATTTCCACTATCCAAATGATCTATCTATATGGTTTGGAAAATAGATATGGGGCCCATTAATATATAATAGAAGTTGAAACATTTATATGAATCACACATCTCATTATTCTCTATTTAACCACAATGAACAAATATTTGTTGATATTGGAATAAAAAATTATTACTGGACAACATAAAGGGGGGATTTAAAAATATCTCTGATTATTTTTTTATGAAGTAAATATTGGAAATTAAAAGTATACATGCATGATGTAACCATTTTCTATACTTGTATAGAAAATGGCTAGCATAACATATCTCAAGTACATGATTTGTTCCAAATATCCATATTAAGGAAGTACATACCTAATCTCTCACATGTACTGGATGAAAAGGTTGTTCCATTAGGAAATAAACATTCATAAAAAGTTCTCCTAGTGAAAATCATAGATCATGGATACAATGTTCAATGAAACAAGACATCTCGCATTGTCAAAGTGTTTTCGAAGAACCATATTTTTTCCGAAGTGATATGGGAATTAAAATTTGAAATTAAATTTAAATACCATAATATAACATAGTGAATTAAATAAAACATTGACGGTTAAATTTTTTTAGGGTGGAATAATTTAATGATTTGATAATTTATAAATTCAATTATACTGTTACATAAGTAAATTCCTTTTTTATAATATAAAAATAAAGAAAAAACATCTAATACATTGGTTTTTATGAACATTATAAGTTGCATCCTTTAATATGTAACAAATCATTACATATCGTTGTCATTGATAATATTGACATCGTTCTGTGACCTTTATGATTAGTATATATAGAGTTTAGATGAATTCTACTGACTTTGAAAATTGAAGCGATGGACGTGTCTAGTTGGGTAAGACCCTATGATTCACTTTTATATGGGTGTCCAAGGATGATATAATCCTTGGGATTTTCCCTTATCAAATCACTAGATAATATTCAAATAGTAACGTAGGACGAAAAAATATTTACATGAGATGTTCATGCTCAATGAAATCATGTCCGAAACTATGTTTCCCAAACCACGCTAATAAAATCACACAATGAAACAGATTACCAAGAGATAATTTTATTCTATAAAAAAAAGCTTTGTATATAGAACATATAAATATGATTATTAATTGTTTTTGAAAAAATATATATATTTTTTATTAATTCTTTAAAAATTAAGGAATAATGAGTTCGATAAAAAAATAATATTTTAACACACTAAAACCAAAAATATTTTTTGGAATATAAAAAGTATCTATCAAGAAAATATTTTCATGAATTCTAGAATTTTTCAATAAAATTATATTAAAATAAAATATAATTATTAAATAATATTCATTTCATATAATATATAACATAATTTTGTGAATTTAAATGTAAGTCTTATGAAGAATATAAAATCACTATTATAAAAAATGTTTTCTTAATAAATAATGGATTTTTATTTAAATGATTAAATTATAATTTTTATTTAATTATCATGGTACCGTAATCCTTAATTTTCAATTTAACATTTCAAATTTTTAATATTTTTATTTTTTCATAATATTTCATGATTGAAAATTTTGGATGAAATTAAAAAATCATAGAAATTTTCACAATGTATTATGACTTCATAAAGAAACAATAAATGATTTAATATATTCCATAAAAATTATTCCTGAGCAAATATATAATTCCCGTTTAAAATAATATTGTTTTTATGTTATTTTATATATTTTATGAATCCTTAAGGAGTCATGAAAAATATTTTTCTATGGTTTTAAAATCATTTATTTATAAACATGACTCAATTATAGATCAACATGGGTATAATTTTGTAGATTTAATATCATTTCCATGTAAAATAATTAATCCCACTCCTTCTTGGTAGAAACCATAATAATAAAACCTGGAAATGATTGTGGTTTTGATCACACTATCATATATTTTGATTCATATGTTTTAAAATTAATAAGGATCTCCCTTATCTATTTCTAAATAGTCCAACCAAACATCTCACTACCCTTCTATAAAAATCCATAGAGTGTGAATTTAATATTTTCTCCCATCTATACATTCCCCCAAATGATCCCTCATGTCCTTTGGAAGCCTCTCTAAGGCTTTTTGAAGTGTCCTCTCATGGTAAGTGATCCTCTGGTTCTTCTCGTCATTCAAGCACAATATTTAAATTAAGACTTTTGATATCATGTTTTCCATGTTGTAAATTGTTATTAATTTGTCATCACAATGTAATTATGATACCATTGTGATGATATTCCCCATTCAATATCAATAAACCCTCCCATTGACCATTATGCACCCAATTTTCTATTGAAATCATCATATAATTTTTACATGCGCTGTACATTTTATTACGAATACCCATCTTATTTCAACTAATGAATATTCAAATAGATTTGCCTATCCTTAATTGGTTAGATAATTAAATATATATAACTCCTTAATAGTGATATAGACATAGTTTAAATGAATCATTTGGTATTCTGATCCATTAGGCACACATATAAAAGATCATAATATAAAAATTAGGGGTGATCTCATATAGAGATCCAATACAATGCGTAATGTTTTTATCTCATGTGATACCATGGTTTGTGCATATATTTTTTCCCTAATCACGTTATGTTTTGATTTATTAATGATTATCCTTGAATTGTGTTTATGATATAATTTTTTATGTAGTTTCCACTTTCCCAAGAAACCATATACTATCACGATATATCATGACTCATTGTTCATGATTATGAATATCTCCCAGCCTATAAAACCAATATATACCTATTGGATCACATGTACTACTTTACCATATTCTATTTTTTGTTAAGTCTCTTACGAGGCTGTATACACCACACCTTTCTTGTGTACATCCACAGGTTAACCCATTCAATAACATAGGTATGACCTAACCTTATCCCTTATTAAGTAGTTTTTATGAATTTTTTTTAATTTATATATCATGTTGTTATTCCTTGATCCGATTATATAAACTAAATAAGGACTAAAGTACTATCAGTATTTGTTATGTGTACTTTTATATAATAAATCCTTAATTACTTTGTATTAATGATATTGTTGGTCATATGAATATATGAAATTATCTTCTTTATCCATTATGGATTTAAAGTAATTCTAATATGTTAATTATAATCACCCCTAAATTGGTGTTGTTCCCATACCCATTTTTTTCTATGAATGAAACATAATGGATCTACTATTTCCCTTTTATAAGTGGATCTAGTGTGGCTTGTTATGAGATGAATCATACTGATACATGGAAACACATTTTGAAGATATTGTCTTTTGATGGGGGTGATTATAATTGTAAATATAGTTAATTATATGTGTACCTAAAACATAGAAAAATATTCTAGTATATAATATCTATTAGAATCAATGGATTTTCATATTTCAAAAATTCTTTGCTTTTTAATGATACCATTTTTCTAGAATTTTATTGTTTCATGCATGACTACTATATAGTTTAGTTATAATTTTTTATTATTGATCTATTTCTAATTATGATATTTTATGCCGATATGTATTTGTTTTCTAGATTATATAGTCTATTAACTATTTTATACCGTGAAATGCTTATACTATGTGAGTCACAAGGCCCTAGCCTAATGGACTGAATCATAGGGCATCAAATAAAGATTACTCCCAAAACATGGTGGGGCTTTGTTATTTAGGTTCTATTATAGTTATACTAAGTAGATTTTTTACAAGGGGTATAGTTTTATTTTAGTAGTTTTTAGGCCCAATGGGGATTATATGAGAGAAACCTTGATATTTTGTGGTGGGTGATTCAATGAATGATATATTTTCTAATTTTAAAATGTTCATTTAATACTCACTACAAAATTGGAAATTTTCCTCTTAATTTTAGTGGTAAAAAAATTACCCTTTATTTTATATTGATGAAAATAAGTGACCTATATAGTTTTTCAGTTAATGTTATATTCATTATTACAAACTTTTACAGATTGTGTCATGATGGAAATAATGGAATTTTTCAACACATGACATATGTTTCACCACTACAGGTAAATCCTTGGTGCATGAAGTCAATAGTGTGTAAATACACATGTGTCACAATGATCACTACTAGAGTGGTTAAAGCTGGGCCAGTAAGGGCTAGTGTGACTCCCCTTTAAAAAAATTATGGTTAATTCATTTTCACATTAGTATCACTCCTCTCACAATTCTGACCAATGTTCACCTCCCAAAAAATGGAATGAAAAACTTCCAAAAAAACCATAGTACAATATCACAATATGGATATAGGTTGAACCAAAATTATTTTTGTGAAATATAAATTCATAGAATTCTTATTTACATAAATTTACTGAAATTTACATCAAATAAAATAATCAACATCCATCTAAGATATTTCATCTCAAATTATTTTTCCTCATTCCATTTAATAAGGGTTCTGTAACTCTTCAACTTGCTAGTTTCAGAACCATAATAGATTAAAAAAATTAATAATGATACTCTAATTCTTCTTAATATTTCAGATTATGTAAAGGGTCATCCCCTCTACTAGCCTATCAATAAAAATTATTTTCTTCTAAAACAAGGTGATGTGTCAAGTAGTGACATGATTGATCTCTCTCATTTGAGACAGATATTTATTTTATCATTAATCCATATTCTACCCTCTCAAAAACCTAATAAAAAACTACCTCATTAAATAGTAATTATTTTAATTTGCCTATTTTTACTTTAGGTTCGATAATAACTAGTTCCAAATTAGTCCAACCCTCATTACCCAAGAAAAATCATGTTATCTATGTATATATAAAATAATATATTTATGAACACATGAATTGCATGTTTCAATGACATCAGTTTCACCACATCATTACATCATAAAATAGTTTGAATGGTAAAATTAGTTCCATCAAATCAATCATAATATTCTGAAAAAATAGTAAATTTTATCTCTATACTATCATTTGAATATTTTTGTGGTATTCTCTTTGCATGTGGCCCATGGAAAAAATCAAAAATTATTATTTAAAATAATAAATATAAATAATATTGGAATACTTTACAAATATATCTAAATACATGGTTACACTAACCAGTCTTGGTCCAACCATATGGGTAGCTCATACAATCCTTACAATGGTCCATATAAACCTTATGAAATCACAAACCAACCTTACGAGAATCTTTCTTCCACATTACAAGGTATTGTTTCAAAGGTATCATATAGATAAAATAAATTATGTTCCCTTCCAATATAAATTTTGAAAATGGAATACCAACCTTGTCAAGTCTTCTTTCAAATTATTTCTTCTTGAATAGATCCTGTCAATTTATTCAAAACATTTCATTTCACATAACACTCCCTATAATGAAAAAATTTCATATATGTCATAAAATTTGGTATAAATTATGTAATATGAGAGAATAATTCATATGTATTAATCTCTCATGTGATCTATGATTCATATCTATCACCATGATCTCTCCTGTGACATAGATATTTTTTTGTTATTGACCAAACATATTGAAACAATAAGACCATTCATTTATAAATTGTAAGATGTGGGTGGGACATTAAATAAAAACGAATATTGCATTGTTTGAAATCATTTCACATTTAGTTTTAATATGTTAATTATTTATTTCATACATTTATCCATGCCCCTCATTGGACATCCAATTGATTAAGAAATTCTTAATCATATAATTTTCACATCTACAACATTATTTAAATAACATAGGACCTACCATGGCAGGGGGAAAACTTTTAATATGCATAAAACTCAACTATTTGTCTTCCCACTATCCAATAATGACCCACATTTGTACCCACCAACAATTACCACTCTTATCAAGTTCATCGTTATGATCTCCACTATATATTTATACATGGATGCTCCATGACTTGTATACATATGGATACTTCCCATTTAATGTTCATAAACATCATATCCCAAAAATTTATAATTAACTTATTCAACATATGTATATATATATCTATTACATAAAACTAGAATCACACTATAATAAATAAACCTTCATCGGTGAAGATGAATAATTCAATTTTAAAATAAAAATACATTACAAGCCTTTAATAATGACCACATTATTTAAAAAAATCTTAATCTGGTTATATATATAAATATAAATTCCTAGAATAATATTTTCATAATGATAACACTTAACCAAATAATCTCATTGGGTATGTGTTCTCTTCTCATGACCATCCCATACAGGTTTCCTCCCTCTCCAATATCCTCGGGTACGTGTTCTCTTCTCATGACATTCGTGTATGGTAGTTGTGACTCGTAGAGAGGAGATGTTTTGTGGTAGGAACTCAGTGGATTCAACCCAGGAGATATGCCATGGATTTTAGGGGGTGACTTTAACGCCATAACATAGCCCCTAGAGCAGAAAGGAAGAGGAGAGTTCCCGCGTAAAGCTAGCATGGAGTTTATTGAATTAATGACGGGGAAGGGCCTCCTTGACATGGGTTATACAGGGGACCCTTTCACATGGTGCAACAACCAGACGAGACGCATGCACTGCTGGAGCAGTATTGATCGATGCCCTGCTAACATCCACGCTCTTTCAATGTATCCCAATTCCAAGATAAATAATTTGGTCTGCGACATCTCTGACCATTCTCCTCTTATGATGTCCTTAATGGTAAGAAAAACAATTCCTGTTAAATTTAATTTTGTTGGTCGGTGGACAAGTTCTCATGGCTATCAGTAGTTGATGATGGAGTGTTGGGGTGAACCGTCCCAAGGCCACTCATGGGTGAACCTCCACAACATGCTTTGTCGCCTAAAGCACCACCCTCATTCTTGGGCCAAGGATCTCCCTCTTGATGATCAAGACCTAACCGAACTACAATGTGACACTAAGAGGATGAAAACCAGCCTGGAGTCAGTGTGGGATGAATGGGTTTTTAGTGACCTGTCCACCAAAACGAATTCACTATCAGAGAAGCTTCCTTTTAAGGAACAAAATTCAATGGAGGCTATAAGGATCAAATGGCTTCGCAAAGGGGACAGAAACACCGCATTCTTTCAGGACTATATTAAGGATAAGAGTCTCCCCATTAAATAAAATATTGTATTATAGGATGGTTTGTTTATAGATTATAGAGAGGTGGTTGGGGGCATGGCTCATTACTTCTTCAAGGACCTGCTCGGTGGGCCAAGTTTGAACTCTTCAAATGGCTACCCGGACGGGGGCGATGCATTATGGGATGTGATCCCTTGCTCGGTTTCCAACCATGTTAATTCATAATTTGAAGCAATCCTAGAGGAGAGTGAGATTCATGCATCCATGATGAGCATAAACCCTGAAAGTGCACCAGGCCCAGATGGTTTCCCTGGTGCGTTTTATAGGGGATACTGGCAGGTGGTTAAAGGATATGTTATTGCTAATATCCAGGACATCTTCCATGGGGTAAGCCTACTGTGGACTGCATGTGAAACGACTCTTGTCCTCATCCCAAGGATCAAATTCCAATCCACCCTCCTCCACTACCGACTGGTGAGTATGTGAAACTTCCCCTATAAGATCCTCGCAAACATCCTCAATACTAGTCTCTCTCAATATCTCTCCTGTTGGGTATCCCTTGAGCAGAGTGGTTTCGTCAAGGCTCGCTCAATACATGGAGAGATTGAGTTCTCTATGGAAATGCTGAGAGAATTAAACACCATGTCACGTGGATCTAATGTGGCCATCAAATTGGATATGAACAAGGCTTTTGATAGGGTCGAATGGGGTTTCATAAATAGAGTGCTGAATAGAATGGGCTTTTCTCCATGGGCATGCGATCTCATCTTCAAGTTTTTTAGCTCATCTTGGCTGGAAATCACCTTCATGGGCCGCTCTCATGAATTTTTTCATGTATCAATGGTGTTGCGTCAAGGCGATACTTTATCCCCTAGTATCTTCATTCTTATTCAAGACACTCTTAGCCGCATGTTTAACAGGGGCATGCTAAATGGTGATATTGTACCATAATGACAGAAATGGAACTGAACCTCCATCTCTAATTTAATGTTTGCAGATGACACATTAATCTTCATGAATGGTGGCAGAAAGTCTCTACGAGGGCTCACCAAGATTCTCGATTTCTATTGTCGCTGGAGCAGCCAATCGATAAATAAGGACAAGAGCAACTTCTTCATTTCGGAACGATGTGCTGTAAACATAGCCGCGAATATTAGCATTAGTCTGGGCATGCAGTGTGGTTCCTTCCCCCTGGAGTATCTCAGTGCTCCTATATCCTCAAGAAAAGTCCTCATTCGCGACTTAGACCATGTGGTGAGAATGATCATGGGACGCATACTCAACTCGAAGAATCATTTCTTATCTTTCAGTGGTTGAATTGCTTTGGTGAACAGTGTCCTCGTAGCCATACTCGTTCATGCCCTCACCTCCACCTTGTGGGAAAATGGCAAGACCCATTGTCGAAGGAGGGATCAATGTCAAGATCCTTGCTGAGACCATTCACTACATGCATGCAGAATTCGCGTGGGAAATCATCGAGTGTTGAACAATGTGGGGGAAAACCATGTCCTGTGTCTATGGTGGCAATGCAGACTCCTCTGGCCCCAGCTCTTACCTCTCATCTGTGCTTGGTTCTCTCCTTCCGAATCTCAGGCAGAGCTTTTACTGGATTATAGGGGAGGGCAAGATCCTCTTCTGGCAGCATTACTGGGTAGACAATATTGTTAGTTACCCAAGATTCCATGATCCCACCATCACGTTCAACGAGACATGCCTTCATCATTCAATTTTTAGGTCTGTGCTAGACATGAAGCAAAAGGAGGTGTTCTATCTCATTTCCATCAACTCGGATCCCGATAGATGTGTCTTCACCCCTTCCAACTCCAGGAGGTTCAACTCAAAGGACATTCGATGGTCTTCCAATACTCTGCTTCAACGCAACCAATGTAACTCTCGGGTTTGGTTCAAAAAAATCCCAATAATGTATAATTTCTTAATTTGGAGGATCAGGAACCAAGCTTTACCTTCAGAAGACAACGTTAAGATGATGGGGATCAGTCTTGTTTCTTGCTTCCACTGTTGTATGAAAAGGAAGGATGAGATGATGAACCACATTTTTTTTGAAGGGGATTGGGCGCAGGATGTTTGGAGAGTCTTCGGTGAGCTTACTTCTTACTCTTCATGAGATCTACCCAATGATCCCTTCCTAGAACGCTGGTACAGAGGTTCAGGGGATGCGTGCCTGGAAAATACCGTGAGAACCGCGATTCTCAACACTAGGTGTTGGTGCTTATGGTAGGCCCGCAGCAGGGCTAGGTATGAGGGATGTCCTGCATCAGGGTGGTCAATCATTGCGAGGGTGGGGTATCTCCTGGTGGACATGGTGCCGCTGATTCCCAACTGGAAGGAAGCTCCCTCCTTTCAGGTGTTGTAGAACTCATTATACTTAGCTTATCCTCCTTCCCCCAGGCATCCAGGTAATTGGGTGTGGTGGTGTCCCCCAAATTCGGGCCTCAGGTTGAACACTGATGGTTCTTACAACTCCGGGATCATGCGAGGTGGAGGAGTTGTGCGGGATTGCATGGGCAGTGTGTGGTTGGCCTTCACATCGTATTATGGGAATGGCACCTCCATTCTGGATGAGGCCAAAGCTATTCTTACTGATCTCACGATTTCTAATCAGGAAAGCATCCATCTTTCCCAGGTTGAAACTGACTCCGAGATCATTTATGAGTCCATACATTATACAGGTTCCTCGCCTTGGTCCATTTCGTACATCATCAAGAAATGCAAGCTGCTTCTTAATGGCAATGTTGAGGTCACACACACATGGCCTGAAGGGAACAAAGTAGCAGACCACTTGTCCTTTCTGGCTGATCAAGGCTCCAATGTCACATGCTTCTATAATATTTCTTCCCTCAAACTGGAGGGATTGAATCTGATTTAAGGATATTCCCTTAGACTCCACTACTTTTGACCCCTTAGTCCTGTTTCCCCTTGATCCTTTACCTTTTTTAATAAAAATGTAACATTGACGATGATATATATAAAATTTATCTTTATTAATACATTATACAGATTAATCATTCTCATAGTTCCGTATTGGATAATAAAATATAGGAGGGACTATTTTCTTCTTCACCCACCTTTTACAATGAAATGTCATGATGATTATACATGATCATATTCATCCCTTGTTCTTCTAAATTCTATCTAAATGTCCATCTTGTGGATTATAATTTTATCTCCAATCTTAATAGTTCCCTTACACCATATAATCTTTATACCACCTATCATATTTTTTTGGTTGGAATCAAAAATTATAGAAACATTTTACATCCATGCTCAGAAATTTTAATTCATACAATAACCACTGTAACTAATAATAACGAGTCACTAAAATTACCATTATGTATTATAGGTGTTAAAAACACATAATTTAAAATGGACAAGGCCTTTTTGTATAAGGAATATTCAACTATGACACAAATAAAAATGTCTATTTCAGTAACATGATTCATTAATACGAGAGAATATTTTAATGTCCTTTTTATCATAAATCATATAATTTCAACCAAAATCACACTGAATGTTATTATATAAATAAAAAAGAAAATGTGTTTTGAAATATATTTTTTAGAATTACTGTATTTCATTTTTATGAATAAATATTTAATTATACTTGCCTTTTATGTTAAAAAAACTCATCACCCTTTATTCAATTATGAGTCTAAACAGCCTTTATAAATACATCTCCCACTCTCCCATAATCATGACATCATATCATTAACATATTCATCAATTATGAGGAAAACAAAATGTTGATAAATAACTCTTCTTGGTCTGTAATATATAATATCAAAACAATACAAACAAATAACACTAATTATAATAATATATAAAGATAAAAAAAGAAAAAATACATGATTTTAATAAAATCTATAAATAACTTTAGTGAACTCGTTAAAAATTACACATATCCTAAATAATACTATTGTAGGGGATTTTATGCTGAAATAATAGATTACAAAAGATCAACCGTAATGCATAATAATTTATCTATTTTAATTATTTATTCATTAATTTTAGAAAGAAACCAATAAAAATGTTTCATCTTGCTTCACACCAAGTATAATCTTAAATACCACAACAACCACATATTATATTCACGTTATAAGTGTAAAATAGATCAAATTTATGCTCTAATATATAATATTTTAGAGAAAACATACACCATGGAATATATATCACCCACAATTTTATACCTCACTAAATATGTTAGAATCATTAAATGAATGTGTTGAGAGGGAAACTTTACATTTTACTGAAGTTAATTTGAATGTAGAGTAGCTATATACCACTAATTTACCATTGTAGTAAATATTGGTTTAAATTGTTTGATTATAATGGGATTTAATAGAATCCAATATTTTGATTAAATATTTAGTTTTTTCTCTTCTACACATCCTAACCCACAATGTTATTTAATTTTTGTAGCTTTATACCCAATTAGATCTCAATAATTCTCAAGTTGATTATTATTACTCCAAATTATCACGATTCATTGGATATATCATGGATAATTATTAGGATTTTTATCATTTAATAGGTCTTTCGATATCCCTTTCACATGAAAAATTTTAGTTTAAAAAAGAATATTTATTTTACACCTTCAATTAAAATTTTAATTTATCATTCCATGACAGATTGTTTCAACTACAATTTTGAAAATTCCATCATGGTGGTATTGTTATGTAATACGATCTTTTTGGGAATTTCCATAGCCCACTTTTTTTCAGTCCAAAGTAGAGATTCATCATGTATTTTTTCTAGTTTTTCAATGATGAATGACCTTTGGGTCATAAAAATATGATTATTATATTATAAAGGATATCTATTATTCAATTAACTACACTATTTTGTCATATAATCAACTAATATAAGTAATTAATCATTATTTTTTGGGTGACTATTGGTATTATATTATTCCATATCCATCCTAGAAGGAATCAACTCCTATAAACATTGTATCATCTATCTCATTCATTCTAAATGAGTATTAGTACTTCTTGGAGTATATTCCCACTATAAATATCTTTATCAAATATATGAGAAAGATGTTTAAGATTATCAAATTGTTATTTCATCATAGAGTGCAGCTGAACAAGAAAATAATTATGTAATACCTATAAATGGTGTAACTACTTCTTCTCATCAACATGTTTTTAGGGGTGTATGATGGTCTTCAATATTATCATTCAAATTTCCAATTTAATTTGCATTAAAATTATTAACCAACCAATTATAATTGTGTTCCTTACAATTATGTGAAAATACTATAACCATTTTTTTGGGGATTCATTATTATCCCTTTATCCAGAAGCTAAATAACAACCCCTTATGTTACTCCTTTCAATTTTAAAACATTAATTCCAAGAACATCAACCTCAATCCCATTATTCTATTTATAGTTTTTAGTATTCAATTATTTTTTCATTTAATATATGATACAACTCATATAATAAGAGATAAAAAATAGAACTTTTTACTCTTTGAATCCCTTCGTATTTAGTGGATCAAACATAAATTAGAATATTATCTTTATCATTAATTTATATAAAATCATAAATTAGTGAAAAATATTCACAATATGACTTTTTAATACCCTACACATAGTAGTTTTTTGTGTTAATATGAATTTTATTATTCCATAAACTATTCCAAAATATTTAATTCATTGGGAAGTTTATTTTAAAAGTCTGTTTTTTTCTATTGGAAAAAGTAATATAGGTGAACAATAGAAAATAAACATAAAAAATATCAATTTTAGACAAAAAATGCAATAAAAAGAAATATATAATGTGATACCACTTGTTTGGACCAAAGCATATTAGGTGAGTGATTTATTAGGGTAGTGGTGGGGTGTGTGGGGTGATAAATCTTGTTATATATTCCTTTTCAATTCTATCACCTCCCTATAAAATCTCACAACATAAATGGGCATAAACCCTTGATTATAATATATTATTATATTGATCAAAATAAATAACACACATCGGGAATCAATTTATATTTTTGATAATGTTTACCAACATTTTAAGATTATTTCTTTTAGAGAGAAAAGAAAAGCACAGAGACAAGAAACATGGGTTTTTACTTCATTTCCCTCTATGAGCTAATCCTATGGGTATACAGTCAATATAGTATCAATATAATATAATCACTATGATCCTTAATTATGGTGGTTTAGTTTGGAACACCCAACATTTTGGGGTTACTCTCCATTAAATTACTTATTGGTAATTCACCATCTCTTTTATATCTCTTCCCACAAAACTCAATAAATTTTTGTGTTAAAATAGTTAATTAAAAAGTTGTAACAAATATCAATGAACAATATTACTACTTATTAAAAGTTGTACTGAGTACAAATTTTTAAAACATTTATCCATATTATTATCCTTAAAAAATACCTTTTTAATGTACCCTAAATCTATTTCATCATAATAATTCCATTTTATATCATGGAAAACACTCTTTCCACCCTCAATAGATGATGAATTATGGAACTCTTTCACTTTTTAGGGTTGGAAATAGAATTGTTTCACCGTATTCAACTTTAGAAAATCGTATTATTTTATTTATTGTTTATTTTTTTGTTGTTCTTCTAGTATATTACATTTTTAGTGAATTACTATTTCTTATTCAATGATAAAATATCTTTTATAATGGCAGAGTTAGACTATCTCTATTTAGAAAAATATATCCTACATTTTTAACCCTATTAATCTCTCTTGAAACCGATTTTCAAATTTTATATATAAAAATTTCATGATATGGAGATTTTTTTTATTTCCATTTCAATTTCATCAATCCCAGATATAATGTTTGGTTAACAAATCATTTCCCATCGACATATTATTTTAACTATATTTGAAAAAATGTGTAATTAAAAATACACATAACTAATTCTCTATAAATCGTCATGTTTCTATCTCCGTTATTCAAGAAATTTTTTGAGTGGTAAAAAATATATCATCCAAACCACTTTTAATCATATGAAAATTCATTGAAATCATTTTTTCATCCTTATCCCATCAATAACATCTATAGTTTGATACTAAAAGTGCTATGATGCACTAAAAATATTATATTTCTCAAAAAATTATGTGTCTTCTATTAGGGAGCCATATATAGTCTATAATAATCTCGATTAACCATACAATTCAAGTACCAACATTGTAGAAATATCATAGATAAAATATATATGTTTTCATCAAACTTATGAAATTACTAGCTAATATATTGATAACCTCAGACATACCTTACATGGAATTTAAAAAAATGTATAATTTATATATATCTCTTAATAGAGACATTCATAAAATATATATGAGACTAGAGAATAAAAATTATAATGTCTCCATTCATGTGGATTAATTATATATTAATCCTATATTTAAAAAAAATAATTCCATTTATAGAGGGCTTCCTCTCATATGAGAACATTGAAACATGACCTGACCTATAATTTTTATTATAAGGAAAAAAAATATAATATTACATTCACATATATGTAATCTGTTAATCATTTAACTCTGCATGATATCTCCTATTATAGGAGGTTGTATTTTTTATGTTTCCATTGATTAAGAAATGACTATGTATCATGATCGTGCAAGAATAATACAACAGATTAAGAGAGGAAGATAATGAAATATTGGGATAACATCATCTTAATTTATTCCACACACGGTATTTATATATTATCTTCTTTCATATAAATGCCCATCCCATATTGGTATCCCATTCTTGTGATCACATACCTATCATACAATCCATTCCTCAATAATATCAAACAAATACCATATGCTATAACCTAAACGATGGATCACTATTCCCCCTAAATGGTACAACAATATTTACCCTCACAGATTCAACAAGAAAAAAAGAGAAGTAACCACATGAACTAACACATTTTTTCTATTGTCATTATTTTTCATGACCATATCCTCTAGTAGTCACCATCATCATAGTGTATTCCTTGTATTTTCCCTACATCGTCCGGAAATATATATGAAAACTTATCAAAATTCCCATATACCACACACACACACACACACACATATATATTTATATAGAAAAAACTATAACAACCATATCCAAAACAATCATTTTCCAGTGAAACTAAATACATCATGGATGAAATATTAATTAATCTCTTGTAGAGAAAAAATATTTATAATGGGGATAACAATTTTAAATTTTATTTACTCTAAATAAATGCACATACCTTCAAAATTAATAAATGTGGATTTAAATTTAGATAAACTAGAAAATGCATAAAATACATAGAATGATTAATAAATCATGATGAAAAAATGTGGGTTACTTCTGATAGTTTAAATCAATGAGATGACTTTAACATGACTTTTTCAATCTGGGTTCATTCACATAGTGAAGGAAAATGACTTAATTCATATTTTAAAAAAAAATTGAACTCTACTAAGAATCAACTCAGAGTAATCATCCTTTACACTATAGATTCCCCTTTTCCCACTAAGTAATATAGTTCAGACTATAGTTAGGTATTCAATACCATATTTAAATATAACCACTACATACTTTTATGTTGGACATAATATGAGAAAATAATTTTAATTGATGAATTAATATGAAACCCCCTATTACCATAGCAATGGTCATACATAAAAGGGAAGGGTAATATTAATATAAAAAAATTAAATGAAAAAACCCATTATATTTTCATTAATGTATAATTTCATAGTCAAGGTGTAGACCCCTTCAATAAATGGCATGGAATATAAACATTACAATATATTATTAGTGCAGAATGGGTATGAAAATGAAGATACACATATGAAACCTCACCCCATAGTAGTTAAAACATCACATTAGGATCTGGGCTCCCATCCCCTGTATCAGAAGAAGGTCAACCTCGTGCTAGTGATCCACCTATAATGTTCATTAGAAGAACCAGATCAAAAACAATATTCTATGCCACTTCATTTCCTAATATCTAAGCCATCACATCATAGAATGTATTAATTAGTCATCTCTTTTATTATTTATACATATGAGTCGATGTGTTTTTCATGTTAATTTATATCCACAAAATATGATAGGGTTTTAGACATTATATCATTTAAATATATAGAAATAGTTACGTGATTATTAGTTAAATCCTCCAAACTTTTGGATTTAATCATGATTACATAGACATTGGAGGGGTACCACATGAAATATCATTTTTAAATCTCCCACAAGGAATGGATATAACACTTGAATGGGAGATATATTATGGGCTTCAAAATATGCACACCATGGTGTTGAAAATATTACTATATCTTGAACATATAAATTGTTTCTTAATTAATGAAATCCTCTTATTGAATAAGACATATGTGTAAACCTAAGGATTTGTCCCTCAACTTCTACAATACCATGTCACTACCATCATTGTGTTATACGTGTCATCTCCAAGATCCAATGGGATAACAACACTCAACATACAAAACTAGTCCCTTACTATGATTCATTGAACCCCCTTACACTAAACTATTCATATCCAAGTGAGAATGGATGAATAATAGTGCTCAGATAGAGGATTAAGCTCATTCCACACAAACATGGTGTATATAACAATGACACAATGTAAGGACTATGTTGCAACCTTCACTTCTTTGTTCTAAGTTTCATGGTCACTACTATGCATATCCATGGATGCGGCATGCCTAATAAATGTTATCTAGTGATTATTAAGCCATACATTGAATTCTAGGGTGGGTTTCTACCTTAATAGTTAAATTTAGGGCCCTATAGGCGTGTTTGAGAAATGAAATGTGTCATGGGGTTGAGATAGATTTGATTCTATAAGCTGGAGTAGTATCTGAATGTGTATCAATCAAAGATTGAAAAATACTATATCCCACCTTTTATATTTTATAAAATAAATGACGAATATCAACATCATTTAAATATGGGGTTAAATGGTCCACTAAAGGTACCACATGCCACCAGACATTGGCATTCATCTCTTATAGACTCTAAAAGAACCTTCCTATCATTTATTTGTGCCACTCTGCGCCTGTGTGGATGATGTGAATCAACAAAGGTCAACTGTTTATGACCTGAAAGGCTCACCCAATGTGAGAGATTATCCATATGACCCTCATTGGATGTCCATGTTCCTATCGCACAATGGACTGAGTTATATTCAAGGGTGGGTATATATTTTAAATAAAAAATTCAGAATTACATAGAAATTTTAAAACTTGAAAATACATAAACATTAATTATTTTTATTTATGTTTTAAAGTTTTATTTCAAAAAATTAAATTACCCACAAATTAAAAAAAAATACAGAGAATATGGGTATGAAAATATAAATAATTATTGACATTGAGTATTACAATATTTTTGAAAAATTATTGGGATATTAAACCAACCACAATAAAATCATGATTTACAACATTCATATATCTCCCTGAAAAATTTAATAGGATCCACTAGGTTACAAATATTTAAAATTAAATATAAATGAAACAAAAATATTTTAAATATTGTGAATGAAATTTCAAGGGTCTCATATGAAATATGAATCCAAATCCTCAGTATAAAATTATATATTTCATCAATCCCATTGAAAATTGATTGTTCCCCACATTTCTTCAATTTTATCCGCTTAATTTAATAAATTTCAATAGTAGAATTTTGATTCATATTATAGTCATTTTTCTATTACCATTACTAATGTTAATTGATGAATATAGTTTTTCTCATACCTTATGTTCATGTAACATAAATATTAACATGAATAATACATACATTATCAAAATTATAGAGACTAAAATTACTAACAAAAATAAAGACAAGTTTTCCTTGATTAGCTAACTCTATAGACAAAGGATAATAGGTAATTTATGAATAAATCAAATTAAATTTCATAAAGGTGATCCGAATTTGATGAATATCAAATCATAATAAAATGTGAAAACCTAATATTCTCTCCCTTCCAAAAATTACACCTTCCCCACATCTGAAGGTAAATTTATGACCATGAACCATGAAATAATAATGAATGATTTAATAAAAAAGATTTTTTTTTTAAATTTTCATCAAATATTAAGAATGAGGATGCTAGGAAAAAATAATATTCCCTAGAAAATTCAAAAATATTTTTTAAAATATTTTCAAGTGACGGTGGTTTTTAACTTCCCAAACATGGAATATTTTTATTCATTTTTTCATGGTGGGGTAATTATAATTAAAATAAGTAATTCCAAAAACCATTCCCCAACCCCAATTAAGAATCCACAAAAATTATCTTCAATAATGTACATCCCTTTCTTACCAGGAATATTGTCTCCCATACTCCTTGAATTTTGGTAGTCATGAGAATTTATAATGGAAATTTTGGAATGAATATAATTGGATAATATTGTGGATCACTCCAAACAATGGTTATTGATGGTATCTAATGGTTAAAATTAGTATCAATGAATTTTTAGGTATCAAATATATTTAAAAAATAAGTAAAATACACAAATCATATTTAATTTTAATTTTTTCAACAAATGTTTTTTTCTAGATCAAATGAATTTCCTAGAAGATAAATTGTCCCAAGTTAAAAAAAAATATTCTGTACTCAAGGTAAAATAAATGAATTTAGGTTATGAAACCTCTATTTAATAGGAACATGTAATATATTGAACTAATTCAAGGCATGTGTAATAATAACGAATTAATCTATATTATCATATGTTATTCACTATATATAAAATGAATATGAAAATTAAATCTATATGATGAAAAAATTAAAAAATTTGATTCATTGAATCGAAATTCCTATTACCAGGAAAGTCTGAACCAGGCATAAACCTGGTCCCGCAAATTTATTAAAAGAAAAGTGCAAGTAAAGTCAGAAGAAAATAAAATGCTACATAACATCAAAACCATATGCATCCTTCTCCCCATCATCAGATAACTCATCACCAGGATCAGCTGACTCCCATTCAGAAGATTCGTATTTGTGCATCATCTCAAGGTACATATTTTTCTTCCCCAGCATTTCCTCAGACAACTTCTCTTTGATCGGCCGTTTTCCACTGAGTCCTTTATCCCTCTTCGGGGACCCTCCTCTTTGTTTTCCACTGTACCCATTTGCAATGACATTTTCTTGTGACACTCCAATCTTGTGTGCAGACCTTGTTTCCATTGGTTTGGGTAGATCCTTGTAGTGTCTCCTTGGCCTCCTCTTTGGTGGCGCAGTCATGACACCTTCACTTTCAGACATCTTCGTTCGACCGAATCGAAATTCCTATTCTATACTCTAATAATTCATCCTACCCATCATAATTATTACATTTCATCAACATGAAAATTATAAAATTTCATTATGAGTTGAGTAAAAATTCCATGTATAATATGACAAAACAAATGAAATAATTTATTTTCTGTATTGTTTTTCACTTATTTGATCTGATAAATTAGTTTTAAATCTAATGGTATAAATATATACAAAAATCTATTTTTATGTCCTTATATTCATAAAGATATTATTTTTACCATTTTTTATTCATTATTTCCTTGTAAATTGAATAAATATGGGCATGAAATTAATCATCAAACAGTGAATAAGAAAGATTATTCCCATGAATTATAAAAAATATTAATGGAATACAACCCTAAACTAGTTTATAAATAGAATTTAAATAAAATAAGTTATATATAATAAATACTATATCTCTTTTTGAATGAATATTGGTTATGGAAAATAATATAGACCTCAACGCCCATTGTCAAATGATTGAGGATAAAAATTAGTTTAATCGATGCAGATCATTGAATATTTTAAATTTTGATTCCTCTATATAGATAGAGTCTCTTCCATTTTCTAAAATTAAAATTACTATTAATCTATGTATTATGTTTTCTTACTACATGGGAATAGTCCTTCAGCGTTTGGGATATTTTTAAAAATAAAATGTCCTTCCTTTCATTTCACCAATATTCTATCCTTTATTCACTTCTTTAGGAAAAGAAACACCAACATTTTCTTCAACATATTTTAGAAAAAAAACCATTCCCTACCTATATTTCATTCTATTACCTATTTATTGATTATGATATATTATTTCTATTCCTTGTAAACCACAACCTCCACTATTTTTAGGCTTTCTTCAATTAAATAATATCTTTTATCATCACAAATTTTCATTTTCCAGTGGATATTGATCTTTAACTATTCTCCAAAAGCACTTATAAATAACACCAAACCATGATCGTAAATTAATTCACCTCATAATGTTTGGAATATCCTAGTAATTTATATTGATTTTTTTAATTATTATGTACCTATCACTATAAATCTCAATGAAAAGTAGAATAGGTTCACTATAAAAATGAAATATTCATATATACTATGGGGTAGTTTAACTATTGTGTCTACAAGTCAAATCATTACTCATGTTAGTTTCATCAATTATAATACCATTTTTGTGAATATTGTGTATGAAATTATTTTTATTGTGACATTAAAATCACAAAAAGCATATAAAAATTATTATATCCAATATTAATTAAAAACAAAATATATCCAGATCAATTTTATACTTAGGTTGGCATCAGGATACAAAATCTGAAAACATTCCAATCGCTATGATCATCTCAAATTATATTATATACCTCTTTCTGTATAGATATTATATCATAATGTTATCATAGTTATTCATGTTCCCTATGGGTTCAAAATATGGTATGATGATTAAGAATTTATTTAAAATCATTAAAAGTATATCTAATTATCCAGATTTACTTGATTTACTATTCCTTGAAAAGGATGTGAAAGGTGGTATGGGGGTGGGTCTTTTTATTGGACAACATTTAGTAATTATTTTTCATTTACCATACTTTAAGGTTCTTCCTCCATACCTTTTATTTTATTTATTAAAATTTTGGGTTGTCGTGAAACTCCTCAATGTTATTTCGTTCAGTTCTCCATGTCGTGGAGTATCAGAATTTCCTTGTACAATTCAAATATTCCTACCCTATAGTTGGGTATAATACTACCACACATTAACATCCATATTACTCCAGATTAATAATTGGTTTTATGAGACTTCTATTTAATCAATGACTAAAACCCCTTTATCTTTGGAGTATTCTATCTATTCCATGAGTACAACGCCTAGAGTTTTCATAAAAGTGTCTAGGGTATTCCATAAAGTGTAGAATTCACTATTTATATAAGGGAATTGATTTTGAGGATGAAAACATTATCTATTTTTAAAATACATTTCCATGATTTAGTTTTTTTTTATTTTGTTATCCATAATTTGAAAATTTTTGATTGATTTAATCTATATAATTTTCATCTCGATAGTTCATGTCATTTAGATAGTTGGTGGACATAATAACAACTATTTCCGACTACATGGAATTGATTATTATAACTACTAAACTATTTTCTACCATGTGTATAGCTTATATGTTTCCTAAATTATTATTCAATTGGAATATATATTTATACATTTCATCCCAAAATTTTATGATCTCATATGGTGACTTTATCAACAATGGTCATATTGAAGTATTTTCAATAAATTAATTTGTCACCCTATTACGTACCTTTATAGTGTGTTTGAAATTGTAACCATGTTTTTATGATATGATGGGGAAATATATAAATACAATATTAAATCATTCCCGTGAATATTATATGGATCCATCAATTAGCTATTCAAATATTATTATACTTACACTTAAATCCATTAAATATTATAGAGGCAAAAACCTTTTCAAAAAATTCTTTTCCAAGTAATCCTATGTAATTTATAAAAATAAGCATAGAAGTTGAATAAAATCTCAAAATTTATCATTGAGTGTGAAGAAAATAATACACCATCATACCATATCTATTTTAATGTTATTGAATATAAACGCGTAACACCAAATTAAAATTCTCACTATGTAATAATTTGGTTTTTCTAAAGGTAGCCTGATAAATTGAATGTAGTGTGATATAATTTTCTTATCAATGATGTTATCTTGAAAAATTAAGTATTTTCTAAAGGAACAAGAATTTTTTCTATAATTTTGAGGGACTTCAATGATCGATTTGATATATAATTCCTAGGTTCATTCATTAGATCTATTTTTGTTATCCTTATCCAAGAATTTAGCATTTTTATCCTCTATCCATGTCTTCTTTTGATGTATTATTATTTTATATTATCAATTTCTTCTCAACCATTGAATTGAAATCAAGACCTATTTTTTTTTCTTACAAAGCAGTGGAATAATCATCCATTGATTTTGTAATGGATATTACTAAATGGAATGACCAATTTAAAAATGTGGAAAATTAGAAACACCAAAATAAAAATTTTCCAAAAGAAACATTATATTTATAACTGTTATTATTCATCAATGACACCATTAAATTTGGTTAATGAAATGAATAATTATTTATAATTGGGAAATAAATTTAATAATTTTGTAACTCAAACAATTAATTCCGGACATTGAATTATATTAAACTGTATTCCAAAGATGAACCCACATGAAACATTGTAGAAATTACATAGAATGTCTTAGAAATCTTGATGAAAAACAATATAATGAGATTAATTTCAATAGTTTAGATGAACGATACGACTGTTTTAAAATATATATATATTTAGATTCATGACCACAATGGAGGAAAATTAATATGATTTAATTTAATTTTTTTCTAAAATTAATCATTGTGACCTACGTCTCGATTTACTGACCCACTAATCTAGAGATAATGATTTTCCATGTCAGCAAATTTGTTATGTCTATACATAGGTATTAAAATACTTATATAAACAAGATAACTAGAACACATGTCTTAGTCATGATATTAGATGGTGTATTTAGATGATTAACATTTAATGAATAGCCTTTCCCACAAAAATTGTATTAGATGAGAAAGAATTATATGATTAGAATATAATGATGAAATATAAAAACCCAACACATATTTCATGCGATAAAACATCCCTATTTTTGTTACACTCCTACAAAATTATATGGCCTATTCTAGGAAAATTACAACAACATTCTAGTCATGGGGGGATATTAATATGAATAGAAACCTAAGTTGAAACAACTCACAAGAGTAATTACACCCCTCCATGATCACAGTTCTCATCCCCAGTCTATATCCAAGATCCCCTTAGGCCAGCATTAATAATTACATGTTTCCCCTTAGATATAGACCATGAAAAACATCCATATTTACATGGGTTTTGAAATAACTTTTTTAACATCTCCCCAAATGTTTTAATTCGTCTTTATCTCAATTTATGTATACACATGTATCCTTATCTATTTCACATCAACATATATCCACGAAATAGGGGAGGGTTTGTAATCCATAAAGCAATTGAATTTATAGATATTGTTAATTAATATTATATTAAAAAAAATCTTTTTTATATGGGATATTTTATTCTTAGATGTAGGCGAGGTCCCTCATGCATGATAATTTTAAAATCTCTTCCGAATATTTACTATATAACAAGAATAGTGGATTTATATTTGATATTTTGAAATATATTGACTACAAAAGGGAGAGAATGAATGTGATATGGCTATATCAATTCATTATTCTTCCATTTAAGACTGTTCATAGATATTTTGTATCCATATAACTAAGGTAGAATCCATCCTCAAATGAAATAAATCACAAAATCTTTTTTTGGTTTACTTGTGACATCATTGGGATCCCATAACATAACCCCATTATACAAGTAAAAAATAATATTATGATATGTTTCAACGAAATCCATTTTACTAAAACAATAAAATTCATGTGTCAAAGGATATAACACAATGATTAAATGGTTTTGAAACACCATTTATTTCAAACAGGTGCAATAACACTATGTCATAGAATCCAGATCATACTGTACCCTCATATTCATTTTATTATGCTTTGTGGTTTATACACCATATAACAATGTCTATTGAGTGGATTTATATATATATATATATATATTGGTACCAATTATCATCTTATACTTCCATTTGGGGTTTATAATGTCTTAGTTCTATCTACGTCCCAGAATGTCTGACTGAAGAAGGTGATATAGCCTAGTGTTGAGTGATTGACATTGTTTTATGTGGGTGTAAGGGCCAGGTATTTTACTCATGTATGGTTCCATTATATTTTGGTATAACTATTTATTAGGGACATTTTTGGAATACATAATTATTTCATGATGGACTTAGGGGTGTCCTTATATTTTTTAGATCCCAGATCCAAGATTTTTTTAGAGAAGTTAGCCTGTCATATTGGTATTTTAATCTATGTGGTTAGGGAAAATTGTTAGATCAAAATGTGTTGATGTTCTGTATCTTTAGACAGAGACATTATGCACGGTTGGTTAATGGTATCTATAACCATGTAGACTAACCATGACTGTTCCCCTCTTCTCCATGTACCCATTCTTGGTTGGTGCTCAGTATGGAAAACAATGATGCCAAATTATGCAAATTCTATTTTCTAGGTAAAATGATCATTTTACCCATAATGAAATTAGTTTACTTCCTTCTTCTTCAATATTTTAATTTCAAACTATATGAACCTCCCTTTATCCCATATTATAGATTCTGATGGTCAAGTCAAGGGATTCTGATATCTCTTTTTTTTTGGGGTCCGATCAAGCTTCTAGTTTTCACATTGAATGTGGAACGTTAAGTAATACAATTAAATTAATATGTTCTTCATTTCTCTTTCTCTCAATAATGATATCATGGGTTTGGATTTTATGACCATTTTTTCATATCTACTCTAATATGGTCCAAATTTGAGGTTGATATTGAATGAGGATATTGATACGAGTACCATGTTAGTGATCTATAATTCTTCCCTGAAGTTTGTTGATTTTTGAAATGACATGTAGGGAAAACCTATTTCTTCATGTACCGTTTATTGAATTTATATTCCTATATAATAGAAATTAGAACTATATGGTTATTCTCTCTCTATAAATAGGATTGGTTATATGTGGCTTCATCCATAACTCCCAACACCACATGTAGGGTGATATTCCATAATTGTTTTTTTAGTGTTTTGACATATTTGAGCCATCATTAGGGTGTGATTGGGCTTGAGAACACTAATGGAAAGCCTCTATATGGTAATTGTCTATTGAATAATATAATTGTGAATAGCTTATACCTTGTAACTTCTACTTGACCAGCACAAGGATAATGCTTGAATGTATGAAATTTATTAAAATGTTAGTTTGGAAAGCATACTAAAGTATATGACATAGACATAGTAAATGAAAATGAATACTTGGTTTCATATATATAGAAAACAATTACATATTTATATAAGGTATTGGAGTTTTACAAATTAATTTTGTTTACTAACATGATTATAATTGAAATGGTTCAATGCATCATCGCCTTTTCAAACTAGTGAATTTAATGCCATAAACCAAGTGAATTTGTTAATGGAATAATTTTCATATGATCAAATAAATTGTAATGAGTTTAATATATGGATACTATTTATTCTTAGGGACCATTACATATTATTATATCTGATTGATATATGTTAACTATTGGATTCCTGATGGAATACTTTGGATACTCAAGGATTTCATTAATATTCAAGGATGCCAGTTGCGTTGAGGGAAACATACCAGGAACCCAAAACTTGTCTACCTATGGATTCCATGTGTGTCACCATTAGATCCCATAATTATTATTATTTGATACCTTAGAAACAATCCTTGGATCTATAATGGCATTATGATAATTTGTTACATCCATGGGCCCGACAACTACTTAACTCTTGCTTTACCTTGGATGAATTCATTAGACTCTAACAAAAACATTATTACTGGAATTACGTGGATGTGTCTCTTTGAAATACAATATTACCAATTATCTATAATCATTAAATACTAATTTATAGGCCCCTAACATCTATGATTCCTTGGTGATTACCATGAAACCACTTAATTTTAATAATTAGTTATGGTTTCTTTGTTAAACCTTTTAACATTCACTGTAAATAATATTAGGAGGTGATTTTTGGGTTGGATTTGCCTCACACAACATGTTTTTATAAACTAGAACTCAGTTAATTGGTGAAATAGTTACACAATCAGACACTTTTAGAGGGATAAAGTAGGTAAATTGTTATTTAGTTACATTTTATTCCATTACATTATTTTTACAATCATGAATAATATTACCTTTCCATTAAATATGACAGATGTTATAGACACCGTTGGTGGTTGCCCACTGAGATTTATCATACAACCTCTCTAGTTGCTAATGGTATATAGGGAAAATAACATGTATGAAGGTGAAGATAAGGGGAACTTTACTAAATTAGACACATTATTTATTTCTATGTTAGAATAAAGTTATTAGTAGATCATTGGGCTAGATCTCTAGGTTATTGGGATAGTTTAGGTATTTTATTTTTCTATATGGGGTTTTGAATTTAAGCATGCCACATTATAACCCTTTTTTTAACTCTCCAGTTACATGACTTATATAACCATCCATTACAATATGTTAATCCATTTATTTTAGTTATTATTGATTTTTATTATTCTATTGGGTATTATATTTACTTATATTTCCCCCATAATATTTCTCATTTTATTAATTACAAGATTCCAACTGTACTTCACTATATTAATGATGTAATAGTCTCCCCGTGAACACACCCTTGGTCCCTGCTACAAGTAATCAAACTCTAGAATTTGGGGAGATGCGCATGAGGACATTCGACCTATCTAGCTTGATGCACCTTTTAAATTGAATCCATGCTCAAGATGTCTCAATGTGGTTTCATGGGGGTTCTGCTGTTTATTTTCTATTTGGAGATAATATATTGTAAATTAAGAATTCTTGTAAATTGGACATAAGACTTGGTTGGGCATCATGAACCCATCTATGGGATACTGTCCAAGTTTCTTGAATCCTTATTTTTGTTCAAAATTCAGATATAACAGTTGATATCGATGCGACATTGGGTGACCCACTTATTATGAGGTGTTATTGACTATTTTTTCTGATTGATATTTTATTTTATCCTTGGTTCGATGTTATGATTACAAGTATCATTTATATATTCTTCATATAGGAACCAATAATTTATATGACATGCATGTTTCAATTCCATAAAGGTAATTTTTTACTGTTTTCACTGCATGATATGCCTATTATTGTTGAGTGATACATTCTTGTATATGTGATTATGTTACTTTTTTTGTTGTTGTTTACTGATTTCATATTCCAATTCAAGAGGTTTTATGGATCCTTGTGGGTTTAAATGAATAAATTACTGAATAAAAATTTAATTATAAATTCAAATGGTTTATATTTTCAATGATAAGTAGTATGGTTCCTTATTAGCAATGAAATAAAATTCACTTTAATGGAACATTGATACAAGTACTATGAAAATACAAACACAAAAGTTAAATGGTAGAACTTTGATACCTTTCCTTTTCATAATAATGAAAGGTACGGGAGTGAACCTGGTAATCAAATATACAATGTAATGAAAACGTTTCTAATAAATGATGAGTAAAGATACTATTGAACTATAATTTATTGGAACCACAAAAATGTATAACTGAGCACTTACTAATATCTGGCAGCCAAAGTGACTTGTTGGGGTATTATACAATGGGCAGTGATACCTTTTTTACATTTAACTTATATAAGTGTTTCTATTATTTTTCTTAATGACATTTCTATGATGTGTTCTTGGGAAAAATTTAGACCGGTGATGCTAGGATTTCCTCATGTCTTGCTCATAGAGGGTGGATACATGCAGGCTCAATAAGTGGTGGTCACTGAGCTTCTGATCTTACATGAAATATTCCCAAAAGAGGAAACTCCTACTATAACATAATTAGAATGTGATGCTCATGTTTGTGATATTTTCCTACGTCTAATGTTGTTCATGCTTGGTTCTCTACAAGATTCACCAATGATGGATTATCATACTCGTGTGATCTAGTTGCAGCATCCACTAACCTTTTCAAGTGATGTATGTATAAAGGCTACTATTTCTTGGGTAGATTCCACCATGCCTAAAATTTAGCATCTAGAGACACCACCAGAGTGGTGGGCCAAACATGCTGATTACATGTTAAATGAATCTTCCACAAATTGGTCGGATGTGATTAATGAATTTAGTCACTATTAGGACATGATATGAGATAACTTATAGACATACATCTATGATTTGTTCTATTTATATACCCTGATAGCTAAAAGAGAAATATAGTTAATGCATCTCGATTATGGTTCATTGTTAGTTATTTAGTATTCCGCTCATTACACTAATTTATAAGTTTCATATTGTTTCTATGTGATGATTATCTTTTGTGTGCTGGACACATAAATAATGGGATTGTTTATTTCATCGGTATTCAATTGAACATCATTGAGAACATATTTTATCTTATGTAGTAAATCGATCTATAATAATTTAGTGTAAAATGATGGATGGTAAAAGTAACAGGCACCGTCAATTCGTTCCACGTCCGTCCTATTGTTTTTCTGGTGGATGGATGTGTCCCCTAGTGGTTTCTCGATTGGTTATTGTCAGATAGGGTACCCATTTATTTTTCCCTATAGTATGCCATCAGTGCTGACACACTAGCCATCTAAAGCCTTAGTGTGATAGAGACCTTATGGAGTGTCAATCATGTGGCCGTATGGGGTAATTAGAGATATTCTATAAGACCAATCCATCATCTTAAAAAATAAGAGTTTCCATACTAGCTCCACCTTTAGGGAGATGTTTTTTACACCATGTCTTGTAAGATGTTTGAGTTTCACTAACAAGATGGCCTCAGGAGGAGTTTGTGGCCATAGATGCTGGACCCCTGATCAAAAAAATACCAACAATTTTTTTTTAATCATGGTAGTCTATATATTGATCTGGTCATGTATTTTTCTAGTTTAAATATTTCCAACAGATACCAACGCATTTAATTGAAGGAACTTCTAATGTACATGGTACTATTCTAGTGGACTCCATTATAGTACCTTATTTATTTAATATAGGTGATTAATCATTTTTCACAACTTTATCTATTGTGGAATATCATGGGTAAGAGACAATGTTTTGTGTGTGTTATGACCCTCGATACACTATTGGGAGTATGGTTAGTGGGAATACACCAATATAGGGACTATCCTTTTGAAGTAGGCAGTTACCCTTTCTTATAGGTCCTATATTTCCATGAGATGGAGGGTTATAATATCAATATCGGTATGGATTGGTTTGTTCTATATCATGCCATTGTAGTCTTATATCATCGATATGTATCATTTACATCACTATAGGGTAGTAGATATCTATATAATGGTGAATGGTATTTCCATTCTAGTAGTGTTAGACCATAACGCCATGGGTTATGTGTTGGTATTGCCCGTATATCTAATCTCTTCATGTACAATCAATTTTTAGTCTAGCATGAGTCTCCTCTAAGAAACGATAATTTTATAGATGTCTTTCCTTATTACTTTTCTAGATTACCTCATAAGAGGGATGTATAATATATGATTGAGCTTATTCCAGGAGATTCACATGTTTTCAATCTTTTATATAGTATGTAACCTACTGAGCTGTAGGATTTCAAGTGGATGTTAGTGGAAATCGAAGTCAATCGTTTCATAGATCCCAAAACATCCACTTGGGGTTTACTTGTGAGTTTTTCTAATAATGTGGAAGGTAACTTACATTTTTCATGGATAAATATGGTTGATCCATCTAGTAGTCAATAATACATACCCAATACCTCAAATATATTATCTATTGGACTAGCTTTGAGGATGTAGGATATTCTTTATTATTGGCATGAGGTTAGGATATCATCAGGTGACAGTCAGGCCATCAAAAACACCTTTTATTACATTTTGTAGTAGCTATGGTTTGTATGATTACCTGATTATACCATTGGGTCTTACGAATGTGACCATTGTTTTCATGGCTCTAATGATTATCGTGTTCTACCAATATTTGGACTATATTTTAAAAGTATTTGTGGAAAACTTATTTTTGTACTCTCACACTCGTAGGAACCATGAAAACAACATTGAGATCATTCAATGTATAGTGATAGAGAATCATATTTTTTAAAATATGTAAAATTCCAATGTATGGATCAACAAAGTTCACTTATTGGGTTATATTATCTTAGAATTTGGAGTCTCTATGGATGCATAGAAGGTTAGTGTTGTGGTTTCATAGGACCAACCTATGAACATGTATGATATACACAGTTTCTTAGGAATGGATTTTTTTACATGCATTTTATACATGACTTATCATACATTACAACACCTCTTATTGGTCTAAAAAATAAGGGTTTCAGGTTATTATCGTCACTGCTGTGCGAGATGAAAGGGAGGATGGACATTGAACCTATTCTGACTCTACTAGAGAAAGGAAGAGGTAATATCGTGTTTTGTGATGCATCAGAAATTTTCCAAGGAATAATGATGATGCATGAGGATAGATTCATTGAAAATGGACATCAACAATAAAAGCCTAATAAGAGAAATTATATGACGCATAACCTTGAACCATATGTGGTTGCCCATGCCTTATGTTGTGGGAGAAAATATTTATTATGTGAGCATATAGTACAGTAAACAGACCAAAAAAGACTCAAATAGATCTTTTCAGAGTGTGAATTGAATCATAGATTATGAGAATGGGTCAAATATATTCAATCCATTGATTTAGATCCCTCTAATAGGCCCAAAAATTGAAATGTGGACACCGATGCACTATGTCTAAAAACTCGGGCACATGCAATATGGGAACCTGGTGATTAGTGGTAGATACTGGACATATTTTATGAGATAAATTTAGTGTATCATGAAATTCATGAAAATTATTACATATCATTCTTAAAAGTTACCTCTACCCTGCTTTAGAAGGTGAAGGGTAAGAAATTTTGAAATCATTACGGATTAGTTTATTGAGAGTGTATATAAGTACTTGACCAACCACTAGATTGGACTATGGATGGAGATGACATTCTATGAATTTCAAGCCATCTCTGGGTTCCTATTAATATGGCAGAGGTGTTGATTCAATTTTCCCATTCTTCCTAATGGGATGTTCATCAATGAATATTCAAAATGTATTGAGATATGAAATGCCTGTATTGGTGGTCAATGTTGAATCTTCATGTTGTAGGCTTTATCACTAGGTGTTCCACCTGTCAGTGGGTGAATGTGGAGCACCGGAGACCTATTGTCTTGTTACAGCTTCTTCCGGACCTGGGATAGAAATGGGAATATTTTACTTTGATTTTCATATTTATCTTACCTATGTCACCGAGGGGGTATAGATTCTATATGGGTTGAAAGTTATTGACTAACGAATGAAGTTCTCTTCTTTACTATTTGAGATACATTCACAGTTGATGATTTGGGTTTACTATTTTTTTGTTAGATCATATGACTACATGGGGACTCATACAATCATTCCAAAAAGGAAACTCATTTCTTGTAATAGTTATGAAAGGGATTGCAAATTGATATGGGTATAAAGGTTCTTCTGAACACATATATCCACCATCAAACTGATGGAAAATTGGAACAGATGTTACATATTCTACAGGACATGTTGTAATAATGTGTCCTTGATTTTAGTGGTTCTTTGGAGAACTATAACCCCCTCATAGAGTTCTCCTATAATAACATATTCTTGGAGATAATTCAGATTTATCCGTTTGAGGACTTATATGGTCGGTCGTGTGGTCCACCACTATGTTTGCTAGATATAGGTGAGGTAACCCAACTAGGTCGTCATCTCATGCATGAGTCTTTAGAGTAGATTTAACTAACCAAGAAGTTTATGACTACTGCTAATTCTTGGTAGAAATATTGTGTCAAATTTTATTGATGACCTCTAAATTTTATGTTTTGGGATGATGTTTTCCAATCCCTCTTTCCTAGGCTTGGGCATAAATAGATACATAAGAAAACAATGATATATCTTTAATATGTTGGGTGGTGTGATTTCTTTGAAAGATTCAGGATAGTAACATGTCTGTTGTGACTATCTCATAGGTATTGTGCTATGTGCAATATATTCCACTTATCACAGCTTCACCATTATCATTCCAATCCATCACATACTTTTTTATCCTCAGGATGTAGAGCTTGATGCATATGCATCATTTGAGGAGGATCCTATATGCATCATCAATGGGAGTTTGATGGATATTCAAGGCTAGTATGTACCATAGTTATTAGTGATATGGAAACCAGACCATGTATATAATGAGACATGGGAGTGGGATTCGATAAACATGGTCAGTGTATATAGATATTATCCGAAACTGTTTCACCAACATTGAATGTTGATGTCTTAAATGTGTTCCTTTAAGGGGGAATACTATAAGAACATATTGTTTACTCGTGTATGGATCCATTAAATTTCCATCTAACTCCTTAGTATAGAGATTTTTGGATGTGTAATGAGTTCAAAACAATATTAAGGGTGTCTCATGGTTCTTCATATCCAAGAGAGCATCTTTTTGCGATAATTTGGCATATCACATAGTTAATGTATACCATTCTTGAAGGGAGAAAGGTTAGATCCAACCATGTAGATGTTCTAAATTTTTTGTTATATTCATTATTCACAGTTGGAGAATTGTTTCCCTAATCATTTATACTAACTATGTATGTTCCACTTTCTCCGAACAGCTTTGCATGGTTTATTTAGAGTTTGCCAAACCATGTAGTGAAACCATGCATTGACATTTTTCATGGAAATATTACCAAATTCCACTTAATGATAAAATTTATTCTAATATTTCTCCCATATTAACATTTCCATCCAAATGAACCATAATTTCTCTAATTTTAGTGATTTTTATGGACAAAACTAGGGATAGAGAGACCTCCATCATTTGGGGTCTGATCAAGAATTTATTTTTCACGTTGTATGAGAAATAGTAAGTACAAAATTCTTCTTAATTGGTTCATTATTTATCTTTCCCTCAGAAGAGTTATTCAGATTTAGGATTTTATTCCTATTATTAAGATATACTACTATCTGTTCTTAATTAAATGTTGATACTAAATTAGGAGAGTTGTTAGACTAATAGGTTGGTGGTCTATATCTCATCCCTCAAGTTCATTAATTTTGGAAATGTCATGTGGTGCACAATAATTTCATTAGGCATCGTTTATTTAATATATATGAAATTATAATAGTCCTTATAACCATATTGTTATGATCTTTCCATTAATTTGATTTGATGTTTGTGATTTCATGCACAACTCCCAACACCCATTGTAGCGGGATATTCCATAATTGGGTTTTTTTTGTATTTACACTTTTGAACTATTCATTGGGTGTGCTCGAGCATGACCACATTAATGTTAATCCTCCTTATGTTAACTATCTATTTAATCAAGATATTTTAAATGGCCTATAACTTTTCTCTACATATTTAACTTCCTATGGTATGTGCTTCAATATAAAAATTTGATTCAAATGAAATTATGGAAACTATACTTAAATAAATGAATTTATATTATTTAATGTCAATGAATGTTTGGATTTCCATTCGTATAAAAATTTACCATGTTCCTGGAAGGAATTAAAGAAACCGCTATTAATTTACTTTACTTTCATTGTTTTGATTGAAATGGTTGCATGATTCTTGGCATTTTCCATCTTCTGAATGGGAAGGCTTAACGAATTAAATTTTTTAGTGGAATTGTTATTGTAAGACCAAAATAAATGTAATGAATCAAATTTATTGTTCCTATTAATGAAAAAGGACTCTAACATCATTAGAGGCAGTATTAACTAATGTTAGTTCTTTTATTCCTTAGGCAAATCCTTGGGTACTTGAGGGAATAATTCGGATTCAAGGATGAAAGATGTCATAGGGGAGACCTACCTAGGAATTTGATCATTATCTACCTCTATCTTCATGGTATGACACCATAGCATACCTTCATTATTATTTTTTGATACTTTTTTTAAACTCCATGGATCAAGTATGACATGTGGTTCCTTGGTTTCATCTTTGGGAATAACCATTTCTTATCTATTTTTGGACATTGAATGAATTCCTTAGACATAATTAGAAAAATAATTGTGGTAATGACTTGGATGATTCACCTTGGAATAAATAATTACCCCACAAATAGACTCAGTTTCTATTGAGTTAGAAGTAATTCATTTCTAGTATTTCATTTTTTTTAAATGGACCAACTAAATGTTACTTAGGAATTATGGTTTCCATACAACACCATGGAACCATCAATATTTTTATGTTTATGAGGTGATATGTTGGTTAGATATGGCTCATGTGATTTTTTTTAATAAACTATGTCATTATTAATTGATGAAATGTATTGACATTTAGACACCGGTCGAGGGATGAATCAGGTAATTGGTTATTTAGTTACATTGAATTTATTTACTTTATATATGCATGCCTCTACACTTTTAAATTTTCATTAAATGGGCTAGATGATATAGACATCACTGGTGGTGTTCCAATGAGATTTATCCCTCTCCCTCTTGAGATTCCAATAGTTCTAAGGGAATATTAAATATATATAGGTTCTTATAAAGGGAATAATACAACTTTTAATAGTTTACTACTTGTTGTGTTAGTTTGGAGCTTGAGGTAGATGACTGAGTTGATGATCAGGATGTGTGGGATAGTTATTTTATTTTCACTTTCTATTTATTTTAATGTATAATTGCAACTTTGTAACAATTTTTTCCAGTTGGCTTGTGACATGATATATATCACCATCATTTGTAGTAAGTTATTCATGTTATTCTAGTTATTGTTGATTTGTCTCCTTCTACTATGCATTCTATTTAATTATATGCCTACATATATTTATATCATGTTGTGTATTATATGTTATCAACTTTATTGGACTCTTGAAATCAAGGAATAATTTCCCCACAAACATAGCCAAGGCCCTCACTACATGTCGTCAGCCACTGAATTTTTGGGAGATGCACTTTATGAATTATGTATCACCTAGCTCGGGGAATATACTATGTGGCATCTAGTTCTGGGAAATCATTATAGGAACAATACAAAAATGATTCTCCATCTAACATCATACATTACCATTTTCTACCAATTATAAAAAATAAAATATTCTTCATATACTATTAATAAAATCTATATGGGTTTCATATGACCCGCACTCTTATATCATGCCCCCCACACCTGATCCAATATTTTTTCACCCACAAGTACTTCCCTCCCATACATTATGCATTATCCACAACAGTGAACACACCAATTGTTACCTAAAATCCTCACATTCAATCAAACTAGGCTCCCACTAAAGAAGATTTTGGATAGATTATCCTCCTTGGTTTTATTTATCAATTGGTCCAATTGTGTTGAGGTATATCAAAGGGAGGGATCATTTATTATATAAACACAAAAAAAATTCATATGTAATTAATAAATTTGTAAACATTTAATATACAAATTTTTCATTACGTCCTATTAATGCTTTTTTAACAGAAATTACCAATAAATTATATAAACAATGTATATATGGATATGATAATATAAAAAATTAATGACATTAAAAAGAACGAAATTCAAAAATAAAAATGGAAGGTTTTATCGATTCCAAAAAAACCCTTCACGAATTGCACAATTTTTTAACAGTTTTATTATCTCAATTTATATAAAAAATACTCATAAAACTATATTTTCAACATTACCACGTATTTTTAAAATGTATAGTATAAACCCTTAAGAGTTCAAAATCATTCATGTGATGAATTATTTGAGAATATTGGGTAATGTTATTTAGTATATCAAGGGTGCATCAATTAGAATAGTTATACGATACTAGATTTTATGATTGACGTATCAATTCATCATGTCTATGATTTAATATAATTTAACACATTTTCTCTGAGACATCATTCTATGGTACAAAAAAGTCATTATTTCAATAATATAGTGGAAAATTATGTTCATTTATTTTTTTTATCATGTGTGATCATCCAAATATAAACTACTTCATGTGGTTCTATCAATCATATTATTAGGTGATACCAGATGATAGAAAACTTATTCATGAATTTAGGATAGAGAAGATACCATTCTCATGGTTTAAGATTTTACTATTGGTTATCATGTGATTTGAAAATGATTTCAAGACATTATTGATAGATTTTATCCCCCAATGATCTAATGTAGTTTTTATCAACCTGATCATAGTGAAAATATTTATTATAAAAAATTTAGATGCAAAAGTTTTTGGTTATACCACTTGAAGGTTTAGTATATAAAAGTTTTTTAGATGATATATGAATCATTGGTTTTCAAGGAGGTCTATATCCTTGGAAAATTGAGTTTCATCTTGATTATGACATTAGTGTTTATACATGTTTTAGGACTTATTCTAATGAAAAGGTGATTCATTAATTGTTATCTACGTATAGAACTGTGATCCATTAGTGGACGGTGTATCATCAAACATAGCATGGGGATACTCTACCATTTTTTTTGTTTTGATTCATTTCTCAACATATAGTTATATCCACGTATGTGGGGGACCACCAAAGGGTAATCGACCACGTATGAGTAATTAATGATATCCATAGGTCTGATGAGCTATTTAATTGACATGTTCCAAAATATAACTATTCATGTTAGGAAATTTGGTTAGTGAATTTGGAGGAAGAAAAAACAAGCTATGACATCATTTTCATGTAATTCCACAAGTCTCAAAGGCCTCGGGTATGTAGTTTTGGTTAGATATTCTATGAAATAATACCCCATGAATATGGGAGAATGATATTAATACACATGTTGAATTCCATAGGTTTTTTTGATAAGTCATCTATTTACTGTTAGTGTTTATATCTTTGAATATTTTTTGTTGGTAGTGCCCTAGTACGAGTTGGTTTTTCTTGGGAATATAGGGATTCATGAATTGAAGAGATTGATGATGCTTTAATCCTATTGGATAAATCACCACCCATTGTCAATTTACCTTTAGGATTATAGGTTTGATAGTCAAATCTATTAGACTATGTGTATAATTATTGTCTATGTCATGGAATCAATCATGGTAGTTGTTAGGAAAAAATACCTCAAGGTAACATTGCAGCATTTTTGGGTTGATTGTGTCTGTTGACAAAACATGTTTCCATGGAGAATTGTCGAGTTACAGAGAATATGTTGACAAACCATGTTGACAATGAACGATGGAAAATGCATGAATTTTGAGAAAGATAGGCTTCATTGATTGGATTTCTAGAAGACCAGAAAAATGATGGAGTTGATTCTTCACTATTACGTCAAGCTTCACGAACAGCTGTATTGAAGTACATCGTGGCAGTGAAGGGATTTGTGAGGGAGCTTCGAGATGAAGGCTTTATGTCATTGACGGTGATGCTCCATGATTTCGTCAAGCTCTATGATAGAAAAATTTCCATGGTGCTTCGTGATTTTGAGAGAACATATGTGGGAACTTTAGAGCTTCTCAATTTGAGATGACGTGGTCTTGAATTCGTGCAAAAAGTTCGAGGGTCGGTGGAATCGCCTATAAATAGGCCTCTACCCCTTCAAGATAAGTAGAGAGACAGAGAGAATTTTCAGAGATATTATTTTTATCTTGGTTCACGAAGTTATTTCAGAAGGCAATGTGCTTTGCAAAATAATAGATTCGCGGCAACTAATTTAGCTACACGAATATTGAGAGCTCTGAGTTGGATTAGTGAGCTTCGTGAGGGAAGTCGCTCTGCAATGACTTCAGCTTCGCCAGAGTTCTTCGCGAGAGTGATTCGCGAAAAGGATGAAGCTTCGTGAAGGATTGTTTGAGCTTAGTGAAATTGGGAGCCACATGAATTAGGGTGCTTTGCGAAGGTTTCTCCAAAGGAATTATTTTTTTTTCTGAGGAAAAGTTGTATTAATCAGTGGATGTAATTTTTTCTTCAATAGATCATCTATCTACAGTTGATGATCAATGAATTCATAAAAATGAAGAGACCTACAGGTCTATAAAATCTGAGTGGATCCCCTCGAAGTGCAGTGATCAAAAGAAGAAGAAGAAGGTTATTCATTCTACTGGCAGTGAGCCTGAGAGAGAGAAATTTGGTGTGACCCTTGGGAAACCAGCAAGAAGACCGTAAACATTGTAAAGGTAGTGATCCTGGAAATAGAAGTGATCTATCCTGATATTTGTTAACTGTAGTGCGCTTTTAGTGGATTCAGTATATCATCACGTCATATGTGTAAGCTCCTTGGATGTATCCCAGTGATGGTGAACCAAGTAAAAATAGATGTGTCATGTGCATGCTTTAGTTTTGGTTTATAATTTGTTGCGGGAAAGATAGAGAAGATACTCTTTCATAATAGCTATACAAGATCAATTGGGGCAGTTGTTTTAATCTGTCATACCTTGATTCACCCCCCCCATCTCAGGGTATCAAACCTGGTGGCCCTAACAGTAGTTCAGAGTTTGAATTTTTTTCCATTTTTAATGTATCCTCATAATTTATAGTAGTGTATGAGTATGTGATTTATACATTAGATATTCTATAGTTTGAAATTTTGATGAAACCCCAAGAAAAACCCTTTTCTAAATGAGAATTTATCACACATGGAAGCCATCATTCACTCTCTTGTTCTATTGAAGTAAGATATGTATATTTAGAAATGCATATGGAAAATCAAATATCAGTTATAATTTAAAAATATATCTAGATATGATCATAGATTCCTGAATGTTAATTAATGATTATTGGTTACTTGTTTTTGAGATAATACACTCCAATGTGTGTGGTTTGTGGATCCAACCATCTATTTCATGAAATATAACAGGCATCAATTTGTAATGTTATTTTTATTCTATAATTTCAACGTTGGGAATTCCACACACTGTAAATTATAAAGATTAAATGAATTCCTATTTAGGGTAACCAATGGTATTATTTTTCTATGAGGCCTATGTGTGGATCAAATTTTATTATAATGATTACATTTTATTTTTTCTGAATGAAATCTTTTTCACTGATATGTCCTTTATAGGAAATTTATACTAAACCCTTCTAGATAGAATTTTATATATGATCCTATTTTTAATTTAAGAATTTAATCTTATCTCATACTATATGTTTTAGTTTTATAGTAAAATATCATGGTAATGAATTCTGAATCATGGGGTATCATGTATTTTCATGAATTAATTACTAGGAGGATTGTGTGAATTTTGGTTCACAAAAAGATTTTGTTTTATTTTGTGTCATTCATAGGAAATTATGTCTATATATTATAGATTGGATTTTGAAAAATAACAAGGTTACATCAATTCATGCATTGAACATGAAGGGGTTTCATAGATTTGATCAATAGTGGTAGACGAAGACTCCTACCTTGTGTAAGAGATGCCCTTTATATTGATAATATCATAGTACTCATTGTGACATGACAACCACTAGTGATATACAATAATGGTATTCCCAATTTTATGAAGAAAATCTTTAGTACACTATGTGTATGGTGGTTTTCCATTGGTGTTCATATAGATTTCTTATATAGATATCCTATGCGGATGCATCCCAATTGTAGTACAATCCATAGTGGGGTAAACCCATTGGATATTTGTTAGTGTACACATCATATTGAAACTCTTAATATGAAAAAGTGTGCATTTTTATGTGTCTTTTTTGTCACTTGGTAAGGTGGTATATGGGGGTTTAGAGTTGATATAGCAGGGTAATAATAATGGATTAGACTATCTTTTACATGTTGTATAATATCTGGACACTCGATAGGTATTGGTTCAGTGATGAGTATATTCATAAGGTTACATTTTTTATGATGTTATCCTCATTATAATTCATGAATGGGAGATAAAAATTATAATAGGTTTTCACTGAGATCAGTGAAGAGATCATTGAATATAATAGGATGAAAAACATCCAACGACTGTTTTATGAGGATGAGGATGAAATCCCATGATTCTCCCACATTCTATGCTAGAAACATTCATCTAGTTGGATTATAGTAATGAAAATCTGGTCAAACATTGGTGGATCATGGGATGTGTTGATCATAATAAATCTTCTGATGTTATTGTTGAATCTAGTATACTAATCCGTATTGGAGTGAATCATTTTTATATTTTTGATCACTATATAACCATATGTAATGATAATTAATGTTGTGGAGTGAGGTAATCACTATATATGAACATAGAGCATAAATCCTTTTGTGTTATAATCCTATTATTTTTTTAATTCCCTTAACCTTAGTGGTGAGATGAACATTCATGTATCTTAATTTTTTTGTTGAATAATATCCTCAAGTCTCACCTTGTGATGTTGGATATATTTTTTACCCATGTTTTATAATGGGATAATTTTGGTATCTTTATGGATGACAGAATGTACTAATATTATATGTAGTTGCGTACCACGTCCTCTTATTTACTAGACATCCAAAGGTAAATATGTTTTTTCCAGAGGGTATAATTTGTCCACATTGGGCTTTTTTCTATGTTTTCTTATTTAGGATATCCAATGAATCATTTTCAAGGGAAAATATTTCATACTGTGTGGACGATGTAGTAGCCTAGTATTTTATAAATTTATAATTTTATCAATTTGGAGTTTGAATGTATCAAGAACTTCATGGGGATAATATAGTGATTTTACATTATAAAATTTCCAAAACAAATTATATGATGTTCACATTTATTATAGGATGTGTTGATTACAATAATAATGATCCATTATATAATAAATATTGAAGAGGGACCTCAATAATAATAAATATTTTATAGGAAATATTTTTTAACATGTTATGATATGTTCTCTATAATTTCTATTTTCGTTAAAAACCCAGTTTGAAATTTGAAAAATCATAGCATGGTTTCACCTTCATAGAGGGATTTACACTAGGAGTGGTGTAATTGGTTTTCAATGGGATCTTTATTTTTAGACCATCATGGGTGAAATTAAATAATTTAATTAACCAAAATTTTATTATATAATTTAATGGGGAATACCTAATATATTACTTTAAATAAATAAATAACCATCTCTCTAAAACTATCCACAAAATCCATATATTAAGACAGTGAGGGAGAGGTGGATATAATGGAGTGAAATAGGAAGCCACATGGTCTACGATTGAATTTTGTCAAAACCTTTCTCATAGTAATTCACATAGACACATCCATTATAAATTTTCAAATTATTAGGTCGGTATTTGGGATTTAATTTTATCAATTATTAATGGAATTTAAATATTGAATAATTTATGTTAAATATATTTCTTCCATTCTTCGTGGTGATTTTATATTTGTTTTTATTGAATTTTGTGCCCTTTAATGTGAATGTGTCTGATAGATTAAAGGATTAAATTTTTTTCATCCTCATAAAAACTTCTGGAAGTCCATGTTATCAGGACATGAAGATATTGTGTTTGAATACTAGATCACATCCTTGATCCTTAATATTGATAATAATTTAAATCAACAGAAGAGTGGGTTGATGAAATTTTTAATTTCACATTACCACAACTCTCTATCACTTTTCCTTCTCCACCTCAATGCATATTTTAATTCTATACCATTCTATTGACTATATAATAATCTATATGGTATGTTATAATTATCACTATGAATGTGTAACAACAGCAGTGTGAGATGTGGTTCATGTAAGGGGTCCTGATTTACATAGCATAATAAGATAGTAGTTACTCTAGAGAGGCCTTTTGAATGGTTCTGAATGGGGGGGATTTTTCCCAAATTACATCATTGGAGGTTGAAATTATATATTAGAGATATGATGAATCTTTGGTGTTTGGAAAAATCATGGTATTAAGGAATATGATATAGTGTAATTGCCAGACCATGTAGATGGAGATCATAGTGTATATGAAATGGTAGTGTCCTAGCCACCCCAACCACCTAATTATGATATCAAACCCAAGGTCATATGAATGGAGTGATGAAATATGGGTTATATCACATTAATTACTTTATTTTCAATAATGGTGGGTTCATGGTTTGCGTGGGAACCTTATATTTGAATGTGATGTTTCAACTCCCCTACCAAATCACACTATGTTTCACTTGGGGCCTTTAAATGGTTTATTTTCCAACATGTGTAATTTTTTACGTCATCCCCACTGGGAGTCCAGGATGGTAAATATATACCATATAACTTGCGTTGTTTAATTTTATATCAAGATGCAGTTGTTTAATCAATAATCTATGAAATATTTTTATTATAGGTGTGAAGATTATTAAAAAAATTGTTGTACCAATGACAACATTCACGGTTTTCAATGAGAATATTTTCTGAGTTTACAACCAACTCTAGAAGATATAAATTCTTATGATGATTGATGATAAGGGACTTATCCAATAAGTGTGATATTATTAGGCTATTCACAATATGTAATCCCCAATGGGAACAATTTTTATACTAGGGTGAAGGAAAAAATATAACAATGTGGAATTGAGGGTGGTTTGTAATGGGCCATTATCCCTATATGAATTTTATGGATACAAGGTTGTAATCCCTATACCAATTTTGTGAATATTTTTAAATGGGATCCCTTGGTTACATTGTTTATACTAAGGTGTGGGACCCCTTATAGGTCTAACATGTTTGATAATCCCATAGTGGAATCATTATTTTTCCAACCATCACGGGCAATGGGAAGCTCCACAATAATTCTTGCGAAGATACAAAGGTTTCATAGATATGATATTTAGGATACATTATCAGATATTTTTTATTGGAAAACATAACGGTGTTGTAATCCTTTTACTAATAAGATTTCTTCAATCATTTTTTTCTCACCCATAATGGTTTCTAGAAATGGTGATGTTTTTTGGATATCATGATCATTATAGACTTCTCTAGGGAATATGACTAGATGAAATTCTATGAGTTTCGTTTTTAATGAATATATATAATAAGAAATTGACATTCGAAATATGGTTTATTTTGTAATATGATCTCCCCACATTACACCAATGGGTTTCCCTTCAAGGATCAATTTTAATATGATTGTTATTTTAATTATATCCTTCCTAATTTTTGTGGTAAATTATATTCGGATTATTTTGTTTTGTATTCGTCCTATTTACATTCATATACAGAAGATTTTGAGTTTATATATTATTATGTTATTTAACATATAAGAAATATTTCTGTATTTGTTTTTCATGTACACATGAGAAAAATGATCAAATATTGTCATGGTATATTTGGGGATCATGTGGCATGTTTGAATCAATTTCTAGTGAATCATGGAAATTACTGATTGATCATGGTTTCTACGGATGGGGGAGATGAATATTGAGGATGGATAACTTCATAAGTGTACTAAGTAATGTTATGAGATTTCTAGTAATGATAACTATTATTATTATTGGTCGTGTAGATATACATATACCTTGAATTTTTCAAAGTATAATTTTAGATGTATCTTATTTAATCATTAACTTATTGTAAAAATTAATGTTATTATTATATATTCTATTTCATTTTTTATATGAATATGAGATATGTTTTTTTCTTGTTGATATATTATAAGTCCTCTCATATTGTGGAATGTTATTACTCAATTATAGTCACTAGCCATTAGTCTATTACATGAAGGATTAGGGTGTCACACAAGACTTATCGTCAACCTGAGATGGTCATAGTGGGCTTGGTCATGTCAATAGAATGACTCATCAGAAATCTTAAGGTGTGTATCATAGTCTATGCATGGAAAGTGAATATTATCTATATGATAGATATTCCTCCATTGATTATAATACCAGTGATGTGTGCATTTCAATTTCTATGTCATAAAAATTTCATAAAAAATTATTTTAACTGGAATGATCATGATCATTATTACATCCTTAAACAATTATTTCACATAAAAAAAGATTATTATTCATACTTAGTGAGATGTTCATTGAATTGATATAACCAAGATGTTCTTTTATCTATGACAATTTAAATAGTAACATGATCATTTCAAATCTCATTAGATGCATCAATGGCTGAACTATCTATGGGAGGTATATATGGGGATCATCCATCAAAATTAAAAATTAATTGAGATAATACCCTGATGATGAATAACGAGGATCTTATTATGGTAGGCCCTAGTTCCTTAAATTCCTACTTTATAAGTGAAACATTCGAGTGAATTTGAAATTATAATGACATTGATGGTGAGTATATTTGTCATTATATATAGAGTCTTTATATTATATACCAATTGTTAGTCCACCATGTTTTTTTATTTTCATATTTACAGTTGGGGAGGTCCTCTATATTTTACAAACCATGGATGATCTCAGGAATGTATACATTAATGAGGACCTCCAGACGTGTACACATCACTTTCATGGGGAGGAACTCTATTGATCATAGTGGTCGGAGAGATATAAAGTTTTTGAACTAAATACACTTTTATCATTATTTTGGGGTGAAGGAATATATAACACTTTCTATAGGGGGGACCTATAGATATTTGAGAGTTTTTTCCAAGGGGGATATTTTTTATTGAATGATTTTGATATAGAATGAAAGAATCCTATTTTCCAGTTTATCATCATAATTTATGGAGGAACGCTATAATAAAATCATGACGATGATATTCATGATTGATATTATAATTTCCATTGGGTGGAAAACTATAGAGAATATTCTATGTAGAACCACCATAGTTATTTTTTTATATATAATTGTGGTTGACCATTGTTTTATCTGATTGTTGATGGGTATTCCAGTGTATTACCCTGTTATATTTGGTCTCCATGCTGTGGGAAGAACACTTATAACATGCACTATTGGGATGACCTCCTTGATGGATCTTTATATTTATAGGGTGAGAAATATATGGATAATACTTTTCTTCATTGTAAGGAACTATATGATGGTTATTATAGAGAGGCACTATAGATTTGTTGAATGTGATATTATTTTGTGGGAATCTTCAACCGTAGTATCTTTATCATATCAATGAAGAGTTGATGGATGTTTGGAAACTAGCAGAATATAATTATGATATTAAAGGGGATTACATTTTAGAGGGGTAGATAAAAACAAGAACATTTTATATAACCCATGAGATGACTTCCTTATTGATGTTTTAGTTCCAAATACCGTTCTGATAATGATGATGATAATTAAGGTTATGTAGTACAAGAAACAACCCTATTGAGTTGGTTTCTTGTTTGGTGGAAAAGTTTCCATCAGAATATCTCAAAATGTTTCTTTTTTATTAATATAAATGGGGATATATACCTTCATTGGGGTCTGTAATTCAAGAATCCCGCTATGAAACAATATTAATGGAATCCTATATTAATCAAATAAGGCCTATATCTCAAGGGTAATATTCATAGTATATTATTTTGGATTTGTGAGTTTTCATCACAAACTGTAATTGTGGATGAAGTAATCTATCATAGAGATGGTTGGTATGAAATCAGTAACCACATCATTGTATTTAAGATAAGGGAAACCATTGTGGTTTTATAATGGGGGTAAATTCACAATGTGGTTAAATGTTAAAATCATTATCACTTGTTACTACATGACCATTAAAGTATGAGATAGAAAATGGGGACTCACCTTTTATAGGATATAATTATATTAATCAATGATTGGGAAAACTCCATTACAGTTTTATTCATTAATTAAACCATTTACCACATGATTCTTGAGGTTATGGTTTGGAAATATCATTTTTGAATACCATGTGGCCACATATGTTCTCATGAATAAATAATATACAGATCCTTAAAAAAACTATTTTTAATCTCAATATATTTCAAGTTTCTACCACATACCACTCCAAGAATATTGATATATTGTAATTCATTCAGTGGTACAATTTGTATAAGACATGAGATCTTAAATAGAAAAAAACCATGAATACTATTAATTAAGAATCACATGAAAAATTACATAGTCAATTGATCTATCACATTAATAAATAATTTCAGAACATTTTTACCATCATAAACATAATTCACTAAAAATATTTTCTTTATTTAATTGAATTGGTCTACAATTATAGGGGTAGGGGGTCTCTGGAATAAACCATTGACACATTGGAATACATGTTTTTCAACACTATGTGAGGTATTCTCATCCGTTAATTGATATTATATCTTATCCAACAAATCTTATAATTATAAGACAGTTATTTGAAATCCAAAAAAGTAACAATTAATGTCACCATTAAAAAGGAATGATCAGCTATTTTCATTCATTGATGCAGACATATATATGTATTAGGGGGCCTCCATAATTAATTTTTAATATATATTATATTAGTATATAAATATGCATTTATATTAAATATATATTGTATATACATCTATTTTATTTTAGGTTGTGTGGGGTTGGGAATGGGCCTATTATATGGGATTTGTATATATCACTAGAAAGAGAATCCAAACTGAAAAATGTTTATGAAACATAACAGATCATATCACAATTTATTTATTCAATTTTAAAATAAAATTGTAGTATAATTTCATTTAATATATAAATTTAAAAATAATGTTCATTTTAAGGTTATTAATATAAGAAAAACATGGAACCTTATAACATTTTTTCCCTCAAACAAGATTGTACCATTTTTTATTTAGTGTCCAGGTCCTAATGAAAGACTTTTAGGCTGACAAATCCTACACAATTATTTCAACTATTTTTGGTTTATATGAATCGAACGTCGGGTGATGTTTTAAATAATTTGAAATTAATAATATTATATACAATGTAGTGACATGAAATTAGTACAGCTAGGTGAAAGTTACAAATTAATAGTCTGGAGTTGGGCTTATGAATCAAAAAAGGAAAATTAGTCCATATATAGAAGGTTTGGAGAATACATTAATTTTAGGGAATCTAATATGTGTGGCTTGATGATGTGTAAAAATTAGGGGATAATCAATGAGAATATGATCAAGCCTTATAGCTAGTGGTATGGACATATATATGCATATACCATTCATCTATTTATAAATTGACGAACAGTGAATATTGGAGTCATAAGTGACGTAACATAATGAAGATGTGTTATGAAATAATTCATATATAAGGCCCATATACATCCCGTAGTATCTACAACATTTATTTTATTTAGTGAAGATGATGAGATTCTTAGATGGAATGGAAACTTTTTTTGGGAAGCAACTGTGGGCATCATGAGTATAAAAAACCATTTAAGCCTAGTAATGTATTTACTAAATACATTATGATATTGACCCTAATTGTCAATGGAATACAAGGTTGTTAACACCAATATTTTCTTATATATTAATAAAAATATCATGGTATGGGTATCATATGAGATCCTTGCTTTTTATTATTAATGTATTACATTATCAAAGGTGGTCAATTTTTCATTCCAAACCAATCATGTATCTCTAGTGGATTTAGAGAATGTTAGGGTAAATTGGATCTGAGGTAGGTAAAAATGTGAAAGGGGAACCCCTGATGGACAATGTGTTGAAAGGGGTACCATGATATGAGGCATGGTCTCCCACTTGTGTGGCAATGGGGAATTGGTCACCCAATTATGTTACATGGGCACGACCCCTTTGTGAAGAAAGGTGTTAAACTCTTCTAGAGATGTCTAAAGATATATATAAAGGTGTAATTTAGGGTTAGACACCCTTGTGAATTGGATGAATAATATAATAGGATACCAATTATGTGAACACTAGGAGGAGGTCATGGATTATTCAAAAATAATCTAGGTGCACCCCCTTTGGAAAACCATGGAACCTAGATTGAAAACACTAGTCTATTAATGAAATTGTTAAATGAGATTACATCATCCCAGTCATCATAATGACATGAATGAATTCTTATATGAATAGTATTAATCTTATAATTGATCAAATACCCAAACCTTCATATCATTTACATTTGTTTTGGGTTGAAAATCACATAGAGGGGTTCATGGATGAGTTAGGCACATATTTCTCATAGTTATGTAATGCAATTGTGTCTCGTTCATGGTTATCTCTCTGTACATCATGAATAAAAAAGATGTGGTGTTATTGGTTTTTGGGTCCTTATATAGTCTAAAATATCTATATTCTCAAATATTGCAGGCCACCACCATATTGTGTCAAACTCTTTTATGAAGGATAAAAGAGGTAGCCCGAAACAATGGAGGCAAAGAAACATGATCACCTCATAGATAGGGTACGTATGAATAGTTTAAGGATAAGAATGAGATGATATATGTTCCAAACATAATGCATCCCTCATTTATGATTTTTCATGTTTTTTTATGAACCGTTGTAATTAATGTATTTCTGAATTTTATGCACCAACATTCCTTCCATTTTTATTCAATAGTTGATTTATTTTATCTAATTTTTTAATTTTTTAATTCCATATTTTTTTTGGAATATATTTTAACCCTTATATCAATTATAATTGATGTAATTGAAATTATAATAACATATATTACTTTATCAACCCATACTCTACAAAAAAATACTATCACTAAACACTATGAATTTCTAGAAAAAATTTATTTTTTCATGAATGGTCACATCATTAATTTAAATATATGATCCAATTCCCCATCAACATTATGTTTTCATACAATTAAAGAAGATTTATTATATAAAATATTATTATATTTGGATGAAACTCATTTTTAAAGGCTATCATATTCTATTTGATTATTCAAATCTAGTTAATATTTCAAAATTTAATAATTGTGGTCATCCTATGAGTAATCTTTAAAAAATCTATTTAAAATGGACACCTTCATTGAATACCGCTTCATTGGAAATAATAATAGAATAATATTACACAAAACCATCTTTTCTATGGATTCTATATAAATTCTCATCTCATTTACTATTTTCTATCTAATTATATAAATGATCAATGGTATCATTCAATTAAATCTTGTTTTTTTATAATCAACTGTCTAAATCCTGTGAAATTTTCATTTCTTTTTTAGTTACACTATGTATCACATGGAGTATTCTTAAAATATCATACATTATGTAATTTTAATAAATATTATTAATATAATGTATTCAAATCAAAAAATATAATATAATTATATAATAATAGTAAAAAATAATACGTTATAGAATCAATTGTATTGAGAGTATCAAATTAAATTTTAGGATGATTATATGTTTTTACTACAAAACTCAAATGATCAATTATTATGTTACACAGGTAAACTCTATTGATGTTACCAATATATATATAATAATTACAATGAAATCATAATATCCTATTGTTATTGATTAATTTCAAAGTCTATGACTGGCCCTGAAAATTATCTTTCTCATTGACGGTATAGTGTTTAGGATAAAGGTTATTATATAAAAATTATATTCTAAAAATTATATAATATAATACTAATAATTTTTATATATTCAAACAATATTAACTAAATTTTTGGGGATTTAATCGATTATTATAAAACTCAATATGAGTATTATAGAATTCAAATACACAACCATTGTTATGGTGGTTCAGATCAAAGTTCTCATAATCGACTCACCAAATATTCAATACTCCTTTAGAAGTGTAGTTCACACTATGTATATCCAAAAATGTACTAGTTATTCGTCATCTATTTTAATATATCATTACAATGGGAGACCTAACAATATTGTTTTGTGTATTTTAGTTATGTTCCAGAACAAATTAAAATTATCCTTTTAATGTCCTATATTGTAACTCCCCAATAGTATAAACCAAGAGATGATGTTTTCATTTTCTCATTGGTACATGAATCATGGGATATCACCATGAATAATAAATCAGTTTATCTACCTCTAAAAACCAAATACATAAATGATTGACATATTACATTGGAAATAATAAATTATATAATATGAAACATTTTAGCTTCCTTAAAATCATTCATAAAACCCGTATTCATATATTGGGGAAATGAAAATTATAATGTGATGTCATTGATTCTTAGTAACTATTATATAAATAGAACCCTATCATGATTATATAAAAAATAAAAAATATAGTTTATTGTATTATCAAAACATATTCAATTCTATGAAAAAATGGTGTTCAATGAAAACTCATTACCAACATCAATATAGAAATCAATTGATTAATGAAAATTGATTTATCAATGATGGAAATGAAAAATTATAGAAATTAATGATCAGGTAATTTCAATCGGGTTATGATAATTATTAACACAATAAATTCTCATCAAAGAATTCATTTATAAAAATGGATATGTGTAAAACATACTCACTTCTAATATTGATTAAATTCATGTTTTTTAATGTGACCTCTCGATGCAGCATGGTGATCTCTATAGTCATTCCCCGACCATCACTCTATTGTCATATGATTTCCTTATATTTTCAATGATCAGTTAAATATTTTCTATATAATATTTTTATGTCCATACATTTCATCAATGAATAATGAATAGAGAACGAAAATTGTTCATCATTAACAAAAATCAATTAAATAAAAATCTTTCATAAATGGAAAACATATATAAAAACATTATTGATTTGGAACAACATAAAATTTACCTAAATAATTATAAATACAATTATGATATTGAAAATATATATATCAATGATGAAATCAATGTCCATAGAATAAAGGGGATTGATAAGGATCATGATTAAAATATAGTGACTTCTATGAAAATAATGTATAATCCATCATTTGGTATGACATAACATTGATTAATCATAAATTAATTTCTTTTTAGTTAAACCATGGATTTATTAAATAAATAAAATCAAAACATTACAGATAACATCCTTGTATATTAATGTAAAAATGATGTTATAAATTACTTTCCATTATTCCTTTCATTCAATTAAGAAATTAATTACATTTTCATGTGATATATTATGAAATAAAAATAAAATGAATATTGTGAAAAATATATTAGTTGAGAATAACAAATAGAACATCTAATGTATATTACAAGAAATTAATAGTTAATTTGGTGGTAAAATCTGTCTGTGCGATGTACATTAAAAAATTATTTCATTCACACCATTTTAAAAAATCACATATTTTGGAAATTGAAAAAAAGTCTAAAAATACAGAAGTTTAAATATAACAAAAAATGATTGAAATAACTTAATTATTATTTTTATAATACTAAAATTATTTGTTGAATAATTTTATTTAATATATTGTCATGGATGAAAAATAGTTTAATGAAAGGCTTCAAAATGAGATTTTTAAATGAAAGACACTAACCTGTTAATAACATGACTATTCATGATACAAATATAGAAGAAATGAATCATAAGATTCTATAATCAATAATAAATATAATAAAATATACTATATGGGGTAAAACAATTTAGGATCAAATTAATTTCCTAATGGAAATCTGAATGGTAACAATCTAGATGTAAAAAAGTAATTGTAATAGAAATCCTTTACATCAAGTTTGATATACATAATAAGTTTATCTTACATCAAGTATATTGAATTTAAAATAATAATAATTATATAATAGAACCATATAAATGCTTATAATATCATTTATTATTCACTTATAACACTAAGAACCCCCTTTATTAAAAAGTATTTTTTATGTTGACATTTCTGTGTTAGCATTTTCATTTCTCATGTATGTTTCAATTCGGTAGTTTCATTACATGAAATTTTTTTATTATTCCCCAATTTATAATTTTTAATCATTTTATAATTATAGTATATATCCATTGAACAAATATTTATAATCGTCAATGAAAATTCATTCATTATATCAAAATCACAATGCTTTGTATAGGTTATAACTAACTTGTATGCCCGAGCAAGATTATCATTTTTCAATGGGAGGAAATTTAGGTTGGTAAATTAGATAATATATATATAATAAGTCATAACTAATTGAAAAATAGAATATATATTTATTTGTTTAAAAAAATTAACATTTTTGTGATGTGATTTTGGAAAACAAATTTCCAAACAATACGGAGACATTAGCCTAAACATATGCATGAATGGATGTTTTTTTATTTTTGTTGTGTTGGATAATTATAAAATAAGTTTATAAAATAAATATTATAACATTAAATTATATATAAGATAGATATTTATTATATTAAAATTGAATGTATATTATTTATTTAGGTAAATGAAGAGAAAAAAATAAAACACTCGATTTAGAACTATACCTCTTATAAGGACCACCTCTTTTTGTTTCCCATATATCCTTATTAGGATTGTATTATAATAAAAATATGTCCTTTATGTGGTTTTTTTTCGTTGGTTTCAAGGTATTCTTGTAAGTACTATCTTATTCAAGATACCATATATGTTTGGATAAGATAAAACTGGTTGTGTCTTACTATAAGTGATGGATATGACATGAATACCAATTTTCAAATGAATAAAATATATTAATGTATTACTGAATGAAATTGTAACAAAAAAGACTCATACTAAATTACATGTTCATATTGTGTTTAAATATGACCATTAAATATGATATATTTGTTTTGTAATTTTTAACTTTATAATTTTAGTTTTAACCCTTTAATCCCATTTTAAAGCTCACCACAGAAAATGAATGTTTTTATGAAATTATCTATTCATAATGAAAAAATATTTAAGTTTAATCATAAGAAATTATTAAATTATGATTCAATATAGTTATATATTTTACCAAATAGATGTTATATACGTGTTTTAAATTAATATATAATCAACCCTGTAAAAAAATAGAAAATGGTTTTCTCAAAAATTCCTTTTATGTTTAGAAGAGAATCTATAGTAAAATAAAGTATAATTTTTAGAAAAATGGAATAAATTTTACTATTGAAAAAAATAAGAATTAATTTTCCCTTAATAAAAATAAAAACATAATGGATCCTTATAAATATCATATTAAATGGGAAGAATAAAAAAGTTATTTGACCAAAAGAAAACATTGATTTACAAAATGTTAGGCGCATATTTCTATGATAAAATTTTAATTCAAATATGAGTTATATTACCAATTAAAAATATTTTTTTTATAGAAAAATGATTTCATTAGAAGAAAACTTATTCCTATATCATTATAATGTCATAATAGTGACAATTCTATCACATCATCATTTTCACTATTCATAAATAAATCATTGATTTCCGATGAATCACCAAAATTCAATATATGATAATTTTTAAATGTTGACATTAAATATATAAATAACTTCCTTGAATATAATTCATAAAATTCTAGAAAATATTTTTTAATAAAATTATAAAATAAATCAATTTTCATTATGTAATAGTTTCTTTATGAAGAGAAAAAGACTTACTATAATTGAATCAACAATGTTAAATTCTTCCAGCAATGAAATATTTCAACCAATTAATTTCCATAATGTCACCTCATTTTTAAATATAGGTAATTATTTGGTATATACTCATCATGTACGCACATTACCTCATCTATTTAATGATTTATCTAATGAACCTTCATAAATTGAATCATTTTATTATGTAACACGTTTACCATGTTTAGAAGAAATTTTATTTTATATTAATAATAAGATAAAACCAGACCCATTTATATTTTATGTTCTTTCTAGAATTTCAAATTTCTCAATGTTCCGAGTAAATAATTAATCATTCCATCCAAATCGTATAACACCCATCTGTGGATATACCTATAAGAAAACATAATTACCACTAGAAATTCATAATCATCATTTTGAATATCTACATAGATCTCTTTCATTAAATGTGTATCAATGATATGACTCTGAATGGTTCATTCTTTAACATTTTCTCCTTAAGATGTTATTTTCCTAAAATATTTCTTTCGTCAACATCACCATATGTTTTCAAATATTTTCCACTGGAATTATTTCTATAGATCAATTTATATTATTGAATTAAAGTTTTTATTATTTTATAAATAAAAAAATGGGGAATATTTATCCCACTTACTGTGAATGTCATGTGATCATGAACATAATATGTTTTATAATGTTCAAAAATCATTCATAATATCTATCTCTCTATGGTTAAAACTGAATTTCTAAAACATATCTACAATTATAGATCAATATAAAGACAATTATAAAATTTTCATATAAACTATATATCATGATCATATATGATTTAATGATGTACACCAGGAAGCCTCAAAATTTTATTAATTTGGTGATGCAAGAGGATCTTAAGATTCCGATCATCCATTATAGTGTGAAAATATTTTAAAATGGAATGGTGATCAATAATAAAATTTATTGATTCATTCATTCATGAAGTATTTGGATATCTAGGGAAATATTCCAGAGTAATATCAGCCCATTCCAATTCCATAATAGTTTGAGGTTTCATGTTTTCTTTAATAAGTTGTTTTATATCATTTACCTATTTATAAACAAGTAATATTTATATTTAGTCAAAAATATTAAGATTCATATTATCCCACATAAAATATTCTATCAAATCATGAATCATATTTGTACTACTTGGGTGTATTTCGAAATTCAGGGCAACTTTTTCATATAATAATTTTATTAAAAACTTATGTATAGATGGAACACATCACCTGAAATTTAATTTCATTATATTATCATCATAGATTATGTATTCCCATTATCCAACATTCATGAATAGGAATTTTGGTAAATATTATCATCATCACGGTAGTAATTATATATTTTTTATCAGAATTATGGTTTAGAATTTAATCAAAGTATATGTTTTTGTTTTCCTTTTTTAATGGTTCCCATATACATCTATACTAAATTCACTAATATAATATCATTTTCGATGATCATTTTTTACAAAACCATATTATATTTTCTGCTCAATGCATCCACAACCTAATTTTCATCCAAGGGTTGCAGTGTATTCATAAATAATAATATTAGATTAAATATAGATATCGACTTATCATTATGATGGTTTTATTCTAAGAGAATATATATTTCAATGTTTTGTTATTTGTATATTTATATATATTTAATTTAAATATCTATAATGCCTCAATATCTTAAATTTAATTATTATGGACTCCCAATCTAAATTATGGGGTGGATAATTATGTTCATGAATCATTAACATCCATAACACATAAAAAATAACTATATTTTTTAACAAATATACACATCCAAGTATGTTATTAGATGATTATCAATAAATAAAAACTAAAACCATTTATTATGGTAAATTTTACACCAATTCCCTGAAAAAATTTCCCTGGATTCGTCAAATCATTTTTATATTCTCGTGACCCCAAGAAATAAACAATTCAATGAGTCACACTGTATAGCATGTTAGGTAATACAGACAAACTACAAACAACACATCCAAAGTAATTTTATAATCCAGGTAAACATCATGACTCAAAATTATTCATTGGCATTGGTTATTCCACAACATACTTTTTCATGGAAGGATATGACAATATTCATCCAATATAGTAAATATAGACATGGAAATAAACATCTTAATATAAGAAATCAATTTTTTAAATTTCGCCTAAAATAATTTATCACAACGCTCCTATAATTTTTCCTATTCATCCACTAATTACAATGTGTAACTTTTATAGGGAGACTATGATATTAAATTTTTTTGGTTGATATCATGAAAATGCTCAAATTCATGACCATTTTGGATTTCTAAGTAGTTATCTAGGAGAAAATAAATTTACTCTTGTACAATAGGTATCTCTTCTATAATAAGTATTATGTGCCTATTCAAATGTTATGTAAAATCTCTTTTAAGATATTCATTAATGATAGCTCATAGAAGTGGATCCATACATGATTTAGAATATGTGGTCACCCATATAACGATAATTAATTTCTTTCTTTATAATGAATCATAATCTTCATTTTATGGAAATGATTTTTTTTGCATTAAAATCCAAAATATAGTCCATAAAATGGTTTATATCAAATCAACCCATTAATATAATATTAATGTTTTTATATATGGTTTTCTATTTATCATAATTTGATAATACTAACACTTTTTTGTTGTAAATGGGTATCCACTAGGTGTCTTGATAGAAAAATTCCTACATTGTGTGATAAGAAAATAGCTAATTTTCAAAAAAAACAAATATTATATTAAAAATTTGAATATTCAAGATCAAATACCGAATTAAAAAATGAATTTAGACAAAATTGCATATGAACACATATTTCATTACATCATCCTCTTTTATATTAATCAAATAATCATTGCCTTTACTCCATAGAAACTTCTGTGGGAGGATTCGTTAACACTTGGGACATTGTTCTAAATAGGGACCAAACTCATTATAAATGGAGAACATGATATTAGTGGATTCATTCATTTTAAATAATTTATTATCCGTATGAACCCTTTCAAAAAATTTAAACAGACTCATATTTCCCTTTAAAATAAATATGTGTTTATATTTCCACAATAATCCCATATTGTCAATCTCTTCATCCCTTTATTCTTCATTATAACATTTATTTTGACATAGTACTGATTCGACATATTATTTTACTGACATCCCTTAAAGATATATGACCTTTAAAATTCAATCTTGATCTTGATATAACATGATATTGTTTCATCAAATGACATAAATGTTTGAGAAATAATATCTCATGGATGATTCTTCATACGAACATAAAATAAATAGACATTTTTTCTTGATTACGAAGAAAGTATATAGTATTCCTAGAGAATCATTCAAATTGTATATATAATCTATTAATATTTCATCATCCATTTTCATTAATATAAGGAAATTCATATCCATTTTACCTCATTGTTATTTTGGATGTTATTTCTTGAATAATAACTCATTGAAATATAATTATTCAATATAATATATTTCATAAACCTCTTTAGTGTTATAAATTAATTACAACCATTATTCATTATCAGGCTTCATAAAATTACTACAAAAAACATTTATAATTATTTACATTTTAAATCCATGAATACTCTTTTGAGAGACTAAATCCATTGTTTATCTACATATTTATTTGTAGTTCCTATAAAATGGAATGGATTCTATTAAAAGGAGATATACAACATAGGTGAATTAGAGTTTTCAATAATATATTACTCTATATGGTAATAGTTTTTTTATATAACATATGATATATACAATAATATTTTAGTGATTTGGTTATTTCCACCACCAAAAATACTTCCATTCTCAACTAGATGATCCTTACATTGACTATGATTATCAGTTACCTTCTTTATTCTTGGTGTGATCAATAAACAATTTAAAAAACTAAATCATCTTTTAATCATTATGAATAATGTTTCTAAAAATAAAAACCTTCTAATTGAAAAAGTTCACTTAAACCCTAAGGGAATTGTTATAATTTTATTTTTTGATTGGTTCATTCAAAATTTATTTTTCATTACCATTAATAAACATATTTTGATACCAATGGTAAAAAACCCTATATACCCATATTTAGTGTTTATTTAACAACATTGGTATAAAATACAAGTTTTATGTCCATACAATGATCATGCAGTTTATAACTATTCTAAATCATGGAAAAAATATGATTGGAATATTCTGGAGAAAAATAAAAATAGGGCACAAAAAAATATTACATACTACATATCATTCATAATATCCTTCCTCCTAACCTAGATAAATGAGACTAACTAAAATTTTGAGCATAGATACTCAGTTATGGTTATGTATAGGGGGGATCTATATTGAGTAAATATGTAATAATCAACATGATAGTCTGGACAATCTACTAACATTTTACTCAATAAAAAACATGAGTTAAATTGAATTTCATTCAATTATAATCATATAAATGTCACAGATAATGGATTATAAATTATTAATAATATAAATGCATAATTAGGTCCAGTCATGATCATTTACTCTCAACCAAGATATCATTAAACATATCTCTATGTCCTCTCTTCCAATACGACACTCTTAATAAATGGGTAACAGTAAAAAAATTCCCCATCGAATATAGAATGCATGCTATTTGGTCTCATGATACATGTTGATGGATTAACGATATATTTATAAATTGGACCCACAAATAAAAAACACATCATTTAAATTCATCTTATTTTGAAAAAAATACTACTCATTCGTTAAATTTGTTAAATTTTTACAATTTTTTACATCGACTATATAATATATAACATCAATATTCTCACAAAAAATTATAAAACTTAACAATATTCATTAAAATGATAACATATACAGGAATGATATATGTTTGAAACCTCTTCAATTTAATAAAAATTATTCTTAATTTATCCATGATATTTAAAATATAGAAATTTTGTAGGAAAATTATTTCCTATAAATAATGGAGATTGATATAAAAGATGATCACAATAATGGTAATGATATCAAAGAAATTTATAATACATTATATATAATAGTTAACTACATATTCAAAAAATAAGGAATTTTCAAAAAATTCCTTACAAAAAAATAGAATAAATGTATTAAAAATATCATCCTTGAAACATCATGTATGTATAGATTTATATATCCATATTCAAAAAAGATAATTCTTCTAAGAAAATAGTACCATTTTATTTTGATATCATTTTAAATAATAATGAAAAAAGTATTTTAATTCCAACCTACCAAGGAAAAATATAATTTATGAATCAAATTAGATTTTAATCACGATAGTGGGACAATCCGTCAATGTAGTTTATAATTGAAGAAAGATATTGTTTCCAGGTTTGGTTAGAAGTGACTGACTGGAAAATGATAAGAAATATAATTTTAACTCATTAATGGAATGTGAAAAATGCATAAAAATTAATTTAATAAATATTTGGCTAATAATAAAAATATACATGAGATCAATTTAAAAACTTATTGACATGAATAAAAATTACTCTTAAGGAAGACTTCAAAAATAACATATTTAAAATAATGTCTATTATATGTAATGTACTTGTTGATTCCTGAGCTAAAAATGACATGGAATATAAAAATATAAAAAAAACATAAAAATCCAAAAATATGATATATGGGAACAAAACGACAGGGATAATATAATTTCCTATTGTAATTCTAAATATAAACAATCTAAAAATAAGGACAAGATTGTAAAGGAAACCATTACCTCATGTTTTAAATTACTCTAATGTTCATTTAAACTCTAATATAGTAAATTCTAATTAATTAGTTTTGTTTTAAATAATCATATAAATGATTAAGAAATCATATATTATCCACATATAACAATTCATCAACTAATTATTTATAATTATTTAGTAAATTTATCATTTCCATGTGTTAATTATTTTCATTTTTCATGTATTTTTTAGTTCACTAGTTTCATAAATTTAATATTGATCATTGTTAAACAGTATAATTAATCTTAATCATGACATATATATATCATATGTATTGATTATATAAATATTAAATATTATCCATGAAAATGGTAACATGAATAATGAATCACATCACTTTGTGGGTGTGGCAGTCTTCACGTTCTCTTGAGTGATGTTACAATTTTTAGTGGGTAGAATGATAATAATATATATGATATATTACAATTAAAAAATATTTTGAAATAAATAAATATATTCATTATTTCCACAATTATATCCATCCATCTTATGTGATTATGAAAATTGATTTTCTTTCTATGTGATGATGTTATGCTATAAGTATGAAAAAATAATTCTATTTTCATTGGATGGATATGTAGTTTAAAAAGGAATATAACATATAAATAATATATTTTAAATATTTTGTATATTATTTTTTATTATATAAAAATCATTATATGAGTTTTTAATGATGTAAAACCTGAAATAAATTAAAAAAATAGGTTAAGAACAATACATCTTCCTCAGACAACCACCATAGGATTATACCTAAATCCATCATATGATAGTATTAAGATAAAATTTGGCCCACTAGGATGTGAGGAGGTATGTTATAAAATCATTTCCTATTGTATATTTAGATATAATAGACTATTGATATATTGATAGGAGATGAGAGGTTGTTTCCATTTAAAATTAAGTGGGATGACTCAATTCGAAATTATCAAAAGATTAAATTATATTACTATATTAATACATCCAAATGGATAAAAATTGGTTCTTATAAGAAAATTATATATGATATGGTTGAATTATGACCATCCAAATGCATAAAGAGATGTTTTTGTTTCATATTAATAGTTAATATTTAACTATTGTCCCTTTAAACATATTTCAACTCTTATCGTGATATCTACATTATATACAATAGTTTGTATTCAAAATGATAAAAAAATTACTCCCTATAAATATTATAAATGATGATTAAAAATATTGATTCTATTATATTATATTTAATTTCTATAATTGATGATATTAAATATAGAACAAACACACCATGAACGAAAAAAGTGATTTTCTGGAAAATATATATTTTGATGTATACAGAATGATTTAAATAACAAATAATTAATATCATTGATTTATATAAAAGTAATATTATTTTTTAAAATTAGTGAAGAATTATTTTTTCTATCTTACCGATCAAAAACCCAGTTAAACCATATATATAATTGATTAAAATTGAAGAACAATACATATTTTTTATTTGAACCAAAAAACTACGTATATTTTTAAAAATGATAAGAATAAAATTCAATGTACAACAATATATTTTTATATTTATTATATTAATTCATAAATATTTTTTAAATTTACAGAAATATTATCAAATGACATGAATTTACTATAATAAACTTATAATGTAAAAAATGTAATTATTTTGTAAAATCAATATTTTTCACAATTCACCTAAAAATCAATTATTTTATGAAAATATGAAAACACCTCATATTGTATATTTTACAAGATTAATTCATAAATATAAATCATTCCATTACAATTAAATCATAAATGTTATGAATTTTTTTAACCGTTTTATTGAACAATGTTTTTTGTATTATGATATAGTTTCTTTATGAAGAAAATATTACTAACAATAATTGAATATTTGGTGTTATATATAACCTTTGCAGAATCATTAAATAATAATTTAAAATAGGAAAATATATATTATAGAGTACTAAACATTAATATTTATAAAAATATTACCAAATTATTGAATGAACTATAAAACCCATGTGTTTCTCTTGGACATTTATAGTAACCAATATAGACAGAATGTAATTGTAAATTTGATTAGTTTGTATCATTAATTTTTTATTCCTTCCCATATCACTATTTTATTATACATTACTTAACAACATTATCCATCATGTTTCCAAAAATTGGGTCTCCATTTTATTTCATGAAGAAAAATAATAATGTTTTCCTTGATATGAAATGATCATCGTAGATGTATTAGTAGACTGTAATTATGTTACATTAATTATTTAGGATTTATGTTCGTTTGTATGTTCTATGTTATATCATAGTGTGGTGTAATTTTTTCATCACCCACATGAGGGTAATGAAAATTTGTGATAACACTTCTATATGGTCTTTAATTTCTTCAAATTGGAGTCTTAAATCTTCACAATTTCCCTAAACATTGTTATATATAATGATATGTATTAATATCATTTTCTAAATAAACTAATCTATAGAATTCTCCCAATTCACTACCATGATTTCATCATAATTCATCATTTTTTTCTATAGACTATTCATTATAAGTCCTAAAATAATTAAAACTAGTTATCATTAAAGAAGTTGATCTTATCCAGTTCTTAAAAAAGGACCAGGGAAGCAATAGTTGGAATAGTTTTAATGATAATCTGTTCAACTTATTTGTTTAGTAATAACTAAACTTAATCCATTGGGGTTTATATTATTTAAACATTTTAAAAGTAGAAAATGTAACAAACATATATATATTCATTATATATCGATAAGAATTGATGAAGCGCACAATGAAAAATTCAAAACAAGTACGACAAAATAAAGATTCAGGATGGACAGGGATACATACTTTGATACTCTTCTAAGGTATCATTGAAATAAGAAATATTCATGTATCCCTGTACAAAACATTTCCTATGGTTATTATTTTTATATAATTAAGACAACTACAAAGTGCATACATAAAACAAGAAGTATGTAAATAATAGATCAAAAGTATAACCTAATAGAAAATGAAATTCTATAAATTAATATATGGAGATTTTATATAATTAATATAATAGTATAGAACTCATATATGTTGAGATAGTGCATCAATTTTTCACTAACCATTCCAATTGGTACAACTTTGGGTTCGATAGTGAAGGAGAGTTTAACCCATCAAATCGTATTTTCAATAGTCCTTGAATTTGAAACATTCACATCAGGTATAAAATAATGAGATATGAGGAAATTGTACACAATATTTATAGGAATTAATAGATAACCCATCAATCCCAAACATAATAATGAATAATTTATATCCCAATAAATGAAGGTTTATCAATAAATTTCTAACTAATAAAATACACTATGATAATAACTAAGACACTTGTTGTGAAATACATCACCTGACGACTAACCTCCACAATGTCATAATGCTATAGTAAATCATAGAGTCCCTCATATGGTCCTAAAAATAAATATTAACACAGATGATTATGTAACTATACTTAGTATCTCACTCTAAAAACCCAATCATGAATAATTGGTAGAAGGACACTAAATCCCCATTTAATATATTGAGAACCCAACACATCACCTAAATAGGTAAACAATATTTCTAATCTCCCCTTGGTTCACTCAAAATTTGATGCACATCTGTAATTTACATAATAATAAACAAATATATATTCAACCATACCCCACATCCAATTTTACATTTAACCAGTCACACTAAACCAAATGAATTATGACTTTGTGCTCCCATCCCAACCTTATGTCATAATAAAAAACCATGAAAACATCCAATATTATCTTCCAATTATTCATATTCACATAATCATCGCATCATAATAATTATATCCAAATCATCCACACACTCCCATAATCATATAGAATATATGAGATCCATCACAACACATATAATTATATAATATAATATAAAACAATGTAATCAAACTTATATTATAAATGTAAAAATTATAAGCCATTACTACCTGGATACACATATTTTATATAACCATAAGCATTAAAAATCCATATATATATATATATATTTGTGATTGTATTTAATAACTATGAGAAATTATTGTTCATGTATTAGAACATATCATATAAATGTATGCTACTAACTCCCATATAATCCGACATGCATAATATGTCTGAATGTTAGAGATCATTAGTGGTATTAATCAATATATATCTTCTATAAACAAGATTTTAGCATACAACAAGATCCCAAAGTCAATATAAAAATCATTATTCCCTACAAACATAGGTGGTGAAGCATAAAAAATAATATAACCTACTGAATAATATATAAAATAAACTTAAAAAGGGAAACTAACCTATCAAATATTTTATCTATAATTTACACCAACATAAAATTATAGTTTTCACCACTAAGGATTAGTATTATGAATGTTGTTATCACAAATATATCGATATTAACTTCCATCAAGAGTTATATATAAATGAGTTACCAATGATTTTATATTAACCAATAATAAACTCAAGATTACATAATTAAAATTAATTAAATTAATCGACGATGATTTTAAAAAGAATCATAATTCTAGTTTATTTATCCCAAATAATCCATTGTTTTCATTTATTAACATGAGTAAGTGGTCATTACAATGTTTAGGATCCATCTGCTAGGTCATTATATAATAAATATTTACAATCCACAACTTCATGTGGAAGGATGCAACTAGTCCTAATATATAGAAGGATATAATTGAACAACAAATCAGTAAATAAACATAGAATATTATAATATACTAATAGTTAATTTATTCAAATCAAATTCAACCATTATTAGATCATCTCCAATGTTTTAATATTCCTTTTGTACCATCCCACAATCAACACCATCATGCTGACCCCGTAATGAGAAGTTCATCACACACCATTCCATCTAACCATATATGGATTTCCTGTCATAATGCAATTAAGGCCTCTATAATTATTTTGAAAATATAGCATAAAATAACTTTTAATGAATTCGAAATAATCAATGTGAAATAAAAATTTATTTATTCAAACATACATACATATTTAAATCCTGATCAGAATTTTTTTTTTCATTATGAATAATTATAAAGAAAATATTTCACATTACCATCATGATTAGTTAAATTAATTTGACCATTATCTAGTGAGGAATGAACCAAAAATAATTTTTTTTAAAAGATGGCATCATCTTCATAAAATTTTCAAATATATTATTTATTAGTCCAAGTATTTACTTAACATTAATGATAAACTCAATTGTTACCATTTTAATTTACCAATTTTCATTATCCTATTTATGTTATTTAGTTATATTTTATAAATTTCATAATATTTGGGAAGAATTTATATTCTTTAGGATATATTTTCACACTATATATAATGTATAATGAATAAATTGATGACTGATAGAAATAAATCAGAAAATAAAATTCATTATTTCAAAAATATATATTCATTAGGTAGGTGTTAAAAATTTAATCCATGAAGATAAATTTTTACAATACCAATCGTTCAAATAATAAATGAATGTTATTGTATCTCATACCTCTAAATGAAACATTTAAAAACACCTCAAAATAATAGGGTAATAATTGATCGGCAAATACAAAACACTAATAAAACCACTTAATAACCTAATAATATTGATTCATCATCAAAAAACACTTATATATAAGATAAATTAAAAAAATACACTAATAAAACCATATAAACTTTATATATTAACAAGGAATTGAAAATTGAGGAGAAACAATAAATTTTTGATAATGGTAGAATAATCCCCAAGATCAAAGTTGTCAAAATAATGAATATGTGGCTAAAAAGAACCAATTATGGCAAGGGGTTGGATAGGGTTCAATAAAACAAAACAACAGTATAACAAAAGTCTTTACAACCCCTATTTGATATTGAAAATTTTATGGGGTTCACCATCTTGTGGAGAGTATAAGATCACACATGCTGTCTTTTGTATAATCCATATATGAAACTATAGTCTTCAAATAGATGATCCCATGTATTCTCATGATCAGTTTCACTCATTTGAAAACATTCATGAATAAATCCTCATCATTTTAGTTCCAATAATAGTCATGATTCCCTTGGCCATGAATTATAATAAGATCCTTGACGACATGGAATAACTTCTTTCATCATAACCATAATTACATTAATTACATTACCACCCCAAAAATTTAACATTACCTAGACATGAAAGAACCATATCAATCAAAATGATCATTATTACCTTCCACATTTTCTATAAATAAATTCCCTAGACATCAATTTCATTAGTTTTATATAACCATGACCTAGTGAATATCCTACATAAAAAAATTAAAATATGATACACAAGAGTATATATTCAACAAAAATGATTTATCTTCTTGTTATTTTGGATTTATTCATCCCCAAAATTTTCACTCTAAACCCAGACACCTATATCGACACTAACTTAAGAATGAAACAATTCCCCATTTGAAATAAATATTTAAAAAATTTCAAATGCTCAAATCCCGTTAAAATGGTTATTCCACACTCTAAAATCACAAATTAACAAAGAATACTCGTTTCTATAAGCACAAATCCAAATAAACCACCCCAAACTATGAACTGTAGGTGTTCTAGAACCCATCATCCAAAAAATATTTTTATTTCTCACAATAAACTTCATAATCCATCTAAAAACCCTAAATCCTATGATGTAAAAAAGAATTTTTCAAGATATTATGGATCATTTTATCAAATACTTATCAAATGGTCCTAAACAAGTATAATAAAAATGAATCATCTGACGTAAATTTAAAAGGGAATTAAAATCGTAAAAAATATATTCTGATATATCTTTCCAGGACCCATGTATAATAAGTGCCTAAATAACTCATCATAAGGGGGAATGTAATGACCCGATATTTTATCAATGAAAATTCATTTAATTATAATTATTCAACATAGTATAATCACATATTATCATAATGGAACAAAAATAAAAACATTATAAATGAAGATTAAATTAAATAAGATATATTTCTAAAAGTTAAGATACCCATACTAATGAAATAATAAATTCTCCTTATGAATAGTAATATGACCCTCATAAATATTAAACTATTAAATATAATAGAAACATTACCAGTTAATGTATAAATAAAATTTATGCATCCTATATATGAAGGTATGACATACTTATATCACAGACTATTTTCATAAATGTTTTAAAATTTTGTAAATAAGTGTTTTCATTTTTGTAAGTTATAAATATTTAATTAAAATTTTATAATTACTATAATAATATAAAATAAAATTTATTCCTTCATATTTAGTTTTGTAATGATTTTATGATAATTTTATGCAACGTTATTTAATTTTTCATTGCATAATAAAATCAGTTCAAATTTTAAAATCTGTTTTTTTTATTTTATTGATGATATTAATTAAAATTTTAATTTATCATAATTAAGAATTTCTTTTCATAAAATGGAGTTTATTTTTTAATTCCATGCAATAAAAAATGGTTAGGGTGAGTATTTTGGATTTTCATAAAACACTTGAAACTTTAGTGAATAGAAAGATATGAAATTTTACAATCAATTCTTAATATTTGAATATCTTATTACTTGTTTATTTAAGGCTGAGGTATGAACCATTATATTAAAATTTCATACTATATTTCCTTTATTTAGTTAAAAAAATGAACACAGTTTCTTTTATGGAGAAAAAATTATAAAATAATGATTAAAATAAATGGAAAGCACCCCTTTTCTCCACTATTAAAATCACCCCTCACCACCTATTCTCCAAACACATTAAAGGTTTTTATCCTTATCCAAATTCTACCCAATATTTATACAAATACCCTGCCCTACATCTGGGATCTCTTGGTATCATAAAAATACCATAACCTTTTACCTTATAAGGTTTTCAAGGAGAAAAAATTCAAGATGTAAATTCTGCTATAATTTTATTTGAATCTCTTTTCATCTTCAATTATTATTATTTTCTCACTGCCCATTATAAAAAGGGTATGAAGACTCCAGTAAATAACATATATTATAATTTAAATATTCTAACAGAATAATTCATCATTAAATCTCACTTATCTCTCTTAATTCTAAAAATGAAAATGTTGGTCGTGAGATGTTAATTTATCGCCTTCAGGGACGAAAAAATATAATTATCCATTAACAACTTCAAGGAGTACCATAAAAATATTTTCATGGAGAAAAAATTATATTATATGTATTATATCCTGTGAAATGTTTTGGAATCATTATACACCCATGATGTCAAAACGCAAAACAAAACAAGTTAGTTGTGACTGAAAACTGCCCAAAATAATCCAAACGTTTATCAATAACATCTTATCTGAAAATTAATCCAAAACCAAACATAAAAAATAACTTATATTTCTTTTATACCTTTTAGATGTTTATTAATACCTTATAACTTTAATTATGTATTTCTATATACATTTTTTATAACAACTGTACTCTTATACAAGAGAACATATTTTGAAAACTATGAAAATGAGAACTCTCGAAGGATGAAATTGAACACTATAACTCATAAAGAAGGAAATAAATATACATAAAGAAATTATATGGAATAAATTTAATTTAATTATGGTTATGAATTAATAAATTAATGTATTTATTTTTAGTAATGAGGACATTATGAACAGTTGTAGAGCAATTTCAATCAAAAGATTAGGGATTCTTCATGAATAGTAATTTTTCTGAAGGATAATCTTTCTATATCATTATCCCATTGTAACTATTATACGTTTTCATATAAATATTCAATATTATGTTCATATGTCCCAAAATCATGTTTCCATGTCAGATCATCCATCTTGGAGGGGAATTTCATTTTTCAAAAAAGTTCCCTTATCAAATCTTCCCGATAAACAAGCCTGGTTAAATAGAACATCCCAAATTATTTCTAATTTTTATGTATCTTCCATTATTTTTATTAGTCCAAAATTATTTTTCTATAATCTCTAAATTTTTCATTAAAACGTTTATTGTTTCATTTTAATTTATAAAAAATGTATGAATTTTCATGTTTAAGGATACATTAATATTTTTCGTAAGTTGAAATAAAATGGTTTGTATCTAAATTTTCTTAAATACTATTTTACATATTTTCTTATAGTTTGACATCACTTATCATTATATAGACATTAATTTAATTATGAATTTTATGGTATGTTTTAAATAAATTATTTCTAGGTAAATTTTATGATATCCCCATCTGTTATGCCTTTTCACATGATTATGATACACATTGATATTCATGGGTAACCATTATGTTAGTATTTAATTACTTATATAATATTATTTAAGTGGAACATACATTCAGGAAAAACTTATGATGGGTGAACCCAGATAGTTCTTAAATTTTTTGGGTAATGTTTAGTCGCATGAGACGTCATGTTGGGATAGTAAGTGAACTTGATTTCTTTATAGGGAATTATATATAAAATTAAATAATCTTGGCAGTTATCCTTGAAAGGTATTTACATCATGTTATAGGTTGTTTCAATATTCTTATGATACCATTTTTATATATTCCCATGTTATACATGCAATTATTCATTTTGTTTATTCATGTTCCATTCCTTTTCTGCAATCCTTTTATGTATTCTAACCAATGCGCTCTGTTTTATTCCTATGATTATTTTCATATTGGGATTTTTAGATAAACAATTTTTTCTTGTGATCCCCATTTTATCATATGTAGATATATCATATCAGTGAATGACAAGAGCTCATTATAGTGATTAAATAAATGATTTTTTATCTTTGTTTGCTTGATGTTTAATTATGTCCCTATCCTTATAGAGTCATATGAAATTATGAACCTTGGATATAAAATCAATGACTATATATTCTTTAAAATATGTATATATATTGGTGAAATGGTAGAGTCACTATAGTTGGTATTAAAGTAATTGTTTAGTTATTTTTGGGAATAAGATTAGTAAAATATTGCAAGAACTATTGGGACAAAACTAAGTATAAAAAAGCATACATTTAAAATTTGTAGTACATAGTTAGAGATTTATCAACAAAATACATCCATGTATAATTTCTACACGTGTAATTTATTTTGTTATAGATGTAACTTGTAATAAAAACTCATTCAATGTGATTCCTTTAGGAATCAGGGTAACCTTCTAAAAACATAGGCCCCTTACTACACATGTTGTTTGACACTGAATGGGGATATGATTCGGTAAATTCATAATATAATTACAATCCATTATCAAAGGAATATTAATGGCCCATAAGAATATTTTTTATGAAAAATATCATGGAAAACCTAGGTTTAATCTGAGGAAATCACTTTTTAGTATATAATTTTCCAACATAATTTTATCCTTTTATGATTAATGATTAATTTTTTATTCTTGTTAGATAAGTATTAAGTCCCCCTACTTGTACGTTATTTTTCTCAGTTAATGTATAAAAATATAAGAAAACATTCTAAAAATCAATGTGAAATTTATTTGATGATTCCCCAAATGAAACAACAAATATGATGGGAACAGGTTCTCAAAACATTATTAGATTACTTTCTCAACTGGCTCGTGTAAGCAATAAAAACATGAATAAGGTAGATTGACAACTTTATACTAAGGGATGGCATGTTTTTATTGAATACTTTACAAAAAATAATACATACCATGGTTAATGGATCCTCCAATCACATCCTCACATACTAATGGATTAAATCCACTGAAAAGATATTATTTATCATCCAGTTCTCAGAATAAGAGAATTTTATGAAGGAATTGTATCATTTTTATGTGGAATTTTAATAATGGTGGACATTGATGAAGAATAAAATGTAAAAGTAGGATATTTATTGAATGGAATGAGGATATTTTTAGAAAATATTTCCAATAAATATTTTCCCCAAAAACTGCATCTTAATATGGAATGGGAGTTCCTTGGAATGAAGAAAAAGGAAGAAGAGTATATCAGGGTATATGAAGAAAAAATCACATCTCTTGAATGATAATCATCCTTCTTAATCAAGAACACCAAAATATAGTTGGATCTCTTCATTAAAAGAATAAATCAAATTCAATGAAAAACATTAGAAATTAGAGACAATGACAGTTATGAAGTGGTTGTTAATTGTGTCCTTAATGATGAAATGCTTACTAGGGACTTTTAGTGGCCTCATCTACTATCAGAAAAAGATGAAAAAGGGAGTTCAATTTTGGTGCTAAATACCATGATTGAATGTTGTCACAACATCCCACCTGTCAATATTTTGTGAAGAATCTTCCATAGAAACTGCTTAAAGGGAACTAATTGATGGTTAAAATGTGTAAGGTGATTTAATATGGATAATAAATGTCAATGGGATATAAATAGTAACACTAATTCATAATATGAAATGAAGGTTCATATCAATACTCATCTTGTGGTGTTGTGTTTCTACTATAACGAATTTGGGAATTATGAAATCCATTTCCCTAAGATAAGTTTTTCAGGAGTCAATCAATAACAAAACATTTAAATTAGCAAGGAATTCCATATTCTATCACTACTGGTATAGTGGAGCCTAAAAATGATGCAGAGACAGGTGTTCATGTTATGAATTCATGATTAGGGAATGTACATTTTTATGGTTATTCTACACAATCATTCTTATATTTCATGATTATTATAACATAATAACACCCCATCAATGTTTTGATGTTGAGTTATTAGTGAGAACATACAATGGAGAAATTGTTTAATCAAAAGAATATACGTCCTCCTGAGAAAATGATTGGGGACTAAGCCTCCCATGAAATCTAGTCCACCTCCCTTTAGTATATTTTATGTTATTTTGGACATGGATTAGCTAACTTCATATAAATCCAATATCAACAGATAGGAAAAGGATATCAGTCTTCACATCTCAAAGTGACCTCAAATTTTGTATAAGTGTATAAAGGAGGATGAATCTTCTTCCAAATCGTCATATCAAATGTGTATATTCTTTCCTTATATGGATAAAATATTTTCGACATAAGAGTGAATCATGCTCGAATACATGCTAATCATAAGGTATTACATTTATATATTCCCTAATGAATTGATTGACCATACTACTAATCAAGTGGTTCATCTCTAAATTGATCTTATTACTAGATCTATGAATATATTAATGACATCTTATAGAATGGATACTATTGATCTGGAAGAAACAAACAAGTAGTTAGAGGATGAATCTACACAATGGTATTATACGCTTGAATGCTTCACTATGGGGTTCACCTATCTTATTTTTCATTATGAAGGATGGATAAATATTACATAGCATTGATAATAATGGGTCCAATAAAATCATGATAAAGAATAAGTATCCCATTCTTCTAATAGATTAATTTTTCGATCATCTATGTGTGCAATGTTATTTTTCATAGGTAGACCATTGATCACGATATCACCAATTAATGGTGAGAAATATAAATATTCCCAAGAATTCCATTCAAATGAACTTTGGACATAATTATTACATAGTTATACCCTTCGGGCTCACTAATACTATATAATTTTTCATGGGTTTAATGACTCATATATTTAGATATTATCTCAATAAATTTGTTGTTGTATTTATCAATGATATTCTAATATTCTTCGAGATTTTGGTGGAACATCAGGGGAATTTGAATAATATACTAAAGACATTGTGAAGGACAAATTTTTGTTCATTGTATATCATATGTGTGTTCTTGATAAAATAATTATCATTTTGAGAAATTTTATCATTAAAAAGGGGTATCTATTGGCACTTCCATGATAAAGGCAATTGAAGAGTGGAAAATACCGACATCCATAATTGAGATTTTTATTTTCTGGGTCTAGTGGTGTATTACCGATGAGATGTGAAAAAAATGACATGATTTTCAAAACCACTAACCATTCTAACTTAGAATAGAGTAATTTTTTATGGATTACTGAATGTAAGGAAGACTTTAATAAGTTGAAGAATGGGATTATCACTACACGAGTACTCACACATATGACAAGAATAAAACTCATTGTGATCTACATCAATGTTTAAAAGAATATATTCATTTGGTTATTGATGAATAATTATTATTTTATAGCCTAAGTTTAAGATATTTTAAAATTCATGAGAAAAACTATCCTACACATGATCTGTTGTTGATAGTTGAAAAATTGCATTAAAAATATGGCAGCATTATCTCTATTAGGATAATTGTGAAATATATAATGATCCTACGAGCCTGGAATATATATTATTCTAGAAAGAGATTAATATGTTCCTGAGAATATGGTCAGATATCATCAATAATTATGATGGCTCAATCCATTACCATCATGTTAAGGAAAATAATGTAGCATATTCTCTACGTAGAATGGATACTACATGTTTATCAATGATGAGATTTGAGAAGGATCCAACTATATGATACCTAAAATGAATGGAGTTGTGAATGGTTATGGAAGGTACATCATAAACACTTTCTTAAATGATTGTTTAACCATACAATAATTGGTGAATAAGTACTTCTGAACAGAATGATGTAGAAATTTAGAAAAGGGACAAATATATTAGAAATGGGGAATCATCCATGTTTAAGATCGACGTGGATAGATTCATACGAATTGGTGGATAGTTATGTGTACCATAAAATACATAGAAAAAGAAGTACATTTGAATGAAATACATAGTTCAAGCATCTCTATTCAAATTGGGAGAACAAAGATGTATATAAATCACTGATAAAACTATTGGTATGGTAATAAAAAGAAATAAATCACTGGATATACATAAACGATCCTACTATTTTATAATATGATAAATGAAATGATGAGTATAAGGATATGATGAAACCACTACCCATACCAAAATAGAAGTGGGAAAACATTACCATTGACATTTTCACAAGACATCCATGGAAATCCATAGGAATCAACACTATATGGGTAGTTTTGGATAGTCATATAGAAAAAGAACATTTTACATCAATTTGAGATGAATTTTATATAGATCAACTAACATAGGTATAAATCATATAAGTGGTAAGGTATCATGGACTACCACTATCAATTATATTCAATTAACATCAGAGACTCACCTATAAGTTTAGAATAATTCTCTAACATGTTTTGAATACTAAAATGAACATCAATATGGTTAAACATCCTAAAAATGATGGATAGTTTAAATAAATTATTTAGACACTGAAATACATGTTGATATATTGTTATATGGACTTCAATAATGGATGGTAGTAACATCTTCCACTAGTCTAATTATTCTATAAAAATAGATTCCACATCAGCATCCAAATATCTCCATCTAAATCCATTAATATGAAAATATGCATAACAACAATATTCTTGGATGAAGTCGGTGAATGTAAGTGGTTAGGACCAAAAATTGTTGATGAAATAGAAGAAACAGTGAAAATCATTATATAGTAAATAATGGTTGGACAAAGTAATGAAAATAGCTAAGAAGAAAATCATCAATGAGACTATGAGTTTAATGATAGAGACATGGTATTCCTCAACATATCTCCATTTTTGAGGATCACGATATTTGGTAGTAATGGAATGGTGAGTCCCTATGACATTAGAACCTTCAAGATTCATTATCATGTCAAAGATATGTATTATATACTTGTAGATCAACCTATCATGTCACAAGTAGATGATGTACTCCACATATCCCTCTTTAGAAAGTACAAAAAAGAACCCTCGCATGTACTGAATTTAGAGGTCTTACAATTGGAGAATGATCACTCCTACAAGGAACAACCAGTGAAGATCTTGGACCAAATAGATGATGATCAATGCAACAAGGCCACTACCTAGGTCAATTTACTATGGATGAACCATAAGTATGAAGAGGAAACAAGGGAACCCGATGAATAGATGAAGGATAAGTACCCTCACAAATGTAGATTGTAAAAATACATTTTGAGGGTAAAATTATATTATGGTGTAAAATGTAATGACAAACAATTTATCAATGAAAATTGACTTCGTACAATTATATCATGTTGTATAATGACATAAAATAACATATACAATGAAATACTAACATTATAAATTAAGATTGAATGAAATTAGAGATATTTCTAGATGATAAGGAATTAATTTCGATGATATAGTAACTTGACATTAGGAACAGTAATATGACCCTTATTAATAGAAAACTTAATTGTAACTTAAACAATGATAGTATAAATAATATTTTTTATTTTGATAAAAGATTTTACGATATAACTCTATCATAGTATATGTTAATAAAGGTTTTTAAAATTATTCATTATGTGTCGTTATTTTAGTATGTTATAAATATTTTTTTAATAGTTTTATAATTAAAATAATGATTATAAATAAAATTTATTCATGAATATTTTTTTCATAGGATTTTAATATTATTATTTGAGTCTTTATGTAATTTTTCAATATGTTATAAAATCAGTTATAATTGTAATATTAGTATTTTCGAGAAAATTAATATTTTAATTAAAAATAAAATTTATCATATATATAAAATTATTTTCAAAATATGGAGTTAATTTTTAAAATAAAATTGTCCAAAAGTAGATTGGGTAAATTTTTGGGATTTTTATAAAAAAAATTAATTTTTGGTGAATTGTGAAATATGATAATTTTTGATAAATGCTATATAAATGAATTTATTAGTCATTATTGATGTAATGATGAGGTTATACAAGTTTATTTGAAATTAAATGCACAAGATATTGTATTTAGTCATAAAAATAAACTATAACGCTTGACTTGAGCAAAAATAATAATATATCTATTAAAATAATGAGAAACCACCCCTCTCCTCCACTATAAATATCCCCACTCACCACTACTTATCCATACAACTTAATTGTTTTAGAATTATGAAAATTTTGATCCATAATAATACCAATACCCTCCTTCATTTTTTTGTGGTCATGGTCTCATCAAAAGTGAAACTTTCTCGTCAAAAGGTTTTAAAAGAAGATAAATTCAAGAGGTAAATTCCAGTTTCCTTTCCTTTCAATTTCTGTTCATGTTATGATATAATTTTCTCCTACCCTCCAATTATTTAGTTGTTATGGTAACTATTGTAACTTAAATATATTATAACATTTTCTAATATAATAATCCTTAATTAATCCCATCTCATATCCCTTTTATTCTAAAAATGAAAACAACATTTGTGATGTATTAATTTATCACATAAATGGATGACTCTTTTTCATATTCCATTAACATCGTCATGGAGTGTCATAAAAAAAATTAATAGTTAAAATAAATATATATTATTTAATACTATTTAATGTTACTCAATCAATATATTCATATGATTTTAAATAATAATACAATATAAGTTTACTATGAGTGAAAAAATGAAAAAATTAATCCAATTATTTATCACTAACACCTTATCTAATGATTCCCCCACACATAAAATAAAAAAATGAAATATATATGCATTTAACCAAATGTATGTTCTTTAATAACTTATAACATCAATTCTGTATTTCCATTTCTATTTTACATGATCACCCATACTCTTATACCAGCAAACCAATCAAGAAAAATAAGAAAATGAGAACTCATGAACGATGAAATTGAACACTATAACTCATTAAAAAGCCATAGATTACCTTAATTAAATTAATATAAAATAATGAAATATATAAATCGTTTTATGTTAGTTAGTTGATGTATTAGTTATATTATCAAGGACGATAATATTAAATACAGAACAATTTCGAACATAAGGTATGTGATTCAACATGAACCTCCATTTTTCTTTCAAGTTACACTTTCTTTCTTGTTAGCACATTATAAATTTCATTAATTTTTTATAATTCAGAGAAAAATTATATTTCTTCCAAAAAAATGTTTCTAGATTATATCATCTTTATTTATGGGTAAATACATATTTTCTAAAGGATCCCCTCTCAATTTTTACCAATAAACTTGCTCTGTTTCAGGGAACTTCCTTATTCCATTCCCTTTTTTAAGAACAATACATAATCTACATAATGCAACCATTAGGTTTATAAAATCACACATTTTATCATGAAAATCATGCTTGGATCATTTCTAGTTCTAGAAAACAATATCATTTTCCCCTATTAGCAATCATTAATATTTTTTATAAACTACACTATGATATTTTATATTAATTATCCATAAGAACTATTTTTAAATGTTTTCTATTCGTTTTGACATAATATATCATTATATATTCCTAAAAAATGTCATTGATGGCCATATTATAATAAATAAATAATTTTATGAAAACCATTATGATATTACGTTTGTTATTTCTTTTTTACATCATTGATCATATTGGTTACCAATCATTTAGTCCAATGTGATGTCCTCTCACATGTAATCAGGGAAATCAAGAGTTTGAATGAGACCTCTATGAACATGATTCTCAACCATCACATTCTACAATTTGAAACAGAAGTGTACCACCTTTTTAAATGATCTCTTAATCCTAGACCGGTAAAACATTATTCTTGAGACACAATACATATTATATAAAAAATGATTCACTTTGGTCGGACATTTGAATAAGTACCAACAACATTATCCATCTAAAAATTAACCTATCCCCAAAACAATATGGTTCCAACTATAAAAAAATGAAATGTCATCTTGGACATCTAGGTGAGACAGTCTCTACATTAAAAATATCAAATATCCTAGTGGTTTGATAAAAATTCCTATTTTATTCTCCAACAATATCGGAACATATAAAATACATTACCACTTGAATTAATACTAATTTTACCTACAATGAAATTTAATTTCCCTGTGAATTGAAAATATTGGATTTATAATGTTGTAATAATTCCATCCATCGCTACTATCACAAGATTGAATCATAATGGGATAAGATATATCTTGAAATAATATAATATATGTTGACTATAATGTACTCACCAATGAGATAATATTATAATATAATCAAGCTAACCATCACACCTAATGGTTAATGATATTTGCATAGAATGTTTATATTCATCAGGTAATAACTACTTAGATACATAAGAGATGACTGTTATATATAAAATTGGAAGTCATCACAAAAAAAAATTATGAATCATAGAAACTCATAGACATAATTCATTTCACTTAGAAATGATGTATAAGATAACTAACCTATTACTATGATAGACACTCAATGGAATCACATCAATATTTAATCCATATGAAATCCTGCTAATTGTTCTTCAAGACTTCCAGATAAATCATAATCTGATGAAGGTTACAAACTGCTGACCTCTATTAGCCTTTGAGACCATGAAATCCACAAACTACAACATAATTATTCTAGGAAACCAAGATAAAGCATCCACAAATTTAGTATGATAATCGATAGTCATCCTTTAGGAAAAATTCCCGAAGGAATTCACACTATAATCCTAGAACAAAAAAATTTATAGAATAGAAAATTTTCCAACTTATGAAAAACCTATCAAATTTCATGTAGATTATCACCATTATCCCCGTCAATCATAGAATATGCAAGTATATCTTCAATTAACACCATAAAAAATAGGTGAAGAACCGCATAGAGAATAATGCTAATTAGTCTCATCATAATAGATTTAGGAATTCCTATTTCCTTAAAACGTTAAATGAAAATCATAGTACCTATAAGAAAATAAGAAGTATGTCCTCAAAATATATTGATTCTACACACCCATATAATTACATCCTGACTACTAATGAATCTAGAAGTACATGATAGTAGCATTCCACTAATTATAGATTTCCATATTCTTTCTTCAAGAACAAGGAATATGCATATAAATGTTAAACAATAGGTAATATAAATTCTCTCTATAAACATTCATTAATCATTATCCAAAACTCAAACTAACATTAAAGTATCTGTCCAATATGGACGAATAGATATCAAAGAGACACTGAAAAAAGCTTCATCTCAAAAATTGATCTCACTTCATGTGGGATGTTTCACTGTAAATTAATAATAACGTCATATTACCATTTTATTTCCTTTATAAACCATGTTGGTGGAACCCGTACTAAATCTAAAAATAACATGAACGTCATATATGATACATGCTTAGAATGCATCTATAACTTTTTATGGTATCTCTACCAATTGAACAAGACATGTTATCTATGAACATTAAAAAGTATATGACATTATCCCTAAATAAATCAGTGATGAATGTAATAAAATACCAATAGTATATGGTGAGTATGAAATTCTTTGGACATATAATAAATCATAGGAAATATCCTAAAGTACAATGTTAACATAAAATTTTCTCAAAATATATAAATATATTATATAATAATTAGTTACTTCCAATTAGAATAGTTAACTCTAAGGGAATATGAATCCATTATACTTTATGTATTGGAGCATGAAGTAGGTTTTCCTAAAAAAATTACTATATTGATTAGGAATGAAATAATGAATAAAATTTGGAAGAATATAGATTGATGGTTCATCACAATACATATGGATTTATCAGATATGAAAACTCATAAGAATATATAAGACTATTTCCTACCCCTATGGAATTTATAGCTCTAATTTCAACCTACCCCATTATTAAACCATGCTCTAAATCCATTAATACTACGGGAATCATGATACATTCCTATAAATTCACTATCCCATTACAATTGAAGATTCAAAGATAATTTCAATTCTATTGTAGATTCCTTGGGGGATATTACAACAATGAACAAATCTATATCAGTTCATTGTTTCATTGTTTATTTTTAATAATTTTACACACTCAATGTTTTGAAGGGAATTACCAATTCATGAAGAAAAAATAATGTTCATCTTCCCCAATTTGTGTTATTAATTATTGGTTTTAAGGAAATGTTATGATGATTTCTGAAACTGAGTCCCTAGTAACTGAATCATCAATTGACTAGGATACTAAGAAGCATTATTCAATAATAAACTCCCTATATATATCATCGTACTCCACTCCTATGATGACATGACATTATTGATTATCCTTATTATAACCTCATAATTTTACCCACACATTATGATACATTATCAATATGAATGGGGGACCCTATAACACACTGAGTTTTTAAGAATTATACAATTTGATTAAATTGAATTTAATTTATTCCTTGAATTTCATACTACACCATATTAATATTGTTATATAAAAACAACATGATAATCATGCAATACACAGAAAAATATATTTTCATGCATTACACACATAATAGAGTTTTAATAATACCATGATATATTTACAATATAGTTCTTTAAATATGACAGTTATTACATATTAGTTAAACATAGTAATAGGAATATTAAACAATTTTCTTTAAATATTATGATTAATGGTTTTATATAACCGAATCATATTTATAATGAAATAATATTTTTTCTAAAGTCCTTATATGTTTCAAAAATATATTTTCCCCAAATAAATATTTTCATTATTTCTATGAACATTAATAAATATAAATTTTCTCAATATTACATAATTATTTTGATAAATTAAAATTTATTATTCTAAATCAAAAATTTCAAAATATGATTACGGTGAATTCTTGTGATATTTTTATAATATTCCATTTTTTAATAAATAGCAGAAATACAAAATTTTAATTAAAATTATTAGTTTCATTAAATTTAATTATAATGTTAACTTACATATTAAATTGGATTTTATATATAAATAAATAAATTATAGATCCATTAAAAAATAGCGGTTATTTTAATCAATTTTTTATTGAAATTGAACAAAAATACACTATCAACTTTTGGACTCTTCTACTTTAAAACCCCACTTTCTCATCACATCTCCAGGAATAATGTAAAATTATTTTTTTCCAAATATTTGAATGGAATATTGACAAGAAAATTACATGTTCGATTCATAATAATTTATAAAGAATAAAAAGATCAAATTACATTTTTTACCAAATGAATAATGAAGGTAGTGAAAATTTATTAGCATGGTAAAGGAAAAAATGGATTTACTATGGGTTAGGCTAAATAGATATGGAAAAAAATAACCTATATATTTATATAACATCAATTTTCTGAACATATTTCATCATTTACACTTATTTTTCTTCTTGAATTGATGAATTTATATCATTTTGACATATTAGAAACTTGGGAAAACATAATTCATTTCAAAAATACAAAATGTTTCATAGACCCCTTTTATAAAAGGCCACCAATATCCTATTTTATTCCCACCAACAAAACTCCTTATATTGGCCCATACCTACCGAAATCACTTACCAAATTCCATAAAATTAGTTTTGAATCCTTATATTTGTTATACATGCATCCTAGGAAGGATTTCATTTCAATCCTGTGGAGAATAAATGAATAAAATGTAATCTTCTTTAATTATAATTTTTGTTTTATTTATTTCTAATCCACTTCAATTATTTTTATATCATGATTTTCTAATATAATAATTTGATGAAATATACAAAAAAATTTTAATACTATGTTTAATACATATAATTACTAACACATCCATCACATGGGTAAAAAAATCGTCATTCATGTCTACAAAAGACTACCCCCTCACAAAATAATGTCATTTTTTTCATTTATCTTGTCATGTGGAGAGTTATAATTATGGGTTTATATTTTTAAATGATATTTATGTTGTTAATATTATTCATGAGTATTTATATCACATTTACCTTAATTATTTCTAATTTTGTTAATAATAAAACAGTATTTTTGTGTGCATCGGACTACCACCCCACAGATTGATGTGATCTATTCACTTCTACGTGAAATGTAATGTACCATAATATGTGAGTTTCGTTCTTATTTAACTACATTTTTAAATATCTTAAATGTGCCTAATTGAATGTTTATAGGGGTTATAAGGAATCATGGAGGTGCCCAGGGGTTTCAGGATAAGATGAAAAGGGATAAATGGACATTGCTTTCATCCAGTTGGATTGGTGAATAGCTAGTGTAAACCATGCACCCAAATGTTTTTTTCTATGTAAAGGGGTACACGGTTTTGAAAATAAAGAAAGGGGTGAGATAAAATGTGTGACATTTGACAAGGACATTTTTCAAGGTTGCATGAATTATTATCAAACCATATAGAATCCCTAAGTAATAATGTTTTTGGACCCCTCTTAGAAAGATGCAGGTGCAAAATTGGTGTATGGTTTGAAACAATTTGTGTCCAAACCAAGAGCCCATTTAAAATAAAATAATTTATGAATATTACATTAGTGATTTTTATTTTCTTAGATTATTTTGCCTCCACTTTTTCTCCTCTCAACCATAGTGTTCAACAATTCTGAATTTTTTTTCCAAGGGACTATTCTACTTCTATTGAAGGGGGATTAGACTACATTTGGTTGTTGATTAAAGAACTATGTATGACTAACACTCTTCTTACTTCACTTTTTAGGATTACGTATTCTTCATGTTTTTCATCATTTTTAGAATCTGTAAACTCTATTTTTTGGTGGATTATAGTTTTAGGAATCAAGGGGTGATAGAATCCCAATATAGGGCTTTGGTTAAGTGTGTGTTCATCTTCATATGCGTGGTTGGTGGTTTATAAGTTATACCCCGTAGAGATGAAGTTTATTTTTTCCTTCATGGTTAAAAACTTTCATTCTACTTTGTATGAGTTTGATTTCATTGGTATTAATTGGTTAAAAGGTTGAATAAATTATCTATTGAACCCCCATATATCTATGTAGGATGTGTTGTGTTAGATATTAAAAATACCGAGCCACCCACGAGGTGGGCCAAAATTATTGAACATCGAAAATTGATTAGAAGTTACAATATTTATTTTAATATATTACTTATTAATTTTACATGAAATTATTAAGTTAGTTAAAGCATATGAATTTATAAATATGTAAAATTAGTAAATATTTACTAGTTGAAAATGTGATAAATGGGAAAAAATTGGGGAATTGATAATTAGAAAAAATTGGAAAATAAATGAGAATTGTAAAATATCTTTAAATGTTTAAGGAATAAAGTATAAAAATTGATTTAATTGTATGTGAAATAAAATTTTAAAATGTGTTAATGTGTTAATGGCTTATTCCATGATGTTAATCCCAAATGTTGAGGTATTTTGAAAATTGAATGTTATGTTATTGATTGTTTTTCATTTTTGATATAGAATATGTGGTAATAGATAAATATCTATGTGAACATAGATTAAATGTTGTGGGATATTGGACTTGAGGTTTTATGTCCACTGGTTGGATTTGACTCAGGCTTTGAACCCATCAACAGAATACATGGGTTAGAGAAGTAGATTGAGGCTATGTTCCCATTATAGATGCATTTTATGAGACTGATTGGACCAAAGATTCTAGGTACGTGTATTGTATTTATATTGGAATGTTATCACTAAAGAGTTCATGTATACATATTTTTCCATAGACATGGTAATTTATTGTTTTATACCTCATTGTAATTGAGGAAATTCCAATCATATGGGACATGTGAGACAGCTGAATTTTTTTAATGAAGATAGTATAAGTGGTGACACAGAATGAATGACGAAAATGGTTTATGTGAATAATGTTATCTAATGGAGGCTAAGTTGATTTTTTTCGTATCATTTATTTTTTACATGTATGCACTGTCTGTTTAGAATATGTATTTTTTAGACCACATTGGTTGTATCCTATTGACTTTTACTCACACCGGGTTTAGGCCACCACTAGGTACCAGAGAATTTTTTATGGATTCAGGTCATGACAAGGGAAAAGGTCCTATGTTAAGGAGTTGAGATAGGCTTTATATATGTTTCAATGATTATATAGACAAGGACACCAGAAAAATTTGGCTGATTTCTCTGGTTGTATTTATTTTGGGTTTATTCACTTTGGCATTATTGGAATGTCATGACAGATTTAATTATTTATTTGTAGGTTGTACATTGTTTATGAATGGAATTATTATCCATGATTCTTTTTATTACATATTTCTTCCTTTATTTCATATGTTATATGTTGTCGAATACTCTCTTATAGAGTTTATAGTCTCCCCATGTGATTTATTTGAAAATAACTACTAATTATAAATATATGGAATATATGGAGGTGCGCTTGAGGTCATCTGGTGACATGGATTAGGGAACCGTATAGGGGATTCTACGTCCAGGATGTTACAATGTGGTATCAGAGTAGTCCTTTTCCGTGGTATTTCAAATTAGGATTGTATTATGAGAATTAATATATGTCAGGACTTGGAAATTATATCATTTGTGGGAGTATGTAACTCATTTACAATGGAATACTCAAGTTCCAAGGGAAGGAATCATTATTATAGATGTGTGTTGTTACAATTTAATGATATTTCGCCACATGGTGGTGTAGTTGTAGTGTGATGTGACTATTTTGTGATAATTTTCTCATTTTTTCAATAGAATGATCTTGTGAGTTCATTCATCATTATCAGAACCAATGGATATATGTCTCATGCATCATGAATAACATATACATAATGGGTGGGAGTGAAAAAATCTCTGTATTTATTTAAACTTCAATGAATGTTCGAAGAAACTATTATCTAATAATGATGGAAAAAACTGTAAATTAAAAATAATATTCAATATTTATTATGTAATTTTTATTAATTCATTGTTTTAAATGAGTTTATATATCAATTATAACGAGTCATAATATAGTAAATGTTCCCAAGAAGAATATACATTCAAAATATCAGTGTAAACAGTTCTTCAAATGGTATATAATTAAGGGCTTGGGACCATGTCAACTAGTTTACACTCGTGTTAAACATGAAAATTGGTAATGATGGTTAGTGTAGTTTTGTAAGTGTGGTGATAACTATTTGGATTTTGAATATTAATGGGTTGTTTTGGGTTAGTGGAGAGACCAGTTTTTTGTAATAAATGGAAGCTTTATGTTATTTTAAATAATAATTTTGTTTGGTATTGTAGAGACATTAAATAATGAAAACGATTATTGGTTGGTGATAACAGGATATCAATGATAATTCACCAATAGTAGTAGTGAATTTATATCAATTGGTCTAATATAATCGAGTGGAGGAGTAGTTCTAGGAGGAAATCCCCCATTTATTTCATATGCTGGAATAGAACCTAGGGTGGGTCATGCCGAGTATGTTTGATTAGACGAGGGACTTTCATTTCAATAATACTGAATCATATTATGGATATATTAGACTTGAGGTTTCAATGTTCTAGATTTGGTATAACTAGACAATTTTGGACCTCATGATGACTCCAATTGGGAAATTAGTCATATTGGAAGCCTATATTTTGTAGGGACTTTAAAAAACTTCATTAATATTCTAGTTAGACTCATCATGATGAAGGAATTTTATGGAAATAGTTCTAGGAGATAATAAATGAACATTTCTATCCCATGATCAAGAGAAAAGAGAAATAGACTGAGTTTATGATGATGACCTAGGGTAAAATGTGGATAATGGATTATGCAACCCATTCCAAATACTTACATAATGTTCATTCCAGAATTGTATAACGGATGAGTCCACCATAGATATATTATTTCGTGATCATTTTAGGAATTAGATTAGGTCCTAGGAGAACATATTTCATCTGAATATGTTCTCAGAGGTGGTGGATCATGACCTTGTCTTTGTAGGGAACTTCAAGGAGTCTTTTGTAGTGATTTTGTGGTCCACGTTGGATAGACGAGTGCTATCACATATGAGGGAAATAAGATTCATTTTCATATCCTTCATTATAGTGGAAGTGTCTATAATTGTTAGAAGACATTATCATCTTATAAAGATAGTGATAATTAGTTTTTCTCTTAGTGTTACAAGTTAGGGATGGTGTGTGGCCAGTGCCCCCAACCATAGGTTTAGTGTTGAGTGTTTATAAAAAATGTGTCATGTGAAGTTGTTATATCAGAAACCTCGATATCTTGGAATATATAAATGGAATGGGAAGATTTCGAGTGAATGTAGGGGGTCATTTAACCCCTATTATATAGGAAGAAAGATCTTCACTAGTTTTACTAGTCGTGGTGGTGTTTGTACCAATTTAGGGATATGGAGTCCACATCAATAAAATAGTGTAGTGCTATGAACACAGACTGGGGCCTAGGATAAAGGGGTGGGGAAGATTCATGTATTTCAGTGTACACCTGAAGGTGGTGAGGATGGGCCATTAATTGTTCTAGGTATGATAATTGTGGATTATGTGATTTTGGGTGCATTATTCGATATAGGCGCATCACAATTTTTTTTATTTCTACCCATTTGGTGGTTTAGAGGGATTTAGAAGAGGATATTTTGAGTGGGGTGATGTAAATTGATACACTAATAGGGGTGAGAGTTTAAACTATCAGAAAATGTATGGATTGTTTATAGGATGGTGGAATAAAATATTTTATTTATTATTTGTTCATGCTTGAGATCTAAGATTAAAATTAAATATTGTGCATGGATTGGTTGGTGTTTTATGAAGACCACATTGAATATTACTATCATAAGTTAACAATCATTTATCATGAGGGATACATTTATATATATCATGGTTAATGGGATGTTTCATTAGGATATGCAGGGCTAGTCTATCAGCAGTTAGGAGAACTCATAACCTTAGTGTTTTGTCATATGTTTGATGATATGGAAGTAGAGTAGATTTTATTCCAACATTTGGTTAGTAGGATTACACATTGTTTTCCTATGGACTTCATGTGGATTACACCCGAGAGAGACATTGAGTTCAAGATAGACTTGATGCTGGAAGAAGATCCAATTTACATCCCATTATATAAAATGGATCAAGCCTATCTCCATGAGCTTAAAACTCAGTTGGAGGGGATTCAAAATAAAAGGTTTATTTTGTCTTGAATATCACATTCAGAATCTCATGTTTTGTTTTCCAAGAAGTCTGATGGTTTATTGTGGTTATGTATTGATTATAAATATATGAATCGGATGGTAGTCGAGAATATATAACCTCTTCTTTGAAATGATCATTTCATTAACTAGTTGGTAGTTCCATATTTTTCCTATAGGGTTGATGTATGATCATGGTACCATCATCTGAAGTGATATGTTCTATCATACCATGGCATACTTTTACGATAATGTACATGTTATATTAATTTTTAGGATTCTATTAGGGTTGACCTATATGACGATAGTATTTATAGATCCATTGAATCAAATATTTCACCAAAATAGTATATTTTATAGTTGTATTTTTTGATGACTTCTTGGTGTTCTCTATAACCCATGATGATCAGTCCAAATACAATGATATTGTCATGTTTACACATAAAGGACATATGATATAATCCCAGAAATCAAAATATCATATTTGTATTGGAAGGATTCATTTTTGTGTACACAAATACTCAAAGGAAGTCATGTTAGTGGATCTAGATAATGGGTCGGTTATTGTGCATTTAGAGCAACTAGAGAATGTTTTTGATATCCCCCATTTTTAGTAATTGTGTTCTTATTACCGAAGGATCATAAGTGACTTCTATCATTATTATGTTCGAATTTTATTATTGTCTATGATAGGCATAATGTTTTAGTGGATAGAGTCTTCTATAAATGATTTTCATTGTTCAAATAATTTATTGATTGTTGTACCAATTCTCACATTACTTGATTTAGGAAAATGGTATGTTAATTTTTTTTGATGCATCTTGTGTGGGGTTAGGAGAAGTATAGATTAATGTTGAAAATTTATTCACTTATGGGTCATGATAGATGAAGAATCATGAATGGAATTACCATATTCCTGATCTTGAGAGTTCTATGGTTGTATATTCCTTGATTTGTTGATGGAATTAATTGTTGGGGGAGTGGTGTACTATTATTCCATTCATAAAAGAAATATAAATATTTTATCTATCTGTGATTTGAATTTTAGGCAGTGCAGAAAAGATGAATAAATGTATTAATTTGGTTTTGAATTTTTTAACACATAAAGAATGAGAATAGGGTTGTAGACACTTTAAGATGACAGAATCAGAATTATATTATTCCAGAATCTAGTTCTGAGTGAATGATGATGGTATAATTTGATGAGATGTGTCTGAATGTTCAAGATGACCTCGGGTAGTCACCCATTTCAACATTGTAAATTTAGTTCATGCTTCTTATCCATATAATAGGTAAGAATTAAGAGGAATCATAATGTTGGTATTTTCTGGAATGTCATAAAGTTGGGGAGTCAACTTCTAGTTGGATATTTCCCACTGATGGAATATTTTATGTACATGGTCATGTTATAGTTGGAACATGTTATTTTTAAAATAGTTAATACATGAGTTTAATGCATCAATTTTGGTGATACGTATTGTTTTGACCAAAATATATTATGATCTTCATAGGCAATATTGTTTCCTAGGGATGAAGAAATATGTTGTGGGTTTTGTGGAATAATTCCATACACATCAGCATGTGAAGGTGTATCATCATCATCCATTCAGTTTTTCTCATCCATTAGCCATTCTAGAGGGGATGTGGGATGATTTTAAGATGGTTTTACCAGTGGGTCTTCTGAGGATTCCTCTATGGAATGGTCTGATATGGGTAATTATGGATCAGTTGACTAAGATGGCATAATTTTTTCTGATTTGAGAGACTTTTATCATGGATCTATTGGATAAGATGTATTTTCGGGTTATAGTATGATTACATGGGGTATCATAGACCATAGTTTTGGATCATATTCATTATATTACATCACTATTTTGGAAGGTATTATATAATGTACTTGTATATAGGTGATTTTTATTACAGCTTTCTAGCCACAAATTGATGGGCAGTCAAAGCATAGCCATCATGTACTGGAGTATATGTTGATGGTTTGTGTTCTGGATTTTGGTGGATAATGGGAATAGAAATTGGAGCATGTTGAGTTTTCCTACATTAATAGTTTCTAATATATGATTAATGTGGCACCATATGAGATTCTCAGTGTAAGACCAGATATATATCCCTTGTGTTGTATGGATTTTGGGGTATCCAACATTTTGGAATTGAGTCTTGAATTGGAGATGTTAAAAAGATTAAACTCATTGAGAAACATTAGAGAGAGATCAGAGTAAGAATATTTTTTCAGTGGATTAGTGTGGTAGAAATCTTGAGTTCGGGGTGGGTGATCGTGGGTTTCATCAGATGTCTCCATGGTTGGGTCCCCATCATAATTAGAAATAGGGTATGTTTTCACCAATATATATGGGACCATTTGAGACTGTTCATGGGATCAGACTAGTGGATCAATGATTTTCTCATCTATAGTGATATAGTGGTATTCATGATGTTCTTCTTGTTTCATGACTTCAAAAATGTCACCCTTACCAATCTCATGTGACATATGTGTACGATGTTGAGCATGAGATGATTCATCCTTTTAGGATAATCCAATTCATTTTGTTTATCATAGTGATAAACTATTGAAATGTATGATTATTCCCTTGGATGAAATTGCTTGTCCACATGGTAATGATGAGGAAGAAAATACCGAATGAGATTTAGTTATCTGGGCCTAGTGGAAAATTATCATTACGTTGGAAACTCAATAATTCTTGGAAGATAGGCTCTATGATGATTCATTATATAGATGGAAGGATTTACGGTACCGTACTTCATCCGGTATGTTCATATTTTTTTAAAAGTCTCATTAATATTGGAAATTTAATATTTATTGGGTGTATGAGGAAGCTCTGGGCTTCCTCGGGTGTTCAAGTCCTGTGGAAATGGATTTTGGAAATTATGTTCATCCTTCAATGTTAGTTAATCATGGGTGCACATTTCGTGTATAAAATGCACACCACCGTGCTATATAGGATGAGGAGTGCATGTTTTTGAAAACAATATAATGGGGGAGATCCAAATCAAGTGAATTTTGAAAGAGGAATTTCACATGGATGGTACAAAGTTTTACAAATCATGCAGAATCCATTGAAAATCATGTGACTCGGACCCCTCTTGGGCAGAGTTTGGTTCATGGTTGGAACATTGTTTGAAAAAACGTGTGGCCAAATAGTGTTCATGTGTACATATGGCCCATAGATTTCATGAATGGTGTATCTCATTTTCTATCAATATAATTTATGGATTAGTATAGATAAATATAATTTGAATATATATGATCATCATATCATGTTTATAACTCTTTATATGATGTAATCATGACCAATTTAAGAGGTCCATAAATTTAACTAATCTAAACTATTCGAAAATCAAAGTGGTTGTTACCCGAATAATAACATAGACATTGAATTGTTAATAAAAGAGTATTGAATTGTAATAATAAAATCACATGTGGTATGATATATAAGAATTTTTTTTATAGTTTTTTAATATAAATATATTTAATATAGGATAGTTATTAATGAGTATAATTTAATTTAAGACTTATATTAAGGGATTTCTATCTCACTTTTTTTCATTTGATAAACACATTCTATATTCACCACCACATTCATCCATGTCGAATATATAGTGGAAATAAATTTATTTTAGGATTATTCAAAAAAAAATTGGATTATTTACATATCTATTCAAGGGTATATATTTCATGTGAATTAAGGTTAAAAATAAACTAATGCGCTATGATATATTTTGAGGTATTTATAGTTTTTTGATATGTTGGTTATATTATGCTCATATATTCTCACACGAGGTGTATATTAAAACCCTTTTACAAGTAATATCTTAAAATTATCCATCCTCATGATACTTTATGAATCATTTTGTATTATTAGTTCCAAGAGATTATGGATCAATGTTTCCATGGTTGAAAAATAGTCTATTATATAATCTCATATATTATTAGGACAATTTTTCATAAAGTATCTAATATTAAAATATCATGATCGATATATCCGTAATTCTTATAAATGTTATTATCCTATCTTTATTTAGGATATAAAAATATAATTGAACCATTTTCTACCATATTTTACTTTATATAATTAAGAAAATGTTTCCATGTAAATATGTATTTATTTCACTCTACGGAAAAAAAATACATGTTTAATCAAAACAATATTTTAATAAAATGTTTTAAAAAATATTTTTAATACTTATTTTTAGATCTTATTCAAGTAAAATGATGTTGAATTTTTTTTATTAAAAGTGTTTTAAATGATTTTAAAATCTACCTTTATATTTTTTCAATGTTATTTTTAAAGAAAATGGTTTTCGATTTGTTTTATATTTTTATAATTTAACATCACGGAGGAATGGATATTTTCATTTAATAATGATTCAAATGAAAATTTCATTAGTTTATTCAATATAAGATGACTCATTATGATGTTACATAAGACTAATTTGGGATATGATCCAATGTTACCATTCATATTCATTATCTGAATGGTTTATGTTTGGATGGAATGATGTCTATAAAACCCACTTCCCTTCCAAAGGTCGTACTATGAGGAAATAATTATGAAATCCTATTATTTCCGTGAGTTATACTATGATGAAATGATTATGAATCCTTTCACTTTTACGAATGAAATAATGAAATGATGATGATTCCTATTTCGTTTAATGGGATATGATATGATGAATGATTCAAATATTGTGGAACAAATAAACAAAAATTATTATGTAAATGGCGGTATCTATATATCCCTATAATGTATGGGGTAAATATTTATATCTCATTAGATAAACATGGTTATAATAGAAAGTGAACCCAGTTGTGTAATACATGGATGGAACATGGATTGGACGTGGTTCGGTGAAGTACTTTTTACACTATAATGGTTATGTCAGTGACCCTTGACTATAATGGAATTTATTTTTCATTAATTCTTGTATTCCAAATCATATATATCATTTCTAATGTTATTCTCTCTGGGATCAGGGTCTTGGAACTTCTAATAATTCATGTATTACTCTAACAACTTATCATTTATGAAATATCTTATTCAAAAATAATTTAAACTATCTAATAAATTTAGTTAAATTAAATGATCATTTTATATTGTTTTAATGGAACACCAATTTTATCATGTGTTTAATTCAACATCGAGTTTTTTACAACTTCTGTTAGGCACATGGATGGATTTTCATGGACAACAGTATGCTTTTAATATTATTATATAATATGATATTATCACGTAGATATTGAAATAGAGGGAATGAATAAGATTAAATAAATTACAAAAATAAGGGTTCCCTATTTTTTAAAAATGAAATCATTGTTTAATATTTAATTTGAAATTAAAGTATAATCTAACTGCATATAAGGGAAATATGTTTATAGATAAATATTTTTAGTTTCCCAGTGAAATTTAATCATAACAAATTAGTCAATTACTTTTATTAAAATATATAAGTGAACAATATATAATAGTTATTGAATAATATATTTTTACAATCCTGGAATATATTTTATATGATTAATATAAGTAAAAAACCAGTATTACGCATTAAAACAATATATTTTTCTAAAGTAAACATTGCAAAATTTAAAAAGAGAACCATATTTAAAACTAAATTTTCACAAATTTATAAAATTTATTTGATAAAAAATAATTTTGATACTATAATGTAAAAATTTTCTTAAGGAGAATTTTTGGAATTTTTATGATATGTTTCAATTTTTATCAATAGAAAAAAATACTCGATTGTAATTTAAAACTATTATTTCATATAAATAATTTATAAAGCTAAATTCTATTATAATTTGGTTTCAAAGTAACAATTAAATAATTTTAGATATATTAATCCAACATATATCATGAAAATCATATTAACATTGAATTTTTATATAAAATTATTGTAATATTTTTTATATTTTCACATTACACCCCCATTTTAACAAAATATATACTAGTTCAATTTAAAATTAAAATTATCCACTTTGATAAATTTAATTTGAAAAAATGGAATTAAAATTTTGAATAACTATAATTTATAATTTTTAATAGTCTCAAATTAAATTTTTATCAACAAAATCACTAACAACATTTAAAACTAAATTCAATTATTATGTTCAAAACATGATTACATAGTCGTCAATCATATGATATAAGGTTTATAAATGATCGAAAAATTGTCCAATGAAAATACAATTGGTATATTTCGACCCATGTGACCATTATCTTGTACATTATATGTTTTAATGAAAATGTACCATGTAACTAGCCCATATAATAAGTTAAATATTGACAAAGACAATAAATTTATCATTATTCTTTTTAATTTCTGTAATTCTTTGGGGATAGTGATGAAACCAAAAATATTCGGTTATAAATATTTATTTCAATGAAAAAGACGATATTATTGTCAGAATAATTAATATTTAATTTTTATATATGATATAATTTCTTTATATTCTAAATAAAATCTAATACATGAATCATTTAGCTAGGAATAAAGTAAAATAAATGAATGTAAAAACATTAAATGTTCTGTAAATAGAAGGAATTAATATGTTCTATTGTTATTTAGAGTAATATATCAGGATATATTAGTTTTTATTTAATAATTAAAATTCCATTTATTTCTTTATAATTTTTATATAAAATTCAATAAATAATGTCAAAATTTATATTAGTGTTATGCAAAACAAATGAAATTTTAATAAACAATTTAATATCAATAAAACGTAATATATTCTGTAAAGTGTTTTTAATATGTTATAAATTTTAAATATTAATTATTTCGGAAAAAAGTAAAATTTTAAAATGAAAAGGTTTACTACTAAATGGTTAAAACATTATTGGATGTGTTAGGGTTTATGTAGTGATTTTTTGCATTACATTTTCTTCTGTTAAAATTATCATACCAATCATCTGAGATTTTTATATTATTATTATTTTAATATTTAAAATCAATAGGTATTAATTTTATAATATTTCATACATTTATTTAGTATCAATCATTTAATTAAGTGTGTTAGAAATCTATTTACCTAAATGAAAACAAAAAAATATATTAAAAAATAATCATTATAGATAAAAATTAAAATGTTTAGAAATGTATTTATATTTCATTTATGAATTATTTATAGACCAAATAATTAGTCCCCATAATTATTATTCAACTCTTTAGTCCCAATAGTTTTCGTAGACCTCCCAATTGTAAATATTATTATGTATTTACATGATATGCACTCCTCATAAATTATAAAGTGGAACTCACTCCCCTATTAAATTGAAACCTCTCAAGGCCATTGATGTGAAAATAAAGGACCTAATAAAATATAAAATTTCATAATATCATCATATAAGACTTAATTTCTAAAGTAGTCTAACCAAGGAAGGCCTTGGGTGAAAACTAAATTGGGTTACCCGACGAAGATTACACATTCATCAACATGAATTTTTTATTACATTATCCACTTCCTTTAATTCATATTATATCATAATTATATAATAATAATAGTATCCTTCATAAAAAAGGATGTTTTTATGTTAAAGGAAAAATCTAATAACAGATAAATTTCCATAAAATGGGCTATAAAATCATCACTCACTTGTATGGATGGATATAGTCTTTCGAGCCTATGTCATTCATTTTTCCATTACAACCATTCAATATTGGGAATAATGATTAAAATAATGCTTATGTATTATATGTATGATATTTTTATCATAATTATTCATCTTTATTAATTATTTCATATACACACCTTCTACATTTCACAAAATTTGTGGAACAATAACATTGATCGTGTGTACGCTGGACTACAACCTCACGAAGTAATTTGAAGCATTTTTCACTAACGAGTTATATAGAAGTTAATAATGGAAACTATGATTAATATATATGATATAAATAAAATAATTATGATATTAATTACACAATTATCCTTCTAGAAATATAATATATCATTTTTCTATACATTTCAGACATTTATAAAATGAAAATGTAATTTGTGGGTGTGTGCAATATCACCTCCTCGAAGGGATGTGATTTCTTTTAAATTACAAGAAGGATATGTATTATAATATATAATTATATATAATTGTTTTTATGATATAATTATAACTAAATATATATAAATATTACTTACCTTCTCTCCATAATTATTTGTGAAAAATAGAGATGTTACTTATACTTATGTATATACTAATGTATCCATGATGGTAATATTATTTCATTTTTCATAACCATATTTCTTGATTGGATATAAAATAATAATTTATTTATAAATATGTTAATTAGGTTTTGATTTTTATTATTTTTATGTTGTAATAATGATATCATTGACCTTAGTTGAAATACCAAAGTAATTTTTTACACAAAAGATGTATATATTCAAAACATTTTAATTTAATAATTGTTGATTATGTTAATATAAAAAAAATTATAATTAAAACAAATGTAATAATTCATTTTTGATATATTCCTCAAAATTAAATGATTTTTATATGACCATTATTGCATAATATAAATAAAAGGTGTGATTATTCGAAATCATGGTAGTGTTTTATCTCGTCTTAGTTTTATTTATATGAGATACATTCAATATTAACCACTTATTTTTATTGTTTGGTTTACATAAAGACCATGAATGTATTGTATGAATATTATTGACTACACTATGGGGATTTTTGTATCAATTTAATTCTCTCTCTATCATAGGGTATACCCTTTCAATGTTATCGAAGATGTAATAGATTTATTTAACAATTTTTCATCTTCGAGATATTTTGATATTATAAACCAATATTTCATTATAAGGTGTATATATCACCACATCGATATACTATAGCATGAACCAGCTTATTATTAAATATGTTATTTTTTTAGTGTTACTCGAATATGTGTATTACAATTAAATGTTAAAAATGTGGTAGATGTTTTTGTTACAATCACATCAGTTATCTTAATTGAAGATGACAATGTATATGATTTAGAAATATTATAATCTCATTAATTATCTACTTCCAATGTTATTAATTATAATTTTTCATAATTTTACCTTTTTCAAGCATTTTTATTTAAAATTTCTAAGAAGTCATTATAAATAAAATATGATTGCATTTCTCTCTTTGGCCAGAAATATATTCTAAATCAAAAGAATTTTATATTAAAAATATCAAAATGATGTTAAATGATATTTTAAGCTTTCATTCACTAGACGTGAATTTATAAAAAACACTTAATTTTTTTTAAAGTATTTGAAAATAAAACCCTATAAGATCTCAAGGTTATTTTAAAGGAATTTTTTTTCTCAAAATCATTATTTTTTTTACAATTGATTTTAAAAATAAAAAGGCAATTCCCTCAAACTATTTTTAATTTTATTTAAATGGAATTAGAATTAATTAATGTAAAAACCTCATTCGTAACTTATCCATAACTGGAGATATTTGGTACTTATATTATCACCAATATTCCTCGAGATTTAATAATATGGGTTCAACAATATTTTTAGGAAACCAATTTTTTTCATTGGTAAATCATGTTTAAAAGAGTATGTTATGGAAACAAATTCAATTCCATGGGTAAAAAATTTTTAAAAAAATATTTGTTACTTCAGTGAGTTATAATGGAAACAATTATCTAGGTGATTTATTCATTATTCCGTTCTTGGATATTATAAATGATGGGTGTGCCTATAAATCATTAGGTGACCCCATTATAGATTATATGTTGGGTGTTCCCAGATTGTGCTCATACAAATCGGGTAATGATTATGTTCTCAAGAGAATTACATTGGATGTCTAATTTTTTGTTATTTCAATTTGTAATTGTTTTGTAATGGTTAAATAATATGATTCTCCGTGATACTAATATTTTTTATATATTCCTATTACGGTTTTATGATGTCTCTATTGTTCAAGATTACTCTAACATGGCTCAGGATTATTCATGATCATGACTCATGCCTTTCATGTACTTTATTATTTGATGATCTTGTTATTTAAGGGTATGTTTTCAATTGATAATTTCTCAAGCACTTTAAATATGTGAGCAAACCCTTATTCACATTTATGTTCATTGAGGACATAAAATTTTCAGTACTTATGTTTACACATAATGGATATTTAAGCTCACACTTCATTGTTTCCTTTTCCAAATGTTATAAAGAATTAGGTTGAATGATTTATGTCTATAAATGATTTCATGTGGATGATGTTGATGACCTAATGTGAAATAATAAATAATGGGTCAAATGTAGGAAACTGTCATTTAAATACATTTGTATTTTTCATGTAATAATTTTTCGTAATTATATAAAACTATAAATATAAAAGGTGAACTTGGTTGTAAGTAATCTATGATTTAATTTTGATGTTTTATGTTTTGGATGTAAACTTTGGGTCACAACTATTGGTACCATAGATAGAAAATAATATTAACGATTTACACACAAGATCCATGACAGTGGGTCTAGGGATTTTATATTTAGTATCAATGGTAAATTTCAATAAAAATTTATATATTTATTTATTAATGTGACATTATATTATGAGTAATGGATACCTACAAATGTCTATAATATTAATTGTGCTAATGAGTTGAACTTCATAGGGACATAATTTGATGATTTTATGTAGTAAATTATTTGAGGTAGTTAATAAAACTATTATAAACAGGTTCTAGGATGATGTATTTTTAAACACTAGGATCAACATGTACTTTTTTATGGGAGGATTCATTTTATTAGGATTAATAATGGATAAACCCTTATATGTGGGGAAAACCAAAAAATTAGACAAGATGGTGGGTCCTAAACCCCTGATCGAAGTATGATAACAGTTTTTATCCAACCCCTAGGCTTTATAATATCTTAGTTAGTGTTTAAATTTTATTGGTTACGATTAAGTTTATTTTAAAAACATATAGGGTTTTATTTGGGGAATAACATTTGATTTATCTTATAATATTTTATGACCAATACTTAAAATCATAGGGTCTCAAACTGAGTTTGGAAATATTTGAATAATTATATGGATAAATACTTATGGAATTTATTTATTTGAACAATTTATTTTTTTATTGAAATTTGACTATTAATATTTAAATGATTATTAATTTTTAGAATTATCATAACATGTTATATACATTTTTGTTTGACATGTTATTTAAAGACTCTAAGAATATATTTCTTACCCCTTAAATGGTAATTTGGTGATTAAATGATTATTTTAGTGCTTTTGGAATTAATAACTCGCATTTAATAATTATCCTATTATTAAAAAGATGATATTTTTGTAGATATTGGAAAACTGATGATATATTTCTTCTCATATATGTATATTTCATTATTTTTTTAGTCTATATATATATATAATTATTCATCATTAGGATAATGGTATTTAAATAAAATAATTACCAATTAATGTCTTTTATAAGGATAGAAATTAAATATCCCACACCAATTTGGCTTATTTTTTTGTTATAATTGAAATTCCCTAGGCAGAGTTCTTTATTATACTCTATTAGTCCATTGAAATTTGGTTCTCTTTTAAAATCCATCTTCTAATTTCTTACCAATGTTATCCCTATCTGTAATCCTAGTTATGAAAAATTTCATGTGGAAATTATGTTTCTCAATTTCTATTTTCAATCGATTATTTATTAACTTTATTTAAACGATGTCAATTTTAATAAATGAATTCTAAAACAAATTTAATCCTTTAATAATAAGGATGTGTTTGGTAGGTGAAATTCATTTTATAGAGTTAGGGTTTAACATACATATTTGTTATGAAATATATTCATTCAAATTAATTTAAATTATTAATTATTTTCAGATACATGTAATAGGTATTCATTCATTTATTAAACACAAAAACAACATTATCACGCCTTTTATATAACAATGATTTTCTTCAACAGCATGTGGTACAAACGAGGCCATATAAAACAAAACAATAACATGCGACTAATATTATTATTTTAAATTTTAATTAAAACCAATCAAATTGATGGGAGTGAATGAATAAATTAATGTAAATTAGGGGAAAATAAAAAAATTATAAAATAAATTCATAGGTTACTAATTAATTTGAAATGATAATAAAAAAATGAATAGAAATGATTTTTTTAAAACAATTTTTATGCACCCAAAAGAATTTTATAAGAATAAATTTTATTAATCAATATTATAAAATAATATTAACGATATATATATTTTTATATTCATGACAATCTTTTTAAATTCATATATTATATTTTATAGGGATAAGATAGGAAAAAAATTCCTATTTTAGGAATAAAAAAATAAACTTATCTAAAGGTAGTTTAAATGCCTTTTAATAGGGAACTTGTATTGAATCAAAAATTTTCCACATATATAAATTCAATATGAAATTGTAAACACCATTTTGTAATTTATAATGTGGAGTGTATATTAATGTGAATTGTTTATATTTGTAATATAAGTTTAATTTTTTTTCAATAGTGAAAAATATTTGATTATAATTAAAAAAACCCTTTGAACAAAATAATTTACCATGATAATTTATATTATTATTTGGTTTTAATGTCCAAATAGTTAAATTATAACACTTTTAATCCAATTTAAGTCGTTTGGATACTTATTCTATTAGTTTCTTATATAGAAACCCTATAAAATATCGATCTTTTGCATTTTAATAACCCTCTTTCTTGCCACATCATAAGGACTAATATTAAATTAAAATTTTATAATTCTGTTGATAATTTGGAAAAATGAAATTCATATTTTTAATGAGAATAATTTATAATTTATAATATGTTCATCTTATTTTTTACCATATATATTAATGAAATAAATTAGAATTAATGATAATGATTAAGGTAAAAACAAGATTTCTTTTTTGGTTATACATAAGATATATGCTGTACAAATGACGTAAAACATATCCAAAACATATTTCATGGACCTATTCCTGCCCTTCTGACCATAAGATCAAACCTTGATTGTTTTTAGACAGATTCACATAAAATTGTCCCTATAACAAAGTTAAATAATGAAATTGGAAAAATTTATTATTCTTTATTTTATTTTCAATATTGATTTATTGATATGGATGAAAATAATTTCTTGATATAAATATTACATTTCATGAATTCCCTTGATTTTGATCGACTATATACGGAGATCCGTGAGAGGAAAAAATATTCCACCATGAAAAGTTATGTTACTAATTCACCTTCTTTGGATACAGAGGCTAATGCTGAGCATATTGAGCAGCCCGATACTGAGGATCAGTTGGAGAATGTGGATAAAGGCGCTGATGGAACAGATCATAGTACCCTTCTTTTTGACAATACAAATAATCTATTTTATGATCAACATAATGTTTCTATTGATGAAGTTGCAGATGATCAATGTGATGCTTCGCAGATTCCGAATCAATGGAAAATAGGTAGAAATACTAGAGGTCATGGTGGTCCTCGTGGAAGAGGCAGGAGAGGAGGCAGGACCAGAGGCTGATTATGTTGGGATTACAATGGTTTTCATTTCTTGCACCCTGAATATCTATCCTTTCTTGTATGCTTGAATTTTATTTTTATAATAATTTTCTGGGTTATGGACTGACCTCCATGACTCCACTGTTATAGTATAATTTCACTAAATTCTTATGAAATTCCAATAAATGAATTATTTAGTGAAGAATAAAATTAAATAAATGATACTAAATATATTAAAAGAAAATAAAATATAATGAATTAATATTATACATTATTTTTATAAAATAATATATCATATTATAAAGGGTTTGAATATATATATATATATTCAAAGTCAATTTATGTAAAAAAAATTTAAAGTATCAAACTAAATAAATTATGTTAACATTGGTATTAATGTTATTCTATAATGAATGCTATTTTATTAGATAATTTAAAATTACTAATGATTCATTTATTATGTAATGCGATTTTTTAATGTTAATAAATATAAAATATAGTCCATTAATGAAACATTTTATTATTTATAATTAACATATTCACCACAACATACTGAAAATAATGTTGGCATGGATAGGGTTAATGTTGTGTTTTTTTGGCATTACATGAGCATCTTTTAAAATTAATTTCCCAAACACGTGTTTATTGTTTTAAAATTTGGATATAATAGTTAAAATCAAAGGGTTCAATTTTTATAATAAATCTCAATTTAACTTATTCATAATGTATGAATTACATTGGATATAAAACTACTTACCTTAATGAAACCAAAAAAAGAAAATGTTAATACATCTAAGTATTATATGATAAAAGTGTTAAAAAAATTATAAATTATGAATTGTGGAGGTTTATGTCAAAAACATAATCCATACACTACATTATTAAACTATTTATTGGGAATAGGAGGTAATTTAAACATCCAAATAGTAATAATTTTGGATTAATAACCAGAATTCCCCTCTTCCCCAACTATAAAAAGAAACTCATTGTCCTTATCACATCAAAGCTCTCAATACACTCTTTTATCATTCTTGTACTACCAGAATAACTTATCCACTTACCTCTTATTGCCCCAAAATTCATAATTTGGTCATAAATCCAAAAATTTATTTAATTTGTTCAAACCTAAAGGGGTTACGTGAAGAAGAGTTGATGTGTATCAATATGGGTTTATGTTATATTTATTTCTCATCCTATTTTAATTATTCTTATTAAATTATTATATAATATCATAATTACCATTAATATAAATAGATTTTTTATTTTAATGTTAAAACTGTGAAACACGCACTTCAATCAATTTTTTTTAGAAATAATTGCTCATATGTATGACAAACAATCACCTCACGAATCGATGTCATTCCTTTTTACATTAGTAGCTTTCAATAATGGGAATATGGATATATATTTAATTAATATATACTATTTATGATACTAAGCAATATAATTATACCTCTATAGTAATTATATAATATAATCCATTTTTACATTTCATACCATAGTAGATATGATATCATTTCTCATGTGAATGGAGGAATACAGCCTCACAAAGCGAGGTGTTGTGTTTTTCACTAACGTGTAACATTAAAGGTAATATGTGTAACTATAATCAATATATATGTTAAAAATGTAATAATAATTATATTTTTTCCGTATATATGTTTATATATATATATATATAATTTATTATTATTATATTTCCATTCTTATAAAAAGTTATAACGTTGTTCATGGATGTCTGGACTACCACCCCCTCAAAATGATGTGATTCATATTACATGAGTGGAATGAAATTTATATGTATATAGAAGTAAATATCATATTATCTATGAAATGATTTTCATAACCTGATAATAAAATTTTAAATACATGTGTAATTTACATACTAAAAAATATATTAAAGTATATATTCCCATTGAAGGATTTGTTCATTCACCAGAGAATATGGTATGATCAGATTACATATTATGATTGATTAGTACATTACACCCCTATGAATAAGAAAAATGGGGATAATGCATTGAGTGAAAATGGTAATGCTAGATTGTGAATGATGAGGTTAAAAAAGATACGTTATTTTTTTAATTGAAATGATAGATCTAGGAATCCTCAATGGAGGGGAAAAATATTATCATGCCCAATTGAATATTCAACCGTCTATGAAAGTTACCATTAAAGAGATGATCACGTAAGATGTATAGATAAAAAATAAGCTTATAAATTTTGCCAATTTAACCATGATATGATTGAATGATAATGGTCATGTACTATGTATGTGTTCCATCTATACTGGATTTAAAGAATATTTTTTTAGAGGTATCACATTGTTCCCCATTTTATATGCATCTTTAAATTAGAAATATATATATTTATATATATTTAAATGTGATCTTCTAGTGTGACGGAATGGAGATATATATCACAATTATTGTAACAATGTGCTTTGTATTTCAAAATGATATTGTTGAAATAAAAAACTATAATCGGATGTTACATCCATTACCTATACTAGAATGGAAATCGGAAAACATAAAATTGGATTTTTTAATTCTCACCACCAAAACCTCTTAAGGGAATAAATGTGTATTTGTGGTAGTTTATCACCATAATATTTCATCCCACTTCACCACTATAATTGAATAATTCTCTTCAGATAATGTTTCTAGGATATACATTTATAACGTGGTAGGGTTTTTTGTATTACAAAATTCTAATGTATTTGACAAGGATCAAGGGATGATGTTAATGTTTAGGACAATTCTTCGAAATCTCATATTAAGGGGCTGAGTTTTATAAATGTTTGGAAACCATAGATAGATTGTTAGGATGAAATTAAAATTCAACCCCAAATGATATTTTGCGATCTTGTTCAGCATATTTAAATAGTTTTTAGGATAAACACCTTCTTATTGTTGTGTTATCGTTAAAAAATTGATTTATATCAAGAATTAAGATGGATTTTCAATAAGACCTATATTAAAGTAAATTTAGACCACCATTGTGTGGGAAGGAAGTTATAGAAATAAATATATTTGGAACTATGATTGTGATGAAATGGAAGTGAAGGGATAAATATATTTAAAAGCAACTCATGGATGACAATAGTTTGAAGAAAAATTATTATTATAACCAATGATGGGAACCTGAATTATAATTTAGTGATATTCTATTTCTATTTATTATACATGAAAATAGTTTTGGAGATTATGGACGAAAGGAATAATATCCCTTATGTATATCAGTCACATAAAAAATCATGATAGTATTTTGATAATATCTTGTCAGAAGGGACATCCCGGAAACCTCTCTCAAATCTATGATTTTTTATTGTATATACTACGAGGAATCACATATCTAGAACCTCACATGAACTGAAATTTGAGTTTATACTATTAGAGCATTAACATTATTATGTGGAACAAATGGTGGATATTCTTGATCGTACATAAAATGTTATGATAGACATGACTACACAACTGGTCAAAATTTTGTGATACACCACTCGTATTAGAAATTCTGTTGAGAAGATTAGGAAATTATGAGGCATAATTTTCATCATTTTTTTGAATCAAAATGATAAATATCAATGGAGAAATTCAATTTAAGTGTGTATAATGTAACACCCATAGATTTTATGAATTATTATTTTTGAATAAATTAAATTTATTTGATTGATTTCACCACACGGTAAACCACGATAAGATTTAATTATATAAAACACCATTATATGATTATACTTCATGAATTATTACCTTATCATGCATTACATGAGACACTATGTTTTTACAAATCCATGATATATTGCTAATATAATTATATAAATGTGACTTTTATAACCTAGAATAAACAATTAGTGATATGAATAGTAATATGTACATATTAAATAATATTTTTAATATTTTTTATAATGTATTCATATTGATAATATATTTTATAATTTTTGTTGAAGTAATTATATGTTTAAAAATTATTATTTTCTCAAAAACTAATTTTTAGGACATTTGGGAAATATATTAAAATTATTTTTTGAAACATTTCGAAATAAAATTATATAAAATAAAATATGTATTTCTTATTCCTAATATTAGAATTATCAAAGAGTTAATGATTTTTTTATTTTTTTAAATGTTTCATTAATAGACGAATTGTGAACATAATGAATATTAATAAAAAACTACAATTTAATTTTATTTATATTTTAAGAAATTTTCTTTTAATGTATAGTATGTTCAATAATAAATCCATTAGACAAATTTAGGTCATTTTAATCCATTTTATATTGGAATTTTATATAATAATAGTTTAATCTTTTGAACATTTTCAATTTCGCAAAATTCTTTTTCATCTCACCTACAAGATTAATATAAAATTATTTTTTATACTTATATTAGTGTAATATGGAATAATTTATTTCATATTTTTAATTAGATAATGTTATAATTTATAATATTTATAAACATATTTTTCAGAAAATGAATATTTAATGTAGTAAAAATTATTTTCCATGATTTTGGTAAAAAGGAGTTCATTATGGGTTATATTTAAAAGCAAATGGTACAAATAACCTATAAACAGGTCTAAAACTATTTTAGAGAAATATTTTCCCCAGAAAATCATTAAGGATCTATAGAGGACTAATTTTTACACATTTAAATATTAATAATGCTGGAGCACTATTTTCATTTCTGAACTACAAAGTGAGTTATAACCTCCAATTACAAAAGAAAATCCCATATTCTCTATTTTCACACATTAAAACATGTTTGGATTGGAAAATATTGGAATCAATAATTCCCAACTACACTACCATAATTTTAAAACCCTAACATTTGGAATAAATCCATCCTAGGATGGATTTTTGTGAAGACTTATGGAGGATACTCAAATGGAACATAATGTTTGTCCACAACAATTTTTTATTTCTTCAAAAAAACCATTAAATTACATTAATATTATTATTATGTAATTACCACATTATGTAGAATATACTGAGATGATATTATATTAAGGGTATTACCAACATACACATACATTCCAATCAAATGGGCTGTGAAATCATCATTAATGTCTACAGAAAACTACTGCCTCGTGAACCGATGTACTTTTTTTCCATTACCACCTATCAAAAAAAAATTAATGATGGATTTATATTTTATATAATATATGTGATATATATGATATTATTATGAATATTTAATTTTTTTATGACATGTACATTCATGTATTCCCTTTTTTTGGAATACGATAACATAGTTTGTGTATAGGATAGACTTTCACCCTGTTAAGCGATGTGATTATTCTCGCATTACATGGAATGTATTGGTTATCGAAAATGATATTATTTTATAAAAATGGATTCTATTTTTTTTTGTTTTTAATCCATTATTTTTTGATTTCTAATTTTTCAATTTACACAATCTAATAATACAAGTTGTCTAAATTGTTTAAGATGGAATTATTACCCAGTGCTAGCAAAATTATTTGGATTAAAATATGGAGGATGACGGAATCATCATGAAATATTGTTTTTTGGAATTTAATCATCATAAATATAGTAATTATGTGTGGTTATAAAATCAATTTTTCACAAAGGACGATATTAGTGATGATGTGGATTATTACAACAATCATCACAATAGTATCATGGGTTGATGGTAATCTCCTCTACTATGAGAAGCATTGCGAGGTGATAAAATTACCTAGTCCATTTTGAGTGAAGGAGTTCCATGAACATGATTTTGGAGGTTCAGGAAAAATAAATTAGTGGTGTTGGATCATTGTGAAATTCTAGGATAATAAATATGAGGCTTCCCCACATCATCAAATATGAAAATATTTGGAAGAAAAGATGAACTAGTTTGAAAATGTGAATGTTAAAAACATCTGGAATTCGGTTTTTGTTGTGATATTGAGCATCACAATAGAATATATTTTTATCGAATAATTATTTGTATCTCTAAAATAGTAGTTCCATAATGACTGGTTATTCCATGATGAGTTTGTGTTCCATGAAAGTAGGTTGCTTCGACATTGGAATGTGATTTTCGAAAGTTCTTTCACAATGAGCATTGTGAACTGTTGTTTTTGAACATTTGGTTTATGTAAATAGTCATATCAAGTGCATCGACATATTATACGGATGCAATAAGAGTCTGAAGATGGTGAGGAAGAATTAATAAAAAGTAAATATACTAAAGAGAACTCTAAAACATTAAAATAATCAAGACATCACCCAATGTAGCGATCTAGGGGAGTGTGCAGATGTTTTCGGATGAGGTAGTGTGTAATACCAAAAATATTATAATCGATGTTTTCATATTATTGAATCTCTATTTACGAACAATATTATTCCACAACATGTGATCATTAGTGTATTTTGATACAACCAACACACTTTCGGCATATAATCCTTGGAATAACCCTTATTTGTGATTCAGCAACATTTCTTGTGTCATTTCCCTTCTTTTGAACTTTTTATTACTACATGATTATATTATATATTATTAATAAGTTCATAATAATGTGAGAATAAGATCAGATACATTGAAAAAAAATATCGACACCCTGATTCAACCCACCATAATCCTAGTGTTCTAGGTTCCTACATTAATAAATTTGGGGTTTAATAAAAATTTGAGAAATATATAAAATAACCAAGATTTTAAATTTATTATATATTTCATTTAATTTTCTTTTTTTAATATATTAAGAAAATTAATTACACATTCATGCTTACCTATTCCCTACCATCTCCACGAACGGTGTATTTCATTTTCTATCACAAAACATTATGGATTATGATGAATATATATATATATATATATATATATTTATATATATATATATATTATATTTATATCATATATATAATTGTGGTGAATATGAATCCATGAGTAAATTATGATGACCCAAAATATTAGAAATTTAAAAAAATAAGAAAACAATGTGGTTATTACTCAAACCGTAACATTAACATGGTATTGTTAATAAATGATTAGTAAAAGGTCTTCCAAAAATAAAAAAGGGTTATAAATATTTTTATATATTTCTATAGTAGATTTTTATTATTCATTTATTTACCATACATGAGGTTTGAATGAGTGTGATGTAATTAATGATATAAGGTATGAAATTTCAGGAAAACATTAATCTATGGAGAAAGAGTTATATTTTGACCCACTCTTTCTTATAAGTGGTTTATAAAAATAATATGAATGTATTATATGATGTATCTTCTAAAAATTATAGGGGATTAAAAATATATTTAATGATCTCTCTTTTATATGGTTTTTTGTTCAAAATTTACAAAAGCATTATAGCATTATTGAAAAAATTTTCCTTTTTTAGATGTAGGATTGGTTATTAGAAATATTATTTTAAGATGTGTATATAAACCCACATTGATAAATAACATCATTAATTTATTCATCTACATAGTATTTTATGATTCATTATATGTTACTACTTTATGAGTATTAGGATTCAATGCTCCTAGTCTGGTAAATGATTCTATAAAAAATCTCATTATTTATGAATATTTGTTATTATTAAGTCTCTAATGTTAAAATTCCATTATCTAAATCTTAGTAATTCTCATGAATTTATATATCCTATGGTTATTCAGGATATAACCATGTAATATTAAAATTATCTAAAACTTTTTAACTGTATATATTTGGGGAATTGTTTGCATAAAATCTAATTGTATTTCAACTGTGATTATATAATGATGGATTATGACTGTGTGGAACACATAAATATGGATTTCATAATGTGACAGGTGGGATCTAAATATCAATTTAATGTATTGGGTAAGGATTTACATCTCATTAAAATAACATCCATGGACATGGGAGTAAACTCAGTTTAGTATGATAGGGGAAAATGGTGGGTTAACCCAGTTTAATAAGACATTTCTAAGATGGGGAGTGAACTTAATTCAGTAAAATATTATTTATGATATCAATTCTTTGGATGCGAGGCATGAATAATATGGAAATGATTTTCTTTGCATATGTGTATTCCACAAGTTCCTTGTGTTATGAAAATATTATATTCTCATGGATTATTTTCATCGATCTACTTATGATTCATGTCTTATGAACTTACAATCAATATGTCATGGCTCCTGATTATGATCGTAGATATTAAGGGAATGGTTTTAAGATGTTATTCATGTGTTTTCATACCCTTAAGTATATGTTATAATAAAATATCATTATTTTCTACCCTTGTTGAGCATCTAATCTCTGTCTTAATAAGGATTCCTTTACCTAGGTTATGAATATATATAGTCTGAATAATATGTATAAGAGGGGTTATTGTTTTGAAGAATTTAGTCGGAAATGATATAGAACACTTATGTAAATTTTATTATGATTCTATTTTTGGAAAGGAACTAAACTCTTGTTTCACTCTTTAATATGATTGTTAAATGTAATGAATAATCATCAAATTTATATAATATTTACGTATGAAAATTATGGGTCACAATAGACCCATCCCTTGATCTATTAATAGAAGGAATCCTGAAATAATAATCTCAATATTCCATATTTGGTAAATGATTTGTAGTATATTGGAGATGATTATTAAATTGAATTCCAAACTCCCTCACATTTGAACATCCCAGAGATATAGTAAGTATCTCATCTTGATAATATTCATTCATGATTTAACAATGGAGCTCAACATAAAAAAATCATGTTATTTATCACTAAAAAATGATGACTCCTCATGATTCCTAAAGTATAGAAACCTCAAATAGTGAGAATCTCTAGGAGAATACCAAAAAATCATAGTTTAGTGCTCCCAAAATATAATGATTAAAATTTTATAAATCACTACCTCCTCCTACAAATAATTAGTATCATTATTTGGAATATATTCCTCATATATCCATAGTATTTGAGTCTAAAATCTATGAGATATATTTTTATAAACGACCAGTATATCTACATAAACTCTATTACCATATGATAGTGCATACAATAAAATATAATCTTTGTAAACATGAAGGGGACACTAACCTAGAGTGATACCTATAAAAGAAAAAACATTTGAAGTATATTGAATTGTAATGTGGAATAAATAATAATAATTATTTAAAATTTAAAACTCATTCTATTCAATGACATAATTAAATTACTAGTAATGGAAAACATATTTTATGGTCTTTACTTATGTATCAACTTATCAAGATGCATCACTTCACACGTTGTTTTATTAAAACATATTTTCCATTCACTAGATCATATGGATCCATAAAATTCCATTATCTTGATAAAATCCAATTATTATATTACATAATAATTTTAATTCATAATATTTCACAAACTATCTAGGATTTCCCCTCAATTGGATATCTAAAACATCCATCATATCTCTCAACCACATAATATGTTACTACACAATCAAAAGAAAACCATTATTTTTATCCCATCCAGGTTGGAAGTGAATATTAGATTAACCATAGAATCCCACAAATAGTATGTTATGAGGAAATAAATAGAACCACATCTATTGAAATTACAAATATTGGAGGTATTATCCCAAATATTTGTATGAAATGATATTGAAAAATCCAATAAATTTCATAAATATTAATATTCCAAATAAGCATAAATGAATATAAAACGATTGAAAGACTATCACAACCATGATTCCATTATGGTAGGATTTTTCAACAATTAATTAATTTATTTATATTTCCTTGTCATTTTGGGATATTTGGTTTATAAGATCATGTTTTCAAAAACATAGTAGGGGTATCCTATCTTTCACATGGTTAATAATATCCCTATGTCAATGGTATGAAAACCAATAAAATCATAATATAGTTGTTTACATGGATTGAGCATTGTCACTCAAATATTAAAGCATGTCAATATTAACATGTAGGCGATTATGGGGGAATTAGGGTGACCCACATCATTAGTTCCATGATTGAAAATCATTTAGGAAAAACTAGTAATAATGAACAGAAAATAAATATTTGTGAATGTATGTAACATCACATTGTGGAATTAAATAATTAAACCCCTCATTTGTCCCTATAGAACTCCATGATCTACCCTAAATTTGAGGTTCCCTCCTCTACCGCTCATGACATTATGTTTTTGGGTATTTTGTCTTGTTTCTTCAAGAATCCATCATGTATGTATATCCTCTTAATTACCTTTAGCCATTCCTCTGGTTTTACGTTGACATGTATTTTATATATGTGTAAATTTGCCTATATTATTTGGTTTTTTTGAACCGAGTTGTGTTGAATTTTATATTTAAGGATTATTCTAGGTTATTTTGAATAATTATTGGAATTTTATATAGGATCCATCCATAATAGGTTTGGTTTTTCTTGGATTAGTGTTGGTGGCATCCTTAAAAATCATTTTGTATGAAAAAATTTGAATTTTATTATTTTAAATAATTTTTTAAATTTATTAATATTATACTATGATATATTTGATGCTCAAGTATATTTCATATGTCTTTTTGAATGAATACATTACGGATGAGAAAGAAATTGGTTTGGGAAGGTTTTACCAATATATATAATTGGAAATATATTATTCACATAAATTCAAATACCTCTTAACATTGAATGACATATCTTTGAAATAAAATAGGCCTAAGGAATATATGGTTTTATGCTTGGAAACTATGGAATTAATAACCTTTTAAAATATAGGACAAACAAAACTTTTAGTTTGAATTGTTGTCATTGTGTAAAGGATAATAATACCCAAACAAATATCGCATGAATTTCACTCCCTATCAGTGTGGTGATTATGGTGGAATTTTTTGGGAATCCTCATGCATCTGGGCTAAGGCTTGACGACATTTGTGGTATGTACACACATTATATTTATCTTTTGTCCAAAAGTAGATTTGAGGACTTAGGGTTCCATGATCAATTTCCAATAGAGGATCTTTCCCCTTATTATTGAAATAATAAATTGCTTAATTAATTAATTTATGTAATTAAAATACTTTATTATGTTTTTTAATAGTATTCCTCTTCTAAAACATAAATTTTTAAATTTTTATGATTTTTTAAAACGAGATTGTTTTGTCATTTTTTAACATTCCATTTCTCATGAAGCATGCATTGGGATCCTATTTGTAATGTTTTTCACACACCTTACATTCCTCAAATAGATATATTTTGATATTATTTTCATAGATTCAATTAAAATTAATGTTCCACATCGAGGTAGTTGACTATACTGTTAGTGGAATTTAGTACAATGGTTGTTACATGTTAGGGACATGACACTCATGTTACATAGAGATGGTTTGACATTTTGATTATTTTTTATTGTACTTTTATGAAATATATTAAATAAATAATATCCATCGCATTCTATTTTGTTACCTTTTTTCGGTTCTCACTTTTGGTACAACAATGAGAACAATACGTATTTATTTCATAGTAAAAAAATTTCCCCCTTTAATTTTTTAAGAGACATTATGGTACAATGGTATAGTAATTAATTTATGGATGGATATTTTTGGTATCATGACATTCCATTTGATTGAAATATCAGGGCGGCTCCATGTTTTAGACACATGATTTGTTCCTATCAATGAAACAATGCTCATGTTACATTCTATGATGTCATATCAATAACTACAAGATAGAATATGAGCCTAGATTATGGGTAGCTGTGATTGGTTAATGGAATAATTGTATCATGGGTCATGTTTTTTTATTACGTCAGAGTATTGATAGATCATAAATGGTAATTTTAAGGACCATGTAATAAGTGTTTTTGGGGTTCCTAAAAACTCTACAATTATCCTCCCTTGAGATAACAGGGGTGTTGGGAAATGTGTTTTGGATTTGATTGTTATATTTCTATTATATGTAGTCTAAGGTTCATGAGACATAAACCATTCATGCATGATTCATGTAGTAATGTTTTATGGTTTGTAATCTCATATTGAATTATTTTATAATTTGTTTTGTAAATTGAGTATTTTATTGGGTATTAATGGGTTAATATTTATTTTTATTACTTTAATTCATTAAATTATTTTATTTAGGATCAGTTGACATTGAAGATGTTGAAAAAAAATCTGGAGGACATTACAGACAACTCTCTATAAGAAAATCCATAGTTTGTTAAAATATTATTGAAGAATTGGTTTGTGTTGTATAGGATTTGTATCAATTGATGGGTTACCTCCATAATAAAGATAAGGTATTAGACCCATGTTCTGAGAAGGTTCTACTATATGAGTTTCTTAACCAAACTTCTCCCACCATTCCTTGATGAATTGATGCACATGATGTTGATGAGTGTTTTTAAAAGATTAATGTGAATTTCAATTTACATCGGGAATCAATTATTTTATAGGTGAAATGTGATAAAATCATGAAGTAGTTCCCCATCCGTAAATAGTTAGAGATTATATTCTAGGAAAAGAAGCATGAGAACATAAATTAGAAGGATTTTGTATAAGTTTCACAAAAATATTTCTTCCAAACAAAACGACTTGGTTATGGTCTAGAGAATTCATATCTACCATGAAATGTCTCAGGAAAACTATAGAGTATGTGATCATGTTCATGAATACTGAAAAAATCTTTTATTATTCATAAGAAATTATAGATCATAGTTACTATTGTTTTAAATTGGAATTCATCTGGATATATGGAATTAAGTTATCTTATTGATGATAAAAACATACACATAGGTTGTTGATAAGGTAATGATAATGTAGATTCATCATGATGTGATGTAAGGATTAACTAATTTTATAGTTATTTTTTAACAATCTAAGATTTCATGATATATTACCCAAAAAAACATTTCTATGATATCCTTCTTTACAAACATCAACTGGAATAAATGAAAAATAATTAAATTGTTATTATTTAATACGAATATTATTCCCTAGAAATTAAATTTGAAGGAAAGATTATAAATAACCATTTATTAAAATTATTTATAGTTGTATTCATAATTTAGATGTATTAATTAATTCATAAAAATTAATTTATCAATTTACTGTAAAGCTATTTTAAACATAAAAAATATGTTTTCATAAAAATGGAAATTACCACTTATTTCTCACCTTCATTATAATTAATTTCTTCCATTTTGTGAAATTTTATTTGAGATAATTAATTTAATGTTTTAAATAATCATGTTAATATTATCTTAAGGTAAATTTTTAGGATTTTATATAAAGGATTTTTATTTTATTGAATACTTAAAAATACTACTTTTTTTAAAATTTATATTTAATTTCAAGTAGTAGTTTCATTTTTTTTTAATTTTATTTTAATATAACATAAATATCCATTGACTATAAATAAATTAATTATTTATATTTTAATAATTATTATTAATTACTTTTCTATAAGTTCATTTTTTTGAATAAAAACATTTTTCTTGAAACTATTTTTACCCGAACATTTTTAATCATATTAAATTAAATTATAATCTATTGATAAATTTTTTTAGATTATGTATTCAATAAAATATTTCAACACTAATATAAAAAAATTTTAGCAGTCAATTTAATTTAGGTATAATAATTTTTTTTAAAATTTGAATTTTTCTAAAAATAGTAGTCATTTCATTTAGAGGGCATATTTTAAAATGAATTTATTCCAATTTTAGAAATTATATCATGTAAAATGGATTTTAAATTTTTTAATTAGAATAATAAATATTATCTAATAAGATGAATATAATTTTTTTATATAAGGATTAATGAAAAAATAATTTCAATTTTGTTATTTGGGTTAAAAGTTTTTAACGGGGGTAGGGGTGGGGGGGTGGGGGTCACCTAAGAGATTATGTTAAAAATATAATAATAATTTTTTTAAAAACAATTTATGATTTATATTATTTTTATATTTTCTTTCACCTATTTTTCTATTAATTATATTGGAGGAATTTGATTTGTGTAAGTCATTATTATATTTTTTTCTTTGAATAATTCTAAGTGTGTCTTATCCCACCCTTATAAATGGACACCACTTCTCCACTAGTACTCCCACTCATTGTGGCATATACATCAAAATATTAGAGACCTATTCTCTTCCTAACATCTATCCCCATATTTGAGAGCTCCTTGTTTGGTCATAATTGTAAAGACCCGTAAATTTCAAGGAAATTTTTTTTTCTTAATTTTCTTTGGAATTTTAGAAGAACGCATTTTTTGACAGCACCTGATTCTAAGGCCCGGTGTGCCCAGAATCAATTTCCGAAGTTTGGCTCGGGTACGTTCAGTGAATGAACAAATGGGTTTTTCTAACATTTGAACAGGTGCTCAGAATCGAATTCTGAGGGCACCGATGAAATCGCAACGCCAGTATTTGCTTAGGAACAGCTCTTCCGGAGTTGTGTTTTCTCAAGTGTGGTTTTTAATTTTTTGGGCTTTATGTTAAGAAATAAAATAATTTGTTACAACAAACATTATTTTATTTCACCAGAAGCCGCTTAAAGCCGCTTAAAAGCCACTTAATGCTGCTTAAGCTGAGTTGAAGCGGATAGGGTGGAACCCAAAAATATCCTACCCTCTTGGTATAATATTTGTGAGGTGGGGCCCACACAAGCCCCACCGTTTATTTTCCGCTAAGTAACGCGCACGCGAAAACCCCTATTAAATGAAAGTCAACTGGGGCGTTTCTTAAACAATTAAACGCTCCTTTTAATTGGGTAGATACGTTCGTTGAAATTAATTCTATGAATTAATTTTTTCGTTTCTTAACCTGTTTTCAAACAGTTGGCATGTCAATAAAATAATGACAATGCACGTTTCTTGAGGATTGTTCGTTGAGAAACATTTACAGCACTTTAAGTCCTCCATCCACCTTCGCGAAGAATGTGAAGAACACGAAGAACGCGAAAAACGCCGGCCTCCGACGAAGGGCAACGAAGAACGCCTGAACCCCGGAGATCGACGCGTCACCGATGCTTCTTCCGCAACGTTCTTTCCCCGCGACAAATCTTCGATAAACTGCTTGAGGTAGGAGATTTAAATTCTTTTAAATTCCTTTGTGGTTTCTATCCTCAACATGGATTTAATTGTTATAATTAAATCCGTGTGTTTCTTAAACCATCAGAGATCGTTGACGCGACACCCTTCCGCGACGACGCGACGCCCTTCCACGACGCGACGATCACATACTACCGCGATGGTCAACTCTACGACGAACTCGCATCCGATGGTGACGGCGAGGTAGGGATTTTATTTGAAAATAATATTCTATTCTCGTGGTTGTTTCCTTCAAAAACAAAGATTCGGGATCAAAATGCAATTTTAATTTAATAAAATTGTATAGTGTTGTGTTTTCATGTGTTGATCATTATTTCCCGATTTTTATCACATAACACGGAGGGTGCGGTCCAAATAAACACGGCCCGACAACCCACAGAAGTTCCTCGTTGATGTGCGGAACGGAGGACGATGAAAAAAAGGGCCGCAGAGACGATTTGTTGATTCCACAGTGAAGAACGGGACCCGGGAGAAGCTACGACGCAGACGGAAATGGAATCGGACCACCGGAGAAACTCCGGTGGCCCGCGGAATCCACCGGCGGCGTGGGCCACCGGCGCGGCGACACCGGCGACCGACCAGACCCGCGACCGCGCGTGTCTGGCGAGACACGGGACACAGCTTTGCCACGTCCGCTGACCAAGCGCGGCCCCACGTGGGGCTGTGGTTACTCTTCCCGTCGGGGTTGCACATCCCGCGGCTCCCCTTGCTCTGCCGCTCGGCCGAGCCGAGCCGGACCGAGCTGACCCACCAGCCCGGTCGCGCCCAGGCAGGGCCGGGCCACCCTGGCTGGGCCGGGTCATGCTAAACTGGGTCGTTTCGGGCCCAAACCCCCCGTTTCCGGACTCTTTTCGGTCTTTCGATCATAACATGAGATACAAGCCTCCGAACGACGCTCCGTTAGCGGCGATGCGCTCCTTGGAACGAGACGGTTGTTTCGGTATATCACACTCAAGGTTTCGGAATACTTTGGGTTCAGCCGGGTTGGTTCGTACACGAAACCAACCGGGCCCTCGGAGCGGAAACACTCATATCTTGAGCTTCAGACGTCCGATTGACGTGCTGTCGACTTTGTTGAATTCCTCTAAGTGAGACAGATCTTTTGGGTTACTCCGCCGGCGGTTTGGACGCAGGTGGATTACGGTCGGGTTGGTTTTTCCTTAAAAATCAATCGGGCCCCTGGGACAAAAAAGCTAATAACTCTCAGACCGGGCGTCTGATTGATGCGCCGTCAACGACATTGAGTTCCTGTTGACGATACGGAACTTTTGGATACATCAACTCTGGACTATGTGTCAGTAGTTGTATCAGCCTCTCGGCTCGTGGAGCGGACCCTCCCGAACGAGCTTGCTGTGTGCGGGGACCCTAGAGCTGGCTGCGACTGCTACTGTGATGATGACGACTGTACAGAGATCCTCAGTGGATTCGACTGCGACGATGATGAAAACATTACGGGGATCCTCCGTGTTTTCGGCAGTGACCACTACGGTACATCTTGGGATACGTCAACTCCGGACTACATGTCAGTTGATGCATCGAGCCTCTTAGCTCGTGGAGTGGACCCTCCCGGAACGAGCATGCTCTGTACGGAAACCCTAAAGCCAGTTGAGACTTGACGACTGCTGATCGGACGACTCGGTGTGTTACAGATAGCCCAGTGGTGACCGCTTGGTTGTAGCGGCAGACCCACGGTGTAGGAGCGCTTGGTTGTAGCGGCAGACCTGCGGTACTCAACAGAAGGGGTACCTCTGGAGGCTATGAGGGGGAGCGCTTGGTTGTAGCGGCAGACCCACGACGGAGGAGCGCTTGGTTGTAGAAGCACCGGGGAGTGCTTGGTTGTAGCAGCATACCCACGACGCAGGAGCACTAGGTTGTAGCGGCTGACCCATGGTACTCAACATAAGGAGTACCTCTAGAGGCTATGAGGGGGAGCACTTGGTTGTAGCGGAAAACCCCTGGTGGGAAGTACTTGGTTGTAGCAGCAAGCCCACAGTACTCGATAGGTGGAGTACTACAGCAGTCCTAGGTGAGAGGGAAGCGCTTGGATGTAGCGGCATAACCACTGTACTTGATGGAGAAGGAGTTTCCCAATAGCTTTGGGTTCAACTTCATGATCGATCCTGTGTGGGTCATTGTGGGGGTTAGTACCTATCGATCCTTTGTGGGTCTGACGACTTAGATGAATCAGTGGCCATATCTGATCATCTCTATCGTCATACGAAAAAGTATTCCAGTGTGAGCAGAATCCTCTTTTTCTTTCCTATGTGGATTGTGTTGTGCTATCCTGTGTGAGCTGATTTATGTTTTATTTTCCTATGTGGATTGTGTTGAGCTATCCTGTGTGGAATTACATTTTGTTTTACTGTGTGGACTGGTTCGTACTTGAGCTCGGATGTTGGAGCCGAGCGAGAATTGATAACTTAGGTGTATGTATGGGCATATACCTAAGCCGTGTCGGATGTTACATATTGATTGTATCTTTCCATTGTGGTTTATCCTGTGTGGATTCTGGGAGACCTTCGGGGGTCTCGGGGTTTCTACAGAGTAGCTTATACTCACCCATGCACGGGCTATGCCCGCACTACGTTGTGTTGGTTGCAGACGACGGACAGCGCTGATCGTAGTCGAGGTTTGCGGAGAAGGATGGTACCTGGAGGTGGACCACTGGGCGGGACGTACTCGGAGTGTTCGGCTGGACCCGAGGAGCAGTGGAGGCTATTTGTACCCACCCTTTAGGTGGGACATCCAGTGGATGGCTCGACGCTGTGGCTTTTTCTTTCAGTTGCTGTTTTTCCCCTTTCAGATATACTTTACAGTTGGGCTATTATTTCCGGCCCCCTTTACTTTTCCGCACATACTGTTGTACCAGTTTTTATATAGTGTTTACTTCTTCCGGATTACTCTGTGGTGTTTGTTGTTTACATTACAAAGGCAATTTATTCCCTTTTTCTAGGATTTACGCCTTGGTGCTAGTCGCCAGCCCCTGACCTATGGAAGACAGGCTTTGGGTAGTCACAGCACGGGCCCCGAGGACGGGTCGTGACAAATTGGTATCAGAGGAGTTCGTTTCTACCGCGGATTCTGATCTTTCTTCTATGTGATGCAATAGTGTTAAGCGTATTGAGTGTGGTTATCAGTTCAGGGAGCCTAGTGTTGGTGCGGCGGCCGACGTATCCGTACATCAGGACCCTGACTTCTGATTTCCGACTTAATGCACAAAAACATTGATTGCATGTTTTTACAAGTTTTCTTTGTGATTACTTTATGTCACTTCACCAGGTATACTATTCTGACCGTGCCACACCAGATTCTTTTCAGTATGGCCCCACGACGGCAGACAGCTAGGGTTCTGAGAGTTTTACGTGACGACAACCAACCGAGTGACGAGGCCTCGGTGCAGGGCCCTTTGACAGCAGAGGCACCAGCGATACCTCTACCCGCTGAGCCACCGATGCTTCTAGCCCCATCCGGTGATGATGCACATCGCCTTAGTGCACTGCATGAGTTCCAGCGCCAGCGACCACCCAGGTTCCGCAGGGAGATGGACCCCCAGGTAGCCGAGGACTGGCTGGAGGCGGTTGTACGAGTTTTTCGGTTAGTGAGGACACCAACAGACCTTATGGTGGTCCTTGTAGTGAGCCTCCTGCATGCGATATTAGGAAGATGGTGGATCTTGATGCTCCAGGAGCACGATGAGGCATCACTCCTTTGGACGGACATTGACAGCCTTTTTCGCTCAGATTTCATCCCAGCCACCCTCTGAGCGGTGCACATCCAGGAGCTACTACAGCTGCAGCAGGGCAGCATGACAGTAGCCCAATACGCAGATAGGTTTACCGATCTCTTGTGCTATTCCACGGACATGGTACGAGACCCATTATTCAGGGCCCGGACCTTTGAGCAGGGGCTCAGGCGGGAGATCAGAGCTTTAGTTGTTTCTCAGAGCATTCCGACACAGACAGGGGTGTTGGAACGAGCTCTCTTAGTGGAGAGTTTCCTTGCTGAGAAGTTTCCAGCAGCAGGACCAACCACTAGCTGGCTTGCGGCAGAGTCTTCTGCAGCGGGCTGTAGACAGATGATGCAGGGGTCCAAGAGGACTAGACCTACTGATGGTCGACCGCGTGTCACAGGATCGTTTGTGCGAGGCACATGGGGTGGACATCGACTTACCATGGGTGGACATTGTTACTCATGCGGCGGGGTTGGTCACATGGCTTGTGACTGTCCGACCGGCCATACGGATGACCAGCAGATGATCGAAGGACCTCCCAAGCAGAGGCAGAGGTTTGATCGAGGCGGACCGAATAGAGTAGGAGACCGTGGCAGGGGAGCTGGCCATGCAGCTGGAGGTGGACGATGCTTCAAGGTGTTTCCACCACCACCACCAGGGGGTCCACCCCGACCACAGGGAGTTGGTGGACATGGGAGAGCTCAGCATCAGGCAGCTGAGGCCTTCGATCATGGAGCTCTGGGAGAAGATGGACAGGAAAGGAACTAGTGGATAAGTCTTTTGTACTTCTAGTTCCTTGTTGCTGTTGTGTAGTGTCTTTGTATTATGAGATGCAATAATAAAAGACACATACCTTTGTAATGTTCTCATTCATGTCCTCCTTTGTGTTGTTACTAAGAGGTTCCAGTTTAGACTGTTGACTTGACCCTCACATGTGAGACATGTACTAGAGGAGACCCAATTACCACACACTGATGCTGATTGTGTGACTCAACCCTTGGAGGCGAGAGTAACAGTTGGATCTCTTGGTAGTATCATCGAGGCCTTACGACGTCATCCTTGGTATGGATTAGTATCATCCATGTCAGGATTGACTGTATTAGGCGATGAACATGGTTCATCCAGGGGATGAGACTGGATTTCTCTTATCGGAAAAGAAGAAATCCCAGCAGCTCTTGTAGGACCAGAAAGGTCCAAGTCATCCATGAGCAGATGAGGACAGCTCAGATCCGGAAAAAGGCTTGTGCTGACAGAAGGCGGAGGCCACTAGAGTTCGAGGTTGGACCACGTCTTCTGGCGTGTCTCATCTCGACGTGGATTATGGAGATTTGGCTGAGGCGGCAAGTTGTCTCCATGCTTCATCGGACCATTCCAGGTCCTCAGCAGGATTGGCAAGGTGGCTTATCGCCTGGCTCTACCACCTCAGTTGCACCGGGTGCACGACGTCTTCCATGTATCTCAGCTGAGGAGATATGTTCATGCACCGACACAAATCTTTGACCATGGGGAGCTGGTCTTTGATGATTGGTCGAATTTTGCGGAGGCCCCAGTGGAGATCGAGGATCGATAGAAGCGGGTCCAACATGGACGATCGATTCCTCTTGTGCGCATCAGATGGCAGCACGGGAACCTCCAGGAGAGCACTTTGGAGTGGGAGGCTCAGATGCATGCTCAGTAATGCCTTTGTATCCCTAAGTTTGTGGTGAAGCATTACGGGGATATAAAGCCCTGTGGTGGAAGTAATGTAATGAACCTTAAATTTCAAGGAAATTGTTTTTCCTAATTTTCTTTGGAATTTTACAAGAACGCAGTTCTTGACGGCACCAGATTCCGAGGCCCGGTGTGCCCGGAATCAATTTCTGAATTTTGGCTCGGGTACATTCAGTGAACGAACGAGCGGGTTTTTCTATCTTTTGAACTAGTGCTTGGAATTGAATTCTGAGGGAACCAATGGAATCACAACACCGATATTTTCTTAGAAACGCCTCTTCCGGAGTTGCGTTTGCTCAGATTTGGTTTTTAATTTTTTGGGCTTTAAGTTAAGAAATAAAATAATGTGGTACGACAATGTTTATTTTATTACACTTGAAGCAGCCTAAAGCCTATTAAAAGCCACTTAAAGCTGATTAGGCTGAGTTGAAGTAGATAGGGTGGACCCCAAAAATATCCTACCCTCTTGGTAGGATATTTGTGAGGTGGGGCCCGCACGAGCCCCACCGTTTCTTTTCCGCTAAGTAACGCACCCGCGAAAACCCCTATTAAATGAAAGTCAACTGGGGCGTTTCTTAAACAATTAAATGCTCCTTTTAATTGGGCGGTTATGTTCATTGATATTAATTCTATGAATTAATTTGTTCGTTTCTTAACCTGTTTTCAAACCGTTGGCATGTTAATAAAATAAGACCAATGCACCTTTCTTGAGGATTGTTCATTGAGAGAATTTGACAGAACTTTATGTCCTCCATCCTCCTTCGGGAAGAACGCAAATAACGTGAAGAACGTGAAGAACGTGAAGAATTTCAACCTCTGACGAAGGGCAACAAAGAATGCCCGAACCCCGGGATCGACGCGGCGCCAACGCTTCTTCCGCGGCGTTCTTTCCCCGCGAAAAATCTTCGATCAACTGCTTGAGATAGGAGATTTAAAATATTTTAAATTCCTTTGTGGTTTCTATCCTCAACATGGATTTAATTGTTATAATTAAATCTGTGTGTTTCATAAACCCTCGGAGATCGTCGACGCGACACCCTTTCGCGACGATGCGACGCCCTTCCGTGACGCGACGATCACCTCCTACCGCGACGGTCAATTCCGCGATGAACTCGCATCCGACAGCGACGGCGAGGTCGGGATTTTATTTGAAAATAATATTCTATTCCCGTGGTTGTTTCCTTCAAAAACAAAGTGTCGGTATCAAAGTTCAATTTTAATTTAATAAAATTGTATCTTGTTGTGTTTTCATGTGTTGATCATTATTTCCCGATTGTTATCACCTAACACGGAGGCTGCGGGCCAAACGAACATGGCCCGACAACCCTCCGTAGTTTGTCGTTGATGTGCAGAATAGAGGCTGATGACAAAACGGGATGCAGAGACGATTTGTTGATTCCGTAGTGAAGAACGGGACCCAGGAGGAGCTACGGCGTAGACGGAAATGGAATCGGACCACCGGAGAAACTCTGGTGGCCAGCAGAATCCACTGGCGGTGCGAGCCGCCGGTGCGGTGGCCAACCAGACCCTCGACCGCACGGGTCCTGCGAGACACGGGACGCGGCTTTTCCGCCTCCGCTGATCAAGCGCGGCCCCATGCGGGGTTGTGGTTCCTCTTCCCGCGGGGGCTGCACACCCCGCGGCTCCCCTTGCTCTGCCGCTCGGCCGAGCCGAGCTGTGCCGAGCCGACCAGCCGGCCAGGTCGCGCCCTGGCCGAGCTGGGCCGCCCTGGCCAGGTCAGTTCATGCCAAACTGGGTCGGACCCGGACCCGGGTCGGGTCGACCTAGTTCGGGCCGACCCAGGGGGTCGGCCCGGGTAGGTCCGGGCCCAAATCCCCCGTTTCCGGACTCTTTTCGGTCTATCGATCATAACACGAGCTACAGGCCTCCGAACGATGCTCCGTCAGTGGCGATGTGATCCGTGGATCAAGACGGTCCTTTCGGTATATCACACTCAAGGTTTCAGAATACTTTGGGTTCGACCGGGTTGGTTCGTACATGAAACCAACTAGTCCATTGGAGCGGAAACGCTCATATCATGAGCTTCGGACGCCCTATTGACGTGTCGTCGACTTTGTTGAATTCCTCTAAGTGAGACAGATCTTTTGGCTTACTCCGCCCGAGGTTTGGACGTAGGTGGAGTATGGTGGGGTTGGTTTTTCTTTAAAAACCAACCGGGCCCCTAGGACGAAAAAGCCAACAACTCTCAGACCGGGCATCTGATTGACACGCCATCTACGACGTTAAGTTCCTGTTGACGATACAGAACTTTTGGATACATCAACTCTGTACTATTTGTTAGTTGATGTATCAGCCACTCGGCTTGTGCAGTGGACCCTCCCGAACGAGCATTCTGTGTGCGGGGACCCTAGAGCTGGCTGCGACTGCTACTGTGACGACGACGACTGTACAGAGATCCTTAGTGGATTCGACTACGATGATGATGAAAACAGTACGGGGATCCACCGTGTTTTTGGCAGTTACCACTATGGTACATCTTGGGATACGTCAACTCCGGACTACATGTCAGTTGATGCATCGAGCCTCTTAGCTCGTGGAGTGGACCCTCCTGGAACGAGCATGCTGTGTGCGGAAACCCTAGAGCCGATTGAGACTTGACGACTGCTGATCAGACGACTCGATGTGTTACGGATAGGCCAGTGAGAAGCGCTTGGTTGTAGCGGCAGACCCACGACAGAGGAGCGCTTGGTTGTAGCGGCAAACCCGCGGTACTCAATAGAAGGAGTACCTCTGGAGTCTATGAGGGGGAGCTCTTGGTTGTAGCGGCAGACCCACGACGGAGGAGCACTTGGTTGTATCAGCACCGGGGAGCGCTTGGTTGTAGTAGCAGACCCATGACAGAGGAGCGCTTGGTTGTAGCGGCTGACCCATGGTACTCAACAAAAGGAGTACCTCTAGAGGCTATGAGGGGGAGCGCTTGGTTGTAGCGGCAGACCCATGGTGGGAATCACTTGGTTGTAGCAGCAGTCCCACAGTACTCGATAGGTGGAGTACTACAACAGTCCAAGGTGAGAGGGAAGTGCTTGGTTGTAGCGGCATAACCACTGTACTTGATGGAGAAGTAGTTTCCCAATTGCATTGGGTTCAACTTCATGATCGATCCTATGTGGGTCATTGCGGGGGTTAGTACCTCTCGATCCACTGTGTGTCCGACATCTTAGATGAATCTGTGGCTATATATAATCATCTCTATCGTCATACGAAGAAGTATTCCTCTGTGAGCTGAATCCTGTTTTTCTTTCCTATATGGATTGTGTTGTGCTATCCTGTGTCATCTGATTTCTGTTTTATTTTCCTATGTGGATTGTGTTGAGCTATCCTGTGTGGATTTACGTTTTTCTTTCCTGTGTGGACTGAGTCGTACTTGAGCTCGGATGTTGGAGCTGAGCGAGAATTGATAACTTAGGTATATGTATGGGCATATACCTAAGTCTTGTCGGATGTTACTTAGTGATTGTATCTTTCCTTTGTGGATTATCCTTTGTGGATTCTAGAAGACCTTCAGGGGTCTCGGGGTCCCTACTGAGTAGCTTATACTCACCCCTGAACGGGCTATGCCCACACTATGTTGTGTTGGTTGCAGACGACGGACAGCGCTGATCGTGGTCGAGGTTTGTGGAGCAGGACGGTACCTGGAGGTGGACCACTTGGCGGGACATACTCGGAGCGGTCGGCTGGGTCCGAGGAGCAGTGGAGACTATCTGTACCCACCCTTTTGGTGGGACATCCAGTGGATGGCTCGACATTGTGGCTTTTTCTTTCAATTGCTGTTTTTCCCCTTTCAGTTGTACTTTACAGTTGGGCTTGTATTTCCGGCCCCCTTTACCTTTACGCCCTTACTGTTGTACCAGTTTTTACTTAGTGTTTACTTCTGCCTACTTACTCTGTGGTGTTTGTTGTTTACATTAAAAAGGCAATTCCTTCCCTTTTTCCGGGATTTACTTCTTGGTGCTAGTCGCCAGCCCCTGGCCTATGGAAGGCGGGCTTGGGGTAGTCACGGCACGGGCCCCGAGGACGGGTCGTGACAATAATAATATCATTTCAAGTAAAAATTTGTAAGCCAGTGTAGGATTATCAAAGAAGAGGTATGATTCATAACTGAATGCTCTCAATTTTATATCATCTTATACATACTAAAGTATTTGGAATCGATTATAATATAATTTCTTCCTTTTATTAAATAAAAATAAATTTTATTAACATTATGAAACAATCATTATTCTACTAATTTATATCAAATTTGAAATTAATGTATCGCTCGTGTTTACATGTGGACTATCACCTCCAAATAATGATATTATTAATTTTCCTTCACCGTTATTCTTAATGTGTTATTATCATGGATTTAATGTTTTTATATTATATATATTAAATGATAATTCTTCTATAATTATAACATTTTTTATACCTTCATACCTTTCCATTCATTATAATCCAATAATGTCTCTCATGTGTACTTGTGGACTACCACCTCCACAAAACGATGTAGTGATTTTTTCTTCATCTATTTATATGAAAAATTACAAATGAGTAAATTAATAATAAATTTTACTATTTTTATGATTTAAATTATATATATTATAAGGGCATTGGAAATGTGAATGTACTAGAACCGTCAAACTAAAATATGCATTGAAATCGGATAAGTTTTCCCTCAAATATCCAATTTCAGGAAAAATTATTCATAATCCCATATTTATAAAATATAGTGGAATGATAAATAGTAGTTAATGTATTAATATGGTCGTAGAAAATTTTAATAAAAAAATATATTTATTATAAGGCATATTTGAATGTGTTCTAAGAAAGAAAAATCCAATTGTAAGGGTTTATTTTATAATCACATTTCATTTCACGATTGTCTATGGTAAATTTAAATTGTGAGAAATTATATGTAAAACCATTAAATATAATATATTTTTTGTTCATCTAGTAATTTATATAGTTGTTATATTTTAGTGCCAGTTTCCTCTACTTGGTACTTAAAAGGGATGAGATATTTTATACTGAAAATATGGCATTACTTTCTCTTGGTTAAAAACTATTTTTCATCCATACACATTCTCATAAAAATATTTCTAATAAATTTCATATATATAGTTAGTTTATTTTGTTTTCATTTCCTCTACCTTTTAAATTATTTAAAAATTATTAAAATGAAATAATTTTAATGAATTTTCTATAAACATGTGATTTTTGACTTTTTATAATTGTTTGAATGGAATGAATTATTTTAATGTATATGACATGAATTTATTAACAACTATTATGACCATTATTCTAATTTTTTATTCATTTAAATCATTTCATAGTTCACATCAAATAATTTTTTCATAATATTTTATAAATTCATATATTTTTTATAAGGGATATCAAAAAACAATATATTTTACTTCAGAAATATTACAATGATCATTTAATAGAATTTTTCTTCTATGATAGTTTTATTGGATGATACATTTCATTTAATAATGGTATGATTTAATGATAAAATTGTCATGTATTTTTCTAAGTGGTTTATGGTTAGTAAGATGAGATGTTTAGAAAAACTTTTTTTACAGATTTTATTTTGAAGAAATAGTGAAATGATTATAAAAAATGTTTTCATTACCCATCTATTATACAATGATGGGATAAATGTTTTATGGAATTGTGTTAATAATTTTAATGCATAATTATTATTTTATGTCCTTTAACAAAATTATTTATCCCATCAATGAATTAGGTAATGATACATACCTCAAATAATAAAAATGCCTGAAATGTACAGTAATCCTAATTTAGTAAGGGAGTTGTCCACAGTGATAGTATTTAAAGTGAACGGTGACTGAGAAATTTTGGAATGTGGATTTAACCCAACAAAATATATTGTCCATGGATGTTAGCATTGATTATGAAAATTATCTTTAATTATTTGGTGTATGAAAAAACATATGTACTATAACCATAATTTGTTCTCATGGATCATGATTTATTTTTTTTACACTTTACATCAATTTTTTATGTAATTTGATTGAAGTTACCATATTTAATGAAACATGGATAAAGCTACTTCACAAATTTTTTATTACTTTCATAACTTATTATAGTTTTCTCATACCTTTATATTTATGCCCACTTATATTCATTTGTTGATACCTTATATGATTACACTTAAAGAGCATCTAATCTAAACCATTCATATATTTCCTTCATAATGAGGATATTAAAAATTTTATTAAGTATGAATTTTATAAGATGTGTTCTATGAGAAAATTTCATGTGTGGGGTGTGATGAATATCTTTCATGAAGTTATATGATTATATATTATGTCTCTAAATACACTAATAAATTATGGTTTTCGGTTATGTTTGGTTATGGTAGTTATTGGATATTTTTCTAAATTGTTGTAATATAGATGTAAGAAATATTGGAGTTACATTAATTGGTATTAGAGAAGATTTTAGTTAATATTCCTATTTTAGGATTTTTTAAATCATTTTAAAACATGTTTGAATAATACTAAGCATTGGATAACATTCTGACGCTATGGTATGGTATAGACTGTGTGGTTTTGATAGAAAATAAATCTTCTGATATTAGGTAGTGTATGTGTATGTGTCATAGATTTTTCTTGGGGTGAAAACTCTTAAGTGGTTAATTATATAGTAACATGATCATAACAAACGCAATATTAGTGGAATTTGATTGCCCACCTAGATAGACACACATAGGGGTATGCCTATGATAAATGAAAATTTATTAGGAATAATTATGAGTGATTTTATATTATGATTATCATATATAATCCATTCTAATGATATATTATTAACGATTGAAAATATTTTTTCATGATTCATAAATTACATGAATTTTTTTATGATTGCATAATCTCCCACAATTTTTAATATTTCTCAGACTATATTGTTATGTCATTGATAACGAATAGATGTAGGATGAATCAGGATAATAATGAATGTGCTGGGAAATCCAATGAATATTATTATGAGATACCACATTAGTTTGGAGTTATACTCTTAAATATTTAATCTCTTCTCACCATAATTTTTGAATATACAAATAGTAATTGAAATCATACAGATAATCCAATTATCAAAATGAAGGAAAAAATCACTATTGAGTCCTTTATATATTTAAAATAAAAGATTACATTTGTGTTCTAAAAATCTAATAATAAAGAAGTAATAGATCAATACCATTGAAAATATATTTTTTAATATCTAGTTCTTTAAACATGAAAATGTGTATTTGATAGTATATTGTTTGGATAGAAATGCAGATAAATAGTGTAGCCATTTAAATAACACATTAATTGTTGGGAAAATTTAGTACTTAATATGGAATGACATTAAGGATGTATTATTAAATAATTATTCTTTATATAATCTTATCATGATAATAGAAAGGGAATTTCTATATGTAATTGTTTCATAGTTCATTTAAATGTGTGTTCTAGTTGTAAGAATCACTACATCGATGCGATTTCCATTTTATTTATTAATGGAACCGTAAATATCCAATAGTTTTTTATCAAAATGATAATTGATTTCCAAAGGATGGTGTTCGTTATGTTTGAACATTATGATACTTTGGAACATGAATTTGTCGAGAGGATGAGAGCTCAAACTCATCACACCCTTTTGGGGAGAATTATTTTCAACTCTAGGACACTCTTTTTATGTTTAATATATTTTCATGAGTCCTCTTTAATTCACCAAGTATAACATCAGTTCCACTTGAAATTATCAATCCCATATTAACATGTGTAAAATTTAGAATCATCAATATATATTCGAGGTTCTTCATTAATGGAGATATTTGTATGTATTAGAGGTTCTATAATAATTGTATCATATCAGATACTATTCAGATATTTGTTTTATCATCGTTATAATGATATTACTTTTTAATCCACTAAATTGGGCACTCAAAAATATATTGTCATATATGGAGATGAAGGGTTGTCATGATATTGGGATCATACCCATGAAATGGGCTACCTATGTATCCTTGTGAAAGGAATCATAAACCTTGTAGTTCAGTGCCAATTAATTGGGTGCATCATACATTTTAAGGTCATGTGATAAGGGAATATCTGTACAATTTAATTTTATATGGTAAGGACATCTTAGAGAAAGGTGCTCAGTCAAAGCATGGTATGGAACATATGCCTAAGAATCCCATGGAACAGGGAATGCATATGGGTTTCCAAGTAATATTAGACCCTATTGGGAATACTACTGCAGAATAGGGTTTATTTGATGTTTTGGGTTTGAACCTCAAGAAGGCTTCCTACGTATCCCATACGGATGGGAATCAAATCCCACATCGTTATATTAGTCTCATAAAAGAGTAAAATCCTTTGATTGAAATGATTTTGGAATTACTTCCTAAAAAGGATGCCTAGATGATATGGGGGGTTTAATTTGGGGATTTTTCATATGAAGGATTCCCATATTAATGAAATTAATGTTGTATTCTTGAAGAGGATATCCAATCAGATCAAAACCGGATGATGGATTCCAATGTATCATTGTTTGAACAAGAATTAGAGTTATCTATGTTCAAGAATTTTTTGAAACTATTGTAACCATAAAAATTATCTAAGACAACATTATTCATGCTCAGTGTGAGAAATAAAAGGATTTCAAAGATTCAACCAAGGCACCCACACATTTCCTCCTTCGCTGGAGGAAGAGGGGATATTATGGCCTTTAGGGTGGACATGGTCGATAGGACCCTGGAAGAGGTAGAGGCAATGAGCCCTACCTCAATTCACTTTACATTGAAGAAGGATCCAATGAAAGGAATAATGGATGAAGGTTAGGGGCTTACACTGGTATTGCTGCCCAAAAATTGATGATGGTAGGGGAGGGAGACGATTCCTTCACTTAAATGGAAAAAACGTTTTGATCCATGCTTTCCCAACCATAAATTTGACTCATTGATAAGTGATATTTCTGACTCAATCTATTATCATCAAAACCGAAAACATCCCAACACTATTACTGGGAGAAAGGTCCATGTGACTATGGATATAAAAGCCCACAGAAAATCATTGACTATTAACACCATTGTGAAACAAATGTAGGATTCCACTGATTGTGGATATACAAACCCATATTTGAGACATGTTGATGGAACATTCCCATTGGTTTGATTAGTCATGAGGCTTGGGTGGTGGTCTCAAAATAATCCCTTAGAAATAAAGATGCTAATGAAGAAGATGCCTTGACATTTATGGTTTAGTAGAGGGCCTGTTGTCTTGTATACTAAATATATAAAGTGATTCTAAGAGGGGTTCCTAGTACGATAAGTGTGCACAAGTTTGGGCTCACAAGTAGCCTTGGGAGGCATTATGTTCACTTAAACGATGAGCAAATTGTATGAAAATACATGGGAGAGTCCCAGATCAAGCCTTATAAAGTATTCACAAGTGAACCCAGAAGTGGGGTACTCATGTTCCTGTTGAAGGAATATGTGGGGCACAAGTGTTTCTAATTTTTGGGATGTTATTCTCTTTAGGTGTGCAAGTGTTATGGATTTAAAACACTAAAAGGAAATAAATCCTATGTTACTCCTTCAATTCCTCCACATTAAGTGTTAAATAACTACCAATAAAGTTTCAGAAGACTTGGGTGAAGCACTAGGGTGACCGGAGCTGGAATTAGGCATTAGGAAAATTCATTCATACAAATGAAGGACCCAGGAGTCTTTTTATTTGAAAAAATAGGACCTTGGTAGAAAACGAAATTTGGAGTGCAATTGGGTAGTGTCCCAGATATTGGTGTAAAAGTAGGCTAGGCGCTAGATAGGGGCACAAAATTTGGCTTCCTGTCGATGGACCCTTTGTATGGATAAAGAAATCCAAAGATCATGCCTTGGAATATATAGATTTCCTCATGTTTTTTCTCCACTTTTTTCTAATTTATTTTCCTTTGACATTTATTAGAGTCTTTGATTGAATGGAGTGTCAATAAATGCCCCCCCCCCACAAAATTGGATCTGGAATGAAAAATGGACCACATATTAAGTTATAGTAATGAAGGAGAAAGAATAGGGCATTGGTGGATGCTTGTTATAAGAGTGCATGGAAACTGGTCATTCAAGCTTGTAGCACGTAGGATTCTGTCATGTAGGGTGACTTGAATCACTTATATATAGAGGCTCCATCTCCACAAAAAAAATCACTAACTTTTGAAATATTAGTTCTCGGCATGAAATTCCTTCTTTGCACAGATGCTTCAATTTTCACCGTGCTTCTTCTAGTATTTTCTAGTTGAGTTCTATAACTGGGACACCCCACATGTGCAATAGCATACCTTTGTGCATCATGTGTTTTACATGTGTGCCCTATTGCCTTTTCCAATTGTTTTCAATTATTTTGTAAAACATCAAGAATAAATTTAATTAAAAAAGGTTTTATATCATTATTCAGGTTCAATGAATCCAAAAATAATGATTACCACAGATGAATTAGCCAGTAAGAGGATTGATGACATGTTAAATGTTGTCGGTCATGAAAATTATAATGTCTGTTACACCACACTTCCAGACTTGGAAAAATATTTGAAGAAACATCTATTCAACTTTCCTAGAAGCACTCATTTTCATCTGTATAGATATTTCCATCTTCAGGATGTAAATATTCCAAACAGAAATAACTATATCCTATATTCATGGTTTCAAGATTATTCCATTTTTTCATCTCCCAACATTTCTATTTGGGGATCATTTTCTAATGATGGGACAACATTTAAAGCTCATATCATGCATCACATCCCATGTGCTCTATATTTGAAACCACACACACCTGTGGCACAACTACATTATTATCCATCAATCTTTTGTAATTCATAGATGGATCAATCCAAAGGCTGGAAATAAATTTGGGATAAACTCCCTTGAGGAGGTGTAAAACCTGCATGGATGTGGGCATATAAAATGCACAAGATATGTGCAGAATTTATAGAAGACATAAAATGTGTTGGGATTTACAAGGATTTTAAAGACCCATAAAATTGAATGAAATTTTTTTCTTAATTGTCGTTGGGATTTTACAAGAATGGAATTCTTGACGGCACCAGATTCTGAGGCCCGATTTTCCCGGAATCATTTTCCGAAGGTTAGCAGGGGTACGTTCAGTGAAAGAACGTGTGAGATTTCCTAACATTATAACTGGTGCTCGGAATCGAAATCTGAGGACACCGATGGAATTGCAGCGCAGGTAATTGCTTAAGAACACCTTTTCCAGAGTTGAGTTTTCTCGGTGGAGTTTTACTTAATTGGGTTAACAAAAGAATAAAATAAAATACTGTGCAAAAGATTTTATTTTTATTCAAGGAAGTGTTAACCTAAGATAAGTGGTTGAGTGGGACCCACATCCTAATTAATACACTATGTAGGACATTAGTGGGGTAGGGCCCACACGAGCCCCGCCCTTTCAACTTCCTCAACCCCTATTAATTTTGTTAATGCACCTGCACCCCACCCCCCCCCCCCATTTTAGAAGTAGTCAACTCATGCGTTTAATTAAATATTAAACGCCTATATTAATTGGCCGGTTTAAACATTGCAATTAATTCAATTAATTTATTGATTCAAATTTTGAATTGATAAACGTTGGCTTGTGTGTTAATAAAATAAGACAAGTCTTATTTTCCTAAGGGGTTCGTTGTGCGAGAGGGCTTCAGAGAAATTAGCCTTGGATCACTCCTTACTAGATGAAGAACGCAAAGAACGCGAAGAACACCGACCTCCGACGAGGGTCGACAAGAAGGCCAGATCCTCGATGATCTACTGCGCGATGCCGACGAATCTTTTCTCCACGACGTGATGATCATCCTTCCACGACGCCTTCTTCCGCGATGTACAATTCCGCAACGAGCCTTCGTTCAGTTATGCTCGATGTAGGGCGATTATTTTAATTGTTTGTTTGTGATTACTTCCATCGACATTCCTCATTTCAAATTGAGCCTCCTGATATCAAAATAACAGGTGGAGGTCGGACCGCACGAACACGGCTGACCCTCCTCCCCCTTGTTTGTCGGCTTTTGTTGCGGCACGTGTAAGGCGGCGCGGTGCCGTTGCACCGCGTGGAAGCTATGATTTGGGGCAAAGAAGCGCGGCGCGGTTGCACCTTGTCGTTGATTTCGAACAAGCCGCGGTGCGGTCGCGCCACACCGGAGAACCTGGAAGAGACTGCAGCCGAAGCGGGGCCGCAAAGGAGCAGGGAGCGGCGACCGGTTTCGGCCGCCAGCACCGAAGCAGGAGGGCGGGACCGCGGGATCCCGCAGTAGCAGCACTGCCGGCCATTCGGGCCGGCCGACTTCCGAGAAGGGCCAAGGGTCGTAACCTCCAGCTGGCCGACAGGAGAGCCCCCCCCCCCCCACATGGGGGCCGCAGTTTCACAACAGGGGGCAGCGCCCCCACCCCCTTTGCTCGGCTGTTTTGGGCGAGCCGCCTGGCCACGCTGGCCAGGCCGAGCGCGCCCACGCCGGGCTGCCAGGCTGGGCCGCCAAGGCCGTGTCGGGCCAGTTCGCGCCCAAGCGGGCCAGACCTGGACTCGGGTGAGGTCGGCCCAGTTCGGGCTGACCCAGGTAGTATCGGGGCGGGTTGGACCGGGCTCGAACCCCCTGTTTTAGGACCTCATACGGTCTTTTCCCCATAACATAGGCTACGAACCTCCGATCGATGCACCGTCAGCTGCAATGTGATCCTTGGATCGAGACGGTCGTTTCTCTATATTACACTCATGGTTTCTGAGAACTTTGGGTTCATCCTGGTTGGTTTGTACACAAAATCAACCGGGCCCTCGGAGCGGAAACACTTATAACTTGTGTTCCGGACGTCCGATTGACGTGTCGTTGACTTTGATAGATTCCTCTTAGTGAGAAAGGCCTTTTAGCTTACTCCGCTCGAGGTTCGGACGCAGATGGAATGCCGTTGGGTTGGTTTTGACTTAAAAACCAACCGGGTCCCTGGGATGAAAAAACTATAACTCACAGACCGGGCATCTGATTGACGCGCCATCTGTGAAATTGAGTTCTTGTTGGCGATACGGGACTTTTGGATATATCAACTCTGGACTACATGTCATTTGATGTATCAGCCCCTCAGCTCGTGAAGCGCACCCTCCCGAACGAGCTTGCTGTGTGCAGGAACCCTAAAGTTGGTTGCGACTGCGACGACGATGACGACTATACAGAAATCCTCCGTGGATTCGATGACGATGACTACAGCACTCAGCGATCCTACGTGGATCATTGCTACAAATCCTATGTGGGTCAGATCCTATGTGTGTCAGTGCTCAGTGGTGCTGTGTGGGCCAGCGCCTACCGATCCTGTGTGGGTCAGATCCTGTGTGGGTCATTGCGGGGGTTAGTACCTATCGATCCTGTGTGGCTCATTGCGGGGGATGGTACCTATCAATCCTTTGTGGGTCATTGCGGGGGTAAATACCTATCGATCCTTTGTGGGTCATTGCGGGGGTTATTACCTATCGATCCTGTGTGGGTCATTGCGGAGGTTAGTACCTAACAATCCTGTGTGGGTCTGATGGCATAGATGAATCAGTTTCTACATCTGATCATCTCTATCATCTTATGAAGAAGTATACATGTGTGAGATGAATCTTGTCTTTCAATCATTATTGTCGATATGATTGACTTTCTTTCCTATGTGGATTGTGTTGTGTTATCCTGTGTGGACGTGATCGAACATAGGCTCGGATGTTGGAGATGAACTGGAATTGATGACATAGGTATATGTATGGTCAGATACATAAGTAGTGTTGGATTTTACTTCGTGATTGTATCATTCCTTTTTGGATTATCATTTGTGGATTCTGGGAGACCATCAGGGGTCTCGGGGTCCCTACAGAGTAGTTTATACTCACACCTGCCCGGTCTATGCCCGCACTATGTTGTGTTGGTTGCAGACGACGTAAAACACTGACCGTGGTAGAGGATTACAGAGCAGGTCGGTACCTGGAGGTGGACCACTGGGTGGGACGTACTCAGAGCGGACGACTGGACCCGAGGAGCTGTGGATGCTATCTGTACCCACCAACCAGGTGGGACTTCTAGTGGACGTCTCTCCGTTGCAGCTTTACTTTTCAGTTGATGTACTCCATTTCTCATTTGTACTTTACTTTCACCTTGGGTTTGTTTTCTGGCCCACTTACTTTTCCGCGCTTGTTATTTTACCCAGTTTTTACATAGTTTTTACTTCTACTAGCTTACTCTATGTGTTTTTTCACTTTACAAAGGCTATTCATTCCATTTTATCGCGAATCACGCCTTGGTGCTAGTCGCCAGCACTTGGCCTATAGAAGGAGGGCTTGGGGTAGTCATGACACGAGCCCCGAGGTCGGTCATGACAAATTGGTATCAGAGGAGTTCAGTTCTACCGCAGAACCTAGGAATCTGATCTTTTTCTATGTGAAGCAATAATTTTAAGAGTATTGAGTGTGGTTATTAGTCTAGGGAGTCCAGTGTTGGTGTGGCGGCCGACGTATCCGTACACCAGGACCCTAACATCTGATTTTCAACTTAATGCACAAAAACATTGATTGCATGTGTGTTTCAAGTTTTCTTGTGATTAATTTGTGTCAGCTCACTAGGTATACTGTATTAACCATGGAACACATGTTTCTTCTTAGGATGGCCCCATGATGGCTGCCTGCTAGGGTTCCGAGTATTGTACGTGACGACAGCCCACCGAGCGACGAGGCCTTGGCACATGGCCCTTTGTTAGCAGAGGCACCAGAGGTACCTCTACCCACTGAGCCACCGATGCTACCAGCCGAAGCAACTGACGGTGCATGTTGCCTTAGTGAACTGTACGATTTGAAGCATTATCGACCACCCAGGATTCACGGGGAGACGGACCCTCAGGCTTCAAAGGATTGGCTGGAGGCAGTTGTGCAAGTTTTCAGGTTAGCGGGGACACCAGCTGACCTCATGGTGATCCTCGCGGCGAGCCTCCAGTACGCGGAAGAAGGAGAATTGTGGAGCATGATAATCCAGGTGCATGACGATGCGTCACTCCTCTGGATGGATTTTAAAGCCTCTTATTCTCAGAGATCGTACCAGCCACCCTCCATGCGTTGTGCATCCCGGAGCTACTACTGGTGTAGCAGGGCAGCTTGACAGTCGCCCAGTACTCTGCGAGATTTACCGATCTCTTGCGCTATTCGACAGACATGGTACGAGACCCATTATTCTAGGCCCGGACCTTTGAGCAGGGATTAAGGCATGATATCAGGGCATCACTAATCTCCCTCAGCATTCTGAAACAGGCAAGGGTACTGGAGCGAGCCCTTCTCATCGAGATATTTCTTGCATAGTCTAAACCAGCGGTGAGACCTAACACAGGGCGGCACATAGCAGAGTCTTCTGCAGCTGGCAGTCGTTGGATGACACATGGGTCCAGGCGGACCAGACCCTCAGGCTGATGACCTCAGGACACTGGCTCAAAGGTGCGGGGAACACATCGTAGAGCTAGTCATACGAGTGGCAAATAGTGCTACGCATGCGGAGGGCATGGCCACATAGCTTGTGACTGACTGACCCGCCGTGCAGAGGAGTAGCAGAAGGTTGAGGGACCACCCAGGTAAAGGCCAAGGGTCGACCGTGGTGGTCCGTAGGGAGCAAGAAGATGAGGAAGAGGAGTTTTACGAGTAGAAGGTGGTGGGTGATGCATTGAGGCTATACCACCACCACCCCTAGGAGGTCCACCCCGACCACAGGGAGCTGGCGGGTAGAGACAGGCACAGCTCCAGGTAGGGGAGGCCTATGACCACGGTGCGCCAGAGTTGATTTGAGGTACTATCTGTATCTATTCCACCATTTCTATAGTTATTATAGACAAAAAAGTGAGTCATTATTTCATAGCTGCTTCCCTTGTTCGGATCTCGGAGATTCCGATAGAGCCGTTGGCTCGATCCTTACGGCCTGAGACTCCAACGGGAGCAGACTCGACGATTACGAACTAGTGCCGGCAGTGTGATCTTACTCTAGGAGGCGAGAGGTTCGGATGGGATCTTCTTGTAGCGGCGTCGAGGCCTTGCGACGTCATCTTGGGCATGGATTGGTTATCTATAGTCCATGCTCAGATTGACTGTATTAGGCGCAAGGTGCGGTTTGTACGCACCTATAGGGGAAGGTTCAAATTCATCGGTGAGAAGAGAGCCTTCACATCACAAGATGGACTCTCATATAGGGGATGATATCCCATCAGTTATCAGTTGGCTAGCCTCATCCTTGGAGTAGTTGACGTGCAGAGTCCTGGTTTTTGTGTAGTGGTGGATCAGTATGCATACGTTTTCCCCGACGATGTTCCAGGACTACCTCTTTGCAGAGAGGAAGACATTTATATCGACATGTACCTCGAGACAACCCCGATATCCACTCCAGCATATCGGATGTCCCCCGCTGAGCATCGAGAGATATGAGTACAGTTGGAGTACTTTTAGGGAATGGGATTCATCCGACCCAATGTTTCACCCTGGGCATCCCCGATATTGTTCGCCAAGAAGGCGGACTGGAGCCTGCAACTTTGTGTCGACTATTCTCGCCTAAACCAGGTGACCTTGAGGAACAAGTATCTGCCAACAAGGATTAAAGACCTCTTAGATCACCTCATGGGAGCACCGTGTTTCTCGAACATAGACCTCCGGCCAGGCTATCATCAGCTAAGAGTTCGAGACGAGGAAATGCAGAAGACGGCCTTCAGATGTCGGTATGGCCACTATGAGTTCTTGGTTAAGCCATTCGGCATAACCAATGCTCCAGCAGTGTTCATGGGCCTCATGAAAAGGGTCTTTCAGCCATACCTCGATCGATTTTTCGTGGTCTTCATTGATGATATTTTGATATACTCGACCAATGAGGAGGAGCACGTCTACCACTTGCGGGTTGTACTAGACACACTCTGAGAGCACTAGCTTTATGGAAAGCTCTCGAAGTGTCAGTTCTGGATATGTGGGGTCCACTTTTTAGGACACGTCATCTCTGAGGCAGGATTTGCAGTGGATCTTGTGAAGATTGAGGTAGCTATAGCTTCAGAGCCACCTAGGAGCGTGACAGAGGTGCGGAGTTTCTTGGGTCTTGCTAGGTACTACCGGAGATTTGTGCCAGACTTCTCCAGAGTTTTGGAGACCACCTCTTCTTGCGGGTCTCACCTCAACGTGGATTATGGAGATTTTTCCACGGCGGAAAGTTATCTCCGCGCTTCATCAGACCATTCTAGGTCCTCAGCAGGATTGACGAGGTGGCTTATCGTCTGGCTCTACCACCTCAGTTGCACCGGGTGCATGACGTCTTCCACATATCTCAGCTGAGGAGATACGTGCATGACCTGACGCATATCATTGACCATGGGGTGCTGGACATTGATGATGAGTCGACTTTTTCAGATGTCCCGGTGGAGATTGAGGACTGACAGGAGCGGGTCCTATGTGGATGGTCGATTCCTCTAGTGTGCATCAGATGGCAGCACGGGAACTTCCAGGAGAGCACTTGGGAGCGGGTGGATCAGATGCATTTTTAGTACCCACATTTCTTTCCCTAGTTTATGATGTATCTTTATGGGGACGTAAATACCTGTGGTGGGAGTAATGTAAAGACCCATAAAATTCAAGGAAATCATTATCTTAATTTTCATTGGGATTTTACAAGAATGTTGTTTCTGACGGTACCTGATTCCAAGGCCCAGTGTGCCCGAAATTATTTTCTGATGTTTAGATTAGGTACGTTCAGTTAATGAATGAGCGGGTTTTCCTAACTTTTGAACCGGTGCTCAGAATTAAAATCTGAGGACACTAATGGATTTGCAGTGCCGGTAATTTCTTAAGAACACCTTTTCCAGAGTTGTGTTTGCTCAGGTGGAGTTTTACTTAATTGGGTAAACTAAAGAATAAAATAAAATACTGTGCAACAGATTTTATTATTATTCAAGGAAGTGTTATCCTATGCTAAGTGGTTGAGTGGGACCCACATCCAAATTAATCCACTAGGTAGGATCTTAGTGGGGTATGGCCCACACGAGCCCCGCCCTTTCAACTTTCTCAACCCATATTAATTAAGGTAACGCACCCTCACCCCCCTTTTTAAAAGAAGTCAACTCGTGTGATTAATTAAATATTAAATGCCTCTATTAATTAGTCTGTTTAAACGTTGCAATTAATTCAATTAATTGATTGATTCAAATTTTGAATTGATAAAAGTTTGGATTGTGTGTTAATAAAATAAGACAAGTCTTATTTTCTTAAGGGGTTCATTGTGCGTAAGGGCTTGGGAGAAATTAGCCTTGGAGAACTCTTTCCTTGATAAAGAAAATGAAGAACGCGATGAACGCCGACCTCCGATGAGGGTTGAAAAGAACACCGGATCCTCGAAGATCTACGACGCGACGCCGACGAATGTTTTCTCTGCAACGTGTTGATCCTCCTTCCGCGACGACTTCTTCCACGACGTACAATTCCGCGAAGAGCCTTCGTTCAGCTATGCTTGAGGTAGAGGGATTATTTTAATTCTTTGTTCATGATTACTTCTGTAACCATTCCTCATTTCAAATTGAGCCTCATGATACCGCAATAAAGGGAGGAGGTCGGACCGCACGAACACGATAGACCCTCCTCCCCCTTTTTTGTTTGATTTTGTTGCGGCATGTGTAAGGAGGTGTGGTTCTGTTGCACCACGCGGAAGCTTTGAGTTTGGGCGAATAAGTGCGGTGCCGTAGCGCCACGCTGGAGAACCTGGAAGAGATCGTGGACGATGTGGGGTCGCGACAGAGGGACGTGGCACCGTCGTGCCGCACCGGACGGACCAAGGCTGCAGCCATTGGCCGTGGTGGAGCAGGGACCGACGACCGGTTCCGGCCGCCGGTGCTGGAGCAGGACGGTAGGACAGCGGGGTCCCGCGGCAGCAGCATGGCCGGCCGGCCGGTCCGGCCGGCTTTCGAGAAGGGACGGGGGTCGTAACCCCTGGCTGTCCGAGAGGAGCGACCCCCCCCCCCCGCATGGGGGCTGTGGTTTCAGAACATGGGGTCAGCGCACCCCCCCCCCCCTCGCACGACCATTTCGGCTAAGCCGCTTGGCCAGGCCGAGCACGCCCAGGACGGACCGCACCCAGGCTAGGATGGGCCACACAGGCCGGGCCGGGCAGGGCTGACTCAGGGGGTATCAGGCCGGGTCGGACCGGTCCTGAACCCCCTATTTCCGGACCTCTTACGGTCTTTTTCCATAACATGGGTTATTAACCTCCAATCGACGCACCGTCAACTACGTTGCGATCCTAGGTTCGAGAGAGCCGTTTTGGTATATTACACTCAATGATTCGGAGAACTTTGGGTTCAGCCAGGTTGGTTCGTTCACAAAACCAACCGGGCCCTTGGAGTGGAAACGCTTATAACTTGAGTTCCGGACGTCTGATTGATGTGCCGTCGACTTTTTATGGATTTCTCATAGTGATACAGACCTTTTGGCTTACTCCACTCAAGGTTTGGATGCAGATGGAGTATGGTCGGTTTGGTTTTGACTTAAAAACCAACCGGGGCCCTGGGAAGAAAAGGCCAATTACTCACAGACCGAGCGTCCGATTGACGTGCCATCTTTGATGTTGAGTTCATGTTGGCGATACAGAACTTTTGGATACATCAAATCCAGACTATGTGTCAGTTGATGTATCAGCCCCTCAGCTCGTGGAGCGGACCCTCCTGAAAGAGCTTGCTATGTGCGGGAAACCTTGAGCTGGCTGCAACTGCGATGGCGGTGACGATTGTATAGAAATCCTCCGTGGATTCAACATCAATGACTACAATACTCAGTGATCCTACGTGGATCAGTGCTACCGATTTTGTGTGGGTCAGATCTTGTGTGGATCAGCGCTCAGCGGTCCTGTGTGGGCCAGCGCCTACCAATCCTATATGGGTCAGATCCTATGTGGGTCATTGCGGGGGTTAGTACCTATCGATCCTGTGTGGGTCATTGTGGTGGTTAGTACCTATCGATCCTTAGTGGGTCATTGTGGGGGTTAGTACATATCGATCCTTTGTGGGTAATTCCAGGGTTAGTGCCTATTGATCCTGTGTGGGTCATTGCGGGGGTTAGTACCTAACGATCCTGTGTGGGTCTGATGGCTTCGATGAATTAGTGGCTACATCTGATCATCTCTATCATCTTACGAAGAATTATACCTTTGTGAGATGAATCTTGAATTTCAATCATTATAGTCGATATGATTGACTTGCTTTCCTATGTAGATTGTGTTTTGCTATCCTATGTGGATGTGATCAAACTTAGGATCGGATGTTGGAGCCGAATTGGAATTGATGACTTAGGTATATGTATGGGCATATACCTAAGTAGTGTCAGATGTTACTTCGAGATTGTATCATTCCTTTGTGGATTATACTTTTTGGATTCTGGGTGACCTTCGGGGGTCTCAGGGTCCCTACGAAGTAGCTTATAATCACCCCTGCACGGGCTATGCCCACACTACATTTTATTGGTTGCAGATGACGGACAACGCTGATCGTGGTTGAGGCTTGCAGAGCAGGTCGGTACCTGCAGGTGGACCACTGGTCAAGACGTACTCAGAGCGGACGACTGGACCCGAGGAGCTGTGGAGGCTATCTGTACCCACCCTTCAGGTGGGACTTCTAGTGCATGGCTTGCTGTTGGGACTTTAATTTTCAGTTGTTGTGCTCCCTTTTTTAGTTGTACTTTACTTTCATCTTGGGTTTGTATTCTGGCCCACTTACTTTTCTGCCCTTACTATTGTACCCAGTTTTTACATAGTGCTTAATTCTACTAGCTTACTCTGTGTGTTTGTTCACTTTACAAAGGCAATGCCTTCACTTTTATCGGAAATCGCGCCTTGGTGCTAGTCGCCAGCCCCTGGCCTATGGAAGGCGGGCTTGGGGTAGTCACGACACGGGCCCCGAGGTCGGTCGTGACAAGGCTATTTGGGTTGGGCAAACCTATGTGTACATGAACGATGATTTTGTTCTATTGATACTAAGTCAATAGGTCCCGGAATCTAACTCCATCCATTTAACACATGGAGAAGTAGGTATTATCTTTTGGGATTTCTACAATATTTTTGAATCTCCAATCTTTGTAGATATGTATGATGAGTTCATTCCTCCCAAGGAGACATGGAATGACTCGGAGAAGACACCAATTTTGGTTCATGAGTTATTGATAATACTTAACAAACTCAAGAACGTGACCACCACGAAGCCCCACACATGAAGGGATATTCATCCAGAGGAATGGATGGAAAATATTCCTAGTAAGGAAGAAGGAATAGGGGACCACCTGCACTCATCCCACTAGCCATTCCAAGGCAGTGATAAGTGGAACACCTAACAATTTTTATCCAACATTAATGAAAGATAAGTTTTACAAGTTGAGATATGAATTCAATCCCATGACACATATGAAAACACATTTGGAAGGTTTCCTTGATTGGTGACTTAGTGTTTACCTGTTACTAGTCCCATATTCCAACGGAGGTGTAAGGCCATGATCTTTTGTTATTGCGGCCAAGAAAGTCGAGAGAAGGATGGTAGGTTCGAACACTCATATTTTGGAAAATATCCACAAGATTTTACTTCATATTTATAGATGGAAGTATCCATTTAGAATAGTGCAACCATTATAGGAGTTATGGGGATGGATCACTACTCACATCAGAACTTATGTTTTAAAAAGACGGTTATAGTTCTCTGGAAGTTTTTCTGAACATCTATTCAAGATTTTCTGGTATCTCCCCCTTATCTCAAAATGCTTATGACATCAAGGGTAGATTGATTTTTTAAGGAGTTTAATTTCATTCTATTTTGTAGTCCAATTAGGGGGAGATTCGTTGATGATAGGATTGCAAGTTTAGAGTTGAGGGAAAACATTTCAGTTTGTAGAGATAGCCTATTAGCTACCAAGATTGATGGATAAATCATATGTGAGGCCTATGTTCCTTATATATTTTCTCATCAATTGAAATTTATGTGAAAAAATACTATATATCCCCATGTGCTTGTCAGATTAAATAAAAATCTGATGCTTTCTTGAAAACAATGGTTGATTACATCTACAGAGAAGACTAGAGCAGTATTTAATTTAACTTTAGCTGATGCATTAAGAAGATTGACTATGTAGTATGTTGAAAACTAGGTTGTATCATACCATGATGGGGTATTAAACCATGTTTTCCCCCATGTGGGGGTAAATATAAGTTGTTGCAGGGAACCCCATCATTAGGAAGGTAAAAATTCATCATCAGGGGCTGAATCATTAGAGTCAGAGGGTGGAGGTATTTGGTATCCAAATTAACTGAAAAGACCACATTCCAAATATAATCCACCATCTGGAGATCTACTAAGGCTTTACCGAGGAGATCTAGTCGTAGTAATTCTCAAGAGTGATGAGTCCCAATTTCTCATCCCCCATATGTGACTATGAGAGTTGGGAAGAAACACAAATCCCAGTTTACATGATCCTCTTCACAACCCTCAGGTGTGTACTCTAAATATTTATGACCAAAATCTATTGAAAAATTGAAAAGATTATACTATGATATTGAAACCATTTGGATGGATCTGTGTGAAGGGAGGCATATTCCAGGAGTATGGGACTATGGTAATGTTCTGATATATTATATAAGGGCAATTCCAATGAAGTGATAACTTACATCCAAGATATTGAAATTCACATATATGAAATAGATGAATCAATTCCCACCATAATGTTAGCGAAGGAAATGATATATCATTGTAACAATGAAGGGATTAGTCCTTCATTAGATGAATAATGCTGTAACTTTTGGGATCCTAAAGATGTAAGTTTCATTTTTCTCACATTCACTTCTGCTATCCAATTTATATTTATTCAATGCATTGTTACATAAGGAAATTATCATTTTTAACATGTATTTGGTTAATGTAAAATTATCTAAAGTTCCCTCTCCCTAGTATAACCCTGTAGGTACTACTCTTGGAGCTACCAGATCAACCCATTAATCAGGAGAAATTTATCCAGTTCAATATGCTGTGAAAGATGATATGGAAAGGGTATTTCTATCTCCAATGCCTATCTTTTGAGATGATGACATATTTTCTCCTATGAAGGTGACAGAAAAAAAGAATAGAAGAAATAAAGACATACTGAAATGCTTTCTTAGTAGTGGCAATCCTTCCTAATAATCATGATTTTTATCTTGTATTCCTGAAAAAGTGTTCAAGCTTTTAAAGATTATAGGTGATTATTCTTTTACTTATTTGAAAGAAAATACTGATTATTTTGATGGAACCATGTTGGGTGCTTCTAAACAAAGGGAAATTCCAGCTAATCTAGTGCTTTTGGAAAAGTCATTGAGGCCAGAAGAGACACCATTTGTTCCCAACACAGCTCCCATTCCTTCTATTAAATGAGTGGAGGCTTCTGGTAAATCAAAAATTATATATAGGACCTCAAATGTTATAACAATTTATTTTTATCCTGTGATACTTTAGTTTTGTCAAATGCAACAGAATATCTGGAAAAAATGATGAATACCCCACCATTATTGACAGTGAAGCTATTTGGGGTCAAAGGTTGTCATATGAATGGTGCCCAGAAAACATGTAGCGTGCTCCCAATGGTGAGACTAACATGGGATCTGGGATATCATTAGATGATATAATGAACCACGGAATGTAATATGATGAACAATTGTAAAATTTTAATATACCAAAATCTATAAATGATTTTGTAGTTCTTTTTATAGAATCAAATGGATATGAGTTTTCATTATTCATCATAATAATCTTCTTAGGAGTAAATTATTTTTGATATTTGTTTGAAAAATGATGTTCCATCAAAATAAACTGATTCTTCCATGATAAATGAATGATGTATTGGTATTAAATTCAATCTCATAATTTTAGAGACATTGGATCATGTGAAACATGAGATATAAAATCTTCAAGAGATTTATTTTGAAGATATTGAACCAATTAAATATAGCACTACCCATCCAGAGACATCAAACAAAAATGATGAAACTGAGAATATTGGGAAGGAGACTTATCATTCTTCTGACCTAGTATTATGTAAGACATAATGATATTGTGATTATAATAACTTTTTTATCCCTTGAAGCTAACCACAACTACAATTTTTGATTTACCATATAGGGCTATAAACATAAATGACTAGGTCTGGAGGTGAAGTGTTAACATCATCCCAAATAGTACTAGAAGGTGATGTAGCCATTTCCTAGGAAGTATTAGAACATGGAACATCTTTAAGTGAATTAATCATAAAATACATCCCTCTTTATGAAAGTGATTCTGAATCAGACCCAAAAATGAAAAATGATCTTCGTATTGCATGTTGCAATGAAATGAAGAATATATGGTAGATAATATCTGAGATTCCCCTTGAGGAAAGCCTTCATGAATTCAAAGACTCTCATCTCTGTTTATCAAACTAGTAGTTGGTTGTTTTAATACTGTGAAATTCATACCATGGTGAAAGAGATTATTCGAATGAGGGATCCAGAGAAGAATCTTGGTCATGACTCCATAAAATCTATACTGTTGATCAACACTAAGGAATTCCAACTGGTACTATCTTGAGCTGAGGATAATCATACTGTAATGTTGAAATAACACAAGCTGAATATCAAAGAATTGACTATTCAACAGCTTCATCTTAAACAATAATAAGTTATTATCATAGGGTTGGTTTACCAAATTCATAGATCATTAAGATAAGTCTGGAAGGATGGGGAAAAATCCATTACAGATTATAAACAAGCACATTATCATGCTGAAGAGAAAGAACTTCGTCTACTAAAGGAGATTCAACAGACAACTGATGGTGCTCAAGAGGTTGTTAACCAAATTAGGAGTTATGTACAGAACCATTTATTATTTATGATAAGAGAGTGACTACAATTTTTTTATTCTCCTCGATGAAATGTTTTTTTTCAAAAAATAAAAGAATTTTGTCTTCAATCATATGTTTTTTCATTCTCAATAGCCCATTTTGTTTTTCCTAAGCCCTGGTCCTAGTAATAATAGTTTAGTTTTTTCTAGGTTTATATGGAAAATCTCACAAACATTGAATCTTTTGATTTTTTATTTCTCAATATTACCTAAATCATACAAAATGCATGTTTAGTGAGCTAGGCCTCGAATTTTGGTCAGAGTTCCCTATGTGGGTTCTCAATATGGTTAATACGACATCTATAATTATTGGCTGTTAATATTCATGCATGTTGGAATATAAAGGGATAATGTTTAACATTTTATAACTTTGACCATAAATGTAGAAATTAGATCCTAAAATTAAATCAGTGGCTAAGAATTTATTTAATATTCATTAGATATTTCCAAGGGGAATGCTGAGCAATGAATTTTATGGTCTCCAAATTGAAATATTTTATCAATATAAAGGGATTATAATCTAAGAATAATTTTACAATTATTTTAAAAAATCTTTATGGGAGTTGTGTTATGCATGGCCAAATAGGGCATATGATGCATAGACAAACAGTGGAATATTTTGATTGAAAGGCCCGTTATGTTTGAAAATTTTATGTTGAGATTCCTAAGGGAACATACTGTATAATCAAGAAAAATATCTCTTAGGAAGATAGTATATTACTACTCATAGACAATAGAAAAAAAATTTGGATGACTCAAGACCACAGTTGGTTGTTTTTCCAAGGAAATGAATTTTATGAAAAAAAGGGCTATTTTGTGCCAACATATATCATGAATATGAAAAACATTTCTATACAAACGTTATGTATGAGGAATGGTAATAATTTATGACAAATTGGAATTTAGGATATTATATTGTGTAGTTTGAAGTTATACAGTGAGCACAATGTATATTGCAGTTTTAAGTCATGTAGTGATGTCATTGTGTAGGTTTAATTTAATGTCGTTAACATTGACCAAAGGTTTGAGATTCACCCAATTTCATGATAATTTTTTAGAAACATACTACCATATTATGGTATGGAAGGGAAAATTGTAAATTGTGATTTTATAATTTTTGAATTTGAAGAATGATAGGGAAAAAGGAATAATGGAACTAGTGGAAGTCTTTTACAAGAATGAAGGTATCATTATTTGACAAACCTGTTATGGGGAATGTATTATGAAGGGCCCACTAGGGCATAAGATGCATAGCCAAATACTGGAATCTTTTGACTGACAAGCCTGTTATGTAAGAAGCTTATGCAAGGCCACTAAGGGGCATATCCTGCATAGTAAGGTAAAAGAGATCTCAGATGTTTGACATTCTACTTCTAAAAGAAGATGAAATTTTATGATAATTATTATCTTCTGAATAATATCATTTGTTTTATGAAGAAATTTTCTTGAATTTAGATAGATTATTCCCAATCATGATTTCTGAATAATTGGCGGAATAGTATTTCTACGAAGGTCTGACCCGAATGTAGGATGTATGGTGTCTGTAGTTTTAGGTCAGATGACTAAAACTAGAAATGGAAACAATATGTGATATTTGTTCATGTTATCCATGTTTATTTCCTATTACTTTGAACACATGTAGAGAGATATGTGTAAACCATGGTCTTGAATACGTTCTGATTGAGAGAAAGATAATTGAAAAAATATACCTAAATGATTGTTTTAAAATAGATATTCTTGTATATTGTGATCAATGTTTTAAAGTGAAAAATACACTATAACCCAGAACCAAATTACCATCATTTGAGAAACCCATAATGCGGGATTTGTTAGGAAGGGCCAACTGTGGAATGTTTCGGATAGCAAAATTGTGGCATATTTTGACTAACATGCTTATTATATAGGAAACTTATGCAAGGCCACCTCAGGACACGTACTACATAGCTAGGAAAAAGAGCTCCCAGATATTAGAAAAATTTTCACTTAAAAGTTTATTAATGATAATGAATATCTAGATATATTCAATATTATGATAGTCAAATTAGGAAGGGTTTTATTCTCAATGAACACGAGAAATATGTGGAAAAATATTTTCTATGATTTTGAAGTCCTTTATATGAAGCGTACTCATATGTAAAGAAAGAAGTATTTATTTGTTTCCATTAAATTAATATTATTTTATGGAGTTTATAGTTATGATGTGAGGTCATTGCACTCTGCAATTTTATGTTATACAGTGAGGACATTTTTCTATGTAGTATTAATTCATTTAGATAGAAAGTTGATAAACCCATAATAAATTTTGACAACATATTTTTACAAATAATCATTTTACCCAATTCCTAAGACCACATGAGCTATACTCGATGTGAGATACAAGGAGAAGTAAATGCTTCTTCTATAGAACAAAGATGATAGTAGTGAATAATATGGGTATTAGATTTCCAAACTGTTTAACTTCATGCGGTATGGAGAAAGATGAACTGATGTAAAAATAATGACACATTGTAATATGACTAATGGATAAAACCCAAATGTCACTACATGTCTTTTTGGGGGTAAGAATCAATCCATATGTAGTTCTTTAAACATTATGTATCCATGTTTGATTCTTATATAAGGAATAAAAATGAGTTTTTTATATCATGGTTGGGCCCAAGATTGGAGATCTGGGCATCTCTACGTATCTCATATAGATGAGAATCAAACCATACATAGTTCATGAAACAGTCATTTCCACACCAATAGAGTTTGGCACGGGAGACGAGGGATTTTTTACACGTTCTAGAAGTATGAATAAATTTAAGATGAAGATGGAACGAAATCATATCATTTACCATAAAATAAAAATCTATATAGATCTAATTCGTATTCTATATATTAAATGTGAAATAATAATTTTGGTTGCATCCGTCTAGGTCCAATATTGGAGAGCTATGTGTCTTTATGTGTATCATATGAATGAGAATCTTTCCACTAGAAGTACTTGAAATGAGGTCCAAATGAAAATATTACTCAAACATTGGGAAGAAAGGGAATCATGTGCCATGAAGCTGCATAAGTTATGTCAATGATGATTTCATTTGGAAGATCCAAACGTCATGTTGAGAAGATGTTAGATGTAATGTTTAATGTCATGTAACGAGGACAATTGATGTGATGCACATTAATTCCATGAGAAAAGAAGAAAGATGCTACATATTTTACCATCATGCAGCATGGCCATTTATAGCTGTTATGCATTTTAATGTCATGAAACTAGTACATTGTGCTATGTTATTTTAATTCATGCAGTAAGGACGATATGTGCAATTACACGAAGTATTTTTTTCAAGAATATCTCTTTGGTTGGAGTTGTAATATGCTCACCATCCATTGAGATTACGTCATAATCTCCATTTGATAAAACCTTAGGTATGGAATAAGGTCCTTACCATTTTGGCTCAATTATTGGATGCTTCATTCTTTGAATTATTTGAGTCATGAGGACCAATACCAATTCATCATTAATGAATGAGTGGAGGAGAACATTCTTGTTAAAGGCTCGTGCAATTCTGTTCTAATAGAGTTGTAAATATTGAAAAGAATGACATTTTTTTCGTCTAATAATTCAATCTCATAAAACAATTATTGAGACCTCTAATCTATAGACAATTGATCATAGATTGAAAATCTGAATGATAGTAATTGAATTTCGTATAGAAAAAATTATTCTATTCCATATACCAATGAATAAGGGGATCCTAGAGTGGCAGCACGGGTAGTAGTCAGATAAAACCATAAAGTGTGAAAATGTTTATCAGACCAACATTTCATATATTTATCCACTATCACGGGGAGTATATTATATAAGGTCTTATTGAAAGCCTTTATATTTTCATTGGTTGTGCATGATAGCTAGTTGAATGGTTGTATATAATATGTATCTCCTGATATAATTTATTTACCTTAACAGAAAATAAATTGGTGCCATTACCAATCAAAATAGTGTAAGGGACACCAAATATAGTGATTATGTTAGATTTGAGAAAACTAAATATGTTTTTCGCATTTAATTCATTGAGATTTATTACCTCAGACCATTTGGAGAAGAATTCAGAAGTAGTAATAATGTACCTGAACTACTTAGCTGTAGATGGAGGATATGGTGCAACTACATCCATTTCCCATGTGTAAAAGGGGTATGAGTATTTTACTATATGTAACAACTCTGGGGGTTGATGAATGATATTGGAATGCACTTGGAAGGGATGAAATTTCATATTGAAATCTGTCCAATACTACATCATTGAAGGCCCAAAATATCCAACACTTAATATTTGATCCAAAATACCATGCTCAAACTGATGATAACCACATGTTTTTGAATGCACTACATTCATTAAATCTATAGTTTACTCTCCATCAATACATATGATGAGGATTCTATCAATTCTACTTTTTTAGAGGATCTACAAGTTATCTAGAAAATCATAAAGAGTAAAATGGGCCCCTCTTCATCGAATCTATTCTTTTTTAGCTCTATCTGGTTGAAGTACTCTATTTTGATGGTATTCCAAGATTGGTTTTCTCCATCACATTGTATAACCATATGATTCAGAAATATAGATAATTTCATTAATTTCATCCATACTGGTTTGATCAAAATGTGATATCACACACCGATGGGCTATGTTGATGATTGTCTTGTCCCGATTTGGATCCTCCAAGAATGTAGTTGCATTATCCAGTGTATCAGCTTGGGCAATTCTATGATCATGAGACATAAGTCGGTGTTCTCTTTGAGGTAAATTCAGCTATTAATCCACTAACATAATCTCACAAAGAGACTAATTCTTATTTAATAATATAATATCCACCATTTATTGGTTTGATTTCTAATTCTGAATGGCCTTTCACATTTATGTGATTCACGTGCACCTAATGTTAAAATTCCAAGCCTTCGAAGAGAGCTTGATATTATGCTTCATTGATGGAACAGCTACCTGACAACATGAAGGAATAAGGTAACACTCCATTTTCTGGGGAGATAAGTAGAACTCCTAACCCAAATTTTTAGAGTTTAGGGTTCTCCATTCTCTTTCATGTTGGACATTTGGAGTCACCACCAAAGTACATTTCCCATGATTGGGAGTTATCCTAAAGAGGGAAGACATATTCATCCAGAAATTCATTATTCATAGATGTATCTTCTAAATATGGGGTTTCATGAAAGAATTTTTCCAGTTCTAGGCCCATTATTTCTCTCTGAGGCATAAACGGGATATCAAACAATTGAAAAAATATACTCCCACCGTGTGAGATGCCCTGTAAGCATAGGACGACCGAGGATAAATTTTAGCTTATTATTGCAAGAATCAAATTAGACCTCGTGATGTTGCTGGTAGTTCATTAATTTATAAACTACAAATATTATTTCTAGGAACCACATTTCAACACATGAATATCGAGATTCTGTATCATGCATAGTTCGACTGAGAGAGTAATGGATGTTATCTTTATCAGCATCATTCTTTTGGGCAAGGAAGACACCCAGTTATCACTATAAAGTTGTCGCATAGAGAATAAGTGGGTTCCTTATACAAGTGGCACTGATTTTGGTGGAATCAAGATATGCTTCCTGACAGTAGCAAATGCCTCTTGGTATCCATCAGTCCATTTATTTGTGACTCACTTATTCATTAATCAGATGATTGGAAAACACTCGCCTACCAAATTAGCGATAAAGAACTATATATAGGCCAAGATTCATTGGAGTCCTATTAATTAATTCAAATTTTGAGAAGGTTTCATGGCATGAATTGATTTTTTCCCAGGATCAACATTGATACCACAATGGCATACACCGATGCCGAAGAACATTCTTGTGTTTACTCCAAAAGCATATTTCAAGGAATTTATAATCAAACTGTGTCGCCAAATTTTATTGAACATAGTATCCAGATATGCCAAATAATTGGAATGTTATTTTCATTTGACTACTATTTCATCCACATAACATTCAACAATTTTCCCTACAAAGGGTTTGAATATTTGGTGTATGGCACATTCATATGTTTCACCTGCATTCTCTAAGGCAAAAGGACTTACTCGATAGAATAGAACACCTTGAGGAGATATAATGGCTATAGATTATTCATTCTATAGGACATTATAGATTTGATTATACATAGTATATCCATCCATGAATGAAATTTATGAATAGCTAGCTGTTGAATCAATTAAAATCACTCTGATCAGAACTGGAAAGTAATCTATTGGACAATGCTAGTTAAGATCTCTGAAATCAAGAAAAAAAATATGATTTTCATATTCTTCTTTTTTACTAGGTAAATTTTGGCCATCAATTTGGAAAATTTAACCTCAATTACAATGTTATACTTTATAATCTTATCAAATTCATCTTCAATTTTAGAGGCATTAGTTGGGTGTGATCTTCCTGCATTCTGCTTGAATCATCGATGTTCTTCTAGAAGACCCAAATGATGAGTGACTACATCTGGATTATGTCCTAGAATTTAGGTAAAATTCCAAGAAAATATATCTCAATGTTTCTCTACAATTTAAGTATACACATCAAGCTATTCTGAAGTCATGGTCTCAATAATTAGAGTGGGATGTGGATATACTTCTGTACCATGATTTATTTCTCTGAGCTCATCATCAATGGTAGAGACACCTTCTAAAATGCTGGAGGAGCATCCCTAAGATCTTCTTCTTCTTCTTCTTCTATACATATCAATTATTATATTTATACTTGAGTATTATATGATGAAAAAAATTACAGAGCTATGAGAGTATTTAGTATTTGAACATCCTGAAGAAGAGGTCATCATTTCTGACCCTACGGATGATGAAGAGTCTTCCTGGGGTAATAAATAAGAGATGATGTATTGGGAATCAACATCATTGTCTCCCTATATAATTTCTCTTAATTATTGTATTCTGATTTAATATGTAGATACTTTCTGACGTTCAATGGATGAAATGAATATATCTCCATTTATTCATTAACCACTACTTGGTGAATCAATAATTTCTCTAATTCTATCAAGCTTGATTTTGTTTATTGACATTAGGGATGTTACTTGATGCGTTGTTCGATTTTGGTTTACCTTTTCAATTTTATTCATAGGTAACACATTTTATGTACTAAAATGTATGAACGAGTTAGCTGGGATATTTTACAATCCATTCGGAGCATTGATTCTGGTTACCTCCTTTTCCATGGACCTCGTTCCCTTTGTGTGATTAAATTCAGCCTCAATGTACATAGATTCACATGTTTTGAATGGAGCCTTGTCACCATAAAATGTCCCTATTTGACCATTGAAATAGTACATTATACATTGGTTGTATAAGGAAGGTATGGTTGCATGTTGATGTAGTTAAGGCCTTCCAAGAAGAATATTGATGGCTGTGTCTTGAAGAACAACCATGAAAATCTAAATTAGACATAAGATCCCCAAACTATGTTCTGAGTGTAATATTACCCAGAGGATCCTACTCATTCTTATCATATAATTGAAACATTAATGTATAAAGAGAGAAGTCAGATTCAGTGAGGCCCAATCGATGATGTTTTCTATTGGGAATGAGGTTGACTCTTGAGACATAATAATTTAAGTCTCGTCATATGTCCATGCCATTAACCATTCTAAATAGATACAAGGGCCTGATATATCCATGTAAAAAATCATCTTCCTCTTCATCCACAAAATATTTGACAGCATGCTTTTCTATATGATCATTCTCTATACGTTAAACTACAGCAGCACTAACATAAGATTCATACACTTTTGGAATTAAAAAATAATCAATAAGTGATTATAAAAGATATTTTGAAAGACATAAGGCATCGATAATTTACAACAGTGCCAATAATTGGGAATTTTTTTTCAAAACATCATACTTTTGGAATAGAGGCCCACATTTCAAAGAATGAAGGTGTGGTTTTGAAGGTGGCATGGATGTTGACACACCTGATGTGGATGTTCCCTTTGTCAGAGAAGAAGCAGGAAATACTCTAGGATATGGTAGATTAGACTAGAAATGTCTATCTACTTGATGATAGGATGATGGTGTGACTTAAAATCGGTCCACCAAAATAATCATGCTAGGACAGAATCTGTTATGCATGTAAGAATATATTTGTTCATTTTGAGCCCGCTGAAGGGCTATTCCATGAGTGTCTTCCACCTATATGGTTCGAGCATGGGTTGAGTAAAAATAGTGGCTTCTTGAGTTCCCACATCTTCCCATGTATCCTACACCATGGACTCTTCATCGAGTTCCCCAATTAGGTAATGAGAACTTAGGTTCATTATATTCAGAATCACAATTGGAATAAGGAGCCTTTTGTGGATAATGTTAACATGAACCAATGATCCATTATTCATCTGATGATGATTCGACATGACAGGTCAGTTCTGGTTACGTCATTTGGTAGGGTGGTGCCCTGGATTTTGAAGAAGATGGCATGAAATCTTCATGAGGTAATGAAAAATATTTCCTTGATAAGAGAAAGTCTTCTTTTTTACTTCTATTTATCATTCAGATCTAGTCATTTCATTTAGTATTGACCATTAGAAGAATGATCTTTTGACGAAGATGATTTTACTATGGTAGGAGTAGCATGAACCACAATTGGTTGATTCAAATATATTCGTAGAATGGAATGTGTTCGGTTGATTATTTTCTTGATCATCCAATCATCAAATTCCAGCAAATGTTTTCTTTTGACATCCATCAATTTTCTTTCTTCTTTTGGATCAGCAACAATAAGACATGCTATTTGTGTTGAACAACATTTCAATTTTAATTGTCTAGAGTGAACGATTTTTAGCATGAGGTCATTGAAAACAAAACTATCTTGAATCAGATGCCTCATCATCTAGTGAATGGGACAATAATTCTTAATATCTTCATCTACTTATTTTTTGTTTTCTATGGCCTTGACATCCAATGAATATTAATTTACAATGTTGAGATGATGTAACCATGATCTTGTTCATTCCGGTAAGAATAATTTTATTCTTTAACTACTCAAACTATTTCTTCCATTGATATCTATGATATTTTTGGTGAGGCGGTCATTACATATGATTCTTGGGATGCAGAGCCCTTTGATATGATGATGTTTTTGAATTGATAGTTGGTATAGGTTCTATTCTTGTGTGTGACTATAGCATCATATGATTTCCCTTTTCTCCTTCCTAGATCTAATGGAATTAAATGAGTATTAGCCTTAGTTTCTATAATGGAATCATCTATCATCAGATCAATAGAAGATAGGTCTCAAAACCTTTCTGTGAATTTCAAATCTATTAGTGGTGTGTCTAACTCATCACCTAGATTTTTCAAAAAAAATTGGTAGAAACACTTCCGAAGAGATTTCCAGATTTAAGAAATACGTCAAAGCTTTCCATCGAGAAATGGAATCTGAAACTCTTTTAATTTTCTTTTTTTAAAATTGTTTATATTAAAATTGTTATTTTCAGCAATGTTGAGTTGAATGGAAGAAGAAATTTCTGACGAATATCTTCCCATAAATTAATTGATCGATATCGCAAAATTGTATACCATACAAAAGTTGGTCCCTGTAATAACAGCACAAAACACATAAGCATTACCACTTCTGGTTGTTGAGGAGTCCCTATCATGGTATCACATATGAGATTCGTTAATTGTTGTTATGAATCACACAAACAATTAAATAATTGGATCATAGAATTCAAACGAATTGGTGGGAGGGGATTCACATCCACCCATTCAAAGTAAGTTTTCTTTTCTGGATGAAAAGGCGCACATTGTTCTTCCATAGCTTCCAATCAAGTTTCTAATTCCTTAATTGTGTTCATAAACATTTGGGTAGTATCCGGAAGGGCTGAGACCAATACTAAATAAACATATTGATCATGAAAAATTGTATTGAAAGATAATATCACTGGTGGTGGTGCTGGTATTTTCCATCGATAACCCACATGAGAAGGCCTTTAAGGATGTCTTTGACCCAGCCTTGGTTGTGTACCCTATGAAGGGAATTCATTATCCACATATTTATTTATCACAAATCCTCTTTACTGAAGAGCTCTTACAGGATGAGCATGTTAGGATATTTCATGAGGAGTTTTTCTAGAAAAAATTCTTATTCAAAATAACAATCTATTGAGTCTTTTCACCTCTTTCATATCCACTTCTAGCTATGAAAATATATCTTCAAGATAAAGAGATTGATCTTATCCAGTGGAAAATTTTTATGAAATATGACATTTACCTTTCCCCTTTTTAGATGCCTTTTGGATTTGTGGGATTTGGTTATTTGAGGGCATACCTAGATTCGATGTAACCCTCTGGTTTCGAGTACGAGAAACTTATTCATTTTCCTCAATGTGTACCTTATTTTGGATATGAACATCATATTCTAATTCCCTTGAACTAGACTCATTTTATGGAGGACATTCTGAAATAGTTTTAATAACATTTAACGATGCATAATACATTAATTTAATTATGTTAGTATCATTATAAAATCATATCATTCTTTATCTTCCATGAGACTTTTCTATCCGATATAATGGATCATTAGGATCTGTTATATGGATAGTAACCTAAAAGGAATCCTCATATTGATCAGTTGTGCCACTATTTGTGTCTTATTCTCTAATCGAGATAAAACATGTTTCCATTGTGGATGGGATTGTTGATGTGAAAAAACCTATCCATTCAGGTTGGGGATATTACTCTTATTCATCTTCAAACTATTGTACATTGTTTAATGAATTTGATGGATGAATTAAATGGGCCACCACCCCTGTAAGATGGGGTGGCTCTTGAACTACTATGGCTGAGATTCACATAGCTTCTCTTCTGATTTTACAAAATATCATTCGGAAATTACCTGGTTTCAATATCCGACAACCACTCAAATCGCCAGCATTAGAATACTAATGTTCTATTTTAGACATTTATGTAATTTGATGGTTTACATCCTCTAAGTTGAAGGGCCGCTCAATATTCTAATATGCTTGATGAAAAAATAAATCAACATCTTTTTTTATTTGGGACTGACTCTGATGAGAGCTCGATGAGGCCTATTATTGAGCATACATTTGATTACATACAAAATCTATTTATTGTAGTTGGTTGTGGGAAATAACGGTGCATGAGACCAATTTTGATGTACATTGATGATTCGATAGTGCAATGAAATTCACTACTCCATGTGAACCCCATCCTCTGGTACGAACACCAGATGTGGGATCAAAAATTAACTGGTGTAGCCTTTTTAGAGCCTTTATTCATATTCTATGAAGGGTCCCCTAATGCTTTTCACCATTTGGATGTTGGGATACATAGAGACATTCCATGTCAATTTGGTATTGCAACCCTTATATTACATTTACATGATTTTGATATTCATCATATGGTAATACTTTGGTTTTCAAATGATGAAGTCTTCCATATGTTGATGCAGATATCATGAATTAAATTTTCTGACGTCAATTATAGAATTTTGTATTGAGAGTTTTACAAAGTAAAAACATGACTGTTATTTCTCCTTTTTCAATTGTTTTATCATGTTTAACATATCATTATCATCATTAAATAATTGTTTCCCCATGTGGTGAGACCAAATTGGACGCTCTGTATAAGAAGGAAAATGACCGAAGGGAGGATCGGAGAATGATAATTCCCTTAATATGTATTATGTTTGAAAAGTGTTTCACCTTTTTATTCAAGGCATCAAACATGACATGCGTTGTATTTGAATATTATACGAGATAGTAGGTCTTTCTCCTCACTACATTATCAATTATAGAATTAGCTTGACAATGTGAAATACTTCTACGGGGATAACTTATGCAGTGAATACCATCATCAGGAGGACCATCATGGTGGATTACAGGTAGGGATAAATCCTCTTTCTCTTTGGACATCTGGCCACGCTGAGGGTGGTCGTTGCTCTCATTTGGAGAGAGGCTCTCAAGATTTACCAAATTTTCAATCAGAAAACCTTCATGATGATGTTTATGATGGGCAAAATCATAATTATTGATACTATACCCATAGTTTGGTAATGATAGGATATGATCATGAGTTGTTATAGATAAATTTCTGAGTGCTTCATGAACTCCAGAATGAAGAGGATCCAAAGTCTATTTTGACTTTTTATTTTCCAACTGTGTTTGATGAGGATTCTTTTAGGAGGTTCTCATCGACTTTGTAAGGGAAACTAGCTAGGAGGAGTGGTTATCATGTTATGGTGTATGTGTATTCCTTATAGTAGTCACAAAAATGGACTGATTATCTTCAATTTGAAAGGTGGTATGATCAGGATTCTATTGTCCTTATGATATGGGGGATTATTCCACATGACCCTCCTGGATTAGAACCGAGGTGTCTATCTACACTTGGATGGAAGGCCTATGTGTCCTCCAAAGTGTGGGGAATGATTTATGTGTCTGTTCCCTAGGTAATGCTGAATTATGTTTTATAATATCTTGTCCTGCTTCTAGAATATGGGAAAGAATTTGTGTCTGCACATTCCCCATTGATAAGATGTGTTTGCAGATGTCAACTACTGAATGTGAATATATATTTATTATGTATCAAGAGTATGAGTATTTTCCTACTCATGTTCTCCTTTTCATATTAAGGGGTGTTGAAAGTACTCATATATGGGGGAAGAGAGTTGTGACAACCACATATTTTTCATTTGAGATTTTTAACTGACCTCTCTCGGTGCTTCTAAATGAAACTGTTGGAATGCTTGATGAATGCTGGAAGGAGTATGTGAATACTAGTTGTTTCCCATAATGTATTTTGGATATAAATACTTCAATACTAGCAGATGAGACTGTTGGAAGAATCAGTGATTATATGCATGTGTATGTTCCTCTTTACAAGATTCCACCACATTGGACTACAGGGATTCTCTAAATGTTGTATGATGAGCCTGGTGACTTACAGATAATTTGTTAACATGTGTGTGTTTCTATTCATTGTACTCCACTGAATTGTTCTGGTGGGATTGATGGGCTGCTTCTAGATGAGTCTGTTGGGTAGAAAAATATGGATGAACATTTGTATGTGCCTGCTCATAGTTCTCAATAAAGTTAAGTTGATAGAATTCTCCAGAGGGGGTAGAGATAACAGCATGCTCCCTGTGGGTCGAGCGTTATCCCAAGCAGTTCATCATGCGTATTTCGGTCTGAAATACATGTTCCAAATGTTTAGAGAGAACCCCCCACCATGTTGGGTGTTCACTATATTGCGATTCTAATGGCAGTTATTATTGGTGGGATTCCATGGGAAGGACCAATGTATCCTTCAATTGAGGACCTAAGCGACATCTTGATACACCTATATATAGTATTGGATGGTATGGGTTTTGTGTTCTAGGTATAATAATCCGAAATGGTTGAAAGTGGTGGTTGACACCATCTGTTTATTGATCATCGTTCATCGTTGGCAAGTTGATCATGGATTTTTATTGACCTAGAGGTCCTATCAGGCAACCCCCAATGTTTGAATTGTGCTGTTATGATAGTACTCCTTTACCAGTACATTGGAGACCTAGTGTTGAAGATGTTAGGTGTATGATGGAATCCTTCACATTGACGGGGATCCAGCATGAGTAGGAGTTGGAAAGTTCACCAATGACGTCTTAAAGAATGAAATTTTGGACTAAAGGGAGTTCTGATAAGAAACATGAAAACGACAGTAATCTTCATTAAAGTGACATCGTTTTGATGGATACATGTTCAATTGATTTCCTTGTTTGGGATTATTTTATCAATTGATTAGGGCTTTACATGTGAGTATCATTATTAACATTGTTATAGATTCATGTTGGGTTCACCATTTCTGTTTCATAGTTCCTTGAAACGTGTGTTCTAGTATAAATAATTATGGTATCCTGGTGGTTTCAATTAGATTTATTCTTGGAACTAGTAACATCCAATAATTCTTTATCAAAAAGTGACCTTCATTCCAAAATCTGGTTTTTATTATGTTTGAACACTATGATACTTAGGAAGGTGCATTGGTCGAGAGGATGGGTGTTCAGACTCGTCACACCATTTTGGGGGGAATTGTTGTCTACTTTGGGACCCTATTTATACATTTAAGATACTTTCTTCAAACCTTATTAATTCACCAATTATAACATAAGTTTCCATTGGAATATTCAATCAAATATTAACATGATGAAAATTTCAAATCATCAGTATGTATTCAAGGTACTTAATTAATGGAGATATCAGTATGTATTCAATGTTATCCATCAATAGTATCCTCTCATATACTATTTAGAGATTATTTTAATCATTATTATGATGATACATGTTTTTTAGCCACTCATTGGGACACTCTGGATTTATTTTCATCCAGGAATATGAAGGTTTGTTTAGATATTGGGATCGTACCCATGAAATGGGCTACCTATGTATCCTTGTGGAAGGAATCAGAACCCTCGTAGTTTAGTGCTGATTAATGGGAAACATCATACCATTTCAGGTCATGTGATAAGACCATAGCCGTATAATTTAATGTTATGTTGTACAAAAATTTTAAAGAAGGTGTTTAGTCAATGTTTGGTGTGGGACTTATGCATAAGCAACCAAAGGAACATGGAAAGGATAAGGGTTTCCAAGTATTATTAGAACCTATTGGTAATATGGCCCATGGAGAATATGGTTAATTTGAAGTGTTGGGTTTGAACCCAAAAAATGATTCCAACATATCCCATGAGGATGGGAATCAAAGGCCATGTAGTTCAATGATCCATATAGTTTAGTATAGTCCGTTGAGAGAAATTAGATTGAGCTTACTTCTTGAAATGGATGCCTTAATTATTTTGTGGTTTAATTTGGGGATTATTCTTAAGTAGGATGCCCAAATTAAGGAAATTAATGTTTGATTCCAAAAGAAGATATACAATGAGCTTTACCCCTGATGAAGGCTTCCAACGTATCCTGGTAAGAATAGGAATTAATGTTCTTGTAGATCAATAGTGTTGGGAAACTGTTGGGACTCGGAAAAATATCTAAGACCTCTTGAGTCATTCGTATTGTGAGAAATAAAAGTATTTCAATTATTCAAAAAAGGCACCCACACTTTTCATCTTCTGTTGGGGTAAGATCGTGTGCCTACAACGGCTAGTGTGGATGAGGTCGACACAACCTGAGAAGTGGGAGAGATGATGAATCCTCCATCAATTCACATTACATTGAACAAGGGTCCAATGAATGGGATAAGGGGTGAATTTTAAGGGATTACACCAGTATGTCTACCCTAATATTGATTTTAGTAGGGGAGGGATACTATTCATTTTCATGAAAGGATATTAAATTGTGAGCCTTACCTTCCCTACCAAAAATTTGAGGTTCAAACTATTTGAGAATAGAGTGGTCAGGACTCATACCCTTGTCGTCAAAACTAAAAAATTTCAAGCACAATTCCTGAATGAAAAGTTCCTGTGAATGAGGTTATACAAACCCATAGAAACTCCATGAATCCTAACCCCGTAGTGAAAAAAAATGTGGGAATCCTTTGACTGTGGATATAAAAACACAAATATGGGACACACTGATGTGCCCTTCCCAAATGTTTGATATGTCAAGAGGTTTTATTAGAGGTATCAACAAAATCCCTTTTAGACATGGGATCCAAATCAGAATAATCCATGCCATAGATGGATTTTAAAAGGTCTTTATGTCTTGTAGTCTGAATAGAGTTTGTGAATCAAAGAGGGGCACCCATGTAGATAAGGGAACACACGTATGGGAACACAAGTAGGCTAGGGAGGCATTATGTTAACATAATAGATGAAAAACATCTATGATAATAGATGGGAGAGACCTGGATCATGCCATATAGAGTATTTATAGGTGATCCTAGAAGTGGGGTGCTCAAGTTCATGTGAGAGGAATTAGTGGCGCACAAGTGTTTATGATTTTAGGGAGGTTGGGTGCTTTAGGCGCACATGTGTTATGGATTTAAAACACTAAATGGACTTATTTCCTATGATCCTAATTCAATTCCTCCTCTTTAGTTGTTAAATAACTACCATGAATACTTCAGAATACTTCGGTGAAGCACTACGACGACCAGAATAGAAATTCGGCATCATGGAAATTCATATGTACTAATGAAGTCCCTAAGGGTATATTTATAGGAAAAAATAAGACCCTGATCAAAAATAAATTTGGTTGTATAATTGGCTTGCACGGTAGAGAGGGGAATGCAAGTAGGCATCCCGCCAATGCCCTCTAAGTATGTCTAGAGAGATCCAAAGTTCATGCCTTTTAAAATCTTGACATTCTTCGTGTGTTTTCTCCTCTTTTTACTATATTATACCACTTTGTCATTTTTCAGACTCTTTGACATAGTGGATTATCATCAGTAAGGAATATAGATAGAGAATCCATTTGTACATGTGGTTAAATTTTCACAAGGATATCATGGTTTGATTGCAATTTTATCACACCTCCAAAATAGAACATCATGGATTAAATAATAAATTAATAACCATTCTAAAAAATCTATCATCTAAATGTTTATTTGATATTTTACATCAAATCATTATATTATTTACTAAGAGTAAATTTGAAATTTAAGAGTCACTATGTTATAATTTTTTTACTGGGAAAATAGAATGAAAAAAATTCATTGAAATTCGAATAATAAAATCCCTATATAAATGAAAATTAATTTTTCTTTCATTTCAAAAATGTGGATGGAAGGAGAGAGTAAATTAATTTATATGGAATAATAAATTTTTTTACCCTAGAACGTAATTCCATGAAGAATAACAATTATTTTGGTATGTGAAGTGGCATACAAATGTCATGAATTGAAAAAAATCACAATGAAATATGCCACCCATAAAGGAAATCTATAATTACAAGGGGATGAATGTCACACCAATGAGTTCATATATTTTGTGTTTACTGATGACCATCAGCATCAACAACTATTTAATCCAAGACCAAAAAATAAAATATCATGTGATCACAACTACTAAAGCGGGTCATGATAACAATATGGTGAAATGTGCACTTACCATCCACTATATAATTCAAAATGAGTTATTTAATTCATTTTAAAAATAAACCTTTTTATATTAATTTTTTAATAAAGATAACATGTCACCACCTCAAATGTTAAATGTTGAGTTATAAGTGAAAACTCTTAGTGGTATAATGATCACATATCATGTTTATAGATCCACCATAACATATGTTTTTGGGAATGTACTTTCTAAAAATCATTTGATTCTACCACTAATTGAATTTTATTTTATTTTGGGAGTGTAATAAATATCTCAAAATACACCCCATATTAACAGTTGAATATGGGATGTAATGTTCGATGTTCTTATTCAACATATGATTGTCATTTAATATGAATATGAATATGAACATAAAATAGATGTGCAATTTTTTGTTATAGGTATTACTAATTCAAAAGGAATATTTACATAAAATGGAGATTGGAAAACACATAATAAATTAAATTAGTATTTTTTGGAATTTATTACCATATTTTATCAATAAATTCATATTATTACTCCTAATGTTGAATGTTAGTTCCAAATAGAACTCATACCTATTGTTACAATTAATTAATTTCCAGCATATTGATTAGACCAAATTGTGATTCATAATCTGAGGAAGAAACTCATTAGGAATTAGAATAATTGATTCATATAAAATAGTGTGTCACCTTATTGTTCACATGATATATTTTCGTTGAATAAATATTGTTCAATTCATAATTTCATTGATTATAGAGAATTCATGAAGATCACTATCATTAAAAAGTTTCATATACCACATATTGATGACTTATTTGATCAATTGTATAGAAATAAATATATTTCCATGATTGACTATGATTATATAAATAGTCAATTTAGTGTTATGCATGAGGATATATCTAGTATAACCTTCCATAAAATGTTTAGGAATTATTAATTTAGAGTTATTCCATCCACAATTATTAATGAACCCACTGTCTTCATCGAACTAATGGATAGAATCTTCAGACATCACCTTGTTCCTTTTATAATTATCTGAATATAACGTATTTATATATTTGAAAATATCATATAATATAATAAATATAAGTTGATAACTATAATTAAGAACATGAAGAATGATAATATCTTTTATTAATTTTCTAATTGTGATTTTTTTTATTCAAAAAATCTCATTATTGGTCATATAATCCCAAGAATGTGTGTATTTGTAGATTATTCTAAGAAGTACGTAATTAAATAATGGACCAGGCCAACAATAGTAGTTGATATACATTTTATTCTAGGATTAAAAATATACTACAAATGTTTCATGAGAAATTTCACTTGGATAACCTAGTAAAACAACCATGTGGACTCAGAAGGTAACCATGTCACTTTGGATATGTGAATGTGATGTATCATTAAAGGACATGAAAATATGGTTGATTAATTAACAAGTACTAAAACTACCCTATGTAGATATGTTTTTGTTATCTATATAAATTCACTAAATAAGGTTCTTTGTTTCTTCTCATTCCAAATGATATAGTGATAGCTTATACCTCATAGTAATTGAAAAAGATTGATTAAAATTACATGAATTTTATTCAGAGTTACAAGCTGTACATTTGGAATTCAAAATATGGAATAATTTTCATTATTTTACAATAGGGATATTTATCTATTTATCATAATATAATTATATATTTATTCACATCGAATTATTTAAACAATATCCAATGGTTTGTGTAATATTTGATTTTATATTATGACTTATCAATATTGTACCTCCATATGATGTTCAAATAGTGGGATAATACTCTGGCTCACATAGACCATAATATCTTTTCTATGACGAATAATGAAATGGATCCAATATTTATGTATGTTTAGAATAAGGATCTTGAAATTATTAGAAACAAAGACATATATTATCATTCATAGATGAATGTTCAACCATCGATTCATGTGAAAATTAAAGAGGTACATATGGAAGATGCGAAACTATAAAGAGGTGAAATTTTTTCCTATGATAAACCTAGATTTTTATTTAGATTATTGTTTATGAAAAATTAATGTGTCCCATGAAAACCAAAATTAATGATGATGATGTATGAAGATCACTATACATAATTTTCTATTCATAGTGGAAAAATGATTATGGATTGAGATATAAAAGATCATTTATGATGGGATAACATGAAAATATATATTTTAGACTATGTACCATGATTCAAAGTATATTATATTGTATTTATTTTGGTAAAAATTATCTACGTGGAAGTTATAAATATTTTACATATTATAATTTCAATGGGAAAACATTACTTAAAATGAACATCATAATCAGAATCCCAAAAATATAAAAAGGAACAAAAATTATTTTTTTATTATAGATGGTCACTATATGAAATAAAAACATTTCGTTTCTATAAGATAATATTTATATCATCATTAGTTTGCAATTATATATATTAAGTATGTTTTTAGTATTTATACATTATATTTCTCAATTATACCTAATCATTATCTAAGGTTTAACATGTTTTTCTAGAGAGGTCTATAACAAGATCTAGAAAATAGAGTTCAGGTAGATTACTTTATATTATCCTCAAAAATACAGTTCACTATATTTGACTATTCAAACATTGAAGTATATATTATGATCATGTTACATGGATTTCAATTGATTTGGATTTCAACAACTTCCATTGGAGGGAATTTTCATACAATAGTAGTAGTAACTTAGTAATTAAGATGGATCATTATAAATAAATCAATTAATGAATGTGATGAAAACCAATGTGATTGGTTCTAGATGGTGAATATACTATTTCGAACTCAATTATATAGAGAAATATAAGTGAAGGTAATATTAATTAAGCATCACATAATGAAATCTATGATTTGATATAAATGTTATGATGATAGTCAATTGTGAGACCGAGAGTATAAAATTGGTGATATGGTATTCCTATGAATTACTCTATATAATAACGTTATTCTTTTTTGTAAGGAAGATAAGTGTTATACCTACATATATTGATCCCTTCTAAATTTTTGATCAAATGTGGATTGTTTTTATCATACATAAATTTTATTATTATATATATATATAAAGTTCATGATATATTCTATGTATCTCTCTAAATAATGTATATACTCGATACAACATATTTACTGAACTCATATGTCATAACATATGACAATTATATGTCTTATGAGTAATCAATAAGGATATTATGGATAGAAATTTATATTTTTTAATATATGAACACTTTAGTGGTTAATTTGTTCTATAAAACCAACAAATTTTAAAAATGTACATGGGAAATTGAATATGTAATGAGGTAGAAGTATCCTCAGTTTTTTATTTTAGGGTGAAAGAATATTAAAAGAACAAGTTATTATAATGTGGTACAATATAAAAGCATTATATTTTAAAATTATTTCCAACACTTTCATCAGGTCCCACCTGAAAGTAATGTGATGCACACATTGGATTTCTACTGCCTCAAATTCCCACATTCCAATTCCTGAAAAATTTCACCACAATCATCAGAGATTCCTCCTCCTTGATTGAAATAGGATGATGAGATGTCATTTATTCCTTCCATGTATTCATCCATGTAGGTCATTTCTTGTTTTTGTATCCCACTTATATGAATTTGATGTTCCTAGAACTTATTCCCAATTCCATCTATATTTGGTAATAAGATAATTATACTATATCATTCTCGATAGATCATCAAACATTTTTCAATAGTGTAGTACCAATGGGAGTCTCAGGGGAATGACTATTCATTTAAAAAATTGGCCACCTATAAATATTCTTATTAAGAGGTAATTCCATATGAGGAATCATAGGCAGACAACTAAATTCATCCATTATCGATCACAAAAAAATAAATTCTAGGGGAATATGTATTATATAAATTTTTAACTCATAAATCATATATTTATTTCATAAGGTATATATTCTAGGTAAGGTCCCATGTTCTACAAACCATGGAGTGGGATTATAATGACTAGTTGAGATGGAATGGGGCATGAGATTAATGACTTATTGTGGCGAGTCTGGGTGACTAGAATATTCCATAGCGATCTATCTTGGAGGTACATATCAATAATGGATGATTTCAGTCTTGGATACATTACTAATAGATAGAATTCCATACAGAGGTGGATCTAGTAGGGGAATCTCTATGATGGAATATTCCATGACTAGAATGTTTGCCATTGGATTAGTATTCCCCCATAGAGGTAGATCTAGGAGATGGGTTCTTAGGATGGATGATATGACACATTTATATTTTACCAATAGATTAGAACCCCCTGGAGGTGGAACCGGTGGTGCATTCCTATGATGGAATATCTTTCTTCTAGATAGTTTACAATTGGGTTAGAATTACCTATAGTGGAAGATCTAATAGGTGTATCCCTTGGAGGGATGATTCCATAAATATATAGTTTAACATTGTCAGGATTGAACATTAGGGAGGAATCCCACATACCCAATTTTAATATACTGATAAAAACCCAAGTAGTTTGATGCTATTGTCTAAGGTCGTACGATTAGACTGATCCACATAGTTTAATGTAATGTGGTAAGGATGCTATATTCCCAAAAGGATATTCAATGATGGATGGTTTAGGGATAATGTGTTGAAGCATCCAATCACAATATGATCTATCTTGAGGAAATAGATTGGACCTCATGCATTGGGACTATAATCTGTGGGTGGCTTATACACCATGGTGTGAATGGGTGGAATCCCAAAATGGTTGTACATAGAGAGTCTTATGATCACCTCATAGGGCGACCCCATAGTTTTACATCATGTTATACGTAAATTATGAAATAGTTTTACATCATATGACATGGACTTGAAGCTAGCCAGTTTTACATCATGTATATTTGACAAGAGGGACTCACACATTAAGCCTTGGGAATAATTGAACACCACACATGAGCCTCTAGGCATAACATGGCCTTAACACTACCATTGATGAGGGGTCAATCATGAGGTTGAAATTTGAGTCAACTTTATTAGAAGAAATGAGGGTTAGAGTACCCACTCTCAAAAATAACATGTAGATTATAGACTCAGTCCATAGTAGGAGTGATGTTGATCGACACCATACACAGTGGAACTGGTAACATGGGGACTCGATGTGTAGCCTAACAAATCCTAGATTGGTTAGGGGATCCTAGACCCTCATCATTCATGAATGGGTGTCAACAGAATGTAGTAACCATGGATATCCTAGGAGTTGTTCTTCAAACATAATACATGTTTTTAAATGAGGGAATCAAAAATCATGTGGCCACAGTGCAGTTCAACGGATTCATGAAGGATTGGTCTTCATTAAACATGGGGACCCTTCCACGGAGATAAATTCTAGTTTATATGGGGTGGGATTCATGATGGATGAATTCTTTACTAATCATCATGTACATCGAAGGGAATTCCACATCAGTGGTGGTGCAGTGGTGATGGAGAGTGGCAAATCCACGCCGTTATTTGGGATGATCAAACTTCGAATCTTATGAGTCTTCTTTCGGGTCTAGCTGCTCCCCCTGGATCCACCCATATTGCAGGGTCGCTCGGTCTCATATGGGTAGGAAAAATGAGGTGCGAACCAATCGCTGATAGATCGTTTGATGGGCCGTCCCTACTGGTCCGTCACCCTCTAGGATGCTCTTCAATCTCGGTTGGCAACGACTCCTTCCCTGGTGGGGGCGCTACTTGAGGGGAGTAACCTCTTCGTGGGGGAGGGGGGTTTCCATGTGTGGAGGGTTTTAAAAGGCCACACCATGGAATTCACTTTTAAGGAAAATAATCATGTACATTAATGGTAATTCATCTTTGGTGAAGGGCATGTGCCTTCTTAAAAGGCATGTCCACTTTGGGTGGGGGATCTGAAGTAAAAAATGTGAATTGGATCCATGATGTAGGGATACCTTGGGTGATTCATTTAATATCAAAACATAAATGGATTGTTGGTCCATGAATTGGGAGTGATTTTTATATTTTATAAGTCTTTAATACCATTAAAAATTATACTAAATTATTTATTTTGTGGTATTTAGGTTTTATGATGATTAGAGGCCATTGTGTAGCTTATTTTATTTGCTAATGGATGAAATCCATGATTCTAGATATCATTATCTGAAAAACACCATATTTCCTTTTCATGGTTGTATAGTTTTTCGTGACTCCATATTCTTATAGTTCAATTATTTCGTTCATAGAATCTCATGATCATGAAGGATATTCTATACATGGTAGCTTCATGAGCTTTATACATTCATGATAGAGGAAGAAATTAAGAAACAATCCATTAGTTTTATTTTCCTTCAATTTTGGAAATTTTATTCCGTAAACCAGCCATTTCATCTCTGATTATACCCATAATTTGAATATTAAATGGTAAATAATTTACCCCTTCTATCAAAATAAAATATAAAGTAAAAAATTAGGTTCATACTTAGAGGGATAATCTCTGTAAATTGAAAAGAAAATCCCTTTCACGAAGCACATTTATAAAGCATGTTCACAATTACATCTTCATAAAGCCCCTCATGAATTGGTAGGCGGAGATACACCAATAAATATTTGAGGATCCCCTTGGAGGGAGCACCATAATTCAATGAATAAATAATCATGTGCACTCATTTCATGTAGCTCAAAACATTGTGGTTGCTTTCCGATGTTGATCATCATTTCTCATGAAGCTCACAATCATTATGACCAACACTCTTAGAAAATTTCTCTATGAACATTGTTCATTGATCTACTCCTTCATAACATTACCAAGAAGAAATAGATGTTCTCAAATAACCATGGTATGTATCCTTCATAGAATAGACATAGAAAAAATCTTATGTTTTGAACCAAATAGCCACTCAAGGAGATGATGCTTCATCCCCACATTAGGATAAAATTTCTTGGAATAAAATGATCGGGTATAGATTTCATAGAGAATAAGACCAAGAATATCGTATTACACTACTAAAATAATTTCATAAGGATTATCTAATTTTTATGTGGCTTCAATTTTATGGTTCTGGGCTGAGATATTATTTCTTTATCCCTATCACAAGAAGATATGACATCACCTACTAGTTTAGGTTATCTCCTATAATATTCTAGTTTCACATGGATACTAGAGGAAATATTAGGATGTATTGTAAGAGACTCATACTAAAAAATATATGGAACTACATTAACAATATAATGTAGATATGTTGTGGGACATGACACCGCCTAATAGTATGAGACAATTCTATAACATGGTGTGCGACATTCTCTCAAGGTATTGATTGAAAACTATGACATGTTTGAAGAAAAAAATATAACTGATGAGTTGGGGTGGGTGTACTATAAATGCACATCATTTATATAATTCTAGGATGATATTAAATGATTGGGGTTATATGAGGAAACACAATCCATGGGGTGTCTTTTTAACTATACTGTGATTTTGTACCAAAGATGTAAAGAATTTGGTTTCTAGACCAACACATTCCATATATAACATGGGTAGGTTGGCATCAACCTATGGGATAATTAACATAATTATTGATTCCCAATTAAAACGTATATGGTTTATAAGTTCCTTCATGTAGATAATATATGGGAGGACAAAGAGAAGTAGTCGACCTTGTCAAAGGAACTACTGTATCTTGTGAAAGGAACTAGTTAATGGATTCTAGGTACGAATGACATAGCATTTAATAAATGGTTTAGCTATATCATTCATCATATATTTTACATGCTACTTGATAGGACACATATATTCCTAATGGAGTTTATGAGGGGATGTATCATTCACATTGCAATAGCCTAGAATTGATCCAGATGAAGCTATGAGGTTATAGCATAATGGAAAAACCTCATTTGGTCAAGTTAGTAGTGTTCACATTTATATGAGTCTGTGACTAGATGTTCCATGTGAGGGATGAACATATGGGGGTGTGTCTAATAACCTTCATTATAATGTTGATACTAGCGATGGCTAAGTGTCTCAATTTGCATGTCCTAGTATTAGGAAATATGTATAAGGTTCTCCACCACATCAGCTAGGGGGAGAAATTGTTTCACATATGTTAGGTTGTCAACGTTTCTTATAGATAGGTACATACTCACATGGAAGTATATGAATCCCAAATCATATCTCCCCTCCAACTAAAATCTTTTCACCATAGATTGTGAACATTTTCTCGAGTCGCCTGCTTCGGATAGGCCTAGTCGAAGTGCTGTAAATGGCCAGACTTGTATAGTGCTTAATGATTCACCTTGTCCCCACCTAACGGGGATTGTGAATGATGATGGAACAAGAACCATCATACAATGATATTACATGTGGTCCTTCATAGTCCGGGTAGTACTAGAATGATTTGATTAAAACTTGATCTTTGAACCATATAACCTCTATATGTTCTCAATTAAGTTCAAAATCATGTAGTGGTTGACCCCAATGATTAAAATTATGTTTATCATAAAATTTAGACATTGGTTTTATGAAAAATATGGTTCATGTTCATGCATGAGGGAAAAAAATTTGGAATGATCTATCTCCTTATACAACTAAATATGGTCTCATCTATGTATATGAATGAATATAGGAGACCACATATTCCTTCATGATATTGAGGACTTGAACAATCTAAGATTATGAAGGGGATTTTATACAACAAAAAGGATGATAGTGAGTAGTGGTCCATGTACTCTCTGGGAGAAGGGTTGGCCCAGTAAGAAGAGCTACAGTTGTTGGGATGAAATTTAATGGCCCATAATTGTTAAATAATGAGTATATAGGATCATTATAACGTATAGCTCCCCTAAGAAAGCAGTAAAATGAATAAGTTTAATTCTATAGTTATATATTGAGTGTGAACATAAAAATCCCAATGAATATATTATTTAATCCATTTGTTCCCAAGGATGTTATATTTCCTAATGCATTTCTATTTTGGGACACTAGAAATTGCTCCCCACCCGTCAAGGAGTATGTTTGAATCCCATGACCAATTTCATATAACTCAACATGTTGGGTCCAGAATGGTAGGATTTAGTGTTCTTCATTATAAGGCAATGAAATATATATTATAACTATAGTAAGTTATCTAATATTTTGGTTCCCCACACCCATTGGCTAACTACCTAAAGGTGAAGCGAGTAATTCCACCCCCTTAGGGTTTTTTTATGGTTACCAAGGATTCTAGTGTGGCTGAGGGTGATGAATTAGTAATGTATAGTGGAAGTGACACCTACCAAGTCTCACCTAGAGATATACACCCTACAAATTATCAGGTAAATACTCTAATCATTGTGTAATTATTTAATAACACTCATCCCATGATCTAGTGGAATAATTTATACTCTACCTTATTTAGGAATTGGGCAGCACGATAGTGGGATAGGTTCATGATAGGACATAGGGGGATGTGTGTGGGGTCCCTTATTGAAATCATTGGGATGTATATCAATCTATTAGACTATATAGAACCTAAAACTAAGGTTGAAGCCACTGGGGAAATTCCCTTTCTAGGGGAATTAGTCGTGATCCTCTAGGAACTCGTCATTGGTATGTACTATTCACATATATCTCGTATCTCTTCAAACATTTGACTCTTCTTCATTCAATTTATATGTTTATGTTTGTCATAATTAAATTACATTTCAACTACACTCAGGTCTCAACAGCTAATATATATGTCTGAGTCGCATGTTCCTAGGGATAAGGATTCAATAGTGGGTTTTATTCTTGAAGTGGATGTGGCCGAGGAGATACTGAAAGTTGATAAAAATATATAGGTTCACTGTAGGGGACTGTTATGGTTGTGAAATCCATGGAGTGGGTAAAGAGGGGGCCTATGATAGGGTTGGTGGATGGAACAATGGAGGTGTTTATGATCATAGAGGCACCACATTAGGTGACAAATAGTGTTAAAGCCAAACTAGATGAGGATATAGTTATACCAATATAAAGAGATAATGGAGTTTCTACGTTGGATATGCCTACTCTCAATTTATCAATAGTGGTGGATCGAGGAGATAAGGCTATGATTTTACCTCCAATGTGGGACATGGTGGATAAGAATGTCACATACCCCTCTGAGGTGCCACAATGGAAGGTTGAGCTTTTTTTGCCAATGGGGTTGATAAGGTATTGTTTCTAGGTTTCAACCCACATGTATATGAGGATATTCCTTCAGATGATCTAGACACTAACATGCTAGTGGTTTTACCTCCTTATGAGCCTACACTGCTTGTATATTTCTAGAATTCCATAATAGATTCAATTGAGGGGAATCATATTGTTGTAATCTCTTATAAATTGGATGGTCAGCATGGGGACTGATGGATATGCCTACTCGCAAGTCATGGATGTATGTTTGAACTACATCACCCATAACTGGATAAGAAAAACCTTCCATTCTTGTTGTAATCTCTTATAAATTGGATGGTCAGCATGGGGACCGGTGGGGTGAACACCATAAACATAAGTACACTAGATCAAGACATCCTTTACAAGGGAGAATATGAAAAATGTAATGTTATCAACATTACCTAGAATAAAAATAAGTCTAAGGGTACCAATTTCCTTAAGTTATCTAAGGAATATATTTACCATTTATTAGTACATACATAAGATCACATGTAGGTCACTACTACTATGTTAATGGTAAATAATTGTGTGAAGAACAAATTGGAATAGACAAAGGACAAGGTGGTGAAGGTTAAATTCATTGTGGATGAGTTCTAGGATGACAAAGATCAGATGAGGATAAGGGATGATGAATCCCCCCAATGGTGATATTGAATATGAAGACCTGGAAGAGTGGAAGCATACTCTAAAGGCCAATTAGATGAGGATATCCAAGCTTGAACTCGTGAAAACTAGTGTATATCATTGGATGAATTTGAAAATTAGAACATACACTATGAAAATGACCCACTAAATCCATGTATTATTTTTTTAAATATCATCATGATTGAACATATTTCATTCTCTTTATCATCTCACTTATATCATATTCATGAGATATCCAACATACAATTTATAAAATCATGTTAGGCATGATAGGTGTGAAAAAAACAGTATGACCATGTGTCTTCTTATTCATATGAGAGTATCATAAAATCATAGAACACTTAGGGTTTACTATTAATGAATGAACCCTGGGTGTGTTGGGGAATAACGGGTCAATGGTAGGAGAATGAGGCACTTTGGAAAGACGAATTTCATTTCCAATGTATTCTACTATCTGAATGGGATAAATCTAGGGAATTTAATTCTACACAAATAATGGGGAATCGTCAATGTGAAACACAATTCTACAAATGAATAACACAAGGAGATATGCATGATAATTGTGGTTAACTGATCACTATGTTTGAAGCATAACATAAATACTGCATTGCACAAAATGGGATAATCAAATGAGGCTTGATCGTTGACCATGTTCAATACATAGAACATGTCACATAATTTCATCCAATGTACACTAGGGTACAAGCCTAGTAAAGGAGGTGGGCCTTCCTGGAAAGACACCATTGTTGTTAGAGGGCCCGTTAGGACATGAAATATGATGAGAACAAAATAAAAGGCACATGAAGTGTAGTGATGATGTGATGAAATATTATAATATATCCCAACACTCCTAAAACATCACAACCACATCATGAAGCTCATTGGGTGGTAATATTAGTCTGATCAATGGTTATACATGTCTTCTAGGTGGAGTGTCTTCTTAGATGATGAATGATGATCGAAGAACATGAATGATTTATTAGGTGACCAGAACAAAATGAATGGGATTATCTAATGAGGGCGTATGATTCCTTGAAATTTTCAATCATTCAAGGGGGTTGATAGAAATTTTTTTAACATCATTGGATGATTAGGATATATCAAACACAAATCATTGTGTTTTTTATTTCAAATAATCCACCTTGAGGAAAAAGGGGAAACCAAACATGAAAAAAAACACTAGGGAGACACCTATTCAAAATTTAAAATGTCCATTGGGTGAATATTTTAAATGAGTATCATTACAATAGGTTCAATCACATCAACCAAAGATCCTAAAAATTGTGCACCGACTATATTGAAGAAGCTCGTTGAAATCACTGATGTTGAAATAATAACCTATTGTCATCGCTCCCAAGCCGTTGAACACTTCGAAAATCATTTCCATAACCCTCACTGGATGTGTCACCACATCTCCACTATGAAAACCACCTTATTTGTCATCATCCATCTTCGAAGGAGCCATAAACTGGGTCACAGAACATGAATATTCACCAATCACAATTGTTGTCTTCATATTCCCATCGTAGAATCCAACATCACTTCCATAATATCGTTATAACAGAACAACACAACCATTTTATCCATTATTAGTGGGCCAATCACCCTCTCCATGACCCCACACCACTATATCAACACCTCCCAAAACCTCTATGAAGACCCGCACAGTAGACCGATAGGAAAAGGAGCTCAGGACCAGGGCATCATTGTAGGGAAGAGTAAATGGGGAAATTTTTATTGGACCAAGACAAAAACCACAAAATTCCATCGAAACTAAGATCCACTAAAAGAGAAACACAAACGATCCAAAAAAAACACAAAAACATATGTTGAACGTCGACAAATATGAGTAGGAAATCATGAGAAATTTGTCAGACAAGCACCCGACTTCATTGGAAAAAACAGAAGCCGATAGAGGAGCACCTAGAATGTCATCAACCACTGATCCTTGTAAGCCAAAACCGCATGAAAAATGATTCTATAGATATGACATTCAGAGAAATAGGGGAATGAGGGGTCATGGTTGTGTATTGGGTGGCCAAGGGTTTTTACTACGTAACCTTCATCGGTACCACCTCCCTCCATCATCTGAGAAGACATCGTCAAAAGGAGAAACGTGGAACACCACCATGAAAAAATGACTGTTGATAGGAATGGGGGATAGGGGATACAAAAACTAGAGGAACTGAAGTATGATTAGGGGAGGCACCATAGAAGTCCCATATAATCATCCCCCACCCAATCACTTGCATGGAAAACCCTAATGCCAAGTTTGCGAAGAAACAACACCACTCTGAGGCTCCATGAAAGATATAGTTTAACATTATGTGAAATGGCATGGTTTGTATAGGATAATGTTGAGCTTAAGATGCGCTTAAATAGTGTCTATCTCGAAGTCATATTATGTACATAGATTAAGGTCATGATGTTTGGACAACAAGAACTTATTTTAAGGTAATTGACCTCAGTCCTTACAAACACTAACATTTTCCTTGTGACATGAAATTGTAGTTTCCCAATGTGATTGGAGGACCAATGGTGGCCTTGAGCCTTGAATAATAGAAGATGTAGGCCACAAATAGTTGAAGGTCATGATTCCTAGACCTATGATGTGTGTATATAGGTAATATGCCTGATATCAAGTAAATGATTCCCAATATGAATGGAGGGTCCAATGAGGCCACTTGAAACTGCATAAAATATTCATACCGGAACAATCAAATAGTTCAATGTCATGATATTTGTATGATGTATTTTGGTTTAAGGATGTAAGTCTTGGACCTTGAGTGGTTACACTTTATGGACATGTGTAGAATCATAGAGTGTAAAACTGATGTGAATAAGGAAAAATAAAGACCAACAATATGAAATACATCCCTAGGGAGTTGGAAAATAGTTTAATTTCATAATTATTTGATCTATGAGTGGTGTATCAAATTCACATGTGTTGTGTGTAGAGTGGAAAAATCCTATGTTAATTGAGTGAAAAAGTCATCCAATTCCAGAAAACACATTCTTGATGAGATATGTACATAGTTTACAATCATGATTCATGGAATTGGGATCATTGATTATGTTCATAATGTTGGGACCAATAAGTACATGTTATTATATCATAGATACTAGACCATGTGAAATTAGGTTGTTTTTATAATTCTTGGACTTTGTGGTGGTGTGTCTCAATGTAATAGGTTTGATATTAAAGGAATGTTACCTCAGTTTAATTGACAGGACTTGGATGCCACTGGATGTTAGCTGAAGCATGTTCCATAATAATTAAACATATTTTATTCCCCTGATTTTTAGACCAAGGAGTATGCTCTAATATTTATGGATAATTGGGCGAGCTAAAAACCCCGATGCGAATTTAAAGCCATAGAAATCCAATGCCACATAAAAAATCAATGTTATGGCTTGTACATAGTTTAAAGTCATGATTCATGGACTTTGTATCATAGTTTATGTATATAATCCCTAGACCAATGGGAACCTGTGAATCTAAACATTTCTTAGAGGAAACTGCCTCTCGACTCCTATGCCCATGCAAGCCATGCCAATTGTGACAAATTTGAAGTGATATGGTGTTCTGATTGCTTAAAGGGGAGAAAACATTGAGTGGAAGAAGTGTATAAAATATCCCATAAGGGAGATATGAAATTCGTTGAACTATATAGAAAAATTGGTAATAACTAAGTGATTGAGAATAACTACTGCCCATTTTCATAACACAAGTTTGGTACCTGTATTAGATATATACGATTCAAACAATTATGATATTGAATGTTGACAAAATTTGAAAAATGAGATCTGTTATTTTTTGGAGAATATCAGTCAAGGAATGTGAATTTGATGGTGGGTGATCTGGTGTGGATTATATCCATATTTGTTAGGGAGACTGTTTAGGTTGGGAGGAGAATAGATATGTAAATGTATGAGATCATGATGAATCAAATCCCAAGTTTAAATTTTTTTAGAAATACATTTATGGTGAGGATGGGTTCAAGATAGAATATCATGGTGATAATATATCCCCAATTAGGATGGAAATAAAGAATAATTTTTTTATAAGACACGATTTGGTAGGAGACTAAAACCTGTAAGATAAAATTATCTTCGAAAACTATACCTGATCATATCATATTATGTGGAATCCTAGTTTTATAAGGGGTAAAGTTTGATTCATCACATACTTTTTATATGACGAATCTAGATTTGTGAAGGGGTAAATCACCATCCATTACATATCATATGATAAAGAGTGCATTTTTCATATGGATCCGTGCTTTTTTTAGTGCCAAGCATTGCAGATTATATGCTTGTATGGTTAATGTCATATTAATAAGAGATGGGATTCTACCAGTTTACAGTAATGGATCAAGGAAAAATGGGATAGTTTCTGGATTAAGGTTATATAGACTTGAATAGGGAGTATGTGTGTAACTAAATAGATGTAATGACATGGAAATGTTACAAACTGGCATCAATTGAGTGAGAAACTCACCCTTATCAGTGGAAATCCTTGAAAAATTGTACCCTGAGTCAATATCATGAAATTCACATTCAGGAAATATTGTGTAATGATTAAATTAAGGTGATGTATACACGATAAAATATCAATGATTCACTATATATCCAATGTGAATGGGATACATTCCACATGTAGTTTTAGAAGATGGTGTGGTAAAAAATTGATGCTAGAAGGGGGATACACTCAAGAATGAGGATGTTTAATTATCTCATATGAGTATATGAGGTATCCTAAACTTTATTCGGGGTAAGTATATAGTTTAATGTCTTTTTTTAGGATGTTGGGATTTGTTCTTCCTACATTACTCATATAGAGAATCGTTATTTTGTAAAGGGTCAATCAATCTATCATTAATAAATATCATGAATTTTTATGGGGTAAATATAATTTCTAAGGACATGTTATGAAGAGGGGAAATGTGATTATAAATTATATTTTCCAATATAATTTTTTTCTTACTTTGGGATATGAGGGAATATCATCCCCCTAATGTCTCAATGTAAATAAATGGGTATTTTCTAGAAGGGATGACCATGAGGGAATTTAGTGGGGGGATCGTATGTACCAGATGGTTTTTTGGTTAATCTGTAGTCGGGCCCATAGACAGTAATACTGTGAATCACAACATATCCAATAACCATATGAAACAAGTGAGATATATTTCTGAGAATAATTTTAATAATTGTTCCTCTATAACACTATAGATGAATAAAACCATGCGAAATCTTGGTAAACACACATAGTTTTAGATCATTGTGCTTGGAAAAATGGAAAATATTTATTGGTCATAATTCATGTACCATATAGAGGTAGCTTAGAGGATGTTCATGCAGGAAAAGATTAAATAATAGACATAAAATGTAGTACATGGGTGCCATGCCCCACATGAAGTAATTTTAAAGTTAGTCAAACATAATTTATGTTCATATGGTTTAGACCATGAAAATTAGATAAATATTGTGTTTCCTGGTCTAGGGGTAATCAGTTTAATTTCATGTTTCATGGAATATGGAATAAATGTTTGTCTCAAGAGTACTATCATGACATGAAGGAGGTAAAAGTAGATAAGAACATAGCCAAAAGATGCTCACGTACCATATATTAATTTGGAAGAAGAAGAGTCGTGGATTATGTTCATAATTCATAGTCCTATGGAAAAGGTGGGAAACAGATTTATGTCATGATGCCTGATCCAAAAAAAGGCCACGGAAATAAAGGGATGATAAATTTGTGGAAAGGAATCGATACTGAATATACCCGTATCTCAACATTACCTATAAATATGGGAATAAAACCACACTATGATAGATAATAGATTATTTAATACGGCCAACAAAAGTGAGGTAAATACTCTATAGTGGTGGAATTGAAGAAGCACATTGATTTTGTGAGGCATCCGTTGGTTGGAGAATGTGTAATGGTTTGCTGACCATCCCATACATTTTTTGTGAGGCTTCCTAGTTTTTCAAACTTTAAAAAATTAACTCTTATATTAGAGGCATCCTAGAATCATATAGGGTAAGATCCTAATTTATCATCATGTGTTAATTATGTCATTAATTTTAGATTAATTCATAAAAATTAGAAAATAGGGAATATATGTTGTTTAAGGATATAATTGTTCGATGTATTTCAAGAATAATAAGATCATGTTTCATAAACCATCAGGCGGGGATTATTTTAATGTCTTATTAGGCTGTGGGATCATATTTTAGGGTCATAGAGTATTGTCCATAGGTGATAATCTTAAAAGGATATGTGTAGTTTGAAGATGTGACAAATCTGACATGGATTATTGGACAAGGAACCACATTCCTCCAAAAAATACTGTCAAGATAACTTCTATATATTTTAATGTCATGATTCTAGTATTGGGACTATAGGATTATGGTTATATAGTTCTGTCCATTATTGATCCTCATGAAAATTATTGATTGAGAAACATTGTTTTAGTGGGAGGTGTGATACGACCTTCATCCATGGTGAGCAATGTTTATTTTCTATTTGTACATCCCTTATGAATTTTTTGAGGTCATTCACACATGGTATCCAAATGTAGTTCCTTATTTCTAGATATCATCGGCACCCTGATATTTAGTAGCATGTCATCCTAGAGAATGGAGAAGAGTTGATACTTCTAGTTTAATGCTCTTGCTATCCTATTTTGGAACCTCTATAGAATATGAATGTCCAAGAGACTATTTTATTCAATAGATTCCATTATATAAATATACACTTCATTATGGATTATTTTGGTCAGAGATATCTATTTGGAGCAGTGATAGATGATCCTCGATTGGGAGGACTACCACTTTTCTATATACAGAGGAATATGGGTTTAATTGTGTGGAATTATGAGTCATCGTCTGATAGGCCCGTAGGTTAATGTAATGATTTATTTTCTAGGTCTTCTTATATTGGACCACCATCATCTATAGAATGTTATATATTGTTTAATTGAACACCTCAATCCTTCATTATTCATGTAAATTTTAGAAATAATTATGGTTTAACTAGATGTTTTACTTGGCACACAATTTCATAATCTCAATAGATTAGATATTCATTCTATTTTCTATGAGAATAGTGGGAGAAAATCCAAATCGATTGATTATGTGGGAGCTCGTAAAATAAATTAAAGATATGAAATTGACTTCCTTGAGGGTAATCACTTCATCCCACTTAGAAAAAATATCTATCTCCATAAGAATGAATTATAACTAGTTATATTTCACAAAAGGGTATGTCCCCACAAAATCATGTCATCATAATGTAATGGTCCAATCATACCTGGTAGTGTAGAGAATAGTTTATGGTCTATGCACATTTTATTCTGGAATATTACATGCATGTATCCTTTTCTAAAATACCAACGCATTTAGGGACCAGGGTGGGCCAAAAGTAGCTCAACCTCTATATCTTGTGGGAGAGTTACACTCCTAAATGGTAGGCCCCATAATAACCATCATAGACTTCATAAATTATTATGGAATGTCACCTAATTGGAATAAATAGAGAATTATTACATAAAACCCACTTTTTTGTTACAGTTTAGGCTCACTATTTAGTATCAAATGCACTGTACAACGAAGGGTTATCTAACGCACAACCCGATCTATCTGGAGCATTTCACAGAGAAGATACTCAATGAGAGAAGTTGTATAATAATATTTTTCCTCTACTAAACAGTGACCTATGGTTCCAAGTATGGAATCATGGATATTTTGCTAGATCACCAATCACCTATCATAATCATCTGAAAATATGGGAGCAATGACCCTCTATCACGACATATGAATGATCTAATCATTCTGGTCAGGTTTTTTATGAGACATGACTATTCATTTCAAGGTATTGGATTGAAAATTATATGAACGATTGACATGATTCATGTATATATCATAAGGAAACTTGTTCATCAGTAGGAGGGTGCACTCCATCAATGTAATGAGAAATTTCTTTATGATGATATAGTAACCATTAATATGTACTATGACTATCATATAGTCTAGGTTAACATGGAAGAGGGGTAAATCAATATCGGGGTCTATCTCTAGTCTAGTAATGCAATATTGATTCTCTACATAATTTTAGTTCATCCTTCTAACAATATGAATGATTATGGTTGGATGACATATGAGGGATTTATGAAGATTGTCCATATTCCCACTATTGTACATGGGATTATTGGTCCTTCTAACTGTCGTGATTTAAGAGGAACTATAGAAACACAACTGCCAACATGGAATTTCATGATCTACTGTGAGGATATCCTCATTTGGGGAATCAAAATATTGGGTAAATTCATCAGGGGTGATATATACGTCTAGAAAATTAGATAATTCCTGACCCTTGATGGATTTATCTGTAAAAAAACATGATTCTGAGAAACTGAATGATTAATTCCCATCAAGATAATCATTGTTTTTGTATTGGGATTAAAATGATGTAAATTAATGGGTCCACAGAAGACACTAGTTGTATCTTGTGAGGCTACAAATAATACATCCTCTTCTACACATTAATAAATTGTTTGATTTAGATCTTCTCGATATATGAGTCTCTAGTATCTATGTCGAGGATCGTGTGACTGAGATAGTATAATTATATTTCTATACATTAATAAGTTATTATGGATGCTAAGGGAACAATGGGAATATTCCAGGTTTGTCATGTAGTGGACTAGAGGTATCCCTGAGATGGGTGGAATCAAAACTAAGGGATGTAGAAGATACATCATTCATTATTTAAATGTGGTTTGGAACTCTTCATCCCAAGGAAAAATGGATCCTTTCTTCAGGAGTCTTAATAAATCCACAAATTTTGCTTCTAGTTGCACAGCGAATTAGAATATATAGGCTTTGTGGAATAGAAAACATCATAGTACCCAATGTTTTATAAGGGGTGGAATTTGGATGATTTCTTGGATATTGTGAAGGACAATATTAATTTCCCATTATATTATGACGATGATGAATAGTATCCTAGTGGTTTCCCCCAAATGAAAAATTCAAGGGGTTAGTCGTCATCAAATTTGTGTGGAGGAATCTAAAATCATTAACAAGTTCTCTGATATGGTCCTAATACATTTAGGATTTTGACACTATGTCATTAATGTTCCATTACACTAATTTTACAATAATCAGGTTTAAAGATGTGATGGATGGCCAGCTAATAGGTGGATCCTTCATTATTTAGGATGAAGGGAATCAACTGATTGTATAAGGTCCCTTGAAGAACACTACATAGAGTGGAATCCAAAGCTTAACGGGATGTTCATTTTTTTATATGAGGTGTATCCCTCCGAAAATGAGAAGTCATATAACTAGTATGTATAAAAAGTCAACCAATACATCATTGGAAGTGTAAAATCATCCTACATAAAATGGTGGTTGAGTTACCAAAAGTCGATATAGAATCTTATCTTTTAGTGCTTCTTGTTGACTGGGATGATGTTGGCTATCCATTTTGGGTACTATACATCCACGACTATTCTAGATTTGATAAGATTATAAACCTAATACTTGACCATTTCATCTTGAGAGGGGTAAATGTTTCTGGGAGGCTTATTAATCTCATGATTACTCTATATGAGAACATGATTGTGTTAAAATTATTTATTTTCTAGTCATAAAATCTCTTCATATCATCATGTGATGATATTTTGGTGTTGTTTTATGAAATCCACATATTAATAATGTTTCTTTGGATACATGGATACACAGATCAATGTTAGACTCAAATCTTATTTAGTGACTAGGTATACCTGAATTAGCTCTTCAATTGTGGTGTATAAAACCTCAAAAATATAGGTGGGACATAATCTAGAGCCTATTCATCATTTGGGGAAATCAAATTAGTGGGAGGAGATAGCTCTTCTATGCTATGTGACTCAGGGGAAACACTAGGGAATGATTGTGTGGGAAAAGATTTCACAATGAGGGGTTCCCACTATTACGAAAATATAGTGAATGTAGCTCTTGTGCCAATTACAATCAATATCTAACAACATTGACCATTTTAATATCAAATAGATATTGGAAATTATACTTCCAATGATTCATCCGTACTCTCTAGAACGTCCATAAATTTTTCTAAATGATGTATATGGGATAACCCTTGGTACTTCACATGAGTAGGGTATTCTAGTATCACCTCATCTGATCCAATGTTGAATTAATAGGTAATATGTGTACATTATTCATTGTATTAGACCAAACCCATTCTTATTAAATTAAAAAAAGTAACTACATAGGTCCAACATTATGAGTTCCAGTAAATGAATTAGATAAACTATAGAAACATTCATGTCTTCCCACATAATGTATATGATGGTTTTAAAATCATTGTTTCACTAAAAACCATTATTATGAACCTTATTATCCACTCTATTTTATTATCTGGAATTCATATAGAAGGCCTCATAGGAGTTTAAGGGAGAAAATTAACTTAGAATTCATCAACATGAGCCTTGATGGAGTTCGTGAGGTGTTGCTGACAAGAGGATGCGATTACCATAAGAAAATGAAGCCAGTGCCTTCCCAAAAACACTTTGTAGGTGGTATATTATTATACTACATTGAATTTTTCACTTTAAACAATCCTCTAAACTAGGCCTCTAACTGAACCCTCTAACACGGTTTCTGCTCACGCCTGTCATAACCCATAATTTTATGGTTGGAGGGAGTCATATAATCCTTGGCCAGTCCCATCATGTTGCGTGTCCTAAGTGAGATGAGGTTGATCCCAATCGATATTTCCACCAAAAATAATTTATATCCAAATAATTTAATGGTTCTATAATCTATATCGGCTATATGTAACCCTATATGAGGGAACCCATATCATTCCCATAGGACGAGATGAGGGATTATCTTTCCCAATTCATGGCCTCTTCTACATTGTAGTCCTCTACAACATCTACATTGGCTTCAATCTACAAGTGTATTTTCAAAATATTTAAAATGTAATAATGCAGTTCTTTTGAAAATAAAATAGCCTCATGGATTAAAAGCATTTTTGGTATGTCACCAAGGTTCTTCATCTCATCATACTTCTATACTAAAGGAATATTTTTTAACATAGGGGGTTTCTCATTTGATGGTGGGATAATGAATGATACTGGAGGAAATAATATGTTATTTGGAGTGTGTGAAATACCATACTACTTACAAGAGGGCCAAATATAAACCACTAGCAATATCCTGTCCATTTTTTGATTGTCTATTGCCTGAGGCCAAGCTTTGGCTAGATGTGTCCAACTATGGTGTGGTCGCAGGTGAGCTGCTCAATCAAATAACATTGTCATATGTGATGTTGTAACTGATGGAGTGGTGTGGGAGGACAATGATTTCTAATCTATCCGAAAAAATTGACCTATTTTTAGTATAATGTATAGATTAGTATGAGCTACTGGCATAAACATTATAGAGTATTCGTGTCTTCATTCATTCACTCAATAATGTTGTCCAGATGAATTCTAGTGTTTTGGATGGAATTTTTAAATTTCAGGAATAACTATTTGGTCTAAAACATGACTAGATTAATTGAGATACACTCTATCACACAATCAGGGAATTCATCCACTGCTAGGAAGACACTGAGAATGGTTTCCATCATAGGAGGAATGGAATCATGTTTGGTGTGAGATGACCATTCCACCTATGGGGGACTCTGGTTTCCCCATATGCCATCAGGAAATATTTTTTTCCAGATTTGGATTGATAACAAGTAGATTCTATTAAAGATGTTGGGGAAGGATCAACAACCAAAAGAGGTTATGGAAAAACAAAATGAGGACAAATTGCACCTAGGGATCATTAAACATCCTTTCATGCCAACCCATCATCATATTTTTGCATCTCTTAAAAAAATACCTATTTATATTAAGCTAATACTTTGTGTTCACTATCAAGGTTGGTGGATAAATGGTTCCACTATTTTAGGACTTCACCCAACTCTACCAAGCCATGATCAACATGTTATTGGATCCAAAACATAATAAAATAACATTCCTTGACGGCATACTCAAGGGTCCCAAGGTATTTGAAATTTTCTAGATGTTCATTACATAGAAAATCTTGGGGATTCTTGCACTGCTGAATCCTCATAATTCAAATATCCATTTCAATAATAATATAATTCCAAAATTGTCAATCCTCGAAGGAATAGGCTGGATTCCTTCTATCTATAAAGTGAGTACTAGGTTCCTGACCACGATAAGGGTTAGGGGACACATTTTCAAATCTTCATAGTTTCACATAGTGAGGTGGTTCTTGATGGTTATTCACATAGTGAGGCTATTATTTATATGTATACTTCCATAATATGTGAATTAATTCTAGAAAAGGGATCAGTAATACTTATTTATTATGGTAATCTACATGTACAGTTTCAGGGAGTTTCTTCATTGAAAGGCTTTTTAAAAAAAAAAATTATTAGTCAATATGTGTGAATATCATGCATGTTATAGGGATTAATTGAGCCATTGTATCTTATCATAATGCTTCAAGAATACACCATGAATCTTATGGGTGATGAGGGTAAGAACAACATTGTTTTTTAAATACCCATGCACATTTTTTCAATCTGATCATAAGTCTTCATCATGTCGAGTGAGATAGCGAGGCCTTTATACAAGGAAACGAAATAAATGACGCACTCTTCAAGACATTTTTACACTTTAATAGGTTGGTTACAGTTATCTTGTCCATGGATGAGATGCAATTTAATTGTGATTGACTACAAACATTGTCATAACTATTTTTGGATCCAGTCAAATGATATCTGTACCATACAAATATGGTTCCTTCAACTATTTGAACAAAACATAAAATCATTGTGCCCTATTGATATTTTGGTGTTCCCATAAAGGTTCCAAACCACTATATTTGGTTACGTATCCCTTAAATACAAAATATATTATAATTAAAAACTATTGTGGTGCTTGGATGTTTTCCACCCACACAGTGTATGACTTTATATTAAGAAGTTCCACCACATGTTGTATCTTTAAAAACTCAACTAGAGTGAGAAAAGTAACTATCAATTTATCATGGTGAGGGTATATATCTTAATGAAGTTCCATAATGACTAATATTTTGAAAATATTATTAACATGGTTTATAGTCTCATCAAAATGTTGAGTAGTTTATCCTAGATGCAGAGGATGATAATTACAATGATCGGGAATATTTATTGAATCATACATTGGGTACATTCCACATAGTAATACATTATCTGTAGATTGATGCATGGTGAAACATTTATTTACTAGGGAATACTACCTAGAATTAATTTTTTCCCCACTAGAGGAGAAATGTGGTCATGTGGGGCGATTTTGTTTGACAGGCTCTGAACATAATGAGATCCTTGAAAAGCATTTTATGATCTTTGAGTCGCACGAGAAAAGAGGATACCATAGGATCCTTCTCTTGATTCGGTACATCATTGATTAGATTATTGAGTTTTAAATTAGCCTTCCCCTTATGGTGGTTCTGACCTATTAGAGAACACCTGTTAGAGAATCTACCATGTACATACATTCCTCTTAAGGTATATTTTCTTTTTCATAGCAAGTGAGGACACCTGTTAGAGAATCTGTCTTATACATACATTCCTATTAAGGTATATATTATTTTTCATGCCATTTTTCAGTTCCTATAACCTTAAAATTCATATAAATATTGTTAAAACCCATATGTATATTAAAGGCACCCATAGGGTGATCGTACCACGATTCACTATTTTATTTCACCCTTATACCAATGTAGTAAACTGGTATTGTATCGAAAATTACAAGTATAATAACAAATTTCACTCCATGTCTTATTCAATTATTTTGTGTTTAACACTGTTTAAAAGGTCACTGTTACATGTTTTGATAATTATATTGAAGGTGGAGGTGATTTGGAGAACCCATGATGACGTCCAAGAATGAAGGGCCAATCTGCATATGATCCAAGAACACCAGTGGACTCAACTGCATATTTCTACCGAACCGTCCTTCCAAATGTGCTGATATTTTTTGGTCCGGTCCAAAAGTTTATGGGACATATTTCATATGAAGTAACCGATGCTCCAATCTGCTTCTATGATAACCATACTAACTTATATGTCCAATGAATCAAATATGGAAAAAGTCAAATGCATTGTTCTGTATTTTACCAATATCTAGAGATATATTTGTCTAAATGGTTCAAAAAATTCGGTGGAGACAGCCAAGAGGTAGGGATAAAACTTTTCTATTTTCACCAAAGCGTTATAAGGCTGTATGATGGGTGAAACATGTGGTACAAGTGGACGGAAAAATCTGTGTTCCTAAAACAACCTTCCAATTTTCCTATAAAATGGAACCTTGGGCTCCACATTTGCATTTTCTGACAGGAGGCAAGGTTCTGCCATTTTGGAGTCCCCATGGAACCTTTTCATCATCCCAGGAAGTTCTGGAGGCTATGTGATGTTCTACTTCAACATCATATTTTTCTTCCCCTCCCATGGGATTCTAAACCCCTTGTGATCACCCGGGGAGGAATGTGATGTAATCACGAGCTTCAAAGATGTATTATTTTGAATGATCCTTTTAATTCCAGGTTTTATGTTGTTTTTCATCATCCTCAATTTTTATTTAATTTATTTATATACTGGTATGTTATACTCAACTCAAATGATCATGTTTGGGGGTTCCCTTTCATGTGATGTTTCACACACCATTTATCCCATTTTTTTTCAATCATTCAATTGTTGTGTTTGTGTGGATCATATTAGTCAATTGAACTCAGATAAGCACTGTCAAGATCATTCAAATTTATGTGTGGTATCACAAATAAGTAACATAGAAACCTGGATGGCACATCGAGTTCTTCGTGTGTTGCCTTGGCGAGTATTGGTTATGATGTCGAACACAAATCACTCAATCATCAGCGGTGTCCGATGTAATATTGTGTGTTTTTGACAGAACCTTGGAGGTATCCTAGATTAAACTCCATTACATAATGTTAATATGTGTTACAAACCAGGTATTAAATGACCATAACCCAATCCCATGAATAGATGAAGGATGAGCATCACGAGACTTCCCTGGGTTGATCATGTTTAATCAATTTTGTTTACATCTACTTTGTTTTATCGCTATCATTTTCTAATGTCATATTTTATCATCAAAACCAAGTACTATAAAACACAATTTACCTTTATACTTTCATAATCAAAACCCTATTTTTTCAAATTAATGATCTAAGGCTCTGTCGAGAGACTGCCTAGGGTTGTTGTTGTAATGCAGAAACAATATAAAGAAGTTATTTTTTAGTGGTTGTGTAGTTCACTTGGGTAGGGTCAAGGGTAAGTGGGGAATATGAAATGAAATGAAGATCCTTCTCAACCCTTTTTGATAAAACTTCCCCAAATGAAATGTTAGAGGCATCACACATAAGTTTAAAGGGGAGATCCCACCATGGAGGTTGGATGATGGGAGGTGATGTGAGACTCCTTTTTAGTGAATTGAATGAGTCGTCACAATTCCAGAGATAGAAGCATGATTCTAGGTGGTACATTTGGGATGACCAATTCTTGTGGAGAATTTTTAGTGACCATGTAGTTCGTCGGTGTGTCCCAGACAATGAGTTCACCTCTGTTTTGACCTTCTGCCACACTTTGGCATGTGGGGGCCACTTTGGCTCTCAACCTAGAGCTCAAAATGTCCTTGACTCGGGACATTATTGGGAAAATTTATATAGGGATGCCCATAGATTATGAAATTAATGTAGTTTTTGTCAATTCATAGGGAATATCTCCCAGAGGAATGAAATTCCCCAACAGCCCATGTTATTTTGTGAGATCTTATATGCATGGGGCATTGACTTCATGGGGACGTTTTCAAATTCATTTGGCTTTGTGTACATATAATTGGCTGTTGACTATGTATATAAATGGATAGAAGAAAATTCCACCAGGACATATGACTCATTAGTGGTTGTTGATTTTTTGATGTCCCAAACTTTCAGTAGGTTTGGTTTACCAAGATTCCTCAATAGTGATCAGGGTTCACATTTTAGTAATCACAACATGAAAAATTTGATTCATAAGTATGGTGTTGATCATAATGTCTCAACTGCATATCACCCCCAATCTAATGGACAAGAATAAATATCAAATCGTTAAGTTAAAAGAATCATGGAAAAAACGTTACAAATCAATAGGAATGATTGGAGTTTTGCGCTTGGATGATGCACTTTGGGCATACCGTACAAATTTTAAAACCCTAATTGGAATGTCACCATACAAAATTGGGATTGGAAAGGCTTTTCACCTCCAAGAGTAGGTATAACACCATGCATATTGGATTGTTAAACAATGTAATATGAATCATTCAGATGTAGGTGAGCATAGAAAGCTGCAGACACATGTGTTAGAAGAAATTCGACGTGATGCATATGAGAACTCCTGAATCATGAAAGAGAAGACAAAAGCTATCCATGATAGCATGATTCATCAGTGGAAGTTCCATATTGGTGAGATGCTAGTCATGTATAATTCCGGGCTAAAGCTCCACCCAAGTAAGATTCGTTCTCGATGGCTCGGTCCTAATATCGTTACTGATGTGTACCCTTTAGGTGCAATAAAGGTTTTGCATGTGAAGAGTGGACAAAGGATTAATGTCAATGGGAAGAGGCTGAAACACTTCTACGAGGATTTTCCAAATCACATCATGGAGGAAATCCAACTGATAGATGCCACATATGACACCACTTAGCAGGTTATCCATTTTCCATACCTTTTATTTACTTGTCTATTTATTTAAAATAATTTCATTGACGACAATTTAACTTTTAGGTGTGGGGTAAGGTGAAAGGTCATAGTTAGGATTAATTAAAAACCAAAAGAAATTAAGTGTTTTCATCTATGATTTATTTTTCCTTATTTTGTGTTTTTAGATAAAAAATAATCTTAAACAAAATATCAAATATCATTTTCCATGATTGAGTCGATTATGTTGAAAATTCCACTGTTTTTGGAAAAAAATTTCAAATGAATATTGATATGAAATCATTTTCTATAATTTCTTTCTCAAATCATTTTTTTGTGTTTAATGGATTTTTGAAATCAAAGCCTCATTAGCACTGACGAATATTTTAATCCCTTACCCGAGAGACATTCTTAGCCCTTTATTTCACATTTATCCTTTTAGTCACATTCTTGAGAGTCTCAGGTCATGTAGGGAAACTATAACTTTCCTTGATTCTATTTGAAGCCATAATATTCAAGTATTCCACATTCATGATAGATTCAATCATTCATTGAAAATCCCTTTTTAAAATTATCCGCTATTATTGGCCACCTTTACATTTTATCCTTCTAAAGCAATAGAAACCATGAAATGCCTACTAGGTAGCCATATTACAAGATAATTTATCCCTACCTACCCATATCTTGTGTATATTCTTGTTTATTTTCGGAAAATTGTTGGTGAGAGGGTGTTTCTATGGGAATTCTCGGGAGAGAATCATTGTTATGGGTTGATATAAAGGGTGCCAACATTTTCATTGAGTAATGGATTCACAAGAAATATTTCATCATTGTTTTAATCAAGTTTCCCTCTTTATCTCAAAAAAACTAAAAAATATAGTTCTTTACATTGAAAAAAAAAACAGAACAAAAGAAAAAAATGGATAAAGAGGATGTTTACTCATTATTAATCATTGTTTGGTTGTGACCCACAAAAAGGACAATGGGGAGAGAGAGTTGGTTGTGATACACTTTGTGAGGTGTTGAGTGTGTATATTTATTGTGAACACTAGCTGAATTTTGACATTTTTTGTACACAAGAGATTAAACACTCCTCTTCAGCCTCGTATTTTTAAACATTAAATCCTAACAACCCTTGAACCTCAAAACAACCTGTTGAAAGTCCTCTTGAGGAGAACCCTAGTTTCTACTGGTAGTGAACTTAGAATCTTCGCAAGCATATGGTAAGATCACATGAAATCTGAGAAAATAGAATATCTCCATATTCATATGTTCCATGAGTGAATAAGTAAAATATTTAGGTTAGGTAGGTTGGAACATGTCTCATGGGATAACAAATGATGTTGAACAAATATGAATGTGAGAAAAAAATGATAGGAAAATTGATTCCATAAACGCGATAAGATAAATTTCATTTTCGAAAAATATTGTATGTTTTCATACCTTTGATTTATGACTGGGACATGATTAGGATATTATACATTTCCAAATAGTGAAAAATTTTAGGTGTGGGGGTGTGATCGTACCACAATTCACTATTTTATTTCACCATTATACCATTGTATTAAATTGGTATTGTATTGAAGATTACAAGTATAAGACAAAATTTCAATCCATGTTTGATTAAGTTATTTTGTGTTTAGAACTGTTAAAATGGGAAGTGTTACATGTTATGATAATTATATTGAAGGTGGAGGTGATCTGCAGAACCCATGATGAAGTCCAAGAAAGATGGGCCAATCTGCACATGATCCCGGAACACAAGTGGACTCAACAAAATATTTCTATTGTACTGTGCATCCAAATGTGCTGAACGTTTGTGGGCCGATCCAGATTAAGATTCTCTACATTTCATATGAAGGAATCGACGCCCCATTCGGGATCTAGGATGCCCATACTAACTGATCTATCCAAGGAATCAATGCTGGATAGAGTCAAATTCAGTGTTTTGTATTTTACCAATATCTAGAGCTGTAGTAGTCCAAATGGTTCCACACATTTGGTGGAGACATCCATGAGGTTGGGCTACAACGTTTCTATTTTCTCCAAAGTAAGATAAGGTTAGGCTGAAATTCATTGTACAAGTTGATTGAAGAAATCTATGTGCCTAAAACCACCATCCAATTTTCCTATAAAATGGGACCTTGGGCTCACCATTTGCATGTTCATCCATGAGGAAAGGTTCTTCCATTTTGGAGACCCCAAGGAGTATTTTCATAATCCTAATATTTTTTGGAGGCTATGAGATGTTCTACTTGAATATCTTATTCTTCTACCCCTCCCATGGGTTTCTAAACCCCTTATGATCACCCGGGGAGGGATGTGATGTAATCCCGAGCATCAAAGTTGTATTATTTTGAGTGATGTTTTTAATTTTAGGTTGTATGTTTTTTCCTCATCCTCTATTTTTATTTAATTGGATTATATACTGTTATGTTATACTCAACTCAAATGATCATGTTTGGGGGTACCCTTTCATGTGATGTTTCACACACCGTTCATCCCTTTTTCTTCCCACATTCAATTGTCATGTTTGTGTGGTTCATATTGGTCAATGGAACTGACATAAGGACTTTCAAGATCATGCACATTTATGTCATGGTATCAAAAAGAAGAAATATACAAACCAAGACAGCACATTGAGATCTTTGTGTGTTTCCATGGTGAGTTTCGGTTATGATGTCGAACACAAATAACTCAATCATCGGCGGTGTCCGGTGAACCATTGTGTGTTTTCGACTGAACCCTTGGAGGTATCCTAGAATAAACTCAATAACAATATGTTAATATGTGTTACAAAAAATATAATAAAATATCATAACCCCATCCCATGAAGCGATGAAAGATGAGCATCACGAGACTTCCCCAGGTTGGTCACGTTTAATCAATCTTGTTTACTTCTACTTTGGTTTATCACTTTCATTTTATAATGTCATATTTTATCATCAAACCCAAGTAATATAAAACCCATTTACCTTTATACTTTCATAATAAGAACCATATTTTTTTAAATTAATGATCTAAGGATCCATCAAAAGACGACCTAGGGTTGCTGATGTACTGCAGAAATTCTTGTCAAAATTAAGCAACTAATTTGACGCGCTCTAAAATGGGATCATAGGGTAACCATTATATTTTTATGGTACATAAGTCTCTAATTAGATAAGGATATAGTGGGGAGAATCATACTACCCCCATCCCCTAACCATTTTGTGATTAGGTGCTTCTTCCATAACGCAACGATGAATTTTGAGTATCCCGATGCATCTATATTGAAAGGTATAGTGATAAAGATATTACTCAAGGTGTTGGGACATCTAGAGATATATCATCAATACCCTTCATCTTTTCATGTCGGATTATTTGAGGTCCTCCTAACTTCCTAGATAAGAAAACTAAAAAATGCATATGAAGTGGAATGTCTCTAGGATTATGTGGATGAAATAAAAGGATAGGACCTCGATCAGGTAATCTGGAATGTCAAATAATAGTGTTTTAGGTGGTCATAACACCACTAATATCCGGTATGTATCCATTTTCATCTACATTCCCTCTTGATCATAGGATTAATCAAACTCTTAGTCGGCCAACACATCAATAGGAATTGGCCAAGAGATGGCTGGTGCTACTAACACTAGATAATTTTTTATTAGATTTCCAATTGCACAGTTACTACACTTTTCAAATTGCAATTTCATATTATGATAACTCATTGTGGTGCTACCAACTACATCATGTCATCCTTGTATGATGGCGTGTTCCCAATTTCCTTGTACACAAGGGAAGATTGATTCATATGTGAATTCGTAGAATATTCCCCATCATAATGAGTCATCCCATAATCTAACAACTCTACCAAATCATGTATAGAGGTAGAGAGGATATATAATGAAAGTGATATATATAGCTACACTATTAACCTAGAGGTGGTCCATAACATCCTCTAATTGTGTATACCTGAGGAGGGATTTGGGGAACCGATGGATCATAGCATCTGAGATGGTGACCATAAATTTTTTTTCTTCTTTCCCAGACTGTGGTATTTTTGGTGGAAACTCTATTATATAGTTATCTATCCGATCATAATTTGAGATATCAACATGGTTTATGAAGACATAGTGCTTTCCGGGGGTTTTCCACCAAACACACATATTAACCCTTCTGCTTCATGATCATTTTTTATGGTTGTGTATATCATTATAATGGGGGTTACCTCCATACTATTGGGTTTCATGGTTATTAAGAACTAAACCTAAGATGGCTAGGATAGGGGAGGCCCTCTGTGTTGAATTTCAACGGAGTAGGGATGAACTCTTCATTGATTGGTTTCTACATGGGGAGAACCATTTCTTTGTATAGTGGAGTGAGGTGGACCTCCAATCCAGTTGGTAGAAACATGGGAAGGACATCTAGGTTGGTTGGATGTAACATATAAAGAAACCTCATGTTGAGAATTAGGAGTGTTGGGAGAACATCATGACATATAGAGACACAGGCGTAACATACATGGATATTAAATAATATTGGTTGAATATTTAGAATATTTGAAGAATATATACCCAAGGACCATAATAGTATAGTGTATTTGTAAAGATGAAAAAACATATTCTATCCTAGTGAATGATCTTCAACATCTTCAATAATGTTATCTGGACATAATACTTCTAACTATGACTATTCTTCATAACATATTGATCGGAAACATAAAAATGGGGTGAGATTAAATGATTTTTAGGGGAAAACAAGGTTGATATGTGAGCATAATCACGAGAATAAGGGTATGTGAACATGATCATGAAAATAGAAGATCATACCCTTCATATAGAAGATCATATACATGAGTTATGGCATAAATAATGGAAATTAATAAGACTTGAATCATAAGGAAATAAATAGCCTAATCCATTAAATCATAACATAGGAATAATACATTGAATTCTGTATGACACAATAGAATATAATACGATTTCAATGGTAGACAAGGAATTACTTCCATGACTATATTAATAGTATAGGTTCACGCCATATATCATCTTGGTAGTCATTTTTCACTCTCATTACCATTTTAGTATCACGTCGTGACTCCACAAACCATCTTGGTAGTCATGGTTCACTCCCATGGCCATCTTTCCAGTCAAGTTGCATTCCCAAGGCTATCTCAGTCTGTCTCATAAGCCATTAATCATTACCCAATGCATTGGAGGGACATATAAGTCACACACATCTCAGTATGAAATAATAAATAATTGTTCCACAATATAATTATAAATCATATCAAAACCCATGAAATGAAATTGGCATTATAAAAATTTACTCATATCCTAACATGTGTAAAGAGACAAGTTTCATAATAATTTCATTATAAACATAACCGTTGAACATAAGTGGGTTTCAAAATCTTATATCCCTGGAATGTGGAACAAGTGATAAAATCATGATCTAATCAAGTAATAATCCATTCATTGAAATAATATTACTCAAAACATTGAATGCATTCCCCATAAATTCATTAGTAACACTTTTAAATGTTATCTTATATGTTAAATGATGTATAATTATCTATTAAAATCATTTATTAGGGAATATAATCATTCTAAATTGAAAAACATTTTAAAACATAAAAAATATTTGGAAATAATTTTATTCAAAAATAGATAGAAAATCATTTTATGGAATATTTGAAAATAATAAATCATTTTTTAAAATTTTTTGCCATGAAAATTCTCAATAATGAGATTTTGAAAACATTTTTGTAAACATTTGTTTTTAATATAATAGGTTTCTAACCGAATAGAGAGGTGTCCATATTTTATAAAAATTATAATCATAAATACAAAAGAGTGGAAAAGTGGTACTAAAACATGAGAATATCACAAATAAACAGTATATAAGAAAAAACTTGACTATTATTTAGATATGGATCAAAATATTTCATCAATTACACGCAATCAATTACAATCTCAAAACTCATGAGATTGTTTCAATGAACTCTTTGCACTTGGTTAGGTGAGACCATAATATTCATGCGTTGAAAGTAAATTACATGAAGAATAAAATATCATGAAAATTATGGGACTAATTACATATCATGTATGTTTATACATCTATATGATGATATGAGATGAATAATAATACATGAGTCTCAATGGAGGCAATTTGAGACAAAATGTTTTTACCATTTTTTTAACTTTTGAAACTCGAACCCAATGAATGAAAGTTCATAAAATAGATATGTTATTACACATAAAATTAATTATAAGATAAATAGAATAAAATTATGTTCAACTCATACAACACACAAATGGAATGAGTGCTGAGCATTGGTTGTATCTTATAGAAATAAAAACTTAGTTGAAATCCCCTTACTATGTTTCATGACCCCTATCCTACACGCTCCAATAACCTGTATAACAAATAAAATATTATATTAAATCATTTATAGAACCATATAATTGGATCTTTATATATTATATGTTTTAATTATAACATTATATTACCCTCTTGTTAATGATATTATTTTATGGTTTTACTTTGGTTAATATTCGCTTTGTTCTTCACATGTGTATTTATTTTCTATATCGATTGTCCTTGTTCATATATATTGATTTGATAATGTGAACCATAATATAAATATCATTTATATATATTATATGTTTATTATAATAGTAAATCGAATATATATGGCTGAATCCAAAAACAATGTTCATGGAGATGGTAGGCCGCACGTAAGCATAAATGCTATTTTCATTTAATATTCATGTTGAGAGAAATAATGTAAAAGGTTTATATATATATCATTATTAAAATAGTTTTATGATATCATATATATCTTATATATTCACTAAATCCTTCTTCAATACCTTCACATTAGTTTATTAATGAATAATATTGCTTTGTCAGGGAGGTAGTCCCTAATTCATCAATGGAAATTCACATATTTACAGAAGATGGAAAGCATAAAGGTATGTTATAAAAAAATTTAGAAAGAATAAATAAATTATATATATAATATATATCATATATTAAAAAAATATCCATGATAATGTCCAACATGAGATGCGGTTAGGATAATTTAACAATAATCATTTAGTTAGGTGGTAGTTGACTGTATACACAAACATTATGTTCATTATCTATTAGATTGAAGTGTGTATAATTGTACATTAAAGCATTATAAAAAAATCATATTATATTGATTATAATTTTGTTTTTATTCAATATTGGAATTTATATGTGGATGGGTGGATATTGAAAATATAGAAATATAAATGAGAGAATATGTTACACCTTGATCGGGTATCTCATATTACTTTGTTCCAAAAGGATTACATGGATTAAAATCATCCCATGTGAAGGATTATTATAGGAAGAGAGGTATTTTTGGAATTGTATTGAAAATTTAATTTCATAACATAAGTGTTTCTAGGGGTGTGATGAATTGGGAGACATGGTGTAATTTTATCGGGAAGGAAATGGACACAGTTGGATGTTTTAGAAACAAGTTTGGTGTACACATGTAGTTACCTGAAAAATTCATATCCCACAAAAAACAAAATAATTGGAGGATTATAGAAAAAATATGAATATACAATGGTTTTTTGGAAAATTTCCTAGGTCATTTGGGTCCTTAATTTGATGTTTTAGTCCCTAATTAATCTTATTTTTGCCTTAATCGATGTGATAAATATTAAACCCAATTAATGATATTTTTTGAAAAAAAATAATTTGATCACAAAAGACCCTAAAAATTAAAATTATTATTTTATAATGACAATAATTTTATTAATTGATGTATTAATTATCTATTTTTTCCTTAAAAAATATTATGTATATTCTAAAATTAATAATTAATTAATATAAAATGAAGTTTCTAACTAAATAACAGAATGTTTCACTATTCATAAAAAATTGATGTGCGTAAGAAAAATAAATAAACCAATGATAATATCAATTTTCTAAATTGATAAATGAATTTTATTTTTTCATATTTAATTTCTGAATGTTTCTATATTTATCTTTATTATTAAAATTACTTCATTCGAGAAAACAACATTTTAAAACAAAATAGTTCTTTACAAAAATCATATCTTTCATTATCAGTATGTTTTATTTATATAAAACAACAATATTGGAAAAGTAGTTATTACTATTCATATTACTATGTTTATGGTATCTGATTTTATTATATCATTTAAATAATTATATCATAAAAATTATATTTCGTATAAACACTATGTTGCATTTGATGTACATTATGTCGGTGCTGCGTGTATCCTACCCAAGTCGATGTTTCATGTAATGTACACCAAGAAAATGTTGTGTGTAATGTACATAGATTTAGTTTTTTGGGTAACTTACCTTGATTTGGTTTCATGTTAATGTGATTTGTGACTTAATGATTTTCATGTCACAAATGTATATATAATTTATTCAAAAAATGGTCCTCAAAACTGCGGTTCTTACATTATACCCCACATAAAAGGAATTTTTCCCACTAAATTAATCAATCATGACAAACTAAATTAGGGTAATATTGCTTCATCATATCCTCATGATACAACATATCATCCTATAATAGTTGATTTCTCCAAAAACATAGACATTATGAGTGGTATTGTTTTGTAGAACTTTCATTGATCGGCTTATAATTTAAACTTGTTGTTCTTCGTAAGGAAGGCTCTACTCGGGTGGTATTAGATTTTAGTTTAGTAAAAGATAGTGGTCAAGTATATAATTACTCAAGAGAGTAACATGGATTACATCATTGAATTTAGAGTGATTTGGATGATGTTCTAAGAGATAGGCTACCATCATGATAAGATCATGAATCTTAATGGGATCGGTGTATATTGGTCTTGGTTTCCCATTCTCCCTAAATCTCATAACATTATTCTAGGACGAGGGTCATATAAATTCATTTTCATCAACTTCTAATTCTAGATCATATTGATGGTTACTAGTATAACTATCCTGCCAACTTGGAGCTACCTTGATATGCAACTTAGTGGTTATAACCTTCTCAACCATTTCATTAGTGATCTTAGATCCCAATATATTTATTTCAGTGACATTATCCCATCACATTGGATATCTTCAATATTTCTCATAAAGGGATTCACAAGGAAGAATATGAATTCTTGAGTGAATGATATTGTTCTATTAAAACTCAACTAGAGAAAATGTTTTATCCCAACCACCTTTGAAATCCAAATAACAAGATCTCAACATTTCATATAGGGTTTGAATCATTCGTTTAGACTATAAATCTGTCTGATTGTAATGTAGTGCTAAAACTCAATTATGTATCAATTATATACTGATTTATTCACCAGATCATTTATGTAAACCTTAGATCCTGATCTGATATAATGGAATGTGGTACCCCATCCATACTTACCACTTCATTAATGTATATCCTCACAATCTAATCAAGAGAGAAGTATTATCAGATTGTGCTGAAGTGTGGAGGCTTATCAAGGAGACCAATTATCACCCATATTTCATTAAACCCTTTAATAGTTTTGGGTAGTCCGACAACATAATACATTGTGATTTTTTCCAATTTATATTCCAGTATGGGAAATGGATGTAACATCAACTTTTACTTTCTATTTTATCCTTAATGTGTTGGAATACCAATAACTGAGATAAAAAATCTACAATATCTCTCTTCATTAATCCCTATAAGAAGTATTCCTTCATTTCCCTATACATATTCGTACTTCCAAGATGAATAGAGAATGAATAACTATGAGATTTTGCTAATATCAGCTTCTTAAAATCTTGTACAGAAGTAACACATACACATCTCCTAATCCTTATCATTCCATCCCCAACAAGGTTAAACTCAAAGAACATTTCAAAATTTCATTTATAGATCTACATCATCCTTATCCACCTCCTTTATCGTTACTTGGATAGTGGGTTGATAATTCATTTGGGAAAGATTCGATTTTCCCCGCCCATCAGGATTTCTATATACATGCTTTCAAGATCGAGAAATATTGTATTTTTTATATCCTCCTCATGTACAAGCAAGTATGGTCTTCCAAACTCAAAGCCTCGACCACAATGTTCTCTATCCTAGGGTGGTATTGTATTAAGCACTTATAATTCTTTATAAACTATAACCATCTTCTATGTAGCATGTTCCTCTCCTTCTATGTGAATCATAATTCCTAATTTTATGATCAGTATATACTTCATTCATTTCTCCAAAAATATAATTCCTCCATTTCATTAATGAAAAATTACAACTAATTACTCCAAATCAAGATTTGGGTAATATTTCGCATGAATCTTCAACCATCATGAGAGAAAGGCTAAAACAATTTTATTTTTTTATAAAAACACAGCCTAATACCTTCTAAATTGCATCTCTACAGATTACATAACCCTCTCAACTAGAAGTTAATGTATTCATAGGTGCACTAACCAACCTTCTCTAAATTTTCATGAAATTTTCCTGACATGAATATATTGAGAGGAACATGAAACCTTTTTGAGTTAACATGGTTAGTGGATTATAAACTCATTAGAAACATCCTCAATCCATCTATAATATCCAGAAAAACAGTAAAGATATAGAGCATAGAAATAGTGGTTGGTCTAGGAAAATATTCAGTAGCCTCCATCAATGATTGATCTACTACAATAGCATGTCCTGAGATTATGTGACTGAAAAATGAATCTTTTTTGTAGCCAAAACTCATTCTTCATAAATTTTACATATAGATAATTCCTTATTAGGGTATTCAATACAATTCTCAAGTGATCATCAGGATCTTCTTTACTCATTGAAAAGATTAGAATATCATCTCTAAAGACTACCAAAATCTTATTTAGGTAATCTATAAAGACAATATTCATTAAATCCACAAAGATATTAGGGTAATTATTAAGACCAGAAGGCATCACTATATATTCATTGTTTCTATACCATGAACCGAATATCATAATGAGAATATCCTCACAATTTCCCCTCAGTTCATGATATCTATAATGAAGGTCTATCAACAAAAAGTAAAGAGGTCTATGTAGTAAACCAAACTATTAATCAATACAGGGAAGTTGATACTTGTTCTTGATTTTGATCTTATTCATCTCCTGATAATCAATGGATAGTCACATTGATCCATGTTTCTGTTTCACCTATAAAAGTAGAGCACCCCAAGGTGACACACATGGTTGAATGAATCGCTTATTAAGGTTATCTTGAAGCATCCTCTTCAATTACAAAAATTCAATAGGGTCATCCTATATGGAATCTTTAAAATAGTTACAGATGTAGGTAAGGGTTATATTGAGAACTGAACATTACATTTTTTTGGAATACATGGATACTCTCCCTGAAAGACATCCTCAAAATCTTGAATAATAGGCATATCATGGATATTGATTCCCATCCCAACTATTTTAGATAAACAGACATATCGAATGGGAATTAAGACCCATACATTGGATGTAATTTCAAAATGAAGTTCATACATATACTCACATGGATGGATTATCATAGGAGGTTTTAAATTATAAAATGTAATATCCCTTCTTTGACAATAAGTTAGGGATTTATGTAGAGAAATATAATATAGGCCTATGATGACATCAAATTCAACCAAATGAATAATGACATGATTTTCAGGAAGAACATTCCATAAAAAATCATTCGAAATGAATCATAAACATGAGATTCTATCATCATACCATTTGCAGTTTGCAATGCAAAATCCACATATTATTTTTCGGGTTGAATCTTAACACCCTTAAGAAAATTACTTACATAAAAAAGAGTTGGTTTATAAAAAAATAATATATGACATTATAATTTCAAGATTAGATGGTATGTCTACCTTTTATCATGTTTTTATCACAATAATCATCAGAAATAGAACATTTATTAGATTTCTACATGTCCCTCAACATGAGAGATTTCTAACATTAATCAGCAACACCATCCCTTGGGTTTGGTCAGTGGATAGAATAATTCCCATTATGCTAACACATGTAGCACTAAATCATGAGAGTTTCATTATGTGATGATTTTTCAATATTCATAATTTTAAATAAAATATTCCCATCACATTAGAAATTAATTGCTAAATAGCCATCCTACCAACACACACAATATTTATTAGACTCATTAATAATATTTCGACCACACTTATTTCCACCTATAGAGCATAAAGTAAATATAATCTTATTTTCATCAAGTTTTTTATATTTTCCATAAAACTCCATATTCGCCTAATTCTCAAAACCATGAAAATGATACGTAAGTTCATCCTGCATTTAAACTGTGATTGCACAACACACAATTGATTCATAGATACTAATGTATCTCATCACCAATACCATTCTATGAAATGTCTTTAATAACTGAATAACACATAAAATTTACATTCTGGTTTCATGATAATTCCCAATGTATACCTCGCATGTCTCAAAAAAATTAGCCTCGTAGGTACCAATAGATTCATCATACATTTTCATTAACTCAATGAACCCTTTTTCCATATTAGTATGATCAATTTGAGATATGAACTTATTCAAAAATATGTTCCTAAACTCATCCCAGACAACAGATACATTCTCATCTTATTTCCTCTTATTCACTACTAGAGGCCACCATTGATTTTCTTTCTATCTGTCCAATAAATAGATAAATCAATGGAGAATATCATTTTAGTGGAACTGATCCATTGTTCAGCAAAATTTGGAACAAAATAACATCTAAAATAAGTCATACATGAACACATGAATGACTTAATAAAAATGTTTTCTATATTTTTCACATCTAGAGGTCCACCTTGATTCATTGATGGAGAAATATTAGTAAGTATAAAAAAATTCATTCCATCTCCCTTAAAATTTGGTTTCTCAATCATAAAAATGATGTATTTCATGTCACAATAACAATTAATGTGGTTCTTTTGTGGTCTAGCCTTTTACTAAAATAAAAATAAAAATGTATGAAATAGTTATCATACTGAGGAACCACATAATACTGCAAAATAATATATAGGATGTGTAACTCATGAAACCTTCATCAATATATGACTCTATAGGTTTATCCTATGTTATTAATAGAAAATATATATTTAAATACATTATAATGGTTCAAAATGTGTTTTTGAGTTCCTAAAACATAACCCAGGTGTGTCAAACTTGGTGTGCTGCATGGCCCATTGTCGTTTACCAAATTACCCCATGTTAGGCCGAGAACTTCTTATTAATGTTTTTACCCAAGGAACATCTGTGCCATAGCCACATCAACATATAGAACTAGAAAGAGAGTTATTTCTAGGAAACCACTCACTCTATCCATTACTGAAATTCTCGGATATTTTCTTAAACATAGATTCATCCTTATATTAATCCTTAGAAATGTCCTTTGGGTTCACCCAAAGTTTTTTCATCATTGTTTCCAAATTCTGACTAAAATATTAATTTTAATCAAACTATAGTGACATTGGCTTAATATATGTGTATATTTTATCATTTAAGATTAATATTTATTGCATTCATAAATTAGATGATCAAGGACCATAATAGATTGGTATCTTTGGAAATGTGGAAACAAAATATTATATCCTAGTGAATGATCTCTTACATAACTAATAAAGATCAACACATTTAGTAATTATAAGTAAAACCATTCTTCATCACTAGGGGAAAGGATACATATGAAAGGGGTGAGTTCATAGTCTCAGAATTGGTAAACAAGGGATATATGTAAGAATAAGGGTATGAAACATGATAATGAAATTAGAATATCATACCCTTTATATCAAAGATCATATACATGAATCATGGAATAAATAATGGATGTTAATAAGACCCATATTATAAGATAGTAAATAACATAATCCATAAAATTTTAACATAGGAATAAAACATCGATATGTGGCAGAATCATAATAAGATAATATTGTATCCATATTAACAAAGGCATTATTTCCAAGACCATCTTGGTTGTATGGGTTCTCTCCCCATATCATCTTGGTAGTCATGGTTCACTCCCAATGCCACCATAGTAGAATATGCTCAATACTCATGCAGTATTAGTATTCTTGGTTCACTCCTATGACAATCATAGTACTCAAGGTTCATTCCCAAGTCCATCTTAGTCTATCTCATGATATATAAATCGTTACCCAATGCAATTGAAGAAGATATAGGCCTCACCCATCTCATAATAAAATCATATATACATTTTTCATAACATCAAAAAAATTATTATCATACCCAATCACATGAAATGTGTATTATAATCATGAATTATATCATATCACATGTAAACAGATACATTTCATAATAATTTCATTATAAACATAACCCAAGAAAATTAGTGTGTTTCAAAATCCTAGAACCTCTGATTATGAAGTTGGTTCCACAAAAAAATGCCATTAAAAATTAATCCATATAGATATATAATAATAATTTATTATCTAATAATTTCCCCTAAATAGAATTATTAACACAAAAGGATTTAATCTTATATGTTGAACAATTTAATAAAAATATTTTAAAAACATTTCTTGTCGAAAAAATACTTTTTGGATTGATTTTTTTTAAAACATAAAACCTTTTTGGAAAACTATTCTATTGATAATAGCATTGTAAAATTATACAACAATATTTGAAAAGAATAAATATAATTTAAAATCATTCCCTAAAAAATTATTATCAAGGATCTTTTGAAAATATTTTTTAAACATTTTCGAAAATGTGGTATTTGAATACAATTGATTTTCGACCAAAGAGGGAGGAAATATAATTTTACATAAATATATTATCTTAATTAACAAATAGTGGAAAATATTTAATAACACGTGAGGATATCATAAATAAATAGAGTATGAAGGTTCTCAATGTTATTCTTGAGATATGGATCAAAATAATTTGTCAATGATTCAAAGTCATTAAATATCTCAAAAGCAATGAGACTATTATAGGTAACAAATTCAACATTGTTACATGGGACAATAATCTTCATGTAGTAAACTTATTTTACATTAATATCAAATGATAATTTATATATGGAGAATCATTATATAACATGGAAGAATATACACCTCAAAAAATAGTTTAGGTGCATAACAATACATGATTCCCAAAGAAGTTAATTTGAGAGAAAACATTTATTACTGATTTGGTACCACTGGAAATTCAATCCCAATGAAATAAGGTGCATAAATGTTTATATAATTTAATAAAAATACAATCATGGAAAATATATAATCCTCATAAAATTAAGGATTTGTGAACATATCATATATCTAACAAAAATGATTCATTAGATGAAATCCCATTTTCTTATGTATTGTGTAAGAACCCGGTTCTTATTCTTGAGGTAAGAATTTCTTCTTTTCTCTTTTCCTAATGTGTTTTTGAGAAAATAAGGAAAATGGGGAAAAATACGAAATTTTGTGACTACACGCCATGTACGTTTCCTCACGCCATGTATTATGGCCGTGTGGGATGAGTTCACATGGTGTGTAGCCGTGCCGACGAGAAAGGGTGTAAAAACCCACGACACGTCGTGTAGTGGGTATTTACACGATGTGTAGTCAGTCAGATGGAAATAATTAACATAGTGTCCATCTGTGTGGTAGTACACACCTTGTACTAAGGTTTCACACACCATGTACTCATGTCGACATATGAACAGTTCCACGCTGGTGAGAAGCTGCCGCCTGAACCGTTAAAAAATGAAAACTACACGCCGTGTACCAAATAGTACACACCGTGTAGTCTGTTTTTTACACATAAAATGTGAAGTATCCTCCCATGTTCATAGGTAAAGGTTATAACAGGATGATAACTTCGAAGGGACGACCTGAGCTTTCGAGATACCCCGATCGAGTACCAGGAATCGGTTTTCTGCACCTTCGATCTCCATAGAAACACTCGGGTGAGTTCTTCCTCCTCCTGGTTTAGTTATTTACAATTATTCCTCTAAGGAAAGTTATTTGAGTTTGAAAGAGGTTTTATTTTACATCACATCTTCTTTTTTCTTGGTATTTTTTACAAGCTCCATTCACGTATACCGATCTGGGGAATTCAAGGTAGGTGACATTGTGTTTAATTCCAAACACCTTTGCGTTTTTGTGTACCATTGTGCCATGAACCCATGTTGGGGTGCCGTCTGGCTGAGGCTTTGGATTTTTTAAATACCTATAATTGTAAAGGTAATTAAACGTGATAATAAACTATTGTTTTGGATCATTTCTTGGATCCAAGACGACACCGGAGGTGCATTCCTCTGTTTAACCGTTTGGCCAGGATACCCGAGTGTATTCCTTTTTAATAATAATTATAGAATTTTCTTGAGAGGAATTGCATGTGTATGTCTTTTTTACATGTTGGGCATGGCCCAGTTACTTGTTTAGCCCGAGGGATGTGTTTTACTTATCCTGGGGGAAGTGCTTCTTTTAGCCTAAGGGCAATATTCATTATGCCTGTGGGTGATAGACTATGTGTGTGAGGGAGACACTTTGTATGCCTGAGGAAAATATATATTATTCTCGTGGGAAATTACCTGCGGGTTACAATTATGATTACTTGAAGTTAAGGGTTTGTGTTTTTTAGGACACTAACTGGCTGTTTACATAGAAAATGCACTGCGGTTGTTTCCTTATATTGAACTATTAAATGAATAATAAAATGGCAATATAACTGGTAAATTTGGTTACTTTTGAGTACTTCTTAGTTATTGAATTTTTCTAATGCACACTATTGTTGAATATTTTCACACAGTTGGGCATGAGCCTTTGGTGGGTGCCTACTGGGATTTATTTATCACACCCTGTTTGGGTCATGTCTTCGGCCAAACCAGATTACGTTTCTGCTGGTGTGGATAAGGGAAAGGGTCTCTATGCAGGTACTTGAATTTTGCTGAGGAGTAGGGGATCATGGGACTGAGCTTAGACCCATGATGCTTACAGCTGTTTGTTTTTTTTTGTTTTACTGTACCTGGTATTTGAGTTTTATTGTATTGTACTATTGTGTAACATGTTATAGATGTTTTCGTAGAACATGATACATGTTGAATCATTATCTATATGAGTATTGGTTATCTTTTACTGTAGTTGCTTATTTTTAACTGTGGATGGCATATTGCTTCTTTTGTTTTATGTTTTATATTGTATTCCACTGCGCTACACTTTGAAAATGAGGGCATAATTTCCCCACTATCAAACCTAGGACTTCGCTGCTAGTTGGTAGCCTCTGGCATTTGGGGAAATGCGCTTGAGGTCATGTGACCAACCAGGATCGGGGAACCCGTTGAGTGGAACCCTGATCCGGTACGTTACAAAGTGGTATCAGAGGAGTTATTTTTTTTACATAATATTTGGATCCTTAGTCAGTGATCAGACATGAACGGTAGTTGGTAATAAGTTGTGCTCAGGCGTAGGTGACCCGTGTATAGGGAAAAGCCGGTCTACCACGTATTTTTGTGACTTTTCTGATTTTGAAAATTTTACAGTGGATTTTATTTCACCGTTGGGTGACGCACTTTTGATTGTGTTGTTTATATTTTATCCATTGGTTCTATTTAGTTGCATCCCGATGAGATGAGGGTATGTGGTCACATGCATCATTTAGGCACATGCTAGAAATCCCATGCCATGCATATTTCCATGCCATGTAGGTGAATTAGAAATTGCAAGTTTTTTTTGATAGTTGTTGTGATAGAAAAATCATGCTGTTGTGATAGCTGCTTTGATAAATACTTGATATGTGATAGGGTATTTTTGTGTGATCCTGTTGATATAATGGACGCCAAACATTAGTTATTAGGGAGTATGGGCCCTCATTGACCATAATTTGGTGGATCATCGACTTTCATCTTTTTATAACACAGAAAAGATGCCAAATTTAGATTCACGGGGAATATGGGCCCTCACGGATCGAAATATGGAACTTAGTTGTTATTTTCATTACTTTCAGGGCTTCAGGGTAGTAACTAAGCCTTATTGTCCTGAAAAACCAGGATACACACCTTGTAGTTCCTCAGACACACGTCATATGTTCTTCTGCTAGGGAAGAAAAGAAAACCTTTTTAGGACATGCCGTGTACCCTCAGTACACGCCGTGTAGTCTCATCCCGGGTCATACACCGTGTGAACATGTACACGAGGAAGGAAAAGGATTGGGAGAAAGACATCGTGTATCGGTTGTACATGCCATGTAGTGTTGACCAGGAGCCCGCCCGTGAAACTAACTACACGGACGGAGCATACCTTAAGACATACAAGCCATGTCCACTATGGAACATGCCATTTAGTCTGACCTAGGATCCGGCCGTGTAACTAACATCTTGGGTCGGTGTGATCCTTTAGTGTACACGCCATGTAGTTTGAGCCATGTATCCGGTCGTGTAACTAACAAAACAGGTCGGTGGAGATTGTCCAGTACACGCTGTGTGCCTGAGGGACATGTCATGTATTGTTGACCGGTCCCAGACCATGTGGACTTCGCCTTGTTGTTGGGGATATAGGTTAATTTACACACCATGTAGTATCTAGCAAATTAGTCATCCGTGTCACAAACGAAATAGGCAGCTTGAAAATTACACCATACACACTGTGTAGATTATATACACACCGTGTAGTTTTGTTCAACAGGAGCTGTGTGGCTTAGCCATGTAGAAGGACCTGGGCAGGGGAAGAGAAGTCAGGTACACGCCGTATAGTCAGTATACACGCTGTGTAGTCTTGTTTTGAAAATCTTGAAATGCATTCTTCCTCGTTTTCCTTTATGGTCCCCTATTTTTTTAGTGTTTATAATCTGGATCTAAGGTGTGTGTTTGAACTTGTAGAGTCATGCCGCCGAGATGACCACGCGTTGTTCGCCAGGAGAGTGGCGATGATTTCACTCTAGAGATGGTGGGCCATGGGCTACCAGTGGGTCCTCTAGTAGAGCCAGATGCGGCGCCAGCTGTTAAACCGAACACAGGCGTGGAGGCACAGTTCCATGAAGGCTTTATGTGGTTTATACAAACCTTTTAGGGAGTACAGTCGGCTGCCACATCTATGGATGAGCTAACTCGTATCTTCTAGCAGCAGCATCCGCCTACCATTTCAAGGGATGGCGGACCTAAGGCTGCGGAGTCTGGGCTGGGGTCTATGGAGACTATTTTCGAGCATCTAGAGATGCCTCCAGGGAAGAGGGTCAATATCACGACGTATATTCTGCGTGATTCTTCCAAGAGGTGGTGGGATGTTACCACTCAAACCGAGCATCATATAGGCATGGCGTGACAATATTTTCAGTCAGCTTTCTATGTTTTCTTCCTACCAGATACTCTAATAAAAGATAGAGCTCGAGTGTTCATGAATCTATTGTAGGGCGCTATGTTGGTGATGAAACATTCTGTTGGTTTCACCGAGCATTAGCATTTGGCACCTGCTATGGTGGGTGATGAGACATTGAGGGCTAGATGAATTGAGGATGGGCTTTGATATGACATCTGAGCATGGGTTAATTTTTTCAAGTTGCCGTCAGTACATGCTTTTGTGAACCAGGCACTGATTAAAAAGTGGAACCATTGGAATGATAGTGGTGTAGGCCATAGTGGTTCGACACCCATTTCTAATACTATTTCTGCCAGTAAGATGAAGCGATAGATAGATTTCTCTCTGGGTGGCAGTACCCGCCAGAAGGATATTTCAGGTGGTCATGTCAGGTGCGACTAGTGTGGTAAAGAGGGGCACAAAAGACCGCTGTGTACCCAAGACCCAGTGGAGTGCCAAGCTTGTGGAATGATAGGCCATATGCATTGCCTTTTCAGGGAATTTCCACCAGTGGCTAGTGAGAGGGGTTCTGTATAGACTCCGTGTGCGGGATCAGGACCAATAGCTTCTTACCAGCGGAGGAACTGGAATACGTGAGGGCATGCAGGTAGAGATGGTGGTAGTGGCCATGGTAGCCATACACCAGGATCTCAGAGGAAACAAGGCGGGACAGCTCAGGGAAGCCAGGCTGTGTCACAGGGCCGCAACACTGGGCATGCATATGCAGTGTAACAGACCCAGCAGGAGCAGGATCCCTGACCTTCTATAGTCATAGGTACTATTCTAGTAGCTTCTATCTTATCTTTTGTACTTTTCGATACAGGTGCCACACATAGTTTAATATATGTGCCTGTTGTGGAGTGCCTTGGGATCTGTGTTTCTTCTTCTGTTATGACACTAGACACTCAGTTGGGGACTAGGACGACAGGTGTGCGTCAGTGCATGGAGTTCCACCTAGAGGTTGGTGGGTGTCACTTTCTATGGTACCTCTGTGTCTTAGAGATGACAAGCTATGATGTCGTTATCAAGATGGACTGGTTGGTTCCCTTTCGAGCCATTGTAGACAACTATTGTCGCAAGATGAGTTTTATATCACCAGAGGGTGGAGAGTTTCTTTACAAAGGTGAATGGGATGTTCAGGCGAGTCGTGCTGGACCAGAGCATCACGGGAAAGGTGTAGTCACATCTCAAATTGCGAGTTTATATCTGGATGATCAGGGGACTTGTCAGAAGGATTTCCCTCCAGCAAATTATTGTTTTAGGGATGTCTTCCTAGATGACTATTCAGGTCTACCTCTAGAGAGAGAGGTGGATTTCTCTATTGAGCTTGTGCCAGGGGCAGCATCGTTGTCCATTCCACCTTATTGGATGGCTACACTAGAGTTGCAGGAACTCAAGATGAAGCTAGAGAGTTAGAGGCAAAGGGTTTCATCCAAACTAGTACTTCTCCTTGGGGTTCACCAATCCTCTTTGTGAAAAAGGCAGACGGTACCGTCAGACTTTGTGTTTATTATCAGAAGCTGAACCAGCTGATGGTTAAGAACCGATATCCGTTGCTGAGGATTGATGATCTTTTTGATCAAATTCATGGGGTACAAGTGTTATTGAAGATTGACTTGAGATCCAGATATCATCAACTACATGTGAGACTATCAGACATACCACTAACAGCTTTTCAGAGTATATATGATTTATACGTGTACTTGGTTATGACTTTTGGACTCACGAACGCGCTAACAGCATTCCTGGGACTAATGAATCATGTGTTCCATCCGTACCTGGATTATTTTGTGGTAGTATTCATGGACGATATCATAGTGTACTATCACACTTGACATGACAATGCCACCCATCTTGAGATTGTATTCAGTACACTGAGAGAGCATAAGATATATGATAAGCTCTCAATGTGCCACTTTTGTATGGACCAGACTCACATCCTGGGTCATATCATCTCAGAAGAAGGAGTTGTAGTAGACCTAGAGAAGTTGAGAGCAATAGTTTCCTAGGAGCAGCATAAGAACGTGTTTGAGATACAGAGTTTCTTAGGGATGTCTAGTTACTACAGACGCATCATACAAGACTTCTCCCGCTTAGCAGCTCCATTGATAGGTCTGACTAAGAAGGATTTGAAGTTCATTTGGGCAGAAGCTTACGAGAGAGCCTTTCAGGACCTGAAAGGTTGGTTGACATCAGTACCAATCCTGATACTCCCAGAGCAAGGTAAGAGCTATACAATTTACTGTGATGCATCAGGTATTTGGCTGGGAGCAGTGTTGAGGCAGGGCGATCGAGTTGTTGCGTACTGTTCTCGGGAGTTGAGGACACTTGTAAGTAACTACCCGACGCATGATCCTGAGTTGGCTGCAGTTGTTCATGCGTTGTGATGTTGGAGACATTATCTTTTGGAATGCATTTTGTGATTTTCACCAACCACAAAATCCTAAAATATATCTTTCCTCAGAGTGACTTGAACATGAGACATATAAGGTGGGTCGAATATCTTTAGTCCATCAATTTTGAGCTTGCATATACACTTGGTAAAGGTAATGTTGTAGCTGATGCACTGAGCAGGAAGACTCAGATACAGGCGGTGGAGGAGGCCAGTGGTGAGTGGCAGCTCATGGTTTTGTTCTCTGAGATGCATTTGGAGGTGCACGATAGTCAGGGGCAGACCTATATTTCATCTTTATCTATGACTACTACCCTCCTGGATAGAGTGAGGATGATATAGCAATCTGATTCAGAAGGCCTCATTCTATGGGAGTCAGCGGAAAGTGAGGACACTTCTCTTTGACTGACGATAGGAGACGATGAAATTATGAATTTCCATGGATGAGTTTGAGTTCCATGGGATATACATGAGGAGATGATGTGGGAGTTTCATGATTCAGTTTGGTCAGTTCATTATGGGGTTACCAAGATGTACCGTGACTTGAGATGTCAGTACTAGTGGCCAGGTATGAAGAGGGGGATAACTAGTTTTTTTACGAGATGATCCTCCTGTCAGTTGGTGCAGATTCAGCATCAGAGTCCAGCGAGACTGTTACAATAGTTACCCATCCGAGAGTAGAAATGGGATGATGCCACGATGGATTTCGTGACTGGGTTGTCGAGGTCACCTCGAGGCATTGATGTTGTGTGGGTTGTTGTCGACAGACTCTCAAAGGTAGCTCACTTTTTTCCGATCAAGGATACCTTCGGTGTTGACGAGCTCAGAATGTTGTATATCTCAGAGGTCATACGTTTTCATGGGGTCCCTCATTTTATCGTTTCAGATAGGGACGCTTGTTTTACATCTCGTTTCTGGCAGAGTTTTGAGAGGGAACTAGGTACATAGGTGAATCTGAGCACAACATACAACCCTCAGACCGATGTTCAGTCAGAACGTACGATACAGGTGCTTGAGGACATGATGCGTGCATGCATCCTAGACTTTGGGGGCTCTTGGGAGAAGCACATACCCCTGGTCAAGTTTTCTTATAATAACAGTTTTCATGCAACTATTGAGAAGGAACCTTATGAGGCTTTATATGGTAGGCCATGTTGATCACTCTTGTGCTGGTTAGAGGCAGGTGAGGCAGCTTTACTGGGACCACGTCTCGTACAAGAGACTTCTGAGTAGGTCCAATTGATTCAGAAGATGATGGCTACCACACAGTCTTGACAGAAATCTTATGTTGATCACCGCATATGACCCTTGGAGTTCGTGGTCGGGAATCAGGTATTACTGTGTGTTTCATCGAGGTTGGGACACAGATGGATCAGGAGATAGGGTAAAATGTTCTCGAGCTATGTAGGTCCATTTGAGATTCTGGAGAGAGTCAGTCTGGTTGCCTATCGGTTGCAATTATCACAGAGGTACCGAGCCATGACGATATCTTCCATGTATCTCAGTTGCATCGCTATCATTTAGACCAGTCTCATGAATTTCAGCCTGGGGATGTTGAGCATCATATCGATGTGTCCATTAAAGAGCATCTGATTCATATCGTGGATAAGAGCACAGAGGTTCTTCGAGGTTAGTCAGTTCCTCTCGTACGGGTGCTATGATAGCATGACCAAGTGCAAGAAGAAAACTGGGAGTGGGAGACCGACGTACATGCTCAGTGGAAATATCTGTTATGAGCATTATCATCGCTACACTTGGAAGGGAAATTCGAGGATGAATTACATTTAGGGGGATGTTTGTAAGAACCCGATTCTTATTCCGGAGGTACGGGTTTCTTATTTTATTTTTTTCTTAAGTGTTTTTGAGAAAATAAGTAAAATAAGGAAAAATCCAAAATTCTGTGACTACATGCCATGTACTTTTCCACACACATTGTATTTTTTTCCAGTGGGATGAGTACACAGGGTGTGTAGCCATGCCGATGAGAAAGTGTGTAAAAACGGACTAAACGAAGTGTATTGGGTATTTACACGCCGATTAGTAAGTCAGTAGGAAAACAGTAAGGTGGTGACCAAATTTGCGGTAGTACACGCCGTGCACTCAGGTTACACACACCGTGTATTCATGTTGACAGATGAATAGTGCCATGCTGGCGAGAATCCACCGAAGGAACAATTAAAAAAATGAAAACTACATGCCATGTACCCAATAGTACATGTCGTGTAGTCAGGTTTTTTCACTTAAAATGGGATGTAGCCTCCCTTTTTCACAGGGAAGGGTTTTAACTGGAGGAGAACTTGGGAGGGACGGTCAGAGCTTTGGTGATCCTCTGATCGAGTACCGAGAATCCATTTTCTGCACCGTCAATCTCCCTGGAACTGCACGGGTGAGTTCTTCCTCCTCCTGGTGTAGTTCATGCCAATTCTTACTCTAAGGGATGTTATTTGAGTTTGAAAAATGTCTTATTTTACCTCAGATCATCATTGTTCTTGGGCGTTTTTAGAAGTGCCATTCACGTATACCGATCTGGGGAATTTAATGTAGGTGGCTTGGTGTTTAATTTCTTAATGTTGTGCATTTTTGTGTACCATTGTGCCAGAAACCCATGTTGGGGTGCCGTGTGGATGAGGCCTTGGCTGTTTTAAATACCTAGAATTTAAAGGTAATTAAACATGATAATAAACTGTTGTTTGGGATTGATTCTTGGATCCAGGACCACCTCGGGGTTGTGTTCCTATGCTTAGCCATTTGGCCAGGATACACGAGGGTAAGCCTTTTTAATAATAAATATAGAATTTTCTTGAGTATAATTTCATGTGTATTTCTTGTTTACATGTTGGGAATGCCGCGGTTACTTGTTTAGCCTGAGGGAAGTGTTTTACTTAGCCTAAGGGCATTTCTTTTTTTAGCCTAAGGGGAATATTCGTTATTCATGTCGGTGACAGACTTTGTGCCTCAGGGCGACACTTTGTACGCCTAAGGGAAATATCTGTTATGCCTATGGGAAATTACATGTGGTTTATAATACTAATTACCTGAGGGTAAGGGTTTGCGTGTCTGAGGACACTGACTGACTGTTTACATAGAAAATTCATTATGGTGGTTTCCTTATATTGAATGATTAATTGAATAATAAAATGGAAATATAATTGGTAAAGTTGTTTACTTTTGAGTAATGATTAGTTATTAAATTTCACTACTGCACACTGTTGTTGCATATTTTCACATAGTTGGGCATGAGCCTTTGGTGGGTGCCTACTGCAATTTATTTCTCACACGCTGTTTGGGTCATGTCTTCAGCCCAAACAGATTACATTCGTGCAGGTGTGGATAAGGGAAGGGGTCCCTATGAAGGTACTTGACTTTTTCTGAGGAGTAAGGGATCATGGGACCGAGCCTAGGCTCGCGATGCTGCTGGCTATTTGTTTTGTTTTGTTTTACTGTACCTGTTATTTGAGCTGTATTGTATTGTACTATTGTGTAACATGTTTTGACTATTTTCTTAGATCATGAGACATGTTGTATCATTATCTATATGACTGTTGGTTATCTTTTACTGCAGTTGTTTATTTTTAACTGTGGATGGTTTATTGCTTCTGTTGTAGTATGTTTTATATTATATTCTGCTATGCTACACTTTGACAATGAAGGCATAATTTCCCCACTATCAGACCTGGGCCCTCACTGCTAGTCAGTGGCCTCTAACATTTGGGGAAATGCACTTGAGGTCATGTGAGCAACCAGGTTCGAGGTAACTGTTGAGTGGAACCCGTATCCGAGACATTACATATTGAGTCTCGTCATAATTTCTAAAACTATATATATAATAAATATAAAATTATAATACATATTTTAAATACCCATATAATTATATCTTAATAATTTATATGTTTTGATTATTACCTTATATTACCCTCTTGTTAATGATCATATATTATGGTTTTACTTCTGGTAGTATTCTCTTTGTACTCCGCATGTGACTTAAATTGTTATATCATTACTCCTTTTACATATATCACAATTCTATAATGTGATACATGATATAAATATCATATATATATATATAATATATCTGGGTTATAATAATTTATATAATTTATAATTAGGATTAGGGAAACAACGTTCATTGAGACGGTAGGCCATATGTAAGCATGAATGTTGTTTCTGTTTGATTGTCATGTGGAGAAAATAAAATTAGAATATAAATATATATATATATCTCTCTCTAATTGTTATAGTAGATTTTTTTTATAATAAATATTCTCTGAATCACTCCTTAGTACAATTTTTGTTTTTTATGAACAATTCCTATCCCTTTGAGGTGGTAGTAGTCCACCCATCGTCAAATGAAGTTATTGTGTTTACATAAGATGGAAATAATATTGGAATATTCTAAATAAAAATTATTGATATTTAAATACTATATAAATATAATATATATCATATATAGATAGATTCTCTAACATAATGTCCACCGTGATGGGTGGTAATGAAAATGTAATAATCATCATTTACTAATACAGTAGTTGACCATACACATAAACAGTATGTTCATTATCAATTAGATGGAGGTTTGTGTATGTGTAGGATGAATAATTAGCATAATAACATCACTGAATATTGAGGATACTACTGATGGTATACAATCATAGTGAAAAACAACTATTAGTGTGTGGAGAAATAAAATAAAATAATTGAGTTGAGAGAGTACATTACCTCTTGTTTAGGTAACTTCTTTTGGTTTGTGCCAAAAGGATTATTTGGATTGACTTCATCCCGAGGGATGGATTGAAGGAGGAAAATAATGATTTTGGAAAGTGTAGTAGATATGTATTTTCTAATCATCATATGTTTTTTAGGTGTAAGGAAGTTTGACAGTTGACGAATTTTATAGGGAAGGAAAATGACTCATTTGGAATTTTTAGAAACAATTTTGGTGTACACAAGTTATTAACAAAATAAAGACTTAAAAATGAAAAAACTCAATTAATGAATTTTTATAGAATACCAAAGGACATAAAATGGTTGTTGGAAATGCTTCTAGCTCACTCGGACCATTAATTTTAAGGTCTAGTCCCCAATTATGTTTAATTTTACCCTTAATCTAAATGTTTAATTTTGATCATTGTTACTAAAATTTATGGCCAAAAATTAAGTTTATATTACTAGACACTAAATATTTTTCTGATTATAATAGTGTACATAAGATTTTAGAAAATCAATTCCTAGATTCTTGGATGTTGTGATTAATGCTAATCCAAAAAATGGGACGAAATCATGATTTTTTAATGCAGAAAAATGATAATTTTTTTTGTTATGATTTTATATTAAATTTCAAAGAGAAATAGTTTATAATGACCTAAATTTTATAAATACATGTATAATTAATTTAAATTTACCTTAAAATTTTAATTTATAATTTAACAGTAATAATTTGTTTAATAAAATGTATGTTTTTTACTAAAATATAGTATTTTTCACTATTCATAAAAAACGATGTTTCTGAAAAAAAATCCAAAAAATAAACCTATGTTAATTTTGAGGTTTTTAATCCAAAAAATTAATGTTAATTTGTCAAATTAGTTTTAGAAATTTTTCTAAAATTACTTTTACTTTTAAAAGGGGTTCATTCAAGAAATCTGTATTCTAAAACATAAAATGAAATTACCAAAAATCAAATATTTCGTTATAAATATGTTATATTTATATAATATTTTTGTTGATGATTAGTTATTAATGTTCATATTACCATGTTTAATGACTAGTTTACAGTTATCTCCGTTAAATATATATATCATCAAACGATGCCTCGTAGAATCCCTATGTTTCATGTGATGTACGCTATGTTTGTTTTGCTTGTAACATATGCGAAGGTGGTGTTGCGTGTTACGTATACCAAGTAGTTGTTGAATGTAATGTAAGACAAGTCTGTGTTGTTTGTAAAATAAAAAAATTTGGTTATGTGTGAATGGAATGATTGAATTTATACATTAAAAGAAACAAATGAATATCTAATTTATTAAAAAAAGGTCCTTAAAAACTAAGGGTGTTACGGTATTCATTATCGATAGAGTAAGGATGACATTATCCTGTGTTTATGATAATGCGGGGGGGTGGGGGGGTTACTCCTGAATATATGGTGACAACATGGGGAGGACCTCTGCACTGGTTTTGGGAAGAGAAAATTGGAGGACCTTGGCTTGGGTAGATAATGATGTATGGAGGACATCCGCATTGATTATCCTTTTTAGGGGTTGGCTCATAATTTCACTCAGTGGGGCCATAGATTGAATGTTTAACATAGCCTACCCATGATGTGCCATGGAACTCAATACAAATCTGTTAAAGAAGTATCCTTGTCCTCTAGTTACAAGGGTCTAGTTGTATTTTATTGTAGTTGTAGAAGACACTATATCTATTTGGGATTACTTTTATTATAATTTTCTTGTACCTTCCCCAACATTGGCGTCTTGGGATATTGGTCGAGGTTAGCATAAAAGTGGTGAATCTCACATATTCTTTTTCCCAAGGAACATTTTGTGTAGGAATGAGTGAGGACTACTCAGACACATCCTACGTGGATCAAAGGGAGTAGTCCTAGATGATGTGACTCGAGCATGTCCCAAATCCTCAGCGCAGGGGAGCGAGTCATTAGAGCCTTATGGGAAGAGACTCCTGGAGCAGTTCATCCGTAGAAACAGTTTTGGTTTCACACTGTGAGGCCCCCATGGGAAATATTATTAATCAGTAATTGATTCTTCTATCTCCCATTCAGAAATATACATTGTGGTAATGACCCCCATGCTCATACCAATATATGATGTTGTCGATTACCATCTAATTTATTACTCTTGTGTGAGAGATGGGGTTTGGGTACCCAGTATATGATTTCATGGTATAAGTCATAGAGGAAGTGGGGTTTTGTCATATTAACATGTAAATGTGCCTCCAACATAAGAACATGTGGGAATTGGGTAGAAAATTTCCTATTTATTGAGTTTTATAAGGCATATATAAAAGTCCATTAGTATAATTACATGAAAAGTGATTCCCTATTCTTTAACAGTGCCCAATCTTCTAGTGTAGAAAAGGATATTTGATGATGATGTAACTAACGATGGATTACCAATTCCATCTACCCCAATAAATAGGTTTTGACACACCATCTTATCTAATGGGATGAAATTACTGTTAAATGTATACAATGTGTTAGAGTGGTGATTAGTCGCTAGAAGGACCAATGAAATCACCTAAAAATCGCATGTTCACACCCATACATTGAAAGAGAAGGCTTATAGTGCCCCATACATGGATCTAAAGAGTCATCCTCGCATATAGATGATACTATTATTGGGTACCTATCCTAGGAACCTAAAAAATGAACTAAATTGACCAGAATTATATATGTGATTATAAATAGGACCTTGGGGATCCTCAATTGAAGGATGAAAAACAAGAATAAGCCTTCATGATCTAGTAATGAATCCCCTTCACTGAGGTCCTCAAAAATCCATTAGGATTCAATTTAATACTTAATAGAATAGGAAAAAATGGTAAGAGTTCTATCAAGGTCTTTATAGGGGCAGAAACACATATACACTTGCACGGGGACCCCTTTTACCTTGTTTACAACCAGTATCATGAAGGTACCTACCATAACCTATAACCTATTAAATAAACTTCACAAGACACCAGAGGAAACACATTTTTCCTAGTGTGAAGACTCACCCATGTGTTGTTTACATGTTTGACCATTTACCAAAGTATCATTCAGCTTGCATATGCTTTGAATCATGCATGAAGAAAATCTACTTCCTCCCAAGCCACCTGTATGAAGCACCCATTGCTCACTAATCCTGGACCTGCACTAGACTCCTAAAAGACCTCATATAGAGCACTGATGGTATGGTTTGTCTTCCTTTATATCCCTTTTTCATGCAGGGCCAAATTGAATCCACCACCCAAGCCTGTGGATTTTCATGTACATGTAAATAGACAGAATAGGGATTCTCCCATTTGTATATGCATTCCATCAGTCTACGGTGTACCAAACTATTCCAACCTTATTGATATGGTCTTCCAGGTTCATGCTAATATGCATCCCATAAAACACAAGCAACACAAACATGGTTATGGTGTTAGAAATTTCTTAATATCATTTAGAAGTGTTAATTCCATGTATTTAGCTAGACATCTCTATAACTAGGGGATGGTATCACATAATGGGGAAGGAGGGTATCACATTTTTTCACAATTGATGGTAAATGTGGTATGATCCAACCATATATGGAACCATTTTTTGGAAATTCCTGTAAATGTAATCACATAGACTTTCTGATATGGTGGTATCCAGGAGTGTAGTATAATATTACTATCCTTTTCACCCAAATGCGATAGGAAATGGACACATCCTTGGACATTATTATTTTACCATATCTCTGACCTTTTACATAATTGGAAGAAAGACAATGTGATTATATATATATAATACATACTTTATTTTATCACATTCATGCATAACTAGTTTATTATTATATAGTAGATACAATCATCAAATCCTCACAATTATATGGATGTATCAGTATCGAATCTATATCCTAATCATCCACTCACCTTCCTTCAGATGGCCTCCATAGGTTTGGATCCCCATGGCCATTTATCCAAATGAAGGGAATCAACCTTTATTTTTAAATCCCAGAACCCACTCCATTATCATCAATGGGATGATTCTACAAATGAAAAAATTATATAGGAATCCATCAGAGAGTAAGCCCAAACCAAGCCCCCAAATCACCATGAGTCAAGAAATTCCCCATGGCCCCAATCTTTAGGGAACCATCATTTAATGTGTAAGCCCAATAATCATTCCTTGATCCAATAAAAGGGCCTTGACCACTATAAGACAAACAATTAGTGGTCCACCATAGGTGTGGGTCCTCACAACTGAATTATGTGGGAATTTATTCCCAACCAACCGAGATATGTAGGAAGCCACTTTAAGGCCCAAACCCAACACCCCAAATCAACCCAATTTCTATCTATAACACATTCCCAGTATGTTCAGATCTAATATAGGATCCCAAATCCCTACCAGGTTACTTGGGCCAACTTGGCATAATCCCCATACAAAAAAAATTAACTAGGATTATTTATCCTATTTTTCCATGTTTTGGATGTTAACCTGCATTGTTTTTTCACTGTTACATGACCATAAAACTTATGATGTGTCCCATTATGTGGAACTGAACTTCACGATTTATTATTCCATTCATAATGATACATTATAACCACATATCATTCAGCTAGATGTTGATATAAAAACAACTACCATCTCCTAGGATGACAATAATATTATGACTGACCAAATATGTGGCTTAAAACTATAATTGTAATAATAATGGAAATAATAGACTATAAAATATTATATAAGAGGAAAACATTGATGGGGAACCTCCTATATAGACATTTATCTCAATAGATGAAGGACTTGAGATACATACTGATTTTAAAATTCCTTAAATGTTAAAAATTGATTTTTAATAAAAGTGTTACTATATTGTACTTTTTTTTAATGATGGATTGAAATCAAATCACACATCATTAATAGGCACAATGAGTATGAAAAAATTCATGAAAAAGGCTGTTTATGCTCCTGACCTCACTTAATATTGACCAATGAAATATATCAAGTATCATTGTCCATGTTACAGAATAGGAGGCTACCATTAGAGTGAAGACACATGAGTCATCATTGACATGAGATACTTTTTTTGGTTCTATGAACCCTGGCTATTGGAAATAACATAAAAAGGGAATTTTCATATGTGTATGTCTATATTTTTATTCCACCAACCCTAAAAAACTCTATTTCAATCCCATGCGATGATCAGGAATGAAACAAAAATGGTGAAACTGGTTTGAATCCTTAACTAAGATAATGGTATCACATTCATATCAGACCCCATTTTCTCTAAATATGAAAGATGTACAAACAAGATAGTCAATTATGCATGTGATCCTTTATTGTGATGATGATATCATGGTGTTTTGTCCATTTTTTTTGGTTACCTATATTTTATGAACTCGAGATAAAAACATGCTTTATCCAAATAGCATCATACCAGTTTTAATAGGTGTATTCATTGGCTACCATTACTGTTGAGTCCTCATCTATATAGAAAAATACATAACCTTCCCAGAATCATCAACATTTGGTCTCAACTGCACTATTCAGAGAGTACATCCATATGGTAAAATATGTACCCATGAAGATTCTCGACATGGCCTCCATCTCATTAGGCCACTCTAGTCATCCACTAAATGAGTAAAAATGGTCTAGAAGAAGGAAGAAATAATCACCATCACCATCCATTTTGGTAACTTATCCTATTAATATAGGAATTATATCCGACCCTATCCTGGGAAGGCATATCAAGTGGCAGGAAAATGACCTCACCCAGAAGACACATGGGTCCATTTAATAGTCTCCTACCAATATATTTTGATGCTAACACTTTATAAAAGTTATCCCTAAATATAATGAGGGTTTAATCATTAGGAGATTGGCCCATGTTATCTAGACTTAGGAACACATTTTTGCCAACTATTTGATGAAAAAAATAAGCAAGGAATCTAGATACACCACTCTAACCTCTAGAGAATCCAACCAATCAATTTTTTTTTGGAAAATATTGATTATGATAAAACACCTTCCCTATGTTATCATGTTGGAATGTATAATTAAATAGAAAGTGTCTACATTATCCAGTCTAAATAATATGGTGGAAAGTAGTGAATATGAACAAACATATAATTTTAACAACCAATCCTCCCCATGCCCTCACCTTATAGGGTCCACGAATTCCCATTTTTCAAATTTGGTGGTGAAACTTGAGTTAGAACAAACACCATATCACATCATCCATGTATGTAATAAAATTAGGTGGAAAACTCTAAGTTGGTTCCTACAGTCTCCCCCTTTTTTCAAGGCTACTAGTACCCTCATCTAGATATACACATAGAAATTACTCATCATGAACAAGAAAACAATGGAGAGACTCAAATATATACTTGTTCACATGAGTATTTCAATATCCACTGGCATGTAATAGAGGCCATGAATAGGCACATACCGATGCACCATTAATTGAATGGGCCTATATCCCAATTAAGTATGTTGTTGTCACAATGAACAACTAGAACAATGATCCACATTACTATCAACCATCTATGAAATGTCGAAAAAAAATATATCATCATAACCTAGGGATAGATACATTAAAATGGTAGAGCTCAAATGATCAATAAGGTTAAAAATGGGAGACATGTAGAAATGATTATAAAATTAAGGGTATAAAAACATGATCATGAAAAGAGAATATCATACCCTATATATCAAATATCATATACATGATTAATGTCATAAATCATGGTACTTAATAAGCAATTAATAATGGGGAAATAGAGAACATAATCCATGAATGCCTAAAATAGGACTGAAACATGGAATTGTGGAAGACATAAAACCATATAACAGGACTTCCAAAGAATCCTATGAATCACTACAAATACTATTTTGGTAGTATAGGTTCACTCCCCAAACCATCTTGGTGGTCATGGTGCACCTACATGGCAATCTTGGTAGCATGAGTATACTACTCATATCATCTTGGTAGTCATGGTTCACTCCCATGAACATTTTATTAGTAAAGGGTCATTTCCTAGTCTATTTTAGTCTATATCTTATTATATAAATCATTACCCAATTAATTGAAGTGATATATAGGTCCCAACCATCTCATAATGGAATTATATAGAAAATTTCCAAAAAGATAATAATTAATCATATAATAACTCATGAAATAAAACCAGTATTATAAAATTGTAATCCAATACATAACCCATGTAAATATAAATGTTTCATAATCATTTTATAATAAAAATAACTAGTTAATGAAGCGGGTTTTATAAGCATATAATATGTGAGTGTGAATTGGGTTCCTTAAACATCATCTCATAAAAAACATTACCGATTCACTGAAATAATATTAATGGAAACATTGAATAAATTCCACCTAAAATAACGAGTAACCTCAATTTTTGTTATCTTATATGTGAAATAAATTTTAATGATATTTTAAAAACATTTATGTAGGAAAATGTTCTTCCTCCAATTAATTTTTTTTTAAATAAAACCTTTTTAAGCCCTTTTTCTTTTATAAAAGATTTTAAATCATATTATGGATTATTTGAAAACAACAAAATATATTTTAAATCCTCTTTATATGAAAATGCTATTAAAATATATTTTTAAAACATTTTTCAAAATATGGTTTTTGAATTCAATAGATTTCTGTCTAAAGAGAGAGACGGTGAAATTTTACATTAGAACATTATATTATGTTCCAAGGAGTGAAAAATGATAAAAATACTTTTATATAATATGAATAAATAGAAGATTAGGAAACTCATGTCAATTCTGGAGAGAAGGATCTGAATATTTTATCAATGGAAGCATAAACATAAACATCCTCGAATAGGTATGAGATTGTCTCAACAAAATTCTTCTAACATGGTAACATTGGATCATAATATAAATGTAAGAAAAGGAAATTAAATGAAACATAAAATAACATGAAAAAATTTAATTCATTATATATAATTTAAAATGGACGTTTATACACCTTCAAAATGAGTTTAGGTTCATAAAAAACCATGATTCTGAAGGAAGGAAAATATAGAAAAAAACATTTTACTGATTTTGTAAATTTTGAAACTAAAACCCCATCAATGAAAGATATTAAAAATATTTTTTAATAACCTTATAATTATTTATAATATAAATATAATATAATCATGGGTAGTACAGTCACCACATAAGAGGGAAGAGTGGGGGAAATAGCGTTTATCTCACGAAAATAAAAAGTGGGAACAAATCCCCTTACATTGTGTCTTGAATATCATAATGCTCACTCAAAACACTTTTATTTGGAATATAAATTTTTTATAATTCTTTTACAAAACAATTTAATTATATCTAATATCATATATGGTTTTCTTCTGACATTATATTACATTAATGTGGATGATCCTATGATAAGGTGTCACTTTGAGTAATACTCCCTTTGTTTTTCGCATGTGTCTTAATTTTTAATATTTTTGGTACATATACTAACATTATGATTACCGAATTTGATCCATGATATAACTATAATATATATACAATATATTTCATTATATTAATCAATTGAATATATATGTATGAAACAAAAATCACAATTCATCGACACGGTAGGTTGTACAAACGCATGAATGCTATTTTCGCTAAAATATCGTGTTCCAAGAATGAAACTAAAAGAAATATATAATTATATATGTATATGTTTCATTAATAATTTTGATTTATCATATCATATATATCATATAAATTCACTTAAAACACCCTATAGTATAATCCATGTAGTATATGAATAAATCATATCTCTTTCAGTGGGTGGTAGTCCACACTTCCTCAAATGAAAATATAATAATTAATAAAGATGGATAGAATGAATGTATGTTATAAATAAAATATTCTAAAACATAAATACATTATAAACATAATATATATCATATATAAATAGTTTTTCCTTTATAATGGCCACCACGTGAGGCACTAAGAAAATTGAAGAATCATAATTTAGTTATGAGGTAGTTCATTGTACACATAAACAATATGTTTGTTATCCATTAGTCGGAGGTGTCTGTATGTTTTTATTTAATCCTTAGAATAAAAAATTCTTTGTCTATTTTTAATACTTGTTTCTTATAAAAGTATTTATTAATTAATGAGGATGGTGGAGAAATAAAATAAAATAATGTCTTGAGAGAAGATGTTACAACATGATAAAGTAACACATTTGGGTTTTATAAAAGGATTCAAGGGGATTTATTCTTTTAAAGGGAGGGATTATAGGATGAATATAAGGATTTTTTGAAGTTGATTAGTCTGGTCTTGAAAAAACGTTAGTGGTTTTAGAGGTGTTAGAAAGTTGGATAGTCTGTGTATTTTTATAGGGAAGGAAAACAAATCACATGGAATTTTTTGAAACAAGTTAGGTGTTCACATGTTCCAACATAGAAAAGACATAAAAAACAAAAAAACATAATAGTTTAATGTGTGTAGACAAACAATATATATATAATGGGTGTTCATGAAGTAGATATTTCATTTGGGTCCTTACGTTTATGTTTTAGTATAAAAACCATTCTCATTATTTCCCATTTAACATATTTTATTACATAAAATCGTCACTTGATACAACATTGAAGATCGAGTGGTCTTGAGACTTTGAGGATTCAGAACATTACATGACAACATAAAACATGAAATACACATCTTAATTGGAAACTTATTTTACATGACCACACCCATTCCTTCGTACATACCATTTCATGGGATAACCTAAGGACATGATTAAGTAAAGGGTGAGTTATAAATCCCTATAAAGGAGTTAAAAAGACATAACATGAAGAATACATGACATGTCAAGAAATATTCTTAAAATTGTTTCATAAGAGAAACATGAACATAATGGCATGATATAACATGATTGTCATAACATGGAGGTGTGGCAACTACATTTAACATTTTATTAGAATGAGATAAGGCTCATTGAACTTTGAGGAAGAGTAAACCCTCATTTAATTTGAATTATCGTGATTAAACCCTCATTGAACGTTACGTATCATGATACCAATCTTTTCCCAATGCATTGGAGCACAATCAGGGAACACCCTACTTAATCATTTTATTTCATGAATAGGTGTGGCACATGATCATATAATATGGATTCATTAAACATCATATGTTATTCCACGGTTAAATACTGTGGAATACATACATGTACGTCCTATATCAACATGTACATGTGCATAAAGGTCAATGCCTCTGATAGAGAAATGGCTATGGAATCACTTACACTATGATTTTGTTGTGGGAATATTTGGTGTGACGTTGACAGCATAACGATGTCAAATAGAAATCGTAAAATGGGTTGATGAGAGAAAAATGGGGACCTAATAATTTATTAATTTAGTGTATATAAATTTTTTCATGGAACATAATATCCCAACATATGTAACGGAATTTAGATTCTAAATATAACAGAATTTAATGAATGTAAATGATAAGAACAAAATTCATTAGGGAATTTCAGCATGCTAAAGAGTAAAAATAGGAGGTATTAATGAGATACAAAGTGGTATATCATCATTAAAACATATGGATTGAAGTATATTGTATTATATAAATCATACCCCAACTTTTTTATTGAATAGAAAATTGTATATGATCATGAAGAAACATGGAAAAAATGAGATTGGAAGAAATACGTTTCTTGGAAATGTTATCCCAAAGGATTGGGAGGGGCTTGAGAAAGGCTTCATGGGAGCATGGGGCACCTTGGGAGGATTAAATAAAAAAGTAGGGAATAGATTGGATGTGCTAAAAGGATTTTAGTGTTGATAAGTGGGATATTTGGTGGGTTTATATAGGAAAATGGAGGTAATTCTTAATAATTTAGTTTTTGGACACCACACTTTAAACTAATCAAATCCACAAACCAGCCCATGGTTTGTGTCGATGGTTTTTTCGAAAGTGGAGTGGAAAAATCATTTTATAATTGTAATGGACGAACTTATTAAAATATTTTGCTTGCTAATGTGAAGGTCAGTCACACTCACAAGGAAATCATTTTAAATGTTAAAATGTTTTATAAGTCGTGGAGGGTCCAATAAGGCACCATAAAATAAATCAATGAAATATAAAATCACATTACCTTAAGCTAAAAAATAAATTTTCTAAACATCCATTTATAGTATTTCATTACATCACTATTGGGACATTTTGATGTCATAAACACATTATATATTAAAACAGTATTTACTTTTTACAAAAAATTTTGACTGTCTTAGAAAATTATGAACCATTTACCATTTGAAGACATCCACGTTCTCATTCCAAAAAAATATTTTTTAATAAATAATTTTCCAAATATTTTATTTTTCACATTTTCAATAAAAAATGACATTTATTGAAAATTCATTGGTTTTGATAAATAAAATTTCAATCATTAATAAAACTTTCAAATGTAGTCATAAAAATTATACAATCATTTATATTTAATAAAAAGTAATTTAGTAATAATAATATTTTATTAAATTTTTAATTAAATCCATTAATTCATCAAATTAGATTTCTTAATTGAATATTAAATAAAAATACTATTTGTGATTTATAAACAATTTATAATGTAACAATAATAAAATGAATGTATATTCGTTATTCTATACAAAAATAATGAACATAATCATAGTGATAGGTTATTGTTACATAACCCCTTATGACACCCACATAAGTCCAATTGGTAAGGTTTGCGAAGGGGATTGACTCTTGGGGTGACCTGGATAACATAGCTCGAGAAATATTCTATATCAACATCCACTTTTCCTATAGGTGGTTATGTTCAAACATAACGTGATGCAGCTCGGATTGGTATTGGTCAAGAGTTATGCCCCATGATGACACCTCCTTTCCAAAGACCAAAAAATGCGCTTTATACAGAACAATTATACTAGATTAGGCCATCGCTTCCTTTTTTTGAGTAAATTGGATTGGTTAAATCACAATATTTATAATAATCAACTGACCACTATTCAACAACTATATTAGAAATTTTAACAATTCATAATGGTATTTTGAAATCAAAAATTATAAAACTAAAAAAGTGTTTATAAAAAATTTAAATAACAATACATTTAATTCGATCAAGTGGAATTTTCATTAATAAAATTTTGGGTCGTTACAACTTCACCCCCTTAAGAAATTTATCCCTCAAAATTTTCTTTTTCCCATAGTAAAACGGATTCGTGTAACTCTGCATCATTACTTCTTCTAATTCCCACATTGCCTCTTCAAACATGTGGTTTCACCACAATACCTTGATGTGAGGCATTGTCTTATTTTGTAGAACATGTTCCCAATGATCTAAGATTGTCACTAGATTATCTTCATAGGAGAGATCACTCTCCAATGGTACCACATATGAATTGAGTGCATGTGATGTGTCAGTTGTGTACTTCCTCAAGAGTGATAAATGGAATTCATCATTTACTTGAGATGGGTTCACTGGAAGTTCTAGTTGATATGTCACTACTCCAATCTGATCAAGGATCATAAAAGAGTCGATGTTCATTGGACTAGGAATTCCCTTATTTCCAAATCTCATAACTCTCTTCCAATATGATATATAGAGGAATAGCATGTCTCTAACCTCAAAATCTAGGTCTCTTAGATGATTATCAGCATAAAACTTCTGTCGACTCTGAGCATCTTTTAATGTGTTGTTGTATGGTCTTAACCTTCTCCACCATTTCATTGAAAATTTCTCGAAAAAGGTGTTTTGTTCCCCAACATCATCCCATCATGTCTTTGTTCTTCACCTCTTACAAAAAAGGCCATCATAAGGAGCTATTTGGAAGCTTTATTGTAAACTATTATTGTAAGTGACCTCAACCAGAGGAAGATGTTGATAGCATCCTCCGTTGGAGTCCGTTGAGCATGATCTTAACATGTCCTCAAGTGTGTGGATAGTCCCCTCAAATTAGACTTCAGTTTGAGGATGATAAGTCGTATTGAAGTTCATCTCACTATTCAGAGCATGATAAAGACTCTTACAGAACATAGAGGTGAATATTGGATCTTGATCGGATACAATAGATAGGGATACTCTATGCAGCATTACAACCTCGTTGATATATATCAATTCCAATTTATCTAATGTTAAATCCTCTCTAATTTCAATGAAGTCTGCACTCATTGTAAGACAATCCACAACAAACCAGATAACATTGTTTCCTTCATATGTCTTAATATGTCCGGTTACAATGTCTATTATGATGTTATCACATTTCCATGCTGGTATGGGTGATGGTTTCATCATCACCTTAATCATATGCTTCATAGAATTTACTTGCTATAATACCATGAACTTTGATGTATACTCAGCGATCTCCTTATTCATGTTATCCAACCAATAATTATCTCAAAGATCTCAATATAACATTGTTATTACTGTGTGAATGGAGAAATTTAAACTTTGTGAATCATACACATGTATTTTCTTTATCTATGTATATTATTTAATACATATTATCTACCCAAATCTTGAAATCCTTCTTCGTTAAAATTGATATCCAAGGATTTAACATTTTTGACAGTTTCCACTTTCTTCTGAATTCCTACATCTTACATTTGAGCATCCTTTATCCTTTATAAAAGAGTGGACTAATAAATAATTCTTGATAGGATTGATGATGTTCCATTCTTTTTTATTCCAATGTCAATATTCATCAAAATCTAAGAACATTTGGTACTTTTGAATTCTCATCAATGATAGAATTGTTGGTTCCTTTATACATAGACTTTTTACCAACTTGTTTTCTTCCCCATGGTGGTAATGGATTGATCATTCATAGTCTTTGAACTACTATAACCATCTTCATTGGATCAGGTTCAAAATGTTTATGTATGAACATGTATACTTGATGATTTTGTTGTCCATATATATTTCACACTTCTCCTAAAAGAAGTATTTTTTTATTTTTTTATAGCGAATATTACTACAGCCAACTCCAAATCATGTGTTTGATAGTTTTACTCATGAAAATTCAATTTCCTTGAAGAAAAGGTAATGAATTTAACATTTTTCATCAACACATAGCTCATTCTCTTCCTCAAAGCATCACTAAATACCACAAAAAGTTCTCTACTTCATGGGTAGTGTCAGAATAGGTGAATTGATATGATCCTTTTCAACTCCATGACACTCTCTTAGAATTCATCACTCTAACAAATATTTACTTCATTATATGATATCTTGGTAATAGGGTTGGAAAATAATGATAATGTTCTCAAAAATTGGAAATAATATCCCGCTAACCCCAGGAAACTACAGATATCCCTTACTGATTTTAGCATTGGCCATCCCTCAATTGTAACAATCATGGAGGGATCCACAAATATCTCATTACATGTGTTGATATGACCCTTAAATGATTCATCCTTAGACCATAATTTAAACTTGTTGTTCATTTCATAGATATTCTCCATTAAGAATGTCTTTATTACTATGATTAGATGGTCCTCATACTCAACCTTGGTTTTAGAGTATATTAGAATATCATCAATAAACACTACCAAAAATTTGATGAGGTAAAATGAAAATACTCTATTCAAAATTTCCATGATGTTTTATATAGAATTAGTGAGTCCTAAAGTCATTAATTTGAATTCATTGTGACTGTATCATGTACAAAAATAAGTCTTTGGGATATCCCCCTTCTTCACCCTTACTTGGTAATATCCCAACAAAAAATCCATATTAGATAAGTATTGTGATCCACATATCTGATTGAACATGTCACCAATTTGTGGTAGAGGATAATTTTTTTTATCATGATTGTTTTGTTCATGATAATCAATTCAAAGGTGCATTGACCCTTCCTTATTCTTTATGAAGAGGACTACTGCACCCCAGGGTGAAGCACTTGGGCTTATAAACCCTTAACCAAGATTATACCGTAGATGTTATTTCTTCTCCTCAAGCACCACAATAGTCATTATACATGGAGTCTTGGAAACTAGAAACACCTTAGTTATAAGATTAATTGATAATTCAACATCTCTTTTGGGAGGAATACCAAAAATTCATTGGGAAACACATTACATAATTCCTTAATAGCGGGAATGTCATCAGGGATGGTTTCTTCCTTGGAATCAATAATCTGAGCCATATATGCATTCTCATAGGTCAGTAATATCAATTCTTAAGATAACGACGGTAAATATGATTCATCATCCATCATTCACATTGTACCGAATTGGGGGTCGATTCTCTACAATGAGAGTGGTTTCCCTTTAACAATAATTTCTATTGGCTATATATAAGGAAATCCAATCAATACCAAGAATTGCATCAAATTCCATCAAAGATAGCATGACGAGGTTCACTGGGAATCTCAATCCACAAATCCTAACAGGGGAGGAGTTATACTAATGTGTTGCAATGATTCCCCATTTTTGGTTCTCACCAACATCTTTAAATCGATTATTTCTGGTGGTGTTGGGAGTATTCTACTAATCTTTTGGGGTTTAAAATAATCTGTAATACCATAGTCAAATATTAAATTCTTTATTCGAGAATGTATAACTGGACTACTTTTCACCACATCGTTTTAAGGGTTCAATGTGGTAGTAGTGATGGAAAAAGCACTCCCTTGCTACCTAGGAGTTTGTCGGTTGACTCTGATATCCTTTCATTAGGGCACTGGTTCGCAAAGTTCATGGGTTCTTTGTAGATGACGACATGAACAATGTGTTAAGGGTCAAATAGAGCATTCCACTCCTCTATCACAGTTGCGGGTTTTTCTTGACGGTAGATAATGAACCCGTTCCCTTTTCTTCCACACATTATGAATTTCCGTGACCCCTTTAGGAAATTTATAGGGTTCTTCTTTCGACACCTTTGGCAAGTTGGGTGTTGTATTTTAGTAGAAAAAATGGATTTGTCCATTGGACATCCAGAATTCAAATCCCTCTTACACTTCTTATCCCTATGATACCCTTGAGATTCACTGATCTCCATTTCGAATTTGAGGGAACATATGATAATATCCTCATAGCTCTTGAAGTCATATATCACTAGGTATTTCCGTAGTCTAGGTTTTATCCATCCAAAGAAGTGGTCAACCTTACATTCCAAGTTATGGACTAAGATGGAGGCATATCATGCAACCCTTTTTATTTTTTCATCGTACTCTGTGATGGATTCATCATATTTTTTCTTGGGGGAAAGGAAGCCCCTTTCCATCATAAGTCGGAAGGTTTATGTAAAATATTTATCAATTTTTTTTTCTAGAAATCCATCCATTCCAATTCCTCAATATCCTACATGGCTTCATTTTTTTGAATATTGTCCACCGTTTATCAGATTTACCCTCAATATGATAAGCTACAAGAATAACCTTCTCCTATTCAGAACATTGAAGGATGTAGAATATATTTTCAATTGAGTTGATCCCTTTTTTTAAAATTGATGGATCTGTTGATCTATTAAATATAGGAGTCCTTTTATCATTAATCTATAGATTATTTCTTATTCTTTCTTATTGGGTTTGAATTTTCCTCTTGACACATGTTTTTATTCAAAACATGAGTTTACCAAGAGAGTATCTGGTCATAGTTTGCGACTCCTGCTCCCATCGGATTGGGCATCTCATTAGAACATTAACCACTTTGATCTTTACATCGGTTTTTAGACTATGTACTCCTATTATAGGTCAATGTCTGGAATAAAAGGAATGTTATAGGTAACACATAAAGGGTAATTTAATGACAAAAATGTATGAGTTATCTATTACATTTATTTCCTTACGAATTTATAGACTTCAATCTATGTTATCCCTGGTCTAATTCCTAACATATATAATTAAGGGAATTTTTTTATTACATTAACAATCGTACACAATAAGATTGTGAATTTACTAAAGCATATCCCCCCATACATTGTAACCAAGAGTGAAGCAAGGCTCGTTTTCTTGGTCCAATTCCCATTCAAGTCTAGCTCAAAGAATTGTTCTCATGTTTTTCCCAAGTCTTATTTCCCATGGACCATGAGTAAAACCACATTGCACTTTAATTAGCCTGAGTAATCCCTTATTTTACTTGACGTATCATGATACTAATCCTTACCCAATGCAATGAAGAACTATCGTGGGACACCCTTCTTAATCGTTTCATTTCATGGAAAAGTGTGCGACATGGATGATATAACATTGAATCAATCCACATCAAATGTTATTCCACAATTATATAATTTGGAATATTTACATGTAATTACTAAATCAAAAATTACATGTTCATAAAGGTGAAAACCCTTGATATTGAAATGGTTATGGTATTCATTTATATGATGATTATGGCATGGTAATTTTGGTGTTACATCGAAAGAATAATGACCTCAAATAGAAATAAGAAAATGGGTTGATGAGAGAGAAATGGGGATCTCGTCATTTATTACTGAAATGGATAGCAAGGTGGTCATGGAACATAATTTCCCAACATATTTAATGAAATTTATATGCATAATAAAAAATAATTTCATGAATATAATTGAGAAAACAGAAATTTCTTACCTAATTTCGACCTGGTAACGCGGGTACATAGGAGGCATTAATGATATAGAATAAGGTATCTCATCATTCAAACATAAGGTGGCTAGTATAGGGCCGGTTATAAATCATACTCCAAAATTTTTAATTGAAAAGACAATGATATATAAATATAATGAAACCTGGACAAAAATGAGAGTGTATGAAATCCCTTACATAGAAGTGTGATCCCAAAGGGTTTGGAGGAGCTTGAAAATGGTATCATTAGAGCTTCGGGTGCCATGAATTGATTCTAGATAGAGCAGGTAAGATGTTGGTCGAGATCTAAAGGATTTGATTAAAGAGAAGTGATTGATTGGGTGGGTTTATATAGGAAATGGAGGGAGTTCATTATAATTTATGTTTTGTACACCACACATTAAACTAATCAAAACCACAAACAAATCCAGGGTTATTTTCACATTTTTTTCCAAAGGGGTGTGGAAATTATTATTTTATAAGTCCAATGGCCGAATATCTTAATATATTTGGATTTATTATGTGAAGGTGAGTCGTACTTGAAGGAAATAATTTTAGAAGATAATATTTTTTATATGTTGTGGAGGGTCCACTAAGGCACCATAAAATTAATGAAACAAATCTAAAATCACATTATATTAAAGTTAAAACATATATTGGTCGAAAAGAAATTTTATAGTATGTTATTACATCACTATTGAGTCATTTTTATGACCTAAAAGACATTAAATATTAAAATTGTATATATTTTTTACCCAGAAATCTGATTATCTCAAAAAATTATAAAAAAACAATGTTGTGAAATTTCGACATCTTGACTCAAAAAAATATTAATTTTAACGAAATAATTGTCTAATGATGTAAAATTTCACATTTAAAATAAAAAATGACATTTATTGAGAATTTAGGGGTTTTGAGAAAAAATGTTTTCAAACCTTTATAATAATTACAATTGTATTCATTAAAATTATATGATCATTTATATTTAATAAAAATTATTTTAGTAATAAAAATATTTTATTAAAATTTTCTTTATTTCTGTAAATTTATTAATTCAATAATATATTTCTCTAAATTTAATATTAACTAAAAAACTCTTTGTAATTTGAAAACCATTTAAAATGTAATAATAATAAAATGAATGTATATTCTCTATTCTATACCAAACTAATGATCATAATCATAGTGTTAGGGTATAGTTACATTACTCCTCATAACACCCATCTAAGATCTGAGGGTAAGTTGTGTGATGGTGAATGACTCTTTGGGGGGGCATGGATAACATTGCTCTGGTGGTAATCTCTATCTTCTTCAACTTATCCTGTAGGCGGTTTTTTTCAAGCATAACATGTTGAATCTTGGCTTGGGCTTGGTCTAGAGCGAAGCCCAATGATGACACCTCATTTCTGAGATCTAACAAATGGACTTTTTATGGAGAAATTCTATTGGATGAGGACATATCTTTCGTTGTTCTCGTAAATTAGATTTGTTAAATCCCAAGATTTATACTAATAAATTTATCATTGTTTAATGTCTATATTTGTTAAAATAAAAATTATTAATGGAATATTGAATTCCAAAATCATAAAAACAAATAACTGTATATAACCATTTTAAATAATAAGTCACTAAATTAAGTCAATAAGATTTTTTTTAGTAAAAGTTTGGGTCGTCACATTTAGTCCCTCATTAATCACAATTTGGCCTTCATTACTGTTATTAATTTTAATCAATTTTACTAATCCTATTGGTCAAAAATTAACATTGTATTATTTAAATTTAAATTTAATACTTTTATATTTATGTATGTCATCTTTTTGAAGTTTAAATCATAAGAGCGCAAAATTAATATTAATGCTAATCCAGCATATGGGACAAAATAACATGGTTTTAATGTAGAAAAATGTTCAAATTGTTATTAATATTATATATTCAATTTCAATGTGAAATATATTATAGAGAATTTAATTATATTAATAGATTTAATATTGATCTAATGCGAATTAAATCAAAGTTATAATATCATTTAAAATTTATAATTAATTAACCAAAAGGTAGTTTTTAAATAAAAAATAGAATTTTAACTATTCCTAAAAAAGGATCTATCTCAGAAATGTCACAAAAAATCACCCTAATATAATTTCAACATTACGAATTAAAAAAATTAAGTTTACTATATCAAATGAAATTTATAAATGTGTCTAAATTTAATTTAATTTTTTAAATTGAATCTTTCGAGAAAATAGTATTTTAATGAATAAAATCACTTTACCAAAAATAATATCATTCATTAAGAATATGTTTTATTTATATAAAAGAATTATATAAGAAATTAAAAGTGTTTAATACTTTTACTATTACATTGTTTGTCATATAGGTTATAAATATCTCAATTAAATTATTATATCATTAAAATGATGTTTCATAAAAACTCTCTATTGTGGATGATGTATACAAATTCAGTGTTATGTGTATCACATTCCAAGTTGGTGTTGTGTGTAATGTATTCAATGTTCATGCTTCATGTATCATATTCTAAATTTTTGCAATGTGAATGAAATGGTTTAATTAATTCTTTGCAATAGAAAAATGAATATTTAATTTATTCGAAAAAACATTCATAAAAACATAAGGTGGTATAACATCTAAATGTATTAGTATTAAGGGACATGATTCCAAATGATGGGATTCCACTTATATAGTTTATTCACAAAAAACTCTCCTTGATCATCAATGGTACCGTATTCACAATTAATGATGTCAATTGGAATCCCTCATGGAGTAATCCCCAAAACAGAAACTCACCAAAACAAAACCTATCCAAGGAACGGTGGATAAGAAGATCAATCCATGTACCAATAAGTACACAGTGTGCAGAAGAGTCACACTCTGTGTCCTATGACCTCGGGTACTACCCATGTACAATGGCCTATGTCGCAAGGCTTGTCTTGTAAAATATTGTATACACGGTGTGTAAGAGAGTCACATGTCGTGTTCCACTACTCAAGGAGGACTCTGTGTATGCTGGCCATGTGCCCGTACATGACTGTAACCTATGTGTCCGAGAACGTGTACTGGTACACAGGGTAGTTTGAGTATCTGACTATGTATCATTGTGTCACACTGTGTGGTAGAGTACCTGTTGTGTACTCCACCCTGTGTCCATGTGTCTCCCGATATACACACCGAGCCTACGTAATGACTCACATGTTGTGTGAATATGGTAACATGCCGTGTCTATGCTCAGTGTCGCCTGGAAGTCCAGTCGCCACTATGTGGAACCCACATGCCATTCCTCACGAGAGGCATGCATGGTTCTTCATCGCATGTAGTGCACAAATCCAAGCTTCTACCGCCAATACCTCACATAATGTTTATCGGAGAACATGTTGTGTTCTTCAGAATTTTATACAAATTCCTTTATTTGTTCCGCACCTTGTGGAACCCCACAATATTCAATCTGACCATCTGATAGATTTGAAACACCATGCTTGATGTTTCCCAGATAACCTGAAGCCATCTCCATTGTTTGCAGACCACTGATTGGCCCAGAAAACATGTATCAATTAACCAGCACGATGAGTTCTTGAAGAACAATCTCCCCGGATACATATAGATTTTTTGTCCATCATAATCGTCCAAAATCCATTAGGTCATAACGATGTTCGATCTCTAATTTGAGATCATTGCATTGAGAAACATATTCACAATGATTTTTCTGTCATCGCCACGTGAAGAACATGAAGAATGCTGGAAAAAGGGGGAATAAATCCAATAAGAAAAATAGGAACGCACCTCTGTTATCATTAGTCACAATGTCAATCAACCCCCATTAGTAGTTTTAATTTCAAATAGACTTATAATCCAAAAATTATCAAAAATGAAATTCTCAAATCAAACCCCCCATGGAAATGCAAAAATAACACCCTCCCAGAAGAACACATTGTCCGCATATCAACCTATCTGTGGGATGATCTAAGTTCATCATTTTATCCATGAAAATGTAATATCTAAATAAAAAACAATACCCTTACCTCAATTTGATTAAATTTTGATCGTCTTTTCATGTTCATAGGTGAGGTTCGTCAAATCCTAGATGCATTGATCTATCATGTTGTTGTCGTCCCCCAACGGGTTATTCTCTGAAGCTTCAATGGGAAATCCTCCATTCATGGGGTTTTGTAACTAACCTTGATAACATACCATAAGTAGATACTAATAGTTGGAGGAATTATGTTTCTCTATTTAATGAAAAATTAATAATAAATAAATTAGAAATTTATTTAATTTCCATTAAATCGTCCAAAAATTACCTTTTGCAGTCAACCCGTGCCGGTCGATGATAGGCTTTGCCTGAGATAATGTCGCTGCAATAAATGAAAAAATTCCATTAGATTTCTGATCCAAGGACATGTTTTAATTTTATTTCACATTTTATGGAAAACCTCTCTCACATGCTATTTAGTGTTTAATTTTATTTTAAAAATTTATTCTGGGCACTTAGGGCCTCAGAATCTCACGCCGTATGAAATCCTTGTCTTGTAATCATTTAATTTAAATTTAAAAAATAATACCTAGAAAATTTGAGACATTATACTATGATATATATATATATATAATGATGTTTAATTTATTATATATAACATTTTAATCACAAAAAATGGTTATCATCATTTATCAAATAAAAAAATCAATGTATAGAGAATGAATACATGAATATTTATTACCTCAACCAAGGTTCTCCTTAAACCATTCCATAAATTATTAACCTTATAAACATTAGAAAAATTATATTTTGGAAACAAATGTCAAAATATTTCACAAAATCACCTGAATATTAATCCCACATATATCATAATGTATATATTGATTGTCACATATAGAAAATGTGAATATCATCTTCATATATTCTGATGAAATATGGAAAAGACCATAATTACTATAAAACCACATTGAAAATAGAAATAAATACTAATTTAATAAATAGATTTTTTGATATATTCTATAAATCCCAAAAGGATGTAAAATCGATTAATTATAAGAGAAAATATTTTTTCAAATGATCCATTATCAATTATGTGGTCATCATTACTACCCAATTTAAAATTTAAATTTCCATCAACTTTTTATCTAGACTAAAAAACATTTTATCAAAATCAATAACAAATTAATGGTTACCTTCCATTATTCAAAATTCCACATTTCCATTACATCACTTATCATTTTTACCAATACCATTTACCCATTTCATGAATCCATTTAATGATGAACTAATGTAGAAAAATGAATCGATGGTTCATGATTAATAACCAAAATACCAATGAACAAAATATGGTTTTTAGTCTAAATAAATAATACAACAATAATTTCACTTTCATCATACCCCATTAACTAAGATTCTCCATCTTTTACTGTAACAGCCCGAGATTTTATGAAAAATATTCTTTCTTATTTTACTAATGTCTTATGTTATACGCTACACCAAAAGGAGCTTGCACAACACGCATCCTTGACTTGCCTTGCATTACACGCAATCACAACCTTCCTCGATAGCGTGTGTGGTACGTAATCCTGAGTTTCACGAAACAATGATATGCTATTAAAATATTTTTAAAACTAGCCGTTATGAATAGTAATAACCACTTTTTAAATTTTAGAAATTTTAACTCTCAAAATGGACTTCATTTTTGGATTCGGAGTATCGAATTTAGCCTAAGGTGAAATTTTGGTACTTTTCGGATAACTTTCATATTCTGATGAATAGTGAAAATTACTAAATTATAATTAAAAACAACTTTTTTAATCGAAATAATTAATAGTGATAAATCATTAATTTGAGTGGTTTTAAAGTATATTTAGAATATATTTTTACAATTTAATACAATGTTGGTCATTGGATGTAGTTTCACATTTAAACTAGACATAAACAAGTGTCAATCTTTTAATAGATATTGTTTCTTAAAAACACGCTATTTGTTTTAACAGCGGGATTTAATTATAAAATTAATTAATGCAACTTTTATGTTATGAATTTGGTAAAATAGACTTCATTTTTGAATTCGGAATATGAAATATAGCTTGGGCTGAAATTTTGGCATTGTTCTGAAAAACATCAATTTTTGATGAATAGTGAAACTACTAAGTGGTAGGTTAAAAACTGAATTTTGCATAAAACTTAATTTTACCGCTTCTGTGAATGGAATTTCGAAAATCCGAGAGACACGGTTAATATCAAGGACTAAAATGTGGTTCAATGAGATGAAAATAATTTTTTGGTGAATAGTAACTTTTTACTTTTTTTACCACGGTTAATAGTAAATAAGGTAACTAAGGGTAAATATGATATTAATATTACCCTAACACATGTCCTAATTCTATTGTACAAGTGTAATTCGACCAAAAACAAACTTAGGAATAAAATATGACCATTTAGGCCCACTTGGATTAGATTAGGACATGTATTATTAATTTATTTAAAGAAGGGTTAAAATAGTTAAAATCAAAGTTTAATAAGTAAATCATTTTTAATATGGGGTTATACATAAGATAAATTCGACTATAAATATTCATTAGAAAGATAAAAAAGATTTCCTACATGATGGTATTTTATTTGTAATTTTTAGACATCAAATAATATAATTTATTTATGACACAAAAATGATGCAGTAATTATCTTATTAATGAAATATTGACATAATTGATAATATAAATACCAAAATAAATGTAATTTAAGACTTTTTATGAATTCCACTAATTTTCTAGGTTACTATGATATATTAGTGTTGATTTAATCAACTTTTTTAGGACATTTAATTCTGTTATGACTTTCACAAAAATCATATATCAAATAGTGTCAAAATTGACACAAAATAGTTTTTAAATCAAATATTATATTATTAATTGTTAATTTATTCCTAAAAATCTAAGGATCGGCCAAATGACATAGATAAGGATATATATATTAATAATAAACAATTTGGGGTTCGTTTGGCATGTTATAGTAAGTGTATTAACCATATAGTGAAAGAAAACAAAAAGACACGGTAAAAGTCAAATTATTTAACTTAGAGTTAAATCTAATTGATAAGGTTTAAAATAAGATCCAAACATGTCTAAATTTGATTGGTTGATGAGATTACAACCCTATCTCATCTAACCTTCGAATATGAGTCATTTTTGGAGGTTTTTAAGTGGGGTTAGATTTATTATAAATTAATATTTTTAAGAATTCCTAAGGTGCCCCTCTCCTCCCCTATAAAAGGACACCTCCTCCCCCTCCTCCTCACACCAATTTGAGCACTCAATCTCGGCCAACCCCTGCCAAAATCTCTTCTCCACTTCACTAGAAACATCCTAGAGGTTCTGGTCTTCCTCAAAGACCAATTTTAGTACCCTAAGAGGAGGTCTCAAAGAGGCACTTCAAAGAAGAGGTAATTACCGTTACCAATTCTTTCATCATTATTTCTTCTTCCACTTCTTCTTCTTAGGTTGTTTCATTATGAAGTAATAACATCAGTATCAGTCATATACTGATATGTTATTATAAGTATGAAACAACCCTATTTCACCATCTATCCATCCTACGGAAAAAGAAATCACCGCGCGTGCGTACGTACGGAATACCGTCTCCACGCCGTGGTGTAATCTATTTTCCACCACCACCTTACATGGATGGGTATAATGGTGTAAAGAATAACTATACATAGTTATTACAACATCATATTGATTCTGATATATTGTATAATACACTCCAATTCAATTCAATATTTATAGAAATGATATCATCGCTCGTGCGTACGTACGGAATACCGTCTCCACGACGCGATGAGATTCATTCTCCATGTTAACCATTTAAGAATGATTATAATGTATATATAAGAAATAATAATGAAATATATGAAATTATAAAGCTACTGGATTTATGTATATATATACATATTTATGTCATCTACTTACTTCCATTTCAAGACAATAAGGAAAGGAAAACAGCGTTCATGCGTACGTACGGACTACCGTCTCCATGAACGGTGTTTTTCATTTTATTTATCTACCTATTATATATATATATATATACTGAATATATATGATATATAAATCATATTTTATATTCTGGAAGTAAGTAAATCATGATATAAGTAATAATGATGTCAAGAACAACAAGTCAAAACACCTACGATAAATGAAACGATTTTACCCAAAACGCTTCTTTAACATGGAATTTACAAAAGAACGGGTAATATAATGTCATAAGTGAACCATATATGATATCATAACAATGAATATGATTCTTTAATAAGTCAATAACATGATTTAAATCATTATACAGGAGGTTCGGACACTTACAAAGCAAGTCGGACCTAAGGTAAGGGAAATATCACAATCTCATTTTTATCCGAGATTGTTTATTCGTAAGTATTTACTGGGGTTTATTTTATCATCCACATCCATGTTTCCTCAATATGTAATATTATTTCCATCCAACTACAATGGTTTAAATCCAATTTTACCCTTTGGTTAGTTTTTAGTAAAAGATATGAAAGGAATCTTTTGTCGTTTATCGTACGAGGTACATTTTGACTTTTTCGACAAAAGTACAAAGAATGTTTTTTTTAACTTATACGGCACGAACGGATTTCTACTGTTTTATAAAGCCTTATTTTCATGAAGCTTCCTCTAAAAGATTTCATGACTATTTTCAATAAAATCTCTTTCTTTTAAAATTGCATGATGTTTTGTGAAAAGAAATTGATTTTGAAGAAGAAAGGATATTTTCCTCAAGAATTCAATTCAAGTGTTTTATCAAAATTATTTTCCATCTAAGATAATAAAGGGTTCTGTTTCTATCCATATTTTTACATTTATTTGACTATGTTGAGATGGAATTATGTTTATGAATTCCTTTATCTTATATGAATTGATTTATGATGTCATGATGTTTCAAGAATCCCATTTTTATTACATGGGTTATGCGATGATGTATGATTTATGATTTTGTGGCACACATAAGAAATGATTCATTAAGAGATGGGTGGGACCTATATCTCCTTCCAATGCATTGGGTAAAGATTTTATATCTCATGAGATAGACATGGCTGGAATGGTAGGTTATACCGGTTCAGTGAAACAGGACTGAAACGAGGATTACTCGATTCAGAAAGGGACTTTGTCCACTAAGATAGTCTTGGAAATGAGTCTTGACTAACAAGAAATGATTCTCTATGATTATGTGTGTATGCCACAAAGTTCCATGTTTTATGTTATGATTATTGTGATTACATTTCACTGCCATGATTTATCCCATGTTATGAAATTATGCTCTCTTTTGCAGGTTATGATTTCCAAAATGTTATATGATGTGATTGATATTTCTTTTGTTTACCCTTACTGAGCATTTGAGCTCACCCTTTTATGTTTTCTTTTCCCCAGGATATAAAGAAAGGTTTTAGGTAAAAAAAAGGAAGATCTTTATGGGAGATGTTGAAGATCATTCACCACGATTAGAAGATTATAGTCTGAGTTTCCAAAGACACTAAACTATTACGGTCCTTGTGTGTGTGTTTTTGTAATGTACTAAGTATTCCGCAAAAGTAATGTAAAGTCCATGTACGTCAAGCTTCGGGTCTCTACAGTTGGTATCAGAGGAAAGGTTTAGTCAACCTTTGGAAACTAGGATGCGAAAACGTTAGTGAGATCCCTAGAGATATTTCTAAGGTATGTCTAGGGATGTCTCTAAGGTTAAGTATACGTATAGGTTATAGTAATAGAATTACGCTAACGATCATAGAATTAAACCTAAGATGTTGGATATTGAAGGTACTCCCCCTTTATTATGTTGTTTTCCCTAGCATGATTTTTGCCTCTCACACTATTCTTTATGGGTTTTAGACGATGGCTGGAACCCGAAGGAACCGTGTTGATCAATGCAATGGAAAATGCAATGATTGCCCTCCTGAACAAACCAATGTTATGGGAGATGGAGTGAAAAATCTTATTGCTATACTTACACAAGCTATTAATCATTCTGGACTTCCAAATGAGCAGAGAAGGGAACAATATTCTATTGAGTCCTTCATGAGGCAACGTCCACCTTCTTTCAGTGGGTCTACTGATCCATTAGTTGCTGAACAATGGATTAGTACTACTGAAAAGATATTTTCAGTTCTTCAATGTTCTGAACATGATAAAGTCATCTTAGCAGTATATCGTTTGGAAGGTGAAGCTGATCAATGGTGGAATCTTATCAAGAATACGAGGCCAAGAGATGAAATTGAGTCCATGGAATGGGACGAGTTCAAGAACTTGTTTTTCAGTAAGTACTTCCCTCGTATTCTTCGAACAAAGATGGAGAAAGAGTTTCTTGAACTAAAGCAAAGGGATGATGAATCTGTTGGTACCTATGAAGCAAATTTTACAAGACTTGCAAGGTATGCTTCTGGAATTATCATCCAACCTGAATGTAAAGTTGATCGATTTTTCAGTGGCTTAAAACCAAGTCTTCGAAGGGCATTAGCTATAAGAGACTTCAGTAGCTATGAAGAAATTGTACGTTGTGCTATCAAGGTAGAAATGGAAGTTGGTGTTACATATCCATCTCATGGTTTGGACAAGAAACGAAAGATGGAGTTCAAGGAGAAATCTCAGAATAATGGTGAAAAGAAGATGAATGTTTCCTTATGCACAAAGTGTGGAAAGAAGCATGGTGGAGATTGTCTAAAAGGGACTAGAAAATGTTTTAAGTGTGGAAAAGAAGGTCATCGAGCAGCTGAGTGTCGAAGTAATGGAAAAAGGGTTTCTAATGATGTGAATAAAGCAAACACTGCAGAGAACGCACCGCCAACACTTCAATGCTTCAAGTGCAAGGAAATGGGGCATTATGCTAATAATTACCCTAATCCAAGGGTTAGTGATGATCAACATGAGCAACCACTGAAGGCAAAGGACAAAGGGAAATCACATGCGATCACTATTGACAATGTTGAATATGACAACGATGTGGTGGAATGATTAAGTGTTTATGTAATGGGATTCGAAAATAATGTTGTATCATTGAGTATTGCAATATTTATTGATGTGGTATTCAAAGTGATTGAGATATTTTTTTGGAAATAAGATGATATGCGCATAATGAAGACGAGAAAATGAAATGTTTAATAGTATTCATGAGCTCATGATTGATATAAGGACTAAGTGATATCATGGTTTGAGTATATAGAATTTTGAGGATTTTGGTAACTTTTAACTGCACTCATGTTTTCACTAAGGTATTCAAGAGAATACACGATTAAGGACTTTGAATGTTTGGAATGTGACCAACAAGACATATCTTATGATATGTGGGGATCAACGACAGTATTAAATCTCTGGTAATCGATGTCACTATATTATGAGAGTGGACTGCAGTATTATGTATAAGCCTAAAGATTAGACTGGATTATGTTGGACATAAGTTAGTATTGTTTAAGGATAGAAGATTTTCGATATTATTGATGGGATGTTATAGTAACGTAGTTTTAGAAAAAGGGACAACCTACAGGACGGGCGACAACCCATCGCTTCGGACAAGGCTGTAGAAATCGAACCCACAACCAAAGTGTGACTGGCCTTTATCGCCTACCACTGGCCTACAGGAAGTCCCTGTTTAGTAGAAACTAGTTTTATTATATTAATCAGTATGATATATGAAGTATAAGTCCATTTTAGGAACTATATATGATTAATCTCACTATAGAATGAATTATTTATATTTAATAACTTTTGCTTACCTTTTGTTTGAGACAGATGGAATGACCCGTCATTCTATCACATGATCTGCTAACACTTCACGAATAACAAATTCAACTTCATTTATTTAAGATATGAAGTGGAAATTGTTCAAGGCACGAACAACAGTGATATTGTATCAAAATAAAGTAAGTATTTATTCTAATTCAAATTTTCAACTTTAGGGAAATGATCTTGAAAACCAAAAATGTTGTCCTAGTGATCTTATACCTGATGAATCAGATGGTACCTTATATCATCACAAATCTATGGATTTGTGATTACTGGCTTTTCCATAGCCATGTTCTCTACCACTCTCCATCAGAACATGATGGTTAGATTTCTCTTCCATATCCATATTTTCACCTATGTGGAAACCCAGTGATTAGTTTATTTGGGTAATCGTTACATTTCATACATTAGTTTTTAAAGCCAAGTTTTGGTATTCCCTTTTACGATGTGGGTTTCTATTAAAGAAACTTTCGAATAGTAAACCATTTATAACCCCGACGAATTTCGAGGGCGAAATTCATTTTAAGGGGGGTAGAATGTAACAGCCCGAGATTTTATGAAAAATATTCTTTCTTATTTTACTAATGTCTTGTGTTATACGCTACACCAAAAGGAGCTTGCACAACACGCATCCTTGACTTGCCTTGCATTACACGCAATCGCAACCTTCCTCGATAGCGTGTGTGGTACGTAATCCTGAGTTTCACGAAACAATGATATTCTATTAAAATATTATTAAAACTAGCCGTTATGAATAGTAATAACCACTTTTTAAATTTTAGAAATTTTAACTCTCAAAATGGACTTCATTTTTGGATTCGGAGTATCGAATTTAGCCTAAGGTGAAATTTTGGTACTTTTCGGATAACTTTCATATTCTGATGAATAGTGAAAATTACTAAATTATAATTAAAAACAACTTTTTTAATCGAAATAATTAATAGTGATAAATCATTAATTTGAGTGGTTTTAAAGTATATTTAGAATATATTTTTACAATTTAATACAATGTTGGTCATTGGATGTAGTTTCACATTTAAACTAGACATAAACAAGTGTCAATCTTTTAATAGATATTGTTTCTTAAAAACACGCTATTTGTTTTAACAGCGGGATTTAATTATAAAATTAATTAATGCAACTTTTATGTTATGAATTTGGTAAAATAGACTTCATTTTTGAATTCGGAATATGAAATATAGCTTGGGATGAAATTTTGGCATTGTTCTGAAAAACATCAATTTTTGATGAATAGTGAAACTACTAAGTGGTAGGTTAAAAACTGAATTTTGCATAAAACTTAATTTTACCGCTTCTGTGAATGGAATTTCGAAAATCCGAGAGACACGGTTAATATCAATGACTAAAATGTGGTTCAATGAGATGAAAATAATTTTTTGGTGAATAGTAACTTTTTACTTTTTTTACCACGGTTAATAGTAAATAAGGTAACTAAGGGTAAATATGATATTAATATTACCCTAACACATGTCCTAATTCTATTGGACAAGTGTAATTCGACCAAAAACAAACTTAGGAATAAAATATGACCATTTAGGCCCACTTGGATTAGATTAGGACATTTATTATTAATTTATTTAAAGAAGGGTTAAAATAGTTAAAATCAAAGTTTAATAAGTAAATCATTTTTAATATGGGGTTATACATAAGATAAATTCGACTATAAATATTCATTAGAAAGATAAAAAAAGATTTCCTACATGATGGTATTTTATTTGTAATTTTTAGACATCAAATAATATAATTTATTTATGACACAAAAATGATGCAGTAATTATCTTATTAATGAAATATTGACATAATTGATAATATAAATACCAAAATAAATGTAATTTAAGACTTTTTATGAATTCCACTAATTTTCTAGGTTACTATGATATATTAGTGCTGATTTAATCAACTTTTTTAGAACATTTAATTCTGTTATGACTTTCACAAAAATCATATATCAAATAGTGTCAAAATTGACACAAAATAGTTTTTAAATCAAATATTATATTATTAATTGTTAATTTATTCCTAAAAATCTAAGGATCGGCCAAATGACTTAGATAAGGATATATATATTAATAATAAACAATTTGGGGTTCGTTTGGCATGTTATAGTAAGTGTATTAACCATATAGTGAAAGAAAACAAAAAGACACGGTAAAAGTCAAATTATTTAACTTAGAGTTAAATCTAATTGATAAGGTTTAAAATAAGATCCAAACATGTCTAAATTTGATTGGTTGATGAGATTACAACCCTATCTCATCTAAGCTTCGAATATGAGTCATTTTTGGAGGTTTTTAAGTGGGGTTAGATTTATTATAAATTAATATTTTTAAGAATTCCTAAGGTGCCCCTCTCCTCCCCTATAAAAGGACACCTCCTCCCCCTCCTCCTCACACCAATTTGAGCACTCAATCTCGGACAACCCCTGCCAAAATCTCTTCTCCACTTCACTAGAAACATCCTAGAGGTTCTGGTCTTCCTCAAAGACCATTTTTAGTACCCTAAGAGGAGGTCTCAAAGAGGCACTTCAAAGAAGAGGTAATTACCGTTACCAATTCTTTCATCTTTATTTCTTCTTCCACTTCTTCTTCTTAGGTTGTTTCATTATGAAGTAATAACATCAGTATCACTCATATACTGATATGTTATTATAAGTATGAAACAACCCTATTTCACCATCTATCCATCCTACGGAAAAAGAAATCACCGCGCGTGCGTACGTACGGAATACCGTCTCCACGCCGTGGTGTAATCTATTTTCCACCACCACCTTACATGGATGGGTATAATGGTGTAAAGAATAACTATACATAGTTATTACAACATCATATTGATTCTGATATATTGTATAATACACTCCAATTCAATTCAATATTTATAGAAATGATATCATCGCTCGTGCGTACGTACGGAATACCGTCTCCACGACGCGATGAGATTCATTCTCCATGTTAACCATTTAAGAATGATTATAATGTATATATAAGAAATAATAATGAAATATATGAAATTATAAAGCTACTGGATTTATGTATATATATACATATTTATGTCATCTACTTACTTCCATTTCAAGACAATAAGGAAAGGAAAACAGCGTTCATGCGTACGTACGGACTACCGTCTCCATGAACGGTGTTTTTCATTTTATTTATCTACCTATTATATATATATATATATACTGAATATATATGATATATAAATCATATTTTATATTCTGGAAGTAAGTAAATCATGATATAAGTAATAATGATGTCAAGAACAACAAGTCAAAACACCTACGATAAATGAAACGATTTTACCCAAAACGCTTCTTTAACATGGAATTTACAAAAGAACGGGTAATATAATGTCATAAGTGAACCATATATGATATCATAACAATGAATATGATTCTTTAATAAGTCAATAACATGATTTAAATCATTATACAGGAGGTTCGGACACTTACAAAGCAAGTCAGACCTAAGGTAAGGGAAATATCACAATCTCATTTTTATCCGAGATTGTTTATTCGTAAGTATTTACTGGGGTTTATTTTATCATCCACATCCATGTTTCCTCAATATGTAATATTATTTCCATCCAAATACAATGGTTTAAATCCAATTTTACCCTTTGGTTAGTTTTTAGTAAAAGATATGAAAGGAATCTTTTGTCGTTTATCGTACGAGGAACATTTTGACTTTTTCGACAAAAGTACAAAGAATGTTTTTTTTAACTTATACGGCACGAACGGATTTCTACTGTTTTATAAAGCCTTATTTTCATGAATCTTCCTCTAAAAGATTTCATGACTATTTTCAATAAAATCTCTTTCTTTTAAAATTGCATGATGTTTTGTGAAAAGAAATTGATTTTGAAGAAGAAAGGATATTTTCCTCAAGAATTCAATTCAAGTGTTTTATCAAAATTATTTTCCATCTAAGATAATAAAGGGTTCTGTTTCTATCCATATTTTTACATTTATTTGACTATGTTGAGATGGAATTATGTTTATGAATTCCTTTATCTTATATGAATTGATTTATGATGTCATGATGTTTCAAGAATCCCATTTTTATTACATGGGTTATGCGATGATGTATGATTTATGATTTTGTGGCACACATAAGAAAGGATTCATTAAGAGATGGGTGGGACCTATATCTCCTTCCAATGCATTGGGTAAATGTAGAGACCCGTATCCTGACGTACATGGACATTACATTACATTTGTGGATTACTTAGTACATAACAAAAATACACACACAAGGATCGTAATAGTTTAGTGTCTTTGGAAACTCGGAATAAAATCTTCTAATCGTGGGGAAAGATCTTCAACATCTCCCATAAATATCTTCCCTTTTTTTACCTAAAAACCTTTCTTTATATCCTGGAGAAAAGAAAGCATAAAAGGGTGAGCTCAAATGCTCAGTAAGGATATACAAAAGAAAAATCAATCACATCATATTCATAAGAACATAACTTTTGGAAATCTTAACCTGCAAAAGAGAACATAATTTCATAACATGGGATAAATCATAGTAGTGAAATGAAATCCCAATAATCATAACTTAAAACATGAAACTTTGTGGCATACACACATAATCATAGAGAATCATTTCTTGTTAGTCAAGACTCATTGCCAAGACTATCTTAGTGGACAAAGTCCCTTTCTGAATCGAGTAATCCTCGTTTCAGTCCTGTTTCACTGAACCGGTATAACCTACCATTCCAGCCATGTCTATCTCATGAGATATAAAATCTTTACCCAATGCATTGGAGGGAGATATAGGTCCCACCCATCTTATAATGAATCCTTTCTTATGTGTGCCACAAAATCATAAATCATACATCATTTCATAACCCATGTAATAAAAATGGGATTCTTAAAACAACATGACATCATAAAACCATTCATATAAGATAAAGGAATTCAAAAACATAATTCCATCACAACATAGTCAAATCAATGTAAAAATATGGATAGAAACAGAACACTTTATTATCTTAGATGTAAAATAAATTTGATAAAACACTTGAAATGAATTCTTGAGGAAAATATCCTTTCTTCTTCAAAATCAATTTCTTTTCACAAAACATCATGCAATTTTAAAAGAAAGCGATTTTATTAAAAATAGTCATGAAATATTTTGGAGGAAGGTTCATGAAAATAAGGCTTTATAAAACCGTAAAAATCTGTTCGTGCCGTATAAGTTAAAAAAAACATTCTTCGTACTTTTGTCGGAAAAGTCAAAAAGTACCTCGTACAAAAAACGACAAAAGATTCCTTTCATACATATTACTAAAAACTCACCAAAGGGTAAAAATGGATTTAAACAATTTTAGGTGGATGGAAATAATATTAAATATTGATGAAACATGGATGTGGATGATAAAATACACCCCAGTAAATACTTACGAATAAACAATCTCGGATAAAAATGAGATTGTGATATTTCCCTTACCTTAGGTCCGACTTGCTTTGTAAGTGTCCGAACCTCCTATATAATGATTTAAATCATGTTATTGACTTATTACAGAATCATATTCATTGTTATGATATCATATATGGTTCACTTATGACATTATATTACCCGTTCTTTTGTAAATTCCATGTTAAAGAAGCGTTTTGGGTAAAATCGTTTCATTTATCGTAGGTGTTTTGACTTGTTGTTCATGACATCATTATTACTTATATCATGATTTACTTACTTAAAGAATATAAAATATGATTTATATATATATTCAGTATATATATATACATAATAGGTAGATAAATAAAATGAAAAACACCGTTCATGGAGACGGTAGTCCGTACGTACGCATGAACGCTGTTTTCCTTTCCTTATTGTCTTGAAATGGAAGTAAGTAGATGACATACATATGTATATATATATATAAATCCAGTAGCTTTATAATGTCATATATTTCATTATTATTTCTTATATATACATTATAATCATTCTTAAATGGTTAACATGTAGAATGAATCTCATCGCGTCGTGGAGACGGTATTCCGTACGTACGCACGAGCGATGATATCATTTCTATAAATATTGAATTGAATTGGAGTGGATTATACAATATATCAGAATCAATATGATGTTGTAATAACTATGTATAGTTATTCTTTACACCATTATACCCATCCATGTAAGGTGGTGGTGGAAAATAGATTACACCACGGCGTGGAGACGGTATTCCGTACGTACGCACGCGCGGTGATTTCTTTTTCCGTAGGATGGATAGATGGTGAAATAGGTTTGTTTCATACTTATAATAACATATCAGTATATGAGTGATACTGATGTTATTACTTCATAATGAAACAACCTAAGAAGAAGAAGTGGAAGAAGAAATAAAGATGAAAGAATTGGTAACGATAATTGCCTCTTCTTTGAAGTGCCTCTTTGAGACCTCCTCTTAGGGCACTAAAATTGGTCTTTGAGGAAGACCAGAACCTCTAGAATGTTGCTAGGGAAGTGGAGAGGAGAAATTGGCAGGGTTTGGCCGAGCTTGAGTGCTCAAATTGGTGTGAGGAGGAGGGGGAGGAGATGTCCTTTTATAGGGGAGGAGAGGGGCACCTTAGGAATATCTCAAAATATTATTTTATATTAAAGTCAAAATCGGTTTATAATGGTTCCAAAGGGTCTTATTTCGAAGCTAAAGTGGGGATGGGTCTAAATCCTATCAACCAATAGGATTTAGACAAGTTTAGGGTATTATTTTAACCTTATCAATTAGATTTAACTCTAAGTTAAATAATTTAACTTTTACCATGTCTTTTTGTTTTCTTTCACTATATGGTTAATAAACATACTATAACATGCCAAACGAACCCCAAATTGTTTATTATTAATATATATATCCTTATCTAAGTCATTTGGCCGAACCTTAGATTTTTAGGAATACAATAACAATTAATAATATAATATTTGATTTAAAAACTATTTTGTGTTAATTTTGACACTATTTGATATATGATTTTTGTGAAAGTCATAACAGAATTAAATGTTCGAAACAAGTTGATTAAATCAACATTAATATATCATAGTAATCTATAAAATTAGTGGAATTCATAAAAAATTTCAAATTACATTTATTTTGGTGTTTATAACATCAATTATGTCAATATTTCATTAATAAGATAATTACTGCATCATCTTTGTGTCATAAATAAATTATATTATTTGATGTCTAAAAATTACAAATAAAATACCATCATGTAGGAAATCTTTTTAGCTTTCTAATGAATATTTATAGTCGAATTTATCTTATGTATAACCCCATATTAAAAATGATTTACTTATTAAACTTTGATTTTAACTATTTTAACCCTTCTTTAAATAAATTAATAATAAATGTCCTAATCTAATCCAAGTGGGCCAAAATGGTCATATTTTATTCCTAAGTTTGTTTTTGGTCGAATTACACTTGTCCAATAGAATTAGGACATGTGTTAGGGTAATATTAATATCATATTTACCCTTAGTTACCTTATTTACTATTAACCGTGGTAAAAAAGTAAAAAGTTACTATTCACCAAAAAATTATTTTCATCTCATTGAACCACATTTTAGTCCTTGATATTAACCGTGTCTCTCGGATTTTCGAAATTCCATTCACAGAAGCGGTAAAATTAAGTTTTATGTAAAATTCAGTTTTTAACCTACCACTTAGTAGTTTCACTATTCATAAAAAATTGATGTTTTTCAGAACAATGCCAAAATTTCATCCCAAGCTATATTTCATATTCCGAATTCAAAAATGAAGTCTATTTTACCAAATTCATAACATAAAAGTTGCATTAATTAATTTTATAATTAAATCCCGCTGTTAAAACAAATAGCGTGTTTTTAAGAAACAATATCTATCAAAAGATTGACACTTGTTTATGTCTAGTTTAAATGTGAAACTACATCCAATGACCAACATTATATTGAATTGTAAAAATATATTCTAAATATACTTTAAAATCACTCAAATTAATAATTTATCATTATTAATTATTTCGATTAAAAAAGTTGTTTTTAATTAAAATTTAGTCATTTCACTATTCATCAAAATATGAAAGTTATCCGAAAAGTACCAAAATTTCACCTTAGGCTAAATTCGATACTCCGAATCCAAAAATAAAGTTCATTTTGAAAAATAAGATTTACTGGATTTCAAAAAGTGGTTATTACTATTCATAACGGCTAGTTTTAATAATATTTTTATAGCATATCGTTGTTTAGTGAAACTCGGTATTGCGTACTACACACGCTATCGAGGAAGGTCGTGATTGCGTGTAATGCAAGTCAAGTCAAGGATGTGTGTTGTGAAAGCTCCTTTTGGTGTAGCGTACAACACAAGACATTAATAAAATTAAAAAGAATATTTTTTTTTATAAAATCTTGGGCTGTTACATTCTACCCCCCTTAAAATGAATTTCGCCCTCGAAATTCGTCGGGGTTATAAATGGTTTACTATTTGAAAGTTTCTTTAATAGAAACCCACATCGTAAAAAGGAATACCAAAACTTGGCTTTAAAAACTAAAGTATGAAATGTAACGATTACCCAAATAAACTAATCACTGGGTTTCCACATAGGTGAAAATATGGATATGGAAGAGAAATCTAACCATCATGTTCTGATGGAGAGTGGTAGAGAACATGGCTATGGAAAATCCAGTAATCACAAATCCATAAATTTGTGACGATCTAAGGTACCATCTGATTCATTAGGTATAAGAGAACTAGGACAACATTTTTGGTTTTCAAGATCATTTCCCTAAAGTTGAAAATTTGAATTAGAATAAATACCTACTTTATTTTGGTACAATCTCACTGTTGTTCGTGCCTTGAACAATTTCCACTTCATCTCTTAAATAAATGAAGTTGAATTTGTTATTCGTGAAGTGTTAGCAGATCATGTGATAGAACGACGGGTCATTCCATCTGTCTCAAACAAAAGGTTAGCGAAAATTATATACATAAGTCGATCTATAGTGAGATTAATCACATATAGTTCCTAAAATGGACTTATACTTCATATATCATACTTCTTAATATAATAAAACTAGTTTCTACTAAACAGGGACTTCCTGTAGGCTAGTGGTAGGCGATAAAGGCTAGTCGCACTTCGGTTGTGGGTTCGATTCCCACAGCCTTGTCTGAAGCGATGGGCTGTCGCCCGTCCTGCAGGTTGTCCTTTTTCTAAAACTAAGTCACTATAACATCCCATCAATAATAACGAAAATCTTCTATCCTTAAACAATACTAACTTATGTCCAACATAATCCAGTCTAATCTTTAGGCTTATACATAATACTGCAGTCCACTCTCATAATATAGTGACAACGATTACCAGAGATTTAATACTGTCGTTGATCCCCACATAAGATATGTCTTGTTGGTCACATTCCAAACATTCAAAGTCCTTAATCGTGTATTCTCTTGAATACCTTAGTGAGTGCAGTTAAAAGTTAACACTTTCCATATACCAAAATCCTCAAAATTCTATATACTCAAACCATGATATCACTTAGTCCTTATATCAATCATGAGCTCATGAATACTATTAAACATTTCATTTTCTCGTCTTCATTATGCGCATATCATCTTATTTCCAAAAAATATCTCAATCACTTCGAATACCACATCAATAAATATTGCAATACTCAATGATACAACATTATTTTGGAATCCCATTACATAAACACTTAATCATTCCACCACATCGTTGTCATATTCAACATTGCCAATAGTGATCGCATGTGATTTCCCTTTGTCCTTTGCCTTCAGTGGTTGCTCATGTTGATCATCACTAACCCTTGGATTAGGGCAATTATTAGCATAATGCCCCATTTCCTTGCACTTGAAGCATTGAAGTGTTGGCGGTGCGTTCTCTGCAGTGTTTGCTTTATTCACATCATTAGAAACCCTTTTTCCATTACTTCGACACTCAGCTGCTCGATGACCTTCTTTTCCACACTTAAAACATTTTCTAGTACCTTTAAGACAATCACCACCATGCTTCTTTCCACACTTTGTGCATAAGGAAACATTCATCTTCTTTTCACAATTATTCTGATATTTCTCCTTGAACTCCATCTTTCGTTTCTTGTCAAAACCATGAGATGGATATGTAACACCAACTTCTATAGCTACTGAAGTCTCTTATAGCTAATGCCCTTCGAAGACTTGGTTTTAAGCCACTGAAAAATCGATCAACTTTACTTTCAGGTTGGATGATAATTCCAGAAGCATACCTTGCAAGTCTTGTAAAATTTGCTTCATAGGTACCAACAGATTCATCGTCCCTTTGCTTCAGTTCAAGAAACTCTTTCTCCATCTTTGTTCGAAGAATACGAGGGAAGTACTTATTGAAAAATAAGTTCTTGAACTCGTCCCATTCCATAGACTCAATTTCATCCCTTTGCCTTGTATTCTTAATAAGATTCCACCATTGATCAGCATCTCCTTCCAAACGATACACTGCTAGGATGACTTTGTCATGTTCAGAACATTGAAGAACTGAAAATATCTTTTCAGTAGTACTAATCCATTGTTCAACAACTAATGGATCAGTAGACCCACTGAAAGAAGGTGGACGCTGCCTCATGAAGGATTCAACAGAATGTTGCTCCTTCCTTTGCTCGTTTGGAAGTCCTGCATGATTCATAGCTTGAGAAAGTTGTGTGAGCATGGCTACAAGACTTTGCATTCCAGCTCCTATATCGTTTGGTTGCTCAGGGGAACAATCATTGCATTGCCCATCACATTCCGCATTAACACGGTTCCTTCGGGTTCCAGCCATCGTCTAAAACCCCAAAAGAATAGTGTGAGAGGCAAAAATCGTAATAAAGGGGGAGTAACTTAAATATCTATCATCTTTGGTTTAATCTAATATCGTTACCATAGTTCTAGAACTATATCCTATACGTATACTTATCCTTAGGGGCATCCCTAGACATACCTTAGAAATATCTCTAGGGATCTCACTAACGTTTTCGCATCCTAGTTTCCGAAGGTTGACTAAACCTTTCCTCTGATACCAACTGTAGAGACCCGTATCCTGACGTACATGGACATTACATTACATTTGTGGAATACTTAGTACATAACAAAAATACACACACAAGGATCGTAATAGTTTAGTGTCTTTGGAAACTCGGAATAAAATCTTCTAATCGTGGGGAAAGATCTTCAACATCTCCCACAAATATCTTCCCTTTTTTTTACCTAAAAACCTTTCTTTATATCCTGGAGAAAAGAAAACATAAAAGGGTGAGCTCAAATGCTCAGTAAGGATATACAAAAGAAAAATCAATCACATCATATTCATAAGAACATAACTTTTGGAAATCTTAACCTGCAAAAGAGAGCATAATTTCATAACATGGGATAAATCATAGTAGTGAAATGAAATCCCAATAATCATAACTTAAAACATGAAACTTTGTGGCATACACACATAATCATAGAGAATCATTTCTTGTTAGTCAAGACTCATTGCCAAGACTATCTTAGTGGACAAAGTCCCTTTCTGAATCGAGTAATCCTCGTTTCAGTCCTGTTTCACTGAACAGGTATAACCTACCATTCCAGCCATGTCTATCTCATGAGATATAAAATCTTTACCCAATGCATTGGAGGGAGATATAGGTCCCACCCATCTTATAATGAATCCTTTCTTATGTGTGCCACAAAATCATAAATCATACATCATTTCATAACCCATGTAATAAAAATGGGATTCTTAAAACAACATGACATCATAAAACCATTCATATAAGATAAAGGAATTCAAAAACATAATTCCATCACAACATAGTCAAATCAATGTAAAAATATGGATAGAAACAGAACACTTTATTATCTTAGATGGAAAATAAATTTGATAAAACACTTGAAATGAATTCTTGAGGAAAATATCCTTTCTTCTTCAAAATCAATTTCTTTTCACAAAACATCATGCAATTTTAAAAGAAAGCGATTTTATTAAAAATAGTCATGAAATATTTTGGAGGAAGGTTCATGAAAATAAGGCTTTATAAAACCGTAAAAATCTGTTCGTGCCGTATAAGTTAAAAAAAAACATTCTTCGTACTTTTGTCGGAAAAGTCAAAAAGTACCTCGTACGAAAAACGACAAAAGATTCCTTTCATACATATTACTAAAAACTCACCAAAGGGTAAAAATGGATTTAAACAATTTTAGGTGGATGGAAATAATATTAAATATTGATGAAACATGGATGTGGATGATAAAATACACCCCAGTAAATACTTACGAATAAACAATCTCGGATAAAAATGAGATTGTGATATTTCCCTTACCTTAGGTCCGACTTGCTTTGTAAGTGTCCGAACCTCCTGTATAATGATTTAAATCATGTTATTGACTTATTACAGAATCATATTCATTGTTATGATATCATATATGGTTCACTTATGACATTATATTACCCGTTCTTTTGTAAATTCCATGTTAAAGAAGCGTTTTGGGTAAAATCGTTTCATTTATCGTAGGTGTTTTGACTTGTTGTTCTTGACATCATTATTACTTATATCATGATTTACTTACTTCAAGAATATAAAATATGATTTATATATATATTCAGTATATATATATACATAATAGGTAGATAAATAAAATGAAAAACACCGTTCATGGAGACGGTAGTCCGTACGTACGCATGAACGCTGTTTTCCTTTCCTTATTGTCTTGAAATGGAAGTAAGTAGATGACATACATATGTATATATATATATAAATCCAGTAGCTTTATAATGTCATATATTTCATTATTATTTCTTATATATACATTATAATCATTCTTAAATGGTTAACATGTAGAATGAATCTCATCGCGTCGTGGAGACGGTATTCCGTACGTACGCACGAGCGATGATATCATTTCTATAAATATTGAATTGAATTGGAGTGGATTATACAATATATCAGAATCAATATGATGATGTAATAACTATGTATATTTATTCTTTACACCATTATACCCATCCATGTAAGGTGGTGGTGGAAAATAGATTACACCACGGCGTGGAGACGGTATTCCGTACGTACGCACGCGCGGTGATTTCTTTTTCCGTAAGATGGATAGATGGGGAAATAGGTTTGTTTCATACTTATAATAACATATCAGTATATGAGTGATACTGATGTTATTACTTCATAATGAAACAACCTAAGAAGAAGAAGTGGAAGAAGAAATAAAGATGAAAGAATTGGTAACGATAATTACCTCTTCTCTGAAGTGCCTCTTTGAGACCTCCTCTTAGGGCACTAAAATTGGTCTTTGAGGAAGACCAGAACCTCTAGAATGTTGCTAGGGAAGTGGAGAGGAGAAATTGGCAGGGTTTGGCCGAGCTTGAGCGCTCAAATTGGTGTGAGGAGGAGGGGGAGGAGATGTCCTTTTATAGGGGAGGAGAGGGGCACCTTAGGAATATCTCAAAATATTATTTTATATTAAAGTCAAAATCGGTTTATAATGGTTCCAAAGGGTCTTATTTCGAAGCTAAAGTGGGGATGGGTCTAAATCCTATCAACCAATAGGATTTAGACAAGTTTAGGGTATTATTTTAACCTTATCAATTAGATTTAACTCTAAGTTAAATAATTTAACTTTTACCATGTCTTTTTGTTTTCTTTCACTATATGGTTAATAAACTTACTATAACATGCCAAAAGAACCCCAAATTGTTTATTATTAATATATATATCCTTATCTAAGTCATTTGGCCGAACCTTAGATTTTTAGGAATACAATAACAATTAATAATATAATATTTGATTTAAAAACTATTTTGTGTTAATTTTGACACTATTTGATATATGATTTTTGTGAAAGTCATAACAGAATTAAATGTTCGAACCAAGTTGATTAAATCAACATTAATATATCATAGTAATCTAGAAAATTAGTGGAATTCATAAAAAATTTCAAATTACATTTATTTTGGTGTTTATAACATCAATTATGTCAATATTTCATTAATAAGATAATTACTGCATCATCGTTGTGTCATAAATAAATTATATTATTTGATGTCTAAAAATTACAAATAAAATACCATCATGTAGGAAATCTTTTTATCTTTCTAATGAATATTTATAGTCGAATTTATCTTATGTATAACCCCATATTAAAAATGATTTACTTATTAAACTTTGATTTTAACTATTTTAACCCTTCTTTAAATAAATTAATAATAAATGTCCTAATCTAATCCAAGTGGGCCTAAATGGTCATATTTTATTCCTAAGTTTGTTTTTGGTCGAATTACACTTGTCCAATAGAATTAGGACATGTGTTAGGGTAATATTAATATCATATTTACCCTTAGTTACCTTATTTACTATTAACCGTGGTAAAAAAGTAAAAAGTTACTATTCACCAAAAAATTATTTTCATCTCATTGAACCACATTTTAGTCCTTGATATTAACCGTGTCTCTCGGATTTTCGAAATTCCATTCACAGAAGCGGTAAAATTATGTTTTATGTAAAATTCTGTTTTTAACCTACCACTTAGTAGTTTCACTATTCATCAAAAATTGATGTTTTTCAGAACAATGCCAAAATTTCATCCCATGATATATTTCATATTCCGAATTCAAAAATGAAGTCTATTTTACCAAATTCATAACATAAAAGTTGCATTAATTAATTTTATAATTAAATCCCGCTGTTAAAACAAATAGCGTGTTTTTAAGAAACAATATCTATCAAAAGATTGACACTTGTTTATGTCTAGTTTAAATGTGAAACTACATCCAATGACCAACATTATATTGAATTGTAAAAATATATTCTAAATATACTTTAAAATCACTCAAATTAATAATTTATCATTATTAATTATTTCGATTAAAAAAGTTGTTTTTAATTAAAATTTAGTCATTTTCACTATTCATCAAAATATGAAAGTTATCCGAAAAGTACCAAAATTTCACCTTAGGCTAAATTCGATACTCCGAATCCAAAAATAAAGTTCATTTTGAAAAATAAGATTTACTGGATTTCAAAAAGTGGTTATTACTATTCATAACGGCCAGTTTTAATAATATTTTTATAGCATATCGTTGTATAGTGAAACTCGGTATTGCGTACTACACACGCTATCGAGGAAGGTCGTGATTGCGTGTAATGCAAGTCAAGTCAAGGATGTGTGTTGTGCAAGCTCCTTTTGGTGTAGCGTACAACACAAGACATTAATAAAATTAAAAAGAATATTTTTTTTATAAAATCTTGGGCTGTTACAGTAAAGATTTTATATCTCATGAGATAGACATGGCTGGAATGGTAGGTTATACCGGTTCAGTGAAACAGGACTGAAACGAGGATTACTCGATTCAGAAAGGGACTTTGTCCACTAAGATAGTCTTGGCAATGAGTCTTGACTAACAAGAAATGATTCTCTATGATTATGTGTGTATGCCACAAAGTTCCATGTTTTATGTTATGATTATTGTGATTACATTTCACTGCCATGATTTATCCCATGTTATGAAATTATGCTCTCTTTTGCAGGTTATGATTTCCAAAATGTTATATGATGTGATTGATATTTCTTTTGTTTACCCTTACTGAGCATTTGAGCTCACCCTTTTATGTTTTCTTTTCCCCAGGATATAAAGAAAGGTTTTAGGTAAAAAAAAAGGAAGATCTTTATGGGAGATGTTGAAGATCTTTCACCACGATTAGAAGATTATAGTCCGAGTTTCCAAAGACACTAAACTATTACGGTCCTTGTGTGTGTGTTTTTGTAATGTACTAAGTATTCCGCAAAAGTAATGTAAAGTCCATGTACGTCAAGCTTCGGGTCTCTACATTTACCTTAATACTTTCTCCCTTAATATATCATTAGAAAACTCTCCACATTTAAAATATTTATCTATTTATAATAATTTATGTTGAAAAATATTCACATCAATTATTTTACTAAAATATTAATTTATTCCTTCCAAATTACTGGCATTGTGCCCTTATTTTACCCATTAAAAAATCATCATATTCATCTAAGACGTCCAAATAGGTGTTTCTCTACAAATTTATGATATAAAGGAAACTTAATTTTCATTCATCCATGGGGTCTACTACATGGACTCTTAGAGAATAAATTCATAGTATAATTTTGAGAGTATGATAATTTGTTACAGTACACATTGTGAATCCCGTTCCATGAAACCTAAATAAGAATAATTAAACCATTCATTACCCTATCCATTATCTCATTTTCATTGTCATCATCATATAGTATTTCAACATCAATGTTATTCTTGTTCCATCAGGATGTCACCATTGACTAAACAAAAAATCATCGATTTGAAAAAACTTATCATAATGGTAAAATAAATTTGTTTTAAAAATCAAATAGGTGTCTAAATCAAGGAACCTTATATTTAATCTATGACATATTTGGTTTATCCAAGCCCATTTATAGTCATCTTATATTTAAATAGTTCATGATGGTCCGTAATGTGTTTGTGGATTTCCAAATAATATACCGATGTTTTTCAAACATATTGGGATGTAAGGCATGTTGTTGTGCATTATTTTTATGGAGTTAAGAACAATAAGATTTTTTAGTGTTCCTAACCCTAGGTACAAATGTGTTATATCTAAATAGTTTTTCAATTTCCAAAAAGGTATTTAATTTCGTGAAATCCAATTTCTCTATAATTTTCCCTATTTCTAGTATATTTTCTTATTCATTGACTCATCCTTAGACATGTCACTAGTGAAATCCCTCGATATATCCTTAAAAATATCCATACAGATCACACTTGAGTTTTCTCATCCATGTTTAAAAACATTAAATAATCATTTTCTTGGATACCAACTAACGTGAACCCAGATTTTTATACAATGATATTATATACTTTTTGAATAATATTCAATATATTAAAAAAAATTCATGGGGACTTTAATAGATTAGAGTATGAGGAGCATAGGAATACAAAATTATATCTTGGTTAAATATTTTGAATTTCAACTATGGTGATCTAATCATTTAGTAACCTTAAAAATGATAACATAATAAAAACCATTATTCTTAACCTAGGGAAACGAAACATACAAAATGTTGAGTAAGCATAATAGGATAATATGTTTATAAGAATATGAGAATAATGTTTGAAAATAATACATTGTATATTAAATACCACATTATTTAATCTTTGTGTAAATATTGACAATTCATAATACATTAATCATAATGGAATCCAAGATCATGATCCATAAGAGAATACCATTTAAATATGGCATGTAATTTGTGGAATAAACATATACATAGAAAATAAGTTCCGTATTAGAAATGTCTCACTCCCAAGGCTATAATATTGGAATGTGATCACTCCCCATACCATAATATATGTCACAGTTCACTGCTAAGTCCATTATATCATAAATAGTCTATTACCGAACACATTTCACTCACTGCTCAGGTCTTGTCTATCTCATGAGATATATATCATTACCCAATTCATTTTAGGGATATATACGTCCTACCCATATTATAATGAAAGCAATATTTATTTTTGGCACAAGAGTAAAGAACAAATACCATATCATGTCCCATAGAATGAAATGGGTATTATAAACATTCCATCACAGTATAAATTTGAAAATATAATGGTTTCATTATCATTTTATCATTTCATCATTGAATAACCCCTGAAAACAACATGATTTTATATTAATTTAATCATGAAATAACCCATGGAAGAGAAATGGTTTTCATAAAAATCATGAAATCATAAAGATAGTACAATTCAAATAAAAAATTAAAATTTAATCCTTGGATCTTATCTCAATTAAGCAATATGTTACATAAAAATAGTTAATCATAGATGTAAAATGTTTCAAATCCATTAATACATTACTTGATGAATATATTTTTTTTTTCTAAAGTTTTTTTTTAAAATAAATGATTTTAAAATATTTTCATTTAAAATACCCTTGAGAAATTATAATGGAATCTTTGACAATCATTTAAAATATTTCACTTCGAAAATATCCATTCCACTTTAAAAGACACATTTTAAAACATAAAAAATTTTAAATTCATTTTCTTTTTCTAATAATTTATTTTATTTATATAAAATTACAAAATATTATGTATAATATTGTATTATTATCATGGTTATAATACATGTAAATAAAGAATTAAATCATAGATCGGGGTTAATAGTTGGATTTTTTATGACATACGTGTTAAAACCAAAGAATAATTTCATATTTTTAGTAAATGAAAAATTGGATTTGTTTTGGAATATGTCTTGATGATTCATTTTAATTTTTTTAAAATAATATATATATTCATAATCCATTAAAAAAATTGAATTATTTTAACAACATAAGATTTTGGAAGAATATATTTTTCCAACTAAAGGGAGATATAATGTCTCATTTTCATAAAACACAATCTCAATGATTTAATGTAACAATAAGATGAAAAATTGTATTATTATTTTAAAATATCATGACTTATTTGATGAGATAATAATTCAATAGTTTTTTGAGAATATGATCATAATATTTTAATATTTAATCATAATGATAAAAAATATCGATAAACGATGAGATCATAGCATACGAATCTAACCACATTGTAAATCTTTAATCACAATCCTCATGAATGAATAATCATAAATGATACATAAAATATCATGAATATAATTATATTCATTATCTAAAATTCCTATGTGGTATTACATACACATTATAAAATGAGATCGCTGAATAACCTAACATACATCACATAAATGGAATATTGAGACAAAAATCTCTTACCTAATTGATAACATTGAAATTTTAAACCCTTTAAAAGAGGTATTATCAAATAGATATTTAAAGAAATTATTTTTCTATAGAATAATGAAAAAATAAATTATTGGGTAGTATATGAAAATATTAATATATGCATGTTTTGGATATGAAATTTGTATCATAGAAAATACGAGTGAGAAAAATATCCATTACACTAACTCTTGAATAATTTAATTCACATTAGAAAGCCTTGTATACAACATATAATATTAAAATATATATAATATATAACCCTTTTAAAATATATCATATAGTGTATTATTTTTTAAGATGCTATATTACCTGTTTATTTACAATTCCGTGTTAATGTCATGTTTTGGGAAATATCTGCTTTGTTTGTCAGGTATGTTTTAACATATTATTTCTTGGTCCTATTATTTTGATTACAGTTTCATTATATAATTTTTTAAAATATGATATAAATATAATATATATTCATTAAAATAGATTTTATTTTAATTCATGATTTTAGTGATAGAAAATTAAATACACCATTAATTATGATTTTGGGCCATATATATGAATGATTGTTGTTATCATTTTACATTTAGATTTTGAGAAGAAAAAATACATTATTTTTGATGATACAGAACCAGTTTTTGTCATATATATCACATTTTTTTCATTAAAACCATCGTTAATATAGTTCATTAAAATCATGAATGATTGACATCCATTCTTGAGGTGGTAGTCTTACTTACACATGATATACATTATCTTATTCCAACAAAATGGATCGTATGAATGTTTGGGTGATATAATAAGTAAATATTATTAATAAAATAAATAATACAAAATATATTAAAAATAAATATAAGCTTAAAAATATCATTCATATATAGAAATGGAAAACTAAATTTCATTAGTTTGTGAGGCGACAGTCCGCCATAAAATGAGAAATGATATCATAACCCATATGATATAAGTATAGATGATTTTAAGTCATATAGTTAACAAAATAAATTAAATATTTAAATGATACATATTTTATAATATAATCATGGTATAATATGAATTAGATGGTTTCAAGTAATAAATAAAACACAGACACTAGTGGATAAATCATAATTCTATTTCTTGTATCCTACTTTGGTTTGACCTAAAATCAGACATGGATTGAATTGTGATCAAAATACGTCATAAAGGTTTCAGAAAGGGATGTGGGAAAATGGATTTGGATGGTCTCATTGAAAGGAATTTTTTTTCAATCTTGAAGAAGAGAGGATAAATGATGTCCTTTTATAAGTAGAGACAACAAATAGTTTGTATTTTTCAAATGAATTGAGTGCTGCCACATTTTTATATGTCATAGGGGTAGAAAATTGTAAATTAAAGAAACTTATAGCTTCACTTGTCTAAATACTTCGACAATATAATTTTTTTACAAGTTTACAGGTAATATTTACACAAATATTTTTATTCTAACCCCAAATAAACCCATTTTTACCATAATTATGGTAAAAATGTTTTACATATTAATGATTAATAATGATAAAAATTCATTTTAAAGTGATTATATTATAATATTTATGAGTATTCCAAATATTTAATTCATTTTTATAAATTATATTCATATATGTAGATTAATTAATTTAAAATTAATCGCACAAACGTGACGAGAAGACATGTTTATAAAGGGAAAATATCCAAAAGCTTACAACAGTTTTATATAAAAAAACCAATATTATATTATTCAAATGAAATAAATTGGGTCGATGGATTCATAATGTTATTAGATTAATTAAAAAATCAATTTTAAAAACAATTTAAATTTATAAATATATTATATGGAAAGGCATTTATCAATTAATGTTTTGTGATTTTCACTATTCAAAAAATGGATCTTATTAGAAAAAACCCAAAACATATCGGTATGATCATTTTGATAATTCTTTTAAAAAAATAGGTTTATTTATTCTGATATATTATATGATATTTTTAAAAATCATTTTGAAAAGAAGTGCTCCGAATGTTATAAATATTTTTTTAATAAAAATACAATTTTAATGATAATTGTTTTTATTCTTATCCCATATCTAAAGAACAAATAATATTAATGTTGAATATTTTATTTTATTTGTAACATATAAATTTATTAAAATAAGGCACCAAAATATATTAATGTTAATAAATTATTTAAAATAATCAAATGTGAATAAAAATATTTTTCTATAAAATGATTTACATTATTCTAAAAATGTTTTTATTTTCAGTTTGAATTAAATTTTTACCAAATAAATCATTATATATAAACATATAAACCATATATTTTTATAATTTATGTAAATTTATTCACACCAACCATTCAAATAATTAGCTAATAAAAATTATATTAAATTATAATATTTTCATAGTATGTCATTCTTCATTTAAACTCACTGTTGCGTGTATCATAAGACACAATAAGTGTTGAGTCTACCTATATAATAACATATTGTCCAGTGTAACACAATATAAATATTTTTTCATAGAAAAATTATGAGGAAGATTAAATTTATTTGAAAAAGGAAATTCACAAAATATTGGGGTGTTATAAAAAAACTTGAACATGAACTCTTCAAGGAACAAAAATGAAATTTAGGAACTACACTAACAATTTCCCACATTATCTATAAAAACTCTACCCTGACTATGAGTCCTCCAAATAATTTTTTGACACCACCATTACTAACAACATGGTAATTTCACCCATATATATTTATCATTGGTTAATTAAGTATGCATTGATTAATTTAATAGGATGACCCAATTACATTGTGACATCTTCACAGAAAAATAGAAAAGACCATATTTCTAAGTTATAACATCATATATAATATAATTTTTCTTATATACGAGAAAACATGAAGTGAAACCTCTATACATTACAAAAAAGGTTTTAATATAATGAAATTTTAAAAAATATATTTTACTAAGACAAACCTAAAAAAATTCCCATTAAAACAATTATTTCTAACATAACCCTTTTCCAGCACCAAAATATCCACCATCTATGAAAAAAAATATAAAACATCCTCCACCACTACTACCAAAATGATAATATTTTACCCTGTATGGAAAAAATAACCCCTCAAAATCTTTAAAACCTTAAAAAATGTCTTGGTTTCACGGTATACCAAAAAAACAATGAAATTGTTCATTAAGAGTTGATTTTTTATAGTTTTCTTGCTAAAATCACTATATCCACAACATTATTAAAAATGAATTGAAACTAAATCACTATATGAAGAGTAAATCTATTTAAAACACATTTGTATATGAACTTATCATAATGAAATTTTAATAATAACTTAATATACATTTCTCTAAAGAATTAAATTTTACACCTTTAATGAGTTTATGAAGTCATGTTCCTCCTTTATAACCATTTTTCATTGTCAATAATTATATAAATTATGATCTAATTTCACTAATTTCAACCATTATTGAAAAACACTAAGATTAAATTTCATTTTGGTTTCATAAATATATCTCCCCAATATTTTATGATTTATTTATAATAAATAAAATTATTTTTTGGTTTCTTTTTTTATGTGCAACATTGTGTTTAAATGAACCATGATATACTATTGAATTATTATTATTTAATTAGATGTTTACATCGAAGATTGATTTACCATGGATTTGAATAAGAATAAATAAATCATTAAAAATAATTTTTTTAAATATGTATAAATTTAATTCATTGGCTATCAATTGGATAGAAATAAAAATAAATCATATAGAAGTTAAAAGGAATTGTTTTTTAGAAAATCATTTTTTAACGCGCAAAATGATTTTTAATATTTATATATGAAATTAGTTACAAAATATTATTGATTAAAATGGACTATGATGAATATATATTAAAAATAAATTTAACATTCATATAAATGTTTGTAATGTAATATAATTAAAATAAACGTAGTTTTATACTCAAAAACAATTTTTAATTTTTTTTTCATTTAAAAAATATTATATTAAAATAAATTTATACAATATATATAGATTAAATTTGATAAAATAGATTCCCAACATAGAATCACAGTAAATAATAACATATAATAAGGAAGTCATAATTTATTTAACTAGGAATTATATCTGAGGTAAAAATTACTTAATATGGTAATGGTAAAAATGGGTTATAGAGTGTTTAAATAAAAGGGACATTGGGTAAAATTACCAGAAAAACATGTAAAAATTGTATTTTCTAGTCATATTTTTATCATCTATCATAAAATATTATAAAATGATTCATATTTAACTCTATGTATTGATTATGTAATTAATATATTTTAATATATTTATCTACTGAATCAATATCCTATCTCTCCCTTATAATAAGAAACCATATCTACTATATTGCAAAAAAATAATGATTCATCTATTTTTTCATGAACTTATCATATCCTATCCTAAAACCGACAATATTAAATCGTTTAATATTTCTAATCATAATACCATAATAATAACTATTTATGTATATTCCTATAGCGGTTGTCCAAAGAAGAACAATGGTTCTCAACTGATCTCATTAAATTTCATTTTTTAATACCCAATATATAAACCAATATATAAGTCCTAAAATTAATAATAAAGTATTATATATATATAAATATATTTTATTATTATGATGTCAAAAAAACTTTCCATCTCATTTTCATCAAATTATAAATAAAATTATCACTCATGTGCATATGAAGACAAAATCCACGCGAGTTGATATATTTTATTTTCCCTCACATTCATTTGTACTGAATATTAGAATTGAATTAATATTTATATAATATATTTATATAATAATTATAATTCTGGAATTATAATATCTAATCTACACTATTTTCTTTACTTAATTTAGATAATGATAATGTCATTCGTGCATATGTGTGGACTACCATCTTGACGATGCAATGGGATTAATTTTTTATTTCCACATTAAATAGATAGTTATAGGATATATTTATGAAATACATATTATATTTATCAAATGATAATTATTATATAATGGATAAATTTTATTTATAACTATATCATTATAACCCTAGAAATGTTGAATAACCACTCACAGGCCAGTACGGACAATAATTTCTGTATAGTCTTGTAATTTATTTTTCTTCACTACATTATTATAATCCTAAAATACATTATATAGTGAATAAATATGAAAATTATATCATTAATAATACTTTATAAATTATGAAACCATGTTTAAGGTGTATATATAAGATCCATAAAACCAAGACATACAAGGAAAATATACTAGTTTCCCCCAATATATTCATTTTTAAGGAAATTTTTAACCGAATGATAATAAGAGTCTTAATACAATTAAATAATAAAAATTATATATAAATTTTATTTTTTAATATATTTAATAAAAATGTATATTTAATATCTATAAGATTCAATCATGATAAAGTCTCAATAGACTTGTGGTAGTAAATTTATTTAACTACTGTATTTCTTTTAGGAGTTTTCAATCATCATATAATAATGGGGGAAATTATAATAATCATATACATTTAAAAACCAAATATATTCATATACTATGGTAAATTATTAAATTTTCAAGTAATATTACCAATTTTTACATTGGTAATTAAAATTATAATGAAAATGTATTATAGGGAATATTTGACTTCTTTTATTTTTATTTTTTCAAACTTGTGGTCCATATACTTTATATTATATTTTTTCTACGATTATTTTACATTAAATGATATTTTTCCAAAAGAAAAGTTAAGTTTAATTTCTGTTTCATTTTTAAATGAGCTAAAAGGAACATTTTAAGGAGAAATGTGTTCTAAAAATGTTTATTCAAGTTATTTTATTTATGAATGATTCCTTTTAAAATATATGGTCAAAAAATAATTATCTTCATCCGACACATTAATTTATTTAAATACCATAATAAAATTCATAATGGTTATTTTAATTGAAAATAATATTTTCAAAATTATATAAATGTTTAGTAAAATTTTTATCAAAATAATCTGATATTTTAATCTATTTTTAAAATAAATTTCAAAATTTTACATTAAATTAATTGTCTATCAATGTTAATAAAATAAATGTATATTTATTATTATCTTGATAAATGAACATATGTTACCATATATATTATTTCTCCATTATGTTAATGATGGTTTTGAATTAATGACAATTCTATGAAACTGGTTTCTTTCTTAGAAGTTTATTTAGTGTTTAAAATACATTTATGATAATTGTTTTCCCTTCCATAGGGTATAAAATGATGAATTTATAATTTTTTTAATGAAAATTGTTTCCTTATAACAGTTAATATTCAACGATAATATAAATGTTTTAAAATATTGTGTGACACATGTGTATGGTTTTTTTATCTATTGAGTGGGCCCAAAATTACATATTCCTCCAATAAAATTCGAAGTGATGGATGTATCCTCACATAATAACAACTATAATGGGAAGTGAACCCATTTTATTAAGGGAATATATATAGTAATATATTATTGTAACTTATCATTGACTAAGTAAAGGATGAAATGTGGATTGAATCCAATCAACTATGATAGTCTTGGAAGTGACCCAAAAATAAGGAAGCTATTTTCAATAATTATGAGTATAACAAAAACATATGTTTGTTTCTTATGATATTTTATCATAGATCATGATTCATTAATGATGATTTCTCACCCTTATGGATTTTTTCTTATGTTATGAAGAATCTTGATTCGATGATTCACAATTAATGTTAATTTAATGGTTGGGTATGATTTTCATAAGTTGTGGTAATGTTGTCATACTATTTTTCAAATATTATGATCATTTTATGATCAATGATCTATATATATTATATTTTCCCACTATTAGAATCAATGTTAACACTTTTTCATGATTACATCCCATATGTTAAGATGATTGGTTCTACTTAAGTCATTTATGATTAGTGTTCTATCTGTGAAGAATAATTGTCGGTGCTATTGAATCTATTTAATGAAATAAGATGGTTTCAAATGTCGTATCTCAATTAAAAAAATATTTATTGTCCTATTTAATATATTATTTTAAAATAAATTTAATATTCATCTATAATGATGTAAAATTTATGTATGTTATTACTAGGTCACCTCACTCTTATAGAGAAATACCTCACTTTTATTTATCTAGAGATATACTTATTATTTTATAATTATTATAACAATTATTTATAGTAAAAAACTATTATAGCCACATATTTTTATATTAATCATTTTTATAATCATGAAATTTGTAATTTCAATATAATTTTATAAATATACATGTAAATTATATTCCCCATAAATAAATCCCATTTTTATATAGGATTAACAAATTTAATTTTAAAAAATGCATCCAATTAAGGAAATACTTTAAAAAACATGGAAAATTAGAGAAATTTAATAAAAAAATTATTTAGGGAAATTTTCAAGTTATATTTTATTATGATGTTGTCATTAGTTATCATATTTCACTAAGAAATGAAATTTAAAAACTATTATAAATTTTTATTTTTTATATACATTATAGGGGAATGTTTTTGGTTTTGGAAATCATTCACTAAATTAATAGTCTTAGGAAGAAATTATATGTTTTTTATGTGGTTTGATAAAAGTTTAAAGAATCCCACTTATTTAGAAGAATTTTACACCAATAGATTTAAACTATACATTATAATATATAGCAATAGACCAAGAAAGGAAGGCTTCTGACATTAGGGTTCCACTAGGTACCCAAAAGACCCTTAGGCTATGTTATTTTAAAAAAATTAATTGGAAAATTTTAGTCTTCATTATCCCCGGTAAACCATTGACTACTCTTTTATATTCATTTTGATACTATGATTGATTTTCTAACATTGAAATTTTTTTTAAACCTACAAAGTAGGTCTAGTTATTTCAATATTAATATTTTATGTGGGTGTATTTATTAATGGTTATATATAATAAATGTTTCTCTATCATTCTCTAATATTATTATCTCTTTTACACTATTTAATATTGCTATAATGGGAATATATATGTAATGATTTCATAGATTCCATGATGAAATTCATTTTAATTTTTTCACTTGTCACAATTCAATTAAGGTATAATGTAGTGGATTGTTTCAAATTATTTTTACAATAATTTATGGGAATTTGCTATTATGATATATATTATGAATTTATTAATTTGGGAAACTAATTTTTTGTTGTTGTAATTGGTTTCAATTGGGTGGTATATTCTGATTATTGATTTCGTTAACTATTGTGATGTTCTATCATGGTTTCAAAGATATATATGTTATGTTTTCAATATGTTTTATTTAGATGCATTTTTAATCATTTATTTTTGCTTATGGTTATGTTATTAGGAACTTATATGTGTCTTATAGATTATTATAAATGGTTTATTGATTTAATTTTATGTATAAGAGGATATATCCATTATATAATATATTGATATTATCATTTCGATTTATTTTACACTAATTTGTTTTATTAAATTATGAGTTTTGACTGAAACTAATTATTATATATATAGATCATGTTTTCTGATATTCTAATAATATTAATAGTTAATGTTATTACTATAGAGAAATATTTTTTTCATAATATATAAATAATCTTACTTATTTTATTTATATAATTAGGATTTAGAATTTTGAAACTTATTCAAAAACCATTACATGTAAATGTTTTTATATTTGATACCATATAATTGGATAAACTTTTTAATGTATTCAACATTGATAATACGTAAACAAAATTTGAACTCACATTCATTAAATAGTTAAATGTCAAGTAATAATAGCTTAAACTAAAACTATTATTTATAGTTTGTAAAATAATAAAATCTACTAAAGAGTTTAGTTGTACAACAATAAGATAAATATTGAATAAGTGTTCATAATAAATACCCAAAATTACAATATATGTTACATCACAATAATTAAAATTAATTTTTTTATGAATTAATTCATTACTTATATATATTTATGCATATTTTCATGTATATAAATGCTTATTAAATAGAATAATAGGATTTGGAATTAAAACACACAAAAAAATCATTACTACAATGCTTGATGATCCCTATAATAGTTATGGATGTTATTAAAATAATTTAGAAGAATTAAATAGTGTTTTTCTTTCTAGTAAACATATAGTTCAATATGATTTTTAATCATTATTAGTTTAATTATTTTTATTAATTTTTTATGAATCATTACAATAATGGTAAAGATTAGAAATATTTAATGTATTATTACATAAAATAATGAAAAACTTTTTTTATCAAACAATGAATATGACTACTAAATTAGTCGGTTTATATCATTAATGAGCTATAATAAAATTTCAATCAGTAATGATTAAATTTTTATTTTTAGGTTTTTTAAAATAATTAATTAAAAATTAATTGTTTTTAATATTAATATTTATTTACAAAAATTAAATAAATTTGCTAATTAAATGTTTATAAAGTATACTTAAAACCATAAAGTTAACACAAACATTAATTAGGTAACCTATTTAGAAAAAATTATTATAAACAATCTGCTTTAAACAATTAATCATTAATGAATTATAAGTCACCAAATGAAACATAATGATGGGTTAATATTTGTGTTAGTTATGAGATAAATAATGGGTAATGTTATTTGAAGGAATTTTTTATTCATTGTCTTAGTTAATTTTAAATGTTTTCTCATGTTTTGTTATATTATTTTATTATTTTATGTTTAGTGTATTTTTAATTTATATTTAACACTTTAATTATTATAGGATCGTAACACTATAATTTTAACATGATATAATTTATGTATAACTTATCTTTTAAATAAAAAATAATTAAAATTAATCATTTTAAATTCTATGAATTTATTATAGATTTTTTTTAATGATGTTTACTATATAGAAATACTTGACTTTTATGTATTATGACATAATACCTTAAATGATATATAAGTGTTTTGAAATATTATAATTGTCTTCACTAAATGGATATGTATTATATATATTGGGAGAATAATTGATTATTTATTGTTTTCATCTATATATATTTTTTTGTAAATGTAAATGGTTATTACCTTTTATATTGTAAATACTTGTGTATATAGCTAATATTAATTTTTTGATTATTAGATATAAAATTTTATTTGATGAATAAGATTTTAATGTTGTATGTTTCAATGTTTTTGACTATATGTTGGTTTATCTATTTAGAAAAATATTGAGGTTATGGTTCATAAAATAGACTTCAGAATTGTGCATCTCCCCATCCCATGTAATTATAATAACAATGTTAACCTAAATATACTATACACGATTTTATTTCCCTTGGGATAGGATTGCGACTTTCCTAACATATATATTAATTTTTAGGGTATTGGTGACACAATTTCCCCACTTATTTCATAAAAAATTTTGAGTTGTGGCCTGAAGGAAGTATCATAGTTATGGAACCTCCTAATTGATAGTTTTAATATTAATAATTTATACACACTAAATTTAATTTTCTGTTATTATTATAGAATAGATATGTGGTAAAATATATATAATATATTAATGTATATGACTATATTTATTTGATGTATATACCTAATTTTATTCATTGCTTATTGGAATCATGTTGGATTACTACTGAGTACTGTGTTCTCACCCCAATAATATTCACTATATTGGGATTTTATATTATTTATTTGTATTATATATACCCATATATAATATTAGTTGAATGGATTATTGATTATACATGAATATGGTAACGTTTTTGGAGTTGGATTTAGTATTTGAAATATTTAAAAGAGATTATTTCGTAATTTTTTCAAACATGTTAGAGCCACAAGATATATTATTAAATATTGCACGCGATGTGAACTTTTATTGTATGATGTTCTTTTCATTCATATTCTACTAGATTCTATAATATTTAGATATTTACATTAATTTGGAAAAAAAATCTGTCATATTTTCTATAATGACATAAAACTAGTATTAAAACAATAATTATCTTCAGGTGTGAGTGAGGTTATATATTGGCCTCACCTAGTTCCATTTGGGAGATCAATTGTCCTTTTATATTGTTAAAAACTATAGTTTTCTCATTAAATCACTAACAATGTAGATATTTTTATATAGTTTTAACTAAGAGTAAATTAGAGTTTAGATTGTCTAATGCAGTCAAATGTCCAACAAAAGGCATCCTGAATCTCATTTTTTATAATGAATAATATATCATGTTTGTTTGGATAGATTGGTAGGAACCATAATTTTGAATAAGTTATTATTTCAACAACCTCATTTATAGGTAAGTTGGAATCAATAATGCATTATAGGGATCATATGGTAGAAAAAATTTCTAATAGTTCTTATATAATAACTGCATTTCATTGGGGAAGAGTGGTTGGGAAGAATAAAACATTGAGTTCTTAAATGTGTTTGATTATACATTAGTTATAATAAATTTGATGTTTGAATTAACTAAAAAACAATATATCTATATATATAATATTAATATATATAAATATTGGTGCGAATTACGTTAATATGAATCACAAATTTGTTCTTTTGATTGAAACAATTATATATTTTATGTTAATAACATGTATTTTGTGAAAAACATCAAAACTGTGCATTCCCATGACGTTTATTAATTTTTTTTGAAATTTATAACATATAATAATTATTATTACCTAATTTTCTAGTGTAATGGATTTCATGGAATTTCCTAATTTCATCCTTGATATTATAATAATTACATACTATTTAGTAATGTTCATAACATACCAATAATTATTTTAAGATGTATAACAATGTTATTTCATCAATAAGTATTATTATTGAATAAATCATTATATAGTTAATTAAATAAAACAAAATAACCATGTTAATAGTTATTAATTATATAAGTCTGATTCTGTTAAATTATTTTTATTATTTTCATAAAGAGTGTTATGGTTAATTTGAACATGATTCTTCTTATAGTACTATTATTATTCAAATGATCATGAAAATTTCTATATTTAAAAATCAAATTGAAAATTTTTAATTAATGTTTTTAATGGGATGATTATATGAAACTATTTATAATCATTTAATGTGATAGATAAATGAAATTAATTTTCTATGGTCACGTGCCTTATTCAAAAGTGAAAATGTAATTTTTAATGAAATTGAACTACTTTTATCATTAATGGATTTTTAATAGGCATTTTTTTCGCAATAAAATTTTCCATAAAATGAGTTATGAAATACATATTCAAATTTCATATGATATTGATTTTGTAAAATTATCATAAATATAATTTGTTCCAAAATGAGCCTTATGGTGTGGATAACTGTTATATAATAGGTCTGTTGTGTATTGGAAATTTATAAATATAATAATAGAAATAATATACTTGTATTTATGTTTTTTTATTGTAGGATGTTTCCAAGGATTTTACATTCCATAGGATTCCATGATTATTTTATATTTAATGGTAGAATTATGGGGATTAAAAAAACTATTTTAGATGTTGAAAATATTATTGTATTCTAATTTTTAGGGATGTGTGATTTTTAGATTTGTTGATTTGTGTTTATTACGAGAAAATGTGGTTGTATATTAGAGTGACCATAGTAATATTGATGATTTGGAGAATTTAAAGATTATTAGTTATGGATGGATTTGATTTTCTAACAATATTCGTATATTCGGATGTTTATTTGGACCATCAGCTTGGTTATTATTTTTATGAGGAAGTTTTGTTTTGAATTTCTTATAGAATTATAATCTTTTTAAGAGAGGGAATCATTGTTCATTTTGGTATACAGTCCTTGAATGTGATGTCATATGGTGAATTTATATTTTATTTTGTGTGGGTCGTTCTACTTGATTAGTCATTTAGGGGTATAGAAATGCACTATGTTGTACCAACCACAAATTTTAAACTAATTGTTATAATAGTCGGAATATAGGGATTCAACTAATTCTTGGTGATCCATAAAAGAGGTTTATCCATATAATGGTGGAATCTGGGACATTATAGGACCATGTACAAAATTTTCATAAAAATATTATTACGGTAAAAAAATCAATTTCATTTCTCAAAATAAAAACCCAAAATATGATTAATATTCTCCCATTATCACCAAATATAATTGCCAAAATGGGCACTCCACTTTAAATAATTATTCCCCATATACTTCTCTAATTATTTCTTATATATTTGGAAGGTTTTCAATATGATTATATCATAGATATATTTTTAAATTCATGTCCTCTCTTATTTTTTTATATCTCTTTATTTATTATAGTAAATGTATTCATTGAGTATGTATTTTAGAAAAGTCATTGTCAATTCCATTATAGTTATTAGTATCCTTCAATCCATTATACGTATAAATCTTATTATGAAACATGGACCCCTAAAATTCAACATGCATAGGGTTTGATAATCCATGTCGTATACTTGGGGGGTCCATCCGTCCCAAAAAAACAAATTTTTTGACTCACTAATCAATTTAGTATAATTATATAATAATTAAATTTATGATCACGATACTATTCTAACAATACCTATAAAAACATATGATAATAATTTCTTATGGGTGACAGAAACTCATTCTATATGAGGGAAATTATAATTTAATATCACTTGATATTTGAATCCAAAATAAAATTATAGAAAATTATAGAATCTCCCTTGTATAGAATGAAGTATTTTATATTTTCAATCTCTATTAAAGACACTATAAAAACCATACATAATCAAAAATCTAATCATAACATATAGAATATTCCAACCGTGTTGTCATTAATTTTATAGACATTTACATAACATTAATCCTCTGATCATGTATATAAAATTCTTACCAAATCTCTCTATAACCATCTGATAAAGTCTTATCACTAAAATTATTTTATTGAGTATCAACATAAATTTGTTTAATAATGATAATAATTTTGAATTATAATCACAACATGTAACTCTTCAAAAATTATTATAACTCCTTTACATGATGACATCTACCAATATCTTGTTTATTCTTTGTGGAACACTTTTTATGTTCATTAGCATCACACATCATGTTTCATTTATAAAAAATATTATCCTTGGAAATTCTTTTGGTATATAATGTAACTCTTTAAATCAAATCATTCCCAATATATCCTAATACTATAAGGATAAAAATTATTATTCACATTATATGAATAAATTAATATAACTCTTTTTTGATATATCATATAATAACTCATTTATCAAAATACATAGAGAAATATAGTACATTATTTTAGATTAAATAAGATAAAAACTTTTTAAGTTAATGATTGACCTCTTAAAAATGTTAGTAATTTTTTAAGTCAATTTTCATTAAAAAATAATTTCACATATCATATCTAATCCATATAACTAATAAAAAAATCTTAAGTTCATAAAATTTATATCATTATTTATGAGTTATATAAACATGTTTCAATATGTGTTTCAATATATGCCTAAGGTACTACATGAAAAATAATATTCAAATTGATGGTGTCACTTATTAGTTTTTATAAGGTATATTATAAAAAATATATCTTTTTTAGGATCAATTAATTCATTAAATAACAGTATTATATATTTGATAATAAATTTCATATAAAACAAAACCAAATTAATTCTTCAATAAATTTCTCGATATAATTTTGTGGTATATATCAATGTTAGTATATAATAAATTCATTAAATCATGGGATATTATTTTACATTCGACTTAAAAATTAATAATTTTTAAGTATGCTTAAGAGGATATATTAAAAAAAGTATTCAAATGGCCAATAAATAGTGAACATTATATTAAAGGAAAAGATGATAAAGAAAATAGGAATAAATTATTTTCACAATATTGGAAAATAGGAATAAAAATAATGTAATAAATAGTATGTGTTTACAACTATATTTTTTTATTAAAATTACTCCCAAATTTTGTTAATATTATAACTAACTGATCAATGAAATTAAATAGGTATAGGCTACTATATTAAATTAAAAATACTTAGTTCCTATATATTTATTAAATTATAATTGTAAATATAATTTTATTTTATGACCATGATATATGAATATATATGGAATTCATGAATAGATTTTTTTTCATTGATATAGGTTAGGATTCTAGTGAAGAAGAAACTGTTGTTAATGGTGGTTTAGAATTTTATAAACCATAAAACAATGATATAAATTAATTGAAACCTAAACCATGCATAATATAAAAGAAAATCATTCATTATTATTTCATCAAATATTAGTACCACTCTTGTTCATCAATAAGAGTTATTGCTGAGGACCATTGAGGGGAAACCAATAGGTTCAATACTCCATAGAGTATTCATTAATTGAACTCAGTCACTTAATTACATGATTATAACCTAATTTTATTCAATGATACACTAATTTCGTGGGTATGAAATGAATGTCGAGGCCTAAATCAATAACAAATTTGTGATAAACCACCATGAGAAAATGAAATGTTTTGAATAACCCAACATAATAAGTGCCACATCATTAGATATTCCTCAAGGATACTCCCCAAGACAATCTAGATTTTACCTATATATTATTAAATGTATGAGTAATTCTATCCAGTTACAATGACTATATTGTAAAAACTATTGTAAAATTCATTATTCCTTTTGTTTCAGCTTAAATAATTTATCTATTAAGGACAGATAGCTTATGTGGATTATTAAATGAATGTTAACAGTTAAAAGTACACTATTTGATGAATTATAGACATATAATATAATCATGCAATATGAATTAATATATATATAATAAGTTCCAATGATATATCCAAATAATAAAATATATTGTAATATAAAATGAAAATTTTAATTAAGTCATGCATTGTGATATATTTAAACCACTACCATACTATATGACTTGGTTCATATGTGTCATAATATAAGCAATTTGTAAATAAACACAAACAAATTTGGAAATATAAATTATATGTATATATATATTTATGAAATTTCTCTATAAAAATCCCCCTTTGACTAAAGTAGTAGAGTATTTATTCAGTATCCCATGATATTACGTCATATAAAATAAATTATGAAAAAAACATCAAGAAGACCATTTATATTTATTCCAATACACTTTTTGAAATAAATTTTCAATATATCCTTTTATAACATCATATGAAATACCTTGTTAAAATATATCAACAAAATCCTTTTAGACACAATCTAAAACTCTTTTAAGGAATGTCCATATGTAATGAAAAACACAATACTAGTTTAATGAACCAGGAAGAGTGACCCTAGAATAATTGTTTGCAATTGTAAATAATAAGGAATTATAGAATACATAAATCTATCCAATGATTTTTCTCTATCAATGAATGTGTGGTTCTAATGATACAATGGGATTTTGAAGGATATCAAACAAAAATATGTTTATATATACATTTATACATGATTTTTATTATATTCTGGATTATATTTTAAAATCATATATTAATCTATCACATTGTGTAAGCATGGGACATATAGAATTTCAATTTCATATAAAATTATCATATGCAACCATTTTTGTGTGTATAGAAGGACCAGTTCAATGAATACAACACTTTTAATTTAACGCATGGATTATGACATCACATGCCCCTCATATAATATATAATTATATCACATATATAATCTATATAAAATTATACACTCATATAATATGTCTCTATAAATGGACCTAATGAAAGACACAACATGAAAAATAAAAAATCTCATCTTGGTCATTACATAACTTGTTTAAGGATCATTAACATACCCAAAACCCCCCCTAATCAGCTAATACTCATAGAATTAATATTAAATGTACTAATGTTTAATGGTTTTCCTTCTAGTTATGTTTACAACCCTATAAAAATGGAAATCCCAATATAAATCATACACCCATTTAATAAAAAATATATAGTGTAGGAAACTATATGTTGTAATCCTAGGGGGTCAACTGGACTAAAAACATAAAATTGTACATCATTATAATATTCTTATTCTCTATATGAATCAATTAATAATGCTATCCATAAAATTTAATGATAACTTATAATATAATATATATAGGAAACAATAAATAATGATATGTAGGATACATAACTTTATATATAAAATATATTCTACATTTTACATATCATTTAATTGTATTTTAAAATTCGTACACAAGTGCCCATCTAATTTGATTATTATATTATATACCACAATGTAAAATTTTTATTACCATTTTATAATTTCATAAAATCATTAAATATAAATGTAATTGCTTATATATCTCTATTTGGATATAAAATAAAACTCACCCACTAAAAATCCTTAGTTAGTAACATTAAAGAATAATATTTTTATTGAATAGTGCAGAGACTTTAAAATATTATTCCTAGTGTTAACCTCCATGAATGTTTTTCCAAACACTTTTACATCACATAATATATTTTTATATAATTAGTATATATGTTTTTCTAATTATAACCAAATCTATGTGAACCTTAATTATAATTCATATATGATTACCATCAATTATTTTTATACCATTTTGGAATGTAATGTTACTACGGACATCATATATTAACCTATATATCCAAAATATATTTTGAAATAATGTTATATTCACTTAATTTCGGTAAAAAATATATATATATACCATCCAGTCAAATTATATAATTGTTATCATAAAATTATTAAAAAACATTTAAGTTAAAAAGAATTTAAAATAAAATTTACATTCCGATTTTTTTTCATTATAAGTTTTGAAAATTATTTATTTTAAATCTCCAATAATTAGGAAATTACATTTAAATATCATATTGTGTCACTACTATGTGAGAAAAAATTTATTCTCTTTTAAAAAATTCATATCATTTTTTTTGTGTTCAATAGTAATAATTTAATATATATTTATAAACAATGAATATGTGACCACATGAGAATTCATATTGGATATTTCTAAAGAACATATATCTTATTATAAGGAAAGCTATATAAAATCAAAAAAAAATTTAACCTTGAATTTATTGTTTAGTGTCTAATGGAGGTGGAATCAATTTTAGAGGCACCAGGATTTTAGGTATTTTTTAGAATGTATTATTTGTGATTCTTGATGGGTAATATTTTTATATCATAGTTATAGGTTTTCCCCCCATACCATGTAAAATGGGGGCTCCTACGTAATCTGTAAAAAGGGGTCACTACAAAATATAATTAAATAATATTTATTAAATAACCATGGGTAAATTATGTAAAACACTTAGTGATAATATAATGATTATTATATAACAGACATGGAAAATAAATATTTATGTGTTGAGGGTTCTGAATGATATATTAATTATAGACTATATTTTTTTAAATGTTTCGTGTAATTTTAAATTAATCTTAATGTTTTATAATATTTTTTTATATTTCAATTAGATAAATTTATAAATAAATTAGCATCAATTTACATAAAATAAAATAAAATTATATTAATATATTCATTGAATAAGGATAAAAAGAAATCATTTGGGTAATAATAATTGTACGGTAGATGATAATTAATGAAATTAACTTTTTGTGTTTAGAAATATAAATATCTTTGGAAAGAGATTAAAAAATTTGATAATATTTTAGATCATAAATTTATTAAATTAATGATATAAATTCATAAACAGTTTATTAAATACCCATGATATCTCCATTTCATGAATAAAAATTCTACATATCAAATGAAATGATGTTAATGATATTTGATTGTATAAGTAATTAAGGAAAAGAATTTGTGATTACTGATTGATGATTTATTTCATGGGATTAAAAAACATTTGTTTAATAAATAAATATACATATGAAAATTTAATCAAATGATATCCATGAATGAAAACTAAAACCACACATTAAAATAAGAAAAAAATTAATAGAGCATAAAATTAATAGTTATTTATCTCCAGTTCAACAATAATAATATTTTATGAATATACCTAGTGAGTAACTAACAACTTTTTCCCCTATGGTATATAGATGTGTTTAATTGAATCATCCAATTATTTTATAAGGAACATATTTTAATTCTTTATAAAATAGTATCTCTTTTATTAAATGACAAAGGTAATGGGGTGCAATGATAGAATTATCAAGAACAACTATGAGAAAAATGAAGGATTCTAAAGAACAATCAAAATGGGTACTACATTCATATATAGGCTTCATGAAAACCCTTCAGGATTCTATAACAATTACTCATACATTATAAAATTCATGCGTAAATGTATTTTAAAAACAGTTCATGCAAATGACACATAGTTCTACTGGATTCTCAAATGAAATTCATTTTATAAAAACCCTTCATTAAATAATTATTTTCTAATATAAATTATTACTACAACTTCAAAACAATTGTTCCAGGTCTCGATGAATCTTAGAAAACCAAACATATCATAAAATATTCTTCAAAAGTAGAAATACCGATATGATATATTCACTTCCTAAAATATGATAGGTTTGGTAGTGGTATAACTTCTTTATGTCATGAAATATGATATACCAAAACCAATTCACTAGATATTTAATTGGTTCTTCAATATTATATGATATGACATTCCCATAATGTAACAATCTATATAAAAAATATACATAACATATATATATATATATATGGATTTACATCATATCACAAAGAATATACCATTTTTTAATAATCCACATAACCTTTTTGTAATATCACCTAACATTATATCATATAATATAAATATTGAAATAATATTATAAAATATGTTTGAATATCTTCTAAAACACCATTTTAAATATATAATCTACTCTAACTTGTACCAAATCATATAAAATACCATATAAATATACCACACCAACTCTTTTTTGGTAAACTGTAAATTGATTTTAAAGAACCTATAATTGTTTTATAATAAAAACTATTTCCTTAACCTCAAAGAGTGTCCCCACTTAACATTGTTGAATTAAAAGAATAAATCTTGAATACATAGATATAATAAAATGGTTACTTTTAAAAAATACTTAGTGCAACTTAACAAAATATATGTATCTGGTGTGATATATATAAAATAGATGCAACCCTATAACTATTACCAAATGTCATAAAAAATATAATAATTTATATTCATATGACCCCTTTTTCATGGATTTCCAAGTAAAAAAAGAGATTTAAATTAAACCATTCCAATATAAATAGCTCATATGAACATGATTGATTGAGTATATACATACATGAAAATGAACACAAAGAATATCATTAACCCATATTTATGAGAAGATTATATTCATCTCACCCAATATAGAATAAAATCACAAAAAAATTATGTATAATAATACACACTTTTTATTCTATATAAATCAAGGGACCTGATGTCATACTTTTAACGAATGAGGAAAAATCCCATCTTGGTTGAGAATCAACTTATTATAGGATCATTAACATTACCATTTTAACCTTAATAATATATTCCTTAATGAATGTGTATTAATGTTATAAATTATTAATGTTTTTATGCTAGATATTTTGAGAAAATATGTATGGAATAAAATAAATAACTAACTTGAATGACATGTATAGTAATACCATGTGTATAAAACTCTCAATGGTATATATGAGGGAATATCTAGTGAATATTACACGTTTTTTTATCCAAATATTATTTATATCTTTATATTAATTTTCCACATACTCTCACCTAAAAATTTACTCATAACCTTTAATATTCTATAATGAAAAATGATAATAATGATCTAATATTCATATTCTGAGAGGCAACTTGTTAACTCACTTTATGTAATATATAAAACGACTAAAAAATATAAATGGGAAAACACCATTCATATAAAATTATTCTTTTCTATTTTTATTTTATTAGAAAATTAAAAAAATTCATAATATTTCATCAAATCATACCATATATGATAGGACACCATAATAGCGATATGGTCCCCGCTTGTTGATTATTATATGTTTTGGTTTCACTTAAGGTAATATCTACTTTTTTCGTCATATGTGTCTTAATTTGTTATATCTATAGTCCTTATACATATATCTTTATTTCCATAATATAAATAATTATATAATTTTAAATTATATTCATTATATGTGTATAATATCAATCTATATAATATATATAAACCAAACAAAATACACTATTCATGGAGTTGGTAGGTCATATATACAGGTGAATGTTGTTTCTCTTTTGTAGATATATTGTAAGAATGAAAGAAACTGAAATATATATATATATATATTAATATAATATCATTAATGTATATTTTATTTGTCATATATATCATATAATTTCACTAAAATAATCCTGAATACATTCCATGTTCTGTAAAAACAAATCACATCACATTTAGGGGGAGGTAGTCCACACTTCCTCAAAAACAATTACTGCATTTAAACAAATATGGGAAATATAAAGGATTTTGTTATAAATTAATTAAATAATAATAATAAATACATCTTAAATATAAAATATATTATATATAAATATATTATCCATCATAATTTTTAATCGTGAAATGTGGTTATGAAAAAAAACAACCATCGTTTTGTGAGTTGGTAGTTCACAGTAAACAGAAACAGTATATTAATTACCCATTACAAGAAAGTGTGTGAAAATGTAGTTAGACCCCTTACTAAAATAATATATCAATATATTTAAGACACTGTTGTTGTTATATAATCATTTAATAATGAGGTATGATGGTTTGGAGAAAGAAAATAGAAGAATGCTGTCGTTGGAAGGATGTTACATCCTCTTGTGGTACCTCATTTTGGTTTGCACCAAAGGGATCTCATGGATAAATCTCCACCATATTTGAGGATTCAAGTATTTTTGGGTATATTATTATGTTCTATTTGGGTGGGTATTCTTAAACCCTATGTGGCTTGAGATGTGTTAGGATGTTGGAAGAGATTGCTATCTTTTTATAGGTGAGGAGCACTAGAGCTCTTGAAAATTATTGGAAATGGAATTTAACCCATGTTTTTCCATTTAATTTAGTTACAATAAAAACTAAATTTGATTCAAGGGAGAATGGAGTCAAAATATGTCCATTACAAGTGTAGTGTACAAGTTTCTAGGTCATTTTCAGTCTCAAATTTGAGGTTTAGTAGTTTAATGACCTGTTTTTTCACTTAATCGTTGTAATTAAATTTAAAAACAATCACGAAATGTTTTTGTAAAAAACTAATTATAAATTATTATATAGAAAATATTATTTTAATTCAAAATATGGAATCCATTTTTTTATTACATGCAATGATGTTTTAGAAATTAAAAGAAATTTAATCCTACAGATGGTAAGACAATGTAGGATTTACGTTAAAAACATCAATACTATTTATATGTTTTAAAACCCAATTCCAAAGTGAAATTGATTCTAGTTACCTAAATTGGATTAAACGATAAAAAAGGATCTAATTTAACATTGAATCCAATTTATAATATAATTCATCATTTTTAATAATATTGATTGAATGTCGGTATTGTATTATTTTTCTTTATTTTTGAATAGTCTTCCAAAAGTATTGTTTCTCAGAAGAATCCAAAAAAGTCACCCTAATTTGAATTGTAGATTATAATTAATGAAAATGAAGTTTATTTTAAGAAATTAATTACATAAATGGGACTAATATTTTATTTTTTTATTGATGGACATTAATAGAAATTAATTTTAGAAAATTATATTTTTAAACATTTAAGTACATTAAAAAAAATTTATATTTCATTATATATATTTTTTATTTAAATGAATCTACTGCAATAATATTTTTTGACTATTTATTTCTATTCATATAACTTGGTTTAATATCAATGTTATAAATATGTCATTTAATTAATTTTAACGAAATATGTTTTTTGGAATCACAAAGTTGAATGTAACATACACCAGGTCATTGTTGTGTCTAATGTATACCATGTTAGTGTCATGTGAATGAAATGTAAGACATAGTTCAATTAAATATATCAATGAAAATTCAAATAATTTATAAAAAATGTCCTTGTAAACTCTTGGTTTTAAATTCAACCACCCATAAAATGAATTTCTCCAACGAAATACATTCTCCCGGTAAAAACAAATAAGGATACTTCTGGATAATTATATCATCAAGTTCCCACGTAGCGTCCTATAACTAGTTAATTATATGCAAAACATTCACTAAGTGGTCTTTTTTGAATAAAATTATCAGTATGATATAGAATTTAAACTAGTTATTTCTCATAAGAAAGTACATGTTATAATTGAATGAGATCTGTGTTTAGCAAATGGGAAGGGTCATGTATATAATTGCTCAGAATAGATTCATGGAACACATAATGGACTTGATAGATATTTGATGTATGTTCCAATATATAGGATACCATCCTGATACGATCATGAATTTTAGAGGGACTTATATAACAAGGGATTAGTTTCCCATTTTCATCAAATATCATAACATTATTCCCAAGATGTATTCAGAGAAACACCTTCCCACCAAACTGATATTCTAAAACACACTGTCATTTATTTGCATAAATTCACTACCCACTATGATCTTTTTTGATTCGTTGTTGAATAAATATTTACTTCCTGACCAATATTTTAGTGATCGCATGTCTCAATAACATTCGTTCTCCAACATCATCCTTGAACGTTGGCACAATACATTTCTTCCCATATAGGGCTTCATAATGTTTCATCTGAGTTCTTTAGTGAAATATATTGTTCAATAAAAAACTCATCTATAGTATGGTTTTTATCCCAACAACCTTTAAAATCCATAGAACATGATCTCAACATATCCTCTATGGTTTGAATTGATCTTTTAGACGGACCATTTTTATGAGCATGATAATTAATGTAGAAACTCAATTACATGTAATTATTTTTTCATAATACATCACTAGAACAATGAGATAAACCTCAGATACCATTCTGATATGATATAATATTGTACTCTATCCACACATAACAATTCATTAATGTATATCTTTGAAGGTTGATCATGAGAGAATTATTATCTAAAAATGATGATTTTTATGTCTTGTATGTGAATCTACTACCACCCATTTATTATTAAGAACTTTAGAGGCTTTGGGTAGTCCAATGAAAAAAAACCATAGTTATGTTCTCCCATTTCCATTATGGTATGATTACTGGATGCAACATCCCCTGTGACTTTATCTATTTAGACCTAACTTGTTGGCTTAGCAGGCCCTGAGATAAAGAAATCTGTGATACCTCCCTTCATTCAATCCCCCCCAGAAGTATTATTTGATGACCCTATATATCTGTGTACATTCATGATTAATGGAGAATGAAGAAATAATAACTTACTTAAAAATTCCATTCCTGAAATATCATATTGAATGAAAAAATACATAGTTTCGTCACCTCATAATTCCATCCCTACTAAGGATAATCTCAACAACATTTTTATTTTTATTTTTCAGCTTAGAATCTTATGTCCACACCGCCATAATTTTCACATTGATAGAGAGCTAAACGTTAATATGAGAATGATAATATTTTTACTCTTCCTTTGGGATTTATAGGTGCATAATTTTGAAATATAAAAATAATGGATATCTTTTGAAGCTAATAATGTATAACTAGAATAATCCTTTTGACATAAATCATTATCCAACTTATTTTCATTCACATGGTGGCAATGTATTGAGTAGTTATAGTCCTTTATCACCTTTAACAACCATCCCTGGAATATATTCAAATTCTTCATTGTGAATATATATTTAATACATTTATTATTAGTAAATATATCACACTTTTCTCCATTAATATTATTATTCAATGTCTTTATTATAAAAATAAATGATGGAAATTCGAAATCATGAGTTAGGTGGTTTTTGTAATGAATATTCAACTACAATGAGTAATAAGAAATAACCATTTTATTCTATATATGAATACATCATAATAGCTTCTTGTATGAAACACTATAGATGTAATAGAATTCTCCACTATAGGGAAATGTAAGAATATGTACACTCACTAACCATCAGTTCAATTCCTTGATGTTTTATTCACATTCATATGTCTAGAGGAACATGTTACCCATCGAGTTAACATGGTAAGAGGATTAGATAGTCCTAATAAATTCTCCACAAACCATCGATAATATCCAACAAAACAAAAGAGATAATGATATCACTCAACAGAGTTGGTGTAGGGAAACATTTAATATTCTTTTTCATTTATGGATATACTAATAAGTTCTTGTGAGATTACGGGAGCCAAAAATGAAAATATTTGGTCCAAAATTCACACTATTTTAAATTTTTTTATATCTTCTCATTTCATACAGTCTTTAGTACACATCACAATATATCTTCATGGTATTTCTTCCACTATTAATAGATAATATTATCATCTACGAATTCTACAAAAAAACAATTCGAGGAAATCACTAAATTTAATATCCATAAAATAAATTTGGATTGAAGGGGAATTAGAATAACAAATTTAATCTCTATGCATTATTAGATTCTATAAATTATATAGAATCTTTCCTTGGGTATATCCTATATAATGACCACCAATTGATGATATACATAATGAAGATAAATACTAAAAAAGTATTGTGATTCTAGTAGTTGATCAATCATGTAATCAATATGTGGGAGTCAATACTTATTCTTGACAATGTGTTCTTCATCTCTCAATAACCCATATAGAGTTGCAATGATCCACCATTATTTTCTAAAAATGTTTATATTCACCTCGTGGTGAAACACATGTTCATGTCAATCCCTTATAAATTTTTCCTTGGAGTTCCTTCATAAATTCCTACAACTCAATTTGGGACATTCTATAGGTTTTCTAGGAAATTGGTGTGGAAAATGTATGTTTTCTATTGAGAAATAAAATCCATGTTTGGGTTGAGGTCTAGGAAACACTCTATAAATATATCCACAAATTCTAGACCAATATGTATTTCATTGATTTCACGTTTCTTCCCAACACTTTTGATTGGGAATAAAGTCCCAAACATTTTATATAATCTAAAAAAGAATATCATGCTGATAAAAAAATTGATGGATGATCATACGAGGGTTTAAAATATCTAATGCAACTTCCATTCCTTGAAAATTATTGTGGTATTTATGTAGATAAATCTTATCCATGCCTAAAATGACACCAAAGTAAACCAAAGGATGAATGAAATCATTTTTTGGAACCACATTCCAAGAATCATCCACCGAAGACGAATCATAGACCTGTGATGAAATCATTGTACAATTTGGGGTTTTCATTAATAATTCAACAAATAATATTTTTTGTAGAATAAAAACACCTTTATAAATTTTTTAGATTTGAAATACTTGGTAGATCCATAATCAAATAGGAAAATGGATATTCTTGATATAATGGTAAGTGTACCTTGAACCACGTCATTATTGAACCCCTTGTCATAAATAGAAATTTCATGATATTTCCCATTATAACTCGGCATATGAGGTCATTGGTACCATCCATCATCATTAGAAAATTGGTTCAGATAGTGCTTAGCATAATTCTCATTCTCCTTGAAGTTGTAGCACTGAATCATCATAGGTTTATTTTAGGCCATTTTATCCCTAGTAATAGAATTAGATAATATATTGCAATCACATCAGTAATAAAAAGCCTAATGGAAATCCCTTACACACATAAAACAATTATTAGACACCTTTTTTAAATATCCTCATTTTTCTATCCACACTTAGAGAATAAACAAAATCTAAATTTCTTATCTTAATAGTTTTAGAATTATATTTTAATCTTAATCATATTTTTCTTTTCAAAATAATGAAATTGATACATGAATCTGCCATCCATTTTAACCATGATTTCACATTTTAAAATTTCTTTACAGCTTCTATAGGATTTTATCCCCAATTCCATGACGAGATATGGCTTTAGGCCACTGAAAAACCTATCTACTATACATTTAGGTTGGACAATAATTCTAAATTTGTTCCTCACATATCATGATAAGTTTATGTTATAGGTACTCACCGATTCACCATCCATTTACTTCATCTCAAGGATCACTTTCTATGTTTTGATATGATGTATCTATTGATATTTAATTATTGAAAAATAAGTTCCTGGTCTCATCCCAATCCATGGACTGATTCTCATTATACATAATCTTACTCTTGATTAGCATCCTCTATTATTATGCTTCACCATCTAACCAATAAATATCTAAAAAGACTTTCTCATGCTATGAACACTAGAAAATGAAGATTATATTTTCAAAAGTACTATTCCCATGTTCATAGAAAATTGTATTACAAGACCCTCTTAATGAATGAGGACATTACGTCATGAATGACTCAACAAAATGTTGTTCCCACATTCTTCTAATAAGAAGTCCACCATGACTCATAGCTTTAGATATTTGGGTGAGTATATAAATTATATTTTTCATTCCCAGTTCCAGAAAATTTTGTGTCTTGAGAGGATAATTATGTCATTGTTTGTTGAAATCTTCATTGACATTGTTCCTTCAGATTCCAACTATTAACTAAAACCATAATCATAGAGTATGATAAATTTTTCATAATGAGGAACCACATAATCATGAAAAGTCAGTTATATGAGGTATAACATAGGAAAACATCCTTAATCTATTAAACCATATGTTTTTCATAGATTATTTATATCAAAAATAAATTAAAATCCATCATGACGGTTGATTAATAGTTCAGGAATTCTCAATGTATATCCCTTGGGATTGTCAAACCAGGTGTGTAGCAAAGTCCGTTGTCGTGTACCAAGTTACAAAAACTCACACGCGACACACCTTTTCGGTGTTGTTATTCTTATATAAATCTATTTGAGAGCCACATCCACTCATAGTATCCAGACAACAATGTATTTCTAGGAAAACGCAAACCCTATCATTTACCAAAATATTTCCTATACTTTTCCTTGTACATAGATTTATCCTTAGACATGTCCTTTGGGTTCTCAAAATGTTTTTCTCATACTATATTAAAATTTTTTACTATACCTTTTCACTGATACCGACTATATAGACATACACATTTTATATAGTATCATTTCAAATAATTTTCAGAATACTTAATCATTATAACAAAAGACACCAAAAGCATGTATTCATCTACACCCATTTAAATAATCAGTACATAAACACTAAAAAAATAATCAAAGCACATTATGTCTGACTAGTTTATTCAATAGGTGGACCCTTCTTAAAAACATAACAATTATCACATATATTCCTAACCTGAGAATGGAAACCTAAAAAAGTGGTGAGTTTAGAATCATTGTATAGGCTCAGAAGGGAGACTTGTAAGAAATGAAACATGAGTATTGTTTTTCTGATGATGTTATCATAACATTATAATATCATACACTATATATCATAATATTAAAAATTTGAATAATGGTATAATTAGTAATAGATCATAAGATATAAATCTTATAAAAATATATGATATAACACGTGAAACAATAAAATATAATTGTTAAAAACACACTATCATATAAAAATATTTCCATAGTAATAAAGGAATAAATGCCAAATCTATCATAGTAGTATAGCTTCACTCCACATACCATATTGGAATTCATGGTTCAAACCCATTTCCATATTAGTATTATAGATTCACTCCATATACCATATTGTTAGTCATGGTTCACTACCATGTCCATTTTAGTAGTAAGGGATCACTACCAAGACCATCATAGTCTATCTCATGATATATAAATATTTACCCAATGCATTTGGTGGGTGATATAGGTCTCACTCTTCTCATAATTAAAACATACAAACATGTTCAAAAAAATCATAAATAATCCTATCATAAACCATTATATTAAATGTGTATTATTAATATGTTATCATATCGTATTCAAGGGAAAATATATTGGTTTCATTATCATTATAAATTCATTACCCAAGAAAAGATGAAGAGATCAATATCATATAACCCATGTATGAGAAATTGGTTTCATAAAAATTATTACATCATAACATAATCCATTAATACAAATGACATTAATTGTAACATTTAATAATTTCCTAGTAAAGGAATGAGGATCACCAATAGATGTTATCAAAGATGCAAAATAATTTTGGAATTTCTTTTAAAAAATTTTCTTGATGAAAATTACATTTCTGCATTCATTTTTTTAAACACATAACATTTTTGAAAATAATCATTGAAAATATCTTGTAATCCTATAAAGAATGATTTGAAAACAATAGTTCATTATTATAATTATAATCTATTATTTTTCATTTCAAAACATGATTTCTTAAATAAAACATATTTCCAACCAAATATGAATAGAAGATCAGAATTTTCTTAAAATTTAATTATTATTATTAAGTACCCCAAGAGAGAAAAATATTACTAAAACATGTATATATCATGAATAAATATAAGATAAGAAAACACATCAATTTTCATGAGATATTTAAAATAAATTTTATCAATGGGAGAATAATCATAAACAATCCAGATAAATGGTGAGATTGTGTAAATAATCGCTTATCACATGGTTACATGGAATAATAAACTTCATGTATGAAAATGAAATTTATTAGACCTTAAAATATAATGATATGAATTATATTAATGATTAAAATTTCAAGTGTAAGTATATACACATCGAATAAGATTATAAGTCTATATAAAACATATGTCTTTAATTAGGAATATTGAGATAAAATTATCTTACCGATTTGGTAACTCTTGGAAATGAAACACCATGAAAGAAAGATCATATAATGGGTATGAAAATATCTATAAATTTAGTAAAAATAATCATCTATTACAATCATGGGATTCATATATATGACAAAAATTAAAACAATGATGAACATGGCATGTTCCATACATATATAAAAAGTGAGATGAAATTCGGTTACATTATGTCTGGACTCTCGCTGTATTCGTACATAGATCATGTATAATAAATATAATGTTATTTTAAATCATTTAAATTACTATATTCATATATCTAATAGCATATATAGACTTATTATGACATTATATTACCCTCATTTTATCAAATTTATGTTAAGGATTCACTTTGGGTAATATCCTCTTTGTTCTTCAAATGTGTCTTAATTTGTCATATTGTTCACCCTTATACATATATAATGACATAAAGAATTTAAAAAATTAAATAAGTATAAATTATATTTACTATATTTTTATTATAATATCACATATAATATATATGTATAAAATTGAATATGACATTCATGAAGACGGTATGTCCTACGTACACATGAACGTCGTTTCCGTTTAATTGTTTTTTTTTTAAAAAATAAATAAAATTTAATATATTTATATATTTATATATTTTTATAATATCATTATATTATAATTATTATATCATATATATTATATACTTTCACTAAAAACATCCTTATTACCATCCATGTAGTGTATGAATGAATCACATCGCTTTGAGTGTGTGGTGGTCCATACTTCCTAAAATGAAATTATCATATAAATATAAAAAGGATAATATAATGGAATGTGTTTAAAAATAATTATAGAAGAATACAGAAATTATATAAAATATATATATCATTTATAAAGAATTTTTTGACCATAATTCCCAACTGTTAACGTGGTAATGGGAAAATGCAGAATCATCATTTCCTGAGGATGTTTTTCTTTTGTACACGTAAATAGAATATTCATTACCAATAATACAGAAGTGTTTATAAGTGTAAGAGAAACACACAATATAATAAAATATTAGATTATTTTATATAATTGTTTTATTATATTATAATTTAATAATGAGAGTTTAGGTTGTGGAATAATAATATAAAATAAAGGAGTTTGATGAAGGATGTTACATCATCTTTGGAAAAGTCATTTTTTTGCATAAAATGGAATCATTTGATGTATTTCTTCCAAAGGTAAGGATTATAGTTTTATTTGGGGGGGTATTAAGAGAAATTTTGTTAATTTATGATTAATACAAAGTGGCTTTAGAGTTGGGATGTATTTGTAGGATTGGAGGCCATTTTATAGTGGAGGATGATTGGCATGCTATTAATTTTTGGGAAAGGGAATTCCACCCACGTTTTTCCCATGTAATGTTGATACAATAATTAAAACTATTGTATCCAATGGAGAATATGGTCTATATATATCCATAAAATGGATCTTTTATAAGTTTCAATATAGTTTTGAATCTTTAATTTTGGGTATATTGCATTGTTAACCCATATTTTCACTTAATCATTGTAATTAATTTTTATTACATTCACATATTTCTTTTTTCAAAACCAAATATTACATTGTTATAAATTATAAATTATTATGATTAAAAAATACAGAATCAATTTTTCGAATTTAAAGTCAACGAAGTTCCAGAAATTAATTAATATTTAATCATCTGATGGGATGACATGACATATTTTTAAAGTAAAATACATCCAATTGGATGATGTGTCTATATACAAAATTTCAAAGTGGAATTGGATACAACTGCCTAATATGAATTAATAATTAAAAATTTGATTTAATTAGTCATTTATAAAGATTTAAAATATAATTTTTCCTTATAAATAAATGAGATGAAAATGAAGTTTTGAATTTAAATTTGTTATTTTTCCCTATTCATCAAAAAATGATGTTTTTGAGAAAAATACCAAATACATCGTCCATGATAAATTTAGATTATAATTTAAAAATGAAATTTTATTTTAACATATTCAATTTGTAAATGTGTCTAAATGTAGTTTTTTATTTTTTTTCATAGAATTATATGAAAAGTAGTTCATTTGTGAAAATAGCATTTTTAGAAAAAAAATTTCATTTGATAAAATTATGCCTTTATTTATCAATATGGTTTATCTTTATAAAAAACTATTAAATTTAGTTAAAAAGTATTTATTACAATTGATATTAATTAATGTAACATCTAGGTAATAATTATTTATTGCAAATAATTACTTTAAAAATAGATGTTGCATGGAAACTTAATGTTGCATGTATAGTATGCAAAGTCAATACTGTAGATGGCATATTCCAAGTCAGTGTCCTGAAAAATTAATGTTTTAATTAGTTAAATGAATAATATAATTTTAAATTTAATAAATTAAAAACAAAATGGTACATAAAAACATGGTTTGTAACATGATTTTACAAAAAATATCATCATTGGTTCATTGACTGGGGGAAGTATTTTCATACTATTAAATCCATTGTTTTATATGCTAAAATATTATAACATGTATCTCATTGATAAATTTTCATAATTAGTTATATTTTTATTCCTTTACCATTAATCCACGTAATATTAATTATGAGATAGAATGCATTGAAAATTTCTGTGAATGTTGGTGATCAAAAATAAATAGACCCTCAATATAATAGTAGTTCTCAGGAAATGACTCTGTCAGGGTAATGGGAGAGACCATATGTTATATTTATGATTTATCAGTACAAGTATATTAATGTATGTTTATGATTTCCAATATTATATGTTTCTATGACATTATGAATTTTTATTATAATCCATGAGGTTATTCATTTTTATAATATCCTTGAAATTATTTATTCTCTATGTTCGAATGTAACACATTGAGATTTTATGATATTTTTTTAATGTCATATGAAACACCAAAGTAATCATTCACTACACGCAACACTAGCTTGACTTGCGTTACATGCATGAGAAACCTTCCTCAATAGCCTGTGTTGTACGCTATACCGAGTTTCACTAAACAACGATATGTTATTAAAATATTATATGAACTAGACTTTATGAATATTATTAGCTGAATTTTGAATTTTATAACATTATAATTCATCTTATAATTTTTATAGAGTGAGGTATGAAAACAAAATCAATTTTTTAGATAAAAGAATTATTTTTAAAAAAAATACAGTTTTGTTACATTTTGATGGTGCACCCATTTTAAATCTAATTTTTGATAAGTTTATATGTTAAATTTTTTTTTAAAAAAATTTTAATAAGGATTTAAATATTTTAATTGGATAAAGTTTTTATACTTTTATGATAACTTTCATATTTTGATAAATAGTAAAAACACGATAATTTTTTCTTAAAAACAACATTTTTCATCAAGATAATTTATATGCTTAAATGATAAAATTTAATGGTTTTAAAGTATAATTAGAATTTATTTTTTCCATTAAATATAATTTATGTCATTTTCGTTAGTTTTAAATTATTTTTATATGTAAAAACATTTCATTTTTGACAATGTTTTAACTTTTAAAATAGATTTTCTTAATAACTGGATTAATTTTAAATTAATTACTACAACATATATGTTTTTAATTTTGAAACATTATTCCCATATTTTAATTCAGTGGGTCTAAATTTTGTTAATAGGTTAATTTTATTTTTTTAACATTATCAATAGTAACTACGGTAATTTTTATTTTTACTAATGTTAAAGGTAAATTGTATAATTAAGGGTAAAAATAAGATTATAAAATTACCGTTCCACCTCCCAAAATTCTATTGGATGATTAAATGTCTACCCATATAACCTAAGGGATATAATATATTTGTTTAATGGACTTTTGACCTTGAAAATGAAATAATTATTATTAGAACCAAAGAAAGTGACAACATGTCACCCTCTCATATCGTATAAGTGTAACAATTTTAATTTAGTGATAAACTCCATAAAACATCAAAAATGAATAGTCTAAAAAAATATAATAATATTATATAGATCATGTAAATTTCTTTAGAATTTTTAGTTATTAAATTATTATCATTAATGATGACATAATAGTGATGTTGAAATTATTTTATTGATTGAAATTTCAAATAAATGGTTTTAATAATATTAAAATAAATATTATATGAATTATTTAATGTGATCCAAAAATTTTCTAGATAAATATAACATGTTATGAATCTAATAAATATTTTAGTTCGAACATATCATCTGTTTGAGTTTTATTTAAATTCAAATTAATGAATATTGTCAAAATCGACACTATTTTTATTATATAAAAATAATAAATTATAAAATTGTATAAAAATCACAAATAAATATAAAAATTATAAATTGAAATTTATATGGTCTAAAATTTCAATAATTATACTATAATGGACAATTAAAAACACATAAGTAAATATTAATAACAATTTAAATTTTAGAATATTATTACCAAAAAAATTAAATGGACTAAATATGGATAAATCAATTTGATAATGTTTAAAATAAATTCCCAACATGTCTAAATTTGATTGGTTGATGAGATTACAAACCTATCTCATATCATCTTTTAATTGAGTCATTTTTGGAGGTTATTAATTTGGGTTGAAATTTATTATAAATTTATATTTCTTATGTTTCAAAAGGTGCCACTCTCCTCCCTTATAAAAGGGAACCTCCTCCCATCCTCACAACATTTTGAGCCTTAAAGCACGTCCAAACCCTACCAATTTCTCTTATATTCATCCCTATAAACATTCTATAGGTCATGGTCTTATTCAAAGTTCAAATTTAATAAGCTAAGAGAAGGTTTAGTAGAGGTGCGCTGAAGAAGCGGTAATATCCATTACCGATCCTTTCAAATTTATTTATTCTTCTACTTCATCTTATATACTTATTTAATCATAAATTAATAACATAAGTATCTCTCATATAGTGATGTGTTAATATAAATATGAAACAAACCTATTTGACCTTCTATCCATCCTACGGAAAAAGAAATCACCGCGCATGCGTACGTACGGAATACCATATCCACGCTGTGGTGTAATCCGTTTTCCACCACCACCTTACTTGTATGGGTATAACTGTGTAATAAATAACTCAATATGATTATTATAACATGATACTAATTATGAGATATTCCATCATCCCCTCCAATACCATTCAATAATTATCGGAACTATATCATTGCTCGTGCGTACATATGGCTAACCGTCTCCACGATACGATGTGATTCTTTCTACCCGATCATCATTAAATACTGATTATATAAATGAATTGAATGAATAAATCTTATATATATTATACTAATACCATTAATTAAATGGTTTATCTATAACTTTAAAATATGAATAAAAATTTATTCGACAAAACACGCAAAAGCACATAATGCAATGAACACCCGAAAAACCAGTATCAATGAAATATTACTCATATGAAGATAAGAATTTGACCACTAATGATATCATAACAATTAATATGATTCTATTAAAATTAAATGACATTATTGAAATTATTATACAAGATTTTCGGATACGTACAAAGCATATCAGACCTAAGGCATGGGAAAATCTTACAATCTCAATTTTTATCTGATATTTATTATACATCGGTATTTACTAGGGAATATTTATCATCCACATCCATGTTTCCTCAATATGTGATATTATCCCCCAAAAATTGTTTAAATCCAATTTTACCAATTGGTTAATTTTTAGTAAAAGATATGAAAGTAATCTTTTTTCATTTTCAGTACGAGATGCTTTTTGACTTTTCTGGCCAAAGTACGAGAAGAATGTTTTTTTAACTTATACAACATGAAAGGATTTTTATGATTTTATCGAAAATTATATAGATGAATATTCCTTTATATGATTTCATTTTTATTTTCAATTAGCTTCTTTTAGTATGACATGATGTGAAAGGAAAAGTGTTTATTAATTAAAAAGGATATTTTCCTCAATATTGGTGTTCAAGTGTTTTATCAAAAATATATTACATCTAAGATAGTATAGGGATCTGTTTCTATACCTATTATTACATTGAATTGATTATGTTAATATGAAATTATTTTTATGAGGTCCATTATCGTATATGGATTATGTTATGATGGAATGATGTTTAAGAATCCCATTTCTATTACATGTGTTATGCTATGATGTATGATTTATGATTTTGGTGGTACACATAAGAATGGTTTCATTATGAGATGGGTGGGACCTATATCTCCCTCCAATGCATTGGGTAAAGATTTATATCTCATGAGATAGACATGGCTGTAATGACAAGTTAATTCGGTTCAGTGATACTGGACTGGAACGAGGATTGAACCCAGTTCAATAATGGAATTTTTCCTCTATGTTGGTCTTAGCAATGAGTCTTGACTAATACGAAATTATTTTCTATGATTATGTGTATATGACACAATGTTTTATGTTTTTTGTTCTGATTATTGGGATAATATTTCACTACTATTATTTATCCCATGTCATGATATTATGATTTCTTTTCCAGGTTATGATTTTCAAAAGGTTATGTTCTTATGAAGATTATATGATTGATATTTCCTTCGTTTAACCTTACTGAGAATTTGATCTCACCCTTTTGTATATTATCTTTTCCCATGATAGGAAGATGGGTATTAAGTAGGATAAGAAAATAGGGACTCTAGATATAATGAAATAAGAAGGAGACAATGTAGATGATTTATGAACCATTTGTTTATGATTCCCAATTTCTAAAAAACTATACATATATGGTCCTATAATGGTTTTGTAATATGTTTTAATAATTACGCTTCAATTTTGAATTAATAACAATGTATGTAATGTATGGGTCGTTATAGTTGGTATCAGAGAAAGGTTATAGTCAACCGTTAGAAATTAGGATGTAAAGTCTTAGTAAGAACCTTAAGGACATGTCTAAGAATATAACACAATATTAGTGTCTTAGAAATGGCCATTAATAACCTATGATAAGATCTAAAGTGTGAAATTTTATTCTTGATTATGTGGTTTTCCTGTTATGATTAGTGATTCTCACACTTTGCTTTTTTGTTTTAGTAAATGTCTGGAACCCGAAGGAACCGTGTTAATGCTGAATGTGATGGGAAATTAAATTATTGTCCCCATGAGCATCGAAACGTTATGGGAGATAAGTTTAAAAATCTTTTATCCATGCTCACTCAACTTTCTGTAGCTATGAATCATATGGGACTTCCAAACAAGAAAAAGAAGGAGCAACATTCTGTTCAATCCTTCATGAGGTAGCGCCCACCTTCTTTCAGTGGGTTTCTGATCCATTAGGGGCTGAACAATGGATTAGTACCATTAAGAAGATATTTTCAATTCTTCAATGTTCTAAACATGATAATTTCATCTTAGCAGTAGATCGTTTGGAAGGTGAAGCTGATCAATGGTGGAATCTTATCAAGAATACGACGCAAAGAGACGAAATTGAGTCCACAAAATGGGATGAGTTCGAGAACTTATTTTTCAATATTTACGTCCATAGTACTCATCGATCAAAGATGGAGAAGTGGTTTCTTGAACAAAATCAAAAGGATGATGAATCAGTTGGTACCTATGAAGCAAATTTTACAAGACTTGCAAGGTATTCTTCTGAAATTATTATCCAACCTGAGAGTAAGATCGATCGATTATTCAGGGGATTAAAACCATATCTTCGAAGGGCATCATACATACGGTACTTCAATAGCTATGAGGAATTTTTTTTTTGTCCTCTCAATTTTGATATGGAGATTGGTGTAACACATCAGTCATATGGGTTTTATAAGAAGAGGAAAATGGAATTCAATTGAAAATCGTAATACCATGGTAAAAAGAAGATGAGTTTTCCCATATGCTCAATGTGTGGAAAGAAACATGTAGGGAATTTACATAAAGGGAAAAGTAAATGTTTTATGTGTAGAAAAGAAGTTCATCGGGAATTTGAATGTCGTAGTGATGGTAAAAATATGTCCAGTGATGCGAACAATGAAAATGCAACACAGAATGCACCTCCTACACTTTAATGTTACAAGTGCATGGAAATGGGGCATTATTCCAATCAATTCCCTAATCCAAGGGTTGTTGATGTTGATCGACGTCAACATACTCTTAAGGACAATGAATAAGTAAAGTCATATTCAATTTCTATCGACAATGTGGAGTATGATAATGTATTGGTGAAAGGTTCACATACCATCCACTCTAAAGTAGCAATTGTTTTATTTGATTCTGGATCTACCCAAACTTTTATTTCTGAAAATTTTCAAAGGGTATCTCTGTACTACCACAAAAATTAGTAGTTGTGTAAGCAGTGTCAACTTTTAATGGAACAACAATCATATCAAAAGTTTACAATTATTCTGTGATTTAATTTTGTGGGAAAGTGATTCCTGCAAACCTTGTGATCCTTCCTATAGTGGAATTTGATGTGATTCTTGGCATGGATTGGCTTTCTTTCTATGGAGCTCATATCAGTGGCCAAATAAGGGAATTAATATTTCATATTCCTGATCAATCGATGATCATCTATTGATGAAAGGATGAATATAACCATCCAGTAGAAATTTCTTCCATATTATGTGTATTTATTCCAATAAATGAAGGTTAATTATCTCCAATTGTTGGATAAAAACTCATGATTAAGAATATGCCCATTGTATGGGATGTTTGATGATGCCTCTCCAAAGTAATTTCCCAGACATCCACCAAACTGTGAAGTTGTGTTTTCAATAGAACTCATATCAGGAGCAATGCCCATTTCAAAGACACCTTATAGAATGGCCCCATTTGAGTTGAAGGAATTGTATAAGCAACACCAAGATAATCCTGATATGGTATTCATACACCCTAGTGCATCACCATGGGGATCACCTGTTCTATTTGTTAAGAATATATATGGATCAATGAGAGTCATTATTAATTATCGAGAACATTCCAAGATCACTATCATGAAAAAAATATCCTCTCCCACCCATTGTTGACATATTTGACTAACTACGCGGAGGTTAATACTTTTCCAAGATTGATCTTCTTTCAGGGTATCATCCATCAAGGTTCAAAAGAGAGGATATACAAAATATGGCTTTCTGTACTAGGTATGGACACGATGAATTTATAGTTATTCTATTTGGCCTTACTAATGCCCCTTTTATCTTCATAGATCTAATGAATAGAGTCTTTAGAGACTATCTTGATCAGTATGCGGTAGTCATTATAGACGATATTCTAGTCTATTGAAATAGAAAGTAATAACATTAAGATCACATGATAATTGTATTAAATATCCTAATAAAGGATAAGATTTATGAAAAATTTACCAAGTGTGAATTTTGGCTTCACAAAGTTTCATTTTTGGGTCACATAATCTCAAAAGAGTGGATATCTGTGGATCTAGAAAAAACAGAGGTTATCAAAAGATGGTCGAGACCGTCATTAGTAACATTGATAAGAAGTTTCCGTGGTTTGTCTGGATATTATCGAACTTTTTTCAAAAATTGTTCATGATTATCTAATCCACTCTTCAGGTTGACTCAAAAAGGAGTTAAGTTTGTATTGAAAGAGGAGTTTGAATAGAATTTCAAGGAGTTAAAAAGAATGTTATCCAGTGAACTTGTACTCACACTTCCTTATTGTAGAGTATGGGTTTTAATCTAAAGTGTTGAATTAAAGAAGGGATTGTGATGTGTTCTCATGAAAAATGATATGGTGATAGCATATGCCTCTTGACAGTTATAAATACATGAGAAAAATTACCCTACCCATGATTTGGATTTAGCTGCGGTAATCTTTGCAATAAAGATTTGGAGGCATTATCTTTATGGTGAAAGATGTGATATTTATACTGATCATAAAAGTTTAAAGTATATTTTCACACAAAAAGAGATGAATATGCACCAAAGAATATTGTTGGAGATGATTAAGGATTACGACTTCTCAATTCATTATCACCCTGGGAAGGAAAACAATGTGGCAGATGCATTAAGTCGACAAGACCATGCTATCCTTTCCATGATGAGGAACACAAAAGATCCAATATTTATTGATTTACAAAGGTAGGATCTTGGAATTATAATGGAAGGGGGGAAATTTTATGTTTCTCAAATGAATGTTCAACCATCTATACATGTGATGATTAAAGAGGCACAGAAAGAAGATGTAGAGTTACAAAAGAAGGTGAAAAATGTTCCTGAATTCCACATTGATTGTGATGAAATTATAAGGTTTAGGAATAGGTTTTGTGTTCCTCCCATACCAAAATTAATGAAGTAAATATAGGATGAGGCTCATAGTTCTTCATTTTCTATTCACCCTGGAAGCACGAAGATGTATAGGGACGTGAAAGAGTACATCTGGGTGGATGGAATGAAAATAGATTTTGCTGAATATGTCTCTCGATTCTTGTTTTGTCAGCAGGTTAAAGTTGAGAGACATAAGTATAAGGGGATGTTTCAACAATTACCAGTACTAGAATGGAAATGGGAAAACATCACTATGTACTTTTTCACTGGACTTCCTAAAACATCCAAAGGCAATATTGGTATATAAGTTATAGATGATCGTATTGGGAATTCTGCACACTTCATTTCTATTAGAAAGGATTTGTCTGTTGATCAGTTTTCCATGATATATGTAAAGGAAGTGGTAAGATTTCATTATGTACCACTTTCCGTTATATCTGATAAGGATCTGAGGTTTACCTCGATGTTTTGGAGAAGTCTTCAGCATACTCTAGATATATAGTTGTGTTTCAGCACTGCTTATCATCCTCAGGCAGACGGTCAGTCTGAGAGGAAAATTCAAACTCTATAAGAAATTTTGAGAGAATGATATATGGATTTAAAAGGTGGTTGGGATCAACACCTACATTTGGTATAATTTTCTTACAATGATAGATTTCACTCCAATATTCAGATTTCTCTTTATGAAGCTCTCCATTCAATGAAAAGTAGAACTCCAACTTATTGGGATGAAGTTGAGGAAAGAACTCTATTAGGACCTGATCTTGTTGATGATATGGTAGAAAATATTATATTTATTCAACAACACATAAGATCATCTTAGAATCGACAAAAAAGTTATGCCGCCAATCGAAGAAAAGACCTATAGTTTGAAGTGGGAGATAAAGTGTTCTTACGAATATCTCCTTCGAAAAGAGTAATGAGATTTGGAACGAATGGCAAGTTGTGCCCTAGGAATATTATCCCTTTTGAAATTCCGGATGTGTTGGGAAGGTATCTTACCGATTGGTGCTTCCACTGAATATCTCTCAAGTTCATGAAGTGTTCCAAGTATCTCTCCTGAGAAATTATATACCTGATCCTTCATATGTACTATACTTAGAAGTTGTACTGCTGGAGAAAGATCTTTCTTTTGAAGAACAACCGATAGAGATTCTGGATCATAGCGAAAAAATTATATGAAACCAGACCACTTTCTTGGTTAATGTTTTTTGGAGGAACCACCAATTATAAGAAGCTACATGGGATCTTGAGGATATTTTGAGGGAGAGGTATCCTCATCTGTTTGATACAAAGTGACAAATTTAGAGGGAAAAATCAATTTAAGGGGGTATAATTTAACAACCTGAGATTTTATGATATATTTTTTCTTATGTTATAAGAAACACCAACGAAAGCTTTCACTATACACAACATTGGCTTGTCTTGCATTACACATAAGAGAAACCTTCCTCGATAACTTGTGTTGTACGCAATTCTGAGTTTCAGTATACAACGATATGTTATTAAAATATTATATGAACTAGATTTTATGAATAGTATTAACTGAATATTGAATTTTATAACATTATAATTCCTGTTACAAATTTCATAGAATGAGGTATGAAAACAAAATCAATTTTTCGAATAAAAAAAGTATTTTTCCAAAAACACAGTTTTACCACCTTTAGATGGCGCACCCATTTTAATCTATTTTTTGAAGAGTTAATAAGTTCAATTTTAGAAAATAAACATCTTCTTTTGAATTAGGATATAATAATTTTAATTGGATAAATTTTTGATACTTTTCTGTTAACTTTCATATTTTGAGGAATAGTAAAAATACGCTAAATTTTTCTTAAAAACATCTTCTTCATCAAGATAATTTATTTTCATTTATGATAGAATTTAATGGTTTTAATTTATAAATATAATATATTTTTACCATTTCATATAACATATGTCATTTCAATTAATTTTACATTGAATTAATAGGTAAATACATTTCAATCTTTGACAATGTTTTAACTTTTAAAATCTGTTTTCTTAACAACGGGATTAATTTTATATTAATTACTGAAACTGCTGTGTTTTAAATTTTTAAAAATTGATTCCATATTTGGGTTCCTTGGGTCCAAATTATTTTAACAGGTTACTTTTATTTTTTTGGAAATCTGAATAGTAACTATGGTAAATTTTACTTACTACAGTAAGGTAAATCAGTTAATTAAGGGTAAAAATAAGATAATATAATTACCGTAACACCTTCCATAATTCTATTGGATGAATAAAAGTATAACCATATCACCTTATGGTCGTAATAGATTCGTTTCAAGGACTATTGACCATGAAAATGATATAATTATTATTAAAACCAAAGAATGTGACAACAAGTCACTCTCTCATATCTGATAAGTTAAAAAATTTTAATTTGGAGATAATATTCATAAAAAATCTAAAATTAATAGTCTATAGAAATATATTAAAATTTTCTACATAATTTGAATTTATATATAATTTTTAGGGATTAAATAATTATCATTAATGTTGACACAATTGTGTTGTTGAAATTATTTTATTGATTGAAATATCAAATAAATGGTTACAAAAATTTTAAAATAATTATTAAATGAAATATTTAATGTGCTCCACGAATTTTCTAGATAAATATGACATGTTATGAAAATATTAAATCTATTATTTCGAACATATCTTCTGTTTGGATGTTATTTAAATTCAAATAAATAAATAGTTTCAAAATCGACAGAATTGTTATTTTATAAAAATAACTTATTATAAAATTGTTTATAAATCACCAAAATATTTAAAAATTATAAATTGAAGTTTCTATGGTCTAAATGGTCATAAATTATTGAATTATGGACAATTCAGAACACATATGACATTATTTATAACATTTTAAAATTTATAATATTATTACCACAAATAAAATTAAATGGATTAAATAAGTATAAATCAATTTGATATGGTTTGAAATAAATTACCAACATGTCTAAATTTTATTGGTTGATAATATTACAACCATATTTCTAATAATAATCTAATTCAGTCATTTTTTTGAGGTTTTTATGTTTGGTTTGAATTTATTATAAATTAATATTTCTTGTGTTTCCAAAGGTGCCCCTCTCCTCCATTATAAAAGGGCACCTCCCCCATGTCCTACACACAACATTTTCAGCCTTGAAGATCATATAAACCCTGAAAATTTCTCTTCTCCAATTCCTTATTAACATTCTATAGTTCTTGTTCTTCTTTAATAACCAACATTATTTCCCATAGAGGAGGTTTAGTAGAGGCACGTCGAAGAAGAGGTAATATCATTTACCGATCCTTTCAAATTAATTTCTTCTTGTACATATTCTTCTTTATTTTTTTCATCATAAATAAAAAACATCAATATCACAAATATACTTATGTGTTATTATAAATATGAAACAACCCTATTTCACCTATTATCCATCCTACGGAAAATTAAATCCCAGCGTGTGCGTACGTACGGAATACCATCTCCACGCTGTGGTGTAAACTATTTTCCACCACCACCTTACTTGTATGGGTATACTAGTGTAATGAATAAAAATATATGATTATTATAACATGATACTAATTCTTAGATATTCCATCATCCACTGCAATTCCATTCATTAATTATGGGAACAATATCGTCGCTCGTGCGTACGTACGGCTTACTGTCTCCACTGTGCGATGTGATTCGTTCTACATGATCTTCATTAAACAATGATTATATAAACTATTTTAGGTCATAAATCAGATATATATTATACTAATACAACTCTATAAATTGTGTATCAATAAACTAAAATGATTAATAATAATTTATTCAATAAAATACGCATAAGAATATAAAGTATTGAACACCTGAATAACAAGTAGAAATGAATGATTACACATAAGAAGATAAGAGTATGACCATATATTATATAATAACAATGAATAGGATTATGTAATAAGTCAATTAAATTATTTAAATTATTATACAGGAGGTTTGGATAAGTACAAATCATATCAGACCAAAGGTAAGGGAAAATCTCGTAATCTCAATTTTTATCTGAGATTGTTTATAATTCGTTATTTACTGGGGAATATTTATCATCCACATACATGTTTCCTCAATATGTCATATTATCCCCCTACAATTATTTAAATCCAATTTTACCTATTGGTGAATTTTTAGTAAAATTTATGAAAGTAATTTTTTTTTTGTTTTCAGTGAGAGATGCTTTTTCACTTTTCCGGCCAACGTACACAAAGAATGTTTTTTTAACTTATACGGCATGAACCGATTTTTATGATTTTATATAAAATTCTTTCCCTGAATATTTCATTACAATTTTTCATGTTTATTTTTAATTAACTTATTTTATAATGACATGATGAGAAAAGAAAATTTTTTATGAATTAGAAAGGATAGATTCCTCAAGAATGGCATTCAAGTGTTTTATCAAAATAATTTTCCATCTAAGATAATATAGGGATCTGTTTCTATTCTTATTATTAAATTGGTTTTTTTATGTTAATATGGAATTATTTTTATGAGGACCTTTTTCATTTATCAATTATGTTATGATGGCATGATTTTTAAGAATCCCATTTCTATTACATGGGTTATGTTATGATGTATGATTTATGATTTTGTTGCACACATAAGAATGGTTTCATAAAAAGATCGGTGGGACCTATATCTATCTCTAATGCATTGTGTAATGATTTATATCTCATGAGATAGACATGGATAGAACGCATGTTAATCCAGTTCAGTGTTACAGGACTGGAATGAGGAGTGAACTCAGTTCAGTAATGGACTTTGTCCACTATGATGGTCATTGAAATGAGTATTGACTTATATGAAATGATTTTCTATGATTTTGTGTGTATGAAACAAAGTTTCAATTTTTATGTTATGATTATTGGGATTACATTTCACTACTATGATTTATCCCATTTCATGATATTATAATCTCTTTTGCAGGTTATGATTTTCAAAATGGTATGTTCTTATGAATTTGATATGACTGATATTTCTTTTGTTTAGCATTACTGAGTATTTGAGCTCACTATTTTCTATGATTTATTTTCCCCTGGCTAGTAAGAAGGGTATTAATTTGGATATGCCAAAAGGGACTCTCGATATAATGATATAAGTGGGAGACAATGTAGATGATTTATAAACCAGTTGTTTATGTTTCCCAGTTTCTAAAGACATTATACCTATACTGTCCTATCATAGTTTTGTTATATGTTTTAATAAGTATGCCTCAATTTTTATGTAATAACAATTTATGTAATGTCTGGGTCATTATATAGAATATATATATAATTAATCATACAATTTATTCATTTCGTATTGTTTTTTTTTAAATTATATTCTATTGTATGATACCCCTTAATGTACATTTTACATCACCCTTTATTCTTTCCCAAATTCCCATTGAATCCAAGAGGAGTATTATGTGCGATAAAATTATTTCTATGATAATAAGAATTTTTTATCACATTTTTGGATGATGTGTTCAATATTTACATGATGTTCAAATCCAATTTATATCTATAGTCTCCAAATGATTTTTAATTTTTTTATTCTGTGTAATGGAATATATATAACAATGTACAAAAACAACCACTAGATTGAGGGTATTATTGTTTGGAGTGTTTCATGAACACAAAGTATGGGTAAAAATGATCCTTAGTAATTAGATTCCATAAATGAAAATATGACGAGGATAAGGGTAAGATGATATATTAAATTTCAATGATAATAACATAAGAGAATTCATACCAAGAAAAAATGTATGATAAATCATGAAACATAACATAATGAATTGATATCATATCATAGTAATCTGATTAAACAATCATGATGCATGTAAAAATCAACCTTGGACAAAGGTTATATTAAAATATGATAATAAAATAAATAAAAATATCTAGTGACATGAAAAATTATTTCCATATCCCTTTTATAATCACTAATAAAAATAGAATAGCTTAGCATGAAAATTCTAATGATCATTTATGAAAATCCAGTAACTAGTTTACTTTTTCTGTTTACCCCATACATTAAAGATCTAGATTTTGCATTCCCATAAAATTGAGATATATCATGCTCACCTATCATTATAATCAATTTCCATGACCCATAACAAAACTATAACATATGAAATCTCTTAATTTTTAATATAACTACAACCTATGTTATTTCATTGGATAACCTTCCTATAGAGATGAAATTGATTCCATGAAAATCTATTTAAAATTACTATTATATGTTTATTTAATGATTACATATGGTATAATTGTAATATATACAAAATGAACTATATGTGACAACATGGGATAATGTATTCTTTAAATAGAAAAAAATAAAAATATACGTTAAATGGTTATGAATAAAGAATTTAGTACATTTTTATAATCACATTGGGGAACTATAAATTCAGAAAATATTGTAAGAAAAATTTTGATGAAAATAATAGATTAAAAATTGAATGATGATTACAATGGAAATAATATTTATCATGATTGGAAAAATCGTTCGTGCTTTAAAAATAAAAAATAAACATTCTTTTGAAAATTTTATAAAGAGAGTAAAAAGTTACCCAAGAAAAAATGTTAAGAAATTTCCAACAAACCCATTTATAATGAGGTCAAATATCATGTAAAAATATCTTCAAAAAATAATTTATTATTATAAAATAGTATTCATGATTCCATAAAAAAACATATATATGGAAGAGAAAGAATTTCATTCTATAATATGATACATGATCAATATCATAGAAAAACAACTTTTTTTATGTTTATTTTATTAACAATGGAGGAAAATAAAATTAATAATTTAATCAACATTCTAGAATAAAAAATAGTAAAATATATTGTCTTCATGAAAATGATAGTATATGATTCATCCTATTGGAACATTGAACCTAAAAAATATTGAATATAAATGATATTGAAAAATTATGCAATTACTTCATTGGTATCAATAAAAATATAAATTATTTGGAATATATATCATTATATGGATAACAGAATACCAATAATTAAATGAATTATTATATAAAAATTCATTCATTAGTAAGTACAAAAACATTCAATGAAATAATGTTCCATGACATGAAACTTGTCTTAATAAAATGAGATAAAGGAAAAGAGAATACATGTAAAGATTATAATATATTATATGATAATATAATAATGAATTGATTATGTGAACATATATAAATCCACATAAACTAATAATAATTAAAGAATTAAAATAATTTCATCCAATTTACACATAATCATTGAATATAATATCAATGAAGAGGAATTATAAGTCATAGGAAAACAAAATTTCATTATGAAACCCCATACAAGTTGGTAAATTACATGTCAAACCACATTTGATAAAATAAATAATTGTAATCATAAATCAAAATTAATTTTAAAATTGTTATTATAAAATCGGTCAAAGGGAATCATACACACCATATAAAATAAATTAACTGTATAACCTTAAAACACCACTCAATTAAGGGAAATTTGAGACGATATCCTTTTCATCGAGGCCAAAAGTTTTATGAATTTAATTTAAAACTTCTACATTATACTTTTAAACATTATTTTAATTATTAATAAACAATTTCCTATTTAAATAATTATCTGAAAAAATTTTACTAAAACTATATATTTATTTACATAATCAGTTAAATCAATGTCTTATGATTGGAGGTTATTCAGTTTATTACATAAAAATGACTTTATTACATTGACCAAGGAATAGGTGATATTAGTTACATCATATCCAGAATAAAAATAATAGAATAATTATCAGTTTAATATATTAATTATTAATTTTGATCTAACCATTATATATGTGAATTAGAAATAAATTTTGATAAAATCATTTGGATTGTAATTTGTACGTATGCATGCGTAACATTTTCAATTTTCAACAAAAATTGAAGAAAAAGGAAAGTGTTGTTCTACTAATACAAAACAATTATAATAAAATAAATATCATTTTATATATTTAGATACCATATATATACAATACATCAGATGAAATGCTTAAAAATAAGTCACATTGGTTCGTGGAGGTTGTTATCTGCTCGTATGAAAAAATGATGTCATCATTTATCAATGCATGCAATGATATGATATTGTATGAAATATTATCTTTCAATAATAATAAATATTTCAGTAATTTCATACATATTTAGATATATTGAATTTATCATTATATACATCCATTAGAGGTGGTTATAGAAAATAAATTGCATCAATTTGTGTGCTCGTAGTTTATCATACACAAAAATGATGGATTAAGTTCCATTGAATAGATACAGGAGAAATATTTAGGTTGATAAATTAAATAATAACGTCTCAATATATTATATGTACCTATATTATATCTTATAATGTTTATAATAGTTTTTTAGTATGTAGATGGAATAATTATACAAAAACATTAGATTAAAAGTTATAAATTTTCAATAGACAATCACCATTTATTAATAACATAGGCCCTATTAGGTATGTATTATGAAAAACATAAACAACATGGACATGTGGATGTATTTAGGGGAGGTATTTGATTAGTTCTTTAAAAATATAGATTTCCATGTATGTGTAGACAAGAGAGGGATAGAGGCTCCCTTTTATAAGTGAGGATAGGGGCGCATGTGGACTTACATAATATATTAAATTATTATAAATTAATTTTCATGATAAAGTGGAACCAAATTGATAAATTAAAAATACTGGATTACAATGTTTAAATATAATTTCATCCCATAATGTTTTGATATGTTTAGGTAATGTTTTCACACATATCACTTTGTTTTAACCCTTCCTAACTCTTTTGATGAATAACAGGATATGGATATTTTTTACTCTTTAGGGGTTATAAGTGATACTATAAAGAAAAGGTCACCATTAATTGATCGTGGTAGATATTTTCTATATTTTCCATTCACATAGCTGGATATAATATTTTTTTTGAATTATAAATCTTATAATAAATGAATATTTATTATAAAATATCATTAATTAAATTTTTGGAATGATTAATTGAAATTAAATTTAAATCCATAAATTAAAATTTGAAATATAATTTACAATTTTAACAAAACAAAAATTTTTATATGAATCTATATAATTCATAGGAGTCTATAACACCCCAAATTACGTTTTATAAATTTTAATATCATTTTCATTGTTTTTATACTATTTCCAAAAGTATATATATCAACATTGTGTGAGAATTTAAATTAAATATATTATAAATTTAGATTAGACATATATTAACATCAAAACGAAATAATAAATTTGAATATTTTTGTATAATTATTCAATATCAATATTTACTAAACAAAAATATCATGAAAACATATTTAATTTGTTAATTTACTTTCATATCATAAGTTAATCACATAAAAAGTTGTTGGATAAGTCACGTGATATATATAAATCAAACAACAACATATATATACATAGAAGTTATTAATAAAATTTAATATTTATTAATAGATTTATAAAATTAGTTTTCCTTTTAAAATATAATCATTAGGACTACAAATTTGAATTTTTCATTATTCCATGTGCACTATGTCTTCATTCAAAATTATTATCATTTTTATTATGAAATAAATTATAAATTAATTTCTTAAAACAAATTGGTCTTATATTTTAATTATGTAACATCCAATATTCAATGGTACGTTTCTCTCTGAATAATACAATAGATTGTGTTGTCTGTAACTTCGAGTTCAAACGCAACACAACAAATCAAATTAGTAATTATGAATAGTAATACCCACTTTTTCAAATTTTATTAATTTTATCATTCAAAACGGACTTCATTTTTTTATTCGGAATATCGAAATTATCTTATAGTGAATTTTTGGTATTTTTCTGAAAACATTCATCTTTTGATAAATAGTAAAAAATATTGAGTTATTATTTAAAAAAAATATTTAAAAAATATTTATATTATTTAAATTTATTTTAGGTAAACATATATACATAATACCTATATAAGTTCAAGGTAATTCATTCGTGTCATTTTGTAATAAGATTAGATATTTAAAAATTTTATTGAACTTTTTTACCTTCTTTTATCCACCTCCTAGGAGCATTTGTAAATTTGCATTAAACAAAATTTTACCGCTTCTGTGAGTTGAATTTCAAAATTTCGAGAGACACTGTTTATATTAGTATGAGCAATGTCATTCAATAAGAATAATTTTTTGGATGAATAGTAGCTTTTTACTTTTATTTACCACTGTTAAAACTAAATAAGGTAATTAAGGTTAAACGTGATATCATAATTACCCTAACACATGTCCTAATTCTATTGGATAAATATAATTCGACCAAAAACAACTTTTGGAATAAAATTTGATCGTTTTTTATACACATGGATAATATTAGGAAATTTATTATTATTTTATTTAAAGAAGAGTTAAATGAGTTAAAATCAATGTTTAATAACAAACTAATTTTTTTATAGGGTTTCAGACAATATAAATTAGACTATAAATATTCATTAGAAATATAAAAAGATTTAATATATATTGGTTTTTTATTTATATTTTTTATATGTTAAATAATTTAATTTATTTATGACATAATGATGCTGTTCTAATTTCGTTATTAATGTAATATTAAAATAACTAATATTATAAATATCTAAATATTTGAAATTTGAGACTTCTAATGAATTAAATAAAATTTCTACGTTAATATTACATGTTAGGGTTGGATAAATAAATATTATTCCAAGATATATTGAAATATGGATTTCATAAAAATCAAATACAAAATAGTGTCACAATTGACACAATTGAGTTTTTAAAAAAAAAATACTATATTATTAATTGATAAAATATTCCTAAAAATATATGGTTTGGTAAAAGGTCAGGTATACGGTTATATATATTAATAATTAATGACATAGGGTTTTCTTCTCCTGTTATAATAAGTTTATTAACCACATAATATAAAAATATAAATACAAATGTACAATGGAATCCTATTTAACTAAGTGTTAAACATTAAAGATAATGTTAATATGATGACCTGAACCAATCTAAAACCTATTGGTTAAGAGGTTTTAAACCCATACCCCCAATTACCCTCTAAATATTCCAATTTGGAGCCATTTCACACCGAAAATGATTTAATTATAAAATAAAATTTCAAGGTTTTCCTAATGTGACCCTAACCTCTCTTATAAAAGGGCATATCAACTTCTCATACTTTTACACCTCCAAATCCATTTGGCTCGTCCAAACACTTCCCAAATATCCTAAAAACATCCCTCACTTCTCCCTATAGGCTTCACTTTGATTCCAATGCTAACTTAAGGAGCCCTTTTGATCAACTCAAAAGGAAACACCCGAAGTAGAGGTAATAATTCCACCACCCTCTTTCAAGTTCTTTTCTTCGTACACTTCCTCATTCATTTATGTTTCAATAAAAAAATAATAAATCCAGTAACTTATACATAAAATTATGTTAATATAAATATTTTACAACCATATTCGTTATTCTATCTGTCCTACAAATGGAATAGTCACCATACGTGCATACAAACGGCTTATCGTCTCCACATCGTGGTGTAGTTTGTTATTCAAACACTTTATTATTTATATGGGTATAATAATGATTATAACTGATGTAAATAATAAATATATCATGTAAATAATACTGTATATATGATATACAATCCAATTACATATGATTTTTCAATCAATATAATGATATTGTGGCTTGTGCGTATGTACGGATTACCGTCTCCACGAACGCGATGAGATTCATTCCCCATCACAATCATTCAAAATTAATTTTCATTTTTTGATTCAAAATAATGATTATGAACATAATATAATTATGTTTATGAATCAAATACATCATATCCATAACAATCATGGCTTTTGTAACCAATTATATAAAGGAAAATGAATCAGTTAACACCTGAAACGATGATACTACTAAAATATTATTAACAACGAAATATTATTAGTTCATATATGATATCATATTTACATATATGGCTATTGAAAATTATGATAACAATCATATATCTATTAAATAGGATTTTAACGTACTCTCGACCAAGGATAAATAAATGTTAAGGGTTAATTTCACAATCTCTTTATTATCTGATGTTGTTTTTACGTAAGTAACTACTGGGATGCCTTTATCATCCACATCCGTGTTTTCATAAAAATGTATTTCAAAATATTTTTACTATTTTCTATAAAATGAGTTAAAGTCATTTATACGATTATTTTACCTTATTTGTTTTAAAAGGAATATTTTCGTCATTTTCCAAACAAGGTACTTTATGGCCTTTTCGACAAAATTAATGTAAGAATGTTTTTTGACTTATACGGCAGGTGTGGCTACATTCCGTCGTTATAACATCATCCAATATTCCCATACACGCTTATAAGAATATATTAAAATTAAATGTTTTATATTATAAATATAAGACATTAAAATTATTTAAAAATATAAATAGATATTTCTCTAATAATAGTTTTGATTTCATCTATGTCAACATCATTTTGATGGATTTTAGTCTTGTTTGAAGTTGATTTATTATGATACAAATCTCTTATATTGGGGTATCCCAGCATGATGTATGTGTTTCTACACATAGATGGCAGTATTAAATCCAAGTGGATCTATATTATTAAATGGGATGCCTTCAGGTTACAGTACATCAGACCCCCGTAGGCTTTGTTCTGGGGGGAGCTTCTTTTATACATATCCATCATTTTGTACTCCTTTTGGTTTTCCTTTTTTCAATAAAATTACAAAAACTATATTGGATTGACATGAGGAATGTATTTGACTTAGTATGTGACGAGAGGAGCTCATTATAACTCCTCGATTCATCTGTAGGTCTCATGAGACAAACATGTGTATTGGCACAAGGCCTTGACAAAATATTATTTGTAGTCTTCGCACAAGACCATGACTATGTGGTTAAGAAATTTGGCATTATGAATTCCATCATTATGAAATTTTATATTAAAATTTCATATGATTATTAGACAAGTACAATATCATTGTGAATGTGTAAATGGCATTATTTTATTTTATCATTGCCGTATTATGCTGATGATTAAGATTAAATGCCTTTTTATTTAGTCTTATACATTTTATCTAATTTTTATGCTTATTTATGATAGTTTCTGTAATATTTTTATTCTTACCTGAGCATCTGAGCTCAACCCTTTCTATGTTTTATATTTTCCAGTATATGTAGAAGTATTTAATGGTTAACCTGCTAGGATAGGTTAAGGATACAAGTGTTTTTAAAGGGGAAAACATTTTGTTGGTGTTTTTATTTCATGACGTAATGTAAAACTTATTAAAGTATATAGTACTTCCGAGGCCACTAAACTAATAGGTCTTTCTAGAAATGATTCCCTGTATCATGCCTATGTTATGTAATAATGCACTGACTGCAAGTAACTTGGGTCTGAGCGTTATAAATTATATTATCATACCTGATATTTTACATTTTTTCACAAATTTTTATTTCGAATTTATTTCTTCGAGATGTCATAAAAGATATTATATTTAATAAAACTATGATTTCGTTACTATTCACCAAAAATACTTATATAATAATTTTATTGAATTTATACATAGAAAAATTTGAATGTATAAATGAAAAATATAATTACATTTCATAAAATACAGTTTCTTTTAGTGAAATAAATTTATTTTAAAATAAATATGTAAAATGAAATAAAAAACATTTTAAAAAAATTGTGTTTCAATCCAAAAAAAAACATATAAAAAATCATGTATAAAAATTATTATTATCTAATTGATTATATTTTTCCCATGATGGAATATTTTAACTAATTTACTATCAAATTAAAATCATAAGGGTAATTTCAAATTAATTTAAATAAGAGTTCAACAAAAATCATAATTTTTTACTATTCCTCATAAAATCAATATTTTCATATAACACCCATCATTTAACCCTAAGTTAATTTTGATATAATTATTTTATATAAATAAATTATTTTAAAAAAAATTAAATAACTTATAGAAATTTATTTTAATATTCACCAATAAAACAATACAAAAACCATTTTTTATAAAAACGTACTTTTGATGGACAAAATGTCTTCACTAAAAATAAGGTTTTTTCATAATTATTATGAAACAAATTCTGTTCATTAAGAACCAAATTTATATAATTCATAATTAAAATTTTCATATTCTAATTCTATAATTCAATTTAAAGGTTATATCAATCATATATACATAAAAATACATCATAACCTCTTTATGATCATGGTTTCATACGAAATAGTTTAATTTTAAAATCACATTATGTTACAGATTGATTAACCTAGAAATTTCATTGATATTTTTAAAAATTGTATCCATTTCCAAAAGGATACCCATTTTATCAATCATTTCTCTGTAATAGTATAAATTATACTAAGAATATTATTCTTTCTATACATTGGTGATATTCATTAATTACATATTATATTAAATGCATTAATGTGAAAGCTGCTAGATAAATTTTTCAGTGTTAATCCTCATATAATATTTTTACATCATATCCTAACTCAAATACCACATGTTATTATTTACATTGATTCATTTCATATTCTCTTTGGTTGGATTAGTCATATATCTTACAATCCACTTGGATTTTCAAATCATACCATTCATCATTAGTTTGAGCATTATTACGTTATAATAGGTGAAAATATCCCCTTAACTTTCCTATATTTATTTGGAACCATAATCTTTCACGTTGGGTTATCACTTTGTTGTTATATCCAAATAAATTATGTGATATATTTCTAGTCTAATTTTTTTAATATAATCTTTGGGAGCCTTCCTTTGAGGTTGTCTATAATTTCATTTTGTTCACAATTCACATCCATTTAAACATACATTTTCTATACAGAATATATCACCCTTTGTTTAAAAATTTAATATAGTATACATCAAAATAATTTTTCTCATACTATATAAATTAAAATAAAATTTTAATTATTTGTTCATTCATTCCAGTAAAATTTCCAAGGAATGATATATCATATTTTCTATGTTTAAAACCAATAATGGGAATATTGGATAAAATTTGGGTGTCCACTCATTTTTTGTGCACCTTACAAATAAAAGGATAAGTCAAGCTAATTTCATAAGTAGGTAATGGATACAAAAATTTTCCTATTGAAAACTAGTAATGGGTGGCTCGATCAAGATCTGTGTTCATTAAAGTCGACACGGTGATATGTGTTCCGTCCAATTTTCTACATAATGTCCTCAACCAGGCTCGAAAAGTGCATGGTATGACTATGCATTTTTCATGGGTGTATGTGATGGTAGGTAAGGTCATGACCTAAATGGATTAGACCGCAATCTGGCACTAATCCCAAGAAGAGGAGCAGAGGTGTAGTCTCCATGGTATGGAGCAATAAATTGGGTTGTGTATCTAAAGTATTTCTCCTGGAAGATGCATGCAAATACATATGAGCAACAAAGATAGAGCTAAATTTAGAAACTATTTTTGTTAAGTCCTCAAAGTGGATCCCCAGTCTAGCCTAAAAACCATCGGCGCGCAAGGTACTTGCGTGGCACAATTCTAGCATGCAATCCACTTTCACGCCCAAAATCATTTTCCCAGGGAAAGATTTTTTCATATAAATAGATCCTTGGGGAATTAATTTATATAGACCAATTCACTTGAATCATAATAGATACTCTATATCCCTAGTTAATCGCTCATGTATTCTGAAACATTCAAGGTATTTAATTAACACTTAAATAGAGGAATTGAAGGAGAATCATAAGACTTAAGTACTTTATTGACTGTAATTCATAACACTTGTGTGCCTAATGAGTCCAACCACCCTAAATCAAAAGAATATTAATTCCACCTTTTACTCTCATAGGAACATGAGCTCCCCTATTTTGGAAATACTTGTGAATACTGTTTATTGATTGAGTGTAATTTCGTCCATGTATAAAGATCTAGGTTGTTTATCACTTAAGTGGACATCCGGTCACCCAACCTTACTTGTGCACCAATACTTGCGTGAAAATACCTAATCTAGCTCCCACATTTGATTCACCTACTCTCTTAAGTATACAAGACATCAATCCCTCCTCATGTCCCTTCATGACAAGGCTTCTTCATCGTTGGCGCCATAGTCTGAAATGGATTCTATTAAGACCTCCACAAAATCCTCATGAACTATAAATCCTTTGGGAATGGAACATTAGTGTGTCTCCTATTTGGGATTGTATATATGCATTCAATGATTACCCACATTTGATTCACAAAGGGGTTAGGATTCAATAGGTGTACGTGGCATTTTATATCTTCCATCACATGAACCTTTCTCCAAGTAATAGTGATGGAATGTTCTCAGTTTGTAGGATTAGGGTTTTGGTTTTGACCTCCCATTCTAATATCTAAAACTCAAAACTTCATGTCTTTGGTAGGGAAGGTACAATGCACACTTTCTTTTCTATTAAATCCATCGATAAGTATCCCTCCCGTACCAAGTTCCACTAGGGAAACCATCCCGGTGCAAGACCCTAACTATTCAAGTAGGAGGATTTCGTATTGCTCTTTTATACTTCCTTTACCTTCACTCCTAACTTAAGTTGGACCATTTTCCAGTCTATAGAGAACACAGGGAAGGTTCTTCGCCACTCACTCACACACGGTCTCCTTGACCTCATCCACCCTCGCCACCATAGGCGTGACCCATTCCACCAACAGAGGAGGAAAAAATAGGGTGTATTTGATTAATCTTTCACATACTCTCATTTCTCACACCGAGCATGACTAACATGGGGATATAGGTTCGTGATGATTACAAAATTCTCACAAAAACTCTTGGTGAATGAACTATGAGAACATTGATTCCCATAATATTTTGGATATGTAGGATTCCTTTATAGGACCCGAGGTCACTGTATATCCTCTTCCAGAATCTAACCATAATTCCCTCAATCTAGGAATACTCAAGAAAAATCCCCAATTTAAACCCCCTAATTATCAATGATTCATTTTCATGAAGTACCCCCAAACTCATATCTATCAAAGGACTGTACTCTTCTATTTGACATAATAATCTATAAGGTGTTTCATTCCCATATAAATGGGATACGTAAGAAGCCCCCTTGAGATTGAAACCCAACACATCAAATCAACCCTTTTCTACTTGGTCCATACTTCCTACAGGTTCTAATAATAAATGGAAACACATATTCTTTCCAAGTTCCTTCGGATGATTTGGGAAAAGTTCCACATCAAACATTGAATATGAAAATTTCTAATAGAGGTCCTTTTCACATGACCATAAAATGTATGATGTGTAAAATATGTGGCCCGGAACTACGAGGGTTATAATTCCATTCACAAGGATACATATGTAACCAATTTTATGGGTAAAATCCCAATATTTAAACAAACCATCATCCTCCTAGACAACAATAAATTATATATATCCTCATTGAGTGGATTAAAAAACCATTATCATCATAAAAATGATTAAAAGAATTTATAAAGAGTATAAGAGAGGATACCATTGGCGGAGAACCTGGAATACACACAGATGATGCTAAATTTTACATATGATAATAATTGAATTTAAATTCCAAGTAAAACAATGTTATACTATGTGATTTAATATGTATTCATGCAAATATATTAAATTTATAATGACAACCTTGGATTAGACAATAATTCCCCCAAAATTTGTGGGATGAGTCAGACCTCCCATCCTCCCCACCGATGCATGTTATTTAGTATCATAAGTTTCAAACATAATGAATACATATCTCAGGAAAGTAGATCCATTTTGGATAATTAACTATTGGATGTTTTCGGTTCTGTGAATAAATCCAATGGAAACCGCCTGGATGTTGTGATTCTTAAACTTCAACACATACTTCCTAGAACAACGAAAAAATTTCCACTAAGCCTCTCTATATACATATTGAGAAATGGTTATGATAAAAATAAATAACCATAAATATTTTAGGGACCACCATACATCCCTAAAAAAATTAACCAATGCTCATTGTCTGTATTGAATTAGGTAATTGTTGCTTATTCTTTATATCCTAAAATATATTATATAAAATGAGTCTTATAAAACACATGAATTTTTCATGTTAGGTAATATGATCCCATTTGAAAATTTAAATCCTCTATCACAACCCCCTACATAGTTTTCATTTTGTTGGCTCCTTAGACACTTTCATATCTTAATGGATTAACCATTTTCCTATGGTGATGGTAATCATGTTTCAATATCTAAGAATCATTCTTACCATATCACATTATATGTTTATGAGGAAATATAATCATGAAACCCTTTCACGCATGGTCTTCACATATCTTATGGTTCCGGTATACATAACACAGTATCCTATAAACCTATATACTTATTATAGTAAATTACTAGAGGATAATCTATATGGACCCAAAAATAAATAATACATATTTGGATGTATTTAAAATAGAGTTCTCATTCTAACAATCATGAAGTTATTTCTGGTTTTGATTTTTTTGATAATTATTCCATTACTCCTATATGTCAACATATATTTTAAAATCTAGAATCCTAAACACAATATCTATTTTATCACAATATAAAACATTTCTATTATAAAATGATTTTTATATATAAAATCTTCATGAATTTCACCTTTAATTACTCATTGATATTAGACATTATGAAACATAATAATTTTTTAAAAAACATCAGTTGAATATAATAACTGTAAGTGATAAAAAGAATAAAATATGTTAGTCTAGTGAAAACCCAAAAAACCCATGAGAATGAAACATTTATACTCAATTTTGTTTGATTTTATGAAATAAAACATTTAAATATCAAAATCACAAACAATTATTTTTCTAAAATAAAATCACTACAACCATAATAAGAAAATTAAAACCCTTTTTTAGTTATATAAAAAATAATATTCATAAAATTATTCAATACCAATTTAATAAGAATAAAAATATACACATTATCCATTATAATATATCAGATTAAATAATTACTATCCAATGAATTTGAGAGATATAATGAGTCTTAAACTTCATATTTGATAAATCAGGCATACCCATAAGCTATAATAGGGATTATCAAAAATATAATCTATATCAATCAAATGAATTTATGATAATAATAATGTACTAGATAACTAAAAAAAAATTATTCTTTCACATTTTCATTATTATTCCACATTAGAAAATCGTAAATAAAGATAACATTAGGATATCAAAAAATGATTTCATTTTCAAAATAAATTTTAAATATAGGAAAACAATGCACCTGATAAAAATAATTTTCCATTAAAATTATGAATGAAAAATTATAATGTAAATTTTAATACATTTCATTTCATATTGAAATGAAATGCTCCTCAATAAATATAAGCGAAAAAAACATTATATCTTTATTTTTTAATAAAATTGACAATGTACCTTTTTTGGAAAACAAAAAAAATATTACATTCAATCTATTATTTATAAAATATAACATATTAAAATGATTTTAATATGTTGAAGTAAAGGTTTAAAAAAAAATTAGGAAAATTACTAAACAACATGGATGTGGAAGAAATATCCAGTTTTATGGGATATGATTGAAAAATAATTATTACATATGAGTCTCATATCATCAGTCTGATTCAACATGTAAACTATTTATAAGTATTTATAATAAAAATAATTTAATTATTTACAATTTTGATATCATTTTTCATTTTTATTTTGTTTTTATCAATTATTTCAATTTTTTATATAAATTCATCATAATTTGTGTTCACATTGAATGTTTTTTTGATATTCTCACCAATATTCTTTTTTTATGTCTATTATGGTACAAAAATCATGAATACATAATCTATAGGAATAATGTAATAATTAGAATTTTTATAAATTAATTAAAAATTTATATCCATAAATTATATATTTTTTCAACAAAAAATTAACTATATTAGAATCATGGAGAATGTAGGCTATACATATGAATGATTAGGGTTTAATTTTTTCATTGATAATTATAAAAGAGAAATTATGTATAATTTAATCATTAATTAATGAACATAATATCATAAATATTATATTCAGTCATCATTATACTTACATATATCATTCATGTGATCTGGTGATGAAGAATGAATCACAAGGCTTCTTGAAGTTTGTAGATCATACAATCACATGAATGATGTTATAATTTTTTGATGAATGAAAACATAAGAGGGTAAATGATATATTATCAATTTTTAATGATGAATATATATATTATATCATATATATACATTATTTCCATAATTATAACTAGTCATCATATATGGTGAGGGAATATTAATTGCATCGGTTCACGAGGCGATATACTTCCATAATAAGAATGATAAAATTTTCACATATAATAAAAAATTAGATTGATATTATAAAGAATTATACATAAACATGATTTTATATTTTTTTAGTTATGAATTTAGTTTCAGTCACATTCGGATCTTTTCATGTTTATAGTTTTTGATAAATTGGCAATAAATCATACAAGAGACCATTTAATAAAAAGGGTACACTTTTGATTAGTATCCATTTTACTCATAATATTAATCATTTAAAATATTTCATGATTTGGATTTATGTAAAACCTTCATGAATTTCCATAAGAATTTTTCATTTCCATTACCCATCCTTAAACCTTGATAATACATTTGGAAAATACATGGGATGAGCAAAAATTCTCACTAAGGGTTACAAAAATAATGAAAACCATCATTTGAGTAAAAACATGAAAGCACAAAAAAATATTAACCATTGAATAAAGTATCATTGAGGGAATGAAAAAATACATTTTCATAATAAAAATGATAGTTTTTTATGAAATGAATACTTTCAAACCCATATTAAAATATTATAAAACTTTTGAGGAGCATCATTTTCATAAAACCCTTTCAGATATATTTTAATTGGAATAAAAAAATAGTACAAATATTATATCATAATTTCCTATTGAATTGGAGATCTATAATTGGGAATTACCTTCATATAAGATATATAAGGCTCACCTATGAGATATAACATTTTTTAAACTTTTTTATAAGCTAAATCACACTCACCTACTACTCTTGTCATATAATGGGGATCAAACCTTCATATATGCTATATTGGGATCACCAATGATCTATAATGGGGATCAAAAAATTGTATAATCAGAATTGATATAACCCATTTCATATAATTTTCATAAAACATATAATAAATATATTTATAACATCATAAAACTATTTAAATTTTTTTTAAACATATATGAAAAAATTTAAATAAATACCATTTTCTTTTTAAATCCCATTTTCAATAACGAAATACCAATTTTCTTGAAAAGTTATTTTCATTAAGGAATTACCATTAATAGGATTTAGGATTTTCAATTAAGAAAAATTATATTATTTAAAAGTAATATAGAAATGAAATAATAGTAAAGTGGTAGTAAATTCATTTTCGTAGTTTACGTTAATAAAAAAATCCCTTTTGTCATATGTCTCAACTTTTTCTAAAAAACATGTAAAAATATGAATTTTTAGAAAAAATTGAATTAAATTGATGTGAAAAAATAATTTAGTTTATAAATAATTTAGGGCCACATAAAATCATTTATAATAAAAGGACATACATGAGGTATACTGTTTGAGGGAAACCATTAGTAAATATCTTTTTATGGGAATTGTTTTTATCAAACGTGAAGAAATTGAATCCTAACCGCATAAATAAATATCATTAATTGAATCAATATAATGAGAATAGATAAATTCATGAAATTAAATTTCAATGTTGTTGTATGTACATCATATAAAATTATATAGTTTCATAACATGAAAAAATGCATCATCCATTAGAAACTGTACTAAAGACCATTACATTGAGTTTGATAAATCATGTTGGTTATTATCTTCTATAATAAGATAATTATTTTAATTATATAGATTATTTATATCCATATGAATTTTATAAATAATTTAAATTTCACAGAATAAAATGACATATTAAATTAATTAATCAGTTAGATTTATGTGAGATGTTTTGACCATTTTAGACTTATGTGTCAAAATTACATTGGTAGGTTTACAATGGTTAAAGAGGTAATTTTTTTAAAACCTAAATAATAATAATTATTATATAATTATAAAAATTATAAATTAATGATAAATGTATAACCCATCATGAATGGTGGTTATGAATGATGAACTAAATTTATGATCATGGATATGGTATGCCATATATACCCTTGTGTAATGTTCTAAATTTTTTAAGGTCATAATGAAAATAATGTAAATAATATTTATATTTAAATTATAATTATTAAAAAATAAACACAATATTACATAATTATATATAATTATATATATCATTCATTTTATGTGGTGAAGAAAAAGGGAACTGCATCTCTTAATGGAGGCGGTAGTCCCCACATACAAAAAAGATGTTATCACTTTTATAGTGAGTGAAAATGTTAAAAAAATGTTATATTATGGACTGACTGAAAATTATTTTTTATTAAGATATACCCCCTTTTATGGGAAAAGAGAAAAATCATCATGACATTAAAGACATAACAAAGTCAAAAAGGCCCCAACGGTCCAAAATTTCAAGACCAAACGACCCACACAACATGAGAAAAGCCCCTCCCAGCATCGAAAACATGAAATCCAGCTTCCACCTTCCACTACATATCGGAATGTTGTCCCATGAAAATATACACAGTCCTTGTGCCGATACCCATAGCCATACCCACTCAAACATCCAATTCCAAAAATCAGAGGTACAATGGAAACCCTTTTCCCTAAACCTCTTCTAGAGAAGCCTCATGTAAATGATTTGATTGCAGAATCCTTGAACAACAGACCACCGAGGCCACAACGAAAACATACACACCAGAAAATAAAACCACCACTGATTCTCACATCAAACTAATACTTTCTCCATAGTCTTCAAAAAATAAAAAACTACCATGAGCAGCCAATCCAAAAGAAAACCATAAACCCAAATGCCAAAGTGTATAAAAACCATAGCAGATCCAGATCCAAAACCCGGATCATGCACCAGAAACTTCACCAGTCGCCAGAATCAAGGCCAGAGCCCTACCTCCAACCAAACCCAACTAGCCGCATACACCTAATGAATAGAAAACTCACTGGAGACCGAACCATGCATGGGATGTGGGATGGTTGAGCATGAAACCTCCAACGATGATGATGTCGTACAAAAAACTCACAAATTTCGATTATCAAAGCATCAAACACAAAACCCCTTACCGAAAGGACCATCGTAGAAGAACCAACGAGGGAAGAAGAAGAAGACCCGCCACCAGTCTGGAAAAACCCGTCGCCACCTTTGAAACTGCAAAAGGAAACCAGATCCTCCCAACGCCCCCATCTGATTCAGACACAAAGCGCAACCCTAACCGTAACAATGGAAACATGAACTCACCACGCCACTGAGTGAAGCATCAGGCTGGAAAACAGAGAGATTCTCTGACAGGTATGAGTCCACAGAGATGACGATGCTGCCATAAGAGATACACTGCATTCCACGAGCGACCTGACTGAGACAATGGAGTGGACATTCCAACTAGACCGCCACAGAGAGAATTAGTGTAAAAAAATCACATCGCTTTGTGATTTAGTAATCTTATATACACACAAGTGATCTTATATTATAAATTAAATAATATAATATAAAAAAAGTTAATATTATATATATAATAAATATGTATAATATGTTTATAAATACCATTTATAAATTTCATATAAATTATTTCTTTCTTCAAAGGTTGTAATGAAGAAATAAATAGCATCATTTCACAATGTGGTTATTCATCATACATAAGAGTAATTATTTCGTAAGCCATTTTTTGGAAGTATATGTGGGAATAGCTTTTACCATCAAAATAATGATATATAATTATATTGAGGATTTGGAAATAATTATATAACAATTTATAATAATAATTGAAAGATGTTGAGAAATAAATAAAAAAACCCAATTATGAATGCTACATCTCCATTGGGAAACATATTTCTTTCACCAAAGGCCTTCCTTGGTTGGATTAAGGTAAAAACTACATCTTAAATATTTATTTTATGTAATATTATAATTGTTTTTGTTTTTTTTACAAAGATGAAATTTTTTGAGAGGTTTAAGGAGAGGAGGAGAGGGTGAGGTCTATATTATTAGGGTGAGTGGAATACTTTTTTGTTTTTGAAATATTAAATTCCACATATGTTTTTCTCTAGAAATTGACTCCAATAATGACAATATCTTGTTTATATAAGTTATATGGTATAAATATGTCTATCGAATATGTTATTTTAATGTTTCTAACTAATTTGTCTTCTTATGTTTAATTTTTAGACACTAGGTATACTCATTATTACATTAATTGATGTGATGAATTTTAATTTCAATTTATAATTAATTTTGGTATAAAATCATTTAAACATATTGTAAATTATAAATTATTATCATTAATAATATGTAATAAATTTATCGAAATTAATTTGACATGAGTGGCAGTATTTAATTGAAAATTAATCCTCCATATAGAACATTTAAGACGTTTTTAATGTGAAAATTTTCAAATGTATACCTTGTTTTTTATATAAATTCAACATAAAAATGATTCCAATAAAATAAATTTTATAAATTTATTAATAAAATTCCAAATATTAAATTAACAGAAATTTATAATATAATTTATCATTATAAATTAGTTTCATTGAAAGTTAATTTTCATTTAAAATATAATGCTTTTCACTATTCAAAAAGATGAAGCTACTCATTTGAATTAAAAATTCACCCTAATATAATATTTACATAAAGAACTGAAAATTGATTCTTCTTACAAAAATATTATAAGAGATATTTTTAAAAAATTATGCAATTAATATTCGGCAATACTACCTATAGAAACATTTAACCTTTATGCTTAAAATTTGATTTGATCATATGAGGTGACCATAAATTATGTAGAATTAATGTTGAAATAAATTATTGAATATATAATATATAAATTTTTTTCTGATCATTAAATAATATTAATTTATTTAATTTTTTAAAATCAATTTCCTTTATTGCATAATTTGTTTATAAAAACATTTTTGTTATATTCATTTAGATTATATATAAAATTATAATTAGTTTGTATACAATTAATTAAATGCGATATATTACTATGTTAGTTAATTATATTCATAACCACCAATTTAACATTATAAGGATAATTTAAAATCATTAAAACTCAGACATTCATGTAATGCATGAAATCAAAGAATCTCTTAGTTCTGAACATTGAAAACAGACTCAGTATTTCATGTAACATACATTATCCTATAGAAAATTATTTTTCCAAAATTTTCATGATGTTACGTCCTAAAAGATTTAGAAAAATTCACATGTAATAATGGAATGTTATATAACTAATAAAAGGATAGAAATCCATAAAAATAAATTTTTCTATAAACCTACATCATAAAAAAGTTTAATAAAACATCATCTTAATTTTAGAGAAAGGGATGTACAAATGTTATATGAAATACCACCTAACTTTTTTACCAATATGATATAGAAATAGTTAATGGGAGAAACTCATAAATAATTTTAATGAGTTATTGAGGTCATTTATCACAATCTAATTATTTATCAATGGAATTTTTGAGGTCCTATAAACCATAATTCTACGTGGCTTTAAAAGACCATCTCATTCATCAGGTATGAATGTAATAAGATATCATTTTTAATTTCTTGATCCATTTACTAAATATGATGAATGTTGTAATAATCTATGAAAATGTCCATACATGATTTGTTTCGATATCATAATCACAATATCACCAATTGGTTGTGCTTTGATTAGTTTCCAACTTTGATGATACACCACGAAATGAATATCCAAAAATGAATTCATCAATCCTAATGCACTTTAATTTAAATTTTATGGATATTAAGACCCTTAAATGATTTAGAATTATTTCCTTGTAACATCCCAGGTAAATGAAGAATAAGATATTTTCATACTTATAAAATTAAATATTAATTTTACTTTAAAAGGGTTGCTATATTCGATAGCGTACCTAATACACAATGACGAGATTATTTGAAATCTTACGTTACACACTAATAATAAATATTATCCTTTTAAATTGAAGTTAACTCCTACCTATTATATTGGAAGGAATTAAGAAAACTGACTGCATTATGATTATACATGTTTGTTAAATGTATTTACTTTTATCGAATAAATGTTATAGGCTTAAAATGTGAATGAATCTAATTTTATGCATAATTTACATTAAAAGGTCGATTTAAGGCATTTTAATGTTGAACCCTAATTAAATCTAGTTTTGGTCACTTTAATATATTCTATTTGACCAAATACAATTCTTCTCTAGATTTGGGACATAAAAACTTACTTTGGATAAATTTTAGTTATTTTTATGATAAAGTTAATTTTTAATGAATATTGAAAAATACTGTATTTTAATTCAAATGTGCTTTTTAATATAATTTATTTATGTGGTTATGTTATATTTTAAATTTTTTTATAGTATAATAATATTATATTTTTAGCATTTAATACAATATTGGTCATTGAAATTAATTTCTCCTTGAAATTGGATATAAATAGGTGACAATCTTTTGATAGTTATTGTTTCTTAAAAACACTCTATTTGTTTTAACAACGGGAATTAATTTTAAAATAATTAATTCCAATTTTAATTTTTTAATTTGGAAAAAATATAAATCATTTTTTGAATTCGTAATATTAAATATATCTTAGGCTGAATTTTTGGTATTTTTATGAAAAACATCAATTTCTAATGAATAGTAAAACCACTTAGTAGTAGTTTTAAAAACTGCCTTTTTAATTTAAATGAAAATTTACCACTTCTTAGAATTGAATTTAGAAAATCCAACATACATTGTTGTTATTATTAAGTAAAATTTTGTTCAATAAGATGAAAATAAGTTTTGATGAATAGTAAATTTTGACTTTTATTTACAGCGATTAAAGGTAAATATGGTAATTCAAGTTAAAATGAATATTATAATAAAACAAAATTACCTTAAAATGGTTCTAACCTTATTGGATGAGTAATGGATGACCATGGGCATCCTTGGGTCTATTTGGGGACCCCATGGATACACTTATGAATGATAATGACACTTTAGATTATTTAATTTAAAGTAAAGACAAATATTACATAAACAAAAATCGTTTTCTAAATCAATTTTTACATGGGGTTATATAAGTCATATTTTTTTCTATAAATATTATTTAGAAAAATAAAAATATTTCTTGTATCTTAGTAGTTTTTTTATAATTTTTGTACATGTAATAAATTAAATTATTGTTGACACAATAATGATATAGTATTTACCTCAATACTATATGATTAAATAAATAAGATTATAATGATTAGAATATTATTCAAAACCTCTCTAATTACTATTGGATGATATTATTTTGACTATGATTAATATTATCTTAGACTATAAATGTTTTTTGGACCTTTAGAATCCAAATATATGTTTATAATATAATAATAATTTCACACTTTCTTAAAGAGCCCCTCTTCCCCCTTATAAAAGGAGACCATTTCTAACCGATTCCCCACACCTCTCAAGCCTTTTGGCTCGAACAACCTCTACCAAATTAGGACACCTACATCCCTATCTTCCACATATAAGCCTTACCATTGTTAGAAGGAACTTCAAGAAGTCATTTTGGTTCAAACCAAAAAAGTTACCCAAATTAAAGATAACAGTTTCTCTCAACTTCTTTTATTTTATTTTACTTTTCCAACACCTAAAATATTTTTATTCCTTTCATTTATAACTACACCAGTATAAAAAATATACTCGGACTTTGTTATGAAAAGGAGTTGAACTACACTTACACACTCCTCCATCTAATAGGATAAGAACATACTATTTCTGTGGATGGCATACTAATGCCTCATGAAACGATTATTATTCGATTATCTCCTACTGCCTTCCATAGTGGAAATTAATATGGAACTATATTCATATATAATATATATTATGTTTATGTTTTCTTTATAATTCTATATTTTTCTTTTATATCATACCTTTAACGTTTCCTTTATGGGTAAACGCAATAATTTCATTTGAGGAAGTGTGGACTACCGCCCCTCAAAGTGATATGATAGATTAATGTCCTATTTGGGACGTATAAAGGATGGAGTTAATTATAATGTATTTTTTATTATACTAGAATTATAATATAATTATGTATAATTATTTTTTAATTCCATTAAAATAATAAAATAAAATGGAAGTAGCGTTCATGCATACGTACGGCTTACTGTCCCCAGGAATGGTACATTTCATTGATTACCTCTAAATGTTATGTAATATTATAAATATATGTATATACTGGATATATATGATATATATGATATCTAAATAAATAATATCATTCAGGATATAAAGAACTTTTGACCATGTGAAGAACTTGTAATAATATGGTGTTCATTTGTGACTCTAGCACCAAATATTGAAAAAAACGAATTATTAACTTAAATGATTACAAATAGTTTATAAAATGATAATAAGTGATATTGAAGGACTATTAAACTTTAAAAATGTTCTTAATCAATTAGAAAGTAACTTTTGTTTATTTTTTAGGAGATTAAAGAACGAATGGGTCAAGTCGGACCCGAGGAAAGGGACTTCTTCTCAATCTCCTTTCATTGAGGCATATTTTGTTTTATACACATCATTCTTTTATATGGTGTATAAATCAAACTGACTTTTAAATTTATTCAAAAGGAATATTTTATCTAAGAATTATTTTACTAAATGACAAAAGGAACATTTTTTAACGTAAGCGGTGACATTGAACTTTTCAGTCATTGTGAGTATTATTTGATCTTTGGCTTCCTTAACAAGACATAGTGTTTTTAAAAGGAAAATAAATACCATATAATATTTTACATATTTTGGTATTGAAAATGGTTTTGATAATGGATGTGTTATATCCGTTTATTTAAGTGATATATTGTGATTTAAATTAGGAAATGTTTTCTTTCCTTTATATATGTTGTATGTGGTATGATTTTATAATGGAACTTGGAAATTTGATGGGTGGTTACGTGATAAACCAAATGAGGGGTGATGCCATGATAAACTAGTATGGGTGGTTACGTTATAAACTCCAATGACTTGGGTATGGAAGTCGGCCATATGGCTATTCTATTTAGTGATATGTGTGGAAGTCGACTGTATGGTTATTACAATTATGTATATTTATGTCCCATGTTACCATTATATGTTATGTGTTTTCTAAATTGGATTTATGGTAATATTTTGGTTGCAAAAGTGTAAGTAGTGATATTTTATTCAGTGAAGAGTATTTACTAATTCATAATGGTAAAACATGTTAATCATGTTAAAGTATTCATGGTTTAATTTTTTTTGAAAAACATACAGTTTTCCATCTTCGTGTAGCCCTTACTAATATTTTTATGCTCATCCAAAGTGTTTGAAATGTTTTTAACTAGACATTATGTGGAATAGGGTCAAGAATGGGATCATGGAAAAGTCATGTTTTCTGAAACATGGAACTAGACATGACTATTTTTTCAAGAGTTCTTGTTTGGTGAAAAATGAAAAATTGAGTAGAAGTGTCTACTTTGTATTTTTTAAAAAATTAAATGCAATAGTTTTGGACTAATTCTCTAAAACTCAAAACATGAAAAGATCCTAAATGTGAATTAATCATTTCATACAATATTATGTAATATTTTGAAGCCAGGTCCTTATTGTTGGTATCAGATGTTTGTTTATAAAACTTTAGGAGTTACGATATTGTTAAATTAATATCCATAATGTAATATATGTTAATATTGAATTGATATGGCATTTACCTATTACCTTGTTGCTTCCCCTAAGATATTTCTGGGTTAATAATGGTTTTTCGTATAGGAAACAAGGAAGCTATGGTGGGAAGGAATATAGAGGGAAATGTTCTTTCAAAATCAGTATTCAGAGATAGTGAGAATCAGAATTGAACAGTTTGTTGTAGTGATAGATCAGTTGACTCATGTGAAAAATGATGGTTTTGTTTATTGAGTATATTTTGGTTTATTCTAAATGTAAAGAGGAGAATTAAACTCATTTCAGGGTTATCATGAATACCATAAAATAAATGAAACTATTTGGGAAATTCAGAAAATGTGAGTTTTGGTTGCAACAAATTTCTTTATTTGGTCACATTGTTTAAAAAAATGGCATAACTGTTGATCCTACTAAAACAAATGTTGTGGAATAATGGAAAAGACCGACAAATATAATCAATATTTGTAGTTTTCTTGGTTTGGAAAGTTATTACCGAATATTTGTTGAAAAATTTCATAGTTTTCTAGCCCAATGACTATTTAAACTCGGAAAGGTGTTATGTTCATCTTGACTAAAGAATGATATGATTTTTTTCAGGAATTTAATAGAAGATTGTTGAATGCTCTTGTTTTAACACAACCATCTTGAAAAGGTGAGTTTGTTAGTTACAGTTATGCTTCATTGAAAGGACTTGGATGTTTTCTTTTACTGAATGATCAGGTATTTTCTTATGCTTCAGGTCAGTTGAAACCTAATTAGTTAAATTACAATACACATGATTTGGAATTAGCTTTTTGTTGTTTTTGTTTTAAAAATTTGGAGGCATCATTTTTATGGAGTAAAATGGGAATTATAAAAAGACCACAAAATCTTAAAATGTATATTCACTCAGAAAGAATTGATCCTGAGACAGAGGAGATGGATGGAATTAATCAAGGATTATTATTGCACAATCCATTACCGTCCAGGAAATGAAAATACTGTGGTTTATTCTTTGAGTCGAAAAAGTAATTCTTCATTAACCATGGTATGTTTGGAATGAGATCATTTGGGTTTTTATTTGAAAAACATTGTCATAGAATTTGTTGGTGTAGAAAATTATTATGTTTTGTATCAGGTGTCGGTGAGAACATCTCTATCAGTAAGAAAACAAAGGATAGAAGGAAGACAATGAGTGACACAATAAGGTAGAGTTGGTTCCGAAGGGTATGTTTCCAGAATTTAACATTGATAATGACTGTGTTTGGATATTTGGAAAGAGATTATGTGTTCCTTGTGATTCATAGTTGAAGAATGAGTTTTTATGTGAAGCTCAAAGTTCCCTATTTTTAGTTCATCATGGAAGTACTAAGATGTACATAGATCTTCGGGAGTATTACTGGTGGGAATGAATGAGATTAGATACCATTGATTTTATTTTGAAGTGTTTGACTTGTCAGTAGGTTAAAGAATGGTGGTAGTTACAAAAATGGATTCTTTAGTTTTTTTGGAGGTAGAGTGGAAATGGGAAAATATATCCATGGAAATTATTGTGGGATTGCCAAAAACAACTCAAGGTAACATTGAAATCTAGGTTATTGAACATCAGTCGACTAAATCTACTCATTTCTTTCCTATTTGAGATACTTTGTCACTAGATCAACTTGCTTGGTAGTATGTTGAAGAGATAGTCTGGTTTCATGTAGTTCCCCTCTCTAAAGTATCTGATCGCGATCCCAGGATTACTTTTAACATTTTGAAAGTCCTTCAAAAGTTGTTGGGTACTGAATTAAATTTTTGTACAACTTTTAATCATAAATCATATGGGCAGTTAGAACAAACAATTCAGATCTTGGAGGACATGCTACGTGCTTGTTCACTGGATTACTAGTGAAGTTGGGAAAACAATATTTCTTTGGTTGATTTTTCTTTTAATAATAGATTTCATTCTAGTATAATGATGGCACCATTTGAGGCATTATATAGAAAGCATTCTCAAAATTTAGCATTTTGGGATTATGATTCTGAAAGGAATATGATAGACCAGAATTCGTTAAAGAGATGGAAAATAAATTTCAGTTGATTCAGGAGCACATGAGAACATCTCAGAGAAGACAGAAAAGTTATGTGGATAACCGGAGGAATGATCATTCCATTGAGGTAGGTGATTATGAATTTCTCAATGTTTCTCCATGGAAAAGTGTGATGTGTTTTGGTAAGATGGGAATGTTGAGTCCAAGGTTCATGGGACCTTATGAAGTTCTTTAGAATGTAGGATCATTTATGTACAGAGTGGCTTTTCCTCCATGTTTATCCCAGGTACACAATGTGTTTCATGTTTCGACGTTCAGAATGTATATACTAGATCAATCTCATGTTGTGATCCCAGAGGTAGTTCAGTTGGAAGATAATCTCATTTAGGAAGAAAAACCAGTCCAGATTCTTGACCGTAGAGAGCAAGTGTTGTAGAATAAGGGAATTCACTAGGTCAATGTTTTGTGGAAATACCATATGGTTGAAGAGGCAACATGATAATCTGAAAATGCAATGAGAGATAAAAACCACCACTTATTTTGATCAGTGAATATAAATAGTGAGGACATAATTTACAAAAGGGGGGATGGTTGTAACATCCAACGTAAATGGAGAATAATAGATTTTCATACTTATTAAATAAAATATTAATTCTACTTTAAAAGGGTTTATTTGTTTGATAGCGTACCCAATAAGCAACAACTGGTTTCTTTGAAATCTTATATTTCACACTTATAATATAATAATATTTTTTTAATTAGAACTTAACTCATACCAATTGTAGTTGTGGGAATGAACAATACTAACTGAAATATGATTATACATGTTTGTAAAATGTATTTAATTTTATCCAATAAATGTTAAAGTCCTAAAATGTGAATTAATCTAATTTTAAGCATAATTTACATTAAAATGTCGATTTACCGCCTTACCATAATGAAATCTAGTTTTGGTCACATTAATAATTTATATTTGACCAAATTAAAATCTTTTTTAGATTTGGGACATCAAAATTTACATTGGCTAAATTTTTGTTATTTTTCTGATAAAGTTTATTTTTTAATGAATAGTGAAAAATATTGTATTTTAATAAAAAATTACTTTTTAATATAATTTATTAGTATGGTTATATTATATTTTTAATTTTTTTCAAAGTTTAATTAGAATATATATTTAACAATTAATCCAATATTGGTCATTAGAATTAATTTCACTTTGAAATTGGACATAAACAAGTGTTAATCATTTGATAGTTTTTGTTTCTTAAAAACACACTATCTGTTTTAACAACGGGAAATAATTTTAAATTAATTAATGCCACTTTTATGTTTTTAAAATGGAAAAACTAGACATCATTTTTTAATTCGTAATGTAAAATATATATTAGTTTTAATTTTTGGTCTTTTTTTGAAAAACATCAATTTTTTATGAATAATGAAACTACATAGAAGTAGTTAATCAAACTGAATTTTTCATTTAAATGAAATTTTACCACTTTTGTGAATTGAATTTATAAAATACAACTTTAATGGTTGTTATTAGAATGTAAAATGTGGTTCAATAAGAAGGAAATAATTTTTGGTGAATAATAATTTTTGACATTTATTTACATGTGTTAATGGTAAATAGGGTAATTCAAGGTACAAATAATATTATAATTACTCAAAATTACTTTTACACTAGTCATAACCTTATTTAATGATTAATTACCTACCATGGCCATCCTTGGGTCTATTTTGGGACCCCATGGAACCACTTATTAATGATAATGACACTTTAGATTAATTAATTTAAAGTAAAGACAAAAATGACATAAAAAAGCTTTTAGTAAATAAATTTTTACATGGGGTTATATAAGTCATATTTTAAACTATAAATATTCTTTATAAATCTAAAAGTATTTCATACATATTTTTTCATTATAATTTTTAGGCATCAATTAAATTAAATTATTTATGACACAATAATGATGAATTACTTAGCTTATTAATTAATGATTTAAATAATTAATATTATAATGATTAAAATATTACCCAAAACTTGTCAAATTCCTATTGGATGATATTATTTCGACAAAGAGTCATATTATCTTCAAATTTAATGATTTTTTGGACCTTTATAATCCCAATATTAGTTTATAATAGAATAAAAATTTCACACTTTCTTAAAGAGTCCCTCCTCCGCCTTATAAAGGGAGATAATTTATTACCAATTCCTCACACCTCTCAAGTATTTTGGCAAGTCTATCTTCTTCAAAATTAATCTCCCTACATCCCTCTATTCCACATAGAAGACTTACCTTAGGCAAAAGGTACTTCAATAAGTCAATTTGGTTCAAACCAAAAGAAGTTACCCAAATTAAAGGTAATGGTTTCTCTTAACTGATTTTCTTTTATTTTACTTCTCTAACCCCTAAACTCTTTTTATTCCTTTCATTTATAACATCACCAATATCATCAATATACTTGGAATTATTTATGAGAAGTATTCTAACTAAAGGTACACACCCATATATCTAATGGGTGAAGAAAATATTATTTCTGTGGATGGAAAACTAACGCCTCACGCAATGATAATAGTTCGATTATCTCCTACATCCAATCATAGTGGCCATTAAGATATATCTATATTTATATATGATATATATTATTTTTATGTTTTCATTATTCTTCTGTATATTTATTTTATAGAATACCTTTATTGTTTCCATTATGGGTAAACGTGATAATTTCATTTGAGGACATACGAACTACGACCCCCTCAAAGTGATATTACTCATTAATTCCATATGTGGGAAATATAAAGGATAGATTTAATTATATTATATGTGATATTATATTGTTATTATAATATAAATATGTATAATTATGTTTTAATTCCAATAAAATAAGAAATAGAAATTGAAGTAGCGTTCATGGGTTTGTACGGCTTCCCGTCGCCATGAACGGTGCATTTCTTTTCTTACCTCTAAATGTTATGTACTATTATAAATAAATGTATATAATGGATATATATGATATATATGAAATATAAATCATGAATATCAATCTGGATATAATGAACATTTGACCAAGTGAAAAACTTTTAACTATACGATGTTAATTTGGGACTCTAGTACCAAATATCGACAAATCGAACATTATTAACTTGTATGATTACATACTGTTTATTACTTGGTAATAAGTGATATAAAAGGACTAAAAATCCAGAATAATGTTATTATAAAATTAAAATATAACTTTAGTTTATTATTCAGGGGATTAAAAAATGAACATGTCAAGTCGGACACGAGGATATGGACTTTATCTCAATCTCCTTTCATTGAGGAATATTTTGTTTTATAAAAAACATTCTTTTATATGATGTATAAAAGAAATTGAATTTTACTTTTATTAAAAAGGAATATTTTATCTCCGAAGTGTTTTAATAAAGGACTAATGCAATGTTTTTTTCACATAAGTGGTGACAAGGACCTTTTCCGCCGCCGTGAGTATTATTTGATCTTTGGCTTCTTTAACAAGATGTAATGTCTTTTAAATGAAAATAAATACCATATACTCTTGTTCATATTTTGGAATTGAATTTTTTTGATAAATGATATGTTATGCCAATATATTTATGTGATATATTGTGATTTAAATTCGGAAAGGTTTCCTTTCCTTTAAAAAAATTATATTTGTTACAATTTTATAATGGTATTTGGACATTTGATGGGTGGTAACGTGATAAAACAAATGATGGTTAGTTTCATGATAAACCAGGATGGGTGGTTATGTTATAACCTCCAATGCATTTGTTATGGAATTGGCCGTATGGCTATTCTATTTAGTGATATGTGTGGAATTTGACCGTATTGTTATTCTATTTATGTATGATTATGTCCCAAGTTACCTTTATATGTTATGTGTTCTTTATACGGGTTTTATGGTAATCATTGGGTTATAAAAGTGTAAGTAGTGATGTTTTATTCAGTGAAGTTTATTTACTAATTCATAAAGGTGAAAAGTATTACTAATGTTAAAGTATTCATTATTTACTTTTTGTATTGAAAAACTAATAGTTTTCCTTCATTGTGTGCCCTTTACTGTGATTTTTTATGCTCATCTAAAGTTTTTGAAATGTTTTTTCACAGGACATAATGTGGAATAGGGTCAAAGATGTGATCAAGGAAATGTTATGTTGTCTTAAACATGGGACTAGACATGACTTTTTTTTCAAGAGTTCGTGTTTTGTGAAAAAATGGAAACTACGTAGAAGTGTCTAATTTGTATTTTTTTAAATGAAATGTAACATTTATGGACTAATTCTCTAAAAATCTAAACCTGAAATGATCCTCAATGTGAATTATTCATTTAATTCAATATTATGTTATGTTTTAATGTCAGGTCCTTATATTTCTTCTATCTCTATATATTTTTCAAAAAAAAAAGGTTAGTATACGTGATAATAAAATATTCAGTAAACCTCTAAATAACAATAATGGTTCATAATTAGTATTTATTTTTTATTCATATATTTTGACAAAAAATTATAAATGTATTATCATATAAAACATATTAGTTATCAGTATCTTTAATCATATGTAAATTCATTAATTCTCAAATAAACATCCACTAAATTATAAATTTTTTATTTCTATTAAAACTCATTAAATATATCACAAAGTACTTAAATTACATAAAAATCATAAATTGGGTTCACAATACATTGATATTTTGATCTATCATAAATAACTAATCTCTCTATAGATTTCACCACTACAAAAAATAGTCCAATATCAACTACAGAATCACCAAGTGATTTTGGAACCCCTTTTTTCTTCACGTCATTATTATTTAAACTATTACTAATTATCTTTCTAGAAACTTTAGTATAATATCACAAATCATGATAGAAATAGTATTTTAATATTGTCTAGATATCTAATATCTCATTCATAAATTGTTTGGAACTATATTTTTTATAGTAGAGAATATTGTAACCAAAATTACCACTCAATAAACACTTTTAAATCATGAAATAAAATCCTCAATATTTATTTCACCAAACATTGAACATGTTTCGAGATTAATTAAAAAATTATTAGTTGTTTTCATCCCTGATTCCTTCCTCTATGTCAATGTCTTACTCTTATCTTCTGATGGCACAAAAATTTCATCAAACATCAACTCAACTTCCTCAATACTATAAACAACCTTCTTGTAATATTAAAATTTTGGTGAATCCAATGTTCATTGTAATCATGGTTTTAATATTGAGTTAAATATATTAATTTTACTATAAATGTCTTCAATAAATCACGACATGTACCAGGACAAAAATGTTATGCCATATTTATATAGATCTATAAAATATTCATATTTTTTCTTATATTCAATGATATTTTTCTCCATCCTAAGAAAAAAATACATAGGGAAATATTTCTTGAGGAAAATATCATAAAATTTTTCCCATTATAAATCATTAAATTAATATTTCAGTCTTTTTCTCATAACTAATAAACACCATTGATTACCTTCACCATCAAAATGTTAAATGGAAAGAGTTACCTATTATGTTCTGAATATCCCATGAATTTATATATATTATATAGGTTATTGATCCATCATTCAAATACAATTGAATCATATGATCCATTGAATTATAGAGGGTAATTAATCATGAAATGTTCAACTATAGACAAATCACTTCATTGAATATTATGTTGCTCTTGCATATTTATACAAAAAATATTTGAATCTTTTTTTTCAACTGATCTATAAATGAAAAAACTATTATAATATATTTATATACATATATGGATGCTAAATTGGTTGGATATTTTTCCCTCAATGCATTTCCATTATATATATTTTTTACTCACCGCAAAACCATTCAGAAGAAATAAATTTTTGATGAATCAGTAGGTAAAGCAGATAACTCTGTATAAATGCAACTAAAAAATAATGTAAACTATTCTAATGGACTGTTATTAACCATCTCCCACCCTCAAAAGTTGTATAATCTTTCCTTTGATTCCAAATATATTTACATAGGATTGGAAATGACATGATCATTAGTTTTCATCTAGATATTAATTTCATTCACATCATGGGCTCGATCAAAATTAGAGTTTTAGAGAATATGTCCAGAACTCATACATAATAAATCCATATAAAAAAAGTTGAATATCCAATTTGAATCCATTTTTCATTTTATTAGAAAACTTTAAAATTAAATAATTATTTATTTTCATGAAAAACTCCCTAAATTTGAACATTTCTTCTTACGTTACCTAACTAGTCCTCAAAACATGTGAAAATATTTTAATAATAACATGGAATGAATAAAAAATTTTAGCATGTAATGTATAAATAAAGGTAAACATTAGATTATTAAAGAAATTAATACACATAAAATATTTAACATTACAAAAATATTATTTGATATAATGAAATAAAATATTTTCACAAGAAAATATTGACAGTGTTTTCTCAATGAAATCATTTGAAACCCATAACAATTCCTTAAAACACCTTTTTTGTGACTTAGATAATCATATAAACTAAACACTATAGAAACACTTTTTTTTTCAATAACCATATGGTCAAAATCTAATATAATAATTTCCCAATGAATTAGTGATTTATAATGGGGATCATCCTATATATATATATATATGTTTGTGTGATATTTTGGTCTCACCCATAAGCTATAATTGAGCATAGAAATTTGTATAATCTATATTAGACTAACTCATTTCTTATTAGCTATAATGGGGATCAACACATCATATAAGCTACATCAGGTTCACCTTTTAGTAATAATGGGGCTCAACCCCTCAAATAAGTTGTTGCCAGAGCTAACAATCCATCCAATTTTCATGTATCATATCATTAATAAAAAAAATTTATACATAAACATTTTTTTAATACTCTAATTAACCCAAAAAAAATACTTTCAAACAATTAATATTTTTTTAACACCCCATTTTCAATACTGAAACATAATTTTATTTGAAAACAAATTGGCATTATGAAAATATAGAAAAAAGGTAAATATGAGTTTCATTTTATAAAACATGTATACTAACAAATATTTCTAGAAATCAAGTAATAATTACGGTGGTGGAAAGCAAATTGTCATCTTGTAGGTTGAGAATTAAACATCCCATCATTCATTTCTTAAAACTCTCTGTATTATAAATGATAAAATTTTACGTTTTGAAAAACATATAAATCATTTTTAAATACATAAAATTTAAATTATAAATCATATATATTCATATAACATTACTTTTTTAAATAGACAAAGAAGAGAAATATATTTGAGGGAGAAAAGTAAGAAAGGATTTTCCAAAGGAAAAGTCGTTTATCACTTTGGAACACATGAACCGTAACCCCCATTATAGAATATAATTAAAAAACATTAAATATAATTATAATATATAAATTCATGATACTACATTCCTAGGTGACCTTATACAAAACCTTACAATGAATATCGCAGCATAACATAAAAAGACTCAATGAATAGAAATAATGAGGGTTTTACTTACATTGATTATGATTCAACATGTTTTTTATCTTCCTGGATAATAAAAATATTTTAATTATATAAATTCTTTTGAAATAAATCATGTATATTGTTACTTTTTTCATACTTATTAAATATCATATTAAATTATGAATTCAATTATGTTTATATCAGTTGTTTATACTATATTCACTTATGTGTCCTAATGAATATCTTAGGTTGACTATAGTCAAAGTGGTAATAATTTATTAATATCAAAAATAATAATAACTATTTAATTATCATATTTAAAAATTATTTTTACTTTTAAAACAAATCTTGAAAAATTGTTATGAAAAATTAACTAATGTCCACACGTCCTGGAATGATGTTATCACTTCTGATGTGAGTGAAAAGTAAAAAAAATTGTAATATTATACATAAAAAAAGAAGTCATTAATATTATAATATTTCATTTACAACACATATATTTAATATCATTAAACATATTAACATCCATGAAATGTGTTAGTGAAAATGAATGGCATCTCTTCATGAGGCATCCATCCCTCACACAAAAGATCAACATCATCATACTAGTTATGTGTTCGAACATAAGAAGGGTTTATAAGATATATTGATCAAAAAATATAATAATGTTAAAATTATACTATATAATCATTACATCCATCATTATTCTCAACTGTGAGTGGTTATAATTAAAAAAACAAATGACATCATTTCGTGTGGTGGTAATCCTATATACACCAGAATTATGATTTCTGAAACCATTTATTGAAAGAGTTTTTGGGTAAAAGTATTACAATTCACATAAAAATATATACGTGTATTTACTATGATGATGTTTTTATATAATCTTGTTATAATAATAATTAATAGAGGTGGGAAAAAAATAAAATACAACACACATTGATGAATGTTAACACTTCTTCGGGAAACTCCTTTGGATTACATAAAAGGTCGTTCATGGTTTGATTTCAACCAAAATTTAGTATTCTATGATGAAATTTTGGAATTTTAGATGTGATGTTTAAGCTATTTTCATATATAAAAAATGATTCGTATGTGTGATGATATTAAGAGACATAGATGACTTTTATAATTGGGGTCAGTTGAACACTTGTAAATTTTTTATATAGTTAACTCCACTTATGTTTTTTTAATGTCAAGTGGATAAAATAAAGAAAAAAACATGATAATAAATTACTCACGTTATAAATGTGTCCTCAAAATGGGTTATTTACATGTTTCTAGGTCATATAACCCCTTATATAAAAATCAATTATGTTTCACCATTTTACATCAAATTAATCTCGTAGTGAGAACAACAAAGCATGTTTTTAAATTGAATATTTTCAAAGGGATGCTATTTTTTATATAAATTAAACAAAAATAATAATCAAACGAAATAAATTGTATTGATAGATTTATAATTTATAATCTATTATATTCCAAATAATTCATAATATTATTTATCATTAGAATTTATTTAAATAAAAAATGTTTTCAAAGAAAATTTAGTATTTTTCCCTATTAATCAAAAAATAAATCATTTGAAAAAAATAGAAAAAACACTATATAAGATAATTTTGATATTTTGAAATAAAAATGATGTTTATTCTTTCTAATATAATTTAATATTTATTTAAAATTTATTTTTAAATAAGTACACTATTAAATGTCGACAAAACAACCTTTAGAAAAAAAATCTATTTACACATAATATTTTATTGGTTCATATCTTGTGTCTATAATATTTATTCAATGAATATTAAAAAAATTATCGTTTATATATTATATATATACTTTAATTAATATTATCAACTTGTAGTAATTAATTTAATTTATTATTGAAAAATTCTATTGGGGCATAAATTTTTTTATTAAATAATTTTCCTTACATTCAATTGGTTTTTATATTCATAATTAATAAATATGCCACTGATGAATTTAACAATATAATTTCATATATTTTATAATAGTATTCAAGCCTTCTAATGCAATGGTTACCAGTTAATTTTAATTACGTAAAACACTCACTTACATGTAATGAAATATTTCAATGAAAATATTTGTTGTGTGCATTAAAAGTTGATTAAATAATTCATGTAACATATGTTATATAAAAAAATTCATTATTTATTAATTTCGTGGATTTTAATGATATAGGTCATGAAAAAAACATAATAAAATATCAATATTTTTTGTTACTGAAGATATTATTTAACTGAGGTAGATGATGGGTTGAGGGGTGTGGAAGATAAATAAAAACTAAAATATTGAGATAAAATTATACATCTTATTTGAGAAACAGCTTTTCATAACACCTTAATACATATATTATTGTAAATATTCATAATAATTAGCTCTATAAGGTGTGTAACTATTCAATTAAGGTATTTGGTAGGGTTGGGATGAACTAAATGGGTTTTATGTGGGATGGAATGAAAAGATGAAGTTTCTTTTAATATGACAGGAGATTATTCATGACAACATCATTCTCGCCTCTAATAACCCAATAGTTCATGAGTTATACCAATTATGAATATTCAACTAATGGGAGGCATTAACCTAATAAAGATGTATACAGGGTGATATATCTTAGAAACAAATGATTAAATATAAAAACAATAAGTAAACAATTCTTGAAAACTAGTATATCCCCCAACCAGCGTAAAATAGTGAAAGTAGAGGAAAATAAACATGGAGGAAAATAAGCATTTCAAAACGAGTTTGTTACCACTTTTTCAACCCATATGAATATGGGTATTTGGATAGAAGTATGAAAAGGCACATGAACACACCCTCATCTGTCCATTCTCACAACGAACCGCCTACTCCTAGTCTTCTTAGGACTTAATCGAAAGGCCGATCATCTACACAAGATATGATTAATGTTGGAAAATTATCTATTAGAGTGATTATAACAATACTAAGGAGATAAACTAGAAACAACAAAGGAATACCACAATTAAATGCCTCAATGAAATGAATAGATGCCTCGACACATGTATATGTCAATAACACTTTAAACAAGAACATGAAGTTGACAACCATCTTGGTAAGAAGATTAAGAAAATCTGCTCAGACTGAGGTGGGGAATATCTTAATCTGGACTTCATATATTAATTACGAGAGGTTGGAATCCTATACCGAATCACTCTTCCTTACAAACCACAATGGAAGGGTGTGTGTGAATAGGATAACCACACCTAGTTGGAAATGGGGAGATCAATGACGAGTCATGCATGTATTCCATTATATTTTTGGAGGTACGAGTAACAAATCGTGGAACACATACTAAACCAAGTACTAACTAAATCAATAAATGGTATTCCATATGAGTTCTAGAGTGGGAGAAAATCCATGTTATCGAATTTACATGTGTGGGGTATCGAAGCATTTGTTAAGGCCTTTCTAGGTATCAAAATTTCACCCCTAGGCACAATGTGTACTATTATAGGACAACCTATTGAAACAATGGGATATTACCTATAAAACCCCTCAGAGAAAAGATTATACTGGAAAGACATTACCTATTCCATGAGAGGGAGCATATCTTTCAAAGATATAATGGGGGAATTATATAATTCGATGAAGTTCAGGATCAAGAACACAAGAGTTGGTATAGGAAATGTTTCCACAAATCCCCATGGAAGAAGAATATGTTCCAAAGACACAAGTACTGAGTAGGAGTACAACATAGGTTAGAGAACCAGAATGGAACGATTTTCTAGTTATCAAGGATGGTGACGCATTATTAGTTGATAATAATGATCCTCCAACCTACAAGGAAGCAGTAAGTGGCACAACCATTGAAAAGTGGAAAGAACCCATAAATTCTGAAATGGATTTCACCTACCAAAACCAAGTATGGATTTTGGTAGATCCTCTAGTTGATATAAAACCAATTCATTGAAAATGGGTATTCAATATGAAACTAGACATGAAATTACAAGTCAGTACCTATAAGGCACGAATTGTTGCAAAAGGGTTTAAATAACATCATGGAATTGACTACAATGAAACCTTCTCACCAGTTTCAAAACTGAAACCCATCAGAATTCTACTTTCTATTATGTCTTACCGTGAATATGAAATTTGGTAAATGGATGTCATAACATTGTTCCATAATGGGATCCTTCAGGAAGATGTCTACATGACACAATATGAAGGTTTTGTGAGTCCAAAGGATGCCAATAAGGTATGCAAGTTGCAGATATAAATTTATGAATTAAACCAAGTATCGAGGTCATGGAACATTTGTTTTTATGAATCCATAAAACCATTTGGGTTTTTCAATAATGAATTTGAGCCTTGTGTCTACAAAAAATTTAGTGGGTGTGTAGTCATTTTCCTAATAGTATATGTTGATAACATATTACTTATTGGTGATGAAATACCAGTCTTATAGTCTATTAAGGCATGGTTGAATCAATGCTTCTCCATGGAAGACATTGGAGAGGCAGTGTATATTCTTGGGATCGAGATCCATCATGATAGATCCAAGATATTTATGGGCCTAAGTGAAAGCAAATATATTGATAGAGAATGAAGAGATTCCATATAGAGAAATCCTAGAGGGGATTATTGCTAGAGTCACATGGAATTCCTATTTCCATGAAAATGTGTCCTCATACACTTGAGGAAAGAATGACGATGTCAAGGACTACATACACATCATCAATTGGATTAGTTATCTATTCCATGTTATGTATGAGGTTGGATGTCGCTTACACAATGAGTGTAGTAGGATGTTATCATGCTGACCCCAGTGACCGCCATTGGATGGAATTCATATCTATCCTAAAATATATGTGGTGTACTAAGGATTTGTTCCTGGTTTATGGAGGAGATGAGGAACTTGACATCATAGGATATGATTATTCTTGTCTCTAGACTGATCAAGATGGCATGAAGTAACAAATAGGGTAAATCATCACAAAGAATTGTGGTGTAGTGAGTTTGAAGAGCTCAAAGAAGTGTGTGGTTGCATATTATACAATAGAGTCTAAGTATATCACAGCTTCTGAGGTAGCTAATGAAACAGTTTGGATGAAAAGCATCATCCAGGAGCTATATGTGACAACTAGCAGTAAAGATCACAACACATTGTACTGTGATAATATAGTGGCGGTGGCTCTCGCAAAAAGATCAGTGGTCACATCAGCGAACAAAACACACACTTCGGAAGTATCAACTCTTGAGGTATTTTTCTAAGAGAGGTGTAGTTTCAATGAGAAGTATTTCAAAGGAAGACAATGTGGCAAACCCCTTGAATAATTCCTTGACTTTGAAGATATATGATCATCATGTGAGGTATAGTGGATAAATAGTCATAGGTAGATGGGTTTAGTCCAAGTGGGTGTATTAAAGAGTTGGTGTCCTAGAACCAACTCGTTTTACATTTATTAAATGTATATTTATTGTATTATTACATATTTTTCGTTATTTTATATGACTATGATTTAATAATGACTTAGAATTTTCGTTACATTGATAATAAAATGGATGTTTCCCAATATGATCAAAACCTTGAAATTCTATAATAAAATTATTAAATAGAGTCTTGTGGTTGGATGACATACTATGATGGGACACATAGAATGGAGACCATCAGGTGAGAGAACTCGTAAGCAGATGATACATTCTCTCATGAATTTCATACTTGGTAATCTCCAAGATATGAGTTTATGATAATAGACCTGCAAGTAAGAATTCCACAAGTTTTGGTGTCATCGGATATTTCTAGTTGCAATCATGTGTAATGATCCTTAGACTTTATTATTATGATTAATATGTGTCATAACTTATGCACTTTGATTTACTGACAAAAACTGTCACGCAGACCGTTGGCAGGAATTATGGTATGTTGGCTACATCACGAGTGGCATGTTTTTTATGTATTAGCAGAGAAAGGATTTTTCCCTTCAATTTCTGGATTTTGATATCTCATCCCTTTAATTGAAATATAACCGTCATGTGAAATTCTATGGACATGGTGTAGATACTTGTTTATTTCAGGTAGTCAAAGAACAACGTATCAAGGATAAAATTTGCTGACACAATTATGAGGCCTTATTGATGAGATATTGTGACAAAGGGATTATTTTTCTCAGTGTGTGTTCGTATGTGGATGTTTTTTTTGGTGAAATCATATTCTTTCTCTTGGGTGTGTTGATCCATTACTATATATTACTCCGGGACTTTAGGCAAACTCGTCTAATGCCAATGAGAATGAATCTTAGAGGGTCATACAGTAAGTATTTTTTGGTGGTCAATATTAAATTCTATTTGAATATAATTAATCAAATGAATATTATTCTCAATATAGTGGAATCATTTTATTCATGATAAAAGGATATCATAAATTGAAGAATTTTTTTATGTATTTTATTTATCATTTAATAAAAATATATTTATGAGTTTGTAAATAAAAAATTTATTTAGGAGAATAAAAAATTTATTTATTTGTTAGGGTGTTCAATAAATGGAAGTGGAGTTTGAGTGGACCAAGGTTGGTCCTGTAGAAAAATAATTATTTTCAAAATGGTAAATAATTATTTAATTAGTTGGCACAAATTAATATAATGCTTCAATTATTTTGTGTTGTGGAATTTTATTTGTAATATCATTTTGGGAAAGTTGGCACAACATAAATAATGGCATAGTATTATTGTTAAATTCATGGGATTTATCTATGTTCATTAATGTATTTAATTATTTCTATGCAATTAAATATTGTAATTGAAATTCCATTTATATTAATAGAGAATTACTCCTATTCTTCAAAAAAACACACCACACGCCTAGTGAATTGAGAATTATAGATCCAAACAATTACTCTCTTGAATCCTCTTCTCTCTCTTCTCAAGAATTAGAGACATGAACAAGTGAACAAGAACGACCGACACAATACACTTGCTTCTCCGTGCTAGCACCTGAAGAATGATCGGTGTTTGATCAGAGGCCATTGGAGAACATGTAGATCCCCACTAGAGGGATTCTAGTTTGGTTTCCTACCTGAGCAACGAGATAATCTGGAAGGGTCATTCCGGACAATCAAAAACATCAAAAATGTAAATAATGAAGATTCAGGTATTATTTTCTTTTTGGAATTAATTAAATTAATTACAAACATGATGTGAAAGATACTCTCTAATGGATTCATTCCCCTTTCATATTTATCTAAATCATTGGTTACATTCCATGGTGACTAGTGTTCATCGTCGTATTGATCCTGGAATAATCATTGATCATGGAAAAAATCAATGTTGGGTGTCATCCCAACAACACTTTAGTTTCACCAAGAACCGACATGTGGGATCAGAGTGGTTACATCATATTTTATAATTATTTAATAATTTCGTTGATGGCTTACGTATTTAATAATTTTGTTGTTTCATTTCAAGTTAACATTCTAAAAATCTAAATCTCGGGATCTATTCCTCCTATTTCATTTCTTTTTCACCATACAGAAACAATCATATCATTTAATTTTGATTAAAATAAAATAGAGGATCTCATCTGGAGTTGCCAAAGCTCCTTGGCCATACAACACAAGGACACATGTTGTGTATTCAGCAGTACACACCGTGTAGTCCAAACTCAATGCATCAGACTGGTCTGGAAAACCAAGACATCTGTTGAAGTCAATACAAGTCTCAAATGACTCCATGTGTTGACCAAGAATAGCTGGCACATGGTTTCAGGATTACATGTAATGTGGCACAATGGACATGGTGTGTAGTCCCTTTGGGTAAGGGTTGGACTGTGTACCTCGTACACAGCTTGCCCGATGGAAGACTCTGTAATGAGGAACTACACGATGTGTGGCCCACTGGACACGTTATTTACTCTAGAGATTTCTGAAGCACACTCACACACCGTTTCTCCGGGTATGTACATCAGATATACGGTGAAAAATAGTACACATTGTGTAGCTGGTACTACACATCATGTACTCATCCAAATTACGCAGATTTATTAATTTTTTTTATTATATGATACTAACCCTTGAGAAATGTACCATCGTGCTGACGTAAAGCTAAGGCACATCATGTTATAGGTGTTTTATATATATGTGTTTAATTTAACATCTCTATATTGATCATTTCTACTCATTGGTATGTTATGAATAGTGTATTTACTCGGAAATTCCATGTAATTTTTTTTATTAAATGGAAATATTTGAGCCTTCAGTTTCTAACGGTACATGATTTCAAGGCCTGGAAATCCCGTAATGTTTTTCGGAAGATTCTATGTACTTTTAGTAAGCATGTGAGCGGATTTTTTGTAACATTTGAACCGATTCTCGGAATTGAAATCAGAGGACACCTTTGAAATCGCAAAGCCAATATTCACTTAAAGAGACCTTCACCATGACCATAATATGTTAAAGATGAATGCTAGCTTATGTTCATTTTGTGGGAGAAAATAATTTAAACTACTTTTTTTTGAAATTTAATCCTACTAATTTGAATTCAATGGTGGGGACCACCCGACCCTTTAACTCCCCCTTTAATGGGAGGTTACGCTTGGTTTTCCTCATAATTATGTACCAAATCAATTATATTAATTAATAAACTTAAAAATATTAATTAAGTGGCTCCTCACCTCTTGGTTAGGGGATTTTCCGCAAATGGGTAGTTTTGATAGAGCTTTTCGAGAGCTTTTTCTTTGAGGAAGAACTCTTCTTCTCCGACTAACATTTCTCCAATGAAGAATTTCCTCAAAGGATCTCCAAGGAGGAATTTCTTCAATGTAGATGAACCTAAGTTCATCTTTCCCTCTACTCACCAACGTCAATGAATCATCGAGGTAGGGATTGTTTCTTTTGTTTCCCCCTTACCCCATTCTATGTCGTTCTTCTTGATTCAAGTAGAACTATGCTGATTGCTACCATTCTAACATGAAGAGTGCGGGCTAGAAGAACACAACCCGACCTCTCCGCAATACTTGTGTATTTTGGTGTTCATTGTGGCTTCTTTCCGGGTTGAGAGATTTCAAACTGTGGTGTTCTTGAATTGATGGTGACATTCCAAGATGAGTGCGGAAGTCTTCGGAATGAAGAACGGGCCACCGGGGTGTGACAGGTGAAATGAGCAACGTCGCCTGTGACCGATGGAATAAGGGATAGATATTGGATGTTGGTACATAGACTGACAGCGATGATAGAGGTGTCTCGACCGCACCATAGGAGGAGGGTCATATCCCGTTGGCAGTGGCAGAGCAATAGCGGCGGCCAGTGCACGACCAACCATGTGAATGGGGTTGTGGCACGTGTTCGCGCTGCTAGAAATGTCAAGTCCACGACACATGGATGTGATGGAGAATAAAAGGAAACAACCTCACTAACATTGGTGGTGGCGCGGTGTGCGACTGTGCCGTGTAGGTGGCCTGGTCATCCGGCCAGCTGGGGAGCCGAGCGGGATCCCTAGTCTTGCGTGCCAGCTGTCAGCACCACATGGCACCACCAGGTCGGCTACCCAATCCAAAGGGGTGGGATTTTCGGGGTACCCAGGGGGGTGTCTCTCCCTTGGTTGGCGGCTAGGGCAGAACCCACCGTGGGGCCACCCAGCGTAGGCCACACTACTGGCCGCCCAGTAGACCAGGTCATGCCGGCGTGTCGGACAAGACCCTACGGGTCGGGCCAGACCTAGGGCCGGACCCGTGTCAGCCGGAACCGGGTTGGGTCGGCCCAGACCTGGCCGGTCCGGGTCGATCCGTCCGGGCGGGACCAGACCCAGACCAGCTTCGAACCCTTTCCACTCATTGGGCCATTACTTGAGCTACGAGCGTCTGTTTGACGAACAGTGAGCGGCGACAGAAACCATTGATTGAAATGGTTTTTTTTACACCCCACTTGAGGTTTAGATAATTTTTCTGTATGGTCAGGTTGTATTGAACAAAAATTCAATAGGGCCCTCGGGACTAAAAGGCCAATAACATACAGACCGAGTGTCCGATGGACACACCGTATAGTGTGTTGAGACCTATTTTACATGGTAGTACATTAGAATATATCTTCCTGGGACTTCAGGGTAGTTGGAGTATCGACCTGTGGCATGCGGAGCAGACCCTCTCAGAATCATGCAAGCTTAGTACAGGAACCCTATGGCTAGCTGTAACATGAGAAATTGATCCTACGTGGGTTTGTGATTTGGGATCTTATGTGGGACTGTGTTTCAGGGTCCCACATGGATCCTCTCTAGGAATACATGTCAGACTACACTAGGATCCTACATGGATTTGCTGTAATAGGATCCCACATCGGTCTGATGATTTAGGATCCTGCATGGGTTTACCTCTCAACAGAGTATGATGATTCAATAGTTACATCTAATCATCTTTACTACCGTACAGAAGTTATACCTAGTGTGAGATGAGTCCTACCTTTGTGGTTTTCTTCTATGTGGTATTACCTTTTTGGTACATACATTTTTGGTGATACCATTGTGGTATACTTCTTTGTGGCTTTACCTTTGTGGTACTTACCTTTGGGGTGCTACCTTCATTGTAATCATTCCATAGTGTTATTGTTGAGATTTTGGATAAAAGAGTTGGGCCTTGTGTTTCCACATGAATGAGATAGGTATACTTGATAACTTAAATATATGTATGGGAATATACCTAAGTGGAGTTTTCAGTTGTTTACATGCTTTGTTTTTATCCGTTGTGGATTTTGTGAGACCTTTCAAGGTATCGGGGTCCCACCAGAGTATTTTTATACTCACCCATGCACGGGTTATGCCCGTACCTTATTCTATTTGCTGTAGAGGATGGACCGTGCATACTGAGGACGAGGGTACCAGGACTGGAGGTTGCTCCGAGGTTGAAATTAGACGAGGCGTACCATAGAGACGACCTTTCGAGAGATAAACCTACCATTCAAGTAGGATCCTTGGAGGTTGTTCACATGAGTTGTTTTAGTTTACATATACATCATAGTATTACATGTACATTGTATTGTTCATTGACCTTTCCTGTAGAGATTTTATCATGGCCTCTTTTACTTACTTTACTCACTCTTTTTAATATACAGTTTACTTGTGTTCTTATCTTGTTTTGTACTTAGTTTGTGTGAGTTTACAGGTTATAAAGGCAATTCCTTCTTATTTTAGTGAATACACATTTCGGTGCTAGTCGACAGCCTTCTCCTCTGGATGGCGGGCTTGGGGTATTCACGGCATAGTCTTTGGGGGACGGGTTGTGACAAAGTGGTATTAGGTGATTCGGTTATACTGTATAACATTAAACTGTGATCTTTTAAAAGAAATAGTGTATAGTGTTATGAGTGTGGTTATCAGTTTAGGGAAACTAGTGTTTGTGCAGCGGATGACTTATCCATACATCAGGACCATGACTACTAATTTCTGACTCATTGCAAGAAAAAACTGATTGAGTGTGTGGTTTTAAATGTTTTCATTATGATCTATTTCTGTAAGCTCACCAGGTATAATGTATTGACCGTGCAACACCTATTTCTTTTCAGGATGCCTCCACATAGACAACCAGCACACATTTCGGGTATAGCATTTTGTGACAGCCCACCGAGCAATGAGGCCTCAGTGGAGGTCCATTTATTAGTAGAGGCACCAGCGGAGGCTCCAACGGTACCACTACCCGTTGTGCCAACGATTCCACCAGACCTATCAGTGTAGATAGAATGCTGCTTGAGTGCAATTCACGAGTTCTAGAGCCAAAGGAAACCCATGTTCAGGGGTGAGACGGACCCACATGCGGCTGAGGATTTTCTGGAGGCTGTGGTGAGAGTCTTCTAACAGGTAGGGACACCGGCAGATCTAATGGTGATCCTTTCCTCCAGTCTTCTACATGAAGCATCAGGAAAATGGTAGATCATGATGCTCTAGGTTCATGATGAGGTGAAACTTCTCTAAGAATCCTTTGAGAGCCTATTTTGGGAAGAGTTTTTCTTGACGACCCTTCACGTAGTGGACATACAAGAGCTTCTTCATCTACCATTGGGATGCATGACTATGGAACAATACTCAATGAGGTTCACCTACCACTCATGCTTCACTACTAATATGGTGCAGACCCATTCTTCCGGACCTGGACCTTAGATAAGGGACTCGGTTGGGATATCAGGGCTTTGATGATTTCTCTCAGCATCCCGACGCAGGATGGGGTGTCAGAGCGAGTCCTCACAATGTAAAGATAACAAGTTTAGCAGTCACCAGCAGTGAGACTCACCACCGGCCATCACGTAGTGGAGTATTCTGTAGCTGGGAGAAGATAGATGTCAAAGAGGTCCAATAGTACCAGACATATAGGTGGATGACTGCAGGATTAAGGGTTAGTTGTGCATGGCACCTGAGACAGAGCAAGTCATGTGAGGAGATGGCGGTGTTTTTCATGTGGCGTGCATGGTCACATGACATGTGACATCTCGACCCTCCATAAAGACGATCATAAGATTGTCGAAGGTCTGCCCAGGTAGAGAAAAAGGATCGATAGGCGGTGGGAAAAAATTCAAGGTGTTACCGCCACCAACACCAGGGGGTCCACCCCTACCACAGAGAGAAGGTGGAAAGGGGTGAGCTCAACCCCAGACAGATAAGGCCTATGACCATATTGCTCTGGAGATGATACGAGGTAGGATCAGTGCCTACACCACCTTAGTTTCAATTCTTACAGACACATTTGACAGTCATTCTTTTATTTCCAGTACCCTTGTTATTAGCTCAGTGAATCCGATAGAGCCATTGGCTCGATCCTTACGGTTAGTGACTTCTACGGGAGTGGATTCGATGATTACACACTAGTTCTGGTAGTGTGATATTACTCTAGGAGGAGAGCGCTTCAGCTGGGATTTCCTAGTAGAAGTGTCATGGATTTATGATGTCATCTTGGGCATGGAATGGTTATCTATAGTCCATGCGCAGATTGACTGTATTATGGGAAATGTTCGGTGTGTCTGCATGGATGGGACTAGGTTTACCTACCCCGGCGAGAAGAGTGACCTTGCAGCACAAGATAGACTTACCTAGAAGAGAGTTCATGTGATCACTAATCAGTTGGCTGGACTTACCCTCAGAGCAGTTGATGTGGATAGTCTGAGCAATCCTATAGTGGTGGACCAGTACACGGATGCCTTCCCTGATGATGTTTTGGGTTTATCTCCTCACAGAGAGGAAAACTTTTATATTGACTTGTACAATGGGACGACACCGATATCTACTACAGAGTATCAGATAGCATCCGCGGAGCATCGTGAGCTGCAGGTACACTTGGAGGACTTACAGGGTAAGGGGTTCATCCGGCCCTGTGTTTCTCCATGGGTATCCATGATTTTGTTCTCCAAGAAGGAAGATGGGAGATTGAGACTTTTTGATGACTATCGTTTCCCGAACCAGGTGACTGTGAAGAACAGGTACCCACTCCTGATGATTGATGACCCCTTTGATCAGCTGAAGGGAGTATAGTGGTTCTCGAAGATAGACCTCAGATCAAGATATCACCAGCTCAGAGTACAAGACGAGGATGTATAGAAGATGGATTTTAGATGAATGTACGACCATTATGAGTTTTTGGTCATGCCATTCGGCATGACCAAATCAAAAGCATTATTCATGGGACTCATGAACAAGATCTTTCATCCATACCTTAAACTCTTAGCAGTAATCTTCATAGAAGACATTATGATCTACTCGACTACCAAGGAGGAGCATGCCTATCATTTGTAGATAGTTTTGCACAAACTCTTGTAGCACTTGCTTTACGGTAAGCTATCGATGTTCCAGTTCTGGATCCAGAAGGTTCACTTTCTGTGAAATGTCATCTCGGAGGATGGTGTGGCAGTTGATCCAACAACGATTGTGGGGGTACATGATTGGGATCCACCCAGGAGTGTGACGGAGGTACGATGTTTCCTGGATTTGTTCGGATACTTCTCAATATTTTTTCCAGATATCTCCAGAGTTTCAGCAGCCTTATCAGTGTTGACGAAGAAGGGGAAAACCTTCGTGTGGTCGGAGATATTCCAGAAGAGTTTTCAGGAGTTGAGGTAGATAATTATGCTACCCATGACCTTGATTTAGAAATAGTGGTCTTCACATTGAAGATGTGGCGACACTATCTGATGGGCGAGCGTTTTACGGTCTACTATGATCTCCAGATTCTCAGGTATGACTTCTCCCAAAAGGACCTGAACCTAAGACAGAGATGTTGCATTGAGTTCCTCCAAAACTGTGACATTGAGATACTCTATACTCCTGGGAAGGGGAACGTTGTAGTATAAGCACTAAACATGAGATATGGTATACAACTGCTAGGTGAGGCAGCAAAGCAGTTGGCCGCTTCACAGATATCCTTTGTGGACCGAGATGATGAATCTTTTATTCATTCTATTATAGTCACTAACCCACTCCATCAGCATGTCAGGGAGAAGCAACATTGGGATACTGACCATGAGGCCCGACATACTAATATATCCACATGACATGCACCTGATGGATTTTCTGAAGGTGTAGAGAACGTCGTCCATTTTAAAGGATGTACCATGGTACTCGTGTTGCTTCGAGAGGAAGTGTTGAGGGAGTTCCATGTGTCCCCTCTATAGGTACATCTAGTAGTGGCGAAGATGTTCCAGGACCTCCGATATCTTCACTGGTGGTCAGGAATGAAGAATGAATTAGCATAGTTTGACTCTCGTGGCCTCACTTGTCAGCAAGTGAAGGCATAACATCAGGTACCAGCATGCATAGTTCATCCTGTAGAGGTCCAAGAGTGGATGTCGGACATAATATCAATGGACTTCATGACATGACATCCATATTCTTCCAGGGGTCATGATTCTATCTGGGTGATCGTCGACCGATTCACCAAGTCATCCCACTTCCTACCTATCCGAGAGAATGGTTCAGTAGAGAGATTGCGGCTCCTCTATGTGAAAGAGATTGTGTGGATAAATATATTACCATCATTGATTATCTCCAATCATGATTCCTGTTTCACTTCTCAGTTTTGGAAGGGGTTGCAGGATGCTTTTGGGACGCAGCTTCATTTGAGCACCGCCTTCCATCCTCAGAAAGATGGCGAGACAGATAAGATCATTCACACCCTTGAGGACATGTTGTGTGATTGAGTCCTTGAAATCGGTCCCAGATAAGAGGATCACTTGCCCTTGTGAGAGTTTTTATACAACCAAAACTATCACTACACCATTGGGATTCCACCTTTCGAAGCTCTGTACGATCGATCATGCAGAATGCATTTGTTCTCGACTAACCTACAAGAGTCCTCACTCATGGAACCAAAGATGGTATGGACTACCACAGAGAAGGTGAAAACCATCCAGGAGTGGATGAAGACTGCATAGAGTAGGCAATGGTTTTATGCCTATAGAAGACACAGACCTCTGGAGTTCAAGGATGGTGACCACATCTTTCTACATCTCTCACCTCGACGAGGGTGGCAGAGATTTGGTCAGGGCGGAAAGTTATCTATGAGGTTCCTCGGACCATTTCAGGTCCTCAATAGAGTTGGTGAGGTGGATTAACTCTTATCTCTTCCACCTCAGTTGCATCGATTGCATGATGTTTTCCACATATCCTAAATGAGGAGATACATGCACAACCCTTCACACTACATTGACCGGGGCGAGCTGGACATCGACGATGGGCCGATGTTTATAGAGGTTCTAGTGGAGATTGGGGATCGACAGGAGAGATTTTTCCAGGGGTGATCGATACCTTTGGTGTGCATATATTGGCAGCATGGGAACCTCCTGGAGACCACGTGGGAGTGGGATGCTCAAATTCATGCACAGTACACACAGTTTTTTTTCATGTTTTTGTGATGTAGCATTTGAAGACGTAAAGCCCTGAGGATGGGAGAATGTAAAGACCAGGAAATTCAATTTAATTTTTTTTAAATTACATGGAAATATTCATGTATGCATTTTTTTGTTGATTGATTCCAAGGATTGGAGAGCTCGGAATGTTTTTCTGTTTTTTAAGTACTTTCAGTTAGCTTGTGAGCAGGTTTTTTTGTAACATATCAACTGGTGCTTGGAATTGATATCTGAGGACACCGTTGGACTCACAACGCTGATATTCGCTTATCGAGACATTCACCTCGACAACAATAGGTCTAGGGTGAAAGTTACTTGTTGTTATTTTCGTAGGAGAAACTTAAATAAACTATTTTTTTTAATTTAACCCTCCAAATTTTAATTCAATGGGGGGGACCACCCGGCCCTTGAACTCCCCCTTTACTGGGAGGTAACTCTTGGTTTCCCTCACATTGCTATTCCAAATCGATTAATTTAATTAACAAACTTAAACATATTAATTTATTGGCTGCTCACCTCTTGGTTATGGGATCGTTGTCAAAGGGGAGGCTTTGAGAGAGATTTAGGACAGATTTTTCTTAGAGGAAAACTCTTCTCCTCCGATGAAATTTTCTCCAACGAAGAACTCCATCAATGGATCTCCAATGAGAAACATCTTCTATGATAAACATATGAATGATGTATTCTCTATTCAATGTTTGATGTCATAATCAGTGTCTAGTGAGATCATGAAGTCTCATGTAAACATGGATTCTTATTGCATGCTTGTGCACCTCCATGGTATTTTCTAGTATAAAAAGGAAAGAAAATTTTGAGATCTCTAAGGTACTCATTGAAAGTATATTTATAAATGGTTCCCCTGGCAGGATTTATGTAGTTAAGATCATTGGATACATTGAGCTCCTGGTGGTTCTTGGGTTTAAACTCCCCGAAGAACAGGGCACCAATCTAATTCTCACATCACTCACTTAGAGCTCCTCTAACATTGTTGTCAATTTCAATATGAACATCATTGATAAGGCTCTGTCTGAACTTCATATCTTCATTATCTGAATGGAAAATGATATAACGCAAAAAATCCTTATGTCCTTATGATGAGTAAGAGGAAATAGAAGGCGATGTGATTTATTCCTATATCTTCTTCACAGCTTTCCAAGAAAAGGAATATCAAAGGGGAGGCAATGAAACTTGAGGCTACTTGTTTCTCACGTGGAATGAAGGGCCACTAGAAGAAGAACAAAACCCCACCTAATAAGAAAAGGGAATCTTTAGGCGTGTTTGTTATCAAATACAGTCTATCTGTTTCTACAAATTGGGTATTCAATACAGCTTTTGGTGCCCACATATGTATCCAAATATATGAACCATGTAGATTCAGAGAGATTGATCGACTGGAGGTAGATCAACCAGTAGCCAACATAGCAAGACTTTTGGTTGTAGCTATTGGGGACTACCACCACACATTTCCATGTAGGATGATATTGATGTTAAAGGGTTTTTATGTGACTTATATAGAAAATATCATAATTTCTGTATCCATACTAGATATAGATGGATTTTTTTCATGTTTGGAAAAAAATGTTACTTCTTTAATAAAGATAGAATTTATTTAGGTAGGGCATAATTATACAATGATCTTTATGTGTTGGATTACAAAAACCATGTAATGGCAATCAATGACAATGATACTTCACATGACTCATAACACACACTAGTTTGGCCTCATTGGCCATGTCATGTAAAAAAGAAATGCTTGAAAAAGTTACATCAAGAAGGATATTTATATTCTTTTAAACTAATACAGCATTATGTATGTAATGAATGTTTTCAAGGCAAATTTACCAAAGCCCCATTTGGTGGGAATGGTGAAAGGGCTAAAGAAATTCTTGAATTGGTTCATACTGATGTGTGTAGACTATTTCTAGTTGAATAAAGGGGTGTGTACTCTTACTTCATAACTTTTACTGATGATTTTAGTAGATATAGATATATCTACATAATGAGGTATAAGTGGGATTCTGTTGATAAGTTCATGAATATAAGAATGATGTTAAGAAGCAACTTTGTAAGAAGATTAAGGAACTCTGATCAGACTGAGGTAGGGAATAACATAATCAGGACTTCATAGATTACTTAGGAGAGTTTGGGATCATATCCAAACTCACACCTCCATACAAACCTTAATGAAATGGTGTATGTTATATGAGGAACCACACCATGTTAGACATGGTGTGATCAATGATGAGTCATAAAGTCATCCATTAACTTTTTGGGGGTATGCGTTACAAACAGCATCACGCATACTAAAAAATGTACCAACTAAATCGATAAATGGTATTCCATACAAGTTATGTAGTGCATTAAAATCCATGTTATCAAATTTAAATTTTTGGGGTAGAGAATTGATTGTTAAGGCCTCTTCAAGTAAGAAACTCACACCCTGATTCCCAAAGTGTACCTTTATAGGATACGTCAAGGAAACACAGAGTTGTTACCTTTACAATCCCTGAGAAAATAATTTATAGTGGAATGATATTCCATATTACGTGAGAGGGATTTCATCTCCAAAAGTGATAATGGGAACAACATAGACATTGATGTAGTTGAGGCTCAAGGTACACAAGATTTGGTACAGGAACAGATTCCACAAAGCCCCATGTAATAAAAATATGTTCCAAAGACACAAGTACTGTATATGAGAACAAAAGGGGTTAGAGAACTAGAACAGTACTACTTTTTAGTTACTGAGATTTTAACTTATTATAATTTGATAATAATGATCCTCTAACCTACAATGAGGTAGTAAGTGCCCCAAACATTTCTAAGAGGCAAGAATCCATGAATTCGGAAATGTATTCAATGTAGTAAAACCATGTTTGGATTTTTGGTAGATCCTCTAGTTGATGTAAAGACTATTGGTTGAAAATATCTATTCCAGATGAAACTAGACATAAAAGGACATTCCAGTACCTATATGGAATGACCGGTTTCAAAAGGGTTTAAACAACATCAAGGAATTGACTACGAGGAAGCCATATCACCAATTGAAATACTGAAATCCATCAGAATTATACTTTCCATTACTTCTTACCATGACTATGAGACTTGGTAAATGGATTTCAAAACAGACATCCTTAATGGGATCCTACATGAAATGTCTACAAAACACAACCTGACGTGTTTGTGACTCCAGAGGGTGTCAATAAGGTATGCAAGTTGCAAAAATCCATTTATGGATAAAATCAAGCATCTCGGGAATATAACATCCAATTTGACGAATCCATATAAGAATTTGGTTTCACAATGAATGATTTTGAGACTTTTGTCTACAAATTCTTTAGTGGGTGTGCAGTCGTTTTCCCAATAGTATATGTTGATGACATATTACTTATTGGAAATGAGATTCAAGTCTTAGAGTATATTAAAGAATGGATGAATCAATGCTAATACATGAAAGACTTGGGCCATGTAGCATATATTCATAGGATCAATATACATCGTCATAGATCTAATATATAGCTAGGCTTAAGTCAAAGTACATACATTGATAAGATATTAAAGAGATTCAGTATGGAACAATCCAGGAGGGGATTGTTGCAAGAGTCACATGGATGTCATATTTCCATGAAAATGTGTCCTCAGACACAGGATGCAAGAAATATAATGGAAATGTCTACATACACATCATCGATTGGATCTGTCATGTATGACATTCTGTGTAATTGGCTGGATGTCACCTACGCATTGAGTGCAGTAAGAAGATATCAAGATGACCCATGTGACAACCATTGGATGGAAATCAAGTTATTAAAAAAGTATCTAAGGTATACTAAAGATATATTTCTGGTTTGTAGAGGAAATGAGGAACTAGTCATCCTAGGATATGCAGGTGCTAGTTTCCATACTGATCAAGATGACATAAAGTCACAAAGTAAATACAAATCCACTTTGAATGGAGGTGCAGTGATCTAGAAGTGTTCAATGAATATTGTGGTAGTAGATTCTAAAGTAGAGTCCGAGTATAATGCAGCTTTTGAGGCGGCTAAAGAAACAGTCTGGAAGTGATACTTCATCTATGATCTAGATGTGATAACTATTAGTAACGATCCCATAAAACTGTAATATGATAATACTGCAGTGGAAGATCTCTTAAAATATCCGTGGATCCATCAGTGGATGAAGTAAAAACTTCGGATGTATCATATCTTACGGGATTTTTCCCATAGAGGTGATGTTGCAGTTAGAATTACTTCAATAGAAGACAACGTGGAAGACCCCTTGACTAAATCCTTAACACATCGAAAACATGATCATTGTGTGAGGTTTATTGGGCAGAATGTCACGGATAGTTGGCTCTAGTCAAAGTAGGATTTTGTAATAGTTGGTGTCCTAGAACAAACTAGTTTTACATTGATTACATGGATATTTAATGTATTATTACATATTTTTCATTTTTCTTCACGAAAATGATGTAATAAAGTTCTAGAGTATTTTTTACATTGATAAGGCAATGGAAGTTCCCAACTATGATGAGAACCATGAAATGCTATAAAAACATTCATAAATATTTTTTTTCTATTGGATGACATAATATGATGGGACACATAGCATGAAGACCATCAGGTGTGAGTACTCATAAGCAGATGAGACATCATCTCATGATGTTTTCACATGGTAATATTCAAGATATGAGATTATTAGAACATACCCGCTTGTAAGAATTCCAAATGATTTGATGTCATCAGATATTTATATATGTGAGCATTTGTAATGATCCTTAGCCATTAATATTATCATTACTACGTGTCATGAATTACACCCATTGATTTACTAAATAAAACTGTCACGCAGACAGTTGGTGAGTAGTAGGGTATATTGTGTGCATCATGAGTGGCATGTTATTAATGGATAAGTTGAGGATATATTTTTCCCTTACATTTATGGAAGTTGATATCTCAGCCCATTGATTGAAACAGAACCATCGCATGAAATTTCATGCCCATAGTGTAACGACGAGTTTATTTCAGGTAGTAAAAGATCGATGTATCAAGTATAGAAGTTGATGAAACAATCATGAAGTATTCTTGACGAGATATTGTGACAAAGTGATTTTATTAAACATTGAGTGTTCGTATGTGGATGTCATTGTTGAGACATTACATTCTTTCTCTTGGGTTCTATGAAACATTTCGGGATAGTACACTAGGAATTTAGGTATGCCCAACTAATTCCAACCTTAATTAATCCTATAGGATCCCACACTATATGATATTTGTGGTCTCGGTTGAATTCTATTTTAATTTAATTAACGAAATAAATATTATTCTGAAGACCGTGGAATAATTTTATTCAAGTAAAAGTGATCTCATAAATTTAATAAAATATGTTTATTTATTTTATTGAATATTTATTACATATATATTACAAGTTTTTAAATAAAATTTTATTTAATATAATAATTTATTTATTTATTTATTTGGGTGTTCAGTAATTGGATGTGGAGTTCCAGCGGACCAAATTTTGTCTGGTCGTAATATAATTAGTTTCAAAAATTTAAATAATTATTTAACTATTTGGCACAAATTAAAAAAATGCGGCTATGATTTTGTGATGTGAAATTATATTTATAATTTTGTTTTACACAAGTTGGTGCACCATAAATAATAATGTGGTATTATTATTAAATGCATGGGTTTTCTCAAAAGCTCTTGAATGTATTTAATTGTTTTTATACAATTAAATATTTTCAATGATATTCCATGTATATAAATAGAAAACTATGGATATTGTGCTATACACCACAACACACACATAATTAATTTGGAATTGTTGAGCCAAATAATTTATATCTTGAATCATCTTCTATCCCCTCTCAAGAATTACCAACAATCTTACTAACCAAAGAACAAGAAATCATGAACGACTAGAACAATACACTCTCTTCACCATGCTAGCACCTAGAGAACAAGTGATGTCAATCAGAGGCCATCAGAGCATTTGTGGATCACCGATAGAGGGATTTTATTTTGGATCCTTTCTAGAAAAATGCGATAATTCCGAAAGGTCATTCCAGATGAACTACATCATCAATGAAGAAAATAACAAAGATCCATGTATTATTTTCATTAATAAACTCAATAAATTAATTATAAACACGATGTGAACGATCCTCTCTAATGCTTTAGGGCCTCTTTTATCTTTATCTAATATCCTTAATTATATTCTGTGGAGACTAGAATTAATCATCTTATTGATCCTGAAATAATCATTGATCGTGCTAAAAATCAATGTAGTGTGCCTTCCCAAACACGGTTCTGTTGTGCCCAGAACCTACAGCCCGTAGAGGGATCCTCCGTAGTCCTACTAAGGAATTCATATAACCTAGACTTGATCAATTTTCGATGTAGATGACTTTCCCAAATACAAATGGGCATGCTAATAACCCCACTAAGGAGGCTAGATATATGGAAGACTAACACCCAACACTTGGAGGTTACGTTGATTTAATAAAACTCTATTAGGGATGATAAAGGATCCATTCCAGACTCATATAGGAATACCATAACTCAATATAGTTCTTGGCCTCTAGGGGTACTAAAATCGAGTAATATGGATGTAATGTCATTGTAAACCCTCAAGGAAAGGAAAAAGGGAAAGCTCTCATCCTATACTGGTCTAATCTGAAAACTCATCGCAATATCTTAAAAGGAAAATCTCAACATCATGGTAATATTGAAATAGATAGCACATCAAATGGGCATACCATTTGAAAATAATTGTAGTTATTGGTCTCAAAAGAAAGGGGGTCCTGGGACTTGTGGACCGACCACATGGTCAGTCGACCACATGGATGAGACCAATTAATAATAACTACTTTTAAAATTAAAATATATCCAAAATTATTTATTTATAATTTCTGATGATTATATACCAAAATATTTTTATAAAATTTGTATTATTATTTTTTTACTATATTTATGCACTTATAATTTTGTTTCTAAAACCTATTAAAATCCTCTAACTCTTTACTTGAAATAGTTGTTAATATTTGAGGGTTAATATAGTAAAAATAATATGATGAACAACCTATAAATGGACCATGGGTGATGTTCTAAACATTATACTAATCACATTGACGAATTTTAAAAAATTATGAATTTAATATTATTTATGAAAATATTAGTTAATACATATTATATAGAATGTAAATTTTATAAATTTTAATTACATTGAATTTTTTTTATCAAAAGCACATAAAAAAATTAAAAAAATAATTATATCCCAACTATATCATGCTATACAATAATTTTTTTTGATCTCATCATGTATTTCAAGTTATATATATTTTAATATTTTAGATAAATTTTATTGGATTTTAAATTAATTGATTAATTAAAAAATCACTGTAGTTATATAATTAAAGGTAATCAATTTATCACTAAAAAATACAAATAAAATTATAACAAATGATTATGATAGAGATTTAACATCTCAAAAAATTTATTATAGTCAAACATAACATCAAAATATCACACTATCTAAATTATTACACTTATTTAAAAAAAGACTGACATATTTGACATTTACCTAAATAAAATACTATAAAGGTCGTAATATCAACCAAGTGGCTCCAAAAGATTATAAATTTGAAACGTGAATAATTATTGTCAATATTTATCTATGAAATATGATCAGTTATGTATTCTGGTCATTTTATAGTTCTTTTCATTTATTTTTTAATTTAAAATACATAATTCATGCATTACTCTGTTAATAAAAATTATTAGGTTTACTATTCATGTTGTCCAAAAATAATAATAAAATCATTAATAAATTTAGACCCACTTATTAAAAAATGTAATGAATTTTAAAATTTCAAAAAATAGATGTTTCATAATTTAATTCTAAATTATTATGAAAAATGGTTATAAAAATGATTTCCTGATAAATGCCCACAACAGAATAAGTTTTTTTTACAATAATTGGAAGTATAAAATACATTTTAAAAACCATTATTTGATAATTTAATATTAAAATAACTAGTAAAATTTTAAAACTAAAATAGAACATAATTTTACAATTAAAATACATTGAAAGGAAAAAAAATTTCAATTAAAATTAGTATTTATCACTATTCTTTAAAAATTATTTACTTATAGAAAATTATCATAAATTAATCCTAAAATAATAATTATATGAATAGTTTGAAAATAATATTTATTTTTAAAAATAAAAGGTCTATAGTTTAAATTATTATTATAAGCAGTGATTTTAATAAAACATTTTCTATTATTCTTTTAAGAATAACTTAATATATTAATAATAGAGATAAATATTGACTCCAAAAATAAAAATAAAAATAAAAATAAATTATTATATTATTTACATATTTGTTACATCCTCCCCCATTTTCATATTTCCATCATCAAAATTGTGAATAGGATCTAGTTAACTAGTGTTTGACATTTTAAAATAAATATGATTAATATCCATATCATAAAAAAGAGAAATTAAACATCTACATGATATGAAATAAAAAAGGATTCATGATTGTTATACAGAGTTACAAAAAAGTTTTTTTCATGTTGGATAACATATTTATAATTTACTGACATGGATATATAAGTGAAAACTAACTCCAAAGTGTAAATAGATAGTGATATAGAATATTTAAATGGAAATGTTAACCAAAAAAACATCATATAACCTTGATAGGTTAAAAGAATAATGATTTCTTGGTAAAAAAGTAAATGGATAATTTTTATCCTAATTACATTTCTTAAATTTTATTTGTAATTTTACTACCTAGACTAATAACATAAAGAAATAAACATACATGAAAATTATAATATATTCATTTATTCAATTTACACAATAATAAAATATTTTTCTCCATACGATTAGTATTCATGATGAATTTGTTTTGTGGATACTATAGAATCAACATATATGGATCATAAAATCCAATAACAAAATTATCTATTCCTCATGTATTTAAATATTAAAAAAACCAAATTGGGTAGTATTATATAAGATAATTCTGAGTACATGGATAAACCATTAAATAATGAAAAATAACCTTACTCTCTGATATTATACATTAATATGAAAAATTTTCCTCAAATAATTAAATAAAAACCATCCTTAAAATTACTCAATTTATTATAGAGTAATATTGAATCCCAAAAATGTAATAAAAGTATTTTATCTCACACGATTCCAATATTAATTTCTTAATTTATATATAAGATAACATCAGTAACTCTTAAAATTTTAAACCAAAAATATAATTACCCAAATCAAATTATCCCCAATATATTATTGTAATTTATATAAATAACATAAGTCATCATAAGTCACAAAAAATTTCACAGTCATCCAAATGAAAACTCATAATTTATTTCTCAAATAAAATAAAATCGCATCATATAAGGTTCCCAAAAATAGTGTACTTGTTAAAATAGAACCCATATTAGATAATAAATTTCTAATAAAACATATGTTCCCAAATGGTAACAACCAAAAATTACCTCAAAATTTGAGATCATAGAAATCATAAAGACTATTAATACCTTTAAACATATATCATAAAAAATTATATATATCATTCCTTAAATTACATTATTCATATAATAAACATAAGGGTTACATGTACCTCAAGCATTTACCAATAATCGATAAAGGTCTCCATGAGTATATAAATTACATATAACATATTAATAGGGGTACAAAGAATATTGATTGTATAATAATCCTTCAAAAAAATGGTGATTCTTAGAGCTTTTACCACATCATTAGATCATTCATCATCAATGGTAGTATTATAAAATGATTTTCCACCAATTTTTTTATTGGATCATGATGACTTGCACACTGAGTAAGATGCTTTATTCACATGTTAGAATAATATCACACCCATTACTATTTAAATATATCACCATTGATTATAAAAATAACGTACATAATATCCCAACCAAGTAAAATTTTCATCAAATGTGGCCACATGATCTTCAAAAAGTTAAATTAGTTCTAATATTTTCCATTCTATAATATTTTATAAAAACTACAAAAAATCCATCTCAAGGATAATATTCTTTAATGAGTTCTATTATATCGCATCGAGGTCATATTTTTCTCTGATATTCTTAACCTAATACAATCATTGATCAACATATCCATCAAAATGATAATCAGAATAAAATTCCTTTTGATTTTATGAACATTCCATGACATCAAGTTTGTTTTCCCAAGAACTCATCCAAAAATTATCTACCTCATGGTTAGATGACCCCAAAACAATTTGGGGTGTTCTCTCCTAAAATGATCCCCTAATGACATGTTTCATTGTGGTATGACCTAATACACCATAGAATGGATTCCATAATCAAGTATATCATGTTCCAACAGATGTTTTACTATAAAAAACTACTTACTTCTAATTACTTACATTCTAGGTTACTGATATTGGAAGGATATTTTTCTCTGGGTGACTTTTTGATACAACATTCCTATTTTCTCTGTTCAAAACCTTTCTAAGGAGACATTTTTAGGTTATATAAATGTGGTAATATTCAAATTAAATATTTTTTCAACTTAAAATCAATGATTAATATTTTAAGGTTATGATATTGACCATATATTAACCTATATAGTTTTCTAAATCACCCTATGATACTATTATAATTACCCAGTCATTAAATATACAAATTCTAGTGTATTAAGGATTGAATTCACATTATAACATTCCTAATAATCATTTTGGTATTGTTTTTTTAGAATATTTTCATATCCCACATATATAATATTATATATTAAAAAGTAGTCACATAAAATCATTATACACTTTCTCATAATATAAAATATTTAATGATTTTTTATGATAAATCTTCATGACATTCATCATGAATTTTTACATTATATTAACCACACTTATCCTATATGAAAAGTATTTTAGAAATATTGGATGAGGTCAATAATATTGCTAATGGTCATATGGCAATGGAAAAAAAATTATTCTTGTTAAAAATTGGAAATCCAATGTGAATATGAAATTTATTATCATAATTCTTTGTACATAAGAAATAAAAAACTTCCATATGAAAATCTCACACAATGTTTACACCAACTATACCCGATAACATTTATTAAAAACCCATTTTTTACCATAGAACATCATATGAATAAGTCCCATTCAAAATCCTTGTTATTGGAATATATATATATATAAATTACAATGTAATTTTCTAAATAAAACAGTCTTTTCCAAATGCATTGGATATCTATAATGGGGAACACCCTTCTTATAATTTATATCTAGCTAACATATTGTTCATTAGCTATTATAGGGAACAACCCGTTATAAATGTCATATCGAGCACACTTATATTTTAATAGTTATAAAGTAAAAAATATTGGAAGAAAACATTTTAATATTATATATTTTCAATTTAATACACTTTTTAAAACTCATTTATATAAATGACATTGGATATCAAAATACAATTTTCTTATAAAAATGAATTTTTAAAATAAAAATACATTATACATCATAAAGTTACTATATTATTGAATAAAACCCATGGATAAATATAATGGATAATTAATATAATTAAAATACCTTTATAATTTTAATATATTATCATGTTGTAGGAGTAAAAAAATCATTCCATATTTTGGATGGAAAATTCACAATGTACTTCATTTGGAAAATGAAAAAATGATTTCTTGTAAAATGATTTCAAAAAATTTAAACATATTAAAAATTAAATTAATGAATAAATTGATATTATTTAATAATAATTATAACTCCCCAACCCTTGTTACCAAAATTTGGTGCATTATTAAATAACATTGTCATGATCAAAAGGGATCAAATCCTGAAAGAACGTTTAGTTTAGTCGCTTTGGAAGTGATAGATACATACCTATGTTTTACATTATATTATTAAATGAAATACAACAACAACATTGTATTCATTGAACACATTCATATTCCTTAGAATATCTCTATAGGTTAGTCATAGTATACTTCTTTACATCCTAGAAAAAATTAAAAATAAAAAGGGGTGACCACAAATGATTAGTAAGGATCACAATTTTGTGGAAACATTCATAAATAAAAATAAACATTTAATTCAATTTATAAGAAAAATAGAAAAGCCTTTTTAACTTATACTTTTTCATAATATGTAAATGACAAGTCAAATAATTCCATTTACTTATTCGCATGGATATTCTACTAGTCGAATATTAAAATGTAATATCAATATCCAATTTCTTAACGATGGAATTCATAATTGTGGACATCATAACCACATAATCAAGGGATCATTCCAAGACTACAAATAAGATTTTTTGTTCAATACCTTGATCCAAGACACTAGTTTGTCTCATGAGACCGACCAATGCATCAAGGAGCTATAGCGGGCTCCACCCGTCACATACTAAGTCCAATGCATTCCACATATGAAAATATTGAAACATTACATAAGAATTGATATTAAAACTATCATATGAAATGTTAATACTTTAATCATAAAACATAAATGGTATAAAAATACCACATTTATATTAAAACATATCACGAAACATTTAATAAAATATGGAGGATTTTATCAAAATAAATCAACTTCAAACAAGTGTAAAATCTATCAAAGGATGTTGAAATAGATGAAATATAAATATTTAAGTAAAATATATATTTCTATATTGAAATCATTTAAAATTCACATTATTATAAATGAAAACCTTTATTCTCAATGTATTCTTATAATATTTTAAGGGATGCTTTGAAGGTGTTATATTGGGGGAAAATAGTTTCACCCACCGTATAAGTTAAAAAAATATTATTTTCTTAATTTTGTCGATATGGTCATAAAGTACATTGTTTGGAAAATGATAGAAGGATAACTTTTAAAAAAATTTATAAAAAGTTAAAAAAAATGGTATAAATGACATTAACCCATAGTCTTGTAATTAGTATTAATGTTTTGAAATATATTTTTGAGAAAAAATAATGTGGATGATAAAGAGGTCATAGTAGATAGTCACATATAACAAACCTCGTATAATGAAAAGATTGTATAATTAACCAGTAACTTGTACTTTTCCTTGGTTGAGGCTACATTTACCTCATTTATAATAGTTAAATAATCTTTATTAAATTATATATGAACCACGTACATAAATATGATCTTATATATGATCTTATAATATTTCATTGTAAATAATATTTCAGTAGTATCATAGGTTTGGGGGTTAACAGATTAGTTTTCCTTTATATATTTTTGTTACGGAAGTCATTTTTGTTATGGATAGGATGTATTTCATTCATATCCTGAATTATATAATGTTCTTAAACATTATTTGTAACCATAAAATGAAAATTATTCTTTAATGGTTATGATGGAAAATGAATTTCATCGTGTTCGTGGAGACTGTAATCCGCATGTACAAACGAGCGACAATATCATTCTATTTATGGTAAAATTGTATATAATTGTGTTGTATATAATATATTCATAATCCTTAATATGTTATATTTATTATTTACATCAGTTATACTCATTATAATAGCAATCCAAATAATGAAGTGTTTGAATAACAATCTACACCATGACGTTGAGACGGTAAGTCGTACGTACGCACGTATGGTGACATGTCATTCCTAGGATATATAGAATAATAAATATGTTTGAATAAATTATTTATAAGATATTGTAGTTATTCATTTGTTATGGAAACAACAAATAAGGAGGAATTGGAAAAAGAAAAGAACATTGAAAGCGGTGGTGAGATTATTACCTCTACTTTGGGTGCTTCCTTTTTGAGTTGATGAAAAGGGCTCCTTGGGATGGCTTTCTGATCCAAGAAAGGCCTCTAGTTTGAATTGAGGGTAGTTCCTAGGATAATTGAGTAGCGGTTGGCCGAGAAAAATGGATTTGGAGGGGTGAATTTTAGAAGAGGGTAAGTACCCTTTTATAAGAGATGTGACGATAACTTTAGGAAAAGCTTGAAATTTTATTTTATTATACAATCATATTCATATTATAATGGATAAAAAATGATTTATTTCGAGGATAAGGTAGGGAGGGGTCGAAAAAATCTAAACCAATAGGTTTTAGATAGGTTTATGTAACCATAATAAACATATCATTTAGATTTAACTCTTAGTTAAATAGTTTAACTTATACCATTTATTTTAGTATTACTAAAATAAATGGTTAATTAACATACTCTAAAAATCCATGAGAACAATAAGTGGGTAATTATTGAAATATATAACCTTAAAATTGTCCTTTTGTAGAATTTTAGATTTTTAGGAAAATGATATCAATTAATAATGTATTATTTGTTTCAAATACTCATTTATGTCAAGTTTTATAGTATTTCGTATTTTTTTTTTGTTAAAGTTTTAAAAACGTTATCACTTTGAAAAAAAATTATTTAATAAACCCTAACATATCATATTAACCAATAAAATTAGTTGAATTCATCATAGTTCTCATTTTTCAATAATATTAATATTTATAATATCAAATTTATAATCGTACAATAATAAAGTAATTACTCTATCATCATTGTGTTATAAAGACATTTAATTATTTAATATTTAAAAATTATAAATAAAATACAATTGTGTAGGAAATGAATTTATATTTCTAATTAATATTTATAGATGAATTTACATTATGTATAACACTTTACTAAAAACGGGATAGTTACTAAACACTGAAATAAACAATTTTAACTCTTCTTTAAATAAAATAATAATAATTGTCATAATCTAATCCAAGTGTAACCAAATGATCATATTTTATTTTTATTATTGATTTTGGTCGAAATATACTTATCCAATAGAATTAGGACATGTGTTAGAGTAATTATAATATAATCATTTACCTTTATTTACCCTATTTACATTTAATTGTGGTAAAAAAAAGTCAAAAGTGACTATTCAACAAAAATTATTTTCTTCTTATTGAACCACAATTTACATACTAATGACAACCATGTCTCTTAGAATTTTGAAATTCAATTCAAAAAATCCGTAATATTATGTATTATTCAAATTTTCAAATGCTAAAAAGAGGTTGGTAAAAGACGGTAAAAATTTCAATTACAATTTATATATCTAATATTATTATAAAATGACTCAAATTAATTAAATTGAACATATATAGGTATTATGCATATTTTTTTTTACCAAAAATAAATTTAAATAACATAACTAATTATTTAAATAAAAATCAGTTTTAAATAATAACGGAATGTTTTTCTCTATTCATCAAAAATTTAATGTTTTGAGAAAAATACCTAAGCTAATTTTGATATTCCGAACCCAAAAATAAATTCCATTAGGAAAAATAAAATTTATAAAATTTCAAAAAGTTGGTATTACTATTCATAGTGGCTAGTTTGATTTGTCATAGTGTGATAAATCTCAAAGTTACATATATCTCAAGCTATTTCATTATTCAAAGGGAAACATACTGTGGATACATGTGGTGTCACATTCTCCCCTCCATAAAATAACATATTCCTCTAAATTTATAGAATACTACTGCATAAAAATACTCAAGTGTCTCTTCATCACATGTTCCTCGGGTTCCCGTGTCACCTCTTCCAACTTATGATTTCTCTATAGAGATTTTACTAGAAGAGTTGTCCAGTTTCACAACACTTGTTCTCTGGTATCAAGAATCTTTACAGGATCTTTACAATAAGACAGATTAAGTTCCAGTTCAATTTCCTCATTGGTGAGTACATGTGTTGGGTCTGCCATGTATTTTTATCAACATTGATATGTGGAACACGTCATGAACATTGAAGAGACATGGTGGCATTTTCAAACGATACGCTACAAATCCAATTCATTCTATAATTTCAAAAGGTCTAATGTACATGGGACTTAATTTTCCCTTCAGACCGAAACATAGAACACCTTTCCCTAGAGATACGATTTAGTAAACACGATATCCTACTTAATATTCCAAAATCATTTATTCGGTTATCTGTATAGATCTTTTTCCTACTTTGAGCTTCTTTGATGTGGGTTTGGATAACCTTAACCTTTTTCATGCTTTCCACAACATGTTCTGGGCTTACAAGTTGTTTTCAACAACACCATCCTAACAATTTGGTGTGTAAAATCTCTTCCCATATAATGCTTCATATGGTACCATATGAATCCTTGAATGGAATCTATTGTTACAAGAAAATTTCTACCCGAGGTAAATATTGACCCCACATACCTTGAAAGTCTTGCGAGAAAGATCTCAACATGTCTTCTAAGGTTTGAATAGTCAGTTCTGATTGTCCATCTATTTGAGGGTGGTAGGCAATGCTCAAACAAAGTTCAGTATATATGGCCTTCTGAAGACTTTCTATAATTATGATGTAAAATGGGGATCACGATCAGACACAATTTATATGGGTACCTCAATAAGTCTTACAACATCATTAATATATAGTCTTGATAAACGTTCAAGTGATATGTCTTCTCTTATATCAAGAAAATGTGTTGATATGGTAAGACGGTCAACAATGACCCATATTGCATCATTACTTATAGGATTATTTGGTATCGCCATGACAAATTCCAATATAATATCATCCCATTTCTACTCAGGTATGGGAAGAGGTTGCATGACTCCTCAGCTATGTTGTCTTCCATCCATCACATGTTGAAAAACCATACATCTTGACACATAATCAGAATTATCCCTCTTCACATTGTCTCACCAATGATGTTCCTTCAAATATGTATACGTATTATTTCTACTAGGGTGTATATAGATATTGGTGCTATGAACATCATATAACTATTCAGTTTTTAGATCAGGTATGGCTGGAACCCAAAGTCTCTTCCAAGATTTCAAAATCCCATCTTCAAATACGATGTTGATCAATATCCCATGATTCACATCATTAATTTTCTTTATAAACTCCTCATCATTAGTCCAAGAATTTTTTTCCATTCAAGAAAAGATGTTTTGAAAACCATTGGAAAAATTATTGACGTTTCACCTACCATGATTATTCCCATATCCATTTTTACTTGACCCATGAACATAGGATCCCTTTCAAATGTCATCTAGTTAAAAAATCCATGATCCTCTCTGCATGAAGCTTCATCCACCTTATTTTCCTTCCACGGGTGGTTGTGTATAGTGAAATCATAATCCATGATTAGTTTATGGAATCATCATTTCTTCATGTTGAGTTCTTTATATGAGAAAATATACATAAAACTATTGTGATGAGTATATATCGAAAATTTTTCACCCTTGAGATAGTGTTTCCATATCTTCAAAGAAAAGATTATAGTTGCTAACTCTTGATAATGAGTGGGGTGGTTTTGTTCATGAATTTTATAGATGTCGTGATGAATAAGAAATAACTATATCATTCTGCATAAGGACACAACCATGTAATTTCATTGATACATCCCTATATATAACAAACCCACCATTACCCAATGGTAGAGTACAGATAGAAGCATTGATTAATCTTCTATTTAGTTTTTACAAAAATTCTTCACAATCTTTTTTCCCAATAAATTTAACCCCTTTACGTGTGATCTTTGTTAATGGGTTTTCTAATCGGGCAAAATTATTTATGAAATCCCAATGATTACTTACAAAACCAATAAAACTACATACCTCAATTATTCCCATCATTTCTGGACATTATTATGTTTCTCTTGTTTTATAAGAATCAAAAGATATTCCATCCATAGTGTCAACATGGACATGAAAAAAAAATTCATGAAGCCAGAATTCACAGATGGTAAACTTCCCATAAAATTAATTTCTTATAAGGGGTTTAAGAATAGTGTGCATGTGATTTTCATGATCATCATAGCTTTTTGAGTATATAAAGATATCATCATTAAATAATACTATAAATCCATCAAGATATTCCTTGAAAACTGTATTCATTATATTAATGAAAATAGAGGGTGCATTAGTAAGTTTAAAAGGAAATACTGTAAACTCGAAATGCCCATACATGGTATGAAATGTTGTCTTCGGAATGTCTTCCATCATCACATATAACTGATGATATTCAGATTGAATTTCAATCATTTAAAACACTGAACCTTATTAAATTTATTGAATAGATCATCAATGCGAGGTAGGGGATTCCAGTTCATTATTGATATAGCATTGATCTCTCTATAGTCAATGGAAAACTGCATAGATCCATATTTCTTTTTAACAAATAGATCATGGGATCCCCATGGAGAAACACTAGGGGGATTAAATCCTTTATTACTCAATTCCACTAGTTGTTTCTTTGGTTACAAAAATCTAATAGTGGCCATTATATAAGTGGTCATCGATATGGGTGTTGAACTAGGAATTAAATCAATAGAAAACACAATCTCTCATTTGGGATGATGTCCAGTTAAATCCTCTGGAAACACATCAAAAAATTCTTGTACAATTGGTACATCATATATACAAACATTATTTGACACACCCATAGTAATTTCATTCTATTTCTCCCAAATAAAAGAATTCAGTAGAGATACTGGGGGTAGATCTATATTAGAATGAGGTGGTGACGTTTCTACTCTAAAGATAAGGTACTCTATATCAATATTAGAAATTTTCCACATCATTCTTATTACAATAAATTTGTTCATCATGGTCTGAAAGCCAATCCTTACTGAGGATTATATAAAATTTCAATCATGGGTATGGCAATGAGATCTACAGATAAAGAACGTTTTTATGCCCTAATGGTGACTGATTCACAGAATATTGTTTGCAATGATACTTCCCTTAAGAGTTATAACTAAAAACATCATTGTTAATTCAAATTGGAAATGTTTATTTTTTTTAGTAAACTGGGATGATATTAAACAATGTGATGATACAGAATCCAATAAATCATAGGCTAAATATGAGGAAACCATTAAATTACCTTCTAGAACGTCTTTGGAGCATCAACCACATCTGTAGTGATCACATAATTTTGATATTTATATCGTCGACTTTTCTGATGTATGTTTCCTTGGAACATAGGATATTCATTTTCAAAATTCCCAATTTCTCTATAATTGTATCTTTTAAAAAAAAATTCATATTTTCTTCCCTTACAATCACGAGCATGGTGGAATTTTCCACCATAATTGTAACAGACTGTCATTCCCTTCAGGAAAGTACAAGGGTATTTCTTCCCCATTTACCATAGGATGAAAATTCAACTTTTCCATTCTCCCCATTACATCCATTTCTGTAGTGTTTAGTATATCTCTTTTCACTTTCTTTTCATTAAATTTGTAAGACTTTGAGAATTACTTTTTTGTGTTATTAACACATGAGACAGTATCTTCATACATTGAGATGGATTGTGACACTAATTCTCGACAGAGAAATTGTATTAACCCATCAAAGAATCTATCAATCTTACTCATAGGTTACATATATAATATTTTTCATGACTTTATATCCTTGTAATTTTATCCTGAAGCTTTGGGAAATTCTCGTCCTCCTTTTTCCTCCTAATTAGAAATTAGCATTCCATATCTACTCGACTGTCATGTAAAAAGTAGTTTTCTATGAAAATCCCTTTCAACTACCTACATTAAATATTTCATACTTCATCGTATTCCATTGTTCTTTGAATAAATGAGAACCATTGTTCTCAATCGTGTAACACCCCGAGCTTCCATGATACACTTCTCATTCAATAATGCAATAGCTTGCATTGTACGCAACTTCGAGTTCTAAAACACCGCGACTAATCAAAGTAGCCGTTATAAATAGTAACAACCACTTTTTAAAATTATAGAAATTTTATATTTCAAAATGGACTTCATTTTTGAATTCGGAATATCGAAATTAGCCTATGTTGAATTTTTAGTATTTTTCTGAGAACTTCTAATTTTTTATGAATAGTGAAAAATACTTAAAAACAACTTTTTTAATAAAAATAATTTATAGTGATAAATTATACTATTTAGTGGTTTTAAAGTATAATTAAAATATATTTTACAATTTTATCCAATGGTGGTCATTAGAATTAATTTAACATTGAAATTGGACATAAACAATTGCCAATCTTTTGATATAAATTGTTTCTTAAAAACACGCTATTTGTTGTGACAGCGAGAATTAATTATAAAATTAATTAATGCAACTTATATGTTTGGAATTTTTTAAAATAGACATCATTTTTGAATTTGGAATATCAATTATAGCTTAGGGTGTAATTTTGGCATTGTTCTGAAAAACTTCAATTTTTGATGAATAGTGAAACCACTAAGTGGTAGTTAAATAACTGATTATTCGTTTAAATGAAATATTACCACTTCTGTGATTTGATTTTCAAAAATCCGACATACATGGTTTTAATTAAGAAGTAAAATGTGGTTCAATGAGTTTAAAATAATTTTTTGGTGAATAGTAACTTTTAAGTTCTTAATCGCAATTAGAGGTAATTAGTGTAGTTTAAGGTAAAAACAATGTTTTAATAATATGATATGAGATTGACACTTGTCCTACTCCTATTGGATGAGTCATGGCCGACCAAGACAACCCATGGGTCAACTTGGGGACCCCATGGAGCCACTTTGGTTGGAAAATGACATTAATATATATTTATTTAATGTTAAAATTAAATTGACACAAACATGAGTTGTTTTACTAAAACAGTTTTTAAGTGGGGTTACACAAGTCCAAATTTTTATTATAAATATTCATTAGAAATATAAAAAGATTTACTACATCATAGTATTTTTTTTATAATTTTTAGACATTAAATAAATTAAATTATTTATGACATTATGATGATGCAGCGATGACCTCATTATTTAACGATTTAAATAAAATTAGAAGATAATGTAAAATCCAAGGCTTACACTTGTCCAAAGCCTATTTGATGAGGAGATTTCGAACCCTTGTCACCATATCCACGAATTATATAAGTGTGGGACCTTTAGATTCCGAAAATCATTGTGTAATAATGTAACATTTCAATCTTTCCAAAAGTGCCCCTCCTCTCCACTTATAAAAGGCCACCACCTCTCCCACCTCATTTACACTTTCAAGACATTTGGATCGGCCAACCTCTGCCCAAATACTCTCCCAACTTCCCCCTAATACTCCTATAATCCTCAATTTAGGCAGAACTCTTCCCAAGGAAGCCTTTGGCTCAAATCAAAAAGAGTTACCCGATTTTGAGGTAATGTCTTCTCTAATGTTGTTTTGTTTTATTTTTCTTCTCCAACCCCATAAAATCATTTTATTCATTTATTTTGTAACAACACCAGTATCATCAATATACTAGGATGTTGTTATAATAAGGATTCTAGCTACACTTACACACACCTACATCTAATGGTTAAAGAACATACGGTTTCTGTGGGTGGCGAATTTCTGCATCACGAAACGATGATTGTTCAACACTCATATAACACCTTCAAAGGTGGCCATTAAGATGTCACTATATTTATATATGATATAAAATATTTTTATGTTTTACTTATGCTTCTGTATTTTTCATTTATGGCATACTTTATGATTTCCATTATGGGTAAAACGCGATAATTTCATTTTAGGAAGTGCGGACTACCGCCCCCTCAAAGTGATTTGAATCGTTAATTCCATATGTGGGATTTATAAAGGATGGATTAAATGCTATTATACACTATATTATACTGTAATTATATTATAAATTTATATCATTATTATTTCATTCCATTAAATATGAAATAGAATTGAAAGTAGCGTTCATGCGTACGTACAGCTTACCGTCTCCATGAACGGTGCATTTCATTTCTTACCTCTAAATGTTACGTGACATTATAAATGAATGTATATACTATATATATATGATATATATGATATCTAAATAATGAATATAATTCTGGATATAATGGATATTTCACCACATGAACAACTTGTAATTATAAGAAGTTTATTTTTGACTCAAGTACCAAAGATTGACAAAACGACCATTATTAACATAAATAATTAAATAATGTTCATAACATGGTAATAAGTGATATAAATGGAAAAAGAACATGAAAAAGGTTCTTAAGTAAATATAAATTAACTCTAGTTTATTATTCAGGAGGTTAAAGAACAGTCGAGTCAGGACAAGATGCAAGGTAAGGGAATTTCTTAACCCAACTTCCATTCTTTGGGTTAATCTCCTACTTTCAAATTATGTCATGATATTATTATGTCCTATTTTTTATTTTTACATTCTTTATGTGTACCTATAGTGAATACAAATAACAGATCTATTTTAATTTAAAAATGATCTTTTTATGGACTTCGTCTCAATCTCCTTTCATTGAGGCATATTTGGTTTTATACACAATTTTCTTTTAGACGGTGTATAAACCCCTTTGACTTTTACGTTATTCAAAAGAAATCTTTTTTATACGAAGTGTTTTACTAAACGAAATAAAGGGAATGTTTTTCTTTCCGTGCATATGCGGTGACAATGACTTCTCCGCCGCCGTGACCATTATTTGAGTTTCGGCTTCCTCTATAAGCCATCACGTTTTTTTAATGAAAAATAAATACAAAGATTTAACTTTCTTTATTCCGGTATTGAAAATGGTTTTGAAATCATTTTTATTATATCAATGTGTTGTATTGATATCTTATGATTGAAATGTGGAAATGTTATGTTTCCTTTATCCATGTTTTATGTGATACGATTATGTTATGGTTTATGATATGTTTAAACCTATTCATATGAGGAATGTATTGGACTCAATAAGTGACGGGTGGAGCCCGCTATAGCTCCTCGATGCATCGGTAGGTATCATGAGACAACTAGACGTGGAATTGGATGAGGCCCTTTCCCAATTTGATTTATGGTTTTGGCCGAGGACTTAATCATTTTAGACGTCTTGGCCGAGGTCTTGACAAAATGATTCAGAATGTCTGGCATTATACATTTCCTCATTATGAAAGTGGTTATTGATTTTGCCTGTGATTATTCGACCAGTAGAATATCCATGTGAAGAAGTTAATGGCATTATCTCATTTTACTTTTGCCATATTATGTTGATGTTAAAGTTTAAAAGGCTTTTGTTTTTGTTATACATTGCCATAATATTTTATGTTTATTTATGAAAGCTTCCGCAATATTTTTATCCTTACTGAGCATCTGAGCTCACCCCTTTCAATGTTTTAATATTTTCCAGGATGTGAAGAAGTATTTTATGAATGACCTGCAGGGGTAGTCAGAAAGGGATATGAGTGTGGACTATGAAGACCATGTTATTGTAGTTTGTTTACTTTTTGATGTAATGAAAGACTTATGAATGTATCTAGTGTTTCCAAGGCTACTAAACTAATCGGTCTTTAGAGACTTGATCTTTTGTGATCATGCCAATGTTACGAAGTAATGCACCGACTCTGGGTAGCTGGGGTCGGGGCGTTATAGTTGGTATCAGAGGCAGTTTAGTACTAACCTTGGAAGCTAGATTTAGATAAACTCTGATTAGAGCACATAGCCCAAAGATAGACTTTGAGGATTAGTATAGAAGAACTTCCTAGAATTTTGTTATTGTAGAGATTTTGTGAGTTTTCTGAGAAATACATCCATGTATGGATACGAACAGGTAGAGGTAGATCTGGCACAGATGTACCTAGGGGTAAAACCTGAAAACACCGCTTTGAGCTAGACTCGAATAGGAACTGGTGCACGACAACGGGCCTTGCTACACTCTTGGTTATGACACTCCTGGGGGATATGCTTAGGATAATTCTCATTTTCTTTACAAACCACTATGAACGGTTATAAGTATATACTTCCTCAAATAAAACATTTCATTTTATGATTATGGATTATATCCATAAATAGTTCAATTTATGTAAAGTGTTTTACAAGTATGGAATTATATATTTTGATTCATAAACTAATCTAGTTTATGGGATTGTATAGAAATGGCGCCCAGTAGAAGGAATGTGAACTCCATCAATACGTATGATCCCAAGAGTAAGAAGGATCATATCTTTCATGGTATTAAGCCAACATTTAGAAGGGAAATATTCTCCCATGTGTTATCAACATATGAAGAAATAGTATCATGTGTTAATAAGATAAGTAGAGAATTCTCTGAGTCTTATGGATTTTAAGGGATGAAAGAGAAGAAAAGGATGGAAGAGAGAATGATGGATAAAGGGATGAGGGAAAAGAAGAATTTTCCAATATGTGATAACTGTGGGAAGAAACACCTTGGAATTTTCCTGAAGGGAATGGGAGTTTGTTATAAGTGTGGAGAAAAAGGACACCAAGTGCGTGACTGCAAGGGTAAGAAAAAGGTTTCAAATGTACAATGCTTCATCTCCAAGGAGTGGGGACACTACACAAACCAGTGTTCAAATCATCAGAGTATGCCCCAAATGATGTTATTGGATAATAATCATGTTATGATACTACCACAGATGAGGAGGAATGATTAGAGTCCTTATGTTGTTATTAAAGAATTTTGTAATTTGAGTGTTGTATCAATGATGTACTTGTTATAATAATTATGGAGTATATAAGGATTGTACTGCAGTACTATTTTCATCTAGGACTTGAGATTGTGTGGAACCAAGAAAAGTGACTCCACAGTAGGTTAAATTTTTGGAAAATATATGGTTGAGAGAAAGATAAACCATAATATGGTTCTGATACCAAGATAGTGATTTTGGAATAAGACATGATTGATTTGGATAAATTATGTTGGATATTCTTAACATCCTTGAAACTGATTAATGATTTGTATACATTTTTGGATAAAAGGATTATATCTAGTTTTCTATAAGGAATAAGGGATCATGAATGTAATCAATAAGGATTTATGGTAATACAGTATGTTGCAGTGTTTTAAAAGAATACATGATGAAGGTGTTCACATGTTGTTATGCAGAAAAAAAGGAGCTTCATTTTGTTTACCTTCCTCATAAATTCTGGACTGTGATTTGGACAGAAGTATTTTGGATAACTATAAAGGTTGGAATGGATTATATTTTACATTGGATACTATTTTTATGGTTATTTTTGGATATTTATAAAAAGGACAACACGCAGACCGAGTGACAACCCATCGCGTCGGACAAAGCTGTGGGAATCGAACCCACAACCATAGTGCGATTGGGATTAATTGCCTACCACTGGACTACGTGAAGTCCCTGGTTTTTACAGAATAGTTTTTCTAATCTAAATGGTATGTGTTAAAATTTGGAACCTTATACAATTAGGATAAGTATAATATTTTTGAGTTCTATTATCTTTTTGAGTGAAAGATGAGTTGAAGGTTGAAACTCTAATTGTCAAGCATAAATATATATATACCTCTCTCTTATTCAATGAATAAATTAATTCTTAAACTTTAGTAAAGGGATATTGAATCAAAAAAATGTGTTATCCTAATACCTTATGTATTGTTGAACTGATGATATTTTAAATCAACATAGATTGAAGGCTTTGAGGCCCTCAATTTGACAGTTGATTGTGAATGATGACCTCAATCACTCCCTACAAATATTTACGTTTTTCCTCCAATTATATGTCTTTAATTGCCACCAATGTTCTCATAATCGAGATCATAATTGGGTGGTGACTTTTTCATTTCCCTTTCCCTCTTATTAAGGCTAAATTTTATTAATCTTATTTCCGATGTGGGTTTTCCACAAAGGTATTTTCTCTTTTCAACCTTTTGTTTACAAAGAAAAATTCCAAATTGCGAGGACGCAATTTATTGAAGGAGGGGAGAATGTAACACCCCGAGCTTCCATGATACGCTTCTCATTCAATAATGAAATAGCTTGCATTGTACGCAACTTCGAGTTCTAAAACACCGCGACTAATCAAAGTAGCCGTTATAAATAGTAATAACCACTTTTTAAAATTATAGAAATTTTATATTTCAAAATGGACTTCATTTTAGAATTTGGAATATCGAAATTAGCCTATGTTGAATTTTTAGTATTTTTCTGAGAACTTCTAAATTTTTATGAATAGTGAAAAATACTTAAAAACAATTTTTTAATCAAAATAATTTATAGTGATAAATTATACTATTTAGTGGATTTAAAGTATAATTAGTATATATTTTTACAATTATATCCAATGGTGGTCATTAGAATTAATTTAACATTGAAATTGGACATAAACAATTGCCAATCTTTTGATATAAATTGTTTCTTGAAACACGCTATTTGTTGTGACAGTGAGAATTAATTATAAAATTAATTAATTCAACTTATATGTTTGGAATTTTTTAAAATAGACATCATTTTTGAATTTTTAATATCAATTATAGCTTAGGGTGAAATTTTGGCATTGTTCTGAAAAACTTCAATTTTTGATGAATAGTGAAACCACTAAGTGGTAGTTAAATAACTGATTTTTCGTTTAAATGAAATATTACCAATTCTGTGATTTGATTTTCAAAAATACGACATACATGGTTTTAATTAAGAAGTAAAATGTGGTTCAATGAGATTAAAATAATTTTTTTGGTGAATAGTAACTTTTAAGTTCTTAATCGCGATTAGAGGTAATTAGTGTAGTTTAAGGTAAAAACAATGTTTTAATAATATGATATGAGATTGACACTTGTCCTACTCATATTGGATGAGTCATGGCCGACCAAGAAAACCCATGGGTCAACTTGGGGACCCCATGGAGCCACTTTGTTTGGAAAATGACATTAATATATATTTATTTAATGTTAAAATTAAATTGACACAAACATGAGTTGTTTTACTAAAACAGTTTTTAAGTGGGGTTACACAAGTCCAAATTTTTATTATAAATATTCGGTAGAAAGATAAAAAAGATTTCCTACATCATAGTAATTTTTTATAATTTTTAGACATTAAATAAATTAAATTATTTATGACATTATGATGATGTAGCGATGACCTCATTATTTAACGATTTAAGTAAAATGAGAAGATAATGTAAAATCCAAGGCTTACACATGTCCAAAGCCTATTGGATGAAGATATTTCTAACCCTTATCACCTTAGCCACGAATTATATAATTGTGGGAACTTTAAAATCCGAAAATCATTGTGTAATAATGTAACATTTCAATCTTTCCAAAAGTACCCCTCCTCTCCACTTATAAAAGGCCACCACCTCTCCCACCTCATTTACACTTTCAAGACATTTGGCTCGGCCAAACTCTGCCCAAATACTCTCCCAACATCCCCCTCTTACTCCTATAATCCTAACTTTGGGCAGAACTCTTCCCAAGGAAGCCTTTGGCTCAAATCAAAAAGAGTTACCCGATTTTGAGGTAATGTCCTCTCTAATGTTGTTTTGTTTTATTTTTCTTCTCCAACCCCCTAAACTATTTTTATTCATTTATTTTGTAACAACACCAGTATAATCAATATACTAGGATGTTGTTATAAGAAGGATTCTAGCTAAACTTACACACACCTACATCTAATGGTTAAAGAACATACGGTTTCTGTGGGTGGCGAATTTCTGCCTCACGAAACGATGATTGTTCAACACTCATATAACACCTTAAAAGGTGGACATTAAGATGTCACTATATTTATATATGATATAAAATATGTTTATTTTTTACTTATGCTTCTGTATTTCTCATTTATGGCATACTTTATGATTTCCATTATGGGTAAAATGCGATAATTTCATTTTAGGAAGTGCGGACTACTGCCCCCTCAAAGTGATTTGAATCGTTAATGCCATATGTGGGATGTATAAAATATGGATCAAATGGTATTATAGACTATATTATACTGTAATTATATTATAAATTTATATCATTATTATTTCATTCCATTAAATATGAAATAGAAATGAAAGTAGCGTTCATGCGTACGTACGGCTTACCGTCTCCATGAACGGTGCATTTCATTTCTTACCTCTAAATTTTACGTGACATTATGAATGAATGTATATACTATATATATATATATGATATATATGATATCTACATCATGAATATATTTCTAGATATAATGGATATTTCACCACATGAACAACTTGTAATTATAAGAAGTTTATTTTTGACTCAAGTACCAATGATCGACAAAACGACCATTATTAACATAAATAATTAAATAATGTTCATAACATGGTAATAAGTGATATAAATGGAATAATGAACATGAAAAAGGTTCTTAAGTAAATATAAATTAACTCTAGTTTATTATTCAGGATGTTAAAGAACAGTCGAGTCAAGACAAGACGCAAGGTAAGGGAATTTCTTAACCCAACTTCCATTCTTTGGGTTCATCTCCTACTTTCAAATTATGTCATGATATTATTATGTCCTATTTTTTATTTTTACGTTCTTTATGTGTACCTATAGTAAATACACATAACAGATCTATTTTATTTTAAAAATGATCTTTTTAAGGACTTCGTCTCAATCTCCTTTCATTGAGGCATATTTGGTTTTATACACGATTTTCTTTTAGACGGTGTATAAACCCCTTTGACTTTTACGTTATTTAAAACGAATCTTTTTTATACGAAGTGTTTTACTAAACGAAAAAAAGGGAATGTTTTTCTTTCCGTGCATATGCGGCGACAATGACTTCTCCGCCACCGTGACCATTATTTGAGTTTCGGCTTCCTCTACAAGCCATCACGTTTTTTTAATGAAAAATAAATACAAAGATTTAACTTTCTTTTATTCCGGTATTGAAAATGGTTTTGAAAGCATTTTTATTATATCAATGTGTTGTATTGATATCTTATGACTGGAATGTGGAAATGTTATGTTTCCTTTATCCATGTTTTATGTGATACAATTATGTTATGGTTTATGATATGTTTAAACCTATTCATATGAGGAATGTATTGGACTCAATAAGTGACGGGAGGATCCCGCTATAGCTCCTCGATGCATCGGTAGGTCTAATGAGACAACTAGACGTGGAATTGGCCGAGGCCCTTTCCCAATTTGATTTATGGTTTTGGCCGAGGCCTTAATCATTTTAGACGTCTTGGCCGAGGTCTTGACAAAATGTTTCAGAATGTCTGGCATTATACATTCCCTCATTATGAAAGTGGTTATTGATATTGTCTGTTATTATTCGACCAGTAGAATATCCATGTGAAGAAGTGAATGGCATTAACTCATTTTACTTTTTCCATATTATGTTGATGTTCAAGTTTAAAAGGCTTTTGTTTTTGTTATACATTGCCTTAAATTTTTATGTTTATTTATGAAAGCTTCCGCAATATTTTTATCCTTACTGAGCATCTGAGCTCACCCATTTCAATGTTTTAATATTTTCCAGGATGTGAAGAAGTATTTTATGAATGACATGCAGGGGTAGTCAGAAAGGGATATGAGTGTGGACTATGAAGACCATGTTATTGTAGTTTGTTTATTTTTTGATGTAATGAAAGACTTATGAATGTATATAGTGTTTCCAAGGCTACTAAACTAATCGGTCTTTAGAGACTTTATCTTTTGTGATCATGCCAATGTTACGAAGTAATGCACCGACTCTAGGTAGCTGGGGTCGGGGCGTTACAAATCGCCTGTGAGGTGTTGAACTACCATGACAACTTTTTACCTGTAACTACTCCCCAAAGCATTAAATATTTTCTCTAAGAAACATATCCTTTGATTAGATAGAAATTGATTTCTTGTCCCATTGAATGTTGGTGGATATTGTCTCATGAGTCTATTTATCATTGATCCCCTGTGTTATGGATCATGGTTCTCTATACAGGTAAGATTATTATACATAAGATGATTGAGTTGTCCCGGTATGGTGATAAGATGATTAACACACATTGCGTCACCAGCCCCACTATAATTATCTTGAGTATGAGGGAAATCCCTACATGGATTATGTGCATTGACACAGTTCCCATTCCTTCTGCTGGGCACCATTTCTAAACAATGAAATACACTAGATTAGTTTATGAATTGAAATTCATAATTTCAAACTTGTAAAAACACTTGAAAGAAATTGAACAGTTTATGGATATAGTTCATAATCATAAAAACTTCTTCTTTGAGGAGGTATAAACTCATAAATCCTTCATAATGGTTTGTAAAGAAAATGAAAATTATCTTAACCATATCCACAGGCAGTGTCGTAACCAAGAATGCAGAAAGGCCCGTTTTCTTGTACCAGGATACCCCGGGTCAAGCCCGAAACTCCTTGTCTGAGTTTTTACTCCAAAGTACATTTGGGCTAGAGCCACCTATATTTGCTCGTATCCAGACAGAGATGTATTGCATACAATAGTCACAAAATCTCTACATTACCAATATTCGAGGATGGTTTTCTATACCAATCCTCAAAGTCTATCTTAGGGTAATGTTCTATAATAAAAGTTTTTTCAATATCTAGATTCCATGGATTGTTCTAAACATACATTTATATCAACTGTTACTCCCCAACCCAAGTTAACCAGAGTTCGTGAATTATTACATAACATTGTCATGATCACATGGGATCAAATCCATAAATACTGATTAGTTTAGTATCCTTGGATGTACTAGACACATAAATAAGTATTTCATTTCATATTACAATAAAAAATAACATCAAAATGGTCTCCTATGAAAACATTCATATTCCATAGACTATCTATGGAGGTACGTTAAAATATACTTCTTTTCATCGTGGAAAAAATAAAAACATATAAATGGGTGAGCTCAGATGCTCAGTTAGATAACAATATATATGAAACATCAATAAATATGCATAAAAATTTTAAGTAATGTCTAAGACTAAAACAAAAGAATTTTAAACATAAAAATCATCATAATTTGGAAAAGATAAATCAAATAATTCCATTTTCTTATTCATATGGATATTCTATTTGTTGAATAATAAAATGTAATATCAAATAGAATTTTATAATGATGGAATGCATAATGTATGACATCAAAACCACATAGTCAAGGCCTCGTGCCAAGACAAAAAATAAGATTTTGTCAAGGCCTTGTGCAGAGACAGTAGTTTGTCTCATGGTACCTACTAAAGAATAGAGGATCTAGTGTGGCCACCTTACAGAACTTACAAATTCCAATGCATTCTTCATTGGAAAATATTGAAACATAACATAAATATTTGTATTAAAACTAGCATATGAAATATTAATACTTTAACCATAAACCAAGAATGGTATAAGAATAAGACATACATAATCAAACATATCAAACAACCTTTAATACAATATGGATGATCATATAATAATAAATCAACTTCAAATATGAGTAAAATCCATAAAAAATGATGACATAGATTAAATCCAAACTATTTGAGAGAAATATATATTTCTATTTTGAAATCATTTAAAAGTGACAAAATTATAAAAGAAAACATTTATTTTGAAACATTCATATAGTATTATAATATAAACATAAAATGTTTTATAACAACTGAAAATAGCCACACCCACCGTATAAATTATGAAAACATAATTTCATTAATTTTTTCAAAAAGGTTGAAAAGTACCTTGTTTGGAAAAAGACAGAAATATTCTTTAATAAAAATTTTATAAAATGTCAAAAGGGTATAAATTTCTTTAAACCATATTATAAGAAATATTTAAAATGTTTTGAAATAAATTTTTAAAAAACAAGGATGTCGACCCTAAAGAGGCCCCAGTAGTTACAATGGTATAAACATCTCAAATAATGATGATATTGTAGAATTAACACATGATATATAATTTTCCTTTGTCTAGGGTATGTTAACCTCTTATATAACAGTTAAATAATTGATATTAAATTATACAAGAACCACATACATAAATATGATATCATATATGATCTTCAAATATTGCTTTGTTAATAATATTTCAGTAGTATCATCGTTTCAGGTGTTAATTATTTCGTTTTCCTTTATATGTTTTGTGACATAGATCATTTTTTTTAGGGATATGATGTATTTGATTCATATCCAGAATGATATTATGTGTTTAAAAATTATTTTTAATCTCAAAATCAATAATTTTTTAGTGGATACGATGGGGAATGAATTTCATCGATTTTGTGGAGACGGTAATTTGTACGTACGTACGAGTGATAATACTATTCTATTGATAGTGAAATCATATTTAACTGGATGTTATATCATATATAAATAATCCTTCACATGTTATATTTATTATTTACATCAGGTATATACATTATTATACCCATCCAAATAATCAAGTGATTGAATAACAAACTACACCACGACGTGGAGACAGTAAGTCGTACGTTCGAACGTATGGTGACCTTTCATTCAGAGGATGGATTGAATAAGGAATATGGTGGCATAAAATTATGTATAAGGTAATGTATTTATTATTTTGGTATGTAAAAAAATAAATACAAAGTGGAAGATGAAAAGAACTTCGAAATAGGTGGGGAAATTATTACCTCTTCATCGGGTGGTTCCTTTTGAGTTGATCAAAATGGATCCTTATGTTGGATTTATGATCAAAGTAAGGCCTCTAGGATGGAGTGATTGTATTTGGGAGGATAATTGATGAAGGTTTGGAATATAAAAATGGATTCATAGGTGTTACTTTAAGAGAAGGTGAAGTAACCTTATATAAGAGAGGTGAGGGTCACTTTTGAAAAAACATGAAATATTATTTCTTTATACAATCCTATTCTGTTTAAACTGGACCAAAAATTATTTATTTATAGGTTAAGGTGGGGAGGGGTGTAAAACCACTAAACCATTAGGATTTACATAGGATTAAGTCCCCATATTTACAATATCATTTAGATTTAACTCTTAGTTAAAAAATTTATCTTTTACCATGTATTCTTGTATTAGTATAATAATTGGTCAATAAAATTACTATAAGAAGCCAAGAGAACCCTAAGTGGTTCATTATAAATTTATATAATGTTATCTTATAACTATGGTAGAACACTAGATTTTAAAAAAAAATTATATCAATTAATAATAGTGAAATGTTTTAAAAACTCATTTTTTCCATTTTTGACACTATTTGGTATTTGGTTTTTTTGAAATTCATAACAACATTATCACTTTGAAAAAAAAAATATTAAATAAACTATTATACGTCATATTAACCTAGAATATTTAATTTAATTCATGAGAAGTCTCAATTTATAAATATATTAATATTTATAACATCAATTTTTTAATCTTTCAATAATAAGGTAATAACTACATAAACATTGTGACATAAATAAACATAATTATTTAATTTCTACCAATTATAAATAAAGTATAATTTTGTAGGAAATATTTCTATCTTTTGAATTAGTATTTACAGTTGACTTTTTGTTATGTAGAACCCAATATTAAAAATGTTTTAGTTATTAATCATTGACTTAAACACTTTCAAATCTTCTTTAAATAAAATACTAATAAATTTACTAATCTCATCTAAGTGGACCAAAAAGATCATATTTTATTCCTATGGTTTATTTTGGTCGAAATATACTTATCCAATAGGATTATGACATGTGTTAAGGTAACTATAATATCATTTTTACCATTAATTACACTATTTACTTTAAACCGTGGTAAATTAAATGCAAATGATATTATTCACAAAAAATTATTTTCATCTTATTGAACAAAATTTTACTTACTCATGTCAACATTGTGTCTCTGATTTTTTAAATTCAATTCATTGAAGTTGTAATATTATTTTTTATACAAATTTTCTAATGCACATAGAAGGTGGGTAAATGACTGTAAACAGTTCCATAAGAATTTATATATCAAATATTTGTATAAATTGACTCCACTAAATTAAATTTAACATATATAGGTATTATGTATCTAATTTTACCTAATTCAAATATAAATAAAATAACCAATTATTTATATACAAAATAAGTTTTAAACAATATCATAGTGTTTTTTACTATTCATTGAAAATTGAATGTTTTCATAAAAATCCAAAAGATAATTTTGATATTCTAAAAACAAAAATGAAGTCCATTTTGAAAAATAAAATTTATAAAATTTCGAAAAGGTGGTATTACTATTTATAGCAGCTAGTATGATTTGTTGTGGTATGGTAAAACTCCAAGTTGCATACATAATATGATATTGCATTATTCAAAGGGGAAGATACCGTGGAAGCTTGAGGTGTTACAAAAATTTCAATAATAATTTAAAGAACATGTAAATTTATGGAAAAAGTGATATTTTTGGGAAACTTTTGAGATGTTGTTTCTAAATAAATTTCCTTTAACTAGAGTTTGATTCATAGCGTATATTATTTACCATGCTAAATAATAATAAAAGAATATTTCTTTACATTATTGTGAAAAAATCCTTGATTATTTTTTCTTTTATATAATTTATTTAATCTTATATACTATTACAAAATCATTTATTTCCATGTCATACTATTTGACGATATTCACTTCCAAAATGGCTTTAATAAGTCTGTTATAGTCCAAAAAATCATCATTAAATCATATACAGATATATATTAATTAAATAATTATCATTTTTATACATTAAGTATAAATTTTGAATAAATTATTAAGTATATTTTAGAAAAATGAACTATAATATAATCAATGAGATGGTAGGACATACATACACATGATTAACGTTTCCACTTTTCAATTATCATTATGGAAAGAATGTAAGTATAATTTTTTCAATCTAGAATGACAATACTATATTAATTATCTAATTTCCTTTTTAAATATTATTATATATTACATTCATGTTATGTGCTGTTTAGAAAATGAATCATATCACTTTGTGAAGGTGGTAGTCCACATCCACACATGAGAAGTGCTATAATATCATAGTACATGGAATGGTAATAAGTTAAATGATATATTATTTTCATATAATTACATATATTAAATTAATTTCGTATATAATAATTATATTCATTATTATATCCAGTCATTATAGAAGGTGATTCAAATCAAATAAAATAGTTTCATGAGGCATTAGTACATTGTACACATGAATGAGGAATTGTATTTTAATATTATGGAAGTATAGATTGTTAAAGGACATTATACATACATTATAACATCATAATATATTTAGGATATTGTATATATTATTCTTTCATTAATGAAGATGGTTTTGAGGATGAGGAAGTAGAAACAAAATTAAAACATTCATGTTAATATATACCTCTTCTTTGAAAAACTATATTTTCAGAACACCTTATGAACTCAATGATTGTCATTATTCAAAAAATAACTAAATCTATAAATTGTTATGTAATTATAATGTGTAATTATAATAGGTAATTTTTTAAGTAATGTTTTTTCTGTGTGTTAGTAAATGATATGATGTGGTTCCATTTTATATGAGAGCGGAGGGTTGCTCTTGGAATTTTTCAAAATATTAAGTTAGAAATACATTATTTTCAAATCCAAATGTATGTTATCTGAGTTATTTCAAATATAGGAGGTTTTTGGTTATAAATAACTACATTATAAGAATTTATTAAATTTTTTACTGTATTTTTACCCCTATCTATTGGTTTTAACCCATATTTAACTCCTTGACATTTTACCCTGTCAATTTTTTTTTAAAAATTTAACATTAAATGTAGTTAAGGTAAAATAGAAAAAAGATCAATAAATTAAAATTGGATGATATTTTCATCATTATATGTAAAAATTTCACTAATGTAATATTTTTTTATAAAATTTAATATCATTTAATAAAATTTTATTACCCAAACAATGTACACCATATGAATGATTATAATAAATAATTAAATTGAATTTTATAATTGAAGACAACATATATAATTTTAAAAAAATATCCCTTACATTTCATAGTATAAAATAATATTCATTTATAAAAATTTTTTATTCCATTTATGATTATATTAAATTTATTGAAATCTTGTATTTGGTTTTCCATTAATTATTATATTACCACATTATCGCTGTGAAAGCATTCAGTTTAATTATTTTATCACTATAAAGAAAAAATACCATGATGAATATAAGTATTTAATCCTTCATAAGATTTTTTTATTTTAACCTATCATATGAAAGACACCATATTAAAAATATTATACATATTAAAAAAAGTGGGTCTCAAGTTTGACATTTCTCTGACAAAAATACTATAAAAATCATAATATCATCCAAGTTTCTCAAGAGGACATAAATTCGAACCATGGATACTTATGATCTAAAAATACTCCTTAAATAATATTTATATAAATTTTTGTATCATTTAATAGTTTTTATAAATTATTTTTACTTAAATTACATGATTTACCATTTACTGTGGTAATAAAATTTACAATGGTTACTATTCATATTGTGTAAAAATAAAATGGGACTGTTTAATAATTTTAAGAAATTTCTTCCAAATATTTAATCAATTTTTATAAATTCAAAAAATATATAATTTTTATTCAATATAAAATTATACAGGAAAATACTAAGAATAACAGTTTTCTGAAGAAATTCATTTTTAAATTTAAAATGTTTTCATAATAAATTCAATATTAAAATCCATTTCAAAATCCATAATTGGATTACATGTAATAAATATAAAAATTTAAAAATTTAAAACTACATGAAAATATATTTTTTTCTTACTAAATAATCTATAATTAATATATATTTTTTAATAAAAATTAATTTTTTTTACTATTCTAAAAAAACATCAATTGTAAAAAATTATCAAAAAATTATGGGAATATATTTTTGAAAATAAGAATTCAAACATTAAATTAAATTCAAAAATTAGAATTTCATATTTTTAAAATTATACATTAAATAAAATATCATATGAATTGGGGTTGATAAACATATTTACATTCTATTTTAAGAATTACATTACATATTTTTAATTTATATAACTACATAATTCAGGAATAATAACAATTATTAAATATATTTGTTTTATATTTACCTATGTTATTTTATAATCAGATGTTTCAAAACTGAAATCAATGATTGTTGTGTTTGAAATATTTTATGTATATGATCTATCGATATATAATATTCAATTGGAATCACTAATCAAGATATTACCCAGTGTTAGTTTCATGGATTATCACATAGTGCATTTAAAAGAAATAGGGTGGAAAAATATATTGAAATTGATTTTACAATGATGATTATTTTATATATTGTGAATCTAGAAGAGGTTAAACCAATAATATAGATTTATTATCTAACTCCCTCTCATCATATACAAAAAAATCATGAATTCAAGTATAATTACGTGATGCACTAAATAGAAATACGACGATGGGTAAATGATCCATATGAGTTAGTAAAGAATTTATGGTTCTCTTGGAATTCAATAATTGTGTCATTGTAATAAATATATAAACCCTATAAACATGCGATAATTTACATCTTGAAATTTTTATTTTTTTGACTTGTTTTTTTGAATCCTCTTCAAAAATCATGGAACATTCTAGCTCATGTAATTGTTGATCAACTAAGGGTATTCCTTCTTGGAATTCTTGTTACCACTTCACTTCCAACACCACATTTCGACTTGCATCATGAAGTGGTGTGGTCCTAATATATATATTGAAGACCCGAGATTCTATACATGACATCTAATATTGGATTTTTCTCACTCATCTCTGGGAAAAAACACTTCCATCACAAATGGAATAAATTATGTTGTAATATTATATGCATTTTCCATGTGTGGGAACCAAAATTAGAATTTTATGTAAACAGTCATCAGTCCCACTATGTGGGACTCATGAATATTCTGTTAGATATTTCTATATACAAATCGATGAATCGTTTGTTGGATGGGAACAATGTCAATGTCTGCCTCAGAGACCATCACATGGTACAAAAATAATGAGGGCTAATATAACTATGCAAGGGAATGCCTCATCATTTATGGAGTGATATAGTTCCAAAATATCTAGTACGTATTTAATTATCCTTTATCAAGTAACATACAATGTTTGGAACCAAAACGAAAAACCAATAGAAATTAAATTTTTTTCATTTGCTGGGTAGAGCAGTTTTACAACCCACCGTCAGAAATTCTTATTTATAATTCTTGACACTGTGATGGGTATTTAAAATAAATTTTATTAATTTAATTAGATTGAAATTTAAGTGAATATAAATTAAACGAAGGTATAAATCCTTCTTTAGATCTTTGAATATTCTATGAAATATTTTCTGAGTTAGACACTAATCAGCGCGGGGTTCTAAGGTCTATAGACCATAAACATTTATTGAATAAAAATATTAAATTTGTTTTATTCATTTGTGTATGTTTATTTCAAAAAAATGAAATATCTATCAAATAATGAACCGTATGAGAAATTTGATACCAATGTTATGTCTGAAATTCCAGGTTTACCATAGGTAGTGTATGACTTGAATGTTCACCAGGTGTTTGAAAACCACACACAAGATAATATTTTTTATTTATTTATTTGATTAATTATTCTAATTTATCAATAACAAATATTTAATTTCACTCAAACGGTGTGTTGTATCAAAAATCCACGAACACTATTAGGTTCAGGACATGGTGTATACCCTAGTCAGTGTATAAATTTTGTGATCATTAGACATCTTGTCAGATCGCACCCAAAAATAATTTAATTGGGTTATAAATATTTTGGTGGGAAATTAAAAATAAGAAAAATATTATTAATATTATTATTTATTTTGATGAAATAAAATGAAATTGTACTTCAACAATTAAAAACTACTATTGTGATGTAAATAAAAATTGGGCAATGTAAAAAATGTGATATTATTAATTGTTCCACTTAAATAAAAATGCGCGATCAATATTAATTTAATAACAGTTATCCATTTTTAATGGGAATTGTTTTTAATTATTAATGGTTTCATTTATGGGTTGTATTAAATAATAATAATTCCCATTATAGTTATTATAATCTATTTTTGACAAAAACATTGAGGAATATATATATGAGGTATATATATTTATAGATATTAAATATATATATATAGTTATATATACATGTGCGGGTGTATATATTTGAATATAATCATTTATGTAAAAATATAACAGACACACAGATATATAAATATATATATGGGTGGATATTTATTTTTGGGATAGATTGAATATTATTAAATACCCACCTAAATTAATATAACATCTCGACATAAACCAAGGTGATGAACATTTATGTTTTTTGTCCAAATCATTACAATGACCTATGGCACATGCCTACACAACTTGTAATGGGTCCCAGAAAGCTATTAAAATTAATTAAATTATTGTTTGGGCTTATGTAAAATTTTTACGTTGTGCTATAACATTGTAATAAGGATAAAAGTAATTAAAATGGGTATGAAAGGAACAAAATTAATTTCAAATATATAATGAAATTTAATGAGGGAGAAAAATATTTATACAAATAGAAATGAATAAAAAGAAATTGAAAATAATTAAAATTGGGGTAAACCGATTTTAATTAATTATTTCATAACATCAACCGTATTATTATTTATTTATTTATTTCCTTTTTATTTTTTCTCCATTATTTTTCAATATTTTATTTCTTTTTGTCTTCTCTTCTTCTTCTCCCACTCCCTGTGTGTTTCCCATGTAGGAGCCCCCCATGGTTGCGTGCCACCTCCTCTCCACTATCCCTTCATAAGAATATTACGAAACTATTTCTTCTCTGATTTTGTCATGGTCTGTGGTGTAGTGTATCTCTTTTTAAGGCCATCCTCATTCACTAAGAATCATATGATCTCGTTTTCAATCCATCGCAATATCTACTGCTAAATGAATTTACCAGATATTGAGTTTTTTCTAAAATCTTATGGTTTCATTTGTTTTTGGTCAAATTAAATATTGCGGTAGAGTGTCTGATCCTAAATGACTATAATGTGTGGTTTCTAATCAGTTTCCTATAGTTTTGGTGTGTAACTTAAATCTCATTTTTAGTCGCTCGTTGGTGCCTACAAGAGTGGTCTAATTAATACCATTTCTAAATTAAAAAAACTTCTTTTCTCTACCACCACACCTTATTGTGGTATATTTTAACATATTAAAATTATTACAATATCTTTGGATACCCATTTGGTTGTGACAAGGTTCTTTTCCAATTTTCTGTTAGCCCCGATTAAATTAAATTAATTAATTGATCACTCTGGGTGATCTTGTTTGTTGAGTTTAATTTAAATAAAAAATTTCTGGTTATAGAAAAGAATGATCATTTGTAGTACTAGTTGATTATTTACTAATTATTTTCTTCCTTGATTAATTATTATCATGTTGTTCCTTTATAAATATATATGTGCATTTTTTCATTCAATGATAAATTAATATGGCAATATTTTCTCTGTATAAATGATTATTTGTTGTGGCATAGTTACATATACTATTTAGTTCATATTATAACTGTAACAATGTGATACTTGTACTGTGACATCTAATTAAATTTAGGGTGGTGACAGAACAATGTTCTTTATTAAAGACATACAACTGAACACTTCGTTCCTGGATGGTTACCTTTATCCGCCAGTGGGAGAAATGTCTTAGGCTTTTCCAGAAAATTACATTCATTGTCCTTATATATACTTCTGGGTTAGACCAGTTCCTAAAGGTATCATTAAGGATGGATAGTTTTAATGTCTCTATGTCAAGCCATGTGTGATACATGACCCCTTCAGTGCCAGGTCAGGACAGACTCGTGGTAAGTCCATTCCTGGAGCGATACATGGTCTTCTTAAAATATTTCCAGAGATGATCTCAGTTGTATTGGATTATCTAGAAGATTTACTATAGTGATTCCTTTGGGATGGGCTTAGAATCAAACTCTACAACTTGAAAATAATAAAAATAATGATGTGTGGAATGTGTTTTTTAGTTTCCATTGTTTTCATTGTGAAATGTGATAATTTTGTGGTGCATTAATCACCCCATGTTGGCACATAAATTAGACCCCATGTTAAAGAAAAAACGTGGGTGTGTGATCCTTTTGTATGTCTTCAATTTTCAAGTCTTATATATATATACACTTCCTCATTCATATAGGTACTCATTCCTGATTCTAGTATTTGGCAGAAGGAGGAATGGGAAGGTTGTCAGTTTTGGAATCCATTCAATGTTTCTATTTTGAATTTTTTTTATTGCTCACCATTTAATTTATATGGTGAAATTCTTTAGTTACCTTTTATTATATGGTTTGGGTAAGAAACTGATGGTGTTGGTCGACTTGGATTTATAACTCACACCCTACTCGGGCCACCATTGCAGTGGGGTATCCGAGTAAGGAATTCTTTTTCACAGGATTATGGGCCATGGTTAATTTATTATTTGATGCTATTTGTATATATTTTTTATGAGCAAGGGACCGAGCTGGATCTCAGGATGTTCATGGAGATCTCCCATGGGGATATGCAGTCCTTCTTTGTTATTACAATGGGTCATTAAGAATGTAGTCATTTTTAATGAGTTATGTATCATCACCATGAAATACATTCATCTATTGATTAATTTGATGATTTCTAATTGTATAGAATTGTTTAATATTTTCTTACGCAAATTGTCAATTATTTATTTAATTATTCTATTGTTTTATTTTACATTTACCCATTTTTAGTAATTTTAAACACTGATATATGAGGAAATAGTCTCCCCACAGACACACTCAAGGCCTTTACTACTAGTCAGAAACCTCGGCTTTTTGGGAAGATGTGCTTGAGGTCATGTGACCCACCTATCTGGCCACCATCTTAGAGGTGATCCATGTAGGGATATTAAATTGTGGTATCAGAGGGTGTTATTATTTTCCCTTTTTAGTAGTGGTTGGGTTTGTAGATAAAAGACTAGGAATGTGTCAGTGCTTGGTTAATAGTCATTCCTAATAATGATCACTCCACGTATGGGAAATGACCATGTGGTCAGGGAGGAGAATTGATGTTCATGCTTTTCAATAATACAGTTGATATCATTTCACCTCTAGTTATTGGTGAAATTTATGAAACCAATGATTTATTAACCATATACTATATTATTCTTTTCATGTTAATGTAATGATAAAGCATTTCATGCATCATAATTAGAATATAGGAATTCATAATCCATTCAATGTTCCATGCCATATAGTTTCATATTAGGTTTCATGTTGATTCATATTTTGTGCCTTGAATGTATGTCATGTCTTGTAATTACTTATCTAGCCTTTTTAGATACCATGTTTCTTTCATATGTTTAGAATTCTAGCATATTACTATGCTACCTATTTAATACCATGTTTTCCTTGTATCCGGCTTCTATGCCTTTTAGAATGTCTCTATGATTAAAATATTATGCTTCTGTGATTACAAAATGTAACTCTATTTTAGTTTCATATAGTGATTTTCTAGCTTGTTAGTTATGTAATTGGATTCTTTCCTAGAATTTATTGGTTGAATTTGAATTGGTGCTAAATTCCAAAAAAATAGAGAGTTTATGATCACATTATATGTTGACATCCACCCTTATTTCTTGGTTGATATGTATTTATGAATTTTATAATTTCAAATGCATTTTAACTATATAAAGGCACAACTAGGACAATGTAGGCTAGTAAGTGCATGTTCCTTATGATATTTCCAATTATGGGTGTTGTGACTATTAATAATTAAAAAACTATTTTTTGGTTTCATTCTAATAAACCCAGGTCATATTTGTGAGACCCTTGTAGGTTTCCTTTTCTTCATAAAAGGAAATATATGGGATAGATTGCCTAATTTAGGACAGGATGACAATTAAATTGAAATTTTTTAAAATGGAGATTTATAAAACATCCCTAATTTTCCCATTAGGTGTTGGTTCTGATTAAGTACCCTCTATTTTATAAAAAAAAATTCAAATGATATTTTCATTAAATATTATTATGTTTAAATAATAAATGTGATTAACTATAAAGGTCATGGATATGGAACCAGTAGTGATGTACTCTGTTTAATACACTTGTATTTGGGTATTTTGAGTTTCTCTTTGAGTTGAATTGGAAATAAGCCATTAGTGTGTCATTTTTCCTAGTCAGAACCCTTTCATGCAAAATGAATTTATTTTTCATATGGGTGGTCATGGAATCATTGACTATTGTTTCATCATGATTATTGTCTAATGTTTCTTATCAATCGGTTAGGAAATCTTCGGGCATGGTTAGCTACATCATAAGTGGTACGAAAATCTATTCACCACAGTGATGGATGATTTGGTATGTCATCATCAAATTTAAAAGTCAATTTTTTGCATCACATCAGGGTATTATACGGTCACATATTTAGTGCCTTTTAAGTGCTCAACGTTGTTACAAATTGGATGAGTTCAATGTAATCGTCAAGCCTTGCGCTATTAAATACATTTATGGTCATCTATGTAGTATAGTAATTTTTTTGTAAATGAAATAAAGTTCATCCCAATGCTTAGGATTACTTCCATAGACTTAGCAGTTTTACATGATGATTGGTTTGGTATGTTTTTTAGGTCATTTGTTTAATCATTTTCCTTCTAGTAAACTCATAAACCTCTTAGTGTACTCTTTCATATGTGACGAGAATGTCCCCAATATTCCTTTCATCCTTGATGCACAAATAGAGAATCATTCTTACACCATGTTATATATTTAAAAGATGTTGGGTAGATTAAGTGGTCTCCCAATGTTTCACACTAAATGTGAGGTTCTTATTAAAACATGGTTTTATTGAGTGACCCTTGTATTCCTGTGTAGGAATGCATTTGACAAAAACCTGAACACCAGCCATTTCATCTAACTTGACTACTAGTATGATTCCTCTATAGGCTCGTTTAATTTACTTATATGTGAATCTTGTCCTTATACCAATGTAACACTCATAAACATCGAGTATGGACTCTCATGAATTAGATAATTTCACTCATGTTTGTGCAATATAAGGTTACCCTAGACTTGTTGTCAGGCTAGGTGGTTCCTAAATCAAGAAACATCTCTGAATTTCAGGTATGATATTTGGTGGAAATGTTCTTGGTAAATGTGAAATAACTTTGAATAAGGCATCATGGTTCAGTTTGTAAAATTCCTGCTGTCTATGATGGGCATCTTTTGAAATGGTCAGCTGAAGTGGTTCGATAAGTTATCTATCTTGTGTAATGAAGCGGACAGCGAAGGAATATTTCTGGAACATCTTTAGGTGTGTGTTGTTCAGTTTTGTTCGACCATATATTTTCATGAAACGCAGGATTGACATCATATTTTAGGTCAATGATTATGAACAATTTTATCTATTTTGGAAATAAAGTGATTTGCACCGGTAAAACGCTTATGGGAGTGTCTTTTAGGAAATTTTGATGGCTGAGGGTGTCGTGATGTAGAATTTCTTCATTATAATGATAAAACAAATGGTGGGAATTGAATTTGAAGAGATGTTTAATGAGAAGATTACATGGTCGTGTCTCTAGCTAAACGATCATGGATAATTATTGACTCAGTGTTCCAGATGGAAACTGAGTGTTGACTCATATCTTAATAGCCATGGTACTACTTTCCTAACCAATGTTTTAATGTGTATTGGGCTTTTGGAAACACAACATGACCAATTGTAAGTGACATCATGACCATATATATTATGTGAGACTTACATTTTTCTGAAGGCATATCAGGGATGAGAAGTTCTAAGGTGGGAAGGATGTAATGTCCCTTTTTTTACCAAACGAAAACCAATGGAAATTTAAATTTTCGGTTAGCTGGTCAATCCAGTTTTAAATATGAGTGTCGAAACATTTTATTTCTGGTATTTGACATTGAGATGTGTCTTTCCAAATAATTTTTTTTAAATTAATTATATAAAAATGAAAATAAAAATAAATTAAATGAAGGGTAGAATCCTTCTTTAGAACATTGGAATAATTTTAGAGTTAGACGCTAAGTCTGCATGGGGTTTTCAGGTACGTAGAGCCTCAACCTTAATAAATAAAAATATTAAATTTATTTTATTCGTAAGAGTGCGTCTTTTATTTCAAAAAAATGATGTAACTCTCAAGTGGTGCATCATATGAGAAATATGAGACCACTTTTATGTTCAGAATGTCGGGTTTACCCTATAGAGGGTATAACATTAATGTTTTTCACGTGTTTGGAAAACACAGACATGATAATAATTTTTATTTATATAGTTAATTATTCTGATTTTTTTAATAATAAATAATTAAATTCTCTCAAATGGTGTGTCATATCAGAAATCTAAGCCACCTTTAGGCATGGGATGTGGGTTTACCCTATATAGGGTATAGATTTCACGATCATCATATGTTTTGGAAGATCTCAATAGAAAATAATCTAATTAGGTTATAAATATTCTCTTGGGAAATTAGAAATAAAAATTATAATTTTATTATTAATATTATTATTAGCGTTGAATAAAAATAATGAAAATGTACATCCACAATTAATAAATTATTTCATGGTGTAAATAATAACTGGACAATGTAATAAATGTGATATTATTAATTGTTCCAATTAAAAAAATTGTCAATCAATATTAATTTAATAATAGTTATCCTTTTTTAATGTTTATTGTTTTTAAATTATTAATTTTGTTATTTATGGGTTTAATGAAATAATATTAATTTTATTTATATCAATTTTTATTAGTTTGAGAAAATAATAATGATTTATATATATGAGGTATATCAGTATTTATGGGTATTAAATATCTATATAGTTATATATACAGGTGTGGGTATATATATATATGTATACACTGATGTTTATTTATATAACACACATATCTATTGGTGTGGATATTTATTTTTGGGTTAGATAGAATATAATTAATTACCCACATAAATGCATATAACATCTCATCTTAATCCAAGGTGTAGACCATTTATGTTTTTAGTAAAAATCATTAAATTGACCTAGGGAACACACCTGTGTACCCCATTGTGGGTCCCAGATAGATAATAAAATAAATTAAATAAATGTTTTATCTTTATTTAAAATCTTCCCATTGTGCTATATCACTGTATTTGGGATGAAAATAATTTAAATTGGTTTTAAAAGGAACAAAAATAATTTTTGGAAAATTAATAGTATTTAAAGAGGGATTAAATTAAATAATAAAATAGATACAATTGGAGGGAAATTAAATATAATGAAAAATGGGTAGACCTATTTTATATAATAATTTCATTACTTTACCCATTATATTTTTAATATTTAATTAATTTTATTCTTTTTTTATTTTTTTTCATTTCCTTTTCTTTCTTCATTATCATTTTTCCCACCTCATTTATCTCTCTCCCTATGTGTCGCCTATGTGCTGCCCCCCATGGTGCTGAACCTTAACCTCTCATCTTCTCCTCCAAAAGACCACTATGACTCCGTTTATCCTCTGATATTTATGGAGTCTGATATGATGTATTGCTCTTGGTAAGTCTTGACTCACACACTATGAATCATAAAATCTCATTCTTAATATCCCAAAAAATCTATCCCAGGATGATTTTACCAGATATATGGGATTTTTAAAAATCATCTGTTTTTTTCATTTTAGGTCAAATCATACATCTTCCCAGAGCATACGATACTTTATGAGTATAATGTAAGGAGTATACTCTATTTCTATTTGTTTCATTGCATCTTTTAAATCTCATGTTGTACCGCTCAGTGGTGCCTACCAGTATGTTGTAATTTTTACCCTTTCGAAATTCAATAAACTTATTTTGGGAACATTTTCACCTTCTTTTGAGACATTTTAACCTATTTAAATTATTAAAACATTGGAAGATACCCATATACATGTACTAATGTTCTTCAGAGAGTTTCTATTAGCCCCTAATTAAATAAATTTTATTAATTGCACATGTTTCGGGATCTCATTTCATGAGTTTTAATTAGATAAATTATTTATCATAATTATGAATATGTTATTTGGTTGTGTTGTTTAATTATTTCCTAATAATTTTTTACCTTTTCAATTGTTATCATAATATGACATTATAAATTAATATATGAAATTTTATTACATTCAGGGATAAATTGCATTGGTTATAGATGCTCTATTTAAATGATCATTTATTGTGGCAGACTAACCTATATTTTTAAGTTGAAATTATTTATTCAACTTTGTGATACCTCTTTTGTGACATCAAATAAAATTTAGGTTGGTGAGTGAATGTAGTTCTATATTAAGGAATCATGCAGGAACTCTCTGTTCCTGACTGTTTAGGTTTGTGTGCTTGTGGCAGCAATGTCTTATACTTTTCTAGACAAGTACATACTCAGACCTTCTATATACTTTTGGGTGATAATGTCTCCCAAAGGTATTGTCGAAGACGGACCATTGGAAATTAAATATTCCAGGCCTCTAGTGATAATTGACCCATTTAGTGCAAGATCAAGACATACTCATGGTAAAACCATGCCACGAGAAATACTTTGTCTTTCGAAATAATTATTTTAACTAACTCAGTGGTATTGGATTATTTAATTGATGTACCACTTAGATACCAAATGGAAGAAATAAGAATCCAACTCTAGAAATGAAGATAAAAAAATGATTCATGGAATGTATTTATTTATGTAGCCATTATTATATTTTTGAATTATGATACTTTTCTAGTTCTTGAAGAACCCCTTGTTGACCAATAACTTATACCCCATGTCAAATCACAAACAAGGGTGTGTGCTAATGTTATGTGTCTTCTATTTTATAGTCTTATATATATATATATATTATTTTTCTTATTGGTAATCATTTCAGATTGATGACTTAGGATGAAGGAGGAGTTATGGGAAGGGTGTCCGTTTAATAACCCAGATCACATTACTAATTTATATTTGTTATCAGTCACTATTTAATTTATATGTTGAACTTCTTTATTTACCATACATTGTTTGGATTGGATAAGATAGAGGCGGTATTGACCTACTAATATTTATATTTGACACAATACTCTGGCTCCCTTGCACTATGGTATATGAGTAGACCTTTTTGGATCGTAGGATTGAGGACCATGATTGATTGCTTATGATGTGATGTTTTTATCTTGGTGTTGGGTGCAAGGGACGAAGTTGGAGATCAGGATGTTCATGTAGATCGCTCGTAGGGCTATCATATTCTTCTTTATTGATTCATTTTGTCATCAATCATGTTGTATTATTTATTGAGTTATTAATAATCAGCATGAAATGTATTCATCTGTTGTATAATTTTGCATTTGTCACTTTAATAAAATTGATCAATATTTTCATTACTGGTTGTCAATTATTTATTGACTTCTTTCACATTTTATATTTACATTAACCCTTTTTTACTGCTATGAAACTCTGATCTGTGAGGGAATGGTCTCCCCAAAGAAACACTCTAGGCCCTTGCTACTAGTTGGCAGGCTTTGAAATTTGGGGAGATGCGATTGAGGTCATGTGACCTAGCAGTCCATCCACCGTCTTATAGGTGAACTGGGTCGGGATGTTACATAAAACCTCATCAAAGAACTAGATTACTTATATTTCAATATATTTGAAAGAGATGTTAATGTAAATATTGAAGACATGATTGTAGGTAGATATGAAATAAGGACGAGTATTAAGTAACATTGAAATAAACCATTTCTCACATGAGAATTATAATTATCATTACAATTATAAAGTGAAACATATGGGACTTCTCCATAAAGATTATATATAGGAATTTATAAATCTACGTAAACCTCTATAAGAACCTCACCTACATGGGAAGTGATAATTCTAAAAGACAACCCCAGTAATGTGAGTCCTGGATAACATTACATAGGTTTTTACTAAGAAACAAAAATGTATTCACAAAAAATATAATGATTGTAAAAATTATAGGATAACACCCCATAAATAAACGATACAATTAATATAGTTAACTATATTTCAAGGAGATAAAAATTATTTTTTATATCCATAATGTAATCCTTGATGCCCAGAATAGGTGAAATACTTACTAAACCATTCATTCAAGGATAATATCCTATTCAATCCCATGCTTTGATAAACATCATCTCAATGAATATATCTCTTATGAACGATAAGGATGTGTTATTTTTATTAGGTATTACTCTTGAGACTGTAAATTTGGGATAAAAATATGAGAGAAATAGTCGATAAATATAAAATTCTAAAGGTGGATTATGAGATATGTATGCATATATATTATGTACCTAAAAGTCCATATTAGAGATAAAGATCTAATGATGTAATTTTATCGTTCCAACATTCTTACATGGAAGTAGCTCATTATAAAGAAACTATTAGTAGTTGTATTGGGAATATTTTGAGGGGATTGGAGTCCACCCATGGAGTTGTTCCATCTGTGTTGGGGAAACATATTATTTGGCTTTGTTTCCTCAGAAAGTGCTTAGTGTGGAAAATTTTGCCATGAAAAATACTCTATAGATATAAGTGGTGATGATGTCTTTCAATAATACTTTAAAATAAAACCATGTAATTAATAATGAAATCTGTGATACAATTAGAAATTCCATTTTCAATGATTTTTTATTTCTTCATTAGGATATTATTGAATAGTCAACTCTTCATTAGTTATATACCCAAACACTAGTGGACTATTGATAACAAATTATGATTCTTGTATATATTTCCCTTTATCTAAATTTTATTTCATATATATCTTATTTAAAAAACAATTATGAACTATACTAATCCATATTATATTAACAAGATAAAACTATTTGTTGTGTAAGTTATAAATTTTTTTGGAGTAAGAATATAAAAAATGAAATAACATTATAATGAATCATATGTTAATTGGAATGGAAATTGAATCACAAATAAGTATCCCCATTAAGAGTCACATTTTTACATTCTACTAAGAAATTGTGGTTGTCATAACGAATGACTCAAAACATATAGATCATACAACGATTTCTTTAATCTAGAACTTCTCAAATAGATGATCCTTCTTCTGTCTTTTTTATGGAATTTTGGTCATTGTATAGGGAAAAACCATGTTATATTGTCTCTTATCATACATTTATATCATATTTTGATATTTTTATTGTTTTTAAAATATATTTTACGATGATACAAACAGTTTAATTTTTAATATAATATTTATTCACATTATTTTATTATTTTTTCGAAATATTAAATTATATTTTTTTAAGGATAGATTTAATTAAAATGGGTTTAAATTTTCTGGTAAGTTAAATAATAAATTTTAAGAACAATGAATAAATTAATTTTATATTTGAAAGAAATATTTTTAAAAAAATTATATTTTTAAGTATGTTTTTTATTTTTATATTTTTTTAAAAAAATTAATCAATAATGAATATTGAATATAATTAAATATATTGATAAAATATGTTAAAATATAATTTACACTAATTTATGTATTTATACATTGAATGGAGTAATATTCATTTTACTTGATACATTGGAATATATAATATACTAATAAATAAATATTATACAATAAAATATTAAAATTTATTTTTATCACATATAAAAATTGATTTAATTTAAATGGATATGATATTTTGAATCCTCATGAAAAAATTATTCAGTATAGAAAATTTATCCTTTTCAAAAAATTATTTTACCTACGCTAAATTTTAGACACCACGATAAAGGGTAAATATGTAGTTTAAATAAATTAATTAATAAAAGCAAAAAAACATGTACTTAAAATGTTAGATGATGGGTTGTTCAACATACCATCAAATTATCTAGAGTAACTAAAAAATTTTCTCCACCTTCTATGAATATGACATTTTTAAATATTTAGAAACTAATATGTACAAACATGTGTCTCGTCCTGTTATAAAATAATCCATTTACCACCCCAGTTTTCCTGAGACTATCAAACATTTATGTAAACCAATAAATACTAAACAATGATACCAAATATACATTTACATTAATTTGAGTCTTTGGTCTCATCAAAAAGACATCATTCATTGGAATATTCAGATTAATAAGGGATTCATTCAAATTAGTTTTGAGATAAATTCTAATTTCACTTAAATTTCTATTTTACTCTACCAACTCCTTTAAATATATTCTACCTATAATATAATAATGAAATAAGTATTATTTTCTTATATGAATTTTATTATTTTTTTGGATTTACTGATTTTCTTCCTTCATTTGAAAAATATTAAAAAACAATAAAGGAGACTGTCACTCTAGTTATGGTCGGTTCACCAACTCAAGGGATGACAAACTTTGTCGTACACAACAAATTTAAATGGATGGTCTCATAAATGGTCTCGTTGAATCAATAATTTTATTTCATTAGTGATATGAATAATTAATTAATTGTTAATTATTTTAACAATATATATAATAAATGATCATATTTATTTTATCTTCCAAAAAATGAGACTACTATGACATCATTTATAATTTGAATATATTTTGGATCATTTATGTAAATGTAAAACGCATATATATATATATATATAATAACGAATATATATATACTCTAATATTGTTGGTTGTGGGAAAATATTTTTAACTACATTGACAAGGAATTATCTAACGAAGATGTTTTGGAAAAATTGATTAACCTGCTTGAATCAGATGATGATAGAAATAATTATTCAAATAATGAATAAAATATAATTATAAATTGACCATAACAATGAAATATAAATGTTATAGGTAATTAGGAATGTATTTAATAAATTCAATTAGGTAATTCTAGATATTAGATAAATGGAAAAAGTGATTCATCAATTAAGGTATGCCAACTTACAAACCACCTTCTACTTGTTATGATAATGTTTTCACTCTCTATATATATCTAAAAACCACTTTTTATCATTATTATTATAATATATATATATTCTATTTAATCAATATATTAATATCTCACACTTATAGAAAAATATGTATATTATTTTCCAATTCTTTTTTGGTATATGCTTGTCCTTCATGTTATATTCTCAATGTTTCATTAATATAAAAAAAAATTAAATGGATCATTTTTTTCACAATTCCTCCTCATTAATAACATATTAAATGTATTATACCTCATGCGATTTTTAGAAATAGAAAATATATTATGGAGATATTTTTTCAAAATTTATGGTATTAGTGGAAATAATATGCACTTACTGTCATTAAAGATTCATTACTCATTTCATAGAAAATATATTAAGAGTTTTGTTTATAGACCCACCTCTTCAGTCATATCTTATTAAGTTTCTTCATTTGAAAACTATATTTAAGAACAATTACATTTCAATTATATATGAACATCAAAAATAATTTAACTCAATCATATTATATGAATCATTATGATATATCCTTTGACTATTCATCGGTAAATGATTATATTACTCATTTAATTCTCATGATTCATTAAAATTCATATTCTTTATAAAAGAATTATTTAAATTTTGTGGCACAGATATATTATAAATATTTTGATGTGATGGGTGGGGAAAATTATATGTCTCTCCATTTCCATTGTTGTTTTCTTCATCTCATGAGATAATATAAATGGTTCATAAGTATTTACTCTAGAACAATATGTTTTGTTCTATTGTAAGAATACCATGAGATATATTATGATTTTATATTCTATGTTTATCACCACATATCTATTACAATATGATTTTATGGTATCATATCATTAATTAGATAAATTCGTTATTATTATCTTTAACATTAATAAATCATCATATTCTGATTTAATCTGGTTTATTAACTTTCTCGTATGGATTATTTTTATTATTCCATTAAAAGAATTTATAGATAACTATTTCCATATTTATATCCCTCGTGTATCCATTACAATTGGAAATGAAAAGGGAATACATATCCATTTGTAAAATTTGAAAATAAATTATTCTGTATTATTTATATAATGATGAATTATGCATCAAATCATATAAATAAACGTATCTTTTATTATTCATGGTTTTTTTGTATGATTTTTATGACAAAAATCATGAAGTCAAATTTGATTTCGAAACTTTTTATTATTCCCTCTTCATTATACAATTATTTAAAACAATCTTTATAACTACTCGACTTATGCGGGATATGTTTAAGTTGTTTATTTGTGAAAAATTTTCTAATGTTTATCAAGTTAATTAGATGTTTGAGCTCTCAAAATTATGATTCAACCTCTCATGTAGTCTTTTTTAGAACATTTATAATGCAATTTACACCTTTGAAAACTCTATAACAACAACAACATCCACATGATTTGTTTTCATAATCTCTATTGAAAAATATGTTGTCCTCCAAGAAACCCACACTCTCCAAGGTATCTGAATCTATGGTCTATCTTGGACTAGTAGTAGAAGGGTCAAAAAACCCAATAAATGAGATGAGTATGTCTAACTCAACCATTTCACAGGAATCATAGAAAATGATAGATTTCATTGAATATTCCACTTATTGTCTCTCCCAACTTCTATGGTCCACTCCTACACTCTTCTACCTTCAATCACTGGTAGGGATGTGAATTGAATTACAAAATTGGCCAACATTCCAACGTGTTACGCATGTATCCATGTTCAGGTGTTGTAAACCAACATCCTAATAACTTCTCTAACTATTGGTATGGTTTCATTAATACCTATATCATACAACATCCTCAAAAACTAGAAATATCATGAAATAATAAGATGTCATTTAATTTCTACATATTATGCTAGGATTTTTAACTTATTTTATATAAATTGGACTTATGTTAAAGTCTATATGATTTATTTTACTCACATATAGTCTCCAAACAAACATGGGAATCTGAAATTTAACACCACAAGATTTTAATATGTTTTTTCATATAAGTGAATATTTTTTTTTTGAATATCATTTTTAACATGTAACACTAAAGTAAAACCAAATTTTTTAAATTATATTTAAATAAAATATTACTATTCATGAAAAATTTCGTAATTTATTATAAATAAATATGAACATTATTTACAAGGGTAAAATATGAATAAATATCCACACAAATGAGAATATCACATACATACAATCATTATAATATTTTCTTGATAATTATCACCCCACAATATCCATTATGAAAATATGGAAAATAAATAAAAATATAATAATAATATTGGGAGATAATGAGTTGAATAATAATTCTTATCCTATGGATTTATGTATGAATATATGTAGTGATTTTATTTTGATATTATAAATATAATTTATATAAAAAATCGTTACTAAATTTATTGTTGATTGAAATATCTTATATTGATATATGGTCTTTGAAAATTCATTTATCCAATATGTTTAGTGAATTCATGTAATTTATAACAAAAAGTGAAAATAGTAACTCATAATTCATGTATAAAATAAATAGACAGTGTTCAATTTTAATAATTTACTATAAAAATATATTTAATTATATTGCATATCATTAATATTTTTTGAATAATTAATTAATTGTTTGATGGATTTAGTAAAATTAAAACAAATATTTTAATTAAAATTTGATTATAAGAGTAAATGGAAAAAATAATAATAATTAAATTTAATATTATTTGATGAAATGTATATAATGTATAAAATGTTATTTTACAAATCATTTTTTAATTTTTAAGTTTTTTATCTTACCAATATATATTTATCAATCATAAATTAATAATTTAACTAAATTCATCAATGAATAAAAAAATAAATTAATAATAATTTAATTTTTAAATGCTATTAAATATCATAATGTACACATAAATTTGAACAAAATACTTTTAGAACAAACAATTTCAAAATATAAATTTAATATTTCCATTTAAATGAAAAATTTCCCATATTTTTAAATTGATTTATATTATATAGGGTCAAAAATTGTTATTAGATTGTTAAAATTAGGTAATCAGTTTAATTTAAATTTTTTCATAAAAAAAATTTCTGGTAAAAAATAACATAACACTATAAAGGTAATATATAGTAAAAGGTGATAAACTGACTAGTCAAAACCTAAAATATAATGAAATAATATCTATTAATTATATTTATCATAATATTAAATAAAAATATACATTATATTTTACTTTTTAACATACTTATAATTAAATTTAAATCATTATACATTGTGGAATGAGTATTTGTAAAATATTGCTAAAAATAAACTTACAAACATACCCCTCCTCATCCACTCCCAAACCACATAGAAATTAATGTTATATTTATAATCAATTACTAATATTTCATAGATAATTGATATATTCTAATTCAAAAAATCATTCCAAAATACATGCCGGTAAAAGAACCACTGTTGAGAAGGATTAAATACATCAAATATAAATCTATGTCATTCTTTAACTACTTAAATAACCCTATTAATATATATATTTAAATATTTTCGTAAAATATAATAATTGAATAATGTTTTTTTATTCAAAAATATTATTCTAGTATAATATCAAATTAAAAAATTTCTTAATAACTGTTATAGCATGTTCTAGATTAAGATGTTTCAACCTACAACATGAACGATTCTATGACAACATCATCATTACTACCATTAATATCTATAAGGAAATTAATAATGGAAATATATGATATGAAATATTAGTATATATTGTAAATATTTTTCTATAAGGATTATCTGTTAAATACATTAGAAAGATCACCAAGGATTTCAATCATGTAATCCAACCATGTTCATTACATTTTATTTAAATGGGGATAAATAAATAATAATAAAATAACTAATCAACTTCATGGAATAATTCTTGAATGATGAACTCAGTATCCATGAATTCAGATAAGCATCACAATTTGGATTCTGGTACGAAAGAATCAAAATCACAAACCATTGATAATGAAAATATGTAATATCTAACAAATATGTGTGGAATAAATGATATAAATTTAAGAGAGTAAAAATAAATATACATGAATGAGTCTATAAAATAATTTATTAATATGGTTTTGTATGTTATACAATATATTAAATCACATTCATGGATGTTGGGTGTAATTGAAAGTTCTATAAAATCTCATTTTAAATTTGATATTTTAATGTCTGATCTCTCATATAGGGAAAATATTTTGTACCATTATAATAATTTTATGTGTTCTTATTTGAAGTGCATTCTTGGATTTTACATGTCTAATTATATTTTATTCCTTATACGTTCATAATTTTATGGAATATAAGTTATTATGTAGGCCAAACATAATATATTTTTATCCTATGAATTATAGAGACCTGTAAAATTCCATGTATTTTTTTAATTATTTGGATTGTTATGATTCTGTGAAAATTGAAGGCCTGTGATTCTGATGCCAAGTGTTCCCAGAAAAGAATTTTATAACATTTTTTATAGTACGCTCAGTAAACGCATGGGAATTGTTTTTAATATTTTGAACCGGTGCTCGGATTAAAAATCTATGGGCACCATTGAATCTGTAGTGCCAGGATTCGCTTAAGGAAAGATTCACATCAATTGTAGTCGGTCAGATGAAAATATTAAATTTTGGACATTTTAAAGAAACGTAAAATAACTTGTAATTTTTATATAATTTATTATTCTTTTTCCAATCACCTGTTGAGCAGCGTTGGCGGGGATGACAGAGGTGGTTGGACCATTAATTATGGGGTGTTAATTGAACAGTTATGCTTTGTTTGTGTAACGAAATTTAATTTCTTGGATTTTACTTGTATTATTTTTAAATATTATATGCAATTATTTCGATACTGGGTGCGAAGACGACACATCATTCCGAGGCCCAATGATCCCAAAATGGTGGTTTGAACTTTTTTTAAGTTAAGTGATTCGGCACTTGTCCCCAAATCTGTAAGTTTCCAAATGGATGCTCGGATTAAAAATCTAATGGCATCGTTGCGTCGGGGACGATAAATTTACGTAAGAACGAGCCTAGCCTCGACCGGCGCGGGTTAAGGGAAAAAGTTAATTTTCAGACGTTTTAAGTAAAATAAAATAAAATAAATTCAAAAGTTTATTTTATTTATGGAAACAGCCATGACAGTGTGGCGACAAGGCATCTGTTTTCTTAATAAACACCATGTCTTAATGACTCATAAATGGTAAGCTGGACACATTAATACTGCAGCGTATTTTTTAATTTCAAATACGTTTCCCTTTTTTTGGGATAATAGAACGTTGATCGTTGGTGAGAGATTGAGAGAAATGCTGGACAAAACTCTCGGTGACTAACGCCGACAGATTGAAGCTGTGAATCGCAACACCATCATGGTTGGAGGATCTCGACGACGAAGATAACATGGCCTCATTGTCGGCAATCGATCCCTTCATGAGGTAGGGGTTTGTTATTTAATTTTTATTATCACCGAATTTGATTTAAATGATGAATGCAGGTCAACCACGAACAAGTTGATCCGTGAAATCATATATTCTTGTGGGATGGATTTCATTGGGATGGTTATGGGGGAATTAATCCTGGTTGATTTTTTTGTTGTTTGATTCTACTATGTTTAAGCCTACTAAAGGCAGTGATGAATGACGGCGGAGGTTCGTTCCTCAAATTTGTTTTATTGGTTTTCATCCCTTTTCTTATGTGCGTTCCTCGCGTTCTTTGCAGGTTGAAAAAAATGGATCGTTGGGAGAATGTTTCGCGATGCACTGATCCCAAATAGAATATTTAAAACCACAACGACCTTGTGGAGGTTCTATGATGATAGTAGATGACGAATCGGCCCAGATTGGGAAGGGTCTTTCATCAAGCGTTCTTCGCACGGATGGATCGTTGCGTGTTTTCAGAGCTGATCGGAGGTTCAAAAACAACGCTATCAACTTCTTGGTGTCAGGACAACCAAAACCTAGGAGTTTTGTGGAGATCGGATGGCCGGATCGATGAACGACGCATCACCGGAGGCGCCACGACTGAGGTCCGTATTTCAAGAAATTTCCATAATACACTGCATGTTCTTCCAAAGAACGTGCAGTGTAGTACTGGAAGCAGTGGCTAGGTTTTCGTGCATCATAGAGGAATCACACTGCGTGTGACCCTGGTCACACGGTGTGCAAGACTTTCCCTGAAGCATGGTGTATACTTTGGAAAGAACACTGAAAGGGGTTGGACTACACAGCTTCAGAAGACACGGCATGTACAGTATGGAAGAGGCGGATATGTGGAACTTGTCATGTGTGTAGGGGTACACGGACACAAGATAGAGTACACAACTATGTACTCCATCACACGGCCAGGCGAGGCCAGTAACGAGGGTCACCCAGTGTACCGATTACACGGGTTGGTGTACACAGGTTGATGACCGTGTACGGGCACATGGCCAGCGTACACTAAGCCAACCCTAGTCTCTCGGACATGGTGAGTACATTGCACTACACGCCATGTACTTAGTTTTCTACACGACCAGCCTTACAACATGGGCCGCTGTGCACGGGTAGTACCCGGGTTCAGACAACATGACATGTAACTTTTCTACACACCATGTACTTTTCAGAAAACAACATGGACCTCTTGTTCACCGTATCTTGGACATCTTTCATTTGGGTTAGTTCCCCTTCTTCTCGTTCCCTGGAAAGTCATGTATCATTTCCTTTTACAAGAGTATGATCCCTTTACAGGATTTTCTGTGATAGAGTCATGCAGCCATCCGAGACGCCCTCATTGAGATCCTCTATACATTCTTGACCCTAGGTAGAGATCATCATCGATGTGACCAAATCCACGGGGAATCGATCCTCTACCTAGAAGGTGAATTCCGGATGAGTCGCATTATCCTCCATGGCCCTGGAAGTGATCCTCATCTGTCTATCGTGATATTTCCCACGGAGGAGTGTGTCTCCCATAATGAGTTCATCTATCTATCGTATACTTTTCACTCATGATTGTGTCTCCTGTAATGAGTGTAACTACCTCTCGTGACATTTACCGATGTACAGTACTTGTCAGAAGAATTTCATTAGAGCTATAAGACTCATGGATTTTGTTCTCCCGGAATGAGTGCTTCGTGGAATCTACGAAATGAACCCCTAGCTGGGGATATGCGGTTGTTTGACTTGTCTCTAGACTACAGGTCTAGGTTTTGAGTATATCTAGTTTTTTTTATATGTTCTATAGACATATACTGTGAATAGATGATTGTACCTTTACTTTGTGTACTGCTTTGTGGTTTTTGGGGACCTCTACTGATTATTTTTATACTCACCCCTACACAGGAATTTCCTACATGTGTCATGTCTTATGTAGACGAGCAGCCTTTTGACAGAGTCAAGGGTTGACAAAAACAGGATCGGACTTTCTGAGTTCCCTACATACCGAGGCGTTTCTATGGCTATGAGCAGCATTCCCTGTACCTTTTTTGTTTTCAGGTTGGACATTACTGTTTTCAGACTTTTGTTTTTGTGGGATTGTATTCCGGCCTGATTTACTTTCAGTACTTTACCATCTGTCGTACTATGTTGGTTTGTTTTAGTTGTATTCAAGCATCTTGTTCCTTAGTGTTTTCTTTTACATTTCTGCATTTGTGGGCTTGGAGATGTGTGTGTGTGTGTACCGGTACTTAGGAAATTCCTCCCATGTTAGTAATATGCATACTCGGTGCTATTCACCATCCCCTGGCCTATTGGAGGCCGACATGGGGAGTCGCGGCGTGGGCTCCACTGGGACGGGTCATGATAGAGTGGTATCAGAGGTGGTCAGTTCTACCATAGGACCAAGATTCTGTGAGAATGGTTTGGGGAAAAATTTTATATTGTTTCATGTTCGGATTTCAAGCGAGTGAGTCTAATGTTGGTGCGAGTGCAGACGTATCCATACACTAGGACTCTAATAACCTAATTTTTGACTCGGTACATGAAAACAATTGTTTCGAGGAAGTAAAGGAATGGTACATGCATCATATAACAATGGGTTGTGTTTTCCATGTCCTTTGTATCAGAAATCCAGATATACTCATTAACCATAACACAACATGTTTCCTTACAGGATTCCTCTTCGACGCATACCTTCTAGGATTAAGCAGCATGATCACGAGGATGACCTCCTTAGTGACGAGGCTTCGATACATAGATCAGTTCCACATGTGTTGACTGCAGGTGGTGCACCAGTTATGCAACCACCAGTGGAGGATCCCATGGTACCTGCGGTACTGGATGATGAGGAATGCAGGCTTAGCACGCTCCATGAGTTCGAGAGACATAGACCCATTTGGTTCCGATGCGAGCTCGACCATCAGGCGGATGTGGACTGGCATGAGGTGGTAACTATAGATTTCCATCTAGTGAAGACACCATCAGACCAGATGGTGATCCTAGGATTGGTCCTTAATCAGGGTTCAGTGAGATGATGGTGGAGTAAAACCACACAGATTCAAGATGAGGAGACTCTTACATGGATGGAGTTTGACCGACTCTTGAGGGAGGATTTCTCTCTAGTTATGCTGAAGGTTGTGCGCATCCAGGAGCATATTCAGCTCCAGCAGGGCAGTATGACATTATCTGACTTTTCATCGAGGTTCACCAACCTCGCCCGGTACTCGATGGATATGGTCAGGGATCATTACTTCAGAGCTCAGACCTGTGAGTGAGGTCTATGAGGAGACATCCGAGCTAGTTTCATGCCTATTTGAATTTCGACTAATATTGGATTTCTCGAGCAGGCCATGGTGATAGAGAGCTTCTTGGTGGAGTAGAGACAACCGATGATGGTCAGCAGTAGGCAGACAGGTGTGGAGACCCCGGAAGTAGGGTTTTGATGTCGGGCTAAGGGATCTGGACCTGGAAAAACTCATATGAGGACCCATGACAGGGGATCGAAAGTCCATGGCTCTCAATCTAGATCAAGTCAGCCTTGGGAGAAGCGATGTTATGTGTGCGACGGTATGGGACGTCTCTCTAGATATTGTCTAACCCGTCGAGATGGTGACAAGGAATTGGTGGATGGGCCAGCAAGGCAGATGCAGAGAGTAGATCAGACAGACCCGCTAGGCAGCAGACGTGGAAGAGGAGCAGGGAGAGTTGTGGGTGGTGGCCGATGCTTTGACATACTTCCACCACCGCCCCAAGGAGCTCCGCACGAGGCTCAGGGAGCTGGGAGATAGGGGTGCAGACAGATTCATTTAGTCAAGGCATATGACCAAGGGGCTCCAGGGATGATTCGAGGTATAATATGTGTCTTTTCTACCTTATTTGTTGTACCTATAGACACAGCTTCCAATCATTCCTTCATAGCCACATGTCATGTACAAAACCTCAAGATTTCAGTAGAACCGTTGAGTCGATCCTTAAACTTGGAGACACCTACATGATGAGACACAATGAGAACACACGTTTGTAGATAGTGTGATCTTAGTCTTGGAGGTGAGAGTTTCAGTTGGAACCTCTTGGTGGAAGCATCAAGGCCTTACGATTTCATTCTCGTTATGTATGGGTTATCTTCAGTCCATGCCCAGATTGACTGTTTTAGACGAATGGTGTGGTGTTTCCACCGTAATGGAATGAGTTTTTCCTTTTTCAGAGAAAGGGAAACCCAGGCAGTGTAGAATAGGATCATGCATAGGAGGGTGCAAACAATTGCTCATGAGTTTCCTAGAATAGCTCTCGGATTAGTGGATGTTGTGAGCTCCCAGTTCCCAACAGTAATGGTAGAGTATGGGGACGTATTTGCCGAAGATGTTCTAGGATTACCTCCCCGATGGGAAATCAACTTCTGCATTGACTTACACCCCAGGATGGAAACGATTTTTTTATCAGCATATCGGATGGATCCCATAGAGCTTCGCGACCTGAGGGTGAATTTGGAGGATTTTTATAGCATGGGTTTTGTGAGTCACATCGTTTCACCCTGGGCGGCACTAGTCTTGTATGGAAAGTAGGCTGACGGGAGTCTGAGGTTTTCCATGGATTACTGACACCTAAACTAGGTCACAGTGACGTAGAAGTATCCACTTACAAGGATCTATGACCTCTTCGATAAGCTAAGAGGGGAATAGTGGTCCTCGAATGATGACATTCGATCAGGCTATCACCAGCTACGAGTGTGGGATGAGGTTATACCGAAATAGATTTCAGATGATGCTACGATCACTATGAGTACTTGGTGATTCCTTTTGGCATGACGAATTCCCCTGCAGTGTTCATGGGACTGAGGAATCGGATCCTCCAGCGATATATCGACCAGCTTGTAGTGGTCTTCATCGATGAAATCCTTATGTACTCGGCATCAGAAGAGGAGCATTCAAGACACCTGCTGATGGTTCTAGACGTACTTCAGGAACACCGGCTTTATGTGAAGCTCTGAAAGTGCCAGTTCTAGATTCAAGAGGTCTACTTTTTGGGACATGTCATCTCAGCAGATGGAGTAGCTGTAGACCCAACCAAGGTGGAGGATATGATTGCATGGGAGCCACCTCTGCGTGTGACGGAGGTACGGAGACTCCTTGGGTTGGTAGGATATTACTGGAGATTCATTCACGATTTCTCATGGATATCATCACTAATGATGACCTAGACCAGGAAGGGGATACCATTTGTGTGGAAAAGGAAGTGATAGCAGGCTTTCGAGCGTTTGAGATAGAGTTTGATGAGCTCCCTAGTCTAGAGATTATCGGAAGAGGGTTCAGGTACATAGTTTTTTGCGACACATCGGGGACCGAGCTAGGCTATGTCCTGATGCAGAGGAAGTTGGTGATTGATTGAGGTTCGCGCAAGCTTAGGCCACATGAGCAGAACTACATGACCCATGATCTCGAGTTTCCAATTGTATTCTTTGAATTAAATATGTGGCGACACTACCTTATGGGAGAGTGGTTTATCATCTACTATGAACACAAGAGCATCAAGTATATCTACTCATAGAAGGATCTAAATCTGAGGTGGAGACTTTGGATAGATTTCTTCCAAGATTATGATTTTGAGATCATCTATACTCATGGGATGGGGAATAAGGTGGCGGATTCTCTGAGAAGAAGATCGAGCTCACATCTGTTGATTGAGGCAACAGAGCAGTTAGCTGCATTGTAGTTATCCTTCATGAATAAAGAGGATACATCATAGATATATTTTAGGTTTTCCTCCCCTCTAATATTACAATGGATTAGGGAGGCACAACTAGGAGATGTCGACTATCTGGCTTTACGTGCTATGATATCCACAAGACATGCTCCTGATGGATATTCACTGGGTGGAGATTACGTAATTTTTAGAGGAGGAACTGTTGTACCAGTGGCGTTTTAGGAGTAGGACTTGAGGGAGTTTCATATATCCCCTTTGGTGGTACATCATGGAGTGATAATGATGTACAAGGTCCTCTGACGGTTGTTATGGTGGCCAGGACTAACGAAGGTAGTAGCGGAGTTTGTTTCTCGATACCTTATATGCTAGGAGGTGAAGGCCGAGCACCAGGATCTAGAGGGATTAGCTCACCCCCTAGAAATTCTAGAGAGGATGTGGGACATAATATTGATGAACACCGTGACAGGATTACCACGGATGTCTAAGGGGAATGTTTCTATCTGGGTGATCATTGACGGAATCACCATGTCGGCCCACTTCCTGGATATCAGGGAGAAGAGTAACGTAGAGATCTTGGGACAACTCTACATACAAGAGATAGTTCGGATTCATGGAGTCCCCTTGACAATATTCTTGGACCATCATGCATGTTTCACATCCCGGTTGTGGAAGGGACTACAGGAGGCTTTGGAGACTCCGCTACGCTTGAGCACAGTGTTTCATCACTAGACCGATGGTTATACGGAGAAGACCATTCAGGATTTGTATGATATATTTCAAGCCTGTGTCTTGGACTTTGGTCATATTTGGGAGGACCATCTACCACTGGCGGAGTTTGAATACAACAATAGCTACCACTCCACCATTGGTATGGCACAGTTTGAGGCCTTGTACGGGAGGCCCTGACGGTCACCGCTTTGCTGGAACGACCCCAGAGAGTCAGCACTCATGGGTACAATGTTTGTGCGAGCTACCACTGAGATGGTGAAGATCATCAGGGAGTGGATGAAGACTGCATATAGTCGGCAGAAGACATATGATGAAAAATGATGGAGACCTCTGGAGTTCGAAGAGGTAGACCACATTTTCTTCGGGTCTCACCACGATGAGGGTAACAATGATTTGTCAGAGGAGGGAGGCTATCTCCGAGGTTCATCAGAACTTTATAGATAATGTCAAGAGTTGGCGAGGTGGCTTAGATCCTAGATCAACCTCCACAGTTGCATCATGTACATTATGTCTTCCACGTGCTGCGGTTGAGCAGGTACATACATGACCCATCACATGCCATCGAATGGGGCGAGCTGGACATCGAGGATGGAGTGACCATTGTTGAGTACCCGGTGGAGATTGAGGATCAGAAGGAGAGGAATAATCATGGGAGATCAATTACCTTGGTCCACGTCTGGTGGCCACACAAGAATCCTCAGAAGGGCACGTGGGAGTGGGAGGTCGAGACCTGTGCCCAGTAGCCACATCATTTTGAGTGGCCTTTGTTTTGGATTTTCAGGGACGTAAATCCCCATGGTTGGAAGAATGTTGGGTCTCAGATTTTCCATGTATTATCTTTAAATATTATATAGAATTATTTCGAGACTGGGTGAGAAGAAGACACATCATTCAGAGGCCCAATGAGCCAAGAATGGTGGATTGAACATTTTTTTATATTAAGTCAGTCGGCACTTGTCTACAGATGTGGCATTTTCCAAACAAATGCCATGATAAAAAAATATGAGGGCACCTTTGCATCCGGGATGATGAATTTACATAATAATGAGCCTAACCTCGACCTGTGCGGCTCGAGGGAAAAATTTAATTTTCTGACTTTTTATGTGAAGTAAAATAAAATAAATTCTCAAGTTTATTTTATTTATGGAAACAACCACTACAACACGATGATGGGGAAACTGTTTCCTTAATAAATTCCATGTCATAATGATTCATAAATAGAAAGATGGAATCATTAATACCGCAACATATTTTTTAATGTCAAATTTATTTCCCTTTTTCATGGGATAATCGAACGTCGATCATTGGAATATGATTGAGAAACATGCTGGAGAAAACTCTCGACGTAGAATGACGATGGATCGAAGCAGAGAATCTATGCTCCAACAAGGTTAGACGATCTATATGATGATGATATCATGACCTATTCATCATAGATCGATCCCTTCATGATGTATGGGTTTTTTATTTCATTTTTATTTTCCGCGCTTTTGATTTAAATGACGAACGCGGGTCAACCACGAACAAGTTGATCTGCGGATTCATACATTCTTGTGGGAGGGATTTATTTGTGATGGATATGGGGGAATTAATCCATGTTGATTTTTTTATTGTCTGATTCTGCTCCTTTTAAGCCTACTAACCAAAGCAGATCAACGCCGTGATGAAAGACGATAGATGTTCATTCTTCAAATTTGTTTTATTGGATTTCTTCTCTTTTCAATCACGCGTTCTTCATGGGGTGATGAAAAAAGGAACATTGCATGACTATTTCATGACACAATGAACCCTAATTGAAGAATCGACACCACAACAACGTTGATGATGTGAAACAGCAATAACGGATGAGGAATCAGACCGGATCGGTAACGTTCGTTCTTCAAGCGTTCTTCACGCAGATGGATCGTTGCATGTTTTCATAGTCGATCAAAAGTCTGAAAAGAATTGAATTGGCTTCGTGGTGTCGGGGTGACAAAATCCTGGTAGTTTCTTGGCGATCGAACTACCAGATCGATGAACAGATCATCACCGGAGGCCCGACGGTGGAGGTCCGTGTTTCAACAATTTTCCAGAATACACAGCGTGTACATCCAAAGAACACGCTGTGTAGTACTGAACACAGAATATACGGTTTTGGGGGTCAGAGAGGAATCACATGGCATGGGACCCTAGTCACACAGTGTGTTAGACATTCCCCGAAGCTCAGTGTGTACTTTGGGATGTACAAAGACACGAGATATACAACATGACTTCGGACGACACGGCCTGTACAGTTTGGCAGAGGCTGCAACGTGGAAATCGGCATGTGTCTAGGGGGTACACAGACACAGGATGGAGTACATGACCGTTTACTCCACAACATGTTCTGGCGAGGCTAGCAATGCAGGTCACCCCATGTACTGATTACTTGGTTTGGTGTACACGTGTTGATGACTGTGTACGGGCACTTTCCCAACATACACGGATCCAACCCCAATCACTCAGACATGATGTGTACATCATATTACACTCCATGTACTCATTTTTCTACCAGACCAGCCTTACAACATGGGTCATTGTGCACTGACAGTGCTCGGGGTCAGACAACATGGCGTGTTATGTTTCTACATGGTGTGTAATTCTTGGAAAACTTCATGGTCCTCTTGTTCAACGTATCATGGACATCTTTCGTCTGGGTTAGTGCCCCTTCTTCTCATTCCCCTAATGGTTAGGCATCATTTCCTTATACAGGAGTATGATCCCTTCAGCAGGACTTTCTGTGATAGAGTCAGGCATCCATCTGAGAGGCCCAGATCAAGATCATCTATCCATTCCTGACCCTAGTTAGAGTCTACAATCGATGTGGCCAACTCCACCGGGCGTCGATCCTCAACATAGCAGGTGAATTCTGGATGAGTAATGGTATCCTCCATGGCTGTAGAAATGATCCTCATATGTGTGTCATGATCATTCCCACTTAGGATTTTGTTTCCTGTAATGAGTGCATCTATCTATCGTAACCATCACATTCAAGAGTGTGTCTCCCGTAATGTGTGTAACTACCTCTCATAACGTTTCTTGACGCACAGTACTTCTCGGACGAACGTCATCTGAGCTATAAGACTCGTGGAGTGTGTTCTCCTGGAATGAGTGCTACATGGAATCTACGAACTGAACCCCTAGCTGTGGGTATGCGGTTGTGTGACTTGTATCTAGACTACAAGTCTAGGTTTTGAGTATATATTGTATTTTCTATATGTTCTATAGACATATACTGTTCATAGCTAATTGTACCATTACTTTTTGTACTACTTTGTGGTTTTCAGGGTCCTCTACTGAGTATTGTTATACTCACCCCTACACGGGCTTTTCCTGCATGTGTCGTATGTTGTGCAGATGAGAAACATTTATATAGTGTCCAGGGGGGACCAGGACATGACCTATCTTTTTTGAGTTCCCTAGAGACTGAGGCGTTTCTACAGCTTCGAGCAGTAGTCCCAGTATAATGTGTTTTTTCAGGTTGTACTTTTCAGTTTTTAGACTTTTTTTTGTGGGCATGTATTCCGACCATGTTTAGTTTCAGTACTTTACCTTCCTCCTTACTCTATTGGTTGGGTTCTATTAATTGCATGCATCTTGTTCCTTAGTGGTTTCTTTTACATTGCAATATTTGTGGGCATGGAGATTTTTGGGTGTGTACAACTACATAGGAAATTCCTCCCTTGTTAGTAATATGCCTACTTGGTGCTAGTCACCAGCCCCTGACCTATTGGAGGAGGGCTTGGGGAGCCGCAGAGCGAGCCCCACTAGGATGAGTCGTGACACTAAACCTCATGTAATGAATGAGGCACTTTAATTACATCAACTAATTAGGCAATTAATTACATCAATTAATGAAGCTCATTAATTCCTCGAGGTTTTTCTCTCCTTTCCTGCCCCTATTTAAATGGAGGTCATGATTGGGTTCTGGAAGGCCTCTTCAAGCGAGGAAACTTTACCGGAGTTCTACAACAGTAAACAAAAATGGATGATGAATGATCAAACGACAATGATCCGAAATCGATGAATGTCGATGACTCCATCTGACATGGATGCTTTTCTCGCTGCAACCGAGACACCACCAACTTTTCTCGAGGTTGGGGGTTTAAATTGTTTATGCATTTAAATGATTTTATATTTTCATTCATGATTAATATGAAGAACGTGGGTCAACCAACTAATGGGTTGATCTATGACTCATTCTCTTTTACAAAGGATCTCACAAGGATTATTTTTGGGGTTTTATCAAATAATAGGAGTATTTTTGGTTCACCCATATGTTATAACGCTAACACTAAGGGGGAACATCAGTCCAAACGAGGCCCAAAACCTCGACCGAACATGTTTTTTGATGCGTTATTTGAAGGCAAATGATCAACATGTTAGAAACACAAAACCGAAGGACACACAGTGATAGTGGCATCCCAAGATGCTCGTAGGTGTAGAAGACACCAAGAACAGACCATTGGTGCACATTCGGTGGCCGGAAGAAAGAACCACTGGCGCACCATGAATCCGGAGGCTGGAGGTGGTCAGAGGAGGCCCAAAAACCAGCTATGGATAGTGGGTAAGTGGAGCATCATCTCACACTGTGGTGGGCAGAGGCGGCCGACCATGCCAGTTGGGCGGGAGGAGGGCGGCACCTGGAGGCGCCCCCAGTGGCAGCAACCTTGGCCAGTGTGTCGCGGCAGGAGGATGTGGCGTCGTCCCACGCCATGCTGTGTGTTCTGGAAAAATGGTAGCCATATACCCATAGGTTGGAAAAAAATGACCCATTGTCCGCGGGGCCAGCTGGAGGAACGTTCTACCATCAGGCAGACCGGGACGAATGCGGTTCGGCTGACAAGATCAGATGCAGGCTTGACTTACCCAGAAGGCCAGTCTGGGGGCAAAGCCCCACCGAGCGGGATGGGCCCACGATCCAACTAGGCCAGACGTGGGCTAGCTGAACATGCTGAGCCCACACCCCAATCCAGTGAACCATTCATTCCGACTCTGATGGGTCGGACCTAGTGAATCTGGCCGACCATTAACGGACCGGACCCAGACGTGGTCAAGTAGACCCTGGGACCTGTTGTATCAGGCCAGGCTGATGGAGTCAGATCTGGCCCAGACCCAACCAACCCCTGAATAAAGAAAATATCATAATAGAAGAACCGTGTAACCGTTTTACATGACTTTTAGAATATTATGGCAGGCCCGACTGAGTTGATCTAGACTGAGGTGTTATCTCCACCGTTTCACGGAAAGGGATGTAACTGACAGACCAGATGTCCAATACATGTGCCATCTATGGAATAAGGATCCTTGTGACAAGGAGGTGCATTAGAGATACTGTAAACATATTTTTATGGAGTTTGATATGTTAATTGGGTTGGATCAGACTTGAATACAACAAGGTCATTTTTACAGAAGTTCCCATATCTCTGAGACCGGGCATCCGATCGACGCATCGTCCATCACGTTGTGACCCCTATTATGGGGTGGTACCTTGGGTATGCAATTATATATACTTTATACTGGTTAAAATATGACCTATGTCTTCATGAGTAGAGTCTTCCAGAGATCATGCATGCTACGTGTGGGAATCTAGTGGAAGGCTGTGACATGAAGAAGAAGAAGAAGAGCGACCAATAAGGGTCACCATCCGAAACACTAGAGTAGGATTATTTAGCTATACGACTAATCATCCCAACCTTTGTACAATTGACCAGTATGGGTCAGCATGATTGACCAATACAGGTCAGCATCAGGGACCAATATAGGTCAACACCAGTAACCAATATGAAGCACCACCAGTGACCAATACGTGTCAGCACCATCGACCAATACTGGTTAGCATCTAGAAACCAATATGGGTCAACATACAATGACCTATATGGGTTAGTAGTAGAGTTAATATGGATAGGATGATCTGGAATTTCGACTAGTCATCCCTATCCCAGTAACCTGGAAGTTAAACCATTAGAGTGAGAAGATTATTTTTCATTGTGATTCGCGATTTAAATCATACTTTTGTTTTTACCAGTGTGGTATTCCTTGTGTTTTATTCTTGGGGGGTTACTGAGAGGCCATCCGGGGTCTCAGGGTCCTTTCATTGTATTGTTATACTCACCACTGCATGACCTCCACCCACACGTGTGTGTCAGGTGAAGACTACTGATGCTATGAGGCAGACTTTTGTGGTTCGAGACTTGGTGGAGCTTGGTTTGATGGGAGATGTCGAGATCCTCTTCTTTAATTTCATAAATATAGGTACTACCCTCCAAGTAGTGCTCCAGGCTAGTTTTGATAGATTTTTTACTTTCGTTTCATTATCTTGGTCTTGTATTTTGGCACACTATTTTCAGTTTACAGTTGAACTTGTGGTTGTACTTTACTCTCAAGGTTATACCTTAATTTTGATGGTTGGTAACTTTAGTTGCCTTTCTTGAGTGTGTAATGATCTTTAAGGCAATTCCTTCCCTGTTGGGTAAAATACATCAGCTTCTAGTCACCATCCCCTTGCCTATTGAAGGCGCGCTTGGGGTGGTCACGTTTGGGCCCCATGGGACGGGTCGTGTAAGGAATATTTCTACTCCACGTCCATATTCTTTATTTTATTTAATCGATTTTATTATAAAAAATATCATGATCTTGTAATTTATTTTTTCAATGTACTTGATAGCATATTAAACAAATTTATAATTAACTTTTTATAGGTGGTTTCTAAGCCCCAACATTGTCTGTAGTTATAAATGATTGATAATAACCTTTATTTTTAATATATTCTTCTAGAATTCAGTTCAAAAGTTTAAAATAGTTTTCCAAAATTATATATACATTTTATTGCATAATGTTACTAAAAATTAATATGTATTCGCATATTTTTTATGATTTCATCTGTATAAAATAATAATGAATGAAACAACAAGAAATTTATTCTTATTTCTCAATTTAACTTTCAAATTCTCCTATAAACATGGTATCCAAATTTGAACCCATTCTCAACTATTTCATATAATTCCAGAAGAAATTATTAACATTATATAAAAATTCTTATTTTTCAGATGAATTATGATCATGTTAATTAAATGATGTCTTGGCACTCATTTAGTTTTCATCGTTTAATTAAGTAATGATACAATTTTCAATGTTTTAATGATCTAATGACTTACATATGTGTTTTTATCATTACATGATTGGTTTGTCCATTATATCCCTCCAACGCAGTATGTAATGTTTTATATTTCAAGATATTACAAATATGGAAATGGGGAGTTTTCCCAATCCATTATGGGACCCTGGATACCATGTATATGTGAATGATTACTGAACTCAATCCATTATGGAACATAACACACCATTTTTATAAAAATATAGGGTAAAACCAATCCATTTTTGAACTATATCAACAATGCGATGATGGTCTTTGATGTGTCCCTCGATAAAATTAGTGATTTTACATAGATAATTAAATTTAGAATATTCAATGAAATTTAATGTATTCATTTCTAATGATTATTGAAACATATGTCCTCCTTTACCATGTCATTTTTTATGTTATTAAAAAATCTACGTTCCATGACTCATGATTTATGGAGTATGTTTTTTTGGGAATGATTCTCATCAATTATAACCATTTAGAAGGAGTATTTAGTTATACAATCATGTTATCAAATAATTATATATGATATTTTATTGATATCTCTTATGTGATCCCTTATTTTATAGTTGATAAAACCATTCTATTGTTTCCATTCCATTGTTTATGAAAAAATATATTCCTTATTATGTGTCTAAAATGATATAATAATTGAGGAATATTTTTCACAAATGTTGAAAATATTGAAAAATAAGAGGAAATCTCTGAATAATCTAATCCTTTTTGTTTTAGGGTCTAATTTTTTTTGAGATATAATAAATATTCTTTTAAAATTATATAATAAATATTTATATTACATTAGGGTCGAACATGTTAGTATCATAATGGGTCTTTGTTATTTATTAGGACATGGATACTATACATTAGTGGATATAACAAAAAAACATCTAAGGAATAATATGGTGTATAGAATGAGCCTAAATATAATAGGTTGAAATGATGCTACCTTTTATCTAGATAATTAACAATTTAGTTTGTTTATCATATTATAACATGCATTTATTATTTTTTTCATTCAACTCATACTAATTTTTTTAATGATTGTTAATGGTTGATCAATGAAGAATTATGTGAACATTTATTGTGATGGAAAATGTATTTATTTTCCCTTGGATATACCAAATAGGATGGGGAATGGAGTCAAAAACCAGTTTTCCAAGCTCACCCAACTCATTAAAGTTGTGGAAAAAAACATGAATATAGTAAAACATCTTAAAACACTATGTTAAGAACAACTCTATATTTAGTCAATCTTGAAGAAATTTATAACCTCTTTGTGGGACGTCATACTCACATATTTTCAAGAAATAATGAAATAAAACATAACTATTATTTTTTACTCCCAAGTAATCAGAGCATGAAATGGTTTTTTGCTATTTAATATTTTCATAGTCAGGATGATTAATGGTGGAATCTTATTATCAATACAAGAAAGTAAAAAGTATTTTAAGTCATAGAATGGGAAGAGTTTAAAAATAAAATAATAACAAAATACTATCTAAAACTCATTTCACTGAAATAGAGAGGGGATTCGTAGATATGAAACAAAATGATATTGAATCCTCTGGAACACATAAATAAAACATAAACATACATATATAGTGTGATTATGGTTTTATCATTATCCCTTAATGAAAAATAAAACAATCATTATGGGATTAAATAAAATTCTCATAAAATCATTATTTTTCAAGGACGTTGGTAGGTGTAAAATAATTGTTCAATGTAATCTCAAAGGGAAATGAAATTGTTGAATCCTTTAATTATCTTGTTTTCATGTATAGGAAGATGGAAATGGATCATCATGGAAACTGTAATTATATTTCCAATGGATGAAAGAAAATAAATCTTCCTACATTCAAAAAATGTGGGAGGAAACATTGTAAAAATTACATTAAATACCTAGACGAAAGCATCATGTAAAGTTGAAATGATAACAATGAAAAAGAATGACAATGAATAATGAAGAGGCCAATCAATAAAATGTATGAATTGAAATATCATCCTAAAGAAACCCCCGCACTATAATGTTTAAATTTTAATGAGTGTCAACATTATGAAAAATGGTTTACCAATACGGGGTTTATGTATGACAATTCATATAGAAAACCACCAAATAAAAGTGATAAATGGAAAACCCTAAAAATCGATAGTGATACATGGGTTCAATAAAATTAATAGGTGGATGTTTCACATATAATATACTCTTGAAAATAAAGAATTCAATTTGATTTTAAATCTAACCACTCATTAATAGACTGTAATTTTTCTAAGGGAATCAACTCGCCACGTTCAGGGCTCTTTAAATATTTATTATTTAAAATTGATAGTATATTGATGATTTCATACCAATAATATAACTCATATATAATGTAATATTGTATGATTGTGATTCTTCTAAATCTCTATGTTCTCCCTTTTGTTTTACTTTGTTTGATTTTTGGAATGAGTTAACTCCCTCTTCCCAGATGCCATATTAATTTTATGAATATGCAATCCACATTTCATATCATGAATCAAAATATTTTAACATCTGTGCATGAATGAAAATTAAATTCCAATAAAAATTACGTCTATTATATGGTATTTAATCCCCAATCATGAATGATATTTATATTATATTGTTTCAGAAAAAATGAGAAGAAGATATCACAATTATGTTATAATATGTCAGTACATTTCGAGAAAGTTACTATTGTCATCCCCCAGATTATGAGGTCGAGTGTAAAATATAAAAAATTTCATGTGTCATAGCTACATAAATTAATACTTATAAAATGACTCTAATTTAATAATATGAATTTAATAATCATGTTTAATCAAATCAATAAAAAAAAATATTCCCAGGTGCTTCACGGTGGGTTTGATAAGTCCTATATGTTAAGATGATAGATGAAAAATTGTTTCTCTATATTGAATATTATTAACAGAATTAAGTCAAAATAAATAATATGAAATATCAACCATATATTTATTATTTGGATTATTATGTATGAGAGGAAACATATTTCTTGAAAATTTACCTCCGCTTTTGATACCCACAATTAAGGTTTATATTGGGGAATATACCAAACATTACCCTTTAAAAAATATATGGTCACTTTTATTTCATTGTGATGGTATTTAGAATCACTAAATTAGACTACATCTTCATGAATCTAATTAATACAGTACATAGAGATTCTCAAAATATAATTATTATAGTATTTATAGATTATATCCTCATATATTCCATGAAAAATGAAAACAATTAAGATAATATGAGTTTTGTGCTATTTTTCACGAGGAAGAATATCTTTTATTAGATATTTAGAAGGTGTTAATGAATAATGGATATATATAATATTATTATCATTTAATATAATAACATCTGAGGTTATATATTTAGATTCTTGAAAGACATAGCTTATTGAATAATGGTAAAGAATAATCACTATAATAAATATACATTTTTTTCACAGATTAGATTCATATTAACAATGTTTTATGATAAGTTTTCATGAAATTATAATATAGGAACCATGATGAATGGGAAGGGAGACAATTTCATCTGACAGATGAATGTGAACATAATTTCATAGAGTTGAAGAGAAGGTTAGTTTGTAAAACTACACTAACATTACGTAAAGTTTGATAAGGGATATTAATATATAATGATCTATCGAATAAGGGATTGGGATATTTAATTATATATAATGTCTTTCTCATATATGATGCATCATATGAATTAACAATGAATGAGAAAACTTTCCTGATTGATTATATCGATCAATTAATGGAAATATTTTCATTTATGACAGGGATACATTATCTTTATAATGAAAAGTGTGAATTATATAATTTTTATAATTTATTAAAGTATATATTCCCATATAAGGTGTTGAAAATTAAATAAGGGATATATATTGGTCATGGACTATGAGTACACAATAGATATCCATCATGATAAGGAAAGAATTATGCTTGATTATTTGATTTATAATGATCATGGTTCATTTTACATGGCGAGGACTAGATGACACTTAATTCCGATTGATTAGAAATTATGGACCATTACATCATTATAGAATTACATAAATAGTATCATTCCAAATTGAAATCACAACTATCCATCCATGTAAATACCATAGAGCGAATGAAGAAGGATATTGAGCTACACAAAAAGCTTTGGAATATTTTTCTCCTAAACCATGAAAATGTTATAATTTTATGATTCAGGAATTGATGATTTGTTCTTTAAATAGGGTGATTAAATAATAATTTTTTTATAATTCTGATTGTTCAACCTTAATAATCCATATTTATTGAATAATTATATATGTATAAATCATGAATAATTTTTAGTTACAAAACATGAATATGGTGATTTTAGAGTATGTATCCCAATATTTTATATTATAAAATGTTAATGAGGAATGGAAGATGCATCAGGGGATGAAAAAACAATTTCCATTAATTTAAATTAAATGGTAGAATATCACCATGTATTTTATTTTTGTTCATACTAATGGAACTAAATGTTATAATTTTATTTTTGTTATAGTTGGTATCATAATGAGGTTATTACATGAAATTGTTGTCGATGAATTTTCCTCACTCGAGAAAAATTTAGTGATATACATAATAGATGTGATACAACTTCATGGTGTAAAAAAACTATTGAATATGATATAGATATAAAATTTAACACAATATATTATTGTTTTATTCATCTTGTATTTGATATTGTGTTTGAATAAAAATCTATATTTCATCCTTATAGAGATGGTTAAGCATGAAGGATTATTAAAATATTAGAGGACATATTTAGATCAAATTTAATATATTTCATTAGAGCCAGAGATCAAAATATATCTTTTTTACTGTTATGATAAACAACATTTTCAATAAATTAATCAAATTAAACGATATACTTTTTTTATCATAGGATATTTATAACTAAAATATGGTGGAATAAAGGTGAATAGAGTAAAATGATGGGACAAAATATTTATCACAAAATGATTGATAATATTCAAACCATTATATCTCATATTAAAACTACAGAGAGTTGAGGGAAGAGTTATGAAGATAATATTTGAATATACATGGGTTTTTATGTAACAGATATGACATTCCTTTGAATCTCACTATCATAGAGGGATATGTGATTTAGAAATAATGGAATTTAGTCCCAATATACATTTTACCTTTTGAAATCCTCTATCATCTAAGGATTTAATCTTATTGTCTTTAAAATCTATCAATCATCTTCCAATTACAGGATGTGTCCCTTATATCACATAGTAAATACATGAACCACCACATGTACTTAACTCAAAATTAATTACTATAATAATATGATCACCCTTCGTGGGAAAAAAAATTTGGCATACTGGGTCTTATAGATAAATTACTACAAAAAAGACTCCACTAACATACTTAATGTTATCTAAAAAAATCAAAATATAATTGTTTTCACCAAAAGATCCAATGTGGTAAAACCACCCTCATTTGTTTTCATTGGAATAATGATATATGGAGGATGAAATTCTTTTACTATTTCTATAATCTAACACAATATCATATAACTATTTTTTACCATAATATAAATGTTATATTGAATAGTTTTTTCCAATAAATAAATGAAATTAATTTAAATGTGATACATTTTATTGAGATGAAATACTAAAAATCAATATAATCATTAAATTTTTTTAGAATATAAAAAATAAACCACATTAATAAAATAACATGTGGTATAAATACGCAAGAAAATAATAATAACATAAATAAGATATCACTACCCTAATTGTTTTTAATGATGATCATAACCCGATTATAACTATGGAACTATATTATAAAATTTTTTATATAATTAACATGTTGAGAGATAAGTAATTGAATAGGATGAATAATTTTATGAATGTAAAGAATTCTATATATGTGAATTCTATCTGAGGATTGTAAACATAATCACTAGAAATATGACCATATGAAATGTTTTCTTTTGATATATGTTCATTTTTTTTGCATTCCCCTAATGGGTATACTGATGTTCAGTATTTTTTTGAAAAAAAATAACATAGATTAATTCATAATTTTTCAATCAGATAGAAGAACAGTATATAATTAAATTAAAAATATGAATAATTTTAAATAATATAATTTACTATTAATATTATCATCAATAATAAATTATTAGATAAATTTATAAAATTAAATAACAATTATAATAAATATGTATTAATAAAACTAAATGGTTACAAGATTAATAATTATATAAAATTTGATGTGGATAAAATTATTTTATGTATAAAAATTTAATATATCAATATAAAGTATTTTAACAAAATTATGTAATATGATTTAATTATTCAAAATAATGAATTTCATATAATAAATCAAATTCCATAATTCAATGAATAAAAAATATATTAAAACTCTTTCAATAGATAATTTATATGAAATAAGATGAAGAAAAAATATAGTTTTAATTTTTTTTCACAAACGAAAAATGAATTATTTGGGTTGATTCATATGTGATGTGATCCTATATCAAAAGACACATTATTGAAAATTTCCTTGAAAAATAGTTTTTTTATTATTCTTCCCAGAAATAAATATTTCAGATAGGTTGGTATCCTGTCAAAAATAATATTTCCCACTACATTAAGGGAGATATTTATATAGGGTGGTTCAACGGTTGTAGATACCTATTTGTAACGGGTGAATATTTACATACTAAATAATTATTTATGAGGAGAGAATCAACCCATAACAAAAATTTAAAGAAATAAATATATAAATCAAAAAATTAAACTAATAATTATCTATTCACAACAATATAAAGATTGAACAATATAAAAATTTAAATATAATAATTCATTAAAATTGTACCAAAATATGTTCATTCAAATGTTCTGTCAAAATAAATGTGATAATGAATTACATTAATCACTAGGGTAGATGGTCATCTAGAGGAGGTGGTTTAGAGAACACTATCCCAAAATCCCAATTTGCCCATCACATGCACTCCATTGTCTACTCGTGTGACTGCTCCTTCCATTAACACATCTCCCCTAATAGTTTGTTTTGTTATCGATGGAGCTCTTCCAACTCCCTATTCATTGTATATATAATCTCACCATAATCTCGTAATCAATCATAATACTATGTAGCAGATGATGATGAATCTATATGAGATCCCATCAATCTGGGCAATGAAATCACAGTAATACCATAATAATTCAATAGCAGCAATCGAATGACAATACCAACAACTCACCATTTCTCGAGGGCATATATTGTTTCATGCATCTATGATACATCATCAAACAGTACTCCTCCATTTCATTTATCATTAGTCCAATCCAAATTTCCATCCAATTTCTAACAAGTAGTGGACTATTATGACTTCTTTAATTGAAATTTTAAATTAAAATATATAAACCGTTATTTTCTATTAATTTTAAAACAAAAAAACAATTTTGACCACAATCTCATTCTATTGACCCCTTGTAATATCTCCAATGATAAAATCACTATATATCATCATATAATAGTCAAATACGTAATATCAAGCTATTTGAATTCCAATATTGATATAAAGTAAATAGTTTACATTTTATGATAAATAAAAAAAATGTTCTTATTATATATGTTCAATGCATACTGAATTCATGTCTACCATATTTTTTATTGACATAATTCATACACCGGTTCTACTGACCTAATGAATAATTCGTACTTTGTTGGAACAAATTAGTAATTTCACATTATATAAATAATATAAATTATATGATTTACATGTTTTTAGTAAGTGGTATTATATTTTATTAATTTATATTAAGTATAACATTTTTTGTAGTAACTTGTTGTAATTAGAATTTATGACAACTAAACACCTCTAATTTTAAGTATAATTCAATATAATGTAATAAAATAAATTATACATTACTAAAATATGTTCCAATCATATATTTTTCAATCTTTTGGTGATGAAACCATTTTTGAGCCACCAATGTCCTAATTTTTCATCTCTCATCACCTGAAAATTGATGACAATGTTCAGTTTCACTTTTCATGTAATTAATACTAAAAAATACTAAGTAATAATATGTAATATTAATTACCACTATTTGTTTTTATTAAATGCTACCTACCGCAATTTATTACTAATTATTACTAATTATCGAAAATATTTACTAATTTCAAATAATTATTACTAATTAGAACTAATTATTATTAATTTTAACTAATTATTACTAATTACCAGTAATTCCCACTAACTGCCACAAATTATTAATAATTAGTACAATGTTTTACTTATTTATTGTGATTTTGCATAATTATAGTGATTTAGTAGAAATTACCAATAATTACCACTAGTCATTGATACATTTTACTAAATTTTTATCATTACAAATGTTTTTTAGTAATATATTCTGTTCACCATTTATTTTTAGTAATTTTTATCATTACCATGATTTTTTACTTATTATTTATCTTTGCTGATATTTTTTACTTTTAATGACTTATTTTTAATAGTTTTTAGTCATTAAAAATAATTTAAATTAATAATATTTATTTGTCACAAATTTTTACTAATTACTATAGATTTTTCCTAAGTATAGTCTATTAATGTTCATTTTTACGAATTTTTAGTAATTAAATTTTTTTTATTCTTCTAATTTTGACTAATAATACTAATTTTTAAATATTATAGTGATTTGATGTAAATATTTACTAATTACCGAGTTGTTTCACTGATTTTAGTGGTTTAACATTCATTTTTACTAGTTATTGTTAATTATAAATGATATCTCTAAATTATTTTTACTTTTTGCAATGATATATAAATTATTACGATGTTATTTTAATTACTACTATTTAGTTATCAATTATATGAAATTACTATTAATAATAGCCACATAAATGTAATTAAAACAATTTATAGAAAATTGATACTACTTTCACTTAATAAAAAACATTTCTAATAATGAAAATTAAAATCTTTCAAATTTAATATAACTACATCTAATTATAAATAAGTACTTCTAATTATAAATATTTACATCTAATTAAATATAATTAATACTAAATAATGGTAATAAAATATAATATAAAATAAAACTAAATAAATAAAAAATATTACATAAATACTTCAAAAATAAATTTTTTGTGCGATGAAAACGTCAAAATTTCTTTGAAAAAATTTATTCCTTTTAGTAGAAAAATTGAAGAGAATAAGAGTAATGTTGAGAAAAGGGGAGATCAGATAGAAAATTGAGTGAAAAAAAATTAGGGAGTATATATAGGTTATATTAGTCATAATAGGATACAAAATGTAATTACTACTTTTTTATGGTACACGATGAAAACAGTTCCAACCATGAATAATCAGGGTAGTGGTTCAAAATTTAAATGTGATGGGTACCATCACAATTACTCACCGTCCATTAGATTATTAGTGATGGTTATTAATTAATCATCATAAATAACATTATATTACAATGGATACATGTTATATGAATCTTATTTCATCTCCAATAAACATTAATGATGTACTGTTTGTGCAATGAGAACCTAGTCCTGTCTTGGATACCCTGTCGTATATTGTGGCGGGAAGGCACGCCAAAAGTCTTCGTGATGGGCACCTTCTCCCATTGCAATGATTATTTTTAATTTAATAGTATTTGGACAAGATTAATATATCATCATAAATAGTTCTCCAGCATTTACTATTTTCGATGGGAGATATGCTTGTCGTAAATACTGATTTTTCCATAGTGCATTTTATATACAATTTTTTTTAAATTTATATATTTTCTGTTTTTTATTTATACAATTATTTCGGATACATAAAAATTGAATTATGATAAATTTATTAATATAACATATTTAGAAAGTTATATATTTTTAAATAGATAATTTTCAATTTTGGGCACAAAAAAGTTAAGGATATGACAATTAAGTTACATAGTAACGGTAAATATGTTAAAATTTGTAAAACTAAATGGAAAATTGTAATATTCAATTGTTTTTTGTCGATGTATTATATTTTTATACGTTTCTCTTTTACTTTTCTCTTCTGTATAAAAGGGGATGATTTTTTGGGGTATTTTGGGATGAAATTGTAGAATTTTGGAATAAAAATAGTCATTGCACGGTAGGCGCACTATTTACCCAAACCATTCACCTACCACCTTGAAAACCATGAAACCCAAAAAGTGGGTATTTTTCCTGGTTGGTGCCTTGTTTTTCAAACCATGTTCCACTTATTAATAACTTAGCACCCCCCCCTAGATGTGGTTCACAGTTTAGGTGCACTGTTGACAACCGTTCACAAAGTTTTTAACCCTCAAAGACATTTAATTTAAAAACCAAAACCACGTGGTATATTTCCCAAACAGACTCGGATCATACCTAACCAAGTTCCATCATTTTTTGGATCACCCATTCATATAACAAGGCACCTAGAACACCATTCATTACGAATAAAAGATCCAATTGAAGGATTTACACCACTCTAGTCTTTGATTTTATCCTTGTATGATTTTCTCCTTCTCCCATCACTCAATCCAGTAGAAGAAGAAAAATTTATCAACTGCTGGGTTGGTCTATATCTATTATTTTTTATTATGTTTAATTAGATCTCGATCATAGGTTTTCTGTTGTAGATCTTCCTCAATATTGTGATCGTAGTTATTCCACTACAATTTGGGGATTTCTATTTTTTAAACATCTATCAAAGACGGTGAGGTAGTTCATATATTATTAGATTTATATAGTCATATTTAAAATTATTTTCATATATTTTTGAATTTAAATTTACACATTTGTCAATTAAATTAAAAAAATTGATGAATTTTGTTTCTATGTGATAATTAAATTCGTTGAACTAGGGGTAATTGAAGTTCGTTGAAATTGGGATTATTAAATTGGTAAATTATTGGTATTTTGAATTTAATTATAATTCGAAACAATGGATGAATATATTAAGAATGATGGGTTAATTTTTTAAATTATTGATTGTCCTCCAACCGTTTAATAGTTAATTGTTCATAATTTTACCTATGATAAAAATTATGAATTGTGTTTTTTGGGATAAATTCAAATAGTGTACCACGAAGCGAATTTAGGACAAGAGGGTTAATGATGAAAATCCACGAAAAATGTGAAAAATATGAAAGTTTTATTGTTTCATAAATGGGTTGTTGTATATGAACTGATTCTCCAAATACACATAAGGTTATAGAGATGACGTTCTAGACCACAATGCATGCATGTGAATATTACTCTATTGGACATAAACTGATTCTCCTAAAACCCATGAGGTTTGGTACATAAACTGGTGCTCCAAATACACATAGGGTGTTAGATATTGCATTATATTCCTATGATATTGTCATATACAAGGTTCCATGAAGACACTATATTAAGTTGGAATTTAATTAATAATGGAATCCATCATTATAATAAATTATGATACTATTTTGGTTATGATTCAGACACCATCATGTACTGAAGCAGGTATTGATAGTTCTAGTGTCATTGTGTAATTAGGGTTTTACATTTTTATATAATGAACATTTGAATATGTAAATTGTTTACATTAAAACGTATACATAATTATATATAATAATACACACATTGTTTTTTATAGTATATTTTTTTCAGACATTGTTTGTGGTGGATAACATAGAATTACTCACACCCAACATGAGATGCTTGGTCGGTTCCAGATTAGGATTCATATTTGTATGAAAAGTTAATGGAAGCAGACCAATGTCAAATGGATTAGTTGTGTTGGATCTTGAATAAGGGAAACATTCATGATGTTGGGACCCAATTTGGTGGTGTTAGTGTGTCTTTATTTTTGGTATTGAATTAGACATTTGACGCCTAATATAGTACAAAATGTATACTATTTATTGTTGGGATGTTGTTTCATAATTTTGATTTTCATGTGATACTCTCTTGTTCTAGTTTAGTACTAAGATAACATTACATTATTATTTGTTGTCTATTGTTTATTTTTTTACATTATTGTGCTACTTCGATAAAGAGGTTATAGTATCTCTTTGATCTCTATTAGACCCTCGATGCTAGTTTTTAGCATCTTTCATATGGGGATGTGTGCATGAGGTCATGTGGTCAGCCATCTTGGGGCACCGAATTGTAGATCACGAGTCAGAAAGATACATAAAGACATTAAATTTCGAGAAAATATATACCTAATTTTTTTTCACGGGAGGATAATATGACTAAATCCAATATATTAAATTTTTTATCCATGTTCGATTTCAAATTTCATCTTTACACAATAAGTAATGAATACTTAAACTTCTGTCACTCCAAAAAAAACTAAAACGGACCCCTCATATACCCCTCCGTGTGACCTCAATGTATTCTATTAACTCTCCAATATACACTCATTTGTGATCTCTAAAATTTTTAGTGGAAATTTGTATCTTATGGTTCCAAGAATTAGTCACGAATCATTAATTTAAAAGGAACCCATGTTGAGAAGGATAATATTCACCAAACACCGTCGTTCTTCATTACCTTTTTCTAGTACAATATCACATAAACAATTATAGATATTATAATCCACTATATTGATGTTATATTAAAATCATTACAATATAGAAAAAATTAAAATACTATTAAATATCTTTAATCTCTTACTCATTCACAAGTATTACATATTCCAGTTTACGTTGATTCAACAATATACATTATCAAGTCTATAACCACATCATCATTTCAACCATGAATAAATTTCATGGAATAATTATTGTTAATATATATATTAATGACAATTATAATTTATTTATATGGTTATAGATAGATGAAAAAATAATTATTGATCAATATTAGTCAACTTCTTATTATTTTTAATATTCCTAAAAATCATTCATTACGGTTTCCATTAATGTGAGCCATACCCATACTATCAATCCAAATAAAATGGGATACTATACAAAAATAATTTCAAAACCGTAAATAATATTTTATTTATGATAATGGTATGCAAAAATGAGTATTTACATCCCCATTATGAAACATGTAAAGAACAAACAAAATCACTAATATTTTAAGATGAAAATAATAAAATATAAAACATATATATGTGTAATTGATGATTATAATTTAAGAATATTAAAAAAAATAAATATTAGTAAGGTTTTCAAATAAGTAATTAACATGGATATATTTTTTAAATAGGAGTTCAATATTAATTCATGGATGATGGGAGTAAATATAAGTGTTTCAGTACCAATCAAATTTAAAAATCATGATTGCTTATATTTGAACATCCATCTAGGGAAATGTTTTTATTATTCTCTAAAAAACCATAATATTTTTTATCCATAGTTTATTCTATTTATTTAAATTTTATCATACTATTTATTATCCCTTTGTACATTAGTTTTAAATTATGATCATTTATTTATAGAATTGGTCCAACAACTTACATCATCTTTGGAATTATTCCTATTCAAGACCATATTATTCATTTTTTTTATATATGATATTATATATTTATCTATAATAGAATAAGGTGTTTTTTATTTAAATTAATATCATTATAAAATTAATTTTATGTTAATGTTTATAGTTTTTTCATTTTACTCAAACATTGTCTCTATTTAAAAAAGTGTGAAAATAATCATTGTCATTTAATGTTTTCTACATGAACACATTTTGTTAGATATAAGAATTTTTTCATAATGATTTATATTCACCATTTTAAGGGATTTAACAAATAAATTTTTTTACAATTTTTTCTAGAATACTTAATTTTAAATTAAATATAATCAAACAAAATAATTTTTGTATTCATTTTTCAAAACAATTATTTGATGCTCTTATGAAAGTGTTTATCATCTATTACAAAATCACTTTATGTGTATTATAGATATTTTGTGATATATTCAAATTAAAAAATCAATATTCTTTATATGTATGTATTATGATGATGTTGTGATATTCTTTTTATTATTATCCTTCCATTATCTTAAATTAATTATGCTGTTATGGAATTGTGAATGTTTTACTAATCATGTGAAAATAATTTTCATTTATAATTATAATGAGATGGGTGGGTCCTTAATTTACATTAAATTAATGAGGAAATGTTTTATAACTCATTATAATAAATATAATTGACTACAGAGGGAATTCGTTCAATTGTGGGACTCTATTAACTATGTTGATATGAATGTAGATTGACCCCAAGTTACTATGGGAATCTATCCACAATGTTTATGTGAATGGGGAGTGAACCCAATCCACTATGGGGAATTGTTCACTATGTGATGATGGTATTGGTTGTGATCATATACATAAATAATGATTTTAAAATCATATTTATTTGTCATAGTCTCATTCTAATGTAACGGTTTCAGTGAACAATATTATTGAAACATGATTTTACTCAAACTCATCTAAACTATTGGGTTATTCGTATAAACATATTCATTTAATACTAATATAAGATATATGGTTATTAGGATATTATTATTTAATTATATGACCATATACCTTTTATATTAACTGACATCAACATACTTAACTTATGTTCAATTATGAGCTTTGATTGATATCACTTATATATACAATTACTAAGAAGATGTGATCTCAATTTTCTATATTTCCATTCCCCCAGATATAAAGATGTTCTTTATTTATATTGTGAATAAAATTACTTCAGGTGAGTATAATATTTCAAGGAAATATTGAAATCATGATTTCTTATATTTCAGTATTCAATATCAATAACATTGAAAATCATGATTACATATATTTGAACATCAATCATGGGAAATTTTTTATTATTATTTCTAAAACCATTCCATTTTATTAACCTTTGGTTATTAAAGGTTTTTAAATAATTTCATACTATTTATAATATCATTGGAAAATATTTCATTGCAGATTAATTTATATGTAGAACTTATCCTACCTCTTATTTAGTGTTAGGAATATTTCATATCCCAATCCATATTATTCATTTTTTATTTTATATGACATTATATATTCTTCTATAACAACATATTTTATTTTATAATTTTTATTAATATCATTACAAATCTAATTAAATTTTATATTTTATATTTTAGTAAGTTTCCTCCAACATTGACTCAATTTAAAAAAGTGTGAAATAATCACGTTCATTTTACATTTTCTTCATGAACACATCATTTCAATTATATAAATTTTTTCATATGGATAATATTCTTCGTGATTTTGTGGATTTGAAAAAATATAATTTGTAACATTATTTTGTGAATAATTGTTTTTTAATAAATATTTTCAAAAGTTTAATTGTTATTTCTTATTTTTCAAAAGTATTTTATGAAGCTCTTATGAAAGGGGGTTTATCCTTGTCAAAATCCTGTAATGATTATTATATGTAGTCGGTGATACTTTAAAATTATAAAATTCAAATTCTTTTTAATATTGTCATATTATAATGTTATGATAATAATATTGAGTTAATCCTTTCATTGTCTCTAATTAATTATGCTATTAGAGAATTATTAATGTTTTAATAATCACATGGAACTCATATTCATTGGAAATAATAATGTTATGGGTGGGTCGTTTCTTACCTAGAATACATTAGAAAATTATTTATAACGAATTATAAAAGATTAATTTGACTAAAGGTAGAACAAAATCCAGTTTGGGACTCTATTCACTGTGTTTATATGAATATAGAGTGTCCCCAATTTACTATGAGACTCTATTCACAGTGTATATGGGAATGGGGAGTGAACCCAATCCACTATAGGAAATTGTTCAATATGTGATGATGGTCTTTGGAGGGATCATTTACGTATGTAATAATTTTATATTCTCATGTATGTGTCGTATTATCATTATTAGGTTATGTTTTTAGGGAACAAAATTATTGAAACATGATGGTCTCACATACCTCTAAAATACGAGGTTATTATGGTACCCTGATTCCATGAATATTTTTTATGATCCTTATTAGGATATGATTATTTAATTTTCTGACCATATACCTTTTATATTCTATCACATTAACATACTTATATTATAATAAATTTGGTTCTATGATATCTATTATAAATATACTTATTAAGAAGATATGATATCACATTTCAATATTTCCATTCCCCAAGATATAAAGTAGTGTATTACTTATTCAGTGACTAAAAGTGATTCATGTTTGAAGAATATTCCTATGAGATATTAAAAATGATCTAAAACAAGTTGGTTATGTTTTTAATATAAAAATTAATTAAAACATTAGGTTAATGGGAATTATTTATTGTGATACATAATAAAAATTGTTTAGTGGTGTAACATGTATGTATGATATTATCAGGTCTCTTCATAGTTCTCCCCATTCTTACTTCTATATGGTATTCACAGTGCATGTGAAATCTAGTCTCATTAAATGTGATCGTGTATATTTTCATCATGTACAGTTATAAAATTAATAGGTTTTAGGAATTTAGAATGATGAAGACATCGTTCTCATTATGCATTGATGATATAACTAGAATGGTGATCAGAAATAATGTATATAATAAATTACTTGGGATTTCATTAACATTTTTTATTTCATATCATTCCATGAGGGTGGTGATCCAACCAGATAACACGTAAAAGGTTTTAAATTACATGAAGGATACATCCCCCAATATATTTAGAAAAAATATTGAAATAAATTCATGAACATCCACATAGGTAGGTTTCCCCCTAAAAGATTACAATTGAGATTCTAATATGAAAGTCCTAAAAAATACCCCACAGTGGGACTCCCACACTCAGAGGATGTATGGGATATTTAATGTGTCTTGGAAAAAAACAAGATTGAAATGTTGAGTAAATTTGGGGGAGACCCCCAAGTCCAATTATTTATATAACACTTTAGGTTGAGTCATTTTGTATAAAACTATAATCAAATGGGTAATTTGGTTTGGTAACTATCATGGTATCATTTTCTATTACTGTCAATCATTTAACATGATGAATAGTTAAACCATTGTGAAATAAAATTAAATTATCTTGGGTGAAAATTTCATTTAAATTGGAAATCCATTCAATCTGAAATAGCTATCTTGCAAGGGGATTTTTTATTTTATATATTTTGTAATTTTAAGATCAAATGAATAAAATCATCAAAAAATACCCCCATCAAAAGAGTTGATATTCATTTTCACATCCTATATGATATTACAAATATAAAATTATTTGATAAGTAATGTATTTCTATATTGATTCCATATATTAGGTATTTCTAGGAATAAATGTTTATTATTGATGATGAATGATTTTGAAACTTAGAAAACCGTGATGGGATAATCTCAGTCTCATTCAATACTTCCTTTAGGGTGCATTTCCTAGCATTAATCTCACCCCAATATCTAGTGGAAAATAGATCACATCATGATATATGAACAAAAATGGAATTTAGGTTCATTAATAAACTATAGATAAAAATGTTTTTGAAAAATATACACAATAACATAACCACATTCATGATATATATCATTGATAAAGCACCATATTGTAGCAATGTTTTATTGAAACACAAATGTAGTTACATCACATGTATTTATAAAATAATACATTTTCATATCTAATAATATATATGAATATTTTTTAATTTTAGGTTAAATTTGATGAATTTTTTGATAGCATTCCCAACACACAACAACAGGTTTCTCCAAAATTTTATGTTTCACACAACGCTGTGTTATACCAAAAAAAATACATTATTAATAATATTATTTTAAATGGTAGTTAACACCTAGACATTTTGTTAGGGGAAATGAACATATCTAATTATATTAGGTTTAAAAATGTCTGGTTAATTGTTTTAGATTCATCAAATAATTTATAGAGGCATAAAATGAGAATAGATCCAATTTTAAGCACTAAATACTCTAATATTTTTAAAAGGTCATTTAACCGCCTTTTAAGAATATCTCATTTTAAATGTATATTTGGAAATTTTATAAGTTCAATTTCATGAAAATATAATTTTTATTTGTAAGAGGAAAATAAAAAATTACTTTGGTTAAAAAGTTTGTATTTTTCTGAAAAAATTCATATTTTTATGAAAGTGAAAAATATGACATTTTAATTCAAAACTGAATTTTCTTCTAATTTATTTGTATTTTCATATTATAATATGAATTGGATTTCTAGTATAATTAGATTAGTTTTTATCATTTAATCCTAATTTTTTTATGGTAAGTAATTTACTTTGAAATTTCATATAAACACTTGTCAATATTTTGATGGTTATTACATTTTAAAAAATCGTTTTGTCATATCGACAACGAGAAATAATATTAATTTAATTACTAAAACTTTAGTGTTTTGAATTTCTAAAAATTTATTGAAAATTTGGAATTATAATTCACAATTTATGTAAACAGTTCCCTATTATTTAAATTAATGATTAATATTAACATTATTATTTATTATTATTTACCACTGTTAAAGGGTAAATCAAAAAAATAAGGGTAAAATGATATTATAATAATATAAAACTACCCTTTAACATGTCTTAATCATATTTTATGAGATATTTCTGACCCAAAAAATTATTGGGATGAATATTTGGCCTTTGTAAGGCACGTGGTTGTGATAAAGAAAACATATAACTTTTAATTAAAAGAAAAGAAAAATATGATCTAAACATATATTTTCTTTCCAAAAAATTTAATAAGAATCTATGTAATCGATGTATTAGAATTAAAATATTAATTAGAAATCTAAAAATATTTCCTTCATCATGATATTTTATTTATAATTTTTTTACAATCCATAATAAAATTAAATTATGACACAATGCCGATACAATGATTCCTCTATTAATGAAGGATCAAAATAAATGATATTATATATATTAATATAAATTTTATATGACATATTCAATGTCATACATGATATTTAGGGGATAATGACATGTTATACGGCTATTAAATTATTTGGTTCGATGTTATCCCTCTTTTGGGTTTTATTTAAAATTCAATGAAATTAATTGTGTAAAAATAGAAATAATTTATTTTTTTATAAAAATAATAATTTATTAAATTATTTTAAAAGAATAAAATTAATTTAAAATAACAATGTAACTATGATATGGTCTATAAGATGATTAATTGTCCAATTATGTGAAATTGAAACCAAATAAGTAAAATAAATAACCTCTTAATAATTACAATTTTGTTACCACAATGAAAAAATAAATATAATAATTAATGGTAAACTAAAAAGTTAAGGTTTAAAATAAAAAAATTTAATGTCAAAATAATTATTGTATGTGGAGATTTAGATCTATCTAGATATCATATTTGACATACCTTATGTTGGAACCTTTTGAATTTAAAATTTATTTATATTAATTTAATAAATAATGAGTTTCCAAGGGTGACATATCCCTCAACTATAAAAAGGTACCATCTCTTCTCTAATAATCACACTTTAGGAACCGTTTTGGTTCGGCCAATACGAACCTAAAAATCTTTCTCTAATCCCTCCCGTCATCATATATGACTTTATTAGGGATGAAATCTTATCAAGGATGACTTTTATTATAAACAAAAAGATGTTACTTGAGTAGCATGAAGAATAAGGAACATATGAGAGAAGTCAGACTCAATGTAAGTTACATCATATGAATCTCCTTTATTTGATGAATATTTTTGATTATATAAATATCTTTATTTTATATAGTGTATAATCAACAGTTTTTCTTTTAATTTAATTCAATGGTTTTCAAAAGAGTACCATTCTATATGAAGTGTTTCACTAAATGGATAAAGGAATGTTTTTAACATATACAACATCAATAACTTCTCTACCACAATAACAATTATTTGATATTTGGAATACTTTATAATACTTAATTTTTATAAAATAAAACAATTATTCCTTTATTCCATTTTTTATTTTTGTATTGAAAATGGTTTTCAAAATGGAGTGACTATTTGAATATTTCAAATGATTTGGTGTGATTGAAAATGAAATTTTATGAGTGAAATGATCATAATTAAAAAAATTATTTATTACGATTATATAATGGTACTTATAACTTTTATGAGTGGTTAAATGATAAATAAAATATGGGTGGTTACATGATAAACCAATGATGGGTGGTTCTGTGAAAAAACAAGGGCGCTAGGTTTGGGTTATAACCTCAAATGCATTTGGTATAGACATCGGTTGTATAGGTATTCTATTTAGTGATATTTATGGAAGTTGATCATATGGTTACTCCATTTACATATGTTTATGTTTATGTAAACTTTATATGTTATATGTTACTTTATATGGGTATAAATTTATTTCTTTTAATTAAAAAATGGGTATGAAATGATCATATATTCAGTAAAGTGTAATTACTACTTATTAAAGGTGAAAAGTATTACATTATGATAAATTATTCATGGATTACAGATATTCCCATGACGTACAAATTTCCATCTTTCTGTACCCCTTATAATCGTTTTATTTGCATCCAATGTTTTCAAATGTTTATCACACTACATAAAGTATAATAGATCTAGTATGTCATCAATGAAAATTTATGCAATTTAATCATGATTTGAAACCATGTAAATTATAAATAGTTTTCGTTTTCTGATAAAATGGACCGTGAGTATAAGTGTATAATTTTAATATCTATTTTTTTTTTGAACGAGTGATAAACAAATTATCTAAATTTATAAACATAAAAATAGCCTTGATATTAATTAATGTCATATTATTGACATATATCAAGATTACATAATGTCTACAGCAGGGGCCTTATAGTTGGTATCATATGCCTTTTTAGATAACATTTAGTGTTGTGATATGGTTAATAGAATATCCAAAAATACTTTTTACATAATGGCCTATTTTTAATGATATAGTATTTGAAGATTACCATATTTATTTGTATAAGATATGTATGATTATAATTGTTTTATGTAGAGGTAATAGGGAAGATTTTCTGGGATGACATACAGAGGACAACAACCTTCCAAATCAGTATCCTGAGATGGTCGGAATGAGAACTGAATAGTTGGTTGTAGTGATGGATCAATTGACTTAGGAAAAAAATTGGGGTGGTGTTCATTCATAAGATCAACCAAATAAACTGAAAAATAATATACATGTAGTGGAGCATTTCATGAGGCAGTGTACCTAATCATTTAGTTGATCTTCTAACCCTATGCAAGCTGAAGTGTGGATTAATGCACTATAAATGACATTTGATGAAATGGTGTGTTCAAAAAATAAAAAGGATATACTTGTTGTTTGTTTTTTTTAAGTTAAATCTCATCAATTGTGGTTCTGAAAAAAATATCAAAGGAAGTAAAAATATTAACACCATGGAATGTGATGAATTTAAGAACATCATACATGTGAAATATATTCCTCAGGCTGTTCAAATTTAGACTGAATATAATTTTTTTTAATGGAGACAAAAGTAGGATGATTATTTAGCAGCATATGAAGAAAATTTCACCCATTTTTTCAAGGTACATCATAAATTTTATAATTGGTAGTTCTAGTTAGATAAATCAGTTTTACTGAGGATTGAAGATGAAATATCAAAGGGAATTAGAATTTTGTGAGTTGCAATGATCTGATAAACATGTCTAATATGATAATTAGGTAAAAATAGATTTTATTTCTGATTATGTGATCCATAATAGAAAAGAGAACAAGACATCCAGTTGGTAAAAAATGGGAATGCATTCATCGAATAAGTCTGGTGGTAGGAAAAAATAATTTTCATCTTTTGAGAAGTGTGGTAAAATGCATCCTAGGGAACTTCAATTAATGTATTGGAAGTACATCGGATGGGGTATAACTGGTCATATTTCACTAAAATATAAGGAATATGATCTTGCATGCAATGAAAAACTAGTGCTAATATGCTTCAGTTGCAATGAGTTTTGTAATTAGGCCAATGTGTGTCCAAAAATGATTACCAAAGGTGGAAACCAAAAACACCGAATGAAGAATGGAATTAAAAAATCGTTTTCTACTACTGATGTTTATGTGGTACCATAAAATGGGTTGGTGATATGAATTTTAGTGTTCTATTCAATGTATTCCAATTTTTTTTGACTCTGGATCAAAATATTCATTCATTTCCGAGTGCTTTGCTGGTAAATTGGAAATAACACCGCATGAATGAAATATAAAATTTTGAAAACAAATACTAGGTGGAACTATTAAAGAACGAATAATGTATTAGAATATTAATATAATCATTAGTGGGATTATCTATCCTAAAAATCTTGTTGAACATCCCATAGTGGGATCTGATATAATTTTTGGTAGGGATTTCATTTTAGTTTATCATTCTAAAATAGTCTTTAATGATAAGAATTTTCAATTAAATTATTTTATAACTTTGAAAACATACCAAGAAGCAGATATATTTATTAAATATGGAAGTGAATGTTATCTAGGTCTTATTGTTGAAAATAAGAAAACAGTTTTTTAGTGACATTCCAGTAGTGAATGAATTCAATGATGAATTTGATAACGAATTTCATCATATTATTCCTGATAATTATAGTGAATTATCTACTGATTTAGTTTCTAAGGTTAAGAATATTTCTAAACCCCCTTGTTGTATGGATGAGGTAGAACTGGTGTAAATGAAAACACAGTTTCATGAATTTCTGGTTAATGGTTTCATTCTCCCAAGCACATCACCATGGGGTGTTCCAGTTATATTTTTGAAAAAGAAAGATGGTTTTATAAGGCATTTTATTGATTATAGAGACTTTAATAAAATCAAAATTAATAACAAGTATTCTTTAACTCATATTGATGTTTTTTTGTTCATATATAGGGAGCTCAATTTTTATCAAATATTGATTTGAGGTCTAGGTACCAGTAGTTTAAGGTGAAGGGGATGACATTCCAAAGACATCGTTCTAAATGAGATATAGGGATTATGATTTTTTTATTCATTTTAGGTTATCTAATTCACCTAATATATTTATAAATATCATTAAAGGATACATTCATCAATTTTTGGATTTGTTTTTTGTTGTTTTTATAGATGATATTTTGTAATATTCTAGAAGCTATAAGGAATGTGAAGGTCACTTTGGGATTTTTTTAAAAACATTAAATGAAAAGAAAAATTATTGAATGTGTAATAAGAGTGAATTATATTTCAAACCAATTTCATTCCTAGGATATATTTTTCTAAATAATGAATAATTGTTGAACCTTCTAAAATAAAAGTTTTTGTAGAGTAGAAAAGACCAATCAATATCCTGAAGATTCCTAGTTTTCTTGTATCATATGGTTTTTAAAGAAGGTATGTCGAAAAAATTTCTTTTTTATCTATCTCACTAACTATGTTAACACATAATGGAATTATGATTATTTAGGCAAAATAATATGATGAATGTTTTTAGGAACTGAATATAAGAGTTGTAAATGTTTCAGTTATGACCCTATCATCAAGGAATTATGAAATTTTTATCTATAGTAATGATTCCTTGAAAGGAAATTATTGTGTCCTATTGCAGAATGATCATGTAATTACTTATTCTTTACGTCAGTTGAAATGTGATTTGTTAAATTACTATACATAATTTGGAATTAGCTATTGTTTTTTTAAATAAAGATTTGGAAGAATCATGTGTATCAGGTAAATTGGGAAATATATACTGATAAAAAAGTATTTATGTATATTTTCACCCATAATGAATTGATCATGACATAGAGGATATGGATTGAATTAATGATTGGTTATTATTTCATGATTCATTACCATCCAGTAAAGGAAAATATTGTTGATGATTCTTTGATTCAAAAAAAGTAATTCAATATTAACCATAGTATGTTTTGAATGAGATACTATGGTTATTGATTAAATGATATTTGGAATGGAAGTTGTTGGTTCATGGAATTCTTATGTATTGTTTTTGGTGGAAGTGAAATCATCTCTTACAAGAAGAACTAAGAATGGGAAGAAATATGATAGTGAGATATAGGAAAATGTAGAATTGTTTTATAAGTGTAAGTTACTTGATTTTAACATTGATAAAGAATGTGTTTGATGTTTGGAAAGAGATTATGAGTGCCTTGTGATTCTAATTTGAAGAATGTGTTGTTTTTTGATTCTCATTTTTTGTCGTTTTTAGTTAATCCTAACAGTACTATGATGTACAAAGATATTCAACAGTATTACTGGTGGGGTGGAATGGAAAGGGATATTGCTGACATTACCCTGAGATGCTTGATTTTCAACTGGTTAAAGCAAATATGTAGTAAAAGAAATGAATGCTTTATCCTCTTCCAATTCCATCATGGAAATGGGAAAATTAATCTATGCATTTTGTAGTGGGATTACCAAAGACTTTTCTAGGTAACAATGCTAACTGGGTTATTGTTGATCAATTGTCTAAATATACTGATTTTCATTCCATTTGAGATAATATTTCTCTAGATCAACTTTTTCAGTTTTATATTAATGTTATAGTCAGGATACATGGATTTACTCATTCCATTGTATTAGATCATAATCTTCGATAAACTTATAACTTTTGGAAAGGCTTTCCACAGTCATTGGGTAATAAATTAAATATCAGTATTTCTTTTCACCCTCAGTGAGAGGGGTAGTTAGAATGAAATATTTAGACCTTGGATGATATGATATCTACTTATCAAATGGATTACCAGGGTTGTTTGGATCAAAATAATTCTTTGAATAAGTTTTCTTATAATAACCCATTAAATTCCATTTTATGGATGGCACCATTTGAGTAATTATTCAGAAATCCATGTTGAACACTTTCTTTTTGAGATGAAGTAGGTGAAAGGAAGTTGTATGGACCATAATAAGAAGAAGATATGGTAGAAAAATTTCTGTTTATCTAGAATCATATGAGGATATCTCCAAGAAGTAATAATAAATATGATGATAAATGGAGGAAGGTTCATTCATTCAAGGTCGATGAACATGTTATTCTAAAAGAATTCACCAAGGAAAATGCATTTTTTATGAATGGTAAGTTGAGATTGAGGTTCACTGAACCCTATAGAATTATAAATAAAGGTGGATAAGTTGCCTCAAAAGTTTCTTTAACAATGAGTTTCTCCAATTCACACAACTTTTTTAACGTTTTAATGTTAATAAAGTATATTTCTGATCTATTTCATGTTTTTAATCAAGTAGTAGTTCTGTTGGAAAATAGTGTTCTTCATGAGGAACAAATAGTCCATATTCTTAACCATAGGAAACTAGTATTGTGGAATAAGCTAATTTTTCACATACTAGTTTTTTGGAAAAATCATATGGTTGAATAGGAAACATTGTAATATGAAAATTATATGAAGGTGAAATTCCTTCACTCATTTTATCAGTGAATAAAATTGTGGTGATGAAATTTTCAAAATGCGAGAAGGTTGAAACCTTACAGGTATTTATAGTATAAGAAATTTTCATATCAAATAATTTTTATGAATAAGATATTAATATTCTATAAAGGATGTGACATTTCTTATAGCTTTCCTAATATGAAACAATGGGTTTCGTTGAAATCATTAATTGTGATCAAAATTGAGTTATACCGAAAAATAATAGACTATTAATATTATTATTTTATGTTGTTGTTAATGACATTGCATTATATTTGTGGAAATTAACATATCTATCAATATTATGTTTAAAAATGTTTCATAAATTGTCTTACTTTCATCAAATATATTTTGTATGCATATGACGACAATAATTCAAATTTTATGCATAAAAATTGAGATATTTTTAAAATTTCATTTTACCTCCTTCTGATACAGTACCATTTTTAATTATAGTTTTTGTAAAATTTTATATTATTTATTTGACAAAAAAAATTCTAAATTGTATTAGGGACTTCAAAATTTACATTGTGTGATATATTGATATTTTCTGATAAAATACATATTTTAATGATTAGTTAATAATATTGCATTTTAATTCCAAGCCAGATTTTTTCTCATTAATTTGTATTGTTAGATTAACATTTGAATTGGATTTAAAATAGTTTTAGATTATAGTTTTATTATGTAATCCAAATTTAGACATTGGAAGTAATTTTACTTTGAAATTTGATATAAACTCTTCTCAATATTTTTATTGTTTTTATTTTTAAAAAACCCATTTTCTCTTTTTGTCAATGGTATTTAATTTTAAAATAAATACTTAAACATATGTTTTTTTTATAATTTTGAAAAATGGGTTCCATATCTGGAATCATAAAGTCCATGTTATTTAAATAGGTTCCTGCTATTTTTTGACATGATAAATAGTAAAATAAAAACAATTATTTACCATGGTTAAAAACTATATCACGTAAATAAGGGGAAATAATATTATAATTATATAATAATGTTCTAATAAATTTACTTATACTATTTTATGAGATATGTAAGGCCATGAAAATCGTTGGGATGAAAATTTGGCCATTGGAAGCCACTTCGGTGTGATTATGAAAATTATAACATTAAAATTATTGTAAAGGAAAATATGATTTAAACATATATCTTCTTTCACAAATAATTTAAATTTTCATTCATAAAAGTTATGTATTTAACTATAATTAGTCTTTAAAAATCTAGGAAGATATAATACATCATGTATTTTATTTATTAATTATATACATTACACACTTAAATTTAATTTTGAAATAAAAATGATGCAATGATTGCATTATTGGTAAAATAATCAAATACATCATATGATAAATATTAAAATAAATATTATTTCATATAATTTTTGTCATCCAAAATTTATATAGGATAATATTACATGACAAAATACTATTAAATTCTTTGTTTAGATGTTATCTCTCTTTTGTATTTTCATTAAATTCATTGAAATGAATAGTGTAAAAATTGACATAGTTGATATTTTAAAAAAATAGTAATTTAATAAAATATTTACAAATCATAAAAATATTTAAAAATTAAAATGTTACAATGATACGGTGGAAAAGTTCATTATGTTTCCAATAAATTTAAATTTACCCCATATATATATAATTAATATCATCTTAATAATTAAAATATTTTTACCACAATTAACATTAAATGAGAATAATTAATGATAAATAGAAAATAAAAGGTTTAAAATATAATAATGAATGACTAAAAATTATTTGATTAGATTATTAAGAAGAACCATTATCATATATGATGTTGGAGCCCTTTTAATTAAAAAAATAATTTATATTAATTAAATAAATTAAATGTTTCAAACTCTGCCACTTTACACTCATATAAAAAGGTACCTTCTATTATATAATACTCACATTTTATGAAAACATTCTTTCTTCCACGACTTTCCCAAACATCTTCTTATAATCCCTCCAATTATCCTATACTACACCATTACGTCTAAAATCCTTCCATGGATGCCTTTTGGTATAATCCAAAATATGTTACATGATTTAGAGGACGAACAAGAAACATATGAGGCAAGACAGACTCAAGGTAATGGCCTTCATCACGATCTCCTATCATTGAGGTATATTTTTATAATATAAACACCCTTATTTTATAATATTTATAATGTACCCTTCAAATTTTAATTACATACAATTTTTTTCAAAAGGTAATTTTTTATATGTAATGTTTCACTAAATGACAAAAGGAATGTTTTCAACATATGTGTTGAAAATAACCTCTCCACTTCCCTAACCATTACTTGTTATTTGGATTCCTATATAAGCCTTAACATTTTTAAAATGAAAATGAAACCCCTTATTCCTTTATTTTTATTCTGGTATTTAAAATGGTATTTAATGTGGATTGACTATTTCAATATCTTGAAATGATTTCTTGTGATTACAAATGAAATTTTATAATTGAAATGTTCTTAATAGAAATATTTTATATGGTATGATTATTTAATGGTTCTTGGATATATGAAGGGTTGTTATGTGAAAAACTAAATAAGGGTGGTTACATGACAAACCAATGGTAGTTTGTTCTATGATAAACCAAGGACAGCTGGTTACGTTATAACCTCTAATGCATTAGGTATTGAAGATGTCCATATAGCTATTCCATTAAGAGATATGTCTGGAAGTAGATAATATGAATATTCCATATATGTATATTTTTTTATCAAGAGACATTTATATTTTATATGTCTCATTATATGGGTTTTAATGTTTTATTTTGATTACAAAAGTGTATAAATGTGCTTATATTCAATAATTATTAATTACTACTACTTAAAGGTGAAAATATTAATTTATGATAATGTAGTCATGGTTTACTGGTTTTTGCAAGACTAGTAGATTTCCATCTTTGTGTATCACTTACAGATCTCTTTTCTCTCATCCCATGTTTTGAAATGTTTATAATATGACATAAAGAATAATATAATCATGAATGGGATAAATGAAATGTTATGTTGATTAAACATAAAATAAGACCATGTTTATTTTTTATATGTTTTTATAAAGAATAGATATTTAGTAGTTCTGTATAATTCTAATATTTATGTTTTTATGTTTGATTTTAGACCTAATTATCTAATTCTCTTATCTTCAAAAGTTCCTCGATGTTAATTAATGTCAAATTATTGACTTATCTCATGATTATTTAATGTATAAGGATGGGGCACTATACCTGGTGATGGTTAATATAGTTATTGTGGTTCTTCTATAGATAGTTATAATGATTTGTTACATTAATTACCAACTATAACTCATATGTTTTTAATACATCTAAAAATGTGTGGTCCCATGGTCCCCCTACCGTCAAAAATGTTATGAGAAAATTTCATCAGAATTAATGCTTGAATTGACTGAATTTAGTATAACTGATCAAATATGTTCACCTCATTATGGATCATAGATCATTCCATTAGGATTTAATTTATACAATTCACCATATTATGATTTGTATATGGGAGTAATGTTGAGAGGAATAATTTATAAAGAAATAAATAATATAATTTTTTAAAAAAAATTCATAATGATATTATACTAAGAAAGTGTCTTATAATAATAATTTTTTAATATTACAATAGGTAGGATTTATTTTTTTGATATCCAATAATGATGATCCTAATTTTCATGTTGTTTCATTAGAATACCTCATTTCTTGGTATTTTTCCATTTTATGAAGCATAATAGAAGGGATTCTTCAAATGTGAATATAACCTTTCCCAATATAAAAAAATTATCATCACCGCCATGAACCGCCACCAATGGGTTATATATAAGGGTCAAAAATTTATACGGACCATAATATAATTATTTTTCAACATATTACATCATAAAATTTCAATAATCTTCATTCCAATAATATTTTATTTGATTGGGTAATTTTTTTATGTTCATAATATAATAAAACCACTTCGAAGAAGACATAAATGGAAAATAAAACTGAAATAATGCAATTTCAAATATATAAACAAAATATTTCATATCATATTATGGAATTATTATTCATGTGTTATTTATGCAATCATTATGGAATTCCTTCATGTTATTGTCGGATAAAAAATGCTTGGGAATAGATTTTCAACATTAAAACATATTCAAAAAAATATTCATTGATTGGGTAATTTAATTACTTCAAACTAAAGAGAATAATTTAGGGAAAAATAAAATATAATAATTATGTGGAATATATTCTAAAAATTATGGTTATAATCCTTTAGGACTAGGTAACATTTTTATAATAATAAATCTCTCTGTAATTCTGAGGAAGGAATTATATATAACATATTATCTTCATTGGCGGTGAATATGAATGGATGTGGAGATACAAAATGGGAATATTTGAGGTAAAAGAAAAACAAATTTCAATAAAACTAGGAAGAATTAATTATTTTAAGGACTTTGTATAAGTATATTTTTGGAAATCACATCGATGAATCAAAATAGCGATCCTTTCATAATATCTATCATTCTCAGGTCTCAATGTCATTTGTGAAATTCTGGAGGGGAATTATCAACGAATAATTCAACCTTTATGTATCATATTCCTTAAAATTCATATAATAATGATATAATTAAGGCATATAAATCCATATTATACATATTAAATCAAGATAAATATCATATTCATTGAGGAAGAATTATCTTTCACAAAATGAATATCAAGAGATTAATCAACATGTTCTCAATATCTCATTTTTGTTGAATCGTATATTGATGTAATTCTTATATCTCTCTTTTATAACACTAACAGGGTGATGAAAATGCTACCATCTTTGATACCTCATAGTAATTACATCCCTATATAAAACCACCCTAAATATATAGTTTAATACCCATTAGTAAGGATCTCACATAATTTTTCCTAAGAGGGAACATCCTGTCATTCAATATTGGATAGATGATTTATTGATTAATTTTCAACCACCATCCATAAAAAATGGATATAATGAACCATTCACACTCATTCATAACACCAATCATATAACAATCCATATTACAAATGTACATTTATTTATCATTCATAGCATCTATCACTCTGAAAGATTCAATCCACTGATGAATAGTTTAAGCATAATCTGTTCTATAGATATATGGGAATAAATAAAACTAATATTTTCATGAAATTGTTTTATATATGTTTAGTTTTTCCAAATGAACATATTAAACCCTATATTCTAAATTCAAAAACATGAAAATTCTCTCTATTAGGCCTTTATGCACAACATCATGGGATACAAGATCGGGTTATGCACACCAGTACTCTCCCCTTAAATCATGTATTCCACAGTCAATTTGGATATGATATCTAAAATTAATGAACCCACTATATTTTATATGTAACATTTGGGAACTTATCGGTTTCAATAATAATGTATTTTCGCTATAATTAGTGTCATTATCGCTACGACACTAGTGTCCCAACACCCTCCTTAGATGATGATTGTCATAGTATTTCCCTAATTGATATTTGATATCATCGATGAATAAATTTGAGATTTTTTATAGTAACTAAAACATGGATACATTTATGGGCCACTTAATGGGTTTGATTCCTAAACTATCCTCATTGGGCTATATCTTTCAAAAATCCAAGATCTCTACCACTTATAGTTATAAATTGATTGGTGGATGTGTATAAAAGAATATATAGGTATCTAATTGTCACATAAATGATTTATTTTAAAGTTAAATTTCATTTAATTTCCATTAATTCATTGTTTTTGTGGTTTCTCAAACTTTCATGGTGGAATGGGTGAGTTTTGGTGAATTGGGCCAAATCGTGAGCCCAATTGCAGATTTAAAAATAAATTTTGATTCTTTAATAACATTTTCATTTTTTAATAATTTTCACCAATTCCAATTCCAAAATGGTCTCCACTGAAATATTAATACAACCATTTTAGTTTTGATCCTTTAGAAATCAATAACCTAGCAGTATATGGGTATTTATTTAAGGGATCGGGCCTGCCCGAAAGCCCAATTCTAGTTTTAAACATTAATTTTATTATTTAATAAATTCTTCAATTTTAAGGATTTTTTGGTGATTATAAGCCTCACACACGCCCATTGAACCCAGAGGCGCGCCCAACCTCTCTCTCCCCTATTTGGAACTCTCTGTCATCACGATTGAGTGCTGAAATGCTTAGGATTTTGAAAATCGGGATGTTTTGAGGAGGTAAGTTCTATACATCAAAACTCTCACAATTCTTACTCATTTTCCTCCATTTCAGTTTCTAAATGACCTATTTATATATTATCGAACCTCCATTAAATATGTGTCTATTTTCAAATTCAGATACCTATGTATGTGAGACGATTTCTACAATATCCCTCAAGTAAGTTGGTATTCTTCATTCTTCTTTAAATTTGCTTACGGTTACATTCAATCTGATTAGGGTTTCATACCTTATCTATAAGGTTCCTAATGTCCAGAAGTTGGGGTTCAATCCAAGGGTTTAATATCTTGTCTTTTGTGTGAAATATTTTGGTTTTAGGTTGGATTTCACTTCCTTGAGGTGCGGTGGTAGTTCGATTTAAGTTTCTCACCAAGTTTTGAGTGTTTCAACATAAAAGGTAGGTGATTCCTTGTATAAAAATTTTATGATGAGATATATTGATTGGTTTATTAATTTATCATGTTTCAATTGTGTTTTTTGTGGTGCAAAAACCATTTTTTGATGGATTTGGTTATGTGTTAATTTTGTAGTTGCAATTTTTCTTGGAATTGGGTGCTTTTCATGCGTGGATCTTGGGGAAAAGTTTGGGTATATTTTATAACATATGGAAGTAATTTAAGAGTGTTGAAAGGGGATGAAAAATATGTTTGATTAATGACATAATTTAATGTGTGACTTTTAATGGGGGTTTTTAATGGTTCTAATGTGTGAAACCATGTTGTATTTCTTGAACGTGATTTGTGAAAACATGTGTTTTTCATTTGTACATTTTCTGGTATTGTTTGAGGTATTTTTATAACAGTTGGGAGTTTTTTAATAAATGTTTTTAGAGCTTAAAATACTACTTTTTATTGTTATTGGCATTGTTTTGGTTTTTAATTAGGGTATTGAAATGGGTTTTGTAACCAAACCATTGTTTCACCTCTTGGGTTGGTTTTATGAAAAGTGTAAGTTATTTAATGAGTTACAGAAGGTGTCACATGGTTTCTTATGTACTTATTCGGTGAAATTTGTGTTCCTAAAATGAGTTCTTGAAACATAAAGTTGTTAGTTATGTTGTAATTTTTTTTATGTTTTGAAATTTGTCGAGGTGATTTATGAAAATGGGATGTGGGTGCGAAATGTGTTTTCGGGCCGTTTGCATGAGTGTGATGTGAAAAATGGTCTTTTTTTATGAATATGGTATTATGTAACATGTGAGTGGGCTATTATGTGATGTTTAACATCTTGGGAAATATTATATTAAATTGTTAATGGATTTGTTGAATTGTGAAAGATGTGCAAAATGTGTTGTGGACTATTTTTTGTGTGAGTATGATTTCAAAATTAATTTGAAAGTAAAAGTGTATTTTTAGACTTGTGTGGAATAAATGTGGGATTTTTGGTGAACTTGTGATGTGAAAATGATATTAGCATGTGCAAAGTATATTAATTAACTTGTTGAACTTGTCTGAGAAAAAGGGGAAAACTCGGGTATGTAGATGGGTGGACGTGTACTATTATGCAAGTGAATTCGTGGGGTTTAGCCTCAGTTTTAGTTAGCATGATTGAAGATTACAACTCTAACTAAACTATAATTATGATGATTGGGGACCACTATGTTATGGGTATGTTCCCTACTAGTGGCTCATGCACGAGAATAGATATTGTGATAGTTACTCTTACTGAGATACGAGGTACCTGGGACCCACAACGAGCTAGTGCCTAGGGGTTATTTCCTATTGCTTGGGCTCATTAGTTACTTTGTGGTTACTGTCGGCATATAGAATGGTTGGCTGGAAAATTAATTAGTTTTGACATTATTTTTTAAAAGTGTTGATTCTTAATGATAACCCACTTGAAAACCATTTTATGTTTTTTGTTTAATCTTTTAGAAATTGTTACTAGTATTTTATATTTATGAAAACTTGCAATCTTTTTGTCTTTGAATGTTTATCACATGTAATATTATTGTGGTGGAATCCTACTGGGAATTTTATCACACCCTACTTACAACCATGGGTGTATGTAGACTTGGTTATATTTTTATTGCAGGTTTGATTACAATTTTTAGTTCTAGTGGTTCAAGTTTCTAGCAGGTCCTTGGGGGTGAAGTCCTGTGGAGATGGTTTGAGAGCGGCCCCCCTTAGCATGACGGTTCATGGGATGTTTCTTTTTTGATTTTTAACATTTTTATATTCTTTATGAGTTGTTTTAAAACATGTAATTCAATTCTTAATTTTGTAAAATATGGTATTATTTGAAAAATCCAGATTCATTTTATTGTGTTTATATGTAATTTAATGTTTATATCCTCGATAAAATCATTCCCAAACTCCATTTTATGATACCTGGGCACTAGTTCCAGCCCTTGGGGATTGGGAACGCTCTTCTGGCCTTGTCGCGGGCTGGGTCGGGTGCTAGTTTTGATGGTGACTATATTTGGTTCATTACAAAATTGTATCAGAGGAGGTTCGCTCTTTTTGGGTTATGTTATTTAGAGAACTGTCAGGATAGTCTGGAGTTAGGATTGTCAGGACTTTTAATTTTGGTTATGAGTAGTGTGGATGATCACCACTCCTCTTGATGGGTTTCATGTCTCTAGGGGTCGTCCGGACCTTTCAGAGTCCGTTGGTTTTATTGGTATAATGATGATTTGGGGAAATGAAAAGAGAGTTGGGTTAATGGTCTCAGTGAGATCGCAAGGCCTGGAAATCCATTTGGAGCTGGGGATATTACCTAGAACACTCTCTGTGATAGTGAAGTGATTGGAATATGGCCTCCAACCATATTTCCATGTCACCCACTGAAACTCGTTTCCTCTCACATTGTCTTGTGTTTTATAGTTTTGAAATCATGGAACATTGGTTTTAAAGTGACTAGGTTTTAAGAAGTTAAATGTTATTGTGAACTGATTTTAAAATAAATATGGAATGGTTTTATTTATGTAATGGTGGAACTTAATATTCAGAATTATTTCGAAAATGAAAATAGTGTGCTTACACATGTTTTGAAAGCAGAATGTATACTGAAGTTGGTTTTGAAAAAGTGTTTCCAATAGAGTTTTCTACACAATTGAAAGGTTTTTTAAATGGGATGAGAAGTTCTGAAATTGATTTAAATAACTTTAATGTGATTTTCCATTGTAATGATTGTGCCTTTCTGAGAAGTTTTTCTAATGCGGTAATTTTGGTTCGATCTCCTAGTTAGAGGTTTTGAGAAAAAGGATGTGTTGGTTGACCATTTTGGTTTTGAAAAGTGGAAGGAATCTTTTTTTAACCATTTGAATTTACATGTGTGACCACATGCATGGGGTTATATGGGATGATGGAGGGTTCATGGCATGACTGGATGAGTTCTAGGAAAGATTTGAGGAGGGTGCCCGGTGTGGCACAAAAACATGCATGTGTGAGGCCTATGGGGTACCACTGGTGGATACGCTTACCATTGAACCATTTGTTTTCAAAGAAATGGTTTTAAATAAAAAACATGATGACTTGATGAATAGTTTTGGATGGTTTTTGATATGGTTTTTTGAAAATGTTAATTTTGTGGGATGTTTTGTGTCCAAGAACACGTTCTGTTTGAAATGTGTTTTTGGTTTCTGTGTAGTCGGTAAGCTATGTTGTAGGGATGGTTAGTGGTCTCTTCTGAAAAATCTTTTGGGATACATTTACGGTGGTTCCCTTCATGTGTTTGGATCTGGTTTGTGGTTTATCATGAACAATGGACCATCTTGGTTGGGTCCTTGGGATCAATCGTTGGATAAGGTTTGCCCTATTAAGGGTTAATGCACAACTGAAGTGCACCCCCGATTTTTTCTCCGTTTGAAGACCCTCAAGTTGATGAATATAAGAAATACTTTTTTTGAGATTTTTATATTGATTCCACACACCTTCCATTTTTGGTTTTTTGTATCCTCCTGTAGTGGGAGAGTGATCATTGAAGGTTGAAAGAGACCTTAGCCTCTTAAGATTCCTCATTTTTTGAAGGTGGATGTGGTCTGGGGTAGTTAGCATGGATGAGTATCTGGATGGTGTCTAAGAGGTCCTCTCGGTCCTTAGTAGTCTCTTCAAAGAAGGAGATCACAATAAACTACCAGTGTGGGAAATCAGGTCATGAGAGGATATTGTGGCCATGTTCTAGAATTGTGTGTTGTTTACGGATATTGTATAAGGCCCCACTCCATGCATTTTTATATCAGTCGCAATGGTCATGTTCAATGAAGCCTGATTTCGTGCACTCGATTGACTTTAATGTTGAATTTCGTGCAATCCTTTGAGAGTCTCTTTATGTGGGGATAATTTTCCCCTTTGGAAAAAAACATCCAAATATTCCATTTTAGAGGATGATGAGTATAGGTGTTCTTTACTTATCTTGATTCACACCAGAACAAACCAGGTTTTTTTGTGTGTGCATCTTCTAAGACCTTATTTCAGTGAAATATCAGGATAGGTTAATGTGAGTTTGGAATGTGTTTTGTCTTGGAAATCTTATCGAGGATTGTGGTGTAGTTGTTGGTGACACTGAAAAAATAATTCTCATTCAGGGGGGGTTCCAAATCCTAACTATGAGGCCGAAGATGCCTCAATCACTTGATCTCCAGTCATAGGTCTCGGAGAGAAGCTAGATCGTAGTCAGGGGAAATCCCAGGGTTGTTTAAACCCCTGTACAATGTCTTATCCTCCTTATTAATGATATGAAGTTTCATGACCCGTCCTCAGGGCCCATGCCGTGACTACCCCAAGCCCGCCTTCTATAGGCCAGGGGCTGGCGACTAGCACCATGGCATAAATCCCGGTAAATGTAAGGCAGTTCCATTGTAAAGTAAACAAGCACCACAGAGTAAGCATGCGGAAAAAGTAAACACTAAGTAAAAACTGGTACAATAGTAAGTGTGGAAATGTTAGTGGGCCAGAATACAAACCCAAACTGAAAGTAAAGTACAACTCGAAAGGGAAAACAACAACTGAAAAGTAAAGCCGCAACGTCGAGCCTTCCACTGGAAGTCCCACCTGATGGGTGGGTATAGATAGCCTCCACTGCTCCTCGGGTCCAGCCGACCGCTCCGAGCACGTCCCACCCCGTGGTCCACCTCGAGGTACTGTCCTACTCCGCATGCCTCCACCACAATCAGCGATGTCCGTCGTCTGTAACCAACACAACGTAGTGCAGGCATTGCCCGTGCAGGGGTGAGTATAAGCTACTTAGTAGGGACCCCGAGACCCCCGAAGGTCTCCCTGAATCCACAAAGGATAATACACAATGGAAAGATACAATCATGATGTAACATTTGACACAACTTAGGTATATTCCCATACATATACCTAATTCATCAATTCTCACTCGGCTCCAACTTCCGAGCTCAAATACAACCCAGTCCACACAGGAAAACAAAACATAAATCCACACAGGATAGCACAACACAATCCACAAAGGAAAGTAAAACATGATTCAGCTCACACAAGTATACATCTTCGAATGATGATAGAGATGATCACTGACCCATCTAAACCGTCAGACCCACAAAGGATCAGTAGGTACTAACCACCGCAATGACCCACAAAGGATCTGACCCACAAAGGATCGATAGGTAACTAACCCCCGCAATGACCCACACAGGATCAGACCCACACAGGATCTATAGGTGCTGGCCCACACAGGACCGCTGAGTGCTGACCCACACAGGATCATACCCACACAGGATCGGTAGCACAGACCCACAAAGGATCACTGAGTGCTGTAGTCGTCCTCGTCGAATCCATTGAGGATCTCTGCACAGTCGTCGTCGTCACAGTAGCAGTCGCAGCCAGCTCTAGGGTTCCCGCACACAGCAAGCTCGTTCGGGAGGGTCCACTCCACGAGCCGAGAGGCTGATACATCAACTGACACATAGTCCAGAGTTGATGTATCCAAAAGTTCTGTATCGTCAACAGGAACTCAACGTCACAGACGGCGTGTCAATCGGACGCCCGGTCTGAGAGTTATTGGCTTTTTCGTCCCAGGGCCCGGTTGGTTTTTAAGGAAAACCCAACCTGACCATACTCCACCTGCGTCCAAACCTCAGGCAAAGTAATCCAAAAGATCCGTCTCACTTAGAGGAATTCAACAAAGTCGATGGCAAGTCAATCGGACGTCCGAAGCTCATGATATGAGCACTTCTGCTCCGAGAGCCCGAGTGGTTTTGTGTACGAACCAACCCGGCCGAAACCAAAGTATTCTGAAACCATTAGTGTGATATACCAAAACGACCGTCTCGATCCAAGGATCGCATCGCCGCTGACGGCGCATCGTTCGGAGGCATGTAGCTCATGTTATGAGCAAAAGAACAAAAAGGTCTAGGAATGGGGGGTCTGGGCCCGGACCGACCCGGGTCCGGGAGCGACCCGGTTGGGCGCGACCCGGCCGGCGGGTAGGCTCGAATTGGCTCAGCTCGGCCGAGTGGCCGAGCAAAAGAAGCCGCGTGGGGCGTGTTTCCCCCGCGTGAAACGAAGCCGCGACCCCACGTGGGGCTGCTCGGTGTCACCGGACGGGGCCAGGCCGCTGCGTCCCTGCCTTCTGTTCCGCGCGGTCGCAACTTCATCTGCAACGGCTCTGTCTGGCAGCGCACCACCGGTGGAGTCCGCGGGCCACCGGAGTTGCTCCGGTGGTCTGATTCCATTTCCGTCTGGGCCGTAGCTCCTCCCGGGTCCCGTTCTTCACTGCGAAATCAAAAAATAATCTCTGCGACCCGTTTTGTCATCGCTCGCCGTTCCGCACATCAACAAAGAACTGCAGAGGGTTGTCGGGCCATGTTTGTTTCGCCCGCACCCTCCGCGTTAGGTGATAACAATCGGGAAATAATGATCAGCACATGAAAACATAACAAGAAACAATTTTAATAAATTAAAATTCCACTTTGATCTCAGGCTCTTTGTTTTAGAAGGAAACAACTACATGAATAAAATATTATTTCAAATAAAAATCCCTACCTCATCGTCGCCGTCGGATGCGAGTTCGTCGCAGAATTGACCATCGCGGTAGGAGGTGATCATCGCGTCGTGAAAGGGTGTCGCGTCGTCACGGAAGGCGTCGCGTCGATGATCTCCGAGGGTTAAAGAAACACACAGATTTAATTTTAACAATTAAATACATGTTGAGTATATAAACCACAAAGGAATAAAATAACCATAAACCCCTACCTCATGGGATGATCGGTGATCTGTCGCGGAAGGAGGAACATCATAGAAGAACGTCGCGGAAGAAGAATCGTCGGCGTCGCGGTATGGCGTCGCGTCGTCGAGCTTCGAGGGCTTGGCGTTCTTCGCATTCATCGCGTTCTTTGCGTTCTTCACGTTCTTCGAAAAGTAGAATGATGATCTAAAGCCTTGGATTCTTCTCCAAATCCTCTCAACGAGTAATCCTCAAGGAGACAAGCGTTGGTTTTATTTTATTACATGCCAACAAAAGAAAATTCTAAGTTAAGTAACGAACCATTATTTAGATGAATTAATTGTACGACTTAACTACCCAATTAATAGAGGCGTTTAGAATTTAATAAAACGTGTCGGTTGACCTTATTTAAAAAGGGTTTTCGCGGGTGCGTTACTTAGCGAAAAAGAAACGGTGGGGCTCGTGCGGGCCCCGCATCACAAATATCCTACCAAGAGGGTAGGATATTTTGATTTGTACCCTATCTGCTTCAACTCAGCTTAACCAGCATTAAGTGGCTTTCAAGTGGCTTTAAGGGAAATAAAAATAAAGTTGTCACACACTTTATTTTTTTTCTTAACTTAACCCCAAAAAATTTAAAAACCACACCCGAGCAAACGCAAATCTGGACGAGGCTTTTCTAAGGAAATATCGGCGATGTGATTCCATCGGTGCCCTTGGAATTCGATTCCGAGCACCGGTTCAAAAGTTAGAAAAACCCGCTCGTTCGTTCACTAAACGTACCTGAGCCAAACTTCGGAAAATGATTACGGGCGCACCGGGCCTCAGAATCACGTGTCGTCAGAAACGGTATTCTTGTAAAATTCCAATGAAAATTAAGAAAAAAATTCCCTTGAAATTTACGGGTCTTTACATCACTCCCACCTCAGGGCTTTACGTCTCCGTAAAGATACATCAAAAACTAGGGAAACAAATGTGGCTACTGAGCACGCATCTGAGCCTCCAGCACCCAAGTGCTCTCCTAGAGGTTCCCGTGCTACCATCTAATGCGCACAAGAGGAATCGATCATCCACACAGGACCCACTCCTGTCGATCCCCGATCTCCACCGGGACCTCTGCAAAAGTTTCCCCATCATCCACGTCTAGCTTCCCATGGTCAATGATGTGCGTCGGGTCTTGCACGTATCTCCTCAGCCGGGATACATGGAAGACGTCGTGCACCTGGTGCAACTGAGGTGGTAGAGCCATGTGATAAGCCACCTCACCAATCCTGTTGAGGACCTGGAATGGTCCGATGAAGCATAGAGACAACTTCCTGCATCGGCCAAATCTCTATAATCCACGTCGAGGTGAGACACGCAAGAAGACGTGGTCGCCATCCTCGAACTCTAGTGGCCTCCACCTCCTGTTAGCATAAGAATTCTGCCGGCACTGAGCTATCCTCATCCGCTCCTGGATGACCTGGACCTTCCCTGTCGTGGCCCAGACCATCTCTGGTCCCACAAGTTCTGACTCCCCGGGGTATGTCCAGCACAAAGGAGATCTGCAAGGTCTACCATACAACGCCTCGTATGGTGACATCCTGATGGTGGAGTGGTAGCTGTTTTTTTATGTGAAATACACCAAGGGTAGGTGGTCCCCCCAGCTGCGACCAAAGTCGAGGACACATGCGCGGAGCATGTCCTCGAGAGTCTGAATGGTCCTCTCTGTCTGACCATCCGTCTGAGTGTGAAAGGCGGTGCTCATACGTAGCTGTGTCCCGAACACCTCCTGCAACTACTTCCAAAGTCGGGAAGTAAAGAGAGAATCTCGATCGGAGAAGACAGATGATGGCACACTGTGAAGCCGTACAATCTCCTGAACGTAGAGACGCCCCAAGCTCTCCACTGAGCTCAACTCTCTGATGGGTAAGAAGTGATCCGACTTGGTAAGTCGGTCGACAATCACCCAAATGGAGTCGTGACCTCGAGAAGTGCATGGAAGTCCAGTCATGAAGTCCATAGATATCTCGTCCCACTTCCACTCTGGGACTTCCAAGGGTTGTACCAAGCCTGCTGGTACCTGTTGCTCTTCTTTTACCTGTTGGTAGGTGAGGCATCGAGAAACAAACTCTGCCACAACATTCTTCATGACCGGCCACCAGTACGGTCGTCTGAGGTCCTGATACATCTTCTCCACTCCAGGATGTACCGCCAAAGGAGAAGTGTGAAACTCTCTCAGAACCACCTCTCGTAAAGCTACTGGTACTATGGTACGTCCTCTGAAAAGGATGTCCTGATCTGCTCCAAAGGAGAAGAGATTAGGTGTGTGTCTTGAGGATATCTGTGCATGCCGCGTCTCACAGTCAGCGTCCCCACGCTGTACCTCTCTGACCCGCTGCAGTAGTGGATGGGTGACTTTGAAAGACTGAAGGAAGGCTGCTCCATCTCTATCCACGAAGGATATCTGCAAAGAGGCTAGCTACTCTGTCGCCTCCTCAAGTAGCGGAATGCCCGTCCTCCTACTGAGAGCATCAGCTACCATGTTCCCCTTCCCAGGAGTATAGACTATCTCAAAGTCATAGTCCTGGAGGATCTCGATCCATCGCCAATATCTTAGGATCAGGTCCTTATACGAGAAGATGTACCTGAGACTCTGGTGGTCAGAAAAGGCTGTAAAGCGCTCTCCCATCAGGTAGTGTCGCCATGTCTTCAGGGCGAAGACCACTGCTGCTAACTCTAGGTCATTAGTAGCGTAGTTCTGCTCTTGCGGACTCAACTGACGTGATCCATAGGCGATCACTGCCGGATCCTACATCAGGACACATCCGAGTCCGGTCCCTGATGCATCGCAGTAGACTACGTACCCTACTCCCTCCTCAGGAAACCTCAAGATAGGTGCACTGGTCAATCTCTCTCTCAGCTCCTGGAAGCTATGCTGACATCTTTCTGACCACACAAATGGTTTATCCTTCTTCGTCAAAGGTGAGAGTCGGGCCGAAACTCTGGAGAATTCTGGCACAAATCTCTGATAGTATCCAGCTAGTCCTAAGAAACTCTGCACCTCAGTCACGCTCTTGGGTGGCTCCCAAGCTAGCACTGCCTCGATCTTCGCAGGATCCACTGTAAGTCCTGCCTTAGAGATGACGTGCCCCAGGAAGTGGACCTTTTGTATCCAGAACTAACACTTTGAGAGCTTTTTATAATGCTGGTGCTCTCAGAGTGTGTCTAGTACAACCTGCAAGTGGTAGGCATGCTCCTCCTCGGTCGTCGAGTATATCAAAATGTCATCGATGAAGACTACGACAAATCGATTGAGGTATGGATTAAAGATAATGTTCATGAGGCCCATGAACACTGCTGGAGCATTGGATACGCCGAATGGCATAATCAAGAACTCATAGTGGCCATACCGACATCTGAAGGTCGTCTTCTGCATGTCCTCGTCCTGATCTCTCACGCTACTCGACTGACATGGTACGTGACCCATTCGTCCAGGCCCGGACCTTTGAGAAGGGATTGCGACATGAGATCAGGGCATCGCTAATCTCCCCCAGCATTCCAACTCAGGATGGAGTACTGGAGCGAGCCCTTTTTATCGAGAGATTTCTTGCTGAGACTTCTCCAGCGGTGAGACCTACTGTGGGGCGGCACGTAGCAGATTCTTCCACAGTAGGCAGTCGACAGATGACTCAAGGGTCCAGGAAAACCAGACCCTCACGTAGACGGCCTCAGGACACTGGCTCAGCAATGCGGGGCACACAGCGTGGAGCCAGTCTTTCGAGAGGCATGCAGTGCTACACATGCGACAGACAGGGTGACATGGCTCGTGACTGCCCGACCCACCGTGCCGAGGAGCAGCAGACGGTTGAGGGGCCACCCAAGCAGAGGCAGAGGGTCGACCGTGGCGGTCCGCAGGGAGGAGGTGGACGAGGCAGAGGAGCTGGACGAGCAGCAGGTGGTGGGCGACGCTTGGAGGCTCTACCACCACCACCAGGAGGTCCACCCCGACCACAGGGAGATGGTAGGCAGAGACAGGCACAGCTCCAGGCAGCGGAGTCCTACGACCACGGCGCACCCGATGATTCGAGGTACGATCTGTGTCTATTCCACCCTTGTTTCAGTTCTTATAGACACAGGAGCGAGTCACTCTTTCATAGGCGTTGTGCTTGTTCAGAGCTCGGATATTCCGCAACGTCGAGCCGTCCACTAGAAGTCCCACCTGAATGGTGGGTACAGATAGCCTCCACTGCTCCTGGGGTCCAGCCGACCGCTCTGAGTACGTCCCACCCTGTGGTACACCTCTAGGTACCGTCCTGATCCGCAAGCCTCCACCATGATCAGCGCTGTCCATCGTCTGCAACCAACACAATGTAGTGCGGGCATAGCCCGTGTAGGGGTGAGTATAAGATACTCAGTAGGGACCCCGATACCCCCGATGGTCTCCCTTTATCCACAAAGGACAATCCACAATGGAAAGATACAATCATGAAGTAACATCTAACACGTCTTAGGGATATGCCCATACATATACCTAAGTCTGCAATTCTCACTCGGCTCCAACATCCGAGCACAAGTACAACCTAGTCCACACAGGATAGCACAACACAATCCACAAAGGAAAGTAAAACATGATTCAGCTGACACAGATATACTTCTTCGAATGACGATAGAGATGATCACTGATCCATCTAAGCTGTCGGACCCACAAAGGATCGATAGGTACTAACCCCCGCGATGACCCACAAAGGATCTGACCCCCAAAGGATCGATAGGTAAATAACCCCCGCAATGACCCACACAGGATCGGACCCACACTGGATCTGTAGGCGTTGGCCCACACAAGACCGCTGAGCACTGACCCACACAGGATCAGGCCCACACAGGATCGGTAGCACTGACCCACAATGAATCGCTGAGTGCTGTAGTCATCACCGTCGAATCCACTGAGGATCTCTGCACAGTCGTCGTCGTCACAATAGCAGTCGCAGCTAGCTCTAGGGTTCCCACACACATAAAGCTTGTTCGGGAGGGTCCGCTCCATGATCCAAGAGGCTGATACATTAACTGACACATAGTCCAGAGTTGATGTGTCCAAAAGTTCTGTATCGTCAACAGGAACTCAACGTCGCAGACGGCGCGTCAATCGGACGCCTGGTCTGAGAGTTATTGGCTTTTTCGTCCCAGGGGCCTGGAAGGTTTTTAAGGAAAAACCAACCTGTTCTTACCCCACCTGTGTCCAAACCTCGGGCGGAGTAATCCAAAAGATCTGTCTCACTTAGAGGAATTCAAAAAGTCGACGGCACGTCAATCGGACATCCGGAGCTCAAGATATAAGCATTTCCGCTCCGAGGGCCCTGGTGGTTTCGTGTACGAACCAACCCGGCTGAACCCAGAGTATTCCAAAACCTTGAGTGTGATATACCAAAACGGCCGTCTCGATCCAAGGATCGCATCGCCGCTGACGGCGTGTCGTTCGGAGGCCCGTAGCTCCAGTTATGAGCAAAAGACCAAAAAGGTCCAGGAACGGGGGTTCTGGGCCCGGACCGACCTGGCCCAACCCCGCTGGGTCGGCCTGACCCATGTCGACCCGACCCAGGTCCAAGTCTGACACGGTTGGGTGCGACCCGACCCGACTAGGGCAGCCGGACCAGGCCTGGGCGCGACCCGGCCGGCAGGTCGGCTCGGCTCGGCACAGCTCGGCCGAGCGGCCGAGAAAAGGAAGCCGCGGGGGGCGTGTTGCCCCCGCGTGAAACGAAACCATGGCCCCACGGGGGGACGCTCAGTGTCACCGGACGCGGCCGGGCCGCCGCGTCCCTGCCTTCGGTTCCGCGCGGCCGCGGAACTGCCTCCCGCCGCCACGACTTCAGCCGCGGCGGCTCCGTCCGGCGGCGCGCCAGGGCACTGCCGGTGGAGTTCGCGGGCCACCGGAGTTTCTCCGGTGGTCCGATTCCATTTCCGTCTACGCCATAGCTCCTCCCGGGTCCCGTTCTTCACTGCGAAATCAACAAATCTTCTCTGCGACCCATTTTTTCGTCGCCCGCCATTCCGCACATCAACGAAGAACGACAGAGGGTTGTCGGGCCGTGTTTGTTTGGCCCGCACCCTCTTCGTTAGGTGATAACAATCGAGAAATAATGATAAACACATGAAAACATAACAAGAAACAATTTTAATAAATTAAAATTGCACTTTGATCCTGGGCTCTTTGTTTTAGAAGGAAACAAATATGGGAATAAAATATTATTTCATATAAAAATCCCTACCTCGTCGTCGCCGTCAGATGCGAGTTCATCGCGGAATTGACCGTCGCGGTAGGAGGTGATCTTCGCGGCGTGGAAGTGTGTCGTGTCGTCGCGGAAGGGCGTCGCATAGACGATCTCTGAGGGTTAAAGAAACACATGGATTTAATTATAACAATTAATTCCACGTTGAGGATAGAAACCAAAAAGGAATAAAAGAACCTTAAACCCCTACCTCGAGGGATGATCGAAGATCTGTCGCGGAAGGAGGAACGTCATAGAAGAACATCGCGGAAGAATAATCATCAGCGTCGCGGTACAACGTCGTGTCGTGAATCATTGAGGGCACAGCGTTCTTTGCGTTCTTCGCGTTGTTCGCGTTCTTCGCGTTCTTCACGAATGAGGATGAAGATCTCAAGCCTTGGAGTCTTCTCCAAATCCTCTCAACGAGTAATAATTAAGGAGACAAGCGTTGGTCTTATTTTATTACATTCCAACAAACGAAAATTCTAAGTTAAGTAACAAACCATTAATTTGATGAATTAATGGTATGACTTAACTGCCCAATTTATAGGGGCGTTTAGAATTTCAGAAAATGCGTCGGTTGACCTTATTTAAAAAGGGTTTTCGCGGGTGTGTTAGATAGAGGAAACAAAACGGTCGGGATCGTGTGGGCCCCACCTCACAAATATCCTACCAAGAGGGTAGGATATTTTGATTTTCACCCTATCCACTTCAACTCAGCTTAAGCAGCTTTAAGTGGCTTTCAAGTGGCTTTAAGTGAAATAAAAATAAAGTTGTCGCACACTTTATTTTATTTCTTAACTTACCCCCAAAAATATAAAAACCACTCCCGAGCAAACGCAACTCCGGAAGAGGTGTTTCTAAGAAAATACCGGCACTACAATTCCATCAGTGCCCTCGGATTTTGATTCTGAGCACCGGTTCAAAATTTAGACAAATCCGCTTGTTCGTTCACTGAACGTACCTGGGCCAAACTTCGGAAAATGATTCCGGGCGCACCGGGCCTTGGAATCATGTGCCATCAGAAACTACGTTCATGTAAAATTCCATAGAAAATATGGAAAAAAATTTCCTTGAAATTTACAGGTCTTTACATGAAGAGTTTAAACCTCTGGTGCCATAATATTTCTTCTATTGTTCCCATTTAGTGGAAATAGGTGGAGGGTCTTACACCCATGTAATCACACAATGTTGTTCCCTCCCCCTTTGGGTTATATTGTGTCTTTGGAGAATGGTTGGAAATTTGGCTAGATAGTTTGAGCACACGGTTTTCACATGGTCAGTTGTAACTGTTCCCAAAACAATAACCATGAAGATATAAGGATCCCCAATGTTATCGCACTATTTCCCAAACTATGCAGAATAACCATGCGGCCATCCCAACTCCTTAATTTTGGGGTCATTACGTGTCGGTCCATGTCGGTCGGTTAAGGTGGCTGGTTCTTCTGGTGGGGAGTCCCACCATGGTTATCATGCATATTATTTTGGAAATTTATAATGGATGTATACCCCTTGAACTATGGATTCTATTCAGGCCTCCCCCTGTTAGTGTCCTGATTCTATCTCGGAAAAAAATTTAAGTTGTATCTTATGGTGGGGAGCCCATTTGTGTCTCGCATATGAGTAACACAGATTGTTACTTGTTCTTGTCTTGGAAGTAGGTATTATCATTCAGATATATATAACTACCTACATCATCCTTGGGTAAACATTTATATTGGAGAGTCCCCAATGGTTTAGTTATAGTAGGGTAAGTGTATCCTTGTTCGATGTTGTTGTTGGTTAGGGTTAATTGATTGAGTATTATTCAGATTGGGTTTAAGGAGTTTTCATTTGGGATAAATCATGAATGTGATTTATTGTTTCAAGAATGTGGTGTAAGATTGGTTTGTGATATTATACATTCCTTCATTGATTACGGAAGGTGTTTTGGCCCTTGGGGGTGATGCTTGGAAAAGAAGTACATCTTGGTTTGCCGGTTAGGTTTGGTTTTGGTATATGGACTTACTGTGGATTTCCGGGGATGGAAAGTTTTCATTGTGGGGAGAATTATCACGTACATGATTTATTATAAAGTTAAATTTAATTTAATTTACCTTTATTCATTTTTTGTCTTTTCTTAAACTTTTATGATAGAATGGGTGAGTTTTCTTGAATTTATTCTTTTATAACGTTTTCATGGTTTAGAATTTTCAACCAATTACAATTCCTAAATGGTCTCCCCTGACATATTAATACCACCATTGTAGTTTTCAGCCTTTATAAATCCATAACCAAGGTGCTTATGGGTATTTATTTAAGGGATTGGTCCTGCCCGAATGCCCAATTCCAGTTTTAAAAATTAAATTTTATTAATTATGAAACATATTCAATTTTAAGGATATTTCAGTACATCCAAGACTCACAGATGCCCATTGAACCCAGCCGCTCCCCCAACCTCTATCTACCCTATTTGGATCTCTTCTTCATCGCGATTGAGTGCTGAACTTCTTAGAATTTCAAAAATCGTGCAGTTTTGAGGATGTAAGTTCTTTCCATCATAACTCTCCCAATTCATACACTTTTTCGTCCATTTTATTTCCAAAATGACATCATTTTCTATGTTCGAACCTCCATTAAATTTTTTTCTGTTTTAAAATTCAGCTACTGGTGTATGTACGAAGATTTCTACAAGATCCCTCAAGAATGTTGGTATTCTTCATTCTTCTTTAAATTTTTTTAGGGTTACATTCAATGTGATTGGGGTTTCATACCTTATACATAATGTTCCTAATGTCTAGAAGGTAGGGTGCAATCCTAGGGTTTTATATCTTGTCTTTTGTATGAAATATTTTGGTTTTAGGTTGGATTTCACTTCCTTGAGGTGCGGCGGTGGTGCAGTTTATGTTTCGCACCATGTTTTGAGTGTTTGGACATAAATGGTAGATGATTCCATGTATAACCATTTTATGATGAGTTAACTTACTTGCTTTATTAATTTAGCATGATTTAAATATTTTTTTTGTGGTGCGAAAACTATTTCTTGATGGATTTGGTTAAGTGTTTAATTTTGTAGTTGCATTTTTTTCTTGGAATTGGGTGCTTTTCATGCGCGGCTCTTGGGGAAATGTTTGTGTGTATTTTATAACATATGAATGTGATTTATTAGTGTTGAAATGGGATGAAAAGTATGTTTGGATAATTCCTTAATGTCATGTGAGCCTTTTAGTGGGGTTTTTGAATGGTTTTAATGTGTAAAACCTTGTTGTACTTCTTGAATCTGATTTGTGAAAAAAATGTGTTTTTCATATGTACCTTTTGTGGTATTGTTTGAGGTATTTTTATAAAACTTGGGGGTTGTTTAATAAATGTTTCTAGGGATGAAAACTATGCTTTGTATTGTTATTAGAATTGTTTTGGTCTTGAATTAGGTTTTTGAAATCGGTTTTGTAAGCAAACCATTGTTTCACCTCTTGGGTTGGTTTTATGAAAATTTTAAAAGATTTAATGAGTTACACAAGGTGTGAAATGGTTGCTTATGTACTGTTTTGGAGATAGTATGTTACTAAAATGATTTTTTGAAACATAAAGTGGTCAGTTATGTTTTAAAACATTTTATTAATGTTTTTTAATTTGTCGATGTGATTTATGAAATTGGGATATGGGTGTGAAACGTGTTTTCGGGCTGTTTTGCATGAGTGTGATGTGAAAAATGTACTTTGTTTATGAAAAGGGTGTTACGTAACATGTGAGTGGGCTGTTATGTGATGTTTATCATCTTGGGAAAAGTTTTATAAAATTTTAATGGATTTTTTGAATTGTGAATGATGTGTAAAATGTGTTGTGGTCTATTTTTTGTGTGAGTATGATTTCAAAATTCCATTGAATGAAAAAGTGGATTTTTAGACTTTTGTGGAATATATGTGGGATGTTTGGTGAACTTGTGATGTGAAAATGATATTTTCATGTGAAAATTATATTTATTCACTTTTTTATCTTGTCTGAGCATAAGGGGAAAACCCGGGTATCTAGGTGGGTGGACATGTACTAGTACTCTAGTGAATCCATGGGGTTTGTCCTTAGTTTCACTTAGCAAGATTGATGGTTAAAACTCTATCTAAACAATGATTATGATGATTGGGGACCAATAGGTTATGGGCATGTTCCCTACAAGTGGCTCATGCATGAGAACAGATATTGTGATGGTTACTCTCACCGATATACGAGGTACATGGGACCAATAACGAGCTAGTGCCTAGGGGTTATTTCCTATGGATTGTTTCATTTGTTACATTGTGATTACCATCATCATACGGAATGGTTGGCTGAAAAATTCAGTAGTTTTGACATTTTTTTAAATGTGTTGATTTTTAATGATAACCTACATGAAAACTATTTTATGTTTTTTTTGTTTATGCTTTTAGATACTGTTACTAGCATTTTATGTTTATGAAAACATGACAACTTTTTGTCTTTGAATGTTTATCACATGGAATCTCTTAGTGGTGGTATCCTAATAGGCATTGGATCATTCCTTACTTACACCAGTGTGTGTAAGTAGACTTAGTTATTTTGTTATTACAGGTTTGGATATATTTTTTAGTTTTAGTGGTTCAGGTTTCTAGCATGTCCATGGTGGTGAAGTCTTGTGGAGATGGATTGAGGGCGGCAACCCTTTCCATGAGGGTTCTCAAACTGTTTAATTTTTATTTGGAACCATTTTTAGAGTCTTGATGAGATTTTTTAAAACCTTTAATTCGATTCTGAATTTTGTAAAAGATGGTTTTAGTTGAAAAATCTAGATTCATTTTATTGATTTCGTTTGTTGATTAATGTTTATAATCTCGGGTAAATCATTCCCAAACTTCATTTTATGATACCTGGTCACTTGTGCCAGTCCGTGGGTATCCGGAAAGCCCTTAGGTCCTTGACGCAGGCCGGGTCGGGTGCTGGTTTTGATGGTGACCAGATTTGGTTCGTGACACTAATTTTTTGTTAAGCACAACAGTTACCCATTTGGATACATCACCCATGAGCATAGTTTTCCTTCCTCAGATAGTTATAGACAAATGAAAGGTGAATGTGAATTCATCTACTTTATCCAATGAGTAATCCCAAAACGATTCATCAATGATGATATAATCATTACTTCATACATAAATAAATAATAAATTCCATGGGACATTGTGTTAATGTATACCCCAACCAAACCATCAGTTGAATAATCTTATAGTCTAAACTATAATGAGTCACACATGTGTAAGATGCAAGTAAACCACTTCATTATCCATTTCACTTATTGGTCATAAGTACCTGAATTTTAACTATACAACACATTATCTATATTAAATGATATTGTAATATATAAAATAGAACATAGACAGACATTTTAGAACATCACTTCATTTATTCATGGTATCATCACCCTAAAATGGTGCACAGTGTTCCATTATACATTAACCTATATTGTAATATATGTTCGGTTAAGTGGTAGAATTATTTTTTGGTTTCAATTATCTTAATATGGAAATGTATAAGGTATTTAAAATGTGTTGTATCCCAAATCCACTACACGCACCACATGTTAAAATAGTGATAAATTATAGGGTTCCAAATTCCAGGAACTTAAACCATATTATAAACATCAAATAAGAGATATATGGAGATCTCATGATACACATATATATTCACAATATCTCATCGTTATAATTAGTAAAAATCAATATAATGTTATAAGGTTTTGTCACATGGTATATTTTTAGTGATATATATTAATTAACCATTGTGTTGTGGAATATGAAATAGTACCCCTTAAGGTAACCACCATCTACCCATAGTTTAGATAAACATGCAATCCATTTTTTCAGTAGTATCTTCCTTAGATGGTTTACCACAAGAACTATTTCACACACCAAATAAAATCTATGGAAATAGGGATGCAGCAAGAGAAAAAGCACAATCAAAATATATTTTTAAATTTTTTTGAACATCATTGATTTTTTATATTTTATAAATTTCCATGGAGTGTTTGATGAGGATTTGAAGGATGGGTTTACAATATTGGAAAAATTACACGAGGATGTGGATATAATAATTGAGTTATAAAATATTTGATATTGTTACAATGTCTAGTAGTATAATGTGAAAAAATATAATCTCATTTGATGATTCCATCTAAATGATCCTCTATAAAAATAACTGAATGAACATTGAAAACAATTTTTCCATCATAAAGGAAATATCAATAATATTTTTTTATACGTTATATGTAACTAAAAGGATGAGTTTGATATATTAAATACATATGAATCTCTAATCTAAAATGGTATAACATAAATATATCTTAGTTATGGATAAAAAATATTTCACTCTCTTTGGGTTTATAATCATAGATTTTTACCCATTTTAGATGTTTTTTTCTTATTTTTCATGTTGATTATGTGTGTCTATTTTTTATGATATATAATCCCAAGATTAAATAATGAAAAAAAACCATTATGTGGATATCCTCCACTTTTATTTATGATTACCTACCTCTCAGATTTATTGAACATTAATTATAGTTTGAAAAAAAATTTAGGGAGGGATATAGCATGTTGTTAAATTTACACATGTTGTGAATGATTTTTTCATGTAATTTTGAAGAAACATTGAGCTAAATTAAGAACCTATGTGAGTAATTGTGAATTAATACAATTGGGAAATGTAATTTTTTTAAAAAAATGGAATTACATTCCCATAGGAAAGCGGTATATTGAATTAAAACATGAACTAAAAACACTATAAAATTAATTTTTCTGGTTGGTAACATTGCTTTTATAAAAATGTTAAACCTCATGGATCCTATATAAATAATTATGAAGAAAAATATTTAAACTAAACTAATATTTTATTATGGGAACTAATGTAAAATCTACAAAAGATAACATAAAATAATGTTTGTGAGTTAATTCCATTAATTGCAATTTGATCAATCTGATGGATGGTTGACTAAAACCTGATTCCATCCGTCTATTATCCAAAATGTAATATGGGGATTACAATTATTTGGATTAAAATTGTTATGAATTATATACCTCTCTGTAAATATTTTAGTGTACAAACATGATTTGGAAAAATTAAATAAACTCATGGTCATCATACAGGAATATAAAAATTTAGGAATTAAAAAATAAAAATAAAGAATGATATATTTTATCATCATGTTAAACAGGAAAAATAATTAAATTTAAAAATTTGTTTTTGGATTGGAATCGTGACAGAGATAGTTATTTTATGGTGTTGAATTATGAGAATTTTACAAAAAGTAAAATTTCTCACACCAGCTTCATTTACCTAGGATTTGAACATGATAGAATGTAAAACCTATCCGGAACTAGTTTGATATTATTATATGTGAATAGGTAACAACTAATGTTAAAGAGAAGTGATTCAAGAAAATGTATTAATATATATTATTCAAAAAAAGTCACTTTATTCCCTCGCACATGTTGGGAAGAATATTTTTATTAAATATTGTATAAATAATCATTTAATTATATATAATATCAAATTATTAATTCAAAATAAATTGGAAATTATTATTATTTATTATGAAAATGAGAAGCCATATTTATATTATCATTTGATTTTTTGAAATTAATGATGAATTTTTTAATAGAAGTAGTGTATGGTAGATATATATATATATATCTATGTATATATACACAACAATTTTTTATCTAAGTAGAGTTATTCATATTCTAATACAACACCATTATATTCCATATCGATGAATAAAAATATATCATATGTAATATGAAGATCCATGATTTTATCATTTACAAATTCATAAATTACAATATAACCCTCTATTATATCCTAACAAAACAACAATCCCATGATAGACCATAAATAAACATTTCAGTGTTACATATAATTGTGTTATAAAAATTGATCAGTACTAAATAATGTATTCCTTACTAATGACACCAACAACCACTATAATGTAATCTCTATTGATAACAATTTAAAAAAATTATTTTTTAAGATTAAAACACAATGTAATGTAATATAAAATTCCCACATGGTACTGTATTAACGAGTGATCACATCCAGCATTGTGGTGCATTGAATTATTGAATGTCGAATCGGCTCTAGAAAGAGGACATCTCATATTCTTTGTAGAATCCCACATCATATCCCCACACCACGTTAAAAACAACGGAAATATAGAAATCCAACAATAAATTTATTCACTCCCAATAATGTCTATAGTTATTTTATATAATATTTACTAACAATTTAGTAAAATCTCAAATCACAATGGAATGTTTTACCCTAATGTACCGTCATGATTTCCATGAAAACCAAAATGGGTATGATACAATTATTTTATTCTAGATACAAAAAAATATAATTTTATATGTTTCATTAACATCATTGGTGGATATTTTATCAGAAAATTATCCATATAGTTTCCATATAACCCAATAAATAAAAATATTTCTATTTTAAGACATTATTAATTTAGTTAATAGTATTCAAATGTAATATGAAAGGAATGGTAGTATACAGTATCACGGGGAAAGAATATAAAATATAACTAATTATAAATGAAAGAAGGAAGAAATAAACATTATATTCATATAAATATGGGAATAAGAATTCATGAGTGTCCATTATGACTTATAAATATATTCCAAGGCATTTTATAAATGGATTTGATATTAATATTATATATTTTTAATTATTAAATTAATCTCAAACATAATAATGTTTGATCCATTACAGTTATCAATACTTTCTATTAATTAATTCTTTCCCCAATTCTTTAATTCTTTATCATAGACATTTGTGACATTATTTTACTATGAAAATATCCTAAGAGAACTTTTGGGGAATGAGGTGTTGTTGATCGAATGTCTCTACTCAATCAAGCTCGAATTTTATATTTCTTACATAAGATCAATAAAGTATTCAAAAATATACGGAATTGTGTGAGTGTACTCTATATAGTTTTTCTCTGTTTATCGTCATTATATTTCATCCCATTTCCCTCAATTCAAATGTTTATAATGAAATATTTAGATTTATAGTGATTATGTGATGAATAAGAGTGATTTTAACTCCATAATATGAGTTAGAGAGTTCTATTGGCTGAGGATATTCATGGATATCAAAGAAAGTATGATGTGGATTTTCATTTTACATAGTGATTATTTAGTACAGATTATGTTAATAACATATTAGAAAGTTAATAATTGGTGTAGTTATGATAATGTGTGACCATCGGGTGGGATAAATTATTATAATATATACATTAAATGATATTATAAGTGAACTCTCTTTAGACAATCTCATTTCCCCATGATCATTTTATTCTATATATTTTATGTAATAGTATTTTATTTAAATTATTCTTTTCACACAAACAATATAAGAATATATGTTTTATATTTAAATTTATATTGAACATAAAACCCCCAAATCAATTTTATAAAGTCAAATGCAATAAAATAAATTATCGAACCTCATTATAAATAGCCATGGTTGTCATCTATAGAAAAATATAATGACTATTTTTTTTATTTTTAGATAATTAAATCATTGAATCTATTTGATTGATTGATGGTATATCCTAGGGAGTAATTAATATAATTTATAAACAGAATAATTCGGCAAAGGAACCATCCATGTTTTCCCATAATAATCATGTTATCTAATGAATCATTATCACCTTCACATATTAATATTTGTAGTGTCATTTACATATATCAATGTTGGGTAAATGTGTTGGGGTTTTTTCTAATGTCTGATAATTGAATAATAATATGTAATCAAGGTAAAATACACATTAGTTTCATGAAAACGGAGTGAATATATAGTTTGGAGTACAAATTCTTTTACTATTTATTTATGTTTTTTAATATTCATTTAATAAAACATCTAATATCATTCATGTATTTTCATCCTCTATATAGAATATGACATAAAATTATCTTCTGAAGGTCTAAAAAGTACAAAAATTCTCTTGTCCCCTATATTACGAAATGATAATAATAAAATGACCATGAAATGACACCAAATTATTCACAATACCATTCAAAAAAATTTCATGCATCAATCTACCACATTCCATATTGTATGTGTAACACCTCAAGATTTTATGAAAATATTTTTGATTTAATTAATGTCTTGTGTTGTACGGTACACCAAAACAAGCTTGCAAAACACGCATCCATGACTTTCCTTGCATTACACGCAATCTCAACCTTCCTCAATAGCGTGTGTAGTACGCAATAAAGAGTTTCACTAAACAACGATATGCTATTATTAAAACTAGCCGTTATGAATAGTAATAACCACTTTTTGAAATTTTTTAAATTTTATTTTTCAAAATGGACTTCATTTTTGGATTCAGAATATCGAAATTAGCTTACGGTGAAATTTTGGTACTTTTCGAACAACTTTCATATTCTTATGAATAGTGAAAATTATTAAATTTTAATTAAAAACAAATTTTTTTAATAAAAATAATTAATAGTGATAAATTATTAATTTGAGTGGTTTTAAAGTATATTTATAATATATTTTTACAATTTAATACAATGTTGTTCATTGGATGTAATTTCCCATTTAAACGAGACATAAACACGTGTCGAACTTTTGATAGTTATTATCTCTTAAAAACACGCTATTTGTTTTGACGACTAAAATTAATTTTTAAATTATTTAATGTAACTGATATGTTTTGAATTTGGTAAAATAAACATCATTTTTTAATTCATAATAACAAATATATCTTAGGCCTAATTGTTTGTATTTTTCTAGAAACTTTCATTTTTTGATGAATAGTGAAAGCACTAAGTGGTAGTTAAAAAACTAAATTTTTTCATAAAACATAATTTTACCGCTTCTGTGAGTGGAACTTCAAAAATCCTAGATACAAGGTTGATGTCAGTAAGTAAAATGTGGTTCAATGAGATGAAAATAATTTTTGTTGAATAGTAACTTTTTACTTTTTTTACCATGGTTAAAAGTAAATAGGGTAATTAAGGGTAAAAGTGTTACTATTATTAATCTAAAAAATGTCCTAATTCTTTTGGATAAGTGTAATTCGACGAATAACAACCTTATGAATAAAATATGACCATTTAGGCCCACATGGATTACACGAGGACATTTATTATCAATTTACCTAAAGAAGGGCTAAAATAGTTAAAATCAATGTTTAATATGTAAATAATTTTCAATATGGGATTATACATAAGATAAATTAGACTATAAATATTAATTAGAAAGCTAAAAATATTTCCAACATAATGGTATTTTATTTATAATTTTTATACATTAAATAATTTAATTTATTTATGACACAACAATGATGCAATAATTATCTTATTAATGAAATATTGACAGAATTGTTGTTATAAATACTCAAATAAATGTAATTTGAGACTGTTTATGAATTTAAAAAATTTTATAGGTTACGATGACATGTTAGTATTTATTTAATTAACTTTTTTTCGAACTAATAATTCTGTTATAATTTTCACAAAAATCAATTACTAAATAGTGTCAAAATTGACATAAAATAGTTTTTTAAAAAATATTATATTATTAATTGTTCTTATATTCCTAAAAATCTAAGGTTCGGCAAAATGACTTATATAAGATTATATTTATTAATAATAAACAACTTGGGGATCGTTTGGCTTCTTATAGTAAGCTTATTAACCTTATAGTGTAAGAACACAAAAAGACACGGTACAAGTAAAATTATCTAACTTAAAGTTAAATATAAATGATAAAGTTAAAATAGGAACATAAACTTGCCTAAATTCTATTGGATGAGAGGATTTAGACCCATCCCCACCTTACCTTCGAAATAAATCAATTTGGAGCTATTAAAAACCGAATTTGGCCTTATAATAAAATAAAATATTTTGTTTTTCCAAAGGATCCCCTCTCCCCCCTTATAAAAGGGAACCTCCTCCCTCTCTTCCTTACACCACTTTGAGCCTTCATGCTCGGCCAACCCCTGACAAATTATCTTCTACACTTCCCTAGGAACATCCTAGAGGTCCTAGTCTTCTTCAAAGACTAATTTTAGTTCCCTAATAGGAGGTCTCAAAGAGGCGCTTCAAAGAAGAGGTAATGTCCGTTACCGATTCTTGCAACTTTATTTATTCTTCCACTTCTTCTTATTAGGTTGTTTCATTATGAAGTAATGACATCAGTATCACTCATATACTTATATGTTATTATAAGTATGAAACAAATCTATTTCACTATCTATCCATCCTACGGAAAATGAAATCACCACGCGTGCGTACGTATTGAATACAGTCTCCACGCCGTGGTGTAAACTATTTTCCACCACCACCTTACATGGATGGGTATAATGGTGTAAATAATGACTATATATGATTATTTTAATGTGATATTGATTCTGAAATAGTATACATACACTCTAATACAGTCCCACGATCATGAGAATAAAATCATCGCTCGTGCGTACGTACGGACTACCGTCTCCACGACGCGATGAGATTCATTCTCCACGTTAACCATTCATGAATGATTATGATGTATATATAATAAGTAATCATGAAATATATGATATAATAATGATACTAGATTTATGTGTATATATATGTATGTCATCTACTTAATTCCATTCAACTCAATAAGGAAACGAAAACAGCGTTCATGCTTACATACGACCTACCGTCTCCATGAACGGTGTATTTTTTTCCATTTATTGATCAATTATATATATGTATATTCTGAATATATATTATATATAAATCATGTTTCATATTCTGGAATTAAGTAATCATGATCTAAGTAATCATATGAATAATTACAAGCCAAAACACGGACGACAAATGAAACGATTTTACCCAAAACACTCTTTAACATGGAATTTACAAAAGAACGGGTAAAATAAAGACATAAGTGAACCATATACGATATCATAAAAATAAGTATGATTCTGGAATAAGTAAATAACATTATTTAAATCATTATACAGGAGGTTCGGACACTTACGAAGCAAATTGGACCTATGGTAAGGGATAATTTTTCAAATCGCATTTTTATCCGAGATTGCTTATTCGTAAGTATTTGCTGGGGTTATTTATAATATCCATGTCAATGTTTTATAAAAGTTTTTTTCATGTATGTTTAAAGTCCTTTTACCCATTTTTGACTTTTACTACATGGTATGTAAGGAATCTTTCTTTTGTTTATGTTACGAGGTACTTTTTTGACTTTTCCGACAAATGTACGAGAAAAATGTTTTTTTAAATTATACGGCATTAAAGGATTTTTACAGTTTTATAAAGCCTTATTTTCATGAAGCCTTCTCCAAAAGATTACATGACTGTTTTCATCAAAATGTCTTTCTTTTAAAATTTCATGGCATTTTGTGAAAAAGAAAATGATTTTCAAGAAGAAATGACATTTTCCCGAAGAATTCATTTCAAGTGCTTTATCAAAACCATTTTCCATCTAAGATGACATTATTTAATATCTGTATGTTTCAAGTATAATGTCTCTATGATTTACAGGGTTTGAATTTTCTTATGATGAAATGTCCATTTGTTTTATTTGGACTATGAGATGATGGGATGATGATTATGAAACCCATTTTATTCTTTGGGATATGATGAATGTTTTAAGTTTATTTTGTGGCACAAGTAAGAATGATTTCATTATGAGATGGGTGGGACCTATTTCTCCCTCCAATGCATTGGGTAAAGATTTATATCTCATGAGATAGACATGGCTGGAACCGAAGGTTAAACCGGTTCAGTAAAACAGGACTGAAACGAGGAGTGAACTCGATTCAGAAAGGGACTTTGTCCACTAAGAAGGTCTTGGCAGCAATGCCTTGGCTACTATGGAAATCATTACATGTTCTTAATGGATGCCACAATTACATGTTTTGTTCCCATGCTATTTTATCATGGTTTATGTTCCAATATGATCTATTCCTTATGTACTTCCATGTTTTATGTCGTTGCTCAAGATTTTGATGTTTAAACATTGTGTTCATGTTTTTATGTTGAAATGTATATGGTATGTTTTATTTTATCCATGCTTACCCTTACTGAGCATTTGAGCTCACCCTTTTTATTTTTTCTTTTCCCCAGGATATAAATAAATGTTTTAGGTAAGAAAAAAAGGGGAAGATCTTTATGGGAGATGTTGAAGATCTTTCACCAAGATTAGAATATTACGTTCCGAGTTTCCAAAGACACTAAACTATTACGGTCCTTGAGTTTTGATTTTTGTTATGTATTATGTATTACGCAAAAGTAATGTATTGACCATGTACGACAAGCTTTCGGGTCTCTACAGTTGGTATCAGAGGAAAGGTTTAGTCAACCTTTGGAAACTAGGATGTGAGGACTTTAGTGAGATCCCTAGAGATATTTCTAAGCTATGTCTAGGGATTTCTCTAAGGTTAAGTATACGTATAGGTTATAGACTTACAAATGCACTAACGATCTTATAATTTTACCTAAGATGTTAGATATTGAGGGTAATCCCTCTTTTATTATGTTGCTTTCCCTAGCATGATTTTTGCCTCTCACACTATTTTTTTGGGTTTTAGATGATGGCTGGAACCCGAAGGAGCCGTGTTGATCAATGCAATGGACAATGCAATGATTTTCCTCCTGAACAAACAAATGTTATGGGAGATGGAGTGAAAAATCTTATTACTATACTTACACAAGCAATGAATCATTCTGGACATCCAAATGAGCAGAGAAGGAAACAATATTCTATTGAGTCCTTCATGAGGCAGCATCCACCTTCTTTCAGTGGGTCTTCTGATCCACTTGTTGCTGAAAAATGGATCAGTACCACTGAAAATATATTTTTAGTTCCTCAATGTTCTGAACGTGATAAATTAATCTTAGCAGTATATTGTTTGGAAGGTGAAGCTGATCAATGGTGGAATCATATCAAGAATACGAGGCAAAGAGATAAAATCGTGTCCATGGAATGGGACGAGTTCAAGAACTTATTTTTCAATAAGTACTTCCCTTGTATTCTTTGAACAATGATAGAGAAGGAGTTTCTTGAACTAAAGAAAAAGGATGATGAATCTGTTGGTATATACGAAGCGAATTTTACAAGGCTTGCAAGTTATGCATCTGGATTTATCATCCAACCTGAAAGTAATGTTGATCGATTCATTAGTGGCTTAAAACCAAATCTTCGAAGGGAATTAGCTATAAGAGACATCAGTAGCTATGAAGAAATTGTGAGTTGTGCTATCAAGGTATAAATGGAAGTTGGTGTTACTTATCCATCTCATAGTTTTGACAGGAAATGAAAGATGGAGTTTAAGGAGAAATCTCAGAATAATGGTGAAAAGAAGATGAATGTTTCCTGATGCTCAAAGTGTGGAAAAAACCATGGTGGAGATTGTCTTAAAGGGACAAGTAAATGTATCAAATGTGGAAAGGAAGGTCATCGGGCATTAGAATGCCGCAATGATGGGAAGAAGATGTCTAATGATGCAAACTAAGGAAGGGATACACAGAATGAACCTACTACACTTCAATTCTTCAATTGCAAGGAAATGGGGAATTATGCTAATAAATTCCCTAATCCAAGGGTTAGTAATGATCGACATTAGAAACTAATTAAGGAAAAGGACAAAGGGAAGCCACATGCGTTCACCATTGGCGATGTTGAATATGATAACGATGTGGTGGAATGATTAAGTTTTTATTTAATGGGATTCCAAAATAATGTGGTATATAGTATCGTGGAATATTGGAATATTTATGTATTGTTATAATGTGGTTTTTAATAATTTTATTGCACCGGTAACCATGGAATGTGATTGAGATATTTTTGGAAAAAAGATGATATGCGCATAATGAAGGGAAAACGAGAAAATGAAATATTTGACAGTATTCATGAGCTCATGATTGATATAAGGACTAAGTGATATCATGGTTGGAGTATATAGAATTATGAGGATGTGGAAAGTGTTAACTTTTAACTGAATTCATGTTTTCACTAAGGTTTAATGGGTATTAACTTTTCAAAAGAATACATGATTAAGACCTTAGAAAGTTTTGAATGTGACCAACAAGACATATCTTATGATATATAGGGATTGACGATGGTATTAAATATCTGGTAATCGTTTTCACTATATTATGAGAGTGGACTGTAGTATTATGGATAAGCCTAAACATTGTAATGGATTATGTTGGACATAAGTTAGTATTGTTTAAGGATAGAAGTTTTTTCGATATTATTTATGGGACGTTATAGTAACATAGTTTTAGGAAATGGACAACCTGTAGGACGGGCGACAGCCCATCACGTCGGACAAGGATGTGGGAATCAAACCCACAACCGAAGTGTGCCTAGCCTTTATCGCCTACCACTGGCCTACAGGAAGTCCCTGGTTAGTAGAAACTACTTTTATTTTATTAAGCGGTATGATATATGACGTATAAGTTCATTTTTGGAACCAAATATGATTAATATAACCATAAGATGGACTTATTACTTGGTCTAACCTTTTGTTTGTAAGAGATGGAATGACCCATCATTCTATCACATGATCTGCTAACACATCACGAATAACAAATTCAACTTCATTTCTTTAAGGGATGAAGTAGAAATTGTTCAATTCACGAACAACAGTGAGATTGTACCAAAATCATGCATGTATTTATTTTAATTCATCAACTTTAGGGAAATGATCTTGAAAAACAAAAAATGTTTTCCAAGTTCCCTTATATCCGATGAATCAGATGGTACCGTAGATCATCAAAAATCAATATCTTTGTGATTGTTGGCTTTTTAATAGCCATGTTCTCTACCACTCTCCATCAGAACTCGATGGTTAGGTTTTTCTTCCATATCTATATTTTAACCTATGTGGAAACCCAGTGATTAGTTTATTTGGGTGACCATTACGTTTCATACTTTAGTTATTAAAGCCACATTTTGGTATTGCTTTTTACGATGTGGGTTTCTATTAATGAATCTTTCGAGTAGTAAACCATTTATAACCCCGACGAATTTCGAGGGCGAAATTCATTTTAAGGGGGGTAGAATGTAACGCCCCGAGATTTTATGAAAAATATTTTTGATTTCATTAATGTCTTGTGTTGTACGCTGCACCAAAAGAAGCTTGCACAACACGTATCCTTGACTTGACTTGAATTACACGCAATCACAACCTTTTTCGATAGCATGTGTAGTACGCAATAATGAGTTTCACTAAACAACGATATGCTATTATTAAAACTAGCCGTTATGAATAGTAATAACCACTTTTTGAATTTTGTAAATTTTATTTTTCAAAATGGACTTCATTTTTGGATTCAGAATATCGAAATTAGCTTAGGGTGAAATTTTGGTTCTTTTCGAATAACTTTCAAATTCTGATGAATAGTGAAAATTATTAAATATTAATTAAAAACAACTTTTTTTAATCAAAATAATTAATAGTGATAAATTATTAATTTGAGTGGTTTTAAAGTATATTTAGAATATATATTTTTACAATTTAATACAATGTTGTTCATTGGATGTAATTTCTCATTTAAACCAGACATAAACAACTGTCAAACTTTTGATAGTTATTATCTCTTAAAAACACGCTATTTGTTTTGACGACGGGAATTAATTTTTTAAATTAGTTAATGTAACTGATATGTTTTGAATTTGGTAAAATAAACATCATTTTTTAATTCATAATATCAAATATAGATTAGGCTTAATTTTTGATATTTTTCTAGAAACATTCATTTTTTGATGAATAGTGAAACCACTGAGTGGTAGTTAAAAAACTGAATTTTTTCATAAAACATATTTTTACCACTTCTGTGAGTTGAATTTCAAAAATCCGAGACACACGGTTGATGTCAGTAAGTAAAATGTGGTTCAATGAGATGAAAATAATTTTTGGTGAATAGTAACTTCTTACTTTTTTTTACCACGGTTAAAAGTAAATAGTGTAATTAAGTGTAAAAGTATTTTTATTATTACCCTAACACATGTCCTAATTGTATTGGATTACTGTAATTCGACCAAAAACAACCTTAGGAATAAAATATGACCACTTAGGCACACATGGATTAGATTAGGACAATTATTATCAATTTACTTAAAGAAGGGTTAAAATAGTTAAAATCAAAGTTTAGTAAGTAAATCATTTTTAATATTGGGTTATACATAAGATAAATTCGAATATAAATATTAATTAGAAATATAAAAATATTTCCAACATAATGGTATTTTATTTATTATTTTTAGACATTAAATAATTTAAGTTATTTATGACACAACAATGATGCAGTAATTATCTTATTAATGAAATATTGACATAATTGATGTTATAAATACCCAAATAAATGTAATTTTACACTTTTAATGAATTTAACTAATTTTATAGGTTAATATGACATGTTAGTATCGATGTAATTAACATTTTTCGAACTAATAATTCTGTTATAATTTTCAGAAAAATCAATTACTAAATAGTTTCAAAATTGACATAAAATAGTTTTTAAAACAAATATTATATTATTAATTGTTATTATATTCATAAAAATATAATTTTATGCCAAATGACATAGATAAGATTATATATATTAAAAATAAACACATTGGGGTTCTTTTGGCTTCTTATAGTAAGCTTATTAACCTTATAGTGTAAGAACACAAAAAGACACGGTAAAAGTAAAATTATCTAACTTAAAGTTAAATATAAATGATAAGGTCAAAATAGGATCCTAAACCTGTCTAAATTCTACTGGATGAGAGGATTTCGACCCATACCCACCTTAGATTCTAAATAATTCAATTTGGAGCTATTTAAAACCGAATTTGGCTTTATAATAAAATAATATTTTTTTTTTTTCCAAAGGTGCCCCTCTCCTCCCTTATAAAAGGGCACCTCCTCCCTCTCTTCCTCACACCACTTTGAGCCTTCAAGCTTGGCAAACCCCTGACAAATTCTCTTCTCCACTTCCCTGGAAACATCCTAGAGGTCCTGGTCTTCTTCAAAGACCAATTTTAGTGCCCTAATAGGAGGTCTCAAAGAGGCGCTTCAAAGAAGATGTAATGTCCGTTACCGTTTATTTCAGCTTTATTTCTTTATCCACTTCTTCTTATTATGTTATTTCATTATGAAGTAATAAAATCAGTATCACTCATATACTGATATGTTATTATAAGTATGAAACAACCCTATTTTACCATCTATCCATCCTACGGAAAATGAAATCACCGCGCATGCGTACGTATGGAATACCGTCTCCACGTCGTGGTGTAATCTATTTTCCACCACCACCTTACTTGGATCGGTATAATGGTGTAAATAATGACTATATATGATTATTGTGAAGTGATATTGATTCTGAAATAGTATAAAAACACTCCAATACAGTCCCACGATCATGAAAATGATATCATCGCTCGTGCGTACGTATGGACTACCGTCTCCACGACGCGATGAGATTCATTCTCCACGTTAACCATTCATGAATGATTATAAAGTATATAAAATAAGTAATCATGAAATATATGACATAATAATGATACTGGATTTATGTATATATATATTTATGTCATCTACTTAATTCCATTTCACTCAATAAGGAAACGAAAACAGTGCTCATGCGTACGTACGGCCTACCGTCTCCATGAATGGTGTATTTCGTTCCATTTATTGATCTATTATATATATGTATATTCTGAATATATATTACATATAAATCATGTTTTATATTCTGGAATTAAGTAATCATGATCTATGTAATCATATGAATATTTACAAGTCAAAAGACGGACGACAAATGGAATGATTTTACCTAAAATGCTCTTTAACATGGAATTTACAAAAGAACGAGTAAAATAAAGTCATAAGTGAACCATATACGATATCATAAAAATAAGTATGATTCTAGAATAAGTCAATCACATTATTTAAATCATTATACATGAGGTTCCGACACTTACAATGCAAATCAGACCTAAGGTAAGGGATAATTTTTCAAATCTCATTTTTATCCGAGATTGCTTATTCGTAAGTATTTACTGGGGTTATTTATAATATCGATGTCCATGTTTTAAAAAAGATTTTTTTCATGTATGTTTAAATTCATTTTTACCCATTTGTGACTTTTACTACATGGTATGTAAGGAATCATTCTTTTGTTTACGTTACGAGGTACTTTTGTGACTTTTCCGACAAAAGTATGAGAAGAATGTTTTTTAACTTATACGGCATGAAAGGATTTTTACGATTTTATAAAGCCTTATATTCATGAAGCTTTCTCCAAAATATTACATGAATATTTTCATCAAAATCTCTTTCATTTAAAATTTCATGGCATTTTGTGAAAAGAAAATGATTTTCAAGAAGAAACGAAATTTTCCTCAAGAATTCATTTCAAGTGCTTTATAAAAACCATTTTGCATCTAAGATGACATTATTTAATATCTGTATGTTTCAATTATAATGTCTCTAAGATTTACATGGTTTCACTTTTCTTATGATGAAATGTCCATTTTTTTATATGCATTATGAGATGATGGGACGATGATTATGAAACCTATTTTATTCTTTGGGTTATGATGAATGTTTTAAGTTTACTTTGTGGCACAAGTAAGAATGATTCAATTATGAGATGGGTGGGACCTATATCTCCCTACAATGCATTGGGAAAAGATTTGTATCTCATGAGATAGACATGGCTGGAATGGCAGGTTAAACCAGTTCAGTAAAACCGTACTGAAATGAGGAGTGAACTCGATTCAGAAAGGGACTTTGTCCACTAAGATGGTCTTGGAAGAAATTCCTTGGCTACTATGGAAATCATTACATGTGCTTAATGGATTCAACAATTACATGTTTTATTCCAATTCCATTTTATCATGGTTTATGTTCCAATATGATCTATGACTTATGTACTTCCATGTTTTATGTCATTGCTCAATATTTTCATGTTTAAACATTGTGTTCATGTTTTATGCTCAAATGTATAAGGTATGTTTTATTTTATCCATGCTTACCCTTACTGAGCATTTGAGATCACCCTTTTTATGTTTTCTTTTCCCTAGGATATAAATAAAGGTTTTAGGAAAGAAAAAAAGGGGAATATCATTATTGGAGATGTTGAAGATATTTCACCAAGATTAGAATATTATGTTCCGAGTTTCAAAAGACACTAAACTATTACGGTACTTGAGTTTTGATTTTTGTCATGTATTAAGTATTCCTCAAAAGTAATGTATTGACCATGTATGTCAAGATTTCGGGTCTCTACAGTTGGTATCAGAGGAAAGGTTTAGTCAACCTTTGGAAACTAGGATGCGAGGACTTTAGTGAGATCCCTAGAGATATTTCTAAGGTATGTCTAGGGATGTCTCTAAGGTTAAATATACGTATAGTTTATAGCCCTAGAATTGCACTAACAATCATATAATTTAACCTAAGATGATAGATATTGAGGGTACTCCACCTTATATTATATTGTTTTCCCTAGCATGATTTTTTCCTCTCAGACTATTCTTTTTGGGTTTTAGATGATGGCTGGAACCCAAAGGAACCGTGTTGATCAATGCAATAGACAATGCAATGATTGTCCTCCTGAACAAACAAATGTTATGGGAGATGGAGTGAAAAATCTTATTGCTATACTTACACAAGCTATGAATCATTCTGGACTTCCAAATGTGCCGAGAAGAGAACAATATTCTATTGAGTCCTTCATGAGGAAACGCCCACCTTCTTTCAGTGGGTCTTCTGATCCACTTGTTGCTGAAAAATGGATCAGTACCACTGAAAAGATATTTTCCGTTCTTCAATGTTCTGAACATGATAAATTCATCTTAGCATTATATCGTTTGGAAGGTGAAGCTGATCAATGGTTGAATCTTATCAAGAATACGAGGCAAAGAGATGAAATTGAGTCCATGGAATGGGATGAGTTCAAGAACTTATTTTTCAATAAGTACTTCCCTCGAATTCTTCGAACAAAGATGGAGAAGGAGTTTCCTGAACTAAAGAAAAAGGATGATGAATCTGTTGGTATATACAAAGCGAATTTTACAAGGCTTGCAAGGTATGCATCTAGATTTATCATCCAACATGAAAGTAAAGTTGATCGATTATTCAGTGGCTTAAAACCAAATCTTCGAAGGGAATTATCTATAAGAGACTTCAGTAGCTATGAAGAAATTGTGCGTTGTGCTATCAAGGTAGAAATGGAAGTTGGTGTTACATATCCATCTCATAGTTTTGACAAGAAATGAAAGATGGAGTTCAAGGAGAAATCTCAGAATAAGGTTGAAAAGAAGATGAATGTTTCCTTATCCTCAAAGTGTGGAAAGAAGCATGGTGGAGACTGTCTTAAAGGGACAAGTAAATGTTTCAAATGTGGAAAGGAAGGTCATCTGGCATTTGAATGCCGCAATGATGGGAAGAAGATGTCTAATGATGCAAACAAAGGAAGGGATACACAGAATTAACCTACTACACTTCAATGCTTCAAGTGCAAGGAAATGGGGAAGTATGCTAATAAATGCCCTAATCCAAGGGTTAGTGATGATCGACATGAGTAACCACTTAAGGAAAAGGAAAAAGGGAAGTCACATGTGATCACCATTGGCGATGTTGAATATGATAACGATGTAGTGGAATGATTAGGTGTTTATGTAATGGGATTACAAAATAATGTTGTATATAGTATCGTGGAATATTGGAATATTTATGTATTGGTCTATAGTGGTTTTCAATAATTTTATGGTACCAGTAACCATGGAAAGTTATTGAGATATTTTTGGAAAAATGATGATATGCGCGTAATGAAGGGAAAACGAGAAAATGAAATATTTGACAGTAGTGATGAGCTCATGATTGATATAAGGACTAAGTGATATCATGTTCTGAGTATATAGAATTTTGAGGATGTGGAAAGTGTTAACTTTTAACTGCATTCATGTTTTCACTAAGGATCAATGGGTATTAATTATTTAATAGAGTACATGATTAAGGCCTTCGAATGTTTGGAATGTAACCAACAAGACATATCTTATGATATATGGGGATCAACGATGGTATTAAATCTCTATTAATCATTTTCACTATATTATGAGAGTAGACTGCAGTATTATGGAGAAGCCTAAAAATTGGAATGGATTATGTTGGACATAAGTTAGTATTGTTTAAGGATAGATGTTTTTTCGATATTATTGATGGGACGTTATAGTAACTTTGTTTTAGGAAAAGGACAACCTGCAGGACGGGCGACATCCCATCACATCGGACTAGGCTGTGGGAATTGAACCCACAACCGAAGTGCGACTGGCCTTTATCGCCTACCACTGGCCTACTGGATGTCCCTAGTTAGTAGAAACAAGTTTTATTTTATTAAGCGGTATGATATATGAAGTATAAGTTCATTTTTGGAACCATATACGATTAATCTAACCATAAGATGGACTTATTACTTTTTCTAACCTTTTGTTTGTAAGAGATGGAATGACCCATCATTCTATCACATGATCTGCTAACACATCAAGAATAAAAAATTCAACTTCATTTCTTTAAGGGATGAAGTGGAAAATGTTCAATTCATGAACAGCAGTGAGATTGTACCAAAATCATGAAAGTATCTATTTTAATTCATCAACTTTAGGGAAATGATCTTGAAAACCAAAAAATGTTGTCCTAGTTCCCTTATATCCGATGAATCAGATGGTACCGTAGATCTTCACAAATAAATAGCTTTGTGATTGTTGGATTTTTCATGGCCATGTTCCCTACCACTCTCCATCAGAACTTGATGGTTACATTTTTCTTCCATATCCATATTTTCACCTATGTGGAAACCCAATGATTAGTTTATTTGGGTAACCGTTACGTTTCATACTTTAGTTCTTAAACCCATGTTTTGGTATTTGCTTTTTACGATGTTTGTTTCTATTAATGAAACTTTCGAGTAGTAAACCATTTATAACCCCGACGAATTTCGAGGGAGAAATTCATTTTAAGGGGGGTAGAATGTTACACGCCGATATTTTATGAAAAATATTTTTGATTTCATTAATTTCTTATGTTGTATGCTACACCAAAAGGAGCTTGCACAACACGCATCCTTGAATTTCCTTGCATTACACGCAATCACAACCTTCCTCGATAGCATGTGTAGTACGCAATAATGAGTTCCACTAAACAACGATATGCTATTATTAAAACTAGCCATTATGAATAGTAATAAACACTTTTTGAAATTTTGTAAATTTTATTTTTCAAAATGGACTTCATTTTGGGATTCAGAATATCGAAATTAGCTTAGGGTGAAATTTTGGTACTTTTCGAATAACTTTCATATTCTGATGAATAGTTAAAATTATTAAATTTTAATTAAAAACAACTTTTTTTAATCAAAATAATTAATAGTGATAAATTATTAATTTGAGTGCTTTTAAAGTATATTTATAATATATTTTTACAATTCAATACAATGTTTTTCGTTGGATGTAATTTCACATTTAAACCAGACATAAACAACTGTCAAGCTTTTGATAGTTATTATCTCTTAAAAACACGTTATTTGTTTTGACGACGAGAATTAATTTTTAAATTAGTTAATGTAACTGATATGTTTTGAATTTGGTAAAATAAACATCATTTTTGAATTCATAATATCAAATATATCTTAGGCCTAATATTTGGTATTTTTCTAGAAACATTCATTTTTTGATGAATAGTGAAACCACTAAGTGGTAGTTAAAAAACAGAATTTTTTCATAAAACTTAATTTTACCGCTTCTGTGAGTGGAATTTCAGAAATCCGAAAGACACGGTTGATGTCAGTAAGTAAAATGTGGTTCAATGAGATGGAAATAATTTTTTGTGAATAGTAACTTTTTACTTTTTTTTACCACGGTTAAAAGTAAATAGGGTAATTAAGGGTAAAAGTGTTATTATTATTACCCTAAAATATGTCCTAATTCTATTGGATAAGTGTAATTCGACCAAAAACAACCTTAGGAATAAAATATGACCACTTAGGCCCACATGGATTAGATTAAGACATTTATTATCAATTTACTCAAAGAAGGGTTAAAATAGTTAAAATCAAAGTTTAATAAGTAAATCATTTTTAATATGGGGTTATACATAAGATAAATTTGAGTATAAATATTAATTAGAATGCTAAAAGGATTTCCAACATAATGGTATTTTATTTATAATTTTTAGACATTAAATAATTTAATTTATTTATGACACAACAATGATGCAGTAATTATCTTATTAATGAAATATTGACATAATTGATGTCATAAATACCCAAATAAATTCAATTTGAGACTTTTTATGAATTCCACTAATTTTATATGTTAATATGACATTTTAGTATTGATATAATTGAATTTTTTCGAACTAATAATTCTGTTATATATTTCACAGAAATCAATTACTAAATAGTGTCAAAATTGACATATAATATTTTTTTAAAACAAATATTATATTATTAATTGTTATTATATTCCTAAAAATATAAGGTTCGGGAAAATGACTTAGATAAGATTATATATATTAATAATAAAAAACTTGGGGTTCGTTTGGCTTCTTATAGTATGCTTATTAACCTTATAGTGTAAGAACACAAAAAGACACGGTAAAAGTAAAATTATCTAACATAAAGTTAAATATAAATGATAAGGTTAAAATAGGAACCTAAAATTGTCTAAATTCTATTGTATGAGAAGATTTCGACCCACCCCCACCTTAGCTTCTAAATAAATTAATTTGGAGCTATTTAAAAACGAATTTGGCTTTATAATAAAATTATAATTTTGGGTTTTCCAAAGGTGCCCCTCTCCTCCCTTATGAAAGGGCACCTCCTCCCTCTCTTCCTCACACCACGTTGAGCCTTCAGGCTCGGCCAACCCCTGCCCAGTTCTCTTATCCACTTCCCTAGAAACATCCTAGTGGTCCTGGTCTTCTTCAAAGACCAATTTTAGTGCCCTAATAGGAGGTCTCAAAGAGGCGCTTCAAAGAAGAGGTAATGTCTGTTACAGATTCTTTCAACTTTATTTTTTCTTCCATTTCTTCTTCTTAGGTTGTTTCATTATGAATTAATAACATCAGTATCACTCATATACTGTTATGTTATTATATGTATTAAACAACCCTATTTCATCATCTATCCATCCTACAGAAAATGAAATCACCACGCATGCGTACGTACGGAATACCGTCTCCACGCCGTGGTGTAATCTATTTTCCATCGCCACCTTACTTGGATGGGTATAATGGTGTAAATAATAACTATATATGATTATTGTAAAGTGATATTGATTCTGAAATAGTATACATACACTCCAATACAGTCCCATGATCATGAGAATGATATCATAGCTCGTGCGTACGTACGGACTACTGTCTCCACGACACGATGAGATTCATTCTCCATGTTAACCATTCATGAATGATTATAAAGTATATATAATAAGTAATCATGAAATATATGACATAATAATGATACTTTATTTATGTGTATATATATTTATGTCATCTACTTAATTCCATTCAACTCAATAAGGAAATGAAAACAACGTTCATGCGTACGTACGGCCTACCGTCTCCATGAACGGTGTATTTCTTTCCATTTATTGATCTATTATATATATGTATATTCTGAATATATATTATATATAAATCATGTTTTATATTTTAGAATTAATTAATCATGATCTAAGTAATCATATGAATAATTACAAGTCAAAACACGGACGACAAATGATATGATTTTACCCAAAACACTCTTTAACATGGAATTTACAAAAGAACGGGTAAAATAAAGTCATAAGTGAACCATATACGATATCATAAAAATAAGTATGATTCTGGAATAAGTCAATAACATTATTTAAATCATTATACAGGAGGTTCAGACACTTACAATGCAAGTTGGACCTATAGTAAGGGATAATTTTGCAAATCTTATTTTTATCCGAGTTTGCTTATTCGTAAGTATTTACTGAGGTTATTTATAATATCCATGTCCATGTTTAATAAAAGCTCTTTTTCATGTATGTTTAAAGTCCTTTTTACCCATTTTAGACTTTTAATACATGGTATGTAAGGAATATTTCTTTTGTTTACGTTACGAGGTACTTTTTTGGCATTTCAGACAAAAGTACGAGAAGAATGTTTTTTTAACTATACGAAATTAAAGGATTTTTACGATTTTATAAAGCCTTATTTTCATGAAGCATTATCCAAAATATTACATGACTATTTTCATCAAAATATCTTTATTTTAAAATTTCATGGCATTTTTGGGAAAAGAAAATGATTTTCTAGAAGAAATGATATCTTCCTCATGAATTCATTTCAAGTGCTTTATCAAAACCATTCTCCATCTAAGATGACATTATTTAATATCCGTATTTTTCTAGTATAATGTCTCTATGAATTACATTGTTTCACTTTTCTTATGATGAAATGTTCATTTGTTTTATATGGATTATGAGATTATGGGATGATGATTATGAAACCCATTTTATTCTTTGGGTTATGATGAATGTTTGAAGTATATTTTGTGGCACAAGTAAGAATGATTTCATTATGATATGGGTGGGACCTATATCTCCATCTAATGCATTGGGTAAGGATTTATATCTCATGAGATAGACATGGCTGGAATGGCAGGTTAAATCAGTTCAGTAAAATAGGACTGAAACGAGGAGTGAACTCGATTCAGAAAGGGACTTTTTCCAGTAAGATGGTCTTGGCCGCAATGCCTTGGCTACTATGAAAATCATTACATGTGCTTAATGGTTTCCACAATTACATGTTTTATTCCCATGCTATTTTATCATGTTTTATGTTCCAATATGATCTATGACTTATGTACATCCCTGTTTTATGTCGTTGCTCAAGATTTTGATGTTTAAACATTATGTTCATGTTTTTAAGTTCAAATGTATATGGTATGTTTTATTTTATCCATGCTTAACCTTACTGATCATTTGAGATCACCCTTTTTATGTTTTCTTTTCCCCAGGATATAAATAAAGGTTTTAGGTAAGAAAAATAGGGGAATATCTTTATGGGTGATGTTGAAGATCTTTCACCAAGATTTGAATATTACGATTCGAGTTTCCAAAGACACTAAACTATTTCGGTCCTTGAGTTTTGATTTTTGTTATGTATTAAGTATTCTGCAAAAGTAATGTATTGACCATGTACGTCAGGATTTCAGGTCTCTACAGTATGAGTTAAGGGGAGAAAGGGGATATGGGTATGATTTGGCAGGTAATGGAATTGAGATTCATGAATTTCATGAAATGTTTATTTTTTTCACATCAAATTATATCAAACCAATTTCATTATAAAAAATTGAAGGAATAAATAAGTGTTTTTATTTGGGAATTAGATATACCATGAAACACCGATATGAATAAAACAATTGGTATTTTTACCCAACATATCATGTGTTGGGATTCATTGAGGGGGAATGAGAATAAAAATGTGGAGAATAATAATGTTTAATCTATTAAAAATAAATTGTAATATTATATTAATTTTATCAAACAATATTTAGTGAATAATATAAACCATATTATACACTATAGAGTTTCTTATAGATAATATTCTCGGCCATTACAAGTATGGAGTGGTGATGTTTATCTATAAAGTGTAGATGACCCAATGTGCCTGTGGGGGATTCAATATGGATTTGGATGAGAGGATAAATTCATTAATCTATGGGTATTCTTGAAAATTCCTTCTTCATTATTGCTATTAATCACCCCATGATCTTTGATTCAATTCATTTATAGGGGCGAGAATATGGAAACACTATTAAATCCTATTTTGAGTTAGCTAAAATAATACAAAGAGAATATTACATTATATATCTCCCCAAAAACATGGATATGAAATGTGTTAGTGATGAATCTCATGGACATGTATTATATTCATGAGATTACATGAAATACCATATTTATATTGTATCTTTAAATAGTTTTGTCTGTTTTTTAGGTGGCCATGAGTATGGTATATTAATAGGGAGAGGAATAAAAATTCATTCTATTATGAAGATTTATTGAAGGCAAATGGATCCTGAATTGGTGATCAAAAATTTTATGGATGCCCAATGCTTATTATAGCAGATGTCTTGGGGGTCCTTTAGGTGGAAATATTATTTGTGTCTCACATTATTAATTATACCTTTAAATTAGTAAGTTGTAAATTTTCTTCATTAGAGTATCGTGGGTCTATAAGTAGTTACATTAAGAGAACATATGAAAAATAATGTATATAAGTAGATAATAACATGGTCTATGATATATTTTTGGGTTTATAATTGAACTAGATGTTTTCCAATGGATGGGTTCCTCTATAATAGGGAATCACTATGGTTTTAATGTAGTGATTCAGTCATTATATATATGGGATGTAGAGTCTTTGTTAGAAGGATGAATAAGGATCAAATTGTAATCACAGGTACATCTATGGGATAATATATTATGTATTGGAAAACATAAATGGTAATTTATATAAGGTAGATTCTACAATAAGTCATGATGATACATTAATAAGATGAAAAATAATAAAATATCCCATTTTCCTTAAAAAACAAAGATAACATAAATTTTGACTTTTTCATTTAATCACTCAACTGAAATAATAATATTATAGCATTAAATATATATTTTAATTCTATATTCCTAGTAATATCATGATTCAAAATAGAAAATAGAAATATGTTTATTTTATGTATTTACGGTAATATTTTATTTAACTATTTCTAATATTCATACTAAGAACATATGAAAATATTGACGGATCATTCTAAAATAATGTAATTATTCATTATCCGCATATACTATCTATCAAAATGAATATTGAATTTTGATAACTTTTTCTGATGTTTATGAAATGGTTTAAGAAGTACTAAATTTATAAATAATTAATGAAATCATGAAAATAACATGAAATCACAAATTCAATCCCTAATTATTTAATACCATCCTTGATTATATTTATTTGAAATAAAATTATTCAGAACGATGAAAATATTTAGATAAATGAATTTTTTATTTTTCATTCATATTTAGTAATGGACATAACTTCAACCTCTCTTAAGAACCAGGAGCTTATTCAAAATTATATTAAATAATAATTTTTTCATAGTAGTTATTAAAAAATGTGCATAAAAAATCATGATTTATGCCAATAAAAACATTGGGAATCCTATGTGTTGTTTAGTGGGAACCTTTGAAATGGAATAATAATTTGGATAATTGGAACTATGAATTTTATATACTAAAATTGTGTACATTATATTTTTCACACCCTCATAAACAATGCTTTAAAAATACTAAGATATATCAATTTTTATCCCACTGGAAAAATGCTCTAATTTAATAATGTTTATATAATTTTTTATTTATTTTTTTATTCAATAAATATTTAGTTATTGTTAAGATTTGATTCACTAAAACATAATATACACGTACCATTAAATTTAAAAAAGATTTTGGTTCACTTCAACAATGTCAGATTAAGATATACATATCAACTTTTCAATCAGAGAGTAAATATTTTAAAAAAATAAGTGATTTACCCTATATAATTAAATAAAATTATGTACTAATGTCAAATAATGAACCAAATGAGTTTTTTATGACAATTAATGATTAAAAAACACATTCAAATATTCAATTGGTAAATATACCCTAAAAACACTCTATAATTTTACTAATCCAATGAATGAAAATTAATATTATTTCAAATTATTCTCTAGTGGGATTGAGAAATATAGGATTTTTATTTAGGATCAATTTCCCATGTTATAGAATTAATTTCCATATTATTTTTCTTATACAAATTCAATTAAAAATAAGATAAATTATTACATGAATAATAATATTATAAATCAAATGATATAGTTGTATTGTGTCACCCACATTATGATATTTTGTTTGTAACACCTACAACTATATAGATACATGTCATCCAATATTTTATGGTCAATTGTTATTATGTTATGTGAACTACAGTATTTATTTTTATTGATTTCTATAAGTGGTTACTAACAGTGTAGACACCCTAGGAATGCGAAGATCATTATAAACCCTTTAATAGGAAAGGAATATAATTAATGTTGATGAGCGGATAGATTAAAGGATATCTCATTATTAGAAATCATGGTGATGTCCCCCATGTGATATGCATGTTGTTTTTGAAGAGGTATCAGCTCCACCAGGGGTTCCAAGATCTCTTCAAATTTTAAATCAATCGTTTCTTCGGCAATTGAAACTTATACTTATTTTAGTTCTTGAATCCTTATGGTCATATGATTCATGTGTGAATCAACAATAATAATTTTAAAAATGTGTATAAATGACTAATTTTATGAGTAATACAATAAAATATAGTTTTTTATTTTTCTACTCCCTTAATTGGAAAATCATTGAGATACTGTTATACCTATAGATCCATGGAGAGGATTGTATAAATTTTATTGAGTGAGTTTGGTTCAAATTCAACTTCTACCTTAATTATTTCATCCCCAAATGTATGAGGTAACAGTTATTTTTATACCAAAAATACATGTCGATGGAGATCTAGAAAATACATTTATAATTTGGTAATGTCCAAGTGTACAGATTCTGGAATTTTTTGTTCTATATATTCTTCCGAATCAATAGTGAGTTATTAAATATCATTCTATTTATATTTTATTCCATGGACCCACAATAATATCCTTCTATGTAAATCAATTTATTAACTAATTTTTAGGGTGATTATAATAAAAATAACACATTATTTTTATTTTTTAGTAGAAAATAATAAAAATATTTATATAACTAAAAGAAAAAATGGATATTGAAAATATATGGTTAAGGATAGTGATGGATCCGCAATACCCTAGCACTCGACGCTCTCCCTCCAGTTCGCTTTGCTAGGGTTCTTGCTCCCCGCTTGGAATTCCCCTAGACTTCTCTTCGTCCTTTTATTAGGGTTCTTCTATTATGTTTCCCCCAGTTCTCATTAATGGATGGTCTAATCAAGTATTCTCTCGAGTCCTGGTTCAATTTTGGGATCCCGTGACGGTTCGACTGTTCTTCCCCAACTGCCTCTGGCGCACTCTGAACTCACGGTCAACCACTCCTTTCCAATTTAGAATGTGAGCATTGGATTGAATGTGTTTTTGGGATTCATAGTCTAGTGGCCATGGATCCCGTAGAATCTATTTCTTCTAGTAGGGTTTCGATCCCCATTATTACTCTTCACATTATTTTTTTCTCATTTTCTCTAGGGTTTTATCCCTAGTTCCAATTCCATATTTGATTCTCTCTCTAATGCGACTTTGTGTTTATTTTATTGTTTATGTGTTTTTGCAATGGTATTGGTCTGGTGAGTTGTTTTTATTCTCGATGGTCGTTTCAGGTGTTGTTCATCCTATTGATCTCTACAACACAAATGTTTCATGGATGAATATGACGATGGCGATGATGTTGCACTTCATCATGATCGACAGTTCTAGGATTTTCTAGCCATTGTTTCAACCTAAAATTGCCCATTTCATTCTCTGCTCTAGAACCAGATTTCCCCCAATCACTCTGATGTGTATCTATGTGGTGGACATCAAGGATCATTGGGATATGAGTTTTTTTTGGGAAACATTAGGAGGAAGACAGTGACAATGGATTGATCCTCGACGCAATGGGATATGAATTCGAGTAGGAAAATTCTAGAGGAAGAAGGTGATGATGTCTTGATCCTTGACGACAATGATGAGATCAGCTCTGGTGATCTCAATGACGGTGATTAGTAGTGGCAGAATAGCTGGTGATAACATGATGAAGTCTCTCTCGTGGCCCGATTCTGATGGTGTATGATCTTTTTAATTTTTTAATTTTGGATTTATGAGTGGCCCTTGGATTTTCAATTTGAATTTAAATTTTTATTTTTGAGGTGGGGATCTTGTAGTTCTTGAATTTGTAATGGTTTGGAGTTGTTTTGGTTCACACATACCCTTTAATAGTGTCATTTGAAAAGGAATATGTATCGGGGGAAAGGGATAATGGTTAGGTCCCAAAGAAATATCACTTGTGATTATAATAATATCATAGAGAATAACGGATGAAGCATATAAACCAATAATATTGTAATATGTATTAGAAGGTTCATCTTCATCAATTATATTATCCAATGACATACAGTCATTTTCACATATTTCTATTTTTGAATTTCATAATTATATTATACTATGTGAAATTGTGTGGGATTTTTTGTTATAGGTGTTTAATGTAGAATAAATAAATAAATAAAAATATATGTTGGATGGAGGTATATATATATATATATATATATATAACAAATACTAGGTTTTATAAATGGTTACATTCATTATATACTTAGGTTATTTATTTTCATTTTTATAATGTAATCAATTTAATTGATGAATTATCACATTCTAAATATATTGTGAAATCCACTACACATTTTGGGATATTATAGGTAAACTGAACAAAACTTTCCCCACCACAAAGAATGTGAAAAAAATCTAATACTGAGGCTTGAAGCAAAATTCCACTGAATACCACCATACCTTGTCAATTCATTCAACCTTATTAATGAATAATATATATTGTGACCAATTATTACAAATGATTCTATTTTTTTCAATGAATATGATGGCTTTTTATTTATGTTCTGTGGTCTTAAAAATATAATGTCATCATTGTGATAATGGGAACTAAAATTTATACCTGGAATGAATTTCAGACAAGTATGTATAAAATAAGTCTATATTTATGAATACTAATTTCTATATAAGATAAACTTTATGGATTATATACTTATAAATATAATATATAAAATAATGGATAAAATAAAATAGTTTTATAAGTTGATATATTAATGTCTTATAATTCTTGTTTCAATCTTCAGGTTGTAACACTTTAGTATATTGGGTTTCATTAATATTTATCATGAGGATAGAATAGTGTATTTCTAGATGTAATATAATTAATTGATATCATAATTATATTGTGTTGTACATATGTGTGAATATATGAAATGTCTCAAATGGTTATGAAAGAATTTAAACCGATTATTCTTATAAATTAATCATATAACTCATCCCTATGTTAAGAAATGATGAAAAATAGATGTTGAGGAATACCCAATGAATAATGATTTTAGAATAATCTATCATTGGATATTGGAGTTATTATAGATGAATTATATTATTTGGATATTTAATTTTATGAAGATGCTAAACAGTGATCTTCTATGAGATTATTAGGACATGTGAAGATGAAAAGAATATGGACAATATAAAATTAAAACATATTCAAATTTAAATGAAATGTCAATAAACTACAAGTGGATAACCTAAATATATTGAATTTTTTCATAATAAAGAATAATAAATAATAGAAAATATTAAACATTCCTAACATATATGTCTAGAATTTATTGAATCTATAGAATATGATAAGGGGAAAAACCACATTATCTTAAATATTAGTAAAAAAATATTATATAACTATCATCACATAAAATATGAGAGGACTGTTAAGTGGTTCATAAATATTATTCATATGTTAAATTAGATGATTCTATAAAGATCATACCATATAGAAAACATAATCATTAATAAAACATGATTCAATATGAATCTTGATATTCTCAATTTATATGATTGAGAAGTTAAAAATGTTGGGATTTTGAAGTTGATTAGAAGATATGATGATTGGAAGCTCAGAATTATACATGGTAATAACGTTGAATGATGGGTAGCTATAAAAAATAAACAAAATGTTATTGATAATCCAATACGATGGTTAATTTAAGGAAATCCTAGATTTAAAATATTAAATAACCATGGATGATTTAGAAGCTATAAGATAAGATGATTGGAAGAAGGGTTTATCAAAATTAATGACAATATCTATCAATGGAACCGATATTATTTATGTAGCGAAAATATAAATTTCATATCCATATGATTATAATTATTTTTTATATAATTTACTAATATAGGAGATGAGTTACACTATATGGGGATTTTAGATGATAAATTTTCATAGGGAACAGGTTTGTTTGATGAAGTTCATTAATATATTAACTTTTAAATGTTAGATATGGTATTGTTAAAAAATGTGAAAATGGTAGATGGAATGCATGTATGCAGTGGCCAAAACATTTCTATTTTTTCATAAGATTTTACTATTTTTTAGGTGAAAGGAATTATATATGTGAATTATAATTAGAACCATGAGAGTGTTAAGTTCTATTAATTTAATATAATATGACCACATTAAAATTCATGAGTAGAGGCACGAATTTTTATGTGTGTGAATGTCTTCAAATGTAGTTCATATTTTACTATAAATACCACAACCAGAAATCATTTATATGTGTTAAAAATATTAGGGGATAATAAATTTATCAGTTCTCATATATGTACTACATGACAATATTATTTTGGTGATGAAATTAAAAATGAAAACTATTAAAAAAATTCACTTACATGAAAATAAATTGAATAAATTAATATTATGTGATAACATATCTTTATTAAATATATGATCTGGATTTATTGTTCTTTATTTATATTGGGTTTAAAATGATGAGGATTAAAAACATTAGTCACCAAATAAAAGGGTTGGACCACTGTGAAATAAAATCTGAGGAGATAATTTAGTTGCGATAACAAATAGTTTTTTTGAAAGAATTAGAATTCAGATATTATTGATATATAGAGGTTACATAGAATTAAAATTTATATGTATCCTAGATTAAGACTAGATTAATTGATAATTTAAGAGGAAAAATTCAAAAACTAGTTTTTTCAATTTTCACAGTTTAAATGGCTTTATTTTTATGGATTTTAACATTATTATTTTGTATATGTGAAAGATAAATTGTTTGGGAATAATATCTATCAATATGATGTAATTACATTAATTAGCATAAAAATAACTTTATCATAATAAACCCATTAAAACTAGTGTGAGGTACAATAAATATCTAATTTGGAGACTGTAAACTTTCTAGAGATAATAGATAATATTTCGAAAATAACATATTATAATCACTTGTATAATATGGTTTATATATGTATCATTTTGGTATCATAAAATAATAACGTGTAGATTCAAATATTTTGGTCATCCATTTAAAAAAATGTTATTTTTGATGTTTCATTTAATCTCTGTTGTGAATGCGATGTGAATGTGTTGTTTAAAATTATACAATGATTTATTTTTAGAGGTATAACTGATAAAATAAAAACAAGGTAAAACTAAATGTAAAAATAATTTATTACACTTTGACAACAATGATTATAAAAATTGATTCAATAAATTAATAATTTAGTAGGCCATTCAATAGTCATTATAGTGGTTGGTAACACATTTATTTTTATGTAATTTATTTCACAGTTTTTATAAATATATTAAATTTTTAATGGATTTAAGGATGGTTTTCCGTTTTCTTGGATGGAAAATATATTTCATAGCATTGTGAATAATAATATGGACACCTAATCTAAAACCAAGATGAATATATTGAAATGAAATAATAATAAATAGTTAAAATTATGAAAATAATATATTTCATAACATTATTTATAAGTCAACTATTTTTTGTTTTATCTACCACTTATATATATATTTATCATTTGGAAGAATTCCATTTATGTTTTGAAGAGTAGGTGTATAGTGGAATAATCAATCGTTTTAACTAGAAAAAATTACTATTGAAAAATGATCCTTTTTATGTTATAAATTACATTCTTTAATAAATTAAGATATAATGAAATGAAAATTCAAATATATTGTTTGATGTTAATGTAATGGATGAATTGATGGACTCAGGGATGAAAATGTATAAAACGATAACCAATTCTACAATATCCAATCTAAAATCATTATTCCATCATAAGGAAATGTTAAAATATATTGAATAATAATATTAAATGAAATTTTTGAGATATTATTGTTTTTATGAAATTTTAATGAAAATGCAATCATGCACAGAATAAAGTAATAATGGTAATGGATTATTAGTTGAAAATAAAATCTAACACGATTAATTACCTTGAAGATATAGATTTTTTTACAAAATTATTAGGATTATTTGAAGAATATGGAAATTACGTTTTAATGACGTATAAAATATATTGAGGTTAAAAATGTAATATCAATAGGATATATATTATGTTATAAGTAAAACTATGTATTTTGAAAGTGAAAAGGGTTTTTATATTAGAACATGTTAAAAAAATAAAAGTATATTCCATGAATATTTCATAAAATATATATTTTTTCAATAATGATTCATTTTGTTTGAAATAAAATATTTATATCATCAAATGATTCATCTATTATATAACCTTGGAAAAAGGTAATCCATGTCCTATAATTTTATAATTTTCTAATAATTTAAAATATATTATTAGTTCATATAAATAAAAATTTTATTCAGAAATTGTGATAAAAAATTTATATATGACACATTTATTACAGTTGGATATGGGAAAGAGTATAAAATATGTGTCGTAAAACTATATCAAAATAAGGGTTATTTTTTCCATAATATATCATGGTGTCAAATATATCCACACTAAATTTCATGGTAAAACAATAAGATTTAATGTCCAATACAAGTGATGTGAAAGGATTAAAAACAATGTTATTAATTTTTTCTATCAAATTCAAATTATAAAAATAGAATAAAGCCCCAAATTTAGTGTGGGATATCTAAAGCTAAAATGGAACCTCCTAATCATTTTTATTTCCCAATGAAGAAAACAAAATTTTACAACAATAATATCGTTGATTACCTCATGAGATTCTATGGATTTTCCAATATTAGTAGTCATTTTTATATTGATTAATGGTTTTAATATAAGAAATAAAATTCAATTTATTAAAAAAGTATATGACCAAGAAAATAATTAAATATACAAATATAGATGTTTCTTCTTGGGTGAGTATATGATTTTAATAAAAATGGTTAAAAAACTATTGAGAATAATTATCATCCATCTTCCATATATATTAGAAGAGAATTTTACTATAGAAAATAATTTCCCAATGTAGTCTAAAGTATAATTTTTATAAAGGATAAATGTGAAGGATGAAGGTATGGAATAAGAGGAGTGTCATATCAATATAGAAATATAATTATTCGGTTTCATGAAGGAATATTTGAAATGTAATTATAATTTTTTCCAAAAAATAATTACTGCAATGTAGTTGAGAAATCAATTTGATAGTAAAATAATATTTGACATAATTCATCAAATAGTATTACATGGATACTAGCATAAAAAATGATAATGGAGAGTAATTGGAAATCACTATTGATATTATTTTCTATGAACGATTCTATAAAATAAGAGTCCTCACACATCAAGATGGATTATCATAATCCATGGGAGGGTATAATCATATATACTTATATTCTCAAAAATTTAATAAAATCGGGAAACCACAAGAGATTATATTCATTTTCATCTAATATAAAAAGTCAATTATATGTAAGAACATACATGAATAGTGTAACACAAATATGCTTCCCATAAATTATCATGTATGTAATTTCAACATAAAAGGAATAAAGAATATTACTCATAATTCTAAATATCTGTTTCTATAATTAAGGTTCTATGATGAACCCTTTTATTCACATATCTACTATTTAGGATTCATGTTTTAGGAAATTCATAATGATAAATATGATTATAGGAAGATCTAACATAATGGATCTTATAAAAACCACACATATCGAATAGATATACATTATGTAGTTATTTAATAGATACAACGTTTACTCCTTGTTACACATCTTGATATTTGAAATTTATACCTCTATAGCTTATAATAACGAAGAACCACCATGATAAAGAGTTTCTACAATTCTTACATTAAGGGGTAGATTACTACAAGTGATGTTAATTAATGATAATATTTTACTTAAATATATGTATATATATGGTACATAAACTATTTATGGTCATAAAACATTTATATCCCGCTATTAATGTTATCATTTCTATTTATTGAGTAACGTTTCTGTCATTATAGAAGTTATTCTTAATTGAGACAAGCATTTATTGAATTTAAATATTTTTATATGATTATTATACTTTTGTACAATATAAATCTATTGAATTTTTTTTGTAAACCCCTATAATAATGATTTATGAGCTAGTATAATGTTCATGTCATAACATGGTTAAAAATATATAATTTATTTTCCCTAGTGTTTCATAGTGGATGAACATATTCATCCCACTTGGGGAGGACTTATTGTGAAACAACTAACGGTTTTCAATTTCAATTATCATATATTTGTCTGATAATTATATTTTAACAAGGAATGTATGATCTAAATATTGTGCTATACATTATAATGAGTTAGTAAAATGTATAAATTAAATTAAATGTATACAATATGAGTATAGTTAGAAATAATGGAAATTTAAACTTGAGAATCACCTAGATTATACCGTCATTATCACTTTAATATAATAAAATTTACTTATTGACCAGATTACTTTGTATGCGTGGTCACACACCTCATTCCTGGTTATGAAAATGTATTTCAATATATGATCCCCATTCACACCACACATCCACTTCTTTGATCAAGGAAGAAAATGTCATAAGAAGAAGCTAAACATTTTATAATTGTAGTGAGATCTATTTTAAGGGTTTAGAATGATGTAGTTTTATCATTTTTCTATCTCAAAAATTAATGATTATTATAGGAATTCAATAGTAGGATGGGAGGTTTTTGGTACCTAAAATTTGGAAGTTGGGATAATCAAGGATGTGTAATAGTATCACATCCTGAATTTATGGTTCATGGATAGTGTTATAGCAGTTCACAAGCTGCTTCATGATGTGAAATAATTATATGTTTAATGTCCTGATGTGACCCATTAATTAGTGGAACATAAAACTGAATAATTTCATGATGTTAATGGGTTTGTTTTTTGGAATATCATTTGTATATTGTGCATATATAATCAGCAGTAGATCACGTATTCTCAAACTCAATGTCACAATCTGTATTTCAAGGTGATCTATAATGCTATCCCTATATGTTCTAGAATCCATTCAATAGGTAATGATTCTAATAAATTTTTATTTGGTCCATCTTAATCTGAGTCTTGTTATACCAATTCTCATATATTTAAATAATTCTAATAATACTATGTCATCATTCAATACTGTACCAATTTCCTTACAAAATTATAATAGATTTATCATTGTTTTTTATTGGTCAGGTTTTGGCATGGCATCTTTGATGGGATGCAGTTCATGAGGGAGGGGTGATCGGGATCTACGACAATGGTATGTTCTCATCGATAGTGAAATAACACCTTTAATGTTGGGTATATGTTTATCATCCAATTTATTTACATGAAATTTTTATATTTTCATGGTTCAACCTTTTGGTTAGAAATTTATTAAAATTAATAATAATGGAAACAGATTAATAAATAATTTGTTATATTGATCACATATTGGTCCTTTCTATAATGTTAAATGTCTTCAAAATTATTTGAATGATAGTTTGAAATATATGGAATTATTGATCCCATAAACAGGTTATAATATAGATTAGTTTGTGGTTCTCAAATGAAAATTGTATGTAATGTAAAGGAATACATAACTAATTAATTTTATCAAGCATTAAAGAATAGGAATGATGTAATGAATATGGGTTTTCTTATAATTTTTTGGCAATCCAATTGACTCATTGTGAATAATTAATTAAATGTTTTCATTCATGATAATTTAACTGATATACAATTTGATCATGATAACTCTTATTGATAATTTCTAAATTTAAGGGAATTTTATATTAGTATGGTACTTCACTAATATTATTGAGACAAGTTTTAATTCGATTAGAGTAATTAAACATTAATAAGTTGATATAGATTGATTACCTTGGTTTTTTTGAAGAATTTATAAACAATGAATCACATAATTCCTTATATAATAAGAACTAGTTGAGTGATAAATATAATTTTTACCTTATGAGTTAACTTTTCACATGAGAAGGATGATTTTTTTTAGTTTGGAGGCATGTGAGATCATTTATATGTAATAAAATGATGCCTTGTTTTAGAAACAATATTTACATATTTGTTATGTTTGTTAATTTCTTGATGTTTCTGTATACTACAATATATCTGAGAATTAGTACAATATATTTTATGGTCATGGTATTTCTTATGATAGGGTGTATGATCTAACATGTGGTGGGTTTTCCAAGATGAGGTGGCTGTAGTGGACCGCTATGATAGTAAGGTAAATAAAAAAATGAAAGTGGATGTTGGGTATATCACCATATATGATTGAATAGTTTGAACCTATGAATGAACATAGATGTGATAAATCAATATTCTTCCATTGAATTAACATATTTAAATTTAGATAGATTTTTCTCTTATTTTAACACATTTCATTTACCCATGGCTTGAGGAAATGAGGCGTTCTTGGTTTCATGTTTCCACATTGTGTTTTTTTAGAATGGGTTTTCTAAAGTTCCAAGATTATTTAATAATTATAATAATGAATTTGAATTTCTTAACTTGTGGTGTTAGTTTTGATTGAAGGAATTGGTGAATGACAATTTACTGTTGAGAATTCGTGAAATGTTTTTAATTATTCCATGAGGTAATAGACTTCATTACAACAATAATTAATGTATCCTGAAATAATGTTTATAGTTTTTCAAATTAAATTAGTTATGAAAGAAAGTGTAATAATAACATAATTTATTAATGTGTCCAAAAAAATTGTTTTCAGTCCATACGATCTATTTCCCTGTTTAGTTGTAGTCGGGTGTCTAGTAGATTATATATAAGTCTTCTTAGGATTAAGTTATTCCCGTTGTGTTGTTGTGATCTATATTATATCATGTATATTATATTATTTCATATTTAACCCCACCAATTATGAATAAGGTGAGTAAGAACCAATGAAATTGTGGAGGGGTTTTCCACCAACATCTACATGGGAGGATGGATGGTTATCTGCCCCCTCTAGCCCAACTCTCTTCTCATGGTAGTCAGTTTTACTGGTTTCCATGGTGTTCAGTTTCCCCATATATGTTTATAGGGGGGATATATATTATTATGAAAATTTAACAAACATGTATATGAGGATGTATTATCCTACTGATATTTATAGGAATGATGTGTTATGGATATGATGGATTAAGGTACTTACATAGTGTAGGGGATGTAATTGATTGATGTATAATACCCGATTTATGATTAATGAAATATGAGATGGGATGGATCCTAAATACAACATGGTTATTATATACAAATTTATGGATAGGGTGATGTGATGATGTGATACATGTGGATTATGATGTTATTCATTCCCTATGTGTGTTTTGGACCAATAAATTTGGAGAGAGATTGATCAGGATGTTCCAAATTGTAGAAGAGGGAAAAATTTTGGGAAGCGGGAGTGAGTAACCATAATTAGTTGATAATTATATTATATGATATATTTTAGAAAATACATAGTGGTATTTAGACATGATGATTCTATGGACACTATATATATGTATATGTTATGAGTTAGTTTCTCTATTTTGTATTGTCTATTCAAATGATTTATTTATCATTTCCTCGGGTTGCAAGATAGAGGATCCTACTGAGTATAGCATCATGATAACCCTATATATATATATATAACTATTTTTATGTTCATCTTGAGAATGAAAAATATAGGTTCGGATATTAATAGCTCATGGATTTTTAGGAGGTATTTGTGTTTCATTTTCACTTTCATCCTTAAATTTCCAATACTTATAGATCTCCCTTCAATTTTTTAGTTCTATATCACATTGTATATTTTCACATTGGATTACATTATAAATATGTATGAGTAGGTTTTTATTAGTGTATCCACCATCTCTCTCTATTTTCTAAATGGGCATTATGAGGTTAATTCCTCCCATCTATATGCTTATTACAACCCAAATACTTTACACAAACCCAAGGACTACTATAGGCGGGTCTGAGGTAGTCACAATCCCACTTCTATCATTTATGAACCTGGAGTGGTTCACCTGGGGTGAGGGAGTTTTGAAAACTATACTCACTATGTATCATCCATCTATTAACTAAAACCAAATTAGAAACAAGAAAAATTAATTTTTGAATACTTGGTATAAACACTAAATTCTACCCCACAAAATTCATTGAGTTAGTTAAAAATAATCATGACTATGAGATTTCAAATTGAAATAAAAAATAAGGAAACATATATGAAAAAATAGAGAATGGGATGAAATGAAGACTACTATAGATTACATATTAATATTTCTATTACATTACAAAACCACCATTTATATATAGTAAATAGATAACTAAAATGGAATTTTTTTAAAGTTAATGGAGGTACAAATTAAGTAGAATACATTTGCTACATTTTACTCTTAAGTATTCCACGAAAAAAATTTAATTTGGTATGGGTAGTGAAGTAAATAATTTCAAAATATGATCAATTTCAATGATATCGAAATTTTACTCCTATATGGACCAATAAAATTAGAGATTCATTGGATATATGACTCACATGTTATGATAAATTTAGTTAGGGAAATTTTTGAGTTATGAGAAAGTTTATATTCTCATTTTACTATTTCTCATGTCATTATATATTTATAATTGAATAAATATCTTGTTTTTTATGTTATTAAAATGGTCTCCCATGTTTTTCCCTATATTGCATTCAATTTCCATATAGTAGATCCTTCCATGTGTTATATATAGTATTATCATAATGATTCGTCCAGTCAATTAAAAAATTCCAGTGACTATATTGTGTGTTTTTGGTCAACAGTATGTATAATTCATCTATTTGTCCTATTAAATAAAATATATCCCAAAAACTATTCAATCCTACAAAAACAAATTCATATCGATTCGTCTAGAAACATTTATTACGGAAATATAAAATAGATTTATAATAAATGATAAAAAATAATCTATTTTCACAATAAATACTAAATCATTCAAAAAACATAAATACATGATATTTATTAGTAAAATATAAATGTATTGGTATTTGAAATATATAAATTAAAAATATAACATTTCAATTGATGACTTTATTAATTCATAAAAACATAAACTATACCCGCTTCAATGAATTCCACCTATAGAAAATATATATCCATTAAATGTTCTAATAATAATTGTAGAATAGATGGATGAAATGGTTTCATTATTGATGAAAATATAATTTATAATTCAATAGTCTAATTGCCTTAAACAATTCAATTTTATACAATATTCATATTCTAGTAATTTAAATAAAACTAAATTTAGTGGGATTAACATTTTGACAATTAGAGGAATCCTTAAAACCTCTTTCACAAGAATCATGAATAGAAGAATAATTCCCTCATTCAATGAAACAACAAAAATTAATCTTCTATACATCAATTAAAACATTCTCTATCTTGAATTAAATATTTTCCCCACATTCATCACTGGAATATTTTCAAATAAGGAAATTCATTTGATTGTTTCTTTTTATATTTGTTAGTGGAGAAATGTCTCGAATCATTATATTGAATTTAAATTTCTAATTTTATTTCAATTTTATGGGAATTATATGAATTCATCATTTATCATATCCAAATGTTATTTTTTTCTAATGGAAAGAGAACCTTATGGAGTTAAAAATATATATATTTTACTTTATAATTCTAATTCAAAAAAAAATTTATTCAATTTTGAATCCTTTCCTGGTTAAAATTATATTTTAATGTTATTAGTGTGAAAAAATTACCATGAATGATATTTTTTTGACTAGATAAATTTTAGTGGATCCACTATAATATGCCTGAAATTTTATCAGAAGTATTTATTGATTTTAATTACGAATTTTGTACTCTAAATTTACAAAAAATCAAAAATGAAGAAAAAAACCCAAATTCAGAAGGAATGTGTAAGAAAATAAAACATACATAATATTGATAAAATCATTTTAACATCCACCCAACCCCACACACTCCGAAAAAAATATTTTATTACCCTTTAATTTTTTATCAAAAAAAAATTAGTTGATAAGGTTATAAAATAAAAAGGATGTAATATTCCTAGAAGACATTATTGTACTATGAGACTTGAATTATGATAATATATTATAAAAATATTATCTAAAATGACATGTAAAGAAAATAAAATTATTTAAAAACAAATAATTATGTTAAAATATAAATGATATTAATGTATGGTATATTTTTGGAGAAACCCTTAAATAGTTTCTACATTTTTACTAACCCTGGTATGGTAATTGAAACTAGACATCCTCAATCCAAAGGTATAGTTTTCTTCTTTCCCATGAATTAAAAAAATACTTTTATTCCTATTTTAATCCCTATAGGTTTTTGGTTAAAATCCTTATGGATATAATGATGCAGTTCCAACCACAAAGTAATGAATTACAAATCATATGGTGGGGAAACAAAAATTGTTTGGTAATCCACCTTTAATTTTAATTTATCTTCATCCACATCATTATATTTCAATAAGGGCTATTAATTTAATGTTGAGTCATTCATAGTTTTAATAATGACTAATATAATGATAATTTCATTATTATAAGATATAAATAAAAAAATTATGTATGAATACTACCCATAATGTAAATGCACTTGAAATTTCTCTCCTACATGATATACCACTATGGATTCATAATATAATCCTTTTAAAAATGTTCATCCAGATGAGGGAGAGGAAAGTCTTCCTAAAAAACTGAATAATCATTATCTATATCATCATCCAAGGCAGTACCAATGATTTCAAAATATAAAAAATATAAAAATGGGTATCATGAAAATTTAATTGAAATTGATTTTAATTGAATATTCAATCCCTGAGAATATTCAAATACTAGTATACCTTAATCACAAAGCACCCCATGGATAAAAGTTCAATTGTAATAATGTATCCTTCACGTATCTATAAAATTTTAAAAAATTACACTACTTCAGTTGTGTCATATTTCAAATCAACTATATGATATAATTTTTTAGATTTTTTATTCTTTGATGGTATAATCATGTTTTATGTCACCTTTAACAATGATATTTTATGAATCTTCAAAAAAATAATTAACCATATAACTTTTAGTATCTTGATGTTCTTTAATGAATCTCCCCATTAATCTATTAGTGTGGGGGTAATAGTAATTGTTTTAGATTGTCATTCATAACTGCCTTACGTTCCATAACATTTACTGAATGGCAGAGAAATCTATTCCACAATGGGTTCATGTTCGAGTCTATGTTATTGCATATATGGATGAATCACCAAATCTGCATAAAGATATTCTGTTATACAATCTATTATTCTCTCTAGATTCGTTATGTTATCTATATGCCATTACAATTAGGATTATTCATTATTATTGTATCTTTAGCTGTTCTTGATATGTGAGTAACAATTCCATAAATAATAATTTTAATGTAATACATATCATTAATATATTATTTAATATATATATATATATGTGTGTTGGACTCCTCATGTGTTAATCATGTTTTAATGATCACAAACCTTATAACTTTTAATAACATTCAATAATAACTAAACAATATGATTTAATGACAACAAATCTTATGGATGTTAATTACTCTATTTATTATTTACAAGTCGTATTCATGATCACAAATCTTACATATATTATCCATCCTTTATGTTTATGATTCAAGTTCTCTTACTCTCTAATGATTAAACTTAATCCATATTCTACATATTACTGTCTAAGTCCAAATGCAGATATTTGTCTAGGTAAGGACTCACCATGACCTAGACAACGTGAAGGACTCACCATGACCCAAACACCATGAAGGAGTCACCATGAACAAGAAAAAGTGAGCTACATACCGTGAAGCTCATACCGTGAAGCTCATACCGTGAAGCTCATACCGTGATGCTCATACCGTGAAGCTCATATCCTGAAGCTCATACAGTGAAGACTATACTATGATGAAGACACCGTTTACATGATCACTGTGACACTATTACTTAAATTTTTTTCAATATTATTAAAATAGTGATAATAGTCATATTTTATGTTTTTAAGGCAATTATGGTTATTTAATGATAGTTGTTAGCATGTCAGTAAATCGTTTCACATACCTATGAAAATGGAATCATTCATACATCCAGAGTTCGTGGAATATAAGGAAGATTGAGATGAAGTACATGGGTAAGAGGTGGAGCGAGAATAGTGTGGTATGCAAGTGTGAATATACAATGTGAAGAACTTATATACACCCAAGAGCACTGTGCTGAACAAGAAGAACAATCCTGAACAAGAAAGAGATTTCAAGAATTTCAAAGAACTCTCATGAATGCAATCCAACACCACTGAAGAACACACGAAGAATCAAGAGATCATTTTTATTCCTGTAGAATACAAGCTGAACTACGACACTCTATTTTTCAACAGAAAATCCAGAGGACTCGGAAGCATTCACGCTGAATCCAACGAGTCTAGAGATGCACAGATAATCACTAGAGCTTTCTAAACTCTTATATGTTCTCTCTAAGTGATTTATTTATTAACTGTCGAGTAGTGTGGTGTACTCTGTATTTATTATACCCACACTGTCTCCTACACTGAACTAGAGGATATCCAAATCCCCACTCCAAATCTCTTAACTCTTATTTACCCACATCAATAGTGGAAGTTGTCTTTGTGTGTCCTAGTCCTTGATTTGTTTCCCACAATGAACAATGGTAGATGTCCGTGCATGGCCTGGAATGTTTTGTAAACTATTGTTAACCACGATCCAGGGTGTGGATCAAATTTATATAAATTTGAGAGGACTATGTCTCGGCTTGAGGCCGAACCTCTTGTTATATCTTTTGTTCATCTATAGTTATGTTCAAAGTATACTACATATATATTATTTAATCCTCTACTATTACTTTGAAATATAAAACTATTTTAAATCTACTTTGATAGTTAAATTAACAAGTGTTTACACTTATTTTAAATCAGTAGGTTAGTTTCAAATGTTAGTTCGATGTTGTGGTCAAATTAACTGAGACCTAATCAATCTTTGAGAAGCTAAGTGAACATTTACATTCTGTATAAATTCACTACAGTTTAACTTGTTTTATAAATTGGGGGACTCTAAATAGACAATATTTTAACAGATATATTAATTGGAACTCAATTCACCCCCCCTCTTGAGTATCCACTTTGACCAACATTTGGTATAAAAGGATTTGTTTTTTATGGATTTTTGAAATACTCTATTTTTCAACTGTAATTTTAGTTGCATCTTTAATGATCTTAAATTTCTGTTAGTTCTAAATTTTAAATCATTAAATTATCATTCAAAAATCTAGTTATGGATAATAGACTAGAGGGTGCAGCTATGAACATGCCACCTTTCTTCAATGGTACAAACTATGCTCAGTGGAAACGTAAAATAAAAATTCATTTATAAAGCATGGGTTTTGATATCTGGACTGGTATAGAATCACAATATAAAATTATAGAAACTAAAAGGGTAACGTATGATGAACCTACAAAGACTGCCTACAATAATAATTTTAAAACTATGAATTCCCTGTACTGTGCTCTAGGAGATGAGGAGTTTAACCGAATTCTTGCAAGAAAAACATCTTTTGAAATTTGGGATACTTTGGGTGTTTCTCATGAGGGAACAACCAATGCTAAAGAAATGAAATTAAATACTTGTACTATTAAATATGATAATTTTAAAATGAAGATTGATGAACCTATTTCTGATATGTATCTCATGTTTAATGAGATATTTAATACAATGAATTCACTCGGAAAGGATGTTCCAGCAATGGAACAAATTATGACAATCTTGAGATGTTTACCAGACCGATGGTGAGGCACATCTGTTTCAATCAGAGAGTCATGTAACATTGCTGCTCTACCTACCAAAGAACTCATTTGTAAGCTTATGCTGTATGAGGAAGAACTCAATGTGAATAACGAGGAATATGATGATCCCAAGAGAAAATCGGTGGCTTTCGTGACTATTGCTTCAAAGAATAAGGATATAGAAAAATATCAAATACAAACTGACAGTTCAACTAGTGAAAATTTAGACTCTGATAGTGATGATGAAGTGGATCATATAACCAGAGGGATTAAGAAATTTTATAGGAATAATAAATTCTTCAGAAAATAAAATATTAAAGTAATGTATGACTATAAGGGACATTGGATAAAGGATTAGAAAAATCAAGATAAAAGTGATGAAGTTGTTTTCTATGAGGGAAAAAGGAAAGGACAAATTAAAGCAGACTGCCCAAAGCTAAAATTCAAGAAGAAATATGATTACAGGGACAATAAGTACAAAAAAGGCTATGAAGGCTACCTGGAGTGCTTCTGAAGACAGCACAAGTGAATCTGAAATGTCTAATTCTGAAAGAAAACGTGCCAACATGTGTTTCATGACAAACACATTTGAGGAAACCTTAGATACTCCTGTTTTAAATACTTATTATTCTGGAGAAGATGCAGAATCTGATTCTGATTATGAAAACATGACTACTGAGGAATTATTCGAATACTGTAATATGATGTAAGAGACATGCAATGAACTTAAGGATAAATACAAATCATTAAGGGAACAGTATGCTCTCACTACTACTGTTAAAACTGAACTAACTATCGAGAAATAGAAAAATGTTCAACTGTTAAAGGAAAACACTGAACTGGAAATGCCATATGAGCAACATAGAAAAGACTTATAGAAGATTATAAATGGAAAGTATACACTTATCAAATGCTAGGAAATAATGTAGCTCCAAAATACACTACTAGAATAGGCTACAAACCTGGACAGAGAAAACATACTATGAATAGATTTATTTCTAAATCTGGATAAAATACTGCTAGTTCTAGTTCTGGAAATCTATATTCTTCAACTAGGTATTCACATAGTTATAAATCCAATAGAGTTTGTCATTAAAAATCTTTTGATTCTATAAATTATATGAGACCCATAAGACAAATTTGGGTACCAAAATACTTCATTGCTAACCTGTCTAGACCCAAGAAGATCTGGGTACCAAAATCATTTCCTTTCTAAATCTGTCTTGTAGGAAACATTCTTGAAGAGTTCCCACAAAAAGACATGGTATTTGGATAGTGTATGTTCAATACATATGTCTGGGGATTACTCATGTTTCAAAAGTTTAATATAGGTTGATGGAGGTCATGTCACCTTTGGTGATAATTCTATTGGAAAGATCATCAGCCTAGGCCAAATTGGTAACACTGATTCAGTTTTAATTTCCCAAGTTTTGTTTGTTTATGGAATTAAATATAATATCTTAAGTATTTCTCAATTATGTGATGATGGATATAATGTCAAATTTCAAAATGATTCTTATAATGTTTTTAATTCTATATTTTTTTTTACTTTTTTTTTCTCTAAGAAATGAAAATGTTTATGCTGTTGATTTAAATTCCTTAGCTATGCAAAATGTTACCTGTTTGAATGCTTTTCATAAAGATTCTTGGTTATGGAATAGAATATTAGGACACTGCAATATACATTCACTTAGAAAACTAACTATGATGAACATAGTTATAGACCTACCTAAACTTGAGTTTCCAAATGACAGTGTTTGTAATCTCTGTCAAAAGGGAAAGCAACATAAAGATTCTTTTAAATCAAAGAAAGAAGTTTCAACCTCTCAACCTCTCGAGTTGGTTCACATGGATTTTTTTGGACCATATAGAGTTTCTAGCTAAAATGGGAAGCACTATTTCTATGTCCAAGTAGATGAATTTTCTAGATATACATTGGTATAGTTCTTAGCTCACAACAGGGAATTTTGTTCTTACTTTGTTAAATACTCCAAATCTGTAGAAAATCATAATGGACTTAAGATTAAATCCCTAAGAAGTGATCATGCCTATGAGTTTGAAAATCATGAATTTGAATCTTACTTCTCACAGAATGGCTATAGTCATAACTTTTCTTCTCCTAGGATACCTCAGCAGAATGGTGTAGTAGAAAGAAGAAATAGAACCCTGCAAGAAATTGATAGAACTATGCTTAATGAATATTACCTGCCTATTTACTTTTGTGATGAAGCTGTGAATACAGATTGTTATATTATTAATAGAGTTTTAATTAGACCTGTTCTTAAGAAGACCCCATATGAGTTTTGGAACAATAGAAAACCTAAAGTTATCTACTTTAGAGTCTTTGGATGTAATGTTTTTATTCTCAATACAAAAGATAATCTTGATAAGTTTGCTTCTAAGAGTGATGAAGGAATCTTTTTTAGGATATTCTTTAACCAGGAAATCTTATAGAGTTTTCAACAAAAAAACCAACTGTGTGGACGAATCTATTCACATCAAGTTCGATGAAACTGATCCACATGAGCCTAAAACCTCTCTTGAAAATCATGAGGAAGATTTATCTGTTTTGGACCATAATGATAAATCTATTGAACCTGCTATAATGAAAACAAGTTCTGGACTTTTTCTGGAATCTGCTCCTAATAAACCTGAACCTAGATAAGAACCAGAAATTTACAGTCCTACCCTTACTAGATCAACTATAATTCTAAAGAATCATCCTTTAGATGTTGTTATAGGAAATCATGATAGAGGGACAAATACTAGAGCTTCTCTTAGAAATCAGGTTGAACATCAAGACTTCTTGTCACAACATGAACCTAAAAACATTGATGATGCTATTAATGATGAATTTTGGGTAATTGATATCTGAGAAGAAATCAATCAATTTGAATGAAATAAAGTTTGGAATCTTGTTGAATGACCTAAGGACACATTCACAATAGGCACTAAGTGGGTGTTTAGAAATAAAGTTGATGAATCTGGAAACATAAATAGAAATAAAGCAACACAAGTTAGACAAGGCTATAGTCAAGAAGAAGGTATTGACTATGAGGAGACTCTTTGTCTACTAGCCATATTAGAATATATTAGGATTTTACTTGCTTATTCTGCACATCTTAATTTCAAACTATGTCAAATGGATGTCAAGAGTGCATTTTTGAATGGATATATTTTTGAGGATGATTTTTTTGAACAACCACCTATATTTTCAAAACCCCATTTTCTCAATAATATTTTCCAATTATGAAATGCTTTATATGGTTTAAAGCAGGCTCCAAGAGCTTGGTATGATAGATTAAGTACTTTTCAAATTTTATATGGTTTTAAAAAAGGAATAGCTGATCCAACTCTATTTATAAACTGAATTTCCAAAGATGTTTTAGTTGTACAAATTTATTTAGATGATATTATTTTTGGATCTTCAAAAACTAAATTATGTACTGATTTTTCTAAAATGATGCAAAATGAATTTGAAATGAGTTTAATGGGTGAACTTAAATTCTTTCTTGAATTTAAAATCATTCAAAATGATCATGGAATTATTTTAACTCAAGTTAAATATACTAGAGATCATTTAAAACATTTTGGACTGGATAGCACAAAGAGTAGTGACACTCCCATGAGTACCACCTGTAAGATGGATCTTGATGAAAATGGTAAATCTGTTGATCAAAACACTTATAGTGGAATGATTGGAATTCTACTCTTCCTGACTGCTAGTCGTCCTGATATTATGTTTAGTGTGTGTATGTGTGCTCATTTTCAAGCAAACCCTAAAGAGTCAAATTTAAATGCTGTAAAGAGAATTTTCAAATACCTCAAGCATACTCCGAATTTAGGACTGTTCTATCCCAAAGGACAATCATTTGAATTAGTTAGTTATTACGATGCTGATTTTGGTGGATGTATGTTAGATAGAAAAAGTGCCTCTAGAACATGTCACCTTTATGGCAAGTCACTGGTATCATGGTGTAGTAAGAAACAAAATTCTTTTGCATTATCTACTGCAAAAGCTGAATACATAGCTGCTGGAAGTTGTTGTGCACAAATTTTTTGGATGAAACACACATTACTAGACTATAGATATCAATTCAAACATGTGCCAATAAACTGTGACAACACAAGTGCTATTAACATTTCTTAGAATACTTCTTCTCATTCTATGACAAAACATATTGATGTAAGACATCACTTTTTTGTGGGATCATTATTAAAAAGGTGATATCACTTTGGAATTCATCAGTACTGAATATCAACTTACTGATATATTCACTAAACCATTAAATTCTGAACTATTAGACATCATCATACAAGTTCTTGGTATGATTAATCATATGTAAATATCTTACTGATCTTAATGTATAATACATTACTATATTTTACTTTACGGTTTCATGGTCACTATTTCTAAGTTTATTTTTTATGCTCACGGTCTCACCGTCACGAATTTATGCTCACGGTCTGTCAAATCACTATCTCACCATGACTACACAGAATGATCATTGTCTCCCCGTGACGACTACCAACGGCCTCACCATGATGACATGTTTCCATCACACAATAATGCCTACTAACGGTCTCATCGTGAAGATTATTTGTATTCTTATTTTAACCCGTGTCACGGTAATTTTTATTTCACTGCTATTTCATTTCCCGAGTTTTTTTATGACTATTGACATTCCCAAATGATAAAACTTAAGGGTTTAATCAAATTCCATACATGAACTCTCTCCAAAACCTTATCTTCCCTCTCGCACGAACCTTCAGTGAATGCCAAGGATGAAGCGTCCATCCTCACCCTCGTCTGAGAAGAGCTGCTCTAAGAAACAGAAGAGGATACTGAGGATAGATCCCAAAGGACCCCTAAACCCAGACCTATTAAGCCTTACAATTGTACCTGAAAAAGAAATTTTCCCAGAGTGGTTGCTGTCTAGAAAATCTTTAGTTTTGAAAGTTTTAAGAGAACAAGGATGGCTTGAATGGTTCACTGGATAGAATAGACCGACTTACCCGAGACTGGTATCTCAATTTTATCAGTTTGTGAAGTTTTCCTTTGAGTTTGGAGAAATCTTTTTGTTGACAAGCTGGTTAAATGGTCAGAAGTGCTATTTCTCATCAAGGCTTTGGGCTGTATGCCTAGGGATTCCACATGATGGAGTTTGTGAGGATTACTAGAGATACCCTCCTCCAACAACCGACATCATTGACCTGGAGAATGCTCTGGAAATCCTGACTGGAAATGGAACCAAGCGAAGGGTCATAACTGCTGAATTAGACGGGGAGACAAGACTTTTGTTCATATTTTTCCAGAATTTGATTATCCCAAGAAAAGGATATTTTGATGTGTTGAAGTATCAAGATGTGTTCCTGATTCTCCTATTAAAGAATGGCCATAAAATCAATCATTGCAAGTATTTTATTAATCATATATGTGAGATGATCAAAGTCACTTCCCAATCCAAATCCTTGTTTTACTCAAGGATGATTTCAGCTATGTTAGTTTCCAAAGGGATGGTTGGACCAAATGAAGAAAAGTTAGAGGACATTGATTTCTGCCAATCCATGCCTATCATTAGAAGAATAAATATTAGCTGGAACCCCTGGAAGAAGCAGCGGGTTGAGGATAATGATCAATTGTATAAAAATTTTAATCCTGTTGACTAACCTACAAGGCCTAAAATTATATCTGATCCTGGTTTTGAACCAGATGAAGTGGCTGAGTTTTCAGAAGAAGAAGAGGAAGTAAAAGCTGAAGTATCTCATATAGAAGAGGTTGAAATACCACAAATGGAAACATATCCTATTGAAAAGTAAGGACTATTTTCCCTACTGTTTTCCCTACTGAAACATCTCAAGAAGAGGATGTTGCTGTTAGTTTGAGAGAATAGGAAGCTCCTGATTCAAGTGAGAATGTCAATCCATAAGCGCATCGTAATGCTGCAAGAAAGTTGGGTTTTCCTGATTCAGAATAGCATGAAACCTCAGAGGAAGATCTCATTGAAGAGGATCTTTCTGTTGAGAAAGAAGAAAGTCTAGAAGCTCAACCAGTGGAATAATCGATTCCTGAGATTATTCCCTCTACTAAAGAGAGGTTGGAAATTTCCTTCTAGCTGTCAACGCAAGAGTTTTCTGAAGAGTTTAGAGATGATCCTGTCTATCTTGATCATGGTGAGCCTATAGTCTCTGAAAGGGAATCACAATTTGAGGGGGAGGAACCTCAAAACCATGAGATTATAGAGGATGGATCTGCTGAAGCTTCTCAACCTTATGTCTCATACTCATGCATGGACGATTTGTTTTACCAAGATTTTTTGATGTGAATGAGTCAGAGCATGTGTCTATAAGTGGAATGGATCTTTCTTCTCTATTTCAACTGAAGTTTTTAGCTCATCCAGAACCGGAGCTAGAGCCCCAACCGCAATCCAAATCATAATCTGAGTCTGAAGATGACTCTGAACCTCAACAAGAATCTGAACCACTACCTTTACCTGCACCATTTCCCGAGCATCACTCCTATGTGACCAAAGATGATCTGAATGTTCTTATAGAACCTTTGTTAGCTTGAGTTGAGAAAATTGTCTCCACTCAACCTCATCCAGTGACTGAAGTTAAGTCAAGAAGATGCATCAATTCTCTTGGAAAATATTATCTTTCTTATTCAACCAAGTATTATACGAGAAATTCATGAAGTCAGAGTTGAGAATATGTTTCTCAGTGCTGATGTTTCAAATCTAAAAAATATGATAGAAAATTTGTAGAATGGGTTATCTTTGAGATCAGATCATGCTCCAGTTCTTGCCCCTGCACCTATTGCTACTTCTCCTGAGACATCTGATTCCCTCCTGGCTATGGAAATTCTGTCTCAAGTTCGTCCATATCTACTTTCTTTTGATGAAGAGATTAGAAAAAGACACACCAAGATGCTGGAACTCATGAAGGATCTTGTAGAAAATCTGAGTAATCTTATAGATGAATACACTGGATGCCTGCAAAAAGTTATGAAACCGCTCAATGTTCTAACCGAAGCTATCAAGGCTTCACCTGCTTTTGGTCAGACCTTCACATCTTCTTTGGATGATTCTATGTTGAGATCCATAATCAAGGAAGATCATCAGAGTGACTTCAGTGGCTTGGATCTATCCTCTTTGACATAAGTGGTTAAGAACAGTGATAGATCATTGGACTTGGTTAGGATTCATTTTAAGATACCCAATGATTCTAAACAAGAAATCACCAAGAAAATAGATTTGTATCTCTCCCGGATTTTCTCTACAAGTGATATGACAGACCACTTTAGATATCTTGTGGAAAATTTGAGAATCCCTCCGGTGACTCAAGCTTTTAAATCTCATGTTCAGAAACTTACAGAGTTCACGAAATTGTTGGACATATTTATGTAGAATAAGGATGATTTTGAAAAGGCTATGCTATATGGTGGTAAAATCATTGATGATTTCATCAATCTTTTGAATATGTATCTTCATGTGCAGAGTACTGCTATAGTTGCCCCAGCTTCTGCACCCCTTAGACCTAATCTACCTACCTTAGCCCCAACTGCCATGTCAGTCAGCCAAGCTCTTTCTCAGATCCGGCCAGTCATTCTAGACCAACCTCACCATAGATCTTCTACTACTCCTACTTTGGCTCCATCTATTTTTGAAGGTGTACCCTTACCCTCTTTGTCTACCACATTTATTCCATCTACATCAGCACCAGCTCCAGCTTCTACTCAAGGCAAGGAAAAAGTGTATCCCTGAAGAGTCTAGCGACTGTTTTCTTTTTGATGGGATGTCATTTGATATTTAATGTTTTTATTGTATACTGAACACCTTGTTTTATGAAAAATGCCGTGTTTCATTTCTTTTTCTCTACTTTTTGATAATCCCTAAAGGGGGAGAAAACATCAAGTATAAAAGGGGGAGAAAAACTACAAGTGTCAGTACTAATGCTATTTTCTATTCTAATATGCTAGTTTCTTTAATATTATATTACATTTATATTTTGACCATACATGATTTGTGATCATCAAAAAGGGGGAGATTGTTGGACCCCTCATGTGTTAATCATGTTTTAATGATCACAAATACTATTACTGTTAATTAATTTCAATAATAACTACACATCCTGTTTTAATGATAATAAATCTTATGGATGTTAGTTACTCTCTTTATTATTTAGAAGTCCTATGCATGATCAAAAATCTCACATATATTATCCAACCTTTATGTTTATGATTTAAGTTCTCTTACTCTCTAATAATTAAACTTAATCCATATTCTGCATATTACTGTCTAAGTCCAAATGCAGATATTTGTCTAAGTAAGGACTCACTATATCCTAGACATCGTAAAGGACTCACCGTGACCCATACACCGTAAAGGACTCACCATGACCCAAACACCGTGAGCTACATACCATGAATCTCATACTATGAAGCTCATACCGTGAAGCTCAAACCGTGAAGCTCATACCGTGAAGCTCATACAGTGAAGACTATACCGTGATGAAGACACTGTTTACATAATCACTGTGACACCATTGCTTAACTGTTTTTCAATATTATTTAAATAGTGCTAACGGTCATATTTGATGTTTTTAATGAAATTAATGTTATTTAATGATAGTTTATGGCATGTTAGGAAACCTTATATCATACCTATGAAAATGGAATCATTCATATAGCCCGAGCTTGTGGAATATAAGAAATATTAAGATGCAATACATGGGTAAGATGTGGAGTGAGAAAAGTGTGGCGTGCAAGTGTGACTATACAACGAGAAGAACTTACATACACCCAAGAGAACTATGCTGAACAAGAAGAACATTACTGAACAAGAAGTAGATTTCAATAATTTCAAAGAACTCTCATAAATGCAATCCAATACCACTGAAGAACACTTGACGAATAAAGGGATCATTTTAATTCATGTAGAATACAAGCTGAACCACGACACTCTGTTTTTCAACAGAAAAACCAGAGAAGGACTCAGAAGCATTCCTACTGAATCCAATGAGTCCAGAGATGCATTGATAATCAATAGATCTTTCTAAACTCTTATCTGTTCTCTCAAAGTGATTTATTTATTAACTGTCGAGCAGTGTGGTGTACTCTGTATTTCTTATAAACACACTGTCTCTTACACTGAATTGGAGGATATCAAAATCCTCACTCCAAATCTCATAACTCTTATTTACCCACATCAATTTTGGAAGAGGTCCTTGTGTGGACTGGACTTTGTTTTTTTCCCACGAATAACAGTGGTAGAGGTCCCTACGTGGCCTGGACAGTTTTGTAAACTGTTGTTAACCATGATCCAGGGTGTGGAGCAAATTTATATAAATTTGAGAGGACTATGTCTCATATTGAGACTGAACCTCTTGTTATAGCTGTTGTTCATCTTTAGTTATGTTCAAAGTATACTATATATATATTATTTATTCCACTTCTATTACTTCGAAATAAAAAACTATTTTAAAGATACATTGATAGTTAAATTAGCATGTGTTTACACTTATTGTAAATCAGTAGGCTTGTTTCGAAAGTTAGTTTGATCTTGTGGTTAAATTAATAGTGACCTCATCAATCTTTGAGAAGCTTAGTGATCATTTACAGTCTGTATAAATTCACTACATTTTAACATGTTTAATAAATTGGGGGATTTAAAATAGGCAATATTTTAATAGAAATTTTAATTCGAACTCAATTCACCCCCCCTTGAGTATCCACTCCGACCAAAAATATAAATGTTTAATTATGAGAGAAAATTAATTATTTATAAAATGAGAATAAACATAATAATTTAATGATAATATTATCCTTTCACTATATAAAATAATTTACCATATTAGAAATGGTTTTTAGAGGGGGTTAAGAAACCCCCCACTAAATTCATTTTCTGTATAAATTAGATGTGGTTATGAACAACCCCCTCTTATCATAAAATCAAAAGGGGGTTTACAAAATCTAATTGTAATTCCAATTTTTTAATATTTTATTTGATTTTTGAGTTGGTTATGGAAAAACCTTACAATATTTAAAAATTTGTGCCACTATATATATTTTATTATTTTTATATGAGATATATGTGTGTAAATTTATTATTCATTTTTATTTCACACACTACATATATATATAATATAAATTTTTACTAAATATTTGTGGTTTATGAACTAATTATAATCCATTATAGTAGAGGGTGTTGTGGTCCCATGCAAAATTATGTCATTGGTAAGGTATTTGAAGCTCCTCTAAATTAAGAAATTAGATGGGGTTCAAGAACCTCTAATAATCTCTACAAACCAAAACATATCTATTAAATTTGTGGGGGTTTCCAAACCCCTACATTATATAAAATTGATATATGTATTGAACCCTCAATAATTTATGTCATTGGAGGTGGTTTTGAATCCCCTATAATTTATGAAATTGGATGGGGCTTATGAACCTCTGCTAATCCATTATGTTATTGGGGATTGTAACCCCCTTTATTTTTTTCTTTTATTACAAATATATGAAATGTAAATTGAAATTTAATAATACATATATGTCACTACTAGAAATTTGATTTATACCAATGGACCTATACAAATTGTTTTCGAAAAAACTATTGATATACATAAATAAAAGAGACCTTGTTGAAATGGATCTTCCAAAACTATTGTTATAGGTCCCTTGGAGAGAACCTATAGAAAATTTTTTTCACAATAATTGGTATATGTCACTTATATATGCATATAAAAATGATTAGGCTATAACCCTTTTGATAGGCCGCTTATATGGACCTATACTAATGGTTTTAGCCAGAACTATTGGTATTGGTAAATTACAGAGACCTTGTACAAATAGTTTTGGACAATTCATTACTATAGGTCAACCCTATTCCAATGATTTCAAAAACTCCATTGGTTTTTCTTAGAATATAATGGTACATATAGCAGTAGTTAGAAAAATTTATTGTATAGGTCTATACCAATGTTTTTTGAACCATTCGTACAACGACCCATATTTTTATGGATTCAACTATAAAATGACATTAAATATATCAATAACATATATATATATATATATATATATATGAGGCAATGTAAAAAAAAGTCATATTAGGTTAGCGGTTAGGTCGTTGGATAGTAAATGGAATGAGTAAAGGTCGAATCCACATTGGGTTTTTTACGTTATATATATAAATAATTTTATAAAATCACTACTATAGGTTTTCATACGGCCTATACCAATTGTTTTTAAAAACCCCTGGTATAGGTCTACACCAACAGTTTTCCAAATAAAATGTCAGTATATGTCTATACTGATGCCGTAACAACCAAAGGCCCTCCAAACCATAGGTATAGGCCATATCAAAATTTTGGAGACCTATATCAAGGGTTCCAAACCATTGGAATAGATTTTATCTTCTATAATTGTGTGTGGGAGAAAGTGAGTTTGTGTATATATATTACATAATCACATTACATTAATTATTTTATTTATATCATGAACATTTTTATATATATAGTATTTTTATAAATAATTAAATAAAAAATATATAAAAAATAGATGTTTATTTAAACATTGTTATAAATAATATAAATGTAAAAAGAAATATATATATTCAAATATATAAAATTTATATATAGTTTTATAGATATTATTGACTTATTAAACACATTTATATTGTGATTTACATTATAAATATACCGTATAAAATAAATTTTTATTGTATATTTATGTATGATTTATTTATATTGGATTAAGGGACTAAAATGCTTGCAGTGTTTGTGATATCCTCTCATCAATGACTCATTTGAGATTGATGATTCTACGGCGTGCTCATGTACATCCTGGGAGAATATGTAACGAAAGTAGTGAAACTTATTTATATTTTATGCATTTTTCTTAGATGGGAATGTGATCACTGACTAACTAAAAATTAAATTTTTTGTTATCATAAATAAAATTAGAATGAATTTTAGAAACCAAAATAGTTCATCTTGGGCTAAAAGCACCACATGACATCACAAAATCATTAAAAAATGTATTATTAGTCAGAACATTAAGCCTAAAAATTTTACAAGAGACAGATGTTACCAGTGTTCCTGGATCGTCCTTTAAATTGTTTTTAATGTGATAAGAATGTTTGTCCCAGGTTTTGATATACTCATATATGACAATCATCACTTCATAGCTAGGCTTGGGATCATGAGGAACCCGATATGGTGAATCAGGTTTAAGTGGTGAAAAAATATAAGAATCAAAATCATAGTACCCTCTCTCAGTGTTACTGTTCATCAGCTGGTCAATTTGTGAATAACATTAAAGGCAGTGTGGGTTTTGGAAATAAAGGATGTGATTTTGGACTGCCATGATTCCATTATTCACTTAATTATTTCTTAAATTGTTATTTTAATGAATGAACATTTATAAAAAAACCCCATATCTATTTTGTACGATTAAAAAATTATATAAAAAATGTATCCCATCGAGAAGGGGATATATCCACATTCCCATCCAAAATAAAAAATTTAAACGGTGAGTGTGGTGTTTTAGAATGGTTTTATTGATGCATGGATCCCATTGTATTTTAGTCTAACGCTTTAAATTTCACCCAGATATAGTGAAAAAAAATTCATAGGTCTGCGTCATGAATATTAGACTAAATTGGATAATTTGGAATGTAGACATTCTTTTGGAAATTTTTACTCATTTCGTGTTCGCATCAAGATGTAAAAGGAAACCGAGAAGGATAAATATGAAAAAATTCATTAAATATTATTGGACATATAACAGAATGTTACTCTTACTGATAAGTTAGTTCACTCAACTAAATCTAAAAAATTGAATATGGAATTATTTATGAGAAAATTCCACCCCACTATTCAAATTGTATGATTCTTTGACTTTTCTAGGACTCTTGAACAAGATTTATGGTTTTATTGTTATGTATAATGAATGGTAGTGGTGTTTTTGTGTAATTGAATATATATAGAGAAAAATATGAAAAAGATGGTTTCGTCTAGTGATGTGCTAATACCACAAATCTTTCAAGTGATTTGGTTCTAATAGAATTAGTTGTCCATAAAACTGGACACTACTAGGATGATGCTTCATCTAGGGAGTGGTATTTTAACATTAAAATTAACTCTAATTGGGAAAATTATAGGGGCCAATATAATTTTGGGGTGTATCTTAATTTGAAGGAGTTTACACCATTAAGGACACCCTTATTGGGTGCACTTTCATAGTGGGTATGGTCTTTGGAAATATAGGGACCACTATTTTAGTGTTGATCTTGAGGGATGAATGGATCATCCACCCATGGTTGATTATTATTAATAGTATCAATAGAATAAATAGATTATATATGAGAAAATAATTTCTTCATGGGACCACAAGGAAAAACAGAGAATTAAGGTTGTAAACCCATGAATATTCTAGCATGGTACTCAAGAATCTCATGCTGTTCAGGCTGTCATGTAGTTACTGTCCCAAAACCTTTACCTATATGATCACATAATTACACATTAGGAAGTACCTCAATGTGCGGATATCCACGATTTCTACCTATGTAGGGGCTGTATTAGTATACATACCATTGCATAAATGAGATGAATGGATTAGAGGAGGCTATAAGTTCCCCTCCTGTGATCTCTAACCCCGTGGTGGATTTCTCCCATTAATGTGCATTATCTATTATCACCAATATAATTGATAAGGATGTTTTTATATGAGACAATTGGTCTATTTTATCATATTATGTTGTAAAAATAATTGTTCCTATGAAAGCTTGGGAGAATATCGGAATGAAGGTGCTGACTGGTTGAAAAAAAACATATGATGCTATAAAACCATTGATAAAAGATGTCCCCCCTTATCGATAAAAATGGATTTCAACTAATCACTACATGGAAACACAATACCCCATGCATCGATGTCTAAATAGGAATACAGTAGTCCTGATTATATTGTGGGTGGTCGAACTATCATTGTCACTCTGGAATGTAAAGTTACATTAGAGGCAACATCGGTCATTGGGCTAGGTACTAATATATTTTCATTTATTGATATTTTAAAATGTTCTAATAATAATGAATGTTATGAGAAGGTATTTTCAAATGTAAGTTGAACTGGTAAACATCATATAGATAATGAATAGTATGATCCATCGAGCATTGTTGATTATGAGGAAAATTGGAAAAATCCAAAACAATAGAATAGTGGGAGACATTCAAATTGTCGGGGCTTCTCTTATTGAATGGGAAGAAGAATTAATAGAATTAAATGTGGGATAAATATATTTATTTCTTCTCAATAATAGTAAACCCCTATATTATGTATTGTACTATTAATTTTTGGATTCTTTTGTGGCCATGGATTGTATACATGGTTTTCACTTTTCCGAATATATTTTTGTTTGAATCAATTTATATTTTATTGTTTATACAAATATATTTAATTAGTATATAAAAAATAAAATATAAATAAGAATATATATACATTATATAATAATATTATATACAAATATATATTATCATAAATATTTCATTTTATATAACTACATAATATATATATATATATATGAATTTATATTTATCTTTTTTAATATTAAATATATAGGTTCTCTATTTATATTATATATAATATAGTACCCCATATAAATTACAATTTAATATAGAAAATATTATATTAGTTAATTTTATTTTAAATCACCACTTGAATGAATATATTTATTTATATGTGTATATATGTCTGTATACTTGATATAATATAAGAGTATATAATTATATAAATAAATATACATTAGAAATCAATTTAATTTTATATATGTATAATGTAAATCATTAAAGAAATTATAAAATACATTTATAGTATCTGTAGAACCAATATATAATTTTTTATTTAATAAATGACTGTAATAATAAAAATAATAATTAATATTATTACTTCTCACACAGGCATAAATACAATTATGTAGACATAATTATTGTAATATGAATATGGTAATTATATTCTATATATAAATATTCTATAAATACATAAGTACACTAGGGAACATAAAAAAATAATATAATTATAAATTTGAGTGTAAATAAATAAGTAAATAAATATATATAATTATTTATAAATATTATATATTCCCATAAATTTATTTATATGCATATAAATCATTTTAAATTATATATATATATATATATATATATAAATATTATCATATATTTTTATATCTAAAAAAATTATATGTATATTATATATTAATAATAATGGAAATATAAGCGTGAAACTATGGATTAGTGTATACATACCTAACTCTGGTTAATATCTCATCATGGATGTTTATTTATAATAAACTATGATGATCGGTGGACATGAAATGGTGTGTTGTTGTGTGGGCTGTCTACATTTAGTTTAGACCTATAGTGGGGTCGATTTTGGTTGTGTGGGTGTGTGTGTCCTAGGGTTGTCCACAAACAAGGGTGAATATCTGGGGTGCATGTGAATTTATCCACATAAAATGGTGGATAATTTGAGGATGTCAGGGTTTTTTTCCACGAAAAATGGTGGATGAATGGGGGATTTTTGGATTTCATTTAAACAATGTTGGATGTTGAGGGCACCTGAGGGGATTGTTTTTCATTAAGGGTGGGTGTGGGAAATTGGGGTTGTCTGTGGAAATAATTGGGTTTTCATTGGGATTTCATGGGTGCCTGTTATCTATAATGAAAATTGGGTAGAGTGCATTAGGAATGTAGGGGTTCATTCCTGGGGTCCTTGGTAGGGGTGGCCATGTCGGGGGGGGGGGGGGGGAGGGGGGGAGGTAGAATCAAAAAAAATGTGAAAGGTTTAGTGGTGGTTGGATAAAAACATCCCCTAACCTTCTAACCTCATGATAATATTAGGGGAAATTATAACTACACCTAAGGTGATGTTTGAATTAGTTTTGATAAAATATCCCCTAATTTAATAGTTTCCTAGAACATTATTATATAATGAATGGTGTTGTCCACCCCCTCAAAAATTAACACTGAATAAATAAACTACAATTTACCATTACTTCTTAAAAACTACCCCAAAAACAATAGGTTGACCATATTAGCAGTCTTTATCCCTAACTGATGACAATGAGTTTAGTAGTGGTTGTAACACCCTCTTATTTGAAAAACCACTTTATAATATAGTAATTTGTTTTAGTCATGTAAATATAATGTATATTATTGTTTTTTTTGGAATGTAGTAAATATTTAATGTATTTTTACTTTTTTGGTACATTTACTAACCAATGTTATCTCACATGATAAAATTTCTCAAAGAATCCACTAACCACTATTTTATAAAATTGTCATTGTTTTCCAAATTTTTTATATTTCAATAATGAAAATATAATGTGAATAAATTAGTTAAGAATTGTAATTTTATTTTATCATGAAAAAATGAAATGAATTGTGGATAGAATAAATATAGTTTTATAGATGGAAAATATCTTATATGAATCAGCCATTGTGAACAATAATTTTACTCTAAATAGTTTTACATTTACATATTGAATAAAAATATATTATAAGGTTGTTCTCCAACCTATTCCTTTGTTGTGGATATGATGTGAAATTAATAATCCCCATGTACACCACACTTCCACCGAATCGATCATGTGATAAATGTTCACAAACATGGGAAAATTTTAGATAATCAAAGGGATGATTACACATAGAGTGAAACAATCATATATAATCTCAAAGATGTTAATAAAACTAACACATGAATTTATTAAGGCAAGTGATCATTACTAAAATTCCACTCCTATAAATTCATTGGGTTAAATACACATGCTCATGAGTATAATATATTACAATGAGAAGAACCATGAGGAAACAAAAAAAAATTGAATCAATAAGGAGAATGAGATGATGATATGAAAAATGATGTCTTACATTTACAGAATATAATGACATCAATAACTCACTAAAAATCCCATGAAAATGAGGAAATAAAAATGAAAACACATTGAATGGTAATGGGGATACATGTTTATTGTTAGTAGTGTAGTTTTATTATCTCTAAAATCATCTATAAATAATTTTAGACACTGGCTTGTTATTATATATCCTAATATGGAAATGTGTTCTTCTATAAAGTTGTTTAATAATATTTCTAAAAATAACCACATAATTCTAATTTCATTCCACTAGTGTATCCAATTTTATTCCAATTTTACCATAGAAATAATTACATGTCTATAGATATTTTATGATTCTATGTACCAGTATCCCATTCAATTATGAATTTTAGAGAACCATTATATTATTTATTAATCGCTATGAAAAATGATTCTTTTCTTGTTCTCAATAATCTCAAAAAATTGCTAATTTGGGCCATCAATGTGTGATATGTGGGAAAAACTCAACTTTATTTCAATTTATTAAGATATTTGATTACCCAAACATTAATGGTACATTGGGCCAAATAGTTTGGATTTGAAATATTATTACTTTTGAATGAAATATTTTCCATAAAGAATTTTACCATAAAATAAATGATTTTAATAATTTAGATAAGTGCAGAAAAGGTAATTATAAATATTCGGAACATATTAAAAATACATAAAATTATAAAATTGATAATTTTTCATAATTAAGGTAAAATCCCTCCAAACCCTAAAATTTTAATTATTAATATCAAAATAGAAAAAAATGTATTTAAACAATCTATGTTGAATGTCAAATTAATAAAAATATTTTCTTTGTTATGGTATAATATGATAAGAAGTGTATAGGGTGAATGATTATCTCATTCTACCTTGGTTATTTTCTAAAATGAGCTACCTCATGTATATTTAGCATTTATTAGTTTATTTATAATTTCTATGTGAAATTTCATTCAACCCTAATCTAATATATTCTTGGTATAGCTACCAGTAATGGGAGAATAAATAAAAAAAATTATATGATTTTACTTTTGATTGAAGAATAATAATAATATGAATTTCTATCCCCCTTCCACATTTTCAATTATTAAAAATTAGTTAGATGTGAAATGATCTAATTAGTGATAGAATCTATTTGATAATGTTTACAAATAATATAGTGGGGGAAATTGAAAATCTATAAGGTTTATAATGATTGTATTTTATGTTAGTGAAAATTATTAATGTGTATATGTCTTGGTAATGATTAATGAAGAATAATATCATTTTTATTATTGGCATATAGGAATATACATGTAAAATAATCTTTTAAATGATGATTTTTTTAAATACACAAAAAACGGGAAATTTAAAAGTTAATTTTTCCGTAAGATGTCTTTGCAGTGATAAAATATATAATATAGGTGGTACAAAAAAAGATTAATTTCATTTCCAATAATAATAAAGTGATTTATGGTTCTACATATTAAAGATAACACAATAATAGATTGGTGTTTGTGAGGATTAATTAATATGATGGATTCATTTTTTATAGATGCAATGTACATAGAAGCCAACATAAAACTATTTATATATACTTAGGCATGCCTTTATACTACATGATTAATTGTGGAGAGAGAAATATAAATGACATGTTCTAATTAAACAATGTGAAAATATTATTATTAGATTAAAAATAATAAAACATTAATCTGAAAAAATTACACATGAATGACATTATTGAATGAATCCATACATAGATAATTATTTAATTTTGGAGTCTCTTTAAAAATTATTTGAGCATGAGTTTGTTACCCAAATCATTTATCAAAAATATATTAAATTAAATGGTAGAATAAATGTAATGAACCAACATGAAACATATTTACACCTACTATAAATTTGGATATTAAAAATGAAAGTTAGTAAATAAAACTGTTCAGTTCATCATCCAAGGAATTCATGGCAAAGAGGAAGGTCATTATGATATCATCATTTACCTACCATCCATTTTATTGTGTTTGTTATATCTCACACAATATCCAAGGGAAACTATTCTACATGTTTCCATGGGTATTATTCTAGAATATTTGTTGAAATCTTCATCATCAGGATTTTATTTCAAATTGTGAACTATGACATGAAAATCGTCAGAATGCACTACCGAATGAAAAAAAAGAAAATTTTGGGTCAATAAGTATGAAACCATATTCACCATCAATTTATATATATAAACTAGTATGGATACCTCCCAACACCATAACCCTAAGATCCATACAAAAATCTATGTAACTCATAGACATTCTAAAATCTCAATATGATATCAAAAAATAACATTAAAAGTCGAAAAAGAAAAAAGTATTAAAAAAGTGTAGGATCTCTCTATTAATACATCTTAAACATAGGTGAACTCGGAAGAAATATAGTTCATTAATAAAAAATTCCATTCATTTTTTAATGTTCCATATAATGAAAAAGAGGCTTTAGATATTTAAATCATACATTTTTAGGAAACCTATATTATTTATTATTAGGAAAAAAATTTCAACCTAATAATAATGTATACATCAAGATCTCAACATTCATATTCATCTCTAGTGTGTAGAGTGAAAAAAATATTTTTATCACATCATTAAATCAAAACCACACCATCCTTAATTGTGCTTGTGAAACAAGGAATTCCCATGTAATATAGAGGTACACAATTTTTGTACAGTATTTATAATTTCGTTAAATATTAGAGAGAATGTTTTCTTTTATTTTTGAGTATTGAATATTAATGTTATCCTATTGACATATTTGGAAGATAAGAATGCTTTTTTTCCATTCCAAAGATAAATATCATAATTGAGACTCTACTAGATATCCCAAAAATGATTTTTATGATTATGGATTCCATTTGATTTCTCTTAATTAGATATTGGTGCTAGTTAATTGAAAACAAAACATTATAGAGGGACCAAATTCACATCACAATACAATCCCTATGGTCTAGTAACAATGGTTCACTACAAAATAGAATAATCCTTATCATTAATTTTGTTTCATGGGATAAGGGGTAATATACCCATCAGAATCCCTCAGTACTCTATTTCCCTTTCTAGAACATGAATGGAAAGTTTTTATTCAACATAGTATAAAATATATTATAAATAATACAAGGATTTATAAGAATCAATAGGGTTTTCATGATTCCACGTCAATGTGGGTGATATAGTAGGGGAACTAAACAGAAATTGGATTGAATTAAATATCCTAGTAGCACATTTACTAGTCAGGCTGAGAACCACATTCTAAATTGTTAATGTCCTGAGATTAAACATAAATAGATTATGAAAAACATCATTATTACATTTAAAATAGTCCTTACTTCCATAAAGTCCCATAGGGGCCATCAATATTCCCAAATCACTAGTTCATTCTTCCAGGACTAACATATGCTTTCTCTTATCATCCCAATTCAATTTACAAATTGGTTGGCACACTATCCTGCTGTAATAATTTATGGGTTCTACAGCATGAGAAAATAAATATAATAAGAAGTAATGTTTTCATAAATCACCTCTAATATAAATCCACTGCTACCATTTCAAATTAATAAATGAGTTTAAAGGTGTTTAGAGGTATTAATCTAAGTACATACATTTGGAACTGATGGTATTGAGAGTTCTCTTATTGAAAATTTCGATTATTAAAGGAAACAACGTATACAAAAAATTATAAATAAGTAAAAAAGAGTAAAAAGATTAATTTGAAACCAATTAAAATAAATTCAAGTAGTGGTAATATGAGATTCTATGTGAGGATCACAATCAGGGATCAATTTTAAAACATTCATCGTGCATCCCCTAAAACCAAATGATATCCTATCCGAGATTATAGTTTATTCTTTTCTTAATGAGAAATTTTTATTTACCTTGTAAGAGTTTATAAAACTAATAAAAATTCCAAAAAACGAAATATAATCAAGTGATTTCCATAAAAAAGAATCAATGATGTCCATTACCTATTAAATTTACAAAAAACTATAAATAATAATGATGAAGATAAGAGATCTACCAGATTTATTTAGATGAAAATACATGATTTTTTACAATGACAAAATATAATTATTTGAACATGAATATCAATATCCATGACAATATACACTCCTAAAATCACAGTCGTATTTATATATTTTATGAAAACAACATTTGTAAGGGATTGAGAATTAACATTAGGGCTTCTCAGTTGACATTCTTATAGAGGAGTCTCCATTTTTTATGAGGCCAAACAAACACAAGTATTATTCCATGTATTATTTGTTTTCATATGTTAAAGTTATTCCATTAGAAGATGGGTTTCCATGGAAATTTTAAAATTCAAATATAAAATGAAAAATGAAGAATGAAATAGAATTATATTATATTATAATATATTATAATAAGATAACACATTGAAGTAAACTATGCGCAATTGGGATTTGAATCTAAGATCCTAATCATTTATAAATTTCAATTATATGATAAAAATTTAAAGGATATAAAATAACTTATGATAAAAAATTTCTCACTATGATATATGAGAATAATTGATAATTACATTATGTAAATTAGTTGAAAAATTAATGGTTTATAAATACATTCCATCATATGTCCTTGAAGTGAAATCAATCGATGATATACTTGTTTTCCAAATATGAAAAATCGTGACTAGTAAAACATAATTCAATATGATTCTAGAAGATTCCTATTATTGAGGTTGATAGGGAAAATGTGATGATGAATTGAAGAGAATAAGAATTTATATATTTATCATAGTTGTTTTTATGTTTATAATTTTGTAATATATTTATGAATTAGATAAATTAAAATATATAATAGATTATATTGGAGTGACCACATTTGAATGAAATTTTAGAAGTGGAATGAGAATTTATGATATCTTTAATGGAATGGACCATTCATTATATTCACATTGAATTTCCTAAATAACCGAGGTGTTTGAGAATCATGGAATCTATATGTCCATCCGATTGAAAAACACACCATATCACTGGGAGTGATCATATCTATTTTAGTTATATAAACCTGGGAGAAATTTTTTGGGCATTTGGGATTATCATTTTTAAAGGGTGAAAATTTAAGAGTATATTGAGTGATTTTTATGCACCATGGTGTGTAAAAATTTAATGGGGTTCAATTTCTGTGGGTGTATCATGTTGAGTAGAGGTAGGATAGCATAGTATTCACATTAAAAGTAATACAATATAATTTTTTTGGGGGAATCAAGTCATACTAGAGTAAAATATGGGAAATAAAATCGTTTTATTTCCAAATATATAGTATATTTTGAATGGATAACCCAGCAGTGGAAAATCTTGGACCTCTAAAACACTACGGTATAGCCATAATGATTGGAATGGTTGTTCATAAGTATTATTTTTAATAAACATAGGGTTTTTCTTGATCGATGAAAAAACATAGATAATTAGATCATTACCTAATAGATTTTAATGTTACTTAATAAAATAGCTATGATACCTTTACTACATTGTTTTTTGGGTATATTTTGTGTCAAGGTATGTTTATATATTACCAATATATTAAATTTATTTCAATTCCAATAAATTTTACATATTCGATAATATTTTTTTTACATTACCCTGAGTCTAGATAAACAAAAATATAGTAGTATTTTCTATCATATTAATTAAATTTTATATATGAATTTTAATAACAATAGTCTAAAAAATATTAACTGAAGTGTTAAATATTTAATATTTTTTTAATAATACATAATAAATAATTCCTTGATACTGTGGAATGTAATTTTTTACAATAAACATATTCTTTTTTCAAAAGTTATATTTTATAATTTATTTGTGAATATATTATAGTGAAAGTAAAATTTTTTATGAAATTTCATTTTAGGGAATGAATATAATATTTGAAATTATCATTTAAAAGTTTTCTTAATATTATTATTTTTGTTTTTTCTAAATAATTTGTTTTTCATAGAATAGTAAATGTAAAAATATTCATAAAACAATCATTTCTATTCATTATGTAATGTAAAAAAGACCCATTATTTATTAAAAATTATATTAACATTATATAATTATAATTTATTTGGAAGTAATATAATTATTTACAGAGGAATTATAATTATAATTGAATATAGTATACATAGTTTTTTGGTTTCAAAACACATTTTAATAAAAAGTATTTTTATGTGCACTATTTATATTTATAATAATAAATTAAATAATTCAATATTGATTAATAGATTTAATTCAATTAATATATTAAATATTGGATAAAAAATTATCCATCATGGTACCATTTGTTCAAGTAATGGAATGGATATATCTCTAGTTTTATGCATAATGTGCATTTTTCAAAAATTAGGTTTTCAATAAATATTATATTTTTAATTAAATTTAAATTTATAAACTTATATAAATATAATTTTTTAATATCAATTCCATATTTTTAATTATCATAATTCATATATTATTATAGTTTTATCTAATTTTTTAATCAAAATGAATAAAGAAAAGTAAAACTTTGTTACCATATTTATTTTATAAATGGGGGTTTCAGGGACTTAATCAATGTAATAAGGGTATTAATTCCATTAATACATCGATAATTATTAATATCACTAGTTACATCAAACATATATTATCATGAATTCAATTTGAGGGGTATTTGGAGACACATCAAAATGAATGTGACCTAATATGATTGATATGTTATAAGAAATTCTTTATGTGTACCACCATTCAATTATAAACCAAAACCTATTATCCTCTAATATTTACATAATTTAAACCCTTTAGTTTTGGAAAATAATTTCCATCTACTTATATAATCATATATTATGGTGATGAAAAATGAATCAAATCACCATATATAACGATAGACCCTATATATTCATGGGTGATACCTTCATTCCCAATTTTAGGGATAAGTGGTGGTCAATTTTTGTTACATCATAGAAAAACATATTAGTATAATTATTTTACAGGAGGCATCATGTAATGTTGTATACAACTTTATTAGAGGATGTTGAATATGAAATTATATGTAAAGGGCTCGATTAATATTTATTCCTCATCAATGAGTGACCTCCCTTGTAGTACACCATAATTCATTAAATATTGGTCCAATGATTAGAAGAAAATGTATAGGATATAGTTAAATAATATATGGTTTATTTTTTCAATTAATATTTTATTTTAAATTACATCTACTGAAAATTTAAACCATCACTCAGACATATATATTGACTACCATCAACATGTAGTGATGTAATACCTTCTTCATCATTTCCCAATATGAATGATTATAACATCTTATATAATGATTAAATATGATACATATTTAATGATAGTGGAGGATAAGTGTATAATTTATATGTGATTTCATAGTGTTATTCAAATTGAATATGAAGGAGTGGGATTGATTAGGGGAGATCAACTAGGTCTCGACTATTTTAGTCCGGCCTAAAATTTGTGTGTCCTTGACGAAGCCATTTTTATTTAGGTATTTCATCTTTTATAATAAAAAATAATGATTGTGGTGTATAATAGGATTAATATTATAGTTATTATAAATCTATGATCAATTGAAAAGGATAAGAACATCTTAAGAAAAACATTCACGAAAAATGATGTAGTTATTAGCTGAAACGATTTACTAAATAGTGAATTTTTAATAAATGATAAATGAAAAATATTATATTGGTTGCATATTACAATAAACGTGTTAATATTTTTATCTTTTGGGAATTTAATAAATATAAATATATTATAATGGAGTCTAGATCACTTAAGAATCAAATATGATATTATGTATGGATTCGTCGTCATAATTTTGTTTTGTTGGAACAAATTTTATATTATTCACCTATTTATTTTTATGTGGATTATGTAAAAATAATTTCCTTGTAATATCATTTATCTTTTATAATTCATAATATTTAACGGTACATTTCAATTTATTTCATCCATGTTTATTTGAATCAATAATTACCAGTCACAAGGGATTATCATCTCAAATAGACATCTTTGGGACATATGTTATGTTATTCCCCTATTTTATTTTTTAGAGTGTACCTAATACAACTATGATATCATGTATCATAAATATCATAATGTTCATGTAATTTAATATTTTAGTTGATTTTATTTCTTAGTTGGGGCTTATGGCTCAAAATTTACCAATGTAGTAAAGGTTTAATGTAACATGCTCAATTTTTACAATGTTTATTTACACTTAAAATTACAAATATAAAATCATAGGATTTATCTAAAACTAATTGGATAATCTTTATTATACTTTAGTAATTTATAGATATATTATCATTCCATTTCACTTTACTCTCTCTGCATAATCAATAGACAAATTGATTTTTTTTATGGAAAACCTACTTTTTTTCAATCATAAACATATATTTTCGTTCATGTTGATAATATTTTTGGAATAATTTCTATAATTTTGTTAAATTTACCAACATATTTAATAATTTAAATTTTAAATATGTTTTAATATCATTAAATTTTATCAAATGAATATTCTTTTCATTTCCCAAATGAGGTTCATATGATTGTTTCCAAAAAATGTGAGTGGAAAATATGTTTTCTCAAGAACTACATGGACATATTATCCCATATTCATGACTACTATTTGATTTAAATCATACTTTGAATGTTGATAGGGATCATTTAGATTAAAATTGTTTCCTTGATATTTTTGAAAATTTGGACATTAAAAATTCACTTGGAAATGATAATGGTTTGTCCCCCATAGATATTCTAATGATATTTTAATGTTATTTTAATCAATTAAAACATCCACTTATGTTTTAATGAATTTTTGGGGATTAGATCCAATGTTAAAAAATTTATTCTTTATCTTTATTATTAATCATTATATTGAATATATATTTAGGAAAATCATTTTACATTCCTTGGGTTATGCTAGGTTGAAGTGATAAATGTTTTCATGACCTTATGTGATACATATGACGGTTTATGGGTATGTGACTTATTGATATTCTATATACCTATAATTAATAGGTTAATAATTATTGTTTTATGATCCAAAACAGTTAGGGGGTGGTTATCCCACGCATAAATGAGGGTACACACGAGGATATCTTGATCCGAAAAGAGGGTTCAAGCGTGGTTATACCAATCAAAAAAGACGACATACAAGAGGTTATCCAAATTTAAATATTGTGTACATTGGAGGTTATCCCAAGACATTAATAAGATAAGCAGTATATTAACCCTTGATCGAATTAGGAATACATTTTTTTAACTCATTAGTATTTCTTGATGAATTTTACAGTGTGTATAAATGGATTAATATTTCTATTCATATGAATATTCGACACATTATGACACACTTTTATGAAATGGTCTTATTCCAATGTAATACTGTCATGAATAAAGTTATTTTATTCCTATATGATTCATGAAATATGAAGTTTGATGAATTATTCCAGGGCTTATTATTGTGAAAAATGATTTTATTGGTATGATATTTAAATGATAACCTCATGTTCTAATACATGTATATTCACGATATGTCTAAATATGATCATCAAATGGAATCTTTCTTGTTAACCTTTTTGAGAATCTATGCTCACCCTATATTATGATTCCATTTCCAAAGAATATGATGAAATTTTTTAATTATCGAATTACTATGAATGGATAAAGTTGTGAGGAAATTGTGTGATATTATGAATACAATTTTTTATCCATTATTTTTTATTCCATGTTTCCTAAGGGAATATACTACTACAACTCTATAATTGTTCGTAATGATATCTAATAAATCTTAATATAATAAGATGTTATATTTTTATATGAAATTTTTTATTTTTTATAGTTTCTATCAAATAATTGTCTACTTTTTTTTGGAAAAGATGATGAAAAAATATATAGTTAATCCATAGGATAATCCAAGGTATGTTAGAACATCCTATGTTATGTTAGATAAAAGAGTTATTATTTCTCTTAAATTAAAACCATTCCTAGATAATATAATGTTGATATGGAGATGTCATAGATTCACCTAAATATAAAAACTCTAAATGTGGAGGATTTTTTATTATCATGATTTTCACTAGTGCAGGATTTGTGGGCGTAAGATTTCACACCTATCCAGACCCTCTTGGGTGATATTATTGGGTTAATAAAATTTTTATTTATTAACCATTATAAAGGCTTTATATAGAAGATGAAAATTTATTTCCTTTGATAAATCGATGGTGTTATCGAAAAAATAATTCTTTTATGATGTATCCATCCCTTAAATTTTTTTAATTATAGAAAAAACGAAATAATGATTCTATATGGTCATAATACACATTTTTCTTTAAGTAATGGATATAAGTTATGAAGAATTTTTAAATTTTCACATAGTTATTATAAAATAAATTAATATCTATGTTTTTATTAGTCCTATGATTCCATTATATCATTATAAGTCATATGACATATTAATTCATATACCCAATGTGTATTTGAAGAATTATTAGTATAAGTCAAAATGATATGATTATCATAGCACTGGTCAATGATTCACCTCAATCTACTGATTGTGGGAATTAAATTCCTACTAATATTTTGTATTTACCCTTTAATTGAATTAAATATAACATTATGTACGGAATGTAATTTTTTATATAGAAAATATATTTGATTCCAGGGAAGGGAAGTGACATTTTATATTATGAAACATCTTATAATCCTTCATCAATGTGAGGATAAATATAAAAATATAATGGAACAAAAATACCTTGTATATACCTTTACATTCCATCAGAGGGGAAGTTTATCTTATTTAGTTGGGGAGAAATAAAACAATAATGATATACCAATTATTGAATAGTTGTTTATGTCAATATAATTGATTTTCCAAGACTTTATCTGAATCATGATGTTTTTTTAATTCAACACATATCAAGTGCTACAACTATTATAAATAGACCATATAGAATTCCCCATATTGAGTTTTACTAATTGAAGAAGAAACTACAACATAATTATGTTATATAATCCATTAGGCCAACTGCTTCACCATGGGGAAAAACAATTTTCAGGATAATAAGAAAGGTAGATAAATGTGATGATATATTTATTATCTATAAGTTAAAAATATCATGATAATTAATATGTATTTACTTCCCCATATTGATGAATGTTTTTTTCAATTATGAGGTGCATAATATATTTCAATCATTGATCATTGACGTAGAAACTAATATTTGAGGGAAAAAGTGTATAAACACCCCCAAATCCTTGTATTTGACATATAGACACTACTAATTTAATGTGATTGCATTCATTCTAATTAATTTCACTATTATCTTTAGATATTTAATGAAGTGCGCCTTTAGTGATTACCATGGCCAACTTTTCATTATAATTATAAATAGTATTCTTATATATTCCAAGATAAATGAAGTTTATTATTTTCAATATTTAATTCTAATAAAGAACCTAATGAAGGATAAATTTCAATAAAAATTTTAATAATTTAATTTTTTTTATACATAAAGTTTTATATTTGCGTCACACAATCCGTATAGGGGGTATATTGATAGATCCATCAAAGAATGGAGTTATTACACATTGTCCCAAACAATCCATGATTGTTATGGTCTATATTATTATTTTATTTTATGAGTATTATTGCATCATTAATATATATTTCTCTTATATATCTAAAAAACTATACTGGTAAATTATAAGGGATTTATGTTCTTTTGTACTAGGAATGTGAGGAAAATATCATTGGAATAAATACAATGTTGGTCAATGAAACTGTACTCACACTACTCTATAATAGAGTATGAGTTTTGATTTACAGTGACACATGAAACAATGGATTTGAACATGTTATTATACATACTAATATTTGGATAGATTATGTGTCCCTCTAATAGAAGGATCATTGGACAAAATTCACAACTAATAATTAGGAGTTTAAAGTTGAAATTATTTCATTAAAGATGTTGTGGAATTATTTATTTAGATAAAGGATTTATATATATATATATTATAAAACATTAAAATGTATATTTATTAAAATAATGATGAGTCTACACTCGAAAATATGTTTTAGTCGATTAAACATTAGGAAAGATCAAATCACTACCACCATGTGAAGGTGAACAAAGTGGTTGATTCATTTAGTTGAAAGGATCATGGAACATTATCATTTATGAGGGAAATAAAGATCCAATATTAATGGATTTTCAATATACGATCCTTGAGATATTGATGTAATGTTATAAAATCCAAACATTCTCAATTTATTATTCAACTATTTATACATTTTACGATTAATGAAGTATAGTTAGAGGATGTGGAGCTACTAAATATGGTAAAAAAAATTATGAGATAAAAAATAATTATGATTGAATGGTAAGATTTTTGAACCAATTAAGTGTCTCATTATTACCAAAAATGAAGAAATAGCTAATTGAAGAATCTCATATACTATCATTTTGAATTAATCATGGATCTAGGAAAATGATTAGAGAATTTAAAGGGAATTTACAATGGGATAACATGAAGATAGATATTATGTATTAAGTATCATGGTACATGGTATAACCTCAAGTTATGGAAATTAGAGATATGTTTAAGGGGGATTTATATCAATTACCCATACCAAATTGGAATTGGGAAAACTTAACTATGTATTTTTTTCAACAGATTCCCCCAAACATATAAAGGATATATTGTTACATAGGGTTTAGTCGATCACATTATTCACGTAGAAAATTTATTCCATATTAGTGAATAATTATCCATATTGTAAATTAATAATATATTTGTTAAATAGGTGTTATAATTTCATATATTACAACATTCCATAGAATGTGATGAATATTCCAAGATTACTTCAATGTTATAGTGATATCAACAAAAATATCAATATACAGAATTTAATTTCAGTACTTCCTACCATCCATAGATAGATGGTCAGTATTAAGTAACCCTTTAGAAAATGATTTTTATTCATTGAACATATTATAAATATTTCAGTGTGGTTTAGGATTGGAATATTACTCTAGTATTTTTTACTTATAATAATTCTTGACCCTCGAAAATTTAGGTATTTCCTTATAAATAACTCTATGGAATGAAGTGAATAACTCTTACATGGTGGGATGATGTTGTAGAATAAATCGTATTTAGTCATAAACGAGATATTCTAATGGTATATAATTTTATATCTATTTGGTATTACATAAAGGTAGTTCAAATTAGATAGATGATTTTAGGTGACAATCATTAGTTAGATCACGAAATTAATGTGTTTTTGAAGGTATTAATATTAATTTATCAATGGATTATATCTAAGATATTAAAAATGAATGTAATAATTTTCCATTTTCATATTGGCACCTTATACATTCATTATTGAGTATATATTGTAGATTATCTTGTGTCCCATCCAATAAAACTCTCTCAAGTTCACTCTGTGTATCACGTATTTGTTTTATAGAAGTACATGCCTGATCCTTCATGTGTAATGGAATCAAAGTTTACACCACTACAGAATTATATTTTTTATGAATAAAAATTGTTTGAGAACATAGATCATAGAGATAATGTTATAGGGAATAAGAATACTCTCTTGTTTAGTGTTATTTGGATGAATAGAAAATATGAGAAAGCTATATGAGACTCCAATGATGAAATGAAGTGGAGATAAACCGAGTTATTTGTGTTTGAGTGATGAATTTCCAATGTTATTGCAAATTTAATGTTTTTTAGATTGTAAACCTAAATATATTTTATCTATTTCAATTGAAATAAACATAAATTATTCTATGGGTTTCTACACAGACAACCTCATGTCTAATTATACTATGATATATTTATACATTCTAAACTAGATATTATATTTGATTTTAGGATTAGTAACAACCAAATTATTTAAAAATATATAATTTTTTTAAATAATGAAAATGTATTTTTTAAAACAAATCATTAATTAATCAATTTTCTGTAATGTTAGTTAATGATTCAAAATACAGTTTTCTCCTAAAATGGTTCTGAATGTCATTTTGTGTTAGATTTATAATAAATTTCATTTCTTTTAATTATATTATTTTAGGTAATTAATATCATTTTTTAAATATTCATGCAATATTTTCATTTTGGAGATTTTATTAGACTATTTAAAAGAAAATTATTTTTCACGAAATAGAAAATTAAATATATTTTTCTAAAACTACCATATATTTTCATTAGGTTATATCTTTATAAAAATCCATTATGTTTTAAATTTTATCATAAAATATAATATGTATAAATTAATAATAAAAAATATAATTAATTACATATGAAACATCATTATAATCTATTTTTTATAATATCATTTTTATGATTAAAAATATATTTTTCAAAACTACTTTTTTTATGCGCAATTGTGTTTTTATCTGAATAAATTAGTTAGATATCTATTAATTAAATTAAATTAAGATATTTTTAGACTATATTTTCATAAATATTTTTAATGGAAATTATATGGTTTTAAAAATTAATTAATGGGTAAAAAATCATTTGATGATAAAAAATTAATTTTTGAATAAAAAGTGTTTTTGTTGACTTTTGTGTACTTATATAAAATAAAAATCATCCAGGTATTTTAATTGAAAATAGTAAAATGGATTTAATAATTATAATTAATATAATTATTAAAATTTATTAGTGAAAACTTCATTTTTTGGTCATAATCAATAGCAAAATAGAAATTTTTTATTACCACTTTAAAGGGGAGTACATCATTACTAAGAGGGTTAAAAATTACATAAGTGTATTTACACATTAAAAACATGTCTCATTATTATATAATGAATATATTTCAACTTTAAATCACCCTAAGAGTGAATTCACATCCATTTTGATCCAATTTCACTTGAAGTTGAAATTATTTTATTGAAATGTTTGGTGGAATTCCATGTGTGTCCCTCAGCTCACTTATAAATGTGAACATATTCTTCTCCCATATTAACAAAATTTTAACCTTGTTACTCATAAAAAACATGATCCAAAAAAAATATTTATCCCTTAACATTATTATATATAATATTTAATTTTCCTAATAAATTTTTTCAAAAGCATCTTTCATAATCCATAGGATGTCTCCCAAAGAAGATGTATATCTGATAACAATTCTCTTTCAATTTAATTTCTTAATATATTTATTATATTTATTATAATATTTATATATGGATCATAAAATGATTATAATTGTATTATAAATATAAATTTACATTATTATTTTAATTTCGGAATCATTTTACCCCCTCTTCTCCATTAAATGGGAAATGAATGTTTCACTCATTCATATGTGTGGAATACCTCTTCCATATAGTGATAAGAATCATTTTATATTATACAACTTCATATAATGTTATTATGATATATTTAATCTAACTATGTATATATATATATATATATATGATTTTTATGATATAATAAAAAATTTATTAAGGGTAATTATTATTTAACTTTCTTCGTTTCCATCTATCATAAAACTGTAACATTAGTTGTCTGTAAATATAGAATACAATTTACACATAGTTATGTAACTCATTTCTCATAACCAATTCATATGAATAGATAAAATAGTGTATATATAATGAATATATATTGAAATTATTAAATGTTTAAAATTATTTATAATATATATCCATGATCAAGGTACAAATACTATAACGATAGATAGAAAACATACCTGAGAAAATTTGAGGTCGATACTCAAAATGAAGGAATTAATAGAAAATTTTAAATAAAAGTATGTTGAAATTTATATGAGGATAATATATTATAATTTATGTATAAATTTTAATTTGAAATATAATTATAAAAAATATATATTTAATTTATTTTTGGTTAGAGAACGAATCAATCAATCAGAATATAATCTAAGTTCTCTTAATCGTTGTTTTTTATGGAGATAAATATTATGTTAAGAATTAATATATGTTTATGAGGTGTATATAATTATTTTTAAATATATTTTAAACTATTGTTTACAATTAATGAAATTTAAAGTTAATATTCAAATATTTTCATTCAATGAGATAATATAATAATTTTTCCATAATGGTAAATGGTTACTATCTCAAATAATATTCTTTTAGATTTATGTAATGTTACAATACTATATTCTATTATGAGGTTTATATATTTTCATTGTTATATTTTTTATCATTTTTTTATAAATTGGGGCCGAAGCCTCATTTATTATTAAAGCAAAGCAAAGAACTATTTCAACTGGGTAGAGGGAGACCCATTACATTGCCCCAAGGCCCAGTGGGCATTTATCTCATTTCATGGCCTGTAGGCCCAATATTTTGGCCCAAGGCCTATTATGTGAATAGTACTACTACAGTACCCTGTTATATTTTTTATCATGAATAAACTTATGATCATTGAATTTGATGATTAAATTTATTTTATTTCCTTCATGGAACATATTACTCCTAAGTTAGTAATGTAGTGACGAGTTTATGTCATAATCTATATTTTTATCATGTTTCTTATTGATTAAATTTATAATTATAAAATCATATAACTAAGTGTAAAAAACTATTTTGAAATTATTTTCTTATTTTAATTTCAAGATGTTACATGTTCCCTTTTAATTTTATTCTTTTCATGTACTCATGATGTATAAATAATATTTTAATAGAAGACATACTATATTTTTTCCTTTGGTTAAGAATCTTTTAGTGGATGTCTATATTTTCTTTAAAATGCTTCCAATAGATCATTTACTATTATATATGGATTTATTATATTCATTTATACCAATGTATTAATTTCCATTATTTTTCAAAATATTAAAATACTTTTCATTTTATAAACATTTTACCAATGTATTTATAAAAAAAATTAAAAGGAATCATTGTTTCAACAAACACTTAATTAACAACATTTTCTTCAATAAAAACTAATCATTTATTTAAAATGTGATATTTAATATTATAGGGTTATTTTCAAATATAGTATTCTCTTTTTTATATTGGAAAATTTTAAATATTCAATTAATTATTTCAAAATGAAAAGGGGCATTTTCTTCAAGAAATGTTCAGGTTTTCTTAGAATGGTATTTTCATTTATGGAAATGACCTATAATTTTTCATATCATTTGTAGGATATATGATCCAATTTTAAAATATTTGTTCCTAAATATGGTTTATGTTTCTGATGTTTAAATATTGATGAAAAATTTTCATTTATTTTTGGGAAAATATTGAAGAAATGATATATGTTGTCATTATATTGTGGAATAAAAATGACTGGATTTTTATTATTTATGGGTGGGATTACTATAACCCACAAATTAATTTGATAATTCATATTTTTACAAGAAATGTTTCTCAAGAAGTTATCAAAAACATAAACTATGGTACATATTATGTTATCCCATTCCCAAAATAATGTACATTGGATGCTATCCCAAGACAAAAAGGGTACACCAGAGGTTATCCAACTACAAAATGAGCGTACATGGGATGGTGTCCTAAACCAAAATAATGGTTCACAGTATGTTATTCGAAGACATAAAAAAGATTCATATGTTTTTATTCCTAGAATTAAGAATGAAAAAGGGTGGTTCGAGAAAGATAGAAAGTGATGAATGTATTTATGGGTATTTTTTACATTATATTTCCATGATTATGATTTTTCTTTATTTATGAATGTATTTTAAGACATCATATAATTAAAATGATATTCCCTTATGGATTATGTTACCTGTTTTGATTATGATTTATATATTTCGAATTACCTGTAACATCCCATGTAAATAAGGAATATAACAATTTCATATTTATTAAATTTTTAAAATTAAATATAAATTTTACATTAAAAGGGTTGATATGTCCGATCGTGTACCCGATACACAACAACGAGTTTCTTTGAAATATTTTGTTGATCACAATGTTGAGTCATAGTAAAGAATAATATTATTATAAATGGTTGATAATTCATAGCCATTGTATAATCAAGAATGGAATGATTTATCTATAGTATTGATATAAAATTTTTCTAAATGTTAATACATTTATCCAATAAATTTTAGAGGCTTAAAATAAGAATGAATCTGATTTTGAACATTAAGACTCAAATTATCATTAATTGGTCTATTTACCACCTTTTGATGGAGAAACCACATTAAATCTAATTTTGGTCACTTTTATATTTTCTATTTGACAAAATAATATTCTTCATTAAAATTGGGAGATTAAAATTTAGTTTGGGAAAATTTTAGGTATTTTAAGATAAAATTCATTTTTTAATGAATAGTGAAAATACTGTATTTTAATTCAAAAATGCATTTTAATCTAATATATTTATAAGGATAGATTATCTTTTTAATTTTTTTAGGTGTAATTATATTATGTGTTTACTATTTAATCCAATGTTGTTCATTGGGAGTAATTTTAAATTAAAATAGGACATAATTAAGTGTAAATCTTTCGAATGTCAGTATTTTTAAAAAACACGCTTTTTGTTTTGACCGTGGGAATTAATTTTAAATTAATTTATGAAACTTTTGTGTTATAAATTTGAAAATTTTGATTTTATATTTGGAATCAGGAGGTTCAAATTTCATAAATAGGTATCATTTATATTAAAACATTATGAATATTTACGTGAGTAAATATTTTTATTACCATTGTAAAAGGGTAAATCTGGTAAATAAGGGTAAACCGATATTATTATAAAAATATTAAATTAACCATACATGTGTCATAAACCTTTTGGTTGATATATTTTAATCATGGTCATATTTGGGTCAATTTGGGGACCCCATGGAGCCACTTCATAGTGATAATAACACATTAAATTAATTTATTTAAAGTAAAGAAAAAAATTACATAAACATATATCTCTTAGTAAATAAATTTTCACAAAGGGTTATAAAAGTTATCTATTGTAATATAAATATACAATGTAAATATAACTTTATTTCCGAAATCATTTTGTTTTGTTTATAAATTTCATAAATAAAATAAATAAAATTATTAATGACAAAATAATGATGCAGTGTTTACCTCATTAATGAATTATTTATATAAGTAAAATTATAATGATTAAAATAATATCCAAAACCAGTTCAATTATTGATGAATAATTTTTTTTAACATGAGTCATCTTTTCTTCTCCATTAATATGGTTTGGATATTTAGAATCCGAAAACCATTTTATAGTAAAAAAATATTTTCAAACTTTCTTAATGAACCCCTCCTCCCCTAATAAAAAGCTATCACTTCTAACTCATTTTTCACACATCTCAGGCCCCTTGACACATCCAATACAAAAACAATTAATCTTCATATATCCCTATAATCCTCCTAGAAGTCATAATTTAGGCATAAGTCACTTAATTAAAACCTTTTGGTTCAATCCAAAGGGAGATACCCAATTTAATAGTAACACCATCTCTTAAGTTCTTTTATTTTATTTTACCTCACCCACACACTAAACTATGTTTAATCCTTTATTTTATAACAACATAATAATTATTAATTTACTAGGATTTTTTATCAGATTTATTCAAACTTCACATACACACACCGTCATCTAATGGGTAAAGAACATATTGTTTCTTTGTACGGCGAACTACTACCTCACAAAACAATTTTGATCTGTATTCTCCTACCACATATTATGGTGTACATTAAGATGTAAATTTATTTATATGTGACATATATTATATTTAAATTGTTTCTAATCTTATTTAGGTTTCATTTATAGAATAACATTATGGGTTTCATTAGTGGGTAAGTACGATAATTTCATTTGAGGAAGGGCGGACTACCGCACTCTCAAAGTTATATGACTCGTTCATTCCATACATAGAATTTAAAATGTATGGATTAAATGAAATTATATATGATATTATACTCGAATTATAATATATCTTTGTATCATTATGTTTTAATTCTATTAAAATATGAAATAGAAATGAATGTATCATTCATGCCTAGGCATGGCTTACCGTCTCCATGAATGGTGCATTTAATTTCTTATTTCCAAATGTTTTTTACTATTATTAAAACATATACAAACTAGATATATATGATATATATGATATATAAATCGTTAATATAATTCTGTAGATAATGGACCTTTGAAGACCTGAACAAATTGTAATTATAAGAAGGTCATTTTATGACTCAAATATCAACAAAACAACCCTTATTAACCAAAATGATTACATAATGTTCATAACATGGTAATAAGTGATATAAAAGGAATATTAAACTTGAAAATGTTCTTAATCAAGTATAAAATAACATTATTTTGTTATTCAGAAGATTAAAGAACATACAACTCATGTTGGACATGAGGTAAGGGCTTTCTTATCTCACTTTTGATTCCTTGAGATTTCCATTGTTCGCCACTTATTTATTATATTTGGGGTGTTGGTAATTCCATTTGATATATATTATCATTATTTTCTTTATATTCATGGTATTATGTGATTCAATTTGTGTTTATTAACTTTTTTTCATATGACTCGATTGATTGAAACGTGGTAAGGGGTTTTCATCTAAATTATTAATCTCGTGAGATTCATGCTATATTTTCTAGTATTTATCTTAGTATAGTGTATGTACATCAAATGATTTAATTATTTGTTTTATATAAAATAATTTATGGGTATTTTCATCTTCATTGTATGATCCTTCCTTCATGGGGTGTATGTTTCGTATGATTCCAAATCGGTAATGGAAGCATTAACTCTACTCTTTTAATCAAAGACTTATTTTTGTTATATCTTTTAATTTTCACTTTATTATGTTGGGATATGTTCTTACATATCGTCATTTCTTTAAATTGTATGTTCTAGAGATAAGATACGCTTTTCTCTCTCATCATTTGTTTTCTGAATTTTAATGTGACGTCGTTAGGCTGTTGAATTTCTGTAAGGGAACTTTTTATCCCAATTTCAATTCCCTAGGATAAAATTATTCATCATGATTATGTCGTGCTATGAATATGTATGAATAAACTATGATAGTTTTACAATTAATAACCACTTATATAGGGTGTTTTTATATTTTCCACACATAATTATGTCATTTATTTATACTTATTCGATGGATACTGTCTTTAAAGGGGATTTCTTATCAATTTACATTCCATTGAGACTTTATTGTTGTTATGCAACAATTCAATTTTATATGGTGCATATACCTTCCTTTAGAATATTATATCATGAATACCTTTATTCTCAAGATATTATATTTTTTTGATTAAATGTTATTCAATAATTATTTGTGTTGAAGAATCTCTCATTTGGTTGAGAACTCCTTAACAAAAATAATGTTTTAATGATTTATTCTTATAAATCAATATAATTATTTTCCATTTTTTAAAAATGTTTTTCCGGATTTATTTATTTGGAAATTAATTTTCTAAAATTTTTATTCCTTTAAAATATTCAATGTTTTATGGGACTCTTTGATTCAAAATAAACTTTATTAAATGTTTTAAATGGTTTTAAAAATGGCTTTATAAAGCTTTGATTATATATATATCTTGAAATGATATGTTGAGATTACAATGAGGAAATTATATCTTTAGTTTATTCATTATTTAAGTGTTATTAATAAGTTATGATTAATGGGAATTGTTTTTGTATACTTGTAGTTCTGTGATAAACCTTATACATGTGTGCTCTAGATATCTCTCTAATGCATTGTGTATTGTGAAAGAGGTAAACATAAATGTTTCTCCTAATAGATTTAGAGATTATACTATGATGGGTATTCCAACATAACTCCTTATGTAGATATGATAGGTACAATGTAAGTATGATATAGATGCCACAAGTTACCTTTATGATTTATTATTTTTATGTGATATTCATAAATCTTACTTTTTCATAAGGTATGTTATGATTGAAATTAATGGTTTCATTTAATTATATTTATTGACGGGATAATGTTTTCTTTCCATATATTATAACCCATACTATGATTTTTATACTCATCCCCTATTTTTGAAATGTTTTCCACATGACTTAAGGATGAATAGGGTCAAGGAAAAGTCATGATGTCTAAAACATGGAAATGGAGATATATTTTTAGTCATTTTTATTTAATGAAAAAAATGGATATTGAGTATTAGTGTCTACATGTAATTTTCAAGTTAATAAGTAATTGTTATAGCCTAATTCTATAAAACTCTAAACATGAAATTATCTTCAATGTTAATTCTTGAATTAACTCGTGAATATGAATTGTTTAAGGTGGGGTCATTATACTACCAGTATTTATGCTATGACTAATGATTATTATCTATCAGTTGTTATGTATTACTTTTAAATTTCTATATCATGTTCGAACACCCATTTATTAATTATATATTTACATATGGTCATTAATTATTTTCTCTAAGTTTTATCTTGCTGAAAATTAAATTTCACCCTTACTTATGCTTCATTTTCAACACAATGTGATGAATTATTAAAGAATGATTTGACTGATAAGGGTTTTAGTTTATAAGAACATATACAGAGTTGATGTAGATCATTCACATACTATAATTCTACAAATATATGTTTCCAAAAGCACTCAACCATTATTATACTGACTTGTATTGTAGTGATATTTAATGAATATTCATCAAATAAGATATTATATATATTTATGTAATGATTTGGTAACTATATATTAATTTTTCACATAACGGTGGACTATTGAATAGGCAGTTCCTTGGTATGTAATTATATTGTCCTCTCATATATGGGCCGTCTAATTTCATTACTACATTTTTATGAGTATTGTTATATTAGTTTTAAAGAGAGATTTAATAGCTAGAATGAGGGTCTTTATATATTTTGTTAGGTTATATTCTATGTGATGGTTATAATTTAATAATTGTATATATCAAATTCTTAATGGATGAAAATCAATGTAAATAAATACTCAAGATACCTATATTAGACATATCTCACTAATGAATTTATAGTGAATTCATTTATTATATTTAATTACCCAACTATCTTCAATGAATTAATGAATTGAATGTTTTGATATTACTTTAACAGGTTTTCAATTTTATTTATAAATGATATTATTACATATTCTAAGACCACTGAGGTGTATTAATATCACATTAGGGTTAAAATAGGGACACTAAGAGAGGATAATATGTATGAAATGATTATGAAATATATATTTTTTATAAAAAAAAGATTTCATTATTGGGTCACAAAATACCAATATGGGGTGAATCAATGGATCCATCAATGATTGGAGTTTTTACGCATGGTCCCAAACCAACCACAATGAATAAAATCAATATTTTTTAGGATTAATGTATATTATTGAATTTTTATTATATATTTATAATATATAATAGATAAACTATACATGTTAACTTATTAAGGACTAAAGTAATTTAGTATTGAAAAATGTAAGAAAAATTTCTATGGACTAAATAGAAGGTTGGTCAGGGATACAATACTCACAGTAATCTATAATATAGAAGGGGTTGTGATTCTATGTGATATATCAAACACATTATTGGGATATGTTATTATTTAGATGTGCGTTAATAGAACATATGCCCCTGCAATTGAAGTATCAGGGGAAAAAATTCATGAATCCTAATTTGTAGTTATTAGTGGGAATCATTGTATTAATGATCTAGTGCAATTTTATTGTTTTATAATGGACTGATATATATATATATCTAGTAATTTAAACATATATATTTGGTAATAAATAGTTTATATACACTATGAAATATAGTTTAGATTGTTGAACATTAGGACTACACAAAACACAACCACCCGAGGAAGGCGAACAATGTGGTTGATTGTTTGAGTAGAATGGATCATTTTACCTTATCCATGATGTAGAAAAAAATATCCAATTTTAATGGATTTTCAATTTATGGACCTTGAAATCAAGAAGTGATGTTAAAAATTTAATACTTCTCAATTGAGTATTCAACTACTTATACATGTGAGGACTAAAGTGGTTTAGTTGTAGGATTTTATTATATTATATATGGTGAGAAATTTCCCCCGGTTCTAGAATGATGGTGAAGTAATGATCTATATCATGAACCAAGTGAGTGATCCATCAATTTAATAAATAATGATCTATTGGAAGAATCAGAAAACATATCATTCTGAAATAATCACATATGTATAAGAATTAATAGAGATATAAAATTTTATTTATAGTGGGAAGACATGAAGACAAATATTATGGATTATGTATCCTGGTTATTAGTATATAATAAAGTTAAGGAAAATATATTGATGTATATGTGGTATTTAAAATAATCACTACTACGAAATTGGAATTGGGAAAGCATACCTATGTTCATTTACAATAGAATCCCCTCAAAATCTAAATTCCATATTGTTATTTTAGTTTTAGTTGATATCCTTATTCATTTGGAAAATATATTTTCTATTGGTGAATATTTCTCCCATGACCAAATTTCCAATATATTTATTAAATAGGGGTTATGGTTTCATGGAGTACCACATTATGTAGAATGTGCTAAATACTCAAGGGAGGACTCAATGTTATAGTGATATCATTATAAATATATATAGGCAAATTTGTGATTATGTACATCGTAAAATCCATAGATAGATGGTATATATAAATAAACCATTCAGAAGAGGTCTTAAATTCTAGTAACATGTTATATATATTTCAAATGCTATTGGGATTGAAAATTTCCTCTAGCCTAATTTTCATATAACAATTGCTTTCACATGATCATTTAATAATCTCCCTAAGAGAAAATATATGGAAAGAAGTGAATAACTATAACACGATGGGAAGATGTTAGAGAATTAATGGTATTTGGAACTAAACTAGACATATTAGTGTTAGATAATTTTATATTTATTTTCTTCACATCAAGGTAGTTGAATGTATATTTAAGAGTTATTGTGACTATCAACATTGAGATTAAGAATTTGAAGATATTGATAATGTATTAATATAAACTTATTCTAGTATTAAATCTATGAGATTAAAAATTTATATAAAGCTAATCCATTTATATACTATTTCCATATATATATTCATGGTTGATTAAAACTATTGATTATTGTGTGGAAATTCTGTTGTACCTCTATCATGTTCCCTATGTGTTCCATATATCAGTTTAATGTATGTACATAACTAATCCATCACATGTAATGAAAATAAAAGTTTCACATTTTAGAATGATATTCCATATGAATAAAAACTTTTTGAATAATTCTATCATATAACCAATTTTATTGGGAACAAGAATACTCTCCTCTTTAATGTTCTTTGGATGTATTGAAAATCTGAGAAAACTACATGTGATCCAAAGGATGAGATGAAGAGGATATATCCCTAGTTATTTATATTAGAGTGATGAAGTAACCATGTGAAGTTAATTTTAACATTGTTTTATAATGTAACATCATAATATTTTTATGTATTTCTCTTTAAATAAACTAAATTATTCGTTAATGTTTCTTACCCACAACCCCAAGTCTAAATATAGTGTGATATATTTTCACATAAAAAATATCCATTAAAATGGATTTTATGAATTTTAATAATAAATTTATTTAAAAATTAATTATGTTTTTAAATAATTAGAATATACTTTCTAAATCATAATAAAAAAGTACACATTTTCATGTAATGTCGGTTAATGCTTAAAAGAATACCTTTAAAAATGTTATTGAATGTATTTTTGAACAAGAGTTACAAAAAATTAATAATTTTTTAATATATATTATTTCCATGAATAAATTTCAATTTTTAAATAATATTGTAATATTACCTTGTGGTAGATTTATTTGATTTTCCATAAGGTAATTATATTATATTAAATAGTAAAAAAATTTAAAAAATGATCAATTATTTTCATAGTTTATATCATTATAAAATTTCGATTACGTTTGAAATTTTTTAATAAAATAAAAAATTTAAAATCTAATTAAAAATAATATAATTAATTACATATGAACAAACATTATAATTTATCATGTTATAAGTTCATTTCTAGGCATAAAAACGTAATTTTCAAAAAATGATTATTTGTGCCCAATGTGCATTTATCAAAATAAATAAATTTAATAATTATTGATTAATTATTACAAAGAAATTTAAATATTTTATATTAAAAAATAATTTTTTAAAAATAATGTTATGGTTCTAAAATGATATTCAATGGACATAAATGGAGTTTTATACTTATAAATGATTTTTTCAATGAAACACATTTTTTATGCATTTTGTGTCAATATTTAAAATCAAATAATGAATGGTATATTGATTAAATCTAGTTTAATGAATTTCATAACTACAAATAAAATAATTACTATATTTTTTAGGGAAAACATTAATTTTTGGTCATCATATGTGCAATTAAATAATGAAATTTTATTACCACATTAAATGGGAAAACATAATTTCAAAGGGAGTTAAAAATTAGATATGGGTATTAATTCTAGAAAAACATGTATAATTATTATAATGGTTATATACTTCAACTTTATATCACCCTAACATCATATTGAAATCCATTTTTCCACATTCACATGAATGAGAAATTATATTATCGAAATTATTGAAGTAATTCCATTGGTGTCCCTCCCCTCACTTATAAATGGGATCTTACTCCACTCCTATATAAACAAAAAATTAAATCTTGTTAATAATACAATACTTGATTAAAAAAAGTTCTATATTACTTAACTTTATCATATATCTCATTTTCTTCTCCAATGAATTTTTTAATGCATCATTTTTAATCCATAGGCTATCTCCCAATGAACATTTAAAAATATTAACATAAATATTTCAGTTTTTTTCTTCTAATATTGATTATATTTTGTTTATATAAATAATTACATGATTAATAATGTATCATAAATATATTCTAATGTTTTTTATTATTTCATAAAAATATTCCCCAATATTCTACATCGAATAGGAAATGAATGTTACACTACTGCATATGTTTGGACTACCTCCTCTACATAATGATATGATTAATTCTTCATCCTCATAATTCATGTTTGGATTTTATTATATCTTTATTCCAATATATTTATATATATATATATGATATTTATGTTATAATAATGAATTCATAAAGTTTAATTATTATTTAACTTTATTTTGTTCCATTTATCGGAAAATGGATACATAACTTGTATGTACAAAAGGAATACTATCTAAACGTTGTGATGTAACTAAATTTTCATCACATATTCATACGAATGGTGATAATATTGTATATAACAATTAAAAATTATTATCATTACATGATTAACATTATTTATAATATAGAAACATGTTCAAGGTATAAATAATGGAACTTTCAAAAGAAAATAGTAAATAGAAATATAAATTTCGACGTTAAAAATGAGAAATTAATAAAAAATTTGAATACAATTGTTGTGATATTTAATAATAAGATGAAATATGAAATTGTTATTATAAATTTTATTTCTGAATATAATTATAAAAAATCTATATTTATCTTATATGTTGTTATAGATTGAATGAATCATTTAGAATATAAGATAAGGGTGCTTTATCATAATTTTCTATCATTGAGACATATTTTTTCTAAGAAATAAATTTTGTTTAGGAGTTATATATATTTATTTTTTATATTTAATTTCCACTATTAATTAAAATTATTATTATCTAATGTTAAAATTCAAATTATCTCACACAAGTATATTTTATCTGAATTTTTCCAATGTGGTATGTGTTTATAGTCTAAAATTATTTTCTTTTGGATGTTTGTTATGTTACACAACTGTCTTCATTTATGAGGTGTATTAATTTACACTCTGAAATGTTTTACCATAAATATCCTAATTTTTATTTAATTTAATGTTTCAATTTATTTTTTATCCTCAATGATACATATTACAGAAATGGTAAAAATGTAATAAAGGGTTTATTTTATAATCTCACTTTTTTCGAGATTTCTATTGATTAAATTTATCCTAAGAAATTTATATTCACTACCTATAAATAATATTATTAAATTTATCATCCTCATTTTTTTCATTATATTCCATGTTCTTTTATAATTTTATTATTTTAATGTACTCAATATACTAAAAAAATATTTTTAAGGAAGATAGACTATGTTTCTCAATTTGGTTAGAAACATTTTCTTCCATGTCTATATTTTAATAAATAATTTTCTAATAATTCTTTTACTTTCATATAAGAATTTATTAAACCCATCTTTAGACGTGTTTTAACATCCATAATTTGTCTCAATATTAATCTACATTTTTATTTTATGAACATGGTACTATGAATGTTTTATAAAATATTGAAAGGAATCATTGTTTTTACATACATTGAATGAACAATCTTTCCGGCAAGGGGGAAAATATTTTCTTATAAAATCTTATTAAATTTTTTAGGGTTATTTTAAAGAAATATATTTTCTTTTATATATGTAAAAAAATTATATTTTAATTTAGTGATTTCAAAATAAAAAAGGGATATATCCTCAAGAAATGTTACAATGATCTTTTAATGGTAGTTTTATATATAAAAATTCACTTCAATGTTTCATATCATTTAGTAGGTATATAACCCAATGATACTGTATTTATTATCTCTTAACATGGTTTATGTTTATAATGATTAAATATTTATGAAAACCATTTTAGTTTCTATCGGTAAATAAATTATGTAATAATAAATTTTTTTATCATGTTGTGGAATAAAAAATAAGGGATTAATAATATTATATGGCTATGTTGTTATAACACACAAATCAATTGGATAATGAATATTTTTTTAGGTTAAATTATGCCTAAGAAGATATCCGAAGCCAAAAAAATAGGGTATAAATGATGTTATCCCAATCCCCACATAATATAGATATGAGGTTATCCCAAGTGTAAAATGCGTACATGGTAGATAAAAATTAGTATACATTTTTATTATAAATTAGAATTGATACATGGTAAATTAGTCTTGGTGAGGTTGGGAGTGGGTAGTTTTCCCAATAACATCATGTTTTTTCGACACTTCACTAATTTTATCTATAATAATATTTTATCACAATTTTACATGAGTTCTGGAAGAGGTTAATTCTAAGTATACATGTTAGGGTGACCCCAATATACATTTCAGGTGTTCAAGAGTGGTTTCTTGGACCTTGTCAGACTGAGTAAGCATATATATAGATATGTTGTTTGGAGGATTGTATTATGAATTACTATGGTAATTTATTTTTTATATTTCTTGTATATGATATGACATTTGTTATAGGTGTTCAAGAGTGGTTTCTTGGACCTTGTCAGACTGAGTAAGCATATATATAGATATGTTGTTTGGAGGATTGTATTATGAATTACTATGGTCATTTATTTTTTATATTTCTTGTATATGATATGACATTTGTTATTGAATATATTTATATGGTTCCTAATTTATTTTATATAATATAGTACTGACCATTGATTCTAGTTTTTTCTTTCTTCCTTAACATGGCCTATTTTTTGTACTTATCTGATGGAATTTTTAATAAACTCAATGTCAGTCACCATCTGAGTGCCTAATACAGGCAGGCTTACAAGATCTGTCATTTTATTTATTAACAATCTATTTTAGGATCTATTGTATGGGTGTTCATGAAAATGGTTTATATTAAAGATCATCTCAAAGACGAATTAATGGAAGAGCATCACATATTCTGATAACATTGGATTTTAAAACTATATCTATAAGAGGGAGACAATTATAATTTCTTATCGTAATTATATGAAGTAATTTCTATAGGTGGTCACCATAGTAGTGGATATATAAATTAAAATATATTATTTTTAAGGGTATATTTCGAACATAAAGTCCTTTTAGAATGTTATTAAAATACATAATAATGTATCATTAAATTGAAAATATATTTATTAGATATTAATTATATAATATATATTTTTGTTATAAATGTAAATTATTATTTTTTGTATTCAATATCCTTATTAAACAAAAATTATTTTAATTAATTTTAATTTTTAATTAATTATATATAAATTCTATAAAATATTAATTATATTTGTTTCTACTTGATTTAATTGTTGAATATATATTCTATACATCATATATTATTAGGAAGAAATTTTAATTTTACGTATTTCTATAATGAGAAATAAATATATGAATTTGGACTTACACCGCTTAATTTCATTTAAAGATCATATATTCATGACGTATAAACCAGTTTCAAATTATATAATATTAATCCCATGATGAATATTTTAATATGTATTTTCATCTACTATAGGGTGTTATTACATATATCATCCATTGGTATTTCTATCAATGTGGCTAGTATTTATCCTACATACTATTTTTCTTGTCAATATGACTATTCACACCTTTTTATCTTCATGGTCTTTTTTCCATTACTCATATAGATTTAAATATCAATAATTTATGATGCATAATCCATATTATTATTTTAAAAAAATCATTTCCCTCATCATTTATTTCCTTCCACATAAATTATATGTCATATTTTCTAATTACATCATGTTAGGGGATCGATACTCTATGTGGGACAAAGGTCATTAGTGATTCTAAGGAACCAATGAATTTTGAGCCCCTTAACATCACAACTTTGTAAATGGATACTTCATTATTTTCTACTGTTTGAATATTATTACTATAAATAGAATTATTAATTTTTTAAAAAACATTTACACCTCCTCAGGGTTAAAACATCAGAAGCCCCCATTGATGAAATTTACAAATCATTTATTTCTAATGATGTGGAGGTGATGCTAAAAATGTGATGTGGGTACAATGATATATGTACGTTGATATATCTTGGGTGATGCTAGAGGAATTCTATAGGTGGGGGTGCATCCCATGAAGACACTGACATAGAAAAAATCTATTAGTCTTGAAATAATTGAACATTAGTAACAAAACATTATACCAAATCAAGCCATATAAAATTTTGGACTATGGTTCATGTAATAGGTTACCCCTAAATCAAGTAATAAAATTTTTTCATTCATAATAAAAGGGGATTGAACTATGATTGTTCTAATGTGTTAATGAAAAAGATATTTCGTTGTATTAAATTTTTCATCACAAATAAATTTTCACACTCATGAATTTATTATTGTTTTATGGAATTTTATAGACGCAAATTTATATTTATTACAAAAAATAATTATAATTTATTAGATGAAATAGTAAATTATTCATGATTTTTATTGATTAGTGATTATATATAGTAATATCACGTCGATTCAATTAATTTCACTGAGAAAATATCAAACATAAATGAAATATATATTGTGGAATGAAATTTATATAAAAAATATAAATAAAATTATACCACATAGATAAATATTCTTCTATATAATTGTAAATTCAATTTATATTATTCTCTTGAGACGTTATCAATGATGGTCAATAAAATGATATCTCACATTATGGACGATTGTATAATTTCAAAAGCATTAAATATTATCTCTAACGTGTATGTTCAAATGTAATATAATGATCATGTGATTCCATTTTTCAATATAGTCGTTATCATATAAATTTATAGTCAACATTTTCGTTATTATATTATTATTTTATAGTTATTTTATAAAAATATTATGATTGTATTAAACATTTATATAAATTAAATGCTAATATTGTACTCATAACGAATCACTGAAAAATAATTCACCAATATAATATATAGACACTCTTGGTTACACGAGTAACCCAAATAATGAAAAAAATAAGTCAATAAAATCTTTAATATTATTGATATATATGTATGTATACCAAAATACAATATTTTATAATGATTTATGGTTTTTAATGTAATGTATAGAAGATCTAGTGAATAATTTTTGGTGGAATACCTCATGTAAAACAAATTTTTAAATGGTTAGCTAAAATTTATTTATGTGTGATCAATAAATTACTTAAGAGAATATAATATATTTTTTATATCATTCTTGAAAAAATATCCTGTCTTATTTTTTTAAGCATACTATCAATATAATGTAGTTTTTTTCATTCCTCATTAGATGTACATAATAAAATATGAGGTATTAATTATTTATAGTGTTATCATTAATAATATTTTTAATAAATTGCATCATTAAAATGAATGATGTAGGATTCATAAAAATTAATAAATTGGTATTTTTCCCTTATATAGATTTGGCCAGCTTGCCTCATATAAATAGAGAAATTATTGGGGGAATTTATTGTGATGGTTAGAAACTCAAGGATTATATTTTAGAGGAATGATAAATTTCATAGAGTATGAATCTACATATTTTATATAGATTAAATTGTATTCTAAGATATAATTTATCCAATTTTGATGCGTAGTTGACAAACAATTGAGGCCCCTCAATAGAATTGAATGTCATTATATGAAAAAAATTAGGCAAATTAATAATATTTAGGTAATAAATTTACATTGTTTTCCAAAATTGTTAGTGTGATCTCAAATTCATTACTCTATCCCAAATTATTCAGTTTAGATGAAACATAAATCTAGGAAATACAATGATATATTTCATGAAATGATGATTCATGCTATATTAAAATCTTTTCAATTTTTAGTATTATAATCAACATAGTTAATAGATTTGTATAGAATTACTATATATGAAAAAGAAACAAATGAATGATGATATTAAATGAATGATAAAAACATATTATTAAATAACACAAATCAAGTCTTTGTATAAATTGACATAATAAATAATTAACAATTATGTGAAAACCAAACAAAAAAGTCATTCAAAACAATACACAGTTTTTTATTTTTAAAAATATCACATGTATAATATTGAAATAATATCAATTTTTCTATATGATAAATTGGATCAATCACTAGTGTCTTTGGTGAGAAAAATAACATTTTGATTTATTAATCAATGGTTTAATATCCTTCAGAAAGATACAATTCAACATAATTTTTAAGAGAGGAATTTTTAGAATGTTTTTGAAGTCATTATTTACTACATTTACCAAAACCATATAATTGATATAATAAAAATTACATGGTGTAGAGTAAAATTTCACAAGGGTTAGAGATCATTGTTTTCGAAGGGCGTAGAAGATCAAGATCATTCTAAAATATGGTGGGGATAGTCCATGTAATAGTATGTAACCCCATAGAAAAGTGGGTTATTAATGAATAAATGTTACTAACCATGTAAATAAAGTAGAATCATTCATTTTAGTATACTGACTAATTAAAACATTTGAGTAATGAATTTATGAACTTGAGTAGTGGCTAGATGGGTGACTTATTGGGATGTTTCATATTGTATTTGTATGCTGTTGGTTCTAGACAAAGAGGAAGAACCTATTTTACATATGACATACATCCCCTCCCCTGTTGTATTGGTTATGGACAATGGGTTTGGTACTAGCCTTAGGTGACATCCCAATGGCACAAATTGCTAGTAATAAATACTAATGGCTTAATGAACAATTTATGGATGAATTTCACTTATAAGATTAAACAAACAAATCAAAACAATCATAAACACCCAATCTACTACATGATGCATGATTCTAAGAATAAAATAAAATACTAAATAATATGAAAAGAAAATTTAAGACTATTATCAGAATACATGTCACATAACAAATTGAACCAATAATTGACAACTCACAAAGGATCCAAACAATATCTCCAAATATACTTCAAGCTCTAAATCAACATGACTAGCCCAATGTATCAATAAGAAAAACTAAATAACTTTGATAAATTTATTTTTGGACTGTATTGATATATATAATTTCTAAACCCACCATAGTTCCCTAGAATATGGGATTATAAACCTGAATCGGATTTCAAAAATGGCATCCCAACTAATAAAATTGATAAATAATTGATAAAAATACTATATAAAATTGTTCAAAATAATTAAAATTAGTATATATCAAAAACAAATTATTTTTAATGGAAAATTATAAAAAATAAATCAAAACATTACTCATCTATTTTTCCATACCCATTGTTTTTCCACACACCCACACATCCACAAATTTATGTCAATAATAGACCTCCCCATACCCATGAGTGAGCTGTCGTCCTTTCACCAAGTCATCCCTTAGAGAACACTTATGTCATGGGAATACATCACACTACAATATATAAGATTTTAATGTGGTAATCATCACTTCCCTATCCATCCCATTTGGACAGGGAATACATAATGCCCTTATTCATGTCAAATGTGCGTAAAACAATTCCAAATAAGTATAAAAAACCAAATCATTTCACAAAACTATTCAATGAATCCAAACAATTCAAAAGAATATTTTTAATTCTTAAAAACCAATCCATTATTTTATAATCAACATTTTAATATCTTGAACCATAAAATCATTCAACAAAACCATCCAATTTCAAATTTTTTATAAGAAAACATCACAAAAGAGGATTCCATTAAATCACATTGGGGTTTCAAAAAAATTTCATGATACTTAGTATATTTGAAATTATTCCATCAAGTTTCAATAAGGTATAATTGAGAATGAATTCGCATTCCAATAATACATTGGTAAAAAAAAGGAATGGAAAAAACATAAACATCTAGACATTGATATTCATTAATTTAACATAGATCGTATTCCCTTCATCCAATCTAACAATATCCTATCAATAAATCCAAAAAATACCTGAATCTATCCTTAGTGTAATAGATATATGGTTCTATGTGATGGGATAGGATTATTCCAAAATAATATTATGAAAAACTATCAATTAATAGAGAATATAGAGATCCAATTTGATTTAAATAACGTAAAACGTTCTCGTAGATTGAATGGAATTACCAATAATTCCATATGAGGGAGAAAAATAATTTTATTGTAAGGAATGGGGGAAATGAGTTCATGCATTTATAAATGATTTTAGGTCATTAATTTTGGGATTTTAATTTTCTCAGTGCCCTATTAGGGAACACAATTAGTCAAACCAAGCAGTATCTATACATTTTCTACTATCTAAAGCCCTAATTTTTATGGTCATCTCTGACAATTTTTTAAACCATTAATGATCCAGGTTATTCTCCTCTATCTAGTATTTCTCAATTTCTATGGTGTATTCACATATTTTGGCCAAACTGTGTCCCAACCATGTTCTTTCCCAATACTATTTGTTTTCCCTTGAACAATTTCTTCAAGGTTTTTCATAGCTTCTAGTGACCATTTTCATATTGTAACCTCTAATAAAGAATCCAAATCGTTATGATGCATGTCTAAACATCCCAAGACATAAAAAAATAATTATAAATACCAAAAATATAGAAATAAATGTAGAATTAGGTGAAACATAGGGTGATACATTCTCCCCACCATTGGTAATTTTGTACCATGATAGTAGAAAGTACAATTTATTCAGAAGAGTTAGGGTCATTCTCTATCATTTCATTTTAACACTAACACATTTCATCAAAAATATGACCATTTTTTCATAAGACCTAGACCTGTCTAAATCATTTTCCACAAATGAAATTCACCTTATTTTCCAAAATTTATACAATACATTAAGTGAGGTAGAATTCAGCTATTGGTCAACATGATCCATTTGTATCACATTCTCAGAATCATGACTAAACATATTCAATTGCAATGAAAGAAACACATTACACATTAAAATTATATTACATGAAAAGTCCAACCAATATCCCACCTCAATAACTCAATCATATATCTCAAAATGGAATATGTATCTAGGATATAATATCCTTTATTAAAAAAATGATAGTTTCCAAGACTTATAGAGAATCTAAAGAACACAATATCACTATCCTCAAATGAAAAATTTCATTGATGATGATATGAATATGATATATGATAACTTTTATCCATATATATTCTCTTTATGATCAACTATATATTTTTTGTTGTCTATTTCACAAGGCTAGATCTAACTATTGAAGTCTCACATGCTTCCACCAAACAAAATGGTGGATGATAAGGACTTCCATACAATGCTTTAAAAGGATTAATATGTATCAACTATTAATAACAATTATTATAAAATAACTTTACTAATGGATCATGATCATCCATTGATCCACCAAAAATCATTACATGAGACTAAATCTAGTACTCGACCATTTTGATTATCCTTTCACACATTATTTCCAATTGTGAAAGATATATCATCCAAATAGTCAACAGTTTCCCATGGTTTTAGTCTGTGGACATATAGAAATGAAACGTAATCTGGGGTCCATATAATATTTAATCAACAATGGAACTCCAAACATATTTAAAAAACAATAGATATATATTTTTACAAGTTATACAATATATTATTTTCATGAATACATATAAAATGAGACAACTTCAGGAACCAATAAACAATTACACATACCACATCAGGTTTTTGAACCATCCTCAATAGGACTCTACTAAATTCATAGTTTTCTGATCCAATTTCAACACAATAATTATTAAATATGGCATCATAGACCATAGCCACTGATGCTCTACATTATCATGATGATATGCGAGGCAAATCAGAACAAACTCATCCTCTCTTCTTTTCATGTCATCCCAATTAAAGTTTTCCTTTATTTCATTATATAACATTTTTATTGCATGATTAATAGTTTGAAATAAACATATATGTCTAATACCAACCATATTATAGAAAAACCCATAATGAAAACTACAACAATACATATTTCATTACAATAAAAGTACATGTCTAATATCACTGAAATTAGATTCAATTTTATAGAAGCCTATTTTGAAAACTAAATATACGAATTTATACTTAATTAACATACCATTGAGCCCCCCATGCTAGGTATATATATAATTCCCATGTCAAAATATTTATGATAAATCATCAATCTTCTTTATCTGGTATTCAAATCTATTTTAGGGAAAATGTGTGTAAATATGATATGATTTGTAAATGCTTTGAATTTCCCCCCAAAGAGGTAATGAACCCATCTATTCAAAGAAAAAATCACCACACATAAATCTAATTCATGTGTTTGGTAGTTTTTATCATCCAACCATAACTATTTGAAGTCATAAGACACGACATGATCTCCGTATATGAGAACACATCCCAACCATCACATGATTCATCAAAATGGACTAAATATCCCAATCTATATTCTTGAATTTTGAGAAGATGATTTGATGTAATTCAATTATCATAATCATGGATGTTTTTTTTACATTCTTCATTCCACTTGAATATAATTTTTTTCATCGTTAAATCTATCATTGGTGATTCCAAATGTAGAATGTAATCGGAAAATTTCCTATAGTGTCCCACCAAGAGATGAAAAAATATATCTAAAAGTCTTTATTTTGATGTTGAAAATTGATCGTATCCTCAGTCTTTTCGGGATCCATTGAAACATACTTTTAGAGGTATCATGGGCAATGAAATGTACCTCTTCTATCGAAAATTTATATTTTAAAAGTATAGAATACCAATGAATCTCATGGAATATACCCAACATTATTGGAAATCGTTTCCCTTGATCTTCCTTTTCACTAGAAAACACCAGTATATAATCCTAATATATCACCATAAAGTATTCTAGATTCCTTTTGAAGAACTGAATCATCAATTTCATAAAGATATCGGGTGTCTTTATAAGACCAATTGGCATAACATCAAACTCATTAAATCTATATCTTATCCTAGAAGGTATCTTTGGAATATCCTCCCACTAAACCCAAAATTGGTGATATCCCAAAGAACGTTAAACATTAGATAACAATTACGATCATATCAAATGATTGAAAAGATCATGAAACCATTGAAGATGATATAAACACATTATCACAACTAGGTTAATCTAGTGATATTTAAAAAAACTAAGACTTCCATCTTCAATTTTTTCAAAAGAGTTTTTCATTTCCATTGAAATGTGCTCATCTAGATGGAAAATTTAATTTACAACTCTTCAAATTTGTCATGACCATTCACACAAGGTCTGTTCTGTGACTACCCCATGATTTTCTTCCATAAGCCAAGGGCTGGCGACTAGCACCAGAATGGTGTATCCCTAAAAACGGAATGATTTATCTTTTAACCTGTACAGACACGAAGTCTAAGAACACCACATGAAGAAACCATGAATTATACTACTTTAGTAAATATATGTTTAATGTAAAAGGGACACAAAACAGGCCTAAATAAAATGTAAAAGTACAACTGAAAGGTACAGAAACTGCTCTTGGATCATCCACCAAGGACCCTACCTAAAGGGTAGGTACAACTCATGAACAATAGTCCCATTGTTACTCATGCCAAATGGTCCACCTATGGGAATCATCCAGTCCTAGCTCCCTCAACCCCGATCAATGTTGTCCATCATCTACACAAGACACAACAAGGTGCAGGCATAGCCAATGTATTGGTGAGATAAAGATAATCAGTAGGGACCCCGAGACCCCTGTAGGTCTCATAGAGTTCCACAAAGGAATAACCACAAGGAAGACCTCCATGTCAAGCATGAAGCGGTAGAAATCAACTCTACTTAGGTATACGCCCATACATATACCTAGGTTATTGAGATATACTCATCTCATACATAAGGGAACATACTGCAAATGTAACACCAGAAAGGTAGAAGTACCACATAGATTACAACATGAAGATAGAAGTTCCCCACATGTAACACCGTGATGATAACACCATATAGGTAACACCATGTGTAAAAACCCGATATTTTTTGATATGTAGTATTTTTAATTTATTTGATTCCATGTGTTTTATGCTACAACAATATTATCTTGTGCTATATGCCACATTGTATTAGCTTGAATTATATGCGACACTATTCTTAGATTGTGTTACACACAATTTCATGTTCGTTTTATAATAGTTATTCTATGAAACATTGAGTGTATAAATATATATTCAATGTATAAATGAAATATTTTTTGATTATGTTATACGAAATAATAATGGATTCATGCACAACATGCAACCCTGACTTGTCTTTCATTACACGTAATCACAACCTTCCTTGATTGCGTGTGTTGTACGCAATACCGGGTTTTACTAAACAATGATATATTATTATAATATTATTATTAACTAGACGTTATGAATATTATTAACTAATTTTTTAATTTTATAACATTATTTTTCATCTTAAATATTTTCTAGAACATGGAATAAGAACAAAATAATTTTTTTGGGTAAAATAAGTATTTTTCAAAAAATTCAGTTTTGTCACCTTTTGATGGTGCACCCACTTTAAATCTAGTTTTTTACATGATTATAAGTTCTATTTAACAAAATAAAGTTATTATTTATAATTACGATATAAAATTTTACCTTGGATAAAATTTTCATATTATTATGATAACTTTCATATTTTAATGAATAGTAAAAACACGCTATATTTTAATTAAAAACAACCTTTTCATCGTAATAACTTATGTGGTTAAATTATAATATTTAATGGTTTTAAAGTATAAGTAGAATATATTTTTACCATTTAATCTAATTTATGTCATTAGCCTGGATTTTACATTGAATTCTTTGTTTAAATAAATTCAATCTTTTGCAATATTTTAAACCAAAACCCGTTTTATTTCGACAACGGGATTAATTTTAATTTAATTTCTACAACTTCTGTGTATTGAATTTTGAAAAATGGATTCCATATTTGGAATCAGTGGGTCAAAATTATATTAACAGACTACTTTTTATTTTTGGTCTTTTTAAATAGTAACAACGGTAAATTTTATTTACCCTAGTAAAAGGTAAATTGGGTAATTAAGGGTAAATATAATATTATAAAATTATCCTAGTACTTGTCTTTATACAATTGGACGATTATAATTTGTCCTAAGTCATATTTGGGTCGAAATGGAATCCATTAGAACCCACTTGGAGGTGATTAAGACCTTTAGTTTATTTTATTTAAAGGAAAGTGAAACATGTCTCACTCTACTTTAATAATTAAAGTATTTTTAATATAAGTTTATATATAATATAAATTCTGTTATAAATACTTATTTGAAAGATAAAGTGTTTTTCTTTGTCATGGTAATTTATTTGTAATTTTTAAGAGTTATTTAATTACATTATTATCTTATACATTAATGATGCATAAGTTATTTATTTAGTGAAAAGTCAATAATATAGTTTTTACTGCAATATTAATACATATAAAAAGGCCCAAAATCAGCAAAAAACTTATTATTAGTGTATATATAAACCCTAATAATCCACTGGCTGAATGTTTGACCATTTGGATTCTTATTAAGGATATTATGACACTTATATTATTTTATTTTAAATGATGCAAAAGTTGTCACCTACATTATTTAATAAATATAACAATTTAAATATTGTGATTTTAACATGATAAATTCAAGTTAAAGTATTATTGTGAAAGGAAATAGGATTATATTCTATCATACGATTTTATTTTTAATTTTTATTCAACAAATAAGTATATTAAATAATTATACAAAAATGTTGTTGTAATTATTTTATTAAGAGATAAACCAAATTAATAGTTTTATAAATAATAAAATAAATATTATATGAACTATTTAATGTGCTCCACTAAATTTCTCGATACATATTACCTTTTATTAATCTATTTAAGCTTTTATTTCGAAGATATCTTCTGTATATATTTTATTTAAATTGAAATAAATGAATAGTGTCAAAATTGACACTATTGTTATTTTATAAAGATAACATATTATAAATTTTTTTAAAAATCACCAAAAATATTTAAAAATTATAAATTTAAATTTATATGGTTTAAAGTGTTATAAAGTATCCAATTATTGAAAATTGATAACAAATTAGTAATTATTTGTTATAATTTAAAATTTAGAATGTTATTACCACAAATAAAATTATATTGATTAAATAAGGATATATCAAGTTGATAATGTTTAAAATAAATTCCTAACATGTCTAAATTTTATTGTTTGATGATATTACAACCCTATCTCATCTAAAATTAGGATATGAGTCATTTTGGAAGTTTTTAAGTGGGGTTGAGATTTAATATAAACTAATATTTCTTATATTTCCAAAGGTGCCTCTCTCCTCCCTTATAAAAAGCCACCTCCTCCCTCTCTTCCTCACACCACATTGAGCCTACATGCTTGACCAACCCCTGAAAAATTCTCTTCTCCACTTCCCTAGAAACATCCTAGAGGTCCTGGTCTTCATCAAAGACCAATTTTAATGCCCTAAAAGGAGGTCTCAAAGAGGCGCTTCAAAGAAGAGGTAATGTCTGTTACCAATTCTTTCAACTTTATTTCTTTTCCACATCATCTTATTTGGTTGTTTAATTATGAAGTAATAACATCAGTAGAACTCATATACTTATATGCTATTATATGTATTAAGAAACCCTATTTCACCATCTATCCATCCTACGGAAAACGAAATCACCGTGCGTGCGTACGTACGGAATATCGTCTCCACGCCGTGGTGTAATCTATTTTCCACCACCACCTTACATGGATGGGTATAATGGTGTAAATAATAACAATATATGATTATTTTAAATTGATATTGATTATGAAATAGTATACATACACTCCAATACAATTCCATGATCATGGGAACGATATCAACACTCGTGCGTACGTACGGAATACCGTCTCCACAACGCGATGAGATTCATTCTCCATGCTAACCATTAAAGAATGATTATAATGTATATATAAAATAAATAATAATGAAATATATGACATAATTAAGCTACTAGATTTATGTATACATATATATATATATATATATATATATTTCATCTATTTACATCCATTCAAGTCAAAAAAAGAAAGGAAAATAGTGTTCATGCGTACGTACGGCCTACCGTCTTCATGAACGGTGTGTTTCATTTAATTTATCTATATATTATATATATATATATATAAAATGAATATATATAAAATATAAATCATGTTTTACAATATGTAATTAAGTAAATCATGATATAAGTAATAATAATATCAAGAACAACAAGTCCAAACACATATGATAAAAGAAACAATTTTACCCAAAACACAACTTTAAAATGGAATTGACAAATGAACGGGTAATATAAATACCTAGATTAACCATATATGATATAAAACAATGAATATGATTCTGTAATAAGTCAATAAAATTATTTAAATCATTATACAGGAGGTTCGAACACATACGAAGCATATCGGACATAAGGAAAGGGATAATTTTACAAATCTCATTTTTATCCGAGATTGCTTATTCATAAGTATTTACTAGGGTTATTGCAATCGTCCATGCCCAGGTTTTATAAAAGTGTATTCATGTATGTTTAATGTCCATTTAACCCATTTTGAATTTCACCCCATGTTATGGAAGTAATCTTTCTTTTATTTACCCTATAAGGTTCTTTTTGACTTTTCCTACAAAAGTACGAGAAGAATGTTTTTTTAACGTATATGTATTGAAAGGAGTTTTACACTTTTATAAAGCCTTATTTTCATGAATATTAATCCAAAATATATCATGAATAATCTAAAAAAATCATATTCTGTTAAAAATGCATTGCATTTGGTGAAAAGAAAATGATTTTAAAGAAGAAATTATATTTTCCTCAAGAATTCATTTCAAGTGTTTTATCAAAACCATTTTTCATCTAAGATAACATTATTTCATATGTGTATGTTTCAAGTATAATGTCTATATGATTTACATGGTTTCAATTTTCTTATTATGAAATCATATCCATTTATTTTATATGGATTCTGTGATGATGGGATGCTGTTTATGAAACCCATTTTATTTATTGGGTTTTTATGAATGATGTATGTTTATTTTGTGGCACAAGTAAGAATGATTTCATTATGAGATGGGTGGGGTATATATCTCCCTCAAATGAATTGGGTAATGATTTATATCTCATGAGATAGACATGGTTGGAATTTTAAGTTAATCGGGTTCAGTATTACAGGACTGGAACGAGGATTGAACTCGATTCTGAAAGGGACTTTGTCCACTAAGATAGTCTTGGCAGCAATGCCTTGGATACTGTGGATATAATTATATGTGCTTAATAGATTCCACAATTACATGTTTTATTCGCATGCTATTTTATCATGTTTTTTGTTTCTTCATGATCTATGCCTTATGTACTTCCATGTTTTATGTCGTTGCTCAGGATTTTGATGTTTAAACATTATGTTCATGTTTTAAGTTCAAATGTGTAAGGTATGTTTTATTTTATCGATGATTACCCTTACTGAGCATTTGAGCTCACCCATTTTTTTTCTTTTCCCCAGGTTATAATGAACGGTTTTAGGTAAGAAAAAAAGGGGAAGATCTGTATTGGGAGATGTTGAAGATCTTTCACCACGATTAAAAGATTTTATTCTGAGGTTCCAAGGATACTAAACTATTACGATCCTTGTGTTTCCGTATTTGTTATGTATTAATTATTCCGAAAAAATAATGTAATGCCCATGTACTTCATGTTTTGGGTCTCTATATTTGGTATCAGAGGAAAGGTTTACTTAACCTTTGGAAACTAGGATGCGAAAAAGTTAGTGAGATCCCTTGAGATATTTATAAGGTATGTATAGGGATGTCCCTAAGGATAAGTATATGTATGTGATATAGTCCGAGAACTATGGTATGTTATTGTAATGTAGTTTTAGAAAAAGGACATCCTCCAGGACGAGCGCCAGCCCATTGCGTCGGACAAGGATATGGGAATCAAACCCAGAACTGAAGTGCAACTGGCCTTTATCGCATACCACTGGCCTATAGGAAGTCCCTGGTTAGTAGAAACTAGTTTTATTTTATTAAATGGTATGATATATGAAGTATAAGTTCATTTTTTGGAATCATATTTGATTAACCTCACCATAGATGGACTGATGTATATTTGATACTTTTTCTAAACTTTTGTTTGAAACAGATGGAATGACCCATCATTCTAGCACATGATATATTAACACTTCATGAATAACAAATTCAACTTCATTTCTTTAAGAGATGAAGTGGAAAATTGTTCAATGCATGAAACAACATTGAGATTGATGCAAAATCAAGTAAGTATTTCTTTTAATTCAAAATTTTCAACCTTAGGAAAATGATATTGAAAACCAAAAATGTTGTTCTCGTGCTCTTATATCCGATGAATCAGATGGTACCTTATATCATCACAAATTTATGGCTTTGTGATTCTTGCCTTTTTCATGGCCATGTCCTCTACCACTCTCAATCAGAATATTATGGTTAGATTTTTCTTCCATACCCATATTTTCACCTATGTTCTCCTATGTGGAATCCCATTGATTAGTTAATTTGGGTAACCGTTACGTTTCATACATTAGTTTTTTAAGTTAAGTTTTGGTATTTCATTTTATGATTTGTGTTGCAATTAAATAAACTTTCATGTAGAAAACCATGTATACCCCGACGAATTTCAAGGGAGAAATTCATTTTAAGGGGGGCAAAATGTAACAACCCGATATTTTTTGATAATTAGTCTTTTAAATTTATTTGATGTCTGGTGTTTTATGGTACAACAATATTATCATGTGCTATACGCCACACTGTATTAGCTTGAAGTATACATATCAATAATCTTAGATTTTGTTACACAGAAATTCAAGTTTGTTTTCTAATAGTCATTCTACGCAACATTGAGTGTGTATATATATATATTCAATGTATAATTGAAATATGGTTGTATTATGTTATAAAAAATAATAATGGATTCTTGCACATCATGGAACCCTGACTTGGCGTGCATTACACGCAATCACGACCTTCCTCAGTAGCATGTGTTGTATGCAATATCGGGTTTTACTAAACAATGATATATTATTATAATATTATTATGAACTAGACCTTATGAATGGTATTAACTAAATTTTTAATTTTATAACATGATTATTCATCATACTAATTTTCTAGAACATGGTATAAGAACAAACTAATTGTTTCGGGTAAAATAAGTATTTTCCAAACAAATGTTATTTTGTCACCTTTTGATGGAGCACCCTCTTTAAATATACTTTTTGAAATGTTTATAAGATAAAGTTTACAAAATAAAAGTATTATTTGGATTCAGGATATAAAATTTTACCTTGGATAAATATTTCATATTATTCTGATAACTTTCATATTTTAATGAACAGTAAAAACACGATTTATTTTAATTAAAATCAACTTTTTTCATCGTAATAACATATGTGGTTAAATTATAATATTTAATGGTTCTAAAGTATAAATATAATATATTTTTTCCATTTTATATAATGTATGTCATTATCCTTGATTTTACATTGAATTCGTAGGTAAAATAAATTCAATCTTTTGCAATATTTTAAACAAAAATCCGTTTTCTTTCGACAACAGGATTAATTTTAATTTAATTTCTGAAGATTTTGTGTATTGAATTTGGAAAAATGGTTCCATATTTGGAATCAGTGGGTACAAAATATATTAATAGACTACTTTTTATTTTTGGGCTATATGAATAGTAACAACGATAAATTTTATTTACCATAGTAAAAGGTAAATTGGGTAATTATGGGTAAATATAATATTATATAATTATCCTAATACTTGTTTTAATACAATTGGATGATTATAATTTGTCCTAAGTCATATTTGGGTCGCAATGGAATCCATTAGAAGTCACTTGGAGGTGATTAAGACCATTAGTTTATTTTATTTAAAGGAAAGTGAAATATGTCTCACTCGACTTTAATAATTAAAGTATTTTTAATATAAGTTTATAAAGAATATAAATTCGGTTATAAATACTCATTTGAAAGATAAATTTTTTTTCTTTGTCATGGTAATTTATTTGTAATTTCTAAGAGTTATTATTTACCTTATAATCTTATACATTAATGATGCAGAAATTATTTATTTAGTGATAAATTAATAATATAGTTTTTATTGAAATAGTAATACATATTAAAACGTCCAAAAATCTGAACAAAACTTATTATTAGTGTATATATAAACCCTAATCATCCACAGTCCAAATAGGTGACCATTTGGATTCTTATTAAGGTGATTATGACACTTATATTATTTTATTTTAAATGTTGCCAAAGTTTTCACCTTCATAATTTAATAAATATAACAATTTAAATATTGTGATTTGAAGATGATAAATTCTAGAAAGAGTATTATTGTAATGTTTAATAGATTTATCTTCATCATAGGTTTTTATTTTGAATTTTTATGCACCATATATTTATATTAAATAATTATACAAAAATGTTGACGTAATTATTTTATTAAGAGATAAACCAAAAAAATGGTTTTAAAAATAATAAAATAAATATTATATGAACTATTAAATGTGATACACTAATTTTATATATACATATGAACTTTTATGAATCTATTATATCTTTTATATTGAACATATATTTTGTATATATTTTATTTAAATTCAAATTAATGAATAGTGTCAAAATTGACACTATTGTTATTTTATAAAAATAACATACTTTAAAACTGATTAAAAATCACAAAAACATTTAAAATTTATAAATTGAACTTTATATGGTCTAAAATGTTATAAAGTATCCAATTATTTACAATTCACAACAAATAATTAATTATTTTTCAAAATTTAAAATTTAGAATGTTATTAGCACAAATAAAATTAAATTGATTAAATAAGGATAAATCAATTGATAATGTTTAAAATAAATTCCTAACAAGTCCAAATTTTATTTTTGGATGAGATTAAAACCCTATCTCATCTAATATTAGTATATGAGTCATTTTGGAAGTTTTTTAGTGGGGATAGGATTTAATATAAACTAATATTTCTTATATTTCCAAAGGTGCCCCTCTCCTCCCATTATAAAAGGGCACCTCTTACCTCTCTTCCTCATACCACATTTAGCCTTCATGCTCGGCCAAAACCTGACAAATTCTCTTCTCCACTTCCCTAGAAACATCCTAGAGGTCCTGGTCTTATTCAAGGAACAATTTTAGTGCCCTAAAAGGAGGTCTCGAAGAGGCCCTTCAAAGAAGAGGTAATGTCTGTTGCCGATTCTTTCAACTTTATATCTTATTCCACTTCTTCTTATTTAGTTGTTTAATTATGAATTAATAATATCTGTATCACTAATATAATGATATGTTATTATAAGTATGAAACAAACCTATTTCACCATCTATCCATTTCATGGAAAATGAAATCACCGTGCGTGTGTACGTACGGAATATCGTCTCCACGCCATGGTGTAATCTATTTTCCACCACCACCATAATTGGATGGGTATAATGGTGTAAATAATAAATATATATGATTATTTTAATGTTATATTGATTCTGAAATAGTATACATACACTCCAATAAAATTCCATTATCGTGGGAACGATATCATCGCTCGTGCGTACGTACGGAATACCGTTTCCACGACGTGATGAGATTCACTCTCCATGTTAACCATTCAAGAATGATTATAAAGTATATATATATAGAATAATAATGAAATATATGACATAATTAAGCTACTTGATTTATTTATACCTATATATATATATATGTCATCTACTTACATCCATTCAAGTCAAAAAAGAATAGAAAACATTGTTCATGCGTACGTACGACCTACCATTTCCATGAACAGTGTGTTTCATTTAATTTTTATATCTATTATATATATATATAATAAATATATATGATATATAAATCATTTTATACATTATGGAAGTAATTAAATCATAATATATGTAATAATAATATCAATAACAACAAGTCCAAACATGTAAGATAAAAGAAACAATTTTACCCAAAACACTACTTTAACAAGGAATTGACAAATGAACGGGTAATATAAATACCTAAGTGAACCATATATGATATAAAACAATGAATATTATTCTTTAATAAGTCAATAACATTATTTAAATAATTATACAGGAGTTTCGGACACATACAAAGCATATCAGACATAAGGTAAGGGATAATTTTGCAAAACTCATTTTTATCCGAGATTTCTTATTCGTAAGTATTTACTGGGGTTATTGCAATCTTACATGTCCATGTTTTATAAAAGTGTTTAGATGTATGTTTAAATTCCTTTTTAACTATTTTTACTTTTACCCCATGGTATGCAAGGAATCGTTCTTTTATTTACCCTACAAGGTACTTTTTGACTTTTCTGACAGAAGTACGAGAAGAATGTTTTTTTAACATATACGGCTTGAAATAATTTTTACGATTTTATAAAGCCTTATTTTCTTGAATCTTCCTTCACAATATTTCATGAATATTTTAAACAAAATCATATTATTTTAAAATTTCATGGCATTTTGTGAAAAGAAAATCATTTTGAAGAAGAAAAGATATTTCCCTTAAGAATTCATTTGAAGTGTTTTATCAAAACCATTTTCATCTAAGATAACATTTTTTCATATGTGTATGTTTCAAGTTTAATGTCTCTATGATTTACATGGTTTCACTTTTCTTATTATGAAATGATATCAATTTCTTTTATATGGATTATGTGATGATGGGATGATGTTTATGAAACCCATTTTATTTATTGGATTTTTATGAATGATGTATGTTTATTTTGTGGTACAAGTAAGAATGAATTCATTATGAGATATGTGGGACCTATATCTCCCTCCAATGAATTGGGTAATGATTTATATCTCCCGAGATAGACATGGATGGAATGGTAAGTTAATCTGGTTTAGTGTTACAGGACTGGAATGAGGAGTGAACTCGATTCCGCAAGGGACATTGTCCACGAAGATGGTCTTGGCAGCAATGCCTTGGCTACTATGGAAATCATTACATGTGATTAATGGATTACACAATTATATGTTTTATTCCCATGCAATTTTATCATGGTTTATATTTTTTCATGATCTATTCCTTATGTAGTTCCATGTTTTATGTCGTTGCTCAAGATTTTGATGTTTAATCATTATGTTCATTTTTTTTAGTTCAAATGTATATGGTATGTTTTATTTTATCCATGATACACTTACTGAGTATTTGAGGTCACCCCTATTATGTTTTATTTTCCCAAGGATATAAAGAAAGGTTTTAGGTAAGAAAAAAGGGGAAGATCTTTATTGGGAGATGTTGAAGATCATTCACCATGATTAGAAGATTTTATTCAGAGTTTCCAAAGACACTAAACTATTACGGTCCTTGTGTGTATGTTTTTGTTATGTATTAATTATTCCGAAAAAGTAATGTAATGTCCATATACGTCATGTTTTGGGTCTCTACACCAAGAATGTAACAACACCAATGAAGAAGTACCCCATCCGTAACACCATGACGATAGAAGTACCACATAGGTTACACCACGATGATAACACCATGAAGGTAGAAGTACCACACATATAACACCACGAAGATAGAATTACCACAAAGGTAAAACCATATGGATAACACCATGAAGGTAACACTATGAAGGTAACACCACCTATGTAGAAGCACCACATAGGTAACACCATGAAGATAGAATTACCACATAGGTAACACCACGAAGATGAGACCACGAGGGTAATGACTCAGAACACACCTGGTATAACTTATGTACAGAAGTACATATGATTTTTCATAATCAAGAACGTTTTAATCTATAATGATACACTACTGCTGACACACATAGGATCGATAGGTAATAACTCCCGTTGACCCACACAGGATCTGACCCACACAGGATTGGTATGTGATGGCCCACACTGAATCATTTAGCACTAAACTACAAAGGATCTAATAGATGATGACCCACACATTATCAATAGATGTTGACCAACATAGGATCTATGTTCTTTCTTTACATTACAGCCAGTCACTAGATTCCTCACACCCAGGGCACACACGTTTTGTAGAATCAGTACCTCAAGATATCGGTCTTACCTCAACCTCCAAAAATCACTAAAAATGAGTAACCTGAAGGACCTCCATGTCATACATGATCCAATGTGGCAGGCATTGCATCAATCAGAAGCCCAATATGTGAGTTAGAATCATTTTAGTCTTGAGGGAATGTTTGGATTCAGTTTCGATCCAACCTGGTTGTACTCCAACTCTCACTAAAATCCAATTGGAGTATAGAAAAAGGACCATCTCCCTCCAAAGGTCCTAGTGCCACATATGGGTTGTCAAACAGACGCCCTAATTTCATGTTATGTACCTTTAAGCGAAACTGGGACTGGTTGGGCTTGGGTTCGGTTTGGGTCCAACACGGTTGGGCGGTGCCACATCGGGGTCATTCCGTAGGGCCATTTTCTAGCCTATATCATACGAGGGAAGCCCGATGGGCTTGCGTAGCCCGTATGACAGATACATGGCCTTCTGGGCTTGCCTGACACATCCCACGACTGGTTGCGGCCTACTGGAATGCGTGGGCCAGCCAGCGAAAAGGTGCAGCCTGCTGGATCTTGTGGTCCGCCCGAGCGGGCACAGAAGGGGAACAGTGTCACGACCCGTCCCCCAGGGCCCATTCCGTGACTATCCCCATTCCCTCATTTCATAGATAATGGGATGTGGACTAGCAATAAAGGAGTACTCTATAAAATTGGGAAGGCATTTCCTTTATAACAGGTAAGCACATAGAACCGAGCATACAACAAGATACCAACACAAGTAAACAGTATATCATAAAGAGTGTTGAAATAAAAAAGGGGCCGCAATACCGGCCCAACAGTAATAGTTCATGTACAGATTAAATAAAATACAATGAAGAAAAATAAAGGTAGGTATTGGTTCATCCTCTGGGTTCCCACCTGAAGGGTAGGTACAGATCACCTCCACAACACTCCACATCCACCCGTCTCCTCCACGTACCGACACGCTGTATGGTTCACCTCTAAGAACCATCCAGTCCTGGTACTCTCAACCTCGATCAGCGATGTCCATCATCTACATCCAACACAACGAGGGGCAGGAATAACCCAGGAATGGGAGAGTATAACGATAATCAGTAGGGACCCTGAGACCCTCAAGGTCTCACAATAATCCACCATGGATAAACGACAAAGCATGTAAACCAGTGATAACCCGAATTAGGTTTATGCCCAGACATATACCTATGTTATCAAGTAAACCCTTCTCAAACATGAGGAAAACACAAAGTCCAACTCAATACCAATGCTGAATTATACCATTATGGAAGGAAAAATAACGATGGAAAGTACCACATAGGTATTGCACACAAAATAATACCACCACGGTATTACCACGAAGGAAAGTACCACAAGGTACAGACTCAGCTCACACCAGGTATAAATTATGTACGATAGTAGAGCTGATTAGTTATAACTATGGAATCATCTCACTCTATTAATAGGTTATGTTGATAACCTATACAGAATCTGTAAGAGCTGACCCACACTGGGTCGCTTGGAGCTGTCCCACACAAGATCGCTAGGAGCTGACCCACACAAGATTTCACGGAGAGGACCCATACTGGATCACTTGGAGCTGACCCACATAGGATTGCTAGGAGATGAACAACACACGATCCCTAGGTGGTGTCCCATACAGGATATCTAGGAGCTGACCCACACAGGATAGCTAGGTGCTACCCACAAATGATCAATATTCAATATTCTTGTCACATCCAACTACTGGGTTCTCGCACTAGGTTTCCTCATCTCCGGGAGAGTCTACTTCCCAATCCAGTGGTTGATACTACAACTACCAAGAAGTCCCATGAAGAAATTTTTCGATGTACCTCCACATCATAGGGGTCTCAATGCAACAGACGGTGTGTCAATCTTATACCCGATCTATGAGTTATTAGCCTTTTAGTCACGAGGGCCCAGTTGGATTCGTGCTCGATCCAACCCAATCGTAGACAATCATTATCCAATCTATAGTGGGGTATACCAAAGGAACGTTCTCACTCCATGGTTTCCAGTACCTTGGAAAGTTCATCAAATGGACTTTCAGTGCCAATGTAATGGCTAAAAGAGGGTAAATGGGTCGAAGTGGGTCTGGGTCCAATCATATCCAGTCGGACTGAACCAGACTATCCCAGCCTGACCCATTGGTTCCAGTTTGGACCCGTTGGGTTTGGTCTTCCCTAGCTCATCCTGGGCAGCCCAACTTGTAGGGTCTGGCCCAGTTCGGCTGCAGATGGTGAGAGGCTACAGGGAAGCTCGGCCATGGGGGTGCCGTGAGGGCGCAGGACGGCTCGGCCGCAGGGCAGCTCGACCACGGACGACGAGAGGTCATGCAGTTGCTTGGCCGCGGAGGGTTCCACGAGGGAATAGGATGGCTCAGTCTCAGGGCAGATTAGACACAGACATCGCAATGTTATGGGGAGGCTCAGCCTTGGTAGGTGTTGTGAGGGCGTAGTTCGGACACGAGGGTGCTGCAAGGGGAGTTTGGTCGCAAGGGCACATTGGTCGTGGGGCAACGCGGACAGCCGCAGGGTGGGGCGTCTAGGCCGCGGGGTGGTGAGGGATGCAGTGCAACACAGTCACCTCCCGTAGCGCCACCAGTACCATGGTACGTCCTCTGAAGTGGATAACATGGTACCCACCATCATAAAATCCAGCGGGTGCCTGTTATGAAAATATGTGAGCATGTCGAAACTCGTAGTCAATGTCCCCAATGTGCCTCCAAAACACGCTGAAGATGTGGGGGAGTGAAAATCATAGACTGGAGGTAAGTTGTTCCATTTTTATACATGATGGATATCTACAATGCAGATAGCTTCTCTGTATCTTCACTCAACAATGATAGACCAGACCTCCTACTCAGTGCATATGATACCACGTTCCTCATTTCTAAGAGTACATAATTTCTCAAAGTCACAGACCTGGAGGAACCCGAGCCAACACCATTGTCTCAGGTTTAGTTCCTTCTAAGAGAAGACATAACTAAGACTCTCGTTATTAGAGTAGGCTGTAAAAAGTTCTCCCATCACGTAATGTTGCCATAGATTTAAGGATAAGATTGCTGCTACTAACTCTAGGTCATGGGTAGCGTAGTTATGGTAATGTAGTCTCAACTATCACGAACCATAACTAATAACCACTCTCTCCTGCATCAGGACACATCCTATAATAGTCCATGATGCATCACAATATACTATATACCTAATTCCCTCTTCTAGAATCCTTATTATGGGGGAACTCTTCAATCTCTTCTTTAGCTATTGAAGACACTACTTGCATCTCTCCATCCATATGAAGAGATGTACCTTTTTAGTAATTTCTATATTTTAATAGTTTATTATCATCCAGATATGTTAACAAGGATATGGTTTCATTAATTTACTCAAACCGAAACACATTTTGAAAATTAATTTATTTAGCTCTATAATCAATCATATCATGGTAAACAGTAATCTAATACATACCAATGATAACATCTAACTCTAAAAAATGAAAAACTATAAGACTTTCAGGTAACATCCTTCCCCAAACAATGACCTGAATATTTTTATAATCTCTTGTATCTTTATTATTTTTTCTCTGTGTTTTGACTATAAGTTCAAGATTCATTTCATGAGGTAGAGTTTCAAAATTACCAGAATTGGTGTAAAATATAAATGACGGTGTAGAGCCTCAGACAAAAACAACATTGTTGTATTCTATAAAAACACGCAGTATACATGATACCACTTCAGTTTATCATTCAACCCATGCTAATGTATTTGAAATGTATTTTTCCATATCATTTTATTTCCAATATTTTTATTTTCCCACCTGAGCGACTAACTTTTGAGACTTATAAACACAATGACCCAACTCTATACCCTTAATGAATCATACCATCAATTTCCCATCATTCATAATTTAATTTTCCTTGAACTCATGAGCCCATATTCCAATAATTTCATAGTAGTATATATTACCATTATTTACAAAAAATATCCATGATTATTTTTATCTCAATTTTCAAATAAAGGGAATATGATTTTTCCCTCTATATTTATTTAATGAATTGTTCCTAAAAGTGTGAAGACTTGAATAATTATTATACTTTTCATCACATGTCACATATGTGTTATAAAAAACCATTTCATCCATCTCATCACATCGAACAACATTCTCACTTCTTTTATGTGCTCGTGTATCCATATCACTTCGTAAACATTATTTTAACCATGAGTAAAAATTGACTAATTTCTCTATCAATGTCCCAAAAAAACATTGGAACATACCATGCCAATATTGTTATGTTTTATTCATATGAACCTATGAAAACACCATCAGTTTTCCCCTATTCATGAAATTTATTTTCCATTCGCTTTGAATAAACATAGGGAAACATTTTTTTTGCAAAATATCCTTGAATATTTCCAATTCCATGTAATCATTATCATATTTGTCTTTATTATTCTTATCCAAATGACACCATCAAGAGAATTATCCTTTAAAATAATAACCAAAATGGGTTACCTTTTGATTTTATAATCATCCTATATCATCAAATATATTTTCTATTGCATTTATCCATCATTATGCTTCCACTGGGTCAGATGATCCACTGAATGGTGAGGGATGTTCACTAATGAAGAGATCCAAAAAACACATGTTCCATCATGGTAGATAAAGATCCTATATTTCATGAATATGACCAAAATTTATCACTATATTAAACATATCCATTACTATCACAAACTAATCAAATCCAATTCCCACCATTCTAGACTATTGAATCTGAATGATTTTAGCCTCTCGATGCATTCCTACATCCTCTCCAATGTTTATTCTATTGAAAACCATTTTGAACATTCATATATTTTATGAAGAAAAATGGAGATAATAAAAATCAATATCATTTTAAATAAACCAAAATGTAAAAAATCATAATATTTTACTATTTACATCATCCTAACCGATGATGTTATCCAAATATCCCTATAATACAAAGTATAAGGGCTTAGCATTAAAACATTATATAATCATGAGTTTAATAAAAAATTTACATTCTTTTACATTGAAGACCATTTCATGTTTATAGAATTAGATAATTACGAAATAGTATATAAAAAACAAACCAAATTCATACCAATAGGATAACACTAAAATTGTATTAATTTTTTTCCCAAAAATAAAATCTTTCTAAAACAAAACATGATTTCATTTAATTTTTTTAAAAAAATTCAACACGAATTACCCTTTATCATTCCCATACTTATACACTATAAAAAAATTAACAATTTCATGTAAGAAAAAAAAGTTCAGTATGAGACAGAATTAATGAAAATCGTTAGCCCGGAGAAAACATGAAAACACCTTAAAACCCCTTTTCTTGATAACACATAATCATGCATAGAAAAATCATACAGTCACCTTGGGAAATAATTAACATAAAATATTACATTCACACTTTCAAATAGAATGAATATATAGTTAATTTGAATCTTAAATGTACCCAATGAATTAGATAGTTGTAATGGGGCTCACCCATCATATCTTGACCAATAATGTGGCTCAAACTTGAATATTATAAGATATAATGGGGGTAAAACCATGATATCATGATATATAATGTGATTAACCCATAATAAAAAATTATTATGTATCATATCATGAATAAAAACCTTGATAACTCATTTTATACCTATGACCAAATCACATTGAGCAATCAAAATAAAGTGTTCTCACAAATTGTTTTTTTGAAAAATGAAAATTTGATCAAAAAAATGAATTCATATTCACCAAAAAAAAATTAAAATAAATGAAGTAAACATTACTGAAATAATATATCCTTAAATACATGAGAAACCCATCATTAAATATAAAAACACTCTTTAAATACAATATAAGATACATTGAAAATGATTTTAAAAGGAAAGAATTTTAAATAACAAAAAAACACTTTTAGAAACACATGAGATAAATTAAAAAATTAACAACCATATAGATACATTCACAAAACCCATTTTTAAAAATCAATATAAAATATTTATATTTAGAAGAATAAGTCTTTAAAACATTTTAAACAATGTTTTAGTTAAATATTCACTTTCATATGGATCAACACCATTTAAATGTGTTAAAAAAACATGTATAATGGATCAGACAGTGTTATAAAATTTTTTACTGATTTTTTTTTCTTATTATACCTTACATAATATTATTATAAAAGTTCCCACCCATTTAGTCTTCCCTTATTCTGGTTGTGATCTTTTCATGGTTTCCAAGGTGGATTTATTATGGACATCCATGTCAAAAAAATAAGACACTACATTTGAGAATATATATATATATAGTTCATTTTGAACTATTACCAAAGCATTTAAATTATCATACGATTGTGCTGAAGGGAAATGAAAACTCATCATCTATGAAGTTGGTCAATTGACACACCATGAATGATGATTTCGTTATTTAACAATAAAAGGAAAATATAACCGATTTTATGAAGCGTATACCATAAAAACCAAAATTAAAATATACATATATGATACTAGATTTTTCATGAAACATTTAATAGTATATGCAGATAAGGTATAGTTGAAAATAATTTAAAAGAGAAAATGAAGGTATTTACCTCCTTCAAATTTCACTCTTAGAACACGCTTTTAGGATCATGGAATTACACTTTTTGTTTGACCATAAGCTATAAAAGTTTTAATGGAAAAAGGATAATGGAATTTGGTAGAATATTTTTTGATAAAAATGTATTAGGGAGATGAATATTTTTTATGGATGGAACTTCCTTTTATAATTGAGTTTAGGGGTAACTTTATAATTACTCAAATTATTAAAATATAATAAATATATTATAGGCTTTAGGATTTTCAAAAAGGAAAAAAACAAACATTATATCAAATTTTAGAAGTAATATTATAATATTTGGAATTTTACAATATTTTAATGATTTTTATAGATTTTTTCAAAATATTATATTTATGAAAAATATATATTTTTTCAAATAAAACACTATTCATAATAAAGACTTTAAACAAATCAATGAAAGTGTTAAAATATAATTAATTTTCTAATTATATTATATACACATCATATCAATCTAGTTAATTCATTAATTACATAAAAATAAAATATTATATATATTGTATAATTTTTAATATCAATAATTTTATTTTCTCATTAATAAAATAATTAACGTGTTATAATTGTTCACACCTTTAATGTAATAATTATTTCTCTAATAATAAAAAATAAAATACCCTATAGAATTTAAATTTCATATCATTTAATACAATATTTATGCATTAAAATATCTTCTAGAAAAACATTAATTAAAATATTACACAAACTAAAATTTATAGTGTGAACAACATTACACACTTTCAAATATAATATTCTAAAGGTTTTAAAGTGATTCTTGTGGGAAATGTTTTTCTCAAATTTGAGTCCAAATGACATAATGGTATAGAAAATAAAAAAATAAATAAATTTAAATAAATATCAGGTAATTTAATAATTATTTTAATTTTAATTATAATCATATTATATATTTTTCTTATACTTTCACAAGCATTAAATCATTGATTAACAAGAATTAGGTTAAATAAATTCACAGATAAAAAAATATAATAATTTAAAAATTAAAAATAAATAAATTAGGTTCAAAATAAAAATAAAAATTCGATCGTTTTGTATATTTATTCATATACATATCAAGACAGCTTCTTTAAATTGTTATTTTGTCATTTCATTCCTTGCACAGGCATTACACAAGAATTTGTATAAAACCTATGTAATATGATGATAAAATTACAATTTAACAAGTAAAAACATAAATATCACACAATAATTATTAAAAATATAACAAAATAATTTTCATCACACAATTATTTTTTATAAAGGACCAAATTTGTCATTTCCAATGTTGTGCATGCATTGCGTCAACACTGACAACGATTTTTATACTAATCATGACATAAATTATAATATATGTGTTATGAATTATTTATATAAAATATTACTCTTATAATATCATAATCATGATATTATAAAAATTTAATAAATTTAAAACATAAAAATGTCCTCATTCAATAAAAAATGCAATATTTTTTAAAAAACTATATTTTTTACAAATCAAAAAATATAAAACTTTAGAAAATTCTAAAAAATTGATACTAAGATAATTTCATTATGATGAATTCAAAAATGATTTTTTTTTAAATTTGAAATTAGGTTATTATGTAATCAATTTCTTAATTAAATAACCATACAATGAACTATTTATTTAGTGAATTACATACCATAATGAATATAGCTAATTAATTCAAGAATACTAATAAACATGATTCTATAAATACCAGGGTTATTACATCATCATTCTTAGTTTTCAAAAAAAAAATCGAGGTAGGTGGATTCAGTTTTGACTCCCCATATTATTATTATAAGTGTTGATTTCAATTTGCTTAAATTTATTTACTTTAATTTTGAAATTTATTTCAGAATGTAGATGGAAATCCTCCATATATAAGATTTATGAAATTATTGAATTTTGTTGTTATGGTATAATGTGATTTATTTCATTATTTTCAAGTAGTGATTTTTAAATATGGTTTTATTTTGGTGACTGTAAATATGGTTGGAAGGTTTTTCAATAAAATCATATTTTTACTAAAATGGTCTATCTTAATTGGTTTTGTAGGGATTCTGGGATAAAAGGTTTGTGCTTGTTCATATTCATTGATGTGACCCTATTTAAGGGGCCCGTTCTATTGGGTAACAAGGTATATTTCTACCTTGTGGTAAATTTTTAAATCACTGAGAGACCACACCTGAGTATGGATCTATCACCATGGAATGTATGTGTGCTTGTGGGGTTTTTTTCAGGTGTGGAATGAAAAAGAATAGAATTTTTAAAAATTATTGTTAAATGGTTTGAAATTTTTGTTCTGTTGTTTCCTTTAAATATGATGGATTGTAAAAACTTATATGGAATTTATATTGACTACATTAAACGTTTACAACTATTTTGTATCAATGTGATAACATGTTACATCCCATTTGTGTGAGTATGTACGTCATTGGTGAAATCCAGCTGATTTATATACTCAACCATATCTTACAAAATTCATGAATTTTCAAATGTTGTATGCTAGGACATATATAAATTAAAGGCTTCACATTCCATTTGTGATACATCTTGATAATATGTCATGAATGTGGAGTTGGAACACAGGGATGTTTGGAGGTTTTTTTAGTTTGTTTCTTTGTAGTCATTTTGTTTTTTGGATTTGTCTTCCACTTTGTACTCTAAAATAGATTATTATTTTTTGTAGTATAAGTTATTCTTGGAGTTTTACTACACTGTACTAAGTCATCATATAGTTCTTTTATTTCTTTTTTTAGGTTGGTTTGGTCATTTTTTCAAGGTAAAATAATACCACAACATTTTTTGAAGCCCTTTGTACTTATTTCCAACCTTTCGTACCTTTGTAATTTCACCAAAGGCAAGAAACACCCTTCACCTCTTCCAAATCCAATGGATAAGTTTTAGGACGTTACAAATGGTATTATATTTTTACCTAGACTTCATAAAACCTTTTGGTTTAGTCTATAATTTTGATTGGTATTAAAGTTTGGGATCACTAGGACATGAAATATAGATCATAAATAATCATAGATAACATATTTATCCTTAACATCATGATACCATGGTGTTGGGTGCATTAGTGTTTAAATATTCTCCTTACATAAGGTACTTCATTTTCATTGGTTTTTCTAATGAATGATTTTGATATGCCTTGATAGAAATGAATAACTAATAATTTTTAATATTTAATTTTTCTTTATGGTTATTGAATTTCAAGAAAAGTGTTCATTTTTGAAACCTACTTATTTTTTTTCAAGTGTGGTATTTTAAAAAATTTACGGTATTGGTATTTTAAAAAAGATTTGATCTTAAAAATAATGGTTGAATTTTAAAAAATGAATTGGATTTTCAAAACTGTTGACCTTTGGGAATAATTGTTATGATAGCTATGATGTAGTAAACTGGAAAATGTTAATCCTTCGGTTGATACTATGTGAGACTTAATGGATTTTTTTGGATATAGAAAATTTAACCTGGTAAGAATAATTGAAATTGAAGTGAAGAAGTTAACGAGAATGTGGTTCCTCTTGAATCCACCCATCATCGTGTGTGATTTGAAAATAAGTAAAGAATAGGTGTGTCTGAATATGAAAAAATGTAATAGTTATTTCCTAAAATAAATGCTATGAAAAAAATCATGTTGTAAATGTACAGGCTATGAATCTGGAATAACAATTGTGGGATTTAGTACCCCATGATAAGATAGAAAAGGAAATGATTGGGAGAATTGTGATGAATTTTTCAAAAAAAAATCAATCCTCACATGTTTTGGACATGCATAATAATATAATTTTTTATTTTATACCTGGAGACCATTTTCTTGAATGATTTTTCTGCTAAACTTTTTAATTTAGTTTATTTTTTAACAATGTTTCTTGACGTGCATCCTTGAATTCATGAATTTTTGAATTGGGGATGAGGCCACACATATGCTCAGTAGTTGATGTTTTTTTATAACAGATTATAAAAATATGATAAATAGAGTGATACTGGTATAAAATTTCATCTCAAGAACTATATGTGGAGGGAGCATGTTTATAGCTATGGGAAATGGTGGTAACTATATTACTTGGATTTTAAAAAAGACAGACTCTTATTTACATTTTTGTGGGATGACTCAGAATCATATTGAAGGATGGATGAATCTTTCACTCAATCAACAACGTATAAAGGGATTCATTTAATGTGTATATTTTTATAACATTATGTGAGATTGAACAACACCACCTAGGGTGTGCCACAATAAAAATCATATGGGGCATCATCTGTACGATTGTTGTAGTGCTACAGGGTCCAATGCTAGGGAAAAAGCTCATGTTTTGATGACATCTAATTATTTTATGGGAAGAGGGTAACATGAAAATTAGCATCAGAAGAATTAGGGAAGAATTTGTTATTCTCATAATTCCATGACTCTTCAACAAGAGAAATATCAAAAGAGCAATCAATATCAATGTGTAATGAGTAACCAGTTGTTTGGAATTGAGAAAGTGATTCTATATTATCAATCTATATCATTAATGGTGAAGGGTTGATTTTTTATAATTGTTCCTTTATAAAATATTTTATTGATACATATTTATCCAATTAATTTATTACTTCTCATTATGGTTATATTATTGGTTTTCATGGAGACATGATGTCTTCTGTTTGGAAATATCAAAAACCTTTTGGTTAAAGACAATATGAAGCATTTATGTCGATAAAATTTTATATTACTATTGAAGGAGGTGATTTGATATTTAATTTCTCTATTTTTTATATGGATTTATATATTGTTATCATGGTGGTAAATTTTTTGAAAATTTTCTATCTTCACATCATATTTTACACATGAAGGGTTATTGTTTATACTATTGATTGCTTTGAGAATCAATTTATTGGATAACAGAATGTGAAAACTTGTAAAACATTATTTTTGGTCTAATATTTTGGAACTATCTTATACCATCTATAAACATTTACCATGGAATATATGTATGAGAATGAAAATATTTATTTTCCATAAATTATAAATACGTTTCTGGATATACTTTCCAATGACTTTTTAGGGATTCTAGCCATAAGAGAAGTAGATATTTGTATTGATCTCTTACCTGGGACTAGTACTATTTCAGTTAAATTATAATAGGTTTCTTAGAATGAATTAAAGTAATCAAAATTATAGTAATATGATTTTCAAAAAAATGGATTATATATAATATTATCTCTATATAGAAATCACCAGTCGAGTTTTTTGAATAGGAAGATGGATCTATAAGGATTTGTGTGGATTATCATAAGCATATTAAATTGATGATAAAGAATATGTATAAACATCCATAAATTGATGATATATTCTAAAAAATTAAGGTTATCCAATCATTTTACTAAAATTTACTTATGTTTGATATATCACCATGTCTAGGTTCAGAAGGAAGATATTACTGAAAACAATACTGAAGTTGATATGGCCATTATGAGTATCGGGTTATTCCTTTAGGACATATAAATACACCAGAAGTATATATGGAATTTATTAAATATTCATTTCAATGGTATTTTTTTTGTGGTGGTGTTTTTTAATGTCTTATTGGTGTCCTCAAAGAATACAATTGTTCATGAGAATCACCTGGATACAGTGTTGGGTTTCTTATGGGGTGGTTATTTGTATTAAAATCATTCAAAGTGTGATTTTTGGATATAATAGATGTGTTTACATGGCCATGTCTTATCATAAAAAATATTTTCTATGAATCCATAAAATATAGAGGTTTTGACGTCTTGAAAGCTAACAAAATAATGTCTTTGGAATACATAGTTCCCTTAGTGTAGCTATTTTTTACCATCACAGCTTTTGAAAAGTAAGCGTTGACTTATAAAAATGTTTTATTCAAATTGAAAAATTATTTTAGGAGAATTTTCTACATCATAATGACTTCCATACATCATTACTAATATATATTTGTTTTTGGAAATAGGAGGGCGTTATGTAGTGTATTTTGGTTCTTCTTGATCAGTGGTGGGATTTATTCTTTTACAGGCTGACCATTGTATTTATTATTGATCATAACAATTATAGATTCATGAAAAGAACTACCCATCATATGATATTGATTAATATAACATTGTATATATTTTAACCACTTGGTTTGATTACATCATTAGGGAGTAATATAGCGTGTTTATAGATAATACTAGTTTGAAACGAAAATTTTCTCAGAGAGAATTGAATGTGACAAAAATAAGATGGATGATGTTTTTATGATTATTATAATTCAACATGACTGACACAATGGGTAACAAAAAATTTGGTGTCATATTCATTAACCCAAATGTAATATAATCAGTTCTAATATAGAGGCCCCATATAAGTGGGAGTTGATGTCGATGGTAGGTGACTTTCACATGGACTGTAACAAATGAAATAGTGGTGTTATTTTATTTCATGTTTATTTGGATCCCGATTGACTTGAGATAATAAAAGAGGAATGTACATATGATTCCGAATATGTTTTTATGAGGTTAAAACTCAATGATGGGGAAACCATTTGGGGATGGCAGTAGGATGGGTGTTCAGTTTTGTGGTATCTAAATTAAATGGAAATACCTATGGATTTTCAGGAATATCATCTTCATGCTTACCTATAATATCGATTGAAGGTTCACCCTAGAATAAAAATAGGTATAATCCTTTGACATAATATATTTTTTGTTTTCATGAACATAAAAGTGTCGCTATTTTTTATGAGATGCCTCACCTATCATCATGTTAAGGAAAAACACCAATAACGAGTGATTATTTTACTGTATTTAACTATTTCGGTTCAGAATTGGGATCACTTAGTTATAGATTTTGTAATAGTTATAATAAGGATATTTCAAAAACAAGATTACATATTGGTTAATATGGTTTTCTCATATATCCATCCAAATTCAACCCTATTCATGATTCTCATATGGTGGAGAACATGTCAACCATATATATATATATATAAATTGGTTTGAGGATTAAAATAGTTCTCTTGATAGTATCATATCTTGATCAGATCATTACATCTCGTTTTGGAAAGTATTTAATGTACACCAATTTGTCTCAAAATCGAGAATATATTAATGGTCATCCTTAAAAAATCATGTGATTTTCATGAAGTTCAACATCCCACTAAATCAATTTACCTAGCCATTAATACCATTCAACACATTCTCTCAAATCCCACCAAAAATAGCAATGTAGAATAATCTATATACATTTCATTATTCTAATGACCATGATAAATTTTATAAAATAATATTATAAAATTTTTTTTGAATCAAAACATAATAACATTAACATTTTCTATTCAACTTTTGTAGTAAAATAAATATTAACTTCATTACATAGCTTATTTTGAGTAATATTTACTTAAATATTGTGTATTTAATTTATGTACTTCCCCATCTTTTTAGAGTGGATGAAATCCATGATGGAAAATTCATTTTAACACTATCAATAAAAATCATGGATTAATTTATCTATAAAAATATAGAATACTCCCATTCACTTTGAGAACATACCATCATGTTTCATTCCAAATTTTTTCTTGTGGGAAATTACTTATTTACCTTAACCGCCATATCAATTTTACACTCATCCATTGTCTTACTCCATGGATTCCCTTCAAATCCATAATACATATAGAGTTCATTATATATCATTATATCAAATGATAATATGTCTATATTTGAATAGAATATTGGGGAGTCTAGTTCCCTTCAAAATACTGGCTTAATAGCATCTAAGAAATGATCATTCATAACATTTTGAATTCATGTGTTGATATGATTTCCATTCCATCCACCAACATCCATATTAATAAAATTTCATTCATCATAATAGATCAAAAAATTATGACAAATTATATAATCCAAAAACTATTGAAATATTTAACATAAAGTGAAAATTTTTTCATAGGTAATCTTATAATTATAAAAATGGATTCTTTGGGGTTATAATTATTTTTATCTCCGTAAAATTGTATTGAATATATAAATTTAATTTATCATAACATATTCCCATATATTGTCAAACCATGTGCGTATTAAAGCCATTTTTTGTGCACTTTGTGATGATCTGGTCATACCCACTGCATAATTTTCAGCGTTATTACCCCAAGGTGTGTTAGTTCCAGAATCACAATCACATTTAGTATCCAAACAAGGAAATATATTATAGTAAAACACACATAATATAATACATACCCATAAATTATTGTGTTTATATATTTATATATAATAAAATTATATCCCATGGTTATTTTCCCTAATCATTGTTTACATAAATATATTTCCCATGGTCTCTACTAAAATTAATTTGATTCCAAATAGAGCAACACATGACCCAATAGAATGAACATGGTGTTTGTTTTATTAAATTAGAATAAGAAAAATTTAATAACATCCCATTGGAACAAATAGTTTATATGTATTCGTAAACTAGAAACATACTTTAAATTCTCATTATAATTGAAAACCTAAAATTCACGACGTTTTTTCATTGAGAAATATGGTATTACTTAAAGAATATACTAAAATAATAATCATAAAACACTTTATGGTATCTTGAGGATATTAAAACTTATGAAAGGTCTACAAATTCAAAACCTGTAATTTTATCAAAACATGAGCGTAATATGGAAGAAATAAATAATGATCAAATAATATAAATAATGACATGTAATTGACACAAAACAGTATATATTATAACAAATCAAATAATCACAAGGAATATCAATAAAAAAATTCATACAAATAGAATGAATAATTCAAAACATATCGACCATACAATATTAGAAGTGTATGAATAAATATATATTAATGGGTAAGGGCTCACCTAAACCCTGATGTAGTTTATCTCATTAGACTTAATGATTCATCGAGAGAGTATTGTTGGCCTCACCCATAATTTGATAATTCCAATGAATTCTTCATAATAATGGCATGAAATATATAAAACAAAATCATTTATATTGGAAAAATAACATATGAAATGTAAATACATACCCAAACTAAAAAACCTAATCATCACCTTTCCAAATTAAAATGGGGAATAGAAATAAAAGTGTACAAACTCAGCCAAACTATCTATAATCCAACATCATAAATAATAATAATAATAGTTTCAATAAAATATATCCCTAATAGATCATAAATAAATAGAGGGATGATGTAAAAAATTAGAAAAATTATCTTAAAATATCATTGAGAACATTTTTGTTAAAATAACATTTTCATTTTGAAAATAATATTAAAAAAGATCAAGAATAAAAAATATTAAAAAAATTAATTGAAATAACATTTTATATCTTTCAAAATAATCATTAAAACGTTTATTGGACTTAATAAGAGACAATTACTTCCGTAATGTTCACATAAAAAGAATGATTACATTACAATTTTTGGTAATTGAAAAATGGGTACTATTCAAAAAATTACATGAGGATTCAATTAATATTTCTTTATTAAATTAAAAAATGAATAAAAAATCACCACTAAAATTATGAATGATGAAACTATTTTTTAAATTTTTTTAATACATGGTATTAAGGAAAAAGGATTTCCGACCGATGAGAGAAATAAATTTGACTTTTCATAAATAAATTATCCATAAATTTATGTGAAAATGATTAAAAATTGTAAAATTAATTTTATAGAATCATTAAAACCCAATGGTGTTGAATACAGATTTATTTCTCGATACAAATTTCAAATGAATCCCCCATGACAGACATAAACATAAAAATACCGGAATAATCATTAGATTGTGAAATATACCATTACAACATTGGTAACTCTAAAATTGTAATCCCCATAAAATAAATAACATCAAATGAAATAGTGAATAAAAACAATATTAATAGATTAATGATATTACATATCAAATGTGATGCATATACACCACACAAAGTGTCATAGTATTCATGTTTTTATCATATTAATTTTGTGATGACCATTAATTATTAATAATATTTATTGAATTGTATAATAACTATTAAAAAACAATAAAAATAAAAAAACTATATTTATACAATCAAACCATTTTAACAACCATATGTGAATGAAAGTGATTTAAATTTGAAATACATCATTTTATGAGGAGTCTGTATACACATAAAAAGGGATATTTCATCACTTTTCAAGTGGATGGTGGAAAAATAGATAATGGTTCTCCCATGAAGATAATAAAAAATTAAATATACTTATTATTCAAATGATACCTTTTAAGCATGGGTAGAAATGATTTAGAGGAGTTGGGAGATAAAAATGAAAGGAAATGTGTAAATAAAAGTTCTCACTTTACATTCAGGGTTGGATCCTTCTCTAAGAGGAATATGACCTCAAATTGAGGTCTTATTATGAGATAAAAGACTCTAGTAGTAAAATAAGTGTATTGGTGATGGGTTTTTATAGATTTTAGTCAATATATTACTCTTAATGTATGTGGAGAAGTGGCATTGGGAATTGAATGTTTTATATGTGATATGAGTTGTACTTTCTAAATGAAATAATATTAAAATAATATTGTATTTTTTCGGAAAAGATGAACTAAATAATCCCAATTTATATTATAGAATAATAAATCCAATAATCCAATAATATTATAAATTAATAAAAAAAATTAATTTATTCTTTATCACTTAGTTTAACACCATTTTTATCATTTTACACAATATTATGATGAAAACCATTTAATATGGTATCATATCAATATGAACATATATAAAATACCCATTATTACCATATTTGAACATTTATATTAAAAAATCAAATAAAAAATTAATCAATTGCAATTTCCTATGGGGGAATAAATTTATTTTAATTGTTTTCGCAAAAATGTATAAAAATATTTTTTAAAAAAATATGTATTTCAAGCATACAACTTATTAATACTCATTCATTCCAATTAAATAATAGGAAAATTAATATTAATTTATTTTATGGTAGATATCATCATTAAATTTTACTAAAATTATTCAGAATTGGTGATTTAAATAATTTATTAATGACAATAATACATTCAGCATAAAATTATTTTTGAAACACTTCTCTATTTACCATCAATTGATTTTATTTCGACTTCCCTTAAATTTATATTCAATGTATGAATTATGATACATTTCTAAAATGGATAAAAATAAATAAAAATAATTTTAATAATCTAAATTAATGTAATTTTTATTTTAAAAAAAAATATATTATATTATCCTTTTAATTTAAAAATTAATTTATTAATTCGATAATAAAAAATTTAAATTTCTTATAATTTATTTCTAATTTTAATTTAAAAAACCATTATCCCAAATAGTAAAATGTTCTTTCCACAAGATAATATAACAACTAGTTTTATATAAGATAGAATACAAACTAAAATCAATGTTTGTTTCCTTCATCAAACTGTCAATAATTTGTTTCCCTGAAATTTTAATTGCATTATACAAAAAATAATGTGTCTTGAAATTGGAATAAGAATATTTATAATTTATTAAGATATTTAATATAAAATTATTTTACATAAGATATCATTTCATAATTAATTTTTTAAAAATACTTCTTAGTTTTATTTTTGGGATCATATATATAAATGTGTATCCAAATAGTATGATCATAGCTGTCATATATTTTCCACATTTGACATAAAATATTTTTTTAGTTTATTATGCATGTGGATTTATTTTACTATCTAGTTGTAATATATGAGAAAAAAATACATATTTGATATTATTTTATCATATTAACATAATTTCATACTTAGGTAGAGTTTTAATCAGTTTTACACTGATAATTCTGATATTTTAATTGATAAATAACTTTAATGAATTTTCCAATCATGAAGCACAAAAATGAATTATTAATGGATGATAATATCAAAACAAATAATGATAATTTATTCACCCTATTGAAATCCACATACTAGGAATTATTGTTCAATGAAAGGCTATTATAATAAACTGTATGAATAAACATTAATGTTAATTAATAAAATAATTTTCTTGATAACATAAATAAAAAATCTCTTATCTCAAAATATGTTTTTCCAAAAATAAATAAATTATAAATCTCCTGAATATATTATTGTGAAAATTCAAAACTCATAAATCAAAATGATTCACCATCATTTTATTCGAAACTCTACATAACATCCTTCATAAAAATTATTGAACATCAATAATCATTGGAAATCATCCATAAAACAACATAAAACTAAAAAACATTAGAATCAAACGAAGCTAGATTTCAATGAAATATTTATAAAAAATCCAATTATTTCATATACTAATCCATATATGCCTTCATTTTATATATTAAAAAATGAAATCAATAATTTCCTAAAATAATATGCATTTCATAGTCATCAAATTATTTTTATGTTCTCAAGGTTATCCCCACATATATTTCCATATTAATGTAATCCCTTTTCCCAAATAATCATAATTACATTGACATGAACTTACTATAAATGCCTAAGGGATAACTATTACCCATCAATGTATTCATATTAATTCTAAGTTTTGGTTTCTTGAAATACAATTAATAAAAAAAAATTAATCTTATATGGGATAAAATGTGAAATATATGCCTTTAAACACATGAATAACTAAACAAATATTACTCTATAATGGTATCCAAATCACCTAAATGTCATTTTTCATCAACACTAAAACCTTTATATTAATATATACTATTTTTTTTCTAACAATGATTACCCAAAAAACATACACTAGAATATTGTGCTAAAAATTCTTCATAATATTTGATTAAATACCAACTGATTCAATGCAGACATAATAATAAATTAATTTAGAATAAATCAAATGTTGTGAAGAATTTTTAGCATAAGATTCATCAAAAAAAAAATATATGATAAAAACTCCTAAACCTTTACATTCATATATACACTTTTTTTCTCACAATGATTACACAAATAGAGACACGTGAATAATGTGCTAATAATTCTTCATAACATTTGATTAAATAGAAACTAATTCATCCCAAACATAATAATAAATTTATTTAGAATTATTCGTAAATATAAATTCACATACAATCCAAATACATTTTTGGTTATTAGGTTGAGATTGATTTGAAATAATATTATATTACAACATCGATTTCCTTCCCATTAAAAGGATATTGTTTTCATTTTACAAAATATTTCTTATTTTACAATATATCTTTAATATCACCAAAAAAGTTATCTATATTATGTATCCTTGTGCACATATAAAACATAAATTATCTCACTCAAAACCTAATGAGAATGAAAAATTATAATTATAGAACTAAAATTCTTTTTAATGGATATCATGCAATATAATTTATCATAAAGAAGTATTGGAATTATAAATATTTAAGAATTAAATTTTAACAAAATTTTTAATAAATTAAATGAATGTGAAATATATACAAAAAACATAAAAAACATCAAATTGATCTTAATATATTATTATATAATGATGGAATGTATAATATTGGAATTCTAATTCTTACACTCAAGGCCTCATACTAGGACATTATTATTTATTAAGTAGGGAATAAACCGAATAAAAAAAATATATTTTTCCCATGAGACCCACCAAATCATTGAGGGGTTATATTATTTTAGGCCCCAATCACCACCAAATATGTCAAATACATTAATTATATAAATGTAATGAATATAAAATAAATAATCAATATTTCATGGCATTCAGTTATAATCAATAATTCGATAAGAAATATATTAATTGTAAACAACTACTTAGTAAACAACATCAATAACAATATTTGTAATCACAATTCATTTTTTGGGGTTCATAACATAACAATAAATGGATATAAAAATAATTATTTAAATAAAATGTTATATAATATATCCATTTTAATAAATGAAATAAACATAAAAAAAATAATTTCCAAAGAAGGATGTAGTTTAATAAAGAACAGAAATTTAAAATTGATATATTTAAATAATTCAATATGGTTTTTAAATAATAATTTAAATTATACAATGAATATCATTTGTGTGTTAGAAATGAATTTTGATTTTAGGAAAACAAATTATTCTCTTACTAAATATCAATTTAATACTAATCCATCATTTTTAGGGATATTTACCCCTAGTGTATTTGAGAAAATTATGATATCAACATGAATGTATCTAGAAAAGGTTGTAATATCTAATAATAATAAAAAAAATTATTGTAACAAATTATTGGGTTTTATCCAGTATATCAGTTTGTCCATAGGATTTACATAAATTAATTCCCATCTTAGCATGAAATAATAAAAAAGTATTTAATATATATAATGTTAAATGTATGAAATTTAGAGTGTAAGGTGATTACATAAGTGTAATGAAATACATTTAATAAATTTTTGGAATGAACAATAATAATGAAGAATCGTAATTGTAGGAGGAAAATGAAATCTTTTGGTAAATATTAAAAACACATTAATTTCAGAATTTTATATTGAAATTCGAATGTCAACCATATATAAAAAGTTAATAATATTCAATTCAGAACATTATTAATGAACATTAAATATACCATAAAATTTACAGTTAATTTTTTAAGAACATCTAAATAGATATTATGATATATACCAAAAAACAATACATGGATGGGGATACACAAATTATGACATTAAATAAAATTGTTGATGAGAAATAAATTAATAATATATGATGGCTGTAGAATATACACCATTTAAAAAATACATAGATAAAATAGAAAATGCCTCTAATATATAAATTATTTCAAAAGAAACTTTATTAATGAGGAATGTATGAATTAAAGGAAAATTAAATGGTAAACCTAAATGGATGTGAAATTACTATAAATATATATTAATTTTACATATTATAAATATAAAGAATAATAATTATACAATTTCAAATAGTAACATTAGTGTACATTATAATATGATATAGTGAGTTGAAATTGAATCAAAATTAAATATTCCTTGGATTCCTACTTGTTGGACATCATATAAACTAATTAATAATAAAAATAGATAATTTAAATAATTTTTAAATAACATTATATTAGTATATTGTATTTTTAGGTTAATTTGTTATCATATGTCATTAATTTGTTAAATAGTTGTTTTCTAGATTGAAAACTGGAGTTGTTCATTCAAATTTGTAAAAACAGATTTGTTAAGTTGAAAAATTAGAAAGGAGTAGAAAAATCAATTTATTATCTCAATAATTCTCATAATAGGGTATGATATGGAATTTTTAGAATTATCAAGTCTCATGGTCATATCAGGGAAAATATGGTCCTGATTTTCATTGAATGATTAAAAATCAATTTTTTGAAATTTTCAATTCCAAAATGGAATTGATTTTATGAGTGAATGAATTTTTTTCTATATCCATTATATAATAATTATCACAGATTAATCATTGTTTCACAATATTAAATATATATATTTCCTAATCATTAATGACATACACATTGTATATTTATTTATGTAGGTGGTTATATAGAGTAAAAATAACTTGTTATAAATATTAAATAACCAATAACATGTTAATGTGTTGAGATAATACCACATATAATGAATATTAATTATCATTTAATAATATAATTATTGTGAAAAATTTTAACCATTCATCTATAGATGAGTATTTTGAACGAAATTTATTGGTAGATATTTATTACATACATAGTGTCTAGGTATAACTGTTTCTGGAAGATTGATATTATGATTTCCATATATTATTTTATAGTTAACATAATGTTATAATTAAATATTAATGATAAATAAAAATTTTAATATATATTTAGATCATATTTATTCAATTATTATATATATATATATATATATATTTTTGAGGGCGTTAAAAATGAAAAACAATACTTATAGAGACTGTATTATGAATGTAACAAAGAATATGTTTTCAAATTTCAATTATTTTGGATGAAATTAGATAATTATAAATAAATTAACATAGAAAAAATATATTATACTGATTAAAATGATTATATTATATTATTAAGGTTATAATATAATCAAATGAGTTATAAAAAAAATAAGAATGAAAAATTCAATAAAACCCTATAACTTACTTCATAGGATGGCCCATTTACTAAAATAATTATTCCATCGAAGGTCATAATATTTATGTCCCAAGAATCTATTGAAATAATATGATGTTCTGGGTGTTCATATATTAGAAATTGGTCAATATATGTTTATCAAGGGGCGTGGATAGGTGAGGTGTCAAAGGGATACATATATAACATAGTGTATTAGAAATTTAGAACATATTTATAACATTAAAATTATTAAATTACATTTAACAGAGAATTTTTATTTTCTTCAAATTTATTAGAGAGAATATGTGGGGAATTTATCACAATTAAAAAATAAATTAGGGACATTTTTTGTGATAATTGTGAAAAAAATCGTTTCACATCATTTTAACACTTTTTTCTTATACATTAATGACAATATTTTGTCCATGTTACATATATTTATAACCAAAAAAATATATTAAACATTTAATAAAAAATTAATTTTATGATTAAAATTATAAAACCTATTCATTAAATGATATTTATAAATTTGGATGAATTTAATTATAATATCTGTAGGAAGAAAATGAATATACTATTTTTATAAAACATATAAAATTGAAGAATAAAATTATATTAATTCCATTCCATATAATAATCATTAAATGAATTTAGTAATCTATATGATATTAACTATAAATAAATTTTAATGAAATCATTAACTATTAGAAAATAATATAAATTTTTAAAGATTAAAATACATTACAGAGTTTATTTATAAAAAAAATTACAAAATTTTAGCATGAATTTATTTTTCCTTCATCTCAAACCAATTGATATTTAAACTATGATTTAGTAATAAATTGTCTAAATGAAAAAATAATACGAAAATAAATTGAATACACAGAAAAGAAAAACATTCCTTGTAAATAAAATATTAAATATATAATAAAAATGAAGTATGTAAATGAAAATAAATTTATTGGGTTGGAATTATTTGATTATAATTACATAAAAATACATAATAATTCAATTGACATTATTATTATTATTTCTAATCAATATAATAATTTTATCAACACAATATATGAATATAATTTCCTCAAATGTATTACATTTATCATAAATTGGTAATTTAAGGGGAGACTGAGCCCGTAAGGGGCGCCACAGTGTTTTAGGGTTTTCTCATCGCCACCCCTCTCCTCTGTAGGGCTGTGATTTCTTCCTCGGTTTCCCCGGTGTGTTTTCGGATCAGTGGTTCGGAGAATTGTGGACTCGTGGGTGTTTTTCTTCTGCGAGGATGTACATCACTTCGGTGGGATCAGAGTCTACATCCAGTTTCTCTGCAATGTGGGGTCGCGATCCGGTGCGTTGTCGGCGTCTTGGTCCTTCTCTGTGTTGTTGGAGCCTTGTTCTGGAGCGCCGGGGTCAAGGCCCATTGCAGTGACGGGGTCGTTCCTATTTTACGTGGAGTCAGGGTTTTCATCCGTTGCTTTGGTATCGGGATCTGGTTTCTCTATGGTGGTGGGGTCAAGATCTGGTGCATCTCTGGGTTTGAGATCCAGTGCGGCGTGTGCTCGATCTGGTGTGACGTCCACTTGTTGAGGCTTCAGGGTCATGCTTCGGCCTTCCTATACTTACCTTCTTCTTCCGCGGTAGTGGGGGTTGCTTTTATGGTGTGGAGTCGCGCTCTAATTCATAGCGAAGGGGTCGTGTTCCAGTTCTGCAACGAAGGGGTTGGTTCGTCACATGCATCGAGTACAGGCGGAGGTACAATGGTTGGTTTGTTGTGGTATATGTGTCCAGGGATGGGGGCGACGACGGGTGTTGTGGTGATTATTGTGGGGTGCGAGTGAGCTGCTTTCTATGTTTCTTTGGCAGTGGAAATTAGTTTTTTGGGATGATTTGGATCTACACCAATCGATTGTATTTTGGTGATGCTTTGAATTTGGTTGTGGTTCATGACAATTGGTGGAAGATGAACGAGGATTTGTGGTTATGAGTGAAGGAGGAACGACCGTATTGTATGCGGAGTAGGGTGTGACATCAGGGCGGCCTGATCTTCCTTCTGGTTTCTCCAACGTCATTTTGTGTATTGATTCATCCTGGAGGTTCATCTCACGTCGCATGTAGGTTGGGCTAACTCCGTATGGAGTTTTCTGATTGGAGGATTTGGGCTGGTGTCGATGATCTCACCGTTGGATGTTTGAGGAGGATGGCTCCGAGGATTTGTCTTCTTGTTTGATTTTTGTGCCTTGGTTTATGATTTCCTGGCCTTGATTATGTTGTTTGTAAGTGTTGAAGTGATGAAACATTGAAGTGGTGAAGTATTGGTCTGATGGTTTTCTGTGGCAATGAAGTCATGTTTGGTTTCTCACTTTTTCCTCTATAGTTATTGCATAATAAAAATTTTAATTTTCAGTCAGTAATTCAATATAAACTTTTCTAAATAGTTAATTCTATTTTCTATGGTTAAATTGAAACTACTTATTTTTTAAAAATTATTAATTTCATCACTTATTATTCATATAAGTTTATTATAATGTATTTAATTTTAAATGATAATAAATAATTATAAAATAAATTTTCTGTTTTGTATTATTTTCCCTCATGAACACTTGTTTTATTTAAAAGATGTTATATAACAAAATTCTCATCTGTTGTAACAAATTAGTTTTTATTAGGACGGTATTAATTTCAATGAGGTCACAAAATATTTCTCAACATGTTATTTAATTAAAAAACATATGTAAAATTAAAAAATCCTTTTAATTTTTTTTAATTACTAAAGGGTTTGATATTTTTTTCTGTAAATTTCCCGGAGAATAATCCCCATGATGATTATTATGAACAACCAAAAATATAATAAATGTGGAATAAAAAATGTCCTCTGTTTTTGGTGTATTGAATTTCAATAAATAAATATTAATGAAAAATAAGCCTTCAATATATAATCACATATCTATATATGATGTTACATATTTCAATGAATAATGTAATGATGATTATGAAAAAATAATGAAATATTATGCCTATAAATTAGTAGAATAATATATTAATTCTTATGAATATTTTTATTAAATAGAATATAGTGAATATGAGGGTAAAAAATAATAATTAATAAAGGGGTAATATGTAACAATATAGATGATTATTTTCCATGAAAATAATAAAATTGTAAAGAAATACAATTAATTATGAAATAAAATCATTGACCAACTAATTGTTATAATGGATATGGATATGGAATAAAAAAAATTAAGATGATTTATGATCATAATAAAAAAATTATTGAATGTAGCTAGATGATAGATAATATAAAAACTATGTAAATATAAAGTTAATTGGATGTCTATTTACTATATGGGATGTTATATCAAGATACAATTTATCCTCAATTTTTTGTATCTGATTGAGAATAATAATTTAATTTGGTTGAGGTAGAAAAAATATTGATAAAAATTTATCAATGTAACTACACAAGCTGATTATTATAATAAAAATTATTATTTAACTATTTTTAAAAAACAAAAAATATGGTGAATGAATATATTGTGGGAATATAATGGTAAATCTGATGTAGCTTACAAAAATTAATATTCATACATAAATTAATACAATAGATTGTTATGTTGAAATTATAAATAAAATTATTTTGTAGTATATCATTCATATGATGTTAAGCCTATGGGAAAAGATAATGACAAAAAATGATTCACCAATCATATTAAATTTAAAAAAATTATATGGATTATGAAATGTTAAAACACTAACTTAAATTTTTTTTAAACAAATTCCCATCATAGGATGAGTTTCATATATGGAGGATTTTTTTGTATTTTAGTGTGTGTGAGAATTAGGAATATAATTAATAGTGAAAAATATTTTATTCAATAGAAAAATGTATTATTTATTTCAGTGAACATATAAAAATATAAATAAAATATGTAGTAAATAGCAAATGTAATTGTGACAGAAAACATTGATGGCCACGAATAAACCTATCATAAGTATTGGTACTATGTTAATTCATCTAATTAATATCTTATTATTCAACTAGACTTGTTTATCACAAGAAGAAGATCCAAATCTCAAAAGGGAAATAATTATTAGGATAAAGTGATAAATGATGAGGTTTTATATAAAGCATATGAGAATGAAAATACCTACATTTTTATTTACTTTACCATTATAGAATACTAAAAAGAAATATATTTGAAAGGTAATTAATAAACTTGTCTTGATTAAATATTTAGTGGTACTCACTAATAGTATAGGCATCAATGTGATTTGGGATCAAATCCTATAATCCCCTTTGGGGATTTACAATGTAGTCACAAGTATATGTAGACGATGATATAAGTTTCGATGTATTCATTGATGATGATGCCACAAAATACCACTAGGAATGAAAAAATCGTGGGATATTGGGCCATGTATTAGGGATTTCACTCCACTGGGCCTTTGTGTCCATTAATAAGTTAACCATCAATATAAGGAAAAGGGGGTTTCAACAAATATTATCTTGACCCCAGACTATTTAGAAAAAAAATGAATTCAAAACAATGATAAATTTGTTGCATGTTTGTGAATGATATTTCTCTAAATTTAAAAATCTATAAATCCTAAAATAATATAATACTTGTAGTATGACTATTAAAACATGTTTTTTGATCTATTCTATATTTTCATGTCTCATGTAGAATTAATATTATAAAATTCCCAACAAGGGTCATGTAAAACATTATTATGTAGAAAAAAATTAAAAATTATTCAATCCATACTACGGTGGAATGATGAATTCCTAGAGTTTTTTTGTCATCCTAAAATCAATAATTTTTTTTTATTAAGCTGATAAACCCTATATATCAACTATAAATGCACTATAGCTTCACAATCATTGATTTCATGAACTTATATACATTAACAACCAGTCTATGCGATTTATTGAAAACAAAAAAAATTTGGAAGAACCTATAATTGATTTAATAACAAAATATAGATTCATGCATTTACTTTCATTTTATTCCTCTTTCAATATTCTGATACATTAAAATAGAGGATTTATATTCTTGAATATAGTGTTAATTAATATTCTTGTATATATTCTTTAATTAAATAGATATTTTTAATTCAACAAAAATATGATTTATGCTATTGGAGAACATGAACATTTTAATAAATCAGAACATTAGGAAAACAACAAATTAAAAATTTTGTAAATATAATTTATACTTCATCACGGACTTGTGACGCTATTAGAAATCACGTGATTAATTATGAGACGTTAATTCCCCATCATCCTTATTTATATGTTTAATGATCCATGAATATATAATATTAATTTGAATAATATTTTTTCCTATATTTATTATACCATAATAACATATTAATACATTGAGAAATAAATTCAACTAAAATTATTATTCATGTAAGGAAAATATAATTGAATTTTTTAATATTTTTTTTGATATTTCACAAAAGAATATTCTTTGTCACATTAACATGGAGAAAACTTTTACTAAAACATGAATTCATATATATTGGTGGAACGTATCAATACACTATATGTGTAGCCCTCTAGGACCTTATCTAAATATAGGTGAATCATATTCACATAACAAGAGTTGTACATTGAAACAAATCATGACCCCCATATATACAATGATTAGTCAAAGTTAGGAAACCATATATCTACACCTACAATGAATTATAATCTCTTTCTCTAATGATATCTAAAATTATTGATACATATTCTATGGAATCACTAATTATTTATTATTGGTATTTTTTGACTATATTGGATTTAGTTTCAATAATTTTCATTGTCCATGTATTTATTCAATGAAATATAATCCATGTTTCTCTGATAGGGATTTATACTTATAATTTTTGAAATTCAAAAATAACATCAGGACCATTAAATCATTGTCATCCTTAGAATGGTTCAACCAATAGAAGACACCTCCCTAAAATAATGAACACAATGTTTTTAAAGATATATCAAAACATGTGATTATAAAATTGATATAGCTATCTAATTTTTAGATAAATAAACATGCAAGTTTATAAGAACATATAATGTAACATGAAACATGTGGTGTTCAAATTGGTTGTTCAATCCTTATGATCTCCTCTACTCAATTTCATCAGTTGAAAACTTCATTAAAATAACTATAATTTCTTATGATCATTGGGAAAATGATATTCATATTTCACAGGTTTCATATAAATGTATTGTATCTAGATAGTTAGACATGGATTTAATATTATTATCATATTATTATTGTATTTTTAATATATTTGGGAAAAAAATTTCATTTCTCCTTATGAAATAAATCCGCAAAAACTAAAATTTGAATGATATACGTGGAATTAATAACCCAATCACAGTAATAAGTAATAATGAGTAATACTCTATAAAATATATACACTAATAAAAAAACTAAATCCTTATTTAGGTTTCCCAATTTTAATACTGTCTCAAATCTATTAGATTCATCATGTTAAATTTCAAACTATTATATCTCAAATGAAAAATAATTCTTCTATTGATTTATTCCTTTTATTTCTCTACCATGTTTTACACTATTGATACTTAGCAATCTATGACTCCATTAACCTGAGTTAAATCCACTAAAAGATTATATATAGAATATGTGAAACTTTATCTTTCTATAATAAAAAAATCATTAGTTAGTATAATTATTATAAAATTTTCACAATATTTATTCAGAAAATACTATTCAATAATAGAATAATAATTGGAACCAGAACAAATAATTTACTATTGATATAGTATATTTAACTTTATAATAAATTACAACAAACTCGTATTTAATATACATTTTTACAACTTGATATAATGAGTTTTTATCAAATATTTACTAACCTAAAAATTTATATTAAATAAAATATAACGTTAGAAAAGATATACTGACATCCCTTTCGGTTAACTAGTATTATATCCTCCCAAAAATTAAAGAATAAATCCCTTATACACTCCCAATCACTATTTGGTTATTTTGACTAATTCAGAGTCTAGTTATTTATATAAAAGAAATATCCATCCCTTTATCATTTCTGCATAAAATTTGTTATTATCCTCACTTAGAGATAAAAATGATAGGTTTGTGTATAAATGTATATCCACATCAGAAAAAAAATTAGATTGGATTTCCATGAACCAGAAGATATCTCACACACCAAAGGATTTAGATTCCTCAAAAACATTGCATGAGATGATGATCTGGTGGTGATAAAATCTATATATAAGTTGTCCATGAATTTTATTAATTGTTTATAAAAAGGTTTTTCCACTATTATACACATTTATTGGGGTCTTTGGGGAAATTTTTGGATCCATAAAACAACCATTATGGTTTATAAACCATAGCGTTGGTGTGTAGCCCTCTAGGATTTTTTTCTCTATTATACAAATATAAAATCCAAATTAGACATTGGGATAAAAATATATTCCATTTCTAAGTCATATATTATTTTATCCAAACTAAAATAGCTGATTTATAAAATCTATTATAGTTTATTACATCATAATTATAATTATTTAATAAATTCATGGATCCACTAATATTTTAAACATGAATGTAGTGAGTTCAACCATAATATAACACATTTCTCTAATCATGTATTTACTTACATACATCATGATATTCAAATTCAGAAAACTAAATTCAGTTTTATTATAAGGTGATTATTTTTTTCCTCCCATATAGTGCAACAAAATATTATACGTCTGTATGTTTCTATAGAGGTATCCATTGTTATGTGGATATTTCTATGTGGTTAAATATTTCAAGAAATATTTTATTCACCACATATTATAAATACTACACCCACTCTAAGAATATCAAGTGATAGAAATGGAGAACACGTTTTGAATCTCATACTAGACTCATGTTAAAAAAGTATCTCAAGTAAAATTCATGAGATTAAAATTATGGTTGTTCCATTCAATGTAGTCCCAGAATGAACCTCTTTAAATAAATCATTGTGAAAAGTGCACAATTTAACATGAAATACTAGACCATGATGGTTTGTTTTATGAGGTTTTATTTTATTACATCTCACATAGTCCATAACTTTTTTTATGACGCTTCTATGTAGTTTTATATTTTTCTCGATCCTATACGAATTGTAAATTGTTGCAATCCCTATGAAAATTTCTTAACGGAAAACCCTATAAAGAAGTCCATTAAGAGGATCCTATGTAGCTTACATAATGAGTCCAGCATTTAGTTAACATCATTTTTGGAAACCCCATTACAAAGAACCATTGTTACACTTTTATAATATCATTTGGTCCTATACCAATTTACACTACAGGGACTCCACATTAAGATTATTTTAAAACCATTACAAGAACCCATTATCACCCAATTTCAAAAATGTTTTGTGTGAGGGTGGAAAAAATAATTATAAATCCACCTAGGTGTAGTCCCCTAAAAACATTCAATTATTAATGAGTCGAGATACCCCTCTTGGTTAACATTATTCACCTTAAGTGATGATACACTTCTTTGTATCCAAATACACTGGATCCATCTAACGTGGTGGCCTTGATTAATAATTAATTTAGTATATAGTTTAGATACTCTTGATGGTAATCATTTTCAACTCAAGACAATATATTATTCTTTGTTCCAGAAGCCATTTAATCATCCTTTGTTTTAAAGCTGACCAAACATTAAATTAACATTGAGTCAGTACACTGTTCATGGTTATCATCATTCACTTAAATTCAAGATAATTATCTTTGATCCATACGTAATGTCCCTTCTCTGGTTCCACACATCAATGCCCTAAGCCGGTCAGTCACATGACCTCAAGCACACCTCCCTGTATGATAAATGCTTCTGTATAGTAGTAAGGGTATAATAATTCCGTCATTGAGAGACTATACCCTCATTTATAAGAGTAAAAATCTAGGGGAAATACATGAAAAATAGTGGAAACATATATTACAAGGCCCCAAACTTAAACATTAAATAATCTTGAATTAAGTTAATAAAATCACGTAGTGGATGTTTTTAGGTTTAGTGTTTTAGATAATTAGGCCATAACTATTACATTACATTTTAAATATTTCAATATAGAAACTTTTGCTTAGTATACATTTCTTCATAAAATATAAACTCTTAAAAGAAAATAATAATTCTTTTCTTGATATAAATCTTCTAAAATTCTTCTTTTCTCTTATCATTCCTTAAATTCCATGAAAAATATTTCAAAAACAGGGGATTAGCATAAAAAGATCGGTAAGGGTTATAAAACATGGAATTAAAACACTAGTCCATCAATACATACAAGTCAATGAAATAACACATTCTAATATTTAAAATTCCACACAAGATCATAATATTGTTGAATAACACATGGAAACTATAAATGATAAAATGTAACATGTGGCATCCAAAACATACTTACGTTGTATCTTTCACAGCTTTGTAGAGAGTTACATTTGAAATACCAATCACAGTATATTACCAAAATCTCTTGTGAGAAATATTTATGTTTACCTCTATCACATTACCCAATGCATTGGAGAGCTATCTTGGGCTCACCCGCCCTAGGTTTATCATGTAACCACCCATATATGTAAACAATTCCCATGAACCATAACATAATCCTAACACCCGAACATTCATAAAAGAAAGATCACATTTACACATTGAAATCACAATATAACATTTCAATATATTTACTTAATAAATCCATTATAAAAACCATTTTAGATATCCAAATACGTAAAAAGATTATATGGTATTTATTTTCCATTTTAAAACATTATGGCTTGTTAAGGAAGCCAAATATTCTATAATGCTTGCGATGGTTGAAAGGTCGTTGTCACCACGTACATTAAAAAGAAAAATTATTTTTATCATTTAGTAAAATTATTTGTAGAGAAAAGATTACCATTGAATGAAATTAAAATTCAAAGGGGTTTATAGACTGTATAAAATAATGTCGTGAATAAATCAATGGATTCCTGAATAAAAGGAGATTGAAACGACGTCCCTTAACAAATGTCTGACATAACTCATTCATTATTTAATATATTGAATAATAAACGAAAGTAAATATCTACTTCCTTAAAAAACATCATAAAGTTTAATAATCCTTTTATATCAATTATTACCACGTTATAATCTTTACTTAATCATTTATGTTAATAACAGTCCTTTTGTCGATATTTAGTACAAGAGCCAAAATGAACTTCTTATAATTACAAGTTGTCCATGTGGTCAAAGTTATATTATCTCTAGAAGGAAATTCATCATTTAGATATCATATATATATTAAATATCTAGTATTTATAATAGTTCATAACATTTGGAGATAAGAAATGAAAGGCACCATTAATAGAGAGGGTAGGTCGTACGTAGGCATGAACATAACATTCATTTTAATTTTGTATTTAATTGAATGAATGATTAATGATAGATATGTATATTATAATTCCAGTATAATATCATATATAGTTTCATTATCTCCATCCATTATATGTTCCATATATGGCTTGAACGAGTCATATCACATTGAGTGGGCGGTATTCTGCACTCCCTCAAATGAAATTATCGTAATTACCCATTGTGGAATCCATAATGGTATGGTATAAATGAAATATACAAAAGAATAGAGACAATATAAATATAATATATATCATATATAAATACATTTCCATCTCAATGGCCCTCATGAGATGTGGTAATCGATATTTGAACAATCACCATTTCGTGAGGTAGTAGTTCAGCATCACCATAAAAAATATGATCATATCCATTAGATAGAGGTGTGTGGAAGTGTAGTTCGATTCCTTCTCTTAAAAACAAACAAGAATATTTATGATATTTTTGTTGTTACTAAATAATAGAATAATGTGGTTTTAGGGTGTTGGAAAAGGAGGCTTGATAGGTGTGAGTTAGGGTTAGATATGGCGGACTTTTATATGTGGGAGGAGGGGTACATTAGGAATGTTTGAAAGTATTTTTTTATTATAAAACAATTTTTGGTATAAAAATGTCTAAAACATATTTAGATTGTTGATAAGGTGCATATATGTGGAAATAAAATCATCCAATAAAAATGGGACAGGTTTTGGATATGTTTTTATTACTTATTTTTTAATTTAACCCTTTTTTACTCTTATTTATCTTTTCTCGTGTCTTCGTGTATATTCATAATATATGGTAAATATATTTATTATAAAATTTTATGCACCCCAAAATGGATCATTAATGAAAATTTTAACATTATATATTTCATTTGTAGGATGATTATATTTATGGACTATTTTATCATTTAATAAAATGTAAATTGATTTAAAAATTATTTTATGTCAATTTATAAACTATTCATATCATGATTTTTTAAAAATTTCAAACCAACTTTATTCTTTCTAAATATCTTCATTAATTCAAATATAACAAGTAATAATAATCTATAAAATTCGTGGATGGCATAAAAATGTGAAAAATAAATTTATTTTAATATTTGAATTTTCATTTATTTGAATCCTTATTAATGAAGCAATTAATACATAATCATTGAGTCATAATTAAGTTTATTTATTTAATATACCAAAGTTGTAAATGAAATACCATGATGAATATTTACTAAAGTAAATATTCATAATTTCTGAAAATAAAAGTTACATATTAACAAAATTTGGGCTTCCAGGTTTTAAATAAGGAATCCATTTTTACAAGTTAAAAAAAACAAGTGGTAGAAATTAATTTAAAATTAATTCCCATTGTCAAAACAAAAAGTTAGATTTTTAGAAATAATAAATATCAAAAGATTTACCATTGTTCATGTCCAATTTAACTATTAAATTTCGTACAATGACAAATATTGGATTAAATCAAAAAAATATAATAAAATTATACATTAAAAACAATAGAAATGAAAATAAAACTATACAAAATAATTAGAATAAAAGTCCTTTTTTAATTAAAATGCAGTATTTTTCACTATTAATTAAAAATAAAAATTATCAGAAAAATACAAAAATATCATCCAAAATAATGTTTGAGGTCCCGATTCTAAAGAGACAATATATTTTTAAAAAATGAACATATGAAAGTGACAAGAACTAGATTTAGAAAGGGTTATCCATCAAAAGGAAATAAATCGACCATTTAAAGAATATTAGTTTATTTATAATTAAATTTGATTCATTATCATTTTAGGAATCTAACTTTTGTTGGAGAAATGTAATAACATTTAACAAACATGTGTAATAATATTTTAGTTAGTTTTAGTCATTCCTACCAATACAATGACTATGTGTTAACTACCATTTAAAATAATTATATTATATTATTATTTTACAGTATGACTCACCCTTGTGTGCAATGTAAGATTTCATGAAATCTAGTTGTTTCATATTGGTTACACCATCAAAGATAGCATCCCCTTTAATGTAAAAATAATATTTAATTAAAAAATATTAATAAATACGGAAATTTTATAATCTATATTTACCTGGGATGTTACATATTTCACTACTTTTAGAAATTGTGCCTTCACAATTTTATTCAATTATAAAAAAATGGGTGTATTAATCCCTCATAGAATTTTTTATTACCACGTTTCCTCTTCAACCATATGGGTTTTCCAAAAAACCATTACCTGATGAAATACCTTATTCCACAACATATTATCACTTCAGTCATGAATCTGGATTGGTTGTTCCTCATAAGAAAGATTCTCTTCTAACTAAACTACCTCTAGACTCAAAACATGAAATGGACCTGACATATACATTAACAACACTGAAAGATGAAAACATTTTGTATATGGGATAAAAATCAATGTAAAGTAACTTTGTAAGAAACTGTTCCAAATTTCATGAGGATTTCATAGCTTCCAATGAACCTTGGTCTCAACATTTCGTTCCTTGCAAAACACATCACATTTTTTAATGGAGAAACCCTGAAAAAGACATGATCACCAACCTTGAATAAAGGATCCCTCATTTGGTTATCCGCATAACCTTTCTACCTACTCTGAGCTGTTCTCATTATCTTCAAAATCAATTGAACTTTTTCAGCCATCTCTTCTTCCAGTTCCGGTGCCATCAACTTCCTTTCACCGACTTCATCCCAAAAAGCTGGAGTTCGACAAAGCGTACCATATAATTCCAAAAATTGAGCAATATGTATAGTGAAATGAAAACTGTTATTATAATAAAATTCAACCAAATAAATATGTTGGTCCCAAATACCCTGGTAATCTATTGAGCAAGCATGTAGCATATCTTCTAATATATGAATGGTTCATTCTGACTGCCCATCTGATCGAGGATGAAAAGATTTATTAAAATTTAAATCAGTAATCAATGACTTCTGAGGGACTATTTCAAAAGTAATATATAAATGTGGGATCATGATCAGATACATGGGAGATGGTAACTCTATGAAGCATAACTATCTCTTTAACTCACAACCAAGAAAGTTAATATAGGGACAACATATCTCGAATAGGAAATAAAATGAGCAGATTTAGTCTATCGTTAAATAATAACCCAAATTACATTATTACCTCGAAATGTATTTAGTAATATCACAACGATGTCCATGGATATATTTTCCCATTTCCACTCCATCATCCATAATGGATTATGCATCCCTTTAGGTATCTATCGCTCTACATTAACATGTTTACATGTCAATCACTTCAATGTAAGGTAATCAAAATATCTTTTCATTACATCCCACTAGTAATACTTTTGAAGAACTCTATACATCTTAGTTCATCCTGGATGAACTGAAAATGGAGTAATAGGAGCTTCACAAAACAACTCTTTAGTGAACTATGAATCACAAGGCACACGTAATCTCTTTCCAATACTCAATGCATAATCATTATAAATGTTAAAAGAAGGTAACATACCCTTCTGAACCAACTCTACCATTTTCTGCAACACACTGTCTTCTTTCTAGGATTCCATTATTCTGTCTTCTAGGGATGATTGCGCTAACACATGAAACAAAAAATAGGAATTTGAGACACCAACTACTTCAATGAAAAATTTCATGAAGTCATTAATCAAAAGATCTTGATTCAAAAGTAACATGGATAATGTAGCATTAATCTTTCGACTCAAAGAATTAGCCAATTTGTTTTCCTTTCCTGGATTCTAATGAATCGTGAAATTATTACCCCTGATTAATTACATCCATCTACTCTATCTCGTTTTAATTCTTTCTGAGTGAATATATAAATAAAACATTTCTGGTAAGTATACATTTCATATTTTACTCCATACAGATGATATCTCCAAAATTTTAAAGCAATAAACAATAGAAGTTAATTCCAACTATGAGTAGGGTAATATAAATCATGATGTTTCAACTGATATGACATATAATAAATCACCTAATCATTTTGAATTAGGATACAACAAGTCCTTTCAACGATGAATCACTATAGATAACAAACTCCTAATTCTTTTAAGGCAGTGCCAAAACTTGAGAATTCACCAATATTATTTTCAATTGCTGAAAAAATCATCACATTCATCTATCTAGATGAAATTGACACCTTTTCGAGTTAACATAGTCAGTGGGGTAGATATCCATGAAAAGGTTTCAACAAACATCCCGTAATAACATTCTAGACCAAGAAAACTACTGATCTCGGTTATATTTGTTCATCATGGCTATTGTTCAATAACTGTTATTTTAGCAGTATCAATATTTATTCCATTTTTTGATACAATGTAAACAAGGAATGAAATTTTTTATAACCAAAAATCAAAATTGATGAATTTTCCACACATTTTATTTTCATTTAAATATTTCATGAAAACCCTTGAATGAATATCATATTCCTTTTTTACTTTTAGAATAAACCAAGATATAATAAATAAACACCACAAAAAACTTATCCATGTACTCATAATTTTTTTTCCATATTATTCATGAATATAGTAAGTGCATTGGTTAATCCAAAAGTCATAACTACATATTCATAATGGGCATATCAAGTACAAAATGTTGTCTTAGGAATTTATGCATCCTTTAATTTCAATTGATGGTACCCTGAACTCAAGTAAATCATTGAAAAATACTAAGTTCCCAAGAGATGATCAAACAAACCATAAATGTGATGAAATGTATATTTTCTTATTACATTGATATATTTCAAGGCTCTATAATCAATGTTAAGTATCATAGAACCATCTTTCTTTTTAACAAACAAGATAAGAGCAGTACATGATGATGGGCAAGGATGAATGAAACCTTTATCAAATAACTCCTATAATTTCTTATTTAACTCTAAATGTTCAATTTGAGCCATTATATAAGGGGATTTTGAATTTGTCTTAGCATCAATAAATGTTCAACAATAAATTCAAGTTCCATATCTGGTATAATACCAGGGAACTCATCAGGAAAAGCATCACGATACTCATTTTACCACTGGAACATCATTAATCTAAATAGATACTTTATTCTCAATAGTATGTGAAAGATAACATTAATTTCCATCTTTGACATGTTTCTTAGCTTTATCATATGTTATAAAAAGTAAGGGCTCATTCTTGTACACAAAATGAAATTATTCCTAAAAGGAAACATCCTTATCTCTGAATTCAATCATATCATGATAAACTAAAATCCATTCCATACACTAAAATAACACCAATCACTACTAGAGGAAAAACAATAAGGTTTTTAGGAAGATTCATTATATCTCCAAGGATAATAAGATTCTTATAATTTAATTTTCTCTCATCATTTCCTCATGGTGTTTTAACCATAAGTTCAGTGTTCATATCATGAGAAGGAATTCCCAATTATCAATAAAATATATCAGAAATCAATGAATGTGTAGCCCCATAGTCAAAAAATACATTGGAATAATTTGAATAGTCAAACAATGTAGCAGATACTGCTTCATTCGATGTCTCATCGTCTACTGAAGTAGTTGTAAATGATTACACCGCCCCTTCCGGCTTGTAGTTAGGCTGTTTTCCCTTAGTTAATTTCTTCTTTGGATAATAATCTGTATAATTACCTATTACATTGCAAAAAAACATTTTACTAACAGTAAATAAGATTTTATAATACCATAATCTTGATATTTTTCAGTGTAAGTACAAGCCTTTTGCCCCATTTTACCCAATCCGTTACACTTACTAGAATTCAAAATACATTCCATAGCGTGGGTTTTACCATAATTTTCACAAACTGTTAACATATGTTTCATACAATCATATTTTTCTGAAGAGTTTTTACCATTCATCTCTCACCTCAACCTCTATTTTTATTATTTTTCAAATAACACCTGATCATCAAAAAAATCTATTTCCACCTTCTCCGCACATTAAACATGTTTTTAATATCATTTAAACTCATGAAAAGCTAAAGGCCTTCGATACCTTAGCAATAATCCTGAGTAAAAATGATTGATTTTATAATCAAGATCTCATATGAAATTTGAATCATACCTTCCTAGTCGAGTGAATTTTTCTTAATAAGCAGCCACTGAGTCATCCTCCTACCTCAAATCTAGGAATTTGTTTTCATCCGAAGACAAACCACCTTAGGAAAGTATTTCTCATGAAACGTACCATTAAATTCATCCCAATAAAGAGAATCTATCTCCTCAATATCGATGATATTTTTCACCATAGAGCTCCACTGATTGGATTCAACATCAAAATGGTAAATAGAAGTACCAACCTTATGCTGTTCTGAGAACCCAATGAAATCAAAAATCATTTCCAGTGCTTCAATCCACCTTTCAGATAGAATATGTTCAGATGATCCGCTTAGTGATGTGGGATGATTCCTCATGAAATGATTCACTACTGACATGTTCCCTTGTAGTTGATCTTGTTTACCTCATGCTTGGATACCATCAGCATTTATAGCCTGATTCAATAGTACCATCACTGAAAAAAACTATTTAGTTCTGATCCCAACCATCTCAGGTTGTTGTTCTTGAAGGTTTCCTTCCTCTTGAAGATGTCCCTTCATTTCTACCCTAATTCAATGTGAAAACCAATTCTGATCATAGAAATTTCTTAGGTGAAGCATCATCATAATCTTTAAATTCTATATCATTTCAATACTACCATAAATTAATTTATGGATATTAATTTAACAATTCCCTAACTCATAGATTTATCTAAAATGACCTCTAATACCAACTCTAACGCCTCCGCCTTAAACATTTGTTACTATGGAATTGCGTTAATAAAATCATATTGAGGATCTTTTAAGGTTTTTTAGATTTATATCATTATCCCATAACTATTAGATTACATCTCAAATATTAAAAATTAGACACTTCTATACAGTATATTCTTTATATAAAAAATAAAAACTCATAAATGTAAATATTAATTCTTTTCTTTATGTAAATTATATTTATTTATTCATTTCTCTTACACTACCTTAATTCCTATGAATATCATTTCAAAAACATGGGATGAGCATAAATATCTCAGTAAGGGTTATAAAAGAAGGAATGAAAACATTAGTCCATCAATACATACAAGTCAAAGAAATCATACATTTCTATATTTATCCTAACTCACAAGATCATGAGATTTATGAATAAAAAATGGAAATCATATATCATAAATTTAAATTGCAGCATCCATAAAAGTTTTACATTATTACTTTCACAGCTATGTAGGTAGTTACATTTTGAATACACATTATAGTAAATTCACTAAATCTCATAGGAGAAACATTTATGTTTACCTCTCTCACGTTACCCAAAGCTTTGGAGAGCTATCTCGGGCTCATCCTACTTGTGTTTGTCATGGAGCCACCAATATATGTAAACAATTTATAAGAGCCATAACATAATCATAAAAAATTAATAGGCATAAAGGAAATATTAAATTTTGACATTGCAATCACAATATAACATTTCAATATATTGACATAATAAACCCATTCTCAATTTCATTTTCAATAACAAAATAAGTAAAAAGTGTATATCATATTTATTTTTCTATTAAAAACAATAATGATTGTTAAGGAAGACAAATATCAAATAATGCTCATTGTGGTGGAAAAGCCGTTGTCACCACGTACATTAAAAAGAAACATGTTTTTGTTATTTACTAATACACTTAATAAATAAGAGATTCTTTTTTAATGATATCAAAATTTAATGGAGGTTATACTTCATATAAATAATGTCGTGTATAAATCAATGGATGCCTCAATCAAAGGAGAATGAGATGAGGTCCCTTACCTCATTTCCAACTTGACTAATTCATTCTTTAATTTCATGAATATTAAAAAAAGTTAATTTCTACTTCTTTCAAGAGATTTTTCAAGTTTATTATTCTATTTATATACCTTATTACCTAGTTATAAACATTACATAATCATTAAAGATAATAACAATCGTTTTGATGATATTTGTTACGTGAGTCAAAATGAACTTCTTATAAGTACAAGTTGTCCATGCGGTAAAGAGTGAATTATCTCGAGAATGGAATTTATGATTTAGATATCACATATATCATATATATATATATTATTTATGACATTACATAACATTTGGAGATAAAAAATGAAATGCACCTTTCACGGAGACGGTAAGTCGTACGTAAACATGAACACTACTTTAATTGCTATTTTGTATTTAGTTGAATAAAAAATTTTGACACATTGTTATATAATAATTACATTATAATATCATATATAGTTTCATTAATTAAATCCTTTATCCATTCCATGTATAGCATGAATGAGTCAAATCACTTTCAGGTGGCGGTAGTCTGCTCATCCTCAAAATGAAATTATCATATTCATCCATTATGGATACCATAACGGTATGCTATAAATAAAAAATACCGAATTATGGAGACAATATAAATAAAATATACATCACATATAAATACAGTTCCATCGTAATGGCTAGCATGAGAGGTAGTAGGAGATATTTGAACAATCATCATTTCGTGAGGCAGTAGTTTGTCATCCATAGAATGAATATGTTCGTATCCAATTGATGGAGGTGTGTGGATGTTTATTTCTAATAATTATCATACATACATCCTAGTATATTTAGGATACCGTTTTAGGTATAAAATAATTGAATAAAGTGTGTTTAGGGGGATGGAGATGGAAAATAAAATGAAAAGAACTTGAGGGAAGATGTTAACTTTAAATCGGTTATCTCCCATTGGTTTGAACCCAAAGGATTTATTGAATTGCCTTTTACAAAGGGGAAGTATTCTAGGAGGAATAGAGGGATGTTGGTAACTTGTTGAAATAGATATTGGACGAGACAAGGGGAATGAGATGTGTGAGTAATGGTTAGAGGTGGTGGCCTTTTATTTGTTGGAGGAGTGGAACTTTTAGAATATTTGAATGTATTATTTTATTATAAAATTATTTTTGGATTAAATATGTCCAACATATTTTTAATATGATTTTAAGGTTCATATAAGTAAAAATAAAACCATCGAATAATAATTGGATTTTTTTTTCATATTTTTGTAAACCATATCTTTTTTATTAACCCTTTTTACTCTTATTTAACATTTACCAATGTCTCTTTAATATCCATACTATATGGTTAATATATTTAATATAAAATTTTAAGAGACCCATAATGGATCATTAATGGAATTTGTAACATCAAATATTTCATTTGGGGGAATCATAGATTTTTAGGACTATTTTCTCATTTAATAAAATATTAATTGATTTTAAAACACATTTATATATATATTTTTTTAATATTCACATCGTGATTTTAAAAAATCCAATCCAACAATAATTAAAAAAAACATAATTAATTCAAATATAACATTTTATTATAAGCAATAAAATTCTTTAATATAATAAAAATATTAGAAATATGTTTATTTTAATATTTATAATATCATTTTTTTGAATACTTTATAAACGATGCAATTACTGCATCACTGATGTGTCATAATTATGATTATTTATTTAATGTCTAAAAATTATAAATACAATTTTATGATGTAGTAAATACTTTTAATATTCAAATTAATATTTATAGTCGAATAAATCACTTATATAACCTCACATAAAAAGTGTTTTACTAAAATATATATGTTTATGTTATTTTTGACTATACATAAAATTAATTAATATATAGTGTCATTATCACTCCCATGTGGCACCATGGAGTACCTAAATCGACCCCAAAATTCCCTTGTTCAGTAATATCTCATCTAATAGGGTACGGAAAATTGTAAGGATAAGTTAATATTGTTATAATATTTTTTTCACACTAATTGAACAAGTTTCCCATTAACAATGGAAAATAAAATATTAATCATGTAATTATTAATAATATCTGAAAATAAAAGTAAAATATTAAACCAATTATTACTTCCTGACTCAAAATAAGGAATTCATTATTCCATATTCAAACCATACAAGTGGAAGAATTTAAATTAAACTTAATTCCGTTTTTAAAACAAAAAGAGTGTTTTTAAAAAATAATAACTATCAAAAGATTTAGCTTTTTTATCTCTAATTTAAAAGTGAAATTATTACAAATGACCAATATTGGATGAAATGGTAAAAATATAATCCAATTAAAATTTAAAACCAATAAAAATACTAATCTGCCTATATAAATAAATTAGATTAAAAGGCAGTTTTGATGTAAAATGTAGTATTTTTCACAATTCATTAAAAATGAACTTTTTCTATAAAAAACAAAATTTCATCCAAAGTAAATTTTGATTTCTCGATTCTAAAGGAATTATTCTTTAAAAATAGAACATATAAGATTGACAAAAAACTAGGTTTAAAAATGGTTCTCCGTCAAAAGGTATTAAATCAACCTTTTAATGAAAATTAAGGTATTTTTACTTAAAATTGGATTCATTCCCACTTTAAGACTCTAATTTTTATTGGATAAATACCAAAATATTCAAAAACCTGCATAATCATATAGTTGTTAGTTTTTTTATTTCCCACCAATAAAACAACTAAGTTTTAAATTCTATTTAAAAGAATTATATTATAATGTTATTTTTCAGTATGACTCACCCTTGTGTGCAAAATATGATTTCAATGAAACTCATTGTTGCGTATCAAGACTGAAATCAATCAAAGAATTTCCATTAAAGTAAAATTAATATTTAATTAACAAATATTAATAAATATAAAAATTTCATATTATTTATTTACCTATGATGTTACATATATAACCAGAACAATATAAATGTACCAAGATAACAAAATAATAAACACAATACATAAGTGAAGGGAAAACATGAAATGTCAATATAATTGTCAAGTGTCTCTAATGGAACTAATAATCAAGACACCGTGACTCCCCAAATGGGTTTTGAACAACGATCGGTTCCCAGTTCTATGATCCGTCCAAAATCAACCACCTTTCCTATGTCTTTTACAATTATCCAGACCTAATATAATATAATCTATTCAGGTACGGATCAGGAATCCCGAATTGGGTGTTAATAAAACTCAATAGGTCACCACTAACAGTGTCTTAACCATGTCAAGTCAAAAAATAGTTAATGGAGCCCTATTAGTAAATATGTACAATGAAATAATAAAGAGATTATCACATTTTAATTTATTCTTATATAAATACATTGACTCCAAGGCTTATAAGGATACATGTAACTCAATACTAACTTCATCTCAATCAAGATCATGAAGTTCTCCCAAGGTAATAACATATCATAATATTTTCTTTTAACCCAATCTAAATTTTTTCAAGGTGCTTTGGTATCTCTGTACCTCATTAAGCTCATGAAGGATTACAGATATTGTCATGTGAGTCCATAAATGAGAGTGTCATTACTTCCATTAATTAATTTAACATTTATAAGCCAGATTGTGAAAGTTACCAATATCACAAACATAATTACGATTTCAATGTTTACATGCTTACTCTTCAATAGAATGACCTTGTTCACATTATCATTACTCATAGGAATAATGACCCTGTTACTATGTTTACATCACATTAGAATGACCATGTTCCAATTGTCGTACTCATACATATGATGACCATGTTACCATTTTACTTCCCTATTTAGAATGACCATGTTCCCATTCTTTATCACATAATTACTTTACTGATTAATTATGAACCCCAATCCCATTAATAATTCAAAAATTATCCAACACATCATTTATAAAAGTCAACTCAATAATTATCTAATCACATCAAACCATTGATTAAATTATCAATTAATTATTAAAAAGCATAATTTTTATTCCATAATTTATTTATTTGAATTAATTTTCTCACCTCTGCATACTTAATATCACACCAAACTATCTATATTATAATATCAAATCACATAATTTATTCACAATCAATTATTTCATCATAGATAATTTGATATCTTACTATTAATTTCATAATTAATTACCCATATTTCAATGCCTATATCATATAATCAATTTACCAAATTTTGTTATCTAATATGGAATCCCCTTAGTATAATGAAAAATTCCCCAATTAATCACCTATTTCAAAAAAACATCACTAACTGAATTAGTCAATGGAATTAACCCAATTCATGAAAAACATTTTCTAAATGATGCTATAAATTCAATAGTCATGTATATAAATATCTAATCCAAAACTACAAGATTTATATTCAGAAATCACACCTCAATTTGTTTTTGTATCTTTTCCTAAAGGAAATCCCTAAAATCCGAGCAGCATGACGATGTTGATAAAATTTCTGGATCAATATCCCTAAAAAAATCAATATTAAAGACATCAAGATCTAATAAATCAAGTTATATATAAAAATATTATATCTAAATCCAAATACATTGGATTATATCCTATGAGATAGATGATATCTTCCATGAAATGATCATATAATCAAATAAATAAGAACCTGAGATGTATCAAAATGAAATACACTTACTGGAAGGATATAGGATCTTCAATTTCGAGCATGAAAACAAAAATAATTGTGTTTTAAGGCCACGAAATCCATCCAGGTTGATTGGATAACCTTATTATACCATTAGTAAATTAGAATCCTGTGTTAGGTCCGTATAGGTGGTGAAACAAGTCATTAATGTTTGAAATAGAGTGTTATCCACAATTTTTGGATCTGACTATCGACCCTTGAATAGTTAGACAAAACATGCACTAAACATGAGTTAGACACTAATTTACGGGGGAAATTTCATTAACACCACCCACATGCTCTCTATCCTTTTTTAACTGTGCTGAAGATTCTACCTCTATGACACAATATCGCATGGTTTATCTTAGATAGTCGCACAGTTTGAATAAACCATGTTTAAAATTTTCAAATTAGGTTTTTCTACATAATTTTCTTATACCTCACCCAAACAAATCCCAATACAAAAATACCATTTTTGGTATTTAAGTAAAAACAAAACATTATTTAAATCATACCCGAGATGTCTATAGGAAATGTCAGGATATTACAATCTCCCCACTTGATAACATATGAACCTCAAGATGAAATTCCATGCCTTTATAAGATTCAATGCCAAAAGGGTCGGTCCATTGAGTGATCATATCTATTTATCATTCCCATGCTTCTTCATTTACATTTTCATGTTTCCATTACACAAGAACTGTCAGTACAGACATTCCCCTAACCCTTTCTCAATGTGATCCGACACATTCATTCGATGCTTCCCAAAGGACGCATCTATCTCATTAAGAAAATCCTCAACATTGATCACATTGTATGGGTTTGGATTATATATTCATTGTTGTGATACATTTAAAAAATCATGAATTGCACTTCATCTCTATAGAATAGAAAATATGTACGCCACCAGCCCGATTTTCCCCACTATGTTTAAAGGTCCACCGAACCTAGGTGCCAACATTCCCTTCCTCTATATCCTGTTGTGAACTAACATATGTGACACTATAAGTAACACACAATCTCCCTCTATAAAATTTAGTGGTCGACTCCATATTAATTCATATGAAATAATTATAGTATGAGTCATAACCATATATCTCTGAATCAAAAATACTTGCTCAGATGTCTCCTACGTGAGACTTGGTCTAGAAAACTCTGATTCACGAGCCTCCATCCAGCCTAGAGGTGATATGAATATCCTACCAAAAATATCCTCATAGGGTGACATTTTTTTTGTTGGCTGATAATATTTTTATAGGATATCTCCACTATGGATAATTGATTTTCCCAATACCCACTAAAGTCATGAATAGAGTCCTGTATTATATCTCCAAGCTTATGAATAGTATGTTCCAACATCCCATCTAACTATGGGTGGAAATCCATACCAAATATTACCAGTGTGACAAGTAAATTCTGCAATCCCTTCTATAAGTGTAATGTAATGCGTGAATTATTATCTAAAAAATTTTGTGGAAGTCCATGCATATGGACTATAGGCATGAAATGTACCACCTTGGTCTATTGATCCATAACGACCCGAATAGAATTATTCTTCCTATGAGTCTTTAAAAGACCCAAAACAAAGTCCATGGTCCCATTCTCTCACATCCATTCTAGAATAGTCTACGGTTGTAGCAATCCTCTAAGACGTTGATGCTCTGCCTTCCCATTCTGATAGGTGAAGCATCTTATCAAAAAACACAGATATCTCATTATACATTCATGAAAAAAAACTATCATCTTAGTTCACAGTACATTTTAGTTACACCTAGATGCATCACCCACTTCAAGGCATGATATTCCCTAATGGCATCCTATCACATGCTTATATGTACCCCAACTCGTTTCTTCACATAGATGTTATCATCATCATCTATCAACCAGCCGTAAGATGTGTTCCCACCTTCGAAGCATTCCCTTAAGGAAAACAACTCTTGATCATCATACTTTCTTTCACTGATCTGTCTCAAAATCAGAGACTCCACTGAAACTGATACCAAAGATATCTACTCGGGACTCTCCTAAACCACTACATGCTTCTCATAGAGAAATATTATCATCAACCAATTAGCACTCAACTGAGGAATCATTTTAGTTTTATTTTTACAACTCAAGGGATAACCACACTATATCCCTTCCATAGTGTATATTCCTATTCAAAATCATATGTCTTTATATACTCTAAAGATCTCCACTTATAAATATTTAAATCAACATGTGAAAATATATATACCTAAAGCAAATCTAATATGTATAAAATATAATCCTTTCCCCTAAAATATAGTTTCACCAATAAATAGGAGCATAAAATATTACATCCAATGTGAGGTCATGTATAGGGTAATTCCCTTCAAGAGTCCTCAATTGTAGACACCCATATGCCCCAACTCAATCTCAATGTATCAACACTACTCAATGTTTGATCCTAGATGCATCACAATAAAGTGTATACTCCACACCAAATTCAGGTATGATAAATATTGTAGCTTATGTCATGGTTTTATTAAATACATGGATTTCTTTCTTACAATCGTCTGACCGTAAAAACATAACCCTCTTTTTAGTCATGCCTAAAAGTGGTTCTTCCAAACGTTAAAAATCTTGGATGAAACTCCAATAATATCCCTATAATCCTTGGATGATTTTAATATCAAAAAAAATATTTGGCCGATCCTAAAAAACCACTACATGAACCTTCGTGGGGTCCACCGACACACCTTCCACTATGATGATGTTCCCCAATAAGTGCACATTGTCTATCCAAAACATACACATAGATATCATGTAGTATAACCGATTCTTTATTTGTGTACTAAGGACGATGTCTTGATGTTTAGAATGATCATCAGAAGTCTTGGAGTACACCATGATGTCATCCACAAACACCACCACCAACCGATTTAGATATGGATGATTGATATTGTTCATCAAGGCCCTAAACACTAATAGCACATTTATCAACCGAAAAAAATGATTAAAATGTTAGAAAGACCATACCTACATTTGAAAGAACCCCTCAGTATATCAAAGTTCTATACTCTCAACTGATGATACCATGATATCACAATGATATTTGAGAACACATAATCTCTCTTTATTTTGTTCAAAAAGATGATTGATACGAGAAAGAGGATATCGATTCATCATAATCATTTTTTCAAATTCTATTAAACGACATATAAGCGTAAAATTTTGTTATACCTAATTGTGAAAAAACTAGGTGATCCCAAAGGATACATAGTTGGAGGAATAAATCCTACATCTTCTAATTATTCCAATCGAGTTTTTAGCTCTTGATGCTTAGTAATTTCCATTCTATATGGTTGAATAGATACTTTCCATGACCCTTCATTATCTCAATAGTGAATTCCCTATCTCGCTCAGGGGTTAGCCCTGAGATGTCTTCAGGAAAGACATATTGATACAACTACACATGTATTATAAGGAAACAATTTCTAACTCCCCCATCATCTAAAAAAATACTAGAAACATGGGATGTGATCCCACCTAGTTTCTATGTAATTGGACCTACTCAGCTTGATTAGATTTCCCACTCTCCATGATGAATATACCCGTCAACCTTAGGAGATGTAAACATAACCCACCTACAGTAATAGTTTTTGTGGGTTTTGTATAAGACTATCCACTCCATACAAATAATTAGGTTGAAGCCTATATAATAAAGAATATAGATATCCCAAAATAATATATATTCCTCGATATTTAGTGAACATCCCTGTATTGGTTGATATCTCTTGACCATACTCCAAATGGTGTATCTATAGTCATTACCCCACTCACAAACTAAATATTCAGGCTCAAACCATTAACATGCTTTTTATATATAACTGTATGATAGGAAATATTACCAAGCAAAGAACTAACTAATGTGGAAGCTAATATAATAGTACATCTCATTTTTGAGGGTCCCACCTCGCTATCTACACTTATAGGTTGTAGATCAAGTAAATTTGTTTCCCCTCTTATTTACACTATTTTCATAGTCCCATGTGTTTCACCACTCTTGATATGTGAGTGTTTTAACCTAGAAGCACCACACCCACTACCTCTACTACTTCGACTATTAGAACTCCAACTTCCAGACCGATATGGGGTATATAATCCACTTCTCACACTCCAACTCATCCCAACTGCTCTTTAAATACCTGTTTGTCGGTGCGACCTACATAATTTCTTTATATTTATCATATTTTCAAAACATCGACACTCTTCGGGTGGGTAGGGACAATGTAAACGATATTGTCTCTGCCTACCACACTAATGACTAATCACCCCTGTATGGTCCTATCTAACTGACCCTCATGTCTTCTTACTCTGCTTCCCACATCCATAGATAATGTTTTCCTAATTGTTCTATATTCTTTCAATGTTGCAACTCCTAATAATATATTGAAAACTAACAATGTATAATTGGAATCCTCCATCAGGTTCGCTTCAACAATTAGATCCCAATCGATTACTTCCGTAAACTCCATCAACCTGAAAATATTCACCTGGGACATAATCTCACACTTATGTCCATGATAATAATGTTTCATCATTGCTGCCCCAAATCCAAAAATTTCTAGGGAAATTAATTTCAGATCTATGTAACGTCCAATATATTCCATCACTAACATGTTCCCCTATGTTATATTCATGAACTCATTAGCTTTCTCATCCCTCAAGATTTATTGGATAAAAGAGTTTGAAGAACCACTCTCTGACATACTACCACAACACACCATTAGTCTTTCCAATTCACAAAATAATATCCTAGCATCGCTTCGCTAAACCCTATAGCATATTAGCGACCAACAATACCATCCCCTCAGCCATAGTAATCAAATTTTCTATTGTACTCTCTAGGGAATCAACCCATACTTCATCTACTTTAGGTCCACCCTCTCTAGTAAATATGAGAGTGTGCTGCAAATAAATCTCCCTTGTCAACTCAAACATACTACTCACTACCCACTCTGAGTCTCTTTCCATAAATTGCATGAATTTTGTAATGTTTTATAAAAAATACTCCACTTTATATTCAGTTGGCAGGATTGGTGCCTCGGGTTCCCTATCTAGAAATGTAATACAAGGAACACCCCTCGATCATCCCCTATGTAACGACCCAAAGTTTTTCAATGGAAAATCCCCTTCTTATATTTATGTCATAAAAACATAAAATAATGAACTTCTAAGTGATAAGTGACCTTTAAACATAATTTTTTCACCCCTATAGTTGGAATTTTAAAAATCCGACATACACGGTTGTGTACAACATGGTTTTTGGAGTCTAATGAAACTGAAATAATTTTTGGTTAATATTAACCAACCCTTATGAATAGTAACCTACCCTTATGAATAGTACATGCCCCTTATGAATAGTAAATAAGAGGAACATTACCTATGAATAATAAAAGAAAATTTAGACATCTTAGAAAGTGACAATTTGACCTTAGTAAACGTTTTTGGTATTTTATCAGTCATAAATAATTAATTATAGTTAATTAATTAATTTAAAATAATATTTATTTCACTATAATGTATTAATAAATTAATGAATCAATTTATAATAGTTTTTAGTTAATTTTATAAGACCCTACTTAATTTTTGAAAGAACTATAAAATCAGTTTAAATCTTAAAAACTGTTTTTTTAGTAAATTATGATTTTAATTAAATATTAAATTAATAATATTTAGAAATTTATTTTTAAAAAATGGACTTCATTTTTGGATTCTACACATCAAAAAATGGTTGGGTTAAATTTTTGAGATTTTTCTGAGATATTTGAATTTTTGATGAATAGTGGAATCCGATAATTCACAATAAATGCTAAATAATGTATTAATTGAGTCACCGATGATGTTCTGTTGATGTAATCCCACTTGTCTCGGGATTAAATTATAAAATTACTATTATTGGTCATCCAAGATTCACTATTCCTTGTCTTAGGTGAAATTAATAATCTAATCAATTTTATATTAAGGTAACCCCTCTCCCCACCACTATAAAAGCCACCCTTCACTCCCTCTTTTCCTCACACCTCTCAAGCTCCAATAAATCTCTAAACTCGGCCCAAAAATCGTTCCTAGAACCTCCCCCACGTCCAAAAGATTCTGGTCACATCAAAAGACCATGCTTATTTTCCTTAAGGAGGATCTCAAGAGGATGCTACTAGAGGTAATTTCTCTCTATCTTCTCCTTTAATTTCCTTTCAAGTTCAAGATCCTTTCTTGATCTCTCCCACCTATATTCATACAAATTATTCTTTAAATCCATTATTATACATATAATGTAATTTTAAGATTCTAATGGTATATTATATCACCCCACACCCTTTCCCTCTTCCTTTTATTTTATTAAAGAGAAAGTTGTTCATGTGGTGTTAATTTATCACCTTCAAAAACAACATGCTCTATTCTTCCATTTATACCTTCATATATTGTCATGAAACCATTTTTATGGTTGAAACAGAATATTTTATATTTATCATGTTCTATTTTATTCTATGGAAATAAACTAAGGCCATATTACTATGTGAAAAGTTAAAACAAGTTCATTGTGATCCAAAAACCGCTCAAATTAACCCAAATAATCTTCATTTAATTCTTATCTAATGATTTGTCCACATGGATATAATATAACTCATAATAAAATCATTCAATATTATGTAATATCATTAATAACATGTAATATAAGTTCTAGATGTTTACCCATGATCTACCCAAACATCAATTTAAGAATACAAGTGAGTTCAAGAAAACCATGAAAACGAACATCCATGATCAATGTTTTTAAACTCTATAAGTCATCCAACAGAACATAATACGAAATAATGAAACCAGAATGAACCCTATTAATTTATAAAAGGTTATGGAATTTCTAATTAATGAATATAATGTCATTATACAGGACATTAAAGAGAAGGAGGCAATCGAGTACAAGGTAAGGGGAAATCTCGAACCCAATTTTCTTCCTTCGGTTACTCCCTCTTTCACTCCATTTTTGATATGGTTACTCCTGAAAGATAATTTGTTCATCATTCACGTTACATTTCTGGGATATACATGTTTGTCACTGGTTTTTATGTCTGTCAAAATGTTTTCCATAAGAACTCTTCTTTCAAGATCTCACCTTTTACCTGTCATTCAAGGTTGATGGTTCTTGTATCGAGTATGTTGTTCCCTCTTTCTTTTGGGAACCCAAAGCTTATGTATGTGTTATTATGATATGAAACCCATTACTTTACATGGGTTATTTATGTACATGTTTGATATGAGTTATATGTGGCAATCATGATAATGATAACGCTATGATGTGACGGGTGCGCCCAGAATTATATAGCGTAATATGAATGTTTAAATGTGACGGGTGCGCCCAGAATTATATAGTGCTCCAATGAATTGGGTAAAGTGATGAATCTCATGAATAAATGTGAAATTATGTGTCAACAATATTCTAGCTTTGTTCACAAATATATGTGTTAGTTAACCACTAAGACATGATGTTTCATTTTTATGCATTGCCACATTTTAAGTTTATTGTTTATGCTCCTCTCATGTTCATGATCTTTTGCCTATGTCATGATTATGCTCACCCAATAATGTATTGTTCTTATATATCCTCTTACTGGGCTTCTAGATCACCCCTTTTGATGTATATCCTCAGGTGGCTACATGTACTAAGGAAGGGTCAACTGCCACTAAGAAGCTATTGAAAACGAAATTAAATAAATGTTTATGGTTGATGTTGTATTTGTTATGTGTGGTCCTAGTTTTCCCAAGTCACTAATCCTTTCGATCCTCCATGTGTAATACTATTATGTTGTTTATATTTGTAATGATGTAATAGTAACGTACGAATATGATGGGTTGCTATAGTTGGTATCAACAGAAAGGTTTTGTTAATTTGGGGATTAGGATTAGTGAACCCTAGAGAAAACCTACAACATGAGACTTAGTAAAAATATGCACACAATGATATTTACCTAGGGATCCCATATGTTATGTTTTTGGTATAATTGTTTAAAGGAATAAGTTATTAATTAATTGTTTACTTATGTTTTGTTCTAACCTTTTCTATTTTAGTAAATGGTGGTAACCAAGAGAAATCAGGCCAACAACTCTTGCAAGGGAAAAATCAACGATTGCTCGAACAACATCCCCAATGATATGGGAGGTATAGTTCAAAACTTCATGGTGATTCATAACCAATTATCTCAGGTTATGAATAATAACCATAATAATGGGGAACATCCTCCTTCACCAAAGAGGGAGCAACTAGCAATCGAATGTTTTATGCGGAAACGACCACCGACGTTTTGTGGATCTTCTGATCCACTAGTTGCGGAACAGTGGGTCAACTCCATGGAGAAGATATTTTCTGTTCTTCACTGTTCCAAGACAGATATGGTGACTCTAACCGTTTATCGTCTAGATGGAGAAGCTGATCAATGGTGTGCTTTTATTAAGAACACCAAGCCAATGGAGGAAATTGAAGAGATGGAATGGGAAGACTTTAAGATATTGTTTCATAATAAGTACGTCCTAATAACTCTTCACACAAAGATGGAGAGAGATTTCATAGAGCTCAAGAAAAAATAAGGAGATTTTTTCATAACCTATGAAGCAAATTTCACAAGGCTCTCAAGATATGCTTCGGGTTTTGTTATCAACAATGATAGCAAAATTGATAGATTATTTAGTGGATTAAAACCACATCTTTGAAAGGCTCTTGCAATTCGAGACATTGGGAGTTATGAAGAAGTTGTTCGGTGTGCTCTCAAATTGGAGATGGAGTTTGGAGAATGGTCCCATGGTTATGGTGATAAGAAAAGAAAGATGGTGTTTCAAGGTGGTGGATCTAGTGATAAAGGTGGGAAGAAAACACAACGACCCACATTCCAAAAATGTGGGAAGTTGCACCATGGGAACTGCCTCAAAGGGACGGGGAAATGATTTAAGTGTGGGAAAGAAGGACACCTTGCTCACGATTGTCGAGAAGACATGAAAAGTAAGGATAATGTAGCCGATGAAAAGAGAGAACCACTTGTGGTTCAATGCTACAACTGTAGGGAGCTAGGGAACTATTCATACCTGTGCACTAAACCTCGTGCTCTTGAGGGTAATCAGCGCCAGCAACCACCAATCCCAAAGAAACAAGGAAAGGCTTATGCCATCAATACTGAAGATGTGGATCATGATAATGAAGTCGTACAAGGTACAATTACTATTCACTCATGAATTGAAAAAGTATTGTTTGATTTTGGTTCTACACATTCCTTTATATCTTGCAGGTTTGCTAGAACTATAGAATCCAAGCCCCGAAACCATGAAGTAGAGATATCTGTAAAAACACCAAGTGGTGCAATCAATGCAATCCAAGTGTTTTACTCTTCTCCTGTTGACGTATGTGGGAAGATTCTTCCGGAAAATCTCGTAATACTTCCCTTGGTGGAATTCGACGCTATAATGGGAATGGATTGGCTCTCATTATATAGAGCACATATCAACTGTCGGGAAAAGGAAATATATTTTCATATTCCGAACCATCCCATTATCCTCTACAAATGCAAGGGAGATCATGAATCTCCTTGGAGAAATCCTTCAATGGTGTGGGTGTTGATTCCCTATGAAGAATCATACCTCGCCCAAATGGTTGAGTCAAAGGAAAGTGCCAACCTTGAGGAAATGCCCATCATGAGGGAATACAGTGATGTATTTCCCGAAGAGTTACCCAGAATTCCCCCGGATCGTGAGGTAGAGTTATCAATTGAACTCATACCTGGAGCTACTCCTATCTCAAGGTTCCCCTATAGGATGGCTCCTATTGAATTGGAAGAGTTAAAGAATCAGCTGCAAGAGCATTTGGACAAAAGGATCATACTCCCTAGTGCATCACCTTGGGGTGCACCAGTTCTCTTTGTGAAGAAGAAGGATGGAACCATGCGACTGTGTATCGATTATTGGGAACTCAACAAGATCACCATAAAGAACAAGTAACCTCTCCCAAGGATTGATGACTTATTCAATCAGTTAAGAGGAGCTCAATACTTCTCAAAGGTGGATCTTCATTCTGGATATCATCAGGTAATGGTGATGAAGGAGGATATTCATAAGACTGCCTTCCGTACGAGGTATGGGCACTATGAGTTTTTGGTGATGCCCTTTGGACTTACTAATGCCCCTACAATATTCATGGATTTGATGAATAGAGTATTTAAGCATTACCTCTAAAAATTTGTGGTAGTGTTTATCGATGATATTCTCATCCACTCCAAGAGAAAGGAGGAACATGAAGAACATCTAAGAATTGTGTTGGCGACATTGAGAAAGGAGAAGTTGTACACGAAGTTTAGCAAGTGTGACTTTTGGATGAATCATGTCACGTTCTTGGGACATGCGATCACAAGTGAGGGAATTTCTGTGGATCCTTCAAAGACAAAGGCGATTGAGGAATGGCCCAGGCCCTCTAGTGTCACTGAAATTCGTAGTTTTCTAGGATTAGCTGGGTACTATCGACGTTTTGTGAGAAACTTCTCACGATTGTCAAGCCCTCTAACTAAGTTAATAAGAAAAGGGGTAAAGTATGTCTGGACGGAAGAATGTGAGGGAAGCTTCAATGAGCTAAAGAGAAGGCTGATCACTGAACCTATACTCACACTACCGAAAAGCAGAGAAAGTTTTGTGATATACAGTGATGCATCAAAGAAAGGCATGGGTTGTGTACTCATGAAAAATGTTAATGTGATAGACTACGCCTCATGACAGTTGAAGATCCTTGAGCAGAACTACCCGACGCATGATCTAGAACTGGCAGCCGTGATATTTTCCTTGAAAATCTGGCAGCACTACCTTTATGGCGAGATGTGTGACATATACACTGACCACAAGAGCCTAAAGTATATATTCACACAAAAGGAGCTCAGCATGCATCAAAGGAGATTGTTAGAGCTAATCAAGGATTACGATTGATCTATTCACTATCATCCTGGAAAGGTAAACAGGGTAGCTGATGCTCTAAGCAGGAAAGAACCTGCTACTCTATCCATGTTGAGGATTGAGAAAGACCCTATCTTCTATGATATGCAAAGGATTGATTTTGGAATCGTATGGACAGGGGATACATCCTACCTTGCCCAAATGATTGCGCAACCATCCATCCAAGAGAAGATTAAGGTAGCACAATGGGATGATGTGGAGATACAAAAGAGGGTGAATGCAGTAACGGAAGGGAAGCTGTAAGAGTTCCATATCGACGATGATGGAGTGATTCAGTTTGGAACGCGGCTTTGTGTGCCTTCATCACCCGGGATATAGAAGGAGCTATTAGATAATGCACATAGCTCACCTTTATCTATCCATCCTGGAAGTACCAAGATATATCGTGATCTCTGAGAGCACTTATGGTGGGATAACATGAAGAAGGTGACTGCAGAATATATATCAGGGTGCTTGGTATGTCAGCAAGTTAAATTTGAGCAACAAAAGTCCAAAGGTATGATGCAGCCATTGCCTATACCCATGTGGAAATGGGAAAATGTTACTATGGACTTTGTCACGGGTCTCCCGAAGACGTCAAGAGGAAATTATGTGATATGGGTTGTGGTTGATCGACTCACCAAGACTTCCCATTTTATCGCTATCCAGGAAGACCTCTCACTTGAACAACTTTCAAGGATATATGTGAAGGATGTGGTGAGACTACATGGTGTTCCACTATCAATTGTCTCTGACCGTGATCCAAGGTTCACATCTATGTTCTGGAGGAGCCTTCAACATGCATTAAGTACTGAATTAAATTTCGGCACGGCCTATCACCCTCAAACTGATGGCCATTCTTAAAGGACTATTCAGACGCTCGAAGTTATGCTAAGAGCATGCTCTCTAGAATTCAAAGGTGGTTGGGATCAGCATCTCCCATTGGTTGAGTTCTTATACAAAAAAAAGCTTCCACTAGAGTATTCAGATGGCTCCGTATGAAGCTCTTTATGGGAAGTGATGTTGAACTCCAACCTGTTGGGATGAATTTGGAGAACAAAAGCTACTTGGTCCCGATCTTGTTCAAGAGATGACATATAAGGTTCAAGCCATCCATAAACACATCAAAGCTTCTCAAAGTCGGAATAGGAGCTATGCTGACAATCGTCGAAGGGACTTGGAGTTTGATGTTGGAGATAAAGACTTCCTTCGAATATCTCCATGGAAGAGAGTAATGAGATTCGAGAAGAAAGGGAAGCTAAGCCCAAGGTACATTGGCCCCTTTGAGATCCTTGACAGTATAGGAGTCGTGACCTATCGTCTGACACTTAAACCAAATATGGCTCAAGTTCATGATGTGTTTAATGTATCACAACTCAGGAAGTACATACCGGACCCCTCACATATACTAAACTCAGAGGTGGTACATCTATAAGATGATCTCACCTATGAGGTGCAGCCGGTAAAAATTCTTGACCGAAGTGATAGGGTTCTACACAACAAGACAACCCACCTTGTCAAAGTGTTGTGGAGGAACCATAATTTTGAGGAAGCAACTTGGGAACTAGAAGAGGCAATGAAGGAGAAGTACCCTCACCTGTTTGTGTAAAGTGAAATTTCGGGGGTGAAATTTCTTAAGGGGGGGAGAATGTAACGACCCAATGTTTTTCAATGGAAAATTCCCTTCTTATATTTATGTCATAAAAACACAAATTAATGAACTACTAAGTGATAAGTGACCTTTAAACATAATTTTTTCACCCCTATGGTTAGAATTTTAAAAATCCGACATACACGGTTGTGTTCAAGATGGATTTTGGAGTCTAATGAAACAAAAATAATTTTTGGTGATTAGTAACCTACCCTTAGGAAAAGTAAACTACACTTATGAATAGTAACACGACCCTTATGAATACTAAATAAGAGGAACATTACCTATCAATAATAAAATAAAATTTAGACATCTTAGAAAGTGACAATTTGACCTTAGTAAACGTTTTTGGTATTTTATAAGTCATAAATAAATAATTATAATTAATTAATTAATTTAAAAGAATATTTATTTCCCTAGAATGTTTTCATAAATTAATGAATCAATTTCTAATAGTTTTTAGATAATTTTATAATACCCTACGTAATTTTTGAAAGAACTATAAAATCAATTTTAATCTTAAAAACTGTTTTTTAAGAAAATTATGATTTTAATTAAATATTAAATTAATAATATATAGAAATTTATTTTTGAAAACTGGACATCATTTTTGGATTCTACATGACGAAAAATGGTTGGGGTAAATTTTCGAGATTTTTCTGAGATATTTGAATTTTTGATGAATAGTGGAATCCGATAATTCACAATAAATGCTAAATAATGTATTAATTGAGTCACCGATGATGTTCTGATGATGTAAGCACACTTTGTTAGGGATTAAACTATAAAATTACTATTATTGGTCATCCAAGACTCACTATTCCTTGTCTTAGGTGAAATTAATAAACTAATCAATTCAATATTAAGGAAACCCCTCTCCCCTCCACTATAAAAGCCACCCTTCACTCCCTAATTTCCTCACACCTCTCCAGCTCCAAGACTTTTCTAAACTCTGCCCAATAAACTTCCCTAGCACCTCCCCCACTTCCAAAATCTTCTGGTCACATCAATAGACCAAGCCTATCTTCCTTAAGGTGGATCTCAAGAGGAAGATTCTAGAGGTAATTTCTCTCTCTCTTCTCCTTTAATTTCCTTTCAAGTTCAAGTTCCTTTCTTGATCTATCTCCACCTATATTCATCCAAATTATTTTGTAACTCCAGTATTATACATATAATGTAATTTTATGATTCTAATGGTATATTATATCACCCCACACCCTTTCCCTCTTACTTTTATTTTATTAAAGAGAACGTTGTTCATGTGGTCTTAATTTATCACCCTCAAAAACAAAATGATCTATTCTTCCATTTCTACCTTCAGATCTTATCATGAAACCATTTTTATGGTTGAACCAGAATATGTTATATGTATTATGTTCTATTTTATGTTCTAGAAATAACCTATGGCCATATTACTATGTGAAAAGTTAAAACGAGTTCGTTGTGATCCAAAAACAACTCAAATTAACCCAAATAATCTTCATTTAATTCTTATCTAATGATTCGTCTACATAGATCTAATATAAATAATTATAAAATCATTCAAGATTATGTAATATCATTAATAACATGTAATATCAGTTCTATATGTTTACCCATGATCTACCCAAACATCAATTTAAGAAAACAAGTGGACCGCTCAAGAAAACCATGAAAACAAACATCCCCGATCAATGTTTTTATTCTCTATAGGTCATAAAAAGGAACATAATATGAAATAATGAAACCATAATGAACCCTATTAAATTATAAAGGGTTCTAGAATTTCTAATTAATGAATATAATATCATTATACATGACATTAAAGAGAAGGAGGCATTCAAGTACATGGTAAGGGGAAATCTCGAACCCAATTTTCTTCCTTCGGGTTCTCCCTCTTTCACTACATTTTTTATATAGTTACACCTCAAAGATAATTTTTTCATCATTCACTTAACATTTCTGGGATATACATGTTTGTCACTAGTTTTTATGTCCATAAAAATGTTTTCCAAAAGAACTCTTCTTTCAAGATCTCACCTTTTACCTCTCATTCAAGGTTGATGGTTCTTGTATCAAGTATGTTGTTCCCTCTTTCTTCTAGGAACCCAAAGAAAATGAATGTGTTATTATGAGATGAAACCCATTCCTTTTCATAGGTTTTTTATGTACATGTTTGATATGTGTTCTATTTTTCAAGCATGATAATGATAATGTTATGATGTGACGGGTGCGCCCGGAATTATATAGCGCAATATGAATGATTAAATGTGACGGTTGCACCCGGAATTATATAGCGCTCCAATGCATTGGGTAAAGTGATTAATCTCATGAGTAAATGTGAAATGATGTGTGAACATGATTCTAGCTTTGTTCACAAGTATGTGTGGTAGTTAACCATTAAGACATGATGTTTCTTTTTTATGCATTGCCACATTTCAAGTTTATTGTTTATGCTCCTATCATGTTCATGATCTTTTGCCTATGTCATTATTATGCTCACCCCATAATGTATTGTTCTTATCTATCCTCTTAATGGGCTTCTAGCTCACCCCTTTTGATGTATATCCTCAGGTGGCTACATGTACTATGGAGAGGACAAGTTCCACTAAGAAGCTAATGAAGAATAATAAAATAAATGTTTATGGTTGATGTTGTATTTGTTATGTGTGGTCATAGTTTTTCCAAGATAGTAAACCATTGGATCCTCCATGTGTAATAATATTATGTTGTTTATCTTTGTAATGATGCAATATTAATGTAAGAAAAGTCTGCGTCTCTATAACCTAAACATGTGACGTGGATCCATACTCTCTGTAATTCCAACCACACATCTCATGTCTCATTATTCAACCTTATAACATTTATGTAAATGTAAAATAATAACAGCCAGCCTTTTCCCCTACAACTCTACATGGTCAAAACAAAGGAGTTATCATTACCCTTAACCGTCCTACTCCTAGGTTTTTGTTAACTATGGTAAACACTATCATAATCATGATTATCCTTTAAACACTTAATTATTATCATTTTCTATCATTTTAAAAATTTTCTCAATTAATGTTGGGAAATATTTTTCATTATAATATCTCAATAAGGAAAAGATTTCATTTCCAACAACTCCCACATAACGTATTTACCTGTGCATTCCTAAAATGATGCACATCGCTATAAACCTGAGTTCGTAGAATGATATATGTAGAGTCAAATCTCATTCCATTCTGCAACTCAAATCAATACTAGGAAATTCTCAGAAACAATAATCACATCACACCAAAATTGAATACCCAAATGTGAAATTACATTGATCTATATTAGAAAATAGCAATAACCACAATCCTTACCTAAGTACATGGGGTATAACCTATACATTTCTTTGAAACTCCTGTAGAGACCCGAAGCTTGACGTACATGAACATTACATTACTTTTGTGGAATACTTAGTACATAACAAAAACACACACACAAGGATCGTAATAGTTTAGTGTCTTTGGAAACTCAGAATATAATCTTCTAATCGTGGTGAAAGATCTTCAACATCTCCCATAAAGATCTTACTTTTTTTTAACTAAAACCTTTCTTTATATCCTGGGTAAAAGAAAACATAAAAGGGTGAGCTCAAATGCTCAGTAAGGGTAAACAAAAAAAAATCAATCACATCATATTCATAAGAACATTACTTTTGGAAATCTTAACCTACAAAAGAGAGCATAATTTCATAAGATGGGATAAATCATAGTAGTGAAATAAAATCCCAATAATCATAACATAAAACATGAAACTTTGTGTCATACACACATAATAATAGAGAATCATTTCTTGTTAGTCAAAACTCATTGCCAAGACTATCTTAGTGGACAAAGTCCCTTTCTGAATCGAGTAACCCCCATTTCAGTCCTGTTTCACTGAACCGGTATAACCTACCGTTCCAGCCCTGTCTATCTCATGAGATATAAAATCTTTACACAATGAATTTTAGGGAGATATAGGTCCCACCCATCTCTTAATGATACCATTCTTAAGTGTGCCACAAAATCATAAACCATACATCATTTCATAACCTATGCAATAAAAATGGGATTCTTAAACATCATGACATATATAAGATAAAGGAATTCATAAAAATAATTCCATCACAACATAATCAAATGAATGTAATAATAGAGATAAAAATAGAACCCTTTATTATCTTAGATGGAAAATAATTTTGATAAAACACTTGAACTCCATTCTTGAGGAAAATATCCTTTCTTCTTCAAAATCAATTTCTTTTCACAAAACATCATGCAATTTTAAAAGAAAGAGATTTTATTGAAAATAGCCATGAAATATTTTGGAGTAAGCTTCATGAAAATAAGGCTTTATAAAACCGTAAAAATCCGTTCGTGCCGTTTAAGTTAAAAAACATTCTTCTCATACTTTTTTTCGGAAAAGTCAAAAAGTACCTCGTACAAAAAACGACAAAAGATTCCTTTCATATCTTTTACTAAAAACTCACCGAAGGGTAAATTTGGATTTAAACAATTGTAGGTGGATGGAAATAACATTACATATTGAGGAAACATGGATTTGGATGATAAAATACACCCCAGTAACATTCAAAGTATAAACAATCTCGGATAAAAATGAGATTGTGATATTTCCCTTACCTTAGGTCCGACTTGCTTTGTAAGTGTCCGAACCTCCTGTATAATGATTTAAATCATGTTATTGACTTATTCCAGAATCATATTCATTGTTATTATATCATATATGATCCACTGATGACTTTATATTACCCGTTCTTTTGTAAATTCATGCCAAAGTAGCGTTTTGGGTAAAATCGTCTCATTTGTCGTTCGTGTTTTTAACTTGTAATTATTCATATGATTACTTAGATCATGATTACTTAATTACAGAATATAAAACATGATTTATATATATATTCAGAATATACCTATATAATAAATCAGTAAATGGAAAGAAATACACCGTTCATGGAGACGGTAGTCCGTACGTACGCATGAACGCTGTTTTCGTTTCCTTATTGAATTGAATGGAATTTAGTAGATTACATACATATAAATAATTCCATTATCATTATTATGTCATATATTTCATTAGTAATTATTATATATACTTTATAATCATTCATGAATGGTTAATCATTGAGAATGAATCTCATCGCGTCGTGGAGACGGTAGTCCGTACGTACGCACGAGCGATGATATCATTCCCATGGTCGTGGAATTGTGTTGAAGTGTATGTATACTATTTCAGTATCAATATCACTTTATAATAATAATATATAGTTACTCATTAAACCATTATACCCATCCAATTAAGGTGGTGGTGGAAAATATATTACACCATGGCGTGGAGACGGTATTCCGTACGTACGCACGCGCGGTGATTTCCTTTTTCCATAGGATGGATAGAAGGTTAATTAGAGTTGTTTCATATTTATAATAACATATAAGTATATAAGAAATATTGATGTTATTACTTTATCATGAAACAAATAAAGAAGAATAAGATGAAGAAGAAAGAAAATTGAAAAGATCGGTAATGGATATTACCACTTCTTTGAAACCCCTCATTGAATCCTCCACTTAGGGAACTAAGATTGGACTTTGAAGAAGACCAGGACCTCTAGGATTATTCTAGGGAAGTGGAGAAGGGATTTTGGCAGGGTTTGGCCGATCTTGAGTTCTCAAATTGGTGTGAGGAGGAGGGGGAGGAGGCACCCTTTTATAAGGGAGGAGAGGGGCACCTTAGGAATATCTCAAAATATTATTTTATATTAAAGTCAAAATCGGTTTATAATGGTTCCAAAGGGTCTTATTTCGAAGCTAAAGTGGGGATGGGTCGAAATCCTATCAACCAATAAGATTTAGTCAAGTTTAGGGTATTATTTTAACCTTATCAATTAGATTTAACTCTAAGTTAAATAATTTAACTTTTACCGTGTCTTTTTGTTTTCTTTCACTATATGGTTAATACACTTACTATAACATGCCAAAAGAACCCCAAATTGTTTATTATTAATATATATATCCTTATATAAGTCATTTGTCAGAACCTTAGATTTTTAGGAATAAAATAACAATTAATAATATAATATTTTATTTAAAAACTATTTTGTGTCAATTTTGACACTATTTGATATATGATTTTTCTGATAGTCATAACAGAATTATATGTTCTAAAAAAGTTGATTAAATAAACACTAATATATCATATTAACCTATAAAATTAGTGTAATTCATAAAAAGTCTCAAATTACATTCATTTGAGCATTTATAACATCAATTATGTTAATATTTCCTTAAAAGAGTAATTACTGCATCATCGTTGTGTCGTAAATAAATTAATTTATTTAAAGTATAAAAATTATAAATAAAATCTCATTATGTAGGAAATCTTTTTATCTTTCTAATGAATATTTATAGTCGAATTTATCTTATGTAAAACCCCATATTAAAAATGTTTTAGTTATTAAACTTTGATTTTAACTATTTTAACTATTCATTAAATAAAATAATATTAAATGTCATAATCTAATCCAAGTTGACCTAAATGGTCATATTATATTAATAAGGTTGTTTTTGGTCGAATTACACTTATCCAATAGAATTAGTACATGTGTTAGGGTAATAGTAATATCATATTTACCCTTAGTTACCCTATTTACTATTAACCGACGTAAAAAAAGTAAAAAGTTACTATTCACCAAAAAAAATATTTTTATCTCATTGAACCACATTTTACTTACTGATATCAACCGTGTCTGTCAGAATTTCGAAATTCCATTCACAGAAGCGGTAAAATTAAGTTTTATGCAAAATATAGTTTTTAACCTACCACTTAGTAGTTTCACTATTCATCAAAAATTGATGTTTTTCAGAACAATTCCAAAATTTCATCCTAAGCTATATTTCATATTCCGAATTCAAAAATGAAGTCTATTTTACCAAATTCATAACATAGAAGTTGAATTAATTAATTTTATAATTAAATCATGCTGTTAAAACAAATAGCGTGTTTTTAAGAAACAATATCTATCAAAAGATTGACACTTGTTTATGTCTAGTTTAAATGTGAAATTACATCCAATGACCAACATTGTATTAAATTGTAAAAATATATTCTAAATTTACTTTAAAACAACTCAAATTTATAATTTATCACTATTAATTATTTTGATTAAAAAAGTTGTTTTTAATTATAATTTAGTAATTTTCACTATTCATCGGAATATGAATGTTATCCGAAAAGTACCAAAATTTCACCTTAGGCTAAATTCGATACTCCGAATCCAAAAATGAAGTCCATTTTGAGAGCTAAAATTTCTAAAATTTTAAAAGGTGGTTATTACTATTCATACTGACTAGTTATAATAATAGCATATCGTTGTTTTGTAAAAACTCGGTATTGCGTACTACACACGCTATCGAGGAAGGTCGCGATTGCGTGTAATGAAAGTCAAGTCAAGGATGCGTGTTGTGCAAGCTCCTTTTGGTGTTGCGTACAACACAAGACATTAATAAAATTAAAAAGAATATTTTTCATAAAATATCGGGCTGTTACATTCTACCCCCCTTAAAATGAATTTCGCCCTCGAAATTCGTCTGGGTTATAAATGGTTCACTATTTGAAATTTTCTTTAATAGAAACCCACATCGTAAAAAGGAATATCAAAACCAATCTTTAAAAACAAAAGTATGAAACGTAACGGTTACCCAAATAAACTAGTCACTAGGTTTCCACATAGGTGAAAATATGGATATGGAAGAGAAATCTAACCATCATGTTCTGATGGAGAGTGGTAGAGAACATGGCTATGGAAAAGCCAGTAATCACAAAGCCATAAATTTGTGACGATCTAAGGTACCATCTGATTTATCAGATATAAGATCACTAGGACAACATTTTTGGTTTTCAAGATCGTTTCCCTAAAGTTAAAGAATTTGAATTAGAATAAATAGTTACTTTATGTTTGTACAACCTCACTGTTGTTCATGCCTTTAACAATTTCCACTTCATCTCTTAAATAAATGAAGTTGAATTTGTTATTCGTGATATGTTAGCAGATCATGTGATAGAATGACGGGTCATTCCATCTGTCTCAAAAGGTTAGTAAAATTTATATACATAAGTCGACCTATAGTGAGATTAATCATATATGGTTCCTAAAATGGACTTATACTTTATATATCATACTGCTTAATATAATAAAACTAGTTTCTACTAAACATGGACTTCCTGTAGGTCAGTGGTGGGCGTTAAAGGCCCGTCGCACTTCGGTTGTGGGTTCGATTCCCACAGCCTTGTCCGAAGCGATGGGCTGTCGCCCGTCCTGCAGGTTGTCCTTTTTCTAAAACTACATTACTATAACATACTATCAATAATATCAAAAAAGAACTTCTTTAGTCTTATCCATAATATTGCAGTCTACTTTCATAACATAGTGAAAATGATTACCAGAGATTTAATACCATCGTTGATCCCCATATATCATAAGATATGTCTTGTTGGTCACATTCTAAACATTCAAAGTCCTTAATCATGTGTTCTCTTGAATACCCATTGGACCTTAGTGAAAACCCGAATGCAGTTAAACGTTAACACTTTGCACATACCAAAATCCTCAAAATTCTTTATAATCAAACCATGATATCACTTAGTCCTTATATCAATCATGAGCTCATGAATACTATTAAACATTTCATTTTCTCGTTTTCCCTTCATTATGCGCATATCATCTTATTTCCAAAAAATATCTCAATCACTTTGAATACCACATCAATAAATATTGCAATACTCAATAACACAACATTATTTTGGAATCCCATTACATAAACACTTAATCATTCCACCACATCGTTGTCATATTCAACATTGCCAATAGTGATCGCATTTGACTTTCCTTTGTCCATTGCCTTCAGTGGTTGCTCATGTTGATCATCACTAACCCTTGGATTAGGGCATTTATTAGCATAATGCCCTATTTCCTTGCACTTGAAGCATTGAAGTGTTGGTGGTGCGTTCTCTGTAGTGTTTGCTTTATTCACATCATTAGAAACCCTTTTTCCATTACTTTGACACTGAGCTGCTCGATGACCTTCTTTTCCACACTTAAAACATTTCTAGTCCCTTTAAGAAAATCTCCAGCATGCTTCTTCCCACACTTTGTGCATAAGGAAACATTCATCTCCTTTTCACCATTATTCTGAGATTTCACCTTGAACTCCATCTTTCGTTTCTTGTCAAAACCATGAGATGGATATGTAACACCAACTTCCATTTCTACCTTGATAGCACAACGCACAATTTCTTCATAGCTACTGAAGTCTCTTATAGCTAATGCCCTTCAAAGACTTGGTTTTAAGCCACTGAAAATCGATCAACTTTACTTTCAGGTTGGATGATAATGCCAGATGCATACCTTGCAAGTCTTGTAAAATTCGCTTCGTATATACCAACAGATTCATCATCCTTTTTCTTTAGTTCAAGAAACTCCTTCTCCATCTTTGTTTGAAGAATACGAGGGAAGTACTTATTGAAAAATAAGTTCTTGAACTCGTCCCATTCCATGGACTCAATTTCATCTCTTTGCCTTGTATTCTTGATAAGATTCCACCATTGATCAGATTCACCTTCCAAACGATATACTGCTAAGATGAATTTATCATGTTCAGAACATTGAAGAACTGAAAATATCTTTTCAGTGGTACTGATTCATTGTTCAGCAACAAGTGGATCAGCAGACCCACTGAAAGAAGGTGGACGTTGCCTCATGAAGGACTCAATAGAATATTGTTCCCTTCTCTGCTCATTTGGAAGTCCAGAATGATTCATAGCTTGTGTAAGTATAGCAATAAGATTTTGCACTCCATCTCCCATAACATTTGTTTGTTCAGGAGGACAATCATTGCATTGTCCATTGCATTGATCAACACGGTTCCTTCGGGTTCCAGCCATCGTCTAAAACCCAAAATAATAGTGTGAGAGGAAAAAATCATGCTAGGGAAAACAACATAATAAAGGGGGAGTACCTTCAATATCTAACATCTTAGGTTTAATTCTATTATCATTAGCGTAGTTCTAGTACTATAACCTATACGTATACTTAACCTTAGGGACATCCCTAGACATACCGTAGAAATATCTCTAGGGATCTCACTAACGTTTTCGCGTCCTAGTTTCCAAAGGTTGACTAAACCATTCCTCTGATACCAACTGTAGAGACCCGAAGCTTGATGTACATGAACATTACATTACTTTTGTGGAATAATTAGTACATAAAAAAAACACACACACAAGGATTGTAATAGTTTAGTGTCTTTGGAAACTCGGAATATAATCTTCTAATCGTGGTGAAAGATCTTCAACATCTCCCATAAAGATCTTCCTTTTTTTTACCTAAAACCTTTCTTTATATCCTGGGGAAAAGAAAACATAAAAGGGTGAGCTCAAATGCTCAGTAAGGGTAAACAAAAGAAAAATCAATCACATCATATTCATAAGAACATAACTTTTGGAAATCTTAACCTGCAAAAGAGAGCATAATTTCATAACATGGGATAAATCATAGTAGTGAAATGAAATCCCAATAATCATAACATAAAACATGAAACTTTGTGGCATACACACATAATCATAGAGAATCATTTCTTGTTAGTCAAGACTCATTGCCAAGACTATCTTAGTGGACAAAGTCCCTTTCTGAATCGAGTAACCCTCATTTCAGTCCTGTTTCACTGAACCGGTATAACCTACCGTTCCAGCCCTGTCTATCTCATGAGATATAAAATCATTACCCAATGCATTGGAGGGAGATATAGGTCCCACCCATCTCTTAATGATAGCATTCTTATGTGTGCCACAAAATCATTAACCATACATCATTTCATAACCCATGCAATAAAAATGGGATTCTTAAACATCATGACATATATAAGATAAAGGAATTCATAAAAATAATTCCATCACAACATAATCAAATGAATGTAATAATAGAGATAAAAACAGAACCCTTTATTATCTTAGATGGAAAATAATTTTGATAAAACACTTGAACTCCATTCTTGAGGAAAATATCCTTTCTTCTTCAAAATCAATTTCTTTTCACAAAACATCATGCAATTTTAAAAGAAAGAGATTTTATTGAAAATAGCCATGAAATATTTTTGAGGAAGCTTCATGAAAATAAGGCTTTATAAAACCGTAAAAATCCGTTCGTGCCGTTTAAGTTAAAAAACATTCTTCTCATACTTTTGTCGGAAAAGTCAAAAAGTACCTCGTACAAAAAACGACAAAAGATTCCTTTCATATCTTTTACTAAAAGCTCACCGAAGGGTAAATTTGGATTTAAACAATTGTAGGTGGATGGAAATAACATTAAATATTGAGGAAACATGGATTTGGATGATAAAATACACCCCAGTAACTTTCAAAGTATAAACAATATCAGATAAAAATGAGATTGTGATATTTCCCTTACCTTAGGTCCGACTTGCTTTGTAAGTGTCTGAACCTCCTGTATAAGGATTTAAATCATGTTATTAACTTATTCCAGAATCATATTAATTTTTATTTTATCATATATGATCCACTTATGACTTTATATTACCCGTTCTTTTGTAAATTCATGCTAAAGTAGCGTTTTGGGTAAAATCGTCTCATTTGTCGTTCGTGTTTTTAACTTGTAATTATTCATATGATTACTTAGATCATGATTAATTAATTCCAGAATATAAAACATGATTTATATATATATATTCAGAATATACATATATAATAAATCAGTAAATGGAAATAAATACACCGTTCATGGAGACGGTAGTCCGTACGTACGCATGAACGCTGTTTTCGTTTCCTTATTGAATTGAATGGAATTAAGTATATGACATACATATAAATAATTCAAGTATCATTATTATGTCATATATTTCATTAGTACTTATTATATATACTTTATAATCATTCATGAATGGTTAATCATTGAGAATGAATCTCATCGCGTCGTGGAGACGGTAGTCCGTACGTACGCACGAGCGATGATATCATTCCCATGGTCGTGGAATTGTGTTGAAGTGTATGTATACTATTTCAGTATCAATATCACTTTATAATAATCATATATAGTTACTCATTAAGCCATTATAACCATCCAATTAAGGTGGTGGTGGAAAATAGATTACACCACGGCGTGGAGACGGTATTCCGTACGTACGCACGCGCGGTGATTTCCTTTTTCCGTAGGATGGATAGAAGGTTAATTAGAGTTGTTTAATATTTATAATAACATATCAGTATATAAGAAATACTTATGTTATTACTTTATTATGAAACAAATAAAGAAGAAGGAGTTGGAGAAGAAAGAAAATTGAAAAGATCGGTAGTGGATATTACCTCTTCTTTGAAACGCCTCTTTGAATCCTCCACTTAGGGAACTAAGATTGGTCTTTGAAGAAGACCAGGACCTCTAGGATTATTCTAGGGAAGTGGAGAAGGGATTTTGGCTGGGTTTGGCCGAGCTTGAGTTCTCAAATTGGTGTGAGGAGGGGGAGGAGGCACCCTTTTATAAGGGAGGAGAGGGGCACCTTAGGAATATCTCAAAATATTATTTTATATTAAAGTCAAAATCGGTTTATCATGGTTACAAAGGGTCTTATTTAGAAGCTAAAGTGGGCATGGGTCGAAATCCTATCAACCAATAAGTTTTAGACAAGTTTAGGGTATTATTTTAACCTTATCAATTAGATTTAACTCTAAGTTAAATAATTTAACTTTTACCGTGTCTTTTTGTTTTCTTTCACTATATGGTTAATACACTTACTATAACATGCCAAAAGAACCCCAAATTGTTTATTATTAATATATATATCCTTATATAAGTCATTTGGCCGAACCTTAGATTTTTAGGAATAAAATAACAATTAATAATATAATATTTGATTTAAAAACTATTTTGTGTCAATTTTGAAACTATTTGATATATGATTTTTATGATAGTCATAACAGAATTATATGGTCGAAAAATGTTGATTAAATCAACACTAATATATTATAGTAACCTAGAAAATTAGTGTAATTCATAAAAAGTCTCAAATTACATTCATTTGAGCATTTATAACATCAATTATGTTAATATTTCCTTAAAAGAGTAATTACTGCATCATTGTTGTGTCATAAATAAATTAATTTATTTAAAGTCTAAAAATTATAAATAAAATATCATTATGTAGTAAATCGTTTTATCTTTCTAATGAATATTTATAGTCGAATTTATCTTATGTAAAACCCCATATTAAAAATGTTTTAGTTATTAAACTTTGATTTTAACTATTTTAACTATTCATTAAATAAAATAATATTAAATGTCATAATCTAATCCAAGTGGACCTAAATGGTCATATTATATTCATAAGGTTGTTTTTGGTCGAATTAATCTTATCCAATAGAATTAGTACATGTGTTAGGGTATTAGTAATTTCATATTTACCCTTAGTTACCCTATTTACTATTAACCGCCGTAAAAAAAGTAAAAAGTTACTATTCACCAAAAAATTATTTTTATCTCATTGAACCACATTCTACTTAGTGATATCAACCGTGTCTGTCAGATTTTCGAAATTCCATTCACAAAAGCGGTAAAATTAAGTTTTATGCAAAATTCAGTATTTAACCTACCACTTAGTAGTTTCACTATTCATCAAAAATTGATGTTTTTCAGAACAATGCCAAAATTTCATCCTAAGCTATATTTCATATTCCGAATTCAAAAAGTAAGTCTATTTTACCAAATTCATAACATAGAAGTTGCATTAATTAATTTTATAATTAAATCCCGCTGTTAAAACAAATAGCGTGTTTTTAAGAAACAATATCTATCAAAAGATTGACACTTGTTTATGTCTGGTTTAAATGTGAAATTACATCCAATGACCAACATTGTATTAAATTGTAAAAATATATTCTAAATATACTTTAAAACAACTCAAATTAATAATTTATCACTATTAATTATTTTGATTAAAAAAGTTGTTTTTAATTATTATTTAGTAATTTTCACTATTCATCAGAATATGAATGTTATCCGAAAAGTACCAAAATTTCACCTTAGGATAAATTCGATACTCCGAATCCAAAAATGATGTCCATTTTGAGAGCTAAAATTTCTAAAATTTTAAAAGGTGGTTGTTACTATTCATAATGACTAGTTATAATAATAGCATATCGTTGTTCAGTAAAAACTCGGTATTGCGTACTACACACGCTATCGAGGAAGGTCGCGATTGCGTGTAATGCAAGTCAAGTCAAGGATGTGTGTTGTGCAAGCTCCTTTTGGTGTTGCGTACAACACAAGACATTAATAAAATTAAAAAGAATATTTTTCATAAAATATCGGGCTGTTACTACTCCCATCTATAATCTCATTACCAAGCCATGACTATTCTAAGACATATATTTACCTTTCCCAAACCAGTAAGACCAAAGTGGTGGAAAGAAAATTGGACATTAGATACCTCTTTGTAATATATGAGCCTCTGGTCCACGCATCACTGCCCTATTTCATCCAGTCACATGATGTCAAGTGCACATTCATATATTCTAGATGTTTGATACTAGAAGTGAGTGATTATTATGACATTTATGGGTATAATAAAAACATTTTTATATGAGTAAGATGATAGTGGAAATAAATGAACAATAGTATAAGCATATTTGACCAGAACAAAACTAATGTCACAAGATAACCAAATAGTAATAACATTACTAAACTAATGGTAAAACATTCTATATTAATATAAGTGTCATGTTTATATACTAAAACTGAAAATATAGAAAATATAACTCCCAAAACCATTTATAAACGATGTCATGTTATATACTCCAAGATAAACCCCCATTCTCCAGCCTATCCTAGGGCCTTTTCCCTTATCCAGACTGTTTACAACGTAATCTATTCGGGTACTGATCATGTTTCTCGAATAGGACATGAGTACAACTCATTATTCCATCAACAATAGTGTATAAGTCAATTCCAATGAAATGACAGTTTATGCAGTCCTCTAAAAAAATAAGTTTAATGAAATATTAAATAGTTTATCACATTTTCATTTATTCTTATATTACTACATCAACTCCATGGTTCCCAGGGATACCCATAACTAAATAATATATTCATCTTGTACTAGACCCTAATGTTTTCTCTAGGTAATACCATATCATAATACTGGATTCTATTAGAATCTCAATGTATTCTAGGTGTTATGATATTGTTATACTTGATTGGACTCATGTCGGTGTTATAACATTATTGGGTCAGACCATAACTTAGAGATCCATTATTTACATTCATTAAATGTACATTTATTAGCCACATTGTAAAAGATACCAATATAAAAAGTTATGTATGATGACCATGATACCATGCTTAAACCCCTAGGTTATGTCCATGTTCTTAGTCCCTTTACTCATAAGCATAATAACTATGTTTCCTTTTACACATCACATTATAATGAAAATGATCTCATTATCTTACTCATAAGAATGATGACCTTGTTAATATTTGTATATAGCAATTTAGAATAACCATGGTTCTATTCTACATAACATAATTAATTTCCATATTAATTATCCACCCCATTCCCATTAATAAATGAAAAATTATCTAACACATAATTTCCATTAGTCAACTAAACAATTAACTATGTACATTAAAATATTATTTAATTTATCAATTAATTAATCATCATCACAAATCATATTCTAGAATTAATTTTCTAGAATTAATTTTTTCATTAAAAATCTCAAAGCATCAATATTTATCACACAATTAATTATCTATATCCTAATCAAAAAGTACATAATTAATTCACCATTAATTATCTCAACATTTCCAATTCAATATCTCATAATTAATTTCCCCAATAATGACCTAGATTAGGACCCCTATATCTTATAAGAAATTTCCCAAAATTAATTACCTAATAGGGAAACTCCTTGGTCACATGTTTAATTCTCCAATTGATCACATATTTTAATAAAACATCACTATCTCTATTTTTCTACCTAATTAACAAAATTCATGGAGAACAATTGCAATATGATGATATAAGTTATACAATCTTGCATATACATATCAAATCTGAGACTATGATTTTAAATTTAGACCACCCATCTTTATTCATTAATGGAATGTTTCCCATTATAAATCTCCAAAATCTGAGCATCACATCGACATTGAAAAAATTTCTACATCAAAATCCCAGAACAAAAAACCAAGAGAATATACAACATGATCACATGAATATACATATAGATATATATTCATAGATTTAGATATAAATATATCTGTTTATATGTAAAGAAAATGATGATTCCATCCATGAAAAATTAAGGAATGATAGTGGAGTGAATGTGAGAAGCATCATAATGAAACCCAATTATTGGGAGAAGAGAGGATATTCAACTTTTTCTTTTGATCTTGAAGAGTGGTGTTGATAATTACATGGAATCCCTCAAGGTCGATAAGAGAACCTTCCTTTACCCTTAAGAAAGTTAAATCCCATGTTAGGGACACATAGGTAGTGAAACTAGTCATTAATGTTTGAAAACTAGTGAGGCCCACAATTTTAGGATCACACTATTACCCTCGCATGGTTTAGTCGCACGGTTAGACAAACCATGAAAAAATTGCATGTCAGACACTGCTTTATGGTGGTGTAACACACATCCACCTCTGATATCTTCTCAAACCATCCTTTAAACATGATGAAGCAATTGCATCATATACTAGAGATCGCACGGTTTTTCATTGGTAGTTTCTCAGTTTGTACAATCCCTGATCCAACTAGGCATAACCTCTTTTTCTCCAAACTTTAAATAGAATTCAATCAAACTCACAAAAAGATGCAACTCTTATCAATGTTACTAAATTAAAAACACATAATACATGAAATTGTGCTCCATATGAATTTAGAAAATATCTAAAGCATAAACTAGATATACAGGCATCATTCTAAGTGTATCCCCAACCAAGCAATCTGTAACCAATTAGTAGAGATACTCCTCATGGTTAGAATTTATCCCCATGAGTCAAGATACTCTTATAGTTATCAAATAAATAGGAATCCACCAATGTGATATCCAAAACTAAACTATTCGAATACCATTGAATTGAAAAGGACCTCATGGTTAACATTATTATCCTTAATCCGAGATATTCATCATTGTTTCAAATTCATGGTCATCCTCTAAGATGTGGTCCACAAATCATACTATCACATGATTGACATACTAGGTCAGCTATCATTCGGAAACTCATGCATAATCCCCACCCCATTTCATGTTTCCTCTACTTTCATAAAACCAATTATCCTTACATTATGTTCAGTATGTAATTCTTCATTGAAAATATATTAGTATTCTTTCAGAAATTGGGATTGATCTTTTTTTGTCTTTTGTTTCTCATATCAAGCATGAATCATATGGGAATAGTGATTTTGGTTCATCGTCAATATGGTGAAGGTACCACCATAATTGGGAATTTGTAGGTGTATAACCCTTCAATTTAATTGAAATATCTGGGGTTTGAATTTTATTTTCAATGGATACATAGGATATATCATCGGGTTCAATACATACACCAAAACAATAACTACCTGCTTGAATGGAAGTAAAATCCATAAATCCTAAAAAGTCATTTATAAATAAAATCACCATTAATTAATATTATAATAATAGGGAAACTGTAATTTATAATTTTATTTACATCAAAATCACGGTGTCAATATTATTAGTGGCATATTCGTAAAAAGTCCCATTCTAGTATTTTTTAGGGATTCACAAACAAATATTATTTAAAAATTATAGTCCTGGAGTGTGAAATAATTTCATATAAAAGGGCGTGATGAGCACGAACTCCCATCATTTAGACCAATTTTAGTCCCTATGAATCATTTTAAATCTAAACAGTGGTTAAATTCCATAGTAATGTAGGTCCATACGATGAATATGAGTACTATTGTGTTTTTATTATCCCAGTAATAATCACAATTAGACACTCTGTAGAAATGGGCTCTAAATAGTTATCCAATATTTATTTGATATTTTCCCATGGTAATTTCATTATTAGTATAATAAAATTAAGGGTATAACTAGGAATATGTGATATATCTATAAATGATTTGTACTCGACACTATAATCGTCTAATGTGTCTTATATAGATCATCATCAAGTGGTTTAGACAATGTTACATGAGAATCAATTTCCTCTAAAATATTTATACCTTGTATTTTAATTAAAATGTCTATATTTTTACTTCATCTTGGCCTAAGAAACTCATAGATTAATCTATGTAGATCATATTCCATTGAATATGGGTCACTAATTTAATCTAATTCATGGAAACTCAATTTCTAGTACATTTTTAGTAAATGCTGTAAAATATATGTTTTCAATATGTTATCAATATATATCACATCAAAAAATATGGTTCTCCCACTAACTACTTATTTATAAAATGGAAATTAATATTTTCCTTGTTTAATTATTTATTTTCTCTAAACATTGTTCCTTTCATATCATGGTAATAACAATGGATTTTTTTATTTAAATATATTTCATATTATCTATTCTTGAAAAGGTTTTTATAGAGACAACTAGTTTTATTTTCCTAACCCATTATAATTTAATAATTATTTATTTTTATCATCATTACATTCAGCCTGTATATTACTATCATTAATTCCAATTTCGACTTTTTCGTATTATCATTTTGTGATGTTATTATCAATGGATAATAATTTTTTTACATGATATATATATTTATTTATAATCATCAATCATTTTAACATTTCTACAAATATTTAATTATTACAGGATAATGATTAATAAATATAAGAAAAATTATAAAATAGAAATCCATAATAATAAAGAAACAGCCACATTTTCCATTAAATGTAATACACATTATGTGTCTCTAAAACATTTATCTTCCATATTTTAGTGCATACCATATTCCTATTCCAAAATATCATGGATATTTTTCATTAACTTTGTCCAATATAATGATACTCCCACTTTCTCCAAAAGGGATGTTTACAATTTGTTTTTTAAATGCATTCATTTACTTGAGTATTAATTTTATACCATAGGTTATCATATAATAGTTAGTTGATCTAAGGAATTATGTTCATTTTCCTATTATGGTTTTCTTTCATAAAATATTCGTAATATATTATTTCCACTCCACAATTGAATATTTAATATAACATATATATATAATATTACAAATAATATGATACATTTTTGTAACTTGTTTGGTTTTATCCTTATGTGTCAACGATATTATATACTATTCATCTATCAAATAGAATAATTTAATACATGTATGTCTTATGAAACTCATCATTGATCTCATTGTGAATATCAATGTGTATTTATAACTTTATACAAACACCATAAATCTAATATTTATAATGAAATATTATTTTGAGAATAAATACTCTGTGAATTTAATTATCAATTAGTTCATGTTTATGACATTATCCTTCTCACTTGCTCAATGCATATTATATCTTGATTCAAAGAATATTATCTTACTTATATTCATGTTTCTTAAATCACATTACAGAATTCATTGATTATTGTGAATTTACCTCATGTTTAATCTTAAAATATTTTATAATAATTTTGAGTAATTAAAATTCAGTGTTTTGTTCCATTTCACATTTATCATTTAAATTATTCTATGTATTTATACTATATATGAACTCATCTCAATTAATAAAGAGTTTTCGAAAAAAATAATCATAAAACATTCCTTATAAAGTCATATTTTTTATAGTTTAACTACACCATGTGTTATAATGATACAAATTCGATATTATTATGTGTTATATTATATAATCATTAACAATTGGTATGGGACATAAAAAATTTATTTATAATTAAAATATTAATTATGTAAGATATTATATAAGAAAATTAATTTCAAAGATGAAATACATATACAAATTTTTATAAACTAATTGAAAAGGTAATGTTTTTCTTATGTCTATTATTTGATAGTTATTTTCAAATAAATATTTTATTCAATTTATAATTTAGGAATTATAATATTAACTATATTATATATGATTTAATTTCTATCAAAATATTCCATTATATTCATGTAATAATTTTGAGCATCCTTGGTTCTAAAATTATGTATCTTTGTAACATAGATTCGGCAAATCTATTACTATAAAATTATTTTCCGTAATGACTCAAGCGCATGTCCCTTAATGATAGATGGTTTTGTCTAAATAAAAGGAGTATGGTGTGTTAGTGGGGAGACCATTCGTTAAAGTTAGAGTCTGAAACTATGTAATTAACTAATTATCATTCATTGTATTACATAATTATACTGAAAAATAAAAAATTAAACTAAAATATAAAAATTTTATAATAATAAATTATTCTTATAATATTAAAAATATCCATGTAATAAATACCAAAATGGTTATCCGTTAGGATGACCATAAATACAAAAGTACAAAAATAAAACATAAATTAATGTACAGAGATATTCTACTGTAATGAAACTAGACAACATACCTAGTCTCATGATTTTATCAAACTACTCTTGTATGGTCATATATTTCCACACAATCATCTATATTAGATCACACAACCCTGGGCCTCATCCCTATCCACCATGTCTATGTGGTCAACATAAAACGATGATATAATGTCTTCACGCAAAATAAGGTTCACATACAAGAGTGGGAAATAATATCAAGAGTGAACCATTAAATTTTCATTCATAAGTTCATTCTAATGAAAGATTATCATCCTAGCTAAGACACAATGGAATATAAAAAATGAAACAGATTTTCTGAATGAAAAATTAATAATGTGAAACCACGGTCGAACCATGTGTCTATGATCTCCATCAACCGGATTATGTGCCATCTCGAATATATAAATTTATTTAAATGTGACATATATATACCATAATGATATATATATATATATAGGTATGGTTAAAAATAATATAAATATGTAGTAGTTGATCATTCGGTGTGTAATCCAGATTTTAAAATACATGATTTTGTGTCTACTAATAATGTCACTTGAGAAAGCTATGTCACCATAGGGGTAAACATGACCTTTACCTAGGTTCACCCGTACTCACATCCAATCACTAAAATGATGGATTCCAAGAAATTCTTAAAATCATTTATGTTTTAATATATTACTAATATGAAAATATCAGTAGACCCAATGTATATAATCAACGACTTGATATATAATGCTAATCATTTGTTGATAATATAATATTCCTAAATATATAGCTAAAGAATTCATACAAGGGAATCAATGTATCACACTAGTAATATATATAGATCAAACTAACCTATTAACCCATCCAGGAAATTTTGTATCACAAATATGAGTACTTCTCAATGAATAAATAAATATTTTCTATCCTTTGATCAGATAGAAGTCTTTATTTATTTATAATACATAAATCTTAAAACGAATAAACTAATCTCATCGGCCATGTGATCCAATCCATGTAATTATATATTATGAATCAATGTATCATAAAGGATTAATATACTATGTATTAATTTTGACTCCACACTATCCATAAGGAGAATCTCAAGTGTTCCTCTGGGTGATCTTCATCTTATACCTGATAGTACCTCAGGAATATCCATGTGATGGAATTTCCACTAATTTATCAGATGCATGAATTTATTTCATTTATAATTAATCTCATCACTGGAATTTTGTATCAAGAGTCCATGTATAACCCAATTCAAAATGTAATTCATATTACCTCTAACCCCAATCAAGGTATTCTATGTATGAAACATGGGTATCACTCATGGTGCATAAATTATAAATTATCCTATGATCCCATCCAAATAATTTCATATATAGAACCCATGTATTACTCAAGCCGTATATCTTCCATTTTCTATTTGAGCCCATCCATGGAGTTCCAACATGGGAATCCATATATCAATCATGGAATATATAAAACGTATTACGTATTAGACTATTAAATTAAAAATCTTTGGGTAATAAAATTATTACTCTTGGTTTAAGCATATTTATGAAAATTAATTTACCTTGAACATAAAACATATATGTCATTAATTGTCATTATTCTATACCAAGAATCAACTCTAAAAATAATAACAACATTAGAAGTAAACAATTGAATATTTAATTAAAGAGTGAGTGTGGTTGATTTCACATAACCACAACTGACTCCAAATTCCAGTGGGATGAAAAGTTTTTCATTGAATCTATGATGACACCCTCTAAAATCTTTACCCAACTACAATGCACTAGATATGGATTGGTCAATCACATGGAATCCTACTAGTCCCCTAAAGATAAAATATTTATGAAGAATCCTACATGGGATCCATAGAAGATGTCTATAACATGAAGCATCATAGATCAGTTCTCCAATGTTGAATCATAAGTGTAGGAACACTACATTGGACCCTTGAAATATACAGCTATGTGGAGTCATCCCATTAGGGATCCTCGAAAATATTATATGACGGGATGCATACTACATGGGATCTTATAAAAAGTAGATATGGGAAGAAATTGTATATGGGATCCTAGGAATGATTAAATTTGTTGAGGAATCATACTCAGGATCTTGGGAAAAAGTTATTCTCTCAGAGTAAAACATCTAAAAACATTATCTAAAAAAATCTAATGTCATCCTATACCAAAAACACACATCTCTAAGGTATACAGACTCATATAAAATATATCTGGGTATTATACATGGGATTTTGATGAGGGCCCATTTTAGATCAAGGTATCACCGAATAGGGTATACAACATTTAATTATTGGTGGAGTAATATGTAGAGCCCCAAAAATTGATATACATGGATATTACATTACTTTTTAAGAATACATAATATATAACAAAAACATACACACAAGGACCGTAATATTTTCGTGTCTTTGGAAACTCGGAATATAACCTTCTAATCATGATGAAAGATCTTCAACATCTCCCATGAAGATCTTACCATTTTTTTTCTTACGTAAAACCATTCATTAAATCATGGGAAAAATAAAAAATAAAAAGGGTGATCCCAAATGGTCAGTAAGGGTAAACATAGAGAACATAAAACAATCCATAAAAATTTGAATGCAAAAACATGAACAGAAAATCCAAATATCAAAATCATGATCAAAGTCATAAATCTTGGAAGTACGTAAGGAATATATCACAAAGGAACATAAATCATGACAAAATTACATGGGAATAAAACATGTAATTGTGGAAAACCATTAATGACATATTATGATTTCCATATTAGCCTAGTCATTGCTGCGAAGCCTATCTTAGTGGAAAAATCCCTTTCTGAATCGATTTCACTCTTCATTTCAGTCCTATAACACTAAAACGGATTAACATACCATTCCAGCTACGTCTATCTCGTGAGATATAAATCCTTACACAATGAATTGGAGGGAGAAATTGGTCCCACCCATATCATAATTAAATCATTCTTACTTGTGCCACAAAATCATAAATCATACATCATATCATAACCCATGTAATAGAATGGGATTATTAATCATCATGCCATCATAACATAATCCATATATAAAAAAACAGATTACTTTTTATCATAAGAAGAATAAAACCATGTAAATAATGGATACATTATACTTGAAACATAAAAATATTAAATAATTTCATTTTAGATAGAAATATTTTTGATAAAACACTTGAAATGAATTCTTGAGGAAAATATCCTTTCTTTTTCAAAATCATTTTATTTTTAAAAAATGCTATGAAATTTTAAAAGAAAAAGATATTGTTGAAAATAGTCATGAAATCTTGTAGAGTATGGTTCATGAAAATAAGGTGTTATGAAAATGTAAAAATCAGTTCATTCAGTATATGTGAAAAAAAACATTCTCCTCGTACTTTTAACGGAAAAGTAAATAAGTACCACGTATGGTAAACAAAAGAAAGATTCCTTCTATAACACAACATAAAAGTAAAAGAAGGGTAAAAATTACTTTAAACATACATGGAACAATATTAACCACTTTATGAAAAACATTTTATGGACATGGATGAAAGATATATCCCCAGTAAATACTTACGTATAAGCTATCTCAGATAAAAATGAGATTGCAAAATTATCCCTTACCTTAGGTCTGATATGCTTCGTACGTATCTGAACCTCCTGTATAATGATTCAAATAATTTCATTGGCTTACTAAATAATTTTATTCATTGTTATAATATCATATATGGTTTACTTATGACTTTATATTACCCATTCTTTTGAAAATTTCATGTTAAAGAAGCGTTTTGGGTAAAATCATTTTATTAATCATACGTGTTTGGACTTGTTGTTCTTGATATAATTATTATTTATATAATGAATTAACTACATCCAGAATTTAAATTGTGATTTATGTATCATATATATTCATTATATATATATATAATATGGATAAATGAAATGAAATACACTGTTCATGGAGAAGGTAGGTCGTACGTACGAATGAACGCTGTTTTCCTTTCCTTATTGACTTGAATGGAATTAATTAGATGAAATATATATATACATAAATCCAGTAGCTTTATAATTTCATATATTTCATTATTATTCATTAGATATACTTTATAATCATTCATGAGTGTTTAACATGGATAATGAATCTCATCGCGTCGTGGAGACGGTAATCCGTACGTACGCACGTGCGAGAATATCATTCCAATAATTATTTAATTGAATTGGAGTGGATGATATAATATATCAGAATCAGTATGATGTTATAATAACTATATATAGTTATTAACTACACCATTATACTCATACAATTAAGGTGTTGGTGGAAAAATAGATTACACCACGGCGTGGAGACGACATTCTGTACGTACGCACGCGTGGTGATTTCACTTTCCGTAGGATGGATAGAAGGTGAAATGGGGTTGTTTCATATTTATAATAATATATCAGTATATAATTGATAATTGTTTTATTACCTTATAATGAAAAAACTAATTAATAAGAAGCTGAAAAAGAAAGAAACTTGAAAAAATCTGTAGAAGAGATTACCTCTTCTTTGACGCACCTATTTTAGGCTTCCTCTTAAGGGACTATAGTTGGTCTTTTGAGAAGACCAGAAACTCCAGAATTTTTCTAGGGAAGTGGAAAGTGAAATGGGAAAGGGTTGGCCGAGATTTAAGGCTCAAAAGGGTGTGACGGGAAGAGGAAAGGGGTGCCCTTTTTATAGGGGAGGAGAGGGGACCTTAGGAAAAACTTAAAAGCATTATTTTATAATAAAGTCATATTCAGTTATTAAGAGCTCCAAATTGATTAATTTCTAAGATAAGGTGGGTATGGGTCGCATTAATCTCAATCAATAGGATTTAGACAAGTTTAGGTTACTATTTGAACCTTATCATTTAGATTTAACTCTAAGTTAAATAATTTAACTTTTACCGTGTCTTTTTGTTTTCTTATACTAAATCGTTAATAAACATACTATAACAATCCAAACGAACCCCAAGTGGTTCATTATTAATATATATAACCTTATATAAGTCATATTGAAGAACCTTATATTTTTATGAATAGAATAAAAATTAATAATATAATATTTGTTTTAAAAACTATTTAATGTCAATTTTGACACTATTTGGTACATGATTTTTGTTAAAAACATAACAGAATGATTCGTTCAAAAAAATTTAATCGAATAAATACTAACATGTAATATTAACATATTAAATTATTTTTAATCATGAAAAGTCTCAAATTACAGTTATTTGGGTATTTATAACATCATTAATGTTAATAATTCAATAATAAGGTAATTATTGCATCATCATTGTGACACTAATAAAAAAAATTATTTAATATATAAAATTTATAAATAAAATACGATTATGTAGGAAAAATTTTTATCTTCCTAATGAATATAAATATTCCAATTTATCTTATTTATAACCCTATAATAAATATGTTTTAGTTATTAGGCATTGATTTTAACTAATTTACCTTTTCTTTAAATAAAATAATAATAAATGTCATAATCTAATCCCAATGGACCTAATAGACATTTTTATTCATAAGGTTGTTTTGGGTCGAATTAAACTTATCCAATATAATTAGGACATGTCTTAGGGTAATAGTAATATCATTTTTACCATTAATCACCCTATTTACTTGTAACCATGGTAAATAAAAGTAAAAAGTTACTATTCATCAAAAAATTATTTTCATCTTGTTGAACCAAATTTTACTCTTTAATATTAACCATTTCACTAGGATTTTCAAAATTCCACTCATAGAAGCGTTAAAATTATGTTTTATGAAAATTTTCAATTTCTCTTAGGAGGTGGGTAAAAGACGGTGAAAAGTTCAATAAATTTTTTATATATCTAAAATTATTATAAAATGAATCCAATTAATTAAATTAAACATATATAGGTATTATGTATCAATTATTACCTAATATAAATTTAAAGAAAGTAAATAATTATTTAAATAAAAAGTTGGGTTTTAAATAGTAACCCAATGTTTTCACTATTCATAAAAAATTGAATGTTATCAGCAAAATACCAAAAATTCACCCTAGGATAATTTCGATATTCCGAATCCAAAAATGAATTCCATTATGAAAGATAAAATGTATAAAATTTCCAAAAGTGGTTATTACTATTCATAACCGCTATTTCATAAAATATTATAATAATATCTCGTTTAGTTAAACTCGATATTGCGTACTACACACGCTATCGAGGAAGGTTTTTATTGTGTGTAAAGCAAGCAAAGTCAAGGATCTATGTAGTGAAATCTCCATTTGGTTTTGCGTATAACATAATCAAAACTTATTTCATTTATACATTAATCAAAATCTATACGTAATGTTACGTAGAATAACTTCCGCAAAACAAACGTGAAATTGTGTATAACAGATGCCAAGAATAGTGTTGCTTATACTGCAAGCTAATAAGTAGATGTGTATAGTACCATCTAATCATTGTGTAGTGTATAATAGAAAACATCAATGAAATTAAAAATAATATATCTCATAAAATCTCAGGTTGTTACATAATCTCTCCATGAATGATCCTTTTCCTAAAACACCACATAGGAGTCCTCAAGTATCCCCAAGTGTTCCAATATCATGATTTATTTAGAAAATTATAAAAAATTTATACTTATATGTCCCATTATGGATCCATCCCATAATGATATGAAAACCCATAAAATTTGTATATTGGGTACAACCTTTTATGTATTCGCTGGAATATGGCGTATACTTTTGAATCCCCTCTTGAACATGTAATCCAACTGGAAAATGTGTGTATGCCATATAAAAAACATGAATGTATTGTAAATGAAATATACCTTACAAGGGGTACCATCCTGTGCTACTCAAATGGCCTAGCATTGTATTATTCTAACCCATGTAATTATATATGATGTGAAACACACATAAGGTCTATCCTCGTAAGGTACATTGACATTTCCCCATACACGGTTTGTATGGACATGTACTTGGCTTCATGGACAAGTTAGAATCCATGAAATGTGTAACAAGTATAATGTGTGTACCTTTAGAAAATCAACTTCCACCTACTATAAGACCACAAGGAGTGTGTACATGAACTACACACTATGTGGTTGGCCTACTGAAGGGGATACCTATGAGAACAACAGAAACCCCAATTTTATTCACATTAGCTACATATTATCCCTCATGGGGTCCTTAAAAATATTTAAAGGGTATCAAAACTAGAAATTTTAAATATATTTTTATTTATGTAACCAACATAAAAAACACATATCTGTGGGGGTAATCCACCAAATCATCACATTGATTTGTGATCCACCTCTACCGCATGATGATTTAGATATTATATAACTCCATTGAATGAACTGACTTCCATCTCATTTTTTATCAATATCTTTCTCCATCTTCTCTATCATTAATGTTATTGGATTCAAACAAGGGGAGTACATGATAAATATATGGAGAAAGATATGAAACCACAAATGAACTTATAAAAAATATGAAGATGAATAAAATTAAAAATGGGGGACCCACTCTTTTAACTGTCTGACACGTGTTTTGAATCACTTAAGAGAGACCCATCTTTCTTGTATCAATTAAAGATACATACTCTAAATCCAAAAAATTATTCCAAATATATATCTAAGAACATGTCGATGAATGGATTAATTTTTAATTATTTATATATTAAATATTAATTATTATATTATAATTTGAATAATTTTAAAAAACATCAAACAACTTCCCTTGGAAAAACATCGTATTCTTGGACTAACATAGTGGTCTAAAAAATTATTTTAGATCATGTAAAATGAAATAATTTCTATCATTCCACCTATAAGTATATTTAATTAGAAATTCAAAATTATTCTCATATTTGATGTCCATATAAAACACGTATTCTAATTATTTTGATACAAATTTAAAAATCATATATAAATTATTATATATGAGATGTTTCAAAATTAAAATTATATACACTAAAAGATATAACAAAAAATAGAATGTTTTACATTATTCAATGATAATTTATTGAATAAAATCTTCCAGTGAACATCATTTACATATGAAAAGAAAATATAATAATTTTTTGATACCTATTATTTACAACATTGGTTTTATTTAAATATATTCCGACTATTCCATTTTTTGTATCATACTTCGTGTTTTAGTTTTCTACAGAATTTTTTACTTTTTCACTGTAAAAATAAAAGATTTATCACTCTCCAAGATTATATTTACCCAGTGATCCTAAAAAAAATTAATATTTTTTTGATCATTATGTCAATAATTTTAAATAATATGTAGTAACATTGTGATAAAGAGGGATGATTGATATATATTTAAGGATCATTAGTCATTTTTAATAAAAAAATCTATCAGTCAACAAATGCAATCTATCATATTGAGTACATGAGAATCATACTATATTAAATCATTCAATATACACATGTTTAGCATATTGATAATTACATTTATTTAAATACATCTATATCTCGTCAAAATCTCATAGATATGTGACAACATCATGTAAAAATATTGGGAAACATATTTCTATTGAAGCCTATTGATCCTTACTGATAAAAATTTAATGTACTTATTGAATAAATCATCAATGAGTCTCAAGTAAGAATTAATTTCACCCTCATAGGATTCCTATGGTGGATAATTAGGTATTAGGGATACCAACATAAACAAATCGATTACATTGATTAGTTCCATGTAGAATATCATATTCCACTCAAAGAAAGGACTATTATTTTAGACATATTCACTAACTAATATTGATGAGGATGAAATATATATATTACCCTACAATTTTTCATAAAATAAAACATTTTTTTTAAATTTATCAATAATTTTTCTAGTTAAAAAATATTTAATTATATAGTATTATATTCATATGATTGTTTTATTCAAATCATAATGTCCCTTTACACTTGCATTCATTGTATACCATATATTTGATATTCTTGTGGTAGAAGGTCCTTAAACTTCTCTTTAAGCCCATGTTTGAATAAAAAGTTCTCCCTGAGTATAAGGTTGTATTATGGTTGACCAAATTCAGTAACTCATTGAATCCTAATATTTTTTATTGAGTCATAACTCTTATAAATCATTAACATAGATTTTCTCAAATAATTGCTATAAAACTAAAATAATCTATTAATATATAAAATTTTCAATCCAACTATAGTAATGATAAACTAAAACCCATTTTATAACTGCCTAATAGAAGTAGGAACCCTTATTTATGGGTGATGGCCACATAAAAATATTTTTTAATTTATTATTTACTGATTAAATGGATTTTCGAATATACATTTTCATTGGGGTAATTTTATAATACTTTATTTACACAAAAAAATCTAATGCAATTAAATTTATTATCCAGGTCAATATGAGATTATGACCAACATTATAAGCACGATCACAAAGTCAATTTCCATCAAATATTTATTTATTTTCTATATGCATGTTTTTAAGGATAACATATAATTTTTATAGTATACACATTCATGTAACAACAAAATTACGGAAGAATTATAATTTAAATTACATATTCATTACAGTTATACTCATGTTTGATGTATTAAGTATAAGTAGGACCAATAATGACACTAAAATAATAACAAGAGTGGTTTACTAAATCATGTCTTACTTCCCATTATCATAACATGTATGCCCATATTTGGATTGACACTAGTTATCTACTGAAAAATAATCTTCATAAGGATATTAATTTTCAAAAATGTACAATGAATTATAGGTGATGTGAATTAAGACAGCAGTTTCTATTTAATATCTAAAAAAATGATACCTAGTCCATTGAAATTTTTTAAAAGGTATAGAAAATAAAAATGCCATAAATTATTTTTTATAAAAACAACTTATTATTAATCATACACAATGAAATTTTAAATATTAAATAAAATAAGAACCCATTAATGTAAAGTATCAATTTAATATCATTTACATGCAATAAAAAACAAAATATAATAACAAATAAATAATGATAAATCAATTTATTTTTAAAACATGGTGTTAGACTATAACAACAGTTCATGAATTTGATGGCTACAACATCGTGGTAGAGATCTATAGTCTGGATGTGGACATTGGGAATAATTCACATTAAAAGTCATATCTAAGGAAAATGTTAAAATATTTTCAAAAACAAAGGATTAAGATTCAAGAAAACATTTCCAAGGACCATGAGAATTAATTATAAAAATTGGAAAAAATTGAATTAATGTATTTTATATGGGTATTCATGGTTTATAACGAAAAATACGGAGGGAATGGGGTTCTCAGTGGTTTAATAATCCATTTGAGAGAGGTTGGTGGTAGATATGGTATAATATAAGTCTATATGTGTCTAATCAAAATGGGTATGAATGTGACAATTGTGTCAATAAGTACATTTGTTTCATAGGTCAATGTGAAATCTTGAACATATTAAAAAATTCATTATAATTATTTAGAAATCTCATTCCATATCAATTAATTTATTTTGACAAATATTTAGTATTAGGTAATTAATTTATGTACCATATCATTTTTTATAATATTATCAAACCAAACAATATGAATTTAGAAAAATTAATTTAAATTATTAGATTACATTTCTTATGAATTCACTGATACCACATATTGACATCCACGAAATAAAAATAAACATGCATGATAATATATTTTAAAAATGGGACTAGATATAAACTATAATGTTTTATTTCATCTACCAACTACATAATAATGATCATGAATCATATACAATTTAAATAACAATAAATAATAGGAATAAAATTCCATGGTTTAGTGATGCGAACCTGGTTCAATCCAATCCCATCAAGATTTGTTTTCTAAGATGTTTCAATAAAGAGCCCATTTAGATAATAAAATAAAAATAAAAAAACAAAATTTTCTTCAATGATGGACTCATATGTGTTATTACAAGTGATCCATGTTCCGTAATATAGATATGAGAACATTATATGAACTATTAATAGAACTAAGAAAGAAGGATTGATCCAATATTGTTTTAATTTTTAATTTACCAATCTCTATCATGATTTATTAAGTGGGATAAAATGAATACATAAAATTTTCATTATTTAATACTCAAGGGTCTGAAATATGTATAACGATTCATGTATAAATCTGAAAAAATAATCTCAATTTAATAAATAATTCATTCATCTTAAAATGGTCCCAAATGACATAAATAATATAATCATGTTTGTGTATAAGAAATTAATATTTCGACACTAACTTATGTAACTGTTAAATTAATCATGATGAATTTTTAGAGTTTAAAACGCCTTATTCCTCATAAATATGTTTAATAAAACATAAATAATGTTCATTCATCCAAAAACTAGTTTTCTCATATTAACTACCTATAAAAAACATTATTTTTAAAACATCCAAAAATAATGTAAAATGTAATTATTATAGGGTTTAATAATATATATTCACCTTTATTAATTGTTAAAATTTTATCAGTAATAAAAAGATGTTCATTGAATAAAAAAATTATGGCATACATCACCTAAGACTCAAATTCATTTGAATTATTTTAATTTATGAATACTATCTTTGTGTGACCCCATAGATAATTATCAAACTACTAGCATGTAATATTCATAGACCAAGTTTAGTTTCTAGAAACAAATATCAGTCCAAAATGTGATAAGGATAGGTTTTAACTTTGAAAAGCTCCTATAAATGCTTACTATATAGTATAATATTTTTTGTATCAACACATCTTCTTAAGAAAATTTTATACATCATGTCATAAACCTTTTATTAATTTTTATTATATTTGATTGATTGTATTAGAAAAAATTAAAATTTTCTATGAAGTCCATGGATATATCTGGGGAACAAAAATATTGTTCCAGTGGAAATAGATATCCAAGTCAAATATTTTTAGTAAACAAATATTGTTCTAATCATTCAATTAATGTTATAGAACTGATGATTAACCAGATGCAACTTACCCTGCCACAAACTAAAATTCCATGGTATTTTATTTTTTATAAATGAAAATGATAAAACGACACAAAATTAAAATTTACTCAAGTATAGAGAATAATATATATTCTCGTATAGATAAATTATAAAATGAAACATGAAATATGTTCTGTGTCTATCTATGGGTCAGTCCACATGATATCCTCTATACAAAATTTCTATGTTTCAATGTCATGAGATGAAATATAAAAGAATATATTCCCTTATATAAACTAGTTAAAATTTACATATTCCATGGTAGTATAATGTATATGGAACAGAAGACAAAATTTTCTTATTAATTTCAAAATATCTTGCGGACCTCATAATAGTTTGGAAAAAATTAACATTTTGGTATGAAAAATAATCATAGTAATTTTCTATACTAATAGTGCATGGAGAAGTAATAATGCTATTATAGTATAATTTTATCTTCCATATATATGTGTATGAATTATAAAGTAAATAAAAATTCATTCTCATGTTGTTTTTTGGGGGACTATATTTATAAAATAAATCCATTACAAGAAGGCAAAGGATTCCTTATAATTATTCAGTAAATACAGAATATTCTATGTGTATCATAGTTTTCTAAAAATGAGAATGAGGATAGATTTTAGAAAAATGGGTTCTTCATTATTAGTATAAGTTTTTTCCTAATATACATGGGAGAACAATGAAAACATATATGATTATTTAAAATTATTAATGAAAAAAATTAGTACACATGATCTCGAATGTGAAAAAAGTATGAGGAAATAAAACCCATATGAATTTAGGAATAATATAATATGGATATTATTTTCATTATTATTTTATATGAATCATTGAATAAATCAATAGGATATGAAAAATGTTAGTAAATGTTTTACAAAATCAAACACAGTGAAAAAAATAGTGAATTTAAAACCTAAAAGTTCAATTCAACGCAATTATTATATTTTTTCATACATAATGAGTTTAAAATAAAAAAATAGATATAAGAATTCCTATAATATTTTAAATGATTCTACATAAATTGATATTAATTATTTTATAATATTTTAATCAAGGATTCATGATAGGTTTATGTGATATCATTGTGATATGGAATGATAAAATACATGTTATCAAAATATATTGATATCAAGTTATATATGAATAAAAAATAGGGATTTTGAATCATATCACGAGAATTATGAAATAAATCCTGAATGTAAATCTCTAAAGATGCATCAACAATATGTAGTTTCATAGTGTAATAAGGATATTTTTTTGACAGGTATTGATCCTATTATAAATTTATTTTTACTATATATGTTTTTAAAGTCGTGTTATAAAATCATATTTATATATTCAAAAAACATTAACCAATAAATAAAATTATAACAAAAAAACTTATGTTTTTTGGTATATTAAATGCCATATCATAAATATAATTATATTTTTTATTTGTACATTTTTCATCATTATACAATGGAATCAACATTAAAAATTTTAATGAAGGAGTCAATGAATTCATTTATCATGGTTATATGATATGTTGGAGAATTAAAAGGTGTCATAATAGGAATTCTAACATGATAGTTTGAAACACTACTGTTATTTTCAAGGAGGATAATTTTACCACATTAACGCTATTATAATATGATTATATGATTTTGGAGGATCACAATATTAATAATGATTAGACATGTATAATAATATTTAATGAAGAAGGTTTGCATGATCAACATTATTTTTAGAAAATTTTATTTTCTATGAATCAACTAAAACGAGTGGATATAGGTTCCCAAGTATTATAAAAAATTTATAAAATTACAATATTAATAGATATAGTATTTAAGGAGATTAAAATAAAATGTTTTCATGGAATTTAAATATATGTATGAATATATTTATATGTATAAATAAAAGATTTTAAAGGATCATTTCAAAAATAATAGGATTTGAGCAATTGAGGAACAATAATACACTTGATTTAGTGTCATATATAAGAGAGAATAATGTAACAAGTAAAAAATGAGATTTTAAAATTAACTAATTGAGAAAAAAAATTAATATGGACAAATTCTCATTTAGTTTGAAAATTATATTCTATAATTGATAATATTAAATTCTAAGAGAAATTTTCCCCAGATGAAATGCTTCAAATTACATGTTTCTTTCTTGCAATGTATGCTAAAAATAATTAACTTATTTTAAACTTATATTTCAAATGAAAATAATTGTAAATAAAATTATTGACAATGTGTATATTTAATAAATTGAGGGATATATCAATGATGGTGACTGAAGTTGAGTGTGATTCTAGAAGTAATTATTATTTGCAATTAAAAAACATCATAAATGACATTATATGTTACGAAATAGATTGAATATCATGAAATTGAAAAGGAGATGAGTTGGTAAATAATAAATTTATTTAAAAACAAAAAATAACTTCACTTTTTGTGATAGTTTATTTTTATTAATTTTATTAATAAGAATGAATTTAAATCTATTAAAAATATATGGATATTAAGAAACCCATATAAGTGTTATTGATATGTGAGATATCGTTAATATTGGGGTTTTATATGGAAAATAAAAAATAATAAATAACATTTTCTATGAAAAATATGATTGTGTGTTGTTATTATGATTAGAAATATTATAATCAATAGTAGTATATATTCCCATATCTACTGGAATATAATTTTCAAAAGATGATGTAGTGAAAAATATATATGAAAATTAGTGATGGTGCTTGATATCGAATATACTTTCTTTGGTTATGTCCTGATTGGAAATTTTACAAACTCTTGAATTATAAATAATTCAAATGAAATTATAAATTTTAATATCATGTTGTCTTAAATAAATCATAAAGAGTAAGTTAGGGTTTTTATATGGAAATTGAGTAGCTGTTTTTTATACAAATAATCATCTTATTATAGTGAATTATTGACTAGAGTAATTTGAGTTTATTATACAGAGAAGAAGGTATATATAGTAACATATAAAATATAAAATCTAAATATATTTTAGAATCAAAAAATTCAAATAAATTACTTTTTGAAAATCATAAAATAAGGAAATGAGAGAGGAATTACCCTATAATTTAGTTATTTTTATTTCAATAAAAGATTGATCAATTACTTTTTTAATGTTCATTTATTTTTAATGTATAGAAAAATAATTAATACATATAAATATAGAGTATAAAAGGTATGATATAACCTTGGGTGTTATGATTTATAGGATATTTGGATTTTTTGAAATCAATTACGTTAGGTAATTATTACTATTTCACCAAAAACAAATATCCTATAAATCATAACACGCTAGGTTATATCATAAATTTTATACTCTATATTTATATGTATTAATTATTTTTCTATACATTAAAAATAATTTATCATTAAAAACATGTAATAATGTATCTGAATAAAGATAATAACTCATTATTCAATATATAATATTTTGTTAACATTGGGGTTTTATGTTTTGTTGTCTTGATAATTATTATGGCATTGACTAATTTGGTTTAGCGGATTTTGGAGTGGGATTTGGTGAATGGATTTCTGGTTTTGGATGGTTATGTTTGGTGTTTTTCTATGATATTGATGTTGGTTTCATGGTGTTGTTTTCCTAGTGGTGGATACGATGGCTTGGTTCTGTGGTCATGGAAATGATAACATCTCACTCTTAAGGCATTTGTTTTATAAATACTCATAAACGGCTTCTAGATTCCACCAATATTATCCTTGTCGGATTTTAATTGTGGTTTTGAAGGAGATTTGAGATTTCATGTTGAAGTAGTGAATTAAATTTTAGGAGGTGTTTCTATATTTTGGCATCACCTATATCCCTAGTCCTCCACATGGCTTAATCTTTGGGTTGGTTTATGGAGTGCCTTCAACATTCTTTTTTGGATGGTTTTTGGTGATATGTTTTGGGTTTCGCAGATGGTGGTGGTTCTTTTTCGATTGAATATGATTATCGATTAGGTAAAATATTCACTATAAATTTCACATTGAATTTTTAATGACATTTATGGTGTTTTAAAAATGATGTTGAAGGATTAAAGCTATCATTCATCATCAATAATATAGTTTGACGTTGGGATCAATTTATGTTATGGTATGCAACATGAGGTGGGAAATGTCTTGAGGTTATAAAGGGTTCTGAATAATGAAATCCTAAATTTGAAATTTGAATCTAGTTTTTATTATTGTTTGTGTAGAATTCAATGGTTGTGTTGGTTCCCACTTAACTAAAAGTCATATTTTTTAAATAATAAACTTAATTGAATGGATTTATCCCTTTATTAAATCATAACATAACATTAAAACAAAATATCATGAAACCATATTTTACAAAACATGGGATTATTACATCAATAAAAATTATATTCATTAAAATGGGAAAATATATAGAAATGAATATAATATTAACAAATTTAAAATACCATGGATCATGTTCTCTCTTGAGTATCTAAATTAGAAAAAATAGTTTTTTAGTGACAAATGTTTTTTGAAAATAGATAACATTTTATAAAATCTAAAACAATAACTACACGAATGAGAAGATTTAATTTTATTCTTAGAATAGTATAAATATATAGGTTATAATGAAGCTAATATATTCATTATATAAATTTTTTCAATGGTATATAGTAGTTTGATATAATACTAGAAAACAAGTCTCTATTTTTGAATTATTGCTATATTTTTAATTTATCTAATGCTTATTAATATTCTAAAAATTGAAAATTAACATTATTACTTATTTTAATGAAATAAAAAAAAATTAATATAAAAAAGTCAATGGGTACTAATTTATTTGAAAATTTACAATTATTTTTAATAAAATTAGTTTTTTAATATGAATCTTAATCAAACATGTTTCATTTAAATAATTAATTCAATATAATGGATTAGATAAATTTAATGATTGGTAATATAAATAAATATCCAAGTAAAAATATTAAACTAATGTTATGTTAAATTTTTTAATGAAATATATTAATAATCATTAAATTAGTATGTAATATGAAATTAGAATACGAACACTAATTCATTAAAAATTAATTTCTCTATACACAATGTTTCACATATATATACTATAATTCAATTGAAAATATAATTTACTAATATATATATATTTATATAGATTATATGGAGTTAAAATTTTGTATAAATAAATCATAATATTAAAAGAGTGTTCATTTTTTCATTTGTAAAATAAAAATAGAAATGGTAAATAAATAAACAAGAAAAAATGGTTAAAATGAGGTAATTTAGCATGGTTCATTTTTTTATAATCAACATGATATTTTGGGATTATAAAAAAAATTGTTAAATAAATTATTTAAAAAAAATTCTATATAAATTAATTAACATCCATTGTATATCATTATCCATTAACTAAAATTACATTCTATGAAAATGTCCCACAATTTTAAACATAAAACATGATCTCTGATGACAACTCCAAACCTCTATTATACACTGAATCCATATTTAACCCCATCATATTTTTTCCTATTCTATTTCCTTATTCCCTGTTTGTACGATTATATTATAAGTATAGATTCATAATAACATCATTTAAATTTAAAAATCTGATATAATGAGTTATTTCATCAAAATAAGTATCATGTTGTTGTATTTATTTTTCATTTACATTCCATCCTTCTATATTGAAACACCCCATGTTTTTTCATTATTTTTTTCCAGATAAATTTTATTTATTTTATGGATTTTTTTATGAAATAACACCATGTAAATATTGTGTTTATTGAAAAACAATTTTATGGCTGTGCTAAACACTATAATGGTTTAGCTTGTATTATATAAAACAATGAGTTTCCAAAAAACAATGATATATTATTAATTTAGATATCTATACAATACTATTACAAGATAGACATTTAACATAATGATATGAATAATTATAAATAAATTTAAAATAATGTATATGATGGTTTTATATAATGAAATCAAATTCATAAATAATCAATTTTTTTTATGTCAATATATGTTTCATAAATATTATTTTATGAAAAACTACATTTTAAAGTGTTTTTGGAAAAAATTATAAAATGAATTTTTGATATATTTATATGAATAATTTAATAAAATAAAAAAAAAATTTATTCCTATTTTATTGAATTTTATTAGAGTAAAATTATTGTTTAAATTTTTTTTAATGTAAAATTATTTCAATTATACATCCATTAAACCAATTGAGGTCATGTTAATAAATTTAATATTGGATAATATATATAAACATTTTCAAATTTTGAAAATTTTCACATTAAACCCTCCCTTTCTCGTCACGTCTACAATATTAAAAATAGAAATATTTTTTCTAGTTATGTTAATGGAGTTTTAAAGAACATACTCTATAATTTTAGTCATTCTTATTTACAATGTTCAATAATGTTAATTTATTTTTTTCAAATGTTATTAGTTACTATATTAAAAAAATTAAATTCTATAATTAAGGGAAAAATTGTTTTAATGGGGGGTAAACAACAAACATGTTGGTAAAAATAACCCATTACTTGTATAAAACAAATTTTTTGGTAATATTTAAAAATAAAACGAAAAATGTTTTATAATTTCTTATCCCGAACCCATTTACCATTTGAAAAATGTGGGAGAAATTATTTATTTTCAAAAATACCAATTATGTACTCTGACTGACCTAAGAAAGGCTATGCCCCGCCTATCTTTATAATAAATTATCACAACTTTAGTTTAGAGAAAATTTCCATATTAACTTCCAAAAATATCTCCCATTATCTTATAAGCCTTATATCTTTTGGCATAATTCCATTAAAGTACTGATTTAGTGAAACCCAATGGAGGATACCCATAGAATAGATAAAGTTCATCAAGGATCATTTTTGTTTACATCTTAATAATAAACCTTATATTATTTTAATATTTTGATTTTATAAAAGTTTAAGGAACATAAATATACTAATTTTTATATTATTATGTTTATAACCTATAAACACACACATTTCTATCAAATGGGTTCTAAAATAATTGCTTGTATCTGTGGAAGACTACCACATTACAAACTTATGTATTTAATTTTTATATTACATCCTTATATAGATTGTTTAAATGATTGATATAAATTTTATATATCATATATATAAAAATTATTATTCTATTATAATTATTTAATTTTTATATTAGACTTACATTCTGCCTTTCATTTTTTTTGGAATATGATAACCTTGAACATGTGTAAGGTGGACTACCCCTCAAAAAGGGATGTGATTCATTCACAAATTAAATAAAATAGATTTATGATTTTCTTAATAAATGTTTTTGTATTATATTACATAACCATGATTCTGGAATGTTAATATAGATCATTTTCTTTTTGTTTCATTCAACCAAAATATAAGAATGAAAAAGACGTTCATGCGTATGTATGGCCAACCAAATCTATAAATAGTGTATTCATATTTTTATCAAAACAATGTATTCATTAAAATAAATACATATGTACTTATTAAATTTTATATTTATCTAATTTTAATCATTATAATATTATGGATCCATGATAAAATTAATAGGATCGAAATTAGAAAAAATATTTTAATTCTACGAAAACAAAGGAGTTATTAGCCAAAAAAATTCAATTTTATGGAGTTATTAATAAATGTATAATAAAAGGTCATAATACTATCTTATATGGTTTGATATAAATGAATGTGGTTATATTATAAATATATATAGTAATCCTTTGTTTATTATATGGTATTTTTTAAAGAGTATGAAGAATATCATGACTTAATGTTAGGGAATGTTTTTGAATTTTGCATCTTTGTGACATAAGTTATGATATACACTTATATTCCATCATGATGTTTATATACATTCCCATTAAAATTTAGTATCATAAATTTATTTATCCTAATTTTATTTCAATTTATATTTTATGTTACACATTTTTAGGGATTATGATCCATTATTTCCCATGTAGTAAATATTTAATGTTATAATCTAATCATTCCTTAGGATTATTTATTATTATGTATCCAATGTCGATATCCCAAGATATTAATCTCATTAATTTTCATTAATTTCTTCCTCCTCTTGTTATTAATTATATATTTCACTAATAGTAACATTTTCCAACTCTATGGTAAATAAAATTTTTAATAATATGTTTTGAATAAAATCTAACGTTATATTTCTCTTCAGTCATACTTTTTTTTGTGAAAAAAATATCTAAAAATATAAAAAATGTTATATTAATACCTTATTTTTAAATATTATTGTTACCCATGTTTTATTTTATTAAAAATAAGTAAATGTAATCTTCATGTATATTTTCAAAACAAGGCATGTTTTTATATTACTGAAAATGACAATGGAATATTTATTATAACATATGTAAAATGAATGGAATTTCTAAATGTAATGAACAATAATTTATTCAAATAATACATTATATGTCTTCATGGTTATTTTTAAATTATATAGTTCTTAAAATGTTTTATGTTTGAAAATGAATTATTCAAAATTGAAGGGATATATTACTCAAGAAATCTTTTAAATGATTGATTAAAAACTATTTTCCATTGAAGATGATATTAATTGCTGTTACAAATGCCTTACTATGGATATAATCCATGTATAAAATTAATATTCACTATCTTAATTTTTTATGTTTTTATGGGATGGAATTTATGAAACTCATTTCGCATCCATGTGTAATTACCATAAAGAAATTCTTATTAAACCTACTTTTTTCATGGGTTGTCTTAAGATGAAATGATTATGTAATCAATCTCTATTAAATCGGTTATGATATGTTGAAATGTTTGTGGTAACCATTTCATTTCATGGGTTATTATACGATGAAATTTTATAATCATTTATGAAAAAAATATGCGGGATTAGTTATTATTAAGATACAAACTATGTATCCAAACAATGAAATAGGAAAAATGTATATCTCATGGTATAGATAATAATGGAATGGGGAGTGAACCTGGTTCAGTATGTTAGGGCAGGAACAGGGACTGAACCTAGTTCAAAAATGAAATATTTCTACAATTATGGTCTTAGCATAATCATAGTAACTAATATAGAAATTAGTTTCTATGATTATGTGTATTCCAAAAGTTCTATTTCTTATGAAAATGTTATTCATTCATGGATCAGGATCATTAATCATAATACGATTTATGTTTTATGAAATTAAACAAATTTATTCAACGACTCAATATTATGATATTTGAATTGATGGTTATGGTTTTCAATTAATATGTTTATGTTAAAATGTTGTAATGATCGTATAATGTTGTCATATCTCTTATATTTATTCTTATTGGTAATATAATAGCACCCTTTCAACATTATTGTAACCCAATATATAATGAGATTTATTATGTATTATATCTTTAAGAATGATTATAGTTGTGAAGAATTTAGTGGGAGACTACATATCTCACTTATGGAATACTATTTATGTTTCCATGTTAGAAAAGTAACGAAACTATTATAAGCATGTGGTAATGTAATTTAATGAATAAGAATAAAAATTATTTAAAATTTATTGGCGAATATTTGAGGTGGTTATAGTTGGTATTAGAGAAAACTTTTAGTGGGCCATTGGAAAATATTATGAGAAATACTTAGTGAGATCACTATGAACATGTCTAACGAAAAGTATAAGGATGATTCAATATATAATTAAATATTCTATAATTTTGGTAAATTATCGATTGAATGGATTCATAGAAATCAATCAATTTCTATAAAAAATATGTTGGTGTGGATTTCTCATATATGTACCTCTGGGAAAACCCCTTGAAACAATTATATTTATTTAGACCTGGGTGGGAATTGGTGCACAATAGTAGGCATTCGTCAACAAATGTTTTGACACTCCCTTGTGATATGCATTCAAAATTCACAAAAAATTTATGAACCATCATAATGGATTTATTTTGATAATGACCTTGATAACCAAGGATAAATCAAGGGTGTTAAATATTAAAGAATAATGCTTCCTAGTTTAGAAATCATATATGTTTTTTCATGATTAGGTGGTTCCCCATCATGATTATTATTTTATACACTTATATTTTTTGTTTATTTAATGGATGGAAACCAAAGAAACAACATTAATGAACATTTTGATGTATAAGTCAATGATTTTTCTCATGAAGACCAAATTTGTATGGGTGATTGAATGAGAAATCTCATTGTAATGGTTGAAAAAACATTTTTACTATATGACTCATGCTCGACATCCAAATGAAAAATAAATGGAACACCATTATATTGGTTCCTTTGTGAATACAAATTCCACCATCCTTCATTAAAAACATTGATCCTCTATTTTTTGAGAAATAGATCAGTAATACTAAAAATATATTATCTTAAACTAGGGTTTAGAACATAAATAATTCAGTTAGGATGTCTACCAGTTGGAATGTGAACTAGATAAATAGTGCAATTATATGGAAAATAAAATGATACCTGATGAAATTGACATAGTGTTTTGGGATTCATTCAAGAACATTTTTTATAATATACATTAATCTTATTCTTTAAATAAATATAGATAACTAGTTCCATGAATTAATGAAAATGGATTTTGAAATTTCTGTGTCCTTTCTATAAAATATTACTAGACTCTGGATATACCCTTTAGGCATTTTCTTCCAAACAGAATGTGAGGTATATCTATTTTTCGATGGATTAAAACCATGTTTATGAAGGTAGTAATCCATAATAGATATCAGTATCTATGAAGATATTTTTCTATATTCAATATAGGTAGAATTTGATTTTGTATTGTTTATGAATATCATGGTTTTAACATCATAAAGAAGATATAATTTGAAATAAATTCTAAAAACAATGGAGATAAGATGATTATATTTTTATTATGATCAAAGTGTTGGAAGAATCATTGAAAATATTGATTTAGTGGGACTAGTAAATTATTTCACTGTGTAGGGAAATGTAATTTGGAAATTGATTTATCATTTAATGGGAACATGTTTCTAAAACATGGGAATATTGAAAAATATACATATAATTCACCTCACACACTCTGTTGATTCATGTGTTATTATAATTTTAATTATTCTAATAATTTCATAAGTACGAGGGTTAACGTTGATTATTTGCATCAATAACCTATTAATATTTGTGATAAGGGTAAATCTCCAGTTTTTTTTTGTTTATGATGTTTGTGAAATAAAAACATGATGAATAATATAATAACCATCCACTCTAGAATGACTCATGTCTTATTAGACTATAGATCTATACATTATTTAATATATGAATAATTTCCTACCTATATTAATATTCTAACAAATATATTAGTAGTAGAATTTGTAGTGAAAACCTATAATGGTATGATGGTTGAATCTAATGTTTATGGTTCCTCTGTAATTGAAGTTTGTTAGAATGTACTTCCTAAAAATCATTTCATTCTTCCACTGGTTGGATTTGATGACATCGTAGGCTCGAATTTTCTTTATATGAAAAATTTCTACATCAATTGTCTTATATAAGAATCCATTTTTTATATTTCAAGCCAGTATATAATCATTTATCAATGCAATGATATATATGCACCTCTAATATATAATACATTCATTGTATGAATCTATATCTCCCATCATAATTGGTTTTACCTGGAATTGTTGGGGGGGAATTCAACAATGATTATATATATATTGTGTGGGAATTTTTTGATGTCTTTTTGGAGGAATTAACAACCATTATACCAAAATGATAAGTTTTCTTCTTGATAAAACTGATACATATTTCCCCATAAATTTAATAGAATATTAATTGATTAAATATTTGATCAATTACTTGAAAATAAATACTATTAAAGGATTGGTGTTCATTATAGATATAATAAATTAAGGGAAATTAATATGGATATACCCATGGTATCATTCCTTATAATGTCTGGACACTATGGATATATATTAATACAATTCTTCTTTACAAATTTTCCCACTATCATCATGGATTAATTAAAAATTTGGTTTATTGTTTAACTTGATCAATTTAGATTAGACTTTAAAAATATTATTCATATATACTCAATGAGAATGGAGTAATATTAATATCACATCACAAATATACTAAAGTCTCTAATAGAGTAGAAACTATGTGACTTTTTTAAAAAGTGTAATTTTTGGTTGAAAATGGGTTTCCTTCTTTGGTCATGAAATTTAAAGAGACTATATATCACTATACCCTTCAATGATTTGGTCAGTATAATGTTTTCTAAGACACAAAATTGTAACTAAGAATCATAGTTTTCTTCCAATATATTTATTTTATCCATGTATTTAACAACATTTATCACGACTCCCAAAATCTCAATCTAATATAACTTTGAAGGGATACCCATTCCATTGGATAGATGAATGTGAGAAAAATGTTAAGTAAGAAAATAGATATCATGTCAGAAAACTAATTATTACATTACCCAATAGCAGAAAAGGTTTGTAATCAATGTTGATACATCCAATAATGGATTTTGATGTTTTAATATGAAAATTGGAATAGTTATAATATATGGCTAGAAAAAATGGATGATTAATGAGAACCATTACCAAATATTTCTTCCTATTAGGTTGTGGTAAATGTTTCATTAATGATGTATATTCATTATCGTTATGTAGAAATGTGTGATATATATATATATTGATAAAAAATTTATTGTAAATACTCACACATGTGGAGTTGAACATGAACTAGAGAAGATGGTTAGTGCTCATTAATAAGTAGGATTTCTTATGAAATTACCACCCTAATAATGTGAAGAAGGTGGTGATTCTTTGAGATAATAAGAACTTGATAGATTATCCATGATGAGGATAAAAAAATAACCAATATTTCAATATTTATAATAGATGGATCTAAAATCTAGAATGAGTATGAAAAAATTTATCTTGCTCAATTAAATGTTTCACCTTCTATTCATGTGTTGAATAAAGAGAAATGTATGGAATATATAGAGCTAAAATATATGTCTAGAAATTTTCATATGATTAACCTTTACCCTAGTGGAATGATATGTTTCATGAACCTTATATGCGTTAATTCCACAAATTATTTCAAAGAATGAGTTTTCTAAGGAATATCATTATTCACTATTCTTAATTATTTAGAGATTTGAAAGAGTACATCTTGTTGGATTTCAAAAAGAGAGACAAAATGAAGTTTCTATCTTGTTTGATGATATGAAAAAAAATTTACGGATGATGGATGTCCTAAGGAGATGTTGCAATGATTTCCTAAACTATAATGGAAATGTAAAAAAACATCATCAATTTTGTCGTTGGACTCCCCAAAAACAGAAAATGGATTAATTCCACATGGGTGGTAGTTGATATCCTTACTAATTCAACTCACTACTCCCAATTAAATTATAATTATTTGTAGCTAATTATTCTATGACAAACATTATTGAGTAGGTATGGTTTCATGGATTACCAAATTCCATTATATCTGATCAAAATAAGATTTTTTGGACAATGTTTTTGAAATTACATTATCATTCTCTTGATTTAGAGTTTCATTTTTCCACAATATATCATCCCAATATGGATGCTCTATATGAATGAATAATTCTAACCCTTGAGGATATATTGATATCTTTTATTTTAGATTTCAACAGTGGTTGACAACAACAATATTCTTTGGTTAACTTTTCCTATAATTTTTTTTAAAATAGAATTTAGTTGGATCCTTATAATTCCCTGTATGTAAATAAATGTAGATATCCAGATTGATTAATGATATTGGTGAAAGATAGATATTTGGACTAGATATAGCTAAATAATGGATGAAAAAGTAAAATCCATTTAGCAACACATATTTGAATCTCAAAGATAGTAGAAATGTTATGTTGAAAATCACTAGTGTGAATTATAATTTAATTTTTGTGATAATGTGTTTCTTTGTAGATTTCCATGGAAACAAGTTATAAATATTGGGAATAATCTAAAATTAATCCTTAGTTATATCGGACCCTTTAAAATTAATAATCATATCAATATAGTATCATATTTTATAGAACATCCAAAAAACATATATCATGTAAATAATATGATTCATTTATATCTCCTAATGAAGTAAATAAATGATCCTTCACATGTACTGAACTGATAGTTTATACCCCTGGAACATGATTTCTCATATGAGGCATATCTTGTGTAGATTATGGATAAAACAAACAAAAAGATCTTTTAAACAAGAAAACTCAACATATAAATGTTCACTAACAAAACCACATGCTTGGGAATTCTATTTGGGTATATTAGGATATGTTGAGGCATAAATATCTTTATTTTTTGAAGAATAATGATGACTTTTGATCATAATATTCACTTTTATGGTGGTAAAATGTATTGTCGTGAAATTTTATGAATAATTATTTTAAAAAATTTATATTTATCTGATGTATTTCATTTAATATTATTTCAATTTTGGATTATAGTATAATTATTACCCTCTTATGGTAGTGATATATGAATCAATGGATTAGCATTCATTGCAGACAACATTGAGATGTAACAAAACAATGATATATTCTTTAATTTGTAATTTTTTTACATAAATTATAAACTAACCATTAAATAAAGTTTTATAAATATTAATAAATTAATTTTATATGTTTTGTATAATATTTTTATATAACAAAAACATATGGACAAAATACATGATTTCTATTAATGGTTCAATATGTCTCAAAAACACTGTATTCTTAGAAAAACTACTTTTCCTCTATTTTTGTCAGAAATAGTGAAATGAATTATTGATACTTATGGAAAATTAATTTGATAAAATAAGCTTTATTTTTGAAATCACAATATCAAAAGTATCTTAGGTTGAATTTCTTATTTTATTGGAATGTTTTTATTTTTTTGATAAATAAAGAAAAATACAATTTTTCAATTGAAAGATATTATTTTATATTTATTTATAGAGTTAATTATGTATTATATTTTTTAATATATAATAATTACAATTATAAATTAATCAGAAAACTTTATATCATTTAAATCCATTTTATGTTAAAATCAGATAGGGAAACATTGACCACTTGTGAATTGTTTCACATTAAAACACTGATTCCTCATCACATCTAAAGTATTAATATTAAAATAATTTTTTCCACAATATTAAATTAAATTTTTAAAAATGGATTCTATATTTTTAATAAGAATTATGAATAATGTATAATACTATAAAGACAATTTTTTAACTAATTCATAATTTAATGAATGAAAAATTAATTATTGTGGATAGGTATAAAATTGGTTTTTTATGGGGACAATAAAATAATATATGGGTAAAAATAAAGTATAAACAGGTATAAAAACTATTTTCTTGGGAATTATTTGTCATTAACTCCTCTAAGATCATTTAATGGACTAATTTTGATAATTATGAAATATGAAAAATGAGGGATCTCTTATTTCTTTTCAAAATTTCCAACTCTGTCCATTCAACCACATATAAAAGGCTACAACTCCCATCTCTTCTCTACAAATGAAAATCACTTTGTCTCAGTCTACATATATATAAATAAATTAAAAACATCCTTTCTCTCATCCTAGAATCCATATATAGGAATAAATCCATCATTGGAAGTATTCTAGTGGAATCTTAATAAGGTTACCTGAAAAAGATGCATCGTTCATTAACAAGTGTTTTTGTTTTATATATTACCAAAACCCCATAAATTATCATTATATAAATCTAATTTAATAGAATATATATCACACATAAAATTATATTTTTTATTACTGAGTTTTCATCCAACAGCCTCACACACTTCATTCAAATGGGATATGAAATCGTTCTTCGTGTGTATGGAGGACTACCATCTCACAAATTGATGTCCTTATTTTTTCAATTTCCACACGCCATAGATAGTAGTACTGATAAATTTATATTTTATGTATGATATATAATATTATTTTTATTAATTTCATCGCTTTTTATGTTATGCATACAATCATGATTTACATTTTGTTGGAATATGATAATGTCATTCGTGTGTAATAGGGACGACATCCACGAAAAAAATGTGAATAATTCATGCTATAAATACAATGTATTAAATTTTTGTTTGATAAATTTTTTTGATATATATTAATTGAAAATAATTATATAATCATAACATATTTGATTTTTTTCTTTTCAACCCTATTAGAAAATGATAAAAAATATTCATGCATACGTATTACAAACATTATCCAGGTATATTTCATTTTTTATCACTAAATTTTATGGATTACTATAAATATTTATATGCTAAATATATTTAATATGAATTTCATGGCTATAATTCAACATATTATTTTACCCAAATCAATTTATGAGTACTAAAAATATAATATATTAAAACGTAAAATAGAAACAATGGTGTTATTAATGAAAATATAATATTGACGTGGAATTTTTAAATAATAGTTTATAAAATTTAATATTCATATAAAATATGGTATGATATATATGAATATTTTCATTTAATAGATATATAATAAAATAATATTTGTTATAATGGATGGTTTAATGTTTTCAAAGGAAGTCAACAAATATGGTAATTGAATCATGCATCAATTTTATTTCATTGAAACATATGATATGAGATGCACATATATTCACTTATGAGGTACTTATATGGACACTTTGATATTTAATAAGGTGAATTTAATTATCATAATTATATTTTGTGTTTCATTTTATGTTATTATTTTCTAGGTATTGTATTCCAATGTTATAAAAGTTGAAATGATTTTATGTTATTACCTCATTTTATAATGGGATTATTTATGATTAGGTCTCTAATGTTGATAAGACATGATCTTAATATCTATAATAGTCCATAATTTTATTCTCTTATGTCAATTCGGGATATATTGATGTAATGGTACAATTATACACTCCTTGTTAATCAATATTATTAAAAATATGTTTATATGAAAATTTTATTTTATTTCCCTCTTCCATGGGAAATTTGTTTTATTTCAGAACAATGATTTCAAAAAAAAAATTCAATTTTTTTAATATACTATTATTTTTAAAAATTTATTTTTACAGAAATTTTACATTTTAAAAAAATATTTCATTAGAATATTGTTTTCATTTTCCAAAACAATTCAGGTTTCTATTTTTCCGATATCAATTTTTTTGGTTAATGACATTAACTAAATTTTTCAATGTCATAAACAATCAATTTATTAAATCATAATTATTATTTTTTATTGTACATTTTATATGATAATAGTATTAAAATGGTTTATGTTATAACATGTAGACTTTAATGTAGAAATGGTATTTTCTTGGGGAAATTTTTTAAATGATATTTTAAAAATTATTTTCAGTTGATGATTACATATATAGGGGATAAATATTCCTTAATGGAGATATTATCCATAAATAAAATATATATACATTATATTAATTTTTTATGTTTATATAATTAAAATTCATTACCCGGGTGACGATATGTCTAAAGATAATGATCCTAAAGAGGACACAAATATGGTTGTCATTATGTGACAGGTAGGACATATATATACCACTATTTCATTTTATAGGGATTTATATATCATAAGATATATAGGGATAGAATAATGAGTGAACCTAATCTAATTGGACAAGGATGTAACTTGGTGTGACCCTAGATCTATATAAAAAATCAAAAGTGGGGAGTCAACCTAGTTTATAAACGAAAAATTTCCCCAATTATTGTCTTCATATTGATCATTGATTAATTTGAAAATAATTTTTTATTCTTATGTGTGTACAAAAATTTTATTTATTATTCCATTGTTAAGATTTCACAGTTCGTGTTCTTTGACTTTATTATGTTTAATTTATTATGTAATACCAATCATTATGAAATTAATCAAGATTAAAAATTTTTAAATGAAGGTTTTCCTTTTCAAATGGTATCTTATTTTTTCATACACTAATTTTTCTGTTATACATGCATTTCTATATTGTTTACCATTACTAAGCATCTCATCTTAGGATTTCTAATGTTTTATTTCCCTTGGATATGGAGATATCTATTTTTTACTATAAGTTTAATATGTGTTATTGTTGGGAATAATGTACTGGGATACCATGTATATCACGTATGGATCAGTGATTATGTTTCTTTATTTTAAAAGGAACTAAAATATTATTTTTCCTAATGCATTTGTTTATTTAATTTAATGAATAATCATAAAAAATGATATAACATCATTATAAGAAAATATCATGTCGCACCCCTAACATTTAATTTTTTAAATTTAATCTTTTTATAGACATATATATTTATATTGAGGATCTGGTTGAATCACGGTTTTAGTTTTTCAGTTTTTATTGAAACAAATATTGTTTTGGAATTGGCCGCATCTAGTGCATGGGCAAATCACAATTCTGAAACTGTACTTCTTCACCAATATAATGGTTCATCCTTTCCAGTGTTCAAAATGAATGAAAATAAATAAATAATAAAAATAAAATAAAAATATGAACAATGAAATAAAAACATAAAAATATTTAATTAATATTAATAATGATTAAATTTTAAAAAACAATATTATAATTATTATTGTTAATATTATTATGAATTTATTATTATTATTTTTTATTAAGTTATTATATTTATTATAAATATTATTAATTTATTATATTTTTAATGGGTGACTATTACACCATCCTCCCCCATGCACCTCCCGATCCCCCTTCGATGTTTGGCTCACGCGACCACCCCTCTAGCGCACACCTACCCTACGACGCCCTCCTTCAGAGAAGCATACCTCAAGTAATCTCTCCTCCAGGCCATGCACCCACTCGCCCATATCTTCTCCCTCCCCCGTGTGACCCCACTGGTATCCCACTCTCCTTCACACGGCCCCACCGACACCCTAGTATCCCTTGCATGACCCTGTTGGCACCCTCTTTCACCTGGTGTGCCACCTCCCTCCAATAGCAACACCTTTTCCCCTACAGGAATGTTTTTCTTCTCCTTATTTAGGGTTTCAAGATTCTTGTGATTAGGGTGTTTTGTTTTGGTTTTTTTCTTGATGAATATGGTTTTATCTTTATGTTTTTCAATAAATATTTTTTCAATACAATTTCGTTGAGGTGCGGTTGAGGTGCATATGTTGTTTTTCACAATTTTATGGTAGTTTCTTCACCTATGGATTCTATTCCCATGACCTATAATTTTTAAATAATTTGATTTGTTTTTTAGGTAATTTTAATGCGTTCAAAATATTATTTGGGAGGTACTAAGTGTTCTTACATAATGGTTTGAGATGCTTCGGTGTTTGAAATGATTTTTGGCAAAATAATTGGCAACATGATATGAATATTGTATTTTATTGATTCTTGATAAGTGTTTTCTGCCTTGTTAGGAATGTTTGAATTGTAGTTTCAAAGGAACTAGTTGTCTTTATATGTTTGTACTGAATTTTTATTGGAAAATTTATTATTATTGGCCTATATGACTTTTCGAGCACATTTTTGTACGAGTTTTAGACTGTTTAAAAAATTGGAGTATGGTTTTGGAATGGAACCTATTTTATTTGTGGATTAAAACCGGAGTTCATAGCCCATGGTTTTGAAGGATCAATTTTGTGTTTTTTCTTTTGAAAATTAGTTTTATTAATTAAAATTTATTTGATAAAAGGTTTTATTTTGGCTATTCTTAATAAATAGGGTTCATTGGCACTATGGATGATCTTTCTATCCACATTTGGATAATGGAGTGGGTTTGAAGCCAATATTTGGTACGATTATTTGGTTCCATTGTTGTGTATTAATGTTATTTTAGGTATATTTGAGATTTTTCAGACATCGTCAACGTTTACAATGTCTACTAGACCTTGTAATGGTTGTTTTGGGATGAATATTCTGAGTGTGCCTATATGGTCATGCATAGGGTAAGGCATATATACTTATCTTTCTTCCATTTATATATTAACTCCTTTAATAGGGAGTATTTTCCATACACCTAGGGTTATTTTTATATATATGAATAAATATAAGTGTGTGTAAGCCCGATGATTTAGTTCGGGTGGTCATAATCAAAGATGGGCATGTTTGTGGAAGGTCACCTATGCCTAACCACATTAATTGGAATTCATTAACTTCATTATTATTTTACAAAAATGTATTATATTTACGCAGTATAAGTGTAATATATATTATGTGGTTTTCATTCCTAGAAATGGTTCTTCATTTTTTTTATAATTTGTAAAATTTTCAACGTGTTTTTTTCTTATTGATAGATTCTCTCCTCATTATTTTGTAAAATTTATTATTATTAAAAATTTTAATGTATTCTTAATGGTATATCTTTAAATATGGTTTCGTAAATTTTTTTAGATATATCATTGGTAGTTTCCAAAAAAATTGTTGTGTAAATGAGTTTTGAATATTTATATTGAATGAATCTGGATTCTAGATTGATTTTTAAAAGGCAGAATTCAATTATTTGTTTGGTTTGAAGAAATGATTGTATTTTGGCATTCATTATATCATATAACGTAGATTGAAGTGACTAAATATGATTAAATGCATTATAAAATAAATATTTAAACATTGTACATAATAAAAATTTATTTATTAATTATTACTAAATACGAACTCAATTCTTATTAAAATATTTTTATTATTAAATTATAATTATTATTCAAATTCAATTTTTATTTAATTCATGGTACATTAATATTATGAAAAATTTCTTTCAGATTTTTAAATAGATTTTTCTAAAGTTGTTATAATATTTTCATTTTTTAAATAAAATTAACATATTATAACATCATACTATTTTCTTTTATTCCTCTAATTAAATAAATTGAATTCTTTTGATAGATTATGTAGCATAGAAATCACAGATTTATCATTCATGGAAATAATATTATAACTTAGATGTTAACATGGAAGGAATAAATACTACCAAACCCATTATGAAATTTATTTATATCAATTTCTTATAGAATTATATACAACATTTTATTGGCCTAATATAGTAACAAATCCTATATTATGCATAAATTAATTATTTCCCAAAAATCCAGTTTTATTCCTTTTTGATTGAGTATGTAACAACACGAAATTTTGAATTAATCTTGTTTCCTAGTTTTGTGTGTTATTTTATTTTATTTTTTTACTCATAAAAAATTTTTAATTTGATAACATGAGTATAATTAAAATGAGACCGTTGGGTTTTGACTTTTATATGACCATTGGTCAATATGACTGCTGGAAACTAAACGTTTTGATAATTGTCTCTAAATACAAGAAATCTAGGTTAATTAATATAGAAAGACGATTCGATGGCTTCACCCAATAGTCTTGGACTGATCGAAGCCCGTCTAACAGAACTTGGGAAGGAGGTAGCACCACTGGGCTTCGCTCTAGACCAAACCCAAGCTGAACATCATCGTGTGAAGCTAGAACGGGATCGCCTTCGCGAGAAGTTCAAACTGATAGAAATTACTACTTGTCTGATGTTGGCCGAGCCTCCCTCAGATTCTCTCACCTTAGCACACTTTACACTTAGGTCCTATGCTGGTGTGATAAGGGGCTATGTAAGGAGACCGTAACAGCCTTGTGTAACCCATTGTTTTAAATAAAAATTTTGATTTCTTCTTATGAGAAAGATTATGAATTTTCAAATGTCCGGATAAATATAGTATGCAGATTTTTGATGAATTTTATAGAAAGGATATTTTAAAAATGATTATTTAAACCTTAAATAAATAAAATTGTGTAATGATTTTCAAAAAATGGTCTTCTACAATTATGTTCAGTATGAAATTTAGAGTCTAATAAGATCAACTTAAATTTTGATGAATAGTAAATTATGAATAGTTATCTTATGCTTAGGATTAGTAATGTGACCGAATGGATTAGTAATCTAACCTAAAGAAAGTATTAATATAATCAAGGCACCTTTATTAAGTAATGTGATTCAATAAAATGGTTAAATAACGGTTTCATATATTATTATTCAAGTATTAGTTTTTTCAGGTGAATAGTGTATTTTAATTAAAAATTTAATTAAAAATATTTAGAAATTATTTTTATAAAATGTATTTCATTTTTGAACTCAGAGCATCGATATTAGGTTATGGTAATAATTGGAGATTTTTCTGAAAAATGAATTTTTGGTGAATAGTGTATTTATTTAAAAATTAAATTAAAAATATTTAAAAAGTCATTTTTATATAATGGAGTTCATTTTTGTAATCAGAGCATCGATATTTGGTTATGGTGAAATTTTGGGATTTTTCTGAGAAAGATGAATTTTCAGTGAATAGTAAAAATACAGTTTTAGGGTTTCAGTATATTTAATGACATCATAACTATGTCATGATGATGTAATGAGATATTTTAAGGTATGGAAAACCAAAGGTGATGAATTATTGTATTGGGGGCCCCATGTGGCCTAACTCCATGGTAAATTCCATGGGAGAGCACATGGTTTTGAGAAAAGCACTTGTGAGGTGTCCCTTGGCCATTAATGCCTTGTCCCCTCACTTTCCCTATAAATACGAAGCCCTCCTCTCATACATTCGACTCCAAAACAATCCTCAACGAATTTATGGTCTCCTTAATTCCCAAGGAGTCCTCTCAAGGTTCCCCCAATCCCTCAATGTCACAACCATTGTGTTTTAAGGGTTATGTTTAAGGTAAGGGATCTGACCCCCTCTCTTTCTTTTCAAGTGATCTCTTTTATGTCATTTCTTTTATGATCCATGTTAATAGGTTGGAGGATGTTATTTTATATTCATTATAATTTCCTTTTTATTTTCATATGATGATAGACCCCCTCTTACTCTAATAATTTCATTTTATGAATGTTTAAGTGGCGTTGTTAGGCTGCCGAAATTTTTGTAACAGATTCTTTCACCCTTCTCATTTTCACGTTCTATTTTCTTGTCAAGTCTTTCACGTTTCTTTTTATTATGTTGGGGTATTATCACTATATCTATCATACTGATATTTTATGATCATATGATTATATACCCCATTTGATCTCTTCAATTCAGTATTTTGATGTTTTAAGTGGCGCCGTTAGGCTGCCCAATTTTTATGTGGTTCTTTCACCTTTCTCTTTTTTCAAAGTTCTAATTCCATGTCAAGTATTGAAAGTTCCTTTTTATTATGTTGGGGGTATGATCTATATATCTATCATAATTATCTTTTATGTTTATATGATGAGAGACACTATTTGATATCATCAATTCATTTTTGTTGAAGTTTATGTGATGTCGTTGGGCTGCCAAATTTTCATAAGAGAAATCTTATTTTTGTCTTCCTTACATGTTTTTCATTTCAAATGGTATGTCCTTAAAATTTCATTTCCATGTTCATATATCCTTCTAATTCTGTCCATCTACTATTTTATGGGTCATTTACAAATGTTTGACCCATGTCCCCTCTCTTTTCAATGTTTTCTAAAAACCCGAAACATAGCCGTTATGCTGCAGAATTTTCGTCACAAAATGCCTCTCTCTTTTCTCAAAATTATTTAATGTTATAAAGTGAATAATCAGAGCTCATATTTCTACAGTGGTATTCACATATATATCATCATTTTCTAATTTAAAATCTAGGATTTACATACATGAGACCCGCTCTCCCCTTCGGTGGGTTTTAAAGTAACGTAAAGATCATTTATTTAAAGAAGTTTTTAAAATGTTATGATTATGAAATGAAACCCATTTATTTTATGCTATATGGGTTATTTATGAAATTTTTGATGATGATATATGTGGATCACATGATAATAAAGGCATATTTAAGGGTTCTCCCTAATAGCACTCCAATGCATTGGGTAATGATCTTACCACTAGAGATTACTGTTTTCACGATATCTTGGTGAATAACCTTGGTAATTTTCAAATGACACCTTGGGGATGGACCTTGGTGATATGTTCATGATTGTCTATGTTAAATGATGTAGCCACATCTTAACTTTATGAAAAATGTTATTTTGATTATGACATGTCTCATGATTTTATTCTCATTCCTTAATGTTCTTTTTCATGACATAGTTGATGTATCTCAAGTTCACATGTTAATTGTTTTTCTTGATCCCTTACTGGGCCTTCTGCTCACCATTACTTTTGATGTATGTCCCCATGTTATGAGATGTAGTAATGAACCTAGGATTAACATATGGAGAAGCCTTTCAAGAGTCTATGAAGGATGTTATATGTTTTCATGTTTTAGGTCCCTGGTTTCCAAGACAGTAATCCTTAAAGATCCTTGGTTTTGTATAATGTAATGAATGTTTAGATGAAAAAAAGGCAGGATTCTATAGTTGGTATCAAAGGATGGTTTAGTTATTTTTGGAAATTAGGATATGAAAATTTTATGAAGAAACCTATATAAAAGTTTATATAAAAGACATATTCCTAGTATTTTCGTGAGTATTGAGTAAGGGGTTGCCAAGCAAATACATCCCTGTCTGGATACGAGCAGGTAGAGGTGGCTCTGGCACAGATGTACATATGGGTAAAACCCGAAAACACCACATTGAGCTTGACTCGAACGGGAACTGGTACACGAAAACGGGCCTTGCTTCACTCTTGGTTACGACACTCCCAAGGGATATGCTTTGGTAAAATCATAAGCTTAGTATGAACCATTATTTAAGGAAAAAAGATAAAATAAAATAAAGATTCACATAAGGATATATGATCATAGATAACCTACTTTGAAACATATGGGATCACAATTTAGAGTATACTTTTCTTCTACAAGTTATCCGTATATGATTTAAGTTCATTTTCATGATTATTGGCTAAGTATTTAAGTCCCTAATTATACTTTCTCTTCTTAGTTAATGGTGGGAAATGGAAGAACATGACCCAGCAACCAATGGAATAGGAAATGTGACGATTTTCATATTAATATGATAGAGATGATTAAGGGATTAAAAGATGAATATTACTTTGGAAGATGTTCACTATTTTGGGGACCCTATATGATCGAGTTAAATAGATTACTACGGTGTTTTCATTGAGGAGTAAGGTTGACTTATATTTTGAAGAATCGATGAATTTAAGGTGTACTTATAGTAATTTTGGTTACTTATGTGAATTATTTACCTATCTTGTGTAAAATATGTTTAGGTTAGCTACTTTTGTTATAAGACGTTAAGAGTGGTTGATGTGGTTTGGTGATGAACAATGAAGTTTATTTTGGAAGACAATGTTATCAAATCCTTATTGTATTTGGGTTTCAATCGTAGTTTGGTTTATTTTGAGAAATTTCAAGGAAAATTATTTATGGAATGGTCTATGATGAACTTTGGGTAGTACCGTCGAACATTGAAGATTTAAAAGTAGTTTCCATTCCTATGGGATTATTTCTTTTTGAAGAGTTCTTTTACCTTGCCCTTTCTGTTTTAGGATAATGTTTAAAGATAGAGGAAATAGATAGTTAATATTTTGTGGATTATGTGATTCTCTAGAAGATGATTCTTGTGTTTTGATGAGACCAAGTAGATTTGAATTCTCATCATTTGGAGGAAATATTAGTTTTGGTAGAAAATTATTAAAGGATGAAACTTTACTTAAAGGTAGGTATATTTTCATATGTTTTTGTTCAATGTAGTAAATGAATTCCTCATAATTATGAAAAGGAATGTAAAACAAAAACATTGTTGGTTTACGTTTCCTACTAGGTAATAAAAGAATGTTTACACACATCGTAATTTTGGGATTTTCATATGGTTAACTTTCTCCTAATCATGTTTTCTATCACTCTCCCCCAGAACGTGACCCTTTGTTTTTTCTTCCATATCCATGTTTTCCTCCACGGAATACTAGTATGTGTTAACTCGGGTGACCTTTGTACTTCCTTTTCTTTCTTTTAATGTAATAGTGTTACTGACTCCTTTTCCGATGTGGGACTTTCAATGAATTTTTAAAACCCAATTTTAAAAATTTTGAGGACACAATTTCGTAAGGGGGGAAGATTGTAATGACCCAAAATTTTGATTAAATCGTGTTTCCTAATTTTGTGTATTATTTTATTTTATTTTATTTTACTCAATAAAAATGTTTCATTTGATAACATGAGTATAAATAAAATGAGACCGTTGGGTTTTTACTATTATATGACCATAGGTCAATATTACCACTGGAAACTAAATGTTTTGATTATTGTCTCTAAATACAAGCAATCTTGGTTAATTAATATAGAAAGAAGATTTGATGGCCTCACCCAGTAGTCTTGGACCGATTGATGCCCATCTAACAGAAATTGGGAAGGAGGTAGCACCACTGGGATTTGCTCTGGACCAAACCCATGCTGAACTTCATCGTGTAAATCTAAAACGGGATCTCCCCTCGCGAGAAGTGAAAACTGATAGAAATTACTACTCGTGCGATGTTGGCCGAGCCTCCCTCGGATTCTCTCACCTTAGCACACCTTACACTTAGGTCCCATGCTGGTGTGATAAGGGGCTATGAAAGGAGACTGTAACTGCCTTGTGTAAACCTTTGTTTTAAATAAAAAAATTTATTTCTTCTTATGATAAATTTTATGAATTTTCAAATGTTCGGATAAATATAGTATGCATATTTTTGATGAATTTTAGGGAAAAGATATTTAAAAAATGATTATGTAAACCTTAAATAAATAAAAATGTGTAATGATTTTCAAAAAATGGTCTTGTACAATTATATTCAGTATGAAATTTAGAGTCTAATAAGATCAACTTAATTTATGATGAATAGTAAACTATGAATAGTGATTTTAGGCTTAGGATTAGTAATGTGACCGAATGGATTAGAAATCTCAGATAAAAAAGTATTAATATAATCTAGGAACCTTGATTAAGTAATGAGATTCAATAAAACGGTTAAATAATGGTTTCATATATTATTATTCAAATATTAGTTCATTCGAGTGATTAGTGTTTTTTAATAAAAAATTTAATTAAAAATATTTAGAAAATTATTTTTATAAAATGGATTTCATTTCTGAACTCAGAGCGTCGATATTATATTATGGTAATTTTTGGGGATTTTTCTGAAAAAAATGAATTTTTGGTGAATAGTGTATTTATTTAAAAATTAAATTAAAAATATTTAGATAATTAATTTTTTAAAATGGAGTTCAATTTTTTAATCAGAGCATCGATATTTGGTTAAGGTGAAATTTTGGGAATTTTCTGAAAAAGTTGAATTTTCAGTGAATAGTAAAAATATAGTTTTAGGGTTTTGGTATATTTAATGACATCATAACTGTGTCTTGATGATGTCATGAGATATTTTAAGGGATTGACGACCAAATCTGATAAATTATTGTATTTGGGGCCCCATGTGGCCTTACTCCATGGTAAATGCCATGGGAGAGCACCTGGTTTTGAGAAAAGCACTTGTGAGGTGTCCCTTGGCCATTAATGCCATGTCCCCTCACATTCCCGATAAATATCATGCCCTCCTCTCATCCAATCGACTCAAAAACCATATTCAACGAATTTTGGGTCTCTTTAACTCCCATGGAGTCCTCCCAAGGTGACCCTAAGCCCTCAAGGTCCCAACCTTTGAGTTTTAAGAGTTACATTTAAGGCAAGGGATCCGACCCCCTCTCTTTCTTTTCCTGTGATCTCTTTTATGTAATTTCTTTTAAGCTCCATGTTCTTATGTTGGAGGATGTTCGTTTATATTCATTATAATTTCCTTTTTATGTTCATATGATGAGAGACCCCCTATTACTCTCATCATTTCATTTTATTAATGTTTAAGTGGTGTCGTTAGGCTGCCGAATGTTTTCTAACGGATTATTTCACCTTTCTCATTTTCAAGTTCTATTTTCTTGTCAAGTCTTTCATGTTCCTTTTTATTTTGTTGGGGTATGATATCTATATCTATCATACTGATATTTTATGATCATATGATGAGAGACCCCATTTTATCTCTTCAATTCAGTCTTTTTATGTTTTAAGTGGTGCCATTAGGCTGCCGTATTTTTAAGTGGTTCTTTCACCTTTCTCCTTTTTCAAAGTTCTAATTCCATGTCGAGTCTTGAAATTCCTTTTTATTATGTTGGGGTATTATCTCATTATCTATCATAATGATATTTTATTTTCATATGATTAGAGACCCTATTTGATCTCATAAATTCATTTTTGTTGAAGTTTAAGTGACGTCATTGGGCTGCCGAATTTTCATAAGAGAAATCTTATTTTTGTCTTCCTTCAATGTTTTTCATTTCAAATGGTATGTCCTTAAAATTTCATTATCATGTTCATATATCCTTCTTATTTTGTCGCTCTACTGTTTTATGGGTAATTTATGAATATTTGACCCATGTCACCTCTCTTTTCAATGTTTTCTAAAAACATGAAACATAGCTGTTATGCTGGAGAATTTTCGTCTCAAAATACCTCTCTCTTTTCTGAAAATTATTTTATGTTATAAAGTTAATACTCAAAGCTATTATTTATACAGTGGTATTCAAATATATATCAAAATTTTCAATTTTAAATTCTGGGATTTACATACATGAGACCCGCTCTCCCCTTCTGTGGGATTTAAAGTGACGTAAAGATCATGTCTTTAAAGCAGTTTTTAAAACGTTATGATTATGAAATGAAACCCATTTATTTTATGATATGTGGGTTATTTATGAAATGTTTGATGATGATATATGTGGATCACATGATAATAAAGGCCAATTTAAGGGTGTGCCCGGATAGCGTTCCAATGCATTGGGTAATGATGTAACCACTAGAGATTACAATTTTCATGATATCTTGGTGAATAACCTTGATAATTTTCAAATGACACCTTGGGGATGGACCTTGGTGATATGTTTATGATTGTCTATGTTAAATGATGTAGCCACATCTTAACATTATGAAATTTTTTATTTTTATTATGATATGCCTCATGATTTCTTTCTCATGCCTTAATGTTCTTTTTCATGACATTGTTTATGTATCTCAAATTCACATGTTAAATGTTTCCCTTGTTCCCTTACTGGGCCTTCTGCTCACCCTTTCATTTGATATATGTCCACAGGTTATGAGATGCAGAAATGAACCTAGGATGAACATATGGAGAAGCCTTTCAAGTGTCTATTAATGATGTTATATGTTTTCATGTGTTAGGTTCCTGGTTTCCATGACACTAAACCTTAAAGATCCTAGGTTTTGTATAATGTAATGAGAGTTTATGTGACAAAAATTCGGGATGCTATAGTTGGTATCAAAGGATGGTTTAGTTATTTGTGGAAATTAGGATATGAAAATTTTAGGAAGAATCCTATAGAGAAATTTATATATTGGAAATCTTCCTCGTATTTTGGTGAGTATTGAGTAAGGGGTTGCCAAGCAAATACGTCCCTGTCTGGATACGAGCAGGTAGAGGTGGCTCTGGCACAAATGTACATAGGCATAAACCCCGAAAACACCGCTTTGAGCTAGACTCGAATGGGAACTGGTACACAACAACATGCCTTGCTGTACTCTTGGTTAAGACACTCCCGGGGGATATGCTTTGGTAAATTCATAAGCACAGTATGAACCATTATAAAAGGAACAAAGATAAAATAAAATAAAGATTCACATAAGGATATATGATCATGGATAACCTAGTTTGAAACCTAGTGGATCACAAGTTAGGGTATACTTTTATTCTACATGTTATCCTTATATGAATTAATTTCCTTTTCATGATTATTGTGTAAGTATTTAAGCCCCTAATTATACTTTCTCTTCTTAGTTAATGGTGGGAAATGGAAGAACATATCCCAGCAACCAATGAGATAGGAAATGTGACGATTTCCATATTAATATGACAGAGATGTTTAGGGGATTAAAAGATGATTATTATTTTGGACGACATCCACTATTTTGGGGACCCTATATGATTGAGTTAAGTATATTACAATGGTGTTTTCATTGAGGAGTAAGGTTGACTTATATTTTGAATAATAGATGAATTTCAGGTGGAGTTATAGTAATTTAGGTTACTTATGGGAATGATTAACCTATCTTGGGTAAAATATGTTTAGGTTAGCTACTTTTGTTATAAGATGTTAGGAGTGGTTGATGTTGTTTGGATATGAACAATGAAGTTTATTTTGGAAGTCAATGTTATCAAATCCTTCTTGTATTTGGGTTTCAATCTTATTTTGGTTTTTTTGAGGAATTTTAAGGATAGTTATTTATGGAATGGTCTATGATAAACCTTGGGTAGTACCATGGAACATTGAAGATTTAAAATTAGTTACCATTCCCATGGGATTCTTTCTTTTTGAAGAGTTGTTTTACCTTACCCTTTCTGTTTTGGGACAATGTTTAAAAATAGAAGAAATAGATAGTTAATCTTTTGTGGATTATTTGATTCTCTAGAAGATGAATCTTGTGTTTTGATGAGACCAAGTAGATTTGAATGCTCAACAATTTGAGAAAATATTAGTTTTGGTAGAAAATTATTAAAGTATGAAACTCTACTTAATGGTAGGTATATTTTCTTATGTTTCTGTTCTATGTAGTAAATGAATTCCTCAAAATTATGAAAAGGAATGTAAAACAAAAACATTGTTGGTTTACGTTTCCTACTAGGTAATCAAAGACCGTTTACACACATCGTAAGTTTGGGTTTTTATGGTTAACTTTCTCCTAATCATTTTTTCTAGCACTCTCCCCCAGAACTTGACCCTTTGTTTTTTCTTCCATATCCATGTTTTCTTCCATGGAATCCTAGTATGGGTTAACTTGGGTGACATTTGAACTTCCTTTTCGTTCTTTTAAAGTAATAGTGTTACTGGCTCCTTTTCCGATTTGGGACTTTCAATGAAAATTCAAAACCAAATTTTAAAAATTCTGAGAACGTAATTTCTTAATGGGGGAAGATTGTAACGACCCGAAATTTTGAATAAATATTGTTTCCAAATTTTGTGTGTTATTAAATTGTATTTTATTTTAGTCAACAAAAATGTTTCATTTGATAACATGAGTATAATTAAAATGAGACCGTTGGGTTTTGACTGTTATATGACCATTGGTCAATATGACCGTTGGAAACTAAACATTTTGATTATTGTCTCTAAATACAAGCAAATATTGGTTAATTAATATAGAAAGAAGATTCGATGGCCTCACCTAGTATTCTTGGACCGATCGAAGCCCATCTAACAGAACTTGGGAAGGAGGTAGCACCACTGGGCATTGCTCTGGACGAAACCCGAGCTGAACTTCATCGTGTGACACTAGAATGGGATCACCTTCGCGAGAAGTTAAAACTGATTGAAATTACTACTCGTGCGATGTTTGTCAAGCCTCCCTCAGATTCTCTCACCTTAGCACACCTTACACTTAGGTCCTATGATGGTGTGATAAGGGGCTACGTAAGGAGACCATAACTGCCTTGTGAAACCCTTTGTTTTAAATAAAAAATTTTATTTCTTCTTATGACAATGTTTATGACTTTTCAAATGTCCGGATAAATATAGTATGCATATTTTTTATGAATTTTAGAGAAAGGATATTTTAAAAATGATTATGTAAACCATAAATAAATAAAAATGTGTAATGATTTTCAAAAAATGGTCTTCTACAATTATGTTCAGTATGAAATTTAGAGTCTAATAAGAACAACATAATTTTTGATGAATAGTAAATTATGAATAGTGGTTTTATGCTTAGGATTAGTAATGTGACCAAATGGATTAGTAATCTCACCTAAAGAAATTATTAATATAATCTAGGCACCATGATTATGTAATCTGATTCAATAAAATGGTTAAAAATGGTTTCATATATTATTATTCAAGTATTAGTTTTTACTGGTGAATAGTGTGTTTTAATTAAAAATTTAATTAAAAATATTAAGAAAATTATATTTATCAAATGGATTTCATTTTTGAACTCAGAGCATCGATATTATGTTATGGTAAATTTTGGGGATTTTTTTGAAAAATGAATTTTTGGTGAATAGTGTATTTATTTAAAAACTAAATTAAAAATATATAGAAAATTATTTTTATAAAATGGAGTTCATTTTTGTAATTAGAGCATCGATATTTTGTTAAGGTGAAAGTTTGGGATTTTTCTCAGAAAGTTGAATTTTCAGTGAATAGTAAAAATACTGTTTTAGGGTTTCGGTATATTTAATGACATCATAACTTTGTCATGATGAGGTCATGAGATATTTTATGGTATGTGTAACACCCCAGGTAAATAAAGAATATTACATTATCATATTTATCCCTATTTGTGAATAAAATATTAATATGACTTTAAAGGGGACGCTATGCTCGATGTCGTACCCAACACGCAACAACCAGTTTCTTAGTAATCTTACGTTGCACTCTAATAATATTATTTTAAATGGTAGTTAACATGTAGCCGTTGTATTGGCGGTAATGGATAGAAATAACTAAAATATGAATATATATGTTTTTAAATGTTTTTACATTTATCCAATAAAAGATAAAGGCTTAAAATACGGAAAGAATTCAATTTTAGGCGTATATGCCCTAGTTTTCACTAAAGGTTCACTTATCACCTTTTGATGTTGAACCATCATTAAATATAGTTTTGTTCACTCTTAAACATTATTTTGGGCCAAATAAAACTCTTACTAAGAATCGGGACATCAAAATTTACTTTGTGTAAATTTTTGGTATCTTTCCGATAAAGTTCATTTTTTTAATGAATAGTGTAAATGTTGTGTTTTAATTCAAAACCTCTTTTTAATCTAATTTATTTATATGATTAGATAATATTTTGAATTGGATTTAAAGTTAAATTAGAAAAATATTTTTACCATTAAATCCAATAGTGGTCGTTGGAATTAATTTCACTTTGAAATCAGACTTAAACTAGTGTCAATCTTTTGATACTTATTGTTTTATAAAAACACGCTATTTTATCTGACAGCGGGAATTAATTATTAAATTAATTAATGTTACTTATCTGTTTTGAATTTTGTAAAACGGACTTCATTTTTGAATTCAGAATATCAAATATAGCTTAGGGTGAATTTTGGGGATTTTTCTGAAAAACTTCAATTTTTGATGAATAGTGAAACCACTAAGTGGTACTTATAAAAACTGATTTTTCCGTTTAAATGAAATTTTACCATCATTGTGTTTTGATTTTAAAAAATCCGACATACATGGTTGTCATTAAGAAGTAAAATGTGGTTCAATGAGATTATAATAATTTTTTGGTGAATAGTAACTTATTAAGTTTTTAATCGCGATTAGTGGTAATTAGTGTAATTTAAGGTAAAAATGATATTATAAGAATGTGAAAACACCTTGACACTTGTCCTACACCTATTGGGTGAGTCATGGAAGACCAAGACAAGCCATGGGCGAACTTGGGGACCCCATGGAGCCACTTTAGTTGGAAAATGACAATAATATATTTTTATTTAATGTTAAAATTAAATTGACACAAACATTAGTTGTTTTACTAAAACAGTTTTTAAGTAGGGTTACACAAGTCCAAATTTTTATTATAAATAGTAATTGAAAAGATAAAAAGATTTCCTACATCATAGTATTTTTTTTTATAATTTTTAGACATTAAATAAATTAAATTATTTATGACATATTAATGATGCAGCGACGACATCATTATTTGACGATTTAAATAAAATGGAAAGATAATGTAAAATCTATGAACTACACATTTCAAAAACTTATTGAATGAGTGTATTTCGAAGCCTTATCACCTTATCCACGAATTATATCAATGTGGGAACTTTTGAAACCGAAACACATTTTCAAATAAAGTAATATTTCTTACTTTCCAAAAGTGCCCCTCCTCTCCTCTTATAAAAGGCCCCCACCTATACCTCATTTCACACACTCCTCAAGCCTTTGGCTCGGCCAACCCCTGCTCATTTACTCTCTCCACATCCCTCTCCTCATCCTAGAAGATTCCCTTTGGGCAGAATCCTTTCAAAGGAAGCCTTTAGGCTCAAATCAAAAAGAGTTACACTTTTAATGGCAATTCATTCTCTCATGTTCATTTGTTTTATTTTGCTTCTCCAACCCCCTAAACTCTTTTTATTTACTTATTTTGTAACAACAACAGTATCTTAAATATACTAGGATGTTGTTATAATATTTATTCGAGCTACACTCTCACACAACTACATCAAATGGTTAAAGAACATACGGTTTCCGTGGATGGCGAAATTCTGCCTCCCGAAATGATGATTGTTCAATACTCATCTAACACCATCAAAGGTGGCCATTATGATGTCACTATTTTTATATATGATATATAATATGTTTATTCTTTACTTAAGCTTCTGTATTTTTTATTTGTTGCTTAACTTTATGGCTTCCATTTTGGGTATACGCGATATCTTCATTTTAGGAAGTGCGGACTACCGCCCCCTCAAAGTGATGTGATTCGTTATTACCATATGTGGTACGTATAAAGGGTATATATAATGATATTATATATGATACCATAGTGGAATTAAAATACTATTATGTATCATTATGTTTTAATTCCATTAAATATGAAATAGAAATGGAAGTAGCGTTCATGCGTACGTACGACTTACCGTCTCCATGAACGGTGCATTTCATTTATTTCCTCTAAATGATTATGTGATATTATAAATACATGTATATGCTGGATATATATGATATATATGATATCCAAATCAGGAATGTCATTCTGGATATGACGAACCTTTGACCAAATTAACAACATGTAAGTGTAAGAAGTCTATTTTTGACTTAAGAACCAAATACCGACAAAATGAACATTATTAACTTAAATGATTACATGATGTTCACAACATGGTATAAAATGAATAATGAACTTGAAAAAGGTTCTTAAGAAAGTAGATATTAACTCAAGTTTATTATTCAGGATATTAATGAACGATCGAGTCAAGTCAGACCCGAGGTAAGGGATCCTACTCCTCTCTTTCTTTTTAAGTACACAATTTTATGTCCTTCCTTTTAAAGCTCATCTTTCTTGTTATTGGGATGATATTTTATATTAAACTTACTGTAACTTTTATGTTCATGGGATGAGAGACCCTATTCTCTCTCATCAATCAATTTTGGATGTTTTGAGTGGCGCCGTTAGGCTGCCGAACTTTCGTAAGAGATATAACCTCTCTCTTTCTTATTAAGTACTCTCCTTTATGTCACTTATTTTAAGCTCCTCTTTGTATTGTTGAGGTATGTTTGTTTATATTCCTCTTGCTGTAAATTTTATTGTAATGTGATGAGATACCTTATTTGATCTCATCTATCCATATTCATAAGTTTTATGTGGTGCCGTTAGGCTGCCGAGTTTTCGTAAGGGATTTTTCATCTCACTTTTATTCCCGTGAGATTTATGCTACATTTGCCACAAATTCCATTGAGTGGTGTATGTACTTCCCATTATTCTAATATTTGTGTAATATACTTTCGTTTATGAGTATTTACATCTATGATCTATTGTCTTTCTTTCATGGGGTGTATGTTTTGAAAGATACCCAAGTCGGTAAGGGAACCTTTCACCATCCTCTTTTTTTAAAAGACTTATTTTGTTGGGTATTTTAATTTACATATTGTTATGATGGGACATGTTCTTATATATCCTTATTGATGTAACTTTTATGTCCAAGTGATGAGATACACTTTTTTTCTCTCATCAACTCATTTTGATGTGATGCCGTTAGGCTGTCAAGGGAACTTTTTAACCCAATTTCGATTTCTTTGGGTTCAACTTGTAGTCATTGAATATGTCATCCATTGAACATATGTGAATGACCTTTTATTGTTTTACACTTAATATCCACTTATATTGAGTGTATTTATATTTTTGACACATAATTTTGAGATTGATTTGTCCTTAATTTAAGGATACCTTCTCTATAAGGGATTTCATCACATTTGACATTTCTATTGAGGGTTCATTGTTGTTATGCACCAATTCACTCTTATATGGTGTATATACTGTCCTTTGGAGTATTATATCATGAGTCCATTTATTCTCCTGATATTATAAAGTTCTGACTAAATGTTATTCCTCAATTATTGTATTCAAGTGTCTCTAATTTTGGTAAAACCCCTTTAACCAAAATGTCATTTTAAATGTTTTAATTATTTGTTCTTATTAATATCAATGTTTTAAAAATGGTTTTAAGGATTTATTTATATGGATATTAATGGTTTAAAATTTTAATCTTCAAGGTGGTATGGGACACTTTGATTCAAAAATCTCTTTATTAAATGTTTTAAATGGTTTTGAAAATGGTTTTGATAGAGGATTCTATTATGATATATTGTGATGTGAAAATGTTATCATTCATTTATATTGTTTTTATGTTTTCTGATTTTATATTTGGTACTTGGACGTTTTAACGGGTGGTTACGTTATAAACCATATGACGGGTGGTGCCGTGAATACCAGGACGGGTGGTTACGTTATAACCTCCAATGCATTGGGTATGGAAGTCGGCCGTATGGCTATTCCATTAAGTATGTATGGAAATTGGCCGTATGGATATTCCATTAAGTGATATGTGTGGAAGTCGACCGTATGGTTATTCCACTTAAGTATGTTTATGTCCCAAGTTACCTTTATATATGTTATGTGTTCTTTATATGGGTTTTATGGTAATCCTTTGGTTACAAAAAGGTACGTAATGATACTTTTTTTTAGTGAAGATTTTTTACAACTTCATGAAGGTGAAAAGTATTACATTGATAAAGTATTCATGGTTTACTTGTTGTTTTGAAAAACTAACAATTTTCATTCTTTGTGTATCCCTTACTGAGCTTCTTATGCTCATCCCAAGTTTTTGAAATGTTTTTCACAGGACTTAGCGTGGAATAGGGTCAAGGATGGGGATCAAGGGAAAGTCATGCTACCTAAAACATGGAAGTATACATGTTTCTTTTTAAGAGTTTTTATTTTATGGAATTTAGTAGAAGAGACTACTTTGTAATCTTTTGAGATGTAATAGTTATGTCCTAATTCTCTAAAACTCTAAACCTGAAAAGATCCTCAATGTGTAATCTTGTAATAACTCAAGATTAAGTAAGGTTTAAGGCATGGGGCCTTATAGTTGGTATCAAAGGTCGGTTTATATAACTTTAGTGGTTAGGGTATTCTCTAAGCATAAGTGACATTACCATAATGGTTAGGATTTCAGAAAGAGTCCTAGTTTTAGATAAAGTGAATGAGGAAGTATATCTTACTGTTTATCTTACTCATTAGTACATGATGGTTTTGTTGATATACTCACACTGACATTTCTGTTCTTAGTGAATGGATGGATCTAGCAGGCACCAAAGAGACAAGAGGGTTGAAGGAAACTGTGGTGGTTCTATGATTAAGATACAAGATAAAATGGGGGATTCAATGAGGAAACTCGTGGTTGTTCTAAACCAACTATCAAGGAGTCATGATCAACCACTTGAACCTTGGTATGATCTTTAATGCATCATGTACGAGATGGCCAGTCGATGTGGAAGTTCAGTTAATAATTATAAAGGTAACCATTAGAGTTTATATGATCCTTACTTTTGAGGTAATTATGGGTTATTATATGATATGCTGGGAAATGAAAGGCATGAGATAAAGTTGAGGTTAAAATATAAAGATTTTATCTCATTTTGGGGAATGTTTTAAGAATTATATAGTTTTGGAAAAAGGACAACACGCAGACCGTGTGACTACCCGTCGCGTCGGACAAAGCTGCGGGACTCGAACCCGCAACCAAAGTGCGACTGGTATTTATCACCTACCACTGGACTACGTGAAGTCACTGGTTAGTTTGACTGATTCTTTTTGGTTATATGATTTTATGAATTAAGAGTAAGTTGATTTGGGTTATTTATGAAAATGATTAACCTATCATGGATGATATGTGATTAGGTTAATTACTTTTCAATACGAGACTTTAGGAGCAACTGATGTTGTTTGGAGGTAAATGTTACGATTTAACTTGGAAGACTATGTGACTAAATCCTTCAAATATTTGGGTTTCAATCTTATATTGGTTTACTTTGAAGAAATTTATGGACAAATGGTCCTCATTGAACTTTGGGTTTTGTTGAACAAATTTTGGAGATTAAGAATAGATTTTCTTTTTATAAGGGGTTATCCTTTTCTGGATTATCTAATCTTGTACTAACCTTTTTGATTTTGGTTTTGGTTAAAGCCTAAATACATGGGATGTATATAGTTCTCTTTTGGGGATTAGGTGATTCTCTAGAAGTTGATTATAGTACTCTTAATGTGAACAAGTCTTCCTAAATACTCGTCTTTTGGAGGAAATATGAGTTTGTGTAAGGAATCTAATAAAAGTTGAAAGTCAATATGATAAGTGATTATGTTTCCTTATGAATAAATTCCTCAATAAAAAGTAACATAAAAAAAATGTTGTTTATTAACTTTTCCTACTGGGGAATCGAATACCGTTTAACCCATCACAAATTTGTGATTTTCTCGTGGTTAACTTTCTCCTAAACATGTTTTCTATCACTCTCCATCAGAAAATGACCCTATGTTTTCTCCTCCATGTCCATGTTTTCCTACATGGAGTCCTAGTATGGGTTAACTCGGGTGACCTCTGTACTTATCTTTCTTTGTTTTAAAGTGATTGTTTTACCGACTCTTTTTCCGATGTGGGACGTTCAAGGATGTTTCCAAGGTCAATTTTAAAAATTGCGAGGACGCAATTCCCAAAAGGGGGAAGGATGTAACACCCCAGGTAAATAAAGAATATGACATTTTCATATTTATCCCTATTTGTGAATAAAATATTAATATGACTTTAAAGGGGACGCTATGCTCGATGGCGTACCCAACACGCTACAACGAGTTTCTTGGGAATCTTACGTTGCACTCTAATAATATTATTTTAAATGGTAGTTAACATGTAGTCGTTGTATTGGCGGGAATGGATAGAAATAACTAAAATATGATTATATATGTTTTTAAATGTTTTTACATTTATCCAATAAAAGATAAAGGCTTAAAATACGGAAAGAATTCAATTTTAGGCGTATATGCCCTAGTTTTCACTAAAGGTTCACTTATCACCTTTTGATGTTGAACCATCATTAAATATAGTTTTTTTCACTATTAAACATTATTTTGGACCAAATAAAACTCTTACTAAGAATCGGGACATCAAAATTTACTTTGTGTACATTTTTGGTATCTTTCCGATAAAGTTCATTTTTTTTAATCAATAGTGTAAATGTTGTGTTTTAATTCAAAACCTCTTTTTAATCTAATTTATTTTTATGATTAGATAATATTTTGAGTTGGTTTTAAAGTTAAATTAGAAAATATTTTTACCATTAAATCCAATAGTGGTCGTTGGAATTAATTTCACTTTGAAATCAGACTTAAACTAGTGTAAATCTTTTGATACTTATTATTTTATTAAAACACGCTATTTTCTCTGACAGCGGGAATTAATTATTAAATTAATTTATGTTAATTATATGTTTTTAATTTTGTAAAACGGACTTCATTTTTGAATCCAGAATATCAAATATAGCTTAGGGTGAATTTTTGGGATTTTTCTGAAAAACTTCAATTTTTGATGAATAGTGAAACCACTAAGTGGTACTTATAATAACTGATTTTTCCTTTAAATGAAATTTTGCCATCATTGTGTTTTGATTTTCAAAAATCCGACATACATGGTTGTCATTAAGAAGTTAAATGTGGTTCAATGAGATTATAATAATTTTTTGGTGAATAGTAACTTATTAAGTTTTTAATCGCGATTAGTGGTAATTAGTGTAATTTAAGGTAAAACTGATATTATAAGAATGTTAAAACACCATGAAACTTGTCCTACACCTATTGGGTGAGTCATGGCCGACCAAGACAAGCCATGTGCCAACTTGGGGACCCCATGGAGCCACTTTAGTTGGAAAATGACAATAATATATTTTTATTTAATGTTAAAATTAAATTGACACAAACATGAGTTGTTTTACTAAAACAGTTTTTAAGTAGGGTTACACAAGTCCAAATTTTTATTATAAATAGTCATTGGAAAGATAAAAAGCTTTCCTACATCATAGTATTTTTTTTTATAATATTTAGACATTAAATAAATTAAATTATTTATGACATAATAATGATGCAGCGATGACATCATTATTTGACGATTTAAATAAAATGGAAATATAATGTAAAATATATGAACTAAAAATGTCCAAAACATATTGGATGAGTGTATTTCGAAGCCTTATCACATTATCCACGAATTATATCAATGTGGGACCTTTTGAAACCGAAACACATTTTCAAATAAAGTAATATTTCTTACTTTCCAAAAGTGCCCCTCCTCTCCTCTTATAAAAGGCCCCCACCTCTACCTCATTTCACACACTCCTCAAGCCTTTGGCTCGGCCAACCACTGCCCATTTACTCTCTCCACATCCCTCTCCTCATCCTAGAGGATTCCCTTTGGGCATAATCCTTTCAATGGAAGCCTTTAGGCTCAAATAAAAAAGAGTTACACTTTTAAATGTAATTCATTCTCTAATGTTCATTTGTTTTATTTTGCTTCTCCAACCCCCTAAAATCTTTTTATTTACTTCTTTTGTAACAAAAACAGTATCTTAAATATACTAGGATGTTTTTATAAGATTTATTCGAGCTACACTCTCACACAACTACATCAAATGGTTAAAGAACATACAGTTTCTGTGGATGGAGAAATTCTGCCTCCCGAAACGATGATTGTTCAATACTCATCTAACACCTTCAAAGGTGTCCATTATGATGTCACTATTTTTATATATGATATATAATATGTTTATTCTTTACTTAAGCTTCTGTATTTTTTAATTTTTTCCTACCTTTATGGCTTCCATTATGGGTATACGCGATATCTTCATTTTAGGAAGTGTGGACTACCACCCCCTCAAAGTGATGTGATTCGTTATTACCATATGTGGTACGTATAAAGGGTATATATAATGATATTATATATTATACCATACTGGAATTAAAATACTATTATGTATCATTATGTTTTAATTCCATTAAATATGAAATAGAAATGGAAGTAGCGTTCATGCATACGTACGGCTTACCGTCTCCATGAACGGTGCATTTCATTTATTTCCTCTAAATGATTATGTGATATTATAAATACATGTATATGCTGGATATATATGATATATATGATATCCAAATCAGGAATTTCATTCTGGATATGACGAACCTTTGACCAAATTAACAACATGTAAGTGTAAGAAGTCTATTTTTGACTTAAGAACCAAATACCGACAAAATGAACATTATTAACTTAAATGATTACATGATGTTCATAACATGGTATAAAATGAATAATTAACTTGAAAAAGGTTCTTAATAAAGTATATATTAAATCAAGTTTATTATTCAGGATATTAATGAACGATCGAGTCAATTCGGACCCGAGGTAAGGGATCATACTCCTCTCTTTCTTTTTATGTACACAATTTTATGTCATTCCTTTTAAAGCTCATCTTTCTTGTTATTGGGATGATATTTTATATTAAACTTACTGTAATTTTTATGTTAATGTGATGAGAGACCCTATTATATCTCATAAATCCATTTTGGAAGTTTTGAGTGGCGCCGTTAGGCTGCCGAACTTTCGTAAGAGATCTAACCTCTCTCTTTCTTTTTAAGTACTCTCCTTTATGTCACTTCTTTTAAGCTCCTCTTTGTATTGTTGAGGGATGTTTGTTTATATTCCTCTTGGTGTAAATTTTATTGTAATGTGATGTGATACCCTATTTGATCTCATCAATCCATATTCAGAAGTTTTATGTGGTGTCGTTAGGCTGCCGAGTTTTCGTTAGAGATTTTTCATCTCACTTTTATTCCCGTGAGATTTATGCTACATTTGCCACAAATTCCATTGAGTGGTGTATGTACTGCCCATTATTCTAATATTTGTGTAATATACTTTCCTTTATGAGTATTTACATCAATGATCTATTGTCTTTCTTTCATGGGGTGTATGTTTTGAAAGATACCCAAGTCGGTAAGGGAACCTTTCACCCTCCTCTTTTTTTAAAAGACTTATTTTGTTGGGTCTTTTAATTTACATATTCTTATGATGGGATATGTTCTTATATATCCTTATTGATGTAAATTTTATGTCCAAGTGATGAGATACACTTTTTTCTCTCATCAACTCATTTTGATGTGATGCCGTTAGGCTGTCAAGGGAACTTTTTAACCCAATTTCGATTTCTTTGGGTTCAACTTGTAGTCATTGAATATGTCATCCATTGAACATGTGTGAATGACCTTTTATTGTTTTACACTTAATATCCACTTATATTGGGTCTATTTATATTTGTCACACATAATTTTGAGATTGATTTGTCCTTAATTTAAGGATACCTTCTCTATAAGGGATTTCATCACATTTGACATTTCTATTGAGGGTTCATTGTTGTTATGCACCAATTCACACTTATATGGTGTATATAATGTCCTTTGGAGTATTATATCATGAATCCATTTATTCTCATGATATTATAAAGTTATGACTAAATGTTATTCCTCAATTATTGTATTCAAGTGTCTCTAATTTTGGTAAAACCCCTTTAACCAAAATGTCGTTTTAAATGTTTTAATTATTTGTTCTTATTAATATCCATGTTTTCAAAATGGTTTTAAGGATTTATTTATATGGATATTAATGGTTTAAAATTTTATGCTTCAAGGTGGTATGGGACACTTTGATTCAAAAATCTCTTTATTAAATGTTTTAAATGGTTTTGAAAATGGTTTTGATAAAGGATTCTATTATGATATATTGTGATGTGGAAATGTTATCATTCATTTATATTGTTTTTATGTTTTATGATTTTATATTTGGTACTTGGACATTTTGACGGGTGGGTACGTTATAAACCATATGACGGGTGGTGCCGTGAATACCAGGACGGGTGGTTACGTTATAACCTCCAATGCATTGGGTATGGAAGTCGGCCGTATGGGTATTCCATTAAGTATGTATGGAAATTGGCTGTATGGCTATTCCATTAAGTGATATTTGTGGAAGTCTACCGTATGGTTATTCCACTTAAGTATGTTTATGTCCAAAGTTACCATTATATATGTTATGTGTTCTTTATATGGGTTTTATGGTAATCCTTTGGTTACAAAAAGGTAAGTAATGATACTTTTTTTTTTCAGTGAAGAGTTTTTACTACTTCATTAAGGTGAAATGTATTACATTGATAAAGTATTCATGGTTTACTTGTTGTTTGGAAAACTAACAGTTTTCATTCTTTGTGTATCCCTTACTGAGCTTCTTATGCTCATCCCAAGTTTTTGAAATGTTTTTCACAGGACTTAGCATGGAATAGGGTCAAGGATGGGGATCAAGGGAAAGACATGCTACCTAAAACATGTAACTATACATGTTTCTTTTTAAGAGTTTTTATTTTATGGAATTTAGTAGAAGAGACTACTTTGTAATCTTCTGAGATGTAATAGTTATGTCCTAATTCCTAAAACTCTAAACCTGAAAAGATCCTCAATGTGTAATCTTGTAATAACTCAAGATTAAGTAAGGTTTAAGGCTGGGGCCTTATAGTATGACGAACAATGGTTATGAATTATTGTACTTGGGGCCCCATGTGGCCTAACTCCATGGTAAATTCCACGAGAGAGCACATGGTTTTGAGAAAAGCACTTGTGAGGTGTCCCTTGGCCATTAATGTCGTGTCCCCTCATTTTCCCTATAAATTACAAGCCCTCCTCTCATCCATTCGACTCCAAAACCATCCTCAACGAAGTTCTGGTCTCCTTACCTCCCTACTAGTCCTCCCAAGGTGCCCCAACCCCTCAAGGTCCCAACCATTGTGTTTTAAGAGTTACGTTTAAGGTAAGGGATCTGACCCCCTCTCTTTCTTTTCAAGTGATCTCTTTTATGTCATTTATTTTATTCTACATATTTATATATTGGATTATGTTCTTTTATATGCATTATAATGTAATTTTTATGTTCATATGATGAGAGACCCGCTCTTACTCTCATCATTTCATTTTATGAATGTTTAAGTAGCGCCGTTAGGCTGCCGAAATTTTTGTAACGAATTCTTTCACCCTTCTCATTTTCAAGTTCTATTTTCTTGTAAAGTCTTTTATCCTCCTTTTTATTATGTTGGGCTATGATATATAAATATATCATAATGATTATTTATGATCATATGATTAGAGACCCAGTTTTATCTCTTCAATTCAGTATTTTAAAGTTTTAAATGGCGCTGTTAGGCTGCCGAATTTTTAAGTGGTTCTTTCACCTTTCTCTTTTTTAAAAGTTCTAATTCCATGTAAAGTCTTGAAAGTTCCTTTTTATTATGTTGGGGTATGATATATATATCTATCATTATTATCTTTTATGTTCATATGATGAGAGATCCTATTTGATCTCGTCAATTCATTTTTTTAAGATTAAGTGACGTCGTTGGGCTGCCGAATTTTCATAAGAGAATTCTTATTTTTGTCTTCCTTCCACGTTTTTCATTTAAAATGGTATGTCCTTAAAATTTAATTACCATGTTTATATATCCTTTTTATTCTGACCCTATATTGTTTTATGGGTCATTTACGAATGTTTGAACCATGTCACCTCTGTTTTCAATGTTTTCTAAAAACCCGAAACATTGTCGTTATGCTGCAGAATTTTCGTCTAAAAACGCCTCTCTCTTTTCTCAAAATTATTTTATGTTATAAAGTGAATAATAAAAGCTCTAATTTATACAGGTTTATTCACATATATATCAAAATTTTCTATTTTAAATTCTGGGATTTACATTCATTAGACCCGCTCTCCCCTTCCATGTTTTTTAAAGTGACGTAAAGATCATGTCTTTAAAGCAGTTTTTAAAACGTTATGATTACGAAATGAAACCCATTTATTTTTCTCTATATGGGTTATTTATGAAATGTTTGATGATGATATATGTGGCTCACATGATAATAAATGAAAATATAAGGGTGCGCCCTGATAGAACTCCAATGCATTGGGTAATGTTGTAACCACTAGAGATTACAATTTTCACGATATCTTGGTGAATAACCTTGGTAATTTTCAAATGACACCTTGGGGATGGACCTTGGTGATATGTTCATGATAGTCTATGTTAAACAATGTAGCCACATCTTAAAGTTATGAAAAATGATATTTTTATTATGATATGCCTCATGATTTCTTTCTCATGCCTTAAAGTTCTTTTTCATGACATAGTTGATGTATCTCAAGTTCACATGTTAAATGTTTCTCTTGTTCCCTTACTGGGCCTTCTGCTCACCCTTTCTTGTGATGTATGTCCCCAAGTTATGAGATGAAGTAATGAACCTAGGATGAACATATGGAGATTCCTTTCAAGTGTCTATGAATGATGTTATATGTTGTCATATTTTAGGTTCCTGGTTTCCAAGACACTAAACATTAAAGATCCTCGGTTTTGTATAATGTAATTAAAGTTTATGTGACAAAATGGCGGGATGCAATAGATTACATGTTAAATATATAGTTTTTAACACATTAAAAATATATATTTGTAAAAATAAACATTATATATTAAATAATAATATAAAAAATTGTTTTTGTCAAACAATTTAATTTTTTTATAAGCGTCATGTTTTGATTAACGGTGAAAAATATTTCATTATATTTAAAAACAGATTTCTCATCTAAATAATATATATTGTGTAATTATATTCCAATTATGTTTAAAATATTAGTAGATACATTTTTGATCATTTAATCCAATTTATTTCACTATAATATATTTAAAATGGAATGTGGAAATTAAAACATTTCAATCTTTTGAAATTTTTTACTTTCAAAATCCACAATATTGTTCTTTCAAAATGATAAATTTAAAATTTTTATTATGCAATTATGTGTTTTGGATTTTGAAAATTTGATTCAATATTATGAATAAAAATTTATAAATTGTAAAAATATTTTCATTCAATTTTTGGACAATATGAATATTAAACATATTAATATTTTTACCACAGTTAAGTGGAAATCAAGTAATTAAATGTAAAAATGGTTGTATATGTAATATAAAACTGCCATAACACTTGTAATTATTTTATTTTATTAGTTATCATTTACCAAAGTTATCTTTTGGCCAATGTTATGGCCTATTGGTTCCCCATGGGATGGCATCCATCTTTTTATTGTGATTTATTCTATGGAATGTCAAATATATTATACTCAAGTTGTTAATAATTATTACATTTTTTTAATATTGAAGATTTATTAGACCATAAATATAAATTTGATAGCTAAAATGTTTAAGTTCATCATTGTAATTTATATTCAGTTTTTAGAAAATAAATAAATACCCTAAATGATATCAAAATGATGATGTAATAATTATTTAACTAAGGTAAATATCAAGTAATTGATATTAAAAATATAAAAATAAATCTAATTTGACATAATAAATTTCACCAAATTTTTATTGTAACTATACTATATATATTGAGGATGTATTAATATTTCTAGTTCAAATTTCTCTTATGAATTGTTATTTTTTTAAATTCATGAAATGAATAGTGTAAAAATTATGATTACTGATATTTTAAAATACTGAATATTTTGTTAAATGATATAAAATTTATAAAAATTTATACATTAGAAAATATTTTAGGATAATTTTTTTAAAAAATTTACATGACTCCTTTAAGGATATTTTTTCATTTTGTAGTAAATATATTAACCCTCAAATATTAAACAATAATTCTATTAGAGTAAGAGTTAATTGGATTAAATAAGGGTTAAAACAAAATGATATGGGAAATAATGTAAATTAACTTGTTTAAAAATGATTCGATGACTATTTTATAACAATTATCACATTAATATTTCATATTATTTATTTAATGGAAACCTTTCCAATAATATAACTTATATATTATTTAAATGAATGATTGTTATGAAATGTTAGTATCTTTGTATTTGATGTCTTTTATGTGTTCATAAATGGAACAAACCAATATATAAATTAAAATATTTATCGATATTTATATTACTAATTTTTTTTTCATTAAATAATTTTATTTTGAATTTTTATATATTATATAATAACATTAATTTTTTTTCAATGCAAAAATGATATTTATTTATTTAACTAGAAAATAAAAAAAATTATTATTATAGTATTACTTATAATATATTTTGAATATTTAATGTTAATAATTAATATTTTAGATATATATGATATATTAGAGATGTTATTAGGTATTATATTCGAATTTAAACATTATCATGATATATTTTTAGTCAAACTAAATGTTTAGTACCAAATTTGGAAAAAATGATATTTTATTGTAGTAATATTTTATTTAAATATTTAAAAATCAAAAAAATTGTTAACTAATCCCAAAGGGATAATATATTGTAAAATATTACTTCCCATATTCATTTATAATCCATTTTTAGATTTATGTCTCCATAATATCAATATTATAATTTATTATTTTGAGGATTTTTGAAAGTACCCCTTGTGTAAATTATAAAAGGGAACCACCTCCCTCATTTACTCAAACCAATTGGAGCCATATAGATCTACCAAAACATACCCATTTATCATCTAAAAATCCTTATATATGATATAGAGGTTTTTATCATTCTAGATGACCTAACCTATATCACATAAGAATATATTACAGGATTTATGCTGAATAAGATGTAATTGCCTTTATATACTATTTAAAGTTTGTTTCATATACCATTTTCACTTTATATGTTCTTTAAATGATAAAATAATAAATATTTTATCATATATATTTTGATATGTGATTATTATAATGGTATAACCATATTAAACATGTTTTCCATCCTAACAAAAATAAAACATCATGTACGTGTACATATGACTTACAGTCCCCACCATGTGGTGTAAATTGTTTTTCATTCAAAATTTACATGGATGGGTATAATGATGGATGTAATTGATATATATAGTTATTATTACATGATATATATTCTTTAAAACATTATCTAACATAAACTTAGATACCTTTTATTCTCATGGAATGATATCATCGCTCTTGTGTACATACGTCCTACAGTATCCACAATGTTATGTGATTCATTTTCTTTGTTCAACCTTAAATTATAATAATAAAACTGTATATAGTGAGTAAAAAATATATATATATAACCTTAATATTTTAATGTCTAATAAATTCTATATATTTATTTTTAATTACATGGAATTATTTTGAGACCGCAAAATCTAACGGCTTGTGATTCTGAGACCTGGAGTGCCCGGAATGATCCGTCGATGTTTTTTTATGCTTTAATTATCATGAGTTAGAAGGATTCCTGAAAAAGTTGTATAATCCTAAACAGTCACTCAAATCATGAATTCTAGGGCACTGTTAAGGTTAGAAGGTTGGGTTTACCCAAGGCACGACTTATGTTTAGTCGAAACGGGCCTCCTGTGAGAAAACCCAAAAATGGCCTAACTGTAAATAAAATAAGTAAATAAAACTAATGGATTTTTAAAATTATTATAACTCATGAATGGTAACATTGATTAAAAATCTGAGACCACTGATAAACTCTTGATGGTATTCTCTCTTTTGGATGATACTAACATTGGCCGGTGTGAGCCATCAGAAAAAGATAGTTTTTTGGCTATAAATAAAATAATTAAGTGAAATTTATTTTGTTGTAAATTCCATAACATTTTAATGGTAACTCAAATTGGAAATATAAGAATAACTTTGGGTTTGTTAAGGAATTTTTCACATAGTATGATCCAAACCGTGACTGGTGTGGGTCGATGGTGACTATTAGTAATATTCTGAACTTTTTTATCGTGTAGTTTTTGTAAACGCGTGATCGACATTTTCTAAATTTTGAATAGTTTCACCGATTAAAATCTAAGGGAACCGTTTAACTTTCTATGCTGGGATTCACTTAAGGGAGTCTTAAATTTGACCACTGTAGGTTGGGTGAAAAAGATATTTTTATTATGGACTTTGGAAACATTAATAAATTTACATGTTTTGTTATTTTATTTTCTTTCATTGCTCCAACGGACGAACGACGCTGGCGGGACCAGTGACGTGTCAAGACAATAAATGGATTCACACACCTTTTCAAGTTACCTCCCCATTGGGAATTTGGGAGGTTCATTAATAAAATGATCTTCATTAATTACCTAAGCATGGCAAACTCCTTATCTTCTCCTATTTAAATGGACCTTGGGGAGTGGTGTTGGCACAACTTCACCATGGAACAAAGCCCTCGAAATGTACCGCGACGCCAACCACCTGGGGGATGATCCTGGTTCCAAAGAGTGGTGACGAGTTCCATAGAGTCACGAACCATTGACAATGATGAACGATTTTTCATCGACTATCATCAGTGGATGTCTCATCCATGTAGAGGGTTTAATTCATTTATGCATTCAGATGATTTTCCTCTTATCTATTATTGAATAACAATAAGAACGCGGGTCATCCAACGAATGGGTTGACCCACGATTCATTCTTATTTTAGAGTGTATATTACGAGTAATATTTTGGGGTTAATATTTTGTTCAATACATTTGTTTATTGAACACCCTTAATATCATAAATATTACGAGCTAACGTGGAGAGTGCGAGCATAAAAAACCCGGCCCGAACTCTCTACTACCATGCATTCCTTGGGCCACCGTGGAAGACTGCAAGAACATCAACACAAGACACTTTAGGAGGGCCGCAGCTAGTCAGCAATGGTGAATAGAGGAGGCGGAGAGTACGATAGTCAGCTGCGAGAAGAATGGTGGCGCAACTGTCGTGCTGTCGACGAATGAAAGCTGTGACCGAAGTCGTGGCAGTGGCCGAACCTACCTCTGGCCAGTTATGCAGAGACCGAGCGGCTCCCAAGCAGTGTCGCCGCCTTGCAAACAAAATAGTCTCCAGTCCATTTAGGAATTTGAGTGACAAGGGGGTTAGATCCCCTACTTCAGAACGAACTGGGGCACCACCCTCAAAGCGGGTCGCCGCACTCGCACCGGGCCACCACCATTGAACCAGGCTGACGCACTCACATCGGGCTTCCGCCCTCACACCGAGTCGCTATCCTCACACTGGGAAACCATCCTCGGACCAGCCCATCACTCAGTAGGCAGCCAAAATAGTCCATGATGCAGCCCAAGCGGTCCGCTTCCAAATGCGGGTCGGGACGCCCCCTTGCGGGCCGCCCTATTTGGGTCGGGCTGCCCTTGTGGGCCGCACTTGTGGGAAAAAATTCTTGAAGACTAGATCGGACATCATCCCAGTAGGCTGATTCCACCACGACCCAGCCCAGACCGAGTCAGGCCGGGTCATTCTGACTGGGTCGGACCGGACAGAGGCACCACCTGATCCAAAAACACATAATGGGGCATATCTTGAGAATCGAACATCTATTGGATGTACCATCTACAAAATTGGGATCCTATGATCGAGATGGTATTTTTGGAATACTTCACAAGAGATTTGGATAAATTTGGATTACGGCCGGGTTGTATCGAACCCGAATCCAACATGGCCCTCAGAGCTAAAACGCGAATAACTCATAGACTAGACGTTCGATTGATACACTCTCTGTAATGTTGGAACCCATATGACAGGACCGTCGATTGGGGTACTATTTTTTTGGAGCATAGTGGAATTAGAGGTATGATCGATAACTCGAGGGGTGGATTCTATGGAACACGATTTCACCATTTGTGGGGAAACATGTCACAGGCTGCTATATGAAGAATGACAATCGATCATACGTGGGTCAGAATCGATCTATCTTGTGTGGGTCTGATATTATGTGGGTCAGGTCTCAACGTTCATGTGTGGGTTAGTACGTAATGATTTTATGTGGGTCAGATCCTGTGTGGGTCATTAGGGGTTAGTTACCTATCAATCATATGTGGGTCAGTGGGAGTTATTTACCTATCGATCTATTGTGGGTCAGTAGTAGTTCTTCATAAAATAATAAAATGATATAGTTTACAATTAATCATCTGTACTTTTATAATTATGTTATACCTGATTGTGAGTTGATTCTTTTACCTATGTGATACTTCAAACGTTGGGGTGCTTCCAGTGTGGTACTTCTATCTTTGTGGTGTTACCTATGTGGTACTTCCATCTTCATGGTTTTACTTGTGTTGTACTTCTATCATCATGGTGTTACCTGCATGCTAATTATAGCATTGTTGTGGTACCTATGTGGTACTTCTATCTTAGTGGTATCTTCTTTGTAGTGTTACCTATGTGGTAATTCTATCTTCATGGTGTTACCTGTGTGGTACTTCAAGCATACTATTGTTACCTATGTGGTACTTCTACCTCTGTGGTATCATCATCGTGGTGTTACCTGTGTGGTACTTCTATCTTCGTGGTGTTACCTATGTGGTACTTCTATCTCCTTGGTGTTACCTCGGCGGTACTTATTTGTTTGTGATATTGTCTTCATAGTGTTAGATTTGTGGAACATAAATCATTCTAGTGTTTCCTTTATGGTAATTCTACCTTCAGGGAGTTACCTTCATGGTGTTATCTTCATGGTGTTACCTATGTGGTACTTCTACCTTAGGTGTGTTACCTATGTTGTGTCCTTACCTCATGTATGATATGAGTATATCATGATTACTTAGGTATATGTATGGGTATACTACTATGTAGAGTTGTTGTCTTTCTTTGCTGTTTTTAATTTTTAAAACTCCAGGAGACCAACAAATGTCTTGGGTTCCCTACTGATTATTGTCATACTCACCCCTGCATGGGTTTCACCCACACCTTGTTGCATCGGGTGCAGATGACGTACAATGTTGATTGATACTGAGGGAGCAAGAACTGGATGGTTCACAGAGGTGTACCATTCAGTGCGATGTGACGCAGGGGAGACCGATGAACATGGAGGGATAAGGAGGCGATCTGTACCTACCCTGCAGGTAGGTACCTCAGAGGATGACCCAGTATTTGTATTCATTTTTGTTTTAGTTTTATTTTACATCCGGTCGTACTTGTATATTTAAAATTGGGCATTTATTCCATCCCCTTTTTACTTTCAACACCCATTTACTACAACAGTTTACAGGGTGTTTGCAATATATTGTGTTCTAGCATCTGTGGTTGCTTCCTATGATGTTCTTGTACTATGTGTATGTACAGGTTAAAAAAGGAAATTCCTTCCCATTTAATGTATACGCATTTCATATGAAATTATACAGCCCCTGGCCTATGGATGGCAGGCTTGGGGTAGTCACGTCACGGGACCCGAGGGATTGGTTGTGACAAAGTGGTATTAGAGGGGTTCAGTTCTACTGATGAACTAGGACTCTGATCTTTTCTCTGAAGCAATAGTGTTTAGTGTTATGAGTATGGTTTTCAGTTCAGGGTGTCATGTGTTGGTGCGGCGGCCGACGTATCCACACACCCAAACCCTGAATTATGATTTTCGACTCAGCACACCGAAACACTGATTGCACGTGTTTTGGAAAAGTTTTTCTTTTGATTTCGTTGAGTCTTCTTACCAGGTATAACATAATGACAGTGGAACACTAGTTCCATATTATGATGCTACAGCATAGACAACCAGCTCAGATTCCTAGGAGAGTACATGATGATGGCCCACAAAGCAATGTGGCCTTGGTGGAGGGCCCTCTTATGGAGTTGGCACCTTCGGGAGGTGTACCAGTGGAACCACCGCCAATTGGGAAGCAGTTAAAACTAGAGATACTAGTAGAGGACACATTTAGGCTTAGTGTCTTACATGAGTTTATGCATCAGATGCCCCTCTGGATCCAAGGAGAGACTGACTCACATGAGGTTGTGGATTGACTTAAAGTGGTTGCTCAGAGTTCTCTATAGCTTCTACAGCTTTGGCTAGTTGAAATTTTAGTATCTATGTATTCATGGAGGTGTTCCTACCATTCCTGGTACTCAATGAATATGATACAATTAGTGCTTGTGGATCGGACTTCCAACCGCGGTGTGTTTAAGGACGTCTGAGCCAACACTATTCTTCTATGCATTACTAGCTATATTAGGGTGCTAGAGAGATGCTTTGCAGTTGAATGTTATTTCGGTGTGTGGATACCACTAGTGAATGTTAGTAGTGGGAAAGTCAGAAACTGGTTCCAATATCTAAGACATGGGTCTGTACAAAAGTTTTCGGGAACACGATGGGTTAGGGATAGATGAATCTACAAGGCTGAAGATGTAGAAGAAGAGCTAGGATAGTAATATGAGGTTGTGTACATTTCTACTTGTTACAACCACCTCCCTATGTAGTCCCCACCAGGCTCACAGAGATGGAAGTTATGGGAAGGGAGTAGATTCATATTGTCAAGGAGGGAGACCCAAGGGATCTAGAAATGATTTGATGAACGGTATGGATCTAAAACTAGCTGCCTTATTAATAGACATAAGTACTAATCAATACTTCCTTCAATGAAATATGTACAAGACCTAGAGTTTCTAGTTATGCCAATGACTTCACCTTCACAGAAGTAGATACCCTTGGGAGGAGGCTTGATAATCACACATACGCTGACGGTGTGATTAGACCCTTGAGGCAAGAGTTTTGGTAAGAACATCTTGGTTGAAGTGTCGAGGCCTTTAGATGTTAGTTTGGATATTGGATAGACATCCACATGTCATACTCAGATTGACTGTATTAGTAAAAATATTTTGGTCTATCTACAACGTTGGAATGGGATTTTCCTTGGTCAGAGAAAATGGATTCCTAGGCAGCACGGGATAAACTAATTCATTGGAGGGTGAAGTCGAACACTCTTGAGTTGGCCAAATTTACGCTGGTGGCAGTAGGAGTTTTCAGTTTTGAATTCCAAATAGTAGTAGTAGTGCATGGGGACATTTTTCAAAATATGTTTCTAAGACTACCTCCCTGAAGGGAGAGGGATGTATGCTTTGGAAATGTACTACCAGATATTTGTACCCGACTTCTCTCTAGGGTTACGACACCCTTGTCAGCTTTGATGAAAAATGGGGTGCCTTTCTTGTGGACGGAGAAGTGTCAGTAGAGCTTTCAGGAGCTGAGATAATGACTTACAAGTAGAACTATGCAACCCATGGACGGTAGTTAGCAGTAGTGGTATTTGTGCTAATGTTGTTGCAGCACTACTCGAAGGTTTAATGTTTTAAAGTCTACTTTGATCACAAGAGTCACAATTATATCTTCTCTCAAAAGGACCTGAACTTGATACATCAGTGATGGATAATGTTCCTCAAGGAATATGACTTTGATATATTCTATACTCCTGGGACAGGAAACGTGGTACAAGATGCACTCATCAAGAGGTCTGGTCTACATTTGCTGAGTGAGGTGACATTGCAGCTAGCCGCTTTGCAGATATCCTTCATGGATAGAGATAGAGCAGCATACCTCAAGTCAATGACATTCAAACCCACATTCTATTAGCGATTCTGGGAGGCGAAGCTTTGGTACACTGACTGTGAGGCTCGACGTGCTCAAATATGTATGGGATAGGCACATGATAGATTTTATGAATTTGGGGATCATGTCATCCACTTAAGAGGACATACTATGTTACCTGTGGCACTATAAGAGTAATTGTTGAGGGAGTTTCATATGTCACCTCTAGCGCTACATCTAGGAGTGGTGAATATGTACCAGGACATTCACCATCAGCATTGGTGGCCAGAGATGAAGAAATCAGTGGCAGAGTTTGTATCACAATGACTCACATGTCAGCAATTGAAGACACTATAGAGCTAGAAAACGTATTATTCCGACAAGAGATTGAGACCTTTGGAGTTTCAAGAGGGGGGACCACGTTTTCTGGTGAGTATCCCCTTGACAGGGACTACAAAGATTAGGTTGTGGTGACAAATTATCACCAAGGATTATCATTCCATTTCTGATACTTCAGAATATTGGAAAGGTGACATAGAAATTGGCACTACCACCATGGTTGGAGTGGGTTCACGACATCATCTACGTATTCTAGATGAGGAGATTCATGAATGTCCCTTCTCAAGTCAACGTCCTTGGCGACCTAGACAATGAAGATAGGGTGACTTTTACGGAGTTTCCAGAAGAGTTTGAGAATTGACAGGAGCAGGTCCTTTGTGGTGGATCGATATCTCTAGTGTGCATTCTCTGGAAGCATTGGAACCTCTAGGAGAGAACATCTTAGCAGGAGGCTTAGTTCTATGCTCTGTAACCCCATTTTTTTATTTATTCAATGTTTTGGATTTCGGGGATGTAAATCCCTACGGTGGGGAGAATGTAAAGCCCTGAAAATTCATTACAGTTTTTCCTAATTATAGGGAATTATTTCGAGACCATGAAATCTAACGGTGCGTGATTTCGAAGCCCAGAGTGACAAGAATTATCCATCGATGATTTTTAGCATAAATAAAAACACATAAGCTGTTTTCCTGAGAATGTAGAATAACTCTTAAATGGTAACTCTGATCAGAAATCTGAGGGCACTATTGCGCTTAGGATAGTGGGTTTACCCTAGGTGTTACTTTAATTTAGTCGAAGCAAGCCTCCAATGAGAAAACCCAAAAATGAAATAACCATAAATAAAATAACTAAATGAAATTATTTTATTTTTCTAATGATTATAACTCAAAAATGGTAACATGGATTAAAAATCAAAGACCACCTCTAAACTAGTGAGGGTATTCTCTCTTTAGGCAAAATATAATAATGGCTGGCATGTGCAACTAGCAATAGTTATTTATTTGTCTTAAATAGAATAATTAATTGACTATTATTTTGTTGTAAAAACCACATCTTTTAAAAAGTAAATAAGATTGGAAATCTGAGATTCTCTTTGGGTTTGTTGGGGCATGTTTCACTTATACAGAGCCTAGACTCAACCGACACGGTTCGAGGTGACTGTTAATAATTTTATGGATTTTTTTGAGTACGTTCAATAAACCCATGAGCGACGTTTTCAAACTTTTGAACCATTACTCAGATTAAAATTTTGAGGGCTTCGTTGAATCCTCAGCACTGGGATTCTCTTAATGGAGGCATAACATCGACCGCAATACGATGGCTAAAAAGTTATTTTTTGTGGACTTATGAATGATTAATAAAATACTTATTTTGTTGTTTATTTTCATTCCTTCCTCCAATTGATGAAAAACACTGGTGGGATTGGTGATGTTTCAGGCCAATAAATATCTTGAATCATCTTTTCTTGTAAGCACCCCAATGAAAATTTGGGAGGTTCATTCATTAAATGAACCTCGTTAATTCCTTGATCGGTGTACACTCCTTCTCTTATCCTATTTATATGGAGCTCAGAGAGGGGTGTTGGAACGGATTCACCAAGGGACGATGCCCTGAAAATGTACTATGACGCCAACCACCTGGAGGATGATACTGGTTTCAACAAGCAGTGATGAGTGCCATCGAGTCACAAACAGACGACAATGATGAAAGAGGTTGTATCGACCATCATCAGTGGAAGTGTCTTCCACGTATGGGTTTTAATTCATTTAGCCATTCAAATGATTTTCTATTTCCTTGTTCATGAATATCCTGAAAAACACTGGTCAACCGACTAATGAGTTGTCCTTCGATTCATTCATATTTGTAGGAGGATATTGCGAGAAATATTATTGGGTTGATATTGTGTTCAATAAAACTTTTTATTTAACTCCCTTAATATGATGTATATTATGAGCTAACGCGGAGGGTGAAGGCCTAATGAACATGTCCCGAACCCTTTTCTATCTTTCTTTCATTGCGCCACCTTGGAAGACCATGATCACATCTACGCATGCCACAAGAGGAGGGTCACAGATCATCAGTAGTAGGGAATAGAGGAGGAAGCCCACATGACAGCTGGATACGAGATGAATGGTGGCACAAAAGCCACACCACTGATGAATGGAAACCATGACTGATGCCACGGAAGAGGACAAACTCACCTTCAGTGGGTTCCATGGTTACCGGGCGGCACCCATGCTGTGCCACCGCCTCGCAAACCAAATTACCTCCTGGCTATTCGGGAATCCGGGTGACCAAAGGGTTACACCCCCCCCCCCCCCCCCAGTGTTAGACCGAACCAAGAAACTGCCCTCAGAGCGGGCCTCCTCCCTCGCACCTAGTCACCGCCCTCTGACCAGGCCACTGCGCTCGCAATGGGTTGTCGCCCTAAAAATGGGGCGTCACCATCAGAGTAGGCCGCCGCCCTCAGAGCGGGCCGCCGCCCTCTTATCAGGCCGCTTCGCATGCGGGTCACCACCCAGCAGGCCACCGACCTAGTGGGCCGCTGCCCTGGACCAGGGCACCTCCCTAGCAGGCCACCACCCTAGCGGGCCACCTCTATAGAAGGCCACCGCCCCACGTGGGCCGAACAACCATCTTGCGGGTCACCCTATGCTAGTTGGGCTGCCCTTGCGGGCCGCCCTCTTACTGGTTGGACTAGACATCGACACAGAAAGCCTACTCCACCCCGGACCAGGGGGAAGAATCCACCCTGGCCCAGCCCAGACCAAGTTGGGCCTAGTCTGTCTAACCGGGTCGGACCAGACCTGGGCCCAACCAGACCCAAAAACACTTAAAGGGGCATATCATGAGAACTAGACATCTGTTTGACGAATCATCTGCAGTGTTGGGATCCTTGGATCAAGGGGGTCCTTTGATAATACTCCACATTATATTTCATATAATGTTTGAGTACAACTGGGTTGGATCAAACTCAAATCTAACCAGGCCATTAGAGATAAAATGAGTAGAAGTCACAAATCATGCATCCGATTGACACACCATCTGTCACATTAGAACCCAGAAGACATTGTTTTTTTTCAGGCTACTCCTTTTGGGAGATTAGTGGTTGTTGAGGTATGACTGATATCTCGAGGGGAATATTCTACATAACTCGAGCACACCAGGTGTGTGGAATCCTATGGTAGGCTGCAACGTGAAAAAAGAACATAGATCCTATGTGGGTCAACATCTATTGATCCTGTGGGAGTAAGATTCTATATGGGTCAGCGTTCAGCGATCCGGTGTGGGTGAGCACATACTGATCCGGTGTGGGTCAGATCCTTTGTGTGTCAGTAGGGGTTAGTTACCTGTTGATCATGTCTAGGTAAGTATGGGTTCTTTACCTAACTATCCTTTGTAGGTCAGCAACAATTCTTCTTAACAAAATAAGATGATCTAGTTTATGACTAATCATTTTTACTTCTGTACTTATGATATACCTAATTGTGAGATAAGCCTTTTACCTATGTGTTTTTTCATTCTTTGTGGTGTTAACTGTGCAGAACTTCTATATTTTAGTTGTTACCTGTGTGACACTTCTTTCATCGCAGTTTAACCTGTGTGGTACTTCTATCTTCGTGGTGTTACCTATGTGGTACTTCTAGCTTAGTGTTGTTACCTGTGTGATAATTTTACCTTTATGGTATCGTCTTCATGGTCTTACTAGTGTGTTACTTCTAACTTCGGGGTGTTACCTGTATGATACTTCTTAATTCGTGGTGTAACCTATGTTGTATTTCTAACTCTGTGGTATCGTTATTGTGGTGTTACATGTGTGTTACTTCTACCTTTGGGGTGTTACCTATGTGGTACTTCTATATCAGTGGTGTTACTTGTGTGGTACTTCTGCCTTTGTGGTATTGTCTTCATGGTGTTACATGTGTGGTACTTCTATCGTTCTGGTTTTACCAGTGTTGTAATTATTCTATTATGGAGTTAACATCATGGTGTCATCTTCATGGTGTTGCATGTGTGGTACTTCTAACTTTTTGTGTTACATATGTGGTTTCCTTCCAAAACATATGAGATGAGTATATCTTGATAACATGGGTATCTGTATGGGAATGTGCCTATGTAGAGTTGATGTCTTGCATTGTGGTTTTTATTTTTTGGAACACTAGGATAACTACCAAGGTCTTCGGGTCCATACTGAGTATTGTTATACTCAGACCAACATAGGCTTTTCCCACACATTGTTGTGTCAGGTGTAGAAAACGTACAATGTTGATCGAGGCAGAGGGTGCTAGGACTGGATGGTGCACGGAGGTGGACCATTTGGAGTGACATGACGCGAAGGAGACTAATGGATATGGAGTGCTGAGGAGGTGATCTATACATACCCTTTATTTAGGAACCTTGTAGGATGACCTAGTAACTATTTTCCATTTTCATTAGTTGTATTGTACTTCTAGTCGTACTTGTACTTTTACAATTGAGCTGCTTTTGAACACCATTTTAGTTTCAATACTCTTTTACTAATGCAGTTTACTTTATAGTTGCATCTTATTACCTTATAGTCTATTTAGTTTTCTCTTTTTGTGTTTTTGTACTATGTGTATTTACATGTTGTAATGTCAATGCCTTCATGTTTAATGGATATGCCTTTCAGATGCTAGTTGGCAGCCCCTGGCCAGTGGAAGGCAAGATTTGGGTAGTCATAGATCAGACCCCGAGGGACAGGTTGTGACAATTATCTATCTTGATATGATGTTACTATATCTATTCATAAGAATCAGGTCTCACAAAATAAAACATATAATGGAAAATGATACAGTTAACATCCCAAAATGGGGTAATAATGAAATATTACTAACAATCATGTGATAAAATAATCTAATAGGATCATATCATCAATCATAAAAATGGAAATATATATGGTATAAATCAATAACATAATTTAAAACATTAAACAAGTGGATAAATCCCACAAATCTAATGTAAGTGTGAGTTATGGTTTTTCTCCTCATCTAACTTTTATTTTTGTGTGACATATTCCTCATTCACCACGTATTCCTTTTATGTGGTGTACATGATTCTAATTGATATGTTATATCACGAATTTTTTTTATTCTCATAATATTGAATGTTTTAAAAAAATTTAATCATTAATGTGGAATATTACTCCACTAATTACAATGTGGAAAGTTAATTTTTTAAGTAAAAGTCCATCAATAATGTTATACTTGAACAACATTGATTATGTTATGCTAAGAATATAATATAAAATAATTTTGACTATCTCATTTTGTATTTATAATTGATTTATGTGTATTTATGTTTTACATTCATAATTTATTTGTTTCATTATTTATAAAACTATTTCACATTTCTACAAATGTTGTCTTCATTGATATTTTTCTGAATTACAATGGAAATAATGTTAAATCGGTATCGTTTAATCAATGAAGATTTTATTTAGTAAGGATTATATGTTAATTAAATAAATAAATAATTTTCATATATGAATAATGCATTGGACATGAAATAATGGGTATGGACTATGTATAAAATATCACCTCGATGCATCACTAGTCAAATAATGAAAATTAATTAGCCAGATTATATAGGAATTCCTAGACGTATTAAACTTTATTTTGATAGGTCTTGATAGATGGGGTTTATATGATATATACATTACAAAAAAGGATTATACATTCCCATCATTCAATATTAAATTATTATAATATAGTATATTTTAACAATGATATTTTTTTGATCCATTTAGTTCTCAATTTTTGGATTAAATAGTTCATGTATTATGTTATATAACATTTTCTATTGGTTATTATCAATGATTAATTTTTTCTTATGTTGTAATAGACTCATACCTAGAACTATATATCACCATTATTTTGGATCATATCATTAATTAATGAAGAAGAGAGCATTTATCGAGTTAAGGGTTGAAAATTAATTTATGTTGTTATGTTTTTTAAATTACATAATATAATAAGGGTACAATGTTTTTATCATGGTCATAAAGAATACCAAACTACTCGGTCCATTAGTTTTTGAATCTACTATATATGAAAAAATAATAAATAATGGCCCCACCATTTCTCTACTATAGTAGGGGTATTTATAGTTGGTATCTAAGGTAGTTTAGTTGAAACCATGAGAACCTGATTTGGTAAATCATGGATTAGGAAAAATAATCATACGACTAACATTGACGATATGTATATTTATAGGATATCATCAAATATATTTTATAATTAAATGTATAACATAATTTATGCCTAAGTATTTACATATTAATAATGTGTCATGATTTAGACATCTGATAAATGATTCATAATTACCATATCATTATAATTTATCATTCATACCTTATTTATTGGGTTTTGTTTATTGTTAGAGTCCTCAAGGTAATACATGTAATGATTATACTGTAGGTGAAGAAGATACTGTAGAAAGAAAAATGAATTATCGGCAGTTGTAAATAATTGGATGATGAATCGTAGATTTTGAATTAATACAATAATTAATAGTTCTTCCATTTTTTAATTATAGAATTATTTCATCAATGGTCATATAATTATAAGAATAATGATATATATATGATCTATAAATATGTACATATTCTTTAAATAATATAATCCATGACCCGTATCGTTTTCTATATTAATGTGATCAAATACTTGGTATGTGAAAATAGAGATAAAATGTGATGTTTGAGGATTCTAATGTAATGTAGACTTTAGAAATTTAGTGTGATTCATTCTAGATTTTTTGAATTTGAGTTTGGATAGAATTATTTTGAACAATACTTAAGGTAGGTAATTTAATCATTGGATATTATTATTTTAGTTTAAACTATTATTTATTATATTGGATATAATGTGATAACATTTTTTCAGTACTCTTTTATAGTATAGATTAATTACTTCTATAACTTATGATTTATTAAGTGTTATTGAGGCATACAAATTTTCCTTGAATAAACCATTCCAAATGTATCAAATGAAGTAGAAATAGATCCTAGTGCAACTAAAGAATGTGATTATTACTATGACATGGAAATAAATATTTTTTATGAAGTGTGTAAATGATTAAAAAAGTAATTACTCAACTCTTGGAAATAAAATTATAATTAATAATATTATTTCTTTAATTTTATTAACAAAAATTCAATAGAATCTTTAAACCATAGAATCAATATCCTTTTGTGATGGTTGATGTTTTGATAACCTTATTATAAATAAATCTCCATCAAAACATGATAGTTTGATTTATCTTCCATTTAATTATGTTTTACATTATTCAAATTATCTCTTATTCAAAAGTATAATACTATGGTAACATTGTAATATTATATTCCCTCTTATTAAGAGGATATTTTATTAACCCAAATATTGCTGAGGGTTACCAACAAAATAATTTAAATGTATAAAATTCTTTTTAAAAGTGAAATTTTAAATTGAGACAATGATATTAATTAAATATGGGGAAAATGTAACAAAAAATGATTTTATTGTATGATGACTCTAAAATAAATTCACATTCATTAGTATCTTACATTCCATACAACATCCAATTTAATTGTACAATGATTTATTATTATATCTTTTCCATTAAACAATATGGAATATATTATATTACCAACACTAAAAAATTTATATATATTAAATAGTTTTAAAATTTATCTACTAGATTATACGTGGATAATATAATATCATAACAAATTTAAATATAAAATATATATTTTTCTAAAAGGGTAGTTTTCTGCCTTATGATCGGTGGGGGATAGTTTTAAATATATTTTTTTTAAACTTTTATGACAACTATTTAAGAAAATAAACTTCTTATTTTTAAACTATAATATCAAAATTTACATTGTTGAATTATTTATATTTTATTGATAATTTTCATGATATGATGAATATTGACAAAATATTGCATTATAATTACTAAAACATTTTTCATATAAATAATCTATAGTGTTATATTTTATTGTTTATTGGTTGTAAATTATAAATATATAATTTAATTATTTTTTAATCCAATTTAGGAAATTGGAATCAATTTCACATTGAATGTTGATATAAAACATATCAATATTTTGACTGTTTTCATTTTAATAACATGCTTTCACATTCCGCCAATGATTTTTTTCTCAATAAATTATAGCCAATTTTGGGTCCCAATTATGGATGAAATTAATCAATACTAGAAATAAAAAACACCAATTTATTAAATAGATCCTTTTATTTATAGAAAATATGAAGAGTAAGAATATAAAATTCTATCACTTAGTTATGGGAAAGTCAAGTATTCAAGGGAAGAAATATTATAAATATTATTAAAGTACTCAAAAATGTGTCCTAGTTTTATAGGATGGTTTATTGTTGACAAAAATCACCATTGGGATGATTTTATGGCCCCATGGAGATAATTGGAAGACTTTAATCCTTTTATAGTTTTATATTCTGTGGAATTTAAAATTTATCATAATGTTGTATTTTTAAAAAATTACATATTTTATATGGTAATTATGAGTAAATATTTAGTAATAAAATTTAATTTGAAATTTAATATAATTATATTAATCATGGTAATTATTTTTAATTTTTATGATATAAATAGATTCCTTATTGGCTTCCACAATGACTATTTAGTAATAATTAAATTAATGGAAATATCAAATAAATGATACTGGAATGTATAAAATAAATATAATTTTAGATATTTATTGTCATATATGAGTTTTATAGATTGGGGATGTTTTAAATGTTTTGGTCAAAAGTTACATTATATATTGAATTTTCTAAAAAGGCATGTAATTAAAAGTGAAAAAAATAAAATTACAAATATTTTAAACTAAATAATATTTTATTAAATTATATAACATTAATAAAAATCATAAAAAATTCCATCATATTGGGATATATATCTAAATGAAATCCATGAATTATTTATATTTTTTTGGTATTTTATATTAACTATATTTACCCATAATGAGGAAAATATTATTGTTGACATGGAATGAGTTAATGGTTTTAAATATGGGTTAAAACTATTAGATAATGATATGAATGTGAAAAAATATTTTCTAAAATTTATTGGATGAAATATATTAGTCCCTGATTGCCATATGATCGAACTGATGTCATTTATGGCATATGTTTCCTTGAAAATAAATTATATATTATTAAATAAATGATCTTTACAAAATTCCACTCTTATTGTATTTATTATATTTTCTATTTAAAAAATAGAAATAATAAATATATGATAAATATTAATCATCTATATTGATATTAATGAAATTAAAGTAATTATATAATTATTTTTTAATTTTGAGAATGTATATAATTACATTAACATATTTTTAATGATAAAAACATATTTATATATTTTATAAGAAATTAAAACATTTAATTTTAAAATTATTAATATTAATATATATGGGATTAGTTTCTGTGTGTGTGTATTTTTTTTGGAAGAAAATCTCTCATGGTGTCCTATCAGTGATTTTGGGTGTGATTGTGTTTGTTGATAAATCCAGATAACTGTAATAGATTGTTCTAGGACTATATAGAAGGAACATAGAATGGTGCTTGCAAAATTGAAAAAAGAACAATTCCATATATTAGTGTTATACCATACTACAAATTGTGGTACAATGACTGTGAATGGAAATGGTTTATTATAAGGCTTGTGGTTGATGGGTGGAAATTAGTTCACAGAAGGATTTTGGTACGTGGTATGGATCATCGTTTTCAAAAAGGGTGTGTTGATTTGTGTGGTCATGATGGGGTTTTTTTGTTTATGAAATTGACCTCCGCGAAGGAAGAGTGGTGGTATGTGGAACACATATGAAAAATAGATAACAAGAGGCACAGTATCTAGTGAACTCTGTTCATCATCAATTATTTCAGTAAAACAGATTAATAGATCTGGTTGATCTATTTTCTTATCTAAGGACTTATAATACAATAATTAATTAATGTGTTTTTATTAGAAAACAATTTCACACTATGATGAAATTTTGACATGTTAGAAAGAGTATGTGGGGGATTTCATGAAGGATAATAGGGTTGTACGGAGATTTTGGGGTTGGAGGAGGGTTTAATTAGGAAGATACCAAGAAAGTATAATAGGTACACAGATATAATATGCAAAATTATTTTTTCGGGGAACTGTTTCAAAAAATATAAAGAGCTCTATGATTTATGAGATTGTCTATAAAGGATGTTGTTCTATCGGAGAATATGTGGTCGATGGAAGGAGTTAGTCTTTAGAATCTCCGTGAGCATGTCATATTAGAGGTGGTCCGCAGAGGAGAGGCGGTCCATGGAGGAAGAATATGTACATGGAGCATGGAATCTTTATATAAGGTAATTTTCTGGTGAATCACTCATACCATACGACACATCACATTTAATAGAGGACTCAAGTAAGTCCACACTGGACTCAAGGAAATTAAAAAAGTAGGAGTTCATCGTTGTAAATTTTGCTAACTAATAGTGCACAAAAATGTTGATTTCATCTATGGGGTAAAGGGACTTCAATATAGTCTTTACGTGTAGTTTAGGATATGTTCTCTCATGGAAATGAAGGGACCTATAAGTCTATAAATATTGAGTGGATCCCTTCCACATGTACAGAGACAATTAAGAGGAAGACAATGATTCTTTCCATAGAATATGTCCTCACGAAAGGGACATAGGTAGGGACCCTGGGAATGTAGTGATATTTCATCTAACCTTGTAAAGGAAGTTATCATAGATACATATTATATCAATCCTGAACTTGAATTATTTGATGTAAATCTTAGGGGATTTGGTATAATCGGCACACTTTTGTTGTATTCCCCTTGGATGTATCCCAGTGAGGGTGGACCACTTTAATATATTAGTTTCCATGTTATTTTTTTTATTCCATTTCATTTATTCCATTTGAATAAAATACAATTTAAAAGGAAATATTCAATATTTACATTAAATATAATAAGAATTTACCCATTTAATAATGTGGTAACAATCCAACGGGGCAGGAAGAAATTGGAAAAGAATATCCATTCCTTGATTCACACCACCTCTATGGGTATCTAGGCCCCTTTGGGACCTAAAAATGGTATCAGTGTGTTTGTTACCTTTGTTGATTATTTTTCTACTGAATGGTTTACTAAACTATTGTATATTTAGTTTTAGTTTTCTCCTACTTTTGTTTTACATTTCAATTAAATGGACTACATCAAAAATGATGAATTCAGGTGGTATTCATCAGTGTGTAATCTCTTATTATAAAAGTTTTATTTTGATTATGGAAATTACTAGTGTAAAAAATAAATGTTTGGGTGAATTAGACAGTGATATTATTCAATCATTTAATGATTCTATATGAATTATTGAAGAACAAGATGTTCCCCTTGATTATGGTGCTACTTATGATGATGATATTTCAATATGACCAAACACTTATGTTTTCAGGGAAAAAATGAATTGAATTAAAAAATAGATGAAGACAATAAATATAACATTATCGAGATTCATGTCCATGAAATTGATGAAAACAAATTAGATTATTAAATAATGGGTTTTAATATGGCTACTAATCATAGGGAGAATAATTATTCCCAATATGAAGAACATAATGTTTTTCTAAAATGGCAGTAAAACATAATGATTATTATAAAGGAAATAGTTTGAAATTAGATGATATTCATAATCTTTAATCTAGAGATGATGATATTACTTTATTGAAATAAGATCTCATTTAGAAGAAACCAATTATCCAAGATTAGAATTCATAATAAAATGAATATGTTACTCAGAAAGATTCTAAAATAAAGGATAAATCAGACCTGATATATAAGATATCATGAGAAATGGAAGTTGAGATAAATAGTTGGATGAATACAATAAGAGAGGATAATAATAAACATAAATCTACAGACAAATATATTTAAAAATTGGGTGTAGAGTATGAGTCAATCAAGAAATAATTGAGGAAGTGTTGTGCCAAAGAAAAACCTAAATTTAGGGATTCTATACACCTATTATTTGATTACCCTTTAGTAGGTGATTATGAAATTAAAAGAAAATATGCTATTTCTGGGGAGAAATATGATTATATTTTTTAATCAATAATTAAATACAGTTTGTGAAAACCGGTATTAGATATGATGAATCCTCTCTCATTCTTGAAAACTTGAGAGTTGTTAAAAGTTCCAAAAATATGAATAATCCTATAGATCACTGAAAGAAAACTAAAATTTTTCCAAAAGGAAATTAATAATTTCATGTTGTATTTATGTGGGATTCGAGGACATACTTGATTATTTATTTGAGGTGTTAAATTAAATTTCATTTTGTCAAGATAGAAATATTTCTATATATGAGAATAAGAGGATGCATCTTGGGAAATCTAAATTAAGAGACTCTCAGAAGGAAGTACCAATGAAATACTTCTATTGTAAAAGACTGGGACACATAGTGAATATGTTCCAGGAAGAACAGGGGATCAATGTCAAAATAAAAACTCTATCTTTATCAAAATATTAGTTGAGAATGGATGAAATAAGGTATACCCTTAATGGAAATTGTTTTCTATGTTCGAATAATTGGAATTTTGCAGGACAATGAACCTAGATGAAATTATATAAGGAAATGTAACATAGAAGGAGATACCCAATAGTAGCAGTGGATTATGAAAAGGCATATATTGGAAGTCTACATGATAAGTTGATAAATAGTTTTGTAGCCACATGGGAATCACACAGAGATCAATGAAATGCATAAATATAACCTCCTCTATTTCACTCAATGAAAATCTTTTGTAAAGAATATGATCAAACACAGAAGAAAAATTTAGGATATTCTCTAGTTGTGATTAACAAAAATGTAAATTTCATGTAATATACAACCATAATAAGAAAAGGTGGAATAAGATGAATTACTAATAAATGAAATATGAATAATAGATGCTGTAAAAAAATTCACCTCTCAAATCACAGGGATTAAAGTTATGGAATGAGAAAGATCCCTATAATAGAGGAATAAGTAATATAAGATGACTAGTTAAAAGATCCATTCACAAAGAAAGGGTTATGAATAATGGAATACTATTGTAGATTAAAAGAAGGAATATTTGGAAAATGGGCTTAGACCTAAAATTGTGAAAAGGCCAGGCCTACAGAATCCAAATATTTGAAGAAGACTCAACATGAAAGTAATTAACTTGTAGTCAAATCACCTATGTATAAATGATGTAGGAGGAGGAGAATGTTTTTTTCGTCTAATTAGCGGGCCTAACAACCTGAATATTGTCATATCGTTGGGGGAATTATGTATCTTAATCATATGAAATATCTCAATAGTATATAAATGATAATATTATATGTTCAAGAAAACTGATTGGTGTTCAAGAAGAATCAATCATTTATTTCATGAATAACAATTTTTTTCTAACAATATGGTTGTATATATTGATTTGAATCATCAACAATAGAGTGAAATGTATCTTGATGATAATGATAGGAGGTAAGAAACTTTGTGGGTGTTAAAGTATAATGCGGTGATTCATAATATGATACTAATGACAGTAAAGAGGAAATATATGGAGATGATAAATGGGTTCAGTCTATGAATAAAGTGATTTAATAAATAAAAAAGAATTATTCATGGGATATTATTTAGAGGCCAACAGATTAGAATTTCATTTGGACTAAGTGGGTGTTTTACAAAAAAATGAATGAAGATGGTGCATTAATTAGAAAAAATGCTCAGTTTTTAGCATGGTGGTTCAGATTACAATATATTTTTCAGCCATGATAGTATTAAAAGGATTATGGTGCGGGTATTTGTCAACAATATAATATTCAATTTATTAATAGAAGTGTATTTGTAGATAATTTTTTAAATTCATGAAAATTTAGTTTGTAATGTCAATTCATTGTGAAATGAAATATTTCCTTGGTTAATAGGTAACATAAAGAAAGAGTGAGACATTCACAATGAGTATTTTACTATATTTGGAATAGATAATTCCATTTATATGACGATTCCAATCGATATATGGATAAAACTGTTAAGGGATGGTGAAGAGAATGTGGTTAATTCAAATTAATATAGGCAGATCATTGGAAACTTCTTGTACTTAATTGGAACATGACCTCATACTATTTTCACCACATATCAAGCACCGATGTATCAAATAAATCAAAAATAAAGCCACATACATAAAATGAATATAATATATTTTTGTATCAAGGTTATGGTGGATTTCAGTTTGATATATAATGGAAATTATCATCATGAGTTTTTATGATATATGGATACAGATTGGAATGGTTCAATAGATAATTGAAAATCAACATTTGGTGGTGAATTCTAACTTAATTGATTGTGAATTTCTCAGCTATGTAAGAAGCTATTTTTTCTTTCATTTAGAACCATAGAAGATGAAAATATCGCATCTACTGAATCATGTACACAGTAATATTTTATTGAACATCAACATGGTGATATTGGAACTAAATATATGTATCCAATCAGAATCCATTGGGATAATTGATAAACAATAAATCGTAGAAAAATCTAGTCCGTCAAAGAACTATAAAGAACATTGAATTCATGTATCATTTCACCATGGAGAAGGTAGATAGAGGTCTTTTTCTGTTGGAGTTTGTGCCTAGAGATCTATAGGTTGTAGTCTTTCAGGAAAAGGCCATAACTAATGAAATGTTTGAAAGGCATCAACTAGCTTTAGTAGTTTGGTTGACTCTTCGTACATGAAAAATTTAAATGTGGGAACCTCTATCCCCTAGGAAGGGTTTTTATTTCCATATTGTTCTAATCATGTGATCCTTACCCAATTTTAACCCATGAAGAAATGACTTTTAGGTTCATTGGAAAATGGGGATAAGTTTGGTCTATTAAAAGGGACAAACATCAAAATCAATACATAGGGAGATGATGATGGGTGAAGAAATGAGATAGGGGAGTTGATGTTGTTATGGGGATTATTGGAATAAGGGGTATTAAATTTTATGATGTTAGAAGTGATCCATTAAAAGATATATATCACGATAGTTGAGTTTCATGATGAAATCAAATGAGTTATTTTGGAATGGAATGAAGTGAATTATTGATGAACATTGAATTATTCTCTTTTTCCTCAATAAGAGAATGTCTAAATAGGGATTATACTATGTATTGAGTGAATTTTTTATCTCTATCTTATTCGTAATAATTAAATGATGGTAGAAGACTGAATAAGCCATAATGATTTGTCAAATTGAGAAGAATTCTAAAAAACCCCAAAGGGTTATATTTTTAGAAAAAAACCTCCAAGTTACCCGCTATATGTTTTTTGTGTTATCGTGTCTATTGTAGATGATAGATGACCGTGAATAATTATAGATGGTTTTTGTCGATGGTTGTTTTTAAGGTGTCATTGATAACTAGTGTTTGCAAAAATATTAGGCCTATAAATCCTAAGTTTGTTTTTGAAAAATGAGAATTTTCCTCATAAGAGTACATAATTCATTGAGCATAAAAGAAAGTTCATGGATTATGTAGGAGGTAGGAGTAATGGTGATGGAAAATTGTAAAAGGATGGATTATGCATGCTGATTCCATGTGGACCGCAGACCCCAATATGTATATCTCATTGAAAAAATGGTTTGCGATAAGTCTTATGGTTTGTGGGATGAAAGTAGATCATTAAAGGATTACCATACGTGTTATGTCACATAAATTTAGAAAATGAGGTGATGAATTATGGATATGTGAAGTTTTTTTTTCACAAAAGTGATCGGCCACCATAAATGAATAGTGGGTGTATACATAGTGCATAAGGAAAATGGGTCACGGGAAGCAAAGTAATCGGTGGAGGCTATAGGACAATGAATATTTGAGTTAAAAGGATAGTGGATTATTCGAATCTATTTTGATATATAGGTACTTATAATCAAATAATTACAAATATGGATTTTCATTTGAAAGCCTCTCCACGCAGGGATGAAAATTGAAAAAATATGAAAGAGTTCACATAGGAGTCTATGATGGATAAGTTGATTGAGAGGAATAATTCAATTTAGGGGAAGGGGTTCGTGAGGATGATTTTTTAATGGACAAGAGTTATGTAGATATAGTACATATAAGGGGTTTTTATGGCCCTTAATGAAGAAAAAGTAAAATTGTCCCGGAAGTAGTAGATGGTCTGCGGTGGAAGTTGGTCCTTTGGAGAACAAGAAGTCCATAGAATGATACGATCCATGGAAATGAAGTTGGTATTTGGATGTACAGGTGGACCATGAAGGAAAGATGTCCCATGAAGGTATAAGTTTTCTATGTAGCATAAAAGGTTCATGGAGTAGAAGTGTTTTGCGAAGCACTTACGCCATGTGGTGCAGCACAGTCCATAGAGGACTTAAGGCTTTCCACGGAGGACTCAAGGTAGTTCGTTGAGGAAGAGTTCACGAATGTAATATCTTAAAACCAATAGTTTACAGAAAAGTGGATTCCATTTATTAATGAAAAGTGGAATTCAATAGAGTATATATCTATAGTTTTGGATTCCTACATATATGAAAATAATGTGACCTATATGTCCGTAAACTGTGAGTGGACACCTTCCATGTGTTGTGTGAATAGGAAGAGGATGATAGAGATCTTTTCCATTGACTGTGATCTACAAAAATATATATATGGAGGGACTCTTGAAAAAGTAGTTAGATGAACCTAAGACATGTGAGAGTAGTGATCCTGGGGGTAGATGATAACTATCCCAATCCACCATTATTGGAAGGGAACCTTAGTGGATTTTGTACAATCATCACATTTCCATTATATGCTTCTTCAATATATCCCAATGAGGGAGAACATTATAAAAATATGTTTTCCAATGTTCTTTCTTAATTTTTATAATTTTATTTAATTATCATCTGATAAAATAAGAAAGTACCTGATCAAAATTAACAATAAAGATATTACGAAGGTTACCTTATAATAAAAAGGCCATTAACATGATGTGTAGGAAGTAGTTTGAAATGAATATCCATACACTGATTAACCCACCACCCTCTTAGGGTATTTAGCACATTTTGGACCAAAAAGTTTTATTGATATATTTTATATATTATATATGTTTTAAATAATTATATTCCACTTCATACTTTTTCATTATGTAATTGATGTGAATTTAATTTAATAGTATCATATTTAAAAATAATTATATTTTATTAAATTTATATTTCATTAAAATATTTAAAAATAAAATAATAAAAAATAATCACAATGTGATAGTATATGGTTATTAAAATCTCCACCTATTAATTTATTAAAAATCTATATGTCTTTGGGTCTGGAATTTCATATATATATATATAATTTAATATTTTGTGGTTTATTGAATGTGTTCCTCCCCATTATTATTAAATGGCACCTCCTCCTACATTTTCAATAAAAAATTGGAGACTTCTAGATCTACCAACCACTAGCCATTTGTCTTGTAAAAATAATTTTTTATCTTAAATAAGTATTTTTCCATCCAAATGACCATCCCTATATCACATAAAAAGATATTAAAGGATGCCTGCAGAAGAATTGGTAATATTCATTATCGACTTTTTCATGTTTTATTTTTCTTCCGCATTATCATAACGTATTGTTTCAATGATAATGTAGTAAATATCGTATAATCTATATTCTAATATGATTTTATTGTTATTTGGAAAAAAGGTTACGCCTCTTATTTATACGAAGAAAAATAAAAACACCACACATGTGTACATACAAATTACCATCTCCACACTATGGGGTAATGTGATTTTCATCACCACATTGAACGGAAGGGTAAAATGATGGAAGTAATGGATATATATAGTAATTATGACATAATATTCATTATATAAAATAAATAAACCATCCAATTTCTTTTAACTTCATTATTAAGGGAATTATATCATTTCTCTTTTGTATGTATGACCCACCATATCCATGACACTATGTGATTAATTATATATGTTCAACATTAAATTATGTTTATAAAGCTCTATATAATGAATTATTATGATATATATGACCATAATTAATTTTTATTTATGATGTAACTACATCCTATACATAAGAACATGGAGTTACAAATAATATATATTTTGGAAAATGAAGCAGTTAACGCCCAAAAAAAGGGTAATAATGAAAAATTATTAACAAGTGGGTGATAAAATGATATATGAGGGTCATATAATATAGAATAAATAAAAAAATTCATGTATAAATTAATGACATAATTTAAACCATTATACGAAAGGATAAACATAGAACAAAAAAAAGAACTGTGATGCATGGGTTTTCGTCTAACCTCACTTTTATTTATACGGGACATGATTTTTATTCACCACTTATTCCTTTTGTGTGTTGTATATGCTACCAATTGAAATGTTATATCCTGAATTAGAATATTCTAATGATATTTACTATTCTTATAAATTTTATCATTTTATGGTCCATCTGATTCGACTGATTACAAACTATTTATTTATTTCTTAACTCAATTTCTATTCATTGTTTTAGACTTTTAGTTCGTTAATTATTACATGATATGAATTTGTGTGAAATGACTTATGATTGAATCATACATTATATCAAAACATATATGTGGATTGAAAAATGATACAAATAATTGATTCATTTATTCATTTCTTAAACCATATAACATTTTTACATAATATATATATATAAACTATAATTTTAATTAATGGGGAAATAATGTTAAATCTATATATTTTACTCAATATGGATACTTTTTGATATGTTATATTGGTTATTGAATTAAATAGATCATTTTTATCTATGGGGAATACTATGGACATGAAATAATGGGTTAAGATAAGATAAATATGAGCTACTCGATGCAACAATAATCTCATGAGATGAATAATGTGTCCGAATTAAATGAGTTTTACCCACAACGGAAAAAATTTTCTTGTGAAAGGATTTGATAGTTATGGTTAATGATCCAAAATCATGATTACTAATGATTAGTAGTTCCCTTATTTTAGTATGAATTTCATCTTATCCATCATATTTTAACTATGAAAAACTAAATAGATGCATTTCATTCTCAATTTCTTGATTAAATTTCACGTGCATTCAGTTATTTACTTTTCCATAATGATTATGCTCTATGATTATTTATTGAATATATTGTACATAAATATTAATTATAACTTTAGATCACCCTTATTATTATTTCCTTTCACCTGGCTATGAAGAAGATATGTCTTAATGGGTTTTATTATGAAAATTACATTTTGTTTTAATTTATATTAAACTGCTAGTGTAATAAGGACACCGAATATCTATCCAGTTCATAAACAAAATAATAAACTCTTCAATACATTGGAATTTTTATACATTATCTCTTTAAATGTAATAAATAATGGATCTAGATTGAGGCAAATGTGGTAGAGGTCATTACACTAATAGATAATTATTCATATTTTTTATGAATATTATTATGTAATATATATTAAAAATTAAATTCACTGGTATGTAATTATATATTATTCATCCAAAAAATCATAAATAGTGTAGATTCCATTATTAAATCAAATATATAAATATTTATCACCTATAATAACATAATATCATTTTTTATATTATAAATTGGAATGTAATAATATTAGGGACACTAAATTATTATAAATTTCACATTTAATACTACCATTTTTATTAATACCTTATTATTATCAATTAAAATATGATTTTATAAATTTCATAATATGAAATATATAAAAATGACTTCATTTTTGGATTTTGAATACTAATATTAACTTAATATGTCTTATTTTGACTTTTAAGAATAATTGTTTTATAGTGAATAGTAAAATATACTGATTTTGGTAAATAGATTCACTTTAATTACATTATGACATATTTATTTTTAAATCCTATTTCAATTAATTATATATATTTATAATTACTATAACATATTTAAAAACTCATGAATATTATTTTGGAAACAAGAACAATATTTTATTCTAAAATTATTTTTATTCTCATATATTAAAAATCATTTTTCCTCAGATGTTGAAATTAATATTATCATAATAGATTGAATATTTTATATCTACATGATGATATTATCAAATATGTTTAGGTTTATTTAAATAAATTATAATTACAACAACTATTGTTAATGATAATGATCGTGGATTAATTGTTATTTCCAAATGATTTTTTTAATATTGTCAAATTTCTATCTAGAATCAAAATTAATATAATATAAATAAAATGCATAATATTTTGTAAACAAAGATATTTTTATTATATTGAACAAAATTTTATTGGTATCCAATACTAAATAATTTTGAAAAATCATAATGGTTAAACAATATTTTTCTAGAAAAAAATATTTTCTTACGTTTGAGAATACATATTTAAAATCATATTTTTATAAAATTTAAATGAATAATTTGATTAAATTTTTATTAAATTTATTTCCTAATGAAATTTTTTGAGAGGTGAATTTTTATATATTTACAATGAAAAACCTACATATTAAAAAATTTGATAATATGTTCAATTAAATTTAATGAGAAAACCTTAGAGAAAAATGATTTCATACATGTTAAAAAAATATAGCAATTAATATAAGAGTATTTATAGACCAAATATAACCAGAAATACATTATTCATTACATATATAGTCTTTTACCAGATAATAGTGTAAGTATATCATTGAAAATTAAAGGATCTTCTGAAACATATCATGTTTAACCATACAAAAAGGGGAATATCAACCATGTCATGCCACATCCAATAAATAGAATTAATTTAGGAAACTATGAAAATTTTATGTATTATAATCCAATGAAACATTTATAATCCTCTATTCACCCATTATTTATTATTTTCCTCTATTTTAAAATATGACTTTTAAGAGGAAGTTCAAATTACTAAATTCAAAAGAACAGAATCAAAAACATTTTATTATTAATGTTTCCATGCCAAACATATAAAAAACTGTTAATATGATTACCATAGAATAATTATTATAATTATGTGTAATTAAATCAATGAAATAACTTTTATTCATTCATTTCTACCTACTAATAAAAAAAATAGTTTGTGTCATGTGTTGTGTAGACTACCACTTCCATAATGTAAATGTAATGTGTTTTTCCCATTAAATGTTTTTTATTATAAAAACAACTAAAAATATGACACAATAAAATTTAAATTTAAAAATAATATCATTATTCGTAAGATAATATTTTTTTCACTCATCCATTACCATACTCACTCATTGAGATATATATAATGTTCTTGTTTGGGGAAGGTTTAATCGTACACTTGAACAATATAGAAAATAAATATCACAAATAACTATTGGAATTAAAACAATATTATTATAATAATATAATATTAATATAATGATTTTATATGGTTTTATAGTCTTTATATTATGTATTAATCTTTTTATTAAAATGTAATATGTGATCGATAAATTTATAGATATAAGTCAATAGTGATTCATTTTTCTTGTAATCAAATAAAGATATATAAAATAAATTAATCTATTGGGATTAGAAATTGATCATTTGAAACCAATTTTTCAAAAAAATTACTTCCATGTTATATAGTATTGAAAATTGTTTTTCCATAATTTGTGCGCTTGCACAGAGAAAATCTTGAAAAGGTTAAGGGTTTGCTCTGAAAATTTCCTTCTTTGAGAAACATTATCTTTTATATAGCTAATTAAATTTTAATGGTCTTTATAATGGAAAATAGATATTTAATATCTTGATTTATCTACATTCTTGGTGTTTTCTCATAATATAAAATCCCTTTATATTTGATTTGTTTCTTATAATAATAATTCACATGCCAGATAGGGTTTTATATCAAACTCCTCTCTTTCATACATGTTTTTTATTATGAACCTTATTAATTATATGATGTTTATTTTGATCCAAATATATATATTACATCCTGATATACTATTGAATTATGCTTATATAAGTTCAATTTTAAAAATACATCTTTCAAAAGTTTATTACATTAAATCATCCTGAATTATTATGGTTTTTTGTTAAATTAATTATCATTCATTAAGTTATAAATTTTTTTATAATATTATGAATAATTTTTTTATAAATTATCCGTATGTGTAAATAATTTTTTATTTTAAATTGAATTAAAATGATTTATATTTTTACCACAAATACACTGTTTAAAATAGTTTTTTACTTCATAAACAATGTTTTCTATATCAGACATTGGATAATAAAATATCATTCATTGAGTTATTTAGTATTTTTTTAAAAAAAAATCAATATTTAATTCCTTATTTGACTTCCCATTTTATATGATGTTTTCTTATATAATTCAAGGGAAAATTCCTTGTTTGATCCTATTTTTTCTACTTTATTTTTCTCTCACATAACTGTATATTGTTATCATGAATAAACCACCATATATTAATTCGAACCATGTTTCTAGTAAATAATGTACATTTTCACAAATGATATAATTTTTAATTTGAAAACATGTTATAATTTATCACATATAACCTTTATATTTCTTATTTTCTCTTCCTAATAGTATACCTTGGTTATTATTTTAAGTTGAGGGTTTTAAATTTCATTATTTTTGAAGTACAATTTTTTTTTCAACCCATTTATATGAAAATTATTCTCTTCTACGTCACATTATATTTTGATAAAAAAATTATCTTTTCATATATATAATACTGAATATTATGCTTAATGATAATTTTTTCCCTTGTGTTATAACTTATCAAATACAACATGTCGTTTCAAGGTGACTGTCAATTCTCCTTTTATGAATACTTTAACTATCTTTTCTAAAATCTCTTTCATTGTTAACAAATACTTTCATATTTATATCAAAAGATATTTCTTGAAATTTATTTTTGTTGAATCATATTCTAAATGATATTATAAAATAATATATTTGGGGTATTGAATTTTTTTATCAACCATTTAAATACATGATGTAAATTCAAGTGATAAATCACGAAGTCATGTAAAACCCATTATTTATTTCAATGGGATATTATGATGTTACGAATGAAAACCATTTAATTTCCTCTAGGTTTTCATAATATATTAAATGTTTTGGAGTGTTATGGAAATTATACGTACATGTGATGATGGTTGGAGGCCTTTAAAACCCATTAATTCATTGTTTTTTTGTCAAATAAGATAAAAATATTTTATGGGAACATTTATCTCCAGTAGATGGGTATATGAGAGGGGTAATACTATTACTAATTGTACATCATGGGATGTATATCATGCTAAAGGTTTCACAGGAGGCCCTATCCCAAGCCCATGGTTACACATAATTATTTTTACCATGACATTGGGCTAACAAGAGGGTTTTCGCCTATCCAAATAATATAAGATAATATTTATCCAAATATAATAGAAACAAATTCGACTATTTATCTCAATAAAAAATTGGTACCCAAGTGGATGTATCTTAATCCCAGTAGTATATAGGATTAATTTCCCATTCCCAAGAAGATACATGACTTGTTACCCAAAATCCATTTATATTAGAAATTTTAAGGTGGTTATCCTTGAGATATGCTAACAATGGTTATTTTTAAGCCAAAATGTTTTGTATATTCTCGTAACAATGTTTTTATCATAGGGATTATATTTATTAAATTTTTTTCAATATAACTTTGGTTCACAACATATATATTGTCAAGCCTTATTCAAGAACCAATAGTAAAAACCTAGGCATTATTGATATTAAATCAATTTTGGGTCTTATTAATATTTGTGAATTATATTTTATAGATTTAAACTAATTAACGTTATAATTGGTAATTTTCAGTCAAATATAAAAATGATTTATTTCTCACTATTTAATTTCATGCATTATACTATTTAATTAAAAATATATAATTTATAATTTTTATATATTTAATTTCATATAATGGATTACATTTTGAATTCATTATAAAATAATTTGCTGAAGGTGGATTTTTATGATTTTTTGGAAAATAGAATGTTTTAAGTCAATTGATAAAATACATATATTGTAAAAAATTCATTTAATTTCACTAAATTGTGTAATTTATATCCCATTTATATTTATTTATCATATTTATAATTTTTCTATAATTAATTTAACTTATTAAATAGTATTCACCATTAGAACTAATTTTGGAACATGTTTATTTTTATTTCAGTTTTTTTAAGTTTTATCATTAAGTTAAAGTCCTGAAATGTCTTCGCATCACCGACATAGTGCTTTTGAAAACTAAAAGAAAATTAAATACTTTTGTTCCAAATATATAAAATTTATTTTTTATATGAGTTATAATGTTATTTTATTTTTTAAGATATATATAATATATTAGGTATTTGTTTAATAATATATTAAATTTCTGATTTTATCATAATGACATTTAATTCAATGTAAATAAATAGATCTAAAAGGGAATTAATGATATTTTTTTATAAAAAAAATTAAAAAAATTAATTAAACTTTATAAAAAATCTATATATTTTCAATTGAATTAGATATGGTTTACCATAAAACCATAATACATTTTTTCACCTCGTTTCCTCTAATAGTATCATTTTTAACAATTAAATATTAAAAAACATTGATAATGTTGTATGTGTGAAAAGGATTATGAGAAAAATTCATGTAAAGAAATACGGGTTAAAATATCACCTAACCATGTACAAAATTCATTGAATGACATTATCTATACACATAATATTCTAATATTATAAATATATCAATTTTCATCAAATATTCTTTTAAGATGATTATTTTATAATGTAATAATTTATGAAATTGAAAGGGTGCATCTCCCCTCACATATAAAGGGAACCAATTATCCTCTCTTCCTCACACATTTTGAGAAATATATTTCAGAATGTACATTCCAATATAACCTCATAAAATTCCACTACATTTTTTGGGACTTATTTTTCACATACAACAATTCATAGAGGGATTAATATGTAAAGAAAGACTGTTAAAATAAGTGTTATGACCATTAACATAGCATTTTACCTTTATTTATGCATCTACATCCATTAATTCATATTTAATCATGTTGAAAAAAAGAAAAATATAATTTACATTAATTTTATTATGTTTATGTGATAAAAAATTTAGTTATCCTTAATTATTTAAATATTGAATGAAACTATTCCTCATGTGTTTGGTGGAATACCACATTGCAAATCAATATAATTCATTTTTGGTCATAACAACATATATTCTGATATAACGATGTATTTTGAGTGTATATATATATATTTGATATTAATAAAATAATTATAATTCTATAAATATCTAATATCTAGTATTTTCATACCTTATAATATAATAAAATTTGGGAATGTCTTCAATGTGTATGTGTGGAATACCACCTCTATAGAGAAATGTAATTTTTTTCTTCACTGCATAAAAATAATCGTATATATAACTTAATTTAATTAGATAAAATATATTAATTATATTATAATAATTACAGATTTTTAAAACAATACATTCCTTATTTTGATCATTTTGTTGAAAAATGGAAATGTTCCCCATAACCATGTACGACCCACTATCACCATGATTGTACTAGAAATAATATTAGATAATAATATTTCATTGTTGTTTTTATGAATATAATTAATTTATAAAAATGATTATTATTCCATGAAATTTTTTTTCTATAACATGTAATATATATCCTTTCGACTATATTAAAAATACAGATGTCATTTTGATCTTATGAACTGAACAATGTCAAAACACATGATATGGACATAGTTGAATAAGTAATTAAATGTTGAAATTAAAAAATAAGTAAAATAGTTCTTAACAAGTTAAAAAACATAATTTTTTTATTATAATGAAAATAATTTATATTTTTTATTATAATGTAGTTAAAGGAAACACATTAAATTTCACAATTTTTTGTAATGGATTTAATATCATTTTCACTTCACTGAGGGATGTTTTAATTATATAAATATAATTTTATATATAATGTGTATATGCTTCCATTAAATAAATAAAATAATTAATCCTTCATACTTAATTTAAAATTATTATAATCATCTTGTTATTTCTTTAATGTTTTTTATTCGAATGTTACTAAATTATTAAGTAAAGTTAGCTCTACATCCATTCAATATTTTATATCACATAATACTTGAATATAATATGTAATGATGAAATGCGAAATGAAATTTTTATGTTTTAATAAGACTTTTCTAGTTGATTTACACATACTACAGATAATCTCTCTATTGATTAATTCTCAATTCAATTTGTCACTTTTTATAATTATTATTGATCTAAAAATCCCTTTCATTGGGACATATGATTTTGTTATGAACTTATCTTCCTTTTTGGGTAGTATACACTAAAAATTAAAATTTTATATCATGAGTCCTAATATATTAATGTTAAATAATATTTTAGATTATTCCATTAAATTAATTCAATAAATATTAGAAATTTACAAAAAATATAATGACCTTGATGAGAAAATATCATCTCATTTTAGGATAATTTTATTATCAAAAAGTGTTTCAATGGGACCATAAACACTAAATTTCTCAAACCATATATATTTTATTCTACTACATTTAGTAATTTTGTTTATAGTTTTATTATTCCTTTAATAAATTATTAAATAAATACCATCATTTTTTGGTTTTTAAACAAATTATTATTTTTAATTATATCAGGAATATTTTTCATCTATTTCCAATTTTTTAAAAAAACAATATTTATAATTTATAATGATAAATAATTTATCAAAGTTACTTTAAATGATAAGTAACTATCATTTATTATTTTATAAAAGGAAATTACTTAAAATTTACATCATGGGTTTCATTTAGCTCCATTTACAATTTTTTTGTAAAATAATTCATTCTACATTTATGACATAAAGAATGTACCTTACATATTTAGAATTATTTTATATAAATATTCCTTTATTTTATTCTAATTTTATCGTCCAATAAAAAAATGTTCACAATATTTTTTAAATTTTTTTTTATCTATTTTTTTATGAATTGTTATTTTACTCAAGAATGTTAAGAGTTATCATTAAATTGTTTTTAAATTAAACAATTATAATAACTGTTGATGTTACTTATTCTATATTAGTGATAAATTTAAATTACTAGTTTAAAACAGATTCCTTGGAGATGTTATGTTTTTTTCAAATAGATTCTCATGGAACCTGTTTCTCTTCCATTTATAAATCAAGCTATGAAAGAACAGTTATTATAATTTTTTTGAAAACTGATATAATTAAAAAAAATTGATTTTCAGGAAAGCGATCATTATTGATGATATAATGAGGCAAGATTGATCCAATATATATATGTGTGTTGGTATTATATGTTATGGTTTTGGTAGTTATGTGCCTCCACTTATTGGGAAATGTTGAATGAATTCAGAAACTATAAGTTACTCCTATGATATGAAAGTGTTAAGAACTTATCAAGTTACTCCTATGAGATTCTGTTTAATAAATAGGTATTTTTATCCAATCCTTGTGATACATTTTATAGTTCTATAATTATGAAATTCTAAAATAAGATCAATTTTTATCTGTGATATCAATGTGTTTTTAGAAGCTTATAGGATCACGATTTACATCACATAGATCATGGTTTTTCATTCATAGGAATCATTAATTTTTATATTTTTATTTTATGTCACGTCTATAATTATTCATTTTATGATTATTAATTCTCTTATGCCACTTTTTGTCATTTTGATTATTGTCATCACACTTTTAGGCTCGTCTAATTATCCCTGATGAACCATAATTTTTAATGTTATGATTACTACTGGTTATTGTTTGAGTTGAACTATCTTATATTTTATATTTCCCTATGTTATGAATAAGTATTTCAAATAAATTATTTCTAGAAATATATCATTTGTGAATAATTTTATGGGAGATATTACCAAGAAATTATGAAATATGAAAATCTATGTATAATTGGAGAAATGACCAATTGAATACATTGGTATTTTCATGAATATGTTTATATTAAGTTTTTAAAACTCAAATCCTAAAATTTCCACATGTATGTAAGTGACCCAATATTTTAATTTAAGATAATATTTATTATATTTTCAAATTATTTAATTTTTATTGGAAAAAATTTACTAATGTAATGATTATGTTTTATCACTAAATGTTTGTATATGGGTTCATGCAAGTTATAATTTTTTATATATGAGTTTTTAGAAAAACTTTTATATTTCAATGTTTTCATGTGGGGTTATCTCATGATTTGTGGATAAAAACATTGGCTTATAAGTTTATTGTTCACTTTATGTATAAATTCATAGAAACTAAATTTTGGATTTGCTATTATATGGTTTTAACATTTATCATGATATTATAGATGTTTTTTTGGTGGGTTTCGTTATATGTCACAAATAGGTTTAACTTGAAGGATTATTTTAGAACTATTATAGTATATTTTTATGCATAAATGTTGAAAGGTGTGGGAAAATTTTTTGGTTAAAATATTATTTATAGAAGAATTTTATGAAGTTAATTATAAAAAAAGGATAATTGTGTATGGTATAATTTTATATGTAAATTGGGTGTTATCATAACATTTTTGAGATTAATTTGTTTTTCAACATATAATGGTTTATTCATTTTATGTATTATCTTATCATGTGATATAATTTTTTTTATTAAATATTGGAATAATAAATTTTAATTATTTTATATACCAAAAATCCAATTATATAATGATTGTAGTTTATTAAGAATTAAATTTTGACAATCAACATTTCTAGTAAAAGATCAGATATAGATGATAAATTTTTAAAACATGAGACTAATGGATGATTTTTTCAAATGTTGGAATAAAATTAAGTAATTATATTTCATAAAATTATTTATCAAGATGTTAATTGAAATCAACATCATTATGAAAAGAAACTAGAAATAAAAATGTTATTTTATTACCTAAATATATAAAAAGAATTGATAGTATTTTTCAATCCCCACTACTTTATGGTATTTAGGCTAGTTGATCTTAATGATCATTAAATTTCCTATTTTAATTGACCTTTATCAGTCAATATAATCATTTTAACAATATGTTTGTCCTCTATGTCCTTATTTTCAGGTACCCATACTATCTCCCTCTTTGGAAACATAGTTTTGTATTTTTTTTTCAAATAACCATTACATTTCTCTTTCCCTATTTCCAAAAATAAATTTTATTATCCATTTTTACAATATGATTTTTAAAATATGTATTTTTAAATATGAAAAATGTTTCCCTTTCCTGTTTGTATACTTTAAATACAACTCCATTGAATTGATTTTCAATCATTCTTAAGTATATTCAATCATGCATTAGATAAAATTATTATTTGGTAATTCAAAAAAGTAAAAATTGTTACAACATATTTATTTTAAATAATTAGTTTGTTTAATTCCTTATAAATAATCATCAATGTAATTTTATAAAATTATATTCATTATAATTATAATAATAAATTTTTAAGAAAATTTTAAATGATTAACTTCTAACAAAATTAAGATTTCATTCAATATAATAGTTTATTTAAAATATATATTTTATAATTTTTAGATTAATAAAATAAAAAAAAGAAAATATTCTCAAATAAAAAATATAAAAATCATATTAGGGTGAGTGTTTTTAATTTTTAGAAGAAGATTGTTTTTATAATGAATACTTAAAAATATTGATTTTTTCTAAACCCATCATTCCATTTCATTAAATAGTGAAATTTAAAATACTCATCTGTTTTTAAAGTTACAAAAAATTATTTTAACTATAAATAATGATTTTAATTATATATAAGTAATCAGTATGCCTGAATTTGGTATAAAATCTATTTTTTTAAAAAATTGTTTCTGAAAAGAGGATTCATTAAATTATTATATTTATAATAACATAGATTTCAATCCATTCTATGAATTAAATATAGAAAAATGATATTAGATAAGGAAATATGGTAATATAATAATATTATAAGGACTAAAAACCACTAAAAATTGTTTAATATATTTTTTGATGCGAGTATGACCATACTCAATCATGATTCATTTATATGGAATATTTGTCTCCTTTTTTTGAATATTACATATTTATTATTTTATGTAAAGAAAAATAAAAATTGTAACTGTTTGGGTTTAATGTCATTCATATATTTTCACATATAGGTGAAAATAATTTTCAAATTAATATTAATGGTAACATTGACCATAATGAAAATATTTATTTCATGGAAATTTCAGTTTAATTTTCAGTGATGATATAATTATCTCAAATTCCTATGCATTTCCGCTATCGTGTTTGTAAAAAAAGTAGGAAAATCATAAAAATTATTTTAAAAAATCTAAGTATAAATTTTCATCATTGATTTATAGTGTTCCATGATTTATGTTGATATAAAAAGTTCATTTGTGTTGTATTAGATGTATATATTTTAATATTATAAATATATTAATGAATTTATTATCAATGTGAATGAATAGTTACAAAAATTATTTTAATAACAATTTTTAACAATAGTTGTTTTATCAAATGATTTATAATTAATAAAAATCCTATATTTGAAACATGAATGGGATGTGGTAGAAATTGTGAATAATGGACCATTTCTCGGTCACATTTCCTTTTATATAACAACATTAACCCCCAAATAATATGAAACATTTATATTGTCGATATTTACTTAAGGGTTATGGTGAGGCTTATTGGGAAAAATCCATAAGGGCAACATTTCCCCATTTTTGGGTTGGCTGTGTTTATTGATGATTCATGTTTTGTTGGTGAATTTTTATGTTCCAAATATATTTTGGACAATCTATGTTGAAAAATAACTATGACAAAGGAATGGATGATCTGGAGGTGGTAAAAATATAGTAGATAATAGAAGGCAGTGTTTTCCAATGATTGCCAAATTTTTGGGGTCCAACATTTAGTGTTTTGGTGAGCATCTTGGAATGTGGATTTACTTGAAGATCACATCAATATTTGGAAAACACATGATTTTCACGAAAATGGGCTTCATAATGTGGATTTCACAGAGACATGAAAAAATTTGATGGTGTTCTTCGTGATTACTACGAGCTTTGCAAAAAACAACGTTGAAGATAATTGTGGCAGCGAAGGGAATTTCTAGTGGATATTTGCAGAAAATATATAAAGGAATTCATGGAACGCTCTGTGATTAAAATGAGCTCTTCAATCGAAAAATTTTCGCGGTTCTATGCTATATAGAGTGAATTTTGGCAGAAATTTTGGTGCCTCACGATTTCAGCTGACATGGGGATGACTATGCACAGAAGGTTCAAGGGTTGTTGTAATCACCAATAAATAGTCCTCGACCCCTTGAGATAATTAGAGAGTTTTCCCTGAAAATTCTATTTCCATCAAAATGAAAAATAGTTCCATGAATGTTGTGTTATTCGCAAAATTCAGGAGTTTTGCAGGAGATAATCTATATCAGTGAAAGGGGTGTGTTCCGTATTGACTCAGTGAGATTAGTGGAGGAAGTCTCTTTGAGAATTCTTTAGCTCTGTGGAAACCTAATATTTTCAAATAAATACAGTTTTTGAAGGCATGATCTCTAAAAAGGAGCATATTTCTTGAAGAGGTTGGGACTTCGTGAAATCTTATTTGAGCTTCATGAAATTGGGAGCTTTGTAAAGTAGGGTGTTTTGAAAAGGACTTTCCAAAGGATGTTTCTCAATGATCTATGGTGAAGGGGTATTTATTAATTGCTGAAATATGTCCATCAACATAACATTTAAATATAGTGAACGATTCATTCATTAGTTATAATGAAGGAATCCATAAGTTTATAAACTGTGAGTGGATCCCTTCCATGTGTTGTGAGCATAGGAAGAGGATGAAGGTTGTGTTTTCTTCCAATAGGGATCTAGAAAGTGAGAAATATGGAGTGATCCTTATGAAAATATTGAGTTGAACCTAATCATTGTAAAGGTAGTGATCCTTTGCATAGAATTGATCTAGCCCGAAAGTTATTGGCAGTGTGCTTTAGTTGATTTGGTACAGAAGAAAATCATCGTTGTATGCTCCACGGACGTATCCCAGAGAGGGTTAAACAAGTAAAAATCTATGTGTATGCCTACATGTTTCCATATATGGAATTCAAAGAATAATAAAAATATAAAGAAGAAAATAAGTGATCATAATAAACACATAAGTGCAAAAAATGTGACCCTTGTAATGAAAAGGTCTCGATCTAGTGGAGTAGGAAAAATTTAGAAAAAGAATATACATACCCTCATTCACCCCCTCTTAGGGTATATTGGACCCTATGGCTCCTAACAATTGGTATCATAGGGAATGTTTATTTTATCATATTTTTATGCTCTAAAATCGTTTATTCGCTTTTTGTGGTTAAATATTCAGTTATCTATTATCATAATGTGCCATGGAAAAAGGAGAAACATCATAGAAGAATCAAAAGTCATATGGTATTCTACAGTGTGGAAGTGTTTATAGAAAAAAGTGTGATTCAACTAAAGGAATCAAATAAGTTGCTGAAGGAAGGAGTTGATGAATCTGATAGGGAAAATTTAGATTCACTCAATAATGATGTAGGAATGATTGAATTACTCAAATTTAAATTGACACTAGAAGTACTGATGATGAGAAAATTTCATGAATGGGGCCACCAGTATATGATGTCGAGTTGACAGAGAAATTTGATCTGAAATTGGATGAAGTAGTTATCTATAATGATATCTTAATCCAAGTACTTTAAATAAACGCCAACAAGCTATGAGGATTAAATTGAAGGCTTAATTATGTGCCTACTAGCCCGAGGGAGAAGAATGATTATCAAGATTAAGAACTACAAGATATGTTTTCCATGAGAGAAAAAGGAAAGTCAGATGATAAGGGAATGAATCTAAACTTAGATTACATTCACAATTGAAATATAGAAATGATTATCTTTTGGCATAGCTAACAGAACTAGTACAGAAGAATCAAAGGATACAATAAGATAATGTACCTTTCTCTAATTTTTTTCTGAAGAAAAATTTAAAATAATGTAGAAATGTGATATGGTAGATAATCTCACACAAGATCTAGAAGATGGGATGAGTAGTGGAATGAATCTCAGAAGAGAACTCAATACTCAACATGAATGAAGAGATACGAAGATTCCAAAACTAGAGAAATAGTTAGATTTAGTCATGATTGAAATGGAGAAATCTAATTCCATAACGAATCCCCAGTAATAGTATTCCTTACACTTACTATTTGATTATCCTTCAACAGTTGATTTTGAAATGAATAAAAAATATACTACTTCAGAGGAGAAGCTTGAAATAAATGAATCATTCAGAAAGGCCATCTGTTTTGGGAAAATATAGAATTGGATATGATGATCCCAATCCTATTCGTGATATGAATGAAGAAGTAAAAATATATAGAGATGAGAACCAACTTGAAGGTACTAGAGATAGACCTAAAAAGACTTTTACCGGACGAAATGATAACATGAGCAATTTTTGTGAGATTCATGGTCATTAATTATTCTTATGTTCAAAGGCTCGTGAATACATTTCAGGATTTGAAATAGATACATTACTAAATATGAGAATAAGAATATGTGTCATGTGAAATCCAATAGAATAATATCATAGAAGAAAGAATTCATTAGATGTTATTACTGTGGATGAATGGGACACACAATGAGTATGTGTCATAAAACTCAGGTTCTCAATGTCTGAGGAAGAACTCAAGGTGCATCAACTTCTCAACAAAGAAATAATAAAATGTGGTATTTTATTAATAGAAAAGGTTTTATATGTTCTTGTTATGGGAATTTGGAAATACATTACAGCCTAAAGAAATCAAGAAAGGAAAAGGAACTCAAAAAGTGATTATCGACTCTAGTGGCACTTGATAATAAATTATGCACTAGATGAAAATGTGATAAGTTGAAAAAAAAAACTTATAACCTCATGTAAGTCATAAGGAGCTGAAAAAAAGGTGTATCAGTCACCTAATATTTTAAACTCAAAACAATTCTCATGGAGATAATGTGAACTAACCTGTAAGATTAAGGGGAGATCTATTCGAGGTGTGAGTAAGAAGAATGTAGATTCAGTGGAGGACTATCCACCAGTGAAAAATAGTGTGGTGACATCGTTATCTAATAAATTAATGATAAAAAAAGAATTTATTTAAAAATTCACATTCCGTGTTCCACAGAGAGAAGGGGAGGATCAAGGAAGATCCCTACAATGTTAGAAGAAGAATGAGAAGATAACGTGCAGAGAGATTCGTAATCAGAGAATGAGTCATGATAAGTGAAATATTGGTGGAACATCAAATAAAGAAATGTTTTCTAGTGGGATTAAACCCCAAAATGGTTATAAAGGTGAGGCCTGTAGAATATACTTATTAGAAAAAGACTCAGCATCTATGTAATGAATGATTAATAATATGTCCAGAGTAGCTAAACTAGGCTAGGCACCTAGAAGAAGCAAGGAAGGAGTGCAATTCTCTACAAGAATGAATCAAAGGGTTGACCAATCAGGATCAACCAAAATCATCACCTCGAAGATTCTAGAATATCCCCTCTCCCTATGTTGATAAATGTGGTTAACTGATGAATCTAGTGTTTCATGTTCAATGGGAGATGTGATCCTAGGGGTTGTGTTATCAAAAGATGCAATGTAGTGATTTTATGTGATCCAAAATGTCAACATATTCAAATCTATTACCAGAGATGAAGAAGTAATCTATAAGAATTCAATGAATGGAGTTAATGTTATAAGGCTGCTTGAGACAGGTGGGTGTAATTGAGAGAAATAGACAGTGATTGTGTTATTAAATATATCTCTTGTTTCCTACACCGAGTTTAACTATGTAGTCATTAATGGTTTATTGATGGCTCATTACAAAGAGCCACATGGTAATATATGACCTAGGAAAAGGAGAATGATTTTGGTCCAAAACATTGGTCTCAACAATAGGAAGAGTTTCACACCATAGGGGGAGAGCACTATCACTTAATAATATTCAAGAGACTCAGGTGGAGTAAAATTTATAGATGGTGATTCAGAAGAATATATAGATGAAAACCAAGACGAAGTCAAGTCAATATCTCGAATCAAGCCAAGGAGTCAAGCTGAGATTGAGAGGTAGAATATCATTGGTTATCAGTCATCTACAATTTAGATATGAAGAATGAATTCACTATAGCATGCATCATTACTATCTCAGGTAAAGGCAAAATGCATCTGTGATGTAGCTAAAGATGAAAACTAGGTTCTGGATAGTAATGAATAGCCAGATCAGATTTAGACGATTTAGATGTGGGAGGCTATTTCAAGGCCAAGAAATAAGAATTTCATTGGGGCTAAATTGGTCTATCACAACAAGATGAAAGAATATGACTTAATCATTCGAAATGAAGAACAATTAGTTTGAAAATTATACTCACAAATAGAGTGTATAGATGCCGATAATTCATTTTCTATAGATGCAAGGGTGGAGACAATCATACTATTCATAGCCATTACAGTGAAATGGTAATTCATAGAGTTCCCTATAGACGTCAATTCTCCATTTTTTAATGGGGTTCTGGAAGAAGAAGTGTATAATGATCGTCTAAATGGTTTTCATATTCATGAGGATATGGGCAAGGTTTTTTATATTAAGAAGGCACTATATGAACTGAAATAAGCACCAAGAGCATGTTACTCAAGTCTTGGGTAGTATTTGCGGAAAATTGGTTTCTAGCGTGGTGGAGATGACTACAATATCTATTTCAACAATGAACGTGATCAAAGGATGATGGTGTTGGTTTATATCGATGGCATGATTGGGATGGATCAACAGTTGATAGTAAATCAACATTAGGAGGATCTTTCAATCTATATGAATTGTATATTTCTTGGATATGAAAGATGAAATACTGCATTTCATTAACCACTACAAAAGCTGAGTATATGGCGGCCACTGAAGCATGAAAATAGTTATTGTGGATGAATACGCAACTTTATGGTATGTGAGGTAAAGTGAAGACTGCAATTTGATATTAGTGAGATAAATCAGGTGCCATAAATCCCATAAAAAATCCCATCCACCACTCAAGGAAAATAAAATTTGAAATAAAATATCATTTTATCAAGGAGGAGCATGAATAGGGAATCATGAAGTTGGATCATGTGCCTACAGAACTATATGTTTCATACATTCTGATGAAGGACTTACATGAGGATGATTTTTAGGGTCATTGCCTAGCTCTGAGAGTTCAGTTGACTCCCCGCACTTGAAAAAGTGTGTATGTGGGACACCCCCCTCCTCGAGGTATGATGTGTTTTTCACTATTGTGCTAATTTGTGTTCTTTCCAATGTCTCAGAACAGAGTCGAGTGACATTTGGATTCATTGAGAAAGGGGGAGAAATAATGACTCTTTAAGGGGGGAAACTATGGCTAAGAAAGGAAGGAAATGTATTAGTCAAAGACACTAGGAGAAGCTGGTGGGTGGAGTAGCGAGATATGGGGAGAGGAACACAATAAGGGGAGTATTAGTTTTAAATCTAATGATTCTAGATGTGATAGATCAAATAATGGTTATCACCACCACTAAGGAACGTGATAAAAGTAGAAGAGTGGCATTAGAATGATGTTAGAATGATCCCACTAATCATAAATTGGTATCAGTATGGTATTAACTATTGGTGTCAGAAATAAAGTGATTCATTGATGTCATTTTTATAATACTCTTGTTTCTTATGTTGAGCATTGCTCTGTTAGTCATAGAGTATGTGGTGAGTGATTCTTTTGTCACTACTTAAATCCAAAGAGGCAATGCATGGTTGATGATGGAAGAATACTCAGTAAGGTATCATTGTGAATAAAATCAATCTGAGAGGAGTTGTCCACAAACCCAAAAGGGGATATTTTTGGTTCAATATCCCTGAATATAACATTTTCTCATTTTTTGGATGGTAGTGTTTATTGAAAATGCAGGTTTCTAAGCATGAGTTTCATGAAAATTGGCTTCATGATGTGGATTTCTCAAATATAGAAAACATTTTGATGGTGTTATTCACGAATACGACGAGCTTCGCGAACAACAACATTAAAGATCATTACGGTAGTGATGGGAATTGCATGGCGAGATTCCCGAAGAATGAACAAAAAAATTAACAAAATTCATGGGGATTAAGACGAGCTATGTGATCATAAAATTGTTACGATGCATTACGATATAGAGTTAATTTTGGTAGAAATTTCGGTGATTCGTGATTTGTGCTGATGTAGCGATGACTATGCACAGAAGGTTCAAGGGTTGGTGGGATGATACATAAATAGGCCTCGACCCCCTCAAGAGAAGTATAGAGTTTTCCAAGAAAATTTTTTTTCACTCAAATTTAGAAGGAGGTTTACAAAGCTAGTGTTCTCTAAGGAAGACATGATCTTCGCAATAGCTAAACTAGCTCTACGAAATTGTTGTGTTCCACATTGGCATAGTGAGCATCATGAAGTAAGTCAGTTTGTGATGGATTGAGCATTATGGCAGCCAATGATTGGTGAAGTCTTGCTCTTTTCAAAGGAATGATCTTTGCGAAACAGTGTGCTCTGTGAAGCAGCGATCTCTACGAAGGACTGTTCTTCTCCAGAAGGTAGGGACTTCATGAAGGATTTTTTGAGCATCTCGAAATTAGGAGCTTTGCGAAATTGGTAGCTTCGCGAAGTAGGGGGTTGTGTGAATGTATTTCCAAAGGCTGTTGCCATGTGATCAGTAGTAATGGTGTGTTCATTAATTGATGAAATTTGGTCATCAACATAGCATCTAAATATATTGAAGGATTCATTCATTATAGGTAATGAAGGTACATATATGTCTATAAACTATGAGTGGATCCCTTCTATGTGATGTGAGCAAAGGGAGACAAAGAAGGTTATCCTTTCTATCAAATATGAGCCACTAAGAGAGAAATAGGTAGTGACCCATGGGAAATCAATGAGATGACCCTAAACATTGTAAAGGAAGTGAGCCTTGGCATATAAGTGATCTAGTCCACACATTATTAGCAATGAGGTTTAGCTTATTTGGTACAGTTTCACATCTTTCTTGTATGCTCTTTCGACATAGCCCATTGAGGGCGAACCATGTAAAAATCTACGTGTCAGTGTGTTTTCTTGCATGTATTCCATAAAACGAATAACTATCAGATAAATAAGAAAATTAGTGATCATAATAAACCCAAATGGGAAAAAAATTGACCCTTTTAACAAAGAGGTCGAGATCTAATCGGGTAGGATGAAATTATAAAATGAATATCCATACCCTGATCACCCCCTCTCTGGGTATGCAGGCCCCTATTGGTCCTAATAGGGATTAAAAAGAAAAAAAAATTAAAACATTACCTTAAATTGTTAAAAATTAATTCTATGAGAGTATCTAGAATCATCCTCAATTTATTTTCTTAACATATCCATTTTCAAAAGCATTTACATGAAAATTAATTTATATCTATTTTATTATTTATGTAATTACAATTATTCCCCTCCCCTCTATTTTATAATAGAACATCATCCCATCCCATCCTCTCAAATCACGAGAACCCTATCTTAGCCAATATTGGGTCGAACACCTTCACAAAATCCCTTCCAATATTCTAGTGGATATATTTTTTTATTATACTGACCATTAATGGGTTATCATGTTAAAAACATGATGTTGTTTGATGGAGAGTTATATATTTTTACCGATAATATTTGTGTCATTTATTCTAATACATCTGTCAAATCTTCTTCATCCATTCTGAAATAATAAAATATAATTATATTATAAATACTTTTACGTTATCATGCTAATGTAACAACTTATATCCTTATCATTCGTGCAAGAAATTGGTAATGAACCCATCATTTTTTTCGACATTTCACTGCTGCCTTACCAAAGCATAAAATTTGTCTTCCACAGAAACCTTTCTAAAGTAGGTATAATTATATATTTAATGGATATAAATTATATTTCAGATATAATTATTATTTTATGAATATAATATATCATTAATTTTATTACATTCATATTCATGGAGAAATTCCAACAACATTTGTGCTAAACTGTGAAATACCACTCCACCAAGCGATGTGTCCCATTTTACATTATCACCTAAAACTAATTGTAACACCTAGAACATTAGTAATATGGACCTTTATTTATATATTTTGATCCTACATAATAAATTGGTTTCATATTGTATATTTTCTGAAGGGTTTTTCTTGTTGTAATGGTTTTCTGGAGATTCACATTTGTTTTATTGTTCATAGAAACTATGAACCACCTCCAAGATACCGTGAAATATGTTTTGGGAATCACTGGGTAGCCACACAGCTTGACCTAACCATTGTAAATACCATGGGAACCCATCTAAAATTAATTTGAGGTAAAAATATTAGCACACGGTCTGTCAAACAGTGCAAGCAAACTATCCAAGGGGTTTCTTCATGGTAGTAGAATTTCACGGTTGGAACATGAATTGAAAACCCTTGTGACTTTCCCATTCCATGTATAGTTGAAAACCTAGAATCTAGGGACATAATCCGAGTTAATCCTTGTAATCATCTATAATCCCTTATTCTCTCAGAATCATGAATTATTGTCACTACAAAGGTTGGATAGAACATTCCTTTCAATACAGAAGTGATTCTTAGGTGAATGAAACTGTATTGAAGATCCAAATTCATCAAAAATGCATCATTATTCCCCATTATTATTTAATATTTTCTGATCCACGCTATAAGAATAATAAATATAATCAATAATGGATAAACATATGTTCAATGATGGGAGTAATAATGATATGTTATTTAATATATTGAAGGTAATAACATACAATCATAGATTAAGATTTATTTAGCTTCATTATTCTTTTTCTCCAACCGTTGAGAGGATCTTGGATTATCCTTCTACTCAATGAGACTTTGAACTTTAAGGATTCGTTTTTTAAATGATTGGATTGAAATGCTGATAAAATCCTTTTTGTTTTTCATGTAGAAAATAAATTTTATATTATTTTAACAAAATAATTTGATTTCATAAAACTAATTTTTCACATTTTAAAATATGGGTTTTATAATTAAGGTTTCATTATGAAATATGTAAAAAAATAGAATTATTTGAAGAAAGAAACACTTTTATTTAGAAAGTTGAGGATTGATTTTGGAGAAACCAAATTGGCGTGTGTTTAGTGGGAGTTATTATTATCATGAAATACCACCATAAAGTTGGGATTGTGAATGGATATGAAAATCCATCATCAACAGAGACACCTAACTTTAGTGGAAATTGGTGTTTTCTTGTGGATTTGTGTGTGTAATTGTAATGAATATTCCAAATTTGCTTAAAATGTTTTTCTTTTTTTTACAGTATTATAGGGAACCTATTTTTTCAATTATTATAAAATATTTAATTTTTTAAAATCATATTATATTAAATGTGAATACATGATTTTTTCTTTGTGGCTTGTGTTGGTAAATCATTGGGGAAATTAATCAAATTTAATACTCACCAAATATTTGGTAACATTTGTTCATTTTTAGATGTCCTTTATGAGGAAATATGTAAAGAAAACATTTATAATATTTGTTGTGATTATTATTGATATCATGGGAAAGCAATGTGGAGTTAGAGATTGGAGAGGGTTAGGTTGTTCTTAACTTGATACCCCATTGGATTCACTAGAATTATTTTAAATTTTTTAGTTTTATGTTTTTCATCATGTGTCCATTTTCACTCCGATATGGTTGTATAAAATGGATTGTATCTTTTGTTGTTCTATCTTCCCATGCATCATATATATGTTTTCCTGTCTATTGGTTTTTATTTGGATTGATGATTTATCATTTAAAAACAAGTATACCCCAATGTTCCTTGAGTCCTTGGAATTTATTTCTCTCCATTGGTTTCTTGAGTATGTGACCTAAGGATAGTATCCTAACCACAATATCTCAATCCAAAGGGGAGGGTTTGATATTACAAATGGTATCAGTAAGGTAAATATATATACCTATGGGGAAAATGGTACTTTCATATTCATTCCTTATGTTTGAAATAGTATTATTCTTCCTTTAGAACGGTAGAATGATATATGATTTTCTACAAAGGGAATATATAAAATGAAAACAAGTAGATAACCATATTTTTTCAAACATGATGTTACCATGATATTTGGGTATAAAAGTTTTTTCAGATAATTCTAGCGGTATTTCCACCACATCATCCAGGGTTTAGTAGATGAGTGTGGAATAACATGAATTTTATTAATGAAATACCACTAGGACTATGTTAATAATTTTAAGTTTTATGATTTATGAAACATGTTTGAGAATGACATGAACTGGTTTGATATTGAATGGAATATAAATGTTTTTTATGTGGAAATGTTAATGTTATTTTTTCTAAAACCTCAGTTTATAGTGGGTCAGAAAGAATAGATTCCATTCCAGTAATAGTGAGTGATACCATCTTGGGATCATAGAAATCAACTGGAAGAGGATACTAAATATATTGTTTCACTTGAGACATGGGTGAACCACCTTCTGGTTTATAGTATCTTCAAGTATCTTTAATAATTGGATATATTTAATAACCAGGATGAGACTCGACAATTGGGATATTCTCCTCACTAACAACACAATAATATAACCACCTTTCTCGGATATTCCAAGCCCAAAAGTGTAAGATTTAGTGTACAGGATGAACTAGGATTTGGAAATTATGGGAATAATTGTTGAGTTTAAAGTGGTTTTAGAAACCTACATGATGGAGGATCTACATATAAATTGTGTGATTTATTAGTTCTGTCTAAAGATGAAAAAGGAATCCATTGGGGCATTTTGAATATATTTTGGAAAAAAAATCTTTTCGCATGCATTCAAAATTTATATAAATATATATTAATTTAACCTAAATTAGGAAATTATTTATTTCATCTAGTAAAAAACCAAATTTATTAAATTATTTCTCTTTTTGTCAGATGGTTCTGTAAGTGAGTGATTGAAGGCACTTATTTTTAAGCTGGTGTTATGATGGAAAATTCAGTCAGTGGTTTTGTATAATTATATTAAGAACTATAAATTGATTTTTTAGATATATACTACGGTAGAACGGGACATATTAGGAAATTTTGTTTTAGGGAAAATGATTAATATATTTGGAATATGTGGAAACTCTAATGTAGGGAATGAGATTAAAGGGACACCTACTTCAATAGTTATGGGATATGTTATAATTATGACATGGGATCATTCGACATCCCTTCATGACTGAAGTAGACTTTGAGATGTTTTTATTATGGTTTACTTTATCACATTGAGAATGATTACACTACTTCACATATAGAATTTCACAATTTTAATTAGATGCTACACATCTAGAGTTATTGACATAGTTATCCATGATCTGGTTCTATAAGAAAATATCAAGATTCTCAATCATCTTGTACATTTTTTGGAAGAGATAATAATAAGTGGTATTTTAGTATAACCAAGTGATCTTATGTGATCTAAATAACACAAAAAATACTCATCCTTTGTAATTTCAACATGGAAATAGGGATAGCATTTCATCAGGCATAAAGTAATGTGAATTTGATAAAGTGATCATGGATGATCAATTATGTCCATTGATTGTGATAGGAATAATTCTTTTGAATTTTAACTTATTCATTTATGTTGTGATACATGAATTATCACTTGTATATTTCTTATTTTGTTTTTTATCTTATGGTTTCTCATTTTTAGATGTTGATTTCAATTTTAAAATTAAAATCTTGTCTTGTAAAAAGATAGTTCCAAGCCATTGTGTGTAAATCATGTTCTATAACGATGAATGGGGTTGATTTGGGTTGGTATATCTATTCACTTATGATGGAAGTGTTTAACTTGTTCTTGGGTATAAAATTGATTACATATTTTAAGATCCAAATAATATGTTTTTTATAATGGCTTGTTTCATTTCACTTGTGGAAATTAAGAGACTCTTTAGAGGATATTGGGATTCAATTGAATGTGGAAGTAGAAATTTTCCATTATTTATTGGAACAATATTTTATCAGTTGTAGGTTTTTAAATTTTAATATATTAATTGGAATATATATATATATATATATCATTTCCATGTAAAATTGTCCAATTTATTGATGTTTTTCCATTAAATTCATGACATTTTCACCAAAAATAGAATTAGATGTAATGGATGATATACTGTTTGTGACTTATCCAATATCACTTCCATCATATAGGTTGAAACCATTCTAATTGAGGGAATGGAATTTCCATTTGGTTGTGTTGGAAAATAAAAGTGTTCTTTCGACCAAGAACATATATATGGGATAGATCCCCTCTCTATTTTTGGAAGGTGGATTAAATTATCAAGGATTTGGGGTATTGTCATAAGAGTAAAAATTTAATGATAAAGAATCAATATCATCTTCGAATTTTTTTTGACACATTTATTTAATTGAAGAAATCCAAATGGTAATAAAAAATTGAATTATGTTTGGTATATCATTAATTATGTGTTTGAATATGGAAAATTTGGAATACATATTTCACAAGACAATATTTCCCTTACGAGAATGTGTTAATTCCATTGATCTTATAGCATACCACACCAGATTACACTTAGTGGTTCATTGAGACGAAGTCAATATGACATCAATCATTTCTCATCTCATTCCAAATGATACAAAAAACTATAGAGGGCCAAGGGTGTGTCAATGTGTAGACTATGTCCTCATAGATAAAATAGATGTAAAATGGTATATATATTTATAAAATAGGATGAAATGGAAGAAGACCTTATAAAAACATGAATGGTAACTCGTTGTAGAAAAACCATTATTAGTATAATTATATTTTTAAAATTTAACTAATAAATCATATAAGATAAATTAACAACAAGTGGAACATAAACAATAAATTGATGAAAAATATGATTATAATGATATAATGTAAGACTAAAAAATTGGGAAATATGGAATATGGGATACAATCATATAACATATTCCATAAAAATAAAAATAAAAATACTGTATGATGTTAATAATATAATCACAATCATAGGCCCAGTCCCCTACTCCCATACTCTATCCAATATATGCCAATCATGAATAAAAATATCTCCACTTATATTTTTTTTACCTACCATAATAAAGACTAAATAGGTCCCCATGGAAGACCTAGTAGGGTCTTAGATACACTCAGTAGGCCGACATCAATGGTGTTTGATAAAATGAGTTTCTCCAATAATGAAGTAGAAGTGTTGAAAATAATTTTAATTTAAAGAAATAAATAAATAGACAAAGAATATTTGAGTTCTACTCAGATACCCAATCGTTACAACCTAATCCATCTTATAACGGATGTCTTTGAACCAAGGAATCCTATAAAGATGTGATAAATTATGTACATGGGTCATAAAATATAAATAAATCAAGGGAAAGAATCAAATACCATATAGTAATATTGGTCCCATCCATGGAGATCGATAAAAGAATCCCACTGGTCACTGTATAAGCTCTTCAAAACACCAAATACCATAATCTTGTCCAAGGATACCAATAAAAGCTATTCCTCATATCTCTATAGGAATAGTGTAAGGATTACATCTAAGCATGTCCAAGTATATCACCTAGGGGATAAACTGTCACCTGAGGCATGGTATAACCATCTTTCCTACGAGCCCATCCATGGTTCCACTTACAGTATTAGATTAAATCATGTGTATAAACAAAAAACACCAATATACCATATAAAAAAAATCCTATAATCACACCCAGCACATCATGTAGATAAAAACGCTTGCATGTTTATTCTGTCCACAATGTCCATATGTTTGGACCTGTTTTTTGGTCTCTTCTCATATGTCGGTAAGTAATAAAAACCAAGATCACATATCATAATCAAGGAATTTCATGCACAACTAGTTAAGAGTGAAATATAACTTAGTTTCATCAATCCACATTGATATGGAATAAAAAATAAGTCAATAAAATATGCATATAAGGGTGTGGAAAAGGATATAAGGCATGACCACAAGGTAATATGTATCAGAACAAGAAATTTGAAATAGGGAATTTAGAATAAATAATGAGGAACAAGGCCTAATTCATGTCATATCATTCATCTTAATTGAAATAATTAATTTCACAATTTTATAAGAATATGGATCAAACTTCAAAATGTGTTTACACAATGTGATTTAAATAGAATTTAGATTTTAAATAAAAATCACACCCATTGAGATATAATACGTTAAGGGGGAAATCAATGGTGAATTCAATGGTGACTAGGATCATATAGACATATGAATAAAAATTTAAGTAGAAAAATTCAACACTAAAGAGGATTCATATGAATATATTGCTATGTGGAACAAAAATAAACCATATATGATGTGACAATAAATCTAGAAATAAGTTGGACCACATTCAAATGGTTTTTATAAGACGAATCGTTCATTTAAGTCCCCTGAATCAAGCTAGAGTATAGGATTTTATAGAAAAGGTCAAAATCCATAAAACGATGGGAAAACTAGTCAAACCAAAATATAGCAACACATAACAAATTAATGATTACTAAAAGGATGTGTAGTGTAATACATACCTATAGCTTCCCAATGCACAAGATAGTGAAGGATTTAGATTCCATGCAGGGGAGATACAAAGGTACTTAGTGGAGAAGTTGATGAATCTAGGAGGGATTGGGGGACTAAAATCCACATTAGTGGAATATAAAAGAGAGGTTTGAGGAATTTAATTTCTATAATGACCTAATTTTAAAACTCCTATTATGACTAGGTCATACGATATGGCTACATTGATGGAAGAAATGGGTGATATGGGTGTGTCGCAGCACCTCCCAATGAGGGACCCCGTATAGGCTAAGTGTGAGGTTTTTCCTACTCGGTTCAATACATTTATGATCCACTATTCAAGTGGAACTAAATCATGCATGGGTGTTCACTAGGGCTTACATAGTTGTAAAAAAACTAAGAAAACCCCAACACACCACTCTCACAAAATATAGAGTTACTAAAAATCCTATGGGATGGATGGAATTATTTATCCCAAACTCGATGACCAATGTGATTTCCGAATACATAAGGGATTAATGTTGTGTAGAATACATGGAAACCCTTATGAAATCCATTACTGCTTTAGGAAAATTACATGGGTCATCATAAGGAACTAATGATTAATAAAATGGTTTATACCATTGAAAAAAAATTGGATGTCACAACCTCCTCACCATAAGACATCTAATGCCCATGTTTCCCTATCTGAGTGTGTTAAAAAATCACATGATAACACTTCCAAACACTACGCATGTTGGTCGTTGTCCCTTAATGATGTCTCCTCTTGTATTTTTCAGTGATGCCACAACACCTAACCATATAGAACTGAACTTATTCAAGGATCCTCTGTGCTATGATTAGTAATTCATATCAGATTCTTCATGAAGTTTTAATCCTCGTCCATATCAATATCATCATGGTAAATGATAGAGATTAGATAGTATAAGAATGGTGAAGCTATGATATGTGGAAGTAGTCATGTGTGGATATATCTTTTAAGGTAATTATAATAAATAATATACCAGAATAAATTACTACACCATCTTAAAATGATTGACATAACTAGGTAATGACTCCATATATATAAATATGACTATGACCCAATCTCTTGGATATAGGAAGAATGGCACTGATGTCCATGACTGAACTCCAAAGGACTGTGACGATGGACAATGTAATATATCTACCTAGACTGAGTTGTAGCTATTCATTTCAGAATTATATGGACTTTTTCTAAAATATCCTAATCAAAAAAATGACATAGAAACAATTCTTCCTCAACCTCTAACCATCGTAGAGATTGACATAACGGAATAATATAATGGACCTAATTTGGAGACTTCGTAATCATTCCCTAGAAACAATAATTGTATAACAACTCAACATGTGTTATATTCTTTTCCCATGATCCTCAAAAAATAAACACACATCACATGACCATATAAACTAACACCCATATCATTCGCTTGGACTACACATTAGTGTGATGAAGATTCACTATATTTATATCCTCATGTGAATCCATAATAATCTACAAACCTTCTAGATACATGTTGTAATGCATACATCTTAGTATAACATGATAGAACTAATAAAACCATTATGGAACACAATATCACAAATATAATCCATCCCAAGTTTATCAACTAAAAAGGTCACCATGATTTGTTGGATGTTTGTGAATCTATTCATCTTTTCAATGATCACCCATAATTCATCACTACCTTGATGGGATCTGAAAAAACCCAACATGAAATCCATTGTGATGCATTCTATTTCCACTTAGGAAGTGATATAGGTTGTAATTTTCTTGTAGGGAACTATTCTCAACCATTACCTACTGATATGTTGATCATTTAGTGACAAAACATTAGTCTTACAATCCATAAATTTCTACCAGTATTGAAAATGAACATCATGGTACTTCATGGTAAGAACAATGTGAACATCCTAAAAAGAGGAATGATATTACTTCATCAAAACATTATATATATTTGAGGAACCCCAAAAAAATGCAATAAAGTTAATGATATCATTCACATTAATAACCCAATTAGTTGGTGGGTGTTCACCTACCACTCAATACCTTATGATTGTTCCCTCAAGGAAAGATAGAAACCACTTTCATACTTATTCTATAAGATAGGATGTAATAGTTACATATGCAAAAATTGGTTGCATATGATACTCTTGAACCTCTAGGTGCATCTTAGAAAAAAGAGGCCTCAACATCCACTCAATATTTTCTTCCTAGATGACTTGTGTCTTATTCATCGATCTTAAGGCATCAACCACAACAATACCATTACTGAGTGTATTGAAATGCATAATGTTGAGAGATGAGATGTACTCTACCCACCATCGAACCTCAAATTCATGTCTTTCAATGTTTAGATGTAGTTAAGAGTTTATTGTAATTGTAAATAATGAACCACTCACCTGATAGATATTTCATCCAATATCATACACCATGGACCACAATAGTTATACATAGTCCATTGATAGTGTAGTTACACTTATTAAATCTTATCTTATAGGACCTGTACACCAAAACCTGATCTCCCGACAACAATGTTCCTCTTATCCCAATACCCGATGAATCACAATAAACACTCTAGACTCCACATAAATTTTGTAGAATTAGGATAGAAAATAAATTCAGTGTTCCCTTCAACACCTATAAATTAGTTTCATAAGATTCAGATTAGACAAACAACACACCCTGATTAGTCAAGCCAGCAACAGATGCTTCCAAGCATGGGAAATATGGAATGAATCACCTATAGTATCATACATCCCAAATAAGATCCTTATATAAAAAATAAATATTGGGTTATTCCTAATAAACCATGGTAATCACCTTCACTAGGATAGAAAATGTTCCTTGCTATAAAATTATACGACATAGGATGTGAACCATGTTGATCTAAATACATATTTTTCTGATAAAAAATATTGTAAATACTCTCCATGTGTATTCGGAATGACTATTAGACGGATATCAAGTTCATGTTTGGTGAGAGAATACATTAACATGTCTATAAATTAGAATACCACAAATGTATCCTTATTCAAGTGAAATACATGATTCATCTGATCAATAAATATTGTAGGCTTATTCAATATTCTAAAAGGATTGACTATACCCACATACAAGATGATCCTAATTTAGTATCATGTTCCTAGTATTTTTTTGGTCTCAAACATATATGATTGATTGTTGACCCTAAAATTATCCTGTAAATAACTATCACTCCTTGTATATGGTCAAAGATGTCATCAATACAATGCAATAGTTAATGGGTTTTCCCTGCAATCTAGTTCATATGACGGCAATCCACACATAATCTAAAGGTACTATCTACCTCTTTATCAAAAAGGTCATGTGAACCCCATGGTGATTCTCTTGGTCGAATAAAATCCTTTTCAAATAGAAGCTAAATCTAATTATTTATTTACTTAATCTCTATAGGTTTCATCCTATAGGTAGGAATGTATACAAGATCCACACCTATCATTAACTCTATGTTGAACTCAATCTCCCTCGTAGGAGGTCATCTAGATAAATCATTAGGGAAGACATCTATAAATCAATCATGAATTGGAGGGAATTCCACAACCTCCATCCCCTATTCACTCATAAAGAGAATCTTCTTCTAGAATATCTCTTCACATGGCCTAGAGTACTCATGTCTAGATAAACATTCCATGATATCCCATTCTCCCTTATGAAGTTACATGCTTCCTACAAGTGGTGTGAATGAAACACGTCGGTGGTATCATTCAACATCGGCATGATGAGGTAGTAACTAGTCCATAATGACAATTGATCCAAATTCAGTAATCTAAAAGATGATAAAACACTGAAATAAATGGTATTAAAATATCTCATAGGATAAATCTTTCAAAGTGTGTATACTATAAGATTCGACCCCATGTGGTCTATCAAGAGTCAACAAACTTCTATAATACTCTATTTTTAGGCTAATTCTTTCCATAGTTGAAGCAAAACTTCAAATAGTGTGATTTACCAATTTCAAAAAATATTTGTAAAAATGTATACGCTACCATAATGGAAGAATTAGTAGTAGAAGTCCCCAAACTCAACATCTCAACAATATGCTACACTGAAAAATATTACCTGAATCAAGACTCTCAGATGTTTTTCTTACATGAATGAGAATTTCCACTATTCGAATAATAATAATTCAAAGCATGCACACCTCTTAAAATTCCACTTGCTCAGATAGTTATTATAGTAGATTACCAACTCCCATCCAGATGTGGAGTCACTGATCTTGTACTTGAAATAAGTGTCTACACAGATCCCCAATTACTATAAATTAGTGGAAATAGTCAGGAAAGTCATTGAATGATACCCACAAATCAATAATCTAGAAACTCCATTGGGTTACTCCTACACTGGGTCTTCTTATGGTCTGCCCTACCACATAGATTTTAGTGTTTTCCACCCAAAAAGTACTACCCCACATGAAAAACATTGAAATTATGCTTTCTATTTCTAGATGAGACCTCACCTTTCCTTGGAACTAAACTGACATGGTTCAAACTTTTATACCCCCATAGGCTCCCTTATTTAATGAGTCCCTATAAAAAGATATATGAAATGGTATTAAATTGGATGTTATTAACATATGATTAGAAAATGTGGAAAATACCTTGGTAATATCCCCTCACTGTTGTTATCTCGTCACCCATGAGAGTTAGAGAAACATGCTGATGATCTTTGAAGAGATAGGAACACTCTAACATGGTCTTAGATCCCAAAATAAATACACATAAAATCATAGGTTCATTCCTCAAACAATTTATATGGAATGGGGTGATTTTAGTAGGCTATCTAGATGTCTTTGAAGACCATAACCAAAATACAATTCACATGAGAAATGAAATCCCACCAATTCTTGATAGAGTCACATAGCATACGTGAGTGAGAATGAACCTTTACTATAGAGGCATATCAAGATGGTAAAATATTGATACAGTGGGTTATAGATTATACTTTTTGGATTATGTTCTTTTATCCCACAAGAATGTGGGAGGATTACACAAAATAAACTACCTTGTATTCTCTTCGATAAATAGTGTAGGTTGGGGAGCACATTGCACACAATAAATGAACTAGAAGAAACTACTAATGATTTAATCCTAGGTTCCCCTTCTAAGATAAAAAAGACGTTAATTAGTTGGAAATATAGGATTTATTATGTTTGGATCAGGTCCCACAACCTCTGAAACATTATCATCACCACATACTTGCATATGAGAAGACAACATAGTTGTATAATAACTCTATAATTTCCAATCACACTCCTCTAATATTATTTATAATATATTAGGACTAATATAAAGGATGGAACATGAAATAGGAATAAAAATATGAATGTCCCAACCCTCAGCCTGATCATGAAGCTTAGTCTAGGTGATAAGAAAGACTCATAGAAGGATCACATGAGCCATAACATGTTCCACACTTGTAAGTGTATATTAGGGTTAGTTCTTCATATAACCTTGTATTGGTTCCATTATATTTTGTTTCAAATTCATCGTAGAAAGGAAAAAATATTACATTGAATTTTTCTTCATCATCTAATGATAACATTTCTATTTAATTATTCTAAATTTTTATAATTTACTCTTATTTATTGAGATTTTGATATCTCAATCTAATTATTTTTGTCACAGATTAAAAACGTATAATGTATAATACTCATTATAAACTAAAATTTTAAATTCATATAACTACTATTAAGTGGGTATGTCCAATGTTAGTATATTACACTTCAGGCATAATGATTTAATTTGATTAACTATCATCTCCATTTTAGAGTAGTTCTTTCATGGAAATGTATTTTGTTGATTCCATCATTCAAATCCACTAATATGGAATGATTTGTTAATTATGTTTTCATCATAAATATATTTGGGGAAAACATTATGCATGATGTGGGAACATTAAGTGAAACAATTATATAATCTAATAGAATGACTTGAAAAAAAATTATGACAGATTTTTATCTTACATCAGGCATAAGAAGCACAAAAAATACCCAAAGATATGTAAATATGGAATAGAAAAATACATAATATTTATATCCTATGGTGCCTAGTATGGTTCATGATTTTGATATTCCATCATATCATTAGTCGATGTTAAAAACCAAGAAATGAAATATAAACAATAATAATGTCACAAAATGAGTGAATCGCCTAATGGTGAAATCTAGAAAACTTATAAATCATTACTAATAAAAGAAATTACTTTTCCAATGGAATTTGGCTTTACCCAACACATGGGAAATGCACTCCCAAGAGCATCCTCATTTATAAATTCATATATTACTATTATCATTTATAATAAAAAAACTGAATGATAAAGGGAAAATATTGTTGTAATACTAAATTGTAGCCTCCCACCCTGAAGGCCACTTATAGATGCCCGGAGATTGTGGCCACAAGACCACACATTTTCTCGTTATATACTTTAGGATGGTGATTTTAAGCGAGGTAATGTGGTGTACCTATGGGGATAAAATTCTTTCATAGTTCATAGTTTTCAACAAAATTATATATATATATATATCAGTAAATATATTTATTTGCAAATAGTGGAAGAAAAAACTAGGACAACAGGACCAGTTACCAGCCATAGAGGGAATCAATAATAAAATATTAACAATAATAAAATAATATTAATAAATAATCCATGATAAATAATGAATATTCATAGGATAAAAAATAAATCGATACAAATTATAATGATCATGATGACATTTAACTATAATAAATGGGTTCGTGGGGAATATTGGATACATACATATAAAAAATACTATCAGAAATAGAAAAAATGGCTTAACATACACTACTACTATCATCACGAGCGGTGGCCCTATTTTCTTCTCCCATAATCCATATAAGAAATGTTAATAAAGAATCATAAGATAGCAGGATCCATTTATTTATAACTATAATCAGATAGTATGATTCGGTAACCATAACACCCTAGATGGATGAAAGATATTCCTAGTTGAACACCACCAATGGTTTATAGTTCAAACCATTTCAGGGAATATATAATGATTTGTGTTTAAAATAATTTTAATTTTGGAAATAAATAAATATGACATTAACATATGGGTTCCATACAGATACCTGACTCTCACTAACATCTTCGACAAATGTAGTATGTTTATGAACTAAGAAAACATGTAAAAATATGATAAACTGATTTTATGGTACATGACATATAAATCAATAAAGGGAATACATCAAAACTCAAAATTGTATATACTATTTAAAAAGATCAGTAAAAGGAATCATTCGAATCACTCTAATCATGGTGTAGGAATAACCACTAACCTCATACTAGGAATATCACATAAGGGACTGAGTCTCGCATGAGGCATGGTATAACCATATTGTGAACTAGTTCATACATGGTTCCTCTACTAGGTATATAGTGTAACTCATGAGTATAAATAAATTACCGAAAGATCATGTATATGTTATGACGTGAATCACTCTCATCGTTTCTAGTAGATCCAAATACATTCATGGTGAACCCTCCTTAATGTCCTTATTTTTGGAAAAGTGTTCACTGTCGGTTCATATGTTAGTAAGGCATGACACCCAAGATCACACATCATAAATAAATAATTTCATGTAAAACTAGATAAGTAAGAAATCCAATTCATTTTAATTAATCCATAATGTTATGGAATAGGCTATAAGACTATAGGTAATAAGCATAATAATAATCACAACACTATAAGGCATAACTAAAATGTAATAATAATAAAAATTAAATGAAAAAAGGAATATTTGATAAATAATAAAAATTAATGACTAAATCATGGACTACTATTCATCTTAATTCAATTAATTATTTCAAGACATTGAAAAAAATTCAAACACACTTAAAGAGTTATTTTACCAATGTGATACAAAGGGAATAAGGCTTCTAAATTTAAATCACACCCATTAGGATGGATTAAGTCAAGGAGATTAATCAAGGTCTGATTATACACTCACTAGGATCATATAGAAATATGAATTAAAATTTATTTATGATTAATTGAACATTAATGAGGCATCACCAGAGGTTTCCAACACATATTACAATGGTGAACCATATATAATGTGTGGAAACAAAGTGGATGACTCTAAAAAACCTACCTTAGTTGAACAGAATAAACCTTGTCATTTATATGTCTTTGAATTGAGATAAAATATAAGATATAAAAGAAAATTTCAAAATCCATGGAATTAGGGTAAATGATTTCACACCTAGTTAAAATAGTAGATTTAACGAACAATGATGTGTGGATAGAAGATGAGTATAGAGCTTACCTCTAGCACCACAATGAACCGAATGATAAAGGATTTGGAGACCATACTAAAGAGATGTCAATGAACTAATGAAAAGATAAGGAGAACCAATGGGAGAAGAGGATGGATCATGTTTTATAGATAATATTAGAGAAAGGAGGGTTGAGGTACCACATTGTGAGGAACCATAGGGTTAAGGGAAACCACGTGAGATAGGTGGAATGGATTCATCTAACAATGATTCCAGATTTATTTCAATAAACACAAGGGATTCAAGCTTCAATAAATCCATCCACACCCCCAAGGCTTCCATTGGTCATTTATGAAAAATTTCTTGGTTTAGACCAATGAATTATTTAGGCAAAATACAATTCCTTTAATAAAATATGGTGTGTTACAGGTCATAAGAATGAAAAATTAGTGTTTATGGAATTTATGAATCAGATATATTATAATTATCAATGTTCTATTGTGGTTGTATTAATGTTTGATATTCTAGTGTTTTATATGAAGAAGTTGATATAGAGAAATACAAGGATATAATGTCAATAATATTTTGGGAGCATAAAAATTATACTATGTTATAAAATTGTGTTTTTGGATTCAAATGATGCAGTTCCATGGCCATGACCCTTTAAAAAAATTTAAAATTGATCCTGAAATGATATATGTTGTAATCTCATATAAATCATAAAACCGTAGTTATGATATGTTGATTAATTAGATTTGAGGGATAAGAAAAATTATTTTCCAATGTGTATTCACATTTATCCATATCAATGAAATAACTGACAAGGAATGGTATTCCCTTTATAAAGAAAATTTTATTCATCAAATCCTTTCAAGAATATAATATTCAAATTTCAACCTCACCTTTACTCATATTACCAATTTCCCAAAAAGTCTATATAGTCCATAGTGATGAATCTAAATCTGGGTTGGGATGTGTTCTAAGGTATTGAAATCAAGGTTTAGCTTATAGGTCATTATAGTCAATGGCGCATGAGATGAGTTACACTATTCCTGATTTAGAGTCAGCTTCAGTAGTCTGTGGTGTCAAGAATATGAATCACTATAATTTTTTTGAAAAAAGTATTGTATATACTTATGAAAAAATCATGAAGAACATATTTTCACAACGGGATTTAAATATCAGTAAATGATGATGTATGAAATTTTATCAAATAAATGACATTGATATTATATATTCAATAGTGAAATGTAATTCTATATAAGAATCCTTGTGTATGACATCTAATAAATAGTTTACATAAGAGGATTCAATGTACTTGAATATTATGTCATTCATAGTTTATATGAATCTATATTTTAAATAGTAAGGTGATGTTTTAGTTTTTATTCCATTCATTTTTATTAATGACTTTTTTGAGTAGATTAGAAATTCTAAAACATATAATACTTAATGTGTTACTATGTGGAAAAAATACAACTTGGCGAAGACCAATGAGTGATGGAATATGGATGAATTTTTAGAGTTATGGTTTAGAGAAAAAATTATCATACCTCTTATCCATCATGAAAAAAATCTAAATTCTTTCTGATATTTGAGTTGGGATACTCATTTGGGGATTTAGAATATGTATAAATATTTTAATTCATATGCCTTATGGGGTGGTATGAAAATAATTAGGTTTGAGCTTGTTTTAAGATGACCCACATGATTATGGGTAAAGGCATAATATCAATGGTGAATTGGTATGTTTTATAATTTAATGATTTATTTATATAAATGGTAGAAGATATCCATAGTGTTTGTGACAGGACTACTTATATTGTTTAAGAAACATGATTCAATATTAGTGATTGTGGATCAGCTAAAAAATATGGCTAAGTTGAACAATATTCCAAAAATGAATATGTGGATGACTTTTCTAATATCTAGATTTGGTAGATTTTAACAATGATGGACATTCCAGTCTTAATGGAATTTTATTGTGTGCCATGGATTATGTCTCATTTCTGAAGGTCTATTAATCTATCCCATTGATATCATGTGATTATAATCCCATGTTATCATCCTAAAATGGATGGAATCTTCTAAAGAATAGATAGATATTGGAGGAAATAATTTTGGCCTGTGTAATTGATATTTGTGTCTCATTGGAAGATTTCATACCCATATTGGATTTTTCATAATATAAATTCTATCAGGACTTAATAAATATGGATTATTTTGAATAATTGTATTTCCACTATAATTATTCTCAATTAATTTTGATAAAAAATCTCATAAAAAATTATAATACCAAGAATTTTTATTGAGATAAAAACGAAAATTTAGTTGATAATAAAGGCTATTGTGATTTCTCAACATCAACTAATGACTTCTTAAGAGCATTGTCGATGCCATTGATCTGTGAGGTGAGTGATTTTTTTTCCTTGAGGTTCACTACAAGGCTTTGGAATCATTGTTTTGGTAATGATGTATAGTCTTTACCCCAATTCATAAACACCTTTAATATACATTAATACATTTTTGATGTTCAGTATTAGTTATATTTATGTCCATGATTTAGATATCTTCAAAATTTATTTCATGTATCACAATTAAATAAGTACATTCCTAATCATTACCATGTTATTCGATGGGACTATATTGATATTGAATTGGATGAAATGTGGAAGCATATTAATATTTAGATTATGGTTAGGTTAGATAATATATTTCATGTAAAAATAATCAGCCTAGTACAGGTTTTACAATATCATAGTTACATTCAAGAAGAAGAATTAGAGCGTCACAAGTAAATGATGGATCAATGGACCGAAAAATTCTAAGAAAATAGTGGATTTCAACTTTCCTTTGATTGAATGAATAATGTTTGAGTAAATATAGAACCCAATGAATCATGTAAATGTCCATATTTTTTATATGAAAACATTCTTTAGTTTTGTTTTTGGGGTTTAGGATTAGTTTAATTGGTTTTGGAGGTGTTTATAGAGGTTAAAAGTTAGTAGAATCTATGCTCCAAAAAAATGAACTAGTGAAACATGTTTTTGAACTCATTGTGTAGGTTCCTGTTTTTTAACCTATTATTAATCTCGAAGATCCAACATTGTTAGGGGATCCATTTTGTTAGTAAAAAAACATAGTTGACACATGAATTGCAAAACCTCGTAGCTTATCCATGTACTGTATATTTGGAACCAAAAATATGGTTGATCAAATTCGAATTAGTACCTGTAATCCTCTTTATCCAACTATTCACTATGGATATCCATTTTAAATCCATCTGAAGGATTGAATGAATTTTCCTTTCAAAACAAAAAAACAATTAGGCAAATAAAAGTGTGTTGTAGATCTTGATTCAATAGTAATTATTTATTAATCATTGTTCTTCATAGAAGATTTTATAAAATCCATCTTATAACCATATATCACATCATAATTGGATATATCACTGTTCTTTTAGGGAAATCTATATCATATTTTATTAAATTAACTATTGGGAATAAATTCCATGCCAAGATTTATAAGTTTTGTAGTGCCATTTTTTGTAATCACTAACCTTTGAGAGGCATGCAATTTATATTTCAACTACATGGGAATTAAAAATAAACTCTTTGAGTTAATTAAATAATTTCAATGATATTGTGTCGTAATCATTTTTTAATCAGGATTGAATTCCCTTTATGTTATGGAATTAAAATTTTAGGGAAAATATTTTTTTGAGACAAATTTTTTGTTATGGATTTAAAATTTAAGTTTCAAAATTATGGTTTTTTATCATACATGAAACGAAAAAGTATTCATAATCTAATGAAAACATGATTTTGTATTGAATAAAATAAAAATATTTTAGAAAAAAATATAAAAATAGTTGAGTGGGATGGATTATAGTAAGGAATTTCCACTATAAATGTCTGATGGATCATATATTTGATGATCCACTATAATTAATGAATCCAAACAACAATGTGTGTTTGTGTTTGTGTGTGTGCATATTTGTGTCCATGGGGATTTGTATTCCTTATTAATAATAAATGTTTTAAGGTATTTTTTACCATTTAACGTATAACATGATTTTACTTTTGGTAAAAAATCTTTAAATTATTTTTTGTTTCATTATAAAACGTAATAATATATTATTTTATTATTTAATGATATGGATGGTCCTTTGGGAAATACTACATAGTCAATACATTTTCCATTAATTTTAACTTTTGGTTGTTTTATTATAAAATTAATCCTAACAATGGTAAATTCAATGCTTCCCATTTCTCTATTAATTGATCTTTAAATCATGGACCTCGATTATAGTGATAGGAAATGGATTGGTTTGGATATTTCATTTATGGAGACTATATCATGTTCTTAGGATTAATTATACTTTTGGAATTTATAGGTTTTTGTCACAATTTTCAATAGTCAGTCTGATATGGTTGTCTATAATGAGATGTATCTTTGCATCTTATTTCTAATCAAGCATCATAGATAGGTTATTATGTTTGTTTCACTTTTCCTCAATATTTTATAATTGATGTTAAAATATCTCCCCAAAGTTCCTCGAGGATCCTATCATTTATTTCAAACCATTGGTGTCTTTGGATGATCACTTATGTTATGTATCACCACAGACTCATCTCAGGAAAATGATGAGGGGTAATATGATAAATAAATAGCATATATATTCATAATTAATTAAATAACAATATTTTGATTATATATAAATTATTATCTAAATATTAAATTATCCTTACATTATTTACCTCATTTTAGTTAAAAAATATAAATTTTAACCATTAGTACATATGGAATACCATATACAATATTTTATTATAATTTTTTTTATTAAATTTCTTTCATAGTTGGATTGAATGAAAATTATTATTATTTATTAACAAATCAATTTCAAAGGAAAAGTGATATACCACCAAATCCAGAAAAACAATAAAATAAAATAGCACGTGGAACCCCAAGAAAAATATAGCTTATACCTCTCCCTTGAAACAAAATCATGTTAAGACCCTCCATCAAAGCATGAGAACACGGAAAAAAGTCCAATGAGAAGATGCACAACCCCAGAACTAATGGCCAAGCCATACCCTCTCAGTCTTCCACTCTATGTTCCTTGTAAAAGTGACGACCTAATTCTCTAAACCCCATCTAAAGTAGAACTAGGAAAAATGATGTAATCAGAAAAACCAAATTCATCTTGAGTAATAGTAACTTATAATTAAATCCTCACTTTCAAACACTTTAAACAAAAATAAGAAAGAAAGAATTATACAAAAGTTGATAAAGAAATAATATTGAGGAAAAATTTTATTTTGAAAGAATCTTTATCCCTAAAAAACTTCTAGTATATAGCAGTTACCTGAGTGTGCGACTCTTCACTTTTCAAGTCTTCAAATGAAAAACTCAGTTTATTGCTGGCCTGTATATACTCCACGGGCCTGATCATCTTCTCACTGAATCCCACAATGATAATCATGTCTTGTTTTTCAACTCTAGAATATTTCCCCTCATTTAGATTCACTTCCATCACTCGGCCAGTCGTCTTGGCCACTTTCACATCTAAGGAATATAGAAACAACACATTCTTTATCACCTCATCCTCCAAACTCATAATCAAATCCAAGGACAGTTTATATTGACTAGGTTATTTCGATTGACACAGGGACTCACTGTCCATCTTCTCATGATTTATCTTTTTTACTGATCGAGTCTTCGAAGGAGGTGGCAAGGAGGATTAGTCCTTCAAAACCATTCTCCACATGTCACTACTATTACTCCATAGAACAGTTTCCCCTATAGAAATACTTGTAATTTCTTCAATGGACTCCACCTCATGATCCCCATTTGTACATCAAGGTTTATCTTAGTCAGAGTTCAATCCTTCCATAGTAATTTCATTAAATCTATTTCTCACATAAATGGAGTACTGGTCCCCTAATGAAAATTCCTCTGCCTTTCAAACTGAGTTATGTTCATCCATACCCAGTGGAGACCCCTGATTTTCCTAGCATAGGGCCCCTATTCCCCGGACCACCACCAAAAAAGAGACACCACCCAAATCCTCTCCAACAACTACCACATGGGTCATGGAAACATCACCCACTTCTTGTCTACCATCACTCTGAGAAGCCTCAACCATAACATCTTTCCCATTACATGGATTGGTAGACTCTATAGAAGGTCTCATTCCCTTCCTCACGAAAATACTACCAAAACAAAATACCTCAGCAAAGTTATCCACTTCAACATTAACCTTGTGCACCATAATATATTTACTTCCCATAACCATGATTTCACCTCAACTGCTACCTTCTGGACCGAGACATCTGTAGCTCTGGATGATTCAACCACATCAATTTCAGCGGAAACTCCCTCTCCCTCACCATATGATCCCAAACTACCTTACCCACATTCTTATTACATTACAACCAGCCATCCTTATTCTAGAAAAAGTTAGTATCTTACCACACACTAAGGTTGTATGAATCCTCCAATCCATACCTCAACTTGCTAAATTATTCAGCTTGAAGCACCATAGACATCCTCCCAGATTTAGACCCCCAAAAAACCTCAACCGACATATTTCGACCAACTTCAAGATGGTCCTCCTCCGCATGCCATATTAATAGATATTCCCATCCTCTACTTACATCAGTATCCATATCAATCAGAATAGCTTCCTCACAAACAACTAGAGCATTACCCTTATTGGTATCCACTTTCCTTATTACAATATGGATTCCCAATCAAAAAGTAATCCTTGTAATGGGATGTGAGACACTTATAGAAAGCCACTAGAGCATGACCCAAATGACTGCATGATAAATAGAATATTTTCCAGTTCTCATAGATGAACCATTTAATTAACCTTTTTTCCTAGACCTACATAATCCATACATAATTGAAATGAGGGTAAGATGCATACAATTCCACACAATATCGTGGATTAATTGGGCGAGAAACTGCCTTAGTCCGACTATCTGAGCACAAAAACCTACTGACAAGATTACATAACAAGTAATAACATAGTGGTTCTGGAATGGATAAGGATGGTTGGAGAGAAATACCCAAATAGAAGTAGATGGTAAATCATGATACATAGGAAATTTTAAGGACCAGTTTAAGAGGATGAATCAGAACCCATTGATGCTACACGGAGCACTCGACGAGGTCGTGATGAGGTCCGCTTTCGATTAAAAACGAATCATAATGTGGCAAATTTTGAGCAAGTGAACTGTCTCCCTTTCACAGAGATTCCATGTGCCAAATATAAACCTATCAAACTCATCCACCATATGTATCTTCTGCATAAAGTGTGCAACCAATGTTTGGGAGCTAATCACTATTTTATTTTATTGAGGTATGTTTTAATTTTATAAAATTATTTTTTATCATATATTGTATATATTACACTCTTAATTTGTTTATAATTAATCATTTATAATTATTAAAATTTTATGTCAAAATTAATGATAATTCAACTGCTGTTTTTGGATTAATGATAACTCGACCAGTCCGTGATGAGGTCCGCTTCTGATTAAAAACAAATCATAATGTGGTGACTTTTGTGTAACCTAACTTTCTCCCTTTTTGAGAGATTCCATGTGCCAAAGATGAAAACGAATAATAATGTCGTGACTTTTGAGCAAGCGAGCTGTCTCCCGTTCATAGGGATTCCATGTGCCAAATATAGACATATCAAACTCATCCACCATAGGTATCTTCAACATAATGCGTGAAACCAACCTGAGGGTGGTTTTCAATATTTTATTTCATTGAGGTATGTTTTAATTTTATAAAACTAATTTTTTTCATATTGTGTATATATTACACTATTAAATGTTTTATAATTAATCATTTATAATTCATCGAATTTCATTTAGATATGTTTAAATTTCATACTATTTATCATCTTTTATTTAGATTCACTTTGATTATTTCATCATACCATTATTATTAACCTATTCTCACTATGGAAATTAATTTATTAATGCATCTGTCTAGCCTTACTAATAATTTTATCTCTCCCTTTTTATGTTCTCCACTTCCACAGGTAATAAAGTATTATGTTATAAGATTTATTTTTTGAATGGTTTAATATGTGAATAATTTTAGTGGAATTTTTTAAATTGTATTGTTAAATAATTAAATACACTAATAGTAGAAAAATGATCACTTGAAGACATGATAATGGTCATGAAAGGTTTTTTTGTAAATTTTTAAAACTATATTCCTAAATTTTAATTTCTTGTGTATATGATAAAATAATTCATTATTATGTTAAATAATTTCAAATTATATAATTAATTCATTGTTATCGATATGATATCACAAAATATAAAGATTATGTTTTGAGAACGACATTTTCGAGTATACGATTAGGTATATTCTACAAATTATTTTTGTTCTATGATTTGTTTTTAATTATTTTGTTATATTACATGTGTACACACATATTATCCTCTAATGATCACTTATGATCACTAATTTTTTATATCATATGTTTGCTTTGGAAGATCATCTGAGCACACCCATTTATGGAGATTCAAATATATAGTTTTAAGAGATGATTATATCATATGATATGTCCAAGAAAGGGTATATTAGAGATATGTTTTGGTGAAATTTCAACCTATGTTATAAAATAATGTGTTTACATAGTTAATATATAAAAAAACATATAGTTCCATGGGTTGTGAAAATAAATATGAGACATCATTAGTTAAAATTGGGATCAATGAAATATTTATACATGTTAGGATTTAGTATCAAGAATTTGTATCAAAGGAATGGTTTATATATTTCTTGGGATTATTTATATAATATTCTTTAATGATAAAGTACCAATATAAAACCTCTATAGAGGATTCTATGAATGTGATGATATCCAAGAATATTTTTAAATCTGTGAGTAGGTGTTTTAATAAGTTAAAAAATTCTTATCTGTATAATAGATAGTGGATTTAGATAAGTTACAAATTAACCTAGAAGTAATCCTTCTAAATGGGTTGATTTAACACTAAATTGGTCATCATTGTGATGCATGATGAGTTGGACCAAGACATCACACATGTAAATACACTACATGGAGCTTTTATTTAGTTGATCTTGTGGTATTTATAAATAGATACAGTGGATTGATTTCATAGAACAATTATAGATTATTTTAATATGTATATAATAATCAAAAATAATGTAACAAATATCAAACCAAGAAAAATATTTGTTGAACTAAAGTAACTATATAAAAATGTGTTAATGTAAGATATCACAACCATGTAATGTTGAATTACTTTTACGGTTATGATAAATTACTCATATTGTTAATATTTCATTACATAGGTCAACAATTTAGTTTGGGTAACAGATGAAACTTGAAGTATCCATTGGTGTGGAAATAATGTAGATAAAAAATCAATGAAAAATAAAATAAAATTGGATCATGAATGATAAATATTAAGATAATTCAAAACTATATATCACAAAATATTATTTACAATGAGAACATTGTCAAACACTAAATCATAGAAAATAATATTAAGATGGATTATCATGAATGATCATGTGGTGAAGATGATTAAGAGAACCAATTAATATTTTTTACATGTAAAATATTTTATAATATTCTCAAAGATAATTTCATCAATGGGATTGGATGTTTTTTGACTAGTGGAAGAGTGGGCCAATAAGAATCAATATGATATTGAAAAATATGGATTTCTGTTAACATTATTGAAATAAATAGCATTCATCCTACAATAAAATTAACTAATCAAATGTGTCGTGGGAATGAGAATTATCTAATTTTTAACCCAAATTCAAGGAATAATCCTAACAGTGAGCATAAAAAACCTCCATTTCTATGAGTAAAATTTTACTCATAATCAATATCTACTCCCAAATGTGGTAATGATATTCAATGTATACATGGACACCAATCCAGAGTTGTTGAATTCATGTTTTAAATATATTATAAGAGATCTTATAATTTTTTAATCATTCGTCTTTTTAGAAATTAAATTTAAAGATCATTACTTTTGAATTTTTTATTTTAAATGTCTTAAACCGTAAATTTATTCATCTCAAATTCCTCTCATCCAAGATGTTTTTTATTATATTTCTAATTTATTAAATATAATGTATATTCTTCCTAATTGATATATTGTATCTTTAATTAATTTTCATTCATGGTATTTTATTTTAAATTTAATGAAATCACGTTCAAGAGGTTTGGGGTTAATATTATCCGAATGTTATAAGATTTTTTTACTCAACTCTCATTCATTTAGATTTCAATGATCTTCATAAATATCATCCCTATATGTTTGGTAAATTAATCACTATTATGGTGTTAGTTTTTATTTTCTATTGTATTTTTGGGGTTTAAATTCTCACCAAATAAACCCCTTCTCATAAAATTATTACTTTATCATGTATGCTTTATTTAAGAGATATTGGCAATAAAAATCTCATTCCTTTAGTTATAGGGTTTCTTCTAAGATAAAAACATCAATATTTTCATGTTTATTTAGATCCTATATTATACATAGTTATCAGTTATCTTAATTGGGAAATATATATTTCCAATCAAAATTACATACTTGATTGTACTCTGGCATAAATGTACATTATTATCAATTGTGATCCACCATATCTTAATTGTCTTTTTTTGGCCCATAGATTGCCATTATAAAAATATTATCATTTATAATATGAAAACGAACTAGATATTTTATCACGTATCCTTAATATTTCAATTTTTCATTTTTAAAATGTTTTTTGGTGACCTTTTTACGATGTGTTGTTTGAAACTGGTTATATCAAATGATCATAAAATATTAATCATTTAAAAAATTAATGTCTTTTCTTCATAACTAAATTTCATTTTAATAATGAAAATTTATTTTAAAATATATTTTATTTTTAGTTATTATTAAATGTAAAAAATTTCATTATCTTTTCACACATCCTTTAAATATTTATTTTCAAAAAAATAATAAGTTATGCATTTACAACAAGAAGAAAGGTAACATTTAATAATGGTTTGATGATTTTACCTCAATTTTACAATTTATTAATAATGGAATTGTTTAATATGAAATTATTTCTAATTACATGAAAACTAAATTATATAATATTTAATAATGGCTTGATGATTTTACCTCAATTTTTCAATTTACTAATAATGTAATTGTTTAATATGAAATTATTTCTAATTACATTAAAACTAAATTATATAATAAAATAATGTATTATATTGATTGTATTATTGGAGTCAACCTTTTAGATATTTGAGAACTAGTTTGGTTTTACCGCTTTTAAGTGTTGTGAAACCCATTTTCTCATTTCACAAATTTTTATTATGTGTTGAAATAAACCCATTTTATTTCCCACTATATTTCCTTATATGTTTAATGATTAATATTATATATAAAAATTATATAAGGATTATGATGTCTTGGGTCCTATATCATAATTCAATCCTTATATTTATATTTATATATCATGATATCAATATGGTAAAATGAAGGATTTATCCAATAAAAAAGGGAACATAGAGTCTTTTATCATATGTAATAGGGTATATGACAGATTTATACCAATCCAAATGGTAAATTTGGGGCTTTATCTCAGGACTGAGGATAAACATGAGTATATATTCCATGCAAAATGTTATATGGGTGGATTTACAATAGTAAAAAAATTATGGGGTGATTATAAAAATGTAAAGTGTACATTAGATTATTTTTCCCACGTTTAAGAGTTTCATATTAGGTTTCATACATTCCCAAGGATACATGGGTTCCAATGCCTAATAAGGTTAAGTGGTGGTTTTTCTAGCCTACTATATCATGAATTTCTTGTTGGGATATCATAATATGTTTATTTTATTCTTCTGTTAGAACTATACTCATACACATATTATAATTACAATGTTATCACCTCATGGGTAATGATTATGGACTCACGTTTCAAAATCCTTTTGATTCATGTATTATGTTACCTCAAGCCATAATCATGGACTAATGATTTATTTTTAGTTATTTATTAAGGATAACTTTATTATGTATATTCATTATTCCAATATTGTCATGTTATGACCATGTTTTCTCTTTAAGATGTCATTATATACATTTAAACATACCGAGAATAGGAGATCATCACATTATAATGTTTCAGATCCCCAGGTAATCAATATGATTCTATCATATGTTTTTTTCTATAAGTGGGTATTGATGAGAAAATTTGAGTAAAAATTTCACCACATTTATGAAATATGGTGTTTAAATTTTTAATCTTAATTATAAAAAACCTATCAGTACATAGTTTTTGAGAATATTTATTATATATGTAAATTTAGTCACGGAATCCATATAATATTTATATATCGTTATCTTGGATATCCATTGTGAAGATGTCTGAAAATATATAATGGTGGAGGAACATGAAAGTAAAATTTCTTATGATGATGTACATCGATATTTGACATAATATAATTTTTAGTTAAAAGATAATAATCTAGGGAAAATTATATATAATGATAATTAAAATGTCAATATAATGGTAAATTCCTAACACAATTATCAGATATTTTATTCCTAATTATGGAAAAAATAATTATAGGTTTTATCTAAACATTATAAATACAGGATAAAAATTAGTGTGGGTTATAAAATCAAATATTCATAATCCTAGATTGATATGAATCCACATAATATGATTACTACGATAAATAATGTTGATAATGATATGCGATAATTTTTTTCTTAAAAACCCGTAAAAAGGGAGGTGGGAGTTGTACAAAAATAGAAATGTATGAAATGTAGATAAAAAAATAAATTCATGGAATAAATAAATGTTAGAGGAACCATTAGTGATGGGGTATTTTCGGAAATGAATAATGCATTTTTCTATTTAATAAATTTATATGAATGATCTATAAAATGACTGATTTATGGGAAGGCTATCAAAAGAACATGAGAAACATATACATAATGAGGAAAATTTGTGTGGTAAAATCATAAAATTTAAATATTAAAAATCAATATGAATATTTTTATTTTATTTTAACAAGACGTGACCAGTATGTTAATTCATTAGAACAACTCATGACCATCATAATTATTGAAAAAAATTATTTTTTAGAAAAAGAAGACACAAAAGATGACTAAAATAAAAAATAAACTTCCTGATGATGTTAAAATCAAAGCCACCAAAATTAGAAAGGCCTAGATACTTGAATGTGGATTCTCATAATAATGGAAACTATTTTTAAATATTCAGGAAAAATAATTAATAAATATAAAAGTGGTAATATGATATTTAAAAATGATGTTTCCTTAACTGTCAAAGTGGTTGACCTGAAATATCTCTCATAGTTTTGTGAGAAAAGTTGATTCCTTTCCTTGTGGATGATAGAGTTGATATTTTCAAAATATTTTATGAGTATTTAATTTAATAAATATAATCAAATTTTATATATTAAAAAAAATTCAATTTTTTAAAACACATAGATTGATTTTGATCATTATTTTGAAAATGACTTAATTATTGGGTTTAATTGTTTTAACACTTTTATATTCCAGAAATAAAATATCCCATTTCATTATAAATAATGAAATTAATCTATTTAGGGGTTTATATAATCTATAAGAATTTCATTCAATTGTATTCATAAAAAAATAGAGCCCCATGTTCCCCAAACAGCTCAGTCAAATTTGATAATTTTAAAGAAAATAATTTGAAAAATAATTAATAAATGATTTAAGACATTATCTACCCAACTTTAAATTCAATTAATTTGGATTGAAATAATATTAGATATATTGTAGTGAATTTAAATTAAATAATATGGAAAAAATAAACTATTATTTTAGTATATGGATGTTTAGAAAATAAGGGAAATAAAGAGTTTATCCAACAATAAAATATTTTCTATAATAATTCATACGCTAATATTTATACACCATTAAAATAAATATGTGGTTTTATAGAAACATAGTAAAGTTTCAATGAAACATATTTTTAAATTCCGAAATCTAATATGTGGAATCCTTATCAGTTGAAAATTACTCAAATTCAATGGGTAGATTTTGGAGGTAAAATTCCCTTCACATACATGCTATAAGTTTTTGTTTCCAATTTAGTTAAAGTGGTTGGTTGGTGATATTATTTTACTACACATGATATCCATGATTGATTAGAGAGGATTTAAATTGGATTATTCATTACCATAAGTGGTGTAGTCAATGTCTATATGTTGGTGGAGGCATAAGGATATTCTTTATTGAGTTTTTATATATATTACATTATATCAAATTTGGATTTCACTAGAAATTGAGTTTATTATAAAAAAGTAATTTTTCCTAATAAAATTATCATCCTTCTAAATTTCATTATATATATATATTAAATTTATGAATTTATGGTTTCCATTATCAATATTTAAACATCATTACAATGGTTTTTTCATTAATGAAAGATAATTATAAAAAGATCGCATTCGTAGAGCTTATTGGGCATTTAAATATCATTAATAAAAGGATACATAGATGTAAAAAAAATTATGGAATTTATGTACATCTAGGTGGTCAAATTGATTTATATTCAGGAGAATTAAGAAATAAAATTATGTATTCATATTTTATAATGAAGAAGGTAATATATGAATGTCCAAATGTGTCCAATACAATTATATCCATTCTTCATTCACATACTTCATAAATAATTCATCTAACTTATAAAATTCCATTGAAATTTAATTTTCTTCTAATTATTGAAATCATTATTTTATATATTCAAAATTTAAAAAATATTTATAATATAAGAATAATAAAAGTGAAAATTTCACCAATATAATATTCAGCCTCCCAATGAGAAAACCATGGTTACCTCTATAGTTAATTATTATGGGATAACAATTCATTTGTGATTTCATGATTAGATCCAATAAATATATTGTATTTACATCAATGAATTTTGATTTATTTTATAATATTTTTTATTTCATCAATAATATGTCTACCACTATTCTATAACCATTAAAATGAATTTTCATAAACAATACAACTTTTTGTCATTCTTATCAAATATAATAGTTTTTTGAAAAAAAACTAAATTTTTTAAATAAAAACACTAAAAAAGATTCATAATTAAATTTTTATTCCATAATGCCACAAAATAATTCCACGCTTCAACAAAATGATTTAATACTTAGAATAGAGTATAAAGTAATAGAAATTATTCAAACTACATTAATTAAAATATGATTATTCCTTCAAAAAAGTGAAGCACAAGAATAAGAAAACTATTTACTATGTATTTCTCCCATTGATGAAGCTTTTTAGGATGAGTTGAAAAATTATATTTATCAATTTTTATTTAATTAAATATATGATGTTATAAAATATTTACTAATTTATATATATTTATGAAACCATGAGTGTTTAAGAACATTTTTATATAATGTTATTAAAAATGAATTTTCATGTGAAACACTAAATTTTAGATGTGAATACTAATATCTATTATAAAATAATTTGTTAAATATGATGGTACATTTGATTAACTCTTCTATAAATAATATCAAGAATGACCTGATCCCCTTCCTGGCATCCCTAAATATTTATTAGAATATTTGAACTCATAAAACTAATTAGATCTATAGATAACATAAGGAGCAGTCACAAAAAGTGGGTTTTCATTATATTATATTCATAATATATTATTAATATATACATCCTAAGTATTATTTACATATTAATATTTTTATTTGACTGATTGTGATGATGTAGAATTGGGAGTAATGGCTTGATTCATATGAAATTTGAATAAACCACTAAAATAAGAAATAGTTTAAAATGAGATTGTGGTACTAATCAATTTTTCAAATAGGAAATATTTTTTAATGTTTAAACTAAATATAATACACATCCAAGAATTAAATTCTATATACAAGTGGACTTTCATACTAAATAAAAATTATTTTTTAAGTGATCTTATGTTTTTCCCCTATCAACTACATCATATTTACTACCAAATCATTTAAATAGAATTTGAGGAAATATATTTTTGTAGTTTATATTAGTAATATTATCTATAGGATAAGTGAACTAATACTATTTATTAGTTTACTAGATTGAAACTACACCTTCAATTTGAATGGATATATTCCAATTTCATTATCTAACAATATAAATTCAAACCCAATATTATTATTTTATATTAAAACAAATAATTATTCCCTTTCATGTTTTAAATTATTTAATAAAATAATTTTCTGCTACATTTAATCTTTTAGTTTTGAAACTTTTATCTTTTCAAAATCTAGTTTTTTGTTTTTTCTAAATAATAAATAATGGTTGGGTTTATCATCATTAATTATTTTCTTTTCATGTCTTAATGTTTTTATTATAACACCTCATCTGAAAAATGAATCTATGTTTATGTTTTCCAAAATAATTGTAGAGAGATGAAAATTATTGGTTAGAATACTTTTTAGGGTGTATTTATTTTCTGTACTTTCAATATTTAAAATATTCTACTATATTTTACTTCTTAGATTCTTATGATTCTAATTTTTTAATTATTTTAAACCTTTTGAATGTAGAAAATTTTATTTTTTAACTCTTAAAACATACCTAAATGAGGTAACCGATTTAAATGACAAAATTTATAATGAATTAATGTATAAAGTGAGATAATTGTTTTATTACAATTTTTTAGTTTCATGGAATAACTCATATTTTTAATTGCATTCAATAAAATACTATCAAAAAATTAATCCACATTTTTATAACGGGTTTGAATCAATGTTTCAATATTATTCATAATATTTTTACATCATGAGATTACCAAACAACTCATGATTTGATTGAAAATGTTTTCTTGTTAAAACCAAATTTATTTGAGGTACATTCCTTGGAAATTAATATATGAATTTTATAACATTTTGAAAAATAAATTTTAGATGGAAAATTGGAAATCTAAACATACCTAATATAGTTAATATTTATTTCGAGGATTTTTCATCAATCACATATTAGTTAGCTCTATTAAAAGCAACATTACATTATTAAAACTAATATGAAAGAAAATATTCATGATCATTTAGAATACAACTTTTGAGGGAGCTTCATTTTTATGTGATACATATTTTTTGGTTGTTTTGTTGGTAATTTAATTTCTATGAAAATTTATTAAACACAAGAATTGTATTTTTGCTAATTTTGTTTATAATTTAATTAATTTGATGAAAAAAATCTATTTATAATCAACTGGATATGAAGTCTCCAAAAAAATAATGATGAGAAGCTAAAAAATAACTAGTATCAACCCACATAATGTTTATAAGTCAAAACAACATTGGATCCTCAATGGGATAACAGTTACTATATTCATCAATTAAAGACATATTTTGTAAATAAAATGGAAGTTCAAAAATAGAATAGATGATGATTGTATAACTTTTTTATATTGAAATTTTGAAGTTGTACATTGATCTTAAATTTATGATGGATCTTTTGGATAAGATATATAGTGGATAAGAATAAGAATAAAAAATCATGAGTGTAAAATGAGTTAACCAATTTTATTGGGTGAGAAAATTATTGGTAAATATGTGTATTGGTGTTATGAGATAATATTTTTGGGAGGTAAGATATTTTTATTCATATTGTGAAATGAATTGGAAATGTATTGATAAAAAAAAATAACCTAAAAAAATTGTTTTTTAGTAATAAAATTTATTATTTATTGGGGTAATTTTTTGGGTATCAAGGGTGTGTGTTTTAATTTTGATTTTTTTTCTAATCAATACATGTCCTAAAAATCTTGTATTATGTGTGGGATAATTGTTAAACATAATATTTTCTTATCTTTTCATCTTTATTTTCCTGAATAATGCCCCACCATTTTATATTTTTCTAAAGAATAACATATTTTTTGAATTAATATTGATTGTAATTTTTTATTTATAAAAATGGATTTATTTTAGATTTTTAACTTTTTTTATCTCATTATTATTCTGTCAGTGACATTTTTTATATAGATATAAATAATAAAATTATTTTTATACGGTTTTATATTCAATGATTTGTATTTTATCAATCATGATCTATACTAGAATTAGAACACCATGTGATTTGAATACATATTATTATTGCAAAAAATAAAATGTTTGATATCCAAAATTTCATGTACCAATGAAATATAAATTAGTCATTTAATATTATAATACAAAATTATTAAAAATCAATATATTAATCAATTATGATTTTAAAGTATTCAATTTTGTTTTGAGTAATTTTATTTAATGATTATAGAATAAATAAAAAATTCTATAAAATTAAAATCAATTGATTTTAGAAAATTTTAATTTTTAAATAATAAGGTTTAGTGACTTACATATTTTAATAAATTAATAAATATAAAAATACTAAAATGTATGAATAAATAATATAACAAAATTATTTATATAATGACATGAAATAAGATTGAGAACACATTATGTATAAGAAGATATTTTAATTTAAAAATTGATTCATTATAGTTATTAATTTCTATTAAAAGTTAGATAAATATATAACTAAAACTTAATTTAATTTGAAGAAATTATATTAATTTAATAATTCATATTTTCAAAATTATCTATGGTGGCATTTTATGTGTTTATTTGAAAGGTAGTTTTTATGTGAATAAAAAATACTGAATTTTAAATTATTTTTTTTATTTTATGAAATAATTATGTATTTAAAATCGACTAAATGTTTGTAAAAACTTATTTAAAGTAAAAATATTTATAGAATATGTAATATAAATAATTTTAAAAAAATACGATTAATTTAGAAACCAATGGATGAAATTTTAATACCTAAGAGATTTTTTATTCCAATAAAAGATCTCTCTTAGATCCTCTTCATTAGGTAATTAAAAATAATAATTTGGTTTCAAATTTTTGTAAATGTCATATAATTATCTTTTTACTATTCTTATACTAATATATGTCTTCATAATCAATATTATACATGATTTTGGTGAAGATTGTTGTTATGTATTAAAAGTAAACATTCATAAAAAAATTATTGTGTTTTGGATAATTATATTAAAATTTATAACTTCAAATTATATATATTTAATAATAAAGAAATTCATTTTTATTAATTGTATTAATAAATATTGCAAAATAATGTTATCATAATTTTTGTCCTTCAAAATAAGTTATGATTGTAATATTTTTTCACCAAGGAAATACTTTAAAGGGTTTGTGGGTTGGAGTAACTATGAGACATATATTAAAATAAATCTATTTTTTTAATAAAATATTATTTATTGATTTCCATAGACCATAAAAAATCCTATGATATAAAATATACTAAATTTGATCAACGATTCATGATAAATATTTTTATTATATTTAAATGTTAATACTATTTATAAGAGTGAGACTACTCTCACAGATAAAATTATCCCCTTTCCCCACATTAATATACTCAATATTCCCCTTAGATCGACAACTCTATACAAATGAACCCTTCCTCTTCCCTTATACAATACCAATGTGATCTAGTATTCTTAAAAGATACATATACAAATATAAAAGTTTTTTTCAATGGAGATTATCTAAGTAAAAGTTATATGTGATTATGTTTCCATCCAACATGGGTCTACCCTTAACTAGTCACCTGATCTGATCCGCGTCAAGGCCCAAGAGGGATTCTTGATCCTCCTAGGATGGCGACAAGAACCAAGGCATCAACAAAGACGCCGAGAACCATTTCACCCAATACAATTATATAAAAGAAATTGAAATAATAAAGTGTAACATTGAATAAATAAACAAAATAAAAAGACTAAAAAGAATCTGATGAGAAAACTCAACTGAACAGGAAAACACTATCTCATTGTGACACCACAGGTCACTCCCTAACTCAATGATCAAGCATCTCCCATGGTGAGGGCTCCCATGATAGAGCATAAACCAAAACTAAAAATTGAAAAGAATTATATGCGTGAGTAATAAAACTCTGTAGACTATTCTGTTAATCTCTTCCCAATGAACTACATTTATAATAAATGGTACACCATTTCAAGAAAGAAGAAAAATTTAAAATTTTTTGTTTCTCTATATATTTTACATAAAAAAATTTCTGATCCATTTCCCTTAAATATTTTCCATGATTCATTTCATTAGTGTCAATGACATTTTCCAAGGAAATGTGATGACTACATATTAATATATATATAAAAAAAGATAAAACACTTTCATTGGAAGAAAATTTCTTAAAACAAAATCAAATTTAGCTCACCACATTCCATGATAAAAAATAAACAAAAATTCACTATAGAAATAACAATGAAATGCAAATGAAGGTATATATATAAGCATCATAATCACAACACCAAAAATAAAATCCAAATAGACATGGCAGAAAATTGGAGGTCACGAGTAATCCATATGAAACAAATACATGAAACCTCATCCACATTGAAATTTCACACATGATGAAATCAAAATGCTCAATCTCTAGGCCATACATTCTTTGATAGGACAAAAGAAAAATCCCATTTCAATAAACCCAATACATCCACCTACTATGAGCCACTAGTCAGTACCATAACGTACCATTGTAGAAATCATTCTCATGATATTCTATCAATATTCCATATACCCAGATCTAGAGTATTTAGAAAAAGGGTGAGCTAACTGATTCCATTTGAGCAACCAATAACAATATATATAATAAAATTAACGCACACAAGGTCTCAACCTGAGTCTCCCTTGGAACCATTCTCATGCATTAATATAGAATAATTAAAAAGAGTTCAAAATAAAGAAACCTAAAAATGGATCCCTAGAATCCCCTACAAGAACCTCACACCCATTACAGTCAATCAAGGAATGAAAGACACCCAATGAGGGTTTCCATAATAAATATTTCCACACATTTCACGAATTGGCCAAACATGCCATTAAAAATTAAAAAACATAGCATTATGTAAAAATATAAATCCATTTTCCAAAAGTGGTGTCAAGCACACTATTTCCACAAAAAATATTTATAAATGTTATTCAAAACATTCCTTCGCACATTCCAACAAAACTATTTTACATAAACAAGCCAACGGGTCCACAATTCAACATTTCACGTTAAAGTGATTTAAAATCCATAACTATTCCATTCAATTTAAATCATTTAAATTTTTTTTATAAATCCCACGATTACCAACACACACATGGACATATTAATAAATGGGTTAAAACACACCAAAACACCTTGAAAACTCAATCACATTTCCTTATAAACCTCAAACAATTTCAGAAACCATATAAGGAGTCCCTAAAACAACATTTTTCATGATACTGACACATTAACAAATACAAACCAACCATTTCCTAAATCACACTTAACACATTAAATCAAATTGGTAATTTTAATTATATGTATAAAAAATTCATAAGGAATTAAATATTTATCAAAATAATTTCTATTTAAAACAAACAAGTATTAATATCACCAAAAATCCTTAAAATTATTCTAGTTGTTGAACAATGTTTAGAATAACATGATTCATGTGTGTATTGTCAATGAACAACTTATTAGACAAGAATTGTGTAGAAATTTAACTAGACAATGATATTCAACAAAAACATGGTATATTGTATAATATTACACACCATATAATTATTCGATGGATCAAACAATAAAATTTAGAATGTATAGAAGGTGAAAATTTCCAAAAATGACGAATCATAAATTGAAAAGGTATATGAAAGAGGGAAAACTACCTGAAGACCAAGATGAATAGGAAAGACGCATGTCCAAAACCACATTGAATGTTCCAACTCCCGAAAATCATAACATTAAGGACACAAAAAACACACAAAAACCCCAATTAATGTATGTGAAAACCATGGAGTGGGGAGAAAACCCTCACCTGACAACTGAGGAACGACGATAATGAAAACTCTATACTACCTCTTGAGGGATTCAACAATCCAAAACCACCTAAAATTAGCATTAACAACCAAAAATCATATACTAACTATAATAGAAAAAAAGGAAGTAAGAGGATTATTCCGAGACGGGGGGTGAAACGTGCTGAAAAGAGGGAGTGCACTAGTAGGTGGACACATAATTGGCTAGACTCCCCAGAAATGGGGGCAGTGCAAACATAGTGTGTTGTCGATGGTCTCCACAAAAGTTTGGGCATGAGGAAACGTGAGGGTTAGATAAATCTCTAATAGGGAGAGGGAATGATGCTTGGTAGTGAGCTTACTGAGGAAGAGTCTACCTACTGGGGTCATTGAAAGGTGATGGCTGTTGCAATGGGAGGTAGGGGAGGCCACTGATATCTGTGTGGTTGGGGAAGAATTTTTGGGTGATCTGGGTCACACCACACATAAGGGATGAAAGAGACATCTGGGTACGCTTCCGGTGGGGAATGAGACAGGGAGGCGGGGATTCGGGGTTAGTGGCTGCTGCTTCCTCAGATAGAAGGTGATGGGGATTCTACTTCACAGAGGGTGGTTTGCACTAGCAATGCGCTAAGAAGATGGGTGGGGTGAGGGTTGGGATCGCCAGGCGAAAATGGGAGGGGGTACCAATTCGGGATTTAATTTTTTCCAATAAAAACACCCTAAAAACTAATAAAAAATTAGTATAGAAAATATAATAATAATAATAATAATAATGCATAATAATAAATATTTATAACGATAAACTAATAATAGTAAATGTAGACTTAATATTTTAATAAAAATGAAATTATTAACATAATAAAAATTTAAATGAAAAATAATTGATGGGAATTTTAATTACAAAATTGTTTTATTTTAAATTTCCTAAAGATGAATGAGATGCACAGTTTCACAGGCAAAGCCACATGGGGTTTCAAAAATGTACTCCGCTCATGTGCCAACGACGTCAACTGAAAAGGTGTAGTTTTCAACAGAAAAAAATTGGGACTCATCCTGAACCCTAGTAAAAATTATTGAAGGCAAAAAATTATTAAATAAATTAAACACATGAGTTTGGGTGTGAAACGCCTCTCCACTATAATGATTTTTGACCCTTAAAAGCTACAACACTATCTAGATGATTGATCAATACCTAAGGTTTCCACATAAACATGATCTAGCCTTTTTACCCATGGACATTTCAACAACTACAAATGAGAGTCATCCTTTTTAACCTAATCAAATCACCATCATATGGTAGGTCTGAATAGACTCCCCACCATAAGAATTCAACTAACACATGATAATTAATTATGAAAAAACCCAAAGAGACGAAGGGTATTCCCACCATAAAGAACCAACCAATACACGACATAATGAAAATCATACATAGACCTACACTTTTCATTACTAAATCTAATAGAGGGAAAACATGATCATTTAAACCATAAAACTCTCATTTTATCTAAGAATAACAAAAACAATACCTCACCATATTCACCTGGGTGGTACACTCCAAGACACTAATCGATCACTCGAATCCAAAAAGAACCAATTACTGAAATTTTATGATGGATAAGTCCATCCCAATATTTTCCACAAGAGGAAATTTACAACAAAAGAGGAAACACTACAAATATGCTAAAACTGTCTCACAACACAATAGAGGCATAACCTTATCCAATCACCATAAAACCCTTCGGGGTCCCTCACTCTGCACTAGCATCACTCTAAGGCCTTTTGTATGGGGCTCTGATTGATGAAGCGTCTCCTTCTACACAATCAAGTTCAGATAATCCTATTATGTAACATACATCTATTGATAATAATGATGAAAGGACAAAATTTTGAAATGAAAGCCACGCTGGCATTGAACACTGTAGTTTTTCAAAACACCCATGAAATTCCTATACATTTCTGAACCCAACACAACATCGGTACATCTTTAATGATGAGAAATCCCCAACACTGAAACGAAACATACACAAGAATCTTTAAACCTAAAACCCAATATCTCATCACCACGGAAAACATCATCCCTGACGCTTTCTAGTGATGCCACAATAGAATCATTGTAAGTAAAAAAACTCACAAAAGCATCAAATGAATAGGGGTACATGGGCCCGACAGCCACTTGTGACCCAGTTTTGCACACTCATAACACATGATGATCTATTTCTTTTAATAGGTTAATGATTGATCTCAAGGCCTTTTGATTCCATGAGTTTCTCCATCCACTTTTAATCGCTTAAACATCTCTTTTCTATAATCTTCACCACTTCTCATCGGAATTGATGGACAAAGGACTACTTCGAGCACTCCCTCCACCACGACTTCAATATGATAAGATTTTCTCGCCACATTGGTAAATGAAGTTATGTTGGATATTGAAACCTTCGACTATGGATAATAGTGGAGTCTCGACTCAAAATTTCAAGCCTTTATGGGGTCATCGATGGAATAACCTGAATCATAAGAGTTTAGATCCACAATGAACTGGAAATACTCCAACACTGATTGTCCACCTTGCTATAGGAAACACATCTCCGTCTCATTTTTTACCCTTTATCTCTCAGTGAAATAATGGAGAATGAAAAAATACATTGAAAACTCACATGTAATCTCTTGACGAGGCTTATTCCGAGACACATACTTCCACCACATCCACAGGGTACCTTCAAGAATGATTTTGGAAAATATTACCTTCAATGACTCAGGATACTCCATGATGCTAATGTCCCTTTTGGTCATTCACATCCACTCCTCCAGTATGGAAGGTTCTTCTTTCCTATAACAGAGAGGTGGATATTGATTCCAAAACTCATGCATAAAATCCTTATTTTATCAATTGGACTATGATCACCCATAGAAGATTGAAGGGGGGAACGGTTGGGCATGAAATGTCATGAAACCAAGAAAGACAAATTTAATAAAAAAAATAAAAAAATAAAACATTGTGTAGGTAAAAATATCATGACACAAGTAAAAAATCTATAATAACATCAAAAAATTCACTTTTGAAAACAAACTTGTTGGGTTAAAACCTTGCCAGTAACATTCATTATTGTCACACTCACATGCTTCTTTATGTTCCACCCCAGGCATCCATCCACCATCCAAGACATCTGTTCATATTCTCATATTAAACAATAAATGAGAGAACCCCTAGGAAAACTATGGAAAAAACAAAAAAACATTTTTAAATAAAAAATCATTTATCCGATTTACATTAAATCAAACACAAATTTTAACAGGAAATTTCAAACCACAATTTTTTAAACCCAATTTTTTCTGATTCAAACCACTTTCCGAAAATATTGGAATCCAAAAAAAAACTCAAAAATTGAACTTGTGGCAGTTGGTGACTTGAACATATGGTTAGAGGCCATATTCCATCCACATCACCGACATAGAGAGACTTTTAGGACCTTTTCCCTAACTCCACAGGCTTTCTTGGACGTGCGGGCTCATGATGACAATTAGACAGACTCCCATTGTTGAATCCCAATCACAAAACATACCATAAAACACCAAAGAAACTATGTAAACCATACTTTCCATGGAAACCTGAGGATCCGAATGAGAAATAGTTCATGATGATCTTTCTGTACCTACCCCTTGAGTCCTGAAAATCCTACTCCATCTACCTTGATGTTCCAAAATAAAAATGCATGCTCTGAAAAGCGAGGTCCGTTTAGAGTCGACCTGCTCCAATAACTTTTCTTCATGAACAAACTAGGGTCAACCCTGTACCAGTCACCCGAACCAATCCACAACAAGGCCTGACAGGCGCTCTCGATCCTCCTCGGTTGTCTACAAGTGCAAGGGCATCGATAGAGATGATGAAATTTTTTTTCACAACACAAAAAATAAGAAAGAATAAATAATAAAGAGAATATAAGAATATGAAATCCATATAAATTGACTAAACATGAACTGATGAATAAAAAAATATCCAAACAGGAAAACCCCATCTCCATGTGACACTACGGGTCACACTCGGTCTCAATTATCAAGCACCTCCAAAGGTGAGGGGACCGATGATGGAGCCTTCAAAAAAACTAAAAACAATAACTATAAGAATGAGTATTAAAATTCAGAAGTCTATCCCTATAATCTATTCCCCATGCACTACCTTTAAAATAAAATAAAAACCATTTCATGTTTCAACTAAAATTTATAAAAGTACGTTTTCTAAATATTTTACTAAAAAAAAGTACGAACTACTGCCCTTATCCATTTTCAAATCAATATTTTTTTCATTAGTGTCAATGAAATTTTCAAATGGAATGTTATCTCTACATTTTAATATCTATATAAAGATGATAAAACACATTCATTTGAATACCATTTTTATAAACCTAATCAAAATCGGCTCAACACATTTTATGAAAAAATACATAAAAATAGACAATATAGATCACATAGAAAGGGAAATGTAGGTATATATAGAAATAACATAATAAATAATTAAGAAACAAAATAAAAATAGACATGGGAGAACCTAGGAGATCAAGAATAGTCTAGACGAAACCAATACATGAGTCTTAATCCTCTTTGAAATGTCACACACAATGAAATACACACACTCAAACACTCAACAATCAATTCGTAGGCAGGCCAAGGGTAAATCCAATAGCAATAAATGTAGTACATCAACCTACTATGGGCCACTGTTCTTTACAAAAACCTACTAGTGTAGCAATAATTCTTAGAATGTTCTCCCAATATTCCAAATTTCCATGTCTCATTTATTTAGAAAAAGCGTGAGACAACTGATGCCAGCCGAGCATCCAATCACATTAGGTATAACAAAAATATTGCCCAACCGGTCTCACCTTGAGTCTCCCATGGGTTCATTATTATACCTTAAAATAGAACAATTAAAAAGTTTTTAAACTATAAACCCTCAAAATAGATCATGAGAGTCCCTAACAAGGACCATCCACCAATTTCATGAAATCGAGGCATCATAAACACCCAAAGAGTTTTTCATATTAAATATTTTTCATCAATTTCAGAAAATGGACAAATGTGCCCTTAAACATTAACAAATAAATCATTATCTCGAAATGAAATAAATTTTTCAAATTTGGAGAAAAGAACACTGTTTCCACTCAAAAATATTATTAACATTCTTCAAAACATTCCATTGGCACAGTCAAACAAAATTGTTTTACAAAAACATGGAAACAGGGCCCCAATTCATCATTTCTTGTCAAACAGATTGGAAAACCATAATTATTTATTTTAATTTAATATCATTAAAATAATTTTACAAAAAACCCATTTTTATCGACAAATGCATGAACATTTTTATAATGGGGTGAAAACAGACCAAAACTCCTTGACAACTAAAAAACAATTCATTATAATTCTCAATCCATTTCAGAATATATATATAGAATCCCGAAAACAACATTTTGTATTTTTCTGGGAAATTAATAAATAAAAATCAACCATTTGACATATCACATGTAACCCATATAATTCAACTAGTCATTATATATATATATATAAAAGAAAGAAAAAGGAATTGAATCTTTATCAAACCAATTTCAATTTAATACAAAACAAAGTATAAACTTATACTGCATGCCTTATCCTTATTCCAGTTGTTGAACCATGATTAAAATTTCATGATTCATGTGTGAATTTCCAATGAAAAATTTATTAATCAAGCAATGTGTACAATTTTAACAAGAAAATAATATTCAACACAAAACATGGTATATATTAAAATTTTACATACCACATATTTATTCAGGGGATCAATAAATACAATTAAGATTCTATAGAAAATGAAAATATCGTGAAACAATGAATCTTAAATTAAAAAAGTGCATTCATAGGGAAACCTACCTCAAAACCATGATGAAATAGAATGCCGCATGTATGAAAACACATGGATAGATCCCAATGCCTGAAAACCATAACACTAAGGACTCAAAACACAATCAAAATCATGAATTAATGTATGCCAAAACCAGAAAGTGGGGAGAAAACCCTCACATCAAAACTAATGAGTGACGACAACACAAACAAAGCACTACCTCTCAAGGGTTCCAATAATCCTAAAACACCCAAAATAAACACTATCAACCAAAACTCAAAAACTAACTAGAAGCGAAACGACGAAGAGAAATGATTATACTGATGAGGTGAAATGCAGTGAAAGGAGGTGGTGCACCGACAGGAGGTTGCAGAACTGGATGGACAAACTAAGAAAAGGGGGAATTGTCGACCATGGTTGTTGTTGGGGGTATTGACTGAAGGATGGGCATGAGATATCGTGATGGCCGGATAAATCTCTAGTAGGGAGAGTGATAAATGATGGGAAGTGAGGAATCTGGGGAGGGGCCTGGTGTCCAGAGTCACTATAAAGAGAAGGATAATGTGTTGGGAGGGTGGGGAGGCTGGAAGAGTGCAGGTGGTTGGGTAAGAATTAATGGGTGAGCTGGGTCGTGCCACACACAAGTGAGGAAAACGATGTCTAGGTGCACTTGTGGTGGGGAGACGGTGTCTGGGGATGCTGCTCAATTAGAGGGAAGGCGACGAGGATTTGACTGCACAGAGGGGTGTTCACACCGGCTATGTTCTATGTAGATTGGGGGGGGGGTTGGGTTCTATCGTGTGGAGAGAGGAGGGGTATCAATTAGGTTTTAATATTTTTTTCCCTTAAAAAACACAATATGCATCTAATGAAAAATTTTGATAGAAAATATAATAACAATATTAATAATAAATAATAATATAAATGTGTAATGATAAAAAATACTAATAAAAGTACTCATATGATATAAATAATAATAATATTATGAATGCACTAAAAAAATTATACAACAAAACAATTCAGGTAAATTTTAATTACAATTTCTTTTTAATTTACATTTTCTAAAGACAAACGAAATGTGAAGTTTCCCAGGTGGAGCTGCGAGTGGTTTCCAAAATGCGCTCAACTCGTGTGCCCAATGATGTCATCTCAAAAGTGGCACTTTTTAACTTAAAAACAAAAATTTCATCTGGGACACAACCAGAACCAAAGAAAAAATTATTTTTGGAAGAAAATAATTAAATAAATTAAACATATGGGTCGGGTTTAGAATATTACCAAACTTTTGTATATTTATTTTTACATAAACCTCCTCTACATATTATATAACCATCACAAAATAATTACATCATTATTTTTAAGATAAATGAATTTTTACTTATAAGGGTAAAAATTATATCTATCTCTTATCCATAAAATTGAAAATCATGATATCACCCATTCATACGTGTGGAATACCTCCTCATTGATGTGATGTACCTCATTTTTAATAACATACTCATATTGATAATTATAAATAATGATTTTATGGGAACAAATTATATCGATAATAAAATTAGGATCATGGAATGATAAATTTTTATTTATCTTATTTTTATTCTAACCATTGTTATTAAAAATATTGGATGTCCCCACATGCGGATTACTGCCTCCATGATGTGATATATTCCATTTTCACCACCATCAAAAAATGATTGTTCTTTGAGAATATATAATGAATAATTATTATATTTTTTCATGATTTATATTACTTATAATTTGAAACCAATTCAATTGTGTACGGAGCACAACCATAGAATATATGTTTTTATGGAAAATGGAATAGGTAATAATAAAATATAGATTCAAATATTGAATTATTAAAAAAATCAATGAATAAATTATTAATTAAGAGGGATGTGTTTCATAAGATTTCCCTAAGGTTTTGTGAAGATTTTGATGTTTCTAAGCTTTCACTTCACACATTATAGATTTCTAATGGTGAGGAGTTATGACATCATTTGTTTTTCGTGTTTTATTCTTGGTATGAGTTTTGTTCATCGTGTATTAAATTAGTGAATAACTAGGTGGTTATCATCCACAATGGATTGGAAAAATCATGTGACTGTTTGGATGTGTAGGTGATTCGGACCCCATGTGGTCCATCTTTTTTTGGTGGAATACTCATGGATGTGGGTTGCAGTGATTTAGTTGAGTGTTTTTAAGGTTCTATTAGAATAACTATGAAGGATAATGGTACATTTAATTTGGGTGGATCTATGATATTGAAGTAGTCAGTAGTGTTACCATCTGATCAAAAGCACACTAGAATTTTTAATCGGTTTAGACAGGACCTGGTAGGCCCTTCTTTGTGACACTGATGTTGTAGGGACTATACATGCTAGTGCAGTGGTGGATGTTAATCTGGATATATATAATGGTAATTCTCATCAAATAATTTTTTTTGAAGTAAATAAAGTGGTTATTGATGAATTTACAAGCCAAATGAATAGGTAGGGACTGTTGTATCTAGGTTTCATGCTCATCTAGTCATAGTTACTATTGTGGTAAATAATGAGAGGGTTTCCCAATTGGATGTGATTAATGAAGATATGGAAAATGAGGTGTGTTTTGATGATCAACCTACTTGGTATAATCCTCCATGAGTTGACTTGAAAGACAATAATATACAAACACAATTTCTTGGTTGTTCACTTGTGTTGCACAAAGGGTCAAATATGCTTGTGCAGGATTCAAGAGATGGGTAGAATGACACTTAAGAAAAAAAATTACTTTCCATAAGGAAATATATAAACATCATTGATCTTTAAAAATTCATGATAGTTGGGGGAATGTTACTGATGATGAAAAAGTGAATGTCAGCAACAATCATGAAACCCAAAGATATGTAAAATACTCTTTCAAAAACATCATCACTCATGTGATGAAAATGATGGTTGACGGCGAGGGATTCATCTCTGCTCTCCCAAAACAAATGATGAGGAAGGGCTACTCCACTATTCTGAGGACCATGTCTAAAATGTCCTATTCTAAGGTATCGCATAATATTGAAGTTTTTATTATTAAATTATTTTATAAAAGTACTTCTAAATCTAAACGGGAAACTGACGATGAGTATAATTATAGGAATGACTTTTGTTATTATTATTTTTAATCATTCATTGGTTGGACGAGGGCAAGATTCCACCCCCATCTACTCTGGATATGGACTTTATCTTTCTTATTAATGAAAGGTCAGAAGATTTTTTGTTTTGACTAAAATTTCCATCTATATAGTAATATATATCTAAAAATGGACTTTATATAGGTTTTTATTTAGTCCAAATTTATTATATAGTAATTTAGAGTGGGAAAACAAGTATAAGTCTAAGGTTTGGGTTTCTCAGCTCAAAAATTCATCATTAACCCATGTTTTGAATGACACAACTATTTTAATTATATTGTATATATTCATCTTATATTAAATACTATACTATGATTGACACATTAATTTTTTACTAAATTTTCATTTCATGTTCTATATTTATGGATTCTTTTAATCTTTGAATTATAAAATATTCACAATTTTATTCAACGAAGTCATTTTTATTTTAGATTTTTTATGACCAGATTTCCAATGGGGGAATTATTTTCTTTTTCTTCCATAAAACCAATAAATTACATTTTAATTTATAAATTCTAGTTTCTACATATATTCAGTCAAATTTCCCTCTCATTGGTTGTCAGTACCACTAAATGCTTTTTTTTATCTAAAGAAAAAATTATTTATACTTTTTGGTTGAAAATTATTCAATTTGATATCCATATTCATCCAAAAAAATTATTTGGGATACTATCTAAATTTAAATAAACGTAAATAGAATTTTTGTACTATCATTAAATTTATTTAAAACGTTCTAAATTGATGTTAAATCAATTTTCAAGTATTATCATTTTTTGACAATGAATAAAAATGTATTAAATAAATCTAATTTTATAAATTATTATCTTGAAAAAAATTATCATCATTCTATCCATTGTTCATTATTTATTTTATATTATAGGTTCTCTAGAATTTTCAAATTAATATCTAATCCCATTATTCATTGAATTTTCCAAATGATATTGATATTAACTAATTACAAATTTGTTAACAGGAATTTCAGTCTAATTTTATATATTTTGATCTTTTACTCCATAATTATGTATGTAATTATTGTTTATATCATACCCCACCCCCACCTACAAGGGTGCCCCACCCATGTTTGTGGTGAGAGAATGGGGATGTTAATGCCAAAATCCTACCTTCTATAAGATGTGGGATAGGGAAAAAATCCAAGGATATATAATACATAAAAATGGATGGAATTACAATCAAAGATAATATAAATCATAAAGGCAGATAAAAAAAATACACGAGTCAAATCTTTCTCATATGGATAAAATAAATCCCACATACATATAAGTAATTAAATTGGAAAATATTACAACATAAAAAAATGGGACTAAAAAAACATAAATTCAGTATCAACAAAGCTTACAAGAATGATCGTAAATAATTATGAGCTATTAATATTCATACAAATCTTTAAAATGAACATGTGGAACTAAAAAATACTTTATATCTACACGTTCCAGGAATAAAAGTTATAATAATTTGGATCCTCCCAAGATCCCCTTGTAATAAATGTATTGAAATCATACAAAATAAAAAAAAACAAGTGAATATAACGAATCTCCAAAATATTTTTACTAGTTTCCCATCATCACCATGAAAATAAATTAATAAATAACACATATAAGAGATAATAATAATATAAAATAAAATAATGGTTCTCCACTACCAATTCCTTGTTGGTTAGCTACTCAGACATAGTGTCATACACACTGATCCAAATATCTCTAAAGAAATCCATCTAGAAGATACATTGGATAATGTATCATGTTATTTGTGTGTCTTAATAACTAATCATCCCAAATAATTCTCAATTTATTAATAGTGTTTTCTCTGAGATCAACCATAGCCGTGATAACATGTTTTATACATAAAGTATTATTCCTCAACCATCACAACCTACTTATTGGGGAAGGTACATCTATACATCACATCTAATACACATCATAAGTATAATAGTCAACATGACACAATATTTGAATATAAAGTACTATTCAAGGGCCAAAATTTTTCATATTCAACTACAAAAATCAAGGGGGTTGTCAACCACATATTCCATTCCCACAATGATATTTGGGGAAACACCCACCCAGGGTCCACAAGATATTAGTATCCATACCAACATTTTTGGGGAAGCATATGAATTAACAAAACATACAATACATCATATATATCACAAGAAAACTATGGGATAACCTATTTTATGTATTAACTACTACGATCACCATTGAGACCCCAAGCTACAACAACAATTTAATAGGTATCCAATATTCACATAGGAATATAGGAAGGTTTATATTAAATTATTTATTATCTTCATAAGAAATATCCATTAAATAGAGAATAAACATTTCACTAATTATAAATCAATATTTTTTCAAGATACACTTATCTAAAAAATATTTGTACTCCATGCTATCTAGAGATATTTTGATACACTCTTCTTTTTCTCGATATAAGAATTAAAAACTAATTTCAGAATGAATAATAAAAATTGGTCATAAAATTAACTAATCATATACCATTACATAATTCCATGTACATTTGGACTCATCTTATTATACCATTTATGAGATGAATAATGAAACAAATCAAGACACTACAAAAATATTTGAATCTATTTTAGATATAAAAGATCTTCAGTAATACATTATTTTGTAGAACATCAGGAAAATAAATCTCTACTTAAACACAATTTAGTTATATCCCATATTCAACTCATTTTATCATTCATTGAAATCCCAATCACCAACATTCACATCACCATGAATCTCATTATCATAATCCTCATCTACATCTTCATCATCGAGCATGCCCACCCAAATCTCATTACCCATCCCAAACTCACATAACATTACATACTAAGGATCATATCTAGAAAAGATATAATTTAGAAACAAATAGATATATTAAACATGGAAACCTTACCTAAAACAGTTCATTTATCATTCATATGAGAAGGACATATCACCCCCCAACACAACTCATTCGACCATTTAATTAAATAGGAGACCTCATCGAACAACAAATATCTTTATCAAAAAAATAGGATCACAATCCATATTGAATTATCCTATTCATTTATTTATGGACACATATATAATACTTGTAATTTTTCAAGTATCAAAATCATTCAATAAATAAGAACATGATATGTATCAAAATCTTCTTGAATAAACAATCTTAAGGAATCAAGAAATTACATTATTTTTTATTATAATTATTATAAAAAATAAGAATTATAATTTAAAATTATTTATAATACATAATTAAAACATAGAATTGAATGTTTATGTAACAATAAATAAGTTTTAAACTTAATTACATCTAATTTCCAGATATAATAGCTTCATTATACATGCCTCTTCAATTCATTATCAAAGCAAAAAATAATGACATTAAATTCATCAAAAGTTTCATAAATAACCATTTTATTAATATAATAAAAACATTCTACAAAGAATAAAAATAGATACAACATTATTAAGGAAAATATAATGCAAAATGTTATCATGGTGAAAGAATAAACTATATTTATATATAATATAATTATTTATTAATGAGAATTACAATTTATTAATTTCAATGGAATCCCAACTGATGAAGTTAATTCATGGTAAATTTTTTATTTCATGTTGTATAATGTATACTGAATGAATCCAAACCTTATGATCTCAATGTTGTTTACATGAAAATGAAAAAACAATAGAATCTCTAGTCAACCCTCAAAAAATGAAACAACATCCGTCCAGGACATCACAACACAAATGTTCTTACAACTAAAAGAAAATTCATTATAAGGATTTAAATCGTCATTGATACTGTGAAATATATGTTCAAATGAAAAATTAACTATGAATGAATAAACCACAAGAATAAGTTGATGAAATCATCATGTATTCCCAAATATTGACCATAAGAAAAAGATAGTAGGCCCATATCTATGGAAAAATCAAGGTCTTAGAGAGTCACCCATGGGTCCCAAGTGTTTGATATGAAATCATGGGAGAAATTGGGTGTGTATTGTGGTTATAGTATTTATAATACAATATAAAATAATATTATCATTGTGATTTCCAAATGAACACTTCATAGTACTAGCTAACATGAGGCATAATAAAAACCATGTAAGGTACCACACCATATCCTACCTCGTAAAACTACATATGATCAATATGATGCCTTTGATATTGTATATCCTATTTGCATAGGGTTAGAATATGATTTATCCGAATGAACAATATTTTATAACCCTTTTCCCTAGAAGAGAGTTTATGCAACAACCCCCTTTATTGTGTAGCTACCCTCCATATCTATAAATCCACCTCAAAATTATTGGGCATATCATTTCTTCTCCACATTAAGTGATCAACATCCATGAAAGGCCTATGAAATTACAATGGATCTACACTATAAATACTATTCATATCGAAGTTTCACTAAATCACCTCCCTTGTGAACCTACACTAAATTCAGTATTTCTATGATAGTGAAGTAAACATGAATAGGTAAGGGATTCTCTGATACATGAATCATCCATTAATTAACCACAACCCATATGATGTTTCCCCATAATCTATTAAACATAGTACTTTTTAATGAGCTGAACTCCCATAATAACCCTATAGAATGCCCTAAGAGTGCCTCTAAAACTAAAAAAACAAACTTGAAGATGGATTATTGTATCTGAGTCCATACATTAGACACCCCTAAACGAATTTCTTCCCATAGATTTTAAAACAATATATAGATATAAATATGGAATAAATAATTTCCTGACAACAAATTTGGATGAAAACTCTCACAGATCTATATATAACATTAGATCAACCACCTCCATCAAGGGATAAAAGCTAAAAAAAAGAATGAAAACCCAACATCCATCTTCTAAACTCAATATTAGGGGATATAGAACTCAAATAAGAGAAATGAAACTAAAATTGGATCATGAAAAACCAATCTCATCATCATGAAGAAGATAAATAATCTTTGAAGAAAGAGCATGTATATGTGACTTACATTCCCAGGTACACTCCTCCAATATTCTATATTGCCATAATACACCATCCAATGGGATAAAATTCTATCAATTATTTTTATAGTGTCCCTATATCTCTATTGACTGAGCCTCAAATATCAAAATGTAACACCCCAAGCTTCCACTGTACGTTCGCTTTGAATAATACAATATCTTGGGTTGTACGCAACTTCCCGTTATAGACACACCACAACAAATCAAACTATCCGTTATGAATAGTAATACCCAGTTTTGTAATTTTATAAATTTTAACTTTCGAAATGTAATTGATTTTTTGGAATCAGAATATACAAATAGATTATGGTGAATTTTCGGTATTTTTCTAGAAGCATTCAATTTTTGATAAATAGACAAAAACACCAAGTTATTGTTTAAACCATAATTTTTAATTAAATAATTATTTATTTTATTTAAATTTATTTTAAGTCAAAATAGATATATTATACCTATATATGTTCAATTTAATTCATTGGAGTCATTTTATTATATGTTTAGATATATGATAATTTTATTGAACTTTTTACCGTCTTGTACCCACCTCTTTTGAGAGTTTACAAATATGCATAAAACATAATTTTATCGCTTCCCTGAGTTGAATTTCAAAAATCATAACTACATAGTTAATATTATAAAGTATAATATTTTTCAATAAGATGAAAATAATTTTTGGGGAATAGTAACATTGGACTTTTATTTACCACTGTTAAAAAAAATAAGGGTAATTAAGGGTAAAAATTATAGCATAATTACCCAAAAACATTTCATAATTCTATTGGATAAGTATAACTCGACCAAAAACCACATTATGAATAAAATATGACCCTTTTTGGTCTACATGGATAAGATGAGGACATTTATTATTTTTTTATTTAAACAAGAGTTAAAAGAGTTGCATTCAATTTTTAATTACTAAACAATTTTTATTCTTGTGTTACACACAATATAAATTCGACTATAAATATTCACTCAAAATATAAAAACATTTCCTACATAATAGTATTTTATTTAAAAAATTTAGACGTTGTATAGTTTAATTTATTAATGAAACAATGATGATTTTTTAATTACCTTGTTAAGGAAATATTAAAATAATTGATATTATAAATACCCAAATAAATTTAAATTGAGAATTTGGAAGATTCAAACTAATTTTATATGTTAATTTGACATGTTAGGATAGGTTAAATAAAATTCATTCTATGATATAATGTTTATATGGATTTTAAAAAAATCAAATACTAAATAGAGTCCAAATTGAAAAAATTGAGTTCTCAAAAAAATACTATATTATTAACTTATATAATATTCCAAAAATAATAAGGGTCACCTGAAAGACATAGATAAGCATATATATATATTAATAATGAAGGACGTGGTGGTATATTGGATTGTTATTGTATTTTTATTAACCATATAATATAAAAATACCAAGAGACATGATAAATGTCAAACTATTAAACTAATAGTTAATTATAAAATATGAGGTTAATATTAGGATCTAAACCTGTCTAAAAACTATTTGTTGAGATATTTTCGACCCATACCCACCTTATCCTCAAAATAATCTATTTTTATTTCATTACAAAACCATAAAATATTTTATTATAAAATAATATTCCAATCCTTCACTAATGTAACCCTCAAATCTCATATAAAAGTGAACTTACCCTTCTTGTAATTTCACACCTCCAAAGCCGTTTGGCATGGCTGACCCCTTCTCAAATATCCTCTGAACTTTCCTAAATTAAACCTATTGGCCTCAATTTTATATGAAATCCAACATAATGATCCCTTTTGGTCAACTCAAAATGAAAAACCCGAAGTAGAGGTAATAATTTCCCCACCCTCTTTCTTGATCATTTCTTATTCCACTTATTATTTCTCTGTTGTTTCAATAACAAAATAATAAATCTCATACCTTATGAATATTATGATGTTATTATAAATATGTTACAACCATATTTGTAATTATATCCATCCTAAAAATGACAATGTTAACATACATGCGTACGTACGACTTACCGTCTCCACTTCGTGGTGTAGTTCGTTATTCAAACAGTTCATTATTTGGATGGATATAACAATGAGTACAAATGATTTAAATAATAAATATAACATGTTAATGATTCTTATATACGATATTCCATCATATTACATAATATTTCACCATCAATATAATGATATTGTCTCTTCTGCGTATGTAGGGATTACAGTCTCTACGAACCCGATTAGATTCATTCACCATCGTAATCATTCGAAAATAATTTTCATTTTATGATTAAAAATAATTTTTATCAACATTATATCCTTCTGTATATGAATCAAGTACATCCAATTCATAACAATCATGGATTACGTAACCAAGCATATAACATAAAATGAATCACTTAACACCCGAAACGATGATACTACTAAAATATTATTAACAAAGTAATATTTGAAGATCACATATGATATCAGATTTATGTATATGGTTCTTTTATGATTTAATATCAATCATTTAACTATTATATATGAGGTTAAAATATGCTCAAACTTGGAAAATTACAAGGTAAGGGTTAAATTTACAATCTCTTTATTATCCTAGATTGTTTTTACGGAAGTATCTACTAGGACCACTTTATCTTCCACATCCATGTTTTCTTAAAAATGTATTTCAAAACATTTTTACTATTTACTAGACAATGTTTTAAATTCATTTATACCCATTTTTGACCCTATATGTTTTGAAAGGAATCTTCCCATCGCTTTCCAAACAATGTAATTTATGATCTTTTCGACAAAATTACGGTAAAAATGCTTTTTAACATATACGGTGGTTGCAGCTATTTTTCACCGTCATAACATCATCGAAGCTTCCCATACAATATTATAAGAATATTTTCAAAATAAATTTTTTCTTTTATAATTATAGGACTTTAAAATGGTTTCAAAATAGATTGATATATTTCTCTAAAAAAGTTTTTATTTAATCTATGTCAACATCCTTATGAGGGATTTTAAGCTTGTTGGAAGTTGATTTATAATGATACATATATTTTATAATGTATTGAAGGTTTTGGAATATGTTTGACTTTGGATGTGTTATTTTTAAACATTTATTGGTTTATGGATAATGTATTTACATTTCACATGATAGTTTTAATAGAAATGTTTATCTTATGTTCAAACCATTTCATATGAGGAATTCATTGGACTTAGTAATTGATGGGTGGAGCCCTCTATAACACCTCAATGCATCAGTAGGTCTCATATGACAAAATAGTGTCTATGAAAAATTCCTTGACAAAATCTAATTGGTAGTCTTGACACAAGGTCTTGAATATGTTGTTATGATGTCTGGAATTATGCATTCCATCATTATGAAATTGGATATTGATATTGCATGTGATTATTAAACTAGTTGAATATACATGTAAAAAATTAAAAGGAATTATTTTATTTTATCTCGGACATATTATGGTGAAGTTTATGTTTAAAATGATTTTGTTTTAGTCTTATACATTTCCTTTAATTTATATACTTATTTATGAAATTTTTCGATATATTGTTATCCTTACAGAGCATCTTAGCTCACCCCTTTCATTGTTTTATTTCACCAAAGATATGAATAAGTATATAATGGTTGACCTACAGGGTAGGCTAAGGATATATGTGTGTGTTCAAAGGGGAAATGTTTTTGTTTATTTTTTTCTTTCCGGATGTAATGTAAAACTAATTAATGTATCTAGTACTTCCAGGTCTACTAAATTTGTCCTTCATTCGGGACATGTTTCCATGTATCATGCCAATTTTATGTAATAATGCACTGAATATGCGAAACTACGGTCGAGGAATTACAGTTGGTATCAGAGGAAGACTAGTAAAAACCTTGGAAACTATATTTTGAAAAACTCTGATTAGAGAACACTACCCTAAGATAGAATTCAAGGATTAATATATAATAACTTCCTCAAATTTTGTTACTATAGAGATTTTGTGAGTTTTTCATGAAATAAATCCCTATCTGGATACAAGCAGGTGGAGGCAGCTCGGGGAAAAATGTACATAGGAATGAAACGTGAAAACTCCACATTGTGCTAGACTCGAACGGGAACTGGTTCACGACAATGGGCTTTGATGCACTCTTGGTTACGACACTCCCGGGGGATATTCTTAAGAAAATTCAGATTTTCATTAAAACCATTATGAAGGATATATGATTATATACATCCTCAAAGAATAAATTTTTATGATTATGAATAATATCCATAAAATATTCATTTTATTTTTATTGTTTTACATGTTCGGAATAATGTATTCTGGTTCATAAACTAATCTACTATATGCCATTGTTTATAAATGGCTTCGAGTGGAAGGAATAGAAACCATATCAATACACATAATCAATTTAGGGATATGCATCTAACTGAAGATAATTATAGTGGATTTAGTGATAAAACTGGTGCTGATTAGCTTTTCACCATACCGGGACAACTGACACTGGTAATTAATAATAACCTTACCCGTATGGAGAACCCTGATCCACAAGGAGGATGATCAATGTTATTCTTATTCATGAGGTAAAAACCACCAACATTCAATGGGAATAGAAATACATTTGTTTCTGAGCTATGGATATGATTCTTAGAGAATATATTTCATGCTTTGGGGAGTAGTGAAAGGGAAAACGTTGTCTTGTCAATTTCTCGCCTCATGGGAGATGCAGATCAATGGTGGTCAGTAATTGAAAACACAATGGAAGATGGTGAAGTATCAAATATGTAATGGAGGGTGTTTAAATAGATTTTATTTGAAAAATATTTTCCTCATAACCATCAAACGGATATGGAAAGGCATTTTTTGAGTCTGAGACAAACGGTGGATGAGAATGTCATAAAATAAGATGCTAAATTTACAATGTCAGCAAGGCATACTGTAAATTATATATGTCACTTGAAGAGTAAAATTGAACATTTATTTGAGGTGTTAAAACCATTTCTCCAATGAGAATTAGTATCACAATACTTCTTGTCATATGAATATATTATCTCATGTTCTATATAGATAGAAAAATAATTATCTATGTCATACGACATTATAAAAATTTAGTAGAAGAAGAGATCTGTTTAACACTCTAGAAATAGAAGTAAGGAGAAGAAGGGAAAATATGAATATCCATCCTACAGTAAAAGTTCAAAGAAACACCCCGGTACATACCATAAGGGAATGAAAATCTATTACATGTGTGGTGAAAAAGGCCACCAGGCTTGTGATTGCAAGGGGAAGAAAGAGTGTGTCAATGTTGAATACTAAAAGTGTAGAGATAAGGGGAATTATTCAAATGAATGTCATAAGTTCCAAGACAAAATAAGCTAGAACATGCCAGCAGAACAAGTCCCAGCATATGTGATCACTACTACTAAGGTTGAAGCATCGAAAGACAAGGCGACAGGTAATTTAATGGTTTCCTCATGTTTATCCAATGCTTTATTTGATTCTGGATCATCGTATTGTTTCATATCTTCCCAGTTTGCTAGGAAAATTGGATATTTACAATTTTATTTAACAAGGGAGTTGTCTGTAAAAACATATTAGGGATGTATCATAGCAACACTATTTTGAGAATCAGTTCCTATTAGGGCATATAAATTTTCATTATCTACTGATCTCATCTTCATACCCATGATTGAATTTTATATAATATTTTGTAAGGATTGGATTTCATACCACAGTGTGAAAATTTATTTCAAGATTAATAGGATAGAATTGTCGATGATTATAAGGATTACCTTATCTTTAGAGTAGAAACATAACCACCTAATTCTTATCTAGATCCACCCCCAATAGCTCAACTAAATTCAATTGTTAGAGAGGATGAGAATGATATAACTATGGGTGAGGAAATTAATGTTCAAATAGAATATGTACATATTTATTAGGAATATGTAGATGTGTTTCCAGAGGATTTTCCTTGACATCCTCTAGAATGGGAAATTGAGTTTTCCATTGATTTATTTCCTAGTTCAAGGCCCATATCGAAGACCCATTATAGAATGGCCACTGTAAAATTAGTTGAACTAAACAAACAATTAGAGTAATTATGTATTGATGTATTTATTCTCCCTAGTGTTTATCCATGGGTAGCCCCCATTTTTTGTTAAAAAGAATGATCGATCTATGAGGTAGTGCATTTACTACATAGAGATAAATTTTCTAACAAGAAAGAACAAGTATCCCCTACCTCGGGTTGATGATTTATTTGATCAACTTCATGGGGCTCAATATTTATCAGATATTGACCTTCGATATGGATATCACCAGTTCTGTGTGAATAATGATGACATTCCGAAATCCATATTTCAAACCAGGTATGGGCATTACGATTTGACAGTAATTCCTACTTGATTGACTAATGCACCCTCTATTTTTATGGATATAATGAATAGAGATTTCATTTAATGTCCTGATGACATTATAGTCGTATTTATTGATGATATCTTCATATACTCCCCAAGATTCTAATATCACGAAATTCACCTGCGCAATATCCTACAGACTCTTAAAAGAAATTATTTATATGTGATGTTTAGAAAATGTGAATTCTGGCTTCAAGAGATTTCGTTTCATGTAAATATTGTCAATAAGTATGGAATCACTTTTGATCCATCTATGACAAAGGCAATCCAATAATGGCCAGCACCAACGAGTATAACTAAGGTACATAGTATATTTGGTTTAACAGGTTATTATCGGCATTTTGTCCAGAATTTTGAGAGATAGGAAAACCCATTAACCAAGCTCACACATAAAGGGGTTAATATTTTTTGGACAAAAGAGTGTTAAGAATGTTTCGAAGAAATTCAATAAAGATTAGTCAATGCTCTTATATTTAATCTACCATCAAGGAATGAGGGGTTAGTTATTTATAGTGATCCTTCAAAGAAAAGACTATGTTGTGTCCTTATGAAGTATGATAGAGTTATTTCCTATGCATCACGACAACTACAAATTCAAGAACAAAACTATCCCACTCATGATCTTAAGTTAGCAGTTGAAATCATTGTTTTGAAGAAATAGATACATTATCATTATAGTGAAAAAGTGAGAGATATATTGTGATTACAAGAGTTTTATGTATATTTTTTCACAAAAAGAACTCAACATGAGGCATAAAAGATGTCTTGAACAACTCATGGACTATTATTTCACTATACACAACAACTCGGGGAAGGAAAATGTGATGGAAGATGCTTTGAGTAGAAAGTATCATGGAGTTGTGAACAAGATGAGAGTTGAAAGGGATCATATTTTCATGGATCTAGTAAATATGGATATGAGAATAATCATAGAAGGTGAAAAATCAATACTTTTTCAAATGGTTGGAAAGCCATATTTACTATAAAGGATTCAGACTGATGATGGCACGTTTCAAAAAATGATTAATGATATGAATGTTGTGATATTGAGTTCCCTCGTATATGAAGAATGTATTTTGAAATTTGGGAAGATACATTGTGTTCCTAAAATACCAGGTCTAAACAAGGAATTGTTGGATGATTCTCGTAGCTCTGATTTATCTATACACCCTGGTACCACTGAGATGTGTAGATATTTGAATGAACATTTTTGGTGGGACAACATGAAGAGAGATATCGATGATTTTGTGTCAAGGTGTATGGTTTTCCAACAAGTGAAATCTAGAAGACAACATCCTATAGGAATGAAATGTCATGTATGGATGTTTGTTATTGGGATGTTGAATACACTACAAAGGACATGGACTTAATTTCAATCATATATTAAAATGATGTGGTATTAGATTTCATATAAAATGATCTCCCAACAAAAACACACGAAATATTGGTAGAGATAGTAATTAGATAATGACTAATGTACAGAATGGATGAAAATCTTATAATAAGAGATCACCCATAAAGAAGTAGAGGCTAAAACATTTAGATATTTATATTTAAAAATTTAATGACTTGTGTTCATTTCATAAAACAATGTAATTCGACGAGTAGAAATGTTCAGGTTTTTAAATAATATTTTCAATTCATAGAGAATAAATAATAAGAAATAGAGAAACTTGATGTATATATCACTGAAAATACTATAGATAAAGATGAATTGATTATTGTTCATGAATAAAGGTTATCTTGATTTAATTTTTTTATATCAATTTAATTCATGAAAAGAGGAATGTCTATAACAAATTTGATGAAAATTTAAATTATTTAGAGAGATTATTAAATTAGATGATTGATTACAAGAATGGTAAACATTAAATCAAAACATAAAAGATAAAAGAGCTTGAAAGTAAAATACAAGAGAATAAAAAAGTTATGGATTTTGAATTTGTAAGTATCTTGGAAGAATGTGAAGAACAATTCATGTTAGTGGAGGATGATACAGACTTAAAAAATATATAAAGTCATTAACATGGTGTAAAACAATCTTTTGTTGAAAACAATTTAGCTCAGTATTGAAATAGAGCAGAATGTAATGTTGTTAAAATATGTTTGTAATATATAAAAACATATAATTCATACATCTATCACAAAATACCTTTATCTGTTGGGAAAAAATATATTTAGATCAACTGAAAATCAATATCATGTAATGTCAATGAAAAAGTCACCATTGAAATCGAAGTGTAATATGTGTGCTAATTATGGTTCTACACATATTGTAGGAATAAAATCTGTAAAACAATTTATGATAAGAATGGATGATAAGACCGTGACTAATATTTTATAGAATAAATATGTGGGTAAAAATGGTTCCAATAAATAATCCTATTATAATAATGATGATATAAAAAATTATCAAGCATTCCAAAATAAGTAAATTATAATACAAAAATAGTGATTAGTATTTTGCGGCTACTATTGGTGTTTTGATATATTTGAGAATGTGGAAATTGATTAGAAGTATAGTATTCTATTATGGGTTAAATCAATGAAATCATTCTATAAGGTGGTTTTGAAATATTTATTCAAAGTACATATTAGGAGAGGAATAAAATTACTCTAATTAAATTATTTGAATTATTTATGAACCTCTATGGTATTTTCCATTGTATTGGTCATAGTGAGGATATATTAATGTATAAATCATTATATAATTATCAAAACATTTATATAAAAATAACGTAGTATCTAGATAATGGAGAGAAATTAATATTTTCTGAAAATTTAAAGAATTTTAATGTACAATATTATACTACGAAGAACAACCAGTGATCTACTCCAAGGAAAACAATCTAATTATTTTTGGTATAAATGTTTACATCATGGATAACTATTTGAAGGACATGGAAATAAAAATATATAGATAAATATAAAGAAAAAACGTATAATTCTATCTAATATAAAAATAAATGTACATTAATTGTAAATAAAACAACTTATAATCCATGTGGAATAACAAGGCGTGCTATTTAGATTCCAAATGATATATTTTATTTTTACCAAAAGATTCAAAAATAGAAAATAAAATATATGATACATATATGGTGTAACGGTCTGGAATTACTTCTAGTGGACTATAATTGATACCTATCAGGGCACTCCATGGGCGGCTACACCCCCTAGGCAGGACACACCACCATCCCCAGTGGCATCCATTTCCTAATGAAGCCCTTGGGTGGAGAGCCATGCTTCGTCCAATGCTCACATGTGAGAGTTCCCAAGGATCAGATTCATTCCTACCTCCTTTTCCTTTGATACCAACTGTAGAGACCCAAAGCTTGACGTACATGTACATTACATTACTTTTGTGGAATACTAAATACCTAACAAAAATAGACACACAAGGATCGTAATAGTTTAGTGTCTTTGGAAACACGGATCATAATATTCTAAATCCTGGTGAAAGATCTTCAACATCTCCCACAAAGATCTTGCCCTTTTTTTCTTACCTAAAACCTTTATTTATATCCTGGGGAAAATAAAACATATGAAGGGTGAGCTCAGATTCTCATTAAGGGTATGCATGGATAAAATAAAGAAAATCATATAGATTTGAACTTAAAAACATTAACATAATGTTCAAACATCAAAATCATGGGCAATGACATAAAACATGGTAGTACAGAAGGAATAGATCATAAATAAACATTAATAATGATAAAATAGCATGGGAATAAAACATTTTATTGTGGAAACCATTAAGCACATGATATGATTTCCATAGTAGACAAGGCATTGCTGCCAAGACCATCTTAGTGGACAAAGTCCCCTTATGAATCGAGTTCACTCCTCATTACAGTCCTGTATTACTGAACCAGATTAACTTACGGTTCCATCCATATCTATCTCATGAGATATAAATCATTACCCAATGAATTGGAGGGAGATATAGGTCCCACCCATCTCATAACAAAATCATTATTACTAGTGCAACAACATAAACAGAAATCATTCATAATAACCCAAAGAATAAATTGGGTTTCATAAACATCATCCCATCATCACATATTCCATATAAAAGAAATGGATATTATTCCATAATGTGAAACCATATAAATAATAGAGAAATGATACTTGAAACATAAACATATAAAATAATGTCATCTTAGATGAAAAATGGTTTTGATAAAAGACATGAAATGCATACATGAGGAAAATATCCTTTGTTTTTCAAAATCATTTTATTTTCACAAAATGTCATGCAATTTTAAAAGAAAAGGATTTTGTTGAAAATAGTCATGAAATCTTTTGGAGGAATCTTCATAAAAATAAGGCTTTATAATACCGTAAAAATCCTTTCATGCCATATATGTTAAAAAACATTATTCTCGTACTTTTGTCGGAAAATTCAAAAGGTACATAGCAGGGTAAATAAAAGATATTCCTTGCATACCATGGGGTAAAAGTCAAAATGGGTAAAAAGGACTTCAAACACACATGAAAACACTTCTATAAAACATGGAAATGGATGATAGCAATAACCCCAGTAAATACTTACAAATAAGAAATCTTGGATAAAAAAATGAGATTTGCAAAATTATCCCTTACCTTAGGTCCGATATGTTTCTTACATATCTGAACCTCCTGTATAATGATTTAAATATGGTCATTTACTTATTATAGATTAATATTCATTGTTATGATATCATATATGTTTCACTTATGACTTTATTTTACCCGTTTTTTTGTAAATTCCATGTTAAAGCAGCGTTCTGGGTAAAATCATTTCATCTATCGAATGTGTTTCGACTTGTCGTTATTGATATTATAACTTATATCCTGATTTACATAATTCCAGAATGGAAAACATGATTTATATATATTCATCATATACATATATAAATATTATAGATTGTTAAAAGGAATGAAATACACTGTTCATGGAGACGGTAGGTCGTACGTACGCATGAACGCTGTTTTCGTTTCCTTATTTAATTGAATGAAACTAAATATATGACATAAATATATAAATACATAAATCCAGTATCATTATAATTTCATATATTTCATTATTATTCATTATATAAACTTTATTATCATTCATGTATGGTTAACATGGAGAATGAATCTCATCGCGTCGTGGAGATGGTAGTCCGTACGTACGCACGAGCGATGATATCGTTCCCATAATTATTGAATAGAATTGGAGTGGATGGTATAATATATCAGAATTAGTATTATGTTATAATAACCATATATTGTTATTCTTTACACCATTATCCCCATCCATGTAAGGTGTTGGTGGAAAAACAGATTTCACCACGTCATGGAGACGGTATTCCATACGTACGCACACGTGGTGATTTCGTTTTCCGTAGGATGGATAGATGGTGAAATAGGGTTGTTTCATAATTATAATAACGTATCATTATATGAGTTATACTGATGTTATTACATCATAATGAAACAACTAAATAAGAAGAAGTGGAAGAATAAATAAAGTTGAACGAATTGGTAGCGAACATTACCTCTTCTTTGAAGCGCCTCTTTGAGAACTCCTCTTATGGCACTAATATTAGAATTTGAAGAAGACCAGAACCTCTAGGATGTTTCTATGGAAGTGGAAAAGAGAATTTGGCAGGGGTTGACCGAGAATTAAGGCTCAATGTGGTGTGAGGAAGATAGGGAGGAGGTGCCATTTTATAAGGGAGGAGAGGGGCACCTTTGAAAAAACTAAAAATATTATTTTATTATAAAGTCATATTCGATTTTTAATATCTCGCAATTGATATATTTTGAAGATAACGTGGAGATGGGTCGGACCCCTCTCATAAAATATAATTTATTCAAGTTTATGTAATTATATTAACCTTATCTTTTAGTTTTAACTTTAGTTAATTAGATTGACATTTACCATGTCACATTGTATTTTAATATTATATAGTTAATAAACATACCATATACATCCAAGAAACCCCCAAGTGGTCCATTAATGGTACAACTATAATGATATAAGTAAAGTGGCAAAATAGATTTTTAGGAATATAATGACAATTAATAATATAATATTTGTTTTAAAAACAACTTTTTGTCAATTTTGACACTATTTGGTAATTATTTTTGGTGAAAATCATAAAAGAATTATTAGTTCAAAGAAAGATAATTAAATCAATACTAAAATGTCCTATTTACATAGAAAATTATTTTAATTCATAAAATGTCTCAAATTAAATTTATTTGGGTATATATAACATCAATTATGTCAATATTTCATTAATAAGAGAATTACTGCATCATCATTGTGTCATAAATAAATTAAATTATTTTAAGACTAAAAATTACAAATAAAATACCGTTATTTAGAAAATCTTTTTAAATTCTTAATGAATATTTATAGTCAAATTTATCTTGTGTATAACCCAATAGTAAATATGATTTATTTATTAAACTTTGATTTTAACTATTTTAGCCCTTCTTTAAATAAATTAATAATAAATGTCCTAATCTAATCAATGTGGGCCTAAATGGTCATATTTTATTCCTAAGGTTGTTTTTGGTCGAATTAAACTTATCCGATAGAATTAGAACATGTTTTTGGGTAATAATAATATAATTTTTACCCTTATTTATCCTATTTACTTTTAACCGTGGTAAATAAAAGTAAAAAGTTACTATTCACAAAAAATTATTTTCATCTCATCAAACCCAATTTTAGTCCATGATATTAACCATGTCTCTCGAATTTTTGAAATTCAATTCACAGAAGTGATAAAATTTAATTTAAATTAAAAGAAGTCAGTTTCTTAACTACCACAAAGTGGTTTCACTATTCATCGAAAAGTGAAGTTTTTCAGAAAAATACCAAAAATTCAGCCTAAGAATTATTTGATACTCTGAATTCAAAATTGATTTCTATTTTAAAAAATTAATAATATATAAGTGGAATTAATTAATTTTAAACTTAATTCCAGTTATCAAAACAAATAGCGTGTTTTTTTAGGAAACAATAACTATCAAAAGATTGATACTTGTTTGTATACAATTTCAAAGTGAAATAAATTCCAATGACCAACATTGGGTTAAATGGTAAAAATATATTCTAATTACAATTTAAACCCAATTAAATATATAATCTATCCATATAAATTTTTGCGATAAAAAAATTTGTTTTTAATTAAAATATAGCGTGTTTTTACTATTCTTTAAAATATGAATGTTATCAGAATAATATGAAAATTTTATCCAAAGTAAATTTTTATATCCTAATTCCAAATAAGAATTTTCTTTTTTCATATTCATCTTATAGACATGTCAAAAAAAAGATTTAATGTGTGTGCTCCATCAAAAGGCGCCAAAACTACGTTTTTTGAAAAATACTTATTTTACTCGAAAAATTGATTTTGTTCTCATACCATGTTCTAGAAAATGAGTAATATGAATAATAATGTTACAAAATTCAAAATGTAGTTCATACTATTCATAACAGCTAGTTCATAATAATATTATATCCATATATTGTTGTTTAGCGAAACTCGGTATTGCGTACAACACATGCTATTGTGGAAGGGCGTGATTGCGTGTAATGAAAGTCAAGTCAAAGATGCATATTGTGAAAGATCCTTTTAGTGTAGCGTAAAACTCAAGACACTAATGAAATTAAAAGAATATTTTTCGTAAAATCTCTGGGGGTTACATTCTACCCCCTTAAAATGAATTTCGCCCTTGAAATTCATCAGGGTTATAAATCATTTACTATTTATAGAAACCCACATCATAAAAAGGAATAATAAAACGTAATTTTAAAAACTAAAGTATGAAATGTAATGATTACCCAAAGTAACTCATCACTGGGTTTCCATATAAGAGAACATAGGTGATTATATGGATATGGATGAAAAATCTACCCATCAAGTTCTAATGGATAGGGGTAGAGAACTTGGCTATGAAAAACCCATTAATCACAAAGCCATAGATTTGTGATAATCTGAGGTACCATCTGATTCATCGGATATAAGGGCACTAGGACAGCATTTTTGGTTTTCAAGATCATTTCTCTAATGTTGATGAATTTGGAATTTAGATGAAATACTTTCGTGATTTTGGTACAGCCTCACCGTTGGTCGTTCTTTGGAAAATTTCCACTTCATCTATTAAATAAATGAAGTTGAATTTGTCATTCATGAAGGGTCAGCAGATCATGTGATGAAATGATGGGTTATTCCATCTGTCTCAATCAAAATGTTAGAAATGTTATCAAAAGTCCATCTATAGTGAGATTAATCATATATGGTTCCTAAATTGGACTTATACTTCATATATCATACTACTTAATATAATAAAACTAGTTTCTACTAAATAGGGACTTCTTGTAGGCCAGTGGTAGGCGATAAAAGAATGTCCCACTTCAATTGTGGGTTCGATTCCCACAGCCTTGTCCGATGCGATGGGTTGTCGCCCATCCTTCATGTTGTCCTTTTTTTCTAAAAATACATTATTATAACATTCCATCAATAATATCGATAAAGTTCCAGCCTTAAACTATACTAACTTATGTCTAACACAATCCATTCCAATCATTAGGCTTATCCAAAATACTGTTGTCCAATCTCATTTTATAGTGAAAATGATTACCAGAGAGTTCATATAACAGGCATGTTAATACCATCGTTGATCCCCATATATCATAAGATATGTCTTGTTGGTCACCTTCCAAACATTCAAAGGACTTAATCAGGTATTCTCTTGAAAAAAATTAATACCCATTGAACCTTAGTGAAAACATGAATTCAGTGAAAAGATAACACTTTCCACATACCAAAATCCTCAAAATTCAATTTACTCAATCCATGATATCACTTAGTCCTTATATCGATCATGAGCTCATGAATACTATCAAACAACTCATTATATCCTTATCCTTTCATTATTCACATATCATCTTCCTTCCAATTTTTTTTGAATAACCATTCATGGTTACCGGTACAATTCATCATATACATTCAAAACTCAAGCAAAGGCAACAGTGTAACAATCCTTAGATTTTTTACTTATTTCATAGCACCATACATTGTTCTTCATAAACATACAATCATTACACTACCTTCTTAATCCATTGACCTAGCTTCAACATTTATTTTATCTCACATATCATTTTTAGTCTTGTAATTATCATCAATATAAATACTACTCATACGGCCATGATGATTCTTTTTATGAGACATTCCCTTAGGGAATTGGTTTGAATAATGCCCGTACATTCCACATTTAAAACATTTAACCATTGTTGATGTATTAGAAATACCATTATCCTTGTCCATGGTGTTAACTAAACGTTTTCCTTTTCAATTACTACCTTTGTGTCCTTCTTTTCCACACCCAAAGCATCTTCCAGTTCCTTTGAAACAATCTCCCTGATTCCTCTTCCCACATGATTTACATGAGGGGAATTGAACATTCTTTCCTCTATGATCATCATGAGACTCCATCTATCTTTTATTAGCTATGTTAGGAAACTTTCTAAAGATGAGATTATTGGTCATATTATGAGATTGCTGATTAGGAATAATAACGATATTTGGACTTCCAAATCCAATTTCATTTGGTTTCTCGTGAAAAATATCATTCCATTGTCCATCATATACTCCACTATCAGGATTCTTCCTGTTTTCATCCATTTTCTATAACCCAAAAAGAATAGTGTGGGAGGCCAAAATCATAATCAAGGGGAATTTCCTTCAATATCTAACATCTTAGGTAAAATCCTAAGATCTTTACCATAATTCTAGTACTATAACCAATAATTATACTTAACCTTAGGGACATCCCTAGACATAGCATAGAAATATCTCTTGGGATCTCACTAAAGTTTTCGCATCCTAGTTTCCAAAATGTTAACTAAACCTTTCCTCTGATACCAACTATAACGGTCTAGAATTACTCCGATTGGACTATAATTGATACCTATCAGGGAACTCCATGGGCGGCAACACCCCTAGGCGGGACACACCACCATCCCCAGTGGCATCCATTTCCTCATGAAGCCCTTGGGCGGAGAGCCATGCTTCGGCCAACGCTCACATGTGAGAGTTTCCAAGGATCAGATTCATTCCTACCTCCTTTTCCACTTATACCAACATTAGAGACCCAAATATTGACGTACATGGACATTACATTTCTTTTTCGGAATACATAATACATAACAAAAACAAACACACAAGGATCGAAATAGTTTAGTGTCTCTGGAAACTGGAATCATAATCTTCTAAATCGTGGTGAAAGATCTTCAACATCTCCAATAAATATCATCCCCATTTTTACGTACCTAAAACCTTTCTTTATATCCTAGGGAAAAGAAAACAAATAAAGGGTGAGATAAAATGCTCATTAAGGGTATGCATGGATAAAATGAAGCAAATCATATAGATTTTAACTTAAAAACATTAACATAATGTGTAAACATCAAATTCTTGGGCAATGACATAAAACATGGCAGTACATAAGGCATAGATCATAAAGAAACATTAATCATGATAAAATCTAATGGGAATAAAACATGTGATTGTGGAAACCATTAAGCACATGATACGATTTCCATAGTAGCCATGGCATTGTTTCCAAGACCATCTTAGTGGACAAAGTCCCTTTCTGAATCGAGTTCACTCCTCATTCCAATCTTGTATTACTGAACCAGATTAACTTAACATTCCATCCATGTCGATCTCATGAGATATAATTCTTTACCCAATGCATTGGAGGGATATATAGGTCCCACCCATCTCATAATGAAATCATTCTTACTTGTGCCACAACAAAAACATAAATCATTCATCATAACCTAAAGAATAAAATGGGGTTCATAAACATCATCCAATCATCACATAATCCATATAAAAGAAATGTATATCATTTCATAAAGTGAAATCATGTAAATCATAAGGACATGATACTTGAAACATACACATATGAAATAGTGTCATCTTAGATGAAAAATGGTTTAGATAAAACACTTGAAATGAATTCTCGAGGAAATTATACTTTCTTCTTCAAAATCATTTTCTTTTCACAAAATGTCATGCAATTTTAAAAGAAAAAGATTTTTTTGAAAAGAGCCATGAAATATTTTGGAGTAAGCTTCATAAAAATAAGGCTTTATAAAACCATAAAAATCCTTTCCTGTCGTATACGTTAAAAAATCATTCTTCTCGTACTTTTGTCGGAAAAGTCATAAGGTACCTTGAAGGGTAAATAAAAGAAATATTCCTTCCGAACAATAGGGTAAAAGTTAAAATGTGTAAAAATAACTTTAAAAATATATGAAAAAACTTTTATAAAACATGGACATTGATGATAGCAATAACTCAATAAATACTTACGAATAAGCAATCTCGGATAAAAAATAATATTTGCAAAATTATCCCTTACCTTAGGTCTGATATGCTTTTTACATATCCGAACCTCCATTATAATGATTTAAATATATCCATTGACTTATTACAAAATCATATTCATTGTTATGATATCATATATGTTTCACTTCTGACTTTATATTACCTGTTCTTTTGTAAATTCCATGTTAAAGCAGCGTTCTGTGTAAAATCATTTCATTTATCATATGTGTTTCGAATATTTCTTCTTAATATTATTACTTATATCCTTATTTACATAATTCCAAAATTTAAAACATGATTTATATATATTCATAATATACATTTATATATTGTAGATTGATAAAATGAATGAAATACACTTTTCATGGAGACGGTAGGTCGTACGTACGCATGAACGCTGTTTTCGTTTCCTTATAGAATTGAATGAAACTAAATAGATGACATAAATATATAAATACAATATCTAGTAGAATTATAATTTCATAAATTTCATTATTATTCATTATATAACATTTATGATTATTCATGTATGGTTAACATACAGAATGAATCTCATCGCGTCGTGGAGACGGTAGACCGTATGTACGCACGAGCGATGATATCGTTCCCATAATTATAGAATAGAATTGGAGTGGATGGTATAATATATCAGAATCAGTATGATGTTATAATAACCATATATATTTTTTCTTTACACAATTATATCCAACCATGTAAGGTGTTGGTGGAAAAATAGATTTCACCACGTCGTGGAGACGGTATTCCGTACGTACGCACGCGTGGTGATTTTTTTCCGTAGGATGGATAGATGGTGAAATAGGGTTGTTTCATAATTATAATAACATATCGTATATGAGTTATACTTATGTTATTACTTCATAATGAAATAGCTAATTAAGAAGAAGTGTAAGAATAAATAATGTTGAAAGAATCGGTAAGGGACATTACCTATTCTTTGAAGCGCCTCTTTGAGACCTCCTCTTTGGGAACTAAAATTGGTCTTTGAAGAAGACCAGAACCTCTAGGATGTTTCTATCGAAGTGGAGAATAGAATTTTTCAGGGGTTGGCCGAGCATGAAGGCTCAAAGTGGTGTAAGGAAGAGAGGGAGGAGGTTCCCTTTTATAAGGGAGGAGATGAGCACCTTTGGAAAAAATAAAAATATTATTTTATTATAAAGTCATATTCGGTTTTTAATAGCTCCATATTGATATATTACGAAGATAATGTGGGTATGGGTCGAAATACTATCATCCAATATAATTTAGTAAAGTTTAGGTCATTATATTAAGCTTATGGTTTAGTTTTCACTCTTAGTTACTTAGATTGACATTTACCATGACACTTTATATTTTAATATTATATAGTTAATAAACATACCATATACATCCAAGAGACCCCCAAGTGGTCAATTAAAGATAAACGTATCATGATATAAGTATGTTGGTCAATCCGTAGATTTTTTAGGAATATAATAACAATTAATAATATAATATTTGTTTTAAAAACCATTTTATGTCAATTTGGACACTATTTGGTAATTGATTTTTGTGAAAATTATATCAGAATGATTAGTTCAAAAAACGTTAATTAAACCAATAATAACATGTCATATTAACATATAAAAGTATTTTTATTCATAAAAAGTCTCAAATTACATTTATTTGGGTATTTATAACATAAATTATGTTAATATTTCATTAATAAGATAATTACCGCATCATCACTGTGTCATAAATAAATTAAATTATTTTAAGTCTAAAAATTACAAATAAAATAAAATTATGTAAGAAAGCTTTTTAGCTTTCTAATGAATATTTATAGTCAAATTTATCTTATGTATAACCCTATATTAAAAATGATTTAGTTATTAAACTTTGAATTTAACTATTTTAACCCTTCTTTAAATAAATTAATAATAACTGTCCTAATCTAATCCATGTGGGCCTAAATGGTCATATTTTATTACTAAGTTTTTTTGGTCGAATTAAACTTATCCAATAAAAATAGGACATGTCTTAGGGTAATAATAATATCATTTTTACCCTTAATTATCCTATTTACTTTTAACCGTGGTAAATAAAAGTAAAAAGATACTATTCACCAAAAAATTATTTTCATCTCATTAAACCACATTTTAGTCCTTGATATTAACCATGTCTCCCGGGTTTTTGAAATTAAGTTCACAGAAGTGGTAAAATTTATTTTAAATTAAAAAAAGTCAGTTTTTTAACTACCACTAAGTGGTTTCACTATTCATCGAAAATTGAAGTTTTCCTGAAAAATACCAAAAATTCAGCCGAAGCATTATTTGATATTCCGAATTCAAAATTGATTTTTATTTTCCCAAATTCATAACATATAAGTGTCAGTAGTTAATTTTAAATTTAATTCCTGTTATCAAAACAAATAGCGTGTTTTTTAAGAAACAATAACTATCCAAAGATTGATACTTCTTTATAACCAATTTCAAAGTGAAATAAATTCCAATTAACAACATTGGGTTAAATGGTAAAAATATTTTCTAATTACACTTTAAACCCAATTAAAAAGATAATCTATCCATATAAATTATTGCGATGGAAAAAGTTGTTTTTAATTAAAATATTGCGTGTTTTTACTATTCATTAGAATATGAAATTTTTCAGAATAATATGAAAAATTTATCCAAAGTAAATTTTTATATACTAATTCCAAAGAAGAAATTTATTTTGTCAAATTTAACTTATAGTCATGTCAAAAACAAGATTTAATGTGGGAGTTCCATCATAAGGCGGAAAAACTACATTTTTTTGAAAAATACTTATTTTACTCGAAAAATTGTTTTTGTTCTCATACCATGTTATAGAAAATGAGTAAGATGAATAATAATGTTATAAAATAAAAACCTTATTTGATACTATTCATAATGGCTCGTTTATAATAATATTATTACCATATATCATTGTTTAGCGAAACTCGGTATTGCGTACAACACACGCTATCGTGGAGGGTCGCGATTGCGTGTAATGCAAGCCAAGTCAGGGATGTGTGTTGTGCAGGATCATTTTGGTGTAGCATACAATAGAAGAAATTAATGAAATTAAAATAATATTTTTCATAAAATCTCGGGGTGTTACATATGGGGTATGATTCCAAGGGAAACCTTAATAGTATTCATAATGATGTAGAGTTTCATAGTTGGATTTTAGTAATGGATGACAATAGAATATTAGAAGTTTTGTGTTGAAGGTGAAAGATGGCTAGACACATCTCATATAATTTCATGTTCATAACCATATCTCCTGAGGAAATCGTTACAAAAATACTAAAATAATAAGATGATGCATGTTCATAGATATGTTGTATTAATAAGAAAAGGGAACTAAATGTGACTGCTAAAGAACATAAATATTCCATGTTTCCTAATAAATCTAAGAATTATAGTTGAGATAGAATGAGGAGGTAAAACTCTATAAAATAATAAAATTAATGTGTTTCAATATTTTGAATTAATTCTCAGCCTTCATACTCTCATTAAAATGTGAATTAATTACACCTTATTACCATGTTATTTGTTATTGTTACTTGTTTATAGGGAATTGAATGTGATTCTACTATTCTGAAAGAGAATTTATGATGAAATTATATTTCTACTAATAGGAGCTAGAATATTTATTCAATGATTTATGGATTTTTAGATCTTAGTTTAATATAAATTTTATTATGATAAAAAAATATTTATGGAAGATGATCAAATATCATCCTTAAAGAAGATTTTCATAAAACCCTGGATGATCAAAAAATCTAAAGCCACCATTAGGGATGAGATCAGAATAATTAGTATTAAAATTAATTGAAATTCAGAACATAATGTAATGAAAAAATCAATCTTAATGAAGTGAAATTGAAAATCATCCATTGAGTTTGGGTATTTCAAGAAGTTTTCATATAATTATATTTCAATAGAAACTATTATCTCTATACAATACGTCTTCATGATCTCACTGATAATGTATGTGGTCATAATATCCAATCTTTATTCCCAAAGATTAAATTAATTATGATTAGAAGGGTGAGAATATATTTGTATCACTTAAGTAAAAAAATTATCATGAACAACTTCACCGAGTTATATCAATATCAAAATATCCCTATAATAATTTAATGTTTTTAAACAATGTTTTGACGTGAGTATAAAAAACAAGTAATGTTAAACTACTGATGATAATAATATTTACAATTTTTTTAAATCAACATAATTTTTCATTAAATGAATTAAAATATTTTAATTTCTTTCATCCTTAAAAAATTAAAAATATCTAACGAAGGATAGGTATTGTCCTATATTAGATGGGAACAAATTATTAATTCAGAGTTGAAGAAATAGATTTATAAACTATATCCCCTTTTCTCTACAATAATCACGGATTAGGAAAAAATATATTTGAATAATTTATCGAAAATTTATTAATATCTAAAGGATAAAATCCTCTCATGTATGGTTTTTATGGTTTATACATAATGGGAGAAAATAAAATTTGTGATGGATGGTAGAAATAATGAATACATATTGATATCTCATATACTAAATTAATGTTCAAAAAGATGAAATGGGGAGAGTAATGATCCTTTATTGTATATTTTTTTAAATGAGTAATTATATGATAAATCATTTAATATTATTTTCAGCTGTAAAAAAAATATTTTCATGTTATTCTATTTAATATCACATTAAAGATGTTGAAGTTGTGTTCACTGGAAAAACATAGTTCTCTGGGGAATTTCATTCATTAAAATATTATCAGTATTATATTATATGTTTAGTTCCTGTGGATAATAGTTTTGGAAAATTAGGATCTTTTAGAAAATGAAACATACATATTTCAATGGAAATTCTCGTGCAATTTATAATATATTGAAGAAGATATGATTTCAAAGGAAATAATTATTTTTATATGATTAGAGTGATGGGAATAAGTATTTTAATAATTTCATTTTTAGGGAAAAAAGTTTTTTTAATTAAAATAATTGAATTTAATACTGTAAAAAATATAATTTTTCATTAGGGGATTTGACGATTCTAATAATAAGAACATATAATATTTCTAATTGAATTTTGTAAAAATTTAGTACCCATTGACATACGAAGACACCATTCTTTAAATTATTCAGTTGAAGGCTAGGCCCCTAGTATAACTACATATAAGGAATATGTGGTAATTGTTTGTGGGATTTAACAATGAAAAATAGAATATGTAATAAGTAGGAATGGTTGGCATATAGAGGTAACAAAGGATTCTCATTGGTGGAAAAATATAGGCATGCTAGTGATATAGCCCTATGTAATGTGTGATGATGCATATAGGTGGAAACCTCAGTGAAGGATCATGCACTAAATATATGGATGTATATTATTATGTGATTCAATATAGAATGAAAATTTCATGTGTGAATATGTTCCATGTGTATTGTATTTGAGTTTTAGTGTATACTAAAATAACACCAGATAGATGATATGATGAATCAAGACTGTATGATTGAACATGTAAGGTGTTTATTTGAAGGATATATCATTTAATACATTATTCCATATATGTGATCAATTCACAACCATGATACACCAAGAAAATCACACTATATCCATCTCTAGTTACTTACATGAGAGTATGAGAAATTCTTGACCAACCATACATCATGAATTCAATATCTTTCATAGATGCAGGTAATTATATAAACAATATGGTACATTCAAGGTAATAAATAATGATTTAGTTTTTAGTTAATATATTATTCACATGAATTACAAGAATAATATAAAATATATTAGACATAAATGATCAAATTATGGATTGAATCTAACTTGGAAGCTCATGTCCCAAGTTTCGTCACATGAGAGAGTATTTTAAACAATGGGTTCACATAACATGAGTTTAAGTAATCCATTATTTTATTATTCAAAAAAATTAATATCCTAATATCCAAAGGAATTTAATATCAACCTTGTCAAACAATAATAATTAGATGAATATAATTGTGATGGGGTGAAGTATAGGTAGTGTAAATCCTCAATAAATATCAATCCTCTAGGTCGATAGGGCGGATCAACCATACAATTATTCTTGAGAAAACTATCAATATCGAATAGATAAATAAGGAATCTTTGTCACTACATGTGTCATGAAGTGAATATTTTCACATTGTATTTTCTTTTGATGTAGAAGGTGGTCATGAGACACATTGGTTATAAAAAATACGGAGACTCTTTTTGGAGATACTATTAAATGGGGATGCTCAGTTTTTTCAATTAACAAATAATACAAATAAGTAAAGGGAATAAAAAGATAGTGATCTTGTGATGAAAAATTTCATCTGTGATGTTTCCTTCATGGAAAACAACATTTTAATGAGCAACATATTCGTCAAATTGTTTTTTGGGAATCTCGTATTACATTATATATCTACATGAAGAAGAAAATAATGTAATAATATGTTATTTTTTTAGAAAAAGGTGATGAAATACCCATATACTATTCTTTAAATTTCATGAAGAATATAAAAAAAATTACAAATATTTTCATGTGATATTCAAAAAATTAAAATTGAATTGAATGAAAAATGAGCTCATGAGAATATAAAAGCCATATAGACCACTAGTCATGATATCATTAATTGAACAATACTAAGACAAATAAAAATATGAATTATATAAATATGTGTAAATTCTTTACCATGTTTAAGAAATATTCACTATATGAAATAAAAATTTTATTTTGAAGTAATTGAGAAAAAATTACAAGAAACACATAACATGAATTAGAGTATAAAATGAAGAAACATACAATAATATTAAATATTTTGAATTAAAATATGTATCAAAAATTACACGAGGAAGAATTTATTAACCAATCATCATTTAGTTTTTTATTATTTTGGTCTGGAGTAACTTATGAGGTATCCACTCTATTATATATTGATTTGATTTTGAAATATTATATGTGATAACCCTTTGATTTCTATGAAGTATTGGATCCCAAATAAATTTCAATATCCATTTGTTTGGATCAGATATCATTAGTGTTTGTGTAAGTTGAAATTACTTACATTATTTGTCACATAATAAATAAAAGGATAATGTATAGAATTATTATACTTTAATGAAAAATATTTTATAGTAATTGGTTGGTGATAAGAATATAGGTCATTGGAAATCCCCCATCACATGAATCCTTTGATAAAAAATGTATTAGTGTGTATATGGGTTAATAACCACTATATTGTATAGATGTATTCAAACACATTATATTTGGAACTCATTATAAATAATAGTTCTCCTACTGATTTGTAATTATATGAGCATGTTTTCTAACCATAGGTGTATAACATATAGATCCATTCCCTAAAACAATATGTGTATAAAATGGGAAAAAAGTTTGTTTAGTGATGAAAATTCAGCCCATAGTGACTCACACCCCCCACCACCAATTGTGGCCCTATGAATGTGATCTTGACACTTAATATTAATCATTTAATTGATAGTGATGTTTTCTATATCATTGATTATATTGAATATGTTTTATATCAATAAAACTATAATTTGTAAATATATTATTTTAAATAAATCATATAACATGACATTACCAATAAAATTATCTCATTTAGAAATATTTAAAATCTAAAAACATTTATGTTCTATAAGGTTTATTATTTAATACAAATATAGTTTTATTATATATTCATGAAATGTTGAAATTTTGAATGTTAGTTTTCCAATAACTATAATTATTACTATGGAATTTTTATTGTATACTGTATCGTTATTCATTTCATTAATATGACGAATTCAGTAGAAATAGTAATTGATAGGTGGGGACATATATTATATATCCCCAAGATTAATTGATCTGCTTCCATACATAACCATTCATATGTATTCAATCTATGAAATCATACCTTATTCAAACCCTAAATAAATGATTTATAATAAATATATAAATTAAATCTATTTATATGATATCTCCAATTTTTATTTTTAGAGAATGAGATAAAATTATTCATAAAGAAGTGTAATATTATACAAATTATCCATTTTTTACATAATAATATTTCTTTATAAATATGTACTTGCATAATCCAATATAACAACAATAATTGAAACAATGACATTTTTAACAATTAAATGCCTCCATAGTAGTTGTGAAAAAACATTTAAAATCATGGGATATGAAAAAAAACTCTCAAAAGGGATATAAAATGAATTTAACATGATAGTTTTTTTAAACAAAAAAATCCATATTATTTTTTTCATTTTTCAGAATATAAAGATACCTTAATATAAATTTATATTTTTGTGAAGAAAAAAAATCGTAATATACTTCATGAAATCGTTTGAATGAAATCATTAATTATCTATCACAATAATATGGGGTTCATGGAAAACATCAAAAAACATGTATAAAATTTCATCAAAAAATCATTTAACCATTATTGTGAATTACTCGCAATATAAGTGAATGAAATTCCACCTTATTACTATATACAATGTGGTTATTACATGTTTACAGGGAATTGAACGTGATACAAATATTCTAAAAGAGATCATATGAAGAAATAATATTTCTAATTCTACGAGATTGAATATTTATTCCTTGATTACTAGATGTTTTGATCCATGTTCAATCTATCTTCTAGTGTGCTAAAAAATATTAATAGAATAAAATCAAAGGTAAACCATGGTGAATATTATTATAATATCATATATGATCAAAAAATCTAATGTCACCATCTTGGATGAGATCATAATAATTGGTATTAAAATTAATATAAATTCCTAATAGAAACTAAAGAAAAGATCAATCATAATGAATGAAATTGAATATCATCACTTTAGTTGGAGTATTTCAAGAAGATACCATATAATTATATTTCAATAAAACTATAATCTCAATATGATATATCTTCACAATCCTATTGATGAACTGTGTGTGCGTACTCTCATATCATTATTCCAAATAATGAAATTGACTATTAACATAAGGTGGAGAATAGATACTAATCCATTAAGAAAACTAAATTATTCTGAACCACTTAACCGAGTTATTTCAATAACATAATCTCCCTCATAAAATTTATTTATTTTAATCAATGTATTGAGTTGAGTACGAAAACCTCAGGTTAAACTCTTCTTGAAAATTATATTTAAAATTTGTATAAATAAACATAAAATTTCATTCTATCAATTGAAATCATTTTAATAGTATCACCCTAGAAATATATTAAAATATCTAATAAAGAATACGTATTTTCCTATATCACATAGGATCATATTATGAATTGAGAATTGAATAAATTGATGTATAAACAATATTATTTTTTTCTACAGTAAATATGGATCAAAGAATAATTTTATTGGAATAATTGATGGAAAATTTATTAATATATAAATGATAACATCCTATAACATATTGTTTTTATTGTTTATCAATAAGGGGGAGAATATATAATTTATGAATGATAGAATAAATAATAAATACATAGTGTTATCTCCTTTACTAAATTAGTGTTGAAAAAATTAAAATTGGGAGTGTAATGATCATTTTTTTCTTTTATATATCTATTTTCAATAAGTCATTATATGATAAATCACTTAATGTTATTTTCTACTGTTAAAAAATAATATCATTAAATTCCATTTAATATCATATTCTTGATGTTGAAGAAGTGTTTGTAGGAAAACATAATTCTCTATGGAATTTTATTTATTATAATATTATTGGAATAATATTCGATGATACGATGATGTGGATTATAAATGTAATAATTTAGGATCTGTTAGATAATAAAATATACTTAGTTGAAAAGAGATTCATGAGTTATTTATAATATATTGAAGAATATATGATTATAGATAAAATTATTATTTTTATGATCATGGAGATATTGGAATAAGTCATTTAATAATATTCCTTTTTAGTGATTAAAACTCTATTATTCGAAATAATTGACTTGAATACTAGGAACAATATAATTTTTCATTAGGGGATTTTAGGATTCCAATATATGGAAAATATAATATTGTAATCATGTTTTTTAAAAATTGAATACCTATCGACTTTCTAAGACACCATTCCTTAAAATATTCGGTTGAATGATATAACCATATATAGCTTTTGACCAAAGGATTCTTACGAGGGGTAAAAAATGGTCAAGCTGGTGCTATCACTATATGTAATGTGTGATGATTTTTCTCGGTTCCAATCATAGTGATGTATCAGTAAGTAAATATATAGACGTGTATTACTATGTGATGCATGATAGAATGAAAATTACATGTGTTACTATGATGCATGGGTATTGTATATGAGTTTTAGTACATACCAAAATAACATTAGTTGTCTGATCTCATGGATCAAAACTGTATGATTGATCTTTTTTTGTGCTTATTTGAAGTATTTATCATCTAATACATTCATCCATATATGGGATCAATTCACGACCTCGATTAACCATGAAAATAACATGTTATACATATCTAGTTTTCATCACGAGAGAATGAGATATTCTTGATCGACCATACATAATGAATTCAATCACTTTCTTAAATTCCTGCATTAATATAAATAATATGGTACATTAGAGGTAATAAATAAACGTGTAGTTTTCAATTAAGATATTCTTCAAATGAATTGATAGAATCATGTAAAATATATTAGACACAAAATATCAAATTATGGATTGACTATATCTATGGATCACATTTCACAATATTCATCACATTAGAGATTATATTAAATAATTGGTTGACATCAGATGTGTTTAAATAATCCATGATTTTTTATTCATTGTATATAATATCCTGAGATCATTAAGAATTTAACATCAACCTAGACTCACAACAAAAATTAGAGGACCATGCTTGTTATTTATTGAAGTATACATAGTGTATGTCCTCAATAAATATCATTCCTTTTGGTTGAGAGGGTGGTTCTACAATTCACATATTCATGAGAAAACTGTCAACCTCAAACTAAGAAAAATGAAATTTGTGACAGACCTTGTGTCATGACGAGAGTATCTACACAATTTATATTCCTGTGAAATATAAGGATGTCATGAGACACATAGGTTAAAAAAATAGGGAGATCCTTTTTGATGACTCTATTAATTAAGGTTTCTCACTCTTTTCAATTAACAACTCATAAAAATAATTTATGTGAAAATAAAAATATAGTGATCATGGGTGAAAAATGTCATGTGTGATGCCTCTTTCATGAAAATCAACTTTTGAATGAGAAACATATATTTCAAATTTTTTAGGGAATCTCATATTACAAAATATATCTACACGAAGAATAAAATAAAGTAAAACTCTTTTTTCACCCAAAGGGAATGAAATACCCACATACTATTCCTATAATTTCATGTAGAAGAAAAAATAAATGTACATATATTTCCTCGTGATGTTCAAAAAAAATAAAATTCAATACAATGCATAAAGATATCATGAGAACATAAAATATGTGGTGACCACTAATCATGATATCATGAATTGAACCATGCCGATTCAAATAAAAAATTAGATTTATATACATATGGGAAAATTCATAAAATGTTTAAGAAATATTTACTACATAAAATAAAATTTTCATTTTGATATAATTAAAAAATAGTAGATAAAACAAATAATGTTACTTGGATTACAAAATTTGAAACATAAAATATTATCACATACATTGAATAAAATTGTATACAATATGTTACATGAAAACTAATTTATTAAGAAATCATCATTCAGTATTTTATTATTTTGTCCGAGAATATTTAATGAGGTATCCAATCTATTACATATTCATTTGATTTTGACTAATGATATGAAATAACATATTTATTTTTGTGAAGTGCAGGCTTCCAAATATATTTCTATATATATAGGTCTGGATTAGAGATTATTGGTTTCTGGATTAGAATAATTTATCAACATTATTTAACACATACTACATGAAAGGCTAAAAGATAAAAATATTATACAATAATCAATATTATTTAATAGTACCTGGTAGGGGATAGAAGGATTGGTCCATATAAACCCCACATCGCATGAATCCTTTGATAATAAAAAATTAATAGTGTGTGTATGGGGTAATATCCATTTTATAGTATGGATGTACTCATCCACATTATAGGCTTAACTCAGTAAAAATCATAGTGTTACTACTGATTTATTATTACGTGTTCCTGTTTTCTAACCATAGGTGGATGAGATATTAAATCCATTATTCGAAGAAGTTTATAGAGGTATAAAATGAGAATAATGTTTGTTTAGTGAGAACAATTTTCCCATAGTGATTCACACCCCACCTATTGAGGTTTTACAAAAGTGATATTGATTGTTAAAATTAATATCTTTTACTTTTAGTGGTGTTTTCTGCATCAGTGATTATATTAAATTAGTTGTATACCAATAACTCTATATGTTATAAACACATTATTTTAAATAAATCATATAAGAGGACTACAACATGGAATTTATCTCATTTAGAAAAATTAAAAATATAAAAACTTTTTAGTTATATAAGGTTCATTAATTACTAAAACAATACTTTGATTAACCATTAGAGAAATGATGAATTTTTTTGATGGTTGTTTTATGATATGAATATTTTATTTCTTTGGAATATTTATTATATATATTTTATCTTTATTGGGTTCATTAATATGATAAATTCATTATAAATTTTAAGTAATATGTGAGGCTTGATATTATATATCCCCTTGAATCAGTGATAGCTTTCTAGACATAAACATGCATATAAATTCAATATAATGAAACATATCTTATTAAAAACCTATATAAATGATTTATAATAATGATATCAATTACATATATTTAAATGATATTTTATATTTATATTTTTTGAGAGTGAGATAAAATTTATCTTATAAAGTGTAAAATTATAAATAGTATCCATTTTCCCAATAATAAAAGTTATTTATAAAGATAAAATTGCACCATTTGTTATAACACCAATAATTGAAACTGTGACATTTTTAACAATTCAACACGACTGTAATCATCTTAAAAAAACACTTAAATCCATGGGATAATAAAAAAATTCCAAAAGTGATATAAAATAAATCTAATATTTTAGTCCATTTCTAAACAAAAAAATTATATAAGAATTTATTCATTTTTTAGAATATACATTTATCTCAATATCAATTTATAATTCCATGTAGTCAATATAAATTCTTAATATACATCATCAAATAGATCATATGAAATCATAAAGTTTCCATAATAATAATATGGGGTTCTTGGAAAACTTGAAAAATAATGAATAATGGTTTTCCAAAAAAATCATTTAACCATTATATAAAAATAAATAAAATTTTTTCAAAATATATTTTCTCATTCGACTAATTTTTAAATAAAAATTTAATTTATAAACAACTACAACAAATATAATTATGAATCCCCATTATTTATATAAATCCATAAACATTTTTATGACTTCACCGTTATCATTTATACAATATAATCTATTTTTAAACCACCATTATTTATATAAATACACTCTTATTATTATGAAATTTTTCTGGGTTCACTTCTGGTTTTATTTAAAATATTATGCACTTTTATATTATATGTAATCCTTGGTATTTCTTTAAAACACAATAAAATGTTTTAATTCAAAAGATTCATAATTTCTCTTTTTACATTTTATCTCTTAAAATTTACATCAATTTACATTATATAAGAATATTATTATTTATTAATTTCCATGAATTAAATAATTCATTTCCTTCGTTGACACATTATGATACTCCCATTTGTTATGCATTATGACTAGAATATGATACCCGATTATATACACGACAAACCCTTCTATTTTTGTTTGATTGGTTATGTATGACTATGTATGTGGATAGAATATTCATGAACATGTTATTATGTGTGAACCCATATATAACTCCAATGCACTGGGTAGTGTATAGTCTCCAGAGACGTTATGTGAAATGTTCTTGGGGTTACACTAGATTCATGCTACCATGTGCAATGGTCTTGGTGGTTAACCGTGACCTCTGGTCCCCTATATACAACGAGATTTGAATCCTAAAAATGTCATGTTTTATGTACATTAAAATTAATATATGTTTATATGTTCCCTTTTTAATAAGTTATGATTCCATATGTTTCATGCATTTTTATATCATTATTTCTTTCCATATAACCCATGTGCTAAAGAATTGTTCTTTTGTTTATTCCCTTTATGGGGATTTTTTCTCATCCCTTTTTTCATATTATACTCTTGTAATCCTATGAATATGTATGATAACAATTGATGTTATGATGTACTTATGATGATAAATAATAATATTTATTTTTTAGTCTCATGTTTTATGTTTATTACCTAGTCTACAAAGACACTCTATTACATGATCCATGGATTCTAATATGATGTTTTATTATTCTTATAATCATGTCATGATATGTGTAAAAAGATAAACACGTTATATTTACAATTAGATGGAGGTCTAGTTATTTTTGTAGATTAGGAATAGTCAACATTAGTATGAACCATATGTATGTGGCTAATTATAAGAAAACATCCCTAAATTTGTGCATGTATGGAGTATGTGGTTTATCAGAAAAATGCATCCTTCTATGTATATGAATAATTGAATGTGGCTCAGACACATATGTATCTAGCGGTAAACCCCAAAACCCCACTTTTGGCTAAAATTGAATAGGAACTGATGCAAGACAATGGGCCTTACGACACTCCTAGTTTTATACTCCAATATATTTTATTGGGTAAATTAAAAATATTATTATGATCCATTATTGTGGGAGAAAAAAAATTAATCCTCTAAGAATATTTGTTAGGAAATAGATCATGGGTTACCTATATTAAATCCTAGGGATTGACCACTTGGGATAGATTTTTCCATTAAGAGGTTGTCCTTTTTTATTTAATGTTTTTATTTTTATAATTAATAGAGAATTATTCAAGTTCCCTAATTGTACATTTCATTTATTATCTATAGAATGAAATAAAAAACCATGTTCCAAAAATCAATGTGAAAGTAAATGTGAAAATTTGTTTAATGATATTCATGATATGACGGGAAGGGGTGCTCAAAACGTTATGGAAGTACATATCTACTAGGTAAAGTTATACAATATACCATGAATCATGTTGAACTCCCACATCCACCATGGAAAAGGCCAGTTTTCATAGAATCCATCATGTGGAAATTTGCAAGAATGTTTAGTATATCTTTAGATATCCTCCTCATGGAATAGTAGATTGACTCCATTGTAAAGATATTATCTATCACCATGTTCTTAGAAGAAGCGAATGTCGTACTGGTGGTATATTTTTCTTATATATAAGATTATAAGTGGTTGAGACATATCATGAATTTGAATTCCTAGGAGGGAATTGATTCCAATGATTGGGAGCAATTCATGAAAATATTTTTCAGTAAATATTTTTCACATCCCCTCTATATCATGATGGAAATATAGTTCCTCGCACTTATGAAAAATTAAGAAATTTCCATCGGGAAGTATAAAGAAAACATCACAATGCTTACAAGATATGACTTCTTCTTAGTCATGAACACCAAAATAATGTTTCATCACTTCTTTATAGGATTAAATATGATTATTTGAAAAGTGTTGGAAATTCAAAACATCGATAGTTATGAGGACATTTTTCATTGTGTCCTCCAGCATAAAATAGAGATCATATAATATTAATGGTATCATGGTGATGGTTACCAAAAGTGTAAAATGGAGTCTAATATGGGTGGTTCAGAAAATAAATCACATGATGGAAACCAGAAAAAAAATGTGTTGTTTCAAAATTGTGAGATAAATTATATTTTGAACTATCTAATAGAAACCATAAATTATATAAAATGTAGAATATAGGACATATAGATAATAACTACAGATGGGATATGATGAATCAAACTAATTTGGAAAAAAAGGAAGGTCTGGATCAACTATCTACAACTAGTGCAGTGTTTCAACTACATGGAATATGTGAATTATGCAAAAATAATTCCCTAATCGAAGGGTTGTTGGAGGGAATCTACAAAAACTAATAATGAAATAAGGAATAGATTATTCAATCTCTACTATTGTGCTGGATCCATAAAATAATGTGATGACATGTATGCTTGTTATACATTCAAGAATATTAGATGTACTATTTTATTTGGTTCTACACATTCTTTCATATCTTTCATGTTTAATAGATCTATTAAAACTACCACTAAAAATTCTATTAGTTTGGTTATCTGTGAGAATAGAGAATGGGGACATTATTTCATCCAAAATTTATAAATCCACCCTGATATATTTTTGTGGACTAAACCTTCGATAAAAAATCTTTTCATACATCTATTAGTGGATTTTGATGCTATTTTGGGCACAGATTGGCTATCTTTTTCAAATCCATCATTAACTATCATTAAAGGGATATCACTCTTCTCATCCTAGAGTATCCTTGTAACACCCCATTCTTCCACGGTACGTTTCCCTTCGAATATTGCAATGGCGTGCATTGTACGCAACTTCGAGATTCTAACACACCAAAACCAATCAAACTAGCCGTTATGAAGAGTAATACCTACTTTTTAAAGTTTTATAAATTTTATCTCTCAAAATGGACTTCATTTTTGGGTTTGGAGTGTCTAATTTAGCCTAAGGTAAAATTTTGGTATTTTTCGGATAACTTTAATATTTTGATGAATAGTGAAAATTACTAAATTTTAACTAAAAACAACATTTTTAATCAAAATAATTAATAGAGATAAATTATGAATTTGAGTGGTTTTAAAGTATAATTAGAATATATTTTTACCTTTTTTCCAATGGTGTTCATTAGAATTAATTTCACTTTGAAATTGGAAATAAACAACGGTCAATCTTTTGATATATATATTGTTTCTTAAAAACACGGTATTTGTTGTAACGGCGGAAATTAATTATAAAATTAATTAATGAAACTTTTATGTTTGGAATTTTGTAAAATAGACATCATTTTTTAATTCGGAATATCAATTATAGCCTAGGGTGACATTTTGGCATTGTTCTGAAAAACATCAATTTTTGATGAATAGTGAAACTTCTAAGTGGTAGTTAAAAAACTTAATTTTTCATAAAACATAATTTTACCACTTCTGTGATTGGAATTTAGAAAATCCGAGAGACACGGTTAATATCAAGGAGTAAAATGTGGTTCAATGAGATGAAAATAATTTTTGGTGAATAGTGACTTTTTACTTTTATTTACCACGGTTAAAAGTAAATAGGTTAATTAAGGGTAAAAATGATATTAATATTACTCTAACACATATCATAATTCTATTTGAAAAGATTATATCGACCAAAAACAACCTTAGGAATCAAATATTATCATTTAGGTCCACTTGGATTAGATTAGGACATTTATTATTATTTAATTCAAAGAAGAGTTAAGAGAGTTAAAATCAAAGTTTATTTACTAAAACATTTTTAATATAGGGTTATACATAAGCTAAATTCTATTGTAAAAATTCATTAGAAAGATAGTAAAGTTTCTTACATAATGATATTTTATTTATAATTTTTAGACATTATATAATTTAATATATTTATGACACAATGATAATGAAGTAATTACCATAATAGTGAAAAATTAAAATAATTGATATTATAAATACCCAAATAAATATAATTTAAGACTTTAAATGAATTAATCTAATTTTATAGAATAATATGACATATTAGGATTGATTTAATTGGCATTTTTTGAAGTAATCATTCTGTTATGAGTTTCACAAAAATCAACTATTGAATAGTGTCAAAATTGACATAAAAGAGTTTTTAAAACAAATATTATATTATTAATTGATATTAAATTCATAAAAATCTAACGATCGGCCAAGAGACTTATATAATGATAGTTATTTCATTAATTGAACAATTGGGGGTCTCTTGGATGTATATTTTATGTTTATTAACTATATAATATAAAAATACAAAGTGACATGGTAAATGTCAAACTAATTAACTAAGAGTTAAAACTAAAAGATAAGGTTACTATAGTGACCGAAACCTGTCTAAATTATATTGGTTGAATTTTTTTCGACCTATCCCCACCTTTAAATTTTAATAAGCATCTTTGGAACCATTAGAAACCGAATATGAAATTATTATAAATTAATATTTTTAGCTTTTCCAAAGGTGCCCCTCACCCATCTTATAAAAGGGCACTCATCCTTCTCATTTCTTCCCACCTTCAAAGAATTTTATTTCGGCCAAACCCGGACCAAATACTCTATAAACATCCCTCAATTCAACCTAGAGTCCTTATTTTGATCAGAAATCCATCCTAAGGAGCCCTTTTGATCAAATCAAAAGGAAGAACCCGAAGAAGAGGTAATGTTTTCACCACAGCTTTTCAAGTTTCTTTCTTCTTCCACTTCTTCTTTCTTTGTTATTACCATTCTAAAATAATAAATCCAGTATCTAATATATAATTTGATGTTATTATAAATATGATACAACCATATTCAGTATTCTATCCACCCTTTGAATAACATGTCTCCATACGTACATACGTACGGCTTACCGTCTCCACGTCGTGATGTAATTGTTATTAAATATATTATTATTTGGGTGGGTATAATAATGATGTTTAACTCATTTAAATAATAAATATAACATGATAATGGTTCTGTATATATGATATACCATCCAATTATATATTATTTTAATATCAAAAGAATGATATTGTCGCTCGTGCGTACGTACGGACTACCATATCCACGAACGCGATGAGATTCATTCTCCATCATAGCCATTCAAGTATAATTATCATTTTATGATTTAAAAATAATTTTTATGAACTGTATATCATTATGGATATGAATAAGATACAACCTATCCATGAAAAACATGGCCTATGTAACAAAACATATAAAATAAAACGAGTAAGTTAACACGGGAAACGACGATAATTCCATGATATTATTAACAAAGCAATGTTGAATGATCATATATGATATCGTATTAATGTATATGATTCATGAATAATTTAATAACAACTATTTCAACATTATACAGGAGGTTAACCTACCCCCAACCAAGGAAAATTACAAGGTAAGGGGTTTCTTAACTCACTGTTAATTTCATGAGAATTCCATTGTTCACCACTTAATTATTGCATGTGGTGTATGTGTACTGCCCATTATTGTATTCATTGTGTAATATAATTTAATTTATGGGTATTTACATCATCATTGTATGATCCTTCTTTCATGGGTGTATGTTTCGTAAGTTACCTAATCGATAAGGGAATTTGAAATTTCAATTTCCACTCATTTGGCTTTACGCATATTTCATTGATTATATTGCCCCAAGATTATGTGTGGAATCACTATTCATTTGATAATGTCATAATTTCCACTCTTCCTCCTGTGTATAGACTTTTGATACACATAATCACTCCATTGATAATTTCACAAGTCATTGATATGAATTTGATAAGAGTAATTTTAACTCATTCTCCATTTGTTGAGTTAAACATCCAATTCGTTGGTGTTGTTTTTACAAGAATATTTGTGAATGTCCTTTGATTGTCTTACACTAAATATCCAATCATAATAGTTGTATTTATATTTTTCACACATAATTATTTCATTGATTTATCCGTAACCTAAGGAGACGTCCTTTAAGAGAGATTTCATCTCAATTTACATTCCATTGAGACTTCTTTGTTGTTATACACCAAATCAATTTTATATGGTGTATATAATGTACTTTGACAAATTATATCATGAAGTTTTATATTCTCATGATATTACAATGTTTTAATTACCTCAATAATTTGTATTCAAGTGTCTCTCTTTTGGTTAGAAACTCTAACTAAAATACAATTTTTAAATGTTTTAAAGACTTATTCTTCTAAATCTTGCTCATTAATGTCCATGTTTTAAAAATGGTTTTAAGGATTTATTTATATGGATATTAATGTTTTAAAATATAAACTTATTTTAAAAGTTTCAAATTGGTATGAGACACTTTGTTTCAAAAATATATTTTTAAATGGCTTCTTGACAAATATTGTGACTTTTAAATGATTTCAAGAAAAAGGGGGACATTTCTCTCAAATAGTTTTGATGGTTATTTTCATCTATGTCAATATCCTTCATTATTCTCGATTGCGGTTAATATGATACAATAAAATCTTCCTTATTGTATCAAATGAGTTATGTTTGATTGTGGATGTGCTATTTTTATACCATTCATGGTTTGTGGATAAAGTATTGACATTTCATTTGCTAGTTTTAATACGAATGTTTATGTTATGTTTAAAACTTTTCATATGAGGAATGCATTGGACATAGTAAGTGACGGTTGGAGCCCGCTATAGCTCATCGATGCATCGGTAGGTCTCATGAGACAAACTAGTGTCTTGGCACAAGGCCTTGGAAAAATATTATTTTTAGTCTTGGCACGAGGCCTTGGCTATGTGGTTATGATAGTCTGGCATTATGCAATCCATCATTATGAAAGTGGTTATTGATATTTAATGTGATCATTCGACTAGTAGAATATCCATGTGAGTAAGTAAATGGATTTATTTTATTTAATCTTTTCCATTTTAAGATGATGTTCATGTTTAGAAGGCTTTTTTTTAGTTATAATCTGCCTTAAGTGTTTATGCATATCTATGAAAGATTCTTTTATAAATATATCCTTATTGAGCATCTGATCTCACCCCTTCCAATGTTTTATATTTCCCAGGATTATGAAGAAGTAATTTATGAGTGACCTTCAGGGATAGTATGAGGGGATATGAAGACAAGATGTAGTTGTAGTTTTTTTTACCTTATGATGTAATGTAAGACTTATGAATATATCTAGTGTCTCCAAGACTACTAAACTAATCGGTCATTCGGGACTTGATCCATTGTGATCATGCTAATGTTATGTAATAATGCACTGACTCTGGGTATCTAGGGTCGGGGCATTACAATCCTCAAATCTTGTACAACTTTAATGATGAAGATGACTCTCCTTCAGTATAATTGTATAAAGTGTTGGTGATGTTGCCTTTTGAGAAAGCATATCATGATGAAATGATAGAGGCAAATAATATGATACTTATCGAATATATTCTCATCGTGAGAGATCACATTGATGTATTTTCTGAAGAATTATCTAGTTTTCCACTTGATTGATATGTTGATTTCCCAATTGAATATATTACTAGATCCTACCTATATCAAAGTCACCTTATTGGATGGCCACTATTGGGATGGAAGAGCTAAAGAAGCTGTTACATGAGAATCTGGACAATGGTTTTATATGCCTGATTTCTTCACCATGGGGTGTATCATTCATATTAATTTAGGATAAGAATGGATCAATGAGGATCTAATCTGTTCACAATGTTCTCAATAAAATCATGATAAACACAAAGTATCCTCTTCCATTGACAGATGAATTGTTCAATCATCATTTTGGGGATGCTATTTTTCTAAGGTGGATCTTCGGTCAGGATACCACCAATTAATGGTGAGTAAGGATGATATTACAAAAAATTTGATTTGAACGAGGTATTGGAACAATTAATTCAGCATGATGCCCTTAATAATCACTATTTATTTATCAATATTCATGGATTTAATAAATATAGTATATAGATATTACATCAAAAAATTCAGGGTACTCTTTATCGACAGAATTCTTATTTACTCCAAGAGAAAGGAGGAACACAAGAAGAATTTGAATACTATGTTGATGACTCTGGGAATGTAGCAACATTATGAAAGGTATAGTTAGTAATAGTCATATATGGAGGAATTATCATTCTTGGTGCACGATATCACTAAAAAGTAATATCTGTGGAGCCTTCAAATAAAAAAGAAATTGAAGAGTGGCCCATGAAAACATCTTTAATGTAGATTTGTAGCGTTTAGGGTCTAGCCATGTACTATTGACTATTAGTGGGGAATAGAACCTGATTTGAAAACCCAATGACCAAGATAAAAGGAAATAGAGTGACGTTTTTCTAGACTCGATAATGTGAGGAAATATTTAAGAATCTCAAAAAAAGGCTTATCACTAAACTGGTACTTAAATTTCCGGTAAGTGGGTAACGCTTTGTAGTGTACAATGATGCTTCAACGTAGGTATCATGTACTTTCCTAATTAAAAAAGATAATTTCATAGATATGCCTCAAGACAGTTGAAAATTTATGAGGAAAAAAATACCACACATGATCTAGAGTTGTTAATTGTTATCTTCTCAATATAAATCTGGCTGCATTATCTCTCTAGAAAAAAGTCTGAGATATATTCCAATCACAAGATTCTCAGATATATATTCACATAGAAGGAGCATAATATAAGATAGAGAAGATGTTTAGATCTCATCAAGGATTATGATTGATTAATCCACTACTATCCTTGCAAGGCGAATAAGGTATCTAATGCTTTAAGTGGAAAGTACACTTAATCTTTATTGATGATGAGAATTGAAAAGGATACAATCATGTGACAACCCAATGTTTTATCAATGGAATTACCTTATTCTAATTATTCTTCATAGTATAATAACATTAGGAATAACAACGACCCATCATGATTCTAAATTCATTACGATCATTAAACATTATTTTTTCACTACTATGTAAAGAATTTAAAAATTCTGAAATATATTGTTGCGTCCAATTTGATTTTTGGAGTCTAACGGAACAAACATAAATTTTGGAGAATAGTAACCAAACCTCATGAAAATTAACATAATCTTATGAATATTAATCCACTATTATGAATAGTAATATGACCCTTATGAAATGTAAGTCATCCAAAATAATAGTTACTTAACCCATGAATGATTAAATATAAGTTAGGTATCTTATATGTGATAATATGCCCATATTAAAAGTATTGGTATATTTGTACGTCATAAATAAATAACATTAATTAAATAATTTATAATAAAATTTATTTACTTAATATGTTATCATAAATTAACAATTCAATGTCTTATGTTTTTATGATAATATTCTAAGAACATATGTAATTTTTTAAAGCAATAAGAATCTGTTTTTATTTTAAAATCCTTATTTTTCTTGTAAATTTTTATTTTAATTAAAAATTAAATTAATCATATTTAGAAAATTATTTTAGAAAAATGGATTTCATTTTTCGATTCTACAAATTGAAAAATGGTTATGGTGAATTTCTTTTATTTTTTGAAATACTGGAATTTTTTGTGAATAGTAAAATACATTAATTTACCGTATAAACACATTATAATTTAAATCAACTATTAATGACATCATGAGTGATGTAAGAACCAAAATGTAGAACTCACATACCCTATTAACTATATTTGCTCATGGAAAATCACTATTTCTTTTATTGGTGAAAATTAATAAATTAATGATTAATGTATTAAGAAAACCACTCTCCCCTCCACTATTAATACCAACCATCACACCCACATTTCATTACACCTACCAAGCTTCTATTCATGTATAAAATCTACCCAATTTTTTTCCCTTGACCCTCTCCCACATCCAAGATCTTATGGTCTCATCCATAGTCAAATCCTAGGTTCTTTAAGTATGATATCAAGATGAGGATTACAGAGGTAATTCCACACTCACATTTCTTTTAATTTCATTTCTATTCTAAGTACTTTTCTTAATCACTAACAAAATATTCTCATACACATGTTATGGTAACTCTATTATCATACATATAATGAATTGTTATGATAAAAAGTTTATATTATATCATCCAGACATATTCTCCTCTTCTTTTGATTTTAGAATGGAAAACATTGTTCGTGAGGAGTTAATATTTCACCTTTAAGAATGACTTGTTTTCATTTATTTTACCGCATTTAGATATGGTCATGAAAACATTTTTTTGGTTAAAACCGATTCTGTTGTATGTATTATATCCTATTAAATGATCTGGAACTAACTTATTTTAATATTACAAAATGATTAAATGAAACATGATTATTATGATCGAAAAACCTCCAGAAATAACCCAAATTATCATCATTTAGTTATTTTCTAATGATTAATTCACACGGTATATAAATAAATTACTCATACAATTATTTTTAGTTTTTTTCATCATTAATAACATATAATTATATTTCTTGATTATTATCCACGTCCTAAATGAACATCCATTTATGAATACCATGGAACAATTCAATAAAACTATAAAAACAAACACTCTCAAACAATGAATTGATACTCAACAACTCATCCAAAAGCCCATTAAAAAACATAATTAAACCATATTAAACTATATTCATGAAAAAAAGGTTCTTTAATTTGTAATTAATGAATCTAATCAGATAATACATAACTTTGATGTGAATAAAACATTCGGATATGAGGTAAGAGGAAATTCTAAATCCCAACTTAATTTTATCGGGGTCTACCTCTTTCACTTCATTTTTGTTATGGTTAATACATAAAAATTATTTTTTCATCATTATATTATTTTTTTTGGAAATAAATGCTTTCAATTGGATTTTATGACATACAAAATGTTTTCCAAAAAAACTCTTTTGTACATAACACGCATTTTACTTCTCACTCATAGTTAATGGTTCTTGTGTCATGTAAGTCATTCCCTATTTCTTTTATGAACCCATCGTTTATGAATGCGTTTTTAAGATGAAACCCGTTCATTTATATGGGTTATTTATGTAAAATTTTTATATATGTTTTACATGGAATTCATTATAATTAAAATGTTATGATCTTAATGGTGATCCCAAAATTATATAGTGCAATGTTAATGTTTTAATGTATTGGGTGAACCAAAAATTATATAGTGATACAATGAATTGGGTAAGTGATTAATCTCATGAGTTAATGTTAAATGATGGGTGAACATTATCCTAGATTTTTTCATTACCATGTGTGGTAGTTAACCACTAAGACATGATGTTTCATTTATTATGCATTGACACAGACCGCATCTTTTATTAATTATTCATCTCATATTTATGATCATATGCCAATTTTATGTTGATAGTTATTATGATGATCTCATGTTATTTTATTTCATTTTATGTTTTTCATCCTATTGGGATTTTATCTCACCCCTTTTTTGATTTATATCCCTTAGGTGACTGCTTGTATTACAGATAATTCAAGATCAAGTAAGAAGTTAGAGAATAAGGAATTGAATAAATGTTTACATATTTTGTTGTAAATGTTATGAATGGTCATAGTTTTCTCAATACAGTAATCCTTTGGATACACTAATTTTAATGATTTATGGTGTCCATCATTATAATGATATAATTTAAATGTAAGAAAATGATGGGTCCCTGTAGTTGGTATCAAAGGAAAGGGTTAGTTCATTTGGGAATTGGGATTAGTAAACCTTATATAAAACCTCTTTTATGAGTCTATGTACGTATTTTCCCACAAGAATCTTTAAATAAGGATCCAATATGTTGTGCTATTACTAAATTTTTTTCAAATTAATAAATTTTTTATTCATTACATGTTGACTTATGTATTGTTCAGACCTTTTCCAATTTATAAAATGGTGGGAACCTCGATAAACTAGGAAAAAAACCCGTGCGAGGGCCAATACAATGATTTCTCGAACGATATCCCAAATGATTTTGGAGGTGGAGTGAAAAAATTCATGGAGATAAGTACCCAAAAATTTTAGGTTTTGAACTATAACCAAAATAATGTGGAATATCCTCCTTAAAGTAAGTGGGAGAAACTGGTTGTAGAGTGTTTTATGTGGCAACGACCACCGATGTTTTGTGGGTGTTCTGATATAGCAGTTACAGAACAGTAGATCAACTCCAGGGAGATGTTATTTTTCTGTTCAAATTTTTTTGGAGATGGATAGGATGACACTAGCTATTTGTTATCTAGATAGATAGGCCAATCAATGGGGTATTTGATTAAGAACACAAATCAATGTGATGAAATTGAAGACATTGAATGTGGAGACGTTAAGATTATGTTTCATTACAAGTATATACCTGGAACTCATTGATCAAAATTCGAGAGAGAATTCATATATTACAATTAAAAGGAAGGAGAATATATCACAAACTATGAAGAAAGTTTCACAAGGATTGAAAGGTATGCATCGTGGTTTGTTGTCAACAATGATAGAAAAATTGAGAGATTATTTACTGGGTTAAAACCACACCTTGAAATGCTCTTGCAATTAGAGGCATAGGGGGTTATGAAGAATTTTTTCAATGCACCATCAATGTGGAGATAATTTTGTTTAATGGTCCTATAGATATCTTGATATAGAACAAAATATGTAGTTTCATTCTAGAGGATCTATAGATAAAGGTGGGAAAAAACTCAACCACCCACATTCCAAAAATTGTGGATGTTGCTTCATTATAACTATCTCAATAGGATATGGAAATTCTTCCGGTGTTGGAAAGAAGGACATCATGCTCAATATTTTAGAAAATACATGTGAATGAAGTTGAATGTAGTGGAAGAAAGGGGAGCCCCACCCATTGTACAATTCAAAAAATGTAGGGATTAAGGGAACTATGCTTGCTAGTGCAGTAAACCGAGATTCATTTTGGGTAATCAGCATCATCAGCCACCAAATACAATGGAAAAAGGGAATTCTTATTCCTTCAATACTACAACGGTGGAGAAAGATAATGATGTCGTATATGACACACTTCCTATTTAATTGATAATGGAAAAGTCTTATTTTATTCTAGTTCTACGCATTCCGTTATATCATATATGTTTTCGATAAATGTATAATCCAAGCCCTCATACCATGATGTAGATATATCTATTAAAACACCAAGTGATGCATTCATTGAAAACCACGTGTTTGGCTCTACTATTGTTGGCGTATGTGGGAAGATTCATTCATAAAATCTCATAATACATTCCTTTGTTGATTTCGAAGCAATAATTAGAATAGATTGGATCTCATTATATAGAGCTAATAACAACTATGGAGAAAAGAACATTTCTTTTCATATTCATATTCATTCCGTGATCCTCTACAAATGGATGGATGATCGGGAATATCATTTTCATAATCATTCAATGTTGTGGGTTATGAAACCATATGATGAAGCATACCACGCCCAAATGGTTGAGATAAAGGAAATTTCCAAACATGCCAAATTAAAAATGTTGAAAGAATATGGTGATGTATTTCCCGAAGAGTTGTCCATACTTCCCCCAGATCATGAGGTAGATTTTTCAATAGATCTCATACCCAGAGCTACTCCTATCTCAATGTGTCCCTTTATGATGGCTCCAATCAAACTTTCAGAGTTAATAAAGTAGTGTCAAGAATTTTTGGACAAAAGGTTCATACTCCCTAGTGCATCACCTTGGGGTGTTCCAGTGCTATTTGGGAGGAAGAATGATTGATCAATACAGATGTATATAAATTACCAGGAACACACCAAGATCAACATAAGGAACTTGTATCATATTCCAAGGATTGATGACTTCATCGTTCATTTAAGAAGAGACCAATAATTCTTAAAAGGTCAAACTTCATTTCGTATAACATCAGCTAATGGTGAAGAAGGAAGATATTCCGAAGAATGCCTTCTGTACAAGGTATAGGCAATATGAGTATCTGGTAATGACCTACAGACATACTAATGCATGAGAAATCTTAATGGATTTATTGAATATAGTCTTTAGACATTACCTTGATAAATTTTTGTTTGTGTTTATCTATTATATTCCCATATACTCTAAGGGAAGGGGGAACTTGATGAAAATCTAAGACATGGGTTGGTGACATTGAGAAATGAGTAGTTGTATGACATGTTCAGAAAGTGTGACTTTTCAATGAATCAAGTCATGTTATTAGGACATGTGATCTCAATTGAGGGAATTTCAATGGACCCTTAAAAACAATGGAAATTGTGTAATTTTCCAGACCATATAGTTACACATAAATCCAATGTTTTCTTGGATTAGCTAGAAAAAATAGACGTTTTTTGATAAATTTTTCATGATTGTTAAGCACACGAGATAAGTCAATAAAGAATTGGTTAAAGTTTGTCTATATGGAAGATTGCGAGGGAAGCTTCTTTGTGAGAAAGATAATGATGATCAATTCACATGTACAAATGTAACTGAAATTTAGAGAATGTTTTGCAATGTACAATGATTGTCCAAATAAAGGAGTAGATTTTGTACACATGAGAAATGATAATGTGATAGCATATGCACCACGGTCGTTAATGATTCATGACGAGAACTACATGACGCAAGATTTAGAGATGGTAGCCATGATTTGTTCTGTGAAAAAAATCGGTCACTACATTTATGGTGAGAAGTGTAAAATATACACTGAACACATGATCCTAAAGTATATATTCACATAAAATGAGATCAACATTTGTCACATGAGATGTTTAAATCTAATCAACAACTATGATTTAACTATTCACTATCACCCAGGAATGGCGAACAAGGTAGTTGATGCTCTAAGTAGAGAAGATCTTACTACTCTATCCATGTTGCAGATTGTCAATGAACCTGTCTACATGGATATTCAAAGGATGGTTTTTGAAATCTTAAGGGAATATGATACATCCAACCATTCCCAAATGATTGTATAACTATCTATCCATGAGAATATTAAGGTGGCACTATGGGATAATCTGGAGTTACCAAAGAAGGCGAACACAGTAAAGGAATGGAATCTTCAGGAGTTTCATATCGACAATATGGTGTGATTTGGTTTAGAACCCTACTTTGTGCGCCTTCATCAACTGAGATAAAGAAGGAGCTGTTGGGTAATGCAAATATCTCAACATTATCTATCTATACTTTTAGCACTATGATGTTCCGAGATATATGAGAACACTTATGGTGGGATAACATGAAGATCGAGATTGTAGAATATATATCAATGTTATTTGTAGGTAATCATGTTAAACGAGACCAACAAAATTTTTAATAGATTATGCAACCACATCCAATACCCATGAATAAATGTCACTATAGACATTGTCATGGGACTCCCAAAGATGTCCAAGAGAATTATTGTAATATGGGATGTGGTTGACTGACACACCAAGACTTCCCATTTTAGCACTATTCAGGAACATCTATCACATGAAAAACATGAAAATATATGTGAAGAAAGTGGTGAGAATCTATGGTGGTACACTCTTGATTGTATCTGACCATGATCAAAGGGTCAAATCAAAATTCTATAGGAGTATTAAACATGATTAAAGTACTGAATAAAATTTCTGCACAATCTATCACCCCCAATCTGATGGCCAATATGAAAGGACTATTTAGATGCTTGAATATATTCTAAGATAATTCTATGTAGAATTCAATGGGGGATGTGATCTGCATCTCTCATTGGTTGAGTTCTTATACAAAAATAACTTCCACTCTTGTATTTAGATTACTACATACGTAGCATTTCATTGAGAGTGATGTTGAACTCCAACCTATTGGGATGAAGTAGGGGAAAGAAAGATACATAGACCCGATCATGTGCAAGAGATGATAGAGAATGTTCATGTCATCCAAAAACTTTTCATAGTAAATTAGATTTAGAAAAGGAGTTTTGTGGACAACCGTTTAAGAGACATGAAGTTCGATGTTGGAGATAATTTCATCTTTAGAATATCACCACAGTAGAGAGTCATATGGTATGAACAGAAATAGATGTTAATACCAATGAACATTGGCCACTTTGATATCCTAAACCACATAGGATCCAGGGCTTATTATCTTGAAATTCCACCGAATATGCATCAAATTCATGATGTGTCCCACATTTTTCTTATAAGAAAGTAGATAATAGATCCTTCACATATATAGAACATGGAGGTGGTACAATTGGTAGACGATCTCTCTTAAGAAGGGCATCCTGTAACGACTTTGGAAAGGATAGATAAGGTCCCACGTAACGAGACAACCAATTGTGTTAAAGTGTTGTGTTGGAACCAAAAGTTTAAAGAACCTACATGGGAACCAAAAGAGGCTATGTAGAAGATGTACCCTCATCGGTTTGTGTAAAACAAACTTTCATGGTCGATGTTTCATAAAGGGGGAAGAATGCAACGACCCATAGTTTAATGAAGGGAATTCACTTTATATAATAATTTCTTATTGTATAATCACATTAGGAATCACTATAAAATATCATGATACTAAATACTATATGAGCATTAAACATAAATTTTCCACTTATATGTGTTGAATTTTGAAAATCTGACATACACAATTACGTTAAGGGTGTTTTTTGGAGTCTAATAGAATAAACATATTTTTGGTTGAATAATAAACTATGCTAATGCATGTTAAAATACACTTATGAATAGTAACATACCCTTATGAATATTAACATGACCCTTATGAGTATTAAAACATCCCCAATAATAGTAACCTCACCCATGAATGATTAAATAAAATATAGGTATTTTATAAGTGATAATATAACCATAGTAAAAGTACTGGTATTTTTGTAAGTCATAAATAATTAATTATAATTAATTAAATTAATAGAATATTTATTTAACATAAATGTTTTTCTAATTAAAAAATTCTATTTCATCTAATTTTAAGATAATTTAATATGAACTTATGTAATGATTGAAAGCATTATAAATTCAGTATTAATTTTAAAATCAGCATTTTTCTTATAATATATGATTTTAATTAAATATTAAATTATTAAAATTTAGCACATTATTTTGGTGAAATGGAGTTCATTTTTTTATTTTATTGGTGAAAATTGTTTATAGGGATTTTTTCTTATTTTTTGGATGTACTAGATTTTTTTGTGAATAATAAAATACATTAATTTACTCTGTAAATACATTATAATTTTAATCCACTATTCCTAACATAATGAGTTATTTAAGAAACAAAATCTCAAACTCAAATTCATTTTATACTATTTTAGGTCATGGAATCATCACTATTTCATTTCATGTTGGAAATTAATAAGCTAATTGTTAAAATATTGAGAAACCCGTCTCCCCTCCACTATAAATACCACCCTTCACATCCACATTTCATCACATCTATAAAGCATCAATCATTGTCTATACTCTGCCCAAAAATCTTCCTTATCCCCTCCCCAACATCCATGAGCTTCTGGTCCCATAATAAGTCCATGCCTAGGTTTTTTAAGGGGGATCGCATGCGGAGTATTCAAGAGGTAATTCATCTCTGTCTTTTCTTTTAATTTCCTTTCAATTACAAGTTATTTCCTTATTCTCTCCCCTTCTATCTTCATCCACATGATATGGTAACTCAAGTATTGTAAATTTTATGGAATTCAGTGATACTAATGGGGTATTATATAATCCACACCCTTCTCCTCTTTTTTTTCAAAAAGCAAAATGTTGTTCGTGAGGTGTTAATTTATCATCTTCAAGAATGTCATTTTTTTCATTTTCCATTACCGCCTCCATATATGGTCATGAAAAAAATTTTGTTTTAAAAATATTATTTTATATGTATTATATTCTATTTAATGTTATAGAACTAAATTATGTATATATTACGAAATGATTAATCAATAAAAGTTCATTCTGGTCGAAAAACATACTGAATTAACAGAAACGATCATCATTAAATTATTATTCAATGATTAAATATAATTTTATATGAAAAAATTATTTATAAGATCATTTAATGTTATGTAACATCATCCATAATATATAATTACAATTCTGCATGTTTATCCTTGTTTTAAATGAACTTCCATTCATGAATACAAGTGAACATTTCATGAAATCTATAGAAATGAACACTTCTGAACAATTAATATAAACTCTATCTCTCATATAAAGTAAAATTAATGTACATAATGATACTATAATGAACCATATTATTGTATAAAAAGTTCTAGAATTGTTAATTAATGAATATAAGTTGATTATATAGAAATTTAATGTGACCAATGTTTCGGATACGAGGAAAAGGGGTGTTCTCGAACCCAACATACATTCTTCTTGATCACCCTATTTCAATCCATTTTTTTAGGGTTAATCATCAAAATACAATTCTTCATCATTATATTACATCTTATGGGATATAAATGATTTCCACGGGATTTTATGTCATACAAAATGATTTCCAATAGAGCTCTTCTTTCTTAAACATGCCAATTACTTTTTATTCAATGTTAATGGTTATTGTATCAAGTATGTCATTCCCTCTTCAGTTTGGGAACCCAATGTTTTTAAATTTATTGTTCTGAGATGAATTCTATTCCATTAAATGTATTATTTATGTTCATTATTGATACATATTCTATGTGGAATTCATAATAATGAAAATGTTATGATTTAATGGGTGCGCCCAAAATTATATAGCCTAATATGAATGTTTGAATGTGATGGGTGCACAAAGAATTATATGGAGCTCAAATGAATTTGGAAAAGTGACGAATCTCACGAGTTAAAGAAAAATTATGTATGAATGTGTTCCTATATTTTTTCACAATTATATGTGGTATTTTACCTCAATGATGTGCTGTTTTATTTCTTATGCATTCCCACATACGAAGCCTTTTATAAATGTTCATTCTCATGATTATGATCCTAAAACTACGTTATGATGATAAATATTATTCCCATATCAATGTTATATTGTTTCATTAGTTATTTATCAACTCATTGGGATTTAAGATCAACCATTTTTTATGTATATCCCTCATGTGACTACTTGTTCTATAGATAAGCCAACGTATGTTAAGATTTTTTGTAAGAAAGAATTAAATAAATGTTTATTTATTTTGTTGTAAAAGTTATGAATGGTCCTAGTTTTTACAAGACACTATACCTTTAGATACTATTTTTTTAATGATTTATATTTTTCCTAATTAAAATGAAGTAAAAGTATTGTAAGAAAAGGTTGGATCACTATAGATGGAATTAGAGGAATGGATTAGTTAATTTGGGAATTTGGATTAGTGAACCCTAGAGAAAACCTCTAGTATAAACCTAATTACAAATATGCACACAAGAATATTTACAAAGGGATCCCGTAAGTTATTCTCTTAGTGAAAATTTTAAAAATTAATAAGTTATTGATTCATGAATTATTGACTTATGTTTGATTCAAACCTTTTCTATTTTAGAAATTTGATTGAACAAGGAGAAACCTGGAAAACAACCCATGTGAGGGCCAATGTAATGATTGCCTGAATGAAAACCCCAATTCCATGGGAGGTGGAGTCAAAAAATCATGGAGATGCATGCACAACTATCTTAGGTTATAAAAAATAAATAGAATAATGGGGAACATCCTCCATCAGCTAAAAGGGTGAAATTACCTATCAAGTGTTTTATGAGACAATGTCCACTGATGTTTAGTGGATCTTCTGATCCACTAGTTATGAAATTGTCGGTCAACTCCATGGAGAAGATATTTTATGTGCTTCAATGTTCTGATGTGTATAAGACGACACTACACGTATATCTTCTATATGGAGATCCTGATCAATGGTGGGATTTGATTACGAATTCCAATCCATGTGACGAAATTGAAGAGATTTAATTGGAATACATTAAGATCATGTTTCGTAAAAATTATCTCCCTCAGAATCTTTGCATGAATATAGAGAGACAATTAATAGAGATCATGAAAAAGGATGAAGAATATATCATGGACTATAAATTTTGTTTCACAATGAATTCAATGTATGCTTCGGGTATGGTTTTCAATAACGATGGCAACATTGATATATTCTTTAGTCAGTTAAAACCACAACTTTGAAAGGATATTGAAATAGGAGACTTTGGGAGCTATGAAGAAGTTGTTTGGTGTTCAATACAAGTTGGTATATAATTTGGAGAATGGTCTAATGGATAAGGAGACATTAAATGAATGATGGATTTTCAAGTTGGAAGATCTAATGATAATGGTTGGAAGAAAACTCAATGACCCACATACCCATAATGTGGTAAGGGGCATTATGGTAACTACTTCAGTGGAATGAGTAAATGCTTCAAGTGTTGGAAATAAGGCCACCATATTCATGAGTTTCAAAAATACATGAGAAAGAAGGATAATGTAGTTGATGAAAGGAGATCCCCACCCATGGTTCAATGCTACCAATGTAGAGAGAAAGGGAACTATACAATCCGGGGCACTAATCCTTGAATCATTAAGGGTAATCAACATTAGAAGCCACCGAAGACTAAAGAACAATGTAATTCTTATTCCATCACTATTGTAGAATTGGAGTAAAATAATATAGCTAAAAAAGGTACATGTCATATTCAATCAAGAATGGTATAATTATTAATAGATTATAGTTCTATGCATTCCTTTAAATCATCCAAGCTTACTGGAAATATAGAATTGAAGCCCCAAAACATTAAAGTATTGATATCTATTAAAACATCAAATGGTGAAATCATTGAAACCCAAGTGTTTGACTCTTCTCCCATTGTTGTATTTAGGAAGATTCTTCCAAAAAATCTCATTACACTTTCCTTTGGTGGAATTTGATTTTATAATGGGATTAGATTGGATCTCCTTATATATAGCACATACCAACTATCAGAAAAAGGAAATATCTTTTCATATTCCAAACTGTCTCATTCCATTCAAAAAATGAAAGTAAGAATGTGAATGTCCATTGAAAAATCCTTCAATGGTGTAGTTGGTGATACCATATAAAGAAGAATACCTCACCAAAATGGTAGAGTCAATGAAAAGTGTCAACCTCGAGTAAATTCCCATCATGGAAGAATACAATGATTTATTTCCTGATGAATTACATGGGCTTCCCCCAGACCATGAGGTAGATTTCTCAATAGAACTCATACCCGGTGCTAATCCTATCTCAATGTTTCCATATAAGATGGATCCTATCTAACTAGATTATTTAAAGAAGCAGTTGTAAGAGCATTTGGAAAAAGGGTTCATATTCCACAGTGAATTACAATGGGGTTCACCAATGCTCTTTGTGAAGAGAAATTATAGATCAATTTGGTTGTGTATAGAATATCGGGAACTCTAAAAGATCAAAATAAAGAACATGTATCCTAATAAAATTATTTAAAACTTGTTATATTAGTTAAGAGTAGGTAAATACCTCTCAAAGGTGGATCTTCATTTTGGATATCATCAGCTAACTTTAAAAAAAAGATATTTAGAAGACTTCCTTCATACAAGGTATGGGCACTATGTGTTTCTGGTAATTCCGTTCATACTTACTAATGCCCCATTAATATTCATGGATTTGATGTATAGAGTCTTTAGACCTCACCTAAACAAATTTGAGGAAGATTTTATCGACGATATTCCCATTCAGTCAAAGAGCAAGGAGGAATATGGAAAACATCTAAGACTTGTGTTGGAGACATTGAGAATGGAGAAGATGTTTGAGATGATTATAAATTTTGACATTTGGAGGAATGAAGTCCATTTACAGGGAAATGTGATCACATGTGAGGTAATTTCTATGGACGCTTCCAAAATCAAGGTGATTGAGGAATGGCCCAGACCATCTAGTGTCAAAAAAATTTTATTTTTTCTTGGATTGTCTTGGCACTACTGACGTTTTGTGAGAAATTTCACCTGATTTTCAAGACATCTAACTATGTTAAAATGGAAAGGGGTAAATTATTTCTAGATAGAAGAATGTGAGGGATGATTCATAGAGATAAAGAGAAGATTGATCAATGCACCAGTACTCACATTATCCAAAAGTGGAGAATGTTTTGTGACATACAGTGATGCGTTATATAAAGGATTGGGTTGTCTACTCTTGAAAAATGATTATGTGATTGCCTATGCCTCATAGTAGTTGAAGATCCATGAGCTGAAATTGTCGAAACTTGATCTAGAGATAGAATCAGTAATGTTTTCCTTGAAAATCTGGTGGCACTACCTTTATGATGAGAAGTGTGACATATACACCGACCTCAAGAGCCTGATGTATATATTCACACAAAAGGATTTCGAAATGCCAAAAAGGGGATGTATATATCTAATTAAGGGATACATTTTATTTATTCACTGTAGTCCTAGAAATTCAAACAACTTAGTTGAGTCTCTATAGAGAAAAGAACTTGCTACTCTATCCATGTCACAGATTGAGAAAGAATATATCTTTTTCGATATTTAAAGTATGGATTTGGAAATTAAAAGGGAATAGGACAAAGTTTTCCCTTACCAAATGATTTCGCCAACATATATCCATGAGAAGATTAAGGAGGCACAAAGGGATGATCTAGAGACAAAAAATAAGGTGAATCCAGTAAAGTATAGGATTTTGATGTAGTTCCATATCGATGATGATGATGTTGTTTAGTTTGGAACTCTTCATTGTCTGCCTTCATCACCCAGGATAAAGAAGGAACTATTGGAAAATGCACATAACTCAACATTCTCTATCCATCCTAGTTGAACTAAGATGTACCGAGATCTCTATGAACATATTCGATGTGATAGTAAAAATAATGATATTGAGTAATATATCTCAATGTTCTTGGTTTGTTAGCATGTTAAATCCTAGTGACAAATGTCCAAACGGACGATGAAAGCATTGCCTATACCCATGTGTAAATAAGAGTATGTCACTATGGAAATTTGCAAGGGTCTCCTGATGACATCCAAGGAAAATAATGTGATATAGGTTGTGGCTGACTGACTCCCCAAGACTTCCCAATTTATCAACATTCATGAAGATATCTCGCTTGAACAACATGCAAAGATATATGTGAAGGTGGTGGTGATACTGCATGTTGTTCCACTCTCGATTGTCAAGGACCATGATCCATGGTTTACATCTAGATTATGGAGGAGGCTTCAATATGATTTAATTACTGAATTCTATATCAAGGGGCTTTATCACCCCCAAACTGATTTAAAATCTAAAAAGACTATTCAGATGCTTTAGGATATACTAAGAGCATGAACTCTAGAATTTAAAGGTGGATGGGATCAGCTTCTCCCATTGGATGGGTTCACATACAACAATACCTACCCCTTAAGTATTCAGATGTATCTATATGATTCTTTATATGGAGATTGATGTGGAACTTCAACCTATTGGGTAGAAGTTAGATAAATAAAACTACATGGATACGTTCTTGAGAAATAGATAACAATGAAGGTTCAAGCCATCTTGAAACATATCAAAGATGCTCGGAGTTGGAAAAAGAGCTATGCTGACAACTGTTGAAGGGACTTGTAGTTATACATTGTAGATAATGTATTCCTTTGACTATCACCATGGAAGAGAGTCTTGTGGTTTAGAATGAAAGGGAATCTAAGACCAAGGTACATTGGCCCCTTTGAGAACCAAGACAACATAGGAGTCAAGGATTATCGACTTTTAAATTCACCGAATATGTCTAAAGTTCATAATGTGTTTCACGAATCACTCCTGAGGATGTACATACAAGATCCCTCACATATACTGTACTCAGAGGTGGTACATATTGAAGATTATATCTCTTCTGAGGAGCACCCAGTAATGATTCTATGTCAGGAGAGATAAATTCCTACGCAACAAGACAACCCATCATGTTAATGTGTTGTTGAAAAACTATATGATTGGAGAACCTACATTGGAACAGGAAGATTTAATGAAGGCAAAGTACCCACACAAGTCTGTGTAAAATGAATTTTCAAGGGAAAAATTTCATAAATGGGGTAGAATGTAATGAACCAATGTTTTATCAATTGAATTCACTTATTATTATTCCTTATAGTATATTCACAATAGGAATCCCAATGAAACATAATGATACTAAATAATATGTCGTCAGTACACATAATTTTCCCACTTCTATGTTTGGAAATTCGATTATCTGACATACGCGGTTGCATTCCTGGTTATTTGTGGAGTCTAATGGAACTAATATAATTTATGTTGAATAGTATCCTATCCTTATAAAAAAACCTAGCCTAATGAATAGAATAAAACTCTTATGAATAGTAATATGACCATTATGAATAGTAATTCATCCAAAATAAAAGTAACCATGCCCATGAATTAGTAAATCAAATTCAGGCATCTTAGAAGTTATAATATAACCATAATAAAAGTACTTGTATTTTGAATGCCATAAATAAATAACTAAAAATAATTAATTTAAAAAAAATTATTTAACTAAACTGTTTTCGTAAATTAAAAATACATTTTCTTCATTTTTTAAGATAATTTTATAAGAACCTATTTTTTTTGAAAACATTATAAATTTAGTTTTATTTTTAAAATATTTATTTTTTAAGTAAATTATGATTTTTATTCATTAATATATAAATTATATTTACAAATTTATTTTTCAGAAAAATGTTTTTTTTATTCTACACATCAAAAAATGAGTATGGTAAATTTTATTTATTTTTTTTCAAAAACATGATTTTTTTAGTGAATAGTAAAATACATTAATTTACCGTATAAATACATTCTAATTTACGTCCACTATTCCGGACATCATGAGTGATATATGAACCCAAATATTGAACTCACATGCCCTTTTTAATATTGTTGTTCATGGTATTATCACTATTTCTTATCTTAGTGGAAATTAATAAACTAATGATTAAAATATCGAGAAAACCCCTCTCCCCTCCACTATAAATACCACCCTCCACACCCTCATTTCTTAACACCTATCATGAATCATTATATGTTTAAACTATTTCCAAACATCTTCCCTATCCTATTCCACACGTCCATGAGCATTTATTTCTCATCAAAATACCAACCTATGTTCTTTAATGAGGATCTCAAGAGGAGGATTAAAGAGGTAATTCTTCTATCCCTTTTCCTTTAATTTCATTTCAATTTCAAGTTCTTTTCATAATATCTCCCCACCTATCCTCATAAACATGGTATGGAATCACTAGTTACATAAATATAAAGTAAATTTCCTATACTAATAGTATATTATATCATCCAACCCCATTTTCCACTTCATTTTATTTTATAATAGAAAACGTTGTTTGTGATGTGCTAATTTATCACCTTAAAAAACAGCATGCTTTCATTTTCCATTAGCACCTTCATATCTGGTCATGAAAAATTTATTATGGTATAACCAAATTATGTTATATTTATTATAACTTATTTAATTTTTTATAACTATTTTATTTACATATTACTAAATAATTGAACAAAATAAGTTCAATGTGGTCGAAAAAACTCCCGAATTAACCCAAACATTAATCATTAATTTTTATCTAACAATTCATTATCATTGTATATAATATATCTATTTTACAGATAATTTCAAGTTATATAACATAATTAATAAAATATAATTAAAATTATCTCTTTTAATCCACGTTTTAAATGATCTTCCATTCATGAATACAGGTGATCCTTTCAGGAAAACTATAAAAAAGAACACACTGGAACAATGAATTCAAACACTCTAAATCTCAAAAAGGACCAGTAAAGAAATTTATGAAAACATATAAATAATAATATTTTCTAAAATTTTCCTTAATTGTTAATTAATGAATATTATGTGATTATACATTCCATTATTGTGAAGAAAGTGTTCTGATACGAGTTAAGGGGAAATTCTTGAACCCAACATACATTCATTAGGTTCCCCCTCTTACTCTCCATTTTTGTTGTGGATAATACATAAAAATAATTTTTCAAAAATTATATTAAATATTATGGGATATATATGCTTTCCACTAGAGATTATGTAACAAAAAATTATTTCCAAAAAAACTCTTCTTTCAAAAACAAGCCTTTTACTTCTCACTCAAAGTTATTGGTTCTTGTATCAAGTATACCATTCCCTATTTCTTTTGGGAACACAATGTTTATGAACGTGTTTATATTATATGAAACCCATTATTTTAAATGATTTATTTATGGTCATTTATTATATATGTTCTATGTGGAATTCATGATAATGAAAATGTTATGATGTGACATGTGCACCTAGAATTACATTGTGCAATATGAATGATTGAATCTGATGGGTGCACCCAAAATTATACAGCACTCCAATTCATTGGTTAAAGTGAGGAATCTCATGAGTTAATGTGAAATTATGTGTTTACATGAATCTAGATTAGTTTACAACTATTTGTTGTATTTAATCACTATGTCATGTTGTTTCCTTTTTTTTATTTCCACATACCAAGTTTTCTCTTAATGTTTCCTCTCATGATTATGATCATTTGACTATGTTATGATGATAATGATTATTATCACCTCTTTTTATGTTGTTTCATGTTATATATTTCCTCTTACTAGGCTTTTATATCACCCATTTTTGATGTATATCCCTCATGTGACTACTTTTACGATGAATATGTCAAGATATAGTAAGAAGCTAGTGATGAAGAAATTAAATAAATGTTAATGTATTTTTTTTTGATGGTTATGTATGGTCCCAGTTATCCCAAGACACAAAACCATTAGATCCTCTTGTTGTAATGATTTATGTTTTTTTCATTAAAATGATTTAAATTTACTGTAATAAAAATTTGGGTCATTATAAATTATCTTATATTTATAGTGGATGGATATGAGAATCATTAATAGAGGAACATTGTTGTTCTTTTCTCAATTGACTCCTCAACCATCCGACATGTAGAAAATAAATGATACTCTATGAAATGATGTTGATGTTAAAAAAAGGGTGTTTGATATTAGTCATGGTAAATATTATGAGTTCAATATTGATGAGGAAGAAATTGTAAGATTTGGTTCACTATTATGTGTACCTTCTGATATAGAGACAATGAAGAAGTTTCTGAATGATGCACATAGCTCAAACTTCTTTATTCACCCAAGGAGAAAAAATATGTATTATGATCTCCAATGGGAATCTTTTCTGTGACAATGTATATAAGTATATTGATGAATAGACATCAATGTGGCAGGAATGTTAACAAGTTATGGTGGAATGAAAAAACTATAAGGGGATGGTGAAACCACAACCCATACCAACATGATTGTGGGAGAACATCACCATGGAAATTTTGACAAGATGTACAATGGAATGTAGAGAAAATAATTTTATTTGGATCATTTTAGAATTTCTTATAAAGAGATATCAAATTATCATAATTTGAGTGGAATTCACTTTAGATCAACTTGGACATATATATATATATATATCAAATAGGTTGTAACACTACATGGACTACCCCTATATATTGTATCTGATAGAGATCCTAGAGTCACATTGATGTTATGGATGTGTCTCTAGCATGCTCTAATCCCTGAAAATAACATTTGTATGACTGATCATCCAGAATATAATATCAAATCTAAGTGAAATTTTCAAACATTGTTGTATGATTGAAGATCATGTCATATCGATTTTAAATGAGGGTGGGACCAACAACTTCCTCTTTTTTAATTCTCATTGAATAATAGTTTCTACTTCAGTATCTAAATAGAACTATATAAATCCCTTTAAGGGAAAATTTGAAGAACACCAGTATATTGGGATGAATTTGGATAGTGTAAGAATCTGGGAACTATAATGGTCAATGAAATGGTGGAAAAGGTGAAAACTATTCAACGAAACATTAAGGAATAACAGTGTAGAAAAAAGATTCATGCAGACAATCGTTGATGGTACATTTAGTTCAAAGATTGAGATATGTTATTCCTCCAAATATCTCCATGGAAGATGGTCAAGATGTTTTGAAATAATGAAAAGCTATGTCCTTAGAACATTTGACCCGTCAATATTATTAATCATGTAATAGTTTTGTCCTATCGAATAGAAAATCCACATACCATGTCTAAAGTAAATGATGTCTTCCATGTATCCCTCATAAGGATATATATACCGGATCCTTCACATGTACTATCATCAAATGTGCTACAGTTGGAGAATGATATATCTTATGAGGAGAAGACAGTGAAGATCATGGATCATTGAGATAATGTTATACCTGACAAGACTACACATCGGGTCATATTTCATTGGTGGAACCATTCATACAAATAGGAAACATTCGATCTAGAATGAGGTAATTAAGGTAAAGTACCCACACTTTTTTATTAAATGTAAAATGACAATTCGAGGGAGAAATTTCATAAGGGGGATGAATGTAACAACCCGATTTTTTTAAAATGAAATACATTTCTTGTAATTATTAGTTATATTAAAATAATATAATATTAAATATAGACCACAATAAAAACCATATAAATTTTGAATGTTTTAAATAAAATATATCTCGTGTATTTAAATAATGTATACTGATGAAATAGTAACTTGAATATTGGAATAGTAATGTAATATTTATGAATTGTAAACCAACCAATGTAAGAGAAAACTCACCATTGAATGCATATATAAATTTTTTAATTATTATAAGGGACAATATGTTGAAAATATTTCATATTATAAGTAAGTAAATATATAAAAAATTATTAATTATGTGTTGGTATTATTGTAAGTCATGTATATTTAATTAAAATTTTATGATAAATTTAATAATTTAAAATAAAATTTATGTTCAATAAATGAATAAAATAATGATTGTATTGATTAAATATGGTTATAATATATTTTTACGAGAGGTTAGTTAAATTTTCAAGGTGTTATAACATCAGTATTAATTTTAAATTTTGAGTTTTTCATGTTAATTATTATTTTAATTAATAATTTAATTTCTTATATATGGGGATTTATTTTCGTAAAAAATAACTCATTTTTGAAATCTAGATTTCAAAAATAATTGTTGTCATTAATTTTTGGAACTTTTCTAAAATGCTTTATTTTTTGGTGGAACGTAAAATACAATAAATTATGACAAATGATCAATAAATGAATTTTTACATCATGCTTGAGTCATGGATGATATAAATGGCCATTGGATAAAGGTCACAATCTCTAGTTAATATTTTTTGTCATAAAAAATCAATATTATTCACAGGGTTTAGAAAAACATTAAACTAATGATTAGAATAATTGGAAGCCCCTCATCTCTTCCACTATAATAACGACAACTTTTACCTCATCTCCTCAAACCTCACAAGACTTGTTCCAAGTTAAAATTATACAAAAATATCTCCCTAATCCCATATACCAAGTTTATTAGCCCTTGGACTCTTTAAAATACCAAATAATCTCCATTAAATAAGTTATCAAGGATAATATATTCAAGAGATAATTTCTTATTTTCATTTCTTTTATTTTCTTTCATGTTCCTTTCTTTAATATTTTATCCTAACCTAATATCATTAAAAATTTATGATAACTCCAGTATCATATATATAGTGGAAATATTTTAAAAAATTTAATAATTCATCATGATTTCTCCTTTTCTATTCTTTTATCTATGAAATTAAAACACTGTCTGAGTTGTGTTAATTTAACACATTTAACGATGATGGGTTTTCAATTACTATTTCCTTATTCAATTCATGACATGAAACCATATTTATGGTTAAAGTATACTATAATATATGTATTATGTCCAATTTATGGTTATATAATCTTTCTTAATCATGATATTAATATTTAAATCAAATGTGTTTGATGGTACATGAAAATGTCAATTAATCAAAACAGTTAGCATTAATGTTTTATATAATGATTCATCTTCACTCCAAATAACCAAATGAATTTTATATCCATGTAAGTCTCTAGATGATCAAAAATACATAAAAATTTCATTCTAGACTACCATTCTCATTTTACATGTTTATTCATTCATGTATATAAGTAAATCAGTCATGAAACCCATGGAAACAAATGCTCCCAAAAAATGAAATTGAACCTCTTAAACCATCCAAAACATCCTGAAATAACATAATAAGGTATTAATAAAAACATTACGTGAAGACAGACTTCTTAAAATATTAATTAATGAATTTAATTTGGTTTTCCTGCACATTAAGATCAGTTGAACGACACTAGCATACTTAAGGCAAGGGATTCTACCCGAAACTCCAATTTTACTTCAGTTTGAGCTATCTTTCCATTTATCCAAATGAATTTATCTGTTCTTTTATTATAAATAATCTAAATTATATTTTAATATTCTAATCTCAGTCATAATTTTTCATCCTTCATTCTATTTCTGGGATATACATGTTTTAATGTGGTTCCCTAATCAATACATAATGATAGTCAAACCAATTTAAAGGAACATCCCGAATTCTTAACCATTTTTAGGTTCAACATAAAATATTTTTTATGTCATCAAAATTTTTATAAACCTGATAATTTTATTATGAAAACAATATTGTCTAATGGATGTTTTTATGTAAAACATTATACCCTTTTATATTTTAAGTGATATTTGATATTTTTCAATAAACCACACTATAATATATTAATTTAACATTTTCTTAAATTCTATTTTTGAATGTTATCACTTATAATAAACATAACATAACCTCATATATTCCTATTAAACATTATTAAATTCCAATCATGATTTAATTCAATCTATTCATGGAGACAATTATGATACACCCATTAGTTATGCTTTATGGAAAAAATATGATACACATTTATTTCCATGTGTATCCCTTATGTATTTTTATGGTATATTATGCATGATTATGTTGGTGGAAAACATATTTTTGAACATGTTATGTGGTTTCTCCTAGACAGAACTGCAATTAATTGTGTTATTTTTTGTCCCATGAAATTTTATGAGCAATGGTCATGGCAGCATTCCTTGACATAGGCTACAATGTGCAACAATCTTTGTGGTTAAAATTATATTGTGATCTTTTCTATGCAACGAACCGTGAATCATAATAAATTAATTTATTATGTTTCCTCCAAATTTAAATTAATACATTTATATATGTTCTCGTGTTTATATGTTATGATTCCATATATTTCATGACTTTATCGATCATTATGTCATTCCTTCTAACCTATGTTCTAATGCTTGATTGTAATATTGATTCCCTTATTGGATTTTTTATCTCATCCCTTTGTTCATGTTATCTGCAGGTAATCCTATGATTATGTATGAGAAAAATATAAATTTGGATCTATTTATGATTATTAAAAAAGAAATGTTTTAGTCCAATTTTTTCAGTTTTATATACCTAGCATTCCAAGACACTAGACTTCACAATCCTTGCCATATAATATGAAGTTTTTTTATACACAAAATCATGTAATGTAATTTGTAAATGGATGGGGTCACTATACAGAACAAGTAAAACAAATCCATTTATTAGATGATTTCATGGGGTTCCAACATTATGAAAAATGTCACAACTAAAAATATCTCCAGAAAATTGATTGCTCGCACTGCCAGCATATAATAGATATTGAATAATAATTCCCCATATAAATCTCCGGGCATAAATGATGGGCTATAATATCATATGGGAGAGATATCTATCACAATAGAAGTATAAAGGAAAAAAATCACTCAATCCTATGACTACTAATACTGAGTTTATAAAATTAAACAACCTATAATACCTTTAATAATATCTTATTTTTCAAGGCCATATGACTCTATAGCCAATATCTTTTTATTTCCCCAGCCACCAGCAACCTGAACCTGATGTTGGCCTCTTAGTGGTAGTGGTGGAAGGATATTATAGTTTCACCCCCAATCAATTATCCTCTTACCAGATCATTACCTTCTTATTAGCTAGATCCACATCCATAGGGGCATCCTTGACCCTTCATGGGATATCGTTGATCATGGTACTCCCTCTGAAATAGTGGTCCATTAGTAAAATTCTAACACTAATAGAAATGTATGGTATGGAAATCCCATGCCATGTGACCTCAGCATTCACAATCATAGAACCACCCCTCTTTAGGATCACATTTATTCTTTACTACCCCTAACCATGTTCGGATGCATGATCTTAGGAACATCAACTGTGCTGAGATCATGTAGACTAGTTTATGCTAGGTGATGAATATAAACCTACCCTATAGTTTCTAGTACCATCCCCAACAATATATAAACACTTTTAATTGAATTTCTCTATCACCAATTCACACTATAACACCTCGACATAGGTGGGAACACAAAATTGTTCAACATTGGCAAAGATATCTCTATAAATTACCTACACAAAACATGGTTCATGGAATTAAAAATGATGGATCATATAGAGGGAGTTTCATATAAGGTTAGTGAACCACATCATTTACTCATCAATCATAATCCCTCCATCATGCAGCTCCAGAATCCTTTGAATCTGAAAAGATCACAAAGAGGATGGGTATTACTCCTCACATTATAGCTACTAGAAATTAGGCCACTAGAGTATTGATTCATCTTTCATCTAGGTAACAAGACCCCACTAGATCCTATATTCAATATTGAAAATTATAGATTTCAGTGAAACCTCCATATCCTAGTAACATTGGTACGACTAAAAACACTAACCGCTAACTCTTGGAAATCCTTTATTACATAGGTAACATGCTAAAGATGTAACCTATGTGACCACTGGTGCCGAAAATCACCGAGTGGACTAACAATACAATCATGTGTATTCTATCCTACTGGTATTTTCCACTTCCCAATAGCTAGGATGATTCTACCATTCCACTAGGTGGAATACTCTAATAGGACAGAACCTGAACCAAGGCCTCAAAAATCATTGGATTGACATCCTGATCTAGAACATGTAACCTTGATGACTATCATCGTGGAGTCATCATGAAATTTATTCATGATCTATCATGGTCAAATGAGGACACACACACACATATATATATATATTATTAAGAGATGAGTCAATAATGATAGTTACAGACACACTCTGATATGATGTATATATCATTTATCTCTATAACCAATGTCTCAGTATGTTGAGTCAAAAAAAGTGTAGTCAAGGACATGGTGAATGAATAAATTAGTCACCACACCGACACTAGATTACTTGGATTGAAATATATAGTCCAAATAGTTTTTCCAATAATTCCATAAATCCTAACAAAATCACAGAAATGGGGATACTCCAAACAACCTCCAAAGGAATGAACTACTTAAATACAGACCTATCATGACTCAAACCATTCGAAATCTATCCACAATTACCCAAATCCCACATCTATATGTGATAGGGTAGAAAAAATTATAAAAGAAAATAATTATCCAATAGTACATTTCATAATGTATGTTAATGTACACACTCTAAAATCTCAATTAAAATGTGAAGATTAATTAGAATAAAATATTGATGTTTCTATAATATAGCCATTCATGTAAAACCCTATAGGTCGTAAAAGTGTATGATTATTTATACTGAATGTAAATTGGAAAATATACTTAATAAAACAAATTAGTCCCAAAATGATAAAACGGGTAATGTAAAGACACTGATAAATCCCAGCTCCAGATCTGTAAGCTCCAACCATTATATGTGTTCTAATGCACTAGGTATACACATAATCTTCTATAATAGCCTAAATAATCTAATATTCCATCTATTTTAATATTTATTTCAATTACATAAACCCTCACAATTTTCCAATGTGTGTTATATATCATTGTTCTAGGGTTTTGGAGTTTTTTTGAGCTTATAAATTAAAATTTCATAATTCTGTAATTTCAGTTGTTTTCAATTTCTTCTATAATTACATATTAAATTTATCCACATTGAGCCAGAGAGATTAATTATTTTTTATAAGCTTCCTATTATTTTGAGATTTAGTTTTTCAATGGGGTTATGTATTGATGAAAATATCTTGAGGCCCATATAAATTAGTATTTTTGGAAAGATTTTATTTTCTGTAGAATGGACACCACCTAATATAATGAGGTATAACTACGACTACATGTTTCAAAATACCAGGATTATAACTACCGAAAAAATAGGAATCAATTATATGAATGAATTTTATAATTAATGAAAAAATTATCACTTTAATGAATTTTTGGGATAAGTAATACTTGATTGAAAATAAAGGTAATTTGGGTGGAAATAGTTGACATTGGTAATTAATTATTATATTTTACCCCATGTACAAATAAAATTAAATTTACTGACACAATAGAGGAGTTAAATTTGAAAAACAATATATAAGACACCCTATGGATATTCACCATAGTGTAGGTACAAAACAGAGCAACCATTCATGAAATAGATTCAATACATTAGATTTTGAGGCCTCCACCTCTTTATATTTATATCTTCAACTCATTTCTTGGGAGTGTGGGATGAATAAGGGATATATTCTAACGAATAAATGATTTATTGGAGGAAAATTACATGAATATATATAGAAATTATGTTCTATTCTCCATGTGGTGGTGGTTAGTAAATATCTGAGGACATTTCCCCTTTTGAGTTTCTTTATTTTTCATTATAATCTCTTTTTAATTTTCTTGGAAGTTTTTTTGAGTGAAGGTGGTATATTTTATTTCATGAAATCAATTTATTTTTTTCAGGATTATTCTCATCATTTTATAGTAAAATATATATATTTATGATTAAATTTCATTGTGAGAAGTCTCCCCATTGATCAAAACATGTTTGGTTAGTTTAAATTTCATGAATGTCTGTGGGAAATAAGATCACATTAATAAGCCGATAAAAACTCATATTAAATGCCTCAATATGGGTTAAAATAAAAAAGGTACATAACATGGGTATTGAGGTATAAATTGAATAAATTATTTGGAATATATATTTTTAAAAGGATAAGGGGAGTGCCCAATAATTAATGTTTGTCCACCGTTGTCATCTTTTGATTGTCCTCTGTAGTATTGTTTGAATCGGATTTTCAATCACAAATATATATTCATAATATAAATATTATTTTCATTAATTTAAAATATTTTAACTGATTTCAAATCACCACTTATAGTTATGACCCATAAAAAAATTTACATAGTGATAGTTTGATTACTTAGCATGCACCCTCCACCGGAGACAAACTCGTGATAACCATTATACTATATTTCCTTGGGGAAAATTATGGAATATAGTTTCAAAAAAGAAACCATGCATCATAAACTATTACCTATACATATTCTTTATAAGGTAAAACATGTTTGATAAAATACCATAAAGGGATGAGTATATACAGTCCCAAATAAGACACGCTGAAGGAAAAAGTATGAGAAGTAAGAGAAATGATATCAATAGAACATAGAAAACTTAACCCAATGAAATAATGTAAAAAATAAAAAAAATGGATTTAAATAAATATTCTCATATCATAGAAACCATGACGATAGATAATGGGACAACCATGTCCCATCTTTGTCCATGACAGAGTGCAAATAGTTCTATATGCCCATCTATGATGTCAAACATTTAAAACATACGTATGAAGATACATACAAATCAAGAAACACCTAACCATTATTCCACATATTTTATGGGAAAAATATATTAGTATCAGACCGATTATTTGGTACTATAAAAATGTTCCATCAAAATGGTCAATATAGGGCCCATTTCAAGCAATGATGTAGGGTTCCACTCGAGATGTCAATAGTGTAACCAAGACTATCACAGCTAGAGGATGCTACTCTAGTTATTAGTTGTGGAATCATTCACTAATGCATCATGAGGGTGCCATTGGATAATAGATATGGGACTGAAAACCAACCAATCGGGTGGGTTCCACTCTCTTAGTTGGTAACCCATACATTAACAAATTATGAGGGCTCCATAGAGTTGATATGTAAGGGACCCATGCCTTATCTCAGTAGTATGGTTACAGACTACTGTTATAGAACCATAACATGCCGCACAAGAGGGTTACAGTCTATTGGTACATAGCATACACATGCACAAATTAGGTGGAGGGTGAATCGATAAATCCATTGGTGATCCTTCATAATCATTTCCATCATCGAGCATCTCCTAGATGATAATTTGACACAATCAATAACTCAGTGTATCTGAAAATCGAATTTTTTTCCATCTTTAAATATTATGTGGATGAAAACATGGGATAGAATACATGCAGTCAAAAATAGATGTCCAAATTAAGAAAATAAAATATACTATGGTTTCCTCACAAGTAAAGAAGTTATATATTTCATGTAAGAGGACCTACATGACATGTATTATCAATCCATATCTTCATCGTATCCCTGTAAGTACACAAATCATATCCATGTAGTACTACATGGCGTGTTATCGGTATACACAGCCTTTCTGATCCACTTATGTTTATGGCCATGATTCTGACTGCGTTTTTTTAATATGCATGTATTAGTGTAATTCAGAACATGATGTGTATTTGGACATTTTCATTCTTGTGTAATCATAATGTACAATTTGGGTTCGTAAAGTAGGGGTGACATAGTGTGTGGGATGACCACCTGTTTTGTGATACTTATAAACTCAAGAAACCCTTGTCTTTGTAACCAAGGCCTTAGACGCCATGTGTTCATCAGACTACATGACGTGTAGTAGGTTTATTGGATGAATTTTCATATCTTCATTCACATTCTAGAATTAGGTTATCCACCTCAGATCATACCTCCATGTCCCCAAAAATAAAAGGGGATGAACACAATTGTTTTTGGCCATCATGTGGCTGGAAATTGATTTTTGATTGTTCTTATGAGTCATGCATGCACTGTGCATGCATTCTATCACCCGTCATCTCTGATTCCTAGTATATTTCAAAATAATTGATTACCCATAGCTAAAAATCCTCTAATTAAATTCCCATTCATTTAATTATCCAATCATCAATCATATATGGATTTGAGGTCTAGTATTGATCAGTATCACCTGAAAATGTTGAATCAAGACCCAGTGGTCCAACGATGATTAACACGATGATCACGAGAAAAAAGGAATAAGAAAAATATGTAAATACTATTTGGCCTAGAATTCATTAAAAAAGATATATATATATTTTGAGTAATATGTTGATAAAACATAAGGGTAAAATTAAACTGTTACATGATTGAAACCATAGGTTCACAATTTTTCCCAGATCAAAGATAAAAATATGGTCTTGATTAACAGTTTAATCAAATGAGGGAGAATCCCAAATTGTTTTGTCCTACCTTGTTTTGGAGCAATAATTTATCAAGAAAATGCTCCCTAACAAATTGTAGGATTTTTTATTCTGAGTCATCTTGATCTATCTATCTCCAGAGTTCCATCATTGGTAGATTTTGATTCACTAATGATATATTGGAGGAATTACTCATGATTCATGAAATGGTTTTGAAGATAAACCAATATAATTATTAAAACTGTATATTTATAGTAGAAATTAAAATTATTATAAATAAATAAATAAATTTATTTCATTATTTCTTATACTAAATGAACCCTCCCATTACATATTTTATCCAAACATCCCACACTGGCATACTATAGGTCACGCATATAGAAAAAACTATGTTCCAGACTCAATCACGGTTTCATATTTGTTATCTTATATTTGCAATTAATATTTATCTCATTTTGATTATGAAACTATTCCCATGTAATATGAAATATTTTTAATTTTTTTATAAAATTAATATTTGTTACATGATGCTTCGGAATCACATGTCATCTCAGTGCCTGGATCCATTAATATATCTTTAAATATTCGAATTTCATATATTGAAGAAACAATCTCTCTATATTTTTGATAATTAAATATAGTTCACATGAGTTGGTATTAAATAAAATATATATTTTATGTTATTTAAAAACTATATCTTGGAGTACTTTTGAGTTGTTACATGAATCATAATATATGGGGAATAAATGAATAAATAAAATCCAAAAATATTTGGGCCACCAAAAAGGAATAAAATTAAAGAAATGCGTAATAAAATTATATAAAAACAAAAAAACCCTAAAACCAGTAGATATTAAATGAGGGGTCAGATTATTACATTTACATTAAATACTATGGAATAATTCATCTCTTAATTTCATTGATATCCCTCTACAATGGATGATACCAAATACTCTATTTGGGAAAAAAGGTTATCATATAAATTTAAACAACATATTTTTTAAAATAACAAAATGGATTGCAAATTTTTTATACCATTAAAAGATATATTTTAAAAAGGAATAAAAAGATTTATGATTACAGGTTCTTATGGGATTAAAATTCCCTCAAATTCAATACTCTTATTTAGGAGTGAAATTTTAACAATCCTCTTAATTTATAACATATTTATCCACTTTTATTCAAGGGGATTCATTAATACAAGACATGGATATAATGAAAGTGAACCTAGAACCCCATATTTAGTGGTTACTATACTAAATTTTTTATAAGAAACAAGTTATCCCATATCGATGGTCCAAATATTTTACTAGAATTGAAAAATTATATAGATAAATGATTCCAATATTAAATTTGAAAACAATAATCAAAACAATTTTTTATGATATCATTTTTATCTACATCATATCATTTCATATCCTTCCTAGTATACTTTTTGAATTCATGAAAAAGGATACAAAGATTTTGGATCTCAAATTCTCATCATGGGTTCTGTATAGTGAAGGATATCATGAGTCAATAAGAATAAACATGTGAAGAAAAATACCTGAATATATATTCCACATAAATAAATTGACTATTATAATTTATATGGAATGGTAAATAAGAGAAAACATATTACATTTAATCAATAACATGATATTTATAACTAGATATGAAATAATTAATATGGATATTAAAATAACTAAAAACTATTTTCATTTAACCAGTAAACATAGAATGAGATGAATCACTAGAAAAAATTATTAAGATAATATCATGGAAAATATTAACTAATTTCCCAATGATAGAAATGGTGAATCATTAGACATGGTGATAATAGACATCTTGGTACAAATTCAATCATGTCATTTCAAAATACATTTTAAACCTACAGGTTAAATCCTAAATTTATGAAGCCAATATTATTGTCTCATGAGGGCTATCGATGTATGCCAAGGATTTATATAATCGGGACCCACCTATATCATGATGTACAAATCCTTCCACATATGTAAAATAATATATATCTTCATGATTTAGTATTCATTTTCAACAAATATATTTATCAAGTGAACAATATAGAATTATTAATATTTTTCATTATGTCAAATGACATTCTAAGTAAACATTGTATGTAATGGTGGTATTTGTTTATGAAATAATCAAATCCGTGATTTAAATAATATGTATATTGTTGATAACTTACATATATAATAATCATATATGGTTTAATAAAAAAATCATATTATTGGTACAAACTACATTAATATTAAGATCCATGACTTTTACAATGATCACGAGAAAGTGAGTTATTAAAAGGAATGTTAATGTTTATAAGAGGAATCATGGAAGTGAATTCACGTACATTACATGTGGAAAATTATTATAAAATAACCATATAAATAATAACTATGGTACTAATAAAATATATCCCAAATAGAGTATCAGTGAAATAAGGTTTTTTTCTTTGATTAATAAAAGTGCCATAATTTTTTTTAAAATATATTCTTTTTGAAAATAGATTTTTCATGTTGAAATTAGTTTTTAAACTAAATTTAAAATTATTAATTTTAATTCAGTTTTATTTAATAATACATCTTTAAAATCATAATAGATGTTTTAAAACCATGAGTGGTCTTTATGGAAGTATATTCCATACACTTCATAATTGTTAAAATATTGATTTATTTCACATCTTCTATAATAGAAAAATATGATTTTTCTTAAAATGACAAGAAGATTAATTAAAAATAATAAATTAATATAAATAATATGTAAAATATACATTACTAAATAAATTTTCTATGTTATGAATAGTTTTTTTTAAAAATAGATAGGCTAGTTTTAAAATAAGACATATTTTAGCTCGATGATTAAAATTTAGTTATATTTTCATAAACACATTTTCTCAACATTTTTAAGTATGAAATTGTGTGATAATGGTTATATTAATTAAAAATGTAATTAATGATAGTATTTTATGAAAAATCATTTGGATTATTATACAATTATCAAATAATTTTCATCAATGAAAATTTTGGAAGAATGATTATTGATTAGAATGATATTGTGAAATAAAAAATTACATTGAACATATCATTACAGGGAGAAAAAATAAATGTTTTAATTATGTGTATCAATTATAAATACTCATGATATTAATTAAATAAAAAATATATTTTCAAATATAATTTAACATATTAATTTAGGATATCAAGGGAAATATAGATGTAATATAACCTAATGAAAAAAATTGAGTTTGGAAAGTCATCACCAAGTGGTAAATATTAATTCAAATACAATGGGATGAAATAATTAAAAAAGAAACATAAAATAAAATTAATTAAAATGTAATGATGATATTACATATAAAATGGTTAATATATATATAATATAATATAAATTAGTTAATTAACATTAAAATATTCCTCAATGAAATGAAAGTCTGTCGATATACCATTCCTGACACATCCTTTTTGGGTGAACATACATTAACATACATTAAAATTGATTTAATAATAATATTAATTTATAAGAGAACCATATTCATATTTTTAATATCATATATGAAAATATTATGAAATTTCACAACATATTCATTAAGATTCATTCATTATCACTATTCTTTCAGGGATTAATTTCATTATTTTCTCATGAATATTTTGTCATTAATGTTTTGCATCATGATCAAACGATATAGATATATCATATATAGAATTTTAAATAGTCCATTGTATTCATTTTAATAATCATTCATGATGTGTGTACATGAATGATTCAAATTCATTCATTGAGATGCTAGCCCATAGGTATGCCCAAACAACGACATCATTTCATCAAAAAGTGAATAGATAATGAAGAGTATGATATATTAATATTCTAGAATCATCATAATCTCTTACATATCCCTTATATTCATTTAAAATTTCACTATTGCGTTCTATGAATTGTTTGTGTGAAAAAAATCACATCTTACTGTGAGGATGTAGTCTGTCATACACACAAGAAACAATATTGTATTTTAAATGGAAGGTAAAGTAAAAAGGTTATAAAATATATTATAATTTTAATGGAATAAAATAATCATAAATATAATATAAATTAGTTAAATTCATAATTATATAGGTAATTTATTAGTGGTTATTAAAAATTAATTAAATTGGTCTATATGGTGGTAGTCTACCATACAAACAATTGATAATTTAGTTTACCATAAGATTGAAGAGGAGATGGATATTGGTTAAAAAAGTAACGTAATAAAATCTTTTTATATAGGAGATAAAAGTGTTATTTTATTATTAGGATTAAATTAAAAAAAATTGAGGAAGAATAATTAAAATAAAAAATTATCATTCCATAATGTTACCTATTTTTCAAAAAATATCTTTTTGTTCACAGAAAACATCTTCCTCGGATGGATTTCTGATCAAACCGTGGAATATATAGAGTTTGAATTGATTATATAGAATCCCATACTTTTTTACATTATTAGTATATACATTTTGTTTAATATCCATTAAATTATAAATAATAATTCATTAAGACTTTAATAGTTTATTTCCTTTGGAAATGTAGAACATGACCATATTAATTTGGTGAATGATCTTCAATTTCATGCATAGTGGTCATCACCTTTAGTACACATCACAAAGTAACCTACATAAAACAATATTCATAACCTTTGGATAGTAATCATATCAATGGGTGAGATTAGATGACTGGTTAGGGTATAATGGGATATATGTAAGAAGATCATGAACATAAGGGTATGAGAATACGATATTGACATATAAAAGCCATACCATACATATTAAATATTATAATATTTAGTCATGTAATATATAGTGGGGTTTTTCATAAGGAATGAATCAAAGTATTAAAAAATTACAAGATTCATTAGTGATTAAAATTGTCATAAGACATAGATTTATGGAATACACATCATCATATATCATTATAGTCATGTCAATATAACAAAAATGTTCACTCAACATGTTAAGGAAATGAAGTCATTCCATTTCATAAACTTGTTGACATAAAACCAATTCCATGCATTATATTTTTAAAATATAATCAACTTAATGCATAATATTGAGAGGATGAAATCATGAGCATGCATTACATTATTGGAATGAAGTGAAGTTTAATGAATAACATTATAGTAGAAATGTCCACTCCAATGACTGTCATATCAGAAAATGTCTCTTAGTGGATTGGGTAAATCATCATTCTTATCCAATATTTTTCACGAGATTTATATCTTTACCCAATTAATTGGAGGGATATATAGGTCCCCCCCATGTTTGGTTATAAATAACCACCACTTTATAATGAAAACTGTACATAAGTGTTTCATAGGATCATTAAATATTAATCATATTAAAACCAATTAAAATAAATGGGATTCATAAAATATATATCATAACATAATCCATGGAAAATATATGGGTCAATTAATCATTTCATCATTTCATCAAAGAATAACATGTAATAAAATAAAGAATTTTCAAAATCATTTATTCATAAAAAAATTTCTGTGAAAAAATTAATAGTATCCTGTGTTCATATCCCAAAATAAGGAGAAGATATTTTAATTGACTCAAATATATAGAAAATTATTTTGAATTATAACTTGATATTTTTTTGAGGAAAATATCCCTTCAATTTTGAATAATAATTATTTGAAATTAAAAAATTTGAAAACTCATTTACTTGATAAAATGATTTTTAAGTTATAATAAAATAATTAGATATGATTTAATTTTATTGATTAAATTATTTTTTAAACATTCAAAACCCATTTTTTAAACATTTTCTATTTTTTCATAATAAATGGTTATGTAAGAAAATGTTTTTTTGTTGAAAAGGTGATTCTTCAAAAAAAGAAATATTTTCAAATTATGTACACATAATGAGATGAAAATGAAGTGAAAATATAAATAATCATGAACGAAATATTGGAGAAGGAAATTCATGATTTTATTGAGATATAAATCATAATATTTCATCATTGGAAGCATAATTAAAAAATCTGGATAAATGATGAGATTGTACGACAAAACTCTAACCATTTTGGTATAGTTGAATCATAAGACCCATTAATAATTAAAAATTAACTAATATTAATAGATAAATCGATGATAAATATTCCTTACATATAATTTCAAGGGTATGTATATGGAACTCATATAATAGGATTGGTTCATAAGAAAACAAATGTACCAAAGAACGAAAATTGAGACAAAAATCCCTCATTGATTTGTTTAATTATAAACCATATACTGCATTAAATATAAATATATATATATGTACATATAAGACCTCATTATATTAATGATAAGCTTCCTAAAACACATTCATTGGTAGTATATGAAATGTATAAAATATGTAGATGGTGAATACATATTCTGTCCGAAAAAAGTGAGACATAAATCCCTTAAATTAAGTATTTACATCATTCATAAATGTTAAACCCTCTATTATAAGAAATATATGGTTGTTATATATCTATTAAAGAACCATATTCACGTATATGATACCTTATATGGTTCTCGTAAGAACATTTGTTTCTAGTTTATCAATAATTCCATGTTAAAGTGATGTTTCAAGCAACAACATCATTGTTTTTTTATTATGCTTTATTTTTTTATTTTTTGTCCCCTAAGCTGAATCATGGTTTAAACATATACATAATTTAAATTAAGATATAAATCTATTATATATTATGTATAAGATTATTTAGTGTAATATATAAAATTTAGTGATAGAGAATAAAATACACTATTCATGGTGACGGTAGGCCCAACATAAACATGAATGTTCATTCCATTTTTTTTAATTTAATAAATGAAAAAAATATATATTATAATTTCAAAATCCTATTTATATCATATAAATCGCATTATTTTAGTTTAAACACCCTTATTTCCATCCATATAAAATGTGAATGGATCACATCTCTTCGTGAAAAGATTGTTTTTGTTAGATAAGAGTGGCATTGTTTACTCCTAGAAAATGGAACTTATGTAGGTAATGTCACAAACCCTTCCCACTTTGTTCACACCTCCTTGGACGACAATGGGACAATAAATATAGCCCCCCCATGTCCCACATCCAGTATTCTTCATGTTGGAGACTAGTGTCGATGGTATAATAAACTTGTAGATGAGAGTAATTTCCCTTTATGGGAATCCCATGGAAAAGCTTAGGATAAGATAGAACCCATCCCACTATTTTTAATAATATAATATAAATCAACTCCAAGAAGAGAAATTTAATGTCACAAAAGAATTACTACAACTAAATTGAAAACTATATGTATGAAAAGAAAAACAAAGACAATAGTGACCATGAATCCCCAACACCTCTAGTAACCCCAAGCTATTAGAAACCACAATGATCTCCAAACCACTTCATATGACCTAAAAATGTTTTATATATATGTAGGGATAGATTAATAGTATACATAGTAGGATCCTCCTTGAATCCTCTCGTGAAAATATATTGAAATCATTCTAAAGCATAATGAACAACAAGTGAAACTAAATCATCCCCAAAACATGTATATTATGTTCCTAGCCTCACCATGTATACTCTGAACAAGTATCACATACAAGAGAATATAATACAATAAAAAATATCAAGGTTACCTCACTAATAAATCCCCACTGGTCTGTCAGTTTTCCAAATTATTTAATGTCATAAGAATCTCTCTCCAAAAAGGCTAGACTGAAGATACCTAGGCGAAGCACAAGAACAAGAACCTCATGAAACTCACTACCATGTCCACATAACTAAAAGGAAATAGGTACATTATGGGAACCATTATATCTCCCACATAGTGTATTAACTGTTGGGTATTATACCTCAAGTCATCACAACCCATTAAACAATTAAGGATCCTCCTAAAATCCCTACCTATAAATGTTATACCAATAGTATTCATTGGGAAACAATATATATAATATATTTGTGTGAAACAAACACAGGTTATTTTATCCCTCTACAAAAATGAATGGGAAAAAATAACTATCATGAATACAAGCACATGTGACTACCAAGTGATGAGAGTGTGGCCAAAGGCGGTAGTCATCCATCGATCCTCCCACATATATGTTAGGGAAAACACCCCTAGGGCTCAGAATCCTCGGGGTGTAAGTATTTATAACAAATAGAGTGGAGTATATTATTGAAGAAAAATATTTTATATAATATAGCTCCAAAAATCAATATGGGTAGAACATATTCCAAGGATCAACTACAGCTAACCTCTCTTGGACTCTAAACTCCCACTACTAAGACTATATATCCTATATGTACGATACGATTCTAAGATATAAATTAAATTAAATTATCACTTTTTTCTGTTTCACATTATGTTAATTAATTATTTATCCATTAATTAACCATTAAAATTTCCACATTCAGTTGTTATTATAACAACAAAGTCTGAATCCCTTCATGTATAACCAAACTGAGTCCATAGATTCACATAATTATTACATAAAAATTGCATCCCAACATTATCCAACCCCTTTTGTTAAACAATTATTCATTTAATTAACCACTATTACCACTTTCCATATTTATATGTATATTAGGAAAACATTTCATGCAACTAAACACAAGGGATCAACCGGATATGCAGATGAACTACTTGTCGAATCATTTCCACCTAAAACATGATACTAAATCCATCAACCCTTATGAAGATAAACTTAGAAATCATGTGGCATTCCCCCCACATCATTTCCTCCCATGGATGGAGAGTAACAAAAAAATATCTCCCTTATAAAGTGGTAAATGTAAAAGAATAAAAAAATAGACATTAAAAAAGAAATCAACATCCATATCAATGGGTTATCCCAACTTAAACCCATTCCATTAACCCTGATGATCTCCCCAATAGACATATGCATAAACCAAGGCATCCAACCATTATATATATCATTTGAAGCTAGAAAAATTCAAATATTACTACAATCACACAATAATAACACTTTAGGATTAGCTATCATAGAATCATGTAACCTTCGTGACTCCCCACCCCATATACGACACCAACCCAGTAGGTTCAGCCAACCAAGTCTCACAATACAAGTACCTGGAAAAAAACATAATAACTGGGCTCTTGGACCTAAAGTAAGGAATTTAGCCTTCACACATGAAAAGATCTCCCATATCCAAATCACAAGGCTCTTTTACTTCACAAGAATGTGGGAAACTCGGGCCATAAAAATTCATTGTATTTTTCTTTCATAACCATTTTATTGTTGCATCTTTAATTAACTGATTCTTTATTTAAGTTCCAAATATGTGTAACCTTAGAAAGAAGCTATCATATCTATTTCAAATTAGAAAAAATTTATTTTAAATTTAATTTAATTCTTTTTTCATCAAGAATCAACATGCTTCATGTTCATTATCTAGTTAAATTAAACATGCCCAGTTTCATTAATTTTATTAAATTAAAATTAAAACTAAAACAATAACAGGATTCATTAATCATGCCTCTTTAGTATTTTAGCCAATTATTGATCAATTAATTCTGTGTTTATATTCTTTAATAAGTTCCATCATGAACAACATTATAAAATAAGAATGGCCTAAATATCACACTATCTAGAAAATCATTAGGTAAATGTTATCATGCCACAAGGAAACTACATCACTATGTGATTGGACCCAATTCATTAATCCATTTCACTTATTCATTTAGGTCATTTAAATTATAATATAAAGGGATAAATTAAGGAAAATATTTGATTTAACCTAAATAAATAGAGAAGCAATGAATCCATTACCTCAAAATGACGCCGAAATTATTCACATGAGAAAGGATCAACCCAAAGGATCCCGATCACCTCTACCAAAAAATCTAAATCTACCTGAGGATGTCTTGGTACAACCACAAAAACCAAAAACCAATAAAAATTCCTTAGAAACATCATGAGCATGCATTATATCATTGAAATGAGAATATGGAGGAAATATATGGATGAAATTACAAGAATAGAGGTAAATTATACCATATATAGAAGACAGGGCCATGGGGGGATTCTAAGAATCAATCTTGGATGATGAAATCCCCAAATGATTAAGAGTGGGGTTGTCGAGTCATGGGGAGTGGAGAGAGAGCACTTTAATAATAGGTTTTGTGAAATATAGAGAAAATAAAATGTTTTAAAACAATATAGAAGTGGGGGATTGAATGATGTGAAATCCCCCTTCATAGTGTGTATCCCTCATGTTTTGGGTATCACCGAGAAATGCGTCCCCCGAAGGATTTATTTTATTTTTTGATCCCAGAAAACATAAAAAATGTGGAACCCTACTTCACATCATGTAACTTCTATTCATGATGTGAGGCTCCCTATTTTCATCATCTAGTAACCGAACTACCCCAAAATTAATTCAATGCTCCAATGTACACCACAGTATTAAAAAACAAACGAATAGTCAATCTATATAGATCTTATACATTACATCAGATACCACTCAAAATACTCTCACCATTGAGAATCCAAAACAAAACCAAAGAGGAAAAAGAAAAGCGATCATCCAAACATCCACCCCATAAAATACATCTCAAGGCTCTCGTAACCACAGAATCTCAACTACATCACATAAGGAATAGTTAGAAACCACACAAAAACTACAACCAGATCTTAAAAACTCTCCCAGTAATGAAAACTCTCCGAAGGGTGAAATAATCAACAAGAAAAAAGATAATGTCATCCTATAAACAGAAATGGTGTAAAATCACCAAACTAATAGTGTTATAAGATAATATCTACAAACAATATAGCATGTTGTATTGAGTGCATATTTGTGATTCAAATTCGAATATACACTCCAAAAATCCACTATTCCGACTCACAACACCAACCAAGGAGATGGAATTCCCAGAAAACACCTTCCCATGGAAGTATTGGATCTCTACAGGACACTCCTAGAAGGTCGTAATATCACAAACAACGATCTCACCCAAATTAATGATATGAGTGTCATCATGAAGATAATGACAGAGATTAAAAATGTAAGAAAATATTATATCATGCTCATCTATAGGGGAACTGCTACGTGATACACCATGTCCTCTACAATATCCAACAAATCCAAGAGCCCAAAAAACTGCGGATAAAGCATACTCTCACAACTAAAACATCACTTCCTTGTTCTTTATTCACCATAAAAACAGTTGATCCATAACCATAAACACCACAGGCCTCCTCCTATGATCACCATTATATTTATGTTATCCTAAAATGGTTTTATCCCCTTGTGGATCACCAAAACAATATATGTCATGTTCTGTACAAGTTCTAGTCTGAGATTATCGGAGACTACGACCCATGTCCATCACAATGTGGTATGGAATGATAGACAATAAATTGATTCAAATTGAACCATGATGATGGTGGATTAAAAACTCTAACTGTGAGCAAAGTCGACCAAGGGAAATTTCATTATCATGAACCTCGAAAAACAATGACACAAGTGCGATACGTGTCTTCAAGCGTCTAGAGGGTATAATATATTTGATCATCCATATGAGGATGAAAATTAGTGATAAGACATAGATTAATATGAAAATCATGTTAGATACATCTCCACACTCTGGTAGTAAAATGAGGATCTCAATCAGAATTGGTCATCCTCAAGACTATGTGGAGTCTCACCAAACTCTCAAGACACTGAATTGACTAATCTACCACTATGGTTGACTCCTTGATCAGAATAAAGTTATCAAAATTCATAAAATGATCCACTGCATTCCATATAGTGTCATCGAATTTCTAATATCAAGGTGTACCAAAAATAAATACCATCGAAATGTCTTACCACTTCCTCGGAGGAACATCTGTCATCTGGGGAAACCCACTAAGAACAGGTTTCTAGACCTTTACATTTTGGAAGAAAAAACATCAAGCCACAAACTCTACAACTGCACACTTCAAAATAGGACAATGAAAATGGCCTCTAAAGGTGAATTATATATTTTACACACCATGATTTACTTGTATGGGTGAAAAATGGAACCCTCTGAGAACCAATTCACACATCTCCAATGGAATAAAAATAATTCCTTAAAACAACACCTAGCATTTTTCATCATCAGACCATCCATCATGGGCCTCACTAGAAACAACTCGATATCTCCATACATACACATAAACATTTACCAAATGGGATTACTCCACCTATTTCACTAGAGATGACTATATAGTCCTCTGAAAAAGACAACCTCTACCCCCAAATTCTATAATTTCATTATGTAATATGAATGTTCATTCATTACTCTCCAAGAATCACCCGATTCACAAACTACACCATTACCTGACATCCAAATGAATTCATTTGACAAAACATTTCCTTTTCTAGGTGAATATGAAAAAATGATTTCATAATCCTATAAAAACATCATCCAACGATTACAGTGAACATTCAACTCATGTTGGAATAAAACATACCTCCGGATTCTATGAATGGTGAAGTCCAAAAATCACAAGACAATGATGTAATTATCCACAAAATCTTGGAAAACTCCACTACTACCAACTTGAGATTCTGGGTAGAATAGATACACTCATGGGGATGTAACTACCAAGACCCACAAGAAAAAACTGATCTATGATATACCAGAACAAAACCAAACCAAAACAGGAAGCGTCACATAAAACCTCAATCTGATCCCCATAGTTTGAACTAAAATAATTGGATAACACAGAAATGTCTTATTTAGATATTAAAAATCCACTAGACACTGATCAATGTACAAAAACACATATTATTTTCTTATTAATGTTGTCAGATGAGTCACAACCTGAGAGAAATTGGCTACAAACCACATGTAAAATCCAACATGATCGAGGAAAAATCTCACCATTAATACTTTCTTGGGGGAATAAAATGAAACAACTATGTCAGAATTTAATGGATCCATATCTATTCCTTGATGAGATACAACATCCCCATTAAATATACTTCTCTATCCTATAACTCATACTTTGGAAACATCCCAAACAACAATTGATGAAGATAACCTCCCCAAATGACATGAAGACTCTTTGTATTCTTCTCATCGAATGAGAGTACACAATTATTTTTTTAATAAAACCCACCATAATATGATCCATGAACTCAGGGGACACAATATTCAATAACCCCATTAAAATATCATGAGAATTCATCACACCAAATGGCATCCAAACAAATCCTAATTACACTAACACTAATGGAATGAAATCCTTAGAATATGATAATAATTTACATGAATATGATGATATCATAAACACAAATATATCTTGGAGAAACAACCTGCACCGTTCAGTTGAACAAATTAATAATTTTTTCATGGAAGTGGTTAACAGTTATGCACTATCACATTGTTCAATAGATGATAATTAATACACAACTGATATCCACTCTCACCATTCTTTGTAAAATAAACTAACACACCCAAAGGAGGCCGAATCGGATGAATAAAACCACATTATGAGAGACCATTGAGCCGTATCCATAGATATCACAACTTAGGATGTGTAATACTATATAGATACTACATGATATGTGACATGACTTGAAATTGATCAACCTTGAACTTGGTCTCCCTTTAATGAGGTAATGCTACAACCACTTCTTGAAAGATATTCGAGTACTCATCAGTGAGAATGGGAAAAACTAACAGTTGATCCTTCAATGAAATTGGCATATACTCGTCCATCAATGTTGTCAAGGACTAAATATGCCTCTAATCAATATGAGGGTCTCTATCTCTATCCAAAACAATGTTGGTTCTTTATCTAGATTGAAATACACATTTTGAATTCTAATGAAATCCTTGATATCCTACAATGAATACAACCAATACATTTAAAGGATGATATAATATGGTTAAATTCATAACCATAGGAAATATCCCTAGGAGTCGTGATTCCCCTATGATAACTCATAGTCTCTACATACATTAATTAAGTCTGCTCGACCTCTAACTTCCATAGTTAATGCCAAGGGACCTAGAATTCTCTCTATGTCATGTCCCAATGAATGGACAATGACAGATGATATGGTAGAGTTTTTTAGTTCTGAGTCAAACAAGAAATCCACCCATGTAAAAAACAAGAAATTTGAACCTCGAACAACATCTAGAATTCCAATTGCTCGCAATAATAAATAAAGTAGCTGAAAAAAACTTTCTCAAATACCTATCATAGCCTTCTATCAACCACTTCCACAAACACACTCTAATCCTTATGAATGTAGTCTATCCTAAGGATTCCATCTACCTTCCCCATCTACTCTCTGATTGATTCCAATTTTGTGTAGCCTATTGTTGTTGGCTCGGTTGGAGCTACCTTAATGGAGGTAACTGATGTAAAGCACATAGAACACAATAAATTCTCATAAATATCAGAAACACTCAGTATCGATGTCCTCATCCTTTACAATAAAACTATGTATCATATCTGGTGGTATGTTTATGGGTGCTGATTCTTGAGAAGAAAAGTGACTGTGATGGCATAGGCCTACAGACAGATGACTAGAATCTCTTATAACCTAAAAATCATCATCCCTGGGACATATCTCTGCATGATTTGGAATACTAAAGACTCCAATCTCGTGATGATCTTATACAAGACAACGACCACTTGATGACCACTCATATTTCAGGAACATCATGATTCTTCATCAATATAAATGTGGTGAATTGGAACTAGTTATCAAGATTCAATTCCTCCTCAACAAGCCTATCTCTAGCCTCCCCCTCTCGAAACATGTTGAAAGAATATAAAAAAAGGTTTAGGAAATGGATTCCAAACCCCAAAACACAAGATATCCCCTACCAAAGAGTAGGCATATCCTTGTGATTGGCTGCATTCATGTCCGATGAAAGAAAATCATCTCTAAACTAGTCTTTGAAATCCTCCCACAATACTGCTGATTCTAAATGATCTCTGAGAAACAAGAACCACTACTACCTCACTTCCCCAGGTAGCATCCTCCCAACTAGTGATACCCATGTCTCCTTCCGATCATGAATCGATATATAGGCTTTGCCAATATACAAAAACAATTATACCATGAATTCATCTAAATAGAAGCCCTAAAACTTCTGTAGACTATGGTAATGAATCCTTTATGGTGTTCTCCACACATCTTCATATTCAACCTATACTTTGTGATGATCTGTTGGTAGATCCTGCAAAATATCATCTTTAAAAAATGGATGACGATACTGACCAGAATCCATACCCACAAAAGATAAATATACATAGTTAACGTAAACTAGTAATACTGAATCCATATCATTAATCAAATTGATTATATTATTGAATTTAGGTTGACCAATCCCATGGTCCACCCATTCATACACATGAACAAATAATAATTATGCATGATACATTTCTCAGTCTTTACCTTACATGAAGTATCACTTCATTTAGAAAACACTATAAGATTAATTTTTCATATATCAAATCATATGGGGCCCAAAATAACTATTTATCAAACAGTCTCCCGTGTTGATATTTCTTTCAGTACATAGCCGAAACCGTTTCCAACCAACCGATGAAAACTCACATGTTTATAACTCCAAAATCCATCCAATCCCTCATCTAGAGCTCGAATAACACTCTATCACAACCCCTCCCAATAGAGTGTACCACTCCTGGGATAGAAATGTCATAAGGTAGATCATAACCCCTATGTCCGCCATCCAGTATCCCCCATGGTGGTGACTATCACCAAAGGTATTATATACATGTAGATCAGAGGAATTACCCTCTAATAGAAACACATGTGGAAGTGAGAGATAAGATATACACCAACCAACTCCTTCTTAGACGGAAATATAAAATCAATACCAGTAAAAAAATGTCAGTTTAAGAAAGAACTACTACAACTAAAAGGAAAAACAAAATGTACACATATAAATGTAACTCTGACAGCGACCGCCGATCCCAAATAGTTAATGTAACCTCATGATTGTAGTAACTAGCCTAATCACCAACCTGCTCCTACAGACCTGAAAAATAGTTTGTATATACATATGGTGAGTATAGTTGTACACATAGTACGATCGTTCGGGAATCCTCTCATTCAAAGGTAATTAATAATTTCCAAATAACATTGAGTAAAAGTGAAATTTAAGTCGTCACCTAAAAAGGTATACTATGTCACTATTCTCACCATGGAAACCCTCACCATGTATCACATATAATATAATATAATATAATATAATAATATCAAGGTATCCACACTAATAATTCCCCAATGGTTTGATTCTTTTCCCCATGGTCACTTGTCATGTTCATCTCTATAAAAAATAAATATACTGACGACACCTTGGAGAAGCACCAAAATGTTAACTTTGTGGAACTCACTACCTCATCCACATAACTTTAAGTAACTAGGTAGTTTCTGGGAGACACCAAAACTCTAAAAACATGTATTATACATAGTGTATTATATCTCACTCTATCACATCCCATATGATGAGTGCATACCCTCAAAACATCATATCTTATACATGTTAAACATTTATTATTCCTCAGGAAAGTATATCCAGAATATGTGTGTGTGAAATAACCACAAGACATTAGAGAAATCTACCAAAATATATTGGGAAAACATACCACCATTAATACAAATGCATGTAACTAAAATGATACGAGAGAATGCGAAAGGGCGTAGTAAACCATCCATAGTCTTGCAGGGATGCTAATGAAAACACCCCCATGGCTCAAAATCCATAGGCTATCAATTTCCCTAAATAAAAGGGTGGATGAATGTATAGAAACACAAACGGTTTTATACAAAATATAGCTCACAATAACAATATAGTACAACCTAGTTTTTGGATCAATTGTAGCTAACATCTCTCAAACACCTCGTAGCCACTAATATGATTAGATATCCTCTATGTACACAACAATATTAAGAGCTATAAATAATTCATCCATCCCCTTTAGTATGTTGTACTGTATGTTAATAAATCCCATAAATTAACCAATAACATTTCCGTATATAATTTTATTAGTATCACTAAAATTTCATTTGATCAATTGTAATAAGAAAATCGAGTGAACGATTTCTTAGAATTATAACCTCTCCATTGAATCACGGAAAACTCCAACCCCATGGGTTAAAAATTTATTCATTTATTTAACAATCATAATCGATTAACATATTTCCAGGTATTCCAGGAAAACATTTTATGCTAAAAAACACATGAGGATCAACATGGTGAGTTGATAAACCACCTATCGAGTCTTTTACACCTATAGTTACAGTGTAGGCCCATCCAACTAAGAGAAGGTAAACACAATAAACACGTGACATAACAGACTCATATTCTCCTCCATTGAGGGAGAGTAAGAATAAAAGGATTTTGTTAATATTTGGATAAAGTTGTTATGGTAAAAACGAAATAGTTTCAAAAATTATCCATCCAATATATCAATAGATAAGACTATATTCAAACTATTCTACCATCTCTAGTGTCCTCATCGACACCCATATGCATAAAATGATGCATCTTGCTAGTATCTGCATCAACAACTGCCACAACAATCGGGCAGCCATGCACCTCAAAACAGAACAACCCTCTAGGATCAACCATCCCAGGATCACGTCATTTCTAGGCCTCCCCACCATATATACCTTCAACAATACTATAGGTTCAGCAATCCTAGGCTCACATCACTTGTCGTAGGAAACAAATATTGCAATGATGATCTATTCCCTAAAACAAGTAATTCATTTTTCAGACACAATGAGCTCTCAAGGCTCCAATGTACAAGTAATGTGGACTTAACCAGATTGAGGCCATCTCAAGACCTATAATGACACTGAATTTTTTTAAATAAACTGTTTTTTACTCCCTCTTGGATAAAAAGATTCATTATTCTTATTTGAACTACAAGTAACCTATAAAACAAGATAACACATCTATACATAATTAATTAATCAATTAATTTAACATTCTTTTTATTCTATTATCAATTACAATCCTCATTCATAATGATCATTAACCAATTTATTTAATCATACACAACTACAGTAGTTTTATTAACATCAAATTACAATAACATCAACAACCATATTCAATAAACATTCATCTTCAATTATTTAGATTAGTAAGTACCAATTAATTCTGTCATTATATTCGTTACCAATTTCAATATAAAACAACATGATAAACCAAGAAATGCATATTTATAGACAAAAATATATTGAAATCAAGAGGAAAAACATTATCACAGTATAAAACAATAACATCACTACACGATCCATACAAATTATTTAATCTGTTTCATGTTTTTAATTAGGTCAATTACATTGAAATATATGGTGCTAAATAATTCTAATTCTAAAATATCACATAAATAAATTGAGAAGAAATAAATCCCCTGCCTAATTTTTTTTTTCTGAATTTCATTACATGAGAAAAGATCAACACCATAGATCCTAATCACCTCACCCACAATAACTACATCCACCCAAGGATGCTGTGGTGCAACCGCTCATAGAAAAAAAACACCATTTGAATCATGGATATCACACTTCATCGCATAGAAAATACAAATGGTAAGAAATTGATCAGAGAAAATGCATTAAAGGAGGTAGATCCTACATTATAAAGTAGATTGATTGAATTAATGATGTATGAAATTGAGCAAGGATGAAGGAATCCCAAACTATTGAAGAGGGGGTGTCGATTCGTCTGGATCCATGGGAGAGGACAATACCCATGGGGTATATGAAAAATAGAGTGGAGGAAATGTTTTAAAAACTTATAAAAGTGGGGCATTACAGGGCGTGAAACACTTTCATTATCACGTAACCCTCAGGTTTTGGGTTTTGTTGATAATAAACATCACATGAACTCTTTATTTTATTTTTCAATCCCAAAAAACATACTCATCATGTAACGTCGTTTCATGAATTGAAGATCCACTCTTCCATCTTATCAAAACAAAACTACCCAGACATAATTTGAGCTTCATATGAAGACCTCGGTCTTTGAAAACACTTAACGGGTCAATACCCAAATATCTAGGCCATTATATGTGTGTTTTATATCAAAATCATATCAGCATAATATTATCATAATTGTCACAAACCAGGACGGGTCGCCATCCGACCCGGAACCTGACCTGGTCCGTGGCAAGGTCTGAAGGGCGTTATCGATCCCCACAGGCTGGCACAAGTTCTCAGGTATTAAACATTACATCGGAATGATTTACCCAAAATAAAAAAACTAAAAAAGTAACTAATTTGATAATTTAATTGTTACTAAAAATATAAAACCAAACACGCCTTTAAACAATGAACATTATTGATGTTTACAATTCGAACCAATAACTGAAAAGAATAGATGACAGTGGAAACTAAAACTCATAATCAAACCTCTCGGCAAAAGAAAGGCCATGTTAACACCACGCTACAAGAAAAGACCAACGTTAACCTGAACCACCATCACTGGGCACGATGTCACAACCTGTAATACACAAAAAACAATGTCTACATACACCCAAAGGTGTATGTAGGGTGTGAGCTGAATGCCCAATAGGACATCACCCAATAAAAAGGTTCCACGTGTAAAAATTAAATGAAAAATACATTTGTAGGCTAAAATAATGAAGAACAGTAAAGCTTAAAAAAATTTAAAAAAACAGTTTCTAGAAAGAAAACACTTTTAAAGAAAACAATTTAAACCAAATTAAACACCCATGTATTTAAGAGAGGCCCAAACCTTCACAAAAACCCAAAAGATGTACCGCATGCCGATGGTGTGTGTACAGTAGTCCAGGAGGACCAAAAGTGGGAGAGGACCTAAAGATACTAGAAAAAGGAATGGGACCCTAGAACCTCATGTCTCGGTGAACCATATCATACATTCTTGTGCACGAGCCACTGGATGGGAAACACCTCCTACCATTGTGGTCTCCAGTCATCATCCAATGTTTAATTAGTGATTCAAGCGTCAATCTCGCTAAGAGAAACTAGGTAGAGGCCACTCCCGTATCACTACCACGCTAGTCTAGTCCGCTCACCTAGTACCCAGGATTCCCCTTTTGTGATCAAGATGTTCCAATTTCAAATTTCATGTCAAGATCAGACAAATAAAACAAACAGGGTGTCAGATAAACCAAACACCACACTTTCAAAAACACAGAAAAACATTTCGAAAAGGATGCACTCCAAAAGACTTTACCAAACTCAATTAAAACAATTTCATCATTTCTAATAATTGTTTATTAAAAAATTTTGAATTTTTCATCGCTAATAATTTTATTAAAACGAATTGAATTCTCTATAATCAAATTCATTAAAAAGTAATATAACATATCTTTAACATACAAAACCACACAACCCTCTTTCTGGACCAATCACATCCAACACCACATCAAGGACACAAACTACACACTTTGCACCTATTCACAAAACCAACACAAACTTTATAAAAACACTAGAATAATAATGTTGCACTTTTCACATGTCAAAAGCTAACTGCACACATTAATAGACAATAGCAATTGACAGAAAACAAGATTCCAGGAAATGAACGCCCCAACAAAAAACATTAAACATACTTCTAAACAAATATAATCCATAGATGAACTTCAAGAGAATCAAATACTCACCCATATGAATTAATCATGTAGTATTATAAATTAACTAATCATAAAACTTAACTTATGCGACAATGTTTAAACATGGAATCACCTACCACTGGTGTCTAAGACTCCACAAAATCTAGTGTGTGACTCCAATTACTCATCCAATTCACCACAACAAACCCAAAAAGAACCTTAGAAACAAATATCGTCAAAAGCATTAAAATCAAACCATAGAGGCATTACCAATAACAAAATTTGTCACATATCAAACACCACTCTAAAACTAAATTCACAAGATAAACTTATCAAAAACATGTTTTAATTTTCAATCAATTTGAACTAAATTTTCAAAGTTGTGCAATAAAGAGGGCACACAAAAACCTTTCCAATCTCTATATTAGATATATTACATCATCATTTAAACAAAAACCCATTCAAAAACACAAAACACAACACTTAATAAAACCAAATAATACATTAATAAATTTGAACAGTCATATTAAATTAATCAACTGTTGCTAAGTCACGGAGACACCTACATTTGATGCAGAAATTCCCACAAATTGGTGCGAAACTCTACTCGCACAACGAATGCACCACAAGGAATCCCAAATTGGACACTAAACCAGAATTAGAACCAAAATCAGAAAAATTTGGACAACAAACAATGTGAAACCCCTACCCGCAACCTTACTAGAAATGAAGAACAACCATGAAAGGGAAAATGCACCATTGGTGAGGCAGTGGGAGTCTGGTCGGTGTTTAAAAGGGCCACCAGAGGAGTGGGAGGAGTTGGCCGAAGGATGACAGAGGCTTCCGGAAAAGGGGGAGTGTGCTAAATAGAGGGTCGCCAGAGAGGGAGATGGCGCAGCGGTCAGGGCTGCCGAAAGGAAGAGGTCAGATGGTTCGGTGAGCTGCTTCGCTAGGGGCTCAGCCGAACATGCAAGGGGGGGATCGTGGGGGCGGCACATGGTGGTGCGAGGGGATTCGGCGTGCCGAAGGGGGTGCTGATCTGGTGGACGACGTAAGTATGGAGGAGGCATGGAGGGAGGTCTTTGATGGCGGAAGGGGACAACCTTGCAGTGCGATGGTATGGAGAGCAGGGTGGTCCGCTGTGATGAACCAGAAACAGGAGAGGGCACAGCGACGGGGAGGGGAAAGCTGCAGGGCGGGGCAGACATCGCTGATGGCGGGCTGGCCGGGGAGAGTATAGGGCGGAAGCCGCCAATGAGGAGAGGCGAGGGGGGAAAAGCGGTGACTGGGGGGTAGGGTTTCAGGGGGTTGGGGTTCGCCCCAATGAAAATGAAAGGAGGGAGGGGGAGATAATGAGTGGAGGAAAAAAAGAATAAAAATAAAATTAAATAAAAACTTATAACAAAAATTCAATACCAAAACAAATGTTTTTATTAATAATAATACTAATGATAATAATTATCATAATAATAATAATATTAAAATTAACAAAACAATAATAATTGTAATAAACTAAAATAGAAATAATAATAATAATAATAATAATAATAATCTCAAATGAAATTATTATGATTATTATTATTAAAACAATTGTTAATTCATTTTGTTTCATTAATTAAACATCGGAAAGGCTTGCGGTGAACTGGATGGGGCCGTGCGATGACCCAAGCGAGGCCGAATAGCTTCGACCGCATTGCGTTGGACGCAAACAAGGCCCAAACATAAAGAACTCTAAATCTTATGTCAGGTTTGGACCTGAACTAACCGACGCATATAAATTTAATCAAATAAATAAATTTGAAATGATGGGTGTGACAATTCTCCTCACCATAAAGCTTTCTGTCCCCTAAAAGCTACAACTAGGGTTGAGACACAAAGAAGAAAATGATACCCCACTGAAGTTTAAAGGGGAGATCCACAACCAACATGTGGAATGAAGAAAAAGAATTGTGATCAGAGAAAGTGCCTCCATGAAAACATCAAAAAACCCATAAAAAGACATTCTAATATATGTCGCCCGCCTCAAAGATCTAGAACGCCTCTAGTTGATTGTTTTAGATAACGAACTATTGAACCCACAGAAACCAACTTCACAAGCCGATACATCTCAAGAACTATTAAAAAAAATCACAAAATTTGGATAGTATGCACAGACAAGGTCAAGCCATATCCACGGAACACTCTTATCACTTATCACAAATCTGTATTTAAAAACAGAACAAAAAGATCGACATGGGGAGGCCCGAGGGGCTCCCCACCATTAGGAACTCACTGAAGCTCGAGACGAGATAGGAAAACCGACAAGGGGAGGTTCGAGCGGAGTCCCCGCCATTAAAGAAAAGTCCAGCACTGATTCATTCTAGAGACATTTGTGCGATACCCAATGTGGGTCTCCCCACCATTAAGATCCTTTTAACACCCAAGACGAGACTAGAAAACCATCATGGGGAGGTCCGGGCTGACCCCCCACCATTAAGCAAAGGCCAACATGGATTTATTCCAGAGACCTTTGCACGAGACCATCATGGGTCTCACCGCCATTAAAACTAACAGAGGATACAGAACATTGAAAAATTATCGATGGTGACCAAACACCCCACCACAAGGGGCGGGGAGTGAGGGGCCCGACTACCAGGGCGTCAAAAGCATGACCCAAGAAAAACCATTATTTCCACATTCCTGGATGAGCATTATTCAAATTTGAGATAGATTTACCCAACAGAATCCCATAAGAACCAGTAAAGTGATTGCATCCAGTGGAATGCAATCCCGAAGACTTTAAGGCGTTGAGGCGGACATGTATCCACATAGTCACTGAAACCTTATGCAGCCAGACAGTTCATTCGAAACAAAAAAACCATAGAAAACAATTTAAACAGCATTCACTTTCATCACCCATGATAGAAATGAATTCAGGGTTTCATAAAATCTCGGGGTTCCTGACCACACACCAGCTTCACTCCGAGGCCTATGGCTAGAGACCTGATGTATGAAGCAATACCTGCCTCGTAGTCAGGTATTGAAGACTCTCGAACGGAGATTTCCTTTTGGTGTCACATGCAACCACACTACAACCGAGGAAACACCAGCAACCACAACACATTACAACATCCAACTGATCATACACTAATCATTTACCATCACAAGAGCTGAAATGGTGCATGCGCATCACCCTTTGTTACACTGTATGAGAACACGAAACCACAAATCGTCACTTGAACTTGATCATTGATATTGAGAGGAATATTATACGGAGATGGAATTCAAACTGAGTCTTAAACAACACGTGATTCCTGCAATTAACTGTATCATGCCCATGTGACTGGGTCTGCCACCCTAGTGGCCTAACGTAGACCCTTTATTAAATGAAACCAACAAAGGAGAAAAGGTCATTTAGAATAGTTGCCTGCACCGACCACTCTAGGCTACTTCCACCTCTCTCCATTGGAATCTCCTTCACCATTTCCAAACAGAACATTAAAATTCAAGAGGTAAAACATCACCTTTGACTATCAATGAGAACTCACACTACAAGGTGTCACGCAACATGACCATTGCAGCCGACGAAATTACTACAAAGCCCTTCAAGACACTGGTCAACAATAATAACTCTAAAATGTTTTCACCCTTCCCTACCGGAATTCCTTTCACTATTTCAAGGGGGAACCTTCAGATGCAACGACGTCAAACTTCATACCTGATGACTCAGACATCTCAAAGAGACCAAAACTCCCTTCAAATCCCCTCGCATCTATCATCTCACTACGAGAGGACCCACTTAGATGTAAAAATGATAGGTGGGTTCAATTCTAGAATCCATGAAGAGATTCCTATAATCAACTAGAGGGTTGGACACCAGTGAATTGCCTATGACCACACTTCAATAACATGTCAACGCTTTATGTGGGGAATACACTAGTCAAGAAAGAAAACCATGGACCCAACCATACTGGTCAAATGGTCAAGACATACCACAAGAAAACACCAAATGTGACGGGGAAACCACTCCAAGGGCTCCCCGATATACTGTTAAAAATAATTTACTAACCACACGTTTGTATACCTACTTAAAAATAAGAATTTAAACTCAATACACAAATCAGAAAAAAGGATTCTCGGCTCGAAACGCATCATGTCCATCCTTTCAAAAATACAATTACACACCACACAATCGCTGGTTATTTAAAAACACCAAATTTTCCGTTAACAAAACATTTTGAAAATAAGCAATGATAGTGGGTTGCACAAACACAAATGGTGTCCCATGGGCCTCACACATGCATGTTATCGTGATGCACCAGCACCCACCTCATATCCATCCAGGAACTCATCCGCTTGTGCCATTAACCATTTACCTTTTCATATACACTCATGCTTGTGGTTTCCCATGAGAACACCAAGAATCAAAACCAGACCATTCCATTTTTCAAAACTAAAACATCCCACCCACACTTTTCAAACCTCACACGCCATTTCCTTTTTTTAAAGCACTTCAATTGATAACATTGTCCAAGACCAAAATATTTTTACTTAAAAACCAATTTTCCATGAATCCAAAACAAAGAGATGAGAAACAATGTAGGATGAAACTAGTGTCAACGGGTGATTGGATCATATGGGTGGAAACCATACGCCAATCACGCCATTGCCCATACAGATTATTTTAGGATAGTGTTCCCATCTCCACACGGCTTGCAAGACCCTGCGAGCTCACTATGACCACTGACCTTACTCCCTTTTCATTTCCCTTAGACTCGATTAACCACGAGGACCAAAAACTTAGACAAACCCCAACAAACTTTGGTAACATGAGTCCCGCCACGAGGTGTGCTGGCCAGGCGACTTACTCATAGACAAGATGTCGAATCCTAACAACTATAACTCAATTATACCAAGACTCTATCCCAAAAGAAAATGACCCAAGAGAGAAATCCTTGTGCTCTAATACCATTTTGTGACAAACCAGGTCAGGTCGCCATCCAACCCGGCGCCCGACCTGGTCTGTGGTGAGGCCCGAAGGGAGTTCCCAATCCCCAAGGGTTGGCACAAGTGCCTGGGTATCAAAAATTACATGGGAATGATTTACCAAAAATAAAAGACAAAAAAATAACTAACTAGATAAATAAACTGAAACTAGAAATAGACAACCAAACACTCCTTTAAACTATAAACATGGTTGAATTTTACAATTATAACCCATAACTGAAAACAAAAGACGACATCGGAAACTAAAAGTCATACTATAGACTCCCAGTAAAATAGAGGTCATATGAACACCACTTTGTAAGAAAAGACAAACTGCAACTTGAACCATCATCACTGAGCATAATGTCAGAACCTAGACAACACAAAAAAAATGTCTACATACACCCAAATGTGTATGTAGGGTGTGAGGAAAAATCCCAATTGGACGTAACCCAATAAAAAGGTTCCACGTGTAAATATTAAATGAAAAAATATTTGCAGGATAAAATAATGAAGAACAGCAAAGCTTAAACAACTTTAAAGAAACAGTTTCAAGAATGAAAACACTATTAAATAAAACAGTTTAAACCAAAGTAAACACCCATGTATATAAGAAAGGCCCAAACCTTCACAAAAACCCAAAAGCTGCACCCTATGCTGACAGTGTGTGTACAGTAGTCCAGGAGCACAAAAAAGTGGTAGAGGCCCTAAAGATACTATAAAAAGGAATGGGACCGTAGAACCTCACGTCTCGGTGAACCATATCATATATTCCCGTGTACGAGCAACTGGTAGGGAAACACCTCCTACCATAGTGGTCTCCAGTCATCATCCAATGTTTAATTAGTGTTTCAAGCGTCAATCCCGCTAAGTGAAACTGGGATGAGGCCACTCCCGTATCACTAGAACGCTAGTCTAGTCTGCCCACCTAGTACCCAGTCTTTCTCTTTTGTGCTCAAGATGTTCCAATTTCACATTTCATGTGAAACTCAGACAAATACAACAAACAGGGTGTTACATAAAACAAAGGCCACACTTTCACACACACAGAAAACCATTTGGAAAAGTACGCACTCCAAAATCTTTACCCAACTCAATTAAAACAATTTCTGCATTTCTAATAATTATTTATTAAAGCATTTTAATTTTTTCATCATTAATAATTTTATTAAAACATATTAAATTCTTTGTAAAAAAATTCATTAAAAAGAAATATAACATGGCTTTAACACACAAAACCACTCAACCCTCTTTCTTGTCCAAACACACCCAACACCACATCAAGGACACAAATTGCACGCTTTTCACCTTTTCACAAAACAAACACAAACTTTTTAAAAACACTAGAACACAAAAGTTTCACTTTGCACATGTGAAAAGATAACTTCAAACATTAATAAACATTAACAATTGACCAAAAACTTATTTCCAGACAAATAACGCACAAACCTCAAAACATTAAATATACTGCTAATAAAAAATAATGCATAGAAAAACATCAATATAATAAAATCCGCACCAATATGAATTAATCAAGTAATGTTATAAATTAACTAAGAACTAAATTTAACTTATCAGACAATGTTTATACGTTGAACCACCTACCTCTGGTGTCTATGACTCCCCAAAATTTAGTGTGTGACTCCAATTTCTCATCCAACGCACCACAAAAAACATGAAAAGAACCATAGAAACAAATATAGAAAAAAGCATTAAAAAGAAAACCAAAGAGTCATTACAAAAAACACAATTTCTCCCACATCAAACACCACTCTAAAACCAAATGCACAAGATAACCTTAACGAAAACATGTTTTTCATTTTTAAATAGTTTGAAATAAATATTCAAAGTTGTGCAACAAGGAGGACACACCAAAACCTTTCCAATCTCTATATTAGAAAGCTGAGTTCAACATTTAAACACAAACCGATTCAAATACACCAAAAACAACACTTAATAAAACCAAGGAATACATTAATAAATTTAAACAAACATATTAAATTAATATAATGTTTCTAAGTCATGGATACACCTACCTTTGATGCTGAAGTTCCCACAAATTGGTGCGAAACTCTACTCACACCACGAATGCACCACAAAGAATCCCAAATTGGACCCTAGACCAGAATTCGAACCAAAATCAGCACAGTTATGACAAAAAACTATGTGAAACCCTTACCCGCAACTTTACTAGAAAGGAAGAACAACCATGCGAGGGGAAATTCACCATTGGTGACGCAGCAGGAGGCTGGTCAGGGTGTAAAAGGGCCACCGAATGAGTGGGAGGCGTTGTCCAGAAGATGACGGAGGCAACCAGAAAAGGGGGAGTGTTCAAAACAGAGGGTCACCAGAGAGGGAGACGGGTCAGTGGCTGGGGATGCCGGAAGGAGGAGGTTGGCATGTTCAGTGCGCCACTTCATCAGGGGATCGACTGAACAGGTGAGGGAGGGTTCTTGGGGGCGGCATGAGGCGGTGCGAGTGGTGTCGGGGCGCCGAAGGGGGTTCTTATCCGGTGGACGACACAAGAAAGGAGGAGGAAAGGACGGAGTTCTTCGACAGAGGTAGGGGCTCCTTGAAGCGTGATGGGATAGAGAGTAGGGGGTCCGATGTGATGAACTGGATGTAGGAGGGGGCGCAACGATGGGGAGGGGAAAGGTGCGGGGCGGCGCAGACAGCGCAGATAATGGGCTGACCGGGGAGGTTGCAGGGCGGAAGCCGCCGATGAGGAGAGGATAGGGGGAAAAGCAGTGCCTGGGGGTTTGGTTTCAGGGGGGGTGGGGTGCGCCCTGATGAAAATGAAAGGAGGGATGGGAAGAGAATGAGTGGAGGAAAAAAAAGAAATAAAAAAGAATAAAAATAAAAGTAAAGAAAAAATAAAACACAAATTCAAAACCAAAACAAATGGTATTACTAATAATAATACTAATGAGAATAATTATAATAATAATAATAATAGTAAAACTAACAAAACAAAAAATTGTAATAAACTAAAATAATAATAATAATAATAATAATGATAATAATAATAATAATCTCAAATGAAATTATTATGAATATTATTATTAAAACAATTGTTTATTCATCTTATTTCATTAATTAAACATCGAAAAAGTGTGTGGTAAACCGGGCGGGGCTGCGCGACGACCCAAGTAAGGCCGTGCAGCTTCGACCGCATTACAGTGGACGAAAACAAGCCCCAAACACAATGAAATCGAAATCATAATTCAGGTTTGGACCCGAACTACCCGCCACAATGAAATTTAATAAAATAATGAAATTAGAAATGACAGATGTGACAATAAATAAAATATATATATATAGTAAATATATCATTTTAATTATACTTTAAAGATGGTATTGGAAAAAATAATCACATCTACTTGTGAGGTGGTTGTCTGCTATACAAATAAATGATTATTTCATAATCCTTTTAATAGAAGTGGAAATGGTTGTTGTAAATGACCATAATATAATAAGATATCTATATACAGATAATATAGTGTTTATTTTATCTATATGTTATAATTTTAATTGAATTATTTTGATGAATAAATAAAGAGAAAATTATTAATAATGAACATTACCTATTTTTGGGTATCCATCATAGGTTTACACCAAAAAATAGACACATGGTTGGGTTTTTTTTGGAAATAATGAATCCTGGATGAAAGGATTAAAGTTGTTAATTAATTTTCTCAGATTTTTCTAAAGCCCAATTTCACGAGTTGTGTGAATAATTTAGGGGAAAGGGGTTAATTCTACTATATTATTGAGTAAGAGTGGAAGTTTTGTAAATACCCATAAGTATTCACAATTTAGAGGTTACTATTACCTTATTTTCCTCCAATGTAAATCTGTAATAGAGTGGATGTATTATCTATTAAATAGGTACATCCAAAAAATTAATGAAACACATATTTCATCATTCCATTCATTATTCTATTATTATTACATAATTTTAACCATTATGTTTTTACCACGGTAACACTTATCTTTGTTATTTACAATGAAAATTTATTATTTAAAAATGAAAATAAAATTGGAAATATTTTATAATTTATAAATAATTATTCTATATATGAAATCTGATATATTAAATAAATATCCTATGTGTGTGTACAATAAATGTTCACACAAATATATGTATTTGGGAAACCATGTTCCAACCACAATCTTAGTATTTAATTTTAAATGTTATCACAATTAATTATGGCCAAAATATAATTTAAACTATTTAGATAATAAAAATTATTGTTATTTATAATAAGTAAACTATTTTAAAAATTAAATTCACATAAGTCATAGGATTTCATTTAAAATTATCCCAACATACACAACGAGAATATATATTTTCAAAAAGAAAATGATTATAATTTTAGACAGTTTTATTGCAAAATTTAATATGAAATTGTTTCCAATGACCTATATTGATTTAATAGATGTATAATTGATAAAATTTTACATTAAAATAAATAAATAAGATCATTCAACATTATAATTACCATAAAATAACTTTTTTCACATCAATTGAAATTTGGTATTTTTTAATATTTATGAAAAAATGAAAATTATCAGAAAAATCCCAAAAAACACAATAATTTAATTTAAAAATAATTATATAAAAAATACATTCCATTTTATCAACCATTTATTCTAAATTTTGTAAAACTTACTTTTAAATTGAGTGCCCCATTGGAGACGAAACTTGTTTTTAGAAAATAAAATCTGGTGAGTTAAATTTGAATTATTTGTATCAGTTATCTATAAAAAATATATTATGAATGTTATAAATATAATTTAATATATATATATATATATATTTATATATCAACATTATTATAAAAAATTTAATAATTTAATTTATTGGAGTAATAACAATTTATGTGCAGAAAATTAGTTTTTTATAAAATCATTTCTTTTATTTAGAAAATACTTTTATATTTATTTCTATTTAATAGGTCACAAGATAATTCCTTTTATATACTTTAGTAAACCATATATGTTTATATATTTTTTAACTCTATTCATACCAGCCATTCCAAAGTCATGGTGGAAAATATGACATTTAATAATAATATTTAAATAGTATTCCACATTTCATTTAATCTCTAAGTTGTATACAATGCAATATGAACAAATTATTTTTTGTAACACTAGCTAGGAATTTTGATTCTTGTAAATAATGAAAATCTTAGTGTTGTGTATAATGAAAAATAACAAAAATATTTATTTTATTTGAAAAATATATATATTTCTAAAAATATCGGGGTGTCACATTCAACCCAAATGAAAAGAATTTCTTCCATAAAATTATTCTAGGCCATAAAATATTTAAAATTTAAATATAACTTATTAGAACCCCAAATCATGAAAATAATTAATAAAATATCCAATTGAAAATGATTAAAGAATATCAATAACTCGTCTAAAATATCTCATAATTGGTTTCCATTTAGGAAAAACATTATTGGGGCATGAAAACATAGAAATATAATAGAATAATAACAAACAAATACTCATGTATAGTGATAAAGAACTTAATCAAGAGAATGATATTGACCACAACACCATAATAAGTCATTAATATAAAAAAAAATGATAACCTAAATCCAATTAATTTCTATAAAATATGTCGAATATTGATTAGTTTTCACAATAAGATATAATAAAAGATTTTTCTATATTTCATTAAAATTATCTTCTCATTTAGTAGTTTCACGATCAATTTCAACTTCATCTCATTGTTAAATAAATGTGAATCTTTTTTGATAATGCACTGAATGATCATAATATTCAAAAATATATTTATAATTCTATTAATAAATCTTTTTATTACATGATAAAATCATTAGAATTTTTTTTAATATGAATATAAATACAAATGGTGAAGTAATAAATTAATCACTAATGTATTATCTAAAGTTAAACCAAAACCATTCCCTAAATTTTTAACCTTATAAAACATCTAATATTAATACTTTATAAAATATGTCGCTAAATTTTTCAAATAAAACTCTATATAAATCCCATATCTATCATAATGTGGATCTTGATTATCTCATACTAAACACGTGAATACCTTCGTCTTGTATTCTACTCAAACAAGGTAACAACATAAATTATCATATAAACTTATAAAAAAAATATTGGCTTCCTCATTCCATAATATAGTCCTAGATTATTTGAAATATTCCTTATTACAAATTATGATGTAAACTACGTACATTATAATGTAAACTAAATTACCAAAATATCATTAATCACATTGAAGGTAATCATTACAATACTATTAAAATTATTCACGTCCATCATCTCTTTATCCTAATTTCATTATCTCAACATCAAAAAAATATTCATCGTTGTCTTCCCTTACTCAAAATATCATATTAATATTTTACCAATACAATATAACAACATTTGAGAAATTATGTAATAAAAAAATTAAAAAAAACCTTATATATATTGATTAAAATATAATAATTCCAAAATACCAATATATAAACACTTAAATTAATCCACCTTATCCTTAATTTAGTAAAATTGATTCAACATTTCTTTCCTAAATACTTTATTCATAACATTTTTATTTATAGTCTCATCATCTTCCCAGTATAACCGTTACATGTTCCACCATGTTGATTATCATCAAGATCTTCTTCTATGAAAATCCACTATAAAAATTCATGTACAATCTACATTTTAAACATTCTACCATGGATGATATCTTGGAGATATCAATATTATGATCCATTTCAATAACTAGACAATTAAATAATCCTTAGTAATTACATGCTTTTTATTTTTTTCCCCACACTTAGAACATCATCTCATACATCAAATACATTCCTTTGAGTATGGTTTTCCACATTCGTGACATATATGAAACTGAACCATATTTTCCCCATTTAATACATTAATAAATCCGTAAAATAAATTTATCATTCTCTTATTTGGTTAGTTATAGATATATGAAAAGTGAATATTATAAACTAGGTTCTCTGATAACCGATTATGCATAATCATAATTTCCTTCACCTAACTAAACTTAATATTTGGATGTTATTTATAAAATTTTATGCCACATTCAGTGTTACCCTTTTTTATTTAGGTTTAGACCATTTACTAAAAACCAAAAGCACGGTTTCTTCAACCGTAATCATAGTAGAAATCCATAAAATAATGAAACATAAATTTTATGATTCCTAAATCATGTCTCCATCATTTAAAAATATGAATCATTTAAACTAACCAAGGTAATATTTGATCATAATATATTTAAATCATTCAATATGGTTCGTAATATGTTTTTGAATTTCCAAAGTAATACCCAAAGTGATTGTCAGACCATATTTATAGCAATTCTCACTGTCATGCACCAGGTGATGATTGAGTCCAATTGATGTTTCCAATTTCCTAATTTTTACTCTAGATTTCAATTTTCATAGAGCCACATCCACTTTTAGTATCAACAAACACATGTAATTTATTATAAACTAATATTCTTATCATTCACCAAATTCCAGGATACTTTCATATACGTTGACTAATCCTCTGAATTGTACTTAGATACATCACTAGAAATATCCTTAGAAAAAACCATTGGGATATCTCTGAGGATTCTCATCCTTGTTTCCAAAGGTTATATAACTATGTCCTCGAATATAAATTATAAATACCATGTTTTTTATTAATTAATCATACATCCTTTTAGATTAATTTATAATAGTTAAAAAACAGAAACATGATTAGAATTATTCATTAGTGGATTTGAAAAATTGGAATACAATAATATTTATTTTATGAAGTTTCTTCAATGACATAGATAATGATTTCCCCTTTTTTTTCTCCTCGTAATCATAGAATATATAATACATATTTCATAAGCATGGGAAAGGATAAATAAAAATGGTTGTGTTAAAATTATCATTATGGTTAAACAAGGGATATAAATAAGTATAACATCAACATATAGGTTTGAGAACGTAAGTATATCATTTGAGAACCATACCCTATATATCAAGGATTATAATCATGAGTTATGGAATAAATATTTATTGTTCATGAGAAATAAATAACAAGATAATCATAGAAAAATACCCATGAGACCAAAACATTTTCATAAGATATATATATATATATTTGGAATACACATCTGATTAAAACATTTGGAACATGTATAACATGAATGAGGTTCACACATTATGTTGAGGAAATTAAAATAACCTATTACGTAACATTATGGACATGTAACCTGGTCTAAGCAAAACATTGTGAACATGTAATTAGATTCACGCATATTATTGTGAACATGAATTCAGTTTCTTGCATAACATTATCTAGATGTAGTGGATAAACATCATAACATTATAGGAGTCATTGTTCTCTCCCAAGACAACCATAATTAAAAATTTACCATACAAAACTAGGTTAATTCCCATTTACAATCCTCTCTATCTTTTGATATATATATCAATACCCAATTCATTTTAAGAAGATAGGTCCCACAAATATTTGGTTATAATGTAACCACCACCATATAATTAAAACCATACATAATTGTGCCCCAAAAGTAAAAAACCATTATTAGATTATAACCCAAGAAAATAAATGGGTTTTTTTGAAAAAACATACTAAATCCCATGGAATATATATTGTTGTAAACATCATTTCATTATTCTCCCAAATCATAACCCATAGAAAATATATCAGTTTTCATAATACTTTTTCATAATGAATAATAATGAAACATAATAATAATGGTATCCTTGATTAATATCTCTAGTATAGCATAAGAAACAAAAAAGGATATCAACATATATGGAAAAATGTTTTTAAATTTTACATTGTATTTTCTTTGAGTAATATTTCATTTTCACTTTTGAAAACATTTTTTTAATTCAAATCATTTTAAAAAATAATTTCAATGAATATAATATTTTAAAAATAAAAAATTATTTTAAATTAATTTAAAATTTTATTTAGGAACACATAATTTCATCTATTAAAAATAATTTTTAATACGTTTTTGATATCATTTTTAGAAAACATGGTGTCTGAAAAAAACAAACTTTTTTGATAGAAAAGATTATTTTTTAAAAAATAATTATTTTCAAATATTGAGTATATAATGTGAGGAAAATTTTCAAAAAATTTTTATATTCATGAAAAATACATTGGATAAGAAAATTCATGTGTTTAATGACCAATAAATCATAATAATCCGTCATTGTATTCATAATTATAAACAATCCAGATAAATGATGAGATTGTAACATGAAACTAGTACCACATTAGTTACATTGAATAGAAGGACCCATGAAATATTGACATTAAAAAAATTATAATATCATAGAAATAATTTTATCCAAGACTTAAAATGTCAAATAATATTTAAATACATCTCATCTAAGAATATATTTTCATAACATAACTTATGTCTCAAAAAAGGAAAAATGAAATAGAAATACCATATCAATTCATAATCTTTTGAACCATAATCACCATGAATTGGAGATCCAAATATGGATATGTAATACCAATTAGTAATAAGAAGAATTTCTAATAATCAAATTCATGGTATGTAGATACAACATATGAATCTTGAATGCGGTGAATATAGAATGCGTCTCAAAGAAAAAAGTGAGATGTAAATTCTTTACCTTATGTTGTGACTTTGTTAATACAAATTAAAAACACTGAAATAATAAATATAAGTGATTTATAATTATACTAAAAACTATATTAAAATATATCATACCTTCTATGGTTTTCTTATGACCTTTTATTACCCCTTTATTAATAATTCCCTGTCAAAGTCATGCTTCTGGAAATAACTGCATTGTTTGTCATGTATAGTTTATATTATTTTATTAATGTGTGGATTCACCATATTCATAATTAAAGACATGATATAAATATTACTTATATATATATAATTATTTATATTAACCCATAAAATAAAGTGAAATAAAATTTACAACAACATTTATAGAGATGGTGGGTCGTACATACACAAGAACACTATTTCCATTTACTTATTGATTTGAATGAAATAAAATAAAATAATATATAATCATTAAATAATAAATTTTATTATATATATATGAAATATTTTAATTAAAAAACATTTATTAGTTTCCATGTAAAGCATTAATCAATTTCATCACTTGATAAAGTTGTAGTCCGTCATAAACAAGAATGATGTAATAATACTACAACATAATGGAAAACGTTATTGTATGTTCTGTATATTAATTTTTTAAGAATAATAATATCATAAATTAAATATATATATATAAATAAATTCATCACTATAACAGACCTTTATAGGTGGTAATTGAAAAGTTATTTACATCGGTTCACGATGTGGTATTTAATTCCACTCATTATCGATGATTTCATAAAACATTTCATTGCAGTGGATATGGTTTTACTTCTTGAACATAAATTAAAATCATATCATTATATTTATTATACTATGATTAATATATATTTTTCATAATATTACTTAAGTAGTTAGAGGAATAAAAATAACCAAAAAACTCATTGAGGAATGTTACCTCTTTTTTCAGTATCCTACTTATGTTTCCACAAAGACCTGCCAATAATGGATATATGTACATCATTAGGATTATATAATATGTGCAGTTATTTTTTTATTTAATTTTGTGATTATTAGTGTGAGAAAAATTTATTTTTTTGACAAAATAAGGGAGTTGGGTTGCATTTTATAATCGAGGAGGAGTTTCATTTTTAAATTCCCAAAAGTATGCAATAATGAGAGGTTACTCCAACCACTTTTTTCCAAAAAAAAATCAATAATGGAGAAGGTAATTATTTTTTAAATAAAAACCACCAAAATATTTCATTTTTTTATCATTTTATACCATATTTTTTATGTTTACTGAATTTTAACCCTCCTGTTTTTACCACTGTAATATGAATATTTTTGTTTACCGAGGTAATTTATCATTTGTTAATAAAAGTAAGATGATCTCTATTATATAATATATAACTACTTATTCTAAATATGAAACCTATTTTATAAAATGAAAACCCATTTAATGTGGAGAACTAAATATCACACAAACCCTTGTAATTCATAATACAATAATTTTATAATAAAAACAATAATAAAATATATCCAATTTTCTCAAGAAAATTTTGGTAAAAATGAATCCAAAATTACTAGACAATATACAGTTTTATTATTAATTTTATTGAACCCATTTTTTAAAATTCATTCAATATAAGTGTAAATAATAAAATTAAAATTTACCCAGAAGATGTTATGAGGTAGTGGGTTTTCATTCTGAAAACCATCAAAACCATATAATGTTTTTATATAAAAATTAAATATAAAATTTATTTTTATGACCAAAATTGTATTAATGTATATATATTTTAAATAAATTTACTTTAAAAAAAATTCAACAAATCAATTTACATTATTATTAATTTAATCTAAATGTAATATTTCAATTAAAATTTAGTATTTTAAATTTTCACAAAAAATTAAACAGTTATGAAAAATCCAAAATATTAACCCGTAGATAAATTTGAAATTTATATTTATAAAATTAGTTTAATTTTATAAAATTAAATTTATTAAAGTTGAAAAAAATAATTTAAATAAATTCTCACCAATGGACACAAAATATATTTTAAGAAAAAAAATTTTACGAGTAAAATTATTTTTGTTATTATCTCCAGTTTATTTAACAAGATGCATGATAAAAATTTAATTTTCTTATATATTAATTTCATTAATATCATTCCAATATCTAGTTGATAACAATCATCTCATATAATTATATTTTAATAGTATGCCACCTTAAATTAAAAATTATTGTTACATGTAATATATGATAAATTAGGTATTCTGCTTAACACAAGACAAATATATTGTTGCATTTAACTCAAATTAAACATTATTCTACGTGTAACTGAACATATCAAATAAATTATACTCAAATAAAATGAATTATATATTTCAAAACAAATATGATGCTTTTATATAATAAAGAAGAAATTTGTATAGATCATGGCATAACCAAATGTATTTTGAAGTGAGAGGCGGGGAGGCAAGGTGGTGGCCATTTTATGTGGGAAAAGGGAAATAAATAATATTTCTAAAAATATTCAATTACTTTTCTGATTTTATCATTTCAAATGCCTCCAAAATCTGTCATTAAAGAACCTTATAGGTGATATGGTTTAAATATGGCCATCCAAATGGGTTTGGACAAATATTTTATGTAATTTTACACTTATATTAAAATTTTATCCCCCTATAAATAATTTTTATTCTTAACAATATTAATTAATTTGTACTTCATCTACGATTAAAAATTGTCAAAATATTTGATCACCTTTTTTGATATTATAAATTTTTTGAATTACAAATGTCAAATACATTTTTTCAAATAAAATTCATATAAGTGTCATAATAAAATAAAAAATTATATAGACAATTGAGATGAAAATTTTGGTTATCAAAAAGCACAATTTCTCAAGTATAGAAGGATTTAATTTTGAAATTAAAAATGAAATTTTTTCCTAGGACATAAACTTATTAAATTGTTATATAAGTGAAATAAATTATCTTTACAACCAATTTCGAATTAAATTTATCCTCGGTAATTATTAAAATTTAAATGAGGATTTCAATAAAAATTACCGCTTTTCATTATTCATCAAAAAGAAATAATCTCATAAAATTCAAAATAATTCACTATAAGACATTTTTTATAAGATTATTTAAATTTTTTTTCCATTTATTGAGATAAATATTCCATATTTGCTAAATATTAATTGTATTTTTATTTTCCAATATGGATTAAATCATAGTTTAGAAAAACTATTGTGTTTTAGAAAAAAAATAATTTTTTTCATAGAAAATTATTCTATTTATAAAAAAATAGTTAAAAATAAATTTAATAATTCACTAAAAACTATTAATACCATATAATTTATATTATAGGATACAAATTTAAAATATATTATAGTTTATTTATACTGAAGGTTACATGTTCTATATTTTATAAAAGGGTATATATATAAAGAATAATATTTGAGGGGATATTTTATGATCGATGTTTCATGTCTCATATAATATGAAAATAAATTTTAATATATTAATATGTGAATATCTCAATGTTTTACATTCATCCAAAATTCAATAAATTCCGACTGAAATTTTTTAAAAGATATTTGGGATCATTGGTATGATATATTAAAAAAATATTTCTCAAAAACACATATTATAAAGATGGTTAAAAAGTGTTCTCTTCAAAAGTGGGGAAATGAAAATAAAAATGACATATTGTAATAAAAAATAATTACAATTCCATGTAAGGGAAATGTTTTTGAAATTATAGATATTGACCTAGATGAAAATTGTGAATAATTAATGAGTATCATTGAGGCAATTGATAAACAATAAATAAATTTGTGTTGGGGAATGTGACCATTTCGCTCATCGGAGATAAAGGTAATATAATAGATTTTATTATTATTATTCTCCTACATCATAGTAATTATTTTATAGACTACATTGATAAAAATAAAAAACAAAATATCTTGATTTTTTTAAAACATAGGCATAATTGCATCCTTTTTGTGATTCAAATTTCATAATATATGAAAAAAATTTCTTGGAATATTTAAAAAAAAAATTACTTAAATAATCAGTTATTGGAAAATGTAATCTGAAAAATAGTAAACGTATCATCACCATATGGTTACAAAAATAAAAATGGCTACCGAAAGTAAGGGTAATAAAAAAACAAAACGCGTTATTAATCTTCTACGATAATGTTTAACATAATTAATTCCCTAAATAACCATACATACCAAATGACCTCAACATTAGAAAATAAAATTTTTATATTTGTGATAAATCATTGATTATATATAATGTATAAAAATATATCAATATAAAGAAACATTTCCTAAATTATGATTGAATTATACCAATGAAATTATTTTTTTATAAAAAGTTTCATATTAACCAGGACATCACGAAAGCTAGTTGTAGGAACCTAACCCTTTTCTACCATTAGTTTAGTGTTCATGGCCCATGACCATTTCAAATATGACAAATTTTATGCCTAAATGTGTTTTTTCTTTTTTATAAAATAGTATTAATATAATTCCCATAATTATCACAACAATAATTTTAATATCTTTTTATTATAATTAATCATTAAATAACCTTCTTATTAAGGCATTGAATTCAACAAATCTTTTGCCACATAGAATAATAACATTACAATACTAATATTAGAATTCCATTAATGACCATATTAACTATAAAGGTTATCAATAACGTTAAAGATATATAAAGTAAATATAAAAACATTATTGCTAAAATAACATTTTCATTAAATAATATGCTAATAAATGGTTTTAATTAGTATAATAATTTGGAAATAATGGATTAATTCATTACATCCTAATATATAATTATATATCTGGTGTAACACTTAACATAAATAAAATATATGTGGATTTTTCATCATTGAATCATAAACATGGTTTCTTTATTAATGACATTTCGTCATAAAAAATTATGATATCTTTCATAATGGTTTGTAAATAAAATTAAAATTATGAATGGTATGTCTTATAATAGTGGAAAACTAGGTGCACATTATGCCAATTGATATATACCAAAAAATTGTTGACTGACGCTCAAAATTCATTTTTAAGATCTATTAAACCATATTATATATGTTTCATAACAACATCTAATAGTAGTGTTATGATAATGATGTATTTCTTGGAAAGCACAGATAATATATTCATTTTCAAATTATTAGAATGTTATTCTACACATTTATTCAATATATATTTTAATGATGAAACTCTAATCATTTTATTTTCTAGTTAATTTAGATTGGAATTATTTTTCTCAAGATCATCAGAACCATTTTAGTTTACAATTTTATTGAATTAATAAAATATATTAACTAATAATCATGTACATTATAGGTGAATATTTACACTCACTATCCATTTTCATCAAAAACAAACTTTTAAATTAAAATTAGATTTCATTCCTAGAAAAATAATTATAATTTCCATATTAACCACATTAATTTCCCAAATATTCCTTAAACCATGTGAAATACATTATATGAAATGGGATAACGATATATATATATATATATATGGGACAAAAAATAATGAAAAAACTATTATGAGACGAGTGCTTATTAAAATATTCCTTTTCAAAATAATCAATGGATTCACAATAAACCCTTTTTCATACCAATGAAATCACTTATTCTATTGAAAACTATTCATAAATAATTATTTTAAATATATTTTAGTAAAATATATAATTATACATTCCTTTAAAACAATCTAATCATGTAATTAAATTATAAAAAACTTTTAATTTTAATTACTAAAAAGAGAATAAATATTATGGTTATTAATGGTGTAACCATGAAAATTTCACATATATTAACTACCATAGTTAAATTTATAAAAAAACATATCATCTCAATAAATACCATCATTGTAAAATTATAAACCATAATTTAGATTAACTGTCAAATTTACTCATGGATTCACCGTCACATTTAATATTGTAATATCTATCACGGTCAACTTAAAAACATCAGTCAATGCATCCGAGAGAAATAATGGGGTTCCTCCTTTATATATGATGTATTGGGATAACTTGTGATATATAATGGATATCAAATATTTATTAATAATTAAAAAATACCACATCATGAATAAAACACTATAAAATCATTTTAAACTAGTCTTGAAAAAAAAGTATATCAACATACCTTTCTTTCTAAAAAAACATTGAAAATATATAAAAATAAGAAGATATGAATGAAACCATTATCATTGAAAGAACCTTGAAAATATAAAATAAAACACTTTAAATCATTGATGATTCATGATATAAGTAAATTTGGTTGATTACATATATGTTAAAAAAATTATTTTTTGGTTTTGTTAAATAAGAGTGAAAATTGGGACTTTTGAAAGATGATTTAATAGAATATTTCTGGCATCAACTACGATACGTCATGTATGTACTCTATCATCTTGACTAAAAAGAATATTTTAATTTCATTATTAAAAAAAATATTATTCTATTTTAATTTTACATTTATGTCAATTATTACTATATTAATTAACAATTACTTATTCTTTTAATTTCAAGACGATCATTTTAATGACATTGAATACATAAGTCCAAAATACCATTGGTATGTTGTCTATGGTAAATGTTTTCATTATTCCATCATATATATAATAATAATATTTAAATAATTATCATAATTATAATAAAACCATCTATTGTACTCTTTCATTTAATATGTTATTGAAAAATGAACACATTTCAATTATTGATACGGTATGATCTACGTACGCATGAGTAACATTTCCAATTTTTTATCATTAAATAAAGTTGTTAAGTATTATTTATTATTAATAATTATAATAAAATCATTTTACTATCATATTAATTATTCAAATACACTTATATATATCATTCAAGTAATGTGGTGAGGAAAATTGATTCATGTCCCTTCATGGTCGTGGTAGTCGACACATACACACCGATGACCTTATCATTTTTCCCCAGAATTTTAATATATTAAATGATATATTATATTTTATTAATTATATGTATTTCATTAATATAAAACATAATTATTAATTCTATCATTATAACCAATATTTATAGATGGTGATGGAAAATGAATGACAATAGTTCATGAGGTGGTAGTCTGTTGTAAACAAGAACAATGAATTATTTTACCATTCGATATAAGTGGATATGGATATTGGAATTTATAGAAAAATCATAAACTATAAGTATATTTATTATATAATGGATATTATTCGATAAAAATGTAATATTTTTATGGGATGTGGGTGAAAAAAAACAGATATTCTTTATTAAAAATGACCCTTCTTCTTTGGAAAATCTCTTTTCTATAACACCTAAAAACCACAGAGGTCAGTTTTATGCATAAAATTATTACTATAGAATAAGTGTAGGGATTATAATACGGTAATTTTACATGTATATTTAATCCCAAAATATTATTTATGTGTGAATAAATGAAAATAATAATTTCTATTATATAAGAGATGTGGGGGGTACTGTCAGAATTCTCACAATAATATATTAATATAAAATTATATTTTAATAAAATTGTAAATGTAATTATTGAATTTGAATATAATATTATTATGAAATTAAATATCATAATATAATAAAAATAGGATATTGTTTACTATATTTTTACCCTTATCTTTTGGTATTCACCGTTATTTAACCCGTTCGACTCTTACTATGAAAACATGTATTTTTACTTTTTAAAAATTCATATATTTACTATAAAATGGTTAATGATTAATAAATGGGTAATTATTTATGTTTTAAACCTTATACTAATCAAATTTCAAATTTTATAAATTTTTCGAATTTTATATAATTTAATAAATTATTAATTTTTATAATATATCAATAATGATAAGTTTTTGAACTACTCATTAAATTAGATTTAATATTATCAATATAAATATGAAAATTAAATCCATATATTTATTATATACATAAAATTTATGTACTAACTTTAAAAGTCATTTATCTTAATAAATATCCCAAACTATATTTATTTTAATATTTTTAATATTATTGAAATATTTACTCCATTAGTGATAATCTAGAAATCAAGGTAATAATTTTAACTAAAAATAAAAAATATTACCTTGATGAAAATATTCCAACTAGATTTTAATAATATCAGTATATTGTAAAATATACAATGGATAAAACATTATTAAAAAATTACACTTATTAAAAACAATAGTGTGCATGGTCATCTTTTATTCAGATAAAATACTCTAATGGTCAAAATCATATCCACATGTCCTATGAAGGTTATATATTCAACCATTGGATGATTATGGTCAATATACACACATCTAATAACTTTTAGTTCTATTTTTTGGTCATTTAATACTTATTACCCATTCACTTTAATCATAAATTACTCGAATTTCCCATTACCATCTTAATACGAATTAAGAATGTTACAAGATGAATTTTACAAATATAAAAGGGAACAATTTATGAAATTTTCACCCATTTATTCAATATATCGAAGAAATTTTTTAAAATTCAAAACACATAACATGAAATATTCAATTTAAAATCAAACCATGAAAATGAAAAGATATTTGTGTTTTCAGAAAAATTTTCTCTTAAATATAAAATGTTTTTATACTAATTTAATGTATAAAATACATGGTAAAAACATAATTAGATTATTTGAAATAAAAAATAAGTTAATAAAATTTAAATATTATCCAAAATATAAATTTTAATTGTTAATAAATTAATATAAAATACAGAATTCAATTAAAATTATTATTCTTCACCACTCCTATAAGAATCAATATTTTAAAAAAAAGAAATAATAAACTGTTCTTATGATAATATTGACATGATTAATTAAAAAATATAATTTAAAATATAAGATTTTAAAAAATACTTATTAATAAATAAATATAAAAAAGTAGTTCAATTAATAAATTTCCATTTTTATTTTAAGAATTACATAATATATTTATAATTAATATAACTACATAATCCAGGAATAATAATAAATATTAGAGTGATTTATTCTATCATTCTCTGGGTAGTAACATCCCAAATTTTAAAGTACATACTTATGATTTTGAACTCAGGATCCTTTACTAGTGTTTGAATATTAAAAGTACCATTGTTGAAATTCAGCATAAAAATATATAATAAAACATCCACCAAATAAGTGATAAATGAGATGTAGTAAGGGAATCAAAAGTATCACATATAACTTATAAAATTAGGATAAAATTACAACATAGTGAAAATAATGATGTGCAAGAAAAAAATAACTCATAACGACTCATAGAGTGTAATAGAGAACATGTTCATGAGAATTTTAACAATCACAAAACCATAAATCTTTGATGGGTTAAAATGTAATTGATTGCTTATTGTGATAATTAAATGGATAAGGTTTTTCTTTCTATATCATTTTCCAACTTTTTATGATTTATATTTCAATAAATACTTGGAACATAGGGAAATATACAGACCTGGTATGTATTATTTCATCCTCAAATAAATTTCCACTACAAAATCTTATTATTATACAATTGATTAGTACTCAAGGTGAATTTATCATTCCAAATGATTTGTAATATTCCTCTACAGATCATAAAATCCAAAAAATGAAGAAAAATATATTCCTCATTTATATATATATTAACTAAAACTAAATTGGTTATTATATGATAAGATAATTCCACAATTGGAATAAGTCCTCAAATGAAGAAATAAACTTTAATCTTTATAATTGAACAGTAATACCCAATGTTCAATATTGATCCGAAAAATAATAAATACCCTCTTTATTCCTTTAGAATATTCTAAACTACTATTGAAACTAAACAATTTGAAGGATTTTATAATATAGTTTTCCATGAAAATTCTAATATTTATAACCAAATCATATAAATAAATCTTATGATCTCAAAAAAAATGTAATTTTCTTAACAACATAAACATCATGATATTATAATAATTTCTATACATTAATTAAATCGCCAAAAAACCATTATTAAATCATATATTTCTCTCAATGATATTCAATCATTAGTGTTAATATAAATCCACACAATATGATATTTAAATTAATCCTTTAATTTTCCTATAAAATAATGTTGATCTTATCTAAAATAAAACACCTAACATAATCATAATATAAAATTATGATAACAAATATGTTCCAAAATTTAGGGAAACTATAATTACCTCAAAATTAAGGATTATATAAATCATAAAGGCATCCAATACCTATGAACATATAACACCAGAAATTAATTCAATTCATCATCAAATAACATTTTTAATAAAACCTATAACCATCATAGTGGTTGTATTAATATAAATGTAAAGAAAAATACTCTTAATCATCACAGTTATCTCCCAATTAAAACCTCAAAATATTTGCCATTAACATTGAACATAATATAAATATGAGACATTTAAACCCATGATGATGTCCATAACACTTAAAAGAACCTAAAATGAGACCAATCATATCTCTAATGTTTTCTAAAACTCATATTATACCAATAATAGGGATATCATCTTAATTAAAACAAATTCTATTGACTCCAGATTATAATTAAATTTAACTTACTCTTAATAATTTTTTTTGACATTTTATATAAAATTAAACCAATCTCTTACATAGTAAAACCATTAGTTAAAAGTGAAATCTTATTCGATGTGTCTATTTATCCAACCAAAACAAACACATTTTTAATAAAAATATGATTTATTTCTATAATAAATATTCATAATTTACATAATTTTCTCATTTATGTTCCTAATATGTTATATACCCTATGAACTATATTTAAATATGTTGGATTATAAAAATATGCTGAGTAATAGAAATAAAAAAAAATTAAGTTAGAATTTGATTACATATAACAAATTTCCTTTTTAAAAATAAACATTGTGTTCAAAATAAACCATTTTTCATAAGAAAAAAAATATTTATCTTCCCAAAACAAATTAGATATAAGTTTATTAAAAAAATTATTATAAAATAAGAATCTAATGATATATTTGAAAACCTGAATATTACATTAATTGTTTCATAATGTATTAATTTTCACTCGTAATAATGGAATAACTATCAGGGTTATAAATTGATTAACAATCATAGTTATGGTTTTATTAGCCATAATTGATATATTTAGAGTGACTGTAATTTTTATACATAGAATATATTCACAGTTAACTTATGAACATTAAATTATAGTCACCAACATAGTTACCTATTGATTAACAGTCAAAAAGTTTTATGCGATAACCATCATAATCAACGTATAAAAATTAAATGATGCATTTGAGAGCAGTAATAGGTATCACCCTCTCTATAAGTTCTTTAGGTATCCCCCATGAACCATAATGTCACCCAAAAATTATTAAATAATATACATGGACCACATCATGAATAAAAACCATGAAAAATATTTTAAAAAAAATTAAAAACATTTCAAATATCAAAATAACATTTTAATAAAAATATTAGAATTATAAAAACTATGTACGTAATAAATAATCTATTTAATATGAAAAAAATAAAAATATAAAATTGAAACATTTTTGAATTTTCAGTTCATGATATAATAAATTTTGTTCATGTAGTGTATTTTAAATAACATTCCATTTTACTTTGGTAAAAATAGTTATAAGGGGTATTTTTTAAGGAAAAGTTAAAAAATGCCACTTACCTCGAGTACAATTCAACCCATATGTCATTTATCATCATGAATAACACACCAATGTTAATTTTATACTTCAAAAATATCTTTTTTATGCAATTATTCAATTTTTTTCACATATTTCTATTTTATATACAATTTCAAAATAATTTATGTTCACATTGGATGTTTTGAAGATTTCCATTAATAACATCCAAAATGACATTGGTATGTTAACTATGGTCAAAGTGGTTAGTATTTAATCATATCAAGAATAATAATAATAATGGTATAATTAACATTTTTATTCATTAATTTTAGATTCATGAACATCCATTAAATATAATTATTGAAAATTAAAACATGATAATTAGGGAGATGGTAGATCATATGTATGCATGAGTAACATTCCCATTTTTCAATAAACAACATAGAATGAAAAGATTTATTTTTTTAATTTTATAATGATAATTATTTAACATATATTATATTAATTCTACAAATATAGTTATATATATCATCCACATGATTTGGTGAAAAATCAAATCACATAACTTCTTAGAGGTGGTAGTCAACACATATGAACAAATAACATTATAATATTAATGTTCATAGAATTGAAACAAATTGAATGATATATAGTCTATTAATAATGATAAATATGAAATTAATATAATATATAATCATTAATTTTATCATTATTACTAGTATTGATATATGATGATGGAAAATTAATTACATTCGTTTGCATGGAGGTTGTCGGCCGTTCACTTGAAGGACATGTTGTTTTACAATTTCATTAAAGTGGATATAGATAATGGTTTGGAAACTAACATAATAAAGGAAAACTATAATTTTGATATTTTATTAAATATTTTTAATCGTTTAATAAGATTATATGGATATGTTAGAATACTACAATCAAACGCTCTATCAAACAAGATAAATCTTCTTCAGACAATCAGGTATTCAGAAAAACATATGACCTCTAAGGATAGTGTTATGACTAGAAAAATACACATATAATGAGATTACAGATTATTTGAAGTAATTTTATAAGGTAATGGATGAATGAAAATGGGTTTTAAGTGCGAATAAATGATAATACAAGGTTCCCTTTTAAAAATGAGAGGAGAGGTACTCATGGGACTTCACAAATTTAATAAATTAATAAACAATATTATTTAATAACAAATAAATCGATGGATATTTACTTGGAAAATATTATTATTATTTAAATAAATCCCACCATCTAATAAAAAAATAATTTTTTCTAGACCTCTACCCTTAACATTTAATTTAAATCGTTATTTATCTTGTTTAACTCTTACTGTGATAACATCATTTTTTATATTTGGAAGGTTAATATATTTACTGAAAAAGAAAAATATCCAATAAATAGAATCTATTTGATTGTTTAAACATTATCCAAATCACCATTCTTAATTATAAATTTATATAGAAATTATATCATTTATAATTTTATTATTTTCTATAATATATCAATTATTACTCTATTTACAACTATAAAAGACATTGAAATTTATAATACCAAGATAACACAAATAAATTGAACCTAAAATAGGAGCCAGTGCATTATTTTAATACATTGGAATGAATACAGGGAATCAAGTCCCAAAGGACTGATCAGTTTAGTAGTCTTGGAAACAAGATACTTACATAAGTTTAACATTACAACTTGAAAAGAAAAACAACACTAAATTATTCCATTAGAAACATCCAAGTTTCCTAGATTATTCCTATAAGTCACTCATCACTAACTTCATAATATCATGGGAAAATGAAACATAAGACAGGGGTGAGCTCAAATGCTCAGTAAGAGTAAGAAATAAAATGGAAGATAACATAAACATTTGAAATGGTGAATAATTGAAATCACATGTCTTCAATAATAATTGACATGAACACTTCATGGTTAGAATATTCGCTGAGTAAATAATTCCATAATAAAACATAGTCATGGGTATTCTACTAGTATAATAACAACATTAAATATCAATATCTAATCTCATAATGATGGAATTCATAATGTAGGACATCATAACCACATAGTCAAGGCCTTGTGCCAAGACTACAAATAATATTTTGTCACGGACTTATGCCAAGACAATAGTTTGTCTCATGAGACCTACCGATGAGTCGTGGAGTAATAGCGGACTCTACCAGTCACTTACTAAGTCTAATTAATTCCTCATATGAAAATTTGGAAACATAACATAAACATTCATATTAAAACGAGCATACAAAATGTCAATAATTTTTCCAGAAACCATGAATGGTACAAAAATACCACATCCATTATCAAACATAACTCATTAAATACTATATAAAATATTTTATTGTAATAGATTAACCTCAATCAATAATAATGAAGGATATTGACATAGATAAAAATAATCATCAAAACAATTTGAGAGAAATATCCCCCTTTTTCTTGAAAACTTTTAAAAGTCACGCTAATTGTCAAGAAGGTGTTTAATAATAGATTTTTAATAAAAATTTTTGATACCATTTTGAATCATTTTAAAGGAATTTTTATTTTAAAAAATAAATTTCCATATAAATATATCCTTATAAACATTTTTAAAACATGGACTTTAAGTAGAAAGATTTCAAAGAATAAATTTTTAAATAATTCAAAATGATATTTTAGTTAGAGTTCCTAACCAAATGAGACATGCATGAATACAAATAAATGAGGTAATAAAAACGTTATATTATCTTGAGAATAAAATATTTCATTATATACTATGAAAATGGTCATTATATACACCATATAAAAGTGAAATGTGGAATAACAACAAAGAAGTCTCAAAGGAATGCAAATTGTGATGAAATCCCATATAAAGATAGTATCATTGGGTAAAGGATAAATCAATGACAAAATTATGTGTGAAAAATATAAATACAATCATTATTATTGGATATTAAATTTAAACCAATCATAGGACATTCACACATATTATTTTAAAAACAACACCAATCAATTTGATATTTAACTCAATGAATGGAAATATAGTTAAGATCAAGTTTATATCAACGAAATGAGAAATTATCAATGGAGTGATTATGTTTTTGAAAATTATATCAACAAAAAGGGGAGTGGAAATTACTAAATAAGTAATAAATAGTGATTCCACACATAATCGTGGAGTAAAATAATCATCAAAGTATGCGTAAATCCCACTTAGTGAAAATTGTAATTTGAAATTCTCTTACCGATTTGGTAACTTATGAAACATGAAGCACATGAAAGAAGGATCATAAAATGAATATTTAAATACCCATAAATTGAAGTATATTACACAATGAATACAAACATGCATAGTACATATTCCACACAAAAGGAAATAGTAGCCAAAATATCATGAATCTCATGGGAATAAAAGTGAGATGAAAACCCTTACTTCGTTGTAATCAATCGAGTTGTATGACCAAAAGTTAATAACCACCAAATGAATCACATAATAAAATGAATATAAAAAGAATCATGATAATATATATCAAATGGAAATACACAATACACCACATCCAATAAATAAGTGGTGAATAGTGGAAATCTCACAGAATTAAAAGTGAGATAAGAAACCCCTTACCTGAAATCCGACTTGCCTTGTATGTTTCTAGTTCATCTTGAATAATAAAATTAAGTAAATTTATACATTATTAAGAACATTTTCAATTTTTATTATTCCTTTTATATAACTTTTTACCTTTCTATAACAATTAGTTAATTATTTGAGTTCATATTGGATATTTTATCGGTGTTCCGCACTTGAGTCCAAAATAAACAAGTTATAAGTACAATTATCCCATGTGGTCAAAATTAAATTATCTCCAGAATGATATAAATGATTTATATATCATATATATATTATATAGAGAGTATTTATAAGAATTTATTATTGTACATAACATTTGGTGATACGAAATGAAATGCACCGTTCATGGAGACGGTAAGTCGTACGTAAGCATTAACGCTACTGTAATTTCTATTTTTGTATTTTAATGGAATTATAACATAATGATAAATAGGAATGTTATAGTTCCAAAATAATATGACATTAATTATCATTAACGCCATAATTTATATGTCCCAAACATGTCATTAACGAGTCATATCCCTTTGAGGGGGTGGTAGTCTACACTTCCTCAAATGAAATTATCGAGTTTTACCCATAATGGAAACCATAAAGGTATCATATAAATAGAACATAAATAATGAAAAATAAAAAATAAACATAAAAAATATCATATATAAATAAATTTCCATGTTAATGGCCACCTTGAGAAGTGGTAGGAGATAATCAGACAATCATCATTTCGTGAGGCGTTAGTTTTCCAACCACAGAAACAGTATGTTCATCGCCCATTAGATGGAGGTGTTTGTAAGTGTAGTTATAATAAATATAATACAAACATCCTACATTATTTAGGATACTTATTTTGTTATAAAAGAAGTAATAAAAATATATTAGTGGGTTGGAGAGGTAAAATAAATCAAAATAAAACCAAAGAATTTAAGAGAAACTGTTACCTTTAATTCGGGTAACTTCCTTTGGATTGAACCAAAATGACATATTGAAGTGACTTCTACCCATTTTAAGGCATCTAGGTGTAATATAGGGATCTTGAGAGATTATTTTGGTAGGGTTTGGACGATCCAAGGGGCTTTAAAGGTCTGTTCAATGTGTTAGAAGTGGTGTCCTTTTATAAGGGGGGAGGGGCTCTTTAGGAATGTGTGAAAATATTAATTTATTATATAGTTATATTCGGTTTATAATAGTCCAAAACTAATTAAATATTAAGATAATATGACTCATGGTCTAAATAAAATCATCCAATTATGATTGGATAGGTTTTGGATACTGTTCTAATATTAATAAATATATTTATTTAAATCATTTATTAATGAGGTAAATACTACATCATAATTGTGTTATATATAATTTAATTTATTTCATGTCTAAAAATTATTAAAAAATACAATAATGAATGAAAATGTTTTATATTTCCATCTAATATTTATAGTATAATATATTACTTATATAAACCAATGTAAAAATTGATATACAAAAAGATATTTCTTAATGTGATTTTTGTCTTTACATTAAGTTAATTACAATAAAGTGTCATTATCACTCATAATTGGTTCCAAGGGGTACCAAAATAGACTCAAATATGAAAATTATCAGCCATGACTCATCCAGTAAGGTTAGGACAAGTGTTAAGGTAATTGTGTATTATTATAATATTATTTTTACATTGAATTTTACTATTTATCTTTAACCGAGATAAATAAAAGTCAAAAGTTAATATTCACCAAAATTTATTTTCATCTTTTAAACCACATTATACTTACTGATAACAACCATGTATGTTAGATTTTCTAATTTCAATACACAGAAGCGGGAAAATTTCATTTAAATGAAAATGTCTGTTTTTTAACTACTACTGAGCTATTTTACTATTCATAAAAATTGTTGTTTTCCAGAAATGTACAAAAAATTCAGCCTAAGATATATTTGATATTCCGAATTAAAAATTATATCTATTTTAAAAAATTTATAACATATAATTTTCATTAATTAAATTAAAATTAATTCCTGTTTTCAAAACAAATAGGGTGTTTTTATGAAAAATCATCATTAAACGATTGACACTTGTTTATGTATAATTTTAAAGTGAAATTAAATCTAATGATCAACATTGGATTAAATGGTAAAAAGATAATATAATTATATTTCAAAACCATTCAAACGTATAACTGAACACTATTAATTATTCTGATTTAAAATTTTGTTTTCATTTAAAATTTAGTATTTTTCACAATTCACCTAAATTTGAAAGTTATTAGAAATACACTAAAAATTTAACAAAACAAAATTTTTTTGTTTGAATTCTAAAAAAGATGTTTATTTTGTCAAATTGAATATATAAAAGTGTTAAATATTTTATTTAAACATGGTTCTCCATTAAAAGGTGGTAAAATCGTATGTTTAAAAAAATACCTCCTTTATCTGAAAAAATGAATTTGTTCTTATATAATTTATAATAAAAATATAATATGGATGTTAAAATTATATTAAATATATAAAATTAAAAATTTAGTTAATACTATTCATAACTACTTTTGAACGGCTAGTTTGGTAAATCGTCGTGTAATCGAACTTGATGTTGTGTGAGGTGAAAGCTATTGAATTACATTAAAGAGTTATTGGACTATGAAAACATGGGGTGTTACATTATCCCCTCCTTCAATAAATTGTATCCTCTCAATTTATGTTCGGGATTGAAAACTTTTGTTTTGACATTTCAAAATATCTTTGTAGAAACCCCACAAAAAAATGGATTAATGAGAACTCTATTTTAAAATATATGAAGTTAAGTATTAAGTTTACCAAACATAACACATACTAGGGTTCCATGTAGGAAAACACTGTTATAGAAGAGAAAACTAGTCATCAAGTTCTGATGGAGAGTGATCAAGAATATTATTAGGAGAATGTTAATGATCTGAAAGCCATAAACTTTTGATGTGTTGAATGGTCTCTGATTACCCAGCAGGAAAATTAAACAAACAACATATTTGTTTTATGTTACTTTTCATAAATCTAATGAGTTTATTTATGAGATTGACTGAGAGTATAAAGAGATATACTTACATCACAAGTAGAGTTTCATCCATTAATAAATTTCTACCACAAACTCATATTTTTTCCAAACGATGAGTATTCAAGATGACTTGGTTAAACCTGAAGCGCTACAATCAAATTATAGAGAATCACATAATCCAAAAAGTATGAACTATATATTTCTATTGTAATTAATCATTAACCCATACCAAAATGGTTATTACATGATCATATGAGCACCAAAAGGACAATCCTTTATAGAAATAAATACTACTCTTAATCTCAAAATTTTAAACAAAAAATACCCAAAGATCAACAAATACCGTTAAATGAACAATTATCCTTAAAATCCTTTAGTATAATCCTAACTATGATTAAAACCCAAAACTCATAAAAATTTTATTACGTAGTCTTCCACGATAAATTGGTTATCCAAATAACATCAACTACTCTTAAATTCACATACTTAAAAGTAATTAACCTAATCACATATTCTCTATGATAGGTCAATAATTTCCATAAATAACCCAAATCACTATAAATCCACAATAAAAAATATGATAAATATCCACCATTACTCCTTAAATGAAATCCAATAGTATTCTATTTTTTAGGCATATGGTGTTTCCAATGGAGAGAACTTCTTACAAAATAACATTTATCACTTAATAACAAAATCATTTTCCTAAAATAATGTTATCCATTTGTCAATACATAATTTCCCAAATCAACCGAATAAAATCATTTAACTAAAAATAATTAAACACATTAACAAGGATCTTCACGTAGTCCAATGGTAGGTGATCAATCCCAATCGCACTCGGGTTGTGGGGTTAATTCCTGTAGCTTTTTCTAACGCAATGGGTTGTCACATGGTCTGCGTGTTATCTTTTATCAAAAACAAAATTTTATTACATTACGAAAATTCCATAAATTCCTCAAAATAACCATAACATAATTTAGCCAAAAATGTTATCTCATACCTCATATTTTCATCCCAAAATTTAATAACTTCTAATTTCCTCAAATTCAAGGATCATATGAAACCTAATGGTTATTTATAACTATATCTACAAGAGAAAATATAATTATTCCTAAAATATCATTTTAACATTATAAATTTCTGGGTTAAACATAAAAGTGAAAATTCATCCAATGTAATCTCATCAACAAAGATCATTAATACCATTAAACATTTTCCCATCCATTTATTTCCACATAGGTTCTTCCTTGACCAAGAGGTTATCCAATAGAATATGGCATTGACATGGGTGATTCCATGGTCTATTACATTTACGACAAATTATCATAATTGGATTCTTAGGATCATTTTTATTTTCTTCCATAGTACTCTTCATTTATCCATGGCAATTCATTACTTGTTCCCTATCTTTCCCACACATAAAGCATTTCTTTGTTCCATTGAGACACATTACTAGGTGTCTCCCCCCAAATTTCTGGAATTATAGAAATTGAGCTTTCCACACTCCATGGTCTCCATAGATGGATCTCTTATCATTCACCACCTTTCCCTTCATTTTTGAGTCCGGGTGTTGCTTAATAAATATGTTTTTGATCTTATTTTTGGAAAACTGATTCAGCAAGAAGACAATATCATTAATGGTATTCAACATCCTATTTTGTTTCTCATTTCCACCAATGTTCCAATCTTGTACATCATGTTAAATGTTACTATTACTTCTTTGGAATCCAACCATTAACTTAAACCAGAAAGCATTTTGTCAATAGGAATAGTCAAAAAAATAATTAGAAAATATCATTAAATAGTATATTCAATTTAAAACACTATAGGATTAACTGAGGTTATTTATTTTGATCTTACATTAACATCATTCTAATCGGTGTGTGATGAAAATGTGAATTATCCTATGAATATCCCCTGGGAGTATCGTAACCAAGAGTGATCATGGCCCATTATGGTGCACCAGTTCCCATTCATGTCTAACTCAAAGTGGTGTTTTCGGGTTTTACATCTAGGTATATCTGTGCTAGAGCCACCAATACCTTCTCATATCCAGAAAGAGATATATTTCTTCAAAAACACACAAAATATTTAAACTATCAAAAAATTTGGATGTTCTTCTATACTAATACTCAAAATCTAACTTTGGGTAATGTTCTCTAATCATAGTTTTTCAAAATTTAGTTTTCAAGGTTTTTTCTAAACTTCCTCTAATAACAACTGTAATGCCTCAACATTAGAATCTAAGATGCAGTGCATTATTTTAATACATTTTCATGATTACAAGGAATCAAGTCCCAAAGGACCGATCAATTTGGTAGTCATGGAGACAAGATACATACATATGTTCAACATTTCAACTTGAAAATAAAGACAACACTAAATTATTCCATTAGAAACATCCAAGCATCCTAGATTATTCCTGCAAGTCACTCATAACTAACTTATTCATATCCTCGAAAAATGAAACATATGAAAGGGGTGAGCTCAAATGATCATTAATGGTAAAAAATAACGTGTATAAATAACATAAACATTTAGAATGGTGAATAATTAAGAACACATTCCATTACAAATAATTATCATTAACACATTAAGGAAAGAATATGAGATGAGTAAATAATTACATAATAAAACAAATTCATGGGTATTATTCTTGTAAAATAACCACATGAAATACCAATAGCTAATCTCATAATTATAGAATGCATAATGCCAGACATCATAACCACATAGTCAAGGCCTTGTTCGAAGATTACAAATAAAACATTGTAAAAGACTTCTTCCAAGACACTAGTTTGTATCATGAGACCATCGGATGCATCTAAGTTCTATTTGGGGATCAACCCTTCACTTAATAAGTCCAATTCATTCCTCATATGAAAATTTTGAATGATAACCTAAACATTTGTATTAAAACTAGCATACAAACTGTCAATACTTTATCCAAAACTATGAATTGTATAAAAGTATCACCTCCACAGTCAGACATAACTCATTCAATAGAATATGAAAATTGTATTTTAACAGGATAACCTAAATCGATAATAATGAAGGATATTGACATAGATGAAAATAATCAACAAAACTATTTGAGAGAAATATCCCCCTTTGACCTGAAAACATTTTAAAGTCACACTATTTTGTCAAGAAGCCATTTAAAAATAGTTTATTGAATCAAAGTGTCCCAAACCACATTGAATCATTTAAAAGTAATTTTATCTTTAAATCATTAATTTACATATAAATAAATCCTTAAAACCACTTTTAAAAGATGAACATTAATGAGATTTATTTAGAAGAATAAAATTTTAAAACATTTAAATTGATATTGTAGTTGGCGTTCCTAACCAAATGAGAGACTATTGAATACACATAATTGAGGCAATAAAAACATTATAATATCTTTAGAATATAGTATTTCATTATATATTATTTCATAGGACATTATATACACCATATAAAAGTGAATTGGTGGATAACAACAATGAAGTCTCAATGGAATGTAAATTGAGATGAAATCACTTTATAAAGACAGTATCCTTAGGTAAAGGTTAAAACAGTGAAATAATTCTGTGTGAAAAATATAAATACAGTCAATATTATTGGATATTTAGTGTAAATTAATTATAGGACATTCAGACATAATCTTGTAAAAAGAACACTAATGAATTGGATGTTTAACTCAATGAATGTAAATTGAGTTAAGATGAAGATTATGTCAACGACTTGAGAAATTATCCATTGAGTGATTATTTGCATCAAATGTATATCCAAAAAAGGGGGATAGAAATTACTATATAAATAACAAATAGTTATTCCACACATAATCTTGGAGTAAAGTTATCAATGAAGTATGCATAAAGCCCACTGAGTGGAAATTGAAATTTGAAATTACCTTACCGATTTGGTAACTTATGAAACATACAACCCATGAAATAAGGATCATAAAATTTAGATGAAAATACCCATAATTTAATGTATATTACACCAAGAATACAACCATTTATAGTAAATATTCAACACAAGAGGAAATAGTGTCCAATATTGTATGAATCTCATGGGAATAAAGGTGGGATGAAAAACCTTTACTTCGTTGTAATCAATTGAGTCGTTTGCACAAATGTTTGATAACCACTGAATGAATCACCTAATACCATGAATATAAAGAGAATTATGATAATATATATCAAATGTAAGTACATAATAATCCACATCAAATAAATAAGAGGAGAATAATGGAAGTCTCACTGAATTAAAATTGAGATAAGAAACCCCTTACCTCAAGTCCGACTTGCCTTGTATGTTCCTTGTTCCTCCTGAATAATAAATATAAGTAAATATATACTTTATTAAGAACATTTTAATTTTTATTATCACTTTTATATCACTTATTACCTATCTATAACAACTAGTTAATTATTAGAGTTCATATTGTATATTTTATCAATGTTCGGAACTTGATTCCAAAATGAACTTGTTATAATTAAACGTTTTCCATGTGGTCAAAATTACATTATCTTCTGAATGATATAAATGATTTAGATATCATATATAGATTATATATCCATTATATTTGTATTTATAATATTAAATAACATTTGATGATAAGATACGAAATGCACCGTTTATGGAGACGGTAAGTCATACTTATGCATGAACGCTACTTTAATTTCTATTTTGTATTATAATGGAATTAAAACATAATGATACATAGGGGTATTATAATTCTAGTATAATATAATATCATTAACCCTATACTTTATATGTCCCTAAAAAGTCATTAACAAGTCATATCACTTTGTGGGGGCGGTAGTCCGCACTTCCTCAAATGAAAATATCGTGTTTTACCCATAATTAAAACCATATGGTTATGATATAAATGGAATATAAAAAATCACAAAAAAATACATAAACATAAAATATATCATATATAAATAAATTTCAATCATAATGGATTCCATGAGAAGCAGTAGGAGATAATTGAAAAATCATTGTTTCGTGAGGTGTTACTTTGCCAACCACATAAACAATCTGTTCTTTACCCATTAGATGGCCGTGTGTGTAAGTGTAGTTCAAATACTTCTCAAAAAACGTCCTTGTTTATTTAGGATATTTGTTTTTTTATAAAATGAGGAATAGAAAGTGTATAGGGGTTTGTGAAAGTAAAATAAAAAAAATAATTTAAGAGAAACTATTACCTTTAATTCAGGTAACTTCCTTTGGATTGAACCAAAAGGACTTCTTGAAGTGACTTATGCTTAAGGTAAGGCCTCTAAGTGTAATAGAGGGATATTTATATCTTATTTGGGTAGTTTTTGGATAATCCATGAGGGTTGATAGGTTTGTGGAATGGGTTACAAGTGGTCTCCTTTTATAAGGGGGAGGAGGGTCAATTTAAGAAAGTGTGAAAATATTGTTTTATTATATAGGGATATACAAATTTATAATGTAAAAAACTAATTAAAGTAGAATATAAGATATCTTATGTTAGAAATAGAATCATCCAATAAGAATTGGTGAAGTTTTGGATATTTTTTAATATTAATAATCTTATTTATTTAAATAATTTTTTAATGAGGTAAATATTACATCATTATTATGTCATAAATAATTTATTTTATTTGATGTCTAACAATTATTCAAAAAATACCTTAATGTACGAAGTCGTTTTATCTTTCCATTTAATATTTATAGTTGAAAATTTGACTTATATAACCACATGTAAAAATTGATATGCTAAAAGATATTTGTTAATGTCATTTTTATCTTTACTTTACGTTATTTAAAATAAAGTGTTATTATTACTCTGAAGTGGATACATGGGGTCCCAAATTCTACCCAAGGATTCCCATGGTCTTCCATGACTCATCCAATAATGTTAGGATAAGTGTTAAGGTTATTTTTTAATATTATAATATTATTTTGACCTTGAATTACACTATTTTCCTTTAACTGCGATAAATAAAAGTCAAAAGTTATTATTTACCAAAATTGTTTTCATCTTTTTGAAACACATTTAACTTAATAATAACAACCATGTATGTTTGAAATTCTAAATTAAATTCACAGAAGTAGTAAAAAAAAATTTTAAATGAAAAGGTCAATTTTTTAACTACAACTATGTCGTTTTACTATTTATCAAAAATTGAATTTTTTCAGAAAAATAATAAACATTAAGGCTAAGCTATATTTAATATTCCGAATTTAAAAAGGATTTATATTTTACCAAATTCGAAAAATATAAGTTTCATTAATTAATTTAAAATTAATTCCCGTCGTCAAAACAAAATAGCGTGTTTTTATGAAACAATAACTATCATAAGATTGACACTTGTTTATGAATAATTTCAATGAGAAATTAATTCCAATGACCAAAATTGGATTAATTGGTAAAAATATAATCTAATTATACCTTAAAACAAATCAAATTTATAATTGAACACAATAAAGTATTTTGACTAAAAAGGTTGTTTTCAATTAAAATTTTGTATTTTTCACTATGCGCCCAAATATGAAAGTTATCATAAATACACCAAATTTTTTTAGAAACTAATAATTTATGTTCTTATTCTAAATAATAAGTTAATTCTTTCAAATTGAATATATAAAAGTGTCAAATATTTTATTTAAAAATTGTTATCCATTAAAAGGTTTTAAAATTGTATTTTTTTTAAAATACAATTTTATCTAAAAAATTGAATTTGTTCTTATATTATGTCTAAGAAAAACATAATATGGATGTTAAAATTATACGGAATATATAAAATTCACAATTCAGTTAATAATATTCATAACTGCTTTTGAACGACTAGTATGATAAGTCGATGTGTGCTCGAACTCGATGTTGTGTGAGGTACAAGAAATTGAATTAATTTAAAGTGATATTGTACTATGAAACCTTGCAGTGTGACAAAATATAATTATATCCATAAAATTTTAAGGTCATATATAAAATTCTATCATTACATTTTTTATATAAAAATATATTTATTTTAAAAAATTTATTATAATTTATTTAATTTTCCAATTGAGTAATTATTTACACCATTAGCATCGTGAATGAATTTAACATTTTATTTCGATACTAAATAATAAAAATTAATTTTCATGATGATGATAAATTTAATATATTTCAATATAATATTTATAGTTATAAATAACCCTTACATAAATCCTTATTAAAAAAATTAATGTTATTAAAAACAAGAGTGGGATATGGTAGTCTTTTATTTTAATAAAATTCTACAATGGTCATAATCTTATCAATTTATCCCCAAGAGTATATAAACTCAACTCGTTAATTATTGAAATAAATATAATGTAATTTAATATTATTTTGTTAACAGTTTCTGCAATTTAATAGTTTTTAAAATTTCATTTTAAACATAAATAACAAGATTTTCTCTTTAACATGGTAACAAATATTACTTTGGTTATTATTCAAATATCTCAATATAAATTTGAACGATATAATAAATTTATACACACTAATTCCAAATTTTTTATGCATTTTTAAAATTTAAAATTAAAAGTATAATAATTTGATTTTAAATTAAACTGAAAAAATTCCATGAAAAACAGTTTTTCCCATAAAATGACCTTGTAAAATATATTTTTTTCATTCAAAATTTATGTTTATAATTATTTTTAAAATAAATACATATTTTATTTTAAATAAAAAATATTTCATTTATATTTTAGTCTAATCAGAAACCGAATTATACAAAGTATAAAATTAAAAATAAAATAAATTTTCAATAAAAATCATTATTGTGTAATATTTCTTGAAAAATAAATGATCTATCAAAATTATAATGAAATAATTCTATGATAACTACAGATGTTGGATTAAAAATGATATTCATTTTTTTAAATTAGTGTTATATAATTTTAAAATTACACTTTTAAATAAAACCATATAAAAAATAAGATCAATATAACCATTTAATATTTGATATTGAGAATTTATGAATATATTTATAGCGAATATAACAACATAATTCATAAGAGATTATAAATATTAAAATTATTTATTCTATAATTTATTATTCTCTTAAATCATTAATAGTGTTATGTTCCCAAATTTTTTTTTCCCAAAATCTATTTTCGAAGTTCTTAAATAATATTTCTCTTAAACTATCTTCAATGACACTGACCCTAGTTACATAAATTCATTGTTTAAATTACTAATTTTTCATAAAATATAATATATTTCATCCCAATGTACCAAATACATTTTTGGTAATGGTAAGATAGATACATACTTCACAAACAAATTTTATTTGAAAACCCAAATGGCATCATTTTGTTCAATAATATTATTATTCCCTATAGTATATCTTTGTATTATATTCATAGTAAAATTATTAGATTCATTATAATCTAATAAAATAAGTGAGATCTCAAATGATCATTTATGTTTAATTACAATGCAAGTAGTCATGACTTAATAATCATTAACATGGTAAGAAAAATAATTGATAACACATGACGTTGATATATATTTACTAGAATTATCAAAATAAATATATAAAAAAATTGAAACACATTGCAATTTTTCTAAGAATTGGAAATAATAAATTGATAATATATAATCAATATAAAAAGATAAATAAATGAAATCTCATTCCATTTAACCAATAAACTATGAATGAAATGCATCAAGGGATAATATAATTATGAATGTATCATGGATCATAATAACTGAATTCATGTTGATGTAAATACTTAATTATTTTTTTTCAAGATCCCAATAATAATGATCACTATACTGTTAACTATATTTAATATATAGTTTAAAAATACTGGGTATAAATTCATCTGATTTTCTACTAATTTTTGTCATTGGAACTTTTCATGGATTAAGGGGCTATCTATAATCCTTCCCCAACTATATTATCATTTCCAATGAATTCATAAAAAAATTAATACACTATGTAATTTATTAATTAATATTAAATGTCAAAAAATATCCTTATCTAGTAAATAATATGGATTTACCATTATTTCTCACCTAATAAAATAACATTTAAAGTAAACACAGCATGTAAAAAGAGTATATTGTTATGTGAAATAATAATATTCATGATAGAAAATTTATAGATAATAATGTAAAAAATACTATGTTAAACTAATATATGAATTATAAAATAATAATATCAATTATAAAAATAAAATAATTATTTTAATAAAATTAATTGTAAAACGATCATATGAAATTAAATGATTCCATGGAATGTTGATGACTATAAAAATGAATCAAGGAATTTAGTGTAAATACATTTCTCAGCCAAAATGATCATAAAACACCACAATAATTAATAATTGTTGTATCAATTTAATAAATCCTAATTAGTGTATAGGTAAAAGAGGTTTATTTTCTTTGATGAATATGAAAACAATAATAATATTTTCAAAAAACATTATTGAATAAGTCTGTTATTTCAAATTAAAAATAATATTAAAACTAAAATTTCACAAAATATGTTGAGATTATTTTAATTTAAAATTATAATAATTAAAATATAATAGCTGTTTTTGTACATTTATATGTCATAGAAATCATAAATTCCATTTATTCCACATATTTTCGAATAAATATACATTTCACACTTTTTAGAAAATCCAAACAAACATAGTTTAGACAATTATATAACGATTAGTTTATAAAATTTGAATAAATTGTAGAATGGGAAAAAAATTATTAAAAAAATCATTTGTAGATTTTTAAAATCATTTTAATGAATTTTTTATAGTAACATGTTTTTGGATGAAAATGTATTTTAGATCGAACAGATAAAAAATGTTGAATTTTTATAAAATTATTTTTATAAAAAATTAACATTCCAATGATTGGGAAAATGTTATCATTACCTTTAAAATTTATTCATAACCAGATTATAAGAAAGTTATATGGAATTATTTTTACAAGATTAAAATATATTTCTTCTTTATAAAATTAAGAATAAAAAATATTTACTATAGTGAGGTTGTGATATAAACTATTATACTGATCCTAATGTTAAATTGAGAATTAATAAATGATTCGATTAATTTTTTTGAATTTAAATCGACCTAAAAAAAGTTGAGATAAAACATATATTTTTCAAAATTCATTTTGCACATAATATTATGATATTAAATGTAATTAATATCTAATATAACATATTAGATGGAAATTGAGTTATGGAATTATTTTCCACATGATGTGTTTCAATTAGAACTCCCTGTAATTATATAAATAAAAATGAATCATAAAATAAAATTTATTATTAACGATTCTAGATATTGCATGTTAAAAGGTTCATTATATAAACAATATAAAATAATTAATGTGAATAAAATTGCAATATGCCTCAATGAATGAAAATTCAAATGGTGTATATTATCTCCAATTTCCTCTTGGGTTGACAGGGTTTAACCTCCTGTATAATAGTTCAATGGAATTTATTAATTTATATAATCAATTGATTATTGTTTATAATATCATATATGAACCATATATAATAGTGCACCGACTGTTCATGGCCAATATATTATTTTACCTATTGATTTGGTTGTCGACTACCTTGTTTTCTCAACTGTGTTTGGTTGTCAATGTTATGGATCATAATCATTGGATAAAGTTCCATCATATCCATATTAATATTAATATTATAAATATAATTTTATACATTAATTAAATTTATTTGACCTTTCTTAATGTTTGTATATGGAAAATTAATCACATCGCTTTATGTTGATGGTCTATCGTATATAAACATGTGCAACGATATCAATCAATAACAACTAAAAGGATAATTAATTAATTTATTTATTAATATTTAGGAATTAATATAATCTCATAGTTTTATTAAATTTATGCATAATAAATTTTATAAAAATCATAAGTGGAAATTGATCGAAAACACATCGGGAGGCAGTAGTCTTCCACATACACGAGCAATGTAGTATTATTTTAAAATGAATAGAAAATAAAAACGGATTATGTGATATTAAAATTACATAGGTATAATAATATCATATAAATAATATAAATTTTTTAAATATATCATTATACCCATAATTGAATGGTGTTCATGAGGAAAAATTAAACTTTTTCGTGAGGTTGTTGCCTAGCATATACATGATCGAATGTATTGTTTCCCATTTGATTAGAGATTATATGGATATTGGTTATTTAAGTATCATAAAAATATCTTAGTATATATTATATAATTATTTCATTATATTATCATGATTAAAAATATATTATATTGAAATGAAAATTGAAATAAAATGAAAACTCTAATTTAAGAATGTTACCTTTTCATTTTGGAACATCATTTGGATTACAAATAAATCTTCATATAATGCATTTATGATACCAAAAATAATATAGAATGCTAGAAATGTATATGGATTTTATTTTTCCATGTATTAAATAATCTAACATTCAATTTAATGTTTATCATAGGTGTAGGTGGTTGTCTTTTATTTGTGGTGGAGAGGAAACACATTGATTTTTTGAAAAGATTCAATAATAACCATATTTTATATTATTAGAATAAAAAATGGGTAATTAATCACCCTCCTATATGATAATGACGAGATATGTACATATAAAGGGTAATAGATAAGGTATTACGTAATGTTCAACCCTTATCTTCCTAGTTTGACCCACGATAAATCCATTTTTACATTTATAACATTAATTATTTTTTACATCGTATACTATTGATACTGGTAACAAATAACGTTTTCCATATTATATATCAAATGTAATTTTTTTTATAAATATAAATTTTTTCCCTAAATTCAATCCATGGATGTGACATAATACATTTTAAAACTATATGTGTTGACATGATGAAAATGTAGTTAAAAAACATTTTCATAAATATAGGACGATTAAATAGAAAAGCACAACATGAAACCGATTTAAATTGGGTATGAAAATATTAATTTTAATAGAATTGACCAAAATTATCCTTAAGAATAAATTTTCTAATTAATTTATCCTTCTTAATTATTCAATTGGAATTCTAGATTTCAATAATAAAAATTTGTTTTCACTATTCATTGAAAAATTAATTATTTTAGAAAACCCACAAAATATCACCCATCAATAATTTTGGAATGATTATTTTCAAAATAAATTTTATTTTAGATAATAAATTTCCTAAATGATTTAACACTTATAAATTTATCTTTTCAATGCCTGACTAAACCATCATAAAAAATGGTTTTGTAGAATAGTTTTCAGTCGAATTTTATTCATTTTTATTTTATTTATCGTTAATAAATAAATATAATTTTATTAATATAGTTATTAATATTCATTCCTATCAATTTTAAAGCGATATTATAATGTTCTACTATATTAAAATATATTTTTAGTTAGGCATTCATGTTCCGTAAACTATCGAAGATAAAAAATTATATGAAATATATTTCATGGTTTGTTTTATCCATTGAGTGAAAAGTCATATAGTATACTGAGTACGCTTATATACTTTTCAAATATCACGGTGTTACAATATTTTTATAATAATTTTCTACTACAACATATAGTTATTTATTGACATTAATTTTTTAATGACAGGTTAAATTCGATGATAATATAGAGATGGAGACCCATGTATATTTATCTTCAGTTAATTTTATGTATTTCGTCGTATCAGTTTTTTATTTCAAACGATATTTTTACGCAAAGTGAATTCGTAATATTTATTTCTAAATTTTTTTTAATTTATCATGAATATGCTAAATTTATGAATATAATTTTTCCTTTATAACTATTTTATATTATCTGGAAAAATTTTCCTTTGATCATTATTTGTTGGGTCAAGATAAGTTGTAAAGAGTAACTTTAAGAACATAATAATTTTCATAAGATGATAAACACCCATACCATGTTTTTGATATGCTATATATGTATATATATTTTTTTACTGTATGTTTTTTTGGTGGGTATAATGGAAAACCATTTGATAAAAAATTCAAATAATGAAGAATAAATTTTATTAGGTTAAAACTGGTTCATTGCTACTGTCACAATGTTTCTCTCATATCTTGTCAGTTATTCTTGACTATAAAATCTATTTTTGTTTATAATTTTTTTTAATATTATACAATATTTTAAAACAATTTCTGAAATCCAAAATTTAATAATATTTAATAAAATATAAAAAAACTAAAGTTATACTTTTAACAACATAGTCGCCATCCCCCTCAAGTGAAAACCCGGTTCAATTTTGCACAACATTTCAATGTGCATTGTCAGTTGTAATGTTTTTTATAATATTTATTCTTTCAATTCTTCCCAATAAATGGAATGTTAACTATGTTATTTTTATTTTTTATCATTTGGATTATATCCTAGTATTTTGTTACATTAAATATATATCAAATCTTAAGGGCTACAGAAATGATAATTTTTCTTATTATAATTTTAGAAAATAAATAAGAAATAATTAATAATATAAAGTTTCTATGAAATTGATTTTATGATGTATATTTTTTTAAAAAAACCCCTCAATTTTTCAAATAAAACAACTAAATGATTTAAAAATATCTGAATAAATAAAAAATTTATGTTTTTTCAAAATCAAAAAAGGAATTAAAAAAATTGGTTAATGAATAATAATCAATGAAAAAAAACCTTATCCAAGATAACATTCATGTAATGTAATGGACCTCTCCAGCCTTATACATTATTGGAAATCTTCTGTTTTTGGTGTCCTTGGAGATCAAGGTGGCATATTTCAACAATTTTATAAAATTATAGGGTTTACATGTTTTACAATAGTGTCTCACCCATCTGTGGATCAAAAAAATCTTCTCACCCTAGCAGTGTCTCATCATGGTGGTTGCTTGCTGGTGATGACTCACAAGTGGTCGCTTTCTTGTAGTGGCACGTAGGCAGTCACTTGTCCATTGTTGCTTCATCTAAAAGAGCCTCACCTTCCGATGTCTATTATGGTGGTGTCTTTCCGAGTGGTAACACACTGAGGGTGTTAGATTATTGACCATGATGGTTCCTTGTCCAATGGTGCCTCATTTGTTGGTGCCTCATCCGAGGTGCCTGACCCAGCGGTGCCTCACTGAGTTGTGGCTCTTTCATTATTGGCTCCTCATGTGGCGCCTCATTATGTTTTGCCTCATCTAGTAGTTCCTCATGTATGGTGCTTCCATCTTCTTCCATGTTCCCATTTTTACATATTTATTTGATGTAAAAAAAATTTAGTTCCTCATCTGAAACCATTTGATACCAGTTCAATTCCTAAACACCACATCATTAATTTCCAAAATGTTTGGGGGATATAAATAGGTAAAATCTCATAATGATGACCAGATTCTCCTATTATGGAAAATTGAAAACATATGTATAATCAGGTATATGTTTAGATCTATTAAAAGTCATGATACCCCTAGTCTTCCTTCATGGATTCTATTGGTTCATGATGCCACATACTCTTATTCATTAAACAATTACGTGGTCAGGCTGCAGCTTTTGATTAATGTTTCCCTTCAGTGTTTCCTACTACATGTGCACCCTTATTTTGGTGCAACCAAGAAGTGTAGATCACCTTTACTTCATAATAGGTTCTCCTTTTTCTTTCCTAAATTTTCATCATACAGTGTGGTTATAAATATGTTTTTCTTTTGGTAGATATTTGAATATATATTAATAAAGATAATTGAACCGGTTTGAGATCAATATACATGGTTTTGGAATGTGACTTATAATCCCATTGTTTTATTGATATTTTGATCAGTGTTGTGAATTATATGGGATAAATACTAACTGAAAATCATTTTTTTTGGGCATCATTGGGTTTTCACTGGTTTATGGGTTTTGGAATACATGCATGTTATGTTCATGATTATGTCACTTATTATATAATTGGTAAACTGTGTACATTCTATTATAATAAATAGATTCCCCATGATTCAATGGATTCTATGATAACACCCTTAAATAAATAAGTATAATTGAATAAGTTCCCCATTACTTCCTAAATCATAAAATGTGTTCTATTGTGACATATGTTGTGATGTGTTGATTTTTTATGGTTTGTGTATATAGGACTAATACAATGTGTTGTATCTTTGTTATTAGGTGTATAGGGGAATTAGATTGAATATGGTTATACAATGGGGATTTTATGGGTTTGGTTATACAATGGGGTTGTATGATGCTTATCGTGTGAATGTGTAGAAATGTTGAAAAAAGGGGATGTGGTTGAAAATTGTTAATGATGTAGGATTATCAGAAAGAGATTAATGCATTGTTGTTTGATGATACTTTTTGGGTGATGGTTATTGTAATTTGTAAATTAATTTTTGTTTCTTTAGAACTATAGAACTAAAATAGATTATCCATTTCATGAACGAGTACAGAAAAGTGGTTTAATTTTAATGGAATATGGAATATGAATAGAGAATGAATGAATAATAAAATGTGAGAATTTAAGGAAACAATGTGTTTTCATTATGGTATTATTCGATATTAGTGAAATTTTTATTGCAGTTAAATGTAGATTAAATGTATAATGAGACTTCGTGATTGATTTCTTCTAGTACGGTGTCTTTCAAATATATTTTTTAGTGGAGGTATCAGACCATGTGAGTTGGGTTGTTCCTTTTTTGTAAACCCAAAGGATGTGATTGATTAATTCAATAATATAATTATATAACTTTATTGTTTTTTTTTCATTTCTATATGTTCCCAACCCTTGTTGATAATTATCTTCCAAACACCACCATCGTCATAGGGGAGGGTGTGTTTCCAAAAACAAATGTTGTGGGAGGATGGATGGTTGGCCACCCACTCTTCCTTGACCCATCCTCATCATCATAGGGGATGGTGTCATAAATTCATGTTGGTTTAGAATTACTGAGGATGGTAATTTTTTGAGTGGTATCTCATGCCCTGGTCCAGACCTCTCCAACTAATTGCTATGTGAAATGATGTAGTGCTTGGGGTGTCTTGGGAGCTCAAGAGGAATTATAATGTCACATTAAGAAAATTACCATTATTATATCATTTCCAATGGTGTCTCATGTAATGGTGGATCTCTAGGGGTGACTCACTAGTGATCTCTTGTACAGTGTGGCCTCGTCTAGTGGTTTTTTTGTCTGGATGTCTCTCGCCTTGTGGTGTCTTGCCTGAAAGTGATTCACTGATGGTGGTAGGCTATTCATCCTGATGGTACCTCATCTAGCCATTCCACATCTAACGATGCCACATCCATTGGTACCTAATACAACAATGCCATATCCAGCAATTACTCATCCAATATTGTCTCTTCCAATGGTATCGCATCTTGATGTACATCATATAACAGTGCATCATGTAATTTGTTTTCTACATCATCTATTTTTTCTTTTTCTTTTTGTATTTCAATAATGTAAAATGTTTTAAATGCCTTTTTTGAAATGTTTTGAGACTGATTAGAAGATAATAAATATTATCATTAATTGATTAAGTGTCTAGGGGATTTTAATTAGTCAAAATTCATGATCTTGATTGGATCCAACATTATAGAAAAATAAAAAATGTATCTAATCTCATGACTCTATTTAAATCATCCTAAATCAGGGATACCCTCTCCCTCAATATTTTTTATTTCTTTCATTAAGTATGGGATGCCTCATGATCTTCTTCCCTAGGAGTCATGAGGTTGTGCTACAACATTTGGTTTGTATTGCTGTGGAATTTTTTCTTGCTGCATGTGCGCCGTAGTTTTGGTGATACTAGTAAGTGATGATCACCATTCCTTCCAGGTATAGATTCCTTCGTATTTTGTAATTGTTCATGATGTGTGGGGTAAACTTCTGATTTCCATTGTAAATATTGTCGAATAAAAAATAATAATGATATTTTAATTTGTATGACTTCAACATACAGGGTCTGTGGAATGAAATTTATGATCATAAAAAAATTAAATTTTGTTATCATTTTTGTAAATGTTATGGGAAAAATACTCACCAAATATCATGGTCATTGGGGTTCCATATGTTTGCACCAGTTTATGGGTTGTGTAATACCTACATTTTAGGTGGTTTTGACATAACATATTATAAAATATTTTAACCACAAAAATTTAGTTAAAATAAAATGATTTATAGTGATTTAATGGCTTATTTGATAAAAGACATAATAAAAGAAAAAAAATTGAATAAGTATCACATTCTCATCTAAATATGAAAATGTATTGTTTTGTTACATATGTAATGATGTGTGGAATGGTTGTTGTTTGTGTGTATGAGACTTATGCAATGTGTTATAGCTATATTGTTATGTGTGTAGAGGAAGTCGATTACTTATGGTTATATAATTGGGCTATGATGGGTATGGTTATATAGTGGGGTTATATGTTAGTTATGGTGTGGATTTATAGCATGGATAAATAAAGGGGATGTGAATTTAAATATTTTTTGATGTGGGATTGATGGATAGAGAGTAAAGGGTTGTCGTGTGGTGCTAATTTCTATGTGTCAGTTATCGTATTGTGTGAATTTATTCTAGCTTCCTATGATGTATGGAACTAAAATTGGATACCATTTCAGGGGAATAATCAATAAAAACAGTCTATTTGGAATGGAATTTATTGACATGAATAGAAAACGAATGAATAATAACATGCTATGTCTTAATGAAACAATGTGTTGTTAATATATGATTATTCAATATCTGAGAAATTTGATAAGAATCAAAATTTTTATTAAAATTATAATGTCACTGGTTGCATGTGTTCTTCTATTATGTATTCATTCATATATGTTTTATTCTGTAGGTGTTACAAATTCTGTGTTTTGTTGTTCATTTTTTGTAAACCCATGGGATGGTTTTCTGTGGTTCAATATTATATTTATATATCTTGAATGTTTTTTTTAATTTCTTTACAATCCCCACTCATATTAAGTATTATGTGCCAAACAATAGCATTTTCTTGAAGGAGGGTGTCTTTACCTAATGTCTCAGTAGGAGGATGGATGTATTTACACCCACCCTACCATGTTCCATCTTTCATGAGATGAGAACGACAAGAATGAGCTATGAAAACTAGAAGTCACAAGTTCAACTTTCGAGCTGTGAAATGATTTGATGGGTTGGGTGTGTGCGGACGAAAGGTGATTTGTTCTAATTGACCATGAGTCTTCAGAAGACTAGTCATATGTCATCTAGGTTTCTTCGGGATGATAATTGTTATTCTATTCTAGGAATATTCCAGATGAGATGTGTTTTGAGGACTGTTTGTGTGAAGTCAGGTTGTGTTTTCAGGCCCATGTGTGTGCTGGTTCAATGTCTTCTGAGGCCTAGGTGTGTGTGGGTAGAATGTGATGAGGTATATTCGGAGGTGGTGGGATTTGATGTGGAAAAGTGGTGTGGTGTACCTTATAATATATGCGATTTATAATATATAATATTTCATGGATGCATTTTTTGGTGAGTGATCATTAAAAAGGTTTGTATTTTTGGTTAGTATACCTATTTAGGTGATGTTTGGTTCTACTTCATTCACATGGGTGTATTTGAATGATTTTTCCACATGTGGAAAAGAGACATTGTTTCTTCATCTGAGTATACAGGTATGCTCACCCAACACATATAAAAACAATTTTCAAGTATCTAGTAGGTCTTTTTGAACCATCCATGACATTTCTAGTTCAGACCATTGTAGTAGTAGCTGTGTTACTACTTTTGTTTTTAATAAATTGTTCATATATATTATGACATTTATATTTATTATATTGGTCATCTAAATGAATTTTTAAAATGTTTCAATTAATTTTATTTTATTTCATGGAGTTTTTTTGATTGATTAATCCTATATTCTGATCGTGTTTTATTATAAAGGGTAATGCCTCTTATATTGTGAGATCCTTATACCCATAGCGTTAGACACCATCTCAGTGCTTTCTATTGTCCGAACTAAGTTATCATTATATTATTTTATTCCTTTCTAGAATATCTGTTTTATATTTGGTTAGAGGGGGTCACGGAAATTCACACTAACTAAAAGATAGATGATGAGAGGAAACGTGATTCAATCTTTTTGTTTTGGATTCCAAGGACAATTTTATTAAAAATATTCCAAAATATTAAACATAAGTAAATAAATAATCATTATTCAGAATTGGGATTTGGTCTTTTTTAACAAATATTTTATTTTAATTAATAAATTTATATTAGTTTTTTGACCAAGGAACCATGTATTGGCCCAGAACCTCCTAGTCCAGTAATTTTCCAAAAACTCGGTTCCACCAAAATAGTGGAACCAGTCACGGTTTCTCCGGTCATGGTAGCTGCATGACGATGGCACCGTGACGGTGGCACCAATCACAACAGAACTGGTCACAGTAGCACCATGAAGGTTGTACCGATCACGACAACACTGTGATGGTGACACCGTGATGGTGACACCGTGATAGTTCCACCCTAGCAGTCACACCATCATGGTCACACACTAAAAGGGTGGCACTGCTTATGGTGTTCCACCAAACTAGTGGCATTGTTACGATGGCTCACCAAATGGTGTCCCACCATTTGTTTTTTCATAATTTCCCATGTTTTCACAGTTCCACCCTTATAACAAATCTTTTCATGTAATTATGTTGTAATACCCCCTTTAAAATCCATTTAAAAGAACATAAATGATATCTAAAATCCCCAAACATCCATGAAACCATTATCATACAAAAATATGTGGATTTTTCCTCGGTGTCACACCTTGTTTCCTATACATTCCAGTTCCTCCCCTGTTACATGTTTCCTCTATTTAATGGAAATCCTTTAACTCACAGCTATTATTCTCACCTCTCTGATAAGAATTATTAAATATCAATTAATTCCATCATGTGTAACCATACAACTATATGGTGAAACCAAAATACCCTTTAATTCCAATCAAGATTTCATATTCCATAACTCCAGGATCTCCCCTTCTATCGCACAAGTATTCTTTCGACTTCTTGGTTGGTAACATTCTTTTCCTTGGTACGTTTGGAGTCCCCCTTCCCGAGGCAAGTGGTTCCCTAGTTCTAGAGCTTTTTCTGCTCGCTCATGGAGTCCTCAGAGTTCCTCCCCTACAAGTCGCACATCCCTAGTTCTTGTCATGTGGGGAAAACCATCAATAATTGATCATCCAGGTTGGGATCTTCCTTTGTCTCTCTCCACTGGTTTTCATGCAGGGTGGGCACGATAATGTTCTTTTAGGGATGGATGAAATGAAACCGCAAAAAAGATAATAAATGGTTTCCAATGAATGATGGGGTGTGTTTGATGATGTAGATGTACTCTTTTATTATTGCCAATATGTTATGAATTGTATGGGCATCTGTCCATTGGAAATTGTGGTTGTTGGTTGTCCTTTCTAGAGCACTAATGAACGTCTGTTTTTCGAGACATTTCAATGATTGAATGGTAGTAACATGGAAACATAATTAATCACATAAACATGGATTATTAAATTGATTCCCAATGAATAATAATACTTGTGTGGTCACCCGGGTTAATAATATGGAAATACAAAACTAAATGAATGGTGAGGTTGAATCTGAATACTCCCTTGCTCTATTCTAGTGAGGTTTACGGTTGTTCAGCTTGATGCTTGTGGGGTGACGATGATGGGGATGAGATCCCCTATTGTGGTGCAGTTTTTGGTTTGTGGATATGAGGTTGTGTGGGGCCATATGATGGGTCTTGGTTTGGTTCTAGTACATTGATGGATCTCACATATCCCTTTTGATGTATGGACATTATAAGATAACTGGGTGTGATTTCCTAATTTGATGGTTGTCTATTTTCCCTTCATTGGCTTGTGGATATGCCTGTTTTCTCTTTATAGTGAAGAAATATTTAAATGGAATCACTTAAATATTAAAACAATAATGGGTACAATGTGGAATTATTTTACGGGAACTAGTTGTGACATGGTTTTTGGTGTCATGCTTCTTATGAATGAATACTAATGAGGGTGTTTGGGTATGGGCTAGTTTTGAAACCCCTTGGCAGGAATGAGTTCTTTTTTAAATATATGTATAATTTATATCTTGTGATTCTTATTTTTTCCCCACCCATGTTGAAAAATTTGTGCCGAACACCCCCATTTTATGTGGGAGGGTGTTTTTTCCAACACTCCTATGAGTTGATGGTTCTTAGATCCTTTTTTGCTCCCATTCCTGAGTAGCCCAAGACTCTTTGGGAAAGATGTGATGGCCTGAGATCCAATATATCCCAAGATTCCTAGCTTATGGTAGTTTTTGTGTTTTTAATAGGTGTGTCTAGTCATGTTGTTTCTCAAGTGTCTTCAGGATGAGGCTCAATTGTCTTCAAGAATGGCAGAAGTTGTTATAGCCCAAGTTTCATCGGGCATGGAAGTACTTGTTTTGGCCTAGGATTCTATAAGAGTGGTTATGAGTTCCTGTTGTGGAAAAGGTGTTTGCGGGCGAGATTTGTGGTTGTGTTTTCCAATGAGTGTTTGCGGGGATGGTTGTGGGACTCTTGTGAGAATAGCGTGGGGGGCGGGGGTCTGACGTGTGGTATGTATTCAATAACCAGTGGGAAGGTGGTGTGGGGTACCCAAACAACATTGTGTTATAACTATTTATTTACATTACATGTGTTATTTGTGGAGTGTTCCTTGGTAAGATTTGGGTGGATAGTTTCCTTGATAGATGATTTAGTAATCTCTTTTTCTGATGGGGCATTAGAATGCCTCTCCACTAGTGGACAAGACCTTTTGGTTTTCCCAACAAAGTATACCTTTATAGTCACCCTATATATATAATACTGATTTTAGGTTTCAAGGAGGACTTCAAGGACTGTATCAAACGCTACTAGTTTGGATGTTGGGAACATTTATGTTGAAGCTTTTCATTTTTATTTGTACATTCCTTACGAGTTTTCATGTACTTTTGTAGCACTTACTATTGGAACATGCATATGGGAATTGTTTTTTTGTTCTACTTTTACTTCCATTTTTTTGTATTTTATTGGATTTACTATCTTATCTCCCAATCCTACTGTATAAAAAGGGTAATGCATTCTATTTTGAATATAATTTTATAACCTTGGTGCCAGTGTCCACACCAACACCTATTGAAGGCGGGTCTTAGGGGCCATTATCTCCTTCAACATGAGGAAGGAAGGATCTGGTGATCTTCTATCAATTTACTCATGACGTAGAAAGTGGGTCATAATAGAATGGTATCAGAGGTGATGGTGGAGAGATATGATGGAGTCCAGGGTTGGGCATAGTGAGGATTGCATGGTATGGTAGGGAAACAATGTTATGAAATTCTGGCATGTGAAATATTCCATGGAAGACTGTCTAAGACATGGAATTTTATGCCCCCCCCCCCCCCCCGTGATCCGATGTGAGGACTCTGGACCTTCCAAATGACCAAGTGAGGCTACACTCATTGCAGGGTAGAGAACCTAGGAATAGTACATGAATCATAATTACTTGTGTTCTTGTGGGTGTTGGGTACCATGGGGATCAAAAATAAATAAAAAATTTATGAAAAATTTAAAATAAATATTTTACACAACTCAGGCGTAGGAATTATTTGTTTACCATGCTGTTATGGAACTCGGACTCCTACCATGAGTAGGGAGGATCATAAAGGCCCTGGAAGCAGATTTAACTGAGCAGTAGAGGGATGATCGAGAGGAAGAGGATGTCCTGGGGAAAAATATGCTTCGTGCCTTTCTGCAACAGACCCTCAGGAAGTACGAGTGCAACATCTCAGACATGGAGACAGAGAGATGGCTCGAGAAGCTATTGATACATTTTAGAATGATCCAGGATCTGATTGAGTACTGGGTTCTTCTGTCTGTATGGTAGATGTGGGGAGCAGGGTGTCAGTGGTGTAATCACTATCATGGGGAGAAGACGGAGGCAAAGGATTTGGGGACTGACTTCGAGAGGGAGTTCCAGGCATAATTCCCCTCTTCCACAACGATGGATGAGAAGAGGTAGGAGATACTATCCCTTCAGTAGGGGATTTTGTCTGAGAGAGAGTTAGGGATAAAGTTCTAGGATATCCTTCAAATTTCCCAGGACCTATTTCCAGAAGAGGAGTCTCAGGCAAGATGCTTAGAGGAGGAAATTAAACCTTCTTTTAAGTGTGCTATTAATCCCTTCACCCTAATGATCTACCTGGAAGTCCATAAGAAGGATATATTTGTGGAGAGGATTCACATGTTTGGAGGTGTGTTGTGGGAGGTGATCCATTTGGGATCATCAATGGGGGGGCCTTCAGTAGTAGGCCTCCAGTGTTATGGCCTTCTAGGTTTCAACCAGTGGGGAGCATGCCCCTGTAGTTCTAGATTTGATATACCAGTCCTCGCCCCTTCATTGTAGGCCTGAGACTGAGATGCTTCATCTGTGGTAGTCATGCGCATTATCCGAATCAGTGCCCGGAGCGAGTGAAGTACAGTGGATGTGGACAGGTTCAGCACTCACCTCAGTAACAATAGTTTCCATCCAAGCCCTTTCAGTAGAAGTATCACAGACAATGAGTGCCCACACCAATGAGAGTAGACGTTACGAGAGGTGGCCAACCTCAAGGCACCCCTCAGGGAACTCGGACATGGTGTGGTCATAGAGGTGGCCAATAGCTGTGGGGTAGTGTATTTTGGCATTGGCAGTTAGACGTCGTAGAGGAAGCAGTTCTAGCTGGGCTTGAATTTCTTCACGGAATGATCAGCTTTTTTTGAACTATTTCATTTTCCTTCTTGGATTCAGGAGCTTCACACTCCTTTTTTGCACCCAGTCTATCCCATTCATTGGGACTAGGCACATAGAGAATTTCTGTACCCCTATTATTGAGTATGATATTCATAGGATAGACCATCTTTTATCGTGTTTTCTGAGGATGTTGACTAATGATGGGACAACAGCATTATAGTGGGAATTTTCTTTTGTTGCAGATTCTACCATGTGATGTCATTTTAGGCATCGACTAGATATTCTCTATATGTTAATTTATCAACTGCTTCTGGATATGCGTTATGTTTTCAGATATGGGCGGTCGACATGTGAATTTCATAGGTGTGCTAGGTTTCCAGGAGGGTAGCTGGTGAGTGGAACCATTTCTTTCCTTATTAGTTGAGCTTTCACTGGAGTCAGTGGACTCAGAGATGGTGGAAGCTTTGGAAATTTTCACTGAGTTCATGGAAATCTTCCTTGAAAAGGTGGTGACTCTACCCCCTCAATGTGACGCTGAGTTTGGGATAGACTAGCATCCCGATGATTGTCATATTACGATGGATCCCTATCAAGTGTAACCTTATGAGATACAAGAGATACAGATTCTGATTGCAGAACAGAAGAAGAAGGGTTTTGTAAGACCAAGCATGTCACCATGGGGTGCTCCGATCTTGTTTGCAAATAAAGAAGATAGTGTAATCATGATGTGTATAGACTAGTAGAGTCCAAATCCGGAAATGGACAAGAATTGTTACCCTCTCCCACGGATAGAGGAACCTTTGGATCAATTAAAGGTGGAATGATCATTATCATAGTTCGGCGTACAGTAAGGATATCACCAGTTGAGGGTGAAGGATGGTGACATCTCGAAAAATTCCATCAAGTGTATGCATGGGCATTATGAGTTCATGGTCAATTATTTTATCGTTATGAACATGACAGCTTTGATCATGGGGTTCATGAACTACATCTTTTGGGAATAACTAGACTTGTTCATAGTCAGGTTTGTTGACGACATCCTGATCTACTCATGATCAGAGGAGGATGACGTTGAGTATCTGAGGATGGTTTTACAGGTCCTCCAATAGCACATTATCTACGTGAATTTTTCCAAGTGCACATTCTGTACAAGAAAAGTATATAGAACAAAAGCCTATCGTACATGGACTTTACATTACTTTTGTGGATTACATAAAACATAACAAAAACAGACAGCCAAAGACTGTATTAGTTTAGTGTCTTTGGAAACTCGGACCATAATCATTAAATCATGGTGAAAGATCATCAACATATCCCATAATGATCTTCCCCTTTGGTTTTCTTACCTAATTAGTTTCTTTATATCCTAGGGATATGAATAAATAAAAAGGGTGAGCTCAAATGCTCAGTAAGGGTAAACATGGAAGACAAAAAACAATCCCTAAACATTTGAGCGTATGAACATGGACATAAAACATCAAAATCATGAGTAATGACATAAATGTTGGCAGTCCATAAGTCCTAGATCATAATGGAACATTATCCATGATAAAATAACATGGGAATAAAATATTTAATTGTGGAAAAACATTAAGCACGTGAATTAATTTCTATAGTTTCCAACGCATTGTTTCCAATACCATCATAGTGGAAAAAGGCCATTACTGAACTAGGATTACATGTCGTTCCATCCCTGTATTACTGAACCAGATTTTTATTATCATTCCATACATGACTATCTCATGAGATATAAATCATTACCCAATGCATTAAAGGTAGATATAGATCCCACCCATCCCATAATTAAATCATTCTTTCATGTGACACAAAATAAACATAAATCATTCATCATAACCCAACGAATAAAATGGGTTTCATAAACATCATTCATCAAAACATAATACATATAGAATAAATGTATATAATTTCGTCATAATAAAAATTAAACCATGTAAATAATAGAAGAATTATACTTGAAATTAAAACATATTAAATAACGTCATCTTAGATGGAAAATGGTTTTGATAAAACACTTGAAATGAATTATTGAGGAAAATATCCTTTCTTATTAAAAATCATATTATTTTCTCAAAAATCCATGATGTTTTAAAAGAAAATATTTTTTTTGAAAATAATCATTAAATCATGCAGAAGAAGCTTCATGGAAATAAGTAGTTATGAAATCGTAAAAATTGATTAATTCTGTATAAGTTAAAAAAACATTCTCCTTATACTTTTAATGGAAAAGACAAAAAGTACCATGCATGGTAAAAAAAACAATGGCTCCTTCCATAAAACAATGTAAAATTCAAAGAGGGGTAAAGAGGACATTAATCATACATGGATGAATAATAAATACTTTATGAAGAACATTTTTATAAACATGGATGAAAAATATATCCCCATAAAATACTTACTTATAAGAAATCTCGGATAAAAAAATGAGATTGAAAAATTATCCCTTAGCTTAGGTCCAATTAATTTTTTATGTGTCCAAAACTCATATATAGTGGGTTTAAACATATTATTAACTTGTAACAGAACCATAATAATATTTATGATATCATATATGATTTAATTATGACTTTATATTACCCGTTCTTTTGTCAATTCCATTTTAATGTAGCGTTTTGGGTAAAATCGTTTCATTTATCGTATGCGTTTTGTCTTTTTGTTCATGATATTATTAATTATATCCTAGGATAATTAATTCAAGAATGTAAAACATTATTTATATATAATATATATTCATCATATAAATATATATGATAAATCTATTAATGGAATGAAATTCACCGTTCATGGAGACGACATGTCGTACGTACGCATGACTGCTGTTTTTGATTCCTTGTTGAAATAAATAGAATTAACTAAATAAATCATATATGTACATGAATAAATTATCATTATTATTTCATATAATTAATTATTATTTATTATATATACTTTATAATCATATTTTAATGGTTAATCAAAGAGATTGAATCTCATCGCGTCGTGGAGACGGTAATTCGTACGTATGCACGAGCGATGATATCATTCCCATATTTATTGAATGGAATTGAAGTGGATGATATAATTTATCAGAATTATTATGATGTTATAATAATAATATATAGTTATTATTGCTACCATTATACCCATCCAAGTAAGGTGGTGGTGGAAAACAGATTACACCAAGGTGTGGAGACGGTATTCCTTACGTACGCAAGGAAGGTGATTTTTTTCCGTAGGATAGAAAGGAGGTGAAATAGGGTTGTTTTATATTTATAATAACATATAAGTATATGATTGATACTGATGTTATTAGATTATAATGAAACAAATAATTAATAGGAAGTAGAAGAACAAATAAATTTGATAGAATCTGTAAAGGATATTACCTCTTCTTCGACCCTCCTCTTCTAAACCTCCTCTATGGGAACTAATGATGGTCATTGAAGAAGACCAAGACCTCTAGTATGTTTCTAGGGAAGTGGAGAATAGAAATGGGAAGGGGTTGGCAGATCATGAAGGATCAATGTGGTGTGAGGAATAGAGGGAGGGTGCCTTTTTATAAGAGAGATGAGGGGAACTTTTAGAAGCCTCTAAAATGATAAATTATAATAAACTAAAAAACCAATTAATAACCTCCATAAAAGGACTAAAATCCAAATATGAGATGTGATAGGGTTGTAATATCATCATCCAATAAAATTTGGACAAGTTGGGAATTTCTTTTAAACCTTATCACCTTTATTTATCTTTATTTAATCTATTTAATTTTATTTGTGGTAATAATATTCTAAATTTTAAATTGTTATAAATAATTCGTTATGAGATTTGAATTGTCCATAATTGGATACATTATGACATTTTCTACCTTATAAATTTTATTTTATATTTTTTTAATATTTTTTATGATTTTTAAACAATTTAGTAATATGTTATTTTTATAAAATAACAAGTGTCAATTTTGACACTATTCATTTATTGGAATTTTAATAAAATCCAAACAGAGGTTATATTCATACAAAAATATTTAATATGTTACTAACAGGTCAGATTAATCTAGAAAATTCATGGAGCATGTGAATTAATTCATATATTAATTATTGTAATATTTTTAAAACCATTTATTTGATATTTCTCTAAATAAAATAATTAATACATAATTTTTGTATAAATATTTAATATACGTATTAGTTTCATAAAAATTACAATTAAAATACTATGATTAATATAAATCCAATATAATTCATAATATTACTTTTAGTCAAATTTATCTTCTAAAACACCTATATTTTAAAATGATATATTTCTTAAATTATGAAGTGACAACATTGATATCATTTAAAATAAAACACTATAGATGTCATAATCGCTTTTATAAAGGTCCAAATGGTACAAAATTAGATCATTGGATGCTTATGGTTAATAGTTACACGACAAATAAGTTTTGGTCAGTTTTTTGGGCCTTTATGGATATTATTAGTCTGATAAAAAATATATTATTGATTTTTCACTAAATAAATAATTTATGCATCATTAATGTATACACTATTAATGTAATTATATATTTCATAAAAATTACAAATAAAATACCATGATGAAGAAAAACATTTTATCTTTAAAATGAGTATTTGTAACCGAATTTATATTCCTTATATACTTATATTAAAATAATTATATTATTAAATTTTGACTGAGTCATATTTAACTTTCATTTCAATAAAATAAAAAAAGGGTATTAATCACATACAAGTGTGATATAATAGATACCATTTCAACCCATTTATATTTTAGGATGAAATATAAACATCCAATTATATTAAGGGATCTGTTAGGTTAATTTTATAATATTATTTTTACCCTTAATTACCTAATTTACCTTTAACCGTGGTAAATAAAATTTACCATATTTACTATTCATAAGGCCTAAAAATAAAAAGAATCTTATTAAAATAATTTGGAAGTATTTATTCCAAATATGGAATAAATTTTTTCAAATTAAAAACACAGAAGTTGTAGTAATTAATTTAAAAATAATCCTGTTGTCAAAAAAATGTGTTTTTGATTAAAACATTTCAAAAGATTAAATTGATTTTACTTGTGAATTCAATGTAGAAATAATGCTAATGACGTACATTATATTGAATGGTCAAAATATTTTATATTTATACATTAAAACAATTTACTATTATAACTCAACCTTATAAATTATCTCGATGAAAGATGTTGTTTTAAGTAAAATTTAGCATGTTTTTACTATTCATCAAAATAATAATGTTGTCAGAAAAATATCCAAATTTTATCCAATTTGAATTTTTATATCCTATTTCGAAATAAGACATTTATTTTGTAAAATTTAACTTATAAACTTTTCAAAAATGAGATTTAAAATTGGTTCGCCATTAAAAGGCCACAAAACTGCATTTTTTTTGAAAAATACTTCTTTTATCCGAAAAATTGATATTGATCCCATACCTCATTCTATAAAATTCAAAATGCTGTTAATACTATTCATAATGACTAGCTCATAATAATATTATAACAATATATCTTTGTTTAGTGAAACTTGGTATTGCGTACAACACACGCTATTGAGGAAGGTCTCTTTTGCGTGCAACACAAGCCAAGAATAGTGTTTGCGTATACTACATGATAATATGGTGTTGAGTATAGCGCAATATAATCATGGTGTAGAACAAAGCACAAGATATAAATGAAATTAAAAGGAATATTTCTCATAAAATCCTGGAGTGTTACATTCTACCCCCCTTAAATGAATTTCTCCCTTGAAATTCATCGGAGTTATAAATCATTTACTACTTGAATGATTTTTTCATAGAATCCCACATCGTAAAAAGGAATACTAAAACCAAATTTTAAAAAAGAACATTATAAACATAACAGGTACCCAAAGTAACTCATCACTGGGTTTCCACATAGGATAACGTAGGTGAAAACAAGAATATGGAAGAGAAATCTAACCATCATGTTCTGTTGGAGAGTGGTATAGAACATGGCTATTAAAAATCAAACATTCACAAAGCCATAAAGTAGTGATGATCTAAGGTACCATATGATTAATTAGATATTAGGAATATAGGACAAAATTTTTTGTTTTCAATATCCTTTTTATAATGTTGAATATTTTTTGAATTAAAAGAAATACTTACTTGATATTGGTACAATCTAACCATTGTTTGTGCCTTGAAAAACATTCACTTCATATCCCAACGAAATGAAGTTGAATTTTTTATTCGTGAAGTGTTAGCAGATCATGTGATAGAATGATTGCTCATTCCATCTATATCAAACAAAAGGTTAGAAAAAGTTATTAAATATACATAAGTCCATATATGGTGATATTAATCATATATGGCTAAAACAATGACTTATACTACATATATCATACCACTTAATAAAATAAAACAGATTTCTACAAACTAGGGACATCTTGTAGGCCAGTGGTAGGTGATAAAGGCATGTCACACTTCGGTTGTCGGTTCGATTCCCACTACCTTGTCGGACAAGACAGGTTGTCGCCCATCCTACGATTTTTCCTTTTTCTAAAAGTATACAATTATAACATTTCAGAAATAATAAAAACATTCCAGCCTTAAACACTGCTATCTGATGTATAACATAATCAATTCCAATCATTATTCTTATCCAAAATTCATTTGTCCAATCTCATAGTACAAAGAAAAATTTTACTAGATAGGTCATCTACCAAGCATGTAAATACCATTATTTATCCCCCATATATCATAATATATATCTTGTTGGTCATATTCCAAACATGTAAAAACCTTAATCGAGTATTTTATTGAAACATGAATTTCCATAGAACCTTAGTGAAAATGTGAATGCTGTCAAAAGTTAATTATTTCCCCATACCAAAATCATAAAATTTCTATATACTCAAACCATGATGTCACATTGTCCTTATATCAGTCATGAGATCATTAATAATATAAAAAATATTATTATCTCTGAATATATTCATTATTCTCATATCATCTTCTTTCCTAAAATATCTGAATAACCTTTCATGGTTATCGGTACCATTCAACAAATACTTTCAAATACTTTAGGAAAATAAATAGTGTAACAATCCATAGATGTATCTTTATTTTATAGTACCATTAAATTACCTATACAACATAACTCTTGATAAATATACAATCATTCCACCAACTTCTTAAACCATTGACCGAGCATCATCTTTTTATTCCTCAACATTTCTTTCATCTCATATATCATTTGTAATATCTTTATCATCATACACATAAATAATACCCATAAGACCATACTAATTCTCTTCATGAGATTTTCCCTTAGGGAATTAGATTACATACTGCTCTTACATTCCACATTTAAAACATTTAACCGTTTTTTGATGTCTTAGAAATACCATCGTCCTTGTCTATTGTGTTGACTGAACCTTTTCCATTGCAATTACTGGATTTGTGTCCAACTTTTCCACAGCCAAAGCATCATCTACTTCCAATGAAACAATCTCCTTAATTCCTATTCCCACATGATTTACATGATGGAAATTGAACTTTCTTTCCTCTATTATTAACACGAAAATCCATCATTCTCTAATTAGTTGAGTCAAGAAACATACCAATGTTGAGATTATTGATCATATTATGTGATACTTGATTAGGCATAATAACGATATGTGGACTTCCAAATCCCATTTCATTTGGTTTTTCATGAAATATATCATTCCACTGTCCATCATAATCTCCATTATCATATATCTTTCTATTTCAAGAAATTTTTCTGAAACCCAAAAAAAATATTGTTATTGGAAAAAATCATACTAGGAAAACAACATAATAAAGGGTGAGTACCATCAATATCTAACATCATAGGTTTAATTCTATGATCTTTACCGTAATTCTAGGACTATAACCTATACTTATACTAAACTTTTGGGATATCCTTAGACATAACATAGAAATATATCTATGGATCTCAATAATGTTTTGACATCATTGTTTCCAAAGGTTGACTAATCCTTCGCTCTGATACCAACTATAGTGACCCAAATCCTAACGTACATGGAAATTACATTACATTTTAGGAATACAAAATACATAACAAAAACAGATGCCCAAAGACCATATTTGTTTAGTGTCTTTGGAAACTCAAAACATAATCTTCTTATCATGGTGAAAGATCTTCATAATTTCCCATAAAGATCTTCAACATTGGTTTTCTTACCTAAATACTTTCTTTATATCCTGGGGAAATGAAAACATAATAAGGGTGAGCTCAAATGCTCAGTAAGGGTAAAAATGGAGAACATACAACAATCCCTAAACATTTGAATGTAAGAACATGAACATAAAACATCAAAATCATGAGTAATGACATAAATCTTGGCAGTGCATAATTCATAGATAATAAAGGAACACTAACCATGATAAAATATCATGGTAATAAAACATTTAATTGTGGAAAACCATTAATCAGATGATATGATTTACATAGTAGACAATTCATTGTTTCCAAGACCATCATAGTGGACAAAGTCCATTACTGAATTGGGTTTACATGCCATTCCAACCCTGCATTACTGATCCAGATTTTACTTTCTGTTCCTACCATGTCTATCTCATAAAATATAAATCTTTACCCAATGCATTAGAAGGATATATAGGTCCCACCCATCTCATAATGAAATAATTCTTTCATGTTCCACAGAATAAACATAAATCATTCATCATAACCCAACGAATAAAATGGGTTTCATAAACATCATCACCTCATAACATAATCCATATAGAATAAATGGATATCATTTCATCATAAGAAAAATTAAACCATGTAAATAATAGAGACTTTATACTTGAAACACAAACATATTAAATAATGACATCTTATATGGAAAATGGTGTTGATAAAACACTTGAAATGAATTTTGAGGAAAATATACTTTCTTCATAAAAATCATTTTCTTTTCTCAAAATTCCATGAAATTTTAAATGAAAATGATTTTTTTTTGAAAATAATCATGAAATATTGTTGACGACGATTCATGGTAATAAGTCGTTTGATACCGTAAAAATCTGTTCATGTCGAATAAGTTAAAAAACATTCATCTCATACTTTTAACTGAAATGTCTAAAAGTATCATGCATGGTAAACAAAAGAAAGACTCCTTCCATAACACAAAGTAAAAGTCAAATAGGTATAAAGATGGATTTAAACATACATGGAATAATATTATACACTTTATGAATAACGTTTCTATAGGCATGGATGAAAAATTTAACCCTAGTAAATACTTTTGTATAAGAAATCTCAGATAAAAAACGAGATTGCAAAATTATCCCTTAACTTAGGTCGAATTTCTTCTATATGTGTCAAAAACTCCTGTATAGTGGTTTTAAACATATTATTAACTTGTAAAAAAACAATAATAATATTTATGATATCATATATGAATCACTTATGAATTTATATTACCTGTTCTTTTGTCAATTCATTGTTAAAGCAGCGTTTTGGATAAAATCGTTTCATTTATTGTATGTGATTAGGCTTGTTGTTCATGATATTATTACTTATATCCTGACATACATAATTACAGAATGTAAAATAATATTTATATATAATATATATTCAGCATATAAATATATATTATGGATCCATAAATGGAATGAAATGCACCATTCATGGAAACAATAGGTCGTACGTATGCATAAACATTGTTTTCATTTCCTTATTGAATTTAATATAATTAAGTAAATGAAAAATATATGTACATAAATCAAGTATAATTATTATTTAATATATTTCATGATTATTTATTATATATACATTACAATCATACTATAATGGTTAATCATGGATTATGAATCTCATCGCGTCGTGGAGACGGTAATTTGTACGTACGCATGAGCGATGATATCATTCCCATAATTATTGAATGGAAATATAATGGATAATATAACTTATCAAAATAAATATTGTGTTATAATAATCATATATAGTTATTATTTCAACCATTATACCCATCCAAGTACGGTGGCAGTGGAAAACAGATTACACCACGGCGTGGAGATTGTATTCTGTACGTACGCATGTGCGGTGATTTTGTTTTCCGTGGGATGGATATAAGAATAAATAGTGTTGTTTCATATTTATAATAACATATCATTATATGAGTGATACATATTTTATAACTTTATAATGAAACAAATAAGGATGAGGAAGTATAAGAAGAAATAAATTTGAAAGAATCGGTAAAGCATAATACCTCTTCTTCGATGCGCCTCTTCTAAACCTCCTCTTGGGGAACAAAAGATGGTATTTGAAGAGGACTAGGACCTCAAGAATGTTTAAAGATATGTGTCTAAGAGAAATTTTCATGGGTTTACTGAGCATGAAGGCTCATAGTGGGGTGTGGAGGAGAGGAAGGAGGTTCCCTTTTACAAGAATGAAGAGGGGCACTTTCGGAAACTTTTAAAATATTAATTTATTATAAACTAAAACCCCACATAAAAATCTCTAAAAATGACATATTCTGAATATTAGACGATCTAGGGTTGTAATATAATCATTCAATAAAATTTGGACCTGTTGGAAAAAAATTTAAACCTTATCGACTTTATTTATCCTTTTTTAAACAATTTAATTTTATTTGTGGTATTGATATTCTAAATATTAAATTGTTATAAATAATTATTTTTGGCTAGTTAATTGTCCATAATTGGATACTTTATGAAATTTTAGACTATATAAATTGAAATTATTAATTTTTAAATATATTTTTTATTTTTAATCAATTTAGTAATATGATCTTTTTATAATATAACAATAGTGTCAATTTTGACACTATTCATTTATTGGAATTTTAATAAAATCCCAACAGAGGATACATTCGAACCAAAATATTTAATAGGTCTCTAACATGTCATATTAATCTATAAAATTAGTTTATCATGTTAATTAGTTCATATAATATTTATTTTCATATTTTTAAAACCATTTATTTGATATTTCTCATAATAAAATAATTACTACAACATTTTTTGTATAATTATTTAAAATACATATAATTGGATAAAAATTTAAGATACATTACTATGATTAATATAAATCTAATAGATTTCATAATATTTCATTTAGTATAATTTATCTTCTAAAACACCCAACTTTTAAAATGATATATTAATTAAATTATGAATGTGATAACTTTGACATCATTTAAAATAAATAACTATAAATGTCATATTCGCTTTTATAATGCTCAAAATGGAATAAAATTATACCTTTGGATGATTATGATTCATATTTACATGGCCAATAAGTTTTAGTCTGGTGTTTGGGCCTTTTATGGGTATATTTAGTCTAATAAAAACAATATTATTGATTATTCACTAAATAAATAATTTATGCATCATTAATGTATAAGATATTAACGTAATTATATATTTCATAAAAATTACAAAAAAATTACCATTATAAAGGGAAAAATATTAGGTTTTAAATGAGTATTTATAAAAGAATTTATATTCTGTATAACATTATATTAAAAATAATTTATTTATTAATGTTTTAGTGATACATATTTAACTTTCATTTAAATAAAATAAATAAAGGGTCTTAATCACATACAAGTGGATTATAATAGATACCATATCAACCAAAGTATATTTTAGGATGAAATATAATCATCCAATTATATTAATACAAGTGTTCGGGTAATTTTATAAAATTATTTTTACACTTAATTACCAAATTTACCTTTACCGGTGGTAAATTAAATTTACCGTAGTTACTATTTATAATGCCCAAAAATTAAAATTACCTTATTAAAATAATTTGAATCTACTGATTCCAAATATGGAATTAATTTTTCCAAATTCAAAACACAGAAGTTGAATTAATTAATTTAAAATTAATCATGTTGTTGGAAAAACGGGTTTTTGTTTAAAAATTGCAAATGATTGAATTGATTTTACAGATGAATTTAATGTAAAATTAATGGTAATGACATAAATTATATTAAATTGTAAAAATATATTCTATTTATACATTAAAACAATTTATTATTATAATTTAACCATATAAATTATCTCGATGAAAAAAGTAGTTATTAAGTAAAATTTATCGTGTTTTTACTATTCATCAATATAAGAATGTTGTTAGAAAAATATCTAAACTTTATCCAGTGTAAAATTTTATATCTTGATTCCAAAGAAGAATATTATTTTGTAAAATTTAAATTATAATCTTTTCAAAAATTATATTTAAAATTGGTTTGCCATTAAAAGGCCGCAAAACTACATTTTTTTAAAAAAACTTCATTTGTCCAATAAAATAATTTTGCTCTCATACCTCATTATAAAAACTGTGTAATATGAATTATAATGTTATAAAATTCAAAATGTGATTAATACTATTCCTAACATCTATTTCATAATAATATTATAATAATATATTGTTTTTTAGTGAAACTTGGTATTGCGTACAACACACGCTATTGAGGAAATTCGCTTTTCCGTGCAACACTAGCCGTGAATAGTGTTTGCATATACTACAAGATAATACGGTGTTGCGTATAGTGAAATATAATTGTGGGGTAGCGTAAAACACAAGACATCAATGAAATTAAAAGGAACATTTCTCCTAAAATCGTGGGGTGTAACAAAAAATTTACTTCCATGGAAACGTGGTGTACGAGCGGGGGATATCGGTGGGCCCGTCAAAGGTCGAGGCAGTTGTTTCTTGGGTAGGACCCAAGATCATGGTAGTGGATCATAGTTTCCTAGGTCTATTGGGTTACTACCAAAGATTCTGGCCAAAAATCACTAGTGTTGCATCACCTTTGACAGCTTTGACCAGAAAAGACACGACCTTCATGTAGAGTGAGTAGTGTCAGGCAGCCATTAGTTATCATAAGGTGATGATGGTTGGTTCCCTAGTGTTGAGGTTTCTAGAAGATGGGGTTATGTTTGACGTGTTCAGTGAGGAATTAGTACAAGACTTGGTTTGTGTGTTGATGCAACAACATGGGTGATCTCATATGGGTATAGGTTGTCACGTCCCCATAACTGTCATTATGCCACCCACGACTTTGAACTTGTAGCGGTTGTGTTCTCAATAAAGTTGTTATGGAACTTACTCCTCGGGGAGCACTTTTTGGTCTTCACGGATTACACGATGTTGAGGAATATTTTCTCTCAGTGAGACCTGAACATAAGGTAGCAGAGGTGGATGGAGTTTCTTCAGGACTACGACATTGAAATCACTTACACTAAAGTTAAGGGTAATGTGTTGGATGATGCCTTGAATAGAAAGTCGAAGAAGGATGTGGTTCGAGTGTCAGGAGATTAATGGAAGGTGATGTAGGAGATAGAATCACTACACCTAGATGCAAGGGTGGAGGATGGAAGAGGCTGTCTATTCTAGATGAAAGTGAAATCATCTCTATTACAGTTGATGGTGGAGTCTCAGAGGGGGGGAATTAGAGGCTAAAGTGATGCACGATCATGTCTTCTAGGGCTATTATCCATGTGGATTGTCAAAATATACGATGAATCAGATTTTGTTTCATGGAATTTTGTTCGTCCTCATGGGAATTTGTGAGAGCATTCTTGGTGAGTCCCACAAATCACCCCTGGAGGTACACATGAGATTTTCCAAGATAAACCGGGGCACGAAGGATTAGTATTTGTGGTTCCGGGTTATGCGGGGAGTGGAAGAGTTTGTGGAAAAGTTTTTCATGTGTCAGCAGGAGAAGGCTAGACACCAAATCCCAGTAGTTCTACTGCAACCTATAGATTCCCCCTAGTGGAAGTTGGATGAAATTTCATTGGATTTTGTTACAGCTATACCCATGGATCAAGGAGGTTGTGATGCAATCTTATTAGTGGTTGACCAGCTTCTTAAATCAGCTCACATCCTAGAAATCAATCATTCAAGCTCAATGAATTATTTATCAAAGATGTAAGTAGGTGATGTGGTGTGGTTTCATGGTGTTCTGTGGTCTATAGTCTCTGATCGGGATACCCGGTTTACCTCACAGGTCTGTAAAGGTTTGAATCATGATTTTGGAACCCAGTTATGTCTCATCAATGGTTTCCACCACCATAAAGATGGGCAGACAGAGCGCACCATCCAGATGTTGGAGGATATTATACAAGAATGTATTTTGTACTTTGGGGGAGTGTGGGTACGACACAAGCTTCTAGTTGATTTTTCCTACAACAACAGCCATCACTCTACCAATAGAATGGATCCGTTTGAAGAATTTTACGGGAGGTTGTTTCACTCACCAGTATGTTGGATGGAATTCACGGATATAGGTGATCTTGGTCTTGACGCAGTGCAGAGCAGGATAGAGAAGGTTCAACTTATATATTAGAGTATGAAGGCGTCTCAAGATTAAAAAAATTTATATTATGATCATAAAAGGATACCCATGGAGTTCAAGATCAGGGACCACGAGTTCTTCAAGGTCTCCCCTCGACGTGGGTAATGGAGGTTTGGTAGGGGATGTAAACTTTCTCCCTGGATTTTCGGACCCTTAGAGGTGTTGTGGTGGGTCGATGAAGTGGTTTCTCAGTTAGCGCTACCACGACCGCAACTGAGGGTGCATGTCCTATTCTCTGGGTCTCAGCTCCGATGGTATCAACATAATGATTCACACATCCTCGATCGGAGGATGGTGGATATGGAGGAAGATTCAATGTTTGTAGAGACACCAGTGAGGACGATGGATTGTGGGGAGAAGGTGATTCGTGGTTAAACCATCCCCATGGTTTGTAAGTTTTGGAGTAAATGTGTCCTCAAAGAGAGTACCTAGGAATTATAGGCACAGATGTGTGCCCAGTACCCAGACATGTTTTGGATAATGTTCTGTATTTGTTTTGTTCATTAATGATATGTATTTATTGACCTTTTTAACAGTGAAATGTGTTCTTTTTCATATTCTCTTTGTGTGTGTGAAGAGTCTAGATATTTCGGAGGAGATCATCTGATCCCTAATCAATAAAAATTATGTTGGATGTGATTAAACCCATGGATACGGTTCAGTGCTGCCCAAAACAGATAATATATTAATATAGAGTAAGGGATCCCATAACCCATATGGGTTGACAGTGAGGCCTTTATATGTTTGAGTGGTTTCTTGGTGGAGAGAGTTAATAGTTCTTCTACATTATATTGGTATGTGGGAGAGTTTTTCCTAGATTTTGAGGAGGTTTCCTTGTGGATCCTTAGGGTATTCGTGGTTATTCTGGAGATAGATATATAGAAGGGTTACTTTTTAGAGGTATCTTATGGAGGGATGTTCATTCCTTTTTTCGAATCAGTTTTAAATTCTCGAGGATGTGAATTGATTGAGATGTATCTCATGTAATGGATCATACCCTCATATTCCAGTACTTTTCCAAAAATTCAGTTGTACTAAAATAGTTTCACTAGTCATAGTGGCATCAGTCATGGTGGCACCGGTCATGATGGTAGCATGATGTGGGCATCGGTCAATGTGGAAATATGACAGTGGCATTATGACGGTGTCACCATGATGGTGGCTCGGATCATGGAAGAAGAAGTAACTATAACACCGTGACAGTGGCACTGTAGTAGACACACCATCACGGTCACACACCAACATGGTGGTACCCTTACGGTGTCTCACTAAATGGTGTCCCCCTTTTGTTTTTTCCCAGTTTCCCGAATTTTCCCAGCTTCGGCGTCGCGACGTATCTTTTGCCATAAAAGTGTTTTAATACCACCTTTCAAAGTCATTTAAAAGACCATATATGATATATAAAATTACCAAAGATCTGGGTGACCCTCTCCTTAGAATAATGTGTTTCATTTCCCTTGGTTTCAAAGCCTTTATCACATACGTTCCAGTTCCTCCACTATTACATGTTTTACTCTATTTAACCGAAATCCATTAACTCACAGCTGTTATGGACATATCCATGATGATAATTATTAAATTACCATAAATTACATTGTGCATTATTGTCCAACGACATTGTGAAACAATGATACACCTTTAATTCTGTTCAATATTTCATATCCCCAAACTCCTGGATCACATCTTTTATTGCACATGGATAATTTATTAATATTTATTTTGTGTTTTTCCTTTCCTTCGTTTGTTTGGAGTCCCCCTCCCCAAGGCTAATGGTGAACCTATGCTGTAGCCTTTCACACTTGCTCTTGGAGTCCTTGGAGTTCCTCCCCTACAAGTTGGTCACCCCCAGTTCATAGCGTGTGGTGAAAAACATTGATTGTCGATTATCCGGGTAAGGTTCTTCCTTCATCTCTCTTTAATGGGTATCGTGTGGGGTGGGTATGATGATGTTCATTTGTGGATGGATGAAACCAAACTATAATAATATAATTAATGGTTTCCAATGAATGATGGGGTGTTCTGGATGACGCTGATGTAATCTTATAACTTTTCTTATATGTTGTGAACTGTATGGGAATATGTACACTAAAAATCATGGACGTTGGTGGTCCTTACTTTCAAACTAATGAACCATTATTTTTCTAGATATTTATATAATTGAAGAGATGTAACATGGAAACTATTTAAAAACATAAACTATGTTGATTAAATGGATTCCCAATAAATAATAATACTTGTGTAATGAGACTGGTTATCCAAATAGAAATACATATATAATTGAATAGTGTGGTTGAACATGAAAACTACATTTCTCTATTTTCGTTATGTGTATGGTTGTTCTTCTTGATGCTTGTTGGGTGATGAGGATGGGGATGGGATCCCCTGTTGTGGTGCAGTTGTTGGTTTTTGGATCTGATGCTGTATTTTGGGGTTTGGTTTGGTTCCAGTACATTGTGGGATATCACAGATTCCTTTTGTTTTTTCAAAATTTCTAGAGAACCAGGTGTGAATACATAATTTGATGCTTGTATGTTTTTCCTTCTATGCCTAGTGGAGATTCATGTTAATTTCCCAGTAGTGAATAATTATTTAAATGGAATCAATTGAATATGAAAACAAGAATCGGTTCAAAGGGTAATTATTTTCTGGGAATGAGTTGTGACTTGGTTGTGGATGTTGTCTGTCATATGAATGAATATGAATATGGGTGTTTGTGTATGGTATGGGTTTGGAACCCCTAGGATGGGATGAGTTCTTGTTTAACAATATGTATAATTTAGTTACTATGTTTATTATTTACACCCTACCCATGTTGATCAATTCATGTTGAACACCCCCATTTCATTGGGGGTGTTTTTTCAAATCTCTTATGAGTGGTTGGTTATTATCTCCTTTTCTGCTCCATTTCTCAAGTGGCCCAAGTCGCTTTGGGCAGGCTGTGATGGCCTGAGGTCCATTATAGCCTAATATTATTTGGAGATGGTAGTTTTGGTGGTTTTAGTAGGTGTGTGCAGGAATGTAGTTTTCCATGTGTCTTCGGGATGAGGTCCAGGTGTCTTTGGGCATGGAAGTAGTTGTTATGGACCAGGTGTCTTCGTGCATGGTGGTATTTTTTCTGGACCATGAGCATATAGGCATGGTTATGTGTGGTTGTTTTGGCCTAGGTGTTTGTGGGTGGGATGTGTGGTTATGGTTCCCCATTTGTTCTTGGGCAGGAGATGGCTGTGGGACTGTGGTAAGAATGGAGAGGGATGTCTAACGTGTATGATGTCTTCAATAACTAGTGGGAAAGGGTTATGGGGTACCCAAACATTGATGTGTTATTAATATTAATTTACTTGACTATTGAAATTCTAAGAGTGTTCCTTAGTGAGTTTTGGGTTTATAGTTTCCTTACTAAGTTCATTGGTAATCTTCTTTTTCAACGAGGCATTACAATACCTCTCCACTAGTGCAAGAGTGCTTTTTGTTTTCCCTGCTGAGTAGACATGTATTCTCACCATATGTATATAAAACTAATTTCAGGATTCCAGGAGGACTTTGAGGACCCTGCTAGACCCTACTATATAAAATTTTGGGACCATTGACGTTTCAACTTTTCTATTCATTTGGTACTTTCCTTTGACGTTTTCTTGTATTCTTGTTGCACTTATTATAAGAACATACATATTGGAATGGTTTTTTTGTTTTACATTTACTTCTAGTTTTTGTGTAGTATTGGATTTTTTATCTTATCTTCTAATCCTAATGAATAAAAAGTTTAATTACATCCATTTTTATGGTGATTATGTACCCTTGGTGCTAGTTACAAATTTGAGAACTATTGTAGGTGGGTCTTGGGGGTCATTATAGCTCCTTCAAATAGAGGAAGGAAGGGTCTGGAAAGCTATTATCCCTCCCCTAATCATGGTGAAGGAAGTTCATGACAAACCATCCTATAAAAATTAATAATAATTTGGATAATATTATTTAAAATTAAATTCCCTATGATATAAATAATTTTCAAGTTAAATTATCATAGCCTAGTTACCAATTTTTGGAAAATGTAAAATATAAAAGAGAATTTATTCCTTAACTAAAATCATATAAAACTATATCTACTTCCCTGTATGAATAAAACATTAATATAATTTTTCTATTGATTAATAGATTTGAAACCCGAGTTACCATTAGGTGATATCTCATTAAAAATTATCTTTTGATTATATTGAAATTAAAATTTAAAAACCCTCACCTTTAAAAATGTTTTCTATTAGATATATAGATTGAAATTATTTGACCATTAAAGAAGTGGGATTAATAGATACATTCAATGAAAATATTGGGAAACTAATTGAGAAGAAAAATGGTTTACATGAGGATTATAATTATATGAAATTTTTTAAATAAAAAATATATTTTATAAGGTGATAGTCAAGATTAACTACATAATGAAGTTGAATTTGTGAAACTATTTTATATTTTTCCTCAAGAAAATATTGGTGAAATTTCCATGAATATTTTTCAATATCAACTACATCAATATATTTACCAATTCATTTAAGAGATCATGAAGAAGTCTATATTTTTGATATTCTATAATTTTAATGATATAGAAAATTATGTATCTATGAACATTTTATGATTCATGAGAATGAAACAACACTTATAATCAAATTTTGGATAATCCATTTTCCATTATAGACTATGAGTATTAATGTCCAACCACCAAATTATTGATCAAATGAGGATTATTTAATATTTGGTTTTCACATTAATTTATTTATTCAATTAATGTTTTGGGTTTTTTTCTTTTTTTATTATATTGTTTCGCGTTTCATCATTTAGGTTCATAGCATAGGGTTGCAGTCATATAATAAAAATAGTGTTATGTCTTTCCAGTTTTTATATTTTTCATTTATTAGATTCTCAATTCTATAAATTCATATAGACTATAAAAACATGAGAATTATATAAAAAAAATTATATGGGGGATTATAATAATTTTTTTTTGAAAAAAATTATGTATTTCTCTTTTTCATTTAGTTTTCATTAAATTTTCAATTATCTTTCTTTTCTTTTAGGCTGTTTGTTAATATATTTTTCTAAAAAAATTATTTATAAAAACATTATAATGATAATTTATAAAAATTTACATTTTTATAAACATTATCAAAGGGTAAAAAAATTACCCTTGAAACTGAGTGTAAATTAATTTTTAATATAACATTCTTTCATGTTCACAATATCTATAATTTCTGAAAAATACCTCTGATTTCGGAATCCCATTCTATATCTCAGTATATAAATATTTATTCTTTTCTTAAATAGAATTATTAAATAATTTTGAATTAATTTTCTTATTAACATTATTTTTTGAGATAATGAAATATTACATGTTTTAACCTATTTTTGATAATTTTCAAAACATGAGATCTTTGAGTTAAATTTTTTTAATGATTCTGTAAATTTATTTAATTTAAATGTTAATTTTCTAATAGAATTTTTTTATTAAATAATTCCATATAAATTTAATATTTATATAAATTATTATCATTGATATAAAAATTAGTTATCTAAATTACATTCCATTTGTCCACATCCAACCTCCTATGGATATAAAAATAGCATGATATAGAATAAATTATTTTTTTGATGAGCTTCCATGAGATTTCGTCTATTATTAATGATATATTGATGGAAATTCCACTAGCCAAGTATATTTTTTGGGGCTATAAAAGTTGTACATTTCCATTTATTTATCATAATTATTACTGAAAATAATAAATCTATTTCATATCCATTGGAGATGAAGGTGTATAAAAAATAAACATAAAAAGGAAATTTTTAGGAGCTGAAAAAATAATTATTATCAACAAAAATAGGTCATGAAATTAAATCAAACATTGAAACATAAATAAAAATTATTTTATTTTAAATATAAATCCCTGATATATTTTTAAAATAAAATATAATTTTGTTTGTATGATGAATGTTTAGTGAGTTATTTACATGAAATAAAATTTTAGAGCTATACATTTTTTAAAATGGCTTAAAAATATTTTGGAAAACATTTATTATTGAGGGGATAAATTTAGAACATTCTGTTGTTTATAGACAAAGAATCATTTACAACTTATAGTTACCCTATAATTTCTTTTTGATTTGAAAATACTTTTAGAAAACAATTATTTTTTTTGTAAGATAATAGTTGTTTGAATTATTTGCTTTGTAATAATCATGATAGAGTTATAATATTATTTTATTTCAAAAGAAACTACAACATTATGATCATAGCATTATTCAAGAATGTTATTAAAACCCATATAATCATTTATAATAAAAATAATTTAATAAAATCAATTTTATTGTTTAATTCATCAAATAAATATTATATTCCATTTACTTTTAGAGACTTTTGATTTATTATAGATGATTTTTTGTTGAATAATGAAAATTATCGATATTATAAAACCTGTTACATTTATGAAATTATGTGATATATGAATAACATTAATGATAATTAATAGTTATTATTGATAAAATATATATTTATAAATTAATATAAATTATATAATAATTTCATGTTGATTATATAACTATTTATTTAGTATTTCGGAAATATAAGTAATGTTTTCCCATATAAAATATAGTTTTTCTTTTTTTCTCTTAATAAACTTATTACAAGGTTTATTTTTTATTTTTTATAATTGAAAAATTATTCTTTTATTTGAAATAGAAAAAATATATCTGTTTGAATAATTGGTATAAATTAGTATTGTATGAAATTATTTTTATGTTTAGAATGTATAATTTTCTAAATAAAGCCTTTCATTGCATTTTGTTATAAAATATTAAAATAATTTTATTTGGTATCATAAAGTTGATTCTTCTAAAATAATTTATATAATTGGAATCATATTTATTAATATTAATAAATAAGGTCAACTAGGTTTTTGGTTATAATGATTAGTGAAAATAGTAAAAAATCACTATTATTAGGGTAAAATGGGATTATTGAGTGATTAAATTAATAGATAATGGTTAAAATTGCACATAAACATTTTTAAATTTTTAAATTTTTAATTTATAACGTAATAATATTATATTCTATTATATGAAAAATTTTGTTCCACCTTCCTAGGAAAATGAATTAATATTATTAATGTCTTTTAGGATATTCTGTTTGTATACTTTCCCCATAGTACAAAACAGAACCAATTATCCTCTATTATTCAATAATAATGACCCAATTATATCAAAAAAAAAGTAAATATCTATTTTTAATAATAATGATTATGACATAGAGGCACTTTCTTTATCAAAGGACGGACATTGAATTCTTGATTTTTAATCCAAATATGTTTTTTCAAAAATAATGTACAACTATAACACCTTGTTTCCATCTTAAATATATTGTTATAAAGGTATGATATTTAATAAATACTTATGATTCTAGAAATATTATATTTATTTTACCAACCTACCATTATAACTTTTAAAAAAATTATTATATCACTCATGCATACTTATGGACTACCACACCTATATTGGGATGAAATTAATTTTCAATGTGTACATTTAATGATGATTATAAATATGTATTTTATTAATCTATATGATATTATATGTTATTATAAAAATTATATATATGAACTAAACAGGATAAATATGGATGTATTAAAACTACTAAAATCAAACATACAAAAAAATGATATAGTTAACAGTCATTTAAAATGATTTTAATTAAAAATATAATAAATGGATTATGAAATATTATAATGGATTATATATTAACTTATAAGTATTTATAGGTTTATTGTAAATAATTATAAAAAAAATTAATTTATTATACATTATGTTATATGAATTTACAATTTAATTCGAACATGAGGATTGGGTTTATTGGACAATCTCATCATTATTTATAATTGAATAATTATATGTATATGTTGAGGGAATTGTAATATATTTCTACCACAAACCCCATGTACATTCATCTAATATGTTTATATCCCTAAATTAAATGGTTTAGTTTCATTTTCCCCTCCCTATGTAATCAAATGTATAATTTATTTTTTATTGATAATGAAATTTTTTTCTAGTCATTCCAGAATTTTTTTAATTCATTCTAATATTTTATATAAAAAATATATTAATGATTTTTTATAATATTATTAAATTATTCATTAATAATGATGTGGCCTTAAACACTCATGTTTTCCGCCTCTTTTTCATTAACATTTAATGATTCTAATTGGTTATTCATGTACAATATTACAAATATTTACACTTTTCTATTTCTATAATTACGTTTAATAATTTAATCATTTTTTATAATAAATTGTGTATTCTAATCATCAAAATAATTAATTTATTTCTTACCTAAATTTTATTGTATAAATAATTTATATTTAGTTTATTGATTTTTGTCTGCATATTTAATAATTTAACATTTATCAGTTATTTAATTATTATTTTCTGATTCACATAAATAATAACGTTTTTATTTAACATCTCATGTGTTAAATATTAATAAATTTTAATAATTTAATCTAATTGTTACATTTTTCTTAACATGTAATTAATTATAATGTTAGTTTTATAAATACATTTTTAAGTCTTTTTTATTAAATTAATTTAACTAACTTAGGTTTATAATAAAAAATACTAACTTACATGTTACATTAATAATTTACTTTGTTTTACTAGATATTTTATATAATTTAATTTGTTATATAATTTACTAATTTAAATAAATTCTATTTTATAAGTTCATAATAATTTAACGTATGTTTAATGGGTTTCATTAATATATCTAATGTTTATGATGTAATTAAATTTTTTTATTTTAATTTATATTTAGTTTTAATTCATTATATTATTCCGTTTTTATTTGAGTTTCATTTTATTTTTCTCAGTTTATCTTGGAGTTTCACGGTGGCACAGTAACCACTTAACACGGTCTCACCATATCACCTATGCCACTGGTTCCGGTCCCTGCATCTTCCCACTTTTTAGGGTGGCACCGTATCCTATCTTACTATCTCAACCTTTCTCGATGCCACTCAAAACGGTCTCGTAGTTTACCTAATACGGTGTCTTCTACTTCTAGTTCAATGTGGTACCACTCCACATGGTCTCACCACAAATTTTACAACCATATCACAACTTTTTGTTTCATCATTTTATAATATGGTTCCACCGTAAACCATGGAACCATTTCCTCCTCACAGTTTCACCCAAACCTTTCCACCTTCTCAAGATATCATTCTATTCATTCTCGTTACCCCTCCAGCAACAGACCTCTCATGAATCACATTCTATTCCATTCCCTCAGAAAAAAACAATGAAAACCTAAAAATCTTAAATTTCATGACCACAAAATGCTACTGCACTGCTGGATTGCCACGATGAAGATCTTTCGCTGGTACAAGAAGAAGTCGTCGCTTATGAAGGGAGAACCACAACTGCTCTATAGTCCGCCGTCAGTTTGAGAAGCGATGTTCCTTCTTGAAACTATTCTCTACATGATAGGAGATTCATTTGCGAGAGAAGCTGATGTAATGGTGGAGTCATCGAATCCAATCTATCTAGGGAACTAGATTTGGGGGTCCACTAGATCTAGACAGAAGCAGTGCATCTTAACTATGGTGTTTCCAAGAACTTGTCATGCTATTTTAAGAAGGGAAGGATGGTTCCACCGAATCAATTATGGGAGAGGCCAATCCATTCAAGGAGGCCGCCGGTACCTAGATCTAGAGAAATGTCGAGCAACATCAGTTGAAGAGGGAGCATGTACCGAACTTGATATTCTAGGGGAGTTTGTTGACCAAGAGGGTCAATTTTTTACTCTGCTAAATTGTGCTTGATTGAATGCCCATTAATTTCTACCACAACTAAATATTTCATGGAAAAAATGGTTATGATTTTTCAAAATTATTGCACATTTTTAGGCTTCACACTGTATTAAATTTATTATTGACTTAGGACAAGTACCTTCAGGGTAGTTTAGAATTTATTTTAATCAAAAATTTGTGAAAAAGGATGATTTCTGAGCGGTCTTTCTTAAGGATTTGATGGAAATATGGTTTAGAGTCTATTATTTAGTGTGATTTGGGTTACTTTTTAATGGGATTTTGATCATAACCCTTGGAACTGGATGTTTGAATTGATCATAGGGGACACACTTCATTGTTATTTATTAATGTAGTTACTTTATTGATAAAATGTAAATGTTTTTTATATAAATATTTTGAAACTAGAGTAATTTGGGCATCTTGGATCCCACGTTGAGTCTCTGAGACCCTAGATGTTGAGTGCTTATCTGTTTACGATAATCCCTCCGTAAACTTTGAATATGTGCATATGAACAATGATTAACACAATTATTCATGACTTGGGAAAAATTAAATTAAATTTCTTGGGTCAAATACATGTTCATTAAGGCGAGGGGAATAATGAATGCTGAATGAAGAAGGCGCCAATTCGATTCTATGAGAGTCATTTAGGAGGTTTCATTAAGGTAATTTTTAAAAAAATATTATTTATTGTTTGATCCTATGTGATGTGTCAAAGTTGAAAGTTCCATTGGTATTGTTCTTATTTCCCCCAAAATTTAACCACTACTCACTCTTGAGATTAGAACATAAACCTATATTGAAGTTAGTCACCTATCAGAATCACATATGAGGTATGAAATTTTCATTTCTTGATGATATATTGTTATTTTGATAACCCGATGAGTATTTTTTCTTCTCAATAGTTGTTTTGAAAAATTCATTTTCTAAGCCTAAGGATAGTCTTGAAGTCCTCTATTGAATGTTCTGGACATGATAAATTTTGAGAAAATTCATGAATATTGTACTTCTGTTTTTAAAATGGTAAAACATGGAATTATTAGTATAAACAATGATTAAGTGTGGGGAAATTTTAGGTGGCCTCAAAGGCACATGTTTTTCCACATCGTTGTCATTACCTTTTAATGATTCTAATTGGTTATTCTTGTAATTAATAATAAATATTAACACTTCTGTGTTTCTATAAATAAATTTAATAATTTAGTCAATTTTTTTATTAATTGTGTATTTTATTAATTAAAATAAATAAATTATTTCTCTCATTAATTTTATAGTATCAACAATTTTTATTTAGTATAATGATTTTTGTCTGCATATTTAATAATTTAACATTTATTAGTTATTTAGTTAATTTTTTTGTTGCACTTAAACAATGGTGTTTTTATTTAACATATCATGTGTTAAATATTACATAATTGAAAAAATTAAATCTAGTTGTCATATTTCGTTTAACAAGTAATTAATTATAATGTTAGTTTTATAAATTTATTTTTTTATGTATTTTTTATTTAATTTCATTAACTAACTTATGTTTATAATAAAAAATTAACTTACTTGTTACTTTAATAACTTTTTTTTTGTTTTGGAAGCTATTTTATATAATTTATATTATTTTGTAATTGAATAATTTAAATCAATTTTATTTTTGAAGTTAATAATAATTTATCTTATTTTTAATGGGTTTGATAAATTTATCTAATTTTTATGATGCACATAAATTTTTTTCTGTTTTAATTTATATTTAGTTTTAATTTATTATCTTTTTCAGTTTTATTAATTGAGTTTCAATTTATTTTTCTCTGTTTATCTTGCAAGTTCGCGGTGGCACCGTAACCTCTCGACACGGTCTCATAGTATCACTTGTGCCATCGATTCCAGTCCCTACCTCTTCTCACTTTCACATTGGCATAGTAACCTGTCTTACTGTATCAACCTTTCTCCACTCCACTCCAAACTTTCAAACTTTTTTCCTCTTACGGTGTCTTCTACTAATGTTCAAAACAGTACCACTCCACACGGTCTCACCGTAAATTTTACCACTTATATCTTATCGTCCTGTTACACCGTTTTATGATATGGTTCCACCGTAAACAAGAGCACCGTTTCCTCCTCATGGTTTTACCCAACCCTTTTGCACGTTCTCACAGCCCCATTCTCTTCTTTCTCGTTGTCCCTCCAGCACCACACCTCTCATGATTCACTTTCTCTTCCACGCCCTTATAAAATGAAATTGAATAATGAAAGCCCGAATCTCTTAAATTTCAAGCCCACCCAAAGCTAATTCACTACTAGATTTCCATGTTGAAGATCCTCTCGTGGTACATGAATAAATCGCTGCTGATGAAGAGAGAACCACTACCGCTATAGAGTCTTCCATCAGATTGAGAAGCGCAGTTCCTTCTTCAAACCGGTCACTACTTGAGAAGAGCCGCCTTTGCAAGAGATATTGCTGCAATGGAGGAGTCATCAAAGCCAAACTGTTTGTGGAAACATATTGGGATGTCCGCTAGATCAGTACTAAAGCGGGGCTTCAGAACTTCTGTGTTTCCAAGAACATGTCGAGCTATTTGATGAAGTGAAGCCTGGTGCCACCGAATATGTTATGGGAGTGGCCATGCTTTTCATGGAGGCCACATGTACATGGATATGGAGAAAGATTTAGCCTCATAAATTGATGAGGTATCATGCATAACCATTGTTGTGCTTGGGGAGTTTACTGGACCCGAGCCGCATCGCACCACCCGCTAGAGCAGAAATCGTCATCGCTGAAGTTGAGTTCTCGGGTGCATCAAGCGACGCCGGGGATGGAAGAAGATGAAAAAGGGAGCTTCGGAATTCCTTCCAGGAGAAGGATGCCAAACCCTACACCCCTATAGCGCCGAATGGGGGGGAAGTAAAATAAAAAATAAAAAGAAAATAAAAAGAAAAGAATGCTAATAATAATAAATAAATTAATGAATGAAATATAATATAATACATAATAATTTTTATATTAATAAGTATATATGATATAAAATATGATATTAGATAAACTAATATGATTTTATAAAATTAAATTATAAATAATAATAATTCGTATCTTAAGTTAAATATTATGGAATATAAATAAATAATAATTTTATATCTATCAATATAAATATAATAATTAAATTGATAAAGTAAATTATATTAATCAATTTTAAGAATTAAATTATTTTTAACTAACTAAATGTTTATAATACTAACACTTATTTAATAATTTAATTTATAATAATAAATTAAATACTAAATAATTTTACTTATGATTAGATTTAATAATAAATTAATAATAATAATAATATTTAATAATAATTATAAATTATGAAATTTATTAATTACCTTTAGTTGACTTTCAATAAGTATTATATCTTTAGTCTTTCAAAAATAATACATTAATTTTCTTTCCTAGTGTTTTAATTATTTTATTTTGTTCTTAATTTTGCAGGTTCATTAAAAAGATGTTTATATGTTCAGATTCACACAACTATCCTAGAGTGAGTTAGTTATGTGAGATAATTTAGTGTGATGTGCATTTCATGAAAAAACTCATGTGTACGGGCATAAGTGAGTGACTTCTTGGAGTCGGTGGATGTGAAAAGTGACATGTAGTGGATAACAGATGATATTAAAATTAGAGTAGCAGCATGAATTATGGTGACTCTAATTCGGACTCATAATAGCCTTTCCATGATCACATCAAACGAGAGCGGAGACACTCATTCTCATTCCACGAACACATCCATCTAAGAGCAGTCTTCACAGAGCAGTACTGGAGTCAAGCTGAAGACTAAAGAGCCCGAAGGCAGAGCATCACATAGGGTGTTCTTTCTACTCCTTTCTTTAATCTTTTCACTCTGTTTTCGGTTGTATTCAATGATAGATTTCATTATGAACATAATTTTATTTTTATCTCGGGAGCTTTATGCTTTGTTGGTTTAGCAGTTAAATTTTTCACTTACTCTTCGATTGACATCCGAATTAATCAGAGAGAAAAACTATGATGTTAAGTTAAATTGTTCACAGATTTCTGTAAAAAAATATCATAGTTTCAATTTAAATGGGAGAAATTTAACTTGAACATATTTTTTTAATTGTTAATGTCATTACAATTGGAGTTTTATGGTGAGTTGAACTTCAACTGTATTATTTTTCAAAATTTTAACAGACTATGAACTTCAGGGAGGAGAACTCTAAATGTCATACTTCTGTTTCATTTTTATTCTAGCGAGGAAGATATATCAACAAATATTTATGCTGTGAATCATGTAAATTCGGTTTAATGTTATCATTTAAACCTTTAAGCATGAAATTTCAGAGAAAACTGTTGATCATAGCTCTTTTTTTGTTGCTGCTTAATGTTAGTCTACTATATTTCTTTAGCTTTTCATCTTTGTAGATTATGATATACTTAATCACTAAATAAAGTTTTTACCTCATCTTGTTGCACTATATCATTTAAAAAATAAAAAATGATAATTATGAAAATAATAGTGATGTCCACTCCCTCCACTACTCACAACAGTGGAGTTTAATTTGTTTAAAATATTTGAAAACTCACCTACCTTTTCTATGGATCGTCCATGCACCACTATGCTTGTGTATTTTAATAAATGTAATTTATATGGTTGTGACGCCCTCTGACCTATTAAAATATAATTTTTATTCATTATTATATTTTCTATAAAATTTTTTAAAAGGAATATAATTGTCATTTTTCGAACAAGGAAATTTATAAAGAAGGTGTGTATGAAATCATTATTTTGAAATACACCATATCTATGAATTTTCACACCATCATGACTAATTTTTTCTATGGTGAATCATTTATACTTTCCATTGATTCTTCAATTGAAAACATGTTTCAAAATATTTTTGAATTATTTAGATTACAAATATATGATTTAAATATCGAAATTGTGTTTTCATGTAGAAATTTTCTAGTGATATTTTAAATGTATTTTAATCTTTATCAATATAATTTTATGAATATTATTTCTTACTAAGTATATAATATAATTATCTTATTTACTATATATAATTGGATGAATTATGATCATTTTGTCTGGGAAAATTACTAAAATTACGACATTGATTTTTTAATACCAACTATTATTGATTATTAAAGCATGTTCATTAACTACTAATTTTTATTAATATCTTTTTTATAATTTGATGGGTGGGTAATTGGATTATAGGTCACTCAAATGGATCGTTATGTCTCATTAGTTAATATATGTTTGGTAGTTTTCATATTTCTGACTAATTTAGTTATGATGTCTTGAAATGTGGACTAAACAGCACGTTCAGGATATCCAACATTATATATTATAACTATTGATGCCCATGTTATTACTTGAATTTATATTTTATCATCATTTCTGTACAAATCTTATAACCATACCATTTCAATTTTCCTTTCCAAAAGACTACAATGGTTGTACAATGATTGATATAATAGAATATGAATTATGAAGTAAAAAAAATATTATACAAAATAATATTTTTTGTTTCTTGTTTTAAATAGGTTATCTGACATTCCATCATGTGGATAGTTTTCTAATAATACAAAACTATTTGAACCCTTCATGATGTGATCTCTTATTCTTAGTTCCAATGTATTAATAAAAACACCATATTTGGGCTACTATTGTGGTTCTTGTAAATTTTGATATCAATTAATTTTAATACAATGCATTTGAACTATATTTGAAAAAGACTTGTTTATTGATCATAATCCTTTGTAACATTTTAGGGATAATTCTATGTATATGATATTACCATGATGTGTTCAATAGGTAGAGGATGTGTGATTTCAAAAAAAAAAATCCATGTATGGATACCATATGTGGATGTGTCTGCTGAACATATTCACCCTAGTGTAATAAAATTAAAATTGGTGGATTGGGTTATAAAATGACTAAAATCAATGAGTGGACAGTTGGATAATAAATGCACACCATCTTCGACAGCCGTATGAAATATTCTCTGGTTTTTTTACATACAATGAAAATTCAATTATGAAATATTTGGAAATATATATATTATTTAATGATATTTCCAATGATACTACATTTATTATAATGAGACCATCAATGTTATATTTTCAATTTATGTTATGACTTCCACTAGATTAAGAATTATACATAATGAATTTAAATTTATAATGTCACGATTTGATATAATCTATTTCATTGTGTAGAAATGGTATTATATAGAATGAATATAGAAAAAATCATCGTGAATTATTCAAGTAGATATTTCTCTTTAGGGAAACATAATTAATCTCGAGACATAGTTGGCATTGAAGATGAAAAAAATAAAAACTATATGACGGAATCTGACTTATGTTATAACTAATAACCTTCCCTATATGAATTATCATTCTAGTCCACAATTTGATGTAATAATTTTATACATTTCAATAAAATAATAGCATATATTATTTAGTTCAAAAGATTCCAATAGTTAGTAAGTAATGGAAACAATAATTAGAAAATATATTTTTCACTTTGAGATTGAATGAAAGTGATAAGGATTCAATGGGTTTTTATCTTCTCACTGGGCTTGTTGACCAATGGTGGTTATTGATTAAAAATTCTATGAATGTTGTGGAAATAAAAAACATTGAGTGGAAGTATTTTAATGTACTTTTTATTAAAAAATGTTTTCCTCTTGAAGAAATAGCTGATATGGAATGAAGATTCCAGAGTTTAATTAACAATGAAGAGGAAAATATGGAAATGTATGCAGCGAACAATAAAATTATTGTAAGGAATGTTATGAACATTGAACACAGTCTATAGAGTATGATTAATTTTTTCATTGATAAGATAATGAAAATAATATAAGGGGAACTAGTCTATTAAATTTGGACATCATTTGAGGATATAATATAACGTGTTACATAGATATATAAATAATTCTCCATGTTTGTTGACATAGAATAATGAATATAGAATAAGAGTATGGATAAGAACCATATGGAGGAAAAAATGTACTTGGGAACAAGGGAATATGGTAATTTAAAATATTTTATTCACGTAGAAGGAAAAAAACCAAGAGTAATAGATAATCTATCATATAATTATTAATTATGTTTATTTAGATGGGTCACTATGCCTTCATATTCCCCTAGGCTAATAAAGAATATATCACAGTATAGTACTTTAATGTATTTGAGATGGGGAACTGTCCCCAACAATTCCCTAAAACACAATGGAAAATACCCTACCAGAGGTAAGGGGGAGAAGTGAAAGATTTTGATATTATTGAAACTATATTTCATGTTCTCATTGATTTAGTGGTCTGACTATTGATCATATAATCACTTTTATATAATTCATTATTTGATTTTACAACCTCACACTTTATTAAATCATTTATACCAAATATGAAAAATAATTATTCACAACATAAACTATAAAGTGAGTTATTAATCAACATATAAAGAGGAAATATTATTTATACAAATATATGCTTATCAATCCGTTTTATGATGAATAAAAAAATCCAATCAAAAATTGTATTATATACCATTTAAATACATTGATATAATCATTATTATTAATTAATATAAATGTATAATAATAGATTTTATTTCTGAGAGAATTCTATCACAATTTTTTTGATGATATGGAATTTTTTATAATTAAAAATATAATTCATCTTCTGAATAATTCATGAATCTACCCCACAATCTATCCATAATTAAATTATATATAATACATAGCCTATATTAGGAAAATATAAGACTATGATAAAAAATGTTTTTATTATGAAATAATAACTTAATATTTATTGTTAAAAACTATATTAGAATAAAAATAGTTCAATATTTTTGAGAGAGTGATCATTATTCTTGGTAATATATATTGGAACTAAAGAATTATTAGATTTTAAAGAAACCAATTCTTTTAAGGTATGGATAATATGATTTTATATTAATTCAATTTGGATAGTCTAATTCACCATCTCAATTTATTGATATCATGAGTATGTTTCTTAAATAATATCACAATAATTTTAATGTTTAATGTATTGATGAAAGAATTGTATAATCCAAAAGTTATAAAGATCATAAAAGTAATTTGTAAATACTTCAAGATATTCTTATGAAAAATAAGATATTTGATAAATTTTGAAAGTGTGAGTTTGGACATTATGATATTTTTTTCATGCCTATATTATCACTATAGATGGAATATCTATTGACCATTCAAATGAAAGTGTTGTAAATTAATATCATATACTGTAAAATATATTTTAGGCACAAAATTTCCTTGTATCAGTAGGTTAATATCTATGAGTTTATAAAGAAAATCATTAATATACATCCATTAATCCAATTTTACATAAAATGGGTTTATGGTCTTAGAGATTTATGATTTTATTGAAATTTATGAATTGTTAAATAATATTTTAAAATATTAACTAGTGTATACAATTCTATTGGGATGGGATGGATTTGTGATATATAGTAATGTGTCAATGAATATAAATGGATTTTTATATAGAGTGATAATTATTTTTCCTATGCATTGAGTGTGATGATGATTCGCAAACAATACAATCAAACCATTATTATTTAGTTTGAAACCCTAAATATACTTTATAATATTGATGAATTATATTTATAGATAAATACGTAATATATATCAAGAAGAAAATAACGTGAAATGAATATTTTCATTCCAAGATATCTTAATGTGGAAATGGTTGTTGATAGATCAATTCAAGGATTATGATTTCACGACACCTTAACACCCTAAGAAAGGTAATAATATAGACAATGCATTGTGTAGAAAGGGATACCAAATTATGTTTTTGATTAAGATGGAAACAATTATTTATTCATACAAATTATAATATTGGATATAAGAATTATTTTGGAATGGGTAACATCACATATTTTCTAAATGATTTATGAACCATTGTTTATATAAATTATAAAAACATCCCAAATAATTGATAAGAGGTTACAATGGGAAATAAAATAATTTAACATTGGGAATTATAGTGATTTTTCTAGTAGTTTAGTGATAATATTTAGTATGATGATAATGTAATTTCAAGGCATATAATAATAATAGAATTATTACTAGAATTATATATTTAAACATTAAATATACTCCCATAAAGCCCAAAAATCAAATGGGATTTGTGAGATTATTTTTGATTGGATGTTATAAAAACTGAAATTGTATAATTTTTTTAATGATGCATGGTTTTTGAATATGTAAAGGATGAAATAAAAAACATAAATGATTCAGGAAACCTCTTAATAATATAGTTTTGAAATGGGATGATATTAATCTCTAGTTTCTTATAGTCTACCAAATAATAGTAGAATTATTGATCCTCCATGTGTTATTGCTGATTATCATACCATTTGTGCACATTTACCTTCTACACAGAAATATCTATATCTTTACTTCCATTAATTTTAATAAATTAAATATTTTTTAATCCATTTTCGTGTACTTGATATTCTTTTTTGAATGTGATTTGTTTTAATACATAAAAATAATATAACGTCCTTCATAAAACACCTAAAATAATGCATCCATTGCACACTAGGAATCATCCTCAGACTAATGGGAAGTCTAAATAGAAAATTCATCCATTATAAAACATGTTTTTTCATAGTTAATGACTTTAATGATATCTGGGACCAATGTTAATGTTTGGTGGTATTTTTATATAAAAATAGCATCTAATAAATCATTAAAATAGAATCATATGAATCATTAAAAGGGAAGATTTTTTATACTCCAACCAATTGGGATGAAATTGGTAATATATTTTTATCATTAATAAAATAAATATGGAGAAAAATATGAATTTTTAGACTATTCAATGTTCAATTAGTATTACTCAATGTAAACAAAATATCAATATTAAAATCCAAAGTAATGAATTAGTTTTTATGTGGGGTTAATATTTTATTAAATGTAACTCCATCGAAGTGTATTAAAATATTTTATAATAAATGAAACCTAATTACTAGGTACATGATTCGTTATAAAATTTAGTAAATAATTGAGGTTGTTGATTGTAGATTATTACTACCTCCTGTATTCACTATAAATCAAGTTGTTTTCTGTATCTAATTATTGAATAAGAACATTATATAACCAACACATGTTGTCACCAGTGAGGAAATATAATTGGAACCCGACATATCTTACCATGAGAACCCTATCCTGATTATTACACTAGAGAACATATATTGATGAATCAGATGACTCAGCTATTAAAGGAGAATTAGATAAATCATAAGACGGACAATGTATTTTCATATAAAAATACTTCATGATGACGGACTACCCAATTTTATTAATTATTCACGATTTAGAAAATTATATTGAATTATTTTTTGAATGAGTATGGAAAATAATAGTTGAGCTTCATCTAATTTAATATTTCAAATAATGTGAAACACTAACATGATGGACCTAGATTTATTCATAAAGGCAGATAAAAACATATAAACCCTATATGTATTATTTTAGGGAATGGTGATTATTTTGTATCTTATGATGTCAAAATTCGCTTATGGTGACTTTAATATATTTTCTAGAAATATTTTTTTTCAGTGAATAATGAAAAACTCAAAAATTACAAACTCTATTATATTTATGACATATTAATGATCTAATAATAACCCAATGTATGATGAGACTTTTATACGAAACATATTTATATTTAAAAAGTAATATAAATAATATTGAAAAATGATTTTTAACTAATAAATATATGCATAATGATTTCAAAATATCTTTATTTTTTATCTAAATAATTAGTTTCATTACACTCTCTGAAAAAAGCTTTTACAATGTTCATTTTGGTTTTTTAATTAATTTTAAAAAATTTATATTTTAATTAATATAATTCATTAAATACATTTTATATCAAAATTAGAAATAATTTTTATATAAATTATTTATTATACATAAAAGAAAATTTTCTCAAAATTCATCTCATTGTGTATTTTTCACTTATATTAAAATTAATTTCATGAACTTCTTAAATTTTATTCATTTAATAAAAACTATATACTTTGAAGAATAATTTTTATTAATAGGTAAAATCTTCAAATGAATTTCTCGTCATAATTAATAGTCAAACATATGAAAATAACAACTATTTGGGTTAAAACATGTTTACCAGGTATTTAAAAAAGAGATAACTATTAAAAAGTCGCCTAATATTTTATAAAATACATTTGAATGTTTTATTATTAACTAAAAATTATCATATTTGAATATGTGAAATTTTGTATCAATATTAGGATGAAAAATAATTTATATTATTAAAATCTAGAATGTAATTTCAACTATGGTGTTTCACTCATTAATAAAAGGTAACCACAACTCCTCAATTATTCACACCACATGACAAAATAGATATAATAATACTAGAAATATCAATTAATTATCTTTAATATATTTAGATAGATTCTCTATTCTAATTAAAATACCAATATTGATTGGTTAATTTGTAGATAAAATAGGTTTTCCAAAAACATGTATATATATAAGTGGTTTCATTTAATTTTATTTCCTCTACTACCGCATGTAAATAATACCTAACGAAGGAAAAAATAAATACAACCATAGTATTTATAAAATGATATTTTATTAATGTTGTGGCACAACCCTTAATCATATATAGTCAAACAATTATAAAAAAAATCATTTCTCTTGCATATGTATTTTCAACCTTCTCCATGTAAATGTGTAATTATTTTTTATCACTTTTTTTTATTGTTCTAATGATAGAAATAATGAATATATATTATATTTTGGAAGATATTTTCATTCTATAGATATGATATTTCATTTAACTTCTAAACTATCCAATTATTAAAAAATAATAACATCACTCTTGCATACATGTGGATTACCAACTCCTCGTAGCGATGTAATAAATTATTCATTTACCATTTTCAAGGATGATTATAAATATGTATGTAATTACTATATATTATATTTAACTCATTATTATATTTCTGTATATTTTTTTACTGTGATATAGATAAAGTCAAAACAAATAACGTATGGACTCTGACCAGAAAAAACCAAACAGTTAACACTCAAAAACAATAATTTTAATATTTTATTATTGACAAATGTGGGAAGAAAATATATGTGTTAATCATATACGATATAAAATGTATGTAAATAGTCATAAAATAAGATAATAATAAATTTTAAATATGTTATATAGGAGTTTAAAATCACTTATAAAGAATTTCATACTTGAGGTAGTGGTTTATTTAACAATTTCATCCTCATTCAAGATTATTTATGTTCATTTTTCATTAAGGGGATTTATTTTATATTTCAATATTAAACCCAAAATAGATTATTCTCTTCAACTTCTTTCTAAAAATTAAAATTTATCCTTTAATTTTAGCCTCTCTAATTTCTAAAACATAAGAATGAATTTTTTGAAGGGAAATTGACCATTTTTCCAATTCGGTTGGCAATAAAGTTATTCCATGTGTATATTTTCAAAAAACTTGTTTTCTAGATTTTTAAATTTTATCAAATGAGTTATCAATTTTTTTTTTCAAGTTATAGTTTTTATAAAATAATTGAAAATTATTATTAATTTCATGTTTTTTAATGTGGCCCTTTCAACCAAAAAGATGAAGAAAAAAAATCATGGTTTCAACACCCACTACATATATTTATCTTCTCACCATTCCGAATACTCTTTAATTTTTAGCATCCTTCAACATGTTTCTATGGTTATTTCAATAGAAAAAATATTTCATATTCGTTTTCAAATTTTTATATTTGAAATATTTTATTAGAAGAAAACAATTAATTTCCTTACAAAATATTAAATTGACCATTTAAATGTGTTATCATAAATATCAGCATCACTTTATGAATATTATGATTTATTGTGGGTTATATACAATTATAAAATAAAAAATATTACTCTATATTAATTATGATCATTTTGATAGAGGGGTGTGATTAATTTCCATATTCTATTTCTTCCAATACTAATAGTTGTCTATTATTAGGGATTTTTAATTATGTTGAATCTCTTATTCATATGAAAAATGAATTTTAGTAATTATGTGATTAGAGGGTCCTATAATTACATAGAACCTTGAGAAATTGGTAGGTCACCTATGGAAAAAATTTTAGTTATTTGGAATATGCCTTACCCATTTATATAGGATGTCCTTGATCGAGGACTGAAATGCAATTTTCAGATAACTGGAATTATTATTAACATTATAAAAAATGGATTATTAATTTCCATTAGACTATTTTAATAGTTATGTTATCTATGAAAATTTTCAAAATCATGTCATCATTTATAAGTCATTATATGATCATGAATGGTTAAAATAACAATTATTAATTTTTTAAATATTATATAATGTCTTATTTTGTATGCATTTATTTACTAAGCAACTGTGCACACCATTTAATGTTTTTTTCTTTCCCCAATCTTCTTGGAGGTTTACCACAATTAATATGAATGGAATTAATACATTGAATAATATATTTTTCAAAAAAAATTCTATTGGGATTTATGTATCAAAAATATAATCTGAAAATCAATAATGTATCTAGTTATTGATGGTAGTTAAACTATTCGATCTATTAGTATGTGATTTCTTATTCCAGAGTCAATTTAATAATATATCCCACAAATTTTGGATGTAATATCCAAATTTGATACATGTTTTCTATGAATTAGAGGATATAATAACTTAAAATAACTTTAAAATGTAATATTTAGAAATTTAATTAAAAGTTAATTTAAGAGACACGATAAATTGTTTTTTGTGGATAAATTAATGGTCTTCAGGGGAATGTTTTTTGAAATTTCATTGATTTTATTTTTATATTTTTCTTTTTAAGGGAATGAGTATTAACTATATTGGAATTTATAGAGCTTATATCTTTATAATATTTTAATTGTTTGTCAAGGAATAAAACCATCTATTTTTTATTTTCAATGGAATTTCATGTTTTCTACTTTTTGATTAATTATGGGCATAATTAAGAAATTGTGTTAATTTTTTATTTTCAAAAAATAATCGTTATATTCTCACCATTATATTTTCCACAGTAATAATATTTTTTCAATTATGTTGTCAGCGTATTCCATGTATATCATTATATATTTCATGAAATAGGATCCATAGCTTAAATGATCTATATGGGGTCCAAATAAATCATTAAAATTAAAAAAAAAAATGGTTGAGAAAATTTACCAATCATCAATATATAACGCATAAATATATCCATCTAACTCCAAATTCTATTGATTTAGTTGGAACTAAAATATGATAAAGGAAATAAAAAAATAGATAATATCATGGAAGAATTCAATAATGAATTTAGTATGTGGATTCATGAAGTAGAATAGTGGTGAAGATTCTATTAAAAAGAAAATGTTTTCTATTATAATTCAAATATAAATCTTTAAGAAAATTATAAATGGATTGGAATTTATTTGACCCATAAATTATATATTTCTAATAATTTCATCAAAATTACATATTATAGAGGAGTTAAAATAGAATAATCTATATATGATGGGGGAAATACAAGAATTAATAGAGGTGGATACCTGAGGATATTCCACCTCTCTGTTTGTTACATATTTTACTTTAAATATTATTTATTTTTCAAAAAATTAGCTAGTTAATAAATAATTAAATTTTATTTATCATATATTAATTTTTATAAACTAGTATAATTATATATTCAAATATAAAAAATAATATTTATATTCAAATTATTTAAAATTATTTTTCAATGTAATTGAATTAATAAATTTTGGTTTGGTTTGGTTTAATTTAATGGGGTTCCTTGAAAATTTAAATCAATATCATATGTAGATAAACACTTATAACCCATTCATGTAGTGTATTTATACATATTTATGTGTTCATGTGGATTTCTTTAGGTGGGAAATATAAAATCCTATTAGATAAATATTTTAGAAAATATAGTTGTGAATGTTTTATGGTGAAAATTATTCAATTATCATTATCTAAATTTTCTTCCATAAAATAATTTTAATTTTACCAATATTTAACATCTATAATTAATATAATACTTCTACTTTCATTTATTTAACATTATGTACCCTAATTATTAAATTCACAATTTTGATTACCCTTATCAAAAAAAAATTAACAAAATTGGTGGGTTAACAGATATTAGACCACATCCTAATTGTGAAACAACCATGGGTAAAATTATAATTATTTTATTTTGGGATAATAAGTGATTAGGTAGATCAGGAAAGTATGTCATCCCTTAATGTAATTATATATTACAAACATTGTTTTTTGGAAGCAATGTGATTATTGAAATTAATTTTTTTGACAAATAAAACATCTCGTAAAATTTTTATTTAGATGAAATAAAAAATTTAAAAAAGTAAAATGAATTAGTGGGAATAAATTTCATATAACAAGCCTCATTAATTAATGCTCTCATATTTCAAAAGATTAAAATAATAGCTGGAATATAAGGCTTAATAACATCTGTTTAAAGAATTATAGAAAAATATTATTACAATATGGAGTGAGTAGAAAACCCCTACTGAAAAAAGATATGGGTCTGGTTTTTATAACATTTAAAAACGGACATATTGATCAAGATAAACATTAAATAGTAGAGAAAAAATCAATTAGACTAGTTGATTTTGTTCAATTATATTTTCGTGTACCAATGCGACCCAAAACCATTATAGGTGACTAATATTTAATTACATTCATTAATGGCTAAAAAATAATTCAAATATAAATGATCATGAAAAAAGTTTTGAAATATAGTAGTTGATTATAGTGTTTACAATTGAAGTAGAAATTTAACATGGAATTTATGTTAATATGTCTTTGATATGTAATTATTATGAGTTCAATTAACTCACTTGAATCCTAGATGACTATGAATTGGATAAATAACTAAAATTGTTTATTTTATACTCATCAATATAAAGTAACAGCTTAAATAATGAATATAATCTTGGTTTAAATGATATGAACAATACAAAAAGAGATAATGATGCCCACACTCTTCTAAAGAGATGATGTGATCCTAGTTGTGAACATCTAGATCTTTATTTTATAGTCTATACTTAGAAAGACACTATATGATTTGGATTTTAATAATATTACCAATATGATATACTAAATTGTTTTAGAATACCTCATGTAGTATGTATTAAATTATCATTTCATGATTAATTTTTTGAGAACAATGATGATGGTAAATTTCATTGTATATTTTCCAATGGAAAGGGATTTAGAATATGTAATAAATAAATTCCTTTTTAAATAGTCTACAATGAGGTGAAAATTATTGATGATGATCCCAATATTGGTATCATAAGTGAAATATATTTATTTGTTTCTATTAAATTCAGTAAGATTAATTAATGTGGGAGTATTAATGAGAAAGAATAAAATGACAAATGGGATGATAATGAGGACTTTGACAACATTATTGATGAATAGTAGGTAGCTAAAGAGTTATTAAAGAAGTATCAGAATCTAAATGATCATTTTGGAGTAGAAATTATTTTGGGATATAAGAATGATTTAGTATAAACTAGCAGGATATTGTGTCTGAATAACCTGTTCCATCATATAAATCAAATTGAACTAACAAATGTGGAAAAATATTTCAAGAAAAAAGTGTATTTGGATAATATATTTTTATATTGATTAGATATACATGAATACAACATGGGATCTTGATAATGAGAAATGGATAAAACATTTGATTGGGATCATGTGGGTATTTATAACTGTGGTTAATAATAAAGGTGAAAACCTAAATAAAATGTTTATATTTTTTTACATGAGGAGCTCTCATGTCGAAGGAATTGATTTTGAATTGTCCAATATCACTATTGCGATGTTTTTTGACAATACTATAATAGATTATTCTTATAATTAGTGTAAAATAAATATTCAAATAATACTTGTTGATTTTTTTTATTTAAAAGTTATATTATATTGGTCAAACATATTGATTTTTATATGAGAAAAACATACCAACATAATGATTACAAAAAACTCCTTCATATATATTAATGTAGGACCTCAGGGCCTCATGTTCATCTTTTTTACGTATACTAGAAATATATGAAATTCTTTGAAGAGAATTTATTTATAAATCTATCAATAAATGAAATTATGTTTTGTAATCACATTATAAATTTTATATGTTGATAAAATTATTTTTGATGTAGATCATGAGTTTTCATGATAATATTTTCTTAATAAAATTTAATATCATTTTTTGTTTTCTATGTTGGGAGTACTATTTTATATTCTTATATATCATATATTGAAATAATAATATTTTATTTTCCAATCCAAATGAAATTATGAAATAGATTTTCTGAATAAATTCAGCATTGAAGAATCAAATCCAATTTCCATCAAAATATTGGATGGAATGATAAAATCATGTTAAATGAGAAAGTTTAAATAAACGTGAGTACGAAATATTGAATTGTATATAACAAAATATCAAAATATAAATACCTAGAATTATATATTTAGTATGACTACATTCCAAATATCAATATAATATAAGGTATCAAAAATATTTTTTGTTTAGGGGGACATTAAATATATCATGGGAGATTCATTTTTTGGAAACATATGGAATAGGAGGACACTAAAAATAGTATGTATTTATTAACGCAAACTAGAAAGGTGATTATAATGAAAAAAGGTTTAGTTAAGATGATTATTTCTTCTCATATTAACCTATACAATTTCTAATTTTATAAAATATAACATAGAATCAATATAAACCATGTAGTCTAAATATATTGCTGATGTGAGTTATTATAAACAAATGATTTAATTTAAAAAGGTATTTGAGGATATGCAGTTATTGATTAAAATAACACTACTTTTCTTTTCAAAAATAATTTTTTTTAAATACATAATAAAAATGTTTTTAATTATTCTTGATAAACAAATATTAACAGAATGATTGAAATTATTAAATAAATGCATTCCTACGATAAAAACATGTTGTAATTCATTCATACCTCATATCAACATACCGATATTTTATATAAGTTAATTTCAAAAGATAATTTTGAGATTACTAGGATTAACATGAATGTATAGACATTACCTCTGTCTTAAAGGACATTGGAAATTAACCCCATAATTATTTAATAGTTTTTTATAGGGGGGTATTTTTAATAACTATTTATAATACCTATTTTTAATAAAATGAAAAATTTATCAACAAAATTGTGAAAAATATAATGATTTTGTTTTTGTACTATGGGGAAGAATTTGAATTTCATTGCCAATATATCCCCTTTATTAAGGGAATTATGTCTCTCAAAAAATTATCTTAGCCTCTGTTGTGGAGGATATATATATCTCATGTTATATTTATAGAGATTTGATATCCATTGAATGAGTTATCCAGAATTTAATATATTATTCATTCTTAATAACAAATTATAAGTAAGTGACTATATAAACCATTTCTAATCGAAGAAGTATTTTATTTTTTTCCACCAAGATATATATGGCATGATGGATATTTTTTAATATTGAGTAAGTGTATTGGAGTTATTTCGATATAGTCTAGAATGAATGGAATATGTTCTATAAATATTTGAGAAAAATTGATATTTTTACTTTCTGGTTAAATGTGAATGTTTTAATTCATAAGGATCATTAAAGGATATAAAAATTATTTTCTAATGAAAATAATGATCATTTCCAAAATTCAAAAGATGTTTGGCAGTAAAATTATGATTTTTTATAGATCTATTATGATCAATATAAGCATAAATTTAGTTTTGTGATGACTAGTTGGAAACTGTATTATGTTTTCATATGGATAATTTTTGAGAAATGTAATGATCATTTCATCTCTATATAGATATTCAAAAAAGGTATTAAGACATCATAATGATGTTTCGAGGGTGTTCAAAAATCATAAAAATTACATAAGGATCGTTGATGACTCAATAAGGGTTCTTGGGAAAAAAATTCATAAACATGATTCGATAGTTTTTAAGATTATATTTGACTTTTGAATTGAAATACTTTTAATGAAAGGGTAATTTTGTACGATTCCCTAATTACATTATAGTATGAATTAAAAATTTGAAAGTATAATTTCCATATCTGTATTTATAATGAAATTATTAATAAAATATTTAAATGGACATATATTAAAATAATGTTATGTATTATTCTAATATTTAAGGAAAAAAACATCCCAATTACAAAAAGAGACTTTTTTCAAAGCTCCGATATGGACTAAATCAATTGGTGATTCAGATAAAATTTGATTCCATGAAACTGGTATGGGTTCCAGGAAATAATTAAAATTATAAAACACATGTAAATAATGATAAAATAAATTTTAATATATGTCAATTTCAAGGTATTATTGAATAAATAAACATCCAGTGGATCATGTGATATATTAATTGAAATATTATCATATATAATAAGTGATGAGTATACTACATTCCAAAATAATTCAAATGACTTTACTCAAAATTATTATTTGTGATAATTTTTTATCCTTATTGAAATATATTTTATCATAATATAATGGGATGTTACTATAAATTATTCATATGTTATTTATATAATATTGTAAATTATAAATGGATGAAAATAATATAATTTTCGTGTTTGGTAATTTTTTAACAGATCGTTATACATTATTTCATTTAATAATTTATTTATCTATGGAACATAAATTGAAAAATATATACTTTTTTTATCTATGAGTTAATCATAGTTGTAGGGGAGCGTAATAATTTTTAAATCATATAATATAATTCTAATATGAGAGAATACCTTTATTATGTTAAGACATTCTCTCATTCACATGGAATTATTTTGATGAACTAAGGATGTATGATGACATGGAATCTCCTACACTAATTTCTACTCACAAACCATAGATCTACTAATAATTAGATACTATAGCTTATTTGGAGGCATCTAGTGGAGAATAGAGTATATTGTTTAGAAACAATGGAAATGGATAATCTTGTATAATTTTGGTTCTAGTAGAAAAATTGTAATGTTATATTCAATAGGAGAATGATTCCTGCCTTAGGATGAGGATGACACTATCCCAATAATTTTTATGAATTGAAGCAAACATAAAAACCACTAAAATATTATAGTGATAATCAAATAATTATCTAAATTACATTTAAACACACACTAAAGATATCACATACCTTGTGGATGAAAACATCAAATTATTTTTTTCCCTTTAAATAATTTAATATTGATGTATAAATGTGATGACGTTTTATTGATAGTGGATCAGAAGAATATTTATTAATAGGGATTTAATTTAAAAAGAATTGATATATTGTTACCATTGATTGACCCCTAGTGGAAGATCATTGACCATTTCATATCAGGATATATTATTTAATGTATATACCATTTCTGTAGTTCATTCATTTATTTAAAACTCTTTTAAAATAGTATGAAAATTTCAAAATTATTTAGAAATATATTTATTTTTCATCAATATTTTGAAAAATTACATTCAGGAAATATTTGGATTATAATTTTAATTCTTGAAAAAATATGATGATTGTTGTTCTTTTAATGATTCAATGTGAATTTTAGGTGTTAAAATTATTTTTTAACTATAAAAATGTGGTCAAGGATAAAAATAGAGGAAATGATATTATTTTGATGTGATTTATTTAAAATCTATGATTAACATATCAAAAAACATAAAAATCCATATGTTGTAATTAATATTAAGGCTATTTTAATTAGTCAAAGACTAATTTTTAGATTAAATCTATTTTAAGAGATAACTATAAGTCAAAAATTTGACATGCCGAGTATTTATTATAAAATATATTGATAATTATTCTTATATTGTTTGAGGCTTATATTAGAAAAATACCCATCTGTTCAATGTAATATACAGTTTGAAAAATTAAATTTTCTTCTATTTCAAAACAAAATATCTTATGTCTCAAACACGAATCAAATGTTTCGAACTTATTAAAACGTTATAGTAAATTATCATTTGGTCAAAATGATCAACTATTACTACATTCATTTTCTGAAAAACCCACATATTATTTGTGGAATAGTTTTTCAAAATGATGTAAGTTTCCATTTTCATAATTGAAACATGTTTAAATATGGGTAAAATGTTTAAAAATAATAATATGAATTTGTTTTTCATGAAAATTTCAGAAATTATATTCATGATATTTTCTACAAAAGGTATATGTTGTATGTTTATATGATGTAAAATGTGATTGAAATAAAAAAGTAATTTTTTATTGAACAATAATTCTTAATCATAAATAAAAGTAATTATATAAAAACTCATTATTTGTTTGTAAACACTAAGCGAAATATTTCCTATTAAATTTTCAACTACTTAAAAACACTATATAATCTCATAAGAGATACTTTATAATACATAACATCATAATTAATTGAATTATTACATCTTAATATTTTTCAAAAAAAAATAAAAAAAATCAATTAGATTGTGAATAAATATTTAAAAAATGATTATCATTTCATATCTAACATAACAACATAATTATTATTGAAATTTAAAAATAATTATTTTCAATTAATTTAAATGTGTAAATATTCAGAAATTTATTTTTCAAAAATCATTTATCTATAAACCAATCAAAACCAACCAAATAAACTCAATATTTCCTTGAAATTAATGATTGTAATTGCCTATTGATTTATGAATTCTTTGACAATAATACGCATCAATGATTATTTCATTTTTTCTAAATATTTGAAAATATAATTTTAAAATTATTTTTTTAAATACAATAAATATTTATAAAATATTAATTAATGCAAAATTTTCGTATAATGATGCCCAAAATATTTTAAAATATAACTGTATATCATTAATCTAATGATTTTCTAGTATTCTTACATCTAAAATCCGTTGTTTAAAAATTTATAAAATAATATTCGATTGGATCCATACTGATCTAACAATGATTGACTAGAATAAATCACGAATATGTTTTGTCACACTGGTTAGGTACAATAAAGATACAAAAATCATTCCCCATACATAATAAAAATTAAGTAACTCCTAGAGTAAAATTTGGAAGAAATGAGATGATATCCATCAAACATACAAAAATAATCTAAATTGAATAAACCAGAAATATAAGAGAAGACCAAAATAATAATTTTCAATTTGACCAACCATCACTATAAAATGATCCCACAATGGAGGCAGTGATAAAAAGTGAATCCCAAATAAAATAAATGATATTCACATTACCAAGATCCTACAAAAAACATCTACAATCATCCAAAAGAAAATATGGGCATGTGATAATAAAACCCAACAAGATTCAACCATAGATACTATAAAATTTCTAATATCAATAATCAATGAGTTCTAGCATTCAAAATAAATCTTGTTTTAAAAAAAGTATTTTCACAAATCATACCAATTTTTAAATCATTATTTGGTTTCTAAAAAATAAGTTAACATTCAAAAATAGTGGAATATGAAAATAAAATGTAATAAAAAATGATATCAAAATCAATAAAATCCTTCTGTATACCATAAAGTATGAATATATTCTCATAACAATGAAACAGTCAATCATGTGAAATTATGTGACAAGATAACCTTGACACAAACCAAAATATAATATTCCAAAAATCAATGAACATGAATAGAATTAGGACTCAAAACTATTGGTATACAAACTATAAATAATAATAATTCCAAAATCTCGGCCTATGTTATATCCAATTTTCATTAACTCTAGTGGATTTATATAAACTAAAGTGAAGAGATGTAAAAGTTGTATTACACACACAATAAGTGAAAATTCCATTCATGAGGCACCAACGACTACACAACATTATTATTTTTTCAAAACCCATCTAAAACTCAGACTCACAATTTCTAAATCATTTTCAATTATAATCCATTCTTCTTTATTTCATGAATCTTCCTTTTAATTCAAATACACTATTATTTTATTTTATAAATTATTAGTTTCCCAAAAGAATTAATTAAAAAAAAATATTATAATATGATTCATTTTCAATAAAATAATATAATGAATAAAACAATTTCATTAAATAACCTGAAATAAATTTACATGAATGAAAATATTTTCATTGAATTAACCATTTATATAAAGAAACATACCCCCAAAATTATTTAATTACAAATCTACATCGAACCTGGAGTAAAAAAATGAGTATATCGAGAACTCACAATAAAAGATACCTAATATAAAAAAATAAAACTCTTTAAACACATTATATATTAAATTCACAGCCCATACAGGCTATAACAAGATTTATGTAGGATATTTCAAGTACGTATCCAAGAATGGATCAAGAAACTGTATGAAAACAAGATCAAATATTGAGTTATATTTATAAAACTAAGTAAGGTTTCAAATAATCTTAATGGGGCATGCTATAAAATTTTAGGGAATCATTAAATCAATCTAATTGAATATTAGTATAACATTAGGTATAAAAATGACCAAGGATAAAAGATTAAAATCAAAAAATTTAACGGTTTTGAGTCCCCTGTTGGGTTATGTAGTATGGATAGTATAATTATGTTCCAACAATGTGTATCCTCTACCCCCATTGAATAGTGTGGAACAATGTTTCATTTAGATTGGTGGAATTGAATAATTTTACCATGTTAAACCCTTTTTATAATCACCAATACACTTACATGGATTATTTTTAGATGATTATAGTTAAAATAATTTCTCTCAGACCATTGAAAATACCTGTGTTAAAACACTATGTCATACTACATGATAACCACATTGTTAATACATACAATGTTTAAATAATTGGGATGGTCTATATCCTCCAAAATTTATATTATTTAACAATAGTTCCCTCAAAACATTAAGGTGTACCCAAAAGTCAATCCAATTTTAAATTAATGTGTACTTCAGATCTAGTGGTAGTTAGAATTTTCCACACCATAAAAACATTGTGTCCCAAGAATGTACTAATGATATTCTACTCAAACAAGAGAAGGAAAATATTTTCTCATTAATTTTTACCTGTCCCACACCCTGTGGGTATATCCCATACTACCATATTTCTTACAATAATCGAATTTAGTTACAACATAATACCTTTTATGATGAATATATAGTCTGATCTAGTTGCTAAAAAATAGTTTTATCATGATCAATGTAAACATAATCCCATTCAACATCATGAAAATGATCTGGTTGATTCTTTATCTGATAAGAAACATGAAGTAATGGATGATGAAAAATCAAATGAAATGGTATGTCAAAATGATATTCCATCATTATTTGTCTCATTATGGTCTCAATGGAGACAATAATACATGATTCCAACTATAATTACATACCAAATGGATGATTTTTGAAGAATTTTGACACACTAAAAAAACCTCATCCCTACCATAAAAGTCATTATTATATAAATAATGGTATGTATAAGATTTTTTATTACTCTATTCCATGGGTAAGAAATTCAATATCAACCATATATTTTTCATCTTCTCCAAAATGACATTTTATCGAACCATAAACACTCTCCTAACTCATCCACACAAATGGAATATCTACATTTCCATCAATAAAACCCTTCAATGGGTTTCATCTTAATGTAATAGTGATTAGTATGTTAATGTTAAAAATATTCTAGAGTAATATTATTTTCCAATGTACAATGAAAATCAAGCATGTAAGCCTAAATCATATCCTCATGAACCTGGATAAATATCAATATCTTTCAATCTATATATGGATGATATATCATGTTTAATTTCTATAGGGAACCCTTATCCTCATATAATCTTTTCCTAAAACATTATATCTATATTAGGTACCAACCATAAATAATCATAGTGTATTTCCCAGGTGTCTGCAATGACCAAGTTGATGAAAGATGGTTATCAGATTACTGCTTACTTTCATGCTTTCATCAAGGAGAGGTGAAGGTTCATTAAACCATAAATTAGGCTAGAGGATTGATCACTCACCAATGACAAGGATGTCGTTGGTGCCTTGGCTTACTCACAATATAGGGATATTCTTGCACGTCCAAACATGGACTTTCCTAGGGGGTATCCATGTGATCCCAAAGATATCTTTGATGTTATTCCTAGTAGCATTTCTTCCCATGATAATGATGGTTTGGGGGCCCTTCCTCAGGAGAAATAGGACTTTGATGCTATGATGAACATAAATCCTGATAGTGTGGCCATTCCATATGGGTTTCCTGCCTCCTTTTATAGAGGCTCTAGGGGGGTTGTTAAATCAGATTTGATTGAGTCTATTTTGGACATATTTCATGGAGGGCATCTTCCTGGTGTTACATGTACCACTACCCTTGTGCTCATCCACATGTCTGAAAATCCTACATCCATCCTCCATTTTCATCATATAAGTATGTGCAATTTACCTTACAAGATTCTCATAAGTATTATAATCTCTAGGATATCTTCTTATCTTCACTAGTGGATCTCAATGGAATAACAAGGTTTTGGGAAGGGGTGATCTATCCAGGGGCTGTTGCCTTGGCTCAAGAAGTGATCAGGGATATCAACCTAATTAATCGATTTTCTAACTCAGTCATAAAGCTTGATATTAACAAATCCTATGATCATATGGAATGTTGCATTATCAATAGAGTTTTGGAAGGTATGGTTTTTTCTCCTTGGAATATTGACATTCTTTACAGATATTTTAGCTCTTATTGGCTTTCAGTATAGTTTATTTGAAAGACCTATAGATTTTTCAAGGCTACTCAGGGTCTTCGATAGGGGGACCCTTTTTCCAAGAGTCTCTTTATCATTGCCCCAGATTTCCTCAGTTGCCTCAACCACAGAAGCCTACACAATAAAGTGATCTTTCTGTATCGCCGCAGAATGGGTTTACCATTCATGTCTCAATTGATGTTCACAGATGATACCATTATTTTAATGAATGCTGTTACCAGATCATTTAGATTCATTATCAAGATGTTTTAAATCTACTTTTATTGGAGAATCCAGAGTGTTATCAAAATAAAAAGTAGTATTTACATTAAATTCAACTGTCCTTCAGCCATATTGTCAAAATTAGCCTTATATTAGATAGGAAGAGAGGGGAGTTTCCCATGGAATACCTGGGGGACCCTTTATCTTCAATAAGGCTTCATATTCATGATTTTGATCCTCTTCTATAAAAAAATCACTGATTGGGTTCTGAGTTGGAAAATACTCTACTGTCTTTCGGTGTCAAGAGATCCATGGTTAATAGTGTGTTATTGTCCACCCTGACACACACTCTCTCTTTGGTCAACGTTCTTAAAGGTGTAATTAAAAATATTGATATAATTCCTTCCAACTTCATCTTGTACACCAATGTGGAGGAAAAAATACACTAGGTTTCGTGGAAAAATATGGCCCGACCAGTAGTCGAGGGTGGGATTAAGATTAGAAGTCTCGAGGACACCATCATTTTCCTGCATGCTAAGTTAGAATAGGAGATTTTGGATAACCATACCATATGGGGGTGCACCATGAATGGTATTTCTACAGGTTATCAGGTTTCTTCAGAAGGCCACGACTATCCATTTTGGACTGAGATTGGGCCAATCATCGATGCTCTCAGTAACCAATCTCATTGGATCATTGGTAGAGGTGATGTCTCATTATGGAGTCACAATTGTTGTGGGGAGATTGTTGGTTACCCGTTCTGCCCAGCCACTAATATTTCATTCATGGATTCCTTCAACAATCTGTTGTTTATCAATTCCATCCTCAAGAGTTCCCAATATTATATATGTAACCTCATATAGCTCTCCCCAAAACTGGATAGGTGTGTTTTCACTCATTCCTCCTCTTGGAAATTCATGATGTGAGAATATTATAAGACCATCATTCTGCAGGATCATGGGGAGGTATGGAATGCTATAATTTGATCCAAGAGTATACCCACCATGTTTAACTCCATTGTATGGAGAATCATGAATAGAGAACTTCCCACAGTTCATAATGTCATGTGGGGCGGTATATTCTTGGTTTATAGATGTGTTTTCTATATGTATCATTTGGTGGAGAGTTCGAGCAAACTGTTTTTTGAAAGTTAGTGGGCTCATGATGTCTGAGGGTTTTTTGGAGATTTTACTACTATATAAACTTCGAGCATGGATAGTTTTCCCTTCCTCGACCAGTGGTTTCATGGGTCGGGTGATGGTAGTTTGGAGAGGCCTTCTCATACCATTATCTTACAATAAGGTTGTTGGTGCTTGTGGAAATCATGTAATAAGTGTATACATGATGGGGTTGTCTCAACTGGTCACCTGATTATCTTCAGGTTTAAGAGTTTGCTCAGCGACATGGTTAAGGCTCTGGATAACTACAATGAGGCCCCATCCTATCCGTGCTTCATGTCTGGACCTCGCCACTTTCCTGAGGATAACATTAATCGCCTAGTCAACTGTGTATGCTGACACCCCCCTTAGTAGGTTTTAATATCAACAGCGACAGGTCCTATATTTTAGGTTGTATCCTTTGTTTGGGGGGGGGGGGGGTTGTACATGGCGATAGTGGATCAGTCATTCTAGCCATTTCAATTAGGCTTGTCCAGGGTTAGGCCCATCAGGCAGAAGACATGTCTATGTTCTATGTTTTGAAAATTTATAGGGAGAGAGGCATGAACATCAGGGTTGCGAAAATAGACTCTATGATCCTCCACAATACCCTTCCTAGTGTGGGAAATATTCCTTGGTCTATTCTATACTCTATTAAAAACTTCTGTGTCTTTCTGGGCGATATCATTACAGTTTTTCATACATGGCCAGAGGGGGAAAAGGTTGCAGACTACTTAGCCTTGGTGAACATTCATCGTCCAAATTTATTAGTCCTTCATGATCTTCATAGATTGACGGAAGAAGCAGTTTATATTATTAGAGGTGATTCCCTCGATCTCCACCATTTTAGACCCTGTTAGTCTCTTCCATTCGTTGGCCTACTTTTGTTGGACTTGGTTACCTTGTATCTATGTTTTCCTCATAAGAAACATTTACATCATTATGATGATGAGTTGTACAACCTTCAACACATCCTAGATTGGTATGAAATTAGATGATTTCCTAATTCAATCATGATCACAAAAATTTCATCCTTCCCTCAAGGTGTATTTTCTAAAATACTCATTATGATTAGGGGAATCAAATATAACATTCAAGAAAAAAATAGTTAGGGTGGAAATAAAATACTACAACTCTTGTTTTCCACATTAAATTTTTGACAGGTGATACATGATAATAGAAATTATATAATTGACCACATCATCGCCATGCAATAATAAAAAAATTATATTTCTTAACAATTCTAGGTATCTAGAGGTGCATGGTCCCACAAGATCAGTTTCCACTATCCAATGACTTATACTTAGAAAAACCCATAACAAGCAATCTTATATATAAACACAATGCTCCACAATGAGACTGATATGACTCATGCATGGTCTCCCCACAAAAAAATATTTCAGTTAATCCCTATAAATATTATTCTATCACTTACAAGATATAAATACTATAACAAAAATATTAATCATATTACCATAAAGATAAAATAAATTTCCATGAACATCTTCCACTAGGTATCTTATATTAATGAATAAACTGACCATAGACCACACATTCAATAATAAATTTGTGTAATGGGTTAGTAATTTCATGCCTAATGCATCTACCACCGTATTTACTTTATTAATTTCTTATGAAACTATAAATTCTAAAGAAATGCCAGTCGGTGTCTCTGTAGAATATTTAGATCCCACTTTTTAAAAATATTCTTTAGGAAATTTTGATCAGAATATATTCCTAGTAGCTCCTCCAAGATTTTTTGAAACCACATTTTTAGTGTTTCATAACTACATCTAGCTGAAGAGCATGGGTTGGTTAGTTCATATTGAGAAGTAATAACTAGATTGATACATAGGCCTCTACCAACTTACCATCCATCAAGAAAAATCCAAAAACTATAATAGAAGAACTGTAGAAAATGTCATAACCTTAAACCAGTTCCATAAAATCATAAAATGAGTTTAATTAAACATCACCATTAGTTACTATTATGATCTATTACTTGTTTCGTTATAATAAAACATGAATCCCTTAAGCAAAAAATGATTTCCGTGAATATTTGAGCATATAAAAATCTCATAAAACCTCTCGTAATGTCATGCCAACACTAAGAGTGATTCTTTCATAATCGTGTTTCTCAGGATGTCTCGAGACATAACTACCTGTATCATTTTATGATACCCTATGAAAACCCTATCAAATATGAAATACCTATAAATTAACCTCTTCAATCAAAAATTAATATTTTTAAAACATACCATATAAAAAAATTTCCCTCAAGGTTCTATGAATGATATCCAAATTTTATATGTTCTCATCCCCTAAAAAGGATTACACCAATATATTATCCATAAACACTATGCAAAAATAATCTAAGAACCGATGAATGATATAATTCATTAAAGTCAAATATTGAAATTAATATACTAATATTAATATAAAAACATTCTAATATTTTAAAACTATCATTAATCATAGTATCGTGATTTCCCAATATTAAACATCACCTATGAAATAATTTAATAGATTTTAATCCAACAAAAATTAGTGACATTAGAATTATATAACTAGTTACCAAAATTTACTCTAAAATTAATAATTTACATAATTCAATATTCATTAATTAGTATTTAAAAAATAAAATAGTTGTCCTATATAAATATAAACATTTAACTCAATCCTTATTATCAACCTGGTATAAATGTTTTACCATAAAAATTTAATTATACCAATAACACTAGGTTGAAATCTCATGGAAAATAAAAAAAATTAATAGTGATATAAAATTTTTCAAGATCATCAAACATACTATAACTCAATTTAATGTTCAATATTGTGTTTTTTATCCAGAAACAAAGGTTTCATCCCATCTACTCTTCATTCTCAAAGATCCCCTAGAATCATAATAAATAATTATCATATCGTAGATATAAAATCTACATCTATATTGAATGCTAAAATCTAGAAATCCTTAGTCTATTCATAATATCAACTCATCAAATTTACATACATGATTCTTCACAACAATTTAATAAAATTCTCCTTATATTAATGTCATAGAAAACTCACTATCTATAATATCATATCATCATTCACATTAGAATGTATTGAAAATAAGTTCATTAATATTTAGTAGAATAATTTATATACAATAAAATTATTATTTTGTTTATTTCATTAACATTTTCTAAAATGTATTTATATAAAAACAATTAACAATGAATAAAATACTATTATAATGCATTGTTATCTAGAATCTATATTTTAGATTTATTTTTAATTCGCATTGAGATATACGTATTTCTATATTATCAAGAATCTTAATTCTCCCATATTGAAAATAATCATAATTTAACATAACACATGGGAGTAATTAATTATCCTTATCTTAGTATATGTTAGAATTAATTGGTATACAAAAAAAGACATGATAATTAATTTCCCATCTTCTTCCTTCACAAAAACCTGTTATGTATAATATTCTTACTATCCAAGAAATTATACCATTAAATTTCTCCAACATGTATTTAAATTTGAAACCATCAAACTATTTATAGTAAAATAATAACAACATACCTCATTACTAAATTTTTAAATGTTTATATGTTTTTAGCACCTAAATAAATCTTTGGATTCATTTCAACTTTTTCCCTATAGTGGGTGACCTATATCAGTTCCCTAATCATGGATGCCCTCATTTATATATAAAGTAAATGAATATTGTTCATAAATATCCTTTAATGATGCATTAATGTTATGATAGATTAGTTATTTATTGAAAAAATCCACCTACCCTTATAAATTCATTTTACTAATTTTTCATCATAATCTCATCCCCATCGATTCCTAATATAGAAAAAAAAAATTCAATATATTTTTATAATCTGGATTCCCTTTTCCATTGACTGAGTGAAGTAGTGTTTATAGTTTTTTTCTCAACTAATAAAAAAACTCATTCCAACAATGAATCATGGATAACTCTTCATGGTTTCTTCAATAATTGTTTATATTCAATATATTTGAAAAGAATGGTTTTAGTTTAATTTATAGTGTTATTAATATGTGGAATAACATTTTTCACCATAGGTAGAATGTCACAATAATTAATTACTTATTTAGTTATAAAAATGAAATTTAATTCCATTAAAATCATTATTTCAATTTCTTTTAAAAAATTCAGCATATTTTCCATATAAAATTAATATTTAATGAATCATTATGTCACCATATTTTGGTAAAATGTAATGAAATATATGTTCATAATAATATAAACAATGAATTGTATTGATTTTATTTGTTTTCATTGCATAATATAACCATCCATCCAAATCAAATTTTTTATTTAAGAGTGAAACAAACAACAAGACATAATAGGGGGGTCTATAGTAATGCAAACCAAGGGAATCCCATTTGATCAAGTTAACACATTCCGGCTTTAAGCTGTGAAGCTGTAAAAGACAACTATTGGTAGACATATGATCAGCCTCTGATGCCAAACAATTTGCAACCTTGTTTCCCTCGCGGCATGTGTGGGACACTTGAATATTTTGTCGAAGAATCCCAAGGCATTTCCTGACACTGTAGGCTATAGAAAAAGGTATTGAACAAATACCATTCAAGGAATCATGGAGAATCATGGAGTCCACCGCGACCTTAGAAATGACCACATTATCTTGGATGCATATGGAAAGCCCAATGAGAAGGGTGTGGGCCTCATCCAGGATTGCAGTACCGATGCCGAAGGAGGAAGAGAAGTCCAACTCCACACCACCCCTGTTCCTCTCACAACACCCCCTCCCGACATCACCCCTTCAAAACAATCCCAATCAGTATTGAGTTTGTATTCCGATGTAGGGGGAATGCATCTGATCCATTTACCAAAAGATCCAGCGAATGAGGGAGGTGGACATGACACCGACCCCTGCATGCAAGGGAAGGGAGGAGCCTCCTGCCATTCCATGTAGGTCAAAATCAAGTCCATGAGCAAGAAATAAATATGCGCAATAATGGACTTTACCGAGGGAACTTCACCTTCAAACAGAGCCTGACTTCTAGCTTTCTAGATACACCAACACACCACATTGAGGGTGGCAGCTCCAGCCAACAGATACTTATCCTTCCCCAGTGAGCCATTGAACCGACTCTCTAGGAAAGAGGACTCAACCTTCTCTTGGCTAGGTGAAGCTGAGAAGACTCATAGAAACAACAACATAGCTTGAGATGATTTTCCCTCATAAAACAGGTGTGCAGCGCTCTCCACCCTCTGCGCTTTACATCAATGTCATCCAGAGGGCAAACAGTTCCCCAGTGTTTTGATATTCTCGTCTGTCGTAATGGCGTGGTAACTGATACGCCAGGTAAGAAAATTGAGCTTAATCGGAATCTTGTGACACCAGGCTGCTCCATTCCAGTGATCCATGAGACCCTGTGAGGGAAGAAACCTCCGGAAATCTCTGATATTAAAGGCGCCCGGAGAAGAGGGAGTAAACACGCATCTATACCACTCATCATTTAGCTCAATGGAATCGCACAAGGTCTACTGGTCTTCAATCAGAACCACCTTAGTGAAATGAGGATGACACCGGGCTTCCTTAAAAGTGATCAGAGGAGTCGGGAACCCTAGGAAAGAGAGAACAGAGCCTTCCCAGTTCTTGTGCCAGAATATAATCTCCCCTGTTCTCACTACGATCGCGATCTGAGTTTTAGAGTCAGAAGAAGGGGCTTGATTTTCGACCAAAGAGGATAAACATAGCCGCTGAAAACCTCCTTATTTCTCCCACAAAACTGAGAAATCCTCTGGCCCCATACTGTATTCTCTTCAAGAATTACCCTGGAAAGCTTAGCATGAGAGCCTTAGATAGTTCTCTGCAAGCTTCTGCAATTGATCCCTCCTTCATGGACGGGTCTTTCTATCCTCTCCCACGAGGTCCAGTGCCTCTTCCCCTCATACATCACATCCCAAAAAAACTACATAAGATCGATTCAACTAGTATGATGAATCCTTTCAGGACATTCGAATGTGTCATTGCATGAATAGGTATGGCAGACAGTACACTATTAACCAGAGCTATTCGCCCACCAAAAGATAGGAGGTGATTCTTCCAATTGAGAACACGACCTTAGATTCTGCTTATAATTCAGTCAAAATCACGAATCCAGAGTCTACTCGAGGATATATGCGTCCCCAGATACTCCATCGGGAAGGTCCCCCGATACATGTAAAGCTAGATGCACACGGAAGACATGCACTGAGTCGAGCTTCTATGAGAGGTAAAGAATTCACTCTTATCCACACTAAGAACCTGTCCACTCCAGAAGCAGTAGTCCCTCAGGATTTCGTTGATATTCTAAACCGATATCCACCCTCCATTGATGAATATAGTTGTGTCGTCTGTATACATCAGTTGGGATGTAGAGGGTAGTCTTTGTTTCTTTATGAAGGGGATAATTCCCCTTGAAGAATGTTGCGGTTGAGGAGGATGCTGATAGTATCTTGGGCCAGGATGAATAAACTGGTGAGAGCGGGTCACCCTGTCTCAGACATCTGGTAGCCATGAAAAATCCATGCACTTTCCCCATAAGAGAAACCCCAATCCATGAGAAGCTAGAACACCTGAAAAGGATATCAACCACCCTGAACGAGAAGCCCATCGTTGCTGAGACTTTGTTTGAAAAACTCCACTCAATCATGTCATAAGCTATTTTCATATGATCATTGATCGCAATATTCGAGCCGTGGGACTTGAAATTGATGTCCCTCACCATCTCATGGGCGAGATCTATATCCCTTGAATGTAGAGTCCCTCCACGAAGCCATGTTCTTAATAGATTGTCTGACATGGAGAATGTTTGAATAATGTCTAAAAGTGAATATCTATTTTGGGATAAATATGTGTAAAAACTAATATGTATAGGACATCAGTTTGAAAATGAAAGGATATTGATTATTTTTTATAAGAGGGGTTTTGGAAGAATAAAATGGCGATGATAAAATGATTATTCATATTATTAATCAAAATAAATCACAAAATAAATTGTCATCTAATATGAGATTAAAATTTAGAAGTTCTAAAGGTCGCTATAAAAAGTCATTTGAGTTATAAAATATGATCATAATTTATCAGGCATGGATTCATTATCTGTTATTAAGATAAGGTTGATTTTGAATACTAGAAGATGAGTTGAAAAAAATATTTGGATGGTTGTTTGATGTAAAACAATAATATGATCATCTAGAATCCAGGGAAGAAAAACATTAATATTCTCATAGAGAATCTTATGTTGAGGTAAAGATAAGGAGTTCTAGGAAAAAATATTAAGGCTATTGATGAATATTATAATGAATTTTATAGATTTCTGTAGTATTAAAAAATGATGGAACAATAATTTGATGAAAATTATAATGTTACAAAGTGATGAATGTATGGTTAATCAATTAGATGAATTATTAAATAAGATTAATTAACATCCGAAATTTTTTACTAATATAATTGATGATTTATACCTTCAATTATTCAATGATGAAAAATTTACCAATTCATGATGGTTATAAAAAACTGTGATGGTCAATAAAGTACTAGTTTATAATAAAATGGGGATGAACTAGGTTTAAATGATATTGGAATAATTTTTGGGTTCTCTAAAAAAGGAAGGTGGAGTCACACACTAGTATAACTATGTAGAAATACCACCATGTGAAGAAAGAGTCATATATGAATAGAAAAAAACATATATTAATATAAGGCTTGGAAATTTATGGAATAATGAAGGGACATGTATAGATTTACATATTCCAGTAAGTATATATTCAACACCTCATTATTTGGATTATTATTTTGACAGTAGCTAATCATAAGATAATACCTAGAGAATCATTATCACATAAGGATTATATGGATTTTTTTTCATTCACTGAGTTAGATAAGAAAAATTATTGTAATTATCAATTAATGAATAAAAAATTGTTACTTTTGAATAATCATGGGGTCAAATAAATGATTGAAAACAAAAAAATAGGATACTAAATTTATGTAAATAGAGATTAATATTTTAATTTCACAAGTTCATTAAACATTAAAAAACATGGTAGAAAAATTAATATACAAGACTTTAAAAACTTTATCATGGAAAACTAATCATATCACGTGTAAGGTCTACTGGTAAGATAACATTAAATATGTGAGATGCGTCAGATGTTACTCATTTTAAATATATTCTTGATAATGGGGATTCCCTTCAATTTAGATGATCATATTGATTAAATGGTCATTGAATAAATAATAATGTGGAATAATATCTTATACTGGGATGAAAATTCCTCCTAGAGTTAACTATAGATCTTATTTTGATTCAAGGGTGTACAAAAAAATCTATTATAAATAAGAACTAATCAGAAGAATGAAAACTGGTGAAAGGTTATATAAATAAGCAATCAAGAGATTTTTAATATTTATGTAGCTTGATAACCCCATCCTAAATATTTTCACTAGTATAAAATCACACAGTAAAGGGACTTAGTAAAGGATATTCTACTCAGACTATATTATAATCACTTATATGTAATACTCACAAAATTCTTGTATTTGAAAAGACGTAATCAGGGAATAGTGTATATTCCAACACTATGATCATTCATTGTAAAAATATTATTTTTCTAGTTCATTTATATTAATTTTTATGCTCTTAATGTTCCAATAAACATAAGTGATTCATTCACCAAATTAGGGTTAGAGGATTTACTAGAAAATGGGGTAAAATTATAATTTGAAAATATTCGATAAAATGTGTCTACATAAATTATCCCCCATCCACTCAGTGTAACTACATGATGCAACTCAAATACTAGATTATATAAAATATATTTAGACACCACTTATTGCATCTGATTTAATTCCTAATTTTGTTAATTTAACATATATAATGTTCATATTTTATGGGGGTGTATAATTTCATTAGATGTAAAATAATGATATGATTACAGTATAAAAAAACAGATATGTTCAAATTAAACTAAAAAGAAAATTGAAAATAAAGTGGAAAGGAATTTGTGGTAATATTTAAAGGATAAAGAGTATATGTTAATATTTGAATGTTATAAAAGTGAACAATTGTTTATTAATTTATTGATAATAATCTACTTGAGAGTCATGTATTAATTGTTAAGTTGTTTGATCTACTAAATTTGTTGAAAATATTTATTATGAGCATATGGAATACATGATTAATGTTCTAGGTGAAATATTCATACTTATTATTTTGTTTATTCAGGATCCAGATAATGAGAAAATTGTGGTAGAAAGAAAATCTTTGAAAATTAAATTAATTTTAATGATTTTAATGTGAAACTCTTTCATCAAAAAAGTGGAAGAAAAGTATAAATAAGTAATGATCAACATATTGAAATTATCCATGGCTAATGATTTATTGTATTTTTTATCTTTAAGGGAATTTAAACGTTAGTAGAATCTATGGAGACATGATTCATTCTCTTGAAGAATATTGTCAATCTTTTATTGGTGTTAAGGATTTCAACCATGAGGTCAAAGCTAAAAAATTAAGGACGTTTAGAACTCAATCCATGAATGTATAAAATATTTTGAAATTATGTTCAATAGTTTAATATTACATTATAATTATGAAAAAAATATGTGTAGTCTTAAAATATTAACCATAAAATATAGTGACTTGAGATTGAAATATAACCATGAAATTTGGTTGGAAAATAAGATAGGATTTTCATGTATAATAAAAAAGGAAGAGAAACATCCATGAATATTTCTAATAAGAGACTCATTGTGAAAATGACTCAATTTATTTGAATGTATGGTATCAATGTATGGTATAGATTCACCCATAAGTATTTAAATCAGTTAATATTTTCAATTTTTCATTTTTATGGTGAAATTTAGAATAAGCTAATATATGTTTTTATAGTAAGTGATCTTACAAATTTACACACAAACTATGTTAGAAAAGAACAAAAGGATTAGTTTATAGTAATGTATAACTACTTGTTACGATTTTTATATTCTAATAATGATCAAGACTGATATGAGGACATAAAATCCACAAGTATCAAAGATAAATATTAGTGTTAACAGGTAATATCCATGAACTATTGTATATAATAAAATTATCAATGTTATCCCACAAATAGTCTCCTAATATACGTCCATTATTGTATTTTATGCTACTATGGTGGGAGTTATCCTATCCTATTGATAACTGTATCATGATAATATAATGTCCTCTTACAAATATTTACTTAAAATTAAAGTGTTATTATTTTACTTCTTTATGTTCACACATCGTGTCATATGTCATTCAGAAATCCATGAACTAAATTCAATAATATCAATCATTATGTCTCTTCTTCATATAACACACTCCATTCTATGTTCTTCAACTATCTCTTTCTAAAATAATCTTTTTAATTAAAACAATTATTACTAAAAAACCAATTTTTTTATTTCTTTAAAACAACATACGTACTTTTATATTCATTCAAATCATTCCACTATACAAATATATATGGCAAAAAAATATCATCACTTTTTTTTGAATTTCATTATCGTATTCAAACAAATAAATAATAATAATTTAAAATAAATTATTATAAATCTTAGAATTTATTTTTTTCATGTGTTTTTGTTAAGTGATCTATCAAGGTGGACACTAAATATACTCATGGTGCAGTTGGATGCTTCATAGTGTATATGGTAATATTTTTTAAAACCAAAATGAAAAATATTAATCCTTCATAGTTTAAACAACTTTTTATTCCATGAATATTATCTATTCATTATAACAGTGTGATGATTCTATCTAGTGGTTTCTCCACAATGAAAATGTATTTTTACAGTTTCACCTACATTGGATTGTGTTGAAACATCATTATTTTTTTGATCATGTACCCTCTTCATTTAAAACAAGTATAATAAACACATGTTTTGATAATTATAAAATGATAGACTATATTCATAATCTATTTTTAAAAAAAATTCTATAAAATAATTCATTCATATATTTAAAAATATTTTATTCTTTATAAATATAAAAAATTCGCCACATAGATAACTCTATCAAAGTCACTAGATACTATTCAGAAGTGTGAAAAAAATCATAATTTCACAAATTGACTACATATTTTGATGTCAATAAATATTATTAAAAACATGTGTTTACCATGAATTTACAATAAATGCTATAATTTTTTCATTATCAAAGTCATAAAAAATGCTAACCGATGACTCTAATAATGTAGATAGTTAGCTATATGAATCCATGAGCTACCATTTTGATGTTATCTTATATTCTTTAGATTTCTAATATATTTTTTTGAAAATTTTAATTTCTCTTCCTAATTCTATATTTACTCTTAATAAGTGGAAAATTTACCTTATTATGTTATGTTTTACTCTTCATAATTCAGAGATGAACCATCATAATTATGTTATCACACTTTTGAAGTCACCACTACTCATCTGAATTCATGAATTACTCTTATGAAGTTCGTAAGTTTCTCTTTAGTAATCCCCATGATTCATTCTGTGATGGTAATGAATCCAATGTCTATAAAGATTGGTATGAATATATACACAAATAATAAATTATTCATTATGATCTAAGAAAGTCTATTGATTTTTTGGGGATGCATGAAAATATCTAAACAAAACATATCCAATTAAAAAACTACTCAATAAAACAATAAAAATATCTAGACATCTTCCAATAACCATAAATTATCTCCTAACCATGGAATATAATTCACCAAAAATATTACACTAAATATAATTTCTGTTAAATATGAATAATCTATTAATAAATAAACTAACACAATAAATACATCCACTCTATATTCAATAAAACATCTATACTAAAATTTTAAATTATCTATGGAAAATATTTATTTATAGATTAAAAAACATCTTATTTGATGGATTTACTAGGGTATCCACATAACCCTAGTATATTATTGGAAGAGTTTTCATCCTTATCTATTAGAAAAGTATAATCTAATGACAATGAATCTATGGATCGATGAAGATCGAGATAAAGCAACCACAACAACTTCTATATTTTAATTGGAGACTCCATTCTTCAAAGATGAATTATCCTAAACTAGGTAAGAATCATCCATTTGTGAATTATGCCCTAAATTATTTAACTCAGTGATGTGGATCAATATATTTATCAATATGTGTCAGTTGTTAGAATTTTCATGCACTTGTGTACTAGATTTAATATATTATTCAATTCATTATAACTTTGGATATAACATATTGTGTTCATTTTCCAAGAATTATTTTACAAAAATCACATAAAATATTTTTGGTTTACGTCTCCCAAAATATTCTTTGAGTTCATCATTGATTAGACTTTGGTGTCTCTGTATGAAATTAGCAATCGTGAACAAGATAGATTAGCCACTATGATTCATGGAGGATTCACCTGAGAACTGTGGAATAATGAATTCAGGATAGATTTGAATGATTTATAGGATTTTTATTTATTCCACCAATGATCAATGATTTGGTGAGGTGATATATGAAAAATGTTATGTCTCTAGTGCCTATAGTAAAGGAAAGCGCAAAAAGAAATCAGTTTCAATTCAACAACTTTTCAAAAATTAAAAAACATGGGCTTGGACATAAATTGTTGTTTTCTTGGAGTCATGAAATTGTCAATAAGACTCATATAGGGATATACCTGAATTGATCTAACTCCCATTGAAAAACTGACAACACATCATGTAGTTTGATGAACACAGACATTGTATTTACCGTATGGATATAAAAAATTGATTTTGAGAAAGATAAGGATGCCCCAATATTTTTCATGTCCAAGTGCCTTGTATCCTTATATGGGTAGAAATGTAATTTATAGGAGAACCCAAGAAAGACAATGTGTGGGAGGATTCAACGATAGAAACTACATTTACTGAAGTACACAGACACAACATGAAGCATGATTGGAATCCAAGTATATGAGTTATCTTGTGTAATTACAGTACACGCCATGTAGAAAAACATGGGATCTTAGATGTGCACCTTCTAGTAAATGGTCATGCATTAGAGAACGACCACATTCCGCATGGGTTCCCTTAAATTCCATGTACCATCTTCTTTAATTAGGATGAACCCTCAATCAATCATATGTCTTTCATTTGGATTCAAATTTTCTTCTTGTGAGTTTTATATATATAGTTTTATTCCATATAGAACATAATGATTTCCATTAAAATGCCTTTTGAGATATGATTCAAGATTTTCTAGGTGTGATACTTAAAAGGTGACAGTTGGCGATAGAAGTCATCAGGTAGGATCATCAATGACATCACAATGGAGCCCTCCTGAAATATAGGGATTGTAACCTCCATGTAATACTAGTGTGGAACCCTCTAGTAATGATTGGAATGTATGTATCACTGATGATTCTATTATAGATTCAGTATAGAAAAATGTTGTTTACTTTTATATAAAAGGAAACATCAAAATAAACATAGCATTATACATACCGATGCCTTTTCCAATCAAGGTTTTATAGAATTAGACAAATAAAATATAAATAAACAAAGTAATATTGAAGTAAAATAAAATAAACAAATATATTTTTCATTGCTAACTCAATAATCAAAGAAAAGAATTTCACCAAAATCCCCTACCTATGTAAAAAATAAATTTAAATCATAGGGTGAGCTATAAATTTATCATTAAAGGGTTTACTAATCTTTTCAAAGTGGCCTTAATGAAAAATTTTAAATATATTTAAAAAATATTTATGATATAAATCCTTTGATAAAACTATATTAATAAAATTGTTTTCAAAAATATTATAAATGATAATAAACAGGGTATATACATTTAAAATTATATATATTCACAATTATAATTCATTTCAAATAAATTTTTGGATATCTCAATTTTGAAAGTAATACTACTAATGGATTAATCAGGACACTCTTTTGACCATAACTAAAACCATAAGTCCCCATATCACTATCCCTTATGAGACCACATCACCTAGTGCACATGGGTTAACTCCCAGACCACACCATACCATTAATTTCATTTCTTCTATAATTTATGAAAACATTTTAATTATACAATCATTATTACTCATAACCAAAAAAACATTTTCAAACCATACATAATTTATTTAATTAGTTGAAAATGATCATACATATTTTTTACATGGCATTATCATATATTTTCGGATTTATAAAATAATGAAAAAAGATTAATCCATAATTATAATAATTTAATTCATTTAAAGGATATAATATAATTTTATGATATTTAAAATCAATACTAGAATTACTGTTCATGTTATGGAAGAAAATATCTTTGATGATGTTAATATCTAAATTATGTATGAAATTTGTTGAGGAGAAATAAAATATGACACATAAAATGATAACTTTCTTAAATAAATAATAGTTCCCAATATGATAAATTTTAGTGCTTTTCAAGATCAATTTTTATATAAAATATTATCCTATAAATATATATATAACAAATAATATAAAATTATTATTCCTTTTAAAATTAATGTTAAACAATAAAAAATATTCTTTTATTGTTTTAAAACATATATCAAAATAATTTCTCATACGATTCATAGAATACCTCAATAATAAACATATTTAACATCAAAGAGTTATTAAAGAAATCACATATATATAAACATATAAATATATACAGAGGATTTTTAGAGAATTATTACATATTTCGTAAAAAATTTTCTTATCTATAATATGTAATAATATATATTGGGGTTTTTGAAACACATATATATGTTTGATGTTACAAAACATTCCACATAAAAAACATTTAATATAAATACAAATAAAAAATAAAAATAACAATGATACCCTTATCTAAAAATATATGTTACATACCACTCTAATCAATATGGGTCTCTATACTAGTCCCCTAAAACTTTTAAATACTAAAGTACCATAGATCTTCAAATATTTGAAAAAAAACACACATACGGGTGAGGGATTATGAAGAAATCCACACACATTTTAGCAGTGATTAAACAATGCCGATTTATATTTATATCCATAATCCAAACTATCACTAGAATAAAACACACACATCAAAATGAAAAAACTGACCCCAATTCGAATAATTCTCTTAAAATAAAACCCCATGAAAAATAAAAAAAAGCAAGACCCTTTTTCACATTAACCTTGTCTTTCTTGATATTATATTCAATTATATTTTCTTTTTAATCAATTTTCATTTTCCTATTATCAATATTATATTTTTAAAAAAATCATATCCCCTTATCTTTTATATTAATTTTTATTTTGTGGTAATGATAGTATAATAAAATTTTATAATATTTATTTGAGTATTTTTTATTTTTTTGTTATCATTTTTTTTTCATTTTTCTAAACCATTCATCTTGTTTTTTGTTCAACACATTTTATCCTTTTTATTCATTTTATCATTAATATTTATATCATGTTTATTATTATTTTAATGTATTTCAAACAAAACATGTCCTATATTTTAAAAGTGTTATAGTTTTTTATTACATTTTAACTTTTATACTTTTTTTTGAATGTCACAATTTAATTTCTAAATTACCAATCTTTTTTATGGTATTTTCAAGTCAATATTATTAATATAATATATGATTATGATCTTTTTTATCATGCCAAAAAAATAATATTGTAAATAGTTATTATATATTATCATTCATCCCCAATTTTTTCCCTTAGACCTCTATTAAAGTAACAATGTATTATTATATTTTTTATATTTAGTTTTTAATTTCCTATATATATATATATATATATATATATTAATAAATAAATAAAATTATTAATTGTAAAAATTATATATTGTTATAATTTATTTATTAATTTATTTAGTGTATATAAGTATGATTATTTTTTTAATTATAATTTTTCTAAATTTGTTATTAAAACCGATTATTATTTCATGATTCACAGAAAAAATATAATGTTTAATGTAAATCGATAATTGACCCATGAAAAAAATAAAAATTTGAAAAGAAAACAATTGATTTAAAATATGAAATTTATTTATTTTATTTGTTTTATCACTTCACATAATAGATTTTTCAATTAATTTCTCACGTCAAATTTAAATATTATTTTAAAAAATTAAGAAGACTTATATAAAAATAATATTACAATACAATTTTAAATCAATATATGTTCCCAAAATTTATTATAATATACAAACCAATAAATATCAATACATATTTTAAAATTAGAAATATATTTTTACCATATCAAAATAATTATAACTTATATAAAAAAATTAGTATTTATTGACAATTTTTGATCTAAAATTTCAATCAAATATTAATTTTTAATACAAAATTTATTAGTTTTATAATAAAATTTATAAAAACCATTCATTATTGGTTTTCAATTATAAATAAAAATTAAATATTAATAAATTAAAATAAAATTACTATCTAAATTTCATGGGATGTTATATACTTCCTCCCCTAAAAGAATTACACCCCCAAAACTTCCACGTTTGAATAGAAAAATAAAAAATACATGAGTTTCAATCATCCAAATTGAAAGGAACAATAGTATCAAACCTCAATACTCTACCAATAACATGTAATCTCTAATTTTTTCCAGACCATATTTTTTATACGAACAATGAACCCCTGAACTGACGGTTCCAGATTCAGTACATAAATGTGTTGTCTATTTTGTTTATAAAAGTAAAATGAAAAATTTAATGATAATGTTACATTCCAGGACCTTTTTCAGTCTAGGTTTTGGATAATTAGACATATAAATTACAAATTAACCATTATGTAAAAAAACCAATATTTATTATCATGCGCTATCTCCATAAGAGAATCAAATACATTTAGACTATTATAATAAACCTTTAAAAATTAAATTTGATTCATTGGATGACAATTACATTTTTGATTAAGGGGTTTAATTTTATTTGGATATATCATTCATCGAAATCTATAAATTTCTTTTAAAAAAATATCTAATAAATAATTTGATAAATGAATATATATAATGGTCGTCAAAAAATTTCAAAATATCCTTAAATAGTTTATATTACTTGGAAAACCATATATTAAAAATAAAAATTATTTTCTAAAATTTCATTAGATTCATTCATTTTAAAAATATATATTTATTTGTATTACCCATGATACTTAAAAGAACATAATAAAAACAATAAGGTTATACAGTTGTATAACATGTGAGACATCATCACTAAGAGGACATGGGTTCAATCCCCATATTAAATCATAACATTCAATATTATAATTCCATAATTTAAAAATGCATATTAATGGTCCTCCCATTCTCACTCATAACCCATAAAAATCTAAAAATTGTACATTAATTATTTTATCAGATGAAAATAAACTTATATATCACATTACATAACATAATAATTTTATAAAATTTATTTACTAATCACTATGAGAAATCCATACATATGATAATATATTTTATTTATACAAAATAATGGAAAATGATTAATGATTAAAATGAATACTTCAACTAAAGTGCATGGAATATCAACAATATCGTAGATGATGGACATCTTAATATTTGGAACATAATTCAGGGATGATTATGAAACTTTAACAAATAAAATTATAACATTCATATAAAAATTAACATACATAAGATGAAAATATGTTATTATTTTCAAGATCATTATTTATATAAAATAATAACACTTGATTTATATTTTTATAATGAAGATAAATGTAATTTATAATTGGAAATTTATACTAAAAAAATTCTCTTATTTTTTATAATAAATTTAATAATAATTGCTTATATAATTCATATAATTGTTACATAAAAAATCATTTCACTATAATGTGTTTAAAAGATCATATATATATATATATATATATATAAACGTATACATATACATAATAATTTTTTATTGAATTATTAAATAGTTGCATAAATTATTTCCATTACATAGTATAAAATTATATTTAATGGTTCTTTTGAAAAAATATGTTTTTTGAAATTTCAAAACATATCCCATAAAATATAATTAACATAAATTAAATTATATCCTAAAAAACAATCCATCACCCTAAAATATTTATTTTTGACCTCTACTAACAGGACCAGTTTCATGTTCAATACATTGGATCAGAGAAAAAAATAAAACAACAAATCTTCACAGCATGAAGAACTAAACCCATTTGATAGAAGATAGATTCTGATAGAAGCCACACAATTTCTGGACTTGTTTAAACACCACTGATTAATATATATATATATATATATACATATAAATGTACTAATAAACATCAATATAATAAATTTTGAACAAATATATCTCCGAACTAAAACAAGATCCATTATATCTCTTAAAAACCCATTTTCTAAATAAAGGAAAAAACATGAGTCCCTATTCCCCAATCACATTCTCATTATTAATTTATACTCTAATATATAGTTATGATATCAATTATAATTATCATGTTTTAATTATTATATTTTTTTCTTTCCATTTCACATTATCTTTTACATTCATTTATTTTTGTTCATGTTAGTATTAGAATTTCTAATTATATTTCTTCTTATTTTTTTAATATTTTTATTATCCTTGGTTTTATCGGTTTTATTAAACCATTTATCTATTTTTTTATTCAACTTATGATACCATTTTCTTATCTCATTTTTATTTTTATTGTAATTCCAGTTTTCCTTGAATGTTTTTAAATTTTTTATCATTTTAAAACAAATCATTATTGATTTATAAAGGTTTATTATTTATTTTTTTTTCATTTTATCATTTATTTCAATCTATTTTTTTCCAATTTATCTCTCTTTTTTAATATATAATTTTATCTATTTTGTTTCTAGGTAAATATTATTATTATTATATATTAATAAATTTATCTTTCCTTCTATTAGAATATTATTTATTATGACTTATTATTATATATTATCATCTATTCCCTCCTCATTTGACTCAAGCCTATATTATTATCATAATATCTTATTATTTTATTTAAATTTAATTTATAATTTCATATGTATATATATATATATCAAATATTAATTCATAAAGTATTTATATATAATTTTTAAAAAAATATTGCAAATATTTTTGTAATATTTTATTTATTGAGTATATGTTCAATTATTTTTATAATTAAATTATAATTCATTTTATTTGTTTGTTAAAATTGAAAATTAATTCATGATTAATAAATATTTTCCTATAATTTTTAATGTTAAACAATAATTGATAAAGGAATGACATCATTGTATTTTTATAATTATTATTAAAAATTTATATTTTTTTAATAATTTTATAATCCCTTCACCAGAATCATTTATTATACCAAACTCATATCAAATATGTATTTTATTTTATGAAAAATCAATACAAAATATATAAAAATATAATAATTTTATAATTTTAAATCAAAATAGTTTCCTTGAAAATTAATAATATATTAAAAACATTCAATAGTGAAACATATATTTATATAAAGAATACATTTTAACTTGTTTTAAGAAAAATAAATTTCTTTAATGAAAAAATATTCTGTGAAAGGTCATACTTATTATTTTGAATAAACTACTATTTTTATCATAATAAAGATCTTATTTTTTAAATGTATATATTAAAACCATTATTGATTGGTTTTAAGATAAAAATAGACTATTAAATAACTACATAAGTAAAATAAAATTACTAAATAAATTTCAATGGATGTTACCACAAGGGTCTTCAATCAACTATAATAGTGCACACACCCACCGAGAGAGGGCATGAGTCCTATACCAATCCTCTAAGTGGAACACTCCTTGGAAGTCAGTGAAATGGTTCTTGATTACTAATGTTCCACCCTCCTGATGTTCAAGGAATGTCTCCTCGATCTACTATCTGATTGGACCCCACCAACTGTATAATGGAATGATTCTTTGACTACTGGAATTGAATCATCCATATGGGATACGACATGGTTCTTATACATAATAATGTGATGGAAAACCCTAGTTTGGACTGGGAATGGGTCTTCACATATTTTAATTGAGTTTCACCCTCCTATCCGGATAGGTAATTGGTCTTATATCTATCTACAAAACTAGAACCATGTGGCTGTTATTCTTTATGGTCTTCAACTATTATAAAATAGTGGAACCCTCCATCTTAAACATTGAATGGGTTCTCTATCTATCTAGTTACTAGAACCGTCATGTGGTACCTAGTATTGGGTAATATACTATGATATTCTTCCCCTAAACTATATATCTTAATGGAAATGTGTGGATTGACTTAAATGTTTCTTTAGAAAGAAATATTTGATGTTGTTCATTATTGATGAGCTACTAGAACTGATGGTACTCTTTACTTGGTGTAGGATGTGGGATAGAAATCCCACTTCTCTCCCATTTGGTTTTAGTAATTTTTTACATATATATATATATATCAATTTTTTTGTATTATTAATCTTACACATTCAGTTAAACTATCTATCTATTATTATCATGTCTCTTACTACTCCTGTAGGATTTATGGAATCCTATATGGTTTGTATATACTCACCACTTCATGTGATTTTCCCAATTGTATTTTTTTTATTTAGACAAAAGATATGTCAGTAGTTCATACAGAGGATCATACAGCTACCAATTTTATTAGCCCATGTATGGCGGTCGAAGAATAACGATCAACTGAATGACGGGCTCAAATTATTTACATTGCCATTTTGGTCATTTGGGGACATATTTCTAGTAGAGAATGTTTTATTTCCATGTATATGCACCAAAAACTATCATAATGCTTTAAAACAGAGAGGCTTTGACATGTGTGGTTATGTATTAAATTTTTCATATTTTTATTATTATTATTTTTCACATTTACATTTCAAAGGTCCGGTCTGTTCATACTGGTACATTAAGCCAAGGCCCCCCATACTAGTTATGCCTTTTGGTACATTCTTCCACTCCTAGACTATGGCTGAAGGCTTTTGGTAGTTATCCTTTGGGCTCCATTAGGTTGTGTCATGATAGATTGGTATCATATAAGTTTATTCCTTGTGATGGTGTTCTGTATAACCCATTGTGAAGAGTTTGTTAGGATTAAGGGAAGCATTGTCAAAGTGTATTGAGTTTGGATATCAAACATGGGAACCATGTGTTTATTTTTTGTTGTATGAATTCATTCACTAGGTCCATTACATCCTATATTTTCACTTGGTATATAGAGAAATTAGTGAAAGGACCAACTAAAACATGAATAACATAAGATCAAGTATCTTCAACTAAATTCCAAAACCATATCGCCAATATATATATATATATATATGATCATTTTATTAACATATTTATTGTTCATTTATGAAATTCATAACATATGATCAAGTCTCTTCAATTTAATTCCAAAAGCATATCCCCATTATATATATAAATATTTGATCGTTTTACTTACATATATATTATTTAGTTATGAAATTCATCAGTGAGGATAGCCTTTTAGGTTAATGATTCAATATTAGGATTATGATCGTATGAGTGATAAGTATATAGTCTAGGTCAAGTATGTGAGATACATCCTCCAAATGTAAAATATGTGTCACCGACAAACATTGTTGTTTTATATCATAGTCATAGATTAAGATGAGTATTGGTGAAGTTTTTCTATACTCTAAAAGTTCCATAATTATAGGCTGTTGATGTTAGATGATAAGGTAAAATGTGAGGTAGTAGAGGATTTTCAATAGGAGGTGATCTTATTTTTAATAATTTTTCTTATCCTAACCGACTAGATTTTGGCACTCATATACAATTAACTTCATAGAATTGTAGTTGTTTTGGTTGTACTTAAAGATAAAACACCCTTACTGAGGTTTTATTATTTGTTCTATAGGGAAATATCACCATGGTTTCATGTTGAGATGCACCACCCTTATCAAGTGTTTGATTTCAAGCCTGATAATATTATTCTGATATTCATTTTTTATATGAACCAATTCTATGGAGAAACTATGGGTGAGACCACTTCAACAAGAAATTGGTTATCTGTTGAGTCTTATGATGGATATATTTTAGCATGGCACCAAACATCAATGGAAAAGGGACCCTTCCCCCCATAGAGATGAATCCATATCACACAAATCAATATCGCAAGGGTGATTTATTGACACCTTCTATAAGTTATTTAACTTTGTGGGGGATGATTCCCTCTAACTTGTCTATTCATGATTGCATATAACATATATTGGTGGAGTAGGCACTGGTTCAGGAGAGAAAATAGGAAATAAAGTGGATGATCAAACAATATATAACGATTCTAGTAGGGATCCCTAAGTGTGGTTTTTGTTACTACATATATCACTACTGATCGTCCAAATTTTGTTAGCATAATTTCAATAGAAATATTTCTTGATGTGTATCATTTATTTTAAATCTAGATATGCATGTGTATGTCCATTACACTTGATCCTAGTGTTGGAGGATCACACAGATGTAATCGGTGGAATCTTGTTTCTGTAGTGAGGACAACTTACACTTCGAGGATAGAGATCGTCACAACAAATATTTTTATAGAAACTTTTAGACATGTTAATGAATTCATTAGTATTGATAGGATGTAGAACATCAATTATTATATGATTAATACCAGTGAGTATGCTAGTGCTTCCGAGTTATGGAATTGAGCTTTTCTCTTTAAGGAGGAGAAGTCACCAGACCGATCAAGATGAGCTCTATTACAGTATCTTACATCCATTTTATTTCTTGGATGGTAATACCCTTGGATTAATGGATATCCTAAGCTAAAAACTCTTTATGAATATATTAGGGATATTGTGACATGTTGGGTTTTCCTCCGCATCCCGTGATAGACCTATGTTTAGACATAAACTAGGTATGATCCAATGTTTAAGATGACATGTTGGATTACCCCAGAGGGATATGAGAGGTAGTCATTTAGTTGGATTGTTTACAAATTTAGGGAATCATAAGACCTAGTAGGTTCCCTTGTGTTCCCCTATGTTATTTTCCAAAATTGATAATGATGCCTTTTGGTGAGGTGTGGACTGATATAACCCAATCCAACTGGATGTCAAGTGGGAGTATCAACTCCCAATACTATGTGACTCATTCAACTAGTGGTTTGGGGTGATGTTTCCATCAATTTCATAGCATATGATATGTTATCACAACATTATGGTTCTAGAAGAGAGAATGTTGAGCATGACTTCATAGAGCTTCTATGGTAGTTTTATGTGGATGGTGATACCCTTTGGTTTATTTACACCCATTAGTTTTGAGTAAAATTTAAACTTATTCCTTTAACCTTTCATGGATTAGTTCATAATTTAAATTTTTGGTTCCACCATCAAGCTCTCATATCCTATGTATGAGCATATGGGGAACTTGAGAATAGATCCCAGAAATACTCTGAGAATTCCATTAGCATGCGGAATATCATGGAGTCAGTTCTAGATTCTGGAGGGTTGTGGAATATATCCACATTATTCCATTCACTTTTAAAATTGTGACACAACAATAAAATTGTGCCACTAATACTGTGATGTTCTATAGATCCTTTGAGGAGATGATGGTGAGGATGAAAAGTGACCCTATTTAGTAACCATTGGAGGAAGGTGTGGGGTATGTAGTGTATTTATATTCCTTAAGGGATGGGTTCTGATGTATTTAGTTGTAAACATAGGTATTTGCATCATATAGAGTTTGGTGGTAGAGACACCATGATAATAACTACATGAGGCATAACCTATTTCTAGAATCAATAGTCTTCTCTATGTTGATTTGAATTAACTATTTTCTAGGATATTGGTTTTTTGATTACTCATACCATCAGAGTGAGTAACATATTCACAAAAAGAGACATGAAAATATGATAGAGCCCCTGGTAGGAGTTCCTACAAGACAATTCCTTTCATATCGTATATATTTTATTAAAGGGAAAATTGGTGTATGATTCCCTTGGAATTATGTTCCGGGATTTTTTGTTGTATGATGCATCTAAGTTGTTGGTTTCCAAGATGATAACCCTTGAAGAGTAGGACAATGTAGTTTCTCATCAGATTACGGTTTTGATTCCTTGGATTCACTCGGATGTGAGAGAGTCATAGTTGGGATGGATTTATTTTGAGATTTTTTGTGACAATATTTCATCAGGAGAATCACATAATTAATATTATGAATCTAGGATTCACATAATCCTTTTACATGAATGGAATGTGGTCACATATATGATACTGGAGGTGGTGACGATGGATTTTCTCACATCTCATTTATTTTACATCACGATGTGGGGAATATGTACAGAGTCCCTTAGTAGATGTTTTGGTGTAACAAAATGAGATAGATCATGGATATTTTTTTATAACGATGCCTCACTTTTTAGAAATTGAATGCTGAGAATAAAGATCTAGTATGTTTTTTACTTCCCCTCGACATCTCATATAGAATGTGGAAATAAATATCCATGGCCTTTTTCATAGGGAATCAACAGACAGTGAAGGGCCATAATAAAAAATGTGTGATACTTGAACAACTGACAAAGTAGAAACACTTCACTACTATCAAGAAGTATAGTTCATGTGAGATTTTGAGATAGTTGAATTATTGATATATTTTTCACATTCAGTTGGAACCCTCAAATATTTTCATTTTCAGTTATGTGTGGTTCACATCATGGTTAAGGAGAGGCATGTAAGAGGAATTCAAGACCCAAATAAGGAAGAGTATATCCATTCAACCTAGTAAATTTATCATGACTAATAGAACTATCCAAGTGTTTGAGGAAATTCTAAGGGTCTTAAATTAAAATATATGATGGAGTTGGATGATCAATTTCCAATGATAGTTTTTGAGTACAATATTAGAAACCATTCCACCATTCAAATTGAATGTTTTGAGGTCTTGTATAAGATACCATGAATGTCAACCTTGTACTGGATAGATATCATCGAGGCATTGCTTGAGGGTCCAAAGAAGGATCTGGTGATGACAGAAAAGGTTTATGTTATCTTTTAGAATTTGGGGACAACCTAGAGCAGACTGATATCATACAATGGTTGATATTGTAGGACCATGGATTTTAAGAAGGGAGACCATGTTTTCCCAATAGTCTTCCCATAATGGGGATTTTAGTTTTTTGTATAGGGAGGTAAGATATCCTATTGTTACTTCTATCTGTTTCATATTTTAATGGATTGGTTAGGATACATAGTGCCTCATCCTCCCCAAAAGATAAAGTGGGTCCATGATGTCTTCCATGTGTCCCAGCTGTAGAGATACATTCATTACCCCGCACTCAATACAAAGTGGGGTGAGCTAGGCAATGAGGGTGGATCCAAATTCACATAGTACATGATGGTTTTTGAGGATCAATAGGAGATATGATATATGGATGGACCATCCCCTTACTTCTTGTTTTGTGGAATCACATGAACATACAAGAGAGATCCATGAAGATAGAGAAAAAAATGTAGGGTTATTATATAATCATTATTATCTGGTTATTGTTTATGAAGACGAATAACTTGAAAGAGACAATGATTTATAGACCATGATTTTTCCTATAGAACATTGGAAAATTTCTATATATATTTTCATAGCTAGGTGGTTAGAAGAAGTGAGATTATGAGGCCTAATGTACCTAAAATTAATTTTCTAAAAATATAAAATATATTTTATTTTATGTGCACATAGATGTAAAAAATGGGGTAACTCTTAAATGGAATCCCAGATCAAAAAATGAATACCTTTATTGACTCCGAAAATCAATTCTCCAAATAGGAACAATCTAAAATAAGTCGGTGTGGGGTGATTATAAAACAGAGTAAAAGGGAAGAAGTGTTGAATAAAATAAGTATTTATATTAATTTATATAATTTAAATAATGAAAATTGTTTTTTAGATTTAATTCCCTATTATGGAAGTATCTCCTCAGTTAGAAGCATAACCTTTAGATCCATTGGGAGGATTATCTCTCCACCTACATTGGGAAATGAAAATATGAAAATTACAAAACCATTCAACAATGATAATAGGGATGGAAAAAATGAAATAAATTATCTTATTCATTGGTGGTTGTGTACATCACTTATTGATGATCTAAAATGATTTAGTACTTGATAATTCTTGGATTAATCCATGATTGATTAAAACTGATGATTAATATCATTGAATTTATTTATCTTCATCAATTGAATGGATTCACATGCACACTTGAACCGTTTTTAATTTATTATTCAATTATTTCACACATTAGGTATCTTCAATTTGGATATTTGGCTATGAATTCTTAGTAAATTATTTTTACACCGTTTTTTGGTGATTTTATATCAAATGATTCTTCATTTTCTTCACTAATAGCCCCATGGAGTCTCAATCCAAAATTTCCTCATAAGACCGAGGCTGATTAGACCCTACGATTCATGAGGGATTTACATGCAAGGAAGGGTGATGTATTTGTGATGCAATATAATTATTTAAGGACAAGGGTCATTCCACTAGGTTTTATAATTCTAGTGAGGCTCTATAGGAAAATTGATACACATTAGGTGCATGCATGAAATGGTGGAAAAAATTAATATCCCTTTTGGAATATATAGGATTAAAAAAATTGAAAGATTCAGCTTGAGTTTTAGGTGTCTATGTGGAAATATCTAGAACATTATATAAAAATATGGATCTTAAAGGATAGATCATTATTTCTGTGAAAAATATTACTACATTCTGTATTGTTCAATGAACACACAAATTGAATATTCCTCCTTACTACATTGCTAGGTTTTTGAGAATGTTTAGGATGATATACCGTGTTGATAGTTAATATTCCATGAATCCCTACCATAGATAAACGGTATGGAAACCTCCATTTGGATAGGGCCACATACAACTTTGTATGGGGAAATGCTAGCCGATCAACAATGCAAGGTGGGGAGCTAGGTGATCAGTGATTCAGAAGCCAGGGAGGGTTATTTCTAGTGGGTTGTGCCTATGGGTTATGTATTTGGCATTGTATGCATCTAGTCCATCGGGTCAGGCATTGAAATCATGTCAGGCCTTGTTCCATGGCCCTACATGTCATGTACGGGTTACCCTTAAACCCTTAATATCTGGATTATCCATTATAAAATAAATATAATGCCTTCGGTCCATTCGGGCAGAGCACATAGGAAGACCCTGTGTTGGAGGACATGGCCATGGAAACACTGTGTAATGAACTACACTAACATGATGAAAGCATTGGTAGGAACCTTGGTGGTTGAGGCCTATTGTGCAGTCTCTCCACATGTTGTGTTGTTATACAAGGGAAGTTATCCATGTACTAACCTCAACACAACAAGGAAGAGGTGTGGGACCACATGCAATGTGGGTCCCCTAGCACCCTGTATACCCCCTTATTCCATTTTAAGGAACCTTTTTTCTCTCATATCTCCTTGACTTGGTCTTATTCTTTACATCTACAAGTTTCCTTTTCATTGTATTTTTCCATTTTGAACAAAATGGTTGCCTCTATTGAGGATATGAAGATATAATTAGAGATTCTATAGGCCTGAAACATATTTTCTCAATGCTCAATGATAGATGTGATTGGGCATGACCCCCATTGAGATTAGAGTGGAAACCTAAAATTGGGAATGTAATAGGTCTTCAAAAAACATCGAGATTATCTCCCACTGGATAAGTTGGGAATGGGTCAACTACATACCAGTATATTGGAAATCTCATATTAGTATATGGAATGGGTCCTCTACCTAACCACTTAGTCTAACACTGTTGATTATTCTTGGAGTGTGTCATTGGTTACTAGAGTGAAACACCCTAGAATGAATGGTAAATGTTCCTCTCTAGGCTATCATATTGGAACCCTCCTATTGTAATAGGAGATGGGTCGTCGACTATTAGAATGGATCCCTGCTTTGTGGAATGGAATGACTCCTCTACTGAATAATATAGTGTAACAATCTAGCTGGGAATGGGCATCAGTCCTCAAATATTTTGTTGAAGTTCTGCCCACATTACAGGATAATGAATGGGCCTGCTAGCTATCTATTAAAGTGGCAACTTCTATCCGATATTTTTCTTTGTTCCTATACTATTTTACCTAATTGGGAATCTCATACATGGACATGACATTGTTCCTATGGCTTTCCATTTAGTGGACCCCTCCTATTATACCATTATATGGGTCCTATAATAATATATTTTAACGCATGACTATGTGTTGTGGTTAGAAGGTGTTCCTTAAATTAAGTAAATATTAAGAAAAATGAGTAAGATTCTTGGAATCCTTAATGGACATGTGGAATTCATTAAACTATTTACCTGGGCTAGGTTGTGAAATTAAGACCCCGTTTATCCATTTTTCAGATTTATTGTCTTGAGTACACACACACACACACATGTTTTTAGTTATGTACTATCTTTTTTGGATTTATATGTCTCACTATTCCTATCTAGTCTCTTACTACTCCCCCTTTAATATTCAGGTTGTCCTACTGGGTATGTATATTCAAACGAATTCATTGGATTTTTTTTGGCATGTTTCATGTGTTATGAATAAAATGGGAAGGTTCATGGTGACTATAATGTATCATAGGAATATCTATAAAATTAGATCATGTAATGTTGTCTTAGCTTGGTGATCAGGATTTGGCCCCTCTTCAAATTTAATTTTCCCATTTTTTAGGGTGGAATATATTATTACATAAGAACATAATTTTCCCCATTAAATTATACATTCACTATCATTTTCAAGTAAACCCTTTATAATTTCAACAAATTTTTATATTTTAGATATTGAATATATTTGTATTTATTTATCTTGACATATACATTGAGATGGCTGGTTGTGTGTGTACATATACATTATTTATAGGCCACCCACTCTAATTATGACCTTCACCACATGTGGCCACACCATGGAATATGGTGGTTAGGATGGAGTTGTTGTGGATTGAGCGATATTTCATCCAGTTGTGACACATTGGGATCTAAAAAAATCTTCCCAAAATCCCAAGAAGGTCTAAAATAACTATTTCTCTCAACATAAATATGTTCGTAAAATCATCTAAAGATTTTTCTACTCTAGTAATATTAAAAAATTTAACCGTATTCAAGAAAAATAAATCACACTAAGTCTCTATTAATCAATAGTTTATTGTTGAAAAATAAAACTAATGATATGAAAATTAGAAAAAAAATCTGTAAAACCAACCATTTTATCAATGGAGCGTGTATAAATGACAATAAATTTTTACATTATTAAATGTTATTAAAAGAAGGGTCATATAATCTTGAAAAAATAACATGCCAATGAAATATGAATGAACACTAAATGAAAAAATAAATTGTTCAGTTGACCATTTTATATTATGTATGTTTTATAAAAATATTCACGAAATGTTTCATACTTTATAAATTTACAATAAATATCCATTGACTAAATTACATGTGAAATATCTATAATGACGAATAATCCTATAGAGTAGAAGAAAATTCTTTATAAGAGTCTATATATTCCCATAACGAACAGATTTGGATGCTTTAGTATTTTTTTTTACATTATAATAAATTTTTTCATTATAGTGGTGATTTTTGGTATAAACTAACCATTCTAAAGTCATATAATTATAAAAATTTAATAACATAAAAATAAAGAAATATAATAATTTATTATTTTATTCTATGGGGAATATTTAATTTAAGAGTGTTATGAAACCTATATCCGAGAAGAATTATTAGGTGTATATGAAGAGAAAAAAATACTATTATTGTCAAAAATTTCATATTAATTTTGATCTATATACATTCAATGAATATCAATGTTTGAGGGATCAATATAAATGAAAAAAAATATAATCCAATAAATCATTAAATAATTGGATTTATATTTTGGAATAATTGTTAGAATAAGTGTATGAAATGTTCCCAAATAAAGGAACCTTATAGACCACTTAAGAGTTTTGTTGAAAGTATGAATATACTAGACATGCCCCAAAAATTTGTGAAATAGCTACCAAGCCTATATGATTTGTTAATGAGCCACAAGAATGAATCTTTGAGACAATTTACCATTAATTATGATCCAAAAATTTAGTATAAACTTAAGGAGAATTCTATGAACACTCCTAAAATGATTGTGACCACACTGATGATATAAATTCAAATGACTATAAAGATGAATAATGAAAAAAGAGTGAATTTTAATTTATAGAAGATATAAATAAACTATTAGATGTAAGAAAAAAAATTAAAATAATATATGAATAATATTTTAGCTATGTATTTTAACGGATAAAAACTCAATGAAGGATCTAACATAATGATTTTTTAGAATACTAGAATTTGGAGGAAAATAATTTTTAGGTTGAAAACAGAATTTTAACATTATTTTTCAAATTTCTTTATTCTTATATAATTCGACTAATTATATATTGGTGTACTGATGTTAATTTTTATAAAAATGATGGTGATGCAAATTATAACCCTATTTGATTTTTTTAAATATTATCTCTCAAATTATTTTATTATTATAGATTTTATTATATATGAATCGCTATGTTCACTTTTTGTAACATATAACAATCATTTTAGCTTACGTCATATGCAGCTCTATGTTTAAATGAAACTTGAAATACTATTACAATACTATTATAAAATATGATACTAATATCGTATCCATTTGAAAGATCTTTATAAATATAAATAACTAATTTTTTAAAATGTATAGTTTACAAATGTATATTAAATTAAATAAATATTGATAAATTACTAATAATTTAACATCAAAAAATAATTTAAAATAAATGAAATCCTTTTTTGAATAAAAAAACTAAATTTTTTGGTGCACAAATGTGTTTTACATAAAAAAATAAAACAAATTAGTTTTAGTTAATGATTTTATTAATATTTATAAATTTTATATTATATTCAATGTTTTATCATTTATATTATGTCTTCTATAGAAAATAGATAATAATAAATCAAATTTAATGATTAGATACATTCTTTGTCTGAAAACATTTGGGCACATTATTGACACTCATTATCAAACATTTTTTTCAAAAAATTAAAAATTATATTTGATAAAATATAATATAATTTTTAAACTTTCTTATGAAAAATAACTTTAGCTGAATTTTTTATAATTTTCTGAAGGATTAATTTTTAGATGAATAACTAAAATTACTAAATTTTAATAGAAAAATAACATTTTCCCTGAATTATTTTTAAATTTTAATTATTAAAAAAATAAGGTAAAATTACTTAAATTATATATCTTGTAATCGATGTTTTGTTATTATTACAATAATGATATTGAAATTGGAAATAATAGAAATTTAAATATTGGAACATTTTTTTCATTAAAACCTAAGATGATCGATGCATCTATTGGATTAATTTTAAATTAAAATTTTCCTATATGTAAATTCAATTTCAAAAAATGGATTTTATATTTTAAATTAGAATAATTTATATTATCTAATAATTGAAACATAATTTTGATACCAAAAATTATAGTGGAAAACAAAATTTTTAATTACCATGGTTATGGATAGAATGGTTCTACCAGAGGATTAATCTAATATAGTAAGGTTTAAAATGACCTAAAAATGTGTCCAAATTTTATGATATTACATATTTAGACCCTATAAATTATATTTATATATAATTATCCATCATGGAAAAATAATTCATGATAAAAACAGGTTAACACGTTTTTTTCCAAAAAAATTAAACATTGCCACTCCCTTCTCATATAAAGGGATACACCCTATTTTATCTTATTCACACCCATCATAACAAATTATATATAAATATATCTTACCAAATCACATCCCAAAATTCATCATATCTTCATAAAATCCATACTAATGAAATAAATATACACTTGGAAATCTTTTTCTTTAATCTTAAGGATGATGCTTAAAGAAGAGGTAATGTTCTTGAATGAGCAAATTTATTTCATTCCATCCTCTGCCACATTGTCTTATTAATAAAATGATGAAAATAAAAACTAGATATATATATTGTACATAAATGTTTTTATGTTATTTTAATAACCTATTACCATAACATCTTCTATAAAAAGGGTTACGAAATCATTGATTGTATGTACGCCTGATTACCACCCCCAAAACAGATATAATTAGTTTTCCAATTAATACACCTCATGGTTAAATATGATTATGTAAATAAAGAATATATATATGATAATTATAAAAAATATATACATATATATTCATAATTTCATATATAAATTTTTTACCCTCTATTCCATCAGGGATATAATTATATTGTTGTGTGTATGGTGGGATAACACCTCACAATGTGATGTGAATCATTATAAAAAGATCTTAATTTGAAGATAATAAGGATGAATGTAATTAATATATGTTTTATATATGAACTAAAATTTATAATCCTGAAATAATGATCATTCTATAAAAGATAATATATGATTTTTTTTCTTACATTTTCACTCACTGAAATATGACAACACTGTTCATGTATAATTACTTAACCATCTTCATGAAGCGATGTGGATATCATTTTTCATCACCACACAATAAGAATTATTTTTATAACTATAATTAACAAAATGTGCCATCAATTATAAAATATTATTTTTTAGTGATTAACTATTACTAAAATCAATTTAATAGTAAACATTGAAAATGGAAACACAACTGACGCATATGTACAACATATTGTCTACATGATCATAACATACTTCATTTATCCAAACCATATATCCTGATTTATATTAAATGTTTCATTAATTTATAAATATAATAGTTATTGCATCATTATAATTTTATACATGAACTATCTATGGTCAATGTAAGTGGAACCAAATTAATAAATCTAGACATATATGAAAAAAAAATTATTACCGGAAACATGGTTTTGAGATGGAATTATCCATAGACAAGTATTAAATAGTTATAGCTAAATCAATTATGGGATTATAAATATTATTATGGTTATATATTATTTTCATAATAAAGGTATATTTATACAATTGGATCTTTGAAAGAGTTTGAATGAATTTGAGGCTTATAGTGACATATTTAAGTTCTCTCTTTTGTTTATAGTAAACTTTTGTACGTTCCCCACTCATCTATAATTTTTTCATAAAATTAAAATTTCCAATTTAATATCATGAAGTTATTTTTTACTTCTTTTGGTGAGAGTTTTTATATTTATCTTTCAATTTTAGTATATCTATTTCCTGGGGCCTATGAGTAAAATGTTACCCATGATGTAAGGGATTAATGTCATCATTTAATTTATTTTAGAAATATTTTATTCTTTATAATTTTATCTTCTTTATGAGTTTAATATATATAAATTTTAACATATAATATCATGAATTTATTATTTTTATTTATATTCTAATATTATCATTAATTTTATTTATTTTATTTGGATTTTGATAGAAACATTGAAAAATTTGTAATGGGTCTTTTCCCAATTTTACTTTCATGATACATATGAAATATTAACAATTTATATTATTTAAATGGTGTATATTCATTCCATATAGTATGTTATATCATGAATTCATTTATCATCATTATATTTGTTGATTTTAATAAAAATCTACATTATTTCTCTATTTTTTCGGAAACTAGATTTTTTTCCTAAGACCATGTACTCTAAATTAAATTGAAACAATTGTTTCACTATTATAATTATTCATTAAGGACTATAATGACTCTAAATATTATAAAATAAATTAACTCAGGATTTAATGTTATATTATGTAATATGGTTAAAGAGAACACATGTAGTTGTTTTGTTTTATAAAATAATACTTGAATCAAAAGACTATTAAGAATATTTATTATTGGTAACATAGACATTAAATAGTGATCACGTTAATATTATAAATATAGGGATTTATCAAATCTAATTGACCTAGATGAATGAAGGTATGGCCTCATCTCGTGTGATTTAACTACATGTATCCCATTTATAAAAGATCCTATGGTATATAAAATCACTTCTATTTTCCCTTCAAAATACAATAATTAGATCCAACAACTTATGAAATATAGAAACCATTTATGGGATACTTTCATGCTAATTAAGATCACATCTCAAATAATGATTCCCTAATAACCCCATTAAAGTCCCACTATCATTAACCTTACTCATAAGGTGTACAGTTGTGTCATAAAGTGATATGTTTCAATACCATAGAAAATTTATTAGATACATTATTTTATAAGTAATAATAAATATATATTTATTTGAAAACTATAGAACACTAATAGTATTTTTGGGTATTAATAAATTTAATTAAATATTTCATTTTGACGAATTCATATATAAAGGAAATAAATTATATTTTCATTAAGTTTTATTATTTAATTATTTTTATTAATTAAAAAGGATTATATATTTTTTATGAAGTCAAATATAATGTTTTTTTGGGTTAAAAAACTTTTAATTCCACAAACCTATAGTTTTTAACAAAATTTAGTTATTATTTTTAAATGTGAAAATTCCAATATTTATAAAATTATTTAGAAAAAAAAAAGATTATTATTTTTGGAATCAGAATCTTTAAATTATCCAATGGTTAATTTTTCATTATTTTATGAGACATTCAAATTTTTGGGTAAAATTTAAATACCGTATAAATATACTTTTTGTTTTATGACATCATAATGACCCAAAAATTATGTAACAAAAACTATAATGATTATCCTTGGAAAATTATATTTTTCCAATTAAATAATGACACATTATGTTTATTTAATTATTTTTAATATGCTTTTATGAATCCTCCATAACCATAGATATATTACAGAGTTTTAAATTAATTTATTTAACAATGTAACACACTTCCACTTGTTCAAGAGAATTATTTTAATAATTTCACAAAATTTCCAAATTAAATAATGAAAAAAACCCCTTTGTAAGAAACCATGGGAAAAACCTAGGGAATGTTTGTGGTTTTGGACATTTAATTTTTTAGAGTAAAAAACTTTATATTAAAGAAATTAATTTCGTTTCAAATATAAACCCAGCCAAGTTTCAATTTCTTTTCATTAAAAAGCATTTTAGAACATCCTTATACAGACCAAATCTCTCCAGAATCCGTCCAAGGAGCCCCAAAGTCTCATGAATCCGATTTTCAAGGTTTTTGGGTGCCACAATCATGTAAGGTTTCTTTCAATTATCATATTTAATTAAGGTATTTATTTAGTTATTCCCTCTTGTTCTCCCATCCCAATGTTGGGATATATATTTTAATACACCTATTACATTCCATATTATTTTCTTATTTATGAGAGTTCTATTTTTCTCTCATAAACCAATTTAATGAATGATTAAATGATTTCATCCGATTGTTAAATTTTCTTATGCGAATCTCTCTTTCTCTCATTAAATCAAAAATCTTTTTCATTTTATGCTATTTAATAATCAATTCATAATGATGTGGTATGTTTTATCACCTTACCCATACTATCCTTATGGTGTATAAATGATTAGAGACCCATTTTTATCTCATAATGTATTTCCATTAATATTTACACTTCCCCATTCTACTACCGAAATTTCACTACAGAAATCCATGCCAAAATAATTGTGTTGTGAATACCATATTCAATTTATATCAATGAAGTTTAAATTTATGTATTAAAATCATTATTAATAGTGATTGACTTTTATTTATTCCACACATCATGTTTGGGGAATAGAATTTGATGATCAATAAATCTATGTTGTATGACATATGTGGCACACATAGACATGGAATTAAAATAAAGATGATGGGTACACCAAGAATTTTATAGAGTTCTAGTGCAATGGGTAATGTTTAGTATCATTATACATCATGTTAGTACATGTATTAAACCTTACTCCATGATGGGAATTTTTCTATTATAATTTCATGGGGGTTATTCTTGACATATGACCCAGTTTATTGAGTTGGTTCCACATTCATATGTTGCCATTTTGTTATCATGCTATATCATATATTATCTTTCATGTTTATGATTCATACACTTTTACTTCCCCTTGTTATGTCTTTTTTGTAACATGTTGGACCTTATTCAATGCATATACCCTTATTAGGATTTATAGCTCATACCATTCTTTTGTATTTAAATAGGTCATCCTATAGAACATTATGTGTGACCATGTTAAATAAGTTTTCAGTATGGATATTGAATTATATATTTTATGTTGTATATTAATTTACCTAATTTTCATATAAAATAGGCTTATTGATATTTTGGGTTGAATTAAGTATAATTTTATATAATAAATCATGCATCACTGTGTAATAAGTGTAATAGTTGTTATATATAGTATAAAAGTAAAAGATTAGTTTTTTTTGGATTATTATTATGAAACTCTAGTGAAATAATTTGGGGTAATAATATGAATAAGAATAATTTGTTAAATGTTGTTTAGTATTTTTTTCGTGTTTTATCAAGAAAATATATCCTTATTTAGATAAAAAAATTGACGTGCATCTCACATAGGTGTACCTTGGAGTAACAACTCTAAGTTGGTCTTCCTGGCCTTACTCGGGATAACATGGCACATGACAACTATCTTTACTGCACACCAAAATTGACACTACATGGGGATATTCATTAGTAATTCATAATATCATTAAAACCATTGATAAGGTAGTAAAAAATTTCTATAAGAGTTTATATTTTTAAATAGATCATGGATAAATTTTTTTGAAGCCATGAAATCCATAAGTGAATGAAATAAATGTATTTTATTTGTTATCCCTTCAATGTCCTTAAATTAATATATATTTGTAAATAGTTAAATATTTTAATCCTTAATTTTCTTTTTATTCAATCAAGTGGATTGAAATAGTATGAATCAGGTAAAATATAAATGTGAAGAGAAATTTTATGACAGCCACAATGAGTTTCCCAACCCGATGGGAGAAGGAATCAAGCACATCATGTTGACACTCTCTTAGTTATATCTATTTATAAACAGAAACCTAGATCAGGTGGAGTGTCCAAAACCCCAAATATAAAACATGCCGCAATCATGAGATTTATGTATCAAACGCCTCCTACTAGAAATGGGATATCTGATCCATGGATCATGGAAAAGTGGATCAACTCCATTGAATATATCATCTCCATATTTCAATGTTCTAAATAAGAGATGTTCATGATTTATGTTCATCATATCGAAGGTGAAGGTGATTATTTTTGAATTTTGATAAAAAGGATAACATGGGAGAGGTAAAATCGATGTGGTTGAAGGATTTTAGGAAATGATTTTCAATAAATAGTTTCCTCTCACTATCCATCTTAAATTGGAGAGTGATTTCATTTCCCTCAAGAAAAAGGATGATGAATCAATCAGGTAATATGAGGAAAAATTCAAAATAAATTCACAGTACTCCTCTCGCTCTATAATAACCCCTTAATGAAATGATAAATGCTTCTTTGGTTGGATAAAACATAGTCTATGAATTTCCTTGGAGATCCATAACATTGAAAGCTATGATAAAATTTTCCATAGTTCCATTAAAGTAAAAAATAGAGATTGGAGAATATCAAGGATATCATGGGGATAAGATGTATAATGAGGAGTTTAATTATTGTATTCTAATAGAGATATCTAGTGATTCCAAGAACCTCTAACGAAACACTAGTCAGGGGTTTGGAATCAAGAAACATAGAATTTTACTAAAGGGGATGGGGAATGGATTTAGGCATGGGAATGAAGGGAACCTAGATAATGATTGATGACATAATAATCCCTTCTACTAGAAAATTATAATGGAAATATCTACTAAATCCTCAGCCTATTGTTTGTTTCTACAACTATAGGGAACTAGGGAACAATGAAAATCAATACACTAATACATGTGTTTTTGGAGACAACTAACAACCTTTATGGTAGAATGATTGAGTTTTTTATATCACTACCCCAAATTTAATCCTAAAATTTAAGTAGTGACATGCACTCTATATATATCGTCCAGAATATTGAACATAAATTTTGATTTTGGTATTTTACAATCCTTCAGGTCACAAAATCTTAGAAGAACTATACGAACACCACAAAAATCGTGGAAGTGGAGCTCTTGGTAAAAATTATAATTGAGGAAATTATTAGAAACAAAACACATAAATCATCCCCTATCAAGCATTGTTGGATAAAGTTCCCATAAAACGTTTCCATACTCCATTAGGTGGAATCTGAGGTAATTTTATTCATGTATTTGATTTTCTTTTATAGATACAACGTAAATTTCCATAGGAAATAAATCATTCTTCATATTGAGAATCGTCCACACACTCTATACAAATAAATGGATAAGAATGTATCTTATTTAGCACAATAATCTCATATATGGATGTTATTTTCTTACAAGAGATCATATCTTGGTCAAATTATTGTGTTTTTGGAAACTATCATCCTATAAGACCTTACCACGATGAGGTAATTTGTAAATGGGATTCCCAAGAAATTTCATGGTCATCCTCCTAGCTAGGTGGATTAGTTTTTAATAAAGGTTATACAAAAGGAATTTTGATTATCCAACACTCTATATATAATGGATATTTTTTAACATTAGGAGTTAAAAAATAGTAGAATATAGATAAATGGTTCATACTCCCAATTGATTCACCATGGGATGCACCAATCATCTTTATAGTGAAGAAGGATGGGACAAGCGTCGTTGAAATGATTATCGTGGGAACCACAAGGTCAGGAAAAAGAAAATATATCCTCAATCATAGATTAATTAATTTTAATATCAAATACATGGGGAATAATACATCACCAATATGGATCTTTTGTCCATTTATTACCATGTAGGGGTGACGAAGTATATCACCATGACTTCTTTTTGTAAAATTTACAGGAACAATGATTTCATCGTGATTCTTTTTAGACACAATAATGCTCCAAAAATTTTTAATGAAATGATTAATATATTCTTCATGTGTTAAATGTAATAAAAAATTCCAAAATTATAGATAATATTCTAATATATGCCAAAAGAAAGGGGGACCATGAGGAGCATCTGATAACTGTGTGAAAAACCATGGGAAAGGAAAATCATAATTCCATGTAAATAAAATGTGAGTTCTAGTTAGAGGGAGAATTTTTCATAGGACATATCATCACATGCAATAGGATAACTATTAACCTTTCATATAAATGAGAAAATTATGGATGGATGTGGCCAATATATTTGATATATTTTATTCGTTTCATTATGTTAGCTGGGTATTATTGGTGATTTGTGAGACATTTTAACAATTGTCATATCAAATTACCAATCTAACACAGAAGATAGTATTTTTTAAGGATTAATGTGAACAGATATTTATGGAGTTATGAGGGATACTTGTCACTACCGAGGTTTTTACAATATCATCATGTGGAGAATATTTCGTGGAATTCAATGATGATTTTGAAAAGGACTTTAGTTTTGTGTTAATGAAAAATAAATGTCATACCCATGTTTCAAGGGAGTCAAATGTTCACCAAAATAAATACCCAATGCTTGATCGGGTGTTTGTTGTACTGACCATATTTTTCAATATTTAGTCGCATTATCTCTTTGAGGAGAAGTGTGAAATATTTATGGACAACAAAAGCCTCAAGTAATTATTCACACAAAATAGTTTAATTTGCACCAGTCAAGATGGTTAAAGCTTATCAAAGACTATGATTTATCAATCCGCTACAATCATGGAGGAAATAATAACGTGAAATACTCTTTATGCATCTAGTATCCATAATTTCATTCACTCATGGGAATTAATAAGGATCAAATCTTCTTAGATTTGGAAATGATGGGCATGGAAATCATTAATCAAGGAGCATCATCAATCCTTTAAAAAATGATTTCTCTACCATCTTTTATAGAGAGGCTAATGGATTATAAAAATATTATTGTGGGGATTCAAAACAAATTGGAAGCTATAAGGAAAATACAACCATTATAGTTCAATTTTAATGATAATGGTGTTGTGAGATTTCAGCCATGAATATGTGTAATGGAAAATATTTATTCGAAGAAGGAGTTTTCGGATGATGTACATAGATTAACTTTCTCCATCATCACTAGAAGAAAAAATATGTATATTGATATATGAGAACATTGTTTGTGTGACAATATGAATAATGATATCACATTCTATACATAAATATGCATCGTATGTCAATATCTGAAATTTGAAAGGAAAAATTCTCAGGGGTTGATGCAATCATTAGACAAACCTATTTGGGAATTGGAAACAAATCACATTGGAAATTATCATTGGTCATCCAAAGTCCTCAAAATGAAATTATTATATATGGGTTATGGTGTATCATCTTTCAAAGACCACACAGATCATTGAGATATGGGAGGTCTTCTCCTGGTATATAATTTCACAAAAATACATCTAGGAATTGGTCAAGATGCATGGAGTACCACAATTAATTGTATCCAATTATGATACCAGACTCACCTAAATGGTGTTGAAAAGCCTTAATAACTCTTTAAACTATGAATTGTACTTTATCACATATTATCACCCTAAAAACTGATCTCTAGTCATATTAGACTATCCAAAAACATGAGAACATGTAGAGAGAATTCACAGTAGACATCAAAGGACTGTCGGATCAATATCTTCATATGGTTGAGTTCTCTTACAACAATAGTTTACACTCGATTATCAAAATGGTTCCCTATGAAGACCTTTTTGGAAGAGGTATGGGACACATTCCAGATGGGAAGATTTTGGGGAAAGACAACTATTATGTCCTCAAATTTTCAAGGAAATATTTGAAAAGGATAAGAGCATTCCATAGCACATCAAAGTTTCTTAGAGTCGAAAAATGAGATATGATGACAATCATTGATTTTACCATTATTATAATGATAGATACATTTTATTCCTCAGAATATATCAATGGAAGAAGGTTATGGGATTCAGGAAGAGATGAATGATTTTTCCAAGGCACATCAGCCCATATGAGATCCTTGATTTCATCGATGTGGTGTCCTATCGACTAGTACACCTACCAAACATATCTCGACTTCATGATGTATAACAAGTATCACTATTGATTTATTACATACCTATCCCCTCACATGTAGTAAATCTATAGGTTGTAACAATGAATAATCTCTTTTATATGAGGATTAGTCGGTGATGATTTTAGATCGTAGAGACAATGTTCTGCAATAAAATAAAATCAACCTTGTTAAAGTGTTTTTGAGAAACAACATGTTTGAGGAAAAAACATGGGAACTAGGGTAAGTTATGAGGTAGAATTACAATCATCTTTATTAAGGTTTTTAAATGAGACTTTTGATGGAGGATTTTCTCAAGAGGGGAAGATTGTGAAAACCCGAACTATTATAAATAAAATTCCATTATTATTTAATATGGCTATTTAATACACATGACTATATTTTGTTTTATTATATCCAATTAGACTCAAAATTACCATAATTATTATTTATGTTGGATAATATATTTCTAAACAATTATCATATGATTAGTATAAATATAATGATTTAACAAATTCAATTCATCCAGACAAACAAAAGTGATAGCCACATATATCAGTATTGAACCCTATGCAACCCATTTATCATAGTTTACAATGAAAATATCATCAATTTGCTTTACCATGGACTAATACCAGGCTTAGATCAAACAACCATGAGTAATAGTTTTTATGGTATATTTTAATGCTCTTCAAGATCACAACCCAAACCTTGTTTGCTGAACAACCCCATGAATGTATCATCATAAAAAAAACATATTCTAAGGGAACAAGCTAGTGTATTAAAGGGATATGTATCTTCCTCCGTGAAAATTTTTTATGTACATAAGTTTTTGATGAATAATTAATACATTTTCATTTTTATACTAGAAATCATGAATATTTTTTTATTAAATTAATTTAAATAATTACATTTGATGAAGAACTGTATTTTTTAAAAACAATTTAATCAAACATTATTATGAAATTTCATATTTTTTGAAATATAAATGATCATACATATTATTTTAAGTCATATGTAATGTTTTATTAGTGTTCAAATACTATTGCTGCCAAAACATATCATTTCCATTTAATGTTACTTAATATTTTTAAATGTGGAAATATACATATTTGTGATATTATTTAGAAAAATTGAATAACTTTTTTGGGATTCATGATGTTGAAAATATCCAATGGTGATTGTTTAATAATTTTCTGTGACAACCAATGATTCATGTAAGAATTAAATAAAGTATAAACATGTGGTGTGTATTATGAAATCATCATGACACAAAATAATGTTATAAAAAATATAATTGGAATCCTAGGACAAATATTTCATTTAACATTTAAATATTGTGATTTTATGTTAATTTTATTTTTATATTAAGAATTTATGAATCCTACAAAACCATTAATATATTTTAGTGTTTTAAATTTGATTATTTCACAATATGACTCACCTACATGGAAGAAAGTGAATTGTTTTAATAAATTAGGCTCACATCCTAATAAAATATCAAAAAAAACTCACCTTTACTACAAATAATCATAAAAATCCATGTGAGGGTCTTTGGTTAGGAATATTTTATTATATAGTGTCCAAAACATTAATATTAACGAAATACATCTCTTTTATTCTATACACCCACCAATGCCCCCATTTATATTCACTAAAAATTTATTTAAAATAGACTCAATCTCACCTACTTTCTCTATTATCACCCCAAGACACCCCCATGATTTCAATAATCACCATTTCAAGGTTTTGGAGTCTCATACTCAAGTAATATTTCTTTAATTTCTCCTCTTTATTCATGATTATTTATTACGTTATGCCTTAAAATATCCCTTTTTCAGAGTTAGGATATGTATTACCATTTAACTAATACTCTAAATTTAATTTCTAAATTATGAGAGTCCCCATTCTCTATCCAAAACACATTTTATTAATTTTTATGGGATGTTTTTAGATTGACAAAATGTCGCAAGAGAATCTATCTTTCACTACTTTTTTCAAGAATCTTCAGAATTTTAGATCCATTAATTTTGAAATAATAAAAATAGTTTATTTTATAAAAACATCATCATAATTTAATAATGATTTAAAAATTAGGATAGTCCCATTTATCTCTCAATATTTCCTTCCTTGAATATTAAAACTTCCACTTTATAAAGGAAAAATTTCACCATGGGAATCCAAGCCAAAACAATTATGTAGTGAATACCAAACCCAATTTCAATAAATGTTGATAAAATATATGCACTTATACTAATTATTATTAGATATATAAACATATTTAGTCTATAATACATGAAATTGGAATAAAATATAATGATGAGTGAATCAATTTTCCATTATCTATATGGTACACATATGTATTTTAATTAAATGAAAGTGACAGGTTCAACCAAAATTTTATAGCTCTCCAATACAGAAGGTAAATTTTAGTATCATGATAAATAATTTAGGGATTAGGAGTGAACCAAATTACTTTATATAATTTTTTTATTATGATTTCATAGAAGTTATCCTTGACCAATTGTAAAGACCTGATTCCAGTTGGCTAGAGTCTGTGTTATATTTCATTACACTGGAATGATTACAAGAAAGTTGTATCACGGTGGAAAAGATATTCGAGTTGTTCTGTAAAACCATATATGTACATAATATCAATATTTAATCTTTATTAGAAATAATATAACAAAATAATCCAACAAAAATATCCAGGACTCCTAGATTATCTCAAAAAGTCATTCAAAATTTACTTATTCATATCATTCCAAAAATAAAACTAAACAAATTGGTGTCCTCATATACTCAGTAAGAGTATGAAATATTGTGTTATATATCCTAAACATAATCATTATTTATGGTGAATAACTAAAAACAAATTCCATTAAAAAATATATTTGAACACAATAGGTAGGAATAAGAGTACAATAAATAACACAACAATAAAACATATTCAAGGTTATTATACTAATAGAATAAAAAACATGATATATAAATATCTAGATTCATAATGATGGAATGAATAATTATAAAAATCATGAAATATACCAATATTTCCATGGCCAAGAATTCTGAAAAAGATTAATGCCACAACCAAAACCAAATCTGATATTGGGTTAGGCCTCACCCAAGCCTATATAGTTTTTGTCTCGTGAGACCTACCGATGCATCGAGGGGCTATAGCAGGCCCCACCCATCATTTACTAATTAATATGAATTCATAATATGAATTTAGATAATCCTATACAATATATACATTATATTTGAATTATCCTATAAAATTTGAATAACATTCCTCAAACATAAATACTAACCATAATGAGTAATATGGTGAATGAGTTCAAGGGGGAACATTCATAGTCAAACTAAAAATAAACCATTAACAAAAATATGGTAGATGTTATCATAAAAGCTTAGTCCCATTTATCGATATTATTCATCAGGAGTGTTGAAAAAGACTAAATTACTCTAACAAAATCTTTGCGTAATTCTTGATATAAACACTCTTTTACTCTCAAAAGAAGAGCTCTATGGGAGAAAAAAATTGTATAATACCATTATTAAAATAATATTGTTCCCTAATAATAAATTTAGTCATTTTATAATATTTATTTTTCATTAAAAATAATATGGAGTGCCCTTGAATATAGGTAAGAATTCGAGAAATTCATTTTAATTGGGCTTCTATTTCTTGTAGTATTTTTGAAAGACCCTTTAAAATCATGTACCTTTTCAATAAAGATATATGGATTATGTCAGGTAAAAATATATAGAACCTTATAAGATATTTGTTTATTAGTAAATAATAATAAATAATAATTTAATTAGGATTCATAAAGACAAATAGTATAATGAAAGAAGATGGAGGTTCTGGTAAAAAACCCTTACCTTATGTGTGAATATGTTCTTATTTTCCACTTAAGTTAATGAAATATGAATTTAGACTTATTTAATACTTAATTATAAAAATATTAGACAATAATTTAGGTTATAATAATAATATAATGTTTATTTATGGCCTTTTTTATTTGTTTTCTTGTTTTATTTCGTCGTTCCGTAGTGTTCGTTTCCAAGATATTCATAATCGGTTCACTTGTTTACAATTAATGGAGTTCATGTGGAATAGATATATTTCAATAAAATTATATTGATATTATATTAATAAACATTATTAATTTTAAATGTTCATATAATTTATTTTTTATATGTTATTTGGATGAGTTATTAAGTAAAACATTAATGACTATTATTTATATTATTTTTGTTGTATTTTAAATATTATGAACTGGTTTCGTTGTATGTGTTAATATTATGTGTATATACTTGTTAAATAACATTAAATAAATTATAATGTATATATTATAGTTTTTTAAAACCATAAAAATTGTATCATTAATATAATTGGAGGGAAATTGAAGAATGAAACTTCATCATCCTTGAATGTTTTAAATTGGCATATCGCGGATGACGATTCCATTTTTAAAATAAAAGAGAGAGAGAGAGAGAGAGAGTAAGAATTATGATAATGGTTATTACATTAACATGAGATAAACCATGTATATAGAAGATACTAGAGTTATAATGATCATTTGGATACAAAAGGTGAGTAGATAAGGAAAAAATAATTGGACATGAAGTGAAAATAAATGAAAGAAGATGTAGATTTACATCATGAATGGATCTCATTGAGAACATTTTTAAGGTTAGGGGTTTTAGCTTTTTCAAAATTACAAGGGATCATGGACGTGTGGAGGGACTGAGGAAGAGTATTTGGGATGAATGTTGAAGAGATTCATGGCTCAGAGGGGTGAGGAGAAGAGAGAGTCATAGGTTGCTATTATAGTGGACGACATGAGTGATATCCTATTATTTTTATAATTTTTTTAACTATTTTGGATCTAGACTATGAATAGTCTTCATTCTTTTTACTAAAAACAGTAATAAGTTTTTGTGAGTACAAAACAAGTTCCATTAATATTATCCATGATTCATGCATGATGCCAAAATTTATTTTTTTGCACATTTCGTAAAATATCCAAATTCAATATTCACAAAAAATTCATGTATTTTATAAAAATACAAAAACATAATTCTACCCATTTTATCATCATAAAGAATATTAGAATGAACTCCCTTTATTCAATATTTTTTCTAAATAAGGGATATTTTATTTTTAAATAAAATCATTATTTACCTGAATAATACATATTTTTAATTTAAAACATATATTATAATACATTCAAAAATTAATAGAGGTCTCATAAAATTATCCTAAAATCATAGAATTTTATTTTATTTTTTAATACATTTAATGAAAATGAGTTTTATTAATGATAATTTTTTAAATATTTATTAATCATTAAAATACCAAATCATAATTATTAATTTTTAACATGTTCACTCTCATTTATATAGTGGCTAAATTTTATTTATCCTTAAATGGGTGAGTTTACTATTAATAATGGTACAATTCTATTGATATGTATAAGTTACTACTCTTAAGGGTATGGTAATATACATAATAGTGCGTTATTATTCATAAAAAATGTATGTTGTTCCTATAGAATTTATATATCGTATCGGTCCCGTATATGTGTATTTTTTTAAATTCAACTTGAAAAAGGTGGAAAATATATCTAATGGTTAGGTTATAACTATCTCATATAAATATCTATGTGTTTGTTTCAAATTGACTCATATTTGAATGTATTTTATAAAAAATATATTTCTAAAACCTTGGGGTGATACATTCTTCTCCCCTTAGAAAATTTTAATCATCAATATTTCTAGAATGTTACCACATAAAAAATTTGGGTAGGTATTCATCATATGTTCCTTAGGATCCCATTTTAACTGTTTATTTTTATGATGTTTAAAAATAACCATTACTAATAAAGTCATCTAATGCCTCAACACAAGTTCCTTAGTTTCCAGAATCTTGATAAATACTTCACAGAAATATAACAAAGGTTACAGTACTATACTTTCAGAATTGAGGATATGTGATGGGTTGGGCATGTAATTTCTCAATCATGATTCATGTAAAACATGTTTTACCTTATAAAGGCTGGGATTCATTTCCTGATGATACTCTATAGCTTCAATTATCTCTATAATTTCAAAAGCCCATATGAACACGAGGCTCAGTTTTCCTTTCTTTTCAAATAATATAACACCCTTCCATGGATATACTTTTTTGTAAATGATATATCCATTTTTAAATTCCAAATATTTCCTTATATTATCATCATATCTATTTTTCATTCAATGAGATTTTTTGAAATGGTTTTGAATAGTGTTTAACTTTGTTACTGTTTCTTCCACAACCTTTGTGTCCATAAGATTCATTTCACCCACTTCATCCCAACAAGTTGGCGTACGAAATCTCTTTCCATAAAATTTTTCATATAGATCCATTTGAATACATTAAATGAATCTATTATTTTAGTAAAATTCCATAAAAGGTAAATACAGATCCCACATTACTAGAATGTCTTGTGATCATAATCTCAACATGTCTTATTATGTTTGGATAAACCTTTTTGATTTCCTGTCAATTTGGCAGTGATAAGTAGTACTCAAATTAAGCCTAGAGTACAAATATTTATATATAATTCTCATGAATTTCGATGTAAATTGATGATCATGATCAAACACTATTGAAATGGGATCTACATTATTTCTTGGAACATAATTGATATGGAGTCTTTCCAGGAGATCAATTTTAAAATCCTCTTTTATAATGAAGAAATATGCATATTTCATAAGTTGATCAAAAATTACCCATATTAGATCATTATCTATTGGATTTAATGGTAATCTAGTGAAAAAATACATGGTTATTACATCCCATTTCCATGTAGTTCTAGGTAGAGATTACATGACTCTTCTAGGGTGTTTTCTTTAAGACTTCCCTATTTAAAGACTAAAAAAATTGATATATAATCTACAGTTTCCATCTTTATATTATCCCACATGAACTGTTCGTTCAAATACTTATACATCATAATGATACTAGGATGAATAGAGAAAATCAAACTATTGGAATTTTCTAATAACTCCTTTTTTAGCTCGGGTATAGTAGCAACACAAAGAATCTTCATAAACATAAGAATTACATCTTTATATTTGTATTCTGCAAACTTCAAAACATTCACATCACTATTTTTCTTTTAAGAATCTCATCATCAGGATGAAAACATTTAATCAATTCTAATCAATATGGTTGGGAACCAATTGAAAAGGTAATTATCTTTCACCTTCATTGATTATTCTTATATCCATCCTCTCTAGATGTATTTACATCATATCCATGTCAATTCATATTTCGTTTAGAATTCCAGGATCCATGTTACTCAATGAACCAGCTACCATATTTTCCTTTCTTGGGTGGTAGTTAACGAAACAATCACAATCCTTTAGCATCTATAGATATTGCCTATGGCTCATGCTGAGTTATTTTGGTGATAAGATGTATTTTATTCTCTTGTTATCTGTATATTCCTAATATATTTCACCACATAGATAAGGTATCCATATCATATGAGAAAATATTATAGCTACTAATTCTGGATCATGAGTTTGTTTGTTTTTTTCATGAATTTTTAACTGACTTTACACTATGGAAATAACTCTATAATTTTTTGTTAGTACACATCCAGGTTGTTTATTCGATGAGTCAACATATATCACAAATCAACCATTCCATGATGGTTGATTCAGGATAATAGAATTAACTAATCTTCCCTTCAATTTTTCAATAAATTTTTCACGTTATTTTTCCCATATGATCTTAACCCATTTATAAGTAATATTAGTTAATGGTTGGGTAATCAAGAAAAATAATGAATGAAATGTCGATAATAACCAGCTAAACCAATAAAACAACATAACCCATTTTGGTTTGTTTGAGTTTTCTAATACAGAAGTACCATTGACATTGTTGGAGAAACTAAGATTACATATATAAAGACAAAATTGAATAGAAAACAAAATGTTTAAAGCTATACTTTAATATTTTTAAACATCCCATATAGCTCATTTCCTCTATGATTCTTCGGAATAATGTGCAACTAATTCTCATGATCTTAGTATATTTTTTAGTATACTAAGATATCATCAATAAATACACAATAAAGTCATCTAGATGTTTCTTAAAAACTATATTCATTAGATCCATAAAAACAGAGGGCTCATTTGTCAGATCAAGAGGCATTACTATAATTTCTTAATGAACATACCTGGTTTGGAATGTTTTCTTGGAAATATATTCCTTCCTCACATGCAACAGAAGATATCCAGATCGAAGGCCAATCATTGATAAATATTGGGAATTATGATGTTGATAAAATAAATCATCAATGTTAGGTAGAGTAATCTTATTATTTATTGTAATAGTAATGATCTTTATATATTCAATGAAAAATCTCATTGATAAATCATGTCGTTCATTGAAATGTACGTGGTATCTCAATAGAGAAACACATGGAGGAATAAATCCTTTATTAATGAATTCCACTGATTATTTCTTCATTTATACTAATTCAATAGAGGAAATTCAATAAGGATTATTTGATATAGGCCTTGAACCAAGAATTAAATCAATAGAGAAATCAAATTTCCAATATATAGGATGTCTAGGTAAATAATCTGGAAAATATAAATATATTATTGAATAATAGTTACATTATAAATTTAAATATTTCTTTCCTCACACACTGGTATTTCACTCTCATCCTCACCATGAATATCATTAAGTATAGATACTAGAGTGTGGATCTATATATGAATCAGAAGATGACATTTCTTCCCTAAAAAGAGATTAAACATCATTCTCAAAAATTGTTTCTTAATAATTATTTTAATAGATTTTTTCATCATAATATAAAATACAATACTTACCGAGGATTATATCTATGTCGATCATGTCTACGATGATAAGGTTTTAAACTAAGGCATGATTTTGTGTCATAAAGGGGATTAATTTACATTAATTTTTTGCAATGATATGTCCATAAAGAATTTTGACTGATAACCCCTTTAAAAATAAAATTTTAAATATCTAATTTTCTTGTAAAACTATTAAGAAATAAAAGAATTTCATGATACATGATTAAATAATTCATTGGTTAAGATTGAGGAAACGGTTATAGTACCTTCCTCCACCACATCATTACATTCATCAACTACAATAGTTGTGACAATATAAACATAGCCTTGATCCCATATCCTTTTAAGGCATAATTCTATGTCAATTATAAAAATCATTAGCATAGTGCGACATCTATCTTCAATTATGACATTGAACATTGATATATTTTTTCTTTCCCATGAAATCACCAGCATTATGGGCTATCTTTCCACACTTGTAGCACACACCATTTCCTTTTAAGTATCCACCATGTTGTTTCCTTCCAAAAGTATCACATTCTTGAAAATTAAACTTTTTAATCTTCCTTTTATCCATTATATCCTCTACCACCCAATTATTATCTTTTTATTCCTTAAAATCACAATTATTAGAAATTAATTTTATTTTCATGATAGCACTTGAGATAATGTCATAGGATAATGAGAAACATTGGAGACTCATTACATTAAGAATAATGGTTTTGAACCATAAAATATTCGATCAATTTTACTGCTTGTATTGTGTTTATAGTCTGAAATATTCATAGTAAACATCGTGATTTTAGCTTCATTGTTTGTAGCATTATCATCTTCGGTTTTCCTATTATTTGGAAATCATCTTTTCATATCTTATCACAGTTCATAAGAGTTTTATTTATATAATATGATTTCCTTGAAATCCCACCATTAAATTCCTTCTATTTCTTCCTCCTCCCATGTGTTTTGGATGAAATGAATATGACTAGTCTGTATCTCCCAATAGACAATAATCATTCATGACAACATTCTCTCATTAATTACATCCAAATGCAAGAAAAAACTTATCTAAAGAACTTATCTATTACTCCATTATTATTGGATTTGTATTCCCATTGAATGATATAGGATGATGTCATATAAAAAATTTAAAAATGGCTCCTCCATATTGTTGATCAGTATAATCCCTATAGGTAAGGTTGTTGTTCATAACCAGAGTTAGTTTTCCTAGAATAGTTATGAGTTTTTCATCATCAATCATAGATCTCGTACAAATACAATTATATTATATTTGAGTGAAATCCCTAAATGAGATATGCACATTCAAGAGATTTCCATTCCATCAAATATGTTCCATTTCTAAATTTTGTCACACACTTTATTTGGTTATGATTAAAAATATATGGTCTCAACATGAAAACACTTAACAAAATTTAAATCCTACTCATAGATAATCTCATAATCATAAATATCATTTCATTAAGGAAAAATTTAATAAATATCATTTCATTGAGGAAATATTTACTTTCAAGTCATTCAAAATGGATTGTAAAAAAATATGAATTATCCAAAGCATATCCCCCAAGAGTATAAAGACAAGTGCATAGTATGATTAGTTTCCATATACCATGATTTCCCAGGTCATGAAAAATAAACCTTGTTGGAGTTATTAATTCTTGGTACATCGTTACAAGATCCATGTCCACTTATAGAATCTAGAATGGGTTGTATTTTTATAAATAACAACACAATCTATTCCTTAACAAAATTATAGTAGGTTCTCATATGGTAAACCTAAATGTAATTCACATGGTTCTGTTACCAAATCAATGTTTTCTAAATCAAATTCCCAAGTTTTTATTAACATACATTCTTACCAAATGTGAAGACTTGATCCCCAATTTCCTGGAGGGTTTTCCGAATTTAAAAAACATTATCATTATTACAAGAATGTTTTAACCCATATGAATGAATTTATTATTACTTTTGGAAATATAGATACATACATAAGTTCAACATTACAACTCTAATGGAAATACAATATATATTTTCCATTAGAAACATCCCTGACTTCTATATTATCTTGGAAGGCCATTAATAATTTATTCCTTCATTTCTCGAGAAAATAAAACATAATAATGTTGTGTGGTAAGATGCTTAGTAAGGGTAAGAAATATAACGGAAGATATCATGATCATAATCATAATTCAACGTGAATAACTAAAAACATGTTCTGTTAAAAATATACTTAATAAAATATTGTAGGAATTAGAGGTCAATAAATAATTCAATAATTAAACATAATCATGGGTATTCTACTTGTCGAATAACAAAATTAAATAACAATTAATTGATTCATAATTATGGAATTCATAATTACAGAAATCCTGAAATATAACTCCAATGCCTCAACCAAAATATCTAAAAAGGATTAAGTGAATGGGAAAAACCATAACTAAAAATGGGCAATGCCTTTTCCATGTACGTAGCTATTTTGTCTCATAATACCTACTGATTAATCGAGGGTTTATATTAGGCCACCACCCCCACTTACTAAGTCTAATTTATTCCTCATATGATTGTGTATATACAAAAAACATATATAAATTCATATTGAAACTTCCATATGAATGGTAGATAACTTTCCCATAACATAAACACTAACAATTTGAAGTAATATGGTGAATGGTTTCAAGATAGAGCATCCATAGTAGAACTAATCATAAACCATTGAATTAAATATGGTAGATTACTTCATAAAATATTAGTCCCAATTATACATAATATTTAGAATGACGGTTGAGATAGGCAAAATTACTCATATAAAATCATAGTGTAATTCTTGAGATGAATAATCATTTAAATTAAAAAGAAGTGTTGTTTTGGAACAATATTTATATAAAACCATAAGTTAAATAATATAGTTTTCTAATAATAAAATGAATTATTTTTTATTAATAAATACTTTTAATGACAGATTGTACAGTTCCCTTGAAAATAGATTTGAATTTTTAAAATTCCCTTGAATCAGGATGGTATGTTAGATTGAAATTTTGTAATATACATTTAAAAATGTATCTCTACATAAAATAAAGAACTATTCGATTTTTTATAAATAAATATAACATTCACACATAATTTATGATGATTAAATATGAATTTAATTAGGATTATGAAAGACAATGAGTAACCTGAAAGTAAATGGTTGTTTTGGTAAAAAACAGTATTACCAAAATCATGATGTTTCGCCCCGACCCTAGTTACCCAGAGTCGGAGAATTATTTTAATACATTGGCATGATTACAATGAATCATTTCTCGATGGACCGATCAGTTTAGTAGTCTTGGGAAATAGAATACATACATGAATGTTACATTACACATTAAGACATACAAAATTACATAAATAATCTTTATGGACACCATTATTCCTTTGGCTTAACCATACATATCAATCACAACACACTTCCTGGAATCATGGGAAAAAAATAAAACATAGAAAGGGGTGAGCTCAAATGCCCAGTAAGGGTAAGCAATATAATGTAAAATTTCATAAATAAGCATAAACATTTAAGTCAATGTATAACTAAAACAAAATATTTTTAAACATAAACTTCAACATAATATGGTAGAAATAAAATGAAATAATGCCATTTACTCTTTCACGTGGATATTCTTCTAGTCGAATAATCACATTTAATATCAATAAACACTTTCATAATGATGTAATACATAATTCCGTACATTAATTTCTATGTCAAAGCCTCGTGCAAAGACCTAAGGGATAACTGTAACCAGAACCCAACCTGGAGAGCCTCTGTAACTGGAATCCATCTTGGAAATCCTTTGAAACCGGACTCCAATCCAAAGTGCCTCCATTAACTGGACACCAACCCAGAGTGCTTCTAATAACCGGACACTATCCCGGATGGTCCGCTGTAACCAGAACCCAACCTGGAAGACTTACTTGTACCGGTCCCCAACCCAGAACATACTAGTCCAACACATTCATCATAAGAAGAGGTTGAATTATAACATAAACATTCGTATTAAAACTAGCATATGAAATTCCAAAAACATTAATCATAAATCATTAATGGAATAAAAATAACTTATCCATAGTCAAACATATCACAAAACCATAAATATAATTTGGTTGATTTGTATCATAATAAATCAATTTCAAATAAGTGTAAACTTTATCCAAGGATGTGTTCATAGATGCAATCAAAACTATTTGAGAGAAAGATCTCTTTTTTTGAAATCATTTAAAATTCACATAATTATATAGAAAACCTTTATTTTGAATACATTATTATAAGATTTTAAGGGATACTTCGATGACTTTATAATGGCAGAAAATAGATGCACCTGCCCTATAAGTTAAAAAAACATTCTTACCTTTATTATGTCAAAAAGGTTAAAAAGGACATTGTTTGGAAAACGACAGAAATATTCCTTTGTAAACTTCTTATAAAAAGTCAAACAAGGGCATAAAGGACTTTAACCCATATTCTGTTAAATAGTAATAATGATTTGAAACTCAATTTATGAAACATGGATGTGAATGATAAAGAGGTTCTCATAGATAATTATGTATAAACAACATTGTATAATGAATAGATTATGAAATAAATCCTTACAAATTTGGTAACTTACGAAACATACAACCCATGAAAGAGGTATCATACAATGAATATGTAAATGCACATAAATTAAAGTGTATTACAAAAATAATACAATTGTGGGCATTACATACACCACACAAAAGGTAATAGTGAAAATATGGAATGAATCTCATGGGAATAAGGAGTGAGATGAAAACCCCCTACCTTGTACTTTTCCTTGGTTGAGGGTAGGTTAACCTCCTTTAATTTGGGTAACACCCATGGGTTTGAACCAAAAATGACTCTTGAAGTGCCTTCTGCTTTAGGTAAGGCTTCTTGGAGGAGGAGAGGGATTTAAGGAGATTAATTGGACATAGGTTGGACGAGCCAAAAGGCTTGAGAGGTGTGAGGAATTGGGTAGAAGTGGTGTCCATTTATAAGGGGGAGGAGGGGCTCTTAAGAAAAAACTTAAAGTATTATTTTATAATAAATTAACATTTGGTTTATAATGGATGAAAACTGGATTATTTAAATTCTAATGTGGGGATGGGTCAAATAATTTCAACCAATAGATTTTAGACAAGTTTGGGTCATTATACTAACCTTATCTTTTCGTTTTAACTCTTAGATAATTTGTTTGACATTTACCATGTCACTTTGTATTTTTATATTATATAGTTAATAAAGTTACTATAAACATCCAATAGGCCCCAAAGTGGTCCATTAATGATACACCTATTATGATATAAGTCCTTTTGGCCTAACCATAAATTTTTAGGAATAGAATATCAATTAATAATATAACATTTTTTAAAAAAACTATTTTATGTCAATTTTGGCACCATTGGGTATTTTGTTTTTGATAAATTCATAACAACATTATTACTTCTAACAAGATTCATATAACCAATCCTAATATGTCATATTAACCTAGAAAATTATTTTAATTCATAAAAATCCTCAAATAACATTTATTTGTATATTTATAATATCAATTATCGTAATCTTTCATTAAGACGGTAATTACTGCATCATCAGTGTGTCATAAATAAATTAAATTATTTAATGTCGAAAAATTATAAATAAAATACAATTATGTATTAAATACTGTTATCTTTATAATTAATATATATAGTCAAAAATATTACTTATATAACACCATATAAAAATTAATTACTAAAAGGTTTTTGTTTTTATCAATTCTGCCTTTACATTAAATTAATTAATCTAAAATGTCATTATCATTCATAAGTGGCTCCATGGCATCCCAAAATCGACCCAAAGATGACCATGGTCGGCCATTACTCATCTAATAAAACTAGGACATGGGTTATGGTAATTTTGAATTATTACAATATTCTTTTTACCATGAATTACTCTATTTACCTTTAACCGCAGCAAATAAAAGTAAAAAGTTACTATTCACAAATAATTATTTTTATCCTAATGAACCACATTTTACTCCTTTATATTAACCATGTCTCTTAGATTTTCAAAATACAGTCATAGATGCAGAAAAATTATGTTTTATGTGAATTTTCAAATTCTCATAGGAGGTTGGTAAAAGACGGTGAAAAGTTCAATAAAATTTTTATATATCCAAAATTATTGTAAACTGACTCCAATGTAGTAAAATGAATTTATATAAGTATTATATATTTATTTTGACATAAATTAATTAAAATAAAATAAATAATTATTTACATAAAAATTGGTTTTAACCAATAACTCAGTGTTTTTCACTATTCATCAAAAATAGACGTTTCTCAGAAAAATACCAAAAATTAATCCTATGCTATATTTGATATTATGAATTAAAAAATGATGTCTCTTTCACCAAATTCAAAACAAATATGTTCAATTAATTAATTTTAATTTTAATTTTCGTTGTCAAAACAAATATCGTGTTTTTAAGAAATAATAACTACCAAAAGATTGACACTTGTTTATGTCCAGTTTAAATGTGAAAATTTTCCCAATGACAAACATTTTATTAAATGGTAGAAATATGTTCTAAATATAATTTAAAATCAGTCAAATGTATAATTTATCACTATTAATTATTCCGATTAAAAAAGATGTTTTTAATTAAAATTTAGTAATTTTCACTACTCATCAAAATATGAAAGTTATCAGAAAAGTACGAAAAATTCACTTAAGCTAATTTCGATATTCCAAATCAAAAAATGATGTTCATTTTGAAAGATAAAATGTATAAAATTTTAAAAATTGTGTCACGACCCGTCCTCAGGGCCCGTACCGTGACTACCCCAAGCCCGCCTTCCATAGGCCAGGGGCTGGCGGCAAGCACCAAGGCGTAAATCCCGGTAAAAAGGGAAGGCATTGCCTTTGTAAAGTAAACAATAACACATAGTACAAGCGGAAGAACCAAACACTAAGTAAAAACTGAGTACAACAGTAAGTGCGGAAATTAAAAAGGGGCAGGAAATACAAGCCCAACTGTAAAGTACAACTCGAAAGGGAAAACATCGACTGAAAAGTAATGCTGCTACGCCAAGCTGTCCACTGGAAATCCCACCTGAAGGGTGGGTATAGACAACTCCTCTGCTCCTCGGGTCCCGCCATCCGCTCCGAGTATGTCCCGCCCAGTGGTCCACCTCCGGGTACCGCCTCGTCGTCACGTCCACCTCTGGGTACCGTCTCATCGTATAGTCCACCTCCAGGTACCGTCCAGTTCTCGAACACACGGCCTCTATAAGTACTGGCCGTCGTCTGCAACCGACACAACGAGGTGCGGGCATAGCCCGTGCAGGGGTGAGTATAACGATACTCAGTAGGGACCCCGAGACCCTCAAGGTATCACTAAAACCAACAAGGATAACCACATAGAAGATCTCAACAGAGAACCTCTACTTAGGTATATGCCCATACATATACTAAGTTATCATGTAACCCATCTCAATCATGAGGAAACACAAGGATTGTGAAATCAACGGATAACTACTACCCAGGTATATGCCCATACATATACCTAAGTTATCAAGTGACCCATCTCAATCATGAGGTAAACACAAGGTCAAAAGTCTCAGCTCAAACCAGGATTTTCATTATCGAAACCGTAACTGCTGAAGAGCTCCGTCTCTGGAGTGTACAGTGGTTCTGTCATGACTCCGAGGTACTGCTCACTAACCTAAGACTGCTGAAGAACTCCACCCATCGAGTACTGCGGGCCAGCTGCTACAACCAAAGGCTCCCATGTGCCGCTACAACCAAGCGCACATCTGTCGTGGGTCTGTCGCTACAACCAAGCGCTCCCATGTGCCGCTACAACCAAGCGCACCTCTGTCGTGGGTCTGCCGCTACAACCAAGTGCTCCCATGTGCCTCTACAACCAAGCGCACCTCTGTCGTGGGTCTGCCGCTACAACCAAGCTCTCCCATGTGCCGCTACAACCAAGCGCACCTCTGTAACACACCGAGTCATTTGATCAGCAGTCATCGGGTCTCAGCCAGCTACCTGGTCTCCGTACTCCACACGCTCGTCACTGGGAGGGTCCGCTCCACGAGCTACATGTCGATACTCCAAGTATCTCAAATTCCCACTAAGAAGTATCTCGAGGGACTGCCACGTCATAGGGGTCTCAACGCAACAGACAGCGCCTCAATCGAACGCACGGTCTGTGAGTTATTAGCCTTTTCGTCCCAGGGGACCGGTTGGTTTTGTGAGCGAACCAAACCCGGCCGTATCTCAACTGTACCCCGAACTCTCATAGGGTAAACTCATAGGTACCGTTTCTCAACGCGATCACCAACGCCGCTGACGGTTCGTCAAACGGACGTTCTGTCAAAAAGATATCAGCTTTTCCGTTCTAGGGGCCCGGTTGGATTTCAGTGCGATCCAACCCGGCCACTATCCATCTACATCCAAAACTCGGGCGGAGGATGCCAAAAGTTCCATATCGTCAACAGGAACTCAACGCAACAGACAGCGCGTCAATCGGACGCCCGGTCTGAGAGTTATTGGCTTTTTCGTTCCAGGGGCCCGGTTGGATTTCAGTGCGATCCAACTCGACCGCACTCCGTCGGCATCCAAACCTCGAGCGGAGTAAGCCAAAAGATCCGGCTCACTAAGAGGAGCACAACAAAGCTGACAGCACGTCAATCGGACGTCCGTAGCTCAAGATATGAGTGTTTCCGCTCCAAAGGCCCGGTTGGTTTCGTGAACGAACCAACCCGGCCGAACTCAAAGTATTCCGAAACTTTGAGTGCGATATACCAAATCGGCCATCTTGATCCAAGGATCGCATTTCCGCTGACGGTTCGTCAATTGGAGGTTCGTGGCTCATGTTATGGCCAAAAGACCGAAAACGATTCGAAAACGGGGGGTCCGGGGGGCATGGCCCCCACTTTTGATAGCTGGCGGCGCGGCTTAAGCCGCGCCTTTTGGAGAACCGGCCCCCCTTGTGGGGGCCTGATTTGTGGAAAACGGGGGGCCGCCTGCACCCCTTAATGAAACCCCCCCCCCCTTATAAATGGGGGGGCATTTGTGTTGGCCAGGGGAATTAAATTCCCCCGGTCTTTGACCTTCCGGCCGGCCACCTGGCCGGCCGGTTTTTCTTCAACGGGACCGGCAAACCGGTCCCCTTTCCGGCTTCCGACGCTGGCGGCCCGGCGAGCCGCCGGTCTTCTCGTTCCTCTGCGGCCCGGAACCGGCCGCGGTGTTCCTCGTCCGGCGCGGTGCGACGGCACATCGCCCCTCCGCCGCGGCCCTGCTCCGGCCGCGGCGCCTTCGATTCCCTTCGACGCGGCGCGACGGCGTCGCGTTCATGATAAACTTCCTGTGGCGCTGCACGACGGAGCCGCGCGATTATAGCCTTGTGATTCCCGCGTGGTGCGACGGCACCACGACGTCTCGTACATCCGCAAGGAAATAATATTCAAGAACAGAGGAGGGGGGGTTTGGCCGTGTTTGTGCGGTCCGGCCCCCCTCTCGTTAGTTGATAACACTTAACAATAAATCTCAAAAATTTTCAAGCTAGAACCAAGAATGAGATTAAATAATTAACCAACAACAACCCCTACCTTGGTTCAAGATCGAAGATCGTCAATGATCCGCAGAAGACAACGTCGAGGAGGTCGGGCATCGCGGTAATCGTTCGTCAAATCCGTTGACGAAGAGGTTCGTCTGAAGAGGTACTTCATTGGCGAATCTTCATAAGCCGAAGAAGGAAGTTCTATGAGGAAGCGGCGTTTCATTTCGTTGACACGGAAGATGTCGTCGATCTTTGGAGACAACCGACTACGAAGAAGAGAGGAGCGGTGTTCTTCGTCGGAGCTTGAGCGTTCTTCATCAAAGTTTGAAGAAGAAGGAGGAGCTCTAAAATCCTCTCAAGATGGCTAAACAATTCTAACCAAATAAAATAAGGTAAGGGCTTATTTTATTTACTCAACCAAACCATTTGAATTTCAATGGTTTGAATTAAGACAACTCAACCCATGAAATAACCCAACTTGCCAACTTAATTTAAAAGGGGAGTTTAAGGGAGAAGATGAGGGGATGGGGTTCGTGTGGGTCCCACCACACTTAATCCTCCCAAGGGAGGTTAAGTGGATGTGGGTCCCACCTTTAACTCCATTTTGGAGAAGATAACCAACAAAATAAAAATAAAAAGTGTTTCCACATTTTTATTTAACTTCTTATGATTTCTCCCAAAAACTAACTTTCGACTAGCAATAAACGCAACCTCGGAAAAGGTCCCCTTAAGAGAATATCGGCGCTGCGAGTTCATCGGTGCCCTCAGAATTTGATTCCGGACACCGGTTCAAAAGTTAGAAATTCCCGCTCGTTCGTTCACTGAACGTACCCGAGCCAAACTTCGGAAATTAATTCCGGGCACACCGGGCCTCAGAATCAGGCGCCGTCAGAAACTGCGTTCTTGTAAAATTCCAAAGAAAATAAAGAAAAAAAATTTCCTTGATATTTCCGAATCTTTACATTACTACCACCTCAGGGATTTACGTCCCCGTAAAGCTTCAACACAAATTAGGGTCACAAAAGCGGTACCGAGCACGCATCTGAGCCTTCCGCTCCTATGTGCTCACCTGGTGGAACTGCGGTGAATGGGTCAAGCAGTAAACCACCCCGCCTACCCAGCTGGGGACCTAAGAAGGTCCGATGAACCCCGGAGATAACTTGCCGCCTTGGCCACATCTCTGTAAACCTCGTCGAGGTGAGACCCGTATAAGGACGTGATCGTCATCCTCGAACTCCAGAGGTCTCCATTTTCTGTTAGAACTGGAACTCGAAAGGCTGCTGTCACGAGGGTAAGGTTGACTGACTCAAGAGTGATCGGCCGCACCCTCCTGTGCAAGAGTTACCATGCGCTGTCCAGGGCTTCCTTTTCCGCCGACCAAGGAATCCCCATCCCGACATTTTCCTAAAACTAACAATTTGAGTATGAACTATGACAACCCTGCTTTTTATTACAACTTAAACATGCTTTATTACATAAAACTTCACTTGATACAACAAAGAAGATCGAGAGGTTTAGTGTCTTTGGGGCTTAGGATCATTACATAAAAACTTTAAACTTGAAATACAACATCCTTATTGAAAACTTCCTTTACATGACCACTACATTCCTTCGTACTTAGCATTGCATGGGATAACCTGAGGACATGCATAAGAAAAGGGTGAGCTATAAAGCCCAGTAAGGGAGTAAACAATGAATAACATGAGGAGTACAATACATGTTAGGCAATAGGCATATCAATAGAGCATAAGAGAGACATGAACATAAAGGCATGATAAAGCATGATAATCATAACATGGAAATGTGGCAACAACACTTAACATTGAATTAGCATGAGCCAAGGCTCATTGCACATGGAGCATGAGTAAACCCTCATTGCACTTGAAGCACGAGTAAACCCTCGTTGCACTTGAATTAGCATGAGTCAACACTCATTGCACATGACGTATCATGATACTATACTTTACCCAATGCATTGGAGCGCTATCAGGGCGCACCCTTCTTAAACATTTCATTTCATGCATAAGTGTGCCACATGGATCATAAAACATGGATTCATAAAACATAATCATTTATTCCACGATAAAGGAATGTGGAATTCATACATGAAACTTTACAATCAATAAGTAAATGTGCACAAAGGTGAATACCCTTGATGGAGAAATGGGCATGGTATTCACTACACAATGATATTGGCTTAGAAAATCGGTGTGATTTCGGCAGCGTAACGGCGTGACATAAGAATTCATAAAAAAGGCTGATGAGAGAGAAAGGGGTTCCTCATCATATTTACATGTAATGGACAGTAAGAAGGTCATATAGATACATGTCCCAACAATTGAAAAGGAATTTAGATTCATGATACAAAAGTATTGCTTGAATATAAGAGAGGAGAAAAAGGTTCCTTTCGGAATTTCGGCATAGTAACGGGTGTACATGGGAGGCATTTAATGAGAGAGAAATGGGTCTCCCATCATTCAAACAATAAGAGGGAAGTATGGGAGAGGTGCGAAACCATACCCCAACATTCATAAATGAAATTAAAAGGGCAATACAACTTAAAGAAAATTGGCAAAAATGAGAAAGGAAGAAAAAACCCTTACTTGGAAGTGTGCTTCCAAAGGCTAGAGAGAGGCTTGTGAGAGGCTTCTTGGGAGCTTGGGGAACCTTGAGAGGATTCTAGAGAGAGTAGGGCAGAGGTTGGACGAACTTCAAGGGCTTTGAGTGAGGAGGAAGTGGGAGCTTGGGTGGGTTTATATAGGAATGGTGAGAGAATTCTTTATTATTTAGGTTTGGGACCCCTTATATTAAAATAATCCAAACCACAAACCATCCCATGGTATTTGCCCATGGTTTCTGGAAAAGGAGAGAGGAAAATAATATTTTATAAGGCCAAGGTCCGAACTTATTAAAAAATTAGGGTTGCTTATGTGGAGGTGAGTCACACTCCCATGGAAATTAATTTAAAAAGGCAAAGTGTTGAATAAGTCTTGAGGGCTCCATTAATGCTTTGAAAAGTGATTAAAACAAACCCAAAACCTCATTATTTTAATGATAAAACACATATTGGCCGAACATAAGGATTATGGTATTTTATTACATCACCATTGGGTCATTATGATGTCATAAAACACATTATATATTTAAATGGTATTTAATTTTTACCCAAAAATTTGACTGTCTCAGAAAATTATGAAAAATTCACCGTTGGATAATTTTGACGTCCTGATTCCAAAAATAATATTTATTTTATCTAAATAATTTTCTAAATATGTGAATTTTCACTTTTAAAATAAAAACCGACATTTATAAAAAATTCACGGGTTTTGACAGAAATGGATTTCAAACCTTAATAAGAATTTTAATTGCATTCATAAAATTATAAGATCATTTATATTTAATAAAAATTAATTTAATATTAATAATAATATTTTATTAAAATATTATTTAATTCAAAAATCCTTTAATTTAATAAAATATAATTCTTAATTAAATAATAACTAAAAACATCATTTGTACTTTAAAAACTAATTACAATGCATCAAAAATGACTAGAAATTATATTCATTATTATATACAAAAAAAATAATGTACATGAACATGGTGCTACTTATTTGTTACATAACCCCTTAAAATAGCCGCATAAGACCTAAGGGTAAGGTGTGCGATGGTGACATACTCTTGGGGTTGCTCGGATAACATCGCTCGAGTGGTGATCTCTATCAACTTCCATTTTTCCCGTAGACGATCACGTTCGAGCTTGACTTGATGAAGCTCAGCTTGGGCTTGGTCAAGGGCAAAGCCCAAAGACGCCACCTCCTTTCCGAGCTCCGACAAATGGGCTTCGTAAGGGGCAATTCTACTGGATGAGGCCATCGCTTCCTTTGTCTGAGTAGAAAATTTGTTCGTTAAAGCCTTATATTTAAACTACCCAGATGATCACTGTTCAACGGCTATAAAAGTAACGGTCAAAAATCTTAACGTAAAACTTAAAGAAGTTGACATCTTATAAAAACATAAAGAATCATTTAACTGGATCAAGAGGGATTTTCCATTAATGAAAATTTGGGTCGTTACAACATTCCCCCCTTAAGAAATTTCGCCCTCGAAATTTTCCTTTTCCCACTCTAAAAAAAATGTGGGTAACTTAGCTTCATCATATCCTCTGACTCCCAAGTTGCTTCTTCAAACTTGTGGTTTCTCCACAACACCTTGACGAGGGGAATTGTCTTATTTCGTAGAACTTTTTCTCTACGATCTAAGATCTTCACTGGTTGCTCCTCATAAGAAAGATCGTCTTCTAATTGTACCACCTCAGAAAAGAGTACATGTGAAGGGTCTGGTATGTACTTCCTTAAGAGGGATACATGCAAGACATCATGCACCTTGGCCATAGTAGGTGGAAGTGCTAGTCGATAGGCCACAGCCCCAACACGATCAAGAATCTCGAAGGGGCCGATGTACCTTGGACTTAACTTCCCTTTCTTTCCAAACCTCATGACCTTCTTCCACGGAGATATGCGTAAAAACACCATGTCTCCGACTTTAAACTCAAGGTCTCGTCGACGATTATCTGCATAACTCTTCTGTCGACTTTGGGCTGCCTTGATATGCTGCTGAATGGTTTTCACCTTCTCCACCATTTCTTCGACCATTTCTGGTCCAAGCAGCTTACGTTCACCGACCTCATCCCAACATGCCGGTGTTCTACACCTTTTCCCATACAGGGCTTCATATGGTGCCATTTGGATGCTCGAGTGGAAACTATTATTATAAGAGAACTCAACTAGAGGAAGATGTTGATCCCATCCTCCTTTAAAGTCCATTGAGCACGCTCTCAACATATCCTCAAGTGTTTGGATAGTCCGCTCGGATTGGCCATCAGTTTGAGGATGATAGGCCGTACTGAAGTTCAGTTCAGTATTCAGAGCATGTTGAAGACTCTTCCAAAACTTAGAGGTAAATCTTGGATCTCGGTCAGACACAATAGATAGTGGTACTCCATGCAACCGTACCACTTCCCTGATATATATCCGTGCCAGTTGATCCAAAGAGAAGTCCTCCCGAATAGCAATGAAGTGTGCAGTCTTTGTAAGACGATCCACAATAACCCAGATTGCATTGTTGCTTTTGGATGTCCTTGGAAGTCCAGTGACGAAGTCCATGGTGATGTTCTCCCATTTCCATTCTGATATGGGCAATGGTTGCATCATCCCCTTAGACTTCTGCCTCTCTGCCTTCACTTGCTGACACACCAGGCACTTTGATGTATATTCAGCGATCTCCTTCTTCATATTATCCCACCAAAAGTTTTCTCGGAGATCTCGATACATCTTTGTGCTTCCTGGGTGAATAGAGAAATTTGAACTATGTGCATCATCCAAAAGTTCCTTCTTCAGCTCCGAACTTGATGGGACACATAGTCTTTTCCCAAACCGCACAATTCCTTCTTCATTAACATTAAACTCTGAGGATTTTCCCTTATTGATAGCTTCCACTTTTTCTTGGATTCTCGCATCATCCTTTTGAGCATCCTTTAACCTTTCCAAAAGAGATGGTTGAGCAATAATTTGTGAAAGGATTGATGATGTTCCCTTCTTTATGATTCCCACGTCCATCTTCATCAAGTCTAAGAAGATTGGATCCTTCTCAATTCTCATCATTGATAGAATTGCTGGATCCTTTCTACTTAGGGCATCCGCCACCTTGTTCGCCTTCCCAGGGTGGTAATGTATTGAATAGTCATAATCCTTGATGAGCTCTATCCATCTTCTCTGGCGCATATTAAGCTCTTTCTGTGTGAATATATATTTAAGACTTTTGTGGTCAGTATATATCTCACATTTCTCTCCATAGAGATAATGCCGCCAGATTTTCAAGGCAAAGATCACCGCCGCCAACTCCAGATCATGCGTTGGATAGTTTCGCTCATGGATTTTCAACTGTCTTGAGGCATAGGATATCACTTTATCATTCTTCATCAGCACACATCCTAAGCCCTTCTTCGAAGCATCACTGAATACCACAAAAAGCTCCCCACTTGTGGGTAAAGTGAGCACAGGTGCAGTGATAAGCCTCCTTTTCAACTCCTTGAAGCTTTCTTCGCATTCATCACTCCAAGCAAACTTTACTCCCTTTCGAGTTAGCTTGGTAAGAGGGTTGGACAATCGTGAGAAGTTTCTCACAAATCGTCGATAATATCCAGCTAACCCCAAGAAGCTACGGATATCAGTTACCGATGTTGGCCTCGGCCATCCCTCAATTGCATCTGTTTTGGAGGGGTCCACAGATATCCCATTGCTTGTGATGATATGGCCCAAGAATGAGACCTCCTTCAACCAGAACTCACACTTGCTGTACTTGGCATAGAGCTTCTCCTTGCGCAAAGTCTCCAGTACAGTTCTTAAATGCTCCTCATGGTCCTCCTTGGTTTTGGAGTATATTAGAATATCATCTATAAAGACTACCACAAATTTATCTAGGTAATCTCTAAAGACTCTATTCATCAAGTCCATGAATATTGCTGGAGCATTGGTGAGTCCAAAAGGCATTACTATGAATTCATAGTGCCCGTACCTTGTACGAAAAGCAGTCTTGGGGATATCTTCCTTCTTCACCCTTACTTGATAATATCCCGACCGCAAGTCGACCTTGGAGAAGTATTGTGCTCCACGCAGCTGATCAAACAAGTCATCGATTCTTGGGAGAGGATACTTGTTCTTTATCGTGATTTTGTTAAGTTCACGATAATCGATGCAAAGCCGCATTGACCCATCCTTCTTCTTGACGAAGAGGACTGGTGCACCCCATGGTGATGCACTTGGGCGTATAAACCCTTTATCCAGATTCTCCTGTAGTTGTTTCTTCAGTTCTTCAAGCTCAACCACAGCCATTCTATATGGAGTCTTGGATATTGGTAGCGCCCCAGGTATAAGTTCAATTGAGAACTCAACATCTCTTCTTGGAGGAAGACCAGGAAGTTCCTCGGGAAATACTTCAGCGAATTCCCTCACAATAGGCATTTCTTCAAGGGTGGTTTCTTCCTTGGACTCAATCATCTGAGCCAGATATGCATGCTCATAAGGCAGTAATATCCACGCTTGAGATGATGGAGTTAAAGGAGATTCATCTTCCTCCTGACACTTGTAAAGAATCGGGGGTCGATTCTCCATATGGAGTGTGATTTCCCTCTCCCGACAATTTATGTTGGCTCTATATAAGGAAAGCCAATCCATGCCAAGAATTGCATCAAATTCCACCAAAGGGAGTATGACGAGGTTCTCCGGGAAATTCAATCCACAGATTATAACAGGGGAGGACTTATACTCATGGGATGTAATGATTGCCCCATTTGCCGTACTCACCGACATCTTTACTCCCATGATTTGTGGTGGTGCAGGGATTATTCTACTAAACTTTTGAGATATAAAAGAATGCGTAGAACCTGAATCAAAAAGTACGTTCGCTATTCTTGAATGAATAACTAGCGTACCTGTCACCACTTCGTTGTCGGGGTTCACTTCGGCAGAAGTGATGGCAAAAGCTCTTCCTTGCTGTCTTGGAGGTTGTTGATTGCCTCCGATAACCCTTGGATTAGGGCACTGATTCGCAAAATGACCCGGTTCTTTGCATTTGAAGCATTGAACAACGCGTTGAAGTTCGAACGGAGCGTTCCTCCCCCCCGTCGCAGCCGCGGGTCCTTCTTGCTGACAGTTAATAGCTAGGTGCCCTTCTCTTCCACACTTGAAGCATTTTCTTGTCCCCCTAAGGCAATTTCCAGGGTGCTTCTTTCCACACTTTTGGCAAGTGGGGTGCTGGAATTTCTTAGCGCCGTTGGATTTATCCATCGGACCACCAGCATTGAAGTCCACCTTCCGCTTCTTGTCCCCATGATACCCCTGTGATTCTACGATCTCCATTTCAACCTTGAGGGCACATCGGACAATTTCCTCATAGCTGTCGAAGTCACGGATCGCTAATGCTTTCCGCAAGCTAGGCTTCAGCCCACCAAAGAAGCGGTCAACCTTGCATTCGGGGGTAACGACAAAGCCGGAAGCGTATCGTGCAAGCCTTGTGAAGTTTTCCTCGTACGCTCCCACAGATTCCTCATCTTTCTGCTTGAGGGAAAGGAAGTCCCTTTCCATCTTAAGACGGAGGGTGCGTGGAAAATATTTATCGAAAAACATCTTCCGGAATACCTTCCATTCCAAAGCCTCGATCTCCTCCTCAGGCTTTGTATTTTTGATCAATGTCCACCATTGATCAGCTTCACCCTCCATACGATAAGCCGCCAGGAGAACCTTCTCTTTTTCAGAGCATTGGAGGATGGAGAATATCTTCTCAATGGAGTTGATCCATTGTTCAGCGATCGTGGGATCAGATGATCCACTAAAAGTAGGAGGCCTTTGTCTCATGAAGCTTTCAATAGCGACTTGTTCTTTCTTAGGGGGGGTTGAACGTTCCTCTTGACCAGTGTTTCTATTCAAAACTTGAGTTAGCTGAGAGAGAAGCGTGACAAAGTTCGCGATTCCCGCTCCCATCGGATTGGGTATCTCATTAGTACAATCCTCACACTGATCTTCACAACGGTTGTTAGCCCGAGTTCTCCTATTACCGGCCATTGGCTGGAATAAAAGGAAAGTTAGGGGTAACACATAAAGGGTAATCCAAAGACAAAAGTTGATGACTTATAAATAAACTTTAATCCCTTCAACTCATGAGTCTATAGGATTCAATCCAGGCTTTTCATGATCTTCCTTCTAACATATATTCTTAGGGGCATTTTTCCCTTAATAAGGGTTCATACTAAGATTGTGAATTTATCAAAACATATCCCCCGGGAGTGTCGTAACCAAGAGTGCAGCAAGGCCCGTTGTCGTGCACCAGTTCCCGTTCGAGTCTAGCTCAAAGTGGTGTTTTCGGGTTTTACCCCTAGGATACATCTGTGCCAGAGCCGCCTCTACCTGCTCGTATCCAGACAGGGATGTATTTGTTTGATAAACCACTTACTTAGTATTTACCAAAACTTAGGGATGTTTTTATTATGCTTAGTCTTGTATCTAAGGCTTTACTAGGGTTTCCTAATCCCAAAAATAACCTAACCTATCCTCTGATACCAACTATGACAACCCTGCTTTTTATTACAACTTAAACATGCTTTATTACATAAAACTTCACTTGATACAACAAAGAAGATCGAGAGGTTTAGTGTCTTTGGGGCTTAGGATCATTACATAAAAACTTTAAACTTGAAATACAACATCCTTATTGAAAACTTCCTTTACATGACCACTACATTCCTTCGTACTTAGCATTGCATGGGATAACCTGAGGACATGCATAAGAAAAGGGTGAGCTATAAAGCCCAGTAAGGGAGTAAACAATGAATAACATGAGGAGTACAATACATGTTAGGCAATAGGCATATCAATAGAGCATAAGAGAGACATGAACATAAAGGCATGATAAAGCATGATAATCATAACATGGAAATGTGGCAACAACACTTAACATTGAATTAGCATGAGCCAAGGCTCATTGCACATGGATCATGAGTAAACCCTCATTGCACTTGAAGCACGAGTAAACCCTCGTTGCACTTGAATTAGCATGAGTCAACACTCATTGCACATGACGTATCATGATACTATACTTTACCCAATGCATTGGAGCGCTATCAGGGCGCACCCTTCTTAAACATTTCATTTCATGCATAAGTGTGCCACATGGATCATAAAACATGGATTCATAAAACATAATCATTTATTCCACGATAAAGGAATGTGGAATTCATACATGAAACTTTACAATCAATAAGTAAATGTGCACAAAGGTGAATACCCTTGATGGAGAAATGGGCATGGTATTCACTACACAATGATATTGGCTTAGAAAATCGGTGTGATTTCGGCAGCGTAACGGCGTGACATAAGAATTCATAAAAAAGGCTGATGAGAGAGAAAGGGGTTCCTCATCATATTTACATGTAATGGACAGTAAGAAGGTCATATAGATACATGTCCCAACAATTGAAAAGGAATTTAGATTCATGATACAAAAGTATTGCTTGAATATAAGAGAGGAGAAAAAGGTTCCTTTCGGAATTTCGGCATAGTAACGGGTGTACATGGGAGGCATTTAATGAGAGAGAAATGGGTCTCCCATCATTCAAACAATAAGAGGGCAGTATGGGAGAGGTGCGAAACCATACCCCAACATTCATAAATGAAATTAAAAGGGCAATACAACTTAAAGAAAATTGGCAAAAATGAGAAAGGAAGAAAAAACCCTTACTTGGAAGTGTGCTTCCAAAGGCTAGAGAGAGGCTTGTGAGAGGCTTCTTGGGAGCTTGGGGAACCTTGAGAGGATTCTAGAGAGAGTAGGGCAGAGGTTGGACGAACTTCAAGGGCTTTGAGTGAGGAGGAAGTGGGAGCTTGGGTGGGTTTATATAGGAAAGGTGAGAGAATTCTTTATTATTTAGGTTTGGGACCCCTTATATTAAAATAATCCAAACCACAAACCATCCCATGGTATTTGACCATGGTTTCTGGAAAAGGAGAGAGGAAAATAATATTTTATAAGGCCAAGGTCCGAACTTATTAAAAAATTAGGGTTGCTTATGTGGAGGTGAGTCACACTCCCATGGAAATTAATTTTAAAAGGCAAAGTGTTGAATAAGTCTTGAGGGCTCCATTAATGCTTTGAAAAGTGATTCAAACAAACCCAAAACCTCATTATTTTAATGATAAAACACATATTGGCCGAACATAAGGATTATGGTATTTTATTAAATCACCATTGGGTCATTATGATGTCATAAAACACATTATATATTTAAATGGTATTTAATTTTTACCCAAAAATTTGACTGTCTCAGAAAATTATGAAAAATTCACCGTTGGATAATTTCGACGTCCTGATTCCAAAAATAATATTTATTTTATCTAAATAATTTTCTAAATATGTGAATTTTCACTTTTAAAATAAAAACCGACATTTATAAAAAATTCACGGGTTTTGAGAGAAATGGATTTCAAACCTTAATAAGAATTTTAATTGCATTCATAAAATTATAAGATCATTTATATTTAATAAAAATTAATTTAATATTAATAATAATATTTTATTAAAATATTATTTAATTCAAAAATCCTTTAATTTAATAAAATATAATTCTTAATTAAATAATAACTAAAAACATCATTTGTACTTTAAAAACTAATTACAATGCATCAAAAATGACTAGAAATTATATTCATTATTATATACAAAAAAAATAATGTACATGAACATGGTGCTACTTATTTGTTACATAACCCCTTAAAATAGCCGCATAAGACCTAAGGGTAAGGTGTGCAATGGTGACAGACTCTTGGGGTTGCTCGGATAACATCGCTCGAGTGGTGATCTCTATCAACTTCCATTTTTCCCGTAGACGATCACGTTCGAGCTTGACTTGATGAAGCTCAGCTTGGGCTTGGTCAAGGGCAAAGCCCAAAGACGCCACCTCCTTTCCGAGCTCCGACAAATGGGCTTCGTAAGGGGCAATTCTACTGGATGAGGCCATCGCTTCCTTTCTCTGAGTAGAAAATTTGTTCGTTAAAGCCTTATATTTAAACTACCCAGATGATCACTGTTCAACGGCTATAAAAGTAACGGTCAAAAATCTTAACGTAAAACTTAAAGAAGTTGACATCTTATAAAAACATAAAGATTCATTTAACTGGATCAAGAGGGATTTTCCATTAATGAAAATTTGGGTCGTTAAATGAACAATTATTGCCCATTCCATACTCAAACTAACGTCGTAAGGCCTCGACGCTGCCACCAAGAGATTCCAACCAAAACTCTCTCCTCGAGGGTCTGACCACACCATCGGCGTAAGTGTGATTATCGAGTCTCCTCCCAAGTTATCTCCAGACATGAGGGTCAAGTCCACGGCTTACCGGAAACTCTAGGTCTGGAACAAGATTTGTGAAAGCAAGGAATGATTCACATCGACGTCCGTTACTACAACAACCAGTAGTGGACACAGACTGTCCCTTGAATCATTTCTAGAGCCATTGGGTAACACTCCATGACCGCATGCAGCCGCACCCTTACTCTGCCCTCCAGCTCCCTGAGCCTGGCAGGAATAACTAAGGCGGGTGGTTGTACAAAGTTAGGATGTACACCACCTCATGCTGCTCTCATAGCTCTGCCTTCACGTCTGATACTTCGTAGACTCATCTCTCCTTTAAGCTTCCTCTTCTTTAACACGCTCGAGTCTCTAAGACTAGCACCAGTTTATTATTTCTTACTGTACTGTGTAGTCTTCATCCTCTCTTGGATGTCCTGGAACTCCTTTAGTCTCACAAGAGCTTCTATTATTTCTTCTTTGCCAATAAGAGAAATCCGGTCTCATCCCCTGGATGAACCACATCCGTTGCCTAATACAGTCAATTCCAACATGAATGATGCATTCATGCCATGGATGACGTCATAAGGCCTCGACGTAACTACCAAGAGATCCAACTGTCACTCTCGCCACCACCTGCATGTTGCTGCCTGAAGGAGGCTGGCAGAAAAGATCACCATGAAGTCTGCCGGTGTCCCCACTAGCCTGAAGACTCCCTCCACATCCTCCATCCAATCCTCAGCCGTCTGCAGGTCCGCCTCTCCCCGGAACCTGGGTGGCCTCTGGCGCTGGAACTCGTGCAGTGCACTCAAGTGGCGGGCATCGCCTACTGCTAGGGCTGGTGGCATCGATGGCCCAACGCATGGTAGTATCGCTGGTGCCTCCGCTGGTGCCTCAACTGCAAGAGGGCCCTGTACCGAAGCCTCGTCGCTCGACAGGCTGTCAGTACGCACATCCCTCTGGGCTCTAGCTGGTCGTTCGTGAAAAGGCATCCTGAAAGAAACAACGTAACACGGTCAAACGATTATACCTGGTGAGATGACCTGGTTTGAGCTGACATTTAAAAACTTCTGGAAACACACACGCAATAAGTGTTTTCTTGCACAAAGTCGGAAATCAGTTGTCAGGGTCCTGGTGTATGGATACGTCGGCTGCCCGCACCAACACTGGACTCCCGGAACTGAAAACCACACTCGGTACCCTTAACACTATTGCTTCACAGAAAGAAACATCAGAGTTATAAGTTCTACGGTAGAACTGAACTCCTCTGATACCAATTTGTCACGACCCGTCCTCGGGGCCCGTGCCGTGACTACCCCAAGCCCGCCTTCCATAGGCCAAGGGCTGGCGACAAGCACCAAGGCGTAAATCCCGGTAAAAAAGGAAGGCATTGCCTTTGTAAGGTAAACAATCACACAGAGTACAAGTGGAAGAAGTAAACACTAAGTAAAAACTGAGTACAACAGTAAGTGCGGAAAGTAAAAAGGGGCCGAAAATAGAAGCCCAACTGTAAAGTACAACTTGAAAGGGAAAACATCGACTGAAAAGTAAAGCTGCTACGCCAAGCTGTCCACTGGAAATCCCACCTGAAGTGTGGGTACAGAAAACTCCTCTGCTCCTCGGGTCCCGCCGTTCGCTCCGAGTATGTCCCACCCAGTGGTCCACCTCCGGGTACCACCTCGTCGTCACGTCCACCTCTGGGTACCGTCTCGTCGTATAGTCCACCTCCCAGTACCGTCCAGTCCTCGAACACTCGGCCTCTGTCAGTACTGGCCGTCGTCTGCAACTAACACAACGAGGTGTGGGCATAGCCCGTGCTGGGATGAGTATAAAGATACTCAGTAGGGACCCTGAGACCCTCAAGGTCTCACTAAAACCAACAAGGATAACCACATAGAAGATCTCAATAGATAACCTCTACTTAGGTATATGCCCATACATATACTAAGTTATCAAGTAACCCATCTCAATCATGAAGAAACACAATGATTGTGAAATCAACGGATAACTACTACCCAGGTATATGCCCATACATATACCTAAGTTATCAAGTGACCCATCTCAATCATGAGGTAAACACAAGGTCAAAAGTCTCAGCTCAAACCAGGATTTTCATTATCAAAACCGTAACTGCTGAAGAGCTCCGTCTCTGGAGTGTACAGTAGTCCTGTCATGACTCCGAGGTACTGTTCACTAACCTAAGACTGATGATGAACTCCACCCATCGAGTACTGCGAGCCAGCTGCTACAACCAAGCTCTCCCATTTGCCGCTACAACCAAGCGCACCTCTGTCGTGGGTCTGCCGCTACAACCAAGCTCTCTCATGTGCCGCTACAACCAAGCGCACCTCTGTCGTGATCCTGCCGCTACAACCAAGCGCTCCCATGTGCCGCTACAACCAAGAGCACCTCTGTTGTGGGTCTGCCGCTACAACCAAGCGCTCCCATGTGCCGCTACAACCAAGAGAACCTCTGTAACACATCGAGTCGTTCGATCAGCAGTCGTCGGGTCTCAGCCAGCTACACGGTCTCCGTACTCCGCACGCTCGTAACTGGGAGGGTACGCTCCACGAGCTACAGGTCGATACTCCAAGTATCTCAAATTCCCACAAAGAAGTATCTCAAAGGACCGCCACGTCATAGGGGTCTCAACGCAACATACGGCATGTCAATCAGATGCCCGGTCTGTGAGTTATTAGCCTTTTCGTCCCAGGGGCCCGGTTGGTTTCGTGAGCGAACCAAACCCGGCCGTATCTCAACTGTACTCCGAACTCTCATAGTGTAAACTCATAGGGATCGTTTCTCAACGCGATCACAGACGCCGCTGACGGTTCGTCAAACGGACGTTCTGTCAAAAAGATATCAGCTTTTTCGTTCCAGGGGCCCGGTTGGATTTCGGTGCGATCCAACCCGGCCACTATCCATCTGCATCCAAAACACGGGCAGAGGATGCCAAATGTACCGTATCGTCAACAGGAACTCAACGCAACAGACGGCGCGTCAATCGGACGCCCGGTCTGGGAGTTATTGGCTTTTTCGTTCCAGGGGCCCGGTTGGATTTCGGTGCGATCCAACCCGACCGCACTCCGTCGGCATCCAATCCTCGAGCGGAGTAAGCCAAAAGATCCGTCTCACTAAGTGGAACACAACAAAGCTGACGACATGTCAATCGGACGTTCGTAGCTCAAGATATGAGTGTTTCCGCTCTGAAGGCCCGGTTGGTTTCGTGAACGAACCAACTCGGCCGAACTCAAAGTATTCCGAAACTTTGAGTGTGATATACCGAATTGACCGTCTCGATCCAAGGATCGCATTTCCGCTGACGGTTCGTCAATCGGAGGTCTGTGGCTCATGTTATGGCCAAAAGACCGAAGACGATTCGAAAATGGGGGGTCCGGGTCAGGGCCGACCCGGCCCGACCCCCCCTGGGTCGGCCCGAACCGGGTCGACCCAAACCGGGTCGACCCGACCTGGGTCTGACTCGGCCCGGCCGGCGGTGGTCTGGCACGGCGGCGCGGTCCTGTGCGGCGGCACGACCCAGCCGGCGGCGGCGCGGCCTGGCGCCGCACTAGTGCAGCGTGCGGGGGGCAGGGCCCCCGCTTTTGATAGCTGGCGGCGCGGCTTAAGCCGTGCCTTTGGGAAAACCGGCCCCCCATGTGGGGGCCTGCTTCGTGGAAAACAGGGGGCCGCCTGCCCCCCTTAATGAAACCCCCCCCCTTAAATGGGGGGCATTTGTGTTGGTCGGGGGAATTAAATTCCCCCGGTCTTTGACCTTCGGCCGGCCACCTGGCCGGCCGGTTTTTCTTCAATGGGACCGGAAAACCGGTCCCCTTTCCGGCTTCCGACGCCGGCGGCCCGGCGAGCTGCTGGTCTTCTCATTCCGCCGCGGCCCTGCTCCGGCCGCGGCGCCTTCGATTCCCTTCGACGCGGCGCGACAGCATCGTGTTCATGATAAACTTCCCGTGGCGCGGCATGACGGCGCTGCGTGATTATAGCCTTGCGATTCCCGCGTGGTGCGACGACACCACGCCGTCTCGTACATCCGCAAGGAAATAATATTCAAGAACATAGGAGGGGGAGTTCGGCCGTGTTTGTGCGGTCCGGCCCCCCTCTCTTTAGTTGATAACACTTAACAATAAACCTCAAAATTTGTCAAGCTAGAAACAAGAACGAGAATAAATAATTAACCAACAACAACCCCTACCTTGGTTCAAGATCGATGATCGTTAATGATCCGCGGAAGACAACGTCGCGGAGGTCGGGCGTCGCGATAATCGTTCATCAAATCCGTTGACGAAGAGGTACGTCCGAAGAGGTACGTCGTTGGCGAATCTTCGTAAGCCGAAAAAGGAAGTTCGATGAGGAAGCGGCATTTCCTTTCGTTGACACGAAAGACGTCGTCGATCTTTGGAGACAACCGGCTACGAAGAAGAGAGGAGCGGTGTTCTTCGTCGGAGCTTGAGAGTTCTTCGTCAGTGTTTGAAGAATGAGGAGCTCTCAAATCCTCTCAAGATGGCTAAACAATTCTAACCAAATAAAATAAGCTAAGGGCTTATTTTATTTACTCAACCAAACCATTTGAATTTCAAAAGTTTGAATTAAGACAACTCAACCCATTAAATAACCCAACTTGCCAACTTAATTTAAAAGGGGAGTTTAAGGGAGAAGATGATGGGATGGGGTTCCTGTGGGTCCCACCACACTTAATCCTCCCAAGGGAGGTTAAGTGGATGTGGGTCCCACCTTTAACTCCCTTTGGGAGAAGTTAACCAACAAAATAAAAATAAAAAGTGTTTCCACATTTTTATTTAACTTCTTATGATTTCTCCCAAAAACTAACTTTCGACCCGCAATAAACGCAACCTCGGAAAAGGTCCCCTTAAGCGAATATCGGCGCTGCGAGTTCATCGGTGCCCTCAGAATTTGATTCCGGGCACCGGTTCAAAAGTTAGAAATTCATGCTCCGTCGTTCACTGAACGTACCCGAGCCAAACTTCGGAAATTAATTCCGGGCACACCGGGCCTCGGAATCAGGCGCCGTCAGAAACTGCGTTCTTGTAAAATTTCAAAGAAAATTAAGAAAACAAATTTTCCTTGAAATTTCCGGATCTTTACAAATTGGCTATTACTATTCGTAACAGCTAGTTTGATTGGTTGTGGTGTGTTAGAACATGAAGTTGCGTATAACACACACTATAGTATTATTCATATAGAAGCGTACCATAAAATCGTGGGCTGTTAAATTATCCCATCCTTCAATAAATATCATCCTCTCAATTTTTTCAAGGTATTGGAAACATGGGGTTGATATTTCAAAATATCATTTTTGAAATCCCACATCGAAAAATGGATTAATGAGGCCTCTATTTAAAATAAAGAGTGGTAAGTATAAAGGTTACAAAAAATAACACATACTAGGGTTACATGTAGGAAAACATAGATATGGAAGAGAAATATAACCATCAATATCTGAGGTAGAGTGGTATATATCATGTCTATGAAAAGGCCAACAATCACAAATCTATAAATTTATGATGATATAAGGTACCATCTAGGACACCGTTTTTTATCTAAGTTCCTTTTCTTAATGTAGAGGAATTTATTTATCAGATTGGATAAAACCATAAGGAGATGTACTTACTTTATAATTAGATTTGTATCTATTAATAAATTTCTACCACGAACTCATCTTTCACTCCATAACATAATACAACTCAAAAATAATATATATATCATAATCTTATAGGGTTCCAAATATAATGAATTGATATTTCACATATCGGACCCTTAAAAAAAGAAACTACATTATAAAATCTAGGGACTTCACGTAGTCCAATGGTAGGTGATAAATCCCAATCGCACTATTGTTTTGGGATCGATTCTTGCAGCTTTGTCTAACGTGATGGGTTGTCACACGGTCTGTGTGTTGTCCTTTTATAAAAATTCAAAAATATCCTTTCAAATTTAATCCATTCCAACCTTTAGACATATCCAAAACACTACTATTGAAACTCACAGTCCAAAACTTATAAGGAAGTTAAACACAATAATGATCATTTTTTCAATGTAATAACATATGAACACCTTCATCACATATTATTTTAAAACATGGTAACATCCTGAATTTCCATAAAACATTATTGACTACATTCATGCTCCATTATTCTGTGTAGAATACCAGATATACTCCTCCTATCCAAAAATGTTGTAAACTCCAACATTGACAAATCATTAATAACATTCAAGGTAGTCAATAATATCCAATATATTTTATTCAAATCAACCATCTCTTATTCCAAAATCACTACCTCATTATCGGGACCGTATTAAAGATTACCTTTTCATCAACCATGTATTTTCTAAAAATTGTATCATACTATTAAGTCACTTTTCATAGAACCATATAATCTCAAATCTTCAATAAAATAGTACTGCAGTACAATCCTTATTTATCTACATTATTCATGTAACCAGTATACTATTGATACAACACTCAATAATATAATTCTATAATAACAACATATGAACACTAGTCCTTCCTCTTCATCTGAGGTGGTATCATAACATGATCATTATCAAATATCATCATTTTTTGCATACTCTGATGATTTGGACATTGGTCTTCGTAGTGTCTCAACTCCTTGCAGATGAAGCATTGTACATTTGAAATTTTTTTCTTACACTTGCAATCACGTACATGGTGTCCTTTTTCTCCACACATATAGCAAACTTCCTTTCCTTTGAAGCATTTTCGATGGTGATTCTTTCCACATTTATCACATATGGAAAATGACTTCTTTACATTCTTTCCTGTATCTACCTTTATCTCTATTATCCTTTCCTTCTCTGGCTTCCCTTCAAATCCATATGACTCTGAGAACTCTTTACTTATCTTATTAGCACATGATAATATTTATTCATATGATGATAATACATGGGAGACTATTTCCCTTCTAAATTCTGGCTTAAGACCCTGAAAGATATGATCCTTCTTACTCTTTGGATCATGCGTATTGCTGGAGTTCACATTCCTTCTAATGGGAACCATTTTTAAACAATGGAATACACTAGATTAGATTATGAATAGAAATACCTAACCTGAAACTTGTAAAACACTTAACATATATTAAACAGTTTATGGATATAATCTATAATCATAATAATGTCCTCTTTGAGGAAGTATATACTCATAAACCCTTCATAATTATTTTTAATGAATATGAGAATTATCCTAAGCATATCCATCGGGAGTGTCGTATCCAAGAGTTCAACATGGCCCATTGTCATGCAGTAGTTCCCGTTCGAGTCTAGCTCAAAGCGATGTTTTTAGGATTTACCCCTAGGTACATCAATGCCAGAGCTTCCTCTACCTGGTCATATCCAGACTGGGATGTGTTGATAGGAAAACTCACAAAATATCTACTATAAACAAATTCTAGGATGTTATTCTATAATAATCATCAAATTATTTCTTACGGTAATGTGTTCTAATCAGAGTTTTTATAAATCTAGTTTCCAAGGTTATTGCTAAACTTCCTCTGATACCAATTGTAACGCCCGACCCTAGTTACCCAGAGTCAGTGCATTATTTTAATACATTGTCATGATTACAAGGAATCATGTCCTGAAGGACTGATCAGTTTAACAGTCTTGAAAAATAGATTACATTCTTAAATGTTTCATTCCACTTTAAGACATACAAAACAACATAAATAATCATTTTGGCTTCCATTATTCCCTTGGCATAACCCAGCATACCAATCAAAACACACTTCATGGAATCCTGGGAAAAAAATAAAACATAGAAATGGGCAAGATCAAACGCACATTAAGGGTAAGCAATATAGCAGAAACATTCATAAATAATCATAAACATTTAAGGAAATGTATAACTAAAACAAAATACTTTTAAACATAAACTTCACCATAAAATGCTAGAAACAAAATGAAATAATTCTATTTACTCATTCACATAGATGTTCTACTTGTCGAATAATCACATGTAATATCAATAACCACATTCATAATGATGGAATGCATAATTCCGAACTTTAATTTCTGTGTAAAGGCCCCATTCCAAGACCTAAGGGATAACTGTAACTTGAACCCAAAATGGACATCCTCTATAACTGGATTCCATCTCAGAGAGCCTCTGTAACCGGACTCCAACCCAGAGTGCCTCCAATAATCGGACACCAAACCGGAGTGCCTCTAATAACCGGACACCATCCTGGAGAGTCTGTTGTAACCAGACCCCAACCCAGAGGGCTTTCTTATACCGATCCCCAACCCGGAACATACTAGTCCAACACATTCATCTTAAGAAGAGAAGGAATTATAATGTAAACATTCTTATTTAAACTATCATTCAAAATTCCAAGACATTAATCATAAATCATTAATGGCATAAAAATAACTTATCTATAGTCAAACATATCACAAAACCTTAAATACAACATGGATGATTTGTATCATAATAAATCAACTTCAAACAAGTTTAAAATTTATCCAAGGATGTGGACATCGATGAAATCAAAACTATTTGAGATAAATATATCTTTTTTTGAAATCATTAAAAAGTCACATAATTATAGAGAAAACTGTCATTTTGAAAACATTCTTATAAGCTTTTAAAGGAATGTTCGACGACTTTATAATGGCAGAAAATAGCCACACCTGCCTTATAAGTTAAAAAACATTCTTAACTTTATTATTTCAAAATGGTTAGAAAGGACCTTGTTTGGAAAATGACAGAAAGATTCTTTATAAACATCTTATAAAAAGTCAAACAAGGGAATAAATGACTTTAACCCATATTCAGTAAAATAGTAATAATGATTCGAAATAAATTTTATGAAACATGTATGTGAATGATAAAGAGGTCCAAGTAGATAATTATGTATAAACAACCTCAGATAATGGATGGATTATGAAATAAACCCTTACTAATTCGGTAACTTATGAAACATACAACCCATGAAAGAGGTATAATACAATGAATATGTAAATACACATAAATTAAAGTGTATTACACAAAGAATACAATTATTTGCAGTAAATACACCACACAAAAGGTAATAGTGGAAATATGGAATGAATCTCACTGTAATGAGTAGTGAGATGAAAACCCCATACCTTGTACTTTTCCTTGGTCGAGGGTAGGTTAGCCTCCTTTAATTTCGGTAACTTCCTTTGATTGGAACCAAAAAAGAATCTTGAAGTGACTTCTACCTAAGGTAAGGCTTCTCGGAGAAGGAGAGGGATATAGTGAGATTAATTGGGCATAGGTTGGTCAAGACAAAAGGCGTGAGAGGTGTGAGGAATTGGTTAGAAGTTGTGTCCTTTTATAAGGGAGAGGAGGGGATCTTAAGAAAAAACTTAAACTATTATTTTATAATAAAATTATATTCGGTTTATAATGTCTCAAAACTATATTATTTAATGTCTATGGTGGGGATGGGTCGAAATAATTTCAACCAAAATATTTTAGACAGGTTTGGGTCATTATAATAACCTTATCTTTTAGTTTTAACTCCTAGTTAATTAGTTTGACATTTACCATGTCACTCTTTATTTTTATATTATATAGTTAATAAACATTCTATAAACTTCCAATAGATCTCCAAGTGGTCCATTAATGATACACCTATCATGATATAAGTTCTTTGGCCGAGCATTAGATTTTTAGGAATAGAATATCAATTAATAATATAATATTTGTTTTAAGAACTATTTTATTTCAATTTTGGCACTATTGGTTATTTTTTTGATAAATTCGTAACAAAATTATTACTTCAAACAAGATTCCTATAACCAATCCCAATATTTCATATTTTCCTATAAAATTATTTGAATTCTTAAAAAGTCTCAAATCAGATTTATTTTGTGTAATTATAATATCAATTATGTTAATCTTTCATTAATGTGGTAATTACTGCATCATCATTGTTTCATAAATAAATTAAATTATTTAATGTCTAAAAATTATAAATATAATACCATTAATTATGAAAAAATTTTATCTTTATAATGAATACTTATCGTCAAAAATATTACATATATAACACCATATTAAAATTAATAACAAAAAGGTTTTTGTTTATGTCAATTTTGCCTTTACATTAAATTAATTAATCACAAATGTCATTATCATTCATAAGTGGATCCATGGGGTCCCAAAATCGACCCAAAGATTCCCATGGTCTTCCATTACTCATCTAATAAGGTTAGTACATGTGTTAAGGTAATGTTTAATTATTACAATATTCTTTTTACCTTGAATTACCCAATTTACCATTAACCACGGTAAATAAAAGTAAAAAGATACTATTCACCAAAAATTATTTTTATATAATTGAACCACATTTTACTCCTTGATATTAACCATGTCTCCCAGATTATCAAAATTCAACTCACAGAAGCAGTAAAATTATGTTTTATGTGAATTTTCAAATTCTCCTATTATGTGGGTAAAAGACGGTGAAAAGGTCAATAAAATGTTTATATATCTAAAATGGTTATAAACTAACTCCAATTAATTAAAATGAACTTATATAAGTATTATGTATCTATTTTGAGATAAATTATTTTAAATAAAAAAATAATTATTTAAAAAAAATCGGTTTTAACCAATAACTCAGTGTTTTCACTATTCATCAAAAATATATGTTTCTCAGAAAAATACCAAAAATTCAGCCTAAGTTATATTTGATATTATGAATTAAAAAATTATGTATATCTCACAAAATTTAAAACATATAAGTTTCATTAATTAATTTAAAAATTAATTCCAGTTGTCAAAACAAATAGCATGTTTTTAAGAAATAATAACTACCAAAAGATTGACAGTTGTTTATGTCCATTTTAAATGTGAAATTATGTCCAATGACCAAAATTGGATTAAATGGTAAAAATATAATCTAAATATAATTTAAAATCACTCAAATTCATAATTTTTCATTATTAATTATTTCGATAAAAAAATTGTTTTGAACTAAAATTTAGTAATTTTCATTATTAATCAAAATATGAATGTCATCAGAAAAGTACCAAAAATTCACCCTATGCTAATTTCGATATTCCGAATTGAAAAATGAAGTTCATTTTTATAGAAAAAAAGTATAAAATTTCAAAAAGTGGGTATTACTATTTTTAACGGCTAGTCTGATTGGTTGTGGTGTGTTAGAACTCGAAGTTGCGTATAACAAACGATATTGTATTATTCATAGTGAAGCATACCGTGAAAGCATGGGGTGTCACACATGAATATATACCACTCTTGTACATGTGGTCCCTTAATATGAAATTATTTTTATGAATATCATAATTATGAAACTAGTATTCCATTATTTAATTTATATTAATTTTCTCAACTTAATTTATTTTATTATTTATAAGTTATATGATTGAATTGTTTCGTTCTGTAGTGTTCATTTCCTTGATTTCCGTAATCTGTTCGCTTGTTTATTATTAATGGAGTTCATGTGGAATGGATATAATTCTCCAGAATTGGATTTATATGATACCAATGAACATTAAGAATATTAAATGGTCATATAAAAAAATTTATATTGTATTTGAATTAGTTATTATGTGAGACTTTAGTGACTATCATATATATTATTTTAGTGGTATTTTAAATATAGTAAAAAAACTTTATTGTAAGTATTAATTAGATGTCTATATACTAGTTACCAAAAATTGAATAGGTTATAACTCATATATAATAATTTTTTTTACAACCCAAAAATTTGGTTAATTTCCATAATTGTGGGAAAAATATAAGAATAAGACTTTGATATCCACAAATGTGGTAAATTTTCACAATACAGATGATGATTCTTGTTAGAAAATAAGAGTGAGAGAGAATATTAATAATCATTTTTAAATTAAAATTATACAATTCCATTATATATATAATACAATAGTTGTCAAGATCATTTATAAAAACGATTTGAGATGAGGATAACAAAAGAAAAGAACATGAAATGAAATTAAAAGAAAGATGATATGGATTTACCTCTTCAAAACACCTCCTTGAGAACCTCTTTAAGGGAAAATGTTTTGAGCCTTTGGAATAATAAATTGCTCCTCTATATGAGGAGGAACTATGGAATAATATTTTGATAGATCATAGTTGATATTCAAGGCATAGAGGATTGAAGAGAAGAGGGAGTGATGGTTTTTTTAGTGGAGGAGAGGAGTTATTTCCCATTATTTTAATCATTATTTTATTATTTTTTCTAAAGACCATGAATAGTCCTGATTTGTGGGAATAAAAATAGTAATAGGTGCATGAATTCACTTAAAAATGGACATTTACATCACCCATAACTCAATCGTGATGCATAAATGCATTTATTTTCCATATTTCATAAATTATAGAATTTTAGTATTAACTAAAAGTTAATGTATTTCATTAAAATACCAAAACCACTCCCTACCCATTTAATGGTGTGTAGAATTTTAAAATTAAATCTATTTTATCAAAAAAAATCTAAAATAGTGAAATTTTATTTCTAAATAAATTCATTATTTACATGGAAATTATAAATTTTAAATTTAAACCAGATTTTATCATACTCCCAAAATTAACATTGGTATCATAAAAGTATTCAAAAATCATATGGACAAAATTATTTATTTAGTAATAAATTTTGTTAACATTATTTTTTTAATATAATATATTAATTAAATATTTATTAGTCAGAAAAATATGTACACATAATTATAAATTTTTAAAATATTCACTCTCATTTATATAATTCCTAAATTTTATTTATAAATACATTGGTGAGGTTACAATTTATATGGGTAAAATGATATTCATATGGGGAATTTACTATTCATAAGTGTAAGTTACTATTCATAAGGGTATGTTACAATTCAACAGAAATATAATTTGGTCCTATCATACTTTAAATATATTAAAGATCACATCCGAATATATCAGTTTTTCAAAATTCAAATCAAACTAGAGGAGAAATTATATCTAACAGCAAGGTTATAACTATCTACGATAAATAAAAATAATTCCTTTTTATAAAGTTAGTGTTAAATGGATTATATTATAAATTTAATTGTAAATCCTTGTGGTGATGCACATATGATCCAGTGTTTTATGTAGTTTTCACGTTCCCATGTAACATTTATGCTATCTTGATAAAATATGTCTTAGCATTCATGTTTACGATTCATACTCTTTTTATTCCCCATGATATTTCTATTTTATTACATTTTTTACCTTGTTCCATGTTTATTCCCTTACTATTATTTATAACTCATCTATTACTTATATGTTTCTTCGGGTTATCCCATGTCGTTTTATTTGTGAGCATGTTAATTAAGTTTCCAATAATGATGATGTATTATATGTTGTATGTTGTAATTTAATGTACCTAATTCTCAAGGAAACTAGACATATTGGTCATTCAATTGAATTAAGTGTAATGTTTTGTAATAAATCATCTATATTGTGTAAAAAAGTGAATAGTTGTTATATGACATTTTAACCCATGTTTTTATTTCTATTTTTTAATTTATCTTCAAGTCATTTTCCATAAAATCAAATTTTCATTTTAACAAAAATGTAATAGGAATTATTTATATATTGTTTAAATAATGAACATAATTTCCTACATAAAGAACTTTATGTGGTTTTAAAATCCCATTATATGGTTCAAGGAAATTATTTTCAAAAACATTTCTACTTTAAAATAAATTTATATCCATTTATAAAGGGTATTTTCCTCATGAAATATTTTAATTTATGTTTAAAATACCCAAATATATGTTTTCTCTATTGATATCATTGAAAAGGGTTTCCAGAATATTTTATAAATATTATTCTATAGGTGATTTCAAATGAAAGTTTATATTCCTCATGATACATTAAAAGTGATTTTTCATTCAAAATCATTCTCCATCTAACATTTCGGCCATTGATGTTACATTTTTCATACTGAAGATACAGTACATCGATGAAATTCTTATTCTTTCTCAGAATGGTTCATGTTTATGATATCATGATTTTTTCAAATCATGTTTATCTTCCATTGGTTAAATAATTATAAAAGTTTTTTCAAACCATATTCTTTTCATTTAATATGTTATGATAATATGATGAAATTATTAGGATAGTTATCTCTTTTACGCATGTGATGCAATGATTTCATGTTTATGAATCCAATATATTTTTTGGTTTTATTATATGATTAATGTTTTATAGTCTTCTAGCAATGATAAATATGATTTTCATTATGAGATGATAGGGACCTATATATCCCTCCCATGAATTGGGGATTGATTATTTATATATAAGATAAACTGTATAGGAGAGGTATTCAAAACCCAGAAGAGGGTACACTTGTATTCATACGAATCCCTATGAATTTACAAGGTTTTTTATCCCATAAATAAATTGGTATGAGTTTATATGTGGGTATTTATAACATACTATTTTATATAATTATGTGTACAATAAAAATAAATGAATTATTATAATGTTATGCTCTCATTGATCATATAATTCAATTCTCTAATGATTAATTTCCTATGAATTTCCAGTGTTTAATAAATTAACCATGATTAATAATTTTTATATACATGAAATAATATCATATGTTATGTTAATGGTATCATAGATTTATACTCACATTATGATTATATATTTCCTATGTAAACCCAGGATGAACATCAGATATCCCAATTTATGGTGATTCTGTTCTCATGGTTATGGGGAAAGGATTTATATCAGGTATTTATATAAAGAGTAATTAATTTGAATATATTTATGGGATTCATTGAAGATATTTCCCTAAATTAAAATATTTGTAACAGAATCTATAATGACAGTAAACCATTATGGTCCGCATGCTTGTTTTTATGAAATGAAATGAATATAATTTTCAAAAGATGTAATATCTATTTATGATAACCAAGGGACTCTATAGTTTGTGAAAAATTGTAGAATTATTTATGATTTGGAATTTATGATGAGAATATAGTCATGACATCAAATTGGTTATTTATATTTATATCTGTTTTGATGTCTTTACTAGTATGTTTAAGGATGAGTCAATGTACAATAAAATGTCATGAAATTATTGTAAAAGGGAGAGGAAGTGGTGTCTAAGAGATTTCTTCCATATATAGAAACTATATGTGTATGGGACACTTCTATTGTGGTACTTAAGGAGGAATATTAAATGCCTTTGTTTCAGAGGACTTGGTCATCACCTTGTTCATGAAAATGGGCCTTGCTACACACTTGGATCAACTATCCCGTGGGATTGGATTTAGAAATTTACAATATCTTTATAAACCACCAAGAATGATTTAAATAAATGATTAATGTGAATAGACTATGATAAACATATCGTGACATTGATTAAAAAAATGGTTTCATTATTTAGACGACACATATTTGATTTTTCATGATAATTTATAAACTATGCTTTGATTTGAAAAAAATTGAATGGCAGCATGAGTGATTTTAATTTTTATTATTCATAACTAGTTATCATATAACATAATTAATAACATAAACCATAACCAACTCCTTGATTCAAACATTTAGGGAATGATATATTTCATTGAGAGTTAGGGTATTGGAGACACGAGAGGGAAGATGATTTAGTTTCCTAGATGTCTATAATTTTGAATGAAGCACTCAAGTGAATGTCATAGATGAATGTGATGTTTATTTGGGTGTAAAAAATAAGGTCACAAAGTAATTCCCCAAAAAGAAAAAAGAAATGTTTGGTAAACACAATATAACAGAACAAATGATAAACAAATGTATCAATGGTTTTTTATTGTTTTAACTGTTGAAAGAAAGTGAATTATTCCAATCAATTTTCTATGCAAATATATCATAAAAAGTATTATCATGTTATTCATACAATGTTTTTCCTATTATCGGTCAAGATACTCTGAAGAATTTGTGAAGAGTAACAGGAATTAAATACTATGATGATGATTCATGTTTAATTTCTTATGAAGGAATTGGTGTGATTGATGAATTTATGTGTTGGAGTTAATGGATTGTGTTATATATATTATGAAATATAAAAGGATTATTCTGTATTTGTTTTTTTATTATTTTAAAAAATATATCTAATGGTGCTCATGACCTAGAAAATAGATTTAATAGAATGGTGGTATTTTCTTTAATAGAAGTTAATGTATAGTATTATCCTTATTTTGAGATAATAATTTTTTTAAAAAATATATTGTTTATTAATAATGTAAATTGGATAATATTAATTACGTGGGAAGTAATTAATGATTACATTACAATGTGGTAAATCCTATCTTTGGTGGATTTTAGACTAGTTTAAGAATAATTGAATATATCCAAATATGTGTGTTTTATATTATGAGTGTGGAATCATATATTTTTTCATTATTCAATCATGTATATTTTTTTGTTACTATGTTTCAAGTTAATAAACATTAAACATGTTCACTTATTTGGTATGTGACAATCAAAACCCACATTATGATATATTAAAGATTAGTGTTAACTTTATTTTGACAAAATTAGTGACCTTATTTATAAAATTTAAATTTTGGAATGTATTATAATGTTTTTAAATTGTGGAAAGGTTTAAGTTTCACAATTTCTTATTCGGTTTAGATTAATATTTAACATCTAAATATTAATTTTTATGCATATTGGATAACTAGTGGTATCCTTTTTAACTAGAGACGGAATAAATGAATTATCATTATTTTATGGATTTTATGAAGTGCTTCAAACATGAATAAATCATCACATAGAGTAAGATATGAAGTGGATAATGATAATGAAATTACCAAACGACAAAATTGTTCATATTAAATTAAAATTTATTAGGTTAGTACATTTCTATTTTATCTCAGTGTAAATAGAAAAGTAATACCATAGAAATATGAATACGATCATGTAATAAAATCTTTCACCATTATTATCTTTTTTTTATAAAATCAAAGACCTTTTTAATTAAATTTTTTTACGATTTTATGGGTTTAAATGATCTATATATCACCCATTTCATGGGATAAATGATCATTATCATATTCTAATATTATTTAGTATTTTATACCATGTCCAAATATTTACATCCCATATATGTTCCACTTTTTTGAAACCTTGTTATGAGTTAGTTTTAAAAAAAATATTTCCTATATTCCTATTATAACGGATGATTAATTAGATATATTTTTGTTGTGGGATTATGTAAATGAATTTTAAAATGATAAATATTTGATGACTAAGATGAATTTAGAGGGTGAAATTAATTTTATAGGGGGTAGAATGTGTCACCATGAGACTATTTTGAAAAAATATTTTTCAAGTAAATTTAATCATTTATATAATTTTTGTTATTCTAAATAACTATTTGTGCTTGAGCTACACAAAAAAACATTGTTTATCATGCATTATACGCCACACTATGTTTAAACAAAATAATAAATGCAATTAAACTATAATTATGTAATTTGATAGTTTTCTCCTAACCATTTAAATTGTTGTGATGAAAAGGATTAAACAAATTATGACATTATATAGTTAAAACATGTATATGAAATTAATTATTTTGATAAAAATTAATATTCAATGGAAATACAATATTATTTTAAAATAAATGAAAGTTTTTTTAAACAATAATATTTTTACCTACCCAAATGTGTTTTTAGTCAATAAATTTAACAAATATCCTTTTCAGAATTATTTAACTGAAATTTATAGTCTGTATTTTAAATAATATTTTTACATTTTTCCTATGATTTTATAGATAAGAGAAAAATATAAATCAAATTTTATCAAATAATAATAGTAGTAATCAGAAAACATTTTTTGGTTCCATCTAAAAACCTAACTGAAAACTAATTTTTAAATAATTTATAATGTTAATTTAATAAAATAATATTCAATTTTTCAATAATAATAAAATAATTATGTTTTTTTGAATCTCTACTATGTTTCAGAAATGTTAAATTTAATTAAGAATAGTGAAAAATAATGGAATTTAATTTTCTTCTACCTTTTAATTTAAATTATCTATAAATTAAAATTAATATTTTAATTGATGTTAAATTAAATTTAGTTAAATTATATATATATTATTACAATTTAGTTCTTTCCAACCACTGTTATGTCTAGTTTTTATATAAAACATTGGAATTTTTTAAAATTTTACATTTGAAACCCCTCTTTCACATTGTTTATGTGGGATTATTATTATATTAATATCATCCAAATATATGAATTTAATTTTCAAAAAATATATTAAATATTTTCAATCATAATAATTTATATTTTATAATATTTTAGAAATTCTTTTTGACACAATTGAAATGTGAATACACAAAAAATTAATTACTAAATTTGACATAAAAATGGTGTTTTCGGTGGGTTTATCTAAAAATAGAAGGGTTAAAATATATACAAGACATCAATTAGATTAATTTAATTGACATATTACCACCATAGTATGCGTATTTTCCTATAATAATACTATTTGGAAAATAATTCATCTGAAAAATATCTCTACACATTTTTCATTTCAAAATATTACAATTGTGCCACTCAGCTTACTTATGAATGTTCACCAGCAATCCTCTCTTTTTTGAAACATAAATCCAATCCGGTTTAGTCATGAAAAAAACAAATCAATTTTAATCATCTATAATGACATCATTAAGGCCTTATTTTTCTAATATAGTTATACAATGATATATTTTTGTGCCAAAAAAATTTGTTTCCAGAAGAAGAGGGGATGAACTTCAACGACACTTTATATATTATTTCATCATTCACTATAGTAATTTTTTACAATATATGTTCATATAAAAATCTCTGTATATTAATCATATTAATAAGTTTTTATTTTATAAAAATTTCCTGCAATAATATCTACTTCAATCACATTTTATATGAATTGAATGTTATTGTGTACAATAGATTACCGAATCGGGAACCTAACTCATTCGTTTTTAGTTTAGAACCTATCATGGTTATCAATGATGATAAAAATTATATATATATATATATATGAAATTTATAACATTATTTTAACTCTATATTCATTATATAATATATACATATTTTTCTATAAACACAATAGTGGATACAATAATGTCATTAGTGGGTAGGGTAGCTTATAACAAAACAAAGCCATGTGGTGAGTTTTCACTAAATCATTACATTGAAGTTATTAAGGATAAATTTTATTTATATATGTGATAAATTTGTAATAATTAAAAAATTATTTAAATATATATATTTCTGAAAATAAAATTTAAAAATATTTCCTTACCATTTCACTCATTAAATAATTACAATGTCAGTCATGTTCATGTGGTCAATTGCCTTTATGAAGAGACGTGGCTCCAAATTTTATTTCCAAAAGAACGTGGATGAGATTTATAAATATAATTTAAAAAATAACATGTTATTTATGAAATTATATTATAATGGGAAGATAATACATTATATAACTTCTTTATATAATTATCGTTTAATAATGTAAACATTACTCATGTGTATGTATTGCCTAACATCTATATGATCGTAATGTACATCATTTTTGAAAAACCCTATTTTATTATTGTTAATATAACTATAATTTCTATATAAATATGATAATTATTTCATTATTTTTATTTTTTATATGATTTAACTATGACCAATCGAAAGGAATCAAAAATGAAAAAATATATCCATATTTGAAACACAAAGAGGTTATTAAGAAAGACATGATTTTTAATATGATATTTTTAATAAAAATGTAATAAATAATCATTGGAAATCATATATTTTAATATATATATATATATGTTTGATTCTACAATATATGCATCGTAAATATATATTTTAAATATAGTATGTTTAAATGATTTTGAATAAACTCACGAATTATGGTAATGAAATTATATTCTATCTTTTACTTCTGGTGGACATATAAAAATTCACTGATTATTTGATTTATGTGGAGAATATACATTAAAATTGACATTTTATATCCGGAATATCATTATTTTTATGATATTTAATGATTAATTTTATTTGACGATTATTTGGGTTTTACGATTCAAAAGATAATTAAAGCGGTAAGGTATTTCATTCTCACATTCATATCTATGAGATTCATTAAATATTCCCCAATTTTTTATCATATGTGGTCTAGAAAATGTGATGACATTTATTATATGTTTTTTATCATAATATTTAGAAGATTTATATAAACAATTAAGGACTAGTCTTTCTCATTGTATGCATTTAAAAAAATAATGATGAAAAAATGAACTATTGTCAAATTTTTCCTTCACTATGACATATGTTATATTACACACTATTCCTTTTTATGTGGTCTATATTGTAAAAACCCAAACCTAGATGCCAGTCAATAGGGCCTCAAGACCAGTCAACCACATGGCTTCAAGAGAATCCCCACAAATACCATAGGATCTCGACTAGATGCGGGGGACTAGGTATTAGTTAGGAGATTATAACCTCATTTCCAGAGTATACAGAGTGGAATATCAATATCTACATGTAGCGTAAGTAGTAACCAATCATAGTATCAACACATAAAACACATGAATATATTACAAATCCAGATGTTTCTTGATTTTATAATGACGATGGTACATGTATCTATAAGGATTACAAAACATTTACATAGAAATACAATACAGTACATGTATACAAAAAATAAAAATACTCAATCAGTATACAATTAACATAACAAGACTTAGCTTATTCCAATGGTCAAATTATCCCTCGTAGAAAATAAACATCATGTGTTAGGGTGACTTCACTTGTCAATACATGCAACCATATAATTTATTTGGGTCCCTGAGGTGACCCAAATAGGGTGTGAGATTAACATCCCAATAAGAAACCACCCAAATATCTATAGAGCCCTAAACAATACAATTAAATATTCTTAACTTCTGTATGTAAGCATAAATGTGAATGTGAATTCAGAAGGCATATAACAACTACAAACAGGTATCACTAAATAGTCTCTCAAGGATCCCAGCAACAAGTGTGAGTTCTTGATAAGGAATATACATGAAATATAATCAAGAAACCCATCCTTGGAATACATCCTTTTATATCCATTCAACAATCCCTTGTCGTATAAACAATCCATAACAAAATCCCATGAAATTGTTGTATAATTAACTGTATCAAATTTGTTTATCTAGGCCTTAATAATAATGTTTTCATATATCCCATGGTCTTGTTGTATAATGTAGTGCCGAAAATGAAGGTTCGGATCCACGATATAGAAGACTAAGGAATCTTTATCAAGTTGTATGAGAATCTCATTTGGAACTCATTATAGGAATTGGAATGATTCGAAGGAGCATGTGTAACATTATTTCCATTGGTATTCCAAGCAGGTTGGATCTAAGGGGTAACAAGGTATGAGTCATACCACGAAATCAAGGAACAAGAAACATCACTACTCAAGGAATCCACTACCACGTTCCAAATCCATAGAAATTTTTTTCATGGAATATATACCAACACCCATCCATTTCATACAATTTATAAATTCAATTCCATAAGAGTTTACCAATTCATACATTCAATTTCATCTCATGAGTGTACCCACTCATGTAGTGTGTTACCATTTAACCAAGCCGTAAGAGTATATCATCCCATTTATATCAATTGTACCTGAAACACATCACATGGTTAAACCCACCCATTAATAAAAATTCAATTTTAAACAATCCATATGGGTATACAAACCCACTTAACACAATTTCTAACATATCCATTTATGAAATTATAACAAAACAATGAGTAAACCCACTCGTTTAACCAATTCCATTTAATTCATTTAATCATTCTAACCATGGAATATTGTGATAACACAAGTAATGAATGTATAACATCTCCCACTAGTGTAATTAAATCCTTTTTTTATCTTCTATAAACTATGAAAACTCAATCACACACCCCATGGGTGGATCATGAATGGTCAAAACCAAAGAAAAGGAATGTTTCACCCCATGGATATCCATGGGTGGGGGAAACAACCAATGATTCATCCCAAGGATCCAATTTTATTCCCAGATATGTATTGTTTCATATATTATAATTTATCATGTCCATTTTGTGGTTGTCCTAGAAAATATGGCGGGTGACATAATGGCCGATAGATCAATAATGCACCCAAAGTCGAATGAAAATTGTATACCACATACCATAAATTGGTAGTAGAGTGATCATCCAGTATCAAGTAATGATTCAAATCAGTTTATGGGAAATATTTAGAACATATGAAGAACAATAATTTATGGTATATAATCCAAAATCCAAATATCACATCCAATATTCAGAAGAATTATTAATTCCTAAAAAGGAATCAAGATCTTATTATCATGTATCTAATGAAATAAATAGTTAATGAAATAGTGTTTAGATCTAAAATCATGTGAAATGGTCAACTTAGGGTCCTTGGTGGTTCTCATGCATGTGATTGAGTGGTGAAGTGAGGGTTCTATAAAAAAATTAGAGGTGACTTCCTCTTTATTTTATAAAATTCTTGGTCTTTCACACAACTTGTGAATTCCTTTGATGACTTGTAACTATCGAGATCCCTCCATGAAAATTTTCATAAGAATTTGTGAAAGGTTAAGGAAAGACTATTATATATCTTATATTTAGACTCAATCTTAAAAGCAGTCCTTCGACCACATACTTCCCAAAAACATCCCAACCAGGCCATGACGTAGCTTAGGGTCTAAGATAAAAAAATTCCAACCATACAAAAATGATACGTACCTCATGAAAAATACATAATCATACCGTATATCACCCTTAAATAATTTCATCCTATAATTACCCTCTCAAGGTTTGTCATTATTCATCTATGAATGACTCTAGCCACCTAGCACGTAGATTGGACTCTTGCTCCCATGTTTTGTCATATATACTTTTTTTCTCCCATAACAACAGTACTAGAAGAACTGACCACCCTTAGATAACCTTTATGCAATTGTCAACATTATGAATGAGATGCTCTTCAAAGGATACATAACTTTACATCTCTACCTCTTTAGGATGAAATGTTTATGAAATTTCTAGATGATATTAGGGAATTTGAGATACATGGAAGAAGTCATTCATGTATTGGAACCTATGAAGTAAATTCAACCAGTAGGCTACAAAACCGACACCCTCCATAATATCTAAAAGCTCAACATAAAACATTGAATTTTGACGCTCTCTCATGATCCGCCTATATCCCATCCTTGGTGAAACATGTAAAAGGACATGATATCTATCCTCAAACTATAGAAGTCATTTTTAAGGACCAGTGTAACATTTATATTTAGACTGTGTAGCAGCCATCCACTCCTGAATAACTTGGCCCAACTCAGAAGCCTCTTGCATGGGATATAATCCCAGTAAAGATGCCACACTATCCTCTAGCTAGAAGAGGGTTGGTTGGCATGGAATAATGTAGAATGACTCATAATATTCCATATGTATCATTAAATAATAACTATAATAGTAGGAAAAATCAACCATAAGACTTTTTCTCTCCCAAGAGCCCCCAAAATACGGGATACATGATCACAACATGAACTCTATAACCTTTTTTGTATATTGTGACTTTCCATCAGTCTGAGGGTCGTATGTGATGCTCGTAGGCAACATTGTACGAAGCACCCACTACATAATCTACCTGAAATGAGATATAAATTGGAATCCCTATCCCAAATGATATTGTGAGGGACCCCATGATGTCGTACTATCTATTGAATATCAAAGCTCCCATGCTCATCATCATTGATGTCTTATTTGATCATCATGAAATGAGAAACCTTGAGCCTTTCAACAATAACACACATATCATTATTACCTTGAGGTGTCATTGAAAAAACAATCAAACAATCCATCACGATATCATATCTTTTCCACTCTAGAATAGGTTACTTCATTAAAATAATATCTATTTTCTGGTGTTACACATTCTCTTAGTGATTGGTGGAGCACCTCATAAGAAATCAAGAATTTTCATTCTCTATAAAGGTCCACTGGTGCTGACATTTCAAGTCAAGGTACATTGTGGTATCATTGGGATGTACTATCCAAATTGAAGCATTAAACAACCATATCAACTTTGAATAATTATATAACCACTAGAAACCTAATGCGACCATCAATAGGCATGATCTCATCCTCAACTTCCATCAAAACATTTTCTGGGTCACCACCTACCCTACTCTTCCATAAGAGTATGAATTTTGAATTTGATAGCTACCCCATCCTCAATCTATAAATTAAGGTGAATGTTACATATAAGGATGATAGATTTGGCTTCCACAGAATATCGTGATCCTCCATGTGAATCTCAGAGAAAAAATCTATATGTTTCCATGAATGAAGATCCTACTACACTGCCTATGTCTGAGTGCACCTACTCAATGCATCAGCCACTACATTGCCTCAATCAGGAATATAGGGAAGCTCAAATTTGAAATAAAAATTTTACTCAACCCACTTTTTATGCCTCATATTCAATTATTTCTATGTAAATATATACTTGAGGATTATTCGGTATGTGTACAACATAAAATTATCTTCTTTGAAATAAACTATCCAACATCACAATGAGTGAACAACATCAACTAACTCAAGCCTATGCATTGTGTAGTTCCTCTCATTCGGCCTCAGCCGTTGAGACTTGTTTTCCACATTATTATACCCATATATCATCCATTATTCTACCTAGTAACCTAATGTGTTACAATAAAATGATTATCGCATTACATGATCTCGTACTATCAGGATTGGTGTGGATTTGAAACATCCATTCAACTCCTCAAAGGTGGTATCGAAATAATAAAACCATTAAAACATAACTCCATTAATTTTCTAGCCTACAATCAATGCTATTAAGAATGAGAAATCCTATATGAAACGTCTTTAAAATCTATCAAGCCCCAATAAACTCTATCTGTAAAAAAACAATCTTGTTTTTTCCCAGCAAACTACAACACTCAACTTCTCTGGTTTGACTGATACTTCAATCACTTGGACAATGTAACCTATGAATTGATTCTAATAAATCCATTAATTAATCATTTTAAGCATAGAATATAAATGATTTTATATTATTTTATTCAAAAATATCTTAAGATGGTTGTCATGTTCATGTTGATTTTCAGAAAAAATTAAGATATCATCCATGATGCCCATTAAAATGTTTCTATGTAAGGATTGAAAAATAGGTTCATCACCACCATGAATAATGATGGAACATTTGGGAGACAAAATGGAATAACTTTATACACATATAGACCTAACGTCTAATGAAATTATATAAGAGTTGCGTCTGTAGGATGAATGTTTACCTACTTATATCTGCAACTTATATAATTTTTTGAGAACACTTATGCTCCTTGAAACTGATTGAATAAATATTATATCTGTGGAAAGGGATGTTAGTTCCTAGCCAACATATAGTTCAACGTACCATTATAAATAGACAAACTAAATTTATAATTTACCTTTTTCGAAAAATGGACCAGATAACCCCACAGTGATATACTAGTTTGAATAATCACATTCGCTTCAAAATCCTCTATCTTCTTCTTGAACTGACGTTACTCTATCATAGCCATCAGTTAAGGGGGAATAAAAACTAGTGAAGCTCCATAATCTACCATGATGGCGAACTCCAAAATTCTATGAGGATGTAAAACATAAAATCCATGTAGTAATAAATCCCTAAAGTGATCATCCACGGGAGGAATTTTCTCCTAACTCACTCTCTGATCATCCAGATACAAACTTGGGATCCGGGTTGTCATCCTTCCCATCCCAAAATGATCTGGCCTAGCTAGACTCTCTATTAAATCCCATTAACCCTTTTGAGTATACACATAACCCTCTACTTTTGTGAAAGTACCCCTCTAGATATAGAAATTAAATTTATTTCGATAATATACTAGCCGGTCCATCTAGAGTATGATATCAAACCCAGTCATCTTAAGGAAATAAAGATCCCATATGATGTGACACATCCCAACCTCAAAATGGAAGTCCCAGATCTGTCATAAACCCACCATTCTAATACCTAATGGAGTGCCTATAATCATAATACTCTCATAATACAAATCAACAAGACCAATGCATTTCACTATAGGATAATATATAACACTATATTATGTAAATATATCAAAAGTTATTAGAAGCAATTGTATAGGATACTAATATCACAACTCTCACGTTTGATTGTCTTACACCCATATCTTATATTGTAGGATCTAAATAATAGATTATGTATATAAAAAGACCCTATAAAACATATTCACTGCCCAGATTAGGTCCACTCTGATGTCATGGTGTAACTGGGGTCTGGCTGCACCGGCCTACACCGCCACTATCTCAACCTAAATGACCAGAAATGCTTCAGATTCATTCTTGACATGATGTCGATAGATCTACTCTTTTATGCAGTGTCTATGAGGTCCCCAACCACTCACAACAGTAGAGAAGGCCCTAAAAACATCTACACGTGCCCCATCCTTCTGCAAAATCAACATTCGGTTGGTTCATGATCAAACTGATTATTTATGTGTCCTCTTCTTCCAAAATGTTTAAAAACACAAATATAACATTATTATAAGTATTAATGGCTCACATCTCTTGGGAATCTATAAAATGGTACTTCCTTCCTATAGTGGTTGAACCATTGGGTCGAGAGATGACACTACTCTCCTCAATGCCCGCAAATTCCCTTTGGCTCCACTCTCTAAAAAATGCTTGTTTCACAATATCAGTGATAGAAATTAATTTGAATATATTGACCTTATAATTTCTGTATGTTATTAGATCTTCCATGAATCATATCTCTCTCAATAGATCCTTGAAAAGTAACATCCACATAAAACATTTTATCACTGTAAAAGGGTTAATGTACCCCATTACCATCATGGTGCCTGTCTCCAGATGCATGAACTCACATTCCATCAATGTATATATATTCCAAGGGTAAAATTAGTAATTTAAATGCATTCATATATCCATCCAAAAAATATCTCGTAGCTTTCAGACATTGTTAGATAAATCTAATGACTTATTTTCAACTGCATGAATCGTATGTTTTAAGAGATTTACCCTCCACTCAAGAGGCATCTCATGATTCTCAGATATCAAGACCAATGTTTCTAGCCACATCTCAGTGGATTTTAGAGCTCTATCCTCCAAAAATATTGTAGGATGATGTTTTTGGAACAAAATAGTTAGCTTATCCATAGAAAAGGAAGCCTTTGGTGATCCCTGATAAGTCTATATAATGAGGCAAAACCCTCATAGAATGTTTCCTCATCACCTATGACTATAACAATATTTGGCCTCATAGATGTCACTAATGTATAATCTTCTGGTCGCCCATGTCCCACCACTAATTATGTGTGGTCGTCTCCACCCTCCTAGTGTGCTAGTGGACTTCATCATGGTCTCATATCTCTATAATTCCAAATACATTACTCTGAAAAGAATAATATAAAATTCATAGATGAAAAACATTGGACAAGAGAAAACTCTCCTAACACAAAGCCATAACCCATATCTGACTACAAAATCCATGGTTGTATAATGAACATGCACAAAAAACCACTATAATCACCTATTGTATCCCACTAAATAGTTGGGTCTATTTCAAGTCTTTATTTTCTATTTCATTTCATTATCAATTAACAATAATTTTCTCAAATGATTTTACTTATGTTTCACCAATTTTCAATCTAGGATGGACAACAACACCTCATGAACAATAATATGATACCCCTGAAAATTAAACTCAATAATTCCCCATGCCCGGTCAGTGACATGGGCAGAAGAACATCTCCCTAAATCAAAGAGGTTTCCGACTAGTAATAATGGCCAATGTGTGTCAGTGGGGAGACTTTTCCCTCTTCATGAGAGAATACAATAGGGAATATTAATATAAACAATCAGAGTAAGCAGTAAACAATCATTTTTTCAACACAAGAAAGTGTATAATATATATCAAATCCAAAAGAGTCTCATATACAATAAGAATGATGATACATGTATCTAAAAAGATGATAAAATAGGTACATTGAAATTTTGTACAACAGATGTTTCACAAAATAGAAAATACCAAAAAGTTATCCCATTAGCATCACATGAAACATCTTGTCCATATACTCTATAGAACCCATGGATAAAATCAAAAACATTATTTATGGAATTATCCCTTCTAAATACCTGCAACTAAATAATTTTTATGGGTCCCGAAGGTTTCCAAAATAGGGTAGGAGTAAAAAAATTCATTAGGAAACCACCCATAGATCTATTATGTTACAAGAAACACAAATAAATATTATAAACAACTATAAGTAAGAATAAATGTGTGCTTGAATTCCCAAGGAATAGAACCACTACATAAAATTAAGACCAAACATCCTCCCATGGATTCCTGTATCAATTGTCATCTATTAACAAGGTAGCTAATGAAAATATTATCATTACAAACACCATTTCAATACATCCATCCATATCCTCAACACATGGCCACTATATATAATTAATAATTAACAAAATACTATGAAATTGATGTAAAATGAAGTGTATCACATTTCCATGGACACTCTTTAATCACAAAATTTGCATATAGCCAATGTTCATGTCATATAATGATGAGTGAACCTTGATGGTCCGATTAAAAGATATTTAAGACCAAGTAATCCTAGTTGAGTTTCATGATAATATTAATGGAAAGTCAGTATATTCTCTAAATGGAGACCTATGAGCATCTGTACCAATATTTCATACACGAGTCTACGTAGGCTTGATCCAAGGGCTAGTAAGGCCCGGGGTATCCCCCAAAATCAATACACAAGAAGCATCACTAATCAAGGAATACACTACCACATTCTATATCCATGATGATCCGTCTGAGTAATGTATACAATCATACATCAATTTCATACCTTTTAAAAATTCAATTACATATGAGTCTACTCAATCTAATAATCAATTTCTTTTCATGTCTATTCCCCATAATGTAATTCATTCCCACTTAATCAAGTCACAAGTGTATACCCACCCAATACTCACATTTTTTCACTAAACACATCATATATGTATACCCACAAGAAATCACAATTCACTATTAAAAAAGACACATGGGTATACTAACTAATATGACACAATTTAAAAAATATACATTTATGAAATTTAAAAACAACCATTGATTATAACCTCTCATATAACTAGTTCCATTTAATTGATTTCATCAAGTTAGGCATTAAAAATTATGATTACAAAAGTCATGGAGGATGAAAATATCATAGGAATGTAATTCTATCCTGATTAGGTATAAATGTACTTCCTTTATTTAGGAAAACTCAACAACACATCCATTTGGTGGTTTACAAATTTTCAAAAACCTTGAAATGGCTTGGAACACCCCTTGGGAGGCATTGGGATGTGGAAACAACCACCAACACATCCAATGGTACCTTTGGGAATTTGTAATAGGTCATGTTTCATCTATTTCAATATGACATTTCAATTTCGGGGTTGTGCTAAAATGTTCGACATGTGGAATAATGGTCGATGTTTCTGTAAAGAATAAAATGATTAATGAAAAGTATAGACCATCTACCATATCTCGATAGTAAAGTCATCATCTAGTATCATGTCTTTATTATAAACCATTAGGGAAAAATATTAAGATCATACAAATAATGTGAAATTAAGGAATATGATCCTATATCCATATAGCATAGCTGATATCCAAAAGAATGTGGAACGACTAAAAAGAAATTGAAATCTTACCAGCACTGATCTAACGAGACTGATAGTGAATAAAATGGTTCTTGGTATTGAACAATTTTATTAAATCATACCAAAGGATCATTGAGGGTTCTCTTATGCATGAGAATGAGGTTTGGTGTGGGTTATATCATAAAAACATAGGCCTCTTACACTTTTAAAAAAATCTTGAGCAGTTACATGACGTGTAATTTAATTACACGTCGTGTAATTCAGGGGTTTCATCCATGGGAAATCCCCTTACATGACATGAATGGTCCTTAACATACATTTACATGTCATGTAATTGATATAAATTTAATTTATTCCAATAATACATAGTGTAATTATCCTTCTTCTATAATATAAACCACTAGTCTCTTCCATCCCCAGAACTACCCAATTGTCCATGACCTAGCTTAGGGGATATTCCTAAATAAGAAGAGTTCAACTGAAAAAAGATTAATACCATAAAAAATCCTTGAAATATACATATATATAGTCACATTGAAATTTAGTTTGATGAATTTATATATTATCATGATATTTTAATGTTTCATTTAATATTATTTTTTAATTAGGATAATGAATAAAATTGACCAAAGATGTAAGATTTTACCATCTAATTTTTACATTTGTTAGACATATGTCATATTCAATAATTATTAATATTTTATATCATATATCTTACCATTTTATTTATTATATCATGAAAATGTTTATCTTCATTTTAATTAATTTTATATTGAAAAAATTGTTTAATTTCTTTCTATGTTTCAAAATTAGATTTTCTTCCATTATCATGTATTCCAAAATTGATTCTAAAAGTGTTTTCGAGACTCAGAATATGATTATTGAAATAATATTTTACCCATGTTTGAATCATAATTAATTTTTTTGAAAATATCCTTCATTATATTTCCAAAAAAGGACATTTTTAATTTTAATGAAAATTTGACAGGATTCTCTATTCTAATTTGTAATACATAAGCATAATCTCCCGAAACTATTACCATTTTTTAGGGAATCATTTATATGATTTTAATGTTATATTTTAATAAAAATTTAAATTAGTTTTATGTTTAAAATATATTTTTTTAAATTAAATAGGATATTTGAATCAAAAAAATTTAAATTATTTTCAAAGTATTTATTTCTAAGTCTTATTTGATATTTTCAATTAAAATATATTCCAAAATATGAGAATAATTTATATTTAGAAAGCTATCTTTAAAAAAAATCGTCAATAAAATTATTATGTGATTTATTATTAAAAATAATTCTCTATTTAGGAATAAATTTAGAGATTTTCGCATTTCCATACTTGGGATATGATCACTGGATATAATTAATATTATTTCTACAACTGGTTTATCATTAATATATAGTAATGTTTAGAAAAACTACATATCTTCAATTAAATATAACATGATATAATTCATACAAAACCTTATTCTTTACATGAATTATGGAATTATGTAATTAAAAAATTATTATTTAACCTAACTCTTGTCCATAGATTATGAAGTGATGGGATGTTTATGAAATCCATTTCATATCAGTGTTCATGATATGAGGAATGATTTATGATATTATGAAAGATATAAATATGGTCTTCATTATGAGGTATTTGGGATCTATATCACCCATGAATACATTAGGTAACGATTAATGTTATATGAGCTCAATGGCTACACAAAAAGTTATCCCAAACGTGAATGACATAACACGAGAGGGTATCCCAAGGCCGAAGTAGGTAAATGAGTGGTTAGCCCATATTTTACATCTTATGAATGTATTTATATGTATCCATGACATAAGTTTATTTATTATTATGGGAACACCCTAAATCTATGTTTTATTCCATTATTATGATCTAATGGATCATGATCATTAATTCATTTATGATGTACATCTTATAAACTAAAAATAGTTATCACATGACTCGATATTATGATCTTTTATCTGTAGGGTATAGTTTCCATGTGTTATTCACATGTTCTGTTATAGTTATTATATCAAAATGATTAGTTATTTATCATTTATACCATTAATGGCCATCTTTGATCTACCATTATTATGTTTCCTTTCCCCAGGTTATGATGAATGTTTTTAAGATGGGAATGCCATATAGGAGTACATAATGGGATGGTTGTCATAAGATAAATTGAATATCATTCTCTAATTTAGAATATTTTGTACATAGTCTTCAATACTAAATTATTATTGTTCTTTGGAATTGTTTTAGTAATGTAATGAATGATAAACCCTAATAATGTAATTTATATTTATTACAAACATGGGTTATAATATATTTCACTTGATAACAAGATGAAATAATTGAATATTTGGAATCTATAAGACTTATATGTCATGGAATTCTCTAAATTGAATCATTATTCATTACAAGAATAATTCATGTTGTGTGAAAAGTATATACATCTAGTTCAATTAAATTAGTAGCATTGTTGTTGATGATGATAAATGGGGTGAATCCCATTAGTGGTAGTATTGTTGAATAACTATAATATGTAAATATCTCATAAAAATCAGAAATTATTTTTGGTAATGAATTCAATGGATTTCGTCAATAAGGTACATTGACTAGATACTATTATCCTCCTAAAAAATATATAATGAAATAATAGGGGAATTATTTATTTCTGTATGATAAGAGAAAAGTAACATGAAAATTTATAATCCTATATATATATATATATTGCAGACTATTTTTGACATGGGTGGGGGATATATGTAAAAAGAATATAATTTCATTAAAAACATTTGATGATTATTAATGAGATGGTTTCAAAATTTTATTGGTTTTTATGCACTATTGATGTCTAGATAAATATCTCTTATATAATTCATTAATATTATCTCATGTTTATTTAGAATTTATTAATATATTAATTTCTTATTGATTAAATTTGAGGCCACCCTTCTTTCATGGGGATCATATTTTACTAAGGGTGACAAGAATAAATGTTCATAAATAATGGGTGAAATTTTTCAAAACTAAAAGAATATCCTAATTAATAAATAATATAATATTTTTTTAATGTAAATAAGGGGGTGTAAATAATATGACTTAGTGATTACTAGCTGAAAATTTCTTTTCGTTATGTAATCAAAGGTATATGTTATTATTAGAAACACTAAAATAAAATATTAAAGTACCCCATGAATTATAATGATTTTATTTCTTGTAAATGGAACAATTAGATGTCAATGTGTCATAGGTGATAATGTAATAGTAAAATATATCTAAATGTTAGAATGTTAGAGAGACCATGGTGTCCCAATAATATTCTTCTATTTAAGATTTTTTCCATTGGATATGATAATGATGATCAATTCATTTATTGAAAATTATGATGAGCAAGACGTTTCTCTTGACATGGTGAAAGGATTGAAACATCCTGATAATAATAGGTGATTATATCTAATTATATTATAGCTGATATATTGAAATATTTTCAAATAATTTCATGAGGATTGAATATGAACAATTAAATGAATATTTGATATGAAAACTATTAAATTCATTCATTCTGATTATAAAACCTAAAATTCTAATGTTTAGGAATTAATCATTGATAAATAACATTATTCTGGGAGGATAAATATTTTTTTATGTTAAAATATTACCATCAAAATGAATTCTAGGTTATTAAAATCCCTAGAGTGTCAAAAATGGATGATATTTAATATTGAATAATCTAGAATTTATTCATGAAAAACATCTACACCAGATGTTTTCTCAATCAAAAGTCATTGTGACAGATGTTATTTCTTAGATGAAAATAGATTCTAATGGATATGATAGTTCCAGCTTATGTAATTCTCAATCACTAAAACAGGTTTTCATGATAATATGTATGCACACATCCCTCTAACACTGGTCAAAGGGGACCAATCGTCATCCCATCAGGGATGTTACCTACTGCATATTTTTTATTAAATTTGTAAATCATCAATTCATTTTTATCTCGAATAAACCAATAAATACCTAACATTATATGTTCTCTAAACACAATAACTAATGGTATATTTATTTTAAAACTATGAAAATAATAACCCATTTCCCATTAAAATATGAAAATTTGTATTGAAAAAACAAGGTGTGTTTTTAATCAACTCATGACTTATTCCAAGATAAAAAAATGGGTTCTTATTAAAAAAAATTATGAAATTTTTCAAAAAAATTAAAATAAGAAATATATTTCACATATCAATTAAAAATTTAAATTAACCTATTTAATTTCAATATTTTCTTTCAAATTCGACAACACATCCCAATAAATTGGAATTGAGGGTCTTCCCAAAACATCATTGAAAATCTAAATCAAATCCATGATTCATTGGAATTAGGTATTTAAATATATATTTGAAATAAATATAATTAAAAAAATTATTTTGATTAAAAGAAATTATTATATAATAATCAAAACATGACACATCTTTTACATAGTATCAAGAATCACAATGACCACAATAAGAAACTCCAATGAAGAATGTTGGAATCCATGACCTGAGAATCAAACTTTATTCAATATTAACAAAACCTATGATTTAATTCTCCAAAACCTTATATATCATTAAAATTATAAGTAGAGTAGATGAAGATATCTAGATAGATAATGAGGAAAGTATTCACATACGGAGAGTGGAACAAATTATGTTTAGCTATCATTGATCAGCATAAGAAAGGGATTAGAGGATCTAAACATGGTGTGGGGGAGTCCAATTAACAATTGGAAATTGTAATATCCAATGTTTGGGTTGAGTGGGCCTAAAAAATATGGTTTGAGGAATATTTAATAAATTTTATGAATAATTAAATCCCATGCACATTGTTAGTTCAGAAGTTCCGCCCATTTTTTCAAACCATGCGCCCTAGACATGTGCCACATTTGGAAAATTGTATAGTATCTCCCTGGTGGGCTCAAGATTATTCAAAACATTTCACAACCCTAAATACCCTCAAATCATGGTATTTCATGGTTTTCACAAGTAGGGCACACAGTTTGGGGAAATCGTTCTCTACCCATGCACTACCTCAGAGTCCATCAATTTTCAAAAAATTCACATGATGCACAACTAAATGAGAGCCATCCAAGGAATGATCAATATAGCGGATGAGTAGTACCTAAAAAAGTAATATTATGTAAAATAATGCCCAACATTAAAACATTATATCCCCACAAATCCTATTAATATTCTTTAATGCCAAACATATGAGGCAAGTGCTCTCTCATCAGTGCCTCTTTGTCCCACGTCTCAGGGGTATCAAAACCGAACTTTCATAATGATCAATACAAAGTTATAATATTCAAAAATTGTACTTTGTATTCATAAGAAACTATAATACCTAGATTTTTAGTGATGTTTTAATAATTTTCATCATCATGAACACTCCTGCATAGAACTTTATATAGACTAGAAAGACAATTTTGTAGCTGGGACACATGAAACTTGATATTTATTGAGATCACCTATGATGACAATGTTAATTTATGTCCACCTTATCCAACTACTCAAAAACCTAAAAATGTCCCAAAAATTTATTATAAATCTTCCCTTTACTCCCAATCCATCAATGACCCAACTGAGCTAAAACATTCAAGAACAATTGATCACCAACTAAAACTCCCAACAACCTACGTTGATGACAAGGTTATGATTTATTTCAGATCTTTGAAATAATCATTATGTAGTGAACCAATGATATCTTATCTATCATCACTTGAACCATTATCATTTCATTCATGTAACATTCACTGATCATTGATCTACATAATAGATATTTGAAATTCCATCTGTATATGGCCTCAAACAGATCAATTATGATCTTAAACTATAGCTATTATTATATCAATATCAACTACTACCATATGAACAACCTAATCCCTAAAAAGTCAATATTATATGAATGGGTCACATTATCATGAATCTATATAGCTAATTCTTTCTCAATATCTAATAAAATATGGTATGTCATACTCAAACAATCCTAAGATCCATGTTAGTCTTGAAGTCCACTCCAAACATGAGATGTAATGCCGAGATATCTAACAATAAAAATAGACAATATAACTCCATGAAAATGTAAGATATATTTTACATCGGGATTTCCAAACTAATCAAAATTGGTTGAATAACTAATTAGTATAAAGTAATATGATTTGTTCAGCATATCCATCACATATGAGGTCACATTCATCTTTTTAATAGGCATGTTCAAACACAATCCCAAGGTTCATATAGATATCATACCACACCCAAATCATCATAGAATGTGGCTAATGAAAATAGGAAGGTCACTAGGGATTTGCCTTGAACTATTGGAAAGTGTAATAATGAGAGAAATAATCTGGCATTCCATGTATCATACCTTGCCACCAGAAATAAAATCAATTTTTCATAAAACATCATCATGGTTCCATGGTTACCTTCTCATTTGAAATATGGATATCACCAGTCACCACATTCCTGACTAATTATAGTTCAACAAAATGATTTTGATAATATAGAATTCACTCCATGGAGTATGGACACACATCATCAATCTTCACACCACAAGTAGAGTGTCTATTCTTATAGAACTCATCATCATGATTTTATTCCAATAGAATCATCGTGAGGAGATAATAGAACAATTGATCACATCTAATGAAAAACACTTCCCCTGCTTCTCATACTCCAATATGAAACTGTGAACATTGAGCCAACACATCCCAATATTTAAATGATTTTTTGACATAATGGGTCGGAAGTTTCCAACTCAATAAAAATGTGATAACATTCCTTTTTCTCTGGGTATAGGAAATACCAAAATAAAAATATTGATGGTACTGAACCCAAAGCCTATGAAATATATTTAGATCATTTCCATAGAAGATGCACCTCAAGCACTTGTAGATGGAATACATGGAAAACAATTCAATGAAATTGTAATTCCACCCAAGTCTTATGTAACTTCATCACAGCTTAATGTTCAATGTCATGGGCCTAGTAATTAATATCATATGGACTAAGTTGATGAGGTCCTTTTGAAATGTCATGATAACCTTATATATTAGTGTGTCCCAAAACGAAAATTATAACATCAATGAAGACCACATAACAAAAACTATTCTTTAGATGAGTCCACACCTGCATATTATCGAAAATAAATTTCAGTTCAATAGAAGAAAACTAAAATTTATCATCCAAATAAAAAATAACTCCATATAGAGGTAGAATATTACTCAAATAATCAATAATTGTTGATTCTCCTAAAACATAGTGATAATTCGTAGATAAACCCAAGAAGACCTAAATCTAAAAAAAATCGAGTTTTTATCATTTCATAAAAGTGGTCACCATCTCAGGATAAATAGAGATATTATTTTCTAAAAAACATTGTCCCAATAAATTGACTTATCAAATCATGAAATCACATTTCAATAGCATCAAGTACGTATTGTTATTTATCAACCAATCCGGAACTGATATCCAATGAAATGCATTATCCCCCTTGGACATAGAGTGGAACTCGATTCCATCCACAAAGTCCACCATAATAGTGTCATGACACTCATAGAATATATGGTTCATTAAATCCATAGAGATTGAAGGGGTATTTGATAGACCAATGAGAATAACATGGAACTCAGAATTGACATACCTACTATAGAAGGCAGTTTTCAGAATGATAGACTCATTTATTCTCCATCAAGGGTGACCATATATAAAATCAATATTCCCGAAAAAATTTCCCTCTTTGAAGAAGTCAAATGAACATCAATATGTGGAAATAGAAACATGTTATTTTACATGTTGTAAATGGTTTTACGGTAATAGAAACACATGCGACGTGTGTTGTCTGTGTTCCTAGCATATATAACAAGCGTCATCCATGGTAACACACTCGTTCTTATGAATCATTTCTCTATAATATTCATTAAATGAGTCATCAACTTTTTCAATTCAACTGGTTCCATGCAATGTGATGAAATTGATATAGATTATCTGCTTGGAACTAGATCGATAGAAAAATCAACCTCCCATATAGGTGCAATACTAGGGAAGTCATAAGGTTAAACATAAGAATGTCAATGATAATTGGGGGAGATTATCACTCAATGGTTCCCACTCTATATGAAAAAGAAACACATATATTACATTCCCCAACTCTATATAAGAGGTTCTAGATCTACACGACCTCAAATATGATTCACAATGAATGATACAACATAATACATCATGTTCAGTAAAGGAGACCATCAATGATGAAAATTAATCTAGGATTTATTAGAAATGATTTAATCCATTATAAATTTGATGATCATAGGTTTAATTTTAAGAACATGAAAATCCCATGTAATCTCATCATATGATAATGGGAAGACACAAATAGGACAATGGAGTCCCTTATCTCTCTCTCATTATCATGGGTTGTAGTTATATCCAATATATAGGACTAGAGATTCATATGTTGACTAAGAAGAATCCCAATACATGGAAAAATTAATGAATGAGATGCACCAATAACTAATAAAGCAGTCAATAATAAAGAAGATATAGTGATGGTACATATCATAGTTGCGGGGCTTATATATACTGACTATGGATTATCTTATAATTCATGATGAAGTTTCTCTTTAAATGTATTTGATGGGAACCCCTTATATCGTGAAATGTCTAATTAATTCATAGAACTTTTTGGAACATACTATTATTTTCCATTAACTACCATATAAATAAAATTGATGATCATATGAATGTTTCCTAAAAATTCATTGGAAACGCATACAATGGGGGATTCATTTCAAACCCATTTGCGTGCCTCAGTTTTACAAACTAGTAAAAATCAAAGGTGCACTGCCTGATACTGTTGGAAGTCTATAAAAAACCCAACTGAAGAGAGGCACCATAATAATAATCACATATCCACCTCCATTTATGTGAATACATAAAAAAATACACTAGATGTAAAAGGAACTCCCACCAACCCTTACATACCAACCATGTCCATTTCAACCATCAACACTGTATCTCATACATCACAAGATGATTTAATTCAAAAAAAATATAATAATGAATATCATATTAAATTCCCATATCAAACCTTCATTTTTTCATCTTCTTATTCAACACAATCTTTGGTGTAAACTATAAAATCTCAGAAATATTATTTTCATATTATATAACTATTATTTCATCCATCTTGAGAGAGAAAAACTATATAATATTGGATAACATAATCGAATCTAGATAGTATTAATAAATGGAAATTTATTTAAATGATTTGCAATATATGACCACAATCTCTTCATTCCTCACCATCATGTTCATCCTTCTTCTTCTAGGTCCCTAAAGAATTATGGTGGAATATTTCACCTAGATTCCTTATCGGGTCTCAAAGAACTCACACAAAAGCTAAATATTCATCAACTATTCATATTCCATAAGGGGATGATTAGATCCTTGGATCACTGGTGTATTTTTCTGATGCAACTCTTGATCTAGAATCCTATAGTAATCCCTATGAGGTTTCATAGTAGGAACATAAAATACAATGGGTGCATGTATGGTTACCAAATCCATTAAAAATGAAGAATAAAATAAATTATATTCTGGTCCATTAGAGGATTTTCTCACTATGGTTTATTTCCATCCTCATTCTGGATTTGATTCAAAAATATTTATGGATTTATGATGATACATGCCATTATGAAAAAATAATTTCATACATTAGAATAACACTCAAATAGAATAACAAGTGAAATTTATCCAAATAGAAAAGTTCACAATATTTTGATTTTTAATTGTCAAATTAGAAATCAATGTAATGAGAAGAACTAATTCAAGAAATAATAACCAATGTACCTTGTTGTGGTATAAGATTCATTATGGTGATAATTTTCTAAGGAATCAGTCGAAACCACATGCTATGCCTTGAAAATATTACTCAACTGCATACTGAAATAATTGCAATATACACAACTGGCCACTAATAATAGTTTATCATGATTAGGGCTAGATATCCTGGTACACTAATATTCGAGTAAAAACTAAATGTTATCGATGGCAGTTATTGAACCACATTTATTAAATACTATGAACTATCATCATAAAAGAGAAATAGTTGAATAATTTTCCCTATAAATATTGGAAGAAATAGATACAAGTTAATTATCAAACCAAAATAACTCCACGGATATAGTTGTACCTATATTCGAATAGGAAAAAAATATAAATTAAAACCATAAGGTACCAAAAAAATGAATATGTAACTCGAGTTATAACTGGAACATCATACCAAGACAAAATATTCAACAAAGCCTATCACCTCTAAATGGATGTTTCCCATTTTGTGAACCCAGAATAAGGAAATATATAAACACTTAAAGGCATATGAAGAATTTTAAAAAAGTCATATTAGGGTCTGACTAAGGATTCTGTGATAGGATGCCAATTAAATTTTACATTTACTAATACGAATATGGCCTTTTTTAGCACTAGGGATAATGATTAACAACTATTAAAAAGTGTTGTTAATTGAGGGGATGATAAGGGGGTCCCTTTTGTCAGTGCTCAAAAAAGAGCAGATAAAGGCCCACTTTATCAGCCCTAAAGAATCACTAATAAAAAAAGAAGTTAAATGGAATATATAATGATGGGAGGATATTTTAACTGCACTTATCCCTCCCATAATCAGTACTAGGCGGACCCACTCGTACTCTCCCGTGTGCTTCCCTTGCCCGTGAATCCCCCACATGCCACCGCGCCCCTCCTTTCTTCCACCCGAACTCAAACATGTGACATCCCCCCTTACGCACCTGCACCTTTACCACGAGGCCATTTACTTTTTTCCCTCTATTTAATGATATATATATATATATTGTTATATTTATTCCTACGTTGATATAGATTTGAATGAATATAAATATATTTAGTTATATTAATACGTATATATTTGTTCTTATATTAATATAAATATTTATTAGTATATTAATATATATTTATATTTATATATAAATAGTTATATTTATTCGTATATTAATATAGATTCATATTAATATAAACATATTTTATTATATTAATACATATATATTTTTTCATATATGAATATATATATATATTTGCATATTAATATATATATATTTATTTATATATATATTTATAAGGGTATATATAGTTATATTTATTAGTATGTCAATATAGATTCATATTAATATAAATATATTTTGTTATATTTATACATATTTTCTTATTCATATGTTAGTATATTTATATTTATTCATATATTAGATTATATTTATATTTATTTATATATATTTAGTTATGATTATTTATCCATATATAAATATGTATATTAATATATATTTATAAGATTAGTTTTAAATAAATTTATAAAATATGTTTTTATTCATATTTATAAATAAATACATAAATCTATTAAACACAATCACACACACCCCCCACCACACATATATATATTTACGAATAAATACATATATAAGAGTATTTGAAAAGCCATTGATTGTTAAAACGATAATACTTTTTAATCCAGAAGTTTATTTTAACTCCAAAACTAGTCAAATAGAATAAAATGGATCAATATTTTATATGATTTTTTCTACAGGCCTAATGTCATATGGATTAGAAGCTATAGCTGATTGAATGTTAAAACATTGGTGAATCACGAAAAAAACTCAGTTTTGGAGGCCTTCTAGGCCTTTTGGGACATTAAAAATGTGAAAAAAGGACCCATTAGGTCACTAGCATGTAGATCTCATTGTATGCTTCGATTTGATATGATGTTTAACTCAACCGGACACCCTGATCAAAAGTTATAACCCTTTTATGTTTGAGTTACATATTTAACTTATTTTATGTCTTTTATCGATTTGTTTTTTATTTTTGGTGTCTTCCGATTGTTATTAAATGAATATTAATCAATGATAATTAGAAAACTATTATATAATAATATTTTTAAAAATTTATTAAAGCCATTTTCCAGAAATTTCTTATATATTATATGTAATAGTCTATTTATAATTATCTAAAACTTATTTAAAAATATATATATTATATTAATAAAAATATAAATATACTTATGTAACAATATATTATTTTTCATGATTTTTTTTGAAATATAAACTTTATCTGAGCTTGGAAAAACCACTTATAGAGCCCCCTATTTATCAGTTCAAAAAATAATAGCATTTTTATAGGGTTGTGCTGCGGAAACCCAGTTTTGAGGTAGTGAATTGATTCTTTCATTGTTAAGAGATATGGCACTATAGTACAAAATAATATATTAAAAAAATCATGTTATTAATTTAAAATGATGAAAACATTTCAAAAAAATGCCTTAATAAAAATGTTACAAAAAATATTTTATATAAATTCACAAGTAATGTGAAAATATATTTGACAAACAATGTCACACATATCAAAATATTCAAAATAGATCAACATGGTCATCTTCCTAGAGGTATGATAGTTTGAGGTTATGGGATCCTTAAAAATTATAATATGTGATCATGGAAATATGTGTAAAAATGTATCGTAGACACTAGTCAAAGAATATCTGTCACCATCCCAATGGGAATGTGAACTCATGTATATATTTTTTCATTGTTGTGAAGCATATATAAAGTTTCTTCCCAAATAATTTGCAATGTACATAGCCTTGCATGTTCTCTGACAAGAATCATCAATGGAGAATATATATTAAACTATTAAAATTATAATTAACCCATTTTCCATTTTAATATTCCCATTTATATTGAATATCCAAATCAGGTTTTAAATCAATTTATTCCTTTTTTCTAAGACAAACCAATGGGTTCTTATCAAAAAAAATTAGACATTTTTTACTCAAATTAAAATCAGAAATCAATTTCCCATGTTCATTTTAAAATTTTAATTCCATAAATAATTTTCACAATTTTCCATCAAATTCTCGAAAACAATGAAATTTACTAGAACATTGGAGTTCCCTAAATATCATGAAAAATGAAATTAAAATCCCCAATTTATGTGAATTTATTTTGCAATAATTTAATTCAAATAAATTTAATATAAATCATGCAATTTATGGTTAATTTTTTCCATTCATATATGTAACAACCTACCATGATATCATTTGATCAAGAATCACAACACACGCAATAGGACACTCCCCTAAAAAACAAAACATCTATTATTTGAGAATGGAACATATATTCAAGATCCAAAACAATGGGGATTAGATCCTCAAACAACTCAATGATCTATCAAACCAAAATTTTGTGTGATAATGATCATGGGAGATACCATGATATTAATATTAACATATTAAAATGTGATCAAATTATGTTTTATTTACATTGATTTACTTTATAATTAGTTTGAACTAGAAAAAATTGGTTCTTAGTATACCTCAAAACCTAGTAAATCATAATATCCCAAGTTAGGGTCTTCTGGGTGTCAAAAATAGTGTTTTGGTAATTTTTAGGAAATTTTAGAAATAATTTAATCTTGTGTGCATGGTTATCTAGGTCCTATAACATGATATTTCAAATAATGCACCATGAGCCTGATCAACCCAAAGGCATTCATTGTTATTTATTTTTGATAACCCCCCTTTCACTGAATGAGGGGAAAACCTTACAAGGCCCGTAGCCAAAGTGATTACATTTATCATAGGCTTAAGATACATTACATGACCTGAATGTCTTAGGTAATTCAAATGGACTATAACTACAAATAAATACCCCTCCCTAGAATCTTCATCTTGATGATATCATTCCACCTTCGCGTGGTTTTCTGGATAAGCTTCATGTTCAAGAAGTGGCTGGTCCTTGTGGTATAGACATACCCTCTCATTTTTTCAAATCCATTGGTTCAACACTGGTGAGTGAACTTAATTTGAATCCTCATTTGGGGATACTTCTTGTTTTAGAGTCTGTCTAGGAGAACTGCATGTTTCCTAAAGGCCTTGGGATGGCCAGAAGGCCATAAAGGTGGCTCAAAAGCCCTACTGACCTGAAGGCATGGGTGGCCCAATGGCCTAAAGGGCTCTATGACCAAACCAATGGCCCAAGGTAAATAGTTATGGCTGCTACAGTACTGAACCATACCTCCTAGAGTACATTGACAGTGCCTATTACAGTACTATAATAGTACTGCTACAGTGCCAGCTATAGTGCCCATCAAAATATGCATCTTCGTGGTTTGAACCTGGGGTCATGTGGATACAATTAAGGATACCTCACCAACTGGGATGAGGCTCATGTGCAAACCATGCACCCTGACAATGGGCCCCTTATTGTGTGGTTGAAAGGTCTTTCTTTGGTGGGTGTATGGTTTTTCAAACAATAAACCAACCACTCAAACCCTCACAACATTGTTTTGAATTTTTTTCACTAGAATGTAATATTGTGTTTTTAAATCGTGACACGCCCAAGACTTCTTGAATTTTCTATGAATTTCACTAAAATAACCCCAAAACAAAACCCAGATAAAGCATGATTAAATTAGGGGTTGATTAGTTCATGATTAATGTAACATGGTGTTATGTTATATAATTTTATCCCACTGATTATAAATATGTAATCTAATTTAAAAAATAAACACAAATATTTTATGGAAATTAATTTTAACAGAACTGCATGTAACATGAAAAAACACCACTAAACATGTAATTGTTCTTGCAATGTTTTTTTTTCTATTTATATTTCAATATAGTAAACATAATAGATACATTAATCAATTAATTCACCTTATATGATATTTAGGAACATTTTAAAATCACATGAAATAATAAAGTGTTTTTTTATTGAAAGTCGATTAATAAAAAGAATTTATTATAAAATTATAATATTTATAATTTTGATATTATTTATTTATTTATAATTTAAACATACCAAAAAAATAATTGAATTTTAATCTCATATGATAAAATTTGTTTGAAATGACACATTAATCTACAAAATTAATATAACCTAGTAATTTATTAAATTTACAACCCTATTTTTATGTTTAGTAACAGCGATTTAATTTTATTATTGACTACATTTTTATTTATTATGTGTTTCTTAATCATTTTATTTAACTAATACAGTAAAAAAGTTAAACGATAAATCATTAAGATTACAAAAAATTATTTTTATTTTAAAATAAAATATATAACCAAAACCAATATGTTTTTAGTCCCAATCACAAATCTTTATAGATATTAAAATACTAGAAGTTACATTTTTTACTTTCTATTTAAATTTTTCTTTGTAAAATTCATGGGAACGTGCCCCAAAATATCATATAATTCAATCTATAAGTCATAAATGAATAAATTTGTCCATTCAATGGTATGTAGACACATTTTGAGTCATTCTTAGTCCATATATTCTAAGATTATCCACTAAAGAACCCCATTTTTTCTTTGATCATTGTAACTAATTTTAATTGTTTCAATCATCAATAGGATAAAAAAATTTACCTTATTATATAACATAATTAATTAATATTAGAAATAAATAATCCATTTTTTCTATTTAAATTTTTTTAATAAATAAATATAAAATTAATCATGTTTAAAGTGAGGAGAAAGGGGGTTTTTTAATTGAAAATGTTCAAATGTTTACAATGATTTTATATCCAAATTCAATAATAATATGATTTAAATAAACTAAATTGGATTAATATATGTATAATTAATAAAATAATTTCCTTAAAAAATTAAAATTATAATTTCCCATTATAAAATTTTTATACAAAACAGGGACATTCGATTAAAATACAACATTTTTCAATATTGAAAAAATATACAAATTCTTATAAAAAATATAAAATACATCCAACATAGTAAATAAATTCCTAATTTAGAAAATAATTTTGTTTTTTTACATAAAATTTAAAAATTATCAATATTTAGTTTTAATACTACCGTACCGTTAAAAAGAAAAAAATGACATTGAAAAACTACAGTTCTTTTATGCAAAAATGGGAATTTTTTATTATCATTGGCTTATGAGATATATTTAATGAATGAAAAAAAATTATTGAATATATAATATATAAAATTAATTATAATTATTCACAAATTCTAATTATTTTAATTTATTATGGATAAATATCTTTTTAGTTCATAAAAAATATTTTCATATAAAAACATTTCATTTATATTCAATTTGTTTTTATTTTAATTTATAATTAATTACTAACCAATGAATTAAAAAATATATTTTAATAATTTATTTAATAATATTTATTCCCACCATTCAAACATCTATGTCATGACTATCAGATTTAATAATAATATTAATTATGAAGTTTTGTTAGGTAAAACCCTGTATTGGATATAACTTATACTTTTGAAGAAAATAAATGATCCATGTACCACAATCTTACTCAGTATTGTGTTCAGTAGAAGATACCTAATATATTAAATTTATTTAAAATATTAAATATATTCTAAATTCTATATATATTAATGTCTCTTCTATTTTTTTGTCTTCCATTTCATACACACTATTGAGTAAAATGATATTCCTTCAAAATAAAAGGGTGTTACATTCTCCCCAATTTAAATAGATTTCATTGAATCAATTTATAAATGAACTCCATAAAAAAAGGGACTTATATTTTAATTTTTTTTAAAATTCCCACATCATAAAAGTGTTAATAAAATATCCACTTATTAAGTGAGAAATGGGAATGGAATGGTCATTAATAATAATCACATAATCATGTTTTTGAGTAGGGGAAAACAATTGGGAAATGAAAAAATAGAGATAGAAGATAAAACTATCACCCAAATATTGGTGGAGTGTGATAGAGAACTTTGATCATAATGAAATGGGTGGTTTAAAGAAGTATAATTTCCAAAAAAAGCATAAAGAAAATATTTTCGATAAAGTTCATTGTCATCATCAGAAATGATTGTAATATGATAAAATATTATTCTAAAACAATATTTTCTAAATTTGATGAACATTCAGGATAATATATACATAAAAGATATAATTACATTTCAGAAGAGAAGTATTATACATTGGATGTACATTTATCAATTTATAATTAATCTTTTTCGGTAAAAATTATTTTTTGTTTCTGATTTCCTAACAATAAATTTTTATGGATTATAAGACCCATAATAGAATGTACATTTTTTATTATTACATACATTAACTATTATGAAGAAATAGTTTCTGTACGATATCCAATATGAATAAATCATCAAATTGTGTTGTAATAAAACAATCTCTATAATCGTATACAAAGTACACCATTAGCATATCATAAATTGTAAACCTTATGTCCGTTTAAAAATATTATGTTCCAAAACATTAGAATTAGTTCCAAGGTTGATAAACCCGTCAAATATGAATTATCTCTATCAATCATCACAGTATCCCAAATTCATTATCTCAATATCAGGAACACAATAGGGATCATGTTTCCCTCAACTATATATTTTCCAAAAAATAATCAACATCCTACGTAATTCAATTACACGGTTCCATTTAAAATGCTCATTTAAATCCTTAGGGATGCAATAATTTAGTATAATGAAAATATATTTTATAATTATTATAAACATAATATCACCAATAAAAAAATTTATACAACATTCAGTTGATCCCAATAGAAAAGTTCGTTATTCATTCCCCATAAAGTAGCATATTCTTATCATTAAACCCTTTCATTCATATGAGGTATATTATCTTGGAACTTGAGGAATTAATTTTCATAGTCCCCTATATACATATAGATCAATAAAATATAATATGTGTTTTCATTATTCTATTTACTTTATTTTTTGGTGACCATTTTCTCAACACTTATAACAAACTTTGAATCCCTTCAAGAATTTCCCAAGGTGACTCATTCCAGTGAAATCACATATAAGAACCCCATTCATTACCTTAATCCCTTTATCATTAATTTTAACTTATATCCTCTTCTTCTGTATCTTCCCTTTGAAGCCATAAGATGTGAATAATTCATTCACTATCTTGATAACAAATAAATATATTTCATTACATGAAAAAATAATAAAAGTACAATGTCCTTTGGAGAATTGGATTGAGCTTTGAAAGGAAATGGATAATCATTAATTTCATATTGCATATAAAATAGATAACATACCTTTTAAACATGAGATGTTAGAATCATACTATATAGAAAATATTCAAATATTTTCATTATACATATGAAATTTATCCTTGTAGAAATTTTATTCTCATGAGTAAAATCATTGTCAATGATTTTCTCCTTTAAATCATTATAATCTATGTTTTTTATTTCCTTATTCTCCAAAGTGATCTTCATCAACAACCTCCTTTGATCGGAATCTCCATTGAGTAAATGCAATACATGTGTAACCTTTCCTTTTTCACCATATCCTAATGACATAAATTTCTTCTCCAAATAATTAATCAATTTCACAACATCCATTGGATTTGCAGGCCTAGTAAATAATGGGGTGTCAATTCCACATAAATAATTCTAGAATCATAGAATCTTGATATGGAACCAGTATGTCCATATGAAAAATGATAGGTATCATAACATGATTATGGTACTTTGATAAATCAAAAACATGCTCTGTTCCAATAACATCTATATTATCATTTTCAAAAGCTTAAACTCTACATTGGATATGAGTATTTGTACATTTTTTAATTCGAGGTGACATATCTAAACAATGTCAAATAATCGATTAGATAAAAAGATTATTAATAAGAAATTATTGTTAATTTTGAGTCACAAATTAAATAAATTAAAATTTATCATTTTTAATGTCAAAATACTAAAAATGGTACCTTTGGGGACATATTTAATTTATAATCTTCTATATTGTATGAAACTCTCAATTATCCTATGAATTTTTAGTGTGGTTGTCAAACCAAGTGCACGGTAAGGCCCATTTTTATATACCTAGTTACGATCAAGACAATCATGATGCTACATTTTCCTAGTAATAACCCCTAGGTATATATTTTCTAGAAACAAATACACATTTAGTATCTATATTGGGATGTATTTATCCGAATCCCCATATAATATCTACCTTACCAAAACATCAGGATGTTTATCTATATATACCCTCAAATTATATCATACAGTAATGTTCTCTAATATATAATTTCCTAAATTTTTTATCCAATGTTTCTACTAAATATTAACAGTTAACAACTATCGTGACTCCAACACTAGTAACCCAGATCTAATGCATACTTTTAATATAGTATAGTATGAAAAGAGAAATCATATCCCAAAGCACAAATATATTATGTGGTCTTGGTAATCCTGATACATATATGATTCATACATTACATTTGGATATGAAATTTAAAAATAATTTTTGTCATTCATTTTCCAATAATAAACTTATTCCATCTAGCATTTCCCTATATATTGATAATAATAAAATTCATGGAATCCAAGGTAAATGAAACAATGTAATAGTGAGCTCAGATTCTCAGTATGTTTAATTATACATATAAATATGTGAATAAATAAGGAATAATCATTATGGAAATGTAAATTATTTAAAAAAAATCTATTTAATAGATAATTTTATAATAATATGGAATGAATAAACAATGATCATGTAATTCCATATAATAATAACATGATAATGAATTATAACCTTGGATGTTACAAATAACATGAAAATGAAAAGGGATATCAAATAATTTTATTCAAAATGTCATAATACATAATGATTGATATCTACAAAATACATTTGAGGATTCGTGTGAAAAATTCAAGAACTTTCTTGACTCCATAAAAAGAATCTAATACCATCAATACTTTTTTTCCAAGAATCTAAAAAATGGTAATTCCTTTCCATAAAACATATCTAGTGGGTCTTATGGAACATACTGATGCATTAAGGGTATATAGATGGCCCCGACCATCACATACAAATCCAATCCATTCATTATATTAATGGGGTCAAACATAATTAAAATTTACATTGGTATTAAAACTAGTAGAGGGAATTTAAATATGTTATCCAATATAAATAATCATAGTAAAACAAGAGCAAAGTGAATGGTATAAAACATGTAAATCCACAGTTAAACTGATCATAATCTATGTAGTGATATAATAATGATGATATCATAACAATATATACCAATTTGACTAAGGATAATTGGTGGTGATCACTGTTGAATATAAATTCCATAAAATGGTATTTATAAAAAAATTTACTATAAATATCCATCTCATTTTGAAATTATTTATTGATATTAATTTCCAATAAACATAATATCTTTTAAGAAAATTATTAAAAAATAACATCATTTACATTCAACAAAATCATCAATGAAATGATGATAATCTTTATGGGTAATCCCATACTTGCAGTAAATTGAATTCCTTTTTTTCTTGGTAAACATTTATCAATGTTCTTCATTTGGAATAAAACAATAATATTTCATCAAGTATAGTTTTAAAAATGGTTTCAAAATGTCATTTAATATATCATTTATATTTTTTAATTTAAAATATTTTATATTTTTTTAGAAAAAATGGTTTTGAAATAAAAAATATTCTTGACCGAAGAGAGAAATGATGTTAGATTTTTTAAAAACAACTTATATATAATTTTAAGTAACTAAGAGTTAAAAAATGGTACTATCACATAAAAAATTTATCAATATCTAGAGGAGGACAACCTTGAATGGTCTATTAAATAGTGGATATGTCAATTCCACTACTGATATTTCAAGAATAAACAATCTCAATTTGAAATTAATTTCTGAAATAAACCAATAAATTGATCATAACATTAAATAGAGAACTTATAAATTAATAGACTATGTGTATCAATATTATTTAAATATTAATAATTGAATGAAAAAAAATAAAGTCAGAAGTCATTATAAATGTAACAAAAAAATATAGAATATGTAATATAACCTAATGAAATGAAATTAAGTTATAAACATTTCTTACAATTTGGTAATATTATTTTCAAATACCATTTGGTTATGTAATTAATATTTTAACATAATATACCATGAATAAATAATTATTCATGGTATTATGCCTCCAATGGGTAGTATATACACCATATAAAAGTAATTAGGTGCATAATAATACAATATGCCTCAATGAAACTAAATTCCGACAATATCCCTTACCATACGATTCCTTCACTTTAAACATGAAATAAAATAATATATAATGATTTCCTGAATTTTATTAACATCTAAAAGAACCATCTTAATATTTATGATATCATATATGATTATGTTACTAAATCTTATCACTTCTTTCTAAATTAGCTTTTACCAATGTTTCATATTGAAATTTCATTGTTTATCGAGTGTGTTTTGACATGTAATTTCTTTATTCCTAATGATAGAGTAATGATTTACTAATATCAATAATTTAAACCATTATTTAAATATCATATCATTTCATTATACATGTATTTATGGAAATCCATAATTTTTTTGATAGAAAATGAAATACACCATTCATTGAGAGGTAGGATGTATGTATACCTGAATGTTTTTTCCATTTAATTTTCATATTAAAATAAACATAAAATATATATATTATAGTTATGTTATAATTTTTATCCCATATATATCACATTTTTTATTAAAACAAATCTTAATTCTTTCAACATAAACCATAAACAAATCTCATCACTTCGTGAGGCGGTAATTATCTGTACCCATGAGTGTTGTTATATTATTACCACATAATGAGACTAATGAATGTATACATGATAAAATAAATACAAAAAATTAAAAACACCAGAAATATAATACATATCATATAAAAATTATAATTAGCTAATTATTCCCAAACATCAAATGTGGTAATTTAAGAATAAATAGGACCTGTTCGTGAGGATGTAGTCCACCATGCATGAAAACAGTGATTTCATAACACTTTTTAAGGAAGTTAATGAATTTTACATCACACCATTAACATAAAAGAATATCATTATTTTAATGATAGTTATGTTTTTATAAAATCGTGGAATTTTTGGAATTGAAGGATATGTACAAAGAAATAAAATAAAAATTATATCAGAATAACATTACCTATTATTAGGGTATCATCCTAGGGTTTACAACAAAACCATATAAAGTTAGCATTATAGCTTAAAAAAGTCTTATAGTATATGGTTATGAAATTTTGTATGTTATTTTTTCATATTTTATTCGAGCTCAAATTTTTTTGAGCTAGGGGGATGTGAGGGGAGTGAGATTCATTTTATAGTTGAGGATGAGTGGAATTCTCATAAATACCCAAAATTATTAAAAAATTTGGGAGGGGGTCCATCATACCAAGAGTGGACCCTATAGTAATATTTAACTAGGGTGGAGGGATTATATGGTCTATAATAATTTTGAACGCACAATTGATGAAATTCTTTAATCATATTTCAATAACTCCTATTTTTCATTATTTTACCAATTTATTTTTTCGTTATGGTAACTATTAATGTAAAAAGATTAAATTATACTTTAGGATTAGTTTAATTTTTTTTGATATTTTGCACCTATTGATTCTAAATATTTTATCTATGTTGAAAACTATTATAATATATGTGTTCTAAATTGAATATATTTCATGCGCAAGTAACATGTGAAAAGAATGGTTAAACTCCAATCATGATGACATGGATATTTATTATTTTATGGTCAATATTGTTAAAATTATAATAAAAGTATTCCATTAATTTAGATTATTTTATATTTAATATAATTCAAAATCCCTTGATAGAATATATGATTTTTAACAATTTTGTAACAATTAATAAAATATCATTTATTATAAATTTACATTAATGTAAATTTGGAAATTCTTAATTTATAATTAATTTAAATATATTAAAAGAATTATTTATTTTTCATCAATATAGTTCACATGAATATAAATATTTCTACTAATTTTATAAAAATAAATAATCACAACACTTAATTAAAATTACGTCACTTTTAATATTTGTAGTATCATTTATTTTATTTTATTTTTAACTAAATAATTACAACATTATTTTTTCTTAAGGACATTAAGTAAATAATCAATCAATTTAATTAATGATATGTTTTAATTATAATATAATAATTAATCTTTAAAAATTGAAAATATAACATCATAATTTTTCCCATATCCCAATTCTTTGTAGTAATTAAAATCACGGAATTTTCATTTTTCATATTTTTTATTGCACAACTTATTATATATTTTAAATTTAGGTAAAAGAGTCCCAAAAACACAATAATATTTATCCAAAAATATTATTTTCTATTTATGGTAATATTATGGGTTTGGGGCGTATTTTTTCATTCTTACACTATCTCTTTATTGCTTAACAACTAAGTAAACTCGATTTAGCTTAACCATACTAATTATTTTTAATATTGTTCACTAATCATTATGGTAAAAAAATAATTTCAACAATTATATAATATAACATAATCTGATTATATATATTGAAGTAATATTTCCAATTTCAATTCAATAAATTTGGAAAATTGTTTTAAAATTTTCTTTATAGATGTGTAGAGAATGTGGGTTTTTATGCTAAAATATTCAAACCATTGTAATGATTTCATATATAAACTCAATAATAAAATGATCCAAAATACCCTAAATTGGATTTATATATGTATAATTTAACTATTTTTACTTTAATAAAAATTTAAAAATATTAATTTACTTTATAAATTATCTAAATGAAAAGGTTTGTTTCAATTAAAATCTAATATTTTTCACAATTTATCAAAAAATGTAATTTATTATCAAAAATACAAAAAAATAACATAATCTAACTTTGACATTATGATTTTAAAATTAAATCTTAAATTTTAATATATAATATATAATATTTCATAATTTTTTTTCAAAACAAAAGTGTCATAAAAAGGTGGAAAATACGCCTTTAAAAATATAGCTTTTATTCGTAAAATTGTATTTAGTCTTCTTTTATTCCAACCAAATATTTTGGACTAATTTAAAATCATATTATTGAATATATAAAATATAAAATTAGTTAATAAAATTCCCTAATATTTATTAATAAAATTTATTATGATAAAACATCTTTGGAGGCAGAAAAATAGTTTTTTTATTAAAACATTTTCCTTAAATTCAATTAGTTTTTATATTCAAGTATATCTAACTGGTAACTATTGAATTTAACTGTATATTCTCATAATTTAGTTAATTATATTTGTTCCCATAAATATAATTTATTAGGGATAATTATGATATTAAATAATTACATCAATATTATATTATTGATTAGAAATACAAGTTCTTGTGGGTAACACAAGCGCCAATGAGCCCGTACCTGAGTGGTAAGGGCTCCTACATGGCTTCCAAGAGAGCCAGATTCAAAACCGGGTGGAGGATAATTTCCAAGGTACTCTAGTAGTACTGTATTAGTTACTGTTCGATACTGTAGCAGCTGAAACTATTCACCCGACTTGGGCCTTTGGGAAACAGGTTTGGGCCTACGGGTCTCAAGGGCCCTCGGGTCCTCAAAGGTTATCAGGCCACAGGGCCTTCAGGCCGCAATGTCCTTGGAGTAGCCCAATTCCCACAGAACATACCCTAGATAAGGATCAGAGAAACAAGAGTAGAAGCCACCAGATGTAGAGCTAACCAGATTGGAAGAATGAGAGGGTATGGTAGCTACCATTGGGACCAGGGACCGTGCAACTTTGTACTAGGCAATGCTAGCCGATCAGCAATGCAAGGTGGGGAGCTAGGTGATCAATGATGCAAGAGCTGGGGTGGGGTAGTTCAAGTGGGCTGGGCCTATAGTTCATATTTTGGGAATGGTATGCATCTGGGCATTTGGTCAGGTATTTCAAGTCATTCGGGCCTTGTTCCTAGGGCCTACGGGTCATGTATGGGTTCCCCTTCAACCCTTAAAAGGGTGATTATCCATAATAAAATAAAAAAGAAGGCCTTCGGGCCGTTCGGGTTGTGGGTAACACAAGCCTTCTGAGAAACTCAGTGTTTAATATAACACAAGAAAACATAGAGTGTCATGAATTTAAAGATATATCATAAAATGGATTTCATTTATTTAGTAAATTATATTTAAATGAATCTGAATATTTTATTGAATTCAATGTTTGGGGGTTCATTTCTTACACACTATAGAATAAAATTTTAGTATTTTCCAATCTCATGGTTTTTCATAAATAAGTATGAAGATTTCCTTTTCCATTGAATGAGAGAAAATTATAATATTGTTTATCAATAACAAATAAAAAATATGTTACAAATTTCAAATATATATATATTAAATCCAAAATTATGATCATCCCTGTATAATAGTAATGAAAAAAATGACCATTCGTGGATGTGGCAGTATGACCACTCACACATATATATTTTTTTCATTAAGGTAAATATACAAGGTATATTGAAGTTATTACCATTGTATAATAACATAATTAATAAAAAATATTTACTTTATTTTAAAATTATGATCTAATTATGTATGGATATGTAGGAAATAAAATGAAATGTAGTTAGATAAAATTTTGTACTCAAGTTGAGGACTTCAGCCTTCCATTAGAGGACTACAGGAAAATAGATGGATTAGGTTAACTTCTGAAAATATTAAAAATAATTTGAAATAGGATTATATTTTATTTGAAACGTTTATTATTCATTAAAAATCATAAATTAATTATGGTCTTGAAGGGGTGGTGGGATGCCACCTTATTATGTGTGGAGAATGATTTTTTTTAAAAAAAATTGATCTTAATGTTAAATGTGAACATGTATTACATGTGAATAAGTATAAAAATAAAAAATTTTAATCTTAGACATATGGTTTTTTTGATACACACCGTAAAAAAAATTATAATCATTTTGAAACATGAAATACTTTATAGACCCTTGGAAAACCCTTTTCTACAATTTTACGTTTTACCGTAGTACATTTTTTTACAAATATAATTCAATTTTTATACCTAAAAATAATATATTTTTATTACATAATATAGACCATATAATAAAAAATTTTAACATAATTAATATTAAACTCACTTTTTAATGTTGGAAAAAATTATTTTTAAAAATAACAGCTGTATAATATATTGAAAATATTATTAAAAAATAGAGTAACATAAGTTATAAAATAACAAACATAGATTTTTAAAATTAAAGAAAAAATTTCATAATTAAAATATCCCATATAAAAACAAATTTTCACTATAAACATGTTTAATATATTTTCAAAAAATACATATATACTAATAATGTAAAAAAAATTAGTGTATTTGTTAAATTGTATTTTGTACCGAAATTTCTCGATCTGCCTTCACAAATATGAGGGAAGGGACAATAGGTTGCTCGACCCTTCTATCATCAAGTTGAACAACATACAATGGCCCCCAATACCTGCCAGTAATTTGTCTTGGTGTAGCGAATAGGACCAATAGTATAGATTCACCCGAAAATGGAATTCATTGACCATTTTATATAGTAAAATAGAAATATAAGATAGTAATTTCAAAAAAACACCAAAACTGGAAGTAAAAGAAAATCCAAAACAAACCATTACCATATACATGTTCAAATAATAAGTGTTAAAAAAATACAAGTAAACTTCAAAAGAATTTACCAAATGAAAAGAGAAGAAGAAACGTCAATAGTCCCAACGTCAATACTAGTAGGGTCTGGCACGGTCCATGGAGTCCTCCTGGGAACCTGAAACTAGTTTTCTATACCTAGGGTGAGTATTCAGGTATACTCAGTAGTGAAAATCAAAATATATCATGAACAAGTAGGGATGCATTCTAATTTCATTTCAGAAAAGGATATAACCAAATAACCTAGTATGGAAACTATCCACCCAAACCTCACCAATGAAAACTGCCCAAATAATAAAAGTCATGTAAAGTAATAGTAATAACACATCAATTTTTTGGGTACACCTCACCAATTTTCCACTGGTTATTAAAGGCATCCTACACGCCAGACCTCCCCCCCCCCCAATTCTAACCACATTCCCACTGTCATCCCCCGCCTGCACACACTTGGGAAACCACAACCACACATCTCGCCTACAAACACATAGGCCACAACAACCACACATTACAACGCTCACATACACCTAGGGAAGAACAACTACTACCATGCCAGAAGACTGATGAGCCTCATCCCAAATACACTTGGGATACAACCGATCTTCACACACCTCTGCGAACCACAAAAAACTACCCTTCCCAAAGAATCTTGGGCTATAATTGACCATATGTAGTCAGATCCTTGCCAAAGATTCTTTGGATAGTCATGAAAATAAGTAAAAAAGGATCTAATTACCAGCCAGTCATATGATTTATGTGAAAACACCCACTCCCATTAAATGGGGGTGTTCGGCATGATGTCCTCAAATTTGGTGGGGTGTGAATAAGATACATAATAAATAAATTGTACATATAGGTAAACAATTACTCATCCCCACCTAGGGGTTTCCCAACCATACCATTCCCAAAACCCTTATTATTATTCATTCATAAAAAGGACAATAGCCACAACCATGTCCAAACTCATTCCCATAAAATTATTCCCCATTTAAACCTATTGTTGATTTCATATTCATGTGATTCCATTTAAATAATCATTCAATATCAGGAAACTAACAGAATTGGTCTCAAGCAATCGAAAAAAACAACCTTGCAACGAATTAAGCATTTACAACTGGTTTTATTGTAAAGTCACAATGACAAAAGAGATCATTGACATCTGTCGAAGTACTGGAACAAAACTAACCCAAAAAAAACGAACCCAAAAGGCCTCATATCCATAATCCAACAACTGCACCACTACACCACACAAGGATTATTATTCATTTGGAATTCATATAATCAACCATGTTCACATGATTAACTAGTTTCCATGTTATATCCATTCAATTGTAGAAATATCTAAAAAATATAGGTTCATTAGTTCACAATAAATGACCACCAACAGCCATGATTTTTAGTGGACATAAGTTCATACACTTCAAAAAATATAATCAAATATAAACGATTACAACACAATCATTAAAAACACCCCCATAATTCTTGGGAACTATTTATTATTTTTGTCCAGGGTTGGATTCATCCATACCTAAATGAACATCATGGTACCTACCCTGCATGATACACAGTAAAGAGAGATGATGGAAGAACCCTACTTGGATGAACAACAGTCGACGATTTTATCCACTCTCCAAGAACATGGGATCAATGACTTGTAGGGGAGGAATTATGAGGACTCCATGAGTTAGTAGGAAAGTTTCCAGCACTGGCGCACCACTATCCTTTGGGAGATAGACTCCAAACGCACCAAGGAAGGAAAAAATCCCAGCCAATAAGTAAAAATAATCCTCGTGCGATAAATAGGTTTGATCCTAGAGTTACAGGATATGAAATCTTTAAAGACATTAATGGTGGATTGTGTTTTCTCCATTCAGTTGGGGGGTTACAGACGATGGAATTAATTGTCATTTAATAATTCTCATCGAAGAGGAGGCCATATATGCTAGGAATTAAAGGGTTTCCTTTAAACATAGGAAAATGTGTAACATGAGAGGAACTGGAATGTGGATAAAAAAGGGTTTGACGCCGAGGGAAAAGTGACATATTTTGGTTTGCTAATGGTTTCCTAACTCTTGGGGAATTTTAGATAACATTTATGGTCTATAATGGATTTTAATGGGGGTATTGATACACTTTGATGTCAAAAAAATTTGTGAGGGAGTAAATGGGAAAAAAAATGGGTGGTCCACCATTTGGTGAGACACCGTAATGGTTCCACCATCTCAGTGCCCCTAGTTTGGTGGAACACCACAAATGGTTCATCTGTTTCAGTGTGCGACTATGAAGGTGTGACCACAATGTTGTCATCGTCACAGTGCCACCATCACGGTGCCCCTGTCATGGTGCCACCGTCATGGGGCTATCGTGACTATTACCACCATCATAATACTACCATGACCTATTCTACCATGACTAGTTCCACCGTCATAATGCCACTATCATGGTTTCACCATGACCGGTTCCACCATCACGCTGCCGCCGAGATTGGTTCCACCATCACATTGCCACCGTAAATTCTGCCACCATGACAGGTGACACTGTTTCAGTGGAACGGAGTTTTTGGAAATGTAATAGACCAATATGGCTTATTAAATTTCATCATATACCTCTCGAACAATTGTCATCCTCATGAATTTAAAACCTACTGGAAATAGTGGTCCTATCAACCCTCCTTATGATATCCTTCCGAGAAACTCACCATGATATCTACATCCTAAACAACCATTTATACTATGAGGCTCCACTACGACACCTCCTCAACATCTAGGATCATCTCTCCCTATTACCGATCATATTTAGAAGCACTACTTCCTATCTCCCCCCTGTAACCACAAAAACATATAAAGGCCTACCTGTACATAAATATGGGTTAGGGAGTCCATTCCACCATGTCATGATACCATCTACTTTGGGGGGGGGGGGGGGTCACTAACTCTCCCACACAGTTTTAATCGCATAAACAATAATGCGTCTTGATTTGGGATTGGGTCCTCCCATCCCCACAGTAATCACTCTTCTCACACGGCCAGAGAATAAGGAAAAAATATACATTTCATAGTTAATAATTTCATGCTCTATATAAAAATCATGTACGAAACAAAACAGAACAAAACTAAAAACAGCTCTGGATACTGGGCACACACATGTGTCCTAGGTTCCCAGGTACTATCCTCGAGGCCACCCTACCCCCATAACACATAAAGGAAGTGAATGGTTGGTCCAAAAATCACCTTCTTCTCACAATCCTACACCCTCGTTAGTTACTCTAAAAACATCTCATCGTCCTCGATATCCAGCTCCCCCCTAGTAGAGGATGTGTAGATCATAGTGTAGTTACTGACAGAGCTAAGACACATGGAAGACGTTGTGAACCTTCTGTAGCGTTGGGGGTAGCGCTAGCTAATAATCCCCTTAGTTGACCACCCACAACACCTCGATTGGTCCGACAGACCTAGAAGAAATCTTACACCCTTGTCAAACCTCTATTTCAGACGCCAAGGGGAGACCTTCAATAACACATAGTCCTTGACCTTGAACTCCAGGGGACTCCTGCTATGATTGGAATACGAAATTTACTGGCCCTTATCCGCCGCAATCCTTTCCTATACAAGCTGAACCATCTATATCGTTCTCTACACTACCACGGGACCAAGAACATATATTTCCATGACCATTGTCCATCACAAGGGTGAGCGACATAGCCTCCCATACAAGTCATAATATAGAGCCATACCAATGGTATATTGATAGATATTATTATAGGAAAATTCTACTAGTGGCAATTTTCATACCCCTAATCCCCAAAAATCCACAACAGATGCATGTAGCATATCGTTCAAGATCTGTATAGTGGGCTCTATTTAAAAAAATTTCTAGGGTTGGAAAGCAGTGCTAAAGAATAAATAGGTTCCAAAAGAATGTTGAAAACATTTATAGAACAATGAGTTTAACTGGGTATCTTGATAAGTGACTATGTATGTCAAAACTCCATGAAATCGCACTACTACATCTATGTACTTCTTTGTAATGGTATCCATCAAACTCAACTTCTTGAATTCTAGTATGTGAACTCATTTTTTCAGTCTGTCTACCACTACCCATATACCATCACAACATCCTTGAACCCTAGGTAGAAATGTGATGAATTATATAAAGATTTCATTCCACTTCTATTCAGGGACATCTAAAGGATACAATAGGCCTCTTGGGACGCGGTGTTCAGCCTTCACCTACTGACACACAATGAACTTTGCCACAATCTCTACCACTTCCTGCATTATCACAGGTGACCAAATCTGATCCTGCATGTCATGGTAAATCATGGAAACACCTCGGTGTACCACCATGGGTGAGTTGTAGAAGTCACAAAGAACTCTCTCTTGCATTCCCATTAGGGTGAACAACATTCCATGAAACTACATATGATTCTGCTCGTATTTCAATCATCCACCTGGATCATCACCCTGGATAACAGAATCACACATCACTTATACCTCTATGTTCCCCCACTAACACTCTTCCACCTACTACAATCGAAAGGAATTCTCTTTCATTTGGAATAGACAGTCTCTTCCAACCACAACACATACATCCAAGTGTAGGTAACTTATCTCCTCATTCAACTTCCATGCATATGCTGAATCTTGAACCACATCCTTCATTGACTTCCTGCTCAATACAATGACAACCAAATACACCTTCACTTCAGTGTAAGAAATTTCGATGTCATAGTCCTAGTGAAACACCATCCACCTTCTTAGTCGCAAGTTCATGTCCTACTTGGAGAAGATATCCCTCAAACTCCTGTGATTCGTGAAGACCACGAAGCACTCCCCAATGAGTTAATGCTACCTCAACATTAGTGAAAACATGATTGCTGCATGTTCCAGATCATGGGTGGCATAATTATGTTCATGGGGACGTAACATCCAAGACCTATAAGAGATCACCCATACAGTTGCATCAGCACACACCCCAAGCATTGGCCTGAAGCATCATAGAACACCATAAACATCCCCCCTACTTTGGGAAACCTCAGTAAGGGGCACTAACCAGCTTCCCCTATAGATAAATAAAGTCCTAATGGCACTGATCAATACATGTAAAATCCTAGTTATTCTTGGTCATCCCAGCCAAGGGTGTTGTAACTCAAGAGATGTTGGGAACAAATATCAGGTGATATCCTACTAGACCCAAAAAACTACGATCCTCTTCCACGATATTTGGTCATTAAAAATAAACAACTGATTTGAAAATCGTTGGGTCTACTTCTATTCCCTTATCAGACACCATGTGTCATAGGAAGTACACTTCTTATCTCCAAAACATGCACTTGGACAACTTCCCGTAGAGCTGGTGCTTCCAAAGGACCTCTAAAACCATCCTCAGATGCTTGACATGATCCTCCTCTGATCATGAGTATAAAAGGTTGTCTTCAATAAAAAAGACTATGAACATGTCCAGATTTTATCGAAAGACATATTTCGTGAGCCCCAGGAACACGTCTAGCGTGTTAGTAATGTCGAACAACATATAACCCTCCTTCACCCACAACTGGGGATATCCTGACCGCATGTCAGTCATGTAAAACCATCATTCCCCCCTCAACTAATAAAAAAACTTATCGATCCATGGGAGAGAGTAATAGTTCTTGACTATTACCTGTTTCGGAATCCTATTGTCTATGCATAGCCTAAGACCATAGTCTGCCTTCTTCGTGAAAAATACTGGATCACCCCATGGTGACATGTTTTCATGGAAAAACCCTTATTCATAATATCCTCATTTTGAAACCATAACTCCCACAACTCGGAAGGTTCCATCTGATATGGTGCCATCCAAATCAAAGGGAAACCAAGTTGCAAGTCTGTCTCGAAATCTACATCACAGTGAGGGGGTATAGTCACCACCTCTTCAGGGATGAAGTGCATGAACTCACTGATAATTCCTGAAACTTCCACCATCTCTAAGATTGCTGACTCCACTGATAGGTCGGGTAACAATGAAAAAAGGGGATCCACTCGTCGACTGCCTTCCTCGAACCCTGCTCACGGAATAAAGTCATGCATCATCCACCCATATCTAAAAACATAACCCTTCTATAGAAGCAGTCGATAACAACACACACAAAGAACAACTAGTAGATGCCTAAAATGACATCATATGGACGTATCTGTAGAAAAAGAGGGTCCCCATTAGATTGATGTGGCCCTATCATCAGTCTATAACCCCTGAAAACATAAAACATGTTGGTCTGACCTCCGACTGGAATACTCAAAACCAGGGGTATGAGATGTCTCTCTACATAAAGACTCAAATCTTGGGCTAGACTAGGTTCAAAAAAAAGAGTGTGCAGCTGTTGAATCAAACCATTGAAAATCAAGAGTACTAAACAATATCATTGTACCTTCAATGAACTCTAGACCCACTAGAACTACTGCCTCATTGAAATGAAACTTCCCATGCCCATCTCCTCTGCTCCTCAGCTTTTGGTCGCCTCCTCGACCATGCCCTGGTCAAGGTCCTTGGGGATTGCCTTGAGGTCGGCCTCCTTCGGAAAAGTATGTTCTCAGAGGAGCAGGAGCTCGCTGTCCTTGGTGCTTCTAAAGATTCATGGATGGAAACTACTACTACTGAGGTGGGCGCTAAACATACCCACACCCACTTTAATTCACTTGGTCTGAGAAATGATTTGTAAGGTGCCCAGAACTGAAAAAAAAATTCATCTCGGTTATGGGACCAAAATTAAAGGGTGAGGTCTAGGAAATTAAAACTGGAACTACTAGGGCCTTCCCCCGACTGACTGAAACCTAGGATTCTCTGACACTAGAGGCTTTCTACTGATGAACTTCCCTTTTGAAGAGCCCAACTACCTCCCCACTTCCAGCCATCCTCACAACATGTGCATCCTTTCCACCACTACGGGCTTTTTCTGGACCTCCATGTATGTTGGTAGAGTGAAGGGAGTAACAACAAACAAAAGAGATGGCAAGAGTGCCTCCTCTAAGTGACTATCCCAAGACTCCTCATCTGGAAAGAGGTCTAGAGAAAAGCGAAGTAGAACCTTGAAATTTATCCCCAACTCCCTCATAGAAATTCTCCACTAATGAAGGGAGAGAAGCTCTTTCCTCTTCTCCACCTTCATCATGGAATAAAGGAATTCCATTTGGAACTCCCTCCCGAAGTAAGTCCATTAATCCTCAACCTCCCTCTTCTTCTTGAGATTGTTCAAAAAACACTGATGTGATGCTCCCCACATTTGGATTATATCCAGATTAACCCAGTACTCCATCAGAGCCTAGATCAATAAGAAAGATTTCACCAACTCCTCAAGCCAGCTCTCTGTCTCCATGTCTAATATGTTGCCCCCGCAGTTCCCGAGGTTCTGTCCGTGAATGGAATAAAGAGACTTCTGTGTAACAGCCCGAGATTTTATGAAAAATATTCTTTTTAATTTTATGAATGTCTTGTTTTATACGCTACACCAAAAGGAGCTTTCACAATACACATCTTTGACCTGGCTTGAATTATATGCAATCGCGACCTTCCACTATAGCGTGTGTTGTACGCAACACCGAGTTTCGCTAAACAACGATATGCTATTAAGATATTATTAAAAATAGCCGTTATGAATAGTAATAACCACTTTTTGAAATTTTGTAAATTTTATTTTTCAAAATGGAATTCATTTTTGGATTCGTAATATCGAAATTAGCTGAGGGTGAAATTTTGGTACTTTTCGGATAACTTTCATATTCTGATGAATAGTGAAAATTACTAAATTATAATTAAAAACAACTTTTTTAATCAAAATAATTAATAGTGATAAATTATTAATTTGAGTGGTTTTAAAGTATATTTAGAATATATTTTTACAATTTAATACAATTTTGGTCATTGGATGTAATTTCACATTTAAACCAGTTATAAACTACTGTCAATCTTTTGATAGTTATTATCTCTTAAAAACACGCTATTTGTTTTGACGACGAGAATTAATTTTTAAATTAGTTAATGCAACTGATATGTTTTGAATTTTTTAAAATAGACATCATTTTTGAGTTCATAATATCAAATATAGCTTAGGCCTAATTATTGGTATTTTTCTGAAAACATTCAATTTTCGATGAATAGTGAAACCACTAAGTGGTAGGTTAAAAACTGAATCTTGCATAAAACATAAGTTTACCACTTCTGTGAATTTAATTTCGAAAATACGAGAGACACGGTTAATATCAAGGACTAAAATGTGCTTCAATGAGATGAAAATAATTTTTGGTGAATAGTATGTTTTTACTTTTATTTACCACAGTTAAAAGTAAATAGGGTAATTAAGGGTAAGAATGATATTAATATTACCCTAACACATGTCCTAATTCTATTTGACAAGTGTATCTCGACCAAAAACAACCTTAAGTGTAAAATATTATCATTTAGGCCCACTTGGATTAGATTAGGACATTTATTATAAATTTATTTAAAGAAGGGTTAAAATAGTTAAAATCAAAGTTTAATAAGTAAATCATTTTTAATATGGGGTTATACATAAGATAAATTCGACTATAAATATTAATTAGAAATCTAAAATGCTTTCCTACATAATGGTATTTTATTTATAATTTTTAGACATTAAATAATGTAATTTATTTATGACACAATGATGATGGAGTAATTATCTTATTAATGAAATATTGAAATAATTGATGTTATAAACACCAAAATAAATGTAATTTGAGACTTTTTATGAATTCCACTAATTTTCTAGGTTACTATGATATATTATTGTTGATTAAATCAACTTCGTTCGAACATATAATTCTGTTATGACTTTCACAAAAATCATATATCAAATAGTGTCAAAATTGACACAAAATAGTTTTCAAATCAAATTTTATATTATTAATTGTTATTTTATTCCTAAAAATCTAAGGTTCGGAAAAATGACTTAGATAAGGATATATGTATTAATAATAAACAATTTGGGGTTCGTTTGGCATGTTATAGTATGCGTATTAACCATATAGTGAAAGAAAACAAAAAGACACGGTAAAAGTTAAATTATTTAACTTAGAGTTAAATATAATTGATAAGGTTAAAATAATACCCTAAACTTGTCTAAATATTATTGGTTGATATGATTTCGACCCATACCCACTTTAGCTCCAAAATAAGACCCTTTGGAACCATTATAAACCGATTTTGACTTTAATATAAAATAATATTTTGAGGTATTCCTAAGGTGCCCCTCTCCTCCCTTATAAAAGGACACATCCTACCCCTCCTCCTCACACCAATTTGAGCACTCAAGCTCGGCCAACCCCTGCCAAAATCTCTTCTCCACTTCCCTAGCAACATCCTAGAGGTTCTGGTCTTCCTCAAAGACCAATTTTAGTGCCCTAAGAGGAGGTCTCAAAGAGGCGCTTCAAAGAAGAGGTAATTACCGTTACCAATTCTTTCATCTTTAATTCTTCTTACACTTCTTCTTCTTAGGTTGTTTCATTATGAAGTAATAACATCAGTATCACTCATATACGGATATGTTATTATAAGTATGAAACAACCCTATTTCACCATCTATCCATCCTACTGAAAAAGAAATCACCGCGCGTGCGTACGTACTGAATACCGTCTCCATGCCGTGGTGTAATCTATTTTCCACCACCACCTTACATGGATGGGTATAATGGTGTAAAGAATAACTATACATAGTTATTACAACATCATATTGATTCTGATATATTGTATAATCCACTCCAATTCAATTCAATATTTATGTAAATGATATCATCGCTCGTGCGTACGTACGGACTACCGTCTCCACGACGCGATGAGATTCATTCTCCATGTTAACCATTTAAGAATTATTATAAAGTATATATAAGAAATAATAATGAAATATATGACATTATAAAGCTACTGGATTTATGTATATATATATATGTGTGTGTCATCTACTTACTTCCATTCAAGACAATAAGGAAAGTAAAACAGCGTTCATGCGTACGTACGGACTACCGTCTCCATGAACGGTGTTTTTCATTTCATTTATCTATCTATTATATATATATACTGAATATATATTATATATAAATCATATTTTATATTCTGGAAGTAAGTAAATCATGATATAAGTAATAATAATGTCAATAACAACAAGTCAAAACACCTACGATAAATGAAACGATTTTACCCAAAACGCTTCTTTAACATGGAATTTACAAAAGAAGTGGTAATAAAATGTCATAAGTGAACCATATATGATATCATAACAATGAATATGATTCTGTAATAAGTCAATGACATTATTTAAATCATTATACAGGAGGTTCGGACACATACGAAGCAAATCGGACCTAAGGTAAGGGAAATATCACAATCTCATTTTTATCTGAGATTGTTTATTCGTAAGTATTTACTGGGGTGTATTTTATCATCCACATCCATGATTCCTCAATATGTAATATTATTTCAATCCACTTAAAATAGTTTAAATCCAATTTTACCCATCGCTGAATTTTTAGTAAAGAATATGAAAGGAATCTTTTGTCGTTTTTTCGTACAAGGTACTTTTTGACTTTTCTGACAAAAGTACGAAGAATGTTTTTTTTAACTTATACGGCATGAATGGATTTCTAAAACATTATTTCCAAGAAGCTTCCTTTACAAGTATTAATGTTTATTTTTAATCAACTTCTTTTAGTTTAAAATTGTATGACATGTTAAGAAAGGAAAAGTGTTTTTGAAGTAGAAAGGATATTTTCCTCAAGAATGAAGTTCAAGTATTTTATCAAAATTATTTTCCATATAAGATAATAAAAGGGTTCTGTTTTTATCCCTATTATTACATGGATTTGATTATGTTGTGATGGAAACATTTTTATGAATTCCTTTATCTTATATGATTTGTTTTATGATGTCATGTTGTTTAAGAATCCCATATTTATTACATGGGTTATGCGATGATGTATGATTTATGATTATGTGGAACACATAAGAAATGATTCATTATAAGATGGGTGGGACCTATATCTCCCTCCAATGCATTGGGTAAAGATTTCATATCTCATTAGATAGACAGGGCTGGAACGGTAGGTTATACCGGTTCAGTGAAACAGGACTGAAACGAGGGTTACTCGATTCAGAAAGAGACTTTGTCCACTAAGATAGTCTTGGCAATGAGTCTTGAATAACAAGAAATGATTCTCTATGATTATGTGTGAATGCCACAAAGTTTCATGTTTTAAGTTATGATTATTGTGATTACATTTCGCTGCCATGATTTACCCCATGTTTTGAAATTATGATCTCTTTTGCAGGTTAAGATTTCCAAAATTATTTGCTTATGTATATGATGTGATTGATATTTCTTTTGTTTACCCTTACTGAGCATTTGATCTCACCCTTTTATGTTTTCTTTTCCCCAGGATATAAAGAAAGGTTTTAGGTAAAAAAAAGAAGATCTTTATGGGAGATTTTGAAGATCTTTCACCACGATTAGAAGATTATATTCCGAGTTTCCAAAGACACTAAACTATTACGATCCTTGTGTGTGTGTTTTTTTGTTATGTACTAAGTATTCCTCAAATGTAATGTAATGTCCATGTACGTTAAGCTTCGGGTCTCTACAGTTGGTATCAGAGGAAAGGTTTAGTCAACCTTTGGAAACTAGGATGCGAAAACGTTAGTGAGATCCCTAGAGATATTTCTACGGTATGTCTAGGGATGTCCCTAAGGTTAAGTATACGTATAGGTTATAGTACTAGAACTACACTAGGGATCATAGAATTAAACCTAAGATGTTAGATATTGAAGGTAATCCCCCTTTATTATGTTGTCTTACCTAGCATGATTTTTGCCTCTCACACTATTCTTTTTGGGTTTTAGACGATGGCTGGAACCAGAAGGAACCGTGTTGATCAATGCAATGGACAATGCAATGATTTTCCTCCTAAACAAACAAATGTTATGGGAGGTGGAGTGCAAAATCTTATTGTTATACTTACACAAGCTATGGATCATTCTGGACTTCCAAATGAGCAGAGAAGGGAACAATATTCTATTGAGTCCTTCATGAGGCGACGTCCACCTTCTTTCAGTGGGTCTTCTGATCCACTTGTTGCTGAACAATGGATCAGTACCACTGAAAAGATATTTTCAGTTCTTCAATTTTCTGAACATGATAAAGTCATCTTAGCAGTATATCGTTTGGAAGGTGAAGCTGATCAATGGTGGAATCTTATCAAGAATACGAGGCCAAGAGATGAAATTGAGTCCATGGAATGGGATGAGTTCAAGAACTTATTTTTCAATAAGTACTTCCCTCGTATTCTTCGAACAAAGATGGAGAAGGAGTTTCTTGAACTAAAGTAAAAGGATGATGAATCTGTTGGTATATACGAAGCGAATTTTACAAGACTTGCAAGGCATGCATCTGGCATTATCATCCAACCTGAAAGTAATGTTGATCTATTTTTCAGTGGCTTAAAACCAAGTCTTCGAAGGGCATTACCTATAATAGACTTCAGTAGCTATGAAGAAATTGTGCGTTGTGCTATCAAGGTAAAATGGATGTCGGTGTTACATATCCATCTCATGGTTTTGACAAGAAACGAAAGATGGAGTTCAATAAGAAATCTCAGAATAATGGTGAAAAGAAGATGAATGTTTCCTTATGCACAAAGTGTGGAAAGAAGCATGGTGGAGATTGTCTTAAAGGGACTAGAAAATGTTTTAAGTGTGGAAAAGAAGGTCATCGAGCAGCTGAGTGTCGATGTAATGGAAAAAGGGTTTCTAATTATGTGAATAAAGCAAACACTGTAGAGAACGCACCACCAACACTTCAATGCTTCAAGTGCAAGGAAATGGGGCATTATGCTAATAAATTCCCTAATCCAAGGGTTAGTGATGATCAACATGAGCAACCACTGAAGGCAAAGGAAAAAGGGAAGTCACATGCGATCACTATTGGCAATGTTGAATATGACAACGATGTGGTGGAATGATTAAGTGTTTATGTAATGGGATTCCAAAATAATGTTGTATCATTGAGTATTGCAATATTTATTGATGTGGTAATCAAAGTGATTGAGATATTTTGGAAATAATATGATATGCGCATAATGAAGGGAAAACGAGAAAATGAAATGTTTAATAGTATTCATGAGCTCATGATTGATATAAGGACTAAGTGATATCATTGATTGAGTATATAGAATTTTGAGGATTTTGGTATGTGGAAAGTGTTAAATTTTAACTGCATTCATGTTTTCACTAAGGCATTCAAGAGAATACATGATTAAGGACTTTGAATCTTTGGAATGTGACCAACAAAACATATCTTCTGATATATGGGGATCAACGATGGTATTAAATCTCTAGTAATCGTTTTCACTATGTTATGAGAGTGGACTGCAGTATTATGGATAAGCCTAAAGATTGAAATGGATTATGTTGGACATAAGTGAGTATTGTTTAAGGATCGAAGTTTTCTCGATATTATTGATGGGATGTTATAGTAATATAGATTTAGAAAAAGGACAACCTGCAGGATGGGCGATAGCCCATCGCGTCGGACAAGGATGTGGGAATCGAACCCACAATGGAAGTGCGACTGGCCTTCATCGCCTACCACTGGCCTACAGGAAGTCCATGTTTAGTAGAAACTAGTTTTATTATATTAAGCAGTATGATAAATGAAGTATAAGTCCATTTTAGGAACCATATGTGATTAATCTCACTATAGATCGACTTATGTATATAATTTTTGCTAACCATTTGTTTGAGACAGATGGAATGACCCGTCATTCTATCACATGATCTGCTAACACTTCACGAATAAAAAATTCAACTTCATTTATTTAAGAGATGAAGTGGAAATTGTTCAAGGCATGAACAACAGGGAGATTGTACCAAAATAAAGAATGTATTTATTCTAATTCAAATTTTCAACTTTATGGAAATGATCTTGAAAACGAAAAATGTTGTCCTAGTGATCTTATACCCGATGAATCAGATGGTACCTTAGATCGTCACAAATTTATGGATTTTTGATTACTGGATTTTCCATAGCCATGTTCTCTACCACTCTCCATCATAACATGATGGTTAGATTTCTCTTCCATATCCATATTTTCACCTATGTGGAAACCCAATGATTAGTTTATTTGGGTAATCGTTACATTTCATACTTTAGTTTTTAAAGCCAAGTTTTGGTATTCCTTTTTACGATGTAGGTTTCTATTAAAGAAACTTTTGAATAGTAAACCATTTATAACCCCGACGAATTTCGAGGGCGAAATTCATTTTAAGGGGGGTAGAATGTAACAGCCAGAGATTTTATGAAAAATATTCTTTTTAATTTTATTAATGTCTTGTGTTATACGCTACACCAAAAGGAGCTTTCACAATACGCATCTCTGACCTGGCTTGAATTATACGCAATCGCGACCTTCCACTATAGCGTGTGTTGTACGCAACACCGAGTTTCGCTAAACAACGATATGCTATTAAGATATTATTAAAACTAGCCGTTATGAATAGTAATAACCACTTTTTGAAATTTTTTAAATTTTATTTTTCAAAATGGAATTCATTTTTGGATTCGTAATATCGAAATTAGCTTAGGGTGAAATTTTGGTACTTTTCGGATAACTTTCATATTCTGATGAATAGTGAAAATTACTAAATTATAATTAAAAACAACTTTTTTAATCAAAATAATTAATAGTGATAAATTATTAATTTGAGTGTTTTTAAAGTATATTTAGAATATATTTTTACAATTTAATACAATATTGGTCATTGGATTTAATTTCACATTTAAACCAGTTATAAACTAGTGTCAATCTTTTGATAGTTATTATCTCTTAAAAACACGCTATTTGTTTTGACGACGAGAATTAATATTTAAATTAGTTAATGCAACTGATATGTTTTGAATTTGGTAAAATAGACATCATTTCTGAGTTCATAATATCAAATATAGCTTAGGCCTAATTTTTGGTATTTTTCTGAAAACATTCAATTTTCGATGAATAGTGAAACCACTAAGTGGTAGGTTAAAAACTGAATCGTGCATAAAACATAATTTTACCGCTTCTGTGAATGGAATTTCGAAAATCCGAGATACACGGTTAATATCAAGGACTAAAATGTGGTTCAATGAGATGAAAATAATTTTTGGTGAATAGTAACTTTTTACTTTTATTTACCACGGTTAAAAGTAAATAGGGTAATTAAGGGTAAGAATGATATTAATATTACCCTAACACATGTCCTAATTCTATTGGACAAGTGTATATCGACCAAAAACAACCTTAAGTGTAAAATATTATCATTTAGGCCCACTAGGATTAGATTAGGACATTTATTATTAATTTATTTAAAGAAGGATTAAAATAGTTAAAATCAAAGTTTAATAAGTAAATCATTTTTAATATAGGGTTATACATAAGATAAATTCGACTATAAATATTAATTAGAAAGATAAAATGATTTCCTACATAATGGTATTTTATTTATAATTTTTAGACATTAAATAATGTAATTTATTTATGACACAATGATGATGCAGTAATTATCTTATTAATGAAATATTGACATAATTGATATTATAAACACCAAAATAAATGTAATGTGAGACTTTTTATGAATTCCACTAATTGTCTAGGTTACTATGATATATTATTGTTCATTTAATCCACTTGGTTCGAACATATAATTCTGTTATGACTTTCACAAAAATCATATATCAAATAGTGTCAAAATTGACACAAAATAGTTTTTAAATAAAATATTATATTATTAATTGTTATTTTATTCCTAAAAATCTAAGGTTAGGCCAAATGGCTTATATAAGGATATATGTATTAATAATAAACAATTTGGAGTTCGTTTGGCATGTTATAGTAAGTGTATTAACCATATAGTGAAAGAAAACAAAAGACACGGTAAAAGTTAAATTATTTAACTTAGAGTTAAATCTAATTGATAAGGTTAATATAATACCCTAAACTTGTCTAAATATTATTGTTTGATAGGATTTCGACCCATACCCACTTTAGCTCCGAAATAAGACCCTTTGGAACCATTATAAACCGATTTTGACTTTAATATAAAATAATATTTTGAGGTATTCCTAAGGTGCCCCTCTCCTCCCTTATAAAAGGACACCTCCTCCCCCTCCTCCTCACACCAATTATAGCACTCAATCTCGGCCAACCCCTGCCGAAATCTCTTCTCCACTTCCCTAGAAACATCCTAGAGGTTCTGGTCTTCCTCAAAGACCAATTTTAGTGCCCTAAGAGGAGGTCTCAAAGAGGCGCTTCAAAGAAGAGGTAATTACCGTTACCAATTCTTTCATCTTTATTTCTTCTTCCACTTATTCTTCTTAGGTTGTTTCATTATGAAGTAATAACATCAGTATCAATCATATACTGATATTTTATTATAAGTATGAAACAACCCTATTTCACCATCTATCCATCCAACGGAAAAAGAAATCACCGCGCATGCGTACGTACGGAATACCGTCTCCACGCCGTGGTGTAATCTATTTTCCACCACCACCTTACATGGATGAGTATAATGGTGTAAAGAATAACTATACATAGTTATTACAAAATCATATTGATTCTGATATATTGTACAATCCACTCCTATTCAATTCAATATTTATGTAAATGATATCATCGCTCGTGCGTACGTACGGACTACCGTCTCCACGACGCGATGAGATTCATTCTCCATGTTAACCATTTAAGAATGATTATAAAGTATATATAAGAACTAATAATGAAATATATGACATTATAAAGCTACTGGATTTATGTATATATATATATATGTATGTCATCTACTTACTTCCATTCAAGACAATAAGGAAAGTAAAACAGCGTTCATGCGTACGTACGGACTACCGTCTCCATGAACGGTGTTTTTCATTTCATTTATATAGCTATTATATATATATATATATACTGAATATATATGATATATAAATCATATTTTATATTCTGGAAGTATGTAAATCATGATATAAGTAATAATAATGTCAAGAACAACAAGTCAAAACACCTACGATAAGTGAAACGATTTTACCCAAAACGCTTCTTTAACATGGAATTTACAAAAGAACAGGTAATAAAATTTCATAAGTGAACCATATATGATATAATAACAATGAATATGATTCTGTAAAAAGTCAATGACATTATTTAAATCATTATACAGGAGGTTCGGACACATACGAAGCAAATCGGACCTAAGGTAAGGGAAATATCACAATCTCATTTTTATCTGAGATTGTTTATTTGTAAGTATTTACTGGGGTGTATTTTATCATCCACATCCATGATTCCTCAATATGTAATATTATTTCCATCCACTTAAAATAGTTTAAATCCTATTTTACCCTTCGGTGAATTTTTAGTAAAGAATATGAAAGGAATCTTTTGTCGTTTTTTCGTACAAGGTACTTTTTGACCTTTCTGACAAAAGTACGAAGAATGTTTTTTTAACTTGTACGGCATGAATGGATTTATAAAACATTATTTCCAAGAAGCATCCTTTACAAGTATTCAAGTATATTTTTAATCAACTTCTTTTAGCTTAAAATTGTATGACATGTTAAGAAAGGAAAAGTGTTTTTTAAGTAGAAAGGATATTTTCCTCAAGAATGAAGTTCAAGTATTTTATCAAAATTATTTTCCATCTAATATAATAAAAGGGTTCTGTTTTTATCCCTATTATTACATGGATTTGATTATGTTGTGATGGAAACATTTTTATGAATTCCCTTATCTTATATGATTTGTTTTATGATGTCATGTTGTTTAAGAATCCCATATTTATTACATGGGTTATGCGATGATGTATGATTTATGATTATGTGGCACACATAAGAAAGGATTATTTATAAGATGGGTGGGACCTATATCTCCCTCCAATGAATTGGGTAAAGATTTCATATCTCATGAGATAGACAGGGCTGGAACGGTAGGTTATACCGGTTTGGTGAAACATGACTGAAACGAGGGTTACTCGATTCAGAAAGGGACTTTGTCTACTAAGATAGTCTTGGAAATGAGTCTTGACTAACAATAAATGATTCTCTATGATTATGTGTGAATGACACAAAGTTTCATGTTTTAAGTTATGATTATTGTGATTACATTTCACTGCCATGATTTACCCCATGTTATGAAATTATGATCTCTTTTGCAGGTTAAGATTTCCAAAATTATGTGCTTATGTATATGATGTGATTGATATTTCTTTTGTTTACCCTTACTGAGCATCTGAGCTCACCCTTTTATGTTTTCTTTTCCCCAGGATATAAATAAAGGTTTTAGGTAAAAAAAAGAAGATCTTTATGCGAGATTTTGAAGATCTTTCACCACGATTAGAAGATTATATTCCGAGTTTCCAAAGACACTAAACTATTACGATCCTTGTGTGTGTGTTTTTTTGTTATGTACTAAGTATTCCACAAATGTAATGTAATGTCCATTTACGTTATGATTCGGGTCTCTACAGTTGGTATCAGAGGAAAGGTTTAGTCAACCTTTGGAAACTAGGATGCGAAAACGTTAGTGAGATCCCTAGAGATATTTCTATGGTATGTCTAGGGATGTCCCTATGGTTAAGTATACGTATAGGTTATAGTACTAGAACTACACTAACGATCATATAATTAAACCTAAGATGTTAGATATTGAAGGTACTCCCCCTTTATTATGTTGTTTTACCTAGCATGATTTTTGCCTCTCACACTATTCTTTTTGGGTTTTAGACGATTGCTGGAACCAGAAGGAACCGTGTTGATCAATGCAATGGATAATGCAATGATTGTCCTCCTAAACAAACAAATGTTATGGGAGATGGAGTGCAAAATCTTATTGCTATACTTACACAAGCTATGAATCATTCTGGAATTCCAAATGAGAAGAGAAGGGAACAATATTCTATTGAGCCCTTCATGAGGCAACGTCCACCTTCTTTCAGTGGGTCATCTGATCCACTTGTTGCTGAACAATGGATCAGTACCACTGAAAAGATATTTTCAGTTATTCAATGTTCTGAACATGATAAAGTCATCTTAGCAGTATATCGTTTGGAAGGTGAAGCTGATCAATAGTGGAATCTTATCAAGAATACGAGGCCAAGAGATGAAATTGAGTCCATGGAATGGGATGAGTTCAAGAACTTATTTTTCAATAAGTACTTCCCTCGTATTCTTTGAACAAAGATGGAGAAGGAGTTTCTTGAACTAAAGCAAAAGGATGATGAATCTGTTGGTATATACGAAGCGAATATTACAAGACTTGCAAGGTATGCATCTGGCATTATCATCCAACATGAAAGTAAAGTTGATCGATTTTTCAGTGGCTTAAAACCAAGTCATCGAAGGGCATTAGCTATAAGAGACTTCAGTATCTATGAAGAAATTGTGCATTGTGCTATCAAGGTAGAAATGGAAGTTGGTGTTACATATCCATCTCATGGTTTTGACAAGAAACGAAAGATGGAGTTCAAGGAGAAATCTCAGAATAATGGTGAAAAGAAGATGAATGTTTTCTTATGCACAAAGTGTGGAAAGAAGCATGGTGGAGATTGTCTTAAAGGGACTAGAAAATGTTTTAAGTTTGGAAAAGAAGGTCATCGAGCAGTTGAGTGTCGAAGTAATGGAAAAAGGGTTTCTAATGATGTGAATAAAGCAAACACTGTAGAGAACGCACCACCAACACTTCAATGCTTCAAATGCAATGAAATGGGGCATTATGCTAATAAATTCCCTAATCCAAGGGTTAGTGATGATAAACATGAGCAACCAATGAGGGCAAAGGACAAAGGGAAGTCACATGCGATCACTATTGGCAATGTTGAATATGACAACGATGTGGTGGAATGATTAAGTGTTTATGTAATGGGATTCCAAAATAATGTTGTATCATTGAGTATTGCAATATTTATTGATGTGGTATTCAAAGTGATTGAGATATTTTGGAAATCTGATGATATGCACATAATGAAGGGAAAACGAGAAAATGAAATGTTTAATAGTATTCATGAGCTCATGATTGATATAAGGACTAAGTGATATCATTGTTTGAGTATTTAGAATTTTGAGGATTTTGGTATGTGGAAAGTGTTAAATTTTAACTGCATTCATGTTTTCACTAAGGTATTCAAGAGAATACATGATTAAGGACTTTGAATGTTTGGAATGTGACCAACAAAACATATCTTATGATATATGGGGATCAACGATGGTATTAAATCTCTGGTAATCGTTTTCACTATGTTATGAGAGTGGACTGCAGTATTATGGATAAGCCTAAAGATTGAAATGGATTATGTTGGACATAAGTGAGTATTGTTTAAGGATCGAAGTTTTCTCGATATTATTGATGGGATGTTATAGTAATATAGTTTTAGAAAAAAGACAACCTGCAGGACGAGCGACAGCCCATCGCGTCGGACAAGGATGTCGGAATCGAACCCACAACCAAAGTGCGACTGGCCTTTATCGCCTACCACTGGCCTACATGAAGTCCCTGTTTAGTAGAAACTAGTTTTATTATATTTAGCAGTATGATATATGAAGTATAAGTCCATTTTAAGAACCATATATGATTAATCTCACTATAGATCGACTTATGTATATAATTTTTGCTAACCTTTTGTTTGAGACAGATGGAATGACCCGTCATTCTATCACATGATTTGCTAACACTTCACGAATAACAAATTCAACTCCATTTATTTAAGAGATGAAGTGGAAATTGTTCAAGGCATGAACAACAGTGAGATTGTACCAAAATAAAGAATTTATTTATTCTAATTCAAATTTTCAACTTTATGGAAATGATCTTGAAAACCAAAAATGTTGTCCTTCTGATCTTATACCTGATGAATCAGATGGTAACTTAGATCATCACAAATTTATGGATTTGTGATTACTGGATTTTCCATAGCCATGTTCTCTACCACTCTCCATCAGAACATGATGGTTAGATTTCTCATCCATATCCATATTTTCATCTATGTGGAAACCCAGTGATTAGTTTATTTGGGTAATCGTTACATTTCATACCTTAGTTTTTAAAGCCATGTTTTGGTATTCCTTTTTATGATGTGGGTTTCTATTAAAGAAACTTTCGAATAGTAAACCATTTATAACCTCGACGAATTTCGAGGGCGAAATTCATTTTAAGGGGGGTAGAATGTAACAGCCCGAGATTTTATGAAAAATATTCTTTTTAATTTTATTAATGTCTTGTGTTATACGCTACACCAAAAGGAGCTTTCACAATACACATCTCTGACCTGGCTTGAATTATACGCAATCACGACCTTCCACTATAGCGTGTGTTGTACGCAACACCGAGTTTCGCTAAACAACGATATGCTATTAAGATATTATTAAAACTAGCCGTTATGAATAGTAATAACCACTTTTTGAAATTTTGTAAATTTTATTTTTCAAAATGGAATTCATTTTTGGATTCGTAATATCGAAATTAGCTTAGGGTGAAATTTTGGTACTTTTCGGATAACTTTCATATTCTGATGAATAGTGAAAATTACTAAATTATAATTAAAAACAACTTTTTTAATCAAAATAATTAATAGTGATAAATTATTAATTTGAGTGGTTTTAAAGTATATTTAGAATATATTTTTACAATTTAATACAATGTTGGTCATTGGATATAATTTCACATTTAAACCAGTTATAAACTAGTGTCAATCTTTTGATAGTTATTATCTCTTAAAAACACGCTATTTATTTTGACGACGAGAATTAATTTTTAAATTAGTTAATGCAACTGATATGTTTTGAATTTGGTAAAATAGACATCATTTTTGAGTTCATAATATCAAATATAGCTTAGGCCTAATTTTTGGTATTTTTCTGAAAACATTCAATTTTCGATGAATAGTGAAACCACTAAGTGGTAGGTTAAAAACAGAATCTTGCATAAAACATAATTTTACCGCTTCTGTGAATGGAATTTCGAAAATCCGAGAGACACGGTTAATATCAAGGACTAAAATGTGGTTCAATGAGATGAAAATAATTTTTGGTGAATAGTAACTTTTTACTTTTATTTACCACGGTTAAAAGTAAATAGGGTAATTAAGGGTAAGAATGATATTAATATTACCCTAACACATGTCCTAATTCTATTGGACAAGTGTATCTCGACCAAAAACAACCTTAAGTGTAAAATATTATCATTTAGGCCCACATGGATTAGATTATGACATTTATTATTAATTTATTTAAAAAAGGATTAAAATAGTTAAAATCAAAGTTTAATAAGTAAATCATTTTTAATATGTGGTTATACATAAGATAAATTCGACTATAAATATTCATTAGGAAGCTAAAATAATTTCCTACATAATGGTATTTTATTTATAATTTTTAGACATTAAATAATGTAATTTATTTATGACACAATGATGATGCAGTAATTATCTTATTAAAAAAATATTGACATAATTGATGTTATAAACACCAAAATAAATGTAATTTGAGACTTTTTATGAATTACACTAATTTTCTAGGTTACTATGATATATTATTGTTGATTTAATAAACTTGGTTCGAACATATAATTCTGTTATGACTTTCACAAAAATCATATATCAAATAGTGTCAAAATTGACACAAAATAGTTTTTAAATCAAATATTATATTATTAATTGTTAATTTATTCCTAAAAATCTAAGGTTCGGCCAAATGACTTATATAAGGATATATGTATTAATAATAAACAATTTGGGGTTCTTTTGGCAGGTTATAGTAAGTGTATTAACCATATAGTGAAATAAAACAAAAGACACGGTAAAAGTTAAATTATTTAACTTAGAGTTAAATCTAATTGATAAGGTTAAAATAATACCCTAAACTTGTCTAAATCTTATTGGTTGATAGGATTTCGACCCATACCCACTTTAGCTCCGAAATAAGACCCTTTGGAACCATTATAAACCGATTTTGACTTTAATATAAAATAATATTATGAGGTATTCCTAAGGTGCCCCTCTCCTCCCTTATAAAAGGACACCTCCTCCCCCTCCTCCTCACACCAATTTGAGCACTAAAGCTCGGCCAACCCCTGCCAAAATCTCTTCTCCACTTCCCTAGAAACATCCTAGAGGTTCTGGTCTTCCTCAAAGACCAATTTTAGGGCCCTAAGAGGAGGTCTCAAAGAGGCGCTTCAAAGAAGAGGTAATTACCATTACCAATTCTTTCATCTTTATTTCTTCTTCAACTTCTTCTTCTTAGGTTGTTTCATTATGAAGTAATAACATCAGTATCACTCATATAATTATATGTTATTATAAATATGAAACAACCCTATTTCACCATCTATCCATCCTACGGAAAAAGAAATCACCGCGCATGCGTACGTACGGAATACCGTCTCCACGCCGTGGTGTAATCTATTTTCCACCACCACCTTAAATGGATGGGTATAATGGTGTAAAGAATAACTATACATAGTTATTACAACATCATATTGATTCTGATATATTGTATAATCCACTCCAATTCAATTCAATATTTATGTAAATGATATCATCGCTCGTGCGTACGTACGGACTACCGTCTCCACGACGCGATGAGATTCATTCTCCATGTTAACCATTTAAGAATGATTATAAAGTATATATAAGAAATAATAATGAAATATATGACATTATGAAGCTACTGTATTTATGTATATATATGTATATGTATGTCATCTACTTACTTCCATTCAAGACAATAAGGAAAGTAAAAGAGCGTTCATGCGTATGTACGGACTACCGTCTCCATGAACGGTGTTTTTCATTTCATTTATCTATCTATTATATATATATATATACTGAATATATATGATATATAAATCATATTTTATATTCTAGAAGTAAGTAAATCATGATATAAGTAATAATAATGTCAAGAACAACAAGTCAAAACACCTACGATAAATGAAACGATTTTACCCAAAACGCTTCTTTAACATGGAATTTAAAAAAGAACAGGTAATAAAATTTCATAAGTGAACCATATATGATATCATAACAATGAATATGATTCTGTAAAAAGTCAATGACATTATTTAAATCATTATACAGGAGGTTCGGACACATATGAAGCAAATCGAACCTAAGGTAAGGGAAATATCACAATCTCATTTTTATCTGAGATTGTTTATTCGTAAGTATTTACTGGGGTGTATTTTATCATCCACAACCATGTTTCATCAATATGTAATATTATTTCCATCCACTTAAAATAGTTTAAATCCAATTTTACCCTTCGGTGAATTTTTAATAAAGAATATGACAGGAATCTTTTGTCGTTTTTTCGTACAAGGTACTTTTTGACTTTTCTGACAAAAGTACGAAGAATGTTTGTTTAACTTATACGGCATGAATGGATTTCTAAAACATTATTTCCAAGAAGATTCCTTTAAAAGTATTCATGTATATTTTTAATCAACTTCTTTTAGTTTAAAATTGTATGACATGTTAAGAAAGGAAAAGTGTTTTTGAAGTAGAAAGGATATTTTCCTCAAGAATGAAGTTCAAGTATTTTATCAAAATTATTTTCCATCTAAGATAATAAAAGGGTTCTGTTTTTATCCCTATTATTACATGGATTTGATTATTTTGTGGTGGAAACATTTTTATGAATTCCTTTATCTTATATGATTTGTTTTATGATGTCATGTTGTTTATGAATCCCATATTTATTACATGGGTTATGCGATGATGTATGATTTATGATTATGTGGCACACATAATAAAGGATTCATTATAAGATGGGTGGGACCTATATCTCCCTCCAATGCATTGGGTAAAGATTTCATATCTCATGAGATAGACAGGGCTGGAACGGTAGGTTATACCGGTTCGGTGAAACAGGACTGAAACGAGGGTTACTCGATTCAGAAAGGGACTTTGTCCACTAAGATAGTCTTGGCAATGAGTCTTGACTAACAAAAAATGATTCTCTATGATTATTTGTGAATGCCACAAAGTTTCATGTTTTAAGTTATGATTATTGTGATTACATTTCACTGCCATGATTTACCCCATGTTATGAAATTATGATCTCTTTTGCAGGTTAAGATTTCCAAAATTATGTGCTTATGTATATGATGTGATTGATATTTCTTTTGTTTACCCTTACTGAGCATTTGAGCTCACCCTTTTATGTTTTCTTTTCCCCAGGATATAAAGAAAGGTTTTAGGTAAAAAAAAAAGAAGATCTTTATGGGAGATTTTGAAGATCTTTCACCACGATTAGAAGATTATATTCCGAGTTTCCAAAGACACTAAACTATTACGATCTTTGTGTGTGTGTTTTTTTGTTATGTACTAAGTATTCTGCAAATGTAATGTAATGTCCATGTACGTTAAGCTTCGGGTCTCTACAGTTGGTATTAGAGGAAAGGTTTAGTCAACCTTTGGAAACTAGGATGCGAAAACGTTAGTGAGATCCCTAGAGATATTTCTACGGTATGTCTAGGGATGTCCCTAAGGTTAAGTATACGTATAGCTTATAGTACTAGAACTACACTAATGATCATAGAATTAAACCTAAGATGTTAGAAATTGAAGGTACTCCCTCTTTATTATGTTGTTTTACCTAGCATGATTTTTGCCTCTCACACTATTCTTTTTGGGTTTTAGACGATGGCTGGAACCAGAAGGAACCGTGTTGATCAATGCAATGGACAATGCAATGATTGTCCTCCTGAACAAACAAATGTTATGGGAGATGGAGTGCAAAATCTTATTGCTATACTTACACAAGCTATGAATCATTCTGGACTTCCAAATGAGCAGAGAAGGGAACAATATTCTATTGAGTCCTTCATGAGGCAACGTCCACCTTCTTTCAGTGGGTCTTCTGATCCACTTGTTGCTGAACAATGGATCAGTACCACTGAAAAGATATTTTCAGTTCTTCAATGTTCTGAACATGATAAAGTCATCTTAGCAGTATATCGTTTGGAAGGTGAAGCTGATCAATGGTGGAATCTTATCAAGAATACGAGGCCAAGAGATGAAATTGAGTCCATGGAATGGGATGAGTTAAAGAACTTATTTTTCAATAAGTACTTCCCTCGTATTCTTTGAACAAAGATGGAGAAGGAGTTTCTTCAACTAAAGCAAAAGGATGATGAATCTGTTGGTATATACGAAGCGAATTTTACAAGACTTGCAAGGTATGCATCTGGAATTATCATCCAACCTGAAAGTAAAGTTGATCGATTTTTCAGTGGCTTAAAACCAAGTCTTCGAAGGGCATTAGCTATAAGAGACTTCAGTAGCTATGAAGAAATTGTGCGTTGTGCGATCAAGGTAGAAATGGAAGTTGGTGTTACATATCCATCTCATGGTTTTGACAAGAAACGAAAGATGGAGTTCAAGGAGAAATCTCAGAATAATGGTGAAAAGAAGATGAATGTTTCCTTATGCACAAAGTGTGGAAAGAAGCATGGTGGAGATTGTCTTAAAGGGACTAGAAAATGTTTTAAGTGTGGAAAATAAGGTCATCGAGCAGCTGAGTGTCAAAGTAATGGAAAAAGGGTTTCTAATGATGTGAATAAAGCAAACACTGTAGAGAACGCACCACCAACACTTCAATGCTTCAAGTGCAAGGAAATGGGGCATTATGCTATTAAATTCCCTAATCCAAGGGTTAGTGATGATCAACATGAGCAACCACTGAAGGCAAAGGAGAAAGGGAAGTCACATGCGATCACTATTGGCAATGTTGAATATGACAACGATGTGGTGGAATGATTAAGTGTTTATGTAATGGGATTCCAAAATAATGTTGTATCATTGAGTATTGCAATATTTATTGATGTGGTATTCAAAGTGATTGAGATATTTTGGAAATAAGAAGATATGCGCATAATGAAGGGAAAACGAGAAAATGAAATGTTTAATAGTATTCATGAGCTCATGATTGATATAAGGACTAAGTGATATCATTGTTTGAGTATATAGAATTTTGAGGATTTTGGTATGTGGAAAGTGTTAAATTTTAACTGCATTCATGTTTTCACTAAGGTATTCAAGAGAATACATGATTAAGGACTTTGAATGTTTGGAATGTGACCAACAAAACATATCTTATCATATATGGGGATCAACGATGGTATTAAATCTCTGGTAATCGTTTTCACTATGTTATGAGAGTGGACTGCAGTATTATGGATAAGCCTAAAGATTGAAATGGATTATGTTGGACATAAGTGAGTATTGTTTAAGGATCGATGTTTTCTCGATATTATTGATGGGATGTTATAGTAATATAGTTTTAGAAAAAGGACAACCTGCAGGACGGGCGACAGCCCATCGCGTCGGACAAGGATGTGGAAATCGAACCCACAACTGAAGTGCGACTGGCCATTATCGCCTACCACTGGCCTACAGGAAGTCCCTGTTTAGTAGAAACTAGTTTTATTATATTAAGCAGTATGATATATGAAGTATAAGTCCATTTTAGGAACCATATGTGATTAATCTCACTATAGATCGACTTATGTATATAATTTTTGCTAACCTTTTGTATGAGACATATGGAATGACTCGTCATTCTATCACATGATCTGCTAACACTTCACGAATAACAAATTCAACTTCATTTATTTAAGAGATGAAGTGGTAATTGTTCAAGGCATGAACAACTGTGAGATTGTACCAAAATAAAGAATGTATTTATTCTAATTCAAATTTTCAACTTTATGGAAATGATCTTGAAAACCAAAAATGTTGTCCTTGTGATCTTATACCTGATGAATCAGGTGGTACCTTAGATCGTCACAAATTTATGGATTTGTGATTACTGGATTTTCCATAGCCATGTTCTCTACCACTCTCCATCAGAACATGATGGTTAGATTTCTCTTCCATATCCATATTTTCACCTATGTGGAAACCCAGTGATTAGTTTATTTGGGTAATCGTTACATTTCATACTTTAGTTTTTAAAGCCAAGTTTTGGTATTACTTTTTACGATGTGGGTTTCTATTAAAGAAGCTTTCGAATAGTAAACCATTTATAACCCCGAAGAATTTCGAGGGAGAAATTCATTTTAAGGGGGGTAGAATGTAACAGCCCGAGATTTTATGAAAAATATTCTTTTTAATTTTATTAATGTCTTGTGTTATACGCTACACCAAAAGGAGCTTTCACAGTACACATCTCTGACCTGGCTTGAATTATACGCAATCGCTACCTTCCACTATAGCGTGTGTTGTACGCAACACTGAGTTTCGCTAAACAACGATATGCTATTAAGATATTATTAAAACTAGCCATTATGAATAGTAATAACCACTTTTTGAAATTTTGTAAATTTTATTTTTCAAAATGGAATTCATTTTTGGATTCGTAATATCGAAATTAGCTTAGGCTGAAATTTTGGTACTTTTCGGATAACTTTCATATTCTGATGAATAGTGAAAATTACTAAATTATAATTAAAAACAACTTTTTTAATCAAAATAATTAATAGTGATAAATTATTAATTTGAGTGGTTTTAAAGTATATTTAGAATATATTTTTACAATTTAATACAATGTTGGTCATTGGATGTAATTTCACATTTAAACCAGTTATAAACTAGTGTCAATCTTTTGATAGTTATTATCTCTTAAAAACACGCTATTTGTTTTGACGACGAGAATTAATTTTTAAATTAGTTAATTCAACTGATATGTTTTGAATTTGGTAAAATAGACATCATTTTTGAGTTAATAATATCAAATATAGCATAGGCCTAATTTTTGGTATTTTTCTGAAAACATTCAATTTTCGATGAATAGTGAAACCACTAAGTGGTAGGTTAAAAACTGAATCTTGCATAAAACATAATTTTACCGCTTCTGTGAATGGAATTTCAAAAATCAGAGAGACACGGTTAATATCAAGGACTAAAATGTGGTTCAATGAGATGAAAATAATTTTTGGTGAATAGTAACTTTTTACTTTTAATTACCACGGTTAAAAGTAAATAGGGTAATTAAGGGTAAGAATGATATTAATATTACCCTAACACATGTCCTAATTCTATTGGACAACTGTATCTCAACCAAAAACAACCTTAACTGTAAAATATTATCATTTAGGCCCACTTGGATTAGATTAGGACATTTATTATTAATTTATTTAAAGAAGGGTTAAAATAGTTAAAATCAATGTTTAATAAGTAAATCATTTTTAATATGGAGTTATACATAAGATAAATTCGACTATAAATATTAATTAGAAATATAAATTGATTTCCTACATAATGGTATTTTATTTATAATTTTTAGACATTAAATAATGTAATTTATTTATGACACAATGATGATGCAGTAATTATCTTATTAATGAAATATTGACATAATTGATGTTATAAACACCAAAATAAATGTAATTTTAGACTTTTTATGAATTACACTAATTTTATAGGTTACTATGATATATTATTGTTTATTTAATCAACTTGGTTCGAACATATAATTCTGTTATTACTTTCACAAAAATCATATATCAAATAGTGTCAAAATTGACACAAAATAGTTTTTAAATCAAATATTATATTATTAATTGTTATTTTATTCCTAAAAATCTAAGGTTCGGAAAAATGACTTAGATAAGGATATATGTATTAATAATAAACAATTTGGGGTTCGTTTGGCATGTTATAGTATGTGTATTAACCCTATAGTGAATGAAAACAAAAAGACACGGTAAAAGTTAAATTATTTAACTTAGAGTTAAATCTAATTGATAAGGTTAAAATAATACCATAAACTGGTCTAAATCTTATTGGTTGATAGGATTTCGACCCATACCCACTTTAGCTCCGAAATAAGACCCTTTGGAACCATTATTAACCGATTTTGACTTTAATATAAAATAATATTTTGAGGTACTCCTAAGGTGCCCCTCTCCTCCCTTATAAAAGGACACCTCCTCCCCATCCTCCTCACACCAATTTGAGCACTCAAGCTCGGCCAAACCCTGCCAAAATCTCTTCTCCACTTCCCTAGAAACATCCTAGAGGTTCTGGTCTTCCTCAAAACCAATTTTAGTGCCCTAAGAGGAGGTCTCAAAGAGGCGCTTCAAAGAAGAGGTAATTACCGTTACCAATTCTTTCATCTTTATTTCTTCTTCCACTTCTTCTACTTAGGTTGTTTCATTATGAAGTAATAACATCAGTATAACTCATATACTGATATGTTATTATAAGTATGAAAAAACCCTATTTCACCATCTATCCATCCTATGGAAAAAGAAATTACCGCGCGTGCGTACGTACGGAATACCGTCTCCACGCCGTGGTGTAATCTATTTTCCACCACCACCTTACATGGATGGGTATAATGGTGTGAAGAATAACTATACACAGTTATTAAAAAATCATATTTATTCTGATATATTGTATAATCCACTCCAATTCATTTCAATATTTATGTAAATGATATCATCGCTCGTGCGTACGTACGGACTACCGTCTCCCCGACGCGATGAGATTCATTCTCCATGTTAACCATTTAAGAATGATTATAAAGTATATATAAGAAATAATAATGAAATATATGACATTATAAAGCTACTGGATTTATGTATATATATATATATGTATGTCATCTACTTACTTCCATTCCAGACAATAAGGAAAGTAAAACAGCGTTCATGCGTACGTACGGACTACCGTCTCCATGAACGGTGTTTTTCATTTCATTTATCTATCTATTATATATATATATATATACTGAATATATATGATATATAAATCATATTTTATATTCTGGAAGTAAGTAAATCATGATATAAGTAATAATAATGTCAAGAACAACAAGTCAAAACACCTACGATAAATGAAACGATTTTACCCAAAACGCTTCTTTAACATGGAATTTACAAAAGAACAGGTAATAAAATTTCATAATTGAACCATATATGATATCATAACAATGAATATGATTCTGTAAAAAGTCAATGACATTATTTAAATCATTATACAGGAGGTTTGGACACATACGAAGCAAATCGGACCTAAGGTAAGGGAAATATCACAATCTCATTTTTATCTGAGATTGTTTATTCGTAAGTATTTACTGGGGTGTATTTTATCATCCACATCCATGTTTCCTCAATATGTAATATTATTTGCATCCACTTAAAATAGTTTAAATCCAATTTTACCCTTCGGTGAATTTTTAGTAAAGAATATGAAAGGAATCTTTTGTCGTTTTTTCGTACAAGGTACTTTTTGACTTTTCTGACAAAAGTACGAAGAATGTTTTTTTAACTTATACGGCATGAATGGATTTCTAAAACATTATTTCCAAGAAGCTTCCTTTACAAGTATTCATGTTTTTTTAATCAACTTCTTTTAGTTTAATATTGTATGACATGTTAAGAAAGGAAAAGTGTTTTTGAAGTAGAAAGGATATTTTCCTCAAGAATGAAGTTCAAGTATTTTATCAAAATTATTTTCCATCTTAGATAATAAAAGGGTTCTGTTTTTATCCCTATTATTACATGGATTTGATTATGTTGTGATGGAAACATTTTTATGAATTCCTTTATCTTATATGATTTGTTTTATGATGTCATGTTGTTTAAGAATCCCATATTTATTACATGGGTTATGCGATGATGTATGATTTATGATTATGTGGCACACATAAGAAAGGATTCATTATAAGATGGGTGGTACCTATATCTCCCTCCAATGCATTGGGTAAAGATTTCATATCTCATGAGATAGACAGGGCTAGAACGGTAGGTTATACCGGTTCAGTGAAACAGGACTGAAACGAGGGTTACTCGATTCAGAAGGGGACTTTGTCCACTAAGATAGTATTGGCAATGTGTCTTGACTAACAAGAAATGATTCTCTATGATTATGTGTGAATGCCACAAAGTTTCATGTTTTAAGTTATGATTATTGTGATTACATTTCACTGCCATGATTTACCCCATGTTATGAAATTATGATCTCTTTTGCAGGTTAAGATTTCCAAAATTATGTGCTTATGTATATGATGTGATTGATATTTCTTTTGTTTACCCTTACTGAGCATTTGAGCTGACCCTTTTATGTTTTCTTTTTCCCAGGATATAAAGAAAGGTTTTAGGTAAAAAAAGAAGATCTTTATGGGAGATTTTGAAGATCTTTCACCACGATTAGAAGATTATATTCCGAGTTTCCAAAGACACTAAACTATTACGATCCTTGTGTGTGTGTTTTTTGTTATGTACTAAGTATTCCACAAATGTAATGTAATGTCCATGTACGTTAAGCTTCGGGTATCTACATTCTGCCACTGGTTTTCCTTCTCCTCTCAATCAGACCTGTTCTGATCTGCTAAATCAATATATTAGGCCTCGTTCACCCACATTTCTTGTGGTCATCATCTGGGTTCCATAGCTTCAAGGTATACAAGGAATGCCTAAGCCCGAGTAGTTTAGAAGATTGGTTTTAAATTTTTCTTAAATGTTTTATTTATTTTAGATCCCAAAATTACCCAAGACAGACAAGAACACAAGTCATTATGATTCATGTACATTTTCTAGTGTCTCTACCCTTCAATCATTTTAGCATCACTTGGTCTTTCGGTTGGTCAAGAGTCCATGCATTGGATAATGGGGGACCCTAAAATACCATGTCCTAGCCGGTATTCCCTTGATTATTTCACGTTCCAAGATTTCATAACATTTTTACCATACCATCCCATGAAACCATAACAATTTCTAACTCTAGTCTCCATCTTATCTCTCAGCAATTAACATTAATATCACTACATCATGACCCGCCTTCACCAAGATAGGTGAAGGGACAATAGATTTCCAGACTCTACCACCTTCATGTTGAAGGAGAGAGAGTGACCCCTGAGACCCACCATCAACAGGCCCTGGAGTGGTGACTTGCACCAAGGGTACAGAATCACACACAAAATGGAAGGAATTACCCTTATTATTTAGTAGGATTGGTAGATAAGATAGTAAATCGAAAAAAATAGAAAAACTAAAACTATAAGTACAACCAAATCAAAACATTCCCATATTCCTGATCCAATAAAAAGTTCTACAAAAATACAAGAAAAAACTAAATAAAAGTACCAAAAGAAAATAAATGCAGCAATGTCAATGGTACCAATGTAAATTCTAAAATAGTATGGCATGGTCTTCAAAGTCATTCTAGAATCTTGAATGAAATTTTATATTCTTACGGTGAGTATACAGGTATACTCAGTATGGAAAACCAAAATCTCTCGTTCACATGTGGGGAGGCATTCTAATCCGATGTGGGAATATATAAAACCAAAATACCTAGTAAAAATACTATCCACCCATCCTTAGCAGGGAAAACTCCCCAAATAACACAAGTCAAGTAATGTAATAGTCATAGCACATCGAGGTTTCGGTACCCCTCACCACTTTCACAGTGGCTATTGAAGACGTCCGACACGTTAGACCTCCCACTCCATTCTCACTATAGTCCCACTGCCATCCCCTTCCCGCAAACACATGGTAAACCACAACCACACATCCCACTCACAAACACTTGGGCCACAACAACCACACGTAATGACACCCATCGAAACATGGGCAAGAACAACTACTCCAACATGAAAAGACACTTGGGCCTCATCCCGTTGACACTTGGGAATCAATATACTAGCATACACCTTGGAAAACCACCACAACTACCCTGCCTTAAGAATCTTGGGATATAATTTACCCTAGGCCGTCACATCCTGCCTAAAGATTCTTGGTCTACTCAGGAAAGGGAAAAAAATGGGATAATAACCAGCCACTAATAAGAGTATTGGAAGAAACACACTCCCCCATGAAATGGGATGTGTTCTGCACGATGTTCCCAAATTGGGTGCATATGGAATAAGAAACATAAGAAATAAATTATACATAGAGGTAAACAAGAACTCATCCCAACCTAGTGTTTCCACAACCTGCCCGTAAACAACCACCCTCATTACTATTCATTCATAAGAAGCACAACATCCACAACCATGTAAAAACTCATTCCCAGAAATCAATTTCCCAATGAAACCATTATAAGTTTCATATTCAAGTGATTCCATTTAAATAATCCTTTGCTACTGGGAATCTAACCAGCAAATCCATAATCCATGGAAGGAAAAACAACAAACCACCAAATTAAACATTCACACCTGGTTCTCTTGTAACATCATAATGACAAAATAGATCCATGTGATCCATTTATGTAATGGAACCAAGCCAAGCCCCAACATATGGCCTCACACAGTCTCAGATCCACAAAAAAACAACTACACCACAATATGGGATCCAATCTTCACCCTCATCATCCCAAAAGCATTAAGTAACACAACTATACACATCACCAGAATAGAGCAAGGGAGTTTTTATATTTAACCACACCATTCCATTAGTTTCGTATTTCGGTTTGGTTAACTGGTGTGACCACACAAGGATTCTTATTCAATCGGAATCCATTTAATCAATAGAGTTTTTGTGATTAACCAGTTTCCCTGATACAAAAATTAAATAATATAAATATATAAATAAAATAGGTTCATTAGTACTCAAGAAAAGGCAACCAATGAACACGATTTTCAGTGGACATAATCCCATACAATTTAAAAGATATAAGAAATGATAAATGAGTACAACGACATCATCAAACACACCCCATCATTCTATGGAAACCATTTATTTTCTTTGATAATGTTTTGTTTCATCCAGCATAGAAGGAATATCTTTATAATCACCCCACATGATAAACAGTAAAGAGATATGAAGGATGAACACTACCTGGATGATCAACGATTGAAGATTTTCTCCACCCGCCAAGATCTGGGGATGCATGACTTACATGGGAGTAACTCTGTGGACTCCATAAACGAGCAGGAAAGGCTAAAAAACATGAGCCCCACTAACCTCGGGTGGGGGGACTCCAAATGCACCAAGGAAAGTAAAGAGACCAGCCAAGATGAAGAATGAATTCCTATTCGATAAATAGATTAGATCCTGGAGTTACGAGATATGAAATCTTCAAAACAATTAAAGTCATATCGTTGTTTCTCCCCAATGTTGGGTGGTTACACATGATGTAATTTATTTCATTTAATAATTTTACTCGGAGAGCTGGCCATAACAGCTGTGAGTGATATGGTTTCATTTAATGAGTGTAAAACGTGTAATAGGGGCGAAACTGAAAATTAAGTTAAAAGGGGTGTGACGTTGAGGAAAAATACACATGTTTTGGTATGTCCAGGGTTGTCCATCTCTTGGGGGATTGTAGACATCATTTATGGGCTTCAAAAGTGTTTTAAAGGGGGTATTGAAACACTTTTATATCAGAAGAAATTTTGTAGTGGCAGAACTAGAAAAAAAAGTGTGGGACACCGTGAAAGTGCCACCATCACGGTTCCACCATCATGGTGCGAACTGTCCAGTGGAATACCTTCATCAGTAGCACAATTTTGGTGTGTGACTGTGACAGTGCAACCACTATGGTTCCACCTTCACATTTCCACTGTCATATTGTCACTGTCACGGTGCTACCATGACCGGTACCATTGTCACAGTGCTGTCGTGACCGCTACAACCGTCATGGTGCAACCATGACCTGTTCTACCGTGACAGGTGCCATCGTCACAGTGCCACCATCACGGAGCCACATTTTCGGTTGAACCGAGTTTTTGGAAAAATAATGTACATAGAGGGTCAAGTCCTTAATCTAAAAAAATATCTTTGTAGAAAAAAAGAAAATATATATACAATGAAAATATTTTCCAGATAAATCATGAAAACAATAATTCTTTAATTTATCTTATAAAATTTATGAATTTTACATTCATTGGAAATTCTAATATATCATAAATCTATTTATATATGAAAATAACTATTTGTAATAATATATGTTCTTATTATTAATTTCTCTAATACACTATAAAACAATAATATACCAATCAATATAATATTTCTCTAACATTATCATTTTATAATAATATATATATTTTTCATGAAAATATAGTGTGTATGAAAAGATTAGTTATATACAATAGACATTCAAGTATAAAATTAATGATGAAAATTTTCAAAAACTAATCCCCATTATATATATATATATATATATAAAACAATTTGGTTAATTCAATTTATGCCAAATAATTTGTAAGAATGATTGTAATAGTAATATTTTATTTTATTGTATCACGATATCATTTTTGTTCCATGAAACATCTAGTACAATAAATTTACATGTTATTAATTTATGGAATATTTGTAGTGAAATATATGGTAGTCAAATTATACCTATTTAATAAAACTTCATACTATAAATATAAATATTTACTCATTGCAAAATATAGGTTGGGTATTCAAACAAATATATCATTCTAGATATAATATATAATGCTTCATTTTATATAGAATATTAGGATATATGATGTTACATTTCATTCCTCAAAAAATCTTAATCAAGTCTATAATCATATAATCATGTATATATACACCCTTATCAGTAATTAAAAAAAACAATCCATTCCTAAATTCATTTGAATATATGCGACATAAAACCATGGTGAAACCATATTTACTTCTATAAATTGAAATTATCATTAACATGAAAATTTTATCAATTTAATAATTATAAATAGTAAATTGTGAAATAAATAGCACAATCCAAAATTTGATATGCACATCAAAAAACAATGTCATGAAAAATTTAAACAATCACAGGGCCACCAATATTGTATAACATTATTTTAAATACACAATCAACCCTTTATTATCTCATCAACAGAATTATATTAAACCAAAGAGAAATCCATGACTCAATCATGGGTTATTCAATAGTCATCCCCAATAATATATATTTTTAATAAAATAAATTTTCAAGACTATTGATAGATCATAATATACATTTACAGTCCATAAAAAAGTAATGAATAAAATTATTTAGGAAAATTAATGTAATCCACATACCCTTTAAAATATACTATAATATCTTTGATAACTATCACCCTATAATGAAAATAGATATTTGATTTCTAGTAAGATATCGACCTCAATATAGTATGTAAGAAATTTATACTCTCTTTTTCAATCATAAGAGGCATCAGCTGATATTCTCAACAAATGAAATAGACACACATATTCATTTTTATAAAATTTTCGGTTTCAAATAAATATCTTTTTAGATTTATTTTCCAGCTATTTTTTTCTAAAAATACTAAAACCTAAAAGGATATGTAACATGAAAAATATGAACATGAAAACATTAATCCAATTATTTATTCCACTATTAAAACATCATTTTATACATATAACACTTTCGGTTCAACCTATTTCACTTTTTTTCATTACATATATCCATAATAATTTTCCTATTTTTTTCTCAAACATAATTACATAAAATTATAACCAAATACTTCATAGTGGTTTTAAAATAAAATTTGATTTGAGAAAATATATCCCTAGAGAGTGTCAAACATGGGGTGCTATTAAGAATTTTTGTCATGCATCATGTAATGATTAAGGTAATTTCTATTATATTCTTTTTAGGGTTATTTTCTCCAGGTACATTTTTTAATAATCCTTTATCCACTTATTATATCCATATGATGATTTTATTGTTATGGAAACTACGTAATCTAAAATTTGAAAATATTTAATATGTTATACTACACATACACTAATCCCTTTTAAATATTTATGTTCACTTATCCAAACCCATAAACAAAAAACATATTAAGTATCAAATAAACAGTCCTAATTTTTTTTCTATTCATATTAAATTATGATCATCCTCAACTTATATACAATTTATTGCATTTTGGACTTGTAATTTCCCTAAAATGATATTATCATAATAGATAATGTCTTCTAAAACATTCTATTATACAAATTATAATTCCCCATAAATGAGATCATTTAATAATTACATAATTAAATAAAACTATTATTTTATAAAACATTACAACAATCTTTTTGGATTGACGTTTTAGGGTGTTAGTACAAAACCTCAACTAACATAACACATTCATTTTTCATATAATAGACTAATTCACCATTAAATACTCCTTTTAATCAATTTAAATCATTCAAAACCTACCATAAATTCTCCACAAAAGATACTATTAAAAAAAGTCATATGTCTTATATTTCTGCCTAGCCTGGGGAATGGGGACCATAAGAAAGGCGGAACCTTGGGTTCTCAATAACATAAAAAATATGTGATAATAAAAAACTATCATTGTTATATAAATCATAGGATTTGTGTTTAATATGGTTACAGAATAAATGTATTCCAAATATATAATACATCATAATTCAATCAACAAGGAATGACATTACATGAATGTGTGTAATTTCAGAGAAAATAGGAAATAATATGGGAAGTGAACTAGCTTGAAAATTAAGGAAGAATAAAAGTTGAACAATAATAAGTATAAGAAAACCATGTGAGAAAACTATATCTACGTAATCCTTTATGAATATACTAATTGTGTAAAATCATTTAAATTTGATAAAAATGAATATTCCCACACCTTTATGATAAAATGTATTAATCACATTCCCTATAATCTATTTAGACCTCTAACAGAACCAAGGTATTATATGAAGATATTTTACACCACCAGATATCATCCATATATATATATATATATATATATATATATTCCTCACGAAATCAGTATTTCGTAATAACATTATCAAACCATGGAATTAGAATGTGTGTTCAATCCTTTTCAAATAGAAACACATAATTAAAATATTCATAATTCCATCAATAATAATGATGATCCTATAGAGTATAAATGGGTATCCAATTATTCTAAATAACAATAATTTTAAATACCATTAAATTAAGTATATGTTATTTATACCATATTGAAATTGGTTATTGATTTTGGTTAATATTTTACTCTCTCATTTGGTTAATGTTACATAGTTTGACATACACGAATCAGGGAAATAGAAAATAGTGTACTCCCAAATGAATGGAATTCGATGAAAATTTTGGTCAATTAATAATGGATGGATAAGATAGTCAAAGGAAATGACTAATCACTCCTCTAATACAATATAAAATATTATAACTCACATAATGAAAAAGGATTGAATGTAATTATTTACGAATATCGAAAATCATTCATAGAAAAATTTAAATGATGTTTACTTATACGGAAATTATTTTTTCATAATAATTAAGAAACATTCTTTTGAAATAAGAAATATTCCCGATCCTTTTGAAACAATTCATTTATAAAAATATATTTTATAAAACCATTAGTGTAGAATTATTTTAAATTAATTTAATCATATATGAGTAGATTTATAGAGAATTGAAAATTTTGGAAATATTTGTTTACACAGAAACCAATAAAATGATATTCTTTTCCCAACATGATGAAAAATCTACAAACATAAAACATTCAGAATATATTTAATACATTTAATGAAGATACTATTTCTATAATATGACATTAATCTATAATTAATATATAGAAAACTAAATTTATAATATTATCCAACAAATATAGTCATGGAATATAATGATTTCAAGCTAAAAACCAGAGGTGGAGTCGGTTTCCAAACAAAGTTTATATAATAATAAAAGGGGAAATTGAATCTCTGAGAAGAAAAATAAAACAAAAAAAAATTATCAAATAAGGATAAATTATTATGGGTGGGTTTGAAATAAATAAAATATTAATTCATTTTAAGGATTATCATTCAAAAATAAATATCTATTTTAATTTAGATTTATTAATATTCCCATTTGGTAATGAAAAACAGTGAATCAAATGAACATAAGAGTTTAACCATGAAAAAGACACTACAATATCATTGAATCAGATACATTTAATATATTTTATTTAAATAAGGGAAAACAAAACAATATAAAATAAATTATTTGTAGATGTATAAAACGTGCCTCATATAATTGAAAAAAATAATGGAAACCCTTACAACATTATAATTATTTTAATCAAAATAGATTTAAATATACAACGTGATACGGGTCTCAGAAACACCACAATTTAGTTAATATGTCTATAATTATTGATTTATGATTTCATCACAACATATAAAATATTTCATTTTTCCTGACAGTAAATATTCCTCGAGAAAAGACATTTAACAAAATAGACCCCTTTTATTATTTCAATACATATAATAAACGCTTTGAATAAAAAATATAAAAAACTATTTTAAAAACTATTTAATATTAGTGTTAATTTATATAACACAATATAAAATTCATGTATTACTATTATATACATGAATAAATAGTAATTTATTATTTATTTTTAATATTCATTGTGAGTAATCATGAACTTTTGGAATCAGATTTATAAATGTAATGTTATTGTCCATTATTATTCATAGATATTACTTAAAATATCATAATGGTAGTTTTATTGTTGATTTGTAATTTTTTACAATGTTATCATTTAATTCTATTGATATTTTCATTATTATCATAAGTGATTTAATTGATGATTTTCTTGTTTCAATGATTTATAATGAACGCACATTGGTATCATAAGTAATGGTCAAAATATTAACGTTAATATTCTAGGAAAAAAATTCAAATATCTTAAAATTTATATCATATTTTATATGAAAAAATGTTATCAAATTAATATTATAAATTATTTTTTTTAATATTCATGTGGGCATTATGACTAGGATAAAAATTTAAATTATTGTAATTAATGGATGGCTATAATTTTAATTATTTATAATATCATTATTAACTAGGAATAATGATATTTTTGTATTAATTAAATTGATAAAATATTTTTTAAAATAATTAGATGAATAATCACTGAATATTAAACCATTACATAGTATGAATATATTATATTTCCTCTTAGTACTCTCATTTTAGAATATTTAAATTACGATGAACGTTTTTTCTTTTATTATTACTATGTTGTTTCATTTTCCTGAACATAATCCTAAAAATTTCAAACAAATAATACTTGTATATTAAATCCATTATAATATCCATAAGTGATTGTTGGTGACAAAAACAAAATTTCAACTTTACAATGAAAGGTTCATCTATAAGGTCATACAGATGGTGATTTAATTTTCTAACAGATGGTGGTAATGTTTAATATATCCTGTAATTTAATAAAATATATCATGTTATAAATTCCATACCAATTTTTTAAATTACCCATTACGATCATCCATATGTGGTAGTGAATGAATATGAAACATGATTCTTCATGGAGGTAGTAGTCTGCACACATGAACATATATCATTTTTCGTTTCTTTAGTTTTAAATAGGAAAGGTGAATAATTAAAATTAACTTATCATAATAAAATTATAAATAGAGAAATAATATTATCATTATATATGAATAATATCTTTATATTTGGAAAAATGATAGTTAAATCAAAACGAGTTTCTAAAAAATTAAAACTCCCAATTATGACATGAGCATTCCAATTGAGGATTCCATAAAATAGAGTGTTTGGTAAAGCATCATTTGTACCGATACAAAGGGTATTGAAATAATATTCAAAGGGAATTATGAAATGAAATGTTTTATAAGTAAACCAAAACATTTAGTGGTCTTGAATATTTAATCATATTCTGCTTTAAGAATTTGTGATTATGAAATTTTTGTTAATATTTCATGATAATGTAAGTAGATAATATTTTTCACCAGTCAATAATTCTACAAAAATTGAATATAATGCAATAAGTATATGTTTTTTTATTAAAAAAACCAAATAATAAATTATGAATTTTTTACTTTATGATTCGATACCCTATACACATTTGGTTAATCGTTTTTAACCATTTTTCCATTATTATGATAACTAGTTTTTGTATAACTAATTAAGATTTATTTTAAAAAATCATATTATAAATATTATATAATATGGACCTTATAGTTAAAAACAAAAAATAATTTTTGTTATATAATATTTTTTAATAATTTCAAAAAGTAATTTTGAACTGAAATATGTATAAGATAATTTTTTTAAGATTGAAACCTAAGGTAAGATATGTTGTAAAATTACATACATATGTTTCTAAAGTAAAATAGAAATTAAATATATATTTCAAATTTTTAAAAAGTATTTTTATGGAAAACAATTTCACAAATTTTAATGACATACTTATATACAAATATTCTCATAAAAGTAATAGTGTTGGTAAAAATTATATCTTCCTTCTAAAAAATGAATCATTTTAGAATAATCTGGAAAAACATTATCCGATAATATTAAATGATGGATATTAAAATTTTATACATTTTCATTTATTAATGTTAAAAAATTATATAATTAATTTTTTTTTCAAAAAATTATAAAATATAATGGAAAAATTATTTCATATAAAAATAACTTTATAAAATAGTAGTTATTCTAGTATATAATTTTTAATTACCAAATACAAAACTAGAATTAATAATCAAAATATTATAAATTACTATCATATTAATAAAAAAATAATTTAATAAATTTTTATTAAAATATACAGTGTAAAAAAATAAAATTTTTAAATATATATTTTATAAAATAAATTTGAAATAAGTAATTCTTTATAAAATTTCCTTTATATTTATCTATATATACGTTTGACAATTTGGTTATTCTATTTCATACATGATACTTTTATCGATCAATTTTAATAGTCATACATTGTTTTGAATGTATTATGGTATAATTCTTGTATAGTGCTACATGTACAGGCTGATTTTTAACATTAAATGTATTTATTTAAAATACATTGTTTATTTTCTAGAGGATAATGTTTACCCCCTTATATGAATATAATCATAAATGTATTTATTACTACACACCGATGAATTTTATTAATGTTTTTATTACAATATTTACTATTAGGTATATATCTTATAATATGACACATACATCACCAAATTAGGCTATATTAATATACATATCATTCCTAAAACACCATTAATCATTGTTATAATTATGTACCAAATTATGTATACACCTTAAACATATATTTTAAAAAATAAACCATTCCTAAATTAGTATGAATCTGTATGAAAATAAATCCATATGAAACTATTTATTTATAAAAACAATTTACACCATAATTACCACATGAATAATATTAATCACTACTTCTTTAATTCAGACAATAGAAAATATATAACATAATTCAAAAAAATTATAATCTTTACAAAAAAATATTTTAACCCTTTATCTATCACAAATATACTAATACTTTATATAATATATTTTTAAAATAAATCAATGCATTTTAATCTCAACATTAAGAATAAAACAAATAAAAGAGGTATCCATCCTCAAAATTGTGTTCTTAAATATTTAACCAATATAATAGCATTTTTATAAAATAAAATTTCAAGGCTGTAGATATTATTTACTATATGGTTCCAAATCATTAATGTAAAACTACTCAATAGAAATATTTAGATATTTCACATCGTCCTAATTACTTTTACTATAAACCGTAACATCACTGATTAATATTACCCACAAAAGAAAACATATAAGAGTATAATTATTTCTTTTCTATTAGGGATCCATCCTTCATACCATATATTAGACAATGAAAATAATTTTTTTTATTATAACTATAATATAAAAAGAATATATACTATTTATATATACTCCCATATTTTGTTATATGACTAAGTTTTTTATATATACATACCATTATGATCATCAATTAATTCATCCTATTTTAACCAAACTCTAAAATAAAAATGGTTATACAAGTAAAAAAAGAATAAAAATATGATAGAATCAGTTTAGAAATGAATTAACCTCTAATAAATTACATTTTAACATATGGTACATCTTGTTAAATCTCTGACTCTCTTATTTAAATCCATGGTCATCCTAGTATATTTTACTATTAGGTTTTGTAACAAAACATGTTGACATCTTACCCAAAACCCCTTATATTGTTTTATAAATAAAACCTGATTAAATAATTCTTTTCCCTCAATAGTGTCAAACCATGTATTCAATAATACTTTATTAATGTAATTTGTGAAAATAAAGATAATACACAATCATCCATTCTTAGGGTTTGTTCCCATAAGTACATCTATGATATATATTTATCCCACTTTTTTTGTCCATATAAGGATTCCATTTTATGAAAAAATAGGCAATGGAAAATTTATTAAAATTTATTGATACAATCCTACAGTAATACTTACCCCATAAATTTAATAATATTATCATATTAGAATCTTAAAATAGTGTAGAATATTTAACATTACCTTAATTAACCTAAAATTTTACTTATACATTTGAAATTATTATTTATCACGACTTAGAAATATTGGACGGAAATTATACCAATTATATTATCCTCAATTGATAAAATCATAATTTAAATTGATATTTTACCCCTAATAAAATAAAAAATATAGCAAATAACACATGTATCTAAAATATTGTTAATATTTTTTGTTGAAAGAATTTATTTATAATACATTCCCATGATTTTTTTGTTTATATTTTTAACTGGTTAAGAAAAATATTAAACATATTTCAGTCAATGGAAATTCTTAAAACAATATAACAAACAGCCTAATCTATAAAAAGTATTCATAACCCCCCAAATTTTCTTTAAAAAATAATCTTCTATACACATAACATGTATTAATATTATTCAAAACCTAGTAAAATAGAATTATCAAAAAGTGGTGACCTTAGTTTCTCAGTAAGGGTAAACATATGTGGTATCAATAAAATATCATATTTTATGATAATATGAGAATATGGGTATATTCAATATATATAAGAATGTTATACAAAAAAAGATAAATAAAAAATCATGGAATAAGGCATTGAATAACATAATATATTAGGATATCATATAAAGTAGGCATAAACATGGAAAGTAATATAGCAAATAATAAAAGGAAACATAGAAAGGAATAAAAATCATAATCATAATAAAACATATTAGAAATATTATTATTTCCATTCAATTGATAAAAAACTCATTATATGTCACGACCTGCCTTCACCAAAAGGTGGTATGGGTCAGCAGATTTCCATGCCCTTCCTTCTTTATGTTGAAGGAGAGATAATTACCCCCGAGACCCACCTTCAATAGGTCCCAGAGTGGCGACTAGCACCAAGGGTATAGAAATTACACAAAAACGGAAGGCATTACCCTTTTTGTTTTATAGAATCGGGAGATAAGATGATGGAACCCAATAACTCCAAAACTAAAAGAAAAGTAAATCCAAAAGTTAACCATTCCCACATGCATGTTTCAAAATTAAAAGCCACAAACTACAAAAATGACCACAAATGTAAGTACCAAAAGAATAAAAACAGCAACTACAACTGCCCCAAGGTCCAAGCTAGTATGGTCCTGCGTGATCCCCGAAGTCCTCATGGAAACCTAAAAGCAGATTTATATACGTCGGGTGATCATACAAGTACACTCAGTAAGAAAAACCAAAGAATCTCGTGCACAAGTGGGGGAACGTATTAAAGTCCCATGAGAAAAAGAGTAAGACAAACACCTATTAAGGTAAACAATCCACTCAAACCTCACCAGGGCACACTCCCCAAATAACGCAAGTCAAGTAATATATATAATAAGATAACATCGACGTTTGGGTACCCCGCGCCACTTTCCCACTAATTATTGAGACATCCTACGCATCGAACCAATCCCACCATTCTCACCGCAGTCCCACTGCCACCCCCGCCTGCACACACCTAGGCCTCAACCACATGTAGTCCCACTTCCGAATCCCGCATGCACACACCTGGGCCCAAAACTGTCACACGTAACCATGCCTACAAACACCGAGGCCAGAACAACTACCACCACGCCCGAAGACACTTGGGCTAGAAGATCCACTGCCACGCCCGAAGACACCTGGGCCTCATCTCGAACACACTTGGGAAACCACCTTCCGCACACACCTAGCCAACCACCACACTACCCTGCCCAAAGATTCTTGGGATAATAATGGACCTCAGGCCATCACAGCCTGTCAGAAGATACTTGGGCTATCTAGGAAAGGGATCATAAAAGGAGCTAATAACCAGCCACTAAGAACAGTGTTGGAAAAAACACCCTCCCCCATGAAATGCGGGTGTTCGAAACTAAGTTCTCAACTTGGGTGGGGCGTGAATAAGAAACAAAAAAACTACAAGTATATACATAGGTAGAAAGAACTCACCCAAAGCTAGGCTTTTATTCAGACAGCCTATAGATCACAATAGTTCCCAAGTCTGAGTCATGACTCCCGCCAAAAAAACCCATTTTTCACATTCTTGTTTCATGTTCAGTAATAATGTTCAAATATTTTTAAGCACTACTGGGCAACTGAACCATAAGCATAACCATGGAAAAGAAACCAGCCAAACGTCAACTAATAATCCACACCCGGTTCTCTTGTAAAGTCACAACAACAATGGAAAAGTGAGAACCCGCAAATTACTGGAACCAGACAACCCTGAGACATTGCCCCGTGTCCCCTCCCCCAAAAATGTTTTTCATCAACAGAGGATCCCACCCCAATTCGTGATATAAACAAGGTAACCACCCTATCTTAAAACTTGCAAATACTAAATCCATAACAACAGGGAATCCCATCCTCGATTCCACAACCATCAAGATTATAAAAACTGGGATCACATACCCTCCCACATCTCTAGAAACCGGCCCGTGGATGAAGAAAAAACAAACCACTTCCATCAAACAAAACATGCCCATGCGGTATTTTCAGATTTAAAATATTTTACACGCTCCATGATTTCAATTTCCATGTATTTTAACTGGGGGTTATCACAGAAGGGTTGATCCTGGTGCTTTAAATTTATTCATCTGGGTATACGTGATTTGCCTATTTACGTTTGATAGCAGGAGCTTAAAATTACAAAACACGCCATTTAAAACACTACGTGGGGTTCATTTGTGCACAGACAATGACCACCAACAACCTCGATTTTCAGAAGGTGTAAGCTAGCAAAACTCATAAAGATGATCATAATATAAACAAAATCAACGTTCACAGCCCCCCCCCCCCTTCATTCCTTATAGAATCCTTTCATTATCTTTATTTAGGTCTAGTTTATTCAATTCTATAGAAACAAAAGCACGCCCACCCCGCTTGATACACAAAAGAGAGTGACGAAGGAGAAAATTACCTAATTGTTGATAGACGATCAACGCTTCGCCCAATGCACCAAATGCTGTTGGTGAAAAGCCGTGATAGAGGAAATAAGAAACCATGCCTAACCCTTTAGTTTATAAGGGTTGCAGACAGTTGAGATAAGAACATGAAACTGTGTAAGGCGCGGGGTCGTGGGTTGGCCATGCGGGCCCATACGTTATTAAAGGGGTCGGGTGGTTTAAACCGTCTCATTAATTCATTAATTAATTATTTAAAACATTCACGTGCGTTACCGGGCATTAATACACGCTTAAAGTAATAAAAATAGGGTTTAAAAGCCTAATTGCGCAAGAAGGAACGCCACTGGAAAAACCCGCGGGGGTAGGCCAGAGCCACCGGTAGACCGAGCTACCGGTAGGCTGCAGCAACTGGTAGACCGAGCTACCGGTAGGCTACAGCTACCAGTAGGCGGTAGCTACCAGTATACTGAGCTACTGGTAGACAGTGCTACCGTTAGCTAAAACTACAGGTAGACTGAGCTACCGGTAGACTGAGGTACGGCTAGTCAGTGTACCTGTAAGCTGCGGCTACCGGTAGACCGAGCTACCGGTAGGCCTGCTACCGGTAGGCTAAGGCTACCGGTAGGCCTACACCACTGTTATTACAAGACCAAAAAAACCCAACACGAGATTTTCACAAAGTAATGGACACCAAAACCCATGCCATTACATCAGATACCTCTTAAATGTTTCTCATCCTCAAGAATCAAAACAATCCAGAAGACAATAGAGGGTCCAAACAACCACCTTGAAAGATACCTCTTAGAAGTGAACCCATACTAACTAAAAACACTTCACTGTCAATAACCAAGAACCATACCATGCCAAACTGCCCAGGCATGTGGGTTGGAGAGTCTCCTCCCCCATGTCAAGATATTATCCACTTTGGGCGGCACTGACTCGCCTGTACGGGTTTAATCTCATCCACCCTAATGCATCTTGATTAGGGGTCAGGTCCTCTCCACCCCCATAACCAGGGCTTTTCACACACATCCATAGGAAAGAAAACCTGTACATTTCATAGCAAAAAGACAAAACGTTCAACTACAACAGGTAAAACAAAGAAAAAAACTCAAAAAAACTCTGTGTACTGGGTGTGCATCTATGCTTCCCTCTCCCACGTACTCTCCTCAATCCCACCATGTCTCCACAATACATGAACCAATGGAATGGTTCTCCCACGAAGCACCTTCTCTTTGTGATCCTCGATCATTACTGGTCTCTCCACAAAAGACACGTCATTCTCAATGTCCAGCTCACCCCAATTAAGGATGTGTGAATCATCATGCATATACCAGCAGAGCTGAGACACATGGAAGACATCATGTACTTGCAGTAGCGGCGATGGTAACACTAGCTGATAAGACACTTCTCCGACCAGCCACGTCACTTCGAAGGGTCCGATGAACCTGGGAGAAAGCTTACTCCCCTTGCCGATCCTCCACTTCCCACACCGAGGGGAGACCTTCAAGAACATGTGGTCTCCAACCTCAAACTCCAAGGGCCTCCTCCAAGTATTAGCATATAACTTCTATCGGTCATCGGCCGCCTTCATCCTTTCCCTTATGAGCTGAACTATCTCTATCGTGCTCTGCACCACTTCCAGGCCAAGGATGCCTACATCTCCTACTTCGGTCCAACAGATAGGTGATCGGCAGGGCCTCCCGTACAAAGCTTCAAACGGGGTCGTACCGATGGTAGGGTTGTATCTATTATTGTAGGCAAAATCTACTAGGGAAAAGTATCGCATGCATGATCCCCATGAGTCCAGAACACATGCCCGTAGCATATCCTCCAAGGTCTGGATGGTGCACTCTGTCTGTCCATCTGTCTAGGGGTGGGAAGAAGTGTTAAGGCGTATCTTGGTGGCAAAAGCATGCTGAAATCCTCTCCAAACTCATGAGGTAAATTGTGCATCCCTAGCTGAGATTATAGACCTCAGAATACAATGAAACCACACCACCTTATACACGTACCATCGCACCAAAGAATCCTCTGCACTCGACTCCCTGATCGCCAGAAAGTGAGCCAATTTCGTCAACCTGTCAACTACCACCCAGATGGCGTTGTATCCCCCTTGGACCTTGGGTAGTCCCGTGACGAAATCCATCGAGATGTCGTCCCACTTCCACTCGGGGAAAACTAGAGGCTGTAGTAGGCTGCCTGGAACATGGTGTTCAGCCTTCACTTGCTGACATACTAAGCACTTGGCCACAAACTCTGACACCGCTCGATGAACTCCGGGCCACCAAAACTTCCTCTTCAGTCCCTGGTATATCTTGGAAACTCCTGGGTGTACCGCCAAGGGTGAGTTGTGTAACCCACCGGGGACCTTGCCACACATCGCCCCTGGAACAAACAACCTTCCCTAGAAAAGCATCTGATTCTATCCATTCTTTATCCATCCTTCCGGAGCATTGCCCTGGTCAACTCGGTCACGCATCACTTCGCACTCTAGGTCCCCCCACTGAGACTCCTCCACCTGCTGAAACAGAGACGAATGCATTGTCATCTAATATAGGCAACCTCTACTACTATCCATCTTCGCATACAGGTGTAAGGCATCCAACTCCACCATTGCCTTCCAGGCGTCCGCCGACTCTCAGACTGCATCCTTCTGTGTCCTCCTGCTCATGGCATCGGCCATTACATTACCCTTTCCCTTAGTATAAGAGATCTCGAAGTCGTAATCCAGGAGGAACACCACCCATCTCAGCTGTCGCAAGTTTAGGTCCCGCTGGGAGAAGATATACCTCAATCTTTTGTGATCCATGAAGACCACAAAGCGTTCGCTGATGAGGTATTGCCACCATAACTTTAGCGCAAAAACGACCGCTGCAAGCTCCAGGCTGTGTGTAGCGTAATTACGCTTAAGAGGGTGTAGCTGCCTGGACCGATAAGAGATCACCCCTTTTCGCTGCATCAGCACACATCCCAGACCCTGTCATGAAGCATCACAAAACACCTCATAAGCCTCCCCTTATTCTAGTAGTCTCAGCACTGTGGAACTGACCAACATCTCCTTCCGATAGCTGAAGGCTGACTCACACTGCTCACTCCACATGAAAACCTTGTCTTTCTTGGTCAGAGCTGTCAAAGGGGCTGCTACTCAGGAGAAATTGGGTACGAACATCTGATAGTAACCTGCCAGCCTGAGGAAACTACGGACCTCTTCCACATTATTGGGTGCCTCCCAAGAAACAGTTGCCTGAACTTTTGACAGGTCCACCACTACCCCCTTCTCAAACATCACGTGCCCGAGGAAGTGCACTTCTCGCATCCAGAACTTGTATTTCGACAGCTTCCCATAGAGTTGATTTTGTCGGAGGACCTCCAAAACTGTCCTCAGGTGCTCTGCATGGTCCTCCTCTGATCTCAAATATATCAGGATATCGTCGATGAACACAACCACGAACCGATCCAAGTACTCCCGTAGGATGGAGTTCATAAGCCCCATGAACACAGCTGGGGTGTTGGTAACGCCGAAGGGAATGACCACAAACTCGATGTGTCCATACCTAATTATGAACGAAGTCTTAGGGATCTCACCTTCCTTCAATCTCAACTAGTGATACCCAGACCGTAGGTCGATATTCGAGAACCATCTTGCCCCATTCAGCTGGTCAAAAAGATCATATATCCTCGGAAGGGGGTAGCGATTCTTGATCGCCACCTGATTCAGCCTCTTGTAGGCTATGCACAACCTGAGTCGACCATCAGCCTTCATTACGAACCAGACTGGAGTGCCCCGCGGTGACACACTCGGGCGAACATAACCCCTCTTCATCATATCGTCAATTTGGATCTGTAACTCCCGTAGCTCTGAAGGTGCCATCTGGTACGGAGCCATCAAGATCGGGCGAGCACCATGCTGCAGGTCTATCCCAAACTCGATACCACATTGAGGGGGTAGAGTCATCACCTCCTTGGGGAAGATGTCCAAAAATCCACAGACGATCTCTGCCACTTCCACCATTTCTGCATCTACTGACCCTACTGACAACTGAGCTAGCAAGGAGAGGAGGGGTTCCTCTCGCTTGTCGCCCTTTTGACTGCTCCGCTCGCCAGTGAAAACAACACACCGCCCACCCAAGTCTAAGAACCCAACCATTCCTCAAGAAACTTTCGATGACGTAACACACTGAGAATAGACATTCGATGCCGAGGTTGACATCGTATGGCTATATCTGTAGTAGAAGAAGTTCCCTAACTGACTGATGTGGCCCTATCATCAGTCTACATCCCCGACAAATCAACAACAAGTCGGTCTGACCCCTGACTGGTGTGCTCAACACTAGGGGCACTATTAGTCTCTCAGAGTCTAGACCAAAAGCACGGGCTAGACTGGGTGCAACAAAGGATTGTGAAGCTCCGGTATCAAACAAGGCATAAGCAAGGGTACTAAACAAACTGATCGTACCTCAAACAACCTCCAGCCATGTTGGAACTGCTGCCTCTATGGTGTGTAACTATCCATGCCCAGTTCCCATTCCCCTCGGCTGTCAGCCACCTCCCCGACCATGCCCCGGTCAAGATCCCTTAGGGGCGCCCTTAGGTCAGCCTCCTCCTCCTACATCTACCATCGGATGAGCGGGAGCTCGCGGTCCCTAATACTGCTGGAAAGGCCTGGCTGGAAGCTGCTGCTGGGGCGGGTGGTGGGGTTGTCCGCCACCGTCGTACTGTACCTGGTCCGGGCACTGACTCTGGAGATGGCCATGGATCCCACAGACGAAGCATCATGGCCCCGGGCCCGAAAGAAAAGGGTGGGGACGAGGGGATCGAAACTGAAACTGATGCGGCCAGCTCCTTGTCGGTCGGAAATTGGAGGGTCCTGACTCTGGAGGCTTGGCGTTGACGGCCTTCCCCTTCGATGGTCCCTACTGGATCACCTCTCATGGAAATCCTTCTAGAGCATGAATCCTCTCCACCACATTGTCCATCTTCTGGACCTCTAAGTACATCGGAAGGGTAAAGGGGGTAACAACATACTGGATGGAGGGTCGGAGCACCTCCTCTAAACATCTTGCCTGAGACTCCTCCTTGGGAAAGTGCTCTAGGGAAAAACATTGGAGGTCTCTGATCTTGATCCCTAGCTTTCTCATGAACATAATCCCTTACTGGAGGGAGAGTAGCTCCTGTCTCTTTTCTGCCTTCATCGTCGAAGATAGGAATTCCGCCCGGAACTCCCTCTCGAAATCAGCCCATGCCACCTCAGCCTCTCTCCTCTCCCCCAGGTAAAGCATCCACCACTGATGTGCGGCTCCCCGCATCTGGCTGATGGCCAGAGGAACCCAATACTCGGTTAGGGTCCGAATCAGGCTGAAACCTATCACTAGCTCCTCTAGCCAGCCTTTCGTCTTGATTTCAGAGGTTCTACCCTCATACTTCTCGAGGGTCTGTCGCTGAAAGTCCCGAAGAGTCGTCTTCCACTAGTCGTCCTCTTCTTCTCGATTAGCTCTCTACTGATCGGCCAAAGTAGTCTGTGGGGCCTCGATCGTCTGTATCACACGCGGTCACCTTCCAGGTTCCACAGCTGCAAGGTAAACAAGGAATGCCTAAGCCCAAGTAGTGTAGATTATTGTCTTCAAAACTTATTAAACTTTTCCTTTATTATTAATCACAGAAACACCCCAGAAACATGAGAACACAAGTCATTATGATGTGTGTACCTTTCCTACAGTCTTTACCCTTCAATAAGCATGACCTCACTTGGTTTTTCAGTATGTCTAGAGTCCTTGCGTCGGATCACGGGGGGCCCTAAAATCCTCTGTCCTAGCCAGTATTCCCGGGCCTAATTCACACACCAAGGTCACCCAACACTGTTGCCTTACCATCCCATGTAATCCTCACTGTGCCTAACTCCAGACTCTATCCTATCTCTCAACCATCACCTCTGATACCATTTTGTCATGACCCGCCTTCACCAAAAGGAGGGAAGGGTCAGCAGATTTCCAGGACCTTCCTTCTTTATGTTGAAGGAGAGATAATGACCTCCGAGACCCACCTTCAATAGGTCCTGGAGTGGAAACTAGCACCAAGGGTATAGAAATTACACACAAATGGAAGTCATTACCCTTTTTGTTTTATAGAATCCGGAGATAAGATGATGGAACCCAACAAATCCAAAACTAAAAGAAAAGTAAAGCCAAAAGTAAACCATTCCCACATGCATGTTTCAAAAGTAAAATCCACCATGTAAAAAAGATGACCACAAAGGTAAGTACCAAAAGAAGAAAAACAGCAACAGAAACTGCCCAATGGTCCGAGATAGTATGGTCCGACGTGATCCACAAAGTCCTCCTGGAAACCTGAAAGCAGTTTTATATACGTAGGGTGAGCATACAAGTACACTCAGTATGGAAAAGCAAAGACTCTCGTGCACAAGTGGGGGAACCTACTAATGTCCCGTGAGAAAAGGAGTAAACCAAACACCTATCAAGGTAAACTATCCATCCAAGCCTTACCAGGGCACACTCCCCAAATAATGCAAGTCATGTAATATATATAATAAGAGCACATCGACGTTTGGGTACCCTGCGCCATTTTCTCACTGGTTATTGAGACATCCTACCCATCAAACCAACCCGCCATTCTCACCACAGTCCCACTTCCACACCCGCCCGCACACACCTGGGCCACAACCACACGCAGTCCCACTGACGAATCCCACCCGCACACAGCAGGGCCCAAAACTGTCACATATAACCATGCCTGTAAACACCTTGGCCAAAACAACTACCGCTATGCCCGAAGACACCTGGGCTAGAAGATTCACTGCCACGCCTGAAGACACCTGAGCCTCATCCCGAAGACACATGGGAAACCACCTGCCGCACACACCGGGCCAACCACCACACTACCCCGCCCGAAGGTTCTTGGGCTAATAATGGACCTCAGGCCATCACAGCCTGCCCGAAGATACTTGGGCTATCCGGGAAAGGGAGCAGAAAAGGAGCTACTAACCAGCCACTAAGAATAGTGTTGGGAAAAACACACTCCCCCATGAAATGGGGGTGTTCGGCACTAAGTGCTCAACTTGGGTGGGGCGCGAATAAGAAACACAAAACTACAAGTATATACATAGGTAGAAAGCACTCACCCATAGTTAGGCTTTTCTTTAGACAACCTATAGATCACAACAACGCTCAAGTCCGAGTCACGAATCTTTCCAACAAAACCCATTTGTCCCATTCTTATTTCATGTTCAGTAATAATGTTCAAATAAGTTTAAGAACTACTGGGAAACTAAACCATAAGCATAACCAAGGAAAAGAAACCAGCCAAATGTCAAATAAGCATCCACACCCGGTTCTCTTATAAAGTCACAACAACAAAGGAAAAGTGAGAACCCGCGAAGTACTGGGAAATTACATAAATAAATACTAATGATTATTAACATTATGTAAAATTAGGTATCCTGACTGAAAATAATAGGCAATTTTGATTTCATAATATATTAAAAATATAATCCAATGGGGGGAAATGAATTAGTAAGAAGGAATTTAAAACCATAGAAATTAACAATAGTGGTGAAAATTGATATTAAAATATAAAATAACGAAATATATTCCTCATTAATAAAGGTAATAACTCAGTAAATACAACACATAAATTACATGATGGTGTTTAATGTCAGAATTTTCTGACAAATTTGAAAATGATGAAAATAATTCCTTACCATGTTGGAATATTTATAATAAAAATATTGTTTAATATAAATCATAATATGGATAATCAATCCATTGTAATTAAATGAATATGTTGAAATAGAATCATTATATTGAAAAAAAACTATATTTATGAAATTATGGAAGGGAAAAATAAATATTTCTCAAGATATTATATTTGAGGAAAAAAACCCCTCTCATCAATTCCTTACTTCTAATAATTTTCATGAATCTCATAGTTGAAAGAAATACCATGTCGAGAACATATTTAAATAAAATTTTCATATATATAACCCATTTCAAAAAAAATTTAAAATTTATATATAAATTTATATTAGTTGGTTATTATGAATTATCAATATCAGTTGGGTGTAATGAAGATCATTTTTAGTATGTTCATAATAGAGTTTATGTTATTAAAATTTATACCAATTTTTATCATTCACAGATATGATAAATTAATTTAATTAACTCATTATAATAATTTTTAATCATATAATTTCATTCATTGGGATTTTTTGAAGTGATCATACAAGATTAAATTTGTGATGTAAAGATTCAATTAATTTTAAATAAATTATGTTGGTATCTTAATAAATGAGAAAAATATTAATTTTATGATTCCAAAAAATCAAAATAAAATAATTATATACTTTTTTGTAATATATTATCATTATTATGGTTCTCATTATCCTGTGTGAAATTATTTTTTAACATTGGGGATGTTGAGTGTTAGATTGACACAAACCTGAACATACAATAATTAATTGTGGAATACCATGTAAGCTAATTGTAATATAATTATTTTAGGATTATAAATATTTTTTATTGTTTTTTATAAATGTTATAAAACAAAAAATAATTGAACTATAGTAAGATAAATTGGATAAATAAAATTACATAGAATGAATAAATAGTTTCCCCTCTCAATATTATCATTTTATATGTTGAAATTTACAATAACCGTTCGTTCCTAATTTTATTAATAGGTTTTATAAATTTTCTTACCATAAAATTAGTAATTTAATAAATATAATATTCATATACATAACATAATCTCATAACTATCTATTAATAGAGATGATGAAAACGGAATACACCAATCAATGGTTACTGAAATACGCACATATTTATAGATGTTTATTTGATTTTCATATATTTGAAGAAATGTATTATGTGGTTCATCATATCAAAATATAAAACACGTTATAAAAATCATAATTATATATTGAATTCTTTATTAGAAACATCCTTGAATGGTGTTCAATTAAAATGAAACATTACACTCTTTTGAGGTGGTAGTCCACACACATATACAAATGTCATTTTAATTTTCATTTACATAAAAGGGGATTGGTGGATAATAGTTATTTTCATTGAATTATAAAATTAATTATATATAAATATTTATTTTTTAAAATTCATTTTCTTGTTTCATTTTCAAATACCACTTCATGGATGTGTGATACCAAATTTTCCAGATGGGTACTAAAAAATTACTCTATTACACATTTGAAAATTCAAAAATATCTAAAACATCTGAGGCACTCAATTGGAATTTATTGGGTCACCCAATGTCAATCACAAGAATAATATATTATGTGTTATAACTTTTGAAATCACTATCAATCACAAAATATTCACCAACATCCATCCACTGATTCAGATGATGGATATCATCAAATACCATAAAAATTGAATTATTTATATATTCATCCTAAAAAAATATTTATTTTATTTTACATAGCTATTTTTAAAATTCAATTATTTATATATTCATACTTAATTCATTTTACTCATGTTGCTAAAATCATTCAATTTATTTTTTTAGGAAAAATAAATATCCTTAAAAATTATATTTTAAAATTTAATTATTTATATATTTATCCTTACAATCATAAGATTTATGATAATTCAATATTAAGGATAACATAAAATTCATTTTTTGTAAAAATATCTTTAGTTTTATTATATGTCTTATAGAGTAGTGTAACTCATGTTCATCACATCATAAAATTAAATTACTATTTTTCACAAATAATAGAATTTTTCATAAAAAATACAAAATATTTTTCCTAAAGAATATATTAAGGATGAATATATAAATAATTCGATTTTTAAAATTCATGTTCACGATTTTTAAAATTTATCCATTAAAAAAATATTAAATTAAAATTAAATACTTTTTATATAAAAAATATTTTTAAATAAACTAATTGTTATAATTGTAAATTACAGTAACACACAATCCAAACTCAAATAAATTAATCACTATTATAATTTCTTAATATTATAAATTAACAATATTATAAATAGTCTTCTTTAAAATAATCATCACATAAAAAAGGTTACTTTTCATAAAATATATTTTAAATCACAAAATGATCTATGAAAATATATATAAAATGACATTTATATTTATCTATCAAAATATTTTTATTTTATGTTACACATATTAATACAAGATAATTTAATGGATATATTCTAATGGAAATATTTTACATTAATGTTTCTAGGTTTCATTTTAATTCAGTAACACAAATAAAATACTTTATTATTGTGATATTTATTTCAATAAAATTCATATTGAATGTTTCTGTCGCTATATGTGGTGTGTCATTCACTCCTATAAGATAATAATCTCATTCCTCTATTTTATTAAATATTCATCTTAACCTTATTGGGTGTTATTTTTTAAACATTACATTTTAGTATACCCAATAGTAATCTCATATTTTCTCTTTATTTTTTTGGTCCTCATATTCTTTCATCTTATTTCTTGAATAGCTTGTACAAAATTTATGATTGGTATAAACAAAAACTCCTCATCACAAAGGGTATTATTAATTAAAATTCAATATATTTATTCTAGAAAACAAGATTTATCTAGAATATAAGTATTTATATTAATATGCTACTATGTACTACAAATAATCTAATAAATTTATGCATTAATTTTGATATAATAACCCACAATGTGGGACATTTTTATTACATGAATTAACATATAACGATAATAATTTACAGACTGATGAACTAACAATTTATAGGTATTTATTTTTAATTTTTAATTTTTATTATAATTATTGCATCTTTAACACCATAGAATTTATTAGTTAAAAATGATTCTAATTAATAAAATTTCAAGGATTTGATAGTTTTACTCATGGTCAGCAAAACCATGGATATAGAGGTTGTTCTGTCACCACTTATTGCGAAACTTATTTTTCATACATTTACTAGGCATATTTTTATTTTTATAAAAACAACATTTATTAAATATAAATTTTTTAGAACAAATGTTAATAATAATATAATTTAATCAAAATCAAGTATTCCCCATCATAATATGAAGAACCTTTCTCTAGAGAAAATTTTATTTTAGAATTGTGAGTCTTCTTATAATCCTTTTCGTATCATCTATTTTCTTAGTAACTTATAAATATTCATCTTAAATCCTGTTTATCATTTGATCTTTGAATTTAGACTCAAAACACTATGGATTTTTTTTTCAAATCAACATTAACTAATTAGATTCCTTCTTCCCAGTAATTGTTTTATCATATCCAAATATATATTATGATCATTATACGTCTTGTTGTGCCACATCATTTTGTTAGATTTTATCTCAAACTGATCATTTTTTCTCCGTGATAGAATTTGATTAATTTTATCCTTCCAATAGAATTTATAATTAGATATTTTATACTCTAATTTTAATAATTAATTTATTTTTTTCATTTAATATTATGTTATTATGAATATTACTTGTTATAATATATTAAAATTTCCTTCACTTCAACTTTTTAAATTATATTATTTCACATACTCACATTACTAGAAAATTGGTTATCAATCTTATTAGTCCCCACTCTAATAATTCATTCTCATAATATATACCCATGATATCCTCAAATATTAATGTGAAGACAACTATTTGGATCCCTTTATTATAAATATTATTTCCGATTAATAATCACTAAGATATTCAGTAGACAAATACACATCACATAAAGCACAAGATTCTTCTAAAGGATAATTATCAGCATAAATTATAGTATTTTATCTACTTTTATTATATTCAATTGTTATTGAATACACTTCATATTTTAAATTATATGATATATTCAAAAACTTATTGTACTCTTTCTAGTTCTTGTTTTTTATTTTTTTTAAATGTAACCATCATATTTTCAGTGGTTGGGATAATATATATTTTTCGCTTCTGAGGCCCTTTACAAAACTATTCAAATCATTACATTATTTATGGAAAATTTAACATTTTTTACAAATTTTTTTTGTGATTATTGAAATATGAAACAGAAGTTCTATATTGATTTCATAATGTGATTACAAAATGATATTGTATCATCTTGATCATATAATTGTATTTCAATATAGATTAGTATCTCTTAAGATATTAATTATATTAAATACATCATATTTATAAATGGTGGTCCTTATTTATTAATGAATAAAAAATTAAATAGTTTTTATGAGTTATCATAATGAAATGAATAGACTAGAATCCCATGAAAATATTGAAATCAAGGTTTTAAGATATATCTTCCATATGAAAAGGTTAAACATACTCCACAACTATACAATATTCAACAGTATAACATGGAACATTCTTCTTAATGATCGATGTAATTATCTTGTTATATAATAACACATTTTCTTCTTCCTCCTCAACCTAACCTTATAAAATTTAGAATTAATAACAACTCACCTAGATAAAGGATAGTTCATCATCAGTTTTGATGTATCATTTCTCTCAATATTCCATTCTTCTATATTTATTTCATTGACACCTATTTTAATTTATTAAATCATCATGATCAAGTGATATATGTTTCAATATTTTTATTGGAAACCTCTATTAAATTAATAAGTGTGATATTTAATTGTCGAAATTTTTGAAATACTCAAATATATAAAATTCAAAAAATGACACAACATATATGGACAAAAAATCAATCTATGCAAAGCTCCTCAAAATAATTATAGGATAATTTTAACAATTTTTATCAAACCATATTAAATTATATCATAAATTCATATTTGACCCATTTCTACAAACCCTGATTTCTCTATAAATATATATTTCATAGAATATCAATAATGTAATATACCCTTTAAAATAAAAAACATATCATAACATGCTCCCTAGACTACATATGCATGGATTTTATGACATTTAGGAAAATCTTTTGTACCATAAAACATCATAGATTAACTAAAAATGTACTAATATTAGTCATATGAAAGATCACATTACTAAATGAATTAAATAAACCAATTTAAACTATAATAAACACCATATTATTCATATATAAATATTTGAACAATTGATATATTCTAACATCATCAATTCATCTTTATATAGATTCAATCATTACCTCAATGGTTTTGAGATTATTATTATGTGAGTTTGGTGATCTCATATTAAATTATATATAGATATCGTAAGATACAATTTAATACTACATATGTATAAAAAAGTCCCCACTAGGTTACTTAGTGCCTTAAAACCCTTTTAAACCTCTATAAAACATTATCGCAAATATATATATCATAAGACACTGCATGAAAAGTTCAATAAATCTTACAAAATAATAGAGTGATTCCAAAAAAATACAATATATAGTAACTCATATTTTAAATATTTCATTACTAAAAACATGTACATAAATATTATATGAATAATTATAACACATAACTCAAAATTTACATAATTATTTCCATATATTTTACATTAAAAAAATCAACATATTATACACATATATCACCTCAATTGAAGGTCAACTCTCAATTTTCATCATCATCCATGTGATAGTTTCATACTATGAAGTTTTAATTATGTTAAAACAAAATGGTAATAAATCACAACAAACTCAATAGGTTTTAACGATATATAATATATTACAAGATCTTCCAACTATAATTTACACACCATGAACATAAAAGGTGAACCTGGATATTGAAAATGTAAATTATACATTCTATTAATTCAATATAATAATTGGAAATGTTAAATATCCCCATTGGAAGTTTTATTATAGATGTTGAACCTTCAATTTTATTTTTTCCATACCTCATTAACTCATCAATAATCTTATTTCAACGGATCGTCGAATATTTGATCCATATTCTATCCAAAAATCCTATAGAATATATTCATGTTTCATGCATCTAAAAATCACAACTTCAAATTGGTTATCATATTTCTTAGTTTAATGTAATGAAATTATGGGAAGCAATAAATAATTCAATACTTCAGATACATCAATCTCCTCACTCTTTCTGGTTCCTGTAATTCTCTCTATATATGTAGTAATTCCCAAATATATAAAAATTAAAACAAAATTTATCCCAATATAACAGCCACTTAAAGATTTTTTCTTGATCAAGCCTTATAAAATACACCTTATCTATCTAATATTTCCTCATATCATGTCCAATTTATGAATTTACCACTAAAAACATACTCAATGAAGATGAATTAGTATATACATCAAATCTTTATAATTCATCACAAAATATTGTAGGTGGATATTAGAGAAATGTTTAATCCTTTCTTACCATATAACATCGCTATAATCATTAGGGATATAAAGTAAGAGGATGGGTGGATGGACAAAAATTGTGTTTACTTCATTACTAATTCTAGAAATAAAATTGATATATTGAGATACATAATAAAATATTCCTGAAATATGAATCCATAACCAATCCACATGTAATATCCCATGTTTTCTTGAGGTATAAATCATTCTGTTTAGTTTAAATGTTGTTTACATTCTTTTTATTCTAATACCCAAATCTGGTATGTGGTATGGTTGTGTTGTTTTAAGGAAGGAAGTGTAAAAGTGTGATAACAAGGATGATGACTGACTATAATGGATATTATTAGTTTTAAGTCAAAGATATGATATTCATAATAATATCAACATTAATTAGAGTTATGAAATTTATATGGAATGGGGAGTTTAACCCAAGATACATTAGTCATTTTCGAATCCAAAATCATATGGGGATAGAAGTTTATCAGCTTTAATATGATCTGATTATCCCCCACGTGTATGATTTATTCCATAATTAACTTTTGAGGAATTAAATTAACTTATCTTACACATGTATTAATGTTATATATTACATATATGCAACATAAACCTTCTTATCATGACATACTACTAGATATCATAGAACTAATAGATAATTTGTTATAAAAAAATACCACTCACTATGTCAATGTTCAATAGATGATTCATACGTTTGATAAATCTACAATAGAACATTAGGATGAGATGAGATAAAAGTACCCTAATTGATTCAATAAATTTAATGAAATTTCATTGATGAAATTTTATTAAGGTTGTTGATTGTGAAATCTCAAAATTGTAGAATTTATTATGACATTAAATTTTAAATTTGAAAACTTGACTCATGAACAACACCAAACCAAATTGAACCTTGATATATATTTTTATTATAAAATTATATTTTATATAATTTGACCTTTATTACATAGTAATTGAATTAGAATGTATAGACACAATTAACCATGTTATAAAAAAATATATAGAAAGGAAAATGATAGACTTTATAATACTAATTATCTGATTAAATATAAATTGTGAGGAATCATTTTGAAATAGGAGGATCGATGCTCTAGGATTCATGATATCAGCAATCATTATCTGGTGGACATGACCCCTCTCCTTATACCTCGATCAGTAGAAGGGGATTCACGCACTTCCTTAGGGGTGTTTCATCCGACTTTTCTCTCATTCTCTAACCCGAAATTTATTAGGCCATCCCATGATATATGATTATGTGCTCAAGTGAATAATCATATTGATGGATCTCCTCAAATTACTATTTTGATATCAAATTTCTATGAAGATCCATCCCTCTTGAACCAAACCTTGGTGGCTCGGTTCATATCTCAATGTTCATAAGTTGACTATTTCTATATATTTGTGTTCAAATCATTGGGTCTGCAAGCGAAGGCGACTGATAAACACCTCAACATGATACATATAATGATTCATTTCCCATCTGATGAACCCCTGATAATTTCATGGTACTAATATCCATGAACCTTCAATGTCATCCATTTCAACTTTTTTATATGGTCATATGATTTTCATAGGAAATGAGACACCCTGATAATGGTGTTGTGGGTAATCATTCCTAAACATCCTCTTCCTTTTCAAAACAATCCATTTATTTTCATGTTAGGGAATATAATTTAATATTAATAATGTTCTGAAAATCGAAAAAAATTATTATATCATTCAATATCCCAATATAATTTTTGAGGTTCATGTTTCAAAACCCCTAGTGGATTAGATATGGATCACTATTGGGTAGGGATTTTACTTCAAATAAATATATTATTTCATGTTTTGGATGTTTTTATTGTCCTATAAATACATTGGGAACTTGTTTCAATTAGGTCGAAGAGGAGGCATTTCCCTTCAATGGGGGTCACTTTCTCCGATAATTAATGCGACTCTTCTTGTTAGCCTCTAGGATAAGCATTACAATACCCGAGATGCCCCCAATACTACACCTATTCACAAAGACAAAGGAAATGTGTGCACAAATCATAATTTTTAGGATATATTTGATAGCTTGAAATAATGATTGGATGTCTCTCGTTGGATGCAATAGGTTTAGAGAGATGATGGATCCTACCTAATAGAATATCCCTCCTTTTATGATGTGTTGATACTGGGATGTGTGTGAAATGGGAAGCTGATCAGCCAATCATCAGACCCTATGGAGGATTGCAATAAATGTATTACTAATCCAAGGCAACTATATGAGATTTGGGTCTCTCATGGGCTATGTGTTTCACCATGGTGGGGGTCCCATGCCTCGCAAGCCTCATAAAGCTCAATATTGTAGAAAAATCCCTTCACATACTTGAATGGGGATGTGGAGGAGAATATTGATCCTTGTCGTTGTTGTACACATATTCCAAAATGAAAAAGTGGAATATGTAGGATCAAATTCTCATAATGAAAAATGAATTGTGTTATAAGTGAATAGACTTACATGTAATTATTTACTAAGAAAATTTCTGACACACCATTATGAGTGTTGGGTCTAGTTCTAAAAATGGAATGAAATGAAACATTATCATTTTGGAATTTTCCCAGTTTGAAAAAGGATAAAATAAAGGCCCTGTAAGAACTAGTCTAATTTACCAATAACCATGGCATCCAGATCATTTTGTAATTTTAAAAAATTGGGGTTATTGACAAGTCTTATTAGACCAACATTTCTGGACTATTTTTCTCTGAGGCATTAAATATAGGGAAATAAAGTATCAACGTATAGTGGCATGGATATATAAGAACAATGTGTCGTGAATGGGGTCTAAAATCATTTGATGTGCATTCGAGATGATAAGGAATCCATCCCCAATTCATTTCTGGTTTCAATTTTCAGTACATAGAATACTGTAAATAATGAGGATTTTAATGGAGAAGGATTTTAAGAGATCCTCATTCATTTAAATGAAATTATGTTGGTAGACTCCTTCATGATCAGCATTTCTGTGAAGGATTATCTTATAATGATTGAAATACCACAACATGTCAATTTAAATTAAAAACATGTTTCATGGATAGATAAAAATAAAAAAAATTGATACATACATTAAATGAGAAAAATATTATCTTGAACTGACATGTAGGACTAAATATTAAATTTTTATTGAGGAATACAACACATTTAAGGGGTTGAGTGAGAATCTGAACACTGAACAACCACACAAAATTATTAATGTTTCAAAATACATCACCACTTCATTCCATAGTAGATAAAAAAAGTTACATGGACACTATTAGGTAGAATATCATACCTTTTTTGAAGCCAAAGTTCATGATTTGGTCTTGGGAAACGTTAAATATTTCAATTTAAATAACCTCTGCTTGACTCCTCAGGTAAACATGATTATCCAAGTTCAAATGTACCATCTTTCAGGCCCGACCCCTTGGGGAGTGGTTATGGGAATTAGTGAGATTAATATTAAGGTTTCAATGTGATGGTTTCACCTCATATCTATAATATGATTTCAATGTAGAACTGCCACCATAATCCTATGTTTTGGAAACTAGCCTAGGTGTAGCCATGGTGGATGTTTTTTCCCAACATTCCCATCACACAAGTTGTTCCCTTATCTAGACATTCATCACCAGAACATTATCCTTATTACCGTTGTGGCCTCCCTCCATCCAATTTGATTACAAAAAGTATTGCTACTGCAACCACCATCCTTACAAGACATTTCTGCTTCCCTATTAATAACCTTATGAGATAAAATACAGAGAAAACTAGAACAACTTTCAGCTAAGGCTTCCCCATATAGCTTCCTGTTGAAATATGAATATTTGGTCTTTCTCCCGTAGTAGGGAGTGAATCATTATCCATCCAAAAATGGGTTCTTTTCCAATCATCTTAAAAAGACAAAAAACTACAGACCATGAAATTTGGATGAGGTGCAACCACATCTTCCAGGGTATGAGAAGAATGAGACGGCACCCAAAAAGAAGGAGAAGCAGAGGTAGAGTCTACATCCATATTATCAAAAAGGACCTAGAATCCAAGTTCTAGAAGGGAATAAGGAGCTTCAATATCTTGGATTCCCTCATCAGTAAGCATACGACTACCCAATGTTGGGACCTATTGACCAGAAGTCGAACACCTAGTAACGAGACCCTCTTCCAAGAGGGGCATACCCCGACATTTGTGATGCCTACAATAGATTCCCATGAGATCATAATGATGAAAAGAAGGATGGGTTACAGACATTCCATTGTAATGAATCAACTCCCAGTTTCATTACCCATGAGAAGGGTTGCAGGAGAAGGGTTGTGTCATCAGTGAGATGGAAGCAACCTTGGAAATTTGTGATTCCTTTGAGAACAATAAGATTCTAGAAGGGAAATGGTAACCCCGATATGTGCAACCAATCTTCAATTTTTTTCAATATTTTCCCTTGATGAAGTCAACAACCCAATTAAAGAGAAGAACATTTTAGTCTTCACAATTTCGTGATTGCAATGCCCAGGAATGAGAAAAATGAAACTCGGACAAACATGTATGGAAATGGCCAAAAGATAGAATTCTAATTTGAGGAGATGATAATGAAGTATTGTGATTTGATGGTGACTTCTATCCTATGGAAATTATATAGAGTTAATTCTTCCAAATATTTAGATTTTTTTGTAATGACTAAGATTTATCATATGTTATTTGATGTTTTGGTACTATTACAAGCTTGATTCTCCAGTTTTTCATAGAAGTTATTTAATCAAATATAAATCTATTTTGGAAAATTATGTGGATAAGAAATAAAATATCATTTTAAAATAAAAAATAAATTATGTTAAATAATTATTTTCTATGACAGATGGATTTTTTTAAAGAATAAATAAATATTTTCAATATATGGTGATAAAATATATTTTTAATAGGCTAATATTCTCTAAATTTTAATTTTTAAGAAATAAGAATAATAATATTTAACAATTACAAAGAAATTTTACAATAAAAATAAAAAAATTCATTATATTTTATAGTATAATAGAAAATTTGAATTAAAAAAATTGAATATGAATTTAAAAAATATTATTTCATTTTTGATTCATTATATCCAACATATCAAGGAATTAGTATCTTAGATGTTTACGAAAAATTGATTTTAAAATAAACCTTATAAATTATATTTTCTTTTACAATTACTGTGTTTTTTATAACATCATTAGTATTGATGAATGATAAATAATTGTATGAAACCTATTTCTCGACCAAATATGTATTTAATAGAAAACTTTATTCACTTAAAATTATTCTGATTAATTTATGAAAATATTATTTACATATTGAAACCAAATGTATATTTTTTTTCAAATATGTGTCTTATGGGTTGTACATATATTATTTTAGAATTAATTATAATCACTTCAAAAAATTTAAGTTTAAAATAGTTTTTCCAATTTCAAATAATATTTTAAACATTATTTAATAAGGGTAATTTATTTTTTAAAAAAAAATATGATACCGAGGATAAAAATATATGTCTTCGTAAAAGTAAATTAGTGTAAAATTGATACATAATGTAGGGATGATATAAATTGTATCAATCATAAAAAAAATTTTTGTGTATGAGAGGTGGATTTACAATGAATCGTCAATACCCAAATTTTCCATTTCTAGAAAAACTTTTTATAGAGTGTTACAAGCATTTAATTCAAATAAATCAGTATTTACAAAAGTTCCACACATGAAACATATAACTGATTCCCTTCACCACCCAACATATACTCACATCACTTCCCTTCTAACTTAACGACAATTGATATAAATATCTCCCTAATTACCAATCGTAATTTATAAGTGTTATATTATTACAAAAAGATCATATTATGATGCTTCATTGAGATATCCCAATTTTTATTCTAAAACTCTTTAAATTCCATTTTTTTATTGCATTATTCATTATAATATCTTCTTCTAATAAATTATACCCAATATAGAAAAATAATATCACTACAAGTGTAATTTTTTTTTCCTTACCCCCTTAAATAACTGATTCTAAAATTAATTTTTTTGATATATTTTCTTTTAAATTATCACTTATTCTTTTGAATGGATGACAGAAATATCATGATTTATTATAATGTAAACTATTTATGTCAGTAAATTATATGAATAAATATCATCATGGTTATCGTTTTCATTATCTATGACATCAAATTTACTAAATTAACCAAATGATAGATAATTGAATTAAATAAATTTTTAAATATATTTCATAATATTATAATTATAATCATTGTATAACTGAATGGGTTTTAATATATCTACAATTAAGCATATGTGAAATAGTTATAATAAATGTCATTTTAGGATAAATATATATAATAACATGAAAATTTATGTTTTCAATTAATGAAAAAATTCATAATATATTTTAATAATTTATTTAAATGATTTATTATGATGGTTTTGTTCATTATACATTATATAAAATCAATTTTTGGATGTTGACATTAATGTTATGGGAAATTCATAACTCCAACATATTTTATTTGAGTTATAATGTACCTTATTGTTCTTCATTTGGTTCCATGTTTTATTTCATCCTTCCTATGATTTTATTAAACAATATTTTATCAATGTAATTATTGAACTTTTAAAAAACATTTGAAAATTTCTAATAATATTATAATGTTTTTATGCGTGATTCCAATCCTCTTTTTATCATCCATATCTATAATTATGATCACGTTATTCATGAAATTTTTATCGATTCTTATTTTGATATCCAAATTAGTATTTATAATTTTTACTCTATATTTTGAACATTGTAATTCAAATTATATCATCTAATGAGAATCACTATAAATCATTAATCGGTGTGGATTTCAATATTGATATTTTAGACTATTGAATTCCATCATTCATTTAATAATCTTATAAATTATCCTTTATTTATTTTTTTATAATAAACTAAATTTTATTTTCAATGATACATTATTATGATTTCATTTTATATATGTTTAGAATAATTCACTATTACTGTATCTTTTTTATGTGACATGTAAATTCACCTCTTTAAAAAAAATTATTATTTTATAAACCCCCTTTAAAAATTCACATCCATTACCCTCATTAACACACTATGATATATAACATATATAGATATTGTTTATGATCCCTTTATTTATTAATATTATATACTCATTTTGGGTGATTAAAATTTATGTTTTCAACTAATATAATTTTTTTTGTAATTTTTTGTGATACCATTTATAAATATTTCATATCACATTTTCATTCCATGGGATCATTAAGATATTATTAATGATAGGTTTCATGTGGAATACATGTTCATTGATTAAAATTTTGTGATGAGTGATGTTTTATATAGACAAAAAATTTATTTTGTAATGGTCAATATATCATGATAAAATGTTTAATTATAATTGTGTTTAACTTTTCTACTAAGATAATGTGTAAGAAACCACTGTGTTTACCTATATTCATAATATAATGAATTGACTTGATTAAATTATTACATGTTGAAAACATGATTCATCCTCATGATCATATTTAAATATTTTTATAGTGTTATGAATTCAAGTTCTTATAAACCCACTAGATTTTTATGTTATACCTCTTGACTATTTTATTTCTCATATCTTCAGATTATTATTAATTTTTACCCTTTTTCTATTCTCTATTACATGTTTTGTCATTTGGGAATCTAAGAAAAAAATGTATTCATATATCCATCATTTATTATTTCCTTTTAGTATTAATAAATTATTTCTCCCATGAACATTTTTCCTCATAATTTTTTCATCTAACCCATTTAGGAATGATTGATATGTTCTCCCGTATTGAAAGTATATGATACCAACATTTTTCAATTCTATACTATTGGATGATTTTTACATCATATAATATGTTTAGAAGGATATAGAGAGTATTTAAACTAATGGAAAAATGTTGGAAATTATGTTAAATGGTATTTTTAGGGAGATAATATCCTTGGACACTATGCCTATCTATTCCAGGATAACTTTTTTATTATAAGATATAGTTTTTATGTCATGGAATTATAATTTTTATTTTTTTCATAGAAATCACTTCTTATCAAATGTAGTTATTACATAATGGGTTTTCACCATAAGACATAAGCTTATGATATAGGATTAATAAATATTTTTCTCTTATTGATATGAGATAATTAATTGTTTTGCCCATATCATTATCATAATTGAGATTATCTTTTATAACAATATTTTGGATGAACTATAAATTATGTAAATACCTATTACATTTTACCATGATATTTGATAGTTTTTATCTCTTGATTATTTCTGATTATAAATTATGATTTTTATGATGTTTGGGGATTAATTATGTTGATTTGGGGGATTATATTTTTTATGCTTCTTTTCTACATGACTCCTTAGATTTTCCCAACCATCTAAATATTTTCATTTAATCAGCTAAAAACATAAGATTTTTCAAGAATTTTCTTTCAATAAGATGATAATTAATATAAAATTACTTAGATTATTTTTCTTGTGATACATTAAACATATTATTTGGTAAAGAATATTTTGTTTATTATTTATAAAAACACATTATAATATGATTAAGGGTAATAAATGTGGCCTAGTTAGATGAATTGGGACACCCCCTTGTGACTATTGTATTAAAAATATTATATGAATGAAATATATATATTGTAGGGTGTTTAAATGTTATTTAATTTTTTTGTTTTGGCCTGATGATAGGTCATGTCTTTATCAATGAAATCATCGACCCTATAGTATCTGTTATTGGGTTTTGTGATAATATTGATCAAAGATCATGTTATGACTCGGGAAAATTACTATATGATAAGGTGTTATTTTCCACATATGGAATATCTATTCTTATGTGGTGGATAGATAGTAATTCCATGTATAAATGGAATCACAATGTGATGGGTTTCCATGATTCTTGATTTAGAAACATCACACATATACCGATATCGATTTTAATTAAATAATACTCCCCTTTTCATTATAGTCATAATTTTTATGAATCATCAGGTGAGAATGATGTTTAAAAGATGGGCTTTTTAGCACAACATGGTGATAACATTTATGTTTCATTAAATGCGTCTTACAAGATGAGTTCCTTAAAAAATTGATATTTTTTTGTCTCTTTTTGATGAATGTGTTCCACACCATGGGTTCAAATGGATCATGATCTATATTTCATACTAATTGTTTTTTCAACAAAAAATGGGGGTCAAAACCAGTTGCATTTTTTTAATATGGAGTTAACTCATGTGGGATAGGTCCATGACATAATGTGGTCTAACAATATTTCATTTTAATTATTTTACAAATATATTAAAATAATATTAAATTCATGTGAGGAATTATGTTTCCACCAATCAAATGTACAACCCTAGTTTTCCACAAGAGATTCTCTCCCATCATCTACCATGTGTTTCTTATCAATATAAAAAATAATTTTATGAAAGATGTGAATATAAATTCTTCATTTTAGTTTTTATATTACTCTATACTTCTCATGGATTTTTTATTCATTTTCAATCTCTCCCATGACATAAATGTTTATGTTGTTTGAATATACTAGTGGAATATATTTCTTTCTTGGTATTTAGTTAACTATATCCTGAATATCCCATTTCATTTCAATTATTATATTTCACTATTGAAGGCATGGTGTCTCAATTGACATGTGGTAAGTGTTTTTTAAAAATTAAATTATTTCTATTTTTATGAAATGATTGAGGTTTATAAAATTTATTTTTATTAAGATACATCTACATGTGATATTATTTTTAGGGTTTTAATTTGTTTTAAATTTACATGTATGGAATAAAGAGATTAATGTGGATTTTAATTAATTAATATCCAATATAAATATTTAAATATGGTAATATATTTTTAAATTCCCAATAGGTTCATTAAAATTAATATTTATATAATTAAATTGAGATAATAATATTTTGATATAAAAATTTTATAACCCATGTATATGAGTTTTATTTTATTAAGGACATATATGACAATGTGTTTTGTTTTAAAAAGTAATGATATATGTTTTACAATAAAATTTCATTATTAATAAATCAATTAATTTGCATGTGACTGAACATGTATAATGGTTATGTTTTTGATACATTGACATGATTTAATACTAAATGGGAAATATTAGTTTCTATGTATTTTAAAAATGTATTTAATCATATTTTATTTTATTATGATTTCATATAACATTGTTCCGTTGATTTTCTCAGTATATTTATTTTTGACCTTTAGAAACTTTTTTCTATGATGATTATACAACATTTTTTGAGCTCACTTGTTTATGTCCTATATAAACATTTCCCCATTTTAGGAAAAATTAGTTATTTTCTATAAATATGAATTAAGTTAGGGATATGTTTATTGAGTTGGAAATGGAGGTATGATGGTTTTATCTATTATATTTCCTAATCAAACAATGTTTTGGTTATGGTATTTATTTTTTAGTCATAAACATTTGATCAATTCCATGTGAACCCATATTATATTTGTTGAGGAACTGGATGAGTGATCTAATATTGAATAATATCCTTGAACTAGTTCACTAACACTCATTGTATTTCACTAGGGGTGAACTATTAATGGGACAAAGGTAGTAGGTCTTGGAAGATATTTCATGTAGGTTAATAATATTTAAGAAGATTCACAGGTTATTTGAACTTATTTTTGAGATCATATTATTCTCGTACTTAGTTATATTCCTGTAATTATTATTTCAATATTTCTTAATGGGTTTTTATAATTTTCACATCGTAATATCTTTACGTTATCATATACCAATTAAGAATTATGATTACATTATAGACATTTCCCATATTTTTCACTTTGGTGTCATTGTTAAATCAGGATTCAATATTCACATTCATTTACGGTTATCGTTAATTTAATTTAAATTTTAATGGTTTTTTAAATGTATAATTCAAATATGATTCTCTTTTAGTTTTAAAATTGTTATTACCTCAAGGATTGAAAAATTATGTTCTCATTATGGGTTTTAAAATGCTAATGATGACTTATGTTTTTTGTCATAAATATAAGTTTTACTCTTATGTTATTAAATTTGTATACATCCAAGTATTTGTTGAAATATTTTATTTATAAAAATTATTTCAAATTTTGTGAAAAGTATATTATTGTTATTTATTTATAAATGTTCTATGTTTTTTTAAATTTAATTTCATTATTTTTTGGAACAATCAATTACATCTTCGTCATCATTATTATATACAAGAGTAGGGATAGTGTAAGAGACAAAAAAATAATAGGATAAGTTATGAAGTGGAGATATAATGAAGTCTAAGGGAATATCCATAAACAAGATCCACACCTTTTGAGGAAAAAGTTCCAAAACTAGTAAATTGAGTGACAAACACACAATGAGAGGCCAAAGAACCTAGAGAATCTGCAATATTATTACATTTTTGTATGTGTGAAAGTCCTCCCTATAGTTATTTATAAACATCGAACTCTTATTCGATGAGTGATTTTTTTATAAATGGTCTTGTATTGAACGTTTTATGAATTCATACATGTCAAAAAGATCACACAGAAAATATATAAAAATTTATGGTTGTATATATCCTTTGTATTTTTATAATTGTTTCCATGATTGAACTTAGATCAAATATTTTTCATATATTCTATTGATTGGAAATGTGGTTGTGATGATTGTATATGGGTCACATGGAGATGTTTGATCATTTTCTTATGATATTAGTTTACTCCGGGATTCTTGTATATATACTAATTTCACAAGTTTTATATTCCTTTCATTATTTTTAATTATTTTATCAGGTTCTTCTCATTATGTATGTTATTTTATATTTGTTTTAAGAATTGTTTGATAACTGGAATATTCTATGACTCGTTTGAATGTTATTTATGCCACTATAGGCATGATATATTATTTAGATCAATTTAAAATTTGTGAAATGAATTAAAATAAATGGGAAGAATGTTGTAAATTCATGGATGGAATATAATGTGTTATTGTTTACATAATACTATAAAATAATTCCAACATTCATATTTTTTAATTCCATTGCACTAGTTACAATCCCGGGGTGACTGACTATACATCCATTACCATCTAGTAAATTTGATCTGGAGTAGATCCTATCGAAGTGGATTTTTAAATAATAAATATAAAAAAATATTTTAAACAAACATTTGATTTATGACTTTTGTATCACAATTATAAACTTTTAAGTATACACTAACTAACATGTGAGAAACTCACAACATATTTTGGTTCAAAAATCACAATGCATAATTAAATGAAACAAACTTGATGTCTCTATGTTATACAACAGACTAACTAGAATGTTATGAAGGTCATTACATCAATAGTGAGAACCATGTAATTTGATATATAAAAAATAAATTATGAAAATAACTTCCTCTATTTTTTCTCATTTCTAGAGACTATGTCAACCAATATTAGATTATATATACATTCAATTTCATAATATATTTATCGTTTCTTCTCACCCGAGTACCATAATTGGATAAATAATAAACTTTGAGTGTGGTATTATGTATAATGTGATGTTGTTATTAAAATTATTTAATTGGTTAATTATCATGTAATTTTTTGTTCTTTAGTTTTTTAATGATGGTGTTAAGGGTTTTTAATGTATGTATATAGTTTGTTTAGAGATGGTAACAAACCAAACATCAAATTTATACATGTAATTAGGTTCTTTAATTATGTTATGGTTTTAGTACCTATTATTCATTTATTATATACTTGTTTTCCACATCGATTCTATCAATTAATAGACATTTTGGGCAATATATTCTATTTAATTTCCAAATTTATAATATTTTTCATTAAAAATGTGAAATATAATTCATGGATTAGTAGAATAAATATAGATTTATAGTGACTATTTTTTATATGTTCTCTATATTAATTTCCAAATGATAACAAAAAACTATTAATTAGTTATTTTTAAATATGGAATTGCATTTTAATGTATGTTATTAGTTTTATTTCAAAAAAAATATTCAATTATTTTCACAGTTTCATATCATTTGTAAAGAATAATATTGGTGTCTCTTATACGGGTGATAAATTAATTTTCTAAAATAAGTTAAAATTAGTCAAATATTTCAATTAATAAAATTATTGAAAGTAATAAAAATCCAATGACTGTACCAATTCATGTGTGCAAGAGTGACTTATGATTGCATAAGAGTCATTTTTTATAACATGATTCTGAAACTTTTCTATGTGTGACCATCATTAGAATTTTTTCAACATGTGTATGTGTAATAAAGATAATTATTGATAAATAAGAGTTCAATGATACAAACAAAAACTAGAGCTCAAATAGAACTTCATCAAAATAAAATGTGGATTTTTTGTATATGAATCAATTCACCAGTGTTTCATTCTATTGCATTAACAGTCTACAAACAACTACTGTTAATGTTATCTCGAATCCACTTGAATGTTGGGTTTTCCGTATTTATCACACGGACAAGGAAGCATATGGAAACCCAGAGATTTATTATCTATGATTGATTAAATCAACTGGTAATAAAACAATAACATAAATTTTCATAATTACTAATTAAATATGATAATATCTTTTCATTTTTCTTAATGGAGAACCATAAAAATCTAATCAAATTCCTCGTAACACTAATGAATTAATCAATCCTTGGGATACCCATGTCAGTTCGATGACTCCAATACACATCAATTGGTGATTGAATCTTCAAAAAGAGTGAGGAAAACAGGTTTGGAAGGAATATATTTTTCAGAAGTATGCCTAAAAATTTTGATTCCTAAGTATTTGGGATCCTATACCATTATATATCCATCGATGGCATTATTTATTTAGTTAAATTCATTTATCATTTTCAACGTATCCATTTTCATTTATTCCCATATTCATTTTTTCACAGAATCCTTGTCAGTGAATATTCAATCCCATTAATGCAGTCATAAATGAATATTAATGATAACACATTAAAGATAAATTAAACTAAATTAAATATTCCACTAATAATTTTTTAGGATAATAAAAAATCTCCAATTTACACTAAAATCCATAAATTCTATTTGAAAAAACGTCAAATAAATTAGTGAATCAATCCAAATAAATATTTAGGTATTTTTTCATCACACCCTTCATTTTGGAAAAAAAATAATTTGGCCGAACATAATTATTATCTACATGCATAACTAAGAAAAAATGAAGACATTACTAGTGTTTGTAAGAAATAATAATTCCATCTCTAATTGTTTTATGATGTTATCAACCTCTATAAAAGAACTAACGATTCTTTACGGTACTATGGGTTTTAGTGTGAACTCTCAATATGTATCCAATTGATAAAAAACATCAACTGACATCTAGGAATGTAATATTTACAATGAAATCAATAATGAATAATAGTGAGAGTAATGAATACTATTATTTTCCTTAATCTATTTAAAGCAAAACTCAAAATCATTAACATCATAATATGAAATGATATATTTTTATCCAAATCATATACATAACGAACTGTCTCTAAACTTCACATCATCCTCAATTATGAAATTATTCTGTGAAAATGTATCATTATCGTCAATATTTTCATTTTAATTTTTATCTTCTATATTATAAAGACATTTAAAATAAATTTACATTCACAATTTTATGCTAAATATTTATTTACAATCTCATATCTATACTCTTAAGGATACTTATTGAGGAATCACATTATTGTTAGCCATTGAAATATTTTCTTTATTAGCATTTAACTTCTCAATGTCAAAAAATAATCCCACTAGAATCATGGATGACAAATTTTCATTGATATATCTTTATATTACTCAGGAAAATATATATTGTGTTTTTCTATGTGAGATTTATTCGTATTTAATAAAAATATATAACAAATTAACCACTGCTGGTTGGGAATAAAAATCATTCAGATATGCTATATATAAAAATTAAGTCATTCCATTTTAAAATTGTGTGCATACCATTCCTCTACAAAGAATTTTAATTACTTGACCATCTATCGTACCTCCATGTCTATCATACACGCGATATCTCATCCAGTCTTTGTTTTCTATATCCTACTCCCACTAAAGTTATTTTGGGTCATGATCTAGGCTACCTTTGAACCATCTCTTCCATCTTCATCCCTCTCCCTGTAACCCTACACTCCATAAATCTATATTTATGATTTCCTCATACTCCTATTTTCCACTATAATGTTGGAATTTTTCATTATACCAGTCATAGTCTGGATTCCACTCTCTACAACAGACAATTCCCGCAAACTCCTAAAATCATCATCATCCTCCTCCCAGAATCTCAATACGCTGTCGTCGTGTTACATTGTCTTCCTCTTTATCCAAGATTCAACTAAATTTTCATCATTTTCCTTTCTCTATGTACTGTTCTATATTCATCTCATCATTACTGAGGTTTCTCACAAACATCTGATGCTACTATTGTCCTCCTCCCAGATTCCATATACTGCAACATATTGCAATTTATGGGATTTTCAGGTTTTGAATTTCAACTGATGACACCATTACATTTATGGATGCATCATGTATATCATACTCCCTCCCACATCATCATCAGATTATAGGTAAGACATTTAGTTCCTACTAGAAAACATAAATCCTTACAACTGCATTTATGGTATCATTTCAGTTCTATGAAAATTCATGGTTTATTTACTATTTTTTAAATATTCTTTTACCCTTTCAATAAATTAAACTTATTCTATGGTTTTTTATACTGTATTACTTCAAACATATTTAGATTTCATTTCATTTTAGAATGTTTATAACAAATTGAATATTTCGTTATTTGAAATTAAATTTCCAGTTTGGAAAAAGTGAACCTCTATTGTGGTATACTGTTGGAATTTCCTTTAAACTTATTTCTATATAATATTTTTTTGCATATTGATATCCAAATGAAAATTCTATTGTCTGATTTTTATTTTCTTCTAAAAAAACAACCTCTATTTTGGTCTTTTATAGACTATTTCTTATTTTCCTTCGTAATTAATGTTTCATTAACTTTACAATCCACTGTTCATTATATGGTCCCATTGCACACCTATAAAAAAAGCTATAATGAATAAAATCAAACATGACTTGGTCATCGAACTATAGAGATGCAAGTTTTCAACAAAGGATACTTATGAATGAATGATTGGCTGTTTGTGAGTTCAATATTCAATACATTTAGACATTTTTTACTTTATATTATGTATTATGTAGTTTCATTCAATACACATGCAACATGATTAGTGCCGACAAGTACTGGAAACGATTCAATGTATCAATTGTTAGTATTGTTTAAATTAACTCATAGAATATATAGGATGTATCAAATTTCATTACAAAATAACTAAAATTAGTCATAGTAATCTACTTTCATTACATTTCCGGAACAGTTGTTTTCTATGTTAAATACAAACATGTATTTCCCATAAAAGTGTACACTTCCAAGGGTAAAACACATACTGCTGATGAAGTGGAAAAAAAAATTTAGTGAGTTATCTAATATAGTCCCATTAAATTGTTCACATTATTTTTATTATTTTATTGTCAATGTTCATTGATCTTTCTAAAGTCTCAATGGAGTCTTCTAATATAAATTATATTGTGGAATTTGGTAGTCTTTTTGAATCTTCAAACACTGAACCTCTTACGATAAATAGATTCTCAAATGGAGTAACAAACATGCCATTATCATCTCTCTATATTAATGGAGAGTAACTTTTTAATTTACCTATATAAACCATCAAATAAAACACTACATTTCACACTAAAATAGATTATTACAAATTAACTACTTCTCTATCGACAGTTCCCGAACCATCTACACTGGTGTCAACATTGTATACTAGATCTAACAAACGAAAACAAAAACCAGCTGGATTGACACATTCTCCATTCATATTTTGCATGTATAATAACTATTTTATTTCATGCACATATTTTATGTCATTCAATATTTTAATTCCCCATATAACATTTTTCTCAAAAAATTTCACAGCTTTCACGACCAAAGAAATTACTCTATCAGATTCATCACCTATTACCACAACGTAGTAAGAATGACTAATGTGTATAAACATTACCATTTCTATTATTCCAATTCTATTTCATATGGTTCCATATACAAATGGATTCTTCTTAACTCCTACTGTAGATGGGAAATAAAACACATTATCATGTGCATGTCTATTGTACACAATAATCTAACACACACACACACATGCATATATATGTGTAAATTATGTAGAGTATTGTGTTTCATTTTGTGCTTACATTAGTGTTTTGTATAATAATCGTTTCATCGGCAGAAAATTAGAACGAATAAATCCAGGGAACAAGAAAATAAAAAACTGACATAAATGGTGCAGAAAACTATAGAGGTTATTTTCACTAATGGAAATCCCATTTTTATCAACGCTTATATCCCAATGGTTTGATAAACCATTGGGAATGGTTATGTATACCAACGGTTTTAAGAAAACCGTTAGTATAGTGGCTTTTATGAAGAATTTTACCAACGGTGTATAAAACTGTTGGTATAGGCCTAAATTAAGACACTTTTACCAACAGATACACAGTAACCATTGGTATATGTTGGAATCTATACCAACGGTTTACACAAATTGTTGGTATAGGACTTAGGTAAACATACATTCCCAACAGTTTTTAAAAACCATTGGGAAAGTTTTCCCCTAAATCCAGTAGCCCCTTTGCTCGATTGTAGTCCCCCTCTCCTCGATTGTAGCACTAAATTGAAGCTCTCCCAACGCACTCTCGTTACCCAGTCTTCGAAACTCCATCCATCATCTTTAATCAAACAATTTTCCTGTTCTACACTTCAAATATATAAGTTCTAACGTTCTTCATCTATTTGTTTATTTTATATTTGGATTTGACCTAAACGTCTGGGATCTCTCTATACAAGGACTCAAAAACTTGTTCAAATCATAGATCCATCTTAAATCAAACAACTTTTTAGTTCAACATTCTAAATATGTAAGTACTACATTAGTTTTATTTTTTTCATCTATTATTTTTGTATTCTGTTTTAATTTGGTATAAACTAGGATGTGTTGTTTATGGCATGCGAAGGTTAGTGATATTGAGGATGAATTGGATGTTGGATGGTGATGGATTGGAATTGTGATGTTTTTTGGATTAAGTTTAGTTATTTTTCAATGAATTATTTGGGGATTTCCTCCCTTTAACTGAGCCCCCACTCCTTATGGACCCTGGATACCCCCCCTCTTGGACCCTGGACAGCCCCCCCCCCTCCTGGAACATGGAAAGCCTGGCCCCCCTCTTTCCAGAAACTTGGACATCCCCCCTCCTGGACCCTGGACAACCCCCCTCCACCCTCCTCACAGGACCTTGTATTGTCCCCCTCCTTCCTGGACCCTAGGAAGCCCCCCACCGTCCACCTTGGACCCTGGATAGCCCCCTCATTGATGGACCCTGGATATCCCCCCCTCCTTCCCGGACCATGGACAACCCCTTCTCCCCTTCTCCTTGACCCTGGATAGCCCCCACCCCCCTTCCTGGGCCCTGGACAGCCCCCACCCCTCCTCCTAGACCTTGGAGATCCCCCTCACCCCCTCCTCAACCACCAAATACCCCCCACTTCAAAACATTGACCACCAAAATTGGACATGCTGGATTTTCTCTAAAATGATAGATTTATCCTCAAACCTCCTCAATAATATCCTAAACAATGCTTATAATGTGGTTTTCACCAAATAACATCCAATTATATTCCAAGTCACTAGTATATCCTCCCTTGGCTAGATTTTACAAAAATAATTCAACCTTAAAGATCCAAATAAAAATAAATTAATATAAGACATTTGATAATGGATTAAAATTTCAAATTGGGATCCATTGAGTAATATTTGAGATATTACGCATCATCTCCATGAGTAAATCCATTTTTATATCTCTGATAAGTTATTTTTCACAATTTTCACACATCAATTATTTGTAAACATGGGACAAACATTTATAAAGTTTATAATATATAAAAAAGAATCTATTTGTGGATGGAGCTTAACGAAAAATGTCTAGCTTGTCTGCCTCTTCCATGATCATCGATGTGCACATCCCATCTCCATCTGACCTCGCACGATAGGTGACTCAGCGTCTGGCTGATGTCGAGCGCCAGATTCTCTTACTCTCACAGCATATTCATGCCCGCTACGCTATTGAAGTGATCAATCCCACTAAGCGTCCATGTGAGCTTGATGACACGGCCACCAGTTCTTGTAAGAGGCAGAGGAGTTCTGAGCTAATGGACCAAGACGATTGACCAGTGTCCATCCATCTGGCTGAAGATGTAAAACATAGCGATTCCTGGGAGGCAACCCATATTCTATAGTTTCATCATTTTTCTTTTTTTACTTTGTTTTAGGAAATAAACATGGAATGTATGCAACAATTTTTTAGCTGCTTCTCATCTGTATGTGCACTTGTCATTACTCTGCAAGACTGCTTCTATTTTGTCTGATCCTTGGTGTTATTTTTTATGACATGATGCAGCTATGTGCTGTCTATGTGTAGATTTTACAGGTATATATGTATGTGAACTTTTAATTATTCCATTCTTTCAGTTCTTAGGCCGATGGTACGAGGGAGGTTCATACCAGAGGTAGACGAGCATCTCCGAGTACCCGACTAGACCCTTCCCCTCCAAACAAAAGCATTTGAATTCTGTTGAAACATAAGGTAAACAACCCATGGGTCAAATTTTATGTGTATAAGTAAACCCTGCCTTAATAAAAGGAACGGTGTTGCCATGATCACTGAAACTGCCTCTCTTTTGTTCAAAATTGACTTATTTTTAAGTGAAATCAACAACTAACATATGGGAAACCGACCAAATGCCTTCGGATTGTGTTGAAACTTTATTAAAAACTATCCATGGGACATATGTGACATGTAAACGTCAACTCCGCCTCAATCTGATGCGTGGTGTGGCCGGTATCACTCCAAGTGTATGTATTTTGTTTAAAATGGACAATATTTTACGTACATACACCAATCCAATCAAACAGCTTTTGATTGTGTTGATACTTTTTAAAAATGATCCATGACTCATATGTGACGTGTACGAGTCAACCCCGCCTCAATTTGAGGCCCGGTGTGGCCGATACCACTCAAAGTGCCACTGTTTTGTTAAAAATGGATTTAATTTTAAGTGAAATCAATAACTGACATACAGAAAACCCACCAAATGCATTCATATTCTATTGATACATAAGGAAAACGATCCATGATTCAAATGTGATGTGTCTGAGTCAACTCCTCCTCAATACGAGGCTCGGTGTGTCTGACACAACTCAAAATGCCTCTGTTTTTGTTAAAAATGGACTTAACTTTAAGTGAAATAAACAACTGACATACGGTAAACCGAACAAACGCATTAGTATTCTATTGATACTATAGGAAAATGATCCATGGATCATATGTGACATGTAAAAGTCAGCCATGCCTCAATCCAAGGCGCGGTGTGGACGGTACCATTCAAAATGTATCTTTTTTGTTCAAAATGACTTTAATTTTAAGTGAAAATAACAACTGACATACAGAAAACCGACCGAATGCATTCCAAATCTGTTTAAACATTAGTAAAATGATTCATGGGTCATATGAGACGTGTACGAGTCAACCCCACCTCAATCCAAGGCACGGTGTGGCCGGAACCATCCAAATTCTCCTTCTTTTGTTTAAAATGGACAGTATTTTACGTACATATGCCAAACAGATAAAAATGAATCTGATTGTGTTGATACTTTTTCAAAACAATCCATGACTCATATGTGATGTGTACAAGTCAGCCCTGCCTCAATTCAAGGCCCGGTGTGGCCGACACCACTCAAAGTGCCTCTTTTTTGTTAAAAATGGACTTAATTTTAAGTTAAATCAACAACAGACATACAACAAACCGACCAAACGCATTTGGATTATATTGAAACATAAGGAAAACAATCCATGAGTCAAATGTGATGTGTACGAGTAAACGCTGCCTCAATACGAGGCACTGTGTGGTCGACCCCACTCAAAGTGCCTCTTTTTTTAAAATGTACGTAATTTTAAGTGAGAACAACAACAGTCATACGGAAAACTGACCAAACGCCTACGAATTCTATTGAAACATTAATAAAACGATCCATGTGTCATATGGGATGTGTACGAGTCAATACCACCTCAATCTGAGGCACCGTGGGGCCGGGACCACCCAAATAGCCTCTCTTTTGTAGAAAATGGACTAAATTGTAAGTGAAAACAACAACTGTCAGACGGGAAATATACCAAATGCGTTCCAAATATATTGAAACATTATCACAACGATCCATGGGTCATATGTGATGTGTAAAAGTCAATCCCGCCTCAATCCGAGGCGCGGTGTGGCCGACACCACCCAAAATGTCTCTCTTATGTTTAAAATGGACAATATTTTACATACATACATCAAACAGATCAAACAGATTCTGATTGTGTTGATACTTTTGAAAAATGACCCATGACTAATATGTGACGTGTAAGAGTCATCCCCGCCACAATCTGAGGCCAGGTGTGGCCGACACCACTCAAATAGCCTCTGTTTTGTTAAAAATGGACATAATTATAATTGAAAACAATAACTGACTTATGCCAAACTGACCAAATGCATTCAGATTATATTGAAACATAAGTAAAACGATCCATGAGTCAAATGTGACCTGTATGAGTCAACCTTGCCTCAATCCGAGCCGCGGTGTGGCCGGGACCACTCAAACTGGCTCTCTTTTGTTCAAAATGGACTAAATTGTAAGTGAAATCAACAACTGACATAAGATAAACCTACCAAACACCTTCATATTCTGTTGAAACATTAGGAAAACGATTCATTTGTCATATTTGATATGTAAGAGTAAACCCCGCCTCAATCCGAGGCTCTGTGTGGACGGGACCACCCAAAATGCCACTCTTTTTATCAAAATGGAAAATATTTTTTGTACATACAACAAATCGATCAAATGGATTCTGATTGTATTAAAACATTAGTAAAGTGATCCATTTATCATATGTGATGTGGATGAGATAGCCCTGCCTCAATCTGAGGCCCGGTGTGGCCAACACCACTCAAAGTGGATCTCTTTTTTTAAAAAATGGACATATTTTTAAGTGAAAACATCAACTGACATACATCAAACCAACCAAACACCTTCATATTCTATTTAAACTTTAGGAAAACGATTCATGGGTCAGATGTGACGTGTAAGAGTCAACCTCGCCTCAATCCGAGCCGCGGTGTGGCCGGGACCATTGAAATTGTCTCTCTTTTGTTTAAATGGACATAATTTTAAGTGAAGACAACAACTGACATATTCCAAACCAACCAAACGACTTCTGATTCTATTTAAACATTAGTAAAACGATCCATGGGTCATATGTGACATGTATGAGTCAACACTGCCTCAATCCGAGTTGTGGTGGGACCAGGACCACTCAAACTGTCTCTCTTTTGTTCAAAATGGACTAAATTGTAAGTGAAATCAACAACTGACATACGGGAAACTGACCAAATGCCTTCAGATTCTATTGAAACTTTAGTAAAATGATCCATGGGTCATATGTGACGTGTACAAGTCAACCGCGCCTTAATTAGAAGCATAGTGGGGTTGGGAACACCCTAACTGCCTCTCTTTTGTTCCAAATAGACAATATTTTACGTACATAGGAAAAACCGATCAAACGGATTCAGATTGTGTTGAAACACTAGGAAAATGAACGATGGCTCATATGTGATGTGTATGAGTTAACCTTGTCTCATTACGAGGCCTGGTGTGGTCGACACCAATCAAATTACCTCTTTTTTTTAATGTACTTAATTTTAAGTGAAAACAACAACTGACATATGGAAAACTGACCAAACACCTACGGATTATATTGAAACTTTAGTAAAACGATCCATGGGTCATATGTGATGTTTATGAGTCAACCTCGACTCAATCGGAGGCCCTGTGTGGCCGACACCACTCAATGTACCTTTGTTTTGTTTAAAATTGAATTAATTTTAAGTGAAAACAACAACTGACATACACCAAACCAACCAAACGCCTTTAGATTCTGTTGAAACATTAGTAAAACGATCCATGGGTCATATTTGATGTGTATGAGTCAACCTCGCCTCAATCTGAGTCGCAGAGTGGTCGGGACCACTCAAACTGTCTCTCTTTTGTTCAAAATGGACTAAATTGTAAGTGATATCAACAAATGACATACGAGAAACCTAACAAACGCCTCCGGATTCTATTGAAACTTTAGGAAAACGATCCATGGGTAATATTTGATGTGTAAGAGTCAACACCGCCTCAATCCAATGTTCCGTGTCGCCAGGACCGCCCAAACTGCCTCTCTTTTGTTCAAAATGGACAATTTTTTACGTACATACGCCAAACCGATCAAACGGATTCTGATTATGTTGAAACTTTATGAAAATGATCCATGGAATATATGTGACGTTTAATAGGCAACCCCACCTCAATCCGAGGCCCGGTGTGGCCGACACCACTCAAAGTGCCTCTCTTTTGTTTAAAATGAACTATTTTTTAGTGAAAACAACAACTGACATAAGCCAAAACGACCAAACACCATCAGATTCTGTTGAAACATTAGGAAAATGATCCATGGGTAATATGTGACATTTATGAGTCAACTTCGCCTCAATCCGAGCCGCGTTGTGACTGGGACCACTCAAACTGTCTCTCTTTTGTTGAAAATGGACTAAATTGTAAATGAAATCAAAAACTGTCATACGGGAAATCAACCAAATGCCTTCGGATTCGATTGAAATTTAAAGAAAACGATCCATGGGTCATATGTGTTGTGTATGAGTCAATATCACCTCAATCAAAGGCGCGGTGTGGGCGAAACCACCCAAACTGTATCTCTTATGTTAAAAATGGACAATATTATATGTAAATACGCCAAACAGATCAAATGAATTCTGATTGTGTTGAAACATTAGGAAAATGATACATGGAGAATATGTGACGTGTACGAGTCAACCATGCCTCAATACGAGGCCCGGTGTGGCCGTCACCACTCAAAGTGTCTCTCTTTTGTTTAAAATGGACTTAATTTTAAGTGAAAACAAAAACTGACATATGCCAAACCAACCAAATGCCTTAGGATTCAATTGAAACTTTAGGAAAACGATCCATGGGTCATATTTGACGTGTAAGAGTCAAATCCGCCTCAATCTGAGCCAGGGTGTGGCCGGGACCACTCAAAATGTCTCTCTTTTGTTACAATGGACTAAATTGTAAGTGATATCAACATCTGACATACGAGAAACAAACCAAACGCCTTTGGACTCTATTGACACTTTAGGAAAACGATCCATGGGTCATATGTGATTTGTAAAAGTCAACCCTACCTCAATTCGAGTCATCGTGGGGCCGGGACCACCAAAACTACCTCTCTTTTTTTCAAAATGGACAATATTTTACGTACATACGCCAAACCGATCAAACGGATTCTGATTGTGTTGAAACTTTTGGAAAATGATTCATGGATGATATGTGACGTGTACCAGTCAACCCCGCCTCAATCCGAGGCCTGGTGTGGCACTTATGGAGTCACAAGTGATGAGACTCCTAAGAAAGTACATTTTCACCATATATTAGAAAAGTGGTTGTCATATGAAGATTGAAATGAGAGTAAATAACATTTGAGTTATTGAAACTCTTATTCAACTATACTGGGTGATTTTTGTCATATGAAGATTCACATAGGGAATTATTCACCATGCCTCTAATCAATGAGGTGGTCTTTTTTGTTGTTATATGTTTTTCACTGTTTTAAGTGGTGTTTTGTATGCAGGTGTATGCACTGGAGGGGCAGCTGTGCAACAATTCTGGAAATACACAATACCAATGGTTTACAACCGTTGGTATACTTTGAGAATAAATTATACCAACAGTTCAATAAACCGTTGGTAAAGAACTATCCCAAAGGTTACAAACTTTTGGTATAGTATTTTTAATTGAACATATGCCAACGGTTTCATTGAAAACGTTGGGAAAAAAACTATACCAACGGTTGTAAACCATTGGTATAATATCAAAATCATAGAATTACCAACGGTTCTAAACCGTTGGGTAAATATATAGAAACGGTTCAACAAGAACCATTGTCAAATTAATACATAGAGTGGGCTATTCCAACGGTTTAGTTCAAACCATTGGTATAGATCTTTCCCCACACCTTACTTCCATACGGTTTGGGAAACCGTTGGTATAGAATATACCAACGGTTTTCCAGCCTATACAAACGGTTTAGAACCGTTGGTATATCCTCCATTTCTAGTAGTTTTTTTGTACACATTTCACATCGAACCATATTATGTTTTTTATTATTTAATCCATTCTAATATTACATACCGCTTTCTAATACATGACACTCACTATAACAAGACACTTACAAAATAATGGTTTGTGTACTTAATAAACATGCATCAATGGATAAATAATAAAAATAATCCTCTCTGATGTGACTGTATTTATTTAGTAACATATTATATGTTACTGTTACATTCAATCAGGTAATTATGATATTGGGGAGCCTAAAAACATATTTCAATATTTTCACTCTTTTTTGTGGTTTGAGTAGTGAAATAAGACATTTATAAATAGGAAAACACAATTTTTTCTCAATGATACTCAAATGTGAATGGTTATATTAGACATTATACTTTCATCCCCATAATACCTAAGGATGTTGGTGTTAAATAGAAGCTCAACTGAAGCCCGATTTTTCCAAGACCACATACATATTTACAATTTGATGTATTATTCCAACTCATTGGTTTGGAATGTGGATTATTCATTCAACAATGGTCGAGCTCTATGTATATTCAGATTACAAAGAAAAAACTACCATCACATAGGTATTTTATGTCCACCTGATGATAATACACCATGGTTCACACAATTGTACATGTATGGTACTACAAATGAGTTCCAGAATAGAATTCAAGCAATGAGGTATCCTTTATTTTCAAATATTTATCCTATGTTGAAATACTATTAAACGTTTTTATATTAACATAATTCATTTTTCCATCTTTAAAGAAAGAAATCAACAATCTATTATTATGAAAAATATTTTCGAGAACCAACAACAACTTCTTCATGAGAATATGCAAAGGCATGAGAATTTATAAGTGAATGGGATGTTCTTAACTGTTATGATGTTCCAAATTTAAATCATCTTCTTCATAAAATAAGGATCAAAAATTCGAAAACACATAACCTACCAAATACATATGCAATTGCAATTATGATTGTTGTTGATGTCGAGGATCTCACCCAATAATGGGATATTATCATTCAAACCAAAAGAGGTCATTTACAACTCAATGATGAGATTCTCCCATTGTATCTTCCATTGAAATATCATTTGATTTTCATAGGTTCCCATGATGGTTATTGAAAAAACATGTTGCATCGTGCTACTCAATTCACAACATGTACTACATTCAACAAGGTAAGAATGAGAGATTACTTCTCATTGCACTTCCAAATCCATGATAATGATGCATAAGCTTCACTACATTATAGATGTTTACTGCAACAGATTTTTATTGATGCTTATACGATGATTTAGTCTTATATACTATCATCCATTCTCTTCAACCAGAAGAAATTGATGGTCGAATTGTACAATGGGTTAAAATATGCATTTCTTCGAGGTGACTGTGAAGGGATGTCCTGTGGGACTGTGGGAAATATATTATATTACCTTAAACATTTATGGGACATCCAAGGTATATAATAAAAAATCACCAGGTTGAAATGTCGATATGTAACTAGGTGGGGAATGCAGATCTATTTTTAACCTTCACATGTAATCCGATGTGGCCTAAAATAAATCGATTTCATAGAAATCACAATCTCTGTCTACCAGACTTCCTGCAAATATTATCTCTAGTTTTCAATATAAAGGTTTATCTTATAACTAATGATTTAATTGAAGGTTGTTTTTTCATAAAGTCATGGGTAATTACTCTATCAATTCTTATTATCTAGTATGTTCAGTTCCTTATTATACATTTTTTCATCTTTTATTAACTGTATAAAACCTTTTTCTTCCCATGTAGTTGTTCGAAAAATGGAATTTCAAAAATGAGGCTTGCCTCATGTGAACATACTATCATTTCTCTATCATGAAAAGATTTCCACACTTAAAAAGATGAAAACAAGATTGTTTATACTGAAATTATAAATAATTGAACCATAGAAAGACTACATGAAGCTATTAAAAATTCTATTATCCACTTCCCTTGTGGCGATGACAACCATACTTCACCTTGTATGAGAAATGGAAATTCTTCCAAATATTTTCCAAAACAAATATTGGTCATACAACTGTTAATGATGATGGATATGTTGTCTATCATAAAAGTGATTATGAACAAATGATTAAAAAAAGGAGACCCTATTGATAATCAAATTTTCATAGGATATGGTACTTTTTTCTATTAATGTATCAATAACATCTAAATATTGAATATTGAAATCAGTCATCTTCCATAAAAAAACTCTTTACGTATATTTTAAAAGAAATCATCATGTTACAGAAGCACTCTATGAGAGTAGCTATAGAGAGATCATATACAAAATTTTAGATGAAATAAATATGTATTATGATTGACGGTACATATCTCTTAGTGAGGCCTCATAGAGGATATTTTCTTATGACATCCAGTATAGATATCCACGACTTGAGAGTTTATACTTTCATTTACCAGGATAACATTTTGTGACCTAGAATGAAAATGATTAAATTAGAGATATCATGAATCACAGTAACATATCTAAATCAATTTTCACATCTTGGTTTCAATAAAATCTAATATACCCAAAGGGAATACCTATATCATTTCCCAAATTCCCAACTAGATTATTTTACCACTTAAATGACTAGAAATTGCATCATCGAAGGCATGTATTTTCTATTTGTAGACTATAGTATGTTTCTCCAATAACTATTGAGATATTTTACGTGAAAATATTACTAACAAAATTCAAAGGAGCTACATATTAGGAAGATCTCAAAATTGTGAACAACATTACCCATGGAACATTTATAGAGGCCTTATATACATTGGGACTTCTATAAGATGACATTGAAATAATTGAAGCTATAAATAATGTTTTCACCTTTTTGAATGATACATTATGTATGCAGAATCTTCAAAATCATGTTAATTTCAAATAAAATTTCTTATCCATACATTGTTTTGAAAAAACCATGAAAAATTCTAACTAAAGATATTTTATATTCCCAAAGACAGAGGCAACTAACATAAGTTGAAAATAAAATTCTCAACCTCTATTTACAAATAATTTACATAAAATTTATTTCTACAAGGTCATATATATAATGTACTTAATAATTATCATTAGATAATATATAAATAAAAAATCATCATAAAAAATCATTATACAGTACCTATTTAATTGTTGTTTATTATCTTACACTGATATCTTTCATCCAATAACCATTTTTCTATACTTTATTACCAATTGAGACATGAACATCTTTAGGTCACTTAAATATAATCATGAAATAAAAAATAAAAATTTGAGTTTTTCAAATTAGTTATTTCACCAATGATGTGAATATATATTTTAGTTAATATAAATATCATTAACCACTGCATTAATTTTATATTATACTAATCTAAAAAAGTGTTCCTTAATTTGATAGATTTTAGTCGCACAGAACATCAGATATATATGTATGATCTAATTAAAATTGAATAGATTTTATGGAGAAATTTAATATAACATTCATTTTACCCTCACATGCTAGCACCTGATGCTAAAATTGATACTCATTCAAATCATTAAGTTACATAGAATCAAAATTACAATAGAGAAATAATACAAAATTAATATATGAAATTACATACTATGCTTACAAATGACCAAAATCAGGTGATGGATACCATTTTGTCATTGTAATCAACAAATTCTGGGGGATTCATTTTCTTGAACGGATATGGAGGCATAGGTAAGACTTTCAATTGGAATTCCCTTACATCATTGTTGCAATCTGAGGTATTTATTTTAATTATGTTTTCTTCGAGTGATATATCATTATTACTACACCCCGAAGGGAAAAAATCACAATCTAAAGTCCATATTCCAGTATCTTTTATTGAGGAACCTATTTGAAATATTCAATAATGGTGTGTTGTTGTAGAACATCTACACTATAAAATGTTTACTATTTTGAATGAGATTTTATAGTTCATAAGTACTTATTCGAGGCTCTAGACCATACATATAGTGATAAAATGAGAGTAAAAAATGATAATGAAATTAATTTATGATTTGGTTGTATAGCAATTTTATTCGGTGGATATTTGAGGAAACTAATACTTGTAATACTAGGTGGTAACATAAATGACATTGTCTTTGCAAGTATTAAGTCATTGTGTCTTTGCCAGCACTGGCAGGTATTCACTCTAATAAATAACATGTTATTGATTTCATCTACATCCATTGATTATTCATATGAGGTCTGTTATTTTTCTGAATGGGCTTTGGATATTAATGAAGGTCAAGTAGGAGAACCTAATGATGGTGAAGCGCTCCTTTTAATTCCATCAGCATGTCTTCTTAGGTACACTAAAAATGAATTTGTTTCAATTGTGAATAATACATATCCTGATTTCTTTGAGAAAAATAGATATGTCTCCTATATGAAATAGTTCTCCATTTTAGCTCCAACCTATGCTATTTTTTATGAAGTGATGATGCCATGATGTCTCTCAAAAACTCTGAAATAAAAGAATAAATCCCCTTTAATTCAGTATGCAATGCCATTTTTGATACAAAGAGAGTAGAAAACATATAATACTCTGAGATGATAAATGGTATCAACATATCAGATTAGGCTGCCCACAAAAGCTCTCTAATGATTGGTGTCCCCATTTTGTTATTAATAAAAATAGATCAATATATTAGTATATATAATGGAATTCGTAAGATTTTTAAACACATATGTGATCATTTAATTGTAGAATAAAATTTTTGATTGGTTTTCATTTATGCTATTTTGTAATAATTCCAAGACTAACTGTGACGCACATTGAAGTTAGGTGGCCTTTAAAATTACAAATAAAACAATATACATTGAAAATTTCTTATTTAATGACTATTAATAAAATTCAAGGCCCATCATTATCATTAGATTTGCTATACCTCCTAAAATATGTGTTCTATAATGGTCAGTTATACGTTGTGGATTCTATGGTCACATCACCAAGTGGATTGAAACTTTTTTTGATGATAAGTATATCACATCATCTGATTTCACAGAAAATATTGTGTATAAGGAAATATTTGACAACCATTATTAAGTACAATTTCAAATAAGATGTCAATATTTTTGTGTTTTTTGGAAATGGAATTTGATTGTCCAGAACTGTGTAACAACTTACAATGTTTTTTTAACACTAATCAAAATTTTATAGAGAAAAAAATAAAATGTTATGATCAATAACCCTTTTGACTGCGATTATCCTATTGGATGACGAAACACTCAGAATTGAGGGTATTGTTATAAACATGTTGTGTAATTATTCGCCCAACTACTCTAATGGAGTTGTTGCTATTGATCTAATATTAGGTGATACATATGTAAGTTTACATTACAAGACTAATGTCAACATTGTTTACCCAATTTTCTTGTTATTCTATATTCATCTTTCAAAATATATATATATTATCTCTTTCCCCTCTAAAATGAATTTTTAATATATTCTCCATCATTTTAACATGTTATATCAAGGGTTCTAAATAGTGTACAATTACAGCCCACCATATTATCTCCATGTACAATGATCTCTGGCATGAAGGAAGATTCTATATCATAGAAAACATTCTTATAGAACCAAAACATGATAGTTGCTTGGGATGTAGACATGCCTAGAGAATTATGTTCACATCCACAAAGAATTCTCATCCATGTGATACCAAAATTCCACATTTCAATTTTTATTTTAAATTATTTTATGATATTATTCAAAGGAAGGTTCTAGAATAACATTTAATAGGTACACTTCACAACCACATGCATGCCACTTTTCTATCTAGTTGAGATTAATAAATTACACATTCCAGTATTTAATACACGATACTTATTGTGTTAAATGTAAAATTATTTCTATCATCTATCTTATTGAAATAATTGAACATCTATGTTACACAAATTTTGTGCGATCTATAGGTCCATCCAGCATCTAGAGGAAGATTACTATAGATGATGGCTGATCATTAATTTAGTGAACTTACATTATGTGGATGGAAAGAAAGATATTTATTTGTAGTGTTATTTTCCTTTATTACACTAGTATTATACTAACCTGTAGTTTATTGGTGACATTGTAGATGAAAGGACACATTACTTGGAAAATAACAAGTATTAATCTACCATTATAAATTACAATGCATCCAGGTGATGTGGTTGAGAACTATGATGTCTATCTAAATAGTGTAATCTTGCTATTTTTAATTTTGTAATTTGATATGTTGCATGAACACCTTACTCTCTGATTATGATTTCAATGACTTCAAATTCATTTTAGCTTTGGTTCTCCTAACAACAACTATAATTGTAATGAAAATTCATTACATTCTCTATATTCCTGACGTAGACAATTTTAGAAGCATATAACATTATAAATACACTTTTTTGGATATTTTTATAATTTTATGCTATGTGAATCAAATTGTAATTTTAAAATATTCGTATTATTTATTTTCACTACCCTTTTTCTATATTAAATATGTTTTGGTTGGTAATAACATCACAATTACATACCCCACCACAAACTAATGTTAACCCCTATACATAATTCTTATATTGGAATAACATGAAAACAAAATTAGATGTGAAAAGTTGTCATGGGGTAACTAAGACATCATATTTTTGGAAATTCAATATGCAGTTTTATGACTTTTTTACCTCTTTCATGTGGTAATGAGCTTATTATTATTTATTAACTCTATTGTAGTTGTCACAGTTCTTACTAACAACTACAATACTAAAAATAAGCAGCACTTTCTACTAGTTTTTCTACTCATGATACTTTTTCATGAAGAAAGTGCATGTTTTAGAAGATAAAATTTAATGCCCCAGTTGAAAATTGTCATCTAATAACACGACATTGTGGCTTCTTATTTTTTATTTTTTAAATTATAAATTATCCATGTGCTTCTTGAAAACTAAAAAATAAAAATACTCCATATCGCTAACAGTATGATCAAAATATTAAATCCATAGATTTAAATTCCAAATGATGGTTACTAATTGGAAAGAATCATGTGTAGTTTTTTTATTTGACAAAATAGTCATCCAAATCTTACATAAAATTTCTGCAGAGTTGAGAGTTTCATCGATACAGGTAGAACCAACTCATTGTATCACCTCAATAAATTTTTCATTTATTTATCCCATCACTGCTCATCGTTTATAAAATAGGATAATGATGTGTATAGGTTTTCCCCATAGATAAATATTTTCAAATCAAAAAAGTTTATATTTTCAATTGATGTGACCAATTTTAATATTCAAAACAGTCATCGTTTATTTGAAAAAAAATTCTTTAAAGTACTATTTATCATTGATAATGGATACTACATCCACAGTTTTACTGACAGCTTCAAACAAAATCAGGTATTACAATATAAATATTCCAAAATTCATTAGATAACATAAAATTACAAAATTGTACTACTTATTATTATTTTACTATAAAGGGACATCAACCCAGTGGGTCTTCAAAGGTATGTAGTGGTATTTAATATATCAAGGTTCAATCTACTTCTTTATCTTCCAATATTCTTTAATTACAAATATAAATCATCTTACTATAATTTTCATTCCATCCTTTCATAATTAGAGCATAAAACTGGTAGGTCATATCCATTAGGTTCAAACATTGCCACAAGATTTGTTACTTCCGCCCCAAATATCCCATCAACTAGGTTGTGTAATAGTTATCTTCAGTGAATAATATCTACTTTACATAATTTAAATATAATTTCATGATTAAAATAGTGTTTCGATGTTTTTTATATTTCAGATGTGTAATTATTTAAATGTGTAATTTCATAATGTTAACTATCTGATACGTGCTTCATTTACTTCAAGTGATTCAAGTTCCTTTAATTTTTTCAAACTATATTCTCTATGAAGAAAAACCAATCAATTTAATTTGATATAGAGGTTGAGGTGAAACATAAACTTCAGATATATAGAGACATTTTGAGCACAATAAGTCATTGTGGTCGGCTGGAGAGGCGAATGAAGGGTAATATGAATAATAAAACTAATAAATCATAATGTGATGTTCTTATCCAATGTAATTATAATAATTCTATTTGGATTTTAAATTGGATTTCATTCATATTTTCTATAATATTACGTGAATTTATTACTATTTCAAAGTCTACATCTTTCAATTACTTTGATAGAAGATCTATACTACTCAGTTTTATGGGGTTTCATAATATTTACATACCAAATTCTCTTTAAATACCAGCTACACATTATTTTGGGTATTCTCTGGGTGAATGAAAATTCCCCCCAAATGAATGACTATAGAAATAATCAGTACAATTAATTAATCATTGTATTATTTTTTTCTGCAGATTGTACATGTTCAAAAATTATGTATCTAAAAATTGTATCATTTGGTATATCTCATACTGGAGATTTTAATCAGGGTTTTATTCAGGATGAGTATTAGTTTTTCTTGCCGAATCTTTTTTCATGCAGAATGTTTTTCATGCAGGATAGTTTTCTTGTCATGCTTGATAGTTTTCTTGTCATATATGACAATTTTCATTGTGGATTATTTTTATCAATTTCTATTAAAATATATTATTAATTATGATGGATGTTTCTCATGCTAGAGGAAGATAATGATGGATGTTTTTTATAATGGACATTTATTCGCGGATTGATTAGATTGGGTTAATTATTATAGACGTTAATAAAAGATAGACATTTTATTTTATTTGAATTTTTTCATATTGATGGATGGGTTTCATGCTGGACATTACTCATTTAATGAAATTCAATCCTTCTATTCATGATAATGTTTTTTTAGTTTTATTTGACTGTTTTCTAGTTTTTTTGTTGGTACATATGAATGCATCAATAGGAATTGGAAAAGAATGCATGTTTTTTGTAATAAAATCACAGAGTTAACCTCCCTTTTATCCAACATGTGGTTGGAGGTAATTTCATTTGACTATAGACTACTCTGTTAATTGGTTTTTATGGAAAAAAACATATGAAGAAGATGGGTTATAATATTCGCACATTTTATACAGTGTGGATGTTGATGGGGATGTTATTTATTGTTTTGCATCATCAGAAGAGGGAAAATCAGAGGGAATGGTTATAGAAGTTATTCTATATATCACCAATGTATTCTTTGACTCAGCTGCAGGTCAATAGAATAATATAACATTTTTTGTTATAATTTTTATGGATTTGAGAGTTTGGGTTCTTAAACATGTGTGTTTTTTGTTATATTATTTTATCTACTATAGTGAGTTTCCAATCAACGTTTTTACTATTTTTGGGTAACATATTTACCCTAATGAACCTTTCTAATAAGTTGAATTACTTTACCATTATTGTGTATGCAATCAAATAATTGGAGGGAATGACACAAAAAGCTCATTAATGTTTATAAGGATCCCAATATTGGTGGTTACAAGGGTTCCAGATGTGACAGTTAAGGAGCTAACACATATATGTGTATTCATATATAATATTTTGTACCACAAGGAATTGTCAATGAGTTTATTTTGACTACTTTTTGGGTATTTTAATTATTCTAATATACTATTCTAATTTTTTTCATTACATTACTAGGATCAGGTCTACAATTCATTATAGGAGTAGATCTATATTTACATAATTTCAGATGTTCTTCATGGAATGAAAGGTACAATATTTTTTTCCAATGTTTGTAGGATTGTATAGGAAGGAACTAATCGGCCAAGGGAGAGAGAACACGTATCATATCTATTTTTCATGTAACTGTAATATTACAAGTTTTATAACATGGGGTTCTGGTGGAAGGTGGATACTTGCTTCGGGCCATAAAATTATACAATAAAAACATTTGAAAAGAATAAAGGTCATGTAGGAAAATAATTCATATTTGAATGATAAAAATTAATAAATAGATAATTTTCATGTGATTTTGTGTCACCTATATATTTTTTTCATACATTATTAAAACTGTTATATGAAATTGTGTTTTTTTAAGGTGAGATTTTTTTAGTTGCTTTATATCCATCAACAGATACCATGATAACCAATTGATTGAATCATTTCATGTGATAAAGAAATTGACCAACCTCATCTTAAGAATTCTTTCACCCCCTTTATAGGACATCATTTCGATGATCCATCCTAACAACATCCTTGCTGTAAATATTTTCATATTAACCCATGATGCTTCGTATAATGATACGGGTTAGCGGTTTTTTATAAATTCCTCTGTTTCATTGTAATCATTTATTTTTTTTGTTGGTGAATGTTATATTTGGATTATTTTTTGAAATTTGGCCAGATACAAGATGGGTGGTAATGGGTTTTGGGATGATGTCACTCCAGATCTAGTGAGGGTCTCGAGGACTATGTTACTTTACAGTGGAAGATGAAATTTTGGGGGAACCATGGAATCCATGTAATCCCCAAAGATGAATTGCAACATTTTAATGAATATGAATGAATATTTATAATATTTTACTATAGAAATGTTTATGGAGTATATAATAGTTTATCTTCACTTTTACTTGACTATTCATCCATCACAGAGCCTGGTATGTGGGTTTCAACATTGTCTATGGTTTATATGACAATGTATATTTTATGATTATAAGACTATGAATTACATAATATTATTAATAATCTGGTTCTCATATCTTGGTATTTTGATTGTTCTTTATAATTATAAAGGATATCAATTGAGTAGTGGGTGATTTTATTTAGATTCAGTTAATATTCTCTTTCAATTGTTGAGAAATCTGTCGACTGACTTTGATGTTAATGATGCGGACAGATACAATGTCTCATTTTCTTTTGACCTCACACCACCATCAAGTCATGCCACATATCATCATATTCAAAGAAATTATATCTTCAAAAAATACACAAACAAAAATTTCTACAATTTTTTCATGAAGTATATATCCATTTCAGAAAAACATATTCTGTAATATGTAACATTCAAATAGCATGTTATAAAATATTTATCCAATATTATGTAGACTTATAATGTAGTTTACTAATACGATGTAAAAAATTTTGAGATCATAAATTTGATAATCCATGTTCTGTTTATTAATTATGGTTTAATATTTTTATTTAATGAAATTTTATACATTAAAACAGATTATTATTGTGTTTAATACAGATGGTTATTTGTTTTAAATAGATTCTATTTTTTTTTAAAAAAAATAATTTTTAATAATTTATTTTTAATTATTTGTATTTATGAATTTATTTTATACATTTTCTATTTAGTAATCTGTATTTAATGAAATTAAACATGGTTATTCTGTTTCATTATTTCTCCACTTGAAGGAAAATTTATATACATCAAAATGGATGGTTATTCTGTTTAATAATTTCTATTAATGTTCTCTTTAAAAATTTCGGTATAATTTCTATATAATAATTTATTTAAATTAAATTATAAACATTAAAATAGATGGATATTTGTTTCAAACATATGGTTATTTGTTTTAATAAATATTATTTAATTATTTCAGTTACTAATTTTAGTTTAATAATGTATAATTAATGAAATTAAAAATTATAATTATATTTAATAATTTCTCGACATTCTGGGAAAATTATAAACAATAAGACATATAATACATGTTCTAATATTTAATGATGTAATCCAATAATTTAGTTTTTCCATATTATGATTTCTCAGTTTTTTCTCCACTTGAACAAATTTAACATTCTAGGAATTCTCATTGTTTTTTTTAATTTTTTTCCAAATTAATGAGCATTCAAGTATGTTTCTATGAAAAAATACTACTCGTTATCTGAATTATGATGTTTTTTTCTGTATAAAATAATTCCAATATTATTAATTATTATGTATGTTTCAAGTTAATCTAATTGTTTATATTTTTATGAAGTGTTTTTTTAACTAAACCACATTTAAATACTTTTGATTTCAGATGGTTATTTTCTCGAAGAATATTGTCAAGAACATCCCCAATCCATGGTAATGATTCAATTTATAATTTCTAATTTTGATTTTATTTTCATTTCTTTAATGAACTTCCTTTCCATCCAGCCACATTTTTTCCACATTTCCATCTTCGTTTTCTTTTATTATACCCATATGTGATTTTATGTTCACATTTACGAAAAACTACAAAGTGACTAGAAAGTGTGTTGGGCAAAAATCCCTCAAGGTATCATTGAAGCATTTTTGAGGTGATTGTGTTTGTTGACAAAGTGGACATCTGAGTTGTGATTGTTGAAAAATCAAAACGATGACATACAACTTTGTTGACAAAGAGGATTTCATGGTGGAATGTCGAGTTCAAGAGCTGAGGTCAACAATCCATGTTTGATTCAAGAAAGCCGATAAAGGGAATGGATGATCTAGAGGCGGTACAAAAGAACAGATACAAGGTGGTTCCGTTTTCTAGTGTTTGCCAAAATTTAGGGCCTGAAAATCGGCAAATGAAGAAAAGTGTTTTTGGAAAAGGGACTTGCGCGCCGTGGACTTGGAGAATAAAAAACTTGCGCGCCATATTTTTTTCAAGATCAGAAGATCAATATTTGGCAAAGGAAGTAGGTTCGCGCAAGTTTGGGAGTTGGTCGTGCAAGTGTCCAAAAGGATAGAAGACTTGTGCGCTGAAACTGGGTCGCGCAGGTGACTTGCGCGCCGTCGCGCAAGGTGGTCAATTTGCCTATAAATACTAGACCACCCCTCTTCATTCTGTACCAGAGTTCAACTCTTTGAGAAATCAGAGCTCCCGTCGTGCAGGTGTGGTGGTCGCGTAGGTGGTGTGTGTGGTCGCGCAGGTGAAGTTGCGCGCCAGTGGTTGAAGTTGTGCGCCGGTGTTAGATGTTGCGCGCCGGTTGGCAGTTGTGTGCCAATATTGGTTTGGGCATAAAAGGAAGAGAGTCGCCCAAGTTTGGAGTTGAGGAATCTTGAGTCATTCAAGTGTCAGAGGAGGACTTTCGCACCCGTTGTGACTTGCGCGCCGATACTTGCACGCCGAGATTGACTTGCGCGCCATGTAAGGCTTTGTTCCAGCGGTGCTTCTCGGACTGCGTGAAAGCTGGTACATTGCCCGATACCTTTGGTGCAAAGAGATATTCATCTACGGGTGAAAGTTGTACTTCAACAGAGCATCTACCCACAGAGGATGATGCATTCATTCATGCAAATGAAGAGACCTACAGGTCTATAAACTGTGAGTGGATTCCTTCCAAGAGCAGTGAGCTTAGGAAGAGGAAGAAGGTGATCCTCTCCACCGGCAGTGAGCCAGAGAGAGAGAGAGACAGGGAGTGACCCTTGGGAAAGTAGTGAGATGACCCTAAATTTGTAAAGGCAGTGAGCCTGGGCTTAGAAATGATCTAGCCCGAGCCTTGTAATCCCCAGCTAGTGAAGATTAGTGGAATTTGGTACGACTGGAAACCTGTCGGCGTATGCTCCTTGGACATAGCCCTTAGCGGTGAACCAAGTAAAATTGCTGTGTCCTGCCCTTGATTTACTTTCTGTTTATTTTGTGTAGCAGGAAAGAGAGAGAAGAATGTTTTCCTTAATAGCGAAACAAGATCAGAACGGGCATTAATTTTTAATTAGTCACACCCTGATTCACCCCCCCCTCTTAGGGTATTCAGCCTAGTGGACCTAACAAGTGGTATCTGAGGGAAAGGTTTAAAGTTGTTCTTCTCTCAATGGAGGTAACCAATCATAAAGGGATTCCGATCTTCGATGGGTATAATTTTCAAATATGGAAGAATCGGATGCAACACTATTTCCGATCCTTGGGAATGGATGTGTTTTCAGCAGCTATGCATGGTATCAGTGCGGATATTAATAGTGGTGTTTTATCAGAAGCTGAGCATAGAGAGTTGGATGCTGATTCCAAAGCAATCAATGCCTTAGGGGGAGCCCTTTCCAATCCCATCTACACGAAGGTGATGTCATGCAAAACGTCACATGCCATGTGGGAAAAGCATTTGAATATCTATGAAGGGGACACAAAAGTCAGAGAGGCAAAGATGCATGTGTTGTGGAACAAATATGAAGAACTGAAAATGAACCCGAATGAGTCTGTTGACCCAATCTTTGACAGGGTAAACATTGTTGTGTAAGATATGTGAGGTCTTGGAGAATTCATTGAAGACATAAAGTTTGTAAAGCGCATCTTGAGGAAACTTCCACCTCGGTTCAATCCTAAAGTTTCAGTACTAGAAGATAAAGATCCAAAAGAGCTGACATTGGACAATTTGCATACTACCTTGGTTGCATATGAAATGAGGAACGATGATAATGAGGCTGTGGAAAAGGGGAAGTCTAAAGAGGTGGCATTTAAGGCCATGAAGAAGCTCACCATTGAAGATTCTAATGAAGAAGATGAGACGGATGAGGTGATTTCATTCCTTTCTTCAAATCTACAAAGAGGAAGAGGAAAGTTTAAAGGTAAACTTCCACTAGCATGCTTTAGATGTGGAAAGGTTGGTCATCTTGCGACAAGATTCCCCAAGAAGATTCCAGATGATGATGATGATGATGACGTTGAAATTCCCAAAAAGAAGACTTCAGTTTTTGTGAAAGGGAAGAAACAATTCAAGAGAAATTTCTTCAAGAAAAAGAATCTTCTTTCACAAGAATTTGAAAGTTCAGATGAGTATGAGGATGAAGAAGTTGAGGAAATAGAAAAGTGCAGAGATCGGGGGGTAAATGCCTTGGTGGCAATTGTTGGTAGTTCTCAAAAGGGAGAAGAAGCTGATGCTAAAGAAGAAGAAGAAATTGAATGGAGAATTGATATGGAAGCTGAATTGGAAGCAGCTCTTGAGGAGATAGATGTTTGGAGAGACAATACGAAGAAAGCCAATAAAGTGGTTCATGATGCCAACTCTATATGCAAAAACAGGATGAAGAAAAGTCTGAGCTGTTAGAAGAAATTGAAATACTAAAATCCTCAACACCAGAGAGCTCAGAAAATATTGTTGAGTATAAGCATAAAATTGAGGAACAAAAGAATGAAATTGATTGTTTGACTAACAAAGGAAAAGAGAAGGTTAGACGTATCAATGAGCTTGAAGAAGAAGTGTCCAGTCTGTGACAAAAACTTGAGGATCAAGATAAACTCTTGATCCCCAATGTGATATCTGAAAAGCAGGCCATTCAGAAGATAGAGAAGATGAAAACGGAGCCTAGCAGTTCAGTAGGGAAGAAGCAGCAATTGAGCTCAGATGTTAAGGTCGTTTCTGGGCTTAGTCAAGAACAAAAATTTGCGACAATTGCAGTCAGACCGCAAACACTCATCCAGAAAGTGAAGGTTGATTTGGGCACAAAACAGAATCAGAAAATTCAGAGATCTCAAAGGGAAAATCATAGTGCTGAAATATCATGAGGGAATGCATCCTATATCAGGTTTTATTGCTATGGGAAAATGGGACATTCACAGTATGTGTGTTCCATAGCCAAGAGATACAGAAGGGAACATGAACGGAGATGACATCCAAACAGAGAACTGTTTTCCAGAACACATTTTGAAGGACACTGTTTCTGGTGCGGAGGATTTGGACACATGGCTAGGTATTGCACTTCAACCATTCAGGGAAATATGTCAAAGCAGAATCAAAATGTTTGCAAGCAGCAGATCAATAAACCAACAAGTGAGTTAAAAGTTCAGAACAGATTTGAAACTCTGCAAGATGAGGGTGGTCCATCATACTCTGAGAAAGAACAGAAGTCTCAATCCATGCCGAGTGTGAAAGAAAAAGTATGGACCAAGAAGAAGAAAAATGAGAAGGCTGTGGTGGCGGAGATTGCCCTTAAAGCATCAGATCGATCTGGTGTATGGATCCTTGATAGTGGTTGCACATCCCACATGACAGGTAATAAGGATCATGTTACAGGCATCAAATATGAAAAAGAAGGAGTTGTCAAATTTGGAAATAATGAAGGCCTGAAGATTGTTGGCTCAGGGAAATCCATGTTTGGGGGAAAAGAGATGAGAGGTGCTGATGTCTTGGTAGTAGAGGGTCTCAGTCATAACCTACTCAGTGTCAGTCAACTATGTGACTCTGGGAACTCTATCCAATTTACCAAGAAGATGTGTGTTGTGAAAGGAAAAGATGGAGCAGCTGTTCTACAGTGAAAAAGGTCAAAGGGAAATCGCTATCTTGTAGGTGGGGAAGAAGATACTTGTCTTTTATCCAGAGAAGAAGAAAACCAGCTGTGGCATAAGCGACTTGGTCATCTATGCCAACCATCTATGGAGGATCTCGTTAAATGTGATGCTGCTAGAGACCTTCCCAAACTATAACGTGATTGCACTCATACGTGTGATGCTTGTCAGCAAGGGAAAATCATCAGAAAGACATACAGGCCAAAGGAACAGAAATCAACTAGAGTGCTCGAATTGGTGCATGCTGATGTATGTGGATCTATCTCACCAGGAGATATAAATGGGAAAAGGTACTATGTTATTTTCATTGATGACTATAGCAGAATGGCCTGGGTATTCATCATAACCCATAAGACAGAGGTGTTCAGTTGCATAAAGCAGTACAGGAGGGAATCAAAAAAGATGCTTGGGCAGAAAATTCTGAAGTTTCGTACTGATAACGGTACAGAATTTAAAAACAGTCAGGTTAAAAACTATCACGAGAAACATGGGATAAGGCATCAAGGTTCATCAGTAAGAACTCCCCAACAGAATGTATTATTTGAAAGGAGAAATCGGATCATCAACAACATGGCCAGAACAATGCTTATTGATAAGGACCTGCTAGAGAAATTTTGGAAGGAAGCTGTTTTGACATCGGTCTATGTTTCAAACAGGTCCCTGTTATGTCTGAAGCAAGGGAAGACTCTGTATGAACTGTGGTACGGAAAGAAGACAATGTTGAAGTACTTTCGAATCTTTGGAAGTAAGTGTTTCATTCTCAACAAAGAACATCATAGTAAGTTTGAGGCACGAGGAGATGAAGGGATATTACTTGGCTATTCCGAGAAAAGAAAAGCGTATAAATGTTTCAACAAAAGGCTAGGAAAAATCACTGAAAGCAATGATGTCACTATAGTTGAAAATGAGAAGAATACTCAATGATCCAGTGAATGGTTCCTAGATGAAAGTGATGATGTGGTAAGAAACCCAGGGGGAGCAGAAGTGGCAGAAGCTGACTCAGAAGAAGATACTAATGATGAAGAGGAAAATGACAAGTCGGTGTCTGCGAGGAAGCCAAAGAGTCGAGCTGAAATTGATATGCAGAATATCATTGGTGATCAAACAGCTCCAGTTCAGACTCGAAGAATGAAATCATCACAGCAAGCATCGTTTTTGTCTCAAGTGGAGCCGAAATGTTTTTCTGATGCAGCTGAAGATGAAAACTGGGTTCAGGACATGAACGAAGAGCTTGATCAAATTGAGAAGAACCAGACATGGGAAATTGTTTCGAGGCCAGCATACAAGAATGTCATCGGGACTAAATGGGTCTATCGCAACAAGATGAATGAAGATGTCATAGTGATTCAGAACAAAGCAAGACTAGTGTGCAAGGGATACTCCCAGATAGAGGGAATAGATGTTGATGAGACATTTGCACCGGTTTCAAGGCTGGAGACAATCAGATTATTTTTGGCCATAGGAGTGCAAAGAAAGTTCAAAGTGTTCCAGATGGATGTCAAATCCGCATTCTTGAATGGGGTTCTGGAAGAAGAGGTGTATATTGAGAAGCCAGATGGTTTTCTCATTCATGAGGATGAAAACAAAGTTTGCAGGCTGAAGAAGGCGTTGTATGGGCTGAAACAAGCACCAAGGGCATGGTACTCAAGGCTTGATCAGTACATGAAGAATCTTGGTTTCCAGCGTGGAAGAGTTGACTACGACCTCTATTTCAGCAATTAGAGTAATCAAATGATGATGGTGCTAGTGTATGTCGATTACATAATTTTTGGTGGATCAGATGAAGCTCAGTGCAGACAGTTTTCCGAATTCATGAAAAATGAGTTTGAAATGTCAATGATTGGAGAGCTAACGTTTTTCCTTGGTCTACAGGTTACACAAGGAAGGAATGGAACTTTCATTTCTCAATCCAAATGTGCCATGGAGGTTCTAAGAAGGTTTGGAATGGATAATTCCAAGGAAATGAAGACTCTGGTTTCTACCCGGATTAAATTATCAAAAGATGAGGATGACAAGGTAGTTAATATCACAGAATACAGGCAAATCATTGGAAGTCTATTGTACTTAACCGCAACAAGGCCTGATATTGTTTTCGCCACATCCCAAGTAGCGAGATATCAGATTAATCCCAAGGAAATTCACATGCTTGTAGTGAAAATAATACATCGGTATATCAAGGGAACAGTGGACTTCGGCTTGACATATAATGACAAATCTCAGACATAGTTATTGGGATATATAGATGCAGACTGGGCTGGTTCAGCAGATGATAGAAAATCAACATCAGGTGGTGCATTCTATCTTGATGGATTGTTTATTTCTTGGCTAAGTAAGAAAAAAGATTGCATTTCATTGAGCACCGCAGAAGCTGAGTATATTACGGCCACTCAAGCATGCACACAGTTATTATGGATGAAGCGGCAGCTTGAAGATATGGGAGTTGAAGTGAAGTCTCTGATCGGAATCCAGTGTGACAACTCAAGTGCTATAAATCTTAGCAAAAATCTTGTCCATCATTCCAGGACAAAGCACATTGAGATCAAGTATCATTTCATCAAGGAGAAAGTTGAGCAGGGCATTGTGAAGTTGGAGTATGTGCCTACAGAGCTACAGGTTGCAGACATAATGACAAAGGCCTTACCCAAGGAATCTTTTGAGAGGCATCGACTAGCTCTAGTAGTTTAGTCGATTCCCCGCACTTGAAATAGTGTGGATGTGGGACCCTCCCCCTCTCCCCGAGGTATGATGTGTTCTTCCCTAATATGCTGATATGTGTTCTCTACTATGTAACAGACTACAAAGGAGTGTCCTTTGGGTTTATTGACAAAGGGGGAGAAAAGTGTTTCTTAAAGGAGGAGAAAATAGTGATTGTTCAAGGGGGAGACAGTGCAGAGATTTGAAAAATCATAATTGATACGGGGAGAAGCTGACAGGTGGAGCAGCCAGAAAGGGGGAGCAATGAGAAAGGGGGAGTGTATTAAATCTAACGATGCTAGAAGTGTTCGATCAAATAATTGATATCACGACAGCTGTGGATCGTGATAAAAGTAGAAGAGTGGTGTTGGACAGTGGTAAGAATATTTCCAAACCAAACATTTGTCTTACAACAAGCCCATCAACAATTGGTATGAGTTCAGTACAAATTGGTATTAGTTTGGTGTCAACAGTGGATGTTAGAGATAAAGTGATTCATTGATGAACTTTTCATTTACTCTTGTTTCTCACACCGAGCATTTCTCCTGTGGGCTTAGAGTATGTGTTGAGTAAATCCTTGATCGCTATCAGAATCGCAATGAGGCGAATGGAGGCTGAAGAATAAACGACGTATCTTTGTTTTGGAAGATTTGTCAACAAACCCAAAGGGGGAGATTGTTGGGAAAAAATCCCTCAAGGTATCATTGAAGCATTTTTGAGATGATTGTGTTTGTTGACAAAGTGGACATATGAGTTGTGATTGTTGACAAAGCAAAACGATGACATACAACTTTGTTGACAAAGAGGATTTCATGGTGGAATGTCGAGTTCAAGAGCTGAGGTCAACGATCCATGTTTGATTCACGAACGCTGATAAAAGGAATGGATGATCTGGAGGTGGTACAAAAGAACAGATACAAGGTGGTGCCATTTTCTAGTGTTTGCCAAATTTTAGGGCCTGAAAATCGGCAAATGAAGAAAAGTGTTTTTGGCAAAGGGACTTGCGCGCCGCGGACTTGGAGAATAAGAAACTTGCGCGCCATATGTTTTTAAAGATAATAAGATCAAAATATGGAAACGGAAGTAGGTTCGCGCATGTTTGGGAGTTGGTCGCGCAAGTGTCCAAAAGGACAGAAGACTTGCGTGCTGAAACTGGGTCGCGCAGGTGACTTGCGCGCCGTCGCGCAGGGTGGTCAATTTGCCTATAAATACTGGACCACCCCTCTTCATTCTTTACCGGAGTTCAACTATTTGAGAAATCAGCGCTCCCGTTGCGCAGGTGTGGTGGTCGCGTAGGTGGTGTGTGTGGTCGCGCAGGTGAAGTTGCACGCCAGTGGTTGAAGTTGTGCGCCAGTGTTAGAAGTTGCGCACCGGTTGGCAGTTGTGCGCCAATATTGGTTTGGGCGTAAAAGGAAGAGAGTTGCACAAGTTTGGAGTTGAGGAGGATTGAGTCGCGCAAGTGTCAGAGGAGGACTTGCGTGCCCATTGTGACTTGCGCGCCGATACTTGCGTGCCGAGATTGACTTGCGCGCCAAGGCTTTGTTCCAGTGGTGCTTCTCGGACTGCGTGGAAGCTGGTACTTTGCCCGATACCTTCGGTGCAAAGAGATATTCATCTGCGGGTGAAAGTTATACTTCAACAGAGCATCTACACACAGAGGAAGATGCATTCATTCATGCAAATGAAGAGACCTACAGGTCTATAAACTGTGAGTGGATTCCTTCCAAAAGCAGTGAGCTTAGGAAGAGGAAGAAGGTGATCCTCTCCACCGGCAGTGAGCCAGAGAGAGAGAGAGATAGGTAGTGACCCTTGGGAAAGCAGTGAGATGACCCTAAATTTGTAAAGGCAGTGAGCCTGGGCTTATAAGTGATCTAGCCCGAACCTTGTAATCCACATTTAGTGAAGATTAGTGGAATTTGGTACGACCGGCATCCTGTCGGCGTATGCTCCTAGGACGTAGCCCTTAGCGGTGAACCAAGTAAAATTGCTGTGTCCTGCACTTGCTTTACTTTCTGTTTATTTTGTGTAGTAGGAAAGAGAGAGAAGAGTGTTTTTCTTAACAGTGAAACAAGATCAGAACGGGCATTAATTTTTAATTAGTCTTACCCTTATTCACCCCCCCCCTCTCAGGGTATTCAGCCTAGTGGACCTAACAAAGTGTGTTTCTTATATTTACATTATAGTGTGGTTTCATATGTTGAAATAGAATTCTAGAAAAATTCCATCACACAGTAGGAGACTGGTGCATCATGAAATCATGAAGGGGAGATCACATTAGAAAAACATGAGGTCTTGTTGATATCAATCATCACTATTGGATCCTTTCATGGTATCATGTTGCTACAAGCCATCCCTTTCATTATCCATTATCTTATATCATCTTTTTTTATTAGAGAATCATAAATAGATTTTTTTGGTGCATGTATCCAGATTATTTTTGATCCTACATGAATATTAACAATCCACTACTTTTTTTCTGTTGTCTTTTTTCTTATGAAAATGATAGTATTAGTTAATTTTTTATTTTTGTTTCACTATAATGATTTACATGGAACTAATTCACATTTTAGTAGTGGATATTGTTTTAGGGCATTGGATAATATCATGGTGCGAATGAACAAGCGAGTACTATATTTAACAAAGAGATTCTAAAATCATTATTTTAGATAAAAACATTTGTACATATCTTCTTATCAAAAGTTTTTATATAATAAAATGGATCCTAAAAATTTCTTATCCAATTAATTGCCTAGTTATTTTCATTATAACTCTATGTTAATAAATAATAACTTATCATATAAGATAAATTAATTGAAGTTAGACATACTTATAATAGATTCATACAATCTTGCTAAATATATTTACATTCTATTTTCTTATGTAACAAATTTTGATGTCTTCACTTGAATTAAACATACATTCCTATTCAATTTTTCTCATGATTTTGTACTCCAATATAATTTCAACAATTTTAAAAGATACACTTGATATTGCATACCCTTTCAAGTCAATAAACAAATTCTAAAACAATTGATATTCGTTGATTTTCGCAAAATCTAGTAAGGTAATAGATATAATATCATAATATATATCACTTAATCCTTATTCATAGTACCCCATGTTTTCAAATAACATTAACATATTTTAAAATAATTTTTATTGAAATTTACTATTTTTCCAATTCATGTTCTGTTCATTTGACTCCTTTTACAATAAGTATTATATTAGAACATAAACATCATATTCCTAGTTCATATATTCTCGTCATTTTAAGAATATTGTATACTGTTTTCTTGAACTCTATCATATTATAGGAATATTTCCTCGAATTAAAATACGATGAATTTATAATAGTGCATAATTTGTATAGGAATTTTTTGTTTGTCAAAGCATATCCAATCCTGTATAATATTATTTAAATTACGATAATATTAACAACATTAGAATGTAATTCCCCAGGAAAATTTTTATTTAGTTTCATTAATCCATAAATGATCATCCCTGGGTCTATATGTATATAGATTCAATTATTGAAAAACTTCATTAATTATATACCCACAGAGGAATTGTTTTAAAACATATTGTTTTTCTCTTAGTCAATAATATTTCATAAGGTATTAGTCACTAGGTTTTAATAAATTATACTCTTATTTTGAAGTATTAATTTCATGGTTTAATTTTATAAAAATGGATTTATCTGAAGAAAAAACACATAAAATTAAAGTCATTAAATATATAAAATTATTAAGTAATTATAATTACTCTTCTGGAACTATAAATCCTTACCACACACATCAAATCCACTTTTTGACCCAATATATGTAGTTTCAGATTAAATAAGTCATCTATGGTGTTTTTATTATAAATTATTTATTTATCTATGGAATCATCCCGATCACAACTGTTGTTACTCTAGGAATGTTTAGTGGGTATAACCATATCCAAATCAATCATATATATTCACTCAAATATATTCATTATGTAAGAAAGTCCTATTTGGGTATCTCAGGTAGAGTATCTCTTAGAAAATGATAAAAATAATCTGACATAAGTGAATTGATGTGCATCCATCATCAAAATTACTTAGAAGAGGATGTTATAGTGTCACCCATTACATTATAGATTATATAAGATAATCCTTGTGCACATAACTATTGAATTACCTATAAGGTTATATGATTGAGGTATTGAAATTAGTTTATTTGGAAGGGATCTCACACATAGTATTTTTAGTGATTCTATTTAAAAGTCTCTCCAATTTAATATACATCTAATGAATATTAAATTCATAATTACTTCATCGTATGTAAATATTTACATCTCATTTTTTCCCATTTTTGATGAATTCCTATGGAGTTTTTGTTCTGAAATCTATATTCCATCCACTAAATTATTGTTCTCAAGTTTCATTAGTATATAACACTTTACACAACCCGTAAATTTATGTTTTCACGTAAAAAATCGAATCTAAAAATCTTAATACCTATCAAAATTCAGGATATTCATAATTTGAATGATGTATTTATGTAAATGAGGTGACTAATATGAGATTTATAATCTCTACATGAGTAATCCTCGGGGTAAAATATCAACCACCATTCACCACTTTAGACATGGAACAATCCTCTATATCGGTAGTTGGTCCAACACTATGTCCCACTATGTAGGGAAAATTTACATAAGAGTGAATTAAACTAATGATATCTTTAACACCTAATATAGATATTGTATTTTCAATAACTACATTCAAGCTACTAACTTTAATTACAAAATGAGGTCAAGGAGTATTAAAATTTTAATTTTATGAAGTTGTACATAGCTTCTAGTGAAAATAATTATCTTAATGAAGTAGATTAATAGTTAAAGTGAAAATTTTAAAATTACAATGTAAACTATTTAAAACTATGAATAATGTAGGGAATTAAATTTAAATAAATTAACTATTCAAAAATCTAAACAAGCGAAGATCATTTAAGACTACTCATATATAAAAGATTACAATACATTCTTCCCATATATTATCTAATATTTATAAAATTCAAAAAATTTCAAACACAATAAATTTTTTACTCAATACAATTTGTACACTATTATATTTATTATAATGTGAAATTTTATGTTATTTTTGTACATTTTGACCATATAAAAAATAAATGATATTTTGATTTATTTAAATTATATTTAATTAATATCTTTAATTAAGAACTAATTTCTAATTATATCTATTAAAATTAAATATTTATGAATAATTCATAAGTAATAATATAAAAACCTTTTTATTTTCACCATTCACATTTTATACATAATTTTCATAATCCTTAATTAAGTAATTCCTTTAATGATTACAATGACTGTATATCATTCTAGTCATGATGTTTTTAATACCTTTGTATTGAGTTATAACATTTATAAATCATTATATTGTTAAAATGATATTATTAATAATAACTATTTAACATTAAATTGATAAACCATAAAAAAATTTTATTTATTAATTTATAAAACCCCTTTATATGGTTTTGAAACAATTTATAAAACATATTCATTCTTTATAAAAAATTTATAAATAATATAATTCAATTATTAATTTATTTTCTTTGTAAATATTCAATTTATTGATTTAGGAGATCAATTTTTATAATTAGTTAAAATAATTCCTCTTGTAATTTTAGTAACATTAAAATATTCATTTATCGGTAATTTTTAATTTCAAACATAAATATATTTATAATTATTCATATAAATTTTAATTCATACACATTCATAAATTACAATTTATGAAGATTAATTAAAAAATTTACACATATATCATAAATGATTAAAAAATTTAATTATAATTAATTTATTAAAAATAATAACAATAAGTATTTGTAATAATTTTGGCCATAAATTCTTCATAAAAATTTATATAGTTATTTAGAAATATTTTATAATAAATTTATTGTTAAAATATTTTCTAGACAAATTTTTTTCCCAAAATACAGTTCAATAATATTAAATTATTATTCATTGAACAATAATTACATTGAAATAAAAATAAAAATATCCTAAATGTTATAGGATAAATTATTTTATAAAACTATTTTATATATTTTTATGAAAATTATAATTTATCTAATCCATTATCTATAGAAAACGTATAAAAATATAATTCACTTCATAATTGATTTTTCTTGATTAATATAAATATATTAATTGTTTTGAAGAGGATGGCGGCTCCAGCGCGAAACCCTACTCTTGTGCTGAGAACCTTCACAAACATTGTTGCCGGATGATCTTTAGATCCTAGAGTGCATGATGTCGCAGTGCCTGGTCTTCATATTAACCCCCTATAGGTTCGTCACCATGGCCTGCCACCAATTTCCTTCTCTACAAATGAGGTAAATCTTCTTTCTTCCGACTTTAGATTTGTGCTTGTTGAAAGATTCTCATACCATATACCGTCTCTGAAATTCTAATGAACTGCTCTTGAATCCATTGGATTTTTAGGTTTCTATCTCAGACATTTGAATGCATAGAATGTTGTACTTTGATTTTCCTCCGAAGGTGATTGTTATTGACAGTTGACATATAGATCTTGGTCTTTTGGAGGTTGTTCTATGCATGTTCTCAAATTGACCTCAGACTTCAATCCCTACTCTGAACCTCCCATAGTCTCGATCTGGATTGGATTCCCTTATCTGCCGCTTCACCTTTTCAAACATGATGCCATATTTCCGATTTATCATCTTATTGGTACCACTTTAAGGATGGATTCAGTGATGACGCATATTTATAGACCATTATTAGCTAGAATAAGTGTTGAAATTGATGTCTCTAAGAGTTTTCCTACCCAAATTTGGATTCAGAATGGCGAGTCTGTTTTCTTCCAGGATGTTGTTTATGAATGGTTACCTGATTACTTCCATGCTTTTCGTAGGCTTGGGCATGACCAGAAAGACTGTGACTCCATAAATTCGTGTATTGATCCTATGAAATTTTCCTGGATTGCAAAAGGCATGTTTTATCCTACATTGGATGCGGGAAATGCTTGTCAGGTTGATAATGTTGGCCCTTTGGAAAATGCAGAGCAGAATTTTGATGTTAATAAGGAGCCTTTGATACCTAATTCTCATTCTTATCAACAAGTGTTACATCATATAGATATGTTAGGATTTTTGGATTCTCTTCCTAATTCCACTGATGATTGAAATTGTAACACCCCATGATTCTACCGTATTCTTCTCTTTGAATAATGCAATAGCGCGTGTTTTACGCAATATCGAGTTCTAACACACCACATCAAGTAAAACTAGCAGTTATGAATAGTAATATACACTTTTTGAAATTTTATAAATTTTATTTTTTGAAATGGTCTTCATTATTGGATTCATAATATCGAAATTAGATTAGTGTGAAATTTTGGTACATTTCAGATAACTTTCATATTTTGATGAATAATGAAAATTACTAAATTTTAATTGAAAACAACCTTTTTAATCGAAATAATTAATAGTGATAAATTATTAATTTGAGTGGTTTTAAAGTATATTGATAATATATTTTTACCATTTAATAAAATATTGGTCATTAGATATAATTTATGATTTAAACCAGATATAAGCAGGTGTCAATCTTTTGATAGTTATTATCTCTTAAAAACACGCTATCTGTTTTGACGACGATAAATTATTTTTAAATTAATTAATGAAAATGATATGTTTTGAATTTGGTAAAATAGACATCATTTTTGAATTCATAATATCAAATATAGCTTAGGGCTATTTTTTGGTATTTTTTGGGAAACATTCATTTTTTGATGAATAGTGAAACCACTAAGTGGTACCTAAAAAACTGAATATTTCATAAAACATAATTTTACCACTTCTGTGAGTGAAATTTAAAAAATTCGAGAGACACGGTTAATATGAAAGACTAAAATTTCATTCAATGAGCTGGAAATAATATTTGGTGATTAGTAACTTTTTTACTTTAATTTACCGCGGTTAAAAGTAAATAGGGTAATTAAGGGTTAAAATGATATTAATATTACCCTAACACATGTCCTTATTCTATTGGAAATGTGTATCTCTACCAATAATAACCTTAAGAGTAAAATATTATCATTTAGGTCCACTTGTATAAGATTAGGACATTTATTATAATTTAATTCAATGAAGAGTTAAAAGAGTTAAAATCAAAGTTTATTTACTAAAACATTTCTAATATATGGCTATACATAATATAAATTAGATTGTAGATATTCATTAGAAATATAAATATATTTCCTACATAAAGGTATTTTATTTATAATTTTTAGACATTAAATAAATTAATTTATATCTGACACAATGGTGATGAAGTAATTACCTAATTAATGAAATATTAAAATAATTGATATTATAAATATCAAAATAAATGTAATTTTAGACTTTTAATGAATTAAACTAATTTTATAGGTTAATATGACATATTAGGATTGATTATATAAATTATGTTTGAATTAATAATGCTGTTATGAATTTATCAAAAACTAAATACCTAATAGTGTCAAAATCGACATAAAAGAGTTTTTGAAACAAATATTATATTATTAATTTATATTCAATTCCTAAAAATCTAAGGATCGGCCTAGTGACTTATATCATGATAGCCGTATCATTAATGGACCACTTGGGGGTCTCTTGGATGTAAATAGTATGTTTATTAACCATATAATATAAAAAATACAAAGAGACATTGTAAAAGTGAAACTAATTAACTAAGAGTTAATACGTAAAGATAAGGTTAATAAATTTACCCAAACCTGGATAAATCCTATTGGTTGAGTGTTTTTAGACCTATACCCAGCTTAAACTTTAAATAATTCACTTTGGAGCCACTAGAAACCGAATATGAATTTATTATAAAATAATATTTCTAGCTTTTCCAATGGTGCCCCTCACCCCTCCTATAAAAAGGCACTCCTCCTTCTCATTAATCCACACCTTCAAAACCTTTTGGATCATCCAACCACTGCCCAAATATTCTCTCAACTTCCCTAAATTCATCCTAGAGGCCTTCTTTTATTCATTAATCCAACCTAAGGAGCCCATTTGATCAAATCAAAAGGAAGAACTCGAAGAAGAGGTAATGATTTCACCAACCCTTTTCAAGTTCCTTTCTTCTTCCACTTCTTCTATCCTTTTTTATTACCATTATAAAATAATAACTCCAGTAAATTATATTTACTTTGATTTTATTATAAACATGGTAAAACCATATTTCAGTATTCTATCCATCCTTTGAATGACATGTCACCATACGTGCGTACGTACGCCTTACCGTCTCCACGTCGTGGTGTAACTGTTATCCAAAATATTAATATTTTTATGGTTTTAATAATGATGTGTAATTCATGTAAATAATAAATATAACATGATAATGATTCTGTATATATTATATACTATCCAATTAAATATTATTTTAATATCAAAACAAAGATATTGTTGCTCGTCCGTACGTACAGACTACCGTCTCCACGAACGCGATGAGATTCATTCTCCATCGTATCCATTCAAGTATAATTCTCATTTGATGATTAATAATAGTATCTAATGACTTAATATCATTCTGGATATGAATAAGATACAACCTATCCATAACAAACATGGCTTACATAACCAAACATATAAAAGAAAATGAGTATGTTAACACCCGAAATGACGATAATTCTAAAATATTATTAACAATGAAATGTTAAAAGATCATATTTGATATCATATTAATGTATATGATTCTAGTATAATTTAATAACAATTATTTCACCACTATACTGGAGGTGAACCTACCCCAAACAAGGAAAAGTACAAGGTAAGTGTTTATTTCACAATCTCTTCATTATCCAAGGTTGATTATACATAATAATCTATTGGGATCTCTTTATCATCCACATCCATGTTTCATAAAAATGTATTTAAAAACATTTTTACTATTTGCAAGTATATGGGTTAAAGGAATTTATACCGTTTTTTTACTTTTTATAAGAGGTTTATAAAGAAATATTTTCGTCGTTTTCCCAACAAGGTGCTTTTTAACCATTTTGAACGAAATAAAGTAGGAATTTTGTTTAACTTATACGGCAGGTGTGACTATTTTCCGCCGTTATAAAATCGTTGAAGCTTCCCTTGCATGCCTATAAGAATATTTAAAAAATAAAATGTTTAATTCTATAAATATATGACTCTTAAAAGATTTCAAAATAGAAAGAAATATTTCTCTAAAAAGAGTTTTGATTTCATCTATGTCATCATCCTTTGATGGATTTTACAATTATTTGAAGTTGATTTATTATGATTCAAAACATATATATTGTATAGAAGGTTTTGTGATATTTTTGACTTTGCATGTGTTATTTTTATACCATTCATGGTTTATGGAGAAAGTATTGACATTTCGTATGCTAGTTTTAATACAAATTTTTTTGTTATGTTTAAACATATTCATTTATGGAATCCATTAGACTTAATATGTGATGGGTGGAGCCCAATATAGCTACTCGATTCATCGGTAAGTCTCATGATTCAAACTAGTTTCTTCGACAAGGCCTTGGAAAAATCTTATTTGTAGGCTTGGAACGGGGCCTTGGCTATGTGGTTATGATAGTCTGGCATTATGCATTCCATCATTATGAAAGTGGTTATTGATATTGCATGTGATTATTCGATTAGTAGAATATCCATGTGAATAAGTAAATGGAATTATTCCATTTTATTTTTTCCATACTATGTTGATGTTCAAGTTTAAAAGGCTTTTTTTAGTTATACATTTCTTTAAATGTTTATTCTTATTTATGAAAGTTTCTGCTATATTGTTATCCTTACTGGGCATTTGAGCTCACCCCTTTTCTATGTTTTATTTTTTCCAGGATGTGAAGAAGTAATTTATGAATAACCTGCAGGGATAGTATGAGGGGATAAGAGTGTGGACTATGGAGACTATATTGTTGTAGTTTTCATTTTATGTTATAATGTAAATCTTTATAAATACATCTAGTGTTTACAAGTCTACTAAACTAATCGGTCTTTCCAAACTTGATCTTTCTTGTGATCATGAAAATGTTATGTAATAATGCACCGACACTGGGTAACTGGGGTCGGGGTGTTACAGTTGGTATCAGAGAAAGTTTAGTACAAACCATGGAAGCTAGATTTAAATAAACTCTTATTAGAGCACATAGATTTAAGATGGACATTGGGGATTAGTATAGAAGACCTTCCTAGAATTTTGGTATTGTAGAGATTTGGTGACTTTTCTGAGAAATACATCCATGTTTGGATATGAGCAGGTAGAGGCGGCTCTGGCACAGATATACCTAAGGATAAAACCCAAAAACACCGCATTGATCTAGACTTGAACGGGAACTGGTGCACGACAACGGGCCTTGTTGCACTCTTGGTTACGACACTCCTGGGGGATATGCTTAGGATAAATCTCATTTTCATTTCAAATCATTATGAAGGGTTTATGAGTATATACTTCCTCAAAAAAAACATTTTTATGATTATGGATTATATCCATAAATAGGTAAATTTTTGTTAAGTTTTTTATAAGTATTGAATTATGTATTTTGATTCATAAAATGATCTAGTTTATGACATTGTTTAGAAATGGCGCCTAGTGGAAGAAATGGAAACAATATAAATGCATACACTCCATGTAGGGATTTCCCTCCTGCTCAAGATAATTATATTGGAGCTGGTGATGCAACCGGTGCCGATCAGCTAATCACCATACTGGAATTACTCACCCAGGTTATGAATAATAACCTTACCCGTATGGAGCACCATGATCCTCAGCATGTAGGATCAATTTTAGATTCCTTCATGAGGCAACAACCACCCACATTCAATGAGAGTAAAAATCCATTGGTAGCTGAGCAATGGATAAGTTCCCTAGAGAAAATATTTCAGGCTTTGGGATGTAGTGAAATGGAAAAAGTTATCATGGAAGTTTACCGCCTCAATGGAGATGCAGATCAGTGGTGTTCATTGATTCAAAACATGATGGAATATGATGAAGTATCAAATATGGAATGGAGGGAGTTCAAATATCTGTTTTTAGAAAAATACATTCCTCGTGACCATTGAGCAGGTATGGAAAGGCAATTTCTGAGTCTGATACAAAAGGAGGATGAGAATGCCGCAATGTATGAGGCTAAATTTACAAGGTTAGAAAGGTATGCTAGAGATTATATATGTAACCCAAGATGTAAGATTGATCATTTATTTTATGAGTTAAATCCATTTCTCCATCGAGCATTAGTCTCACAATCCTTCTCATCATACGAATACATTGTCTCATGTGCTATCAAGAGAGAAAAGGAATTCTCTAGGTCTTATGACTTTAAAGAAAATCAAGAGAAGAAGAGATCTTCCGATCAATCTGGGAATAGAAATAAGGGTAATAAGGGAATGGTTGAATATCCATCCTATGGTAAATGTGGGAAGAAACACCCTGGTACTTGCTTGAAGGGAATGGGTGTCTGTTACAAGTTTGGTGAAAAAGGCCACCAAGCTCGTGATTGCAAAGCGAAGAAGGAAGCTACCAATTTTCGGTGCTACAATTGTAGGAAGATGGGACATTATACAAATGAATGTCCTAAGCTTCAGGGTAACTTACCTCAGAAAAGGACAAGGGATCAAGGCCAAGCTTATGCTATCACTACTGCTGAGGTAGAAGCTCTGAAAGATGTGGTGGAACGTAATTTGATGGTTTCCTCAAGATTAGAAAATTCATTATTTGATTCTGGATCATCGCATTGTTTCATATCTTCCCAGATTGCTAGTAAAATTCGATATTTCAAATTTGATTTAACAAGGGAGTTTTCAGTTAAAACTCCTAAGGGAAGTATCATTGCAACAATGTTTTGTGAATCAATCCCCATTAGAGCACATAAATGTTCATTATCCACTAATCAAATCATCATACCTATGATTGAGTTTGATATAATCATTGGTATGGATTGGATTTCAGACAATGATGTGAATATTTATTTTAAGAAGAAGGAGGTTACGATTTTTGAGGATGATGATAAGGAACACCTTATCATTAGAGCAGAATCGTCACCACCAAATTCTTATCTTGACCCGCCCCTAGTAGCTTAATTAAATTCGATTATTGGAGAGGAAGAGGATGAAATTATAGTGGGTGAGGAATGGAATGTTCAAATATAGGATGTACCTATTGTGAAGGAATATGTAGATGTGATTCCGGAAGATTTACATGGACATCCCACAGAACGAGAAGTTGAGTTTTCCATTGATTTAATTCCTCGATCAAGGCCTATATCAAAGTCCCCTTATAGAATTACCACTGTAGAAATAGTTTAACTAAAGAAACAACTAGAGGAATTGAGTAATAAGGGATTTATTCACATTTGTGTTTCTCCATGGGGATCCCCTGTTCTTTTTGTTAAAAAGAAAGATAGATCTATGAGGTTATGTGTCGACTACAGAGAGATCATTGCTATAACAATAAAGAACAAGTATCCCCTACCTCGTGTTGATGATTTATTTTACCAACTGCATGGAGCTCAATACTTTTCAAAAATTGACCTTCGATCTAGATACCATCAGTTTTGTGTGAAAAAGGATGACATTCTAAAGACAGCATTTCGAACCAGGTACGAGCATTACGAGTTTACAAAAATGCCATTTGGATTGACCAATGCACCCTCTGTATTCATGGATTTGATGAATAGAGTTTTCATGGAATATATCGATGAATTTGTGGTGGTATTTATTGATGCTATCTTGGTATAATCCAAAATCTATGAAGATCATGAAAATCACTTGCGCATTATCCTGAATACTCTGAGAAGACATGAATTATATGGGAAGTTTAGCAAGTGTTAATTCTGACATCAGGAGATTTCTTTTCTTGGCCATATTGTCCCTAAAGATGGAATCTATGTTTATCCCTCTAAGACCATGGAAATCCAAAAATGGCCAGCACCTACGTGTATAACTGAGGTACGACGTTTTATTGGTTTAGCATGTTATTATCGACATTTCGTCCATAATTTTTCATGGTTGGCTAACCCATTAACAAAGATCACACGTAAAGGGGTTAAATTTGTTTGGACAAACGAGTGTGAAGAATGTTTCGAAGAATTGAATAGAAGATTAGTCAATTCTTCTATATTGACTCTACTATCGGGGAATGATGGGTTCCTTATTTATAGTGATGCATCAATGGAAGGACATGGTTGTTTCCTTATGCATAATGATAGGGTTATAGCCTATGAATCACGATAGTTGAAAATTCATGAACAAAAATATCCTACTAATGATCTCGAGTTAGCAGCTGTGATCTTTGCTTTGAAGATATGGAGGCACTACCTCTATGGTGGAAAATGTGAGATTTATAAAGATCACAAGAGTTTGAAGTATATTTTCTCACACAAAGAACTCAACATGAGGCAAAGGAGATGTCTTTAATTACTCATGGATTATGATTGCACGATACACAACCACCCGGGGAAAGAAAAAAAGGTGGAAGATGCTTTGAGCAGAAAAGACCATGGAGTTTTGAACAATATGAGAATTGAAAGGGATCCAATTTACATGGATCTAGTGAAGATGGACAGGGAAATAACTAAGGAAGGTGAAACATCAATTCTTTTTCAAATGGTTTCCAAACCATATTTACTGGAAATGATGAAGAGTTCTCAGACCGATGATGAAGAATTTCAAAAGAATATGAAAGCTGTGAATGATGGGAGATTGAGAGAATTTGTTTATGAAGATGGAATTTTGAAATTATGGAATAGGCATTGTGTTCCCGATATACCTGATCTAAAGAGGGAATTTCTAGATGATGCTCATAGTTCCAATTTCTCTATACACCCTAGGAGCACAAAAATATATAGTGATTTGAAGGAACATTTTTGGTGGGACAACATGAAGAGGGAGATTGCTGATTTTGTGTCAAGATGTATGGGTTGTCAACAAATGAAAGATGTAAGGAAACTGCCTGGAGGAGTCATGCAACCTCTTCCCATACCGGAGTGGAAATGAGACAATATTACAATGGACTTTGTCATGGGTTACCAAAGAATCCTAGAAGGAACGATGCAATATGGGTCATTGTTTATCGTCTTACCAAGTCAGCACATTTTTTTCTAGAAGAGAAGATCTACCACTAGAACGTCTCGAAAGACTATATATTAATGTAGATTTGACTTCATGGAGTACCCCTATCGATTGTTTCTGATCGTGATCCCCATTTTACTTCATGATTCTTGAAAAGTTTTCAGAAAGCCTTGGATACTGAACTTCATTTGAGCACTGCCTACCACCCTCAAATAGATGGACAATCAGAACAAACTATTCAAACCTTAGAAGACATGTTGAGATCCTGATCACTTGACTTTCAGGGTATGTGGGATCAATATTTACCTTTGGAAGAATTTTCCTATTACAATAGCTTATATTCGAGTATTCAGATGGCACCTTATGAAGCGTTATATAGAAAGAGAAGTCGCACACCAACCTGTTGGGATGACGTTGGTGAAATAATACTTGTAGGCCCAGAACTGGTGGAGGAAACAATGGAAAAGGTGAAGGTAATCCAAAACCATATCAAAGCATCCCAATGTAGGTAGATGAGCTATACCGATAATCAAAGGAAGGATTTGAAATTTCATGTCGGTGATCATGTTTTCCTGAAGGTATATTCATTGAAGGGAGTCATATATTTTGGTAAGAAAGGTAAATTGAGTCCATGGTACATCGGAGCTTTTGAAATTCTAGAACGAATTGGGGTTGTAGCTTACAGATTAGAAATTCCGCCAAGTCTCTCCAAAATTCACGATGTGTTCCACATATCTCTATTGTGGAAATACATGTCTGACCCAATGCATATACTCACCTATGAGGAATTAAAACTGGAACCTGATCTATCTTATTGCGAAGAGCCCGTCAAGATTCTTGATATGAGAGAAGAAGTACTGAAAAACTGGACGGCTCGTCTGGTAAAAGTCTTGTGGAGAAACCATAAGATGGATGAGGCAACGTGGGAACCCGATGAACATATGATGAAGAACCACCCGAGTCATTTCATACGGTAGTATTCTAGAAATTTCTAGGACTAAATTGGTTGAAGGAGATGCGAATGAAACACCCCAAGATTCTACGGTACACTTCTTTTAGAATAATGCAACATCGTGTGTTGTACGCATCATCGAGTTCTAACACACCACAACCAATCAAACTAGCCGTTATGAATAGTAATACCCACTTTTTGAATTTTTATAAATTTTATCATTCTAAATGGACTTCATTTTTGGATTATTAATATAGAAATTAACGTAGGGTGAAATTTTGGTACACTTCGGATAACGTTCATATTTTGATGAATACTGAAAATTGATAAATTTTAATTAAAAACAACTTTTTTAATCGAAATAATTAATAGTGATAAATTATTAATTTGAGTGGTTATAAAGTATATTGAGAATATATTTTTACCATTTAATAAATGTTTGGTCATTAGATGTAATTTCACATTCAAACCAGACACAAACAAGTGTCAATCTTTTGATAGTTATTATCTCTTAAAAACATGCTATTTGTTTTGACGACGGGAAATAATTTTTAAATTAATTAATGCAGCTGATATGTTTTGAATTTGGTAAAATAGACATAATTTTTGAATTCATAATATCAAATATATCTTAGGGCTAATTTTTGGTATTTTACTGGAAACATTCATTTTTTGATGAATAGTGAAACCACTAAGTGGTAGTTAAAAAACTGAATTTTTCATAAAACATAATTTTACCGCTTCTGTTAGTGGAATTTCAAAAATCCGAGAGACACGATTAATATCAAGGAGTAAAATTTGGTTCAATGAGATGAACATAATTTTTGGTGAATGGTAACTTTTTACTTTTATTTACTGCGGTTAAAAGTAAATAGGGAAATTAAGGGTAAAAATGATATTAATATTACCCTAACACATGTCATAATTCTATTGTAAAAGTGTATCTCGGCAAAAAACAACCTTAGGAGTAAAATATTATCATTTAGGTCCACTTTTATTAGATTAGGGAATATATTATTATTTAATTCATTGAAGAGTTAAAAGAGTTAAAATCAATGTTTATTTACTAAAACATTTCTAATATAGGGTTATACATAAGATAAATTTAATTGTAAATATTAATTAGAAAGCTAAAAATATTTCATAGATAATGGTATTTTATTTATAATTTCTATTCATTGAATAATTAAATTTATTTATGACACAATAGTGATGAAGTCATTACCTAATTAATGAAATATTAAAATAATAGATATTATAAATATCAAAATAAAATAAATTTTAGACTTTTTATGAATTCCACTAATTTTATAGCTTAATATGACATATTATGATTGATTATATAAATTTTTTTCGAAGTAATAATGCTTTTATGAATTGATCAAAAACAAAATACCCTATAGTGTCAAAATTGACATAAAAGAGTTTTTTAAAAAAATATTATATTATTAATTTATATTCAATTCCTAAAAATCTAAGGTTCACTAAAGAGACTTATATAATGATAGTTTTATCATTAATGGACCACTTTGGGGTCTCTTGGATGTATATAGTAAGTTTATTAACCATATAATATAAAAATACAAAGAGACATTGTAAAAGTGAAAGTAATTAACTATGTGTTAATACTTAAAGATAAGGTTAAAATTGTATCCCAAACCTGTCTAAATCCTATTGCTTTAGTTTTTTTCGACCTATCCCCACATTCAAATTTAAATAGTCCACTTTGGAGCCATTAGAAACCGAATATGAATTTATTATAAAATTATATTTCTAGCTTTTCTAAAGGTGCCCCTCACCCCTCTTATAAAAGGTCACTCCTCCTTCTCATTAATTTACACCTTCAATGCATTTTTGATCATCCAAACAATGCCCAAATACTCTCTCAACTTCCCTCAATTCATCCTAGAGGCCATAATTTAGTCAAAAATCCAACATAAGGAGCCCTTTTGATCAAATTAAAAGGAAGAACCTGAAGAAGATGTAATGATTTCACCACCCATTTTCATGTTCCTTTCTTGTTCCACTTCTTCTGTCTTTGTTATTACAATTATAAAATAATAACTCTAGTATAATATATATAAATATATGTTATTATAAACATGGTACAACAATATTTCAGTATTCTATCCATCCTTAGAATGACATGTCACTATACGTGCGTACATACAGCTTACCGTCTCCACATCGTGGTGTAATTGTTATTCAAAACCTTATTATTTGGATCGTTATAATAATGATTTGTAATTCATGTAAATAATAAATATAACATGACAATTATTCGGTATATATGATATAACATCCAATTAAATATTATTTTAATTTCAAAAGAATGATATTGTCGCTCGTGCGTATGTACAGACTACTATCTCCACGAACATGATGAGATTCATTCTCCATCATATCCATTCAAGTCTAATTTCCATTTGATGATTAATAATAGTATCTAAGGACTTAATATCATTATGGATATGAATAAGATACACCCTATCCATAAAAAACATGGATTACATAACAAAACATATAAAAGAAAATGAGTATGCTAACACCCGAAATGACGATAATTCTAAAATATTATTAACAAAGCAATGTTAAAAATTCATATATGATATCATGTTAATTTATATGATTCTTTTATAATTTAATAACAATTATTTCTCCATTATACATGAGGTTAACCTACCCTATCCAAGGAAAAGTACAAGGCAAGGGTTTATTTCGCAATCTCTTCATTATCTGAGGTTGTTTATACGTAATAATCTACTGGGATCTCTTTATTATCCACATCCATGTTTCTTAAAAATGAATTTCAAAACGTTTTTACTATTTAATAGAATATGGTTTAAAGACATTTATACAATTGTTTGACTTTTTAAAAGAGGTTTATAAATCAATTTTTCCATCGTTTTCCAAACAATTTATTTTTTAACATTTTCGACAGAATTAAGGTAAGAATGTTTTTTTAACTCATACGGCAGGTGTGGATATTTTATGCCATTATAAAATTGTTGAAGCTTCCCTTAATATCTTATAAGAATATTTTCAATGAAAATATTATATTTTATAAATATATGACTCCTAAATGATTTCAAAATAGAAATATATATTTCTCTAAAAATAGTTTTGATTTCTTTTATGTCAACATTCTTTGATGGATTTTATGCTTATTTGAATTTGATTTATTATGATACAAAACATCTATATTTTATTGAAGGTTTTCTGATATTTGTGACTGTGGATGTGTTATTTTTATACCATTCATGGTTTATGGAGAATGTAATGACATTTCATATGCTAGTTTTAATACGAATGTTTATGTTATGTTTAAACCTGTTCATATGAGGAATGAATTGGACTTAATATATGATGGGTAGAGCCCGCTGTAGCTCCTCGATTCATCGGTAGGTCCCATGAGACAAACTAGCGTCTTGGCACTAGGCCTTGGAAAAATCTTATTTGTAGTCTTGGAATGAGGCCTTGGCTATGTGGTTATGATAATATTGCATTATACATTCCATCATTATGAAAGTTGTTATTGATATTGCATGTGATTATTTGATTAATAGAATATCCATGTGAATTAGTAAATGGAATTATTTCATTTTATTTTTTCCATACTATGTTGAAGTTCAAGTTTAAAAGGCTTTTGTTTTAGTTATACATTTCCTTAAATGTTTATTCTTATTTATGAATGTTTCCTCTATATTGTTATCCTTATTGGGCATTTGAGCTCACCCCTTTTCTATGTTTTATTTTTCCTAGGATGTGAAAATGTAATTATGAATGACCTGTTGGGATAGTATTAGGGGATAAGAGTATGGACTATGGAGACTATATTTTTGTAGTTTTCATTTTATGTTGTAATGTAAAACTTTTTGAATATATCTATTGTTTACAAGGATACTAAACTAATCGGACTTTCGAGACTTCATCTTTCTTGTGATCATGCCAATGTTATGTAATAATGCACCGAATCTGGGTAACTTGGTTCGAGGAGTTACAACAATTTTCCTCTTACCCTGCTAAAAGAGCAAGGGAATCAAATTGAATCATATAACCTTAAAGACAAGGAGCAAGGGGAGATCTCTGGGGCTAGTGAATCCATTCATGAAGATGATGAAAAACCTAGTCATATTGAAGAAAACCTTCTCAACTCAAGTTCTAAGTATGGGAAACATCCAATGGTGGACGCTGATGGTTTCATTACCCCACATCCTATGAAAATGACGAATTTTAGAGAATATTCTAACCTCGAATGAAAAATAGTTAGCCTATATCTTGACTTCACTATGAAATATAATTCAATCCCAACAATATTTGATCGACCTATTGCAATCTCTTGTTCAGTTGAATAATATGATGAAAGGACTACCTATCATATATACAGGGATGCCTACTGTAATGAGGAGGCAATGGGAGATGCAGCTGATGAATGGATGGATGAACAAGATGAAATCACATTATAGAAATATCAATATGGTTTCATTACTGTTGAGAAATACCCTAATATCAGAAAGCGCATGTTTTTTAGGATGTTGGTTGAGTATAAAAATATCGTAATTTCGGCTTCAAGGCTATACCTTGGAAGTGACTTCCTCTCTTTAAATCATATGTTCTGCTTCAAGCTACTTATTCTTTTTGGTTAATGATATGTGGCTATTATGGTCCTTCGAGGGGTGTTTTGAGATTCTTTTCTTTTCTTCTGGGAGTACCATATAGCCTATTTATGTTTGCTCTTACTTTTTTGAGGTGTGCACTAATGTTATTTATGTTTATTGCAAAGAAGAGATGTTTTACTTGAAGTTGTCTTGCGAAACCTGTGTTTTCCATTCCTGATCGAGGCCAAGCTAGTGGTCCCTTCTTTATTTATATAGTTGAGGTGCACTGCAGCGTTTTCCTGGTTACCTACATAATTTTGAATTCAACCTTAATGCCTTACTTTTTGAAGACCTTGAGATGGTTTTTCTTCTTTTTATTGTTTTGGTTTTTCTTCTTTCCCCTTCACTCCCTACGGGTGTATGTTATTTACACCACATGCTTGTACTTATCTCTTTGATTTTAATAAATATCGGCATGAATTGGGTGACCAATTCATGTGGGCGTATAAAATAATATTATTTATTTTCATAAACAAGAGTAATAATTATGGTAGTTTTATATTTTACAAAGTATACCAAAATTAATTTTATTTATGCCAATATAATTAATTTTAATAATAATATTTAAAGAGTTATTTGAAATGAATAAAATATATATTTAAATGTCCATTTTATTTATTAATTATTTATAAACATGAAATTTAATATTAATTTCTAGTATTTAAAATCTCATTCAAAAATATTTCAAATGTGTTATTCATAAAATAGTAAAATGAACAAGTTGATTTTCTAAATAAACACACTGTCTCAAACCATAGTTTTATGTTCATTGTATATTATATGGATATGGGAGAAAAAGAAATACAAAAATATATATGAATTATCTTTGATAGATGAAAAAAATAATAAATTATGACCACAAAATTATGAACATAGACAACCAATGCAGTTATCTAAAATGAGTTTTCAAGATGAATATCATTAGAGTAAAAAGGAATGCCTCGAACATCAAAGTGATTAGACTAGCATGATATTCAAGATGTCAATGTGAGGGCTCATATAAACTTAAATATGGGTTTCATTCTTTATCGACAATGATGAAAATGCTACGGGAAGGATGATATCTTTGAGAGGCTTTCCAAATAATTTGTTGTCTATAATAGGAAGGATTTCATCCTTTTATATATGCATCTATGATGTCATTGATTTAGTGAAATTTGTATTCCATATTTTTTATATTAATATACATTATTCCAATTATTATTAAAAATTTGTATCATATTTATTGAATTTTATCCATTTTAATCCATTCATTATAAAATACTAGTGAAACCAAGAAGAACATAAATGCAACTAAATTAAATTTACAATTAATTATTTTAGTGCATATTCAGAAATGTGTTGTATTATTTATATTTACTATTCTAACCCTTGAATCTGAATAATATATTAGAATCATGGTATATCCCGATGAAAAATAATATTCAATGTAAAGTGATGATGTTATAATGAGATGAATCCATTCTTTATCCAGTCAAATAAAGAATCATGAACACACCTCATGATTAGATAACCATGATCAATGAAGTTGTTGGGGTTCACTGTCAACTTGTGGATCTTATAATAGTTTTTTATTTTAGTTGATATGTAAAACATTTAACAATATAGTCTATGTAAAACATAGAATAACAAATACAAGAAATATATATATTAATAAAGAGTTTAGAAAATGTGATCATTATATATTGTTTCTTATTGTAGGATGTCAATAAGATAAGTCATTAAGCATCCATAGGATAATGCATAACAAAAAAAAAGAAAACATCATTCCATGTTATCAATTAATTTCATTAGTAAATTCAAAGGCCATGTTGATCAAACTAGTATTGCTTTTTGGTTGCCATGATTGATTTATAATGGATGGAGTATTTTTCACATGGAGAATTAGACTAGTAAATCCGAATAAATTGAGGGGTGATGAATTATTATAGAATAATGGATAATGATAATCATATATAAAGATAATGTGATCAAGTGATGATGAACTTTTTTATAGTTAGTATTAAAATTTAAAGACCAAATAATTAGCATTGTACATTGGTTTTGTATAAGAATTCTGGTTCTATAATGTTTGTAAGTTGGTGATTATTTAAATTTGAAAATTAATTTCTTCATTTAACCTCTCTTTAAGGGAGACGAGTCAATTAAATTGATTGATTGGAGATTTTATGGGTGTATGGTTAAAAAAATTTAGATATATAAAAAATAATGATTTTTTGGGGAATTAAAATGATTAAATTGTTAATTGTTATGGGTAATGAATATTATTCTACTATTGTGTAGTGGTTGATGAGAAATAGTGAAATATTATATTTGTGGTCAGGTAATTATTTAGCAATGTTAGTCGATGAAATTAATAAGAACAATATTTTAGTTTTTTTACATTCAGCTTATTGGGAATTGGATGATCTGGAGGGAAAGCGATAAACACTCTATAAATCACTTAAGATATTGAATATAATATATGTGGTTGTAAATTTATAGAGAAGAAAATTGAATTTCTCTTTCATTCAACCATATTATGTTTTTCATGATATTTATTCAATGAATAATTTTACTATTACTAGTGAAAATATTATTAGATTATACATTTTAGTAATTTGGGTTGGAAGAACTAATTTTTTAATTATTACTTTCTGGTTATTTCAATATTTTCATTAGTTCATATTGGGATTCATCACTTTTATTATACATATATCATTTGAAATACTTTAAAATCAAATATTATTTTTCGTGAAAGATAGTAATGGGATTCATTTCCCTCTTCTGTAAATTTAAATTCTCAGGATAAACAATTTTAAACTATTATTTATACAAACTGGTGATGAACATTACACCATTTCCCTAAAATCATCATCCAAATATTATATTTTGAAGATGATGAGGTTTAAATATTCTATTGATAAATTATTTGTTCAAGACGTTTTTATTGAAACCATAATTCCTAGGGTGAAACTTTATATCAATGTTGACATCCAATGGAAATGGGGTGACTCAACAAATTCTTTTCACAATATAATGAAAAAATATTATTTTCAATAGGATAAAATAATAGTATATTTAGATTAATTAATATAATTCTAGATATATAATTCATCAATAATTTTGTATGAAAAAAGACTATATTTTTCTTTTACAATCTTTCATTCATTTTCAGTCCATTTCAACTCTATTTAATATGTTATCTATTCCCATCATCAACTTTATGTAGTTTTTTTACTGATTATATTTCATCTAATTTTAATTTGTTTTGAATTATCTATATTAATTTGTTATTATTGTTCCTTTATTACCTCTCTCTTATTTAATATAGATTAATAACATGTATTTATTTGAGTATTAGTGAAAATATTCCAAAAAAATTTGATTCCATTCCTATGAATGTGACTAGAATGAAGAAAAATATATATAAAAAATTACTAAATAACATTAAAATTTTTAAAAACATTTTAGATATTAGAGTATTTGAATTCTCAAAATATTGAAGAACATATCCTTCCATAATAGTTTTTGATTGAACACCATTAGTTGTATAGAATTATATAGTCTCATATACCAATCATTTAATTAAATATGCCATTTATAGGTATTTATCAATGATAATGAAACTATGAACATAGTAAATCTTACATGATGATATTTCCTACATTTAGATTATTTTTAAATGAATTCAGTTTTAATTTTTTATCTATATTTATAACTTGGCTAAATATTTTCCTCATCATGTATTAAGAGAAGCTGAATTTTGAATGATGTTATTTAATTGTTTTTAGAAATTATTCAAGGATAAGGTTTATTAAAAAGGATAAAATTATAATTTATACATGTTTATAAAAATATGATACATTTTTTGTAAATTTTTTTCATAATTGGTAGACTTAGAGAGTTTAAAGTTAGCATCCCTAATGTATTTAAATGTGAATAAATGTCATTTCACAAGACATGATATATGATTCACTCTATTTATTGGAAATGTATCCAACAACAATTTCATTCCCATCACATGGTGAAGGCCTTCTATAAGAGGTTCTTTACATATTCTCAATACATAGATATCTATTATAAAGGAATAAAACTGGAAGTAAAAAATATTAAATTATTGATTCTAATATAAACTAAAATTCACCCAAATTGATATAATAAATCCTATAGGAAGGGGATGTTAATAATATTATGAAATACACTAATTCCATTCATGAACTAATCTTTTAGGTAGAAGAAATTTTATAAAAAAATATTTAACATTTCGTATTTCAATGTTCTATAAATTTTCATTTAGAATCAAATAAGGCTATGTATGTGTATAATGGGTTTTGTCGGAATAGAAGGGCTCGTTATCCGAACTATGTCCTGTTGGTTAACCCCAAAAACGTTTTTTTGAAAATTGTGTTGTTAATAATCATGAAAAAATACTCATTCTTATTCAATTATAGTGTTCTATACAATAGTTACTCTGGTTTATCCTACATAGAAAAAGGGATGATTCAATAGAATGATTAACATTGAAACTCTAATCACCTTGAAAAATTTAAATGCGAGGTTGGTCATTCTCACTATCAAGGGATGATAAAAATGGTGATGCAACAAATAATAATATAAATAGACTCATTAAATGCTACAATAAACCCAAAATGGTAGAAATATACCCCTAAAATAATAATCTATAAATCAAAATTGAGGAATTAGCAACAAAAATGAGACTTTAATAAAAATGTTATGATTTCAAGCACGTGCCAGGATAATTAAATGCTGAATTTGATTTCTTTCACAATGAAATATTATTTGAAAAAAAAGTATATTCCACTATATAGCCAAGGGTACACTAGATAGAGCCATTGAATGAATATAAAGACACAATTAAGAAATTTAAAAAAATTATGGAGAAGTAGAAAATTAGTTCAAGAATCTGTATGAACTAATTTCTGCATATTAGAGAAATAATGATGAGTGTATGATTAGACAATCAATATTTTTATCAGGATTAAAGAGGTTTCTTACAGTGAAACCCCAAAAAAACTACGTTATAATAATATTTATCACACATACCCTTAAATGAAGGGGTTTTCAAGAAAAATTATGATCTTCTTTATATAGAATTTCATGAGTTGTTCGGGTATTTCAATAAAATCATTTCATCTATTGAAGGGTTAAATAGAGTCTATTCATTTATAATTATATTAATATATTTTTTTATATGAAAAGGAACATTGAAGAGATATCAAAAATTAATATCACTAGGTAATTTAGTTGTTTATTCATAAAATGTTAAAATCGAATAAATTCCCTATGTGCATTTTTAGTCCTTGAAAGAATGCATATAAGTGAGGAATAAAACTAAATTTTCACATCATTTTTGGGGAAATTTTTTCTATTCTACTTGCTTCCTAAAATAGGTCTTGGGATGTTTTTTCCACATTTTATAAATATATTTTTCTAACAGGTATGTCACCCAAATCATTGGAAGGATGGATAACATGTTATTTGTTATACTGAAGATGAAACAACCCACACATTTCCATGAGTTTAAAATGGAGTTTCATAAAAAGAACAAAATCATTTTATGAAATCAAATATTTAATACTAGTGGGGTTATAAAAGTTAATTAAAAATGAAAATAGATATTCCATGTTATTGATAACCAATAAGTAATCATATATTATTAAAATAGACATAATATTTGAGTTTAATTTTTATTTATGTTGTTTAATTAGTCTTCATAGAATATATTTGCTAAGATATTCATGGCCCATTTGAATAAAAAACGAATATCATTCTATTGAATATTAAGGACTATTTAGTATAATGTGATTCCACCGTGATACATGAATGTACAGGGAGGAATTACATTATGATAAGGCAGACCATTTAGCAATTCCAAGATGTGGATAAATATGAATAAATTTGTTATTTTAAATATATCACTAAGCAAATTTCATATCTCTAATAATAATCAATTTCTAGGAAAACCCCTTACCAAGATATAAAAATTGGATTCAAAATTAAAAATACTTCTTCTAGATTTCAAAGATCCTCTTTAGGAATAATTATTAAATAATATTTGTTGTTTCAAAGTTAGAATAGGTGAGTCAAATTTTCAATTATGATTCACTATTACAAAAAGATGAATAACTCAATCTGAAAATATATTATCAATTAAAACCTCAAAATATTCTATAAATAATTTTATTCATAAGTATTTCCAAATTTTTTTTGAAGATTTCACTTCACTCCAATAGATAATAGTCGAGTAATAAAATCATTTCATTATAAAATTTCTAATATACATGTGGGAGACTACTAGTCAGTTATATTTTTAAGCTATTTTGTTTACATTTTCTATAAATTCAATATTGGTTTTAAATTTTTTTATTGGGTTTTGACTCCTTCCAAACTAAAATACATTGGGGATACTCGTAGAATATTATTTTTCTTATAAGTGGTTTCTCATGGATTATCTCTCCCCTGTTACTATGACTATGATATGTTTTGAGAAATTATGTTTACTTAGAAAGTAGTATAAGTCCATCAATTTTATGGAATATCATGATTATTTTGAAATTGTTTTGGCATGAATAACACTTTATTATTACTAGTAATTTATTTAACAATAATTATGGTCTATCAATTGATTGGAATAATATTATTGGTGATCAAAATCCCAATAGATATTATTGTCTGGGAAAGAGCTGAGGTTCCACTAAAATTATGGAATATACCCATTTAAAAAACCATTTAATTATAAGGGATTACTAAATCATTGGGGATAATTTACCTAATTTATTGAAACAAAACCATATAATAATAAACAAAATAAACCAAACCAAAAGTATATGTCGCATGAAATGTAAATAATACAAAACCAAGAAAATAGTTGAAACTAGTAATATCATAACAATAGTAGCATGTGAAGAATAAAATCATACTAAATCTAAATGATATCAATATGTTGAAAAAAAATGTATAATAACTCTAACCACTCTGGAAGAAAACCATATTTTTAAAATAATCATCCAAATACTATTTTATCATGATTCTCCACAAGTGATGCATGAAAACTTTTATTTACTAGTGTCTTGAAGAATACAATATACATACCCTAAAAATATTATATATAGGGGTTGAGTAATCATAAATCATATTCATTCTCTATTAGATTTCCTAACTAAATAATTCTTTAAAAGAAAGTGTTATCCCACAAAAAAAATATTTAAAAAAAATGAAAAAATAAAGTAGTTTTATAAAAATAATGGATTTATTATAATTATAAAATCATTTATCACATGATTTTTTAGTTTACCCATTCCACATTTCATACACACCCACCACCATATACCTGAATTGAATAGCAGTCACAATAATCGTTAGAGTTAACTCATCCATCAACCAACCCAGTCGTTAGGGATAACCCTCTAGGAGCATCTTGTCTAGAACCAAACCTGGTTTATTAGTGATATATAAAGAATATGAACAGCCACAAATCCATATATTCTAGGTTTTCATATATATTTAGTACCCAATAATCAAATATTCCCGTTAAAAAATTCAATCAAACATATTTCTTTCCTTAAACCCAAATAATAATTTAATACCATTAATCAACATGGTTTTTTTTTGAAAAAAAATCAAAATCCTGTCATTTTAAATCATACACAATAAATTATTTACCTCATGAAATCATCAAATGATATATTTAGAATTAAAATATACTATTTAATAAAAACTAAGACTTTATGTTATAAATGATGTGTATAATAGATAGAATATGTCCACCGCATGATGGATGTTCTGCAACATGGGGAATCCATATGTGATTTAGTCAATATGTGATCCCATTGACATTCCATTAAATTCAATAAAATTGATTTTCAAAAATTAGATCTTTATATAACTATCTTGATATATGTTTTCATTTATAAGAAAAAAAGAGTACATTAATATCTAATACAATAATAAGAATATTGTAGGGCCTTTTCATTCCATATCTTAGATATTACAAAATTAAATACTTTGGAATAGTGTTCTGAATAGAGAGGATTTAGAATTATCACCAATAGAAGTTATCTAGTATGAGATACTCAGTTCGTGGGAAATGAATTATAGTTTCCTGGCATGAAATGGAATAAAAATAAAATTTTTGTATATTTGTATAGTCATCTCATGGTAATGAAATATTGATTAATGTACCTTGGACCAAACATGTCCATAACGACGCATGATTCTAAATTGTATATATATAACCCTGATGGTATCATTAAATACATAATATAAATATAATATTTATATTTATATTTTCTACAGTGTCGAATATTGATAATATTATTTTTTACTAATATATATTGTAATTATTTATGAAAATATGACTAACAAAATAATTAAATTATCCATAAGCTTTTTAAAATTTATTTGTTCTAATATTATTATTAAATTAATCAAAAAAATGTTGTTATATATTACATAATTCAAGGATAATAAAAATTATATTTCAAAAATATTATTTAAGAATAAATGTGTTATTTATGAATCAAAAATTAAATGGAAATAATTATATATTTTATACTTTAATATTTTATATATACCATGTATCTATTTATTTTTAAATAAAAATGACAATTTAATAATAAGTGCGAAACCTAAAATTAATTAGTAATTTGATAAAAAACAATGTTATACTAATAAAATATTATATTGAATAAATAAATATGTCATATTATATTAATTTGAAAAGGGTATATATAGTAATCTAATGTGCTAATATAATGTTTATTATGGTTTGAATAATTCTAATTTTATCAAAAAATATTTTGATTTTAATATTATATAGTGGTATTAAATTTTATAAATATGGAATATTGAATAGTATTAGTGGTATACATTGATAGTAATTGTTAATAGTAATGAAATAATTATAGAATAAGGACAATTAAATTAAATGAATATATTGATTATATAAAGGGGTTATAGTGTCTCAAAAATTAAATGACTACTATAATAAATAGGACAAAAAATATAATTAAGATATTAATGACATGAAATATATTTTCATAATATACATATATACATGGATACTTAAATATTATATATAAAAAATAATTTTTAGAAATAATTACAAAATTATACTTAATTTATGAATTATAAAATTGATCATATCTATATATATTTATATGTGTGTTTGTTCCATTATCATATATATAATATTTAAATGTATAAAATGAAAATAATAATAATAATAACAAAAAAAACAAAACAACGACAATAATAATAATGTCAAGGTTTTCATGTTTCTCCTCCCCCACCCTGACGTTCTATAACATTTTTCCTCCTTCATCATAGAGGTTCATGGATTTATCAATTTTTTTAAAGAGAATTTATGATCATATTGGTGTTTAGTCACAATTTTTCAGCTACATCCAATTGTGATGGACAATCATAGAGGTGTAATAAAATAAAAAATAGATGATAGAAATTGTATTTGGGGAACACAAGATTATTTGAAATTTATTGATGGGGACATGAAATAGTAGGGAAAAAATTTATCCTTCATAGTGATGTCTATCATAAAAGTAGAGGATCTAGAGGATTAAGTGAGTGGTTTCTAGAAATCATTAGAAGTTCTATAAATAATTTAGGAATGAAATGAGTCACTTCACAGAGTAGTACACATGAAAGTGGTATTCTCTTGAGATAAAATTCCATATTATATTATTTCTAGCTAATATTGGTATATGACATCATGGGAAAATAAATTTTAAACATTTTTTAAATAAAATATAAAAAAAATATTCAAGTGAAACTGTTTATCTCAATTTCAACGACCCCATTCACTCCTAATCATTTTTTATATAGGTATATGCTACATTTTATATTATCATGTATATGTATGATGATAAATAGATGAAATTTGACATGGTTATTCATCTAATTTTTTTTAATAAGTTTCCTCAACAAGATCAAGAATAATTTTCAGTCCCACAAAAAGATTTCTAGAAAGGTTGTTCATATTGTTCATTGTTGTTGTGTTGCAGAATTTTTCTATGGGAAATACATATTTTTCAATTTATAATTTTATATATAATATTTTTTCAATATTAAGGTTTATTATAATATTCAAAAAAATGATTATTTTTATAAAAAATTCAATATTTCATTTAAAATAAAAAACTCTCTATGTTCCAAAAGATTTCATTTATGGGTTTTTAATTATCATTTATATAAAAAAATATTTATAAATAATTTTTGACTTATTATTTTATATATTTATAAAAAATAAATATAAAATAAACTTCTAATTTATATATTTAAAAAACTTATTTTAAATAGATTTACTCTACATAGTTCTATATTGAAATATTGTAAAAAATATATCAAGGTGTACTTTTTATATATCTGGATTATGAATTAAAATGAAAATAATTTTTCCATGTTTACCATTTTATATAAGGTTTTGTGTCGTAAAAATATTCAACAATCCATTTTAAATCATCATATTATCTTTAATATTGTTTCTTTATTTATCATTCATAAAATAAATATTTCAATTTATTTTTTATTCTAAATGTTTTCTAATTTACTATATTTGAACTTTCCATTTATTCTATTGAATATATAATTATTATATCACGATGCATTATTTTACATTATCCCTCTTCCATTTATGTATTGAATGAATTTTTTTACTCTAAATAATTTTTTTTGATACATAATCTTCATAAGGAAAGTAAATAAATACATATATATATATATATATGAATTTATATAAGTTTTTTTAATTAATTATAACAATGATTATTGGTTTTCAGAAATATATATCTACCTATATATATATATCCATTGGGAATTATTTACAATATAATAATAATTTTATTGAAAACTCTAGTGGAAAAATATGTTGTTGATTAAAAATATGTTTGATACAATTTTTATTTATAATTTTTAAACAGATTACTCATGGGAAGTGATAAAAATATTTTAGGGACATTTTTCACCTTGTAATATATATTCCCAATATTGAACGTAATTATCCAAGTGGCCTAATGGTTATTTCTCTATTAATTTGAAGCCATATCTGAAAAATAATAGATTTATTTTTATACTTGTATTCAAATGTATATGATTTAATTTCATTTATTTATTAATTTTGATGACATCAATTTTTGTTAATATCTTGATGAAAAACTATTAATTATGTTTGAAAATATTATATAGACTGAGTGGTTTCCAAAAGTTTCTTTTATCCCCATACCGAGCCATTTTCTTACCCCGTAATATTAACTCTATTTCTTAAATGACTATTTTCCAACTTGAAGTAGTATTACATTACGTTCATGATTAGTTGTTTTATTGGATTCAAAAAAAATTTCTTGGATTTATTTGATTTTTTTTCATGGAGATAGTTTATATTTATATATTCCTAATCCTCAATGTTTATGACATAAATTATTATTGAAACATTAAGTGTTGTGTTTTTCTATTAATTTACACTATTCCATTTTATTATAAAAAATTATTGTATTTTAGGATGAGATCTATGAGGGTGGTTTTCGAAAAATACAGTTCATATCAACGGAAATGGTTACACATCATTAAATATTATTATGTAATGGATAATAAAATTGATATAATTTTTTTTTATTTTTAGGATATTGTATTAATTTGGGAGGGGATTCTTAATAGAGGCGGGCATATGGATGTGGTGACCCATTTAAATCCTAATCTTGGTTGGATTTCCAAATTCATCGTAATACATCAAAGGAAAATAATTGGTCTACCATGTTTCCCTAGACAATAACGGAAATAATCGGGGACACTATTTCTAGGTTACTACTTACATCCAACTCCATCGTAGATCAAAATAAAATATATTTTTATATTAGTATATAAAATATCAAATATAAGTGATCCTATAAAAAGACTTCATTTACCCCAGACATTCATTAAAAATATTTTTTCAAAGATTCCCACACCAAAAATATACATTGTTTTTTTTCATGGATAAATATTATTATAAAGTGAGAATGAAAAGTACTATGAGGTTATATTATGGAGTAAATGTAAAATGAACCCATATTTTTTAAATTTATATTCATTTATAAAGTTTTTTTAATTCATATTTTATTTTTAAAACAATGTGCCTATGATAAATTTTTTTATAAAATATTCAATTTCATATTATATTATAGTTTGAAAATAAAATCAATTTTTTATAAAACATATCAGGGTGAATGTTTTTATCGCATTATTTTTATAAATATATTTATAAGATTATATGAGTTTTAAATTCATTCAAGGCTGAAAAAAAATTTATTCCATAGATCTCTAAAGCTTTATTTTGAAGGAATTGGTTTAATTATATTTTTTCTAAATGATTATTTTATTGATTTCTAGTGTTATTATTTTTTGTTAGGGGATTATGTTTTTGGAAGGAAAGTAATTTATAAATTCTCATTTTATATGAGCGTGTTATATGTTTAAAATATTATATGATTTATTTTAAATAATCAATTTATATGTATCTGTATATTCATATTTACATGTTTATGAGAACGATATTTCAATTGAAACAAGTTTTCATTTTAATGTGTTTTTTTTCATAAAAATATCGTTCCAGGGATGTTTTTTACTTTATATGTCTTATATGGACATTCAATAATTTATTTGGACTTTCTTGCATGCTTTCCATGAATAAAATTGTTTAGTCTATAAAATTTATTTCATTTCCCCAATTTATTTGATAAATAAATCATAAATGTATAAAATTATATATATTTATATAAGTTCTTATAATAATTTTAGAAATGGTTATTTTTTTGGAAATACCTATATAAATATATATACATATATATATACCGATTATAATTTTTATAAAAATATATGTAATAATTTTTTATTGAAAACTCCAATAGAATATAGGGGGATCTATTAAAAAGATTCAATAAAATATCCCATTTAAATTTTTAAACAAATGAGGATTTGTGAGTGAACGCAGTCCTTAAGGGGATTTTCAACTATGTTATGGGGAGACCATATATAGTTTTTAATGTTCCATGTCTCATAATTAAATATTTCTATGTGTGAAATAGTTTAATGAAACCCACTAAATTTATCTTGAGGATCTTTTATACCTATTAGATATTTTTATTTAATAATTTTTTTAACTAAAATAAATGATCTCATTTTCTGAATGGATTTTTAAGGAGTTTTATTTATATATTTATGATAATTTTTCATAAATTACTTTTTAAAACACATAATATTCCTTTTACACTACCAATTTTTTTTTAAAAAATTCTCATCATGGAATGTTTTTAAAAGAAGTAGTTCTAGAGTTTGTTCGTGATTTGGTGTTTTTTTAATGAATATATTGAGTTGTCTAAAATATATTTAGATGAAAAAATTTTCTTAGTGAGATACTTTTTTAAAATTTAAAATTTGACAAATTCTTCATGCCTTAAAAAATAAATAATAATAAGGACCTTATGTTTTTTTATTGTTGTTAAATATTTTATTTCACCAGAAAAAAATATACAATGTTTTAGCACCATATTTGGATGGTTTGGGGTGTTATAATGTGGGTTATATGTGAAAAAAAATAAGGTCACATGTTTATGCCTTAAATTTAGACAAACCAATTTCCACCTAGGAAAAAAGCCTCAATCCCATAAATTTTAATTTTCATGGCTTGTCATGGGTATTGACAAAATCTTGTGCCAACTATAAAAAAACCTAGAATGTCCCAGATTTCATTGTTTGGATTCTTTGAAATATTTCATGGATTACCCTAACATCTCTATAACATACACAATTAAATTACATATTCAATAATAAAAAACAACCCTTAATCAGTTATAACTCTAACAAAACATTATATTATCTCAATTTACAAAAAAGACTATGTACCTCATACTAGGGGTGTTTCATTATCCCTATCATTAATATTCTTATCCCTGAAATTATAGATATTTTAGGTGCCTCAAAATCATTTATGTCATTATTCAATAATCTCTTTTTCATGTTCTGAGGTTGTATACTGAATTTCCTCAAAAATCTATTGCACTTAAAATAAGTAAATATATATCCCACTAAATTACATTTAAAATGTACACATAATATTATATAATTCATGATTTGTTTATCTAAAAATAGATTTTATAGTAACATGATCCCAGATAATCACATGTCTAGGATCTAGGTTTCAATTATTCAGTTTTTAAAAATGGAAAACATTATGAACAACAATTAATATTGAAAGCTATTATAATCAATATGAAATGTTTCCAACACGTTCATGTATCTTAAATAGTCCCACATATTGAGGATCATGTATAATTCGTTTCTTAAATGATGATGACCTGATCATTGTGGTACATTGAGAAATATATAGTCTCCTATATTGATATACAATGGATGTTGATGTTGATGAGAATAATAATTCCATATAATCTACAAAATATACAACCACTTCGTGATCATCTAAATCTTTTCAATCATTTGATAAATTAGATTGTTTTCCATTGTGATGTTTCTTTAGACTTTACCTAAAATGTGGTGATCAGTATGGATAAATATAATATGAATTGAGTGGATATATTTGTATCACAACCTAATAAATATTTTTTCATGAATGATATGATAAATGAAAATTATCTTACATTGATCCACTTAAATACATAACAAAATATCAGAAAATTTTATTTGATGTATTGGACCATTCGATCTGAATTCTCATAAATTTGAGGATGATAGGATATTATCATGGTAAATTGATTATGTAATCCACTATGGAGTGATGAAAAAATATAATACATATTTTTAGGATCGTGGTTGAAGACAATCAAAATTCATATTCTAGGATAATATTATATTTGATTAATGTAAAAAAAAATTAATAATCATCTTCTATAAAATAATCATATATATTAATAAAATAGATTGATATCATTATTCATCCCAACATCATCTAGATTGAATTATTTTTAATAAAATTTCTTAGTAATCCTGAAAAAGTTTCCATGATGATATTTTTAAATTTTCATATGCGTATAGGTAAGGATTTCATCATTCAATTATGTCTTCGATGATCAGCATTGACCATATATTAGGTGAGTATATTTTCAAAAAATCAACAACATATTATTTCATAATTAAAACCAAAAAATGTATTCTATATGATTGTTCAATATTTTGGATTCATGGAAGAATATCCAATGTAGAATTTTCATATATAAAATTATAATACTTCTAACCAGAAAAAGGAAAAATATGATGACATCCAAAATAGAACACAAAATCTTAATATTTTATCTTATTTATTATTTGTACCACCATATTATTTTGGAATAATGGAAGGTAATATATAGTACAATCTCTAAGAATAATTTCCAATATCAACCAAATAATGTATTGATGAATTTAGATAATAATTTATGAGTTAATTCTACTCAATGTAATCTAAATACATATAAAATATCATACTCATCAATTGAAACTAATCCCTAGATTATATTTCTAGTTTAGAATATGACTTATGACTAAAATAATCTGGTATGTAGTTTCCTCTTCCATGTTTATAATTCATTTCAAACACAGTCATTTGGATATATTCTATAAATCATATTTTTATATTGTTCAAAAACAAATTGTAAAAGTATGTGTTTCAATATTTTATTGTAAATGAACATATGTAAACTATAAATATATATAATTACATTGTTTCTTCAAATAATAAACAATAACATCAAACACTATTACATGTGTTTGATAAATCATTTCTGGAATATGTATCTATCATGATCTGTAGTCTATTGTATGGACTTTATGAAAGACAAAAAAAATTAAATCCATGATCCAAAAGTGTCACAATAAACCATACAAAATTTGTTATAATATATATTTACAAGAATGAGTTTCTATTTTAAATAGGTTTTAAGCCCGAAAAAATGAATATTTACTTTTCACACCAATGAAGTAGAGTTTCATTTCTAATAAGAGAAGTCATAAGAGATAACAGATGTAAGAATTGTTAAATGAAGCAATGATAGAAAACAAAAAATCCTAGAATTATGTATATCAAAATATTCTATTTGATGTATTACATGATATAAAATGACTTACCTTTTTATTTTCAATTAATTTTTATTTATTAGAAATTAAATTTATAGGGAAAACTCATTTTATCTAAAAAAATCATGTCATTAATTTTTTCACATAACTAGGGATTTCACAAAATCATCAACAAAATATTTAAAATTTATTGATGGTCATTTCAGGTCAATGAATAGTACATAATTTCATCATTAGTACTATAATAAAAGGGTAAATGTTCTTTTTTAATGCATCTTTCATCAATTAAAAGAAAAGAACTACTAGATTAATATGAAATATGCCATGAACTGATATTCATAATTACTATAATAACACTATAAATCTATTTTTGGAGTATCATTTTTCTTAATATGGTGTTGGTAATTCCCAAGCCATAAATCAATTTGAAATAACTATATTTATTCATTTTATTGATCAAAAATTACATTAGATTCCAATGACAATGTACTCAATATTATGAAACCATTAATTTAAAATTCATCTAATTGGACATTCAATTACATCATGTATTCTAGAGTAATTATATACAATTGATATAAAATTGGATTTTTTGACAAAAAGACATTTATAAAATGATCTACAAACCTCTCTTATGTAAATCCCATTATATTTTTTGTGATTTTTCTTGTAATTGAAGAAAAATAATAATAATATTTCTACTTTTAATTATATATTTGGTTTGAAATGTAACCTTTTTAAAATTTATAATAGAAAATTCCAATAATTGGTGATAAAAACAATTTATTTTCCAATATTCACATTTTAATCTCATTAAAATAGATACAATTCCCCAATGGTAGATTTAAATTTTACTCAGTGTTCATACCAATCGATATGATTATAAAAAAACTAACTAATCGATCCCCAAGATTATGTAACAAAAATTAATATCTGAAGAAGAAAATTTATAAATATTAAGGATTGTTATGGTTTTAATTGAGAATGTTTACATTTATATCCTATATACACCAGCATTTACAAAGGTCTCTATAAAATTATCACATTTGGAGGACTCAGTATTTTAGAAATTCCTAACCTAATATGATTAAAATTATTGTGTCCTTATACAATAATTTAATTATCATAATTATGGGGATCATTTCTATATTACATTTTTATATAATAGGTTACCAAATCTTATATAACTAAATTATATATTATAATTTAAAAATTGTTTACTAAGATCCATTTATTCCAGGATATTAACTAATTAAAATTAAATTCATTTTCATTTTATGGAACATATTTACATGTGTATTATAGGAATATCCAATTTCATTAATCATATATAAAAACAAATGAACAAATATTATGAAATGTTGGATTTTATCAAAAATCACAGGAATAGACATATAAAAAGAAAAAAATATAAATTTTTTAGTACATCAGTATTGATAAATATTTTCATATATGAAATTAAATATTTGTTATAGAATAAATGGTTTCTTCACTAATAAATAATCTTCTCCTCCCAAATATTTCCATGAATCATTTCATAAGTAATTTTCCATGAAAAAATAACATAACTGTTTCATTGAAATCATAAAAAACATGAATGACTCTCAAAAAGGAAAAAAATGCACCCTTATGAAGAACAATGCACTTTATATTGAAAATAATTCCATTCATTGCATTTTTCAATCTTATGACATCCATAAAACCCCATAAAAAATAAAACATATAAGTAACATGAGGCATCAATTTCCTATCACCCCTAAAAAAGAACAATAGTCATGATTAAATAAGGAATACCCTTTATTATTACTTATAATATAAAAATAATGATCAAACATAAAGTAACCATCATTTTTAAAATTGGAATAGAAATCATAGTATATTCCCATAATCTCTTAGAATAATCCAAATCCATTATCTCTATCACATTACTTATTCATTAGAGAGATATAAATAGACCACCCTGTTGGTTGGAGTGGACACCCAAGAGGGGGTGAATTGAGTTCCAATTAAATTTTCTGTTAAAAATATTGATCTTAAAAACCCCCAATTTAAAAACAAAGATAAACTGTAGTGAATTTATACAAAGTGTAAATTTTCAATCATTTTATCAAAGATTAGGCCTAAGTTAACTTAATCTGAAGATTACATTGACTTTTGAAACTAACATACTAGTTTACAATAAGAATAAAAACATGCTAATTTAACTATCAATGTTTTTAAAAATGGTTTTATATTTCAAATTAATAGTAGTAGAAAAAGAAATTTATATAGTATACATAATACTTAAACTAAAAAACACAGCAAAGGTAACCAAGAAGTTCAGTCTCAAGCCGATACTTAGTCCTCTCAACAATTTATATAAATTGTCCCACACCCTGGATTGGGTTTAACAACACTGCAATACTATCCAGGGCCAACGAAATCTACCACATTTCTACGTGGGAAAACAAACAACGGCTCACGGCTGTCCAGGTCTTACTCAACCTCTACCACTATCTATAGTGGCAAACAAGAGAGTTATGGAGTATGAGTGTGGATTTAAGAATCCTCCAGTTTAGCTCAGGAGACAGTGTGTGTGTAAAATAAACAGGGTACACACACTGCTCGAAATGTAAATAGAAGAATCACTAAAGTAAGTGATAATGAGTTTAGAAGATCTTTAGTGATTGGTAGTGCAGCTCTGGACATGTTTGATTGGTCAAAAAAGCTTCTGATTCCTTCTCTGGTTTCTGTTCAAAAAACAGAGTGTCGTTTTATTCTTTGGTTCTATGTTCTTCTTGTCTGCCTGAGTGCATAAAGTGTTTGTTGTAGTTTTTCACTCATGATGCAGCTTGTGGTTTCCTATAGAATGATTGGCATCAAGTATGTCCAGTGTTCATGGAGTATATATGTAGCCTTGAATTAATGCTCCACGTTTGAATGGTTGTTGAGAAATCCTAGTTTTTTACTCTCTGTATTCAACCACTTCACTTTCTATATCACACCTTTTAGCTAGGTCATTATCTTCCTTTTTATAGCTTTCAGCTGCGACAAAAAGGAATGATTACTTTTTGCATGGGTACTAGGTACGGTTCCCTGACATGGAAACAGAGTTCATTAAATAACATTAACTGCATTAAAAACATCAAATATAATCGTTAGCTTATAAAATAAATAATATTGAGAGTATAGAGTTTGATTGGTTTGTCAATCATTAGTAGCTATTTTTTACGGTGGACTGTGTATCGCAACGATCTTCCATCGGTAGCCCTTTTAAACTTGTATCGGTAGCTCTTTGAGTCGGTAGCTCTTTGTATTGGTAACTCCTTCTATCAGTATACTTACTCTATCATTAGCTTGATATATAATCTATCAGTGACATCATTCTATATGTATACCTTCTTATCGGTAGCTCTTAATCCATCGGTAGATATTTTTCTATCGGTAGCTCGATGTATCGGTGACTCTGTACATGTATTGGTAGACTGTGTCAGTCGCTTCATACCAGTCACCAGTTGTGTATCAGTAGTCCGGTCGGTAGCTCTGAGTATTCTCTATCGGTATACTGAATTTGTCGATATACTTTCATACCGGTGGACTTATACATATCGGTAGCTCGGTGCATATCAGTAATCTTCTTATTAGTGATCTTAACATATCAATTACTCTTTCTATCGGTAGACTACGTCTATCGGTAAAATATGTACCGGTAGCTCTATATCAGTAGCTATATGCAGACCAGTGACTTAATACTTGTCTATTTTATGCAAAACATATCTGAATGGGTTAGAAGTACATCAGAACTTCTATAAACATAAGAATAACATATTTCATGTATTATTTTAAAATTATTATCATCATGACCATAGAATATCATATATTGAAATAATTAATATATAGATAAACAATAATGGGTATTATCCAAGTATATGAAAGCATAATTGGGATTTTCAAAATAGGTGAGGTCAACAATCTCCCCCATTTGGATAATCATAACGTATGATATTATAGTTTTATAATATTTAGAAATCGTATTAGAGGATATATCATTAAATTCAATTATCTCATAGAAAATAATTTGTTAAAAAAAATTATCAGAGGTAGAATTAAATGCAATGATATTAGAGGTAAAATTTAGTGGTATCATAGAGTTAATTTAAATGGAACTGGAGAACTAAAAGTAATGGAATCAGATAGCCAAAGCATGATAACTCTTCCTTAGATAATATTTCTCCCCCATTAATACTTTCTCCCCATTATTTAGTCTCCCTTTAATACTTCTCCCCATTTTTAGAATGGTGGGAAAGAAAATATTTCTCCCCCTTTGTGATAATCAAAATGTAGGAAATAGTAAGGAAAAATAGGAATAATATGAGAAATAACAGAAGGCCACTTGCATTAAATGTAGGAAAAAGGTACAAAGACAGAAAACAAAAATACAAGGAATTCCTATCAAACATCCTAGCCACTTGTTCATCCACACACTCAATATGAGACAATCCCTATGGATCAGCTGAGGATTCAGGTGATGTAGATTAAGGTGAAGGCTTAGGAACACCCGAGATGATCACAGGAGGCTGAGCCACAGAAACTATGCCTGGTATGTACTAAGGAGTTCATTGAGTTATAATAGGTGTGAGACTTCGAATGGCTTGAACATGAGTCATCTGAATAGGAGAACCAGTAGAGGCAGAGTCAGGTAAGGCTGGAGGTATAATTATTGGCCTAGAATCAACATGCAGGAAAGGTAGAAATAGATTTCTGAAATCCGTAATTATTCATCCTCCTCTCTCCGTAGCATATATAAAGTCAAACTTGTTCTACATGAATTTTTCCAAAACTGGCGTCAATTCCCATAGCTTTCTAACATGTTCTCTGAAGGCTTGATTTACAAGAGGAAGCTTCATATTCCCTATCAGAATCTTTAAGTGACTAGTTATTTGGTTCTTCGTTTAATTATTTTGGAAATAAGAGTCCACATTGTCATTAACCTCTTTCTGAGAGGAAGAGGCGTCTCTCATATAGTCTTGGACTATTTTCATTATTTCTCTAGCTGAATCTCTAGTAGATATCACAACATTGCTCAAATCAGATGAGTCTATAGAGCCACTGGTTGAAACTGAACCAAGATCCACCTTCATCACTGCATGAATCGGTTCCAAATCTACTAAGGGTCTGGAAGCAACAGAACCAACAGATAAAGATACAGTTTCCATGAAGTTTTTGGTCAACCCACTAATAAGATTTTTAACTTGGGAATCTTGGGTTTTAACATGATCTTTCATGGAGGTTTTAAATCCTTTGAATAGTGAATCCATCTGGCTTACCACACTCTTCAAAAAGGCTAAGTCCTTGTCAGCTTGGGATTTCGAACTCATGTAAGAGCCCAAAGAGACAACAGATTTCTATAGAGTTTCATGACCTACTTCTATTCTAGACACTTGAGGCTGGAAATCATTATCTTCTTCCACTATATCGACCATAATGGTTGTCAAATAACTGCCGAGAGAGAGTTTAAAAGATCTTCCAACATGCTCATCTCTTCAGCAAAACAGTGCTTTATATCAGCAATTGAGGAACTAAAAGACTCTTTCAGGTCATCCTTTAAGGATTCCAGATCAGCCTTGCTAATCACATCCATAGGTTCAACTGCAACCAGTACTCTTTCAGATGCTAAAATGACCACGGAGTCAGTAATAATTGATTTAATTGAAGATAATATAGAAACATCCATCTTCATTACCAATTTCAAAAAACTATACTTAAGATTTTTCTTCAAATTATCCAGGTCATGAATTCTGACCACATCTTCAGGTAGCAATTAAGTCTCAACATCATTAATAATCATTGGTCTATTTAGAGATGCCTCATTCTCAGAATCAATATAGTCTAAACCACATACTACAAAACCTGGTTCTTCTGCCCAGTCCTCAATATCCACGACTACTATAACACTTCCAAACTTGGTTTGATGCTCCCCCTAAATTGGTGAATCCTAAAGAATAACAACAACATTCTCAGTAGCATTCTCACCAGGTCTTCTTTTCTCAAGAGAATCTTCTACTTTCAATTCGTTCTATGTAATAGCTGGAGGGTCCTCTGGATTAGGTACAAATTCTTCCATTTCTCCTTCCACATTCGTAATAGGCACAAAAAAGCTTCTAATTAATGGACTCAGGCTTAAACAAACAGAATCAGATGCTTCAGATATATTCTCTCTTTCTTCTTCATGTTCAGGGGCTGGCTGGTCTTCCTCATCAGCAAGAGTCTCTTCTTTTACTAAGGCTTCATTTTCTGAAGATATAATTTCAGCTGCATGACTTGGAGGTATGTCCGGATCTCTTCCATCATCCATATAAGTCTCTTGTTCTTCATTCTCATCATTTTACTCAGGTTCTTCTTCATCAGGTCCTTGACTCGGATCCCTCGCATCCTTAGGTCTTGAAGGATGATCCACAAGAGTAAATTTATCACAGACCTTCTAGTCATTATTAAACCATTATTTTATCCATGGGTTCCAATTAATATTCATGACTTTGCAACTATATATGTAATATAAAAATTATTCCTTACCGCAACTATCTCAACTGGAGACTCAGCTACCCCTTTTACCATGATCATCACCGAGATAAACATGGAAAAGAATAGGGAATTGGTCTTTGATTTCGGCATTGCCATGTCTTCCATTTGAAACATCAGCAATCTGCACAGATTTACTTTCCCACAATGTATCAGGAAAGGCAAGAGATAAATATCCTGATATCTCCAATTCACAAAGTCTCCTCTCCTCGGTATTAAGACATGATGAACTAATTTGAACAATAATCGGTTCTCTCCATCCATTTTTGCAGCCACTACTTGTCTTTGATTTCCATCACTAGTAAGCTCTTCCAAAGAATCCTCATAATCAAAAATATCACCTGTAGGTGGCATAGATTTTGAGAAACATACAGATACACCTTCATGCGGAACCATCAAGTATTCAGACCATTCAACAGATAAGAAAGATATATCCTTTCCATTTACATAAGAATCACTCGGTTATCATTCCCAGATTTATCAAAGCATACAAATTCATAAAACTTCTTCACAAGCTTCAGATAGTAGGCCCATCGTTGTTCAAAAAACAATCCGCACATTTTTCATCTTCAAGCACTTCGAGCACTAACGACTTGCTAGGCAGTAGCCATTCCACACAAAGTACCTTTTCAATAACAATAACTCTATTCTGCAAATGAGGATTCACTGGTTGCCAACCCAACCTTGTTCTTCCAACACTACCACTTGCTTCTGGCTCGGAATTCTACTTCTATGCCTTAGGATCATCAGCTACATCTCTAACAAAAGAAAGTTTGGTTTTTTCCATCACTGGATCAAGGAATTTAGGGTTCTCAAAGGATTCGGGATCTATGGTTTGAGGGAAAAGTGTTTGAGACTCTTTGGATTGAGAAGTAGCTAGGAATATGTTTTTAACATTTAGTAATCATAAAATTAATAAATTAAATGAAATAAAGTAAAAAGGATTCGGATTCTGGCGGCAGACAGAAGATTAAAACAACGCACTCATCGGTAGAGTTTATCGGTGAGAAATACTATCAGTGAGGTCCATCGGTGAGAATTTATATCGGTGATAATTCATCGGTGAGGATTTACATCGGTAAGGATTTATCAGTGAGGATTTATTGGTGAGTATTTATTAGTGAGGATTTATCGGTGAGGTAGATACCGATCAAGGTTAATATTACCTAACTCATGCCTAATGTAACTTAACCTATCTGAACTCAATGGTTTGGTGAAAATGTCAGCTAACTAATATTCAGTACCTATAAATTGAAGAATAATATCACCATTTTGGTAATGATCTCTCATGAAATAGTGCCTTATATCAATGTGTTTGTTCATAGAGTGAGACACAGGGTTCTTCGAAATGTTTATTGTACTAGTGTTATCACAGTTGACAGAAACATGATTAAAATCATATCCATAGTCCAAAAGAGTGTGTTTCATCCACATAATTTGTGCACATCAACTATCAGCGGTCATACACTCTTCTTAGATAGTGGACAAAGCTACATAATTCTGCAACATACTTCACCAAGATACTAAGTATTTTCTCAATAAATGGCATGTTCTTGATGTGCTTTTTCTATCCAACTTTCTACCAGCAAAGTCAGTATCTGAAAAACTCAGTAACACAAAGGATTGTCCTTTTGGGTAAAACAAACCTAAGTTTATAGTGTGTTTATGATACTTAAAAATTCTTTTAACATCAATAAAATGAGATTCTTTATGATTAGAGTGAAATCATACACACATACACAAACCAAACATAATATTATGTCAACTAGTAGTAATGTAAAGTAAGCTACCAGTCATACCTATGTAATTTGTTTGATCCACTAGTTCCTCAGTTTCATTTGAATCCAATTTACAAACACTACTCATAGGAGTATCACTTTCCTTAATACTATCCAAACCAAAACGTTTTAAAATATCCTTTATATATTTATCTTGATTAAAAATAATACCATTTTCATTTTGAAAAACTCAAAATCCAAAAAAAAAATTAATCTCTGCTAATAAACTCCTTTCAAATTCATTTTTCTTACTCTTTGATAAATCAGTACATAAGGGGTGTTTAGAAGATCCAAAAATAATATCAACAACATAGATTTGTACTACTAAAACATTTTTAGAATTTTTTTTAATAAAAATAGTTGGATCAAAAATCCCTTTAGTAAAACCTTATAAAATAAGAAAATTACTAGGTCTTTCATACCAGGCTCTTGGAGCTTGTATTAAACCATATAAAACTTTAAAAAGTTTAATGATTTGATTTGGAAAATGAGGATGAGTAAATCTAGGCATTTGTTCAACAAAAACATCTTCGACAATAAAACCATTTAGAAAATAACTTTTCACATCCATTTGATATAACTTGAAATTCAGATGAGCAGTATAGGAAAGTAAGATCCTAATGGATTCTAATATAGCTATAGGTGGAATGGTTTCCTCGTAGTCTATACCTTCTTCTTGACTATATCATAGTGCAACTAGTCTAGCTTTGTTTCTAATTATGTTTCCTAACTCATCAACTTTGTTTCTAAAACCCCATTTAGTGTCATTTGTCAAAATGTCCTTTCGTCTATCAACTAATTCCCAGACTTTGATTCTTTCAAATTTATTTAACTCCTTTTAAATACCCATTACCCAAAATTCATCATTGATAGCATCATTGACATTTTTAGGTTCTATCTATGAAAGAAAAGATTGATGTTCAACATAGTTTCTTAGATAAGCTCATGTATGTGTCCCTCTCTCAAGATTACCAATGACAACATCTAAAGGTTTATTCTTTAGAATCATTGTTAATCTAGTAAAGGAAGGACTAGAAATTTCAGGTTCATCTACAAGATCGGGTTCAACAGAAGTAGATTCTGGAATATATCCAGAACTGGATGTTTTTATAGCAGGTTATTTAGTTTTATCATTATGGTCCAGAACAGACAAATCTTCTTCAAGATTTTCAAGAGAGATTTTAGGATCATGTGTATCAGTATCCTAAAATTTGATGTGAACAAATTCTTCCACACATTTGGTTCTTTTATTAAAGACTCTATAGGATTTTCTAGTTAAAGAATAACAAAGAAATATTCCTTCATCACTTTTAGAAGAAAACTTGTCCAGATTATCCTTTGTATTAGGAATAAAAACATTGGAGCCAAAGACTCAAAAGTAACATACTTTAGTTTATCTATTATTCCATATTTTATTTGGGGTCTTTTTGAGAACAGGTCTAATTAAGACTTTATTAATAACATAACAAGCTGTATTCACAGCATCTGCCCTAAAATAAATAGGCAGGTCATACTCATTAAGCATGGTTGAAGCAATTTTTTAAAGGGTTATATTCCTTCTTTCTACTACACCATTCTGTTGTGGTGTCCTAGGAGCAGAAAAGTTATGACTATATTTATTGTTTGAGCAATAAGATTCAAACTCATGATTTTCAAAGTCACGACCATGTTCACTTCTCAGAGCTTTAATCAAAAGTCTACTAAAGTTTTCTACAAATTTGGAGTATTTAACAATGTAAGAACAAGCTTAACTTTTGTGAGCTAAGATGTATACCAAAGTATATATAGTAAATTCATCTAAAAAGACATAGACATAGTGATTCCCATTTAAACTAGAAACTCTAGAAGGTCCAAACAATTCCATGTGAAACAACTCAAGAGGTTGAGAAGTTGAAACTTGTTTCTTTGATTTACAAGAAAATTGATGTTTCTTTCCCTTTTGATAGGGATTAAAAACTTTGTCATTTGGGAATTCTAGTTTTGGTATGTCTCTAACTACATTTTTCCTAGTTAGTTTTCAAAGTGTCTAAATGTTACAGTGTTATAATCATCGGTTCCAAAGCCAAGATTCTTTATGAAAAGCATTTAAACAAGTAACATTTTGATTGGATAAAGAATTTAAATCAACATCATAAATATTTTCATTTATTAAGGCAGAAAATACTAAAACATTTTTAGAGTAAAAAAAATTGCAAGAATCATTTTCAAATTTCACATTAAAGCCATCATCACATAACTGATAAATACTTAACAGATTGTATTTAAGTCCATCAACAAATAAAACATTAGAAATTAAAACTGAATCAGTGTTACCAATATGTCCTAGGTCGATGAATTTTCCTTTAGAATTATCACCAATGGTGACATGGCCTCCATCAACCTATATTATTCATTTGAATCAGGATTAATCTCCAAACATGTGTCTTGAACATCCATTGTCCATGTACCATACTTTCTTGTGAGAACTCATGAATCATTTCTCCTAAAAAATAGATTTAGACAGAAAGTGACTTTGGTACCCAGATCATCTGGTGTCCAGAAAGGTTAGAAATCAGAGCATTAAGTACCACTATTTGTCTTATGGGTCTCAAATAATTTACAGAATCAATAGAATTTGAAAGATAAACTTTATTTGATCAATATCCATATGGATAACTAGTTGAACCATATGAATTTCCAGAACTGGAATAAGAAAATTTTTGTCCCGACATAGTAATAAATTGATTTTTAGTGAACTATCTTTGTCCTGGTTGGTATCATAAACCATTAGTTTATTTAGGTGCAACTTTTTTACCTAACATTTGAGTTAGAGTATCTTTTCCCTTTTTGAATGTTTCTATTTCCTTCATATTTTTCTCATTAGACATTTTCAGTTCAATATTTTCCTTTAAGAGATGAGAATTCTTTTCCATTTCTATATAAAAGAAAGATTTGACATTGGTAGTGAGAGCATGCTGTTTCATTAATGACTTATATTTGTCCTTCAGTTTATTACATGTTTCTTCCAGCATATTACAATATTCAAACAGTTCAGTCGTAGACATATTGTCATCATTATCTGAATCACTGTTATTTTCAGAATAATAATCATTTAGAATAGGGGAATCATGTACCTCAGATGTGTTGGTCAGGAAGCACTTCTTGGCACGATTCTTTCCAGAATCAAAAACTTCAAATTCACCTGTGATGTCCCCTAAAGCACTCTAAGTAGCTTTCATAACATTCTTGTACTTCTTGTCCTTATAATTATATTTCATTTTTAATTTTAATTTTGGACAGTCAACCTTGATGTGTCCTTTCTTCTTACACTCATAGCAGACTATATCATCCTCCTTATCAGGATCTTTCCAATACTTTTTCTAATGACCCTTGTTGTCATACTTTCCTTTATAGTTTTATTTTCTGAAGATTTTCTTCTTCCTATAAAACTTCTTAAATCTCATGGCTATTTGAGCAGTCTCAGCATCACTGTCAGAGTCCGAATCATCACTAGTTAAACTTTCAGTATGTATTTCCATTTTCTCCATGTCTTTTCTCTTAGGATAAGTAGACTTAAAACCTACAGATTTTTTTTGGGTTCATCATATTCCACCTTATTCACCATTAGTTCTTTCTCATACATCATTAATTTACCAATAAACTCTTTCACAGGCAGAGTTCCAATGTCACATGATTCTATGATTGAAAAAGAAGCCACCCTCCATCATTCTGGAAGACATCCCAAAATTCCCATAATTTGTTCCTTTGCTGGAACAACCGTTCCAAGTGAAAACATTGTATTGACAATATCATTGAACATGAGATACATATCAGAAATCGGTTCATCAATTTTCATTTTAAAATTATCATATTTAATAATATATATATTTAATCTCAATTCTTTAACATTGTTTGTTCCTTCATGAAAAACACCCAAAGTATCCCATATTTCATAAGCAGTTTTTCAAGTAGATATTATATTGAATTCCACATCACATAATGCACAATATAGGGTGTTCATAGATTTACATTTATTATTGTAAGCAGTCTTTGTAGGTTCATCCCATGTTGTTCTTTCGGTTTCTGGAATTTTATATTGAGACTCTATAGCAGTCCAAATATCTATACCCATTCTCTCTAAATGAATTTTAATTTTCAAATTCCACTGAGCATAGTTTGTACCATTTAAGAAAGGAGGCATGTTAGTAACATCACCCAATAGTCTATTATCCATAACTATATTTTAGAAAATAGTTTTAAAGAGGTAAAATTTAGATCTAACATAAATTTAAGATCATTAAAGATAAAACTAAAATCACAGTTGAAAAACAAGAATGTTTTGAAAATTTGTATTAATAAAAACAAACCTCTGATACAAAATGTTGGTCGTAGTTGACACTCAAGAGGGGGTGAATTGAGTTCCAATTTAAATTTCAGTTAAAAATATTTCTCTTAAAAACCCCCAATTTAAAAACACAGTTAAACTGTAGTGAATTTATACAGAGTGTAAATGTTCAATTAGTTTCTCAAATATTGATTAGGTATTAGTTAACTTAATCTGAATATTACATTAACTTTTGAGACTAACTTACTGGTTTACAATAATTATAAACAGTTGCTAATTTAACTATCAATGTAGCATTAAAAGGGTTTTATATTTTAATGTATTATCAGCGTAATAATGAATATATATAGTATACTTAAGACTTAAACTAAAAAGAACATCAAAGGTAACCAAGAGGTTCAGTCTCAAGCTGAGACTTAGTCCTATCAACAATTAATATAAATTGATCCACAACCTAGATCGGGGTTAACAACAGTGCAATACTGTCCAAGTCCAAAGACCTATACCACAGTTCAACGTGGGAAAACAAACAACAGATCACATCTGTCTAGGTCTTACTCAACCTCTACCACTATCCACAGTGGGAAACAAGAGAGTTATGGATTATGAGTGAGGATTTAAGAATCCTCCAGTTTAGCTCAGGAGACAGTGTGTGTGGAAAATAAATAGGGTACACACACTGCTCGAAATGTAAATAGAAGAATCACTAAAGTAAGTGAGATTGAGTTTAGAAGAGCTTAAGTGATTGCCAGTGCAGCTCTAGACTCGTTTGATTAGTCATAAAATCGTCTGAGTCCTTCTCTGGTTTCTGTTCAGAAAACAGAGTGTCGTTTTCTTCTTTGGTTCTAGGTTCTGCTTGTCAGCCAGAGTGCATGAAGTGTTTTTTGTAGTTCGTCACTCAAGATGCAGCTTGTGGTTTCCTTCAGAATGACTGGCTTCAAGTATGTACAGTGTTCTTGGAGTATATATGTAGCCTTGCGTGAATGCTCCACATTTGAATGCATGTTGAGACTTCCTATTTTATTGTACTCTCTGTATGCAACAACTTCAATTTTTGTATCTCTCCTTTCAGCTATTTCTTTATCTTCCCTTGTATTGCATTCAACTCCAGCAAAAAGGAATGATTACTTTTTTCCATGGGTACTAGGTATGGTTCCCTAACATGGAAACAGAGATCATTAAATAACATTAATTTCATTAAAAACATCAAATTTAACCGTTATCTTATAAAATAAATAGTATTGAGAGTATAGAGATTGATTGGTTGTTCAATAATTAGTAGATCTTTTGTATGGTGGAATGTGTGTTGCAGCGATCTTCCATCGGCAGCTCTTTTGAACTTGTATCAGTTGTTCTTTATGTCAGTATCTCTTGGTATCGGTAAATACTTCTATCAGTATACTTAATCTATTGGTAAATCAATATATGTTCTATCGGTGACTTCATTCTATCAGTAGACCTTGTTATCAGTATCTCTTAATCCATCGATAGCTCTTTTGCTATATGTATCTCGATTTATCGGTGACACTGTACTTGTATCGGTTGACTGTGTTAGTCGCTTCATATCAGTCGCTAGCTGTGTATCAGTAGGCCGGTTGGTAGCTCTGAGTATTCTCTATCGGTACACTGAATCTATTAGTAGACTTGCTTATCGGTGGACTTATACATATCAGTAGCTCTACACATATCAGTAATCTTCTTATCAGTGATCTTAGTTTATCTGTGACTCTGTCTATCGATAGACTAAGTCTATCGGTAGACTATGTACCGGTAGCTCTATATTCGTAGCTATACACAGACCAGTGACTTAATACTTGTCTATTTTATGCAAAACATATCCGAATGGGTTAGAAGTATTTCAGAACATATATAAACATAATATTAACATATTCCAATGATTATTTTAATATTACTATCATCTTGAAAATAGAATATGATAGATTGAAAGAATTAATATACAGATAAACATTGATTGGGATTATCAATGTATATGAAAGCATAATTGGGATTATCAAAACAGGTGGGGTCGACACCCCCATTCTCAATTTATAACAGCAACTAGAATCCTAATGATAAATTCTCAAGAACCATTAGAAAATAATAATATATGATTATATTATATTTTCATTAAAAGACTCATATAAATCTAATTTTCTACCAGAAGAAAAAAATTCCATATATCAAAATATCTTTTTGAAAACCATTTCCCAAAACACACCTAATAACTGAAAGTAGTTATTATTGTTATGAAAACATATATTTTTTCAATGGAATCCATAAATTTAATAATTTTAATGGTGGTGGTAAATAATTTTTTCACGGTATATATTAAATAAGATCATTTGTTTTGCCTTTTGTAAATATATTCAAAATATTTGATATATAGACTCCTTTTTGAAATAATATAAAATTAATTCAATGTGACATAAAATTTATTTTATAATAAATATATTTCCACAAAAATGAATTCATAATATAATTTTCAAAATGAAGATAAATATGGGAAAATGATTGATTGGAAACATTAAAGTAGTATTTCTAAGTGAATTTACCTTACGTTAAATCATAAAGAAATACAAAATAATAGAGAAAATAATTTCATTGAAAATTACCTAAGATATATGTTATGTATTCATAAAAAAATAATGTGGTCATGATGGTGGAATCTATTTTTCATTTCTATTAGGTTAAAAAAATATTCTATACACATTTTTGGTAAGAACTCAAAAGTACCATTTTCAGAAAAACCAAAAAAATATTCCTTCAATTTTTTTAAAAATTATTTAAGATTCATATATATGAATTTAAATAAATAATATATTTATATTAAATTCATTGTTGAAAAAAATTTATAAAACCTGGATATGGAAAAAATTATAAAATAAACCTTTAAACCCTTTTCAATGAGGTTTATATGTAAAGTGTCCCTTTCTGTGAGTATAACTCATCACATGTGTTTTTTTATCATACCAAATAAATGAATAATGTTAATTATTAAAATGTATAAGAAAAATTTTCATTTTCATTATTAATTTTTTTATTTTATTTCATACTATATTTATTTACATAATCATGTAACTTCACTTAAGATAGTTTGATAATATTCTATTCATATACCCAAAATAAATTCTGTAGGTTTTATGCGGTCAAAGAGTGGTTTATTACCTAATAAATAGAATAATAATCATGCAGTAATAGAAAATATTATATATTTGTTATACCTTTAAATCCATTAATAAAATAAAATTATGAAAATTAAACTCTCTTATAATCATGGAGACAGTATGTCGTGTGTACGCATGTGTATCATTTCATGTTTTCAATGACCACTTCCAAAATAAGGTATGTGAGATTTTATCATTATTAATTATAATTATATAATATTATTTTTAATCATATACTTATATATATCATCCATTTGAGGAGGTGATGAAAAACGTATAACATCACATCCTAGATGTGGCAATCCACACATACACACTAATGACGATATCATTATTCACTGGATCAAATGGTAACAAATTATATTACTATTTAACCCTTTATGTATCATAAATATATTTTATTAATATCATATATATATATATATTACATCATTATAATCATTTGGGAGTGGTTGAAATGGAAAACTAATTACATCAGTTCGCTTGGCGGTAGTCCGTCGTACACACGGATGATGGATTCGTTCCACATTTGATAGAAGAATACATTTATATAGGTTATGAAATTATCATAATTACCTCAATTTTTATGTTATATACATAAGATATTATAAAATATTGGTTTAATAATATTTTTATGTTATGGATGATTAAATAAAACAATAACGATATTTTATGAACTATACATCCTCATTGAAAAAACGCCTTTTATTAACACTAAAAACCCAGTACGATCGGTATTCTACCTCATACATGACCTATAGAATGAGATGGTAAATTATTTGAATTTATTTATTCTAGTATTTTAATATACAAATGGTTCTCTATGTTTTAATAAATTAAAATATTAGGTTCCCTTTTATAAGAGAGGGGAAGTGTACTTGTGGAATTTGTTACATATTTATATTAATATAAATTAATTTTAAATTCCAAATGTCCCAAACTTGAATTAAATTTTTTATAATTAGGATGAATATAAATTCCATTTTCCAAAAAAAATTACACTTATTTAGACCAAAATTTTACCCTTAACTTTTTTTAATCCACTATAATTCTTTAATTAGAATTATAACTTCAACAATGTTTATACACTATTGCGTCAATATAGTTACATTAAATATAAAATGTGTACATAAATGGGCAATGTTTAATATTTTTAACATCATATAAACCCCTTTTTAAGATATATTATTTATTGGAGTTTTATGTAATTCCATAAAATATTATTTATTATAACGTAATATTAATGAGAATTTTGGAACTATTAATTTAATTTGACATTATAAATGAAATAAACTATGGGATTAAAATCAAATAAATAAAAACATTCAATAATGATTTTTTTATGTAAGAAAGGAAAACAAAAATTAACTCATATAATATTTTTTTAATTCTTTTTAATAACATATTATCAATTTAATCTCTTCCTAAAATATTATGTCAGTGTGGAAAAAGAATTTAGGGTAACTATTTAATCAGTTAAAATTATAAACAATATACAGTGATTAAAATTAATATTTTATATTTAAAAATAAAATAAAAAAGTTAATATATCCTCTACATTATCAAATTTTGAAAATTTAATGATAATAAAATAAGGAGAGTGAATTTTTTTACATCTCTTTATATAAAAAAATATAACTGTAAAAGACATGGAAAATTTGAATCAAAAGTCCATTTAGTATAATTTTTGTAGATAATGGAAAATATATATTCATACAATATAAATAATTCACGTTTTAATATCTTTTTATAGATATTATCACTTAATTGTTTAAATCAATTTGATAATTTACCATTTACCATGATAAAAAATACAGAGGTTATTATTATGAATGCTAAAAAATAAAAGAGATTGATTTAATAACCTCATACCCCGTGATTAAAAATATTTAATACCTCATTTCCAATTAAGTTATCATATATTTCATAATTTAGATTTTGTTTAAAACTAAAAATGAAATGTAAAAAAAATTCATTAAAAATTCATTTATTTATAAAATTTTTTTTATGAAATTATGATATAAAATTAATTCAAAATTATATAATTTTATTGGTTTTAATGAATATATAATATATAAATTTTATAACCAATTCAAAATATAATTTTAATTTATAAATACTTTTATGTAAATACTATTTTCCATAAATATCTTTATTTTTCACTATTCATTGAAAAATAAAACAGTTCATAAATTTGTCAATAATTTCTCCGATGTTAATTTTGACATGATGATTTAAAAAATGATACAATTTTATTTAAAAATGTTATACGTTCCTTAAATTAATTATATTATTCTCTCACTGAAAGAAATAAAATCATTATTGTTGAAAATAAGTTTTTGATGCCTAAAATGAAAATCAAAAAAATTATGTAATAATTTCATATGAATAGTTAAAAAAAATTATTTTGTAGGAAAATTATATGAATTTCATTAAATAATATATACTACTCTTACATACAAATCTAATGAATTTTATTTAATGGTTGTATTTAAATATTAATAATCCATGGTTTTTTTAAACTCAATGTTTTGTGTCATATACACTGTATAAAATAGTATTCCATTCAATTTATCAAGATATTAAATATTCTAAATCTTTAAATTAATGACCCATGAATCAATAAAGTGGCAGGATGTAATCATATCAAATAAAACTTGCATAAATTTGATTTATATATAATGGTACTATAAATAGTCAAATAACATAATACAACCTTCATGATCATCTTCCCAATACTGTATAAATGAAATATATTTCCTCTTTGTTTCTTTGCAGCCCTATCATGGTTGTATTTTTTGAGTATTCAGTATTCCTAGAATCACTATGAATCATTTTTTTTCTAAGGATGATAAATGTTTTGTTGTGATTATTCTATGAGAGTACATGATATCTGATACACTAGTAATTTATTGTCTTTATTTGAATGTAAATACATAGAAAAATAATTCTAATTTTTTTCCAACATATTATTTAGGTTGATTTAATATTTTTTGTTCATTCAATCACACATTTTGTACACTAACAAATCATGCTAAAAAATTAGGGTAACTACTGGGGAATAAAATAAATTTAAACGTTCCAGTAATCTGATTCTATGATTATCTTCCATACAGAATTTAGGTGTCTCATTTCTACATGTTCCAATCATGAGAGAAACGACCTCTACTCTTGTTGACCAAAAAATATAATCCATCTAGAATCTAGGATATATCTCTTTCAACCATTATCACCCCATTAACCATGTCTCTAAAATAAATTTTATTAAGAAAAAATCTCTTAGATAAAATTTATTTTTCATAGTCTCGATTCACAAATGATTGCCTTTAAGGATTATATCATTCCCCCAATAAGAAAAAAAATTATTCTTTTTCATAAAATTAGAAACAAATTCCACCACATATATATTTTCATTATTATTTCTAAAAAATAGTCTATCAAGATTTCATGTTGTTGTGAATGTAAATTTTTTTGTTGAAAATTTATTCAAATCCCACCCATTTGAGGACTTTGGTGAATTTATATTTTAATTAACAAATATACCATTGGTGTGGAATATCCTTTAGTATGTACACCGCTGACATAAAATTTTTATTACTCAGGGATTTAATAATTTTTTGGATAAATTTAATTCTAGTAAACCATAATTCTACATTTTCATGTTTAGAATCTACCCCCCAAATATATTGGTGAATTCTATTTCATTGACATTGAAAAATGATCAGTAGTTTCTTATTCATCATTTAAAATTACCTTAAAAACATCATGAAAATAATTACCATTTTTCTGAAAAAAGTTTGGTTCATCAATTCTTCATGTAAAATCACATAATTTATGCCCTATTTTTTTGTATTTCAAGGTCTTCAAACCAATGAAAATATTATAGTGTACAAAAAAATTAAAAATTAATCATCAAATTCTGGTGAAATTAATGCTTATAATATTCCAAAACATTCTACGTAATAATCATTGTCACCATCTTCTAGTTATCCTAAAATATAATATGAACAACAATGTCCTAGTGGAAATTCCAGTGATGGACCATCCCCTGGGGCCCATGCCCCGACATACCCCATGTCCTATTTTTGAAGGCTATGGGTTGATGGCTAGCGTTGAAGGAGTCATCATTCAAGTGGGAGGTATTTTCATGAGTACATGTATGCATGCACACCTCCTGAAACCCAAAAGATGGGAAAGTAAACATGAATAACACTAAACAAACACTGAGTAAAACTAAAAACGGTAGGATTAATGGGAAAGAATTTAAACCCAACAAGATATAGACTACAAATAGGAAAGAAAAAGAAAAAATTTAAAGTCATTAACTAGATACCCCAACTGATGGGAGGGTAAATAGTATCTATTAGAAGCTATATAAGTACGCCTCGCCTTCATGGTATCACTGGGAACCAACGGGTCATTGGCCACCAAGAACTCCATCATAGCGGCTGTCGTCTACGCTAGACACAACATGTGAGGGAGAAGCCTATGCAGGGGTGAGTAACAATAAACTATGTATGGAATCCAAAACACAAATTAAAGACAAAAAATAAATACACAAATAAACCATAAAGGATGATCACCAAACAGTATCACAAATAATGTTATCACACCCCATGTATAATATATAGTCGAGAAGTAGGACCATTAGACATTCCGTGAACACCATGGACTGCTAGAGAACTCCTCCTCAATGAGTATAGTGGGTCTGCCATGTCTCAAAGAAGATGCATCCAACTAAACATAGGATTGCTCTGGTATTCATCCCTGATGAGTACCGTGGGTATGTAGGGTCACAGAAGTCGCTCCCCCACATGGGCATGTTGGGTCACAAAGAAGCCGCCTCTACCATAGCCATAATGAGATACTCCTCCAGTTGAGTACTATAGGTCTGTCAGGTCACACAGAAGCCGCTCCCCAATGTTTTCCTACCAGGTTACACAAAATCAGTTTCCCAAAACACTATAATAGCCAATATACTTAGATTCCCTTGTCATCAGACAATAGTTCTCATCCAACTATAGTGGTTCTGCACATAACACCCATGATTTTGGGAGAACCACTCCTCACTCCATTCATCTAACATCAAATTCCATAAAATCATTTATATATTTTGTGAATATATAGGACTCTTCATGGGGGTTACCACATTGTAAACTTATAATTAATTGGATTCTTGATTTTAATGATATTGGTGTTTTTATAAAAAAAGACTGGTTGGGTTTGAGATCGAGCTGACCAGACCTGACCGACCTAACCCAACCCAACCTGCAGTCCACTAATGCAACACAGACCCAGCACGACATGGGTGTGGCAATGATCATCCAATTTGTATGTTGGTCATGTCCAACCCAATGGAGAAGGTCGAGCCCTATGGGCGGGTCCGACCCGCATGCCTACTAGAGGTGGACTATTTTCAGCCATGTCTGGGCTCCCCCCTCACCCCATGGGTGGAAACTATGCCTCTCCAACTAGCCCGGACACATTTTGTGTCCACGGAATACCGCTACATTGTCGTTCGGATCTCTAAAATGTCGTTAGATGACCACATGATTTTGTGAAGCACAACCTTTGAAAGTTGGCCAATCCACTAACGTAGATAAGAAGCCACATCCATATCTATGACTCCTCCCAATTAATATCAACCTAATCCATCCATGACAATCACATTCAACACACAGTAGTGGTGCACCACCACCTACTTCTGGCCACTGCAAGTGGTTTCTAGGGCTACCATCGGTGAGACTTACTATGGGCCACCAGGTCCACACCGGTGGTATGTTCTTCTCACTGACTATACCTCCAGCCTCTGTTGGGTGTCTCGTATCCTACGAGGGCCTCAAATTTTCCATGCCGCCATTTCGAAAGTTAGTTTACTAAAATGCACAATAGAGAGGGAGTTTTGCCTTGTTAATTTCTCTTGTTCCCTCAGTGTTAGAAGTTGAAAAATTGGGAGTTTTGGGATCACCATTCTATCACCAATTATTTAATACCATAGTAGTAAAACCAAAAATAAGTCCCTCCCACACGAACAAACTATCTGCTAATCAACATGTACATGGGTTAATCCACGTTCAAAATTTTAGAATAAAAATAGGGTAAAAATAAACCAAGAAAACCCCTAACTCAATCAATTTTCAAAATTGAATAGCTCTTCCCTCAAGTATTCAAACTCCATTGGCATTCGTCACTTACCAGTCTCATTCTTCATTACGCATTGATGTTTGCTATGATCCTTCCAATATTAATCATTCATCATTGGTGGGAGTCCTTTCACTAGGTTCTTTATAGAATCTCCATCATTTAATTATCGTTCTTCCAATGTGTTAGCCTATTTAAATGAAAAAACATCACAATGTTTATGTTACGCTATGATGTAAAGTCATTACGCTATTTCATTTATGAAACAACGTATCTATTACGCTTCAATAAATTTTTCCTAATGCTGCACAAAAAAGATACATTAATGAGTTTCATTTAATGTGCACCATTCCCTCAAAGCATCATCTTCATCCATCGCTCAATGGTGAGGGATGAAAAATAAAATTAATTTTTTCTGTTATTTTATTATTTTATAAAAATTCCAAAAACTATATTTTCTATTCGACCATCGTTGGTCGATGTTAAGTAATTTCTAAGACAATGTCGGTGTTCTGATTTTCATAGAGCCCTCATTTTTTTGATCTAATCCCCAGTTTAAATGTTAGAAAAACCCACGTGCATGTTTACTTATACTAACTATAAAAAATGTTTTCTTTTATATTCTAGGATCCCCGGGCCTCAGAATGACATCCCATAAAAGTGTGTGGTCTTCAAATAATTTCATATAATTTTAAAAAATATACATGGAAATTATGGGATATTACATTCTCCCCACCTTAGGGACTTACATCCCTGAATGAAAAAACAATCTCTAATTAAAAAAACGGGGGAACTAAGAACAAATTTGAACCTCATGCTCCCATGTTCCCTCACAGAGATTCTCGTGTTTCCACCAAACACGTCCTAGAGGAATCGACCATACATGAAGGACCCAATCCTTTGGATCCACTATCTCTAACGGGAACTCCATAAATGTAGCCTAATAATCAATGTCCATCTCTCTCTATTTGATGATGTGTGATGGATCATGAAAATACCTCCTCATTTGCGACATGTTGAAAACATCATGCACTCAGTGCATTAGTTGGGGGAGAGCTAGGTGGTATGCCACCTCAGCCAAATCTCTGCAAACCCCATCAATGTTAGACTCGAAGGAACACATGGTCTCCCACCATAAACTCCAAGGGTCTTTTTCTCCTATCATCATATGATTTATGGATTCAATATCAATTCCTCATCATTTTCTAGATGATATTCACCTTCTTAGTGGTATCCAGTACCAACTCTGGACCCATGAGTGTTGACTCCCCTGGGTCTATCCAACATTGAGTTAAACTCTAGGGCTTCTTGTACAAGGAATCAAACGGTGTCATTCTAATGGTGGATTAATAAATTTTATTGTATGAAAACTACACTTGTGTAAGGAGGTCCTACCAACTATGACCAAAATTAAGGACACAAGAAATTTGCATTTCCTCTAGTGTCTAAATGGTCTACCCTTTTTGACTATTTGCCTCTGGGTGAAATGTGGTTTTGAAGCATAGTAGTTTCCAAATGCCTCCTGCAATCGCTTCTAAAACAAGGATGATATGCCTGAATCACGATCTAAGATGATCAACTAAGGCACCAAATGATGTGGCATTATCTCCGGGTCATAGAGGTGTCACAAGCCCTCTAATGATCCCTGCTTTTAGATGGGTAGTTAGTGAGACAACTTGGTGAGTTGGTCAATGATCACCCAAAGAAAACTGTGGACCCTAGACATGGTGGTAACCCTAAATTGATGTCCATGGAGATATCATATTCATTCTATTTTGGTACCTAATGTGGATATTCCAATCATACTGGGAGCTGATTCTCAGCCTTCACTTGCTGACAAGTGTGGCATCATGAAACTTGCTCTACCCTCACCTTCTTCATCCCTAGCCACCCATGCAATCGTCGATGGTCCTAGTACATCTTCTCTACACAAGGATGTACCACAATAGGGGATATGTAGAACTCCCTAATTGCCTATTAATTTAATATCACTTGAAATATAATGAATTCCCAGAAAAGGATGACATTCTCCACAACTGTTGAATATCTATCAAGAGCCTGTACGGATAATATCTGATCATGAATGGACTTATATTCAAAATCCACAAGTTATGCCTCATTGACTCACTGTTTTACTGGGGGAATGGAGGTAATTTTTTGATGGTAAGCTAATCAATCTCCATCTATGATGGATATCTAAATCGAAGCAAGTTACACCACTGCTTCCCTCTGTAGAATAGACCAGACCTCTGGCTGAGTACATCTAGCACCACGTTCCCTTTCCCAAGAGTATAGACTATCTCAATATTACAATCCTAGAGTAATTCCATCCATCGTCTATGTCTCTTTTTCAGTTCCTTTTTTGAGAATATAAAAAAAGAGACTATTGTGGTAAATGTAGATGGTAAAATGTTCATCAATCAAGTAGTTCCACCTCAACTTCAAAGCAAAGACCACTGTTGCTAACCCTAGGCCATGGGTCGCGTAGTTCTGCTCATACTGACTCAACATCGTGGAGTAGTAGGTGATATCTAATCTCTTTTAAATTATGAAACAACTCATTCTGATCCATGACGTTTTGTAGAAAACTACAGACCCAACTCCCCCTTCTGTAGTCTCAAAATGGGGGTACTCATCAATATCTTCCCCATCACATGGAGACTATGCTGGCACTTCTATGTCAACATTAAGGGTTGTACCACCCATGTCAAGTCTAATAATGGTGCTACTACTACGGAAAATATGGTCATGAAACTCTAGTAGTATCCATTCGACCCCAAGAAACTATGCAGCACAGTCACTCTCCTGGGTGTATCCCAAGAATGAACTCCCTATATCTTCACTGAATCCAGTTCCACTCCAAGCTCCGAGATAACATGTCCCAAAAAGTGGACCTCTCAAATTTAGAACTATCACTCAAGAGATTATAATAATGTTAGTACTCTTAGTGTGTATCTAGGGCTCTCTGTAGTTCTGTAGCGGGCTCCTCCTCTGTGATTGATTACACCAAGATGTCATTAATGAACACTACCACGAACCAATCAGGGTAAGGGTTGAAGTTCTTGTTCATGAGTCCCATGAACACTGCTATGGAATTGGACATGCTGAAGGGCATCACCATGAACACGTATTGGCCATAATGTCTTATGAAGTCTGTATTTTTAACATCCACATCTGGTACCTGAATCTGATGATAGCCTAATATGATTTCAATCATTGAGAACCACCTCACTCCCTTTAGCTGGACAATGATTTCATCAATACTTGGTAGTTGATACTTGTTCTTCATGATCACCTGGTTCATGCAGAAAAATTCCACATAAATCCTTATGATCTCATTTTCTTTCTTGGAAAACAATAGCTTGGATGTCCATGGTGATACTCTGGGCCTCACAACCCCCTTCTCCTATAATTCCTCAAATTGCACCCTCAATTCATGAAGCACCGCGAGAGCCATCCAATATGTCGGTGTGTATATCTGTGCCATCCCCTGGTACAGATCAATATTTAATTCTACCTTCCTCGGTGGAGGTATTCTCCAAACATCCTTAGGAATGACATCATCATACTAGTCATCCACTTTAGGAAATCTCGGACTACTCTTTTCCACTGCACTGCGTGTGAGGTTACCCAACTAGTGAGTGATCAGATGAACCCTCCTCTGAGAAATTCAATAATGTGATGAAAAAGTTCCCTTATTTCGAGTGAAGTAATACTTGGTCACACCCTCATGGAAACAATGAAAATTGTGCCTAATACATTCGATCTGAGGATAGACTATAGATAACAATTCCATAACCAACATAACATCGTACAGACTTGACACTACTACTAGGACATCCTAGCCTAAGCTCTTTCATCCTAGAGTATGCCCACACATATTGAACTAGTGTGTTACTATATAATCCCCCGACCCGTTGGAGTCTCTAATTGTAAGGAGCTATCAAACGGCTACACCGGATTCTCCAAGCCTCGAACAAGGTAAATTGTAATGAAATTGTGACTCAAAACTATGTCTATAAGAACAACAACTATTTTTGAGAAGACATAGATTGTACCACTAATAATATCAAGAGCACCATGGTCATAGGCGTCCATCGCCTGACACTGGTCTCAACCTAGTCCTATAGCTCCCTAAGCCATTGTGGTACCACCTTGGGGTGGAGGAGGTAGCACATCAAACCATAATCCACCGTATTCTACTCGTCATGCTCCGCTACTATCCCTTCCACCCTATAGGCCTCTTCACTCAATCCTCTACCTCTACTGTTGAAGTCTCTCAACCGTCTTTTAACCATATGTGCGATGGATCGTTTAGTCACGAGCCATGTGTCCCTGCCAGCAGCATTTGAAGAATAACCCTATTCCCTACGAACTCCATCTTCTATGGGATCCCCGCACTACTGATCCCATGTTATGGGGTCGTGTCCTAAATTCCCAGCCTTGCTTCGGTCCCTTCAACTACTGCCTACTAATCACTACTATAGACTAGGTCGCCTGAGGTCTATTGATTCCTGTAGTTATCGGATCCTGCTGTGCAAGGATTCTCTTCAAATGAAGCTATCTCTCTAGTACTCTGGCCTGAGTGGGGTTGAGGAGAGACACCATGGAAGCCCTTATCTACCATCTGAGTTCCTAATCAATGGTCCAAGCCCTAAAGAATGGGTCGTGAACCATGTATGTTGGTTAGATAGAGAGGTATATAAACCTCACAGAGTACTCAGCCAATCATATGCTACCATTCTATAGGTGATGCAGCTCCTCAATGTGCACAGATTAAAATTTTGTGGGAGAATTACTCTCTAAAAAGCTTCTCAATGTCTTTCCATGTGCGGGTCCCCTCATCATGAATCTAGATGGTCAAGATCTACCACCTCCCTACCATGATCGGCAAATGGATCACAACCAATAGCTCCATCACGTAAAGCGGTGTCCTCACCAAGTGGAAGACCCACGTCACTACCTCTAACTAGTCAATATCGACCTGAGGATCTCTCTCTCCCTGGATCCAGGGAAGTCACTTTCTCTAAAACATAGTCAATGAAATTAATTTTTTAACATCATCTTCTTGTAATTCTAGTGTAACTTTCGATCAATGGGTGATGGAAACACATGATCACCAAAAAGCGGGGCCATCTCTAGCGTTTTTTCCCGAATCAATGCCTCATCGTTAGGCAGGATGTCCTCATAGTCACACATCAGAATACAAGCTGTCCATCTATGTGGAGGAATCCTGATATAGATAATTATTTTCCAAAATTAGAAGATTTTACCTAGGGTGATGAATCTTATTCAAGATGATCATAACAAGACACTTATGTATCCAATGTCTTCATGAATAGAGTTGAAAAGAAGAATTTAGGGACCATGGGTATGGATATGTTTAGCTATCATAACATCATTGGACTCCCCAAATCTAAATTTCAAACTCAAAACATTCAGCATTATTTTCCAAAAAAACACTCTATGTCTATCATGTAGACATTAAAACCTCTGATACTTCCTTTTCAAGACCCATCCAACAGGTCCAATTCCATTACATATCCCAAGATCACCGCTTGAAGGCCACTGATTGGTAGCTAGCGTCAAAGGCATCGACTTTCATGTGGGAGGAAGTCTCCTAAGAACATGTAGGCACACAAACCCAACCACACCCAAAAATCTAGAAATGTAATCATGCATACCACTAAACAACCACTGGGTAAAAAAAAATAAATTTTTGTTTAAGTGGGACATAATTGAAACCCAACAAGAGATAAACTGAAAACATGAAAAAAAGACAACATCTTAAAGTCTCTTATTGGAAACCTCACCTGATGGGTATGTATAGAGTAGCTTATGGAAGTCGTAGAAGTACCCCCACCTACCTAGTCTCACTAAGAACCACTAAGTCATTGTCCACCAAGTACTTTGTTAAGGTGGTGGTCATCTGCACCAAACACAACACTTGCGGGAGAAGCCCGTGTAGGGTTGAGTGACATTTCAGTATTTATAGACCCTAAAACACAAAGGAAATACCACAAATCAATCAAAAACAGCCCACAAAGAATGATCACAATGCTTGATGATGAATAAAACTTCTCACACTTTGTATAATTTAGAGCTAGAATGTATGATAATTAGTCACATCATCGAACACCAATGGATGCTGGAGAAATTCTCCCCAGTGAGTATGGTGGGCTATCCAGGTCACAAAAAAGCCACTTCGAACTACCCTTGGGACAATTGGGGTACTCATACCTGATGACTACTGTGGGTATGCAGATTCACATAGAAGCCACTCTCTACCTTGGGCATATCGGGGCATAGATAAGCCACTTCAGACTATAGAGAAATGGAGGTACTCCTCTTGTCGATTGACATGAGTCTTTTGGGTCCCACAAAATCCATCACCCCCTATGGCCCATTCGGGTCACACATAAGCCACTTCCCACAGGGTAATAATAGTGGATCCACACAGGGTCTCCTGTCAGTAGTCTTTAAGTCTCGCCCAACAGCATGGTTTCTACACATAGCACACTTGGTTCTGGGAGAACCTCTTCACAGTCCGTTAATTGGATTTTAAAAATACAAAAAATACACTATAGAGTAATCCAAAAGAGACAACTCATCTCAAGGATTCCTACTATACAAATGGCGCATCAACTAGAGAAATAGTTTGAACGATATAAGTGTTTTTACAAAAAACAGCTAGTTGGGTCTGTGTTTGGTCCGACCCGTCCGGAAAAACCTAAACCAACCCGGACCGGGGTCCGCCAACCCCACATGTGACTGCTGAATGGACCTGGACCTAGTCTTTCACGGTTCCGGCCTACTTTACTACCCGGTTCTCTAGAGGTAGACCAATTCTCTTCCTGGCTGGGACGTGGCTTGAAGCTACATCTAGCTTCCCCCTTGCACCGCGAGTCGCCGTGGGGCTGCTTCCTCTAGCCCAGACGCACGACGCTTTCAGATATTACCTCTATCAGGCCAGCGAGATCTCTCACACATGGTCCGAGGATCATTTTCTCCCATGAAGCAAGGATTGTGGCTATGAGCCTCTCCCCTAACGTGGCTGAGGGGTCGCGTCCTTGCAACCATCCACCGGCCCAGTCGGTTGCTCCTCTCAAATCTCCATAGCTGAAGCTGGCCACAACTATCACCATTTGTGCACCGTTGTGGCATTCCATCACCTGCCTGAAGCCACCACTGGAACCAGCACACCAGTGGGTATTATCCGTGGGCCACCCTGTCCACACCTGTGATCTGTATCTTTGCACTGAGTTCACCTCCAGCCTCTATGTGGTGTCGCCCATCCTACAAACCCCTCAATTTTTTATTTCTCCCATTTCTAATGTTCATAAACAAAAAATGCAAGATCAGAATGGGGATCATGCCTTGTTTTTTATGGGCCCATGCCCTCCACATAAGAAATTTAAAAAAGGGGAGGCTTGGGATAATAATTTTATCAACAGTAATTTAATACCTCTTTATAAAACCAAATAATTCCATCCCACCCAAATGAACAATCAGCCGATCAAACTCATCATTGGTTGAACGATGTTAGTAATTTCAAAATAATAAAGGAGAATATAAATCTAAATAAAACCCCTACCTATAGTGACATTCACCATTGGAGCTCTCCTTCCTCGAGGATTCAAGCACTATTGGCATTCGTCACTCCTATTCCCATTCTTTGTAAAGTGATGATGTTCTAGAGTTCCTATCGGTGTTCATTATTTGACATTAGAGGGAATATTTTTTGTATGTTGGTTAGATAATTTTAAATGTTTATTTCTCATCCCTACAATACGTCATCCTATTAAAAATATAACATGTCTCATTACATCTATTATGCTATAATGTCACTTCAATGTGTAGTTCCACTTATGAAACAATGTATCTGTTATGCTTTATTTAATGCATCATTATGCTGCCCAAAAAAGATCCTTTGATGAGATTCATTTAATGTACATTGTCACTAGACTGTAATTCCACCATCCATCACTGAAAATTGCGGGATGAAAAATAAAATAACTTGTTTTATGTTATTTTATTATTTTCCAAAAATTACAAAAACTATCATTTCGGGTTGACCGCTGTCAGTCGATGTTAAGTCATTTCAATGCGATTTCATATATTCTTAGTTCAACGGTATCCTATGATTTTTGATCTGAGAATAAGTTTTTATTGTTAGATAAACTAGCATGAATTTATTCATAAAATCACTTAAAAAAGTTCAAAATTCCATTTTAGGCTTAACAGGCCTTGGAATCACATCCTGTAAAAGCAGGTGATCTTTAAATTTTTCCAAATTATTTTTAAATAAATTACACAAAAATTTTGGGATATTACATGACTCATTACTAATGTATTGTAATCTAAAAGTATAAATAATGTCATGATGATGAGGTGAAACCCAAAATATATGTTTATAAACAACCATTTACAACAAACACACCCTTGTAACATAATGTCAATCTTTAATTTTATTGATACATATTTTCATGATATAAATTTCACATTTTTATATTTAATGTGTCATTGATATCCAATTAAAATGGAAGGCATGAAAAATATGATACCATTTGTAATATCATGACTGTAACCATTATCTTACAAATAAAATTTTCTCCTATATCCTTACATTACATCTCCCAGAAATAAATTTCAAGAATATTTTATATGGGAATACTAAATCATGGGTGATGATTTTAACTTTTAAATCATATAAACTATCCTAAACAAGAACAAAATAATCCTTAAAACTATATAACCAATTAAACGTGGACAATAAATGTCAAAAAATACAAAATAAAAAAATATCAGAGCGGCAACTACTGGTGAATAATGCAAAAAAAATAAAAAACATCCCAAATAAAAAATACATATCTGCATTTACACTACCCAATAAAAAATTAATACATATAGAATCTAACCAAAATTATAAATGTATAGCATCATGATTATCCCCTTGTAAAATAAGAGACATTTCATTCAGCTACGTGTAGAAGAAAAATATATTCAATCACATTAACGTGAATATGTATGGGGTGAGTAATCATACCCCGTAGGAATTATATAGGAGACATCCTAACTCGTGCCACGTGAAATGGAGGATATTATCTCATAGATCAAAATATAATAACAACATAGTAGAGGAACATAAAAAGAAGATTAAAAAATATTGTATTTTAATTCAAAAAAATAATGTAATAAATAATTCCACTTGGAATACTCATTTTATGTTTCAAACATGAATGCACACAAATATTCATACCATGAGAATCGAAATTCATAGGAGATATAACTCAACCTTCCTCTAAGCTAATAGTAATGACTACGCCTTTTACAATATATATTCTAGTGAATTTAAATAATAATTAATTTTCTTTTATTACTCAAGAACATTTTGGTTTATATTTTTATAGAGTTCGTACAAAACACATTTTATGATAATACCATATATTATAATGAAAAATCATTTACTGGGTATTCAATTTTCCCTAAAATAAATATTTTAGAAAGGAAAATGTTTTCTTTTCAGGAAATGTTTTCAAATATTTTTTCCCTTGGATTTAACCATGTCAATTCACTTCCTTATATGGGTTTGAAAAACATTTCAGAACATGGGATGATCTTAGAAATACTAATAAGTCATTGAAAAAGGAAATCCATTAAACCTCTGTGAAAAATGAAAACCCGTGATAAAATCTTTTAAATAAATGTGATTTATTATCTTAAAAGTGGAACATTTTCCTCTCAATATATCATTATGATACCATTTGAAATAAAAATATTTCATGAAAACACGTTATCATTAATAGAATATTAACATTGTTGGATTTAGATTTCTTCATCCTAATAACCTGAAAAATACCCAACTCTTGGAATTAGAATATGGAGTATATCCAATAAAATTATTCAAAAAAAATAATAATTATCTAATTTAATTGAGTTCTACTAGGCAGACCAATTGTATAGAATGTAATGTTCTATCCAAATGATATCTAGGTGAACACATAAAGAATATATATTAAGTTCACCCATTATTTATAAGGGTGTTCAACCATTTGAAAAAAAATATCCATGGTATCTATCTTTAATAAATCCCCTAAAATTATTTTTAACCCATGTGTAGAATAATTTAAGATATCAATATAACATTTTTCGTCAAAATTAAATTCCAATGCCAAAATAACCTTAAAATGTTACGTGTATTCTTTATTATAAGAAAAATTTAATATTTTTGGATAAATCATAAATTCTAATAAAAGTTCTGGTGCCGGGAAAAGTCGTCGTTTCCCTATATTTGTAAATAGTACAATCCTTTTCTATTTATTTAAGGAATATTAAAATATTGCATAAAAATATTACATTTGATGTTTTTTGAAATCATTTTAAAAGGGAAATAAAATTTTTATGATAATTGATTACATTAATTATATCCCAATAAATAATATATATATATATAAGGAAAATTTATTTTTATGGGAAATAATAAAAGAGTGATTTTTAAAAAGATAACATACCTTCCCTCAAGTTTGATTTGTCACGTATGCCCTTTATAATCCATAAAATGAATCTTCTGATTGTTAATTATTTTATTGAGAATACTTATCTACTTTATTATTCATTTATGGTTATTATTACCATGTTTTTACAAATACTTTTTTATTTATGTTCACAAATATATTTTTGATGATATTCTCTTCATAAGTCCAAAATGACATCGGTGGGTTGATTATGGTCAATGAATTAATTACTCCATCATATCCATGAAAAAAACATGAAATAATTATCATTTTTATTAAAAAACTATACTTTTAAATCTATCCATTAAAATGGTTTTTAATAATAATCAACATTATATTCATATAGAAAGCTAGTCATATGTACCCAAGTGTAACATTTCAATTTTTCAACAATCATTTTATTAATAATGTAAGTATTATTTTATATTTATAGAATGATCTTAATATACTTATTATCATATTAAATATTTAAATATATATATATATATATATAATTCATATTATGTAGTGATGAAAAACGAATCACCCAACTTTATTGAGGTGGTCGTCGATACATACAAATGAACATCTTTATCACTTTTATGTGGATAGATATTTATCAAGATAAATGATATTATATCATTTAATAATGATAAATTTTTTATAAATATTATTTATAATAAATTTATTCAATGATTATAACCTTTCATGAGACATGGTTATGGAAAACGAATTACATCATTTTGTAGTAATGTAGTCTACGTACACACTAAAGATGGTTTTCATATACATTTTATAGAAGATAATATGGATATTGGTTATTATATTAACATATAAACAACTAATAATATATAATATTGGTTTTTACTATATAAAAATGTTATTTATTCTTTTATTGATGTGGGAAAATAAATAAAACTAAAACATCCAATTAAAAACTATACCACTTCTTTTTGAAAATATATATTCACTGACAACTTATGCTCTGTAAGATTGTTATTATGTATGAAAAATAATATCTTGAATGAGGGGAGAGATAATATAAAGGTATTTTTTCCAAGTATTCATTTCCAAAAGTGTTTGAGTTTCACAAGTATAAAGAAAAAAGATATTGTCAGTTATAAAAGAGGGGTGAGTTACTATTTAAATATTTTAAAATATTATTTTGATATAAATTATCATTTCAATATATATTGATAAAAACTTATTAATCTGAAATATATTATTTGGTGTTTCAAATATATCTCATTAAATAATATTTGTGAAATTATAGGTATCATTTTTACCCTTATCATTTGGGTTTGACCCGCTATTAACACCATTCAAACTTATAGAGACAACACAAATTTTTTGCTACAAAAAGGAAAATATAGTGACCATAATTGGAATAAATAGACAAAAAAATAATCATGGTTTATGTAATAAACTATATAATATGATCTTTAGGGGATTTAATAATTTTTATTTTATATTATTTACAAAAATATGATTTACTATAAAATATTGTTATTGTCATGTTTTAGAGAAAATCGTTACATTGAAAATAATAACATAAATCTAACAAGTAAATCTATAAAGAAATATATCTTAATAAATCCAAAAAATAAAATTTTTACCAGTACATTTATCCATACACATTAATTATCCAAAATCATAATATATTTAATATTATTAATATCATTTATTGTATATGTACATAAATTTTATAATTACTATATCATTAATGTGTAATAATTTAGGGTATTTATAAATCCACTAAAAATTTAAATAAATTATATTTTTATATATAAATAACATACCAAATGGTTTTGTATATTTAATCATTACCTCTGATTAAACCTATATTTAATTTTTTTGAGTTTTTAAAATCAAGAGTGTTTCCTTTTTTAATTATTTTTCATTAAAACATTATTATCATTATGATCCCAAATATATAGAAAAATATCCATATAACCAAAAAATGTATGATTAAGGGATAAAAATACTCATTAAAAAAATTTAATCAAATTTTGGGTCATCTTATAGTCCTTGAAATCATCAATTAATCTTTAATTTCTAGGTATTAATTTTACCATGGAGTCCAAATTTATTATGTTGCTAATTATATTTATAATAAATAAAAGGGACCGTGCTAGAACAATTTTACCAAAATATTAAAAACATGTGATCCATTTTTATAATTTTAAAACACATTATAAGAGGAATTTGTTTTTAAAAATTAAATCAATAAAATAATGAAAACATTTTTTCATAAAAATACCCTTTTGAAATATATAATGTTTCTATAATAAATTAAGGTATTAAAATAACTATATAAACCATAAAAGTATAAAATTAAATTGAATACAAATGAAATATGAAAACTACTTTGAAATATATGTTTTTAAGTATATATATATTAAAATAAAATAAAGATACAATAAAAATAAAAAAAATTCTATTAAATGAAAAATAAAATTTTCCAGGATATTATCAAAAATAAATCTTAAGAATATTTTTATATGATTAATTAAAGTATTATTTTCCATTATTACAATTATAATTTTCAAATAATTATATTAAATAAAACAAATTAACTCATAAAAAAGAAAATTCAGTTAGCAAAATAGAATGTTTATTTTGACTAAAAAATTGTCTAATTTTTTTGAACATAGGTCTATAAAATAATAAAAATGAATATTTATATAAAAAAAATTATTTATTCTAAAATTATATAGTTTATTATATTAATCACCCATTTTAGAAATTATCTCCTCCCAAATTTACTCACTAATTATACAAGTTTTGTTCCTTCTATCATTCATTTTTAAACACCTATGATGTTTCTTAAAAAATATGAGATTTCGGGAGAAAAATAACATAGGAAATGAAATTTTAATATAGTAATTTATCTCTATGGAAATCAATTTTCACTATATATTCCTCATAAGAAATTTTCTCTTCCAAATAAATTATATCGAGGAACGATACATGAGATAAATATGGAACATATTTTAGTAGAATTTAATGGGGAAAAGTATTATGTTCTAATGATAAGTTCATAGGAATGGATAAGTAGTCAAAATATGATCCTACATTATCTATTATTTCATATAATATAATGAACCATTGAATGACAATGAGCCCGTACCCGAGAGATAAGGGCTCCTTCCTGGCATCCAAGGGTCCTAGGTTCAAAACCAGGTGGAGGTGAATTTTCCGGTGGTACTGTATAAGTACTGTAGTAGGTATTGTAGCAGTACTGTAGTAGGTATTGTAGGAGGTATAGTTCGGTATGGTATCATCAGGAACTATTCAACCGATTTGGTACCTCGGCAACTTGATAGGCCTACGATTCTCAAGGGCCTTCGGGAATTCAAAGGCTTTCGGCCTATAGGGCCATGGGGCCATTGAAGACCATAAAGTAGCCCAGTTCACATAGAGCAGGCCCTATAAGAGTATCATTGCAATAGTATTAGTCACCAAAAGCAGAGCTAACCAGATTAGATGAATGAGAGGGTATGGAAACTGCCATCGGGACCAGTCACCATGAATCTTTGCATGGGGAAATGCTAGCCGATCTGCTATACAGGTTGGGGGATAATGGAAATCAATGATGCAGAAGATATGGAGGGGCATTTCTAGTGGGATGGTCCTACGGGTCATGTTTCGGGCATTGTATGCCTCTAGGCCATCAGATCATGTATTACTTGTCATGTTGGGCCTTATGCCTTCGGCCTACGGGTCATGTATGGGTTACCCTTCATCCCTTAAATGGGGGATTATCCTTAACAAAAATAAAATAAAATTAGGCATTCGGTCCATTCAGAGTAATGAACCATGGAATTGAATTCCTCTTTTTACCAAAATTATGAACACTCATCAATGGAGGTACATTAAGATAAATACGATCTCCTACATCAACAAAGAAATATTACTTTCTGTTATCGTCATTAATTTATTTCATTCTCTGAGGTATCCTCATATGTTAATGAATTACAATTTCCTTCTCATCTACTTCCCCTGTAAATTAGTATCCCATCAACTTCCTTTATCCTAATTCGTCCAAAAAAAATTATCTCTTACAATGGATTCCATATAATTCCTACAAATATTCACGATGTATACATTAATAGAAAATTTTATGATTAGAAAAATCAACCACCTAAATATATTGAACAAAAATTCACAAGTATTTCAATTAAAAACAAGAAGCCATTGGTTCCATTTTTTGAGTTGTTTTTTCATATTTTCCATAATATTAAGGATGACAGTTTTTACTAAAATTTAATTCACTTACAAATGTAATATGAAATCATTCAGATAATTAAATTATACATGGGACTATATTCAGATACAATGGACAGAGGAACTCCATGTAACCTAACCACATGATTTATACTTAATCAAAAAATTAATCATAATACATAGTATTTCAAATAGTAGTGAAATTCATAGATTTATTTAATTGATTTAGAAAAACCAAAATCTGAATATTACTCCATGATTTTTTTGGTAGTCCCACTATGAAAAAAAATATATAATTTCCCATTTCCACTTTGGTATTATACATCGCAAAAGATTCCCCTTTTATAATTTTTTTTATAATCAATCCCTTTGAAATATAAAATATTTCATTGTAATTTTAAAATTACTTTTTATTTAATCCCACCAGTAATAACATTGGAAGTAATATGTACATCATTGTTCTTCCAGGACAAAAAGAATATATGGAACTTTGTAATTCACTCAACAATTCAATCTTAAACTAATAATAACAATGCCCAACTATTTTCATTTGAAAATAAAAAAAATTCAAAAATAAATTATGTAAACATATAATAATGTAATATTATATATTTCTATATAACACACATGCTTCCTTTTTAGTATGTCTAATTCTTTATGACATAATGATTTATACTAATTCCTAATACAAATAGATGATGTTTCTGTATCCACAACATCATAGAAAAAATTCATTTAACAAATAACTGATGGGTCATGTTATAAACTAACATAGTTATTGCATTATAATTTTTTCAACTCAATGAATTATCTTCTTTGTTTAATTTTGTAGGATTATAATGATTCTTAAAATCATAATCCACGATTAATTATATACATATATTCTATCTAATGATTATCTTTTTCTAGGTGAATATATAATTAGAAGGATTACTATCAGTATATCGATCACACTTGGATACATCGAGATGATGCTCTAATTTTTCAAATAAAAAACTATAGCATCCCATTACAACACCTTCATATGATAACATAGCATAGCATGTTTTAGTTGTCATAATGTATATACAATTATCTAATAACATTCCACTAGAACATTCCCAAGTTCCATGATGAAAATTTTAATTTTAATTTCAATATATCCAACCAACAAAATCCACCCTATCTCATGGGGAGGTTGTGGTGTTGGATGTGGGAATCATTTCTTATAATGACCATACATTCATTAGTTAATTTCCCCAAACTCATGTACACAATGTTTTTTTATCCTTGGGTTCTTCTCAAAGAGAGAGGATCTGTATTGAATATCCATTCACTCAAAGTGTGAATCACATGAATTCTCTGATTGATAAAAATTATACAATTTTGACTTGGTAAGGAAAATAATAAAGAGTTCTATAATTCTCATTTTAAAACCAGATGAGAAATTGTAAATGAAATATAATTTCATTTTGTTTCATATTATGGATTCAATATGTGAAATTTTTTTAACCATGGTACCAGAATCATCTCCCAATGAATTCCCTGATCTATATAAAATATTAAACCCCATAATCACTATCCCCATGTTGTTGCTTAAAATTTTCCCCCTCTCATCACACTAGAAATGAATGATATATCTACATTTAAAATTTTTCTGTATATAGAGTATTCGATTTAATCCATTTACCTTTTTTTGTCTTCCCACACTTTATGTTACTGTAGGTACATGGTAGAATCCATCATAGAGTAGAAATTTTTCCCCCACAATTAATAAGAATACCAAAATCAATAAAAATACCCAAAACATACATCTAGATGAGAGAGAGAATGAGTAACTTATTCCATCTCATGACCTCTTCTTATGCTCTTTGAGAATTCTAAAAAAAATAAAAAAACCCATTTCATAAAACCATCAACTCTATCCCTTGACGTCTTTCTCCATAGAACAAATTCTCCAAAACCTCTATCAATGATTCTCCACTGACCTTTAGACCTATTCTATAACACTTGTAGTTCAATAACACCATTCCATCCACGTTCCTTTATAGACTCATTAATGAATATGAAACATTCACCATATCCCGAGAAAAATTCACATTATTGATATTTTACAAATATTATGCTTATTTCTGGAAAATATATGATTAAAAATTTCTATCTAGCTGAATTTGACTCCCTTTTGAGTTATCAAATTTAGTGGTCTTGGTAATCCAACATAGTTTTTAGTAAACCAAATGTAGTTTCCCATTAAACTACAAAAACTGTGTATCTCAATAAAAATTTTGGTCTTCGAATAAACTCATTATAATTTTTATCAGAATCAATAGTCATTATATATTTAAAAACAATATTCACATATAGAGGTGTTTATTGAATAAAATAACATTTATAATATTTTGCAATTGTATTATTTTTTATGGTATGAAGATAATTCTAATGTGTCTTTAATTATCCTCATGACATTTAGAATACGAATTTCATCGATAAAAACAACCACAAACATACACAAATAATCTGATAAGACTCTATTCCTAAGGAACACAAATAATTATTCTATATTAGGGAACCTAATGGTAATAACAGTGTACTCGTACATACATATGTTATATGAAATGTAATTTTCTGAATATCTTCATCCTTAAACATCAACGGATGCTACCAAGACCTAATATTAATTATAAAAAGTATTGTACTTACTTCATCTAATCATACAAATTATTGATATATGAAAAGGGTTACTTGTTCATAAAGGTGATTTTATTAAAATAGACATATTCAATGTAATGCCTAACAGAACCAAAATTTATTTAAATAAAAATATGATCACTGTAAAATTATGATCCTAGATAAATGAAAACATTATTTAGTAACACTAGATTCTAATTTTTATATTCTATATGGTCTACTAGAACTACCAAATAGTGTAATTTTAAAATGGTATTATAATTTTTTACGTAGAAAATAGTATACACAACCACATGATTAGGAACAAAACATAAAAAATTATAAGAAAAAACCACAATATATTAATTCACCACAAGTAGATAACTAATCTATACAAATTTTTCCCTATAAAAAACATGTACTAACTAACTTTTTCTGCATATATAATCAATTTCATAGTCTTAAGTGGTTAATAAATGGTATGTAATCATTAAAAAACATAATAGCCACTAAAATATATCCTCTAATGATAACTAAAAACAAATCCATTCCAATAATAATATTAAACACTATCATGGGTAGTTATAAAAGATTTTAAAATATGATGATCATACTGATAATAATATAAAGATTGTAATAAATCATTTTTTTCTTTATTGTGTCCCTGTTTAGTTTTTACTAAACAATATATCATACCTTAATGATGTGATATTCCAATTATTATTTCAGAATTTATAAAAAATTTTGAATTTAAATACCTATAGTACAATGTGGTATTTTTTATAACTCAAATAAATAGGTTACCGACCATTCACAACTTCATTAGATGGCCTTGCACCAACCGTATTAATAGAAATATATTTATCCACATCTTTTTTCGTCCGGTATTGATGATTTCTATCATGAGTAACTAATGTCATAAAAATGTTAGAATTATTATCCAACTCATTGAAACCAAAAATATCACTGATTAATTGATATTGGATACACTATTCATTTATTTTTCATGATGATTGTCTTTACAATCATGATCCTAGTGGCTAAACATTCCACACCAGTAAAAGATTACAAAATTTACAACACATTATCATGGATGATTTCTAAAAAATTATCACCATATGTAAAAAAAAATTGTTACCTCTATATTTCATTGATAAATGATTCCACATTTTCAATAATACGAAACATTTTCTCATTTTGATTTTAGTGAATTTTTGATCTTTATAAACCTCAATTTTTTCTTTCTCATCAAACTGAAAATGTTTCTCCAAAATAATTAATTAACTTAAAGCTAATTACCTTCAATATATTTTGTTTAACACTATGTAAACAAATTATTCTCAATATCAAGATCCTAAATAAAATTTGGTACATCCCTAGCCAATAATGTAAAATTTACATCAAATATAGCTTTATAATATTTATTATTTATCCTAATTTATAATATTTGTTTCCCCATATTCTGTTAATCATGTATATAAAAATATTTCACATGAAAGTTATTCTTAAATGTGTTTCATTCCATGTAATATTTCTTATCTAGATCATTATTATCCTAATCTAAAGACCACCATCAATTAGATTCACATAAAAAATATAAAATTAAATGGTTCCATTTTGACATTCTAAACACCCAAACACTTATAATACCTTCTAAGGGGAATTAATCCATAAATTTACTACCATTGGGAAAAAGATAACAAAAATATTTATAGTAAATTCTAAAAAAAATCCTTTATAATGATGTTCCACTTTAGTAGATATGGTTTCCTTCTAGTGTTGATTACAAAATCATTTGTATCATCACTAAGATAATCAATCATATAACGCTACTAATATATTTCAATCATGGCCATCCAATTTTCTCATATGAAAAGATATATTCTGAATGGATCATTCATACAAAATCTACCATGTTACCTCTATGGATATCAACATTTATCAAACATAGTTTAGTCAATGAAATATAGTAATATTCAAATTCAAAATTATTTCAACATTATATTTTGGGAAATTATTTTAGTGTTACTTCATTACAATAATTCTTTTCCCAAATAATAACTAAACACTTATCATTTAAAAATGGTATTGAGTCACTGTTAAGTATTAAATATTCAGTAGATTTTATACTAGAATTAACATTCTTACATTACCAAAGAACTTTTAGTTTTAGTCTTTTAGAAGAAAAGTTCATAGATATTTAGATAATAGTCTCATATATTATGAATTGAAATCTTATACTGAATTTCCATTTTCCCACAAATCAATAATTATAAAATGAATCAATTTTTCTTTTCATGACATATCTTCAAAAATTTGATCGTGTCCTTATCCTGGTAAATACTCGTTAATAAATTCATGTGAAAAATAAAATATCGGTGATTAAATCAAAAATATTAGTATGTGACCTAAAAAATTAATATATTTGTCTTGGAAAAAATATGAAACCCATGCAAAAAAATCCTTATGAAATGCCTTTTTATCTAAAAATAAAATCAGTTTTCAATCCAAAATAACATTATATGACATTTTGAAATCAAATTATTTTCATCAAAATCATTATCAATAATATATGTGTATTTTGGGATCCTTGGACCATAAATATTCTAAAACCCTTAAAACCCCTTACATTTAGAATAAACATATGACCAACTTCCAATAAAATTCTCTAGAGAACTTATTCATTACCCAAGGAAATAGATCACTATAAGGGAGAACCCAATGTATAATCTAAAATGGTTTCACCCATTTCTATCTAGAGATCCCATCATATAAGATATGTTAATCTCTCCAGTTATCTATAATGGGGCTCAACAATTTATTTTAATTTCAAACACCATATCATTATTAAAAACATTGAAAATATATTTTAAAACCATATAATAAATACATACACATATCAATATACAAATTTCTATAAAAACAATTTAGTGTGTAAGTAACAAGGAAGGGGTAAGTAGTGTTTCCATGGAAGAAAACATGAATGTTTCTAGAGGATTCCAATCTACAAATAATGGTTATGACGATGGAGAATGTTTTTTTCAACATATATGCTATAATAGAACATTCATTTTTTAATTTCATAAATAATGTAACGAAATTTCCAAAAAATATTCGTTTTTAAAAAATATGAAATTATTTCTAAAGATACATTGAATTTTATTTTATAATTATTTTATTCTAATAAAAATCTATAAAATAACATAATTAAAAAATATTTAGAATAAAAAGAATTTTTAATGGAAGAACCATAATATTTTTCAGTGAATGGATAGGTAAGAATGTAATTATGTTTTATATTTTCATAATTAAAATTATTTCATGAATATAAAATTTAAATAATAATTCCATAATTATAACGAGTATTTAAATATGGTGATGGGAAAGTAATTTCATCAATTCACGAGGTAGTTTTCCACTAATACACAATAATGATGTTTACATATCCTATTTTTAGAAATATAAAATGGATATATGAATTAATATTTACATAAAACAATTTATGGAATATAATGTCTTTATTATATATTAATGCTTATTTATGATTTCTATGAGAACAGTTAAGAAATAAATATAAAATATGCATGAAAAAACTATAAAACATATTTAGAACGTATATATTCAATGACAAAATAATCCCCATATGGTAAGTATTCGACCTAAAAAGAAACCTCTATAATTAGTGGATGGATTCTTGAAAGAGATTTGGAATCTTATAGGACGAACCAAATGGGTTTTGTTATATTATGTAAATGGAAAAATAAATGTCCTTTTATTAGAGTGGGGAATGAAACTCTTGGAATTTATCTAAATATTCATTTATTATAAATTTATTGTCTATTTAAAATGGATAAAAACAAATTTATTTCAATTATGTTATTAGCATGGTTCTATAAATAATCACTGAACAATTTTTTGATATGTTTAGGGTACACTTTTACACATATATTTTTTATTTTTTCCCCTCATTCACAGCATTCACATTTACCATGATAAAAAGTATTTTACTATTTTTGTATAAATATAGTTACTCTAAATGGAAAACAGATCAAAAATAGGGCATGGAAAGAAAATATAAACCATATAGTAAAATTTTTGAATAATTTAATACTTTACATAATTTTATACCATATAATAAAATAATAGTTATCGTAAAAAACATTAATGTTAATTTTAAGATATATTCATTACATAGAATTTAGTAACATGAAAATAGAAATAAAGTCTACAAAAAGGTATATTAAGAAATACATATAATTTAATTTTAATTTATGAATATCATAGATATCAATATTAACCAAAAAATTTAAAAATTATAGTTTTTTCATAACATTTATTCATTTTTCAATTAATTGAATAACTAGTGCATAAACATTGTGTAATAATTTAATTTCATTATATTTATATGAAAATTTTAAAAAAATGATTTTTTAATGAGAATGAGTTTAAAATTTATAAATATTTTTAACTGAAAATATCCTCTAGTTTGTAATATGATAAAAATAATGTTGTTATTAAAAACAAGAGTGTGACATTTTTCACATCTCATTAATTAAAATATTATAAATGTTATAATGATATTAAAATTAATAATTGGACCATATAACTGAGTGTTCGATTACTATGGATGAAATAGACTCATAATTTAAAAATAAAGAAACCAGGAGGGTCATTTTATTGTCGTTATTAATTTATTTCTAATATTAACTAACTGATTTAATATTTACTATATTTAAAACATTACTAAGTTTACTAATATTATTAACAAAAAGGGCATATTTTGGAAATATTATCCTATATATTCCAAATATTGGATATATTTTTCATAATTAAAAACAGAAAAGTTGGATAATTTAATTTATAATTAAAATTGAATAACATATTGAATGACTACCTTTTGGAAAAATTTCATTTCCAAATAAAAAATATATTAAAATTAAATTAAATTTTATTTTTAATTCCAAATAATAGAATTACGTCATTTTAAATAAAAATTATGAAATTAAATTTTAAAAATAATCCAAATTAGTTTTATACTATTTAAATATTCTAAAGGAAAATATAGATTTCAATAAAAATCTATATTTTTCACTATTCATGGAAATTCAATCGATACATAAAATTATGAAAAATTATTAATTATAGAATATTTGAAGGATTAATTCTAAAACAAAATATTAATTTTTGAAATTATAATTTTGAACCAATGATTTTATATAAAACTGCATAATATAGAAAAATCCAATTTTGTTAGAAATAATGTATTTTACTATAATCCAATAAATTGAATAATGCTTTTATAATGAAAATAACTGTAAAAATTTTAAGGAATACTTGTAAAATATGAGAAATCTTTATTCTAAAACTACATAGGATTGTAAACATTACATTGTTGATAATATTCTAGGTGTCTCAAATCAGGAACCACATTCCATATAATGTCCACATCCAATGGAAATAAAAAAACAAATTTCTATACATTCCATGTTCTAAAATATTCTAATATCAAATTAATCAATTAATGTCATTGAATTATTTAATAAAATAAATTCATTTCTTTTAAATAAAACTTCTAATCAAAATAGGGTTTTAGAAAAACTTGTTTTCGAAATCAAATTATTTCAAATTATAAACCCAAAATAATTTTATCATCAGAAAACATCCAACATAACTTATTCAAATTCAATAGAAAATATTAAGAAAACTTGTACCATCATGTTCCAGAACAAATTGAAAATATATATAATCCATCCACATCTTCTAGGATATTATGAAATATGAAGAAACAATATACATTCTAGTTCATACATGATAACTTTCTAATTCCATAAAAAATATCAATTTTATTTCAAAATATGACTGGTCTAATTGATTAGGGAAAAGCAACCACAATCCCAGGAATTAGTAACTGAAAAATGATTATTTATATATTGATGATGTAAATAGGATATCAATATGATCTTACAATCAGTATTATAGATCCAACACACATAGATAATTTTAAATTAGGTTCCTATGGGTAGCGAGATTACAAGAGTTCCTTGGGGAGTGCTTTGATCTGATATCGTAGGAAAATAAGATAATAATGGGGTTTTCATCCTTCAAATGTTTTAAAAATAATATTTCATAATAAATTAATGTTTTCACATGGTTTGGATTCGTAACAAAAATATTCATCCCCAAAACATTCTATTACTACTGGAAAACACCTACGACTACATAGTTATGCCAAACAGTTTGGAAAATTATTCGCTAACTTTCTGAAATTCCTCTATCACAAAACAAACTAGTTATCTTGGATTGATTATTGGATTTTAAAATTTGGAACTAAACGTTTTCTTAAACTAAAACTCACATATTTACATGCACAGGTTCACAGAGAAGCTCCTTGGGTTCCCTTAATAGTGCACCATAAAAAACTCCTCTCAAAATTTATAAAACCATCTAGAAAATCATATAATTATACCAAAATTTTATATAACAAGAAGATATATAATATGATTAAAGTACCTTAAACTAGTGGTGTTATTTTATGTATCTATTTTACTGGAAATTTATGGCTAAAAACTATAAACATTGTATAACATATGATCTAACCCTTGGTCCAATTTATTCCACCTTGTTTATATTTTTCATAAATTATAATCACTAAATTAATCTGTTCTTTTCATCCTTGCCAGATCCACTACACATTTTCCCCTATATTGAAATTGATACATTTTTTAACTAAATACTAGAATTATAATATTATTTTAAGTACTATATATTTACATTAACATTCTATAACATTAGAAATTGTTTAATGATGTTATATTTAATGGATTGATCTAATGATTTAATTCATCTATTTTTATAGTTTTACAAATAGAGATATCATTTGAGAAATGAAAAATAATTGAGGTTGTGCATTTGGGTTTTTCATTGATTAAAAAATATTCTATCTACCTGGGGAGTAATGTTTTCAATATTTTTCAAACAATTTTAAATTGTTTTGTGGTATAGGAATCTGCATGATAAACAACATATTGAGTTTTTTTAAAACATTATAAAAACCAACACTATTATAAACCATAATAATCTGGGGAATTGTATTTTCATGTAAAATTGATTACATGATTAGACAATTTAAAACTGATTAGTGATAAAATTAATTAAGTATATATTGTTTTCAAAATAAATAAACTACATAAATTCCTATAGAAATAATTCCATTTTTATGAAAAAAAAATTCTTATTTAAATTCCAATGAATTATTATTATTTTTTGTTGAATTCATTTTTTAATGATTTAATAATTTATAAAATACTATTTATGATTTGAAACATTAATATTATAACTAGTTGGAATTTCATTATTTCATTATATTAGCTTCTTAGATGTGTTTTCAAGGTGAAATGAAATTTATGAACATTACAATAACCCTTTAAACATGATTTGATATTCATGTTTAAAAAATAAATAGCCTATTTTCATTTTTTTCTACCACAATGAAGTTAAATATTGTGGATAATGATGGGTTTTAGGGGTATGGTAGTCCTCTATCTTATATAAAAAAACAATTTCACATTTACCATCATAAATGCCTATAATAATATTCAAAATTTATTTTTTTGAAGAAACATATTACATATTTTAGAGAGAATAATATATCATCAATTTAATATTTTTTATGTTTCTTTGGTTAAGAAGTTTTATTTTTGTATAGACTCATTTGGGCTAAATTATTTATCTATCCCTATTGAAATCAATTTTATTTCATCTTTTTAGAGCATATATTACAATATCCAGATAATTCTAAATTTAACTATTAGATTTAATGTAATAGTATCTTACTTCAAATGATTATTGAATAAAATCACAATCCATGTAATGTATTTTATTTACATAATAAAACTATTAGACGGGTTATTTATTATACATTGTTAATTATTAAAAAAACTCATCAATATAGTTGTTTCTATTTATATTTCTTGATTTACTATTCCAATTTCCTCACAAAAGTGAAGAGAAAATATTTTTATAAGGAAATGAACAAAAAAATATTACCTAGATACTTTCAATATTTTTAAATTTTACCATCATTATAAAAAAAATAATGAAACCACAATTTTCTGAAAACCTTTTCCTTTTTTTGTAAATCATTCAAAATTACTTATGAGTGTAGTAGTTTGAATATTCTTTTTGAGATCATTTCCTAATAAGAATTACAATTATTTTTATTTTGTGACTAAATTATATTGACATAATATGATAACATGACATCATGAGGCTATAAAATTTATTATGAGTGGGGTAATTTAACATGAAACTAATTGAAACATTTTTTCAATAGAAATTATTTTTAGTTTTAGTTATTTTGTGATTTAGAGTAATTTTAATTGAAAACTTATTTATTTTAAATCAGTTTCGTTGTCAAATATATTTCATTTATTTTTTTAATTAATATCAATTTAGATCCCATATTTTATAATTTATTTTTATTTTAATTTGAATATAATATTTTAACAAATGCATTTGTTGATTTAGAAACATATAATTTCGTTAATGACTCTTTCTACTAATTAATTTCAATTTGTATTGTATAATTCTTCAATGTTTTCCACTTTTTTTATATTAACAGAATAGACACAAAGATGTTGTTGGAATAATTTTCTGCAAAAATTGAATCAGAGTAAAATTTCATTTTAGTTTCCAAAATGTGAAACCCTTTCGCATTATTTATGTTAATATGGGAGACTATGTAAGAGTTATAGCAGCATGTGGAATTTTTATTTTTTGAAAATGTACATAGAAATTTTGTTATCCCCAACTTATGTATCAATATTTTCATATTTTTAGTATCCCATGAATTGATTATAAATATTTTTATAGTTAAAATAGATTCAATGAATCATAATCTTGACCTGATATTTCTAAAAAATAGATAATGTATTTTGGTACATCATTCAGTGATCTAGTAGTTTTCTCAATTTAATTCTATAAAATAGAATACTTGAATCATGTCAAATAAAAAACCACCTAATTTATATTAAGTAATATGACTACAATGAACCCCTACATACAGGGTTTCACTAAAATAACGAGTCATTCGTTGATGAATTATATTCATTGCATGTCAGATGGTGAATAAAAATGATTCTATGGTCAATCATGATTTACTAATAGAGCTAATCTAACCCTAATTAAAAATAAATTAGGGTTAAGTCCATTAATGGAGTGTGTTATAAATAAAATAAATTTATTATAATGTGGTTGAGTATTTTTCCAATGTCAAAATTCAGTTGAGAATGATGATTTATGATGATGCTGATGAATCTCTAGTGATAAGAAGATCACAATGAATTAATGAATTTTTTTTCTCTATATATGTTTCGAACTAACTTTTTGAAAAGATAAAGAAGAAATGGAATTACAAGGTTATATCTATAACAATTTATAATGTTTCATAAATGGTGCATGATTACTTGTTTTATGGAAACTGATGTCCGTACATTGTGTAATAAGAAGTGGGTTATTTTTTTCAATAACGATCCACTAAGATGTGAGTCTAGTGAATCCTTGAAATGGGATGAGAAAGATTTATAAATTTTTATCTGATGACTTTCTAAACATGAATCCATTATTATAAATTGATATGATAACATGGTGTTTGAGTGAATAAAATCAATAACATATGGAAGATTACATGTAAAATACCAATGACCATTCCTTTTACATGTGGAATATACCGTACTAGTATTTAAAAACATTATAAATAAAAAATATTTTTAAATAGTTGAACAATTATTTATTACATCAGTCAATCACTATGGGAGTAGATTTAAGTAAGAGGATTAGCTATATGACCTACTAATTTTAGTTGTGAGAAGTCATCAAAAAATAAATAATTATGATTTAGTAAATAAAAATGGTTAAATGATTGATATATTGGGGTAATAAAAATTAATCCAATATCATATAATCATATCTGTTGTGATGAAAAATATTGAAATTTGAAAATTGAACCCATGTAATGGGATAGGTAAGGCAGTGGAAAATATTGTTAAAAAATGGGATGAATTAATATCTTGAATAATTACTCAGAGTGGGGGAATCATGATCAATATGGATAATGAGAGAACACTTGTCAATGGTTTAATGGATGTGGGAGTGATCAGAGTACCCAAATTCAAAGAGAATGACATTGATCGAGGTGGGATATTTCATAAAAAATAAATTTTATATTTATATTTTTAATCAATTTTTTTCTACTGGGAATCAATTTTTTAGTTTTTATGTGTGTAAATTTTTTTATTAGAGGATATATTTCCCTAAAATCATCAATTATAGTTCATAATTTAGAAGAGGATGAGGTTTAACTTTTCTTGGAATGAAACATTATTTAAATTATTTTTTTTCAAAAAAAATCGTTGTGTTACCATTATATTTTAAATGATATCCAAATAGTAGTTAGGTTAATAATCACTATCATTGAATTCATCAACATACATATAGAATTTTCTTGATTCATGAATCAAATTCAATTTTCATCAATTCAATTCAATCCCACTACCTAATTCATCATTATTTATTTCCTAGTTATATTTTTGGATTTTTCTCACATTAATATTTATTCATTTTTCTTCAATTCCATCTATATTTAATTATTTATACTTTTTAATCATAATTTTCAAATTATTATTTTCAGTTTTTTGTTTTTTTCAAAAAAAAAATTTCTTCTTTTCATTTAATTCTATATATTCTATCCTTGTGGTTCGAAACCCCAAATCTAAAGCTAGTTTTATATAGGTAAATAAATTATATATTTTTGAGGATTGATAATAAAAATTATAACTAAAACCCCAAAATACATATTCATAGTGTTTCATGGAACTATCTCCATATTCTATTTTAGAGGTCATACCCCATTTTATTAATAAGATAGGGTCTCTTATAGTGGTGGGTAAAACCATAATATTATATTCATATTTACATGAATTAGATGGGGTCATCTATATCCCCGATGAGGAAGGATGTCCCTCCCCCTTGATGTGCGATCATTTTCATCTATATGTGTGAGGAATAATCCACTATACTATAACAAATTTTATAGAAAGTGTGTGTCCACCAATGCCATTAGATACAGGTGACATACGTGATGTGGGATACTATACAGTTCATATATTATATGTTATATGATATTTTACGGTTACCAGATAGATAATAAATTTATTCAGTTATCATATGGGGATAATGAATTCATCATTGTACATTATATTCATTTAAGAAGTGAATTATAAAATGGCATATGACTTATATATTTTATGACTTTTTTTTATTCTGAGGGTCTCATGTTATTTCAATGATATCATGGTTTGGGAATTGATATTTGGAATTGATGGAATTCTTATTTATCCAGTCAACACTTTTATAAAAGAATATATAGGTTAATATATGTTAATCAATTTTAGGTCACAAAAAAACAAGATGATGGTATAAATATAACACATATTTATGAATATTTAGTTGGATGTGACATGAGGGTTTTAATGAACACTTTCTAAAAAATATTTTTTCACCTATGTATAAAAAATGTGATAATAAATGTCCTCTAATTTCTTTAGGATGTATATTAAACAAACATTATTATAGTTTTTTAAATAATAAAAATAATTAGGGGGAGAATGTTTCTCAGTGTGATTTTTTGAATGATTTATAGGAAAATATAATTATTAAGATAAATATTACTATAAATACAATATGAAATTTTAAAACATATCTAATGTATCTCTTGATAATTTCCCAATATTAATTTCTTCTGTTGAAATAAATTCAGTTTCAATCTCATAATGTATTTATCATGAGTCCCAATATAAATAAAATATCACCTGCACATAGGATGAAACAAATGAATTATCATTAACATGGAAACTAATAATCTCACCATAGTGTAATTATGGTAATAGGTTTCATTTTTGGATAGGGTATAATTAAGGAAACATATCTACCAAGGTATTTAGATTACACTATGTTTTTTTATTAATTTTTTTTCAATAATTATATCTTATGTTGACAACATTAAACAAATATAAGATCATTGTAACCGTTTTTATAATCACTTCCTTATATTTTCAGTATCATATGATATTTTCCCATATAATTTAAAATGAAATTTATTAATTATAACATTATAATTTATAGTTTTTTCACATAATCAAAAATAATGATTAATTTATGTAATGATTAGTAAAAATTCAAAAAAAAATAATTACCTATGGGAATAGCTTTAATCCTATAGGTGATATTTATAAGAAATGATTTTTAAAGGTTTATAACAAATGTTATCTCTACTCATTGATTCATGAGTAAGAAAAAAATTATTTAAATGTTATGAAGAAAATAATACTTGTAATAATATTATGAAAATATTATAGAATATCTATTAAAATAAACCATTAAATAAAAATTAACAAAAATACAGTTGAAAGTAATTCATTAAATTGATCCCCCATTCTCATAGTTGGATATATTTTTCTATTGCACCAACTCCTTATATCTATTAAACCCTTGTTATATGTCGAAGATCAAAATTATTTTTTATATGAAATTATAGAATAATAAAAAATTAGAAATGGTGTGTTTGAAATATACTAATAACTAATCACTACAATTATATGGTAACTTTTATCCTCTAAATTACATTATTTGATATTATAAAATTTAAAAAAAACTTATATATTGAATTCTAAATACTACTGTTAAAATTTTAAATTTTTAAAAAAGTATAAATATGTTATGAGTCCAATTATGACGTGATTTCTACAGTATGTATTCTTATCTAGAATTTGTATTCTATAAATTTATTTCTAAAAAATAGTATGATCCAATCTAGATATTAAAATTAATATTATCTTAAAAATAAGAGAATAATTATATTAGTAAATATACTTTTAATAATAAACCCATTAAAAGGTCAAAGATACAAATACACAAATAGGGTTGAAAAGGTAAAAACTATAATTTCCAAAAAAATATATATTTTTTCTATTAAAACTCCAATTAATTCCTAAAAAACAAAATCCTATTGAATTGATTCATTAATTTTGAGAACAAAAATAACAAAAAAAAATTCTGAACATCTTTACATGTTGAGTTATCGAGTACTGATTACATTTTTGTTTTATTTATTTATTAAAAATATGATATAAAATGAATGTGTTAATTTCTTATACCATGTTTATAATTTCAAAAAATAAAGTACCAAAATTATATTTTCATCACAATAATTTTTAAAAAAATTAATTAAAGTTTATTTATAAATCAGGTGATCTTTAAAACTGATAGAGGATAGAAAATTTTGAGCTTACTATGATAAAAGTCCCACATTTTTGTGTGAATAAAATTTCATTCTAATATTCAAATAAGTTAATTTCTATAATGAGATAAAAGTCATTTCATATTTATCCGTTATTTACCAGTGGACATGTTCTTTATCAATTATTAATAAAAAAATATCACATGTTAAAGAATTCATGAAATTCAATCCTTAAATTCATGTCTTCAAAATCACAATAATTTATATATATCATCTATATTATAAATACATTTACTTTTTTTATAGGTTTTTATTTCTATAAAATTTATACAATAATTTCATAATAGTTTCACTTGTAGTGTTCAATACTATATATTTATAAAAAAAATTAAAATAAATTATTTAAATCAAAACCCAATCTCGTAAAAAAATTAACACATAACCAGATTATATAATCAATGACATGAGAAAAATAAAAAACCTTAAAGGTGCGGAATAATATATGGAGATTTTAAATGGTAAAAATTACTATAACAACTATCAGAATAAGTTGTGTAAAAATCCTATTCATTTTATAGAGATAGAAGTGGTCATGTCATTGAAAATGTCAATTTTTTATTAAAATCAATTTTTAATGAACATAGTCTATTGTCATTACACACTAAAAATTAGAAATATTAAAATTGGAATCAATTTTTAATATTTTTAATAATTGTTATTAAAATCATAACAGTCATGTTTTTTAATTATATATTCTTATATATATATAATTCATTTTTTTCCGATTTTTATTCTACATGAGTGTAAAACACAAATGAAAAATTATAATTAAATATAACCACAATCATATCCACTCCATCACAGATATAATATCACATTTCCCCTAATGGGACCAAAAAATATAATAAAAAAATATGAAATTAAATTTCTATGTCAAACAATAAATTATAAAAAAATGGTGTGTAATGGAAATTATGATTTAATATTTGAATTTTTAAAATGTAGACTGTATCTACTATTAATAAAAACATTTTATATTTTTATAATGTAAGAAAAACAACTAAGAGATTACTTAAATTAATAAAAAAACTACAATATTAAAAATATGTATTAGTATACATAGGTTTTCTCTCATAGTGATATATATTTATATTTTCAATAGAAAAAAAATGATTCAATAAGTTATCCATTACATGAGAGAGGATATAGTTTTGGAAAATTGACCACAATATCATATTTTCATCCATACTCTATCATAATTACATGATCTGTATAGGTCACAATATCCAATGGAATATATAGACACCTCTTTAATAATGTTATTATATTTAAGAAGGATTGTATATATTAAATAGGGTTACACCATATCATTATTTAAAGTAATGGTCTTATATAGTGAGTTACTAAGGGAAATTAATGATGTGGATATTTTATCAGGGTTTCCTTAATAAATTCATCGTCGTAAAATTTCATGTGTATTCCATCTTCCTTATTGACCTCACCTAAGATATCTAAGGGAACTCACATCCATTTTTGATAATTTCTGACATATTTTATAGTCCATTAGTTTTCATTTAAATAATTTAACAATTTTATTTCTATTATAAATTTCAAAATAAAGAATATTTGTTGGTATGTGGGTACTTCAATCCTAAAATAATGAGCGTTGTGTGGTCTGAAATGTTTATATAATTATTTTATTATGATAAATTATTATTATTTAAGGATTGAGAGTGAAAAGTAATAACTAGGTTATTTGAAATCATCTAAAGTCACCTAAAATTAATTTATATCACAATTATAAAACACTATCAATATTATTTCTATATTTTATGGATTTTATTCATTATCTACTATTTTTTTATTGTATTATTGACCAATATAATTCATGTTTTAAGTTTTAAATTGCATATCATAAATGTGTTTTTTTATTAATAAATTATTCATTTTTTATTATTTTAATATTTCCATGGATCAGCCATCAATAAATTGACTATGCACATTTTTTACATTATCTTTATATTAGGGTATACACTCTTCGTTTTAAGTAAAAAATAAATTATTGGATGACTGAATTCATTAGCATAATTGAATTAATATTATAATTTTTAATTATATATTAGTTATAGAAATGGTTTGGAATATATTATATAATATTTATAAAAATTAGTATTGGATCTTCATATTGAGTGAATGTCTATTGGTTATGACAATAGTATAGAATCACAGAAATAGTTGTGGAAGACACCTATCACCACATATAATGTATCAAATTTTTTAGAGGTTCTGTGGTTAACTATCAAAAAATGTCCACATTTTTTCATTATATCCCAATGGGGATAAACTAAATAATTCTATAGAGTATTATTTTTGTTAAACAATAATAAAAATAACCATAAAATATATAATGAAAAATATATTTTTATAAATTATTTTTTGAATAATTTGGATAAAAATATGAGAACTGACATAACTTATCTAAATAATAACTAAATAATAATGTTTAACTAATTTAATAATTGAGTCCAAAATTTATTCAATAGAATCCATTGTTTTTGACATATGTTGAATTTAAAAAACAAAATTTTTTAACCACCACAACCTATAGATACAAAAATTCCAAAAATGATTGAGTGAAATTAACCAAACATTTAATTAGGGTAATCATCTAAAAAACTCTGTATTGATTGTGAAACAAGGATAAATGATCATTTATGTATGATAAGGAAACACTTCAACATATAAATGAAATTTAATTATGATTGGAGAGTATATTTGGACCATATAAATCTATTCGAGGTTGACTACAATAATAAATTAGTTTTTCTCTATCTTGATTTGAATATTCTTTACATTTTATGATATATATTCATTGATAATGTTCCATAAAAATAAAAACTCAATTTATTAATAAAAATATTATGAATTTATATTTGTTCATGAATTACAAATAAATCGACAAAGAGTGATCTATTTTGATTGAGTTCAAAAATAGTAATTATTTTTTCACAATATACTTATCATCAAAATTAATGGAGTAACGATGGATTAGAATGTTGAAGAGGAATATGAAAGCATCATGGAAGGTATTATTGAATAAAATCCTTCTTTCTATGATTTTACTTGATTGGATTAATGAGACCATTCCATTTATTTATTTATCTTTTTTTTCTAGGATCAAACTCTATCAAAATATAATCATAACAATTCATAGATATCATATGATTATATAATTACAAAAAAAAATTATAAATAAAAAATAAGTCAAAACTAATCAATAAAATTATATTTTTTATTTAAAAATCAAACTCAATAAACATATTGTTGAAAAGTTTAATTTGTCGTGATGATTTATACCCTCTATGATCTATCAATATTATATCCCAAGAAAATTAATGCTGGATATGTTTTTTCCCAATGAATGAAGTGTTATTAATGATTAGTAAAATATGATATTACTATTTTAGTAACACATTTCCTAAAAATAAATGTACTATTTTGATATTTGACCATTTATTTATATGACAACATAGTACGTATAAAATTATATTAAGAAAAATGAAGTTAATTTTTAACTCATTAAATATTTTATGATAACTACAAAATAGTTTATTTGAATGAGTTGAGATTTTAATTTCCATGAAAATTTTAAAATATTCATCCTATTACAAATACATTTATATGATCATGTTAAAAAATAAGACATATAAATTATATGTTATAAAAATACTAAAAATGAAATATTTTTACCAATATATAGGATGTACACAATATGTCTAGATGATGTTATATAATATTTAGTTTTGTCTATATGATGATTTTCTTGAAGTGAGGAGGTGTATTCAGTTATCATTCATTCATCATTTGTTTTTCAATCTCCTTGGGTTTGTGGTTTCTTCAAGGTTTTTATTATATATATTTATAAAATAATAGTATATTATAAATGATTTTTTAATAGAGTGTAGTTATGCTTATATATATTACGTTGATTTTGATTATCGTGTTTTTTAAGGATATATATACATTATAGGATAAATTTTGTATAAGAAATATAATGTGATAAATGACTACATGTAAATACTCACCATCTATTAGTCTATTATTGGGGGTCATGGGTTTGTGAACTAGGCCTACCACTATCCAAGGTGAGGCCATATTGGGTCGATTTATGTCATACCACCCATATAAAACATGTCTTTGTAGATTATATATTCCTTTCATTTATTATAAATGTCTTCATTGATGCAATTAAGTTAGTATATATATATTTTAAAACAATATTTCATTTTAGTGATGTGTGTATAGACTAATGGGAGTTAGTTTATTGGGGACCTTTCAATATTGGATTATGTATGTTATATGTTAAATAAATATTGTTATATAGTTGGATATTATAAGGATATTGGGAATGAAATGAAAAACATGAATATTTCTCGAATAACATTCCTTTAAGTGTAGCATCATATAATACATTGAAGAGAGGAATTTTAGTAGTTGATTTCTATCCAAGATTACCATTGGGAGCTAATGGTTGGTCTGGATAACACAATATATCCTGATTTTAGAGCACAAATATATATTCTTGAATGATATATACATGTTTGTTCATAATTGTGGATTAACTACTCAATATTTGTGTATACACGTCCCAACATCATTATATAGGTTAAAAAAATATAATTTGTGGTGGATTTTGGATATGAATGCATATTTTCCTTTATTGTACATTGGAGAGTAGATTTTTGTGATTATTTATATCTATTTCTTTGTTATACTATATTTTTGGGTCCTCTATTTTCTAAATTTTAGTGGGTAATTTTTTCATGTTTTTATAGAATATAATTTTATATTCCATGATACTTATTAATTTATATTTAAAATCATTCTACGATTTTGTTTTTCTATTTTTTAGTGTTTTTTTATTTTCTATTACAATAAATATTTTTTTAGTAAAGGATATTTTCTTTGAATTTAGTGTAAATAAACATTATATTATGATTAAAAAAACATTCCATTTAATGATGAGATAGTTATAAAAGTCCTTTTTTTCATCCTAGTGCCATGATGGAATCTCTGAAGGGATGGATTTTCAATATGAATATATATACATGGACATAAGAAAGTATTTTTATTAATAACATATTCACAAAAAACACACCTACAAGATGGTTTCTATCTATTAATAGACGATTCTCATTTATTTGTAACATCTTGTTAAAATTCGAATATTAAATTTTTTATACTATATGATTAAAAAATGTTTTCTTCTAGTGACTTAATCACCCTTGCACCCATAATATATAATGAATGACCATTTTTAATGCACACATTCACACACATAAATATATGATATATGGACATGAGAAATTTAATATAAATGATTTTATGTAGTTCATGTGACTATGTTTAACATTAATTACTTTAGTAAAATATTCGTTAAACACACACAGACAAATGAACATTATATTTTTTCCAATAAATATTCTATATTTATTTATATAAAAAATAAAAATTAAAAATTTGTTAACAAATTTTTTGAATTTGTAAACTATATAATGATTTTCATTAACATTTTATTTTTTACATATGTTAAAGAGAAATCATTATTATATGAAATGGTTATTTCAAAAGTTTTTTAATTTTACATTTTAAAATAGTAAAATAATGAAACCACTAAATATTTTAACATTTGGCCAATGGAAATATACCAATAGTTTATAACAACTGTAATGGAATATATCAAACCATTAGAAATTTTTGTTTTGTTCATGTACACATAAGGGTTTTGAAAATCATAATAAATCATTTCATGATAATGTCATCAACCAACAAATTCGATCACAAACATAAAAAAAGGTGGTTTTCTCTTTAGTGAATGAAAATATATAATTGAGATCATAGAAAAGTAATATGATAATTTAAATATTACTGTGTACATTAAAGGTTTTTTTAAAAGACTATCAGTCTATATAATTTATTTATTTATTTATTATTTTATTAATAGAGTAAAAAATTTAAAAAATGATATTGGAACATATAATCAATTTTCCAAATTTATTAAATAATGATAATTTGAAAATTATGTTATATTTAATTTTAGAGTAAATATTATGTTATGTTATTCACATGTTTAATGTATTATGAGTTAATTATGATGTAATTACACTAATTCAATCTTTTTTTTTAAAATATATTTATTTATGAAATAAAAACTTCATATGTGATAATATACCTACCACATAAAAATTAAATTCCAAAAGGCATATTTTTTAAATTATTTCGATTGTTGAACCAGAGATGGGAGAAATTTATAACTAGACTTATTATGTTGGTTTAACTGAATAATAATAATTGTTTTATTTTTTTTATATTTTTTTATTCACTACTAATTTATAACATTGATTTTAAACTATATACTAATGTTTCATCACATGATTGTTTCATTGAATAATATTAATTTTAAAATCATATCAGTTTATACTTATTTTATTATCATTTCATTATATTATAAAATTTTAAATTATTTATTTTCCATTATTTTAGACACAATCACAAATAAATTGTTTTTCATTAATTTTTAAGGGGGTCACACAACATAAATACTAAAAGTATGGTAAATATAAACACGTCAGAGTATAAAAACATTGAATCCCCTATTCAAAATTTGATTAATAATTCTAACACCACATCGTAATTGTGGTTAGTTCTTAAAAACGTTTACATAAATTCTTGTGTTTGATTATTAATTGACAAAATATATCATCGTGGATTAAATATTAATTTATATAAAATATATATTAATGTATATGTATATATAACATCATTTTATTCTAGTTAATAAAATATATTACTTAACCAAAAAAATTGTAATTAATGTTTACTGAAAAATTATTACAAAAATAATTTTTTTAAAATATTCACAAAATAAAAATGAAAATAATAAATTTTATTTTTTCATTATATTCAATGTTGAAATAATATAAAATGATTTTTTAGGGAACCAAATCTAGTAATATTTTTAAATGTATTTAACATTTGGTCCCAGCTATAAAATCAACTTGGGGAAACATGATTTTTTATAACAAACATATTTGATATGTTTTAATAATTTTATATATTTCAAAAAATGTTTTTAATTAAATCATTAAAAAATTAACGATTCATTGAGATGTGTTGTTTAGTAAAAAACAAATAAATATTTTAGGGATAATAAAATTTATAAAACATTTATTTTTATATACTATACTAAAAGTATGAATCAAATAATAATTAAAATAACAAAAATATTTTTAATTAAAATAATTTATATAAAAAATAAAATTTGGGACTATCCTGGAAATTTTAAAATAATAATCCACATATCTGTACAATTAAAACCCTCGTCGATGCATTTTTTGGTTTCAAAAAACCACTTGAGCAATATTCCCAACTCTTTATTTTTCTATAATATCTTAAAAATATGTTTCCAAAGGCACATAGAGCTCATTATGGTTATTACGGAAAAAATAAATTGGATAAGGGTTTCTATTTTTCCCATATCCTCTTATTTATCATTCATAAGGATACATAATATATTACCATTGTAGTATAATTAATTTATTTAAATATTTATAATATTTATCCATTTCCATGGTATATATTTCATTTCCAAAAATAAATTTATTGAAAAATCATTCTGGGTTTCAAAAATCATATAGAGAATAAATATAAACTAAAGTATATTTTAAAAATCAATGTAGAACTAATAATCATATTGAAAATAATAGAAAAATATTTTTTAAAAAAACTATAATACATTATATTAAATATTACGTTCTAAGTACTATCTAATTCCTAAACATTGATGATAAAAATTCTCTATTTTATCAATTAATATTGATAATCACTAATTCATTTTAAGGACCCCAATTTACACAATTTTTTTTTGAAATAAAATAAAAAATTTATTATATTTATTCTATATAAGTATAGATAACATATGACATAATATTTTATCATTCTTAATGTCAAGGGGTCACTCCACTAATCCTATATTGAGTTTATAGGTATATAAAAACCCATTAAAATATATAATGCATTTCAAAAGTGTGTAAACACATAACTATCATAGAAATGTTCATCAATAAGTCTCTAATGACCAAAGTTGAAAATTATAGTACATCCAAAAAAAGGAAATGATGTTTCATAATCTTGGAAGGTCTATTGGTAATAACCTAAAGGATCATATACATGAAAATTAGGTGAATTAATAGATATTTAAGAAGGTTTATTTGGATATTTTGTTTTATTAATTCTTTTAAGAGAATTAAAACATTATTAATCCCTAATCCAACAAGGGATTAATATATAAACAACATATTGTATAAATAATATAAAAACATGTTATTTAAACTATAATCCCATATTGTTATTTTTTTCTTAAATAATGCATAAAGGGATGAATTGGAGGTGATAATGTCCAATATGTTTAAATCGGGGCCCAATTGGGTATAAAACCAACTAGACACACCTATTTCATTATGGTTTATAATTTAATGAAAGACTATAGTATGATGAACCCATGACCTAGGACCAAAACACTAAAAACTATGACTAAATAGATACATAAAAAGACTTATTAACTAATCATAATGATGCCTATAAATACCCCATATTACCATGATTTTAGGATATAAAACATTTGGACTTCTTAGTATAGATCAGACTCATTAATCATTGACCATCGTAAACTATAAGATCTATTGACGTATGTACGTAGAGATCATGTTTGAAATACCTATCTTGGGTCCTCTAATATATTGGATCATGATTTAGAATACTTTAACAAAAGAAATTTCCTTGAAAAACACCATTCTTGATAGATGAATATGACTCCTGTAAATACAATGCTCAACAAGACCACTCTCACTTAAAAAACGTATTCCATGGAAAACCAATAATAACAAAAAAGTGAGAGTCAAAGTTTGCATGAAACTATCATCATTGTGAATCTACTAACATTCATGAATCCAATATAATAACCCCTCTAATTATTCCACATTTTAGAAAATATTGTTTCTCCAATGTAGAGTTTTCATGGGAACTGAATAGATTAGAATAGTTTTCATTCATTCAAAATTATTAAACCTATACCGGTTCCATATACCCTTACACATAATCCCTTAGCACCATTCATGGGTTATGAAAACGCATTTCTTTCTTATCCAATTTTTCGGAACTCTCATGTTAGCTTCATATGTTTTGACTAGAAATAGAATATATATGTGTTTTACAATAAAAATAATTCGTGTATTTGATATATAATCCATAACTATTGCATCATGAAGGGAAACCAAAAATCTGCAACCTCATGGGGAGCATGTAGTATCCCATGAACCATCTCTCCACTAACACTAACTCAGAATGGAGAAAACTTTGTGAACTAACTAAGCCTATGTTGAAAGACAATAAACTATATATAACAATTTTCTTACCCCATGTCATTATAATGCCTAGAAATATCATATTTTATAACATTAAACTATATCCTTACACAATATGTGGAATATATGAGGCCAAGAGTTAAAAACATAGTACTCCCAATGGAATAAAAAAGTGGTTCCTCATGTTTTGAGAATAATAACATTTCTACCATACTTTGAATCATACATTCATATGTATAATAGACAACCTCTACTACAAATATAGTAGCATTTGATATCTTGAGTTAAAATTTGATTATCCACTCATTCCACTACTTCTTTTAAGATAAAAACATATGAGATACAACACCGTTAGAAACATTTCCAAATTTTGAAGTCAAATAATGTTTAACTACACAACCATAACTTAGTGACATGACATCAAACTATATAGAAAAATCCATATCACAAGGCATTAAATTGTTATAATTCCTTATATAGGGATAATGGGATAACATTTCTGAAAAGAAAAATATTATCAATTGACTGATCACAAGATGGATAATGTATTGATAATTATATGATTTCCCATAAAAAATAGACTCATATTTTTTAATCCTCGTACCATCCCATTTTGAACCTTCTATTAAAACATATATTACATTACCTCATGTCATTAAACATTATAGAATAATACAATTAAAATTCAATAAACCATGTAATCAAAATATGTTGGGTTTGATCCATATATCCTAAAATGGAATATAGGTTGAATTTTTGAGGATAAATATTAATATAAATATAAATAAATCTCCCATTGGTAGGTAGATACTTTAGATGACTTCACCACCAAAAAACAAGAATCCCAATTCCCTATCACCACCTCCAAATGATTTTGAAACACCAAATCCTAATCAACTTTCTAGAATATATCAAACCTTCCAAATATAAATATAAATGTCTATGATTTGGGAATTATAGAATGTTTCTGACCATTATCATGAAATGTACAAGAAAATAATATTTGGGAAACAGCCCTCCACTATATATTAAAACTATAAAAATATCCCACCAGATTCTAAACCATGGTAACTATCTTTCATATTTAAACTTTATATTATCCTATTATGTGATGAAAATATATTGAATCCCCCCCACAATTGAAAATTTAATCTAAGATTTCTATCACCCATGTTTGATCGAGATACCACTCAAGATGAATTGGAAACCCAACCATAGTTGATTAGACTAGGGATATTTTTTTGATGATCATATGAACAATATATCATAATAATATGATCTATTCTCACAATAATAAAATTAATAGATTTGGATTCCACCTTTTTAGGTGATGAGAATGATATTCCATATGTGACATGAATAAAAAGGCTATGTGAAAATAATCGGACCACTCCATCCTTTCATATGGTAATGAACCTATGATTTTAACCAGTGTGAAAGTACAAATGATGCCCCATTTTATAAAACTATGATAACGTATGTGAGTAGCATAGGATTCATAGTGTGATGACTTGTGGTTTTTATATATATCAAATGAGAGATTCAATGTTTGAAAAGCAACTGATTCCTAAGGAGATGATCCATGGATGACTTATTTGCTTATCATAATTTTATCCATAATTTACAAAAAATTATAGAGTTTTTGTTTTAGATATAGATCATGTAATAGGAAAATTATTCCTTGATATCCCCAAATGGGGATCAATTTTACATACTCAATGAATTACCAACATCATCAAAATCTCCATCCATAAGGTTTCTTTATCTTTTTGTAAAATGATACATAATTAACTTCTATCCACAAGAATATGTTGGCTATAGTGAGATATCTGAATTTTTTAGTCCATAATATGATACCCAATGTCTTATGGGATATCCCTAAATGAATAAATGTATGGAAAATGTCACATCCCAATATCCCTAACATATCATTTTTCAAATATTATCAAAAAAAAATGAGGTCAACGAATCTATCCTTTGAGAAGTGTGAATATGGTCCAATATGATTTCAATTACCCAATGATGTTGATTTTAGTGTGAAAGTGTACCCCGATAAGAGTTTTGTAAAATTGAAATTGTGAACATGACAAGCATCTTTTTCTCATGCATGGAGGAAGATGAGTTTTGGGTGTCTCTGATTCTTCATATGATCTACATGAAAACATTCGACCAGCCAAAGAGAGGGATACTAATTGTGGGATATTTTAGGATCATATTAACTATATATTTACAAATGTTTTTAATCCTATTTCACACATGATCCCTCCAATCATCAGTACTATATAGCCTGTAAACAACTGATATGTGGGTTGAACTTACCCCCATGAATCAACATTGTATGATTTTTCTTTGGTCGTGAAAGATTCCTATCCCACGGATCATTAGATACTGAACCTTGAATCTATCTTATATGTAGTGTAGAAAAGGTTTATAATTTTCATCATCCACTGGAATGTGTTAGAAGGAATAAAACACACTTAGGTGACCATTCATGAATAGTTTAAGTAGAGAATGTCATGTTTTTTTCATATGAAAATAACTTTAATTGAGTAATTTACCCTTGTTTCCAAAGAAAATTATTTTTCTAATCTCTCCCTATAATTTTTTGAAACATTTATCCCCTACATTGAGGATGTTGGAAATGTTCACGATGAAACAATTTTTTAAATTTATCGGGAGTCACCTATGTGGGATCCGATAGGATATAATCATTGACAACTTTGGATTACCATTAAACGACATGAATAGATATAATCTTATTCTCATCCACATCCCCCTTATTAAATTACATAACAACCAAACCATGTAAAGGCCACTAATGTATATTAATGAAATTACACATTAGTATATCTCATTTCCCCTTCCACTATAGATTAATTTAGTGTCAACCTCGCTATATTAAGAGAGGTCTTCAAATGTAGGCTTGGATCATGAAACAAAAAAAACCATCTGGTAGGTTGGGGTAACCCTACATGAAAAATAATTACTAAGAACTGTCAGGAGGTTACCCCCATGAAAATGAGACATATTGTGATGTCCTTAAATGAAATTTCATCAACTGACAAAGAGTTCCATCCAATTCTGAAAATATAAAAATCTTGGACGTGCATCATATTGATAGAAAATAATATAGATGTAGTGGAGGCCATACCAATATAACCATCCTTATATATGTTGATGAATTACCCATAACCATTAGAATCAAATTATTTGGATCTCCAATATCAACGTAAGATCTATGGTAGTAGGAATCGAGTTTCAGTCACCCTCAACCACACATAATATCAGTAAATTGAAAATCCTAGGGAAATCAATCTGACACAACTACAATGAATGGGGGTAGGGGAATTTAGCTGAGGTTTACCATCCCAATTTCCATGTTCTAGAAATTTCCTATATCAATATACATATTCTAATATGTGGAGGATTTATTAGATTCCATTAAAGGACTCTCTATTCACCTACCTCTACCAACATAATTATCCCTTATCTACACTCCAATCTTTAAAAATAGTTGATTTTATGGTAGGGTCTAATAACATGTGAAAATGTAGAATTCCCTTTCAGCTACAAGAACACTATATCCTTCCCAACACATAGAATTTCATGGATTCCTAAACATGCTATATAAATATCTATGAATATCACACCTCTTCTTGAATTCACTCCCTCGTATCGATGAATATTGGACCATTAGACTCATCTTCTTCCTGATAATTAGTAGTATAAAAGATATTAATCCCACCATTTTCCATATTCTAAACTATCCTAGATGAGAGAATACGATGACCAAGAACAATGATACCCACTAGAAAATGAAGAGGGTGAATAAATTTAATTGGATAACATGGCCATTGAGTCGTCCTTAGTCATGTGCTAGCAACTCGAATATACACACCTCGCCATCTCAAGGATTCTCGCAAAGGAGTACATATTTCCCTCTTGAAAGTCATGTCCCCTATATTGAATAAATAAAATATACCCCACCTATATACAGAAAACTCATGGAACAACACAATAATGTATTGTGAATTAAACCTATAAAAGTTATAGGCATACATTGAAGCTCAAAAATAAAAAACCTTATAGTTTTAATTGTAACTAATTTCCCAATGACATGTTAAGTTAGTTGATGATGTGGATGATAAAAACACCCATTTATCGGTCGTTAAAACCATGGGATAAACCACATCCAATAATGTTATGTCCCAAATATCCTAGTGCTCAGTCTCATCCATCTCACCAACAATATAATTTTATGAGAACTACACAATTCCCAATACCTCATCCAAACATGCCAACCACCCTTTATAACAGAGAGATATATTTATGGGGAAAAATTTCCACTGTATCATATATTTGATGTGATCAATTATCTGGATGATATACCCACATGATTATAGAAACTTTATTCACTCTACCTATCATTGGAGTTACAAAATCCTTCATAAATGGCTTTAAAATTCCACTCCATTTTAATACTGATATAAGTTCCACTAAAGCATACCATGTCATGAATTATGTGAATAAAAATATCCAAAATGTCATCTATATCTCTATAAAATAGGTTGTTACCATCATTCATGTGAATATACACATTCTATATATATTTTTATAGTTCATGTAATTGAAATCCAATTGTCTCTAACGAAAAATAGTTCTATGATAAATCTAATCCCCATTCAAATAGTCCATAATCTATGAATCTATGAGTACAATTTGACCACATCAAAAATGAAATTACTAGGATCTGTAATGAATGATTAAAAACCACAATGAAATAATCCTTCGACCACCCATTCTATAGATATAATGTCGCACACTTATTTCATGGTTTTGTCGCAATACACTACCAACAATGCCTTTCTAGTAAGGCAATTATATACCAAGAATGTGGATGACCCATCTTCATATCAGAAGTGTGTCATACATTCCCTCAATATTTAGGTAGGGTTATCCCATGGTAATGTTTCCCCTATCAACTCATATAAATCACATAATCTAGAAACATGGTACCATAAATATGAATGGGAAGAAGCCCTATCATGAAATTGTGCATAATTTAAATGCTCATAATTACATAATATACACCATGGTAGATCCCTAAGAAGATTTTAAAGGCAATATTATGATATAGATCAGTTCATTGGAGGAAAAGGTTCTGAACCATGGGACCAATTTCAGCAACCAAATTAAAAAAAATTCTCCAGAATATCCATTTATTCTTATAAATACCATGCACTGTTGTAGATTGTAAACCTCTATCATATTGAATACATAAAATTCCTTCCCCTATTAGAAAAACATTCTAAAACCAAATACTTAAATGTGATGCTTTTAACCAACAGATGTAGACCCATCCTAATTGTTTTGAAATCAAGGGAAGATGCCTCTATCAAAATCAACAAGTGTAAGGATCATGGGATTCTGTTTCCATTGTCTTCATATATATATAAGGACATGAACCCGACTAAAACTTCTTATGTCCCTATAATATATATAAAAACTACATCAATGTATCTTATTTCTAGAGGGCCATATCCTTTTTTCCATTCACCTATTTTTGGTAATGGAATGGATTTTTTGGAAACCCCACATCTATTACCAAAGGAGTCTTCAAATCTTTTGATGACCTTATATAAGTGAACATTAGTATCAAGGATAATAAGAGGCTAGAAATTGTAAGTTTTCTCATGTATTCTGATGAGATATTAAAATATATGGGGATCTAGAAATAAGAACATGTTTTCTCTAGTATTAAAAGGAAGTAAATTTTCATAATACATTGGTTCTTTTTCTCCACCTTTCCATTCACAAACAAAACAAAGGGTGGGAACATGTACCCATTAAGATTAATACTGCAAATAGTGTAATGATTGAGTCCAATGTTCATAATTTTTTAAAATCCAACATCATTAGATTAGTATAGTATGATAAATGAATTGTGAATACTATCATAGTCAGGATGGTGTATATGAATATTAGTTTCTCTTACAACTCATAGGACCACAATCATTATTACAATTAGGATGAGTTTATTATAATAGCACAAATCGTCAAATTGATTTAATTTAAATTTTCCTAGACCTGTAATTAAATAATGGGAATTCCATGTATAATCAAATCACAATGGTCCAAGAATTAGGAAAATATATGAAATCTTATGTAGCCTATGGAATATTATTTTTAGGAGTGATACCAATTGATTTGAATAATTGTTCAGAAACATATCAATTTTTAATCCGTTGAATATTCACGAAACTCCTTATAATACTAATTAACATTAATGAAGATGATTTGGCAGTTAAATCCCATTGATTTTAGGAAAATATATAATATAATGATATTCTGATAAACATGATTTCTTCCCATAATCTAAATTCAAACCATTGGATTTGTGAATTTAGTGTTATATATGGGTTGTTAATTTTTTAGTTTTTTGGTTTAATGATATTGACATTAACCCATTTATGATCAACTTCACTTTCCATATACCTCCTCTATGAATCATCTGAGAGTTTCGATGCCTCCAACATGGTCTCTACAACATTCAACCATTTTTTCTGAGAATGATATAAAATTTAATCACTTATCCATTCTCATAAAATATAATTACTTATCAATGGTACGTAGAATTATTGACTATATGTGATAGAATCAATTAGTATATTCTAAATCCTAAAGTAATGATTCTACCCACAATATTAAACCTTCTAGTCATTTATATTATTTCCCTTTAATGATTAATCAGTGATTTTTTTACCTATAAAAATAAAAAATCCATAATGAATAGTATGTACTATCCCATTTTTATAAATGTTGACACTGAGACAAGATAATATCCACTTGAGGATATATTTATTACCATTCTATTTTATATTCAATGGATTTTCCATTAATAGAAACATAATTCTATATAATTGGTATCCCATTATAGAGACCTCATCTATGAATGAATTAAATAATATAATAATCACATTCTATAATTATTAAGTCACACATGAATCACATAAATGTTGGCCAAAATGCTTATTGTCATGAAAATATGTTATATAAAAATATAATTTTATAACACTATAAATTATTCCTTTAATATTCTCATAGAGACCAGTAATCATACATCTCACATGGTTTTTTCATTGTCGTATCCTGTGGAATGAAAAAAATATATGAAAAGGGTGATCTTGAACTCTATGTTATGGGAAACACAAATCCTAAATTATTAAATCATATGGATGAGGGGAAAATGATTAAAATAGAAATATGTAAATTATATTTTGATAAGACCAAGATTTATAATAAAAAACATGATTGATCCAAAAAATATCATTTAAAATATCGTTAAAATATCACAAAACATATAATACATATCATGTTCAAGAGACAGAATTTTCAGGATAATTGAAAAAGCATAATCTTGAAAACATGGGATTCCATAAACATAATATAAATCTAGAAACTTGGTATAATATAACAAAATTATAGAAAGGTTATATAACATGATAAATATAGATATATGGTATATCCATAATAATATGAAAACTTTATTGAGCAAAAACATATTTTTTCATGCTTATGTAAAAAAACTCATTATGACAATGCCTGAAAATGTGAGAGACCCAATCTCTCTTAGACATATATGAATAAACCATTGATGTCTAGAAATGAATATAAAATTATATATAAGATTCTACCGCTTCATTGTTGGGTGATATATGACCCCACCTTTCATCATCCAAATATATGTGTTCTCCTTATAAACAAACAACATCATAAGTTAATTGACCCCTAGAAATAATGGGTTTCTTAAACATATCACATACAATGAACACAATAAATCATATAATATGAAAATAATGATTTAAAAAGCTGGTCATAACATAATAAAATACAAAAAATCACTTCATTAGTGATGTAACATTTTATAATATCGAGAAAAAATCATTATATTATTTCCATAAAAATATTTTGTATTTATCATTTTCAATGCCAATGTTTTGATTCGCTTAAAAAATTCCTATTATTTATATTATAAATGAAAATAGTTCCTTATATGAATATTATTTATCTTTAAAAACTATTTTCCATTGAAATATGGATATAAATTCAATAAAAATACAGTTTCATGGAAAAATGATGTTAAATAATAAATTCCACTATATAGAAATGATTTGGATTTTCCCAATACATTAAAATTTCCTTTGATTTCAATATATATATTTTTCATAATTTATCTCCATGATAAAATATTAATTACTTATTCCATAACCCTATTCATATATATATTTTTATACACTTTTTTAACATTAATTCACTTCATGTATTAGATTGTTATAATCTCTTTTAAATATAGGTTGTTAATAATAATATCAATTTTAAACATGGTTAATCAAATGGGTTATTATTTTCCATTTCCCCTCAAATAATAACATTTAAAACCCATTAAATTTTATGAAATTTATTTTTTTATATTGACTTATAATTTTATAATTCCATTTCATAGGTTTATTACAGTCCGTTTTTAGAAAAAACAAATGGTGAAGAACTAGTTTTAGGTAATCGGACTATATTGAGGGATTAACGTATTACATTTTCCACTTTTTGTGTAATTTAAAAACAAAAAATTAATGAAATAAAATAGATACATATAAAATATAAAATAAAACCAATTTTATTTTTTGAAGTAGAAAATGATTCATGTTTATTCATATAGGTGTAGTCCACACAACAAGAGATTCATGCTATTATTTTTCATAATAGGGAATGTGAAAGACATTAATTCATGTAATATAATATTAATAACATAAATGTAAATTAATGATACTAATTTTCCCAATATATTATGTTAAAAATAAATTTTAGGAATAATAATATTATATAATGAAAAAATAAATTATAGAGAGGTTTTAGAACTTATGCCACCCTAATGGGAACATCACCTCTCTAACGAGGAATATACCTTTTAGGGGTTTCGTTTGAGAGTATCATAACTAAATATAGTTTTATAGGAGTTTTTACAAGAGGATTTGGTTGATAATGAGATAATCATTTGGGGTTTTGATAGGGGGTAAGTGTGGAACTGAGTGCCCATTTTATAACTGATAATGAGTGGTATTTTTGTTAATACAAAGAAAAATTCTATAATCGGATGTCACTCTCATTTCGTGCGCTACATTAATTGATATATAATTATGTGGAGGGATTATAAGGTCAATAAAAACCACCATAATTAAAAAATAAACATGTTTTTACCTATTTTACCCATTACCACAATGATTACTCACGTTTATTAATATTTTTCTCTCAGGTAACTATTTATTTCCTAGGTAATTTATCATTTCTCCCAAAAAGTAAAATGAGCCTTTTTAAGTAATTTCAGGGAATTAATATTGGAATTTTACTAAAATTATTGAAATAATTTCTTAATGCGACAGGAAAAATAATTATAGAAACACATGCTCTATAAAAAGCATGTTTTATAATAAAAATGATTGTTCCTACGAAAATAATTTTGATTTGATATAAATTGTTATTACGATTAATTAGATTTAATTTTATATAAAAATAATTTTTAAAATATTATTTCATTAATAATAAAATAAATAAAAATCATTGTCACCTCATGTTATAATTAATTAAACAAAATTGTTATCAAAAAATAGTTAATAAAAGGTCACATAAATATTCACAATGTAGAGAATGTGTTTATAAATTCAAAATACTATTTGGAAATGTAATATGATAATTTATGAAATAAAATTTATGAGGTTAATTTTTCCAAAACATTGAGTATATTAACATAATCATGTCATTTCATAAAATGACAACATTAATAAAATTTTCCTTTTCTCTATTCACCGAAATAGTATTATTTTTTAAATCCCGAAAAATCTTATTTAGATACTATAACTATGTGAAATCATTTATTGAATTTATTATTTTAAAATTTAAATCCTAAAATTTATTGTCTTATCATTAAAATAATATAATATAATATCATGAAAAAATATATTTGTAAGAAATTATTTTTTCATATAGACTATTATTTTAAAATAAGTGATAATGGTACATGAAAAATTCCAATATTATAAAATACATTTTATGTATATGAAAATTTTTCATTAGTTACATAGTTGTAATAATTATGAAAGCCTTTAAAATTAATTTAAATATATATATATATTATTTGTTTATATATATTACATAATCATATTTCTACTATTTATATCATATAATTTAATATATATCATATAATGGTGTATATTATATTGGATTAATTTTTTATATTAGAGAAAGCTGTTTATCATTATACAAATTTATGGAATAAAAACAAATATTTTTATATTCACCACCTTATAAAAAGTTCATTCGTGACATTTCAATATATTGTAGTAAACAAGTGACGTTACTTTGACCATGACAATGAAATTAATGTTTCATAATGGTAAGAGATGAATTTCCATAGTTTTGAAATGGTATGTCATTATTATTGGTGTTACATAATGGTATCCTTAACTTTTCCCTTAGTACATAAGGGTATCCTATGTATCTCGTGCATCACATAATTTTACCCTAGGTCTATGTACATCTAGTTTGATACCAAAACAATCGTAATAATTTTTTAATAAGATCTGGGTAAGGGAACCCCATGTGTTTTAAGGCTAATATAAAGGAAAATCCTTTAGTCCATTTCATATCAGGGTACTTATTAGGCTATATAATGGTTTATAGTTCCAAATATATGGGTATACTATCTTTTTAAAATTCTATTCAAGTGAAAATGGAACTTTCAATAAGTTATTAAAGGGTACCACTGAGATTCATTACCTGCACAAAGGTAAATTGATACCAATATAAGGGTAGATCTATGATTCCATAGCACATGTAAGGGTAAGGTTATTTTATAAAGTAAACACAAGCATGAAAATGATTATTTAAATGTTATTTGAGTGTCTGATGGATATACTCATACACATGAACTTCAAAAACACTATGTCACTATATTAAAAGTTAACAATGTGTGGACTAATATCCATGTGAAAATGTAGGAAAACAATTCTGAGGCATATAAGAGGGTAATCCAATGTTTCCCTTATATGAGCCTCTTAAATGCGGTTTTTATGAATAAATTCCTTTACACTTATAGAGACCCCCATAATTGGGTAAATATAATGTCTTCTACACTATTAATCTATTATTCCCATATTGTATAATTTTTAACCTTCCAAGGTGCCTTTCAACTGATATTATATCATAAAAGCACTGAATTATTTTTTATAGATTTTTAAATACATTATAACTCTTTTGTAAGAGTTTCTTTAATCAAAACATAGGTTATAACCCTCAAAATATATGGATTTAGAAATTAAATGGTGTTCTCAATGTAATATTATATAATTAATTATTAATAAATATTAAACATTGTTGAGCCATTCTACATATACTTTTCAATTTTTTAGTCTCGTGTGGATAACCCAAAATCTATATCTATGATTTTTCGAGATATTCTAGTTTGTTTTAACTCTCCCACTGAACTTTCATGGAAAAGAAGAGACTCATATCTCCTATATTACTTTTAAATGATGTTTATTTAAAAAGAAAACGCAATTTTTTGGATTCACTAATTTTGCAATATATTTTCTCAAATTTTATGTCTAACATGATTTAATATATGAGATGGTTTTTTAGTAAACTGTAATAAGGATTCAAATAGAATAATTTATGTAATAGTTTATTGATTTTATAGTTTATATATTTGTTTCATCATAATAACCACTTTCCTGCTATTTCTACATGATTTTGTTTCTTCAATATTCATTATATGTCTAACATGATTTAATTGATGAAAATCTGTGAACACATTATTCAGATAATGTTGGTGGGATACATAATTAAAAGAAATGTTTTCTTAAAAAATTCCTCATAATTTTATATAAATCAAGTAGATTCTTTTTTAATGTGTAATTAATTTTTACATTCATATTATTAACATAACAATATAATAACACGAATATGAAAAATTAATCAAATTTTTAATAATGTTGAAAATTAATGTCATTTTTTATTCTTATTTTTTGTTTTTACTGTTATATGTTATAGAGGGAATGCCTAAAAAATTTATAGGTTTTAAGTTTATTATGTCTTAGGTAACAATAATGTTTAATATTTGATAAATTAATTGGATATGTCATGATGGATCTAAATTAGCTATTCAATAGAGATAAATAGTTTGGGCCTATTGAGGATGCTTTTATGTAATGTATAGATATTTTTTTGGGAGGGGACTATATTGCATTATGTCTATGATTTTTTCCTACTATATTATTTTTACATAGTGTATTTGATAATTCATATGTAACCAAATTTGTTACTAGAATTGTCTATGGTTTCTAGTGATTTAGGCAGGGATTCTTGGGTTTTGGAAATAGATGATTCATGGGATGATGTGATGCAATGTGATATAAATTGTGGATGCAATTATAGTTTCAAGATTTTTTTTAATGAGTCAATGATGGGATTATATATTTATATATTCAAAATATCGATACCTACTGTTCTTGTTTTTCCTAATGTTATGATAGTCAGATTTCTTGTTTACATTCATTTTTCCCCAACAGATCAGGCAGCTCGTTTTTCATTGTTATGCATCTCTTTTTTGGTAAATTATGATGTTTCCTTGATAACAAATAATTATAAAAATTTTAATTTATAATTAATTTTTTAAACAATGGTTTTGGTAAAATATGGAATCAAAATTTTTATTATCGTGATGAACTAAGGAATCCATTGGATTGTGCCTATAGGTAATGGAAATCACTTGGTGGTTAATGAAATATGACTTGGTTGATTTATTTAATCACAGATGAATTATTTATCATAATGTGAATAGTTATGAGGAAATATTTAATTATGTTAAGTTCTATGAATACACGTATACTTATAAGATATTGAATTCATATTGATGGCAGCTGTGTGTCTTTGGGAATATAACTATAGTTGAGCCTATGATTATCTTAATGTGCGTCATATGATTTTTGAGAGATATATAACATTGTATGTTTTCTAACTCCATTCAATGACTCGCCCATGTCATTAATAAAACTGACACGTAGTGGACATTGGGAGGAAGTTTCCCTCAATAACTCAGTTGGAGAGATATGGATGGATGATACTCCCTAAGACCCCTCCCTCTTCTCTTGGTAGTATTATGTGTTCGTTTGTATAATTGTTATATTTACCCCTTTATGTTTTTATAGGTGTATAGTGGATTTTGGTTATTTTAATCACATCTATCCTAGGATATTTTATGATATGTATTCTTATGAGTATAAATTTTTTGGACGTAATGGATTTAGGTTTAATAAATTATATAGGGATTATGGGGGATCTTGGGAACAACTCATTGATAATTTGGATATGTGGATTGGATGATGATACGTTCTGATTCACAAGGATCCTCATATGATACTTTAGCCCATGTTTCCATAGAGATCTTTTGGATTATGTTAGTTTTGTAAATATGATGTTGTTGTAGAATGGAAAGAAACATTGTGTAAGTAATAGTTGGTTGCCCCATTTTTATTATATGAAATGATCTATTTTGTGTAATACATGTTGAATTTTAACCATAGAGAGGACGGAAACATAGACTAACATTATATTTAATATGTTATCATCACATGATGTTTATTGGGATATGCTAGTCAATATTTAATTTATCAGTGACATTCATACGGAAGGGACCCAATGGGTATACATTTTATTATAAACCTATAAAAATATTTACTATTTTTATGCCAATATAAGAAGATTGGTGACTGGGTAGTTCCTTAAGAGCACATGGTTTAATTTTAGTTCTTCGGGATTTTTGGTGTCTATCTATTTTCTCCATGGTCATAATTAGTTATATATTATGTTTGTTTTTGATTATATAGAAATAAATGAATGTATTTATGATCATTTACTTTTAACTTGATTGGGTTTTTTTTTCTATTTTCTATATTATCTCTATAATTTTTTATATCTATAAGGGTAATACCTCCAATATTTGTATATTATATAGACTCAGTTCTTGTCTCTAACCCACAGCCTATTGGAAGTGGGATTAGTTGTCATTATCTCCCATATCACATTTTTGGGAAGGGAGGGGAACCTTCCAGTGAGTGGGGTTATTAAACAGATGTATCTGAGGTTCATCGTTATGGACGAGATGCAGTTTGGAGGTAAGAACATGTTAGGAGTGAATGGATTAGTAGGGAAACAGTGTCATCTAAAAATAGAGCTTGATGTAAAAGAGTGATAATTACATATAAACATAAATTTAGGCCCCCTATTATCTTATTCATGAACCATTGATTTTAATGATCCTACTATGTAAATTCATACTAGTTGTGAGTTAGAGTCCTATAAAAGGATCATGCATTAATCTTATTTTCTACGATGTGTATAATGGATCCAATAATGAATTAGGTTGGACAATTAGTAAATAAACAAATAAATATCATTAAATATTCCATATTCTTGGATTTAGAGTTTCTATCATTTTATTTTTTAATGATATGGATCTAGGTTGATGCCCCCCATAGGTACAAATCAATGAGATTCAGTAAGATGTGCCAGTGTATTATTGTCAAGTAGAGGTCAATGATGATTTCTCTTAGATGAAGAAGTATATAGTATTCAAGAACAAACATCTATATTAGTTCGATTTATAATTTTCAGACACAATGTATGTGTGATAATTAGAGAAGGTGGATATATCTTTATGTTCGATGCATTAATAGAATGAGAAATGGGTTTTGTTGGTTATGAGGTTTTTTCATGGATATGGGACAATGTGGTAGTTCTTATCACATGAAGATCATGATGAGTTGGAATAATCATGGGAGAAAATACAATAATAGTGCTACATATAATTTGTTTCATCAACCTCTATTGAATCTAAACACTATGAGATTATTATAGTTCAATAGGGGAGGTCTAGTGTGTGGGCGCCCAAACTAATTTTACGACCCTTCCCCATTATGCATTAAAAATATTATTAGATGAGGATGATACAATAAAAAAATCAAGGAGGATCCATGTATAAAGATCTAACACAAAATCCCATTGTTTTATATTCTCATTCCTTATCATATTGTTTGCCCATATGTGGTGGCACTCTAGGATTTTATAGATGATTAGATATATGTCTTCCATATGGATGATAAGTTCTTCGGTTGAATGAGTGCTAGAACATTTGTAAAATTCCACATGTAGTAAGTATTCCTATTTAGGATGAAAAATTGAGGCAGTTAAAGTTATGGAAAATGATACATGGTAATCCATGTTGAGATTATCTGAGAGTTTTTGTGTAGGTATATGTAACATCTATGTAAATAAAGAGTATGAAATTTTTATATTTATTAATATTTTTGAATTAAATATTAATTTTACATTCTAGTGGAATCTATGTCAGTTAGCGTACTAAACATGCAACAACAGGTTTCATTGAAATCATACGTTGCACATAACATTGAGTTATACCAAAAAAATAATATAATGTTATTATTATTTTAAATGGTAGTTAACACCTTGCCATTTTATAGACATTACTGAATAGAACTAAATACAATATGATTACACATGTTTGATAAACATTTTTTCATTTACACAATTAATTATAGATTATTAAGATAAGAATAATTCTGATTTTATGAATGGAATACTCTAATATTCTTTAAAAGGTCAATTTTACCGCGTTTTGATGGAGAAACCTTTTTAAATATACTTTTTGCCACTATTATATGTTCCATTTGAAAGAATAAACTTTATATTTTTAATTGGGGCATCATTATTTACATTTGGTAAACTTTTGGTATTTTTATGATAAAGTTCAGTTTTTGATGAATAATGAAAAATACTACATTTTAATTCAAAACTACCAATTAATCTAATTTAATTATATGATTGTATTTTCATTTAAATAGATTTCAAAATGTAATTGGAATATATTTTTATCTCTTAATCTAATGTAGGTAATTGAAATTAATTTCATTTTAAAATAGTACAAAAACACAAGTTAATCTTTTGATAGGTATTGTTTCATAAAAGCACACTCTTTTGGTTTTGACAATGAGAATTTATTTTAAATTAATTTTTCAACTTCTATTTTATGAATTTTGGAAAACGGATTCTATATTTGGAATCAGGATTTCAATGTTTTTTAAATTTATATCTTTTATTTTTAGACATTATGAATAACAACATCAGCAACTAATTTATTAACTACGGTTAAAGTGTAAATTTGGAAAAAATGGTAAAAAAATAATATTACCATAACATTAATTTACCCTAAAACATGTACTAAACCTATTGGATGATACATGTCCGATAATTGGAATCTTTGGGTCAATTTTTGTACCCCATGGAGCCACTTGTAATTGAACTGACACATTAAAAAAATTAATTAAAAGATAAGAAAAACGTAACACAAACATATATCTTTTAGTAATACAATTTTTATATGGGGATATGTACGTGAACTTTTTGACTATAAATAGCCATTAGAAATATAAAAAAAATTTAATACATCATGGTATTTTATTTATAATTTTTCTACATTAAATAAATAAATTTATTTATGACTCAATGGTGATTGTTGTGATTACCTTAATAATGAATGATATAAATAAATGATATTATATTTATAACTAAAATTAATTTGAAATTTTTTATGCCATCCATGAATTTTAGAGATATATATGACTTTTTATATTTTTATTAATTATTTTTTTCCAATTAATCTTGTTTTATTTGATTTTTAAATAAATTCATGTTATGAATAGTATATAAATTGACATAAATAAGGTTTTTTAAACAAGTATTATTTTATTAAATGAAAAAATAATCCTACAAATCAATGATTTTTCCAACTGACATATATGATGTTAAATATTTCATTAATGATCCATTTTGGATATCTAGTAATTTTATATTAATTATATTAACCATATATAATGAATACACAACATGACATGGTAAAAGTTAAGTAAGATTAACAGAGGGATAAATAAAAAAGATAAGGATTAAAATATATCCAAAACTTCTCCAATTCATAATGAATGATTTTATTTAGAATTATATGAACCTTATATTCTAAATAAATATTTTTTTGACATTTTTATACTGAATATAATTTTGTAATAAAATAAAACTTTCAAACATTCCTAAAGAGACTATCCTCCCTTTTATAAAAGGCCACCATCTCTATCCCATTACTCACTCCTCTCAAGACCCGTGGCTCATCCAATGTCTACTCTAATAAGCTCCCAAAATATCTCTATTCTACCTAGAATCTCTACATTCAATATAAGTAAATTCAATATAGCATTTTTGTTCAAAATAATGGGAGATGCCCGGTTTAAAGGTAATATCTTCTCTCAAATTCTATTATTTTATTTTCATTATCCACTCCATATGATATTCTTATTCATTTTTTACATAAAAAACAGTATCCACGATATAATATGTTGTTTTTATGAAAAATATTCGAATGAAACTTCCACACACCACTATCTAATGTATACAAACATACTGTTTCTTTGGATGGCGAACCACTGCCTCACGAAACGATGATTGTTCAATTATCTCCTTCCACCTCTCACTGTGGCCATTATGATGCACAAATATTCTATATGATATTTATTATATATATTATATCTATAATATTTTGTAATTATCATTTATATTATTCCATTATTCTTTTCGTGTTGTATATATATGATACTTTCATTTCCAGAAGTCCACAATATCACCCCCTCAAAGTGATATGACTCGTTCATGCTATACCTGGAACATATAAAGGATAGTATTAATGATCTTTTGTAACATATATAACATATATATTATATTACAATTATAATATACCTATATATTATTCAGTTTTTATTCATTTAAATATGAAAATGATATGCAAGTAGTGTTCATGTGTACATACTCTTTACTGTCTCCATGAATGGTGCATTTCATTATCAAATAACCATATGATATGGAATATAATAATTAAATAAATATATTTGATATATATGATATATATGATATCAGAATCATGTTTATCATTCTTTATATAATGGAATTTTGACCACATGAACAATTTATAATTATGACAAGTTCATTTTTTACTCATGTTCCTAACATCAGTAAATAGTCCGATATCAACTCAAATAATTAACTAATTGTCATATAAAGGTAATATGTGATATAAAAGGAATAATAAACTATAAAATGGTTTTTAATCTTTTATAACTAAATTTATGTTTATTATTCAGGGAATTGAAGAATGAACGAGTCAATTCAGATATGAGGTAAAGGAACTTCTTAACACAATTTCCATTCATTGGGTTGATCTTCTATTTCAGGTTTATGTAGTTCTGGGATTATTTGAGGAATGAATTATTATATATTATCATGTATTTATACTTTTATTATGTGTTTTAATAGTTAATACACACAATATATATACTTTATTTAGAAAATGATCTTTGTAATGGACTTCGCCTTAATATCCTTTCATTGAGGAAAACATCAATTAATACACGACATTCTTTTATATGATGTATAATAAACCCCATTTAATTTAACCTTTTTTCATTATTAATCATTTCTTATGATACATTTTACAAAAAATAATGTTTCTTTGAAATGTACGTGATGACAACGACCATTCCACTTCTGTGATCTTTTTTTGATGTTTGGCTTCCTCCCCATGATATAGTGTTAAAAAAAATTAAATAGTATATACAATTTCTTTTGTGTATTTTGGCATTGAAAATGGTTTTAATAATGGATTATTTATTTAAATATCTTAAACTGATATCTTGATATTGCATTGTGGAAATCTTATCTTTCCTTTATGCTTGTTTATTTATTTTTATTATGTGTGGGTTCTTGGGAATTTTGTATATATATGGGTGGTTCAATTATAAAACTACTGTGGGTGAGATCGAGATAGCTCTCTAATTAATTGGGTAACATGTTCGAGGTAAATGTTAATGTTTCTCCTAATAGATTTATAGAATATACCATAATGGATATTCCCAACGTAAGTCCATATGTAGCTGTGAAAGGTACAATGCAAGTGTGTTCTGTATTCCACAAGTTATCTTTATGAAATATGATTTCTATATGTAATTCATAAATATTATGATTTTGTGAGTTATGTTAAAGAGATTATGTTTTAAAGTAAAAAAGTTTTATTCCATTGATTTGTAAGTATTAAATGACTAATTATTTTTTTTTATATCACTTACTGTGTTTTTATTATCATCCCATTTTTTTAAAATGATTTAAACATGTAATTAAATGGGTAAGAGAAATTAATAATTAAAGAAGAATAATATCATGAAAATAAATATTATTTTATTTAAAGATTTTTATTATTGTTAAAATGCTTGATAGAGTTTAAGTTTATACATTGTTATTTTGGAGATGTAATATAATATTTAAGACTTCATTCTCTAAAATCATTAACCTGAAACTATCCACATAGTAAATTATTAACATAATTTACGATTATATAATGTTTAAAGATAGGGTCGTATAGTTGGTATCAGAGGTGAATTTAAAAACATTAGAGGTGATGGTGTTATTTCAGAATAAGTGATGTAACCATAATTGTTAGAATATTATATAGAGTCATGGTTATTTTAGTTAAATTGAATGAGTATACAATAACATGAATAAGTAAATCTTAATAATTACTCTCCTCATAAGATATTATATGATGATTTTACAGATATACTCGCACTAGCCTTGTTGTTTTTAGTAAGTGGTTGGATCTAGCAGGAACCAAAGTAATAATGGATATAAAGAAAACTGTGACAGTTTTTTGATTAAGCAACCAAATGAAATGGGAGCTTCAATGAGAAAACATGTGGTTTATCTCAAAAAACTATCTAGATTCAAAATTTACCACTTGAACCTTAGAGATTTTTATAAGGAATCATATATGTGAGAAATTAATCCCAATGGTTGTTCACGTAGTAACCATAAAGGTATGTATATTCAAAATCATTTGTGTCAAATATATATAAATAAACACCTTGAAAAAATATTCAATGGGATAGGAAGATATGTTAGACGTGGTAATGAGGGTCATAAAGCAATAACCTACCATGGTAAAAGGAAGCGTTCCATTGAATTAGTATATAGAGAGGAGATATTTATGAATAATGAATTGAATGTTTTAATTGTTGTGTGCATTGTCATTATAAAATAGATGTTTTATAAAGAAGGTTTCATAATAAGATTAGAAGGACCATACAAATTTCTGTTTTCAAATACATAAATCATTTATAATTGAGGATGAGTATACTGAAAATGGCCTATTAACGGTATGTATTCTTTCATTTCATAGGTTTTGAAATTATTGAATCTTAGGATATGATTCATGATTTGTTTTGTAGGAATGAACTATAATGGAATAAGTTAGAAAAAATGGTTAATGGATCATTAAGAACTTTGAATGAGTAATAAGTCTACACTTAAGGGATTGAAGAGTTATGGTAGATTTTAGGATGATGAAATGATTAAATGTATTAAGGATCATTTGATGATGGGATTAATTTGGAATAATTTTCTCGTATGTATAACCCTGATGTTCGATATTCAAAATTATTATACATGGAAAATTATCTCTTCTTCTGTGGACATAATTGATAATCATATAGGTTCATATGAACTTTTATTTTTTGAGGTGATAAATGGTTATTACATTTTGGGATCCAAAATGAAAGGTATTTAATAACCTTTGATGATAAAATATATTATGGTTATTTTTGATTAAGTTATCTTTTTTTATAATGTTATAAGAATGAAGTGGTTTTAGAAAAATTGCATCCCATACCATGGGTGAAAACCTATCACATTTGACAAGGCCTTGGGTATCAAACCCACAACCAAAGGGCGACTAGGGTGCATCGCCTACCACTGGACTACGTGAATTATATGGTTATAATTACTTGTCATATTTAGTTAAATGATATTATTGATTAAGAATAAGTTTATTTGGGATATTATGTTTTAAAAAACTGACATCCTTAGTTTATAAAAAATATTTGGTGATTAATTGATAAAGGTCGTTTTAGAAGACATTTTCTATTTTACAAACACTATATGCCTAAGTAAAATAGTATACATTGGGATTTCATTTGTGTATTAATGTTGGAAATATTAATTTGGAAAAATATATGTTTTTATTGTGTACTTATATTAATTTTGGTTAGATATGGAAATGATTAACCTATATTTAAGAATATGTGATTAGTTTAATTACTTTTCAATATGATTCATTAAATATATTTGATGTTTTTTGGATATAAATGTTACGATTGACCATGAAGTCTATGTGATAAAATACACCTATGTTTTTTGTTACAATCATAGTTAGGATTACATTGAAGGATTTTTTGGACGATTGTTTAATGAATCGCCTTTTTGAACATTGGGGATTTTTTGTTTAATTTTTGAGATTAAGAGTACTGTTTTTTATAAAAGATAATACTTTTTGGAGGTTATCTGATATTGTACTAACCATATTTATTTTCTTTACACTGTAACGAATGGGGAAATATATAGTTCATATTTTTTGGAATATTTGATTCTCTGGATGTGTATTCTAATGATTTAGGTGTGACCAAGTCATCTTAAATATTCATTGTTTGGAGAAATATGTGTTTTTGGTTGAAATTTATTAATGTATAAAAATCTACCTGAATTGTAAGTGTACTACCTTATTTCGTTATTCTAAATGATGAATAAATTCTCTAAATTTATGAAATAGATCATGAAACAAAAATGTTGTCCATCTATGTTTCCAACTAGTAAACAAACCGTTTGACCCATCACTAGTTTGTAGTTTTATTTTTGTTAGCATTATCCTGATCATGTTTTCTATCACTCTCCATCTGACATGACACATAGTTTATCTTCCATATCAATGTTTTCATACATGGAATCCTTGTATGGTTTATCTCTGATGAGCATTTAATTTTACTTTATTTCTTTTAAAGAGATAGTTTTATTGACTCTTTTTCTGATGTGTGACTTTTAATGATGTTTTTGATCACAATTTTAAAATTTTGAGGATGCAATACTCATATGGGTGGAAGGATGTTACATCCCAGGTAAATAATGAATATGAAATTTTAATATATAATAATATTTTTTAATTATATATTAATTTTACATTCATGTGGATTTTATATATGATAATGTACTCAACACACATCAATGGGTTTATTTTAAATCATATGTTGCGCACAACCTTGAGGTATACCGGAAACTAATATAATGTTATTATTATTTTAAATGGTAGTTAACTGCAAGCCATTGTATTGGAATGAATGAACAGAAAAAACTACAATATTATTACACATGTTTGATAATTTTTTTTTACTTCTATCCAATAAAATTTAGAGGATTATTATATGAATAAATATGATTTTACACATGAATTACTCTAATATTCTTTAAAAGGATGACTTACCACTATTTGATGGAGAAAAAAATTTTAAGTCTAGTTTTTCTCACATTAATATGTTTCATTTGTGAAAATATTATTCTTATTCTGAATAGGGGAATAAAAATTTACATTGGATAATGTTTGGGTACTTTACTAATAATGTTCATTTTTTGATGAATAGTGAAAAAATCTACATTTAAATTCAAAACTGCCTTTTCATATATGTTATTTATTTTATTAGACTGTCCTTTTAATTGGTTTAATATGTAATAGGATTATAATATTATCCTTAAATCTAATGTTGGTAATTTAATGTCATTTCACTTCTAAATTGTCCATAAACATATGTCAATCTTTTTCTAGTTATTATTTCTTTAAAAAATGATTTTTGGTTTTAAAAATGGGCATTTATGTTAATTAAATTAATGAAACTTATATGTTTTGAATATGGAAAATTTTATTCCATTTTTTTAAGAAGGAGATCCAAACGGTGTATATTGGTAAATTTTATTTTTTGACATTATGAATAGTAACTCTAGTAAAAATTTTATTTACCCTGGGTAAAGGCTAAATCCGGATTATAAATGTAAAAAATAATATTATAATAACAATAAATTACCCTAACTCATGTACTAACACTATTTTATGATATATTTCCTAACATGGGAATCCTTGAATTGATTTTTGGACCCCATAGAACCACTAGTAAGTGAAAATGACACATTAAAAAAATAATTTAATGTTAATAAAAAATGTAACATAAATATATATCTTTTAGTAAAGAAATTTTTATCTATGATAATATAAGTGATATTTTTTACTCTAAATATTCATTAAAAATATAAAATTATTTACTACATCATGGTATTTTATTTATAATTTTTAGACATTATATAAATAAATTTATTTTGGAAATAGTGGTGAGGTAGTGATTACCTTATTAATGAATGATTTAAATAAATGAGATTATATATATTCAAATTAATCTATTTTTGAACCTTTTTTTTGTCATCCAAGATGTTTAGAGATAATAAATAATTTTCATATTTGAATTAATGAAGTTTATTCGAATGAATTTTGTTGTTTTGGAATTTAAGAAAAGTAAAGATATGAATAGAATATAGTTTGACATAAATGAGTTTTTTTAATAATTTAGTATTTTTTTAATGATAAAATAATCCTAAAATTATAATATTCTTCCAACTGAAATATATGATGTCAAAAATGTCATTAATGATCAATTTTTTGTTTTTTGGATGTTTATATTAAATATATTAACCATATAGTATGAATATACAAGAATACATGGTAAATTTTAAATAAGATTAACACATGGTAAAATAAAAAAGAAATAGATTAAAAAATACCAAAAACCTCTCCAATTTATATTAGATGATTTTATTTAGACTTATGTTCACATTATGTTACTATTAAATAAGTTTTGGAGCTTTTTAAACTGAATATAATTTAATAATAAAATAACGCAATCAAACATTCTTAAAGAGACCCCCGCCCTCTTATAAAAGGCCACCACCTCTAACCCATTACCCACACATCTTAAGCCCCTTGACTCTTCCATCCTCTGGTCCAATATGCTCAAAAATCCCTCTCATAGGCCTATAATCTTTCTAATGGGATGAAGTAAATTCAATAAATCTTTTTGGTTCAAACCAATGTTTGTTACCCGATTTAAAGGTTATGTCTTCTCTCACGTTCTTTTCATTTATTTTCCTCTTCACTACCTATGATCTTCTTATTGTTTGATTAAATAAACAAACCAGTATCCTAAAAATACTAGGTTGTTTTTATGATAAGTATTCAACCTAAACTTCCACTCACCTTTATCTAATAGACACAAACATACTATTTCTATGGACAGTGAACCACTACCTCACGAAACAACTATTGTTCAATGATCCCCTACAGCCTCTCATGGTGGAAATTATGATGGAACTCAAATTATATATGATATATATGATATTTATTTTATCTCTAGTATTCTTTAATTATCATTTATGACATTCCTTTAGGCTTTTCATGTTATATATATACAATAATTTCATTTGGGGAAATGTGAACTACGACCCCTCAAAGTGATATGACTCGTTCATGATATACATGGAACATATAATGGATGAAAATAATGAACTTAATTAACATATATAACATATATATTATAATATAATTATTATATATATATGTATAATTTATTTTTCATTCCATTATACATGAAAATTAAATGAAAGTAGTGTTAACGCGTACGTAAGGCTTACCATCTCCATGAATAGGGAATTTCAATTACTTATGACCAAATGATATAGAAGGTTCTAAAAAAATATATACAAGATATATATTATATATATATGATATCTAAATCAGGAATATCATTCTGGATAAAATAGAATTCTGAATACCTGGAAAATTTATAACTATAACAAGTTCATTTTTTACTCAAGTTCCGAACATCAAAAAAATATCTGATATGAACTTAAATAATTAAATAATTGATAAATAAATGTAATAAGTGTTTTAAAAAGAATAATAAAAATTTAAAAGGATCTCAACAAATTACAAATCACCTTATGTTTATTATTCAAGAAATTAATGAAGTAACGATTCAATTCAGACATGAAGTAAAGGAATTTCTTAACCCAATTCCAATTCATTGGGTTGATAATATCATTCTTGTTTATGTTGTTTTTTGACTATGTGAGAAATTAATTTTTATATATTGTCATGTATTTATAAATTCCTAAAGTGTTATTATAGAGAATAAACGTAATAAGTCTATTTTATTTAAAATTGATATTTTTATGGCACTAACGTCTCAATCTACTTTCATTGAGTCATTTTTCGATTTATACATGACATTCCTGTATACATTGTTTAATAAAAACCTTTGACTTTTATATTTATTCAGAGGAATATTTTTTACGAATAATTTTACGAAAAATAATGTTTCATTTAAATTTATACAACAACAATGACCATTCCACCTCCATGAGCATTATTTTATTTTTGGCATCCTCTACAAGATTTAGTGTTTTTTAAAACGAAAGTAAATTACATAAACCCATTTTTACATATTTTGTTATGGAAAATGGTTTTGATAATTTATTTATTATGTCAATATATTGAACAAATATATAGTTATTATAATGTGGAAATGTTATCTTTCCTTTATGCTTGTTCATGTGTTATGATTATTTTTTGTTCTTGGAAATTATTTACAAATACAAGTGGTTTCTTGATAAACATAGGCAGAGTGAGGCCAAAATTTCTCTCCAATTCATTAGGAAACAAGACAGAGGTAAATGTTAATGTTTCTCCTAAGAGATTTATGAAATATACTTTGATGGGTATTCCAATTGTAACTCCCTATGTAGCTCTTAGAGTTACAATGTACGTATGTTATGGATTCCACAAGTTACCTTTATGATTTTTGATATCTAGGTGTTATTCATAAATCTTATGATTTTTTGAGGTATGTTATAGATAATTTGTTTTATGATTAAAATGTATGATTTATTTTCCTTTTAAATATTAATGGACTAATGTTTTCTTTCCTTATTTGATATCCTTAACTAAGGATTTTATGTTCATCCAAAGTATTTGAAATGTTTTTCATATGGTATAAAAAAGGGTAAGAGAAATGAAGAATTAAAGAATATTTATATTAGGAAAAGAAATTTGTTTATGGTTTCTTACTATTATGATATATATGGATAGATCATACGTTTCTATATAGTTATTTTTGAGATGTAATTTAATAGTTCTGACCAAATTATCTAAAAATCTAAAACATAAAATAAATGCAATGTGAATTATTAACATAATTCAAGATTTTTTAATGTTTATGTCTAGGTCCTTTTTGTTGGTATCAAAGTTTGGTTTAGATAACATTAGAGGTTAATGTGTTATTTAAGCGTAAGTGACATAACCATAATGGTAAGAATATTATAAATAGTCATAGTTCTTTTAGATAAATTTAATTAGTTTAAGATAACCTGAATAAGTATATCATTGTATTTACCCTCATAATAATATATTATATAATGATTTTACTAATATACTCACACTGGAATTTTTGGATTTAGTAAATGGTTAGATCTTTCAGGCACCCAAGTAATAATGGATGTGATGAAAAAGGTGACAGTTTTTTGAATAAGAAACAGAGTGAAATCTGAGCTGCAATGAGGAAACTTTTGGTTATTCTCAACCAACTATCTAGAGCCAATATTGACAACATTAACATTGGTGATTTCTCTAAGGAATCTTATATGTGAGAAACGAATCCCAATAGATATTGATGTTATAATCATAATGTTAATTATAGTTAAAAACATACGAGTTGAGATATTGAATAAAACACCTAGGAAAATTCTTCAATGTGGTAGGAAGATGTTTTAGATGTGTTAATGTGAGTAATAAAGAAATAACCTTCAACAGAAAATGGAAGCATTTAGCTGACTCTAGGAATGGGAAATAAAATATATTTGAAGAATCAATTGAATATTTAAATGTGGTGTTCATTGTCATTAGATATATGGATTTTCTATGAAGATGGTTTGGGAATTGGATTATAAAGACCAGGAAAATGTATTTTTACCAATACCTAATGTCATTCTATTTGAGGATGAGCATAATGACAATGAGCAATGAATGGAATGGATTATTTCTTAGCTGATGTTTTGAAATTATTGAATTTATATATATGATTCATGATTTTGTTTATAGGAAAGAAGTATTATGGAATATGATGGAAAAAAATGGTTAATCGATCATGATGAATGTTCAACTAGTAATATTTATACATATATGGTATTCAAGAGTAATGGTAGATTTTATGATGATGAAATGATATAAAGTATAAGCCCCTTTTGATGATGGAAATACATTGGAGAATTTTTCAAGTATGTGTAACCCCGATGATTGATATCCTAATATTTTATTCAAGGATAAATTATGACATCTTGTGTAGACATAATGGATAACCTTAAGGGTTCATATGATCATTATTTATTAGATGAAAAATGGTTATTACATTTTGGGATACAGAATGAAAGGTTTTAGTTAACCTTTGAGGATAAAATATTTTATAGTTATTTTGATAAAATTATAATTTTTTGAGAATTTATTTAGAATGATATGGTTTTTGAAAAATTATTTCCCTCAATATGGTGACAATCCATCGCATCCGACAAGGCCCTGTGAATCTAACCCATAACTGAAGGGTGATAAGGGTGCATCGCCTACCACTGGACTTTGTGAAGTCCCTAGTTAGAATGACTTATTCTATTTAGTTAAATGGTTTTATTGATCAATAATAAGGTGATTTATGATGTTATGTTTTATCAAATGAATATCCTTAATCTATGAAAAATATTTTCTGATTATGTGACAACGTAATTTTTGGAAGACTTTTGTTGTTTTGGGAATACTCAATGAATATGGAAAATAGAATTCATTGGGATTTAATTTGGGGAGTAATTGTGGAAATATTATTTTTGAAAAATATATATTGTTATTGTGAACTTATAGAGATTTGGAATAGTTTTCGAAATGATTAACCAATATTTTAAAATATGTGATTATTTTAATTACATTTTAGTATGAGACATTAAGAGTAGTTGATGTTATTTGGTGTAAGGACCTGACCCCAGTTGCCCAGAGCCGGTGCCTTATTTGATTTTGTTGGCATACATACAAGGAATTCGAATCCCGAAAAACCAAGTAGTTTAGTATTATTGGAAACAAGATACATACATAAGTTTATCATTACAACATGAAGGGAAACAAAAACACTATTTTAATCCACTAGAAACATCTCGTCTCCTAGATTATACTTATAAGTCATTCACAAATTACTTCTTCGTATCCTCAGAAAATGAAACATAAGAAAGGGGTGAGCTCAAACGCTCAGTAAGAGTAATCCATATATAAGAATATAATATAAACATTATACATGGGGAATAATTTGAAAACACATCCCTTTAATAATAAATGTGAAACATATTATGGTAGAAATATGATCTAAACAAATAATTCCATAATTAAAAATAATTATGGGTATTATACTAGTCGAATAACCACATGAAACATGAGAACATAATTATAATGATATAGGTATCTTGGGTAATTACTTACATAATCTTGTAACCAACATGGCTACCTTAAAATTTGTAACCCTCACGCCTACCTTACTTTGTGTAACCATCACAGTTACACTTGGAGTAACCATACGGCCGACCTACAACATATTAATACCCAATACATTGGAGGGAAATATATGTCCCACCCTTCATCATAAAAAATTCCCAATAACCAAAACATAATCATACAACATAAATAATATCATGAAAACATTGCTTTTGAATCTTGTAAAACAGAATTTTAAAAGAGGATTTTGAAAAAAAGTCCCGTATAAACATCATATAATTGAAGTGAGACTTAATAGGGTGGATGGAATATGTATATACTCTGTAAATACACATAATGAAACATAATTTAAATAGAACCCATCACACAACAATTTAAATAGCACATTAACAATAAAGTAGAAGGTTAACCCAAAGAATGGAAATCGGGTTAAGAATTCCCTTACAACAATGTGATCGGTCGAATCATATGACCATAACATAATAAATATCAATTGAATCATTGAATAACATGAATATAAATTTAATCATGTTATTATATATATCAAATGATAGTACACATATTCCACATACAAGAAATAAGTGGCAAATGATGAAAATATAACAAAAATGAATGTGAGACGAGGAACCCCTTACAACTTTGTAAACAATTGATTCGTATGACCCAAAATTAATTTTTGTCAAATGATAAATTGAATATCATAAAAACTAATGAAATTCATGATATGAGACAATAATGGAAAGTATACACACACCATACAGAGTAATAATAGTGATTACGAAATATCTCACAAAAATGGAAGTGAGATGAAGAAACCCTTACCTTAGGCTGGTCTTGCTTCAAACTTGTTAAATCCTCCTGTATAATGGTTAAAAGAGTGTTATTAGTATTTTATAAAATCATTTTCATGTTTATAACATCTTATATGGTCATTTCATAACCTCAATTCACCCCTTATTTGTTAGTATTTTGTTCCTTGCATTATTTCGGGTGAGTTCTTTTGTGATTTTCATGATCGGTTCATGATGAATCGTTCTTGTTGATTAGAAGTGAAACTACAGAATTGGAATGGAGTAGTATTTACATATTTCCAGTACCATAATTTAATCCATTTATCACTTTGATACTTTATATGATAATGACTTATAAGTTAAAATCTTAATTATATTCGTTTAGATCATTTAATTGATTCTTTGATAATAACAACCTCGTTTAGTCTTATAAATTAGAACCAAGAGTAAAAAAAATTACAGAACCATATATGAGTCATAAAACATATATTAAGACCGGGTTCAACCATATAAATGGTTTCACGACCAGACTAGAAAGAATTAATGGAAGGTGAAAATACATCATCCATGATGTCGGTAATTCGACACACCACGGACAATGTTTTTATTCCTTAAATAAGTGAGAGAGGAGAGTAATAATGATTTGTAATTTTCCATAAACATGACAACATCCAGAATATACATGATTTTTGAGATTTCATGCCTCTTGGATAAGAGGGGGTGATGAAAGAAGAGAATGGAATAATGAAATAAAGAAAACATGAGGAATTTCTTATGAAAATTCGGCAGCCTAACGGCAACTCTTAAAATTTCATTAAAACAATATTGATGAGAGGAATGTAATATCTCATCATTCATACAATATTTGTACAGTAATGGGAAATATTTAATGAAATATTCCAACAAAAAGCAAAGGTAAAGGAAGAGAATAACAAAAAATGGAAGAAAAGATTGAAAATGAAAGAGGATGTTTACCTCATGATCTCTTCTCCTTGAGATCCTTCATAAGGGCTTTGATTTTGGTCTTTTGGTGATACCAGTAGATCTAGGACGTGGGGAAGAATATTGGGGAGGGAATTTAAAAGAATTTAGACAATGATCAAGGCTGGAGAGGTGTGGGAGGAAGAGGGGAGTGAGGGTAGTATTTATAGTAGAGGAAGGGAGGTATTTTAGATTATTTTAATCATTATTATAATATTTTTATCAAGACTTTGTATAATCTAAAATCAAGTGGCCCTAAATAGTGATAATTTCATGTGATTTCGAAGCAAGTGTCCTTGCATCACTTATGATGTCATAAATAGTTCATATTTAGTGATAAATCGATTATACAGTATTTTTTCGTATTTCACTATTCACCGAAAATTCAAGAGTTTCAAAAAAATACCAAAAATTTATTCCTAACATTTTTCGACGTGTAGAATTAAAATGTGAAATCCATTTTTCAAAAATAATTTTATTAATACTATTAATTAAATTTTTAAATAAGGTCACAGTTAATTCGAAAAATAACAATATTTAAGTGAAACTAGTTTTATGTGACATTGGAAAATTAATTAAGATGCCATTATCCTATTGCATTGGAAAAATAAAATAATAAAATTATTTACTATTCATGAGGTCATATTTCTATTCATATTAATATTCATATTACTATTTATATTACTATTCATATGGTTATGTTACTATTCACCAAAAAAAATAAGTTTGTTCTATGAGACTCTTAATGACTTACTGAGCACAACTCTAGATGAACATTTCTTGAAATTCAAAACATAGAAGAGGATAGATTATAAAATTGAATTCTATATTTATTTCCAAAACCTTGGGGTGTTATATTATTCCTTCCTTCAAAGAATTGCGTCCTCACAATTCATTTCATAACCACAAAAGAAAGCTCTCGGACGTTCTTACCACATCTCCCGTCATATAGGATCCTCAGGTGCGTTCAGCGGAAAACCAAAATTGTTGCTCAACTCCTCTAGTTCTTTGACCCAGAAACACCTCGGACAGAAGGGGTTGAACTCTTGCATCTAACACTCAGGCTTCCAGAGGGAGGCTCGAACAGTGCAATGTTTAGAAATGTCCGAGTGGACCAACATACGAAGAACTCGCCGAACTATGTCTCGACTGAGAGCATCTAAGTCGTAGATTTTGTTGTAAAAGCTAAAACTAAGGAGTTGGTACATGTAAGCTTCACAAAGGTTTCACTCTAAAGCAACCTCTTGAAAACATAACCTAGCTATATTGTTTCGTCCTAGGGTGAAACATTGGAAAATCCCTTCGTGGTATTTTCCTCTTTGCTTGTACTCAACCAATTGTGCCATGGATAAATGGTAGTAAATGGAAGCATTCCCTTTGCAAGTGTGGAGAATTTCCGGATTGTTTTTCACTTCATGTAGTTGTTTACACGTTTTTCGATATTTTTCGAGTGGTAGGTACCCTTCTTCACAGGTATTGATTGCAATGATTTCCAGGATCTCCACAGGAAGGGATAACATATGGGTTTGTACTTCCATTTGAAAATTTATTATAAAAGTTTACTTAGTGATAATCATTTAAAAGTATAACCGATGAAAGGATAACAAAAAGAAAAGACAACATGCTATATTTCTATATAACCACTGGTTCAAAAAGTAAAGATGTGCATGGTTTCCCAAGTCCCCCAATACATGAATCCCCAAACTAGTTCATGAATTTAAAACTCCCAAAACCATACGCAACACTAAAAACACGTTACTCCAGAAGTCTCTTTACCAGAGACACCACTGATGCTAGGGTTCGGAAGACCTCAGGTGAATTCCTAAGTTAGTATTCAGCTGCTTGATTTCCTTAACCTAGACACACTCTAGACAGCTAGGGTCAAAACTGTGCTTAATGAACTCAGGCTTCCATAGAGAGGCACGAGAAGTGTGGAGGTCAGAAATTTCAGTGTAGACTAAATCCCTATAATTTCGACGCACCACATCATTATTGAAGATATTGATGTCGTAAAATTCTCCATACACACTAAAACTCAGGATCTTAAATAGGTAGGTCTCTCGATGGTCACCATCCAAAGCAGCTTTAAGAAATTTACCCACAGCATGGTAGTTATCAGCTAGAGTGAAACATAGAAAAAGAGCTTCATGATACTTCCCTCTTTTCCTATATGCAGAAAATTGTGCATATGCAATATGGTAATAGAAAAGATTTCTTCCATGGTAAAGATGGAGAATCTTTGGATGATTTGATACCCTATAGAGTTGATTACAAGTCAGACATATGTTGGCATAGGGCTGGTCCTCTTCGGAGCATGTCTTGACAATTATAGTGTCTAACAAATCGGTAGGTAGTGATAAAATATTGGTTGGTTGACTCATCTTCTATCTAAAAAGTTTTAGTAAATCCACATTAAGTATGGAAAATCCATTTCAAACCAAGTTATTGTTTTATATAAAAACATAACAAAAAAGAGAATACAACTTCATTCATTTAGACATGATTTATAAAACTCAAGAAATTACACAATCTCTTGATCCCTTACACAAAACATTAGTATGAACTTCCTGACATCATTGGTGATGTACCTCTACCTCCACCGCCTAAGGAGGAAGGTTTTATTCAACTCTACTACCAAGGAAGAACAAAGCTCGCGGGTCTCCTCTTCCCAAATACACTCTCGGCAAAAAAGATAGTGGTTAAATCCAAGATCTCGTTTGATACAGGTTGTTTTCCAGAGATAGGCACGAGTAACATCAAGTTCTGCGACATCCGCTAGGATTTGGTTCCTTAAGATCCTTCTAACCACATTATATTTGAAGGATTCGATGAAAGATTCAAAATCGCAGAGGTCCCCAAGCATGCTGAAACTCGGGATTTGGTACATAAAGACTGCATGGAAGTCCAGCTCCTTTGCAGCTTCTCCAAATGCAATGATGGCCAACCATTTCATATCCAGGTTAAAACACAGGAAAAGTCCCTCGTAGTACTTCCCTTTCTTTTTATAATTCTCGAACAGCGCATTGGCCATTTGGTTATACACATCTTCATATCCCCGAATGATTTGAAGGACATTTCAGTTGTTCGAAACATTGTAAAGAAACTTGCAGGATAGTCGGAGGGTTCCAAAGGGTTCAATGTCTTTTGTACATGACTTCAAAATTATAGTTTCGAGGATTTCCATGGGAAGGGAAAAAAGACTTCTACCTTTATTTTCCATCTGAAAAAACATCACTCTTAGTATTGTTTAAGCAAGTTAATAATTTTTCAGTTCTGGTTTCCAGAGTTATTCAAACCCAATACAATGATTAAAATTTACATTAACTCCATTATAATGGCTAAAAAATAATAGGAATTATCCTAAGCATATCCCCTGGGAGTGTCATAACCAAGAGTGCAGAAAGGCCTGTTTTCATGTACCAGTTCCCGTTCGAGTCTACCTCAAAGCAGTATTTTCGGGTTTTACCCCTAGATACATCTATGCCAGAGCCACCTCTACCTAATCGTATCCAGACAGGGATTTATTTGCTAGAAGGACTAACATATTCTATTCCTTACAAAAATCATAGGATGATTTTGTACTTTTATCCTCAAATACCATCTTAGGGCTTTGTTCCCTAATCTACGTTTTCTAAATATAGTTTCCATGTTCTCTACTAAACTTTCCTTTGATACCAATTGTAAGCACGCAACCCCAATTGCCCGGAGCTGGTGCCTTATTTGATTACGTTGGCATACATACAAGGAATACGAATCCCGAAGGACCGAGTAGTTTAGTATTATTGGAAACAAGATACATACATAAGATTATCATTACAACATGAAGGGAAACAAAAACACTATTTTAATCCACTAGAAACATCTCGTCTCCTAGATTATACATGTAAGTCATTCACAAATTAATTCTTCATATCCTGAGAAAATGAAACATAATAAATGGGTGAGATCAAATTCTCAGTAAGAGTAAGAAATACAGTGGAAGATAATATAAACATTAGACATGGTGAATAATTTGAAAACACGTGCCTTTAATAATAAACTTCAAACATATTATGGTGAAAATATGAGCTAAACAAATAATGCCATAATTAAACATAATTGTGCGTATTCTACTAGTCGAATAACCACATGAAATATGATAACATAAATATAATCATATAGGTATCTTGGGGAATTACTTACATAATCTTGTAACCATCTTGGCTACCTTAAAATTTGCAACCCTCACGGCTACCTTACTTTGTGTAACCATCACAGTTACACTTGGAGTAACCATACGGATGACCTCCAACTTACACATACCCAATGCATTGGAGGGAAATATAGTTCCCACCCTTGATCATAAACAATTCCCAATAACCAAAACATAATCATACAACAAAAATAATAGCATGAAAACATTCCTTTTGAATCTTGTAAAACAGAATTTTAAAACAGGATTTTGAAGAAAAGTCCCTTATAAACATCATATAATTGATGTGAGACTTAATATAGTGGATGGAATATGTATATAATATGTAAATACACATAATGAAATATAATATCAACAGAACCCAATACACAAAAATTTAAATAGAACATAATCAATAAAGTATAAGGTTAACACAAAGAATGGAAATCAGGTTAAGAATTCCCTTACAACAATGTGATCGGTCGAATCATATGACTAGAACATAATAAATATCAATTGAATAATTTAATAACATGAATATAAATAGAATCATGTTATTATATATATATATCAAATGACAGTACACAAATTCCACATACAAGAAATAAGCGGCAAATGATCAAAATCTCACAAAAATGAAAGTGAGACGAGGAACCCCTTACAACTTTGTAATCAGTTGATTCGTATGACCCAAAATTAATGATTGTCAAATGATAAATTGAATATCATAAAAATAAATATATTCATGATATGAGTCAATAATGGGTAGTATACATACACTATACAAAGTAATAATAGTGATTATGGAATATCTAACAAAAATGGAAGTGAGATGAAGAAACCCTTACCTTAGGCTTTTCTTACATAAAACTTGTTAAAACCTCCTGTATAATGGTTAAAAGAGTGTTATTATTATTTTATATAAACATTTTCATGTTTATATCATCTTATATGGTAATTTCATAACCTCATTTCTCCCTTTATTTGTTAGTATTTTGTTCCTTGCATAATTTCGGGTGAGTTCTTTTGTGATTTTCACGATCGGTTCCTAATGAATCGTTCTTGTTGATTGGAAGTGAAACTCCAGAATTGGAATGGAGTAGTATTTACATATTTCCATTAACATAATTTATAACATTTATCACTTTTATGCTCTATATGATAATGACTTATAAGTTAAAACATTAATTATATTCATTTAGATCATTTAAGTGATTCTTTGATAATAACAACCTCATTTAGTCTTATAAATTAGAACAATGAGTACAAAAGAATTAAAGAACCATATATGAGTCATAAAACATATATTAAAACCTGGTTCAACCATATAAATGGTTTCATGTCCAGACTTGATATAATTAATGGAAGTTGAAATTACATCATCCACGATGTCGGTAATTCGACACATCACGAACAATGTTTTTATTCCTTAAATAAGTGAGAGAGGAGAGGAATAATGATTTTTAATTTTCCATAAACATGACAACATACAGAATATACATGATTCTGTAGATTTCATGCCTCTTGGATAAGAGGGGGTGAATAATGAAGAGAAAGGAATCATTAAATAAAGAAAACATGAGAAATTTCTTACGAAAATTCGGCCGCCTAACGACGTCTCTTAAAAATTCATAAAAACAAGATTGATTAGAGGAATGGAATATCTTAACATTCATAAAAAATTTGGACAGTAAGGGTAAATGTTTAATGAAATATCCCAACAAAAGACAAATGGAAAGGAAGATAAAAACAAAAAATGGAAGAAAAGAATGAAAATGAAAGAGGATGTTTACCTCTTGATCTCTTCTCCTTGAGATCCTTCTTAAGGGCTATGGTTTTGGTCTTTTGGTGAGACCAACAGCTCTATGAAGTTGGGAAGAAGATTGGGGAGGTAATTTGGCATAATTTAGACAATGCTCAAGGCTGGAGTGGTTTGGGAGGAAGAGGGGAGTGAGGTTAGTATTTATAGGGGAGGAGGGGAGGTATTTTAGATTATTTTAATCATTATTATAATATTTTTATCAAGACTATGAATAATCTCAAATAAAGTGGCCCTAAATAGTGATAATATCATGTGATTTCAAAGCAATTGGCCTTGCATCACTTATGATGTCATAAATAGTGCATATTTACTGATAAATTGATTATACAGTATTTTATCGTATTTCACTATTCACCGAAAATTCAAGAGTTTCAGAAAAATAACAAATATTTACTCCTACCATTTTTCGACGTGTAGAATTCAGAAGTGTAATCCATTTTTCAAAAATAATTTTCTAAATACTATTAATTTAATATTTAAATAACGTCATAGTTAACTCTAAAAATAACAATATTTAAGTGCAACCAGTTTTATGTGACATTGGAAAATTAATTAAGATCCCATTATCCTATTTCCTTGGAAAAATAAAATAATAAAATTATTTACTATTCATGAGGTCATATTACTATTCAGATTACTATTCATAAGGGTATGTTACTATTCACCAAAAAAAACATGTTTGTTCTATTAGACTCTAAATGACTTACTGAGCACAACTCTAGATGAACATTTCTTGAAATTCAAAACATAGAAGAGGATAGATTATAAAATTGAATTCTATATTTATTTCCAAAACCTTGGGGTGTTACATTTGGAGATAAATTTTATGATTTACCATTGAAGACTATGTGATCAAATACTCCTATCTCTTGGGATTCAATATTAGTTTGGATTATGTTGTATTTTTTATAGGAAGATTATTTATTGAATAGTCTTTGTTGAACTTTGGTTATTGTTTATTGAATATTAGAGATTTAGAGGACAATTTTCTATAAAAGATTATCCATTTTGCGGATTATATGGTCTTATACAAACCATTTTTGTTTTTGGATAATTTATAATGATAGTAGAATCATATAGTTCATATTTTGGGGATTATGTGGTTGTCATGAAGTTTATTCTAGCACTTCAGGTGTGACCAAGTGATCTTGAATAGTCATCGTTTGGATAAACCAAGAGTTTTTTGTAGAAACCTATTCAAGGATGAAAATTGACTTGAAAAGTACGTATATTTCCTCATATCCTTAGTCAAAATCATAAATAAATTCTATAACTTTGTGAAATGGAACTTAAAACAAACATGTTGTAAGTTAACATTTCTTACTGGGAAACCAATGATGGTTCAACCCATCAAAAGTTTGTTGTGTTATTTTTTCTATCATTCTATTGATAATGTTTTCAATCACTCTAAATTAGAAAAAGACATTTAGTTTATCTTTCATATCCATGTTGTCCAACATGAAATCCTAGAATGGGTTATCTCGGATGACCATTGTACTTCTCTTTCTTTCTTATAATGTTATATTTTTATTAACTCTTTTTCTCATGTGGGACTATTAATGAAGCTTTTGAGCCCAATTTTCAAATTGTGAGGGCACAATTCCCAAATGGGGGGAAGGATAAAACATCCCAGGTAAATATAGAATATGAAATCTTAATATTTAGTAATATTTTTGAATTAAATATTAATTTTACATTCAAGTGGATGCAATGTCGGATAGCAAACTCACCACACAATAACTGGTTTCTTTGAAATCATATGTTGCACACTACATTGAGTTATACCAAAAAATAATATAATTATATAATTATTTTAATGGGTAGTTAACGTCTAGCCAATTTATTGGCTTGAATTATCAATAATAACTAAAATATGACTACATAAGTTTGATAAATGTTTTTACTTTTATCTAATAAATTTTATAGGCTTATGATAAGAATAAATATGATTTTAAGTATGACATACTTTAATATTCTTTAAAATGATGATTTAAAACCTTTTGATGCAGAACCCTTTTTTATATCTAGTTTCTGTCACTTTTATATGTTTTATTTAACAAAATACTCCTCTTCATTAGAAGCAGGAAATCATAATTTACATTGGGTAAATTATTGTAATTTTTCTAATATAGTTCATATTTTTTTGAAATGTGAAAAATAATTCATTTAAATTCAAAATTTCCTTCTAACATGATTTATTTATATGATTAGATTATCCTTTTAATTGGTTATAAATTATAATTGGATTATATTTATATCCTCTAATAAAATTGTGGTATTTTTAAGTAATTTCACTTTGAAATTGGACATAAACACAAGTCAATATATTGATAGTTATTATTTCTTAAAAAATACTTTTTTATATTGACTATGGGAATTTATAATAAACTAATTTTTAAAAATCTTGTGTATTAAATTTAGAAAAACAGATTGCATATTTTGAATGAAGAGGTCAAAATAGTTTAAATGGGTAACTTTTCTTTTTAGTCATTCTTAATAGTATCTTCGTTAAATATTTTATTTACCATGGTTAAAAGGTAAATCCCGTAAATAAGGGTAAAAAAATAATATTTTAATAATAATAAACTACAGTAACATAGGTCTTAACCCTATTGGATGATACGTGGACAAACATGGGATTCCTTGGAATTATTTCCGGACCACATGGAACCACTTGAAAATGAAAATGACACTTTATAAAAATTAATTTAATGGAAAAAAAATCTAACATAAACATATATATTTTAGTAAAAAAAATTAATATGGGGATATATAAGTTATATTTTTTACTATAAATAGAAAATTGAAATATAAAATGATTTCCTACATCATGTTATTTTATTTTTAATTTTTTGAAATTAAATAAATTTATTTATTTATGACTAATTGGTGATGTAGTGATTACCTTATTAATGAATGATTTAAATAAATGATGTTATAAATATAAAAATAAATTTATTTTGAATCTATTTATGCCATCCACGAATTTTAGAGATAATTATGACTTGTTATATTTTAATTAATGTAGTTGGTTCTAAATAATCAAGTTTTTTTGATTTTAAAAAATGTAATGATATGAATAGTTTTTTGTTGGTCGGAGTAGATAACTCAAGATGGGGGAGAAATGAGTATCTATAAAAATTTCAGTTAAAAGGGGTTCTTTAAAAAATAATATCCCCCTATTAAAATAATCACAAAGTCAGTTTGTAGTGAATTTATAAAAGCCATGAAGGTTCAATTTGGTTCTCTGGAGATTGATTAGTTCTCAGATTTCCCATTCTAAAAATTAGTAAAACATTTGAAACAAACCTACTGATTCAAAACCGATATAAACACTTTCTAAACTAACAATCATAGTTTATTTTTCCTTAATTCCAGAAATACATAACAGACAATAAAAATAACATCATAGAGGATAAAACAAGAGGTGAATTCTCAAGCAGAGACTTAGCCCTCTCCACTATGTGATCACCCACCACCAAGTAATTTATATTAATAATCTTTTGATCTACACCCTTGATCGGGGTTAACAACATAAAACAGGCTATACAGTTCACACATGACCTATACCATAGTTATTCGTAGAAAAATAAATAAACAGATATCACAAAATCTCTTCAACAGTTCTATGTGGGATACAAGTGTCACATAAGATTGAGTGTTGGGATAATTTGTTATCATCCAGTTTAGCTCCAGAGATAGTGTGTGATATTCAAATAGATATACATGCTGCTCAATATAGTAAAGATAATAACACATCATATTTATGAAAGAGAATAGGGTTTAGAGATCTCTGTATGTTGTGCAGTAATGCACTGGATTCAACGGATGTTGAAGAAATGTTATTCGAGTCCTCTTTAGAAAGTTGGAATTAGAACAGAGTGTCGTAGTTTCTTTGGAAAGTGGTCAGTTCTTCATTGTGGGGATGTTCAACATGCTCTAGTGGGTAGTTTATAGGTGATCTCAAGCTTTGAATTTTTCTCATTTTCAATATTCTAAGTTTGCACGGTCTGTATTTCAGTGTGTTCTCTAAACCCTATGTGTATCTATATATCTCGGTGTCTCCATCACTTATTGTGCTCTGATTGATGTCCTTTTATACTTCAAGGACAACTAGGTATAAATATCTTCATACTTTCATGTACCTCATACTGTATATAGATAGTCCTACAGACAACATTAAATAATTTCATAAATATTAATTTTTCTAAATATGACTTTTAGAAATAAATTTGAATTAATAAAATTGAGACAGTTTTTATGACTATCGATGAGTCATCTTTGGGCTGATGTCCTCAGTTTGATAACATCGTTCCATCAACATCAGTGTGTTTACTTCATTCTGTCATCTTTGGTGTGTCGACTTTGTTGTGTCATCTTCGATGTGACAACTTCGGTGTGTCGACATTGGTGTGTCATATTCGTTGTGTCGACTTTGGTGTGTTGGCTTCTGCCTGCCAATTTCAGTGTGTCGACTTCGGTGTGTCGACTTCGTTGGCTCAACATCAGTGTGTTGACTTTATTGTGTCGACATAGGTGTGTCGAACATCGTTCTGTCAACATTGGTGTGTCGAAATCAGTGTGTCGACTTCGGTGTGTCGACTTCGGTGTGTCGACTTCAGTATATCAACTTCAGTGTGTCGAACATTGGTGTTAGGGAATCTAAAAATGTTACAAAGTGTTCGTCTTAAACAAATCTTTATAATACTAAGTATTATCCCGATGTACATGTATAAATACATTTGTAAACATATTTATTCATGAATATAGGTTATTGACTTATTTAAGTATATTTTTCCGTATGACATGATTGATTTACATGGAGATATTAAAATGGAATGAAAGAGTATAATCTGTATATTGTAATTATTTGTGATTATGAAAAATAAATTTTCATAGAGGGTCCAACAATATACAACTATTTGATAATCACATATTATGGCATACATTCAAAAATATATAGTATAATGATAGCTTGACATTGCATACTACACTGAATGTAATTATCATATATAACTAAACTTTTTTATTTCTTTAAATTTTAAAAACAATGATCCCCATCAATAAATGGATTAAGCTGGGTACATTCCTTCTGTACTAAATCAGAAAATATCCCCCTTATTTGAATAATATATGTATTCCATATTTTCTACCCCTTTTGGGATTTGAAAAATGAAAAGTAGAAAAAAGAAATAACACAAAAGAAAGACACCATAATGATTTCCATTAATAGGCATAAAATTACAAGACAAACAAAAAGACCAAATCCCTATTAAAAAAATAATCCATCACTAAGGTTTTGGATGCTGAGAATGTAACATCCCATGATTTCAAAGTACGTTATTTCTTCAAATTAATTCAATAACTTGCACTACACACAACACCAAGTTCTAGTGCACCATGACTTACCAAACAAGTCGTTCAAAAGCGGTTATGAATAGTATTAACAGAATTTGGATCTTTATAAAATCCTTATAATTTTAGAATCCATATTATGAGTTTCTTAGACATAATTTAAGAACAAATACATTTTTTAGATAAAAGAAGTATTTTTCAAAAAATGCAATTTTACCGCCTTTTAATGGAGAAGACTTTTTATATCCAATATTTGAAACTTTTATATATTCAATTTTACAAAATAGAATTCTTACTTAGAATCGGGACATAAGAATTTAGTTTTGATAATGTTTTGGGGTTTTTCTGATAACTTTCCTATTTGGATGAATGGTGAAAGATACTATATTTTAACTGAAAATAAATTTTTAAATAAAAATAACTTATATTGTTAAATTATAAATTTTAAGGGTTTGGAAGTATATGTAGATTATATTTTTACCATTTAATCCATTTATGATAATTTCCATTATTTTCACTTTGAAATTCGACATAAACAAGTGTCAAACTTTTGGTAGTTATTATTTCTTAAAAATACACATTTTGGTTTTGACAGTGGGAATTAATTTTAAATTTATAAATGAATCTTATATGTTTTGAATTTCGTAAAATAAAATTTATTATTGATTTCGGAATATCAAAATTATCTTAGAGTGAATTTTTGGTATTTTTCTGAAAACTTTTACATTTTGATAAATAGTGAAAAACACTATGTTATAGTTTTAAAATGAATTTTTATTTAAATAATTATTTATTTTATTTAAATTTAATTAAAGTCAAAATAGATACATAATAGCTATATAATTTCAATGTAATTCCTTGGAGTTAGATTAGAATAATTTTAGATATATATAAACTTTATTGAACTTTTCAGTGTCTTTTACCCACCTAATAGGAGAATTTGCAAATTCACATAAAACATAATTTTACCGCTTATGTGAGTGGAATTTAGAAAATCCAAGAAACATGGTTAATATAAAGGATTAAAATGTGGTTCAATAAGATGAAAATAATTTTTGGTGAAGAGTAACAGTTTACTTTTATTTACCACAGTAAAAAATAAATAGGGTAATTAAAAGTAAAAAGGATATTATTATTACCATAACACATGTCCTAATACTAATGGTTAAGTATAATTAGACCAAAAAACCTTAGTAATAAAATATGAAGCTCTTTGGTCCACATGGATTAGATTAGGAAATTAATTATTATTTAATTCAAAGAAGAGTAAAAATAGTTAAAATCAATGTTTAATAACTAAATCATTTTTAATACATGAATATAAATAAGATAAATTCAATTATAAATATTCATTTGAAATATAAAAAAATTTCCTACATAATGGTATTTTATTTATAAATTTTAGACATTAAATAATTTTTTTTTAGGACATAATAATGATGCAGTAATTACTGTATTAATGAAAGATTAAGATAATTGATATTATAAATACCCAAATAAATGTAATTTGTGACTTTTTATGAATTAAAAAAATTATTGGTTAATATGACATATTATTATTGGATATATGAATTTGGTTCGATGTAATAATGCTGTTAAAAATTTATCAAAAAACAAAATACCCCAGAGTGTAAAAATTGACATAAAAGAGTTCTTAAAACAAATATTATATTATTAATTGATATTCTATTCCTACAGATCTAAGGTTCGTCCAAAGGACATATATAATGATAGGTGTATCATTAATGGACCACTTGGGGATATAATGGATGTTTATAGTATGTTTATTAACCATTTAATAAAAAAATACAAAGAGACATGGAAAATGTCCAAATAATTAACTAAGAGCTAAAACTAAAAGATAAGTTTAATAAAATGACCCAAACCTATCTAAAACCTATTGGTTAAGTGTATTTCCAGCCATACCACGATTATCCTATAAATAAATCATTTTTGAGCCATTATAAACCGAATATTAATTTATTATAAAATAATATCTTATGTTTTTCCGATGGTTCCCCTCACCCATCTTATAAAAGGGAACTAACCCTTCACTCTAATACAGACCTTCTAAGCTATTTTCCTCGGCCAGCCCCTGACCAAATACCATCTCAACTATTCTAACTTCAACATAGAGTCTTTTGTTTAATCAGAAATCCAACCTAAAGATCTCTTTTTATAAAATCAAAAGAAAGAACCCAAAAAAGAGGTAATGATTTCACCCCCCCTCTTTCATGTTCCTTTCTTCTTCCACATACTTTTTCATTGTAGTTTCCATCATAAAATAATAAATCCAGTATCTTAAATATACTGTGATGTTATTATAATTATATTACAACCAAATTCATTATTCTATCCACCCATTGAATGACGTGTCACCATACGTGTGTACGTACGGTTTACCGTCTCCACGTCATGGTGTAATTGTTATTCAATACATTATTATTTGGATGCGTATAATAATGATGTGTATTTGATGTAAAAAATAAATATAACATGATAATTATTCTTTATATATAATATAAAATCCAATTATTATAATATAAAAATAAAAATATTTTCGCTCGTGTGTACATACGGATTACCGTCTCCACGAAGTGATGAGATTCATTTTGAAGTTCACCATTCATCGATGATTATAAAAATATATATTACTAATAAGTTTGTAATATATGACATAATAATGCTACTGGATAGATATATATATATATATATATATATGTATATATAAGTATTTATGTACTTAAAAATATTTTATTCACTTACTTCCGTTCATTACTATATGAAAATAGAAACAACATTTATGAGTACGTACTGACTACCGTCTCCATAAACGGTGTTTTCCATTTCATATATATGTCTATTATACATATTTATATTCTAAATATATATGATATAAAAATAATGTTTTATATTATGGAGGTATTTAAATCATGATCTATGTGAGACAATCAAGGGTTACAAGTTAAAACATGCACGATATAGAAAGCGATTATTACCCGAAATATTAATATAACATGGAAATTATTATTAATTGGGTTGTATAAAGTCATAAATGAATCATATATGATAACATAAAAATTAATATGGTTCTTTTATAATTTAATAACATACCATAGACTTCATACATGAGGTTAAACATACCCTCAACTAAAGGAAAGTGCAAGGTAAGGGGTTTTTTATCTCACTCTTTATTCCTGTGAGATTCATGCCATATTGCCACTATTACCATTTGTGTGGTGTATGTACTGCCCATAACTTTATTCTTTGTGTAATACACTTTAATTTATGTGTACATACATATTCATTATATGATACCTATTTCATGGGTTGTATGTTTCGTATGTTACCAAATTGATACGGGTTAATTTCACAATCTCTTTATTATCTGAGGTTGTTTTTACATATCTACTAGGACATATTTATTATCCATTTACGTTTTTTATGAATGGGTTTTCAAATGGATTATTTTAAGGGACTTTTTTTTACTAAAACATCATTTCAAATGTTTTAGGGCAGGCCCGTAAGGGGCACTGTGGGTCTTCGGATCTCTCCTCGTCGCCGCCTCCTTCCCTTGGTATTTCCTGTCTCCTTCCCTCAGATCCGGTGGCTTCTGGGTTTTCTATGGCTCTCCAGCACCCGACTCTCTCTTTCTTGTCCGATTCCTCTGGTGGGATAGGGTTTTAGTTGGAGGTGTGGTGCCGGTCAGAGTTCAATGCTCAAGGATCCGGTGTCGACGGTTGGTGTGTTGCGGTGGCTCTCGAGTTCGATAAGGACGGCAGCGACGAGATCTGTGTTGTCGGTTCCTCTGCTTGCAATGGTTCTTGTTTCCTCGTGATTTGGGTTTAATGGTTTGAGTTTTTTTTATCTGTATGTGTGATTTGATTTTCTGGAGCTGTATCTGGTGTTTTCTGTCCGGGGATGGAATGTTTCCCGATGGTCGCTGGCTATCGGCTACGGTGAGATTGATGGTGCTCCGTGTTGGATCTACGGGTGTAAGTCCGGTTCGTCCAACGACATAATCTCCGGAGCTCTATGGACCCTTCTTGGTTTTCATCGGCGTCTCCCGTGGCGATTTTCTCTTGACCACGGGTGAAGGCGACGACGACGACGAGATTCTGCCCGCGTTGAGGTTGAAGGTGTTGACGAAAGCTAGTGAATCTCGCCAGCGTTTCGATGTGTTTTTTGTTTCGATGTGGCTGCGATCAGTTGTTATCCGATGACATCGATGGAATCAGTGGTTGGACTTTCTTTCAGACGACATGGCCGGAGGTGGTGTTGAGATCTATGGCGACTCGCATCTCGTGGTGTGTGTGGCTCGAGTTGGGCACATGACTGGAGGTGATGGTGTGGCATGATGATGGGCTCTTTGCCTAAGGTGTGGTGCGTAGAAATGATGGTATGAGGTTGGAATTTGAATTTTGATATGTTGTCGTTGGGGATTGTCTGTTCGGGTTCCGGAAACCCTTTTACCGGCTCATGGGAACCGACTACCCTCAATCCGGCTTTTAAAAAATTAAAAAAATGATTTGTAGGAAAATGTTTTAAATATTTATTCATCTAAATATTTCTCATTAATGTCCATGTCTTCAAATTGGTTTATAAGTATTTATTTATATGGAAATGAATGTTTTTAAAATGTGATTTCCATTAAAATGATTCAAAGTTATACGGGACACTTTCATTCAAAAATGTCTTTAAAAGACTTCTTTTCTAAATTTTGTGACTTTTAAATGTTTTCATGAAAAGGGGGTATTTCTCTCAAAGAGTATTACAAATCATTTTCGTCTTTTTCAAAATCTGTTAATGGTTTTTAAACTTGTTTTGAAGTTGTTTTATCATGATACGAATCTTCAATATTGTGTTGAAGGTTTTGAGATATGTTTGATTGTGGATGAGTTATTTTTTACCATTCATGGTTTATGGGTAAAGTATTGAAATTTAGTATGCTAGTTTTAATATGAATGTTTATGTTATGTTTAGACCATTTCATATGAGGAATTAGTTGGACATATTGAGTGACGTGTGGAGCCCGCTATAGCTCCTCGATGCATCGGAAGGACTCATGAGACAAACTAGTGTCCTGGCACGAGGCCTTGAAAAAATATTATTTGTAGTCTTGGAACGAGGCCTCGGCTACGTGGTTATGATAGTCTGCCATTATGCATTCCATCATTATGAAAGTGGTTATTGATATTGCATGTGATTATTCGACTAGTACAATATCCATGTAAATAAGTAAATAGCATTATTTCATTTTCTTTTTTCAATATTATGCTGAAGTTCAAGTTTAAAAGGATATTGTTTTAGTTATACATTTCTTAAATTTTTATGCTTATTTATGAAAGATTCTGTTATACGGTTATCCTTACTAATCATCTGAGCTCACCCCTTTCTATGTTTTTTCCCCTGGATTCCAAGAAGTGTATTGTGATTGATATGCAGGGTTAAGCCAATGGAATAATGTCGTTCATAAGGGATTATTTATGTTGTTTTGTATGTTATAAATTGTAATGTAACATTCATGTATGTAATCTATTTTCCCAGACTACTAAACTGATCGGTCCTTCAGGACTTGATTCCTTGTAATCATGCCAAGGTTATGTAATAATGCACCGACTCTGGATAACTTGGGTTGGGGTGTTACAGACAAGCTTTTCCATAGTTGAAAGGATCTGTGGGAGAAGGAGAAGGTTTGGGAGAGATAGAGGGATGAGGTGGTATGAAGATATCACCAGGTAAGGAAACACCTATAGGAACCATAGATGTGAGGGTATAATATCTCTCTAACACCACTTGACTTGGAGTTTTCTCTATGATGATCAGTCGAATCTGGGAAATGGCCTGAGAGACTATCATTGGAGTATTAGGTTGAGAGGCAGTACCAATTGATGCAGCTGAAGGGACAACAATAGCCTTGGCCTGAAAATGCAGATAAGTTTTGAGCATGTTGATGAATTCATTAATGATATCACCAATATATTGTATGGATTTCTCAAATTTATCCTTATTTAACATATATTTACTAAAGAAAGGTGTAAAATATAACCATTTAAGGAATTTATTATTGAATTATTCTGTGACTGGAGAAATTATAAGATTTTCTATGAGAAACATGAAGCAATTCACGGGATAATGCTTGGTATAAATTTTAGTGAAATACTTATCCACCATTTTTTATAATTTCTTTCTGATCTACAGAGGCTTTGTTTGTGCAATGTCCGACCATATTGTATAGAAGATATGTATTTCAATGTACCTTTTCAATTGTTTCTCTATCTGAAACACTTTGATGTTTTTAAAGTCCCTCTCACATCACATCCTTGAGAGACTCCAAATCCGCAACAATTGTTTTCCCACTCCTGGAATTGGATGGGCCATTCAACATTTTTCCAAGATCTTCATTCAACGTTTTCAGATCTACATAGATTTTATGAGTCCCCAATTTCCTAAGAACATCCAAAACACCACATAATAAGGTCTTGAAGACTGATGTTAAATAATTTAACAAATTTATCAGCATTCTTACTTTATCTCTCAGCAAGGTATTTTTTTTAAAATGGTTTCTACTATAGTAATGAGATTCAGTTGAGTATCATGGATCACTATTCTTGCAATCTATGTTGCATCAATATCAAGGACACCTATGTAGTTGGAGGCTCCACTTATGGATCACAATAAATTTATCACAGACTCCCATATATCATTTTATAATTACTCCAAATCAACCTAAGTGACATAGTCACTGGACACTAACTGAGCAACAGGTTCTACTGGTGGAGGTGTAGTTGGTGGGACATGTGCAATATGTTCTGGATCAGTCAAGACATGTGGAGCATAAGGAGGAGTTTCTCTATCCTTGTCTAATACATGCTCTAAACTGAAAAGAATGTATCCTAGATCATTATTCCACTCTCTAGAAGAGGTCCATTCTCTTGACTCAACAGTTTGAATTCTTATCCTTCCTCCCCGAGGCTCAGAAACAACATCCTAAACATCAACTTCTCCATTCTGGTTTTGGGCCATAATATATTTTCGGTGAACATGAACCAATAGAACATCAGGTTCTACTTGTGCCCTAGCTACATTAGCTTCACTTGCAAATCCTCAATTTGAGGAAATAGAACTATATCTTCTTCCTCTAGTCCAGAAGCCATAATATCATTCAATTCCTGAATAATCTCTTGATTTACAGCATTAGGAAGGGGTGATCTATCCCCATGTTAACCATCTCGGTGACCAATAGCCTGTTGTTCAACATGCTCAACACCCTCCTTAGCTCCATGTACAGATTCCTTACTTGATCTATCAACCACTTGTTGTCCCATTTTTATAGATTCACTCACATGATCATTATTTCCTCTATTATAACCAACATAATCATCATCATCATCTGATTCCACATCATATTTACTAACATGGCATTCAGCTCTAGAAACATCAGTTTCATCCTCATCCTCATCACCTAATAATGATTATCTTGAGGGAAAGTATAAAGGAGGACTAGCAGGTCTATAAGATATATCATTGGGATGTTCAGCAATATCAGGAACACTCCTATCATCAAAAGGAGATCCTTCTTTACATGGAACTTCAGGATCAACTTCCATATTAGAATAAAATGGAACCTCTCTAGGTTTGACACATGGATCAACTTGGTGCTTTCATCTAGAATAGTGGTCAACTGGATTGAAATCCTAATATTGAATTTCCTCAACTTTTACCCAACTTCTCATCCATGGGTTCCAGAATATTTTCATCCTCTTACAAATTTCTTTTTGAAGAGAAAAACCACTACATGAACTTTTCACTTCATCTCCATCTTCCACACATCCTATCCTTTTCAACATGGATGAAATCATCCTTGGATAGTACAAGTAGGTTTCCTTCTTGGTTGGATTAATCAAATTAGAGATATGCACCATTATATACCTACACGAGTTAAATTTTATCCCATGATTCAACAAAAAGATCAAGAAAACCTATTAATACTTCACAGTAGATAAATCACCCTTCATTGTGTAGATTTGATGTTGTTTGAACTAAAAACATAGTATTACTTCTCCTTCGAATTTATTTGAAACAGCCCTACCCGATTCTCCATTACCAGTATGATTCTTCAGATCATTATCATAAGAGAAAAAAATTGACGAAGGAGGAATATTTACAGTATAGTCAGCGTAGACACCATTCCAAATCATTTCTAAGAATTCAACCAATTCCATAGATGAGAAATATATCTCTTTTCTATTTTCCAGTACTTTCAACGAAAGGGATTTTCTTGACAGAAGCCACTTAGAAGACACATCCTCTTCAACTGTAACCACTCTTCCTTCCATGCATGGTATTGCAGCCCCACTGGGCTCACCTTTCTAACGCTTAGTAGAAGGATATTTTCTAGGTTCTTCCATGGCATGCATGGTCATTTCAATGAAGACTCTTCAGATATTAGGAATGTTGAGAGGTTGAGATTTGAGAGGTAGTGTGACAAAAAGGTAGAAAGATTTTAGGCAGAGGGGAATGTGAAATGTCAGGATAAATTGAACTAAATATAACATTTAGGGATTGTACATCATATATTATAAAATTTTAAATGATGAAAAATTAATAATAAAAAACAACATGGTTTTATTTGAAAAAGACAGAATTTACAAAATAATCCTTAAATACGTCGGTGTCAATGAATCAGTTTCAGGAATCAGTTTCATAAGATCTGTTTCAAGAAAATCAGTATAAAGAGATTGGTTTCAAGGATATCTGTTTTAAGAATTGATTTGAAGAAATTAGTTTCATGAGATCAGTTTCAAGAAGACTGGTTTCATGAGATTAGTTTGAATATTCACTTTCAATAGATCAGTTTCAAGATATAGGTTTTATGAATTTATTTCTAGTAGATCGGTTTCCTATGAATGGTATCAAAAAGATCAGTTTCATGAGATCAGTTTGATGAATCGGTTTCAAGAGATCAGTTTCAATAGATCAATTTTAATAATTGGTTTCAAGAAGATCGGATTCATTAGATCGGTTTCAAGAATATCAGTTTCATGAGATCTGTTTCAAGAAGATTGGTTTCATGAGATCAGTTTCATGATGATCGGTTTCATGAGACCAGTTTCAAGAATATTTGATTCATGAGATTGGTTTAAGAGATCAGTATTTCTGATTTATCATTCATAGTACATGTATGATGTAATTTATTCTCTTCTAATTTAAGGGTTTAGTGAATATATCATCAAGATGATGTTCAGTCCCAATATTCTCAAAATTTATATCACCTTTTTGATAATGATCTCTAAAAAATTGATGTCTTACATCAATATGATTTGATCTAGAATGAGAAATTGGATTCTTAGAAATTCTAATAGCACTTTTGTTGTCACTGTTAATGGGGATATGTATTAATTGAAATGCATAGTCTAATAAGTTGTGTTTCATCCAAAATATTTTTGCACAACTACTACTTACAACAATGTATTTGACTCAGTAGTTAATAATGAAACTAAATTTTTCTTTTTTACTACACCATGATATTAGTTTCTTTCCCATAAAGTGAAATGTTCAATAGGTACTCTTTATATCTTACATACATCCATGAAAATCATCTACTGAATAGATTACTAAATATAAAGGATTTCTTTTTGGATAGAAAAATCCTAAAAAATTTGTATATATGAGGTATTTGAAAATTCATTTAACAACATTTAAATGTGACTCTTTTTCATTTCTTGAAATCTCACACACATACACACACTGAACATAATATCTGGACTACTAGCAGTTGTGTACAGAAAACTTCCAATCATTCCTCTCTAAGTAGTTTGATCAACTTGTTTTCCATTTTCATCATGATCTAACTTACATATAGAACTCATAGGGGGTTCACTACTATTAATACTATCAAATACATATCTTTTCAAAATATATTATGTGTACTTACATTTATTTAAGATAATAGCTTCATTATTTTGAAATATTAGAAATCACAAAAAAAAAATCACGTTGCACCATTAAATTTATTTCAAACTCACATTGAATTATGTTTGATAAATCATTACATAATGAATTTTTATAAGATACAAAGATAATATAATCTACATATATTTGGGATATTAAAAAGAATTGGAAACTCTTTTTATAAATAAATTAGGATTTGTGAGTCCTTTTGTAAATCCTATAGAAATAATAATGTTACTTAACCTTTCATAACAAGCTCTTGGATCTTGTTTTAAACCATAAAAGCTTTTGATATTTTGAACACATGATTCGGAAAATACGGATTTCTAAAACCTATGGATTGTTCAACAAAAACATCATCAATTATATAACCATTCAGGAATTCAATTTTTTTCATCCATTTAATGAAGTTTAAAATCCAAGTGTGTTGCATAAGAATGTAACTTTATAATTGCCTCAAGTCTAGCTACTGCTGCCAAAGTATCTTCATAATCAATTCCATCTTCTTGATTATATCCTTGATAAAATATTCTAGATTTATTACTAACTATATTTCCAACATCATCAAACTTATTTACAAACACCCATTTGGTTCCTATGGTCAATGTATCCTTAGGTATATCTACATGTTTCCAATCTTTATTTAATTCAAACTGATTAAGTTCTTCTTGCATGGAATTTACCCAAAATTCATCATTGATTTCATCATTGATATTTTTAGGTTCATGTCGTGACAAGAAGTCTTGATGTTTAACCTGGTTTCCGAAGAAATATCCATTTTTTGTTCCTCTATCAAAATATCCAACAACATCATCTAACAAATGATTCTTGAGGATTCTAGTTGGTCTAGAGAATGTAGGACTTAATATTTTAGGATGGTCAGTTTGATTTGGTTCACAATGGTTTGGATGTGGAGAATTTCAAGATCTGGAAGTTTTCAAATATTTATTCACAAGTAGATTTGGGGATGTATCATTAATTTCAAGATTGGACATATCCTCTTCAACATATTCTGGTGAAGTATTGGGATTATGTGGATATGCTTAATCAAACATGATGTGTAAATATTCCTCTACACATTTGGATTTCTTAATTAATTCTCTATAGGCTTTTCGTGATGTAGAATAACCAAGAGATATTCCTTCATCACATTTAGATGAAATTTTATTTAAATTATCTTTAGTGTTCATAATATAGACTTTACATCCAAACACATTAAAATAACCTAGTTTGGGTTTCCTATTATTCCACAACTCATAAGGAGTTTTCTTAAAAATGGGTCTAATTAAGAATTTGTTTATTATGAAACAAGCTGCATTTACAACTTTAGCCCAAAAAAAGATGGGTAAATCATATTCATTAAGAATAGTCTAATAAATTTCATGTAAGGTTCTACTTTTTCTTTCAACTACACCATTCTATTGAGGAGTCCTAGGTGCAGAGAAGTTATGATTATTTCCATTATTTTAGGAAAAAGATTCAAAATCATGATTCTCAAACTCACGACCATGATCACTTCTAAAGGATTTAATCTAAAATCCATTGAGATTTTCTACCATACTAGAATACTTGGAAATTTGTGAACATGTTTCACTTTTATGAGCCATAAAAATGGTCCAGGTGTACCTAGATAAATCATCTACAATAACATAAACATAGTCCTTCCCATTGAGACTTGAAACTATATATGGTCCAATGATGTCCTTGTTAACCAACTAGAGAGGTTGAGAAGTAGTTACTTCATTCTTTTGTTTGAAAGAGATTTTATATTTCTCTTCTTATTGACAAGGATTACATACTTTATTGTCTAGAAACTCTAATTAGGGTAAGTCTCTAAAAAATCCTTTTCAATTAAACATCCTAAGAGAGTGTATATTACAATGTCCTAGCCTTCTATTCCAGATCCATGAATCCTTCTGAAAGACATATAGACAACAAACATTCTGTGAGGCTCGTGTGTCTAGATTTATAGAATATACATTATCATTTCAAGAAGAAGTAAATACTAAATTATTATTTCCATAAAAAAACATGACATGAATTGCTGTTGAATATAACATTAAATCCATCATCAAAAAGTTGATATATGCTAAGTAGGTTATACTTCAGTCCAACGACATACAATATTTTATAAATTTAATTAGAGTTAGGGTTACCAATCTAGCGTAGGCCGATGATTTTTCTATTACCATTGTCACCTAATGTGAAAAGCCCTCCATAAATATTGATAATAATTTTAAATCATGAAAAATCCCATTTCATATGTCTTAAACACACACAATCCAAGTACCACAACTTTTTACAGGAACAATTTAGGTAGTTTACCTACAAAACAGTTTAACTATGAAATTACGTTGGTACCCATATTTGCAGATTTTCCTTATAGTATCCCCAAATACAGAATATAGAGTGTTTGAAAAATAAATTATCGGTCCTTAAGAATTGGATACAGTAAATGAATTTGTGGAACTGGAACATACATTACAACTCTGGTTTTTGAAATAGTTAGCAGATTTTCCAGATGGGGGTACAAAATGTGATTAGGATAAATTCCTTTGACGTGGTTGATATCCTATCCCAGAATTAAACTTAATAGCTATTTGATTACCAAGAATTTGAGTAAGATTATTTTATCCATTAGTAAAAATTTCTATGTCTTTCTTGAATTGATCATTACAAATTTTTAACTCATTGTTATCTTTGAGCAGTTTAGCTTTTTTCACCTTTCCAGTGGTAAGTTCAGATTTAGCAGTCAGAGTAATAACATATTTTTTATTCAAATATTTATATTTATCTTTCAACTCATTACATGTTTCCTCTAACATGTTGGAATATTTGAATAGTTCATCATTTGTCATATTTTCAGACTCCCTTTTAGAATAATATGAATTAGGAATTGCCGATTCTAAGGTTACCTCAATTGTGTTTTTCATGAAACACATATTAGCCATATCGTTCTTATTTTGAGAAGATCCAAGTTCACTTGAAATTTCCTCGGAGGCACTATAGGTTCCCTTCATTGCATTCTTATACCTTCTATTGTCATTTTCATACATTTTATTGTATTTATTCTTTGGGAAGTCACCTTGACCTATCCTTTAGTTTTACATTCATAACAGATTATCTCTTCTGATTCATCATTTTTCTTCAAATCCTTTTTCCAACTCCCCTATTATTGCAATTTCCTGTGTAACTGGGATTTTTAAAGAACTACTTTTTCTATTAAATTTCTTGAATCATCTAGGAAACTGGGCCATTTCTTCATCACTATCTGAAGCAACTTCATCACTACTTGAGATTTCAATAGCATCTTGAATTGTCTCTTTACCTTTACTTTTTGATGCATTTGTCTTGAAAGCTAAAGAAATTAATTGTGGTTCATCATCTATTGATTTACCTACAATTATTCTTCATACATCATTAATTTCAAATAAATTAATTCACTGACATTTTATCAAAATCGCACGATTTTTGATAGACACAGATGTTCCATGCCATCATTCTGGTAGGCATTGCAGAATCCGCAAGATCTGCTCTTTGGAAGTTACATCTCTTCCTAAAAATATCATTGTATTAACAATTTCATTGAACCTGAGATAAATATCAGAAATTTAATTATTAGGAATCATTATAAAGTTATCATATTCGATAGTATATGTATTCAATCAAATTTCTTTAACATCATCTATTCCATCATGATAAACAGAGAGAGTATCCAAAATTTCATGTGCATTTTTCAAGAAGAAATACAGTTAAACTCTTCATCTCGTAGGGCACATTATAGAGCATTCATTGCTTTACAATTATTGTTATAGTATTCCTTGGTAGGTTCATCAAATGTGTTTCTATTATTTTCAGGAATAACATATTTACATTAAATAACAGTCTAGATTTCAAATCCCATACATTATAGATGTATGTTCATTTTATGCTTCGAGTGAGCATAGTTAGTTTCATTAAATAAATGTGGTCTATTAGTATCATCCCCTTCCATTCTATTTTCCCTAATAAATTTTGTAAAATAATTTCAATGAGATAAAAATTTAGAAATAATAGAAATTTTAAGATATTTGAAACACAACTATAATAACAGTTGATACGATTTGAAAAACAAATAGTAACTTTAAAAATTCTTTTGATACCAAATGCTGGTTGGATTAGATGTCTCAATAAGGGGGTGAATTGAGTATCTATAAATATTTCTTTTAAAAAGATTTATTTAAAAATAGTACGCCCTTATGAAAACAAACACAAAGTCAGTTTGTAGTGAATTTATAAAAGTCATGAAAGTTCAATTTGGTTATCTGATGATTAATTAGTTCACAGCTTTTCCAATCTAATGCTTTGTAAAACATTTGAAAAAACCCTACTGATTAAAAATATATATGAACACATGGTAAACTAACCATGATAGTATAGTTTATCTTAATTCAAGAAAAACATAACAAATAAAAAACTAACAGTACAACAGATAAAACAAGAGGTGCAGTCTCAAACAAAGACATAGTCCTCTCCACATGGTGATCACCCGCCAAAAGGATGTTTATATTAATAAACTATTGATCCACACCCTGGATTAGAGTTCACAACAGCACATAGGCTATCCAAGTCACACTTGGCCTATACGATATTTATTCATGGGAAAAACAAATAAACAGATATCACATGATCTCTTCCATAGTACAATGTGGGATACAAGAATAACAAAAGATTGAGAGTGAGGATATGTTTTACCATCCGGTATAGATCAGGAGACAGTGTGTGATATTCAAACAGATATACACACTGCTCAATATAGTAATGATAATAACACAACAGAGTGATGAAACAGAATAGGGTTTAGAGTTCTCTATGTGTTGTGCAGTAATGTTGTTGATTCAACGGATGTTGGGGAAATTTTATTCAAGTCCTCTTCAAAAATTTGCCATTAGAATAGAGTGTCATATTTTATTGTGAATGTGCTCAGATTTTTTTTTTTTTGAGGATGTTTAGAAAACTCCAGTAGGTAGTTGTTAGGTGATATTAGGTTTTGATTTTTTCTATTTTTCAATATTTTGTGTTCGCACAGACTATATTTCAGCGTGTTTTCCAAGCTCTATGTGTATCTGTATATCATTGTGTCTCTGTCACTTATTGACCTCTGATTTAAGTCCTTTTATACTTCATGGTCTACTAGTAATAAATATCTCTTTATGTGCATATACCTTGTTATGTCTATGGATATTCCTACAGAAAACATTAAATAATCTCAGAAATATTAATTTTTTAAAATATGTCCGTTTGAAATAAATTTGATTTAATAATATCAAAATAGTTATTTGTTACAATTGGTGAGTCATCATTGCAATGTTGTCTCGGTTTGGTAACATTGGTCTATAAAATTTGGTGTCCCGACTTTGGTCTGTCATCTTCGGTGTGTCGACTTTGGTGTGTCGACTTTGTTGTGTCGACATCGGTGTGTCTTCATCGGTGTTTCAACATTGGTGTGTCATATTTTGTGTGTGGACTTCGGTGTGTCAACAACGGTCTACCAATTTTGGTGTGTCGATTTCGGTGTGTCGACGTCGGTGTGTCAAATTCGGTGTTTTGAACATCGGTCTGTCAACTTAGGTGTGTCGGCTTTGGTGTGTCGCCTCCGGTGAGTCGACATCGGTGTGTCGACTTCGGTATGTCGACTTCAGTCTGTCAATTTCAGTGTGTCAAACATCGATGGCAGAGAATCAAAAAAGGTTACGAAATTTTTGCCTTACAAAAATCATTACAAGAGTAAGTTTTATCCAAATGATCATGTATAAATACACTTGTAATCATATTTTTTCATGAATATAGGTTATTGACTTATTTAAGTATATTTTTCGGTATGACCTGATTGATTTACATAGAGAAATTAAAATGGAATGAAAGAGTAGAAAATGTATATTGAAATTATTTGTGATTATGAAATCTACATTATCCTAGAGGGTCCAACATATATACATTGACATAAAGGAGTTTCTAAAACAAATATTATTTTATTAAAAGATAAAATAACACATAAAATCTATGATTCAGCGAACTGAAATATTTTATGTTATAAATTTTCATTAATGATATATTTTTGGTCACTCTCAATGTTATATTATATATATCAACTATATATTATGAATATACAAGAGTACATGGTAAAAGATAAATAATATTGAAAAAAGGGATACATAAAAAAGATAAGTATTAAAAATATCTTAAATACGTACAATTATTATAGTATGATTTTATTTAGACTTATATCCACCTGATATTGGTATTAAATATGTTTTTGACCTTTTGAAACTGAAACTAATTTTACAATAAAATAATACTTTCAAACATACCTAGAGAGACCATCCCCCCTCTTATAAAATAACAAAAACTCTAACCTGTTACTCGCACCTGTCAAGCCCCTCGGCCAATCCAAACTCTGCTTTAATATTCTCCCAACACACCTGTATTCCACCTTGAATCCTTAAATTGGGAAAAGTAAATTCAATAAATCCTTTTTGTTCATACTATAGGGAGGTACTCTATATTAAGGTAACGTCTTCTCTCATGTTATTTCCTTTTATTTTCATTATACATGTCATATGTCCTTATTATGTTTTTACATAAAAAAATGTATCCCCAAAATACTATCTTCTTATTATGAGAATGATTCAATCTAAACATCCTCACACCCCTGTTTCATTGATACGAACATACTGTTTCTATGGACGAGGATCCACTGCTAATGAAAATATTATTGTTCAATTATCACTTACTACCTATCATGGTGGACATTATGATGGCCCTGATATTATATATGATATTTATGATATTTATGTTCTCCATTTTCTTCTGTAATTCTCATTTAGAACTTCTATTTATGCTTTTCATGTTTTATATATATGATAATTTCATTTATGGAAGTGTGGACTACCGCCCCCTCAAAATGATATGACTCGTTCATTCTATACATGGAAGATAAAATATATGGAATTAATGAACTTATTTAACATATATAAAATATATATTTTAATTGAATTCATATATACTTATTTATAATTGATTATAATTTTCTATTAATATGAAAAATAAATGAAAGTAGTGTTCATGCGTACGTACGACTTACCATATCAATGAATGGTGCATTTAATTTTCATATATCCAATAGATATAGAATATTATAAATACATATATACTAGATATATATGATATATATGATATATAAATCATTAATATCATTCTTTATATAATTTAATTTGGACCACATGAACAATTCATAATTATAACAAGTTCATTTTTACTCAAGTTCTGAACGTCATTAAAATGTATGATATAAACTCAAATAATTAGATAATTGTTATAGAAAGGTAATAAGTGATATAAAATGATTAATAAACTTAACAAATGTTCTGAATCAAGTATAAATTAACTAAATTTCACTATTCACCAAATTAAATAAAGAACGAGTCAACTCATACACGATGAAAAGGAATTTCTTAAACTAATTTCCATTCTTTAGGTTGATCTTTTCTTTTTTGTTTATGTTCTTCTTTGATTATGTGAGAAATTAATTTTATATATTATCATGTATTTAAACTTTTATTATGTGTTCTTATAGGCAATACACATAATAAATCTATTTTATTTACAAAATGGTATTTTTAAGGGTCTTCGTCTCAATATTCTTTCTTTGAGACATGCTTCAATTTACACACGAATTTATTTTATAGAATTCATAATAAACCACAACGACTTATAGATTTATTCAAAATGAATCTTTTTTAATAATTTTTTTACTAAAAAAATGTTTTATTTAAATGTATGTGACGACAATGACCATTCTTCCGCAGGGAGCATTATTTGATATTTAGCATCCTTTATAAGTCGTAATGTTATTTAAAAGGAAAAGTAAATACCATATACCCATTGTTACAAATTTTCAAATTGAAAATGATTTTTTAATGGATTTATTATATCAATATTTTGAACTCATATCTTGTGATTGTAATGTGGAAATGTTATCATACATTTATGCACATTCATGTGTAATGATTATGTTATGGTTCATGGTAATTGTTTATGTATACGGGTGGTTCCATGATAAAACTAGGGCGGGTTTGCCCAAGATAGCTCTCCAATGAATTTGGTTATGTGATAGAGGTAAAATATAATGTTTCTCATAATAGATTTTGGGAATATACTATGATGGTTATTCCAAATGTTAATCCCTATGTAGTTTTGAATGTTACAATGTTAGTATGTTTTGGATGCTAAAAGTTACCTTTCTAATATATAATTTCTATGTGTTATTCATAAATCATATTATTTTGTGAGGTATGTGAAAGAGATTATTTTTTTGGATATAAGAGTATGATTTCATTGATTTTTATCTATTTATGGACTAATGTTTTCCTTCCTTATTTTATAACCTTTACTGAGCTTTTTATGCTTATCCCATGTTTCTAAAATGTTTTTCACAATGTATAAGGAACGGTAAAAGAAAGGAAGAAATAAAGAGGATTTATATCAAAAAAAGAAATATTATTTTTTATTTAAGACATTTTATTATTGTGAAAATTTTGGATAGATTATAAGTTTCTACATTGATTTTATATATGTAATGTAATAGGCATGACAAAATTCACTAAAACTCTAAACCAAAATAGAACTTCAATGTGAATTACTAACTTAATTCAAGATTATGTAATGTTTATAGCTGGGGGTATATAGTATATGACATCCAAAATGTATTTTCTTTCTCATTGATTATTGTGTGATGATTGAGGTAGCAACCATCAATGTCTGAGAGGACATAGAGTAGGTCATTGATAGTTTCATTCATTATTGTTTCTTGAACTAGGTGATAAAAACCTAGTTTTAGGTAACCTTTTAATGTTTTGTAATTGGTAGTATTTTTTGTCTTTTTAGTATCTACACACTCATTCATATAACCTTCTCAAATCCGTGATTTTATATATTATATAGATAGGCTTATAGTTCTATTGGGTTTTACTTCAGTTGTTGGATGTTGAGACTATCTATATGATTTTTTAGATATTTAGAGCTTTTGTCGGGAAATATCACCCTTTGGAAAACTTTTTATGACTAATTATATAATCATACAAAATAGTTATGTGAATTGAATAGTTTTATTCACTGTATCCATTTTTAACTTCTCTAAGAGGTAGAATGTGTTACATAATTCTCTTAGAGAGTTGTTCATGTTCATAGGTCAGTGAGGCTTGTGTATGGGTTAAAGACATCTTCCATACTTGTCATATGATATGATGGAGATGATGATGAGTTCATTAAAGTTTTAGATGATGGTGATTCCAAGGATTATAGAAGAATAATGTAATTTCATCACTGTGGAGATTTTTGTGTTTCCTCTTGTTGGGAGATCATGTCTCAAATATAACTATAGAAAAAACATCTCTGGCCTCAATTTTCCAATATATTAAGGATCCTTCTATGGTGTGAGAGATGTGAGTAAACCTAGATGATATATTATAGTGACACTTTGTTTTTACATGCCTTTCACAATGGGGTGTAGAGGTTTTCTTAGTGATGATGGTTTATGGTAGTCTCTATCTCGGTATCGATTAAAATAACTTGAATTAGTTGATGGTTTAGTACCACTATACTTTTACATGGATTTTTGATTTATTGAATAAGCTAAAATATCCATATGGATCTCAAAGAATGATCTAAGGTTTGGATATTATCAGATGCGATTAAATTATACGCATATTCCAAAGACCATTTTTCTTTTCATTATAGGAATTATGAATTTAATTAGATCCCATTCAGTGATATGAATCCCTTAACTATATTCATGGGTTTGATGAACAATATTTTTAGAGAGTTTATGGATCAATTTATCATGGTTTTCATTGAAAAAATCCTTTTGTACTATATGTATGAGGAGGGGTAAAAAATTTATCTACAGGGAAAATTTGGAATTCCTTTTCAACCTAAATTATTAAATAAGATATAAAATTGATAATTAGATGCTCATGATGGTTATTTTTTCATGCATGTCATATACTGGTGTGGCCTACTTAGGGATCCTTATAATATTGAGGTAGTCATTTTTTTGTGATACCCCAATATATTTTTAGAGGTTTAGAAATTACATGGTTATTCATGCTATTACTATATCATTATGCCTGATTTCTCTTAGATTGAAAAAATTTTTGTTGCCTTGAAAAATAATGATTTTTTATAATATTAGAATGACTAGTTGAATGTATCCTTCAAGTATATAACATCCCAGTTTCAAGTGACGCCACAAGGTTCCACATACCCAGTTTGTCAGATGACCTCAAATGTATTTCCCTAAATACCAGATACTTCCAACTAACAGTCAAGGCTAAGGTCTGATCATGGGGAAACTACACCCTCATTGGCCGAGTATGTACAACGTAATAACAATAGTAACCGATAGCGAAATTAATAATACTTTACCAAATAAGTAAACTTTTTAAGACTGTTATTAATATAACAAATAGATAATATATATAAATTATGCATGTCACATGTCCCTATGAATGAATCCAAACAAGTAAAAATGCTAAAAATACAAAACAGAAACCAAATTATAGAAAATCTGTAAACTCCAACAACATAACAAGCCTCAGTTTGGCCTCATGCTGTCCAAATATAATATCAATCATGTACCCGATGAATAATGGTTAGCTCCCCTATCTATACCTACAATCATATAATCTGTTTGTGTAAAAAATCATTTCCCAAACTGGGTGTGAGATGAATCACTGTAGGAAACCGCCAAAAGAATGGTTCTTAACTATCATTGAATCAAATAAATCAAGGAATATAGAAAATGAAACAAAAAACTGGCATATACTCAAGTGTAATCACTCTTATAGTGTTAAATTACCATAATTTAAATATATTAATTATTAAAACTATTGAATAATTATATCCTTGGATCTGGCATATGTTCTTCATCCCTTGTGTAATAGAAAATAAATATCATAGAATACCATCAAAACAATCTAGTAAGACAGATTCCAAGCATGTTCATTAACCTGGGAGATGCATCACGCTGCGGAAATCTATTAGAAACCACACTTTGGGAAAGCTCTCATAGTTTAAACCCTATGGTTTAATATAGAAATAATCATTAACAAATGACCACCTTTTCATCTCTCACGGTCAATACCCATTGTTCGACGTGGAATCAACAACTTATAACATGAATTGACCACCAGGAAGCTCTCATGGTTAATTCCCTAGGGTGCAATATTCATTTAATAATTACCCTCTGGGTAGCTCTCATGGTCTAACACCTCATTTCTATGACCATCTGCCAACTCTCACAATCAATACCTTTGGATAAACATAAGAATAATTAATACATAAATTACCCTACATTGGGAAGTACTTTCCGTCAAATTCCCCTTGGTCAAACATTGAAAATGTGAATAACATGAATCTCAAATAAACAATAACTTCTTCCTAACAACACAATGCATGGAAAAAGCAAGCCTAATAGGCCATACTAGACCAAACTACCATAATCAAATAAATATGGTATACACATGTATAATCAATGTATAAACTCTTATGCATGAGAAATAACACATTCTCAATCAAAGAAACCATAGAAGGTATTAAAGAGGGTTAAATTACAATACACGCAATACCCCAAACCTGGTTATTCCACACTTTAAGCATATATAATCCAAATACAATTGACAAAAGGCCCAAACCACCTACCTTGATGTCTTACGATCAAAACTTGTGAACATTGTCCCTTGAATCCCGCTAGAAAAATGTAGATCTAGAAAAAGGTAATAGACAATAAACCATGAATTACACACCAGAGAGGAGGAATCATGAAGAATGGATATAGGGAAAGATAAAGATCACTGATGGGAATACAATTCACCTGATGACATATCCACCATAGCTCTTATGGAGAACACTAAGGGGCTGGACGTTTTTCATTGTTCTATTAGTCTCTTGTACGAACCTAGCAGAGAAGAAGATGGTTTTGGATGATAGATGTGACCATAAATGATATATAAACTAAAAAGAAAAATAATTTTTGTGTTCATATAATGTACATGATGTGTACATGCCTCAACTGGCCACAACATTAGGTGGTCTCCCAGGTCAACTACATAGCCATGTGCTCAACCGTTACAGGGCCAGTACATGACTACACTTGGAAACCTCGTACATGGAATGTACTCAAAATTACATGGTGTGTACTTAGAAAATTTCCCAATTAATTATTTTTCCTAAAAAACAACCCGAAATAATGATCCCTACCTGAAATGAAGATCCGGGTTCATACAAAATCATCCTCCCCAAAGAAATTCCACCCCGAATATCCCTTCCAAGGGGTTTGAATAAGAATCAAAAAACAAATACAGACACTGTGATTGTACATAGTCCTCCCTCTCCAATGTCTTGTCATGTACTAACCTGTGATTCCATAGCACCTATAATAGAGGAATAGATTGGCCACAAAGAACCATTGTGTTAATCACTGAAATAGGAATAGGGTGATCCTCTAAGGATGCATCCAACTATAACTCAAACTCATTTGGTTGAAAAATATGAGGCACATCTGAAAATTAACGTCATTGCAGAAAACCATGAAAGCGATCATACATTTCCAGGTACCTCTAAGATAACTACAACTAATAGGAAAATGGATAGACTATTTCTAAAACATCAAATGGTCCAACATATCTCTGTGAAATCATTCCTTGTCTCATAATACTCATTGTACCAATCTCGGTGTGGCACGTATGAAAGCACGATCTCTAACTTCAAACTCTAGAGGCCATCTCCATCGATCAGCATAACATTTTGGCATATACTATAAAACATCCATCCAATTCTAAGTCAATTCCACATGCACAATATTTTCTTGGACAATACAATATCCTAGCATAACATCCACTCCTAGCTCCTTCCATTTTTGGTACGATCGGTATAGCCTATTATACAAAGCCACATAAGGTTCCATCTTAATCATTTCTTGAAAACTGTTAATGAAGGACTAATTCACTAGGTTTTTGTGTCTCTTTCAAGAACCCCTTAAATCTTGGATGCATACTCGTAATATGTCCTTCAATACATGAATCATGTGCTCGAACTGGCTATCTTTATAGGGTTGGTAAGTTGTACTCATATGTACTTGTGTACCTAAATTCATCTTTAGTCCCATCTAGACATGAAAAGTAATCCAGAAATCAGTTTCTGAAATGATAGTGTGTGGAACCCCATGAAAATATACAATCTCTCGGATGTAAAACCTCTCATATCATCAACACTATTGGTTTCCTTAATTGCCAAAAAAATGTGAAACCATTATGAGTCATTCAACAAATACAAAACCACATCATTTTGTCAAGGCTACCTCAGTAAACCCATCATGAAATCCATTGCGACAACATTCCACTTCCACTACAAAATTCGTACCCATTGTAAAAGCCCTTCTAGTCATTGATGCTCTTCATTCAACAAAATATAGGCAGAATGTCTCATAAAAAATAATCTGCATCCATATTCACACCTGGAAACCAATACTGATGGTGTAGATCTGGATTTATCATGGCGACACTATGATGAATTACTCAAAATGAGGATTTATAATCTCCTAACATATCCTTGAATATTTCTACTGACACCTATTAACATTTTTGGAAATGAACAACCTCATCCTCCCTTGTGATCCACCGAGGAGTCTGGTCCTCTCTAGACACACTCTTCCATAAGACTGGGCCTTCAGAATCTGATATATTCCACATTCACACTTGATCTAGTAGAGTAAGTGTAATATCTATAGAATTAATAAAGGCCATCCCATGTCTATCGTGGACCTCCAAATGCATCTTAGAGAACAGAGAAATAAACATCCACTCCCTGCTAGTCTCCAGAACCTCTGGTATTTGAGTCCTCCTTCTCAACGCATCTGCCACTGCATTGCCTTTCTCCTATTTGTAAGCAAGCTCAAATTAAGAATACCTAAGGTAATCAACCCACCTTCGATGTCTCAAAATCAGATCCAGATTAGTGAATATATACCTGAGACTTATGTGGTTAGTGTATACCGCAATACACTCCCCCAAAAGATAAGGTATCGAATAGCATAATGCAAGAACAAATGCAGAAAACTTGAGATCTTGTTTCAGGTAATTATTATCATGTGGGTTTAAAAGTCGTGACCTATACACAATGACCCCTTCCCCCTACAAAATAACTAATCTTATATAGATACCTAATGCATCATATTAAACAATGTAGTTATTTCTCGTCTTAGAAATAATAAGTATCAGTGCTGAAGTCAATCTCCCTTTCTGCTCTTGAAAGGATGAATTGCAGGAATCAATCCATAAGTACTTCACACCCTTCTTAGTGAGGTCACTTAGTCATTCTCTAAGGCATTAAAATTCCTTTATAAAGCACCTGTTGTAACCAGCCATCCGGATAAATCTATGTACCTCAAATATATTCATTGACTACTCCAAGGAAATTACTACTCTCACTTTCTCTCGGTTTACTAATACTCTTGTCTCTGATATAACATTACCCAATAAATAAATCTATTTCACCAAAAAAATTTATTTTGAGTGCATAGAATATAACTGATTCTCTCTCATTGTACTCAGTGTGATCTTAATATGGGTGGAATGATCGTGTTGAGTGTGAGAGTTCTCTAAGACATTGTTCACAAAGAACAGAAAAAAAGAATCAATATGAGGATGGAACACTCGGTTCATCAGTTCCATGAAAATTGTGTGTGAGTTCAAGAGACTGAACAGTATAACCAAATACTCTTATAGACCATACCTACTCAAATGGCTTTAAGAGGAATATTTTATGGTCTAACACCCAGCTAATGATAACTGGATCACAAGTCAATATTTTAGAACACCCAGGATACTCAGAGATGATCAAATAGATGATGAATCCATGAAAAGGGTTATCATTCCTTGACCATCAACTTCTTTATCTTCAGATAATCCCCAAAATATATGAGGGTACATTCTACATTCTTCACAAAAAGGAATGAGAACCCGAAGGATAAGTACTGGGAAGTATGAAACCATTTTCATGATACTCTTCTAACTACTTCTTGATATCTTGTAACTCTGCTGTAGCCATCCTGTAAAGAGGAAAGGACCTCAGTGCGACTCTTGGAATAACCAAAATAGAGAAATCTACTTCTCACATTAGAGTTAATACTAAAAGGATGTCTAGAAATACATATTTAAAATGATCCCCCACTAAAGGAATGTCCATTTGAGAATTCCCATGGTAATCTAGATATAAACTATAAATATGTGATGTAATTATTCCAACCCATGAGGCTCATGTCCGACTAATCCCTATTTGAATTCTAATTATCCATTATATATAAAATCCCTACCCTATAGTGATGTGAAACTCACCTTGTGATGATAGTAGTCTTCAATTGCCTAAAGGGAGACCAAAAAGTCCATTCAGATAATGAAAATGACGCCTATCATGTATAAGACATAGAGGTCAGAGAAGAAGTTACAACCACCAACCTCAAGATAAAACTCCTCTAACTGACGTATACTAGCCGCCCTAATCCCCATCATAGCTTATAGCATCCCAAATTCTTTATATGTTAAGTTACTGGGACCAAGGCACTCTAAAATGGAAAAAGATATAAAACTATTAGAAACCCCTTTTTGATAAGATGATAAGCTATAACAGAGGAAACTAGAATCATCCCTCTAACAGTAGAGGGTCCAAGGTCCTACTCTTGTTGGATCTACTCAAATGAAAAAGTCTCACAAGTTCTGCATCCCTGCGACCTTGCCTAACATCCCTGAGATGATCTATCCTTTTGTCATTGAAAATCTGTATCATGACTCCCACACCCATGACCACCTCCTTGCCCAGAATGGCCTAACAAACTCCAGATCCCTGATTGAAGAAAAACTGGTGGTTATGCTCTTGAATGTGGTTTCGTAGAATAACCATTAGGAGTCACTACTAGGCAGAACATCTGGAAAAATGCTGAAGATGTCCCATCTTGTTACAGGATCGGCATCTGACTAGGTCTTTCGGGCAATGTGGTCTTATATGCCCATTATACCTGCACTAGTAGCACACCACCTGGATACCTAACGATACATCCCATGAATGCTCCCATGTAGTTCTTCCAACTCTTTATCGTAGGAGTACCAGCACTATATGTTGATCCTTCGTAGATCAAAACTCCCAACTCCCTCATATTGTGCTCAGAAATCCATGCCTGATTCATTATAGTTGTCATCAATATAATCCATAAAAAATTCACCTATGATTATATGTCATTCCAAAAAACATCCTCAAATGTCCTAGCCAAAGATAACTTGTCACCTCACGGAATAGGTGCGAAGAGATGATGCTCGGTAATATAAGATGGGTAATCCATCACTAAAAGAGAACCCTTCTCCAAATCCATGAACTCTCATTCACGATCGGGCCTCAACATATATGGACTTAATTAATCATATAAAAACTCATACCAAGCTATATCCTCATGACATAACACCTATGAGATAACATCCCACCATATCATGAAGGAATCACATATCATGTACGTTGAGATCTTCAACATCCTCTGTAAAGGTGTCTATAAATGCTCATGGATAGCGATCATGGCCTCCAACCATGACTCTACATAATGTGGCCCTTCATCCCATTAAAAACTAGGGGGATTCTCATGCTGGGACACCTGCATTAACTCTTTCATAGTCGGGGTAGGATGTGGTACTACATGGAATGTCGGCTTTATCCTCAAAAAGCCTTCATGTAACTGTGCATCAACACCCCCAACCAATGTAACAGCTAGTGAAAAAATATTTATATTGGGAGGATCTTCTTGTAGTCCCTAATCTACTGTTTCCAGTGTCTTGTCATCACCCTGTACCAGGCGTAAAACTAGAGGATGTCTTGGAGGCATCACTCTGCACGGTCAAGTGCACACATCAGTTCAATATTATCACAGACATCAAATTAGAAGTGAAAGAAAATGATCAAGAGAAAGAAAATATTCATGTTTTACAAAAGAATGTGACCCAACATGTAGAACCACAAAATTATGTGTTCCCTTATGATTTTGACATGTTCATGTACCTCAACAAAATTGGTTCTGTAACACCATATACAGACGACGTGTTCATCCTATGACATGGCTTGTACTTGAATTTTTCCTCCTAGCCAGGCTCTTCTACATGGTTACAACTTTATGGTTCTCTATTGGTGTATCACTACACCATGTTTTCACTCCTGTAATGATTTTTACTACAAACATCATATACACCTGTGTCATTAGTCACATTACTAGATACATAGACTCAAAAGCATGGCATGTACTTCCATTACCCGATATTTTCTTCCAAACATTGATCAACACTATGTCTCTGCTCACACAGTCAGTCACATGGTTAAATACTACTTGGTGTGTACATCAGAAAAGTTATTTCCTCTATAAAATAAGAACACAAAGCTTTTGTTCAAAACATCACATGCCATGTTTTTTGGATTTCTTTGATAGTAAGACTCTGAAACATCTTTGAAACAATTAAAAACATAATTTTTTCCAAGTCTTGAAATTTATGACCTAGGGGAGACCATATTCTTCGCGAATCAAAATTTTTCATCCTTATTCATGTCATATCTTATCAGAAATCAATTAATGTCCAAACATGTTCCACAAAATTTTGATTCAAGAGTGTCCATAACACCTCAGGGACCAATTCTTGGTGTCCATCCAAAAGAAACATTACATATAGAAATTTCGTATAAAAAATAGTAAGTATTTAATTACACAATATATCACAACATCATGCATATGTATCATAACATCTATCACAATAACATGCAATTGGGAATTCACCCTAAATGGAATGGCAAGAATGCATAACATATGATCTCTAGGAAGTTCCTATATGATGCATCAGATGCAATAGCATGATATCATCGAGTATCAATAGAAAGAGAACCATAATGATATCAATAATAACATCACAAAACTAGTGCATCACCCAATGGTGAAATCAAATAAACTAAAACAATTGAAAAACTAGAAAAGTTTCAATATTCGAGGTATCATGGATTTTCCATGCACACTGGTTAGATAATCCAGAGAACATCTTGTTACCAAATTTATATTCTTTCATGTCCCCATATATAGGATCCATGGAGTAAGGAACAGTAAAAAAAGAACCTCCTCTAATACCACTTTATAATGACCTGGTTTAAGGTTCCACCCATTGGGTCCCCATACGTAGTTGGTCACATGACCTCAAGCACATTTTCCCAAATTCCATAGGCTTCTGACTAGTATTGAGGGACAAGGTTTGATATAGGGGAATCTATGACTTCATTGGTAGAGAATGTATAAGGGAATAGCAATAGAAAGCAATATAAGAAGTAGAAATAGCATACAAAAAAAGTATACAGTGGAAGACTCATAGTAAAATAACAACTGGAGCATATATATATAAATGATTCATGATACATGTGTCTAGAATGGAATCCAAAAAGGTAAAAAATGGGGGAAATACAACATTAAAAACAATGTATTGAAATGTAGTATACTCTAACAGTATCACAATCCTCAGCTAGGCACCATGCTCTCTAGCTCCAACAACAATCAAGTACCTGATGAAGAAGGAAAACTACCCCAATCTAATCCTGCAACTATATAATCTATTTGGCTCCAAATTCCTGACCCAAATAGTGTGTGAGATGAATCCCAGTGGGAAAAAAAATATTTGTGCCTTACTGTCAATGAAAGAATACAATTTGAAATATGAATAATGAAGGAATAAACTAGGAAGTACACAAAATTAAACAATCCTAGAGTTTTCAATTACATTCAATTAAATTTACTAATTATTCAAACCATTGAAAAATAAAATATCGGGATCTATCCAATGCTATGTATCCCTTGTGTAATTTAAAAAGGATGTCTCATTAGACCATCTAAACAATCTAGTAAGGCAGTCTCTAATCGTGTGCTTTTACTAGGAAAAATCTTCACACTCGTGCAATCAATCAAAAACAACCATCTCGGAATGTTGTCACCATCTAACCCTTATGGTTTAACATAGCACTAATCAATAAATATGAACACCTGGGAAGCTCTCATAGTCAATACCCATTGGTAAACATTCCATCGATAACAGATACCCTAAAATGACAACATGGAAGCTCTCACAATCAATTACATAGGGTCCAATATTCATTTAATAACAACCCAATGGGAAACTCTCATAGTCTAACCCCTCTTTTCTATGACCACCTAGAATCTCTCACAATCAATACCTCTAGGTCAACATAAAAACAATTCATACATAAACAAACCTATATCATGATGCTTTCAAATACCCATTTGTGAAACTTTTTCAATGTGAATCACATGCATCAAAAATAAACAATAACTCTTTCATAACAACATGTGGCATGGAAAAATGCAATTCTAACATGAATTCCTAGACCATATAACCATAATCAAACAAAAATGAGAAACACACCTATTATCAAAGAATAAAACCTTATTCATAAGCAATAAAACTTTCTCAATCAAATAATCCATAGCAGGTATTAAACAGGATTAAATTCTAAAACAGGGAATACCCAAAACATGTGTATTCATTACATTAGGCATATATAATCCAATGAAAACTAAAGAAGTGCAAAAAACTCCTACCTGGATGTTGTATGATCAGAATTCGTCAACATCGTCCCATGAATAATCTAATAATAATGTATATTTACAAAAAGATGAAAAAAAATCAACCTAGAAATACTCACGAGAGAAGAAGAATCATGTATAAAGGTTATAGAAAAATAGTGAAATCACTAGTGGGAATCCAATTTACCCTAATACGTCTCAATCTGAGCTTGGACGACGAACCAAAAGGAGTTCAATGTTCTATGGTGTTTCGTAACTCTATATTATGAACAAAGTGGAGAATAAGACAGTTCGGATCAAAATATGTGACCCCACAATGATATATCAAATAAAAAGAAAAGTAAATGACGTGTTCATTTATTGTACACACCATGTACAGCCTTAGATGGCCCCCTCATTAGGTGGTCTTCTTGGTCACCTACATGACCAGGTACTCAGTTGTTACACGACCAGTACACAGCTACATGTGGAAACTGTGTACAAAACAAGTACTCAAAAGTACATGGTATGTACTTATGACATTTCCCATTTTGTCCTTTTCCTTCAAAAAAAACATGGATTAATGATCTATCCCTGAAATTAATATTATAGTTCTTACAAATTACATTAAAAATAAATTTTTTATAGATCTAATTCATTCTTTAAATGAAGATGGATTTTAGTTTATCGATTTCAATGATGTTCCACATCTTTTTTTGGTATATTTTTACATTTATCATATAATTTTTCATTATGGGTCTTGAAAAATATGTCCTCATGAGTGTAACGATACTACCCATGATCCTAATTTTTTATGGGTGTTTCCATTGAGACTGTAATGTCATTACATAATCTAGAATAATATTTTGTTTTTCACTAATCATAAGATCCCATGGTAAGTCTTCTCCAAGAATTACCTCAACTTCTGATAAATATTACAGATGGAATTGTTGATTTATTTTATATTTATCATTTTAAGATACATTGGGAAAACATAATAATTATGGAAGATGTGTTGAGTAGAAATTCATGTTCTAATATTTTTCCAAAATCCATATTTTCATGGAGAGTGTTGCGAAAATACCAAAAAAATAATCTTGTTATTGGGTATGTTGTCAACAAAAGCATACATTTTCAAGATGGCATTGTAGTTGTATTTATATTAGAATGTGGTGGTGTTCTAGTTGGGGTATTCTCAGATAAAAATCTAAACAAACAAATTTTTTTTGTTTTCCCCTTGATGGTTGGTCTGAGGATTAAGAACAATGGGTTTATTGGGGGGATTTTAATTCAACCATTAATGCATGATATGGATCTCCATGAGTTTCATATCTCACCCTTGGTGGTACATCATTTTGTGATATGATGTATAGAGATATGAGAGGCTTGCATCATATTCTTGGGTTAAATCATTAATTTTCATTGTTTGTGTCTCAATGTTTTATCTTTTAGAAGACAAAGGTCGAGCACTTCATTCGCAATGGTTTTCAATAGACATTGGATGATCCTTAGTGTAGTTCGTAAGACAATTCAATGAAATTCATTAGCAGTTCACCTAAACCATAGTGAGACTATGATGCTATATGGGTGATATTGGACCATTTGAAGAAATATTCTCTCATTAGAGAAATCAATGAGTTGATATACGCTGAGATTTTATCAGGTAAGTACAAAGATAAAGTGGTGATTCTCCATGGATTCATAAGGTTGATTATCTCTAATAATGATCCTCATTTTACCACAATGGTATAGAGACATATCCAATATGCTATTAGCTCTCAGTAATTACCTAACCTTATTTTCCATCAATAGATGGAAAGTCACAAATACAATACGATTCATTCAAATAAGTACATGTTACACAATTACATTATAAAATTAATAGTTTCCTAGATATTGACCTAATTTTGCTTGATTTTAAATAAAATTGTAGTTTTCATTGCACCATTTGTATTTAACGATTTTATTTTTTGTAGGATTGATCATTCCACTCAAGATTATGATTGACTAGGTTTGGAAAGTCTATAATTATAATGAATAAACTAGTCAATAAATAGGAAGAGATGGGTCTGGTTATTTTTTAGATGATGAAGGTAGCATAACATAATCATAAGTCATATTTTGTTCAAAGGATGATACCTTTAGATTTTGATGTTGAAGATCATTTGTTATTAATGGAAACTTCTCATAATGGGACGTGAATTATTGGATTTAGGGGAAAACTTTTAATATGTTTTTTTACTTTAATCAATGTATTTTAACATGTGTGATATGTGGCATATCAGATAAAACTTCTTCTGTAGATGATTTAGATTCAAGATATCATCCATGTTTTAAAACTTCTTTGATAGCTTCATGAAGACTCTAGTATCCATGGTTTCAGAAAGATTTATATTGATGATGGTGATTCTATTGAGTAAAATCCTATAGAGATATTTGAATTCCAAGAGAGTATGTTTTTTAGATTTATTAATCCTGTGGTTGGGGCTTGTGTTACTCGTTATGAATGTGGATTGTACCTTGGAATGAGATTTCTAGATACACACTCTATATTGTGATCTAATTAATTTATTATTATCATTTTTACATTAATTAGTATGGGAATATTTATATATATTATAATATGGTTTTACCTTCTTTTATGTTGTTATTGTGTCCTTTCTCTTATTTGATAGGTATCTGAACTTGGAGAGTCGTTAGGAGTTGAATTTTTGTGTTACATAGTTTTTTTACATTATTCTATGAGTGAGATGTTGTTGATCCTAAGAAAGAATGATTCCTAGGATAAATTTCATGGGAAATCTATTTATACGACCCTTTTCTTTTTCTCCCAGCACATTTAATTTAAATTCCTAATGACCCTAATTCATTGAGATATATATACACATATTATATGGGTTTAATATTTTCCATTCCATCCCATTTTTTTTCTCTGGTGTGCGACGGGTGATGTGTGGTGTCATAAATTCCATATATTTTCTAAAATTAATTTTGTTAATATATAATGTGTATTTTAATTTTTCCAAATGAGAATAAACAAATTCATTAATTATTTATAATTTATTTTCATTTAACAATTAATATTTTCCCTAATTTATTTTCCCATATTCATGAACTTGTTGTTCTATAAGGACAGTAGAAATTATTATATTGTTTTGTAAGGATATTTCAATTTTCCAATATGTTTTATACAACTAACCATAAGATATCCTTCTACACCTAATTGTATGAATATCCTAGACTACATAATGGTATAAAATGATAATGTAAAACTATTTTGATACATGTATAAGGGTTTAGTAGAGTTCCTATGTAATAGTTAATGGTACATCATGAGTTATACATCTCATATATGGGGAAATAATATATGTCTTCTATCATAGGGTAACTTCCCTTTTCATGTAAATGATGATTGCGTTGGAAATAAGTGTATCCTATTACTTTTATTTACATAATAAGAGTATGAGTACATCAATACATGATACAAAAATGTATCCACACCCCTATGTAAAGGTACCGTTAGGATTAATTACCTACAACAAAGAATGAAATATACTTGTTTACGGGTATAACCAAGTTTTCACAACTCATGTGAGGGTATGGTTTTTATTATAATTCATGAGTAGGGTTTTGGAGGATTTTTCAATGAGAGCATAAGTTTAAGTTGGTCCCACCCTTATTCCATAGTGTTTTTAATGGTAAAATAAGATACCCATACATAGAATAAATAAATATTTAACTATATAGAATAACAACAAATGTTTATGTTGTTGTAGGAAAGGTATACCCTTATATGAGGATTTTTGATGTATTGCATTTGGGTAAAACAAGTTATGCTTACATAAACCAAACTACATGTTTAAGGGTTTATTTATTACCATTTATATATATATATATATATTTAAAATCGTTGATTTATAACTATATTAGGATCATTTTTAAACTATTATAAATACTAACATTAAGGAATAAATTACCATTGAATTTCCAAATAATTTAAAAATCAATTTTTGATGATTGTTTTGATCTATAATTAATTTTTGACTTGTCAAAATAAGTGGTGGGAATATTAAATGGGGTCTAAATGGTTATTTCCTAGTTTTCTAGATTCTAATTTTTTAAATTACTTCAATTATGCATTAATTTTTCCTTCATTTCAACTCATCTATTTGACCCAAAATACCTTTGACATAACAATATTTATTATGTTTTGGATACTATATCACTTCAAATTGGAGTATAGAAATAACCTTATCACTCTTATATTCATTGAATACAAAATTATTCTATGGAGAAATTATGAGAAGAAAATTCACTACTTCTTCATCCATTTAATTTGAACTGGTATAGTTGACAAGATAGAATACTTTAAATAAATGTATAGTCACCATAATACTGATCAGACAAGAATAATGGAAGGAATGGTTTATAAATTGTTACATTCTTTTGTTCTTTCCACCGTAATAGATTCCTCCCTCTTTTTGCCAATCATATTGTTCTATATATGGTTATTTATGGATAAGATATTAAATTTCATGAAAAATTGTAAAGAAAATAAATACTATAAAATTGGTTTTATTAAGAATTATAGAGGCATGTACTAGGAGTTGTTATGCATAATATTTTTGGGAAATAAATTTTATTCTTAATAACCAGGTAATATATTTTTTCATGCATATGATTAATTGAATTTTCTATAAACGTGTAGCTAAAAAATAAATTTAATTGATAATAATAATGTGTTATATTAAAATATGTATACTTATTTACTTTTTTGAATGTGTGAAGATATTATTTATTTTATCTATAAATAATTCAAAAAATATAAATGGATGATTCATTTTGTTATATGTAGTAATAACATGTGATTAATGAATCGTATAACTGAAGATAGAACTAAACTCTTTGGTGGATAAATAAAAATGCTTAGGTTTTACTGATCCCATTTGTATGTAAATGATGGATGCCTTATTTTTTGGGAATAAATATCTTCTTCAAAAATGTTTTTTGAACAATTTTGTGATTTATATAGATGTTATCCTTGTTATGAAATGTAATGTCAGACTACTAATGATGAGGTTTTCCCTATATATGGCATGGAAGTCTTGGGTTGGGGAAAAAAATTTTATGTTATGGAGGGATTAATTGATATATGCATGGTGGTGATTGGGATGGCACCATGATTTATGGAACTTATTGAGTTTGGACTAATATATAGTTATGTTGATAGAATTTTTCATTTTTATTACATTTTTCATATTGGCCAGTTTTATGAATCACTTCTATACTTGTATTCTTTTACCAACTACATCAGGAAGCTGTTAGTCATTGGTTATGCATATCATTTAGGCTTGAATACAATGTTTCTTATATTACTTGGGTTTATTTAAGGACAATGATTAATAAATATTTTAACTACTTCGGTTGGCAGTAGTTGGAATGAAATTTTCGAAAATCACGAGTAATAGAGGAATCGGTTGGAATATGCATGGAGGTCATGGAAATAAATTTGTGGTTAATGAATTTTGAATTAAATACTTCTTAATAATCATTATTCATTTATTTAACACAACTTTTTTACATTATGAGGAAATATTCAAACAAATAAAGTTCCCAAAATTCATTTGTTCTTATAGGTTATCTTGTTCACAGAAGTGGATATCAGTTAACTAAGGGATGATAGTTATAGTTAATACATCGACTAATTTAAATCACATATCATTGTTGGGAGAAATATATATCATATAATATTTTCATTTCATATGCTACACCACCCATTTCGATAGGGAGGCTACCCCAGAGTGGTCTCTAGATGGGGGTTTCCCCAACATTCATCTTCCCATGGAATGGATGGATGACTAACCCCCAAGGCCCTAATATATTATTTGAATAGTATAATTTTCATGTTTTTATAGTGGTTATCATTCCCCATGTATGTATATAGATGGTTTTATTGCATTCGGTTAATTTAAAACATCATTATTTTCAGATATAGTATAATAGGTTTTACTATATGTATGGAATGTAATCGATATGATCACTTCAAGGTTAATACATGAAATACATGTTTCTCTGGCTCCCATAACTACTAAATTAATATTATGATATGTGGATGGGATGAAAATACATTCTGATAAACTTATTTCGTGATAAAATAAATTATCTTCATATTTTTGTGAATTGATTTTACATAGTGGTGTATTAGTACATACGAATTCTGGGAAGAGCTATAAATTTAGAAGGTAAATGGTATCAAGGTACCATCTATTGTTATTATATTACATGATTTCATTCCTGTGATACATTTTGAGAGATATCAATGATGATTTTGGGAATATATAATACATATTAGTTAGTGGGATAGCATCACATGAAATTTACTAGGATTGATAATTCTGTCCTTATCATTTGAATATGAGGCTCCAATGAGGAACCTATTCAGTAAACATGTTATTCTCACCATATGTATATTTAAATTATTTTTCAATTTATCAAGATTTAATGGAATATTAGGCTATAAAGTAAGAGATCGTGGTTAGTTGAGGCAAATTTGGACTTCATTATCATTTCATAGTTTATCCATTTCTACTAGTTATTTATTTTCTGTAGTTGTTTTTAGTATTATGTCCATATATGTTTGTGTTTGTGAAATTTTTCTTTTATCTTGAGAAGGATTGAAATTTTGGATTCAATCACATCTATCTTGTTCTATATATCATTTGTAGTCATTACTCCCATATATTTAAATTTTATATTATCATTACATGTCTCTATCCAATATAGTATTGATTGTTGTCTTTTGGATTCATTTTGTACCATCTTCCACTACTAGGTCAGGAGGGGTACCTTTTGGCGAGGGTAATGAAATGAAGTTTCTCATCACTTACCATACAGAGCACCATATGGATCCATCTGAATGATAGTATATAAACTATTTTTATTTGGTAACCTTACATTCTGTTCGTGTGGATCCCTTAATTCTTGGAGATCAATATAATAAGATCTCATCAAATCGTTTAGGGTTTTAATTATCCTTTCAAACTTTATGACTATCCAAAGAAGATATGTAGGGAAATATATATTCTATAACTCCAAACAATTCTGAATAAATCTCTATAATATAGAGGTAAATCTCATATCTCAATTAGATATAGTGGTGAATGTTACCCCTAGCAGCCTCACCACATCTATTATTTACATACTAGTAACTTGGGGACGGTAATATCCTTCTATTATGTAAATAATGTGAACTTATTTTTCAATGATATCAACTAAAACACATATAAAATTATTTCCATCAAATGAAATGGGATGTCTTGTGACAATATTTATGGTGACATTTTTTTATTTATATAATTGTAAGATAAATGGTCTTAAAATGACATTGGACTATTCATTTCATACTAAAAATGATGGCATAAAAATTATATTGAAATGTATTCTACAATCTATACCTTCACAATATCCCCCTTAATGTTTCTCATTAGTTCTCTATGAAACATTCTCCCTCTAAGAGTGATAGCTAAGAACAAGGTATAAGCATCATCAAAACATTACTTCTTCAATTATAGCTTTGATGTGGCACAAATTCAGGTTCCATCACTTACAACTCTATCATTATCAATGTTGAAATTATGAATGTTCAATAAATATTTCTCTTACACTACATTGTCATTTTTTACATCTATAATAATTATTTGAATTGATGGACATGAATTTAGTTTTGAAATATAGAATTTATCCCCCCATCATGACTTCAATATTCAACATTTTAAAATCCTTGTTTATTTGTATAACGCCATAAATTTTTATATTTTTTTGAATGACATAAATACATCGATATATTTCATTACATTAAACCCTTAGTTTTATGTTTTGCCCCCGAAATATGTGCTTTAACATTCCCTAATATGTTATAAAATAAATGTGATTGTTATATCTAATATGTTAAACATAGAAGTATGAATGAAAATGAATTATTTTTAAATATTTATTATAAGTTATATATATAAATAAATCATAATCACGAAAATGTATATAATTTTAGATGATCTATTAAATGTTTTTTAAAATAATATTTTCACAAAAAACGTTTTTGTTGATTTTTTTTAAACATAATATTAAAAAAATTTACCACTTTTATGAAATGTATTTTACTAAATAGACATAATTTTTAAAATATAAATCATTGTAATACCATGTAATTAATATAGTTAATTTTTTTAAAATATGAGTTTTTAGACAATAATGAAAAATAGTATTTTTTATTAAAAAATTACTTTTATTCTCCATCTTGTAAAATCACTCAAATGGGTTTCATTTGATTTTAAATATTAAATTACTTAAATTTTATAGTATTTAATCCAAGTTATTTCATTTGAATAATTTCCAATTTTAAAAGGGATATTACAATTTCAAATACTTTTCATAACATTATTCTTGGAAAACCACTTTTTTAACATGCCAATGATATATAATTTAATATGTTTATGTATATTGAATTTTAAAAAATAGATTCACTATTTTGAATCAAAAAAATTTAAAATTATATAATACGTTCAATTGTACTTTGGACCACAATGAATACTGAAAAATTTGAAAATTAATTATCATGGTTAATGTGAAAATGAGTTTGTCAGGGGTTAAACAGAAATGATAATTGGTAAAATATCCTATAAATGTTTCCAAAACCACTCTTCTACCCAGTTTTGAAATTTTATTTTCTAGGGTAAATTGTTTTTATTCTTTGGAGAATCTTTTCTATATAAATTCTTTGGTATAACATTTTTATTTAAAAAATTCCAAGTGTTCCCTCTCCCACACAAATAAAATCATATACCTCTCCTATCATGTTCAAACATCACTAACACAATGGTAGGACATTAAAAACCAAAATCATTTCATTGCATCCCTTACCTCATCATTCAATCCAGTTTTGAACAAAAATCCAACCTTGGAATGCTTTTGACATGAATCTAATGGTGTTGTATGAAGAAGAGGTAACATCTTTATCTATGTTGTTATTTTATTTCTAGTACCCCCCCTTTAAATAGTATTCTACTAAATAGATACAATAATAAAAATATAATCCATGAACTGAGATTTTATTATTTTTATTGAATAACCTATATCTATTTAACCAATAATGAAATGGGAAACTAAATTGTAGATAGTGTGTGTGGAGAACCACAACCTTGCGAACCAATGTAGTTCGTTTTACATCCCCATTTCACTCTCTATTCAATGATGATGGATTTAAAATATATATTTATATTTATGATTACTAAAATATTATTTTACAATTTTAATAGTAATGTGAAATATACCTTTTAACATTCCATTACATGGGTGATATGATAATTCCCATCATATGTATGGAGGGATGTCAGTTCGAAAAAAGATGTTATTCATTTTTTACTTCCATATTACATGGATGGTAAAAAAGTTAATTAGAATGTGTATATGTGATACCTTTACCCAAAAAATAATATGGGAAAATAATAACACATAGAAAATATTATTGTTTAACTAGTTGGAAAAAAAATTGTGTCACTCCTGTGTATGATGGACCACTACATCATCACCCAATGTTATGTGTGTTTCATTACATTAGTATTCATAAAGAAAAAATAATATATTAAATTAACATTATATATATGGTATTTATATGTAATATTAATGATTCTATAATGGTGATATAATGTTAAAAAAAAATTTAAATCTGTCAATAAAAATAAAGCATTGTTCATACAAACTTACGACCTGCCATCCCCAACAATGGTGTAGTTCATTTTTGTCCCTAAATTAATGTATTACTTTAAATACAGATATTATGAACATATATATAAATTTTATATAATTTTTTACATTTTTTAAATGATGAAATTATTATTTATATAAAAGAAACAAAAATAATAAACCAAAATAGTCCTTCAAAATAAATTATTTTACACAAAATATAATTTTAACAATGAAATTTTAATAAATTGGAAATAAAATGTCATTGAAAAATCATATATTTTTCAATGGGGTTTTTTATGATTAATAATATCAAGAGGATATCATATGATCATTCTATCAAAAAAATAATGAATTTATTATGAAATTTTTTAGTTTTTGTGAAAAAAAATTCCATTTCAATTAACACTCTTTATCTAGTGACTATTTCATAATAACTATTTTTAAATTAATATAAAAAAATTTATCTATTTGTTAAAAATAAAATTTTCTACCATATAAATGCTTCAAAAATATCTTTTCAAAAGTGTTATAACATTATCCAACTGATTTTGGGTGTAATTGTTCAAGAATTCAACTTCTTAATTTTTTTAAATGGAATCATTATATCATTTTCAAAAATGTGGCTCATATGGATTCTTCCAAAAAAATTAAAGGAATCATTATTATAATGTACAATAAATGAATGGTATTTCGCACTATCATGATCAATCAATGGTTTAAATATTAGAATCTATGTTTTTAAAGCTATTATCAATGAATATATTACAATTAATAAGTTTTAAAATTTTATATTTCAAAAAACTGATTTCTAATTTTAATTATATTTTTTAAAAAATATAAAATATATTTATATCTTACATTAGGTCTTTTCACTTTTAATTTCATATAATTTTATTTTCAAAATATTTTATTCTTAAAAAAGATTTGTTTCAAGGTTGAATGATATTTTCATCAATAATTGTTACACTTGGTCTTTCAAAATCACATTATATGTAATTTATAATCCTTCGATGTTACTTATTAATTTCTATTGATACAATCCAATGATACCACATTTATTCATTCTATGAATATATTATTCATATGTGACATGATGTTTATTAAACCATATCTTATACATGGGATATAAAATGATGAAATGATTTATGAAACCCATTTCCTCTATTGTGTTCTGATACGATGAATTTTTTTGATCATGGGGAAAACAAAATTATGGATTATTTGTTGGATAGGACAAATATCTACCTCCAATGCATTGAGTAATGAATAATGCTTTACAATCGTAGTGGGTATGTGGGCTTTATCTTGATCTTGAAAAAGGGTTCATATGTGGTTACCCCAAGCCTAAAATATAGTGTATGCAGGTCGTTAGCCCATTCCAAATGAATGTACATGGGTGGTTCGCCCAATTCTAAGATGCCTTGAATTTCTTGGCTAGTATCCATGTCATAAATATTTATGACTTTTTTTATTCCAAAAAAATATGTCTTATGAAAATGTTGTGTTCTAATGTTACATGTTCAATTATTACTTTGTCATCTTTATTTTATTTACTACAATGATTTATTCCATGAATTTTTTTATGATCAATTAAATGCTGGGAATGTTTTTTGAAATTTTATTCTCACATTTTCATACACTTATTCCCAAATTCTATTGATATCTCCCTTTTTTACTCATACTGTTCATCTGGCCTCACACATTCATAGGTTTCCCTTCCCTATGTCATGAATAATGTTTTTAATTAGGGTTGGATTAAGGGGAGTAATATGTTCGAAATAATTTGGGGGAGATATTTAAGATATTTCATGAAATAAGAATAGTTTTCCCAATGTGCTATACTTTTACAATATTTAGGCATATATGTTTTTAATGTAATGAATATTTAAATAATAATAATATTTAATATCTAATTGTGAAAAGTATGTGTCATTATACATTGTATCATAGGATATTTTAAAAAAAAATTATATCTTATAATTAGACCAACATTATTGAAAACACTATGGATAAAGCTATGTATATGAAATCATCCAATATTTTTGATATGGATTATATTATATAGTTTTATTTTTAATGAAACATTTTCTTGGAATATTATTTCGATGTGGTTCTAGTACTATTGTATTTATAGATAATAACACTAGGTAATATCAATGTTGAATAAATCATTTCCGGGTACATGATAATGTACCTTATTATGGACATGTTATGACACACCCATGTGATATGATTTAGTAAATATATTTATACATTAACAATCATTATGAACAATTTTTAGTGACAATGATCATCTATGACCTTGTGTAAACCAACAATTTCATTGATTAAAATAAACCTCTATTGATGGAGACATCATATATATGATTTTCAAGATTATGTGGTTTTACACTCGAGTTAGTGTATCTCACCATATGATATTGGATTCAATCGATGGATTGAACAGAATGGAACCATTCTAATTATATATGTGACGGAAAATGAAAAGAATTTCCTCTCGAGAAAGAAAATTTTAATGGTTTTGGAATTCAAAATCACATTGATATGGTCACCCAAGATTCTAATGCTTTGAATCATGATGAACATACAAGCATGAAAAAGATGGAATAAAATTTGATTTAGTCATTCACTTGAAAATATCCACCTTCTATTGGTGGATTAACTGATCCAATGTTTTATGTGAAATAAATCATAATTACTATGATAATATTTTTAATTCTATAATTTTTAGTGCGTGATTATTTTTTTGATATATACCATTTTGAAGATGAATTAGATCAATGGGGGAACATAATTAAGAATACATGTCAATGTATTTAAAATGAGTATATGTAATGGGTTGATTTTAATATTATATATTTTATTATGTAGTTACATCATATTCTATGCACATGTATGGAGAAGTAATTCCAAGGGATTAAGAATAAGGATTATAAATTTTTTGGAAATAATGAAGATAGATCTAGAATCATTTCATGGTACTCTTATTGTTTAATCAATAGCACTAAAAGAAAAATTCATTAATTATTGTGTGGAATAAAACCAACTCTTCAGAATACATTTCTAATAATATAATTTAGTTTTTGTCAATAATTCATTAAATTATCCATAAATGTATAAATGTAAATTTTACATTCCCACCATTCACATGGTTTTGATAATAATGGGATGATCGAGTATCCTAAGAAGTATAATAAATCACATGGTGAAATTGGATTTCTATCTTAATAATTATAGATATTTGAGAAGTATAAATCAAGTGAATATATGAAAGGAAATGATGGTGTTATAGGTGTGGGAATCCTCAAAATTGTGAAATATAATTTAGAAGTTATGTGAAGATTTCATTTAATGAAATTTTTAGAGATATGATCTCAAAATAATGAAATAACCATACTATATAAATTAAAATGAATGATGCTTGTGAATTATGTGTATCAGTGACATAATCCAAGAAATAATTGGGAAGATATACCATAAGAACATCTGAATGAAATGATTAATGGGAAGGATTGTTAAATACAAACAATTGAAATGAATTGGGATTATTATTTAACTTCATAGTAGGGAATTTTATATTTTATTTTGTATGACTATGCTCTATGATAATCATTTCCAACATCCTTTAGTGAAATTTTGTGATTCTGGGAATTTATTATCTCTATTTATATATATTATATAATAAGGAAATATTATATGATATTCTAAGTCAATTTATGATCATTTATTGGTTCAATGATGAAACCTAACATTCTATTAAAACGCTCTTTGAAAATATATGATCATATTTAATCAATAAATTGATAATTATATTTTAGAAGAAGATAAGGTTTTATTGTGATTTTTTTTGGAAAAAATTACAATATGTGAATTTTGTTATGATACCTTATATGTGATTAAAATTGTTGATATATAAAAAATGGAAGGGTATAAGGTCAAATACTTCAAATCATTAAGTTTCAATCTTTTCAGACCTATTGTATAAGGGTATTAAGGTTTACTATTTTTGGATATGATTAGGAAGAAAATTATATATTTCAGGATAATTTATGCTATCCAATTTTCCAAGTAAATATTTAGGTGTGGAATAAATATCTTCCAGATTTTTGGATTATTTTAGTGCCTTATGAATAACTAATTCTCCATGAATATTCTTTTAATGATGAAGGAGATGAATTGAAAATTGTTTGATAAAAAAACAAAGAATGAAATTTGGCATATGATATAATGAAAATTTTACCCATATATATATTTATCCCTCTAAAATTATTTACTTAATCAAGAAATTAGAAAATTATTTGTTGTTTCCCCCAAAATAGTATCAGTTCAATGATGTGTTCCATATATCTCTATAGAGATTATATATATTCGATCCTTCAATTTATATAACTCATAATCTATAAAACTATAGGAGGTTAATTATTATGAGACATAGATTTTGGTGATTTTGAATCATAGATAGGATGTTCTAAATTAAAATTCCACTAACCCAGTTAGAGTTTTTTACTGAAACTTCTGGTTTTAAGATGCCATGTGGGACTATATAGAAATAATGAGGTAGAAGTATGCCCATTTTTTACTTTAGATTAAATAATTTCAAATAAGAAGTTTAAATTAATCGGGAATGAATGTTATAACCCAAGTATTTATGAATTATTTTTTTCAAATAAATTATATTTTTTGACGGGGAGAATTTCATGAAAGCCATAGTTTTTCATACATTACACACAACACATAATTTTGACAAATTGTGATATATAATTATTTTAACTCAAATATTATAACATATATGATAAACATAGATGTATGAGTAGTAATTTGTAAATTTTAAATATTTATTATCATTATTTTACACATATAAATCCCATTGCTAAAAAGTACTATATTTTTTACAAAATTATTATATTTTATGAAAATATGGGTTAGATAAAAAATGGTTATTTCATTTTTTTTAAAATTAATAAAACTAATTTTTAAAAATTTTATGAAATTAATTTAAAAAATAAATATAAATTTTCAAAATTATACTTGAGTGATTTATTTTTAAATATTCTAAGACGTTAATATTTTATGTTAATTGTAAACAAATACTAGTATTTTTTAGATCAATAATTACCTTTTATTCTATTAAAAAAGAAAAATGTATAGCATTGTTAATAATTAAATGTAGTTTAATTGTATATTTATTAATGTAATTTATTTAAATGAAATGAATTCCATATTTTATTGGGTTGTTAGTTTTTTTTATACTTAATATAATTTTATTAGTGGAAAATGGCTTTTTGTCACATATATGAGATTTAATTTAATTTAAATACAGACAATTATGCGAACAATAACATGAAAAATAAACTCTATATTTTTATAAGAATAATCTATATAATCTAATAATGCTAACTTAATTTTTCAACAAAATATATATTACAATCTTTAAAAATTAGTTACCATTGTTAATGTGAAAATGGAATAATGGGGGTTATACCAAAATGGTTAGGGGTTAAATGTCCAATATAGATGTAATACACTAATTTTCTAGATATATTAAAAACATATATGTTTTAGGATTGATAATTGATCATTTTATATCTTTCTGTCACCAACAAAATGTGGGTAAAACTTTTTTAATATAAAAATTCAACCCATATCATATGCCCCGTGTATAAAATGCCACCAAATTGGAACCACTATTAAAACCTAAAATCCCCTAAGGTCACAAAATATATACAAAAAAAATGCCCTTAATTATATAATGAAACCCTAGAATATTTTTTATAATAAATCCAAAGTATGAGGATTTTAGTTAAAACAAATAGAAATTGACTACAGAAGAGGTAACATTTCTAACCAGGAGGTTTATTATATTTCATATTCAAAGTCATACAAATATTCTTAAATAATTATAATATAAAAAATAGTATCCCCAATATATTTATATTTTATTATTTTAATGTAATAACCATTATAGATATCCACTTCCATTTTATGGGGGTACGATATTGTCACTCATGTGTATGACAAACTACCACCTTGATAAGCGATGTGATTCGACTTTCACTAATGAATTACATGTAAAGTAGTTGGGAAAAATTTAATGAATATATGTTATATTTATTAAATAACCATACTTAAATAAATATAATATCATATCTAAATTCATACCTTTTACCTCATCAATAAACAATAATATCGCTCGTGGGTACACTGGACAACATCCTCACGAACACATGTGATGTGTTTTAATTTATGATTAATGTGGATGGAAATACAGATAGAATATATAAATAAATATGATATATATTAAATAATATTTATTCTATATGGTTTTTATAATATTTTCTTATCTTATGTTCTATCCATCGAGAAAATTAAAACATCATTCATGTGTATGCACAGTCTACCGTCGCCAAGAAATATGAAGTTCATCTTCTATCTCTAACATTATTAGACTATCTAGAAGACATATATAACAAATATATTTAATATTTATATATTTATAAACATTAATTTCTTTACCACTGATCAATTAATAATTTTAATAATAGATTTAGAAATAATACTTTAGAAACAAAGCAGTTATTTCCCAAAATATAATATAACCACGAAAATGTTAATAAACGATCAGTAAGAAGTCCTAAGTAAATCATATATGGTTTGATATAAAAATTATTTTTTCTATAAAATAATTTCAATGAACCTATTTTAAATAAATATTATGTCTTAATGTGCATAATGAACCTTTATACTTAATTTAAGGTATTTTTGTCTAAATTTTAATTGTTATTTGAAACAATCCACATCACCTTGTGTATATTTTATGTATCATTTATACTAACAATTTTATAAATTTAAAATTATTTTCTTTACAGAAATTGGAATTAATATATCCATTTTGGAACCACCGTTACATAAGTCTTATGGATCAAATGTTATCAATTTTTAATGAATTTATTTTATAATCTCTTTGTTTATCAACGTTGTTTTTTATTATGATTTAGATGAGGATATATGAGGATATATCTATCAATAATGTAACATCCTTGGTAACTAACGACAATGAAAATTAAAAAATTTATTAATATTTGTGAATAAAATGTTAATATTACCTTAAAGATAATGCTATGTTTGATGGCGTACCCAATACGCAACAATGAGTTTTTCTAAAATCATAGGTTGCATAGTAATAAAATAATAATATTATTTTAAATAGTAGTTAACAAATAGTAGTTGTAATGGTGAGAGTGAACAGAAATAACTAAAAAATGATTTCATATGTTTATTAAATATTTTAACAATTACCCAAAAAATGATACATGCTTAAAATGAGAATGGATCCAATTTTAAACATAAATATTCTAATATTCATTAAAATGTAGATTAATCACCTTTTGATGGTGAACCCTTTTAAAAACTAATTTTTTTCAATTTTATATGTTATATTTGTCAAAATAATATCCTTATTTAGAATCGGGATATCAAAATTTACTTTGTGTAAAATGTTGTTATTTTTCCTATAAAGTTCATTTTTAATGGATTGTGAAAATGCAATATTTTAATTCAAAAACTCATTTTAATCTAGTTTATTTATATGGTTAGATTATCTTTTTAATTGGTTTTAAAGTGTAGTTAAAATATATTTTTAACATTTAATCCAATGGTGGTCATTGAAATTAATTTTACATTGAAATTTGACATAAACAAGTGTCAATCCTTTGATAGATATTATTTCTTAAAAACACGCAATTTATTTTGACAGTGGGGATTAATAATATAAATAATTAATTCAACATCTATGTTTTGAATTTGGTAAAATGGACATAATTTTTGAATTTGGATTATAAAATTTACTTTGGATGAATTTTTGGTATTTTTCTGACAAATGTTCATTTTTAATGAATAGTGACAAATATAGCATTTTACATCAAAACTGCTTTTTCATATAATTTAATTATATAGTTATATTGTCCATTTAATAAGTTTAAAATTTTAATAGAATTATTTTTTATCACTCAACGCAATATTGTTCATTGGAATTAATGTTAGTTTTCAACTGGATGTAAAAACATGTCAATCTTTTGATAGATTTATTTCTTAAAAACACGTCATTGGTTGTGACAATGAGAATTATTTTTAAATTATTTACTGAAATTTATGTGATTGAAATTTGGTAAAATTTATTCCATATTAGGAATCATAAATTCTAAATTAAGTAATTAGGACGCTTTTGATTTTGGACATTATGAATATTAATGAGAGTAATTATCTTTAATTATCATGATTAACTAGTAATGGGGTAGTTAAGTGTAATAAAATAATATTATAATAATATAAAATGACCCCAACATATGTTCAAATACTATTTTTTGTGTCATTTCCGACCATTTTAATCTTTTTAGCAAACTTTAGATCCTATGGAGTCACATGGGTGTGATAGTGACATTTATGACATTATTTTTTAAAAATAAGAGAAATATAACAAAGGTTTGTATATCCTACATAAAATTTTTTTTGATTAAATAAATGTTCTCTTAGACTATAAATGGTCATTGGAAAGATATAATTATATCCTACATCATGGAAGTTTTTTTATAATTTTTAGTCATTATATACATAAATTTATTTATGACAACATGATGATGCAATGATTACCTCAATAATGAACGATTTAAATAAAATTAAATGGTAAGGTACAATCTAAGACATAAACTTCGTGAAAACCTATTAGATGGGTGTATTTATAACCCTTATCACATTAACCTCAAAATATTTCATTGTGGGACCTTAAAAATCTGAAAATAATTTTATAATAAAGTAACATTTCAAGAATTTCCAAAAGTGACCCTCCTCCCTCTTATAAAAGGCCCCACCTCTACCCCCTTACCCACAACTCTCAAGCCCTTGGATCATCTAAAATATACTAATAATATCTCTCAAAATCCATCTATTACTCCTATAATCCTAACTTTGGGATAAATACTTTCCAAGGAATCCATTGGTTCAAATCAAAAAGAGTTACCTGATATAAAGGTAATGTCTTCTCTCAAGTTTCTTGCTTTTATTTTCCTTCTTCACTCACCAATATCTTCTTATTCTTTGATCCCATAACAGCAACAGTATCTTCAATATACTAGGATGTTGTTATGATAATTATTCTACCTACACTCACACACACCTCCATATAATAGTTAAAGAACCTACTGCTTCGGTTGGGGGAGAATTACTATCTCCGGAAACGATGATTGTTCAATCATCATTTAACACCTCTAATGGTAGAAATTATGATGTAAATATATTTATATATGATATATATTATTTTTATTTCCTCTAAATGCTTATGTATTTTATATTTAAAACATTTCTTTATGGTTTTCATGTTGTGCAAATGCGATAATTTCATATGAGGAAGTGTGGACAATCGTCCCCTCAAGTGATGTGACTCATTCATGCCAAACATGGAATTTATAAAGAATCTAATTAATGAACATATGTTACCTATATAAAATATATATTATACTGGAATTATTATATATATATGTTTCATTTAGTTTTAAAGACCATCAATATGACAAATAAATTGAAAGTAGCGTTCATGTGTATGTACGGCCTACCGTCTCAATGAACAGTACATTTCATTTCATATCTCCAAAAATTATAGAATATTATTAAATAAATATATACTAGATATATGTGATATTTAAATCATGAAAACCATTTCAGTGATGATGTACTTATAACTACATGGACAATTCTCTTCAAACAGGTTCATTTTTGACTCATGTTGTAACACCCCAGGTAAATAAAGAATATGACATTTCATATTTATCCATATTTGTGAATAAAATATTTAAATAACTTTAAAGGGGACGCTATGCTCGATGGCGTACCCAACACGCAACAACGAGTTTCTTGGGAATCTTACGTTGCACTCTAATAATAAAATAATATCATTTTAAATGGTAGTTAACATGTAGCCGTTGTAATGGCGGGAATGGATAGAAATAACTAAAATATTATTATATATGTTTTTAAATGTTTTTACATGTATCCAATAAAAGATAATCGCTTAAAATATGGAAAGAATTCAATTTTAGGCATATATGCCCTAGTTTTCACTAAAGGTTCACTTATCACCTTTTGATGGTGAACCGTCATTAAATATAGTTTTGATCACTCTTATACATTCTTTTGGACCAAATAAAACTCTTATTAATAATCGGGACATCAAAATTTACTTAGTGTAAATTTTTGGTATCTTTCCGATAAAGTTCATTTTTTTATTGAATAGTGTAAAATGTTGTATTTTAATTCAAAACCACTTTTTAATCTAATTTATTTATATGATTAGATTATATTTTGAATTGGTTTTAAAGTTAAATTAGAAAATATTTTTACCATTAAATCCAATAGTGTTCGTTGGAATCAATTTCACTTTGAAATCAGACTTAAACTACTGTCAATCTTTTGATACTTATTGTTTCATAAAACACGCTATTTGACATGACAGCGGGAATTAATTATTAAATTAATTAATGTGACTTATATGTTTTAATTTTTTAAAATTGACTTCATTTTTGAATTCAGAATATCAAATATAGCTTAGGGTGAATTTTTGGGATTTTTCTGAAAAACTTCAATTTTTGATGAATAGTGAAACCACTAAGTGGTACTTATAAAAACTGATTTTCCGTTTAAATGAAATTTTGCCATCATTGTGTTTTGATTTTCAAAAATCCGACATACATGGTTGTCATTAAGAAGTAAAATGTGGTTCAATGAGATTAAAATAATTTTTTGGTGAATAGTAACTTATTAAGTTTTTAACCGCGATTAGTGGTAATTAGTGTAGTTTAAGGTAAAAATAATGCTTTAATAAAATGAGATGATCTTGACACATGTCTTACCCTAATTGGTTGTATCATGGCCGACCAATACAAGCCATGGGTCAACTTGGGGACCCCATGGATCCTCTTTGGTTGGGAAATGACATAAATAACATTTTCTTTAATGTAAAAGTAAAATTGACACAAACATGATATGTTTTACTAATACAATTTTTAAGTGGGGTTATACAAGTCATATTTTTGATTATAAATATTCATTGGAAAGATAAAAATAATTCCTACATCATAGTCTTTTTTTTATAATTTTTAGACATTAAATAAATTAAATTATTTATGACATAATAATGATGCAGTGATGACATCATTATTTGACGATTTAAATAAAATGGAAAGATAATGTAAAATATATGAACTACACATGTCCAAAACTCATTGGATGAGTGGATTTCGAAGCCTTATCATCTTATCCACGAATTATATCAATGTGGGACCTTTTTAAACCGAAACACATTTTCAAATAAAGTAATATTTCTTTACTTTCCAAAAGTGCCCCTCCTCTCCTCTTAAAAAAGGCCCCCACCTCTACCTCATTTAACACACTCCTCAAGCCTTTGGATCGGCCAACCCCTGCCCATTTACTCTCTCCACATCCATCTACTCATCCTAGAGGATTCCCTTTGGGCAGAATCCTTTCAAAGGAAGCCTTTAGGCTCAAATCAAAACGAGTTACACTTTTAAAGGTAATTCATTCTCTCATGTTCATTTGTTTTATTTTGCTTCTCCAACCCCCTAAACTATTTTTATATACTTCTTTTGTAACAACAACAGTATCTTCAATATACTAGGATGTTGTTATAAGATTTATTCGAGCTACACTCTCACACAACTACATCAAATGGTTAAAGAGAATACGGTTTCCGTGGATGGTGAAATTCTGCCTCCCGAAACGATGATTGTTCAATACTCATTTAACACCTCCAACGGTGGCCATTATGATGTCACTATTTTTATATATTATATATAATATGTTTATGTTTTATTTATGCTTCTGTATTTTTCATTTTTTTCTTACCTTTATGGCTTCCATTATGTGTATACGCGATATCTTCATTTAAGGAAGTGCGGACTACCTTCCCCTCAAAGTGATTTGATTCGTTAAATACCATAAGTGGGATGTATAAAGGATTTAAATATGATATTATATATGATATTATAATGTAATTATAATATACCTTTATATCATTATTATTCCATTCTATAAAATACGAAATAGAAATGAAAGTAGCGTTCATGCGTACGTACGGCTTACCGTCTCCATGAACTGTGCATTTCATTTCTTACCTCTAAATGATTATGTAATGTTATAAATGAATGCATGTACTGGATATATATGACATATATGATACCTACATAATTAATACAATTCTGGATATAATAAACATTTGGCCACACGAACAACATGTAATTGTAAGAAGTCCACTTTCGACTTAAGAACCAAATATCGGCAAAACAAATATTATTAACTTAAATGATTAAATAATGTTTATGACATGGTAATAAGTTGTTAAAAAGTAATAATGAACTTGAAAAAGGTTCTTAAGGAATTATATATTAACTCAAGTTTATTATTCAGGACATTAAAGAACGATCGAGTCAAGTCGGACCCGAGGTAAGGGATCCTACTCCTCTCTTTCTTTTTGAGTACACACTTTTATGTCATTTCTTTTTAAAGCTCATATTTCTTGTTATTGGGATGATATTTTATATTACACTTACTTTAAATTTTATGTTCATGTGATTAGAGACCATATTCTCTCTCCTAAACCCATTTTGGAAGTTTTGAGTGGCGCCGTTAGGCTGTCGAACTTTCGTAAGAGATCTAACCTCTCTCTTTCTTTTTACGTACTCTCCTTTATGTCACTTCTTTTAAGCTCCTCTTTGTAATGTTGGGGGATGTTCTTTTATATTCCTCTTGCTGTAAATTTTATTGTAGTGTGATGTGATACCCTATTTGATCTCATCAATCCATATTCGGAGGTTTTATGTGGCGCCGTTAGGCTGCCGAGTTTTCGTAAGGGATTTTTCATCTCACTTTTATTCCCGTGAGATTTATGCTACATTTGCCACAAATTCCATTGAGTGGTGTATGTACTGCCCATTATTCTACTCTTTGTGTAATATAATTTCGTTTATGAGTATTTACATCAATGATCTATTGTCCTTATTTCATGGGGTGTATGTTTTGAAAGATACCCAAGTCGGTAAGGGAACCTTTCACCCTCCTTTTTTTTAAAAGACTTCTTTTGATTGGTCTTTTAATTTACATATTGTTATGTTGGGATATGTTCTCATATATCCTTATTGATGTAAATTTTATGTCCAAGTGATGAGATACGCTTTTTATCTCTCATCAACTCATTTTGATGTGATGTCGTTAGGCTGTCAAGGGAACTTTTTAACCCAATTTCGATTTCTTTGGGTTCAACATGTAGTCATTGAATATGTCGTCCGTTGAATATGTGTGAATGAACATTTATTGTTTTACACAAAATATCAACTTATATTGGGTGTATTTATATTTTTCACACATATTTTTCACACATATTTTTGACACATATTTTTGAGATTGAACATTTATTGATTGTTCACATATTTTTTCATGAACATTTATTGTTTTTCACACATATTTTTGAGATTGATTTGTCCTTAATTTAAGGATACCTTCTTTATAAGGGATTTCATCACATTTGACATTTCTATTGAGGGTTCATTGTTGTTATGCACCAATTCACTCTTATATGGTGTATATACTGTCCTTTGGAGTATTATATCATGAATCCATTTATTCTCATGATATTATAAAGTTCTGACTAAATGTTATTCCTCAATTGTTGTATTCAAGTGTCTCTAATTTTGGTAAAACCCCTTTAACCAAAATATCATTTTAAATGATTTAATTATTTGTTCTTATTAATATCCATGTTTTAAAAATGGTTTTAAGGATTTATTTATATGGATATTAATGGTTTAAAATTTTAAGCTTCATGGTGGTATGTGACACTTTGATTCAAAAATCTCTTTATTAAAAGTTTTAAATGGTTTTGGAAATGGTTTCTTTTTGAATGGATTCAATATTTCAATATACTAAAATGTTATATTGTGATTGAAATGTGAAAATGTAATGTTTCCTTTATGCATGTTTTATGTGACACATTTATGTTATGGTTCTTGGGCATTGTTATGAAAACGGGTGGTTCCGTGATAAACTAAGGGCGGGTGAGCCCGTTATAGCTCTCCAATGCATTGGGTAACGCGAAGGAGTGAAACGTTAAGGTTTCTCCGAAGAGATTTAGGGAATATACTGTGATGGGTATTCCAAACGTAACCAAGAGGGTTACTCCCCATGTAAGAATGTTATGAATGCCTCAAGTTACCTTTATGTCTTATGTTTTCTATGATTTATTCATGTTTTGATGAGGTATGTTAAAGTTCCTGTGTTTTATGGGTAAAGTATGATTTCATTCATATGTATATATGAACTCATGTTTCCTTTCCATATTTTTATAACCCTTACTGAGATTTTTATGCTCATCCCATGTTTTTTGAAATGTTTTTCACAGGTCAAGGGAAAGGTACATGATGTGATGATAGTGTTAAGGATGTTTCAAGAAAGAATCCGTGTTATATTTTAAATATGTTTCCGTTGATGGGAAGAATGAATACTGTCTTTTATGTAACCACTTTGTTTAAATGTGGAATGTAATGCAAGATTCATGTTCTAATTCTCTAATACTCTAAATCTGAAAAGATCCTCAATGTGTAATCTTGTAATAACTCAATATTAAGTAAGGTTTAAGGCTGGGGCCTTATAGTTGGTATCAAAGGCCGGTTTAGATAACATTAGAGGTTAGGGTATTCTTTAAGCATATGTGACATTACCATAATGGTTAGGATTTCAGAAAGAGACATAGTTTTAGGTAATGTGAATGAGTAAGTATATCTTAGTGTTTACCTTCCACGTTAGTACATGATGGTTTTGTTGATATACTCACACTGACCTTTTTGGTTTTAGTAAATGGCTGGATCTAGCAGGCACCAAAGTGACAATGGGTTTGAAGGAAACTGTGGTGGTTCTCTGATTAAGATACTCGATGAGATGGGGGATTCAATGAGGAATCTCATGGTTTTTCTAAACCAACTATCAAGGAGTCATGATCAACCACTTGAACCTTGGTGAGTTATCTAATGCATCATGTATGAGATGGCCAACTCGATGTGGAAATTCAGGTAATAATTATTAAGGTAACCATTAGGGTTTATATGATCCTTACTTTTGAGGTAATTATGGGTTATTATATGATATGATGGAAAATGAAGGGCATGAGATAAAATTGAGGTTAAAATATGTTATGATTATTCTTGAAGATTTTATCTCATTTTGGGGAATGTTTTATGAATTATATAGTTTTGGAAAAAGGACAACACGCAGACCGTGTGACATCCCTTCGCGTCGGACAAAGCGGCGGGAATCGAACCCACAACCAAAGTGCGAATGGTATTTATCGCCTACCACTGGACTACGTGAAGTCCCTGGTTAGTTTGAACGATTCTTTTTAGTTATATGATTTTATGAATTAAGAGTAAGTTGATTTTGGAGGATATGTGATTAGGATAATTACTTTTCAATGTGAGACTTTAGGAGCAACTGATGTTGTTTGGAGATAAATGTTACGATTTAACTTGGTAGACTATGTGACTAAATCCTTCAAATATTTGGGTTTCAATCTTAGTTTGGTTTACTTTGAATAATTTTATGGACAAATGGTCCTCGTTGAACTTTGGGTTTTGTTGGACAAATTTTGGAGATTAAGTATAGATTTTCTTTTTATAAAGGGTTATCCTTTTCTGGATTATCTGATCTTGTACTAGCCTTTTTGGTTTTGGTTTTGGTTAAAGACATGGGAAGTATATAGTTCTATTTTGTGGATTAGGTGATTCTCTAGAAGTTGATTATAGTACTCTTAATGTGAACAAGTCTTCCTAAATACTCGTCTTTTGGAGAAAATATGAGTTTGTGTAAGGAATATAATAAAAGTTGAAAGTCAATATGATAAGTGATTATGTTTCCTTATGAATAAATTCCTCAATAAAAAGTAACTTAAAACAAAAATGTTGTCTATTAACTTTTCCTTCTGGGGAATCGAATACCGTTTAACCCATCACAACTTTGTGATTTTCTCGTGGTTAACTTTCTCCTAAACATGTTTTCTATCACTCTCCATCAGAACATGACCCTTTTTTTTTACTCCATGTCCATATTTTCATACTTGGAATCCTAGTATGGGTTAACTCGGGTGACCTTTGTACTTATCTCTCTTTATTTTAAAGTGTTTGTTTTACCGACTTTTGTTCCGATGTGGGACTTTCAAGGATGTTTCCAAGCGCAATTTTAAAATTGCGAGGACGCAATTCCCAAAAGGGGGAAAGGATGTAACACCCCAGGTAAATAAAGAATATGACATTTCATATTTATCCATATTTGTGAATAAAATATTTAAATAACTTTAAAGGGGACGCTATGCTCGATGGCGTACCCAATACGCAACAACGAGTTTCTTGGGAATCTTACGTTGCACTCTAATAATAAAATAATATTATTTTAAATGGTAGTTAACATGTAGCCGTTGTAATGGCGGGAATGGATAGAAATAACAAAAATATTATTATATATTTTTTTAAATGTTATTACATGTATCCAATAAAATATAATCGCTTAAAATACGGAAAGAATTCAATTTTTGGCATATATGCCCTAGTTTTCACTAAAGGTTCAGTTATCACCTTTTGATGGCGAATCGTCATCAAATATAGTTTTGATCACTCTTATACATTCTTTTGGACCAAATAAAACTCTTATTAAGAATTGGGACATCAAAATTTACTTTGTGTAAATTTTTGGTATCTTTCCGATAAAGTTCATTTTTTTAATGAATAGTGTAAAATGTTGTATTTTAATTCAAAACCACTTTTTAATCTAATTTATTTATATGATTAGATTATATTTTGAATTGGTTTTAAAGTGAAATTAGAAAATATTTTTACCATTAAATCCAATAGTGTTCGTTGGAATCAATTTCACTTTGAAAACAGACTTAAACTACTGTCAATCTTTTGATACTTATTGTTTCATAAAACACGCTATTTGACATGACAGCGGGAATTAATTATTAAATTAATTAATGTGACTTATATGTTTTGAATTTTGGAAAATGGACTTCATTTTTGAATTCAGAATATCAAATATAGCTTAGGGTGAATTTTTGGGATTTTTCTGAAAAACTTCAATTTTTGATGAATAGTGAAACCACTAAGAGGTACTTATAAAAACTGATTTTCCGTTTAAATGAAATTTTGCCATCATTGTGTTTTGATTTTCAAAAATCCGACATACATGGTTGTCATTAAGAAGTAAAATGTGGTTCAATGAGATTAAAATAATTTTTTGGTGAATAGTAACTTATTAAGTTTTTAACCGCGATTAGTGGTAATTAGTGTAGTTTAAGGTAAAAATAATGCTTTAATAAAATGAGATGATCTTGACACATGTCTTACCCTAATTGGTTGTATCATGGCCGACCAAGACAAGCCATGGGTCAACTTGGGGACCCCATGGATCCACTTTGGTTGGGAAATGACATAAATAACATTTTATTTAATGTAAAAGTAAAATTGACACAAACATGATATGTTTTGCTAAAACAATTTTTAAGTGGGGTTATACAAGTCATATTTTTGATTATAAATATTCATTGGAAAGATAAAAATAATTCCTACATCATAGTATTTTTTTTATAATTTTTAGACATTAAATAAATTAAATTATTTATGACATAATAATGATGCAGTGATGACATCATTATTTGATGATTTAAATAAAATGGGAAGATAATGTAAAATATATGAACTACACATGTCCAAAACTCATTGGATGAGTGGATTTCTAAGCCTTATCATCTAATCCACGAATTATATCAATGTGGGTCCTTTTGAAACCGAAACACATTTTCAAATAAAGTAATATTTCTTTACATTCCAAAAGTGCCCCTCCTCTCCTCTTATAAAAGGCCCCCACCTCTACCTCATTTAACACACTCCTCAAGCCTTTGGCTCGGCCAACCCCTGCCCATTTACTCTCTCCACATCCCTCTACTCATCCTAGAGGATTACCTTTGGGCAGAATCTTTTCAAAGGAAGCCTTTAGGCTCAAATCAAAAGGAGTTACACTTTTAAAGGCAATTCATTCTCTCATGTTCATTTGTTTTATTTTTCTTCTCCAACCCCCTAAACTATTTTTATATACTTCTTTTGTAACAACACCAGTATCTTCAATATACTAGGATGTTGTTATAAGATTTATTCGAGCTACACTCTCACACAACTACATCAAATGGTTAAAGAGCATACGGTTTCCGTGGATGGTGAAATTCTGCCTCCCGAAACGATGATTGTTCAATACTCATTTAACACCTCCAACGGTGGCCATTATGATGTCACTATTTTTATATATTATTATTAATATGTTTATGTTTTATTTATGCTTCTGTATTTTTCATTTTTGTCTTACCTTAATGGCTTCCATTATGGGTATACGCGATATCTTCATTTAAGGAAGTGCGGACTACCGCCCCCTCAAAGTGATTTGATTCGTTAAATACCATATGTGGGATGTATAAAGGATTTAAATATGATATTATATATGATATTATAATGTAATTATAATATACCTTTATATCATTATTATTCCATTCTATAAAATACGAAATAGAAATGAAAGTAGCGTTCATGCGTACGTACGGCTTACCGTCTCCATGAACGGTGCATTTCATTTCTTAACTCTAAATGATTATGTAATGTTATAAATGAATGCATGTACTGGATATATATTACATATATGATATCTACATAATTAATACAATTCTGGATATAATAAACATTTGGCCACACGAACAACATGTAATTGTAAGAAGTCCACTTTCGACTTAAGAACCAAATATCGGCAAAACAAATATTATTAACTTAAATGATTACATAATGTTTATGACATGGTAATAAGTTGTATAAAAGTAATAATGAACTTGAAAAAGGATCTTAAGGAATTATAAATTAACTCAAGTTTATTATTCAGGAGATTAAAGAACGATCGAGTCAAGTCGGACCCGAGGTAAGGGATCCTACTCCTCTCTTTCTTTTTGAGTACACACTTTTATGTCATTTCTTTTAAAGCTCATATTTCTTGTTATTGGGATGATATTTTATATTACACTTACTTTAAATTTTATGTTCATGTGATGAGAGACCCTATTCTCTCTCATAAACCCATTTTGGATGTTTTGAGTGGCGCCGTTAGGCTGCCGAACTTTCGTAAGAGATCTAACCTCTCTCTTTCTTTTTACGTACTCTCCTTTATGTCACTTCTTTTAAGCTCCTCTTTCTAATGTTGGGGGATGTTCTTTTATATTCCTCTTGCTTTAAATTTTATTGTAATGTGATGAGATACCCTATTTGATCTCATCAATCCATATTCGGAGGTTTTATGTGGCGCCGTTAGGCTGCCGAGTTTTCGTAAGGGATTTTTCATCTCACTTTTATTCCCGTGAGATTTATGCTACATTTGCCACAAATTCCATTGAGTGGTGTATGTACTGCCCATTATTCTACTCTTTATGTAATATAATTTCGTTTATGAGTATTTACATCAATGATCTATTGTCCTTATTTCATGGGGTGTATGTTTTGAAAGATACCCAAGTCGGTAAGGGAACCTTTCACCCTCCTTTTTTTTAAAAGACTTCTTTTGATTGGTCTTTTAATTTACATATTGTTATGTTGGGATATGTTCTCATATATCCTTATTGATGTAAATTTTATGTCCAAGTGATGAGATATTATTTTTATCTCTCATCAACTCATTTTGATGTGATGTCGTTAGGCTGTCAAGGGAACTTTTTAACCCAATTTCGATTTCTTTGGGTTCAACATGTAGTCATTGAATATGTCATCCGTTGAATATGTGTGAATGAACATTTATTGTTTTACACATAATATCAACTTATATTGGGTGTATTTATATTTTTCACACATATTTTTGAGATTGATTTGTCCTTAATTTAAGGATACCTTCTTTATAAGGGATTTCATCACATTTGACATTTCTATTGAGGGTTCATTGTTGTTATGCACCAATTCACTCTTATATGGTGTATATACTGTCCTTTGGAGTATTATATCATGAATCCATTTATTCTCATGATATTATAAATTTCTGACTAAATGTTATTCCTCAATAGTTGTATTCAAGTGTCTCTAATTTTGGTAAAACCCCTTTAACCAAAATATCGTTTTAAATGTTTTAATTATTTGTTCTTATTAATATCCATGTTTTAAAAATGGTTTTAAGGATTTATTTATATGGATATTAATGGTTTAAAATTTTAATCTTCAAGGTGGTATGGGACACTTTGATTCAAAAATCTCTTTATTAAATGTTTTAAATGGTTTTGGAAATGGTTTCTTTTTGAATGGATTCAATATTTCAATATACTAAAATGTTATATTGTGATTGAAATGTGAAAATGTTACGTTTCCTTTATGCATGTTTTATGTGACACATTTATGTTATGGTTCTTGGGCATTGTTATGAAAACGGGTGGTTCCGGGATAAACTAAGGGCGGGTGAGCCCGTTATAGCTCTCCAATGCATTGGGTAACGCGAAGGAGTGAAATGTTAAGGTTTCTCCGAAGAGATTTAGGGAATATACTGTGATGGGTATTCCAAACGTAACCAAGAGGGTTACTCCCCATGTAAGAATGTTATGAATGCCTCAAGTTACCTTTATGTCTTATGTTTTCTATGATTTATTCATGTTTTGATGAGTTATGTTAAAGTGCCTGTGTTTTATGGGTAAAGTATGATTTCATTCATATGTATATATGAACTCATGTTTCCTTTCCATATTTTTATAACCCTTACTAAGATTTTTATGCTCATCCCATGTTTTTTGAAATGTTTTTCACAGGTCAAGGGAAAGGTACATGATGTGATGATAGTGTTAAGGATGTTTCAAGAAAGAATCCGTGTTATATTTTAAATATGTTTCCGTTGATGGGAAGAATGAATACTGTCTTTTATGTAACCACTTTGTTTAAATGTGGAATGTAATGCAAGATTCATGTTCTAATTCTCTAATACTCTAAACCTGAAAAGATCCTCAATGTGTAATCTTGTAATAACTCAATATTAAGTAAGGTTTAAGGCTGGGGCCTTATAGTTGGTATCAAAGGCCGGTTTAGATAACTTTAGAGGTTAGGTTATTCTTTAAGCATATGTGACATTACCATAATGGTTAGGATTTCAGAAAGAGTCCTAGTTTTAGATAATGTGAATGAGTAAGTATATCTTAGTGTTTACCTTCCTCGTTAGTACATGATGGTTTTGTTGATATACTCACACTGTCCTTTTTGGTTTTAGTAAATGGCTGGATCTAGCAGGCACCAAAGTGACAATGGGTTTGAAGGAAACTGTGGTGGTTCTCTGATTAAGATACTCGATGAGATGGGGGATTCAATGAGGAATCTCATGGTTTTTCTAAACCAACTATCAAGGAGTCATGATCAACCACTTGAACCTTGGTGAGTTATCTAATGCATCATGTATGAGATGGCCAACTCGATGTGGAAATTCATGTAATAATTATTAAGGTAACCATTAGGGTTTATATGATCCTTACTTTTGAGGTAATTATGGGTTATTATATGATATGATGGAAAATGAAGGGCATGAGATAAAATTGAGGTTAAAATATGTTATGATTATTCTTGAAGATTTTATCTCATTTTGGGGAATGTTTTAAGAATTATATAGTTTTGGAAAAAGGACAACACGCAGACCGTGTGACATCCCTTCGCGTCGGACAAAGCGGCGGGAATCGAACCCACAACCAAAGTGAGACTGGTATTTATCGCCTACCACTGGACTACTTGAAGTCCCTGGTTAGTTTGAACGATTCTTTTTAGTTATATGATTTTATGAATTAAGAGTAAGTTGATTTTGGAGGATATGTGATTAGGATAATTACTTTTCAATGTGAGACTTTAGGAGCAACTGATGTTGTTTGGAGATAAATGTTACGATTTAACTTGGTAGACTATGTGACTAAATCCTTCAAATATTTGGGTTTCAATCTTAGTTTGGTTTACTTTGAATAATTTTATGGACAAATGGTCCTCGTTGAACTTTGGGTTTTGTTGGACAAATTTTGGAGATTAAGTATAGATTTTCTTTTTATAAAGGGTTATCCTTTTCTGGATTATCTGATCTTGTACTAGCCTTTTTGGTTTTGGTTTTGGTTAAAGACATGGGAAGTATATAGTTCTATTTTGTGGATTAGGTGATTCTCTAGAAGTTGATTATAGTACTCTTAATGTGAACAAGTCTTCCTAAATACTCGTCTTTTGGAGAAAATATGAGTTTGTGTAAGGAATCTAATAAAAGTTGAAAGTCAATATGATAAGTGATTATGTTTCCTTATGAATAAATTCCTCAATAAAAAGTAACTTAAAACAAAAATGTTGTCTATTAACTTTTCCTACTGGGGAATCGAATACCGTTTAACCCATCACAACTTTGTGATTTTCTCGTGGTTAACTTTCTCCTAAACATGTTTTCTATCACTCTCTATCAGAACATGACCCTTTGTTTTTTCCTCCATGTCCATATTTTCATACTTGGAATCCTAGTATGGGTTAACTTGGGTGACCTTTGTACTTATCTCTCTTTATTTTAAAGTGTTTGTTTTACCGACTTTTGTTCCGATGTGGGACTTTCAAGGATGTTTCCAAGCGCAATTTTAAAATTGCGAGGACGCAATTCCCAAAAGGGGGAAAGGATGTAACACCCCAGGTAAATAAAGAATATGACATTTCATATTTATCCATATTTGTGAATAAAATATTTAAATAACTTTAAAGGGGACGCTATGCTCGATGGCGTAACCAACACGCAACAACAAGTTTCTTGGGAATCTTACGTTGCACTCTAATAATAAAATAATATTATTTTAAATGGTAGTTAACATGTAGCCGTTGTAATGGCGGGAATGGATAGAAATAACTAAAATATTATTATATATGTTTTTAAATGTTTTTACATGTATCCAATAAAAGATTATCGCTTAAAATACGGAAAGAATTCAATTTTAGGCATATATGCCCTAGTTTTCACTAAAGGTTCACTTATCACCATTTGATGGCGAACCGTAATCAAATATAGTTTTGATCACTCTTATACATTCTTTTGGACCAAATAAAACTCTTATTAAGAATCGGGACATCAAAATTTACTTTGTGTAAATTTTTGGTATCTTTCCGATAAAGTTCATTTTTTTAATGAATAGTGTAAAATGTTGTATTTTAATTCAAAACCACTTTTTAATCTAATTTATTTATATGATTAGATTATATTTTGAATTGGTTTTAAAGTGAAATTAGAAAATATTTTTACCATTAAATCCAATAGTGTTCGTTGGAATCAATTTCACTTTGAAATCAGACTTAAACTAGTGTCAATCTTTTGATACTTATTGTTTCATAAAACACGCTATTTGACATGACAGCGGGAATTAATTATTAAATTAATTAATTTTACTTATATGTTTTGAATTTTGTAAAATGGACTTCATTTTTGAATTCAGAATATCAAATATAGCTTAGGGTGATTTTTTGGGATTTTTCTGAAAAACATCAATTTTTGATGAATAGTGAAACCACTAAGTGGTACTTATAAAAACTGATTTTCCGTTTAAATGAAATTTTTCCATCATTGTGTTTTAATTTTCAAAAATCCGACATACATGGTTGTCATTAAGAAGTAAAATGTGGTTCAATGAGATTAAAATAATTTTTTGGTGAATAGTAACTTATTAAGTTTTTAACCGCGATTAGTGGTAATTAGTGTAGTTTAAGGTAAAAATAATGCTTTAATAAAATGAGATGAGCTTGACACATGTCTTACCCTAATTGGTTGTATCATGGCCGACCAAGTCAATCCATGGGTCAACTTGGGGACCCCATGGATCCACTTTGGTTGGGAAATGACATAAATAACATTTTATTTAATGTAAAAGTAAAATTGACACAAACATGATATGTTTTACTAAAAAAAAATTTAAGTGGGGTTATACAAGTCATATTTTTGATTATAAATATTCATTGGAAAGATAAACATAATTACTACATTATAGTATTTTTTTTTATAATTTTTAGACATTAAATAAATTAAATTATTTATGACATAATAATGATGCAGCGATGACATCATTATTTGACGATTTAAATAAAATGGAAAGATAATGTAAAATATATGAACTACACATGTCCAAAACTCATTGGATGAGTGGATTTCGAAGCCTTATCACCTTATACACGAATTATATCAATGTGGGACCTTTTGAAACCGAAAAACATTTTCAAATAAAGTAATATTTCTTTACTTTCCAAAAGTGCCCCTCCTCTCCTCTTATAAAAGGCCCCCACCTCTACCTCATTTAACACACTCCTCAATCCTTTGTCTCGGCCAAACCCTGCCCATTTACTCTCTCCAAATCACTCTACTCATCCTAGAGGATTCCCTTTGGGTAGAAGCCTTTCAAAGGAAGCCTTTAGGCTCAAATCAAAAGGAGTTACACTTTTAAAGGTAATTCATTCTCTCATGTTCATTTGTTTTATTTTGCTTCTCCAACCCCCTAAACTATTTTTATATACTTCTTTTGTAAAAAAACCAGTATATTCAATATACTAGGATGTTTTTATAAGATTTATTCGAGCTACACTCTCACACAACTACATCAAATGGTTAAAGAGCATACGGTTTCCGTGGATGGTGAAATTCTGCCTCCCGAAACGATGATTGTTCAATACTCATTTAACACCTCCAACGGTGGCCATTATGATGTCACTATTTTTATATATGATATATAATATGTTTATGTTTTATTTATGCTTCTGTATTTTTCATTTTTGTCTTACCTTTATGGCTTCCATTATGGGTATACGCGATATCTTCATTTAAGGAAGTGCGGACTACCGCCCCCTCAAAGTGATTTGATTCGTTAAATACCATATGTGGGATGTATAAAGGATGTAAATATGATATTATATATGATATTATAATGTAATTATAATATACCTTTATATCATTATTATTCCATTATATAAAATACGAAATATAAATGAAAGTAGCGTTCATGCGTACGTACGGCTTACCGTCTCCATGAACGGTGCATTTCATTTCTTACCTCTAAATGATTATGTATTGTTATAAATGAATGCATGTACTGGATATATATGACATATATGATATCTACATAATTAATACAATTCTGGATATAATAAACATTTGGCCACACAAACAACATGTAATTGTAAGAAGTCCACTTTCGACTTAAGAACCAAATATCGGCAAAACAAATATTATTAACTTAAATGATTACATAATGTTAATGACATGGTAATAAGTGGTATAAAAGTAATAATGAACTTGAAAAATGTTCTTAAGGAATTAGAAATTAACTCAAGTTTATTATTCATGAGATTAAAGAATGATCGAGTCAAGTCGGACCCGAGGTAAGGGATCCTACTCCTCTCTTTCTTTTTGAGTGCACACTTTTATGTCATTTCTTTTAAAGCTCATCTTTCTTGTTATTGGGATGATATTTTATATTAAAATTACTTTAAATTTTATGTTCATGTGATGAGAGACCCTATTCTCTCTCATCAACCCATTTTGGAAGTTTTGAGTGGCGCCGTTAGGCTGCCGAACTTTCGTAAGAGATCTAACCTCTCTCTTTCTTTTTACGTACTCTCCTTTATGTCCCTTCTTTTAAGCTCCTCTTTGTAATGTTGGGGGATGTTCTTTTATATTCCTCTTGCTGTAAATTTTATTGTAATGTGATGAGATACCCTATTTGATCTCATCAATCCATATTCGGAGGTTTTATGTGGCGCCGTTAGGCTGCCGAGTTTTCGTAAGGGATTTTTCATCTCACTTTTATTCCTGTGAGATTTATGCTACATTTGCCACAGATTCCATTGAGTGGTGTATGTACTTCCCATTATTCTACTCTTTGTGTAATATAATTTCGTTTATGAGTATTTATATCAATGATCTATTGTCCTTATTTCATGGGGTGTATGTTTTGAAAGATACCCAAGTCGGTAACGGAACCTTTCACCCTCTTTCTTTTTAAAAGACTTCTTTTGATTGGTCTTTTAATTTACATATTGTTATGTTGGGATATGTTCTCATATATCCTTATTGATGTAAATTTTATGTCCAAGTGATGAGATACACTTTTTATCTCTCATCAACTCATTTTGATGTGATGTCGTTAGGCTGTCAAGGGAACTTTTTAACCCAATTTCGATTTCTTTGGGTTCAACATGTAGTCATTGAATATGTCATCCGTTGAATATGTGTGAATGAACTTTTATTGTTTTACACATAATATCAACTTATATTGGGTGTATTTATTTTTTTCACACATATTTTTGAGATTGATTTGTCCTTAATTTAAGGATACCTTCTTTATAAGGGATTTCATCACATTTGACATTTCTATTGAGGGTTCATTGTTGTTATGAACCAATTCACTCTTATATGGTGTATATACTGTCCTTTGGAGTATTATATCATGAATCCATTTTTTCTCATGATATTATAAAGTTCTGACTAAATGTTATTCCTCAATTGTTGTATTCAAGTGTCTCTAATTTTGGTAAAACCCCTTTAACCAAAATATCGTTTTAAATGTTTTAATTATTTGTTCTTATTAATATCCATGTTTTAAAAATGGTTTTAAGGATTTATTTATATGGATATTAATGGTTTAAAATTTTAAGCTTCACGGTGGTATGGGACACTTTGATTCAAAAATCTCTTTATTAAATGTTTTAAATGGTTTTGGAAATGGTTTCTTTTTGAATGGATTCAATATTACAATATACTAAAATGTTATATTGTGATTGAAATGTGAAAATGTTATGTTTCCTTTATGCACGTTTTATGTGAAACATTTATGTTATGGTTCTTGGGAATTGTTATGAAAACGGGTGGTTCCGTGATAAACTAAGGGCGGGTGAGCCCGTTATAGCTCTCCAATGCATTGGGTAACGCGAAGGAGTGAAACGTTAAGTTTTCTCCGAAGAGATTTAGGGAATATACTGTGATGGGTATTCCAAACATAACCAAGAGGGTTACTCCCCATGTAAGAATGTTATGAATGCCTCAAGTTACCTTTATGTCTTATGTTTTCTATGATTTATTCATGTTTTGATGAGGTATGTTAAACTGCCTGTGTTTTATTGGTAAAGTATGATTTCATTCATATGTATATATGAACTCATGTTTCCTTTCCATATTTTTATAACCCTTACTAAGATTTTTATGCTCATCCCATGTTTTTTGAAATTTTTTTCACAGGTCAAGGGAAAGGTACATGATGTGATGATAGTGTTAAGGATGTTTCAAGAAAGAATCAGTGTTATATTTTAAATATGTTTCCGTTGATGGGAAGAATGAATACTGTCTTTTATGTAACCACTTTGTTTAAATGTGGAATGTAATGCAAGATTCATGTTCTAATTCTCTAAAACTCTAAACCTGATAAGATCCTCAATGTGTAATCTTGTAATAACTCAATATTAAGTAAGGTTTAAGGCTGGGGCCTTATACATGTACCAAAAATCGAAAAAATATATGATATGAAGTCACATAATTAACTAATTATTATAACATGATCATATGTTATATGAATTGAATAATAAAATTTATAGGAATTCCTTAAAAAATTATAAATTGACCAAGGTTTAATATTCAAGAATATAAATAAACGAACAAGACAAGTCGGACCTGCGGTAAGGGGATTTCTTATCTCACTTTTTATTCTGTGATATTTCCACTGTTCACCACTTATTTGCTACATGTGGTGTATTGTATACTGAAATTTGATATATATTTTCCTGATTCTATTTATATTAATGGTATTCTGTGATTCATTTGGTTTTCATTATCTTTTGGTCATACGACTCGATTTATTACAACGAGTTAAGGGGTTTTTATCTCAATTTTTATTCCCATGAGATTCATGCTATATTTGTGACTATATGCATTGATTGGTGTTTGTACTTTCAATTATTTTAATATTTTTGTAATATACTTTCATTTATGGGTATTTAGATCAAAATTTTATGGTACTTTTTTCAATAGATGTATGTTTTGTAAGTTACCGAATCGGTAAGGGAACCTTTCACCCTTCTATTTTTAAAAGACTCCTTTTTGTTATGTCTTTTAATTTACATATCATTATGTTGGGATATGTTCTTATATATCCTTATTGATGTTAATTTTATATCCAAGTGATGAGTTACCCTTTTCACTCTTATCGAATCTTTTTCATAAATTTTAGACGATGTTGTTAGGCTGTCAAATTTCTGTAGGAGAACTTCTTAAGCCTATTTCCATTATTTGGGTTTAAAATATACTTCATGATTATGTCACGTTATAAATATGTGTGAATAAACACTGATCGTTCTACTCTTACCATCCAATTATATTTGTGTTATTCTTATTTTTCGCACATAATTATGTAATTGATTTATCCTTAATCTAAGGATACAGTCTTTATAAAGGATTTCGTCTTGATTTACATTCCATTGAGACTTCATTGTTGATATACACCAATTCACTTTGATAAGGTGCATATAATTTCCTTTGTCATATTATATCATGAATTCCTTTATTCTAATGATATTATAATGTTTTGATTAAATTCTATCAATCAATTATTTTTCTTGAAGCATCTAATATTTTGTTAATAACTCCTTAACTAAAATACCATCTTAATGATTTATGTTTCTAAATATTTCTTCTTCATGTCCATGTTTCAAAATGGTTTTTAAGGATTTATTTATATGGACATTGCTTTTTTAAAATATTAGTTCCTTTAAAATCTTCAATGTGGTATGGGACACATTAATTTAAAAAAATCATTTTTAAATGGTTTCGAAAATGGTTTTTATAATGAATTGATTACGTCAATATATTGAACTGATATATTGTGATTGCAATGTGGAAATGTTATATTTAACTTATGACTATGTTATTTGTTATGATTATGTTCTGGTTATTGGGAATTGTTTACGTATATGGGTGGTTCTGTGATAATCCTAGGGCGGGTGAGCCCGAGATATCTCTCCAATGCATTGGGTAACACAAAGGGGTTAAACGTTAAGGTTTTTCCAAATAGATTTAGGGTATATACTGTGATGGGTATTCCAAACGTAACCATGAGGGTTACTCCATACAAAAAATGTTATGAATACCACAAGTTACCTTTTTGTCTTATGATTTCTATGAGTTATTCATAAATATTACGATTTCATGAGGTATGTTAAAGTGATTATGTTTTATGAGTAAAGAATGATTTCATTGATTCTTATGTATACATGGACTAATGTTTTCTTTCCATATTTTTTTATCCCTTACTGAACATTTTATGCTCATCCCATGTATTTGAATTGTATTCCACATGACTTAATGATGTATAGGGTCAAGGATGGGATCAAGGAAAGTCATGCTGTCTAAAACATGAAACTAGTAATTTTTATTTTTTAACATTTTTTATTTTATGAAAAAATGGAAACAGAGTAGAAGTGTCTACTTTATAATTTTTGAGATGTAATAGTTATGCAAAAATTCTCTACAACTCTAAACCTGAAAAGATCCCTAATGTGAATTATTCATTTAATTTAATATTATGTAATGTTTTAAGGTCGGGTCCTTATATTTGGTATGAGAGCTCGGTTTAGATAAATTTATAGGTTAGGGTATTCTTTAAGCACAAGTGACATTACCATAATGGTTAGGATTTTAGAAATAGTCATAGTTATTTTTAATAAGTGAATGAGTTTAAGATTACATGAATAAGTATATCTTAGAATTTACCCTCCTCATAAGATATTATATGATGATTTTATTGATATAATCACACTGACCTTTTTAGTTTAAGTAAATTGTTGGATCTAGTATGCACCAAAGTAAAAGTGGTTGTGAAGAAAACTATGACAGTTTTCTGAACGAGCAATTGAATAATATGGGAGCTATAATGCAAAATCTTGTGGTTATTTTCAACCAACTATCTGGAGTCATGATTGACCACCTGAACCATAGTGATTTTTATAAGGCATCATATATGTGAGAAACAAATCCCTACGGATGTTCAGGTAATAATCCTAAAGGTATGTATTTTCAAAAACCTATGTGTCAAAGATGTGGAAAGAAACACATATGAAAATGTTTCAAAGGGGTAGAACGATTCTATAGATAAGGAAATTAAGGTCATAAAGCAAGAACCTGCCATGGAAAAAGGAAGCATCTAGTTGACTCTACGAAATGGAAAGATTTTCTTTCTAAAAGATCAATTGAATGTTATAAATGTGGTGTGCAGGGTAATTATGAAAACACATGTCCTACTAAGAAGTTTCAGGAATTGGATCACCAGGATCATACAAATATTCATTTACTAATACCTAATTCCATTCTAATTGAGGATGAAGAAACTAAAAATAACTAATGAAATGTATGTATTATTTCATAACATATGTTTTCCAATTATTGAAATCATATGATATGATTCAGGATCTTTTTTGTGTAATGTTGTATTTGAGAATAAGTTGGAAAGGAATGGTTAACGGATCAGGAAGAATGTTGAATGAGTAAGAAGTCAACATATAATGGATTCACGAGTTATAGTAGATTTTAGGGTGGTGAAAATTTTAAAATTATTAAGGCTCTTTGGATGATGAGATTACATTAGAAGCCATTTTATAGTATGTGTAACCCTAATTTTTGTTAATTGAACATTTTTTTGAGGAATAACTATCTTTTCTTTAGTGGATATATTTATAAAGAACCATTTGGGCTTATATAATCCTTGAATTTGAGGCAATTACCGGTTAATAAATTTTGGGACGCAAAACGAAAGTTATTTGATTACATTAGTGGTTAAAATATGTTATGGTTATTTTTGATAAATTTATCTCATTTTGGGGAATGTTATAAAATTATGTAGTTTTTGAAAATTGACAACAGGAAAAATGTGTGGCAACCCATCGCGTCGGACGAAGCTGCGGGAATCGAACCCACAAGCAACGTGCGACAGGTATTTATCGCCTACCACTGGACTATGGGAAGTCCCTGGTTAGTATGACTAATTCATTTTAGTTAGATGATCTAATTAATCATGAATAAGTTTATTTTGGGTTACCTATGGAAATGAATAACTTATCATGGAGGATATGTGATTAGGTTAATTACTTTTCAATATGATAGTTTAAGAGTAACAGATGTTATTTGGAGATAAATATTAAAATATACCTTGGAAGACGATGTGATTAAATCTTTTAGAGTTTTGGGTTTCATTATTACTTGGGATTACATTGAATAATTTTATGGATATCTATATATTTAATGGTCTTTCTTGAACCCTGAATTCTTTTATTGAATTTTGGAGATTAAGAGTATTATTTCCTTTTATAAAAGATTATCCTTTTGGGGATTATCTGATCTTGTACTAAAAGTTTTTGTTTTGGATAAGGTCTAATGACATGGGAAATATATATTTCATCTTTTGTTGATTAGGTGTCTCCAAATAAGTTGATTATAGCGCTCTTAATGGGAACAAGTCATCCTAAATAATCATCTTTTGGAGAAAATATGAGTTTGTGTATGAAATATAGTAAAATATTAAAGTCTACATGATAAGTAAGTATGTTTCCTTATGATTTAGTTAAGCTCAAAAGTAAATTTCTCAATTAAAAGTAACTCGAAACAAAAACGTTGTCTGTTAGATTTTCCTACTGCAGAATCAAATACTATTTAACCCATCACAAGTTTCTTATTTTTTAGTAGGTTACTTTTCCAAGACATATTTTTTATCACCCTTCATCAAAATGTGATAGTTTGTTTTATCCTCTATATCCATGTTTTCATGGAATCCTAGTATCTGTTGTCTTGGGTGACCATTGTACTTTTCATTATTTTTTAAATGTGATAGTTTAATTTACTCCTTTACCGATGTGGTGATTTCAATGATGTTTTAGAGCCCAATTTTAAAATTTTGAGGACGCAATACCAAAAATGGGGTAAGGTTGTTACATCCTAAGTGAATAATGAATATAAAATTTTCATATTTATTAATACATGTGAATAAAGTTTTAATATTACTTTAAAGGGAATGCTATGTTTGATGGCATACCCAATACGCAACAACGAGTTTCTTTGAAATCTTATATTGCACACGATTAATATAATAATATTATTTAAAATGGTAGTTAACACCTAGTCGTTGTAATGGATGAATGAACAGAACTAACTAAAAATGATTATATATGTTTTTTAAATATTTTAACAATTATCCAGTAAATGATAGAGGCTTAAAATGCGAATGAATCCAATTTTAAGCATAATTATTCTAATATACTTTAAAAGATAGATTAACTTCCTTTTGATGGAGAACCCTTTTTAAAACTACTTTCTGTAAATTTTAAATGATATATTTTATTAATAAAATCCTTCTTTAGAATCGGGATATCAAAATTTACTTTGTGTAGTTTTTGGTAATATTTCTGATAAAGTTCATTTTTAATGGATAGTGAAAATGCTGTATTTTAATTAAAATCTTCCTTTTAATCTAATTTATTTATATGGTTATATTTTATTTTTAATTGGTTTTAAATTTTATTAAAAATATATTTTTACCATTTAATCCAATGGTGGTCATTGGAATTATTTTCACTTTGAAATTGGACATAAACAAGTGTCAATAGTTTGATAGATGTTGTTTCTTAAAAACACGCTATTTATTTTGACAGCGGGAAATAATCATAAAATTAATTAATGAAACTTATATGTATTGAATTCAGTAGAATGGAAATAATTTTTGAATTTGGATGATAAAATTTACCTTCGATACATTTATGGTATTTTTTTGACAAATGATCATTGTTATAGAATAGTGAAAAATACTACATTTTACTTAAAAACTATTTTTTCATCTAATTTAATTATATAGATATATTTTCCTTTTAATTGGTTTCAATTTTAATTGATTTTTTTTTCATGTAATACAATTTTTTTTATTTGATGTAATTTAACTTTTCAATTTGATGTAAAAACAAGTCAATATTTTGATAAAGATTACTTCTTAAAAACCCATCTTTGATTGTGACAACATGAATTTTTTTAAATTAATTACTGAAATTTATGTGTTTGTAATTTGGTATAATGGACTCCATATTTGGAATCATATGTTCCAAATTACGTAATTAGGACTCTTTTGTTTTTGGACATTATGAATAGTAACAACGGTAATTTTCATTAATTATCTTGATTAATTAGTAATCGAGTTGTTAAGGGTAATAAAATAATATCATAATAATATAAAATGACCCAAAATAAGTAAAAATTATATTTTTTGATTCATTTTCGACCATGGGATTATTTTTATCAAACTTGAGGTCCCATGGAGTCACATGGGTGTGATAGTGACTTTTATGACATTATTTTTTTAAAATAAGAGAAATATGAGAAGGGTGTGTATATCCTAAGTAAAACAAATTTAATGTTTTTACATAAATAATCTCCTAGACTATAAATAGTAATTGGAATGATTAAAACATTTACTATATAATGGTAATTTATTATAATTTTTAGACATTATATAAATAAATTTATATATGACACCATGATGATTCCGTGATTACCTCATTAATGGACGATTTAAAAAAAATAGATAAGGTAAAATCTGAGCCTTAAACTTGTCAAAAACCTATTGTATGAGTGTATTTAGAACCATTTTCACCTTATCCTCATAATATATAATTTAGGGACCTTTAAAATCCTAAATTCATTATATAATAAAGTTGTAACACCCCAACCCCAGCTACCCAGAGTCGGTGCATTACTTCGTAACATTGGCATGATCACTAAAGATCAAGTCTCGAAAGACCGGTTAGTTTAGTAGCCTTGGAAACACTAGATACATTCATAAATGTTACATTACATCATGAAGTGAAAAAACTAATATCAAAGTCGTCATAGTCCACACTCATATCCTCTTCTGACTATCCCTGTAGGTCATTTATAAAATACATCTTCACATCCTGGAAAATATTAAAACATTGAAAGGGGTGATCTCAGATGCTCAGTAAGGATAACAATATTGCAGAAGCTTTCATAAATAAACATAAACATTTAAGGAAATGTATAACTAAAACAAAAGCCTTTTAAACTTGAACATCAACATAATATGGCAAGAGTAAAATGAGATAATTCCATTTACTTCTTCACATGGATATTCTACTGGTCGAATAATCACATGTAATATCAATAACCACTTTCATAATGAGGGAATGTATAATGCCGGACATTCTGAAACATTTTGTCAAGGCCTCGGCCAAGACGTCTAAAATGATTAAGGCCTCGGCCAAAACCATAAATCAAATTGAGAAAGGGCCTCAGCCAATTCCACGTCTATTTGTCTCATGAGACCTACCGATGCATCGAGGAGCTATAGCGGGCTCCACCCGTCACTTCTTAAGTCCAATACATTCCTCATATGAATAGGTTTAAACATATCATAAACCATAACATAATCGTATCACATAAAACATGCATAAAGGAAACATAAAATTTCCACATTTCAATCACAAGATATCAATACAACACATTGATATAATAAAAACGCTTTCAAAACCATTTTCAATACCAAAATAAAAGAAAGTTAAAACTTTGTATTTTTTTTTCATTAAAAAAATGATGGCTTGTAGAGGAAGCCGAAACTCAAATAATGGTCACAATGGCAGAGAAGTCGTTGTCGCCGCATAAGTATGGAAAGAAAAACATTCCCTTTTGTCGTTTAGCAAAACGCTTCATATAAAAAGGATTCCTTTTGAATAAACGTAAAAGTCAAAGGGGTTTATACACCGTATAAAAGAAAGTTGTGTATAAAACCAAATATGCCTCAATGAAAGGAGATTGAGACGATGTCCTTAAAAAGATCATTTCTAAAATAAAATAGATCTATTATGTGTATTCACTATAGGAACACATAAAGAACATAAAAATACAATATAGGACATAATAATATCATGACATAATTTGAAAGTAGGAGATTAACCCAAAGAATGGAAGTTGGGTTAAGAAATTCCCTTACCTCGTGTCTGACTTGACTCAACCGTTCTTTAACCTCCTGAATAATAAACTAGAGTTAATATATAACTTATTAAGAACCATTTTCAATTTCATTATCCTTATTATATACCTTATTACAATGATATGAACATTATGTAATTATTTATGTTAATAACAGTCGTTTAGTCGATCTTTGGTACTTGAGTCAAAAATAAACTTCCTATAATTTCAAGTTGTTCATGTGGTGAAATATCCATTATATCCAGAATTATATTCATTATTTAGATATCATATATATCTTATATATCGAGTATATACATTCATTTATAATATTACGTAACATTTAGAGGTAAGAAATGAAATGCACCGTTCATGGAGACGGTAAGCCGTACGTACGCATGAACGCTACTTTCATTTCAATTTCGTATTTAATGGAATGAAATCACAATGATATAAATGTATAATATAATTCCAGTATAATATATTTTATAATACCATTTACTCCATCCTTTATACATCCCACATATGGCATTAACGATTTAAATCACTTTGAGGGGGCGGTAGTCCGCACTTCCCAAAATGAAATTATCGCGTTTTACTCATAATGAAAATAATAAAGTATGCCATAAATGAGAAATACAGAATCATAAGTAAAACATAAACATATTATATATCATATATAAAAATAGTGACATCTTAATGGCCACCTTTGAATGTGTTATATGAGTGTTGAACAATCATCGTTTCGTGAGGCATAAATTCGCCATCCACAGAAACCGTACGTTCTTTAACCATTAAATGTAGGTGTGTGTAAGTGTGGCTCGAATCCTTCTTATAAAAAAATACTAGTATATTAAGGATACTGTTTTTGTTACAAAAGAAATGAATAAAAAGAGTTTAGGGGGTTGGAGAAGAAAAATAAAACAAAACAACATTAGAGAAGACATTACCTCAAAATCGGGTAACTCTTTTTGATTTGAGCCAAAGGCATCCTTGGGAAGATTTCTGCCCAAAGTGAGGCTTCTAGGAGTAAGAGGGGGAAGTTGGTAGAGTATTTGGGCAGAGGTTGGCCAAGCCAAATGGCTTGAATGTGTGAATAAGGTGGGAGAGGTGGGGGCCTTTTATAAGTGGAGAGGAGGGGCTCTTTTGGAACGATTGAAATGTTACATTATTACACAATGATTTTCGGATTCTAAAGGTCCCAAACTTATATAATTCGTGGATAAGGTGATAAGGGTTATAAATCCCCTCATCCAATAGGCTTTGGACAAGTGTAAGCCATGGATTATGCATTATCTTCTCATTTTATTTAAATCGTTAAATAATGAGGTCATCGCTGCATCATAATGATGTCATAAATAATTTATTTTATTTAATGAATAAAAATTTAAAAACAAAAATCCTATGATGTGGGAAATCGTATTAGCTTTCTAATGAATATTTATAATCAAAATTTGGACTTGTGTAACCCCCCTTAAAAACTGTTTTAGTAAAACAACTCATGTTTGTGTCAATTTAATTTTAACATTAAATAAATATATATTAATGTCATTTTCCAACTAAAGTGGCTCCATAGGGTCCCCAAGTTGACCCATGGGTTGTCTTGGTCGGAAATGACTCATCCCATAGGATTAGGACAAGTGTTAAGCTCATATCATATTATTAAAACATTGTTTTTACCTTAAACTACACTAATTACCTCTAATCGCGATTAAGAACTTAAAAGTTACTATTCACCAAAAAATTATTTTAATCTCATTGAACCACATTTTACTTCTTAATGACAACCATGTATGTCGGATTTTTGAAAATCAAATCACAGAAGTGGTAATATTTCATTTAAACGAAAAATCAGTTATTTAACTACCACTTAGTGGTTTCACTATTCATCAAAAATTGATGTTTTTCAGAACAATGGCAAAATTTCACCCTAAGATATAATTGATATTCTGAATTCAAAAATGATTTCTATTTTACAAGAATCCAAAAATATAAGTTGCATTAATTAATTTTATAATTAATTCACGTTGTCACAACAATAGCGTGTTTTTATGAAACAATTTATATCAAAAGATTGGCAATTGTTTATCTCCAATTTCAATGTTAAATTAATTCTAATGACCACCATTGGATAAAATGGTAAAAATATATTCTAGTTATACTTTAAAACCACTAAATAGTATAATTTATCACAATAAATTATTTTTATTAAAAAAGTTGTTTTAAGTATTTTTCACTATTCATAAAAAAATTGGAAGTTCTCAGAAAGTTACAAAAAAATCAACTTAGGATAATTTCGATATTACGAATACAAAAATGAAGTCCATTTTGAAATATAATGTTTCTATAATTTTAAAAAGTGGTTATTACTATTCATAATGGCTACTTTGATTAGTCGCGGTGTTTTATAAATCGACGTTGCGTACAATGCAAGCTATTGCAATATTGAATGAGAAGCGTATTGTGGAATCTCGGGGTGTTACATTCTCCCCTCCTTCAATAAATTGCGTCCTCGCAATTTGAAATTTTTCTTTGAAAATAAAAGGTTGAAAAGAGAAAATACCTTTGAGGAAAACCCACATCGGAAATAAGGTTAATAAATATATAACATTAAAAGAATGCAAGATAAGTACAAAGGTCACCCGATATTGCCCATTCTAGGATTCTATGAAAATATGGATATGGAGGAGAAACAAACCATCAAGGTCTAATGGAGATTTATAGAAAATAGGATTAGGAGAAAGTTTAACCACAAGAAAATCACAAACTTGTGATTGGTTAAACGGTCATTGAATCCCCAGTTGGAAAAGTTAACAGACAGCATTTTTGTTTTAAGTTACCTTTTATAATGTTGAGGAATTTATTTAGGAGACTTACTAAGAACATAAGGGAATATACATACTTGTTATGTATACTTTCATTTGTTAATACATTTTTACCACAAACCCAACTTTTACTCCAAATGGTAACGGAACTCAAAAATATTCTATTTATCCTAATTGTACAAGGTTCCAAATGTTAACACATACCATTTAGATTAGTAAAACTATTTTGTAAAAACTAGGGACTTCCTGTAGGCTAGTGGTAGGAAATAAAGGCTTGTCGCACTATGGTTGTGGGTTCGATTCCTGCAGCTTTGTCCGACGCGACGGGTTATTCCCCACCCTGCAGGTTGTCCTTTTCCTAAAACTATAGTATTATAATATTCCAAAAATAATCTTCAGAAATGATTTAACCTTAAATAATACTATTCATGGTTCAACTTAATCCATTCCAACCTTAATAGTTATCCAAAATACCTCCGTCCAGACTTTCTCTAAAAGGTCTCTAAATTCCAAAATCAATTGTAACATCAGATTCCCCAAACAAAGAAAAGTTTCTCTTATTGTCACATACTAAAAATATGATTACCTTAATCATATTAAAACCTTACTGAAATCAACAAGTACTGCAGTACAATCCATATATATATATCACATTATTCTTATAACCAGAATATAATCCTTGAGTCCAAAAGCACCAATACATTAATTATTCCGCTTCAACTGTAGTCACAACATAAGATTGGCCTTGATCCCTTGGCCTTTTCTGAGGTAAGTTTCCTTGACGCTTAGGACATTCATTTGCATAATGCACTGTTTCCCTACAATTGTAGCATTCAACTTTGATAGCCTCTTTCCTTCCCTTGCAATCACGAGCCTGGTGACCCTTTTCTCCACATTTATAACAAACTCCCATTCCTTTTAGGCAAGTACCAGGGTGATTCTTCCCACAATTATCACATAATGGAAAATCCTTCTTTCTCTTTTTCCCTTTATCTTTCTCTTGTTCCACTGTTCTCTTCTTCTCTTGCTTTACTTTGTTGTCATAAGACTTAGATAATTCCTTTTCTGTCTTGATAGCACACGAGACAATATCTTCGTATGATGAGAAGGATTGTGATACTAAAGCTCGACGGAGAAATGGTTTTAACCCATCAAAGAAACGACCAATCTTACTCCTTGGGTTACTTATATAATCGGCAGCATGCCTCTCTAACCTTGTAAAGTTTGCCTCATACTTTGCGACATTCTCACCCTCCTTCTGCCTCAAACTCAGAAATTGCCTTTCCATATCTGCTCGATGGTCACGAGGAAAGTATTTTTCTATGAAAAGCTCTTTGAACTCCCTCCATTCCATATTCGATACGTCATCATCTTCCTTTGTGTTTTGAATCAGCGACCACCACTGATCGGCATCTCCAGTGAGGCGGTAAACTGCCATAACAACCTTCTCCCTTTCACTACTCCCCAAGGCATGGAATATGTTCTCTAAGGAATTTATCCATTGCTCAGCTACTGTATGATTTGTACTCCCATTGAAGGTCGGTGGTTGTTGCCTCATGAAACGGTCTAGCATTGATCCTCCACGTTGCGGATCAAGGTGCTCTATACGAGTAAGGTTATTATTCATAACCTGAGTGAGTTGTCCCAGTATGGTAATAAGTTGATCAGCACCAGTTGTATCCCCAGATCCACAATAATTATCTTGAGCAGGAGGGAAATCCCTACACGGAGTTCGTGCATTGATACGGTTTCCATTCCTTCCACTAGGCGCCATTTCTAAACAATGGCATAAACTAGATTAGTTTATGAATCCAAATACATAATTCCATACTTGTTAAACACTTTACATAAATTGAACTATTTATGGATATAATCCATAATCATAAAAAGAAATGTTTTCATTGAGGAAGTATTCACTCATAACCCTTCATAGTGGTTTGTAAATAAAATGAGAATTATCCTAAGCATATCCCCCGGGAGTGTCGTAACCAAGAGTGCAGCAAGGCCCGTTGTCGTGCACCAGTTCCCGTTTGAGTCTAGCTCAAAGTGGTGTTTTCGGGTTTTACCCCTAGGTACATCTGTGCCAGAGCCGCCTCTACCGCCTCATATCCAGATAGGGATGTATTGCTCGGAAAACTCATAACATCTCTATAATACCAAAATTCTAGGAAGTTCTTCTATACTAATCCTTAAATTCTATCTTTGGGCTATGTGGTCTAATCAGAGTTTATCTAAATCTAGCTTCCAAGGTTAGTACTAAACTGCCTCTGATACCAACTGTAACGCCCCAACCCCAGCTACCCAGAGTCGGTGCATTACTTCGTAACATTGGCATGATCACAAAAGATCAGGTCTCGAAAGACCGATTAGTTTAGTAGCCTTGGAAACACTAGATACATTCATAAATGTTACATTACATCATGAAGTGAAAAAACTAATATCAAAGTCTTCATAGTCCACACTCATATCCTCTTCTGACTATCCCTGCAGGTCATTCATAAAATACTTCTTCACATCCTGAAAAATATTAAAACATTGAAAGGGGTGAGCTCAGATGCTCAGTAAGGATAACAATATTGCGGAAGCTTTCATAAATAAACATAAACATTTAAGGACATGTATAACTAAAACAAAAGCTTTTTAAACTTGAACATCAACATAATATGGCAAGAGTAAAATGAGATAATGCCATTTACTTCTTCACATGGATATTCTACTGGTTGAATAATCACATGAAATATCAATAACCACTTTCATAATGAGGGAATGTATAATGCCGGACATTCTGAAACATTTTGTCAAGGCCTCGGACAAGACGTCTAAAATGATTAAGGCCTCGGCCAAAACCATAAATCAAATTGGGAAAGGGACTCGGCCAATTCCACGTCTATTTGTCTCATGAGACCTACCGATGCATCGAGGAGCTATAGCGGGCTCCACCCGTCACTTCTTAAGTCCAATACATTCCTCATATGAATAGGTTTAAACATATCATAAACCATAACATAATCGTATCACATAAATCATGCATAAAGGAAACATAAAATTTCCACATTTCAATCACAAGATATCAATACAACACATTGATATAATAAAAACGCTTTCAAAACCATTTTCAATACCAAAATAAAATAACGTTAAAACTTTGTATTTATTTTTCATTAAAAAAAATGATGGCTTGTAGAGGAAGCTGAAACTCAAATAATGGTCACAACGTCGGAGAAGTCGTTGTCACCGCATAAGTACGGAAAGAAAAACATTCCCTTTTGTCTTTTAGCAAAACGCTTCGTATAAAAAAGATTCCTTTTCAATAAACGTAAAAGTCAAAGGGGTTTATACACCGTATAAAAGAAAGTTGTGTATAAAACCAAATATGCCTCAATGAAAGGAGATTGAGATGATGTCCTTAAAAAGTTTATTTCTAAAATAAAATAGATCTATTATGTGTATTCACTATAGGCACACATAAAGAACATAAAAATACAATATAGGACATAATAATATCATGACATATTTTGAAAGTAAGAGATTAACCCAAAGAATGGAAGTTGGGTTAAGAAATTCCCTTACCTCGTGTCTGACTTGACTCAACCGTTCTTTAACCTCCTGAATAATAAACTAGAGTTAATATATACCTTATTAAGAACCATTTTCAATTTCATTATCCTTATTATATCACTTATTACAATGATATGAACATTATGTAATTATTTAAGTTAATAACAGTCGTTTAGTCGATCTTTGGTACTTGAGTCAAAAATAAACTTCCTATAATTTCAAGTTGTTCATGTGGTGAAATATCCATTATATCTAGAATTATATTCAAGATGTAGATATCATATATATCTTATATATCCAGTATATACATTCTTTTATAATATTACGTAACATTTAGAGGTAAGAAATGAAATGCACCGTTAATGGAGACGGTAAGCCGTACGTACGCATGAACGCTACTTTTATTTCAATTTCATATTTAATGGAATGAAATCATAATGATATAAATGTATAACATAATTCCAGTATAATATATTGTATAATACCATTTACTCCATCCTTTATACATCCCACATATGGCATTAACGATTCAAATCACATTGAGGGGGCGGTAGTCCGCACTTCCCAAAATGAAATTATCGCGTTTTACCCATAATGGAAATCATAAAGTATGCCATAAATGAGAAATACAGAAGCATAAGTAAAACATAAACATATTATATATCATATATAAAAATAGTGACATCTTAATGGCCACCTTTAAAGGTGTTATATGAGTGTTGAACAATCATCGTTTCGTGAGGCAGAAATTCGCCATCCACAGAAACCGTATGTTCTTTAACCATTAAATGTAGGTGTGTGTAAGTGTAGCTCGAATACTTCTTATAAAAAAATCCTAGTATATTGAGGATAATGTTGTTGTTACAAAAGAAATGAATAAAAAGAGTTTAGGTGGTTGGAGAAGAAAAATAAAACAAAACAACATTAGAGAAGACATTACCTCAAAATCGGGTAACTCTTTTTGATTTGAGCCAAAGGCTTCCTTGGGAAGAGTTCTTCCCAAAGTGAGGCTTCTAGGAGTAAGAGGGGGAAGTTGGTAGAGTATTTGGGCAGATTTCGGCCAAGACAAATGTCTTGAAGGTGTGAATAAGGTGGGAGAGGTGGGGGCCTTTTATAAGTGGAGAGGAGGGGCTCTTTTGGAAAGATTGAAATGTTACATTATTACACAATGCTTTTCGGATTCTAAAGGTCACAAACTTATATAATTCTTGTCTAAGGTGATAAGGGTTCCAAATCCCCTCATCCAATAGGCTTTCGACAAGTGTAAGCCTTGGATTATGCATTATCTTCTCATTTTATTTAAATCATTAAATAATGAGGTCATCGCTGCATCATAATGATGTCATAAATAATTTAATTTATTTAATGTCTAAAAATTATAAAAAAATCATATGATGTAGGAACTATTTTTAGCTTTCTAATGAATATTTATAATCAAAATTTGGACTTTTGTAACCCCACTTAAAAACTGTTTTAGTAAAACAACTCATGTTTGTGTCAATTTAATTTTAACATTAAATAAATATATATTAATGTCATTTTCCAACTAAAGTGGCTCCATGGGGTCCCCAAGTTGACCCATGGGTTGTCTTGGTCGGCCATTACTCATCCAGTAGGATTAGGACAATTTTTAAGCTCATATCATATTATTAAAACATTGTTTTTACCTTAAACTACACTAATTACCTCTAATCGCGATTAAGAACTTAAAAGTTACTATTCACCAAAAAATTATTTTAATCTCATTGAACCACATTTTACTTCTTAATGACATCCATGTATGTCGGATTTTTGACAATCAAATCACAGAAGTGGTAATATTTCATTTAAACGAAAAATCAATTATTTAACTACCACTTAGTGGTTTCACTATTCATCAAAAATTGATGTTTTTCAGAACAATGCCAAAATTTCACCCTAATCTATAATTGATATTCTGAATTTAAAAATGATGTCTATTTTACAAAATTCCAAACATATATGTTTCATTAATTAATTTTATAATTAATTCCCGCTGTCACAACAATAGCGTGTTTTTAATAAACAATTTATATCAAAAGATTGACAATTGTTTATGTCCAATTTCAATGTTAAATTAATTCTAATGACCACCATTTGATAAAATGGTAAAAATATATTCTAATTATACTTTAAAACCAATAAATATTATAATATCTCACAATAAATTATTTTTATTAAAAAAGTTGTTTTAAGTATTTTTCACTATTCATAAAAAAATTGGAAGTTCTCAGAAAGTTACAAAAAATTCAACTTAGGATAATTTCGATATTACGAATACAAAAATGAAGTCCATTTTGAAATATAAAATTTCTATAATTTTAAAAAGTGGTTATTACTATTCATAACAGCTACTTTGATTAGTCGCGGTGTTTTAGAACTCAACGTTGCGTACAATGCAAGCTATTGCAATATTGAATGAGAAGCGTATCGTGGAATCTCAGGGTGTTACAAAAGTAACATTTCAAGAGTATCCAATAGTGACCCTCCTCCCTCTTATAAAAGGCCCCCACCTCTACCCCCTTACTGACACCTCCAATTCCCTTGGATCATCCAACCTATACTCATATTACCTCTCCATATCCCTCTATTACTCTTAGAAGCATCACTTTGGGCTGATGTATTTCTATGGAATCCATTGGCTAAAATAAAAATGAGTTACCCGATTTTGAGGTAATGTCTTCCCTCGAGTTTCTTTATTTCATTTTACTTATTCACTCACAAAATTCTTCTTATAATTTGATCCCATAATAATTATAGTAACTTAAATATACTATGATGTTTTTATGATAACTTTTCTACCTACACTTACACACACCTCCATCTAATGGTTATAGAACATTCTATTTCTGTGGGTGGCGAATTACTGCCTCACGAAACGATGATTGTACAATCTTCTTTTAACACCTCTAATGGTGGCCATTATGATGGAACTATATTTATATATTATAGATATTATTTTTATGTCATCTCAATGCTTATTTATTTTATATTAAAAACATACCCTTATGCTTTGCATGTTGTGCAAATGCGATAATTTCATATGAGGAAGTGTGGACACCCGCCCCCTCAAGTGATGTGACTCATTCATTCCAAACATGGAATTTATAAAGAACGTAATAAAAAAACTTATGTTACCTATATAACATATATATTATACTGGAATTATAATATATCTATGTTTCATTTAGTTTTAAAGTCTATCAATATGAAAAAAAATTGAAAGTAACATTCATGCGTACGTACGACCTACCATATCCATGAATGGTATATTTCATTTATTATCTCAAAACATTATGTAATATTGTTAAATACATATATACTGGATACATATTATATTTAAATAATGAAAACCATTCTGGAGATGATGTACTTAAAACTACATGTACAATTCTATTCAATCAATTTTTTTTGACATTTTACCGAACATCGACAAAACTTATTATATGAAAACACATAATTAACTAATTATTATTATAACATGATAATATGTGATATTAATTGAATAATAAAATTTAAAGTAATTCCTTATGAATTTATAAATTTACCATGGTTTATTATTTATGAATATAAAAAAACAAACAAGACAATTCAAACTTGAGGTAAAAGGATTTTTTATCTCACTTTTAATCCCGTGATATTTCCATTGTTCGCCACTTATTTTTTTCATGTGGTGTATTTTGTAATACAATTTGATATATATTATCAGGATTATGTTTATTTTAATATTAATCTATTATTGATTTGTTTTTTATTAACTTTTTTTCATACGGCTCGATTAATTACAACGAGGTAAGGGGTTTTTATCTCACTTTTTATTCCCCTAAGATTCATGCTATATTTGTCACTATATACACTGACTGGTGTATGTAAAACCAATTATTGTACTCTTGGAGTAATATAATTTAATTTGTGGGTATGTATATCAACATTTTATGGTCCTTCATTCATGTGATTTATGTTTCGTAAGTTACCAAATCGGTAAGGGAAACTTTCACCCTTCTCTTTTTACAAGACTAATTTTTGTTATATCTTTTAATTTACATCTCATTATATTGGGATATGTGATTCTATATCCTTATTGATGTTAATTTATATATACATGTAATTAGATTCCCCTTTCTCTCTCATCAAATATTTTTCAGAAATTTTAGGTGATGTCGTTAGGCTGTCGAATTTCTGTAAGAGAACTTCTTAACCCAATTTCAATTCTTTGGGTTAAACATATACATCATGATTATGTCACGCTATGAATATATGTGAATAAACTCCGAATTATCTACACAAACAATCCAATTATATTGGGTGTATTCTTATATTTCACACATAATCATGTAATTGATTTATCCTTAATCTAAGGATACAGTCTTTATAAATGATTTTGTCTCAATTTACATTCCATTGAGACTTCATTGTTGATATGCGCCAATTGAATTTTTTATGGTGTATATAATGTAATTTGGCATATTATATCATGAATAACATTATTCTCATGATATTATAAAGTTTTGATTAAATTTTATCCCACAATTATTTGTATTGAATCATCTACTATTTGGTTTAGAACTCCTTAACTATCATATAAACATAATGATTTCATATTCTAAATAATTCTTATTAATTTCCATGATTCAAAATGGTTTTTATGGATTTATTTATATGGAAATTACTATTTTAAAATATTAATTCCTTTAAAAACTTCAATGTGGTATGGGAGAGTTTGATTCAAGAATTTCTTTTTCAAATAGTTTTGATAAAGCATTGATTACGTCAATATATTGAACTGGTATATTGTGATAGCAATGTGGAAATGTTATCTTTACCTTATGATTATTCTATGTGTTATGATTATGTTATGGTTCTTCTAAATTTTTTTACATATATTGGTGGTACCGTGATAAACCTTGGGCGGGTGAGCCCGAGATAGCTCTCTAATTCATTGGGTAACACTAAGGAGTTAAACGCTATGGTTTCTCCGAAGAGATTTAGGGAATATACTGTGATGGGTATTCCAAACTTAAACCTGAGGGTTACCCCCTATGTAAGAATGTTATGAATGCCTAAAGATAGTTTTATGTCTTCTAATTTCTTAATGTTATTAGTAAATCTTATGATTTCATGAGGTATGTTAAAGTGCTTCTTTTTTATGAGTAAAGTATGATTTCATTGATTCTTATGTATACATGGACTAATGTTTTATTTTCAAATTTTTATATCCCTTACTGATCATTTTATGCTCATCCCATGTTTTTGATATTTTTTCCACATGAAATAAAGATGAATAGGGTCAAGGATGGGATCAAGGAATGACATGCTGTCTCAAACATGGAACTAGTCATGTTTCTTTTTGAAGAGTTTCTATTTTATGAAAAAATGGAAACTGAGTATAAGTGACTACTTTATAATCTTTTCATATGTAATAGTTATGTCCTAATTCTCAAAAACTCTAAACCTGAAATGATCCTAAATGTGAATTATTCATCAAATTCAATATTATGTAATGTAGTATGGCTGGGTCCTTATAAATAAACATGTTAACTTCATTCTAATATGGTTATTTTTGGATTATTGATATTTTCATTTCATTTTCCTCTCTTTTATGTACCCATCTTTCCAAATGTTTTTTTTGAAAACATACTTTATTTTCATCTTTGGAGGAAAAAACATTTTCTTCCATATTCATGGTTTTTTGAAATATTTTTTATAATATTTTAAAATTCACAAAAGAATTTATTAAACCCATTTTGAAAAAAGAACTAATTTTTAAATTAATATTTTTAATGTAATCATCAATTAGTTTTAAAAAAATGGGGCCTATTTGGCTTTTATTGAAAATGATAAATGAATATTCGTTTTAACATACATCGAATGAAGATTCATTCCCACTATTATAACATATCAATGATTTCATGTTTTCCTTACATGATTCCATGTTTATTAAAATAAATGTCTTTCTAAAATATTTAATTTTTTAAAATACTTTTTTCCAATTTGAATTGTAAATTTTTTCATGAATTTTTCCATGTTATCTTTCAAAAAAAATTCCCATATAATATTTCATATTTAGATGATGCATATAATAATCTTGGGATGTAGTCAATGGAGATCGTTCATATTCATTCTCCGAATGGTTTTTTATTAAGATGAAATGATATTTAATCCAATTACATTTCCAAAGTATATGACATAGTGAAGGTTTTTATGAAAAATATTTGTTTTCATTGGTTGTGATATGATGAAATTTTTTAAGATCTTATGGAACATAAATTTATTGATTCTATGAAGGTTATAACCTATATCTCCCTCTAATGTATTAGGAAATGATTAATCTTCTAAAAACATACAGTTTACATTGTAGTAAGACCATACCTAAAAAATATGGAACATGTGAGGTTATCCCAATCCTGAAAGGTAGGGTAAAAAAGTCCTCATCTCAAGGAAAATATTTTTACAGAAGTGGTAAACCCATGCCCAAATTTTTATAAATGTATTGGTGAGTGGCCATTATATATGGTGTTTATGATAATGTGTTTTTAAAAAATCGTTATATTATTCTATTTTTTTCCTCATGACTCATGATCATTGATTCCATTATTATTCAGGTCTTATAAAATACTATGATTTTCACCATAACCCATGTAAATGATCCAAGATACTCATGTTATACATTTTAAAAAGTTATTCTCTTTCTCCCATACACTTATGCTCATGAACTATTTATGTCTCCATTTTTTCCATTACATAGAATATGATCTCACCCTTACTTATGTTTCCTATCGTCATGTTATGATGAAATGTTTTATGTAGGGTATGTCTATGAGGAGTAATATATTAGAAGGTGTCTTTGGAATATGTTGAATATCATTCAAGAATTTAGAATATTGTGTTTCTATTATCAAAAGACACTAAACTATTATTGTCCTCATGAATTTATTTTTGTTATATGATGAATATTAATCTATTAATCTGTAATATATATGTATAAGATTCGTGGGTAATTATAATAGTGTTTTTTAATCAAAATCTTGGAAAGAGTAGCATTAAATTTCTTGATAAGAGAGTTGACCTTTATATATTCCTTCATTGGGTGGGAATGTATTGAGTAGTAATATAATTTTATCAAATACAACCATATCTTTTGAGTGATTAAATTATGTAAATATGAATAAATATTTAAATATTATATGATAAAGAATATATATAACAGTTTTATCCTTATAGATAATTTCAATAAATATTCAATATAATAATCACTAATTATTGATCTAAATAAAGTGTAGGGTAGTTTTTCTAATGATACATTATTTAGTGTCAACTCTAAGCTACAACCTTATCATTCTAAATAAATATTTAACCTGGACCCTTTTTGAATCATCACAAAATATGAAAAAATCATCCCCTCTACAGGGAAATCTATGTAAAAGGGTAGTGACCTACTTCTTCTTTATTTCCATAAATCATTGTTCAAATTCTTTTATAAATGGTAAATTTACTCAATTTCATGTAAATATAGTTAGTTGATTTTATAGGCCTAAAAACTCTCTCTATGTTAATCGAGAATATTCTTATAATGAATGAAAATTATAGATTCCAGAATCTATGATCATTTTATTGCATTTCTCGATGAATTAGATCATTTATGGATCTCATTATTTGCTTGGTATTATGATTACGTGAACCAATATTTATTCCATTTATTGGAAGAATTTACATTTACTTATTTTGGACGATTACTTATTATATGTAAAAGAAATTTACAATAGTTTGGAAATGATCATTGTGAATATCCATTCTATTTTAAAATATTTAAATATCATCTGTAAATGAAACCATAGATTGATCGAGGTATTATCTAATGCCACTAATTATTATATCCATGATGATTGAAGGGGAATCTATATATCCTAATGTCATCACTATAAAATCAGAATTTTCATAACATTTATAAAAATCTACCTTAGATATACCCACCCTTTTGTCCCTCAATAGATGGTATCTAGATAGAATAACTATACTCAAGAAGTAGTAATCCAGTAAGAAATAATTTAATATATAATTGATACAATGTACATGTTACATATTTTTTGATCATGAATTTATTAATATCATGAAAATCGATGAAATTATGAATCTATCAATACATTGTATGAAAAAGGGGAATACAACACCCCCACGAAGATGTATTAGGGAATATGAATCCCTTGAACAAAAGTTCATGAATTTTCTTATTTAGGTCCCCTAATTATATGGTATTTATATTATACATACTCATTGACCTATGAAAGGGTCCATGTATGAGTCAGATTTGGAAATTAAACTCTTGATATGGGGGATGAACATTTAGTTCATCTAAAAATATATCATTGTATTACAATATATTATGATGTTATAAATTTATACTTACTACCGAACCATTTGATTCAAGAGTCCCTCATTGTTGGGTCCAAAATAACTATTTTTTTATTTTTATTCCCTATAGTGTTTATAATCACACATTCATAGATTCATGATAATTGGATGATTTGGGATATGAAATGATACATTATTATCCTAAATGTTAATATGTTCATATTTTAGGGAAACACAATAAATGGAAAATATAATATAAAATTCTACCAAAGGAATAGTAATTAAATTTACAGGTTGTATCTTCCCACATATCTCAATCGAATAATATTTTTAAATTATAGATCTGATCATTTTTTCACCATGTTTTTCCACTAATATGATAATATACATTGTCAGAAGAGGTGATTTAAAATTCATAAAAACATTTTGATAAGAAAGAATATGAAGAACCATAAAAAATTATGTATTTGTAAAGCCCTGTCCCCAGTTACCCAGAGTCGGTGAATTATTACATAACATTGGCATGATACAAGGAATCATGTCCTTAGATACGAAACTATTTAGTAACCCTGGATATACAAGAAAGATTCATAAGTTTGACATTCCATGATGGAATAAAAACATCCACAACGTTTTGTCCCATTTGAGAACACTTATATCTTTTGCCTATCCCTGCAGGTCAAGCATTAAATACCTATTCACATCCTGGGAAAAATAAAACCTAGAAAGGGGTGAGATCATATGCTCAGTATGGATAATAATATAAAGGAAGCATTAATAAATTAGAATAAACATTTAAGTAAATGTTTAATACTAAAACAAAATCCTTTTAAACATAAACTTTAGCATAATATGGAAAAGATAAAATCAAGTAATTCCATTTACTTATTCACATGGATATTTTACTAGTCGAATAATCACATGTATCATTAATATCCAATTTCATAATGATGGAATGAGTAATTTCAGACTTCATAACCACGTAGTCAAGGCCTTATGCCAAGAAAAAAAATAAGATTTTGTCAACGATTTGTGCCAAGATAGTAGTTTGTCTAATGAGACTTACCGATGCATCGAGGAGTTATAGTTCACTCCACCCATCACTTATTAAGTCCAATGCATTTCTCATATGAAATGGTTTAATCATAACTAAATCATTTGTATTAAAAAATTCATATGAAATGTCAATACATTATCTAGAAAACATGTGTGGTATAAAAATAACACATCCACATTCAAACATATATCTCAAAACCTGCAGTACAATATGGAATATTTGTATCATAAAAATTCACCATCAAACAAGCTCCAAATCCATCAACTGGATGTGGACATTGATAAAATCAAATCATTTTTTAGTGAAATATCTATTTCTATTTCGAAATTACTTAAATGTAATATAATTATAAAAGAAAATATATTCATTGAAAATATTCTTATAAGCTTGTAAGGGATTCTTCGATGATGTTATAATGACGGAAAATAGCCGCACCTTCCGTATAAGTTAAAAATAACATTCTTACCATAATTTTGTCGAAACGTTCATAATGTACCTTGTTTTGAAAATTATAAAAATAATACATTCAAAACATATAAGTTCAAATAAAAGGATAAATTAATTTAACCCACTGTCTAGTAAATATTAAAAATTATTTGAAATATATTTTTATGAAAACACTGATGTGGATGATAAAGAGGTCCCATTATTTACTTACGTGAAGACAGACTCAGATACTAAAGAGATTGTGGAATTAACAATTACCATGTACATTTCCTTGGTTGAGGGTACATTAACCTAATTTATAATAGTTAAATCATTATTATTAAATTATTCAATAACAGTATACATAAATATGATATCATATATGATATAATAATGTTGTTTTGTTAATAATATTTTTGTAGTATCATCGTTTCGGGTGTTAATTGATTCGTTTTCCACTATATTATAGGTTAAATTAGACATATTTGTTATGAATAGGATGTATTTGATTCATATAAAGAATTATTTTATGTTCATAAACATTACATTGAGACAGAAAAAAATTATTCTAGAATATTACAATGGGGAATAAATCTCATCACGTTTGTTGAGATGGTAATCAGAATGAACACATGAGTGAAAATATCATTATACTAATGGAAAAATAGTATTTAATTGGATGTTATATCATATATACAGAGTAATTAACATATTACATTTATTATTTACATCAGTTATACTCCTTATTATATCCATCCAAATAATGATGTGTTTGAATAATAAACTACACCACGACGTGGAGACGGCAAGCCGTACATACGCATGTATGGTGACATTGTAATTTGTAGGATGATTAGAATGACAACTATCGTTATACCATATTTATAATAGCATCACAGTATGTATAAGTTACTAAAATTATTATTTTGGTATTGGAAACAACATAGAAAGAAGAAGTGGAAGAAGAAAAGAACTTGAAAAATGGTGGTGAAATTATTACCTCTACTTCGGGTGGGGAAGTTCTCTTTTATAATAGAGTTGAGGTTCACTTTAGGAAAACCTTGAAATGTTATTTTATATAAAAAATAATTTTCATTTTTTAATTGCTCTAAAATTTATTATTTCAAGGATAAGGTGGGTATGGGTTGAGAAACTCTCAACCAATAGGTTTTAGACAGGTTTATGTCATCATATCAACCTAATATTGTAGATTTAACTCTTAGTAAAAAAGTTTGACATTTACCAAGTCTCGTGGAATTTTATATTATATGGCTAATAAACATAATATAACAAGACAAGAGAACCCCATGTTGTTCAATATTAATATATATAACATTTTCAAAGACCTTTGGATTATCCTTAGATTTTTAGGAATATTATATCAACTAATAATATAGTATTTGTTTTAAAAACACAATTTGGTCTACTTGGACACTATTTAGTATTTGATTTTTATGAAATCCATAAAAACATTATCACTTAAAATATGATTTATTTAACCAACAAAAACATTCATAATAACCTATAAAATTACTATAATTCATCATAAGTCTCAATTTACATTTATTTGGATATTTATAATATCAATTATTTAAATATTTCATTAATATGGTAATTACTGCATCAACATTTTGTCATAAATAAATTTAGTTATTTAATGTATAAAATTTATAAATAAAATACTATTATTTAGGAAATCCATTTATCGTTATGATAAATATTTATAGTTGAATTTATATTGTGTGTCACTCGATATTAAAAATGGTTTAGTTATAAAACAATGAATTTATCTCCGTTAAATCTTCTTTATATTAAATAATACTAAATGTCTTAATCTAATCCAAGTGGACAAAAACAATCATATTTTATTCCTATGGTTTTTTTTGTCTAATTATATTTATCCAATAGAATTAGGAAATGTGTTAGGGTAATTATGATATTATTTTTACACTTAATTACCAAATTTACTTTTAATCATGGTAAATAAAAGTCAAAAGATACTATTCACCAAAAACTATTTTCATCTTATTAAACCACATTTACATACTAATATTAACCGTGTCTCTCCGATTTTTGAAATTCAACTCACAAAAGCAGTAAAATTATAATTATGATAATTAAAAAAATGCTACTCGGAGGTGGGTAAAAGACGGTAAAAAGTTCAATAAAATTTGTATATATCTAAACATACTATAAAATGACTCCAATGAAATAAATGGAAAATATAAATGTATTAGGTAAATATTTTTACATAAAATATATTTAAATAGAATAATTATTTATTTATATAAAAGTCGGTTTATATCAATAATTCAGCGTTTTTCACTATTCAAAAAAAATTAAAAGTATTTAGAAAATTACCAAAATTTACCCCTAAAATAATTTCGATATTCTGAATCCTAAAATGAAGTCCATTTTGGATGATAAAATTTATATAATATCAAAATGTGGGTATTAGTATTCATAATTGCCAATTTTATTGGTTGTGGTGTGTTTGAACTCGAAGTTGCATACAACACAAGCTATTGTATTATTCAAATAGAAACGTATCATGGAAGCCTGGGGTGTTACATTCTCCCCTCATTAAAATAATTTCATCCTTGAAATATCAATAATATTACTACATAAAAATATTTTGTTGGTTCTTCAACATATGTCCCTTAGGTTCCCATGTTTCCTCTTCCATCCTATTGTTTCTCTATTGTACTTTTACCAGATGAGTCATCTGGTTTCCCAACACTTGTTCTTTTGTATCAAGAATCCTAATAGGCACTTCACAATAAAACAGATCAGGTCCGGGTTCAATTTTTTAATAGGTGAGTACATGCATTGGGTCAGGCATAAATTTTATCAATAGTGATACGTCGAACACATTGTGAACTTTGGAGAGACTTGGAGGCATTGCCAAATGGTAAGCTACATCCCCAATTCATTCTAGAATTTTCAGAGGTCTCATGTTCATGGGACTTAATTTAACCTTCTTACCAAATCGTATAACTCCCTTCCATAGAGATACCTTCAAGAAAACATGATCTCCTCCCTGAAATTTCAAATCCTTCCTTCGGTTATTAGCATATATCTTCTTCCTACATTGAGCTCCATTTAAGAGGGTTTGTATAACAATCACCTTTTCCATCGTTTCCTCAACAATTTCTAGGGTTATGAGTTTTATTTTATTGACATCATATCCCCAAGTTGGTGCGTGACATCTCTTTTCATATAACACTTCATATGGTGCATTTGGAGTACTTGAATGGAAGCAATTGTTATTGAAAAATTCTACGAGAGGTAAAAATTGATACCACATACCTTGAAAGTCAAGTGAGAAAGATCTCAACATGTCTTTTAAGGATTTAATAGTCTATTCTAATTCTCCATGAGTTTGAGGTTAGTAGGTAGTGCTCAAATGAAATTTAGTATCCATGTCTTTCTAAATACTTTTCTGAAATCTGATGTTAAAATGGGGATCTCTATAAGAAACAATCAATACTGGTACTCCATGAAGTATTAAAACTTCATTAATATACAGTATTGTTAAAAGTTCTAGTTGTAAATCGACTTTTAGAGAATGAAAATGTGATGACATCATATAATGATCAACAATGACCCATATAGCATTGTTTCTTCTAGGAGTCTTTGGTAGCCCCATGACAATGTTCGTCGCAATATCAGACCTTTTCCACTCATGTATGGGAAGAGGTTTGATTACTCTTATAGGATTTTGGATTCCAACATTCACTTTTGGACAAACCATACACCATTACAATAAATCAGAAATCCCTCTCTTCATGATGTCCCACAAAAAATGTTCTTCCAAATCTCTATAAATATTAAGGATAAAAGGGTGTATAGAGAAATTGGAGCTATGAGCATCATCCAACAATTCCCTTTTTATATTAGGTATGTTAGGAACCCCAAGACTCTTCCCAAATTAGAAAATTACATCCTCATAGATGAAGTCACTCAATCTCCCATCATTCATAGCTTTAATATTCTTTTGAAACTCTTCATAATCAGTCTTAGAACTCTTTATCCCTTCTATTAAAGAAGGTTTTGAAACCATTTGAAACAATATTGTCGTTCACCTTCCATGGTTATTCCCATATCCATCATTACTAGATCTTTTAAAATAGGATCCCATTAAACTCTCATCTTATTCTAAACTCCATGATCCTTTCAATTAAATGCATCTTCCAACTTATTTCCCTTCCCTGGGAGGTTGTGTATAGTGACATCATAAACATTGAGTAGTTTAAGCCATCGTATTTTCCTCATGTTGAGTTCTTTTTGTCAGAACATATATTTCAAACTCTTTTGATCAGTATACATCTCACATTTTTCACCATATAGATAGTGTCTACATATCTTCATAGCAACGATTACAGCTACTAACTCAAGATCGTGAGTGGGATAGTTTTGGTCATGAATTTTTAGTTTTCATGATGCATAGCCAATAACACTGTAATTCTGCATAAGGACACAACCAAGTCATTCACTATAAATAACAAACCCATCATTCCCCGATGGTAGATTCAATATACGAGCATTGACAAATCATCCCTTCAGTTCTCTGAAACATTCTTCACACTCTTTTTTCCGAACAAATTTGACGCCTTTACGTGTGAGCTTGGTTAATGGGTTCGTCAATTAGACAATATTATGGACAAAATGCTGATAATAACCTACTAAACCAATAAAAATGTGTACCTCATTTACCCTCATCAATGTTGGCCATTCTTATATTTTCATTGTCGTAGAAGGATCAACAGTTACTCCATCCATAGATTCAATTTTTCCAAGAAATGAAATCTCCATAATCTAGAATTCACATTTTCTAAACATCCCTTATAATTCATTTCTTTTAAGAGTCCTCAGGATAATGCACAATTGATTTTCATTATCTTCATATATTTTGGAGTATACGAATATATCATTAATAAATACCACTAAAAAGTCATCAAGATAGTCCCTAAATACATTGTTTATTATATCTAAGAAAACAAGAAGGTGCATTTGTCAATCCAAAAGGCATTACTGTAATCTCATAATGCCAGTACCTTGTTCGAAATGCATTTTTGGGAATGTCTTCCTTCATTACACACAACAATATATATCTAGATCGAAGGTCAATCATTGAAAAATATTGAGATCAATGAAGTTGATCGAATAAATCATCAATGTGAGGTAGGGGATTCTTGTTCTTTATTTTTTTATCATTTATATCCATGTAGTCAATTCACAACCTCATAGATCCATCATTCATCTAAACGAAATGAACAGGGGCTCCCCATGGAGCAAAAGTAGGGTGAATAAATCCCGTATTACCCATTTCCTCTAGTTGTTTTTTTAGTTCCACAAATTCTATAGTGGCAATTTTAAAAGGGGTCATTGATATGGGCCTTGAACCAGGAGTACAATCAATAGAAAACATAATTTCTTGTTCTTGAGGATGTCCAGCTAAAGCCTATGGAATCACATCAACACATTCTAAAAAAACATTAACATCCTCTATTTGAACATTCCTTTTCCCACCAATATTTATTGCATTCACTTACTCCAAAATAATTGTATTTATTTATTATACTAGGGGTGGATATAGGTAAGAATTAGGTGGTGACTTTTCTTCTCTAAAAAAAAGGTAATATTTATCATCATCAATAATTGTAACCTCGTTCTTCATACAATAAATTTACAAATCATTCTATGAAATCCAATACATTCCAAGGACTATATCAAATTAAATCATGGGTATGATGATGATATCGGCAGATAATGATATTTGATATCCCCTAATGGGAACTAATTCACAAAACATTGTTCCAATGATACAACCCTTAAGAGTTTTGACTGACAACTCCCTTGTTAAATAAAAATGGAAATATCTAATTTTTTTAGGGAATTGGGAAGTCATGAAACAATGTGATGATCCAAAATCAAATAAATCATTAACTAAACATGATGAAACCATAAAAACTGCATTTCACCACATCTTTCAGAGCTTTAACCTCTGCAGTCATGATCATGTGAGCATGGCCTCGCTCCTTTGGCCTTTTCTGGGGTAAGTTTATTTAGCACTTAAGACATTCATTTTCCTAATTCCTCTTTTCTCTATTATTGAAGAATTCAACATTGACATCCACTTTCTTCCCCTTGCATTCACGAGCTAGGTAGTCGTTTTAACCATACTAGTAATAGACAATCATTCCCTTCAGGAAAGTACCAGAATGTTTCTTCCCACATTTACCGCATGATGGATATTGATATTTTACCTTCTTCCACTTATTTCATTTTTTATAGTGTTCAACATATCTCTTCTTCTCCTACTTTTCTTTTATTTATTATGAATTACATACTTCATTTTCTGTCTTGATAGCACAAGAGACAATATCTTCATATGATAAGAAGGATTGTGAGACTAATGCTCACCGGAGAAATGATATTATCTCATCAAATAATCGATCAATATTACTCCTTGGGTTACGTATATAATCTACAACATGCTATCCAATCCTTGTAATGTTAGCCTCATATTTTGTGACATTCTCATCCTCCATTTTGTCTCAGACACAAAAATTGCATCTCCATATGTACTCGATGGTCACGAGGAAAATATATTTATTGGAAAGTATCTTTAAACACCCCCATTCTATATCAGATAATTCATCATCTTCCTTGGGGTTTTAAATCAATAACCACCATTGATCTGCCTCTCCCATGAGGCGATAAACTTCAATGACAAAGTTTTATCATTGGCCACTCCCCAAAGAGTGAAAGTGTTTCTCTAAGGAACTTATCCATTTCTCACGTAAAAATGGATTTGTTATCCTATTGAATTTTTGTGGTTCTTTCCTCATGAATCAGACTAACATTGATCCTCAATTTTGTGGATATGGGTTCTCCATACGGGTAAGGTTATTATTCAAAACATGTTTGCGTTGTCCTATTGTTGTGATAAGACGATTAGCACCAGTTGCATCACTAACTCCACTATAATTTTCTTGAGTAGGAATGCAATCCCTACATGGATTACGTTCGTTGATTAAATTTGTATTCTATACATTGGGATCCATTCCTAAACAATTTCATACAATAGATTAGTTTATGAACCGTAATACATAATTCCGAACTTGTAAAACACTTAACATAAATTGAACAGTTTATGAATATAATCCATATTCATAATTATGGATTCATTTATATAGTATGTACTCATAAATCCTTCATAATGGTTTATAATAAAAATGTGAATTATCTTAAGAATATCCCACGAGAGTGTCGTAACCAAGAGTGCAACATGGCCCGTTGTCGTGAACCATTTCTCGTTCGAGTCTAGATCAATGTGGTGTTTTCGGGGTTTACCTCTTGGTACATCTATTCCAGAGCCACCTCTACCTACTCGTATCCAGCCAAGGATGTATTTATTGTAATACTCAAGAAATATTTACAATACAAAAATTCTAGGAAGTTTATCTATACTAATCCTCAAAGTCTATCTTATGGTGGTGTTCTCTAATCAGAGATTTTCTAAATCTAGTGTCCAAGGTTTGTACTAAACTCTCTCTCATACCAACTCTAATGCCCCGACCCCTGGTACCCAGAGTCATTGCATTATTACATTACATTGTCATGATATAAGGAATGATGTCTTGAATGACAAATCAGTTTAATATATTTGGATGTACTAGATACATTCATAAGGTTTACATTACATCATGAAATAAAAACATCAACAACATTTTTTCCCATTGGAACACACTTATATCCTTATCCTATTCCATCACAACAACCATTAAACACTTCTTCACATCCTGGTATATATAAAACATAGAATGGGGTGAGCTCAGATGCTCAATCAGGATAATAATATTGCGAAAACATTCATAAATAAGCATAAACATTTAAGGAAATGTATAATACTAATACAAAATCCTTTTCAACGTAATATTCAGCATCATATTGAAAATATAAAATCAAATAAATCCATTTACATATTCACATTGATATTCTACAATTCGAATAATCACATGTAATTTCAATATCGAATTTCATAATGATGGAATGCATAATGCCATACTTCATAACCACATTGTCAAGATATTTTTCCAATACTACAAATATGATTTTTTAAAAGCCTTGTGGCAAGAAACTATTTTGTCTCATTAGACCTACCGATGCATAAATGAGATATTGCGGGCTCCACCCATCACTTACTAAGTCCAATGCATTCCTGATATGAAAAGATTTAAACATAACATAAACAATTGTATTAAAACTAGCAATAGAAATGTCAATACATTATCCATAAACCATGAATGGTATAATAATAACACATCCATAGTCAAATATATCACAAAACCTTCAATACAATATTGAATATTGGTATCATAATAAATCAACTTAAAACAAGTTTAAAATCCATCAAAACGATGTTGATAGAGATGAAATCAAGAGTTTTTTATGAAATATCTCTTTCTATTTTGAAATCATTTGAATATCATATAATAATAAAAGAAAGCCATTATTTTGAAAATATTATTATAAGGTTGTAAGGGAAGCTTCCAAAATGTTATAAAGGTGGGAAATAGCTGCACCCTCCATATAGGAAAAAACATTCTTACTATAATTTTTTTGAAAAGGTCATAATGTACATTGTTTAGAAAACTACCAAAGAATCATTTAAAAACATATAAGGTCAAATAAGGGTTTAAATTACATAACCCATTTACTAGTAAATAGTAAAAATATTTTGAAATATATTTTTAAGAAAACACTGATGGGGATGATAAAGAGATCCCAATAGATAATTACATAAAAACAACCTCAGATAATAAAAATATTGTGAAATTAACCCTTACTGTCATGACCCCCTCCCACCAAAGATGCCCCTGCTGAGCTGGAAATGGTGAAAAGGAGATAATGACCCCCCGAGTCCCGCATCCAGTAGGCCCCGGAGTGGCATCTAGAGCGAAGGGTATGAGTTTTCACAAATATGCGAGGCATTACCCTTTTATTATTCAATATCGGTAAATTGGATGAGTCAAACAGCAAAAGTAAAAAGAACAAGTAAATGAAAATAATCACAAAACCAAACCCATATGCATGTTTCATACAATACTAAAACAAAAGTACAAGTACAATAAAAACTCCGAAGTACAATACCAAAAAGAAGAAAGAAAAAACTCCAACAAGTAAAACTCTAACACCCAACTAGCAAGGTCCCGTATAGACCCATATGTCCTCCTAAAAACCTGAATGTAAATGTAGGGTGAGCATACAAGTATACTCAGTTGAAAAACCTAAATCTCTCGTGCACATGTGGGGAGACATCCTAATGCCCCGTGAGTAAAAATAAGGAACCAAATCTTAACAAGGAATCTATCCACCCAAATTTGCAAGCCACACTCACCAAATATCGCAAGTCAATAGTGTAGTATAGTTATATTATCAATGTATGGGTACCCTGCACCACCTTCCCACTGAATACTGCTCAAGACCTCACGCCTAGTAATCTGATTCTTCCCCCTCTTCCAAAGCTAGTGCCGCAACCTGGCCATACACAGATCAAGATAGTGTCGCTACCTGGCCATACAAAGATCATAGTATCCCACCAGCACTCATTCCTCGGCCATCATAGTATCATACCGGCAGTCAATCCTCAGCCATCATAGTTTCCCGTCGGCACTCAATCCTCGTCCATAACCACATCTCATCTCGAAGAAACATGGGAACCACATCCCAGCTCATCCTGAAGAGCCCTGAGAAAATATCACATCCTCATCCCGAAGACTCTTGGGAAACATCTGTCATAACCTGGTCGAAAGTTCTTGGGCTATAGAACCTGGAAGATGAAGCACAAGGAAGAACAGTAACTAGCCATCCTTTATGTGTTTGAGAATCTCACCCCCCATCCCACTGGTGTTCGGCACGTAGTTCTCAACATGGTTGGGGTGTATAAAGAAACAAAAAACATAGAGATTTATATAATAATGTCAACCACTCAACCCCCCTAATGCTTCTACACAAAATATCTGAGCACATACCACGACACTGCTACCTCGAAAGTATGCAGACAATAAACATCCCCAAATCCCATTAATATTTTCATGTTTCAACAGTTTTAGTTTATCAGTCCCTTAACTACCGAGTAACTAACAACAACCAAACCAGATTAATTGTTCCTAAAACATATCCCTGCCAAACACATATAAAGTTAGGGAAAAAACAAGAAACACAAAACGATTATCTTTTATCAGCCAACCAATTGCATTGATTTTCCATTTTTAATCAACAACCATGCCCCACAATCCATTGATAACTCGTATACTTTTATTCATATGCACAACACATCCCTACAACCCTTCTGCCAACAACCATAACAACAAACACATTGGAAACAATACCCATACCACATCATCAGCCCTTCGATACCATTTACCGTAGCTCCGCTTCCCATCACAACCATATCATACACACCAACCCACAACCAATCCATCCACAGCCCCGCTGCTCACCCATTTCACAACTACCCATGAAAAACCCCTTTCACATAATTAAACCCCAAATAGAACCCATGAATTAATTTTTTTCATTTAGTTTAACCAGGGTGATCATACAAGGGTTCTATGTATTTATTTAATTATCCAACTTTCCATGATTAACCAATTTCCACATTCTATTAAATTCAATCCACAAAACAATCCAGAAAAAATAGGGCAACATTTAATTGTGAAAGCAAAGGCCCCCAATGACCGTGTTTTTTAGTAGGCATAAGCCTAATCAATTTAAAACATAATCAAAGGATAATCATTGATGGAATTAAAACAACAATATCTATGAAAATTCCCCAAAACCGTTCTTTAACAAGTTATTATCTTTATTTACTTGTTGAACCGTATAGCATGAAAACAAGAGGATACCCACCCTGCATGACGCACCAAAGAGAGAGAGACGATGGTATGATCCCTACTTTAATGGTTTTTGATGAAACACGTAATAAACAAATAATTCACAAGAAATCTTGGTAAATTATCCTAGAATCCTCCTTATATTTCCTCTACTAACACATCCGAGAACAAATCTCATATTATTTGGCCTATCACACACTTAGATCAACCCATAACAGGTATATATCTATGAAATTGAGAGAAGAGGAGGACTATATCTATTTAGATCTAACATCCAAACAAGAATGATTACATACATCAAGTAATCAGCTTCGATTTTCCATGAGAAGCCTTCAGATTGCCTCCAAAATGCTTGGGAGAGGTTCTCCTACCTTCAAGGAATGGTAATCCCAGGTTATTGCTGCTTAGGGTCTTAAAAGAACCATTTAGGGGGAAAACGAGTTAGATCCACAATTTTAGGATCTAAGATTAATTGCATGCATGGTTACTCCGCACGGTTTAACAAACTATGCTCTAACCGTGTGTTAGCTTCTACCTCATCAAACACTACTCACATGGTAAGGCCACACGGTTAGACAAACTATGTTCTAACCGTGTGTTAGCCACTTTCTACAAAACCAACCTCCCACAGTTTGGCCGCACTGTTTAGGAAAACCTTGCGCCAACCGTGCGAAAGCTATTTCACATTATCTTTCCTTAAAATTCCACCCAAAAGCACCCCAGGTCACCTTGAATTCCAGGAACACCTCTAGAACCACATTTTTACAATATAATAGGCCGGATAGATCCTAGCAATTACATCAAATACCTCTCAAAACATTATGATACTCAAGAATTAAAAACCCACCCATTAGAAAGGATAATGGTCCAAACAACCACCCCTAAATATACCTCTTAGGGATCTCGTCATAACAGGAATCCAACCACTATACTAATTATATAATTCAGGGAATTTCTTCAACCATGCCTAGATATTATCCGCTTCTGGTGGCACTAAATCGCAGGCACGAGTTTAATCGATTCCACATTATTGTGTCTTGATTAGGTATTAGGTCCTACCACCCCCATAATTTACGATTTATCATACACACACTGGCCCCCAACACCACAAAAATAAGAATTATTCTACCCCAACACATGGATTAGGGGTTTTGTTCTCCCAATTAAAGATATTATCTGCTTTGGGAGACACTGAATCGCCCACACAGGTTTATTCGCATCCACATTAATGCATCTTGATTAGGGATCAGGTACTCCTCTCCCCACATGTTACGACTCTTCAAATATATTTAAAAGAAAGAGGGAAGAAACATAGCATTAGAGTCTCAAAATATAGAACTTGGTCCAGGCCCAAAACATGGGCGAGAATGAGTTCCAACAAAGGAGTGTGATGCTCCAAAATTTAAAGAAAACATAAACGAGAGAATTTATGAAAACCCGAAAAAAATATCTCTCGATTTCTGGGCTTGCATGGGTTGCCGCTTCTATTCCGTGCAACTGTCTGTGTCCCACTCCTCTGCCTTTCAGTTGAAGTCCAGGTGCCATAGCTATCCGGTAAACAAGGAAAACCTAAGCCCAAGTAGCAATAGAATTCTCTCAAGGTTTCATTTTATCGTTTTATTTCTATTTCTTTCCCTGAACAACCAAATCAAACTAAAAAATCATGATGATTCATGTACCTATCCTAGGGTATATACCATATAATCAATGTAGTCTTACTTGGTCATTTGATAAGCTCAGAGTCCTTGCATCGGATCACAGGGGGCCCTAAAATCCCATGTCCTAGCTGGTCTTCACTAGCCTATGTCACACACTAAGATCAGCCAACACTATTGTCCTACCATCACATGAAATCCTCACTGTTCCTAACTCCAGACTCCATCAAATCTCTCTACCTCGCCTAAAATACCAATCTGTCATGACTCCCTCCCACCAAAGATGCCCCTCCTGAGCTGGAAATGGTGAATAGGAGATAATGACCCACGAGTCCCACCTCCAGTAGGCCTCGGATTGGCGACTAGCACCAAGGGTATGAGTTTTCACAAATATTGGAGGGATTACTCTTTTTATTATTCTAGAGCAAGTAATAGGATGAGTCAAACACCAAAAGGAAAAGGATCATGTAAATTAAAATAAACCAAATCCAAACCAATCTTCAGGTTTTATACAATACTAAAATAAAATTACAAGTACATGAAAAGCTCCAATGTACGATACAAAAAAGAAGAAACCAAAAACTGCAACCAGCCGAAATCCAATGCCCAACTTGAAAGGACCCTCATAGTCCCTGATGTCCTCTGGAAAACCTGAATGTAAACGTTGGGTGAGCATACAAGTATACACAGTAGGAAAACCTAAAGATCTCGTGCATATGGGGTATACATCCTAATGCCCCGTGATAAAATAGAAGGATACAAAGCCTTACAAGGAATCTATCCACCCAACCTTACAAGCCACACTCACCAAATCTCGCAATAGAATAGAGTAATATTAATATTATCAATGTATGGGTACCCCACAACACCTTCCCACTAAATAATGATCAAGCCCTCACACCTAACGCCCTGATGATTTCCCCTCTTCCTGAGCTAGTGCCACAACCTGTCCATACGAAGCTAGAGCTAGTGCCACAACTTGGCCATACGAATCTCATAGTATCCCGCCGAAAGTCAATCTGCAGCCATTATAGTATCTCGCCAGCACTCAATCCCCTGCCATCATAGTTTCCCACCAGCACTCAATCCTCATCCTTAACCACATCTCTTCACGAAGTAACCTGGGAACCACATCACATTTCACCCCGTAGACACATGGGAACATATCACATCCTCATCCCAAAGACTCTTCGGAAACATCTGTCATAACCTGATCGATGGATCTTGTGTTATAGAACCTGGAAGAGGGATCACAGGAAAAAATAGTAACTAGCCATCTTTTAGATGTTTGAGAATATCACCCCTTGTCCCACGGGTGTCTGACATGTAGTGTTCAACATGGGTTGGGTGCATAAAGAAACATAAAACATTCTGATTTATATAATTATATCAACCACTCAGCCCCCCCTAAGGCTTCTACATAAAAGATCAGAGCACATACCTCGGCACAACTACCTCGAAAGTATGCACACAATAAACAGCCCAATAACCCATTAAGACATTCATGTTTTAACAGTTCTAGTTTATCATATCCTTATCTACCGAGCAACTAACAACAACCAAACCTGATCAATTGTTCATAAAACATATCCCTGCCGACCACAAGTCAATTTAGGGAAAACATAAGAAACAAAAAACAATTTTCTTTTATCATCCAAACAATTCCATTGATTTTTCGTAATTAATCAACTACCATTCCCCACAATTCATTAGATAACTCTTTCACTTTTATTCACATGGAAAACCCATCCCTGCATCCCGAAATCCAACAACCATAACCCCAAACACATTGGAAACAATACTCGTACCACATCATCATCCTTTCGATACCATTTACCACAACTCCACTGCCCATCACAACCATATCATACACGCCAACCAACAACCAAGACAACCGCAGCCCCACTACTCACCCATTCCACAACAACCCACGAAAGACCCCCTTAACATAGTTAAACCCCAACCAGTACCCAAAAATTCATTCTTTAATTTAGTTTAGGCTGGGTGATCATAAAAGGGTCTAGGTATTTATTTAATTATCCACCTTTTCATGATTAACCAATTTCCACATTCTATGAAATTCCATTCAAAAAACAATCCAGAAAAAAAAACAGGGAAACATTGATTTGCACAAGAAAAAACCCCCAATGATCGTGATTTTCAGTAGGCATGACCCAAATCAATTCACAACATAATCAAAGGATAATAATTGTTGGAATTAAAAAAACAATATAAAAAAAATTCCCCAAACCCATTCATTAACTTGTTATTATCTTTATTTACTGGTTCAGCCGAATCTCACGAAAACAAGAGGGTACCCACCCCGCGTGGTGAATAAAAGAGAGAGAGGCGGAGGTAAGATCCCTTCCTCAATGGTTTTTGACAAAACCCCTGACAAACGAAAAACTCACAAGAAAGATGGGTTGATTATCTAAGAATCCTCCATTGATCTCCTCTCCAAACACAACCATGATGAAATCTCATCATATTTGGCCTGTCACGCACTTAGATATTCCCATAACTTTTGTATATCTAAGAAACCGAGAGAATAGGAAGAGTAGATCTATGTAGATCTAACAACCAAACAAGAATGATCACATACCACTAGTATCCAGCTTCGATTTTCAAAGAGAAACCTCTAGATCACCTCCAAAATTCATGGTACATGTTCTCCTACCTTCAAGGAAGGGCAACCCAGTGTTATGAACATTTATGGGCTTAAATGAACCATTTAGAGGCAAAAAGAGATAGATCCACAATTTTAGGATCTTTGATTAAGTGCCTGCAGGGTTTGTCTTAATGGTTTAACAAACCGTGTGCTAACTGTGTGTTAGCTTCTGCCTCGTCAAACACTCCTCAAATGGTTAGGCCGCATGGTTAGACAAACTGTGTGCTAAACGTGCATTAGCCATTGTCTACAAAACCAACCTTGCATGGTTTGGCTGTACGGTTTATGAAAACTGTGCGCCAACCATGCGAAATATATTTCCCTTTATCTTCCCTTAAATGTCCACCCAAATGCACCCCAAGTCTCATTTACTTCCAGGAACACCTCTAACAGCACATTTTTACAATGTAATGGACCGAAAAGTTCCATGCCATTACACTTACCTTGTACTTTTCCTTGGTCGAGGTACATTGACATCATGTATATTGGTTAAATAAATGTTATTAAATTAAACAAGAACAATATATGTAAATATGATATAATATATGATCTTCTAATTTTTCATTGTTTAAAATATTTTAGTAGTATCATCGTTTCAGGTGTTTACTAATTCATTTTCCTTTATATTTTGGGTTATGTAAGACATGTTTATTATGAATATATTGTATTGGATTCATATAAAGAATGATAGTACATTCATAAACATTATTTTGAATCATTAAATGAAAATTATTCTTGAATGATTACAATGTGGAATGAATCACATCGCGTTCGTGGAGACGGTAATCTGTGCGTACACATGAGCAACAATATCATTATTTCGATAGCAAAATCATTGTTAATTGGATGGTATATCATATATAACGAATAATTAACAAGTTATATATATTGTTAAATCATTTAAACTCATTATTATACCCATCCAAATAATGAAGTGTTTGAATAACAAACTACACCACGACATGGAGATGGTAAGTCGTACGTACGCATATATGGCGACTTTGTAATTTGTAGGATGGATTGGATAATGAGTACGGTTTTACCATATTTATAATAACATAAAAATATATATAAGGTATTGGATTTATTATTTTGGTATTGAAACAACAAAGGAAGAGTAAGTGGAAGAAGAAAAGAACCTGAAATAGGGTGGTGAAATTATTACCTCTACTTCAGGTGTTTCTTTTTGAGTTAATCAAAATGGCTCCTTAGGTTAGCTTTATGATCAAATTATGCCATTTAGGATGAACTTAGGGAAGTTGTGAAGATATTATATAAGGTTTTGGATGAGCCAAATGGCTTTGGAGGAGTCAAATAATGAGAAGGGGATGGGCCCTTTTATAAGAGAGGTGATGGTCACTTTAGGAAAATCTTGAAATTTTATTTTATAATAAAACAATTTTTAGGTTCAAATGGTTATAAAATTATTTTTATGAGGATAATGTGGGGATGGGTTGAAAACCGTTCATCCAATAGGTTTTATATATGTTTAGGTAATTATATCAACCTTATCTTTTAGATTTTACTCTTAGTTAAATAGTTTGTTATTTACCATGTCTCTATGTATTTTAATATTATATGGTTAATAAACATACATTGACATTCCAATAGAACCCCATGTGGTTAATTATTTATATATATAACCTTATCTAAGTCTTTTGTATGACCCTTATATTTTTATGTATATTATATCAATTAATAATATAGTATTGTTTTTAAAAACTCAATTATGTCAATTTGGACACTATTTAGTATTGGATGTTCTTTAAAGCCATATAAACACTATCACTTCGAATAAAATTTATTAAACAATCCATAACATCCATATTAACCTATAAAATTATTTTAATTCATCATAAGTCACAATTTACATTTATTTGGATATTTATAATATTAATGTTTCTAATATTTCCTTAATAAGGTAATTACTGCATCGTCATTGTGTCATAAATATATTTAAATATATAATTTCTAAAAATTATAAATGAAATACCATTATGTAGGAAATATATTTATCTTTTCAATGAATATTTATAGTTGAATTTCTATTATTATTAACCTTATATTAAAAATGATTTATTTATTATAATTTGAATTTAACTCTTTTAACTCTTTTGTAAATAAAATAATAATAAATGTTCTAATATAATCCAAGTGTACCAAAGAGGATTATATTTTATTTATAAGGTAATATATGGTCTAATTATACATATCCAATAGAAATAGAGCATGTGTTAGGGTAATTATGATATTATATTTACCCTTAATTACCCTATTTACTGTTAACTGTGGTAAATAGAAGTCAAACTTTTCTATTCCATAAAAATTATTTTCATCTTATTGATCTAAATTTTACATAAGGATATTAGCCGTGTCTTTCAGATTTTTAAAATTTGACACATAGAAGTGGTAAATTTATGTTTTATGATAATTTTGAAATGCACCTAGGAGGTGGGTAAAAGACTGTAAAAAGATCAATAAAATTTTTATAAATCTAAACTTATTTTAAAATGACTCCATTGAATTAAATTGAAAATATATAGGTATTATATATAAATATATATTTAAATAAAAGAAATTTAAATAAAAATAAATCATTGTTTAAATAACAATTCAGGTTTAAAAATTAACTAAGTGCTTTTCACTATTCATAAAAAATTGAATGTTTTTAGAAAAAATTGAAAAAATTAACCCTAAGATAATTTCGAAATTCAGAATCCAAAAATTAAGTCCATTTTAAAAGATATAATTTATAAAATTTTAAAAAGTGGGTATTACTATTCATAACAGATTTTTTGATTGGTTGTGGTGTGTTTAAACTCAATGTTGCATACAACACAAGCAATTGTATTATTCAAAGGGAAACGTATTTGTGGAAGATTGGGGTATTACATTCTCCCCTCCATAAAATAATTTCATCCTAGAAGTTTCTAAATATTACAGCATAAAAAGATTTCAGTTGTTCTTCATCATAAGTTCCTTGGGTTCCCACATTGCCTCTTCCATCTTATGGTTTCTCCATAGAACATTTACAAGTTGAGTCATCTGATTTCTCAACACTTGTTTTGTTGTATCAAGAATCTTTACAGACTATTCAAAATAATACAGAACAAGTTCCAGTTCATTTTCCTCATAGGTGAGTAAATGCAATGGGTCAGTCATGTATTTTCTCAACAGTCATACATGGCACACATTGTGAACTTGGGAGAGACATGGGGGCATTACCAAAGGGTGTCATAAAACCCCAATTCGTTCTAAAATTTTGAAAGGTCTGATGTACCTGGGACTTAATATACCCTTATTACCGAATCGTATAACTCAATTCATTGGATATACCTTCTCGAAAACATTATCTCTTACCTGAAATTCCAAATCCCTCCTTTAGTTATCGACATAGCTCTTATTCCAAAATTGAGATGCTTTGATGTGGGATTTGATAACCTTCAAATTTTCCATCTGTTCCTCAACAAGTCAAGGGTGTACTTGTTTTTTTTCACCAAAATCATCCCAACAAGTTGGTGCGCGACATCCGTTTCCACAGAACAATTCATATGGTGTTATCTAAATACACAAATGGATGCTATTTTTATAGGAAAATTATACCATAGGTAAATATTGATCCCATATACCTTGAAGTTAACTGAGCAATATCTCAACATGTCTTCTATGGATTGAATAATCTATTTTGATTTTCCATCAGTTTGAGGTTGGTAAGCAGTTCTCAAACGAAATTCAGTATCCAGGTCTTTCTGAAATCTTTTCCTGAATCATGAGGTAAAATGGGGATCACAATCAGAAACAATTGATAGAGGAACTCCATGATGTCTTAGAAAGTCATTTATATACAGTCTTTCTATGTGTTCAAGTGGTAAATCTTCTCTTATAGAAAGAAAATGTGCAGACTTGGTAAGACGATCAACAATGTCTCATATTTCATCAATCCTTAAAAGAATCATTGGTAGCCCATTGACAATTTCCATCGTAATATCATCCCATTTCCACTCAGGTATGGGAAGAGGTTTCAAGACTCCTCTAGGATTTGGTCTTCCAGCTTTCACATGATAAAAAACCATACACCTCGATAAAAAATCAGTAATCACTATCTTCATGTTTCCCACGAAAAATGTTCTCCCAATTCACAATACATATTAGTTATACTAGGGTGTATAGAGAAATTAGAGCTATGAGCATCATCCAACGATTCCTTTTTAGATTAGGTATGTTTAGAACAGAAAGTCTCTTCCCAAATTTCAAAATTTTATCTTCATATATGAATACAATCAATCTCTCGACATTCACAGATTTAATCTTCATTTGAAACTCCTCATGATCAGTCTACGAACTATTTTTTCATTCTAGTAATGATGGTTTGGCAACCATTTGATATTTTATTGATATTTCACCTTCCATGGTTATTCCCATATCTATATTTACTGGATCTATAATAATGGGAACCATTTCAACTCTCATCTTGTTCAAAACTCCTTGTTTCTTTCTACTCAAAGCATATACCACCTTATTTTCCTTCCCTGTGTGGTTGTGTATTGTCCAATCGTAATCCTTTAGTATTTCAAGCAATTATCATTCCCCATGTTGAGTAATTTCTGTGAGAAAATATACTTTAAACTCTTCTAATCAGTATACATCTCACATTTTTCACAATAGAGAGAGTGTCTCCATACCATTAAAGCAATGATTTCTGCTGCTAACTCAAGATCAGGAGTGGGATAGTTTTGTTCATGAATTTTTAGTTTTATATTTGCATAGATAATAACTCTATCATTCTGTATATGGACACAGCCAAGTCCATTCTTTAAATCATCATTATAAATAAGAAACCCATTATTCCATGATGGTAGAGTCAATATAGGAGCATTGTCTAATCTTCCATTTAGTTCTCTAAAAAATAATTTACACTCTTTTGTCCAACCAAATTTAAACCCTTTACAGGTGAGCTTGGTTAATTAGTTCTCTAATCGGGCAACATTCATTACAAAATACCGATAATAACATGTTAATCCAATAAATTTTCATACCTTAGTCATACTCATTGGTTCTGGACATTTATGGATTTCCTTTGTATTAGAAGGATCAACTGAGATTTTATCCTTATAGATAATATGGCAAAGAAAATGAACCTCCTAAATCTAGAATTCACATTTTCTAAACATCCCATATAATTCATTTCATCTAATAGTCCTTAGGATATTGATAAAGTGATTTTCATTATCGTCATATCTTTTGGAGTATACCAAGATATAATCAATAAGTACCAATAAAAAGTCATCGAAATATTCTATGAAAATGCTATTCATTATATCCAAGATAATAGAGGGTACATTAGTCAACGGTATAGGAATTACTGTAAACCCGTAATTCCTGTACCTGGTTCAAAATATGGTTTTGGGAATGTCCTCTTTTTTTACAAACAACAGTAAAAAACCATATAGAAGGACAATCTTTGAAAAATATTGTACTCCAAGAAGTTTATCGAATAATTCACCAAAGCAAGATAGGGGATACATGTTCTTTATTTTTATAGCATTTATCTCCCAGTAGTCATTGCACAACCTCATATATCCATCTTTCTTCATAACCAAAAGAACAGGGGCTCCACATGGGGAAAAAATAGGGAGAATGAATCACTTATTAATCAATTCATCTAGTAGATTTTTCGTTCAACTAATTCAACAATGGAAATTCTGTATGTGGTCTTCGATATGGGCCTTGAACCAGGAATTAAATCAATGGAAAACCCAATTTCTCATTCTGGAGGATGTTCAGCTAAATCCTACGGAAACATATCAACATATTGTTGCACAATAGGTACATCCACTATTTGAACATTCCTTTCCTAACCCATAGTTATTTAATTTTTTTAATCCCCAATAATTGAATTTATTTGAGCTACTGGTGGTGGATCTAGTTAACAATTAGGTATTGATATTTCTACTCTAAAGATAAAATACCTTTTGTCATCATCAAGAATTGTAATCTACTTCTTCATACGATAAGTCTTTACATCCCGATCCAAAATCCAATCCATATGGAAGATTGTATGAAATTCAATCATGGGTATAACGATGATATCAGTAGATAAAGAACATTTATATTCCCTAATGGGAACTGATTCACAAAACATTGTTGCAATGACACATCCCATATGAGTTTTGACAGACAACTCCCTTGTTAAATCAAATTGGAAATATCTATTTTTATAGGAAACTGGGAAGATATGAAATAATTCAATGATCTTGAATCATATAAAGCATTGGCTATACTTGACGAAACCATTCAATTACCTGCCATCACATCTTTCAGAGCTTGAACATCCATAGTAGTGATTGCATAATCTTGGCCTTGATCCCATGGCCTTTTCTGGGGTAAGTTTCTTTGGCACTAATGACATTCATTTTCATAATTCCCCCTTTCTAAACAGTTGTAGCATTCAACCTAAAAACCATCTTCATCCCCTTGAAATCACGAGCTTGCTGGCCTTTTTCACCACAGTGGTAACAGACTCTCATTCCCTTCATGCATGTACTAGGGTGTTTCTTCCCACATTGACTGCATGATAGATATTCAACTTTTCCCTTCTTCCTCTTACTTCCATTTCTATAGTTTTCTACATATCTATTCTTATCCTTATTTTCTTTATTATCATAAGACATAGAGAATTATTTTTATGTCTTGATAGCTAATGATACAATATCATCGTATGATAAGAAGGATTGTGAGACTAATGCTTTCCGGAGAAATGTTTTTAACCCATCAAAGAATTGATCAACTTTAATTCTTAGTTTATATATATAATCTGTAGCATTCCATTATAACCTTGTAAATATAGCCTTGTATTTTGCGACATTATCGTCATCCTTTTGTCTCATACTCAAAAACTGCCTTTCCATATCCGCTCGATGGTTATGAGGAAATTTTTTTTCGAAGAAAATCTCTTTGAACTCCCTGCATTCCATATTATATACATCATCATATTCCTTTGTTTATTAAATATATGAACACCATTGATCTACATCTATGGTGAGGCGATAAAATACATTGAAATTTTTTTCCCTTTCGCTATTCCACAAAGCGAGAAATACTTTCTCTAAAGAACTTATCCATTGCCCGGCTAAAAATTGATTTGTCTTCCCATTGATTTTTGGTGGTTGTTCCTCATGAACTGTTCTAACATTAACCCTCAATGTTGTGGATCTGGGTGCTTTATACGGGTAAGGTTATTATTCCCAACCCTTGTGTGTTGTCCCAGTATGGCGATAAGCTGATCAACACCGGTTGCATCACCAGCTCCACTATAATTATCCTGAGTAGGAGGGAAATACCTATATGGATTACGTGAATTGATACATTTTATATTCCCTCCACTTGGCACCATTTCAAAATAGTGGAATACAATATATTAGTTTATGGACTACAATACATAATTCTAAACATGTAAAACACTTAACATAAGTTGAACATTTTATTGATATAACCAATAATCATAAAAAGGTTTTCTTTGAGGATGTAAATACTCATAAATCCTTCAAAATGGGTTGTAATTAAAATTTTAATTATCCTAAAAATATCCCTTGGGAGTTCCGTAATCAAGAGTGTAGTAAGGCTCATTGCTGTGCACCAGATCTCATTTGAGTAAAGCTCAATGTGGTGTTTTTGGGTTTTACCCCTTGGTACATATATGATAATGCCACCTATAACAGATTGTATCTACACATGGATGTATTTTGTGGAAAACTCAAAAAATCTCTAATGTTTCAGAATTATAGGAAGTTATTCTATACTAATCCTCAAAGTCTATCTTAGGGTAGTGTTCCCTAATCAGAGTTTTTCTAAATATAGTTTCCACAGATTGTACTAATCTTCCTCTAATACCCACTTTAATTCTCTGAACCCGGTTAACTAGGGATGGTTCATTATTACATAACATTGGCATGATACAAGGAATCATGTCCTGAATGATAGATCAATTTAGTTTTTTTGGAAGTACTAGATACATTCATAAGTATTACAATACATCACGAAATAAAAACATCAACAATGTTTTCCCCATGGAACACACTTATATCCTTTGCCTATCCCTACAGGTCAACCATTAAGAACATCTTCACATCCTCTGAAAAATAAAATATATAATGGGGTGAGCTCAGATGCTCAATAAGGATATCAATATAGCGGAAACTTTCATAATTTACCATAAATATTAAAGTCAATGTATAAGACTAAAGAATAATTCTTTTAATATTAATCTTTAGTATAATATGGAATAGATACAATCAAATAATTCCATTTAATTATTCACGTGGATATTCATATATTCGAATAATCACACGCAATTTCAATATCCATTTTCATAATGATGCAATACTTAATGCCATACTTCACAACGCCAAGGTCAAGTCCTTGTTCCAAGAATAAAAATAAGATTTTTTCATGGCCTTGTACCAGGACACTTGTTTGTCTTAGGAGACCTACCGATGCATTGAGGAGGTATAGAGGGCACCACCCGTCACTTACCATGTCCAATGAATTCCTCATATGAAAAGGTTTAAACATAACAAAAACATTTGTTTTAAAACAAGCATATGAAATGTCAATACTTTGTCAACTAAACATGAACGGTATAAAAATAACACATCCACATTAAAACATACCACAAAATCAAAAATACAATATGGATGTCTTTTTATCATAATAAATCAAATTCAAACAAGTTTAAAATCCATCAAAAATATGTTGACATAGATAAAATCATTACTTTTTTAGAGAAATATCACTATCTATTTTGAAATCATTTTAAGTTAATATAATTATAGAAGAAAATATTAATTTTTTATTAAAAATTAATAAACATGTAAGGGATGCTTCTACAATGTTATAATAGTGGAAAATAGCTGCACCCACCATATACGTTAAAAAACATTCTTACATTATTTTTGTCTAAATGGTTATAAAGTACTTTATATAGAAAATGGCAGAATGATTGCTTTAAAAACATATATGCTCATATAAGGATATAAATGACATTTAACCATTGTCTAGTAAATAGTTAAAATGATTTGAAAATGATTTTTAATAAAACATGGATCTTGATGATAAATAGGTCACAGTAGATACTTGCATAAAAACAATATCTGATAATAAAGTGATTGTAAAATTTACCCTTACCTTGTAAATTTTCTTGTTCGAGGTATGTTAACCTCCTGTATAATAGTTAAATCATTTTAGTTATATTATTCATGAACCATATATGTAAATATGATATCATATATGATCTTTTAATATTGATTTATTAATAATATTTTTGTGGTATCATGGTTTCGGGTATTAACTGATTCTTTTTCCTTTATACTCATGGTTACATAAGCCATGTTTGTTTTGAATAGGATGTATATGAATCATATACAGAATGATATTATGTTTCGAAACATTATTTTTAGTCATATAATGAAAATTATTCTTGAATGATTATGATGGGGAATGAATGTCATCGTGTTCGTGGAGATGGTAATCTCTATGTATGCATGAGTGACAATATGATTATATTGATGGCTAAATCGTATGTAATTGAATGGTATATCAGATATATAGAATCATTAAAATGTTATATATATTATTTACATCAGTTATTCTCATTATTAAACCCATCCAAATAAGGACGTGTTTGAATAACAAACTACTCCACTGTGTAGAGATGTTAAGCCATACGTACGCACATATGGTGACTTTTTCATTTACAGGACGGATAGAATAACGAATTTGGTTGTACCATTTTTATAATAACATCAAAGTATGTTTAAAGTACTGCATTTATGATTTTGGTATGGATAAAAAAGCAAGATTATGTTGAAGGAAAAAATAACTTGAAAGACGGTGGTGAAATTATTACCTCTACATCAGGTGTTTCCTTTTGAGTTGATCAAAAGGGTTCCTTAGGTAGGATCTAAGGTCAATTTATGGCCTCTAGGATTAATTTATGGAATTTGGGAGTATATTTGGAAAGGTTTTGGCCAAACCAAATGGCTTTGGGGGAGTGAAATTAAGAGAAGTGGATGTACCCTTTTTTAAGAGAGGTGACTGTCATTTTAGAAAAATCTTGAAATTTTATTTTATAATAAAATAATTATCAGTTTATAATGGATAAAAAATAAATTATTTCGATGATAAGGTTGGGATGGGTTGAAATAATTTCAAAGAATATGTTTTAGACTTGTTTAGGCCATCATATCAACATTATCTTTTAGATTTAACTTTTAGATATATAGTTTGATATTTACCACGTCTCTTTGTATTTTTATAATATATGGTTAATAAACATACTATTACATGCCAAGAAAACCCCATTTCGTTTATTATTAATATATATAACTTTATCTAATTCCTATGGTCAAGCCTTATATTTTTATAAATATTATATCAATTAATAATATGGTCTTTTTTTAATAACTCAATTATGAAAATTTGGACAATATTTTGTATTTGATATTTTTGAATGCAATAAAAATTTTATCACTTCGAATAATTTTTTTTAACCAACCAAAACATTAATATGAACCTATTGAACTACTATAATTCATTATATGTCGCAATTTACTTTTATTTGTATATTTATAATATCAATTATTTTAATTTTTCATTAATATGGATATTACTACATCTCATATTGTCATTAATAAATTTAATTATATAATGTTTATAAAATTATAAATAAAATATTATTAGGTAAGAAATATTTTTATCTTTCTAATGAATATTTACAGTTGAATTTATATTGTGTGTATCTCTAAATTAAAAATGGATTAGTTATTTAACATTGAGTTTAACTCTTTTAACTTTTCTTTAAATAAAATAATAATAAATGTCATAATCGAATCCAAGTGGACCAAAGAGGATCATATTTTATTCCTAAGGTAGTTATTCATTGAATTATATTAATGCAATTTAATGAAGACATGTGTTAGGGTAATTATGATATTATTTTTACCATTAATTATCGTATTTACGTTTAACCGTGGTAAATGAATGTAAAAAGTTACTATTCACCAAAAAATATTTTCAGCTTATTGAACCACATCTTACACTATGATACTGACCATGTCTATCCTATTTTTGAAAAAAAACTCACAAAAGTGCAAAATTATGTGTGATGCAAATTTTCAATTGCTCCTAGGAGGTAGGTAAAAGACGGTAAAATTTTAAATAAAATTTTTATAAATATTTACTTATTTTAAAATTTCTACAATTAATTAAATTAAAAATATATAGGTATTACATATATAAGATTACATAAAATAAATATAAATAAATTAAATAATAGTTTAAAATAATAGTCGGTTTTAGACAATAACTATGTGTTTTCGCATTTCATCATAAATTGAGCATTTTTAGAAAAATGCAGAAATTATCCCGAATCTAATTTCAATATTCCAAATCCAAAAAGGAAGTCCATTTTGAATGATAATATTTATAAATTTTAAAAATTTTGGTATTACTATTCATAATGGCTAGTTTTATTGCTTGTGGTATGCTTGAACTCGAAGGTGCGTACAACACAAGCTATTGTATTATTCAAAGGGAAACAAATCATAGAAACTTGGGGTGTCACATTCTTCCCTCATTTAAAATAATTTTTTATTTAAAATTTTTAAAATATTACTACATAAAAAGATTTTGGTGGTTCTTTATCAATGGACCTATGGTTCCCACATTGCCTCTTCCATATTGTGGTTTCTCTATAGATCTTTTACCAGACGAGTCGTCCGGTTTCTCAGCACTTGTTCTCTTGTATCAAGAATCTTGAAAGGCTATTCACAATAAGACAGATTAGGTTCCAGTTCAATTTCCTCATAGGTGTGTACATGTGTTGGGTCAGGCATGTATTTTCTCAACTGTGATACATGGAACACCTAATGAACTTTTAAGAGACTTTGTGGCATTGCCAAAAGGTAAGCTACAGCCCCAATTTGTTCTAGAATTTCTGAAGGTCCTATATACATATGAATTAATTTACAATTCTTACCAAATCATACATCTCCCTTCCACGAGAATACCTTCAAGAAGACATTATCTCCTACCAGAAATTAAAAATCCTTCCTTCGATTATATGAATAGCTCTTTATCTACTATGAGCTGCTTTGATGTGGGTTATGATAACCACCACATTTTACATAATTTCCTCAACATGTTATGGGACTACGAGAATTCTTTCACCAACATGATACCAATAGGTTGCGGTGAGACATCTCTTTCCATATAATGCTTTATATGGTGCCATATGAATACTTGAATGGAAGAAATTGTTATAGGAAAATTATATGAAAGGTAAATATTGATCACAAATACCTTGAAAGTAAATTTAGATGAATCTCAACTTGTCTTATAAGGTTTGAATAGTCTGATCTGATTGTCCATCAGTTTGAGGGTGGACTACAGTGCTCAAACGAAGTACAATATCTAGGTTTTTCTGATGGATTTTCCAGAATCATAAGGTAAAACATGGATCATGGTCAGAAACAATAGATAGGTGCACTCCATGAAGTCTTACAACAAAATTAATATACTATTTTCCTAAACATGCATGTTTTAAATCCTCCCTTATAGTACAAAAAGGTGCTGAATTTGTAAGACGATCAATAGTGACCCATATTGTATCATTCCTTCTAGGTGTATTTGGTAGCCCCATGAAAAAGTCCATCGTAATATCATCCCATTTCCCCTAAGGTGTGGGAAATGGTTTCATGACTCCTCAAGTATTTTTTCCTCTAGATTTCACTTGTTGACCAACCATACACCTCAACACAATATCAACAATCTCTCACTTCCTATTGTCCCACAAAAAATTTTCTTTCAAATATCTACACATCTAGTACAACCAGGTTGTATATAGAAATAGTAGCTATGAAAATCATCAAAAAATACTTTTTATCAATCTAGAATGTTAGGAACACAATGTATCTTCCAAAATTTCAAAATTATATCTTAAAATATGAAGTCACTCAATCTCCCATCATTAACAGCATTAATCTTCTTTTGAAACTCCTCATCATCTGTCTATGAACTATTTATCCTTTCTAGTAAATATGGTTTGGAAACGGTTTGAAAAAAGTATTGATGTTTCACCTTCCATTGTAATCCCCTCATACATCTTTACTAAATTCATGAAAATATGATCCCTTTCAACTCTCATCTTGTTCAAAACTCCACGATCCATTATACTAAAATAATTTTTCACATTTTATTCCTTACCTAGATAGTAGTGTATACTGTAATCATAATCCTTCATTAGTTCAAGCCATCATCTTTGCCTCAGGTTGAGTTCTATCTATGAGAAAATATTTTTTAAAGTCTTGTGATCAGTATATATCTCACATTTTTCACCATAGAGATTGTGTATCCATATCTTAAAAGAAAATATTACAGCTACTAACTCAGTATCATGAGTGGGAGAGTTTTTTTCATTAAATTTTATATATTGGGATGCATTGGAAATAACTCTATCATTCTGCATAAGGACACAACCAAGTCCATTCATTGAAGATTCAATATAAATAACAAAGCCATCATTCCCTGATAGTAGAGTCAATATATGATCATTTCACAATGTTCTCTTGATTTATCAGAAATATTGTTCAAACTATTTTGGCTAAAAAATTAACCCCTTTACGTGTGATCTTGGTTAATGGGTTTTCCAGCCATGAAAAATTCTAGACAAAATGCCGATAATAGCCTACAAAACCAATAAAAATGTGAACCTTAGTTATACTAATTGGTGATGTCCATTCTTGGATTGCCTTTTTCATATAAGGATCAAAAGAGATTCCATCCTTAAAGAAAATAGGGCCAAAAACTTCTCTTTAATCCATAATTCACATTTTATAAACATCCCATATAATTCATTTCTTATAAGAGTCATTTGGATAATGCACACATGATTTTCATAATCTTCATAGCTTTTGGGGTATACCAAGATATCATCAATAAATACCACTAAAAAGTCAACACGATATCATTGAAAACATTGTTCATTAGATCCATGAAAACAGATGGTGCATTGGTCTGCCTAAAAGGCATTACCGTAAACAGGTAATGCTCGTACCTAGTTCGAAATGAGGTTTTTGGAATGTCTTCCTTCATCACACACAGCTGGAGATATCTAGTTCGTAGGGCAATATTTGCAATATATTGAGCTCCATGATGTTGATCGAACAAATAATCAGTGTGAGGTACATGGTACTTGTTCTTTATTGTTATAGAATTTATCTCCCTGTAGTCAATGCACAACCTCATAGATCCATCATTCTTCTTTCCAAATAGAACAACGGATCCCCATGGAGAAACACCAGGGAAAAAAAATCCCTTATTACTCAATTCTTCTAGTTGTTTCGTTAGTTCCATCAATTCCACAGTGGTCATTCTAAAAGGGATCTTCGATATGGTCCTTGAACCAATATTAAATCAATGGAAATCCCAATTTCACATTCTAGGGGATGTCCAGGTAAATCGTCTATAAACTCATATACATATTCTTTGACAATAGGTTCATCATTTATTTGAACATTCCCTTCCTCCCCCATAGTTATTTCATTCTCATCCTCCCCAATAATTTAATTTAGTTGAGTTGTTGGGGGTGGATCTAGATAATAATTTGGTGGTGACATTTCTGCTCTAATGATAAGGTACTCCTTATCATTTTCTATAATTTTTAACCTCCATCATCTTACAATAAATTTTTGCATCATGGTCCAAAATCCCATCCATACCAAGGATTATATCAAATTCAATCAAAATTATGACAATGTGATCCATAGATAAATATCGTTTATATTTCCTAATGGGAACTGATTCACAAAACATTGTTACAACGATACTTTCCTTAGAAGTTTTGACTGAAAAATCCCATTTAAATAAATTGGAAATATCTAATTTTCATATAAATCTAGGAAGATATGAATCAATGTGATGATCCAGAATCAAATAAATCTTTGGATAATCATGAGTAAACTAATAAATTACCTTCCACGACATCTTTCAGATCTTCAACCTCAGCAGTAGTGATCGCATAAACATGGGCTTTCTCCCATTTCGTTTTCTGCAGTATGTTTTCTTGGTGCTTAGGAAATTTGATTGCATAATTCCCATTTTCTCTACAATTTTAGAATATATCATTTATAGCCTCATACTTCCACTTTCAATCACATGCTTTGTGGATTTTTTCACCACACTTGTAACAGATTCACATTCCCTTCAGGGAAGTACTGGGGTATTTATTCCCACATTTACTGCATGATGGACTTTCTAAAAATCCCTTATTCCCCATATTTCCATTTAAAAAGTGTTAAACATATTTACTCTTCAATTTCAAATTCATTAATTTTGTAAGAATGATTGAATTATTTTTCGGTCTTGATAGCACATGATACAATATCTTCATATGATAAAAAGGTTTGTGAGACAAATGCTCACTTGAGAAATGGTTTTGACCCATCAAAGAATTGATCAAAATTACTTTATGGGTTACTTATATAATATGCAGCATTCCTTGCTAACTTGGTTATGTTAGCCTCATATTTTGCGACATTCTAATCATCCTTTTGTCTCAGACTCAAAAATTTCCATTTCATATCCGGTCGATGTCCACGAGGAAATTATTTTTCAATGAAAATCTCTTTAAACTCCCTCTATTCTATATTTGATACTTTATCATCTTCCATTAAGTATTAAATCAATTACCACCATTGATCTACATCTCCCATGAGGTGATACACTACCATTACAAATTTATTCCTTCTGTTACACCCCAAATCATGAAATATTTCCTCTAAGGAACATATCCATTACATGGATTCAAAATGGATTTGTTGTCACATTGAATGTTTGTTGATGTTGCCTCATGAATTGGTCTAACATTGATCCTCAATGTTGTGGATCATTGTTCTCCATATGGTTAAAATTATTATTCATAACCTTTGTCAGTAGTCTTTGTATGGTGATAAGCTGATCAGCAACAGTTGCATCACCTGCTCTACTATTATTATCTTTAGTAGGAGGGAAATACCTACATGGATTACATGTGTCGATACCGTCTCCATTCCTTCCACTAGATTCTATATCTAAACAATGGCATATAGTAGATTAGTTTATGAACTGAAACACATAATTCTGAATTTTTAAAAGACTTAGCATAAACTGAATAGTTTATAGATATAATCCATAATAATAAAAATGTTTTCTCTGAGGAATTATATACTAATAAATCCTTCATAATGTTTTGTAAAGAAAATATTAATTATCGTAATCATATACCTCGGGAGTGCCATAACCAAAAGTGTAGGATGGCTCGTTTTCGTGCACCAGTTCTCATTCGAGTCTAGCTAAAACCTATATTTTCGGATTTTACCTCTAGGTTCATCTGTGCCATAGCTACCTATACTTGATCGAATACAGAAAATGACGAATTTCTTAGGAATCTCACAATGTCACTACAATACCAAAATTCTAGGATGTTCTTCAATACTAATCCTCAAAGTCTATCTTAGGGTAGTGTTCTCTAATCATATTTTTTCTAAATCTAGTTTACTAGGTCTGTACTAAACATTCTCTGATACCAATTGAAATACCCTGACTCTAGTTTCATAGAGTCAGTGTATTATTACATAACACTTCCATGATATAAGGAATCATTTCCCGAAATAAAAATCATTTTAGTAGCCTTTGAAGTACTAGATACATTCATAAGTTTTACATTACATCATGAAATAAATACATTAACAAAATTTAGTCCCCTTTGAACACACATATATCCTTATCATATCCCTACAAGTGTACCATTAAATACTTCCTCACATCCTGGGAAATATAAAACATAGAAAAGGGTGATCTTAGATTCTCAGTAAGGATAACATTATTGTGGAAACATTCATAAATAAGTATAAAAATTTAAAGCAATGTATTAGACTAAAAAAAGCCTTATAAATGTAAACATCTTCATAATATGGAAAAGATAAAATCAAATAATGCCTTTTAATTATTTACATGGATATTTTATTAGTCGAATAATCACATTCCATTTCAATATCCAATTTCATAATGATGGAATACATAATGCAAGACATCATAACCACATAGTCAAGACTTTTTTCCATGACAAAAAATAAGCATCTGTCAAGGCCTTGTGCCCAGACACTATATTGTCTCATGAGACCTACCGATGCATCGAGGATCTATTGTTGGCTCCTCTCATCACTTACTGAGTCTAATGGATTCCTCATATGAAATGGTTTGAACATAACATAAACATACTTATTAAAACTAGAATACGAAATGTCAATACTTTATCGATAATCCATGAATGGTATAAAAATAAAACATCCACCATCAAACATATCAAAACACCTTCAATAAAATATGGAAGATTTGTATCAGAATAAATCAACTTCAGACAAGCTTAAAATCCATCAAAAGGAAGTTGACATAGATGAGATCCAATCATTTTTTAGAGAAATGTCACTTTTTATTTTGAAATCATTTATAAGTAATATAATTATAAAAGAAAACATTTATTTTGAAAATATTCTAATCAGATTTTAATGGAAGCTTCGACGATGATATAACGGCAGAAAAGAGTTGTAGCCGCCGTATAAGTGAAAAAAACATTCTTACCTTAATTTTTTCGAAAAGATAATAAAGTACCTTGTTTAGAAAAGAATGGAATGATTCTTTTCAAAACATATAAGGTCAAAAAAAGGAATCGATGAATTTTACCCATTGTCTAGTAAATATAATAAATGTTTTAAAAAAAATTTCTCGAAAACACATATGTTGGGGATAAATATTTCCTAATAGATACTTACATAAAAACAACCTCTGATAATAAAGAGATTGTGAAATTAAGCTTTACCTTGTACATTTCCTGGTTCAAGTGTACATTAACTTCATTTATAATAGCTAAATAAATGTTATTAAATTATAAAATATCCATATATGTAAATAGGATATGATATATGATCTTCTAATATTTCATTATTAATAATATTTTAGTAGTATCATCGTTTCTGGTGTAAACTGATTCTTTTTCCATTATATGTTCTGTTACAAAAGCCCTATTTGTTATGAAATGGATTTATTTGATTCATATATAAAATGATATTATATTCATAAAAATTATTTTGAATCATAAAATGAAAATTATTCTTGAATGATTACGATGAGGAATGAATCTCATCACGTTCGTGGAGACGGTAATACGTACGTACGCACGAGCGACAATAACATTATATTGATGGATAAATAGTATGTAATTTGATTGTATATCATATATAAAGAATAATTAACATATTTTATTTATTATTTACATCAGTTATACTCATTATTATACCCATCCAAATAATATTTATTTTGAATAAAAAAATTACTCCACGACGTGGAGACGGTATGTTGAGGTTAGCACATATGGTGACTTTGTAATTTGTAGGATGGATAGATTTAAGAATATGGGTGAACCATATTTAAAATAAAATAACATTATGTATAAGGTATTGGATTTATTATTTTTTGAAGGAAAAAACAATGAATGTTTAAGTGGAAGAAGAAAATAATTTGAAAGAGAGTGGTGAAATTATTACCGCTACTTTAAACGTTTCCTATTTAGTTGATCAAAAGTACTTCTTAGGTTTTTTTTATGATCAAATTAAGGCCTATAAGTTGAATTGAAGGATTTTGGGAGGATATTTATACAGGTTTTGGCTGACACAAATGGATTTGGAGGTGTGAAATTAACAGAAGGTGAAGTGTCCCTTTATAAGAGAGATGAGGGTCACATTAGCAAAATCTTGAAATATTATATTAAAATAAAATTATATTCAGTTCCTAATGGATCTAAAGTCAATTATTTCGTGGATATGGTGGGGATGGGTCTAAAACCATTCAGCCAATTGGTTTTAGATTGTATTAGGTAATCATATTAACCGGATCGTTTAGATTTAACTCTTAGATAAATAGTTCGACATTTACCATATCTCCTTGTATTTTTATATTATAAGGTTAATATACATACAATAACAAGCAAAGAGAACCTTATGTGGATAATTGTTAATATAAATAACCTTATATATGTCCTTTGTACGATAATTGAATTTTTAGGAATATTATATCAATTAATAATACAGTACTTTGTTAAAAAACTCCATTGTGTCAATTTTGACACTATTTGGCATTTGATTTTTTTGAAAGCCATAAAATCTTTATAAATTCGAATAGAATTTATTTAACAAACCATAAAATTTTATATTGACATAAAAATTAGAGTAATTCATTATATGTCTCAATTTTCAATTATTTGGATATTTATAATATCAATTATTTTAATATTTCATTAATAAGGTACTTACTGCATTATCATTGTGTCCTAAATAAAATAAATTATTTAAAGTCTAAAATTTATAAATAAAATTAAATTATGTAGGAATTTGTTAAGCTTTTTAATTAATATATATTGTTGAATTTATATTGTGTGTAACCCTGTACTAAAAATGGATTAGATGTTAAACATTGAATTTACCTCTTTTAACTCTTCTTTAAATAAAATAATAATAAATGGGATAATCTAATCCAAGTGGACCAAAGAGGATCATATTTTATTTCTAATGTTTTTTTTGGTTAAATTATTTTTATCCAATAGATTTTGGATATGTGTTAGGTTAATTATGATATCATTTTTACCCTTGATTACCCTATTTACTTTTAACTGTGTAAACTAAAGTCCCAAGTTACTATTCACCAAAAAATATTTTCATCTTATTGAACCACATTTTACTTACTAATATTAACCATGTCTCTGTGATTTTTCAAATTCAACTCACAGAAGCAATAAAATTATGTTTTATGCATATTTAAAAATGCTCCAAAAGGTGGGTAAAAGATAGTAAAAAGTTCAATAATTTTTTATATATCTAAACATATTATAAAATGACTCCAATGAATTACATTGAAAAAATATACGTATTATGTATATATTTTGATAGAAAATAAATTTAAAAAAAATAATTATTTAAATAAAAAATTGGTTTTAAAAAATAACTCAGCTATTTTAACTATTCATCAAAAATTGAATGTTTTCCGAAATATACCAAAAATTCACCATAAGATAATTTTGATATTACAAATCCAAAAATGAATTCCATTTTGAATGATAAAATTTATAAAATTTTAAAAAGTAGGTATTTAATATTCATAATTACTAGTTTTATTTGGTTGTGGTGTGTTTGAACTTGAAGTTGCGTACAACACAAGATATTGTATAATTAAATGGAAAACATACCATAGAAGAATGTGGTGTTACAATATAAGAATATTCCTCAAAGAGATCAACTAAACCCTGCATCACTTAATTATCATTATCTTCCTCTGTGGTAGTGATCACTATTTCAATTTATATCCCTTTTTAGGATACAGTTCGCCTATTTTGTTTATTAGATTGTGGGTAGGGTCATTGATTCTAATAATTTATGAACTAAATTAACTTAAAGAATTATTTTTGTGGGATGAATATTATTTGGGACCTTCTTAACTTATGTGGTGTAAATTTTCCTCATAAAATACATTGAACAGTTATAGACCTGGTGTGCATCATTAACACACTTAAAAAAATATTTATTGAGATAGTTTCCTTGGTGATTCATCCAAACATTATTTAATTTAAAAAATTTATATTTCGTCTCCCTAAGTGTCTCATCATCAATTTATACATAATACTCCAATTTTGTAATTTTTTTTTTGTAATATAGAGAGATTTCAACTTCTGCATCTACATTAAGTGAACATTAAACAATCTATTTATAAAATCAAAAGTCACATATTGATAAATTCCATTTATGAAATTACATTAATAAGTAAATATGTGATAAATTTTAGTCTTAGTTTTTGAGATATAAATAGAGGGATAAAATACATGTCTTGGGAAATTTTCTTCATATTGACCAATAGACTATTCAAATTTTTTCATGAAATTAATGAATTATCACTAAAAATGAATTCGAAGATTCCATAAAAAACATAATAAAAATTATATTCATGATCCCTCTTCATTATATAGTTTGTATGTCATAATTTTTGATAGTTTTGATAATGAGACACCACCACTAGTTAGTATCACCTTATAACTGATCAACATTCAAAAAAATCATCTCATGGTTTATGAACTGGAGAATAGAAAATATCATTCACTTTACATGGACCCATATATCAGAAACTAGTGGATTAATATACCTAAAAACTATTAAGGTATTTTACACATAAATGAGTAAATTTCATGTTTCGTCATCCTTTTTCTTTTTTAGATCTCAATATGATCATTATTGTTTTACTACATCATAAGAATGGATGGATAAAATTATAATGATATTTTTCTATCAATACCAAATCCCATTAGGATTACCAAGGGGAAATATCTACATTTTATGTCACACCAATTTTCAAATTAGTTATTTCTGGTTCCTTCTATAATCCTAACAATAGGAAAACATTGAATGAGTATACATAATTTTGTTACGAAATCGAAAAATTCAAACAAAAAAGAACGTATAGAAAAATGACAGGTTTAAATTAGCCCATTATAATATGGTTATTAGTATTGGTTATCCATATAAATTTTATAAGGAACTTTAAATATAAATATTTATATCTTACACAAAAGTTTATAATTATAATGTGATTAACCAACAATATCCTATAGGAGGGTAAAATTGAAGCACATAAAGGTCCCAATCTCTATAAACCAATATAATATTCGAGATATACTCCATCAACTATACTGATGGATATAGCCACAAGATTCTTATGTTAAAAAATCATCTCAATTATTCATATTCAGACTGGGGTGTATTGAAAGGAATAACACGGAATCAATATTACACTATAACACCAATATTTTTTCTAATAATACTGCTTAAGGTTTTCACTATTGTTCTCTAAAATTATCTCCAATAATTAAATAAATTTTCATATGATACATACTATAGTGACCCAACATAAAAATTACATACATATAACATTAATAAAATTATTTATATGATACATCGATCAATAATTTCCTAATGAATAGTTTAGAATCTTAGAAAATAATTATATAAACATATTATTTTATAACACTGGAAATAAATAATCTAGGATTTTTACTTTAAAAATCATATTTATAAATCTAAAAAACTATAGATATATTTACAGAAAAGGTAATGGAAACATATTAATGGGTTGATCTATTGATTATGGTAATGGAAAATACAGTTCATAATGTATTAGATCGTTAACAATAGGAGAATATAAAGAGACATAAATATATAAATATTAAATTATAATTCTGATAATGAAAATAAAAAATATTATTACCCACATAATATGATTAAATTAACAATATAAAAACATCAATGATAAAAAATAAATTATTTGAACATGAATAATTGAGAGAGGTAGTTGAAAATGAATAATCATGAAAACCTAAGATTTTGGGAATGAAAATTCATAATGAGTCAATTAATAATTGCATAAACACCATGGAAATGATTCACATCATGATAAAAATGTACTGATTGTATATCCAATTTCCAAGGAAAATTTGTGAAAGAGAACCCAATATTCACATTCCTATGTGAACAAACACATTGGGACAATACAAAAAAATGTGAGCTAACCCATCATCCCCACACATATATGAAAATCCCATAATTTCCATATATGAGTATCTCCAGAGTTATAATATTTTAATAATTTACTATAGAGTGATATATAATTCCACCCATCATCATACATAAATATGTGATGCACTACAAAATAATAATCATCAATCCATAAATAACCCATTGAAAAAGAATAGGCTTGGTGAAAATATCACCTATCATAGACATAAGAAATCACAGGATTTAAAAATTTTCATTTTACAAAAGGGTTTTTTACTTAATAAAATATAAAAATCAATTCATTATATATATATATCATTTTATGATAATGATAACGCAATCAAGAATTGAATTTTTTTAAAAAAAAATCAATTCATTTTTTAATAAAATTTGAGGGCAAAGCCCCAAAAATTTAATTAAAAAAGATAGAGCCTCTTTTCTGATTGGGAAAGAGGGAACCCATTAAAATAAGGGAAAAATAACTTAAAGACAGCAGTCAAAAAACTCTGAAAAGTACAAAAGAATCAAACTTCTAATAAGAACTGGAAATCCTCATCATCCCCCTCGCCAGACATTTCCATACTAAGATCATTCAAGAAAATGTGCCACCCCCTCCGCCAAGAGTTGCACATTGCAGGCAGTAGAACAAGGAAAAGAACCTCTCCAACCCACAAAGAAAGTGGAGGAGTGTAGGATAAAGGATTCCAACACACCCTTCTCTCTTTCGAGCCACATAAAAAAAATCAATTCATCATTATAAATGTAATAATTTTAATTCCCATTTTAAAAGACATAATTTTTAATAGAAATGAAAACAATAAATTGCATGTATTTTATTTAGTTTCAAAACTATTATTTATCCTAAAAATTCGAAATGAATATAAAAAATTAGAAAACCTTGGAAAAATGTTTTTCATTTATAAAAGTTTTAATTAAATGAATGTATTTTGAGTTATAAATTCTATTAACATTATAATTTTTTCCATGGAATAATTTAACCTAATGTTTCATAAAGATAAAAATATTAATCACATATGTGAAAACATTATTATTATATTATTTTATTTACATCCATCATTAATATTTATTCTCTCCCGGTATTATGTTGTTGAAATCTATTTTCAGCATGTCGTGTTAATAGGAAAAATTATTTTGAAATAGGTTAATAAAAGCAGGGTGGATATTAAATTTCCTTCCAAAAATAATAATTTATAAACTATAAATGGTTGTATAATATAAATTTAAAAAATATTTGTAATTTTATAATTTTATTACATGGTTATTTGAGTCAAGTTTCTTAAAAAAGGTAAAGAACAATGTTTGGGTAATTTAACTATATTAATGGATTAAATTATAATGATCTTTAGATATTGGGTTATTAAAGATGATACAAACTGGGAGATAATTTTATATTAAATATCAAATATACATTTAAAAATCCATCCATGTATTGTTTTAATGGAAAAAATGAAACATGCTTATTCATGTATGTGGTATCATTAAAAACACATGATTCATATTTTTGTTATTGATAATGGAAAAGGGGAGGTTGTATAATTCTTTTTACAACATTAAAATAACACACTAGTATAATAATGATATTTATGGTATCATTTAAATATTGTTAAATGAAATACAAGGAAGAAAAAAAATAATATAATCAAATAGAAAGAGAACGATATTTTTATGATCTTATACAACACTTCTTAGATTGTAGCCATTTTTAGGGGGAATAGACCATTAATGGATGATATTTTGATAATATAAGAGCCTATTTAATGTGGATGAGTCTATATATAAGGTAATTGTGTAAATTATTTGACAAAAAATTATATTTATCATAGTAAGGGGTGTTCTAAATTTAGTTCCCCTTTTATAGGTAAATAATGAGTGGAATAATTTTAAATATACAAAACTATTAAAAATGGGAGTAACACCCAATGAATGTGCCTCTAAATTTTACAAATAATTTATTTAAGGGATGATAAGTATGATCCATAGCTAGATCATTGAAAAAGAATATTTTTTAAACATGTTATGACCGTTAACTACAAAATGATAATTCTTAGCTAATTTTGAACTACTGATTATAAATACGTTATAATATTTATCAAACAGATCATATGTGTGCAGAATATTATTTATAACTGAAATTCGTGTCATATAAATTATTTTTGAAAAGGTTATTTTTATGAAAATAACATTTATGATTTTTGGAGAATTATCAATTCCATTGATGTAAATGAAATAAAAATAATTATTATTATTGATTGATTATTTATTTAACATAAAACTAAGTCAAAAAAAATCTTATCATCATGATGTAATTTGTAAAATAAAACATAAATTCAATTTTCATTAAAATAGTACAAAAATTTCCAAAATTTATATGATGGGTTTTTAAATAGAAATTTTTTTAAGAATTAATTATTATACATTATTAAATAAAACTTAATAGAAATATATTTTATAAATTTTACATTTAATTATAAAATAAAATAAATTCATAAAGGTGAAGGCATTAATAAAATTAGTATTTATACAATTCACTTAGAAAGTAATGATTTTAAAAAAATCCAAGAAATCTTTTTTAAAATAATATAACTATGATAAATCAATAAATGGGATCAATTTTTTCAAATTAAAATCCTAAAATTTATAAACATAACATTATAATTTATTATTAAAATATCTTGAATTTTTTTATAATAAATCATTTTATGATATTAACAATTCAATTAAATTCACTGCTAGCAAATTTGATAAAAATCCGTTTTTTAAAATTATTTTAAGAATACAAAAATATTTGATTAGTTACATTATTTCAATAATTATGTGTATATATAAGTGATATTTTTTTTATTTATAAATATTTATTTTTATATCTAAAAATCTAGTTGGTACTATTTAATGAATATAATTATATGTATATATTATAAATATCATTATTTAAGTGGTTTTAATTTTTTTGGATCATGTCATAAAACACAATATTTAATTAAGGGAGGAAAATGAGGTCATTACACCCACATAACCCAATGAAACTGAATCATCAACCATCCTATGCTGACCAAATTATTTTTATGAGGGTAGTAATCCAATAGTAGTACAAAAACATGTTCATTACAATAAACGTTAGCAGGTGTAAACACTATAATATAACCTTCGCATGAATAGAACCACTGAAGAGATTACCTTTTTTCTAATTCCCATATAAATATACTTAATTCATCAACAAATACTTGTCATTTTGGAAAATTCAATGTGATGGTTCTTTCAAAATCATGAATATGAAAAGGCCCACCATCACACAAATTAATATGGTTGGAAATGGGATTTTATTCAACAATCACATAGAGGTCCTCATGTCTTATATATTCCTATGGTCATAAGGATAAACAGAAAATAAGATTAACTACCAAACCCTAGTCTACACTATTGATATGGATCTCGATATCAAGGTGTTTTATTTTCTTATAATTAGTGGCACATAGATAGCCATCAACAAGATCAATGGTAACTGCTTCAATATGAATAAATTGATCCTCCGTTTCTTGAGTACAGAATTCTATTTATTTCCTTATTTCCTATTATACCAATGTTGATTCATATCCCATTATTCAATAATGATTTGGTGTATAATTTGGTAATACAAGACAAATATATTTAAAATAATTACTATGATAACTTGGTCATTTGTGTGGCACATCAGAAACTGAATTCCCATGTCACTACTGATAAGGAGGTCCAATAGGTCAACTAATGTTTTAAAAGTTACTCCCCTGAATGACCTTAATCATACCCTATAACTATTGTGTATAAGAATGGATGAATCATCTCCTTAATTACATATTAAAAAGGTAACTTAAATCAACCCAATTTTATCATTAGCAAATCCACTAGGCATGATGGGTTTTAACATATAAGATAGCTCTATCTCAGAGCAGATCATCTACTTGAATGTATTAGATGAAATACTATTCAAGCATTTACAAGAGAGATAAATTCCATAAGTTCTACAAGTGATCAATATTATGTTATTTGGGTCTCATCAATCTGGGTTAAATATCTCTCACCAGATCTGAGTATTGGTATATTAGTGGGAGACTAAAAATTTAGGATTCATAAAATTTGAAAAATGTAATATGTGTTCTATGTTCATTCCTTCTTTTTTACATCATCCACAATAGGCCCTTGATGTCACCATGTACTCAGAAAACATTTTTGTGTGGTGCTTGGAGTTTATGGGTCATAATCTCTCACTGACTTCTTTGTATTGTATTTTTATCTTCATTTCCACTAAATTCTTCTCAATGATGGCATAATTCACCCCAATCAATGTGATTAATACCTAATGTGTTATCACATTTTTTAAATCCAAAATCATAAACTACTTTGGGATAGCACAAAAAATTATCACAACAATGGTAGAAATAATTGAGCATCTAAGAAGAAGAAGTTATACAATAGGTGTAACATCTATTCAAATCATACCTCCTAGTAGTATACATAAAACATTGGATAGATTTATTTATTTAAAAATCACATATTAACATTATTTAGAATATGATGGGTCAAAATAATAGGAGATGGTCTAAAAATCATTTTAATACCCCATGGGAAGATAGAATTATGACACATATTTCCACCAAGGTGACCCCATACTCTATGGTATATGATAAAAAGGTAGTTGAACCTATAAAAGTTCAAATTTCATGATTCTGAATGGCCATTTTTTAACAAATGTAGTCATAAAAAAGAGGCGAGGTCTGATTAGATGAATTAAAAGCCATCAATGAGAGCTTGCTCAAATATTTTCATATCATCAAAGTCTATCATAACCGAGTAGCCAGATAATTATATAGAAATATTCACATATAAACAATACTTATAGGTTATAATGTACATGTATTTAGGAAATTAGTGACCAGTAGAAAGAAACCACCGAGGATATAGAATATGTGGGAGGGTTACATCATTATTCATAATGTTTACTCCCGTGGTGAATCATCATTAATTATTGTGGATGGAGAGGAAATAACACAAAAAAACAATGAAGATTTTTAGAAAAGATACTTTGCAAATTCGATAAAATTATTTAACATGTTTGAGCTATAAGCCTAAAAAAATTTCTTCCTTCACATAATTTTATAATATTTTAAACTGTATGGTTTATATTCATACCATATAATGATAAAATATAGGAATAATTTATTTTCTATACTAAATTATCCTCAAACAACCAAAAACTATTGAATTATGTATCCCTAGAATGTGAGGGATTCATCCTTTAATGATATCCATCCACTATACTTCCCTATTGTACTTCATGTCTATTGATTCACATTTGATGTGATATTTTGATATTCTTAGATGTATTCTCTCATGTAATGTTCTATCATATTTTATGATTCCCCTTGAGATCATTCCCAACTCCCACTCACCAAAATGACATTTTATTGTGCTTCATTTCATGAGAACTCCATAGTAAGAGTAATGAACATTCCCCAAATAACATTCCATGTTTATCTTCACACATTGTGCCTTCCCCATTTTTAATTTCTACAACACTCATTGTATTAAATCGATCCTAAATATTTAAGGGACTATAATAAAAAATCCAACCTCACATCTAGGGAAAATTAACTCAAAGCATTTCTAATCGAAAACCTGATAGGTATCGTGTCTCCAATATGGTCAGTGGGAGACCCTAGTTTTTCTACCCTATTCATAATTATGAGGTGAAGGAACCTGTTTTTTGAATATAGAAAATAATCATCATGGACCCATATTTCTACCTAATTAGGTTTAAATATATGATTTCTGGATTTAGTGTCTATCCACCTTACATTAATTTTGTCGAGTTTAAATACTTTTGGTCTTACCCTTCATGCGTCCATGTGGGTTGAGTACACATGTCAGTGTCAGGTGAACCATACCATTCAAATATCTATTTCCCATTATCCTATTATCTTAAGTGATATTGTTTGTGTCCCACTACTCCATTTTTTCTACATTATGAATGACTCATGTGAGATTAGAAATATTATTGTATTTCCCACAAATGAATGATGCATGAAAAAAAATTAAATATGAAAATGCATAAATTCCATGTTACAAAAAAATTAATAGAATAAAAAATATTCTAAATCCCTTTTTATAGGACATTCCATACATTAACGTCCATTTTTTTATAATTTTTATTATATTTATACAGTGTATAATCCCCTAGAACACCCACTATTCGACACCCTAGATCCAAAAATTTTATGCGATGATCCAAGAATCCTGACATAGAATTTTTTGGGTCCCAAACCAAATAACGTTTTTATAGAATGTTACATTATTTTACAACCATTCCAATCAAGGTAGTGTTATACTTTTACCACATGTTTCCCTCATTAATATTTTGGTGCATAACACGTGACCATAAAAGGAATATAATCCCAGTCCTATCATCATGAAATTAAATTTTGTGTGATTACCCAATACTTGGGATATGAAACTATGTGACATGCTATATACCACATGATCTTATACTACCAACACCCTATTAAGATAAAGATTTTTTACCGTAAACACTAGAAACAAATGGTTATATTAGAGTGGCTCTTAAAATCACTAGGTCATTGATAAAAAATATCATAAGATAAAACTTATACGATGTGTGAGATACAAAAAATACGGGATTCAATTCACCTAGTATCCCCTCCATGGATTATGAAAATTATAGTATTAATGTAAAATGAACCAAACCTCATACGGATCTTCATTAAACCCTAGAAAATTCCTGATTAGGTCCATTGAACCAAACAGTTAATATAATTTTAAAGTATACCTTCAATCATTTCCCCATTATTAATATTATCCAGATGGAATTATAATATCAAAAAAAAATATTTTTTGTCTTCCTTTCCATACTAATTGAGTTATCTTATGCTATTGTTAAATCTATACGAACATAAACTCCAAATAACCCCACTAATTCATCCCAAAAAATTTCGAACATTTTTTTTATATAATCATTTAATGACATTAATCTAGGATATTAAAATATTCATTTTATGACGTTAAACTATATGGATGAATCCCTATGAAATAATATATATGTGTGTGATGATGTTGAACTCTCCATAGAGGACCTCATCCTTAAATGTGGGTCATATAAATTGAATTAATTTTTTAAATGAGTGGATTGATTCTTATTTCTTTTGATATAAATTGAAATTAATTTCACCTATCTTGTGGCTAAACAAAGTCCTCTGATAAACATCTCATAATCGTGGAAATAAAATTTCAATTATTGATTTTTGTTTTCTCCCCAAGAGACAATGATATACCACACCCAAATGGAGATAGTATTAGGTGGATGACCTTAAAGACAATAAACATGTGGGTTCATGTACTCTGACCTTTAATGGTAGTACTCATATGACAACCCTTCTATTTATTACACACTTAATCTTGATTTATTACATAAAATTCACTCGATAAAACAGTGAAGATCGAGATGTCTAGTTTCTTTGGGGATTAGAATGATTACATAACAACTTAAAAAAATGAAATACATCATCTTTATTGAAAACCTCCTTCACATGACCACTTCATTCCCTCATACTTAGAATTTCATGGGATAACATGAAGAGATTCCAAAGAAAAGGGGGAGCTATAAGGCCCAGTATGTGAATAATCATGGAATAACATAAGGAATGCAATACAGGTTATATAATAGGCATATCAATTGATCACAGTAGAATCATGAACATGAAGGCATGACAAAGCATGATATTCATAACCTTTAGATGTTTCAACAACACTTAACATGGAATTAGCATGAGCCAAGGCCCATTCCACATAGAGGATGAGTAAATACTCATTGCACATGAAGCACTAGTAAAACCTCATTGCACTTGAATAAGCATTATTAAACACCAATTGCACATGACCTATCATGATACTTTAATTTACCCAATGCATTTGAGTGCTATTAGGGCGCACCCTTCTTCAACATTTTAATTCAAGAATAAGTGTGCCACATTAATCATAAAACATTAAATCATTAAATTCAATAATATATTCCATGATAAACGAATGTGTAATAAATACATCTAACTCTTAAAAGAATATGAAAATGTTCATATAGGTGAATACCCATGATAGAGAATTGGGTATTGTATTCACTACAAAATGACATTGTCTTGGAAATGCGCGGTGCAATTTCGGCAGCATAACATCGTGACATAAGAACTCATAAAAATGGTAGATGAAAGAGAAAGGGATTTACCCTCATATTTACTTAACATGGAATGTAAGGGGTTCATATAGATACATTTACCAACAAATTTAATCTAATTTAGATTCATGATTCATAATTATTTCTAGAATGTAAATGAGGAGAGAGAAATTCCTTTCAGAATTTCAGCATAGTAACAGATGTACATGTGAGGCATTTAATGAGGAAGAAAGGGGTATAACATCATTCAAAAATAAAAAGGGTTTTATGGGGGGGGGGTGAGAAACCATACGCTAATATTTTTAATTGAAATTAAAATGGAATAACAACTTAATGAATATTGGACAAAAATGAGAAATGAAGAAAAATCCTTACATGGAAGTGTGCTTTCAATGGCATGAGAGAGCCTTGAGAGAGGTTTCTTAAGAGCTTGGGGCACCATGGGAGGATTATAGATAGAGTAGGGAAGATGTTGGAAGAACTATGTAGGCTTTGAGTGAGGAGGAAGTGAGAGCTTGGGTGGATTTATTTAGAAAAGATGAGGGAAATATTTATTATTTAGGTTCGGGACACCTCACATTAAACTACTTGAATCCATAATCCAGCTCATGATTTTTTCCCATGGTGTTTGTAAAAGGTACGTATAATACAATAATTTAAATGTCCAAAGTATGAACTTCTTAAAATAATGGGGTTGCTTCTGTGGAGATGAGACACACTCCCAATGAAAACAATTTAAAAAGACAAGATGTTTAATAAGTCTTGAAGGGTCCATTAATGATTTTTAAGATATTACAAAGAAATCCAAAATCACATTATTTTAATGGTAAAACAATTATTGGCCGAAAATAAAGTTTATAGAATTTTATTACATCACTATTGGGTCATTACGATGTCATAAAACACATTATATATTTAAACCGTATTTAATTTTTACATAAAAAGTTGACTGCCCCAGAAAATAATGAAAAACTCACCGATGGATAATTTTGATGTCCTCATTCGAGAAATAATATTTATTTTATCTAAATAATTTTCTAAATATGTTATTTTTCCTTTTTAAAATAAAAACATACATTTATGGAAAATTCATGGGTTTTGGAAAAAATGACTTTTAATCCATAATAAAATTTACAATTGCATTCATAAAAATATACAATAATTTATATTTAATAAAAATTAATTCAATAACAATAATAATATTTTATTAAAATATTATTTAACTCAAAAATCCATTTATTCATAAAAATATATTTCTTAGTTGAATATTAACTAAAATTATTATTTGTGCTTTAAAAACTATTTTTAAGGTAACAATAAGAAAATGAAAGTATATTCATTGGTACAAAAAAAATGTACATAAACATATTGTTAAGGTCTTGTTACACAACCCCTTTTAACACCCGCATAAGACTGAGGAGTAAGTTCTGTGATGGTGATAGGCTCTTAGGGTGGCTTGGATAACATTTCTTGGGTGTTAATCTCTATAAACATCCTCTTCTCTCAAAGGTGGTCCCATTAGAGCATAACATATTCAAGCTCAGCTTGGGCTTGGTCAAGATCGAAGCCCAAAGATGAAACCTCCTTTTCGAGCTCTGAAAAATGGGCATCGTATGGGGTATGTCTACTGGATGATCCCATCACATCCTTCTTCTGAGTAAATTGGATTTGTTAAAGCATTATATTTATACTAATAATGGCATCAGTGTTCAATGGATATATTTGAAACGGTCACAATTATTAACATAAAACCAAATAAGTTGACATTTTATATAAACATTTTCCATAATGATACAATTAATTAGATCAAAAGGTATATCCATTAATTAAATTTTGGATCGTTACAATCTTCCCCCCTTAAGGAATTTTTCCCTCGAAGTTATATTTAACAACACAGAAATAGATTTGGGTAACTCAGCCTCTTCATTTCATCCGATTCCCATGTCACTTCTTCAAAATTGTGGATTCACCACAACACCATGATGGAGGACATTTTCTTATTTCATTGAACAATTTCATTAGGGTCTTATATCATTACTGGTTGCTCCTCATAAGAAATATCATCATCTAACTATACCACCTCTAAAGAGAGTACATGTGAAGGGTCTGGTATGTACTTCTTTAGAATAGATACATGAAAGACACCATGTACATTGGCCATGGTAGGTGGATGTGCTAATAGATAGGCCACAGCCCCGACACTATTAAGAATCTCGAAGGGGCAGATGTACCTTGGAATTAACTTCCCTTTCTTTCCAAACCTCATGACCTTCTTCCATAGAGATATGCTTAGAAAAACCATGTCACCAAATTTGAAATCATGGTCTCATCGATGGTTATCTGCATAACTCATTTATTCACTATGGGCTACTTTGATATGCTACTGAATGGTTTTCAACTTATACACCATTTCTTTGACCATTTCCTCTCCATGCAGCTTACACTCACTGACCTCATCCCAACACACTGGTGTTCTGCACTTTTTCCCATAATGGGATTCATATGGTGACATTTGGATGCTCGAGTGGAAACTGTTATTATAATAGAACTCAACTAGAGGATGATAGGCCGTACTGAAGTTTAGTTCAGTATTCAAAGCATGTTGAAGACTCTTCCAAAACATAGAGTTGAATCTTGGATGAAGATCGTACACAATATATAGTTTTACCCTATATATCCATGCCACATCCCTGATATGTATATATTCCTATTGATCCAATGAGAAATACTCCCGAATAGAAATGAAGTGTACAATATTTGTAAAACTATCAACAATAACCCAGATTTTATTTTTGCCTTTGGATGCCTTCAGAAGTCCGGTGACAAAATCCATGGTGATGTTCACCCATTTCCATTCTGGTATGGGAAATGGTTGCATCATCCCCTTAGACATCTGCCTATCTTCCATCACTTGCTGACACACTAGGCACCTTGATGTATATTCAACAATCTCCTTCTTCATATTATCCATCCAATAATTCTCTGAGAGATCTCGATACATCTTTGTGTTTCCTGGGTGAATAAAGATATTTGAACTATGTGCATCATCCAAAAGGTCCTTCATTAGCTCCAGACATGATGGAACACATAGTCTTTTCAAAATCTCACAATTCCTTATTCATTAACATTAATCTCCGTGGATTTCCCTTTACCGATAACTTCCACTTTTTCATGAATTTCCACATCATCCTTTTGAGTAACTTTTAACCATTTCAAAAGTGATGGTTGAGAAATAATTTTGTAAAGGATTGATGATGTTATCTTCTTTAGGATTCCCATGTCAATCTTCATAATATATAAGAATATTGGATCCTTTTCAATTCTGATCAATGATAGAATCGATGCGTCCTTTCTACATATAGCATCTGCCACCTTGTTCACTTTCACAGGGTGGTAATGGATTGAGTAGTCATAGTATTTGATCAGCTCTAAAAATATTTGTTGGTGCATATTAACATCTTTCTGTGTGAATATATATTTGAGACTCTTTTGGTCACTATATATCTCATATTTCACCCCATAGAGATAATGCCGCCAGATTTTCATGGCAATGATCACAGAATACAACTCCAGTTCATGCGTTGGATAGTTTTTCACCTGTATTATCAAATGCCTTAATGCATAGGCTATCACATTATCATTTTTCATCAACAAAATTTCCAAGACCTTCTTTAATGCATCACTGAACACCACAAAAAGTTTCCACTTGTGGGTAATGTGAGCACATGCGAATTGATAAACATCCTTTTCAACTCCTTGAATAATTATTTGCATTCATCACTTCAAAAAAACATTACTCCCTTCCGAGTTATCTTGGTAAGAGAGTTGGACCATCATGATAAATTTCTTACAAATCATTGATAATATCCAGCTAACCCCAAGAAGCTATGCATATCTGTTACCGACGTTGGCCTCATCCATCCCTCAATTGAATCTGTTTTATGAGGGATCCACATATATCAAATTTCTTGTGATGATATGGCTCAATAATGTGACCTCCTTCAAAAAGAACTCACACTTGCTCTACTTTTCAAGGAGCTTCTCATTCCTCAAGGTCTCTAGTATAGTTCTTAGATGCTCCTCATGATCCTCCTTGGTATTGGAGTATATAGAATATCCTCAATAAAGAATTCCAAAAATTTGTTGAGGTAATATCTAAAGAATATATTCAAATAGTCCATGAATATTTCAAGAGCATTAGTGAGTCCGAAAGGCACTACTAGGAATTCATAGTTCCCGTATCTTGTACTAAAATCATCTTGGGTATATCTTACTTCTTCACCCTTACTTGATAATATCCAGCCCGAAAATCTACCTTAGAGAATTATTGTGCTTCACACAGCTAGTTGAATAAGTAATCAATTCATGGGATAGGATACTTGTTATTTATCATGAATTTGTTGAGATCACAGTAATTGAAGCAATGGAACATTGACCCATCCTTCTTCATGATGAAGAGGACTAGTGCACCCAATGGTGAAGCACTTGGACATATAAACCCTTTATCCAAATTCTCTTGTATTTGTTTCATCAGCTCTTAAATCTACACAACATCCATTCTATATGATTTTTTTGGATATTGGTAATTCCCTAGGTATATGTTCAATTGAGAATTCTACATCACTTCTGGGAGGAAGACGAGACAATTCCACGGGAAACACTTCAGCGAATTCCCTCCCAATATGCATGTCATTAAGGATGGTTGCTTCCTTGGAAACAATCATCTATGGTATATAAACATTGTCATATGGGAAGTAATATCAACACCTAAGACGATGGAGATAATGATGATTAGTCTTCCTCCTTATACTTTTAGAGAATCGGGGAACTCTTATCCACATGGAGGGTGATTTACCTCTCCCGACAATTTATGTTGTCTCTATATAAGGAAATCCAATACATGCCAAGATTTTCATAAACATCCACCAGAGAAAGTATGATGAGGTTCTCCAGGAAGTATAATCCACAGAGTGTGACAGGGGAAGAGTTATATTCATGGGATCCAATGATCGCCCCATTGGTTGTACTCACCAACATCTTCACTTCCATGATTTGTGGTGGTGCAAAGATTGTTCTACTAAATGTTCCATATATAATAAAATGTGTACAACATGATTCCAAAAGTATGTTCCCTATTCATGAATGAACAACTAGCATACATGTTACCACTTCGTTGTCGGGGTTCACTTCAGCAGTTGTGATGGAAAAAGCTCGCCCTCGCTGCCTTGGAGGTTGTTGTTTGCATCTAGAAACCTTGTCATAGGGATCTGATTTCCAATATTCCCTGGTTCATTGAAGTTATTGTAATGAAGAACACTTTGAGGTTAAAACTGACATTTCTTCTCCTCTATCGTTTACGCGGGTCTTTACTTACCTATAGTTAATAGTTTGGTTCCCTTCTCTTCCACACCAAAAGAATTCATCATCCCCTTCAGGTAATTTCCTGGGTGATTCTTTCCACTCCCTTGGAATGTGGGGTCTTGGATCTTCTTAGCACCGTTCAGTATATCCATCGCACTGATAGCATTGATACCCACCTTATGCTTTTAATCCCAATGATACCCCTAAGATTATCTTATCTCCATTTAGACATTGAGGGCACATCAGCCAATTTCTTCTTAGCAATCAAAGTCACGGATCACCATCGCTTTCCATAGGCTAGGATTCAGGCCCCCAAAGAAGCGGTCCACCTTGCATTCGGGGGTAACGACAAAGCCGGAGGTGTATCGTGCATGTCATGGGATGTGTTCCATTTATGCTCCAAATGATTCGTCATCTTTTTTGAAGATGTAAGGGAATTCATTTTCCATATTAAACCAGAGGGTGCATGAAAAATAATTATTGAAAAAAAAAATCAGGAAATTCTTCCATTCCAACACCTCAATATCCTCATCAGGTTTCATATTTTTGATCAACATCCAACATTGATCAGCTTCACCCTCCATATGATAAGCATCCAAGGGAACCACTACTTATTAAGAACATTGAATGTAACACCCGAGACTTTTATGTTATATAAATCCTCAAAGGAATCTTTTTCTACACAACACTTTCTTGGCTTGCTTTACACGCAATCGCGACCTTCCTCGATAGCTTGCGTCGTACGCAATACCGAGTTTCACTAAACAACAATATGCTATTAAAACTAGACGTTATAGTAATAACCACTTTTTGAAATTTTATAAATTTTATTTTTCAAAATGGACTTCATTTTTGGACTCAGAATATCGAAATTATCCTAGGGTGAAATTTTGGTATTTTTCTGAAAACTTTCAATTTTTGATGAATAGTGAAACCACTAAGTGGTAGGTTAAAAACTGAATTTTGCATAAAACTTAATTTTACCGCTTCTGTGAATGGAATTTCAAAAAATCCGAGAGACACGGTTAATATCAAGGACTAAAATGTGGTTCAATGAGATGAAAATAATTTTTTGGTGAATAGTAACTTTTTACTATTTTTACCGCGGTTAATAGTAAATAGGGTAACTAAGGGTAATTATGATATTAATATTACCCTAACACATGTCCTAATTCTATTGGACAAGTGTAATTCGACCAAAAACAAACTTAGGAATAAAATATGACCATTTAGGCCCACTTGGATTAGATTAGGACATTTATTATTAATTTATTTAAAGAAGGGTTAAAATAGTTAAAATCAAAGTTTAATAAGTAAATCATTTTTAATATAGGGTTATACATAAGATAAATTCGATTGTAAATATTCATTAGAAAGCTAAAAATATTTCCTACATGATGGTATTTTATTTGTAATTTTTAGACATCAAATAAGTTAATTTATTTATGACACAAAGATGATGCAGTAATTATCTTATTAATGAAATATTGACAAAATTGATAATATAAATACCAAAATAAATGTAATTTGAGACTTTTTATGAATTCCACTAATTTTCTAGGTTACTATGATATATTAGTATTGATTTAATCAACTTGGTTCGAACATATAATTCTGTTATGACTTTGACAAAAATCATATATCAAATAGTGTCAAAATTGACAAAAATAGTTTTTAAATCAAATATTATATTATTAATTGTTATTTTATTCCTAAAAATCTAAGGTTCGGCCAAATGACTTAGATAAGGATATATATTTTAATAATAAACAATTTGGGGTTCGTTTGGCATGTTATAGTAAGTGTATTAACCATATAGTGAAAGAAAACAAAAAGTCATGGTAAAAGTTAAATTATTTAACTTAGAGTTAAATCTAATTGATAAGGTTAAAATAATACCCTAAACTTGTCTAAATTCTATTGGTTGATAGGATTTCGACCCATCCCCACTTTGGCTTCGAAATAAGACCCTTTGGAACCATTATAAACCGATTATGACTTTAATATAAAATAATATTTTGAGATATTCCAAAGGTGCCCCTCTCCTCCCTTATAAAAGGGCACCTCCTCCCCCTCCTCCTCACACCAATTTGAGCACTCAAGCTCGGCCCACCCCTGCCATTTTCCCTTCTCCACTTCCCTAGAATAATCCTAGAGGTCCTGGTCTTCTCCAAAGACCAATCTTAGTCCCTTAAGTGGAGGATTCAAAAAGGCGTTCCAAAGAAGAGGTAATATCCATTACCAATCTTTTCAATTTCTTTCTTCTTCAACTTCTTCTTCTTTAGTTGTTTCATGATAAAGTAATAACATCAGTATTACTTACATACTGATATGTTATTATAAATATGAAACAACCCTAATTCACCTTCTATCCATCCTACGGAAAAATGAAATCACCGCGCGTGCGTACGTACGGAATACCGTCTCCACGCCGTGGTGTAATCTATTTTCCACCATCACCTTACAAGGATGGGTATAATGGTGTAATCAGTAACTATATATGATTATTATTAAGTAATATTGATACTGAAATAATATATATATATACTCCAATACAATTCCACGATCATAGGAATGATATCATCACTCGTGCGTACGTACGGAATACCGTCTCCACGATGTGATGCGACTCGTTCTACATGATCTTCATTTCATATTGATTATATAAATGAATTGAATGAATGAATATGGTATATAATACACTAATACCATTCTGGAAATGAATTATCTATAACCTAAAGATAAGAATAAGAATTTATTCGACAAAACACGCATAAGAACAAAAAGTTATAAAGACCTGAGTAACAAGTAACAATGAAATATTACTAACAAGAAGCTAATAATATGACCATATATGATCTCATATCAATATGTATGATTCTGGAATAAGTCAATAACATTATTTAAACCATTATACAGGAGCTTCGGACACGAACAAAGCAAATCGGACCTAAGGTAAGGGAAATATCACAATCTCATTTTTATCCGAGATTGTTTATTCGTAAGTATTTACTAGGGTGTATTTTATCATCCACATCCATGTTCCCTCAATATGTAATATTGTTTCCATCCACTTGAAATAGTTTAAATCCAATTTTACCCTTAGGTGAGTTTTTAGTAAAGAATATGAAAGGAATCTTTTGTCGTTTTTCCGTACGAGGTACTTTTTGACTTTTCCGACAAAAGTACGAAGAATGTTTTTTTTAACTTATACGGCATGAATGGATTTTTAAAACATTACATCAAAGAAGCTTCCTTTACAAGTTTTCAAGTTTATTTTTAATCAACTTCTTTTATTTTAAAGTTGTATGACATGTTATGAAAAATATTTTTGAAGAAGAAAGGATATTTTCCTCAAGAATTCAATTCAAGTGTTTTATCAAAATTATTTTCCATCTAACATAATAAAGGGTTCTGTTTCTATCCATATTTTTACATTGGTTTGACTATGTTGTGATGGAATTATGTTTATGAATTCCTTTATCATATATGAATTGATTTATGATTTCATGATGTTTCAAGAATCCCATTTTTGTTACATGTGTTATGCCATGATGCATGTTTTATGATTATGTGGCACACATAAGAAAGGATTCATTATAAGATGGGTGGGACCTATATCTCCCTCCAATGCATTGGGTAATGATTTTATATCTCATGAGATAGACATGGCTGGAACGAAAGATTATTTCGGTTCAGTGATACAGGACTGAAACGAGGAGTGAACTCGGTTCAGAAAGGGACTTTGTCCACTAAGATAGTCTTGGCAATGAGTCATGACTAACAAGAAATGATTTTCCATGATTATGTGTGCATGCCACAAAGTTTCAAGTTTTATGTTATGATTTTGGGGATCTCATTTTCACTTCTATGATTTATTCCATGTTAAGATATTATGATCTCTTTTGCAGGTTTTGATTTTCAAAAAGATATGATATGATTTTTATTTCCATTATTTTCCCTTGCTGAGCATTTGAGCTCACCCTTTTATGTTTTCTTTTCCCCAGGTCAGGAAGATGGATATTAAGTAGAATATGCTAAAAGGGACCCTAGATATGATGAAATAAATGGGAGACACTGTAGAAGATTTATGAACCAGTTGTTTATGTTTCCCAGTTTCTAAAGACACTATACCTATACGGTCCTTTGTGGTTTTGTCATATGTTGTAATAAGTGTGACTCAATTCTGAAGTATTAACAATGTATGTAAAGTGTGGGTCGTTATAGTTGGTATCAGAGGAAAGGTATAGTCAACCTTTGGAAACTAGGATGTGAAAGCCTTAGTAATAACCCTAAGGATAAGTCTAAGCATAGAACACAATTTTAGAAATGGCCTTGAATAACCTAGGATAAGACCTTAAGCATGAAAATTTTATTCTTGAATTATGTGGTTTCCTATTATAATTAGTGTTGCTCACACTATTCTTCTTGGTTTTAGTCAATGGCTGGAACCCGAAGGAACCGTGTTAATGCGGAATGCGATGGGCAATGCAATGATTGTCCCCCTGAGCAACCAAACGATATGGGAGCTAGAATGCAAAATCTTGTAGCCATACTCACACAACTTTCTCAAGCTATGAATCATGCAGGATTTCCAAACGAACAAAGAAGGGAGCAACATTCTGTTGAATCCTTCATGAGGCAGCGTCCACCATCTTTCAGCGGGTCTACTGATCCATTAGTTGCTGAACAATGGATTAGTACTACTGAAAAGATATTTTCAGTTCTTCAATGTTCTGAGCATGATAAAGTCATCCTAGAAGTGTATCGTTTGGAAGGAGATGCGGATCAATGGTGGAATCTTGTTAAGAATACGAGGCAAAGGGATGAAATTGAGTCTATGGAATGGGACGAGTTCAAGAACTTATTTTTCAATAAGTACTTCCCTCGTATTCTCCGAACAAAGATGGAGAAAGAGTTCCTTGAACTGAAGCAAAGGGATGATGAATCTGTTAGTACCTATGAAGCAAATTTTACAAGACTTGCAAGGTACGCTTCTGGTATTATTATCCAACCTGAGAGTAAGATCGATCGATTCTTTAGTGGCTTAAAACCAAGTCTTCGAAGGGCGTTAGCCATAAGGGACTTCAATATCTACGAAGAAATCGTTCGATGTGCTCTCAAAGTCGAGATGGAGATTGGAGTAACCCATCAGTCACATGGGTTTGATAAGAAGAGGAAGATGGAATTCAAAGAAAAATCTAAAGAGCACACGGAAAAGAAGATGAACTTTCCCTTATGCTCAAAGTGTGGAAAGAAACATGGAGGGAGTTGTCTTAAAGGGACAAGTAAATGTTTTAAATATGGAAAGGAAGGTCATCGGGCATTTGAATGCCGTGATAATGGGAAGAAGATGTCTAATGATGCAAACAAAGGAAGGGATACACAGAATGAACCTGCTACACTTCAATGTTTCAAGTGCAAGGAGATGGGGCATTATGCCAATCAATTCCCAAATCCAAGGGTTGATGATGATGGTCGACGTCAACAAACTCTTAAGGCTAAAGACAAAGGAAAGTCACATGCAATTTCTATCAGCGATGTGGAGTACGATAACGATGTGGTGAAAGGTACACTTACCATCCACTCTAAAGTAGCAAATGTTTTATTTGATTCTGGATCCACCCACTCTTTTATTTCTGAAGACTTTTCTAAGGGTATCACCGTACTACCTCAACAATTAGATGTTGAGTTAGCTGTGACAACACCTAATGGCACATCAATCGCATCAAAAGTTTATAATTCTTCTCCGATCGAAGTTTGTGGGAAAGTGCTTCCTGCAAATCTTGTGATCCTTCCTTTAGTGGAATTTGATGTGATTCTTGGCATGGATTGGCTTTCTCTACATGGAGCTCATATCAATTGCCAAAGAAGGGAAGTCACATTTCATATTCCAGATCAACCTACCATCGTCTATCAATGCAAGGATGAACATAACCTTCCAGTGGAAATTTCTTCCATCTTATGGGTATTGATTCCACTAAATGAAGGTTATTTATCTCAAATGGTTGGTGAGAAACTCACGATTAAGAATATGCCCATTGTACGGGAGTTTGATGATGTCTTTCCGGAGGAATTGCCGGGTCTTCCACCAAATCGTGAAGTTGAGTTTTCAATAGAACTCGTACCGGGTGCTTTGCCTATTTCAAAGACACCTTATAGAATGGCCCCAATTGAGTTGCAGGAATTGAAGAAGCAACTCCAAGAGAATCTTGATAAGGGATTCATACGCCCTAGTGCGTCACCTTGGGGAGCACCTGTTCTATTTGTTAAGAAGAAAGATGGATCAATGAGACTCTGCATTGATTATCGAGAACTTAACAAGATCACTATCAAGAACAAATATCCTCTCCCACGCATTGATGACTTATTTGACCAACTACGCGGAGCTCAATACTTTTCCAAGATTGATCTTCGTTCAGGGTATCATCAATTAAGGGTCAAAAGGGAGGATATACCAAAGACGGCTTTCCGTACAGCTATGGACACTATGAATTTATAGTGATGCCATTTGGTCTTACTAATGCCCCTGCTATCTTCATGGATCTAATGAATAGAGTCTTTAGAGACTATCTTGATCAATTTGTGGTAGTCTTTATAGACGATATTCTTGTCTATTCAAAGAGCAAGGAAGAGCATGAAGATCACTTGAGAATTATATTGAAGACCGTGAGAAAAGAGAAGCTTTATGCCAAATTTACCAAGTGTGAATTTTGGCTTCAAAAAGTTGCATTTTTGGGTCATATAATATCAAAAGAGGGGATATCTGTGGATCCAGCAAAAACAGAGGTTATCGAAAGATGGTCAAGACCAACAACAGTAACTGAGATCCGAAGTTTTCTTGGTTTGGCTGGATATTATCGACGTTTTGTAAAAGATTTTTCACGATTATCTAATCCACTCACCAAGTTGACTCGGAAAGGAGTTAAGTTTGTCTGGACAGAGGAATGTGAAGAGAATTTCAAGGAGTTGAAAAGAAGGTTATCCAGTGCACCTGTGCTCACACTGCCTTGTAGTGGAGAAAGGTTTGTGATCTACAGTGATGCATCCAAGAAGGGATTGGGGTGTGTTCTTATGCAAAATGATATGGTGATAGCTTATGCCTCACGACAGTTGAAAATCCATGAACAAAATTACCCAACACATGATTTGGAGTTGGCTGCGGTAATCTTTGCATTAAAGATTTGGAGTCATTACCTTTATGGTGAAAGGTGTGATATTTATACTGATCATAAAAGTTTAAAGTATATTTTCACACAAAAGGAGCTGAATATGCGCCAAAGAAGATGGTTGGAACTGATTAAGGATTATGACTGCTCAATCCATTACCACCCTGGGAAAGCAAACAAGGTGGCAGATGCATTAAGTCGACAAGACCATGCTAGTTTATCCATGATGAGGATCACAAAAGATCCAATATTTATGGATTTACAAAGGATGGATCTTGGAATTATAATGGATGGGGAAAAATCTTATCTTTATCAAATGAATGTTCAACCATCTATACATGTGAAGATTAAAGAGGCACAGAAAGAAGATGTCGAGTTACAAAAGAAGGTGAGAAATGTTCCTGAATTCAACCTTGATTGTGATGGGATAATAAAGTTCAGGAATCGGGTTTGTGTTCCTCCCATCCCCGAATTAAAGAAAGAGCTGCTGGATGAGGCTCATAGTTCTTCATTCTCTATTCATCCTGGAAGCACGAAGATGTATAGGGACCTGAAAGAGTACTTCTGGTGGGATGGCATGAAAAGAGATGTTGCTGAATATGTCTCTCGATGCTTGGTTTGTCAACAAGTTAAAGCTGAGAGACAGAAGTCTAAGGGGATGTTACAACCATTACCCATACCCGAATGGAAATGGGAAAACATCACTATGGACTTTGTCACAGGACTTCCTAAAACATCCAAAGGCAATAATGCTATCTGGGTCATAGTTGATCGTCTTACAAAGTCTGCACACTTCATTGCTATTAGAGAGGATTTCTGTCTAGATCAGCTTGCCAAGATATATGTAAAGGAAGTGGTAAGATTGCATGGAGTACCACTTTCTATTATATCTGATCGAGATCCGAGATTTACCTCGAAGTTCTGGAGAAGTCTTCAGCATACTCTGGATACAGAGTTGAGTTTCAGCACTGCTTATCATCCCCAGACAGACGGTCAGTCTGAGAGAACAATTCAAACCCTAGAAGATATGTTGAGAGCTTGCTCTATGGATTTCAAAGGAGGTTGGGATCAACACCTACCTTTGGTGGAATTTTCTTATAATAATAGCTTTCACTCCAGTATTCAGATGGCTCCTTATGAAGCTCTCTATGGAAAGAAATGCAGGACTCCAACTTGCTGGGATGAAGTTGGGGAAAGAAAGCTATTAGGACCTGATCTCGTTGATGAAATGACAGAAAAGGTCAGATCTATTCAACAACACATAAGAGCAGCTCATAGTCGACAGAAAAGTTATCCCGACAACCGAAGAAAAGACCTAGAGTTTGAAGTGGGTGATAAAGTGTTCTTACGAATATCTCCCTGGAAGAGGGTTATGAGATTTGGAAAGAAGGGGAAGTTGAGCCGTAGATATATCGGTCCTTTAGAAATACTGGATCGTGTTGGGAAGGTAGCTTACCGATTGGCGCTTCCACCAAATCTCTCTCAAGTTCACGATGTGTTCCATGTATCTCTCCTGAGAAAGTACATACCAGATCCTTCACATGTACTCAGCTCAGAAGTTGTACCACTGGAGCAAGATCTTTCTTATGAAGAACAGCCGATAGAGATTCTGGATCGTAGCGAAAAAGTCCTACGAAACAAGACCACTCGCTTGGTGAAAGTTTTATGGAGAAACCACCAACTTGAAGAAGCTACATGGGAGCTTGAGGATATGATGAGGGAGAAGTATCCTCATTTGTTTGTTGCAAAGTGACGAATTTCGAGGGCGAAATTCTTTTTAAGGGGGGTAGAATGTAACACCCGAGACTTTTATGTTATATAAATCATCAAAGGAATCTTTTTCTACACAACACTTTCTTGGCTTGCTTTACACGCAATCGCGACCTTCCTCGATAGCTTGCGTCGTACGCAATACCGAGTTTCACTAAACAACAATATGCTATTAAAACTAGCCGTTATAGTAATAACCACTTTTGAAATTTTATAAATTTTATTTTTCAAAATGGACTTCATTTTTGGACTCAGAATATCGAAATTAGCCTAGGGTGAAATTTTGGTATTTTTCTGAAAACTTTCAATTTTTGATGAATAGTGAAACCACTAAGTGGTAGGTTAAAAACTGAATTTTGCATAAAACTTAATTTTACCGCTTCTGTGAATGGAATTTCAAAAATCCGAGAGACACGGTTAATATCAAGGACTAAAATGTGGTTCAATGAGATGAAAATAATTTTTTGGTGAATAGTAACTTTTTACTATTTTTACCGCGGTTAATAGTAAATAGGGTAACTAAGGGTAATTATGATATTAATATTATCCTAACACATGTCCTAATTCTATTGGACAAGTGTAATTCGACCAAAAACAAACTTAGGAATAAAATATGACCATTTAGGCCCACTTGGATTAGATTAGGACATTTATTATTAATTTATTTAAAGAAGGGTTAAAATAGTTAAAATCAAAGTTTAATAAGTAAATCATTTTTAATATAGGGTTATACATAAGATAAATTCGATTGTAAATATTCATTAGAAAGCTAAAAAGATTTCCTACATGATGGTATTTTATTTGTAATTTTTAGACATCAAATAATTTAATTTATTTATGACACAAAGATGATGCAGTAATTATCTTATTAATGAAATATTGACAAAATTGATAATATAAATACCAAAATAAATGTAATTTGAGACTTTTTATGAATTCCACTAATTTTCTAGGTTACTATGATATATGAGTATTGATTTAATCATCTTGGTTCGAACATATAATTCTGTTATGACTTTGACAAAAATCATATATCAAATAGTGTCAAAATTGACAAAAATAGTTTTTAAATCAAATATTATATTATTAATTGTTATTTTATTCCTAAAAATCTAAGGTTCGGCCAAATGACTTAGATAAGGATATATATTTTAATAATAAACAATTTGGGGTTCGTTTGGCATGTTATAGTAAGTGTATTAACCATATAGTGAAAGAAAACAAAAAGTCATGGTAAAAGTTAAATTATTTAACTTAGAGTTAAATCTAATTGATAAGGTTAAAATAATACCCTAAACTTGTCTAAATTCTATTGGTTGATAGGATTTCGACCCATACCCACTTTGGCTTCGAAATAAGACCCTTTGGAACCATTATAAACCGATTTTGACTTTAATATAAAATAATATTTTGAGATATTCCTAAGGTGCCCCTCTCCTCCCTTATAAAAGGGCACCTCCTCCCCCTCCTCCTCACACCAATTTGAGCACTCAAGCTCGGCCAACCCCTGCCATTTTCCCTTCTACACTTCCCTAGAATAATCCTAGAGGTCCTGGTCTTCTCCAAAGACCAATCTTAGTTCCTTAAGTGGAGGATTCAAAAAGGCGTTCCAAAGAAGAGGTAATATCCATTACCGATCTTTTCAATTTCTTTCTTCTTCAACTTCTTCTTCTTTAGTTGTTTCATGATAAAGTAATAACATCATTATTACTTACATACTGATATGTTATTATAAATATGAAACAACCCTAATTCACCTTCTATCCATCCTACGGAAAAATGAAATCACCGCGCGTGCGTACGTACGGAATACCGTCTCCACGCCGTGGTGTAATCTATTTTCCACCATCACCTTACAAGGATGGGTATAATGGTGTAATCAGTAACTATATATGATTATTATTAAGTAATATTGATACTGAAATAATATATATATATATACTCCAATACAATTCCACGATCATAGGAACGATATCATCACTCGTGCGTACGTACGGAATACCGTCTCCACGATGTGATGCGACTCGTTCTACATGATCTTCATTTCATTATGATTATATAAATGAATTGAATGAATGAATATGGTATATAATACACTAATACCATTCTGGAAATGAATTATCTATAACCTAAAGATAAGAATAAGAATTTATTCGACAAAACACGCATAAGAACAAAAAGTTATAAAGACCCGAGTAACAAGTAACAATGAAATATTACTAACAAGAAGCTAATAATATGACCATATATGATCTCATATCAATATGTATGATTCTGGAATAAGTCAATAACATTATTTAAACCATTATACAGGAGCTTCGGACACGAACAAAGCAAATCGGACCTAAGGTAAGGGAAATATCACAATCTCATTTTTATCCGAGATTGTTTATTCGTAAGTATTTACTAGGGTGTATTTTATCATCCACATCCATGTTCCCTCAATATGTAATATTGTTTCCATCCACTTGAAATAGTTTAAATCCAATTTTACCCTTAGGTGAGTTTTTAGTAAAGAATATGAAAGGAATCTTTTGTCGTTTTTCCGTACGAGGTACTTTTTGACTTTTCCGAAAAAAGTACGAAGAATGTTTTTTTTAACTTATACGGCATGAATGGATTTTTAAAACATTACATCAAAGAAGCTTCCTTTACAAGTTTTCAAGTTTATTTTTAATCAACTTCTTTTATTTTAAAGTTGTATGACATGTTATGAAAAATATTTTTGAAGAAGAAAGGATATTTTCCTCAAGAATTCAATTCAAGTGTTTTATCAAAATTATTTTCCATCTAAGATAATAAAGGGTTCTGTTTCTATCCATATTTTTACATTGGTTTGACTATGTTGTGATGGAATTATGTTTATGAATTCCTTTATCATATATGAATTGATTTATGATTTCATGATGTTTCAAGAATCCCATTTTTGTTACATGTGTTATGCCATGATGCATGTTTTATGATTATGTGGCACACATAAGAAAGGATTCATTATAAGATGGGTGGGACCTATATCTCCCTCCAATGCATTGGGTAATGATTTTATATCTCATGAGATAGACATGGCTGGAACGGAAGGTTATTTCGGTTCAGTGATACAGGACTGAAACGAGGAGTGAACTCGGTTCAGAAAGGGACTTTGTCCACTAAGATAGTCTTGGCAATGAGTCATGACTAACAAGAAATGATTTTCCATGATTATGTGTGCATGCCACAAAGTTTCAAGTTTTATGTTATGATTTTGGGGATCTCATTTTCACTTCTATGATTTATTCCATGTTAAGATATTATGATCTCTTTTGCAGGTTTTGATTATCAAAAAGATATGATATGATTTTTATTTCCTTTATTTTCCCTTGCTGAGCATTTGAGCTCACCCTTTTATGTTTTCTTTTCCCCAGGTCAGGAAGATGGATATTAAGTAGAATATGCTAAAAGGGACCCTAGATATGATGAAATAAATGGGAGACACTGTAGAAGATTTATGAACCAGTTGTTTATGTTTCCCAGTTTCTAAAGACACTATACCTATACGGTCCTTTGTGGTTTTGTCATATGTTGTAATAAGTGTGATTCAATTTTGAAGTATTAACAATGTATGTAAAGTGTGGGTCGTTATATTGAAGGATGGAGAAGATCATTTCAATTGAATTGATCCATTGTTTAATGATTGAGGGATAAGATGAGCCATTAAAAGTAGGAGGCATTTGTCTCATGATGCTCTTGATAGAGACTTGTTCTTTATTAGGGGGGTTGAATTTTCCACTTGAACCATGTTTCTATTCAAATCATGAGTCACCTGAGAGATAATCATGACAAAGTTCGTGAATCTCGCTCCCATTTTATTGGGCATCTCATTAGTACAGTCATCACATTGATCTTCACATCAGTTGTTAGCCCGAGTCCTCCTATTACCGTCCATTGGCTGGAATAAAAGGAAATTTTTGGGTAAAACAAAAAAGGTAATCAATGGAAAAAAATAATGAATTATAATTAGATTTTATTTCCTTAACATATGAATCTATTGGCTTTAGTCAATTTTATCCATGATCAACTTTATAACATGTAATCTTTGTGCATTTTTTGTCCCTTAATAATGGTTAATATTAATCTTGTGAATTTACCAAAGAATATCCCTCAAGAGTTTCGTAACCATGAGTGAAGAAAGGCCAATTTTCGTGCACCAATTCCCTTTCAAGTTTAACTCAATGCATTGTTTTCGGGTTTTACCCCTAGGAAACAATTGTTCCAGAGCCACCTCTACCAGCATGTATCCAGACATGGATGTATTTTCTTGATAATCTACTTACTCAATACACACCAAATCATTGGGATGTTTTTCTTATAATTAGTCTTCTCTATGAGGCTACACTAGGGTTTTCTAATCCAAATCCCAAAAAATGACTAAACATATCCTCTGATACCAACTATGACAACCCTGCTGTTTATTATAAACTTAAATGTAATTTATTACATAAAATTCACGTGATACAACATATAACATCGAGATTTCTACTATATTTGGAGAATATGATAATTATATAACAATTTAAAACATGAAATATATCATCTTTATTGAAAACACGCTTTACATGACTACTACATTCCCTTGTACATAACATTACATGGGATAACCTGACGACACACATAAAAAATGGTGAGCTATAATGCCCAGTAAGGGAATAATCATGGAATAACATGAGTAATATAATACATTCTTGATAATAGGCATATCAATAGAGTATAATATAAGAATGAATATAAAGGCATGATAAATCCTGCTAATCATAACATGGAACTGTGGAAGAAACACTTTCCATGGAAATAGCATATGCCAAGGCTCATTACACATGGACCGTGAGTAAATCCTCATTGCACATGAAGCATGAGTAAAACCTTATTGAAATTGAATTAGAACAAGTAAACACCCATTCCACATGACGTATCATGATAAAATATTTTCCCAATGCATTGGAGCGCTATAAGGGTGCACCCTTCTTAAACATTTCATTTCATTCATAAGTATGCAACATGGATCATAAAACATTGAATCATTAAACATAATAATTTAATCCATGATAAAACATTGTGAAATACATACATGAAAGTATTAAAATAGTAATTAAATATGTATAATGGTGAACAACCTTAATAGATATATGGGTATTGTTTTCACTACACAATGACTTTGGCTTGGAAAAACGTAGTGCAATTTCGGCAGCATAACGGCGTGACATAAGTACTCATAAAAAATGTTGATGAGAGAGAAAGGGGTGTCTAATCATATTTACATGACATGGACAGTAATGGGTCATATAAATATATTCCCCCAAGAAAATTAACTGAATTTAGATTCATGATTCAAAAGAATTGCTTGAATGTAAATGAAGAGATAGAAATTCCTTTTGAAATATCAGCATAGTAACAGGTGTACATGGGGGGCATTTAATGAGATAAAAAGGGGTATACCATCATTAAATCATAAATAGGGTGGTATGGGGGATGTGAAAAACTATACCCTAACATTTATAATTAAAACTATAATCGAATAAAACTTAAATAATTTTGGACAAAATGAGAAAGGAAGAAAAACTATTACATGGAATTGTGCATCCAAAGGCTTCAGAGAGGCTTGAGAAGGGCATCTTGGGTGTTTTTGAAACCTTGGGAGGATTTTAGAGATAATAGTGGAGATGTTTGGAGAACTCCAAAGGCTTTGAGTGAGGTGGAAGTGGGAGCATGGGTGGGATTATATATGAAAGGTGAAGGAATTCTTTATTATTTAGGATTGAGACAACTCACATTAAACTAATCCAAACCACAAACCATCCGATGATAGTTTCTCATGGTGTTTGGAAAAGGGAAGTATAAAAAAATATTTTATAAGGCCAAAGTCCTAAATTCTTAAAATAATGGGGTTGCTTATGTGGAGGTGAGTCACACTCCAAAGGAAAACAATTTAAAAAGACAAGATGTTTAATAAGTCTTGAATTGTCCATTAATGATTTGTAAAATTAGTATAAAAACCCCAAAAAACAATATTTTAATTGTAAAACATATATTGTCTGAACATAAACTTTATAAAATTTTATTACATCACTATTGGGTCATTATGATTTCATAAAACACAATATATATTCCAATGGTATTTAATTTTTACCAGAATATTTGATTGTCTCAAAAAATTATGAAAAATTGACAGCTGGATAATTTGGAAGTCATGATTCATGAAATAATATTTATTTTACCTAAATAATTTTCTAAATATTCTAATTTTCTTTTTTAAAATATAAAATGACATTTATAAAAATTCATGTGTTTTGACAAAAATGGATTTTGAACATTAATAAAAATAACAATTACATTCATAAAATTATACGATCTTTTATATTTAATAAAAATTAATTTAATAACAATAATAATATTTTATTAAAATGTTATTAAATTGAAAATTCCATTAATTCATCAAAATAGTTTTATTAGTTTAATATTAACTAAAAATATTTTTTTCATTAAAAATTATTTACAATGTAATAATAATAAAATGAAAGTATATTCATTGTTATATACAAAAATAATGAACATAACCATAGTTCAATGGTATTTTTACATAACCCCTTATAACACCCGCATAAGACCAAAGAGAAATTTTTGTGATGGGGAAAAAATCTTGTGGTGGATCGGATAACATTTCTCGGGTGGTAATCTCTAACAACTTCAAATTCTCCCCTATGCAGTCTCGCTCTAGCTTACATATTAAAGCATGGCTTGGGCTTGGTCAAGAGATAATCCCAAAGCCGCAACCACCTTTTTGAGCTCTGACAAATGGGCTTCATATGAGGAACATCTAATGGATTAGGCCATCACATCCTTTTTTTAAGAAAATTGGATTTTTCAAAGCCCTATATTTATACTAATCATGTGATCACTATTCAATTGCTATATTAGCAACGGTCACAATTCTTAAAATAAAACAATATAAGTTGACTTTTTATATAAAAAGTTTCTATAATGAGATATTTAATTAGATCAAAATGGGTTTCCATTAATGAATGTTTGGGTCGTTACAACTCAAATATAATTGGTAAGATAAATCACCATAAAAGATTATCTATGTGGGGCTAAAATAGTTTTCATTGAGGAGCCATCAAATCATTCACATTTTTTTTGTTTCAAACAACCAATCATGCCTAGTATATCCTATAAATTTTCCAAATTAATGAAACTGTATCTCTAGGTTGGTCGATCAACCAGTTTAAAAATATTCTTCATTTTTATCCCAATAAAACATCTTCAGTGTTTTTGTAACAATAATCACTATAATGGAAGCTCCCATATAGTGAACAAATAATGAAAATTTCTCATAAATCCAATATATGGTGCATGTTGTGGAGGAAAAATCCTTATTTTTCAAACAGAACACTATTAATTTACGAACCATGGCCTAATTTTCATCTTATATTTAAGGGAACACATCATAGTGGAAAATTATTCAAAAATACGGTATTGTAACTCATATTTCAAACAAGGTCAATATTTATCCACAGTTAATCTAGAACCTCATTACACGAATCAGACTCAATGGGTCAATTCACACTTGTTGTTCATCATTAAGATAAATTGGAATTAAAAAATCTATAGTGGCACCAATTTTTGTATTCCTGAATATTTGTAGGATAAAATAGTAAAGTGGATCACATCCAAATGTTTTCCAATTTTTAAAAAGTAATTATAGGTCGCTAATGGAATATTCTATTCATCACCAATTTATTCATGTGATGATCACTCAATGGAAGTGAAAAATATTTTAGGACCCCTTATTTATGAAATAGAATATGAATATTGTTGTATGAGAGCATTTTTTGGTTAATTAACTAAAAAGGATTAAGATGAAAGACACCCCCATCTATTTTTGGTTACTCAAGATTACATTTCATAACATTCACATCGATTCAAAACACCCCTATCACATGAGCATAATCAAAACAGTATTTTTATTTGTTACATGATGTCAAACACTATGAAATTATTCTTAGTCACATGATATGATTTTTTGGTAAAAGTCATGGTCGTAAGATGTTAAACCCTTTAAAAAATTTCCCACAAAAAGAACCATAAAATATGTGTTCCTTGTATTTATTCATTACGTTAAAATACATGTTTTTGAAACCCAAAAAATTAATTAGGACTATGGAACACAATGTATCCTCTCTTTATAAGTTACACATATTTCTTAGTACAAAATTGATCTCTGACCACATCTATATGCAAAATTACGTATTGAATCATTCTCATTAATACGATATACAATATTTTTGATATCATCTATCATAGTCTAACATATAGACCCCATCTTACCTAGTAATATTTTAACACTAGACACTAATTTTTATTGTTTTTTAGGTACATGTGTGTTAACAAATGGATGAAATCATGTCACAATGGTCCTGAAACTAGTTTTACCCTCTTTTATAAGAATCATTTAAACAAAAACACATGAATCCCCCACAACATGATGTTTTTGTGGAACTAGGAACACTTAAAAATAATTCATACAAGGGTTTTAATAACATTTATACCTCAAAGATGGTGTCACCCATATGAACTGATCTATATTAAATTAAAACTGGTAACACATCATGGTAAATATTGTCCAATTATAAACTCCATCACCATATTTATATAATCTTTTTATACCAACATTGTTCATTGTACCCACAATGGTAAAAATGATTCATTCCCAATATTACTCGTCATTTCACAATACCAATCCTTCCATTTGGTTAATGCTTTATGAGTTTAATGTGGTATCACATCCTAGTAAATGTTTTAAGAACTTGAATGTTATCCTTATATGGTAAAATTATCATCAATGTCATCATTTTGGGCTCCAACCATGTGCTAAAATCAACATTAGAACTACCCCACATCATAAAAAACTATGTGTGGCATTATTACCTTTCAGAGGATACTTAGTGAATATTAGAACTCATGTCTATGGCATAATCAAATACTATTACAACACTGGTCAAATTTTATAATGGAACACGGCCCCAATGAATCCCGGCATTCTTGTTGACTTTCATTTTCCCCAAACAAAAAACATTTGCTCTCATCCTCAGGGTCAAATTTAAGTGAAATTAATTTACAACACTACATGTTTTTAAGCACATAATCCTAAATTGGGGACCATGGTTTTGGATGAATGTTTACAAAAGGAACTACCCATGCTGATAAATGTGTTACCTTAAACTATAAAACCCTATAATAAACTATATTTTACATTAATATAATTTGTTCCCTTGGCTCTAAATGTGTGACATTAAATAGAATGTCCCATGACCCAAATTTCATGACATGAAAAGTTATAATCCATATAAGTATATGTGTGACCTTAAATAAATAAACAACATTTGGTAAAAGTTATGTGACCAAAAAATAATAAGAATTGGGGGTCATCATCATCCATTGAATTATATATTTGTACAATATTACTAGGTCACATATCTATTTTAAAACACCTTATTCCACAATAGATGTAACTCTATTTGACTTTTTCAAATACCCCCATTGATATTTAGGATTCACGGTGGTGTATCCTTATGACAGATCGATCTCTTATTGGTAATACTAATTCTTAATTGATAGACATTTTTCCACTTAATTTAAAATGATATCCAAATTTCATATTCAAATTGGCACCCCTATAGTTATGAAACAATGCTATAGATTCATTCGTTTCATCCATGGTGCACTTCTCTAAGAATTCATCTTCATATTCATTGAACGTGGTCCCACACAGTGATGACATGATACTAAAATAGCCCACCTCCCATCTAGGATACTTGTCCTATATGTGATGCATTTGAAAGAATGGTAATGCATGCCATTTTTTTAATGTATTTAACAATCACCACCTATAGTGACCTAGGATTTGTATACATATATCTTTAACATTTTTAATTATTATTAATTAACATATATAATAATAGGCCTAAGTAAAATATTAGTTTAGTTCCCCATAAACCATGAAAATATAATAAATGGTCTATTAGTGAGTTACATAATCTTCCAATGTGTTCCTCACAACATGAAACCTTCACCGAAATATCCCACATAATACATATCTTCATAACCTGGGGAGAGGAAACATAATAATGTGTCACACTGAAAGACAAAATATGGTAAACAATGGAGATATTTATGAATTAATCTAAAATAGGGGTATGATAACTTGATCATAATATTTTAAAACCGTACCCTGCATTTCAATGATCACAATATTCATTCAAGGAATAAACATTATTAGTTCAAAAGTCATGAATCATAAGAATATCAAATAACATCTTCCATGAGAACATAACATTGATATTGGACATTAATCGTTTGACTTACACATAAGAATAGATAAAATTTTAAATATCACTCAAGGATAACATCCAATACCATTGTAGCCAAAAAATTACATAACTGAAATAGGTTACTACCCATTATGACCATTTCTTAGGGAAACAGGTTAATTCCACATTCTATCCCTTTCTTATTAAATATGGTTCGCACAATGTTCTTGTAATTTATATCCAATTAGATTTTAATGATTACCCACTTTATTATTGGGAGTTATAGGTCCCACGAGTCCCATAATGAAATCATAATAATGTGTTCCAAAAGATCCTTTAAATTAATCATATCCTAACACATTAAGTGAAACGGTTATCACAAACATTTTATCATATCGTGGAACGTGGAAAACAAAAACATTTCAAAATAATTTCATCCTAATATAACTGGTTAAAAGAAGTGGGTTTCATAATAGTGTCCACATTTTATAAGTTGAACATAATTATTTTGAATTCATAATGTCATAATTTTCATAGGAAGAGTATAATGGATTTTTTTAAGAAACTTATTTTTTTGATATATTCAACAAATTATTGATTATTAGTTCAAAGTCGATTATTCATATAATATATTTATTTACATAAATATTTTTTTTTAACCATAATATTTCACTTATATATCAATTAACAAAGTTTAGGTAATGGTAATAGTTTTTATATTAAATTTATATATAAAATCATAAAGGAAATTTGAACATTCTCACACAAAAATCTCCCTTTCCTAAAATGTCCTTGCGAATAAAATTTTATTTAATTTTACCACTTCCATGAATTGACTTTAAGAAAATAGAAATACATAGTTTTAATAAATAATATATTTTTAGTTTAATAATATCAACTTAATTTTTTACTAGACAGATTATTGAAAGTGATTATAATTAATTACAATGATTGATGTAAAATTAAGAATAACAGTTGACTAAAGCATCAATTAAAGGAAAAAATGAACTATAAAAATGAAAAACAATGATTGTGTGGACATATTTTGGCCATAAAACAAAAATTATTTAGTTTTTATAGATGGATTTTTTTAGGTAAAAATGGGGATACACCTAAACTGTTTTTTAAAAATCCATGTATGCCCCTTGTTTCCACTATAAAAAGACACCCACCACTACCACATCCTCATATATCTAAAGACAAATTCTAATTTAAAATATCTTCCCAAATAGATAAACAAATTCCTCCCCTTAAACCAGAAGCCAAAATTTTTTATTAAATCCATCTATGGAATCCATTATCTATAATCAAAATAGTGTTACCCAATGAAGAGGTAAAACCCTTCCTCAGGATCATTTAATTTATTTTTTTTCTAATCCCCCAGAAATACAATTATTAAATTATTTTAAAAGAACATTAGTTTCCAAAATATACTTTTATGTTTTTATAATAAGTTTTACACAATCTAATTGTTAACAAAACTACCATTCTTTTGTACAGTGATCTATTGCCTCAAAAAATGATGTTCTTAATTTTTCATATCCCACCTCTCATAGGTGGGAATTAGGATGGAAAAAAATTCATATATGATATATAAATTTTTTTTATTCTTGTAAAACTATTATATAATGAACACCTTCTATCCTTCCATTTTTTGTAATTACAATATCTTCGTTTGTGGAGGTGTGGGCTACTGTATTCTTGAAGTGATGTGATTCATTGTTAATTTACATTAAATGTATTAAAAATGTTTTTAGAAAAATGATATGATATTAATTATATTTATAATTTAATTATTATTAGGGATTTTTTATATAAAAAACACATCAATTGTTTCCATTTTGTGTAAATTTGATATCTTTATTTGTGGATGTGTGGACTACCGCCTCCTCAAAGCCATGTGATCCGTTCACAATTTACATGCTATATATTAAGAAAGGGCCTAGTATATTATTTTTAATTACATGAAATTTTTAATACTCAATAATTTAAATATATATAAATATCATTTATTATCATTCTTTCAACGGGAAAATAAAATTGAAACAACATTCTTGTGTACCTATGGTTTACCATCTCTAGGAACTATGTATTCTATCTCATATTTCTATAATCAATATATTATTATAAATACATAAATATTGAATATATATGATAACTATATAATTTATTACATTATATAAGTAATTAAATAAAGATAAATGTCATAGGATCTAAAATAACAGGTGAAAACATATTCAAAAAACAAAGTAGATATTTACTAAAAGGTAACTTTATCCCTGAGTTTTCAATAAATGGGTAATATAAAGTCATAAAAAAATAATAAACGGTTTTAGATATAATATTATTGTTATTTTTAGGCATATTAAAAAATTATATTTTTTTAAAGTATGTTTGTACATGTATGAAGAATGTCAAGATCTAAGGTAAGAGATATTCTTCTCAGTTTTTATTTTTATTAGAGACAAACCTTATTCACCTCTCATTTCTTTTATGGGGTGTGTAAAAAACCCATGGATTTGTTTTATGACTATTATACTTATATTAATTTGTATTAACATATCCATTATATGATATTACTTTAATAGGGTATATTTTTAAAAAGATACCAAATCATAAATTTAATATGCCTCAATTTTCATTATTTAGACACATACCAAGTTATACACAAATATTTATCTATAAGTTCTATATGCTAACTTTTTTAAAGGTTCTATAAGTAATATATTTATTTTAATTATTGGATAAATTACATTTAATAATATTCATTTCATGATATTAGGATTTAAAAAGTGGTAACGGCTTATAGCATCTAACTCATCATTTATCAAGATTGTATAAGATAATGCTTCCATTTAAATAATATTATGATACATAACTCATTAACACTATTTAATTTTATTACCAACTATATATAAATGTTATATAAATTTAATAGTTCAATTTTTTCACTCATTGGTACATGAGATATTTTTGAAACTAATTTTTTAAAATCATACTATATTTCAACTTTTGGTAAGAAATTTATATACACTCTAAATATTGTTTAATGAAAAAAAAAATTAAACAAAAATTTATTAATCTTATAAAATTTTCTTCAATGGAATTGTTTAGGTAGGTATAAAATGTTTTAATTTTTTTTAAAGGAGTGTTCTTGTCATTTTCTGATCATGGATCTTTTTTGAACTTCTATGGTGGAAAAGGACTATAAGGCATATATAGACCCACCAGCTTTCAGGACCATCATTTTCATGAAGCTTACACTATATGATTTTGTGGATAATTTTTTGTAAAGAATTTTGTTTCATAATATTCTAGATATTTTCTATGATTTATATTTTTTCATGTAAATAGTGTTTTATGAAAATATCTTATGCTAAAAAACTGTTTTAAATGATTTTCAATGATTCCTTGTTATGTTTTCAAAATATGTTTTTCCAAATAAAAAAAATTTAAGTGATTTTGATATTAATTTATATGATTTCAATTTATATTCAATGATTTTTTTTGAATTTCATCAGTATACTTTTATATATTGTCATGGAATATGGTTTTTAAGATGTTTCCTCACTTTTATTATATGGTCCAGAGGAAAATATTTTTCGAACTGACTTTATTACTTCTTTCTATGTATATAATAATGTTTCAAAAAAACAGTTTTAAAGAGTTTTATTTTTAAAATTTAAATTTTTTATGGAACAAAAGGATATTTTCCTAAAGAATTGTTTTAAATGAAATTTCACAGAATTTTCTATAAGAAAATATTTTTCTGAAAATGTTTTCTAACATGTAATGTCAAATAAAAATTATATCCCCTATGATACTCTCTAAATGATCATTAAATAATAGTATCCGTATAATTTGGAATACTTTGATACTTTTTTGTTTTATTTGTGAAATTATACAATAATATCATTTATATTTATACTTGAATGATTTATGTTTTAGTGGGATGATACTTATGATAATTTATTCTCTTATATGTATTATATTCTTTTAAAGTGAACTTCTTTTCATAGGATAGAAATTAATGAAATTATTTTAAAAACTATAGATTTTCCAAATGTTATTATATGATTAAATTTTTATGGAACCCATTTGATTCAATGGGTCGTGATTTGGTGTTATTAAAACCCATCTCTTTTTATAGTTCATGATATGAGGAATGTTTTGTTATATTGAGAAACATGTATTTTAAATTAATTATTAGATGGGCGGGTTCGATATCTCCCTCCATGAAATGGGTAATGATTTATATCTAATGAGATAATGGTGGGAATCAAGTCTACGGGCTTGTTCCACTATAGGAATATGGGGGAACCCAATCCCATCCAAGGAGAGGAGTATAACTAGGGATATTGGCGTGTCCCTCATAGTTGGCATAATGCCAATGAATAAGAAAAGATGTTGAAAACTAATACACTATGGGAAGATGCAAAAACCAAATCTACAATGGAACGATGTGGAAACCTGGTACCTTATATGGAAAGAACATTATCTAAGGTTTATGGTCTATCCTACCAAGTAGGTGTAGTAATGATGAAGTGTCATGTTTTGTTTTAGCAATGTGTATAGACTAATTGGGAATGCTATTTCTTGTTTATTTTTATGAAAAAAATCTTCACTTTATCCTATATTATACTATAATTGAATATGATATATTTACCATTATGATCCATATCATATAAACTAAAAATCATTATGACATTATTTTGTTATAATCAATGATATTAATTGAATTCTATTATAATTTTAGGATCAAATTCTCATACCCTTATGCTCATTTTTTTTCTTGCATATCTTCCTTCATTAACCTTCATAATAATTTAAAATCACACTTTCTTAGGGTTCCTTTCTCCAAGTTATGAAGAGTGGTTTTTATGTAGAATTAGTAAGAGGTATGATGTTTTTGGAAAACCAATAAAACATTTCACCGAGTTAGAATGTTTTTGATCCATGTATCACAAGTTACTAAAATAATACAGTCTTTGGGAATCTATATTTGTAATGTATTATGTATTTTAAAAAAGTGAATCAATTTTTATCTACGTTAAGACTAGTTTGTTATATAATTATACCTATTTCACATTCCATAAATCATAAATAGTTGAAATTTTTGATCATTATAAATTCTAATGTTGAAATATGGCCATTAAATGGGTTTTGAATAAGATTGATTTTCATTTAACCACTAAACATTTTTGATTAACTCCTTGAAAAACTCATTAATACTTTAATTACGACATTTAATTTTTATTATTTAAAATTTTCATATTGGAAAACAAATAACAGGAATATGTTATATAATATAAATTATTAGGATTCCATATATGGGTTCAATTTTACAACATTAAATTCACAAATGAATAAGAATTTAATTTGAAATTAATAATGAAAATGAGGCGAAAATACTATTTTCCAAAGAATACATGCCATAAGTCTAAAAGGGTTTAACATTTAAGTTATATATTTAATCTATTCAGATGACCTAATTTGGATAAATAAATATATTATTGATGTAATGTATCTTTTAAAATCATTTCTAAACATTTTTGAAAACATTAAATCCTTTAAAAGCAAGGAAAACACCTAATAAAAACCATTATATTTCCTTATTTATCAAAAATAATATCTTTTCAAAAAACTATAAAAAACCTATTACAAGATAATATTCAAATTTTGGTCATAAAAGGTATCTTCTTTATTAACAAAATTAAAAATTTTGAGAAAAAATATTTTTAAATATTTGAAATTATTTAGACAAAATAATATTTTAGAAAAAATATGTTTTGAAGAATTCAACTTAGTTTATTCTTTTTGTATTCATATTAAAACATTAGAAGAATGTAAATTCATTGGATTGAATATATTATATATAAACATAATTATAAAAATTCAAACACATTTAGTTAGCTATTTTTTTAAAATAAATCATTTTTTTGTGCATAATATAGTTTTTTAGAAAAATATTTCCATTATATTCGAATGGCCATAATTTTCATTTATTGTTTATTGATAATCAATGAATTTATATTAAATTAATTTAAATCATTTTTTTAATATCAATTCTATTTATACCCACCATTCCAATAAGAAATTTGATTTCATTATTATTATATAATAATATTTTAATAGTGATTCAGTTTTGACTTAAACTCTTGTTTTGGTGGAACGTATGAAAAACATACTATTTCATGTAATGTAATATATCAATAAAAGTTATTTCATAATAATATACCATTAAATTATTAGGTGTTACAAATTTCCTTCCATTTTTCTTTAATTATGGGATATTTCTCCACTGTAATTTAAATATTGTGTTACCTCAATTAGATTTTAACATGAGTATATCTTGATACATGATGAGAATATAGGGGAGTGTCCCCCCACTGGACTATAAATCTATGATCAAGATCAGACATGTTTATGTAATTGACCCCACGTAGGGATTCAAAAACTTGTCTTTAGGTGATGATCTTAGGGTGAGTTTGGTAAAGATCGTAAAAGAATATTTGACAATAATATACTATCTCCTCTTATACTCAGGTTATAAGCCTAGTATTCTGACTCAATTTATAGGAATGAGTTTCCTTTTGTGTCTATCGTAATAAGCCAATATGAGGATCAATGGATCTCTCAATACATTCCTTTAGTTTTTATCTTATGAACATTCCTAGTTCGATCAGCCTAGGATAACAATGGCGATGAGTATAGAAATCCTCGTGTTATGAGAATAAGTTTCATTGAGTGATGAGAGACATATGAATCATATAATTAATCAGAATCCCTTTTTAGAATATAAAAATATTCATAAGGTTATGATATTTCAATTACTTATTGTGTATGTATACATTTCATCTTGAATATAATGTGATTCCTTAGTTTTATAACTAAAAAACCTTATTTCAATAGAATAATATTCACTCAAAACCCAAATTGAAAAATAATTAAATAGTAGTCAATCTTTTCCATCATCATCATCTACTCCATCCATTGTTAGAGAATATGTTATAACATAATTATGCATTATTTATATGGATCCACTTGAATACGACACTTGGAATGAGATTCATGAATATGTCTTAGATCAGTAAGGAAGACTCTAACTATGACATGAATTTCATGGAGGAATACATGAAATAAAGAGTTAGAATTCCATCATCATATTCTAATAATGGTAATGACATCACAAAACATAGTGGTAGAGGTTTCCCACCATGTGAAAGCATGAATTTAAGGAAATATGGTCATGACCAAAAAAATTACATATAGTCCAATGTGAACATGCACCCCCATAGAATTATCATAAAATATCATTACATTATTAAATTGAAATTAAATATTTATAAAAATAATATTTGAAAAAAATGTCTACAATTTTTTTGGTAAAAAAAATATTTGATTTATGGAAAAATCACATTGGTATGAATAATAATGAAAAATTATAACATTATGTGTTACCGAATGGGATCTTGGTAAAAATAATAATGATTTTGAAGAAATTGAAAATGATAATATATGAAAAATTACATCAAACATATCATAAATAAAAATATTAAAATGATATATGGTTTCATGAAATACACCATAGATTCTATTTAATATTTTCTTTTTCTATTAAATTAATATTAAATCGATTTCAATGAATGTATCAACCCCAAAATATTATATTTTTAAAAGATTTCATTACATATAAAATATTATGTAGTTAAAATTTATGTAATTAATATACAATTAACATGTTCTTATTTACCAAAAATAAATTTTTTTGACAATATATAATAATAAATTTATTTTCATTATCATCATTATTCGATTAATGAAGTCCCTCACACTGAATAATTACAAAATTTATATGAAAATTTCAAATTTTAATTTCTGATAAGTTATATATTATAATTGCTAATGTGTTTGTAATATTTTACAAAAATGATATCTATGGATAAAAATTAGACATCCACATGTGATATAATAATGAAATTTATAAATAAATCATGTTTCGTACATAAAAAGGGTAATTACAAAACCTTGTGTTCCAATTCCAATACTATTAACGAATAATAGTATTTTACAATATTTTTTATTTACTCATTCTCACAAATAATAATCATCAAAACTAATCATGTTGATCATCAAATGAAGATAAAATTATTTCATATAGATTCTAAATGTTTTTATTTTACAATATATCATATGAAATTTAACTTTAATAGATGATACTTGAACTATTATCATTTTAATAAAATAAATGAAACAAAAATCTACTATACACAAAGTTATATGTAAATAATTGTGAAAAAATCAATCACAATATCACATAAACTAGAGATATAAACTCATGTATCAAATTATAGGGGATCATGTTTGTATTTATTCTTCTATTTCAAAATATAAATTATGTATTTATTTTAAATATTAGTGTTTATTTCAAATCTAAAATTACTTTTTTGGTTAATAAAAGAATAATAAAAAAATATGAAAAAATTTATATGTTCTATGTTATTATAGACTATAAAATTAATAAAACAATTATATTATAATACATTAATTAGAATCATTATTTATGTTATTAAACTTAATTTTATAACTAAACTATTTATCTATATTTCTTATCCCATAATGTCATATGTTCAGATTTATTTTTCCTCACTCATATACATAATGTATATTGAAAAATAATTACAATTATATCATATAAATATTTATTTTATTAATATAATTATCCCTTCATGAAATATAAATTTATTACCCTATTATAAAAAGTATAAAATGTTTAAAACATTAATTTAATATTCTCCTCACTACTAATGAAAAGTAAAAAAATACTTATTTATTATAATGTAATCATGTAAATTCATCCCTAATAATATATACCAATAACAAAAATTTTATATGTATATTATAAACAATCATATTGAAAATTATATATATAAAAATGTAAAAATTTGCAATTTAATATTAATTTAACTATTTAAATACATGAAACCTCCAACCAATTTTTTAATAATAATTCATCTTTACATTTTATTATTAAATATATTAAGAAATATTTTGATATATTTTTTTGAATGGATATTACTAAATAAAAAAAAATTCTATAATGATCATTACACCTTTTCAATATATATATCTGTAAGATTAAATATCACTGATAGGAATAACTTATTAAAATTTTTATTTATATAAATTTATGCTCCTAATTTTAATGAGAATAATTTCAGTGGTACAAAATACCAATAATTTTTCTATGATCACATATACTTTTTATAGTAAATGTATTATCCCAAAACATAATATAGTCAAACTAATCTAAGACATTAAAAAAATTTCCAACACAATTAATTTTAGACATCATTATATCTGAAAAATCATAACATTATAATTTTGATATGCAAAACTATAACATAGTACAAAATATATACCATATATCACATTATCTTAATGATATATAATTTTTACATATATTGGATATATATAAAAATTAGGGTATGTGGTATTGAAAATGAGATTGAAATATACATGATTATAACAACTAATGAATTTATTTATTCATAATAAATACAATAATATATTATAATTCTATAGAAAACTATCATCCCCAATTTAATGGCACTCTAAAATCATTAAAATTAAATTCTAGAATTATTTGTTTTTAATCCATCCTTTTATTATTAATATGATCAAAAAATTCTAAACATACATTGAATCTCTTAAAATTTAGAAAAACATTAATCATTTTTCATAAATAAATACAGTGGACTCTTTGTCTAATGTAATTCTGTCTTATATTATTGGTATATCATTTTCTTTATAATCACAGAATATTATACAATTACTTAAATTAAGATCTCAATTTTATTATAATATTCAACATATTCTATTATTTTGAGAATTTCCCACATCTATTTTTATATATCACTATATCATCTCAAAAAACCATCATCTTATAATTTTATATATTAATAATGATTAATCTTTTTGAAATAAAATTCATGAAATAAAATAAATTTATACAAATATAATATTTATGAACTGAAATTATTTTAGCAATTATGTCTTATAGAAATTATATAAAAACAATTTCATTAGTTTGAAAAAAAATTATCCAATTTATGAACATGTTTAGTTGAGGTAATATATTTTATATACGTTCCGCATCAAAAAATAATCATAAAATACAAAATGGAAATCATTATTATACCCATATCATATAGTATATAATTAATAAATAATATTGGGATATGATTTAGAGTAAATAATGAAATTCTTTTTTCATAAATTAAATGTAAATTTATGGGACATCATGAATATTCATATTCTAAACCATATATTTTAAATTTATATTCCCCGTTTTTTATAAATCAATCAATAATGGTTTATTAAATGGACTGGCTTCTGATATAGTACCATTATTTCAATAATTAACCAGAATTTTTTAACATTAATACCCAACCCCAGTTATACTGTTATAAATTTAATAAATCATTCACATTTATTTTCATAATAATATTTAACGATATAAATTTCTCAATAGATTTTAAAATTTATTCCAGAATTAAAGTTATCCATTTCTATTGGAGTCAAAAATATTAAAAGCAAACTATTATACACATAAATTTAAATTTTATATGAGAGCACATATGTCAATTCCCTTAGATAAAACCATGTATTTTAGGGGAAATTAAACTTTCAATGTTTTTCCCCAAGATAAAAATGTATTTTACTAGAATCCATGGATTAAATTTATCATATGGGGAGAGATTTACCCACTATTTATACCATCAGGATCAATAATTTGTGAAAAATAAGTTGGGAACGTGATTCATTTATTATCATCAATTTAGGGATCTTCCAGATCCCTACATTCTAGAATCTAGTTTGGGGAATCAGATAAATTACAATGAAAACTATTTTATAGAATATATTTTTTAAAATAGATATGAGGATTTTTCCACGAAATCAATTATGAACACTAAATATGATGAATTGATATTAAAAGGATATAGTCAATCAAAATAATAAATCTCATCCAATAGTTTACTAGAGGAAGATATTATATTATTAATACTAAAACAATACAAATATAAAAAATTGACATCATGAATGTAGAATGTAATATATAAGAATAAAATCATTATATACAATAAGACTAATGAAAACTAATAAAATGGTATCAAAGAGGCCAATATAAAAAATAGAATGACCAAATAAAATTGTTGAATAAAATATACAGAACCGAAATCTCTACTTAATTTGTAGAAATATATTGTTTTGATTGTAAAAAAAATCTAAAACTATATATATAAAAACAAATTCACTATCTTATTGGATCCAAGACAAACCTGTAATGTGATAGGCCTCGGAAAAGTAGTTCCTGGTATGTATCTTCCTCATTACACACACATAACCATTAAATAAAAATAACATTAATGTAAAATTATATTACGATTAGAAATGTAATCCCTTTATATTTTATTAAACAATGAATTGATTTATATTCCATCAAATGTATAGTCTACTAAAATATATGGTTTTTTACTTGTAAGAAAAAAACTACCATTTAATATTTTAATAAATTAGAAAATTCATTCTATTAAAATTAATAATTTAAATGTCATAAAAGGAAATAATATGAATGATAATACTGTAATAAAATTAAATTGAAATTATTCATATTCTACAAGTGTATGGGAAGGAAATCTAATCATATTTATAAAAAATCACGGAAGAGTGATCATGGGATCACCTAGGAGAGTCAAGGAAATAACGAACAATGTTAAAATTATATCTATCATATTGATTCATGTGATAATATCCACCAACAATAATTATTAGTTTAATGTTATATTTCATTAATGAGGAGAAAATTCAAATGTTATTAAGAAATAATACATTTGGAAAACAGCCATGGAGTAAAACTAAACTAGTTTAGCTTTTATCCTGATCATCCTATGTGATAATCTCGATTAACCATTAGAAAATTAAATAATGTTTGTAAAATTAGAAATGGCTGATATAAATATATATATAAAATATAAATCATTACACACCCTTACTTACAAACAAGCTATATAGAAATAACCCCTATCTTATTATGCATAAGCAATCGATACTAAATTGACTCATACCATGAAAGTTTTATATTCCAAGAACATTTTAACATTGGAAATCAAATTTTAGGAAGTGCCAATAGGGCCACATGACTACTATTGAAGAAAGAAATATCTGAAATTATCTTCTAAATCCTAATCACATAAATCCTTATTAAATAGATATGACATTAAAAATCAAATCCTAAAGACATGAAAGCACAATCATCACCTAATAATAAATAAAAAAACATATTCAGAGATAAAAATTTATATAAATTTCCAACCAATAAACATCGAATATTTTAGAAGGTCAATACTGAATAGAAAGAAATTAATTTCTTCAAATAGATTATGTGAAATAGATTCAAAAATGATTTACACTTAGATAACTATATGGAATATATATTCAAACTATTTGATATTTCAAAGGAAACTAATTTTTACTAAAAAATGCATTATGTGTATTTTTCCCTTTAATTTAGTGAACAATACTTATGTTACAAATTATATTCCAATCGTGGTTTAATTTATAAAGGATTAATCATGGGAAACGTTAACTCAAAATGATCATTTTCATCATTAAATATTCTACTTCCGGATCACATGGCATGCATACTATTAAAAAACCAACCTAGACCCTAAATCCATGAATCCTCTAATGTAAATCCATGACAATGTGAACCTGAGGTCACTGAGACCGTAATAGGCGATGAACAAGCCCGAGAATGGGGAAAATTTGAGTTGAAAGGGATATAAAGGAGATCACATTGATGATCCCGCATGATTTTTTGAATTCACATGGGTGCTTATAATAATAGAAATTTAAAGACACAAAAAACACTTACTACATGTCCATTGTGTAGAGGATGTGTGGGGTTAGACCCAAAGTGATCACTGGTAGGAAAGAAACCATTTGAACAGAGCTGTTTGAAAGTATTCTTATAACAACTGTCCAATTATTTCATTTTTAAAAATTCTTTATTACATAATATTGAATTTAATTAAACACATAATATCGCATGTTATAACATTTTTTTTGGAAATTAGGGATTGTATATAAAAACATAAAACATGAAATACAACATCTTTATTTAAATTTTTTTTAACATTATGAAAACATTCATTCGTACAAAACACTGCATGGGAAAACATAAATACATTCATAAGAAAGAGGTTAGTGATAAATCCCTATAAAGGGGAAAACATGGAATATGATGAGGATAATAATATATATTATTTAATTCATATTAAAGAGGGGTAATGTAACATGAATAATAATACATGACATAACTTGATAATCATAAAATGTAAAATGTGGAAACAAACTAAAACACATTATCGTAAATAAAGCAAGGCTAACTCCTCCAGGTGCCCATGGTGGAAAAGTCTAATAAAATAATCAGGTAAATCTGCTATCCCAACAGGAAAAATCACAATACAAACCATTAACCAATTCATCGAAGCACTATCAGGGAACACCCTTCATAATGATTTCCTTCTCATGCTTATGTAAGCAACATAGATCATATTACATGGATTAATTCAACATCATAATATATTCCATGGATCAAGGAATATGGAATAAATACATGTAATTCCTTAATCAATAAGAATATCTTCATATAAGTGAATACCCTTGATAGGTAAATGGTTATTGTAATTCAATAAAAAATTATTTTATCTTGGAAAATTGTGGGGTAATTTTGACAGCATAACGTCATAATATAAAAATTCATAAAGATTCATTGATGAGTGTGAAAAGGGTACTAATCATTTGGACATTAAATGGAAAGAAAAGAGATATTTATTAACATATCATAGAAAATGAGAAATTAATTTAAAAGACTTAATAGAAAATGAATTCTTGAAAAAAGAGGACAGAGGAATATTCCTTAGGGAATTTAGGCTTATTAACATGTGCATATAAGGGTTCATAAGAGGGATAAATGAGAGTGAATGGGGATTACATTATTTAAACATCAAATGGGATGTATGGGGTAGGTTATGAATAACACATAACTTAATCAAATGGATATCAATGGGAATATCATTAATTAAGTTCTTAACAAAAAGTGGAGATAAATAATCCCTTGCCTGAGATCATGACTCCAAAGGCTTTAGAGGTTCTTATTTTAAAGAATGGGGAACCATACAAAGACTATATGGAGTTGGGGGAATAGTTTGTCCAGGCTCTAATGAGTTTTAGTGAAGGGAAATTGGATATTGGTGGGGTTTATATAAGAAATGAAGTAATTTATGTATTATTAGGATTTTGGACATTACATAATAAAATGTTAAAATCCACAAACCATTCAATGGGAATTTCATATAGTTTCTAGAAAAGGGGAGTGGTTTTCATTATTTTATATGTTTGGGGGATGAAGATAATAATTTTTTCCCTTACTTATTTTGAGGTGATTCACACATTCAAACAATAAAATATTTTATACGAATGGTAGGATTTACTAGGGATTTATAAAATAAATCAAATAAATGAAAAATGGAATTGTTATTATGTAAAAAATATATATATGACATAAAATAACTTTTATAGTATTTATTAAATAACTATTGAGCCATTATGTTGTCATTAAACACACAATATAGTTATACAATATTTAATTTTTTTCCAACAATTAGACTATCGCAAAAATATATGAAAATTTCACCACTGAATAATTTCGACATCATGATTCTCAAAATAATATTTATTTTATCAAAACAGTTTCATAAATATTTTATCTGTCACAATTAAAATAAAACTAACAATTAATTTTCGAGAATTTACATATTTATTTTCTTAAACTATATGGATTTATTTCAAAACCAGTAGCTGGGACATTGTGAGATTCTGAGACCTGGTATGTCTGGAATGATCTGTAGAAAAATACTAACCATTAAACAGCATGAATGAGAGATTTTTCGGAATCATTCAAATATCAATTGAATTTTTCAAGGATCAAATATATGATGTCAATGTTACATTCAGGATGGTCGGTGTAACCTAGTTGAAAATAATGTTTTACTGGCAATTGCCTCCAATGAGAAAACCCAAAAATGGAATAACCGTAAAAATAAATATTAAATATTATTATTTTATTTCTCAAATGCTCATCACTCATGAATAGTGAATCAGATTTAAAATCTGAGACCACCACTAGGCTTGTGATGGTATACATTCCATAGGAAGATCCTAACATTGGTTGGAATGGTACAACAGTGGAATTTAGTTATTGGCCATAAATAAAATAATTATTTCCCTATTCATTATTCTAAACGATTAACTCAGATTAACCCATGAATAGGTTTATCTATGGATCTTGTATTCTTGTGGGAGGGTGTCATTCTTGGGGATTATATTCTGGAATAATTTTACTATTGAGAGAATTGAAATCCCATGCCTCCACTTATTTAAACCTATTTCAAAGAGGGCACATGTCGACACAAAAAAGCCCTGAACCCCCTCCACCTTGTGCATTCATGGTGGAGAATTTTAAAAAGGCGAAAATGAAATTTTGAGGCCTTCGTTGGAATGAAATGCATTACAGAGCCTGTTTGAATGGTAGTATTGCCATATGGACCACATGATAAACTCTGGTGGCCCACAAATGGAACCGTTAGTATGGAGGCCCACAACAGAGGCTATGGGTTGAGGGAGGCAGCACACTCGTTGGTGGGATGGGGTAGTAGGAGACTATGGCTGGCACACCCTGGAAAACTAGTGAGCCGCGATCACTTTATCATGTTGGTGGGGAGGCTATGATCTATATTCTGTGGTAGGTTCTAGACGTGGTGCAAGGAAGGTGCAACATAAGAGGAGTCGCCCGCTTGTTGCATGCTATGTTCGGATAGCAGAGGGGACGTTGTAGGGGCTGTAGCATCTCAGGCACACACCACTGGTCCTCCACTAGCGAACCGGGCTCTAGATGGCTGGTCACGACCCCATCCAGTGGGCCAGACCAGACCAAAGCTGACAGACCGAACCCGCACCCTTCAGGTTGTGCCAGACAAGACCGGGTCGCAGGGTGACCTGGCGGGCTAGACCCCCAGCGAAACTAGGTACGTCCCAGCAAGGCCCATTGGGTTGGGCCCACTGGCCATGATAGACCAGAACTACCTTACCTGAACCAGCTTTGGTTGGGCCAGTCTAATTAAACCGGGGTATGTAGGACCCTCAAGACGAGTTGGTCAGGTCAGTTCACCTAGGTCCAACCTTTCCCAAATGCAACCATACACTAATTACTAAAACTCCAATATCATACAGACCGGGCATACATTTGACGCACTTTCTGTTGAGTTGGAACCATTACGAATAGACCGTACTTTTTGTTATTCTATTTGGGACTCCTTAGAGGTTGAGGTATGATTGATGGCTCAAGAAGCAACTGTGTAGCTCCTCAGTGGCCCAATACATTAGCAGCAGCCATGTGGATCCTTAGTAACCTGACAGAAGAGAAAGATATGGGTGTGTACATAGTTTCCTGTAAGACGAGAAACATCCATGTGGATCCATAGTGTCCTGGAATATGAGAAAAATCTGGGAGAATCCTTAGTTTTCTGGAAGACGAGAAGTAATTTTGTGGATCCTTAGTGGCACATCAGATGAAAGTTGCCGGGTGGATCCTTAATAGCGGGCGGACGAGCAACATCCATTTGGATCTTTATTAGCCCATAAGACAAGCAGTGATTCATTAGAGATGTGTCCCTGAATAGTAATAAATGTTAATAACTAATATAGATGAACCATTCCTACTATAGAATATAAGTAGTGTGAGTTCTCCTTATGTTTTGGCATTGCATTGTGGAATTTCTCTTTAGTGTAAAGGGGTCCCCTACTGAGTATTGTGTTACTCACCCCTACAAGGGATTTTCCCACACGTGTTGTGTCTTGTGCAGGAGAGAGACTTTTTGACAGTGGGCTTGGTGTCCAAGGATCAATCAGTGACCAGTAAGATTAGGTAGTCAAGATGAACTATATCGGATTAGCGTAGCTACAATATTGTTACCATCAGGTGGGGATTTCAGCAGAGGGAAACCCGATCCCCTTTGTACTTTCCTAAATTCATTTCATTGTTGGGGATTCATTCTATCCCACTTGTTTTTAGTCACACTTATAATCACAACTTGTTTTAGTATTCTTATTTTTCCCTTTTCAGTTTGTTTGACGCGGTTGGCTATTTGTGTGTGTACATGTACTCATGAGAATTACTCCCACTTGCAGGTTGAAATCTTCAATGCCAGTCTCCAACCCATGGCCTTCGGGAGGTAGGCTTGGGGTATGTCATGACATATCACAGGGTGATGGGTCATGAAAATGTGGTATCAATGGGTAATCAGTTCTACTAGAAGAACTAATAGTCTGTATTTTCGATCGGGGAAATAGTTTTATGTTTCTTGAGTTCTGTTTTTAGTCCATGGAGTCCAGTGTTGATGTGGCGACCGAAATATCCATACAGCAAGACCCTGAATTTTGTTTTCTGAATCATTACATTAAAACATGGATTTCAAGTGTTTTGGAATTTTTTTGTTATCTTGATCTCTTTTGTGTGAACTCCCCAGGAATAAATTATTGATCGTGCTTAATCATGATTCTCATTCAATATTCTTCCTCACAAACTACCATCCTGGATTCTAGTTCATGACTATGGTGATGTTCTACATAGTAAAGAGGCTTCGGTATAAGGATTGTTTCCTGGGATGTTACCATCAGGAAATTTCCTAGAAATACCACTTCGCTTTTTTCAATAGTTACTTCTAGCCCAACTTTTAGAGGACCCATGTAGGCTTGGTTCCATACATGTGTTTCAGGGACTGATACCCCAATGTTTTCCATGTAATCCCAACTCACAGGCATCTATGGAATGGCTTGAGGTGTTGGTCAAGCTTCCATCTAGCCAGTGCACTATAAGATCAGATGGTGTTCCTGGAAGTGAGCCTTTTACATGGATCGACGGGGCAATGATAGGGTATAGATTACCCTGATCTTATGATGATGTGAATTTTCCATGTATAAAGTTTGATAACTTTTCATAGAGAAGGGGTCTCTTGATTTAAATATCTATGGGGTATGTGTTCCCAAGGGATTCAACAGGTTCAGTAGGATGCCATGTCGGTAGTTGACTATTCATCGAGATGTACCGACTATTCACACCAATCGATGGAAATAGTACGACCAGTGCTTCAGGGATCAACCTCCGAGCAAGATGTGTTTAGGTTCATCCGAGCTAGCATTGTTCATCTATGCATTCCTACTTATGTATGGGTGATAGAGAAAGCCTTTGTTGTTGGATGTTCATTGTCTAAGGAGATACAACCAGTGAATGTCAGAAGTGGGAAATCCAGAATCAAACATCATTCTCAGAGACGTGGATGTGTGAAAATGTTTGGGGGAGAGTATGGGATAGGGGAATATGAATCTGTTGGGAATAATATAAGTAAAATGATCCATGAGAAGAGTAGGAGGTGGTAAACATTTTGACATGTTACAACCAGTACCCCAATGCGGTCCCCTCCAGGATCAGTAATCTTGAGGACAAGGGATTGGAGTAGCTGCATGCGGTCAAAAAGGTGGTATACATTTAATGAATGTTGTTCAAGACCTAGACTATCTATTTTAACAATTCAATTGATCTCTATATCTATAGTTACCTATATGTGGAGACACAATTACCACACTTATCATGATAGTGTGATATGGCTCCTTAAGAGTGAGTTTAGTTTGGAACCTATTGATGGAAGTGTTGAGGCCTTATGAAGATAGTATGGGTATTGACTGGTCATCAATAATTCTTGCTCATATTTAATTTTTAGGGAAAAAGGATATGGTATATCTGCATTGTTGGAATTGGTTTTTTCTCAGTCAGTGAAAAAGGATACATGGGAAGCATGAGATAAACTCATGCATAAGAGGGTTATACTTATCACTCTTGAGTCGTCCAACCTTACCCTCGTGGAAGTGGGTGTTTTGAGTTATTAGTTGCCAACATTAGTTGCGGTGTGTGGGAAAATCCTTTCAAAAGATGATTCCCAGATTACCTTTCTGCAGGGAGTGGGACTTCTACATTGACTTGTACCTAGCAATGGCACTGATATCTACTACTCCATATCGGATGGCACTCCTGGAGCAGTGGGAGTAGAGAGTAAAATTTGGGGAAATTTAATATAAAGGTATTAGTAAGAGCCAACGTTTGAGGTTATGTGTGTATTGCCGTGACATTAAAAAAGTATCCATGGAGAATGAGTCCCAACTAACAAGTGGTCAATGGGCAGATGAATCAGTTAATGGGGGTAGCCTTTTGCATCGATGGAATAGTGCCTAGTGAATTTTTAGCAGTTGAGATAGCAGTGACAGTTGGAGTTCCCCCAAGACTATTACTTTGAGATAGTCTATTCTCCTAGGAAGGGGAATTTGGTGGATGATGTTCTCAAAAGGAGGTCTAGTTTTCAACTTATGAGTGAGGAGATGGAGCTGTTAGCCATGATTTAGATATCTTTAGTGGATAATGATGGATCAACTTACCTTTACTCTATCTCTATCACTCCCCAACTATTTTATGAGTTAAAGAGGAAGAATTTGAAGATGTTGACTATGACGCCCGACGTGCTCAGATATCCTCAGGACAATCTGTAGATGGATTTTCGATAGGTGGGGAGTGTGTCATCCTTTTTAGAGGATGCACTATGGTACCAGTGACGTTATAGGAGGATGTGTTAAGGTAATTCAATACATCCCCTTTGGTGGTACATCCTAGGGTTGTGAAGATTAACCAGAACCTCTGATATCAGTACTGGTTGGCATGGATGAATAAAGTTGTGGAAGAGTTCATTTCATGATGCCTCTGTTGATAGTAATTGATTGTTGCGAATCAGGTTACAGCATACGTGACACAACCACTTGAGGTACCATAGTGGATGTGGGATGATATCTCGATGGATTTCAGTACTGGATTACCATGCACATCAAGTGGCCACGATTCTTTCTAGGTGATCATGGAATGACACACCATATTATCTTACTTCCTATCCATCTGAGAGAATGGATCTATAGATGGATTGGGATGCCTCTACATCCAGGGGATAATACTTCTTGAATGGGTGTTTTTGATGATCATATCTGACTACGATGCACACATAACATCCCACATGTGGAATGGGTTCTAGGAGGCATTCGAGACTCAATTGTGTTTGACCATAACTTTTAACCACCATAATGATGGCCAGATGGAGCAGCCCATATAGAACACGGGGGGACATTCATCATGCTTGTGTCTTGGATTTTGGTCACATTTGGGGGGACCACCTACCACAGTTGGATTTTCTGTACAACAATATCTAGCACTCCACCATTGGCATGGAACAATTTGAGGCAATATATGGGCAACCATATAGATCACCTCTATACTAGACATACCCATGGGGGTCATCACTCTTTTTTCCTGAGTTGGTATGAGCGACCACTATGATTGTGCAGATCATTTATTAGTAGATGAGGACTACCCCTAGTAAAATATTTCTTATGACGAAAAGTGATAGAGACCCTTGGAGTTTGAATACGGAGACTATGTTTTCCTTTAGGTCTCACCCCAATGCGGATTGTGGAGATTTGGCCTAGGTGGAAAGATATCTCAAATTTTCATTGGACCTTTTCAAATCATCAGTAGAGTTGGCTATGTGGCATACAAACTAGCTATCCCCCCATAGATTCACCGGTTGCATGATGTTTTTCATGTGTTGCATGTGAAGAGATACATGCATGATCCATCACATGTCATCGACTAGGGAGAGCTGGACATTGAAGATGGGGTGACGTTTGTGGAGTTACCGATAGAGACAGAGGATTGATAAGTGTGGGACCTTCATGAATGGTCGATTCCTCTAGTGCATGTTTAGTGGTATCATTGTAATCTCTAGGATAGAACATGGGAGTGAGAGGATTATATTCATTGTTAATACCCCCACTTGGTGGAGTAACCATTATATTGTCATTTTGGAATGTAAATCCCCAAGGTGGGGAGAATTTATTATCCCAGAATTTAAGTTAATTTTTTTAATTATATTGAATCATTTCGAGACCGACCTCTGAGATGGTTTGTGATTCTAAGGATAGGAGTGCTCAAAATGATCTGTAGAAAAATTTTATTCTTTAAACATCACAAGTGAGATAATTTCATGAAAAAATGGAATATATCTTAAATAGGTGCTGAAATTAGAATTCTGAGGGCTGCATTGCATTTAAGATGGAAGGTTTACCCTATGAATGACTTGTGTTTAATTGGTGCCTGCCTGCAGTGAGGAAACCTGAAAATATAATTACCTTAAATAAAATAGTTAAACAAAATAATATTATTATTCAAATACATATAACTCACAAGTGGTGACTTATATTAAAAATCTGTGATTACCGGTGAGATCATGAGGGTATTTTTTTAGTAGGTTGATCATAATATTGGCTGTCATGGGACAACAATGGGAGTTAGTTTATGTCCCTAAAAATTTAATTATATAATAATTATTTTATTGTCAAATCCTTATAAATCCTAAACGGTAACTCAGATTGAAAATCCAAGAGTACCGTTGAGCTCGTGGGGGCTTGATCCCCTTAGGTGGAGCCTAACCTCAGGTGTTTCCGGTCGAGGGTAAGGTTCATTTAATTTAACATGTGAGTGGGTTTTTGAAATAATCAAACCGGGGCTTGGATCGAAAATCTGAGGGAATTATTGAACTCAAAACATTTGGATCACTTAGAAAGGACATAACATCGGGAGGCAAGGGCTGAAAAAAGTAAATTTCTATACTTTTTGTGAAATATAATAATATAACAGAAAAGTTATTCTATTATTTTCTCACTGGTGGGTGTCAACATGGCAAGGTTGTGGGGCAGTGATGAGGAATCAACGAGGTTCATTAATGGAACACATTAATGGCATATTAAAAAGCTGCATAATGATTCATTAATTATGCATAATACCGACGTTGTTTCATTAATGAAATAGTGTAACAGAAATGCTGTGACACAACATCATAGCATAATTGAAGTGATATGGTGTGTTTTCTATTTAATAGTTGACCCATTCATGGAATTTTGATTATACATTGATGATTCTATGAGGATACATAGAAAAATTCCCTCTCCAATGAAGAATGAGGAATCTTCAATGGATTTCCTCCCCAATGAAGAACAATAAATGCCAGTGAGATGTCATAGAATTCAACATACATTGAAGACGATGAATGCCATTGTCCTTTGAGACATTCAAGGTCAAAAAGTTGTCACAACGAATATCAATGATATTGGGATTTTGGTTTATTTTAAAATTTTCTCCATTCTTTATTCTAGATGAAGAATGCAAATTCTTGTGGGAGGGTGTCGTTCTAGGGTTTTCTATTCGGGATTAATTTTATTGTTGAGATAATGGTAATCCCAAGTCTCCCTTACATTAAACCACTATCATGAAGGGTGAAGGCCGGCACAAACAAAGCATGACCCCATCATCCTTGTGCATTCTTAGTGTATAATTATTGAATGGAATTGAGTCATGTTCAAGGAATTTTCTGAGAATGTAACTCCCTAAAGTTCATATATGCGTTAGTGGATTGAGAGACAGACTACAAGAGAAACTATGTTGGTCCACAGAAGGAACCGCCGGTGTGGCGGCCCATGATGGCGGCCACAGGTGGAGGGATGTGGCATGCCCGTCGGGGCGCTATGGTGGCCGACAGGGCATGACGACATAGAGGCGGCATCCCAAGTCTGTGTTTTCAAGGTGACTTGGTGAGCCATTGACGCTCGACCATTATTGAGGGGAAGTCATTGCCCATTGGCAGTGATAGATGCTGCACATGGCGCAAGGCAGGCACCACTTAGGAGGAGCGTGTAGCTCCTTGAGGGCCACATTTTGAAATTTAAGGGGATGTAATGGCAGATGTTTCATCCCAAGCGTACACCACTGGTACCCCAAGGGGGATCGGGCTCCAGCTTGCAGGCTGCACCCCCCGCAAGCTGGCTGGGGGTACCCGTGTCAGGGGCCAGACCAATGTCAGTGGGATGGACACACTCCGAGCAGGCCAGTCCTTCCCCACAGACTGAACACTCCTTTGAAGACCTTACCCACACCATTTGGTATAGGCCAGATGAGATAAGGTCAAGGGGAAACACGATGTCCTTGTCCCCCGGCCAAACTAGGTGGGTCCAGAAAGGCCCATTGGGCCTAGTCCACATTCCATGACATAATGAAACTACCCTAACTCGTACCAGGTTAGTTCATGCCATTAAAATTAAACTAGGGTATATGGGATGCCTGGTCTGGTTTGTTCAGTTCGGTCCGATAGGGTCGGACCGAGCCTAGACGCAACCAACCCCTGATAACTAAAACTCTAATATCTTAGAGACATGGTGTCTATTCGAGGTGTTGTCTATTGTGTTGGAAACCTTATGAATACAGAGTCCTTTGGGTTGTTCTATACGGGTCTTCGTGGTGATTGAGTTATGATCAAAGTCTCAAGCAGCAGACATCCGGATCCTTAGTGGCTCGAAAGATGAGCACCAGCCAAGTGGAACTTTTGTGGTCCGATAGCCGAGCAGGAGTAGTGTGGATCCTTAGTGGCCTGACAGACAAGTAGTAGCTGTGTGGATATTTAGTGGACCAAAATATGACCAGCCTCAATGTGGATACATATTGGCCCGGAAAACGAGCAAGAGTCATGTCAATCCTTAGTTGCACGATAGACGTGCATCATCCTTGGGGATCCATAGTGGCCCACAAATAAGCAGTAGTTGTGTGGATCCTTACTATAAAAGAGGATGAGAAATGATTAATCAATGATGAGTCCCTCAATAGTATGAAACATTAATCACTATTACTGATGAACCATTCCAATTCTATAATATACTCAGTGTGAGATTTCTTTACTTTGCGGCATTGCTTTTTGGTTTCATTGTGGAATTTCTCCTTAGTGGATATGGGCTCCCCCCTGAGTACTGTGTTACTGACCCCTGCACAAGATTCGCACACACCTATAGTGTCTTGTATAGATGAATGAAATTTTGACAGATGACTTTTGGCCTAGGAGTAGGCAGGGTCCAGTAGGATCTGGCAGACAGGACGTACAACCGAGCTTCTAGTAGCTACACTACTCTTACCATCAGGGGTGGCTTTCAAAAGATGGCTACCTGGGTCCCTTTGTACTTTCCTATTTTTATTTCATTGTTGTGATTGTATTCTGGCCCACTTGTTTTCAGTTTCACATGTACTAAAAACTTGTTTCAGTAGACTTGTTTTCCCCTTTCAGTATGTGGGATGTGGTGGGGTGTGTGTGTGCATATAGGTACTCAGTACAATGCCTTCCAAATGTAGGTTGAATCATTTTGTGATAGTCACCAACCCCTAACCATAACGAGGTGAGATTGGGGTAGGTCATGGAATGAGCTCCATGGGATGGGTCGTTCCATAACATTTATTGAAAATGATTTTATTTTTACAATAATAGTTTTCAATCCATAATAAAAATTAAATTTGATACCATAAAACATATATGATCATTTATATATGATGAATGTTTTTAATAATAAAAGTACATTAAAGTATTATTTATTTCAAAAAACCATAAATTTGTAAATTCTTTAATAAAATTTTAATATTAACTAATAATAAAATTTGAGCTCTAAAAACATTTATAATGTTACAATAATAGTATTAAAAATAAATTCATTTCAATATACAATATAATGTACATATTTTTGTTGTTATGGCCTTTATATATAGCCCATCATTTCACCATCATACACACTATGTGTACAGTGCATGATTACGAGGCATTCATGGGGTCATTCGGTGGACATGGTTTGGGTTATGAGGTCAATTAGATTGAACATCTCACTTAAATGATTTCTCCCAGGCTTAAGATTCTAGATCATATCATGGGATTGGTCTATGGTAAACCCTAGAAATGATATCACCCTCAAACGATCCAATAAATTTTATTCGTAGGTTATGTTCCTACTGGTTGGTTACATCACTTCCTTTTTCTATGCCAAATAAGATTAGAAAAAGCCCTATATTTATAATATTCATGTGATCAATATTCAATGGCTATATTTTCAAGGACGGAGATACTTAACCAGAATTTAAATTCAATTAGATATTATTAAAAAAAGTGTCTTTTTTTTCAATATATAGAAGAAATTTAATTAGATCAACAAGTGGAATTTTATTCACAAATGTTCTAGTCATAATAAATTTCCCTCTTTAAGAATTTATCCCTCAAAATTTACTTTTCCAATAATAAAATAGAGGATGGTAACTATGCTTAATAACCTCCTATGTTTCCTACATTTCTTCCTCAAACTTGTGGTTTCTCTACAACACATTGACAAGGGTATAGTCTAATATCAATGAAACCTTCCTCTATGATCAATAATCTTCACCATATTCTCTTTATATGAAATTTTATTCTCTTATGGCACCACCTCTATATTTATTACATGTAATGGTTATGGTATGTACATTCAAAAAATGGTTACATGGAATACAACATGTACTTAAGAAAATTTCAATGGCAGTGTTAGTCAATAAACCATTTCATCGATGTGATCAATGATCTAAAAAGGGCCAACGTACCATAGAAAATGATTTCCCTTATTCCAAAATATCATTACTCTCATATAGGATGATATAAAGATGAATACCACGTATCTAACATCAAACTCTAGGTCTTGTCATCGATTTTCATCATATCTCTTTTTTCGACTCTAAGAAACCTTCATGTGATAATAGATAGTATTAAAATTATCCACCATTTCATTGAAATATTCATGACCTAGAAATTTTCATTCCCCAAATTTATCCCATCATAGCAGTTTTCTACACCTCTCCCCATAAAGGGAACCATATGTGGGACATTTGGGTGCTTCAGTGGAAACTATAATTGTAATATAACTCCTCAAAAGGTAAGTGTTTGTCCCATATGCCTTTGAAGTATATTGATAATACTCTAAACATGTCTCCCAGTGATTGGGAAGTCCGATCAGATTGATCATCAGTTTGAAAATGATAATCCATACTGATGTTAATCTCAACATTTATAGAATGTTTGAGAAGTTTATAAATCATAATGGTGAACATTGGATCTCGATCAGATATAATTGATAGTAGTGATCCGTTTAGCATTACCACATATCCATTTTATATTTTTGACAATTGGTAAAATGATAAATCCCATAAAACCAAAATAAAGTGTGATTTATTTGTAAGATGATACACAACAACATAGATATCATTAATTCACTTGGAAGTCTTTGGAATTCAGGGGACAATGCATATGGTGATGTTTTAACATTTCAATTTTTGTATGGGTAATGCATGCATAATGACCTTAGAATTATTCCTTTCATCATTCACTTACTGAATTTCTAGGAACATTAATATTTTGTCTTTTATATCCTTTTTCATGCTATCCAAAAAAATATCTATTGTATAACTCGATACATGTTTCTATTTCTTGGTAGAATAAAGAATGTCAAACTGTGTACAACATCCAATATATCATTATTTTACCCATGATTTTATAGTAGAAATATTACAGAACCATTTCTCAAAATTCCTTCTTCATTAAATTTTAACTAAAAGAATTTACGTATTAATTTTGTATCCACAATCATGTTCATTACCACATCATGTTTTTGAGAATCCATAATCATTTCAAAAAGAGGTGATTGAGCAATAATCTGTGAAACGATTAATGACGTTCCTTTTAATTGATGATAAAATTGATGGGTTATTTATACTTATGGCATTATATACCTTGTACAATTTCCCAAGATAGTAGTGGATTGAACATTTGTAATCCTTGATAAGCACTAACCATCTTTATTGGATCATATTTTTTAACTTTTTGTATGAATATATATTTGAGAATTTTTTATTATTATATATTTCACACTTGTCCCCAAATAGATAATTCCACCATATTTTCAATTAAAAAATGAGGGCTTCCATCTCCATATTATGTGTGAGATAATATTGCTCGTGAATTATCACCTTCCTTTAGGAATAGTCATTAACTTTTACATTTTCTATCAACAAACATCGCAGACCCTTCACTAAATAATCACTGAAAATTAAAAAAACCTCCCACTTAATTATAGTGTGATCCCAAGGTCAGTCATAAAAATCCTTTTTAGATATATGAATATTTCTCCACATTTATTTTTCCTGCAACATTTTAAACCCTTATTTGTTAACATGGAAAGACTGTTTGAGAATCGTGAGAAATATTTCACATATAATCAATAATATCCATCTATCCCAAGAAAAATACAAATATTTTTCATATATGATGGCCTTAGAAATACATTAATTTCTTTTTTCATTTTTTGATACATAGATATCCCATCGCTAGTGATTATATTAAAAAATAATGAGACTTACGTCAAATACAACTCACCGTTTCTATGATTTTCAAAGAGATTCTCCTTTAATAAGGATATTGGAAGAGTTCCTAGATACTCTTCTTGCTCATCCATGGTTTTATATTATATTAGAATATATCATCTATAAATACTACAACAAAAATGATGAGGTATTATCAAATGAATCTATTCATCAAGTCAATGAAAACTTTGGGGGCTTTACTGAGTTTGAATGGAATCACTATGAACAAATACTGCATGTAAATTGTAAAAAATAGTATATGGGAGATCCTCCTTCTCATCCTTACAAGGTGATATTCCAGCCAAAGATCCACCATGGAGATTTATTGTTCTCTATGTAATTGATTGAACATGTCATCAATTTGTGGAAATGGATAGTTGTTCTTAATTTTTATTTTGTTGAAATCTTGATAATCAATGAAAAGGCACATTGACCTATCCATCTTCATGATAAAGAGTACTAGTGCACAACCTAGTGATGAAAAAGGGTATAAATTCCCTTTATCAAGATTATATTGTGTTTGTTTATTTATCTCCACATGTTCCAAAATAACCTATATATACGGATTCTTGGATATTGACAACTACCCAAGTATAATTTCGACTGAAATTTCATCCTTCCTTATTATAGGAAGTCCATGAAACTCTCCTCGAAATGTATCAATGAATTCCCTCTAAATAGTCTTGCCTTTGAGTGTGGGTTGTTCCTTATATCCAGTTTTCTTACCTAGAAACTCTTCGTCATTGGGAAATAATATCTATGATTTTGATAATAGTTCAATATAAGATTCATACTCTTCATTGAAGTTGTATATAATCCGAGGATGATTCTCTATATGTAGAGTGAATTCCTTTTCATAGAAATTTGTGTTTTCTCTATATTGGGAATGTCAGTCCATGCCCATAATAGCATCAAATTCCCCAAATGGGAGGCATATTATTTGTTCCAGATGTCTATTCCCTCAACTTTAACAGGTGATAAAATACTCATAGAAATTTTCTTGGATGATTTAATATCATTTAATGTGGTGAATCGATGTTCATAGAAAACATACAAGAAATTATAATAGGACATGGATTGAAATACCATATGACATACACTACATTGAAGTAGTTGTAAAATTTATTTCATTCATCATTATCCATCTCAGTATATTTCCTGTTGTGATCCCATAATCATAGAGATTGCTGATGCTCATCATGCTTCAAGACCCTTGAAATAGAGCATTGTCTTGGATAATGAACGACCTCTCACCATTTATGACAAAAAACTATATATCATTCCTTAGATTGATCATTTTTTTCAAAATCACCATATCCATTTTATCATGGAAATTTTATAATTGGTTCCTAGTCTTTTCACACATAAAGCATCTCCAAGTCCTGTTTTGACATTTCCCTTAGTGCCTCTTTCCTCACATGTTTCCCGAAAGAAATTTTTTCATATTTCCCATATCAAATTTATCATATGAATATTAATTAGATGATTCTTCATATTCCTTGATATAATTGGTAATTAAACAAAGTTCCAATTGTTAATCCTAATTTCAGATATCTTGTTACTCATAATCCCTATATTTTGTACTTGAGCTCCCTTCGAATTGGGAATTTCATTTTGGAAGTCATCACATTTCGCTTCACATAGATTGTTTACCTGATTACACTTATTCCCATAGATTTTCCTGAAAAAATGAAATACTAAATAGTATCTTAAAATTAGGCATGTAAATGGGAATATAATGATATTAAAGGATAACTTACATTTATATAATAATCTTATGGGATTCTGGGATTTCGTCTATGCTATCTATGTTATAATTTCTATTAGATATTCTTATTGTCTTTTTTTTGTTTTCTTAATAATGGTATGTAAAGATATTATGAATTTACCAAATCATATCCACCAAGATGGTCTATGCATGTGTGTAGTAAGCTTCATTGGCGTGTACCACGTTACCCCATGTTAGGCCAAGAACACCTTGTCAGAGTTGATACTCTGAGGTACATCTATGACATAACTGATCCAATATAAGTATCTAGACAGGGATGTATTTTCATGATAATACACATAATAAATTCATAATAAAAATTTAGTTTTGCTTTATTAGACTTATCCTTACCCCTAAATATTTTCACTTGGGTTTTCTAATCATTAACCCAAAAAAACAAAAACCATCCTTTGATACTAACTATAACAACCCTTCTCTTTTTTTCATTTATAAATATGATTTGTTATATAATATTACTTTTAATAAAACATAGAAGATGGTGATCTCTAGTGAGTTTGGGAAATTATGTACATTACATAACAACATTAAACATGAAATGAAACATCTTAACTGAGTACACATTAAACATGATGAAAACGTTCATTCGTACATAACTCTACAATGGATAAATGGAGGACATACATAAAAAATGGTGAGATATAAATCCTAGTAAGGCGACACAGATTTCATAACATGAGGATAATAACACATGTAAGATAAGGAATATCGACTAGGAATAAAAGAAAATAAATAACATGACATGATATAAAATAATATTTAAAACATGAAAAATATAGAAACAGTACAAAACACTGCATCATGAATAGATGACAGATAAATAAGCTAAGTCACCATGGTGGAAAATGTCCCAGAAAGTAATTTGTTAAATCTACTATCCTAATATGACATATCATGATTCTAACTATTAACTGATGCATTATAGTGCTATCTGGGCATAACTTTTATATCATTTCATTTTCATGCTTATGTGTACCACATAGACCACATTATATGGACTCATTTAACACCATAACTTATTTCATGGATTTTGATGGTAGAGTACATTTATTTTAGTCCCCAATAAATAAGTATATTCCCATAAAGGTGAAGACCTATTATAGAGAAATTGATATGGATTTCACAAGAAAATTATTTTGGTATTGGAAATCATGGTGCAATTTTGGAAGCATATTGGCGTCATATTGGAATTCAAAAAAATAGTTTGATGAGAGTATAATGGTGTGCCATCATTAATATTTGAAATGGACTATAAGGGAGTTATTTTAGAACATATAACATCATAGGAAAAAATATTATAGAGGACATATCATAATAGGAATGCGTGGTAAAAGAGGAGGGTGAACGATTCATTACAGAATTATAGCATAGTAAGAGGTGTATGTAAGGATTTATAAGAGTGAAAAATGAGATTGAAATAATCTCCAATAATTTATAAATAAAATATATAGTACCATGGATAGTTAATAAACTATCCCAACTTAGTAAATTAGAAATAAAAATGGTATATCATAAATGATGTTCTTGAACAAAGAGGATAGAGAGAATCCATTACATGAGTAAGTGACTCCAAAGTATGTGGAAGAGATTTTGTAATGATTTGAAATTACATTGATGGTCCCTAGGGAGTAGGGGTAGTGTCTGGTCATTATCCATAGAATCTGAGTGATGAGAAATTTAAGCTTGGTGGGTTTATAAAGGAATAGTGGGGGATTTCCATATTATTTTTCTTTTGGACCATGCCTAATGAAATACTCAAAACCACAAACCATCCATGGTTTTCCCCACGGTATCTTGAAAAGGGGATTGGTTTTCAATTTTTTACATGTTCAAGGTCTAAAGATAATTAAATATTTCCCTTTTATATGTGGTGGTGGGTCACACTTTCAAATATTAAAATATTTTATATGTAATGGAGGATTCACTAATGCTTTATAGAATAAATAAAATGAAAATAAAATCTCATTATTTTAAACGAAAAAATATATATTTGGATAAGGATAAATTTTATATCATTTATTATATCTCTATTGGGCCATTACGATGTCATAAAATATAGCGTATATTTATAAGAAATATAATTTTTACCCAAAAAGTCGACTAACTCTAACAATTATGAAAAATTAACCATTGGGTAATTTTAATGTCCTGATCCAGAAAATAATTTTAATTTTACATATATAATTTTCAAAATATGTGAATTTTGACTTTTAAAATAATAACTAACCATTATATAAAATCATGGGTGTTTTTCAATAACAGTTTTTGAACACTAATAAAAATTACATTTAATATAATTATAATTTTATGAAAATTTATATTCAATAAAGACTATTTGATAATTATATTTCTCTAAAATATCAATTATTCCAAAAAACAATTAATTCAGAATTCATAAATTGAATTTTATTATGAACTAAAAATATAATTTGTTTTTTAAAAATCATTTACAAGGTAAAAATAATAGTATTAAAAATAAATTCATTAATTTATCAAAAGTAGTGTACATATTTCAATTTATTGGGCATTAATACATATCCCCTTATATCACCAATAATCCTCTATGTGTAAGGTGAATGATGGCTGCAGATTCATAGGGTCGTTCAGTGAACAAGGTCTTAGCAGTGATCTTAATGAGATTGAACAAATCAAGTAAATAGTTTCTCTTTAGATTAAGTTTCGGGATCTCATGGTGGGATTGGTCTTAGGAAAACCCAATAAATGATATATCTATCATAAGATCAGATAAATGGGATTCATTGTGTATGTACCTACTGGTTGAGGCCATAGATTCCTTTGTTTGGCCATAAGGATTTCTTAAATCTATATATTTATACGAGTCATGTGATCACATTTCAACAACTATATTATCAAAAGTAAAGATAAAAATTATAATTTAAATCCAATTATATAAAAAAAGTGCATGTGTTTTTTAAATACAAAAGATATTTAATTAAATCAAAATGATAATTTTATTCTTAAAAATTTGGGTCTTTACAATTCCACATGTTCATTATTCAATATTGGGGTTTTCTAAAACTAGTTAGAATTGATTTAATTCATATAAATAATAAGGTGTCATAGTAAATTTAAGGTATCTTAATAGAAGATAATCATAAGTCTATATTTGGATTTTAAAAATGATTAATTTGTGATATAGGGAAAAGTTATCCAATTATTCTTTATCAATCCAATTGTAAGTACCTCTGCAGAAACTATCCCATAGTTAGGGTGTAAGAGAAAATCTAGAATCATTATTCACAACATATTTGTAGAAATAATCACATGATAATGCAAATGTTCCTAAAAAAATATATTTTGGTTATGTTTATTCAATTGTATTTTACATGGGTATTTTGAGAAAAATAATGTGTTGAATAATTATTATTAACCTAATTACTATATATAGGTTTACCATGGTTAAATATATATTTTCATTATCCATATAAACGCACCCACTATTAACCCGAATCCCAAAGTAGATTTTCCACATTTGATACTACTGACCAAATGAAGAGAAATAATAAACATACTATGCATAATCATCACACAGTGAAGAAATCAGTACAAAAGGATTAAAATAAGGATTATATTCAAGATAGAACTAAATGCAGTGTAAATTCAATAAAAAATAACACAATACGTGAATTGATAATGAAGATCAGTGTATGTATTGATGAAGAATTTTGGTTGATGATGAATCTGATGTAGAAAATGGAAAAAAATCCACATTAATTGATGAACATTAATAAAATGTCATGAAAAGAAAAATCATATTGTAAATAAAGTAAAATAATGTATTAAAATGGTTATGTAATAAAAAATTATAAAATACCAAAAGTAAAAAATTTGGTGAATGTTAAATTCTCGAACTATTTAGTGTGTGTGAGTGCAACACAATTATATTTATTGGATAGATATTTACATTATATGTAAATATTTCAAACCACATATAGATAAATGATTCTTTTTTACTGAAATACGAACATCACATAATTATTCGTCATAATTTTTATTTGATATCCACAATTTTCACTATAAAATTGGCACTTATCTTTGACCGGGTGGAACCTCAAACCATTCATGACATGTAACCTCTTCATGTCATGTATTTAATTCACATTATTTTGTATTTTGAACATTAAAAACTATCAATTTTTAATTTATATATACATCATAAAACACCTTCATAACAACAGGTATCTTTAGGGGTTTCCATGGGGATTGTAGCCTTGCAGTGAATGTGGATGACCCACTGTGTATCTTAATACCCAATATGTAAAGCCTATTTTTTCATTTTTATCAATTTCTTCCTTTTGAGTATGGAATTCCTAATTCCTTAAAAAAAACAAAACACAATACATTATAAAATAAAACATAAATAAACCCAAATTAAATATATCTAATATATTTATATTCACTCTTCTTATTAAATTACAAATCACATAAACACTTGATTTTCCTCTAGAAATAAATCCTTCAATATTCCTAACGTTAAATTTTTTAAAACAATAATATTTAATTAAAAAATAGACAATAAAACTAGATGTAAGAGTAAAAATAATCTCCTATAATGTATCTTATAGAGAAAATCAGTCATTACTCATTGTTATGTTCTTTATAAAGATTCATTCAAAATTAAATTACAATTTCATACATGATCCTTAAATACTATACCCATTTTTCAATTTACCTCACAATAAATTTTCTCTCATGGAATGAGTTATAATATAATAGAAATTATTCTAAAACACAAAATACATGTTCCTAACCATAATGATGCCTAGTTCTCTAATCTATAACTCATAAGGGAAAATTCAAAGTCAATCATGATGGATTCAAAAAAGGTTTCAATTTTTTTTGAGGCTAAAGAAATGTCCATATAAAATTAAAAACAAGCTCTAAAAAAGTGTAAAATACAATAAATAATCCAAGATAATATTTAATAGTGAATTGATATGACTCCAAAAAAATATTTCTGCTCCAATAGCACAAGTCTGGTCTATGAGTTTATAATGTAACATTAAAAAATATATTATGCCACATTATTTTTCATTTTATTTATTTTTTAAAAATAATGGAAAATATATGTATCATATTCATCCTATAACAACATATTATCCATCATATGATTCCTTGGTCTCATTATAGTGGATTCAGACCTTCCTAATATACAACCCAAATTATGTTTCTTTTTCTTACATAATTTCTATTTTTCAAATGGGAAAGGTATTTGAATAAAATTTAAAAAGTAATCATGGAACACATCATATATGTAGTATGAAAGAATCACCATATGTCTCTACCATGACTACACCGTGTGTCCATTCACAGTGAAACATCCCCCGCACATGTAATAAAGATAATTATACAACATACCATGATCTGGGTGAGAAGGGATAATTAGAATGAAACGGATCTATCTTAACAAGGTTATTTATGGATACTATAGGCTAAATAAGGGAATATTTATAGGTATGAATAAATAAAAAGTTGAACAGAAAAGTTTCCATAAAAAATTAAAATTGAATTCTTTGAATTGTATCCCCATTGATATCTCAATTAATTTATGGATGTATTTCCATTTCTGAAGTCTCCCTCAATAAATATGCTTAGAAATGAATATAAAATTCAATTTAAAAAATCCTCTCCAAACTAAAATTGAAATATAATTTGAAATTACTCTATGAATTGTATCTTGTAATGAGTCAATCAATTTAAATTTAAATAATAATGAATTTTAATTCAATAATTTACACATAAAATAAGGAAAAAAATACAACCCAGGAATAAAAATGGATTCCAATAATATGAAGCCTAAAATTTTCTTTTATTGAAATGTTTATATTGATATTTCATGTTTGAATAAAGATTTCAAATAAAAATGTCTCCTAGATAAGAGAAAAACAAGGAATAATATATATGTATTGACAATAAATATCATGAATTCCACCCTCACAAACAAAATGAGTAAATGTATGTAAAATTCAAGAACGAATCTAGGAAGAGATATCAAAATAATCATAGAGAAAAATGAAATGAAAATTTAAATAAGTAATTATAGAATAAATAGATCATTGTATTGAATTTCATTCCATGTGGAATTTTTCATATGGTTGATTTGAAATTGTTATTCAATCATTAATCAATAAAAATATAATAATGGACTAAATAAAATATTAGTTCATATGGGATAATCAATTTGGATGCAGTGAAATGAATTGGTTCATAGATTCAAAAGTATGATAAATAAATCCAGAAAATGCAGTAATAGAATAAAGTAATGTTTGAGATACCCTATGAATAGGAAGTCTAGAAAAATGAAAACAAATATCCTTTTCATGATACTAATAATAATGAAAATAAACAAATATGTGTTGCCTCATATAAACCGATATTAACCATGTCATCATCCAGAATCAATTCTATTTATGAGAATATAAGAGTGATAACATACCCTTCAAGGAAAGGCATGATGTATATATGTAACCTTTTCCATTAACATTGAATGGCAGTTATTAACCATGCTAAATCCTTATTGTTCTATGAGGGAAAACATTGATGAATTGGTAAATAATTGTCTATTGGTCTTTCATCTTTCTAGGGAATAATTTTAATAAATTGTTGAATAGTAGAACATTATCCTCTAGATTGAATAATCAACATGAGATTCATTGTTCTTGCCTTCTTATTTTTATTTTATTATAAATTTCTTTATTCTCATCTGAATGCTTCATGTTTTCTTCAAGGTTAGCTATTTGGATAATTATAAGTTATTTGGTTTTTGAGCTTCTTTATTCAATTGTTTTCCAAAAATTCTATTGATCTAATTCCGCAAAAATATGTTGTGGATTTTAGTACACTAGCTATAATAGAGTATTCTTCTGTGACTATTGTTTAATCTATATAATATACAAAAACTGTGTCATCATGTTTGAAATTAAAATCCTTTAACTATTGTTCAATGTCTTATCTTAGATTATTTAAATTTTGTTGTTTGAAAGTTCAACTTGACTTCTTGTATTCGGGTCATAGCAACTACTAATTTTTTACATAATTCCGAACTATTAATGAAATCCCTTCCCGTTATTATTTCTAATGAAAGTTTCCCAATCACTAATGAGTAATCCTTGTAATATGAATCTAGAAAACATATTATTCATCAAAAAATCCTTTACAAATCATTCTATATAATAATAGGTTGCATTAGATTCAACCATTTTTTGAGACATGGTCAATGCATACTAGGATGTAAAACATAAAATGAGAAATTTGGAATAATGCAATGAAATAAATCTATTATATGATTAATAGTTCTACTTATAGGATGTAATTTTGAGGCATACATTTATTTTGTCTATATTTCTTATTTTCTTTCACTAATTAGAAGTTGGACTATTTTTCCTTTTATTTTAATAAAGTGTGGTCCAGAATAGCCATATTGAAAGATTTTATCGATACTACCCTTTACTCCACGATGTCCCCCTAATGGTGATGTATGACACATCTTGAGAAGGATTTTAATTTAATATTATATTTTGTAATAATGCATTTATCCATCGACATAAATCATAAAAAGAAGCATCTCATTAATGTAGTAATGTGATTCATCAACTAAAAATCTATTCCTCTCCTGATAGGTAAGGACAGATTATGATGATATTGTGTTGAGATAATTTTTAATATCTAAAATTGGCGGTCGATCATGTGTATTTATCATGAAAATTTTTTCATTGATAAATTCATAATTGATTTCATAATTATCATTATCCTTGATAAAAGGTGTGGTGGTATAGAAAAATAGTCCATGAAAATACTATAAATTCGTTTTGGGTCCTTGATTATAATGTCAAACTTGTGCAGCAGTTGGATCTACCATATCATACTTGGACTGAAGTCCTTTTTTTATTAAATATTTATATATTACATGATTAGTGTACACCACTTCATTTGGAATGAAAATTTATGAGAAAAAAATTTCAAATTCTTAAATTCCTACTAGTAGTTTCTTTTCTATAGGTGTATAATTCACCTAACCAGCATTCACTGTGTGACAATAATAGTAAATGTGAAAAAAAATATTTCAGAATCATGGTCTTAAGACTACACCAATAGTGATGTTTCAAACATTTCAAAAGAATCCAATTTTATTGTCTAAATCTAGTAAAAATATAATAGATACTGCCATAAGACTTTTCATGACCCGTCCCTTGGGCCCCGTTTCGTGACTACCCCAAGCCCGACATCCATATTCTAAAGGCTGTTCACTAGCACTGAAGGCGTATTCCCAAAAACTGGGAAGGAATTTCCTTTATAACTTCTAAACTCACGCAATCAAGCACACATCAATATACAAAAATGAGTAAACTAAATAGTAAAAAAGAGTGTGTAAAATAAGTTAAAGGGGCCCTAATACAAGCCCAACTAGAAAGTATAATAAAACTGGAATGTACAAGTAAACTGAATAGCTCGTGTGAACACCTACCAAGGATCCCACCTGTAGGGTAGGTACAACTCTCGAGCGGTCGCCTCTGTCGTACACCTTGTCTAATGTCCACCTCAAAGCTACCATTAGTCCTGGTACCCTCGTCCTCTTTCAGCGTTGTCCATCGTCTGCACCAAACAGAATAAGGTGCGGGTGTAACCCGTACAGGGGTGAGTATAACAATAATTAGTTGAGACCCCGAGACCCTCAAAGGTCTCACCAAATCCACAATGGATTATCCACAAAGCATGTAAGCAACTAACAACCCTACTTAGGTAAATTCCAATACATATACCTAAGTTATCAAGTAAACCCTTCACAACACAAGGCTAAAACCCTTAGCCAAAGTACAATTGTTCCATAAATGAATGAATAAAATGAAGGTAACCACCACAAAGGAAATTACAACATAGTTACACCACATAGAAGAATACCACAATGGTAGCACCACGAAGGTATGTACCGAAAAGGTACACCACACAGAAGATTATGACAAATGTAAAGACTCAGCTCACACCATGTATAACATTGGTACAGTAGTAAAGATGATTAGATGTATCTACTAAATCATATTATTATGTTAAGAGGTGGACTCAAGTAGGATCTTATATCATCAAACCCACCTAGGATCCTAGTATATCATCAGACCCACATAATATTCTAGTACATCAGACACATGTAGGATCATAGACTAGTCCCGCATGGATTCCTAGAGCAGATCCATGTGAGAATCCCGAATACAAACCCACAAAGGATCCCAAAGCACAGACCCACATAGGATCCCTTTCTCATGTTACAACCAACTACTGAGTTCTGGCACTAATCTCGCTTTATTCAGGGTGGGTCCGCTGCTCAGGCCACATGTCAATACTCCAACATCCACGAAGTCCCAGGAAGTATTTTCTCAAAGGACCGCCAAATAAAAGGGTCTCAAGGAAACAAAAAATGATTAAATTGGGCACCCGGTCAGTAAGTTATAGGCTTTTTAGTCCTGAGGGCCTGGTTGTATTCATGTTCAATCCAACCCAGCCATACCCCAAATTTATCCAAAACTCAGGTGGAGTATATTAAAAAGCTCGTCTCAATACAATGTTTCTTGTGCCGTAGACGGTTTGTCAATGGACGCATGTAGATCACGATATGTCTTAAAGAATGAAAAGGGTCGAAGTGGGTCTGGGTCTGATCCGACCTTGTCGGGCCTACCCAGCCCGTCCTGGCCTGGGCCAACCCAACCCGGTTCAGGTCGACCCGTACCGCTGTGTCTGACCCATCCCGCTGACGCGGCGGCCTGTTCGGCTCAGGGTACGGCGACCCGGCGTGGCTGGCCGGACGGCCAGCCCCCACCTCTGTGGGCCACGGTCGTTTACCACACCTTCACTGGTGGCATTAAGCGACATGGCCCCCCTATTATTGGTGTCGTGGCTCTTGAACGTCGGGTGGTGTGAACGCGTTCCTCCGTCGTCTTCGTGCAGCCAACTACCACTATCTTCCCGGTCGGCCGTAGTGCCAGCCACCACTCCCATGTCCCAATGGTTCCAATCGACGACACTGGTCACTATCCTCCTCCATCGTGAATAACACATCCAAAACCACTAAGGATTGCGGAGAGGTAGGGCAATGTTCATTTGGACTGCACCGTCCGCGTTAGGGCAGTAGCAAGCGGATCAATAATTCATGAATCACGAAGAACATCAAGAACTTGTAAGGGGGTATTCTAAACAAAAAACATTACCTTGTTGTTTGTTGGACGATGTCACAAAGAAGAAGATGAATTCAATGGATAACGTCAGCATTCGTTTCCTGCGCAAGGTGCTTCCGATCTGGGCTCGGGGTCGGTTCTTCGTTCTTTGTTAGAGAGGTGTTCTTCCTTGGAGAGGAAGAATTTCTCCACATAATTCTCCCAATTCTCCTCTTTTCCAACACTTCACCAACCAATCCTTTCAAAATTGAAGATCCGACTTATTAAGAATAAGTTTAGACAATAAAATAATTAATGTTCTCACATTAATTATGATGATGTTGGCATAATTAATTTAAAGGAAACCAAAAGTCACCTCCCTCATTAAAGAGGGAGTTCAAGAGTCGGTTGGTCCCCACCATTATGAATTCAGTTTGGGGGGGTGGGTAGGATTAGGTGTTCCCCCTATAGAACATTCAAAAATAAAGTTATAAAAATAAAATAAAATAAAATATATTTCTATTTCCTTGAAAAAAACTATAAATAACATTCAACCTAATCCAACTGTGGTCGAGGTTAAAGTTTCCTTAAGATATTACTGGTGCATCGAGTTCAACGGTGTCCTCATATTTCAATTTTGAGTAGCAGTTCCAAAGTTACAAAAACCCGCTCACATGTTTACTGAACGTACCCAAAAAGAAGTTCAGAAATTCATTATATGCACACCAGGCCTCAGAATCATGCACTGTAAATTTTCATGGACTCGTAATATTCCCATATAATTAGAAAAAAAATTACATTGAATCTTTGGGTCATTAAAATCTTCCCACCTCTGGGATTTGTGTCCCCATAATCCATAACTCAAACTATGGGAACATGTTTGGGTACTGAGGATGTATTTGAGCCACCCTCTCCCATGTTCTCTCCTAGTGGTTCTCGTGCTTCCAACGTACATGCACCAAAGGTATCGATCACCCACCAAGTAATCTCTCCTATCGATAATCAATCACCAATGGAACCTCTGTAAACATCTCCCCATCATCAATGTCCATCTCTCCATGGCCAATGATATGAGAAGAATAGGGCACATATCTCCTCAGCTGAGATACATGGAAGACGCCATGCACCCGTTGCAACTGAGGTGGATGTGCTAAGAGGTAATCCTCCACTCCAACTATTCTGAGGACCTAAAAGGGTCCGATGAACCTCATAGATAACTTGTCACCCTGGACAAATCTCTCCAAACCTCATTGTGGTGAGAACCATAAGAAGATGTGGTCACCATCCTCGAACTCCAGAGGTCTCTATCTCCTATCAGCCTAAGACTTCTGCCTGCTCTATGCAGACTTCATCCACTCCTGGATGAACTGCACTTCTCTGTGGTACCTCATACCATCTCTGGTCCCATGAGTGCTGACTCCACTGGGTCTATCCAGCACAAAGAAGATCTCCATGGTTGGTCATACAATGCCTCAAAAGGTTCCATCAAAATGGTGGAGTGATATCTGTTGTTGTATGAAAACTACACCAACGGGAGGTGATCCTCCCAGCTGCTACTGAAGTCAAGGACGCAGGCACACAGTACGTCCTCGATGGTCTGAATGGTCCGTTCAGTCTAGTCATCCACCTGAGAATGGAAGGCAGTGCTCAAAAGAAGCTGCATCCTGAAAGCCTCCTGAATCCCCTTCCATAACAGGGATGAGAAACATGCATCCTGATCGGAGAAAATCGTCGAGGGTACAACATGTAGCCGCATAACCTCCTCCAAATAGAGGCATCATATGCTCTCTACTGAACCCAACTCTCTGATCAGTAGGAAGTGGGCCGACTTGGTGAGTGAGTTGATGATCTCCCAGATTGAATCATGAACCCTGGATGAATGTGGATGTCCTGTTAATAATTCCTTGGATATCCCACTCCAATTACACTCTGGGACCCCTAAAGGCTGAACTAAGCCTGCTGGTGCCTGATACTCCGCCTTCACTTGTTTACAAGTGAGGCACAAACAAACAAACTCTTTTACAACATTCTTATTTTCTGACCACCAGTGCTATCGTTGGAGGTCCTTATACATCTTTTCTACTCCCTGATTTACCACTAGAGGGGATATGAGGAACTCCCACAACACATCCTCCTGAGGTGACACTGATACCATGGTACGTCCTCTAAAGAGAAAGACGTGCTCCCCACCTTCAGAAAAACAATCGGGTGCATGTGTTGTGGATATCTAAGATGTCGAGCCTCACTATTAGTGTCCCCGTGTTGTGCCTCCCTGACTCGATAAATATGTGGGGGAGTGATTGTAAGAAACTAAAGAAAACATGCTCCATCTCAATCCAAAAATGAAATTTGCAAAGAGGACAACAACTCGGTCACCTCACATAGCAGTTGTATTCTAGATCTCTTGATTAATGCATCTTCTAATAACATCCCCTTCCCATGAGTATAGACTATCTTGATGTCATAGTCTTTGAGGAACTCAAAGAAATGTTGTTGTATCGTGTTCAAGTCCTTCTGATTGACGATATACTCGATACCCTTGTGATATGAGTAGACTGTAAAACATTACCCCTTCATGTAATGTCACCACATATTCATGGCGAAGACCATTACTTCTAACTCCAGGTCATGGGTAGCGTAGTTCTACTCATACCGTCTCAGCTATCAAGAACCATATGTGATAACTGCTCTTTCCTGAATCAGGACACATATGATCTCAGTCCCTGATGCATCAGAGTAGACTGTGTACCCAACTACCTCCTTTGGTATCCTCATGATGGGGACAATAGTCAGCCTCTGCCTTAGCTCCTGAAAACTCTTTTGGCATCTCTCTGACCACACGAAGGGTTTCCCCTTTTTCATCAATGCTAATAAAGGTGATGCAACTCTGGAGAAATCTGGTAGAGACCTCTAGTATTATCTGGCCAAACCCAGGTAACTTCGTACCTCCATCACATTCTTGGGTGGCTCCCAAGCTTTTACCACCTCAATCTTCACTGGTCCACTGAAACTCATTCCTCCGAGATGACATGTCCCTGAATGTGAACCTATAAGATCTAGAAATGGAACTTTGATAGTTTACCATAGAGATGGTGCTCTCAGAGGGTGTCTAGAACTACTTAAAAATAATAGGAATGCTCCTCCTCAGTAGGTGAGTAGATCAGATTGTCGTCGATGAAGACTACTACAAGGCGATCAAGGTATGGATGGAAGATCATGTTCATGAGTCCCATGAACACTGCTGGAGAATTTGTGATGTCGAACAACATGACCAAAAACTCATAATGGTCGTAACGACATCTGAAAGTCGTCTTTTTCACATCATCATCTCGCACTCTGAGCATGTGATAGCCTGACATGAGGTCTATCTTCGAGAACCACCCTGCTCCCTTCAATTGATCAAAGAGGTCTTCAATAAGAGGAATTGGGTATTTTCTCTTCATGGTCTCCTGGTTAAATGGTGATTGTCAACTCAAAGTCTCAAGCTCCCATCCTCCATCTTGGAGAACAAAATCAGGGCAGACTAAGGAATAATACTGGGCCAGATAAACCCCTTATCTAGTAAGTCCTCTAGATGTACCTGCAGCTCACGAATCTCCATGAGAGACATCAGATATGCTGGTGTATATATCGGTGTCGTCCCACTGTACATGTAAATATAAAAATCTACCTCTCTACAAGGAGGCAGACCCAGAACATCATCAGGGAAGACATCTGCATACTAGTCAACCACTATAGGATAACTCTGACTCTCCACATCAACTGCTCTGAGGTTATGGCTTGACAAAGAATGAGTGATCGACTGCACTATCCTCCGAGTATGTCCATCCTATAATAAAAAGGATCCCATGTCACTAGTGAATCTAATCCTTGTCCCATATATGCGGAAAAAACACAATTTTCACCTAATACTGTCTATCTGAGAATGGACCATAGAAAACTAGTCCATACCCACGATGACGTCATAAGGCCTCGACGCCACTACTAAGAGATCACAGCCGAAGCCCTCGTCTCCTAGAGTAATCTCACACTACCATCACTAGGGTGTAATCATCAAATCCACTCATGTAGGAGTATCTAGACATATGGATTGAGACAATGACTCCAGCTGAATCACTGATCTCCAAACGAGGGTAGTGGTAATAAATGAATAACTGGAACCTGTGTCAATAAGTACAACAACTAAGTTGCAGTAGACATAGATCATACCTCATATCATCTCTAGAGCGCCATGGTCGTGGGCCTCAGCTGCCTGGAGCTGAGCTCTCCCCTGTCCAACTGCTCCATGTGGTCAAGGTGGACCACCTTGTAGAGGTGGCGGTAACATCTCTAATAATCACCCAATGCCAACTACACCACCAGCTCCTCTACCACATCAGCTTATTCTTTGCGGACCACCTCGGTCTTACCTCTTTTTCTGCTTGGGAGGTCTTTCGACCATCTCCTAATCAACCGTACAGTGGGTTGTGTAGTCATGAGCCATGTGACCCTCCCCGCCGCATGTGTAACACTGCTTTCTCCTCACATGACTGGCTCTATATTCAGTTCCCCGTACAACCGAACATAAATCCTACGGTCTTCCATATGTTGGTCTGGTCCTCTTGGGCCTCTGTGAAATCTATCTACTGCCAGCTAAAGAAGACTCTGCTACATGATGCCATGTGGTGGTTCTCACTTCTGGTGACTTTTTATCAAGAAAACATTGCACTATGAGGATCTCTCTAACACCCCCTCCAGTGTCTGGATGTTGAGAGAAATCATCGAAGCAGTGATCTCATGCATGAGTCCCTGCTCGAAGGTATGTGCCATGAAGAGTGTGTCACACACCATATTAGTAGAGTAGTGTGAGAGTTAGGTGAACCTCGATGAGTAATAAGGCACAATCATTCTTCCCTACTACAGATGAAGAAGCTCATGTATGCACACTATGTGATGGGTCACTAGGACAAACTCTTCCCAAAATAGGCTCTCATAGTATTCCTAGAAAAGTGTCACGTTATCATGATCATAGAGCATCATGCTCCACCATCTTTTTACTACTTCATGTAGGAGCCTAGCAGAAAGGATCCCCATGAGATTAGCTGGTGTCCCTACTATTCATAAGACTCTCACCAAGAACTCCAACGAATCCTCAACCTCAAGTGGCTCTGTGTCACCCTTGAACCTCGGTGGCCTTAAGCGCTGGAACTCATGAAATGTGCTCCAGCAGCGTTCATCCTCTACTGATGGGGCGGGTGGAATTGGTGGATCAATGGGTAATGGTACCGTTGGAGCTCCTACAATTAAAGGGTCCAACACCACGGCCTCATCACTCAATGGGATATCAGCGAGAACTATACCCGGAACCCTAGCTGGTTGTCAAGGTGGAGGAATCCTAAAAAGAAAAAGGTGTCCCATGGTCAATATGTTATACCTTGTGAGATGAGTTGAAAATATAACACGGAAATATTTTTGAAATCCACATGCAATTAGTGTATTCATGCACTGAGTTAGAAATTATATGTTAGGGTCCTGGTGTATGGATACATCGTCCACCGCACCAACACTGGATTCCCAAATCTAATATCCTCACTCACTAAACAAAACACTATTGCCATTAAAAAGTTCAGATTCCAATGTTCTATCGTAGAACCGATTCCTCTTATACCAATTTGTCACTAGCCATCCCCTGGGGCCCGTTCCATGACTACCCAAAGCCCGCCTTCCCAAGGTCTGGGGTAGGCGACTAGCACCGAAACCATATTCTTTAAAACTGGGAAGGCATTTCCTTTATAACCTGTAAACTCATGCAACTAAGCACACAAAAAGATACGAACACGATTAAACTGAAAAGTAAAAATAGTGTGTACAATAAGTTAAAGGAGCCAAAATTCAAGCCCAACTGGAATGTACAAGAAAACTGGAAAGTACATGTAAACTGAACAACTCCTCTGATCTCCCACCATGGATGCTACATGAAGGGTAGGTATAGCTCTCGAATGGTCACCCCTATAGTACGACTCGTCTAAGGTCCACCTCTGAGCTACCTTTAGTCCTGATACCCTAGTACTTAATCAGCGATATCCTTCATCTACACCAACCACAACAAGGATCAGGCATAGCTCGTGCTGGGTATAGTATAAAAATTCTTAGTAGGGACCCTGAGATCCTAAATGGTCTCAAAAAATCCACAAAGTATAATGCACAAAGCATGTAAGAAACTAACAAACCTACATAGGTATATTCCCATACATATAACTAAATTATCAATAAAACCCATCTCAACACAAGGCCCAAACCCTTAGCCTAAGTACAATTATTCTACGAAGGAATGAATACCACGAAGGTAACCACCATGATATTACATACCACATAGGTACGCCACATGGAATAATACCCCAAAGGTATCACCACAAAGGTATGCTACATAGAAGAATACCACAAAGGTATCCCGATGAAGGTATGTACCACAAAGGTACGCCCGGCAGAAGATTACCACAATGGTAAAGACTCAAATCACACCAAGTATAATATAGGTACCATAGTAAAGATGATTAGATTTAACTATTGATTCATCTTATTATATTAATTGGAACACCCAAGTAGGATACTAAATCATTAGACCCACACAGGATCCTAGTTTATCATCAGACCCACATAGGATCCTAGTACATAACACACACGTAGGATCCAAGAGTAGTCCCATGTGGATTCCTTGGGCGGATCCATGTGAGACTATCGAACACACACCCAAAAAGGATCCCAAATCATATACCCACATTGGATCCCTTTCTTTGGTTACATCCAACTATAGGGTCCGCTCACTAAGCTCGTTTGATTCTAGGAGGGTCCGCTCCTCAAGCCATAGGTCGATACTCCAACTACTCTGAAGTCCCATGAAGATGTATGTTAATGGACTGACATGTAAAAGGGGTCTCAGTGCAACAGACGTTGCATCAATCAGGATCTCGGTCTGTATGTTATTGGCATTTTAGTCCCGAGGTCCCGGTTTGATTCGTGTTCAATCCAACCCGGCTATACCCCTAATTCGTCCAAAAATCAAGTGTGGTATAACAAAAGTACCATCATGATCCTTGGTTTCCATCTCCATACACGGTTCTTCAAACGGACTCTCGTAGCACAAGATATGGTCGAAAGAACGAAAAGGGACAATGTGGGTCTGGTTCGGGTCTGACCCGGTCCGACCCAGCTCGACCAGGGTCCGGCCCTTGATTCGACATGGCCTGGTGGATCTTTCCCATCCCACCGGTGCGGCCCGATCCATGGTGCGGTTACCCGCTAGGCTCACGGTGTGTCGGCCAGTAGGGCTCGCGGTGCGGCATCCCTCAATGTAGCGGCCAGCCGCTTCTAGCTCGACGTTTTTCCCCATCCATCGTGTGGCACGATCGCATGCTGCGCCTTTTCCAGTGGCCAGCAGCGGGCCAGACGCTCTCCTCTTGCCACTGCGGCACAAGGCCGTAACTCTTGCAGGTCGGGCGGCGTGGACGCATGCCTTTATCTTCTTCGTGTGGTTAGCTGGAGTGCCGACATCCGCCCTTGATATGTTGTGGCCGATGGGTCGCGGCTCTTCTCCAGTGGCGTGGATGCACCGCCACCTTATTTGCGGCCAGCTGTGGTGTCGGATGCCACTCTTGAGTCCCACTGGTGCCCATTTCTGGCACCAGTCACCTTTCTCCATCAAAAAGAACACATAAAAAACATAAAAGGATTGCAGAGAAGTCGAGCCATGTTCTCATGGCCTGCACCCTCCGTCTTTGGGTGGTAGAAAGCGGCTCAATAATTCTAGAACCATTAAGAACATCAAGAACATGTAAGGGGGTATTTAAAACAATAAACCCTACCTTGTCGGTTGTTTGAGGATGTCACAAGGAAGAAGTTGAAGTCGTTGGATAATGTCGGTGTTCGTTACCTCCACATGGTGCTTCTGATCCAGGCTTGGGGTTAGTTACTCATTCTTTGTTGGAGAGGCATTCTTCGTTGGAGATGAAGAGTTTCTCCACAACTTCCTCCCAATTATCAGCATTTCCCACACTTCTCCTACCAATAATCTCATAAGTGAAGATCCAACATAATAAAAATATGTTTACACAATAAAATAATTAAAAAAATTACATTAATTATGATGATGTAGGAATAATTAATTTAGATTAAACCTAATGTCACCTCCCTCATTAAAGAATGAGTTCAAGGGTCGGGTGGTCCCCACCAATAAGAAATCAATTTGGGGGGTTTATGCTTGGGTGGTCCTAACCATAAGACATTAAAAAAGAAGGTTATAAAAATAATATAAAAGATTATTTTATTTCTATTTCCATGAAAAGAGTAAAACATAGTTTCACCCACGTCCTACTGCGGTAGAGGTGAAAGTCTCCTTAATCGAATACTGGCGTTGTGAGTCCAACATTGTCCTATGATTTCAATTTCGAACACTGGTTCAAGAGTTACAAAAACCCACTCACATGTTTACTAAATGTACCCAAAAAAAGATCAGAAATTCATTCCGGGCACACCGTGCCTCATAATCACGCACCGTCAATTTTAGAACAATCATAATATTCCAATATAATTACAACAATTACAATGAAATTATAGTTATTCACACGAATATATATTATGGAATGGATTCCCCATGGCACTCTTTGGTGAACTCAGAAATAGTTTCCTTTGAAAATTATTTTTTTATATGGTGGGATACTTCTACAAAGTCTTTAATGAAGAGGTAGTATAATTCTATGTGGCCCAAAAATTTCATTATCCCGTTCACCAGTATAGGATCAATTATTGGGGTTACTACTTATATTTTTTCTAGATCCACTAGCAGTCTTTATTTTTTGATTTTATGTGTGAGGACTATGCCTTCTTGGACTATGAAGTTGTACTTTTCCTAGCTGAATTCAGTTCATTTTTATTCTCTAATTTGTATAAGTATATCAAAATTACATAGTCACATCATAATGGATATTTCATATACAGAAAAATCAACCTCTATGTTCTCCCTATATTGCTCAGCCATATCTTGGAATATATGTGTCTTCCAACATTAAAAAAATTATTGTGTTACACATACCAAATGATATATATATATCGACAGGTATATGATATAAAGGTATATGTGGATGTAGTATTAGAGTAGTCATCCAGAATGAATAAAATGTTATTTTTTCAAAAATATCCATCTAGGAAATAATAAAATATTTTCCCTTATAGTATTTCAATAATTTTATAAGTAAATATAACCGTAAAATTATATTTTCAGGTTTCTATATTTAAGGTACCATGATCTCAACATACTCCCCATATAATGATTTTTCAATGTATGTTCCATCTCATATTCATAGTTTTTTACAAATGTTTTGTCACCCTTGTTAGGAATGAATTGAACCTCACACCCCCATTCTCTAAAAGATATTAAACATATTATTATAGTGTCTAAATGTTTCATAAAATCATTATTAACAACCTTTTTCATTGGCGATGAGTCACCTTTATGGTTTGAATTTGGGTTTATCACATTCTATCAACAATATTTTGACGGTGTACAGTATAGTGTTGATCCATAAATTTTCATACACTCTTAAGGAAATGGAGTTTCTATGAGTTTTATGATATCTATCATATTTCTTTATTACTATTTTACATATCTGACCTGATAATTATCATAATTATTTCAATAGTCTAAATTAATGAGTACATTAGTGTTCCCAAAAAATGATTTGGTTCCAATGTTCATTGCATAATGAAATATGTTATCAATGGTGGGATACTGAAAATTATCAACGGTTCAAAGTAGATAGTATTCAAATAATAACAGTCTTCATCATCATCATGAGAAAATATACATCTTTCACCCTCAATGGTCATAAACTCGTCTAATTGATCTATACAAATGATTACATGATAGTCAAATGAATTATTTCTTTTCATAGATTTTATTGCTTGGTTTTGTAGAACATATTCATTTCGAACACTGAATATCAGTATACCATGATTTATTTCTATTAATGTCATCCCATTGGCTGAAAATGTTCTTCCAAGAATATATGGAATTCCACATTCTTTTTATTATTTAGGAAAACAATCATTTGAGAAAATGAATTTTCAATATTTTACTAAGATGTCCTTTATAAAAAAGTGACGATTATTGTCTAGGTAGTTATAAATTTGGAGTGATAAATTTATTATTTTTAGTTTAATGAGAGATAAGATTACGTAAACCATCATGGGAATTTTATTTATACTTTAACCAAGATCCCATATAGAAATTTAGAATTTTCATGTTCTTATTGTGAATTGAATTTATATAATTCTAGGGTCTCACATTTTTAGTGGTATCATCCATTAAAATACAACCCAGGTATCTTAATTTAGGGATAACCCTCATATGTTCTCCATTTCCTTTCTTATATTTAAAAATTACTTAAATAACTTTTTATAAGTGGGTACTTGATAAAGTTAATCAATAATGGGTATACTCGTATGAAATTACTGAATCATGTCTATAATTTTTATTTATTACCCATAATTTTTCATATTTTATCCATAAAATAAATGGGAGAGGTTTATTATATCCAAGTGGTTCTACATAATCATATTACATTCTATGTTGTTCTTTTTTTTTTATCATTTCATAGTTGTTTATACTTATAATTCTTTTTGATGGCCAGTTTTCTTAGATTCTATAAATTTGAATTCTCCCCAAAGAACATTTGATAAATGTCCAACATCATAACACTTATAAAAATTATAACCTTATACACTTTCGTCTGATGATATTCTCTATTAATATACAATGTAATATAAAGACAACCTGATAAGGTCTAAAGTTCTTCCCCATTTTTGTTATCTTGGTTTTATAAGTAATATTTTTTATTTCTCATTTTCAATTCATGTGTTATCATCCATTAGTATGCATTCTACTCAAAAGAATTCACTAGTACTTCATGATATAAATAGAGGGATTGGTCCTGTTTCATGGGTATTAATAGATATTATGGATACAACTATTATTAAGCTAGTGGAAATTGATGAGGTACAAGAAATAATTGTTTTGGTTGAGCATCAAGAAAATGTTTTGGTTACCCAAGTGTTACTAGATTCCAGGGTGGATTCTCCCCCTCCTATATTGAATATAACCATTATTTTATTTCTATGGCTGCAGATCCAGTCTCTGATAATAGTTTTCTTGTTTATATTTATGGGTTCCTTGTACTACCAATTTTTTTTTGTAATTTACATAAATAAAATCGTGGTATTCACATTCCTCAATGCCTCCTATGTAGTATTGGTAATATAGATTGCTTATTCACATCTCAAATGATTTAATTCCCATAATTTTTATATAAGGGGCAGGTGATGCAATGAGCAGTTGAAAAGACACTAGAATCTTGCTTTTGGGATCAACTTGTGAGGTGAGGTGGGTATGTTCCCCTACCATGTAAATTCTATACCAAGTTTTTCCTATATCACAATTATAATGAATAGGATTTTGGGAAATATCATCAAGAATTTATTGGAAGATTTATATCTTCATCAACATTAATCTACCATCATCGATAGATTCTAGCACAATATAGTCGATAAGCTAGAGTCCATGGTAGAATTTTATCAATTTTATCCAAACATTCTGACCATGATGTGGGAATTTTATTCATATATTTAAATCCATCCAATACCTCCCATGAAGATTCACCCTCTACTTGAATGAATTTTTTATTGACATTTCACTATATCCAGATTCCTATTGGTGATAATTATTAATCTATGAATTTCATTGTTAGATCCTTTCAGGTCATGGGAGACTCGAGAGTTTGGATTTTTATCAAATATTTGACTCAGTTAGGAAAGATTAATGGGAAAATATAATGCCTTATTTCATATTATGACACTACCCTATTAAAAAGGTATCACAAAAATATAAAAAAATAAACGTATTCATAGAGGTATTCTCGTTCAATACTGTGGAATTTTACTCTATTCTAGAACATATGGACGAGTCCATATTTTATTTCAGAACATTGTACCTAAATTGGAGGGAACACATTGTTGGGAGCCACAGTAATAATGGGCATAATGTTGTAAACCATAATAGTTCTCTCATGAACCAAAAGTAACTCACTGTAATAATTGGGTGACACAAATTGGGGGTTTTGAAGATGTGGTTTCATAAGATCATTGTAATCAAACATTATGATGTTATGACATGAAAAAACTGTTCTCCTGATCATAGGATTAAAAATAAGTAGTTTTCGTGTTTCTAAGATCCTTGAGTGAGGTAAGGGTCCCTAGAATATGCACCAGTTGATAAAAATAGAGTTATGAAGCATGTGTTCCTAAATGCAAAAAAATTTAAAAATTAAAATCAAAAAAGAAAAATATGAAATGGGGTGGGGATAGGTAATATAATGTTTAATAGGAAGGAAAATATTTCTAAGAGACATTAAATCCTAGGTATTACTTCCAAAACATTATTATCACATATGTTCTATTTAATAAGGGCAGTTATTTTTCATATTATATATTTATAGTCCGAAACTACACATATTACTATAGAGTAGTAATGATGATGTGTTGTGTTATTCCCAAAGAGTTAACTTATAGAAAAGAAACCATTCGAACAGAGCCCTCTAAAAGGATCCATCATGTTTATTAATTGAGATAGGGTTTTTATCAAAATTGTGTTTTCAGATATATTTCTATTAACTAAGAAGGGATAGGGTTGAATTTTATGGCCATTGATAGAAGATAATCCTATATTAATATGGGGATAGTCCTATGGCTTAGGATGTAATACGATGAAAAGGTAACAAGTTTCTTTTGGTAAATACAATCGGATCAAACCATGATGCAACAATGCAATGGTGAGGGTAAATAAAAGGACCATGGTGTATACATATAGATTATATGGGAAATTAATCAAAGGATAATGTTCTTGTAACATCTCAACTCTAATTAGGTTAGGTCTGCTCAATTGGACTTCCCATGTTCAAGGTTGAGAAAAATAATGTGGTGAAAAATTATTCATAACCTAACAATTAGATTTAAGATTACTAATTTTAATTTTATAGTATTATTAGGATTATAATCACCTATACACTTGACCCCCCACCCCAAGAATAATATCAATTCATGGTGGTTGTGATCAAATGGAGATAAATACTAAACATATTATGCAAAATCTTGAGATATATGAAAAATAAGAAATTGTTTATAAAAACAAGAAATATATTCAAATAAAAAAGGATATTATTGTAAATATAAGAAAAAAATCATTGTTCGGAATGAAACTATGATGAAAAACTCATTAATTGATGGAAATTGATGATTTATATTGACTTTTTCATGCAAAATGAATGTAGAATCATAATACTGATAGAACAAGTGTACTATGATAAGGAACACAAAATGATTTAATCAAACAAGCAGAGGAATGAAATTAAATGGGTTCAGAATGAAAATAGATTGAACTTAGGAAAAAATTAATATTGAAATTAAAATTCTCTTACTCTCATGTGTGCATGGTTGATTCTAGAATAATAATAGACTCTACATGTACTTGACATGTAATGCATTTGATTTATATACTACATTATGTTGATTATTCACTGACATAAACTCATCTTGTAATTATTCTATAGTTCGTGTATTTGGTATATATAATTTCCCCTAAAAACGAGATCATCTGTTTAACCAGGTGGAGCCTCAAATCATTCTCTTCATCCAACCCTTTAAGGACTTGTACTTGATTAAATTTAAGAAGTATTTTAACAGGAATTTTACAAGATTTGTAATGAATATACAAATCATGAAATATATTTACATCATTTGATATATTCATGTGATTTTTGTGTCCGATTAGTATATTTTGAACAAGAATGACACATAATTAAAATTATCACTGAAATATAATGAAATTAATGGAATCACTAAATGAATAGAGGGTATAAGAGGGTGAAGAGGCACATGCGTTGTAAGAGTAAAATGTGATGCAAGTAAATACCCAAGGGTATTAAATTAAAATTTGGTAGAATGGTAAAATATTAAAATAAAATGTCACACCATGGATGATTATGAGATTATGAACTTGTTACGGTGTTACACATTCGTCGTGGAATTACGACCCCAAGTAAAAAAAATCATGGAGTGATTCATTAATCAAGGCATGGGGCCAACAACACTACGGGGATGAAATAATGTCAAAAATTGAAGACATGTTGGATTATTATATACCTATAATGGCACCCATTTCACAATATGAAACACATACAAACCCAAAAACTCTAAAAAATAGAGAAATTGGTTATTGTTGGGATGACCATTCTAATGATGTAAACTTATATAGTTCAAACCTAGGCACATTCCCAAAACCAAAAAAACTAGTATAAATCCCATGAAATGAAGGATAAAAATTTCATACCCAAAAATATATATTAAAGGTTTATTTTTGACAGTGTTATCCACAATATCACTTTCTACCACTAGAATGAAATAAAAACTATGTCTATGAATGAAATTGAAGAGTTAAACATCCCCATGATAATTTGACACTTTCAAAAATAATTATAACATCGATGATAATGAATGAAAATATACAACATTCTAAGATGTCAATCTATTTTAAAAAATAATTTTATTCCTAATGGGATACAAACAAATCATCCAACTAGTACAAAAAATTGTGGCATACAACTGCAGTAAGAAATCACCATTTAAAATACTATAAAATATCTGAAGAAAATGAAGATAAGAACATAAAAAGAATCCCAACATTAATGAGTGTGATATAAAATGTAATATAAGGTTATTTATAAGAAATTATATACTCTACATTGATGTATTATAGAACTATCATACAAGTATATAAAAGAAAATTTATTAAAAATATGGTGACATAAATTTTTTTATCCAAAATTTAAAAACATGTATGATATAAAATCACCTAAATGTTATCCAACTACTCCCACAAAATGATTGAAATGAAAATTCAAACAAAATATAGAACATATAACAAAATATAAGATAAAAAGTAACTCATCAATCCTTAAAGTTATGGTCATATGATATCTATAACAAAAACATGAGAAATTAAAATAGACTAAATAGAAAGATATATGATACAAGTTCAAATAATACTAATTGAAACATTACATTTTCAGGATTCAAATGACTCAATAAAATGGATAATGGTTGAAAAGAGTATATATATATTTAAAATATCTTAAATACTCACGAAAAATCCCAAAACATCCCTATAATAAATTCTAAAAAAAGGAAATCATTATGATACAACAATCACATCGATAGAAAAGATTGAACATATCAATGATTTTTTAATAATATGATTTTTTTTAATTTCCATCATTATTTTTTCAAGGGAATACCCTTTGAGTAAGGAAATATAAAGAACCCTTGAAACATCGTATACTCTAGAATATAGAAGAATAAAAAAAATCAAAAAATAGACTAATTTTTGTAAAAGTACAGATAAATGTAGAAGACAACTTCAAATATATATCATCACAAAAGAAGTTATTAAAACTAATATTATTTTAATAATACCATTAATGTATTCCCATTTTAAACCATGGGATAAAAAATAGAAATATAACATATTAATATAATTTACAATTCCATAATATTACATGATAAAACCACCATAATAAAACATAAAATTTAATATTAATTTCATAATATAAAATACCCCTTGAATAAACTCTACAAATTTGGAAATAAAATAAAAATATCCCTTGAGATCATAATATCCATGTTAGAAAATAAATAGAAATTCATTATTCATATAAAATATTTTTTAACTCCCCACTTCATAACTAAAAACATTATTTCATTTAAAAAATATACATTCTCTAAAAAATACATCCAAAACAACATAATTAAATTACTTATGGAAAATAATAATAAAAATCATAAAATAAACGTTGAATACATTTTAAAATACAAAAACTTATTACAATTTAAAAAAATAAAAAAATCATGGAACCCTTCAAAAAACTATTCAATAAATAAATAATAAATCATTAATGTTTTTTTAAATAATAATAAATGTTTTGGATCATTTGAAACCTTAATCTTTTTAGGAAAACATTAGAATAATAAAAATAAAACAACATATAGATTCTATAAAAAATTTCACAAACATATATTTAACAAAAATAAAACATATAAAATCTAAAACAAGGCATTGAAAAAATAAAATCTCATTTTACACAACTAAATATTTAAAACATTTCACTAGATTCATAAAATTCCACCAATTTTAGATTCATTGAAATGTTATTTAATTATAAACCTAATTTATATCCACCAAAAATAAATAACATACATAGAGAAAACATTTAAATTTTATTTAAATCAATCAAAGTATAAATGAAACCAAAATATAATAAAACATAAAAATAATGAATATGTATGATTTGGTTCTACATTCATGAAATAAATGTAGCCTTTTATACAATATATTATTAGATATCTATTTTCATATGTATATTCCATAAAACAATTCACGATTTTTATGGTAAACAACGTAATCCTTTATATAGTGACCCATACATTACATGAATAAATATTAATCTTTATTATATTAACATTAATTATATAACAATATGATCTCTACCAGAATCATATCAGTGTAGTATTTTTGGAATTGTGGATACATGTACAACTTATTCATAAGATATCTATATCATCTCCCACTTAGTTCCCCATAACTAGAACCCTTATTCTTGGTGTAATTTCAAAAACCATACTTTATACCCATCAAATTTAAAAATAAAAAAATTTGAGCATATATTCAAAGAAGGGAAGAATAAGGGATATATCCATGGTCATTTAGTGGAAAAATAAGAATAATGGGCATGAGAACATGAGGTAAAATATTTAAAATCAAAACCCCAAATCATAGATCAAGAAAACCAGTCATGGAATAATTTTTTCGACTTTATATAACCTGATTCAAAATTGTATTAAAGAGAATTGTGCATTAAAATATATCATTATCAATAGATCTTGTCATAAAAGAATCGAATAAATTTTAATGTAATCAAAATAATATATGAGTTCTGTCAATGGTACCCACATATTCATTAGTAATATGTTGGTTATGGGACAATAACTTTGAACCATATTCAGTCTTGTGATAACCACTCATGTACCCACTTGTTTTGATAATTTGATAGCCTCCCACTCAGTGACTTGTTTCGGGCATGGGAAAACCTCTCATGTAGACTCTAGGTCATGCAAGCGTTAATCTCAACTATATCATTTGAGCACATAGAACATTCATATTTCCATAATGAAATTGGAGGATATATAATTCAATCCCCATGAATAAAATAATACTAATTTCATTCCTATTAAAATCAAAATATTAATGAAAATCCTAATAACATTACTAATGGTAAACATATTGGGATTAATTAATTTACCATAATCATAACATTAAATGATCTGGAGGATGAATAAAGATATTATTCATTTATAATATTCCAATTAAATCATATGTACCATCATAAATTTTTATTTGAGATTATTTTTTAATTTAAATGATAAATAAAATATTTTCTGATTGAAAAATGATTTTCATTACTAAATAACATTATCAAAATCATAAACTTTCATTAGTATTAAATGAAAAAAATTCATTAGAAGAAAAAATGAAAAATTCTAAAATAATATTCAAATCATTGAGGGGTTATGATGGTGGTAAATTCCATTTATTTCATTTATATTATAAAATATTTCATTCAAAATTTTTTATAAGTATTTACATATACATCATTGAATAAATGAGAATAATATTATTTTAAAAAAATTATAAAAAAGCAAAAGATGGGAGAAATTAATTTTAAATAATTATAGGGTAATATTAAAAAAATGACGAAAAAATATTAAGAAAATATATAAATTAAAGATAAATGAATAATTCCTAAAGAGTGAAATAATGATAGTTTTCTATAAAAAGGGCAATAGACTCTCTTGAGTAATTAATAAGATGAAAATTGAAATTAAATGTTCTCAATAAAAATAACAACTATATTCGAAATAAATTCATATGAATATTTAAATGTGTATCATAAAATTTAGTATTCTTAATCTTAATCAGAAAGAATCACGTTAAACAATGAGATTGTAACATAAACCTATAACGGCATAACAAATTTTGATTAAAAATTCCCATGATGGAATGAATTAAAATTAAATAACTAATATAAATAAAATAATGGTATTTAAGATAAATCATATAATATGGGACACATGTATACCATATAATGTAATATTGGTCTGTATCTTAATAAATAGCCCTAAAGATGACACTTTGGGATGATCAACCTTTTCCTTGAGTGTGAATTTCATGGAATGTACTCTTTTATATTGTATGATAACTTTACATTCATTATGATTCTATAAAATAAATTTTAACACACTTATAATAACTTATATGACCTCGTCTTAACTTTTCAACTACCATTTATTAACAATTCATTTTTAAAATCATCATTTTTATATGATAAATGTATTATTTATTCAAGAGCATTTCAGTTTTTTAGTTTAGATCCTTATGACATGATCATTGTTTCATTGACTATAAAATTTTATAAATTATATAAATATCATAAATATTTATAATATATGTAATTATAATAATCTATAAAATTTTTGGATCGATAAAAAAATTAAACTTTTCCCAGGAGACAATAGGTTGTATATATGCAAGAACACTATTTTCACATCTTGAAGAATGAAAAAAATGGTTAATAGTAATTATACTTTAATGAAAAAAAATATCACATATATCATATATATATATATTTTAATTAAATCTATCATTAATAACATAAATATAAATTGGAAATGAAAAATAAATAACATCATATTGTTTAAGTGGTAGTACAAGCATACACACGAGTGACATTATCAGTTTCGAAAAATTGGTATATTAAGAAGAAAAATGTGATATTATAAATAATAAAAAATAATAATTTTATAAATATCATTTATAAGAATTAAATCCCAAATAGTATTATTCTATAGAATATGGTGATGAAAATATAATTGTATCCCTGTTTATATTTTTTACTCCATACGTATAAACGAGCGATACTTTCACTTCCCTTTTGATGGAAAATGGTTGAGTAATAATTGTTTCATGATAATAAAATTTAATTATATTTATTTTAATGACTTTAGTAATTTTTTGAATACTTATAGTGATAAAATAAGAAATAAATTAAAATAGCTTGGGAAAAAGATTACCACATCTTAGAGTGTAATCCCTGAGATCGTTTATATGTTTCTTCGGAATGGATGTTTTTAAAAAACCAACACATAAAAGTTTTTTATAGGAAGATGTAAATTCGATATGGGAAAATATTTTTTGAGCTAGATGGGTCAAAGTATAATAATAAAAAAACTCAGGGGACCTCTTTTATATGGGATAGATAGAAACCACTCAGAATTACTATGAAATAAAATATAATTCATTGATTCTGATGAGAATTTCTTCAAAATTGAATGATATTCAAATAAAATGAGTTCTTGTCAAATTATCATCAATTGTTGATATTTTTAAAGGTTTTCATCTCTTTTAATAATTTACATTTTTATTAAAACATTTTTTATCCATTTTATACCTTAACCATGATAACAAGTATTTCAATATTAAAGGGTTCTTATTTTAAATATTAGTAACAAAATAACTCATTATTGGTCAAAAAAATTATTTTCATGCATTTCTCATCCTACAATTCCAAAGAATATATTTTTAGAATTTTTAAAAATGAAATATTATTTATTATAAAATATATCTACAGTTATTTTTTATAGAATTGTTTTAATTTGAAATTAATTCCCACATGATAGCAAATAAAGTAAAATATAAGCATTTCGTGTATCCTTAATTTGTTATATTAATATAGAGAATCCATGGAATATGATAATTCATCCAATATTGTTGAATATAATAATATTATTAATTTATATTATTTTTCTATTAATTAGAGAAATTCATTGACAATTTTGCCTATGAATGTGATACTATTATCTAATTACTATAATTTTGAAAACAATTAATATGATAAAAAATTAATTAATTTTTGAAATAAACATTTATAAATAGACATAACAACTTTTATCCTTCCGTAATAATTTTAGATATATTATATTCAAGAGATTGAAATTCTCTATAAATTTAATTCTTAAATTAATAAATTATAAATATTAAAATAAAAACTACACCAATTTGTCATATATTTTATATTTTATTCAATTTGGATGAAATATAGTCATCCAATATGAGAATTTTTATTTTTAGAAATATTAAAAAACAATATCTTAATATTTTAACCATATTTTATATGTTTTAACTTTATTGATATGACAAAAATTTACAATGGTTACAATTCCTATTGAAAAAAAATAAACGGTCTTATATACCAAATTGGAACCTCCAACTTAAAATGATGGAATCAATTTTTAATTTAAACCATTATTTAAGTGGATGAAATTAATTTTAATATAATATCACAAAATGTGATCAACAAAAATGTCAATAAAAAATACTTTTAAACCTATTTTTGGATATATATTGTATGTCTTGCTTTGAAAAATTAAACAGGTTAATGACAAAAAAAATTGATTTAAAATATAATATATAAATATAATTAATTATAATCATTTACCACCAATGGTAAATTTAATTTATTATGATAAAAACATATTTCACTAATAAGAATATTTTTTCAAAAAAACATTTATTTTTTATTTAATTTAAATCAATTAATAACCAACAAATAAATTTTATACTTATGTAACAATATATTAGTTATAATTTAGTCATTAAAAATCATACCTATCAATCATCTGGATTAGATATAACAAATAGATTAATTAATATATTTATAATAGTTTATCGCGATTCATTCCTATATTATTTTTTTTGTGTAAATTAAGATATATAATTTTTAAATAGATAAATATATTATAATATATCATGGTGTTTGTTATACCCCGCATAAAATTAATTTACCCCTTAAAATTAAATAATTCCGATACAAAAAATGGGGATATATCTACTTTGTCACATTCTTAGTTTCCTAAGTGACTTTATATAATTTATGATTCCTCACGAAAACATTTACTAAATATATGGACTTATTCCAGAAAACATTATATCGATGATCTAATATATCTATTGGTTTTATTTCATAGCAGTTATTTTGATCTAATGATATGAACATTGAGTTCAGTTCATTTGATGGAAAAGATATGAACTTCTTCAACAGAGACATATTGAACTCATTGTGAACATGATTGAGGTACGATGGATGTTCAATGTAATAAGATACCATCTATACTCAATAACGAATCTTCAAGGACATAATATATTTCATTCTCAAAATAAAATTATTTCTAAATATGATAAATTTATTCAATTGAATAATTCACGGAATTTCATCTTCACTAACATCAAATTCTATATTTTTTTGATGAATATTAGAATAATGTTTCTTTAGACTCTGATTTGTGATGATATTCTAAAAAATTTAATCAACTTCCTATACCATTTTATAATCTTTATTCAGATCTAATTTGTTTCTTTCTCATACTTCATCCCATCACATCTTAGTTGTAATATTATTTAAATTTAGTTCTTCATAATGGTCCATCTGAGTGATCAACTGAATACCAATATTGTATTAAAGACTAAAAATAGTAAGATGTTTCTCCAAAACACATTTGAGATTCATTGAATAAGATATCATCATATCCACAAGGTATGTACAGGTTCTCTTATAATCAAAATCATTCTAAGGATTATATGATGTACTGAAATACACCCCTATATCGATATCCTGCTAAAGAAATTATGAAAACTTCAATGTAAAACTCTTAAATGGATTAGATAAAATAAAATTTGATACTCTATACTACCATACCACTTAATTGAAGTATATTATTTAATGAATTTAAATAGATAAATATTCTCAAAAATATAATAATTGTTATAACTTTATATGGTGGTCCACTGAAACACAAATAGTTTGATGGCCGAGAGAGGGTTTGGGGATTCTTAAGAATAAAATACACGGTTATCTATTCCAATTTCTATTATTATATAGGGGATGTTTCAAACATAAAATTTGACTTCGTTCTCTCTACCTTAACATTCTCACATACCATGAAACAATATACATACTCTATAATATCTCCCTTCAGTCAATCCCACCTGAAATACTGCATCAGATCTCTATAAATGATTATACATCCTATATGAATATTAAATGATAATATGACATAATGTTATTATAAGGAAATATATTTATTAATAATATGATTTCCTTAAGAACATCATTTCATGTTACACCTTGTTAATCATCTGATACACGCAACACTATCTTAGGTTGCATTGCACAAAAACTTGTGCTCTTACATAATAGTATTTTATTTTAATTATTTAAACAAGAAAATTAGAACCTAGAAATTAAATTATTTGGAATAAATATTATTAATCACAACATATAATTTATAAATATTTTTCATTAAACTTTTCCGACATTGATAACAAATATTTGATAGACATAAGAAATGAATATATCCAATTTTATTCATAAAATCTATATTTCTCTATTGGAAGTATTATCAACATTTAATGTCACACTCATTTTTTAAATAAATTCGGATATTCAAAAAATTATATTTGAAAAAATAAAATTAATTATTTAAAGAGTAATTTAAAATTTTCATAGTGTTAATTGTTGGTTGTTTTTTTGAATGGTTGCATCATTTGACGAATAAGGAAGTAATGAATTTTATTTAAATCTGTATATTTTTTATAGAATTTAAAAGGTATAACTATATTTTTGATTACTTCCAATTAGATATTTGTTATTTTAAATAATAAAAAAATAGTTTTCTAGAATGTATTTTATAAATTAAATTATTATAAAAACATTTTATGTTTTAAAAGTTAATTTTACTGAAAAAACATTTTTTCATGGAGTTTTACATGGTTAATATTAAATTAAATTCTTAAAAATATGTGTTTTAAAATTTGAAAAATCTATTCCACATTTTTATTCATAAGGTAAAAATTTAATTAAAATTTCTCTTTTAATTTTTTTTAATATTAATAGTAATCATGATAATTTTTATTAACATAGTAAAGAAAAAATTATATAATTTTGGTTAAAAATTGATAAAGTCTATAAAATGACTCAAACGCCTGAAAATATTATATCAGATGATGTTAATTATAGAATTAACACAAAAGGATCAAAATTAAGTAGTTTATTGGACACTCTTCAATGAAAATTTCTTATATAATATTTAAATCAATGAAAGACACAAAATTTCAATTTCTTTATCTAAAATATACTTTATGGGTCCATACAGGGACAAAATATTATTATGAACGGATATAAAATATTGTATTAAGTTCAATGTATTTATTTTTATGAATTTAATTTATTTTTTATTTTAATATGAGATAAAATTATATTCGTTTCTGTGGAAACAATTATGTAGTTCTTGTGTATGGAGATGAAAAATTAATTAAGTAATTTAAATTAAAATGATAAGAAATGTTAAAAGACCATAAAATATCTAAATATAATTGATTAATAATATATAAAACATAATAATCAATGGCTATAAATAATGACAATTAAGATCATAATAAAAAATAATATGACATTTAAACTATTTTATTTAATGCAATGTCACAGTTTTAATATTAATGTTTTTAATAACAAAAAAATTTAAATATAGGGTTTCCATGAAGTTATATTATATTATAAATGTTAATTATAAATATAGTCGATTAATATTCATCATATTAAATTTGTTATATTTTTTTGTGAGGAAATAATTAACTTGAATAATTAAACAATTTTGAATCATTAATTATTCCTCTAATGGAAAAATCAAATAAATGATACTAAAAATATTAAAAAAATTTAATCTGAATTAACTAAGGATCACCAAAAAATTTCTAGTTGATTATGAAATAATTTTGGGGTATTAAATTATTTCATTATCATTTATATTTTTCTTTATTTTTTTTAATCAGTGTGTAAAATAGTGTCCCAATTGACACTAATTGTATTTTATGAAAATAATATATTATTAATTTTTTTAAAACAATGAAATTTTTTAAAAACTAAATAAATATTATGATAATTTCTAAAATTTTCATAAATTCACTTTTTGTTTACAATTAATTCCATATAAATAAAAATTAAAACCTTTTAATATTAATGAATTCGTTTCCGTAGTTAAAAGTAAAAGGGGATAACTATAGGTTAATTAAAGTAATAAGGTGTCAAATAGTACTAAAACATGTATAAATTATATGTTTTAATGATATTACAACTTTATCTCATATTATGTAGAAATAAGTATCCTTATGTTGCTTTTTGGATTGATATTTAATTTATTGTAAATTAATTTTTTAATTATTCGAAAAGTGCCCCTCAACGCATTCTTAAAATGGAACCTCCTCCCTCACTTATAAATATCAACATGAGCATAAAATATCTACATATCTCTAAAAATTTATCTTTTCCACTTCTATAGACACAATTTAGTGGTTTATGACTCCCTAAAACACTATCTTTAGAGTCCATTTTAGATGATCAAAAGGAGATGTTTTGAATCAGAGGTAATTGCTCTAACCCATCACTCTCTTTTTCAACTCTACTATAAATCTTATAAATATATGATAAAAATAATGAAATTAATTTTAAATAATCCTAAATATGATTAAAATTTATTATGATTTTGATCACACCGGTATATAACACCTTTCCCATCGAACAAGAAATGAATGTGTTGCTATTGTGTACGTACGACATACCATCTCCACGTAGAGATACAAATCATTTTCAAAACCATATTATATGAGTGGGAATTATGAGGGGATTATTTTTAATATATTATATTTTTGACATAATTATAGTTTTAAATGGTAATATCAAATCTATATTTTTACCACCTAATATTTTGGCAAATGACAATGTCGCTTGTGCATATATATGCCTTAACATCTCCACAATGTGATGTTATTCATTTATAATATATATATATAATTTATTGTCACGAGGATAAATTTTATTAATATATATGATATATATAAATTGAAAATTAATCTTAAAATACAATATATCTTATACACTTCGTTCATTTAATTTTATATGAAAATGAAAACAACATTCATCATACATTAGTCCTAACATCCCCATAAACAGTATATTTAATTTATTTAATTTGAAGATAATTTTAAATTTAAATATACTAAATATATATTATATTTATATCATGTTTATCATTCTAAATATTTTGAAAACATTATATATGTAAGAGGAATAAAATTATTAAAAATTAATACACATTCGAAAAAAGAATAAATTGTTACCGAAAAGGTAACATTTACATGAAATTGATAAATGAGTAATATAAGGCTATTAGTAAATTATACATGGTATGATATAATTGAATATTATTAAGTAATTTATTTATAATAAATGCTTATTTTATACATAGGAGGTTTTTATGATTATTATGAGATTGAAGAAATAAATTAATGGTTTTTTATAACTGATATATTCCGAGGGGACATTCTTTATACACTACATATTTCCTTTCTATTGTGTATTTAAAAATCATGGATGTATTTTATGTGTATTATTCTGATGATTCATGTGGTCTTATAACAATATAATTTATTAATTTAATGGGGAATATGATCTGGATGATTATACAGGGATACATATTCATTTCACAATCTCACTAATATTTAGGATTGTTACATTTGATGTCTCAGTTGGTGAATTTTACTCTTAACTTTCCATGTTTTATAAAAATGTTTTGAAATTTGTTTTACAAATAACCTGTAAATATGTAATTTTATTTTTTACACATTTTTTAGGTTTTCTTAAAGGGTCTGAAATGAATATTTTTTTTGGATTTCTAAACAAGACTCTTTGTGACATATCTAACAAAAATATATTGAAGAAATATATTTTTTATCTTATACGGCATGATGAGAATTTTATTATTTCATGAATACTTAAATAATATATTATTAACATATAATCTTACAAGTAAATTTATAGTGAAAAAATTTTCATTTAAAACTTCACTTCATTTTATGAATAGACAATGTTTTCATAGCAGATTGTATTTTCCTCATGAATTATTTTCATGTGATATCATATGATTATTTTCCACCTATGATAAAATTCATCCTTGTTAAATATGTTCTAATAGGGGTATTTTTAAATTATATTATCACTATTATTCCTATGGTTTTTCTATATTTATAATAGAATTATATTAATGAAACACATTTCATTTCTAGTTTTTTATGTAATGATGGAATGATGTTTATGATCACTATTTATTTTTATGTGTTTCGATATGAAGAATTATTTTTTTTTATTATGGAACACATATGTATCGATTTATATATGTGATTTGAATGACCGATATATCTCCCGAATTTTTTGGGTAAATGCGTATATATCATGAGATATAGAGGACAATAATAGGAAGTAAATGTGGTCAGTAGTACATGGATTAAACATGAGTAAAATTAGTTCAGTAATACATTGATTGAATAGGGAGGTAAACTGGTACAATATTCCACAAACGAGTATTTTTTTTATTATGTTATCATTTTTATGTTGATTATTTTTAATTATTAAGACCATCTGGAAATATTGTTTTTACATTGGTTTTCCATTGACTGGTGTTAAAAATAGATATTTACTACTCTTTTATGTGTGTATCACAATTTATCTTAATTTAATGATTTATTTTTTAAAAAGGTTATATTATAACCGATGTGATAGAGTATTGAATATCCATTTTTTCATCAGTTATAATATAACCTACATAAAAATCATTTAAAATATTATGAATCAATTGAGGGTTCATTACACGGTCTTCTATTATCACACCATACGTCTCGTTTCTCTCTCACCAAACACATAAGTCCATGTATTCATTAACATGGACCTCTAATAACACATTATGATATTAATTAATCCTTTTGTTTCATAGGCCTCATGTTACAAATTAAATATTGATGTGAAATAAGGCTCAAATGTTTTTATTTCACTATTTTATATCATTATATATCATGGAATATCTGACCAACCAAAATGCGATCAGGTTTTCCTTATTCTTGCATTATCATTATCATAAATTTGGGTTTTTAGAATCATCATTGTGCATTAAAATACATATTTTTTTCATCGCCAACTATCTCACCATAAGGTTTTAATATCTTTTCGAATGTGTTGATCAGTTTTTCTTAATTTTATTGTTATTTTGAAGTATTTTTTCTCATTCATTATATTTTTTCTTTTTAGTATTACCTAAAATATTTTATAGAATATATCATATTAATTTTATTATTCAAGGCATAATATTAGTGGATATTTTGGGTTTTTACGTTTTCATTCATGTCGATGAGTTTGCATTTAAATTTGTTAGGTGTTGATTTCACAATTGGTTTATTTATGTTATGATAATGTTGGAGCATGGGCGAGTTGAAAACTTATTTTTGAGGTAATTTCACATTAGTAGAAGTATTTTGTAATGGGTATCTAATAGATGTTTTGTTTAAGATATGGTGCATTTTTTATAAAATAGGAAAATTAATTTTAGCTAAATACATGTTGGGAGATAAAAATTGGTAATTAGTAATGAATAAAATTTCTAATTTTACTCTGGTGAATTGCATAATGGGTGATGGAACTACTTTTAAATGTAGCAGATCAACTGGGTATCCCTATTTTGGAAACCTATGTACTGTATAAAGTCCCATGAATCAAAGATTAATGTGACCTTTTTTAAACTAATACTCAATTTTGGATTAGATTATATAGTTAATTACAATATTTAATAAGTATTTAATTTTTATAAATAGTCACCTATAAATTATTTGATCCCATTCTATATATTTTTATGGATACTGTTTTATGGATATCATTGTATATATTTTTAAATAATTTCATAAGGTTAAATTTATTATTTTTACATTATTTTGTTAAAGAATCTATTTTTTAATTCATTCCGCATGAATGACTTTTCTCATAAAAATTGTCTATTTTAATTATAATGTTTACAATACTTTTTTCTAGATTTTTTGATGGAAATTATAATCTAAATATATATAAATCAATACCATTAATTATATTTATTTAATATATTTATTATATAAAATCAATCGAAGTTGGATTAATTCACATCGAATAAGTGCTAAATATGGGGACATTGTCAACGATTATTTGGAATATCGTAAATAAAAATGTTCCAAACAAAAACAAATTTTTCAATCCATGCCAAGAATGTATAAATTTGACTAAGTTAAGATAAAATGAGATCAAAGATAATTTACGTTTTCATGGTTTAAATTCTAATTATATCCCTTGAATTTGGCATGTGAAACCAGGATGGATTTAATATTTTTTAGTGCTTTGCAATATAATAAATCTAATAAACTTGATTAAATGATTCCTGATATTGATGCAATGGAAATTGAGAAACAAGAGTAAATCAAACATTTATATTGTGATTATCAAAACCATTTAATCGATGTTTTACTGAATATATGGTTTTATCATAGATTTTAATATTGATAAACCTTAAATAGAGACATAGATAAGGTGAAATGATTTTTACAGAGCTTCTACAACTGTTGAAAGACATTCTTCTTAGTGATAATGATCCTTGAGATTCACATTATATGGCTATGAAAATTTTATTCACAATAGGATTGGTGTACCTGAAAATACATATCTATCTGAATGATTGGATGTTATATAGGATCGAATATGAATTTTTAGAAGAGTGTCTCAAATATGTGACATCACGGTATACGATGAACTAAAGATCATAGGCGGATTTAAATGATTCAGAGACTTGTTCTATAGAATTTTTGAATTTTTTTATAATTATTCATTTTAAATTTTTATCTTATAAATCACAAGGTGAATATTTTTAACATGCCATTATGTGTGTAGATATGTGATGCAAAAATACATCATCCAGTTGATTGTCCATAGTGGAAGAAAATAGATCACTAGTTTCCTACATTCTATAATAACATTCTAAATCACAGAAAAAATGTGCATATATGGAATTAATCCATATCGATACCTTATTAGAAAAAATAATTCATGGATTCTTTTATTAAAAATTGAAAACTTATTTCTTAAATTTTTTTAAAGTGAAAATATTTCATTTTGAGTTAACTTATCTATGGACCAAAAAAGATCATAAATGATTTTTACAATTTAATTCCACCATTAATTGATGATTTTAAACAATTATTGAAGGATGTTATAATGGTGTAGCGATATTATAGATTGATATAATTTCATTATAATGAAATGATTTGGTTCAATATAAATGACTTCCTAAAATATGGAAATTTTTATAGATATACAGTTATATGGGATAAAGCTTATCCAATAAATGAAGAACATAATTCTTATGATCATCTTTGTAATGGGAGAAAACAAATATACATGGTACGTAAAAAGTTTTTTGTTTATGAATCACTCTTATAAATAATTAAAAAAAATACAACACACACATTTATTTTAAATTTCTCTATAACCTTTATCAACTTATTAATATTTTGAGATGGTGAAAACATTGATGTGACATTAAAAATGTAAATTAAATATTGTAAAGATTGAGACATTTGGAAGAAACTATAAATATTTTATTATATAAAATATTGTAGATATCATTACTGGAAACAGAAAATGGATTTCATATGACAACCCTGCTTTTTATTACAACTTAAGCATGCTTTATTACATAAAACTTCACTTGATACAATAAAGAAGATCGAGAGGTTTAGTGTCTTTGGGGCTTAGGATCATTACATAAAAACTTTAAACTTGAAATACAACATCTTTATTGAAAACTTCCTTTACATGACCACTACATTCCTTCGTACTTAGCATTGCATGGGATAACCTGAGGACATGCATAAGAAAAGGGTGATCTATAAAGCCCAGTAAGGGAGTACACAATGAATAAAATGAGGAGTACAATACATGTTAGGCAATAGGCATATCAATAGAGCATAAGAGAAACATGAACATAAAGTCATGATAAAGCATGATAATCATAACATGGAAATGTGGCAACAACACTTAACATTGAATTAGCATGAGCCAAGGCTCATTGCACATGGAGCATGAGTAAACCCACATTGCACTTGAAGTATGTGTAAACCCTCATTGCACTTGAATTATCATGAGTAAACACTCATTGCACATGACGTATCATGATACTATACTTTACCCAATGCATTGGAGCGCTATAAAGGTCACACCCTTCATAAACATTTCATTTCATGCATAAGTGTGCCACATGGATCATAAAACATGGATTCATAAAACATAATCATTTCTTCGACGATAAAGGAATGTGGAATTCATACATGAAACTTTATAATGAATATGTAAATGTGCATAAAGGTGAATACCCTTGATGGAGAAATGGGCATGGTATTCACTACACAAAGACATTGGCTTAGAAAATCGGTGTGATTTCGGCAGCGTAACGGCGTGACATAAGAATTCAAAAAAAAAGTTGATGAGAGAGAAAGGGGTTCCTCATCATATTTACATGTAATGGACAGTAAGAAGTTCATATAGATACATGTCCCTACAATTGAAAAGGAATTTAGATTCATGATACAAAAGTATTGATTGAATATAAAAGAGGAGAAAAAGGTTTCTTTCGGAATTTCGGCATAGTAACGGATGTACATGGGAGGCTTTTAATGAGAGATAAAGGGGACTACCATCATTCAAACAATAAGAGGGAAGTGTGGGAGAGATACGAAACCATACCCCAACATTCATAATTGAAATTAAAAGGGCAATACAACTTAAAGAAAATTGACAAAATGAGAAAGGAAGAAAAAACCCTTACTTGAAAGTGTGCTTCCAACGGCTAGAGAGAGGATTGTGAGAGGCTTCTTTGGAGCTTGGGGAACATTGTGAGGATTCTAGAGAGAGTAGGGCAGAGGTTGGACGAACTTCAAGGGCTTTGAGTGAGGAGGAAGTGGGAGATTGGGTGGGTTTATATAGGAAAGGTGAGAGAATTCTTTATTATATAGCTTTGGGACCCCTTATATTAAAACAGTCCAAACCACAAACCATACCATGGTATTTGCCCATGGTTTATAGGAAAGGAAAGAGGAAAACAATATTTTACTAGTCCAAGGTCCGGATTTATTAAAAAAATAGGGTTGCTTATGTGGAGGTGAGTCACACTCCCATGGAAATTAATTTAAAAAGGCAAAGTGTTGAATAAGTCTTGAGGGCTCCATTAATGCTTTAAAAAGTAAGTCAAACAAACCCAAAACCTCATTATTTTAATGATAAAACACATATTGGCCGAACATAAGGATTATGGGATTTTATTACATCACCATTGGGTCATTATGATGTCATAAAACAAATTATATATTTAAATGCCATTTAATTTTTACCCAAAAATTTGACTGTCTCAGAAAATTATGAAAAATTCACCGTTGGATAATTTTGACATCCTGATTCCAAAAATAATATTTATTTTATCTAAATAAATTTCTAAATATGTGAATTTTCACGTTTAAAATAAAAACCGACATTTATAAAAAATTCACGGGTTTTGACAGAAATGGCTTTCAAACCTTAATAAAAATTTTAATTGGATTCATAAAATTATAAGATCATTTATATTTAATAAAAATTAATTAAATATTAATAATAATATTTTATTAAAATATTATTTAATTCAAAAATCCTTTAATTCAATAAAATATAATTCTTAATTAAATAATAACTAAAAACACAATTTGTACTTTAAAAACTAATTACAATGTATAAAAAAAAATTATAAAAAAAAAATAATGTACATCAACATGGTGCTACTTATTTGTTACATAACCCCTTAAAATAACCGCATAAGACCTAAGGGTAAGGTTTGCGATGGTGACAAACTCTTGGGGTTTCTCGGATAACATCGCTCGAGTGGTAATCTCTATTAACTTCCATTTTTCCCGTACACGATCACGTTCAAGCTTGACTTTATGAAGCTCAGCTTGGGCTTGGTCAAGGGCAAAGCCCAAAGACGCCACCACTTTTCCGAGCTCTGACAAATGGGCTTCTTAAGGGGCAATTCTACTGGATGAGGCCATCACTTCCTTTGTCTGAGTAGAAATGGTTTCGTTAAAGCCTTATATTTATACTACTCAGATGATCATTGTTCAACGGCTATAAAAGTAACGGTCACAAATCATAACGTAAAACTAAAGAAGTTGACATCTTATAAAAAAACATTTTTCATAAAGAAACATTCAACTGGATCAAGAGGGATTTTCCATTAATGAAACTTTGGGTCGTTACAACATTCCCCCCTTGAGAAATTTCACCCTCGAAATTTTCTTTTTCCCACACTAAAACAAATGTGGGTAACTTTGCTTCATCATATCCTCCGACTCCCAAGTTTCATCTTCAAACTTGTTGTTTCTCCACAACACCTTGACGAGGGGCATTGTCTTATTTCGTAGAACATTTTCTCTACGATATAAGATCTTCACTGGTTGCTCCTCATAAGAAAGATCGTCTTCTAATTGTACCACCTCGGAAGAGAGTACATGTGAAGGGTCTGGTATCTACTTCCTTAAGGGGGATACATGGAAGACATCATGCACCTTGGCCATAGTAGGTGGAAGTGCGAGTCGATAGGCCACAGCCCCAACACGATCAAGAATCTCGAAGGGGGCGATGTACCTTGGACTTAACATCCCTTTCTTTACAAACCTCATGACCTTCTTCCACGGAGATAAGCGTAAAAACACCATGTCTCCGACATTAAACTCAAGGTCTCGTCGACGATTATCTACATAACTCTTCTGTCGACTCTGGGCTGCCTTGATATGCTACTGAATGGTTTTCACCTTCTCCACCATTTCTTCGACCATTTCATGTCCAAGCAGCTTACGTTCACCGACCTCATCCCAACATGCCGGTGTTCTATACCTTTTCCCATACAGGGCTTCATATGGTGCCATTTGGATGCTCGAGTGGAAACTATTATTATAAGAGAAATCAACCAGAGGAAGATGTTGATCCCATCCTCCTTTAAAGTCCATTGAGCACGCTCTCAACATATCCTCAAGTGTTTGGATAGTCCGCTCGGATTGGCCATCAGTTTGAGGATGATAGGCCGTACTGAAGTTCAGTTCAGTATTCAGAGCATGTTGAAGACTCTTCCAAAACTTAGAGGTAAATCTTGGATCTCGGTTAGACACAATAGATAGTGGTACTCCATGCAACCGTACCACTTCCCTGATATATATCTGTGCCAGTTGATCCAAAGAGAAATCCTCTCGAATAGAAATGAAGTGTGCAATCTTTGTAAGACGATCCACAATAACCCAGACTGCATTGTTGCTTTTGGATGTCCTTGGAAGTCCAGTGACGAAGTCCATGGTGATGTTCTCCCATTTCCATTCTGGTATGGGAAATGGTTGCATCATCCCCATAGACTTCTGCCTCTCTGCCTTCACTTGCTGACACACCAGGCACTTTGATGTATATTCAGCGATCTCCTTCTTCATATTATCCCACCAAAAGTTTTCTCGGAGATCTCGATACATCTTTGTGCTCCCTGGGTGAATAGAGAAATTTGAACTATGTGCATCATCCAAAAGTTCCTTTTTCAGCTCCGAACTTGATGGAACACATAGTATTTTAACAAACCGCACATTTCCTTCTTCATTAACATTAAACTCTGAGGATTTTACCTTTTTTATAGCTTCCACTTTTTCTTGGATTCTCGCATCATCCTTTTGAGCATCCTTTAAGCTTTCCAAAAGAGATGGTTGAGCAATCATTTGTGAAAGTATTGATGATGTTCCCTTCTTCATGATTCCCACGTCCATCTTCATCAAGTCTAAGAAGATTGGATCCTTCTCAATTCTCATCATTGATAGAATTTCTGGATCCTTTCTACTTAGGGCATCTGCCACCTTGTTCGCCTTCCCAGGGTGGTAATGTATTGAATAGTCATAATCCTTGATGAGCTCTATCCATCTTCTCTGGCGCATATTAATCTCTTTCTGTGTGAATATATATTTAAGACTCTTGTGGTCAGTATATATCTCACATTTCTCTCCATAGAGATAATGCCGCCAGATTTTCAAGGCAAAGATCACCGTCGCCAACTCCAGATCATGTGTTGGATAGTTTCGCTCATGGATTTTCAACTGCCTTGTGGTATAGGATATCACTTTATCATTCTGCATCAGCACACATCCTCAGCCCTTCTTCGAAGAATCACTGAATACCACAAAAAGCTCCCCACTTCTGGGTAAAGTGAGCACAGGTGCAGTGATATGCCTCCTTTTCAACTCCTTGAAGCTTTCTTCGCATTCATCACTCCATGAAAACTTTACTCCCTTTCGAGTTAGCTTGGTAAGAGGGTTGGACAATCGTGAGAAATTTCTCACAAATCGTCGATAATATCCAGCTAACCCCAAGAAGCTACGGATATCAGTTACCGATGTTGGCCTCGGCCATCCCTCAATCGCATCTGTTTTGGAGGGGTCCACAGATATCCCATTGCTTGTGATGATATGACCCAAGAATGAGACGTCCTTCAACCAAAACTCACACTTGCTGTACTTTGCATAGAGATTCTCCTTGCGCAATGTCTCTAGTACAGTTTTTAAATGCTCCTCATGGTCCTCCTTGGTTTTGGAGTATATTAGAATATCATCTATAAATACTACCACAAATTTGTCTAGGTAATCTCTAAACACTCTATTCATCAAGTCCATGAATATTGCTGGAGCATTGGTGAGTACGAAAGGCATTACTATGAATTCATAGTGCACGTACCTTGTACGAAAAGCAGTCTTGGGTATATCTTCCTTCTTCACCCTTACTTGATAATATCCCGACCACAAGTCCACCTTGGAGAAGTATTGTGCTCCATGCAGCTGATCAATCAAGTCATCGATTCATGGGAGAGGATACTTGTTCTTTATCGTGATTTTGTTAAGTTCACGATAATCGATGCAAAGCCACATTGACCCATCCTTCTTCTTGACGAAGAGGACTGGTCCACCCCATGGTGATGCACTTGGGCGTATAAACCCTTTATCCAGATTCTCCTGTAGTTGTTTATTCAGCTCTTCAAGCTCAACAACAGCCATTCTATATGGAGTCTTGGATATTGGTAGCGCCCCAGGTATAAGTTCAATTGAGAACTCAACATCTCTTCTTGGAGGAAGACCAGGAAGTTCCTCGGTAAATACTTCAGCGAATTCCCTCACAATAGGCATTTCTTCAAGGGTGGTTTCTTCCTTGGACTTAATCATCTGAGCCAGATATGTGTGATCATAAGGTAGTAATATCCATGCTTGAGATGATGGAGCTAAAGGAGATTCATCTTCCTCCTGACACTTGTAAAGAATCGGGGGTCGATTCTCCATATGGAGTGTGATTTCCCTCTCCCGACAATTTATGTAGGCTCTATATAAGGAAAGCCAATCCATGCCAAGAATTGCATCAAATTCCACCAAAGGGAGTATGACGAGATTCGCTGGGAAATTCAATCCACAGATTATAACAGGGGAGGACATATACTCATGGGATGCAATGATTTCCCCACTTGCCTTACTCACCGACATCTTTACTTCCAGGATTTGTGGTGGTGTAGGGATTGTTCTACTAAACTTTTGAGATATAAAAGAATGCGTAGAACCTGAATCAAAAAGTACATTCGCTATTCTTGAATGAATAACCAGCGTACCTGTCACCACTTCATTGTCGGGGTTCACTTCGGCAGAAGTGATGGCAAAAGCTCTTCCTTTCTGTCTTGGAGGATGTTGATTGCCTCCGATAACCCTTGGATTAGGGTACTGATTCGAAAATCACCCGGTTCTTTGCATTTGAAGAATTTTACAACGCGTTGAGGTTCGAACCGAGCGTTCCTCTCCTTTGTCGCAGCTTCGGGTCCTTCTTGCTGACAGTTAATAGCTAGGTGCCCTTCTCTTCCACACTTGAAGCATTTTCTTGTCCCCCTAAGGCAATTTTCAGGGTTCTTCTTTCCACACTTTTGGCAAGTGGGGTGCTGGAATTTCTTAGCGCCGTTGGATTTATCCATCGGACCACCAGCATTGAAGTCCACCTTACGCTTCTTGTCCCCATGATACCCCAGTGATTCTCCGATCTCCATTTCAACCTTGAGGGAACATCGGACAATTTCTTCATAGCTGTCGAAGTCACGGATCGCTAAGGATTTCCGCAAGCTAGGCTTCAGCCCACCAAAGAAGCGGTCAACCTTGCATTCGGGGGTAACGACAAAGCCGGTAGCGTATCGTGAAAGCCTTGTGAAGTTTGCCTCGTACGCTCCCACAGATTCTTCATCTTTCTGTTTGAGGGAAAGGAAGTCCCTTTCCATCTTAAGACGGAAAATGCGTGGAAAATATTTATCGAAAAACATCTTCTGGAATTCCTTCCATTCAAAGCCACGATCTCCTCCTCAGGCTTCATATTTTTGATCAACGTCCACCATTGATCAGCTTCACCCTCCATATGATATGCCCCCAGGAGAACCTTCTCTTTTTCATAGCATTAGAGGATGGAGAATATCTTTTCAATGGAGTTGATCCATTTTTCAGCAATCGTGGGATCGGATGATCCACTAAAAGTAGGAGGCCTTTGTCTCATGAAGCTTTCAATAGCGACTTGCTCTTTCTTAGGGGGGGTTTAACATTTCTCTTGACCAGTGTTTCTATTCAAAACTTGAGTTAGCTGAGAGAGAAGCGTGACAAAGTTCGCGATTCCCGCTCCCATTGGATTAGGCATCTCATAAGTACAATCATCACACTGATCTTCACAACGGTTGTTAGCCCGAGTTCTCCTATTACCGGCCATTGGCTGGAATAAAAGGAAAGTTAGGGGTAACACATAAAGGGTAATCCAAAGACAAAAGTTTGATGACTTATAAATAAACTTTAATCTCTTTAACTCATGAGTCTATAGGATTCAATTCAGGCTTTTCATGATATTCCTTCTAACATATATTCTTAGGGGCATTTTTTCCCTTAATAAGGGTTCATACTAAGATTGTGAATTTATCAAAATATATCCTCCGGGAGTGTCGTAACCAAGTGTGCAGCAAGGCCCGTTGTCGTGCACCAGTTCCCGTTCGAGTCTAGCTCAAAGCGGTGTTTTCGGGTTTTACCCCTAGGATACATCTGTGCCAGAGCCGCCTCTACCTGCTCGTATCCAGACAAGGATGTATTTGTTTGATAAATCACTTACTTAGTATTTACCAAAACATAGGGATGTTTTTATTATGCTTAGTCTTGTATCTAAGGCTTTACAAGGGTTTCCTAATTCCAAAAATAACTAAACCTATCCTCTGATACCAACTATGACAACCCTGCTTTTAATTACAACTTAAGCATGCTTTATTACATACAAATTCACTTGATACAACAAAGAAGATCGAGAGGTTTAGTGTCTTTGGGGCTTAGGATCATTACATAAAAACTTTAATCTTGAAATACATCATCATTATTGAAAACATCCTTTACATGACCACTACATTCCTTCGTACTTAGCATTGCATGGGATAACCTGAGGACATGCATAAGAAAAGGGTGAGCTATAAAGCGCAGTAAGGGAGTACACAATGAATAACATGAGGAGTACAATACATGTTAGGAAATAGGAATATCAATAGAGCATAAGAGAAACATGAACATAAAGGCATGATAAATCATGATAATCATAACATGGAAATGTGGCAACAACACTTAACATTGAATTAGCATGAGCCAAGGCTCATTGCACATGGAGCATGAGTAAACCCTTATTGCACTTGAAGCACGAGTAAACCCTCGTTGCACTTGAATTATCATGAGTAAACACTCATTTCACATGACGTATCATGATACTATACTTTACCCAATGCATTGGAGCGCTATAAAGGGGACACCCTTTTTAAACATTTCATTTCATGCATAAGTGTGCCACATGGATCATAAAACATGGATTCATAAAACATAATCATTTCTTCCACGATAAAGGAATGTGGAATTCATACATGAAACTTTATAATCAATATGTAAATTTGCATAAAGGTGAATACCCTTGATGGAGAAATGGGCATGGTATTCACTACACAAAGACATTGGCTTAGAAAATCGGTGTGATTTCGGCAGCGTAACGGCGTGACATAAAAATTCATAAAAAAAGGTTTATGAGAGAGAAAGGGGTTCCTCATCATATTTACATGTAATGGACAGTAAGGAGGTCATATAGATACATGTCCCAACAATTGAAAAGGAATTTAGATTCATGATACAAAAGTATTTCTTGAATATAAAAGAGGAGAAAAAGGTTTCTTTCGGAATTTCGGCATAGTAATGGGCGTACATGGGAGGATTTTAATGAGAGAGAAATGGGACTCCCATAATTCAAACAATAAGAGGGAAGTATGGGAGAAATGCGAAACCATACCCCAACATTCATAATTGAAATTAAATGGGCAATACAACTTAAAGAAAATTGACAAAAATGAGAAAGGAAGAAAAACCCTTACTTGAAAGTGTGCTTCCAAAGGCTAGAGAGAGGCTTGTGAGAGGCTTCTTGGGAGCTTGGGGCACCTTGAGAGGATTCTAGAGAGAGTAGGTAAGAGGTTGGACGAACTTTAAGGGCTTTGAGTGAGGAGGAAGTGGGAGCTTGGGTGGGTTTATATAGGAAAGGTGAGAGAATTCTTTATTATTTATGTTTGGGACCCCTTATATTAAAATAATCCAAACCACAAACCATCCCATGGTATTTTCCCATGGTTTCTGTAAAAGGAAAGAGGAAAACAATATTTAACAAGTCCAAGGTCAGGATTTATTAAAAAAATAGGGTTTCTTATGTGGAGGTGAGTCACACTCCCATGGAAATTAATTTAAAAAGGCAAAGTGTTGAATAAGTCTTGAGGGCTCCATTAATGCTTTGAAAAGTAAGTCAAACATACCCAAAACCTCATTATTTTAATGATAAAACACATATTGGCCGAACATAAGGATTATGGTATATTATTACATCACCATTGGGTCATTATGATGTCATAAAACACATTATATATTTAAATGGTATTTAATTTTTACCCAAAAATTTGACAGTCTCAGAAAATTATGAAAAATTCACCGTTGGATAATTTCGACGTCCTGATTCCAAAAATAATATTTATTTTATCTAAATAATTTTCTAAATATGTGAATTTTCACTTTTAAAATAAAAACCGACATTTATAAAAAATTCACGGGTTTTGACAGAAATGGCTTTCAAACCATAATAAAATTTTAATTGCATTCATAAAATTATAAGATAATTTATATTTAATAAAAATTAATTTAATATTAATAATAATATTTTATTAGAATATTATTTAATTCAAAAATCCATTAATTCAATAAAATATAATTCTTAATCAAATAATAACTAAAAACACCATTTGTACTTTAAAAACTAATTACAATGTATCAAAAAAAAATTATACAAAAAAAATAATGTACATGAAAATGGTGCTACTTATTTGTTACATAACCCCTTAAAATAGCCGCATAAGACCTAAGGGTAAGGTGTGCGATGGTGAGAGACTCTTGGGGTTGCTCAGATAACATCGCTCGAGTGGTAATCTCTATCAACTTCCATTTTTCCCGTAGACGATCATGTTCGAGCTTGACTTGATGAAGCTCAGCTTGGGCTTGGTCAAGGGCAAAGCCCAAAGACGCCACCTCTTTTCCGAGCTCCGACAAATGGGCTTCGTAAGGGGCAATTCTACTGGATGAGGTCAGCACTTACTTTGTCTGAGTAGAAATGGTTTCGTTAATGCCTTATATTTATACTACTCAGATGATCACTGTTCAACGACTATAAAAGTAACGGTCACAAATCTTAACGTAAAACTAAAGAAGTTGACATATTATAAAAAACATTTTTCATAAAGAAACATTGAACTGGATCAAGAGGGATTTTCCATTAATGAAACATTGGGTCCTTACATTTCATGCTTGTGTAGAAGAATATATATGAACAATTCATTAGAAAATTGATAGATATTAAAGGAAAGAGTAAAGGTTGGTTGAAATAGAAAATGGATTTACTCACAATGGGAATAAATTTGGAGTTGGATCCCCCTCATTGGGGAAGGTGAACATTACTACCTCGACTTGCCTTACATTTTTTAATTGAGAGAAAATTAGCATTCCTAAATGCATTCATGATATAAAAGTGCCACATGGTTATTCTTCAAATGTGATTTTTTTTTCTTTAAAGGATTTGATGTTTTCAACCACAAACTCTCATGACTATCATGTCATGAAGCAATAGCTCCTTCCAGTTTCACATTGTGGATTATTTCCCTTTGGTGTCATAATTCCAATTAGGATGGTGTGTTGTTTTTTAAATTCAATTTTTAACAAGGTGATTCATTCAAATGCTTTTAAAATTTTAGATAAGAAAATGTTTCTATTATTAATCAATTGGAAATGTATATTACTCCACCTTTTATAATATCATGAAGAATTTAATGCCCTATTTGTTGTGAGATATAAATATTAATAGACTTTTACATCTAAACTCGATGTATCCTTTTGAATTTTATATGATGATAATAAAGGGTTATGTTAAGAATCCATAGGTACATGAAATATACATTTTTGTAAGTTATATTTATAAGGAGGTTGTATAGTTTTGTAAAAGCTACTGCTCTGATGTGGATTAGTCTAATTGTGGGGATATACAATGTGAGGCTATAAAAGACACTAATATCCCATATCAGTTTATGGGATGAGGATTAATAAAGATATAGTTTTTCACATCTGAACATGATTTAGAAAATGGTTACTGCAAAACTGTCTCCCAAGATATTAAAATTCATGAAGAAATTTATAAAATATATCAATCATAAAAAATATAGGATCAATTGGAGGATCTCTGATGATTAAAGGTTGAAGGCCACATCTCTCTAGAATGATTTATGTCAGATAAATGTTTCATTCAAAGTTTTTGGTCATGTAGCGTTAGAAAAATATGATGAACAATGTGGGATTTGTATATGGTCCACAAAGAAAAGGTTGAGGAAAGAGTATTCATATATGTGAAACACTATGTCAACTAGATCCTCCACCATGATTCCTAGGAAGATATATTCTGACATTATAAAATACTTCAATCAAGGTAATTCTAAATCTGAATGGGAAACTGCGAATGAGTTTTTTTATGGTAATAATTTTTAATATAATGATTTGTTATTTTTCCCTTGTTGAATAAGGGATATGCTCTCTATATATACTTTTATTGTGTACCATTTTTTATTTCAATAATAAAAGGTCAAGAGCTCTCATTCAGACTATCCTTGGCTTCTAATTATGGGGGAAGGTGTATTCATTGATTGAAAGTGAAATCATATCTAAATTAATATACAATGGAGGTATAGATATACATATTTAATAACATAGATGATTCTAAACTATATATAAAATTTCATGTTAATGTGGTAAAATAGTATAATCTAATGAACCGATGATATTTGGATTCTTAATTAGAACAACAAAACATTTTTCCATGTTTAAAGAGACCGTGAAAAAAGATTCATTAGAAACATGGAGATGGTTAGTGGCTGTAACAGCCCGAGATATTATGAAAAATATTCTTTTTAATTTTATTAATGTCTTGTTTTATACGCTACACCAAAAAGAGCTTTCAAAATACACATCTCTGACCTGGCTTGAATTATACGCAATCGCGACCTTCCACGATAGCGTGTGTTGTACGCAACACCGAGTTTCGCTAAACAACGATATGCTATTAAGATATTATTAAAACTAGTCGTTATGAATAGTAATAACCACTTTTTGAAATTTTGTAAATTTTATTTTTCAAAATAGAATTCATTTTTGGATTCGTAATATCGAAATTAGCTTAGGGTGAAATTTTGGAACTTTTCGGATAACTTTCATATTTTGATGAATAGTGAAAATTACTAAATTTTAATTAAAAACAACTTTTTTTCGAAATAATTAATAGTGATAAATAATTAATTTGAGTGGTTTTAAAGTATATTTAGAATGTATTTTTACAATTTAATACAATGTTGGTCATTGGATGTAATTTCACATTTAAACCAGACATAATCAAGTGTCAATCTTTTGATAGATATTGTTTCTTAAAAACAGGCTATTTGTTTTAACAGCGGGATTTAATTATAAAATTAATTAATGAAATTTCTATGTTATGAATTTGTTAAAATAGACTTCATTTTTGAATTCGGAATATGAAATATAGCTTATGATGAAATTTTGGCATTTTTATGAAAACTTTCAATTTTTGATGAATAGTGAAACCACTAAGTGGTAGGTTAAAAACTAAATTTTGCATAAAACTTAATTTTACCACTTCTGTGAATGGAATTTCGAAAATCCGACAAACACGGTTAATATCAAGGACTAAAATGTGGTTCAATGAGATGAAAATAATTTTTGGTGAATAGTAACTTTTTACTTTTTTTTACCATGGTTAATAGTAAATAGGGTAACTAAGGGTAAATATGATATTACTATTACCCTAACACATGTCCTAATTCTATTGGATAAGTGTAATTCGACCAAAAACAACCTTATGAATATAATATGACCATTTAGGTCCACTTGGATTAGATTATGACATTTAATATTATTTTATTTAATGAATAGTTAAAATAGTTAAAATCAATGTTTAATAACTAAAACATTTTTAATATGGGGTTATACATAAGATAAATTCGACTATAAATATTCATTAGAAAGCTAAAAATATTTCCTACATAATGATATTTTATTTATAATTTTTAGACTTTAAATAAATTAATTTATTTATGACACAACGATGATGCAGTAATTACCCTTTTAAGGAAATATTAACATAATTGATGTTATAAATGCTCAAATGAATGTAATTTGAGACTTTTTATGAATTCCACTAATTTTCTAGGTTTCTATGATATATTAGTGTTGATTAAATCAACTTGGTTCAAACATATAATTCTGTTATGACTTTCACAAAAATCATATATCAAATAGTGTCAAAATTGACACAAAATAGTTTTTAAATCAAATATTATATTATTAATTGTTATTTTAATCCTAAAAATATAAGGTTCGGCCAAATGACTTAGATAAAGATATATATATTAATAATAAACAATTTGGGGTTCGTTTGGCATGTTATAGTAAGTGTATTAACCATATAGTGAAAGAAAACAGAATACACGGTAAAAGTTAAATTATTTAACTTAGAGTTAAATCTAATTGATAAGGTTAAAATAATACCATAAACTTGTCTAAATCTTATTGGTTTATAGGATTTCGACCCATCCCCACTTTAGCTCCTAAATAAGACCCTTTGGAACCACTATAAACCGATTTTGACTTTAATATAAAATAATATTTTGAGGTATTCCTAAGGGGCCCCTCTCCTCCCTTATAAAAGGACACCTCCTCCCCCTCCTCCTCACACCAATTTGAGCACTCAAGCTCGGCCAACCCCTGCCAAAATCTCTTCTCCACTTCCCTAGAAACATCCTAGAGGTTCTGGTCGTCCTCAAAGACCAATTTTAGTGCCCTAAGAGGAGGTCTCAAAGAGGCGCTTCAAAGAAGAGGAGGTTCGGACACATACGAAGCAAATCGGACCTAATGTAAGGGAAATATCACAATCTCATTTTTATCCGAGATTGTTTATTCGTAAGTATTTACTGGGGTGTATTTTATCATCCACATCCATGTTTCATTGATATGTAATATTATTTCCATCCACCTACAATAGATTAAATCCATTTTTACCCTTCTGTGAGTTTTTAGTAATATGTATGAAAGGAATCTTTTGTCGTACGAGGTACTTTTTGACTTTTCCGACAAATATACGAAGAATGTTTTTTTAACTTATACGGCATGAATGGATTTTTAAAACATTATTTCCCAGAAGCTTCCTTTACATGTTTTCAAGTTTATTTTTAATCAACTTCTTTTTAGTTTAAAATTGTATTACATGTTAAGAAAGGAAAAGTGTTTTTGAAGTAGAAAGGATATTTTCCTCAAGAATGAAGTTCAAGTATTTTATCAAAATTATTTTCCATCTAAGATAATAAAAGGGTTCTGTTTTTATCCCTATTATTACATGGATTTTATTATGTTGTGATGGAAATATTTTTATGAATTCATTTATCTTATATGAATTGTTTTATGATGTCATGTTGTTTAAGAATTCCATTTTTATTACATGGGTTACGCTATGATGTATCGTTTATGATTATGTGGCACACATAAGAAAGGATTCATTAAGAGATGGGTGGGACCTATATCTCCCTCCAATGCATTGGGTAAATATTTTATATCTCATGAGATAGACAGGGCTGGAACGGTAGGTTTTATCGGTTCAGTGAAATAGGACTGAAACGAGGGTTACTCGATTCAGAAAGGGACTTTGTCCACTAAGATAGTCTTGGAAATGAGTCTTGACTAACAAGAAATGATTCTCTATGATTATGTGTGAATGACACATAGTTTCATGTTTTAAGTTATGATTATTGTGATTACATTTCACTGCCATGATTTATCTCATGTTATGAAATTATGCTCTCTTTTGCAGGTTAAGATTTCCAAAATGTTATGTTATTATGAATACGATGTGATTGATATTTCTTTTGTTTACCCTAACTGAGAATTTGAGCTCACCCTTTTATGTTTTCTTTTTCCCATGGATATAAAGAAAGGTTTTATGTAAACAAAAAGGAAGATCTTTATAGGACATGTTGATGATCTTTCACCACGATTAGAAGATTACGTTCCAAGTTTCCAAAGACACTAAACTATTACGATCCTTGTGTGTGTGTTTTTGTTATGTACTAAGTATTCCGCAAATGTAATGTAATGTCCATGTACGATAAGCTTCGGGTCTCTACAGTTGGTATCAGAGGCAAAGGAGGTAGTAATGTATCCGATCCTTGGGAACTCTCACATGTGAGCATTGGACGAAGCATGGCTCTCCGCCCAAGGGCTTCATAAGGAAATGGCTGCCACTGGGGATGGTGGTGTGTCCCGCCCAGGGGGTGTAGCCGCCCATGGAGTGCCCTGATAGGTATCAATTGTAGTCTATTGGAAGTAATTCTAGACCGCTACAGTTGGTATCAGAGGAAAGGTTTAGTCATCCTTTGGAAACTAGGATGCGAAACTGTTAGTGAGATCCCTAGAGATATTTCTAAGGTATGTCTAGGGATACCTCTAAGGATAAGTATACGTATAGGATATAGTCCTAGAACTATGGTAAAGATATTAGATTAAACCAAAGATGTTAGATATTTAAATTACTCCCCCTTTGTTATGATTTTTGCCTCTCACACTATTCTTTTTGGGTTTTAGAAAATGGCTGGAAACAAGGTGATTCACGATAATGGAGGATATGATGGAAAATGGAATGATATTCTTCATGAGCAACCACTGAAGGCAAAGGACAAAGGGAAGTCACATGCGATCACTATTGGCAATGTTGAATATGACAACGATGTGGTGGAATGATTAATTGTTTATGTAATGGGATTCCAAAATAATGTTTTATCGTAAAGTATTTATGTATTGGTCTAATGTGGTATTCAAAGTGATTGAGATATTTTTGGAAATAAGATGATATGCGCATAATGAAGGGATAAGACGATAATGAGATGTTTGATTGTATTCATGAGCTCATGATTGATATAAGGACTAAGTGATATCATGGTTTGAGTATATAGAATTTTGAGGATTTTGGTATGTGAAAAGTGTTAACTTTTAACTGCATTCAAGTTTTCACTATGGTTCAATGGGTATTCAAGAGAATACATTATTAACGACTTTGAATGTTTGGAATGTGACCAACAAAACATATCTTATGATGTATGGGGATCAACGATGGTATTAAATCTCTGGTAATCGTTTTCACTATGTTATTAGAGTGGACTGCGGTATTATGGATAAGCCTAAAGATTGAAATGGATTATGTTGGACATAAGTGAGTATAGTTTAAGGATAGAAGTTTTTTTTCGATATTATTGATGGGATGTTATAGTAATGTAGTTTTAGAAAAAGGACAACCTGCAGGACGGGCGACAGACCATCGCTTCGGACAAGGCTGTGGGAATCGAACCCACAACTGAAGTGCGACTGGCCTTTATCGCCTACCACTGGCCTACAGGAAGTCCATGTTTAGTAGAAACTAGTTTTATTATATTAAGCAGTATGATATATGAAGTATAAGTCCATTTTAGGAACAATATATGATTAATCTCACTATAGATCGACTTATGTATATAATTTTTGCTAACCTTTTGTTTGAGACAGATGGAATGGCCCGTCATTCTATCACATGATCTGCTAACACTTCACGAATAACAAATTCAACTTCATTTATTTAAGAGATGAACTGGAAATTTTTCATGGCACGAACAACAGTGAGATTGTACCAAAATAAAGAAAGTATTTATTCTAATTCAAATTTTCAACTTTAGGGAAATGATCTTGAAAACCAAAAATGTTGTCCAAGTGATCTTATATCTGATTAATCAGATGGTACCTTAGATCATAACAAATATATGGATTTGTGATTGTTGGCTTTTCCATAGCCATGTTCTCTACCACTCTATATCAGAACATGATGGTTATATTTTTCTTCCATATCCATATTTTCACCTATGTGGAAACCCAGTGATTAGTTTATTTGGGTAACCGTTACATTTCATAATTTTGTTTTTAAAGATTGGTTTTGATATTCCTTTTTACGATGTGGGTTTCTATTAAAGAAACTTTCGAATAGTAAACCATTTATAACCCCGACGAATTTCGAGGGCGAAATTCATTTTAAGGGGGGTAGAATGTAACAGCCCGAGATTTTATGAAAAATATTCTTTTAAATTTTATTAATGTCTTGTGTTATACGCTACACCAAAAAGATCTTTCACAATACACATCTCTGACCTGGCTTGAATTATACGCAATCACGACCTTCCATGATAGCGTGTGTTGTACGCAACACCGAGTTTCGCTAAACAACGATATGCTATTAAGATATTATTAAAACTAGCCGTTATGAATAGTAATAACCACTTTTTGAAATTTTTTAAATTTTATTTTTCAAAATAGAATTCATTTTTTGATTCGTAATATCGAAATTAGCTTAGGGTGAAATTTTGGTACTTTTCGGATAACTTTCATATTCTGATGAATAGTGAAAATTACTAAATTTTAATTAAAAACAACTTTTTTTCGAAATAATTAATCGTGATAAATCATTAATTTGAGTGGTTTTAAAGTATATTTAAATATATATTTTTACAATTTAATACAATGTTGGTCATTGGATGTAATTTCACATTTAAACCAGACATAATCAAGTGTCAATCTTTTGATAGATATTGTTTCTTAAAAACAGGCTATTTGTTTTAACAGCGGGATTTAATTATAAAATTAATTAATGAAATTTATATGTTATGAATTTGGTAAAATAGACTTCATTTTTGAATTCAGAATATGAAATATATCTTAGGATGAAATTTTGGCATTTTTCTGAAAACTTTCAATTTTTGATGAATAGTGAAACCACTAAGTGGTAGGTTAAAAACTGAATTTTGCATAAAACTTAATTTTACCACTTCTGTGAATGGAATTTCGAAAATCCGACAGACACGGTTAATATCAAGGACTAAAATGTGGTTCATTGAGATGAAAACAATTTTTGGTGAATAGTATCTTTTTACTTTTTTTTACCACGGTTAATAGTAAATAGGGTAACTAAGGGTAAATAAGATATTAATATTACCCTAACACATTTCCTAATTCTATTGGATAAGTGTAATTCGACCAAAAAAAAACCTTATGAATATAATATGACCATTTAGGTCCACTTGGATTAGATTATGACATTTAATATTATTTTATTTAATGAATAGTTAAAATAGTGAAAATCAAAGTTTAACAACTAAAACATTTTTAATATGGGGTTATAGATAAGATAAATTCGACTATAAATATTCATTAGAAAGCTAAAAATATTTCCTATATAATGGTATTTTATTTATAATTTTTAGACTTTAAATAAATTAATTTATTTATGACACAATGATGATGCAGTAATTACCCTTTTTAAGAAATATTCACATAATTGATGTTATAAATGCTCAAATGAAAGTAATTTGAGACTTTTTATGAATTCCACTAATTTTCTAGGATACTATGATATATTAGTTTTGATTTAATCAACTTGGTTCGAACATATAATTCTTTTATGACTTTCACAAAAATCATATATCAAATAGTGTCAAAATTGACACAAAATAGTTTTTAAATCAAATATTATATTATTAATTGTTATTTTATTCCTAAAAATCTAAGGTTCGGCCAAATGACTTAGACAAGGATATATATATTAATAATAAACAATTTGGGGTTCTTTTGGCATGTTATAGTAAGTTTATTAACCATATAGTGAAAGAAAACAAAAGACACGGTAAAAGTTAAATTATTTAACTTAGAGTTAAATCTAATTGATAAGGTTAAAATAATACCCTAAACTTGTCTAAATCTTATTGGTTTATAGGATTTAGACCCATCCCCACTTTATCTCCTAAATAAGACCCTTTGGAACCATTATAAACCGATTTTGACTTTAATATAAAATAATATTTTGAGGTATTCCTAAGGTGCCCCTCTCCTCCCTTATAAAAGGACACCTCCTCCCCCTCCTCCTCACACCAATTTGAGCACTCAAGCTCGTCCAACCCCTGCCAAAATCTCTTCTCCACTTCCCTAGAAACATCCTAGAGGTTATGGTCTTCCTCAAAGACCAATTTTAGTGCCCTAAGAGGAGGTCTCAAAGAGGCGCTTCAAAGAAGAGGAGGTTCGGACACATACGACGCAAATCGGACCTAAGGTAAGGGAAATATCACAATCTCATTTTTATCCGAGATTGTTTATTCGTAAGTATTTAATGGGGTGTATTTTATCATCCACATACATGTTTCATCAATATGTAATATTATTTCCATCCACCTACAATTGATTAAATCCATTTTTACCCTTCGGTGAGTTTTTAGTAATATGTATGAAAGGAATCTTTTGTCGTACGAGGTACTTTTTGACTTTTCTGACAAAAGTACGAAGAATGTTTTTTTTAACTTATACGGCATGAATGGATTTTTAAAACATTATTTCCAAGAAGCTTCCTTTACATGTTTTCAAGTTTATTTTTAATCAACTTCTTTTAGTTTAAAATTGTATAACATGTTAAGAAAGGAAAAGTGTTTTTGAAGTAGAAAGGATATTTTCCTCAAGAATGAAGTTCAAGTATTTTGTCAAAATTATTTTCCATCTAAGATAATAAAAGGGTTCTGTTTTTATCCCTACTATTAAATGGATTTGATTATGTTGTGATGGAAATATTTTTATGAATTCATTTATCTTATATGAATTGTTTTATGATGTCATGTTGTTTAAGAATTCCATTTTTATTACATGGGTTACGCTATGATGTATCGTTTATGATTATGTGGCACACATAAGAAAGGATTCATTAAGAGATGGGTGGGACCTCTATCTCCCTCCAATGCATTGGGTAAAGATTTTATATCTCATGAGATAGATAGGGCTGGAACGGTAGGTTTTACCGGTTCAGTGAAACAGGACTGAAACGAGGGTTACTCGATTCAGAAAGGGACTTTGTCCACTAAGATGGTCTTGGAAATGAGTCTTGACTAACAAGAAATGATTCTCTATGATTATGTGTGAATGCCACAAAGTTTCATGTTTTAAGTTATGATTATTGTGATTACATTTCACTGCCATGATTTATCCCATGTTATGAAATTATGCTCTCTTTTGCAGGTTATGATTTCCAAAATGTTATGTTCTTATGAATACGATGTGATTGATATTTCTTTTGTTTACCCTTACTGAGCATTTGAGCTCACCCTTTTATGTTTTCTTTTTCCCAAGGATATAAAGAAAGGTTTTAGGTAAACAAAAAGGAAGATCTGTAAAGGAGATGTTGAAGATCTTTCACCACGATTAGAACATTACGATCCAAGTTTCAAAAGACACTAAACTATTACGATCCTTGTGTGTGTGTTTTTGTTATGTACTAAGTATTCCGCAAATGTAATGTAATGTCCATGTACGATAAACTTCAGGTCTCTACAATGGCTGGCCTAATTTTATATTTGATTACATGGTTTAATAATGAACATAGTGGATATACTTTTCTAACAAATGATCAAGACAACAGAAGTATGGTTCAGAATAGTAGGGTGTTCATGTTCATAAAAGAAATTCATTTTTTAAGTTCCAATGTCAAAAACCAAATATCTGGAACAATTCCATTTTATGGATTCATTTAATAATGTTGGAGGTCGATTACATTATATTTAAAATTCTAGTGTTTATGTGTAATTTGTAAATTACTAAAAAAAGTGACTTTGATAGCGAAAATGGAATGGGATGGTTAATCTGAATAAATTGGAATATAAAAATTTTCCTTTTATAATGGAAACGCGTGAACAAAAATTCTATGTTCCTTATCAATCGATTTTTTATTGAGATATTGTTCTAAACGAAAATATAGAATGTTGTTGATAATAAACCTAAATAAGATGCGGATTTATGTGATATATCTATATCCATCAAAAGATTAACAAATAATATTTATGAACATGTTAAATATGTGGTTTTATATATATATAGTGATCAAGATGATGGAATTTGGGGAAAAATATTACATACATTCCTAATATTACGGGTAATATATGTTTAATTATGGTTTAATTTTCTAAATTTCTTATGTTATATTTTTTAACATGATTTTATATAATAAAATTAATATCATAATAAATAAGTTAAATTGTTTTATTATATTAGTTTAGTTTTGTCTAGAGTTCTATGTTTACCTTTGTGTAACTAATATATTAATTTATTTTGTTGAAAACAAATTATTTTATGTTTAACAATTCAAAAAATTGTATAATATTATATTATAAATGAAATCATTTTCTTATGAAAAAGATTTATCTTGTTGGTGAATTTTTACTATGTAATATCATATCTCATTAATATTATTAAGTTATAATTCATTTATTTCATTTAATATCCAATTAATATTGTTACAATTTTAGTTAACTATAAAAAATATGAATAAGAATATATTACTTTTAATTTATTTTTCTTTTGGTTTGATGATTGTTAGTTTTTTTAAATTTATATTTTATGTGTTTGTGGGATTTGTATATTTTTTTAATAATTGATGTGGCTTTTATTTGTAGGAGACTGTAAGATCAATCCTATGTTCGACACATTTTTATAGAGATGATCATACTCATACCTCTGGGGAGGAACATACACATACTATTGTTGATGAGCCTCCTCGTCCATCTTTACATGTGACATCGACTTCCCCAATATAAAAAATGAGAACTGGGGTTAGTAAGACTGACACCACACATTTACCAAAATTATCAGTTTCCCATTTACAAGAACAATGGATAAATATAGTCATTGATTATAATTATATTACAAGATTTCAAAATTAAATACAATTTAATAATTTGTATTAGTGCAGGCTAAAATCAATGTTAGTAATTTGTTTTATAATTTGAAATGTTTTGAAAAAGAAACATTATCACTATTGTGGGAGACCATTATGGTAATCTTTTTTGTTATTCTATCAATTTTATTAAAATTTTTACAGTAATATATGTTTTCTCATTTTTATCAGATGACATATGATTTACCTCAAACTGCGTGAGTCTAGATGAAATTTTTATCATTCGATACTAGGAGATGGAGGGAATTTTGATCATCCCCCACATCAATTTTCCTTTTTCTGGATTGATAGTATGGAAATCTATGTGATATGTATCAATTAAATGATTATGATATGGTGGAACAATTTATTAAAAGTAGACAATTATACATGTTATTGGAAAGTGAAATGTAACATTTTTTTTGATGTTTTTTGTATTACTAAATGTGTTAATTGTTTATCTATTGTTAATTATTAATTTACAACAATCTAATAGATATCATTAGGAGATTTACGCTTGAAATATATACCCTCATGAGTTATATTGAGTCGGGAATGCATTATTGTAAGAACAAATGCTAGAAGAAAAATGTAAAAACTATATAGTTGAGTCAACATGTACTATAGAGGTTTCCCTTCCTTCCTACCCTCCACCCCACAAGACATGACATATTAAAGAGGGATTATATGATCAAAAAAGGGCAATATCATTTGGATGAGTCAATTGTTGGAGGTGATAATATTATAATATAATTATTTATTTGTTGATGTAAAATCAACTTCATTATTTTGTGATTCATTACACCTTTTTCCAAATATTCCATATAGGATTCTCTTGAGGATTAGAGTATATAGAGGGACTTTATTAATGAGGATTGATAGGATATTTTAGATATAGCGTTGCGAAATCCCAATCATCTGGTTTATGTACCTAGATATCGGAATAGTGTATTATTATTAAATGTGTTCTCCCGTACATAATCTTCTTCAGAGGATCATTTTTATAAATAATAGAAACCTTGGAAGCAAAAGGTTAGTGTATTCATCGGAAAATATAGGACATGATCTGAAAATTAGTGCATGTGATGATTACCAAAATGCAAGGATAATTTTAGTATACTAATCTAACTCCACCACCTCCACTGGTAGATCCCACTCCTCCTACTTATCCTACTCAAACTTTTTTATTTACAGACCCCACTCATTTTTATCCTACTAGAACACCCCTCATACATAGCTTACATGTTACTATGTTATATATAGATGATCCTCATCATATCGTTTCATATGGGATGATATATTCTATTAGTGATGACATTCATCATCACCAGATTGAGATTTAGTATCATTGGATCACCTTATATGTTATTATAGATTGATCAGTAAAAATACAATATCATATACTTGTGGTGTGTATACTTGGAAAATGTATCAATAATTTTTTTTATTTTTTATATCTAGAATAATATAACATACTACCATTGAGTTATGTATATATGTTCTATTTTATTTTATTTTGTTAGTAAATTTTTTTATCGTTTTATATTTTATATAATTCTCTATTTTTTTATAAAATACGTTAATGGTAATGAAATATTATATAGAAAATTGAAAATTCAATATTTCCTAACTTCATATCAAATTATACTAGTCTTGATTTATTATAAAAATTACAAAATTTCTTAATGGTAGTATATGAGATTCCAATTGATAATGCAATCTTTGGGTATGCAATGACTGTAAAGTTTTGAAAAGTGATATAATGGAGCATCTATCAATAGATCGATTTAGAATCAACATTATGCAAATATTTTCTATATAAGTCTATTGAATTTTTTTATTTTTAATAATTTATACAAAATTTATAATTTTTTCTTCTTTGAATAAGGTATTTATATAAAATATGTATATATCATGAAATTATAGAGGTCTATGAATTTATGGACCGATATTTTATTTCTCGTGTAGCTTGGACCATGACCAATGCCAAAAGAATAGTTTCTATAACTGGAAGATTTAAAAAATAATGTCATTATTTAGTGATTCATGTATTCCCTATCATGAAAGGTGTGAAATATTTTTTATCACAAAGATTCATATATCACATAGAATATTAACATCTAATAATTAAATTTTCTTTTATATCATTGGTCATTAGATTTTGGATTTTTTTCCAAGAGAGATGACATTGAATTGGTAATTCTATATAAATATTGATGTAATAGTAAATTTATGAAGGTATTGGACACGTATGTTTTCTATTTTTAAATATGTTTATATTATATTGAATAAAAATTATTATAATGACATTACATTCAAAAAGGGAATGGAATTTCATTACACAGATGAAAAGAATGAAGTACGCCAATATCAAATCATTAAAATATAAGGTGAATTCTAATTTAAAATTATTATATTTTTGATATATAAATTAGAAATGATATTTGAAATAAAATCTTTTTTAAATAGTGTCATAAAAAACCTAATGGAACTAAATGTGGATATTATCTTTCAAGATTTATGTATGGATTAATTTCAACTAGGACATATATAAAGCTTCATAAGGTTAGATTTCAATATAAAAATTTTCGTAACATTATTATGATTAATTGGAAATTTAAGTAAAATGATTACGATATTATTTTTGAATATTTTTTAAGCAAAATAATATATTTTATATCATTTAAGACATTTAAAAATTGAATGGGGAAAATATTTTATATGATTGATTGTTTTTATGTTTCTTATAAAGATTAATTGTACTTATCTTTTCCTAGTTTTCTCATACCTTTTCTGCTTCAATTCTCTGGATTCTGTTGTGGGGGATGAATCAATGTAATTTTTTTTAAAAAATAATTGTTCTTCCAGATCAATTATAGGATAACGGATAAGAAAAATAGAGCGTAAAATTTTTCACTACATTTATCCAATAAATAAACTCAATACCTATTTCAGATATTATTTTATAACATTAGTTTTTGTTAACCTAGATAAAAATGTTATTTACAACATCAAATTGAATAAAATCTCTTAATAAATGAGTTGAAAAGGTATTAAAAATAAACATGAAAAATCTGTAATTCACTTGTGACATTTTAAACGTTAATAGTATTGGTTGTGGGATTTTGAATAATATTGGAATAATTTTCTATTCTAATGGGTATACCACATTTTCATGTCTTATGTTTCACCATTATGAATGTTTTTCTTTGATTATATGATAATTCTTGTCTTGTGAACAAATATGGTTTATTCCAAGACTTAATATTATGATATTTGATATGTAGGAAATTATTTTTAAATTATTTCTTTGAGTTCTAATGTCTTATGATTATGATATGATTTGTATCTTCCTTTTTTAAAATCGATGAGCATCTAATCTCACCCTTTTCATATGTATCGCTCCCTAGGTTATAAATATTGTTTTTTGGTTGGGATAATAAAGGGGGATATTTTTTTGGGATGCATTAAAGATTCTTCACTAGAAAAAAATGTTTTCTTCCATGATTCGAAAGTCACTAAACTAATACGGTCATTGGGCATGTGTTTTTGTAATATACTAAATAGTCTGAGAAATTAGTCAATTTATACTTATTTTAAACATGTGTCATTAATGTTTTTATCATCGAAAAGGTTCAGTCATCCTTAGGAAACAATGATGAGAAAACATTAGTAAGACACCTAATAATAAGTAAATGTATATTTTTAAATCCTACTGTTTTCAAAATGATGATGAATAAACTAGGATAAAACCTATGGTTTCAAATATTGATATTTTATAAGTAATTTCCTTGGATTATATTATTTTTAGCTATTATTTGTTTTTATCACAATATTATTTTAGTTTAGTAGATTGTTGAAACTAGATCATATCATGTTAAAATTGAATCTAACGGAATGTTTGATGACTATGAGAAATTATCAAGTAGGTTTGGATTTATACATGTTAAAAAGTTGGAGGAATTACCAAGAGGGATATCTCAAATTGGTGAGAAGATTTCATCTGTGGGTAATATAAAGCAATAGAGAGACAAATTATCATGTTGTTAAATGACTTATGTGTGGGGAACATGGGAATTATCCAACTCAATGTCGTGGCCCAAGGGTTAACATCCAGATAAATGGAGGATCTATTTCGTATCAAAATTTATCTGAAAGTATTGATGTATTAATTTATTGAAATTCCATTATAATAATTTATTTGTGATTTTATGCTATTATTGATTAATGAAACATCTCATGATTGGTCAAAAATAGTTTCTTCGAAAGGATTTTAATGGATATGATAAATGGTTTTGGACCAAATCGAATGTGAGGGATGTGGTATGATGATATTTTTTTGGAGAGAACATGATTAAGAAAAATATATCCCTTTATATGAGCATGTTGATACAATGAGATGTTTTATGGTGATAAAATAAATATTATAGTGTTGATGACCTAATAAATTTCTAGTAATATGATGACATTGTGGTTTATAGATTCATTTTATAGAAATTTGGTGTTTATAATCAATGGAATGAGTTCATTTTTGAAATCATGAAACTTTTCACTATGGTTATATGGTGATTTAGGTTATTACAATTTTTGATATAATTTATATAAAAGTCTTAAACTGTTTTGTTTGACTTGATTAAATACTTCATCAAGTTGATTGGGGGATTAATGATGAGGTGATTTTTAAAATTGAGTGGCCTTATTTTGAAGTTTTTGGATTGTAGTTATTTTTAGGTATAATAAAAGTGGCGATTTATGAATTCTTTTACATTGAAATATGGATGAGATTTAGAGATTATATCTCAATATGAGGATTCATGAAAATTTGATAACCACTATTAACCTTCTTGTTAGCAATTTAAAATAGACAATATAACCTATCAATCTATTGATCACATGATCTTATAATTCTTCAGGAATGAAAATTTTACATTCATTTCATTGAACAAAAGATGATGTAGAAATTGATCAATGACCACTGATATAATGTGATTGCGAGTATGAAATGTGATGAAATTTTGTAATTATTTCTTCTCATTAATATTCATCAACCCTAGGGAATTGATCTTAAAATATAAAATTTATTATCCCATTACCTTATTTTTTGATTAATCAAATGACCCCTTAAATCACATTAGATTTATGGATTTGGGATTTTTACCATTCTCTTGATTATGTTCGATATCACACTCTCTCAAAACAATATAATTACATTTCTCCTTAATGTCTATTTTTTCACATTTCCCCAATGATCTCCTCTTGGAAACCAAACTATGAGTTACATTGTTTAACACCTATGATTCTAACATTAAATTTTTAAATAGATTATTATTATTAATTTTTAATATGAGGATATCTAAGAATAGAAAAAACACAATGTTAACAATTTGATAACCTTGATAAATTTTGAAATATAAAGTCGCTTTAAGGGGGTAGAATTTATCACACTAATAATTTTAGGAAATAAATTTTAATAATCTAATTTATATAAAAAATGCATTTAATTATACACCATTATATAATGGTATTACACAAAAAAATGGTTTATCCTTCATTGCACACAACAATGAGTTTGTATGAAAGAGTATGTTTCCCTAATTATTTATAAATTACACTTTAAACCTAGCCTTTATATTGGTGTGATTGAATATAATTAACCACTCCATGAAATTAATAAATATTTTTCACAAAATTTTTCGAAAACATTCGAATATATTTGATAGACATAATAAGAAAAAAAGTAAATATTACACATAATAATAAACAAATTTCTAAAGGCCATTTTAGAACCTTTTTATAGAGTCTGAATTTTATAATTTTTTTTAATATTTTATTATTTTTATTTTAAACAATAAATTAGATATTTGAGAGTAAAGTATCAAAATTATATTTGGTTGATTTTTTGGTATTAATGTTAAAATTTAAATCTTTTGAAAATAGTAAAACTACAAATTTTTATTGAATAATATTTTTGTTATTCTAAATAATTTACTCGGTAAAATTATATTTCGGATTATTTTAAATTAAAAACATTAATTTCAAATACGTCAATTATGGGTGTAGTAATGGATATTATAAATTAATGTTTTATATAAACATATTATGTTTTAATGGGAATTTTTGTTTAAATTGATTTTCCTTGTAGATATATTTGTTTTATTTTAAATTATTTTCGAGAACCTATTTTTTTTAATTTAGAAAATTGGATTTCATATTTACATTAATATTTTAGAAATTTATTTAATATGTTTTTTTCCAATATGAGAAGTAACCATGGTAAATTTTGTTACTATGTAAAGGGAAATTGTGATAATTTACGATAAAAATAAATCCATAAAGACAATAAAATTACACTAACATGTTAAAAAAATTATTTGATGAGTACAATTAGACAATTAAAATATAAGGACAAAAAATAAGTTCATTTATAAACACTTGTACCGTAAAAGGAGTTATTTAATATTTAAATCAAAGGACACAAAATGTCAATTTATTTGTATTAAATATATCCTATTTGTCCTCATAAGGAAAAAATTATTTTTTAAAAAAATTAAGGATTATATAAATCTTAATTAAAATATTTTTATGACATTAATTATTATTTAATTATTATATATGAAATAATTACGATTAATGCTTTTCCAACACTAATGCAGTGCTCGTTCAAGCAGATGAGAATTAAATAAAATGATTTCAATTAAAATGATAAGAACAATCAAAAAATAAAAATAGGATTGATATTATTGGTTGAATATATCTCGACCATAATCAACCTAAAGTCTAATTAACGAAAAATTGAAGCCAAATGAAAAATATTTTGACATTTATAATATTTTATTTAATGTAATATTAATATTGTCACTTTTATTTTCTTAATTACTATAACATATTTAATATAGGGTCTTCTAGAATAAATATTTAAATATAAGTATTATTTTTTATATGTAAATGATTTAATTTTATTATATTAATTTATTTATAATTTTTATTGAATGTATAATTATTGTAAATAATTACACAAGTATGATAATATAATTTTAAAAATAATGGAGAAATGAAATAAAGGATATTAAAAATATTATAATTATTATAATATCAATTAATTAAAGTAATCAAAATAATTTAATGTAGAATATGACATATTATTGGTGTATTAAATGATTTTATTGAAGTTGTCTTTCATTTTATATTTTATTCGAGTCAATGTATTAAAGAGGGTTAAAATATACAATAATGATATTTTTTTAAAAAAATATATATTATTAAATTATTTTAAATTTAAAAATAGCTTTAAAAATTAAAATTTGATCATGATAAGTTCTAATATATCTTAAATTTACTCTTTTTGGAAAATTTACACCGTGTTAGTAAACATTAAATTTTTATAATACCAATGATTTTTTTTAGTGTAGTTAAAAGTAAAATCGGCTAATTAATGGTTAATCAAAATGATAAGGTTTAAGAAATTATTAAAAATTATCTAAATTAAATTGGTTTAGGATATTAAAATTTTACCTAATCTGTTACTCGATATAAATATCCTTTTAGAAGGATTTGTATTGATATTTAATTTATTATAAATTAATCTTTTTTGAAATTACAAATGAACCCATCCCCTCAATTATAAAAAGGAACCACCTTACTCAGTTCTTAAGATATCATTTAGTGTTATAGTTTTACCAATCTTTTATATGCCATCTTATAATCCTCTATATACACATTATAGAGGTTTCTTTCATCCAAATATACTAACTATGTGGTCCATTATTGCATATCTAAAAAAGTCATTCTGAAGATGAGGTCATCATTCTAACTAATACCTATGATTTTCTACTTTTCTACACCACTTATAAATTTATAATATAAAATATAAAATAACAAATAAATCCATAAAAATATTCTGAAATATTATTATTATTTTCATCACACCATTATACCTCTTATTTCCATCAATTAATAAATTAATGTATTTGTTGTGCGAATGTAAAAAATACCATATCCAAGTAGAAAATAAAATTCATTTTAAATAACCATACATTATGGTTGTAAATTATGATTCATTTAATGTTTAGGTATGATATTAATTGAATAATTATTATTTGGGAATTATAATATCATATCTCACTTTTTACCACATATTTTCTCGGGAAATGATAATGTTGCTCATACATACATATAGCTTACCATCTCTATGATGTGATGTGATATTTTTTCATATATATTTCACATGGATAGTAAAAAAATGAGTTTTTAAATATATTATATATATATAATAAAAATTTTTCTTTAATAACAATATATTATATACTATTACATCTTTAATTTTGAAATAAAAATTAACACAACATTCATATATTTCTGTGGCCCATCGTCTCCATGAATGGTGGATTTTATTTGTATATTTTAAATATTAGTACAAATACATTTATTTGGAATATATATTTTATTTAAATCATGGTTATCATTTTGGATATGATGAATCCTTGATGTAATTTATAGGAAAGAAATTTAGCAATTATAAACACATGTGAAAGACAAATAGTTTATTACACGAAACATTCCATCACAATCAAATTCTTTATAAATGTTTAGTAAAAGGACATAAGTAAATAATATATTCTTTGATATGATTGAATATTGTTATTTAATTGATTTATATTGAACATGAATTTTCTATATAAATGTTATTCATGAGTACTAAAAGTGTTAGTAAATAAGGTAAGGGGTTTTTGTATCTCTATTATTTCTATGGGACACATGCCCTATACAGAACATGTTTTTTTGTGTATTTACTACCCAATCATATATTCTATGAATATTATTTGGAATATTATGGAATATTATTATTTATTTAAATTTTTTAATTTATGGGAACTAATATTATATTTGTTATAAAGTAATTAGTGTTTATTTCATAGTCTTATAAATATTTGAGATCCTTCTATTTTAAGTCTTCTATGGTGAATATTAATCATCCATGTCAATGATTTCAAAAAATAAAAATGGGTTTTACTATTTTACAATTAAATTTAAAATTTATTTTTATCCATGTTTTATTTTTTATGAAATGTTTTAAAAATAATATTTTTATTTCATTCTAAACAAGGATCCGAGTGACCTTACCAAACCAATATATATAAGGAATGTTTTTTTCAAAAATATACCCCACTAAATAATTTTTTCTCTTTCACGACTCCTTAATTCCATGAATATTACCTTAAATGTTTACAAAAATATTTTAAGTGTTAATTTTTTCTTTTTTAATTGTTGGAAATTTTATTAAAAGGAGAGGCTTTCAAAGTAGAAAGGATATTTTACCAAATTATTATTTTAATGTTATCTATCAATATTTTTTTCCATTTATAATTGAATTATTTGATTTTAATTATGTTTTAGTGGGTATATTGTTTATGTATTCTCTACATAATATTTTTATTCTTATTTTATATTTATGAAGGAACAATATTTATAAAACCCCTTTCTTTTACATGGGTTAAATTATAATTGAATGACTCTTATAAATCCAATTTATTTTTAGGGTTTTTTATATGATAAATGTTTTATATTATTTTGGAACTCATAAGTATGGTTTTCACTATGTGATGGAAGGGACCTTTATCTCTATCAAATGTGTTGTGTAAATATTTATATCTCATGAGGGAGATAGGACTAGAACATGAAGTGAACTTAGTACCGTAATATATTACTAGAATAGAAGTAAACTCAATTCGGTAATATAGAGAGAAAATGTTGTGTGAACCAATTTCAATAAAGTATTTTTTTTCCTTTATGATGGTCTTGACAGTGGGGTTTGACTATTATGAACATGATTTACTATACTTATGTGTATTCCACAAATTCATTTCTTGTGTTTTACTACCAAAAATAATGTTCCATGATTCTTTTATAATTAATGTCTGATGAACCTTGCTATTTATTCCACAACCAACTATCATGATATTTGATTTGAAGGATATAATTTCCAAATTATCTATTTATGTTCATATATCTTATTAAAATGATATGATTAATATCTTCAATTTTTACACTATCTGAGACTCTAAGAACATACATTTTATATGATTAATTAACTATGATTATAGAGAATGTTTTTAGGTCTAGATACTAAAGTATAAGATCTGTAGTGGAAACAAACATGATATTACACTAGATAAGAAGTTTTTTGTGCAAGTTTCCAAAGTCTCTAAAATATTACATCCTTTCAGTGTATGTTTGTTCAATGTATGAAATACTCTACAAAAATTATTAAATGTATATTTATATTAATATTGGAAGATTATAGAAAAATAATGAGCCTTATCCAAAACTTAATTCTTCAAATCTTGTATTGTTGGAACACATTCATATTTCATGAAAATTTTCATTAAATCAAAATATAGGTATAACATAAGAACACTTATGACGTTATTCTGTTTTTATGAATCTATGTACATCACCTCTTTAATCCTCAGATGGATTGATGGTTGAATAATAGTTTTATAAAGATAATATTTCTCAAATCCTCAAATATGTATACATACATCCTTTTCAAATATTAAAATATTGATTCATTTCTTACCAATTTTATATAAAAGACAACATGATCCTTTAGATTCGATTTCCTAGAAACCTCATTCACATTATTTGGGTGTAAATTTATTTATCTATAATAATATATAATTTACTCCAACAACATTATCTAGTGTATATTCACATAAATTTTAATAAATATATACATTAATATTTTATGCCCATTATATATAATACACCATTATCTATAAGGATTGTTCCACTATTTATTTAATGAAAACAATTTATAGCTAACATTAAATAATGAGTTTCACAATTTTTCTAATGAACATTCAATTGGAATGAGGAATAAGATATCATTATATAGTAATTCATGACAATTCATCCCCATTCATTCTTTGATTCATAATGTTATATTATAATCCCTTTTCCAATATATGGTAATGTATGATTTTTTGCATTAAATAACCTTCTCTATAATTACCTGAAATATTATTCACATTTTCTATCGAAAGGAACATGTCCCCTGTATATGTTATTATAATTAGTAGATTATATATCCACAATAATTGTTCCACCAAGACTCAATAATATCATTCCCCGACAACAAAATAATAGATATTAGTAACAGTAGTGGGTCTATTCCAACATTAAATAATTATCATATTTGATTGATCCACCAATATACCCTCACATAAAATAATATGACCCAACTAAAAATCCTTATATCCAAAATTTAGAAATTATAAATTTTTTAGAAAACATCTATTTCATTCTTTTCTTCTACACAATACTCATGTAATATCCATTATCTTCTATTATCTAATAATATATAATGATATTTCTAATAAATATTATATCAAAACAATGAAGGAAATCTATATATACTCTATTACTTAAATCCATGAATATAGTAGGTTCATTAATAAAAAACGGAATCATTATAAATTTATAATATCCATACCCTATACATATTGGTTTATTAGATGTATCCTCATTTACTTACGATATCTAGGATATTGGTGAATCTTGAAAAATAACATATATTGATAAAGTTGATCAATGATGTAATCAGTATGTGTTAAAGGATAAATGTTCTTGGTATTGATATTCTTATGTTATTATAATACATTAAGGGCGTCATTTATTCATCAATATTCTTAACATAAAAATAGGCTCACCCTAATGAGATGAAACTATTTGAATAATTACCTTTTTAGGTATATCCTACAGCTTCTTCTTCAATTAATGTAATATAATTAAGGTCCTTCAAAATGATGTTTTTGGAATTGGTGATGTGTTATTTATGAGTTATTTCATAAAAACTAAACTTCATGATTATATTTAAGTATATGAAATTTTTTTATAAATACATAAAAAAACATCCCACACAATAAGAATACATTTGATGTTGAGTTTCTCTGAAAAATTAGAGAACAAAAAAATTTTAATAGAATAAAGATATATATAGTTGATATAATTTTTTTTGAAATTCATATTCATTGTCTCACCCAATAACGATCATTAGTTGGTTCAGAATATCAAAAATTACTAAAAACCCTATGAAATTTTTGTTGGATTATTGTTACATGGTTATATTGTTCTCAATATAACATCCAATTCATCTAGGGGGAGAATGGAATGAATTTCATACAGCACATTCCCATAATCATTAACCAAATAATTATCAAAGTCTTATTTGAAATCTTTGTACCAATAATTTTTTTCACCACAAATTCAACATATAATCATTAAAAATTTCAATTTAAATTATTTTAGACCTTTTCAAACATATATATGAATTAATATAACTAATATCAAATAGGTAACTTCAATATTTGATAACACCATTTACCACAAAAACCGAATCATTTTATATTAATTCATTTTAAAAAAAATTCTTAGTATCATGAATCATTTACCATATTGGTTAATGAAGGAAATTTTTTATGTAAATATTACGAAACTATATTTTCAATACATGAAACCTTCATATTACAATATGATATCCCTGATCATATTTTATTCAAATACAACTACAATTATATGTGTCATTGAACTCACCTTCATTCCAATGGTCTTCCAAAAACATTTTTATAGAGTCCCTTCTAATTTTATATTACAATTATTTGTAAAAAACACTAGTATATATGAATCTATACCAATATTTTATACAAAAGAAATTCATGAAAAAACCTGAACAAATGATTTTTAAAATACCACTAGTATGACCTATTTATATAAACTTTTTCCTCCCCTCCATCTACCCCAACCATGATCTGAAATATCCCATGAGCGGAAAGTCGACTTCTTATCTTCTATCCTTTAGTAATCCCTCCCCATTGTATGATATTTTTTGTTTTTTCCTTCATCAAAATCAGAATATTCATTTGTAAATCCCTAATATATTTTTGTGAGTAATTTATTATTATTATCAATATATAGAAACCTGACAAAGATCCTTTTTTATCATTATTATTCCAAATTCATTAAAAATGATTAATTTATATTTTTTACAATAATTTATAATAAATTTGATTATAAATGATATATATGTTTTTATTATTTATTATTTCGGTAATTTCATATAAATCCAATATAATATTATTTTGATATATATTTTGACAAATTATTTAATTAATGTAGGTATTAATTCTTTTCTTTTTATGTATTTGGGGGTTATTATATGTCATTTGACTGTATAAAATAATGTATTGACAAAAATATAGATACATTGTTGGTATATAAGGAATAATATTTACTTAATAAAATTTGGGAAATTGGGTTTTAAATGATTTAATTTATTACGTGTCTTTTTAGGAGGAGATGTCACTCCCATAGGGTACATAATTTTTGGATGTGTTTATCTGATCGAAATTCAACCATATAGGTATGGTACTCCCATGAAAGTAAACATAATGATATGGAACTCCTATATAAAATGAAAATTTTAGACATAGTTCTCCATTAGAAATATATCACAAAGACATGTCTGTATAAAATATATATAATGACTCCCAAGATTATCTCTTTAGATACATACCCATTATCCTTGTTGTGATGAATTATTATTATATATTATTTTACTATTTCCTTATATTATCTAATTGTTCTCAAACAATCATATTTTTCATTCTTATTTTAGGTTAAATGTGTTCATGATATTGGTATTTATTATTATTAATTCCACATTATTTTATATTCTCTATTTATGGATATGAAATAGAATCTAAATTGAATTTGTATTTCTGTTATTTTTTTTGTCAATAATTTTGTAATCATTTATATGAAATTATAATATATATTTAGATATATTTTTTCAACATTAATGAAATTGTTTTCCTTGTCTCTTTATATTAATTAACCCTCATTAACATGTTTGTTAATGTACAGCTTTCCTCCCTATAAATGAATGTTAATTGATTTATATATCCATATTTCATTAAATATAAAAAAAATTCATTTTTTTAAATGTGGATACATTTAATTTATAAAAAACATACAAAAATGCTACATCAATGATGCTTATATATTTTTATTGAACACTAGGATATTGATTTATTAGTTTTACTTCAATCTTGTATAATATATATTATATTATAATGCAGGGTTGAACAAGGTGAATTTAGTTCAATCATAGAATATGTTATATTTATAAAAATATATATACAATTAATTTGAATAATGACACAATTTGCATTTATTTTGGTACTTGAATATTACATTTTGAGTTAATAGATAATCATTGGGTATTATTTGGGCATATGACAAGTGACAAGTGATTCATTTTTCCCTTCCACATTGAGATGAGGATTTTTTTCTAAAATAATTCATTTTATATTTCATATATCATACAATTTCAAGATTATATGTCCTTATCAACTGTTGGATATATATTTCTTTAATATATAATATTTTTCTATGTTAAAATGAATTTATGATTATTTATATTTATTTCAATAATGGTAGAATTTAGATTATATTATTATAACATATTTTTTTGTTATTATTATAGGTGATAAATCAATGTTATTCATACATATGTTTTTTCCCTCAAAATTAAAACATCGTTTAATTAAATTTTTTTCATACTAAAAAAATGAATTATTTTTATAAATTTTTTTCATAAAGGGAATTTTTTTAATCTGATTATGATATTTTTTTTTCATTCTTTTTAATACTATTTTTTGTAGATTATTTCTATAGATTTATTATATCATATTTATTTTCTATTATACATTTTTTGGCTAGATACTAGTTTGGTTTAATTATTTTTATATATGAATTGGGTATAATGAATTTGTAATTGATTTTTTAAAATTTTTATATAGAGATACATTTTCCTAATAATAGATTTGATTAAAGATATATGTATTACATTGATCAGATCTCAACAAAGTTTTAACATAATTTGGAATTTTTATATTATGAATTAAATAATATAGTATGTGTAGGTTGTATGTGTTTTCCATGGTATATTATTGTTAGAAGAGCATGGTTATGTTAGAAAAATTTTGAAAACAATATATAAGAAGTTTTATTAAAAAAAATTCTTTTTGGAATCACAGGGGAGGGATGAGGCAATATTATATTACTCATGAATGGAAAGAAAGGAGTGATGTAGATAATTTCATATTTGATTATTTTAAATTTGTTAATAACATGATAAAGATAATATTATAGTATAATAATAAAATTATATCAATACACAAGAGTAATAAAATTAAAATAATGATGTTGAGATAGTGAAATGATAAATGGATGATGTCACGACTAAAGTATATCAGAAATGTACTCAAATGGAAATATCGGTATTCTTAATGTTGATAAATAATATGAGATCCATATTTGATATTTATAATATTTATAATGTTTATTTTGTTACCATTTAGAATTACTACCTTTGTGATAAATCATATATTCACTCAAATCATTGTATGGGATGAATGTAAATTACTCATCATATATTTTCTAATAATAAAAATCTTACTTTTCTAAATTATTTTAGATTTTTAATTGAGGAAACATATTACCTTAATGACTATAAATAATAAGGTATATCTCCATGGATGAAAAATGTTGATAGAACTCCATCTCGTGTAACATAGAAATTTATGGGGAAACATCCATTTTTTACTATTCTTAAAAATCTATTTGTGTCTCCTAATATGTCAAAAAATATGTAGTGGAATGATCCTGAAAAACGTAAATAAATATATGTGTTTTTTCATCCTGAATTTGGATTCATATGGAGCACATCTAATGATAAACATATTGATTATTCAGTTGATGTGTGTAATGATAGGTTGGGTCCTCCCTGTAATGGTTTTAATACATTTGGTTAGACTCTTACATCTCATAGAACATGGGAAGACATAGTGAAATTTATATTCTTCCTCTTTTGATGTGTTTGAAAAATGAATTATCATTTGTGAGTATAATAATATATGTACCTCTTGATATTTACAATTATATATATGTCTGTATGTCCTCATTAATAATAGAGTTAAAGCCTATTTAGGATTTGGGTGGGCACAGATCTGATACTTCATCAAAAAATATATTTCAGATTCTTGCATACCTTTTGGATCTAGAAATCATTCACCATCTTATAAAATGGTTAATTTTTTAGAATAAATGGAAGAAATATGTTATTGTATCTCTTTTTAGAATACATGATCTAAAGTACATAAATATCACCATAATATAATTTTTATAGGTAATCGATGATTCTCTCTAATGGATCATTAATATAGTAATAATTTTCAGATGATTTATAATACTATTGACATTGAATTGTTACTTAATCATACGTCAGGAAGTAATGTGCCTAATTAATATTATGATGTTAGATTTTATTTAGGGATTTGTTTTGTAAAAATACATTGTGAAGAATAATACTCACATGAAATTGAATTAAAATGGAAAAAAAGTATATTTCATGAGTTTCCATATTGGATAAACATGTTGTTACACCATTTTTTAGACATAAGGAACATTAATAAAAATATATTTAATTTTTTTATTTCAGTATAGTCAAATATGAAGGAAAATACCAATTATGACTTATTTTCATGAATTGACTTGTTGGATTGGGGTTTTCAACCTAAAATACAACATGAATTTATTTGTGATGGAAGGATAATTGGGATTAATAGGTGATGAATCATTTATTGTAAAACATTACTCCAGATGTATTGAATAATTTCATAGTTCATGATAGATATTAACAATATATATCTAACTGATTAAACAAAAGGGAGTTAAAACTAAAAACCTTTAAAACAAACGAATATCACATTTTCTATCATAAATTGATTCTAATAAAAATACATCATTTACTATATAATAATGTAAGGATAATGAGGATATGCTTGTTAAATCTTGATATATTGATTTTTTATAAAAGGATATTTATGTATTTCAAGATAAATATAATTTTTGAGTCACTATTAATTTTTTGTGATTTAGAGAAAATTCTTCCTCCATAAACTTTCACTTGCATGCTTCTTTAAACATATTTCCTCCAATAAAATACATTATTTTCATACCCATTTATTTTTATTTCATATATCACATTTATGTAAATATATTTCTAACAAAATATTATGTTCAGAATAATAATCATCCTTAATGTTCCATTGCGAGAGGTTATCTATCCTATCAATGAATTTATTTTTGTTCAATATATTTTTTGGATTTTAGAACAAGACATAAATAAAAATTTAAAAACATATGAGAAATATGGTGAATTTTAGCCCTTATTTATATATCTTAACCCAACAAAAGTAATTCATAGGTCATATTCATGGGTTACATTGACCATGAATAGTGGTAAATGGAACATCACACTATCTTTTTTCACTATATCATGTTTGATGAATATATCAAGTAAGTAATTTTAATATTTATATTTTTTATCATACATTGTCATATCACATATGAATTAAATGTTTAATATATTTTAAAGTAATTAATATAATAAAATTATATTTAAATGTCATCATTCTTTTCTTTTGAGAATGTGAGGGGCATTCCATAGAAAATAGATTCCTTCTTCCTTGAAATCAATGGTATGACCAATACATTAATCAATAAAAAATATATATTCATTTTATTGTATTATTCATCGACATTTTATGAATTTATTTTTCATGTTGAATATATATATCAAGAAATAATAGCATTTTATTTTGGCGCATTTATTTGGGTTTGAAAGGAAATCATTAATAATTAATGGGATTAAATTTTATTTTTCTATTATAGTGGTGAATAAGGGAATTGATCATGATGGAATTATGATAACTATAGAAATAGTTCATTATTCATGAATATCAGACAATATCCCATTATATGAAAATGTATCATTTTATGGAGTTGTTATGAAAATATTGACATTGTATTACTACTCTTACAGTTGAATCACTATGATTAAAAGAAAATGGCATGATTCAATGGAATTAAATGGTATATTTATAGATGATTGTGGATATTGAGTTATTAAAATGACTCTCTTACATGATACCAATGTACCCTATATTTTTTCTAATATGGTAAAATAAGTTCCTTATGCAAAAGATCTTCTAAGACCTGATTACAGTTTCATTACATTAGTAATCCCAAAACATATCTTTCATCATGGTGGGATTAAAATGACACAAATGATGAATCCTATCATTATTGAAAAAATATATCATGTATTTTGAATCAAATTATATAGTTATGGGAATATATGCTTAATTTGATGCAATGATGGATAATATATTGAAATAACCATGTATGTTAATTGTTCAATTAGTATATGTTGATGTGTTTTTCTAATATTGATAGTACTATAATAAGATTTATTTGGATTCAGTTTATTATATAATGTTTTCTTTTTGTTTTTTTTTTCTACTCAATTATATTATTTTCAATTTTGAAAAAAAATTAGAAATGTATTTAATAACAGGGATATCATGGGTTTAAAATAAATTTTATAACACATTGTACGAAATTGCCTATGTCTTGTTTGATTACTATGTTGTATTTAAAACATATATATAATATTTTGAGAAAAAATTTATTTTTCATTATAACAATAATTATGAAAAATAATTAGCAAAAATGTTAGCAAAATAATATTTGATAATGACTGAAAACTACATGAACTAGGGATTCCTCATATAGTTCCATTTGTGGTTATATTAATTGTAATATTTTTATTCTGTTTTAAAATTTATTTCATGCCATTATACGTTATCAAATTTATTTTAGGGACATTTATGTGAACCAGATTTGAGAAATATATACCCTACTAGTAGCAGTTATATGCATGGTTAATCAAGTGGGTGTGATAATAGACATATGCTGACCACCCGACTTTCATGTTCACACTTGTACCAACCAGTAGCCATCCCTTGTAAAACAATATTTTCTCCGTCACCTGATCCTTTAAGGATGTTACCACATATTCTGCAATCATCATCTTGTTCAGAATATTCTTATCATACACCATTTACATATCATATGATGTATCCCCAACCCTTATATCATTATCCTTCTATGTACATTGTGCCTCAATTTTCAAATCATACCCATCTAGGATCTAATGATTGTTCCCCATCATCTTTCACTCCTCTTCATGTAACGAGCCAATGAATGTATTAGAACATGAATTTCCTTTAAAAGATACCTATCCAAAACATCCCACAATTCCATCATAAGTTAATGATCATCCTAGGTCAGGATTTATATATATTTTTGTCAAAATATAAAGCATCATTTTTTAAATTGTATAGTGAATTTATTTTAGATTTTTTCTTTAATGTTATCCAATGGGAGATCCTAATATGTTATGTGGTCACACCAGTAATTTATAAACCTATATGTGTCAAAAGAAAATATTGTAGATTACACAGATGATGATAATATGAGAGTTAACATTTATAGACATTGTAAATTTTTTAACAAAATTTTCTCTACGTGCAGTCATATCATACCAGTGAAACCAGTTTCATAGAGGTATATTAGAAAAAAATTGGACAATAATTTAATGGAGGGTATATGGGTAATAAAATTTGATTAATTAATATATATAATATTGACATTTTTATTTAAATTAACATGTTGATCACAATGCTGGATTAATTTTTTGATGTTTAAGTTTCTATAGTCTCACTACTAAGGAAACATAGATAATTGTTTATATTATATAATAATGAGTTGTAATTTGGTTATAAGGGTATATTTTTCCCATAGTTAAAGGGTATAAAAATATTGAACAACATTGAAACAAAAATATAATGAAATAATCATATATAGGAATAGTACAAAGTTTATGTTATTCTTAAACATTAATTGATTGTTTTGTGAATTTACTTACTATTTGTTATAGTCTATTTTATTCCATGGTGCATGAAGAAAAACAAAAAGATCATGATTCTATGAATATATACACACATTGGTTGACACAGTAATGAAGAAGGGTGAGGGTCTCCGAGAAGTTTTTATATCCAGATTATTTTTAATAAGAATTAAAAAATATAAATTAAGCTAAGTATTTCTTGAACTTATCGGAAAAGAATTTTATAATGAATATGAATATAATATAAAGGTACAATAAAAACCAAACCATAAACTTCTCAATCTAATAGAACCCTTTGTACACAATTTAAATCAATTTAAATCAAACAAAATAAACAATAACTAAACAAAATTAAAACTATCATGTCCAATGAAATTCAGCATTAAATAAATTAGATTAACCCAAACAAATGGATCCAAATAATTTTAATAGACATAAATACCGGTTAATCTATTAAAATTGAATAAAACCACCCTGGAGATTAAAAACCTTATTGTATTTTCCTAATGGAATAATACATAATTTAAATGGATCAAATTTTCACAACCAAGTCAAATGACAACAATATTGATTATAAATGAAAAAAGTTAAAACATAGTTTAATTAAAACATAATGAAATGAAAAAGTTAAATGAATTGAACCATATAGATCACAATGCATGGAAGACACATTAAATATAACTAAACAATACCAAATATGAAAAATCTCTATAAAATGAATTGACTCAAAAAATAAAAATGTATAAAAATACAACAAAATACTGATTAAAGTAAATGAAATTATTTCAAATAAAATAAAATATTACATAATGGAAATTAACCTTATTAACACAAATATTATTAAAACTAATAGAAATAACTAAATTCTAATTTAATTAATTTTATTGAGATGAAAAAAACATAAAAAAATTAACTACATTGAAACAAACTAATAATGTTTAAACCATAGTTAATTAAAATTTATATTAATGTATAAAATATCATTATTTTTCATCAAATTGATCTAAATAAAACCTTATTAATGTAATAAAAATGATAATATTACATTACTTAAAAAATTAAAGAACCAATCCAATCCAACTCAATAAATAAATTATTAAAACTAATCTCAAATATACTTAAACCAATATAACAAATGTTCATTAAAATTTAATCTAATTCGTACCTTTTTTTGTCAATTTAATATTTATATGAAAATATTTATTATATTATAATATGTAATATTTGTCAGTAAATAAATTTTTCATTTATTGTCATGTTCCATGATAAATGTTTTCCCATAAGTAAGAGTAAAAAATATAGATGTTTTGGAAATGAAAATGACAAGATATAATTCAATTTTTTTTATTTCAAATTTTAATATGAAATTTACAATTAAATAATTAAATAATTTTTTCTATAGTGTCCCTTGTAGTCCATCGATGAGGTATAATATGAAAACATTTGCAAAATGATCATTTAAGAGAGGTATTAGTTAATGGGCACCATGGGAGAGTATGATGTTGTAAAGACCTAGAATTTATATGTAATTGTCATTATTAAATGGGAATTTTACGAGTCCCCAAAAATTGACGTCATGTGATTCCAAGGCCTGGAGTGCCTGGAATCAATTTAAGATTTTTTTTTCTGATACGTTCAGTAAAAGTACGAGCGTGTTTTTATAACTTTTGAACTAGTTCTTGAAATTGAAATCTGAGGGCATTGTTGAACTCGCAGCGCCAGTATTCACTTGAAGAGAATTTCACCTCGACAGAAGTGGGTCGATAATGAATGATAGTTCTTGGGTTTTTTTGTGGAAAATAATAAAATAAATTGAACTAAACTTTATTTTATTTTTGATCCACCATGTGGAAGTGAAAGTGGAGTCCGCCAAAACTAAACAACCTTGTGGGAGATGAAGTGTGGGGACCACACGACCATAACCCCCAATGAGAGGTTATGGTGGAGGGGCCCACCATAACCTAACCTCTTGCTAGAGGTTAGGGTTTTGGGGACCACATGTGATTAAACCCCCATTTTAATTCTAGAAAACCTCTCAAATCCCCTTGTTAATGAGGGGGAGCCTCTTCACCTCCTCTACCAAATTAATTCTACCAATGCAATTGCCATTAATGTGACAAATCCTCCTCATTATTTAATTGATCACATCAATTACTATTTTTAAACCTTTTTTGGTTTTTTTCCAACAATTAAATAATAGATATACTTAATTTATTATTTCATCTTGGCATATTCATCTTGGTGGAACTTGGGAGAGGAGGCCATAGGGAGAAATCTCTCCAACGACGAACTTCCTCCATGAAGAACGCTGGCAAGGAGCATATTTGACCTCTTCCTCAGAAGTACCTTGCAGAAGCAACTGATGTGGGAAAACTTCGATTAAAGACCTTACCTCCTCATTGTCGTCAATGAACCGACTCACGAGCTTGTATTGGAAGTATGTGGCCAATGCGACGAACGACGACAAATCCATATTCTTCCCCATGACTCCGTCGATGAACAATGATCAGGGTAGGGTTTTTATTTGAATATGATATACTTCTATTAATTATTCCCATCTAAAACAAAGATTCATTGTGGAAGATTTTCCATTCGGTTTGGGTTTTGTTTTTTCCAGACGATGTGGGGTGTTTTTTGATTTTTCATTCATCTTTTATTCTTGATAATTCATTGAAATTCAAGAAGGAATTGAAATGCTTGCTACCATTATAAACACAGAGGGTGCATGCAAAATCAACATGGATCAACACCACTGTTGTTCTTGTTTGTGATGTTCTTCGGAAGGGCGACGAGGCGACAAGATGTCAGAGGCGACAGAGGAAACAACCATCCTACCCGCGGACTCAGTAACACGCACCTCCCCCATGACGATGTGGCGCTACATGCCGAAACGCGCCGCCCGCTGTCTTCCACGCTGCCCCGGCCGCACCCCCTTTCGGTTCGTACAGCGCAGCCGCTAGCCGAACCCCCCATGCTAAATCGGCCACGGCGCATCGCACCCTTGTCGTTCGGGCCCCTGGCCTTCATGCGCCCCACGTTCCCCATGGCACCGCCACTCCTCTCTCATTGTGCCGCCCTGGCCGAACCTGCCCCAGACTCCGAGGTCGAGCCGCCCAAGCCGCACCCCTTGCGGTGCCCAGACGTGCCGGCCTCCCGCGCCCCTCACGACGCACCGTCCGAGATGGCCTCATGCACCCATCTTCACGCCCCGCCCAAAACAGCCTGCGCCCACGCGACACCCTGGCCAAATCATCCCTCGTAGTGCCTCCAGGCCGAACCACCTTCACACCGACCCACGGCATGTCTACTCCCTCGCAACCGGTCCGCGTGCTCACGACCTGCTGGGCTAGGCCCAGTGGGCCGAACCGAACCTAACGAGCCAGCCCGCCTAATGGGGCGGGCCAGACCCAACGAGTTAGGCTGAGTTGACCCAGACCGGGTCGGCCCAGACTGGGTCAAGCCAGGTCGGACCGACCGGGTAGAACTGGACCCATGCCCACTATGACCCTTTCCTTTCTTTTGGTCATATATTTGGCATCGAGCATCTGTTTAAGGAGAAATCAGTGGCCCTGGTGATCATGGATCATGACAGTCCCTTTGAGTATAGACCACTAGAGTTTAGGGTATAGTTGATATTAGGTTAGATTGGATCATGCACGAATCTAATCGGGCCCCCATGACAAAAAGGCTTATAACATACAGATCGGGTGTCCGATTGATGAGACATCTATTGTGTTGAGACCTCTATGACATGGTAAACCTTCGAGTTACTTCTTCGGGGGACATTGTGATAGTTGGGGTAACGACCAGTAGCTCGTGGAGTGTATCCCTCTAGAGACCAGCAGACAGAGTGTGGAGACCTAGTAGCTGGATGAGACTTGACAACTGCTGACCGATTGACTCAGAATGAGTCGACTAGCCTATAGGGGAGGGCCTAGTTGTGGTGGTATACCCACGATAGAGGGGCCCCTGGTTGTTGTGGCAGACCCACAGTGGGGAGCACCTTGGTGACATAGTAGACCTATGGTACTCGACAGGAGGAGTACCTTAATAGTTTATGGTTAGTGGGAAGTGCCTTGGTGTCACAACATGTCCACTATACTCAATAGAGGAGCAGTTCTCCAACATTTGAGGTTTCAACAATGTGAATAAAAATCCTGGTTATGCGGTGTCAATAACTTTTATGTTTTTTCTCCTGATTGAGATTGATTACAGGATAACTTATGTATATGTATGGTAATATACCAAGGGTTATCTGTTGATTTCATACATTGTTTTTTATCCTTCTTGGATTTTGGGAGATCTTGAGGGTCTCAGGGTCCATACTAAGTATAGTTATACTCACCCCTGCACAGGTTATGCCCTCACCTAATTGTGTTGGATGCAGACGACAGACATCGATGACCGAGGCTGGGAGTACCAGGACTAGACGGTACCAAGAGGTGGACCTTAAGCCGTGTCAGTACACATAAGAGACAAACGGATGTGGAGTTCTAAGGAGACGATTTGTTCAAACCCTTTAGGTAGGAACCTCAGAGGATGACCCAATTGTTGTATTTCCTATTTCCTTAGTTTTACTTGTACTTTCAATTTCTTGTACTTTACAATTGGGATTTCATTCTAGCCGCTTTTTAATTACTATAATCACATTTCAGTTATTCAGTTTATACCTGATCATATGTATGGTGTGTGTTTACAAGTTATAAAGGAAATACCTTCCCAGTTTTGTGGAATTACGCCTTTGGAACCAGTCCCCAGCCCCTGGCCTATGGAAGGCAGGCTTGGGGTAGTCACGACACGGGCCCTGGGGGGCAGGTCGTGAATAATTTGTATCAGAGTAGTCGGTTATACCACAGTATATAGGAATCTAATCATTATTTTCGATGAAGCAATAGTGTTATGAGTAGTGATTGTGGGTCTCTGTTCTGGGAGTCTAGTGTTGGTGCGGCGACCGACGTATCTATACACCAGGACCCTAACATCTGATTTCCGACTTAGTGCACGAAAACACTGATTGCGTGTGTGTTTTCAAAAGTTTTCTTTAACACTGATCAACATGGTCTGCTCACTAGGTATAATATTTTGACCATGTCACATCTATTTCTTTCAGGATTCCTCCCAGTGGATGACCATCTAGATTCCTGAATTTTGTATGCACAGATAGCTCACCAAGCGACGAGGCCTCCTGGCAGGGTCCTTTTCCTGCGGAGGAACCAACTGTACCACATTCTGTTGGGACACCGATGACACTAGCCCCGGCTGCAGATGAATCACGTTACATGAGTGCATTTCACAAGTTCCAATGCCAGAGGCCACCCCGTTTCCGGGGAGAGACGGACCCACAAGTGGTTGAGGATGTTCAGGAGGTAATGGTGAGAGTTTTCTGACTAGTAGGGACACCAGCCGACCTCATGGTGATTCATATTATCATACTTCTACTGGAAGTAGTGGGAAGATGGTCGAGCATGATACTCCAAGTTCCTGAAAAGATGACACATCACTAGGCAGACTTCGAGAGCCTGTTTCAAGAAGAATATGTCACATTAACTCTTCCCACAGTGCACATGCATGAGCTACTTCGTCTGCAGCAGGGCAGCATGATTGTAGCTCTGTACTCATCGAGGTTCACATACCTCTCACACTACTCCCCTGATATGGCATGGGACCCTTTCTTCAGGACCTGGACCTTTGATCAAGGACTCAGGAGGGACATCCGAGCATCCGTGATCTCACTCAGTATCCCGACGTAGGCAGGGGTGTTAGAGATATCTCTCCTAGTAGAGTGTTTCCATGCGGAGTAGTCTCAAGCAATGATATACACCAGCAGTCAACACGTAGCGGTGTCTTCTACAGTTGTATGAAGATAGATGTTGTAGAGGTCTAAGAGTACCAAGCCTACAGGTAGACGATCGCATGACTGAGGATCGACTGTGAGGGGCACCCTTAGTAGAGACATACATTCCCATAGTGGGCAGTGTTTCACATGTGGCGGGAAGGGTGACATGGATCGTGACTGTCTGACCCACCGTTTGGATGATCAGCAGACGGTCGAAGGACATCCCAGGTAGAGATAGAGATTTGATTGAGGCGGTCCACAGGGAGCAGTCAGAGGTGGTAGAGGAGTTGGTCGTTCAGCTGGTGGTGGAAGATGTTTTGAGGTGTTACCGCCACAACCACTAGGAGGTCCCCCCCCCCTCGACCGCTGGGAGTAGGTGGACATTGGAGATCTCAACTCTTGGAAGTAGATGCCTACCATCATGGCGCTTCATTGATTATACGAGTTACAATCTGTTTCTATTCCACCGTAGATGTATTTTTTATAGACATAGGTGCTAGTAACTCTTTCATTGGCACAACCCTTGTTTAGATCTCAGAGATTCAGACGAAGTTGTTGGCTCGATCATTACGGCTAGTGAGTCCTACAAGAGCAGAATTGATGATTACGCACTGGTGTAAGCAATGTGAGCTTACTCTGGGAAAAAAGAGCTTCTGTTGGGATCTCCTAGTTATGGCATTGAGGCCTCATGACGTCATCATGGGTAAAGACTGGTAATCTAATTTCCATGCTCATATTGACTGTATTATGTGAAATGTTCGGCGTGTCTACACATATGGGTCCAGGTTTATCTTCACCAAAGAAAAGGGAGCCTTTCCAGCACATGAAATACTTACCTAGAGGATAGTGCAGCCGATCAATCATTAGTTGGCTTGCCTTACCCTCGGAGCAGTTGATGTGGAGAGTCCGAGCTATCTTGTAGTGGTGGACCAGTACACTGATGTTTTCCCTAATGATATCCCAGGTCTACCTCCTCGTAGATAGGTGGACTATTAAAATTACATGTACCCTAGCACGGAACCGATATCTACTCCAACATATCGGATGGCTCCCGCGGAGCTTCGCGAGCTGTGGGTACAACTTGAGGACTTGCAGGGGAAGAGATCCATTTAGCCTAGTGTTTCCCATTGGGAAACCCCTATTCTATTTTCCATGAAGGTGGATGGGAGAATGAGGCTTTGTGTTGACTATCGGTGCCTGAACCAGGTGACTATAAAGAACAACTGCCCACTCTTGAGGATTGATTACCTCTTTGATTAGATGAAGGGAGTATGGTGGTTCTTGATGATAGTCCTCAGATCAGGCTATCATGAGCTCCGATTTCGAGATGAGTATGTACAGAAGACCGCTTTCTAATGTTGATATGACCACTATGATTTTTTGGTTATTCCATTTGGCATAACCAATGCTCGAGAAGTGTTCATGGGACTCATTAACAAGTCCATTCAGCCATACCTCGATCTCTTTTTCGTAGTCTTCATCAAAGACATTCAGATCTACTCGACTACCAAGGAGAGCATGCCTATCACTTGCGGGTAGTACTAGACACACTATGAGAGCACCGACATTGTGGTATGCTCTCGAAGTGCCAGTTTTGGATCTGAGCAGTTCACATTCCAATACATATCATATCGAAGGCTGGATTTGCAGTGGATCCAGTTGTGATTTAGGTGGTACTTTCTTGGGATCCACCCATGAGTGTGACAGAAGTAAAAATTTTCTTATGTTTGGCTGCATACTACCGAAGATTTGTTCCAAATATCATCAGAGTTGCAGAACCACTATCAGCCTTGCTAAGATGGGTAAACCCTTTGTGTAGTCGGAGAGATGCAAGTAGAGCTTTCAAGAGCTGAGGTAGAGGATGACTAGTGCCCCCATCTTGAGGATTCTAGAGGAAGGCGTTTGGAACGTAGTATACTACGACAAATCAGGGACTATACTCGAACGTGTCCTGATGCATGAGAGAGAAGTGATCACTTATGGTTTATGAAAAAAGAGAAAACAAGAGCAGACCTATGCTTCCCATGACCCGGAGTTAGCAGTAGTGGTCTTCACCATAAAGATGTGGAAACACTATCTGATGGGCAAGAGTTTTACCATGTACTATGATCAAAATAGTCTTAGGTATATCAACTCCCAGAAGAACCTAAACCGGATACAATGACGTTGGATAGAGTTCGGCTAGAACTTTGACTTTGAAATATTCTATACTCTTGGAAAGGGGAACATTGTTGTAGATGCACTCAGCAGGAGATCTATTATATAGCTTCTAGGAGAGGTGACAGAGTAGCCGACTGCATTAGAGATATCCTTCTAGAGAGAGATGGAGAAAACTTCCTTTAGTCTCTTATAGTCACTCCCTCAGTTCTTGAGTGAGTCAGGGAGGCATATTGTGGGGACACTGACTGCGAGACGCGACTTGCTCAGATATCCACAGGGCAGGCAGTTGATGGATTTTCTAAAGGTGGTGAGTGTGTCATCCACATCAGAGGACTTACCATGGAACCGGTGTCACTTCAGGAGGATGTGTTGAGGGAGTTTCACACATACCCTCTAGCGGCACATCCATGAGTGGCGAAGATGTACCAGGATCATCGACGACTGCACTAGTGGCTGGGAATGAAGAAAGCAGTTGCATAGTTTGTCTCTCAATGACTCACTCGTCAGTAAGTGAAGGTGGAGAACCAGGTACCAGTATTCTTTGTGCAAACTTTAGAGGTCCCAGAGTGGAAGTGGAATTTGATATCCATGAACTTCATGACATGACTTCCACATACATATAGAGGTCATGACTCGATATGGGTGATCATTGACCAACTCACCATGTAGGACCACTTCTTACCGATCCGAGAGTTGAGTTCATTATGGAAATTGGGACGGATCTATGTGAAGGAGATTGTGTCGCTACATGGAGTACCTTCGACGATTGTCTCTGATTGTGACGCAAGCATTACATCCTAACTATGGAAGGGTTAGAGGAAGATTTCGGTTCACAGCTTCATTTGAGCATTGCCATCCATCCTCAGACAGATGGCCAGTTCGAGTAGACCATTCAGAACCTCGAGGACATGCTGTGTGCTTGTGTCCTCGACTACGGTCGCAGCTGGGAGGATCACATAACTTTCGTGGAGTTTGCATACAACAATAGCTATCACTCCACCATAGGGATGGCACCATTTGAGGCATTGTATGGGAAACCTTGCAGAACACCTTTGAGCTGGACTAACCCATGGGAGTCAGAAATACTGGGACCAGAGATGGTATGAGATTCCACTGAGAAGGTGCTGATCATCCAGGAGTGGAAGAAGACTGCACCGAGCAGGCAGAAGTCGTCTGCTGAAAGGAGAAAGAGACCTCTGGAGTTCAAGGGTGGAGACCAGATCTTTCTAAGGGTCTCACCTTGATGAGGTCGGTGGAGATTTGGCCGAGGCGACAAGTTATATCTGATATTAATTAGATCTTTTCAGGTCCTCTGCAGAGTTATCGAAGTGGCTTAGTGCTTTTCTCTTCAACCATAGTTGCACCAGGTGCACGATGTATTTCCCGTATCTCACCATAGTTACACCTGGTGCACGTTTACTGGAAGCACGAGAACCTCCAAGAGTGCACATGGGAGTAGGAGGCTCAGATGCATGCTCAGTACCCAAACTTGTTCCTTTAGTTATTAGTTGTAGCTTATAGGGACATAAAGCCCTTAGTTGGGGATAATGTAAACACCCAGAATTTCTATGTAATTTTATTTGTTAAATGGGAATTTTACAAGTCTGTGAAAATTGACAGCGCGGGATTCCGAGGCCCAGAGTGCCCAGAATCAATTTCTAAAGTTTTTTTTGGGTATTTTCAGTAAATATATGAGAGGGTTTTTATAAGTTTTGACCAGGTTCATGGATGTGAAATCTGAGGGCACCGTTGAACTCACAACGCCGTTATTCGCTTTAGCATACTTTAACGTCGACGGTAGTTGGTCGAGAATAGAATATTGATATAGGTTTTTTTGTGGAAAATAATAAAATAAAATAAACTGCACATTATTTTTTTTTAGCCACCATGTTGATGTTGAAGGTGGGGTCCACCAAAACTAAACCACCTTGTGGGAGTTGAATTGTGGGGACCACTCGACTATAACCCCACATGGGAGGTTTTAGTGTTGGGGACCACCCGAACCTAACATCCCGCGAGAGGTTTCGGTGGTGGGGACCACCCAGGACTAAACCCCCATTTTAATTTTGGAAAACATCTGAATTCCCCTCATTAGTGAGGTTGAGCCTTTTTACCTACTGTACCCAATTAATTCTTCCAACGCACTTGCCATTAATGTGAAATATCCTACCCCTTAATTAATTGAGCACATCAATTAATGTTTTTAAACCTTTTTGAATTTTTGGTGCCAAAATTAAATAATAGATAAACAGAATCTATTATTTTGGTTTGGAATATTCATCTTGGTGGAACATGGGAGAGGAGGACATAGGGAGAAATCTCTGAAATGAATAACATCCTTCATGAAGAATTCCGGCAAGGAGGATCTTCAACTTCTTCCTCAGAAGCACCTTGCAGAAGCAACCGACGTGGGACGTCTTCGACGATCTAACTTCCATCCTCATCGTCTCCAATGAAACAATGAACGAGCATTGATTGGAAGTGTGTGGAAAATGCGATGAATGACGAAAAATCCATCTTCTTCCCCATGACTCTGTTGATGAACAATGGTCAAGGTAGGAGTTTTATTTGAATATGATATTATTCCTTTAATTCATACTCTCTATAACAAAGAATCATTTTGGATGATTTTCCTTGCGGGATGGGTTTTATTTTTGTGAGAAAATGTGGGGTTTTGTTTTATTATTCATTCATATTCTTTTCTTGACAATTCTCTGAAATTCAAGAAAGAATTGAGCTCCTTTCTAACAACCTAAACGCAGAGGGTGTGGGCCAAAACAGCATCGCCTAACACCTTCGTTGTTCTTATTTGTTAAGTTCTTTGGAAAGTAAAAGAGGAGACGATACGACAAAGGAGACAGAGGAATCAACTACGCTACCCACAAAATCTGCAAATTGTGTCACCCCCATGATGCTCTGGTACCCCGGGCCGAACCACGCTACCCACCGGCTTCCGAGCCACCCTGGTCGTGCCGCCCACCAGCGGCGCTGCCTGTTGGGCCGACTCACTAAGATGTCAGCCATGCCCCCTGCTTCGAACAAACCGCGCCGCGTCGCACCCACCTGAACTGGTCCCCGCCCTCTGCGGACCCCACGCTCCCTGTGGCACTGCGACACTATGCGCCCTGTGCCGCCTCTAGCCGAACCGACCCCGGCCCCCCAGGCCAAGCCACCCAAGACGCGCCCCTGAGGGTTCCTGGCCAAGCCAGCCTCTTGTTCCCCTCGCGGCACCCCGGCCGAGCCGCGCCCCTAACAGCACCCCGGCCAGGCCGCCGTCCCATGCCCCTCGTGGCCCGCACCCTCGTGGCACCCCGGCCGAACCAGCCCTCACATCGCCCCCGGGCCGAACCGTCCTCACGCCGACCCACATCCGGTCTGCACTCTCGCGACACTACGCGACCCCTCACAACCAGTTGGGTTGGGCCCTTCAGGCTGGGCCGAACCTAATGGGCTGGCCTGCCTAACTGGCCAGGCCAGACCCAATGTGTCTGGCCGGGTTGACCTAGACTAGGTCGGACCAGGCCCGATCCCACTATGACCATTTAAATTCTTTTGTCCATATCTTTGACGAAGGACGTCTTTTTGACAAGCCGTCAGCGGCCCTGGTAACCTAAAAGCATGACAGTCCATTTGAGTATACCCCACTAGAGTTTGGGGTATAGTTGAGATTCCGTCAGGTTGGATCGTTCACCAATCCAACCGGGCCCCTGAGACTAAAAGGCTAATAACTCACAGATTGGGCATCCTATTGACGGTCCGTCTATTGTGTTGAGACCTCTATGATGTGGAAGAAAATATAGATACTTCTTCATGGGACTTCGTGATAGTTGGAGTATCCACCTGTAGCTCATGTGTAAGATCCTTCTAGAGAAGAGTGGACTGAGAGTGGAGACCTAGTAGCGGGCTGAGACTTGACGACTGTTAACTGATTAACTAGGAGTGACTCGACTATCCCTGTCGGGAGCACCTCGTGGTGGAAAAAGACAAACGGCGGAGGAGCACCTGGTTGTGGTGGGATACCCGTGGTTCTCGACAGGAGGAGTACATCTACAGGAAATTAGGGGGAGCACCGGGTTGTGGCGGTAGAACCACGGTACTTGACAGGAGGAGTACCTCTGTAGGCAATTTGGGGAAGTGTCTGGTTGTGGCGGTAGACCCACGGTGGGGAGCGCCTTGGTGACACAGTAGTCTCATGGTACTCTACAGGAGGAGTACCACATCTGTCTATGGTTAGTGGGAAGCGCCTTGGTGTCTCGGCACACCCACTGTACTCAACAGAGGATGAGTTCTCCAGCAGCCAAGTTTTTGAAAATGTGAATAAAAATCCTGGTTGAGTTGAGTCAGTAAATTTTGTGTTTTCCCCATGATTGAGGTGGATTACATGATAACTTAGGGATATGTATGGGAATATACCCGAGTGGGGTTATCTGTTGATTTCATACATTGTGGTTTATCCATGTTAGATTTTGTGAGCCTTTGAGGGTCTTGGGGTCCCTACTGGCTATCGTTATACTAATCCCTGCAGGGGCTATACCTGCACCTTGTTGTGTTGGATGTAGATGACTGAAAACGCTGACCGAGGCATAGAGTACTAAGACTCGATGGTACCCAGAGGCAGACCTTATGGTGTGTCGGTACACAGAGGTGATAGATGGACGTGGAGTACTAAGAAATCAATTTGTACTTACCCTTCTGGTAGGAACCTCGGAGAATGACCCAGTGGCTATTTTCCTGATTTCCTCAGTTGTACTTCTACTTTCAAATTCATGTACTTTCCAATGGGTCTTTTATTCTGGCCCCTTTTTACTTATTGTGCTCACTTTTCAGTTATTTAGTTTACTTGTGATCATATCTACTATGTCTGTTTACAGGTTATAAAAGATATACCTTCACAGTCTTAGGGAATTATGACTTTGGTGCTAGTCACCACCCCCTGGCCAATGAATGGCTGGCTTGGGGTGGTCACGACATAGGCCCCGGTTGATGGGTCAGGACAAATGTCGACTAGAGAAGAGAATTGTTCATATTTTTATTGTCCCTCATCAAGGGAGTCTAAAATCAATGACAGCACTGAGCTACAAAATTCTCTTGAATTATAAGATGAATCCAAAATAATATCTATATAGTAGTGTGAATGATGTAAAATATTCGAGGATCAGTTCCATGAATTTGAGATAAATTTATGTAAAATACATTAATTAGTAGATTCAATTGTTTTTTGCTCATGTATAAAAATAGCTTTCTCTTTATTTGTTTCATCTAGTTATCGAAATGTATTTCCTAGCGGTGGTATAGGTGATGATACTCTTTATTGTGGTGAAAATGTAGGAGCTCCAGATGAATATGTGGATGTTGATGTTGATAATGTTAGTGATGGTGTCTATTATTATGATTATCATTGTGGTGGAGGGTGATATATTCATCCCCTCCATTATTGAGTTGAAAGTAAATAGAAATATTTTTTTTATGATGCTTAATAAATATATGTAATGCATTATATGGATTATATGTTTAATTTATAGTAATATAACTAGTTTGAAATTAAATCATATGTAAGAATTTAGTTAGTGGATAATTAATAATTATATATATTACATGGAATTTATATAAAAAATTTCATATAGGATCAGATATTGAATTTTTAGAGGTTCTCGATGAGAATATAGTGTTTGGTTGGGATCAAAATCTATAAAAAAATTAATGAAACCATATATATAATATGTTTGGGGGATGGTGTGTTATACCCATTGTATCAAAAACCATTGGTATATATATACACAATAGTTTTACTAATAACCATATGTATTTATACTTTTTCCTGGGCTATACCATTGATTTTATTGTAAATAATTGGTGTTTCCCTATAAAAATGACATAATATCCAATGGTTTATTGAACCATTTGTATAGGATATAACAAATATTCTATATCCAATTACAACAATTTAAATTCAATGGTATATGGTCCTTTTCATGCAATTTTCTTTGAAATTATTTGTAATTAAAAAGTGAATTATCCGAATAATATCCATCTCAACAGTGAAACTGGGTGGATATTAAAGGAACATGCATGTGAACTAGAATAATGGACGTTAAATACTTGAAAATCACTTTTGGTGTTAATAAAACTTTGTGTCAATAAGGTTTCCATATGAATTTTCCATTCCATCATGTTTTCAATATCACAAACACTCTTTATTAAGGAATATTTATTTTCCCCTATGTTTTATCTTCATAAATAAAATTCATTCCCTAACGAAATTTATCATCAACTGGTTTTCATAGTTCATATTCTAAGTATAAAATTTAGTTTTGTATCCAAAAGCTTAGAATATTATATATACTTAGATATAAGGCATTCTTTTTTCAGGAAAGGAATTCAGGTTCATGTTTTTTGAATTCAGACTATGAACATTATGAGTTTAGGTTCTGAATTTTAATGAATTAAAACTCCGAGTTCTCTGAATTCAGACTCCGGATTTCAATGAAATTCATACTCTTAATCCTTATGAATTCAGACTCCAAATTCTACTAAATTCGGACTCAGAATTTCCTTGAAATTCACACTCCAAATTCTACTGAATTTAGACTTTGAACTCTACTGAATTCAGACTCCGAATTTCCTTCAAATTCAGACTATCAATTCTATAGAATTCAGGTTCCAAATTCTATGGAAGACAAAATATGAATATCCCGATATTATAAACACCGAATGGATTTTGGTTAGACTCGGAACTTTTATTTCCATTGACTCTGAAAAATTGGGTTTGTTGAGAAACCGTGTTTTTCTTATTCTTGGTTGAGTTATAAAACGATGTCATGCTTTCTGTTCCTAACCAACTGTTATTTGAGTGACACGTGTATAGGTCCTTCTGAAATTCAAGGACAAACATGATCGTTGGAGGAGGGGGCTGACCATTGAAAATGTGCCAATAAATAGGATCTCATTTGAAATATCTTAAAACTTTGTTAATGAGGTTGATCAATCTAGAGATTACATGTTGCTTAAGTTATTTCTATAGAGAGAGAGAGACTTTATTTCTTTGTGGTTACAGAACATCTTGTTTATACATTCTTCGTGCAACTCCGAATGTTACTGAGTACATTCGAGGGCTTTTGGGGATAGGAAGACAGACGTTCCGAATACCTTAATGTTCATGGACATCCTTCCTGACAAAGACAGAGGTTCCAACTAACATGTCGATGGGGGGATTGCAGGTATAGCAAGACAGAATCCGATCTTCCTATCAAGGGCTTACCCTGGAGTGGGTAAGGCATACTTTTTTGAAAGTATAGATCAAGGGACCTTTATCCAAGGGTGTTTGATACCCTTCTCTTTGGGTTAAAAGATTTAATATCTATTACTTGTATTGTTTCATGTTTTCCACTGCATTTTGACTTTTGAGGAATGTATAACAGGATTATACTTTCTTATACATGTAAACTGATTAGTAAGATTCTATACACTTTATGGTCGAATCTTTATCTTTGTAAACTTTTCTTAAGATTCATTTTCAGAAGCACATTTCCTGAATCATGAAAGTTTGTAGAACTAAGAGGTCTTTTGAATTTACCTTCTTTATATTTGTTAAACATTACCATCTTTAAATTTTTTAATGATTTTTTTAAGTAAACTATTCACACCCCTCCCCCTCTTGTATATTGAGCATCTATATTATTATTAAGATACTACAATATGTATCATTTACATTCTAAAATTGGTATCAGAGGATGAATCAGAAATAATTATATTCACATATAAGTTTTCTTTCTTAAGATTTAATTGTTAAATATTTTCCTTTCTTAGGATATTTTTATCCTTGTTTACAAACTTTTATTACTAACTAGTTTGGGAGGAAATATTTTTTTTCTTCTTATGATTGAAGGAATGAATGTTGGGTCCATAGGCAATCTAAATCCTAATAGAAAACGTATTTTTGATGGGATTGATTATGAATATTGGAGAGATCATATGAAGACATTTATTATCAATACTAGAGTACTTAATTTTGTTATGCTTACTAGAGGATATAAAATCCCTGACAAAGAAGTCAGTACATTCACCAACCAAGAAAAGAATGAATTTCAACTGAATTATAAGGTACATAATACACTACTCTATTCTATGACTAGAAATATATATATCCATATTTCATCTTGTGAAGCTACAAATTATATTTGTAAGAATCATGATGTAACTCACTTCGGAATATCAAAAGTAATTGAAACTAGATAAGCCATTCTCAGAGCTGAATATCATGTTTTTTTCTTTCCTTATGGAGAACTCATATGTAAGGTGCAAAAAAGATTTATGAAAATTCTTAATAGTTTAAAATCTATTGGTGATAAAGGATTACATGATGATGCTCTTGTGGAAAAAATCAGATACATCATGCCCAATTAATGGGAATCCAAGAGGAAAGCTATAGATGAGAATAGAAAAGTTACCCAGATTTCTCTTGATGAACTGTTCGGATCTCTTCTTCAACATGGAACAAGAATGAATAGGTATGATGAAAATATTAAGAAGAAGAATGGAAATGGTAGTGTTGCTTTTACAACAACATCAAATCATGTGAAGTCTAAGACTCCTGGGAGAGTTACAAGATCTAAATCTAAGAAGGTTGTTATTTAAACAGAATCTAGTGGAAGTGAATCCTCAAGAAAATTAATTATCCAATCTTGCATGAAGAATGAAAAATATTGTTGGACAAAAGAACTTTCAATCCAGATACAAAAAGAAGGAAAGTAAAGATAAGAAAGACACAAAATTCATTCCTTATGAATGAAAAATAGTAGGTCATATAAGACCAAGTTGTCCTATGCTTATGAGAAATGATAGAAAAGAAAATCATTTTGAAAGAAATAAAAATAAGTACTAGAAAGATAAATCTATGAATGTTTTGAAAGCTAATGACACCTAGAGTGCTATTAGTGGTATCTCTTTAGATGAATCATCTGAGTACGAATCTCCTAGATAGAAGAATATGGGTTTAATAGCCAAACTACCTATTAAAAATCATTATTTATTGGAAAAGGTACCCAATAGTGAATCCATCATCAATGTATCTTTAAATAGAAATAGTAAATACCATGAGTCAATGGATGAATACTATTTTTATGATGAATATAATACCTTACCTACCTATGAAGATGTTTCTAGGTTTTCTATACTTCCAGAGAATGAGAACTCAAAACTCAAGAAAAAGCATGATAAAGAAAATTTTAGAAACACTATTATTTCTAAGAAAATATTAGATCTTTCTAAAGATCTTGATATGAAAACCCTTGATTTTTAATGTATTTCAAAAAACAATGAGGATGTAAACTCTATGAAGGATAAACATTCTAAGGATCTCAAAAAAGTAATTTCTAATAAAAATGATTTCGAGCATAACTCTAGTTCTAAAACAAATTTTTTGGAAGATAAGATCTTATTTATTAGACTAAATTAAAAAATACATTCCTTGAGGAAGTGTTTGTCAAACTTAACCTTAGGTGACTAAAATTTTGATAAGATGTATTCTCAAATCTGACCTCTATGGAATAATTCTGGTATTGGTTATACTAGATCAAAACCGATTATTATTAACAATTACTTTGTTCTTCATGGTTCTCCTATCTAAAATATGTGTCAGTGTGGTGGGCATTAGGAAAAAATTTCCTTAAACAAAACTCAGACATTAGGCTTTCATAAAGCATATTTTTTATTGAAAATGTGGATTCGAAAAAAATTTCTTACTGAAATTTCATGATCCATGAAATATTTGATTTCAAAAGTCTTAATTTTTTATTTTCAAGAAAATAATGATATTACCAACATCAATACATTGTAAATGGATAGTGGACGTTCCAGACATATGACTGGTAACAAACAATTCGTTTAAAATATTATCAAGATGAAAGGAGGAAAAGTAACTTTTAGAGATAATGCTCAGGGATAAATTATTGGTATAGGTAACATCGTTATTCTTGAAAAAACATTGATTTCAAATGTTTTATTAGTTATGGTTCTTGAGAGCAACCTCATTAGTATAAGTCGATTATGTGATAAAGGTTACCTTTTGAATTTTAGGAATGATAATTTTTTAGTACACAATTCCAAGGAAGAGTTTATTCTTTCTATCGATAGGAAAGATAATGTATACACACTATACATATAAGACCATAGGATCCAAGAATTACCTTGCCTTAGTGCAATGGAAGATCATTATTTTTTATGGAATAGAATGTTAGGACATTGTAACCTTATAAACCTACGAAAGCTCTCCAAGAAAATACAAGTTAATGATCTAACGAAGCATAGATTAGATTCTTCAAAAGATTGTGATCCTTGTAAATATGTAAATCAACATAAATCTTGTTCTAAGTTAGTCGGTGAAGTCTAATCCACTAATTCATTATAGTTAGTGCATATAGATCTTTTTGTTCCAACACAAACTCGAAGCATTGGAGTCAAATAAAAGTAATTTTTTTAGTAGATGATTACCCTAGATTTATGTGGGTATATTTTTTAGAAAATAAATATGAATATTTTTCTTATTTAAAAATATTTAGAGACCATGTTAAAAATGAGAAAAAACATTCATTTATAACTATTCATAGTGATCATAGAGGAGAATTTCAAAATTCTGATTTTGAAACTTTTTTTAGTAGAAAAGGTGTTACTCCTAACTTTTCATCACCCAGAACACCTCAAAAAAATGGTGTTGTTGGAATAAGAAATAGAATTATTGAAGAGATATAAAGAACCAAGTTGAGTGAATATTCAGTAGATAAACATTTTTGGGCTGATGTTGTATGTATTGCTTGTTATACCATAAATCGAGTTTTGATTAGACCATTTCGTAATAAAATTTTTAATGAGATCTGGAATGTTAGATAATCTATACTTTCCTACTTAAATTTATTAGGTTTCAAGGTATTTATTCTAAATACTAAAGTTAATCTACACAAATTTTCACCAAAATCTAATGAAGGAATTTTGTTATGCTACTCCTCAACTACTATGGCTTATAGAGTTTTCAATTAAAATACATGTACTATTGAAGAAACAATATATGTCAAATTTGATTAAACTGACACTTTTTAATCAAACTCAGCCTACATCTAAAGATTTATTTTAAAAATATGATTATCATCCTTTGTTAGAAGATACTTCTGAGAAAAAAAATGTTCAAAAATATATTTCTAAATCATTTACCCCAAAAAAAATTCTACCCTATGTTGATGAATAGGTTTTACAAAACCCAAATCTTTAATTTATTAAGAATCATCCTTGTGATAGTATCATTGGTGATGTAAATCAATTTGCAAGGACTAAATGTTCTTTAAATAATGAATTAGAACGTCTATCATTCCATTTCCATATAGAACAAAAAAGCACTGATGAAGCTTTAGGTGATGATGACTGGATAAAAGCAATGCAAGATGAGCTAAATAAATTCGAAAGGAATAATATCTAGACCTTGGTTAAAAGACCTATGAAAATTATATAATTTTAGTTAAATGTGTCTTCAGAAATAAGTGTGATGAAAATGGAATCATAGTAAGAATCAAAGTTAGATGGGTTTCTAAAGGCTATAATCAACAAGATGGAATATACTATAAAGAAACATATTCTCTAGTAGGTAGATGTGAGTCTATTTGTATTCTACTTTCCTTGGCCGAATTCTTAAATATCAATCATTATCTAATGGATGTTAAATGTTTTTTCAATAATGGTTTTGTAAAAGGGGATGTTTTTATAGAACAACCTTCTGATTTAGAAGATACAAAACATCCTAAACATGTTTTCAAACATACCAAAGCTTTGTATGGACTTAAGCAAGAACTTCGAGCATGGTATGAAAGACTTACATGATATTTTCTTTAAAATAATTATGTTAAGGGAAATGTTGATCGAAATATTTTTATAAATAAAGATAAGATTTTTTTTATTTTTCAAATTTATTTTGATGACATTAAATTTGGTTCAACATAGAAATATTTAACTTATTCCATTGCTGATCTAATGAAATCTAAGTTTTAAATGAGTATGATGGGTGAGTTAACATTTTTCCATGGTTTTTAAATTCCTCAAAAACCTGAAGGTATCTATATATACCAACATAAGTATATTAAATATCGTCTTAAAAAGTATGGATATGATAACACTAAGAGTATATGTACTCCATTAGTACCTCAAACTCACTAGATCTTGATGAGGCTGGGAAACTAGTAGATCAAACATCTTTTAGATGTATGATAGGATGTCTAATTTACTTATTACATAGTCATCCGAACATTAATTTTTTAGTGTTATTATGTTAAAAATATAAATCCAATACTAAGGAATATCATTTAAAGGAAGTGAATAGAAATTTCGCTACATAAAGGGAACCATGGATCTAAGACTCATTTATACTTCTGGAAATGATTTTGTTTTAAAACGTTTTTGGGATGATAACTTTGGTGGATTTATAATGGATAGGAAAAGTACATCTGGAACTTGTAATTTTTTAGGAGATTCATTAGTTTCTTGGTTGTGCAAAAAGGAACACTCAGCAGCACTTCCCACTATAGAAGTTGAATATGCAGCAGCTGGAAGTTATTGTGCTCATATGTTGTGGATGCAACACACACTCACAGATTATGGCATGAGTTTTACCAAAACACAAATTATGTGTGATAATATAATTTCCATTTCCCTAATTAAAAACCCAGCAAATCACCCTCGTGCTGAACACATAGATATTAGGTATCCCTTTCATAGGGATCACACACCAAAAGGAGATATCATGATTCAATTTATAGGAACGCAAGATCAACTTGCAAATATTTTCAGAAAATCATTACCTTCTAATAGATTTTAATACATTAAATAGAAGTTAGGAATGATTACCATAAGGTAATCTTCCTTGATTTACTTCCTGTTGAAACAATTCTCTTTATATAAAGGGACTTCTTTCAGAGGGGGAATACTTTTCTTATTATATTTTAAAAAAATGTGTTGTCTAAAATTTCTCCTAATGAAATTTTTTTAATTAAATATTCATAATGGTGAATCTCAAAATTTCCGTAATAATGATTTTCAAAATATTCGTCATGATGATTTTCTAAAGTTTCACAATAATGATTCTCTAAATTTTCGTAATAATGATTTTTTAAATTTTCATAATGATGATTTTCTATATTTGCGTAATAAAGATTTTATAAATTTTTCTAATGAAGATTTTATAAATTTTCATAATAATGATTTTTTAAATTTTAAAAATAACGACCTTCTAAATTTTTTTAATGATGATTTTCTAAATTTTATTAATGAAGATTTTCTAAATTATAAACATGAAGGTTTTATAAATTTTCGTGATAAAGATTTTCTAAATTTTCGTAATGATAATTTTCAAAATTTTCATCATGATTATTTTATAAATTCCCATATTGAATGTTTTCAATATTTTTCATAAAAATTTTTTTGTAGTAATATTTTTCGTCATATTTTTTTTCATTCAATATTTTCGTAATTATAATTTTCACAATCTATAGTTTTTCAAGATGAATTTTCCTCAATACATATAATCTTCTTCGATATCTAAAAGGTATGTTTCCTTTCTTGAGTGTTAGTAATCATCATTTACTTGTTGGTATTTTCATTTGTTTTTAAATTTTTTGGATTCAATTTTTCTTAAATATGAATAATTTTTTTTAAAAACCCTCAAAATATTGAATCATACCAAAATATCCATGCAGATATAATCTTAAGCATCAGATATGATCAGAAAGCTTTTCAACCATTGTATTGAGTATGGAATATGGACCGTCACCCCAAACACCTTTATAATGGTCACCAGATGCTTTTCCCACATAGAAAATCTTGTTCGTGCGGGCTAATGCTCTTCCCTCCTACATATGTCAGTTCTAAACTTATCAGATCTTTTTTTCTTCAGAATTTTTGATAAATTCTCCTCTCAAGAATTATATTTCAACTGTCACACCAATTTATGAATGGAAAATATATAGAGAGAGTATAGTTGATCTGAGTTTTTTCTAAAATTATGAATCTATTATTTCGATTATTATAAAGATTAATGGGTGGGCGTGTGTTAGTCTCCCAAAACAAAAAGCTCGGGACTGGGTATATCAAGAATTTTTAATAGAATTCTATGAGTTAGTAACTTTCATTATGGGTGAAGGAAGAGACATGGTTTCTTTTATGTCCTATGGGAATATTCATTCACTTTCATATACCAAGGCTGGTAGATTGATCGGAATCCCATATGAATGAGAAGCAGAGTTTTTTTCTCATAAGTTGCCTGATGTCCAAGGAATCTTTGTTGAGGTAAAGTTCATGGCTTGCCTTGGTATCTCAAAGGTAAAGATTCTGAATATTATTCATCTGTCTACAAATTTTTTTATTCTTGATTTTTGGTTTCAAGGATTAATCATTCCGAGAAAAGGAGACAAATATACATTAAAGAATACTGATATGTACATTTTGGATTTCTTGGAAAATCCATGGAAGATAATTTGGTTAATCATATATTCATATCGATTGAGAACATAAAGAATGGAAATCTTAAGGCTCATATTATCATGTATCCAGCTATTATATCAAAGATTATTGTTTGATGATTAGAATCCTTAAAAATTTCTTGCAAATATATGTCATGAAATTGAAAAGTTATGTTGTTGAGTGATTTTACTCTGAGAAGGATGAATGTTGGATTTTCTATAGAATCCTATGAATTCTCTGAATTGCCTATAGAGGAACCTGAAGTTATTTCGAAGAAACTAGAGGTGGTTTAGACCTCTAAAAATATGGAAGAAAGATGAATCTTAAGGAAGTGGAAGAGAAGGAAAACCCCAATAGAAAAAGAAACCCAATATTCACAACCAATGCCAAAGAAGAAAAAAGCCTATCCTGATGAGGATGTGGCTTAATGGAGAGAAGAAAAGAAGAATAAAAAATAAGGGGAGCCTACATTTGTCTAGGACCCTGCAGAGGAAAAATATATAAGGGAGAAGACAACTAAGAATCAGGAAAGGGAAGAGAAAGAGAAGAAGAAAAAGAAAAAGTTGTCTAAGGATGAAATTGCTCAATCACTTCTGAAGGCTATAAAGAAAATTTCTGAAAATATTCTGGTACCAGAATCATTCCTGATAGAACATTTTTCTGAAACTCCAGGAAGAAAATCTGGGACTCTGGAAAAAGTCCAAGAAAAACTAGTGGAGGAAGAAGAATATGAAGAAGAAGGTAGTGGTGATACTGATGACTTGATAAAGAATGTATATGAGTTTCATGATAAGGAAATACCTTCTGAGAAATTATCATTCTAAACCTCTCAATTTGAATCATCAAATCTTGTAACTCCTGGGAAGGATAAAGAGAAGGCAAAAGATGAAGTAGAAAACCCATCTGATGAACAAAGCATCAATAAATATTTCATTCACTCAAAATATGTTGGGGTAGGATGTGAGAAGGAAGAAGTTGATGAAGATAAAATCATTCAACTATCTGATAGTAAACATGAATCTCTTGATGAGGAAGCCATTCTGAAATTTCATAAGTGAAAACTGGTGGTTGTTGACAATGATATTATACCGGTGGTGAAGAAGAAATAAGTGGGTAAATCATCAAAGAGGAAACATGTTGAGTTTGAAAAATTAAACTCACTAAGTAAAATATTTGATTTGGAATCATCATCCCTTTGACATGATTTTTTAGTCAAATCATTGAAAATGTTTTATGAGACTATTCCAAATTTTTCCAGAATAGATTATAGATGTCAGATGCTTCAACACAACTTAAATCGAATGTCAGATTCAATATCCATGGTGACGGATAGGTGTGTCATGCTTGAGGTTGATTTCAAAACAAATCATAAACTACTAATCCCACAAAAGATATTGCATGAAAATGAGTATCTAGTCAAAGAAAACTATAGAACACATGAGAGTCATGATGAATTCCAAGAAAGTTTCAAGGATGCATTTGACATAGAATATGTAAAGATAAAGGATCTCACAAATAGTATTGAGGAAAATAGAACTTGGGAATACAATTCTCAGATGCAAGAAGTGAAAGATTTGAGTGGCATATTGTATTCAGTTTCTTAGAGTTGGAAGAGAGAAACATATCTCAGAATAGAGATAGAAGAAAAGCTTGCTATGTAAGAAGAAGTTCTAAACGGTCAGGCAGAATCTCTCAATGATCAGGAAGAAACAAATCACAGCCTTAGAGAAGAAAATAGAATATTAGGATCCACTACTCAAGCATGCAGTGGAAGATCATAAGGATCTCAATAATCTGAAAAAATAGTGCAGAAGTTGATGCCCAAGGAAAAAGAAGGTTAACCTTGTTCAAATATGAACTTTTGTTGTATTTTCATTAATGTACAAATTTTTCTAATTTTAATGAAATTTTTGGTTGCTCGTCTTTTGGTTATTTAGTTATAATATTTCAGGTACCATATTTACTTTCCCATCCCATCAATCCTCTTTGAAAATCTCAAATAGGGATAAAGGGATATAAAAAAATAATACAAAGTAAAATAAGAAATTTGTTTATGTAAGGGGCAGTTCATCTGAGGAAGAGTTCTTGTCCAAGATGATTTTTGTATGCAATAAAATTATTTGTATCCATCCAAAAATCAAGATTACAATCCTTAGTGTTTCCAAATCCTACGGGGGAGTTATTTTCATTCATTATTTACCATGTGTTAAGGGAAATAAGTTTTATTTTCTAATCCCAAAAAAATATTTTCTTACTCCTTATTTTATTTTTCGTAAGGATGTTTGTGATTTCCAAATAAGGGGGAGATTGTTTATTTAATAAAGTTTCCTTATGAAATTTCCATTCATTCATGTTTTGAAAATCACAAACACTATTTCTTAAGGAAAATTTATTTTCCCCTATGTTTTATCTTCATAAGGAAAATGATCGTTCCCTTAGAAAATTTATCCTTAGGATGTTTTAATTGTTCATATTCTATGTATAATATTAGGTTTCTTATCCAAAACCTTATAATATTTTATATATATATATATATATAAAGAATTATATTTTCTGTATCTGAATTCAGGTTCCGAATTCTAAGAATTTACACTCTAAACATTCTGAGTTCATGTTCCAAATTCAATGGAATTCAGACTCCAAGTTCTCTGAATTTTGAATCCGAATTTCCTTGAAATTCAGACTCTGAATTCTTATGAATTTAGACTCCGAATTATACTAAAATTAGAATCTGATTTCCTTGAAATTTAGATGCCGAATTCTAATGAATTCAGACTAAGAGCTCTACTAAATTAAGACACTGAATTTACATGAAATTCTGACTCTGAATTCTATTGAATTCAGGTTCTGAATTCTCTTGATGACAGAATCGAAATATCCGTGAATTATCAACACTGAATGTTTTTCGGTTTGACACCAAACTTTAATTTCTTTAGTCTCTGAAAAATAGGTTTGGTAGAAAAACTATTTTTTTCTTATTCTTGGTTGAGTTATAAATCGATGTCGTGCTTTCGGTTTCTAATCAAGCATTGTTTGAGTGACGCATATACAGGACCCTCCAAAATTCAAGGAAAAATATGAATGTTGGAGGAGAGGGCTGACCGTTGAAGATGCGCCTATTAATAATATCTCATTTGAAAGAGCTTACAACTTTGTTAACGAGGTTGATCAATCTAGAGATTACATGTTGTTGAAATGATTTCTCGAGAGAGAGAATTTATTGCTTTGTGCGTACTGAACATCTTGTTCAGACTTGCTTCGTGCAATTTCGAATGTTGCTGAGTACATTCGTGGTCTTCCGGGGATAGGAACACAGAGGTGCCGAATATCTTAAAGTTCGAGGATTTCCTTGTGGATAAAGACAGAGGTGCCGACTATATTGATTTCTAGGGCTTGTGGGGACAACATGAAATTCACTGATCTTCATATCGATGGCTTACCCTGGTGAGGGTAACACACAATTTCTAGATTGTATAAATCAAGGAACCATTATCTATGGGTGTTGGATACCCTTCTCTTTGGATTAAAAGATTTTATATCTATTACTTGTATTATTTCACCTTTTCATCTGCATTTTTATTATTGAGGAAAGTATAACTATCATATATTTTCTTATACGTGTACTATGATTAGTAAGATTCTATACAGTTTAAGGTAGAATCATTATCATTGTAAATATTTCTTAAGTTTCATTTCCAGAACCACATTTCTAGAATCAAGGAAGTTTGTAAAACTAAGAGGTCTTGGGAATTTACCTTGTTTAACGTTGTTTAACATTAAAATCATTAAAAGTTACAAGGGAATTTTTTTAATGTATACAAATCACCCCCCCCCCCTTATATTGAGCATCTATATCATTATTACAATACTACAATCTGTATCATTTCAATCCAACATAAACCTTATTGAATCTTTGAAAACGAGATATTTAGTAACCCATTTGGGATTCTTTAAGGAAAAAGACACAACATTATTTATCATTATTTCAGATATTTTCTATCAAATAAGGTCATTCTAAGGGTTCTCAATAATTTTTCCTTAAAATTGTTTCTATATATAACTAAAAATTACCATGAAACCAACAATAGTGAGCCATAATATTTATTCACAAATTTTTAATCGTATTATATAAATATTCATTAAGTAATATGATGATCCACAACATAACTATATAGGTCTAGTATCATTTGAAACATGGATACATAAAAAACAGATATATACGATATCTACGTAATCTCCCACATTTTTTTAACTATTAACCTTCTTATAAATATGTCATAGAAAAAAATTATACACAACCTGGGGAATGGAAATCTATGAATTTGTGAGCTTTGATACTCAGTATAGGTAAAAAAGTTATAGAAAATGATTATTTAATCACAACATGAGTATTATAGGTATGAGAAAAAGAGAGCAGATATTGAAATTCGTACCCATATATTTAGAGATCACAAACATAAGTAATGGATTGATGAGTGAAAATTCATAAGAAATAAATTATAAATAGATCAAATAGAATGAACCTTTAAAATATATCAAATATATAAAATAATTTCATAATATACTGGAAAACCTTAAATCATAGAAGTAGTCTGTCAATGATACCCACCAAAACATTCATTACAGGTTGTGATTGGTTAACTGCATGTGAACCTTCTACCGGATTAGGAGATCCTCTAATTTAACCATTTATTTTGGTTATGGTATAACCTACCATGTACCTTTTTTTTAATTTAACATTATTATTTACAGAAATTATTGGATATCCAAACAATTTTGGCCCCACCAATTATATATTCATTAATACATTCTGTCACTCCAGGGTTTTTTTTCATGACTTGGTTTTAATCTGGTTCATTCAAAATCATTATTTTTTGCTGGATTTTGGGTGAGATAAATTTTGATTGTTTCACTTTCATATATGTCTAATCATACTACTTTGGGTTCCCAATTGCTTTTTTGGGAATTTTTTGGAGAAAGGGTGGTCACATAATGATTTGGGCCTAATAGTGAGCCAATTTCCTATTTTAAAACATTTTTTTCATTAAAAACACCTTTTTTATAAATAAAACCTCACCCATTACAATTCCTCTGTATCCTAACATGAAATATTAAAATATCAATATACGTTTCAACCCCATAATAATTCAAAATAATTGTGAATTTGTGTTATTTATTCTGGTATTGGGACATCATGTGGGATCATTTCCAGCTTTAGAAAATTAATTTCTTTCATTTATATCTTATATTTTTTATAATTTTTGGCGATTAATTACCCCAATAGAGACCAATAACCCTAGTAACACCCCCATGTTTCATTTTCCCACTATGGAGATCATATAAGTCTCATATTAGGGAAAAACCTCTCAAATTTTCTCAAATAGTCCAAATTTTCCAAAGGTAATTTGTCTCGTTCAAAAATAATTGATTTTTTTAATATTTTATCCAAACTTTTTCCCTTGGTTCTTACTAAACTAAATATACCTTCTATTGAGTTTTACTATATTTCATCTCCCCTATGTGTGTGGATATAAGGTAAGACAAATTTTTCTCAAGTTTCCAAGGTGGTATTCTTTCTCCTTTCTCCTCTCTCTTCCTCCTCCTTCAATTATATAATGGTTCTTTCTTATAATATGATTGCTTAAAACCTATTATAATGCTTTGGAATAATTTTTGAGGGGTTTTGTGTTGTTTTGTGTCTTTTTTTCATAGTTCTCAGGTTTAGAAACCCACGGCGGGTGATTTTGGTTCGGCATTTCTATTCAGCCATGTTTTCTAGGTAGGATATCCATTTCACAAGAATTTATCATTTATGATTCATCATTTTATTATTTTTTACACCTGATATATATGTTTTTTAGGCTTTGTATAATTTTCATGGTGTAAAAAATGGGTTTTAAGCCTTGTTTTTTGAAAATTATTGATGTTTTGTCATAAAAATGCATACAAAATGTTTTCTTAAATGTTTCATTATATTTTTCAAATAGATTGTTTGTTTTAAAACTAGTAATATGGAATTTGGAACATATTTATTTAGAATGAATAAAATTATGGCATCCAATTGGTGTTTTATTCATTTTCAAGTGCTTGAAATAAATTTCTTTTTATAAAAGTGCATGTTATGTGTTCGGTAAATTACCCAGTTGGATTTTATTTGTTAAGTGTGATTTTACAAGTATTTTTTTGTATTAATAATTTAATTGGAAGAAATAAATTTTTTATTTTCTGGTCCTTATATTACATTCCAATGTGGATTTTGTTTTATATACAAATGGTTTTTGGTTTACAACATGTTTTGGCCTGAGTTGTCGGAAAATGGCATGTTTCACAGCCATATAAAAATGGTTGTGTTTTAAATATGTAACCTGATTGTTTTAATGGATTATTGAAAGTGTTTTACTTATATTAATGGTATATATATATCACCTTAATAAAAGGTAAATTTTTCCCTTTGTCACGTGTCAGTTTTGAGAAAGGCTTCATGGCTTGTTTGGAATATTACTTGTAAAAATGGTTTCCATGTAAATTTAATGTTTTATCTTTTGGGGTAGTTTTATGATCTATGAAAATGATTTACTAAATTTTTTTGGGGCTGAAAAATCTGGTTTGATATGTTATTGATGTGTTTTTGTCCTTAAATTGAATTTTGGAATGTATTTTTTGTGCATGAATGCGTTATACATCTTGAAATTTTTTATTAAATTTTTTGGTGTTTTATTGAAATGAGAAATAAATGTGAGACATGTGTGTGGACTATTTGATGTGTGTTTGATTTTAAAATAGAGTATTCCATATAAAATGGTATTTTATATATTTTTAACTTGTTTGATCATAGAAAGTGAAACCTGTGTATATTGGTGGGAGGACATGTAATAGTATGCTAGTGATTTGAAGGGGGTTTTATCCATGTTTCACGTATCAAGTTTAATGATAATGACACTAAAAAACTATGATGATGATGATATTTGGGACCACTAGGTTATAGATGATTATCCAACTATTGGATCTTTTTCACACAAACATATATTTGTTATGGTTACTTATACAGCAGTATATAGGGTACTTGGGGCCCATAATGAACTAGTGCCTAGGGGTGTTCTCGTGATGTGGGCTCATTGGCTATTTTGTACTGATCGTCAGCATACAGTGTCCTTAGATGGTAACTAAAGTATCATTTGTGTTTTATTTATAATTTTACATTATTTAATGCAACCCTATTGAAAATTATTTTCAATTTGAATATTCACATCTTTGAAACCTTATTACTAGCATTCTTGTTTATAAAACATCCATGTTCTTTTTCTGATAATTATGATACCATTGAAACTAATTTGGAAAGAATATTTATATTTATTTTATCTCAAACATGAAATTTATTTTTCATTTATTTTAATGGAGGTTCATTGGTAATAAAATATCGATCTATCCTACTGACTTTTAATACTCATGCCAATAGTATTCTTCTTTTTTAGCCCTTATATAGGTTTTATGTGGAGTCTGATCTCCTTGTGAAATATGTGATCATTGTGTTGGAGAGTTTCTAGTGAGGTAACATGGTGTTACATTTTTCATAATGTTTATTCGGTTGGTTGTATTGTTTAGGTGTACTTTCGGTTTCTTGTATAAATATTTTTAGTTCAATTTTATATAAATGTGTATTAGGTTCTCCATTGTTTCCAGTGTTTTTTATTGTTTATATTTGGGAGAAATTTTTTTTTATCTACTATAATGATTTCCGACCCTAGTATATATACCATGGGAATTGGGAACACACTTCAGTCCATGCCATGGATCAGTTCAGGTGCCCGGTTCGGGGTTGACATGGGCTTGTTTGTGACAAAATGGTATCAGAGGATGTCAGGCTCATTCATGACACTGGTTTTTTTTCATGTCATGGATTTGATCTGGTTCATTAAAAATCATGAACATTTTTGTGGGTTTTGGGTAATAATAATATTTAGGTTTTAACTGCCTTATATTTCTAATCATCTTAATTTTGTTTCCCCATTTCTTTTTTTGGAATTTTTTTTGAGAAAGGTCAGATACATCATGATTTGGTCCAAACAGTGAGCTCATTTCGATTTTTTTTAAAAAAAATTACTTCTTTTATAACTCTTTAGATTTTAAATATTTTTCACCCGTTATACTTTTCACTTTTTATACCTTGACATTTTAAAACCACCACATCCTTTTGGATCCCTTAGTAATTCATAAGCATGATGAATTTTGGCCATTTATTTAGGTATTGGGCCAGCCCATAGACCCATTTCCTATTTTACGAAAATAATTTTTTATTTTATATCGTATATATTGTTTAATAACTGTCATTTATTCCACCTCACACATGACCCCAAGAACCCTAGCCACATCCGATGTTCTATTTTCTATCTTTGGATCTCATCTTGGTCATGTATTAAAACCTCTCAATGTTTCTCAAATTGCCCATATTTTTAAAGGTAATTTCTCTCATTCATATATCATTCTATTTTTAATATTTTTCACCTAAATTTGTTTTTCTATGTACATGAATTCCTATGTACCAGTTAAATTTAGTTTCAATAAATTCCCTCTCCTCATTGTGTGTGGATCTAATGGAATATGAAGACTAACTTAGTTTCTAAGGGGAGATTCCTTCTCCATTCTCCCCCCACTTCCTCCTCCTTCCATTATGTCAAGGTTTTTTCTTCTTCTCTGAATATGAAAGGAATCTGGTTCTATTTTGGTATAATTATTTCATAGTTTTTATGATATTTTAGGTATGTGTTTTATCAGTTTAGGGTTTATAAAACTGTGGCAGTTGATTTCGGTTGTGCATTTTAATTCTGCCATGTTTTTGAGGTCGGATATCCCTTGAACATGCCATTATCATTTATTATTCTAAATTTACATATTTTTTCACCTGATATATATTCTTATTATTATTTTAATTGTTTTTATAATTTTCTGGGAGTAAAAAACGGTTGATTAAAACTTGTTTTTTGGAATGTAATGTGGGTTTTTCATAAAAGTGCACACTAGGTGTTTTCATAAATGATTGGTTATAATGGGCACCTGGTTTGAGAGGTTTAGAATATGTTTTATGGTATTATGAACATTATTAAGTATATTTAATAAAATTATGGAATCAAATTGGTTATTTATTCTTTTTCAAGTGCATAAAATAAATTTGTTTTGATTACAAGTGTATGTCATGTGTTCGAAAAATTTCCCAGATAGATTTTATGTGTTATGTATGATTTAAAAATTATCTACCTAGATTTATAAATCAATTGTAACTATGAAAAATATTATTTTTGGTTCCTTCTATGTATTTTAAATTTTTAATTGTTTTTACAAACAAATGGGTTTTGTTTTACAACTTCATTTTTCCCAAGTTGTCGGAAAATGGCATGATTCACATCCTTATGAAAATGGTTGTGTTTATAATTTGAAACCTAAGTTTTTAAGCGATATATAAATGTGGTTTAATGATTTAAATTGTGTGTATACCCCTCCTTAATAAATTATAAATGTTTACCTTTGTCAAATGATAGTATTGAGAATGGCTCAAAGGCGTATTTGATATTTTTCCTGTAAAAATGGTCTCCCTTTTTATTTCATGTTCTATATTTTGGATCCATTTTATGGTCTATGAAATTGATTTATTTAATGGTTTTGGGGATTAAAAATTTGGGTTTATATGGTATTTATGGGTTTTTCTGTATTAAAATATCATTTTTGAATGGACTTTTTTGTGTTTGGCCACGTTATAATTCCTAAAATTGATTTATGAATGTTTAGGGTGTGTATAGATCCATGAATGAAATGTGAGGTATTGTGTGAGATTTTTGATGTGTGTATGATTTTTAAATTTAATATTCATGAGAGATGGTTATTTTATATAATTTAAACATGTTTTTGCACAAAATGGTAAAACCTGAGTATCAAGGTTGGCAGACATTACAAGTATTCTTGTGATCCGGAGGGGTTTATCCCATATTTCACGTAACAAGTTTGACGATGTCAGCACTAAATAGACTATGATGATAATGATGATGTTGGGGAAAACATGGTTATGGATTATTCTCATACTATTTTCTCATCTACATGAGAACAAATATTTTTTATGGTTACATTTACACTGAGATAAGAGGTACTTGGGGCCCACAACGAACTAGTTTCTGGGGGTGTTCCCAGGACAGGTGATCATTGTCTATTCTGTACTCAATGTAGGAAAATGGTGTTATTAGTTGGTAAATTTCTAAGCATCTGTTTTTTATTTAAATGTTTAAATTATTTAAATCATCCGTCTTGAAAACAATTTTTAATTGGACGTTTCACATCTTTGAAATTTTTTAACTAGCATTATTTTTTATAAAACATTCATGTTTTTTTGATAACTATTATAGCATAGAACATCATTTGGAAAACATATTTATAGATATTTACAACATGAAATTAATGTTTCTTTTATTTTAACTTATGTTCATTGTGAATATATTATTGGTCTAATATACATGGTTTTAATACTCATGCTTATAGTCATCCTCTATTTTCAGCCCTTATGCTTGTTTCATCTTGAGTTCGATCACCTTCAGTGACTTGTGATTGTTGGGTTAGAGAGTGACTAGTAAGGTGACATGGTGTAATTTTGGTCATTGGATTTGGTTTGTTTGTTTGATTTTTTATGTTAAACTTTATATTTCTTGTAAAAATATTTTTCAGTTCATTTTTATAAAAATGTGTTTTGTGTTATCCATTCTTTCCACTATTTTCCTTGTTGTTTATATTTTGGTGAAATCATTCATTTGTCGACTATAAGATTTCCATGCACTAGTTTCTAGCCTATGGGGTTCGGGGATTCCCTTTGGGCAGTGTCATGGATCAGTTCAGGTACCCGATTCAGGGTCGACCTGGTCTGGTTCTTGATAAAATGGTATTAAAGAATGTCGGGCAGGTTCACAACACCCATTTTTTTCATGTCTTCGTAATGATAAAGTTCATTATAAATCTTGAACCATTTAATGAGTTTTGGGAGAGAATAATTTTATGTTTTTAACTTACATAGATTTCTAATCATCTTAGTTTGGGTACGGTATTGCATGTTCATGAGTTTTTGGAGAAAGGGTGGTTACTTCACAATTTGGCCCAACCACTGAGCCCATTTCAAGTTTTATAAAAAAATTTGCTCTCTCTATAAATCCATTTTTTAAAATTTTCACCCCAAACACTTCTTATTTTTCCTTAATTATAATATTGAATCAAATATTTACTATTGGATACTTTAGGAATTCATAAACATGGTGAATTTGGGTTATTTATTCAAGTATGTGGCCACCCTGTGTCCCCATATTAAATTTTTTAAAAATAATTTGTTTAAAAAATATCTTATGAATATTTTAATAATTTTTAGCGATTACACCTCCCAATCTAGCTCAAGAACCCTAAGAGCATCCCCATGTTCCATTTACTCACTTTTGAGCTCATCTTAGTTGCGAATTCGGGCAAAACCTCTTAATGTATCTAAAATCATCCTATATTCCCAAGGTAATTTGTATCATTCATAATTCATTAATTTTTTAATAATTTAAACCAAATTTAAATCCCCTAGTTTACCCTAATCTATGTATCCCTTTAATTTTGTTAGAGGAAATTTCTTATACTCAATGTGTGTGGATCTATAGAAGACAAAAAGATCTATCGTTTATATGGTTAGATTCTATCTCCTTTCTCCTATATCTTCCACCTCATTATATTATTTCATAGTCATTTATTCTACCCTAGAAATTAAATACCAGTGGTAATGTTTTGGAATTATTTTTATGGGGTTTATGTTTTTTAGGTCTATTTTTCATAGATTAGGGGTTTCTAAACCCGCGACGGGTGATTTCAGTTGTGTATTTCCATTTCTCTATTTTTTTGAGGTAGGATATCCCATAAAAATTCCATTATCATTTAGGATTAATCATTTTAATATTATTCTCACATGATATATATTTTTATTTTTTTCATCCTTTTGATAGTATTCATGATCTGAAAAAATGGTCGTTAAAGCCTTGTTTTCTAAAAAGTAGAGTTGTTTGGTCCTTAAATTGCTCACCAAGTGCTTTTTAAAATGATCTGTTATCTTTTACACATAGTTTGGGTTGTTTAAGACCGGGTTTATTGAACTTTGAACAAGTTTCAGTATATTTTTTAAAATTATTTCTAGAAATTGGTGTTTTATTCATTGTCAAGTGCTTAAAAAAATTTATGTGCTAGTTATGTTTTTGGTAAATTTCCCAGTTGTATTTAATCTGTTTAGTGTGATTTAAAAAGTATTCATTTTATTTATAAATTAATTTTATGCAAGAAAAATGTTCTTTTTGGATTTCTTTCAAATGTGTAATTTTTTTAAACACAAATGTCTTTTTTTACAACATGTTTTGTCCTGAGTTCCCAGAAAATGACCTGTTTCACATCCATATAAAAATGGTTGTGTTTTGAATATATAGTCAAAAAATTTTAATGGATTAATGAAAGTGATTTGTTGTTGTAAATTGTGTTTATACACTGTATTAGAATATTTGAAATGCGTACCTTTGTCAAATTTTTGTTTTGTGAAAGGATTAAAGTATCATTTTTTATTTTTCTTGTAAAAATGGTTTCAATGTCTATTTCATTTTCTATCTTTTGGGGACATTTATGGTACATTAAATTGATTTATTAAATGTTTTTTGGGTTGAATGATTTCGTTTGAAATGTTATTGAGGGTTTTCTCAATAAAACAGAATGTTTTAATGGAATTAATGTTCAAGGTCTTGTTATACTTCATGAAATTGTTTTATGATAACATTTCTGGTTGATTGATCTGTAAAAAAAATGTAAAACATGTGTGTGGTATGTTTGATGTGTGTATGATTTTTAATTGGAATAAACATGATAATGTGATATTTTATATATGTGTAACATGTTTGACCAATTAATGGGAAAAATCAAGTATCTTGGTGGGCCGATATGTAATTGTGTGCTTAGTAGGTAAATTAAAAATAGTGTGTGTTTTATTTAAATATTACATTCTTTAAATCATCCCACTAAAAAACTTTTTACATTTTGAAGTGGCACCTATTGGAAAAAATTTTACATGAATTCTTCTTTATAATACTTTCTTGGTTTTGTCTGATAATTATTAGCGCATGGAAACTCATTTGGAATAAATAATTTTTTTTATATTCTATGTTAAACATCAAATTTATGTTCCTTTTATTTTTTAGGATGTGAATTTGGAATAGAATATTGGGATAACCTACTGAGTTTTAAAACTCATGCCTATAGTCATCTTATATGTTTAACCCTCACTTAGGTTTCAGCTAGAGTCTGATCGTCTTTTGTGATGTGTTATCATTATGTTGGAGAGTGACCTGTGAAGTCACATAGTGATAGTATGATCATCAGGTTTGGTTGGTTGGTTGTATTTTATATTTTTCCTTTCGGTTACATGTATAAATAATGTTCATATAAATATTATATAAATTTGTATTGGGTTGTCCATTCATTATTTTGTTTTCATTAATGTTTATATTTTCGTGAAATCGTTACCATGTCAACTCTAATGATACTTGGAACTTTTTGACAGCCCTGTGGGATCAGAAACTCCCTTTAGTTCATGCCATGGATCAGCTCAAGATCTTGGATCAGGGACGACTCGGGCTAGTTGGTGACACATTCATGTTTATTCAAAAATTATTATAAAAACATTCTTCATTGATTAACCAACGAAAAAGAAAATTATTATAATCAGTGTTTCATTATAGAAATAATAAAACATATAGAGATATAATAATTATTGTATTGTTTTAGAATATCCCAAATTAAAACTATATAACATCAAATTATGTTATCATAGAAAAAAATTTATTTTAAGAAACTATTATATTTCTAAAGGAAAATACAATTTCCACATCGATGTCAAATATTAAAATATAAAAAACATAAAATGTTAATAATAATGATATCTTTTGAAAATAACCAAGTAATATTAGAAGGTATAATTAAAATAATTGAATGTTTATGGAAATATTTATTTTATTTCAAGTCATGAATGTCAAAACAAATATTCATTTCATTATTTTGAAAAAAAAAGAAAAATTTTCCACATTAAAAAAATGACTACAAGAATATTTTTAAAAAAATTATAATAAAACACAATATGTTTATATAAATATTTTGAAAATCATATGTTAATTTTTAAAATGATTATTTAATATTTTTTAAAATATTATAAGGATTAAATATGATTTTTTATTGAAGAGAAAAATAGTGTTGGTTTATCAAAAAAATGTTTATTCTATCTCATGAGTACTTAATTTGACAAAATGAATGAAAAATTTTTTTATCAAGAAATTAACATAGGATAACAAATTAGTGGGTTAATAGAGAGGTATATTATCATATTTAATTGTCGTAAACTTAATCATAAACAATCCTGCTAAAAAATGTTATTGTTACTTAAAACCATTTATAATTTCGTAACTATTGAATCGTAATCCCTATGAAATAAAAACATTAAATAAAATATTAAATATCATGAACATGATGGGATTCATAATATGACATGTATAATTGAATGTATATACACATCATAAAAAATATGTTCCTAACATTATATATTTATTATAGAAGACAACTTGAGATGATAAACATTTACCTCAAATTCAACATTTTTTGAAAGCACTCTATATTAAAGTATAATAAATTTAAATTATTTATAACTATATATAAATAATTTATATACAAATAATATCATATATGATCATATTATATCATTTAGTAATCCATTTATTAACAATTAAATATTAAAAAATTTATTTTCTAGGGTTATATATTTCATTTGCCCACGGCTATTTAGTTTCAGTATTTCTCATCATCAACATTGATAATATTTCAATCATAAATATATTTTTTTTAAGAAATAATTATCATATATATTAATTATATACATATTTAGAATCAATAATAAATGGTATGGATAGAAAAATGAAAAAGACTGTTCAAGGATATGATATGATATACATACTCTTAATCGATGTTTTTATTTATTAATGGATGGAATATAAGAATGGTAATGAATAATTTAATTTTATAAATTTATTTTTGTATAATATATATCATATATATTCATTAGGTTCATTATTATTAACATCCACGTAAAAAGGAAATGAAAATTGAATCACATCGCTTTGTGGAGACTGTAGTGTACACGTACCCATGAGTGATGTTATCATTTTCCAAAGGATAGTAAAATAATAATGTAGATACGATATTGTTGTTATAGATTCAACAAAATTGGAAATTAACATTTATAAAAATTATTCCCATCATCATACATATCTATGTAATAGGGTGATATAAAATGAATTGTATTATTACATTCATGTGGTAGTAAACACATAGGAGGGAGATATATGGTCACATCCAATTAATGGAAAAGATAATGGATAATATTACTTCATCATAATAATTTTTATTGATTTTTATATTTAATTTCATAAATTATAACATATACCATGTCATTATGGAAGGTATTAAAAGAAATAAATAGATATAGGTGGTGTATGATAATTACCACTTCTTACTGACAACCCTTTAGATCCTTTCATAACAACCCATTGAATGGTATTTAATGAATAAAATAACATATATTTTTCCTCTACGGGTTTTTATAACATAATTGGGTATCATTTGGTCAATCGAAAATGATTGTTACGGTGTAAATAAATAAAACAGTGGGTTTCCTTTTGTTAGGGATGAAAAATAAACACATATAATTATAAAAATTATTAAATGATAATGAAATAATTCTTGATAAGACTGCTTCCAAATGGAAATACATATTCAATAAGGATTCTAATTTCATGTTATCAACATCAAATGTATTTTTTTTCTATTTAACCCATAATGTTTTCATTAAACCACCCGTTAAACATTTTTATACTCAGTTGTTGAAACAAATAATTCAATCACAAAGGACACAATTTTAATAATATGTTAAAATGTAACTCATTTTGGGTCAAGGGATAAATTTTTTGACCATTTCTCCCTCTGGTTGTTATATATATTTTAACGTAATTTAATTAAATATTTATTATTTATAATGTCATTAAATTAATTATAAACAATTTTATTTATTTTTAATTTAAATAAAACATGTCATCAGTGGTTATCAAATATATATATCAAAATGTAATCTAACTGGTTATATATATATATAAATATGTACAATTTTTGTAACCCAATAATTCACTCATATTGATTTTTTATATATTTTAAAGGTCATTTATTTTGTTTTCCATTTATTTGAATAATTAATGTGTCAAAATGTTGTGAGAATTTAAGGTAATTATTCAAGTACTAAAAATAAAAATAAAAAACATTCTATGAAAGATAAATTAATTTCTAATTAGGATAAAATTTTATAAATTAACAAATCATCATTTCATCCTTATGAAAAAAAATAATAGAAATTAAATTCAAGATACTGAAATTTGGTATCTATTATTTTTTTAAAATAATATAAAGGTCATATTAGAAGGAAAATGTTACCATGAAGTCATATATTATAGAAATGGATGCAAATGGCCAAAACACATTAATCATGTAGTATAAAATAATGTGTTAGAGATATTTTATTCCCTTACCCCAAACAGTTTACCCCATATTTTTGGTTTTACCCTTACTATGGATGAAAATGGCCGAAAAATGAATTAAATACCAGGATGTTTTTCCATTCTAAGTGGTGGAAAATTATAAACATGACTTTTTAATGTACAAATAATTAAAAATTACATCATTCACTAACTCTGAAATCAAATAGGACTCAACCATAAACTCTAAAAAACTTATAGAATAATAATATAAAATAAGGGGTTTTAAAATCATTGATAAATCAATTTGTATATATAAATTTAAATATAATTTATAAAATATATTTTGAAATACCTTTATTTTAAATTACACATTATTTTAAAATAATAACGTGTAGCATTGAAAATTTATTATACACAAAACAAGTTTAATCATATTTCATTGTTTCTATGAAAACAATATGAAGGCTTCTGAAAAAAGAACACTATTATAAGGCCACTTGAATCATTGAATGTTTACATGCCCTACCCTCTTAGTGAAGGACGGTATCCCGCCCAACTCCCTTCCATATTTACAATTTTCATTTGACGAATTTTATGAAAACAAAAATTAAGCTTGCGTTAATTATATATACATTCAATGGATTTTTTATTATGAAAACGTTTCACTGCATTAGAATTGTTTTTTATATACATAATTGTGTACATATATAAATTTATGACGTTCATTTCGAATTACATGTGAGTTTGGTTACAACCACAACTCATTCCATAAGACTTTATATGTACTATCCATGCACTCAAACATTCTTTGATGTAATTCACTTATTATTCAAATAAATATTGTATTTTCATATAATATTTAAAATGATTAATTTTTTCAACACATAAAATTATAAACAAAACATTTAAAAATTAATAATTTCAATGAAATCCATTTACATATTAATTTTGAAATTAATCATTAAAATTTAAATTGATAAAATGATTTTATAATAAATGAAACACATGTCAATGTTATGTATAACGCATATCCGTAGATATATGCAATTGCGATGTGATTATTTTCAATTTAACATGATGACACACTATACACATTCTTTTAGAATAATGACATTGAAATTATAAACCTGTGAACGAAACTTCTCATCCTTATAAAGATGAATATAATACAACTATTTTAAAAATTCCATTCCATTTATATATATATATATATTCCATAACTTGTATAATTTATATGTATACATTTCACCAACTTACATCAAACTGATGCAATAATTTGTAGAGTTAAAATAATAAAACATATTTTTATTTATTTATTTATTTATGACGAAAAAAACATTGAGATTGCATACCTATATTTTTATACATATGTCATGTATTTAAATTATAAATTAGTGAATTACATATGTAAAAAACATAGAATTTGATAAACACATATATATATATAATAAATCATGCTAATAAAATTATAAATTCTGGAATTATTGGGCTTAATGTAGAAGTAATCACTTACATTAAAACATGATACTATAAATTCCAAAAAAATACTTTAATATTTTTATAAAAAAATATATAATGTTATATTGATATAAGTGATTTATTATACATATTTATATATAAACACATATATTTTTGTATTAAACAATAATTTTAACAGAACTTTTATTACCTAACAAAATATAATTTAAAATAATAATCCCTTTATATGAAAATTTTTTAAACAATTGATATATATATGAACACATGTGTATATATATATATGAATTTATATATATATGCATTTATATATTTGTAATGAGACATAATTGGAACAATAAAAATAAACACTTCTAATTTTGAAATAAACCAATCATTTAAATTTCTTTGACAACCAAATTAGCACTTGAAATTGAACAAAAACAATTTCCCCCAAACGATTTAGAAAAAATAATATCAAGAACAAAAATATAAAACTGAATTAAATTTCACCCTTAAAAAGTTGAATTTCTAATCGAAGAATAAATCCATTACAATTTATTTGTTTCACATTTTATCTTCTTCATTAGACTATTGGACCAAAATTGGTTTTCCCTCTTGAAATTTTCCCAAATTTGACAATCCATTTATTATTATATTTTTCACTGTATAATGGTAATAAAATACATGAAAATAGATTACAAAGGACCTAAGGAAAAACAACACACTCATGATTTCTCAGAAAGCTATGTACACTATGGAAACCAAAATTGAAAGGAGAAATATAATATAATAAAACAAAAACATCAAAAAAAACATTACAATAAATTAAATAAAAGGATCCAAATAATACTTACAGACACAGAAACTACCAATTTATGTAGAAAAGATTGAGAAACAGATAAATATCAATGTTTAACAGTTGAAAATCAGACTCCTACAAAGAAAAATTAATGCTTATTTTGTGCTAGATCGATGATATCCATGATCAGAACCCAAATCGCACCAATCCCCTGATCATGAAAAAATAAAACCTTATCCTCAACTAGAACCCCACTTGGATGCTTAGACCACCACGACACCACTCGATCTATCATTATTCGATTCGATCTCTTGACCATAGTCTGATGAAAACATACTAGTGACCGCACCATGATCACCTCATCGGTTGAGCATCAATCCTTGACTGTACCTCACGATTCTTCACCTCGATGACTCCTTAGACCTTCCACCTCTGATGAAACACGCATGCCATGAACACCTCCTAAACAACCGCTCAATGCCTCCCCTGACCCCATATACAATTTGTTTCTCTTATTTTATAGTTTAATATTATAAAAACAATTTTTAATATATTATTACTTATAATTTTATATATATAGAAATATTTTAATTATTAATGAAAACAATATAAATTTATAGTTATTTAAAAATAATTCATTTATACTTTATAATTGTAATCTCATATATATATATATATATTATATTTGGAAAATTAATATTCATAAAAACTAATTAATTATATTTCTATATAAATTATTTAGATAAAATTTTAATACTAATTACTAATAACATTCATTCAAAAAATATAAATATTTTTATTGAGTAGATTCAATAATTATCACTAGCATATTTCATTATTTTAAAATATTTATAAATCAAAATAATTTCAATACATTTATGAAATAAAATATCCTTAAAATTTTGTAATTATTCAATAAAACTATTTTATATTCTCTTGCTAAACATTGATAAAAAATTTAATTAAATAAATATAAATATATTGAAAATATCATTTAAAAAATTAATAATCAGGTAAAAATCATTTTTTTGGAATATTAATTTTAAATCTTTAAATTATATTTGTAATTAATTGTATGTAGTATAATTATCATATAATATGTTTAATTAAAATATATAATTTCATTTTTTTTACTTAAAATATTTTTAAAAATATTTTTAATTTATTATAATTATAAATAAGTCCATTTAATGAAATATTTTTTAATTAAAATAAGTTTATAATTTCTATTCTGTTACACCTTAGGTTTGATCTTGATGTTTATGGTATGATAATTCCTTTATAGTTCCCCCTTATGGTATGGATTTCATTTTCCATTGGAGTCCAAAATTTTCCAAGCTAGATGATGTTGATACCATGATTTCTGATTATTGGATGATTTTTGGGATAATATACAATATAAATGTGTTATATAGACTATGAAAATGGATAAAGATACATTTTCAATGGAATCTGAGGTGTATATGGATTGAAACATTATCATTACAATTTAATTGGTTGGGATTCATCTCTTCATTCTTTTATATGCCATTTAAATGGATTCAAGGAATTTTGTAAGTGGTGAAAATGAGGGTTTCAAATAGTTTTGTTGTATATATATATTTTAAAGAGGTTTTCCATATGGAAAATGTTTGTTCTTCCTGTGTATTTGTAATATTTAATGTGTGTATGTGATTGTGGTACCATATGTGAAATGGAAAATTGAATTGAGAATGAAGGTAAACCTAGGTATCAATGTTGATGGAATAGGGCTGGAACAATCGTTGGATCAGTAAGGTCGATTCATGTTTCCTTCGACTATGATTGAGGCTAAAATAATAACTAAATTATGATGATGATTGGAGACTACTGGAACATTGTATGGATTTCTATCTAGTCTCTCAGTCATTAGGATGTTTTGGGTCATCATTTCTATACCTTATAGTCGAGATATCGGTATTCAACTATCTTACTAGTGATAATACCTTTATGATTTCACATGGTACTCATGTTACGTTATTCATATCATTAGAATATGGTGAAATATTTGTTCCTTTTTTTGAATCATGAATTCCATAAAAATGTATTCTTTGAAAATATTTTTTGATAGTTTTTTCATCCTTTTTATTAAAACCTTCATGTTGATTTGTCCAATAACTTATTGGGATGGACACTAAATTTTTGATATCCTACTAGTCATTGGATCACACCCTATATAGACACTCGGGTGCATGTAAATCATTTTATATTTGAACAATGTAATAGTATGATGTTCTATTATGGTGATTCTAGATATAGTTTCTAGTGGCCCTTCATCATGAAAGTGGTGGAAGAGGTGAAAAAATGTGATTACTCTCTTTTTTCAGGGATGTTAGGTAGTTTATTTTTCAACTCTACATTTTATTGCCTTTTACTTTTCTAAGGTTGAATTGTTTTTAACATGATTTAGTTTTATTTTTTTATGGCTATTTATTATTTAATGGTGTTTTATTATTGAGAGATGTTTATTGTAATTTATCAAGGGTGACATCATTCTTATAGGTGAAATGATGATCCAAATAAACTAGTTCTTATCCCATGGGGATTAGGAATTTTACATCATTCCATACCACTTGTTGGGTTAGGTGTTAGGTTGGATGAAACCCTAGGCCATTTCATGACTAAATTCTATTTTGGGTGGTTTCTCTATTTCATTTGTGCATGATATTTGGGTGTCTTTATAGAAAATAGATAGGAATGTCGAGTCATGAGTTTTTGGTTTTCATTTGGGTGTCTGGCCAACACATCTTGTGATAGACCATGGGTCACCCTGGGATTTTGGTAAATGGTTCGACTTCTTCTCCATATGAGGCCTATAGACTGAGTACTATACACATTCAATTGGTAGGGGTGAACTATTTTGGTTTTTTATTGTGTTTTATGTGGGATTGTTTTGATTCATGGAATGGTTTGGATATTTTGTGGTTGTCAAAAAAATTGAGAATGAAGTATTTATTGTTTTTCATTTTCTTCATATCATGATTTAGATAATTTCTTCCACGAATACATCATGTGAGTCATCCAGAATATTCCAGATAAATTTTTCCCTTACATGTTGGTTAGATACTAGTGGAATAAAATATTAGTGTTTCCCAATTCTTCTGTCATATAAAGATATATGGTCCTCCAATGGTCAGAGAATTCGAACTATGTCTAGTAAGGTACAAAGCACCCAAGATTCTCAAGAATAGGCCACCATCCTTATCGGGTAGCATGGATCCCTATAAATATGAGGATTGGATTGAGAACATTGAGAACATGTTCGGTATTCATGGTACTCCTAAGGAACTGATGGAAGGTGTTCTTAATTATTCTATGATAGTCTCATTTGAAGGTAGTGGAAATAGTGGTTCCTGCTTGAAAGCATAAGAATATGTATTGGAAGGAAATAGTGGTCTCTTTCCTCAAGTAGTAGTGCCTTGAAACCTAGTCCTTCACAAAGACCCATATGATTCAATATCACTATCATGAGGATCATACCATGTTGGAATACTCCAACTGTTACACTTAGTTGGTTCTCTTCACACCTAAGGTAGTTTCGAATGATCTGTTAAAGGATCAATAGTTTGAAATTTGTTTACAATTGGAAATTTACTATCATGTCATCCAATTCAGGTAGAGTATATTTGATGAGGTGGTTTACCTTGTTTTAATGGTGGTTAATGACCACTATAGAAAATAATGTTTTATATAGAAGCCACATTTTCCCTTTAGTAAAGTGAATATTTTTCTCAAAATAAGAGGAAGTTATATACATTGGGGAAGAGGGTATGTAATAATTAAATCCATCCATACCCAATGTCTTCTTTTGTGGTATAGGAATATAAGTCAGTATTGGGTCGTATGTATGGAATGGAAAGTAACCAACACAAAAAAAAATTCCATCTCCACCTGGATATTTAATTTGACATGATGATATGGAGAAAATATTACATCTCAGAAGAAGCAGTCTGTACACATCAGTAAAGAGGGTAGTGATCATTAAAATTTTGATTTATTGTATAATAGGATGAATAATTAGTTTCCACAGAACATTGTAATCTAAAGTTCACTTTTAGTGGATTATATACATCATAAAATTATCATTGTATAATAATTTTATGTATCAATGTGAGGGTGAATCAATTTAAAACTTTTGTTTCCTAATCATGCTTTAATTTATGTTCGTAATTTTATATGGGAAAGAGAGAGAATAGTGTTTTATTTAATAATTAAACATGATCAAAAGTGTTATTATTTTAATTAGTCATAACCTGATAAACCACCACCCCCCATGGTATTTGACTTAGTGGACCTACCATTTTGCATCATAGAGAAATGTTAATATCAATGTTTCTCTCTATATGGAGGACATTAATAACAAATATGTTTTGATATTCAACAGGAATAATTTTTAATTAATTATGAATCAGATATAACACTACTCTTCATTCATAGTAAAGGATGTATTTATAGTAGTGATGCATTCTATTTCATCTAGCATTGACAATGGTAGTTTATCAGAATCTGAACAGAGGTAATTAGATGAAGTTGAAAAAAGAAGAAATTCCTTAAGGGGAACCTTATCCAATTATATTTATTCAAATTTGATTTCTTGTAAAACATCACATGATATATGGGGGGAATCTATTTAATATTAATAAAGGTGATTCAAATGTCAGATAGGCAATGGTTTGTATTTTGTGGATAAAGTATGATGATCTTAGAATGAACGCAAATGGGTCTATTGATACATTCATTGATAGTGTGAATGTTGTAGTGTAAAAAATGTGTGGTCTTTGAGAGATTACTGAATAAGTAATGTTTTTAAAGCATATCAAGAAAATATTTCCACCTTAGTTCAAGATGAAATTTTCTATGTTGGAGGAGAAATATACAAAATATCTCACATTAGATAGATTTAGTAGTACTCTTGTCACAAATGAGATGAGGAATGACGACATTGAGTCTATGGAAAAAAGGAATTCCAAGGAATTGTAAATGAATTCCAGGAAGAACTTCACGATTGACGATTCATAGGAATCAGATTAGATAGATGAGGTGATGTCACTCATTTTCTGAAATATTTAAATAGGAATTGTAATGTTCAATGTAAAACATCCACTTTATTGCTTTAGATGTGTATTGGATTGTCATGTTATTGTAAGGTTCCCTTAAAAAGTTCCATTAATATGATGAGGATGACTTTGAAATCCCTATGAAGAATCCTTCATGCTATATGAACCGGAATGATAATTTTATGAAACTTTTCTTCTAGAAAATGAATCTTCTTTAACAAGAATGTGATAGTTCATGTGAATATGAGGCTGATGATATAGGGAACTGAAAAGGTCAAAGAGAAAATATAATGGTGGATGTTATCAGTAGTGCATAGAAAATGGAATTAACTAATACTGATGAAGAATAAGTTGAAGGATTATTTGGTTTTAAGGATGACATATAAGACTCTCTAGAGGAGATAGATATTTGGAGAGACACAATAATGAAATTAAACAAAGTATATCTTAAGGAAAAAAACTATATTAAATAACATGAATATGATAAGTACAAGATGATGGAATAAATTGAAAAACTTATGAATTCAACACCATATATATCAGAAAAGGTTTTTGATTATATGCTCAAAAATTAAGAACATAAAATGGTGATTGATTGTTTCAATAACAGAAGCAATTATCAAATCCAACACCTTGAAGAGCCTGAATAATAAATCATCAACCTGTGACAAAAAGTTAAGGATCAAGACAAACTTATAACTCATGTTATGTTATCTGGAATTCATATCATTAAGGTGATAATTAAGGAACAAGTGGAGCATATAGGTATAATAGAAAATAAGCAACAGTCATGTTATAATGATAAGGCTTTCATGGGGATTCATCAAAAAAATAGAAGTAAATCATGGTTGAAGTCACACCACAAGAACCTGATTCGAAATTGGAGATTGATTTTTGTATAATGCAGAACCAGATGATTCATAGAACCCAAGGTACAACTAGTTGTGTATAAATAACACCTTGGGATTCACCCTATATCAGGGGCCGTAATTGTGGAATGATGGGACACTCAAAAAATGTGTGTTCCATAGGTAATAAATTCTGAATGGAACAATAATTAAAGTGGCGGATAAATAGATAACAAAAAAATATTATATACATTACAGGATATTGTTTTTGGTTTGAAGGATTTAGCAACACGACATAATATTTTACACCAACTATTCATAAGAATGTGTCCAATCAGAATCAAAGTGGTCACAAGCAGCAAATCGATGAATAAAATGGGGACCATAAAATAAAAACTGATTTGAAGAATTTTAAGATGATGTTGTCCAATAATAATATGAAAATATTCAATTTTCACAATCTATACTAATTATTAATTAAAAAACATTGATCAAAACATCAAGAGCTAAGAAGAAATGTGTTGCATACTTTTCCCTTATTGAATCATATTTTTATATTGTAGGGATCCCTGAAATCAGTTTCACATCCAATATGATATGAAATGATGATATGATTATAGGCATAAAAATATGACAATAAATGTTTTGTGAAATTTGAAAATGTTGAACCCATGAAGATTATTGGCTCAAGAAAGGCAATGATTGGGGGAAAAGAAATGAGATATACTGATGTATTTGTATTAGAGGCTCTTAGTCAAAACATGCTGAGTTTTAGCTAACTATGTGACTCCATACATTCTACATTATTATCCAATAAGATATGTATTGTCAAATTAAAAATGGTATAATTTTTCTATAGGTAAAAATAAAAAATTGGAATCTATACCTTATTAGTGGAGAAGAAGATATTTTATTTTATCCGGAGGGGAAAAACTTGTTTTGGATTAAAAAATTGGTAATTAATGAAAAAAATCCCTTGAATATCTGGTAATGTGTGATGCATCTAGAGACAACCCAAAGCTATCATGTGATCATAATCAAACGTTAAATAAATGTCAACAAAGCAAGATCTTTAGAAATACATTAAAGGAAAAGGAACAAAATTTGGCAAGAGATCTTCAATAAATGCATGATGATGTCTGTAGACCTATCTCACAAAGATCCATTGATGCAGAGAGATATTACATTCTTTCAATTGACGATTATTGCATAATGTCATGGATTTTTTTTAATTTCTTATATGTCTGATGATTTTAGTTCCATAAAACTGTAACAGAGGGAATCTAAAATGATTACTGGATTGAAAATTCATATGTTTCATATTGATAATGGTACAGAATTAAAAAAGTGTCAAATAGGAGACTATCTCAAAAAACACTATATAAAGAACCAATATTATTCTGTGCGAAATCACTAATAACATGGAGTGGTTGTGAGGAGAAATTGGATCATTAACAACATGGTCAAAACAATGATTATTGAAAAAGTCTTATCAGATAAGCTATTGAAGGAAGTAGTATGGACATCTATCTTCATTTATAATACATATCTACTATGTCTGAATGAAGTGATGGCTCCTTATGAGATGCGATAGTGAATGAATCCATTGTAAAAATAATTTTGAATGTTTGGAAGTAATTCCATTAATTATTAACAAATAAAATAATATGAAATTCAAGCCACGTGGAGATGAAGGGATATTTCTTGGATACTCAATAAAAATAAAAGAATAAAAATTCTTTAACAAGAGGATGGGAAATGTTGGTGAGAGAAATTATTTCAGTGTTGTGGAAAATGTTGGCAATACTCAACAACATAGTTAACAATTTCACGATAAATCTGATGATGAGGTTACCAACGTAGGGTAGTAGATGTGGCTGATGCAAATTACGAATAAGATACTGATGATGAGAAATAAGGCGTCGTGTTTGAATCATCACAAAAGCCAAAGAGTCTATCTGAAACGGATAAGCAGCACATCATTGTTAATCAGCTAGCACTTGTTTAGACAACTAAAATTAATTCATTAAAATAGGCATCTTTCCATTCTTAGGTAGAGACTAAATATTTTTCCAATACAACTTGAGATGAAAATCGAGTTTATTGGATGAATGCAGTGCTCGATCGAATTGAGAATAAACTAACATGGGAAATTGTTTCAAGGACGAAAGATAAGAATTTAATCGGGACTAAATGTGTATTTCAAAATAATATGAATGAATATGGAATTGTGATTCAGAAGAAGAACAAATAATATGCATATGGTACTCCAAAATAGAGGGTATTGATAATGATGATACATTTTCACCCATAAAAACAATAGAGAAAATTAGATTATTCATGTATATAGCAGTGAAAATAATGTCTAATTTTTTCTAGTTATTGGATAAAATAGAATTTAAGAATGGGGTTATGGAAGAAGAAGTCTATATTGGGAAATGAAATGTTTTTCTCATTCATATAGATGAGGTCAATTTTTTTTGGCAAAAAGGGTCCATGTATGTTTTGAAATAAGTACTGAAACCACAGTATTCAAATATATATATGTTTTAGAAGAAACATGGGATTGGTTGTGGTGGAGTTGATTATAAAATCTATATCAATAATGACCATAATCAACGAATGATTGTGCAAGCTTATGTCAATGACATAATATTTGGTGGATTACATGAATCCTTGTGTATAATGTTTTCTGAGTTCCTAAAAAGTGATTTCTAGATGTCAATGATTGGTGTGATGAAATTTTCAATGGTTGAGAGATGAAACATGGAAAGAATTCCACATTAATTTCTCAATCCAAATTCACCATGGAGGTTCTGAGAATATTTGTAATTGAACCTTCTAAGTAGATGAAAGCTTTAGTAGTTAGCAGAATTAAACTATCAAAATTAATTATAGTAAGGATTTTATTTTTGCAGAATACAAGAAAATCATTAGAGATTTACTGTAATGATAGTCGCAAGACCTGATATTTTTTTTCCACATTCCAAGCAATGAGATATCAACGAAAACCTAAGTAAATCTACATGCTTCTAGTAAAAATAATACCTCATTATATAAAGGGCATTGTGGATTTTGGTTTGACTTATAATGATGGAGATCATAAAGAGTAATTGGGATATACAAATGGTTATTTGGCTGGTTTATTAGATGAATGGAAATCAACATCATGAGGTGCTATCTATCATGGTGGATTGTGTATTTCTTGGCTAATAATGAAATAATATTAAATTTTATTACTGTAGAAGTTGATTATATTTCAGCCACTCAAGAATGCACATGTTTATTGTGGATAATTAAATATCCTAATGATATGGGAGTGGATTTGAAGACTCTGATTAGAATCCAATGCAATAATTAAAGTGAAAAAAAAATAATTCTATCAGTCAATGACAAAGAAAAAAGATAAAAAATATCATTTTATCGAGGAAAAGGTAAATAAAGGTCTTGTGTAGTTGGAGTATGTGCCTATAGATCTATAGTTTGCAGACAATTTGACATATTCCATTCCTAAAGAGTCTTTGGAGATGCATCTATTGGATCTAATCGATCAATCACCTCCCCACACTTTAAATGTGTGGATATGTAACCCCTTTCAAAACGAGGAAAGAAGTGTTTTTTGAAAACATACTAATATGTGTTATTTATCTTGTTTAATAAATCAAAAGGGTGATGTTTGGTTTTATTGAAAAATGGGGATAAATTGTGGATGGGAAAAGGGATAAAATTTCTTAGTCAAGTTATGAGGAGAAGCTAACAGGTGGATCATCAAGATAGGGGGACCACAAATATAGGGTAGATTTAAATATAATGATTCAAGAAGTGTTCTAAGAAAAGATATATATCAAGATAGATGGTTTCATGATGATTTAAGATGAGTGGTCTAGGAATGTAATGAATGGTATCATTTTTTAACATTTCATATTACTCTTGTTTCTTATTCTAAGAATGGATAATGGGGGCTTAGAGTATGTGTTGAGATATTTTTGTGACGACTCTTATAATTTCTTGTGGTGAATGGTAGTATAATTTGGAAAAATATTTAATGATATATCAAAATTTTATGAGTTGTCTTTTGAAGATTTCTCAACAAACCAAAAGGGGTGATTGTAGAGAAAAAATATATCAAGGTAACATTGAAGCATTTTTTGTTTGATTTTATTTTTCGAAAAATATGGCTTCCATGATGAGTTGTTGACATCCAGAAATTGTTTTGACAAACTACATTGAAAGATAACTATGACATAGGAATGGAGAATCTAGAGGCAGTACAAAAAAGAACATACACAATGTGGTACATTTTCAATTGGTTTTTAAATATTTGGGAATAAATATCATGAATATAGAGAAACATATTTTTGGAATAAATTGTTTCATTCAATATTGAATACTGTTATGAATGTTACGCAGAATGTATGTTTCTGGATCATAACATCGAAATATGGAAAAGGCATGAAGTGTGTGAATGATTTGATTTTTTTTTTGAAAAATGACATTGTACAAAAGATGATTGTGCTCCCATTATGACTTAATATTGAGTTTTTCACACTAAAAGGGGATACTACATGATGCAAAAAAATCTTCATTTCAATGTTTGGTGATGTATATAAAGAATATGTGATCCCATATTATATTAGTATCTAAACATTTAAAGAAAATCAGAGCTATGAATCACATAAGAATTCCATGTAAAGGGTGTTTTCTGTAAAATTGGAGTTTCATATGAGAATTAGAGCTGAGAAAAACAATGTACATTTCCCATAAGATTGGTATTGTGTGTAAGAATGATGTTTCATTTATAATAGGGTTTTCTTGAAAATCACAAAACATGCATGCAAGGTGTACTATGGTTTGCGTGAAAGATTTGATGTTTCTAAATAAATCTGTGATCAATTGGTATTCAAATGTGGATGAAAGTGGTACATCAATAGAGATTCTATGTATATTGTAGTATTTATTCATTTTTAATGATGAATATACCTATATATCTAAAAAACGTTAGTGGATATTTCGAAAAATAAATCGGCAGACTTCATTTGAGAAACCATTGAGCTTTTAAATTGTGATTGGTTGTAAAAAAGGAGGGACAATGAGTTTTCTCCAAATATTTTAAATATAATTGCACTTTTAGTGGATTTTGTACATAATTTCATTATCATTGTATGCATTTTTTTACATATCCCAATTAGGGTGAATGACTTAAAATGGTTGTGTCTTTGGTATGCTTTAGTTTCTTGTCATACTTTTCTATGGGAGACACAGATATAAGAGTTTTTTTACCAATAAAAAAATTAGACGAGTTATTGATTTAATCTATCATACCCGAATTTACCTCCACTCTCAGGGTATTTAACCATGTTGAACTAAAAATATGGGATTTCAAAAGATATTACCTCTTCTAGTTGATGATTTTTCAGAGTTATTTCTAGTGGATGTTTAGGTTTTATTCTAGAGTGGGATGTGTAACTTACAATCTATTTTCGACCAAGAACACATTTGATATCTATGGTGTCATACCATATGTCCTCCAATGTTTTGGGGGAATTAAAAACATAGATAAAAAATTGGGATTCTAAAGGATTTATTCACTGTATCATCTTGTAACTTCCATGTTCTGGAATCCACCCAGAGGCGCCCCATACCCATTTGGTCACATTGCCTCAAGCGCATTTCCCCAAATGCTAGAGGTTGTTGACAAACAGGGAGGGCATTGGGTGTGATAGTGGGGAAACTATGCTCTCATTGGCAGAGTAACACAGTGGAAGAGAAAAAATATACAATAATAGAAGTAGTAAATACCCAACAATAGTAAATAGTGAAAGAATGAAATAATAACCATTTGGATCACACATATATATAAAATTATGCAGGATACATATGTCTAGGAAAATGTCCAAACAAATCACAATGATGAGTACAACCAGTACTAACCCAAAGTACAAAAGAAAAACTGTAAAAACTCCACAGTATCGCAATCATAAACTTTTTCCCATTCTCTCCATCTCTACATCATGTCAAGTACCTGATGTAGAAGGGCGCGTGCGCTTTTTTATACCTGCAACAACATAATCGGTTTGGGCCCAAAAGCATGGCCTAGAGATGGTGTAAGACGAATCCCAGTAGGAAACCATCACAAGATCTGTGCCTAAAAATCAGTGAATATATGGAAGGTAAAAGTGCAGAAAGTAGTAAACAAGGAAGTACTCAATAGTAATGATCCACTGTTTCAAATACCAAGAATCATCTAATCAAAGCAGATAATCACAAATAGGTAACCCTCTGGAAAGTACTCACATCAAATCCCTTCTTTTCCTAACTAATAGACACAAGCAACCCTTAAGGAATCACACATAGTATCACCCCTCTGTATCAGCTAAATTATACAATCTATGAGGAAGCACTCACTGTCAATTCCCTCAATAGTCTCGTATCGGTACTAAGGGTGCTCTGTGGAAGCACTCAACATCTCATTCCCCTTGTGGCCCGCATCGAGGAACTACAAACTCTTATTGAAAGCACTCAACGTCAATTCCCCATGTGGTATCACATTTTAATATTATAAAAGACACTCTGGAGAAGCCCTTATTTCCATTATCCCTATGGTATACTACACTAGGTTCTCACGAAACTATTTAAACCAAAAAGTATAGCATCGTGTATCAGCCAAATTAAACCTGAAGAACTACTTGGCTAGAATTCTACAACATATCAGCCTCCCAGAACAACAGTCACACCATCCTACAATACTAGGCATGGGAATGTAAACAGCAGCCTAACAGGCAACTAGACCCAAATGTCAAAATAGGAAACAATTCATGGGAAACACATTCATAGCACTGAAAATCACCCTATTCACAATCCAATATCATCTATTCAAGCATACAAGCATAGTAGACAAACAATAGGGCTAATACTGTAAACGTGCACTACCCCATTCGTGGGTATTGGGAAAATTTGCCCATAAATCTCAAAGACATTCAATAGTAAGGCACAATCCAGCTACCTTGGAATTGGTAGATCAATATGCTTTAACCTAGAGGATTGAATCTCCATAGTATGCCATAGATCCCTGAAAACATATAAAACATTCAATCCAAATAACTCAAGAATGTTGTGAAATCTAGGGATTGTGCCCCAGGAGAGTAGATAACTCACGGATGTGACTCCAATGCAACCGACAGAGTTTGATTTGGAAGATGGATGCTTGGTCGGGGTCTCGTCAATGATCCGCGCCCACTCGGCGCACTCGGACGAACTAGGATTAGAAGGAGATGGTTCTGTCTGTCAGACACGACCCCGATGCATTTAATGAAAAACAATAAAGTACATGGTGGGTATTATTGAAGTAAAGAGCGTGTACTATCAGTTTCCACACTCCACTTTAGGCAGCCTCTAGGTCATCACACATGGCCGTGTGCAAGGCTGCAACACGGCCAGCACACGACTACACACATTAACCGAGTACAGGGAATGGACATAAAAAAATTTCATACACACTTATTTTCACAAAAACACTAGAAAAAAGAAAAACATACTTGAAAAGAAGATCCGTGTTTTTAAAAAATTCCCCCTTAAATAAATTTGTCCCCAAATTTCCTTACCAACGCAGCGGAGAAAAAGAAACCCTAAACAGCTCCGGCCACTACGATCGTACATCAACCTCCCTCTCGCAAGTCTCATCATGTACTTGATCGTGTTTCCATAGTACCTATAGCAGAAAAACAGACCGGCCACAGAGAACCAACGTACTTCGATCAATAATCCAGATAGGATGCTCCTTGAAAGATTCTTCCACTTCCCACACAACCACCTCGGGATGGAAAATGTGAGACGAGTCTGAAAATAAAGTCGAAGTTGAGAAACATGGAAGTTATCGTGCATAGATCGGTACCTCTGAGGTATATACATCTGATAAACAACCGACCCAACTCCCTCCAACACCTTAAATGGCCCAACATACATTGCAGAATGCTTATCCGGTCTCATAATCCTCTTGTTCCCCAACCTCAGTGTGACACATAGAAAAACCTGATCCCCGACCTCAAACTCTAGAGGTCATCTCTGCTGATCGTCATACGACTTATGGAGAGACTGTGTTGTATCCATCCATTTCCAAATAAACTATAACTGCTCTGTGGTCTCCTGAACAAGATGAGGTCCCAGCAAAGCTGTCTCTCCTGCATCCATCCAACATAAGGGTGATCGCAATTGACTACCATACCATTCCTCTAAGGTGACATATGAATAGTTTCTTGATAAATATTGTTTTTGGGAAACTATATAAGAGATATACGCTTCTCCCAAGAACCACCAAAATCTAGAATGCATGTTCAGAGCATGTCCTCAAGCACCTGAATCGTACGCTTAGATTGGCCATCTGTCTGGGGATAGTAAGCCGTACTCAAAAGTACCTGTGTACCAAAACCCTTATGAAGCCCCTACCAAACCCGAGACGTAAAAATAGAAACTCTGTCTGAAACAATGGAGTGTAGAACACCATGTAAGTGCATAACCTCATGTATGTACTACCATCCTAGCTCATCAACACTGATGGTATCCTTGATCGGAAAGAAGTGAGTAACCCTCATAAGTCTGTAAATGACAACCCATTTTACATCATTCCCTAGAGGTGACCTCGACAACACTGTTACAAAATCCATCACAACATCATTCCAATGACACTCAAGAATGGGTAACTGCTGAAAAAACATTGCTGGTTGCTGATGCTCCTCTTTCACCGGCTGACTGGTGGAACACCTCATGACAAAACTAGCAACATCCCTCTTCATACCTCGCCACCAATACTGACAGTGTAGATCATGATACATCTTGGTTACACTAGGATGAAATGCCCAAACTGAGGAATGAATGTCCTGCTTCAGTTCCTCGTGTATGTCTACTGGCACCAATACGCAACCCTGGAAATGCAAGATCTCATCATCCCCTATGGTCCATCCCAAAATAGGGTCCTCTCCACACACACATTCCCGCAGGACTAGGACATCAAAATCTAATAGTTTCCTCATTCATACTGGATCAATAAGGGTAGAGGTAATAGTTACGGAAGAAAGGAACATCTACCCTTGTCTATCATGCACCTCAATATGAATCTCCGAGAATAGATCCATAAAATTCCACTCACTACTGACCTCCTGAACTGCATGTATCTGAGTCCTCCCGCTCAACGCATTAGCCACTACATTGCCTTTCCATGCGTTTATTCAAGCTCAAAGTCAAAATACTGAAGGTACTCAACCCACCTTCACTGTCTCCAATTCAGATCACACTAATTGAATATGTACATGAGACTTATGTGGTTTCTGAAAACCACAAATTTTTCTCCAGGATGGTAATGTCTCCACTAGAATAAGACATGGACAACTACAGCCAACTAGAGATCATGCGTTGGGTAATTCCTCCCGTGGGGCCTCAGCTTACGAGACTCGAATTCAATGACTACATCTCTCTACATAAGCACAACTCCTAGATCAATACCTGATGAAACACAGTAAAGAGTATAGCTCTTTCTTGGCTCTAGAAAGACTAGTATCAGTGCTGAAGTCAACCTCCCTTTTAGATCTGGAATGGCTGACTCACCAGAATCTGACCACAAGAACATCACACCCTTCTTATTCAAACCCGTCAATGGTGCTGCTAAGCGCGAAAAGTAATGTATGAAACATTTGTAGTATCCAGGCAGCCCTAGAAAACTCCACAACTCAAATAAGTTCTTCTGCTGTTCCCATGAAACTACTACTCTCACTTTCTCTCGGTTGACTGATACTCCTGTCTCTAAGATAACATCAACCAAAAAGTGAATCGGATCCATCCAAAAGTGGAATTTTGATAGCATCACATGTAACTAAATCTCTCTCAGGGTAATCAAAATGATATCAAGATGTGTGGCATGGATTTGTCGAGTGTGAGAGTACACCATGATATAATCCTTTAAGATAACCATGAAAGAATCCAAGTGTGGATGGAACACTCTGTTCATCAGTGCCATGAAAACTGCAGGTGCGTTCGTGAGACGGAACGTCATAACTATATACTCATATAGACCAAACCTGCTCCAGAAGGTAGTAAGAGGTATATATAATGGTCTATCATGCAACAGATGCTAAACTGATCTCAATTCAATCTTTGAGAACACCCGGGCTACTCGAATCTTATCAACGAGTTCATCAATCTGCGATAAGGGATATCGATTCTTGACCGTCAAATTGTTCAACATCCAATAATACACACAAATTATGAGGGTGTCGTCTGCCTTATTCACAAAAAAGATAGGAAAACCTCAAAGAGAATCAATGGTTTGGATGAAGCCATTTTCCTACAACTCCTCCAACTGCTTCTTGAGCCCCTGAAACTCTAGTGTAGTTGTCCAATAATGAGAAATGGACAGTGGAACCTCTACTGGAAGAAGATCAATCGAAAAGTATACCTCGCACTCCAGAGGAAAAATTGAAAATTCCTCTGGAATGATGTCCCTAAAATGATCCACCACTGTAGGAATATCTTACTCTGAAGTCCCCTGATCATCCAAATATATACTAGCAATCTGGGATGTAACTCCTCCTAACCCATGATGCTTTGGTCCCCCTCGGCTCGCCTGGACATCCCATTTTCCCTTATGAAGAAAAGATCCACCCTCTGGAGATATGAAACTCACCCATCAGTGATAAAAGTCGACGACTTCTTGGAAGGGAACTAGCCAGTCCATTATGAGAATGAAATCATAGCCTGTCATCTCTAGGACATAGAGATACCATAAGAAGTGACACCCCCATCCTCTAGAGGGCACCATTTAAACTGATGTACACTAGCTGTCCTGGTCACGAACTGAGTGTATAATGTCAAAATATCAGCAGAAGAAAAGATACAGAGCCCAAGGCTCTCCATAACAGCAACAGATATAAAGCTATGGGAAGCCCCTGTATTGAAAATAGTTGAACACAAAAGTAAGGGAACTAGGATTGTACAATCGGAGGATGTCTTGGTGGCATGACTCTACATTGTCTATCAGAAACCTTAAAACAATATTGACAAGGACTCAAAACTAGAAATATATGAAGGGGGAAGGAGAAGGAAAGCATTCAAGTTTTACAAAACAGGACTACAGGACATGTATAAACCCTACACAGTGTATTCCCTTAAGTCATTCACATGGGTGTGTACATTTTCGGACATAGGTTGTGTATCACCCAACACACATGGAGTGTTTCCATAACACATGGCATGTACCTGAATCCTCTTCCCCTTCCCGAGTCCTTCTTCATGGTTAAGCCACAAGGCTCTGCTAAGACAAGACTACACGACATGTTCTCATAGACATGGAGTGTACTAGACAATCATCACCTGACTCATGTTGTTAGCGGCACGGCCAGACACAAGGATAACATTGCATATAATGTTTAAGGTGGACATGGTATGTACATGAAACGATAAAACTGTCCCGTGTTGTTAGGGACACGAACGGGTACGTAGGACAGACTACACGGCGTGTACAAGTTGGAAATTACATGTATAAGAAGAGACTCCACCGACCCGTGTTCTTATATATATGGCTGGGTTCCTAGTATTACACTACATAGTGTGTTCAAAACATAAACAACCTGTTTAGCTTATGGTTTTTCCGTCTGTGTTGTTCGTTACACGGGCAGACACAGGGTTAGCACCACACGGTCTATACAACTAGTACACGACATGTCCCTCAAGAGATTCCCTATCCCGTGTCTCTGCCCAAATGTCCTATGACATGGTTAGAGACTACACAATATGTACAAAAATTACACAACATCTACTTATGGAAAATAGTTTCTTCCCAAACAAAAGAATGCTTGGAAGGTAGTCAAAAGTACACGACGTGCATTCTGTGTTTTTCTAGACAGTAAGCCTCAGAAACTACTCCAGAAACCAAAAAAACATAGAAACAAACCTTGAAGGTGCCATATTCTAATCTAAGAGGGCCCATATTCCCCATGAATCAAATCTTGGTATCTTATACATGTTATAAAAAATGTCATCCAGAAAATGATTCACCAATTTCTGGTCCAAGAGGGCCCATAACATCTCGAGAACCTATTTTTTGGGTTCATTTAAACAAAACCTTAAACAATCAATGATCTAACAAGAAACGGGTATTTTATCAAGGCATCTATCACAAATGTATACATATTCTACACAACATCTATCACAACTACATTCAATCGATAATGCATCATAAATGGCATGGCAAGAATGGATGACATGTGATTTCTACCAAGTGCCTATATGATGCATGAGATGGCATACCCTCATCTAATCAGGTTGTGACAGAATTATAACCTCCTTAACATCAATCGTAATAGTAAAAAACATTTGAGTCTCCCAAATGAGAAAATTAAATCAATAGTAAAATTGAAAAACCAGAAAAATTTCAATAAAAGATGTAAATTGGATTTTACCTATACACAAGTCACATAATCCCGATCACATCTTATTACCAAGTACATTTTCCTTCGTATCCCTAGATAAAGGCTCTAAACAGTAATTTAATAACAAATAATCCTTCGATACCACTTTGTAATGTCCCAATTCCGGATGCCACCTAGAGGCGCCCTGTATCCGGTTAGTCACATGGCCTCAAGCGCATTTCCCCGAACTCCAGAGGCTGCAGACTAGAAGCGATGTCCTTGGGTGTGATTTTGGGGAAACTATGCCTTCATTGGTAGAGTGACACAGTTTTATTTAAACAAATATAAAATAGCAGATGAAGTGAATACCAAAAAAGTGTAAATAGTGGAAGACTGAAATAATAACCAACTAGAGCACACACACACACACACATATAATTATTAATGATACATATGTCTAGGAAAATAGCCAAAAAGGTCACAATGATGATTAAAACTAGTAATAAACCAATGTATAAAAGAAAAATAGTAACGGCTCAACAGCATCTCAAGCCTATGCTTGGTCCTATTCTCTCCAACTCCATAACATGTCATTTTCCTGAAGTATAAGGGCACTTTCTCTTTTCTATACCTGCAACAACATAATTTGTTTGGGTCCAAAATCATGGCCCAAATAAGGTGTGAAACGAATCATAGTTGACAACCACCGCATGGTCTATGCCTAACAGTCAATGAATATATGGTTGGTAAAAGTGCAGAAATCAAGAAACAAGTAATAAACAGTAATGATCCACAGTTTCTAATATCAAGCATCAACTAATCAAATCATATAATCACTAACATATAAACCTCTAGGCAGAACTCACAGCCTATCCCCCCGGGTCCTACCTAACAGATACAAGCAACCATCTAGGAAGTACATATAGTCTCACCCCACAGGTTCAGCTAATGTATAAACTCTCTGAGGAAGCACTCACCGTCAATTCCCCCTATAGTCTCGTATCGGAACTAAAGGCTCTATGGGAAAGCACTCAACGTCTCATTACCCCTGTGGCATGCGTTGAGGATATATAGACTCTCTAAGGAAGCACTAAACATCAATTATCCCGATTAAATTGCATCGTAATATAATAAAAGACACTTTGGATAAGCCCTTATGTCCATTCTCCCTATAGTCTACTACACTTAGTTCTCATGACCCTATGTAAATCAACAAGTATAGAATCACGTTTCAGCCAAAATAAACCTCAATAACTACATGGCCAGAATTCAACAACATATTGTCATGTCACAATGACAATCCCAACATCCTACAATACTAGGCATGGGAAAGTAAACAACAACCTAACCGAAAACTAGAACCAATGGTCAAAATATGAAAAAAAAAATGCATGGGAATCACATCCAAAGAACAAAAATTAACCCTATTCACAATAAAATATCATCTATTCAAGCATACAAGAATAGAAGACAAACAATATGGCTAAAACAGTAAACATACAGTACCCCGTTCATGGGTATTGGGAAACGTTTTACATAAAATTCAAAGACCTTCAACATAATGGCACACACCTCATACCTTGGTGTTGGGAGATCAATATACTTGAACCTAGATGCTTGAATCACCTTAGAACACAAAAAATCTACAAAAAAGTATAAAATATTCAACCCACGATAACACACGAAAGAGGAGAAATCAATGGATGGTTCTCTATGAGTACAGAGAACTGATCAATGTGATTCCAATGCAATCAACAGTGTTTGATTCAGAAGAAGGACACTCGGTCAGGGGCTTGTCAAATATTTGCGGTCGCTCCGCACTCTTTGGTGATCTATGTTGAGAAGGATATGGTTCTGTCCGTCAAATCCGACCCCGGTGCATTTAATGAAAAAATAATAATGTACACGGTGTGTACTTTTTACCTACATGGTGTGTACTCTCTATTTCCATACTTCTCTTTAGGCGGCCTCTAGGTCATCACACATTATTGTGTGATATCCCACTACATGGTTAGCACACAGCTACCTGCGGTAACTGAGGACATGACGTGTACTCAAAAAGTACATTGTGTGTACTTCAAAAAATTTCCAGAAACTCTTATTTTCTCAAAAACTCTAGAAAAAAAGAAAAACATACCGAAAAATAAGATCCTAGTTCTTACACATCTCACCATGGGCTACCATAGTTCTTTTTGTGAAGAAGTCTGATGGATCTCTCTGGTTGAGTATCGATTATCAAAACCTATATAAGGTGAAGATCAAGAAAAATACCATTTTCCCAACATTGATTTAATTTTTGATCAGATTAAGGGGAAAGGTGGTTCTCCATGGTCAGAAATCATTACAGGTATCTCCATATATGATTTAGAGAGGTAAAAGTTAAATACATGGCTTTTCAAAGCATGTATAATCTCATTGAGTATTTGTTTATGCCTTTTGGGTTAATGATTTCTCCCAAATTCCTCATGTATCTTATAAACGAGGTTTTTCAAAAGTATCCTAGCTCATTTTTATTTTATTTTGTGATAGCATCCTCATATAATATATGACTAAGGAAGATCATGGGTAGAAATTGAGAATCGTGTTTGGATTTCTTTGAGATCATCACCTCTTTTCTAAACTCTCTAAGTAAACCTTATGTTTGTTGGAAGTAATTTTTATTGGACACATGATTGTGGAACCTGGGGTTTTAGTGTATCCTGAAAATATAAAAAATGGCATTTCATGGTAGAAGCAGAAGAATGTTTTAAAAATAATGTTATTTTGGTGTCTTGAAGGGTACTGTTGGTGGTTGTTATAGATTTACCTCGCTATACATCCTTTGTGATGGTGCTTACCAATAATGTAGAAACATTGTAATAGAGCCTATAATGCTGAGTATCTATTGAGTTGATTATGGGGTGGTTGGAAACAACTCTTGTTTTTATCATTCTGAAATATAGAAATGTATGTGTTGTCTACTATGAAACCTCATGTATGTGTTAGGGGTCTTTTACTATGCTAAATAACCATGTGGTAGCTTATGTTTATCTTTATCTCTAACCACGTGACATTAATTATCTAATTTGTGACTTCGAATTAGGGGTAATGACTCATTCCGTGATGATATGGTGTTATTACCACATTAGATTGAAATATGTTGTCTATTCAGATCAAAAGATTTTAGTCCACATATTCTCTCATAAGGATATAAATTTGAGGTAACATTATTCTATTGAGTACCTTTTGTGGGTTTAATATTGATATCATTTACAACATAGGATATGGTAATGTGTTGGATGAAAAATTTTGTTATAATAATTCAGTGCAAGATTTAAAGGAGTCTAGTGAAGAGTTGATCTTGACGTGTATTTTTTCCCACATACATCTCGATAAAAAAAGGCCATATGGGAGTAGAATACATGGCCAGTGTCCAGCTATCACCTTTCCATCTAGAGGTAACTCAAAATTAACAACCATGTGATGAGTTGTGACATCATTCAATTCATATCATAAATAGTGGGGAGGCTCTTACTGAGTGGGAATTCCCTTTAGGTGCGGTTAATAATTTCATGGGTTGTCTCATGGTTTCATGATCATTTCAAAAGTTCTTGGTGTGCGATAACCACCAGTCTTAGTTGTGCATACATCTTTGAACCACCAAAATGTTTTATGATGTGTGTCTTTAGTTCGGGATGCTAGTTATGAGGATGGATATATATAACCTTGAATCTCAGTGTCATATATTTCAGTATATTATAGTAGGTCACAAGAGACCCTCAGGTTTTCTTCAACTATTACCCATTCCTACCTGGATTTGGAATCATATCTCCATTGATTTTATTATTTGATTGCCTCATACTACCTGAGGAAGAAACTCTATATGGGTGGTGATTGACCTTCTCACTTAATTGGTCCATATAATTCCAATTAGGTACTCTCCATGGTGGATGAATTAAATGATATCTATATTCGTTTGGTATAGAGGATTCATGGTTTTCCATTGTCTATAAGTTCTAAAGGGTACCCTAGTGTCTAATTTTATTTTTGGAATGAATTCGGAAGGATGTGAGATTCTAATTCAAGATGAGTACGGAATACAACCCAAAAAATGATTTTCATACAATTAAGGAAAATAAAATAACAGAATACATTCTTTTAATATGGTGTTTTTTTGAATATAGGGGATAGTAGTACAGAAATTTGGGATTGATAATGTTTTTTCAAAAAAAATTATCCATTCCACTATAAGAATAGAATGCTTTGAAGCACGTTATAGACATAAATGGTTGTCACCATTGTGTTGGATATTTGTGGGTGAGAACTCATTGTGTAGGCCAAACCTTTTATAGGATACATCTGATAATGTGCATCAAATTAGGAAGCATTTATTGATTGTGCATAACCACCACAAATAGTATGCCGATTAGAGTCATTGATCATTGTAATTATCAGTAGGTGATTTAGTGTTTCTAAAATTCTATCATCGATTGGGTCACCATTGTCTTGGTAAAAATTGGAAGCTATGGTTGTGGAATGTCTTACTATTTATTATTACAAAGATAATAGATATGATAGAATAATTTTTAGGTTTTCTTTCATAGATGACATTGAACAATGACGTGTTCCATTTCACTTTGTTAGTGATGTGTAATCTAAATTTGTCTCATGTGTAAATATGGATCGAATTGGAGCGGGAACCTAATTTTTCATTGTTGTAGAAACTGATATGTATTGTAGATTCCTAATACTGAATCCCATAATATAATTCCATAGTATGGTTCTGAGTTCTCTTGTTCCATGGGAATCATGAGAATGTGACATAGTTGATGAAATCATGGCTTGATAATATGTACATGTTTTTATTCATTAATCATACATTTGTTTTAAATTCCGATTGTGGTATGTTTTCATATTGAGGGGAAACGTCACATTAGTGATTTTATTTTTAGGTATTAATTTAGTTATTTCTCTTTTTTTGCATCAATACCATTGAATTCTTGTGTGTTTTCTGTAAAATTATCGGGTTTTTGTACAATGTATCTGGTGGTGCATGATTAGTGTTTGGTTAGGGAAAATTGTACACTATCCTTGAAGAGAACATTTGACCTCCCCTAGAAAACCATGTGGGTTTTTACCTCTTGTATAGAAGGGAGAGAATGGTTTTCTCATAGTATGGAAGACTGTGTGGCCAAACCATGAAGCCTCTCTATAACATAAAAATGTTTACATTCCTATTCTACCCATCAATGATTTTACCCCCAACCCAACCCTAATTTCAACCACTCAATATTTTCAGACTTGCACTCACTCCCACTACCCTTGGATCCCTTTTACAATAATCATTGGGTATATTTGATGTTGGATCTTCAAATAATCATCAAGTAATCCTATATTCTATTAAATTCTTTCTTCTTCTTCTGTTATTCATGTAACGACACTATGATTTTCAATAGAAATCCCTTTCTTATAAATATGTCATTAAATCACAACATAATGAACTATTATGTGCTATGTAACCTTTAAACATAATTTTTTTCCCTTATGTGTAGCGAATTTTGAAAATATGATATACCCGGTTGCAATCATTATGTTATTTGGAGTCCGATAATAAAAACATAATTTTGATGAATAGTAACATACCCTTATGAATAGTAACATACCCTTATGAATAGTGATATACCATACTGAATAGTGAACTTACATATGATAATATATCAATAATATTTATGTAGAAAGTAAGATATACCTATATTTTAGAATAAGTAAAAGAATGGATTTTGATAATAAATTTTAAATTTAATAAAATTTTAAAATAATAATATATATAAAAATATTTTTAAAAAATGGACTTCATTTTTGGATTCTAAAAATCGAAAAACGTTTAGGGTGAATTTTTGAGATTTTTCTGAAATACTTGAATGTTTAGTGAAAAGTAAAATACATTAATTTGTCGTATAAATACACTATAGTGAAAATCCAAAATTCCTAACATCACAAGTAATGTAAGCACCCAAATCTCAAACTCACAAGAATTTATTTCTGTTCTAGGTCATGGAATACTTACTATTACTTCTCTTGTGATGAAATAATGAACTAATGATTAATTTTTTTTGAACACCCTCCTTTCATCCACTACGAAAACCCACTTCACTCCCTCTACTCTTCACTCCTCTCTATCCTTGTGCCTTTCAAATATTATGCCAAAATATCTCTCATAGATCATCCCCCAAGTCCAAAATCTCCCAGCCTCTTCAAATACCAAAACCTCCCCACATAAGAAGTTATAAATGGAGGAAGTCTCATGAGGTAAATTCCTCATTCCAGTTCCTTCATTTCTTTTGTGTTCTTTTCTTTCTTGTTTCTTTCCTCACCTCCCTTCACCCAAAATGAATTTTAACTCCAGTAACATACATGTACTGAAATGTTTTCATTCTAATGGGATATTTCATTATATTCTCTCATTCCCCCACCTGTTATTGGATTTAAATGAAAGCACAGTTTGAGATGTGCAAATTTAACCCATTCAAGGACAGTGGATTATCAATTACGATTATTATCATTTATTATGCTCATGAAACCATTTGAGTTATGGTTGAACATAATTATTATATATTTAATATATACTATTTTTTGTTCTGTAATCCTTTTTTACACATGGTATAAGAAAAACATGTTCTTTGTAATCAAACCCACCGATTAACAAAAAATGTTGTCATTATGTTTTCATATAATAATTTTACATCACGCTAAGAAAAAAATTAAATTTAAACACTAGTATTATCCTATATGTGCACTAATAGAATATACCATCAATTCTAGACAACCATTTTCATCTTAATTATTTATCCAAACATAAATATAAGAGAAGCAGCCATTATAACCTAGTAAACAAATGAGACCGAACAATGAAATTAAATCCCATATACAATCAAGAAGGATATAAATGAACATAAAAAAGATTTTACTAAACCATCTAAATATTGAATAAGTTATAGAATTATTAATTAATAAACCTAATTTGTTTATTCATGTCTTTAATAACAAGGGGGACCACCAATTGATTTAATGTAAGGGATCCTCTCTATTTCACTCTTAATCAAGATTGTCCTATATGCTATTCCTTATTATGTGTACTAGAAAATGATGGGTTATGTGTGTGTACCAACCCCATAATACCATGATTATTTATATGTGATGATATACCCCTTTTCTCTCTCATCAATCCTTCTTAGTTACACCCGACACCATGCCAATAAACAGTAACGAATTCTACCTGAGACCTTTTTGTTCATTCGATTAACTTAGATTTCATTATATCAAAATGTTGTTATATTAATGTTTATGTACATATTCTAAATTCTGTTTATTTTTTCATAATTAATCTATAAATACTCTTTCATCACTCTCTTCCAAGGATATACATGTTTTTAAAAGATTCATTCTTTAGAACATTCTCATTAGAAAACCGCTTTTAAGGGAACTTCTCTAATTTTTACCCAATTTCATGTGCACTATATCTTATGTTTATAGCCACCATTATCTTTATAAAATCAGTCATTTTATTATGGAAACCAACTTGTATCAATTTTTTTATATAAATGATTTCCCTCTATTCCATTTTAAAATCTCTATATCATTTTCCATAAAACAACACAAAAATGTTTTAAAGCTAATGTTACTCAGATACATTTCATATATTTTTTCTCTTCTATTTTACACCAAATACAATGTTATATGCCTATATTACCCTATTAACTTCCATGTTTGTTCTAATCTCTTTCTTTCAGGGACAGTTTCATGATACATCCATTGGTTATGATTTATGTCATGTTTGTGGTACCCAATTCAGTTCATGGGTAACCTTATGTTTATGTATGGTTGATTTTGTATGATTATTAATGTTGAAAGAATATTTATGTTTTAATAATATTTATGTCACACGAATAATCATAAAAATGATTATATGCGTTGGCACAGATAGTGCTCCAATGAAATGGGTATAGATAAGTCTCATGAGATGTTATGTGAAACAGGATTGGAAGTTAGCCTTGATTCCTAATAAAATGGGAAACTGGATTGGTGGTTAGCCTTGAACCGTACAAAAGAAATTTTTAATGATTCTTCCACATTTATATGATTCTAGATTTATATTATCCCATGTTTATATGATATGATTTCGTATGTTCCACACATTGGATATCATTATATCACGCCTCCTAACTCTTGTGCATAATATGTATCCATATGTTCATTCCTTTACTGGGTTTTTTAGCTCATAACTTTGTTCATGTGTTCCCTACGGTACCCTATGCAGATGTACAAGATCAAAGGAAGTTAGGACCTCTTTTTTTATTTTAAATTATGATTTGTTTTTGGCCCCTTGTTTTTGTTTTATGTACCAAGTCTTCGAAGAAACTAGACTTAACGATCCTTGTCTTGAACTCTGATAATTGGTTATGATTAAAATCATGAATTGTTAAATGAAAAAGTCATGGGATGCTATAGTTGTTATCATAGGATGATTTAGTTATTTTTTGAGACTAAGAATACAACACCTTATACAGAACCTTATGGATAATACTATGTATAAGAAAACATTCCTAATTTTTTTTGTATTCAGTAAGTGATTTATCATGCCAATACGTCCCTGTCTGGATACGATCAACTAGAGGTAGCTCTAGAATAGATGTACATAGTAGTGAAAACTCTGAAAAGGAGTTTTGGGCTTGACATGGGGTATCCTAGTACACAACAATGGGCAATGTTGCACTTTTGGTTACAACACTCACGGGGGATTTTCTTTGGTAGATTCATGAGCTTATTAAAAACCATTATTAAGGGTCAAAATGACCATAATAATATATGTTGAAAATATAATGAGGATAACCTATATTTAATCCTAAGGAATTCCATGTTAGGATATAATTCTTCTAAATATGTTTATCCTTTTATGTTTATATTTTCTTTTCCATACTCAATAGTTATGTATTCAAGACCTCTAATTATATGTTCTTTTTCGGAAACTAAGAATATTGTACCGTTGAAAGAACCATATGGGTGAGAATATGTACAAGAAAAAATTCCTAATTTTTTTTAGTATTGAGTAGGTAATTTATCATGTCAATATGTCCATGTCTATATACTATCTGGTAGAGGAGGCTCTAGAATAGATGTACCTAGTAGTGAAAACTCTAACAAGGTGTTTCGCGGTTGACATAGGGTATCCTAGTACACGACAACGGGCATTGATGCACTTTTGGTTACGACACTCTCGGGGTATTTTCTTTCGTTGAATCACGAGCTTATTAAAAACCATTAATAAGGGAAAAATGACCATAAGAATATATGTTAAAAAATATATTGAAGATAACCTATAATTAAACATAAGGAATACCGTGTTAGGATATAATTCTTCTAAATATGTTTATCATTTTATGTTTAATGTTTCTTTTCTATACCCAATAGGTAATTATTCAAGACTCTAATTATATGTTCCATTTCATAGTTAATTGTGAGAAATAGATGACACATTCTAACAACCAATGTGATAGGCAATGTGAAGATTTACTCAATGATATGCCTGATGTGATGAGATCGGGTTCTCAAGACATCATGACTGTACTTACTATAATGAGTCATACTTTACATACATTGTTATTAATTTAGAATTGAAGCATACTTATTACAACATATAACAAAACCATGATAGGAACGTTTAGGTATAATGTATTTAGAAGCTGGGAAACATAAAAAACTGGTTCATAAATCATCTACATTGTCTCCCACTTATTTCATCATATCTACAGTCCCTTTTGGGATTTCCTACTTAATACCCTTCATCCTGACCTGGGGAAATGAAAACATACAAAAGGGTGATTTCAAATGCTCATTAAGGGTAAACAAAGGAAATATCAATCAAATCATATTCATAAGAACATAACATTCTGAAAATCATAACATGCAAAAGAGATCGTAATATCATGACATGGGATAAATCATCGTAGTGAAATGCAATCCCAATAATCATAACATAAAACATGATACTTTTTGACATACACACATAATCATAGAGAACCATTTCTTATTAGTTATGACTCATTTCCAAGACCATCATAGTGGAAAAATTCCTTTACTAAACTGAGTTCACTCCTTGTTCCAGTCCAGTATCACTGAATCTTATTAACTTTCTGTTCCAGCCATGCCTATCTCATGAGATATAAATCATTACCCAATTCATTGGAAGGATATATAGGTCCCACCCATCTCATAATTAAACCATTCTTATGTGTACCACAAAATCATAAATCATACATCATAGCATAACCCATTTAATTTAAATGGGATTCTTAAATATCATGCCATCATAACATAATCCATATACGATAATAGACTTCACAAAAATAATTCCATCATTACATAATCAAATAAATGGAATAATAGGGATATAAATAGAACCTTATATTATCTTATATGGTAAATAATGTTGATAAATCACTTGAACTCCATTCTTGAGGAAAATATCATTTCTACCTCTTAATCATTTTTCTTTTCTCATAATGTCATACTAAAAGAAGTTAATTGAAAATAAACATGAAAACATGTAAATGAATCTTCATGAATATAATGTTTTTGAAATCATAAATATCTTTTCATGCCGTATAAATTAAAAAAAACATTATTCTCGTACATTGGCCAGAAAAGTAAAAAAGCATATCGTACTGAAAACGACAAAAGATTCCTTTAATATCTTTTTCTAAAAATTAACCAATAGGTAAAATTGGATTTAAACAACTTTAGGTAGATAATATTACATATTTAGGAAACATGGATGTGGATGATAAATAATCCCTAGTAAATACCAAAGTATAACCAATCTCGGATAAAAATTGAGATTGTGATATTTTCCTTAACCTTAGGTACGATATTCGTTGTACGTATCTGAACCTCCTATATAATCATTAAATTAATTTAATTGAATTATTAAATAATCATATTCATTGTTTTAATGTCATATATGGTCATATTATTATCTTCTTATTAGTAATATTACATTGCTACTTGTTATTCAGGTGTTCGTTGCTTTATGTTCTTATGCATTTTTTCGAATAAATTCTTATTAATCATTTTAGAATATAGAAACACCATTTATAGAATGGTATTAGTATAATATATATCAGATTTATTCATTCAATTCATTTATGTAATCATGATTTAATGATGATCTTGTAGAACAAATCACATCGCAGCATCGAGACGGTATGTCGTACTTACGCACACGCGATGATATCGTTCCCATAATTATTGAATGGTATTGGAGTCGATGATGGAATATATCAGAATTTGTATCAAGTTATAATAATCATTTATATTTATTCTTTACACCATTATATCAATCCATGTAAGGTAGTGGTGGAAAACAGAACACAGCACAACATAGAGACGGTATACCGTACGTACGCATGCATAGTGATTTCATTATCTGTAGGATGGATAGAAGGTGAAATATCATTGTATTATATTTATAATCACACATCAGTATATGACTGATACTTATTTTATTAATTTATGATGAAACAAAAAAATAAGAAAAAGTAGAAGAAGAAATAAATTTGAAAGGATCTGTAATGGATATTACATCTTCTTCGACACGCCGCTTTTAAACCTCCTATTAGGGCAATAAATTTGGTCTTTGAAGAAGACCAGGTCCTATAGTTTGTTTATAGGGAAGTAGAGAAGGGAAATTGTCTGGGGTTTTCTGATCTTGAATGATCAAAATGTTGTGAGGGGAGAGAGAGGAGGTTCTCTTTTATAGGGGAGGATAGGGGAACCTTTAGAAACATAAAAAATATTAATTTATTATAGATTCAAACCCCACATAAAAACATCCAAATAGACTGAATTTTAATATGAGAGGATATAGGGTTGTAATCTCATCAACCAATAAAATTTATCCATGTTGGTAATTTATTTTCATCCATATAAAATTGATTTATCTTTATTTAATCCTTTTACTTTTATTTGTGGAAATAATATTCTAAATTTTAAATTGTTATAAATAAATACTTATGGGTTTTTAATTGAACATAATTAGATAATTTATGACTTTTTGGACTATATAAATTTCAATTTATAAATTTTAAATATTTTTGTGATTTTTAAACAATTTTATAATATGTTAATTTTATAAAATAACAATAATGTCTATTTTGACACTATTCATTTGTTTGATTTTAAAAAAATCCAAACAAAATATATTTTTGAAATAAAAACTTGAATAGATTCATAGCATTTCATATTTCTCTATAAAATTCATGGACCACATTAAATAGTTAATATAACATTTATTTTAATATTTTTAAATCCATTTATTTGATATTTCCATCAACAAAATAATTTCAGCATCACTATTGTGTCATAGTTAATGATAATTATTTAATCCCTGAAAATTGTAAATAAATTCACACAATGTAGATAATTTAAATATCTTTCCGGAGACTATTCATTTTCGAAGTTTTATAGAGTTTATCAGTAAATTAAAATTATTACACTTATAAGATATGAGAGAGTGACATGCTGTCACTTTTTGTGGATTTAATAATAATTATATCATTTTCATGGTCAATAGTCCATTGAAATTAATCAATTCCGACCCTTAGGTGATATTTTTTGACTTTTATCCATCCAATAGAAATTTGGTAGGTGGTAGGGTAATTTTATAATCTTATTTTCACCTTAAATTACCCGATTTACCATTAACTATAGTTAATAAAAATTATCATAGTTACTATTCATAATGTCCAAAAAATAAAAGTAACCTATTAACATCATTTGGACCCACTGAATCCAAACACTGTATCCATTTTTTAAAATTCAAAACATATAAGTTGTAGTAATTTATTTAAAATTAATCTCATTGTCAAGAAAACGGGTTTTAAAAGTTAAAACATTGTCGAAGAGAGAAATTTTTTTACCTCTGAATTCAATGTAAAATTAATGGAAATGAAATACATTATATTAAATGGTAAAAATATATTCTATTTATACATTAAAACAATTGAAATTTATCATTTAAGCATATTAATTATCTTGATGAAAAAAAAAATTTTAAGAAAAATTTACCGTATTTTTCTATTCATCAAAATAAGAAATTTATCAGAAAAGTATCAAAAATTTATCCAATATAAATTTTTATATCCCGATTCAAAAGAAAAGTTTATTTTATAAAATTTAACTTACAAACTTATCAAAAATTAAATTTTAAATGGGTGCTCCATCAGAAGGTTGTAAAACTGCCTTTTTAAAAAAATACTTCTTTTATTTGAAAAATTGATTTTGTTTTCATAACTCATTCTAAAAAATGAGTTAGATGAATTATAATGTTATAAAATTAAAAATTAAGTTAATAATATTTATAACATATAGTTAATATAATATTTTAATAACATATTTTTGTTTAGTTAAACTCGGTATTGCATACAATGCAAGCAATCAATGAAGGTTGCTATTGCGTGTAATGAAAGCCAAGCCAGTGTTGCATGTATTGAATGATTCCTTTGGTGTTTCATAATAACATAATAATGAAAACAAATAACATGAAATCTGAGGGTGTTACATTCTACCCCCTTGGAATGAATTTCTCCCTCGAAATTTGTCACTTCGTCACAAACATATGAGGATACCTCTCCCTTATAATATTCTCATCTTCCAATGTAGCTTCTTCTAATTGGTGGTTCATCCATAAAACGTTAACCAAGTGTGTGGTCTTATTTATCAAAACTTTTTCTCTATGATTTGGAATATCTATCGGTAGTTCTTCATAAGAAATATCTTTCTCCAGCAGTATAACTTCTAAGCATAGTACATGTGAAGGATCAAGTATATATATTCTCTAGAGAGATACATGGAACACATCATGAACTTGAGAGAGATTCGGTGGAAGCGCCAATCGGTAAGCTACCTTTCCAACACGATCTAGTATTTCCAAATGACCAATATACCTAGGGCTCAGATTTCCTTTCTTTCTAAATCTAATTACTCTCTTCCAGGGAGATATTTGAAAGAACACTTTATCACCCACTTCAAACTCTATGTCTTTTCTTCGGTTGTCAGCACAACTTTTTTGTCTACTTTGAATTGTACTAATGTGTTGTTGAATAGATATGACCTTTTCTTCCATCTCATCGACAAGATCAAGTCCACATAGCTTTCTTTCCCCTACTTCATCCCAACAAGTAAGAGTTCTGCATTTCATTCCATAGAGAGCATTGTAAGGAGCCATCTGAATACTGGAGTGAATGATATTATTATAAGAAAATTCCAACAAAGGTAGGTGTAGATCCCAACCACCTTTGAAATCCATAGATAATGCTCTCAATATGATTTCTAGAGTTTGAATTTTCCTCTCAGACTGACCATCTGTCTGAGGATGATAAGCAGTGCTGAAACTCAACTCTGTATCTAGAGTATGCTAAAGAATTGTCCAAAACTACGAGGTAATCCTCAGATCCCGATCAGATATAATGGAAAGTGTTACTCCATGTAATCTTAAAACATATTTTACATATATCCTGGCAAGATGATCAAGAGTGAAATCCTCTCTAATAGCAATGAAGTGCGCTGACTTCGTAAGATGATCGACTATAACCCATATAACATTATTTCCTTTTGATGTTTTAGGAATTCCAGTGACAATGTCCATAGTGATGTTTTCCAATTTCCATTCTGGTATGGGTAATGGTTGCAACATCCCCTTAGACTTATGTCTCTCAGCATTAACTTGCTGAAAAACCATGCATTGAGAGACATATTCATCCACATCGTTTTCCATGCCATCCTAGCAGAAGTACTTTTTCAGGTCCCTGTACATCTTCGTGCTTCCACGGTGAATAGAGAATAAAGAACTATAAGCCTCATCTAATATTTCCTTCATTAATTCTGGGATGTGAGGAACACAAACTCGATTCCTTAACCTTATGATTTTATCACAATCAATGTGGAATTCAGAAAACTTTCTCACCTCATTTCGTAACTCTACATCTTCTTTCTATGCCTCTTTAATCTTCACATGTATAGATAGTTGAACATTCATTTGAGAAAAAAAAAATTTCCCCATTCCATTATAATTCCAAAATCCATCCTTTCTAAATACATATATATTGGATCTTTTGTTATCCTCATCATGGATAAGCTATCATGGCCCTGTCTACTTCATGTGTCTACCACCTTTTTTGATTTCCCAGGGTTATAATGAATTGAGCAGTCGTAATCCTTCATCAGCTCCAACCATCTTCTTTGGTGTATATTCATCTCATTTTGTGTAAAAATATACTTTAAACAATTAATATTAGTATTAATATCACACCATTCAAAATAAATATAATTCCCCCAAATCTTTAATGCAATTATAACCGAAACTACTCCAAATCATGATTTGGGTAATTTTGCTCATGGATTTTCAACTGTCGGGAGGAATAAGCTATCACCAAATCATTTTTCATGAGAACACACCCCAATACCATCTTGGATGCATCTATGTAGATCAAAAACATTTTTCCACTACAAGGTTGTGTGAGCATAGGTGCACCGAATAACCTTCTTCTTAACTCCTAGAAATTCTTTTCAGACTCTTTGTACAAATGAACTTAACTCATTTTCAAGACAACCTGGTGCATGTATTTGATAATCGTGAAAAATAGTTCACAAAACGTAGATAATATCCCGCCAAACCAATAAGGCTTCGGATCATAGTTACAGTTGTTGGTCACGACCATCATTCGATAACCTCTATTTTTGATGGATTTTTGAGATTATGTGACCCCAAAATGAAACTTTTTGAACCCAAAATTCAAACTTGGTAAATTTGGAATAAAGCGTCTTTTTTCACTGGGTCATTAACACAATTCCCGAGTGATCTTCATGTACTTACTTTCTCATTGAATAGAAAATAATATCGTCTATAAAGACTACCAAAAATTTATCAAGATAGTCCTTAAAGACTCTATTCATTAGATCCATCAAGATAGCAGGGGCATTAGTAAGACCAAATCACATCACTATAAATTCATAGTGTCCATACCTTGTACGGAAAGAGGTCTTATGAATTTCCACCCTTTTGACCATTAATTGATGACAACCTATATGATGATCAATCTTGGAAATGTATTGAGCTCTACGTAGTTGGTCAAATAAGTCATCAATGAGTGGGAGATGATATTTTTTCTTGATAGTGATCTTGTTATGTTATCGATAATCAATACAGAGTCTCATTGATCCATCTTTCTTCTTAACAAACTGAAAAGGTGATCCCCATGGTGATGCACTAGGGCATATGAATCCCTTATCAAGATTCTCTTGGAGTTTCTTCTTCAATTACAAGAACTCAATTGGGTCCATTCTATAAGGTGTCTTTGAAATAGGCATAACACACAGTATGAGTTCTATTGAAAACACAACTTCACTGTTTGGTGGAAGACCTGGAAATTCCTCTAGAAAGTCATCATAAAACTCATTTACAATGGGAATATTATTAATAGTTAGTTTCTATCCAACCACATGAGAGAAATAACCTTAATTTAATGTAATAAATACACATAAGATGGATGAAATTTCCACCTGAAGGTTATATTCATCCTTGCATCGATAGATGATCATAGATTGATCAGGAATATAAAATATGACTTCCCTTATTTGTAAATTGATTTGAGCTCAATATAAATAAAGACAATACATGACAAGAATCACATCAAATTAAACTATAGGAAGGATCACAAGGTTCTCAGGAAGCACTTTTCCACATACTTCAATCGGAGAAGAATTGTAAACATTTGATGTGACTGTTTTTCCATCAGGAGTTGTCACAGCTAACTCAACAGATAATCATTGGGGTAGTACAGTAACACACATAGAAAATTATTTAGAAATAAAAGAGTGGTTGGATCCAGAATCAAATAAAACATTTGATAATTTAGAGTAGATGGCTCACCACTTCTTTACCGTACTCTACATAGCTTATAGAAACTGCATGTGCCTATCCATTGTCATTTGCCTTAAGAGTTTTTTGACATCGATCATCCTAAAAAACCCTTGGATTTGGGAATTTATTGGTATAATGCCACATTTCCTTTCACTTGTAACATTTAAGTGTAGGAGGTGCATTTTTTGTATCATTTTCTTTGTTCGCATCAGTAGACATATTTTTCCCATCACCGCAGTATTTAAATGCATGATGACCTTATTTTCCTCACATAAAACATTTACTTGTCCCTTTAAGATAATTCCCTCTTTGTTTCATTTCAGACATTGAGCATAAGGGAAAACACATCTTTTTTCAGTGTGGTCTTTAGATTTTCCTTTGAATTCCATTTTCCTCTTCTTATCAAACCCATATTAATGATGGGTTACTCCAATATCCATCTCAACCTTGAGAGCACATAGATCAATTTCCTCAAATCTATTGATGTCCTTTATGTCTAACTCCCTTCTATGACTTGGTTTTAAGCCACTAAAGAATTTATCGATCTTACTATCAGGTTGGATAATAATTCTTGAAGTGTACCTTGAACGTCTTTTAAAATTTTCTTCGTTGGTACCAACCTATTCCTCATCTATTTTCTTTAGTTGAAGAAACTTCTTCTCCGTATTTGTTCGAAGAATACATTGGAAGTATTGATTGAAAAATAAGTTCTTGAACACATCTTATTCCATGAACTCAATTTCGTCTCTTTGCCTCATATTCTTGATAAGATTCCACCATGGATCATCTTATCCTTCCAAATGATATATTGATAAGATGACTTTGTCATGTTCAGATAATTGTAGAATAGAAAATATCTTTTCAGTGGTACTAATCCATTGTTCAGCCACTAATGGATTAGATGTCCCGCAGAATGAAGGTGGACGCTGCCTCATGAAGGATTCAACATAACGTAGCTCCTTCCTTTGCTCGTTTGGACGTCCTTCATGATTCATAGCTTGAGAAAGTATTCTGAGCATCACTACATGATTTTTCCTTCCAACTCCCATAAATTTTAGTTTCTCATGGGGACAATTTTTTGCATTTCCCGTCACATTCAACATTAACATGGTTTCTTCGGGTTCCAGCCATTGACTAAGACCAAAAATCATAGTGTGAGAAACACTAATCATAACAGAAAAACCACATATTCCAGAATAAAATTTCACACTTTAGGTCTTATCACAGGTTATTCAAGGCCATTTCTAAAACACTAAAATTGTGTTATATGATTAGACATATCCTTAGGGTACTTACTAAGCCATTACATCCTAGTTTCCAAAGGTTGATTATAGCCTTCCTCTAATAACAACTATAATTACCCATACATCACATACATTGTTATTAATTAAGAATTGAAGCATACTTATTACAACATATAACAAAACCATGATAGGACCGTATAGGTATAGTGTCTTTAGAAACTGGGAGACCTAATCAACTGGTTCATAAATCATCTACATTGTCTCCCGCTAATTTCATCATATCTAGATTCCCTTTTGGCATATATTTCTTAATACCCTTATTCCTGACCCTGGGAAAAGAAAACATACAAAAGGGTGAGATCAAATGCTCAGTAATGGTAAACAAAGGAATTTTCAATCATATCATATTCATAATATCATATCATTTTGAAAATCTTAACTTAAAAAAGAGGTCATATTATCATGACATGGGGTAAATCATAGTAATGAAATGTAATCCCAATAATCATAACATAAATCATGAAACTTTTTGGAAAACACACATAATCATAGAAAAATCATTTCATATTAGTCATGACTCATTGCCAAGACCATCATAGTGGCCAAAGTCCATTACTGAACCGATTTCACACTTCATTCCAGTCCTGTATCACTTAACCGGATTAACATGTCATTCCAGCCATGTTTATCTAATGAGATATAAATATTTACACAATGCATTGGGGGGAGATATAGGTCCCACCCATCTCATAATTAAACTCATCTTATGTGTGCCACAAAATCATAAATCATACATCATAGCATAACCCATGTAATAGAAATGTGATTCTTAAAATCATTCCATCATAACATTATCCATATACGATAAAGGACTTCATAACAATATTCCATCATAACATAATCAAATAAATTTAATAATAGGGATAGAAAAAGAACCCTATATTATCTTAGATGGAAAATAATTTTGATAAAACACTTGAACTCCATTCATGGGGAAAATATCATTTTTACATAATAAATAATTTTCCTTTATCATCATGCCATATTAAAATAAGTTAATTAAAAATAAACTTGAAGACATGTAAAGTAATATTTATAGAAATAATGTTCTATGAAATCAGAAAAATCGGTTCATTTGTATAAGTTAAAAAACATTCTTCTCGTACTTTGGCCGGAGAAGCCAAAAAGCCTCTCGTACTGAAGACGACAAAAGATTCCTTTCAAATCATTTACTAAAAATTATCCAATATGTAAAATTGAATTTAAAAAATTTTATTGGTATAATATTACTTGTTTAGGAAACATGGATGTGGATGATAAATATTCCCCAGTAAATACCAAAGTATAAACAATCTTGGATAAAAATTGAGATTGAGATATTTTCCCTTACCTTAGGTCCGATACACTTTTTACGTGTCCGAACCTCCTATATAATCATTTAAATAATGTCATTGAATTATTCCAAAATCATATTTTTTGTTATTATATCATATACAGTCATATTTATATCTTCTTATGAGTAATATTTCATTGCTACTTGTTATTCGGGTGTTCATTGCTTTATGTTCTTATTCGTGTTTTGTTGAATAAATTCTTATTCATATTTTTAGGTTATAGATAAACCATTTACAGAATGTTATTAGTATAACATATATCTGATTTATTAATTCAATTCATTTATATAATCATGGTTTAATGAAGATCATGTAGAACGAATCACATCACAACGTAGAGATGGTAAGCCGTACGTACGCACGAGCGACGATATCGTTCATATAATTGTTGAATTGTATTGTAAGGGATGGTGGAATATATTATTATTAGAATCATGTTATAATAATCATATATAGTCATTATTTACACCATTATACCCATCCATGTATGGTTGTGGTGGAAAACAGATTACACCACGGTGTGGAGACGATATTCCGTATGTACGCACATGCGGTGATTTCGTTTTCTGTAGGATGGATAGAGGGTGAAAAAGGGTTGTTTAATATGTATAATAACACATCAGTATATGAGTGATACTGATGTTATTAATTATTTATGAAACAAATAATGAAGAATAAGTAGAAGAAGAAATAAATTTTAATGGATCGGTAATGGATATTACCTTTTCTTCGACGCGCCTCTTCTAAACATCCTCTTAATGCCCTAATGTTTGTATTTGGAGAAGACCAAGACCTATAGTGTGTTTAAAGAGAAGTGGAGAAGAGAAATTGGCAAGGTTTGGCCGAGCATGAAGGCTCCAATTTTCATGAGGAGGAGAGGGACGAGGTTCCCTTTTATATGGGAGGATAGGGGCACCTTTGGAAACATAAGAAATATTAATTTATAATAAATTAAAACCCCATTTAATAACATACAAAAATTTCTCAATTCGAAGGTGTGATGAGATATGATTGTAATATAATAAACCAATAAAATTTAGTCATGTTGGTAATTTATTTTAAACCTTATCATATTGATTTATCCTTATTTAATCCATTTTCTTTTATTTGTGGTAATAGTATTGTAAATTTTAAATTGTTATAAATTATTACTTATGTGTTTTTAATTGTCTATAATTGGATAATTTATGATATTTTGGACCATATAAATTTAAATTTATAAATTTTAAATATTTTTCGGATTTTTAATCAATTTTATAATATGATATTTTTATAAAAGAACATTAGTTTCGATTTTGAAACTATTCATTTACATCAATTTATGAAAAATCCAAACAGAAGATATGTTCGAACTAAAATATTTAATAGATTCATAACATTTCTTATTTATCTAGAAAATTCGTGGAGCACATCAAATAGTTCATATAATATTTATTGTATATTTTTAGAAACTTTTATTTGATATTTCAATCAATAAAATAATTCCAACATCACTATTGTGTCATCATTAATGATAATTATTTAATCCCAAAAAATTATAAATAATTTCACATGATGTATATAGTTTAATTATATTTCGGGATACTATTAATTTTTGAAGTATTATTGATTTTATCACTAAATAAAAATTATTACACTTTTAAGATATAAGAGAATGACATGTTTTCACTAACTTTGTGTTTAATAATTATTATATCATTTCATGGTCAATAGTCCATGAAACGAATCTATTTTGACCCTCAGATGATATGGGACTACTTTTATTCATCCAATAAAATTTTGGCTTGTGGTAGGGTAATTTTATAATCTTTTTTTACCCTCAATTACCTTTTTTACCTTTAACTGTAGTAAATAAAATTTATTGTAGTTACGATTATTAATGTCAAAAAAATAAAGGTGACCTATTAACATAATTTGACCCACTGAATCCAAATATGGAATTGATTTTTCTAAATTCACAACACAGAATTTGCAGTAATTAATTTATAATTAATCTCATTGTTAAGAAAACATGTTTTACAAGTTAAAATATTGTCCAAGATTGAAATGTTTTTTCTATGAATTCAATGAAAAATCAATTTCAATGACATAAATTATATTAAATGGAACAAATATATTCTATTTATACTTTAAAACCATTATATTTTATTATCTATGCATATAAATTATCTTGATGAAAAAGTTATTTTTAGGAAAAATTTAGTGTATTTTTACTATTCATCAAAATATGAATGTTATCAAAAAAGTATCAAGAATTTATCCAATGTAAATTTTTATATCCTGATTCAAAATAAGAAGTTTATTTTTGTAAAATTGAACTTATAAACTATTCAAAAATTATATTTAAAAGGGGTGTTCCATCAAGAGGTGGTAATACTGCATTTTTTTGACAAATACTTCTTTTATCCGAAAAATTGATTTGGTTTTAATAACTCATTCTATAAAATGTGTAAGATGAATGATAAAGTTATAATATTAAAAATTCAGTTAATACTATTCATAACTTCTAATTCATATATTATTTTAATAAAATATCGTAGTTTAGTGAAACTCGGTATTGCGTACAATGTATGCTATCGAGGAAGGTTGGTATTGCGTGTAATGGAAGACAAGCCATTGACGCGTGTACTTAAAGCATCCTTTGGTGTTTAATATAACATAATTAAGAAAAAAATCCTAAAATCTCATGGTGATACACATGTTTAGTTGGCTCGATTTGTTAATAATAACTTGAATCTGGAAGAATTCCATCCTCCTCCAAGGAAATATCAAGTTACTGTAGACTCTGCCATGTGGGAAAGGCCTCCCATGTTTATTGGATCCTGTAATCCACTCCTCACTTAAAAATAGATTAACTCCATTGAAAAGATATTATCCATCATCCTTTTCTCAGATGTAGAGAATGTGGTACTAGAAGTCTATCATTTTGATGGGGAAGCTGATTAGTTGTGGACACTGATCAAGAATACAATTACCTAAGAGTAAATTGATTCCATGGATTGGGAGGAATTCAAGATGATATTTTCAACAAATATTTTCCTTGAACCCACCGTCTCACGTTGAAAAGAGGGCTCCTAAAACTCATGCAGAAGGAATATGAGTACATCGGGGCATATGAAGCAAACCCTACAAGTCTTGTATGGTACGCCTCTAGATTTTTCATGAACATCGAGAGCAAGGTGGATCTCTTCTTTAGCAGACTAAATTCAAGTCTACAAAAAGTGTTGGAAATTAGAGACTTCGACAGTTATGTGGAGATTTTTCTTTGTTCCCTCAAGTTTGAAATAGATATTTGATACTCTCAGGGGTCTTGTGGGTCCAGGGACAAGAAGCGAAAAAATGGAAAACAATATGGGTGGTTCATCGAACAAATCCCATGATGGAAAAAAGCCTGACTTTCCCCCATGACAGAGTTGTTGGAGGAATCATCTTGGTATCTATATAATTTGAACCAAAAAATTCTTAAAATGTTGAAAGTCTGGTCATTTAGCTAAGAACTATCAAAGGGAAGTGAAAAATTCCACAAATGTTGAAGAAGAATGGAAGATTCAGATCAACACACGACATACAGTTCACTGCTACAGCTTCAAGGAGCATGGGAATTATGCAAACAATTTCCCTATGCTAAGGGTTCTCAGAGAAAATAATCAATAGCATCCATGGAAACAAGGAAGGGATTATGCAATCACTACTTCTGAGGTGGAGCCGAAAAATGATTTTGTGGATGGTAATCTAGATATTCATTGAAGAATAGCGAACATAATATTTGATTTCTGTACAATGAATTCGTTCATATCTTGCATGTTTAGTAGAACTATTCTAACTCCACCACAGAATATAATCGAATATGTATCTGTTAGAATTGATAATGGGGAAATCATCACGTCCATGGTTTGTAAGTCATCCTAGATTAATGTTTGTCGACTGAACCTCACAAAAAATCTCATCATACTTCCTTTAGTGGAGTTCGAAACTATCCTGGGTATGGATTGGTTGCCTTTATAAAAATCCTATATCATCTACTGGGAAAGGGAGATCACTCTTCACAACCCGATGCATCCTCCAAATATTTACAAGTGTATGTAAGCAGATGGATCTCATTTCCAATAATCATCTCAAGTGTGGATATTGATAATTAATGGGAAAGCATATTTATCTCAAATGATTGAGGAAAAGGAGAGAACCATGTTTGAAGACATTCCCATCCTGTGGGATTACACTGATGTATTCCCTGATGATTTTTTTGGTCTTCCTCTAGACTGAGAAGCTGTGTTTTCAATAGGACTTATCCCTGTATCTCTTCTTATCTCAAAGACACCACAGAGAATGTCCATCATAGTGCTGGAAGAGGTGAAGAGCCAGTTATGGGAGAATATAGAGAATGGTTTTATATGCCCGAGTACTTCTTCGTGGGGTGCTCCAGTCCTCATAATGAAGAAGAAGGACTGATCAATTCACCTCTCCATTTAATATTGTGAGCTCAATGAAATCACTATAAAGAACATGTATCCCCTTCCATGGATAGATGACTTTTTCGATCAGCTTCACGAGGCTAGCTATTTCTCTAAGGTGGACCTTCAGTCCGGATATCACCAATTAATGGTGAGAAAGGAATATATTCCCTATAATGCCTTTCGAATGAGGTATGGACACTATGAGTTCATAGTGATGCCCATCGGACTCAGTACTTCTCGAGCAGTTTTCATGGATTTAATTAAAAAGAGTTTTTAGATATTTCCTCGAAAAATTTGTGGTACTCTTTTTGACGATATTCTGATACACCCCATGAGCTAATAGAAACATGATGTGCATTTGAATACTGTGTAAATACTTTTACTATAAAGAAGATGTATGCAATGTACCGTAAGTGTGACTTCTAGATAGAGGAAGTATCATTCATGGGGAATGTTTTCACCAGAAAAGGGACAACTATGGTCCCTTCCAAGACAATAGAAATTTAAGAGTGGCCCATTATAACTTCTGTAATAGAGATCCGTAGCTTTTTGGGTCTAGTTGGGTATTTTCGATGATTTGTAATAAACATTTCATGATTGTAAAACCCAATGACCATGCTATCATGAATGGGAGTAAATATTGTCTAGACACAGGATTGTGAAGACTATTTCAAGGAGTTGAAAACGGGGATTATCACCGCGCCAGTACTCACACTCACTATATGTAGGGAACTTATTGTGGTGTATAGTGATGCTTCTAAGAAGAAATTAAGTTGTCGGATAATGAAAAATGAGAAAGTGATAGCCTATTCCTCAAGGCAGCTGAAAATACATTATCAAAACTATGCCACACATGATCTAGAGTTGGAGGTGGAGATCATTACATTGAAAATATGGTGGAATTATCTCTATGGGGAGAAATGTGAGATATATACTGACCACAAGAGTTTAAAATATATATTCACATATAAGAAGCCTAATATGGATTAGGGAAGATGGATAGAGCTCATCATGGATTCTGACTTCTCAATCCACTAACATCTTTATAAGGAAAACTATGTGGTAGATGGTCTAATTAGAAAGGATCATGAATCTTTATCAATGATGAGAATTGAAAAGGATCTGATATTTTTAGATTTGAAAAGGATGGACATGGTAATCATTAAGGGAGGAACATCATAAATCCTTTCTCAAATTATTACCGATACATACCTCTTGGAGAGAATAAAGGATGCTCAATGAAAGGATGTTTAACTTTGGAAAAGGGTGGAGGCTATTAAAAAAAGGAAATCCTCCAATTTAAAAATTTATGATGATGATTTGGTAAGATTTGGGACACGATTATGTGTACCATCTGATCTAGAGATAAAGAAAGAGATACTTAATGATGCACATATCTTGACCTTCTCTATCCACCGAGGGAGCACAAAGATGTATCGAGATCATCGAGAAAACCTTTTGTGGGACAATATGAAAAGGGATATTGTTTAATATACATCAATGTGCCTGCAATATCTGCAAGTGAAAGATGAGATGGAAAAGTCTAAGGGGATGATAAAACCACTCCCCATACCAGAATTGATGTGGGAGAACATTACCATGGACATTGTCACTGGACTTCCAAGGACATATAGAGGAAACAATGTTATATGGTTCGTTGTGGATCTTCTTACTAAGACAGCTCAATTTGTCGTGATTCAAGAGGACCTCTCCTTGGATCAACATGTCTGGATTTACATCAAAGAAGTGAATAGGATGCATGGAGTACCACTATGTATTGCAATAGAATGTGATCCAAGATTCAACTCGATGTTCGGGAAAATAATCCAAGATACTCTAAGCACTAAACTGAACTTCTGTACAGCCTATCATCCTCAAACAGATGGCCAATCTAATAGAAATATTAAATAATTGTAAGACATGTTGAAATCTTGTTCTATATAATTAAATGTAGGATGGGACCAACATCTTCTACCGGTATAATTCTCCAAAAAAATAGATTACACTCCTGCATCCGAATGGAAACATATGAAGCCCATTATGGGAAAAGGTGCAGAACACCATAGTGTTGGGAAGAAGTCATTGAGCATAAGATGTTAGGACCTGAAATGGTCGAAGAAATGGGGAAGAATATGAAAACCATTCAGCATCATTTCAAGGCATCCCAAATATGACAAAAGAGTTATGCAGATAACCATCGACAAGAACATGAGTTCATTGATGGAAACCTCATACATCTATGTGTATCATCATGGAAGAAGTTCATGAGGTTTTGGAAGATAGGGAAGTTAAGACCCATGTATATTGGCCCATTCTAGATCCTTGATCCATTTGGTGCTATGGCCTATTGACTGGGAATTCCCCCTACCATGTCGAAATTACATGATATCTTTCATGTATCCCTCTTAAAAAAGTACATACCAGACCCTTCAGAAGAACTCTCTTCAGAGGTGGTATAGTTAAAGGATGATATTTCCAATAAGGAGTTGCCAGTGAAGATCTTGGATAATATGTACAATGTTCTATGAAACAAGACTACTCATATGGTCATGGTACAATGGAGAAACCATAAGTATGAAGAGGGAACATGTGAATTAGAGGATGTAATGAAGGAAAAGTACGCCAACCTATTTTTTGTCCTAGAATGTAAAATGAAATTTCTAAAGAAAATTTTCTTATGGGGGGAAGAATTTAACGACTCTATGTTTTTCAATGGAAATTCCTTTCTTATAAATATGTCATTAAATAACAATATAATGAATTACTATGTGTTAAGAAACCATTAATCATAAGTTTGTTCCTTCTCTGATTGGAATTTTGAAAATCTGACAAACAAGGTAACAATCATTATTTTTTTGGAGTCCGATAAGAAAAACATAATTTTGGTGAATAGTAACACACCCTTATGAATAGTAACATTCCCTTATGAATAGTGATATACACTAATTAATAGTAACCATACCTATGATAATATATAAATAATATTTAATTCAAATATATGATATACATCTATTTTAGAATAGGTAAATGAATGGTTTTTAATAATAAATTATGATTTTAATTAAATATTAAAATAATCATATTTAGAAAAATCTTTTTGAAAAATGGACTTCATTTTTGGATTACACTCGTCGATAAATGGTTACGGTGATTTTTTGATATTTTTCTGAAATACTTGAATTTTTAGTGAATAGTAAAATACATTAATTTACCATATAAATACACTATAGTGAAAATACAATATTCCTAACATCAAAAGTAATGTAAGATCCCAAATATCAAACACACATGTATTTATTGCTATTATTTTTCATGGGAGACTTATTATTACTTATCTTGTGGGGAAATAATAAACTAATGATTAAAAAATTATAAAAACCCTCCTCTCATCCACTATAAAAACCCGCTTCACTCCCTCTTCTCATCACTTCTCTCAAGCCTTATGCCTTGCCAATATTCTGCCCAAATCTCAACCCAATATCCTTCCCCATGTCCAAAATCTCTCATCCTCTCCAAACACCAAAACCTCTCCCCTTAAGAGGTTCTCAATGGATGAATCCTCCAGAGGTAAATTCTTATTTCCTATTATTTCGTTTATTTTAAGTTTTTTTTATTTACTCACCTCAATTAACCCAACATTTATTATATCTCTAATAACATACTTGTATTGGAATTTTGTCATGCTAATTGTATATTTATTTGTATTCTCTGCTACCCCCACCTTTTATTTGAAAGAAATGAATGCTCCATTTGAGATGTGCTAATTTAGCCCATTCAAGAACAATGATTTATCAATTTCTATTATTTTCATTAATTATAGTAATGTAACCATTTTTTTATGGTTGAACCAGATTATTATATATTAAATATATCATATTTTTTATTCTGTAATCCGTTTTTTATAAACGTTATAAATCAAAACATGTTCATTGTAATCAAACCGATTGTTTAACAAAAACGTTTGTCACTATGTTTTTATATAATAATTCGACATCACTCTAAGTAATGAAATTAAATATAAAACCATTTAATCTCCTAGATGTGAAATAATTGAATATAAAATCAATTCTGGACAACCATATCTACCTTACATTTTTTATCCAATCATGAATATAAGTGAATTGTTTATTAAAACTGAGTAAATAAACGACCCTGATCTATGAAATTGAATATTTTGACCAATAAACACTATTATGAATGAAAATAGATTGATTATACTAAAACAATTAAATATAGTTTAAGTTCTATAATTATTAATTAACAAACCTAATTTGTTTATTAGGGTCTCTAATATCATGAAAAGAAAATTAACCGATTTAAGGCAAGGGATCCTCTCTATTTCACTATCAATCAATATTGTCCTCTATGCTATGCCTTTTCTGTGTAATAGAAAATGCCGGGGAATGTTTTTTCATCTCTCCCATAATATAAACATGATGTATAAGTGATAAAAAACCCTTTTTCTCTATCATCAATCCCTCCTAGGTACACCAGACACCATGCTAACAAACCGTAACAAATTTTCCAGAACCCTTTTTTCTCATTCAGGTTTCTATTACATTCTTTATATAAAAATGGAGTTATCTTATCTTTTTTTGTACATATTATAAATTATATTTAGTTTAAAATATTTCATCTATGAATAACATTTCATCACTCTCTTCCAGGGATATACATGTTTTTGAAATATTCCCTCCTTAGAACATTCCAATAAGAAAACCTCATTTATGGGAACTTCCCAAAATTTTACCCAATTTAAAATGCACTCTATCCTCTGTTTTATAACACCATTATCATCATAAAATAATTATTTTTATCATGGGATCATTCTTGGTTCATTTAATTATTTATATAAAAGATGTCCCTCTATTGTATTTTAAAAGTAGTATAGTATTTTCCTTAAAACCGCAGTGAAATGTTTTTTTGGTAATGTGCTTAAAATAAATTTCATATATGTTGTCCCATCAATTTGAAACCAATTACCATCTTATAGGGATGTTTTAAACTATGAACATCCTTGTATATTCTAATACTTCTCTTTCATGGACTATTTCATGATACGCTGATTGGTTATGATTTATGTCTTGTTTGTGGTACCCAATTCATTCCATGGGTACCCTTATGTTTATTTATGGTTGATTATGTATAATTATTTATGTGGCATGAATATTTATGTGTTAAGAATACTTGTGTGGAAATTATATTTTTTTAAATTTTGAGATGGGTGTGACCAGATAGAGCTCTAATGCATTGGGTAAAGTTATGTCTCATGAGATGTGATGTGAAACGGGATTGGAGGTTAGCCTTGACCCATAATAAAGAAATGTTTTACGATTCATACACATTTATATGATTCCATGTTTATATTATCTCATGCTTATACGATATGATTTCATATGTTCCATGACTTGGATATCATTATCTCATGCGTCCTAACTTTTGTACATAAGATGTATCCTTATGTTCAATCCTTTACTGGGATTTATAGCTCATCCCTTTGTACATTTGTTCCCCAAGGTACCCAATGAATATGTAAGGGCTCGATGGAAGGTAGGATCTTTTTATAGAGATTAAATGTTGAAGTTTTTTAGTCCCATGTTTTATGTTTTAAGTACCTAGTCTTCAAATACACAATATTTAATGATCCAAGGTGTGTACTCGGATGATTAATTATGCGTAAAATACAGAAATATTATATTTTAAAGGCTTCTGTCACTATAGTAATTTCAACTTTCTTGGATTATCTTTCCCCATTAGGTTGGTTGACCTAAAATTGGTTGAACCTTTATTCTGTTGGTTTAATCATGCTTTTTATGTTATGATAATGAGTTTATAGGTTCCCCATGTAGTGATATTGTTATTATCCAACAAATTTCAAAAAATTTTAATCAGGATGTAGGAGATTTGATGCTTTATAATTACCGGATTATTTTGGTATGATTGATTTTCCTTATAAATATTTTTAATATAGTGTGTGAATGGTGTGAAATATGTTTCCTTAGGGTGTCGTGGGGCATAGGTGTTTTAAGATGACTTTCAAAAATGATAATTCATGGGTTTCATGTGTGCCATTTTTTAATGACAACTAAATATGTTCTATGAATATTTTATGTGGCGTAAAGCCTGTATTCAAATGGGTTTATGGTTTATATGGATTTGAATGATTCTTTATTGTGTAAAATCATGATTTTTAATTTTTATTCATACTCATTGGAGTGTATATGTGAGAACGTTGGACAATGTGACATGTAAAACTAAATTGTTCATAAAAAGAATCCTAGGTATCTTGGTTGGAGGACTATGAATATTTTTCTAGTATGATTGGTGAGTCTAGGGCTAATTTCATTCTAATAATAACGATTCTACAACACTAACTAAACTCTGATGATGATTGGAGAACACTAGAATGCTCGACGGATTCCTCTCTTGTGTATCAGTCAAGAGGACATTGTGGGTCATATATCCTATACCATGTAACAATGATAAGAGGATCATGTGGAACCACTATTGATACTTCATATTGAGATTACATGCCATTATCCTACTATATTATTCTTACCATAAACATGTTGTGAACGTTCCATTAATTTTAATTTAAAATCATGATTCCAATTAAAATTTTTTCATTGAATATTTTTTATTAAAATTTTTCCGAAATTATTATTAAAATATTCAGGATGATTTTTTCAATAATGTATTAATCTAGAATCAGTTTGTGTGATATCATTATTGGAACTGGCTCACACCCTACACACAACCGTGGGTATAGGTATATCTCGGTATGCTTGATCCAATTAAATGAATGATGATTTATAGTGGCATTTATGAATCTGGTTTCTATTATCCCATCTTCATATAGGTATTAGTGGAGGTGGCATGACAATGATGGCCCTATTATTGCAAGGATTTTGGGTTCGGAAGTTATCTCCTCTCCCTATTTTGGTATTTCAATTTCTTTTATGTTTTAAAAATATTTATCTTCTTTTTTTCTATATTTATTTTTGTTATTATTACTGCTTATAGTGTGACCATTGGTTCTTGAGAGTTGTTTGTGGTAATTTATAAGGGTTGAAATCATTCATTATGGTGAAATGTTGATACTGAGGCACTAGATCCCATAACATAGTGATTGGGAATTCTATTCATTCCATGACATGATTTTGGACTGGTTTCGGGTCAGATGGAAACTACGGGCAGATCGTGACATTATTATTACTATAATTAAATATTGAAAAAATGAATTTTTTTTCCATGGGTAAATCATTAATTTAATGATAATTGATTTCGTGATAATATGGAATTTATATTAATGGATTATGATTATGTGACGGGTTATTATATTATATCTATTTTATAAATTCTGTAAATATGAAAGTTTTATGAGATCAAATGGTATTTGTGAGGTTATATCTAACACAACAATGTTTCAATTTGAGGTTATCTCAATATTAAAATGGGCACCCTAGATGATATCATAATCTCATTACATCAAAATGGATTCCAAGATCTAGAATAATATGGTAATAGTTTCTTCGTGAAGATCATTATCCATTTGTTTAAATGATTTCCATTATGCCACACATTATTTCACTATCATGTGACATGTTCTTATGCCAATGTTATTTTCTCATTTCTCATATCCTTTTATTCTCTTATGACTCACATATTTTTAACTGCCATTGATTTCTGAATTGATTAATGATAAACAACTATGGATTGTTTATTTATTTTCAAATGTTAAGAATGTATTCTTATTAAATTATTCATATCATATTCTCACTTATAACAATTGAATATTAACTGTAATTTGTACCCTAATTGATCATCTAATCTCACCATTCTTTATGTTTCATTTCCCCAGGTTATGGGGAATATTTTTATATACGGTATGAATAAAATATTTACCATGTGATAAATATTTGAGGATATGTAAAATATATTTAATGAAATAATATGATAATTCATCTACTTTATATAAAAAAAATTCAGTCCTATAGATTGAATATTTGTGTTAATTAATGACTATTCATCTAAAATGATGCAATATTTATATATGTTTTGTGTGGTGTTCCAAAAAAATTGTTCATTTTTTATTTTGAAGGAAAATATTCATTAATTATTTAATATAATGGAGAACAAAAATTCTTTAAAATGTTTAAAATATGGGTGAAGACAATATTAATAATGAATAAAACTATTATGAAAAGAAACATAAAGAACCTAGATTCAACTAGTGTATTGAATGGAAAAATAACAACCATAAAATAATAATTAATGAATATTGATCTTTATAATATCTAGGAGCTAAAATAGAATTATGAAATATGACTAAATCAAAATCTAGGATAATGGTTCACAGTATACAATCTACCTTCTAAAATGGTTAATCATTTCTTTTCTTTCCTAATACAGGTGTAATTATGAATGTAGTTAAAATTTTATATAATGGAGCAATATGATGATTTTTATAATAATCTATTGAAATAGTTGTATCAATACATCACAAAATCATCTAAAATTTTCAATGATATAATAAAATTTAAGTGAGAAAAGAAATACTAAACAACATACATATATATATATATATATCAAATAGAATGTATTCCTCACCCTCACCATTGAATAAACTTTGTTGAAAAAATTCATCATTACCCAGATTAAAATACTATTAAATTTAGTAAACAAAACAAAGGGACATAAATAAAGATATTTTAAAATATAAAATAATTTATAACCTCTAAACTGAGACACATGTCTACAGTTAAGAAATTCACCATAAAAAATTATCTCTAAAACCGAAATGAAATAACTTCTTTTAAACCATTTCAAATGATAAACTTCATAATTATTCATGAAATCTCAATTATTACACTAAAATGTATGAACACCCTTATTTAATGAGACAATTATTTAATAATATTTAGAAATAAAAATACAATTCATTATATAGAAGATCAATTATATATAGATAATCAATCATTTAGTAAGAGACAATGTGTGAGTGGTTTTATTAAAGATAGATATAGAATATTAAAAATAATTGGAAAATAATTTTGCATTAAATAAAAGTTCAAAGAAATATAAATATTATAGTAGAGAAACAGATATATTTAGGGTCCTTAATATGGTTACTGATATATGGGTTAGAAAACCTAGGTCACATAACATGTATCCAAGAGTGACCATGAAAGAGAAATTAGTAGATGAAGATGGGATGTTATCTAGAAAATATTTCTTTATGAAATTGTTTTTGAATCATGAAGAAATACTTAAAATAACCATGAAAGGATAAACTAGATGGGGTTAAAGAGGCAACTTGGTCACAAAATTCTAATAAGTGGGAACATAACCTCCTATTTGATTAAATTAAATTATTTAAAATAGTAAAAATAATAGATTTAATGTTTTTCCTTGGAATATCATGGAATGATTCTTTATCATAGTGTGATGGCCCCATGTAGATCTTGTAACAATATCATAGTTTCTTTAATATAAATAGGGAATCACTTCCCAATAAAAATATTATTGGAGTACATGATTTTCGTGGATGTTACAACCAAAAATCCAAAAAACTAATTTTATAGGGGGAGCATTATCCTGATTATGTATTGACCTCTATGTGGTAGCACAATATATAACCCAACCATAAAAATCAAACTATCTAGATAGGTCGACTGTAGTGTATTAATCCATTATTATGGTCTTCAATAATAATATTAAAAACTAAAAAATTCCCCAAAACACCTAAAAACTAATAAAACATATGAAATGAAGGAAACTACAGTACAATTAATAACAAAAAAAATAAGGAATGGTGGATACCATGTTCTGATTTGTTCATTAAAAAAATGTGAGATAAAAATTTATTATCAACATTCAATAGAGGAAATAATATCATGCTCAATATAGTCATGAAAGCATCTTATAAATAGTTATATGTAACATACACCAAATAATGAAATTAAAATAAATACCATTTAATATAAAAAGTTCCATAAAACTAAAACTAGATGCAAAATAAAATTTGGAATAACACTCCATGAGGTTTTATATGAATATGTAACTAATCTAAGATGTTTCTTTATATTATATCCCAAAAATAGATTATTTATTATTTTACCTTATCATCATGCATATAATATGTATACATGAAACGATTTTGTGTACAATGAGTTAGAATAAATTCTCAATAAACACCATCTAAACAAAAAAGCTATGGTTTATAAAATGTTCATACATAAAGGATACAAATCCATAAATAGAATTAAAAATATCAGGTAAAATATTCAATTTATTATGTTTTGAGAAATATTAATCATCCAAATATCCAAAAACTAATTTTTTATAAATGAAATTCACTTTTATGAATTAATAAATTCCCCAATAAGTAATCTATTTATACAGAGCAGATTCACAATGTTAGAAATTTTACACTCTTATAAAATAAATAATATTTGATTTACAAGATCATTAAGTATTTCAAACATTCATAATATTGTAATTTTGTATTTAACATTGGTATTTTTTTTTGTATTAATGGTTTTGATAATGTAAAATTGATACAAAATAATTATCTATGGTGTCATATTTTAAGATCATACTCTAGAAATCCCATTTATCAGAGAATCTGATAGATATAATATCATGGGTATTTCCCTTGAACAAACTCATTCTTAAAATAAAAAAGGTAAGAACAATAGAAAACATTTAATAGAGAAATTAATTCTTATTGATATCATGTCCCAAATAATGTTCTTTAAACCACCAAAGAGAGTGAATCAAGGGTACACAACGCCATTAAGGTTTACATTTGTGTAATAAGGGGTTACATATTTATCCTTTACAATATGAGTTTTTAAATTTTATTTACAATAAAAAGTGATTATATTTTTTATATTTTATATTACTTTATAAATTGTTAAGAATTTTATTTAATAAAAAAAATTTATGAAGACAAGGAACTTGTATTTTATTAAATTAAATCAACTCAATTAAAACAAAATTTTTAAACATTAATGAAATCATGAAATAAAATAAATTTTAACTAAATATTATTGTTAAATATTATTTATTTAGATATTAATATTAATATATTATATTGAATCCTAGTGTATTTATTATAATTTTTTGAGATCTTTTAGTGTTATAAAAATTAGACTTTTCAGTAAATATGTTTTCTTAATTACAAGTGAAATTAATCATATTCATGAAATTATTTTTAAAAAATATATATATTATCGAGAGTTAGAATGTGGAAATTACCAAATAGTCAATTTTATTCATTTTTCTATGGTAATTTATTTTTTTTAAAAAATAAAATAAGATATAATGTTGTACTCTGTATTATTACATCATTATATCTTAAAGTGATGTAATGAATTATTTAATGAGAATACATAATAAAAAATGTAATTATAAATTAAAATAAATTTATTTTGATGGTTTTTCATTAATTTTTTAATCATTTTTTTATCCATTAAACAATATTATATTTTATGCTTTTATAACAAATTATTTATAAACATGGCTACCTTTTACATAACCTATGATATTATTTTAATATCCCAAATTCATTATATTATGAACTAATAAAAAACTCTCCCCATTAAATGTCCAAATGTGAAAGAACATGGGAAGGTTTTCATTTTGAATTATTTTTTATATAGATTCAAAAACCTAACTTAAGAAATTTAAAAATTATTTTCCTCTCTTTCTCAATAATTATTCTTCCAAACACTTAATCCTTTTCACTCCAAACACATTATTTACGAATTACCTCCTCATTTCCCTATATAAATTCCTCATAAGGTTCTCCCATGATCATAATAATTCCCTCCAATTATTTTATAATTACCCTATCAATGTGTAGGATTAAGTCAAGGTTCTTTTTAATTCATGTAATTTCTTGGTACCGGGACTTTATATTTGAGATTTTTCTGGTCAAAGAGTGGTTTACACATAAAATTGCATTTGTTATGATTCAAAAATAATGAGTGACCACCTTTCACTTTCATTAAACACTTCCATAATTAATTATATGCTCTTGTTATACAAAATAAGTTATTCTTAGATTTTACCATCCAGAAATTTATATGGTGACTACACATCCACATTTTCTCTCAAAGATATTCTCCGTTATTTAACATTAATTCATTTATTTGTGGAATCAAATAATGTAACTAGAAATCATTAACTGTTGGATTAAAATTTATGAAAGTCATTACTAGGATGAATGATTTAAGTGGAACAAAATTTAATGAACGTGATATGAATGTGATTGGTAGTCTTAGAAATATACATCCGTCCAATGAATTTGGTAATGTATTTATGACATGAGTTACTTTTCATGGGCCATCAGTGATTTTAATATTCTAACATTTTAATTTCTCTTGATGGATATCCTTAAATTATTTTTTTGATTCCATGTTTTATATACTTACCACATTCTTTATGTTTCCATTATTTTATCACATTACACCATACCTCGATGTTCATTATTATGATTCTCACATTTCAATGTCATCATGTTATTCTTCTTTAATCATATTTATTAAATTGTATTATTATATATTTATTTTATTCCAATAATAATCATTATAGTTCAGCAATTTCATAGGTACATCCATGGGATATCTTATGATGTATTAATAGATTAATGGAGTTTAAGGGAATAATATATCATTTACAATAGTATTTATGAATTTTTATTTAATGTTATTATTTTACGTATATAATTTCCCAAATACACTAGGAATTATGATCATATTTATTGTATCATGTGTTTCTTTGTTTAATTAATCATTAATAAATTTTAAAAAAAGATATGAGTAGTAATCACTTATATTTGAGGAAGGTCTAGTTAATTTTTAAGTATTATGATTAGAAAAAATTTGAAATAGTCTTATTGATAATACTAAATATATTAAATAATCTTAAAATTGTTTTAATTCATAGAATGAGTGTTTTCGATGTTAAAAAATCACTATAGTTATTATAAGTGTGTATAGATCTCACACAGTTTTACCATGAGTTAATAATCCAGAAAATGAAACATTGGGCAATAACTCAATCATAACCCTTTGTTATAAAAAAGGATTTGTTGCAAGCCAAGTTTGAAATTCTTAGGGGACATGATTTTGTAAATTCACTTGATCATTATAATGAATTATAAAGGTAAATAAACTATAAAAAAAGTAAACAGTTCAACCCCATGACTATTTGGGAAGAATTAAATGATTATAACTAGGATCAAATAGTTAAGGGCGTTCATATTGTCCAATTATGGACATAAAATATCAAAAATGGATATGGTTCAAAAAATTATTTCATATCACACATGATTAGTATAACTAATCTAACACCACATCGATACATGTATGTCAATATATAAGTGAAAATATAGAATTGGAATATTATTACTTCAAATGAATATAACATATCTCATATCAATATTTTCTAGATGAATTTAAAAATGAAGCATATCATAATCTCTTTAGTGGAATTTGAATAAATATTTTGGTATGGATTGGGTTTCCATTTATAGTGAATGTATAAATTTTAACTAAAATTAAATCACCCTCTGTATCATGTATCACTCTCTAATTCTATTAATGAGAAAGGGGGATGGTGAATATAATTTGGAATCATCAAATCTATAGAGGATATTTTTTATTTATAATATATTGTATATTTAAATAATTCTTTAGAATAAGTAAAATATCATACTTGATGACTAACCCATTGTGATGGAATTTGTTGATGTGTTTTCAAAATAGTTTCTTGGTATTCATCGAAATATGGTGGAAAATATATAAATAAAACTTATACCAAAATCATTTAAAATATTAAATAATCTATATATAATGAAACATATTTAATAGCTTGGGTTGAATATGAATTTATATAAGAGTATCGATAATTGGCTTAAATTCCATAGTGCTTTACCTGGGGTTGCATGCGTCCCTTTCTTCACAATGATGGATGTGTGAATTTTTCACTGCATTGATTATCAAAAGAACAATAATAACATAATAAAATAAATTTATCCTCTAACATATATTAATTACTTATAGTGATTACAAAAATAATTCATAGTATTCATTCAGATGATATTCTTATCTACTCAAAAATAATGTAGGGACATAATGATTATTCGAATGTTGTACCAATTTCCTAGTGAAAATAAATTTAATATGTGATTTATAGTAAATGTGACTTTTATATGGATAAGGAATCATTATTAGGCTATAAAATCAATAGAAAATGAATATCTGTGGAACTATTGATGATAAAGGAAATAAAAAGATGGAACTTACCAATATCTATTAATGATATCCATATTTTAATTGGATTATCTAGTTCGTATTAACAATTTTTAGAAACTTTTCCCGATTTTTTATACCAATAAATAAGAATAATTAAAATAAAGTTATGTTTTTACTGAACGATGAATTTTATTTGAGACATAAATAGTTAATAAAGTGCAAAATCACTACACGTGTTCTCACATTACCCAGTTACGGGGAATGATTTTTTTCATTAGAGATTCATTGAAAAGGGAATCGGTTTTTGTAATCCAAGATGTTAAAAAGTAGATAGCCTATTCTTATATGTATTTAATTATTAATGAGTTGAACTACCAAATACATTATATGGAATTAGATTTCATGATCTTCATGTTCAATAATTTGTATCATTTTATCCAAAGTCATGAGTGAAGCATTTATACATATCATAGAAGACTCAAGTAAATATTCATATATGCCAACCATGTTGGCTAGAGATAATCAATGATTTTTATCATTCAATCTATTGGCATCCTTGTAGTGAGAAAAAAGTTATAGGTTCTATTTGTGGGAAAAAAATCATGCAACCCTATCCATAATGATTCGTGAAAGGGGTCTATTTTTCACGGACATGAAATAGAAGGACATGGGAATAATAAATTGTAATTCATCCATAATTACACAAATAATAGTTCATCCATCAATTAATGAGAGTACCAAGGATACAAAAAAATATTAAAAATTGATATATAAAGAGTGGTATTGTTTATTCAATGGTTTTATATTTCTAATGATGGATTTATATGTTTTGGGATAAGGATATGTTTCCTATAAAATCCTGAAATTAAGTGGAAATTTTGAATGATGTGGATACCTCAACATTATATATTCAACCAAGAAGCACGATGTCATATAGATACATTTAGGTGGAATAGTATGAATATGGAGACAATAGAATTTTATTCTTAATTCATGGTTGGACAACTATTCTTGGATAAATTTGAGAATTCTATGGGTAGACTATTACAATTTCCCATACTAGAATAGAAATAAGAAAAAATTACCACATATATGGTTCTAAGAGTTCCAATGACCTCTAATGGAAATAAGGTCATTTATGCTGTAGTGAATCACTATACATTGTTAGTAAAATTCATTTTCATCATCGATGATTTCACACATGGCCAACTCAAATATATATATATATATAATGGATGTTATTAGACATCATAGATGACAAATATAAATTATATAACATTGAGATACTAGGTTTACCTTAAGGATTTGGATAATCCTTCTGTAGGCATTGGATTCAGATATTACCTTTAGTATTTATTATACCCCTTATATGGATAATCAATTGGAGAGATACATTAAATTTCTAGTAGTAATGTGGTGTTCATGATCAATGGATTTTTATGTATTTTGGTATTTATTATATCACATAATGGAGTTCACATATATCAATAATTCTCATTCTAGTGTTTAAATGGGGGATTTTGAGGATCGATTTAGGAAGACGTGTTAAAATCTAAAATATTGGGATGATTTTAATGTAATAATGATGATATTATAAGTACCCATGAATATGAAATACAAAAACATTAGTATCTGGTTAATAATTCCCTTTCATTTATTTTTAGTATCTATTAATGTTTATATATTTAGATAACTTTGACATAACTCATATATAACAACTAATATATGAAAAATTAGACCCTTCTACATTGTAACCATTCTCCCATAAGAAAAACCATTTAAAAATAAACAAATTATATATTATTGATAAAATTCCATGAAATTGTTTTTTTATTCTTATTTTTCTTAAACATCCAAATATACCCTATGGAAAACATTTTGAAAAACATTGTATGAGAACAAAAATATTAGTTAGGGATGTAAAAATAATAAATATTTAGTCAATCCAAAAACAAATAGATTATAAATATTGTTTTCCATAAGCATAATTAACATTTACATCAAATAATCATATAATAAAAAATAACATCCAAAATTTGTTTTCATAAAATATTTTATTATTATAAAAAAAGGAAAAAAGATAAATCTATGTATTTTAAAAAAAATGAAAAACCACTAAAAATATTTTTTGAATAACAAAATTTTTTAATAGAAAACGGTGTTAATCATTTCATAAAATTTGAAATAAAAATTTTCCACTTGATACTAACAAAAAAATGTAGAAAATTTATTTATGTGATATAATACATCATCTTCATAAAACCCGTAAAAATCATAAAATATGAATAAGGATAGGGTTAAATTCAAATTAATTTCACATTGAATTGGAGGTAAATTTTGATGCACCCATCATTGTGATCTATCTGTTGGGCACTGATTATCATAATTAATGAAAAAGTCCCATATCACCAAAATATTTTTTTCATTCATGGTTTCACCAAAAAAATAATTTAAAAAATCATTTGAAATCTTATGCAAAACACATTCAGATATCAAAATATCATTTCCTTTTACAAATCCCATTTTCAATACTAATGTATCTAGAACAAAGATAAAGTGGGATTTTATTATTATAAATTGTGAAATATTATAAAGGAATTAAAATATCAAATATTGGTTTTTAGTATGGAAAAAATAATTGTAATAATATATGTTAAAGTAAATAAATCATTTTAAATTTCTTAAAGAATGTGGATTCATTTTATTAAAATCATTATCTTTAAAAATAATTTAAATAAAGAAAAAAACATCAATAAAATTTCATTTTAATTTAAATTTATATATATAAAAATAAATACAAAATGTAATTTTATGAGTATGTATATGGAAGGAAAATATTTAAAATATAAATATTTTAATAAATAAAAAAAATTAATGTAATGTGTCCCCTACATTAGCCAGATTCATAAAATAAATTATTTATATTTCTAAATTAAAACAGATTATAAATATTTACATACATGAAAACAATTTTATCTTTTATTATATCTTTTACTTCACTTATATCATTTTTTACTTAATTGTTTAATTTATTTACTTCTAGTAGGATTTCTTTAAAAAACAGTGCTTTATAAGATCAAAATAACATTTGTTGGTAGACTATGGTAAAAAAAGTAGTTATTCAATACTGTATGAATAAGAATAATTATATACTAATAATTTTTATACATAAAAAACAATTTCGAAATAATCCATTGTATATTGGAAAGAATCCTGAACTATGTTATAATCATAAATATGGTTGGAAATACGTAAGATAGAGTAAGGTTTCTATTATTAAATGATCATTATCGAAAGATGGTATGTATTATTTCATATTTCTATAAGGATAATTATATGAATTATATCATGTTATGTCTTTAACTTGTAATTATATATCTCATTTGTATGATGTGGTGATGAATAACCAATCACGTTACTTCATAAAGATGGTAGTCAACATGTACACTAGAACGACATTATAATTTTTTCTATGAATGGAAGTGTATGAAGCAAATTTAAAAAATATATTTTATTAATGATAATTCTATATATAATATAATATAATATAATATATATAATATATTTATATTATATAATTCATTACAACCTACTCTATTAGGGGGTGATATAAAATGAATTACATCGATTCTCAAGGTGGTAGTACATTGTACACATGAACAATAGTTTAAACTGCAACTTGATGGAATAAAAGATAGAGATAATTATTATATTAACATAATTAAATATTATATTATGTGTTATATTGGTGTTATTATTTCATCATGGTTGAAATATTTTTAAGGAGGTGGAAGAATAAATTAATCCAAAATGCTTGGTCCAGAACCCTTTCTTATAGAAACCTCGTATGGTTTAATTGTAAATCTTAACTATTCTATTTTTCTGTCAAAAAAAGTCTCCAACATGTTTGGAGATATTTAAATAAAAAATATGGGTAGGTATTAGTTGAACCACATGTTTCATTATGTGTGAATAAATTGGAGGAAGGGGTAACTTTTATAAGATAGGGAATTAGCAGTCTTGGAATTTGATAAACTATAAAATTCATAAAAATAAATATTTATATCCATATATAACAAAATTGATATGGTTATAATAAATGATTAATTTATTTAAAATAATGTCGTCAAATAAAATTTGGACATGATTTGATAACATTTTTACCCTTATATTTTTTATTCCATGATAATGTTTTTGACAATCACAATTATAACAATGTTTTTACTTTATATGGGTCAATATAGTTACTATAATAATCACATGGGGAAGTTAATGGAAAATGGATGATATTTTAAACAATAACAAAATAAATTTTAAATAAATTTTTTTTGAATTTATTAACAATATTATAATACATTATTTATTGTAAATAAAATTAATGTCAATTTTAAACTATTCATTTAATATGACTTCTAAAACAACAAATCAAGAAAATAATTAGAATTAGTTGAATTAATTCCTCCATATTACATCATGAAAATCAAAAAAAATTAAAACATTAATTAACATTAATTTTATTTATAGTGTTTTTGAAATCCTTTTTATTGTTTTTTGAAAACCTATACGACTATCGCATCAGTGTTGCATAAGAATTTACGGTTTTTATTTCATTAATAAAAATTAGAAAAAAATATAAATTAAGTAAATTAATCATTTATTTTCCAAATTAATGTTTATAAATTATAATATGCTTTGTCTTTTCCAATGATAAATATTTAACGGTAATAAAAAGTGGGAATGAAATTTTGGACTCGTCATTATATAAAATAATAAAACATTCCAAAATCCGAGTCAAACATAAAAAAGGACATAATTAAACTTTTGGATTCTTATGGATGATAAATACTCATAATATAATATTTATTTAATTTTTAGAATTATTTTATTATTCATATCATTTTATTTTTAAGAAAAATTAAAACATTTGTTTTTTTCTATGATGAAAAAATTTACTATGTTTACTAATCAAAATGGCCAAAATTAAATGGAAAATTTTACTAAAAATAGAGAACTTGATTAAAAATTGAAAATAATTTTATAAAATTAATTTCCTACAATTTGGATATCATGATTCTAAAAAACCACAGAGTGTATAATACCCAATTTTTTCTTGAAATAAATATTATTTCTTTTTGACCAGAAAATTATTATATTTATATATTGAAAATTTATATATAAAATTTAAATAATGAATATATAAAAATTAGTCATATTAATAAAAAATAGGCTTTTAAAACCTTCCCCTGTATTAGATATTTGTTTCTCACAATTTAATTTTATTATTAATAAATTAGGGATATCATTCCCACATTACATTTTCATATTCCCTTGATACTTCTTCAACCATATGGTTTTTCTCGAAATAATTAATTTAATGAATTAATTTTTTTTGTAATAAATTCCCTTTAATGTGTTGAATATTAATATTATATTCTCTATCATTATTTTTATATTCCAACTAAACATCCTTAGAGTCAAAGCATGAAATTAATCCGTAAAATATTTTTATAACATTTAAATATGAAAAATGTTGTATACCAAGGAAAAAATCGAAGGAAAGGCCACTCGATAGGTAGGTGATCCAAGTTTCTATATAATTTTATATGGTCTATGGAATGCTAAAATTTTCATCCAATTTTACAAAAATAAATAAGTCTTTCTATAGAGATATTTTTGGAAAAACATTATCACATACATCAAAAGAGATATCTTTCATTTTATGATCCATATAACTTTTAAATATTATTTTATGTATCCCTATAACATGATGAATCATATTTACTTTCTCATCCATTTCCATTGCCAACATTATTCCCAATATTTTCATTTCTCCTATATTGCCCCAAAATTAAGGGTTTCACAGTTCTTTCTATATAATTCCTCAAAATGTGTCATTTGTATACTGGAATGAAAAATATTATTATTATAAGATTTATCCAATGAAAAATAAACATAAATAATACCATTTCAATCCATTTTAAATCATGATTTATGTATTCTATTACCTGAATCATTATCTCTTACTACCCATAAAACTGAGAATGAAATGTTGTACTAAAATTTAAATTAGTCTTCAATGACTTCTGAATTCCATTTCAAAAAATTTAATGTAAATACATTTTCATGCTAGATAAAAATTTAGATTGGAAATCCATGTATTCTGAAAATTTCCTTATTGTATTATTAAGAATGTTTGTCTGAATTCATTGTATCATCAATGGGAATGACATGTGCAGACTATGTTTTTGTATCAATAAGAAACCAAATCACATTATTACCTCGAGTTGTCTTTGGAAATACCAACATTAAATCCTCGAAGACAATTTTCCAAATCCACTCTAGAACTGGAAATGGAGGAATTTTTCCCTTTTCAAATTCCCATTCTAATTTAACCAATTAATAAGTCAAACATCTCATGTTAAAATGATCAATATTTGTTCCAATTCTATCTCCCTAGTAGTAGTCCAAATGGTCATTATACATTTTATTACTACTATGGTGAAAGGAAAAAAGTGATGAACGAGTATCACTCAACAATTATTTCTCCAAACAGGAATCAAAATACATAATAATTTCTTCAAAATTATTAAAAAACATTATTTTTAGAAGTTAAATTCATGAAACAATCCCTTATTAACCAGTTCTACATTTTCATATAACTAAAAGTGTACATTCTAATCATTCATAATTATTTCACACAAAATTGATTGTGATGACTCCAATAGAATAATAAAATAAGTTCCTTCATCAATAATTTCAAAAATTTAAACTCATAAAGTAATTATTCAAAGGATTGTGAGTGAAAAATAAAATGTTTTATTTATCATTATTTTTAAATCACAATGAATACGATAATTTTTTATACTAATTTAAAAAATCATGGAGACATAGTTTATAATGAGCATAAACAATATTATCTACATTGTGCTCCACTATTACAAAGTATAAAATATAATTCAAATATTGGTGATCAATATAAATTTAACAAATTACACAATATTAGTGATTCCTCCATTTTTTTATATGAAAAAATAGCATCTATTTCCAAATAATGTGTAGTATAATATAATTTATGATTTTTCTATTAAAATAATGAAAACACCATTTTCCAGTCATTATACATCAAAAAAAACATGTCATATAAACGAAGCATCATTACAGATAAAAATTTACCACTTATAGTTAGTAGACCCAAAACCGGATGATTCAGCAATATTTGTTATCTTTTCTGAAATGATCATCACATTTTATCATCAAGATGAATCTATAACCTTTTCTAGTTAACATTTCTAGTGGTTAACATAAATACAAAATTTTTCAACATACCTCTAATAGTAACCCACTAATCCCTAAACACTATAAATCCTGTTGAAATTTATAGTTAATTTTTATACATCATACACTTTTACTGCAGGTTCAACAGTTATTCCTTATTTAGAAAACAATTATAAGGAATATAATTCATTACAACCACTATTCACCCATGCTAATGTTTCAATAGAGTTTATTTTTTAATGCTTGAAAAAATACACAATTTTATCTCATTTTACTCATTGATTTTTGACTATAAATAAATGTCATTAATAAACACAACTAGAAACATATCCAAGATCAAAATAAAAAATATATTCATAAGATCAATAAATTTAGATACTCGATTATACTGCCCAATAGGAATAATTAAAAGCTAACAATACTAATATCTAATTTGAAATTATTTCATAATAATATCATCATCCATTACCATGAATTCATGATACCCTAACGTGAAATACAACTTTATAGAAAAAAATTTCTTCTTGCATCTTATCAAATAGATATTCATTATTATTGTATGAATACTAGATATTAAAAAATATTTTATTTAATTCCATATAATCAATGAAATTCATCATTGACAAATTTTTATTTTTGATAAATAAAATAGTAGAACCCCAGGATTAATTGCATGGGAAAATAAATCCATTATCCTAAAACTCAAGTAACTAACTTTAAAATACAAAATTATATAAAAGATAAAATTGATAAGGGGGTTATGGTATAGTCTTTCTTCATGAACTATATTAATAGTAAATTCAAGATCAAAATTAGTAATTAAAACATTTAAATCATCCGGAAATACATATATAAATTTATTCAAAACTAAGAAATCACTAATAAGAAAATTTTATTTTTTTCAACAATATGAGAAATGTCACATTCAAGACCATTTCTTATTAATTAATCTACATCTTGTAGGTTATGAATGGACTGAACATAATGAATAAAATATTCATGGTGCATAAATCTAACTTATAATGTTAAATGAAAATAAAATCCATGCTGAAAGTAATATCAAAAACTTCCATGGGTATTTCAAAAACAATTCAATAAATTCAATTCGAATTATAGAAATTGGAATGTCCCTAAAATTTTTGGGTAAATTAGTATTTCCACCTGTAGTTTTTTCAAAAAATATATATTTTCTGTATAGGCGGTGATATTCCTATTTTACCTAGAAATTTCCTAAAAATGAAGGAATTTGAAGACTAAGAGTCAAAAATTATATTGGAATAATTTAAAAAAACATTTAAAGTATCTTTCACTACATCACTAGATGGTCTGAAATCCTCTCTAGTAGTAGAAAAATATTTTTCCATAACTTTATTCTACCAATAATGTTAATTTCATGAAATGATATGTATATTTTCAAACATGTTGGAATAATTCCCCATATCATTGAAATTTAAATATCATACAATCCTCATTTCAATATATTGCTAATCATTTTGCTTTTACTCATGAGCCACAAATCCAAACACCCCATATCATAAAAACAACTCATGTTTAATAATAAATTTTCTAGGATTTATTTTTTATAACTTTTCATAATATAAAAACTTTATTTTCTATCATATATATTTTTATCCATTAATAACATATTTTATCCACCTGTATATCTTTTCTTCCTATTTTCAAAGAACACATAATCATCAGAAAAATTAATTTCCACCTTCGTGATGTATCGAAGAATTTTATAAAAAACAATTGAATGAATAGGACTGTAATTACCTTTGATATCTCAGATTTAATCCTGTGTAAACTAATAAATTTTAAAATCATAATACCTAATCAAATTTGAGGTGTACATTAACAATCAAATGAATTTATCATCATATATGTAAAGTGAATCCTCTTACATTTTCTATATCTCCATGTTTTTATTTTCAATCCTAAGTCATACAAACATTTGAAGATATTATTTTATAAAAAAAATTGAAAATTCAACCCATCTAAAGGAATATATATCATCCCATTCCCTAGTATTCATTACCATTTAATAACACTAGAGGGAGTCACCAATAAAATGTTTGATTTTATGACTTCTTGGTTAATTATCAAACCATTTAATAATGTAGAATATCAATTCGATATCTATAATCAAACATTTATCGACCACTAGGTCATAAGATCCACAGAATAATCACTAATGTAAATATGATCTATAAAAATTGTTTTGGGAAAACCATTGTTATAGTTAAATAATTTTGACCTATACCAACAGTTTGGCCAAAACCTTTTGCATAAGTCAGTTATATGGACCTATACCAATGGTTTTGGGCAAACCATTGGTATAGGGGGGACCTATTCTAATGGTTTTGGAAAACCGTTGGTATAGGTTCACTAATTTGGACCTATACTAACAGTTTGGAAATAACCATTGGTATAGGTCCATTATAGAGACCCTATACCAACGGTTTGTCCAAAACTGTTGGAATAGGTCCCAAAATCAATGAACCTATTCCAAAGGTTCTCAAAACCTTTGGTATAGGTACATGTTTTTTAATGGAATCTTCTTATAGCGAATGTTAAATTAATCAACATTTAAAATTATTATGATAATACATATATATATTTATGAAATTATGTTCAAAAAAGTAAGTTAGGTTAGTGGATAGGTCATTCAATCACAAACGGGAGGTGTTGGGATCAAGACCAATCAGATTATTATATTTTGAATTAAATATACCAACAGTTTATGTAACTGTTGGTATAGAATTTCATACTACGTATACCAAAGATTTTCTCAAAACCATTGGTATAGACCTATCCTCATGGATTTCATGCCAACGGTTCTACAAACAATTGGTATAGCCTATACCAATGGTCTGTGGCCCTACACCAACAGTTCCAAACCGTTAGTTTAGGGTATTTTTCTTATAGTGAATGGAGGGTATTCTATCAAAAAGTGTTCCACTATTAACATGTTACTCCATGGTAGATATGGCTTCTCTCATGCATGGATTCCACTAATTTTTATAACATTCATCAAGTGATCTTTTAATATAAAAATCCTCTTTATTCCAATCTCATCCATTCTAGTACAACGATTTAAGATTATATAAATTCATCAGTTCCTTCATACTTCAACTTCCTTGTTTATTTAGTGGAAAACCATTCTAAATTGATATATTTTGGATGAAACAATATGGTAATATAAATAACATATATAGATTAACTGTACCATAATGTATAATGTACCAATGGTATTTCAGAAAATTTATTTTAAACTCTAAATTCTTCTAAACCATTCCAATAATTCCAACTATAATGACTTGTTTGTAGACATTTAATAATAAAATATTTTATACAATAATTCAATTTCCAGTATTTTTATGATCGTTTTAGGTTTATAATTATATATAATCAATTAATAACTCAATAAAAACAAATAATATAATTCAAAGTGGACACTTCTAAGAAGTGTCTATTTTTTCCCACAATATAAAACATTAAAAAAATGTTCTTTCCTTTCTTGACAATTAATCCTGAAATTCAAGATGCATTATTTTTTTACCCATCCAAAAACCTTATTAATTATTTATTAAAATTAATGTGATGGGTATAAAAATTAGGGGACATAAAAAGGCATAAATAGTTTGTCAATTAAAAACCATGAGATAATAAAGGTAGTTTTCCTTTAGTAAAAAACTTATTGAGATCAAAAAATTATATATGAAATTATTTGTTACCTAAAATTTCACTATTGAGACTCATATTTTTAAAACATAATAGAAAATAATAGTCATGTTGATTTCATAGAAAACATGATAGCCCATGATAAAAATTCATAAAAACGTACATTTTGACCCCCAAAATAGATTTATCATTTCTTACATTTGGAAATAAAATTATTTCCTTGAAAACTCATAAGAATGTGTATAAAATACTTGATGTCCCTTATGAAATAAAATTCAGAGAACAATTATAGAGAAAATATAGATTTAATTAATTATACGATTTACATCCAATTAAACTCTTAATACATTGGGGCACCATCTAGGCATAACCATCATCATAATACATATAGGTATCCTTGAATGTAAAAAAAATCCTAGAATGTGATTAGGAAAAAAAATATTTATTCATGCACCATTTTATCATAAAACAATTGAAAATAATTTAGATCCCATATCAAAATCAATTTTATATATCATAATATTATTTCCTTTTAGTTACCAATTGTAAATTAAAATATATCCAGAACAAAGGAATCATGAGTTTTTTATTGTAGAAATCATTGGATATTATAATGGAATCCAAATTATAAACTGTGGATTAGGTTGTGATATTGGATGAATTAGGGGGTAAGGAATTTGTGACAACTATAAGGTGTTGTAGGGAAATGGTAGTAGTGGAGCCACGTGCGTGGTATTGACCTGGGTGATCAGTAGGAAAATTAGATTTTAGGCCCCCCATAAATTGATGCAATGACTCTATCAATGTTGAGTGACCATGTTATATGGAGCGTCATTTCTATTTGACACCTATGTGACATATTTATATCATTATTGTTTGTATGTGTGAATAAAAAAGTTGTTTGGAAAGTTAATGTGATTTTAAATAAAATAATACATAAATTACAAACTAATATGTTAAGGGATTACATGTATTTTTATGAGTGGATCATATTCATCTTCTACATGTATTCGATGTAGAGGAAGTTTCATAAGCCAATATAGATGATCACCAGATTGTTGAACCAACAAAGGTGGATGAGGTATGATGGAAGTTCTTTTGAGATTATCATAAAATATTTCATGTGAAATATGTGGGAATTATCCATCATTTATAGATGGGTGTATTAGCTTGAGTAGTTTGAGATAGCCATAATTATGATTGAATCCCGCGATATGGTCTATGTATCATTTAATGTTAGTTATATGTGAGGGGCGGTGAAACAATTGTGGATGATGTATCTTGGACTTGTACAGGATGAATCTATTTTTTGTGATGACATCTATTGGATGTATTGTATATATTTATTATCATAAATGATGAAGGTATGAAAGCAGTTGGAGATTTTATCCCTTCAAAAGGGGTGCGTGGTAATTTTATAAAAAATATTAAATTTCAGAAGCATTTCTGTTTCCCTCTCTGTGAATTTCTATTTGAGATGTCTCAATCGTGTCAAAAAAAGGAGGTGACTTCCCCAGTGATTTCATATATAGTGATCCCATTTAAACTTCCTATATACATGGTGGTGTAGAAACGAGCACAGGTGATCAAATTAATACACTCATAGGGATGATATCTTTGAGAAGTATGACTATATAGAGTCTCAAAAAGAAGAGCATCGGGCATTAGATCATGGATATCTAGGATACTAGGGTTCCAAACAGCTAAGGACCATGGTAATATGACTCATTAATTCTTTTTTGGGGATTTTGGATCCATTAATCTATTCAATGAGCTATCATTATATTGATTTTTGTATGGGAGCTGGGTCCACCATCAAGATTATCTAGCAACAGATCAGTAAAGTCAGTATTCGATGGGTAGTCAATCTTCCTTTTAGTAGCACTGGTATATACCATCAATTTTGTATCATCATCCTGGGTTACCAAAATTTATTCAACAACTGGGGAAGTTTTATTTTTTTCACTCATGGTACGATGGTCCTTGTAAAGGCTAGTATCATAATGTTCCACTTCTTTATGTGCCTGATCATGAGTGTCTCAACTGATTGGAACATTATAGAGGAATATGAGCTTCAAATTAGTGGATTCAAGCATTAGAGGTGTCCACACCAATGAGACTAGATATGGTTCAATGTATGATAATGTTTTCATCTATATTCGTTTATGATTTATTTGATATAAGATCTTCACAGTCATTCATTTCATATTCTACATTCAACACATTTGAACTAGAGGTGGAGAGTCTTCATGTTCCTCTCGTGTTTTTGAGGTCAATATGGCCACATGATTCATTTGTATGTTTGATGGGGATGAAGACTAATGATGGGGTTGCCTCAGTCAATAAAATGTTTCTTCTTGGTGTAGATACATCGAACAAATTTCAACCTTTCAATGTATTGGAGGTATTTAATGGGTGCAATCATTTATTTTTTCTTTTATAAATATACATTTTTTGATTTCGAAGGTCACTAGAATCCATTTTTTGTGAGAAGAGTTATAATAGTATCGTAGGAGATGATATCCCATTCCATCACAAATAATAGGTTTTTTAGTGGAATCTCTGGTGGGGGATGTTTTTAGTGTTTTCATCAAATTTTCTAGGATTACATCCATATGAGATTGTGCCACTACCCCCTGAAAATAAAATGTGTTTGTGATATAGTTAAAACTAGATGGAACTCTAAATTTTATGAATCCCATATATATGTTGTGCACCAATATGTGTGAGTTTTGGATTAAAATTGAATATAAAATGTAAAAGGCATTCATCTAACCCAATGAGACTCCTTAAGGTCTCCCTATGTCATTTTCCCAGAAGAAAGATGATATTATTAGGTGGGTTGTTAATAACCTGAGATTAAATTAGGTGATGGTTAAAAACCATTAACATATTATGAGAATTAATTTTCTAATAATATAAAGAGAACCAATTATAATTTAATTGTCAATTTTTGTTAATTATGTCTGCATATTGGGGAGAAATGATCATATTCTAAAAAATGCATTCAGGTGTAGGTATGGTTAATTCAATTTCATGTCCATGATGTTTGGTTCCATTAATGAAACAGATTGTCTTATAGGGCTCATAAATTTAGTGATCCATGAGTCACAAGAACTATTTTATTATCTTCATCTAAAAATTCCTTATATATGTGAGTTCATGCTAGGATCATTTCAATCATCTGTATGATTTATTTTAAATTAATTTTAATCATTATCATAATGATAATTTATCCAAGGGACTGTTTTTGATGCAATTGGTAGATTTTTGTGGACATGTGGTTTTTTAGTAATATGTGTTCATAGTCTCATTGACAATATATGGAGTCAATTTTTGTGTATAACCCATTAATGTGGTATTTTTAAATGTTTCCTTAATATCAAGGTATATTATCATAGTTTTTTATCATCATTATCTTGTATTGTAGTCTAATAGATAATTTTTACATGGAACTACCAATATTTACATTAGAATAATATATTTGAGGTAGTATTAGACTATCAGATAGTGAGATTGAAATTTTCAATGGTGCTTCAGATTCCGAAGTATGGGGTGATGTTTAATGTTTTATATTATTATTCCCATATTTTATTTCTATGTGATTTGATAAAATATGGGCTGATAATCTGTCATAAAATTTTAAGTTACCACAACAATATCGTAATAACAAAACCATTATCTAGATTTCTGGGTGGTTGTTCATCCTCTAAATAAATGGCATCATTACCTCATCAACGAGAGATTTATGTTTCATTAATGTCGTATGTGGTTGAGGAATGACTTCTATCCATGGGATTTAGATCTGTATATATGAAATTTAATTGATTTTGATTTCAATAATGATTTTTATACCATGTACTATGTGAAAGAGGAATGTGCTTTTAGATTTTTTGAGTCAAATTTAACGTGGTCTGGGAGTTATGGGGGTTTTTATAGGAATTATATATCTCAAAGATATGAATCAAGATGTTGGTGAGGAAACTAATAGAGGTATTCCTTTTCATCTAAAAATGGAATTATCCTTGAGAAAACTGGTGGATGAGTCATAGTGGGTAGACCAAGAGGCAGGGTTGACGATTGAGCATTTTGGTCTAGATGATGCCCTATAGGGATGGAAATAGGATGGTCATCACAAGATATTGGTCAATGGGATGTTTTTTACTAAATTTTTGATACATGCTTATGTCCTATATGAGTTTCAAAGATCACCCATATATGTATATTTAAATGTTTCTAATATATGTTGTTTCTTGAGGAGGAATCTTTAGATTCAAGGGATGAAGCGGTTCTTGGTAGTTCTCATGAAATGTTGGCAGATTTTTCAGAATATTAATGTAACAAACCATGTTCCAGAAGTTATTTTGATGCCTGGTTAATTCATGAATTGGAAATGGGAGGAAATTTTGATGGAATGAATCAATATATTACCTAAGTCATGGGATAGATATGATGTAGTTTGGGAGATTATGCACTAACTGATGAAGATGGAACATTTTTTAGTTATTCAAGTGTCAAGTGATTCTGATGTTCTTATAAGGTTTAATATGGATTATATTTTCAATACTCATTAAGTACTATGGAAAATCATATCTGATTTAGATCATTCTTTTACCTCACATTTATATAAGGTACTTCATCATGTTTTTTTAGATTGTACGCCTTAAAAATAATTTTTATCCCCATATAAATGGGTAGATGGATCATACATTCTATATTTTGGAAGAAATATTATGAGTCATAATTATTTATATTGGATTTTCATCAATTAATAATCTACCATTGGTTGAGTTTGAAAATAAAATTAGATTCCATATATTAATGTACATGGATTTCTTAAGGGTGTTGTATGGGTAGGAGTGAAATCCAAAATTATCTCTGACAAATATTGGATATTTTAATTTATTTTTTCTAAATGTTGTATAGATAATTACAAAGATAATTAATACCACTATAAAGATTATTAAGGTGGTGTAGTGCCATTTAATTTTTGAGGTTGTTCGAAGGTAGGGGCCCTGGTGAATTAGATTTGAAACGATGTGTTCTTTAGGGTTTCCACATATATGGGGAATTGGACCTATTGTCAAGGGGTAAGATGTTTCACTTCTTTGAAAAATGTATGAGGTTTTCGAGAATATTATAATGTTATCTCTTTGGTTAGATATCCCATTATGGATTGATGGAATCATTGAAGTATTCAATGTGACTCTGCTCCATCAGTATCTTCATGGTAAGATTCTTGTCACTAACTGAGAGATATGGAAATATTAAGATGATGCACCATTTTTTGAGTGAAAAATAGAGATCTAGAATCATTTAGAGTTGGTGAAGTCTATACACATTATTCCCTTGGATCAGGTTATGTGGATTCATGGTGACCAGAAGGAGATGATATTGGATCATGATATGTAGATGCATTCATATTACCCCGAGATGTTTTATATTTTTTGTGTGTATCTTTTTTAATGGTTTAATGACATGTCACATTAAATATTCTAGGTTATGAGATTTTTTCCCCTCTTGTTGGGTTTCTTGACTAGTCCTGGTATATTGGACTAATAAGCTCTGTGAGAGGAATCTCATGGTATTGTTTTTAGGATTCATCTTTATTATTTCTTCAATTTTGGTATTGATTATCAAGGAGGATAAATATTGAATAGGTATATAATGTAATGGTTTTCACATTCTGACAAATTACATCATTTTATTTTATTTTATGTATGTTTCTGAGGTATTTTTAAGGGTGATATTGTTGAAATAGTGGATTTTGAGCAGATATTTCAACATAGAGTTGATTATATTGAGTAGTGAAAATGATTTGAGATGTTGAGTTATATAGGACTAGAGAAAAATTATTGTGGCTATATTATTTTTATACTTGATGATTCTTAAAGGATGACTATAATGTATAGGTCTAATTTTTTTTATTTTTGCTTCCACTATTCATTAGTTGGTAGTTTGAAATGGACTATCGGTGTATGGAATATTGATTCTAGTTTGGTCCCTTTATGGTGCAATGGATGTTATGCCTTATGGTGTCTTGTGTGGTGTGTTTTTAGGACCGTTTCGGTTGTAAGGAATCTATGGAATTAGGAAATGGTTACATCATTGTATTGTCTCTATATATATTATATTTGGTTGTGAGCCTCAATGTGAGATTTTGGTTCCATTTTCCTTAGGATATTCATTTTGTAGTATCCAGTGCTACACTATGATATCATTACAATAAATATGTATAAAAATTGTGTAAATAATTCAAATCCAATATGCGTATTTTATTTTTAAAAAATTATTTATAAAATACTATGAAATTATAGATGCCCTTACACCCCTCTTTAATGTATTTGATTCGACGGATTTGCAGATTGAGTGACTGTCATTTCTACGAAAACTCCACTTATTTCATTCCATGGTATACCTTGTTATTATTTCCATAGATTTTTAATCCTTTGATGATGGATTTTTTTTGATGAGGTGTCTTGAGATTTAATTTGGGTGTAATTTTATAGGTTTTGGAACCATACTCAGTTTCATATTGTTCGGGGGGCCATTTATCCTTCATTATATCCTAGAAAAATGATTTGGAAATCATTTTCTGAGGAAGGGGATTGTTTTTATTTGTTTTCTTAACTATATATGTGTTTATTGAATGATTTTTAAAACTATAGTGGGGATTAAATATTTCTATTTAATAATGATCTGAATTGTTTTATCTAAATTTAAATATAATAGCAATTTAACCCTTGAGTTTAATATATTTATGAAATTTATTGGTATTAAAAATATGTGTTGTTATTTTTAAAAATTGTTATTATTGGGAACCTAGTTTACATTTTTATTTTTATGAATAATGAGATAGTTTTTGTGATTATTTATTAAACTACCCATCAATAAAGAAGGGTAATAACTTACATATAGTAAATTAAGAAACAACTCATGGAAATCATGAGTTATGTGTAAAATCCATGTAAAATTTTATGTATTGTAGTGATACCCCTTAAACAAAAATTATAAAATATTTCGAAGATAAAATTTGATTTTTTTTGTTTTGAAATTACTTTTGGTCTATTTTTTGTTATATGTCATGATATTTTGATTCATTATACAACAGATTTTGGTGAATGAATTCAAGGAACTATGAAGTTGTAGTGAGGATATATTTTTTTCACAGAATTGGTGAAAGATGGTGTATATATATTTTTTATTTTTTTATTTTGATTTTATTACATTGTGATTTTTTGGTAATGGTGAAGGATTGGAAAATATAGTGATGATGTATTACTAAATTTGGGTGGGATGAGTTTTGGTGTGTTGTGGTTTTGTTTATTATCCATTTATTCATGTAATTATTTTGAATCATTGCAATAGAAATAGCATTGTCAGAAATCATCCTATTGAAATCAGATTATCTGAATTGAATTTTGAATATATGTGTTAGGTTAGTGTTAAATGTAGTGTCCTATTAAATGGGAGTTCATGGAAACAAATAAAATCCTAAAATGGTAGAACTTATAATCATAAATTTATATTTTGTTTCTTTTGAGTGGTGGTTGTGTGGTGTAGTTCATTAGTGGTTGTAATGAATAGTGGTGTAGGTTGTCATACATTATGGTGATATTATAGACACATTGATTCTATAATTGTGAACCTATAGGTTATATTTTTGTTCTATATTCTATAAATGTTATTAACTTTTTACACCGGCTCCGACCAAGTTTGTCAGACTTTACATTGTAAAAAATAATTAAGTTATGAGTTTCTTCCTCAATATCAATTGTACTAGTAAAACAGATTATTGGATACCACCTCCTCCACATTCTAGCATCATTAAAATTGATGATGATGTGTTGGTGTTAGATATCACCCTAGGATGATGGGTTAGATTTGGATGTTTCTAATTTATAATTTGTATTTGATGTGTTGTTGCTATCATTCATGATTAGAGGAGGGAATGAGGTTGATGTACTATATATTCATGATACAATAATACATTGTATATGAAGAATAAAAATGTTATGATTTTTTGATTTCAGGAATGTTTCAAAGAAATGTATGAAATAAAATACCTTTCAAGGGTCTGGTATGATGAGATGCATCCTGAATAGAATTATAGATGGATGGTTATGTTATCTGATGTGGGAGGAAGAGATGAGGGAACCTAAAATATGATGTTAGGGGAATGCAAGTGGGAATTTAGAAAGAAATTAATTACATGGTGTCGTTTCTTAAATTAATACAATGATAAGTATTTATACATATCTATATTATTTTTTAAGAGTCCCATTTTGAGGTTGGTGATGGATATGTGGTATGTTTATGTTCTTTTATCTGTTGTCTATCTCATAGTTCATTAAAATTATATTTTCACATATGAATGATTGACCATGGGTATGACCCTACTGTGTAAACATGTTATTCTCAGCCGATTTAGATGAAAAACTATTTTTAGTTTTCTATGGATTTGGTAACCTGGATAGACACCACTAGCCAAGATGAATGATTTTTTTTGATTTTCCACTTTTGGATTGACATTTAGAAACATTCCTGGGGACTATTATTTACTTCCATTAGGTTTGGTCCCAAATTATGGGATAGTTTACTAATTATTTTCTATTGTGTATTTATTTCTTTGAAGACATACTACCTCTTAATAAAACTCTTTATTGAGGGTAATGCCTCCCAAATGTGTGACTTCTATTATTCCTTCACAGATTGTCACCAACTCGGGGCCTATTAGATGTGGGTGTAATATTTCATTTCCATTTTATCTTCATTTTTCGCTTTAGAGGGGTTACATTCCAAGGAAGGGGCCTTGACACACCTATTTTCCATTTTATTATTTAAATAATTAATTATTTAAAAAGATTACAAATGTATGAAAAATATAGTACATTTGATTTTTTAATACACATTTTATTAGATTCCCCATTATTTAAATTATATTTTCTGCTCGTGGTTATTTTTAATAGATAATATAATGTGCTATTTTATGATTCATTTATGAAAATTATCGTTATTATGAAAAATGGATTTCATGATTTAATATATAATTTATAATAATATAATTTCATTTCTTTACAATTGATTTATAAAATAGGCTTGATCATAGCCATATTAAATATAACTATATAAAGAATATTTATGTGTTTACAATATGCTTATCAAAGAATATTCAATGAGCTAGATATATCTAACCAAATATTAGAATAAATTACATATTTAATATGGAAAATCATATACCATGAAATTTATATATCTTTTCAACCCATTAAAGAAGCACATTAAATTATTACCAATACAAGAATGATGTTTTTAAATACTAACTTAAAATACATGAATCCCGTTCATTTGGACATCACAAATTTAATAAAAAATCTTAACAAATGGATTATAATTGATGAAATGAATATGAAAATTTAATTACGAAAATTTATTAATTAATGGAATTTAATAATATATGAGGATAGATTAGTGCCTACTTATTTTTATAAGTCTAGTTAAAGGATTTAACTCTGAATGTTTATAATTTTGTATTTTTTTTACTCAATATTTAACTCTTTTTTTTATATGATTTCAGAAAAGGAGTAAAATTAAATAATTATATTACTAGTTTGTATTTAAGGTAGTACTTTTCTTCTTCCCTCCCTTATTTATTCAATGTTCATAACATAAAATTTTCATTAGGATAAATATTTTAATTTTTCCATTATCATTATTATATTCTCTATGACTTTTCATCCCTCTTATAACAATATCTCATTCCAGGATACAATTTTTATTATAAAATGGGATTACTCTACAAATATTACATAATTTTTTCATTTTTTAATATACTATATTCTTGATTGAATTATTTATAGTCTATATAGAGTGAATATAATCTATTTCAAAATCCAAATTGAATAGAATCTACCTCAAATGTAATTCAATTTATTATCTAAAGAAATATAGAAAATTCCTATACATATCATTTCAATATATATATATATATATAATTCTTGCATGGTGAAATAATTGTACCATTAATAGAAAGAACAAATTATTTTATTTATTCATTTCTTTGATATTATGAAAGAAATGGACATATGAAGTAATATGAATGATAAATAATAATAATGTTTCTTTAAGAATTTGTAGGTCTCCTAAGGTAAATATCAATGTGTATTGATAATATAATTACCCTTTTATATACGATTTCATGTAAGGAGTTATAATGAACCATGATTTAATCAACCCATATGTATTAGTTTAATATAAAGAATTGAATATCTTAGCTTATAATGATATTTTATGTTAATATATACATAAATTAGGGAAAACTCATATATATATATATATATAACACTTATAAAAAAATTAGGAATCAACCACCCAATATATATATTTTCAATAAAATTAGGATTAATGAAATTTAACATATATTACATCAAAAAAACATTTGTATATTTTCAGAATAATCCTCACAGATAAAAGATAGATCTTAAAATAGTTCAGAATCATCCCTAATACATTAGTCTTATTTGAAAGTAATTAATTGAAATATGAAATTTCACCCCCAATAAAATCATACTTAAACAAAAAAATAATATTTAAATTTTTAATAAAACTTTTTAACTTCTCAAACCTTTTCTTAAAACATAAGAAAACAAATAGTATAGAAAAATTAATAATCATGAGTGTTTTGTATAAAAAAATTTAACTTAGTAAAACATTTTCATGAAAAATATATTGTTCACACATATTGTGGGAAAAATATAAATTTAAATGAAACTCATTAGATAACGATTTATAATACAATAAAAAACTATGGTAACTTGTTTTATTTAATATAGAATTTAGACCACTATATAGGGACATCATATTTATATCACACTTATAATTAATCTTAATTTTACTCTTATATATTCCATAACCGACACGTTTAATTCCAAAATACATTCCTTAGAAATCAATATTGTTTCTCATCATATTAGAAATCTACATCGGGTTCACGGATCATCAAAAAAAATTTCAGGGACCATAATATCAAAAAAACATATATAATATTACATTTTAATCATAAAAAATCAATAAATTATTTTATATAATTTATGTGAAAAACAATTTTTTCCATCATTTAAACAATTATGGTAAAAAGAATTTCTCTACGGAATATTATAAAATCAAAAATTTCTTAAAAAGTAGGAAAATTTATTTTCTTTCAAAAATCATGAATACATCAACAAAAATATTATTATACAAAATTAGTCTTTATTGTGGGAAATTACATTCTTGTCATATACATTAAAAAGTATTAATTTCACACTTCTTTAGAAATAAACCTTATAGAAATTGTATAAAATATATTTTTAATACATGGAATAGAAAGTATAAAATTGTTCAGAGTAACATTAAAAACCATTTTAGTATAAGAAAAAACCCTTGAAACATTTTATGAAACATATACATTGTAAAAAATGGTTTCGAAAAACATTTATATATTTTAAAAAAAATTAAAGAAAATTCATCCATTAGAATCTGACTCACCATAAATGGTCCTTAACTCAATTGAGATGAAAATATATTATTTATTTAATTACTTATGAACATTTTTGGGATATTTCCATAGCTTAATCTATTTTATTAAATTTATAATCATGTATTATATTACTTCTATATTGATTGTGATCATGTCGGATGGTTTGAGGACATCCATCTGATAATCCCAAACTACATTACTAAGATATCCAATTTCAATGGGGAAATTTTTCAATGCTCTACAAAATGTTAATCCAAAAAATATAATATTTTATATTGAAAACATTTTTTATACCATTCCATGAATTTTGGAATTGAAAAATGATTTTCATGTCATTGTGGATGTTGTAGTCCACAAGTATGAATGAGTGGCCTTATCATATTAAAATAAATGGAAGTTTAAGAAGAATGTCATATATTTTATTTATATTATAATAATTATTTAATAAATATTATATATATTCCATAAATGTAACATAATAATAGTCCGTTTTAGAATGTAATAGAATACAAGACACATTGCTTTAGGCAGATTATAGTCCACACGTACACAAGAGTAATGTTTTCAATTCCCAAAATATAGAGAATTATATGAAGAAGGGTTTTACCATAAATAAAATTAAATTGAAATAAATTATCGATAATGATTTTTTTATATAACGATTGTTATGATAGGAATAATTGGTTTTGAAAATGAAATAGACATGAATGTACTAGAGTAAGAGTTACACCACTTCATTGGAAACCCTTCTGTATCATAAAGTTTATTCCTTATATGATAGTATTTATGTGAGTTGAAAACTTATATGATGTGGGTAAAATAATTTATAATGGTTTTTCCTATGACTTTTACAAACTATAGTGTTCAATATTTTCAAATAAGTGAGTGGGAGAGGACCCATTATATAAGCGAACAGAGTAACTCACTTGTAATTATTCACAACTTTTAAAATATTATAAATGTATTAATCATGGAAATGTGGAACTAAATATATCAAATTTAAAATCTATGGTATTATAGTTAAAATTATATAATCTAATAACAATAAATATGATATTGTCAGACATTGTTACAATATTTTTTCCAAAATTTATGAGATTTACCCATTACCATTCCCATAACAATTGATTATTTTTACTAAAAATAATGAGAACAATGAAATTGTACTACATGATATATTTTAACAAACAGATTAATATTATGAAATATATTTATTAAGACACAATTACAAGTAGTGTAAAAAATTATTTTTAATATAAGAAATCAAAACTCATTAAAAATTATTAATTTGGAAACATTTGTTTTTATCCCAAAAAATATATTTGAAAAAACAATAACTAGGATTAACATGGAATTTTTTATGTTATTTTAAATAACAGGAGAATAATCCCACATTAAAACCGCTTCCAATTTAAATGGGACATTGTAAATACTTTAAGAGAATAGATAGTTTATATAAAAATATTTATTTTTTATTTTTTACTAAAAAAATTATTCTTTTCAAAAATATAATAAAATTTCAACTGAAAACAATATTCTATATATTAATATAAAATTTTAATTATTTTTATAAAATTCATTTTATGATATTTTTTATTAAATATATTAAATAAATCCATTTAATAAATGGTAAACACATTAGTTTGAATTTAATTTTTCTTATATTAAAAAAACATATTGAGTTATAAAAATTAATTTGAATCCATAAAATCTAACATAAAAAATAAATAAGTAATAAAATTTATTTATAATTATTAACTCCTAGGCCTTCTAATTCATAACTTATTTTATAAATATAGTACAAAAATTTTATTCATCACATAAATAGGTAGATTTATTTTTCCACGAGGGCCTTTTCATGTTCCCATGTTCTTTCCATAGTCTTGTAGTTTATCCATGGAATATTAATCTGTTGAGTTACTATGTTTAAAAAAACACCCTCTATGATCTTGAATATTAACTAGGTTTTATTTATATGAATGATTCTCTTCCAATAGTACCACAACATACCTCACAATATGACGGTGATTAGGAATGTTTTTATTTAATATTTAAACATGAAACACTTTATTTACATGAGATAATCATATAGAAAAAATACACTTACTATGGAACTAATCCCACATTTCCCAGAATCACACATCATTTATTAAACTATGAAAATGATCTTACCTTCTAACCAAATATCATACCAAATTTCCTAGGATTTATTTTTAAGGAAAACAAAATCACCTACATCGAATGAATATACTTTCTTATTTTTATATTCAAAACTCCTCTAACAATAATGAGTTGTCCAAATCTTTTTCCAAATCATCTTTACCTTCAAAACAATTATATCATCCTAATCAATCCAAGCCAACATCCCCTCACAGACTTCATCCCAACATGGTTGAATTTTTTATATCTATATAAATAATATATCAAATAATACCATTGGTATATTTTATGGAAAATATTTACGATAAAATAATTCAACTACTGAGATTTGTTAATCACTTCTTTCTTAATATTATTTTGTAAAGTCTTGGGAAATATATTCTAGATTATTAAACTCTCAATCAAGGAGTTTTTCATATTGCGAGTGAATAATTATAAATGATATCCTTTCAAATAATATAAGGTAAATATAATATCATGGCCATTAATAATTATTAGAGGATATCTTGGTAACTAGAATATCTCCTTATGATAATTTCGTGATACATGGTTTAAATGAATTTTATTTGGAACTGGGATAAAATTAATATATATTTATTAAATCGATCCATAGTTGCTCAATTTAAATTATTAACTTGACAAGACTTTTTAAATCTATCTAGGAAATCCGAATATCTATTCTACCTTTTCCATTTATTAAATGGAACACAGATTTATCCACTTTTGTAGTTGTTGTTTTTCATTAACCTAATGATACATCAAACATTTCATTCAAAAATATTCAACAAACTTCTTCTTTACTTCAATCTATTATTATTTTTATATCTCTATATACATCTACGATCAACCAAGAATAACTGAAAATAGTAATTAGTTAACCTCACTCTATTATTTCATATTATACTATAAATCACATAGAAAAAAACCACATTACTAGTCATAAAATTCAATATTTGTCAACATTAAATTGTGGAATCTTCAATTCCATTACCAAGTAAATTATTTTTTCCAAACTGATATATTTTTTCTAATACTTATTAATTTGTTCTCATAAGGATTATATTACAAGAACCTAAATAAAAAGAGCTGGAGTTCTGATATGTACAATTTTTATCCAATTATTCATTAAACAATTAACCAAGGGTATTGATCTTAAACTATCATTGACATTGATGCCTTATTTTATTGACTTATATAATTTTTTACCATATTTTCTTTACATGGAGATAGTGGATCATATTATCACAATCCATTATTAGTTCTAACCATATTTTATGTCTAGTTTTAAATTCTTTTGGACTGAATGCATATATTAAATTTTTATGCCCAATATATATTTCACATTTTATCCCAATTACATTATATCTTTTAGTTTTTAAATCAAAAACTATGTCAGAAAAAACATTATCATTAATTACAATTCTATTAAATTATGTAATATATCGAACAAATTTCTTTTAAATGATGATTTAACTATATTTTGTGTTTACATACATAGTGGGACATGTTTTCCATAATGGTTTTAAATAAATTACTGATTCCATCATGAATTTATAAGAAAACATCAAATCATAACAATATTTTTGAGAATAAGAAAGGTTTAAAACACATTATTTTTATGGGTACCAATATTTATTCCATTTCGGAAATAATTATCCCATGTAAATAAATCTATTGTAACCAAATTTAACATGTGATAAATTTTCCATACATCTTCTTATATATTAATTTCTGTATAACAAAATTTTTCAATGTCATTATATTTCACTATATATTTTAAATATATAAAAATTATGTCAATTACATATTCAATATAATAATTTGACCAAAATAAACATTGAATACGATTGAATAAAATTTAAAAATTATAATTTTTCCATTAAATAGTATTATATAAAAGGATATATATTTATTAGTAAAGATTTTATTAAAAATGAACAAAATGAAATTAGGTAGTGAATTTATACCATATAAACTTATTTTAATGAAATCGAAAATGGGGAATATTAACTAGGGATTTCACTAAAAAATAACTATATATAAACAAAATCTATGATAAGAGATGAATTGAATACACCAAAAAATTAATCATTTTAAAATTTTGAAAAAATTCAAGAAAGTGGAATCACCATCCTTGACATCCATAAGAAATTCAAATATTCATTGAACCAACAAATGTTTATATTTGGTAATGATATAATAATGTAGTATGATACAAATATGTTTTTATTATTAAGTTAATATTTTATTTATCAGATGTATATTTCATAATATAATTTTTTACTTTTATTGAAAATGGATTTATATTTATGAATTTATTGATAAAATTAAGTATAGTATATTACAAATTAAAACTAATATTTTCATACATTATGTTTAAAGATAAATTTTAATTATAGTAGATATATAAAATATACTATATATTTTTCTATGAATAATATATTAGAATCAAAATTATTAGAAATCAAGAAAAATTAAAATTTAAAGTGTTATTTTTCCATGAAAACGTGACTTTGTTCAGTTTCCTCTATTTTGAAAAAATGAGAAAGCTTAAATTTTATTTTTTCTTCAGAAAAATTCAAAGAATCATGATATGTTACCACTTGCATAAATTCAAACTCACATTTAAATTCAATGACACTAACAAAATTATACATAACCTCATTTTCTCTATAATATATCTTCGTATCCTAGGCAAAAATAAAATACATATTATGAAAAACATTAATCCAAAATATGAGGAAGCCACTTATATATATAGTTTAAAATATCCTATAGATAGTCATTGGATTAATATTATTCCTTGTTTGCATAATTACATCATCTTTATTTTTTTTACTAAAATTGCATTCTCCATTAATTGAGGGTATAATTTAATTTTACCAGAAAATGTCTCCAAAAATTAATTTAAAGAAATCGAATCAAATTAGATATTAGAATTATTTGTGTAAAAAAGAAATGTACATATTACCACATAGTCAATGGTCATATATTTCTCAAGGTAGATGAGAATGAATTTTACATACCCTATTTCTTATATTCATGATAATTTCAATCTTTCATTATTTTCTTCTGAATGGAATCACTATAATGACTCATATTCTTCCATATAAAATAACTCATTATCCATTTATCATATAAACTATTAAAATTTACTTGATTATTTAAAATTTAATGAGAATACAAGAAATCCAGAATACCACATTAATAAAACATTCAATGATTAAATGTTCACTACCCATGATGATTCCCTTAACTCATATCACAAGATGGAAATATAATCTCATTTCCTTTGAATTTCATCAGTGCTTGACACCCCATTTCATCCACCTAAAATGTTTCTTATCGTTATTATTTTAATTGTAAAAAAACATCATCATGTAATTCAAAAACAACTACATTACCTTCTCTTAGATTTTAAATTCATTAATATACAAATAACATTTCAAATATTGTTTCAGTCCATCGTAAATCCTATGAATTTTCTTTTCATGATCCTGAATAAAAGTTTCCGCATACCAACACAGTCTCAAAATATTTTCTTCATCTTTATTACTATAGACATCCATTATTCTCATAATTATAAATAGTATTTCATCTATCCTATGTCATGCGCCCATAGGATAATACTTCACTAAGAAATAATCCTTAATACCATCCACTCAATATAATCAATCGCCTCATTTCTGTAGGTATTCATATTTAATGGAACCCAGTAATTAGATTTTAATTGAATATTAGATTGGAAAATAATTTCTGTTTGATGTTATAATGACTGAAAACAAAAAATATAAATTCTATGCTATTTATAAATTCTTCATATACAACTATATAAATTGTTCCAAAAAATACCATAGGGTGTTGTTTCCTGGAATTCATCACTATAGAAATGTTTCAATATAGATATTTCAGTCTCTCTACAGTTTGGGTACCCAAATAAATGACCTCTATCAGGTGAGGAAACAAATCTACATACATATCTAAACAAATTTCATAAAACCTTGATTTTATATTTGAAAGGATATTATCATCATGATTCCTTTCCACATAATTCACCGTATTCAATCTATATAAAACTATTCTACAATATAAAAAAATAAGACAAAATGTTATGTGAGTACTCCAAACATTCACATTATAATATTATACATTGATTAATATTCCATAAAATTATATTTGTCATAATATAATTACATACAATGTTATTGTCCCTTTTTATGTCATATAAAAAAATAAACCATATCTTAAATAACCTATTATTATGTTTTTAATTAGAATGATTTAATTCTTTTACATTATTATATAAAAAAATTAAATTGTTATAAGAATAATGGAACCTCTTACATATTATACCAACACAAAAAATGGTTTATTCCCTTCATTATCTACTTTTTCTAGAAAATTAAAATAATTGAATTTTTAACAAATTCTATACATTAATTATTTTCTTCCTTTATAATGATTCTCCATTATGGAATGATATACCATTGTATAGTTCCAACACATAATTAATCCCAATAAAAGGAAAATGAAAATAATAGGTTTACATAAAAAAATCAATAACATGTAAGGCATTAATAAAACATATTATAACATTTTAAAAATAATTAAATCACATTGAGAATTATCCCACTATTTAATTATGATTGAGTGAAAAATAATTTCTTGATAACACTTCCAATAAACTTCTTCTCCAAATATTTATAATAAAACATCCAATAAGAAATACATATGGGAAAAAAGCATAATTAAGGTGGTATATTTTTATAAATGAGTAATGGTGATTGGATTTTCTCTAATAAAATAATTTTCATCAATAAATGAGTATACATATTCTATTAAATTGAAACTCATTAGATTAAGATAAAAAAAATCTATGGAATCTATTTTTCAATCATTAAAATTCATTGATGTTCCTAGGGAAATAATTTTCATATAACACTTTAAATCACTCCAAGAAGAACTCTTAAAAATAGAATAACCTACATGGATAGTTCTAACTAATATCCCACAATGAAAAAAATGATACCTATTGAATTTGAGGTATAAATCAGTTTCTATAATCTTTACGAACAATATAAAAGGATTATAACATAAAAAACAAATAAAATATATAATTTCTATTATCAAATATCATAAAAAAAATTTCAATTCATATGAAAATGAAATTTTTAGCTTCATGTTATAATATGATTAAGAATCATTTTCTCATATGAATGTTATTCAAAAAATTAACTTAAAATAAAAAATTAATATTTTATTTGAAAAACAATGAAAAATCTTATGGGAATGTTTTGAAATACATATAGTGTTGATTGTTAAAATATAAAATCATTCTACATAGTTTATAATAATATTCCTTTCAAACCATTTCCATTATAACTCAAATAGACCCAATACAAATAATAAATTTTTCAACAACTGTAATGAATGTATAATATGGTTTAAAAGAATTTTAAACAAGAATTAGAGTCAAATAATTAATTTGAAAAAAGTTATAGTAATTTAATATGGAGGTTATATTTTATGAAAAATAGTAAATAATTTTAAACAAGAATGTAAATAATATCTGATGACATGACTCTAAAACTCACTGTATGTTTTTTAAAATCATGTACAATAAATATATAATTTTTTTTATTATTTAATAACCATTTGAAGTTTTTTATTTTTATTATAACCCCTTTTTTTCATTTAATACCATTTCTTATGTAGGTATGAAATAAATTAATATCACGTCAAATGATTTTAAGACATTTAATTCAAAGTCGCAAAAGATCATCAGTTGGTTTAACATGGTAAAAGGGGACACTTTTTACAAGGCTCCAGCCTTATACACAATATAATCTTGATTTAATTAAATAATTTTACTTTTATTCACTTTGAAGATGTTTCTAGTTTTAGATATTTATTGAATTAGTCCATAACACATAAATAACTACTATAATATTTCTGTGCAGATACTTCTACTCAATATCCATTTTTTATAAAATATAAAAAAACGATAAAATGAAACATGTTTTTGTTTCATGTTTAATCTTCATAACTTTTCCATAATCACATGCTTGTATTTATTAGCCATTAAATCATATAGAATACGTTTAAAAATGTTGTATGAGCATAAAAAGATGAGTTAGGGATACATAATGAAGGGAAATGTTTTTCTTATAGAAACATGTAAACCATGATTACATTATCATAATGTAATAATTATCAGCTTTAAGAAGTAGTAATTACACTAAAATGATATAAGCTCATTCCATGCACTTTTTATAATAAAAATATTTCCTTAATCCCCATATAATGCAACATATACATATATACGTAACCTGGAACATAACCATACGATCAACATCCATTAAAATGACTAAATCTAATATTCATACGGATCACTTCCATACCCAATTCATTAGAAGTTATAACATAACCACCCATCCTTAGATTATCATGAAACCACCCATCTTTGGTTTATCAAGAAACCACAAGTCTTTGGTTTATCACGTAACCACCCATCAAATTTTCATGTTCCATTGTATAATCAAAACTCATAAACGAGTGCAATTATCTACATTTGACTCATAAAATCTCATTTTGAATCATATGAAATATTTTCAATGTACTGAAATATTCTTTGTTATTTAAAAACCATTTTCAATACCAAATCACCTAATAAGTAAATAAGAGATTTCTTTTCCTTTTAAAAATATTAATTCATATAGAGGAATCCAAATATGAAATAATTATTATGGTGTAAGAGAATTCATTTCTACCTCATACATTAAAAAAACATTCCTTTTGTTATTTTGTAATGAAAGGAAAACACTACGTATAAAAGGATTCCTTTCAAAACTATTTGAATGAATTAAAAGTCAATGCAGTTGATTTTAGACCTTATAAAATAAGGTGGTGTATAACTTCAAACATTTAGTCAATGAAAAGAGATTTAGATGATCTCCCTTAAGAAAAATTTGATTCATCATGTATGTTTATTTTTCTTCTAGAATAATAAAAATAAGTTAACATCTTCATACTTGACAAAATTTTTCATGTTTTCTATTCCCTTTATTTCACAAATTTTAATGTTATAACAATAACATAATTATTTATGTTCATGTAGTATATTTTCCTTATATTCGGTACTTGAGTCAAAAATGAACATGGTTTGATGTCACTAGTCTTTTTATCATTTTGTTAGGGTTGTTTTATAATATTAATAATATAATTTAAAATTGTAATTAATTTTTTTACCCTTACACATTTTAATGAATGAAAATAATAATGTTTTTATTCATTATATAAAAAAAGTTAAAAGGCACATATTTACATAATTTGGACCATCAAATTCAAAATATATATTAAATCTTTCCAAATTAAAATCATATAATTGGCAGAAATTATTTAAAAATGTATTCCATGGGTGGAATGAGAAAACCTGTTTTTAAAGTATAATGTTCATAATTTCACATTTTTTCTATTTCATTTTAATTTAAAAAATCATTAAATGAACTAAAATGTATTAAATGATGAAAACATCATCTAATGAAACTTTTAAAATATTTAAAATCATATAATAAAAATGTATTGATATATTAGATGATTTTTTAATTAAAAATTTATTATTTTTCACTATTCATTAAAATAATAATTTAATTAAAAAATACAAAAAAATCAACCAATGTAAATTCTGAAGAACCACCTTCAAAGAAGTTGTCAATTTTTTTCCAATATTATAAAAGTAGAAAAAATATATTTTAAAATGGATCTCTATCAAAATGTTGTAAACCTATATTTTAAAAATATTAGAGCAATTTATGCTTAAAATTGGATTTATTCTCACTCTCTGCATCTAAAATTTTATGGAGGAAACTAAAAATATTTAATAAATATGTGTAAACAAAAAATAGTTAGTTATCTTCATTCCGTTTAATAAAAAGACTAGGTGATAACTACCATTTAAAGTAATAATATTAATTATATATTTTTTTTTTCAATAACTCTTTTTTTGTTCACCATAGGATTTAAGGGAAACCCATTTTTTGTGTTTTGAGTACGCTATTAGACATAATATCACACATAAATTAAAATTAATATCAAATTCAAAAATATTATTAGATATTCAGAATTCATATTATATAATTACATGGGATTTTACATCTTTTCTCCATTTTGGAAATTGCATCCTCATGATTTTATTTACCTATCAAATGTGTGGGGTAATTATCCCTCATATAAATTTTATATTCCTATAATTCCTCTTAATACTTATGGAATTTTCTACTAAACTATATCCTATAGAATCACCTTATTCTGCAACACATTCTATTTGTATTCAAGAATTTGTACTGGTTATTCCACATAAGAAATATTCTCTTCTAACTGCACTACATCTGGAGTCAAAACATGAAATGGATCTGGAATATAGTTTCTTATCATTAAAAAATGAAAATAATTGTTTACCTAGGATATAATTAAAGGTAAATCCACTGATTTGGAAACTACTACAACTTTCACATTTATTTCATAGGCTCTAGTTAACCATAAAATCAGCTTCCCCTCTTTACCATAATGCATCACACTTTCCAATGGATAAAATTGAGAAAGTAATTATAGCATACCACAATCTAAATATCCTTCCACCTATTATCAATTTAAATTTTCAATCAATTTTGTGATATACCCATTTGTATATGAATTTTCGAAATATTATCTTCCATTTCTTCAACCAATTCTTGTCCCATCAACATCTATTTTCCAACTTCATCCCAAAAGTTGGATTTTAACATAGAATTCTATATAATTCCAAAAATGGTTCCATATGTATACTATATAGAAAACACCTATTATAGAAAAACTCAACCAAAGAATGATGTTGATCCCGACTTCCCTGTTATTCCATTGAACACACATATAGCATATCCTCCAATGTCTAAATTTTTCATCCTGGCTGCACATCTTATTAAGGATGAGATATTGTTCAGATATTTAATTAAGTACCCAATGACTTCTGAAGGCATTTCCAAAAAATATAATTTAACCCATGATCACGATCAGATACAATAGAGAGGGTAAACCCATGTAACTAGACAACCATTTTAATATACAACCACAAAAGTTGATCATCATAAAGTGTATGTAGGATAGAATGAAAATGATCATATTATTTCAATTGATCAACAATAACCCAAATAATGTTGATACCTAGATATTTCTTTAGTAATCCCACTACGGAATCAATGGATATATTTTCCCAAATCCACTCTTCCACTTTAAATGGCTCATGAATCCATTTCATTACTTGACATCCTTCATTGAAATTTTTTGAAATTAAATATCACTTGTTAATGTTTGGAAAATCTATCTTCATTCCATCGCACCAGTAATAATCATGATATACTATGTAAATATTAGTGCTTCCCATGTGAAAAAATGAAGATCTGTGAGTTTCAGATTTCAGCTCTTCTTCAAATTCAATTCTAAAGGCACTAAAATTATCTTTCCAATCAATAAAATAGAATCTTTATCATTGTTAAATTTAGTTATCATACACTTCTGATCCAATTAAACCATTTTATCCTACTCACTCTCATCATTCTGTAGCTTCATATTTCTATCTGATAAAGATGATTTTACTAACACCTAAAACAAAGTAGAGAATTTTCATTTCCTAATAACATCCAAACCAAAATTTATCAAATTATTTACCAAAGTATCTCATTCCAAACATATCATGGTTAATATCGCATTGCTTTTTTACTCAAATCATTAGCCACATTAATTTCATTTTCTGGATGGTAATGAATCTTGAAATAATACTTCTCGATTAATTCTTGAAATTTTCCCTATCTCATTTTCAATTAATTTTTTGTGAATTTATACATCAATATTTTTATATTATTGTATATTTCACACATTACACCATACGAATTATGCCACAATTTTTTTAAGGAAAAAAACAATTAGCATATTCCAAATCATGATTTGGGTAATTTAAATCATGAGGTTTCAAGTGAAGTGATGTATACGCAACTACCTGAACATTATTAATTAATTCAAAACTAAATACATTCAATGAATCGTCACGGTAGATAAGAAATTAACAATTCCAAGAAGTCATGTCAAAAAATAGATCATTTACATAATATTGAGTAAAATCAATAATTTGACTTTCATTCACATAAGGATCTGTTTATGTTTATAAAAATGGATAATTATGCCATAACTCATATATATATAAAATTATTATAAATAAGACACTTGTACTCACTATCCATTTTTTCCTGAATCATAACCATTTAAAAAGAAGCACAATTTAGTTTATTTTATAAACATAAATACATATCCTTGATCCCATAACTCACTATATTATTCCTTAAATCCTTTGAAAAACATTTCAAAACATAGGCTGAGTGTAAGAAGCTCAGTAATGGTTACACAATTAATTAAACCTATTACTCTTGAAGAAACATGTAATCAATGAATTACTTATAATAACGTAAAATTTATCACCTTTAATAAGTAGTAAATTCAGTTAGCCGAATATAATCTCATTTTATACCATTTTTTTAATACAAATATTACTATAAAACCCATAAAATCAAATATAAAATATAAAGGTATCTTTGTCAATTCCATTCTTAATTGAAAAAAAACTGTGATGTCAACATCTATGCATATCACTAGATGAAATAGGCATACGTTCGACTTCCATACAAACTGAATTAGAGGATATAGAGTAACCACTCATCCATTGTTTATTAGGGAACCTCCCTTCTTTAGTTAATCACATGACCATCCATCTTTGGTTTGTCATGTAACCACTTATCAAATTTCCATGTACCATTATATACTCGTATCAAATAGAATATTGTAATTATCAACATTTCACTCAAAAATTTAATTTTAAGTCACAAGAAAGAATTTATAGATATTCAAATAGTAAATCAACATTCTAAATCATTTTAAATACTGAATAAACCAAAAAGTTAACATGAAATTTCTTTTACTTTTGAAATCATTAAGGCTTATAGATGAATTTAAAGATAAAATATTGTTTTGGAAATTAAGAAGTTGTTGTTTCCACAAATGTTAAAAAAACATTCCCTTTATCATTCTATAATGAAAGTAAAACAATTCATTTTAAAAGACTTATTTTGAAAAATAATTAATGAAATTGAAATTTAAACAGTTTTATTGTACACATTATAAAATAAGGTGGTGTCTATCATTAAAGTATGCCTCAAGGAAAAGCGAAAGACATGAAGTCCCTTACCTTGATTCTGACTCATCAGGTAAAATCTTTATAATCCAAAAGGACAATTATATGTAAATTTCAAATTTATTAAGACCATGTTTCAGGTTTATTATTCATTTTATATCTCTATTTACCATGTAATAAGAATTAAATTTTTATTTATGTTTATATAGGATGTTTTGTTTTTATTTAGAACTTGAGTGGAAAATAAACGTGGTTGACATCACTAGTCCATGCAGTAAAAAGTCCATCATCTACTGAATAATATTCATGAAATTATTTTCATTTTTATACATCAATTATACATTTAAATGAAACCATGATTCATTTTTTATGAAAAATGAACAATGTTATATTCATGGAGACGGTAATCCGTACGTGCGCTGAGTAACATTTTCAATTTTTTATTGATATTTATGGAAAGAAGGTATATATTATCATATAATTAAATATTTATCATTACATCATTAATATAGTCTGAATATTTTAATTATACATACATATATTATATAATTAATCTAATGAATAAAAATGAGTCACATCACTTTAGGGAGGTGATACTTCACACGTACGCATGAAAAACACTATCATTTTTATGTGCATGGAATATAAGAACATAATTGAAATATTATTTTAATATAATTATTTTTATTTCAGGAATATCAAATGTAAAAATTAATTCCATGATTATAACTACTCATCAGATATGGTTATAGAAAGAAAAATATATCAATTTGTGGAGGTGATAGTTCACATGTATGCATGAACACTTTATTTAATTCAAAATTAATAGAATTGGATATTTTTTTTGTGATGATATTAATATAATAACATCTCCTTATATTTTGGATATTGTTATTATAATTTTTTCTTGGTACAAGAATGATTCAATGAAGTTTAATTATAAATAAAATAGAAATTCATAAATAAAAACATTATCTTTCATTCACAAGAGAACTTTTGTTAAAAACATAACACCTATAAGAAAGGTGTACTGCCTAAAATAAGGCTTTATGAAATTGGGCAGGGATAATAAGAATGGTTTTTGGTTGAAGGTGGACTAACCAAAGGGTTTAAGATCTGTGAGTAATAAAGAGGAATGGATTTATTTTATTGGGGAAGGGAGGGGCACACATGTAATTCATAAAAGTATTAAATTAATATAAATTCTATTTTTTTTAAAAATGTTACCAAATAGATTTATTCATAAGATATGATGATGTTGGGTAAAATAATCATTATACAATTATAATTGAACTATTTATTATTATTTTCTAATATTTATCTTTTTTTAACCCCATTTTACTCTTATATTTGTATTATGTAATTTGCACTTTTATGGTTAAAATAATTTCCAAATCATGCCCCGAGATTAATGAATTATTAATTAATATACTTTTCGGGTTTATCTCAACTTATTTGATGAATATTGGATTTTAAAAATATATCATTATTTTGATATTTTATATTTTAAATAACTAATTTTTTCAATATTGATTCTATTTATTTCTTGACTTGTTTAAAAAATCATAACCTAATTCTATAACAAAATTAATTCATCTATAACATGTTTATTTCATTTATAATTTTTTTGATGGAATAAAATAGTTCAAATTATATTTATTTTAATATTAAAAATACCATCTATGTTAGTTTTTATTTAATAAATATATTACTACAACATCATTATTATATAATTAAATTAAATTATTTAATTCATAAAAATAACAATGTAATTACCATTATGTAAATAATAAATCTGGATTTATAAATAAAATTTACAGTAAAATAGATCCTATATATAACTCATTATTAAAATTCTTTAAATTTTAAAAACATAAGTGTATCAAAAATGGCTATACATTAAATATAAAATTATAAATTCATTAAAATCATACAAGTGTCACCCAGTGGTCCTAAAATCAACCCAATAATTATCATTGTAGGAATAAACTCATCTAATTACATTAGGACAAGGGTTAGGGTGCTTTTGTATTTTTAAAATTTATTTTTACCCATAATTACGCAATTTACCTTTAATTGGGGTAGTTAAAATACATACTAATGTTACTATATTCATAATGACCAAATGTAAAATGGATCCAATAACATAATTGGTACTTTTTAATTAAAATAAGAAATCCATTTTAAAAAATTCAATACACCTTCTTGGTATGATGTAATTAAAATACAATCTATTTGACAGAATGAGAAAAGAAGCTTTCGATGTAAAAACTTTTAATGTTACAATATTTTTCAACGTAATTTTAGTATGAAAAAAACATAAAATGAATAAAATTGGATTTTCTGATAAAAACATAATCTAATTCCACAATTTAACCACATAAAAGTATAATATAACGATATAAATATATTAGATAAAAATGTAGTTTGAAAGAAAAATATAGTATTTTTCACTATTCAGTAAAATATAAATTTAATTAGAAAAATTTGAAAATTTACACCAAATATAATTTTCATGTTATAATTCCAAAGAAGAAGTTTATTTATGTCACATCGAACATATAAATGTGAAATAAAACTATATTTAAATATCTTTCACCTTCAAAAGTTGGTAAAACTACCTCATAAAAAACATAATGTATTTTATGATTAAAAATGGATTTATTCACTTTTATGACCCTAAAAATTAATTTAAGAAAGTGAAAATATTTAATAAACATTTAAAATTAAAATATACATTGTTCTATTCATTCCCTCTAATACTATGACTGGTTTATAACTATAATTTAAAATAAACAAATTAATAATATTTTTCTTTTTGTATAACTCAGTTCTCTATGAATTGTAGGATTTTTGAGAAACCCATTGTTGTGAGACGATTATTCTATCACACATAGTATCACATTTAAATTAAAATAAAATTAATATCTAATTTTAAATGATTAACACATATTAATAATTCTTATTCAATAATTACCTGGGATGATACATCCACCCCCCCCCCCCCGCAATATTGGAAATTGTATTCTTGCTAGTAGGATAGATAACAAATACAAATTTTCAACAAACCATCAAAAATAACCTTCTAATACAAGAAAATTGTAATTCAATTTGATATTGGTAGGTCTTGTCCATAATTCAACAACTCTTTCCTAGAAGGGTAAATAGTAATTCCATATTTAGAAACAATAAGACCAAGGAAGGAAATTTGTAGCATCCAAAAATAACTCTTACTAAAAGTTACATATAGTTTGTTTTATTTTATGTTTTGTAAAACAATCCTTTTGTTACATTCATGTTCCTCCTGAATTTTATAATATACCAAAATATCATTAATAAATACAACCACAAACAGATCCAAAAAACCGATGAAAAATTTGCATTCATGATATTCATAAATATGGTAGGTGCATTAGAAAACCCATAATGAATAACTAAAAACTCATAATGAGAATTCATTGTTTGAAATGTTATCATTGTAATGTCATACTCTTTCACATCCAAACGCCAAATAAATCATCAAAAATGAGACCCTATATCTAATCAAACAAATCATAGATATGACATAACATATTCTTTTTTTAATAGTGATGTTATTCAAGGCTCTATAATCAATACAAAGTCTCATATAATAATTATTTATATTCAAAAACAAAATAGAAGTACCCATGGTGATGTGTTAGTTAAAATGAATCCTTTATCATGTAAATCTTGCAACTATTTCATTAGTTCATACAATTCTACTTAAGCCGTTCGATAAGGGGGGTTGGAAATAAGTTTAGGATCAGTAAATGGTTCAATAGTAAATTCAACCTCCCGGTCAGGAACAATACTAGGTAATTCATCAGAAAAAACATATGTTAATTCATTCACCATTAGAATTTCACTAATCAATACAGTTTCTTTCTCTTCAATAATAAGAGCTTGAAAACATTCACTATAATTTTTAATAAATCTCTATGCTTCTTGGAATGTATTGAAAGGTATGAAATCACATAATAAAACATTCATTGAATTCTATTCAATTTTATCATGATAAACTTAATGCCTATCCATAACCAAATTTATATCAAATTTTATTATGGGATGTTAAACAAGATTTGAATGAAAAACTATACCACTAATGATAATAGGAATATTTCTATAAATCGTGGCTTCATTTGTAAAGACCCGGAAATTTCAATGATAATTTTCTCTTATATACTTTTGAATTTAATGAGTCTGTGGATTCTGACGGCACTTGATTCTAAGGCCTGGTGTGCCCGAAATCAATTTCAGAAGTTTAGCTCGGGTAAGTTCAGTGAACGAACGAGCAGATTATTCTATCATTTGAACTGGTGCTCGGAATTGAAATCTGATGGCACCGATGAACTAGCAGCGCCGGTAATTGATTAAGGGGATATTTACCGCAGTTGCGTTTTATGCGGGTTTTAATTTATTAATTGTGGTTTAATTAAAAAAGGAGATAAATAAAATTGTTAGAACAATTTTATGTATCTAAGGAGGTTAATTTCTCTCATGGGTAGTTAAGGGAGGGACCAACAGCCACCCAACTACCAAACTGTGGATGTTAGAGAGGTGGGGCCCACATGAGCCCCATCTATTCATTTTCCACTAAACTCCTTAATCCCCCTTAATAATTTGACAACCCCCCTTTTATTTCCAATATCTCCACCTCCCTCACTCCATTAATTCAAGACATCCCCTCAAATTTATGAGGATCTTTCCTCTCCATCTCTTTAATTAATTTCTAGCACATTTAATTAAGTATGGTATTTGAATTTTGAAATTTAAATTGCATGTGTAATAAAATTATAATATTAGCCTATTATTTAACCAGTGGAGGGATTTTGTTGTGATTAGGAGGATTGGGAGAGCTCTTCAGTTTTTGAAGAACACTACCCTCCGACGAATATAGATGATTCCTTCAAACAAGAATGCCGATTCCAGGAAGGAGGATGATGAGCCACTCATTCTCTTCGCCATGACAAGAGAGGAGACCACACTTCCTCCTCTGGCGCACTCCGACATCACCTACGAATCCTTTCCCCGTGACGTCGTCTTCCGTGACGCCTGACTTACGACATAAATTATTGATGTAAGGGTTTATTTTTGAAAGTGAATGTTTTCATACCCCTTTTTTTGGAAATCATTGTTTATATATGATCGATTTCTATCACATTACGTGGAGGGCTCAGGCCAAAAAAACACGACCCGATGACCCACCGTTGATCTTGTTTATTATTTTTAGAATCGGAAACCGAAGGCGGGGGAGGCAGGATGATGTCGCGCCGTGCTGGGAATGCGGCGAAGGAAGCCTGTTCCATCGCGCTGACTGTGCGGGAGGAACTACGGCCCGCATTACAGGCTTCTTCGGTGGAAGAACCGGCCGGCCTATTAGCTGGCCGGGCGGAGTAGATCCGTGGCACAAGGAGGGCACTGTGATAGAAGAACCATGGCCTGTTGTGCCTGCCACTTGCAACAGAATGGCTGCCGGGCTAGCTGGTCAGTTTGGGAAGGGCGGCGCCTCTTGGCACCGCTGATTCGGACAGCCGGGGGTGCCCTCGGATAGCTCGTCTAGCCGGGACGCGCCCAGCCGGTCCGTGCCCAGCCGGGCCTAGCCGGGCTGGGTCGGAGCCATCATATTGGGTTAACCCGACCCAATGGCACATTGGGCTAAATGGGTCGGGCTCGTTATTCACTTAAACGTGAATAACATAAAGACCGCGCGTCTGATCGACACTCCCTCTATGGCACGAGGGCCCTTTCGGCGAGGCTGTCCTTTTGCGATACTCTATGTGAGTTTAGACAACTTTGGTAAATGGGCTAGTTTGGAATGAGCATATTTCCAAACCGGGCCCCTAGAACGGAAAAGCCAATATCTCTCAGACTGGGTGTCCGTTTGACGCGTCGTTTATCACATTGAGTTCCATTTGACGAGACAGAAAGTCGAGATACATCAAATCTGGACTTCATGACAGTTGGTGTACCAACCACTTTTTACTTGTGGAGCATACCCTCCCTGAATCGTGTATGCTATGTGCAGGAACCCAAGAGTAGGCTGCGACTAAGATAACGATGACGAATGTACATGGAACCTACGTGGGTTTGGCAGCGAGGACTACTCTACATGGATCCTCCATGGGTATGGCAGCGATGGCAACTATACTTGGATCCTACATGGGTTCTGTAGAGACCCGAAGCTTATCGTACATGGACATTACATTACTTTTGCGGAATACTTAGTACATAACAAAAACACACACACAAGGATCGTAATAGTTTAGTGTCTTTGGAAACTCGGAACGTAATCTTCTAATCGTGGTGAAAGATCTTCAATATCTCCCATAAAGATCTTCCCTTTTTTTACCTAAAAACCTTTCTTTATATCCTGGGGAAAAGAAAACATAAAAGGGTGAGCTCAAATGCTCAGTAAGGGTAAACAAAAGAAATATCAATCACATCATATACATAAGAACATAGCTTTTGGAAATCTTAACCTGCAAAAGAGCTCATAATATCATAACATGGGATAAATCATAGAAGTGAAAATGAGATCCCCATAATCATAACATAAAACTTGAAACTTTTTGGCATGCACACATAATCATGGAAAATCATTTCTTGTTAGTCATGACTCATTGCCAAGACTATCTTAGTGGACAAAGTCCCTTTCTGAACCGAGTTCACTCCTCGTTTCAGTCCTGTATCACTGAACTGAAATAACCTTCCGTTCCAGCCATGTCTATCTCATGAGATATAAAATCTTTACCCAATGCATTGGAGGGAGATATAGGTCCCACCCATCTTATAATGAATCCTTTCTTATGTGTGCCACATAATCATAAAACATACATCATCGCATAACACATATAACAAAAATGGGATTCTTGAAACATCATGACATCATAAATCAATTCATATATGATAAAGGAATTCATAAACATAATTCCATCACAACATAGTCAAACCAATGTAAAAATATGGATAGAAACAGAACCCTTTATTATCTTAGATGGAAAATAATTTTGATAAAACACTTGAATTGAATTTTTGAGGAAAATATCCTTTCTTCTTCAAAATCATTTTTCCTTTCATAACATGTCATACAACTTTAAAATAAAAGAATTTGATTAAAAATAAACTTGAAAACTTGTAAAGGAAGCTTCTTTGAAGTAATGTTTTAAAAATCCATTCATGCCGTATAAGTTAAAAAAAACATTCTTCGTACTTTTGTCGGAAAAGTCAAAAAGTACCTCGTACGGAAAAACGACAAAAGATTCCTTTCATATTCTTTACTAAAAACTCACCTAAGGGTAAAATTGGATTTAAACTATTTCAAGTGGATGGAAACAATATTACATATTGAGGGAACATGGATGTGGATGATAAAATACACCCTAGTAAATACTTACGAATAAACAATCTCGGATAAAAATGAGATTGTGATATTTCCCTTACCTTAGGTCCGATTTGCTTTGTTCGTGTCCGAAGCTCCTGTATAATGGTTTAAATAATGTTATTGACTTATTCCAGAATCATACATATTGATATGAGATCATATATGGTCATATTATTAGCTTCTTGTTAGTAATATTTCATTGTTACTTGTTGCTCGGGTCTTTATAACTTTTTGTTCTTATGCGTGTTTTGTCGAATAAATTCTTATTCTTATCTTTAGGTTATAGATAATTCATTTCCAGAATGGTATTAGTATATTATATACCATATTCATTCATTCAATTCATTTATATAATCATTATGAAATGAAGATCATGTAGAACGAGTCGCATCACATCGTGGAGACGGTATTCCGTACGTACGCACGAGTGATGATATCGTTCCTATGATCGTGGAATTGTATTGGAGTATATATATATATTATTTCAGTATCAATATTACTTAATAATAATCATATATAGTTACTGATTATACCATTATACCCATCCTTGTAAGGTGATGGTGGAAAATAGATTACACCACGGCGTGGAGACGGTATTCCGTACGTACGCACGCGCGGTGATTTCATTTTTCCGTAGGATGGATAGAAGGTGAATTAGGGTTGTTTCATATTTATAATAACATATCAGTATGTAAGTAATACTGATGTTATTACTTTATCATGAAACAACTAAAGAAGAAGAAGTTGAAGAAGAAAGAAATTGAAAAGATCGGTAATGGATATTACCTCTTCTTTGGAACGCCTTTTTGAATCCTCCACTTAAGGAACTATGATTGGTATTTGGAGAAGACCAGGACCTCTAGGATTATTCTAGGGAAGTGGAGAAGGGAAAATGGCAGGGGTTGGCCGAGCTTGAGTGCTCAAATTGGTGTGAGGAGGAGGGGGAGGAGGTGTCCTTTTATAGGGGAGGAGAGGGGCACCTTAGGAATTCTTAAAAATATTAATTTATAATAAATCTAACCCCACTTAAAAACCTCCAAAAATGACTCATATTCGAATATTAGATGAGATAGGGTTGTAATCTCATCAACCAATCAAATTTAGACATGTTTGGATATTATTTTAAACCTTATCAATTAGATTTAACTCTAAGTTAAATAATTTAACTTTTACCGTGTCTTTTAGTTTTCTTTCACTATATGGTTAATAAACTTACTATAACATGCCAAAAGAACCCCAAATTGTTTATTATTAATACATATATCCTTATCTAAGTCATTTGGCCGAACCTTAGATTTTTAGGAATAAAATAACAATTAATAATATAATATTTGATTTAAAAACTATTTTGTGTCAATTTTGACACTATTTGATACATGATTTTTGTGAAAGTCATAACAGAATTATATGTTCGAACCAAGTTGATTAAATCCACCCTAATATGTCATAGTAACCTAGAAAATTAGTGTAATTCTTAAAAAGTCTCAAATTAGTTTTAGTTTGGTGTTTATAACATCAATTATGTCAATATTTCATTAATAAGATAATTACTGCATCATCTTTGTGTCATAAATAAATTACCTTATTTGATGTTTAAAAATTACAAATAAAATACCATTATGTAGGAAATGTTTTTAGCTTTCTAATGAATATTTACAATCGAATTTATCTTATGTATAACCCCATATTAAAAATGATTTACTTATTAAACTTTGATTTTAACTATTTTAACCTTTCTTTAAATAAATTAATAATAAATGTCCTAATCTAATCCAAGTGGGCCTAAATGGTCATATTTTATTCCTAAGTTTGTTTTTGGTCGAAATACACTTGTCCAATAGGATTAGGACATGTGTTAGGGTAATATTAATATCATATTTACCTTTAGTTACCCTATTTACTATTAACCGCGGTAAAAAAAAGTAAAAAGTTACTATTCACCAAAAAAATATTTTCATCTCATTGAACCACATTTTAGTCCTTGATATTAACCGTGTCTCTCGGATTTTCGAAATTCCATTCACAGAAGCGGCAAAATTAAATTTTATGAAAAATTCAGTTTTTTTAACTACCACTTAGTAGTTTCACTATTCATCAAAAATTGATGTTTTTCAGAACAATGCCAAAATTTCATCCTAAGATATATTTCATATTCCGAATTCAAAAATGAAGTCTATTTTACCAAATTCATAACATAAAAGTTGAATTAATTAATTTTATAATTAAATCCCGTTGTTAAAACAAATAGCGTGTTTTTTAAGAAACAATATCTATCAAAAGATTGACACTTGTTTATGTCTAGTTTAAATGTGAAATTACATCCAATGACCAACATTGTATTAAATTGTAAAAATATATTCTAAATATACTTTAAAACTTCTCAAATTAATGATTTATCACTATTAATTATTTCGATTAAAAAAGTTGTTTTTAATTATAATTTAGTAATTTTCACTATTCATCAGAATATGAAAGTTATCCGAAAAGTACCAAAATTTCACCTTAGGCTAAATTCGATACTCCGAATCCAAAAATATAGTTCATTTTGAAAAATAAGATTTACTGGATTTCAAAAAGTGGTTATTACTATTCATAACGGCTAGTTTTAATAATATTTTTATAGCATATCGTTGTTTAGTGAAACTCGGTATTGCGTACTACACACGCTATCGAGGAAGGTCGCGATTGCGTGTAATGCAAGTCAAGTCAAGGATGTGTGTTGTGCAAGCTCCTTCGGGTGTAGCGTACAACACAAGACATTAATAAAATTAAAAAGAATATTTTTTATAAAATCTTGGGCTGTTACATTCTACCCCCCTTAAAATGAATTTCGCCCTCGAAATTCGTCGAGGTTATAAATGGTTTACTATTTCAAAGTTTCTTTAATAGAAACCCACATCGTAAAAGGGAATACCAAAACTTGGCTTTAAAAACTAAAGTATGAAATGTAACGATTACCCAAATAAACTAATCACTGGGTTTCCACATAGGTGAAAATATGGATATGGAAGAGAAATCTAACCATCATGTTCTGATGGAGAGTGGTAGAGAACATGGCTATGGGAAATCCAGTAATCACAAATCCATAGATTTGTGACGATCTAAGGTATCATCTAATTCATCAGGTATAAGATCACTAGGACAACATTTTTGGTTTTCAAGATCATTTCCCTAAAGTTGAAAATTTGAATTAGAATAAATACTTACTTTATTTTGATACAATATCACTGTTGTTCGTGCCTTGAACAATTTCCACTTTATCTCTTAAATAAATGAAGTTGAATTTTTTATTCGTGAAGTGTTAGCAGATCATGTGATAGAATGACGGGTCATTCCATCTGTCTCAAACAAAAGGTTAGCAAAAATTATATTCATAAATCGATCTATAGTGAGATTAATCATATATGGTTCCTAAAATGGACTTATACTTCATATATCATACTCCTTAATATAATAAAACTAGTTTCTACTAAACAGGGACTTCCTGTAGGTCAGTGGTAGGCGATAAAGGCTAGTCGCACTTCGGTTGTGGGTTCGATTTCCAAAGCCTTGTCCGAAGCGATGGGCTGTCGCCCGTCCTGCAGGTTGTCCTTTTTCTAAAACTACGTTACTATAACATCCCATCAATAATATCGAAAATCTTCTATCCTTAAACAATACTAACTTATGTCCAACATAATCCAGTCTAATCTTTAGGCTTATACATAATACTGCAGTCCACTCTCATAATATAGTGACATCGATTACCAGAGATTTAATACTGTCGTTGATCCCCACATATCATAAGATATGTCTTGTTGGTCACATTCCAAACATTCAAAGTCCTTAATCGTGTATTCTCTTGAATACCTTAGTGAAAACATGAGTGCAGTTAAAAGTTAACACTTTCCTCATACCAAAATCCTCAAAATTCTATATACTCAAACCATGATATCACTTAGTCCTTATATCAATCATGAGCTCATGAATACTGTTAAACATTTCATTTTCTCGTTTTCCTTGCATAATATCTCAATCACTTTGAATACCACATTAGACCAATACATAAGTATTCCAATATTCCATGATACAACATTATTTTGGAATCCCATTACATAAAAACTTAATCATTCCACCACATCGTTGTCATATTCAACATTGCCAATAGTGATCGCATGTGACTTCCCTTTGTCCTTTGCCTTAAGCGGTTGCTCATGTCGATCATCACTAACCCTTGGATTAGGGAAATTATTAGCATAATGCCCCATTTCCTTGCACTTGAAGCATGGAAGTGTTGGCGGTGCGTTCTCTGCAGTGTTTGCTTTATTCACATCATTAGAAACCCTTTTTCCATTACTTCGACACTCAGCTGCTCGATGACCTTCTTTTCCACACTTAAAACATTTTCTAGTCCCTTTAAGACAATCTCCACCATGCTTCTTTCCACACTTTGTGCATAAGGAAACATTCATCTTCTTTTCACCATTATTCTGAGATCTCTCCTTGAACTCCATCTTTCGTTTCTTGTCAAAACCATGAGATGGATATGTAACACCAACTTCCATTTCTACCTTGATAGCACAACGCACAATTTCTTCATAGCTACTGAAGTCTCTTATAGCTAATGCCCTTCGAAGACTTGGTTTTAAGCCACTGAAAAATCGATCAACTTTACTTTCAGGTTGGATGATAATGCCAGATGCATACCTTGCAAGTCTTGTAAAATTCGCTTCGTATATACCAACAGATTCATCATCCTTCTGTTTCAGCTCAAGAAACTCCTTTTCCATCTTCGTTCGAAGAATACGAGGGAAGTACTTACTGAAAAACAAGTTCTTGAACTCGTCCCATTCCATGGACTCAATTTCATCTCTTGGCCTCGTATTCTTGATAAGATTCCACCATTGATCAGCTTCACCTTCCAGACGATACACTGCTAGGATGACTTTATCATGTTCAGAACATTGAAGAACTGAAAATATCTTTTCAGTAGTACTAATCCATTTTTCAGCAACTAATGGATCAGTAGACCCACTGAAAGAAGGTGGATGCTGCCTCATGAAGGATTCAACAGAATGTTGCTCCTTCCTTTGCTCGTTTGGAAGTCCTGCATGATTCATAGCTTGAGAAAGTTGTGTGAGCATGGCAACATGATTTTGCATTCTAGCTCCTATATCGTTTGGTTGCTCAGGGGGACAATCATTGCATTGCCCATCACATTCTGCATTAACACGGTTCCTTCGGGTTCCAGCCATCGTCTAAAACCCCAAAAGAATAGTGTGAGAGGCAAAAATCATGCTAGGAAAAACAACATAATAAAGGGGGAGTACCTTCAATATCCAACATCTTAGGTTTAATTCTATGATCGTTAGCGTAATTCTATTACTATAACCTATACGTATACTTATCCCTAGGGACATCCCTAGACATACCTTAGAAATATCTCTAGGGATCTCACTAACGTTTTCGCATCCTAGTTTCCAAAGGATGACTAAACCTTTCCTTTGATACCAACTGTAGAGACCCGAAGCTTATCGTACATGGACATTACATTACTTTTGCGGAATACTTAGTACATAACAAAAACACACACACAAGGATCGTAATAGTTTAGTGTCTTTGGAAACTCGGAACGTAATCTTCTAATCGTGGTGAAAGATCTTCAATATCTCCCATAAAGATCTTCCCTTTTTTTACCTAAAACCCTTTCTTTATATCCTGGGGAAAAGAAAACATAAAAGGGTGAGCTCAAATGCTCAGTAAGGGTAAACAAAAGAAATATCAATCACATCATATACATAAGAACATAGCTTTTGGAAATCTTAACCTGCAAAAGAGCTCATAATATCATAACATGGGATAAATCATAGAAGTGAAAATGAGATCCCCATAATCATAACATAAAACTTGAAACTTTTTGGCATGCACACATAATCATGGAAAATCATTTCTTGTTAGTCATGACTCATTGCCAAGACTATCTTAGTGGACAAAGTTCCTTTCTGAACCGAGTTCACTCCTCGTTTCAGTCCTGTATCACTGAACTGAAATAACCTTCCGTTCCAGCCATGTCTATCTCATGAGATATAAAATCTTTACCCAATGCATTGGAGGGAGATATAGGTCCCACCCATCTTATAATGAATCCTTTCTTATGTGTGCCACATAATCATAAAACATACATCATCGCATAACACATATAACAAAAATGGGATTCTTGAAACATCATGACATCATAAATCAATTCATATATGATAAAGGAATTCATAAACATAATTCCATCACAACATAGTCAAACCAATGTAAAAATATGGATAGAAACAGAACCCTTTATTATCTTAGATGGAAAATAATTTTGATAAAACACTTGAATTGAATTTTTGAGGAAAATATCCTTTCTTCTTCAAAATCATTTTTCCTTTCATAACATGTCATACAACTTTAAAATAAAATAATTTGATTAAAAATAAACTTGAAAACTTGTAAAGGAAGCTTCTTTGAAGTAATGTTTTAAAAATCCATTCATGCCGTATAAGTTAAAAAAAACATTCTTCGTACTTTTGTCGGAAAAGTCAAAAAGTACCTCGTACGGAAAAACGACAAAAGATTCCTTTCATATTCTTTACTAAAAACTCACCTAAGGGTAAAATTGGATTTAAACTATTTCAAGTGGATGGAAACAATATTACATATTGAGGGAACATGGATGTGGATGATAAAATACACCCTAGTAAATACTTACGAATAAACAATCTCGGATAAAAATGAGATTGTGATATTTCCCTTACCTTAGGTCCGATTTGCTTTGTTCGTGTCCGAAGCTCCTGTATAATGGTTTAAATAATGTTATTGACTTATTCCAGAATCATACATATTGATATGAGATCATATATGGTCATATTATTAGCTTCTTGTTAGTAATATTTCATTGTTACTTGTTGCTCGGGTCTTTATAACTTTTTGTTCTTATGCGTGTTTTGTCGAATAAATTCTTATTCTTATCTTTAGGTTATAGATAATTCATTTCCAGAATGGTATTAGTGTATTATATACCATATTCATTCATTCAATTCATTTATATAATCATTATGAAATGAAGATCATGTAGAACGAGTCGCATCACATCGTGGAGACGGTATTCCGTACGTACGCACGAGTGATGATATCGTTCCTATGATCGTGGAATTGTATTGGAGTATATATATATATTATTTCAGTATCAATATTACTTAATAATAATCATATATAGTTACTGATTACACCATTATACCCATCCTTGTAAGGTGATGGTGGAAAATAGATTACACCACGGCGTGGAGACGGTATTCCGTACGTACGCACGCGCGGTGATTTCATTTTTCCGTAGGATGGATAGAAGGTGAATTAGGGTTGTTTCATATTTATAATAACATATCAGTATGTAAGTAATACTGATGTTATTACTTTATCATGAAACAACTAAAGAAGAAGAAGTTGAAGAAGAAAGAAATTGAAAAGATCGGTAATGGATATTACCTCTTCTTTGGAACGCCTTTTTGAATCCTCCACTTAAGGAACTAAGATTGGTATTTGGAGAAGACCAGGACCTCTAGGATTATTCTAGGGAAGTGGAGAAGGGAAAATGGCAGGGGTTGGCCGAGCTTGAGTGCTCAAATTGGTGTGAGGAGGAGGGGGAGGAGGTGTCCTTTTATAGGGGAGGAGAGGGGCACCTTAGGAATTCTTAAAAATATTAATTTATAATAAATCTAACCCCACTTAAAAACCTCCAAAAATGACTCATATTCGAATATTAGATGAGATAGGGTTGTAATCTCATCAACCAATCAAATTTAGACATGTTTGGATATTATTTTAAACCTTATCAATTAGATTTAACTCTAAGTTAAATAATTTAACTTTTACCGTGTCTTTTTGTTTTCTTTCACTATATGGTTAATAAACTTACTATAACATGCCAAACGAACCCCAAATTGTTTATTATTAATACATATATCCTTATCTAAGTCATTTGGCCGAACCTTAGATTTTTAGGAATAAAATAACAATTAATAATATAATATTTGATTTAAAAACTATTTTGTGTCAATTTTGACACTATTTGATACATGATTTTTGTGAAAGTCATAACAGAATTATATGTTCGAACCAAGTTGATTAAATCCACACTAATATGTCATAGTAACCTAGAAAATTAGTGGAATTCATAAAAAGTCTCAAATTATTTTTAGTTTGGTGTTTATAACATCAATTATGTCAATATTTCATTAATAAGATAATTACTGCATCATCTTTGTGTCATAAATAAATTAACTTATTTGATGTTTAAAAATTACAAATAAAATACCATTATGTAGGAAATTTTTTTAGCTTTCTAATGAATATTTACAATCGAATTTATCTTATGTATAACCCCATATTAAAAATGATTTACTTATTAAACTTTGATTTTAACTATTTTAACCTTTCTTTAAATAAATTAATAATAAATGTCCTAATCTAATCCAAGTGGGCCTAAATGGTCATATTTTATTCCTAAGTTTGTTTTTGGTCGAAATACACTTGTCCAATAGGATTAGGACATGTGTTAGGGTAATATTAATATCATATTTACCTTTAGTTACCCTATTTACTATTAACCGCGGTAAAAAAAAGTAAAAAGTTACTATTCACCAAAAAATTATTTTCATCTCATTGAACCACATTTTAGTCCTTGATATTAACCGTGTCTCTCGGATTTTCGAAATTCCATTCACAGAAGCGGCAAAATTAAGTTTTATGAAAAATTCAGTTTTTTAACTACCACTTAGTAGTTTCACTATTCATCAAAAATTGATGTTTTTCAGAACAATGCCAAAATTTCATCCTAAGATATATTTCATATTCCGAATTCAAAAATGAAGTCTATTTTACCAAATTCATAACATAAAAGTTGAATTAATTAATTTTATAATTAAATCCCGTTGTTAAAACAAATAGCGTGTTTTTTAAGAAACAATATCTATCAAAAGATTGACACTTGTTTATGTCTAGTTTAAATGTGAAATTACATCCAATGACCAACATTGTATTAAATTGTAAAAATATATTCTAAATATACTTTAAAACTTCTCAAATTAATGATTTATCACTATTAATTATTTCGATTAAAAAAGTTGTTTTTAATTATAATTTAGTAATTTTCACTATTCATCAGAATATGAAAGTTATCCGAAAAGTACCAAAATTTCACCTTAGGCTAAATTCGATACTCCGAATCCAAAAATAAAGTTCATTTTGAAAAATAAGATTTACTGGATTTCAAAAAGTGGTTATTACTATTCATAACGGCTAGTTTTAATAATATTTTTATAGCATATCGTTGTTTAGTGAAACTCGGTATTGCGTACTACACACGCTATCGAGGAAGGTCGCGATTGCGTGTAATGCAAGTCAAGTCAAGGATGTGTGTTGTGCAAGCTCCTTCGGGTGTAGCGTACAACACAAGACATTAATAAAATTAAAAAGAATATTTTTTTATAAAATCTTGGGCTGTTCGGCCGAGAGGGTTACTGTAATTTGATCCTACATGGGTTTGGCAGCGACGACTTCTGTACTTGGATCCTATGTGGGTTCAGTAGAAGAGATGATTCAGATGCTACACTTAATCATCTCCACCCCTCTTTGTGAGAAGTATACATGTTTGAGTTGAGTCATTAATTTCAATCATTATCATTGGTATGATTGACTTATTTCCTGTGTGGACTAGATAGTGGATGTGCTCTGAAGTTAGAGCCGTACTGAGATTGATGACTCAGATATATGTATGGGCATTTACTTATATAGGGTTGGTTGATTTTTGTGTTTGTTCATTTCCATTGTGGTTTGTCTTTCATGGATTCTGGAAGACCATTGAGGGTCTCGGGGTCCCTACTAAGTATCGTATACTCACCCCAACACTTGAAGTGCCTTTACAACATTGTGTTGGATGCAGACGACGGACAACACTGATCGTGGTTGAGGCTTGTGGATCTGGACGTTATATGGAGGTGGACGACCTAGCGGGACGTACAAGGAGCGGACAGACTGACCGAGGCACCGACGAGACTATCTGTACCCACCCTTCAGGTGGGATTCCTGGAGGATGACTTAGTGGTTTCCTCTTTACTTTACTATTTTTGTACGTTCTTTCGCATTTGTTCTGTACTTTCAGTTGTGTTTGTATACTGGCCCATTTACTTTTCAGCACATAACTTTTTACTCAGTTTTACTTAGTGCTTACATCACATGCGTACTCTGTTGTGTTTTTTTACTTATATAAATGCAATGCCTTCCCTTTTTTATTGGGATTTTCACCTTTGGTGCCAGTCTCCAGCCCTTGGACTATGGAAGGTTGGCTTCGGTAGTCATGGCATGGGATCTGAGGATGGGTCGTGACAAATTTTTATCAGAGTAGTCGTTCTACCGTAGAACTCAGGACTCTGATAATTTCTTCTCTATGAAGCAATAGTGTTATGAGTATTGAGTGTGGTTATCAGTCCAGGGAGTCCAGTGTTGGTACGGTGGCCGACCTATCCATACACAAGGACCCTGACTTCTGATTTCCAAGTCAGTGCATGAAAAAATTGATTGCTTGTGTGTTTCAAAATTTTTCTCTGTAATTACATTGTATCAGCTCACCGGGTATACTGTAATAATAGTGGCACCACTGTTTCTTCTCAGGATGGACCCACGACGGCGTAAATCTAGGGTTCCTATTTACGTGTGGGACGGTAGCCCACCATGAGACGAGGCCTCGGTGCAGGGCCCCATTACAGCGGAGGCACCAACTGTACTACTACCAGCTAGGCCACCGATACCACCATCCCCAACAGTGGAGAGTGGATGACGCCTAAGTGTGTTTCACGAGTTTCAGTGACATGTGCCGGCAAGGTTCCGCGGAGAGACGGATCCTCATGTAGCCTGAGGATTGGCTGGAGGCTATTATCAGAGTCTTCTAATTGGTAGGGACACCAGCATGCCTTATGGTGATCCTTGCCACGAGTATCCTTCACGCAACAGCAGGTAGATGGTTGATCTCGATGCTCTAGTTGCACGACGTGGCATCTCTACTTTGGACGGCCTTCGAGAGCCTCTTCCGCTCAGAGTTTGTTCCATCCACCCAATGTGCGGTGTGTATCCAGGAGTTACTACAGCTGTAATAGGGAAGCATGACAGAAGCCCAGTACTCGGTGAGATTTACCGACCTCTTGCGCTACTCCAAAGACATGGTATGGAACCCATTCTTCTAGGCCCAGATATTTGAGCAGGGACTGAGGCATGAGATCCGGGATTCGATGATCTCCCTCATCATTCCGAAGCAGGAAAGAGTACTGGAGCGAGCCCTTCTTGTGGAGATATTTCTTGTGGAGCCGACGCCAATAGTGAGACCCACTGTAGGGCAACACATAGTAGAGTCTTCTACAGCATGCAATATAAAGATGTTGTAGAGGTCCAAGAGGAATAGGCCATCAGGTTGGAGACCACAGTATTATGTTTCGGATGTGCGGGTCACACGTAGGAGAGCCATCCAAACGAGAGGTAGGCAGTTCTATGCATGCGGAAGGCAGGGCCACATGGCTCGTGACTGCCTGACCTGCCATGCAGAGGAGCAGAAGACAGTTGAGGTACCACCTAGGTAGAGGTAGAGGTTTAACTGTGGTGATCTGAAGGGAGCATGAGCACGAGGAAGAAGATCTGGCTGAGCAGCGGGTGTTGGACGATGCTTCGAGGCTCTACCACCACCACCACCAAGAGGACCACCCCAACCACAGGGAGCTGGCAGGCAGGGCAGACTCAGCTCTAGGTAGTCGAGTCCTATAACCACGACGCACCTGAGATGATTCGAGGTACTATTTGTTTCTACTCCACCCATGATGTAGTTCTTATAGACACAAGAGCGATTCATTATTTTATTGCCTCTACCTTTGTTTGGAGCTCAGAGATTCCGACAAAGCTTTTGGCTCGATCCTAACTGCTAGAGACTCCTACGAGAGCAGACTCGACGATTACGCACTAGTGTCGACAATGTGATCTTACTCCAGGAGGCAGGAGGTTCAACTAGTATCTTCTTTTATGGGAATCGAGCCCATACAATGCCATCTTGGGTATGGATTGGTTATCTACAGTCAATGCCCAGATCATCTGTATTAGGTGCAAAGTGTGGTGTGTCTGCACAGATGGGAGTAGGTTCACCTTCACCAGCAAGAAGGGAGGCTTCGCAGTGCAGGATGGACTTATGCATATGAGAGGGTAGTCGATCACTCATCAGTTGGATTGTCTCATCCTAGGAGAAGTTGATGTATAGAGTCTGAGTTTCCCTGTTGTGGTGGATCAGTATGTAGATGTCTTTCTTAACAACGTTCCATGACTACCTCCTCACAAAGAGTTAGACTTCTACATTGACATGTACCATGGGAAAAAACAGATATCTACTCCAGCATATCGGATGGCTCCCACCGAGCTACCTGAGCTGCGGATACACCTCGAGGACTTACAGGGAAATGGATTCATCTGACCCAGTGTTTCACCCTGGGCTTCTCCGATATTATTCACCAAGAACGCGGATGGTAGATTACGACTAGGTGTCTACTACTGTCACCTAAATCAGGTGATCGTAAAGAACATGTACTCACTTCTGAGTATTGACACCCTCTATGATCATCTTAAGGTAGCACAATGGATCTCGAAGATAGACATCGGGTCAGGCTATCATTAGCTCAGATTTCAGGACGAGGATGTTTATAAGACAGCCTTCAGGTGTTGGTATGGCCACTACGAGTTCTTGGTTATTCCCTTCGGTGTAAGCAACACACCAGGAGTGTTCATGAGTCTCATTAATAGGATCTTCCAGCCATACCTCGATCGTTTTGTCATAGTCTTCAATGATGACATACTGATTTAATTGAATACTGAGGAGGAGAACTCCTACCACTTATTGGTTGAACTAGACACACTCCGAGAGCACCAGCTTTATAGTAATCTCTCGATGTGCCAGTTATGGTATTCGAGAGGTTCAATTTTTTGGGATCGCATCTCGGAGGCGGGAGTTGCTGTGGATCCTACGAAGATTGAGGCCGTACATGGTTAGGAGCCACCCAGGAGCGTGATGGAGGTGTTGAGTTTCCTAGGTCTGGCTGGGTACTATTAGAAATTTGTGGAAGACTTCTCCAGAGTTGCAGCACTACTTTCAGCTTTGACGAATAAGGGGAAACCCTTCGTGTGGTCAGATAGTTTCTAGCAGAGCTTCCAAGAGATGAGATAGAGATTGACCAGTGCTTCCATGATGTGGATACTGGAGGAGGCGTAGGGTATGTAGTTTACTACGATGTATTAGGGACCACACTCAGGTGTGTCCTGATACAGGAGTGGGCAGTGATTGCCTATGGTTCATGATAGTTGAAGCAGCATGAACAGAACTATGCTACCCATGAAATAGAGTAAGCAGCAGTGGTCTTCACCTTGAAGATGTGGCAGCACTATCTGATGGTTGAGTGCTTTACAGTCTACTCTGACCACCAGAGTATCAGGTATATCTTCTCAGAGAAGGATCTGAACCTAAGATAGCGTCGATGGATTGAGTTCCTCTAGGACTATGACTATGAGATAGTCTATACTCTTGGGAAGGGGAACATTGTGGCTGATGCTCTCAGCAGGAGATCAGGCATTCAGCTACATGGAGAGGTGAAAGATAAGTTAGTCGCATTATAGATATCCTTCGTGGATAGAGATGGAGAAGCCTTTCTATAGTCCCTCACAGTAACACCGACACTACTTCAGTGGCTCAAAAAGGCACAGTGTGGGGACGTTAACTGTGTGACGCGATGTGCTCAGATTTCTACAGCGCAGGCGCCTGATGGATTTTCTGAAGGAGTCGAGCACACCATCCTCTTCAGGGGACGTACCATGGTACTAGTTTCCCTGTAAGAGGAAGTGCTGAGGGATTCTCACACTTCCTATCTAGTGGTATATCCTGGAGTGGCGATGATGTACCAAGTCCTCAAACGATTGCACTAGTGGCCGGGTATGAAGTAGGCTGTAGCAGAGTTCATTTCACGATTCCTCACATTCTAGCAAGTGAAGGAGGAGCACCAGGTTTCAGCAGGCTTGATACATTCCATAGAGGTTCTGGAGTGGAATTGGGATGCGATATCCATGGATACCGTGACAGGGCTAACTCGTACTTACAAAGGACATGACTCCATCTGGGTGATCATAGACCGACTCTCCATGTTGGCCCACTTCATACCGATCAGAGAGAAGGGCTATGTAGAGATCTTGGGACACCTCCACATTCTAGAGATCATACGGCTTCATGGTGTTCCATCGTCAATCGTCTCTGATCAAGAAGATCATTTTACTTTCTGGATTTGGAAGTGGTTGTAGGAGTCATTTGGAATGCACCTACGCATGAGCACCGCCTATCAACTTAAGAGGGATGGTCTGACTGAGATTAGCATTCAGACACTTGAGGACATGCTCCAGGAATGTGTCCTTGACTTTTGGTCATAGCTGGGTGGATCACCTACCCTTGGTGGAGATTGTGTACAACAACAGCTACCACTCCACCATCGGGATGGCACCTTACAAGGCATTGTACGACCGACCTTGCAGATCACCTCTGTGCTGGACTGACCATGGGAAGTTAGCACTCGTTAGACCAGAGATGGTTCTCGCTACAACGGAGAAGGTGCATATCATCCAGGAGCAGAAGAGGACTATACAGAGTAGACATAAGTCCTATGATGATAGAAGACGAATACCACTAGAGTTCAAGGATGGTGACCACGTTTTCTTACGGGTCTCACCTCGACATGGATTGTGGAGATTTCGACGGGGGTGACAAGTTATCTCCATGCTTTATCGGGCCTTTTCCATTCCTCATCAGAGTATGTGAGGTGGCTTACCGCCTGACCCTTCCACCTAAGTTTCACCGAGTGCACGACGTCTTCCACGTATCTCAACTGAGGAGATACGGTGTACGACCCGACGCATATCACCGACCATGGAGATCTGGACACCGATGATGGATCTACATTCCTGGAGGTCCCAGTGGAGATCAAGGATCGACAGGAGCAGGTCCTATGTGGACAATCAATTCCTCTAGTGCACATTCGTTGGCAGCATAGGAACCTCCAGGAGAGAACATGGGTGCGAGAGGCTCAGATGTGTGCACAATACTCTCATTTGTTTCCCTAGTTTATGTTGTAGCTTTACGGGGATGCAAAGCCTAGAGGTGGGAGTAATGTAAAGACCCAAAAATTTCAAAGAATTTTTTTTCTTACATACCTTGTAAATTTACGAGTCTGTGGCTTCTAAAGGCACATGATTCCGAGGCCTGATGTGCCTTGAATCAATTTCTGATGTTTATCTCAGGTACGTTCAGTGAACTAATGAGTGGGTTTTTCTATCTTTTAAACCAGTGCTCGGAATTGAAATCCTAGGGCACGGATTAACTCGTAGCACCGATAATTTCTTAAGGGGACATTTACCGCAGTTGCGTTTTATATGGGTTTGATGCTATTAATTGTGGATTAATTAAAAAAAGATAAATAAAATTTTTAGAACAATTTTATGTATCTAAGGAGGTTAATTCATCCCATTGGTAGTTAAGGGTGGGATCCATAGCCACCTAACTACCCAAGTTAGGATGTTAGAGATGTGGGGCCCAAACGATCCACGACCATTCATTTTTCTCTAATCTCCTTAACCCCCCTCATTAAATTTGAAACCCCCCTTTAATTGTCAATCTCTCCACCTCCCTCAATCCATTAATTCATGACAACCCCTCAAATTTATGAGGATATTTCCTTTCCCTCTCGGTAATTAATTGAAAACATATTTAATTAAGGTGGTGATTTGAATTTTAAAATTTAAATTTCATGTGTAATAAAAATATTGGATTAGCATATTATTTTACCAGGGGAGGGCTTTTGATGTGCTAAGAGGATTGGGAGAGATATTGATTTTTTTATAAACACCACCCTCCGACGAAGAACGATGATTTCATTGACGAACAACGCCGGATCCACAAAAAACGAAGATGTTCCACCCATTCTATTCCCCACGACAAGAGAGGAGACACCACTTCCTCCTCATGCGCACTCGGACGTCGCCTACGAATCCTTTCCCTGCGATGCCACCTTCCACGACGCCCAATGTGCGACGTAAATTATCGAGGTAGGGTTTTATTCTTGAAATTGAATGTTTCCATACCCATTTCTTCATTGTAAATCATTGTTTATATATGGCCAATGGATATCGCTTTACGCTGAGTGCGCTGGTTGAAAAAAACACGGCCCTACGTCCCTCCGTTGATCTTGTCTATTATTTTTAGAATCGGCAACCGAAGGCGGAGGAGGCACGACGCTGTCGCGCTGTCCCTGAAACGTGGCGAAGGAAGCCGGCACCATTGCGCCGGCTGTGCGGGAGGAACTGCGGTCTACATTGTTGGCCGCTTCGGTGGAAGGACCAGTCGGCTAGTTGTCCAGCCGGGTGGAGCATATCCGCGATGCAAGGAGGGTGTCGCGCCCGAAGAGCCGCGGGCCGCCATGCGGGATGCTTGCGCCAGAAGGTCGGCCGACCTAGCCAGACAGTTTGGGAAGGGCGGCACTGCCGGTTCGGACAGCCGGGGGGGGGGCCTTGGACCGCTTGTCCCTCAGGCCGAGCAACCTAGGAAACGCGTCCATCTGGGCCATGCCGAGACGGGCTGAGCCGGGTCGCGCCAGGCCAGGTCAGGTCGTGCCCTGCCGGGCCGGACCGCGCCACTTCGGGCCAGGTCGGGCCGCGTCCTTCGGGCCGAGCTGCATTTTCCTTCGGACTGGTCCAACACCCCTGCCATGTCGGACCCATCAAACTGGTTTAACCCGACCCGTCGGCCCATTGGGTTAAACGGGTTCGGCCCATTATTCACTTAAACGTGAATAATATAAAGACTATGCGTCTAATCGACGTGCCGTCTGCGCCACGGGGACCCTTTCGATGAAACGGTCATTTTGAAATACACTAAGTGAGTTTGGAAACCTTTGGTAAATGGCTGTGTTTGGAATGACCATATTTCCAACTGGGCCCCTAGAACAGAAAAGCCAATATCTCTCAGACTGGGCATCTGTTTGGCGCGTTGTCTACCACGTTGAGTTCCTTTAGACAATACAGAACTTCGGGATACATCGAATCTGTACTTTGTGACGGTTAATTTATCGACCCCTTTTTACTCATGGAGCAGACCCTCCCGGAATCGAGTACGCTGTGTGGGGGAACCATAGAGCTGGCTGCGACTGCGACGACGATGACAACTGTACATGGATCCAACGTGGGTTCGGTAGCAAGGATGACTAAACTTGGATCCTCCATGGGTTCGGTAGCGATGGAGACTGTACTTGGATCCTACGTGGGTTCAGTAGTGACGACTTCTGTACATGGATCCTACATGGGTTCGGTGGAGGAGATGATTCAAAGGCTGCATCTAATCATCTCTACCCCTCTCCGTGAGAAGTTTACCTATGTGGACTGAGTCATGACTTTCAATCATTATCATTAGTATGATTGACTTCATTCATGTGTGGACTAGATTTTGCATGGGCTTGGAAGACGGAGTCGTACTGTGATTGATGACATAGGTATATATATGTGCATATACCTATGTAGGGTTGGTTGATTCTTCATGTTTGTTCCTTTCATTAGTGGTTTATCCTTTGTGGATTTTGGGAGACCGTCGGGGGTCTCGGTGTCCATACTGAGTATCATATACTCACCCATGCATGGGCATTTCCCGCAAAATGTTATGTTGGATGCAGACGATGGAAAACACTGATAGTGGTTGAGGCTTGTGGAGCGGAGAAGTATCCGGAGGTGGACCACCTGGCGGGACATATATGGAGTGGACGGACGGACCGAGGCACCGACGAGACTATCTCTACCCACCCTTCAGGAGGGATTCCCAGAGGACAACTATGTGGTTGCCTCTTTTCTTTACTATTGTTGTACTTCTTTCTCAGTTGTAATGTACTTTCAGTTGGGTTTGTATACTGGCCCATTTACTTTTTAGAACATCATTTTTTACTCAGTTTTTCTTAGTGCATACTTCACTTGCATACTCTGTTGTGTTTTTTACTTATATAAAGGCAATGCCTTCCATTTTAATCGAGATTTTAACCTTTTGTGCTAGTCGATAGCCCCTGGCCTATGGATGGTGAGCTTCGGGTAGTCACGACATGGGCCCTGAGGATGGGTTGTGACATCATTAAAACTTACACTCTGATTTTTACCAAATATTATATATCATATTCAGGAGGTGATATTTCCAATTTTCTTTCAATCCTCTCAGAAATAAACGAATGTGAAAATACATTGTCAAATAGAGTATTTTTATTTCATAAAAACCATGTATTATACATTTCTCCACAACATTTCATGGTCCCATATAAACCATAGTAGTAGAAAATTATTTTTAAATGCCTTGGTTCTTTCAATCATGGTGGTTTCCACCCGGGGTAATCACATTTGTACACACATTGGCATAATTTCAAAAATCATTGCAACTAAAACAACATACCACTATATTTTTATTACATTATGGATCGTACCCCTTGAAGTCATTATAAAAATGATTATTCTTACTAAATTGGAATAACCTCCCATATATTGGGAGAAATTCCCCCAGATTATTTCTACCACTCTTCTCACAAGAAGGAAATTTAGCTTTATTACCTCCATACTACATTGATGAATGCATTCCCATTTTCTACCAACTGTATCTATACATTTTCTTTCTATAAAAGAATAGATGTTCATAAAAAACTGTATTTATTCCATCTCAGATTGTCAGACATGATTCTCATATCTATTGTCAAACATGATTCTCATATCATTCCCCTTTAAAAAATAGTAGTTACACATGAAAGAATATTGTCTCATTCCTTACCCTTTTAATAATAATAATATTTTAATAAAACCCATACAAAGCATCATATAACAGAAAAAGGTAAACTTGGGAAAAACAATATTTAAATGGAATAAACATACGGTGGAATTCCACACATATTAATAAATGGAATATCAATATGGAAAATATCTACATAAAATGCATATGAGGTTAAAATGTAACCACCAATCCTTGATTTTTCACCGAACCACCCGTCTTTGGTTTATCACATTACCACATATCTTTGGTTTATCACATAACCACCCACGAAATATAGAAGTACCATTATATAATCATAACGCATAAAATATTTCAATTATCAACATTTCGCTTATAAATCGACATTTTCAATCAAAAAAAACCTTTTAACACATTGAAATGGTTAGTCTACTTTCAAAACCATTTTCAATACCAAAACACCCAAAAATAAATTAAGGTATTTATTTTCCTTTTAAAAACATTATGGCTTATAGAGGAATTAGAATAACAAATATTTTTTATGGTGGAAGAGAGGTCATTGTCACAAGATATGTAGAGAAATTTTCATTTTATCATTTTGTAAAGAAAGATAGACACATTGTACTAAAAATATACCTTTCAAAACCATTGGAATGAAATAAGAGACAATTTGGTTTATTTTACACCTTAACAATTATGGTGGTGTATAACATAAAAATATGACTCAATGAAAGGATATTGAGATGCAGTCCCATACATTAAGTTCGATTTTTCATGTATGTTCTTTGTTCTTCCTGAATATTAATGGTGGGTTAATTTCTACTTTCTGGGGAACATTTTTCAAGTTTATTATTCCTTTTAGTTCACTAATAATAATGTTACAAAAATTACATAATAGTTTAGGTTCATGTTGGATATTTTGTCGATATTCAATACTTTAGTGAACAATTAACATGTTTTGTTGCCACTAGTCTATGTGGTCAAGGGTTAATGTATTTTTATAATATTTATACTTTTATTTAATTCTTTAATTACCAGATTTACCCTTAATTGTTGTAAAAAATGTAATTATTATTTTGTTATTGATTATGTCCAAAAATAAGCGGGGCCTCTTTACATCATATGGACCTCATAATTCCAAATATGGAATCCATTTTTTTCAAATTCAAAACACAAAATTTGTATAAATGAAATAAAAATTAATTTCATTGATAGATTGAGAAAATGGGTTTTTAATGTAAAATGTTCAACACTTCCTAAATTTTTTATATTTTATTTTTATATGAAAATTAATCATATTAACTACATTGGATTAAATGAAAAATACTACATCAAATTATACATGAAAACCATGTAAAAAAGATAATATAACGATTTAAATAAACTAAAAAAATTGAAATTAGAATTAAAAATGCATTATTTTTTCAGTATTCATTAAAATATTAATTTTATAAAAAAAATACCAAAAATCAACCACAGTAAAATTGTATGTCCCACATTCAATAAAAAAATTTATTTTTTCATATATAACATATAAATTTTATAAAAACAAGATTTTAAAATGTTTCTCCATCAAAAGGTTGAAAACTACATTTTAAAAATGTTACAATACTTTATGCTTAAAATTGGATTTGTTCTCATTTGAAGGCTCAAAATTATTTTGGAAGAAAGTAATAATATTAATGAAACATTTGGAAACATAATATAGTTAGATCTATTCATTTCTAACAATACAATGACATGGTGATTACTAACATTTAAAATGACAATATTAGTAATATATTATTTTCTGGTATAACTCACTTGTGTGTGCAACGTAGCATTTATGTGATAACCATTGTTGGGAGTTGAGAACTCTATCAGAAGAAACACCCACATTATAATAAAACTAATATATAATTCATAAATATTAATTGATATGAAAATTATTTATTCTATAATTACCTGGGATGTTACATCCTTCCCCTCTATTTGAAATTTCATCCTTGCAATTTTATTTACTTATCCACTATGTGGTGGATATTACCCCCACATTGAATTTTCATATTCCCATGTTTACTCTTCATCCATATGATTTTTTCAATAAAATAGTAACCTAAATAATCACCTTATTCGGGAACACATTCTCTTTGTTGTCAAGAATCTAGTTTTGTGGTTCCTCATATGAAGCATTCTATTCCAACTGAACTACTGTTGGTCTCGACACATGAGTTGGATTTGGCATATATATTATTATAGTTATACCACGAAAAACATTCTTTACCATGGAGTGAATTAGAGGTAAATCCACTTAATATTAAAATAATCCATTATTCACTAGTATTTTATACGATCCAGTGAACCTTGTAATTAGGTTCCTATTCTTACCAAAACACATCACACTTTTCCATAGAGAAACAATGAGAATGGCATGATCTCCAACCTCAAACAATATTTCCCTCCACCGGTTATCTAGGTAACTTTTATATCTTCTTGTTGTTGTTGTCATGTGCCTTTAAATCATTTAAACGTTATCTTCCATTTATTCGACCAATTCTAGTCCCATCAACTTCCATTCACCGACTTCATCCCAAAAAGCTATAGTTCGACACTACTTTCCATATAATTACACAAATGGTTCTATTTTTATACTAGAATGAAAACTATTGTTTATAAAAAAACTCAATCGATGAATTATGTTTATCCCAACTTCCTTTGCAATTTATTGAACACACACATAGAATTTCCTCCAATGTATTACTTTTTCATTCTGACTGCCCATCTAATTGAGGATAAAAAGATATATAGAAATTTATTTTAGTACCCAATGCCTTTTTATGGCCTTTATAAACATTAAAATTGAAACTATGATCACCATAAAATACAATGAATAGGGTAACCCCTTGTGACATGACTATCTCATTAATATAAAACTGTGAGTGTTGATCTTGAGATATGGTACCTCGAATTGGATGAAAATGTTCACGTTTAGTTAATTGATCAATAATACAAGGGATCATATTATTATATTAAGAATTATTTAGTAATACAACTATGATATCCATGGATATATTTTCCCATTTCCAATATGGCATTGGAAATGTATGAAGAATCCTATTTGGTCACTTATGTGCTTCATTAACCAATTTAAAAATCACACATCATAGGTTATTTTCAGAAATAACCATTTACATTCCATCCCACCAGTAAAACTACAATATTAATTTGTATTTCTTAGTGCTACCATATGAATTGAAATCAAAAAAATAAGAGCATCACATATCAAATCATTTTTCAATTATCAATCACAAGGTACACATAATCTCTTTCCAAACCTCAAAACACAATCATTGTCAATATTAAATTTAGGTAAATTACACTTTGGAACCTATTAAACCTTTTTCTCCAAATCACTGTCATCATTCTATACTTTCTTAATTATATCTGATATAGATGATTTCCCTGACACTTGAAATTGAACATAAGAATTTCATACACCAAAAATTTCCAATACAAAATTCATGAAATCATTAACCAAAGGATCTCATTTAAACATATCATAGTTAATATAGCATTACATTATTGACTCAAAGAATTAACCACAATATTTTCATTTCCTAAATGGTAATGAATCGTGCAAACATAATCCTTGATTAATTCATAAAATATTATTTGTCTCATGTTGAATTTAGTAAATTGAATATATAATTCATGCTTTAGTGATTATTATATATTTAACACTTTATGCCATAAAAATGATGACACCAATTTTTAATACAAAAACAATACATGATTATTCCAAATTATGTGTAGGTTAATTTAAATCATGAAGAGTCTATATTTTTTATGCATAAAAAGATACCTATTCATTATTAATTAGGACACCGCCAACTCCTTTCAATGAAGCATCATTGTAGATAACACATTCACTTTTCCGGGAATGCGTGACATAAAATAGAGCATATACATAATCTTGAGTCAAGTCAATAATTTGACATTCATTTACATCAAGGATTTTTTTGGGTTTATGGCTTCATATAATTAGTCCATAACTCATAAATAACAACTCAAATATTAAAAAGTAAACAGTTTTACACACTATAAATGTTTCTCATGGAACAAAAACATTTTAAATGAAACTTTGTTTCATTTCATGTTTAAATATCCAATCATTTTTTTGATCTCATCCATGACTCTCTTATTCTTTAAATCCTATAAAAACATTTCAAAACAAGGGATGTGTATAAAAAACTCATTAAGGGATACACAAATAAGGAAAACAATTAGTCTTGTGAAAATATATAAACTATGGATACATAATCGTCAACTAATACTGTTCACCTTTATAAACGATTAAATGCATAACAATGAATATAATCTGATTTTTGACGATTAGTTTAATCAAAATATTACCATATAATCCATAGAAATTACATGTAATATATAAAGGTATATTGGTACGTAACCATACTAAAATAGAATAACAATATGATCGACGCCCATATATATCACAAAATAGAATAGCTATATGATTGACTTCAATACCTAAGGCATTAGAGGTTATATTGTAACCACAAATCAATTGCTTATCATAGAACAACCCATTATTGTATTATCGTGTAACCACCTGTCTTTGGTTTATCATGTAACCACCCTTTAAATTTATAAGTACCATTCTGTACTGAGAACACATAAAAGATTGTAATAATCACCATTTCACACATAAAATTTCATTTTCAATCACAAGAAATCATTTTAATATATTGAAATTGGAAATCCAATATAAGAATCATTTTAAATAACAAAAAACCCAAAAATGGAATAAGGGATTTCATTTCCTTTCGAAAATATCGATGTTTATAATATATGATAAAGATCAAATAACAGTTATGGTAGTGGAGTTTTTTTCATTACCACATACATTGAAATAATATTCCTTCTCTCATTTTGTAAAAAAAGTAAAATCGTTGTATAAAAAGAATCCTTTTGTTAACAATTTAATGTAATTAAAAGTCATATGGCTTGATTATATACAATATAAATGAAGGTGGTGTATAACATCGAAATATTCCTCAATGAACAGAGATTGACATGAATTCCTTTACCATGCATCCGACTCACCAGGTAAAATCTTTATAGTACTGAATTATAAATTCAGGTTAATTTCTAATTTCCTGCGAACCTTATTCTTGACTAGTTGTCAATTTATATCACTTATTACCATGTTATAAATAATATATATTTACTTATGTTCATATAGGATGTTTTGTCATTATTTGGTACTTGAGTTGAAAATGAACAGGTATGATGTCACTACTATGTGTGTTCATAAGTCTATCATCACCGGATTAATATTCATGACATTATTATCATTTTAACTCATTAATTTTACTTTTAAATTGAACCATTATGTATTGTTATAAAAATTTTATAATGATATATTCATGGAGATGGTAATTTGTTCTTACATATGAGTATCTCATTCATTTTTTTATTGATCATTATAGAAAGAAGGTATGTATTATGTTATCTCTTGAGAATGATAATAACATCATTACTTTTTAAAAAATTACTTAATTATTTATGTTAATGTCAGATGTTATTTCAATATGCAGTACGTGAGAAAAAAATGAAAACTTATTTATGTAACTAGTCCTTCTGGTCACATGTTAGGTTAGTTTTATAATATTTATAATATTATTTTAACTTTTAATTACCTGATTTACCCTTAAATGTTGTAATGAAAGTAATTACAAAAGTTTCTAGACATAATGTACACAAATAAAATGGACCGATTAACAAAATTTGGCTCCTCTAATTCCTAATATGGAATAAATTTTTCAAAATTCAAAACACAAAGTTGGTATAAATTAATTAATAATTAATTCCATATGTGGAAATAGAAAATCTGTTATTAAAGAAAAACATTCAAATGTTCACATAGTTTTTCTATTTAATTTTAATTTAAAAAAGATTACAATGACCGACATTGGATAAACTGATAAAAAAATCATCAAATGATATGTTAAAAACATGAAAAAAAAATAAAATAGAAGTAAAAATAAATTATATATATTTTGAATTTTGAATTAAAAATTAATTTTTTGATATTAATTAAAATATGAATTTAATTAGAAAAATACCAAAAATTAAATCAATCTAAATTATAATGTCTCAATTATAAATAAGTATGTATTTTGTCAAATAGAACATATAATATTGAAAAAAACTATATATTAAAATGGTTCTCCATAAAATGGTTGTAAAACAACCTTTTAAAAATATCAATGAATTTTAACTATAGAATTGGATTTAGTCTAATTTCAAGCCACTAAAATTTATAGGAAGAATGTAAAAATATTTAACAAACATGTGTAAACATTATATAATTAGTTTTTATTATTCCATTAAATTGAAAAACTAGGTGATTAATACCATTTGAAATAATAATATTAATAATATACTATTTTTCTGTATAACTTAGTTTTGTGTGGAATATAGGATTTCAGAGAAACCCATTGTCATGTATCGAGTACTCTACCGAATATATCATCCCCGATAATGTAAAATTAACCTCTAATTTATAAATATTGATATATATGAAAAAGTATTGTTCTATAATTACATCGTACATTAAACATTTCCATAATATTAATAATAACAATCATTTCAAAAAAATTAAAAAAATTAAATATAATTTTATACAATAATATAAATGGATGAAATTAAAAAATAATAACATTGCTTCATACATGTTGTAGTCCATAGGTATGCCGAAATGATGTCGGAATTTTTCAATAGATGGAATGTTAATAAGTTAATTAGTATCATTTCATTACAGAATCATAATTATTTTGAAAATATTTTATATATTTATTAAGTATATTAGAATTTATAAATTAGTGATAAGGTTATGAAAAAAACACATCACTTTACAGTGGTAGTAGTATAAATATATGCATGAGAAATGTTTTTATTTAAAATACGATGGAATGTATATGAAAAAATGTTCGATGATAAATATAAATATAATTTATTATGTTGTAGCTATTGATTTCATAAAACACTAATAAATATTATTTCTATAGAAATGGATTCATATCAATGGTTTATAAAAATGTGTCTATATCCAACATAAATACACATGGCCAAAATAAGCCCCTGGAAGTACCTTAGAACCCCCCTCGTCACGATTCCTCCTCCCCCTCCTCCACATGATTTCTCCTCCCCCTCCACCACACCTACCCTCACAATTATTCCTCCCTATGACCCTCCACCAATGACCTGATAACCAAACCACCAGAAGTCCACCTCCACTAACACGGCTCTAACACAACAAACCCACCTCCCCATAAATTCAACTCAAATATAGAAATCCCACCCCCATGATGATAAAACTTTGATGTGCCGCTTGACCCTTTCGAAGTGCCTCTAATCCCCCCACCCCCCACAAACCTATTATCATACATCTCTGTAGTGTCTTAATGCATCTTTGATGTTTCTGCCCCTATAACAACCCTAAATTCTCTCAATAAGAATTCCATTATTATAATTATGTCATATATTATAATCACATAAAATCACATAGGAACATAATACAAAATTTATAAATTAATAATTAATGAATTAAATGAATTTTATAGAAGTAATGGAAGATATTACAAAGGAATAGTAACTTGGACTAAGTAATATTAACAATTCCCTTATAAATAATAAACTATAAAATAGAATATCAACCTCATGAATGATATTTTAAATATAATATATCCATTTTATTAGTGAAAATAAGATATAATTATATAACAGTATAAGTAAATAAATATATTAAAAATAATTAATTATTTTTTAGTATTTTCATTAATCCAAAGTACTTCATTATAATTTTATGACCAATTTTAATGAAATTTTATTTCACATTAAATATTAATAATATAGTATTTGGATTTAATATGATTATAAGTTAATTTTTCAAGACCTTAGTTAGTATTACAATGTCATATAAAATCATTAATAATTTTATAATCTGTATTTTTCAATAAAATTATGATTTTATAAAATTAAATAAAATTTTTCATATTTAAAAAATTAATTTCATAAAATTGAGTTCATTTTTAAATTCTAGATGGAATTTAATGGTTACGGTGATTTTTTGGTATTTTTCTAAAATACATAATAAGGTAATATATGTTATATAAACATTATAAATTAAATATATTAATCCTTGAGTAATGGAAGTTTTTTGCACCATTGGTTCAAAATCAATTGCCCTAATTTCTATATTATGTCTCAATAATAAATAATATTTCTTTTCTTGAGGAAAATATTTAAATAATGTATTAAATAATGAAAATACACCCCTCTCCTCTACTATAAATACCACTTCTCACCACCTCTTCACCTCACACCCCAGAAGTTGTGATGCAAGTCCAAATTATGCTCAAATCACATCTCGATAACCTTCATGATGTCCTAGATCATTTTTTGTTATTAAAAACCAAAACCAACCCCATATAGATGTTCTCACAAAGTAAAAATCAAGTAGTAAAACCATCTTATTTTTCATTTTAATTTCTTTTCAAGTCACATTAATGTCTTATTCTATCATAAACTCCCATAATATAAATGGTATGTTTAATATAGTGACATAAATATAATTTAATTTCATTATTATAATGTAATAATTCATCAACATCTCTCATTACCCCTCCTTTTATACTAAAAGATAAAACATCATATTTGATGTGTTAATTTTTCACATTAAACGATGACAATGTTTTCAATTTCCATTAATGTATTAATTGACAATCAAGAGATAATTTTTTGGAATAAAAATATTTTAATATATGTATAATATATTATTTAATGTTTTGGAATAAATTTTTACCATGATATTAATTATTAAAAAAAAAGAGTTCTTTTTATTTGAAAAAAATCCCAAATAAACCCAAAATATTATCATTAACTACTTATCTAAAGATTCTTACTCATTCCATAAAAAATAATATTAAATACCAATTTTAACTCTATAACATCATTAATAACATATATGTTCAATTATTTTTAATTAACCCCACTTTACATGACCTTCTGTATATGTACACAAGTATAAAAATCATGGAATCCTATGTAACCAACACATTCATATGATGAAATTGAATCCTTTAAGACATAAAAAAGTTCATTAATGAACCTAATTGAATTGACCTGCCAATTCTCATTGTCTTGATATCTCAACGAGTCATTACTAGGCCTTAAGAGATATCCCCAAGATGCCAAAGGCTAGCAATAATTGCCGAAGCGTTTCAAATACAAGTTGGGGGATGATTTACCCTTTTTAAATAAACCCAAAAACCAACTATGACAAAAAATTCATTATATGATGCGTGAACAATGAAAGAAAAATTAACAACTTCATTTATAATCAACCACATCAATGTACACAACAGCGAAAGACCAAACTAAGCAACAGAGTGCATAGTGGAAGACAAGACTCTCAAAAGACACTACGACTTCGTGCTCAAAAAGCTCCAATCTCTACAACATCTCCCAAACATCACCACAAGCCACTAGAGATAAGATTATTTACCTTTACCTATGTCCCAAAACACGACATCTACAAAAGCACCAACGTGCCAAAGAAGGGGTGAGTATAAAACTCAATAGGTTTCCCCCAATGACTTCCGTACTCAATCCACTAGGATAGAAGAGATAGCCACATTGATATAAAAACATTTTGTATAAAACATTTTCTCAAAAGCATTTTATAACTAAATATAAAAAAGATTCCAAAACCATTCGTAACCAAAGGAATTGAAACCTTTTCTCCAACATTTAATTTTTCTAGAAAAATCACCGATCAAGCTTTAGAACCATCTCACAAAACATTCCTTGTTGGAATACCCAACCATTTCCACAAACCCATGCATCCAACCATGCATGCTACCTGGATGAGGGGAGAAACCCTTACCCTTATCCATCCTAACTATGATGAGCAAGACTTCTTTCCCTTATCCAACCCAAATGAACATGAATGCTTGACGGGGGAGAGCCCTAACCCTTATACCTCATAACACTGATGGGGGAGACCCCTAACTCTTATTCGTTCCGAATGCAATTTGAATGTTTGACAGGGGAGGTCCCTAAAAATTATCCATACCAACACTGATGGGGGAGACTCCGAACCCTTATCCGTCCCGAATTCCAGACAAACACACACTACACATTCACAACAATCATGCCAAAACCATCCTTCCAAAAAACACCTTTTATGGAAAACCCATTCCATTAAAACCAAGTGTGTTCAATCAATTCAAACCATTTCAATAAAAACCCCGTTTTTTAAAATCATTTCTTTCATTAATTTATTTACCATTCCAGCAGATACACAATTTAAAATCTACATTTTAAATTCAAGAAGCCAAATCACATTGCACAACAATTCATAATGATTTCAAAATTTTATCAAAACCATAAATCATCACGAAAGAAGATTTAGTCAATGCTTTTAACAATAAAATCCATTCAAATAACCCAATTTTAATCTAATCCAATCAATTATAACAATAGGAGTGAAGAGTGATGCCACCTACCTCAAAGGTTTTGATGAAAATCCTAACAAACGAATAACGCACAAGAAGACCGCGTCGATTCTCCAAGAATCCTAATAGGCATCCACAAACTAATATATACTCCTAACATGCATGGATCTAAGAAATCGGGAGAAGAGGATATATAGATCTAATTAGATCTAAGAAACCAAACAAGAACGATCACATACCTCAAGGATCCGACTTCAATTCTCCAAAAGAAGCCTTCAGACCGCCTCCGGAATAATCGTAGAACAATCCTTGACCTTAGGAGAACCAAAATCTCGAGTTAGGGCCGCTTAAGAGCTTAAACGAGGCATTTAGAGGAAAAAACGCGTGAGATCCACAATTTAAGGATCTTATTTAAGTGGCTGCATGGTTAGATCGCATGGTTGGACAAACTGTGCGCTAACCAAGTGTTAGCTATTGCCTCGGTCACCCCTCTCACTCTATTTGGCTGCATGGTTAGACAAACCCTACACCATTCATACAGAAGCTACTGCCTCCAAGACCATCTATGCACGGTTTGGCCGCACTGTTTATACAAACCGTGAGCAACCCGTGTGACTTACCCTTTTTCCTCAAAAAATCTTTCCAAGTTCTCCCAACTCTCCCACACGTCACCCTTAAATTTATAACCATTGAAAGCATCATGAAAGGGCTACATAATAGAAACTGGGGGTACTACATTCTCCACACCATTAGTCTTTCCATCCCTGAAAAGTAGACAACCTTGAATCAGCTGAAAGAGTCCCGGCCATTGCTCTTTGATTTCATTCTCACGTTCCCAAGTCTCTTTCCAAATCTAACGATGCTGCCCTAAAACCCACACTAGACTGATGCTTTTAACATGCAAGACCTTCTCTTCCCTATCCTCAATCCGCACTGGAATATGTACCAACGAAGCATCCGGCTCTTGGTCAACGTGATCCCGTCTAATCAAATGGTCAGGATTAGGCGGATACTTCTTCAACTGAGATACATGGAAGACATTATGCACTGCACTGTTCCTTGGTGGTAATGCCAACCGATACGCCAACTCACCAACACGTTCCAATATCTCAAAAGGGCCTATATATCGAGGAGATAATTTTCCCCGCTTCCCAAAACTATGATGCCCAAGACTTGGAGAGATTCTAAAAAAGACATGATCACTCACCGCAAATGGTAACGGTCTTCGGTGATGTTCCGCATAAGATTTCTAATGACTCTGTGCCATATGCATCCTTTTTTTTATCTACTAAATCTTCTCCGTTGTTTCTTGGACAAGGCTTGGAACAACTAGTGATGTCTAACCTATTTCCACCCAACAAAGTATAGAACGACAAGGACACCCATACCATGCTTCAAACGGAGCCATGTGTATCGTGGCTTGAAAACAGTTGTCATATGAGAACTCCACTAATGGCACATGCTCTTCCCACGAGCCACCAAAATCAATTACACAAGCAATCAACATGTCTTCCAACGTCTGTATTGTCAATTCGGATTGTCCATCCATTTGAGGATGATACGCCGTACTCATATTCAACTGAGTTCCAAGGGCTTTCTGTAAGGATCACCAGAAACGAGATGTGAACCTCAGATCAATGTCTGAAACGATTGAAATGGGTATTCCATGTCTCTTTACCACTTCTCGGATATTGATTTTTGAAATATATACCACCGTATGAGTTTCACGAATAGGGATGAAATGGGCCGACTTGGTTAGATGGTCCACTATCACCCAAATGGCATCATGTTTCCGAACCATTCATGGAAGAATAGTCACAAAATCCATTGATATCTAATCCCATTTCCACACTGGGATAGGTAGAGACTACAACATACCCTCTAGCCACTGTTGTTCCGCTTTAACTTGCTGACAAGTTACACACCTTGAAACAAATTCAGCTACCGTTCGTTTCATGCCGCTCCACCAAAATTTCACCTTCAACACCTTATAAATATTATGTGTAACTAGGTGTACATCACATCTTGAATGGTGGTAAGCATGGTGGATTGGTTCTTGACCAACTAAAGGTACACCAATCTGATCTTGAAACCGCAAAACTGAACTCACATCCATCTTCCATCCGTCAATGGTCTCCCCACCATTGATTTTTCAAATCCTTGAAACATAGTCTACATCGGATGCTTGTGCCTCTATTACTATCTCCACCAAATCATGAAAACTCGAAAATAGATTGAAAACTGCAACATCAGATCGGTAGTCACATTCCATACGTATGTCGGCTAGGACGGACTTCAACTGCCACTCATCTGAAGCTTCTTTCACCAACTAAGCATACAACTTTCTACTTAATGCATCGGCCACCGAATTTCCCTTACCCGGTGTATAAATCAAGTCAAAGTCGAAGATTTGAAGATACTGCATCCATCTCCTCTTCCTCAGATTGAAATCTCAATTTGAGAAAATATGCTCAAACTCTTCTGATCCGTGAACATAGAGAATTTCTCACCAAAGAGATAATGATGCCAAATATTCAAGGCATGGACAACTGCAGAAAACTCCAAATCATGTGTTGGGTAATTTTACTCATTCACCCTCAACTGCCTTGATCCATATGCAACCAAATGATCACATTGCATGAGAACACAACCCAACCATGATCCCAAAGTATCACAATACACCACAGACCCCTGTCCTGATTCAGGAATGATCAATATGGGTGCCAATGTAAGACGAACCTTTAGTTCCTAGAAAGACTTCTGATATTCTTCTGTCCATTGGAATGGGGCATTATTCTTTTTCATAGCATTCATAGGTGACGCCAGTTGTGAGAAATCACACACTAAGAATCAAAAGTAACCAACTAGACCAAGAAAACATCGTATCTCAAACACATTAATTTGTGGTTGCCAAAAGATAACGGCTTCATTCATATCAAGATCAACTGAAATGCCTTTCTCGGAAATGACATGTCCAAGGAAACGTACTTCCTGTATCCAAAAATCACACTTTGATAATTTGGCATAAAAATGATGATCTCTTAAGATTTGTAACACCGTTTCCAGGTGCACCTCATGATCAGCCCTTGTAATTGAATACACCAAGATATCATCCTCAAACACCACATAAAATGAATCCAGATATCATTGAAATATCCAATTCATCAAAGCCATGAAGACTACCAGTGCATTTGTTAGACTGAAAGGCATGACTACATATTCGTGGGGGCCATATCTACTTCTAAAAGTTGTCTTTGGAATATCCTCCTTCCGAACTCACAATTGGTGATATTATGATCACATGTCAATCTTGGAGGACCACTGATCTCCTCTTAATTGATCGAACAAATCATCAATTTGTCCAAGTGGATATCTATTCTTTATCGTAACATGGTTAAACATATTATAATCAACACAAAGTTGAAGAGTTACATCTACCTTTGTCAAAAATAACACAGGTACTGCCCATGGTGAATTATTTGGGTGAATGAAACCCTTTATTTCTGGCTCCTATAACTGCACATTCAATTCTCGTAACTCAGTTCATGATATCCTATAGCACGGATGGGAAATGGGACTGGTCCCCAGAAGGAGATCAATCATAAAGTCAACTTCCCTTCTAGGTGGTAACCCTGATATGTCATTGGGAAAGTCATCTGGAAATTGATCCACCCCTACTGGAAAACTATCTCTTGCAATTTCATCCATTGATGCCAAAGACAACACTGCCAGATGGTAGGGGATCGTTCCCACCATTAGTTCCAACATTCTCTTTGCATATTTCTTTTCCATCGTCTTTCCTCTGAAGAGATTGTCGATGTTGTCCTCAGTAATGAAACTAACCATTCTCCAATAATAGTCGATGTGAGCCTTAATCATTCTCAACCAATCCATACATAGGATTACATCAAAGACATCATTTTCCAACATCGAGAAGTCCCATTTTAACTCAACTCCATCAATAGTTATAGCAAATGCTCTACCCACAATGGCTTAACATTCTCTTTCACCCAGAAGAGTTATCAGTTTCAAAATAGAAGGCATCATTTCTAGTGTTAAACATATAAAATCAATAGCAAAAGAATAAATAAAGGAATGCGATACACCAGAATCGAAGATCAATTTCACAAGTGTCGAATTCAAAAGAATTGTAACTCTCACTGTAGATGGTCAAGCTTGGTCATCGACTATCATATGATCAACACCATAAAATTTCTTCATCACTGCACTTTTCTCCTTATTTCCTTGCTATGATTTCCCTAATGGAGGAGTCATGTTATTTCTAGAATCACCATGGCTAGCTCTGCACGGTTGATGAGACAGAGTCTGCTGGCCTCGTCCAGTCAAAGCATACGATGCTTTTGATGCCTGAGAAGTGTCACACGCACCTGACCTCGTAGAAATCCTATAATAGAACTGTAGATTCCCCATCTACTTTAATGTGTGATAGCCTCTAGGATGTGTTGTTCAATCTTGCCATTTGTGGTCAAGTGAACCACATTAACAACAACCTACTTTGCTCTATGGTCGTGGAAGAAGGTTCACTGTTCTTTCTATCGAATAGTGATTCCCACATGCACCATGGAAATAGGTGTCCCTTTTCCTTTTGTTATGAGAGTTTGAGTTCCCACCATTTCCTATAGGTATAAACATTCCCCCTCCTATTGATCCTGAGATATCACGTTCAGCAATAGATGCTCTGTTCACCATCTTCGTATAATCCGTAATATTGAGCACTACAATCTTCGATCGAATCTCTTGACATAGCCCCGATTCGAGGATACATGCCTTAAATGATGCACTTATCGCGACCTCTAGTGAAAAATGGACTAAATTCATGAATTTATCCACATAATCTCTAAAAGAGAGAGTCTCTTGTTTCATGTTGAAGAAGTCCGTTGATTTCTGGATCTTTAACATGTGAGGATAGAATTGTTTTTTGAACAATTTTTTCAAAATCCTCCCAGGTAACACCGTCATCCAATTTAGCCTGCACTTCTAAATCCCACAACTAAAGTGCATGATCCTTGGGCAGATATGCCACCAACTTGACCTTGAGCTCTGATGGTGTGCCGATGAAATCAAAGATACAATTCATCCTACTTAGTCACACCTCCCCCTTTTCGGGTTCAGTGTCACTCCAAAAGTTTTGTGGGTTTTGCTTCATGAACTTGATGGTATGATCAACATGCTTTGGTTCATTCCTCCAGTTCCCTATATCCATAGCTTGAGAAGCTTCGAAAATGCTCTGAACCGACTCTTGGTTCACACGTGGTTCAGGTGCAATCACATTTTTCGTAGCTTCTTCAGGTTGGTTTTGATGATTCCTAATGGGTTCCATTTTCTAAGCCAACAAAAAACTCCATCAATCTCACTCTCTAGCAACTGATGTCTTAGCATTCAAATTCTATCACATCACCTATCACAACATTGTTTTTCGAAATAAAACATTTTCTCATGTTCAAGTATTTTTTATTACATTCAGCATACTTTTTGAAAATCATCCCACGTTCAAAATACACCAAATACCATGTATTCAACGTCATTCACTTGAAAAAAATTTCTTCATTTTTCAAAAAATGGCTCCATTCACAAAATCCTTACTCATTACTCACATTGAGATATTCAATCTTAGTGGGAAGTCATTCTTATACAGTGAATTTCATGCTCCTCTCATTGGCTAAACCCACGACAATTAGATTTCCAACATTCTAGAATTGTATCTAAAACAATTATTTACCCAACACCCTAGTAACTTGATGTTCAACATAAATGGGTTAGCTAGGTCCTTTTATGCTATACATTTCAAGTTCTAATAGTCTTACTTTTTCTATAATTTCGACCCAAGGAATAGAAAAGAATGAATTTCAACTCCAAGACTAAGAACATAGATGACTACTTGTTAGGAAAGGACTGAACAAGGTGTTTCCATTTGTAATGACACACCTATTCTCATTGTATTGAGAGTACAACAAGTCATTACTATGCCTTAAGAGACATCCCCATGACACCAAAGGCATGAATTAAATGCTGTAGGGTTTCAAATATAAGTTGGGGGATGATTTCCCCTTTAGAAATAAACCCATATACCTACTATAACAAAAAATTCTTTATATGATGCATGAACAATGAAAGACCAATGAACAACTTCATTTATAATCAACCACATCAAAGTACTCAATAGAGGAGGACCAAACTAAGCAACAATGTACACAGCGGAGGATAGGAAACTCAAAAGACACTACGACTTCGTGCTCCATAAGCTCCAAGCTTCACAACATATCCCAAGAATCACCACAATCCACTAGCAATAAGATTCCTTACCTTTACCTGTGTCCCAGAATATGACATCTGCAAAAGCACCAACGTCCCAATGCATGGGTGAGTATAAAACTCAGTAGGTTTTCCCCAATGACATCCCTACTCATGCCACTAGGATAGATTAGTTAGACACATTGATATAAAAACAGTTTATATAAAACATTTTCTCAAACGCAGTTTATAACAAAATAAAAACATGTTTCCAAAACCATTCCTAACCAAATAATTTGAATCAAGTTTCGCATCAAGTCATTTTTCCAAAAAAAATCTCCAATCAAGTTTCAAACCATCTCAGAAAACAATCCTTGTTGGCATACCCAACCATTTCTACAAACCCATGAAACCAACCATGCATGCTAACTGGAAGATGGGAGAAGCTCTAACCCTTATCCATCCCAACCATGATGGGGGAGACTTCTTACCCACATCAAACCCAAATTCACATGAATTATTGAGAGGGAAGAGCCCTAACCCTTATCCATCCCAACACTGATGGGGGAGACCACTAACCCTTATCTGTCCCGAATGCAATATGAATGTTTGATGGCGGAGAGCACTAACCCTTATCCGTCCCAACACTGATGGGGGAGAGTCCTATCCCTTATATTCCCCGAATACTATATGAACACACACATTACATTCAAAACAATCATGCCAAAACCGTCTTTTCAATAAAACACATTTTATTGAAAACCCTTTCCATCAAAACCATGTGTGTTCAACCAATTCAAACCATTCCAATAAAACACCCTTTTTTAGAACCCATCTTTCATCAAACTATTTAATATTCCAACAGATCCACAATTTAAACTCAACATTTTAAATTCAAGAAGTCAAATCACTTTTCACAACAATTCACAAAGATTTCACAATTTCATCAAAACCATAAATCATTACTAATGAAGATTTCTTCTATGATTTTCACAATCAAATCCTTTAAAATAACCCAATTTGATTCTAATACAATCAATTCTAATAAGAGGAGTCAATAGTGAAGCCACATACCTCAATTATTTTGACAAAAACCCTAACAAACACAGAACGCACAAGACGACCGTGTCGATTTCTCCAAGAATCCTCCTTAGATCTCTTCTCCTAACACAACTAAGACCAAAACTCTTCATAATTGGCATCCAAACACGTATATCTACCCATAACAGGTGTAGATCTAAGAAACCGATAGAAGAGGATAAGTACATCTAATTATATCGATGAATCCAAACAAGAACGGTCACATACCTCATGAATCCGGCTTCGATTCGCCTAGAGAATCCTTCAAATTGCCTCCGAAATGATGGGAGAACCCTCCAAGATCTTAGGAGAACCAAAATCCTGATTTCGGGCCTCTTAGGAGCATAAACGAGGCATTTAGAGTATAAAACGCATGAGATCCACAATTTAAGGATCTCATTTAAGTGTTCTCATGGTTAGATCGCACGGTCTGACAAACTGTGCGCTATCCCTGCATTTGCTACTGCCTCGGCCACCCCTCTTGCACGGTTTGGCCGCATGGTTAAAAAAACCATGAACCGCCCATGTGGAAGCTACTGCCTCAAGACCAACTATGCACAGTTTGGCTGCACGGTTTATACATGTCGTGCACAACCCGTGCGACTTCCCCTTTTGCCTCAAAACATAATTCCAATTTCTCTCGACTCTCCCATATGCCACCCTTAACATTATAACCATTAAAAGCATCCAAAAAGGGTTACATAATAGAAACTGGGGGTACTACAATAATCAAGTAATAATAAATAAAATTAATATTTAAATAAATTTTTAATTGTTAATCAATTAATTTGACATGATTATCCAAGACATTATGATCGCATGAAGAAGACCTTCATACTTTAGGTAAGGGATTCTACACGTACCACCATTTTTCTTTCGGGTTATTCATTCTCTATATTTACATATATAAAATTATATTGTTTTTAATTATTCATATATGTTACCAAATAATGTGGTAGGGTTCACTCAACCATACTTTTATAGTATATACATGTTTTTATAGGTTCTCTTCTTGATTATTCTTGATATGAAAGCCCTGTAATTATTGGAACTTTCCAATTTTTACCAATTTTAAAGTGTCCCCCATAGTTTATTTTAAAACACCATTATTTTTCATAAATCAATCAATTTAATTTGAAAACATTATTTTTTCACTTCTAGTTTTATATAAATTATTATACTCTTTTCTTCTTTAAATGTTCTTAAATATTTTCCCTAAACAATGCAAAAAAAATTTATTTCTAATGTTTCTTAAATACCCTTTTTACATGCATTAACCTAGGTTAGACATAAATTATCACTATCTATTACTTTTTTACCATATGAATGCACATGGATGATTTAAATAATTTCTTTCATGGACTCTATTGTGGTAAAGCATTACATTATGCCTTTTGAGAGGATTATGATATGAAATTCTTGAAATTCATACCCCTTATGTTTATGTTTGATTACATATATATTATTCTTCAAGTCGAATACATATTCATGAAAATGTTATGATGGGTACAACTAGATATTTCTCTATCTGATTGGGTAATGTTTTGTCTCATGAGATGTTACATGAAACGATCTTGGTGGCTAGCCTTCACTCATGCTCCTTGTCCAATAGTCATGGTGGATAGACTTGAATTGTGATATTTTATATGAAATGAGCCTTGAATAATTTTATATTCAAGTTTTATATTGCTACCACATTATTCTGATTAAATTATTATATGATTCCATGTTCTATAGGTTATGATATCTTATGTTTAATCATGTTCCATTACTTCTTATATCATTATGTTCTTCTTTCTAAAACATGTGCTAATATTTATTTTAATTTTTTTATAATTACTACAATAATTAGTGCATCCATTTGTTTATGTACTTATCCCAGGTTATCTTGTATAGATGTAAGGGCTCAATGGTAGTAAGGCTTTATTTATGGGGATTAAATAAAATATTTTCTAATTTTTGAATCATGATGTTTAATTATGTATCTAATCTCTAGGACACTAGACAGTATGATCAATATCTTGTAAATTTTTGTTTAATTATTCATAAAATCATTTAGTGACATGTGTAAAATTAAAGCATCACTCTTGGTTGTATCGAATAAAGGTCTAGTTATTTTCCAATATTAGTAATAGAGCACTTTATTAAAAACAATAGGGATAAGAATAAGTCTATGAAAACATCCATAAATTTGGTAATTATATATTTAGTTTTTTATCAAAAATATATACCTTACTAAACACTATAAGTGGATGATGTTTTGGGTCGTAATTACCTAGGAGTAATAACTCCAACATGGTTTTGAGGCATGAAATAGTGTCACCTTATACATGATAATGAGCCTTACTGTGCACCAAGATTGAAACTCATATGGGATATGATTTGGTAAGTTTATAATCTCATTATGAATCATTGTTAATGGGAAATTAAAAAATAATATATGTCAGGAAATAAACCATGGATATCCTAGATATAAAATATTGAATCAAATGTTATGAAGTAATTTTCCCATAATAGACTATCCTTCTTATGTTCAAAGTGTTATTTTATATACTTATAAGATAATTTTTTAAGCCCCCATAATTGTAATTAAATCTTTATGGATAATGATGAGAAATAAGAGAACACATGCCAATAATCAATTTTATAGGAAATGTGATGATTTCCCAAATGATTTGAGAAATATGCTCGGAACAGGTGCACAAAACCTTATGATTTTACATTCTAAGATAGATCAAGTTATGAATAATAAATATTAATCACGTTTAATTACATTATTCACTATGTAAATATAAATATTTCGTTGCATCCATCATATATTAAATGAATCCAATTATTAGTGGATGTTATGATACCCACCTCAATGAATAGTTGATTAACTACATTGAAAAGATATTCTCTTTCCTCTTATTTATAAATGAGGAGAATGTTCTGATTGTGATCTACCATTTTTATGGGGAAGATGATCACTAATGTACACTGATCCATAATATGATGTCCAAAGTGGAAATTGATTCCACGGATTGAGTTAAAATCAAGAAAAATGTTTTTCATTAAATATTTTTTCCAAATCCTCCATCTTAATATATAAAGGTTGTTTTCCTATTTAAAGGATATAAAATATGATAATATTGAGGAATATGAATAAAAAAATTCAGGGATTTCATGATATACCTTCAAGTTTTCACGAACAACTAAAACAAGGTGGATCACTTCTTTTGAGAACTAATGACATGTCTAGAAAAAGCATTTTGGATTTTAGAACATAACATTTATGAAGATATTTTCTATTATAACATTATGGATGAAATTGATATTTGAGAATATCATTGGTCTCATGAACGAGGTGAAAAAGATGAAAATAGAGTCTAATATGGGTGGATAAGTAAATAAATCCCATGATGAAAACAATACAGAATATCACACATGTCAAAATTTTCGGAAGAAGAATCCTTGGGACTGTCTAAAGTGAAATTGATAATTTTTCAAATGTATATAAGTGGGGAATATACATATGCAATGATTATGATACATGATGAATCCCACTAACAAGGAAGAAAAAAATGATGGCCCATATCAGCTCTTATCCAGTAGTGCAGTGTTTTAACTATACGGAACATGGGAATTTTCAAAAACTGATTCTTAAGCCCAGTATTGTCAGAGGAAATCAATAAAAAACTCTATTTAAAAATGGATGGTCTTATGCTGTCACTAATATTGAGGTGAAGCCAAAAAAATTATCTGCTGATATGTATAGTAGTTATTTATTCAATAATAGTAAAAATATTGTTTATTTTATTTCTATTAATTCTTTCATATCATGAATGATTAGTAGAAATATTCAAAATCCACATCAAAATATGATGGTTGAATTTTCTATGAGATCATAATATAGGTAAATTATTGAATATAAAGTATAAAACTCCAACATAGTTAATGTTTGTGGATGGAAACTCCCATAAGTCCTCAATATACTTCTTGTAGATGAGTTTGATTATATATTGGGATTGAATTAGATATCTTTATACAAACCCAACATCAACTATCCGGAATGGGAGAATACTCTTCACATCCCCAAGAATCCTCCAATTCATTAAAATTGTAAGGATGTCGATGAATATCCTATAGAATAATTGTCTCCATTGATGATATTACTACCTTGTGAGTAAGAATATCTATCTCAAATGACTGAGAAGATGGAGATAATAATTATTTTAGACATTTCAATTGTAAAGGGCTAAACTAATGTATTCCCTGAAGAGTTTCTAGGTCCTCCTCATAACTGAGAGTTTTCATTCTCAATTGAACATATTCCTAGATATCTACTAATATTAAATACACCTTATTGAATGTCCCCGATAGGGATTGAAGAACTGAAGAACATGTTATAAGATAATCCAGAAAAAAGTTTTATATGACCATGTTCTTCACCATGGGGTGCACCTGTATTATTTTTTCAGAAGAAAGGTGGTTCAATGCGCCTCTAAATTGATTATTTTCAGCTCGAAAAAATTATGATAAAGAACAAGTGACCCATCCCATGGATATATTGCTTGATTGATCAGCTATGTGGGATAAGTAATTTCTCTAAGGTGTACCTTAGGTAGGGATATCAACAATTAAATGTAAGGAAGAATGATATTCCCATGAATTTCTATCAAACGGAGTATAGACACTATGAGCTAATAGTGATTCCATTTTGACATAGTAAATCTCTAGAAATTTTCATGGATTTAATGAATAGAGTGTTTAGATATTACCTTGAACAATTTATTGTTGTCTTTGTTGATGATATTATGACATAATCCATGAGTAATGAGGAGCATGCGGAGAAATTTAATACAGTTTTGATGAATTTTAGATGGGAGAAACTATTTGAAAAGTATAGTAAATGTGAGATTTAGATGAAGGGGGTTTAATTATTGGGGCATGGTATCTCCATTAAAGGGATATATATGGACCCTTAAAAGAAAAATGTAATTAAATAGTTTCCAAGTAAAACATCCGTAATGGGGATCTGTAGTATCTTTGGTCTAGATGGAAATTATAGGTAATTTATGAATAATTTATAACTATTTTCAATCCCACTAACCAAGATGATTAGTAAAATAGAAAAGTTGGTCTAGACAGTTGAATGTGAAGACTGCTTCATGGAGTTGAAAAATGGATTCTCACTATAGCAGTGCTCACACTACCAACAAGTGGGGACTCATTATGGTGTAAAGAGATGCTTCAAACAAGGGATTGGGTTCTATAATAATGAAAAATGATAATATAACCACTTATGTATCAATGAAGTTGAAAATACATGAGTAAAACTTTCCCATGACTGATCTAGTGTTGGAAGTTGTGATCATTATATTAAAAATCTGGAGGCTTTATCTCTATGGGGAGAAGTGTTAGATTTATATTGATCACAATACACACAAATATATATTCACATATAAGGATATCAATATGTTCCGAGGATTGTGGTTAGAGATCAATAAGGATTACAACTTCCCAATCTATTATAATCCTATTAAGTTAGATAAGGTGGCATGTGATCCGTGTAGAAAGGATCATGTATCATTATAAATGATGTGAATTGTGAATGATCAAATCCTATTAGACATACAAAGGATGGAAATAGGAATAATTAAGGGAGGAGAGTCATCAATCCATTATAAAAGATTTACTCAATAATCACTCTTGAATAAAATTAATGATAATCAATGAAATGCATGGAAAATTAAGATAAGGGTGGATGTTATCAGAAATGGGAAATCATATGAGTTCAAGATTGATAAGGATGTTGTTGTAATATTTTTAGTCAAAATTATGTGTACTATATGATCTAGAGATAAATAATGTTGTTCTGAATGATGCACCTCGATCGACCTTCATTTTTCACATAGGGAGAATGAAGATGTATATATATCTCTAAGAGAACTATTGGTGGGATAATTTAAAGGATGAGTTTACTAAATATAAATCAAAGTGCGAGGTATTCCATGAAGTGAATGTTGAAAGGAAACATTATAAAGGTTTATGTAACCATTACCCATAAAAACATGTAAATGGGAATGCATCACCATTTACTTTATCATTGGACATCCAATGAAATCCAGAGGAAAGAATGATATATGGGTTATTGGGGATCACCTTATTAAGAAAACTCACTTTATCTCAATTTGAGAGGACATCTCATTTGATCGATATGTAGTAATATATATCATAGATACGGAAATGATTCAAGCTATGCCAATATTGATTCTACCTAATTGACATATGAGATTCTCACATAAGATCAAAAAATTATCCAATATGCTCAAGGAATAGAGCTGATCATCAGTATGGACTATCATCATCAAAATGATTTCTAATATGAGCAAACAATTCAGAAACAAGAAATAATGATGAAAACATATTATTTGAAGCTCAAAAGAGTCTGGGACCACTATATTCCACTATTCTATTTCTCCTACAATCGTATTTTCTTCTCGAACCTCCAAATGGATATATATGAAGATATTTATGGGTAATGGTGCAAAATACTGGCATGTTGGGATAAAGTTGGTGATCATAAGATATTAGGCCCTAAAATGGTCGACGAAATGGTGGGAAAGGTGAAAACAATTTACTAGAACATCAAGGATTCCCAAACATGAAAAAATATTTATGCATAAAATAATCGATGTGGCCTTTATTTTAATTTGGAAGACATCATATTCCTAAGAATATCATCTGGGAATAAGGTCATGAGATTTGGGGGGAATGAAATGCTAAGTCACCAGTGCATCGGTCCCTTTGAGGTCCTTGATCATGTGAGAGCTATGACCTATCTACAATAACATACACCTACCATTTATAAAGTACATGATGTATTCCATGTATCCCTATTAAAGAATAACATATGTTATCCTTCTCAGGTACTGACTTTAGAGACCGCATAATTTTTGAATACTCTTTCGTGCATGGAGAAACCATTGAAAATCATGGATCGAAGAGATAATGTTCTACAAAACAAGATCAATAACCTTGTAAATATACTATAAAAAAACCATAAGTACAAAGACGTAACATGGGAACTTGAGGAAGCGGTGAAGGTAAGGTACCCACACAAATTTTTGGTATAAAATGTAAAATGACATTTCGATGGAGAAATTTCAAAATAGGGGAACAATGTAATGAAACTTAATTACATAAAATTAAATTTAATTGTTATAATTATTTCATATATTATAATCCCATAGAATACCATTAATAAAAAAATAAAAAATTTATAAATAATGAATTATAAAAATAAATTTCATTTCAAGAAGTTAATGAACTTATACAAATGGAATAACAACATGACGTTAGGAATAGTAACATGAACCTTATAAATAGTAAAGTATAAAATTGAAAATTAACCAAGAAAATTAATGTATAAATAAAATTTATCCATTTTATAAGTTCCAATATCTTTTAATTATATCATAGTTTATGTTAATAAATATTTTAAAAAGTGTTAATTAACTGTCGGTATTTTTGTAAGTCATAATTATTTAATTACAATTTTATGACTTATTAAATAATTTTAATGGAAATTTATTTTCATAAAATGTATTCATAAATTATTATTATTATTTTTTATGACTATAATATAGTTTTATGAGATGTTAGTTTTTTATAGTGATATAAAATGGGTTATAATTTAAAAATATACATCTTTTATGTAAATTGTGATTTTAAGAATAAAAACTAAAATTATCATATTTAATAATATTTTTTCATAAAATAATGTTCTTTTTTAATTATTCAAGTCAATAAATGGTTTGTGTGACTTATTGGTGTTTTTTTAAAATACATGGATTTTTAATGAATAGTAAAATACGGCAATTTAAGATATATGTACAATATAATTTAAATACACTATTCTTTCATTCATAGATGATGTACGAACCATTGGTTTGAATATAAATAATCTAATTACTATTTTTAGTCTCAATAATCAACAATATTTCTTTTCCTGTGAATAATAACGTGATAATGAATTGAATAATGAGAAAACACCCCTCTCATCCACTATAAATACCACCCCTCACCACCTATTCTCCACAAACCTCTCAAGCCTTGAGACTTTCCGAATTCATTCAAAATATCTTCCCAATCCCCTCCACTGATATATTATCTTTTGTTCTTAACATAATACCCCAACCAATCCCCTAAGGATGTTATCGATAAGAATGAACCATGATGTAAAGCCCCCTTCCTTTTCTTTTACTTTATATTCAAGTTCCATTATTTTCATTTTCTTTACCCACCTCCCGTTATCTGAATTGAATGATAACTCCAGTATAATACATATATAAATTTTTTTATTAAAATATAATATTTAATCATAATCAATATTTTCTCCATATTTATTCTAATAAAAAACATCATCTATGATGGGTTAATTTAGAATATTCAAGGACAACAATGTTTTGAATTTATATTATCATTTCTAATGATGGTCGTGGAACTATTTTTATGTTTGGAAAAGATAGTAATATATTTATTATATATTATTTAATGTTTTTAATGATTTTTTACTCAATATATTAATTTATAAAACCAAATGTGTTTGTTGTGAATGAAAATCACAAAAATAAACACAAATGATTATCATTAACTTCTTTCCTAATTATTCATCCACATGACATTAAAATGATATATAAAAACTTTTAACCCATAAAATATCATTAATAAATATATGTTCAATTTTTGATAATTAAACCCACTTTACGTTACCTTTCATACATGTATACAAATAACCCGCCAATGAAAACCAAGAAAACAAATGCTCCTAAACGATGAAATTGAATCTCTTATCATGTAAAATGTCCATAAAAGAACTTTATAAAGTTATACTAAATCATATTAATTTAGAAATAATTATTTAATAATTATTTAATGAATCTTATTTTATTATGTAGGATATTATGATCAGGTGAAAACACTTTCTGCCTTAGGTTAACGGATTCTACCAGAACCTCCATTATTCTTCGTGTTATTCATTCTCTATTTTTAGCCAAAAAAATCTATTTTATTTATATGAAATGTATATATTCCAAAATCATGTATCAATATATCTTTATCCTTTTTTTAGGATATACATTATTTTAAAAGGTTCCCTACTTGATTCGTCCGGAAAACAAAGCACGATTTAATGGAACTTCCCAAACTTTTACCCATTTTCAAGTGTGCATCATAATTTATTTTACGAAAAAATTATTTTTTATAAATAAATCATTTTATTATGAAAATATTTGTGGATCAATTTTTATTTCATATAAAACATTATTCACTTTTCTAATTTAATTATTTTTTTAATATTTTCCTTAAAATGCAAAAAATGTTTTATTTCTAATGTTTCTTAAATGCCAATTTTTGTCCTATTTTCTTTAGTTGGACATAACATAAAAAGATCTATAAATATTTTTCCTTATTAGTGTCTATATATAATTTAGATACTTATTGTAATGGACACTGTTCTAAAAATCTATTATGTTATGCCTTTTTTGAAAATTATGATACCCAATTCTTACCATGGTAACCTTTATGTTTAATTTTTATTCCTTATGTTTAGTTATTCATGTGACACACACATTAATGAAAATTTTATGATTGGTTAACAAAAATAGTGCTCATATTCATTAGTTAATGTATAATCTCATGAGTCTTTATGTGTAATGGTATTAGGGGTTGGCCTTGACTCATGCACTATGTGCAACTGTCTTGGTGGTTAGCCTTAACTCATTTGCCTCTATACCCAATAATCCTTGAATAATCCTAAAGTCGTGTTTTATGTTTCATAAATATTACTATGATTCCATGATTATATTATCACATGTTATATATGTTATGATTCCTTATATTTAATCATGTTCCATGCCTTTTAATATCATTTTTATGCTTTCTAAACCATGTGTTATGCTTTATTTTCATGTTTATTTCCTTACTGGACTTTTTAGATCATCCCTTTTTCTTGTATTTTCCCCAGGTTTATTATTTAGATGTTACAGATCAAGGTTTGTTTGAAGCTATATATGGAGTTTAAAAAAAATAAAGCTGTATTTTGTAGTCCTGATATTTATTTATGTACTTAATCTACTAGTAACTAGAATTTACGATCATTGGATTGAAATTTAATGTTTAATTATTCTAAAAAACATGTATTGATGTGTGTAAATGGCTATGTTTTCTATAACCCCACATCCCACGATCGTCCTCTACAGTGGCCACCCCACCTTACCATGATAATTCTCCTCTGATGCAACCACCCAACCACCCTTTTTTCTCAACCAAACCCATCTATACCCTTAGGTTCCATTTACTCGTGTGATTTCTAATTAACCCCATTTTTTCACTGGTTATATCATCCATTGAATGATTTATAAATATAACTCCCAATCAACTACTATTTTACTGACTGTCAGTTGTATTACTAGCTAGGGTTCCCATCACATATTGTTTTCATGAGATTATAGGTATCATTATACTTTTTTTATTCCCTCAATCTATTGCTATAAATGAATTTCAATTTATCAATTTCTCATTGAAAAACCTCGACAAATATTTATATTCTTTTATAATATTATTTTAGTTTAATGTAAATAATATTTCATTCATGAAAATAAAAATTGGGGTCTTTCTCCCTATAGACATATCTTATTTGGATCCTATAAATCATTACAGGAGACAATATTAAATTATTTTATACGTATTAATTGTTTATATTTCATTTTTTATTAGTTATTTTAAATTAATAATATTTTTTATATTTTTTATACTTTTATGTATATTTTCATTAAATTTTTTCACATGTTATTGGTAGATACTTTTTTAGGCTAAATATTTGAAAGTATAATATTATTTTCATTGATTATTCATTTTCTACTAACATTTCTTATGAAATAATATTATACTGTTGAATAATGTAATAATATTTTAAAATAATGTTTGTTTTTTTCTATTCATGTAATTTTTTGTTTTGAATTAATTTACATTCACACTTTCCATTATGGTCAGTAAATTTAGTTATTTTTTCTTTTTCTTTTTATATTAATTGGATGTAGTCCATCTGTGATGTTTTATTATTATATTAAAGATTTATTACCTATGAAATTTCACAATTCGTATCCTTTCATTTTTATATTTATGTAAAATTACACATTGGAATTTTAGTTATTTCCATCTCCCCAGCGACTACTTGATACTAATAATCGACAAATGCCTTTAGTGCATATCACATTGGATAATTTCTTTTATAGAAATTTATCACAATAAAAAAATTATCCACTTATTTAAATAATTCATATTGAAACCAAACATTTTATGTCATCTATATATTAGATAATTCATTTTCTTGATAATGTATTATGAAAAATTGAAGATGGAATATATGTTATTGAAAAAATTCAATTTTTAGGTTGTCTATATATTCACACATGCATTTCCCTCATATACTACTATGATCAATTTTAAAATGAATATATTAAATAAAATGTCTCATTTATTATCTCAACATATTTTATAACATAAATATTATTTTTCAGGAAGGTATGTTATTAAAAAAGTACTGTTTTTCAGGAAGATATCTACTCATGATAAAAAATACAAGTTTCTATAAAACTATTTTATGTTTTATATTAATTACTTTATTTTATTAATAATGTACTAATATTAATGGATTTTGGTAAATATATTCATAAAAATACCTTGAATTTTATTCTATTTATATATTCAACTTGTCATGTTCTTGATAATCTAATATAATAAATATTCCCTTGAATATAGTCAAGTTGGTGTATATGTTGTTTTATGAATCTATTTCTTTGAATAACTAATATTTTTCACCTATGCATGATTGTTTGTCCTTGCTAATCCTATATATACAATTTCTTATAGAATCCATTACACTAGTAAATATTTTTTATTATACAAAGCTTAATTGAAATTTTTTATTCAGAAATTAAACATTCACATTTTATATTTTTATAAATCACCACAAGTGGTATGTACTTGAAATATTATTCACATTATCATAAAAAATTTTTTATCACTTGATTATTAAAACAGAACCCAATAGAACCTTTTATCAGATTATGAATACATTGCCTCTTCTTCGATTGGTAATATTGTCATTATACCATTTAACGTCTCACTATACATGATGAATTATTTTTTCTTTATGTAAAGGTTTTGGTGATCATTATTCTAGGAATACCCGGTTTCTCCATTTTATATATCTGGTTTTGTTATTTTGGATTCTATGATATATGATTCATGTAGCCATAATCATTTTATTCTAGGGATTTATACACATGAATGAATTTTCTCCCATAATTTAATATAAATGTTAAATTTAAACATAATTGTACGGTTTTTACCAACTACCTGCATGTACTTCCTTTTCTATTATCATTTGGAAGATCATATAACTCTCACAACAACATGTTAACCTATGATATTCTAGAACAACACTATTATTTCACCAAAAAGATTATACATATGATTCTTGTGTTTATAATAATTCTTTTATCCATTGAAATTTTTATTGCTAAAACAGTATTATTTTTTTCTCACATTTTAGTTTTTTTATCATCCTCTCTTTTATAAGAATTTAAAACCTCACGTCTTAATAAAAAATGTATATGAAACAATAAAAGTTATTATTACTGAAAAATCATTCATTTTAAAATGTAATATCATTCTCTTGAGATGTTGAAAATACATGTGGTCACTCATTTAAGACCGAACCTATTTTTTATTATTACTAAATAAGAAAATTGATGCCCCTCTATTAACATATATATTTAGTATAAAATTAAACATCATTTAGAGAATAATTTTTTTTTATTTCCATAGACCATGGTTTATTTTATATTGGTTCTAAATAAAAAATTATAGTTGGAGCGGATAAACATTATTCTTATGAAAATAAAATACATTTTTATAGACATCTATTTGTGTTGAATAGCCAAGATTTGATGCCTTATTTTCTTTGTTATAGTTTTATGCATGAAATATTTTATTTAAGATAAAGGCCAATAAAATATATTTTGTTGAGAATGATAAATTATATAAGATTTTATTGGTCTTAGGGTTTATGTTACTCATTAAAGTGGATTCCCATTAAATTGCAATTTTATTCTATTTAGAAAATATTAAGGACTTTTATGTTGATATAATTTATTTTTACAACCTATAATATTTAGTGTTATAACTAGTTTTAAAATAGTGTTCTTCTATAATATGATAATAGATGACTCAAAATTAATCAAAATTTTTATTCACCAGAAGAATTTATTATTGTAGTGCACTGACCAATTATTTTGATTGACAATTGGTGTCGTTTTAATGTAATGCCTATTTGTTTTCAAATGATACCTTGGGTTTGTTTCCTACCAAAGTTGTGGAAACATTTATTATGAAGAATAAATATAAGTCACATTATACTTTCATGTGAGTTATCATATTTATGTTTTTCAATGATATCGTAATTTTGGATTCCATTAGATTGTTTATTTTTTGGGATGGTTTCTAGTAAAATTTTTATTATCGTACGATTCTATTATCTTTTATATCAACCACATTATTAGTGAAGTTTGATTAAAGTTATTTAAATTCATTTCAAAAAAGGGTTTCTATTTATGTGTTTTTTTATTTTATATGATTATAATTGGATTTATATTACATTATTGTTAATTCATATAAAATAGTCACCTAATTTTCTTTTGTATGTTTTTATTTATTTTAGTGTAATAATGAGGAAGAATTTCCTCCTTTCATAAGTGTATGAATGAAAAATGGTATAAAATATTGAAGACTATTATATCATTCCATTCAATAGGGTCCATAATAAGAGTAATCATTAAATATAATAGTATTACTTATTTATATATATGGTTCTTCATTTAATGGATTATCTCGAACAACAGAATCAAGTACTATAACAATGTTTTCATTGTACCAAATGGTGTGTAATAATTTAATTATTCTATCGTATACATCTATATTATAAACTAATACAATGTTATTTATTTAACTATATATATTTTTTGTTATTTGTCTTTATTTATTCTATTATGAATTTTTTCAAAAAAAATATGAGTTTATATTTTAATTTAATTTAACTTCATTTGGAAATGTTTATACATTTTTTAACAATTAATTACCTATAATGTCCATAATGATTATATGATAATTGTTTTTATAATAAATATACTTTAAAATAAATATATAAACATTATAAAATTGTATTTTAATAATTTATGTAGTTTATGATTTAGAAATGGTTCATATATATATATATATTTATATCATAATATAGTTATATAATTATTAATAACAATATATTTTTCATCATGGAATTTGACTATGAATAGGACTACCTATGGCCAATTTTCATTAATGTTTTTTTAATTTACCTTTTCTCAACTATTTATTACACATTAATTATTTTATGATAAATATTATCAATTAGTCTTTTACTATTATATAATTTTTTATAATAAACAATGAGCCAGATTTAGGTCTAGGGTCAATCTCACTCCTCACCGTCTTCACACTGCATTGTTGAATGACTCCATTAGTCTAAAGAAATGAGGGTCTCTCCATGTTCATAATTCATCAATTAACTTCATAACTCTATAATTTATATGAAATTAATATGTACATTATTGTGCATCAAGTTATTCAAAACATCTGTGATCATATCCTCAATTTGATGGTTTTATCATTGTCTTCCACATTAAATTTTTAATGATAGTGTCCCCTTATAGTAAGGAAGTCCTATTTGTATTAACCATATAAAAAATTTAAAAAAAATGATACTAAATAAATATGTTTTCAGACTATAATTATAACATTAATACTCCCTCTGAAACTATTTATTGCAATTAAAATAGTAATGAAATCATATAAAAATATTTTTTCTATTTTTCATATTCTAATGAACTGGGTAGAGCATATTAATTCCTTTATTAATCTTCGATCTCTTCTCCTTTACCCATATTCTAGATATGTACTGTAAGATTATTGTTTTCATTAGATGACAAAAACTAAATTCTTTATTAGCAATCTTAAGTTCCCATAAGTTATAAATATTTATAGTCTCTCTAAAAACTATAGCTTTTATCCATGGAATATTTTAATTTTCCTTCTCCTCGAGGATCCATCATCAAACTACAATTAAAACATTATTTTAGTGTGGTAAAACATAACAATTTAATTTCAATTAATGTTACAAATATTTCTCTCTGAAATGAATATTTGAGTTCAATATGATTTATTTATTTTCTTTATGTTTTATTCCACCATGGTGTATAGGAATCCGAAACATGAATTTTGGGATCTCTCTTATAAATGTTCCCAAACGACTATTATATAATTAACCACAAATATTAATTATGTCTACAATTTTTAATGATGAATTTTAGAAAATAAAGAACAACCATGGTGTGGAATAGATATCACCACAAGATAATAAATATTTTGAAAAAATTACCATCAAAATAGATTCATTCATGGTAACATTACCATTTCCTCTTAAACATAAGAAACAAGAGACCGAGATGACATTCCCTGTGTAATGGATCTCCCCTAGTTTCCTATTTGGGATATCCTTAAATAAAACTACCTCCAATTTTTATATATATTTACAATCCAAATTACATCATTCAAGGTCCAAACCGACTTACAAAATTCTAGTTACAGGCTCCCATATTTTTTATAGGGATTATGAAATCCCAATCCAACATCTTCTATAATGTGGAACTCATCATATTCCTAGTTTTTAATACATTACCCACCCCAATCAATATAACAGCATATATATGTATTGTAATACATTTTTATATCCCTTTGACTTTATGATGTCCCATATATCTCTAAAATTCCTTAATTCCCAGAAACAACAACAATAATCTCTAGGGTTAATATCACATAGTTTTCATAATTTCATATATATATTACTTGTTCTAATAATTAATATGATACCTTCATCCATTAAAAAATTAATACTTTACTTTTATATAATATGTTTTTGAGATAACATATTAGTACGTATCTTAAAATGCATGATCGTAATCGTACATAACATCCAAATAGAGATATAATATTATATGTCTTATATTGGCAATCATATGTTCTCATATAGCCCCTAATATTAGTGTTTAATATGACATCAGAAATGCATTACCTTCTTTAAACATATATAGACGTTATAGGGTGCTGTTTAATCATTTTTTATAACATGATTTCTCAAAAATTAATTTAATTATTCTTTAAATCTCCTCAAAACTACTCAAAACCCATATTAAATCAAAATTTATTTAATAATTTCATTAAAAATCCAAAAATTTAAATCAATCCAAATGAATCTCCAACATTCGACGTTTGAATTTTTTCATGATCATACCCCTCCAAAACAAGAATAACATTGTTATAGTCCTTTATAAAACCTTGACTATGAGGATTTTTCTTATATTGTTCTTACATAACATTAAATTATAATTTTGCATATTATAATGTAGTTATCTTCCAAAAATATGGTTCCATATCCACTTTTCAAATATATAAAACATTTCTAATATTAACCAACCAAACACATCATACATGACTCAATTTATAGTATACATCTCAACCATATTCATGTCAATATTTCACCACATCACATAATGTAAATATTTATTTATCTCCAATTTCTTTTTAATTTGCATATACCATTTTAATTTTATTCTAAATCATCAACACTAATTTAAAACAAACACCCAATGCATTGGTTTTAAAAAAAATCATTTTCTTATTATCAATAAGAAAGAGAGTTTTTGGATCACGAATATGATCTAGTACTCTAAAAAACAAATATAAAACAAATATACCGTATTGATAATTTTTTTAATACTTATAAAATATTCTATGTATGGATCATGAATGTACCCATATTTTATCCAAAAAAATTGGTGAATTGTTATTTAGAATTTTACATGGAAATATTAGGAGGATATTTCCGTATTTTTTTCAATACTTCAGATAAATTCATTGCATGTTTAAAGGGAAACCAAAATCATAGAAAAACCACATGCATTGAGGTATAATTATCAGAAAAAATTAGATCTACAATTCAAGGGTTAAACAGTGATAATGAATTGACCGTCACTGAATATAATGTGTGATGGCCTTAGGCTAGAAATAATATTCACACTAGGAAAATGTTGAATAACACATCTTCCAATTTACCCATTGTAACAATAAAATGTTGAATTTTTAAGTTAAACATAAGAAATTTAAAAGAACTAAAATATATATTTTTTGTTTTCTAGTTAAATTATAGGTAATGAAATTCTTGTAACTATTTAGTTTTTTAATTTATTATTCTTATTTTAATGTTTAATCTACAATCATTTTATATTTCAATTTCATTTAAATATATTAAAATTTTAATATTTTAACATTTGATTTTATCTTTGTATTCAGCAGTTGCTACCCACATTGATAATATCATAATTGAAATTATTGTTCTTTAAATGTTTTTTAGTGTCATTCCTCTAAATTTAAAATAGTATAAGTGGGATATATTATAGTCTTAGGATATATATTGAGTGAAATATACAATGAAAAATCCTTATATCTCATGAAATATTTACTTTCTTGGCTTTCCATGCATTTTTTATACATAAATATTCAATAACAAAATCAATGAAAAATAACCTTTCTATTCACTTTTTTAATTCTGTATAAATTATTTTTCTTTTAATAAATAGAATATTATTTTTAATGACTCTTAAAGATTGAATCTGATTTTATTATTAATAAATACATGTATAACAAATCTCAATAGTCTCTTTAGTAATCAAGTTAATCATTTAAATGATATTTCAAAGTTTCATTGTTTTATATTACATTGGAATGTAATGATCTCATAAATAAATTTTGAAGGAGTGTAATACAATAGTTAAATTTTGGGAGCTTCCCCAGATCATATCATCAATCTATTGCGACACTGTTTTACAATGATTTAGTTGTATATGATTCTTCTTTATCTATTTTGTAGGTGGCATACCCATATCCAATGTCAATAATCTTTTATTGCTGCTTCCATCAAATAGTGTACATGAAAACAAATATACATAGACATCTTGGTGTCATTATAGTTTTACATTTCATATTAATAAAACCATAAATGGTATCTATAAAAATAAAAAGGTAGGAAAATTTATACAATTTCATAGATTGTATAGTATATATTTTATGTTGGATCTGATGTATGAGGTTATATTGGTGTTTCTAAACTATTTGATTAACAAGGAAACATTATAAATTATGTAGAACAATTTTCCTAGGTAGATACGCTTATTCATGTGGGTGATGATTTCTCATGAATACAAGATGGAATTGGTTGGATAAACATCTAAAAATATACTTGGGATGGTTATTTATGAATTGATAGTCTAAAAATTATTCTCATATATAAGGCATAAATTACTATACCCATTGAAGAAGGTCCTCAAGCATATGAAAATATTTTATAATCGTACTTAAGGATGTTGTGTTCCAACCCTCGAGTAGTTAGTCCTCACATTCTCTCACACCAATCCTAGTATAATTTTTATTATACCCCGTCTACATATTGAATTATTAATTATTATGTGGAAATAAATTTTTTTTCGAAATATATATCTACATGAGTATTCAAAATTCAATGGAAATAGCACCATAAATATTTTTATGTTGTGTAATAAACAAAAATTCTCAATAAATTCCATCATTTTAAACTATATAATCATTCAACATTATTACCTTACGAGGATCCCATTTTAAGGTTTTCTGATATTGATTCTTCTATTTGGTAGATGTTGTGTTTTGTAGTTTTTTTGGGTCTTGTATAATTAGAAGTTACTATTCATGGATGATAAAAGTTATTCTGATTTTTTTTAAAATTTATAGTAGTTTTTGGGATTAAATGTTTCTTCTGACAGTGTAGTGTATAACAAGTAAAATAGAGTTATAAATGTTCATGTTTTAAGTGATATCAGAGTTCATTTATTGGTTTTTGATATTCTATATGATTTTTAGTAGGACTAAGGGTGGTGGTTTTTTTATCAATGTATATGGTGTAGCCGTGGTTGTAAATAGTTGTAGTAGATATATTACAATGGATTGAAATATGGATATTGTCATATTTCAATGGTTACAAACCATTGAAAATTTGTCTAAATGTTAGAGGATAATTCCATTGATTGTAACCATTGAAATATGGTAATTTCCACAGTTACAAATTGTGGCTATAGACCTTTCCCTATAGCCACACCAATACAATACATGTTTAGAAAAATAATGGATGTTATACACATCTATAGTTTCAAAATCTATATCCCTAACTAAATACCATAGATATCGCTAATTTTTGTAATATTAATTTTTCTTTTTTCATAAGATGTTAAATTGAGGTAAAATACTAAATAGACATTAAATAACTCATTTAAGGGTCATGGCTCTTATTTGGGAGAAAATAATTTGGATTACATTTTATGCCTTCTTTGTTGGAATTTGGATTAGCATAGAAACTCAATGAATTTAAGAGTAGAGATGGTATGGTATTTTGGAATCCATTTCTAGGATAGAGTGCTCAATGTTTGTGAATAGGTTTGGATACCAGTTTTCCTATTATAAGTGAGGATAGTAGCACTATTGTAATTAATATTAACATTTAAATATTGTAAATATAACGCTCATTGTTGTGTGGTATTAAATCTATTTAATTTCATAGATAATGTGATATTTTTTGAAATCAATTCATTCAATATGAATAATGATTATAATTTTAGACCATATCTTAATGATTTAACCCAAATTAACCTATATTAACTTTTACCAAGGAGATATAAATGTTCCATTCTTACTATTCACTATGAAAAAGTTAATGTGATCTCAGTATTAAATTTTATCCTAAAAAATATAGATATTAAATCAAAATTTCAACATTGAATTTGTATAATATTAATAAAATATTTTTAATATTATCATTAAAATTGTAAGGAAAAATAGTTTCTGCAAAAAATGTTCTATAAGAAGAAAAATCAATTTATAATAAAATGAAGGATAATTATGATTACTTGTTAATATATTGGAAATTTCTAATCAATAGGGACAAATTTTATATAAAAATAAATACAAAAATAATGGTATTTTTTCAATACTTGAAGTTAAATAACTGATTTTATAAATATATATACTTTTCACTATTTAAAAAAATTCTTATAAAAATTGAAAAAATACACCTCAAACCATATTTGATATTATGATATAAAAAAAATCCCATTATAGAAAATTAAACTTCAAGAATTAATATATTTTAAATTTATATAAATCTATATAATAAATGGAACGACACTAAATAGAAAATATATTTCTTTTTCAATTTGAAAAATAAAATAATATATCTATAATGAATGTGAATCTAATAATTCTATAAAAAATATTTATAAGGCATGATGTTTACTAATTATTTAAATTAATTGGGTTATATCATGAATAAATTGATTTATATCAGTGGTGTTTAACAATATACGTTCAATTATTATGATATCATCTATTATAATCCATATAATTATGTATTTACATATTCATGGATATGAAAATTTATTTACAATGTACTATAGAGGATAATTTATTTGGTGAATTCATTATATCATATAAAAATATTACTCTATATTAGTATCCACATTAGGGTTCCCATTTACTATACTTTGATCTCACTAATTTATAATGAATCTATATTTTATAATGAAAATATGAAAATTTCAACATGTGATGATATGATATGAAATGAAGTGATAGTTAATTATATATTTTTATGATTTAATTAAATTTCCATTAAAATGTAGGGATTGGGAATGTGTCTAGGGACATGGTACAAAAAAATTTAAATATTTAGGTTGATTATCAAATAAATAGTCAATCATACAAGTTCACTTGTGTCATTTTTTTAGTGTTTGAAATATCAACAGTTTAGTTGTAATTTCATGAAAAAAATTTAAGAGGACCTAGAAAGATAAAAAACAATTAAGAAAAACCTAGATAAAGTGTTGAATTTATTTATTCATAATTTATACACAATTTAATATAGATTTCAAATAAATTAATATTTATTATTTATAAATATTAATAATATATCATGTTATCCATAAAATTATATAAATATTTACTTTTTAGAAATAATTTTTAATGGAATTATTGGATTCATTTTCAATACATGTAATCTTTTTATGTATATTTCACCATTGGAAACCATTTTCATTTTTTTTGGGGCTAAGAAAATTTCAAGTATATTTGGAAATTTGAAAAAAGATATAAAAAATAAGCATCCCTAAAAATTTAATCCAATTACCCTAGAGGATATTGTATCAAAAATATATTAGTTTATGAGTATTTGACTCCCATTTGATAATGGAACAAATTATTTATTTTTAATAGATCAATTGAATTTATATTTTTATAAGATATTAATATGTTTGGGGTATGTTGAATGGATGATGATTAGTATTTTCATATATAGTGAAGAGGAAAATTATGATTAACTGTTGAAAATAATTAAAAATTATAAGTATAGAGATATATAAATGATAGAATCGATTGATTTTAAGTAATTATTCCATGAGGTATTTATTCCTCATGATAAAAAATTCCAATTTGGATATTCTTTTTCGAATTAAGGGTTAGGGAAAATTATGTTTTGAATATTTTCCAATCATTACATGACTTTGAAATGCACTAATGATTATATATGAAACCTAAGAAGAATTAATGATCACTTATTTGATTGAATAATACCATCAATGTGATAATCATATTTTAGATCTAGGAGCCTTCCACGAATAATTCAAGGAATCACATATCCATTTATTTCTTTATATATGTGAAACATAAAAAAGGGTTGCATTCCATGGAATAACTATGAGGTGTAACATAGAAAATGTAATATGATGTAAAGATTCACTCCAAAAAATATAAAATAATACAATCGGACTATACCAAATAGTTTCTGAATAAAATAGTAATTGAAATTATAGTGCTTCATTGTAATAATTATGTATCAATCTCTTGATGAACACTGTATAGGAATAAAAAAAGTTAAAACAATAATTCAATTTTTAAAATTTATTTTTGTTAACACTGATGGATAATTGGGTTCATGAATTTTTTTTTTATTTTTTTTTTCTATTCACATTCAAAGTGTAATAGGGAAATAATAACACACATCTAAAATGGTAAGATAACCATTGAATGAATAAAAAATACTTAAAATTTGAATTCAAAACAGTGACAACATCTATTTATTAATAATAAAACACAATATTTTCCTTGAAATCTTCTAACTTATAATATAAGTATGTAAATATATAATTAAGAAAATTTTTAACATAATTATTACAATATTTATTTTTAATATTAAATAAATAAATATTGGAATTTTATAATATTGTAAAATATTTTAATGAATGATATATTATAATTAATTATCAGTCATGAAATAATTAATAAATGTTAAAAAAAGTAATAACCCATATTAAAAATATATTTTTATTAATATTTTTATTTTAGATAAATAAATACATTATAATATTTATTACTTCAATTTTATGTCATTATGATATCATAATAGTTACATTATATTTATACCATATTTTTCTCTTTACCCAAAATTCAAATGTCTCCAAAATGATTTAAAATTAACTATTAGAAAATTTCAACATGGTGATTTCCAAAATTAAATCTATTTTCTCCAAATATTTTTATAAATATGTGAAATTTAGATTTTTTTAAAAGGGCTTTGTTTATTAACAAAATAGTCCTTTTCATTAAATGATCAACATTGCAACACTTTTATTTTTACATGGTGCTTCGTAAAATTATATCATAATTTATATCCTAATATATATTGTTTTATAACATAATTTTATGGAAATAACTTCTATTTAAAAAAATTAAATTTATTGTAAAAATGTATCTTATTTCAACATATATATTCACCAATAAAAAAATTTCATAACATAAAAAATTTATTTTTTATATTAACCAATATTATTTTAGTGTATTATGAAATTAAATTTATGGATTATTATTCAATAAGGTATATAAAATTATTCATTTTCATGCTTTTTTATATTCATCAGAAAACAGTAAAAATATCCCTATATCATATTACACAACATTTAATTTCTAAAATAACTGTCACATTATAAATTAAAATTGTCATGACATATAACCCCAAATTAAAAAAATATAATATCTAATGATATAATTTGGGATGGTGGTGCGTTCATATTTTTGTTCATCTGTCATTAATTTAGTGGTGATCTCTACTTACATGACCTTATACAATAGTGGATTTTGTGGCATGCCCACTTGTCGATTCATTGTCATGACATTGTCAATGGAGAACCCCATTAATGCCACCTCCCTCCCAACATCTGATAAATGGGATTGACATACAATGATACAAATATTTTGGAGGATATAACAACTCTCATATCATCAACTATCTCTCCCAATTAACCATTATATACCATATTTTTTATGATATCATTATTTCGAGCAGTCATAATTACCAATGTTCATTATTCCCAATAGTCACAATGAATAATTGCGAAGTAATAGTACGATCCTAAATATCTCTGTAAAAATTACACAATATATATGTAGCTTATCATTCTCAAACATCATAATTCACTACATTTCCTATAAAGGAGAAAAGGTTCTTGGTTTAACATCATCCATATTCTGAAAGCATATATTTTATTTTACTATTTTTATTGATGGATCCATCATCATTTGAGAACATGAGCATATGGAGTTATAATTAGTGTGTGAATTAATATTTTTTATTTATCACCCAATACTATTTCTACTTGTAGTTATAAAAAACATCTGTAATGTGTATAGAAATAAAGATTTAATTATTAGTTATTATATTATTAAACCAAATATAATCATCATTGTGAGACATAATTTCATTTATTAATATGGGAAATACATTTATGGACCTAACATTTCATAGGGCTGTGATGGTGTGCTTATGATTTATAAAATAGTGTGTCTTATCATTAAGAGATTATTTAACTTATTCTTTTTGAAATATATTTATATTTTTATAGATATTTATGATTTTATATATTAATATTTCAATTATTTTATTTATATTATTCATTAGATATTATATATTTCTATATATTCCCTGATCCACACCCACTGAGAACCCTATTTGGCATATAGTGAAAATGAGCGTGAACCCTGAAGCCCGCCTCTATAATACCTTGTATTAATGAGTGATAAAATGTTTTAAAACAAGAAAAATGTAGTCAAAACCCTTATATAAACATGAACCATAATAATAAACCCACTAATAAATATCCTAATATAAATATATCTAATACCCAAAATAATACATCCTACATTATTTTTCATGAAAATAAAATTCTTCAAATGAGAACACTAAATAATATTCCTAGAAACTTACTCTACAACCAATATCAACCTACATATTGTTCTAACCATTCCCCAAAATCACCATAGAATTTAGAAAAACATAGATTCTATATATATGGTTGATCATAACATTCATACTCAGTAGTATCATACACAAGACAACTCTTGCAGTTAGGGATGTTTTATACTAATCCACCAATGAATAATGATATGGACCAATAAGAACTGAGTCAGTTTTATTAAAAACATTATAAAAAGGATCACTCATCAGCTATTATATCCACGAATAGTGAATTGGCAGTGGATGCATATAATTATAAGGTACCCATACCAACTTCCCAGAGGATGTATAACTCTCATTACTCAAACTCTAATGTTTTCAATACACATTCATTCTAAAACTATGCCACAATGCACCATGCCTCATATCACAATCTACATCTCAAACTAGATTCATATCAAAATAATCACCCCCTTTCCTCTATAATATATCTTCTCCCCCCATCAAATATACAACATTAAACATCTCCTCATAAATAATCATACAATGTTTTTCAAAACCTGAGGTACCATCTCATCAATAAAACATGCAGTTTCCTCCAATACACCATCTACTTATAATCAAACCAAAACCAAGTATGATTTTTTAGAATCCAAATTATGTTGTATTATAATCATAGTTACCTATATCCATCAGAACCCAAGTTACAAAAGTGAGGAAGATTAATGTATCGAGATTAGGCATCAATCTATCATGACAACTTCTATGAATTTATTGGAAAAAATACCACACCAAAAATAGATTGACCACTAACCATAAGGGTATCAAACTAGGATAGAAAATTGATAAAAATATCTAATAAAATAAATGTATCATTATAGCCACAAAAAAGGCCATCCTAAAAGGCTGGAACCCATGTAGCGCTACCACTTTACCATATCAATCAGTCTAACACTATATTACACTACCCATAATACTAATTATTATACTATCAAACATTCCCAACATCCCATGAAAACTAGACTGATTAAAAGTGTATTATTTCTAATCAAGTAATATCAGTTGGGATATTTCCTTATTTTTCTATTCAAAACATTTTAACTTTTTCATTCTCATTCAATTTCTTATTTAATGACTATCCACTCAGTAAATCTCTCATGTTTTCTTCATCCATTACCCATTCATTTCCAGAATCATAAATTAATCATTACTCTATTTTAGTGTCATTAAAATAAATAGAATTACTTGTTCAGCATAACAACATATATTTAAATACCATATAGAAACAAAAACATAACCCAATTTTTAAAAAAAAAACTCATCATACTTTTATAACCTTTACCATTTCCCCTTTCATCAATTGAAAGGAATCCATCATCATACTATAAAACATTCATCCTTAAATGTGTCACAAATCAAAGCCCAATGCATCTACTACATATCCCTCATTCACAAACAAAATTAACTAACCCTGTTATACATCCCCAATATTCAACTTATTGGATAAAATAATTGTCAAATCACAATGATTATAGAGTAACTAATTTCAGAAACATTCACTACAAAAACAAAAAATATTTTCTAGAAATACTGTCCCATTTTCATATTCCACAAAGTTGTTTCAATTATCATTAATATGTAATTACCCATTTATAAAAGGTGTTTCAATTAGATAATCACATCTGGGTTAAACATAAAAATAAAAAAAATTCCAAAATAACAATTACTTTCTCCAATTCCAAAAAAAACCTCATGTACATGTGAAATATCATGTAAAAAGAAAAATGAATGTGAAACACTACCATTCAAGAATATTGGGTTATGTCTTGTTCATTATTTTATTTATATTAATTTGTAACATACACTAAATGAATGAAAATATTTTTTATTTCGACATTAATATATGGATGGGATTTCTCAATTCTCTTATATAAATAATAGCTTCATAATCATCTGTATAACAGGAATATATGCATAAAGGGACATAACAACATAATAGAATACTCAATTTAAATAAATGACATCAATTACCATACAAATACATAAACCAAATTCCTCTAAATTAGACCTAAAACCCAACAATAGATACCAAATATAATAATTTGAATAAATTCAAAAGGTAAATATGAGAAACTCTCCATAGATCACCAGTAAAAAATATTCAACTCTAAGGATATTAAATGAATAATATACTATAAATGTTCTACTAAAAATTCATGTTATATTCTTATTGGTCAATGTAAATAGAGGAAAATGAATTGATGTGTAATGGTATTCCATATTTATTCATTTTTTTAAAACATAATACCCTTGCACAACATGATATTCCGTGATGTAATATTTGGGAAATCAAAAAATCATAGAGTAACATGATAGGTTATTTTGTAGTTTCCTATAGTCAAGATGATATTTATAAATCATGTCACATATCCTAATTATGTAAATTAAATAATCAATTATTTGTGATACGGTAGTGGTGTAAATGTTTCAAGGGTGATATCTACAATACACCTACTAGGCCTCTGAACCAAACAACGACCCAACATTAAGTTCCAATCCACAAGGACACATAGAATTATTGTTCGCATGAAATATGTCAACAAAACACCATAATGTTGATCAAATGGTTAATTCCATAAGTGGTATCTTTTTACAATTCCAAAAACATCTTCTTGATCATCCATACCATAGCTAAAATCACCTTGAATTAATAAATCCCCAAAATAAAGGTGCATAAAACTCCAACTTTAGAACACAATATTGAAAATTATGTTCCACACTATGATATTAATAATATGTATAGAATAATATAAACAACTAGACTAAAAAAATATCATTACCTAAATAATGAATCATTGGTAAGATAACTAATATACCTCTCATATCACAATACATTCCTCTATAGTGTAAATCCTATAACCAAATATTCATTCCATACCAAAACCTTCTCTTCCTCAAACCATCTCACATAATTTTTTGGTTACAAAAAAAATAATATTGTGTTTGTAATGGTACCAATCATTATGTTATATACCTCTAATAAATTCATAAATATGGGTGAACTACTTATAAGGATGGATTAAAGTAGTGGTTTTTTTCACAATATCCTTCAATATCATGTTACACTATATGACTACATAGTTCAATATCATCATATATAATTAATATCACTCCCACCATATACATTATATTAAAAATGAAAAAAAATTCCATAGATTTTAAAATTTACCACCTAATGAGGGAACCTTCTCTTTTATGGGTTCGGAAGGCCTTTTTCATATATTTTCAAAAGGATAAATTAATAATTACAATCCTATGAGACTGAATCATTATTTACGAAGATTTTACTCTCATATAAAAGTATATAAATATTTATTATAAAATTTATAACTTGGAACAATGATTTTCATAACCTCATATTGTCTTTAATGAATATGTATAACCTCCTAAAACAATCACTCATTCATAATTCTTTTGTAACATAATTCATCTTACAAAGATAATACCAATAAGTAAAACTCTTAAAACCCCTTATATGATATAGAATATTTCTTAATGTATTTAGGTCCTCCAATCAATAATATATTTGCCATAAAAATTTCAGCAACAATAATATCTACTTCTAGAAAGTTTCCCACATTTATACAACGAATCACTCATAGATTCATGTGGGTAATTTGGAGGATATATAAGGACCCAACCTTAAAACATTACATAATCTTGAATTAAATTGATAATTCACATCGTGGATCCTTTCAGGTTTAGATTTTTAAAGTATTAGGTCATAAGATATACATAACTACTTGAATATTACATGTAGACACTTCTAATCAGTTACCATTTTTTCATATAATAAACACTCTTGAAATAAAGATTCATGTCTAGTTCTTTTTTTTAAATCATTTCTTTTATTTGATCTCATCCTCGACTTTATTCATATTTCCATCTCGTGAAGAACATTTCGAAACATCGGATGAGCAAAAAAGTTGCAGTAATGGTTATAAAACAAAGAATGAAAACAATACTTCATAAATACATTTATTAGATATTCTCTTAAAAATACCACATCAAATAATAAGATACATGAATAACTCCTTGTAAACACAAATTATAAAGATAATTTGTGGAATCCAAAACATACTTACGTTGTAGCATTCACATCTATGTAGGGAGTTACATTTGGAATACCCATCATAGTATATTCCTTAAATAATTAAGGAGAAACATTCACATTTACCTTCACCATGTCACCCAAAGAATTAGAGATCTATATCGGGCTCACCTGCCCAAGATATATCATGGAACCACCCGTATACATAAATAATTCCCAAGAACCATAACATATTCGCAATACATAAAACAAATATAAAGGACTGATAATATTTCCAAATATCAATAACAATATATCATCTAAATATATTGACATGACACGACAATTATTAAAACCATTTTCAATACCAAAATATTTAAAAGATTATATGGTATTTATTTTCCTCTTAAAACATTACGGCTTGTTATGGAATCCAATGATCAAATAATACTCACGGTGGCGGAAAAGGTCGTTGTCATCGCTTTCGTTAAAAAGAAACATTATTTTTTTAGTTTAGAAAAATTCCTTGTAGAAAAAGATTCCCTAGGAATGAAATGAAAATTCAATGTTGTTAATACACAGTATAAAAGCAAGTCATATATAAAACAAAATATGCCTCAATGAAATAATATTGAGACGAAGTCCCTTACCTCGTGTCCGACTTGACCCGTTCATTCTTTAATCCCTTGAATAATAAGTTAAAGATAATTTCTAATTTCTTAAGAATATTTTTCATGTTATTTATTCCGTTTATATGACTTATTAGTGTGTTATAAAAATTATTCAATCATTTAAGTTAATAATGGTCATATTGTGGATATTTGGTACTTGAGTCAAAAATGAACTTAAAATTTCTTGTTGTTAGGTCGTTAAAATTACATTATCACTAGAATTATATTCATGATTTAGATATCATATATATAATATATATCTATTATATATATGTATTTATAATATTACATAACATTTGGAGATAAGAAATGAAATTCACCGTTCACGGAGACGGTAAGCCGTACATACGCATGAAGGCTACTTTCATTTCAATTTTATATTTAAACGGAATGAAAACCTTATGGTGCATAGGTATATTATAATTACAGTATAATATAGTATATTATTTCATTAACTCCATCCTTTATATGTCCCACATATGGGATGAACGAGTCATATTTCTTTGAGGGGGCGGTAGTCCACAATTCCTCAAATGAAATTATCGTGTTTACCCAATCTGGACCACCTGATTACAAATATGGAATCCATATTTCTGAATTCAATAGCCAAGATATTCAGTAATTAATTTAAAATTTTTTCTTGTTTTCAAAAAAAAAGAGTGTTTTTATGAAATAATAACTTTCAATAGATTGAAACTTTTTTTATGTCCAATTTCGATGTGAAATTACATTGAATGAACAAAATTAGATTACATGTTAAAAAAATAATCTAATTAAACTTTAAAACCAGTTAAAAAGATAATATAACCATATAAATAAATATTATTAAACTGCAGTTTTGAATGAAAAAGCAGTATTTCTAACTAATCATTAAAAAATAAATTTTATTTGAAAAATACAAAAAAAATCCAAAAGTAAATTTTGATATCCAGATTCTAAATAAGAATATTATTTTTTCCAATAAAATATATAAATGTCACTAAAGAAAGATTTGGAGTTGGTTCCCTGTCAAAAAGTGGTAGAATTACTGTGTAATGAATATTAGACTATTTTTGCTTAAAATTATATTCATTAACATTTTAAGCCACTAAATATTATTGAATTATTGAAAAACATTTAACATACTTGTATAATCATATTTCAGTTATTTTAATTCATTTCTTCCAATAAAATGTCTAGGCGTTAACTACCACTTATAATAATATTATATTATTATTATTTAGTATGACTCAACATTGTGTGCAACATAAGATTTCAAAGAAACCGGCTGTTGTGTATCTGGTTTACCGTAAAAAATATCATCCCATTTAATGGAAAGGTAATATTTAATTAACAAATATGAATATGTATTATTCATTATTTACCTTGAATGCTACATCTATCCCCTTTTGGTAATTTCTTCCTTGATATTTTATTCATCTATCAAATAAGTGGACGTATTTATCTTTCATAACATTTTCATATTCCAACGTTGCCTATTAATCCATATGGGTTTTCTAAAAAAACCTTTATATGATGAATTGCCTTATTCCGCGACATATTACCTCTTCATTCTAGAATCCGGACTGGTTATTCCTCATAAGGGATATTCTCTTGCAACTAAACTACCTCTATGCTCAAAATAGGAGAAGGATCTAGCATATATTTCCTCAATAATGAAACATGAAAAACATTGTCTACCTAGGTTAACCATGGAGGTAAATCCACACAATACATAATTGATACAACTTTCTCTAGGATTTCATAAGGTCCAATGAACCTCTGACTCAACTTTCCCTTTTTTCTAAAACATATCATAGTTTTCCATGGAGAAACATTGAGAAAGACATGATCACCTACCTCAAATGAAAGCTCCTTCATCCGGATCTCTACATAACTTTTTTCATGCTCTAAGATTTTCTCATGTGCTTCAGAATCCCCTGAACGTTTTCTTCCATCTCTTCTACCAATTCTGGTCCCATCCGCTTTTTTCAGCAACATCATCTCAAAGAGCTATAGTTTGAAACCACATCCCATATAATGCCTCTAATAGAGCCATTTTTATACTCTAATGAAAACTGTTATTATATGAAAATTTAAACAATGATTGATTTTGGTCCCAATATCCCTTGTAATATATTTGGAAAGCATGTACCATATCCTCTATGGTCTGAATGGTTCCTTATGATGAACCATATTATTATGTTTGAGAATCTATACTAAAACTTAATTCAGTACTCAATGACTTTTTAAGGACTTTCCAAAAGTTAGAAGTAATACTGGGATCACGATCTGATACAATTATCATGGGAATTCCATGCAACTTGACTATCTCTTTAACATACAATCAAGAAAGTTGATCTAGAGAAAAAGTAACATGAGTAGGAAATAATGGGGAAGATTTAGTCAATCGATAAAAAATAATCTAGATTGCATTATTACCTTGAGATGTCTTGGTTAATCCCACAATGAAGTCCGTTGATATATTTTCGCATTTCCACTCAAGAATAGATAAAGGTCGAAGCATCCCTTTTGGTAACTGCTGCTTGACATTAACCTGCTGACAAACCAGACACATCACAGAATAATCAACAATATCTATTTTCATTCCATCCCACCAGAAATACTCCTGCTGATCACTATTCATATTAGTAATGCCATGATGAACTAGAAACGGAGAATGATAAACATCACATAACTACTCTTTATTTTACTGTGAATCACAAGTCACACATAATCTGTTTACAAAAATCAATGTACCAACATTATCAATGTTAAAATCAAGAAACTAACCCTTCTAAACCAAATCTACCTTAATCTACAACTCAATGTCTTCCTTCTGCGCTTGCTTAATTCATTATGAAAGAGACGATTTCAATAACACCTGAAAGAAAATAAGGAAAGATTTTTCACCAAAAACCATTATGCCAAAGTTAATAAAATCAAAAACCAAAGGATATCATTCAAAACTTATAATTGTTATTGAAGCATTACATTTTCGACTCGAAGTATCATCCACTTTATTTGACTTTCATGGGTGGTAGTAAATCATGCCATCACAATCCTTGATTACTTCCAGCCATATCCTCTTTCTCATTTTCAATTTCTTCTGAGTGAATATATACATCAACATTTTGTGTTCATTATGTATTTCACATTTTAATCTATACAAATTATGCCTCCAAATTATAAAAGAAAAACCAGCAGCATCTAATTCAAGATCATGGGTAGGGTAATTTAACACATGAGGTTTCAAGTGATGTGAAGCATAAGGAATTAGCTGATCATTCTTCCTTAGGTAATTTACTTTCAACAAAGCATCTATATAAAAAAAACACACCATTTTTAGAAGGTAGTGCCAAAACATGAGAATTCACTTTTTTTATTTCAATTCTAAAAAAAAATATCACATTCTTTTGTCCATACGAACTTAACACCATTTTGTGATATCTTAGTCATTGGAAAAGATAACCGTGAAAAAGTTTTATCAAACCTCCAGTAATAACCTTCCAAAACCAGAATAGAACAGATCTCAATTATATTTGTCAGTCTTGGTCATTTTTCAAGAACTTTTATTTTATTAGGATCAATAGTTATGCAATTATTTGAAACAATGTGTATAATGAATGAAATTTGTTGTAACCAAAACTCACACTTACTAAATTTCCCATATAGTTTCTTTTCTTTTAAGGTTTCCAAGACAATCCTTAAATGACTTTCATGCTCCAAATTACATTTATAATGAACCAAAATATCATCAATAAACATAAAAACCATTTATCACCTGAGTCTACTGATCCATCTCTCTAACAAATAGTTCAATTATAATTCGGACCATCTTAGGATGCTGGTTTGTAAGGTCATTTCCCTCTATATACCTTCACAGCACAGATTTCAAGTTTATTCTACAAAAAACTGTTCTCAACATAGAAATATCATAGGGGATGAAACATGGTAATCTGTAAATTCCATATCATTTCAATCATAATATAAATTAATTTATGGAAAATAATTTAACAATATTTTAACTCTTAATGTTGTCTATACTGGCCTTTTATACCTAATATTATGACCCTTCCATAAAACATTACATAATCACTAATTATATGGATAATTGACATCTAGGATCTTTTTAGGTTTATAGTATTATAGAAATAGGTCAGAACATATAGATAACTACGTGAATATTACATATAGAAATTTCTACTCAGTTTCGATTTTATTATAAAATAAAAAGTCTTGAAATATGATTCATTTATAGTTCCATGTTTTAGACATCATTACGTTTCCATGATCCCATCCTTGAGGCTATTCATCTTTATGTCTCGTGAAAAACATTTCAAAATGTGGGATGGGAATAAAAATATCATTAATGGTTATAAAACAATGAATGAATACATTAATTCAACAAAACATATATAACATATAATCTTTAACATGCATCATGAAATTATATTATTTTTTAACAAAACATAGAAATTAAAAATCACAAAGGTATCTTGTTGCATCAATATCATTCTTTCATTGTAGTATTCACAGCTATGTTGGGAGTTGCATTTGGAATACCCATCACAATATATTCCATAATTCTCTTCAGAAGATCATTCATTTTTACCTCCATCATGTTACCCAATGCATTGGAGAGCAATCTTGTACTCATCCGACCATGGTTTTTCACGGATCCCCCCGTATACATAAACAATTCTCAAGAACAATAACATATTCATAACACAGAAAACAAATATAAAGGAAAGATATCATTTTCCCATTTCAAGGACAATATATAATTTAAATATATTAACATAAAAAATAAACTATCAAGACAATTTTCAATCCAAATATACATAAAAGTGTATAATTTATTTTTTTATTAAAAAAATTATGGCTTCTTATAGAAGCCAAAAATAAATTAATACTCTCGACAGCGGAAAAGGTCGTTGTCCCCGCTTATGTTAAAAAGAAACATTCTTTTTTGTCATTTAGTAAAATGCCTCATAGAATAATATTCCCATTTAATAAAATGAAATTTCAATGGTGTTTATATATCATATTAATGAAATGCAAGTTAAAAAAAGTATTCCTTAATGAAAGGAGATTGAGACGAAGTCCCTTAGCTCGTTTCCAACATGACTCATTCGTTCTTTAATAGCATGAATAATAATCTAATGTTAATTTATAAATTATTAAGAACCTTTTTCATGTTTATTATTCCTTTTATATCACTTATTACCATGTTATAAACATTATTCAATCATTTATGTTAATAATGGTTATTTTGTCGATATTTGGTACTTGAGTCAAAAATCAAATTATTATAATTAAAAGTTATTCATTTTTTCAAATTTCCAATTTCTCCCAATTTATATTAATGATTTACATATCATATATATATCATATATATATCTAGTATATATATGTATTTATAATAGTAATTAACTTATGGAAATAATAAATGAAATGCATCGTTCATCGAGACTGTAAGTCGTACCTATGAATGAATGCTACTTTAATTTCTATTTCATATTTTAATGGAATGAAAAATTAGTCATACAATGTTATATTATAATTCCAATAAAATATCATATATAATTTCATTAACTCCATCCTTTATACGTCCCACATGTGGCATGAATGAGTCATATCACTTTGAGGGGGTGGTAGTCCACACTTTCTCATATGAAATTATCGCGTTTTCCAATTATGGAAACTGTAAAGGTATGATATAAATGGAAAATAAAAAAGCATAGAGACAATATAAATAAAATATATATCACAAATAAATACAATTCCCTCATAGTGGACACCATAAGAGGCAGTTGGAGATAATTGAATATTCATCAGTTCAGGAGTCGTTAGTTCGTCGTCCACAGAAACATTATGTTATTTACCAATTTGATGGAGGTGTGTGTAATTATAGTTCAAATTCATATCATAACAACGACCTAGAATATTGATTATAATGTTATTTTTATAAAATAAATAAATAAATTAATTTTGTGGGTTGGATAAGTAATATAAATGAAATGAATTTAAGAGAAGACATTACTTTTAATTCGGGTAACTCCCTTTGGATTGAACCAAAGTGATTTATTGAAGTGCCTTATGCCTAATGTAAAGCTTCAGAATGGTAGAGAGGGATGTATGGAGATTAATTGGGTATATTTTAGATAGGAAAAGGTTCTTGATAGGTGTGTGTAATGGGTTAGAGGTTAGGGATTTTTATAAGGGGGGTGTGATCTTTAAGAATGTTTGAAAACATTATTTTTTAATATATTTATTTTCAATTTATAAAGGTCAAAAACTTATTAAAGTCGAAGTTAATATGAATCTGGTTTGAAATAAAGTCATAAAATTAAAATTGGACATGGTTTTGATATTGTTTAAATCTTTATAGTCTTATATATTTAAATCATTCATGAATGAGGTATACACTACATCATTATTATTTCATAAATAATTTTAATTATCTGATGTCTACAATTATAAAAAAATACCATGATTTAGGAAATATGTTTTATTTCAAATGAATATTTAAATTGGATAAGATAACTTATATATAACAATCTAACAATTGATTTAGTAAAAGTTATATTTTTATGTCATTTTTGTCTTTAAATTATATTAATTAATACAAATTGTCATCATCAGTCTTATGGGGCTAAATAGGGTCCCTAAATCAACCCAAGGATGACGATGGATGGAAATGTTTCAACCAAAATGATAAGGACACATGTTAGAGTAATTTAATATTTATATAATAATATTTTGTTTCCTTTATATACTAGATATTCATTTTAACCATGGTAAATAAAATATTTAATAAAATAAAAATTTATAATGTATAAAAATAAAATTTACCTCTTTAAAAAAAAATTAAATCCTGATTCCAAATATTGAATCCATTTTTTCAAATTCAAAACACAGTAGTGGAAGAAATTAATATAAAATTAATTTCTGTTGTCAAAATAAAAAAGCGTGTTTTTATAAAATAATAACTATCAAATGTTTGACACTTGTTTATGTCCAATTTCAAATTGAATTTACTTCCAATGACCGATATTGGATTAAATAGTAAAAATATAATATAAATAAACTTAAAAACCAATGAAAAAGATAATATAAAAATATAAATAAATTATATTAAAAGTCATTTTTCAACTAAAATACAGTATTATAAACTATTCATTAAAAAATGATTTTTTTAGAAAAATTCCAAAAATTTACCCCATGTAAATTTTGATGACCCGATTCTAAAGAAAATTTTTATTTTGAAAAATAGAACATATTAATGTGACCAAAATTAGATTTAAAGGGGGTTCTCCATCAAAAGGTGGTATATTGACTTTTTGATGAATATTAGAGTATTTATGATTAAAATTATATTCATTCACATTTTAAGCCTCTAAAGTTTATTTGATAAATGGAAAACATTTTAAAAAATGTATAATAATATTTTAGTTAGCTCTATTAGATCATTCCGGCACAATATCTAGGTTTTAACTACCATTTAATGAATTTTTAAATTATTACTTTTTAGTATGACTCAGTATTGTGTGAAACATAAGATTTCAAGGAAACATGTTGTTGCGTATCACGTACACCATCAAAAATAACATCCTATTTAAAGTAAAAATAATATTTAATTCAAAAATATAAAAATGTATTATTATTTATTTACCTGGGATGTCACATGATATTTTTTCAAACTCATGATAAATCCTCTTCTTTAATTATCATAAGTGAATAAATTATAATGAAATTAATGTTTTGAATTTTTCAAAATCTCCACCAGAAGAATCATTAAATCACTTCAACTATCAATATACCTCATCATTTATCATGGCCATTCCTTCATGAATTGTGAAATTTATCTATATGAATTAGAATATTCATGTTTTTTGTGACATCCATTGTTTATATAATTGCACTTGGAAAATTATTGGGAATTTTATTTTATGTAATTTACTTTTGGTAAAATTACTTTTGGTCCATCCCATAATTCAGTTCAAATCAACTACTTAAAATAATAAATACATCAAATAAATAAGATTTTTATTCTAATCCTCTAGTGATATTAAATCAATATATATATATATATAGTAATATTTAATTTAATCACAATTATTATTTACAAATATTAGTAATAATTGATAGATTAAATAGTTCTACATCTACTGAATAAATTTCTAGAGATACCTCTATTATAACTCCAACTCTTAATGCCTCTATGTGTTTCAGTTTTTCTTTTGAAAACCTCAACACCTAAAAATCTATATATACTAGATTTTTCGGAAAAAAATATTAAAAAAACATGTGAATAAATAAATAAAAATCATAGGGGACGAAAAAATTCCACATTTCACTTGTTAGAAATAATGATCTATTTCGATACTCAACACTTTTTAAATGAATCGCATAACAATATTTTCCCAAAGAAGGATTTCATGAAACCACACTGATGAAGAATTTATTTTCTTTTAAATAATTACATCTCTTTCTATCACTAATTTTTTTTACATTATTTTAACGTACTACTCCTTAGTTTATTTGCATTATCTTCTCTCCCCCATTTTCTAAGAATCTCATACTCAAATATATATATATATATGATAGAAATATATGACAATATATTTTTAAAAATTAGTATTAATTATCTCTCCAATTTTAAATAAATCTATAGACTAGTGGTAGTGGAATTAAAAAACATCCATTTATAATGAGGTTATAGAATAACATAATTTTTCATCCTAAATTCCTCAAAAATTCACCCCTTCAACAATATAGTGAAAATGAAAATAAATTGATCATTTATAAAAATATTTTCCCACAAACAATCCCAAGAAAAATTATTCTCATTTATTAAATGAAAAATGCGGCCTTTATCTTCATATCAACATTGTTCAGTCATATTCATTAAATGATATCAAATTGAAATCTTATCATTGAAATTTTTTAATGTTTTTAAACACTCACCATCAACGAAACCAGTTGAAATTTCATACACATCAATTAATTTTAGGAATTGTGACAAGAAACATAATATAATACTATTATATTCAACGATAACTTATTGTTATTCTTATTGTTGAAAAAAATATATTCTATAAAAACATATTTTCATTTGGTCATATATTTTTGTTTATTGAAATAACTGATGTTATTAGATTTTTTGAATCCCATTGAGTATAAATGACATATTTTTTGATGAATCCATCATTTCATCAGTCCCATTTTACGTAAATATAATTTCTTTCATCATCCAACATGTGTGACTTATTCTGGTAACTCTAATATCCTTAAAATAAGTTTACAATATATAAAATATCTAGGAGATATGAAATTATATTTGGAAAATATATTATTAATTATTAAAATAATATTTGATTATATAGTTAGGATGTTTATCATGGATCAACATTACTCCGAAGATGATTAAAGGAGAAAAATAATTTATTTATTCAATATGATATGTCTTCAATTATAAATTTTCAAACATACTTTTCAATTATTTCATGCAATAACTTTTCTTAATATATATCCCAAGAGTATGATTCATAATCTATAGAATATAAATTTATTTATACACTATCCTTTTATATAATAACTCTTCGCATTCATGATCATTTGATATAAAAAATACTATTTTATTAATAACTACAATGACGATTAGAATTATAGAATATACAACCAATATGTCTAAATATTTCTCAAATTATCCTTTTACAAATTTCCATAACATCTATAAGCTGTCATATTTATAATAAAATTCACGATGGTCCTGAATGATCATGTTAAAATAATTATAGCATATAAAAAACATTATTCTATCCACATAAACTATAAATACCTCTTAATATTCAATATATAATATTATTCAACATCATCATTCATGATATATAACATAAAATCCATCTCATATACCATTTGCTTTTTATTAGTGAATGCATGAAAAAATATTTTATTGTATCATTTATTATAATTTCAACAAGAATTTATGTTAAATAAAATCCTTCAACCTGAGAATATCCATTATACACTAACCTGAAATTATATCAAGAAATGTCTCCATTTTCATTGAGCATATTCTGGAAAACACAATTAATTAATAAGACAATATTTAAAATCGTTATTTTTTCATTTTCTCATGTGTCATTCTTCTCAAAATTAACTATTACCAATTAATGGATATTAACTATTCATTGTCTTCAAATGCTTCGGATACTGACCAATGTTTTATTAGAGATATATGTTCTATTTTAATTTTTATTCATAATATTCTTTTTATATAAACTAGATATTCAAAAACAATAATCAAATTAATTTATTTGACAACATATTTTTATGTCATAATTTCAAATTTTGGATTCTTATAAAAACTTCTTCATTACTAGATTAATCTGGACCTATTTATTCCATATTAGACTCACAAATTACATCTTCATTACCTTTATTCAATGTTGGTTGGTTAGGAATAATTTTCAATATCATTTAAATAACATGTTTCCAAAAAAAATTGTGATCATATTTTCTGTCACATGTACACTATCTAATTGGTATTGTAACCCTACAAAATTCATTCTTCATGTTTTTATCCATTTTTACTATGTTTTTTTTCTTTCATTATTAAGAAATAACTTATAAACACAATAAAATATTTCACTTTTTTTCATATTTTACCATTTCTCCAAATGTATAGTTGTTTTTTATAGTGTAAGAATACATTTATTTTGAAAATATACAAACTTACATATAACATCCCTCCAAATGAACATAAGTCGTTTATACTCTGTAACCATGGTCAATCCAACTTTAATTTTTCTTAATACTCCATTATTTTAAGGTTTATATATGTATGAAACATCATTCACATCCTCATTGGATTAAAGAGGATGAAGTTCATTGCATGAATTAGGTGAAATACACATGTCACTATAGTTTAGAAACAAAAACCAAGGGCATAAATGGTGGGCGGTTTTCCCTATTTAAAATAAAAAAACCAACCTAGATGGTCACATACAGAAAACTAATTTATGATGCATAAAAACAACATAGTAAAATTCAATATATTACAAAACTGACAAATTCCCAACTACAAACAGATACTGTGTTAGATAAAAATGAAGAATTAAATGCATCAAAATTAGAATATGAAGTAAATGACATGCCCATAAAATATCAAATTCACAAAAGACATAAACCCCACAACTCCCAATATTCTCCAAGGCCTAAATCCACATTACATTCACATGTTTCATGATGCATTAATAAAGAAATGAGATACTTTTCTTTTTTCGGTGTCTTGATAAAATATATCTATAAATGCACTAAAGGGCCTATGAGTTGAGTGAGTGTGGAAATCATTGGGATTTCCCCAAATGAATACCATAATCACACCACTAGGATTAAAAATGGTAGAAATGTATTTATATAAATTTAGGTAAAACACATTATATAAAACACATTAAACAGTTATATGAAAATCAAAATCATTTTCTCAACAAATTTATTTTCTTGCAAAACCATAGAATAAGTCCATCATAAAAATTCACAAATTCATTTTGAATAACACATTATAGTCCAAAAATCCACAAATTCATTAATATTTGACAGTTTCATACTCACGATAGGTACTCTTCGATCTACCAAGACCTATCATGGAAAACTTTTACAAGTTCCCCAATGGCACAATCTCTTTCCACATGGCAAACATAAAGATATTTTACACATACCAACCAATTAAACCAAAACCATGCCAAATCAACCATTTTAATCCATATCTATAACAAATACATTTTTATTGAAAACACATACATAACACCATTTTATGTATTTTAAACAAAACAACCCTTTACTCGAACCCATTTTCCATGAAACATGCAATGTCTTATTTTGAAATCATTATTTTAAAATCCATAAACCAAGCTATTTGGACCACATCTAATTTAAAAATTCCCCAATCCATTACTAATGTGTTTTTATACAATTATTTTCACATTAATTTCAACAATCAATTTCAATAAATTCAAAATTTTGAAAATAAAACATCTAGTTATATCAGGATTATTCTAGAGTGAATCCACATGAAATATAACCTACAGAAAAAATAAAAAAAGGAGTAAATTATTCATAAAAACTAGGTTGAAGGTATGACAAACCGGAAATAGATCTTCATAAATATCATCTACAAAGACATATATTATGTTGATAGGAATAAAAAAACATAGATCTATCCATAATAGATTGGGTCTATCATTCAATGTGAGTAAAGAAGAAGAATCATTAGATAAAAAATTATAAATGCAGACTTACTAAGGAATTCTGGATTCAACGCACGAAGGCATTTCAACAGATTACTCCCTAGTAAATAGTAATGGTATCTAAATCCTTTTTGAAAATAAGAAATTGATTCAGGTTTTAAATTGGTTAAAATCGTCTATTAGGGATAAGAAAATAAAATAGATCAATAATTTATAATATAATTTTAATGTGTTGAGGGTTAGGGTGATCGTTTGTCCATACCATGCACTAACCTTGCACATTACTTTTCCCAAGAAATTATTTGTTTCCCCACAAGTATTTATAAATAAATTTAATATTTAATTAATTAAGCATTGATTATCTAAAATCCACCCCTTTGTTAAAACCTATCCTGTAATCATAATTCATTCCACCTCATGGAATTGAATGTCAAAAAACATACATGCATCGTTTGGTTTAGTAAGATATTTAGAGTCTGATAGTATAAACTTACATTATTGGTAAATAGTAAATTGAACCTTATGAATAGTAATTTACTATAATGAATATTAATATTATCATTATGAATACTAACATCACTCGTGCTAGTATAAATACAATTTTGACCCCTTACAAAAGGAAATATAGTATTTTTTGAAATTGATAATTAAGTGTTGGAAATTTTGTGAGTAATAAATATTTAATTTCATGTTAAAATAAAAAATTTTATAAAAAATGTACTTTTAAATATATAATTTTTTCCTTAAATTTTATGATATTTAAATAAGACCTTAGTTAATATATCAGAGTATTAAAAAATCAATTTTAGTTTTTAAAAATGTATTTTTTGACTAAAAGATGATTTTATCATAAAATAAAATATCTCATATTTGTAAAATTATTTTTGTAAACAATATTCCATATTTTAACTATACACATCGAAAAATGGTAATGGTGTGTTTTTTGGATTTTTTAAAAATACATGTTCACGTATCATCCTTGTGGATCTGTGTTGGGTTCTTTGGGAGGCACGTAATCAGGTTCGGAGAGGTGAGAGTTGGACGCTGCTGTTTCTACAGGTTAGCCTCAAGTCCCCCATTTTTGAGATTGCTTCTCAGATAAGAGGCGGAGCGACGTCTACTACGATTAACAACCTTCTTCATCGACCCTGTTTTTGGAAAAAAAGGGATTGGTCAGTGGGTTAAATGGCATCCACCGGTTGAGGGACTCAACCTTAACGTTGATGGGACATGCATGGGAGGGATCATGAGTGGGGGAGGCGTGCTACGGGATTCCTCTGGATCAGTTCTCGTTGCCTTCAGTGCATTTTATGGGCCTGGAAACTCCTTGTGTGCGGAAATTCAGGCTTTGGTCTCGGGCCTGTTCGTGTGCAGTATGCAGAAGATGGTCGTGTCCGAAATAGAAACGGACTCGGATACCCTCGTGAAGATTATGAAAGGGTGGTGTGGGGTTCTGTGGGAACTCACGTACATTATCAGAAGGTGCAGAATGGAAATCTAACTTGGAGTTCATTTGTCTCACAGCTAGAGGGAGGCTAATTTCGCAGCGGATTCCCTTGCCCTCTTGGGTAGACTAGATGACCCCCTCATTCTCTATAACTCTCCCCTCTCTCTCCCTTCAGAATGTGCCTTTTTTGTGTTGGGGGATGTGCTTGGGCTTCACCATTTCTATCCCCCTTGAGGGGTCATGCTTCCTTTCATTATTTCTTTTTGAATCAAAAATGAACTACTACTACTACTACTACTAAAAATACCTGAATTTATTTTGAATAGTAAAATTCTTGTAATTTATGATAACTGCTAAATACATGATTGATTTAGTCATAGGCGATGTAAAGACGATGTATGCATAGTAGGTTCAAACAAACATGAACTTATTACTATTTTTATTCACATTAATAAACACTGTATCTTATTTAGACAAAAATATTATAATAATGATTAATATATTCAAATATCACTCCTCTCCTCTACTACAAAAACCACTCAACTACCACTTCTCTACACTCATCTAAGACATTAAGATACTTAATGTTATACACAAATACTCTACCCTATTCCCTCCCCACATCCAGGAGATCGTTTTCTTCCAAAACACACAAAACCTTCCCTTATATTGTTTCTCAAAGAGGTGTATTCAAGAGGTATATCCAGATCTTCTTTCTTTTAGTTTCTTTACATGTTCCTTTCTTCTGTAATCATCTTCCGACATTCTCTGCCCAAATTATCTTGATAACTCATTTATAATCCATATACTTCAATTATATCATGTTAATTTAATAACCATTGTCAATCTTTTCGCTCTCTCTCTCTCCCCCCTTCAATTTGATAAATAGAATCATCATCTGTGAGGTGCCAATTTTCAACCATCGCTGATAACAAAGTATTGTTCTTCAATTTCATCTTAAATAATAGTCATGTTGTCATTTTTATTTTTTACCAGACTATAAAATATGTATTATAACCTCTTTATTATTCCGGATCTGGTACATGTACATAATATAAATTCATATGACAAAACTACTTCGTAATAATCAAAATACCATCAAAAGAATCTAAGTGATTTTCATTAATTTTGCATCTAATAATACATACTCATAACATGTAACCAATATATATATATATATCTATTAACACCATTTTATTTTCATATATATTATATAAAATCAATTTTTTATAATTATATACATTCAACATGATCATCTTTACTCATATACAGGTATACCGATCTTGAATCCTAAAGAAATGAACATTTCAAAATGACATAATTCAATATTTTAACCAATTAATAAGTACATAAATGAACATAAAAAAAATATTTCAAATAAAAAAATGTCTAATAGGTTCTAAATCATTTAATTAATAATAATAATTACATATTTTAGGACATTATGACCATAAGAGGAACATATTTGGAAATTAGGTACGAGTATTCTAACGGAACTTCCATTATTCTTTCGGGATACTCTTATTCACTACATACCTCAATGAAATTTTTATTTGTAAATATTTAATTCACATAAATCCCATTTTAATGTTATTTATATGTTTACCAATGATTATCCATCTTTATTTTATGTGGAGTTATATAATTTAAAAAGTTCCTCCAAAAATTCATCTTGAAATACATGCTTGATTCAAAGGATTTATTCAACTTCTTACCTATTTTCTAGGGAACTCTATAAAAAAATTTTAGAAATGTTTTTTATTAAATAACTAATTATATTATGAAAATTTTCCTTAATTCAATTCTGTTGTTATACAAATATATTTCCAAAATAACTATTCTCTTCGAAGTAAAAGAGTATTTTTCTCAAGAACCACATAATGATTTTAATAGATTGTTTTCACCTGTTTTAACACTCTTGTTGATTGTTATGTTTAAATAGGGTAAATTTGATATGATATCATTCACTATATTTTATTGAGTGTTATATTATAAATTTGAATTTAGATTTTATTCCTTGATAATGTTCACCATATTACTTTAAATAGTTAGTGTTTTGTGTGATGTTTGGGGAATGTTATTTACATTAAATATTTTAGTTACAATATGAATGTATATGTTATTTATGTTTATCCCCATTTATATAAATATTGAATTGGAATATCATGTGTTGCACGGATCCCCCTATACCCCCTTGATAAATCATTGTGTTTCATGAGACAAACTAGAGGTTTGGCACAAGGACATGATTGTATGATTATTTATGGTCTTTTCACGAGGACTTGATGGTATGGTTATGATTTCTGGCACTATGCATTCCCTTGTTATGAAGTTATTAATTAATTGTTCATGTGGTTATTCAACTTGTATAATACCCATGATTATGCATTTGATCTCAATAGTTCATGTGGTTAGGTCTAATATGAATGTATATGTTGTTTATGTTTATCTCTAATTTTTTAATGTTATCTTCTATAGTATTTCTTACCGTTACTGAGAATTTAAGCTCAACCTTTATTATGATTTATTTTAGCCATATATATTGATGTAAATTATGAATTTCATGAAAGGATAATCTAGGATTCATGGATGTTTCTAATTGAATATATATATATTATTTTTCTTTTCAATTTGTAATGACGAAATTAATAATGTATATCTTTTTTTAAATACTATTGAACCATATTTCTCTTTAGAATATGAATTTCATGAAATCATGCCAATGTAATAAAATAAGGCATTGGCTCTATGAAACTGGGGCCAGGTCATTATTGTTAGTATCATAGGAAGTTAAGTAGAATACATGCAAACCATATCTAGAAAACATATATTATAGAAAACCCCCTAAGATAGTCAATGAGGACAAAAAAACAATAACATCTTGGAATTTTGGTAAGGAATATATTTTGGGTGTATTTCTTGAAAATACATCCCTATATGGATACTAAAATTAAACATTGTTCTAGAACAGATGTACCTAGGAGTAAAAACTCTGATAATGAGTTTTGTACTTGACTAGGGGTATCCTGGTACACGAAAAAGGGCCTTAATGTGCACCTAGTTTGACACTATTTGGGAATATGCTTAGGAAAATTCACATTTTCTCAAAAACCCATTATGAAGGAATTAAGGTATCCTTATAACATTACCATTCCTTCTATGAATAGGGTAATATTGTCAAGTCATTAAGGTATCCTTATGACTTTACCATTCCTACTTGTTTTGATAATCAAAAACACCTTATTTCATGGAAAAATTAATTTTACCCCTATTTTACTTCCATAAGGGAAATTTTCTTCCCAAAGTAAATTTACCCCTACCTTATTTTCATTGTTCATATAAATATTTTTCTTAATTATAAGACTAGGATTCATATCTAAAACCTCTTAATCATATAATACTTAGATATGAAGCATTCAGTTTTATGAATGACATGAAAGGATAATCTAGGAGTCATAGATGTTTTTAATGGAATATATATATTCTATTTCTTTTCCATTTGTAATGAAGAAATTTTTTATGTACATGTTTTTTTCAATAATACTAAACTATTTTTCCCTTCAGGATATGAATTTCATGAAATCACTCTAATGTAATAAAATAAGACATTGGCTCTAAGAAACTTAGGCCAGGTCATTGTTGTTTGTATTAGAGGTTGTTCAGTAGAATACATGGAAACCAGATAAAGAAAACACATATTAGATAAAACCCCCTAAGATAGTCTATGATGATAAACAAACAAGAACATCCCTTAATTTTGGTAGGGAAGATATTTTGTGCGTATTTATGGAAAATACATCGCTATCGGGATACTAAAATTAAACATGGTTTGGGAACAGATGTACCTAGGAGTAAAAACTCAGAAAGTGAGTTTTGTAATTGACTCGGGGTATCCTGGTACACAAAAAATGGCATTAATGTGCACCTAGTTTGACGCTCTTTGGGAATATGCTTATGAAAATACACATTTTCTCAACAACCCATTATGAAGGAATTAAGGTATCCTTATTACTTTTCCATTCCTTCATTAAAAGGGAGATATTTTTAATTCATTAATGTATCCTTTTGTCTTTACCATTCCTTCTTGTTTTGAAAATCACAAACACCTATTTCAATCCATAAGGAAAATTTCCTTCCCAATATATTTTTACCCCTACCATGTATTCAATGTTCTTATCAATATTTTTCTTAAGTATAAAACATTGATTAATATCTAAAACCTCATAATCATATAATACTTAGATATGAAGCATTATATTTTAGGATCTGAATTCCCATTATGATATTTTATGAAGTTCTACTCCGAATTCCCTGTTACGAACCTTTATAAAGTTCAACTATGAATTCTAATTAAGACCTTACATAAAGTTCTCATTATGATTTCTGATGATGAATTCTAATTATGAATTCTTATTATGAATTCTGATGATGAATTCTGATTACGAATTCTCATTAGAAAAGCTGATGATGAATTCTGATTACGAATTCTGATTACAAATTCTGATGATGAATTCAGATTACGAATTCTCATTACGAATTCTGATGATGAATTCTGATGATGAAATCTCATTACGAATTCGGACTATAATTTTTGATAATGAATCATGGATACAAACATGTATGAAGTTTGACTCCGAATTCTTATGATAAACAGAATCAGAATATCCTTTTTTAATAGAATCTGAATTCATATACTTCCATTCTGTAGGTTCACACGTACTTTCATTCCGAATATCAGTTTTGGGTTATTGTTTCAATTGTTCTATTATAAAACTATTCTGTGCCTTTAGTTATCAACTAACCATTGTTTTAGTGACATGTTTATAGGTCCCTCCAAAATTCAAAGAAAAACTATGACCGTTGGTGGAGGGAGTCGACCGTTGGATCTTTTCCTAAAAATAACAGCTCATTTGAAAAGAGCAGAAAACTTAACAACATCGTTGACATCTGTGCTTACATGATGTTGAAGTGATTTCTAGAGAGAGAGGCTCTTATAAATTTCAAGATTCATGCAGAAAGTTTGAATGACTTTTTAAAACATTGCTTCATGCATATTTGCTTCGTGCGACTCCGATTGTGGACATGTCCAATCGAGGGCTTCCGTGGATAGGAAGACAGAGGTGCTGACTACTTGAATGTTGAGGGCTTGCGGGGGTAGCAAGATAGTTTTTGATCTTCGTATCGAGGGATTACACTGGTTTGGGTATGACAGACTTTCTTTAAAGTATAAATCATGGGACCTTTATCCAAGGTTGTTGGATACCCTTCTCTTTGGGTTAAAATATTTACTACTTGTTAGTAGTTTTGTTTCAATTTTTCCACAGCATTTTGTATTGTTAGGGAAAGTATAAATTTCTTATACATCCTCATACATGTACTCTGATTTAGTTAGATTCTATAATCTTTAAGGTAGATTCTTAGTTGGTGTAATCTTTTTTTTTAGTTTCATTTTTAGAATCATGTTTCTGGAATCAACCATGTTATTAGAATTATAGATGTGTTGTGAATTTTGGTTATGAAAAAATTTCCCTATGTTTTTTTAAAGTTATAAAATTAACCCCTCTTGTATTTGAGCATCTAATACTTATATATTTTATCCTAAATTTGGTATTATAGAGTATATAATACTCACATACCATCTCACAATTGGTATTAGAGGATTTGGTTCAATCTAAATTAGTCTCATGATTAGATTCAGAATATTTTATCCTTTTTATATTTTTCGGAATTGAATATTCAGATTTGAATTATCCGGATTCATATTTTTTGGAATCTATTTTTTGGAATCACATTGTTCGAATTCTCATTTTCTTAAAGATTTTTTTCTTAGGATATTTTCTCTTGTTTATAGACTTATACTACTATCATGTTTGTGTGACAAAGACTTTCTTAAGGATTGCAGGTTTAAATGTTGGTTCTATTGATAATCTAAATCCTACCATACCTCCGATTTTTTTTAGAAATGATAATGAGTACTTGAGAGATAAGATGAAGAATTTTGTTATCAATACTGTATATGATAACTATCTAATGCTGATTGAAGATTATAAGACTCTGGATAAGGAATTGGGAACCTTTACGAATTAGGATAAATCATAATATCAGTCAAATTGCAGAGTTAGAAATACCTTGTTATGTTCCATGACAAGGAATTTGTATAGTAAAAAATCATCATGTGAAGCTAAAACCAATATCTAGAAGAAACATGAAGTTACACATTTAGGAAAATCTAATGTTATAGAGACAGGAAGAGCTATGTTGAGAGCTCAATACCATAGTTTTAACTTACCTTATGGATAACCTACATGAAAAGTTCAACAAAGGTTTATGACTATTGTGAATAGCTTACAATCTATGAGAGAGAAAGGTTTGGACGACAAGGCTCTTGTGGAAAAGATCATAGATATTATGCCAAGTGAATTGGAGTCCAAGAGGAAAGCTATTGATGTGAATAGGAATTTCACTAAGAATTCCTTAGTTGAGTTGTTTGGAACTCTTCTTCAGCATGAAACTAGAATGAAGGGAGATGCTGAAAATGTTAAGAATAAAAACTGAAATGGAGGAGTTGATTTTACAACAACATCTAAACATATGAAATCCAAGACCCCAGAAAGAGTAACTAGATCTAAGACAAAGAAATTCAGTATTCAGTGAGAATCTAGTGACATAGAAAATTATGAGAATGAATTATCTAATCTTGCTTAATGAGTGAACAAGATTGTAGCTCAAATGAACCATCAGAATAAATACCAGAATAAGGACTACATAGATACGAAATATAGAGATGTTACATGTTATGAATGTAAAAGAACAGGTCATATCAGACGTGATTGTCCCTTGTTGAAAAATAAGGAAAAGAAGGAAACGAATTCAGAAAGGAACAAGATGAAATTATATCGATCAAAGCACATGAAAATTCTGAAAGCTAATGACACTTGGAGTGCTAGCTGTGGAGATTCCTCAGATAGTGAATATTATGAATATGATTCATCAGTATAGAAGAATATGGGTTTCACTGCTACTACTTCTTTCCCTAATACATGACTTATGGCTAAGGTACGCTCTACCGAGGCTTTGACAAATTTATTTCTTGACAAGAATTACTATTCCAAAAACAGTACTTCTAATGAAGATACTTCATCCTTAGAAAATGAATAATTACCTTTATATGAAAAATTTTCTTGATTTTCATAGTTACATGAAGCAAAAAAATGTAAAATTTCTATGAAATTAGAAAAGGAAAATATCAGGGAAGAAATTCTTACAAAAGTGATTTCAGATCTTTCTAGAGATCTTAGAGATAAAGAAGAGTTTTTAGAAAAACATTCTAATGACCGTGAGAAATAAAATTCCAATAAAGAACAAATTTCTAAAGATCCTATGAATGATATTTTAATGATCAATGTTTTTTAAGAAAAATCAATCTCTAAGGAAATGATTCCTGGGGATATGAATTTAGTCATCAGACATAAATCCGAAATATTTTCTCTTAAGAAGCTCCTTGCAAAATTTACCTCTGGGAAGGAAAATTTGGACAAGATGTATTATCAAATTAAACATCAAGGAAACACTACTGGAGTACGTTATACTCACCAAAAACCAGTTTTCACAAACAACTATTTTGTTCCTTATAGAACCCATTTTTGTACTAAGTGTCAAAGTGGTGGGCATTGGAAGAAAAATTCCACCTTAAATAGATTTGAATCTATTGGATTTCATACATCTTTTTTTTCTAAAAATGTGGATACCCTAAATTTTGTTTTCTAACAATTACAGATCCATGAAATCATGGATTCTAGAAGTCTAACTCTTTCTTATATTCAGGAAAATAGGTAATGTACCAATAATAATATGTGGTGCATGGATAGTTGATGTTCCCGCAATATGACTGGTAACAAAAGATATTTTTAAAATATTATCAAAATGAATGGAGGAAAATTAACTTTCAGAGATAATGCTCAGGGAGAAATTTTTTATATAGGTAACAACATTTTATTATTAAAACATTAATTTAAAATGATTAATTTGTTAAGGGTCATAAACACAACCTCATTAGCATAATCAAATTATGTGATGAAGGCTACCTTGTGAATTTTAGGAATGATAAGTGTTTAGTACAAAATTTCAAGGAATAATATATTCTTTCTACTAATAGGAAAGATAATATTTACAGAATAAACTAAAAATACCTTAGGATCCAAGACATACTGTGCCTTAATGCAATGGAAGATCATTCTTGGTAATGGCATAGAAGGTTTGGTCACAGTAACCATATGATCTTAGGTAAAATTTCTATGAAAGGACTAGTTAATGATCTACCGGAGCTTTTATTTGATTCTTATAAAGCTTGTGACCCTTGTAAATATAGCAAGAAACATAAATCATGTTTTAAATCAGTTGGTGAAGTCTCAACTACTGATGCATTACAGTTAGTGCATATAGATCTTTTTGTTCCAACACAAACTCGAAGCATTGGGGGAAAGTATTTTTAATTTTTCATAGTTGATGATTACACTAGATTTACGTGGGTCTATTTTCAAGAAATGAAATCTGAAGCATTTTCTTATTTTAAATTTTTTTGATCCCAAGTACAAAAAGAGAAAATATTTCCATTGAAAACTATTCATAGTGATCATATAGGAGAATTTAAAAATTCTGATTTTGAAACTTTTTTTAGTAGAAAAGGTATTACTCACAACTTCTCAGTACCTAGAACACCTCAACAGAATGTTGTTGCTGAAAGATGAAATAGAATTATTCAAGAGATAACAAGAACCATGTTGAGTGAGTATTCTTTAGAAAAACATTTTTGGGCTGAAGCTGTATGTAATTCTTGTTATACTATAAATTGTGTTTTGATTAGAAACTTTCTTAATAAAACTCTTTATGAGTTATGGAATGGTAGAAAACCTATTCATTCCAACTTTAATTTTTTTGGTTGAAAGGTATTAATATTGAATAGTAAAGATAATTTACACAAATTTGCACCATAATTTGATGAAGGAATTTTCTTAGGATACTCCACAACATCTAAGTCATATAAAATTTTCAATAAAAACACATGTATTGTTTAAGAGACAATACATGTTACATTTGATGAAACTAATCCTTTTATTTTTTAACAACCCCAACTACATCCTCGGATGTGTTTTCAATAACATATTATCCACCTTTGATAGAAAATCCTTCTGATAAGGAAATGTTCAAGAAGATATCACTGAAACATTTACCCCTGGCGATTTCCTACCCTAGGTTAATGAACAAGTTTTACAAAACCCAAACCAGTTGTTTCTAAAGTATCATCCCATTGATAGCATCATTGGTGATGTCAATTAACCTGTAAGGACTACATGTTCCTTATGAAATGATGTAGAACGTCTAGAATTTGTTTCCCAATTTGAACCAAAATGCACTGATGAAGATTTATATGATGATGATTGGATAAAAGCTATGTAAGATGAGCTAAATGAATTCTAAAGAAATAAAATATAGACCATGGTTGAAATACCTAAGGAAACTTCTATAATTGGATTAAAATGGGTCTTTATAAATAGGTGTGATGAAAATGGAATCATCATAAGAAATAAAGATAGATTACTTTCTAAAGGATATATTCAACAAGAAGGAATAGACTATGAAGAAACCTATTATCCAGTAGCTTGACTTGAATCTATTTGTATCTTACATGCCTTCGCAACATTCATCAATTCCAAAAATTTTCAAATCGATGTAAAATGTGCTTTCTTAATGGATATGTTCAAGAGGAAGTTTTTGTATAACAACCTCCTAGCTTTGAACACACAAAACATCCTGATCATGTTTTTAGACTTACCAAAGCTATGTGTGGACTTAAACAATCCCCTCGAGCTTGGTATGATAGACTTACAAGATTTTTGATTCAAAATAACTATGTTAAGGGAAATTCAGATACAACCCTTTTTATAAATATAGTTAAGAAAAAAATTTTGATTGTTCAAATTTATGTTGTTGACATTATATTTGGTTCAACTCGGCAATCCATAACTTATTCTTTTGCGAATCTAATGAAACATGAGTTTTAAATGAGTATGATGGGTGAGTTAACATTTTTCCTAGGTTTTCAAATTTCATAAAAACCAAAATAAATCTATATATCCCAACATAAGTATATTAAATATCTTCTTTAAAAGTATGGATATGAGAACACTAAAAGTATGATTACTCCCATTGGTACCTCAAACACACTTGATCTTGATGAAGCTGGGAAACCAGTAGATCAATCATCTATTAGAGGTATGATATGAAGTCTACCTTACATGACAGCTAGTCATCCAGACATAATGTTTTCAGTATTCTTATGTATAAGATATCAATCCAATCTGAAGGAATCTCATTTAAAGGCAGTGAAGAGAATTTTTTGCAACATAAAGGGAACCATGGATTTAAGAATATTTTATACATCTGGAAATGATTTTGTCTTAGAAAGTTTTTCAGATGATTACTTTGGTGGATGTAGAATGTATAGAAAGAGTAAATTCAGAACATTTCATTTCTCATGAGATTCATTAGTTTCTTGGTCTTGCATGAAGCAACATTCTGTAGCACTCTCTACTACAGAAGCTCTATGTGTAGCAGCTAGAAGTTGTTGTGCTCTAGTTTTGTGGATGCACCACACACTCATAGACTATGGCTTGAGTTTTACTAAGTCTTGAATTTTGTGTGATAACACAAATGCCATTGCCCTTAGTAAAAACCGTGCACATCACTCTCTTGAAAAACACAAAGATATTTGGCACCACTTTCTTTGGGATAACAGACTGAATGGACATATCATTCTTAAATTAATTGGAACACAAGATCAACTTGATGATATTTTCACAAAATCTTTACCCTCTGGTAGATTTGAATACATTAAACAGATGTTTAGAATGATAACTGTAAGGTAATATTTATTAATTAAATTCAGGTTAAACCAATCTCCTTACAGTAATAAACTTCTTTTTCATAGGGGGGGTACATCTGTAATTAACACTTTTTGTAATGAAAATTTTCAGAGTTAGTTTTTCAAAATCACGTAATGGAAATTTTTGTAATGGAAATTTTTGTAATGATAATATTTGTAATTGGAATTTCCGTACTCATATTTTTTCATAATGGAATTATTTAGTAGTTTTTTATTCAAAAAAGTTCATAATGAAAATTTTTGTAATGATGTTTTTCAAAAAAAATTTGTAATAATGTTTTTTTTCTAACAGAAAATCTTCGGAACTGAAATTTTTCATAATGGAAAATCTTCGAAACAAAATTTTTTCGTAATGAAAAACTTTTGAACTGAAATTTTTCGTAATGAAAATCCTCAGAACTGATATTTTTCATAATGAAATATTCAGAATTGATGTGTTCATAATGAAATTATTCAGACCTGAAATTTTATTAATGGAAATTTTCGGATTTAAATTTTTCCTAATGATGATTTTTTCATATTCTTGTTTTTTTAGGAATCTAATGTTCTTCAAGATGAATATTTCTCAATACAAATAATATTCCTATGCATTCTGAAAGGAATGATTTCCCTCTTAAATTTTCCTAGTCACTTTTACTTGCTGTTAGTATCTTTTCTTTTTAAAATTTCTCGGATTCATGTTTCCTTGAATCTGATTTTTTTTAAACTTCAAAAGATCAGATTCAACCATATTTTTTCTTAAGACTATGTTTTCAAACGATAGATCAGATCATAATGTTTCCCAACCATTATATTGGAGTTGGAATTTGAAAGGTCACTTCCATCACCTATATAAAAGGGATCCACTATGGTTTTCCCACATAGGATTCCAATCTCTCACGTCTCGAAGCACTGCTCCTCTACAAAATCCCATTATGAATTCTTCAGAAGTGACCAGTCTGAACGTGTGCAGAAGCCCCTACTCAAGATATGTCTTCATTCAAGATGATCTTGAAGTGGCCGATATATAGGGAGAGGTTGGTACACCCAAAATTCATCAATAAGTATGACTCTCTAATTTACAAGAACATCAAGCTCAATGGATGGGAAGATGTAGCCATTTCTAAAACTCGATCTCAAGATGTGGTGTATCCGGACATTCTCATAGAGTTTTATGAGTCAGCCAGTTTCTTCAATGAAGATGGTAGGGAAAAATTATCTTTCAAAAGCTATGGTAAGACGAATGCATTATCATATGCCAAGGCGTCTAGCCCAGTTGGAATAATCTATGAAAGAGAGGCAGAATTTTTCTCTCAAAAGTTTCCAGAAGTTCTGGGTAGTTTTGTTAAGGACAAGGCTATAAAATTCCATGGTCTTTCTAATATCAACACTGAAACTAAGATCTCCCATCTAACAACCAACAACCGGATTCTACAGCTTTGGGTGCAAGAATTTAGCATACCGAGGAAGGATGATAAGGATAACCTTAAGAAGAGTGATAGGTATATTCTAGATTTTTTAGTAAATATAAGGTACGTGAATCTCAGGAGACATATCCTCATTATGATTCAGAACATCAATAATGGTATTATAAGATCTCAGATTATAATGTATCCTGCCCTGCTGTCAAAGTTGATAGTCTAGTGCTTAGAATCTTTCTAGATCCCCTGCAGCTCCAAGACGATAAATTGAACATTGTTGCTGATCAGTGATGACACCCAGAAAAAAATGAAGTTTTTTTTCTCAAAGCAGTTAGGTGAGTTCTAAAATATACCTGAGGAAGAGGCAGGTGCCAATATAGAAATAGTTGAAAAAGTCGAACCATCTAAGAAGTCCATGAAGAAGATGAAGTTGAATGAAGTGGAAGTTGAAGACCAAACCCCCAAAGCCTAGGAATCCCAATCTGTACCTCCTAATATGAAAAGGCAAAAAGTGTATCTGGATGAAGTAGTTGTAAAGTAGAGGGAAGATAGAAAGAATAGAAAAGAAGGGGATCCACAGTTTGTTTTAGATCCTACTGAGGCAAAGGCCTTGAAAAATAAACATGATGATGAGCTAGAGAAGCAGGACATAGAGAATAATCTGAAGAAGAAGATGACAGAGGCTGAAATTTGGCAATCCCTTATAAGGGATACTGAAATTGCCTCTGAAAATATTTCTATTTCGAAATCATTTCTAGTGGAACAATTACCTGAGACTCTGGGGAATAATTTATTCACTCCGGAAAAACCACAAGAGAAGACTATAGAAAAGGACAAAGCTGCATAAGGAATGCAAGATGCTAAGATCACTGGTGTCTCTGATGATGTAATTAAGCAGGTGGAAGAGTATTTGGAAAAGGAAAGTGTTTCAGAGAATTTTCTACTCCGGACATCTCAAGTCGGATCCCCAAAATTGACTACACCCCTAGATGATGAGAAGGGTGAAGAGGAAGTGAAAAAGGTATAAGAGGAAGAGACTCATAATCATGACTTTATCCATCCTGAGGAAGTTGATGCTAGAGCTGAAAAACAGAATGTGGATGAAGAGAAGATTATACAATTATCTAGAAATGATCATGAGTCTCCAGCAGAGGATGATGTTCTGAAGGTTGATAAGGGTAAACAAGTATCTGTTGACACACTAACAAAATTTCTTATCAGGAAGAAAAAAGCCAGAAGATCCTCTAAGAGGAAGTTGGTAGAGTTATAGCAAGAACCATCTCCTAATTTTTTTTTGATTTGGAGTCGTCTGCATTGGGACATGATTTTTTTGTTGATTCCCTGAAGAAGTTAGTAGATACCATTCCGATCATTCCTACAGTGGATTCCAGATTCTTGGTGCTTCAATATAGCATGAATCAAAAGTCAGAATCTGTATCCAGGGTGATGGATAAATGTGTGAAGATGGAGGCATAACATAAAAATTTTCATATCAATTATGAGGTCCACAAAAAGTCTAGCAGGAAAATAACTCTATGGTCTAAGAATATTGTTAATGATATGTAAGAGCTTTATCAATTCAAAGAATATGTTAAGGAAGTCTTTGGTTCTGAGGATTCCAAAATGAAAAATCTTTCAGACAACATTAAGGATAATCTGACCCTTTTGAAAAATACTTGGATTCAAAAGGTGAAAGATCTGAATGGGAAGCTGAGTTACAGTTTTCAAAGCCTGAAAATAGAGAAGGATCTCCGATGTGAGATGTAGGAAAATCTTTTGAAACAACATGAATTGATGATTGAAAGGAAGAGTTCATGAAGGCATAGGAAGAGAGAATCAAGGCATTTGAAAATCAAGCTGAGGAGGATCATAAAGATCTTAAAAGGTTGATGACCATTGTGAATATGCTAATTCGTAAGGAAAAATAACCAAAATAAATCCCACTCTTATCTTTTGTTGTATTTTTTTCCCCTGTACTAATAATTTCAATCATAATGGAATTGTGGCTTGTTTTTCCTTGTATTTATTTACTAATATTTCAGGTACCATATTTTTTTTCCATTCCTTCAAAATCTTTTTGAATATCACAATGGGGGCGAAGGAAAAAGAGCTCCAAAATATAGAAGAAAAAATCTAAAGGGGAGAAGGTAAAATATATCTATATAAAAAAGAAATATCCCTATGTAATTGGGATTTTATTTAAGGAAGAGTTTTTCATTTGGAATATTTCCATATTCAAATGAAAATTCTCATTCCGAAAATCTAGAATATGATCCTTAGTGTTCCAAATCCTAATAGGTAATTAGTCGTATTCACCATTTTCCTTGAACAAAGGTAGATAAGCTTTAATTTCAATGTCTATGAAATTTTTTCCAAGTACTTATAATTTTTTTTGTATGGATGTTTGTGCTTTCCAGAAAGGGGGAGATTGTAGAGTCAATAAGGTTCTCCTTATGAAATTTCCATTCCATCATGAAAAGGGGGATATTATTAAGTCATTAAGGTATCCTTATGTGTTTACCAATACTTCTTGTTTTGAAAATCACAAACACCTTATTTCATGGAAAAATTCATTTTAACAACGTTTTACTTCCATAAGGAAAATTGCCTTCCCAAAAGAAATTTACCCCTACCTTGTATTCATTATTCATATCAATATTTTCATTAAGTATTAAACTCTGATTCATATCTAAAACCATGTAATCATATAATACAAATATATGAAGAATTCTGTTTTAGGATCTGAATTCCTGTTACAAAATTTTCTGAAGTTCTACTCCGAATTCCCTATTATGAACTTTTATGAAGGTCAAATCTAAATTATGATTACAAACTTATCTAAAGATCTCATTTTGAATTCTGATGATGAATTCTAATTAAGAATTCTCATTACAAATTCTAATGACAAATTCTGATTATGAATTCTCATTATGAATTCTGAAGATGAATTCTGATTACGAATTCTCATTACTACTTCTGATTATGAATTCTGATTACGAATTCTCATTACGAATTCTGATTGTGAATTTTGATTACGAATCATGGATACGAACATGTGTGATGTTCAATTTAAAATTATTCTGATAAAAATAATCTGAATATTTTTATATTATAGACTCCAAATTCATTTACTTCCATTCCTAACTTTCATACTTACTTTCATTCCGAATATCAGTTTTTTGTTATGATTTCACATGTTCTATTATAAAATGATGTTGTGCCTTTAGTTATCAAGTAACCATTGTTTTTGTGACACATGTAATTGTCCCTCCGAAATTTAAGGAATAATATGACCGTTGGATGAGGGAGCTGACCATTGGAGCTTTGCCTATAAATAAGAGTTTATTTGAAAAGAGCAGAAAACCTGACAACATCTTTGACATCCATGCCTACATGCTGTTCAAGTTATTTCTACAGAGATAGGCTCTTATAAACTCTCAAACATCGTGAAGAATGTTTGAAGGACTTGTTTAAACTATGCTTCTTTCATATTTTCTTCATGCGACTCTGATTGTTGATGTGTACAATCGAGGGCTTCCGAGGATTGGAAGATGGAGATCCTGACTACCCGATAGTTGAGGGCTTGTGGGGATAGTAAGACAGATTCCGATTTTATATCATGGTCTTAACCTAATTTGGGTAAGACATACTTTCTTGAAAGTATAAATCAAGGGGCCATTATCCAAGGTTGTTGGATACCCTTCTCTTTCGGTTAAAAGATTTACTACTTGTTACTAATTTTGTTTCATGTTTTCTACTGCATTTTGTATTGGAGAGGAATTTATAGGTTTCTAATACTTCGTCATACACATACTATGATTAGGTTAGATTTTATATTCTTTAAGGCACAATCTTAGTTAGTGTAAACTTTTGTTAAGTTTCATTTCTGGAATCACTTTTCATGAATCACGCATTTTATTAGAATATAGAGGTGTTGTTATATTTTTGTTATGCCAAATTTCCTTATATTTTTTTAAAGTATTCAATCCCCCCCCCCCCCGCTTTTACTTGATCATATCATACTTATATATTCGATCCAACATTTGGTATTATAGAGTATGTCATACTCACATACCATCTCACAAATACATCCCTATCAGGATACTAAAATTTAACATGGTTCTAAAACAGATGTAGCTGTGAATAAAAACTCTGATAATGAGTTTTGTACTTGATTTGGGGTATCCTGGTATATGAAAAAGAGCTTTAATGTGCACTTCGTTTGATAATCATTGGGAATATGCTTCGGAAAATTCACATTTTCTCAACAACCCATTATGAAGGACTTAAATGTAAAATTTTACTCAATGAAATCAGGTTTATGAGTATGATATTATCTATGAATATGATTTCAATTTAAGCTAAGTATTTTTATAAGATGATATTATACATTATTATTTATAAAAAAATCTAGTGTATGCTATTAATTATATATTGTTCATGGTAGATGTAATGAAATCCACATGAATGAACATATCCTATGTACAATATTCCCTCTGATACAGCACAATGATGTTGTCTCTAAGGATACGATGGGTATTGAGAAACAAATAACAATACTGGGAGAGTGGACTAGGGTTATGAACAACATCCTCACCCATATGAATCATCCAATTCCATAATGTGGAGGAGCTATGTTAGACCTTTTTCGTGACAACAACCTCCATTATTTAATTGGACTACAAACACATTCGTAGAAGAGAAGTAGATATGTTTTTTAGATAATATATTTCTCGACTTGGGATTTAAAAAAATAGAACTTTTTCATTGTAGACTATCGTCTATCGCGATATGTGGATCAATGGTGGTCATTAATTCAAAAAACAAAAGAGGTTGAAGAAATAAAATAAATCGAATGGAGGGATTTTAGGGAAATTCTCATAGAAATATACTTCCCTCATGAACATAAAGTATATATGGAAAAGGCAGTTTTTGAATCTGAGGTTAAGAGAGGACTATAATGTTGAAAAGTATGAAGATAAATTCACAAGTAAAGTAAAAAATTCAAGAGACAACATTCATAATCCAAGGATCAATATTGATAGATTCATTGATGATTCAAAACCATTCATATTAAGGAAACTAGTCTCCCAAATTTTCTCACCATACTAAGATATAGTCTCCTCTGCTATTTAGAATGAAAAATAATTCTCTATATCTTATAACATTAAATGAAAGTAAGAGAAGAAGAGGGCTGTTGAAAACAATATGAAATGAAAAATAGAAATTGGGAGGAAGGGAAGAGTTGATTTTCCACAATATGATAATTGGGGGAAGACCCCCCCCCCCCATTACTTTCATGATGGGTATTGATTTTTGTTACAAATTTAGAGAAATTGTTCACCACTCTCATGATATAAAGGGGGATAAAGAAGCTACCAATGTTTGATTCTACAATTGTAAGGACACTGGACCTTATGAGAATTATTTTCCTATGCGTCAAGGAATCTTTCCCAAATAAAGGCTGAGAGACCAAGGCCATGTTTTTGTTTTCATAACTATTGAGGTTGAATATCCTAATTATCTTTTAAAAGGTACATTAATTGTTTCCTCAAACCTAGGAAATAATTTATTTGATTATTGATAATCTCATTATTTTATGTCTTCATATTTTTCCAGGATAATTATATATTTTATATTTTATTCAATAAAGGAGTTTCTATTCAAAACTCTTAGGGGATGTATCATTGAAAAAACTTATGTGTCCGGAAGTCCCCATTATAGAGTATGAACGTTCTTTATCTGGAAATTTTATCATCATACCCACGATTAACATTGATATAATCCTCTTTATGGAATAACATTCAAATAATGTGGAAAAAATATATTTCAAGGGGGAAGGAATCACGATTTATGATAATTATATGGAATTCCTGATCTTTATGATAGAAACATCACCTTATGATTCTCATCTACATCCCACATCAGTAGCTCCATTGAATTCAATTCTTAGTGAGGATTAGAACATGATATAATTGAGTGAGTAATGAGATTTTCAAATTGACGATGTCCCAATTGTGCCAGATCATATTGAAGTGTTTGCATATGATTTACATAGAAACCCTTGAGAGGACCAAGTTATGTTCTCAATTGGTTTAATTCTGGTTTCAATACCTATATCAAAGTCTTATTATAGAATTTTTATTGTATAATTAATAAAACTGAAGAAAAACAAGAGGAATTGTGCAATAAATGATTTATTTTTCCTAGGGATTCTTCATCGATAACCCCTTTTATTTTTTTAAAAAATAATGTTGGATCTATGAGTTTTTACATCGACTAAAAGGAAATCAATTCTATATTAATAGAAAAAAAGTATCCCCTACATTTAATTTTTGATTTATTAGATCACCTTCATGGAATAATTATTTTTTAAAGATTTACCTTTGATCTGGATATCATCAGTTGTGTGTGAGGAAGTGAGATATTCCTATTATAGAATTTCAGACTAGGTATGGGCATTACGAGTTTAGAGTAATGCCTTTTGAACTGACTAATGCATCATCTGTATTTATAGTTCTAATTAATAGTGTTTTCAAGAAATATATTAAAGAATATTATATAGTATATATTGATGATATCATTGTATACTCCAAATGCTATAAATATCATGAAACTCGCTTGTGCATTATTCTGCAGACTCTTAGAAGAAATGAATTATTTGGCATGTTTTGAAAATGTGAATTTAGGCTTAATTATGTTTCTTTTCTCGGTCATATTTTCTATAATGATCGAATATCTATTGATCTGACGAAGACAAATAATTTTTAGGAATTCCCTACACAAACGAACATGGCCATGGTATGCAGTTTTTTTTAGTTTAGTAGGTTCTTATAAGAAAGTAACTTAGAACATCTCCTAATTATCCATCCTTTTAACCATTATTACTCGTAATGCTGTTGGGTTCTTATGGGAAAATTAATTTGAGGATTGTTTTGATGAATTAATGTGGCGATTAATGAAATCTATGATCCTAACTCTACTATCAAATAATGATGGGTTTGTGATATATAGTGATTTATAAAGGAAAGGACTTGGTTGCATCCTTATTCGTAATGATAGATTTATTTCCATTGAATCATGGTAGATATAAAGTCATGAGAAAAACTATCCTACTCATGATATTGGGTTAGCAGCTATGATCATTACTCTAAAAATAGAGAGACACTATCTTTGTTGTTAAAGATGTGAGATATATATAGAACATAGGAGTCTGAAATATATCTTCTCAGAGAAATAACTCATCATGAGTAAAAGGAGACGGATTGAACTACTCAAGGATTTTTATTATTTCATACACTAAAACACAGGAAATAAAAATAAGGTAACTTATGCATTTAGAATTCATGATCTTGGAATTCTAAAAAAATGATTGAACGAGATCTTGTATTCATAGATCTAGTATGGATGAATAAGGGAATGTTCAATATAGGGGAAACATAAACACTTCTTCCATTGGTTTCCCAACTATCTTTATTTGAAGTAATGTTATTGTATAAGCCTATAGATGAGACTATTCAAATAAAATTAATGATATGAATGATGGGAAGCTACAAGACCTCTTAAATGGAGAGAAAATTATAAAATTTAAGAAGAGGCATTATGTTCTAGCTATACCCAATCTAAAAAGAGTGTTATTGTATGATGGGAATATATAGTATTTTTCTATACATCCTCGTTAAACTATATTGTATAGAAATCTGAATGAACATTTATTGTGGGATAAAATAATGATAGAAATTTAAGATTATGTATCAATAATTTTATTATGTCAACAAGTGAAGGCCGGAGAACAACATCATAGAGGAATCATGGAACCCGTGCCTATTTTTACATGGAAATGGGATGACATTACCATGGATTTCTAACTTTATTACCCAAAACAACATGAATGAATGATAAAATACGTGTAATTATTGATCAATATAGAAAATCTGCACATTTCCATACTATAAGGGAGGACATTCCACCAGAGTGTCATGAACAACATTTTATCAACGATGTTGTAAGACATCATGGAGTACCTCTCTCTGTTTTTTCTTGACCATGATCCCTAATTTACATCAAAATTATCGAAGAGTCTTCAGAAGTCCCTAGATACTGAGTTTCAATCGAGTATTGCTTATCACCCTCAAACTGACGATCAATCCAAAACATCGATCCAATGTTTATAAGACAAGTTGATATCATTCAATCATTTTTTGAGGTATGGGGGATCCATATTTACATTTTTTAGAATTTTTCTACAATAATAGTTTCCATTCTATCGTTCAAATGGCACCATGTGAAGCATTGCATGGAATGAGATGTTGTACACCAACATGTGGGGATGAATTTGGTGAAAGGAATCTTGTGGGTCAAGTGATTATAGTGGAAAAAGTGAATGTGAAGACTTTTCAAGCCCCTATCAAAGATTCTCAAATCATGAAAAATATATATACCGATAATTGAAAGAAATATTTGGAATTTAGTATGGGAGATCATATTTTCAGAAAGGTATCTCTATGGAAGGGTGTTATAAGATTTTAGATGAAAGAGAAACTGATCCCTAAATACGTTGAAACTTTTGAAATTTTGTAGTGAATTGGAGATGTGTCTTACCTTTTGGAAATGCCTCTATTATTGTCCGTATTACACAATGTGTTCCATATCTCATTATTGAGAAAGTAAATGTTAGACCCCACTCATGTCTTCACATCTGATGATATACAATTGGAACCTTACTTTTCATACATTGAAGAGTCTGTCTAAATTATATACACTAATTAATAGGTTTTGAGGAATCATAAAATAATACTGGTAAATGAACATTGGAAAAATTTAAAATCGAAGAAGCAACAAGGGAGCCTAAGGATCTCATGATGTATAACTGCCCAAATCTTTTCATGATGTTACATTCTATTATTTTTGGGATGAAATTTTTGTAAGGGGGTGGAAGTAATAAACCAAGTATTTTAAAATAAATTTAATGTTGAATGCATGAATCATTGAGTCTCTATAAAAGACCACTTTTTTTATAAATATGTAAGTAAACAAAATTTTTCCACCTCTATTATTTGAATTTCGAAAAACTAACATACACGGTTGCATTTAGTAAGATATCTAGAGCTGGATATGATCAACTTACAATTTTGGGAATAGTTAAATGACCCTTATGAAATTTAATATACCCTTATGAATAGTAATATGATCCTTATGAATAGTAACTTCTCCCATGAATGTATAAATATAATTTGGACTCTATATAAATGAAATATATTATTTTATAAATTAATAATTAAGTGTTGGTAAGTTTGTGAGTAATAAATATTTAATTAGAATTTTAAATTAATAAATAGATTCATAATATTTAATCCTAAATAAATATTTCATTGTCCTATAATTTTAGGATAATTTAATAAGACCATAGTTATCTTTTCATGGTATTGTGAAATCACTTTTAGTTTTAAAAAATGAATTTTTCGTGAAAATTATGACTTTATTTAAAAATTAAATTAAACATATTTATAATTTTTTTTGATAAAATAGATTGAATATAAGAATTATTAACATAACAAATGTTTAGGGAAAATCTATGTGATTTTTATAAAATGCATGAATTTTTTGTTAATAGTTAAAAACATTAATTTATGATAAATGCTAAATACACAATTTGTAGAGTCGTTAGTGATATAAGGATTATGTAGTCACACTTGGTTTGAAATCACATGTGATTATTACTATTTTTGGTCACAATAATCAATAAACTTTCTTTTTTTTCAGAAAAATAATTAAATAATCAATAAGATATTCAAAAATCACTCCTCTCATCCACTATAAAAACCACCCCTCACTCTATCCTATATTCAATCTTCTATGAATTGATTTTCCACAATTTTCTTACCAAATACTCCTCCCTAGTAGCTATCCACATCTAAGAGATCTTGTTCTTCCCAAAATTACAAAACCCATTCCCTTAAATTGATTCTCAATAGGTGTATTCACACTAGTGGAAATATGTTTTTTAACGTCGTCATAATAATGTCGGTTTTTTAAAAAACGACGCGAATAGTACGTGCGGAATCTTTTTGGCGTCGGTTTTACAAAAAACCGACGCCAAAAAAAATTATCCGATGATATTTCGCGTCAGATTTCATGAAACCGATGCCGAAATTTTCTTAAAAAATTTTTTTGTGTCGGTTTTGAAGAAAACCAATGCTGATAATAATAATAAACCAATTTACTAAGTCAGTTTTTAGGAAAAATGACGCCGAAAATAATTAAAAAATAATTTTCGGCGTCGGTTTTGAGTAAAACCGATGGGGAAAATATTTATAAAAAACATTTCAGCGTCGGTTTTCAGGAAAACTGATGCCGAAAATCCAGTCGACTCATGTTTCGGCGTCGGATTTCTATAAAATCGACGCCGAAAATAAAAAAAATTAAAAATTTGCGTCTGTTTTTTTGGAAAACCGCCTCCATTAGATTTATTTTCGGTGTCAGGTATTTTAAAAATGGATTCCAAAATGTTTTTTTAATGTTTCGGCGTCGTTATTCACTAAAACTGACGCGAAAAGTCTTTTAAAATTATTCGCGGACCGAAACCCTCATTTCGTTCGATCATCGAAATCGAGTTCCGTTGCGGCGCTTTGGACTCCCGACGACCTTCGAACGTGATTTGCGATTTTGGACGGCCCTTGTTGGAGGATTTGTACTGTTTGCACGATTTCAGCTATGCGTTCTTCCACTTTATCTCATGTTTAATCTCCCATTGTTTATTTCTTCTTCATGAACCCTATTTTGCGTGATTTTTATTATTGGTTCGATTTTAGTTGTAGTTTATCCTTATTTTTTGTTTGTATTATCATTGTTGGTATAGATTTGTTTGTATTATCATTGTTTGTTTCTATTATCATTGTTTTTTTGTATTATCATTGTATGTATTATCATTGGTTTGTATTATCATTTTTGTGTGATTTTCATTATTTTTTGTAATATCATTGTTGGTATAGATTTTATATTGTTTCTTCAAACACTATAGTGTTTGTTTGTATTATCATTTTTGGTTTGTATTATCATTGTTGGTATAGATTTTATCTCCCTATTTTTGAGAGATTTTCATTATTAGTGTTTGTTTGTATTATCATTGGTGGTATAGATTTTATAGTTGTAGTTTATCATTTTATAGTGTTTGTTTGTATTATCATTGTTGGTATAGATTTTATTAGTTTATTTTTGGTTTGTATTATCCTTATTTTATGTTTTTATTATCATTCTATCTAGAATTTCTACTATATTCACCATCATATTAATCTCGATAAATGTATTTTTTAGTATAGAGGTATATATCATACCACAAAATCGTCAATAATTTATACATATTTCCATGTACTCCCATATTTCAATTATTGCATCCTTTAAATAAATGTACTCTTCAATATTTTTGGCACATGCAACATCGAAATATTACAACTATGTAAAATGAACTAATAAATCATAAAAGAATGATATTATAATTAAATTATAATATCAATATAAAACACATGTATATAATTTGAAAATAAACTATTTACTCTATTTCTAAATGTGTTTCATATCTGATGTCTTCTATCTGATTATCAATAGTTTTTATTAAATATGTTTTTGTTTACAATTTATCTAATATATATTTAAATAATTATATGTTTTAATATATTCATCAATTATATTGTGATATCATGTATTAATGGATCGTAATTGGATTTATTTATGAAGAACCACTAGTGAATATGATGAAGGAGTTGATAATTTTTTGGAAGTTGCTAAACGAGGTCTTCAAAATATTGATTTGATTTTCTGTCCATATGTGAAGTGTGTAAATATGATAAAGTTAAACTCCAGAGAAATCAAGGATCATCTCATTTGTTATGGTTTTAGCCTTAATTATACATGTTGGATCTTTCATGGTGAAAGAACTAAAAATTCAACATCCAATATTGATGACGATATACATAATGAGGCATAGGATCGTATTGAAGAATTAATACATGATTTAGGTGTTGAAACCATTGAAAAAACACCAACTGTTGAGTGATTGTATGGAGATTCTGAGAAACCATTATTCCCATGTTGCAGTAAATATACAGTGTTATTAACAGTTTTGAGATTAGTTAACTTAAAAGAAAAAAATAGGTGGAGTGATAAAAGATTCTCTAGTTTACTTGAGCTTTTAAAAGAGATAATTCCAGAAGGAAATGGGATTCCAGATTCCAATTATGAGGTGAAAAAAATATTATGCCCAATGGGATTGGGGTATAAAAAGATACATGCTTTCCCCAATGATTGTGTACTGTTTATGAAAGAAAATGAACATTTATCAAGTTTTCCTACATGTGGGGCATCGCGCTATAAGATGGATGAGAAAGTCAACTCAGATTCATTCTCAGGTGATGTCATGTAATGTAATGAAAAATTAGTATTTTTACTTTCCAATGACATCATCCAATATTTTTTGCATACAATTATGATAATTCAATTTTGATTTAATTTTAGGTACCAGAATCAAATCTCCAGCTAAACCAATTTGGTACCTTCCAATAATTCTTTGTTTGAAGCATATATTTTAAAATTCAATTGATGCAAAAAGGATAAGATGGAATTCAGATGACCGCATCTCTGATGGTAACTTACATCACCCAGTCGATTCACCACAGTGGAAGAATTTTGATAAAAAATTTCATGATTTTGGAAGTGAAGTTAGAAATCTCATAATGGGATTGTGTACTGATGGAATGAATCCATATCGAAGCCTCGGTAGCCAACATAGTTCATGGACTGTTTTTCTGGTACTTTACAACTTTCCACCACATCTATGTATGAATAAAAATTATGTTATGATGAGCTTGATGAGTTCTGGACCAAAACAACCAGGAAATGATATTTATGTTTATCTTACACCATTGATTGACGATTTGAAACTGCTATTGGAGGAAGGTGTTAAAGTTTTAGATGCATACAAGAAATCGTATTTTCTTTTGCGTGCTATGATAATGGTCACTATAAATGACTTTCCTGCATATGGAAACTTATCTGGATATAGTGTTAAGGGATATAAAGCATGTCCAATTTGTAAGAACAAATTTCATATCATCAATTGTAGAATGGAAGAAAGACAATGTACATGGGACATCGAATATTTTTTCGAAATAATCATCCTTATCATAGATTGAATAAAGAATTTAATGGTTTACAAGAATACAACCACCCCCTAGACCATTGTCAGCTAAAGAATATTATGACAGAGTAAAAGATATTGATTCGACATTTGGAAAGAGAAAAATTTTTGGTTTACAAAAACCTATCTGTAAGAAGCAGTCTATTTTTTTCAAACTACCTTACTGGAGATTTATGGAAACAAAACATTACATTGATGTTATGCATGTTGAGAAAAACATATGTTATAGTTTGATTGGAACTTTTTTAGACATAAAAGGAAAGACAAAAGATGGATTACATGCTATATTGGACTTGATATTAATAAGAATACGTTTGGAGTTAGCTCCCACTATTAAAGGAAATAGAACATATTTACCTCCAGCTTGTCACACATTAAGCAAGATTGAAAAGATGAATTTCTGTCAGTGTCTTCATGGTATTAAAGTACCCAGCGGTTCTTCTTCAAATGTGAATAATTTTGTGTTATTAAAGGATTGTAAATTAATAGTTATGAAATCACATGATTGCCATGTTTTGATGCAACAAATTCTACCAGTAGCAGTGCGTGGTATATTAACGAAAGCTGTCAGAAAGACAATCATCAGGTTATGTAATTTCTTTAAATCCATTTGTAGAAAAGTCGTTGATCCAAATTTGTTATATTTGTTGGAGAATGATGCAACTCTTATTATTTTTCAATTATAAATTTATTTCCCACCCACGTTTTTTGATATAATGGTTCATCTATTGATTCATTTGGTGCGTGAGATAAGAATATGTGGGCCTGTTTATTTAAGATGGATGTATCCTTTTGAAAGATATATGAAAATTTTGAAAGGATATGTTAAAAATCCTTATCGAATAGAGGACTCTAATTTTCAAAAATATGTATCAGAAGAGGTGATTGAGTTCTGTACTGATTATTTGAATAAGGTGGAGCATATTGGTCTCCCTATATCTCGACATATGACAGTTGATAGAGAAGGTAGAGGGGTTTGAGGATTAAAGGTAATGTTCATTCCATGTGATGAAGTGATGCAAGAACATTTATACGTTTTGAAGCACAGAGATGAGGTTCAACCATATATATCCTCACATATTTCTGAATTAAAGTTATGATATCAGAAAAGAAATGAAAAGTGGTTGATGATTGAGTATAAGAAGACATTTGTTTCATTGTTTAAAGAGAATGTCACCCCAGATATATTTGTATCAAAAACATTAAAGTGGTTAGTAGGGGGACCATCTCTTAATGTGATCACTTGGTCTGGTTTTGATATCAATGGCTACACATTTTACACAAAAAACCTGGATAACAAGAGTACTGTTCAGAATAGCAGTGTGATGGTATTCGCTGAAGAAGTGCATTTTCGAGTGCCAAAGATAAAAACCCAATTTCTGCATCAACTTCATATTTTGGAGTTATTTAAGACATATGGGAAATTGATTATATTAAATTTCGAGCCGCTGTTTTAAAGTGTAATTTGGTTGATAGTAATAGTGGCGTGAAACATTAAGAATATGGGTTTAAACTGGTTGATTTGAAAAGATTTCCTCACAATGAGGGACCATTTATCATGGCGACACATGAAAAACAAGTATTTTATGTCATTGATCCATCAAATGATTAGTGGTCAGTGTTTTTTCAGGGGAAAAGATATAATTTGGGTGATGAGTAGGATTTTGATGATGCTAGTGATTTACATGAGCCTTATTCATCTATTACGCAATTTCCAGATGATTACAATGAATATAAGAAATACATAGTGCATGCAGTACGTACCGATCATGATGAAGGCATGTGGAAAAATACTATATTTGTATCCTAATTTTTTTGGTAAATATTTATATTTTGTGTCTATTTTTAAAACTTACAAATGAATGCCTATATTTTTAGATATTTATTTTTGTCTTCCTTGTTTCTAATTATTCAGTTTTCTAATGATATGCAGGTACACAAAATTTCTTTACACTTTCTAGTAGCAATGTCAGATACAGATAGAGAGGAGAAGTTACCGAGGTATATCTATTTTGATATATTATTAAATATTCAGTAATATACTTATTTAATGAAATAAAACTGTTAATTTTAAAAAAATTGCGGGACTACTGATGTGTCCTTGGTGGTGGAGACTTATCCAGTTACTACTCAAAAATATAGTTCTCCAGATGGTAAACGTGGTAGTACACGTTTACCAATACTATCACATGCTCATGATGATAACAGATTACACATCCGTTTTGATTATAATAATAATGCATTTGTCCCAAATACAGTTCAGTATGTCAGTTATACAGCGATGCAGAGCCATTGTCGGATTAGTATTTTATATCCTGATTGGAAGTCAATGGACAGGACGTTGAAGCAACAACTTTGGGTGGTCGTGACGGTAAAATATCTCTATTTATTTATTTTATCTCATTTTTTAATATTATATAGTTTAAATGACATATTTAATTTATTCAATTACAGATGACATTCAGTTTTGAGGAAACCAAAGTAATTAGGAAAAGACATCTATCTTTAGCGGCAGTTCGATGGAGAGATATTAAAACCAAACTGAAAAATGAATATGTTTTTGGGAAGAGAAGGTTTGAAATCCCATGTATTAAGTATCTATATATAGATGAAGAAACATTAAAGCGATTGTTGACAGTCGTCAGGAAGAGAAATTTCGGGTATTGTAAGTGTTTTATATTTTGAAATTTATGCTATACTTTTATTATTACATTGTAATTTATATTTGCATAACATGCCTCCAGGAAATCTCATCAGGATATACAGTTGAAAAACGTATACCCTCATACTTTATCACGTGGAGGGTACTCATATTTGGAGCAGAAAATGATTGATGAAAAATTTGAAGCATTAAGAGCACGATCAAGTAGTAGTTCAGAAGAGGTCCAGTATGGTCCTCCATCTCCTCCCACTCGCCATGAGAAATGGTAACGAGCAAGAAGAAAAAAAATGAAAAATATCTTACAGAGGAAGCTCATCAAGTTCCTGATAGAATTGTAAGTAAATATTATTTATTTGTTAACAATTTTTCTATTTTATAATTTATAAACACTAATATAACTTTTTTATTTTTCATTTCAGGATGAAATTCACGAGAAAGAGACACAAGGCACTTTTATCCCTGAGGGTAGGATGGATATCCTAGCCACAACATTGGGAAAGGCAGAACACCTCGGCTGTGATAGAGGATATCAGGCGGGTGTTAGTATTCGGAAGGTATTTGGTATGAGTAAGCAATCAAGAGACTAAGAAATCGAATCCATAAAAGAAGAGTTGCTTGATATGAAATGGTCTATGGGTGATCAAATTCAAGCAGCAGTACAAAAGGCTTTATTAGAACACTTGGCAAGACAATCATAGTCTGTGCAGCCTTACGAGGTATATTATTTACTTGTCATCAATTTTTCATTTTAATAAATTATAAACACTAATAATTTTTTCATTTTTCAACATTCTTAGCCTACTCACCCTGACTACCCTGCCTCATCTACTTACCCAGCCCCGTCTGGGCAGCCTTCCGAGTTATATTATTTACTTGTCATAAGTTTTTCTATTTTTTATAAATTATTAACACTAATATAACTTTTTCATTTTTCAAAATTCTCAGCCTACTCACCCGGACTACCCTGCCCCATCTGCTTACACTGCCCCGTCTGAGCAACATTTTGGGTTATATTATCTTATTTAATTTTTAATCAATTTTTATATGTTAGAAATTTTAAACCCTAATATACCCTTTTCATTTTTATGCCTTGTTAGTCTTCTCAACCAGACTACCCTTCCCCACCAGCTAACTTTGAGCCTCCACCTCCTCCCTCGGATAAAGCCTTATGTTGTGAGTTGTTTGCGGGAGAACCTCATGTACATATTGTTGCATTAGGACATGTGTATTTTTTGGGGGACTCGGTACATTATCTGCCTATACAGATGGGTCAGGTTAGACTATCAGTACTTGTTATTATTGATCCTACTACTCTACTACCATTTCCTACTGTGGAGATCACCAGTGTTGGGGAATGTATGGCCCATTTTTTTTACTTTGTCCAACTGCCCTACTTCGTTATATTTCACATGAGGTATGCATTTTTTTAATATTAATTACAAATGATTCCAAATTACTAATAATTTTTTCTGACATTTATCTTATATAGGAATATCTGAAAGAAAAAGAAATTGTAAAAATGCAACAAAATGTTCAGGAACAGTTGGTTGTAGATACTTCTAATATTTCGTATGGGTTGAAAAGATTGTATGAGTCCTCTTCTTCCTTGAATTTTATCTATGAGTTTCGGATGATGCCCGATATATGTGGAAGAAATTATCAACTGAGAATACTGAAATAAGATATCATGAATTTATTTAATTTTGAAGAGATCGGGCTGAATGTGGTGCAGTTGTTTTCCATGTAAGGAAATTGATGTTTGAATTGCTATTTCTTTAATAAAAGATTGTTATGTCATTGAATAACTATATTTTGTTTTAAATATTGTATCTACAGAGTATTCTATTACAAAATGAAACTACAAGAATTTACATCTTTATAGATCCAAAGTACATTTCCTTGGAAGTCAATCAAGTGAAGAATGAAGAAAGAGGTCAATATATATCCGAGAGATTTTCACAAATAGAGATTCAGTGCTAGTTTTTTCTATTTCTTGATAAGTAATAACATAAACATAACTTTGAACTAATGATCATTATAATTTCATTAATAGTGAACTTTTTTTATTGTAGGAGGCATTGGATGTTAGGCGTATTTTTCCCAAATGAATGCCCCTTATATTGGTTTAGCTCTTTATTAGGAAAAGTTCATAAACCATTTTCAAACTTATTAAACATGTACGTTGTTTATATTTTTATAAGTTTGTTATTTTTAATTTTCATTGTTTACACAACTTTTGTTAGTTCTTATATAAAAAAATGCAGTTCATGGAATCCTTTTACAAAGGAAAACATGTTAGAAAAGAAACCAATGAAAATCAAATATGCAGATGTACATGTAATTAGTTTTTATATTTTTGTTATATATTGGTTTTTATTATTAGTTAAATGTTTTATAACTGCAGTGTCATCATCAAAATGGACATGTTGAATGTGGTTATTATATTCTATGATTCATTTACGAGATAATCACAACTGGCAAAACTACTGATTTTTATAAGGTTAGTTTTATTGAATTTTTTATATATTTTCTACCACTTTTTTTATTTATTAATTTCATATCATTCAATATTATTGTAGGCATTCAATGATTCACAGTGTTATTCCCAATATGATATGATCCATATTCAATCTACTTTTTCAAACATTTTGTTAAGTCTGATTTGGATTTGAGGTATGTATATTGATTAAGATTTGAGGTATGTATATTCTAATATTTCAGGTACGTGTATTTTAATTCTACATTACATTGAGTTCACTCAAGTGCCTCTGCAAAAACACTGTTTGATTGTTTTTTTATACTGTGTTTTTTTTCAGGGGTTTCTATTTTTTTGGAAGTGAAATTGTAATTATTTAAAAAAAATTATTTATGGCGTCGGTTATGTTCAAAACCGACGCGAAAAGTTTTTTTGAAAAAAAAATTACTTATGGTGTCAGTTTTATCTAAAACCGAAGCCGAAAATCCAATCTACTCGGTTTTTGGTGTCGGTTATTTATAAAACCGATGCCGAAAATCATGTCTAAATGATGTTTCGGAATCAGTGTTATAGAAAACCGACACTGAAACCCATAAGCAAATTATTTTTGGTGTCGGTTTTGAAAAACCGACACGAAAACTCTATTTTTTAATGTCGCCTTAAAAGACGTCAGTTTATAACCGACGTCAAAAATCAATAAAAACCGACATTAATAAGTGTTTTTTCACTAGTGTCAAGAGATAAATCCATATCCTCTTTCTTTTTGTTTCGTTTCACGTTCCTTTGTTTTGTAATCCTCTACTCACCTGCTCTGTTCAACTGATCTTGGAAACTCCCATATCATCTATATAATATAATTATATCATGTTAATATAATAACCATTACCAATATTCTTACTCTCTCCCTCTCCCTCCCTTTTGTTTTATAAACTAAATCATTGTTTGTGCGGTTCCAATTTATAACCTTCGTGGATGATGAAGTGATGTTCTTCATTTTGTCCCTTAATATAGGTCTTGAAACCACTTTTATGGCTGAACAAGACTATAAAAAATGTATTACAACATATTTATTGTAAATAATCTAGTATATTTTCATAATATCAATTAAAATGACAAAACTAATTCATAAAAACAATAATACCACCAAAATAATCTATGTGGCTCTCATTAATATTTCATCTGAAGATTATTCCGCATACCATATAACCAAATGATATAGATAACCATTAAAAATAGTTATGTTCATATATAATATATAAATTCTATTCATAAAAATTACATACATTCTACACGAACATCTATACTCCTATACAAGTATGCTGATTGTGAAAACAATTGAAATGAACCATCCTGAACGACATGATTCATTATTATAACCTGTTAATAAAGACATAAATGAACATAATAAAAATATGATAAAATAAAAAGATGTCTAATAGGAACATAATGAAGTTATTAATAAGTTTAATTTGATATTATAAGACCATAAATTTAAAATAGGAATATATTCAGACAAAAGGTAACAGTTTTCTACCTGAACTTCCATTTTTCTTTCGGGTTACACTTATTCTGTACTAACCTCAATGAAATTCTTATTTATTCATCCTTAATAACCACAAATCCGATTTTAATGTTCTATATATATTAACCAAACATAATCCTTCTTCTTTTATGTGTAGATTCATTATTTAAAAGGATCATTCCAAAATTCTTCCTAAAGAACAAACTCGATTGAATGGAATTTCTAGAATTCTTATCTATTTTCGAAGGAACTATATAATATTTTTTCTGAAACATTTATTTTTATAAAATAAAATATTTAATTATGAATCACTACATTACGTTTATTCTGGTTTTACAAAAATAAATTCCAAAATAACTCCTCTTTTCAATGAAAAGTAGTATTTATCTAAAAAACTACTCGGTGATTTTAAAAGAGTATTTTCACATATATCAGCACTATGGTTGATTCTTATATTTAAAAGGGGTTAATTTGTTATGATATCCTAATCCATATTTTATTTACTGGTTTATGATTATTTTTATTATGGTCGTTCTACCTTTATACAATTCACCATATTACTCTGAATGGTTAGTGTTTTTTATTAATGTGTTATGATATCATCCTATGGATGAATTGGAAGGTTAGATGTGACCATCTAGAGTCCTGGAACAAGTCCTTGCCATTATGGTTATTTATTATCTTGGAATGAGGCCTTGATAGTATGGTTATGTTGTTCTACATTATGCATTCCCTAACTACAAATCTAGTAATTGATAGATCATGTTGTAATTCGACTTGTAGAATACCCATGATTATGTTTTCTTTTGTAAATACTCATTCATAACTTATTACTAGCATATTGTTTTCAAGAATATTTTTTTTAAATTAATCTATTTTTAGTTAATCACCATGCCTAATTTTTATGTTTACGATGTATTCTGTCGTCTTGACTACCTTTAATGAGAATCAGACCTCACCCCATTTTTATGTTTTTTATATATGAAGAAGTAAATTATGAATGAATTTTAGAGATAATTTAAGAGTCGTTGATGTTTCTAATTTAATATATATATATATATATTATTTCCATTCAAGTTGAAATTATGAACATATGTATGTATCTGGTTTTTCAAAACTACTATAAAATTTGTTCCTTCATGATATGACTTTCTTTTAATCATTCCAATGTAATGAAATAAGGCACATACTCGAGGAAATTGAGGTAGGGTTTTAACATTATAGTTAATCATGGGTTTCCATACGGTTTTGCCACACATTCAACCTATCATTTCTACTACCAAGATCCCACTACCTAACATTGCATGAATTTTTTAGTTATATTATTTTTACTAACCATTTTCAAAATGCGCATCTTAGGAAAAGACCCATGAATTTTGTAATAGACCCCAATCACTCCCAAACTTCATCCAAAAGCATTAAATACATAAAATAAGCTAATAATGTGGTTATAAATTGTAACTGATTATTCTAAATTCTCAACGCCATCAAAATTTCAATACATAGAATATAGACAACTACCATTGGATTGAATGTGTTGGCGCCATTACATGACCATTTATTTTTTCCATTCCCATGTTTCATCCTAAATACATCCATGATGTCACAAAATTTGGACTAGAACAATTTTTTTGCCACACCATATCCTTCCTCTATAGACACTATACTAGTACATAGACAAATGATGCATCTGGGTCTAGGTCAACGTGAACCAATCAAATCCAATGATCAAGATCAAGATGATAATTTTTCAATATAGATATATAAAACACATTTTGAACTACACTATACTATAGTGCAAATGAAAACCCACATTCCACCTCACCTACCAATTCATGTATCTCAAAATAAAATATGTATCGATGTCATAAAATACCCTACTTTCCAAAATGAAAATTTCTAGGCCTTGGAGAGACTCTCAAAAACAAATAATCACTCACTTAAAAAGACAATGATTCTAGATGATGACACATATATAATTTATGAAATAATTTATCCATATCCATTATCTTCCGGGTCAACTAGATATTCATCGTTGTCTCTTAGACCAGGGTTTCCCAACCAGTGAAGCCTGACCTGTTTCCACCCAAAAAATTGTAGAACAACAATGACGCCCATGAAATTCATAGAAATTAACCATATATATTGAGTCGTTATAAATTAGGTTATTTCATAACTCGTATAATAAAACATGACCCTCCCAAGATCCATTAATATCCAATACACAAGCTCAAAGCATGTCGTCTAATGTTTCATCATTCTTTTGGGTTTTCCATCCATTAGACGATGATACACCTTAGTCATAGTCAACTGATTCCTATAAGATTTTTATAAGTTTTTACATAATAAATACAAAAAATATGGGTCTATATCAAATACTACTAAAATAGTTATTTCATACCTCATTACCACTTTTTGAATTTTTTTTGGAAAATTCTTCCACCATATGATGTTCAATGATTAGGATGAAATTAGATGACTTTGTGAGTAAATATACAATAAACAAAATGGAATCATGTATCTGAAACATTTTTGGGATTCCTCTTATAAAATAAATAGATATATTCTCCCATTTTTTAATAATAATAGTAAAATAATGAATCAAAATTTCTATACTTTTGTTTTCTACCTTAACATACTAACAAGTGAGGCATCTCAAAATAAAATCCTCCGTTTTTTCATTGAATCCCTTCACAATTCTGGTTTAAATCCCTTATATGTCTTATGTACTACTAAATGAATAAACCATATCAAATTGTTTTAAGAATAATTTTTTTTATAAGTCATTTTTTTGAACATCTTTTCTCGAAACCACAATACTGAAATCCCAATCGACATTTTCCCACAATGGTCTCCCCTTTATTGAATTTTCTCTCCATTCCAACAAATTCAGAATCAAATTATTATGACTATTTAACTATCCCAATTTTAGAAGGAAAATAATTTATTAGAATTAAAATATTCACACTACAATGTTATTCAAAATACAAATTCATGTAGGAAAACACTAAAATCAATTTCCACTTATCTAATGTATCTTCATCTAACTGATCATATTTTTTTTCTTATTTTGTCTTCCAGGAAATTTCCAATACATGAGGAATGAATTAAGTCTATTTTAATAATTAGTGGATATTTTATATATCTTCATTGTCTGTAATTCATATCATTTTGGGTAAAAATATATTTCAAGATCATCTGATCCATAAACACCATAAATTTCACACTAAATAGTTCATGGCTTAATGTATTCAATGAATAGACTATAGAAGCTAACTCCAAATCATGTTTTGGGTATTTATTATCCTTAAACTATATATTTCATGATCCAAAAGAAACAAAATTATATCCTCCTATGAGATCTCACAACAAACAATATCATGAATCATCAAAATAAACAACATACCCGTCTCTTGATTCTGGAAAAATCAGAATTGGTGATGATGTAGAGAGGCCCATAAGGACCTCAAAAATATTTTACAATTCCACATTATTTTTAAATGAAACATTTTTACTTCTCAAATATGCAATTAATGGACATATTAATGTAAAATAACGAAACAAAATTAGTAATTTCTAGAGAAACCATGAAATTTATGTATCCCAAAGACATTTTTTGGTGGTTTATAGGAGATAACGGCCTCTATCTATTCTGAGTCCATTTAAAACCTACTTTAATGAAAACATAGAAATGTAAATATGATTATAATATAAAAAACCCACACTTTTAAGAATTTTCATATAGAAGATGATTCCTCATCATTCCAAATATAGTGTCCAAGTTTTTCTCATGATCAACCCTTATCCTAGAATAAACCAGTATTTCATCCACAAACACAACCAATAAAATAAGAAATATATATTTAAAATATAAAATTAATCAAAAATATAAATACTAATGGTTCAATCATAATATTGAAAGTTATAAGAAAATAATCATAATAGCCATATCTACATTTTAATATCATCTTTGGAATATGCATATAATGAACCTGCAATTGGTGATATCCTAATTATAATAATATTTTAAAGAACCATTGAAATCCTTTCAATTGATTGATTATATAATAAAGGAATGGATGTAGATACCTTTTATTTACCATAACAAGGTTAAACTAAAGATAATCCTCACACAATCAAAGTGTTTCATATTCTATTTTGAAAAACAAGACCAATGATGGCCATAGAGACATGCTTGTCTGAATAAAAACATTGATTTCCATGTCATCTAACTACACTTTCTATTCCCAAAAATTTTTTTGGTTACATACAATAGGATTTAAGTTCTATAGGACGTTTCCTATGAATTTTTTGCATCCACTAGTTGGGGTCGTAAAATCACTCTTCATGTCATCAAAATAGACACAAGGGAATCATTTTGGATTACAGTTTGGTTTTAAAGGAAGATTCACTAATCTTGTTGTCTAATTTTGATTCATCCCACTACCTTAAAAAGTATTGGAAATCTTCTTCTTTTCCTATAAATTGGATTTCCCACCATTTACCATAAGTGTCAACTTTCTCCCTCCACCAATGGTTCTTGAGATATCTATTTCTTCTACTGTTTATTTATTGAACATATACATATAATCTATTATAAAACCTAAAAATATTAAAGAAAATTTTATATCATAACCCTAATTCACAAATACATGCCTTTAGAGAGAAACTATATGAAAATTTGAGTACAAATAAGGCAAAATTCATAAATTTCTCCACATAATCTAACCCTAAGAGGTTTTATTTTTTCATGCTGAAAAATTTTGTCATTCTAAAAATCCTAATCCTATGATGTTATAATTGTGTGTTAAAAAATTCTTCAAAATCATCACATTCAATTCCTTAGTCTTATATAACCAGAACTACAATATTCCACCACTAATGTGTAATATCATCTAGTATATATTTCTAACAAGTTAATCATATCTTCTATTGTTCCATGTAAATTGAGGATTTTAATCATATTATTGAGCCACACCTCTTCATTTTCTAGTTATGAATCAGCTTGAATGATTGATGGATTATTCATTGAGAACTAAATGGAATGATCCACATTCCTTGGTTAATACCTTTTTTTCCCTCAATCCATAGACTAAAAATCCTTGATTATACTCTATACTAGCTGTTGGATCACATATAGATTGTCTGTAACCACATTCTCAATATCCCCTTTTGGTTGGTTTCTACTATGCATACCCTGTTCTATTTTCCATAACCAAAAAATTCCTTGAGCCTCTCTCTCTCTCAAAACAGAAGGCTTGTGATTTTAAAATTTACTACATCATAACTATAACAATAAGTATTTTACAAAAATAATATTTTTCAAAATTCGATTCATCTTTCAAAATTCCAGCATGGGTTTGAAAATCAAACCCTTTTTAAAATACCAAAATCATGCCTTTATAACATCTTACAACCAAATGAAATTTCAAAATTTTCTGAAAATCATAATTTCTCTATAAATAATAAATCATTACTGAAACTGAAATATTTAGTACTAGGGGATGTCATTTCTATAAACTCATGTGATTCTCTTGTCTTTGGATAAACCATTGAAAATGATATTATAACTCATATAAGTGTCTAAAAACCCAAATGTACCCAAAAAAATGGTAAATTGTAGTTCAGTATTAATATTTCATATTTTCAATTTTATTCTCTATATTTCAATTTTTGGTGATCCCACTCATTTATACCATGACAACTAGAGGACTAGACAAGATTATCTTTCCACTCTAGGATCAAACACCTTGATACTATTGGATCAAACAAACTAATACCACTCGTTACATCCTTCCCGTCTCGGATGGCTAGGAGAGGTAGTAGTACATTACATGCCCTTAGGTTATATCCACATTTTTCCAAAGGCCAGAAATAATGTTATCACTGTATTATAATTTGAGGGATGATATTCTCTTTATAAAATAAAACAACAAACCTAGATAATCACAACCCAGATGATATTATATATTGCATAAACATAATGCAATACAACATAATTTATTACCTATCTGACTACAGTAAAACAACAACCATTTACAATATCATATTATATTGGAGATGTGAAATAAATAATATCAAAATATTATGTGGAAGAAAAAATCAACAAATCCCAATGACATTAATTACATAAACTTCAAAAATCCAATTATGCTCCATGCTACAACACCATTATACAACCCCCTGTATGATGATGAATCAATATAGTAATGATATACATTTCATTTAACTAGGTATTGATAAACAATATATTCAAACAAACCAATCATCCCACGCATGGGGTGAGAAATGATACATAGTTGGCTTTCTAAAAATGATGTCATTATTCATGCCAATATGATAGAACATGTTAACACATGTATCTAAAATAATTAAAAATATATAAATCAGTTTAATGTATGCTTATCAATTCCCACCTATTATCATAAACAAAATAATTTCCATTTTAATCAAAAAAATCCATTTAACCATTTTACAAATCCATTTGGCATAACCCATTCCAATCCACACATCCCGATATGGAGGCCTAACAGAATGTTCAATATGTGTTCATGGTATCTCATCCATTTACAAAGTTTTCCAAAAGTAACCGTATACCATTAACCTAATGGAAGACTCCCCTTCCACAAAGTTGACGTCGATGAAAATTAACACATAATAATAAATTAGTCCAAAACCATGGAAAACCAACTATTTCAGTCGATTCTAATAAAACATCCCTTTTTATTGAAAACATTTCCATTACAAAAAATCATGTAATTTTTTAAAAAAAATAACTTTAATTGAAACCATTTTCCTTGAAATAAAAAACATCATATTATCAAATCATTATTTTAGAAATAATAAACGAAGCACTTTGCACAACAACCACTTTTCACAATTCCAAAAAAAAGTCACTAAATAGGGTTTATACCATGTTTTTCACATTATTTCCATAATAAATTCAAGCAAGTCATCCAATTTGAATCTAATAATTAAGGTTCTAAAAATCAGAGTTGAGAGTGGGGACACCTACAATAGAAACTATAAAAAATGATGAATAGAACTAATTCATGGTGAAAAATGGGATGAAACTCCAAAAATGTTCAATATATAATGTTAACATACATTAAAAAGGACATATGTTATCAATATTGGAATTAAAAAACCTATAACCATCCCCAAAAAATTATACCAGTCATTCCAAGAGTGATAATAATAAAAAACTATTTAAAAAAATTAAAAAGGGAGACTTATGAAGTAATTTATGGTTCAACACGCAATGTTTTTTCAATGGATCACTCATGTATCAAGTGGAATGGTCTCCACATCCTACATAAAAAGAATATGTTGATTTATTGTTTAAATTTGTGATGAAAAATCTATTAATAAACAAAATAGAATTATATTCACTATTATTTGATCTAAATTTTAGCTTTACACTCTTAGATTGCACAGTTAGGAAAACATGAACCTACTACACCCCAATGCCATAATTTTCATGTTATCCTACATGATTTTTATGGTTTTTACTAACCATGTTCTGAACATGCACCTCTAGAATAGCCCCAAAACAGTCAAAAAGTCCTCTAGACTCTCAAAATCAAAACCTGGACAGATTATGAACAAAAAATAAATAAATAAAGGGGTACATAATTCTAAATTTTATTATAATAATTGAAATATATAGTTATTTTATTCGATAAATTGATAGATTATATTCAAAATAATTAAATGTATATTCTATTCCATTTTCTGTTTTTATCTAACATACATGTAAACCAAGAAATGTTTTTATATTACTTCCTATAAATTTTAAACATCTCAACAATTAAATATATATGTTAAAATCACATAATTTTTTTTATTCGAGTAACTTAAGTAATAAAAGTGATAATAAAATATTCATAATTTATGGTTTGATGCCATATCATTCTATGTGTATTTTATTGTATCATTTAAAGAGCATCGGTGGAATTAAATTCTTCTATAAAATGGTTTCTTTAATGGATGATACTATTATAACATGCTTTACAAATGACTATTGTTTCTCTTTTATGTTGGGGAAAATATATTATCAATTCATACTATGAGGTTTTTCTTATGTTTTTTTGGGCCATATGACAATGTCCTTTATTTTATAACTAATTTTCATCTTTCTAAATTTTGTAACATGTGTTGACCTGATCACTAATCTAAAATATATTTTATCTTGTTTATAATTCATGTAAAATATGTAATAAATACTTCATACATTGGATGATGTGAGAGTTCCTCCATAAAATTACATCATTTCCATCATAACACAACTACCTTACATTTAGTATGTTATTCCAATTTCCACCATCATAAAGGACATCCAGGGATTTAATCCTTAGATCACATATGAACATTTCATCAACACATTTGATATTTAAGTAATATTATTTTCAAATTATAATATCTCACTTATTTATTCTACAATTTTTCTTAATATTTTAACCTAATTGGTAATCTGTTAGGAGCATCTATTTAATAAAATAAATGGTTTCTCATTTTTGTTAGCAATCTATGTAACTTAAATAATTGTGGATATTTCATTTGTATCATTATCCATATAGTTTTATCATATAGAGTAGGGATCATTTCCCTGTATAGTTTTCAAGAATTATTATCCACATTTACAATTCATATCACTCATTCCATTGGTTTATTAATTGATGTACATACAATTTCATTTTAATGAATTATGAAACATTCAATTATCCTTCCATGATTTATTCTTAATTAAATTTGTATTAATATTTTATCATCATTTAAATCTTCTATAACTCAACTCAGACCATCTTTATGGGATACACTATTCTTACAAAGAGTTCCAGGATTTGTGCCAATAGTTTCTATACCAAAATCAATATACTTAAAAACTCCATCATTTTATTTATAGGAGTCCCAATTGTATAGTAATCCAGCATGATCATCAATAGATATAAAATCATATTTAATATATCATTGATTAAATTTATTTCTCTTTTTCACCCAATATTCATCAAATAACTTTATGTACTTTTTATTTTCTAATCGTTCAAATATTTATAATTTTCGGTTTAAAATCATATATTTTTAGAGGGAATTGATCTATTATTAGATTTATATAAAACTCATTAATTTATATTAACAAAATATATATTCTGAATAGATTTTGAGGATTCAACATTAAGAATATATTTCCGTATTGAAATTGTCTTTTATTTCTACATATTTATTCCATCATTATTAAATATAGATTGCATCTTGTCTATTTAATCCTCCCTTTCATATTGTTTATCACATTTATCGTTGAATATTTTTCTTAATTATCAAATATTATCTTAGGTTTATTAATTTCATCAACATATTAATTAACATTTTTCATATAATATTCCAAACATTTGAGCTTCTTCTATATTTCCTTCTTCAATAGGAATCTTCCTTGTTGTGTGTGGATAATTTCATAAGGAAAGTTCCATGTGTTTATTTCCAAATGTTTTCCATGTATATTATATCTCCTTATTATTCTTAAAATTTAAATTTAATTACGTTTTATATGATTCATGATATTTTAAAATTTCTCTAAAATATTCAAAATGAATTATATATAAGTATTTACCTTCTTCTTAAATGATTTGAAATTATTTTTTCATCTAATAGATGAACATACTTTTTTCCTTTGGTTAAATTTTCAGCTCCCTTTGTATCATTACTCCATTTCTCTATCTAAGTTTGTTTATTAAACTCATATTATTTACCTTTATTTAAATATTTCAATTGTATATTAAATGAAAATCTCTGAAATCCTCACAACATGCACTTATTAGAGTGCTTGAGAAAAAATTATTTCTTAATGTATCATAGATTAAAAAAAGTGTCATCTCTATTGAATAGAATTATATCTGATCACTTACATATTCTAATTCACCAAAACAATACTTGTTTTTTTATGGAAACAATCGAAAATATTTGGGTTTTGAATATTTCTAAAAACTATTATAAGACATGTAATAAGATAATTTAAATTTAAAATAACATGAAATTCTAAACCGAATTTGATTAGGAAGAATGGACATTTTTCAGAGATTGGTTTTAAATTCAATAAATATTCTATATTATTTTGATTAAATTTAGTTTGATTATCCAATCAATAAATCTCATGGTGAACTACAATCATTTTAATTCTAAATTTTTGGATCTTCATCCCTTAATATATATTAATTCATCATCCTCAAATAATCATGATTGGAAGAACTCTATAGTCAATAGTGTGACACCTTCCAAAACCTGGTGCAATAAAATGTATTTTCATTCATTGATTTAATCAAACACATCATGGGAAGAGATATCAAATGATGAGATAAAAAACATATAAAATAAAACTGTAGAAATAGATTTGAATTTAATGTTATGGTTGAAATTATTCACACCTAATAATTCCATTCATATATACAAAAAACAGAAAAATAAACTTCATGAAAAAAATTCAAGAACACCTTGAAAACCCTCCAGCAAAACCTTATGTAAACCCCTTGCTATTGATATTAAGATATGCCTTTGGTGTATAGAAAGAGGGTCTGTGTAAAGACTTGGATTTTTTCATGTAATTTTTTAATATTATATATAATTATTACGAGTCTTTGAAAATTAACGGCGTGGAATTCCATGACCCAAAGTTCCCTAAATGAATTTCAGAACATTTTTTCAGTATGTTTTGAAAATGCATGAGTGATGTTTTCTTACTTATGAACCATTGGTCGGATTAAAAATATGAGGGCACCGATGAATCCACAACACCATGATTACCTTAAGGGAGTCTCTATATTGACTCTAGTAGGGTTGGAAAAAGAAACTTTTCTCAACTTTTGAAAGAAATGAAATGAAATAATTTTTTTTAATATCCTCCGAGGGACAAGAAAAATGGTCGGGCCAATTATCTGTTAAGTCATTAAATGGTATAACCTACTAACCCAAAGTAATGGCATCATTAGAGTTATTAGAAAGATTTTTAATTGATGATCCCCATTAAACTATAAATTTGTAATTCACCCTCCTCCTCTCCTATATATATGGAGCTTGGGGAGTGGTATCAGCACAGCTTCTCCAAGAAACAAAGTTCTGAAGTAGTGTCATGACGCTGAACCCTTAAAAGACAGAGTCGACCCATTGGGAGGTAAAATATCACACCAATCCATGAACCAAAGGGCGATGTATGAGTGCCTTCAGTGTGAACATGTTGTGGGATGGAAGAACACGATCCACATTCAAGCACAGACATTTTCACTAATGTTTCAAGGTAGGGGGTTTATTCATTTACTTTTCCCTAAAAGATTCCCTCTTCCTCGTTCATGAAATTATATGAAGAACGCGACTCAACTGAAAAACAGATTGATCTATGGATCATTCTTTTTGTGGGAGGTTGTTATGGAGTATCCTTGTGGGGTTTTTTTGTTGTTTAATTCAAGAAATTGGTAATACAATTTTATCCACCCTTTGATCACTATAAAATTTGAAGGGTGCGGGCCTAATAAATCTGGACCTTACCCTTACCATTGTTCCTTCATTGGAAGACTGTCGGCACAGTAGCACCAACCAGATATAAAGGTGGCGACGCACCAATGCACGTGGCTAGAGGAGCTCGCGGAACAATGTTGCGGAAGACAATGGAGCAACCACCACCGACTGGTCATGGAGGAGGTTGACACACCATCACGCGTCGCTGGTGTGAAAAAGTGACATAGCTCATCATCCATAGTAGACGGAGAAGTTGGTCACCTCGTCGGTCGGCCGCAGAAGTGAAGGGTGGCGCGCCCTCGTGGGCCGCAGGTGAATAGTATACCCCACACCTCGGGTGGATTCCGCGGTGACCGGGAGGCGCCCATGTGATGCCGCCACTTCAAAAGATGAAAGGATTTTGGTTGTTTGGGATCTTGGGGGTGTTCCACCCCTGAGTCGCCTAGAGGAAGCACTGCGGGCGGCGCCCTCCGTGACCGGGCCGCCCTCCAACGGGTTGCCGCCAGCGGGCCGAGCCGCCTGCCTAGCGGGCCACCGCCAGAGGGTCAGGTTTCCCTTTTGTGGGCCCCGCCTCACGCAGCCCAAGCTTCCCCTTTTTGTGGTCCAGACCAGACCTCAACCTAGTGTGTCGAGTCCGCTGTGTCACAGCCCAGATAGGGTCGGGCCATGTCAGTTTGACCCTGTTAGACCAGACCTGGGCCCCACGGTCCAAGAAACACTTAAAGGGCCTTATCAGGATAATCGGATATCCATTTGAAAAATCATCTGTGGCATTGGGATCCTTGATGATAGAAAATTATTTTGACATAATCCATGAGAGTTTTGAAGAATCATGGAGTAAGGCTGGCTTGGATCGCACTAGAATCCAACCAGGCCCTCGATGCAGAAATGCCAATAACGAACAGACCTGGTGTCTGGTTGATGCACCGTCAGTTTTGTTGGAACCCTTGTGACATGGAAGGTCATAGAGTTACTTATTTTTGAGTGTTCGTGCTGGTTGAAATACAACCGATGTCTTGGGAAGAGGTTCTCCCAAGGGCACTACATAAGAAACTCTATGACTGGCTGAGACCTGGCGACTGTTGGCTTTTTGACTCGGAGTGACTCGATGGCCATGGTACATGATGGGGAGGAGTATCTTAGTAGACCTTGGTGGGGAGCAGCCATGGTGTGAAATGGGGAGGAGTACCTTAGTAGGACATGGTGGGGAATGGCTCTATGTGACCCAGAAGACCCATGGTACGTAATGGGGAGTACCCCAGCAATTCCAAGTACGTGGGGTGTACCTCTGTGTGATGTGGTAGGCCCACTGTACTCAATAGTGTAGGAGTTATCTATTTGATCTCTTGTGTGAGCTCACAAAAACACTGATTGCGTGTGTTTTGAAAAGTTTTCTATTTGATCTCTTGTGTCAGCTCACTAGTTATAAAATATTGACTAGGGCACACCTGACTTTTTTTAGGATGCTACCACATAGACATCCAGCCCAAATTCCTGAGGTAGGACGCGATGATGTCCCACCGAGTGATGATTCCTCGGTGCAGGGCCCTCCTACGGCATTAGCACCATTGGGTGGTGTAATAGCAACACCAATACCTATTGGGTAGTCGTTACCACCAGTTCCACCAGTACAAGATGTACGCTGACTGAGCACATTGCATGAGTTCCAGTGATATAGGCCTCTGAGGTTTCAAGGTGAGACATACCCATAGGCAGCTGAGGACTAGCTAGAGGATGTATCTAGAGTTTTCCACTTGGTTGGGACACCACCTAATTTTTTGGTGATCCTAGCAGCCACCCTTTTTTAGGTAGAATTAGGGAGATGGTGGAGCCTGTTGCTCCAAATGCACAATGAGGCAACCCTCTTCTAGGCAGACTTCGAGGGAATTTTCAGGGAAAAGTTTGTCACATCATCCTTATGCTCTATGCATATATAGGAGTTGCTGCACTTATATTAGGGAAGCATGATCGTGGCCCAGTACTCTGCGACGTTCACTGATCTCTCATACTACTCCAATAACATGCTGAACGTCCCTTTCTTCTGGGCCTAGACCAATGAGTAGGGTCTCTAACGGGAGATCAACACATCAATGATATCGCTCAGTATATCGACTCAAGATGGGGTGATATAGTGAGCACTATTGGTGCAGATAATCCTAGCTGAACGGACTCCCACATCGAGAGCCACCACCGGATGTTAGGAAGTAGATATGTCTATAGTAGACTACAGTTAGATAAAAAAGAGGTCCAAGTGGACCAGACTTTCTAGAGGATGACCCTAAGACACAGGGCCAATGGTGTGAGGCTCACAAGGTAGAGGATGACAGGTGAGGGACACACAATGTTACATGTGCGGCATGTAGAGTCATATGGCTTTCCACTGCCCGACCCGCCATTTGTAGGACCAGCTGACAATTGAAGGACTGCCGATTCTGAGGATGAGGTTCGAGTGAGGAGGTCTGCAGGGTGGTGTACATAGCAGAGGAGCTGGGCATTCCCCAGGTGGTGGGTGGCGTTTCGAGGTTCTACCACCATTGTCGCCAGGTGGTCCACCCTAACAACATGGAGTAGGAGGACACGGACAAGCTCACATCTAGGAAGATGAGGCCTATAAGCATGGCACTCTGGTGATTATTAGAGGTACGATCTGAGTCTACTCTACCATATTCATAGTACTTATAGACACAGGTTCCAGTAACTCTTTTATTTCCACGAACCTTGTTCGGTGCTCGGAGATTCTGGTGGAGTCGTTATCTCGATCCATATGGCTAGAGACTCCTATGGGGGATGATTCTTTGATTATAAATTGTTTCTAGTAGTGTAAGCTTAGTCTAGGAGGTGAGATATTCGGATGGGATCTCCTAGTAGTGGCATTGAGTCTTTATGACATCATATTGCGTTTGGACTGATTATCCACAATCCATGCTCAGATTGATTGTATTAGGTGCAAAGTGTGGTGTGTCCGTATGGATGGGACCATGTTTTCCTTCACTGGAAAGAAGGGAACCTTTGTAGCACATGTTGTACATACCCAGAAAAGGGTGCAGCTAATTACTCATCAGTTGGCTAGCCCTTCCCATGGAGCCGATAATGTTGAGAGTCCGAGCTATCCTGTAGTGGTGGACTAGTATGATGTCTCCTTTCTTGATGACATTCAGGGACTACCTCCACTCAGAGAGGTATAATTTTACATAAACATATATTCTAGAACACCACCGATATCTACACTAGCATATCGGATGGCCCCCGCAGAGCTTCGTGAGTTATGAGTATAGTTGGAGGACTTGTAGTGAAAGGGGTTCATAATACCCAGTGTTTCTCCATGGGTAGCCGCGATTTCATTCGTTAAGAAGGCAGATGGTTGTTTGAGACATAGTGTGGACAATCGGCACCTGAAATAGGTGACCGTTAAGATCAAGTATCCACTTCTAAGTATTGATGACCTTTTCGAACAGCTTAAGTGATCTCATTGGTTTTCGAAGATAGACCTCAGATCAGGTTATCATCAACTCAGGATACAAGACAACGATGTGAAAAAGAGGACCATAAGATGTCGGTATGACCATTATGATTCTTTTTTATGCCTTTTGGTGTGACCAACATGCCAGTAGTGTTTATGGGACTCAGGAAAAAGATATTTCAACAATTCTTTGATCACTTCATGGTGGTGTTCATCAATGAAAACATGGTGTACTCAGTGATGGAGGAGAAGTATGACTATCATCTACAAATAGGTCTGGATACACTCTCAGAGCACCAGATTTATGGTAAAGTATCGATTTTACATTTTAAGATATGAGTGATCAACTTTCTTGGACACATTATCTCAGAGGATGGATTTGCAGTGGATCCAAAAATGATTGAGGTTGTGCTTTCCAGGAAACCACCCAAGGGCGTGATGGAGGTGCAGAGTTTCTTGGGGTTGGCTGGTTACTAACGTAGGTTCCTGACTGACTTTTCTAGAGTTTTGGCACACTTTTTAGCATTGACAAAGAATTTTACACCCTTCATCTATATGGATAAATTCCCATAGAGTTTCCATTAGCTGAGGCGGAGACTGACTAGTGCCCCCCATCTTGTGGATACCGGAATAGGTTGTTAGGTATGTAGTATACTGTAACGCATCAGGGGCTGGGCTTAGGTGTGTCCTAATGTAGGAGCGAGTAGTAATCATTTATGGCTCACGACAGCTGGGATAGATTGAGAATAACAATGACACCCATGACCTGGAGTTAGCATCCATGGTCTTCACCTTGAAGATGGGGCGACATTACTTGAAGGGAGAACGTTTTATATTCTATTATGATCATAGGAGTCTTAGTTATATATTCTCCCAGAAAGACCTAAAGATGAGATAGTGGAAATTGAAAGAGTTCCTCTTGGAATATTACTTTGAGATAGTCTATACTCATGGGTAGGGGAACGTAGTTGTAGATGGACTCATTAGAATTTCTTGTCATTAGTTTCTGAGTGAGGTGATAGAGTACCTAGACACTATTAAAATATACTCTTTTGATAGATATGGAGCAGAATTCCTACAGTCATTGATAGTCACACCCCCACTCCTTCAGCGAGTCAGGGAGGCGAAGTGTGGGGACAATGACTGTGATGATCGACATGCACATATAGGCTTTGGGTAGACACCTGATGGAATTTATGAAGGTGGGTAGCATGTCATTCTCATTAGGGTAAGTACCATGGTACTGGTGGTGCTATGGGAGGAGATTTTGAGGGAGTTCCATACATCCCCTCTATAGGATCATCCTGGTGTGGTGAAGATGTACCAAGTCCACTGGTGTCGGCAATGGTGGCTAGGGATGAAGAAGGAAGTAGCATAGTTTGATTCACAATGCCTCACTTGTCAGCAAGTGAAGGTCGAGCATTAGGTTCCAGCAGCCTTAGCTCAGTCACTAGCGGTGCCAGAGTGGAAGTGGGATGGGATTTTAATGGACTTTGTCGCATGGCTTCCATGAACGTCTAGGAGACATTATTCTATATGGGTGGTCATTGACTGACCTACCATGTCTTCCCACTTCCTACTAATCTGAGAGCAGGGATCAGTAGAGGGCATGTGACTCCTCTACATGAAGGAGATTATACAACTTCATGGTGTGCCATCGATGACCGCCTCTGACCGTGACACACATTTCCTATCTCAAATGTGCAATGTATTTCTAGAGGTGTTCGGGTTGTAGCTACGTTCGATCACTGCCTTTCATCCTCATATGGATGGTCAGATTGAGCGGACCATTCAAACATAGGAGGAAATGATAAATGAATGAGTCTAGGATTTTGGAAGCAGTTGGGAGGATCACTTTCCCTTGTTAGAGTTCACATAAAACAACATATGTCACTCCACCATCTGTATGGCACCATTCGAGGTCCAATACTGCTGACCTTGTAGATCACCTCTATGCTGGACAGACCCCGGGGTGTCAGCACTTATGGGTCTACAGTTGGTATGAGCTACCACTGAGAAGGTGTAGACCATCCTGGAGCAGATTAAGACTGCACAGAGTACAAAGAAGTGATATGCTGATAGGAGATGAAGACCTCTAGAGTTCCAAGAGGGGGTCCACATTTTTCTTACGATTCTCTCCTAGATGGGGACTACAGAGATTTGGTAGGGGTTGTATGTTATCACTAAGGTTTATCAGTAAATTTCTAATACATCGGAGGATAGGCCCGGTGGTATACTACTTAGAACATCCACCATAGTTGGATAAGGTATATGACATCTTCCAAATATCCTAGCTGAGGAGATACATGCATGACCCATCTCACATCATCAACCATTGCGAGCTGGACATAGACGATGGGCGACATTTATAGTGGTTCCAATAGAGATTGGGGATCGAAAAGAGAGGATCCATCATGGGTGGTCTATACCTCTGGTGTGCACTCACTGGCAACACATGAACCACCAGGATAGCACATTAGAGCGATAGGTTCAGATTCGTGCTTAGTACCCCCATTTGATTTCATAATCTATGTTGTGCCTTTTGGGGATGAAAAGCTCTAATTTCGGGGTGAATATAATGACCCGAATTTTTTCAAGTAATTTTTTAAATATATGGAATTATTAAGAGAATGAAAAAATTAACGGCACATGATTCCGATTACCGGAGTGCTCGGAATAATTTTCTGAACTTTTTTTGGTTATGTTCAGTAAATGCATGTGTGGTGTTTTCTAACTTTTGAGCCATTTATTGGTTTAAAATTTTTATGGCGAAGTTGAATCTACATCACTGAGATTCTCATAAGTGAGGATTTACTTTAACCGCGGTACGTCTTGAAAGAAAGTATTGTTTTTCATCTTTTGAAAAGGAATGAAATAAAATAATTTTGTTATTTTATTTCATTTCCTCCAATGGAGAAGAAAAGGGGTGGGGAAAAAGATGTGTCAAGCCAATAAATGGATTGACCTACCAACCCTACGTAATGAGGACATTGCGGAAATTAGAATGCTTTTAAATTGATGAGACCCATTAAACTCCAACATCGTTACTTACCCTCCCACTCTCATATATATATATATAGAGCTTGGGAAGGGGTATCAGCACTGCTTTTCTATGCAACGAAGTGCTGAAGGTGCACCGTGGTGTCGAACCCTTAGAAGATGGAGCCGACCTAGTGAGAGTTGAAAGACCACACTGAACCACACTGCGAAGGGTGACATACTAGTGGCGTCGTTGGGAACTCGTTTCGGGAATGAAGAACACGCCCACCATAAAAAATGGGCAATTTTTCCAATGTTTATAGTATTGGGGATTATCCATTTATGTTTCTTTAAAATATCCCATCTTCCCCATTCATGAAATTAGAGGAAGAAAGTGGGTCAATCGACAAACGGGTTGATCCATGAATTATTAATTTTGTGGGAGGTTGTTATGGGGTATCCTTGTGGAGGTTTGTTTTTTGTTTAATAAAAGAATTTGTCAAACCCATTTTATCCTCCCTTTGATCACGAGCTAACGTGGAGGTCGCATGCCTACCAATCCAGCCCCAAACCCTCAAAAACATTATTACTCTTGTGCCTTCCATGGAAGACATCTGGTGCATCGGCACCAACTGGCTACGAAGGAGGCGACGAAACAACGTACGCCGCTAGAGGAGGCCACGACAAGAAGCCGCAGAGGACATCGGAGCAGCCCGCATAGGCTGGCTGCGGAGCGCCATCGTTCGCCACCAGTGTGCAAAGGGATCGCGGCTTGTCAGCTGTGGTAGATGGGGAAGGTGTCCAGCTTGTCGACCGGCCATAGAAGCGATGTGTGGTGCACCGTCTCACGCCACCGGTGAGCTGGACACCATGTCCAAAGCCGCGACAAAGGATGCGGAACTCGTGCCTCTAATAGGTTTCGTGATGAATGGGTGGCACCCATGTGGTGCCGCCACATCAAATGTTGAATGGCCTTTGGCCATTCCGGATCTCGCGGGAGTGGCTCCCCTGAGCCTCCAAGAGGATGCACCGCAGGCTGCTCCCTTCACGGCCAGGCCGCCCTCCAGCATGATGACGTATGGGGGACGGGCCGCCACATTGCAGGCCCCACGCTTCATGGGCCGGGATACCCCTTTTATGGGCCGGATAGGTCCTTCACCAGGAATTTCACGTCCTCCACACCCCAACTCAGACCCAGTCAGCCCGGGTCAGTCCAGCTGAGTCAGACCGGACCCGGGCCAAACTGGACTCGGGCATAGAAACACAAAAAGGGCCTTTTCTCAAGAACAAGAGTTCAGTTTGACAACACGTCTACAGTGTTGGGATCCTTGGAGCTATATGGTCTTTTTGACTTACTCTATGAGAGTTTTGGAGAAACATGGATTATGGCCAGGTTGAATCGCACAACAATCCATTCGGGCCCTCGACATTGAAATTCCAATAAAGAACAGACTGAGCATCAGGTTGACAGTCTATCTATTGTGTTGTAACCCTTGTGCACGTTGAATAATCAAGTTACTTCTTTTTGAGAATTCATGCTAGTTTAAATATGACTGATGGTTTGGGGATCAGTTATCCCATGAGCGCAATGTACGGAACCCTGCAACTGGCATAAACCTAATAAATACAGACAGTTCAACTCGGAGTGACTCGACGTACAAGGTACGCTATGGGTAGGAGTACCTCTATAGGTCACAGTAGGGAATGGACATGGTACATGACGGGGATGGGAACCTCAGCTGGGCATAGTGGGGGTGGCTCTGTGTGACCCTACAGATCCATGGTATGTGATGGAGAGGAGTACATTTTCAATTAAAGGATAGTGGTAAGATCCTATGTGCTATGCAGCAGGCCCACTATACTCGATTGAGGAGGTGTTCTCCCATATCTGAGTTGTTCGATGTTGTGACTGAGAATGTTACTTGTTCCTAGGCCTAGAGAATCCATGGATGTCTATCAGAAATCATAGTGATCCTTTGTGGGTCAGCATCATAATCTCATTTCACTATGTTTTATATCTTGTTTGAGATGATACTCTAATTGAGCCATGTCAACTGATTTGTGCTTTGTGATTGCGATCATGTCTAGTGGTGTTCGTTATGGAATTCTGAGAAGCATTTGGAGGTCTTAGGGACCCTACTGATGAAGATAATAAAATAATAGAAGAAAATTATGAAGGATAATAAGATAATAAGAAAATATTTTGAAGACATTGAGAAACGTTATTGAATGTTATTATGGAAAAACTGAATTAATATTTCTCAAAAAATAAAACAAAAGAAAAAAAATTAAATAAAATTAAATAAAATTTAACGAGAAAAGGAAAGTAGGGTTTGACCTCCTCTAGTGTGATCTCTTTTTGGTCTAAAAATCCTTGTCAGTGTCAACTCATTGACTTTTTCTAGAAAGGGTATCTGAGTAATCTGTTTCCTTTGTTCAAGAACGATCATATACTCAATATCTCCATTAAAAATTACACCCATGAGACATGGGGTTTCTTCATATAGAAACCCATGTTTCATGGGTTTTTAATTAGTTTGGTTTAGTAAAAATATAGGGAGGGGACTGTCTGAGATAGGGGTATTTTTCTTACATCTTTGCAATGATAAATGTAGGTGTGGTAGTGGAGGCTTGATCATGGCATTGTGAACATTTTAGTGATATGCTCCCTCAACACCTTTGGTAATCATAGCGACTATAGTTTGATCAAAAAAAATTTAATTGGTTTTATATGATGTGTAGGAGATGGTCTATGGATTTCCTGGTTGCTGATAGTAATCAAAGATTGGAACTCAATCTTCAATAAAACGTCCATGGCGGTCTCCAAATGTGAAGTGGTGGAAAGACAAGGATGAAGGTGCATTAGGAGGAAGATAATTTTGGACTATAGTCATGGGATGTATCTAAAAAGGCCACAAAATTTTTAAAGATGGAATACTACATTTAGTGATCTGTCTCATATAGAATGATATGCCTTTTTCATCATTTGGTTCAAATGAAAACCGTGGGAGAACATAAAAATTGATTATAGTGGGGATGATATCATGAAAACACATGAACACATCCAAATGTGGGCTCCACCACACATGGACCATTTTGGTATTTGGGACCACTATTCTATCTATGGGATTTATAACTCACTGCCCACATATGCATGGGCCTAATTCTCTCATACTCATTCTTTCTAACTCAATCTAGATCTCCTTTGTTTTCTAGTCGTATAGTGTTCTCTTATGAATGGATATATAGTGGGATTCCTGTTTGATGGGATTTCATGAGTTAGAATTAATTTTTTTAGTAACCTAAAAATAAGAAAAACATAGTAAATATTTGAAAAAATTAAATCATTCTTAAATAAAATTAACAATTAACAAACTCAATTAAAATTAATAATAACATTTAGAATTTTAAACACCTCTCTAATTCAATTTCAATTAGTTTACGTCCTTAAATAAAATACCCAGTTTTTAATTAAATACATAATTTATTGGGTATTATAATTGAAATTATCCAATAATAATAAGAAATTTGATTTAAAATAGACATTAAATTTTTTTCTCTCATCTCCAAAAATTAAGATCTTTAAATAATGATTTATTTTTAATTCAAATTACACTTTCTATAATTTTAATTGATATGGTAATTTTTCTTTCTCTTCTCCATATCCATATAAATGTTTTGTTTTTTTATATGATTTTTCTTAAAAAATGATGATATTTAGTTCATCATGGATTAAAATTACATTTCATCCTTACCTCTCCTCTTAAATTATGGACAAATCATTATTTTAGAAGCCATGATAATATTGTGATACCCATCTAAAAATATTTTATCTTTACCTTCTAGGGATTAAATAGTACGATCATATTTATATGGTAATATCCACATTGCCTTCATAAAAATAACGAGTTAGTTAAATTTTACCAAAATCATATAATGATACAAAAAAATTCATTAACATTTGGGAAGAATTCATCTTTAATTTGTAAAATATCTATATTTCATTACCCAAATTGAGTTCCCTATATTTTATTTTATTATACATTCTTTAATTTAAAATTACATTTAAATAAAAATTAAAACCTAACCTAAGTTTGCTATGCTGATTAACGAACCATTACCGTGGTGTAACCCTTGTTGGATGAGGATTTTAAGAATTTTATTATATAAAATTCCATGAACATCAACAGTACTTTTTATTTAAAGGGGACAAGTAGATATTTTCACACGTGTAGATAACCTTTTATTGTAGAATCCTCCACTTCTTTACCAAGATATGCATTATAGGGTATCATTATATGTTTTATACATGAACATTTTCCTATCAAAGGTTTAAATTCTATCATTATTAGTGGAATAAACATTCATTATTCACCCACCTAGATCAATCCTATGGAACTACATTCTAATACCAGTTGTGATGCATTGGAAATAGAGAAATATTGATATAGGGTTCAATTAATGATTCATGTTTAAACACACCTATATATTTTTTTCTGAGTGACTTCTTATGGTCATGAACTACTTATATATTTAATCTCACTCCCAATTCATGATGTTATATAGAAAAGAATGGAATGGACACCTCAATTTTTATAGATAGGCCCCACATAGGGGACCTACTCCTGGTTGTGATTAGAATATCCAAGTCACAAATATTATACAATGATTATTAGACAATTAATTTGGTATAGCAATGGGTCTTCATTTACCCAAAAGTTAATCACACATTAATGTCCGCAAATAAAATTATTATATTGCCTCCCTCCAATATAAATGTTAAAATTATCATATGAGTATCATGAATATAAATGTAGAATCTTTACATAGACATTAAAATCTAAAAATTCAAAATCCTTAATTATATTCGTCATGTTCTCAAAATTCATGAAAAATGAACACCTTAAAATCCCTCATCAACTCATTGTATTTTATAGAGAATATAGTGAATTCTGGGACTAAACTTATTCTATAAAAAATCTCATGAACAATAAATATTTAGCTATGAAATTTATTACCCCATCATATAATCATACTTTCTTAAATAAATGTAAAAAATATGAGATCTCTATTTCAAAAATCCCCATAACTCTAGTACATCAATAAAAAACAGTAAATGGTTTCTAAATATATTAGTGATTCTAAAATTTAAAATAATTTATGAAAATCTGTGTCTACAATAATCAAATTCAAAATAAGTATCCCCATTAAATCATGATCTTTTATGCATAAATGTTAAATATTCATTGTATTTCATAGAAATATATCATTTTTTCTGAAAATATATTGTTTATATGATGTCCACAACAAAATTCCCTTGAATATACTATCATTGAATATACATCTAATTCATTCTTCTCATCTGTTCAATTCACCATCATCTTGACAATGGTACATATAAGTGATATTATATAAATTCTGTTTTCTTGTTGAACATCTATCAATTCTCCAATAATTATTTTATATTTTAATGATAAACATATTAGTCTAATAAAATCCTTCATTACTTTTCCACGGATAAATCTTCTGGTGAAATCATATCATATCTCTCAATTCTTCTTTCAGATCACTGAGCATCATCCTTGTCCGCTATTCTAATGGACTATGAATTCTATCACCAAAACAAGAATCATTCTTTCTTCAATAAATAAATTGTTTCTTCGATGATATCATTGTAAACAATATCTAAATTAATTTTATATATCTTTCTAGTTCACCTACAACACTCATGTCTTCATGAGTTTCTAGTATGCATTTGAAATCCATTAGACATATTTATCTAGATTTACAAAAATTCTTATCACATGCTAAATACATTATTTCAAATGGTGTAGAGGAAAAATACAAAATAATATTGGTCATAGGTTATCATCACTCTCAAACTATTCTCAATTATACGACTAGATCAAATCCCAAAATTGAAAAAAATAAATGAATAATAAATAGCATACTCTATGTTATATACATCAAAAGAAGATATGATGAACACAATAATATATAACAATCTGGAAACAAGAAATTATATTTATATAAAAGCCTCCTAAAACTATAAAATATCATATAAATTAAATATCAAAAATCATGGGATATTAATCTTCAAATTTACATTCACATTCACATGATCTATTATCTATACCACCATATCTCCTTAGAGCACATAATAATTTATTATACAAAAATGAAACACATTCTACCATAATCATGGATTTGAACTACCCTCTCTATGAATATCACGTCAACATTGATGTGAGACTCTCCCAAAGGAATGATAAGAGAATAATAATAAAGTTATAATCATAGATTCTTCAAATGAGAAGCATCATTAACATAATCAAGTATTTGGGTATGATCCAGTTGACATTCCACATCGCCAACACACCATAACTGTAATAAAAGATTGATAAACTAGTTATCTACTATACTCACCTAATCTATCCTTGAATGTTAATAATGGGGGGAATCCTTGGATGAAATATTGTATCAAAAGTCTAATTTACACTCCCTACTTATTTAATATACATCATATTTATGGTGGTCTTGTGACACCATCATTAATATCAAATCCATATATATCTTCTTGGTAGTTAACTAATCTATTTCTTGTCAGGATAGATCCTCCCAGGACCATGAACATGGTAATCTAATCCCATTGGTCTCAATTAGCACCTTGGATTCCTTCCCAATGCACTATATTATATTACCCACTATAGAAATATATAAAAATAATGATTTTACCAATTTTCCATTACATTTTATTTAATTAATTTTTCCCTCACCCACACAGAGTCTAAGTAACATCCTATAAGGTAACTGATATTTAAAATAACTCCCTGATATTTTGGAATATTTTTTCTATCAATTAACACTATTCCCAATATCTTTTCTAAAACACTCCTCCAAACTATGAAAACATTATGAAACTATCAAATAAAATTATTTAAATAGGCTATTACAATATGACCATTAAATTTGGGTTTATAAAAAAGATGAAACCATATAGGGAAATCTATGAAGAGATATGAATGAAATGGAATAAATTTATGGAAATATACATTAGTATGGACCATATTAGTTCCTTCATAATGTGTTAACTACAGTAGGTATTTTCTGAAACCATTCCCAATATGAACTCCAACAATTACTCATTGTGTGAAATCGTATTTAATAGAAATTCCTGCATGTGGATATTTCGATGAGATCCTTGGTGGCATAATCAACTTCCTCAAAAACCATAAGGGAATTACATAGGCTTAGATCCTACATGTACATCATTAGGGGATATAAATCTATAAATTTTGATTAAAAATCATATAACTATTAATGTGGTATGTTATTTTCCAAATCTATTTTATAGAAAATTAATTTTTATTAAATAATGTGTGGATAAAGGTTACAAGATCATTTTACTCTAGAAAATGTATTTTTCATTGAAAATTGTTTCATATAAAATTATTTTAAATAAATAAATATATAATAGAAGTGATATAATTTTTATATGAATACATTATTTAGACTAACCTAATTTTCATTGTATTGTTAATTAGAATATGGATAGTTAAAATTTAAAAATTTCACTTTTAAATGAAAATAGATTACATAATATTATTTTTTATATATTGAACTACAAAATTTTTAGGTTTATGATATTAAAAATCTAAAATAATATTAATATTTATAATATTGATATTATATTAGGAAAAGATTTTGGGTTTTTCCAAAAAATATTTACTTTTATGTGAATATTTTATAATATCATTTTCTCAAATATCATAACATTTATTCCATTATTAATGAAAAACTATGATATTAAAATTTAAAAATCAATTTAATAGATAAATAAATTATTTTATAATATAAATTTTATGTAGAAATATATTTGTTTTATTTTAAAAACCAATGTTTGATATTTTAGAATGTACGTTGTAGTGTTCTCTAAACCTATTTGTAGGTAAGAATATATTTTATTTTAAAAAAAACATTATCTATTTTAGATTATGTATATAATAAAATATTTTTGAAATTTTTATTTACAATTTAATTAATATTTAATCATAAAAATTATATTTTTATAAATAAAAAATACATTGCTTTGGTAAAAACTCATTTCCACAGTAAAATAAAAAAGGTTAAAAAAGTGTTACCCAAAGGGTAGAATTCATAACATGAATCTAATTTTTGGTTGATAATTAACATAGTAAAACCTCATCTATAATAAAATATTTTCGATTTTTACATCATCTTGACATGTGAAATTTTTTCCATCTTTATATTAATCCGAAATCAATATGAAAATTCCATTTTCAATACTAAAAATGGATCCTCTCGTCACACCTTAAAGACCAATCCCAAATTTATGATTGGAGGTTACCTAACAATTTCTTACATATGTATTATGTCATTTTTTATTAATATTCAATACAAATAATTAAAAAACACATCCATGAATATTAATGGTTTTTTGTACTTATATACTAAATACAAAATCATTTTATTCCATGAATGATCGTAAATATCTTTCACAATGATCTTATCACATATAAAACATATTAGACATACCCTACATAAAATATATCATAATACCCAAGAAAATGGAAACATAAGAAAACACAAGATCAGATATTTAATAATGTTAAACCAAAGAGATGTTAATCAATAATCATACGTTAGTGGAATGTAATACTAACAGTTTTACAAAATGATCGAAACCTAAAAAAATCATAACAAATCTCTCAGAAATCATTAATAAAAAATCATGGATCAATGTGTTTTTAATTGAAAAAACAATTCATAAGTTTTTGTAATCATAAATAATGAATCATTGGACATAAAAAAATATCAGAAGAAAAAGACATAAGTTTTTTCATACACATAATTCAAAAAAATTATTTTAATAGAAAATGGTCACTACCATGGATATTACATTAGAATTGGTTCAGTAAAAATTTTATCATTTAATTTGTCATGGCTCCTTCCCAATGTCAAAATATTTGATATTGTTAAATTTAAAATTGGGTTCACTACCCATTATAGTATATATTATCTCACAAAATATCCATCATTACCCTATGCATTAGGGGGATATTTAATTCTTGGTCCATATGTCAAATAATGAAAATCATATATCTTTTTCCCATGAGATTATATAATATTAATTATATATTAACATCATAACCAATAGAAAGTAAATTATTTTTATAATAAATTTTTCATTTCATCATAGCATAACATGTTGAAAAGAAACCAGTTTTATTCAGGCTTCTTCATAACATAGATAAATATTTGAAATGAAATGGGTTTTATAGAATCAACCTTAATTAATCATTCATATAATCCTTCTATAGAAAATAAGTTTATTTTTTCATACTATAATATCCCATGTGAAAAATAAAAATCTATAAACATAGTCAACATAGATTAAAAAAATCACTAAATGAACATTCATACTATTCATCAAAACATGAAAAAATTGATTTTATTTAGATAATAGTAGAAAAAATATTACATAAATATTGTTAAAATAATCTTACATAAAAATAAAAAAAATAATCATATAAATTAATATTCCATGAAAATAATAGTTATTTTGTGCAAAAATATTTTCACATCATATAAGATAAAACAATACATTATTTTCACACAATTTTAGAAATTCAAAATACATAAAATTTTGAAAAATTATTATGTAAAAAGATTCTATTTTAATTCATTTTAATAAAATAAACTTTCGAGAAAATTGAAAATTTTAAAAAAATTGTATATTTTAGAAAAATTGTAAAACTATTCTCATGAATATGATCATTTAAGTCTTTTTTCATCGACTAATGAATAAATACAGTGAGACATTCAATAAGAAGACAATTAGTGTACTAATGATATGAAAATGGTACTAGTTTATAAAAAATTATTAATTATATAAATTTGAAGAAAATAAATTTTTGTTGAAGGATAATATCCATAAAATATATTTCAATTGAAATTTTTTATATTCACTCTTAAAATGTAAGGAGGCTCTAATATAAATCACATACCTCATGTCACATCTTGCAATTTTCTCATTAAAATATCATTTATAATAAATGTTGATGTATTATACATATATTACCAAATCATATTAATATGTAACAATATTTTTATCATTTATTTATAATTTCCAATTACCAATTTATTAAAACTTTAAGAATTGAAAGTATAATATCAATAACAATTGGTTTTTCTTATATAAATGTTACAATTCGATTAATTTAGTGATTGAAATGTGTCATGGTTTAATCATATAAATAATCATAATAATAAAATACTAATCATATTAATTCATATTATAATATTTTATAATACCTCATACAAATAGTAAATATAAAATAAATTATTTAAACATATGGAGACTGTAGAATATACTTATGAATAAGAGATATTTCATCTTCTAGATGGTTAGAATGAAATAAATATAAATAATATTTCATCATTATATAATCATTATTATATAATAAATCTGATATTTATATCATAAAAATATATTCATTATAATATAGGTAAATTTAAGATGAGAAATGGAACTTTTCACTTCATGATTGTGGTAGTCCACACATTCACATGAACAATGTTAACATTTTACAACAGATGGAGAGGTATGAATGTAGAAAAGATCATATTATTCCAAATATTTAAATATATTAAAAAATATAATATATATAAATATTAAATATACAATAACAACCAATAATGGAGTATTTTGAGGGAAAATAAATTATATCACTATATGAAAGCGGTAGTCCACACAGACACACTCATGATATTTTTCGTTTTCCATTTGGTGGAAATGATGTGAAATATGTTTGATTCATAATCAGAATAAAATTTTAATATATTAACTATACTAATGTAATTATTTTATAATGGTTACCATGTATTTATATGAGATTTTAGAATGAGTAAAATTTAATGCACTCGATTAGGATTTACATCATTTCTTTGAGAAACCTCATTTGACATACTCAATAATCTTTGATAAGAAGTTATTATGATCAATACATGACATATTGGATATGGTTTTGTATTTTATGATTTAATTTGGGTAGTTGTATAATGATCAATAATCTCAAGATGTGTGAGGAAAAGTGAACAAGTTATATCCATTTATGAGGGAGTTATAGGAAAATATGGAATTTTTTAAATGATACAAATTTTCTAATGAATTACATGACTCATGTGGACCTAATTCAGTTGAATGGAATAAATGTTATATAAGGTTGAAAAAATAAAAAATAATATTAATCATGTTTTTTGTGATATTTAAATCAATATCTCGTAGATCCCCCAAATCAGTAATCTCATTAAAACCATAACTGTGGTAATGCATATTTATAAGTTTTACAACTCATTATGACCAACAAATTTTTGCATAGTATTAAATTATTTTAAATATTCAGATAAATAAAATGGAAGGAATTATTCAAGATTAAATCATTATAATTTGTAGAAGTTATTTACAAATATCTATATAAAGCACAACAATACTATTTAATGAAAAATAGATTTTTATGAAAAAACCAAGATTACCATCATTACATTCCATATGAAATCTATATATAAACAATATTAAGATATTATTTTAATAAATTATAAATAAAATTCTATAAATTAATAAATAAATATAGATAAATTTAATTAACTTTTATAAGAAAAAAACATGTTAAGAAAAAATATTTTTCATGAAATTTTACTTTTGACAATAAAATTTTCATATTAGTTACATTTAAACTTTTATTTAATGAAAAAATATTATACATATGTAAAGAAGAATTTATCATAATTTATTTATCAATATTATGATTAGAAAACCCAATAACTAGTTAATAACTATTAAATAAAATAATACTATTCATATCCTTGTCTGTCTAAACTTGGTGTTGTGTGTAAATAATGAAATCATGGAAATAAAATTTATTTAAAGTGAAATATATCTTTAAATCATTTGATGTAAAATTTTACCCACATAAGAAATTTTAATCCGTGAAATTTCATCAAAATTATAAAAAAACATATGATACTCATGCCCCATCAAATCCTTGGGTTCCCATATACCATCCTCAATTTTATTGTTATGCTAATCACATTGACCACGTGAGTGGTCTTGTTCTACAATATTTTATCTCTTCAATCAATATTTTTCACTAGTTTTTCCTCTTTATAGTAATTTTTCTCCAGTGTTATAATCTTCGAGTTTTGTAAATTTGAATAATATTGTATATAATTAATTGTGGTAAATACGTGTCAAATACCATAATCTAATGGGAGGTTTGGTTGATATTCCATGAAATATGAAACTTTTCTACATTATCATGAATTTAGATAAGATGTAAATATCTATGAATCAATTTTTTGTTCTTCACAAATGTCATAACATTCTTCTGATGAGATATTTTTAGGAATAACTTGCGACATGATTTGGACAATACATATCACTAACACCTTCATATATATCATTTTTATTGAATCTAAATTTCCAAGATATGTTTTTAAATGGATCTAACCTCATATACATGTTAGTTTTCATGATCAGTTCCCTATATCTTTCATTCTCCAACTTCTTAATTAAAAATGGTGTTCTTCCCTTCTTTCCATAGAGTGCTTCGTAATGAGAAATATGAAAGCTCATCTAACATCTAATATTGAATGAAAATTCAACCATTTAAATGTTTTGCTATTAATCATGATTAAATACATATAAATTATTCAAAAAATATCTTTTATGGTATGAATGTTCCTTTCATTCGGAACAATTTTCTAGATATTATATATTGTAGTTAATCTCAACGCATTTTACAAATACTTATGGAGACTTATTAGAGACATCAAAGTAAATCTCAGAAATCGACCATATAATATTGAATGTTTTACTCATAAAAATAATATCACTTATGTGATATATATCCTAGAAATATGATCAAGAGTGGAATATTTTCAAATGTAAATTATGTGTTCCAAATTTTTAATGCAATGAGAAACAACCAAAGGCGAATTATTTCTTATAGACTTATGGGTATTATTATGAAGAAATCAAAGGTAATGTTTTCCCATTTATATTATAGTTTGGGTAATGGTTGAAACATTCCATTTGATGCATTCTTATTATCCTTAACTTATATAATTTCTATGAATCATGATACATTCTTGGTAATATCCCATTTCCAGTTTTCATGCCATACATACTCTTTAATCCCTATATAAATCATCTTACTTCATAGAGTTATAATGAATGCTAAATGATGAGATTCATCCAAAAACACCTTATTCAAGACTAGAATTGGTGGGAAACATACATGGTTACAAAAAAATATTATTCTATAACAAAAACATTTTAACATAATAGCATTTCCTACATTATTCTATATTTTCACATCCTACATATATGACTATTTAATCCTCATGTGGATGGTTAATAATTAATCTAATAAATATGTGAAATGTCCCCCTTAATAAGGACAACAAGAAAAATATTCAATAAATCATTAAATATTGGATCTCTTATAATACTCATTATAAACAAAATACCGTGGTATTTTCATCTCAGATCGTCATCCATGTCAATTAGTATTTCCATGAAATACTGTTAAGGGAGATCACTAGAGGAGGAGAGCCTCATAGTTACATAGGGGGAGGGGCTCAACTGATGGTAGGAGATATGTAACAAGTGAAGGGGAGGCTTTGCGAAATATGGGGGTACCTATAACAGTGGTTGTATGAAAACTATGGGGATATCCCGCCTATACCAATGGCATACATAAACCCTAGATATAAGAAGATTCAATCCATTCTATTCCCATGGTTTTTATAATTCATGGGTATATATCGGTGGGGATAGCCATATTTTTGAGTAGTAAATTAATATTTAATATACTTTTTTCCATAACATATTTTATATTGTGTTGAACACCCTTGATAAGAAATAAGATATTATAAATGTATGGTTAGAACTAAATAAAATTTTATAGTGTCCTATACATGAATTATTTGAAAATGAATGATCAAAAAATTTAATGAATCCATTACAAGAATATGCTATATCTAAAAAATATCCTTTGTTATTTTTCCAATTTATAAGATATTTTAGGTTATGAGGTTTTGTGATTATAATTTTTCTTTTTTTCCTTCAAAGTGATCATATTATTGGGTTTATTATTCATGATTATCATTTACATATGGAAATAATAATGCATTTTAGTCATATAGGGTTTTGAATTCTTTAATCTAAGATTTGTAGAGTTAAATATTATATTTATTTGGAGATATCTATGTGGAAAATTATATTATGATGCATTTAGTATGATTATAAGAAGATGTTGTTTTATTTATATGTAAATTAATGATCACATTAATTTTATACTTATTTAAATAAATGGAAAATTTAATCTTTTATTCTCTTTATAATGAAAAATGTGTAGGGGTTCGTATAGTTCTGATGTGTTTACCCATTTTATAGATGCATCAAAAAAATTAATGAAAATATATAATAAATCATTAAAAATGGTCAATTATAGAATTTTACATACATGATGAAATTTTAAATTTATAATCTTATTATTTTCAATTTGATTCTCCTTCCAAACACTGTCACATGTGTTAAAATGAGGAAAAGATTAATGATTTCACATACCAAAAAATTTCAAATTTAAATCATTTTGAGCATTTGTTTTGCTTATAATGAATTTTGTTTTCTCGATAATGAACTCTACAGATCTCATGCATATGATCTGGTCAATTGTGATGAAATGACATGTTTTTATAGTATGTACTAATTATTATTATTATTTTAAGAAAAATTAATTGATAAATTTTTTATAATATTTTATATAGATATGATGACCATATAAAATAACAATTTAAAAAATTTACAATTCCTACTATTTAAAAGTGTTTACAAGATAATTTTCCATATTATTTTTAAATACTTTTTTGTTATGTTTTTATGGTGGACCATTAATTTAATTTTTTAATGATATCTATTATTTAATATTCTTATTGTTTTTAGGAAATAAAACATGATATTAAAATTCATATATGCTTATGTGTTATAGAAAACCCTCTAATTATATTTCAAAAATTATATAATGAGTATTTGGTTAAATGATTTATATTTAATTCATTCATAGATGAGGATTCATAAAAATCAATTCTAGGTGTAGACTATTTGAAAATAAATTAGTGTAAATAATGTGATATGTACTTTTATAGCATGCTCGATGAAATAATTTAGTAATGTAATCTTGGACCAAATTATGTAACAATGTTTACATTTCATTTTTTTGATATCGATTGATGGTTATGATTTCATCCATGATATATAGTCATCGACCTTAAATAATAATATTTAATTTCTATAAATTAACTATTTATTTTTATGAATCAAGAACATAAGTTTTATTGTAAATTTTATTCTTCTTTTGGAGAGATTTAAATGACTAGTGGAGTGTATCAAAAATGAAATCTCAAAAAAAGCTTTCATGAAAATAATAATTGTTCCGTGGAAGGGAATAATATTGAATATTTTTAAGAAGCATTAGAAGATATATCTATTACTCAATGAGATATAGTTAATAATGATGAAACCTCAAATTTAAGGTTGAATGATAATGATAATATTGTTTATGTAATAAGGGATGGTGAAACTGAACGTTGTATGTAAGATGAAGAAGAAGAGGATGATGATGAAGTTATGATCAATGCAGATGAGGACAAAGATGATGAATGATGTATTATATTCTAAAATTTATTAGTTTTTATATTTTATATCTAATGAAATAGTCACTGACATGTATGATTATTTGTTTTATATGGAAAGAGAGTTTTAGTGATCTATAATATTCCCTCACTAATCTATTATTTATTATTTTTTTATTTGATATTTTTTTAGATAATTATTTTTAGTAATAAGTATTATATTATATATGGTTGTATTAGTTTTTCATATTGGATATATGTACTCAAAATTATTTATAGGAAATATTATTATATTATTGTAGTTTCTAGTTTTATATATTTTATAATTGTATTTAAAATAATATAAATTTAATGTTGTTATATTCTAGTTTTTATTTAGATGTAATACTTTTATATTATGGTATTTATTAATGAGTTCTATTTGGTATTTTAATTAATAATAATTTTTTATATGATTATTATATTATTCTTTGTATAAGTTTGTTTATTTAATATCTGTATGATCAATTTTTTATAGATCTGATTTTTTTTTTGTGACTAGAGGTGGCCTCGATGATCTATCCAGTTCTCTCTCGTATGTTAGGAAAACTAATGATGAGCCCAGGAACCATTCGTCTAAGCTGATAAGTTCTACTATATAACCAGCTAATAGGATGTGTCATAGCCCTTCTGTAGTGATGATTTTAGACGTTATTATAGAAGGACATCAATCTATTGTGGTTGATAATGATTTACATAAGTGTTTTCTTTTTTTAGGTTATTTATATTCTATTATGTTTTTAAATTTAGTTTATAATAATATGATATTTTGTTTATTTTCAAAGTTTTTCACCTTAATTTGCTAGATAGTATTTTACTATTCTATGAAATTAATATTTTGTTCCATGGGTATCATGGGATTAGATTCCCATTTCCAATCAACATTCAATATTTGACCATTATATAGTACATTAATAAATAATATATTCCATTTTTATTATCCGTAATTGATAAGAAGTTGTTTTTAATTATTAATCAGAATTAAATTTTTCTAGTCAATGATAGAAGAAATTCTTATATTTCGGATGCATGGGTTACTTTTATTCATGTATTTTCTTTAGTTCTTACATAACCCGAGATAGATATCATTTGATAGAGTTTTTGTTACAATATTTTATAATTATTTCTTCTCTAATCGAAAAGAATATATCTCCTCCTATGAAAGGGATGGATTGTGATCCTACTGGTTAAGGGAGAATTTTTCTTGGAGGTCCTCATTTGGGCAATATAATTGGTGAATAAAGGAGGTCACACATAGTGATATAGGTCATACGTTTGGTATACATCAACAACATATGATATGTAATAAATATTATTAATGTATATATACATTAATTGTAAATGTTATTTATTATTATACATACCTATAAGAAAATATATGGTTTTCCAACCCCCTTAGAACATGTGTTCTAGTTAAGAATGATAACATCTAGGCATTCTCCATTGGATTTACATATGGAACAGAAAACATCCAACAGTTCATTATCCAAATAGACCTGCATTCCAAATGGAGGGGTTCATTAGATTTTGACCAATGATACATAAGAACATACTTTGGTTGAGAGGATGGGTGGTCAGAATCATTACACCCAATTGGGGGAATTATCGCATACTCCATGACTCTCTTATAAATTTAGGTTATTTCTTGTGAATCCTTATTAATTTACCAAGTACAACATATGTTTCCCTGTAAATTTGCAATCAATTATTATTATGTGTGAAATTGAGAATATTCTGTATGTATTTGAGGTTCTTCATTAATAGAGATATATGTATGTATTCGAGGTTCTCCATTAATGGTTACCACTCATATACTATTGAGATATTCTTTGAACTGTTGTTATGATAGTATTATTTTTTTCACTGAGCAGGGAACTCTAAAATTTCATGACTTCAATAGAGATAAATGTTTGTTTTGATTTTGGGATCATACCTATGACTTAGCTACCTATGTATCCTCGTTAATGGAATAAGAACCCTCATAGTTCAGTACCCCTTAATGGGCCCCAACATACCTTTTATGGTCATTTGATAAGGACCTATCCATAATGTTTTATGTCATGTGGTAATGACATCTTTGTGTAAGGTGCATAGTCAAATCTTTGTGTGGGACTTATGCACAAGCATCCCGAGGATCTTTGTAATGATATGATCTTCCATGTTGGATTAGACCAATTTTGCAATATGGACCAGAAATTACATGACTTATCTGAAGTTTTGTGTTTCAAGTTCATGGTGGATTCCTACAAAAACCACTTAGATTGGATTCAAAGCCCACATAGTTCATTGAGTATTGCAGGATAGTGTAGTCCTTTGAGATAAATGAGTTTAGTCTTACATCGTTAAAAGGATTCCTTTTATGGATGAAATGAGATAAATCAAAGGCCATAGAAAGGATTCCCCTGTAACCCAGTTTGATGGGAATCCAAGTTCATGTAGTTCAGTATCATGATTTGTTTACAAATTGTTTTTGATCATCACAAATCTATAAGCCCATTAGGTTCATGTATGGTTTGAGAAACCAGAGGATGTGAAAGATTAAACAAACTCACATACACACTTTTCCTCCTCTACTAGTGAAAGATGATGGGCCTACGGTAGTGAGGGTGGATGGGGGTGAGGCGTCTACCCTTCCCACTATAAAATTTACATTAGACAGTGATCCAATGTAGTGATAGAGTGAAGGGGAATAAATTAAAGATGAGCAAGACTACAACCTCCTATAAGAATGTGTACAAGATTTCACGAGGGTGGTTTCGCTAAAAAAGTTTATGGAATGGGATGGAGAATTCTTCTTTATTCAAATGATAAAAAAGGTGTGAACCATACCTTTCCTACCCAAGACCTGAGTTTCTAGGTTTTAGAGATGAAAATGGGTGTTCATGACCCAAAACCTAGTCCTCCATACTCGGAACACCCCAATAATATTCCAATGAGAAAGGTCCTTATGACTGCTGATATACAAACCCAATGAAACTAAATGAATACCAACCCCATTACAAAACAAATATGGGAAACCTCTGATTTTTTATATAAAAACCCACATAGGAGACATAGAGATATGATCTTCCGAATGTTTTGATAAGTCATGAGGTTTTGGTTGAATTTTCCACATAATACCTTCCAAAAAACGGAACCAATGAAGAAGAATATTTCTCATTAATGAATTTGAAAAATGCATGATGACAGGCTTGTATAGATTGAGGGGACAAGGTGTATCAAATAATGGAGACCAATTATTTATCTGGTCAATAGGTATGGGCATGCAAGTATCCTTATGCAACCAGATGTTGACTGAGGTGATGATCAACCAGGATTTTAATATGCGGGTGACACATTTCATGGTTTCTACAACTATTTGATTGAGTTCATTGTTTAAAATAAGATATACTCTACTCTTACTATAATACAGCTTTTCGAAAACATTTAATTAAGTATTTTAGACACCAGTTTTTTAAATAAATTAATTAGAGTAATATAATTATGAATTTCATTTTTTTATATTTAGAAGAAACATTCACTTCATGAATTTGAGGTATTCTCGATGGGCTAATTTTGACGGGATCCCATCGCAAATACGCTTTAGCGACGAGTTCCTGTTGCAAATAGCTCATTGCCGAAAACATCATCTCCAAAACTAGTATTTGTGATGGGCTCGTTGCAAAAAATAGTATTTGTGATGGGTCAATTCATCATCGCAAATAATCCTAAAATTATATATATAATATATAAATAAATCATTTGTGATGGGCCCATTGCAAATAGTATTTTAAATATATATATTTTATCTATTTTCAATGTGAGCCCATTGCAAAAGGTACCGTTGCAAATAATAACCAACGAAAAAAATATGTTTAATAAAATTTTGATTATTGAAAAAATAATATTAATATTATTAAAATCATAAAAAAAATAAAAAATAATAATATTCTCAATATTCTTGAAAAAAATATAAAACAAATCATCAAATAATATTATTATTATTAGTAAAATATAAGAAAATTGAAAAATATAATAATAAAAAATATATATTTAAGAAAATTATGATTAATGCAAAAAATATTACTTTTATTAAAATAAATAAAAAATATTAAAATTTTCAATATTAAAAAAAATTATATAAAAAATCCATACAATATTATTATCATTATTACTAAAATAGACAAACACTAAAAAATATTTTACTAATGATAAATAATAAATTATTAAAAAAATTAAATTATGTAATATTCGCACAAATATAAAAGACAGAATCTGTAAATAGTTCATATTACAATAAATATTTAATTCAAATGATTTAAAAATAAAAATAATCATTAGAGTTATCTTCTGGAGAAGGTGGAGGAGCTGTAAGAGGTGGTGGATGAAACTCAATCCCTAAACTACGAGTCTGATGGCGTAAGTACTCCATCTGCTCGTGATGCTGCTGTTACTACCATCGACGCATATCTTCCTCATTCTTTTGTTGTGACTGCTACTGCTCACACATCTCTTCATGTTGTTTCGGAAAACTCTCTATAACCTCAGTCATAGTTCGCAACTACTCCTGATACTATGAGGCAGAAGATGATGCCTCTCCCCGAGCTCTTCTCGAGCTGCATGCCGACATCGCAGCAGTACAATAATAAGTAGCAGGAGTCAAATGAGAGCTCATACCAAATACTCGGCTCTTCAAAAATCCATACTAATTATTACTAATTAATAAAAATTAATACTATTTATTTCTATTTATAACTATTTATTAATAATTTTTACTAATTTCTACTAACTATCACCAACTATTACCAACTATTACTAACTATTACTAATTATTACTAATTATTACTATTTATTACAATTTATTACTATTTATTACTATTTATAACTACTTATTACTATTTATTACTATTTATTACTATTTATTAATATTTGTTTCTATTTTTACTAATTATTACTAATTATTACTAATTATTACAAATTATTATTATTTATTTCTAATTATTTATAATTATTAATAATTATTACTAATTATTACTAATTATTACTAATTATTACTAATTATTACTAATTATTACTATTTGTTACTATTTAGTACTATTTATTACTATTTATTACTATTTATTACTATTTATTGCTATTTATTACTATTTATTACTAGTTATTACTATTCATTACTTTTTATTACAATTTATGACTATATATTGATATTTATTACTATTTATTACCATATATTGATATTTATTCCTATATATTCCTATTTAGTACTATTAATTACCAATTACCCCTAATTATTAATAATTACCCATAATTATTACTAATTAGCATTAATTGGTAGTATTAACTACAAATTACTGCTACTAATTACTAATTACTGCTAATTATTAATATACTATACTAATTATCATTAATAATTATTAATTATTACTAATTATTACTAATTATTAAGAATTAGTACTAATGATTTCAATTTATTATTACAAGTAAATGCTGATAATAAACCAATTTAGATCTATTTTAATTTAAACTCATTAACAATAATTAAAATTAACATATTAACATAAAAATGAAATAAATAATAAATTAAAGAAAGTATAAATACCATTAAACATGTTCTCCTATTTATGTTGACGAATTCACAACTGCTTTGTAAAAATAGAAACACAGAGTAATTTTCACACTAAAAATAGAGTTTACAGAGAGAGATATGAAGTGAGAATTAAGGGGAAGAAAAGCAAAAAAGATTGGGGTATATATTGGTTATATTAGTTTTGACGGTACTATTTTCCATGGTACCTATGGAAAATACCTTTGCCCGCATAAATTATTTTCGGCGGTTAATAGGGTATTTGCGATGGAACCCGTCACAAATAGTTACCTGCCCACTGACTTTTTTGCGATAGAACAACATCTCGTCGCAAAAAACATATTTAGTGTCGTCGGAAATTACAACGGGTCCCGTTGCAAATACCCTCCGAAAGACGCACTATTTGCGATGGGGGAATCTCCCCATCACAAATAACATTCCCACTGTTTGGTGCCCAAAGTACGTAAAATTGCGCCTTACATTTTGTGACGGGACACCAAATCCCATCGCAAATAACCAATTATTTTCATATGGAACCAGAAACATTGATATGTTCTTTAACCAAAAGGAACTGCTTTCCAAAGATATTTGTTCATTAGATTTTGACCAACGATACATTAGAACATACATTGGATAAGCTCATGGGTGGTCAGATTCATCACAGCCTTTTGGGGGGAATTATTACATACTCCATGACTCTATTATAAATTTACGTGATTTCTTGTGAATCCTTATTAATTTACCAAGTACATCATATGTATCCTCTCATATACTATTGAGATATTAATATCACTATTGTAATGAGTGAATCAAACCCCACGTTGTTCTTTGAGTATCACAGGAGAGTGTAGTCCTTTGAGTGAAATGTGTTTAGGCTTACATCATTAAAATGATACCTTTTAGGGATGAAATGAGATGGATATCGGGCCTTAGGATGGATTCCAACATATCACAGTTTGATGGGAATCAAAGCTCATGTATTTCATTAGCATGAGTAGTTTGTAAAAATATTGTGGTCATCACAAATCTATAATCCAAATTGGGTCATTCACGGTGTGAGAAACCAGAGGATGTGAAAGATTCAATATAAGACCAGACAGACATTTCCTCCTCTGCTAGTGGAAGAGGATGGTCCTACGACGATGAGGGTGGATGAGGCTAAGGCGATAAACCTTCCCTCTATTCACTTTATAGTAGGCAAGGAACCAATGTATTGATGGAGTGAAGGTAAATGAATTAAATATGTGAAATATTAAAACCTCCTATATGATTGTCTATGGGCTTCCACCAGGATGGTTGCCCTAAATTTTTTCATGGTATGGGAGAGAAAATTCACCTTTGTTCAAAAGGAAAGGGATGTGTGAATCATACCTTTCCTACCAGAGACCTTAGGTTCTAGGTTTTAGAGATGAAAATCAGACTTCATTACCCAAACCATAATCCTCCAAAATAGGAACTCCCCAACACTATTTAATATAAAAATTTCTATATGACTGATGATTTACAAACCCATAGAAACTCCATGAATCCCAACCCCATTAAAAAACAAATAATTGAAACTGGTGATTTTTTATATAAAAACCAAAATAGGGGACACACTTATATGCACTTCCAAATGTTTGATATGTTAGGTGTTTTTGGTGGAATTTTCCACATAATCCCTTCCAGAAAAGGGAGCCAACAAAAAATAATCTTTGTCATTAATGTCATTGAAGAAGGCTTGATGGACGACTTGTATAGACTAAAGGGACAAGGTATATCAAATAAGGGAGACCAAGTATATATCTAGGGCATATTTATAGGAAGGCAAGTATCCTTTTGTAAAAAAATACTAACATAGGTAACGATCAACCTGAATGATAGTACGTGGGTGAGACTTGACTCAAGCCTTCAAGAATATTCACAGGTATTCCCAGAAGTGGGACACTCAAGTTCCATTGAGAGAAATAGTTGGTGCACAAGTGTTTTTAATTTAGGATGGTTGGTCTCTTTAGTCCAAAAAGTGTTATATATTTCAAATAGTAAAGGGACGTAAGTCTTACGATCCTCCTTTAGTTCCTCTACTCTAGGTTTTAATGAACTACATTAAATGTTTCAGATGATTTGGGTGAAGAACATGGGAGAGAAGAGTAATAGTTATTCTTCAGGGAAATTTCTCTGTACAAAAAAAGGCTCCAATTGTCTATTTATTAGAAAATTAGTGACCTTGGGAAAATAGTGATTGGGTGGGCATGAGGCTTGTAGTCCAAATATGTGGTGTGAAAATTCCTTGTAAGCTGTTGGTGCATTGGCTTGACCTGGAAAGTGCATGGAACACATTTCATGGTGTCTACACATATTTTATCAAGTTTATTGTTTAAAAAATGATATACTCTAATTCTAGTACAGGAAAGTTTTCGAAAACATTTAATTAAATATTATGGTTATTAGTTTTTAAATAAATAAGTTAATATAATTATTTATGATTTTCATTATTTTATATTTAGAAGAAACATTAATGAGACTCTGACATCTCATTAATGATAAGACAATCTGAGATTGTTATAAAATCCATTGTGAGTTAAATTTTTAAGAGAATTATTACTTATAAGAGACCATGAATTGGGTAAATAAATTACATATCATTACTAAAGGTTCATGGTCAACACATACAAGTTATTATGATACTTATATTATTTCATTGGATAAATTCCATGGACCTCAATAAGAGTCGTTGTCATTTGATTCACTGTACATATCGAGGGTTAAATATTAGGATGAGATAATACATTTCTTGTAGATATATCATGAGGATAATCCAAGGAAGCATCATTAAAGATATTAGAAATTATTGGACTGTATGAGATGAAATGAACAAGGTTTCAGTATGGAGTCCCCCCTCCCCCAAATCATTTGTCTATTATTTATCTCTCTAATACTAGATAATCCTCAATTTCTTTTGTGACTAACATGTTTTTATCATATTTATAAATGTTCATATTTTTATTTATTAATAAATAATTATTATTTCCAAAATATTTAATTAATTATGAATATTTATAAATGTTCATATTTTTATTTATTAATAAATAATTATTATTTCCTAAATATTCAATTAATTATGATGGATTAGGAATCCATTTCAAATATATTTTCACAATAAATGTAGACTTATTATTGATGCAAATAACTATACATAAAAAATATATTTTTGTATGGACCATCGATAATATGAATATTTTTAATGATGTTTTCAACGATTCACTTTAATAAAAAAATTCCAAATGAAAAAGAATTTTTTCTATGGGAATCCATTGAAGGAATAATTTTGAACAAGTAAAAAATCAATGTTTGATCAATGAACCCATGAAATGTCAACTCATTACCCTATCTTTATACCATTCTATAATTTCATATTCCTTCAAAATTACTTCGAATTAATTTTTCTAACATTATGAGTGATTCCATTGGATAATAAGAACATATTGCACACAAAGATACAACATATTAAATGTCTTCTTTTAAGGCAGTATGATAGAGCACTTATAACAAACCTATATAAATCGTTCAAACATACACATTGGAAGACATTATCTTTACTCATCTTCATGCCAATATAAGTAGGTATATAATCCTTCTTTAAATATTCTATTCCAATGATTTTCAAATATTTTTATGGGAATCAATTCCAATGAGTTAAAGATGTATCCTCCTTTTTATGAAAAAATTAATCATATAATGAAATATGACTCTCTAAGCATTAACATCTCAATATTTTTCATCCTTTTTCCATCGAAATCAATGTAATAAATTTCCTAATCCACAGAAAAAAATTCATACCATTGATGTAAAATAAGAAATTCTGTTTTCCTATTCACATCATCTTCACATACATATGGATATCAATATATCCATTAGATATGTTTATTTTCTTCTAGACGATATCATATTTTGAATAACAGGAACAAGGTTACTATTTAAACTCATACAAGGATTTCTTAATTTCAAACACCATGGTTAAATCATTATAATTTATGATCTGACATGGTACTTAAGAATTAATTTCATATAGAATTTCCCCGTTAATGATTTGGTACATACCATCCACCTAAGTGACATTGTAATTTAAATTAGGAGAAAAATCCAAAAACCTTCTTATAGATTGAGTCCTTGAAATAGGTGCTAAATCATCAACAAAATCAACACCTTGAAAGTATTAATAACCTTTTCAATTAAACATAAATTTGTTAGTAAATTTTTTTCACTATTCATTACTCTTATTTACGATCACTAATTCTACCCCTATAAAAACATTCCCGGAGCAAGATCTGGGGGGAATTGTTTCTCAATTTGACCAAATTCATTATTCAATTCCTTTATCGATTTTTAGGAACACATTAATTCATAATAGATGATGGTTTCACTTGGGAGAAATGTTATATTTTATTCTAATACCACAGTTTTCATCTATTCAGATATGAATCTCCATGAAATCTTATGAAAATATAAAATTTAACATTTTTTAAACACTCCAAATATTTTTTTTCTATCACATAGACTTTTTTAGTCATTAATATAGTAATTATAATAAACTAGTACAATATTAGTCTCATATTGATCTTACATATAATTCACATCTCTATAATTCATAATTCTATCTTTTATTTTAATATTTTACCATCACTAACAAAATTACTTATGGTGGATTGATTTTCAATACCTTTTATTTCAACAGAATCGACCATGTTATTTTTCCATTTATAAAATAATATTTACATTATTCTATATCATGAATGTACCATTATAATTCCATCTTTATCTGCCTTCTCAACCCATCAAAAATAAAGATTCATTATCTTTATTAAGAAAGGACTCACAAAAAACCTGAATTATTCAATTGAATGAATTTCATTATATCACATATTATATATATTGATATGTTATTATTTTCATTGAAACTACATATTTTGAACATGTATAGATGTAATTTTATCTTCTACCATATGAATTTTGATAGCTTTTGTTTCTTGAGCATAATTCTTCACATTAAAATAAATATTTTTTATTTTTCATTATGTTACTCTTTTTCATTGAGGAGTGTATGGAGAATTGTAATAGTTCTAAATGTATGGATTCTTAATACTAGAATCTAAATAGTTACTTGTGTACTCATTTCCATTTTTTATAACTGACATAATTATAAAAATAGTAAGATCCTCATGAATGTGAATTAATTTTTTTTTGAACAACTCCCCAATCACTAATTTAGACTTCCTAAACATTATGATTTTCAAATGCGTGGAATCATCAAAAAAACATAACAAAGTTCAAATGACCCTCTAATTATGGATGTCTCATTCAACCACAAATTTATGATCGTACTATCACAGGAGGTATAGTGGATTGGAATTCCATAATATTTTGTCTTCAACAAACCATCCATCAAACATAGAATATAATGGAATAAATCACCATTCATTTACTATGGTGTTAATTCACAAACACCATCTTCCTCTAAAATAGGGTTCAAACACTTTTGGCCATCATGCCAATATATTTAGTTCCATGGATTTTTTTGATCTGTTTCACATTAGCTAAAACAACTTCAAGGATCATTAATTTAAAATTGATAATCATCGTTTCATTCTATAATGTTCACTAATTTTACATCCTTAAAATGATATATGATACATGGGTCTTTTCTAAAGATAAACTACTTTAAAATATCAAATATTTTCTTAACATTTAGTATGTTTTACTTGATAAAATTAAAAAATTAAATCTTCCTATCACAATAGATTCTATGCTGCAATATCAGTCACACCCATACTTCATATTTTTATGTTACAATCATTTTAGAAAGTAGAATCCCCTCATTTATATTTTACATTATTTTTTTATGATTTTAACATCACTTATAATAAGCAAGGAACAACTAAACTCATCAATATAATATCTATTCCATTTTTATATTTATAAAAAGGCTCAAAAACAAAATATTTAGATTAAATTATCATCTTCTATGTTTCATTCTATTTTATAATAAAAACAATATCCCTTATATGTGTTTTTATATATTATTATTCATAGTGACGTGGTTGGTCATACCTTCAATAAATTTCATCCAATGAGTAAAATCGATTTTTCCTTATGAGTCTTTATATATAAAAAGTATTTTCATCTATTACATATTTTATATTTAGAATTATATTTTCATTATTTTTATTATTGATTCACATAAGTTCATGCCTACTCCCTAGGAGATACAAGTAACATAAACAATTATATTACTAATTCCTGTATATCCCATGATAACAAAAATATTAATTAAAAATCCATATTTTGTAGAACTATGTTTTTTACCTGGGAAATGTTTACTAATATTTCTCACACATTATAGCATAAAATTTCCAATGGTTTGGCGAATAATTCTTCTAGTAGTCACTTTTATCATCCATTGATGTGTTGTATTTTTGAAATCCATTATCAAGCCATGTAATATAATGTTTTTCCTACTATTTTGTTGATAGTATAATCAAGTGAACATTAAATTTTAGTGGGTATATATTTCACCTTATTCATTATATGAGTTCTTTAAATAGTATCAGATATTTTGTACTATACATCTGAAGGAATGTGGAAACATTATTCCAAATTCATCAAGGAACATTCACCCTTGGGAAAACTCGATTGTGTGTTACATAGATCTTCTCCATAATAATATATTTTCAATTTTATATTTCACCATTTCCCCTTATTCATCAACATTATGATTGTGACACAATATTTTATCCCTATACACATATTTTTTTTTGACAATTTATTATTTTAGATTATTCTTCTTTTGAATTTCCATCTATAATATTATTTTGTATTTATTTATGTTAGTGGTTATCATTAGAGATTCTATAAGTTCTCATCTCATAAAATATTTTCTGTAGGATATATCACCTTATTGTTTTTAATTTTTTTATGTTTCTTCCAATTTAACATGATATATGATGGTTATTAATGTCCCTTTATTTTCATCATCTAATGATCTGTTGTTAAAAGAGTCAAACTATCACTTTTACTCAACCTATTTCTTTTATTTCTTCCAGTGAGCCTTCACATTTCCCAGTTGATCTCATATCTTCCTAGGTTTTTGACACAACATATTATTCAGAGATTTTTAATTAATTTAATCAAAATAATATAACCTATTATTCTTATTTTTATAATTAAATGATTATTTTAAATTTATCCAAACTAAAAATATTAATGTCGGAGTTTTCTATTGAAACTTACTCAATATTTCTGGTAAATTATGCACATAGGGTATATAAATATATCATTCAATATAGTAACATATTCCCTATCATTTGATTTAACAAATCCCATTACCTCATGTTTAGGTTCCCTATTTTCATATTTCACATATATTTAAAAGATTTCTATTTCTTAATCTTATTTTTAAATTAAAGTGGTTCTTCGTTTCCTATTGAAAAAATAGTAATTTATTTCATCATGGGTTAAATATTATTAATCTTATAATTTTTATACATTATGATCTAACATGCCTTAAAAGTTCCACATCAGATACATATTAATTGTAAAAAATAGAAATATTTCCACAAATTCCGCAATCAAACAACTAATTTCATTTACTCTGGTTTTGTACTTATTAAAAGATAAATATTATGCTATAATGATAACTTTAATCATACATAACTAAATTTGAAAATTTTATTCCACCAATATTATATTTCCCTTTATGACTCTTTTAAGTTTGTCCTATGTTTATTTTTCTATTTTGAGACTATTAACCTTCAAACAAACATCTTCTAACAAAGAAATAATAATATAATTCTGATATCTCCCATAAACCTATAGATTGTGTTTGTTAGTAATTTTCATATGGTAACAATTTTCAGTGGGTTGAAACCCTACTATAGTTCGAAGAATCACCATCAGGCTTGGGGACTAAAAATATGTTATAATTCTATTTCTTCATTTGTGATTATTTGTTTATTGAAAATTGGTATACCATTACTATTCAATTTAGTTGATTTTAACCATGGTACATAATATATATATCTTATATAGGTAACCTAGATATATGGAAACCATTGGATGCTTCCATGAATGTATATAACACTAAGGAGGGTGATTTTGTGGTGATCATATATAGTTTTCATTTTTAAAAAAATCAACCTAAGTAGAATCTTATTGTTTTGAAACTCTAAAAATTATAAGTCATAATCAATTATATAAAATTATGAATAAATAATACATTGCATACATTCTGTTATCATTTTAAATACCAATGTGGGTATATTATCCTTATTATTTGAAATTCCTTCAATCTATATATATCTGATATATAATGAACTGAATAAAATGATCCACCTACCTAAAATCTACATGAATATCTACAAAATACTTTTTACAAAATTACACATGTTAGAATGTTTTCTTATTCTTCGTTGAATTCTGAATAATTAAATGTTTAATGTATATCATGTAAAATTACTTGAAATCTCATTGTGTTAACTCTACTTGTATTATTTCTCCATTTAATAACATTCACGTTTTTTTACCATATCTGATAAGCATATTTCAAGAACACCTCTATTTGATGATTCTCTATCAATTGAACATATTTTATGTACTCCATTGTCTAGTGATTCATATGAAACAGTTAAAAATTAGGGTCTATAACTCACATTTCTCTCTAACACAAATATTTTCAATTTTTTAATTTCTCAATAGCAGTGGTAACATCTTACATTGATTCTTTACCTCTTCATATGTGCACCCATAATCAAAATCATGTTGAATGTTTTGGATATAATTTTAATTCTTTTGATCAATTAAACATTTATTTAACCACCTAAATTCTCCGCATTCATAATAGTAAACATTTTTAATCAATGTTTCCTTAATAATCAATATAAATAACTCATTAATACATTACTAAGTATCATCTAAAGTTTCAAATGTCAAATAAAAATGTCAAAAACATAATAATAAATGAATGTAAGATGTTTTTTAATGTTCCAAAAATCTCTATCTGGTGTAAAATGTCTCATGACCCACCATCTATTAGTATTGAAAATATATAATACATCATAACCTTTTGAGACACATATTTATCTTCTCTTACTCATTAAGTAATATTGGTAATGAAAACCTGTAAATCCTTCACATAGTTCTATTTACATGATTCCAACATCAAGTGGAATAATAGTTGTTCCGCATGAAATATCAATCAATGATTCTCCATATCTCAATATATTTAACCAATGTCTGATCAAGCATCATACAAAGTTATGTCTACCAAACTATTAAATGAAACATCTTCACCAACTGTTCATATTCATCTCTCTTAATCATTAAAATATCATCGATTTTTTCATCGTATAAAATATTGTAAATTTTTTTCTTATGATATCCAATTGTCTTTCGATGGTTCTTTTAAAAAAATATTTCTAATGAATTTCTCTAGCATTTTATAAATTTTTTGATAATAAATTCATAATTTATTCTATGTACTACATGAACTGTATGACTTCATAACCATAAATATTTTGTACTATGTAAATTAATATTTTATAGAAATTTAAATTTATACAAATTTTACCATTATAGAAACTTCATGATTTCTCTTAGCCTAAATCATGTTAAAATTTTTTAATCATTATTCAAGAAAAAATTAGGATCAGAATACAATAATCCATATTTGTAAAATGTGTAACATATAAATATTATTAGAATCAAAATATCACATTTACATGAAAATAAAACATTCACAAGAAATATTGAAGACAAAAAAATAATTTTTAATTCAACAAAGAAGATAAACAATTTTTTATTAAGAATATAACTCGTAATTCTACATCCCCTAAAGGATTATGAAAAACCTAAAAACTATTACCATATATTTGGAATTTAATAACCAATATAATGCATAACATATAATGAAATCCGTCATTTAAGATTAATTTAAAATAAAAATAATAAAGTTACATCATCTCTATTATAAATTAAAATATTAAAGGAATTAAAATTGGAAAAATATAACTAAAAGAAATTTTATAAAAGACAAGAAAAATAAATTATGAAAAATATAAGAAAAATTATAATTTCAAAATATATGAAAATGAAATTTGAAAATTTTTGGAATATGTAACTTGAAACAAAAATAGAAAATGTAATTTGAAAAATATACAAAAATTGAAAAAATGATAAAAATTAATTTAAAAAATATAAAAAATATAGAATTTGGAGAAAAATACTAAGAGAACCAATTATAGGAAAAATATATAATTTTAATAAAACATTAAAAAATATAACATATCATTTTTAATGAAAAATAATTAATAGAAAGGAAACAAAGAGATACAGGATATCGTTAATTGATGTTAAAGAGGGTATTAGAATTTAAAACGAACCAAAACCACTTCTTGGATTGATTAGTCGATATTTTGTAGAAAACTAAGAGATAATCTCTCCCAATATTCATGAATTACCAAAATCTCAAGATGGAATATAATTTTCATTCATTTAAAGATCAAAAAAACTATTTTTTATGTTTAATTTTTTAGTTTGAGTGAAGTTTAGAATATTTAATTTTAATTAATTTAATGAAATTAATATACTAAATGAATATTTTAATGGCCACTAAATTGAATGTTTAATTCCATGTTTAATGCTGGAACCAATCTATTTTCATTATTCACAATTAACGAATGGAGTTAAAAGAGAAATTATAGTAAACAAAATTAATACAATGTGTTATTTTATAGATAAATTGTTCATCTTGTGTCATTCCATTATGTAGCCAGTGCTGAATAAAATAACCTATAAATGAGTAGAAGGTCAACATGATAGTTGATTGAGGAACAATGGACAATTTTTTGAGCAATGAAATGACTTGGAGGCTACTCTATTTGAGCTGGATAGATAGTGATTTCATTCTAGAACCTTCCATGTTGAATTTAATGAGTTCGAGAATTTATTTATTTTTTCACATTAAAGATACCACTTGACCCTTGATTCACTTAGAAACAAATAATTCTATAAATATATTTGTTGGTTTCTTAGATCTTAACTGAAAAATAGTAACACAAATCTCTGATATAATTGAAATTTAATCTATGGAAATCTCCAATACCTTCTCTCAAAGATCAATTCTCCATTTCCAAATCCAAAAGGCCCTCATATTTACTTTTAACTCTTATACTCAACTATATCATTATTTATAAAGATATATGAGACCAGAATCATAATTTATTTTCACTAAGAACATCTAATATTTTAACTATACATTCAAAATTTAGTTTCACTGTATTTTATTTAAATATAATAGTATGTTTTGTTTTTTTCTAGCTCCATTAAAAAATTTCGTAAAGTCATTTTTGTGATATCATCTATACAATGAATGGGATCGTTGGTTTCATTTTATCATCTTTCACAATAATGGGAAGTTTAGTTTATTATTATATTCTTTAATAACATGGTAATACATGGTGAATTAATCTTTGTTAAAATCAAGGAAATAAAATACAATATTATAAATTCTGGAGGAGGATTTGTAGGGGTCAAGCAAGTTTTTATGAAACTCCTTTATGAAACATTGTTTTACATCTAATTTCCATTCCACATTGCATCATCTTATCTCGATATGAATAATTTTGTAATTTCTATTCATACATCATCAATTGTGAATACACTATTAATTGACATAGATATTAAAAAATTTACGTGAATCAAATTTACCATTTAACACCATTCATAATTACTATTGGAAAAATAACATTTATATATTTCAATGTAAAATTAGTTAATCTTTTTGGGAAATTATTTTGTATGGATACACACCTACAAATGTATCACAAGGTAAATGGTATCTTGAACATATTAATTGTTTTTTACTTAAATGAATTTCTTTGAATGATATCCATTTCAGGAATGAAAATAATGTCTATAATTGAATATCTTCTTGAAAAATCAATGATCATATCTAGAAAATCATAAAATTCACACACGAAGGAAAAAATAAATATATAAACACTAGAATATAAATGTTTATATAATTATTTGAATGTTTAACTATCCATTTAAATGATTAAATTAAGGATATGTTTAGTAATTTCATTAAAATTTTCAATGAATGGAATTATCGTGGTGATTATTTTTCTATAGAAAAATAGAATATAGAATTATCTATGACATACCTGGATTGTGGGAACCAAAAGTGATGAATATAAGGTAAGACAAAAACATAACAAAAATTAAAACTATGGAACTCATCAGATCCCTAATAACATATGAAATCACCATGAAGACCCAATATAAAAAAACGAAATAATCTACAGAATCCAATTAAAATAAAAAATAAATTTCATTCAAATATAATAAAGATGATTATTCAGCCAATAATGAATCTGATATTTTATTATTTACTAGAATATTTAACTAATTGATAAAATTGAAGAAAACATCAACCCATTCACAAATAAATCTAAATTTTAAATGGTGGAAGTTAGTTTTTATTAATGTAAAAAGGAGAGACTTATTATATAATAATTCCCCATATTCAAAATGAAATTACCATAGAAGATGAAATTTATGAAGGATCTAAAATATTAAACATGGATTGTTAGTAAATACTCTATTTCAAAATATGAGTTAAAAGAGACATGTCATAAATAACTAATGGATCATATTGTGGAGGCTAAAGAGGCCAACTCTCTTATTTCCAGTTATCCTTCTCATTCATCACCTACCAATCATTCACCCTCTTCATCATGATATTTTTATCATTTATAAGAATTTCAATATTTTAAATAAATGTTTTTAACATTTTATGAAGATTAAATTAAAAAAAATTATTGGAAAAAAACATTCTAATGAAAATTATCTCATTTCCAAGGAAATTGATTACTGGATTCTCAAATTTATGTTGAAACCATCAAAAAAGAATTTGGAAACACCAGTCAATTAATTCTAAATTAAATATTATGAGTTAACCCATGGTGATAAATATCTTGATATAATTATTAATTCTCAATGTTCTATTAAAATCATCATGTTTTTAGATTTAAAAATAATATATGATCTTCTAAAAACAACTTTTGTAAAAGGGATATTCAAAAATAATTTTAAAAACTGTGATCATAAAACTAAACTATTACATTATTAATGTGATTGAATAATTATAGATATATAATAAAAAACCATTCATATTTATTCTCATAATTCTAAATGATATTATTAGTAAAAAAATCAGTTCCTATATCCTTATTTTGAAATATTAGTGGGCCAGATATTGTTTCACCATCACAATCATTATTAGTTGACATTGTCAAACTTTTTATTAAATTTTGGTTTTTCTATCTTTTATTATAATAAATGCATCATCCAAATACAAATACCATAATGTGTATAAATTACATATTTCTACATTCATATTTATTAAATTTCGTAGTTTAATTTTTTATTAATTTTATATTAAAGATCAAATGTATCTATTTATCTCTTTAATGTATCTATTTTTTTAAAATTCCCATTTCAATTTATAATTTTTTATTTGTAAACTGTAATTCACCCCCCAATAATTATATATTCTATATGTCCAACAATTATTAGCAAAATAAATCTCACATTATACAAAGACCATGTTTTATGAAATGTTTTTTGAGTACCACACTTTGTTGTGTGGGTGTGGGGCACCATAGCTGGTATCTCATAAGGGTTAAATAATATTTTAGGATTGGTTAACTAAAATTGGGATTTAGTATTGGGGACTACTCATGAAAAATCAAAGGATACATAAAATTACAAAAGAACATCATCATGATTTGGAAATATAGATATTTTCATGTCTCTTAATAATTACATCCATATCTAGAAACTAGTAGTTGGTTGGTCCACAAGAAAATATTCACCTATGGGTAATATCGACTGAAAAGGACAGTTGATCATCATATTATTCTTCAATAATTGCATTATTTTTGGTATTAACACTGAAAAACAATATAAGCATTCAAATGGGATATTATTTGGAAATATAATAACCCTTTTGAACCATTAAGATAGATTTTAAATTGATAGAAAACCTAATACTAAAATTAACATGGATAACCTATGTTTAGAACGAGGATTTATAGATAGGTCAAATTATATCTTTTTTTAACCAAAGGTATCATATGATAAAATGAAGGTTTCATTAGAGTGTAAATCAGGATACTATATTTTCATATTAATAACATAATTTATTTTCAATTTATTTGAGAGCATTATAAAAATACTTGGTTTATATATTTATTGGTAATATGATCATTAAAATTATGTTTTGATTGGTAAGTACATAATATCCCCAAATGAATCATATTATTGATAAATAGAATCCCAGTCACACTAATGATTGTGAGGTGGATATCTCTTTAAAAAATTATACCATAAGTCTTATATAACATATAAATCACTTAGATTTTTTCCTTACTAAGTGGTTGTTAAAATTGTTTGGAGAAAGTTTATTCATGTGATAAGAAAGTAACACCACCTAATTTTGGAATATATTATATTATCCATGCTTTCACAATATTGAATATATTCATTTAGAAGAAAATATAATCCAATAAATTGTGATAATTAGAAAAAAAATATAAATCATTATAGTATATCTATTTTATCAGGGGGTATAATAGAAAAGACTCATATTAAAAAAATATATAAAATAGAAATGAAATAATATTGTTTACTGGAATTAACGCTTATAAACCTTATTTATGATCATGGTAAAAGAGGTTAATTTACTAGGGTTTTCCAACAATGAATCCCAATATTATGTTAAAAAAAATTGTGTGTTAGACATATTTTGTGAGATAAATTCAATCAAGTAAAAATTTCAATGAGATCAATGCTAAGGGAATCACTACCTTTGACTACCAAGACAGAGTACCTTACCCTTATATCATGCATACATGTTATGATTCCATATGTAACTAGAAATTTTGGTTGATATAATCATCTAAATATTAACATGGTGAGTTCTTTATCACATGTATTTTAATGGAAAATAATGAAAATTTCTTAATCCATTAATAAAATTAAGGACATCATTTTATTGAGAAAAATGTATTTTATTATTATTTTTTAATTTATGTCCATTATACTAATAATATAAATATTTATCTAATAATATATATGGTTTATATTTATAAGGTATTAAAACCAATATAATTACTATTTGAATGTAAATAAGAATATGAAAAATTAAAAATTTAAATGTTTTTTTAATATAAGCTATTTTCATTATATTTCAATTAAAAGGTAAAATTATAAAATTAGAGATTTTTTATTTGAGCCAAATAAAATCCACTTTTATTTAAAATATAAGTATTATCTTAGGTAATATTTTTAGAGTTTTCAGAAAGGATATAAATTTAGTTGTAGAGTGAAAATTTACATCATTACAAATTCTGGGAATTTTATGAATTTTTTTCCTATAAGTATGAATTGGTAATTAATCAAATAATTTTTCATAATAAATAATTATATAGGAGATATGGAAAATATTATATTATTTATTTTATATTTTAGTCCTATGTTTAATATTTTTTACATTTTTTATTGTGTTCTTTAACTCTATTTCTCATACATTATACATTTATTAATTATCAATTAATTTTGTGATTATTTTGAATTTTAATATTATATAATTAATTTAAAAAAATTTAATTATAAATATAATATTATTTTTAAGAAACATTTTATTTTTATTTATAAAAAATATTTACATTGTTGCAAACTAGTTAATATGGTAAAATCCATAATTATAAAAAATGGTTAATAAAAATGGTAAAGGGAGTATAATTTTAAAAACATTATTGTAGTGTAGTATTTTTATGGTTATCCTGAAAAAACCATATATTAGTTCCGTTATTTTTTATTATGGTCTCTTATTTCAATGTAAAATATTTTCCTTCTTTATATTAAGATTAAATAATTAAAAGAAATATTTTCAGGCCTCTATTAATTGAGGCCTTTCAGAACCCCTACCAAATAACTCCAAATTTTTGGTTTCCACTTAAAATGATTCCCCTTTCCTTCCCCAAGAGTCAAAAATCACTTAAAATTTTGTTATCCATAATACATTATGTTAACCCCTATATTTTCATATATTCCTCCATGGATAAACACAAGTTCATAGTTTGATTACTAAATGTTATTTAATTAATTTTCTTTTTTAGATGCTTTTGCAATGTTAATTTTTTCATAACTATATAATTAAATCATTATTGTTTTTATATTTAATTTTTTTATTCAATCCTGAAAATAATTAACTATCATTCCACATTTACATTTAGAAAAAAACCTTGTTAATTCATTTTCATGGACCACCACCTCCATGAAGTAACTCGTCGAATTTTTTAACTAGATTATTCATTAGTTATTAGACTCAATGAATGTTTAATTTAAAACATTAACCACATTAAATTAATATTATTATGATTGCGTAATTATTATATTATGAAAAAAACAATCAACATTAATAACCATACTCATACCTTTTTTATGGCATGTTTTTGTTTGTGTTAGTCTAGGAACCTATTTAAAAAATTCACTAAGTTATTATCCTCGATGACAGTGTGAAATTAATTAATTAAAAGGTGGGATGTAAGTATTTTAATAATGATTTAATTTGTGATTTTTAATGGCTAATTTAATAATTTACTCATTAATTTTTATACTGACATCCATTCATTAAATGTAACAGAAACATTCCCATCACTAATTTAATCATTAGGGATCATAACCAAAATCCAAAAAAAAAACAAAATTATAACGTTATAAATAATTAGTATGAAATGGTTATGGTATCTTACGTGATCTCTTATTTATTTACTATTCTATAATAATTTTAAATAACACTTTTATTATGAATCTACTATAAAATGATCATGATTACTAAGAAAAAATACTAAAAATATAGATCTTTTAACTAATATACATCTATAGAATAATATAATATAATGTTTATAAAAAAATTGATAGAAGAATAAGGTTCTTAAACTTGTTTCTAGGATTGATCTTTTTCAATAATGGACATTTATACACCTTATATAAATTCAAAAATTAATATTATTGGTTCTTTGTCTAAAATATAATTACTTCATACACGATTCTTATTTTGAGAAATTATTTTTTTAATCTAGTATAAAAAATTCCTCTAGAATTTATTTTATCATATTTATTTAATTATTTTGGTATTACATGTTCACTCAAAATTCCATTTTTCAATTACTCATATTTTACCAAAAATATTTCTTAAAATTAAAACTAACCCCTTCTATTCATTTTACTACTGAAACTCATAATTCCTTGTATATTTTTTTTTGATGCTTTTACCCATGTCCCTATCCATGCCTCAAAATTTTTTTAGGTTTATATGATAATGAATTAATCTTCTTTGAATGTTCTAAATAATTTTAATCTATTTATCATATGGTTTATTTTCATTATAGTTTAAAAAAATTTATTTTGGAAATTTTATATGTGATGAAATAATTTTGAAATTTTATTTCATCGAATATAAACATACTTATCTATATTTTAGTGCATTAAAAATGAAATTTTTATTCTTTTTTACATAATATTTTTATTTTAAATTTTTCTAACAGGTTCATAGGACATCTTATAACATTATATTTTCTTTCTGTGGAATAACGCATCATGTCTTGTGTATTGCCAAACTATCCACTTTGTATAATTATTTTTCAAAGCCACTTCATTATTACTACTCTATGTTTTCTCTAATTGAATTATGTGTGTTTAACTAGATACATGAATTTATTAATCGGGAAATTATTTAATAAATGGTAAAACTTTTTCCTATATTTTATTCAAATTCCATTGAACACATAATCTCAATTGAAGGGTATTTATATATAAAAATACTTAATAATATTTTTATGTAAATAATATTAATGTTTTTTATATTGTTATAATTATTTTGGGAATCATAAATTGTTTCATTATGTGATTCTTTTTGAAAAGGATATGAAACCCATTTTTATTCCTTCAATTCTTTATGTTATGATGAATTTTTTTTTGAGTGTCACTCATAAGGATAAATGATTTATGGGAACCTATATCACACTACAAGTAATTTACAAAGATATTATATCACCTGAAACTTGTATACATAAGAATAATTTAGTTTCACTCATGCATCTCTATAACTATGGGATGCACAAAGGGGATGTTTCCCTATGATATAAAACTAAATTTTCTTCCTTGAACACCGCATTCTATTATCACCCCGTTGAGTAACATATCATTCTAAGGACTGTACCATTGGGCCAACACATTTTCATTTATTACGTCTTATCCTAACTCAAACATAACTTTTGAAACATCATATGGGGTAACTAATCTTGAATCTACTCCAGGTGAAGCATTATTATTATTGGAGTTCATATTTAGAAGGATCATAAGAGAATGGTTCCCCATTTTTTCATGGAAAGTAATATGTTTTTACTTTATATACTATTTATCATTTGATGTTACACGGATTTTTTAAATACTATTGATGACTCAACCTTCTCTCATCAGAATAAATATTGAAAAGACCACACACAAAATACATGAGATATATCTATAAAGCAGGAATATTGACAACTATTAGTAGAATAAAAGCCATACACATGAAATGATTTCACGCACGATCCACCAAAATCCAAGATACAATATTCCCTTGTTCAAATTAAAATAGTGAGAAAAAACTCTCGATATCCTCCCAATTTCCACTCGGTAAAATTCAATGCCTATAACCAAATACTCAAATTATGATACATCACCTTAACCTAATTAATTCATAAGAACCATTACACAAAATCCTCTACTGATAACATCATCTCATCCTAAAAAATGAAATCCATAATGGAATGATGCCTTTGGGACATTCCTTGATGCACTGCCACTACCATACAATGGAAAGCAACAGAACAACATTCGACACCAATGGGATAAAAAAATTTAACCACCATGAAAAGGGAATATAATTACTATAATCCACTCATAACCTCTTTAAATGACCACAATAACAATCATGGTCCAGTATCACTTCTAAATGGGAGTCTTTTCACATAGACATATCAAAATGTTATATCAAAAAAGATTTCACTACCACCTCAAACATGTATCCTCAACCAACAACATACTCCTCATCATGATATATTTATATAAGCTCCCACATCACTCAATAAGACTATTCAAACTCCCAAATGCACCTCTATATAAAATATGACCCAACACATTAATGAAAAAATTCATGTTCCGTGTGGTATATGAGATATCAATGTCATTTTCATAGAGACACTAAAACGTCACTATGTACATGGATTTATATTCTACTAATTGAAAACATACCTAAATATTTATTTATTTTATTAGAACATAATGAAGACATTAAAAGTATGATTCAATTCTATTCATATAAAATACCACATATGCTGACTCAAGATCATGTGTGGTGTTGTTATCCTCATGTGAATGTAATATCCATGACCCATATAATATCTATTTATTCTTATACATTAAAATTATGAAATGATTAAAATATAAGTGTGATATAAAACACTAGACATTACCCACTCCTATAGATTTTGAGGAAAAGGTAACAGTTAAGACTCAAATTTAGGTATTTTAATGCTCCATAAAACTGGTCTATCCTAAAAAATCCTCAGTCCTTCCATGTCATGGTTTTTAATGGCCCTCATCCTTTTGAAATTTAGATATGAATCTTCAATAATATCTTATGACATGAAGGAATATATGGAAAATGAAAATCATAACTCCTATGAAAATAGTAGAGGAACTTATAATAATGAATGGTATAACTTGGAACTAAATTTTACTATTTCAATATATGAATGTGTTCATTGGGATATCAACCCATATCACCCTCATATTATTATATATATTTTGAAAATTGATTTTAGAAAACCAAATCGATCACGTGAACTGGTTTAACAAATCGTCCAAACTCATTTGAGGGTAATAGTTCTTTACATGCACCTAATATAGTAATAATTTGTAGTGTTTGGACCCTATTAACCATTTAAATCCCATGATTTAATAATTATAGGTTTTAATAGGTTTTTGAAAAAAAGATTTGGTGTTCGATCGAAAATTTCATCTACAAATTAATATTTTGGTATGGAGTCATGTGTTTCAGCATGAGAGGCTTATTGAATGTATTGACTAAGGTATAGTATGGGAATATATGTTTTTGTAAATTAAAAGTATGAATTTTTTTGCCTATTCTATTTCATGGAACCTTTAATTATAGTCACATATTTATCACATGGACTTTGTATTTGGGTGTTGGTTTGTTTTTTATTAGTCTGGTAGTGAGGAACAATTGGATATTACATTTTCTGTGGATTGCAGATATAGTAGTTTGGTGATGATTAAAGATGGTGATACTTCTTTTTTTAGTGTGGATCCTTCTTTCATAGTCTCATGTGTGTCTATATGTCTATAATTTTATTTTAATTCTGTTTTCTAAACAAACCCAACTATGTTTAGCAATCCTATAAATTCCAAAAAAAAATTTGTTGTGACTGTTTTCCCAATCATTCGTTTTGGTGAAGATGAATTTTTGTATACCCATTCATTCCCATAATCCCATCATGAATAGAATTTTATTGTTTTGAAACATGGTTTGGGTAATGTATATTAATGGGTGGGAAGGTGGTTGATTTCCACAATGTTCATGGTACCCTAGTTTGATAGATATGTATTTGAATATATTTATATAATGATATAGAATATATAGTGGGTGTATTATATGGAATGAATAGGGTGAATTTATGATGATATTTATGTTCAAAATACCAAATTAAATGGATAATGATAATTAATGGGATATGGATATTTGGAAGTGGATATTGATATAGAGATGTGTTTATAAACGGATATCAACGTGAGATGTGGGGAAATTAGATAGGCTTCGGTATGTAGCATTATGGCTAGAGCCACATCAATTCTATCGTCATATAGTAGGGATTTATCCATATGAAATTTTATATTGGTGTATGAAAAAATATAATCAATGGGTAAGTGGTTGCTGGATTTCATTTGTTAACTTCCTTGGTAACATTACCTGATATTGGATTCTATATTTAGTAGTAAATCTTAGTGAGGCTGGCATGTAGTTGATCAAAATTCTCTTATGTCTTATAATTTTTATTACTAACACACCCATATTCTTTTTCTTAATTTCCTTTAGAGGGATTGGGTTTGTTATGTTGAATGAAAATTTCACGGTTACCCCTAAATATTGAACTTTTATTTATATTTCAAGGGATATTTTAATGATATGTCTAGTTGATAATAACTTTTTGATTTTTTAATTTATTCACTACCTTTGACATTTTCTCTATATATAATTGAGGGAAATTTATTTTTATGAAATAACATTATTCATTGTTGTATAATTATGGATCATTGCTTACTGATGTGATGGACTATATTAGAGGTATTATTTTTTTAATTTTGTAATATATGGGGGTAATGAATTCTAATTACATTTTAAATACACTTAGTGAAATTCATTACCTAGGGGAGAAATTGAGGTGTCCCTATAGAGTCATTCATGTCTTCACTGATGGGATAGGATGCCTTACAGGTAGCATAATGCCTTAAAATAGTATAATAAAATCATTTGTGAGATTAAGGGTTGATTCTAATGTTCATAACTAGTGAGGATTGTGTGGGTTATTATTGAAAAAATATAATTTGTGGTTAATTCTTGTAATATACATGGGATACTGACTAGTAAATTAAATTTTAGGGCCCCCATGATCCCTCATATAGACCATTAATTGTCAAAAAACCATTTTAAATGGTGTTTCTGGGATGTAATAGTCCTAGGAATGAGAAATGAATTATGCATTACTATACTCACTTTGAATTTGAGGTGCATTTGTGGAATATTTTATTGAATAAAATTAATTGAATTTTTAATATAATTATTTCCCAAGAGGGGTTTGGTGTTTGGTTTTTTGTTGTAGATATGTTATCTTATAAACATCAATGTGTGGTTAAAGTCTGAAAGGTTCATCAATCTACCAAAGATAGGAACTGGAGGGTTAAACCTATTGAAGAGGATGATATATAGATAATTTTTCGATGTTAGTTCATATTTCATTTTATAAAAATGTGTAATTGTGGTTCAATGGTTCTAATATATAATTACACTAGTAGGATCTAAATGTTTCATTCAACTTTATTCATGTGAGTTAGAGTATTAGGTTCCATTTTAGTTCAGCCAGATGTGGGGAGTAGCGTGGACATATAATATGTTGAATCATGTGGATTAGAAAGACCCATTTTTTTTCTAGAAATATTTCTATATGTAGTTTCATTTAAGTGTTTCATCTTTGATGATGAGGGTATTGAATTAGTGGTTGATCCTAAAATTTTATTTGGGGATCCTATGTGTGTGGTTTTATGAGATAATATGTCAGGACCTAATTCACATTTCACGAGACGTGTCCCCAAATGAGGAGTTATATCATTTCATTTAGATTAGATTATAAAATCTATTATTTTATACGGATTCACAATTTTTTATTTCATATATATGTGGAGATACTGAATAATTAAATTGTGTATGAGAGGATTATTTATCAAATGGGGTTATCATTAAATATGATTCATTCCAGATCTGTGAGAAGTATTATTTTATTAGTTGTTCAAGAATGGTAGGGTAATTGTGGTATAAATTATATGGAGAGGGCATTAATAGTTTCCTTCAAATCGGTTCCCTTGGGATATAAGTTTTTATGAGAAAATTTTGAAATCTGATCCAATATTCATTACTTACAGTGTTCAAGGTCATCAGTGATCTCTATGCCCAACCATTATGTTGGTTCTATATGGTGTAGGATTTCATGATTCCTATTATCCCTCGAATTCAATGTTACCATAAAGGATGTATACAAATTATGTGTTATTGAATGTTATTCTACTTATGGGATATAATGATAGCGGTGAAAATCACCATGATTTCACATGACCTCCAATACATTTTATTGAGTGGGGAGATAGTGGTGGTCTATAGTAGAAAGTATTTAGATCTAGAAATAGAAAACATTTAATATAGAAGTTCCATAACGAAAGGGAAAATAGATCATATGATTACCCATTTGTCTATTTTCTATCATGGGATGTATTTTTTTATTCTGTAGTGTCACACTAAATTATTCTACCTAACTCATTCCATGATTTCAGGCACAAGGTGTAGAGGATTCTAATTCCCTTGTGGTTTACTATACCATATAAAGGAACATGAGTCTACTTTATCATTTCCAGGGTTATGATCTGATAATTGAGAAGAATTTTTGATATTGGGGTTTCAATCCTCTTTGGATTTAGTCAAATGGAGTAATTCAAGTAATAAAATTGTTTTTCTTTATAATCACAATTATAGATTTATTTCAATGGAGTGTTCAGTTCATTGATAAGGATGGATATCATGTGGTGTTCGTGGAAGAGATGAATCACTATATGGTAATTTAATATTTAGATTCATTGTTTTTTTGTTAGAATCCCTGTCATCTATTTCAATAGAGGCACATGTTGTGGTGTTTTTTATATTTTTGAATGATTTTAATATTGTTTCCACAAAATAGATAGTGATATTATACCCTTCACTTGTAATTTATTTTGAGTTACAGTTGTAATTGTATTATTACATGAATCTTATGCATCATTATCTGATAAAAATATATAATTTATGGATGTCTTAGATTCTATTTTTGATCTGATGCTAATTTGTTATATCAAAATTAGTTTGAAATCATAGGGTTCTCAAATACTATGATTGTGTATAGACTAATAAATGATGTATCCCACAATAGTCATGAACCATTACATACTCTAAAGTTTTGATGATATGATTGACCTATTTAAGGGATCCAACTAGATTGGGATGATTAATTGGTGGGTTTTTAATCACTATATTTGAGTCTCACGGGATAACATCCCAATCTCTGAATTTAGGTATTTATATGGTCAATTTGAGTTCATGGTAATGTCATTCCATGTCTGGAATAAACTATATTTTTTTGGGACACATAAAATCCATGTTTTATGAGATCCAAAACTATTTTTTTCATTTTAGTCAAAATATTTCATTTATACTCGAGGTTGGGGTAGGATCATGATAAGAACCTTATATATCATTTAAAATTTCATAAATGATATCAACATTATGAGAATATATCCCTATTTATGTTTTTGTTGAGGGAGGAATATACCATTTAAATTTCTCTATCATACCTTTGGGTTGTGGTGTATTTAAAAAACATTAAGACTAATGTTTCTGAGGCTATAAAAAAGAATGATGACATGTTCTATAGCATCCTCAGTCTTAGGAGATATTAATAGTTTTTCTTGTCTAACAACCCTCTGGTTGTTATCCCATTTAGTGTATTTATCAAATTTGAATTGGTATTCGTAGTGATTGATCATTGTGAGGAAACCATCAACTACCTTAAGGATAGGTTGATCAGTTCTCCAATTTTATAACTTTCTAATGATAGAGTGTGGTATGAGGTATTCTTTTATGATTCCCATATAAGGTTTAGTTATGTATTGATGTAGTAGAGTGATGTGATCAAGTTTTTTTTATGTAGTCATTCCCCCAACAACATAACTCTATTACCTATAATATTGAGTTATAAATGTTAGTTTTTACTACATAATTAAAAACATTACATCATCTATTATATCTTTGAACTATTAATAGAACACAAGTTGTCGAGGTATGTGTTTCTATATAGGATATGAAGCTAAAGGAAATAATAGTGTGTGGAGTTTCTATTCAATTGGATGTTTTAAATCTCAAAAACCATTGTAAATTTAAATTTTATATAGATATGGTTAATATTAATTCACATGGGGATGTTGTTCTAGATTTTATAGATTCTTGGAAGGTAAAGTGGGAGTTTGAAGAAATTCCCATTGACTTTAGGGAGGATGGGGGTAGATTTTTCATAATTGAGATGATTATGTAATTGTTTTTTGTTTATTGCGTGGATGAATCTGAATGGAAGACAATGAGTTAGAAGTGATGTACATTATTATAATCAATAATGATTTACTAAAGTTAATTTTTGAATTTGACTAGCATGAGATGAATTTTTTGGGTTTTTTTGTTTTATTTGTAGTGCATGATGGGGTTATTAAGCATTACCATGACTCAATGTTTGTAGTCTATCCTAATGTCTCCAATATGTGATTTTTTTAAATTATCTTTGATGGCCCATGATTAAGTGGTCATTAGAAAAGTTTTTCTCATGGTGCTTGATCTATCACCTGGTTATGTAAAATCATTGTGATCCATGTGGTTTTCTATAGTCAGGGGATGTTTAAAATTAGATAAGGGAAGACATATCCATGGATTTAATAACCAATTTAACTCATTCTCATTGAGAATGTGATATAATTTGGATCATTTTTTATTAATTAATGATGTCACATCACTCCATGTAAATTATTGATTTGGGTGTCATGAAGGTTCTTGAAAGGATGGATATGTATGAGGGGGAAGGGAATCAGAATGTTCCATAGATCATCATTTACAATTAGGATCCACATTTATCAACAATGGTCTGGAGGGTGATATATAATTATTTAGTAATTTAGATTTGTTAATGTAGTATTTTCTATAATCGAATAGATGGGTAGACAAAGTGAACCCCCCAGAAGATAGAGGATATATTACATGCTCGCATCTAATAATTTTTGTGGGTCTTTGAAGGTGAAATGTCCATTAGTTGATATTTATAATAAAAATAGATATTACACATCAATTTTTATTATTATAATTGAAAAATTTTACTGTTTTCCATTTCTCTCTGCAGTTTGAGGGACTATATTTTGGTATTCGGTAGCCATTTCACAAGTTGAATTATAGAGAATGAATAAGAATATTTTTATGTGTAAATAATTGAATAATGAGGGGTAGAACTGTTTGAATTGACATGAAAGATCATATGAGGAGACCACTAGAGTTTGATTTTGGAAACCATACATTCTTAATTATTTAAACATTGTATACAAATATAATGTTTCATTGAAGGAATAATCATTCTCCCTAGATCATACAAATTTTTGAGGTGTTGTCATGTGTTTAATTTGAGCTGTATAAATTGGTATATCTCTTATAAATGGATTAGAAACATGAAATATTTCATGATTTATATATCATGTGATATCTTCACAATGATTATCATATAATCAAAGAGTGATATTTAGATATCAAATTTGATGTCATATTTCTCAATCATCCAGTTAAAATCTAGAAACAATGTGAGTATTTTATATAGAATTGATTTATTCATTTGGTTCATGTTTTTTTGAAGCACATTGTAATGTAGGAAAGTAAATTGAAATGGATCTTAAATATACTAAATTAATATATCATTCTATTTATATGGTTATAATTTTATTATTAAATTGATTTTTTATTTTTCAATGAATTTAATTATGTTACATCATATTATTGTTTTCTTGAGTTTCCTATATTTTGGTTTCAAACATTGGCTAGTGGGTCATCTAATTTTAGAGGTAATTCCTATGGTAAATTTGGTTATTTTTTATATTGTATTTACATCAAGTTGTTATCCTTATCCTTAAGGAATATATCAATTTTATTGTTAAATAATGTAACAATGTTGATCTTCTCTTCCAGTTTCATTACATTCTATTCTAATTATAGGATTTTTGGGGGGGGGTTCCATTAAAGAAGTAAGGTGATATTGTTGAAAAACATGGGGGAAGGATTGTGTTTTGGCGTACTATGTTATTCCATGAGTGGCCAGTTAGAACATTTCTTATTAATTTGTTTTTTGGAGGTGTGGCGTAACACGCTGAGTGACTTAAATTGGTGCATCACCATATCAGGGGTCCCTACTCCATGTCCTCAAAACTACAAAGTGACCATCTTCTTTGAGAGTTTATGAATATACATAAGGGTGTACTTGTGTCATGGAAGCACTGGTTTCACCATGGTTTTTGTTTAGTCTTGTTCAAGATAATGTGAAATATTTGAGGTGGGATTTTTTTTCACATTGATGTGGAGTGGATTTTGGGCGGTTAGATTACTGGAATAAAAATTTTTAGATTTATTATCACAACACCGTACCAAAATTAAATCCCATTGTAGCTCGAGAAGGTGATAAAGAAGATGGTGACCCCAAAATTCCACATCCCATAGTCCATGAGAAGGAAAACATAATCAAGAGAATATAATACATAAAAATTGGATGAAAACCCTACTAAATTAAAATCCAAAAATGATAGATATGGGTGATAAATCAATAAATTTCAGTTCATAAGGACAAAAGAGATCCCAGTTTTATATTTGTAATGTTAAAAAATAATGGAAATTACCAAATGATAAAAATGGAAATGACCATGAAGACCAAATTACTCATGTACAACCAGATGATTTTAATATATAGCGTGATGTTAGACTTAATAAAATAAACATGAAAAATGGTTTCTATATATGTTTCATGATAATAACGTGTATACTTAGTAAGATCCTTTTTAAAGCATCTCGTGAAAAAATATAAAGAAATCATAATCAATCATTATGAAAAACGAGTTATAATAACTCATCAACTAACCAAGTATACTAATTTAACAACCTAAGAATAGTTATCTTTAAAAAGGTAATGATTACAAGAGATAATAATTTAGTAATAAAAAATATAGGAACCCCACTACTACATACCTAATAATATTCCTCTATATCCCAACATTGGATGTCTTAAGAAATATCTCTCTAAAATAATATAGCTAAATGATTGTTGGGATATTTAGTGAAAATATTTGCCTTAAAAATATATTGATCTCATTATTCTATGCCACATATATATAAATATATATATATAGTGACATAGAATTTTTATAAACCCACCACATCTCATATGGTATATATCATACTTTGGGTATTATACCTCCGTGTATCACATCACATAAATATGATTGCGAACCAAAAGTGCTCATGACCTATACTGATCAAAAATATAACACTCCATAAGATTCTATATCTAGATATAATTGTGAATTAGATAAATAAGGCACGTAACATCCCTCTACTCACATATAAAGGGAAAATACCTACTATTCATTCTAGCACAAAACATCAAAGAGATAATTGTTAGTTATGATTGAGAATAAATCAATTAATTACACGCTAATATAGATATCGGGGAAACACCCCTCCCAGAGTACACTAGGTTTCAGTCACCCAATCATCATTGGTGGGGCAATGTATGATGTTGAAAAAAATATAAGATATAATATTTCTCACAAATACACTATCGGAATCACATTGTCCTAGTCTGAACTGTAAATATCTTCAATTGGAAACCCAACTACCACCATGATGGATTGGATATTCTATAAGCACACCAAAATTTAAGAAGCTATATATTTTGTTATTTATTTGAATTATATTGATTTAACATTACATTAATTAATTAATAATTCACTAATTAACCTTTAGCATTACTCTATGTTAGATTTCATTAACCCCTAAAGTGATGACTATTATTTATAGGAATAACCCAACTATATGAATGGTTGGATTAACATTAACATTAAATTTAAAAAAGAACCAAGACCCAATTATATCATATTATTTTCAATTTACCATTCCATAATTTCTAAGAAAAATTAGAAATTTTCATAATCTACCTTCAATATATGAATAACCAAGAACATACAACTGCCTCAAGCACTATGGAATGGAATGAATATAAACATGCAACTCATCCATTCAACCTTAATTAGAACATTAAAAATATTCCATCCATGCTTAAAAAACAATGGGTAATTCAAGATTCAACTAGTTCCATCATATTGGTCAAATCCATAACACTAAAATGCATATATCCCTGCATCTCCCCATCAATGAAATTAGATTCTACCACAAATGTTGGCCTTCCTTCCAATATATCATCTTTCATCCCTGGATCATATCAGGTCACATGATAAGACTCGTATGTAGAGAACATTAAAGATTAATAGAAACAAATACAGCTATCATGGAAACACATCCATTAATATATGGAATTTAGTATCCATATGTAAATGGGATTACTCATTCCCAAACACATTGCATTCATCCTTCATAAAAAAATGGGCACTCTCACCACCAAAAAAAGTATCTTCTACAAACAACTAGTTTATATTCCATCGTGAGTTAATTGATTCATTTACTATTGGTTATAAATATTGGTGACAAAAGGAATCAACTACAATAAACTGTGAAATTATTTAAACATGTTCTCTAGCATGATCACCATGTTTAGACTCTCCTAATGATGAATAAAACTCTTTAATCAAGACTTTTATTATAACAAAAAATCATTCCAAATTAATTTTATTTATATACTTACATTAATCCATTAAATATCATCATTAATTAAAAATTATTTAATTTATTTTGGATTCCATAAAATTACATTAAAACAATAGTTTCAATAAAATATACTACTATGTTATTTATATAATAAAAACTACCATTTCTACATTACTCAACAATTTAGTCAAATTAACATGATTACTCAATCACAAAAATAATTCGAAAAAAATAACAGAGAAAAAATGATATCGTCAAAATAAAGAGGCAACATGTTCCCATAGTTGAAATCATATTATCACTACAACTATAATAATATTCTTACACAGTTTATTGTACACTTATATGGGTTGATACCACTATAACTAAATGAATATATAAGATGGTAAATTTTTTATTTCAATAAATATAAAATCGGAAGAAATGAATCACTACCATGATGTGTCCACATACATGGAATGAGAATAAACAATTGATGTGGATCATCAATCACCTCTCTGGTAAAAAAACTCCATACCTTCAAGGATGCCATGCCACAACCAAACCAAAAATAATAATAATAACTCTTTTATAATTATGGAGACCAATTACACTTGAATATGTATAAAAATAAGTGAAAAACTAAACAACCTATAAAATAAACCAAAACAAAAATAGGTTGAACTAACCTCAGATCACCATAAATATATATTGGGAAGCCAGGGATTAATCCCTATCCAAGGGGGATTCAAGTATTTATAATTGAACTATTGGGGTCTAGTGTTCGAGAGGAAATATATTTCTAATAGTGGTTTTGGATGGGTTCTTTAGTTTTTATATGAAACTGAAAATTAGAAGACCACTGCACACACCTATAGAAAATGGAAAAAATGAGATGAAATATGGTAGACTAAAGAGCACTAAAGGGGATTATTTAGAACCCTACACAATTAAATATGCATTATATGAATTAAATGTAGATCCTATATATGATGGAGAGAATTAAACCACATGTGAGGATACTATTCTATAGCACTGATTTCACCATGGAAGAAGTTGCAAAATAGCCTACCTATATGCCAAAATGGGTACTAAATTTGTAAGAACCACCAAAAATCATTTTGGAACCCTTATGTTGTATCATCCCTCTCTATACAAACACCACTCGATAACAATGGGAGTTCATAAATCATATCATTCCTTTACACTGTAGTTATTCCTATAATTGTAGTACCCCTGAATCTCATACACTAGGGATCCTATTACTTAGACTGGGTCTTCATATCAAACAACACAACTTGAATAGGGAAAAACATCACAGAAAGATACCTCCATGGGGTACTATGATGTATTAAAAATAATCCAAGTGATTCATGGAGTAGAATCCTATACTTGCATCCCAACCCCCATATCATTAATCTAAACCAATTGGAACCATCTATTAGTGTCTTTTACATGAAAAACTCACAAAGTAAAGGGATTCAATGATTTGAACCCATATATTAGATACCAATGATAAAATATTTATCTTCTAGAATTTAATTCAACCCTAGAGAGAAATAAGGAAAAAAGGTTCATCCAAACAGCCACCCTATTCTAGTCCTCTTAAGGATCTCGCAATCACAAGAGCTCAACATCTGGATGTTAAAGACCCAAGAGAGAAACTACGAAACAAAAAAACATATATTAAACACTCACTTATGGAGAGATACATCTCAAACAAGAAAATGAATACAAATAAAAATAATAATTAAGAGGAACACTTATTATAAACTATAAAAATACAAAACACCAAATTTGGAAACTCTATAGGATAACAACTAAAAAACAAAAATCATAGGGTAATGATTCTGTATATGTGACTCATAATTCAAGGTAATATCTTCCATGCGACCATATATTCTCATGATAAGAACAAAAAAAATATCATTCTCCTACAACACCATCTCATAGTGGACTGGATCTCTGTAGGTTGATCTTAAAATGTTATACCATCATCGAATTGATCTCACCCTAATCAATGACGTGAGTGTCTTCATAATGATATTGGTGAAGATGCGATACATGGAAAAAAAGAAGTTATCTATATAATATATAGAGTAATTTCATTATGATATTCCAGGAATCCAACATAATCCAACAGCATGATACACCCAACAAAATAAGAATAAATATTACTAAAATAATGAAACTATTCATTCACATTAAGTGGAAACCCCATTACAAATCAGATTTTCCAATGCAATACTCCAAAGGTTTCCTACTGTGTTTAAAATATGACATCTGATGATACTATGATACATTTATCCTATTTTGATTCACCACAACCACCTATTTCATGTTGTAAAAATTTTTTATCCCCATAATTTTTGACTCTCTAACCCCATTGCATCAAAATGAAATATGAAATTTTAAATCATACAATCCTTTATATGATGGCCTACGAATGGTTGTGGGAAATATATTTATGTATGAAAATATTTATAAACATTGTTTCTTTATGTAATAACCTATCAAAACTGGGATATAAAATCAAAAAATTCTTTCCGGATTTTGGGTCGTCTAATATTTTCGATAGTCTGTCTACATATGGAAAGAAGTTCTATTAAATACCATAGAGACAAAAGTATTTTAATGAATTATCCATACCCTATTGGTAAGAAGATGATCATGATTAGATATGATAATTATTTAGACCCTATGAAGTATCTCCACCATTTGGAGGAACATCCAGGAAAAAACCTCTATTGAGATATAATCCTTAACTTATATAAAGTGTGTCGATTTTGTTAAATGATACACTATCACAATTATAGATTCAAAGACTAAATTACTCTAGAGAAAATGATAATGATGTCCATCGAGATGTCATCCAACATCTAATAAGGTTATGATAATGTATAGAGAAACTCATCAAGAACATGGTGGTCATAATTCACCTTTTATTATACCAAACATTGAGACAAAAACTCTACAACCACATAATTTCACCCAAACCACCAATATTACTCCCTCAAAGCTGAGAAAATCATTTTCACACTAGTATTGTAACGCCGTAATATTTCATAATATGTTTTTAATACATTTAACTTTTATATATTTATGTTTCATAGTAAATAATTATTTAGGATTTAATTACCCACAATAATATTTTTGGACAGGGTTACACACAATACCGAGTTTATATTGAATTATACACATCATCATGGTTGAATAAAATATTCCATAAAATTAAAATATTATTATGATATATATTAATTATACGTAGTTATGTAGGGTATGAATAAAAGTAATTAAATAATGAATATAAATTGTTTATAAATGATTATTTTTTATAGTTTGATTATAAATTAAATAAGAATCATTTAATTGACTTTTTTAGAAAACTACATTTTTCATGATGGTGGATTTCTTGCAATTTGTGAACATAATATGAAATAAAATTTATAACAAATTTATAAAATTTATTTTGAAAAATAAGCATTATTTTTATGATATGGAAAAAAAATTCTCAAGGTGATGTTTTCAGATTTTTCTAAAAAATATCATTTATAGAGAATACTGAAAAATACTGAATTTGAATTGAAATCTACCTTTTCATTTAATTATTTGAATAAGTAATATTATATTATTATATGGTTTTAATGTAATATTAGCTCAATTTTATTTATATTAAAATAAATTTGTTACTATAACTACATTAAAATTGTTTTTTATATAAATTATTACAAATTATTGATCTTTTTCTCAATGAAATTCCACTTTCTTAGCATGTCTTCATGAATTCATTCAAATTAAATTTTTCCCACATCTGTGAATTTAATTTGAAAAATTTAATCCATATCTGGAATCAAAATAATTTATAATGTCTAATATTTTGATCACATTTCTTGACAAAAAATTATAGTGAATGCAATTAAAAATTAATTTCTTCTGTTATGGTAAAAATTGATTTACATGGGTGTTAATGTAGAATGATAAGAGTGAAAATGGAATAATGTGACATCTTATTTTATTTAATGAGGTTATTTTGATATTGGACATAAAATTCTCTGAAATATTGAAATTATTTTCTACCTTCTGTGGAATACGATACATATGACATATTATATAAATAAAAAGATAGAAACAATAATTTTCATAATTTTAAATACAATAAACCTCGGGATAGGTATATAAAAAAAATTTATTAGTGTATATAAATAATTTATAAGGATAAATGAGTTTTTTGAACAGTATTATTTATTTTAAATTTTTTAGATGAAATAATTACTTTAAATTATTAACAAATTCAAAAATATCTACTGTTCAATTAGAAATTAAATAATGTTGATGACACTAAAAATATCAATAGCGGAGTATCATGAATTATTTATTGTATTCCATTAATTTTCATGATGATTATATAATTTATAAAAATATTTAAATTAGTAACTTTTAATTCACTCATATTAATGTTATTTTATAAATTTAATTATATTGGATAATGTAAAATTGTCATTAATGATATATTATTATAACTACAAATTTATTAATTGATTTAAAATCACAAAATTTCATATATTATTCCATTTTATTTTTAAATTCTACTAAATAAAAAATATGTTACATTCATCATCAACTTTCTCTTTTATGATGACTAAATTGACCAATAAATATTAGAAACAATGATAGTATGGTTATGTCTAAAATAATTTTTTTGAAAGTTACATGCTCTTTTGTGGAAAAAAATTCAGAAAACATAGTGAATTTTGATTTAATAAATTAGATTTAATATATATAAAAAGTGGGTATAAATTATATAACATTCATTATATTAATTTAGTTTTAATGGATAAATTATCTAAGATAAAAGACAAATTACTAAATTGGAATACCAAAATAGTAAAAATACGAAAACATAGATGTTAAATTAAAAAATGATTAAAAAATATGTATTATTTTGTGTTGAAGGAGTGGGGAAAACAAAAAGCTTCTCCAATACCTTAATAATAAACTTTTTAGCCACATTAGGAAATATTGTCCAAATAATAATGAATACAATTGATTATTTACATGAATTCCACACCTCATGTACTATAATAAGAATGTCACTCTCTAAACATCTACACACCTTTCAAGACATTTTGATTGACCAAATCATTAAAAAATCACCTAATAACTTCCATTAACTGATCCTAGAGGCCATATTGTATACATATATCCATCCAACCATAGATTTATTGAATACCTAAGGATGATACATATAGAAGAAGTAATGTTCAAGAATTAGTGTTTTTGTTTAATTTCATCATCCACCCCATAAATTACTATTATAACATGATTATAAAAGAAATTAAGTCTGTTATATAAAAATATATTGTATTTATATTAATTTTATTACCAGAAACTAGACACACTTCAATCATATGGGTTTTGAAATCAGCATTCGTGTGTATGGTGGACTACCACCTCACAAACTAACGTCATTCATCATTATATTAATAACATTAAATGATGGGAATAATGAAGGATTTATAGTTTATATATGACACATATGATATCTATGATTTTATTATTTTTTATTTTTTATTATATTACACATATACTCATTCTTTAACTTTTGGGAGAATACGATAACCTCATTTGTGTGTCTGATGGACTGCCACCTCCCAAAGGAATGTGATTGATTCATTCATTAAATGAAATTTATTGTTGATGGTTTTGAAAAAATGTGATATATATAATATAACACTGATAGAGTAATAATAATATAAATATATGGATAGAATTTAATTTTATTTCATTCAATATGAATAGAAAATGGAAACAACATTATTGCGTATGAATGGCCTACAATCTCCATTAACTATGTACTTCATTTTATTTGACTCAATATTATGGATTATTATATATATATATATATATAATTAATATATATTATTTTTAATCATGGTATTCATTATTGTTATAATGATACCCTGATCAATGTAAGAGGACCATAAATTACAAGTCATGATGTATATGAAAAAATGTGATTATTACCTAAAACATAACTTTGACATAGGTTTATTGATAAATGGGTAATAAAAGGTCAAAATAAAATAATATAAGGAGTGATATATATACATATTATTATGTAAAATATTTTTAATAAATTTATATTTATTTTACATGATGTTAGAATGAGAGGGAGAGTAGTCAATACTTAATGTAAGGGGTTTTCTAGTCTCCTTTTTATTTTTGAGATATGTTTGTCACATTAAACACAAATTTATTAATTTTTGGGGTGTATATACTATCTAGTTTTCATGTTATATCATGAATATAATTAATTTAATGATATGTTTTTCATATAATTCTATTCTATCTTGGGGAGTACTATTCAAATTTACCAAATTCATTATATTTTTATGTTTCAATCTCATCAATAGCATGATTATTTAGGATTATGATTATAAAGATGAAATATTATGATCCATCTCGCAATAAGATCATGTTTTTTATTATCTAATATTTATTCCATGAGAATTAGTTTTTTTATTATTTTCGTATCATTATGTATTCATGAATTCAATGTAATGTTTTTATTAAAAATTGTATTATCGTTTAAAACCCCATTTTCAACCAAAACCACGTTTCCTAAATATGTATTTGAATATAATTATATAAAAATTCAAGAAGAAATTATATATTCTAATGATTTGTTTTAAATGACATTTAAAACATTATTTTAAATGTTTACAACTCTTCCTTATAAATAAAATAAAATCATAATGTTTTATGTTTTAAAAAATTATTTCCATACAAATTCCCTAATAATTGACCCAAATAGTATTTCAATATTTTTTTCCATCTGATGTTGAATTATTTGAGGTTATTTAAATGTTATTTGGGATATAATCCAAGGATACCATTATTACTCTTCATTGAGAGGGTTTATTTTTATGATGAAAATATTCTTATGAAACCCAAATCTCTTTCATATGCTATACAATGATGAAATGCTTAGGAACCCCAATTATTTTTCCACGGGTTATGGGTTAATGAAATATTGAAATGATTTTTGAAACTTTTTTCTTTTTAAAAGGATATTTTATGATGGAACACATATGAATATCATTTTATTTCATGGTTTATAATACGATAATTGTTTTATGATCTTTTAAAAAAATAATTATGATTCTTATATCATGATGATGGTTAAATTATAATTAATGATAGCATTTATTTTATAAACATGGTTGGTGGGTAAATAATAAATAGTGATTGGTGGGACCTAAATCTTACAACCATGCATTGGGTATTGATTTATATCTCTTGAGATAGATATTAATCTACTATAGAGTGAAATCAATTTTGAAATACCTGGCTATAATAGGGAATAACCTCGGTTTAGTAAGGGAATTATTCCATTAAGATGGTTTGGGGATGGAACCTATTCCACTTTGAGGAAAGTGATCGTACAAGAAATCATAAGGGGTCCCACCCACAATTTTATTCTTTATAAAATAAGGGTATAAGGGTTTCAATCCCAATTCTAGAAGATGGTACATGGGAGATCATCCCATACCTAATGTAGGTACATTGGTGGTTAGCCCAAGCATAACACATTATAAGTGTTTTGGTGGGTAGCACTATGATAGGATTCTCCTTGATTATGTTTATGCCACAAATCTATTTGTTATGACAATTTTAAGCTCTCATGTCTCATGTTATTTGATTCCATTATGATTCTTGTCTCATGAACAGTTAATATTTATGTCAGAAATCATGTTTATAATCTATGAAATTTTTTATGAACTTTGTAACTTATGGTCATTATCATGAAGCCTTATTCTTATCTAATGATTCTATATGAGCATAGATTTAAATAATTTTCATTTACCCATACTTGGTATTTGAGTTCCCCCTTTCCTATATTTCGGTTCCCTTGGTTATTTTGGTTTTTGTAGGGTTTTTCTATAAGTATTACTAAATAGGATGTTCTTTTAGCGAAAAATTGAAGATATTTCACCAGATAAGAATATTTTATTTGAATTTTTTAAGGAAGAATATTATTACAGTCGTATGTTATATATTTTCATAATGTAATGAATATTAAAAAATGATATAACATAAATTTATGAGAATAATGGTTCACTATAGTTTGTATCAGAAGAATTTTTTTGTTGATATTTGGAAACTAAGATGAGAAAATGTTAGTGATGTCCCTATAGATATTTCTAAGGGAATGTCTTGGGATATATCTAAGGATAAGTTCATATATTAATAAAAGTATAAAAAGTGTTCTAAAATATTATTAAAGGATATATAATTTGGTTTAAATGATATTATATCTCTCTTATGATATTAAATGTGTCTCTAACTATGGACCAGATCTACATAGGGGATACATCCCAAAAAATACCATATTGATCTAGACTCGGTAGGGAACTGGTGCACAATAATTTACCCTACTACATTCATGTTTTTCACATAAGGGGGATATGATTACGAAATTTAAAAACTCTTTAAGAATGAAAATTAAGGATTTCCATAGAATATGACTATGAATAACTAAGGATAGACATTATGATTCATATAATAAAATGATTATGTCATTATTAAGACATCTTATATGTGATTTTAATAATTATTTGGTTTACTATTATGGTTACAATGGCATACAGTATAATGTTTAGTTTTAGATAATGCCATACCCTAGAGGTAATCATCTTTACATTGAATCTAATGATAACATCACTAATTATGAGAAAATGAAATTAATTGACTTTTATTATATATAATTGATAATGTAAACATCAGTTAGATTCATGAAATATTAAATAAAATATATAGGTACTTTTACAACATTTAATATTCTAATGAACATAGATAAAATAATACTCAGCATCCTATATTTCAACAAGGTCTTATGAAAACCTGGAATAATATCTCAAAAATTAGGGAAGATGTTATCATTATGTTAAAAAGGGTCATAGAGTGATAATTTTTTTGACTATTTCAATGTTTTATCTATAGAGAACATGCGAATTACCCAACTCAATGCTATGACCCAAGAATTTACTCCTATAAAAAATGAATTATTCCAATTTAATAATTGGAATAGAATGTATAATTAGGTATGTGTTTGGATTTAAGAATTTTTAATTATTAAATATATGAGTATTTTTTATTATATGTTATAAATGAATGATTTTAATGAATATGTTGAATTATGATGATGGAATGGAAAAGTGATTTAATGGAAATTATAATTTTTAAAGATAACCACTCATAAATTCTGGATATTGAGATATGGTTTTGAGATAAATAGATGTAGAATCAAAAAAATGCAATTGGGTTTCATAGATTACAATGGAACTGATTAATAATTTGTTGAAAAAAATTTATAAGCATTCATGGATGGAGTTTATAACTATTTTTATTTATGTTATATATCTAATAATTTCTATTATATATAAGAACTGAAGGCATATGAAAATTTTTAATATGGTTTTATTGTAATTCAGTTTATTACCATGTTGGAAGAGAATTCAAGATCAAAGTATTCAAATTTTTATTATATGAGAATCATGATATACAGTATAATATTTGGGGTATCAATATTAAGATGATTTGGAGAAGATTAGTGACCTTATTTTTTGTATGTTGAATTTTTATCTTTATAAGGGTCAAATGGTTGACAATAAATGTAATGGTTTATGATTCAATTTGAATGATTTTTACTTCTAGTTTATTATTTCACCATGTATTGATTTATTCATATGGGATAACCTTTTCTGAACTTATTTTGTGATGATAACTAATGATTGAAATAATGTCTTATTATTCATTCTATGCATCTTACGATCAATTAGTGCTTTGTTTTTGAAATATTAACCTTCATTTCATGGTGTTTGAGAATAAATGGAAATTGATAATTGCCCAAAAAATGGGTGATATTGTTCTTATAAAATTTAATAAAATCATGTGTATCTTCTAATGAATATTATTCAACATCAGCAAAAAGGATCTTGGAATAAAAAGGTTTCCTATTATCAAAAAAAATTTGTGATATCAATGACCTTTTCTTTGCTACTTTAATTTTTGTATTTATGGATGTTAACCATTATTTATACCACCAACTTTATTTGGATAAGAGATCTCTATAGGTATCCATTATTTATTTTTTTATTCAATGTACAAATTTTATCTTCCAATATATGATATCTAATGAGGAAACCTGATTTTGAGTTATATTGGGTATCTATTATGTTAACAACATTCCTTTTTTATGGGTTGTTTTATTTTTTATTTGTAATATGTCAGTTTCAAAAAACTAATTTTTAAATAATAGAAATTTTATAGCCATGATCAATTATGAGAGAAGAAATCATTTTAAGTGGGGTAGAATATAATACACTGTTATTTTATTATATTACTTTTAAAAAATTGACCATTTAAATAATTTTAATGATTACAAACAATAATTGTTTCTTTAATTGCAAGAAATACATATTTTTTATTTTGTTGGATACAATACTAAGTTTATCTTCTGTTACATGAAACACCGAGATTAAAATATACATGTCATACAATATGAAATTTTTTTTAATAGTTATCTCCTAGAAATTGGAATATCATGTGTGAATAAGATTTACTAAATTAAAAATATATATTGTTTATACATTTTCATTTTTTATCTTTTGATTAGATATAAAATGAAATCAATTTAATGAAATTGAAATGTTTTCTAAAAACTGTATTTTTTAAAAAGATATATTTGTATACCTTTGTGCCCATAATATTAAGACTAATTTATACAATATTTATAATATTTATTTGAAAAAAAATTAATAATAACAATATCAAAATTATCTGATGGTGGTTTTTTGGGATTTTTTGAAAAGATCCTTTTTTGATGAATGGTGAAAAATAAATAATTTTATTTGGAAACATATCAATCATTTAATTTATTTATAAAGATAATTTTTTAACGCAAAATTAATAAAATTTTATACACATTAATTTAATTTTAGTAATTTTAGTCAACATAATATTGAATTAAGATATAAAAACATTTCAAAGATTTGATTTTATTCACTAAAAACCCTACATCTAATCGCATTATAAGAATTATTATTAAATTATTATTTCCATTTATGTGAATTGAATTTCTAAAAATGGATTCCAAATTTAGAATCTTAATAATTTCTAATTTCTAATAATTTAAACATACATTTGTGAAAATATTAATTGTGAATGTAATAAAAAATTTAATTACCATGATTAAAGAAAACAATGAATTACTAGGTGGCTATCCAATATTAATAAGTGAAAAATGAAAAAAAAAATTAAAATAACATTATATAATGAGTTTATTTCAATATTTGAACTAAAATTCTTTAAAAGAGAGAAATTTCTTATCAATTTTCTTTTGAATATGACTCGTATAATAAGTTGACTAACAAAAAAGATAAAAAAGATAATGTTATAACTTTTCATATCATTAAAGCATTAGGATTGGGGAAAAACTATCATATGTTTAGTTATATATATAATTTTAAAATATAAATATATTTTTTATCATGATATTTTTTCACTTTTTCATCAAATTTTATAATTAAAATAAATTCTAATGAAATCCCAACACAGGAATTATTTTCACAATAATAAATGAAAATAAATTATACTAAATTTATTAAAATTAATATAAACTGAATTTATCATTTTTTTTCTATTAATTTTTTAGCTTATTATATCATGTTAGATTAGTGTGAACCTAAATTATTTTAATTCCAACATTTTCTTATTATTCATAAATTCAACAAATGTGAATAATGTCGAAAATATACCTTAGTGATACATTATAATAAATTATATTATTTGAAATGATTTTAAATTACTAACAAAGGGTAATAAATATAATGTATGTTCCATTTATTGAAAACAATTCTTGTTATAATGTATACATTGACTGCTAGGTGGTTCAAAATCTATTTGCACGGTTAACGTAAAATCTTTGTTTTTTAACATTATGTAATATTATGTTGCAATTAAATTTACACACACAGTGGAATTTTATTTGAAAAATGGGATTTAATATTTATAAAAAAATTTCCAAAATTTCATAACAGGGAAAATTTTAATTTGGTCTTAATGGAAAACTTATCTATGCTTAAAGACATATTTACCAAAATAGAAAACCAATATGGTAAAAATAGTGTAACATAAATATTAAGGGACAAGATAATTAAATCATGTGTTTTATTTTATGTTAAAGAAGTGGGTAGACCAAATAATCCCTATAAACCATTAATAATTAATTTTTTTCCCATGGTGAAGTAAGATTGACCTTCCAATTGTGAATATTTTTATGAATTTACATGTATCCCACTCGGCCTCAAATATAAATTGGCAGTCACTCTCACGACTTCATCAGACATCTAAATCAATTACTCTCAAGGAATAAATTCCAAAATAATTTTAAAAAATTCTTCCTTAATCCTAGAATCCGTAATTTTTACAACAATGCAACAAATCAAGGATTTATTAAAGACCATATAAGGATACTTGAAGAATAGGTAGTGTTCACCAACGAGCATTTCAGTTTGGATTCTTCCTCCACCTCTTCAATTATTATTATAACATTATTATATAATAACCTATGTATCTTACAGATATAGAGATATTGTTATTTTAAGTGTTCTATCTAAACCACACACACTTTTATCAAATGGTTTATGAAACTATCATTCATGTGTTCGGGGAACTACACATCATAAATAGATGTCTTTCATTTTTTCATTACCACCTATAAAGGTTGTTCATAATGATATATTTATTTTTTATATCTAATATATATGATTTATATTATTTTATTATTCCTGTTTAATTATTATATCACATATATCTTCAATCATTCCATTTTATGATAATACAATAAGTTTTTTTGGGTGTATAGTGGATTATCACCACACAAAGCAATATGATTTATTCACCCATTACATGGAATGTTTTATACATGAGTTTAACAAACATATAAAATAAGTATTACATATGAATTTTCATGTTTTAATAAAACATATATATATACATATAATTTATCTTCATTTATTTTAATACAATAAGAAAATGGAAATAGTGGTCACGTGTATGGATGACCTACTATCTCTATAAATGAGGTATTTCATTTCCTAGTACATAAAAGTATGTATTACTCTAAATAAAATAATAATGAATATAATTTATCAGTATATTATGGTTTTAATTTTATAGATTACTAAACTATAATTTATATAATATTAAAAAACATAAAAACCCAAAATATATATGGAATACAAAGGAGTTATTACATAAAATGTAACAATATAATCGAATTGTTAGTAAATGGGTAAAAAGGTCATCCGAAATTCAAATATGGAATGAAATATATAATAATTATTATTTAATAAAAATATAATAAAATAATATTTTATATACATTAGGGTTAAATTATTATAATCGAAGTCAAGATATAAGTTAATTGAATTTATAGTATCAATTTTATTTCTAAGATACTTATGAAATTTTTATAACTCATTTATTTTATGTTGTTTATATACTATGTATAGAAATTTTATATCATTACTATATTCTTTTCAGGATAAGTTATTTCTAATTATATTTCATTATTTCATGGGGAGTACAATACAAATTTACGTGATCTAATATTTTTTTACATCGTAATTTAATTGTCTATCGGGATTTTTTAGGATTCTTCTCCCAATGATGAAATATTATGATCTATCCCTCAAGAAACAGATGAATATTATTATCCTATAGTTAATTGTGGAGAATATATGTACAATATCATTTTCCACCATTTATTTACTCACTATTTCCAGATAATAATTTTACGAAAACCCTTCTTTCTAGTAAGAAACAATTATTATTCCAAAACAATGTTTTATAAATATTCTTCCAAAAATGATTAGAAAACATTTTTCAAATTGGGGAGGATATTTTCCTCATGAAATGTGTTAAATTATTTTTAATATATTCCATAAAAAATTCTCTAGAATATTTTCTAATTATTATTATTTTCATAAATTTTATTTTTTAGAAAATTATTATCAATAAAAAATTATTTTCCCCAAGAAATTCCCTAAGTATTCATTAAAAAAATTTCTTATGTTGAGAAATTATTTAAATTTACATATGATTTATTGGGGATAAGATCCAATAATATCATTGTTATTCATTCTATGAATGTTTTATGTTTAATAATTTTTTTTCTCTTTAAACGGTTATACAAAGGTAAAATGATTATGATACATAATTTTTTTTCCATGGGTTATGATTTGATGACATGATAAATCGATGATGAAAATAGTTTCTTTTATAAAGGATATATTGTGATGAAATTTTAATGAAACAGGTACAATGAATGCTTTATGATCTTATGGAACACATATGTAAGCTTTTCATTATGTGATGTTTGTTACATTATAAACACGGAAGGTAGTTATGTTATATACAAGGAAGGTGGTCAAATTATATCCAATGATTGGTTGGACCTATATCTTACACAGATGCACTGTTTAAATATTAATATCTCATGAAATAGATAGGACTAAAATAGGGAGTGAACTTTGTTCAATAAGAAATGTCTAGAATGGGGAATAAACTCAGTTCATTAACAAACATTTTACATTATGAATGTTTAAGGAGTGAACAAGTTACTCTATAATGAAGTGGATTCCAATGGGGATGGTTCTGTGTCCCGCCTGGGAGGTGTTGAAACCTAAAATAAAGGTTTACATGTTGTCATCCTTGCCTAAAGTCGGGTACATTAGATGTCATCAAAATATTGAAGTATGTAAACATTTGGTTACATTATGTCTAAAATATTATGAATGTCTTGGTGGATATAATTGGAAAAAGAAATTGTATCCCAATTTATATGCAATAATTCGATGTCTTATGCCAATTTTATGATCTCTTGGCTCATGTTCATTGATTTAATTATAATTAATGTCTAATGAACTATCAATTTTTATTCCAGGACTCATATTTATTATCTATGATTGGTTGGGATTTAACATCATAAGTTAGGATCATTATCATTTACCCTTAATATAATCAAATGATTTTATATGATCATATATGGATAACTCTTGTGGCTATCCTTATTGTGAATCTACGAACACCCTTTCTTAGGTTTCCATTATCAATTGTTATGAAGAATAATTTTGTGTCTGGTATTCACTATAGGGTTCTAAATGGGAAGATCATTGAGTGAATCATTTAATATATTTCACCAACCAAAAATATTGTGTTCAATGCATCCAAATCCACTAAACTATTACAATCCAAAGGTGTGTGTTTTAATAATGTAATGAATATTAATCAATACTTATGTAATATCAATGTATGAGAATCACAAGTATCCATAAGGAGTAATTTCATTGGAGGATCGAAGTAACCCATGGTGGACCACCTCACATATCAACAATGCCATAAAAGACACACTTGGAACAAAACATGGTGTTTTTCATCCATAGACCACCAATTTGGGGCATCACCAAATACAACGTGGTCTATCCAAACCTCCACCTAAGAATCCCACATCAGGTGCTCCTACACATTCTTAATGATATTTTGTTGAATGGTATAATAAAAATATAACCACATTAATCCTATTTCCTAATATCAAGAAATATATATATATTGTATTCTATTACTCTTGAGGAACCACCATAGTCATTCATGATAACACGTTGTGAATTTATTTTCATATAACTATCTACAACATTCCATTTTTAATTATTTTATTAAATACAAATGTTTTAATCTATTAATGTTTTCTTCCAAAATCATTATCACATGCTAAGGTAATTTTGGGAGAAGATATACATCGGGATTTTATAATCTGTAAAAACCACAAAGTGATCACCATTGAGGTAATGTCCCTAAAAATCAAGGAAAATATAATTTTGAATACTTGATATCATGGGTGGAATATTTATGCATATGATGATCTAATAATATAGAATAATGGGAAATCCCCAATTTATGAATCATTAGAACACAACCCAAAATAAGATAATGAGAATAATAGAGAACTTTTAAATAAACTCCCCCTGTTGGAAAGCAATGCAATTTAGAGCTTACTAATAACACTCTAATTAATCTAAAGGAACATGACAGAGATGAGTCCATAATAAAAACCAATCCATAATACTCATGATTTTCAGAGTATTATCAACCCAATGTTAATCATTTATAATCATCATGTAATATAATATACAATGATTTAATATACATAATTCTACAATAGTATGGGGTACTTCACTAATAAAAATTTCCTCTATCTTCTAATGAATCGTAGATACTCTTAATTTGGATATGGCATGCCCAATTAAACATGCATCATGATATGAGAACTAAAACTTTTAAAACAATCCAAAATAATTATGATGTTGAATACATCCAAAATTGAAAATCATATTCTCAGCATTCTCTTATATTGACGTATCGTACACAGGGATTTCATTTATGAAAATCACCCGGAACAGATCAAAAAAATATTTAAACACAAAAATTTTCAAACCCAGGATAACTGTAGTATAATTAATTATACTAAATTAAATTACATCAAATATGTAATTAACATCACATCAACATAAAATAGTCTTTCAAAATAACCTTATCTTTCACTCACATCAGATGATATATTGACTATTTATTGATCCTTGAGGACCAAATATGTTCTTTCATCAAATAAAATAAATTATCAATCAATATGCATGGTTATGGGATGTTCATTATTACATGTTTTGAGGGATAATAATTTTTTTAGATACACAAAATACAGGAATCCATCTTTATTAAAAAAAATGTTCACCTTAGGGTGTCACACTTGAAAACAAATCCTTTCTCTAGTAGATCATCAATTTGTACTCACATATCCCGCATTTTTTTTGGGAATGATACTATATAGGGAAATGGATTTTGGAGAGCTGTTTATAGCACTATCCCAAAATTATTCATCCATTGATAGGAAATTTACAATCTCATTAAGAAAACGTTCCCTAAATTCTTCCACATATCAAGTACATATCATTGGTTGGACCTCTGATGAAGCCAATATCATCTTGATCATCATAGAATACAGGAATGGAACACACTTCCTACCCATATGTGGGACTCTCTCACCAAATAATCAAATAAAATATCATATAGATTCATTAAACACAATATGTATCCTTATGAAATAATATTTTTTCTAAAATGAAGACATTAATTCCATTCCATGGATTGTGTCATTTGGATATATATATAAGAAAAATCCCCAAGAGTGGTGTTTACCAACACTAGCCTATAGTAACTATGAAATAAATATATTAAAGCTCATCATTTACCTTGAATATTAAATAATATGGGATTGGTAAACATCCATATGTCATTTCCCTATGAATGGACTTGGAAAAGTGATATGAAGTTGTGTGTCACTGTGGAATCAAAAAAGGAATGAAATTGGGTAGGAACAAAACTAAGGTTTAATCAAATTACATCATTCTCACATGGAACTAGAAATTCTATAACATGAATCATTCCATTTCATGGTCATTGACCTATCTAGACCTCCTAATGAAAACCACCTTGAGTGCCCTATTCTCACTTATGATGAGATGCATCTTTATGTTTTACTCTTCCTTCCTTGTCTCATAACTATTGATCACAATACAAAGTATCATGCTACAAATGCATCAGTTAAAATTTCCCCTATTTATGGACCTAAAACGTTACACCAAATGAACTCTACCTTCATAGCAATTATTCTACTCCTTATATAGATCACCTCAACCATTACCTTATACAGAACATATAATCCATTGGAATAGTCCCTATTACCCCCACCCCCTGATAAATGTGATTATGGGGTATGGGAACTCCCTTAAACTATTATAATGCCATTCTATCCAAACTATCGGGAACCCCAGACCACAACCCCACTCCCTGGAGAATCCTAACAACTCCCCACTCAAGATAACCAAGTTTTGGCTAGCATACTATGAATAACCTATTCTCTAAACCTTAACACGAGATACGTCTAACGTATAAAATGGGATAACACGAACTTAATTTATGGATGAAAGGTCCCTTTTAAATTCATTTCATTGGCCTCCACATCTAAAAATAGGTTCAATGAATATTGAATATTGTTCAGAAATGTGATCTTGAACTCCAACATGTTGGAACCCCCCTATGGAAGTGTATGGATATTATGGAAAATGGCATCCTTTATGGTCAAAAAAAGAAACTATCCTCTGAAATAATACTTGTATATATATGATGAGACCTCTGACTCATCACAATACTGAAGGACCCTGATCCACCACAACCTAACTACTATACATAGTGTCGTCACAACAAAGGAAACCCAGTTCTCCATCTATGAACTGATAGAACTGAATGGGATATTAATTTACTCCAACTAGACTTATTTTAGCATGTCTGAAATTGATAACTCTATGTCTATTTTTTCTAGAATTGAAACTCTCAGAGTTTCATCCTCCAACTAATGTCATCGTCAAACTGTACTCTACAACGATCTACTTGCATATTCAAATTATTATATTTAGTGTCAGCCTCAATTGAACATTGATCTAGAGACAAATATATTAAATAGAAATCTATTTGGGACACATAATCCCAATATTAAAAAAATTAAGATTAATTAATTATTTTTTTACTCGTATTACATAATCCTAAAGACCCCCCAATTCAAACCCAAGCACAAAGAAGAAAGATGAATGATCATTTCCAAAGTCTCCATCCTAAAATATGTATCATTTAATATGAGGAAAAATAAACTCAATGGAACATTGACCCTATCAAAATAGTCCCTAAATACCCATGTATAATCCATTTTCCCCTGTTCACACAACTTACTGTGTTAAATTGATTCCTTTTCCCAACCAACCCATGAAGCCTCACATTCACCAAATTCCAATACTTATTTCATCTCTAACCCAAAAACATCTATTTAACAATTCCATAACCACCCCCTCACCCAATGTATACCGTCCTAGGAAAAAAATGGAGAAATTAGATGGTGACCATAAAACCCCACCTCCAATATTCCAAATGTTGGAAACGGACACTAATGTTACATATTTAAGACAAATGGAAAACATTCCCCTCTAAATAACGTAGGGAAAATAATGATAAGAATTAGACATTAATAAAATATATATCATTATGATATAGTAATTACCATGTTCACACATGTTATATAATACATCAAATAGATTACAATTACTAAACGATAAACTTGAAAATACAGAAAATACCAAATATCATTGGAAAAACCACAAGCTAGTAATATTCGTCTTGAACTCTAACCTAATCCTTATGACCAGATAAATATCTATCTATCTGTGTGTTTTTTTGGAGAGGAAGATAGGAATACATAGTAGTATCCCTATAGAGACACTCAATCAAGATAAAGAACAAATAATAAAGCTCACTAAAAATCAAGTGAAACTAACATTCCTCTTAAATTGGAATACTTAATTCCAATCCTCTCCAAGGATATATAACACAATGTATTGTATAAATGAGATAAAAATATAGTAATAACAAACACGGTTTACCTTCTAACTCTTTACCTCTTGTTTTGTTCCTTTCCTCAATTTTTATGTCATAATCCATCACTCATCAAAAGAATCCATCAAGAAGACACCTAGGCTTAATTTCCAAACACGCACCTCAGGAATCACATAATCTAACCATCCCATGGAAAATATACATATAGTAAGAGTATATATTCTAATATACACAAGAACATGAATAAAATCTATCCTAAAACATCCATTATACCTCAATCCAGCATATCCCAAACACCGAGTAATGTTCCTCAATCTATCACAACCATTATGCATTATACCTAAAATAATAAGTCTAATTTTATATCTATAGATAAATGTGTATTAAATATCAATAATACATTAGATCCCAATACAGAAATATATCTAGAAACTAACCACTATAGATACCATTAAAAAACAAAAAAGTGAATAGAGGAGGGCATTAGAAGATATTCAACCATCCATTCTTCCGGAATCATGCTATAATGAAAAATACCCTCCCATAGTCCACATGGTATTGGTCACCCAACTAGTCTGGGTTTTCTAGTGAATGAAATCAAAAAAAATACAATATATTATTTTTCTCCCCACTACACTGAAGGCATGACGTAGTCTGAGTATCAACTATAGTCATCTTCAATCGGCCACCTAGATGTTTCTGATAGGGGGTAGATATCCTATAAAACATAAGATATTTATTTGAATTGTATTAAGTTTCATATTTCCTTATTAATCATCTATACATATGTATTGAAATTCATTATACATTAATTAACAACCAACATTATTCCTTATTATATTTCGTCATCCAACAAATGAAGTCCATTACCTCTATGAAGAACTAAAAAATTTCCATTGTATCTCAATATTAACATTAAAATTTTCATTCTAGTAAAAAATAACCACATCAATTAAAAAATTAGTAATCACATACTATTATATAATTTCAAGTTAGACTAAAAAACATCATTATCAATCATCAAGAGATGCATTACTAGCACATCCAGTATCCTGGAGCAGTGGGGAATGGAACGTATAGAAATGAGAAACTAAAACAATAGGGATTGTAAAAAATATTAATAGGAAAAAATAACAGCATAATCACAATAATGTGTAATCTCAGCTTCAACCCATTATATCATTATATTTCTATCTCTAACAAAAAAATCAATATGACCTTGAATCTCATTGTTCAGCGAATAAACTATTTCCCTGACCTTGGGCATCTATCATATATGGTATCATCCATCCTTGGATGACGTAACATCACATATTATGACACGTATCTATATAACACTAAATGAAGTACGAAAATGATATTTCTTATAAGGAAACATGCCCCTAAAAAGGCATTTATCCATTACATAAAAATAAGTGCTCTATAGCGCGAACACAAGTAATTTATCCTTCATAAGAAAATGCGAACTAATTCCCCAAAACAATAATTTTTATCAAACTACCAGTTTTATTTCATCTTGTATTAATTTATTGAATTATTAAAAATTGCAACTATTGGTATCCTATTCAATCATCTATAACAATAAATTAGATTATTTAAACAATATTTATATCTTATGCTTCTAATTTCAATAGACCTAAATATAAACAAAAATATTTAACCATCCCTTTAATTTCTTGGAATAAAATTATCATCATCTTATTTTATTATCTAATTTAATTAATTTGTGGAAGAACTTATTTAATTAACTACGAATTAAGAATCATTTTGGATTAAATAAAATTATATGAAACAATTGTTTCATTATAAATTCATATAAATTACATTAGACATCCAACAAAATTAACCTCATTACTTTTATTTCTATTTAATCAAATTAACATCATAAATAAAACAAAAAAAAGTTCTTTACAAATAATAACAAATATATCAATGTATCTCAACAATCTAGAGGAAACCTTTTATCATGGTGGAAATCATTGGACCAATTTAACAATAATAAAAATTATTCAATACCATTTTTAATTTTATAGGATTAATTCCACCTCCACATAATGAATCCTTAACGTGGTCAAGATAGAATAATCTATAATATAAATGGATAATTAATGAATTAAATATTTTGACGCAACAATGTTATTTGAATGAGAATTGAACAATGACCAGGATATTTGATCACCTCTCCCTCAAGAAAATAACTTCACTTTAAGGAATCTATGTCACAAAAACACTAAAAAAATATGGTAAAATAAATTTGAATGAAAGAGATCAACAAACTTATAATAGAAATAATAATATGAGTAATGATTGACCGAATAGAGAATAAACTATAAGAAATTTTATAGAACATACCATGACTCTTCATAGATCAATATTGTAATGATAAGTAATAGTACCGGTAAATTGTAGATGTAAATTATTAAATAATCACTCTGGGTAGCATAAGGTTTTAGGGGAAAATAAGGGATGGAAGTGGGTACATATGGGATTTATCTATTTATAGTCAACATAGTGTTAGATGATCTTAAGATAACCCTCTATAACAAATAATAGAATTATCTGAAATAGAATATACTATAGCATTGAATTAGTGACCAAATTAAAACATTATATGTAAATCGTGTGTTTGAGGAACATGATATAGACTACAGTAAAAAAATAAAATATTTTTGGAAGTGCATTATCCCCCAGTGAGGGATATCATGCATTATCTAGGAAATTTCCATGGTAGTAGATGTGTTATACCTTACCTACGTTCCACTGGGGGGAACTAGATTTAGAAGAACCACCAAAAGTCGCCCCTAGACTCTTATTTCACAGTAGGCTACTCAAAAATATATCCAAGCAATATAAAGGGGGTTCCTTATTCCACTACATACCTCCACACTACATATATTCCTCATATATATGAATCATTGAATATACTACATCCTAGACCCTACACCGTAGTCATGATCTCTATATTTTAGAATAACACTATCCTAGGTAAGGCCTATACAAGAACCTTTATCCACACCGTAGTAACTATGGTTGAGGCATAGAAAATTTTGTGATGAAAAAAATCATAATGTTCCAACCCAAATACCATATCTTCAATATCATATCTACACTCCAAAAATTGTGGAATCATCTTCATGTTTCTCCAAACCCCCAATATAACAAACGAATGGGATTCTATGATTTATTCCGTCATAATCCCATCAATGGGGTTCTTATATTATGTTGTGGTTGTCTTATAGAATCTGGATTCTATTACATATATATTTATATTGTATGATGGTCCTCTACAGGTTTTTCTAAATCATAAATTTGACAATAAACAAAATTTTGGAGTGAGGTTTTAAAGAATCTAATTATGGGGTAGTAATAAAAATTGAATTTTGTATTTGAGGAATACTCAACCATTACAGCGTTGTCCTGACCATGAATTTATACACTAATATATTTATAGAATAAATATAAATTATGGGTAAAAAAATTCTATTATATTCCTTCTACTTCCCCCGACCCACAGATGAATCTTGATTATTTTTTGAAAAAATTTCAACACCTATACTTGGAAATTTATTGTCTTCCTCAAGATATTGACAATTAGTGATCCTAGCTGAATCATTCCTCCTTTCATATATGACTTCATTTAATATACCGTTTTTGGAAGAAGTTTAGGGATCTAGGAAATGATTTTATATGAATTTTTTATGAAATTAGTTAATAATTCATATTTTTATTTGTTTTGTAGGTGGATTCAATTTTTTGATTTGATTCATAGGAAAATATCATCCATTCATTTTAACCCTATACTGATTTTGAATTACCCAGATGAGGAAGTAGAGTTGAGAACCCTCCTATAATTTGGGTTAAATGATAGATTACCATGCTTCTATCTTCTTTGCGTGAAGAGTTTGGATTTCACACATAATGATAATGAACCAAACCTAATGAAACACACAAAAATTGTATGTTTTGTATTTGATTACCTACTCCTGTATTTTTTCTATTATATTTGATACTTTATATAGATATTTATGAATATAATTGATGTTGTTGTTATTAATATTTGTTAATTTAATACATTATTTTTATCATAATTACTTAACAAAATATTACATTTATAAATTCATTAGAACTTTTGATGTTTTATGTGTTAGAATATTGCTATATAATAGATTATGTACATCAATTGTACATTAACATAAATGTTATTTAACCCACCTGAATGACTCATTTAATATTCCATCATAGTTTACTGCACTACAAATTAGTTCATTTGTACATAAATGAAAATAATATGGAGATCGTAAATCATAATAGCGGTTAAACAAAGTCAATGGAAAATTAGAGATCATCAAGAAAAAAATATGAAGCCTAACATGAGAGAATAAAAAATATTTTTTGATAAATGACACGGATGTTATGAAAAAAGAATACTGTGATTATTTACCCTCAGTAAATATAATGTTGATTGTATTATGTTACGTTAAATAAAATATACTAAAAAAACTTGAAATATTAATAAAATTATATTATTAAAGAGCCTAGTTATAACATATAAACATATAGTTATGTATTGTAACAAATAACATTTGAATATAGATATGAATACTAAATTAGGAAATTTACATTGACCAAATTAACTTCATTTTTTGTTTTTGTAAATATATATAAATATATATATTCTTAAGGTGATGTTATGAGAATTTTTTGAAATCATCGATTTTCTGGTGAATTCTAAAAATACAGATTTTTCGTAAAACTGTCACTTTTATTATTTGAACCTGAATGATATTTTTTGAAACCATTTTTTATATAAAATATATATTTACAATATTGAATTAATTATTTTAAAATACTACATTTATTTATAAAGAGAATTCATTATATTTTAATAACCTTATGTAAATTCTTAAAAAACTGTCTTCATTTGTCCCATTTAATAGTATTTTAAAATAGATAAATTAGGTTTTTGAGTAAATTAATTATTAATTTTATATAATATGGATAATACAAGAAATTTTAATTATTGTGAAATTAGTAAAATTTCAACTTTTATCATAACCATAAAACATAATAAAAAATATTATTTTTCTAAAAACTCATTTCTATGTGTTACATGCACTAATGTTAAAATTCATTGTTATTATATAAATATTATTTGATAGATTGTATTTCATAATAAAAATCAATGTTTTCAAATTATCTAATAATATTCCATAAATGTTTATCCCTTAATAAAAAAATTACAATGTTTTAAGGGGTTTTCATCAACATTGTGGATCAGGCTAATATTTTAAAAAATAAATCAATTAAATAGGATTAAAGAATAGTTAAATTACAAAAATATCATTTCTAATGATAATAATAATTGGTAGGGAGATTATCAAGTCTTATGAGAGCCTTATTGATTCCTTTTTTGATGAGTTCATCCACTACATAATTCATCTCTTGGAAAACATGGGTGATAATGTAATTGGTTCTAGAGGGATATCTGATATATTTCATCGATCAAGAAGTCAAACTCCCAGAGATATGAAATGTACCATTTTTAATGCCTTGAACAATGATGGTGAAATCCCAATCAAGCCACAAATTGTTCCAAATGTTGAATAAAAATAATAGACCATTTTTATGAATCCAATCATTTCATCCACAATGAATTATATAAATAAACATGTACCATAGTAGAAACTAAGAACATTCATGTTGTGGCAACAAAAATGAAACATTGTATCCCGTGGGACCTGAGTTTCCTTTAGAAGCTCCATCTAAGTTGTTTTTTATCAAATTATTGAGAGGGGATTCCCAATAACATTTGGAGTTCTAGTGAATGTACTATTTTATAGTAATACCAATTTTTATAAACATAGTGAAATAATGAATATTAATTAACAATAAAATTTTTCGAGAAAAATAAATTACTTAGGTAAAAATTTATTACCTTGGTAAAAACAATAGATAGATAAAGTAAAATTTGTTAGATGAAAGAACTTATGAACATGTTTAAAAATGCCTTTTAATGTGCTGTTTAAGTTTTCATGATTCTAAAACTACCCCCACAATATTATTAGACACTATGGATTCACATTCTATATAAAATATTTAATTTTTATTTATGAAATAAGTATATGTACAAAAAATGATCTTTATTAAAATTTAAAATTTACCACCTACCCTCTATATATCTACACATCCAAATAAACTTATGATAATCCCATATGATAAACCATTCTCTAGGAAACCATATCCCAACATCCTATAAGAATTAATATCTCCAAAATAAGAATTTAAAGTGCAATAATTTTCTGATGAAACATAACATCCAAAGTGTGTGGTCATATTTTCCACCATACCTTCTTAATTATTCCATACATTTACCAACAAAAAACACTTATATATATATATATTTATGATAAAACAATCAATTTTACTATTTTTAATTGACATTAAATAAAATGAATATAAATTTTACATCTTACTACAAATCCATTTAGAAATAGGAAAACATTATATTGTTTTGTTAAAACTACAGCCTCCAAGAAAGACTGATACAATTTCCCAAAAACAACTTTCATGGATGATTGAAAAAAAAATCTACTAATATAATATGATATTTATAAAATTATAATTATTATTATATGATATAATTTATTATTTTTTACCTTATATTATATAAAAATTTCTGCTTTATTTGTGTGTAAATTCATATACCCCTCCACGCAATGATGTCTCTCATTCATTTTCCATGACAACAAAAATGTTTGAAATAAAACGCGTTTCTAAAATGTAAAAAATTAATTTACTAAAAAACTATAAATATAGAATAATAATATAAAACATTACACATATGATGTTAACAATAAATAATTATATTAAATTTAAATGCTCATAAGGACTTGTAAAAGTACCTTTTGAAATTTTAGTTCATTCATGGAAATAATATTTACCTATAGAAATTATGTTAGATTAAATATTATTGGAAATAAAAATCCAAAACAATGGTTAGTATAAAAATATTGTATATTATATTCACAGTTTTTACCATAAAATGAATGTTTCTGATAAATTGATTGAGAGTCTTCAAGTAACTAACTTTAGTATAAAGAATGTAATAAATTAGTGAAATGTAAAAAATATTCCTTATAAATAGAAATATAGAGAGATAATGTTCATATATATTTTTAAAAATAATATTATTATAATATATGAAGTAAATTTCAAATATATATGTCTTTTAGACATGAGTTAAAGGATCATTTGTATAACCCTTTATAACTTCTAGTTATACGTTCTCATTCATTTTCTTTATTTAAATGAGAATACTATTTTCATTAGTGTATTTATTTTTTTATACATGTCCCTAACATGTATACGTAGTTATGTATTGATTTCATTTATGGAGTTATACATGCGTTTTGTCCTATCTAAAATTCCTAGTTTTATATAAATAATATTTAAGGGAACTTTTATATTTCTTCTCTCATGCCATACATCACTACATAAAATGTTTTCAAGAGATGAATAAATTTTAGAAACCATTATTATTTTAATTATAAATACAATGTTTCTAATTTTTTCTTCAAGACAATTAAATCTTTCTTTATTTTAAAATAACCGTTCCTTAATTCACAAAGAAAAACTCATGTCTTTCACTTTTATTCATTCTTCTACAAGATTTTTTTGAATTATTTTCGGCATTGGAACTCCATATTCAAAAAACATTTTAATTTTCCAATAATTAATGTTAAATTTATTTAATTATTTATTGTATTTTTAATTATAATCATTTATAATTCATTAATTCCCTAACATAGAATTATAAAACTCATTTTTTTATTATGGGATTCATTATTTTTATGATTCATGTATCGAATATTTTTATAATGTCGTAAACATTGGTATTATTGTCAATATTTGATAAGTGGGATTTAAATTATATATATCTCTAAATCATAGGGTAATTATTTGTCTCTCATGATATGTTTTTTTTCACCATTAGATAGTTATCCTAATTTACCTTTGGATATTTTCTTGTATTTTTATGGAAATGGGGAGTGATACTTGATCTAATATGGGACTATGTCCATATTATAATGATTGTACTATATTTGTCCTATTACATATGTTTATGATATCATGTTTTATTTTTTTCATGTATTTATGATTTTAGGATATAAGATTCATTGAATCATGGATACATGTATGTTATTAATCACTTTATGAAAGCATGTTATTCCTCTTGACCCTAATGTTATACTTTTTTACCAGGTTTTCCCATTATTATGTATTTGAAATTACATATTTCCTTATTTATTTTCCCTAAGACATCAAATTAAATTTTAAAAATTCGATGTTATTTTGGAGTGCTATGAAGAATTGTAAATATATGTGATTTTTTATGTTTAATGGGATGTATTTTTATGATTAATATTTAAATGATAGTATTCATGTAGTTCAACATATTGTTTTTTTGGAAATGTATATTTCAAATTCTGAACTAATGAGTGTTTAAGGATTGGATTGTTATAGATTATATAAAAGGAAGGTGTAGATATTTTCTTAGATTAGGATTAGATAACATTAGTGAAAATCAATAGTAGAAGTATAATAGATAACCCCAAGTATATGGAAACAATCTAAAAATGTGGTAAAGTAGTGATTTTGTAGTTTTACATATAATTACATTCATATTTGGATACAGGAATGTTGATACAGTCCCTGTATGAATTATACCAAGGGGTAATAACCATAATGTGGGGATATTTGGTAGTAACTCAACCATAACATGGTGAATGAAAAAGAATCCTAACTTCACACATAACTAAATAGAACCATGTGGTATTTTTTAGTATGATTAACATCTTTTTTGAAATTATTATAACAGATGTGATATTTTTTTCTTTTAATGAAAAATTATTATGTTAGATAAAATAAAACAAAAAATACTATATATAATAAATATTGGAACATAATGATTCTTATGCTATGATATTCATATCATGTACGAGTTATTTATTCTATTTTAATGTTTTAACATTTATATTTTTATTAATTATATTACTATAGACTTTAACTATCAATTATTTTATAAAATGGATTGATTTAGGAGGAAGAATGATAACTACATGTGTAGTGTTCAATGTGATCATTTTCCTAATTAAGTGCCTAAAATGATGTTTGGTGGAGAGAATACCCTAAATGATGAACAATATAAACTGAATGAAGATACCTATAATAACTTGAGCAACGTAGAATGACCATTGAGAGGTCACGTTGAAGTAGAGTCCTTTATCTGGGAGAGACCTAAAGATTTTAGTTGATGTTCTAAACCCATGGTCACTAAATAAAGGACTAGAACAATTAAGTATTTATTACATTTCCTCTAATGCTTTGAGAATGAGAATTTTATTATGATTTTTTACTATCTTGAGGAATAATATAATCTCTGGTTGACACTAACCAATAATATATATCCCATGGAATAAATAGGAGAAATAGAGTGATATGAATTCAAGAGTTTATTTATTAAGAAATATAACTCACACACTCACAATCATAAAATAGATAGGTACCCCATCATAGTTAATAATAAATAAGAAAAATATTTTAAAATTTATGAGGTGAACTGAAAAAGGATTCCATGATATTCCTATAGGTATATAATTAACACCAAATGTAAAATTTAGAAATTATTAAGTCAGATAAATGTGATCTTATGAAGAGTTTGTGCTATTTAGGAATTTGAAATCAATGAAGATGTTTTTTGATGTGTTATCAATTTTTATATGGAAAATATTGATTCTCATTAGTATCATGATAATAGAGATATGAAGCATATATTTTATTTTAACTACACAAATTTAATGTATAAAAATGTTGGAGTTAATAGAATCAAAAATCAATCAATTAATATTTTTTTAAAGTAGCTTCCTAGAAACTATATCATAGGGAACAAAACATATTTCATGTTTTGAATAGAGTTACATAAATAAAAAACATGTATAAGTGACATAAAGTAACCCACTAGTAAGGATGATGCTAAAAATGTATAAAGCATCTTAATATTATTATCTAATGTTTCAATATCAAGTAATTTGGACACTATGAATACAAATTCACTAAACCAGTTGTTTTTTTGATAAGAAATGGTAATAAACACTATTAAAAGAAAGTGATGAAAGACATACATTATTACTACTATGGGGGTAGATCGTTGTAATTTTGTGCAAACTTGTATACTATTTATTTATTCATGGATAGATAAAATACAATTTATTTTCTTTCTACACACCATTTAATATAATTCAAGGTCCATATAACTATTCAAAAACTAAAAAAATATGTAGTTGTTATGTTATTTGGGAAAATTGAAAATTAAGAGTCTATTTTGTTTCAGTTGAATAATTATTCTCATGTTGAGTTCTATAAGAAGAATCTCTCGGAAAACGATATTATAATCTCTTTAGTGGAATATGATTTTTTTCTTTGATTGGACCAGTTGTCTCTAAATAGATCCCAAAAAATAGTCCATATAAGTAAATAATCTACATTATATAGGACAATCATATGATTCTATAAAATTGAATAGAGGATGAAAAATTCCATCAGAATATTATTTAGAATCATGGATATTTTGACCTTATGAGAAATAACATATAGCTCAAATAATTAAATCATATGAAATCTCAAAACTTGAGGAAATTACTACTATAAGTGATTATACTAAAGAATTCCCTTAATGAATTTCTAGGTCTTCCTCTTATTTGGGATGTTGAGCTTCCATTTGAACATATACCTATATTTTCACTAATATCAAAGACATCATATATAATATCCACATTCATGTTTCTTAAAAATTAAAATAAATTACAAGAATATTTGAACATTTGTTTTATACAATAGTGTTATTCACAGTGGGGCTCCTTGTTCCTCCATGTCAATAAGAAGAATAAGTCAGTTTGTCTCTCTATAATCTATCATGAACTAAATTAAATCATTATAAATAAAATGTATCATCTTCTACATATTCATGTATTTTTCAAATCAATTATGTGGATATCAACATTTATTTAAAGTGGAACATTTTTAAGAATATAACCAGTTAAAGGTGAATAAGGGAAAAATTCCCAAGATCTCGATGATTTCCAAGTACATATAATATTAGATCAGAGTCATGATATTTTTTAATCATTATTTCTATATAGATCTCTATTTACATAATAAATAGTGTCCTTGTAGATTACATTGAAAAATATCTATTGGTATTTAAAAAATGTAGTCTTATAGACTCCAATTGAATGGAGAAACATGTTTAGTATTTGAAAACTATGTTGAAGACATTGAGGAAGGTATGTTATAAAAATTTTATCCAATGTTATTGTTTTTTATAGTGAAAGTATATTTATTAGGGAATATTATCATATATAGTTGGATATATATAAGCCCTTAGAAGACATATGTTCTTTGGGATGGAAATGACTGTCATCTATGAGGTAGATATGTAGTTTCCTCATATTTTATGTGAATTTTCAGTGATTTATGATAAACATGTAATTATTTTAAAACCCATTCACAAAGATTATTCAAAATATAATGATATTTTTATGAATAAATTAGTGTTAATAGAGCTTCAATGTGTTAAATAAAAGGATGTCCACAATAGGAATATTCATTATACACACAAGTGTGGATTGATTTGTGATCTACAATTATGGTTCAAAAAAAGGGATTCAGTTGTGTACTAATAAAAAATGATAATGTGATTTCATTTCATTCAAGGTAGTCAAAGGATCTGGAAATAGAGTATCTGACTTATCAACATGAATTCATTGCATTAATATTCACATTGTGAATACTGGGGTATTATCACTACATATTTATGTGTCATATAAGCACACCAGGAGTGAATTAAATATTTATTCATAATGAATAATATCAACAATATCCAAAAATATGGTTAGTGTTAATGATGGATTATGATCCAACAAAAAAATATCGTTAGGGGAATGAATATTAATTTTATATTCCCTATGTTTAGATCATAATTCAACATTACAGATGATGGAGATTTATAAGGATGCGATCATCATCAACATGTAAAGGATGGACGTGGTAATCCTAAAGAAAGGAATACCAACCAACATTCTAAAAATATTTCTCATTTATATCAACTTGGAATGATTAAGACAATACAAGGGATGATGTAGAAATATATTTTATGGAGATTCCCAAAAGCAAGGGAACAATCTCTGAGTTCATGTTTGATGACGATTTTCATGCGAGATTTGCAAAATGGCTTTCAGTTACCTGAGATTTGGTGACATATAATGAACTATATAATGATTCACATAGCTTTACATTAATTATACACCCAATAAATATGATAATATATAGATATCTATGATAAAACTATTGGTGTGAGAAAATGAAGAAGGATAGTGTGGAATATACCTCAATGTTTATGGTGTGTTAGTATGTGAATGTTTGGAGGAATAATTCTAAAGGGATGATTAAAAAATTCCCATGAAAAAAATTAAGTGGGAAATCATCAATAATGAATTTATAATGTGTCTTCCAGTGTAATAAAAATGGACCAATTTCCTATTTTTTACTACCATGAAAAACTACTCATATTATTTTTATTATGTACAATATCTCAGTCCATAATGAAAAAATAATATACAACACATAAGTGGTGAGGTTGAATTGAAAAACCGTATGATTTTTATTTGAATGAGATCTAGGGTTAACCTCAATGATCATGATAATTTATTAACATTTTATAAAAATGTATTTTAACTCAATATGGACTATCATCCTAGGACCAAAGGATAATCTAAATGAAGTATCTAGAAACATTCTTATATGTTGGTAAATTTCTAAATGGAAATAAAAAGAGGATAATATTAATATCCTCTAATGGCCATGTTTCCATTCATCCACTTTTTATACTCATGATTCCAAATGGAACAATATGAAGACCAAAATGGAATGATATGTAGAATACCTACTCGATGGGGTCATGTAGGTGAACTAAAATTTCTAATACATGAGATAGTTTAAATTTTTTTGTAAAAGGTCATGAAAATTAAATAACACCTCAAAGTATGGACGTTTTAAAGAATTATAATGTTTATTTCCCTCAAGGAGATCTATAGATTTACGGTAGTAATAATTTTTTCATGTATACATATAAATGGATGTTAGGTATGAGATATGGGAAGAAGGGGAAGCTATGTCCATGATATATAGTCCCATACAAAATTTATGATCACATTAGAGATATGGTGTATAGAATATTTATTCATCAAAACCTATCAAAATTACATGATGTATTCCATGTATCCGACTAGATGAACTACACAACAATTCCTTCACATCCCTTAAATTAAAATTTTTTATAGTTGGAGAATGATATTTCTTATGAAGAGCATTCGGTGATGATCTATGAACACATAGTCAAAATTCACCACAACAAGACAACTCACTTAGTCAATGAACATAAGAGAGACCATATTTATGTGGAGTCAATATTGGAATAGGAAGCGATCATGAAAAAATTAAAATTATGTGTTTTAACCCAAGTGAATGGTAGAAGATTGGATGGTGAATTTTTCTTTTGGGTCAAGAATGTAATGACCTAAGAAAATAGTGATTATTTCCTAACATAAATGTTGGGTTTTTTAAATTATGTTACATGAAATACTAGAGTAAACATAATACCATGAAACGATAAAAAACTTAGTTATTCAATATGACTATTATATCCATCAAACTAGAGAGAATAGATAATAATTATAAAAAATATAATTACTATATTAAAAATAATTTTACAATTTTATTTTCAAAAAATTAAGTTCATGTTTTTATATCAACATTTTATTGAGGTTAATTCTCTTTTATTTTATAAAATAATCAATTTTCAATTGAATAATATAAGTATTATTTTTTGTAAAGAATGATCACATTTATTATACAATAATTCCATAAATTCATTGAAATAAATTTTATCATGTAAAATATATTATATAACATTACATTATGTATTTTTAAATAATAATATTATTTAAAAACATTGTTTAATATTTTATAAAACAAAGGTATTGTTTTAATGATAGTTTGTTTCCATTTGTTTCATTTAAAAACATTTATATATAGTGGAAATACATTTTAAAATGATATTAATGTAATTTAAAATTTAGTTGAACAATAAAAAACTATTTTCAATGAATATAATCAATAAATTTTTTAATTTAATTCTATAAATAATATTTATTATTAAAAATATATTTTCTCTAAAAATGGATTTCTTTGTGTTACATACGTTAATTTTAATATTAATTTTTATAAGGAAAAGAAATATTATTCTATAAATTGTATTTAATATTTATAATCATTTATTTCAAATAATAAAATAAGTATCATTTTTTATTTTGTCATTAAAATTAAATTACTTATGAGAAAATTATCATCCTTGATAAAAACCAAAAATTTAAAAATTTAAAAAAAATATTGAGGGTGAAGGAATTAAAACCATGTTTAAAAAATATATTGATAATTTTGGGTGATGTTTTATAGAGAGTACTACTTCCCAAACAATATTAATTTAATCTTTTGCTTCACATTCCATATGAAACATGTTCACTCTTTTTATTTGAGTTATATGATCCAAAAGGCACTTCAATTAAATTTAAAATGTATTGCAACCAGTTATCTTCTCCATAGTTTCACATCCCATTATGATAAAATCATACTCTACCATAATGTCTCATGAACCCTCAAACAATTTAATATATTATTTTTCCTTTCCAAAGTTTCTTGCTAAGGTTACAAAGGTGGTTACCAAAGGGGAACATCCAAAGCAAGGGGTAATAAGTTCAACTTCCCCATTTTAATTTTTTGTACTTATACATCAAAAAATATATTATATCCTTGAAGGTAAATTAAGAACATAGTTTTTAATAGGATTACTTTTATTATACTACTATAATATAAACTTTATTCCTTCCTCCAAAATCCATGATAGAAAAGTAAAATGTCATCATGTGTGTGTTAAGATACAACATCCATAAACAACAAGTTCAATTTTACATCCTCGCCATTCATGGATTGTAATATTTTTTTATGAAAATAGTATTATATTTATAAACTTTTAATGATTCTAAAATGATGATATATTTTTCTATATACATTATTTCTACTATTTAAAAATGTGTGTTCCTTTTCTATGAACGTGTGGACTACCCCATAATGATGTTTCACATTCATTCCCAAATCCACTAAAATGGGTTGAATAAAATATTTATTTAATGAATAGAAATATTATTCAAAAATCCAATGATATTATTGAATGATAAAATAAAAACATTAGTAAGTGATATTAGTAATAAATTTTAGTAATAAATTTTAGCACTATAAAAGACACAATAATTTAACATTTCTAGATATTGTCCATTAATGTAAAACAAATTTTAGTATAAAAAATATGATCTATTTTATAAATAATTTTAATAATAATATAGAATTTTATATATTGTGAGACTAAATTACCCCACATTAAACTTTCTCACAAAACTGTAAATGTTTCAGAGAAATTAGTTGATGAACTCCAAGTGACTAACATAATCATATGTAGTTCAAAAATTGATGATAAATGATAAATAGACCATAAAAAAGTAATATAAATGGATAATGTTGTTATAATTTTCCTAATAAATCCATTTTTTATTTAAAAAGATTAGTAAAATTGACATGCGCTTTAATCCATGATGTAAGGGATCATCCATTCCACCTTTTTTAACATTTAGTAACAATTTCACCGTCATTTTTCCCCTTATTATTAAATAAAATTATTATAAACTAATTAAAATTTTTAATTTGATTCTATTAAATATATTCCATATTAAATGGATTTTCATTTATTGAGTATTTTATTTTTTTACTTCCATTTCAAATTCCCACTTTTAATTAAACTTTATTTAATATAACATTCAAATTTAATTCATCATGTCAAGCATCAACCCCCTAAAATGTTTACAAATAGAGAATATATTTTAATATTACTAATTATTTCACGGAGAATCTTATATATTTAATTCTAGTTTTGTATTACAAACAATAACTTTCTTTGTATAATAATTCCATATACTACTTTCCCAAAGCATCACCCAAGCTGTTCATTTTTAATATTTCTTCCCCATTACCCTTATCATGAATTTTCTTTGTTTAAACTCCATTTTCAATAGATATTTCTCATTTTCAATTAGGAATGTTATAAATGATTTTATTCTTTTTTATATTTGATATTTTTATGATTTATACTCTTTATGACTTAAATAATAATGATAAAACACACTTAATTATCATGGGTTTGATCATGATTATGATATATGTATGGTTTAAATTATTTATATGGTATATATATATCAGTTTTGTTATGTGATGAGTGGGTGGAAAATAATATAGCCCTAATATAAATTGGGTAATTATTTATATCAAAAGGGTTATTTTTAATGTATTAAATAGTGAACCTCATACAATTTGGTTATTTTTCAACTATGTATACAAAAAAAGGGAGTGATCCCCAATCTGCCATAGGGGTTATCTACATTATAATGATGGTATTTAGGTTGAACAATGAAATGTTTTTTTATAATGTTTTATATGATTGAAATATGTTTATGAGATTATTATATCATTTCCTCATGATATATCTCCATGATTATGATCAAAATCTAAATTATATAACGTTATGGCTCTAAACATTCATGTCTTGATTTATTTACCTTTTTATACAATTTTTTATATTTCTAGCTCACCATTTTCGATATGAATTTCCCCAAATATAACATATTATGATTTATATTTAATTCAGAATATAGGACAACTCTTTAGATATTTAAATAAAGATGATATTTTCCTATTTATTTTCATGTATTTGTGGGTATAATATTTCAACGAAATCGGACCTCTAAACCCTTAGCATATTTTTATTGGTGAAGTATTTTAATGATTTAAAAATAAAGTGTTTTTAATTGTTGGGATGCTATTATTAAATTTGTCTACAAAGTAAGAATGATATATTCATAATAATATTGCCAGGGTTCAATACCAATGTCCACGAAAACTAAAACAAAGTTTATTCACCTTGGTATTGTAAATTATATCATCTCTATAGATTAATTCATTACTCAATTTGCTTGAACACTATTAACATCGACCTCTTATTCGTATTAATTAATATTTTCCACATAATTCATAATAAATAATATCATCAATAAACCCTCAATAATAGAGAATTAGTTCTATATAGAACCCCTAAGTACATGGGTGTTTATAGAGTTGAAAATTTCATAATTTTGGACTCATAATAAAGGAACGTGGGAATCACACATGAAAATCCTTAATAAATGATGATTAATTAAAAATATAAGAATAAAATTGTAAAAATATTATATTATTTATTTATAAGAAAATATTAAACGCATGAAAAGTCAAAGGATTCATTCAGCATAAGAATATATTTTGAAATTCATTTATTTAACATACATAATCAGTTAAGAAGGACGTCTATAATTAGTATAAAAAAATTCAACAGAATTCTATTGTATATAAGTTAACATGAACAAAACACTTTTGATATTAGTCTAATGAAAATAAATGATTCAATTAGATAAATAATAAAGGGAATAAAATTACTAATGGTGAAATATATCTTCTTAATGATTGAGGGGAATTACATAGATCATTATATACTCCTAATAAGGATATAAGGGGTAAACTAAGGTGTAAATTATTAATGGATTAATGTGAAGGAAATGTATTATATAATTGGTTATTTTTTAATTTTTTTGAGTATTTTGAATTAATTTATATACAGAAGCATGGAATATATAGGTTGTAAAAAATGTAATCCAATTGGCTTGCCCCAGGTTTTGGCTAATCTTTTATGACATTAATAATGTGTTTTTAGAACTATTTGAGTATCATAACATAAATTCAGTATTTAATTTTATTTTCTTGTGGGAAATATTTTCCCATAAATTAATTTTTTAAATAGAATAATTTTTATTCTAGACTTTATAATATTATTTACAGGTTTATATTTTCATTTTAATTCATTGAAATAAAATTCATTAATAAAATATAATTTTTTCTTTAATTTAGTTTTATTAATTATTACCTCGCCATATATATTTTAATAAGTCATAAAAAATAATAAAAACACAATACAATATTTCTACTATGAAAATATATATAATGTATTTGAGAAAAATGTAAAAATTAAAAACTAAAATAATTTATGTTTCTTATTTAAAATAAAATATCTTCCTATAATTATGTTTTCATATATTTGAAAATTTATATATTATATAAAAATTATTTTTAATTTAATTTGTTTACAACATTATCATCATTTATACCATTATAAAAATAACCTATGACATATAAAAGAATATTTAAAATTATATTTCAATAAATAGTATATTATGACACTAATTTGTGAAACTATTTTTTATTTTCATGTACATGACTTTATTAAAAGATTATATTAATAATATATTAAACCAAAATAAAATTTTTATTTCTTTATACCCAAAAATTTATTTTTCCTATTCATATAAAAAATATGAAATCAGAATATGGGAAAAAAATTTAATTCTTGAAATAAATTAGCTTTTTTGATACTATGGTATACATACCTAATTCCTTATTTAACAAGAATAATACCCAAGTGTAAGGTGTGTGATAGTGCTACATTCATCGGGTGGCTCAGATAATATTGACTGACTGGAAAACTATAATCCCGTGAACTTCTCCCATAGTCAATTCCACTCAATCATTTTTGAATATTTTATTGGTATTTGTCAATTGAGGACACCAATGATCATTCCACCCATCTATATTTTGATAAATGGGATTAAAAATGAATTATCCTTCTAGTTAAAGCTATCTTCCATGCCTTTTGTATCAATTATCTTTTTTCATGAACCATTACATATATAAATTAATGCAAAAACGCAATTACCAGATGTCATAATAATGAATAGTCCTATTTATATATAGTCAATTAATTATCAGATTATAATCACCAAGTTAGAATATATGTACTCATATAATATCACACCTCAATATTGATTACATCTATTGAAAATTTGATTCACATTCCATGAAAAGAAGTGTTATATTCTTAACTATTTTCTTTCATTTAATTATATTTATAGTAGGAACAATCCTTATTAGATGACTCAATCCTAATGAGTTTACATCAGTATGTTCACTGTTTCTTTTTATATCTCCCCATATTTAATATTTCTATCATTATAAAAAATAATTAAGGAAAATTAATGTACACATTTAGTGTAATAAATATTTATTTTTTCTTATTATAAAATATTCATTGTAAAATAAGAGTTCTAATCAATGAGAAATAATTTTTGGGTCATTACATTCTCCCTACATAAGATCTTTCATTACTGATGTTTGTGTCCTATCTAAATATATATGGGGTCCTTATCATTAATAACATCTTTAGCCTCCCATGTTATATATTTAAACATTTTATATATCCATAATACATTAATTATTCATGTTGTTTCCTCAAAACATGTTCCCTTTCAATAAGAATATCTATAATTCCATCTCTATATGATTTTAAAGATTCAAATTCTATAAAATTTTCATCTACTATATTTTTTTGGGTATAATATAGAAATTTTTAATTGGGACAGATTATATATTTCATGGAAATTGGAAATATATTTACATTTTCAAGACTAATAGTATATTATCCCACCATTATCATTTATCTCATACAGTTTATATTACCTTTGGATCATTTAACACTTCTTTTTGAATTTCATAACCCAATTCCATGAATATTTTTTGTGTAATTCATGATCCCCAAAAATAAAATTTGATTTCATCATTTTATTAACAATGTAACTCTTTTTCCCCTCTTGGCATGGTTGATATGTTTTTACATCAATTATATCTTCTTCATTGTGAAATTCACAATGTGTTCTTCCATATATTTTATTTTTTCATCTTCTCAAAATATTTTTAGGATAAATAGATCTTCCTGTAATTTTCTTCAAAAGGATCCATTTTAATACCATTTGAAATAAATTACTGTTGAATTCAACAAGTTAAAGATGTTGATCTCAACTCCCTTGAAAATTAACTGAACTACCGTAAAACATGACTTACAATTCCTGAATTGTCCTCTAAGACTACCCAGAATAGTAATGACGATAATATTTAAAATGGTTTACATCAATATTAATTTTATTTTCAAGGATCCTATATATCATTCAATAAAATCATTGATCCTCGTCTGAAATAATTCATATTTGTTAATTTAAGGCCATGAGATTTTAAAAGAACATTTTTCTTGATGCAATATATGTCTCGCAACACTATGAAATTAGGATTATTTTTTTGTGAAATAAATGACTTAGGTTTCCAAATTAATAATATAAACTATTCATTTTGGATTGAATCTATGAATACATAAATTCATTCTAATTTAAACTGTGAAAAAACTCGACTAAAAAGTAGACATCATCACAAGGTTTGGGAAAACATCTATAAATTTTGATAAAAAATTACAGTGTCCACCAAATTTTCAGTTTTATCATTCCACATCCATATATAAAACTATTATGAAGAATATTTTTCCATATTATGATTTATATAGGGAGAAATGGTCGATCATATTTGTAAGGAAGTCTTTGAAGTGAAAAATTTTACCACATTGGGCTATAAATGCATCCCCCTCTTCTCCTTGCAAGGGTTTAGAATTTATAAATTGAGGGATATAAATTTTCATGACCAAAAACATTGAAAAGGCCTAATAAGACCTTATAAAATCATGTTTTAACCTGATATACCATTCCTCCTCTACATGATTTCTTGTTCTTTTGTATCCCTCTTTATTTTAAATCATGAATGTTTTTGTTCATTTCACATGAATTTTAATTAAGGTTTCTTCTTCATAATATATTATTAATATTTATGTTTTATTTAATAACATTATTGGTCTTATAATATTTTAAATTAATCAAAATAAACCTCTACCTACTTTGTTATCTCATTATATCTAAATTCTGTATTTAACACTGTTTATCTTATATGTGTGTGATCATCACAAAACTCTTTTATTGAAGTATAATTTTCATTATAATTATAATTAATCACCATAAAAATATTAAAAAAAATTAAAAAATATGTCAATGTATGAGTAAATCTTCAATTTCGTTGATCCTTAATATATGAATTTTATGTGATTTAGAGATTTTTGTAGTTTAGTTTTCTTTAACATAATATTTTGAATATTGATCTTAATATTTAATGGATTAATGAATTTTTTTTTTTGAAATATGGATCAATTAGATTATTTTAAATTCAATTATAGACGGGTTCATGAAAAATTTACCTTAAATTAACATCAATTGATTGAGATTAGTACCTTAGTTGATGTTTGGATTAAATATAAAACATTTGGGAATTCTGATAAAAAATCAACCTATGATGTGGGAGTTAATTTGATGAAAAATATAGAGAACCTCAAGGATATAAAAATATTATATAAAACGTTATAAAATGTCTTGAATTTTAACACCCCAAGATATAATTTTGTATTATCTCATTAATGTAATTAAACATCTTGTGCTACAGGCAACACCGAGTTCTAGCCTATCCCAACTTACCAAACTAGTTGTTCAAAAAGAAGTTATGAATATTATTAACATCATATTAAAAATTTATATACTCTATATATTTTTAACATCCATATAATGTGTTTCTAAGACATAATATTTGAAAAAATTCATTTTTTAAGATAAAATATGTATTTTTCAAAAAAATTAATTTTTCCTTCTTTTAATGGCGAACCCTGTTTGAAAAAAATAATTAAACTATTATATATTCAATTTAATTAAATAAAATTCTTCTATAGAATCACTAAATAAAATTTTATTTTCGAAAATATTTTGGTACTTTTCTGAAAACATTCATATTTTGATGAACTGTGAAAAATACTATGTTTTAATGGAAAACAATTTTTTTAATAAAAATAATTTATTGAGTTAAATTTTGAATTTTATTGATTTTAATGCATACTTAGATTTTATTTATATCACTTAATACATTTTAGGTCATTATAAGTAATCTCATATTTAAATTTGACAAAAACACATGTCAATATTTTAATAGTTTTTACTTTTTAAAACCCCACTTTTTTGTTTTGATAATGGGAAATAATTTTTAATTAATAAATGAAACTTCTATTTATTTAATTTGGTAAAATTGACTTCATTTTTGAATTTGGAATATCAAAATTTGATTAGGGTAATGTTTTGGTATTTTTCTGAAAACATTCAATTTTTGATAAATAGTTAAAAACACTACATTATTATTTAAAATATACATTTTATTTAAATTTATTTTATGTCAAATTATTTATATAATACCAATATAATTTCAATTTAAATAATTGGTTTCATTTTATAATAAAATTAGATGTATAAAATTTTATTGAACTTTTTAACAGTTTTACCCACCATTTAGGAGCATTTGCAAATTTGCATAAAACATAATTTTACCACATTAGTTAGTGGGATTTAAAAAATATTAGAGATACTATTGACATAAATAAATAAAATTTGGTTCAATAAGATGAAATTAATTTTTGGTGAATAGTATCTTTTGACTTTTATTTACGATAGTTAAAAGTAAATAGGGTAATTGAGGGTAACAATTATATTACAATTAACCTACCACATGTCCAAATTCTATTGGATAAGTGGAATTCGACCAAAAAAATATAGAAATAAAATATGATCTTCCTCGTTCCACCTGGATTTTATTAGGATCTTTTTTATTATTATTTTTAAAGAAGCATTAAAATTAGTAAATTTCATGTTTAATAACAAAACCATTTTTTATATAGGGTTAGACACAATATAAATTCGACTAGAAACATTCATTATTAATATAAAAAATTTTCCTACCTAATGGTATTTTATTTATTATTTTTAGACATTAAATAATTTAATATATTTATGACACAATGATGATGTAGTAATTACAATGTTAATGAAATATTAAACTAATTGATATTATAAATATCCAAATAAAATTAAATTGAGACTTCTTATGAATTACAGAAATTTTATAGGTCGCTATTACTTGTTAGGGTTTATTAGATAAGATTTTATCATTGTGATAAGGTTTTTATGACTTCCACAAAATCAAAATACCAAATTGTTTCAGAATTTACATAAATGAATTTTTAAAACAAATACTATATTATTCGTTGATATAATATTTCTAAAAAACTAATACTCAGTCAAAGGAAATAAATAATACTATATATGTCGTTAATGAACTACTTGAGGTTCTCTTGGAAGTTCAGATTATCTCCATGAACCATATAGTTTAATAATACAAGATGACACAGTAATAGTTAAACTATTTAACTAAGAGTTAAATCTAAATGATATGGTTAAAAGGTAGAAATAACATGTATAAAAGAAATTGGTTGAATTTTTTTCGACACATTCCTACCTTATCCTATAAATAAATCATTTTTGTGCCATTAAAACCGAAAATGATTTTATTATAATATAATATTTCAACCTTTTCTTACGGTGACCCTCACCTCTCATATAAAAGAGTACTTCACCTTCTCTTATTTTCACACCTCCAATGTAATTTGGCTCAGCCATCACCTTCCCAAATATTCTCCAACCATTACTCCCTTCATCCTAGATTCCTTCCTTTGGTCAGAAATCCATGCTACGTAGCCCTTTTGATTAAATGAAAAGAAATAACCCGAAGAGGATGTCAATATTTAATCACCACATTCATGTTCTTTTCTTTTTCCACTTCCTCTTTCTTTGTGAATTCCATTATAAAATAACTACTCCAGTATATTCTATATATTTTTATGTTATTATAAAAATTGTTATAACTTATTCATTATTCTATCAATCACATGAATGACAAAGTTACCTTACGTGCGTACGCACGGCTTACCGTCTCCACGTCGTGGTGTAGTTTGTTATTCAAACACCATTATTTGGATGGGTATAATAATGAATATAACTAATTTAAATGATAAATATATCATGTTAATTATTATGCATATATGATATACTATTCAACTATATACGATTTCACCATCAATATAATGATACTGTCGCTCGTGCGTACGTACGGATTACCGTCTCCACGACGTGATGAGATTTATTACCAATTTTTCCATTCAATGATGATTATAAAAATATATATTATTAATAAGTATGTAATAAATTAATTAAAAATTATACTATATTTATATGTACTTACATATATCTTATTCACTTACTTCAGTTCAATACGATATGAAAATAGAAACATCGTTTATGCGTGCGTACGGCATACCATATCCATAAACAATGCCCTCCATTTCATATATCTATCTATTATAAATATTAATATTCTAAATATATGTTATATATAAATCAAGGTTTATATTCTGGAAGGATTTAATTCATGATATATGTGATACGATCAAGAATAACATGTTAAAACATGTATGATAAGAAAAGCGATTATTACCCGAAATGTTAATTTAACATAGAAGTCATTATAAAATGGGTAGTATAAATTCATAAATGAATCATGTATGATATAATAAATATTAATATGGTTTTGGTATAATTTAATAACGTACTATGGTCATTATATAGGATGTTAAATGTGCCCTCAAACAAAGGAAAGTGAAAGGTAAGTCTTAATTTCACAATCTCTTTATTACCCAAGGTTTTTTTAAATAAGTACCTACTAGAACATATTTATTATCCATGTCCATGTTTCATAAAATTCGGTTCAAATGGATTCTTTTTATGGGACTTTTTAAAAAACATCTATTTAAATATTTTAATGATTTATTCTTCTAAAACATTCTCACTAATTTCCATGTTTTCAAATGGTTTTAACGATTTATTTATATGACCTGAATGTATTAAAATATTAATTACATTCAAATGTTTTAAAGTGGTATGGGACACATTGATTCAAAACTATATATTAAATGACTTAATTTATATTACTTTTAAATGATTTCATAAAAAAGGTATATTTCCCTCAAAGCTTTTTACAAATCAATTTCAACTATGTCAACATCCTTTATGGGATATTATTCTTCAACGAGGTTGATTTATTATGTTACAAATCTTCTATATTGTATTGAAGGTTTTGTGATATGTTTGACTATCGATGTGTTATTTTTATACCATTCTTGGGTTATGGATAATTTATTGACATTTCGTATGCTACTTTTAATACAAATGTTTATGTTATGATTAAACCAATTCATATGGGGAATGAATTTGACTTAATAAGTGATGGGTGGAGCCCACTATATCTCCTCAATGGATCAGTAGGTCTCATGAGACAAACTAGTATCTTGGAACAAAGTCTTTGAAAAATATTATTTTTAGTCTTGGAACAAGGCCTTGACTATATGGTTATGAAGTCTGGAATTATGAATTCCTTTATTATAAAATTATCTATTGATATTACATATGATTATTCCACTAGTATAATATCCATGTGAATAAGTAAATGGGATTATTTGACAGAGAGTTCCCATATTATGCTGAATTTTATCTATAAAAGGATTTTTTTAGTTTTATACATTGCCTTAAAGGTTTATTCATATTTTTGAATGTTTCCGCTATATTGTTATCATTACTGAGCATTTGAGATCACCCCTTTCTTTTACATTATTTTTCCATGATTCCATGAAGTGTATTATTATTGATATGAATCATTAAGCTAGTGGATTAATGGAGTTATCAAAAGATCATTTATGTTGTGTTTTATTTTTAAATGTGTAATGTAACGTTCAAGTATGTTATCTATTTTCCAAGACTGCAGAATTAGTCGGTCTTTCAAGACCTCATTCCTTGTAATCATGCCAATGTATTGAAATAATGCATCTACTTTGGGCTTCTAGGGTCAAGAAGTTACATTAATCGTTATAAATATGTTAATAAAAATTCATTAGTCATTCATTTCACAGAAGCACTACAAACACCCCTGCTCAAAAGAAAAAAAACATTTGATCCCCAAATTTATACCATCACTGAGGATTCAACCCGAGTTATGATATAAAAATTAGATTTTATCCTAGAACAATTGAATGGTTGATATGTGAAAATTATTTTTGCCTCATATTGTTTCGTTTCAGGTGATGGTGAAAGAAATTTTCGTTAGTTTTTTATTGCAATAATATATATATATATATATTTAAATAATAAACCTAAACATTATTATTTGAAAAAACAAAAATTAAAAACCCACCTTCCCATAAATATCATAAATAGGAAAGATAAAAATGAAAATCCCACCATCCTAATCCTTTCCAAATTTCATTGGATGAACTATATCCTTCTAAACAATCAATCTGATTTTTTGACCCCACAAATTGAGTGATCTCTTGGTGACATAGGAGGAACATTTTAGATAATCATATCAATCCATACTATTAATTGTACATCCAATTTATGTAGGTATGACCAATACTAGGGAAACCCCTTTAATGAACTCCCTTCCTCTAATACGAATTACCAACCCCTTTGTCATCATATATCCAAACATTGAGGGAGATTTCTAACTCAAATTAAAATTCATTCAACTTATACCTCATTTCCATACGCTGGAAGAGAGGTTCCACATCGTTACCTCAAAGAGTTCTAGGTGATGTTCCCTTCCATGATGCCTCAAGGGGTTATAGGGGAACAAAAAAAGGGAACATTCCCTTTCTCCCACTATTACGCTTCCATGTCTGGGATCTATTACCTCCATACTAGTTTAGTAACTACATAAAATGATATGAAGTGACTCTTAATATATGGATTCATCCATTTTTCTACAAACTGCTTCCTTGAAAAATAAAATTAGTGGTATCCACCAATTCCTCAGTGAATCACTCCATGATTTTTGGTATAAGTCAAAAAATCATGGAAAAACATTCCCACACCATTAAGTACCTGACCAACTATTGATTCGATAATTCTATGATGGAGAAAATAAATTGAGTGAATTATTTTTTATTCCAAAAATGGTGAATCTATTATTGAAAAATCTCTAGCATGAACATGCGATATCATATAGAGTATGGATAAGAAACCAATTCAATCCTATAGAATCTTATCAAGTTAAACAAGTCATAGAGAATCATTCCATATTCCCAAATAAGATGAATGTGTGGATGAATGAACTTATAGGTCGTCTACAACAACTAGTGGTGGATTCCAAATCCCCAACCTCATCTTCCCCGCAGTCCTTGTTCTAGGAACATATAAAAAATATCATAATCTTCTTCTCACCATATCATTCAATAGACACACATTCAAAACATAAAGGTGATCTAAAACATTCTTCTTGAGTTATGGTAACCCCATCCCACAATACCAATAATTACCTCTTCAAAATATAAACCTGTTCTAATATGGTCATGGAGGTGGAAACTTCCAACAAACTCATGATTTTTTCCTTCAGCATCAAAGGAGAAATCCCCCTCCTGGTCCTCTTGGATTCTATTATCCTCATGATACATCCCAATTCCCATCCTAATACAATTAATTTCCTGAGAACCAAAATCAAGGAAAACCCAACACGGTAAAATCCACTCGTTCAAAGAAACTATGGGAAATTAATTTTGATGTCTCCTTGACCCATTCTATCCTAAAAAGTTTTAAAAACAATTTGGACAACCTGAAACCCACCTATTTCAAAAACTTCTTTCTAATAATTCCCACTCTCTACTCAATGATTTCACAACCCCAAAAGAAATGAATCTGAAATATCACTATGATCTTGAAGGAAAATTACTTCACATCATGATGAATCCTCTAACTCTAATTTAAATGTTTTAATTGAAGAATAAACTAAGAAACTAGAAAAATAACATGAATCCACTCCCACACCTCATTCCATTCCTCCACAGAACCCAATTCATTTTCCTCAAGTTGTCTCTAAGACTATGAAACCGTTTTAGCATGATTCTGAAATACATCAAATCTATAGAGGTGTTAAGGTAAAAAAGATCCAAATAGATTCCACAAAAAATACATTGCCATGAAATGTTTTTTAATGAATTGTGAACCTAGAAGAGAAAAATTAAGACCATTAAAAATCAATCAACAGATAATTCTATTCCCATGATGTGTAAAGATCCAAAGACATTGTAGACCTCACCTATTTTGATAATCCAAATTATGCTTTCATATACTTTGATAATCCCAATTAATGTTTATCTATATTAAAATTCGCTCAATATATGATATACTATTATCAAGATGATAATAATATTAAAATAGCCCTTGAGATATGTTAATAAATTTTTATCCATGTTTGTATGAGTTATGATTTAATTCTAACCCAATCAGATATGTTTTTCATAAAATAGATTAGTGATAGTCACTGATCTTTATATAGCTACTGATATGTACAGAGCTACAAATATGTTCAAAATCTACTGATAAGCATAGAACTAGGTCACAGATGCAGATAACTATCAATAGAACAAGTTTTTCTATAATACAGAATGGAGAAACCGATATTCATAAGTTTATCGATAGAGATAGTCCTAGGAACTTTGTAAGCTACCGATAAAGAGTAACCAATACATAGAGCTACCGAGATACCAGAGCTACCGAGATACCAGAGCTATCGATAGGCCAGAGCTACCGATGGACCAAGAGCGACTGATATACAGAGTTACTGATACAGAATGGAGCTATCGATAGACCAAGAGCGACTGATATTCAGAGTTACCGATACAAAATGAAGCTACTGATATAATGGACTCACCGATATATAGATCTACCGATACCAAATGTTACCAATACAAAGTGTGTTTCTGATACCAATATCTACCAATGCAAAGAGCTACTGATACAAGTCCAAAGAGCTACCGATAGAAGGTCACTGTTAGAAAAAGTCCACCGAACACATCTATCAGCAAGAGGCTACTAATGATTGACCAACCGGTCAACTCTATACTATTAATACTATATATTTATTATGCCAACGGTTACATTTGAGGTTTTTAATACAGTTAATGTTATTTAATAAATTCTGCTGTCATGTCATGGAACCGTACCTAGTAACCATAAAAAGGTAATCATTCCCATTTTCTAGAGCTGAAAGCTATAAAAGAGAAGATAAAGATCTAGCTTGATATGAGTGAACATGGGGTGCGCATACAGCGAGAATCAAGGAACTAAGAAGGCACACGAAGAGTGAAAAACTCAAGGGCTGAACATCATTGAATCCTGGTGCATTTGCACAAGGAAACATCCATACACTAAGAACACTGGACATACATGAAGAAATTATTTTCTTGAGGAGAACACAAGCTGCATCATGAGTGAATAACTACAACAAACACTTCATGCACTCAGGCTGATAAGCTGAACAAGGAACCAAGGAAGAAAATGATAATCTTTTTTTCATAACAAGAACTAGAGAAGGACTTCGAAGCTTGTCTGATAAATCAAACGAGTCCAGAGCTGCACTTCCAATCACTAATGCTTTGTTAAACTCATTTACTCTTACTTTAGTGATTCTTTCATGTATATTTCGAGAAGAGTGTGTACCCTATTTATTTTACAAACATACTATCTCCTGAGCTAAGATGGAGGATTCTAAAATCATCATTCAAACTCTATTAACTCCCTTGTATCCCACTGTGGATAGTGGTAGAGGTCGAGTAAGACTTGGATAGCTATGATATGTTGATTGTTTTCCCATGTAGAACTGTGGTAGAGGTCTCTGTACCTGGAAAGTGTTTTCACTGTTGTTTACCCCGATCATGGGTGTGGATCAATTTATATGAATTGTTTGAGAGGACTAAGTCTCAGCTTGAGACCGAACCTCTTGGTTACATCTACTGTGAATTTTAGTTTATGTCATAAGTAAACTATATATTTCATATTCTGCTACTATTACTTTGAAATACAAAACTATTTTAAAGTTACATTGATAGTTAAATTATCATGTGTTTATAATTATTGTAAACTAGTAAGTTAGTTTCAAAAGTCAATTTAATCTTCAGATTAAATTAACTGAGACCTAATCATTATTTGAGAAACTAATTGAACTTTTACACTCTCTATAAATTCACTACAGTTTAGCTTTGTTTTTAAATAGGGGGATTTTAAGAGAAATATTTTTAACAGAAATTTTAATTGGAACTCAATGCACCCCTCTCTTAGTATCCACTCTGACCAACATTTGGTATTAGGGGTTTTTTTATTAATACAAATTTTCAAAACATTCTATTTTCAACATTGATTTTTGTTGCATATTTAAAGATCTCAAATTCCTATTAGTTGTAAATTTTATCTCTTTAAAACTATTTTCTAAAATCTAGTTATGGAAAATAGACTAGTGGGTGCTGCTACTTACCGAACACCATTCTTCAATGGTACCAACTATGGCCAATGGAAACTTAAGATGAAAATTCTTTTAGAAAGTATGGGTTTTGATATCTGGACTGCTATAGAGTCACAATATAAAATTCCAAAAACTGAAAGAACAACTTGGGATGAATCTACAAGGACTACTTACAATAATAATTGTAATGCTATGAATGCCCTATATTGTGCTTTAGGAGATGAAGAATTAAAAAGAATATCTTCTTGTAAAACTGCTTATGAAATATGGGATACATTGAGTGTTTCCCATGAAGGCACAACCAATGTTAAGGAAATGAGATTAAATACATATACTATTAAATATGAAAATTTTAAAATTAAGACTGATGAACCTATTTCTGACATGTGTCTCAGGTTTAATGATATTGACAATACTATGAGATCTTTTGGAAATGCTGTTCCAGCAAAAGAACAAATCTTGAAAATCTTGAGATGTCTACCAGACTGATGGAGGGGGACTTATGTTTCAATAAAACAATCATGTGACATTGGTGCTCTCTCTGTAAAAGTTATTATTGGTAAATTAATGATGTATGATGAAGAACTCAAGGTGAATAAGGAGGAAAATGATGAACCTAAAAGAATGTTTGTAGCTTTTAAATCTACTGCTTCGATGAGCAAGGACAAATACAAATTTCAAATACCAACTAAAATTTCAACAAGTGATGATTCGGATTCTGACAATGATGCTGAAGTGACTCAAATAGCCAAGATATTCAATAAGTTTTATCGTAAAAAGAGATTCTTTAAAAAATCAAATAATAAAAGTAAGTATGAAAATAAAGGTCATTGGAAGAAGGACTGGAAAAAATCAGTTAAGGAAGATGATATAATCTTTTATGAATGAAAAAGGAAAGGACACATCAAGGCTGACTGTCCAAAACTAATATTCAAAATGAAACAAGATTATAAGGACAAGAAGTAAAAGAAAGCTATGAAAGCTATATGGAGTGCTTCAGAAGACAACACAAGTGAATCTGAAGTTTCCTATTATGAAAAGAATCCTGCCAACATGTGTTTCATGACCAACACATCTGAGGTGACCTTATATACTCCTGTTTTAAATTCCTATTATTCTGGAGATGATATAGAATCTGATTTTGATTCTGAAGATATGTCTAAGGCTGAATTGTTTGAATATTGTAATATGCAGGAAGAAACATGTTATGAACATAAAGACAAATATAAGTCAATAAATAAATAACATTCTCTCACTGCCAATGTTAAATATGTCTTTGATATAGAAAAAGAAAATAATGCACAATTGTTAAAGGGAAATACTGAACTGAAAATGTCTAATGAGCAACATAGAAAGGAATTAGAAATGATCACAAAGGGAAAATATACACTTACTGAAATGATAGGTAAGAATGTTGCAGAAAACTACACTACAGGTTTGGGATACCATCCTGGACAGAGACAGTTAACTAAAACTCAATTTATTACTAAAACTGGACAAAATTATGCTTATTTCAGTTCTGAAAATTCATATGATTGAACTTATTATTCATATGGTTATAGATCAAATTATTTTTATATTTCAAAATATAATGATTCTGTATATTATATGAGACACATAAGACAAATCTAGGTACCTAAATCTTTGATAGCTAACCTTTCTGGACCCATGAAGATCTGGGTACCAAATTCATTTTCCATCTTAATCAGTTTTGTAGGAGACCTGCTTAAAGGGTTCTCACAAGAAGGTGTGGTACTTGGAAAGTGGATGTTTAAGGCACGTGTCTGGAGATTATTCATGATTCAAGAGTTTAATCAATTTTTATGGAGGCCATATCACCTTTGGTGATAATTCTAAAGGAAAAAATCATCAACCTAGGCCAGATTGGTAACACTGATTCAGTTTTAATTTCTAATGTTTTATTTATTGATGGACTTATGTATAAGCTATTAAGTATCTCCAAATTATGTGATGATGTCTTTAATGTGAAGTTTGAAAATGATTCCTGTAATTTTTTTAACTCTAATAATATTTAAGTATTTTCAGCCTTGAGAAATGAAAATGTGTATACTGTTGATCTGAATTCTTTAGCTAAGAAAAATGTTACTTGTTTAAATGCTTTTCATAAAGAATCAGGGATTTTGCCCAAAATATTAGGACACTGCAACATCTAATCACTTAAAAATTGAATAGGATTAACTTAGTTAGCGACCTACCCAAACATGAATTCCCAAATGACATAGTTTGTAATCCATGTCAAAAGGGAAAGCAGCATAATGTTTCTTTCAAATCAAAGAAAGAAGTTTGAACTTATCAACCTCTCGAGTTGGTTCACATTGACTTGTTTGGACCTTATAGAGTTTCTAGTTGAAATAGGATGCACTATGTCTATGTCTTAGTAGATGACTTTTCTAGATATACTTGTGTATACTTCTTGGCTCACAAAAGTGAAGCTTGTTCTTACTTTATTAAATACTCCAAATCTGTAGAAAGAATTAGTGGACTTAAGATTAAAACCATGAGAAGTGATCATGGCCGTGAGTTTGAAAATAATGAGTTTGAATCTTATTACTCACACAATAGATATTGTCACAACATCTCTGCTCCTAGGACACCTTAGTAGAATGGTGTAGTAAAAAGAAGAAACTGAACCATTCAAGAAATTGCAATAAACATGCTTAATGAGTATGACCTGCCTATTTACTTTTGGGCTGAAGCTGTGAATAAAACTTGTTATAATATTAATAGAGGCTTAATTAGATATGTTCTCTTGAAGACCCCTTCTGAACTATGGAATAATAGGAAATATAAAGTTTTTTACTTTAGAGTCTTTGGCTGCAAAGTATTTATTCTCAATACAAAGGATAATCTGGACAAGTTTTCTTATAAAAGTGATGAAGGAATTTGTATTGGTTATTATTTAACTATAAAAGCCTATAGAGTCTTTAATAAAATAACCAAATGTGTGGAAAGAATCTATTCACATCAAATTTTATGAAACATATCCAAATGATCCTAAAACCTCTCTTGCAAATATGGACGAAGATTTGACTGTTCTGGACCTTAATGATAAAACTAAAGAACCTGATATTAAAATACCCAGTTCTGGATATATTCCACAATCTGCTTCTGTTGAACCCGAACCTATAGATGAACCTAAAATCTTGAGTCCTACCTTTACTAGATCAACTAGGATTCTAAATAATTGTCTTTAGATTTTGTTGTTGGTAATCATGATAGAGGGACACAGACTAGAGCTTCTCTAAGAAAATAGGTTGAACATCAAGCTTTTCTTTCACAACTAGAACCTAAAAATGTCAATGATTCTTTCAATGATGAATTTTGGGTAATGGATATGCAAGAAGTGATAAATAAATTTGAAATAAACAATGTCAGGGAATTGGATGACAGACCCAAGGACACTTTGACAATAGGCACTAGATGGGTTTTTAGAAACAATGTTGATGAATCTGGAAATATAGTTAGAAACAAAGCTAGGCTACTTCCACAAGGATATAGTCAAGAGGAAGGTATAGACTATGAGGAATCCTTTGCACCTATAGCTATATTAGATGCCATAGGATCATACTTTCCTATACTACTCATCTGAACTTCAAGTTATATCAAATTGATGTCTAAAGTGCTTTTCTAAATGGTTTTATAATTGAAGATTTTTTTGTTGAACAACCACCTAGGTTTACTAATCCTCATTTTCCAATCCATGTTTTCAAACATTCTAAAGCATTATATGGTTTAAAACAAGCTCCAAGAGCGTTGTATGATAGGCTTAGTAATTATCTTGTTACAAAATGGTTTACTAAAGGGATTACTGATCCAACTCTTTTTATTAAAAGAATTAATAAAGACTTTTTAATAGTACAAATCTATGTTGATGATTTTATTTTTGGATCTTCTTAACACTCCTTATGTACTGAATTTTCTAAGAGTATGCAAAATGAATTTTAAATGAGTATAATGGGATAACATAAATATTTTCTTGGATTTCATGTTTTTCATAATGATAATGGTATTATTTTGAAACAAAGTAAATATAAAAAGGATCTTTTAAAACATTTTGGTTTGGATAGTATTAAGGAAAGTGATACTCCTATTAGTACAGTCTGTAAATTGGATGCAGATGAAGTTGGGAAACCAGTGGATCATACCAATTACAGAGGTATGATTGGAAGCTTACGTTTCCTTACTTCTAGTTGACCAGATATTATTTCTACTGTATGTATGTATGCATGATTTCATTATAATCCAAAAGAATTTCATTTTCATGGGGTTAAAAGAATTTTTATGTATCATAAACACACTGTAAACTTAGTTTTGTTTTACCCAAAAGGACAATCCTTTGAGTTAATGAGTAATTCATATGCGTAATTTTCTAGTTGCAAGTTGGATAGATAAATCACATCTGAAACAAGTCATTTATTGGGAAAATCCTTAGTATCATGGTGCAGTAAAAATCATAATTCAGTAGCTTTGTCCACTACTGAAGTAGAGTATATAGCTGCTGGTAGTTTCTGTGCAAAAATTCTAAGGATTAAACACACTCTTTCGGACTATAGATATGATTTTAAGTATGTTTCTATCAATTGTGACAACACTAGTGCAATAAACATTTCATAGAACCATGTATCTCACTCAAGGACCAAACACAATGATGTAAGGAATCGTTTCTTGAGAGATCATTACCAAAAGGGTGATATTACTCTTGAATTTATTGGTACTGGACATTAATTAGGTGACATTTTCACCAAACCTTTGAGTTCAATTAGGTTATGTTACATAATACATGGGTTGGGAATGATTAACATTGATCAGTATCTACCTTACTGATAGACCTCACTAATAGGAATTCTCACCAACAAACTCTAATGATAAGTGTGTTGTTTTAAGCATATGTCTGCCACCAGAATCTAAATCATTTTTACTTTATATCATTTCATTTATTTATTTTATGATTCCAAAATGATAAAAACTATTTCATAGTTACTTCTGAATCCACTGAGCCTCAAAACCTTTACCCTCAAACCTTAGCTCTCGAATCTCTCGAGAACCCTAAATCCCTCGAACTAGTGATGGAAATAATTATACATCCTACCATCAGAGATGACACTGATGAGATGAAAGAAAAGAAGTAGATGTCTGAGCCAGAAGAAAGTGGTATTGTTGGAAGAACTAGGTTGGGTAGGCGACCAGTGAATCGTCATTTGCAGAGTAGAGTTATTGTGATGGAAAAAGAGCATTGCATGGAATAGTTGCTGCCTATAAAGTCAATAGTGCTCGAAGTAATGGAAGATAAAAAGTGGGTAGATTTCATTTCAAACAACAATTTTCCCTACTATATGAATCTAGTGAAACAATTTTATGAGTTTGTGAGCATTGAGAATTCAGAAGATGAAAACCAAGTGACTTATTTAGTGAATGGAAAGGAGGTGTCTTTTTCATCAGTTGAGTGAGTTGAATGCTTGAAGGTTCCACATGAAGGTGTATCTGAATATTTGTCGAAAGCTGTACCACCTACAAGTGATATATTCAATTATGAGACTTCCTTGGAGGAGCACACTGGTGATGGAAATTAAAGACAAGTATTGGCTGCTAAAATGGATGGAGAGAACAAATTTCTGTTCAAATTTGTTCAGCATGTCTTAATACCATGGAGAGGAGACTTTGCGAATTTACGATATCAGGATATCTATCTCCTACATCTCTTGAGACATTGTGTAAAATTGAATCTATAGAGATTGCTGATGATCCATATGGAAGACATGACAAGGCCAAAAACAAAGACTGATACCCTATTCTTTGCCAAGTTGATGTCAGTGATGATCAAAGTGAAAGGGGTAGATGAGTCTCAAGATGAGACAGTGGTAGTAAGGAATAACTTTTGTATCACAACCACAATTTTCAAATACATGAAGATAAATTGGAACCCATGGAGAGGAGAGTGGGTTAACGATGACCAGAAGGTATATGATAAATTTAATCCTATGGATCATCCTTCCAGACCTAATGTTGTGAGGGATCCAGGTCTAGGACCCGATGATGAAGAACCTGAGTACAATGATGAGACTGAAGATGAAGAGACTTCTAGGGATTATGTAAGAGATCCAAACTTCCCTCCATGTCCTGATGCTGAAATTGTATCTTCTAGAAAGGAAGTCTTAGTAGAAGAAGCGACATTTGCTGATGTGGAAGGCCATCCAACCCCTGAGCATAAATAATAAAAGGAGAATGAATCAGAAACCTATGATTCTATCTGTTTAAGTCTGAGTCCATAAATTGGATGCTCAGTTGTGCCTACTGAGGATGTAGTAAGAGAAATGGATGAATTTGTACCTAATACAGTGGACCCTATAGCAGTTTCATAGAAACAATTGATAGTAGAAGATTCTCCTCAGGAAGAAAGACCCGCTGAGAATGCCCTTTCTATACAAGAGACTACACCCATTGAGGGGGAGCAACAAACCATGTTTGGATCTGTGTCAATGGCTGTTGATATTAAGGATTGGGCAGAAGACCCAGGTTTTGTGGTCTGTGGATAAGACTATCAAGATTATGATAATGAGGCATCTCTGAATAGATCAAAAATCATTTATGATGTTGAGTCTGAGTTGCTACCTAAAGATGTGGTCAGAATGCATGACCTGGATATTTTGAAGAAAAATCTTAAGGACAGTTTTGTTGAAGAGACAAGGAAGATGGAAGCTTCACTGGTGTCATTAATCCAATCTATTATGACTGACTCAGTAGCTAGTATAGCCTCTGAAAGAGCACCTGTTGTAATTGCTCCAGCTAATATGATCAACAAGGCTGACCTTGGATACTTAAAGGATGAGTTGATAGAGTCCTTTAGTGCTTCTATTTTTGAGATGAAGAACTACTTTGTTGAAGAGATTTTTAACTTGGAAAAATATTTTGAACTCTCTCCCGGTTGTAATTTATCACCCTTTGTGGCAGAAATAGTGGAAGAAGTTACATACTGCCAGACACAAGTTTCTAGACTAGAAGCAGATGTTGAAGCTCTAATGAAATCTGTTATCTCTTTAAACTCTTACATGATCTCAAAATTCCAAGCAGATAAGGACTTAGCCTATGTCAAAAGTGTTGTATGCCAGATGGTTTCAGTGTTCGATGTTTTTAAAACTTCCATGAAAGATCATGTTAAAACCCAGGATTCCAAAGTCTAAAATCTTATTAGTGGGTTGACCAAAACTTCAAGAAAACCATATCTTTCTCTATTGGTTATGTTGCTTCTAAACCCTCAGTGGATTTGAATCCGATTCGAGTAGTGAAGAAGGAGGAGTTTGGTTCAGCATCAACCAGTGGCTCTGTGGACTCATCCGACCTAAGAAAAATTGTGATTTCTACAAGAGATTCAGCTAGAGAAATAATGAAGATAGTCCAAGACTATATGAGAAGAGCATCTGCCTCTCAGAAAGATGTGAAAGAAAAGGTGGAATCCTATTTACAAAAGTTTTACACCAATCATCAACTCAACAATAACTTCAAACATCTGTTGGAAATCCTGAAGCTACCTCCTGTCAATCAAGAATTCAGAGAGCAAGTCAGCAAACTAAGGGAATTGACTCCAGCCTTGGAAAAATTCATGGAGAACAAGGATGACTTTATATCTGCTATGGAGAGAGGAGGAGGAATAATTATGGATTTCAGATATCTTTTGCTGTCATTCCTACATATTGATGATGGCCATTGATTGTACCTCCAGCCTTACCTACCTATGCCTCTACTGCTTCTCCTATTCAGATGACTCCATCCCATGCCATTCGAAGCCTAACACCTATGATCACTCCAAGAACTCCTCCGTACCGACCAAGCACAGTTTTAGTGGATCAACCTCCAGTTATCATTTTTGGAATTCCAAACCCATCACTGGCATCCACACAGTCTGAATCCACTTCTCATCCAAAGGGAAAATCCCACATTGAGGATATGGATTGAACAAGTGGCTAGTATGTTTGATAGGAATTCCTTGTATTTTTTTCTATCTATGTACCTTTTCACGACATCTAATACAAGTGGCATTCTTTTCTTTCTCATTTTGTTCCTCTTCTATCTGTTGTTTCCCAGTTTTTGATTGTCACAATGGGGGAGAAATATTATCTATGTATGTATCAAAGAGGGAGAAATATTCTCAAATGGGGAGAAATATTATCGAAGGAAGAGCTACAATGCTTTTCCCCTCTGATATCATTGCATTTAATTCCACCTATGATAAATTATGTTCTATAACATATTGTTTTCTCTGATATAATTTCATTTAATGATATATCCTCTGACAGAACAACTATTTTTTTAAAAAATAGAATATCATAAGTTGTGATTTTCAAAAGGGGGGGATTGTTTACCTCACCTATTTTGATAATCCCAATTATACATTCATATACTTTGATAATCCCAATTAATGTTTATCTATATTCAAATTTGCTCAATAAATGATATACCATTATCAAGATGATAATACTATTAAAATAGTCTTTGAGATATGTTAATCAATGTTTATCCATGTTTGTATGAGTTTTGAAGTAATTATAACCCAATCAGATATGTTTTGCATAAAACAAATAAGTGTTAGTCACTGATCTGCATATAGCTACTGATATGTACAGAGCTACCGATATGTAAAAAACTACCGGTAAGCATAAAACATGGTCACCGATGCAGATATCAATCAATTGAACATGTTTTATGATAGTACAGAATGGATCTACCGATATGCATAAGTCTACTGATACACATAATCCCTGGAACTTATTATCCTAGCGATATAGGGTCACCAATACATAGAGCTACCAACAAACCAGAGCTACCAATAGACTAGAGATACCAATAGACCAGAGCTACTAATAGACCAAGAGCGATCGATATACAGAGTTACCAATATAGAATGGAGATATCGATAGACCAAAAGAGACCGATATACAGAGTTACTGATACAGAATGAAGTAACCAATAAAATGGAGTCCTTGATATATAGATCTACCAATATCAATGTTTACCAATATAGAGCGTGTTACCAATACCAAGAGCTATCGATGCAAAGAGATACCCATACAAGTTCAAAGAGCTACCGATGGAAGGTCACTGTTACACAAAGTCCACCAAACACATCTACCAATAGGAGGACACAAATGATTGATCAACTAGTCAACTCTATACTCTCAATACTATTTATTTATTAAGCTAGTGGTTACATTTGATGTTTTTAATACATTTAATGTTATTTAATGAATTATGTTTCCATGTCAGGGAACCGTACCTAGTACCCACACAAAAGGTAATCATTCCCATTTGCCGGAGCTGGAATCCATAAAAGGGAAGATAAATACCTAGCTGGACAGTACTGAACACGGGGTGTGCATACACCAAGAATCAAGGTACGAAGAAGGAACACGAAGAGTGAAAAAGAGATGGGATAAACATCATTGAAACGTGGTGCATTTGTGCATAGCTATATCCATACTCCAAGAACACTAGACACACATGATGAAATTCTTTTCTAGAGGAGAACACAAGCTGCATATTGAATGAAGAACTACAACAAACACTTCATGAACTCAGGCTGATAAGCTGAACCTAGAACCAAGGAAGAAAACTATACACTATTTTATAGAACAAGAACTAGAGAAGGACTTAGAATCTTTTCTGACAAATCAAACAAATCCAGAGATGCACTGCTAATCACTAATGCTTTTCTATAATAATTCACACTTACTTTAGTGATTCTTTCATCTACATTTCGAGCCGTGTGTGTACCGTATTTATTTTACACACACTGTCTCATGAGCTAAGCTGGAGGATTCTAAAATCCTCATTCAAACTCTATTAAATCCCTTTTATCCCACTGTGGATAGTGGTAGAGGTCAAGTATGACCTGGATAGCTATGAGCTGTTGTTTGATTTCCAATGTAGAACTATGGTAGAGGTCTCTGTACCTGGACAGTGTTTTCACTGTTTTTTACCCCAATCCAGGGTGTGGATCAATTTATATAGATTTTTTGAGAGGACTATGTCTAGGCTTGAGACTGAGCCTCTTGGTTACATCTGCTGTGCATTTTAGTTTAAGTCACAAGTATACTATATATTTCATATTCCGATACTATTACTTTGAAATACAAAACTATTTTAATGTTACATTGATAGTTAAATTAGAAAGTGTTTATACTTATTGAAATCCAGTCAGTCAGTTTCAAAAGTCAATTTAATCTTCAGATTAAATTAACTGAGACCTAATCAATCTTTGAGAAACAAATAGAAATTTTACACTCTGTATTAATTCCCTACAGTTTAACATTTTTTTAAAATAGGGGGATTTTAGGAGAAATATTTTTAACAGAAATTTTAATTGGAACTCAATTCACCCCCCCCCCCTATTGAGTATCCACTCCCACCAATAGAAATTTTACAATTCCAAGAAAAACAGGGAGTTCTCACATTCGGGATTCACTCATAGACATTGGAGCCTCAAAAAATTTCATTCCCAAATCCATATTCTCCAAGCATGGCAGAGGTCACTTGCCCTCAAGGAGTGTTGTTATGCAGCTAGCTAATCGATGGACTTCCATCCATGAGGGAATAATCAAGGATGCCCTCGCCTAGGTAAATGATATTATCTTCCCATTTTATTTCTATATATTTGACATCGAATGTGAGACTAATTCTTCTAGATATACCCTAATTCTAGGAATACATTTCATACTGATAGCAATAACTGAAATTCATGTTCATGTGGTCATCTTATCAATGGAATATTGTTTTCATCTATTCACATTAATCATTTTTCAGGCCACGTGATTCCCATCAGTGGATCACGTTTCCTTATCAATCCATTATTATGAGAACACTTCTAAGGGTTAATTTTAACTTATTCCATCATGGTCATTAAATTATGTATACATAACATTTTGAGAAATATATAAAATTATTATCCAAATCATAAATGGGGATGTCGACTTTGATCAATCATTTATAGGATCCAATAATCTAATTTATCATGAAAAATCCCTATAATACCATATCTACTATGATATATACTGATCCACCTTAGATTATATTAATAAAATACATCAAAAACAGTTGATATTCCTTCACCTATTCTAAATATATATAGAAAAAAATGAATTATGTAACTAATCTAAAACATCTTACTGCACACCCAAAATAGGCATTCCATTTCGATGATCACTCTTAAAAAGTTATTAACTCTACTGTATATAACCAATCCGAAGAGTTCAAACATGATCAGGTTTTTGGAGAAAATAAAAAATCCATAGGATGGATCCTAGATGACATTATAAGAATAAACCACTTCCTTTTCATGCATCACATCCATCTTAAAGATTCATCCAAACCAATCAGACATCCATATATATGACCCAATACACTCATCGCGAGGTTTTATGGAAAGGGATCAGAAATTATTTTCTATATGGTAGTATCTACCTTATTATTAATTCTTAATGTGTAAATTTAATTGATGTAGTACCTAAAAAGGATGGGATAACTATTTTCACAAATGAATGTGAAGAGTTCATCACAACTAGAGTGAATAAAAATGTAATGTGTCCATATATAATTGGAAATTGAATGTCAAAACATGTAAAATATAACCCCCTACTATTCCATCACTAATCGAATGAAATATTAGCTACAAACATGAATTATTTCTTTCTCGATGAACGCATCAGCTAATTCCAAATATCAATTTCACCTCAGGGCCATGAAAAGACAACATTCACTTCCCCTTTCGAATATATACATTTAAGATAATTCCACAGAGCTATTAGAATTCTCATGGAATATTTCAGAGGGGTACGATGAGTATTTTCTCTGAATTCAATGATATTTTTTATCACGACCCTTCATAGAGGGTCCTTTTTTGTGACTACCGCATCCCCACCTCTCACAGGCTAGGGGATAGCGACTAGAACAGAGTAAGAAGATACCACAAATGAGATTTATTTTCATAAATACCTATACACAAGCACACACCTGAAATATAAAAATGGTGAAATATAAAAACACTAAGTAATTAATGCTTGAATATTCAATGATACCAATCATAGAGTATGATAGTAGGAAACATGAAAGTAAATAGGGCCAAAATACATTCCCACTAAAAGAAATGCCTGCCAATGTGAGTGCACAAATTCCAGAATTTCATCTATAGAAATCCCTACCTAAAAGGTATGTGTAAGATAGTTGTCTAAATTTGTTGGATCACACCTCGACTGTATGGTCAATCTATGAAACACATGGTCCTTGTGAACCTACGACTCCATCAATGAATTTATCATCTTTACAAAATGTAACATGTGTTTTAAAATGCCGTGTAGGGGAGAGTAAAACTACAAACAGTAGAACACCTCAAACACACAATGGTAATACCACTAGGAAAATACATGATTTATACAATAATGTAAACACATGGAGTAGACCACAAAATAAAAAACAAGAAGTGCACCATAAAGGAGACAAAATAATTATAGTCAATTTTGTCACCTCATACATGTATATGTTTGAAGATTGAAGAAAATCATTTCTTGTTTTAGTCCATAGATCTCTCGGTCTCTATGTCACTATAAGTGTCTAAGCACCATAGATGTTTTATGGTTTATGGAGTGTTGATGGGTATTGGAGCATCGATGGAACACAGAGTATCAATGGTGCATGGAGCATCGATGGATCCCAGAGCAGCAATGGCACCCGAGACGTCAATGACTCATAGTATGACGATGGCACATGCAGCATCGATGGCGCATAGTGAATCAATGCCACATGAGGAATTGAGGGGGAAAAAGTTTCATTGGGTATTATATCCCCCATGTGACATTGTCACCATGATTACATAGTCATATCCATCTATAAAATTCCTCTATTAGCATGATTGTTCCGATAGAACCTATTCACCAATCCATTAGTTCATCAACCAAAATAAAAAAACTCATTTATAGTATCTCAAAATTACCATATTGTCTCAAGGGTACCAACGCTTCAATGGACTTGTCAAAAGGACACATTGTTTGAATGTTATGACTATTTTGATGTTAAGGTTAGGCATGAGTTCAGTCCGGGTCTGATCTGACCCACCGAACCGGACATGACCTGTCGTATGACCCGACCCAACCAGGTTCGACAGACCTGATCTGAACCAACTCAGTTATACATGGAACGCCCTGATTCGGACTATCCAAAAGAAGCTCAACATGCTACAATCTGAACGTGGGGCTGGCTAGCCCCAGCCTGCAATGTATAGCCCTTTGGGTATGCCCCGCTGGGTCAAAGCCACTTGAGGTGGAAGGATTTTCTAGTTTAGCCTACATTGTGGACGGTTAACTCAAATGGATGAGGCCACCCTGTTAGTGGACGCAATTCAATGTGGTCCTCCCTGAAAGTATGGATGTCATGTTACACCTCGCGGTCCCGCAACCCCCCATGTGCTTGCTGCCTCTGCTCCATAAGTTTCTGAGCTACATCTTGTTGTAAACATGGAAGCCTCTGGTCATGGACTCTGTCGCTAGTAGTAGACTCGACCATCGTGGGGTTCCTCCAGGACCACGTCCCACTTACCTGTAGAGACCCAATGCTTGACCTACATGGACATTACATTACTTTTACAGAATACTTAATACATGACAAAAACAGATGGCCAAATACTGTATTAGTTTGGTGTGTTTGGAAACTCATAACATAATCTTCTAATCATGGTGAATGATATTCAACATCTCCCAAAAAGATCTTCCCCTTTGGGTTTCTTAACTAAAACCCTTATTTATAATGTGGGGAAAATAAAACATAAAAAGTGTGGGATCAAATTCTCAGTAAGGGTAAACATTATGAACTTAAAAACAATCCATAAACATTTGAACATATAAACATGAACACAAAACATCAAAATCTTGAGCAATAACATAAATCTTGGCAGTAGATAAGGCATAGATCATAATAGAACACTAATCATGATAAAATGGAATGGTAATTAAACTTGTAATTGTGGAAAATCATTAATAACATGATATAATTTCAATATTAGGCATGTCATTTCGCCAAGACCATCATAGTGGACAAACTCCATTACTGAACCGGGTTTACATGTCGTTCCATCCATGTATTACTGAACCATATTTTACTTGTCGTTCCAGCCATGTCTATCTCCTGAGATATAAATCTTTACCCAATTCATTAGAGGTAGATATATGTCCTACCAATCTCATAATGAAATAATTCTAAATTTTACCATAAAATATACTTAAAACATTCATCATAACACAAAGAATAAAATGGGTTTTATAAACATCATACAATCATAAAATAAACCATATAAAACAAATTGATATCATTTCATCATAAAAATAATCAAACAAACTAAATAATAGAGACATTATACATGAAAAAAAATCACACTAAATAATGTCATGCTAAATGGAAAAAAGTTTTGACAAAACACTTGCAATGAATTTTTGAGGAAAATATCATTTCTTCTTCAAAATAATTTTCTTGTCACAAAATGCCATGAAATTTTAATAGAAATTTATTTTAAAATATTCATGAAATCTTGTAGATGAAAATTCAGGAAAATTAGGTGTTATGAAACTGTAAAAATCTGTTCATGCCATATAAGTTAAAAAACATTCTTCTCGTACTTTTGCTGGAAAAGTAAAAAAGTTCCTCTTAAGGTAAACAACAGAATGATTCCTACCATAAAACAATATAAAATACATATAGGGTTAATCATGACTTTAAATATACATGGAAGAATATTAATCACTTTATGAAAAACATTGTTATGAAAATGGATGAAAAATATAACCCTATTAAATACTTACGTATAAGTAATCTCAAATAAAAATGAGATTGCAAGATTATCCAATACCTTATGTCCAATTTCTTCAGTATATGTCTGAGACTCCAATATAGTGGGTTTAAACATATTATTAACTTGTAAAAAACCCATAATAATATTTATTATATCATATATGATTCACTTACGACTTTATATTACCCGTTAATTTGTCAATTCCATGTTAAAGCAGCGTTTTGTGTAAAATCGTTTCATTTATCATCAGGGTTTTGACTTGTAATTATTCATATGATTATATATGACATGATTACATACTTCCATAATGTAGAAAATTATTTATATATAATTTATATTAAGAATATACATATATATAATAGATCAATAAATGTAAATAAATACACTGTTCATGGAGACTGTAGGTCGTATGTACGCATGCACGATGTTATTATTTGCTTATTAAAATGAATGGAAGTAAGTACATAACATATAAATAAATCTAGTATAATTAATATTTTATATATTTCATGATTATTTATTATATATACTTTAGAATCATTCTTTAATGGTTAACATGGAGAATGAATCTCATCGCGTCGTGGAGACGGTAATCTGTACGTACACACGAGCGATTATATCATTCCAATAATTATTTAATGGAATTATAGTGGATGATATAATATCTAAGAATTAGGATCATGTTATCATAACCATATATTTTTATTAATTACACCATTATACCCATCCATGTAAGGTGGTGGTGGAAAAACAGATTATACAACGACATGGAGACGGTATTCCAAACATATGCATGTGCGATGATTTCATTTTCCGTAGGGTGGATAGAAGGTGAAATAGGGTTGGTTAATATTTATAATGACATATAATTATATGAGTGATACTTATTTTATTACATTATTATGAAACAAATAATGAAGAGGAAGTTGATGATGAAATTAATTTGAATGAATCGGTAAAGGATGTTACCTCTTCTTTGACGCGCCTCTTCTAAACCTCCACTTATGGCACTAAAGATGGTATTTGAAGAATACCATGCCCTCTAGTATGCTTCTAGGGAAGTGGAGAAGAGAAATGGACTGTGTTTGGCTGATCTTGAAGGATCAATGTGTTTTGTAGAGGAGAGGGCGGAAGTGCCCTTTTATAAAGAAAGAGAGCGGAATGTTTGGAAACCTCTAAAATATTAATTTATAATAAACTTAAAAACAACTTAAAATCCTCCAAAAATTACTCAAATATGAATATCCAATGAGATATGGTTGTAATATAATCAGCCAACAAAAGTTTTACATGTTGTAAATTTATTTTAAACCTTATCAACTTTATTTGTCCTTATTTAATCTAATTAATTTTATTTGTGGTGATAATATTCTAAATTTAAAATTATTATAGATAATTACTTATGTGTTGTGATTTGTCCACAATTGGATATTATAGGACATTTTTGACCATATAAATTTAAATTCATAATTTTTAAATATTTTTTAAATTTTAAAACAGTTTAATAATATATTTTTCTTATAAAATAACAATAGTTTCATTTTTGACACTATTCATTTATTTGAATTTAAATAAAATCCACACAGAGGATATATTAGAACCAAAATATTTAAAAGATTTATAAAATTTCATATTCTTCTAAAAAATCATTTAGAACATTAATTTGTTTATATAACATTTATTTTAGTATTTTTAAAACCATTTATTTGATATTTCCATTAATAAAATAATTACTACAACATTTTTGTATAATTATTTAATATACATATTTGTTGCATAAAAATTAAAAATAAAATAATGTGATGTAGATAAATCTATCATCATTCATAATAATACTTTTACTCAAATTTATCATCTTAAAATCACAACATTTAAATTGATATATTTATTAAATCATTAAGGTGACAACTTTGACATCATTTAAAATAAAATAATATAGGTGACATAGTCACTTTTATAAGGCTCCCATTGATCAAATATTTGACCATTGGATGATTATGGTTTACCTGTACATGACCAATAGGTTTTGGTCAGGTTTTTGTGCGTTTTATGGTCACTATTAGTTTAATAAAAACTATATTATTAATTTTTCTATAAATAAACAATTTTTCCATCACTATTGTGTCACCATTAATGATAATTATTTAATCCCTGAAAATTCTACATAAAATCTCATGATGTAGATAATTTAATTATATTTACTTATACTATTTATATTTGTGGTTTTATGAAGTTTATCACTAAATTAAAATTATTAAACTTATAAGATATAAGAGAGTGACATGTTGTCACTTTCTTTGGTTTTAATAACAATTACCTCATTTTCATGGACAAAAGTCCATGAAATGAATATATTTAGACCCTTAGGTGATATGGGAAGACTTTTATTCATCCAATAAAATTTTTTCTGGTGTTAGGGTAATTTAATAATTTTATTTTTACCCTTAATTACCCAATTTACCTCTAACTGTAATAAATAATATTTTCCGTAATAACTATTCAAAATTTCTAAAAATTGAACGTAGACTATTAACAAAATATAGACAAACTAATTCCAAATATGAAATTAATTTTTCAAAATTCAAAACATAGAAGTTGCAGTAATTAATTTCAAAGTAATCCTGTTGTTATGAAAACAGGTTTTAAAAGACAAAACGTTGCAAAAGATTGAAATGTTTTTACCTATGATTTCAATGTAAAATAAAGGATAATGACTTAAATAATATTAAATGGTAGAAATATATTCTATTTATAATTTAAAACCATTAGATATTATAATTTAACCATAAAATGTATCTCGATGATGAAGTAGTTTTTATTTCAAATTTACCGTATTTTTACTATTAATCAAAAAATAAAGGTTTTCAGAAAAGTATCAAAAATTTATCCGATGTAAATTTTTATATCCTGATTAAAAATAATAAGTTTATTTTGTAAAATTTAACTTATAAACTTGTCAAAAATTATATTTAAAATGGGTGCGCCATCAAACGGTGATAAAACTGCATTTTTTTTTGAAAATACTTCTTTTATCAAATTCTTTTTTCATATCTCATTCTATAAAATGTGTAAGATGAATTATAATGCTATAAAATTAAAAATTAATTTAATACTATTCATAATAGGTAGTTAATAATATTATAATTATATTATAATAATATATCATTGTTTTAGTGAAACTCGGTAATGCGTACAACACACTCTATTGAGGAAGGTCCCTTTTGCCTGCAACACAAGCCAAGAATAGTGTTTCCATGTACTAAAATATAATAATGTGTTGTATATATTGGAACATAATCTTGGTGTAGCGTAGAAAAATATAAATCAACAAAATTAAAAATAATATTTCTCATAAAATCCCGGGGTGTTACATTCTACCCCCCTTAAAATGATTTTATCCCTTGAAATTCATCGGGGTTATAAATGATTTTGTACCTGAAAGTTTCTTTCATAGAAATCCACATCATAAAAAGGAATACTAAAAAATCATTTTAAAAAGGAATGATAGAAACATAATGGATACCCAAAGTAACTCATCACTAGGTTTCCAGATAGGGGAATATATAAGAAAATATGGATAGAGAAGAGAAATCTAACCATCAAATTCTGATGAAGAGTGTTAGAGGACATGGCTATGAAAAACCCAAAAATCACAAATCCATAAATTTGTTATGATCTAAGGTACCATCTGATTAATCAGATATGAGGGCACTAGGTCATCATTTTTGGTTTTCAAGATCATTTCCCAAATATTGAAGAATTTTTGAATTAAAAGAAATACTCACTTGATTTTGGTACATTTTCATTGTTGTGTGTGCCTTGAACAATTTCACATCATCTCTTAAGGAAATGAAGTTGAATTTTTCTTCCTTGAAGTGCATGAAGATCAACGGATAGAATGATTGGTCATTCCATCAATCTCAAATATTAGGTTAGAAAAATTTATATACATAAGTCCATCTAATGGTGAGATTAATCGTATATAGTTCCCAAAATGTACTTATAATTCATCAATCATACCATTTAATATTATCAAACTATTTTCTACTAACAAGGGACTTCTTTTAGGCCAGTGGTAGGCGATAATATCCTATCACACATCAGTTGTGGGTTCGATTCCCACAACCTTGTCTGACGCGACGGGTAGTCGCTCGTCCGGCAGGTTGTATTTTTTCTAAAACTACATTATTATAACAATCTAAAAATAATATCAAAAAATGGTTCTATACATAAAAAATGTTATCTTATGTCCTACAGAATCCATTTCAAATCTTTAGACGTTTCCAAAATACTTCCATCAAGCTCATAGTATAAAGAAAAGTATTACTAGAAATGTCATCAACCAAGCATGTGAATACCATCATTTATCCCCCGTATATCATAAGATATATCATTTTGGTCACATTACAAAAAATTTAATACCTTAATCATGTATTCTCATGATACATGAATTACCATAGAATCATTGTGAAAACATGAATGCTGTCAAAAGTCCACTCTTTCGATATACCAAAATCCCAAAATTTCTATATAATCAAACCATGATATAACGTGGTCCTTATATGAGCCCATTAATACTACCAAACATTTTGTTATATCGTTTACATTAATTATGCACATATCATCTACTCTCCAAAAATATATGAATAATCTTTCAAGGTTATCAATACCATTCAACATATAATTTATAAAAAAACATTAGCAAAAACAATAGTGTAACAATCTTTAGATGTTTATTTATTCCATAGTACCTTAAAATTACATATACAACATTACTCTTGATAAACATGAAACCATTCCACTACCTTCTTAAACCATTGACTGAGAATCATCATTTTATTCCTCAACACTTCTTTCATATCATATATCATTTGTAGTATCTTCATCATCATCAGTATAAATAATACCTATATGACCATGTTGATTTTCTTCATGATATTTTCCCTTAGGGAAATAGTTTTCATAATGCCCTTATGTTCCACATTTAAAACTTTTATCAATTTTTTTTTCATAGCAATACCATTATCCTTCTACAATTTGATAATGAAAACTTTTCATTTGCATTTACTTCCTTTGTGTCCTTCTTTTCCACACCCAAAGCATCTTCCAGTTCCTTTGAAACATTCTCTGTGATGCCTCTTCCAACATGATTTACATGTGGGAAATTGATATTTCTCTCCTCTATAATCATCATGAAACTCCATATTTCTCTTATTAAATCAGTTATGAAACTTAACAAAGTTGATATTATTGATCATATTATGAGATTTATGATTAGGCATAATAACAATATGTATACTTACAGATCCAATTTCATTTGGTTTCTCACAAAGAACATCATTCCATTATCCATCAGATTCTCCATTATCATGAATCATTATGTTTCTAGCCATTTTTCTAAAACCCAAAAAGAATAGTGTGAGAGGAAAAAATCATGCTAGAAAAAACACCTATTAAAAGTGGGTAACCTTCAACATATAACATCATAGATTTAATTCTATGATCATTACCGTAATTCAAGGACTATAGCCTATCCTTATACTTAACCTTAGAGAAATCCCTAGACATACATTAGAAATATCTCTAAGGATTTCACTAATGTTTTCTCATCCTAGTTTCCAAAGGTTTACTAATCCTTTGCTTTGATACCAACTGTAGAGACCCAAATCTTGACATACATTGACATTACATTACATTTGTGGGATACTTAATATATGACAAAAACAAATGCCCAAAGTCCATATTAGTTTAGTGTCTTTTGAAACTCAGAACATAATCTTCTAAACATAGTGAAAGATATTCAACATCTCCAACAAAGATATTCCTCTTTGGTTTTCATACCTAAAGCCTTTCTTTATATCATTGGGAAAATAAAACATAAAAAGGATGAGCTCAAATGCATATTAAGGGTAAACATGGATAACTTAAAAAACAATCCATAAACATTTGAACATAAAAACATGAACATAAAACATAAAAATATTGAGCAATAACATAAATCTTGGTAGTACATAAGGCGTAGATCATAAAGGAACATTAATCATGACAAAATGGAATGGGAATAAAAAATGTAATTGTGGAAAACCATTAAGAACATGATATGATTTCCATAGTATCCAAGGCATTTCTTCCAAAACCATCATTGCGGACAAAGTCCATTACTGACCGAGATTTTATGTTTCTCTAGCCCAACATTACTAAACCAGATTTTACTTGTCATTCCATCCTTGTCTATCTAATTATATATAAATATTAACCCAATTCATTTGAGGGATATATAGGTCCCACCCATCTCATAATAAAATCATTCTTAATTGTGCCACAATATAAACCCAAAACATTCATCATAACCCAAAGAATAAAATGGGTTTCATAAACAACATCCCATCATAACATAATCCATATAAAAAAATGGATATAATTTCATCATAATAATAATCAAAACATGTAAATAATAGAGACATTATACTTGATAAATAATCATACTAAATAATGGAATCGTAGATGGAAAATTGTTTTGACAAAAATCTGAAATGAATTTTTGAGGAAAATATCCTTTCTTCTTCAAAATCATTTTCTTTTTACGAAATTCCATTAAATTTTAAATGAAAAGGGTATTGTTGAAAATAATCATGAAATATTGTAGAATAAACTTCATGAAAAGTAGGCATTATGAAATTGTAAAAATATGTCCATGCCATATAAGTTAAAAAGACATTCTCCTCGTACTTTTTCCAAAAAAGCCAAAAAGTTCCCCATATGGTGAACAAAAGAAAGATTCCTTCCATAACAAAATTTAAAAGTAAAATATGGGTAATTAAGAATTTAATCATACATTTAATAATATTAAACACTTTATGAAAAACATTTTTATGGAGATGGTTGAAAAATATAACCCTATTAAATACTTACGTATAAACAATTTCAGATAAAAATGAGATTGCAAAATTATCCCTTACCTTATGTCCAATTTATTCCATATGTTTCTCAGCCTCGTTTATAGTGGGTTTAAACATATTATTAACTTGTAACAAAACCATAATAATATTTATGATATCATATATGATTCACTTACGACTTTATATTACACGTTCATTTGTCAATTCCATGTTAAAGCAGTGTTTTGGGTAAAATCGTTTCATTTATCATTCGTTTTTTGACTTCTAATTATTCATATGATTACTTAGGTCTTGATTAATTACTTATATAATGTAAAACACGATTTATATATAATATATATTCATAATATATATATATAATGGATCGATAAATGGAAATAAATACATCATTCATGGACAAGGTAGGTCATACATACGCATGAACTATGTTTTTTCCCTATTAAATTGAATTGAATTAAGTAAATAACATATACATTAATACATTATAATTAATATGTCATATATTTCATGATTATATATTATATATACTTTATAATCATTCTTAAATGGTAAACTTGGATAATGAATCTCATCGCATCATGGAGATGATAATCCGTACGTACGTACGTGTGATGATATCGTTCCCATAATTATTTAATGGAATAATAGTGGATGATATAATATCTCATAATAAGTTTTATGTTATAATAACCATATATAGTTATTCTTTACACCATTATACCCATCCAATAACATTGGTGGTGGAAAAACAGATTACCCCACGGCGTGGAGACCGTATTCCGTACGTACGCACGTGGAATGATTTCATTTTCCATAGGATAGATAGAAGGTGAAATAGTGTTGGTTAATATTTATAATAACATACCAGTATATGATTGATACTGATGTTATTTATTTATTATGAAAAAACTAAAGAAGTGGAAGTAGAAGAAGAAATTAATTTGAAAGAATCCGTAAAAGATATTACTTCTTCTTCGACGCGCCTCTTCTAAACCTCCTCTTAGGGCACTATAAGATGGATTTTAAAGAAGACCAGGACCTCTAGTATTCTTCTTGGGAAGCATAGAAGAGAAATGTATAGGGTTTTGTCAAGAATGAAGGCTCAATGTTTTGTGTAGAGGAGAGGGAGGAGGTTCCCTTTAATAAGGGAAGAGAGGGTCACTTTTAGAATCCTCTAAATTATTAATTTATAATAAACTCAAACCCCACATAAAAACCAAAAAAATGACTCAAATATGAATATTATATTATATAGGGTGGTAATATCATCAGAAAATAAAATTTAGACATGTTGGGAATTTATTTTAAACCTTATCTACTTGATTTAACCTTATTTAATTAATGTAATTTTATTTGTAGTGATAATATTCTAAATTTTAAATTGTTATAAATAATTAATTATGTGTTGTGATTTGTCTATAACATGATAAATTATGACATTGTAGACCATATAAATTTCAATTTATAACTTTTAAATATTTTTTTTGATTTTTAAACAATATAATAATATGTTATTTTTATAAAATAAGAATAGTCTCAATTTTGACACTATTCATTTTTTGATTTTAAATAAAATCCACACCGAGGATATATTCGAACCAAAAATTTAATAGATTTATATCATTTCATATTCATATAAATAATTCATGGAGAACATTAATTTGTTCATATAACATTTATTTTAAAAATTTTAAAACCATTTATTTGATATTTCCCTTAATAAAAAAAATTACTACAACATTATTTTATAATTATTTAATATAATTATTTGTAGAAAAAAAATTAAAAAATTACTATGATTCACATATATCTAATATATTTCATAATAATACTTTTACTCGAATTTATCATCTTAAAATCACTATATTTAAATTTTATTATTTATTAAATCATGAAGGTGACAAATTTGACATCATTTAAAATAAAATAATATATGTGTCATAATCACATTTATAAGGCTCCAAATCATAATATATTAGACCATTGGACGCTTATGGTTTACATGTACATGAAAAATAAGGTTTGGTCAGGTTTTTGTGCCGTTTATGGTCACTATTAGTTTAATAGAAACTGTATTATTTATTTTTCACTAAAGAAACAATGTCTGCCTCACTATTGTGTCACCATTAATGATAATTATTTAATCTCTAAAAAGTATAAATAAACTTTCATGATGTACAAAATTTTATTATATTTTATGATACTATTTATATTTGAGGTTTTATAAATTTTATCACTAAATTAAAATTATTACACTTATAAGATATAAGAGAGTGACATGTTGTCACTTTCATTGGTTTTAATAATAATTACATCATTTTAAAGGTTAAAAGTCCATTAAATTAATCTATTTCCACCCTTAGGTGATATGGGTCGACTTTCATTCATCCAATATTATTTTGGCATGTGTTAGGGTAATTTTATAAACTAATTTTTACCTTTAATTACCCGATTTAACTTTACCTGTATTAAGTAAAATTTACCCTAGTTATTAATTATAATGTCTAAAAATAAAAAGTAGTATATTAACATATTTCGGACATATTGATTCCAAATATGGAATCCATTTTTCAAAATTAAAATCATAGAAGTTTCAGTAATTAATTTAAAGTTAATCCCATTGTTAAGAAAACGAGTTTTAAAAGATAAAACGTTGAAATAGATTGAAATGTTTTTACCTTTTAATTCAGTGTAAAAATAATGCACATGAATCAAATTATATTAAATGGTAAAAATAAATTCCATTTTTACTTTAAACCATTTAATTTTATAATTTATCCATATAATTTATCTCGATGAAAAAAATTGTTTTTAACTTATAATTTAGCATATTTTTACTATTAATCAAAAAATGAAGGTTATTAGAAATGTTTCAAAAATATATACAATGTAAATTATTATATCCTGATTCAGAAGATAAAGTTTATTTTGTAAAATTGAACTTATAAACTTATCAAAAATTATATTTAAAATGGGTGCACCTTCAAATGGCAGTAAAACTGCTTTTTTGGAGAAATACGTCTTTGATCGAAAAATTGATTTTGTTTTCATATATCATTATAGAATATGTCTGAGATGAATTATAATGTTATAAAATTCAAAATTAAGTTCATAATATTTTTAATTGATAGTTCATAATATTATAATAATGTATCACTGTTTAGTGAAACTCGGTATTGTATACAACACGCGCTATCAAGGAAGGTCACTATTGTGTGCAACAGAAGCCAAGAATGGAGTTTGTGTATACCACAAGATAATACGGTGTCACATATAGTGAATGTTAATCTTGTTGTAGATTACAAAAAAATACATCAAAGAAATTAAAAATAATATTCCTCATAAAATCTCGTGGTGTTACATGCCCCCTCCGGCAGCCCACTGAATAGTGCTTCGTCTGGCACAACATCTCTTACAAGGTCGGTGATGCATCTACTATTGGACGCCCCCAACGGTGCCCTTGTCCTATTGTGATCCATCTAAATTTGATGTGGTCCATTTATCTGTTCATAAATTTAAAAATAGAATGTCATATTTTATACAAAATATCCATACTAGAATTTAAATCAAATTAAAAGATAAAAGGTAAGAATGGTCTAAAAGATTCAACATAGTGTGTGAGTAAGGAATCTCGTTCAAAATATGAGTAAAGAGAGTCATGTAAAAAATAAGTCATTGAACATATTCAGTATGCTGAAGAGGTAAGCTCTTTTATTTCACACAATCCTTCTCATTCCTCATCTTCCACACATTCACTCAATTCATCATGAGATTCTTTTCAATTATAAAAATTTCATTCTTTTTAATGAACTGATTTTAAAATTTGAATAATATTAAATTAAAAAAAACGTGTTATTGAAGAAAAAACATTATAATTAAAATGATCTTATTTCCTAGGAAATTGATGAAAGGATTCGCAAATTAATATTGCAACAAAAAATGAGAATTTGGAAACCCAGATAAATGATTTCTAAAATACATTTTCTCAATTCACCCATGGTGATTAATATCAGGATATAATCATTTGTTCTCAATATACATTTAAAATAACCATGTTTTTACTATCAAAAATAATATATTCTCTTATAAAAACTACATTTGAAAAAGTGATATTACAAAATAATTTTTAAAATTGTTATCACTAAACTATACATTTAATTTATGAATGTGATTTGAAAAATTATAGATATAGAAGAAAAAATCCATTCATATTTATTCTCAAAAATATAAATGATATAATAAGTCTAAAAAATGTTTTCCTATATCCTTATTTTTTAATATTAGTGGGCCTATACGACTTATTAAATTTGTTTTGGTCTCTCTTTTATTAAAAAAAATTCGTCATCTAAATCCAAATACACATAAACTATATAAATTATATATGTATACATTAATATGTTTTTAATTTCTCATGTTACATTGATTTTAAATTTATATTAACGATCAAATGTATCTCTTTATCTCATTATTGTGTCTACATTATTTTATTTTTTAATTCCCATTTTAATTTATAATTTTTTATTTTTAAACTTTAATTCACCCCCACCCTGCCATATTATATTCTATCTTTCCAACAAATATTAGATAATTAAATCTCACATAATAAAAGGACTTTTTTATTAAATGAGTTTTGAGCACCAAACTTGGTAGTGTGGGTGTGGGGCACCACTGTTGGTATCCGATAAGGGTTAAATTATTTTTAGGATTGGTCAAGTAAAATTGCAAATTATTATTAAGGAATACTAATAAAAAATAAATGTATAATAAAACTTATAACAAAACATCATGGTGATTTTTTTAAATAGATAATTTGTTGTATCTTAATAATTACATCCACATCTAGATACTGGAAGTTGGTTGGTCGAGAAGAAAAAATTGAACTATGTGTAATATCCCTTGAAAAGGACAGTTAAACTTCAGGTTATTCTTCACCCATTTCATAATTTTTTATATTAACAGGGGAAACCGACCTAGTCATTCTTATGGGATACGATTTGTAAATTTAATAAACCTTTTTGAACCATTATGATGGATTATAAAATTTTATAAATCCTAATAGGAAATTTACAATGGATAACATATGTTGGGAAAGAGGGGTTCTACATCAGTCAAATTATATCTTTATATAACCAAATGTATCATATGATAAAAAGAAGGTTCCATTGGAGAATAAATAAATATACTATATTTTCATATTAATAACATGATTTATTTTGATTTTGTTCATTAGTTTCATAAAAACATTTGGTTTATATATTATTTGAGGACATGATCATAAAAATGATGTTTTTAATTGTATATACATAGGATCTCCAAAAGGAGCATATTTTGAATAAATAGATTCCAACTCACAAAATCGATTTCAAGGTGGATATCTCATTAGAAATTATGCCATAAGTCTTATATAACATATAAGTCAAATTGATTTTTTCCTTACTAAGTGGTTGATAAAATTGTGTGGAGAAAATTTATTTACGTGATGAAAAAGTAACACAATTAATTTTGGGAAGAAATTATATTCTGTAGGATTTCATGATATTGAATATCTTCATTTACCATAAAGAATAATCTACAAATTTTGAAAATTTAAAAAAATAATTTAAAAAAAATTGTATAATATCTATTTTATTAGTGGTTATAATAGAAAAGAATCATATTAACAAATATATAAAACCAAATGAAAGGGCATTGGTAAGTAGACGTAAGACTTATTATCCTTATTATTTAGTATGGTAAAGATGTTAATTTACTAAGGTTTTCCCACAATGAATCACAAGATTAATTTAAGACACATTTGTATGTGAGACAATTTATTTGAGATAAATTCAAGCATGTTGAAATTTCGATGAGATCCATGCTAATGGAATCACTAACAATGGCTACCATGAGAGGGCACCTTACCCTTATATCTTGCATATAGGATAGGATGACATATATACCTAGAAATATTCTTTGATATAATCATGTAAAAATTAATATGGTAAGTTATTTATCAAAGATATTTTAACGGAGAATTATTCTTATTTTTTAATCCATTAGTTATATTACCAAGATCACTTTATTGATAAAAATGTATTTTATGATTAATTATTATTTTATGTTATTTATAATAATGAGATAAATATTTATCTGATAATATATATTATTTATATTCATAAGGTATTAACCCAAATATAATTACTATTATAATGGAAAAAAGAATAAGAACAATTAAAAATTTATATGTTTATTTTTCTATATAAGCCGTTTTCATTATATTTCATTAAAAGGTAAAATTTACAAATTATAGATTTTAAATTTGACAAAAAAATCCATTTTTATTTAAAATAATAGTATTATATTAGGAGATTTTTTTCGGAGTTTTTAGAGAAGGTAAATATTTAGGTGTATAATGAAAATTTTCATCCTTACAAATACTAAGAATTTTATTAATACTTTTTTCTATAAGTACGAATCAGACATTTTTGAAAACATTTCTCAAAAAAATAATTCTATGGTAGATATAAAATATATTAACAAAATTTCTTTAGATTGTATTCCTATGTTTTATATTTATGAACATATCTTATAGTGTTCCTTAAATCTATTTTTCATATATTACACATTTAATAATTATAAATTAATTCTTTCCACATTATAAATATTAATATTATAGTCCAATTTAAAATTTTGAATTATAAAAACTATTTTATTTAATAAGTTATATTTTATTTTTATTTATAAAAAATTATTTACATAGTTGAAAACTATTTAATATTTTTTAATTCATGATAACAAACATGGTTAAGGTAGTACAATTTTAAAAACATGATTAGTGTTCTTTATTCATATGTGAATCATCAAAAAACAATATATTAATTCCATTAATTTTAATTTCCGTCTCTTATTTCCTTCTAAAAAAGTCCCACATTATATTAAGATCAAATAATAAAAATAAATTTCATCCAGCCTCTTTTAATTGAGGCATTTCGGAACCCTACACAAATAACTCCAAATTTATGGATTCCACTTAAAATTATCCAACATTCCTTTCACTAGAGTCATACATCACATTATTATTTTGGTCATAATAAATTATTATGACCCCTCCATTTAAAAGGAGTCCTCCTAGGATAAACACATGTTCATATTGTGAGTACTAAATGTTTATTAATATATTTTCTTTTTTAGATTACATTTTCAATGTCAATTTTTTCATTACTATTTTATTTAATTATTATTGTTTTTATATTTCATTTTCTTATTAAATCCTGAAAATAATTAACCATCATTCCTCATTACCAATAACAAAAAACCTTCTTTTATGCATTTTCATAGACTACCAACTCTATGAAGTAGCTCATCTCATATTTAAACTAGTTTATTCATTGCTTATTCGACTCAATGAATGTTTTATTAAAAACTATAACCATTTTATAGTTATATTATTATGATAATGTAATTATGTTATTATGAAAAAAATTCAACATTTATATCCATACTCATCCATTAATTATGGTGTTTTCATATTTGGGTATGTTCAACAACCTATTTGAAAAATCAAGTAAGATATAATCATTTTTGACTGTGTGAAATAACTTATTTAAAATACATGATATAAGTAACTTAATAATGATTTTATTTGGGTTTTTTGATTTTTAAAATTAATATTGTACTCATTAATTGTGATAATGACATCCATTCATTAAATGTAAATGAAGCTTTCCTATCACTAATTTCATCATTAGGTCTCATATCCAAAAGTCTAGAAAATAAAATTATAACATTATAAATAATTATAAATCCACACTTATGGTAACTTATGTAATATTTTAAGGATGTACTATGGTATAATATTTTTAAGTAACACTTATATTATGAAACTACTTCAAAATGATCAATATTACTAAGAAACAATACAAAAAATATAGAATTATTTTCTAATATACATCTATAGAATAATTTTACATAATGTTTAAAAAAACTATAAGAATAAGCTTATGAAACTTGTTACTGGGATTGATAATTTTATATAATGTACATTCATGTACCATAGCTAAATTCATAAATTACGGTTATGGGTTCTTTGTCTAAAATATAATTTCTTCAGACACAATTCTTATTTTGAGAAATTATATTTTTAATCTAGTATAATTAATTCATCCTGAATTTATTTTATCATATTTATTTATTTCATTTGGTATTACATTTTTACTTATAATTTTAATTCCCCATTTCTCATATTTTAACAAAATTATTTCAAAAAATTGAAAGTAACCTATTGTAATCATTTAACTACTGAAAATTCTCTTTCCATGTATATATTTGTTGGATGATTTTACCGATGTCCTTATCCATGTATCAGTCATTTATTAAGGTCATATTATAATGAATTATCCTTCTTTGAATGCTCTAAATAATTTTTTATTATTTATTATATGGTTTGTTTTCTTCATATTTTAAATAATTTTTATTTCTTAATTTTTATTTTTTATCAAATAATTTTGAAATTTTATTCCAATAAATATAAACCTACCTATATTTATTTTTAGCGCATTTAAAATTCAGTATTTATTCATTTTTATAAAAAATTAAATTTTAATTTTTTTAACAAGATCATATGACTTCTTATGAAATTTTATTTTCTATCTAAAGAATAATGCATGATGTATCTTGTATTTACAAACCATCCACTATATATAATTATGTTTTTTTTAAACCATTACATTATAAATACACTATGTTTTATACAAATGATTTGTGTTTGTTCAATTAGATCCATGAATTTATTAATTGGGAATTATTTACTAAATTATATACTTATTTCCAATTTTTTCTTTAAATTTCATAGACCACATCATCTTAATTGAATGTTATTTAAATATAAAATTACTTAATATGATTTTAATCCAATTAATTTTAATTAGTTTTATAGTGTTATAATTACTTTGGGAATCATGAATGTTTTCTTTATGTGATATCTTTTGAAAAGTATATGAAACCCATTTTTATTCCCTCCCTAATTTATGTTTGAATTAATGATTTATTTCAAGTTTCACTCATGAGGATAAATGATTTATGGGTTACTATATCAAACTAAAGGGCATTTACTATGATATTATATCACCTGAAACTTGTATACACGAGAATAATTCAGTTTCTCACATGGATGACTGCAACTATGTGATTCACGAAGGTGATGTTTCACAATGATATAAAACTACATTTTCTTCCAAGAACAACACATTCTATTATCTCCCCCTTGATTAACGTATCATTCTAATTATTGTCCACTTGGGTCAACACATGTTCATTTACAATGTCTTGTCCTAACTCACACATACCTTTTAAAACATCCTTGGGGGTCACTCATCTTGAAACTACTCCATGTGAACCATTATTATTAATGGAGTTCATATCTATAAGGATCATAATTGAATGGTTCTCCATTTATAATTTACTTGTAATTTCTAGTAATTTATATATCATTTTTATGGGATATTACACATCTTTTTTAAATTCTATTGATGACCCAACCTTATCCCATCATAATAAAGATTGAAAATACCACACAAAATATATATAAGATATAGCTATAATGATGGAAGATTGATAACTACTAGTATAATAAAACTCATATGCGTGAAAAAATTTCAACCATGATCCACCAAAGTCCAAGATATAATTTTCCCTTGATAAAACTAAAATATTAAAAAAAAATATCATGATATCCTCAAATTTTCACTGGGGAAAATTCAGTGGCTATAACCAACTACTCTAATTAAGATGCATCACATTTGGATAATGAATGAATAAGAACCATTACATAAAATTATCCCCTAATAACATCATCTGAGTCTAGAAAATAACATCCTTAATGGAATGATACATTTTGTACACTCAATGATGCCTTACAACTACCATACAATGGAACCCAAATAGAACCACTTTTAACCCCACTGGGAGAAAACAATTAACCCCGATGAAATGGGAATATAATTACAATAATATAATTACCATCACATTAAATAACCACCTTGTAATTCATGGACCTGTATCACTTCTAAATATGAGTCATTCTACATAGAAATATGTACATGCTACATAAAAAATATTGCACTACCACCTGAAACATGTAACCTCAACAACCAGTATTATCTTCATCATGAAATATTTATATAAGCTCATGCATCACTATATATGACTATCCAAACTCCAAAACACATCTCTTTTTAAAATATGACACAAAAAATTAATGACAACATTATTGTTCCCCATGGTATATGAGATCTCATTATAATTTTCCTAGGGAAACTAAAACCACTGCAATGTTCATGGATTTATATCCTACTAATTGAAAACAAACCAAAATATTTTTTGATTTCATAAGAACAAAACTAAGACATTAATATGTATGGTTCACCGCTATTCATATAAAATGAAACATATGCTTACTCAAGATCATGGTTGGTATGGTTATCCTCATGTCGATGTAACATCCATGAAATATACAATATCTATTTCACCTTCTACATCAAAATTAATCAATGACTAAAACAAGAAGTGTAATATAAAACCCAAAACACAACTCACGCCTATAGAGTTTTAAAAACAAGTGAATGGATGAGCCTCAAATTCAAGTATTTTAATATACTATGAAACTATTCAACCAATAAAATTCCTCAGTCCTTCCATGTAAATTTAGTTAATGGGCCTCCAAAATATAAATGTTACCTATGAATCTTTAATTATATCCTATGACATGAGGGAATATATTGAAAAACTCAACATTAATTTGTGATACTTATGAAAAAATACAAAAATAATTATGTAATTCACTGAATATCTCTACTAATACCACAAAAAACTAATCAATTTCACCACCCACATCTAAAACATTAACCTTTTCATTTCCCCTTATTAATGATAATTTTGGTGTACTTGTGAGAAAACCCTAATGTCTTCATTATTTTCCCCTTCGGACCATGGGTATACTAGAATTTCATTGATGAACAAGACCAAAAATCATTCCATGATCTCTTGGAAAATGAAAATCATGACTACCAAGAAAATAGTAGAGGAATATATAATAATGAATGGAATAACCTGGAACTAAATGTTAATATATCAATATATTAATGTGTTTATTGGGATATAAACCCCTTTCACCATCATATGATTTTATCCATTTTGTAAATTTATTTTAAAAAATCAAATGTATACCATGAACTGGTTGAATAAATCATCCAATCTCATATGGTTGTAACTGTTCTTTACATTCACCTAATATAGTTATAATTTTTGTAGTTATGGACCCTAAAATCATTAAACATTCCATGTTTAATCATTAGAGGTTCTAAGAGTTTGTTTGAATGAGGAGAGTTGGTGTTCGATCGGAAAGTTCATCTACCAGTCAATATTTTCGTATGGATTCTTGGGTTTCACAATGAGAGTCATGTTGAAGGAATTGAATGTTGCATAGTACGGGAATATGTGAGTTTGTCTTTTAGAATAATTATTTTAGTGCCTATTCTATTTCATGGTTCCTTTCACTATAGTCACATATTATCTTGTGGTCGTGATATTTAAAAGTTTGTTTATTTTTTATTAGTCTTGTACTGTGGAACATTTTGATACACTATGGTGGTGTTATGCAGAGATAGTAGTGTGGTGATGATTAAGGGTGGTGATATTTATTTTTTTATTGTGGATCATTCTCTGTTATTCTTAGGTGTTTCTATATGTCTATAATTTTCTTTTAATTTTATTTTTTATACACACCCCACATATGTGGGTAATCTAATAAAATCGCAAACTTTTTTGGTTGTGAGTGTTTTCTCATTCTTCCATTTTGGTGAAGATGAGTTTTTTGGATTCCTAATCATTACCATAATCCCAACATCAATAGAATATGGTTTTATTGAAACCAAGTGTGAGTTATGTATATTAATGATATGGAAGGTGGTTGATTTCCATCATGTTCATGGTACCCTTGTTTTAATGTTATGGATTTGAAAACAATTTTATTATGATATGGAATATAATGTGGGTGTAGTATATGATAGATCAGTGTGACTCGGTGATGATATTTATGTTCAAAATAACAAAAAAAATGTATAATGATAATTAATGGGATACAGATATATGGAAGTTGATATGGATATAGAGATGTGGATTTATATGGATATCTACTTGAGTTGTTGGAAAGTTTTATTAGATAGGATAGGTAGACTTATGGCCAGACCCATATCAAATCTATTTTCATATATAAGGGATTTATACATATGAAATTTTACGTTGGCTCATGTAAAAATAAAATAAATCAGAAAGTGGTCGCTGGATTCCTTTTGTTATATTACATGATAAAATAACCTTATATTGGCTTTTATATTTGGTGGTGTATTCTTTGTGAGACAAGAATATTGTTGACCAGACAGATCTTATGTTTTATAATTTTTCTTAGCACATCAATATTCTCCTTCAAAAATTTCATGAGAGGTATTGGGTTTGATATTTTGAATATAAATATCACAGTTACCCCTTAATATATAAAATATTTTTTTATATTCGATGTTGATTTTAATGATATGTCTAAAAAGATAGTATATTAGGGATTTTTATTTTAAATTGAGTCACTACCATTGACTTTTATTAAGTATTTAATTTAGAGAAATTTATTTTTATGAAAATAAATTATTCATTATGGTATATTAATAGATCCTTACTTACTGATGTTGTGGATTATGATAGTGGCTTTAGTTTTTTATTGTTGTAATATATGAGGGTAATGTATTCTACTAACATTTTTAATACCCTTACTTCATGTCATTACCCAGGATAGAATAATAGGTGGCCTTATACAGATATTCATATCTTCACTATTGGTCTAGAATGCTCTATAGGTGGGGGAAGGTCATTAAATAGTTTAATAAAAACATTTTTTGTGATTCAAGGTTAATACTAATGTATAGAACTAGTGAGTATTGTGTGGGATCGTAGATAATAAATTCAAGTTGAGCATAATTCATAGAATATAAATGTGATACAAATTAGTAAATGGAATTTAAGGGGGACCATTATCCACCAGATGTAAAATCAATTGTCAAAAAACCATGTAAAATGGTGTTTCATGGATCTGATAGTCCTAGGAATGGTAAATGAATTATTCATAAATACACTAGTTTTGAAGTTGTGGAGAATTTGGGGATTGTTTGAGTGAATCAAATTAAAAAAATATTAAATTATTTCACAGTGCATTTTAGTGTTTGTTTCTTTTTTTATAGAGATGTTAGCTGGTAAAAATCAATGTGTGGTTTAAGTCGGAATGATTCCACAATCAATCCTAGATTGTAGCAGGAGGGTCGAACCAATTGAGTAGTATGATATATAGATAAATACTCGATGTGAGTTCATATTTCGTTGTATGGAAATGTATAATGGTGGTTCTATGATTAGAAATTATAATTACACTAGTAGAAAGTAAATGTTTCATTCAACTGGATTCATGTGAGTTATATTATAAGGTTCCATTTCTCTTCAACCATATGTAGGGAGTAGTGTGGACTTATAATATCATCAATAATGTAGATGATAAGGATGTATATATTTCCTTTAATTATTTCCATATGTAGTTTCATGTCTATTTTTTTTCTTTGATGTTAACGTTGTTGAATCAGTGTTAGATCTTCAATTTTTTTATAGGGGATCCTAAGTGTTTGGTTTCTTGAGATAATATGTTAGGACCTAATTCACATTTAACATGAGGTGTCCCCTAATGAAGAGTCTAAATCATATCATTTACAAGAGGTTATTAAATCTATTATTTTATATGGATTCTCCATTTTATATTTCATATATATGTGTATATACAAGAATAATTAAATTGTGTTTGAGGGGATTCTTTATCAAGTAGGGTTGTCTTCAGGGATGGTTCATTCAATATCTCTAAGAAGTATTATTTTTTTACTTGATAAAAAATTTAAGGGTAATTGTAATATAAATTCTTGGGATAAGGCATCAATAGTTTCCTTCCAACCAGTTCTCTTAGTATTGAAATTTTTATGAGAACATTTGGAACATTGATCCAATATTCATTATATACAGTGTTCAAGGGCATCAATGATCTCGATGGAAAACGAATATCTAGGATCTATATGGCGTATGGTTTCATGTTTAATATTATCCCATGTATTACATGTCACCTTAAACGATGTATCAAAACTATGTGTTATTGAATTTTTTTCTACATATGGGGTATGAAGTTATCTGTGAAAACTACAATGATTTCACATGCCATTAGTGACATTTTGTTGAATTGGGGGATATTGGTTGTATTTAGTAGAAAATTTGTGTATCTAGAAATAGAAAACATTTTATATGGAAGTTTCATCACCAAAGGGGAAATAGATCATCTGATTACCAATTTCTTTGTTTTCTATCATGGGTTATTATTATTTTTTATTCTGTAGTGCCAGACTCCATTATTCTATGTACTTTGGTCCCAGATTTCAGGCTCAAGGTGGAGTGGAATCTAGTTCCCTAGGGGTTTACTATACCATATAAAGGAACATGTGTCTTCTAGATATTTTGTAGCATTGTGATCTGATGATGGAGAATCTTTTTTTATATAGGGGTTTCTTCCTACTTTGGATTTAGTCAAATGTAATAATTTATGGAATAATCCTGTTTTACTCTATATTGACAATTATAGCATTATTTCATCTGTGTGTTTAGTTCTATGATAAGGATGGCTATCATGTGGTGTTTGTTGACGAGATGAATCATTATATGGGAATTTTTTATTTGGATACATTATATTCTTATTTGGAATCCCTATCATTTGGTTTAACGGAGGAACATTTTTTTGGTGTTTGTTAGAGTCAGGAATAATTTTTAAAAGTTTCTAAAAATTGATAGTGATATTATCCTCTTTATGTGAAATTTATTTTAATATATGGTTGTAATTGTACGATTCCAAGATTCATATGTCTCCTTATCTGATAACAATATATGAGTTATGGGAGTTTTGGATTCTATTTTTTGATCTGATTCTAATTTGTTATATCAAAATTAGTGTGATATCATAAGGTTCTCAAATACTATGGATGTGTATCGACTACTAAATGATGAATCTTCAAATAGTCACAAACCATTACAAAATCTAAATGATTGATCATATGGTTGACTTTTTTTAGGGATATAATTAGTTTGGGGTGATTGATCAGTGACTTTTTAATCACTATATTTTATTATTTTGACAATATCCTAATCTCCCCATTTAGGTGTTTATATGGGCACCTTGAGTTCATGGTAATGTCATTCAATGTCATGAACACCCTATATTTTTGTTGGGGCATAGAAATTCCTTGTTTTATGAGTTTCAATACTCATTTTTGGTCATGTTAGTCAACATAATTCTTTTATACTCTATGTTGGATAAGGATAATGATGAGAACCTTATAAATATTTTAAAATCTAATCAATGTTATCAATATTATTGGAAAATATCCATGATTATTTTTTTGTTGAGTGTGGTTTATACAATTTAAAATTTTCGGTCTTTTGATTGGGTTGTACTGTATTTAAATAATGATTAGTCTATTGATTCTGAGGAAACACAAAAGAATGATGATGTGTTCCGTAGAATCATCATACATAGGAGCTAGAATCATTGGTTCTTGTCTAACTACTCTAGGGTTGTGGCCCCATTGGTAGTATAAATCCAAAAACGAATGGGCACTCATAGTGATTGATCATTGTGAGGAATTCTTCAACTACCTTAAGGAGAGTTTGATCAGATATTCCATTCTACAACTACATAATGATAGAGTGTTGTTTGAGGAATTGTTTGATGATTCTCATATGAGGTTTGGATATGTATTGATGTAGTAGAGTGAAGTGATATTGTATATGTTGAGTTAGTTATCCCCTAAATAACATAACTGTGTAACACATTATATTGAGTTATAAATTGTAGTATTTACTACATAATTAGAGACATTATGTCACGACCCGTCCTCAGGGCCCGTGCCGTGACTACCACAAGCCCGCCTTCCACAGGCCAGGTGATGGCGACTAGAAACAAGGCATAAATACTGATAAAAAAGGGAAGGCATTGCCTTTATATAGAAAAATAACACCACATAGTAAGAAAGCTGATGTAAACACTAAGTAAACTGGGTACAACTGTAAGTGTTGGAATGCAAATGGGCCAGAATACAAACCCAACTGAAATAAAGTAAAAATGAAAGAAAGTACAGCAACTGAAAAGTAAAGCAGCAATGTCGAGCCATCCACTGGATGTCCCACCTGAAGGGTGGGTACAGATAGCCTCCTTTTCTCCTCAAGTCCAGCTGTCCGCTCTGTGTACGTCTCGCCCAGTGGTCTGCCTCTAGGTATCGACTTGCTCCACAAGCCTCAACCACGATCAGCGTTGTTCATCATCTGCATCCAACACATTGTAGTGCGGGCATAACCCTTGAAAGGGTGAGTATACACTACTCGGTGGGAAACCCGAGACCCCCAAAGGTCTCCCAGAATCCACAAAGGATATTCCAAAAAGGAAAGATACAATCCACAAAGGATATTCCATAGGGTTTGTCTAGCACAAAGGTGATCTGCAAGGTCAGTCGTACAATGCCTCGTATGGTGCCATCCTGATGGTGGAGTGGTTGTTGTTGTTGTACACAAACTCCACCAATGGTAGGTGATCCTACAAGCTACGACCAAAGTCGAGGACACATGCACGGAGCATGTCCTCGAGAGTCTGAATGGTCCTCTCCGTCTGACCATCCATCTGAGGGTGAAAGGCGGTGCTCAGACGTAGATGCATCCCAAATGCCTCCTGCAACCTCTTCCAAAGCCTGGAAGTAAAGAGAGAATCACGATTGGAGACGATAAATGATGGCACACCAGGATGTCGTACAATCTCCTGAACGTAGAGACATCCCAAACTCTCTACTGAGCCCTTTTCTCTGATGGGTGAGAAGTGGGCCGACTTGGTGAGTCAGTCGAAAATAACCCAAATGGAGTCGTGACCTCTGGAAGTGCGTGGAAGATCAGTCATGAAATCCATAGATATCCCATCCCACTTCCTCTTCGGGGCCTCTAAGAGCACTACCAAGCCTAGTGATACCTGGTGCTCCGCCTTCACCTACTTGCAGGTGAGGCATCGAGAAACGAAGTCTGCTACAACCTTCTTCGTACCCGGCCACCAATGTTGTCACCTGAGATCTGGGTACATCTTCGCTACCCCTAGATGTACCACTAAAGGGGATGTGTGAAACTACCTCAGCATGTCCTCCTGCAAAGCAGCTGGTACCATGGTATGTCCTCTGAAAAGGACGATGTTCCCTCCTCCTTGAGAAAAACCATCAGGTTCCTATCTTGTGGAAATCTTTGCACGTCGTGTCTCACAGTCAGCATCCCAACATTGTGCCTCCCTGACCGGTTGAAGTAGTGGAGAGTGACTATGAGTGACTGAAGAAAGGCTGCTCCATCTCTATCCACGAAAGATATCTAAAAAGCGACTAGCTGCTCTATCACCTCCCCATGTATCTGAATGCCCATCCTCCTGCTGAGAGAAACAACTACTACGTTCCCCTTTCATGGAGTATAGACTATCTCAAAGTCATAGTCCTAGAGGAACTCGAGCAATCGTCGTTGTCTCGGGTTCAGGTCCTTCTGCGAGATGATGTACCTGAGACTCTGGTGGTCATAGTAGACTGTAAAGCACTCACCCATCTGATAGTGTTGCCACATCTTTAATGTGAAAACCACTACTGCCAACTCTAGGTCATGGAGAGCGTAGTTCTGCTCATGCTGCCTCAACTGTCATGATCCATATGCGATCATCAACTGATCCTGCATCAGGAGACACCTGAGTCCAGTCCCAGATGCATTGTAGTAGACTACGTACCTTACTACCTCCTCCGGTAGTGTCAAGATAGGTGCGCTGGGCTATCTCTGTCTCAGCTCCTGGAAGCTCTGCTAAAATTTGTCTGACCAAACGAATGGTTTTCCCTTCTTCATCAATGTTGAGAGTGGTGCTGCAACTCTGGAGAAGTCTTGCACGAACCTCCAGTAGTACCCAGCTAGACCCAAGAAACTACGCACCTCTGTCACGCTCCTGGGTGGCTCCCAAGCTAGCACTGCCTCGATCTTCACAGGATCGACCGCAACACCTGCCTCAGAGATGAAGAGTCCCAAGAAGTGGACCTCATGTAACCAGAACATACACTTCGAGAGATTACCATAAAGCTGGTGCTCTCGGAGTGTGTCCAGTACAACCTGCAAGTGGTAGGTGTGCTCCACCTCAGTGGTTGAGTATATCAATATGTCGTCGATAAAGACCATGATAAATCGATCGAGGTAAGGATGAAATATCATGTTCATGAGACTCATGAACACTTCTGGAGCATTGGTTATTCCGAAAGGCATAACCAAGAAATCATAATGGTCATACCGACATCTGAAGGCCGTCTTTTGTACATCCTCGTCCCGAACTCTGAGCTGATGATAGCCTGACCTGAGGTCTATCTTTGAGAAGTACTGTGCTTCCTTGAGCTGATCGAAGAGGTCGTAAATACTTAGTAGTGGATACTTGTTCTTCATGGTGACCTAATTCAGGAAAAAATATTCAACACACAGTCGCAAGCTCCCGTCCGCCTTCTTGGCGAACAAAATAAAGGAAGCCCAGGGTGAAACACTGGGTCGGATGAATCCCTTGCCCTGTAAGTCCTCCAGCTGTACCTATAGCTCTTGAAACTCAGCAAGAGCCATCCAATATGCTGGAGTGGATATCGGGGTTGTCCCAGGGTACAGGTCAATATAGAATTCTACCTATCTGTGAGGAGGTAGTCCTGGAGTGTCGTCAGGAAAAACATCTGCATACTGATCCACCACTACAGGAAAACTCGGACTCCGCACGTTAACTGATCCTAGGATGAGGCTAGCCAACTGATGAGTGATCGACTGCCCTCTCCTTTGCGTGATTATATCATGTGCTGTAAAGGTTCCATTCTCACCGTTGAAGGTGAACCTACTCTCATCGGTGTGGACACACCACACCTTGCGCCTAATACACTCGATCTGAGCATGGACTGTAGATAACCAATCCATGCCCAAGATAACATCGTAAGGCATCAACGCCGCTACAAGAAGATCCCAGCCGAAGCTCTCACCTCCTAGAGTAAGCTCACACTGCCGGAACCAGTGCGTAATCATCGAGTCTGCTCTCGTAGGAGTCTCTAGCCGTAAGGATCGAGCCAACAGCTCCGTCGGAATCTCAGAGCTCCGAACAAGGGCAGCGACAATGAAACAATGACTTGCTCATGTGTCTATAAGAATGACAGAAAGGGTGGAGTAGGCATAGATAGTACCTCGAATCATCTCTCGCATGCCGTGGTTGTAGGCCTTCGCAGCCTGAAGCTGACCCTAGCTCTGCCCGCTAGCTCCCTGTGGTCGTGGTGGACCTCCTGGTGGTGGTGGTGGTGGTGGAAAAGACTCAAATAATCTCCCACCACCTGCTACTCGGCCAGCTCCACTACATCGTCTACCTGCACCATGTGGACAGCCACGGTCGACCCTCTGCCTCTGCCTGGGTGGTCCCTCAACCGTCTCCTGCTCCTCTAAAGGCTGGCTATGCGTCGTGTGCCCCGTACCTCTGAGCCAGTGTCCATGGGTCATCCGCCTGCTGGTCTGGTCTGCCTAGACCCCTGTGACGTCCGTCTACTGCCAACTGCAAACAAATCAGCTATGTACCACCCCACGGTAGGTCTCGCTGCTAGTGTAGGCTCAGTATGAATGCTCTCTATGAGAAGGGCTCCCTTTAGTACTCCTGGCTGCGTCAGAATGCTGAGGGAGATCATTGATTCCCTGATCCCATGCCTTAGTCCCTTCTCAAACGTTTGGGCCCAATAGAATGGGTATCGTACCATGTCCGTCAAATAGCACGAGAGATCGGCAAATCTAGCTGAGTACTGGGCCACCGTCATGCTGCCCTGCCGTAGCTGTAGTTGCTCCTGAATGTGCACCGCACGTAGGGTGGATGGGACGAACTCTGAGTGGAAGAGGATCTCAAAGTCCATCCATATGAGAGATGCCTCACCATGCACCTGGAGCATCAGGCTCCACCACCTGACTGCTTCCGCGTGTAGGAGACTCGCTGCAAGGATCACCATGAGGTCAGCTGTTGTCCCCACTGACCTGAAAACTCGATCTATAGCCTCCATCCCATCCTCGACTGCCTGAGGGTCTATCTCCATGCAGAGACTATGCAGTATCTAACACTGAAACTCGTGCAGTGCACTAAGGTGACGTGCACTCTCGGCGGCTGGGGTTGGTGGCGTCGTTGGATCGGCGGGTAGAGGTACCTCCAGTGCCTCCACTGTAAAAGGGCCATGCAACAAGGCCTCGTCTCTCAGTGGGTTGTCGTCTTTCACAATGCTCTAAACCCTAGATGGCTGCCATTTTGGGGCCATCCTAAAAAGAAATAGCTGTTCCATGGTCAAAACAGTATACCTGGTGAGCTGACAGAATGTAATTACAAAGAAATCTTTTGAAACACACATGCAATCAATGTTTTCATGCACTGAGTTGGAAATCAGAAGTCTGGGTCCTGGTGTACGGATACGTCGGCCACCGCACCAACACCAGACTCCATGGACTGATAAACACACTCAATACCCTTAAAACTATTTCTCCACATAGAAGAAGATCAGAGTCCTGAGTTCTATGGTAGAACCGAACTCCTCTGATACCAATTTGTCTGGACCCTTCCTCGGGGCCCGTGCCGTGACTACCCCAATCCCGTCTTCCATATTCCAGAGGCTGGAGACTAGAACCAAGGTGTAAATCCTAATAAAAAGTGAAGTAATTGCCATTATAAAGTAAAAAAACACCACAGAGTAAGCAAGCTGAAGTAATCAATAAGTAAACTAGGTACAATTGTAAGTACTGGAAAGTAAATGGGCCAGGATAAAAACCCAACTGAAGTAAAGAACAACTGAAAGAATGTACAGAAACTGAAAAGTAAAGTAGTAACACTGAATCGTCCACTGGATAACCCACCTGATGGGTGGGTACAGATAGCCTCCTCAGCTCCTCGGGTCCAGCCGTCCGCTCCGTGTACATCCCGCCCAGTGGTCCGCCTCCAGGTACCGACTTGCTCCACTGGCCTCAACCACAATCAGCGATGTCCGTCGTCTGCATCCAACACATCGTAGTGCAGGCATAGCCCGTTTAGGGGTGAGTATACGCTACTCATTAGGGACCCCGAGACCCCCGAAGGTCACCCAGAATCCACAAAGGATATTCCAAAAAGGAAAGATACAATCACGAAGCAACAACCAACTCTACTTTGGTATATGCCCACACATATACCTAAGTCATCAATTCCAGTTTAGTTCCAACATCCAATCCCAAGTTCGATCTAGTCCACATAGGATAGCACAACCAATCCACACAGGATAACACAACCCAATCCACATAGGAATGCAAGTCAATCATATCGAAGATAAAGATTGAAAGTCAAGACTCATCTCACATATGTATACTTCTTCATAAGATGATAGAGATTATTAGATGTAGCCACTAATTCGTCTAAGCTGTCGGACCCACGTAGGATACAAGACCAGCTAAACTATCATACCCATAAAGGATACAAGACCAGCTACTCTGTCAGAACCACGTAGGATACAAGTATAGAGTCAAATACTGCCAGACCCACGTAGGATACAAGAATAGTAGTCATATTCTGTCGGGCCCACAAAGGATACAAGAACAATAGTCATCGATTTCAAACCCACGTAGGATTCCAGTACGGTCGTCATCGCTTCCAAAAACACAAAGGATTTCAGTGTAGTTGTTGTCGCTGCCGAACCCACGGAGGATTTCAGTGCAGTTGTCATCGTCGTCGCAGTCGCAGCCAGCTCTCGGGTTCCCGCACAAACATGCTCAATTTCAGGAGGGTCCGCTACACGATCCAAGGGGGTTCGATACATCAACTAACATGTAGTCTGGAGTTGATATATCCTATTTTTCCGTCTCGACAAAAGTAACTCAACATGACCGACGGTGCGTCAATCGGACACCTGGTCTGAGAGTTATTGCTTTTTTCATCCCAGGGGCCTGGTTGGGTTTTAAGTATAAACCAACCCGAATATACTCCAACTACATCCAAACCACAATCGGAGTAAGACAAAAGGTCTGTCTCACTAAGAGGAAACCAAAAAAGTTGACGGCATGTCAATCGGACGTCCGGAGCTCATGTTATAAGCGTTTCCGCTCCGAGGGCCCGGTTGGTTTCGTGTTTGAACCAACCCGGCCATACCCAGGGTTCTCTGAAACAATGAGTGTAATATACCGAAACGACTGTCTCGATCTAGGGATCTCATCGCAACTGACGGTGCATCGATCGGAGGTCTGTAGCCCATGTTATGGGTGTTTGAACGAACCTGTCCAATTTTAGGGGTTTTGGGTCCGGACCGACCTGGCCCGAGACCCCCTGGGTCGGCCCGAACCGGGTCAACTAGACCTGGTTCCAGTTCCAGCCCAACAGGGCGCGGCCCGGATGGCGCAGACGGCCAGGTGCGGTCGGTCCAGGTCGGCGCGGGCACAGCGCGCCACGTGAGCGTGGAAGTGTGGATCTGCCACCCCCTTCGAACCGAATCGGCAGACCCGTGGGGGGTCCCCCCAGCTGCGCTGACCGGGGATTCAAACCCCCAGTTTTCCAGATCTGGTTGGCCGTAACAGCCAGCTGCTGCACCACGTAGGACCGGTTGGTCCCTTCCTCTAGGCGTCGGCGTACGGTGGTTCTGGAGGCCTCTCCCTGCTCCACCACAGCCACTGGCCGCGGCCTCGGTCCGACCGGCACGGCGCGACGGCGGCGTGCCCCTCCGCCATGGCCCGCCCCGGCCGCCACCCTTCATGGATCCCCAACGCGACGTGACGACACCGTGCCCCTCTGTCATAGCCTAACTCCGGTCGCAGCTTCTTTCGGCCTAAACGGTGTGGCGCGACAGCGCCACGCTCCTTCTATGCGTTCCTCCTTGTTCCCGCACGGTGTCGTTGCATAGTGCTTCCTTTGTTCGAGAATCAACAAGTACAAATTCAAAGCGGGAGGAGGGTCTTTCGTGTTCAAGCGGCCCGACCTCCTCTCGTTAAAATGATAACAGGCGGCCCAAAATAAAACAACCTCGACAAAGCAAGCATGAATTTAATCCATTCAATTTGAACTCAAACCCCTACATCGAAGGATTAATCGAAAGAAGACATGTCACGGAAAACTGCGTCATGAGGGTGGTCCGTTGGCGGTGTTAGAGAGCGTCCAAGAAGAGGATGTCTTCTTACACCAGCAACAGAGGAGGGAGAGATCGACATGTCGTCTCTCCTTAGTGCTCCGGTGTTCTTCGGGTTCTACAACGAGGAAGAAGATGTTCTTCAAGACCGCAAGAGTTCTCTTCCTTGTTCCACAAAACAAATTCTCCAACAATAAAATAATACCTGGTCTTATTTTATACACACACACACATGCCAACATTAATTTGAAATTCAAAATTAATTCAGAGAATTAATTTAATGTGTAAGAGTTACAAAATAATTTCTAGAGAGGAAATAAATGGGGTGTTGGGGAAATTGAAGGAGTCGGGGGCTCGTGTGGGCCCCACCACAACTTCCTCCAATCTTCCATTCCCATATACTTAACCCACCGATAAAGAAATAAAAAATAAAATTGTAAAACAAATTTTATTTTTATTCCCCACATTTTTAACATCTCATCCCGAGAAAACGAAACTCCAGAAAAGGTGTTCCTAAGAAATTACCAGCACTGTGATTTCATCGGTGCCCTCGGATATTGATTCCATGCACCAGTTCAAATGTTTGGAAAACCCGCTCGTTCGTTCACTGAACGTACTCGAGCTAAACTTTGGAAATTGATTCCGGGCACACCGGGCCTCGGAATCAGGTGCCGTCAGAAACAGCATACTCGTAAAATCCCAAAGAAATTTAGAAAGAAAATTTCCTTGAAATTTATGTGTCTTTACACATTACATCATCAGTTAATTCTTTGAAAACATATTAGAACACCATGGTTTGAGATATGCATTTTCTATACAGGATCTGAATCTATAAGAACTAATAGTTTATGGAGTTTCTATTAGACTGGAAGTTTTAAATATCCTTAACCTATGGAAAATAAATGTTTTTATGGATTTAGTAAATATAAATTTACGTTGTGATTTTCTTCTAGATTTTATAGATGTATGGAGGGTAAAGGGGGAGTTAGAGGGAATTCACTTTCACATAATGGGGTATGGGATAGATGTAGAATATTTGAGATGATAGTGTAATTTTTTTTCATGTACTGTTTGGATGACTCTCAGTGGAAGACTAAGAGTTAGAGGTGATGTAAGATATTGTAATCAATAATGATTCGCTATAGTTAAGGTATGAGTATAGCTCACATAAGATGATTTTATTTGAGTTTTTTTGTTTTAATTTTTGCATGAGGGGGTTCTCTGGTGATTCAATGACTCAATGATTGTAGTCCATCCTAGTGTTTCCAATATTAATAATTTTATTTGGAATTATATTTGGTGGAACACTATTATGTGGTCATCATATAAGTTTTTCTTATGCTTCTTCGACTATCACCAGGCTATGTAAAATCATAGTGATCCATGTGGTTTGTTATAGTCAGTAAATGTTTAAAAGGTTATATAGGATTACATATCAATGTATTTAATCACCAATTATACCCGATCTGAATGAAAATGTGATGTAATTTGGATCATATTGGATTGATTTATTGTGTCACCTCACTCCATGTCAATCATTGATTTGGGTGTCATCAAGGTTCTTGAAAGGCAGTATGTGTATAAAGAGGAAAGACATTAGAATGTACCATATATCATTATTTAAGAATAGGATTCACATTTAACAATAGTGGTATGGACAGTGATATATAATTATTTAGGAATATAGTTTTACTAAAGCAGTACATTCAATCTATGAATTTTTAGGTAGGCTGAGTGGACCCCTCAAAAGCTAGATGATATATTACATGATCTTATCTATGAGTTTGGAGGTAATTTTATTGTGAAATTTCCATTTTATGATATTTATTAAAAAAAGATATTACACTTCAATTTTTATTACAATATTAGAGGAAATGTATGGTTTTCCTTTTCATTATCTAGTTTGTGGGACTATGTCTTGGTATTCAGTAGACTTTGGTCAAGATTCATTGTACAGAACAGATAAGAATATTTTTATAGGTAAATAATTGAAGAATGGTGGGTAGAACATCCATAATTGACATGCAATATCATAAGATGAGACCGTTGGAGTTTGATTTTGGAAACCATACATTTCTAAGTAATTCAACATAGTATATTAATAAAAGGTTTCAGTGAGGGAATAATCTTTCTCTCTAGTTCATATGAATTTTTGAGGAGTTTTCATGAGTTTAATATGAGTAGTGTCAATTGGTATATCTCTTATAAATTGATTAGGCAAACGACATTTTTTATGTTTTATATATCCAGTTATATCTTCATGATAGTTAGCATATAATCAATTAGTGAGATTAAGATATCAATGATGGTGTCATATTTCTGGATCATCTAGTTAAAATCTAGAAAAAATGAGAGTATTTTAAAGAAAATTTATTTATTCAGTTAGATAAATTTTATTGAGGAACATTGTAATTGTTGGTCGGAGTGGACACTCATGAGGGGGGTGAATTGATTTCCAATTAAAATTTCTGTTAAAAATTTTTTCAATTAAAATCCCCCAAATTGAATAACAAGATATTTTGTAGTGAATTTTTATTAAAGTAAAGGGTCGGTTAAGTTCTCAAAGAGTGGTTAGTTCTCATTTAATCTAATCTGAAGATTATTTAACTTTTTGTGCTATTCAAATACTTTACAAAACATACAAACACATTCTAGATTAACTATCAATGTAACTTTAAAATAGATTTATATTTCAAAGTAACAGATGCGGAATATAAATTAGATATTGTATACATTAAACATAAACTAAAATTCTCAAAAGATATAATCAAGAGGTTCAGTCTCAAGTCGAGACTTAGTCCTGTCAAATTTATATATAAATTTGATCCTCACCTTGGATCGGGGTTAACAATAGTTCAGAAACTATCCAGGTCCTAATACCTCTACCACTGTTCTTTGTGGAAAAATAATGACAACAGCACACATGTTGTCCAAGTCCTACATGACCTCTACCACTATCCTCAGTGGGACACAATAAGGTGTAGAATGTTTGGAATGAGGATTTAGTGTCCTCCAATTCAGCACAGGAGAAAGAGTATCTGTAAAATAAACGGGATACACAGACTAATCAAATGTAATCCAAAGAATCACTAAGAGTAAGTGTGAATGAGTTTAGAAAAGCTCTAATTATTGGCAGTGCAGCTCTGGACTCATTGGATTTAGCAAAAATTATTCTTACTTCTTTAATAATTTTTCTGTTGAAAAACAGAGTTCCGTGGTTCATCTTGGTGTCTTTCACATGTGAACAAATTATCTTGATTCCTCATGTGTTCATCAGTTGAGTTGGATTTCACACATGAGGGTTCTTTTAAGATCATTCAATGTGTTCTTCAGTTGTCCTTAGGATTTCCCTTTTATTCAGTACAATGCACTCGTTTTTCTTCAGTTGTCACATGTATGTATGTTCTTCTTTTGCTTTTCTACTACAACTCAATCTTCCTTATATTCCTCGAGCTCCAGTAATAGAATGATTTCATTTTCATAGGTACGAGGTACAGTTTCCTGACATACCATCAACTATCATTACATATCATTAAATGCATTAAAAACATCCAATATGACCGTTAGAAATATTTAAATAATATTGACAGAAAGGTTAAGAGACGGTGTCACAGTGGTTATGGAAACGGTGTCTCCTTCATGGTACATCATTCACCGTGTCTCCTTCATGGTGTCTCTCTCACGGTTTCTTCATGTCACTTTGTGTCCTTCATGGTATGTCATTCATGGTATGTCCTTCACAGTGTCTCAGTCACAGTTTCTTCATCACGTTGTGTCCTTCACATTGTCTTGCTCACGGTGTGTTGTCTACGGTGTCTTGCTCACGGTGTGTCCTGGGCACAGAGTCTCATTGGTCATAGTGTCTCAGACTCAGGCTTCACGGTGTCTGCTTCAGTGTTTCTATTCACGGTTTCAGTTTGACTGTGGAAATCTTCACGGTGTCTTGTACATAGGAAAATAACTATGCTCAAACTTAAATAGTAATATGCATAAAATGGATTGAGCTTAACCATTATAAAATATAAGATAATATGAAGCATAAATACATATGTTTAACAAGATATGTGATATTTGTGACTAATGATAAGATGTGTAATTATTATTGATATTTGTGATCATTAAGAAGATGTGAAATTATGATTGAGATTTTTTATCATTAAAAAATGATTAATAAATGATGATTCCAACAACCTCCCCCTTTTTGATGATCATAAATCATGTATAGGTAAAGTAGAAGTTAAATGAAACTGTAGATAAAGTAACATATAGAATAACATATTCTATAATAACACATCACTAACATATTCTAGAATAACACATCACTAACATATTTTAGTATAACACATCACTATTTCCCCCCCTTTTGGGATTATCAAAAGGTAGAAAGAGAAGAGAAAAAATAGTTCATATGTCATTAAAAAGGTTCAAAATACACCATACAGTAGAAATAAAAACAATAAATGATCAAAGACATCCCCATCAAAATGAAAGTAGTCACTGGGCTTCTCAGGGATTGGCCTTCCCTTTGCCTTTATCAGGAGAGGATGTGGAAGAAGGAATATAGGTGGTAGACAAAGAAGGTAAAGGTAGACCTTCAAAGTTAGAGGGAGCAGATGATGGAGTTATAGAGGATCTCATCTGTGGATGATAAATAAGGAATGGCATTATCTGAGTTAGAGCTTGGCTAACCGACATGGCAGTGGAGGATAAGGCAGGTAGTCCCGATCTAAGAGGGGAAGCCGTTGGAGCAACTATTGCAGTACTTTGGACATGGAGATAGGGGTTTAGAAGGATGATTAAGTCTATGATAATTTCTCCTCCATATTTCATATCGTTTTCAAAATCATCTTTATTCTCTATGAATTTTTTCAACAATCTGGAAAACTCAGTGAGCTTCTGAAATTGAGTTTTGAAATCCTGAGTCACAGGTGGTATCTTCAAATTTTCAACAAGATAGTTAAAGTGATTTGTCAAATATTATTTAGAAAAAATATGGGTGAGATAGAAATATATCTTCTTGGTGATCTCTTACTGAGCATCATTGGAAATCTTGGAATGATTTTGGACCATGTAAACTGCTCGATCACTTTTCTTAACAACTTCAAATAAATGGTACAAATCAAAACCACTGAAGGCATTGTGAATTTCTTCCTTGATTAAAGATCTGAGTAGAGAATCATCCAGAGAGGGTGTGGAGGTCTGACTAGAGGAAGGAGAAGCCTTGAAACCTTTGGTTAGCACTTTGATCTATTTCAATACCTTTTTAAGACATCCATTGTATTCATCTGTCAGTTTATTCAAGTTCTCCACGAGTTCTCTCATGCAGTGCAACATCTTTGTGTGTCATTAGCTAATAATTTAATCAAAAGATAACTAATAGGGATGAATTTGGGACATAATGTCTTGAGAAATTTTTGAAACAGTAGGTTCAGGAGAAACAACAATAGGTGCAGGAGCAGGAGTAGACTCTAATCTAGAATGTAGTTCTTACTGGAGGTTTTCAACCATACCTTTCAGAGTTGAAAAATTAGCACTAAGAAACATATTTTCGGCCCTTGCCTCTTTAATTTCATGTTTTATTCTGGGTTGAATATGTAGAATAATATTTTCCAAAAGAATCGAGGCATCTTCCTGACTTAGATGAGTCACAGGATAAGATTGAGAGGATATAATCTTCTCAAATCTAGCTAATATAGTCTCCTCAAAGACATTAACATATTCTGTACATACAAAATATTTATGATCTGGTAAGGATTCAGGTGAAGAAAGTGGTCCGTGGGTAGGTTGAGGGTCTGGTTGAGGTTCTGAGTCAGTTTCAGTTTCAGATTCTGATTCATGTTTAGGTTGAGGTTCAGGATGAGGGTGTGTGACTGACTTCAGTTGAAACAAAGAAGAAAGTTCCATCCTAGATGCAGTCACTTGATGTGATTCACTCACATCATAGAACCTAGGAAATTCATATCGAGTATACAAAGAGTATGACTCCATTGGTGGAGATGCATCACTAGGCTCAACTTCATCAATCTCAAGATTTTGAGGTTCCTCCCCATCAAATTGTGCTTCCATTTCAGATTCTTGAGGCTCAGGAACAAGATCATCTCTAATCTCCTCATCCATTTCTTTCCTTGCCAATTGAACAGAAATATACATACTCTCTTCAGAAGAGGGTATGTACTCAGGAACAGATTGTTCCTCAGGTAGAGCTTCCATTCTTGTTTGATTTTCAGCAGGGAGTTCTTCTTCAATAGGATCTGTCTCTTCCATTGCTTTCTGCTTAGATTCAGAAACAACTATCTCTCTTACCGCTTCAGATTGGGTTACCTGATTAACATGGGTTGGAGGTGCTTCTTCTTTAACCACAACAGTAGGATCAATAGTCTTTTCTTTTTCAACAACATCCACATCCCTTGAAACATCAGTATAAACAACACTTCTTTCTTTCTCTACAAGAGCTGCTTCCTCTATAGGTATTTTAGCCTCTTCCCAATGAGCTACACTAGATACCTCTTCTTCTTCTTCTTCTAGATACTCAACCACCTCATCTGGTTCAAAACCAGGATCATTAATGTTCTTAGGCCATGTAGGATAATCAATAGGATTGAACTTTTCATAAACCTTTTCATTATATTCAACACACTACTTCTTCCAGGGGTTCCAGTTGATCTTCATCCTTATGATGGTAGGCTTGGATAAATTGTATTCAAAATCCACAAGCTTTTCATCATTTGGTCCAACTACTCCCTTGGAAACTAACATAGCTGAAATCATCCCTGAGTAAAATAGGGAAGTGGATTTGGAAGTGACCTTAATCAATTCACACATGTGGTGAATGACATATTTTCACAGATTTATCTTATGGCCATTCATCATCAGATGAATCATAAATACATCCTGATACATCAAAAAAGAAAAATCTCCTTTCCTTAGTATAATCATATTCTGAACAAACATAAACAGCAACCTTGTCTCTCTATCCAATTCATCTTCTATGGCCCTTATCTTGGTTCCATTTCCAGTTGGAATTTCTAATGCATTCTCTAGGTCAAAGATTTCGGTTGTATGAGGAGGGTCTCTTTGATAATCATCACAAATCCCTCCATGTGGACTACTTAGGAATTCATCTCATATCCTCAAAGAGAATGAACTTTTTTTCCATTGATCCAGCTTGTTACCATATAGCATTCTCCGACATTAATGTAAAACTTTTCATACTTATAGAACTATGCTACCAACCTCGGGTAAATAGGTCTATCATGTCTAGAGAACCATTTGATCCATCCTTGATCTCTTAATACTTTCAAGACTAAATAATTTCTAGAAAAAAGCCACTCAGAGAAGATTTCTTTCTCAGGAGCAACAATACGACTTACTAGGTCAGGATTCATGGGTCCTTTGGGTGCAAGCTTCGGTGTCCTATTCTAATTCTTAGACCGGCGCTTCTCAGATGAGGGTGAATATAGACACTTCATCCTTCTCATACACTTAATATTCGAGCAAGAGAGAAGAAGAGAAGGTTTACAAGTTTGAGAAGGATCATGAGAGATTTTTGGTGAGGAATCGAGTGAATCCCTTATGTTTTATCATTTGGGAATGTCAAACGTTATAAAAATAAAAACGCGGGAAAGGAAATAGTGGTGAAGTAAAAATTACCGTGATACGGGTTAAAATAAATAATCTTCATGGTGAGACCGTGAGTATTCGTTACGATGCGAGGATAAGAGGTCATCACGGTGAGACAGTGAGTAAACCGTTCACTCATGGTGAGATAGTGAGTAAACTGTTCAGTCACGGTGAGACAGTGAGTGTCAGACCATGAACACTAAGTGTTAACTGTGAGACCATAAGCATGAGACAGTAACCAAGAAACAAAAAGCATGAAACGGTAAAGTAATTTAGAAAAATATTTAACGATAAGACCAGTAAGATATCTATTTATGATTGATCATGCCATGATCGTGTATTATGTAATCTAATCTCTCATAATTTAATGGGTTTTTGAATATATCAGCAAGTTGATATTTAGTACCAATGAATTAAAAAGTGATATCACCTTTTTAATAATGATCCCTAAAAAAATGATGTATTACATCAATATGTTTTGTCCCAGAATGTGAAACAGGATTATTTGATATGTTAATAGAACTTGTGTAGTCAAAATTTATTGGGACATGACTGAATTGATATCCATAGTCTAGTAATGCTTGTTTCATCCACAAAATTTTTGCACAAAAACTTCCAGCAGCTATGTATTCCTCTTCTGAATTTGATAATGCAACAAAATTTTGTTTCTTACTACACCATGATACTATTGACTTTCCTAAAAGGTGAAATGTTCCATAGGTTCTTATGCTATCTAACTTACATCGAGCAAAATCATCATCATAATAACTAGCTTGTTAAAATGATTGTCCTTTTGGATAGAATAGTCGTAGATTGGGAGTATGCATGATGTATTTGAAATTTCTCTTTACAACATTTAAATGTGATTTGTTAGGGTTGGCATAAAAACAATCAAACATACACACACTAAACATAATATCAGGACGACTAGCAGTTTAGTAGATTAGACTTCTAATCATTCCTCCATTACTGGTTTGATCAACAGATTCTCTATCTTCATCAAGATCCAACATAATGGTGGTACTCATGGGAGTGTCATTACTTTTAGTGCTATCCAATACAAAAAGATTTAGAGGATCTATAGAATACTTACTTTGACTGAAAATAATTCCATAATTATTTTGAAATATTTGAAATCCAAGAATGAATTTTAGTTCACCCATTAAACTCATTTCAAATTCGTTTTGCATCATTTTAAAAAAATCAGCACATAATGAATTTTTTGAAGATCCAAAAATAATATCATCTACATAAATTTGAAAAACTAACATATCTTTAGAAATTCGATTTATAAAAAGATTAGGATCGGTTATTTCATTTGTAAAGCCTTTAGAAATTAGAAAAGTACTTAATCTGTCATACCAAGCTCTTGGAGCTTGCTTTATACCACATAATGCTTTTGATAATTTAAAAATATGATTTGGAAAATGAGGGTTTGTAAATCCAAGGGGTTGTTCGACAAAAACATCCTTAGCTATATACCCATTTAAGAATGCAGCCATGAAATCAGTTTGATATAGTTTGAAATTTAGATGTGCAGCATAAGAAAGTAGAATTCTATTGGATTCAAGTTTGGATACTAGAGCAAAAGTCTCCACATAGTCAATTTCTTCTTATTGACTGTAGCTTTGTTCAACTAACCTAGCCTTGTTTCTAACTATGTTTCCAGCTTCATCTACTTTATTTCTAAACACCAATTTGGTGCCTATGACAAAAGTGTCTTTGGATCTTTCAACTAGTTTCCAAACATTATTTCGTTTAAACTAATTAAGTTCTTCTTGTATAGAAATTACCCAACATTCATCATTAATAACATCATCAATGTTTTTAGGTTCATGATGTGACAAGAAGGCTTGATGTTCAACCTGATTTCTAAGAGAATCTCTAGTCGGTGTCCCTCTATCCAGATTTACTACAACAGTATCTAAAGGATGATTCTTTATAATCCTAGTTGATCTAGTAATGTTAGGACAAGAAATTTCATGTTCTTCTCTAGGTTCGGGTTCATTAAGAGTAGATTCTGAAATATTTTCATAACTTGTTGTCTTCACAGCAGTTTCATTGATTTTATCATTGAGGTACGGAAAAGACAAATCTTCTTAAAGATTTTCAAGAGAAGGCTTAGGTTCATGTGGATTATTTTCATTAAATTTTATGTGAACAGATTCTTCCACACACTTGGTTCTATTATTGAAAACTCTATAGGCTTTGATAGTTATAGAATATCCTAAAAAGATTCCGTCATCACTCTTAAAAGCAAACTTGTCCAGATTATCCTTGGTATTAAGAATAAATACTTTTAAACCAATCTCTAAAGTAGCTAACTTTAGGATTCCTATTGTTCCATAACTCATAAGGGGTCTTTTTGAGAACTGGTGTGACTAAGACTCTATTGATGATATAACAAGCTGTATTTACAGCATCAGCCTAAATGTAAACAGGCATGTAAAACTCATTAAGCATAGTTCATTCAATTTTTTGAAGGGTTCTATTCCTTCATTCAACCACATCATTCTGATGAGGTGTCATAGGAGAAGTGAAATTATGAGTATAGCAATTTTTTTGAGAAAAAAGAGTCAAACTCAGGATTTTCAAACTCAGGTCCTTGATCACTTCTTGGGGTCTTAATCTTTTATCCACTAAGGTTCTATACAGACATGGAGTATTTAATAAAGTAAGAACAAGATTCACTTTTGTGTTCTAAGAAGTATACCCACGTATATTTAGAAAATTCATTTGCTTAGTCAAAGAAATAGAACTTCCCATTTAAACTAGAAACTCTAGAATGTCCTAACAATTCCATGTGAACCAACTTGAGGGGTTAAGAAGTTGACAGTTGTTTCTTTGGTTTGAAAGAGATTTTTTGTTGCATTCCCTTTTTACAGGGATTACAAACATTGTCATTTGGAAACTCATGTTTGGGTAAGTCTCTAACTAATTTCTTCCTAGTCAGTCTTCCAAGTGAATGTAAATTATAGTATCCTAATATTCTATGCCAAAGCCAAGAGTCATTATGAAAAGCATTTAAACAAGTAATGTTTTGTTTAGCTTTAGAATTTAAATCAACAGCATAAACATTTACATTTCTCAAGGCAGAAAATACCAAAACATTTTTTAGAATTAAAAACATTACAAAATTCATTTTTACGCTTATCATTAAAACCAACATTTGATAACTGGGGAATACATAACAGATTATATTTATGTCTGTCAAAAAATAAAAATTTAGAAGTTAAAACTTAGTTAGTGTTACCAATTTGGCCTAGGCTAATGATCTTTCCTTTAAAATTATCACCAAAGGTGACATATCCTCCATCAAACTTTACTAAGCACTTGTCACATGAATAATCTTCAAAAATGTTCCTTGAACATCCACTGTCCAAGTACCATGTTTTCTTACAGGAACTCTTTAAACAATTTTCCTACAAAACATTTTTAAACAGAGAATGATTTTGGTACCCATATTCTCTTGGGTCCAGATAGGATAGTAAGTAATCTTTTAGGTACCAAGATTTTTCTTATTGCTTCCATATAATCAGTACATTTAACTGATTTTGACAGATAAACTCTATTTGATCTATAACTATGTGGGTAACCAGTTGAAGCATATGAATTTCTAGAACTGGAACTAGCAGAATTTTTTCCAGATTTAGGAATAAATCTAGTTTTGGTAAACTATCTCGGTCCAGGTTTGTATCCCAAACCAGTAGTATACTTTGGTGTAACATTTTTACCTAATATTTTAGTAAGTGTATCTTTTCCTTTTGTGAATTTTTCTTTGTCCTTTCTAAGTTTCTCATTAGATATTTTTAATTCATAATTTTTCTTCAACAGCTGAGCATTCTTTTGATTTTCTTTACCAAGAGAAGATTTAACAGTAGCAGTGAGAGCATACTATTTCATTAAGACATTTTTCTTGTCCTTATGTTTATTACAGGCCTCTTCTAGAATGTTAAAATATTCAAATAGTTCTTCACTAGACATGTTTTCAGATTCAGAATCAGATTCAGAATCAATTCTCGAAAAGTATGAATTTAAATCAGGAGGGTCCAGTGTTACCTCGAAGGTGTTTGTCTTAAAACAAATGTTTTCTTCATTAGAATATTCATCATTTGCAGAGTCAAACTCATTAGAAGTGTATTATGAATCACTCCATGTTTATTTCATTGCTTTCTTGTACATGATGTCCTTGTAGTCATGTTTCTTCTTGAACTTCAATTTTGGAAAGTCTTCATTAATGTGACCTTTTCTACTGCATTCATAGTAGATTACATCATCACTCTTATCAACTTTCATCAAATATTTCTTCTAGTGTCATTTGTTTTCATATTTACCTTTGTAGTTTGATTTGCTATAAAATTTCTTCTTCCTATAGAATTTCTAAAATCAACGGGCCATCTGAGCCATTTATGCATCACTGTTAGATTCTGAACATTCACTAGTTGAGGTTTCAGTAGGTATGTGAATTTTCTCCTTGTCCTTGATCATCGAAGTAGTAGAATTAAATGACACTGAATTTCTGTTGGGTTTATCATCTCCATCCTTATTCACCATGAGTTCTTCCTCATACATCATTATTTTACTAATAAGCTCTTTAATAGTTAGAGCACCAATGTTGCATGATTCTCTGATTGAAATAGAAGTGCCCCTCCATCGGTCTGGTAGACATCTCAATATTTTTATGATTTTTTCTTTTCTGGAACAACCTTTCCATGTTAGCTCATAGTGTTAAAAATATCATTAAACCTGAGGTACTTGTCCGAAATGGGTTCATCAGGTCTCATCTTAAAATTATCATATTTAATAGCATAAATATTTCATCTCATTTCATTCACATTGGTTGTTCCTTCATGAGAAACACCAAAAGTATCCTATATTTCATAAGAAGTTTTACAAGCAGATATTCTATTAAATTCCACATCTCTTAATGAATAGTACAGTTCATTAATAGCTTTACAATTATTATTGTAAGCAGTCTTTGTAGGTTTATCCCATGTTGTTCTTTCAGTTTCTAGAATTTTATATGGAGTTTCTATAGAAATACAGATATCAAAACCCATACTTTCCCAATGAATTTTCATCTTATGTTTCCACTGGGCATAATTTGTTCCACTAAATAAAGGTGGCATGTTTGTAGAAGCACCTTCTAGTCTATTATCCGTAGCTAGATTTTATAAATTATATTTAGAGAGATAAAATTTATAATTAATAGAAATTTAATATCATTAAAAATGAAACTAAAATCACAGTTGAAAAACAGAATGTTTTGAAAACATTGAAAATCAAAAACAATCCTCTAATACCAAATATTGGTCGGAGTGGACACTCAAGAGGGGGTGAATTGAGTTCCAATTAAAATTTTTGATAAAAATTATTTCTATTAAAAATAAAGGGTCAGTTAGGTTATCGAAGAGTGATTAGTTCTGAGTTAATATAATCTGGATATTAATTAACTTTTGAATCTAAACTAATACTTTACAAAACATACTAACACTTGTTATATTAACTATTAAAGTAACTTTAAAACAAATTTTTCTTTCAAAGTAATAGAAGAGGAATATAAAATAGAAATTTTATAATTTAAACTTAAACTAAAATGCACAACAGATATAACCAAGGGGTTCAGTCAGAAGCCGAGACTTAGTCCACTCAAATTTATATATAAATTTGATCCACACCCAGGATTGGGGTTAACAACAGTTCAGGAACTGTCCAAGTCCTAAGTCCTCTACTACTGTTCTTCATGGGAAAATAAATACAACAGCACATTGGCTTTCCAGGTCCTACATGAACTCTTCCACTATCCTCAGTGGGACACAAGAAGGTGTAGAATGTTTGAAATGAGGATTTAGTATCATCCAGTTCAGCACAAGAGACAGTGTGTGTAAAATAAACAGGATACACACACTGATCGAAAGTAAACCAAAGAATCAATAAGAGTAAGTATGATCGATTTTTAAAAAGCTCTATTGATTGGCAGTTCAGCTCTAGACACATTGGATTCAGAAAAATTCATCTGAGTCCTTTTCTGATTTTTATGTTGAAAAATAGAGTGTTGTGGTTCATCATGGTCTCTTTCACATGTGAATAAGTTCTCTTGATTCTTCGTGTGTTCTTCAGTTGTGTTCGAATTCACACATGAGAGTTCTTTTAAGATCTTGCCATGTGTTATTCAGTAGTTCTCGGGATTTCTATTCTATTTAGTATGGTGCACTCGTGTTTCTTCTGTTGTCGCACGTACGAATGTTCTTCTTTCGCTTTCCTACTACAGATTAATCTTCCTTATATTCCCCGAGCTTCGGCAATAGAATGATTTCATTTTTATAGGTACGAGATACAGTATCCTGAAATACCATCATTTATCACTAAATAACATTAATTACATTAAAAACATCAAATATGACCATTAGAAATAGTTAAATAATATCGAAAAAAATATTAAGAGACGATGTCACAGTGGTTATAAAAATGGTGTCTCCTCCACAGTACGTCCTTCAATGTTTCTCCTTCATAGTGTCTTTATCACAGTGTATTTGTGTCATGGTGTGTCTTTCACGATATTTCCTTCACGGTATATCCCTCATGGTGTCTGAGTCACAATTTCTTCTTCATGGTGTGTCCTTCACGGTGTCTTGCTCACAGTGTGTTGTTCACTATGTCTTGCTCACAATGTGTCCTGGTCACAGTGTCTCATTGGTCACTTTGTCTCAGACATAGGCTTCACGGTGTCTGCTTCAGTGTTTCTGTTCACGGTGTCTGTTTGACTATGGAAATCTTCTCGGTGTCTTGTACTTAGGAAAATAACTGTGCTCAAACTTAAATAGTAATATGAATAAAATTGATTGAGCTTAAGCATTATAAATTATAGGATAACATGAAGTATAAATACATATGAGTAACAAGATATGTGATATTTGTGACTAATTATAAGATGTGTAATTATTATTAATATTTGAGATCTTTAACAAGATTTGAAAATATGATTGAGTTTTATGATCATTACAACATGATTAATACATGTGGAGTCCAACAGTAATTTATGACATTAAATGGAAATGAAACTCAAATATACTAACTTCATATATCATTATATTCATGTTGTTATGATTTCATTGATAAATAAATTTTTAATTTTTCACTGAATAAAATTATTTGACTGCATATTGTTGTTTTATTGAGTTTCCTATAGTATTGTTTAATACATTGGATAGTGGATCATATAATTTTGGATGTACTTACTAGTTTTCCTTTGGATGTTTTTATATTGATTATACATTTATTTTTTATACTTATACTTTCTGAAGATAATAATTGTATTTTTATCTAATGTGAAAGTCTTGATATTCTCTTTCTAGTTACATAACATGTTTTAAAAATTCTTGGATTTTGGAGGGGTTCCAGTGATGAAGGCTGGTGATGGATTTGAAAAAATACATGTCGGTAGGATTGTGTTTTGGTGTACTATGTTATTCCATGGGTCTTCAATTAGAGCATTTTTTATGATTTTGTCGTGTGTAGTTCTGGTGTAACACCCCGAGTGACTGAATTTAGTGCATCATCCATATTGGTGGTCCCAACTACACGGTATCATATCTACAAAGTGACCATGATCTGTGGGAGATTCTGGATATACATAAGGGAGGACATGTGGCATGGAAGAACTGGTTGAACCACAGTTTTTTAGTCTTGTTCTAGAAAAATTGTAATATATGAGGTCAGAATTGTTTGTCATTGATGTGGAGTGAATTATGGGTGGTTAGTATAATGGGATGAAAATTATTAGATACTCTATCAAAACACCCTATTGAAATTAGACCCATCATAGGTTGAGAAATTGAAAAGGGATATGGTAACCCCTAAATCCCACATCCAATAGGCCACGGGATGGATAAAATTTCATTGATAATATAATAAATACAATTGGGAAGAAATAACCTCTAAATTAATGTCCAAAAAAGATAGATAAGAGGATCACACCAATAAATATCCGTTCATAAGTACAAAAGAAATCAAATGTTCCCATTTGTATTTTTTAAAAAATAATTTAAATTACCAAATGACAAACATGGAATTGACCATGAAGCCCAAATAACTCCCAGATAACCATATTCCAGTAATATCTAGTGTGATCTATAACCTAATACTATAAACCTGAAAAATATTTTCTATATATGTTTGACGATAATAACATGTATACCCTGAAGGAGCCTCTGTACTGCCTCTCATAAAAAATAAAATGAAATCATTTTAAATCATACTATACAACATGTGAATATAACTCATAACCAAAACATGTATACTAATTTCCCAACCACTGAATAGTTATCTTTCAGCAAGTAATTCTTACCAGAGATCTTAATATAGTAATAAAAAAATATTGGAACCCTACTGCTGCTTGACCACTAGTCTTCCTCTCTGCCCCAACATTGCATGTCTTAATCCATCTCTCTCCAAAAGAAATATAGCTAAATGATGCTTGGGATATTTTGTGAGAAAATTTTCTCATTAATCAATTGATCTCATTATTCCATGCCACTTAGATTTAGATACATTGTTTTTTCCTAGATCCACCACATATCATATGCGATGTATCATCCATTGGGTATTATGACTCTATGCATCACATCCCATAAATAGGATAGGGAAAAAAAAGTCATCATAACCTATAAAGATCATAACTATAATAATCCATATGAAACTATATCACTATATAATTGTGGGTTAGATGACCCCAACTCATCACATCCCTTTACGCACATGTATAGTATATCTAACTACAATGAATTCTAGAAAAAAAAATTAAGAGATGAGATTTTGGCTAGATTGGGGATTAAGCCATCAATTCCACACCAACATGGATATTGGGGAAATCCCCTCCTAGAGTCCACTAGGTTTCAGTCACCCTATCAACATTGGTGGGGGTAATGTATAATGTCACAAAAATTTAGGATATAATATATATCAAAACTAAACTATGGGAATAACAATGTCCTGGTCTCAAATGTAGCAATCGTCAATTAGAAACCCAACTGCCACCATGTGGGACTAGATATCCTATATGCACACCTGAATTTAAGAAGACATGCATTACTTTTCTTATTTACTTTACATGAATTTAATATTAAATTAGTTATTTATTAATCCACTAATGGACCATTAACATTACTCTATGTTACATTTCATTAACCAATAAAGTGAAGTCTATAATTTCTAGGAATAACTCAACTATATCCATGGTTGGAATAACATTAACATTTAAATTACAGTAAGAACCAATTATCAATTATATAATACTTATTAACCAATTAATATTCCATAATTTCTAAGCACTATAGAATATTTTACTAATATATATTCAATATATGAAAAACCAAGAACATCCAACTTCCTCAAGTAGTATGAAGTGGAATGAATATTAACATGTAACTTGTCCATTAATGCTTAATTAGAATAATAACAATATTGAATCTAGGCATAAAAAACAATGGGTAATCCATGATTCAACTACATCCATCGTCTTTGTTCCATCCATAACACCATAATGCATATATCCAGGCATCTCCCCGTTTCAAGAATTATCTAATACCACAAACATATGACCTGCTTCCTATTTCTCATCTTTCATCGCAGGCTCTACATTGTCTCATGGAAAGGATCAAATCCAAATAACATATAGGATAGCAAGAAACAATCATAGTCATCATGAAAGCATGTCAATTAAAATATGCAATTTAACATTCATATGTAAAAGGGATCACGCATTCCCAAAAACATTGAATTCTTCCATCATAATAAAATGGGCTCTCTCGAAACAATAATATTATCTATTAGAATCAAATTTTTTATATTCAATCATGATTTAATTGATTAATTTACTATTGGTTACAAATATGGGTGACCAAAGGCATCACCTACAACAAGCTGTTAAATTATTTAAAAATGTTCTCTAGCATGATCACCATGTTTCGACAATATTAATGATGAATGTAAACCATTAATCAAGCCTTTTATTATAACAAACAATCATTCCAAATTCGTGTGATTTACTTAATTACAATAATTCATTAAATTACATATTTAAATAAACTATAATTAAAAAATTTAGATTCCATAAAATAAAATGAAAAAATAGCATCAACAAAAAATACTATTATGTTTTTTAGATAAAAATAAAACAACCATCTCTATCTTACATAACAATTTAGTAAATTTAATATTTTAACTCAAGGACAAAATTCATGATAAAAGATAATAAAAATGATAATATTATATCTTGAAAATAAAGAGGAAACCTATTTGCATAGTAGAAATCATATTATTACTAAAACAATAATAATATTTTTATTCAGTTTATTTTACCATTTATTGGGGTTGATACCACTATAACCAAATAAATATATCGCATGGTAAATTTATGATTACAATAAATATAAAAGCATAAGAAATGAATCCCTTCCATTATTTGTCCACATACATGATATGAGAATAAAACATTGATGTCGGTCTTCATTCAACTCTCTAGTAAGAAAACAGCATACCTTCAAGGGTGTCATGCCAAAACGAAACCAACAATAACAATTCACACTCTATTATAATGATGGATACCAATAACCATTCAATAGATGGAGGAATAAGGAGAAAAATAGACTAACTATAAAATAATCCAAAATAAATTATGTTGAATTTACCTCAGATCACCATAAATATATCTTGGGAATCCGGGGATTAATCCCTTCTAAAGGGGGATTCAAATCATTATAAAATCACTGTGGGGGACCAGGGTTTGGGAGGAAATCTATTTAGAATAGTGGTTTTTAATGGGTTCATTAGAGTTTATAAGAAACTGAAAATTAGAATACCACAGTACACACCACTAGAAAATGGCACCAAATGAGATGAAATGGGATAGACCACAGTGTAGTAAAGGGGAATATTCCACATCCAACAACATCAAAGATGCATTCACGGAATTAAATTTATGTCCAATAAATAAGGAAGAGGAATACAATACATGAGAGGATACCATTCCATATCCATGGTTTCACAAAGGAATAATCTACAAAATAGCTTACCTGTATGCCAAAAATGTTACTGTATTTAGAAGTACCACCCAAAATCATCATGAAACCCTTAAGTGGTAGAATCCCTTTCTATACAAAAAATTCTTGATTAAAAAATGAGTTCTTAGATAATATCAATCCCCCACAAAGTAGTTATTCCTATAATTGTAGTATCTCAGAATCTCCTACACTTGGAATCCTATTACTTAGGTCGGGTCTCCATATCATAGAATACAACTAAAATAGGGAACAAAATCACATAAAGATACCTCCATAGTGTACTATGTAGGATTAAAATTAATCTAGGATCTCTATGGCGTAGAATCCTATAATCACATCACAAATAATACATCTTCAATATGAACCTATTCGAACCATCTATTAGTGACTTTTGCACCAAAAACTCACAATGTAAATGGATTCAATGATCTGAACCCATATATTAGTTATGAGTCAAACAATTCAGATCATCTACAATTTCATTCAAACACAGAGAGAAATAAGGGAAAAGGGGTCATCCGAAAAGCCCCCATTTTATATACCTCTTAAGGATCACTCCATCACAACATCTCAACATATGTTTGTTAAATCCCCAAGGGATAAACTACGAAATACAAAATGAAAATCTATAAAAAACTCTCATGTGTGGAAATACATCTTAAACAATAAAAGTGAAACATAAAAAAAAGTAAATTATAGTAACCCTTATTAAATCTAGAAGGTTACAATACACATTATTTGGAATCTCTATACTAGAAAAACTAAAAAACAAACATCTTAGTGTATTTATTGTGACTTTGTGACCCCCAATTCAAGGTAATATCTTATATGCCACAATATCTGCATATGATAAGAACCGTGTGAATATTATTATCTAGGAACACCATCTTATAGTGTTATGGATCTCCATAAGTCAATCTTAAAAGTTTGTATCATCATCGACATTGATTTTACCCTAATCCTTGACGTTAGTGTCATCATAAAGATAATGTTGAAGTAGTGAGACATGGAAAAATTCAGTTACCTATATAAAATATGAAGAAATTTTTTTATAAAATATGACAGGTATCCAATATAATCAAATATAAAAATACACCCAACAAACTAGGAAGAAATATTACTACAATAACCAAAAAATTCATTCACATGAAGAGGATACCCCATTAGGAAAATAGAATTTCCAACGTCATACTCCAAATGGTTCCTCCTACGATCAAAATATGGCCTATGATGATCCTATGAAACATTAATTCTCTTTTAATTCACTAATTCCACCTATGTTATGTTGTACACGATATTTATCTAAATAATTGTAGACCTTGTAACTAAATTTCATCAAAATGGAAATCAGAATTGTAAATCATTGAAACCTTTAAATGATGACATACCCATGGTTGAGTGGAATATATTGATGAATGAAATATTTTCCAAATAATGGTTCATTATCTAAGAACCTATAAAATCTAGGACAAAAAAACACAAGCTTCCATCAAGAGTTTGGATAGTCTGATCTTTTTATTAGTCTGTCTATAGATGGAAAGCACTTCAATGGAATACCCTAGAGGCAAAAGTATTGTAACGAGTTATCCAATCACAATATGTAGGAATAGGTTCATGATCAGATATTATAATCCATTGGGCCCCATGGGGTCTCACCACATATTATTGGAAATTCCATGACAAAACGTCTTCTGATATATAATCTGTAACTTATATAAAGTGTGTCAATTTTGTTAAATGATTCACTATCACAAATATAGATTCAAGGATTCCTGAACTCTAAGAAAAATGATAATGATATCCATAAAGATTTCTTAAAATATCCAATGGGATACATATAATGTCTAGAGAAATCCATCCAGAACACGGTGCTCAGAATTCACCGTTTAGTAGACCAAACATCGGGACACAAACTTTGCAAACACACTATTCCACCCAAGCCACCAATATTCCACTCTCAAGGCCGAGAAAATCATTTTCACACTAGGATTGTAATTTCATGAGAATTTTTGAAATTTTTTTCTTAATAAGTTTAATATTTTATATATTTTTCATGACACTAAACAATTATTTTGGATCTAATTACACACAATACTTTTTTTTGTATAGGGTTACACACAATACCAAGTTTATCTTGAATGAAAATCATCATTATGTTTGAATGAAATATTTCATTCAATTAAAATATTATTATAATATATATCAACCTAAAATAGTGATGTAGGTTATTAGAAAGAGTAACTAAATAAGGAATAAAAATGGGTCAAACTTGATTATTTTTTATCAATTTTTTATAATTAAAATAATAATCATTGTATTGATTTTTTTTTGGAAAACTTCATTTTCCATGAAGGATGATTACTTTGACATTGTGAAGGTAATACTAAATCAAATTTATAACAAATTTTAAAAAATTATTTGAAAAACTAATAATTATTTTATTAATTTTTAATAAAAAAATTTTTTAAGGTGATTTTTTTATATTTTTCTAAAAAAAAATTATTTTTGGACAATACTAAAAAATAATGAATTGGATTTGAAATTTGTCATTTAATTTATTTTTTTTAATAAGTAAAATTATATTTTTAAATGGTTTTAATGTAAAATTAGTTCAATTTTAAATTTATTTAAAAAAATTGTAATTGTAATTACTTTAAAATTTAATCTTTGTAAAAAACAATACAAACTATTGAACTTTTTTCTTTAAAATCCCTCTTTCTTATCATGTCTGTGTGAATACTTTTAAATTAAATTTTTCCGCATATGTGAATTAAATTAGGGAAATGGAATACTTATTTGGAATTATAATAATTTATATGGAATAATATTTTGATCACAATTCTTGACCAAAAAGAATAGTGAATACCATTAAAATTTATCCAGGTAATGGTAATAAATGATTTACATGAGGGTTAATGTATAATGATAAGAGTGAAAATGACCTAAATTGTTATCTTAATTTTATTTAATTATTTTATTTATATCTTGGACATAAAATTCTAGGATATATTGAATTTTTTTTCTAGTTTCCTTTGAATATGATATAGGTAATATGTTATGTATTGCAAAATATAGAAACAATAATTTTCATAATTTTAATATCAATAAATCCTTGGGATATGGATAAAAAATATATATTGGTATATATTAATCCTTTATGAAGATAAATTAGTTTTTTAAAATCAATTTTTATTTTTATTTTTTAGATTAAATCAATACATTAAATTCTTAATAAATTCCAAAACATGGATTATTTATTTAATGATTAAATAATGTAAATGATACAAAAATATCAATAGTGAGGAAACCTGAATGAATTATTGTGTTCCATAAATTTTCATTATAATTATATAATTTCAAACAATAATTAACAAGGTAAATTTTAATTCCATCATATTAATGATATTTTTTTATTTTAAATTAAATGTATAATGTCAAAATTGACATTATTTATATATTATAATAAATAAAAATAAATTAATTGATTTAAAATTAATAATAACCCTATATTATTACATGTTATTTCTAAATGGTACTTAACATAAAATATATTACATTCATTGGAAATGTTTTCTTTTATAATTAATATATTTACCAATAAGTATTAAAAACTATGTTAGTATGGTTACAGTTAAAACAATGTTTTTGAAAGTTACATGTGTTTGTATTAAAATCCATTCATAATACACAGAAGATTTTTATTTAATAAATTTTATTTATAATTTATAGTAAGAGGCTTTTAATTATATAATATGATTCATATTAATTTAGTTTTAATGGATAAATTATCTTGAATAAAAGAATAATAACTATACTGGAAAACCTAAATTATAAAAATATAAAAACATTCATGTTAATGTACAAAATGTTTAAAAAATATGTATTATTTTGTGATTATGGTGTGTGGGAAACAAATAATCCCCCTATAATATTAATAATCAAATATTTATCCACTATAGAAATGATTGGCCCCATAATAGTGAATACATTTGAGTATTTACAGGAATTCCACTCCTCCTCAACTATAATATGTCACTCACTCTCTGAACATTTGTACACCACTAAAGACATTGGGGTTGACCAAAACCATATCAAATAACCAACTACATTCCATAAACTGATCCTAAATTCCATATTTTAGAATTAAATCCAACCAATCATGGATTTAGTGCAAACCTAAGGAGAATACCTATAGAATAATTAATGTTCTAAATTTAGTTTTTTTGATTAATTTCATCATCCACAACTTTAATTTTCTATTATAAAATGATTATATAATAAATTTAGTATCTTATATATACATATATGTGTTTTTATATTATGGTTATTACCTAAAACTGGACACACTTCCATCAAATGTGATTCGAAATCATTATTCGCGTGTATGGTGGACTACCACCTTACAAACTGATGTCAATAATTTTTTCCATTAACAACATTAAAGGATGGTAAAATGGTCAATTTATAGTTTATATATGATATATATGATATCTATTATTTTATTATAGTTTTTCAGTTATTATATTACACATATCTTCATGTTTTAAATTCCGAGGGAAGATGAAAAACTCATTTTTTGTTTGATGGACTACCGCCTCCCGATGGATTGTGATTGATTCATTATTTACGTGGAATTTATAATGGATGGTTTCAAAAAAAATTATATATAATATAAAATTTATACAATAAATATAATATATATATTCTTATAATTTACTTTTCTTTCATTCAATATGATAAGCAAATGGAAACAATATTCTTGTGTATGTATGGCCTACCATCTCTATTAAATATGTATTTCATTTTCTACCACTAAATAATAAAGATTACTATATATATAATTAATATATATTAAATTTAATAATGGATTACATTATTGATATAATGATACCCCAATCGATGTAAAAGAATAAAAAATTACCAGTCAAGATGTATATAAAAAAATTGATTATTACCTAAAACCTATTTTTAACATGGAATTATTAATAAATGGGTAATAAAATGTCACACTAAAAAATATATGGAGTGATATATATACATATTACTAGGTAAAATATTGTCAATAAACTCATATTTATTATACATGATTGTTGAATAAGATTGATAATAGTCAATACTTAATGTAAGAGGATTTCTAGTTTCATTTATATTTTTGAGATACATTTGTCATATTCACCAAGAAAACATTTTCGGTGTATATAATATCCTATTTATATATTATATCATAAATATAATTATATTAATTATATTTTCATTTTACATAATTTTATTCTATAATGGGGATTACGATTCAAATTTACCAAATTCATTAGTGTTATAGGTTACAATATAATTAATAACATGATTATTTAGGATTATGATTCCGAAGATGAAATATTTTGATCTATATCCTAATAAGATAATGATTTTTATTTTCCCATTTTTACTTCATGAGAATTATTGTTTCCAATTATTTTCATATCTTAATATATTAAAGAATTCAACATAATGTTTTTAATAAAAAATTTATTCTCAGTTAAAACCCATATTCCATCCAAAATATTGTTTCTTAAATATGTGTTGGAATAAAATTAAATATAATATAATGGAGAAATGATATATTATTAAGAATTTAATAAAATTATTTTTCACACCTTCTTTTATATGTTTTCATGTCTTCATTTTATGAAACTATTTTCATAATCTTATATGTTTTAAAAAATTATTTTAAAAAACAATTCCCCAATAAATTCCCCAAATAGTATTTCTATATTATTCTCCATCAAATATGAAATTATTTGATGTTACATACAATTTACATGGAATATAATCCAAGGATATCATTTTTACTCTATAATATAAGGGTCTATTTATATTCTGACAATATATTTATCAACCCCATCTCTCGTTCATATGTTATACCATGATAAAAATTTTTTGAACCCCACTTATTTTTCTATGGGTTATGTTTTAATGACATGTAGAAATGATTTTGGAAAATTTTTCCTATTCAAAATGTTATTTTTTGATGAAACACATATGAAAACATTTTAGTTTCACGAGTTATAATACGATGAATGTTTTATGATCTCATAGAGAAAATATTTATAATTTTTATATTGTTATGATTGTTAAATTATAATTAATGATAGTGGTAATTTTATAAACAAGGTTGGTGGTTATATAATAACAAATGATTGGTGGGACCTAAATCTCACTCTAATGCATTGGATAGTGATTTATATCTCATGTCATATATATTAATATAACATGGAGTGAAAATAATTTTTGAATAACTTTGATATAATGGGGAACAAACTTGGGTTAGTAAGGGAATTTTACCATTATGGTGGTTTGGGGAAAGAACCCATTACACCCCCGGGAAGGTGATTCTACAAGGAATCATGGTGGGTCCCACACTGAAATTTTATCTTCATAAGATAAGGTCATACGAGCGTTCATCCTATGAATGAAAGATGGTACATGGGTGGTCTCCAATACCATATGTAGGTACAATGGTGGTTAGCCCAAGCATACCGTGTTATAAATGTTTTGGTGGGTAGCACTGAGATAATATTTTCCATGATTATGTCTATGCCAAAAAATCCATTTTCTATGACAATGTTATGCACTAAAGTCAAATTTTATTTGATTCCATTGAGAATCATGTCTTATGAAAAGTCAATATTTATGTCACGACTCATGTTTATAATCTATGAAATTTTGGGTATGAACTTTGTGAGTTATGATCATTAGTGAACCCTTATTCCTATCTTATGAATCAATATGATCATAGATTCAAATCACATTCATTTACCCATACATGGTATTTGAGTTCACCCTATCATATATTTCCTTCCCCTTGGTTATAAGGAATGGTTTTTTGTAGTGTATTTCTATAAGTGCTATTAAATACGATGTTCTTTGGAAGAAACATTGAATATATTTCACCAAATAAGTATATTTTATTATATTTTTAACGGAATAATACAATTATAGTCCTAAGTAATGTATTTTTTTATGTAATTAATCTTCTCAAAAAGTATCTAATATCCATTTATGAAAATATTGGTTCAATAACGTTTGTATCAGAAGATAGTTTTTGTTGATCTTTGGAAACTAGGATGAGAAAACATTAGTGATATCTCAATTTATATTTCTATTGGTTTGTCTAGGGATGTCTCTATGGAGAAGTCTATGGATTAATAAGACCATAAAATATGGACTTAAATTTTGTTAAAGAATATAGAATTTGGATTCCATGATGTTACATATCTATTATGTTATTAAATGTGTCTGTGACTATGGCACAAATCTACCAAATGGTAAAATTCCCAAAAACACCATATTGAGATAGACTCGATAGGGAACTGGTGGAAAACAATTTACCCTACTACACACATTTTTAAACTTATGAGGGATATAATTATGAAATTCAAAAACCTTTTAGGAAAACAAATGTAGGATTTTAATAGAATATGACTATGAATAACTAAGGATAAACATAAGGATTCTTATATAAAAATTATGATGTCATGATTTAGATAACCTATAATTGATTGTAATAATTATTTTTTTTCCCATTATAGTTACAATGAAATACACTATGCTTTTTAGTTTCAATTTATTCCCTACCCCATAATGTATCATTTTAACGTTGAATCTGATGAAAATATAACTAATTATTAGAAAACCAATTTGATTGACTTTTATTATATATAATTGACAATGAAAATATCAGTGATATTCTTGACACATAAAATAAGAGAATGATGTGTTTTTATGAAATTTAACAAGTTAATGAACAAAGAGAAAATAATACTCAGCTTTCTACATGTGATGAGGGTCCTATGAAAACCTGTAATAATATCTCAAATATAGGGGAAGATGTTATATTTTTGTACAAATGGGTCCTAGGGTGTCAAAATGATAATGATTTCAATGTCTTACCAATAGAGAAATTGATAATTACCCAACTCAATTCCATGACCCATGAATTTAATTCTATAAAAAAAGAATTACTTATTCCATTTTAATACTTGGAATTGAAGGATTATTTAGTTATCAGTTTGGATTGAAGAATTATGAATTGTTAAGTATATATGGATTTTTTGTTATATGTGTTTCATTAATGATTTTAATGAATATGTTGAATTATACTGATGGACTGGAAAAGTGATATAATGGAAAATAGAATTTTTTAAGATAACCCTTAATATATTACAGATATTGGGATATGATTTTGAGATAAATAGATGTAGAATAAAAAAAGGTAATTGGTTTTCAAAGATTACATTGAAACACATTAATTATTTTTTAAAGAAGTTGTGTTAACTTTCGCGGATGGAGTTTATAAATTTTTTTATTTGGATAATATATATTATAATTTCCATTATATTTATGAAATGAAGACATAAGATTTTTTTAATATGGTTTTAATGTAATTCAGTTTATTACAATGTTTGAAAATGAATACATGATGAATGTATTCACATTTTATGTATATGTCAATTGTAGTACCCCTGGTTTCGGGTACATAACCCATTTCCTCACGTTTTTTAATTGGATTTCCTTTAATAGAGAGTTTCCATAAAATATAGTGTTTCCATAATATTTAGAGTTTCCCTAATGTGGTGTGTATCTTAAAAGTGGGTTGTTTCCATAAAATGGTTTGCTTCCAAAAAGTGGGTTGTTTCCATAAAGTGGATTGTTTCCATAAAAAGGGATTTTTCCATAAAAAATGTGTTTCCATAATAATGGTAATGGTGAAGGATGGGAGTGTTTGGGGGTTTTATGATGAGTGTTTGAAACAAAATGATGGTCAAATGTTCAATACATGTTTAGCCAAAACCGGGTGGTCAGACCTTGCGTAGAGGTAAAATCTTGATCCTATTTTCTAATAGCTTACTCGCTTTTCACGATATTTTTTTTCTTTAAAAAGCCCCAATTTCTAGATTACTCTCCCTATAATTCTGGAGAAACTTTCCCACATGAGTTAGAGCCAACCTAGATCCTTCCCTAGGTGATTTTGAGTCCAATTCTTGAGGTATGACACCATTCTATCCGAATTTGTCATGTTTTCTTAGATCTACTTAAAGGTACATCTATGATATCAATTATATCTCAGATCTGAACCTATATTGGGTATATACATGTTTTTGGATTCTGAATAATTTAATTTTGAGTCATGGTCTTGCTAGGATAAGAGAACTAAGCTCGTTTTTTGATAATCGACAAGCTTTCTTGTGCGTTCTTCGTCAGTTGTCAATGCTTCGTCAAAACCATCGAGGTAGGTGGCCACACCCTCATATCCACTTTCTGGAATTGGATGAATTAGATTAAAATTGATTTATTAATAGTGAAATTCATTTAAAAATATTTATTTCTGACGATTTATGGTTTTTGTGAAACAGTGTGATCTTGGTAAATAGTTGTTCAAAAGGGGGTTTAGATTCATGAATTTAAAATGATGATTTTAAATTATGGATTTTTTGGAATTTGTAAATGGTTGATGAAAATGATATTTTCAATAGAAATGGTTTTTATTAAAAATGGAGTTTTATTGAAATTTTTTGGAATTGAAATTATTTGGAATTGATATGGTTTTGATGGAAATGGTTTTCAATAAAAATGTGTTTTTATTTTAACGGTTATTTTGGAATGATCATTGGAAATATGTGGTGTGTGTTCATGATGAATATATTGGACATGGTTGAGATATGACCTTTGCTTTGGGCCAATGTTTTAATGTAACATGGGAATTTTATTCAAGGGGCTTGGTTGAAATATAACCTTCTGCTTGGTGACATAGGGTTAATGGCACGTGAGAAACAATTACCTTGTGATGACATGGTTGATGACAAGAAACTGTTAATGAGTATGGAACTGCCATGGAATAGCATGCATGGTTGGTTTCATGGGATTGAGTAATGGTTGTGTTTTCTGATAAAGGGATATTTTGAAATGTTTTAAAGGTTGTTTAGTTATTTTTCTGTAAAAATATATTGCTGGGAAAATGGGTTTCAATTACAGTTGTAAGATTTTGGTAATGAATGGTTTTGGAAACTTTTTTATGTTTAGTTATAAACTATTTTTGAGAAATTGTTTTACATACTCTTTTTTATATAATTGTTGCTAACTCTTCTATCCTAGTGGCGTGAGTAGGGAAATCATTGGGGAAAACCTACTGAGTTTTATACTCTCCCCTTATTTGGCACTTTGATTCTTTTGTAGATGATATCATACAAGACAAGGGAAAAGGTAATGTTTCACACATGTTTAGCACTACCTCATTTTGTTTGGCCTGTTCGGAGATTTTCGAGCTTGGAACTTATTGAGCATGGAGTCTTGAGGTATTTGGAGAGTCATGTGTAGTCTATCTAATGTGTAGATTGATACATGGTTATTCTTATGATCTTGCTTACATTGATGTGATTATGAGATACATGAAGTTGTTGAGTTTTCATCAATTTGTTCATGCATCATATAGTTAATTTTTTATTATGGTTGGTATGTTTATTTGTTTATTTCGTAAAGGGTAAATAGTACCCCACATGTATTTAAAACCCTTCGACTTTTATATTCATCATTTGGCATCATGGAAATGTTACTTAAGGCCTACTAATGACTCGTTGTACTCTCATGAAAATGAGAATTGGTGGGTTGTTAAAAATTATATCAGCTTGTTCAGTCCTTTCCTAATAAGTAGTAATCGATGTTCCTTGATTTGGAGATGAAATACCTTCTTGTCTATTTCTTAGGAGGGAATCCTAGAAAGAAGTAGGATTGTTAGAACATGAAATGTGTAGCATAAAAGGTTGTAGCTAACCCTTTTATATTGAACATCTCGTTACCAGGGAGTTTGGTAAATAATTTTTTGGAGGAACATCTAGAATATTGAAATATCATTGTCATGGGTTTAGCCAATTAGACAAGAATGACATGAATTGTACAGGAATTATATCCCACTAGGGGTGATTACCTCATTTTGAGGAATGATTCATGCTGTGAAAAAAAATATGTGTTAATTTTTGAGAATGAATCGAATTGGTTTTCAAATGAATGATTTTAAAAAATTTAAGGATTATTGTATTTTGAAAATGTTTTAATTTTCAAAAGCGTGTTAAGTGTTTTAAAAAATGCTTGAACATCTGAAAAAACTAATTTGGAAAACTATGTTGTGATAGTTGATGTGATAGAATCTAAAATGCTATGCCAACAGTTGCTAGAGAGTATGATTAATGGAGTTTTTTTGTTATTTTTGAAAATGGAACCTGGTATGCGTCCTTGAAACTAACATGAAGAAGCTGCGGAGAATTTGATTCCACCTAAACCACATGTGAAACAAGAGCTAATTCAGTGCATTTTCCTATATTTTCAAGTTGTGGATGAAAGACATACATGGGATGATTCTGAGGAATTGTTCAACAAACAGTTCTATCAACACACGTTCAAGATCGCGAAAACAACAAACATCTTTAGCCTGAAACAAGATAGTCTCTCTATCATAGAGTATGAGGCTATGTTCATGAACATAGTATGATTTTCACCAGAAGTTGCAGAAAGTGCTCTTTAAAGGCACACATCTTCAAATCAGGGAAACAACAAGAGATTCGATCAATGATTTCAATACTTTGTATTAAAGAATATACAGAGATGGTGAATAGAGTGACTATGGAAGAATGTGATATCTCGGGATATATGGTAAGAGGCATGATGATACCTATAGGAAATGGTGGGAACTCAACCACGGGGAACACGAATATAAGGGAAACCTATTTCCAAGGTGCAAGTGGAAATCAAAACTAGACGGTTGGATCAGTAAACCTTCCTCCATTACCAAAGAGCAAAGAAGGTTGTTTTCAATGTGGATTGCAGACCACAAAACAAGAGATTATATGGCACAACCTAGAGAATGTAGTAATTTCAATAAGATGGGACATCTTCAGTGCTATTGTCGCAATGCTCCAAGGTTAGGTGCTCCAGACACATCTAAGGTGCCGCAAGCATTATATGCTTCGACGAGATGAGGACTGTAGAATTAGTCTCATCACCAGAGTAGAGCTAGCCATGGTGATACTATAAATTCCATGACTCTTCAACCCAAGAAACCTTAGTAAAGAAATAAGAAGAACAGTGTTAGGAAGAAACAATTGTATGGATATGAGTAGACGATTGCTGGTGATCAGGAAGGAACATCTACAGTCAGAGGTAAGATTCTTTTGAATTCTACCGGTGTGAATGTTTTGATTGATACTAAGGAATCACATTCCTTCATTTCTTCTCGTGAAGTTGACATTCTATGTTTAAAACTAGAAATGATGCTTTCTGTTTTGAAACTACAAACTTCTCTCGGTGAAAGAGAATTTCAAGTCTTTGTGTGTAGAGAATGTTATATAACGGTTGATGGAGCTGAGCTAAAATGGTACTTCTCGATGATGGATATGGATGTCCATGATGTAATCTTGGGTATGGATTGGCAGATAATGATCAAGGATCAAATAAAATATTATTTTTTGAATAGTTTGTTTCATAACTGAGGACGACATCAAGCATCTCTTTAGAGGATAGAGGATTGTAAATAAGGGTGAAAAGAGTTTTTTGGGACAAATGGTGGGAATGATCTCTTACAAATTGGAATCGTTGACTTTGGAATCAATGGATGAGTTCAAGGAAAATAGTTTTCTAGCTGTTTTGGATCAAATTCCAGATGTATTTCCCAAGAACTTCTCATGGTTACCACCTATACGGGAAGTGGAGTTTATGATTGATCTCCTCCCGAGGACTAGTCCTATTTCTCATTGGTCTTATAAGATGTCACCAATATAGTTACAAGAATTTAAATTTCAGTTAGTTGAGATGGAAATGAAGGGTTTCATTCGACCAAGTACTTCTGGTTGGGTAGCACCAGTTTTGTTCGTGAAGAAGAAATATTGAACTCTTTGGTTGTGTGTTTATTATCGTAAGCTTAACCAAGTTACGATAAAGAACAGATTTCCATTTCCACACATTGATGATCTATTAGATCAATAATGTGGAGGTCAGTGGTTTTCTAAGATTGAATTTCGATCAGGATATCACCAATTGAGAGTTCATATGGAGGATATTCTAAAGACAGATTTTAAAAGTAGATATTGCCACAATGAATAAATAGTCATGCTTTTCGGTCTATATAATGGGCCAATGGTCTTCATGGAATTTATGAATCAGATATTTCCACAATATCTAGAATATTTTGTCATGGTGTCTCTGGATGCCATTTTGGTAAATTGAAAGACAAGGGCTAACTAGGAGGTTCTCTTAAAAACAGTGTAACATATCTCGGGAGATCCTCGTTGGTATGGAAAATTATCAAAGTGCGATATTTGGATATAAGAAGTTTGTTTTCTTGGCCATGTCATTTTTGAGAAAGGTATTTCTCTTTATTTTGATAACATAGAATCTATTATCTCTTGGAATTCACCAAAGAATGTTTTCACAATATGAACTTTTCTAGGTCTTTCTTGTTACTACTGATGATTTGTGCATGATTTCTTACGATTATCTTCACCAATGACTGCTCTGAAAAACAAGAATGCTCCATTCCAGTGGATGTGGAAATGTAAAAAGTATTTCCAAGAACTAAAATTTAGTCTTACATCGGCACCTATCATGATATTTCTAGAATCAGGACAGGGTTATATGTTGTATTGTGATGCTTTAGGATCATGGTTGGGATGTGTTCTCATGCAAATAGATCATGTGGTTGCTTATGGTTCAAGGCAGTTGAGGGGGCATGATAATAATTTCCTAACACAAGATTTGGTGTTAGCTGCAGTCATCCATGCTTTGAAAACATGGAGACATTATATAATTGGTGAGAAATGTACTGTGATTATAGATCAAAAAATATTGAAACACCTTTACTCACAGTGAGATTTTAATCTGAGGTAAAGGAGATGGATGGAGTATCTCGAAATGCTTGAAAATGCAATGATGTACACACCGGGGAAAGGAAATTTGATGTCGGATGCATTGAGTATAAAGTCATATGCTCAATTGGCGAAAGAAGATTATGAGGAATGGTAGTTGATGTCAGACTTAGCCAACATGCATGTGGAATGTGAAGATAGAGGTGATGTTCTGGTTTTTCAGCTATGCTTGTTTCTGATTTGGTAAATATTATCAAAGAGGTACAATCATATGATGCAGAATGTCTGGTTGTAAGTTCAAAACTCAATGGTGGGGAGACCATTGAGGGCTGGAAACATGATGGGGGTTCATTTTTGTGTTGTAGAAATCGGATGGTTGTACCTATGTTTTTTCTAGAAAAAATCGTTCATTCTTACCACTATTTGAGATGGGCGGTAAATCCAGGTACACAAAAGATGTATAAGGTGTTAAAGGCATAGTTTTGGTGGAGCTACATTAAAAGGAAGGTGGTTGAGTTCATCTTGTTGTGCAAAACTTGTCAGCATGTTAAAGAAGATCATCAGAGGCTAGCTGGTATGTTACAACATTTTCCCATCCCTATGTGGAAATGGGATTAGATAGCAATGGATTGTATTATAGGTCATCCAAGAATGGTCCAGAAACACGATGCCATTTGGGTGATAGTGGATCGTCTAACCATGTTGGATCATTTCACACCTATTCGTGAAACTCATACAGTAGTGGATCTTTCAAAAATCAATATCTGAGAAGTGGTAAAAAGGCATGTTGTTTAAGTGTCAATGATTTCATTCAGAGATCTAAGGTTCACATCTCATTTCTGTAAATCCTTATAGTAACCCCTTTTTACTCAGTTGACTATGACCATGACATATCATCCTCAGACGATTTGGCAATATGAGTGTATGATACAAACATTGGAAGACATGTTGCAGGCTTGGGTAATTGATATTGGTGGCTCATGGGAAGAGCGTATAACCTTAGTGGACTTATCATACAATAACAGATATCAAGCCTCGATACATGTGGCTTAATTTGAAGCATTTTATGGGCGTCCTTGACATTCACCACAATGTTTGGTCAAAACGGGTGAAACATCACTATTCAGCTAAGCCTTTTCCATGAAGAATTGTAGAAGATCCAGTTGATTAGAAAGAGTGTAGGGATGGCTCAAAGTCTTCATAAATCTTATGTAGATCATCGTCAAAGACCTTTTTCTTTTGTTTTGGGTGATTATGTCTTCATGTGGATCACTCCAAGGTTTGGACATCCTCTCTCCGGAAAGCACATAAAGTTATCTCCAAGATACGTTTTCCCAATTGAGATACTGGAATGGGTTGGATAGGTGGAATATCAGTTGAAATTTCCACAATGGGTTAGATTGGTGGATAATGTGTTCCAGGTATCCCAGTTGAAAAATTATCACACTAATTTTGACCATGTGATCAGATAGGATCATGTTGAGTAATAATCAAATGCATCACTGATACATATCTCAATGTGGATCATGGTATACAATAGAATGTCTATTGTGGGAAAAGCATCGGCCTAGTGTGGGTTTTATGGAAACAAGGTCAGATTCTGGTAGAGGCTTGGGAATGTGAGAATGAAATGAAAGAGCAGTGAATGGAACATTTTTTTTCCAGCGAGGGTTTTCTGCATTCTAAGGATGGAATGACCAATGGTGGGGAGAATGGAGTACCCCTGTTTTTGGTTACGTAACCTATTTCCTCCCATTTTTTAATTGGTGTGTCACTAATATATAGTTTCCATATAATTTAGAGTTTCCAAAAAAATAAAGTGTTTCTATAGAGTGGGGTGTTTCTATATAGTGGGTTGTTTCCATAATGTGGGGTTTTTCCATAAACTGGGTTGTTTCCATAAAGTGGGGTATTTCCATAAAGTGGGATATTTCAATAAAAATTTTGTTTCCATAAAAATGGTAATGGTGAATGATGGAAGATTTGGTTGTTCTATAAGCTGTGTTGGGACCAAAAGGAAGGTCACACGATCCATACGTTGTTGGCCCAAACCATGTGGTCAAACCATACACAGAGGTAAAATCTAGATAATATTTTCTAGGAGATTACATTTTTTGGATCTAAAAATTTTTTTTCTTAAAAACACCCCAATTTCGAGATTACTCTCACTAAAAATTGGTAAAACCCTTCCCACATGAGTTGGAGCCATCCCAGAGCATTCCCATAGTGATTTCGAGTCTGATTCTAGAGGTATTTCACAATTCATTCCAGATTTTTTATGTTTTCATTGATCTTCTTAGATTTACTTCTTTGATATCCATTATTTCTTAGATCAGAACCTATAATGGGTAGATCTACATTTTTGGATTCCAAATAATTCAATGTTGAGTCGTGATCTTACTTGGATAAGAGAACTAAGCCCATTCATTGATAATCGACTCGGTTTCTTGTGCGGTCTTCATCTATTGTCAATGTTTCATCAAATCCTTCTAGGTAGGTGGCTTCAATTTCATCTCCTCTTTATATAATTTATTGGATTAGATTCAAATTGGTATTTTTTATTGTGAAAATCAGTGAAAAATCATCATTTTTAATGATTTATGGTTTTTGTGAAATTGTGTGATCTTGGTGAAGTGTTGTGCAAAAGAGGGTTTAGTTTCTTGATTTTGAAATTATGATTATAAATTATGGATTTTTTTGGAATTTCTAATTGGTTGATGAAAAATATTTTTTCAATAGAAATGGGTTTCAATTAAAATTGAGTTTTATAGAAATGGTTTTGGAATTTAAATGAATTTTCATTGAAATGGTTTTGATGGAAATGGGTTTCAATAAGAAGGTGTTTTTATTGAAAGGGTTGTTTTGGCATGATCGTGGGGAATATGTGGTTTGTGTTCATGTGGCATAAACGGGGCATGGTTGAAATATGACATTGGGCTTGGTGATAATGTTTTAATGGCACATGATAATTTCATACATGGGGCTTGGTTGAAATATAACCTTGTGCTCGATACTAAAGGGTTAATGGAACATATGAAAAAATTACCTTGTGATGACTTGGTTGATCGATGAGAAACTTCTCAGAATTATGGAACTGTCATTACGTAGTATGCATGGTTGGTGGAATGGGTTTGAGAAATGGTTGGGTTTGCTGATAGAGGTATATTTAGAAATGTTTGTAATGATTTTTTTGTTAATTTTCAAGAAAAATATCTAGCTGGGAAAATTGGTTACAATTGAACTTTTATGCTTTTGGTAATGAATGATTCTGGAAACTTGTTTATATTTAGTTATAATTTTTTTTGAGAAATTTTTTTCTATAAAATATTGTATATTATTGTATCTAACTCTTCTATCCTAGTGTCATGAGTAGGTAAGTCATTAGGTTAACCATACTGAGTTTTATACTCATCCCTGCTTTGGCACTTTGGTGCCTTGCAGATGCTATGTTCCAGGACAATGGAAAAGGTAATATTTCACACTTGTTAAGAACTACCTCCTGATGTTTGGTATATTTGGAGATTTTTGTGCTTGGAGCATTTGGATCATGTAGTCTTGAGTTATTTGGAGAGTCTTGTGTAGTCTATCCACTATGTACTTTGATACATGGTAATTCTTCGTCATTTCTAACTTTGATGTGATTTTGAGATAGATGAAGCTACTGAGTTGTCATACATTTTTTCACAGATCATATATTGATTGATTGGTTATGTTTGGTAGGTTTATTAGTTTATTTCCTAAGGGGTAAATTGTCCCCCATGTGTATTTGAAACCCTTCGGAATTTATTTCTCGCCTTTCCCATCTAGTGGATGTCTCTTAAGGCCTGTAAATGACTCATTATTCTCTCAAGACAATGATAATTGGCGGGTCATTACAAAAATCATGATATACAGTATGATATATGGGGGATAAATATTAGTATGATTTAGGGAAATTTAGTGACTTTATTTCTTGTTTTTTGGATTTTAATCATTATATGGGTTAAAAGGATAACCACAAATGCAACGGTTTATGATGAAATTTGAATGATTTTTTACGTATTAGTCTATTATTTCACCATGTGATGATTTATTAATATTGGAAGACCATTTAAAACCTTTTTTTTTTGTGATGATAACTAATGATAGAAAGTATGTTTTATCATTTAGTCTACATATCTTATGATCAATTAGTGCTTCAATTATAAAATATTAACATTTATTTCATGGTGTTTGAAAAGAAATGGAAATTGATAAATGAAAAAAAATGGGTGAGATTTATCTTATTAAATTCAATGAAATCAAGTGTATCTTTTAAGGAATATTATTCAACTTTAGGAAAATGATTTTTTAATAAAATGGTGTCATGTTGTCATTATTTTTTATGATATCAATGACCATTTATATGACACTTCAATTTGTGGATTTATGGATGTTAACCATTATCTAGTCCATTGACTTTCATTTGATCAGAGGTCTCTATCAGTCTCTATTATTTATTCTTATCTTCAATGTACAAGTTTTAACATCCAACATAATTTCTCTAATGTGAAAACCAAATTTTCAGTTATGTTGGGTAACAATTATGTTAACAGCATTCCATTTTTATGGGTTGTTTTATTATTTATTTATACCATGTGGGATTCAATGAAGCATTTTAAAAATAATATACATTTTTTACCATCATGTATTTCGAGGGAAAAACATTTTAAGGGGGGTAGAATATAATACCATGATTTTTTATGATTTTTTTCAAATACAACCATACCAATTCCATAATTTTTATGATATAAAACACTATTTTCTACATGCATTTTAATCAATACATAATTTTTATTTTTTTATACACAATACCAAGTTTATCTTCTATTACACACAACACCGAGTTTAAAATGAACATGACATAAAATATAAATATTTTTGTAACACGTATCACTATGAAATTGGAATGGGAGGTATTAATAATATTAACTAAATTTAGATGATATATTGTTTATACAAGTTCATTTTTAATCTATTTATTAGATATCGAATAAAAAACATTTAAATAAAAATGAAAGGGTTTCTAGAAAATATATTTTTCAAAAATATATATTAATTTTAATTTGTGCTCATAATATAAAAACAAATTTATACCTCATTTATAAAATTTATTTGGAAAAAATTATTTTAAAAATAGTAATATGAATATTATCCGTGGTAGTATTTTTTTGTATTTTCATAAAAGATTTATTTTTTGTTTAATGGTGAAAAAATACTAAATTTTCTTTGAAAGATTCACAATCATTTACCATATTTATAAAGTTATATTATTTTATAAAAAAATTAAAGTAAAATTAGTTAAATTTTATTCCCATTAATTTAATTTTAGTAATTTTATCCAATTTTATATTGAATTTAGATATAAAATCATTTCAAACATTTGATTATTTTTCATTAAAACCCCTCTATCTCATCGCATTTTCAGAATTATTATTAAATGATTTTTCCCATTTATGAGAATTGAATTTTTAAAAATGGATTCCATATTTCAAAGTCATAATAATTTATAATTTCTAATAATTTCTACTTTTTGAAAAAAATGAATAGTAAATGTAATAAATAAAATTAATTATAATGATTAAAGAAAAAGATGAATTACTAAGAGGTTAAACAATATTGATAAGAGAGAAAATGATCAAAATATTAAAATAACACTATTTAATGACTTTATTTCAATATATGAAATTAAATTCTCCAAAATATTGACATTCCTTTCAAATTTTCCTTAATATAACCCATATAATACATTGAATAAAAAAAAGACATAAAAGATAATGTTCTCACATGTCATTTCTTTAAAGCATTAGCATTAGGAAAAATATAACAAATGTTTAATTATATATATCATTTTGAAATATAAATTTTTTTTAATCATTATATTTTATTTCATTTTTTCGAGGGATTTCATAATTACTGTAAATTCTTATGAAATTTTGCCATGAGAATTATTTACATAATAATAAAATAAAATAAATTTTACTAAGAGTATTAAAATTAATAAAAATTGAATTAATCATAGTGTTAAATTAATTTTTTAGCATAAATTATCAAGTTACATTGTTTTGAACCTAATTTTTTTAATTTTTTAATTTTCATAGTATTTTTAAATTCCAATAAGTCGAATAATGTTAAAAATATACATTAATGATACATTATAATAAATTTTATTTTATGAAATGATATAAATTTTTTAAAAATTCAATATTTTACCAAGTAATTTTCAAATTGTAAAAAATATCATGTATATTCCATTTATATAAGAAAAATCATTTTATAATGTCTATATTGAGAACTATATAGTAGAAACTCTACTTGTACGATTAATATTTAGATGTATTTTTTTAACGATACATGGTCTTATATTGCAGTTAATTTTCAACACACATATGAATTTTATTTGATAAATTGGATTTAATATATATTAAATTTTGGTCAAAATTTCTTAATATGTATAATTTTAATTTCGTCATAAAAGATAAATTATCTATGTTTAAAAACATAATTACCATAATAGAAAACCAAAATGGTAAAAATAGTGAAACATAAATGTTAAGGGACAAGATAATAAAAGTACGTGTTTTATTTTTATTCAGAGGAGTGTATAGACCAAATAATCCCTATAAACAATTAATAAAACATTTTTGAGCATGGTAAAGTGATATTGACCTCCCAATTGTGAATACTTTTGTGAATTTACATGTATGACACTCCACCTCTAATATAAATGGGCACTCACTCTTCCAACTTCTTCAAACCTATAAAGGCATTATTCTCAGATAATAAATTCCAAAATAAATTACAAAAATTCATCCCTAATCATATAATCCATAATTTGGAAAAAAAATAAAACAAATTTTGGATTTATTAAAAACTATATGAGTATTCATGAAGAATAGGTAGTGTTCATCAGCGAGCATTTCAGTTCAGTTTCTTCCTCGACGCCTTCAATTATTATTATAACATGATTATATAATAAACTATGTATCTTAAAAATTATGTGGTATTGTTATTTTATGTTTCTTATCTAAAACCACACACACTTTTATCAAATGGTTTATGAAACCATCTTTCTTGTGTAGGGGGAACTACAACCTCCTAAATCGATGTCTTCCATTTTTTCATTACAACCTATTATGGTTGTGCATAATTATGTATTTAGAGTTTATATCCAATATATATGATATATATTATTTTATTATTCTTTTTTAATTATTATATCACATATAACTTCATTCGTTCAATTTTATGATAATACAATGATGTTGTTTGTGTGTATGGTGGATTGTCGCCTCATGAAGAAATGTAAATTGTTCTCCATTTACATATAATGTATTATGCATGGGTTTGAAATACATATATATTATTTATTACAAAATAATTTTCTAGATATATAATACATATATATATCATTTATTTTAATTTATATTAAGACAATATGAAAATGGGAATAGAGTTCAGGAATATGCATGACTTACCATCTCTATGAATGAGGTATTCCATTTCCTAATACATAATAATATGGATTACTATAAATACAATATTATTGGATATATTTTATATGTATATCATGGTTTTCATTCTAGATATGACTAAACAATAATTTAAATAATAGTTCCAAACATAAAAAACCAAAATATATAGGGAATACACGGTAGTTATGACATGAAATGTAACATTGACATGGAATTGTTATTAAATGGGTAAAAAGGTCATCAGAAATTCATATATGGAATGGATTATATAATTATGATTTTTTAATACAAATATAATAAAATTATATATGTTATACATCAGGGTTAAATGAGTGTAGTAAAATTCAGGACTTATAGAAAGGGAATTTCTAGTTACAATTTTATTTTTGAGAGACATATGACACATTGACCACTAATTTTTTATGTGGATTATATACTACTTGTTTTAAATTTTATATTATAACAATATTTTTACATCATAGGCTATTTGTAATTAAATATTATTATTTCATGGTGACTACAATACAATTTTACCTGATCTAATATTTTTTTTATATTGTAATTTTATCGTCTATCGGGATTTTTAGAAGTATTCTCCCAATGATGAAATATTATGATCGATCTCTCAAGAAATTCATGAATTTTATTATCATATAGATAATTATATATAATATATGTCTTCCAATAATTTTCCTCCTGTTATTTACTCACTATTTCAGGATAATAATTTTATGAAAATCCATCTTTCCACTCATAAAAAGTTTTCCTTCTAAAACCATGTTCTCTAAATATTCTATTAAGAAAATGATCAGAAATTGTTTTTCAAATTTTGGAGGATATTTTCCTCATAAATCGTGTTAAACTATATTTAAGATATTCCTTAATAAATTATCAACAATATTTTCCAACTAAAATTATTTTTCATTGTATTTTATGTTTCTGAAAATGAATTTCAATTATTGTTTATTTTTCTCATGAAATGCCACAAGAATTCATTAAACAAATTTCCTTAGATGGAAAAATTATTTGAATTTACATATTATTTATTGGGGATATGATCCAAGGATAACATTCTTATTATTTCTATAAATGGTTAATGTTTATAGATTTTTTTCCCTTCAACGGGTTATACCAAGATAAAATGATAATGATACCCGATTATTTTTCCTTGGGATACAATTTTATAACATAATAAAATGGAGATGAAAATAGTTTATTTTCTGAAGGATATTGTTTCATGAAACATTAATGAAACATGTATAGTTAATTTTTTATGATCTTATGGAACACATATGTATCATTGTCATTATGTGATGGTGGTTACATTATAACCAAAGAAGGTAGTTATGTTATATCTAAGGAAGGTGGTTAAATTATAACTAAAGATGGGTGTGAACTATATGTTACAATAATGAACTAGTTAAGTATTTATATATATCTCTTGAGATAGATAGAAATATAATAGAGAGTGAACATAGTTCGGTAATATAGGGCCTGAATGTAAATAAACCCATATCATTAACAGAAATTTTACATTATTATGGTTCATGGAGTGAAAAATTACTCTATGAGGAAGGGGATTAAAATGTGGATGGTGGTGGGTCCCACCTTGGAGCTGAAGACACCTAAAATAAAGGTATACATGTGCTCATCCAATTACCGATGTAGGGACATGACAGGTCATCCCAAGATAGAAGTCGGTAAATAGTAGTTACGTCATTCAAAATATTTTATGAATTTCATGGTAGATATAAGTGGCATTAAATTTTATATCCCAATTTACATTCCAAATTTCTATGTCTTATGTCAATGTTATGATATCGTAGCTCATGTTCATTGATGTACTTATGATTTATGTCTTATAAACTATCCATTTTTATTCCATGACTCATGTTTATTATATATGATAGGTAGGGTTTGAACATCATATGTTAGGACCATTATTATTTACAATTATGACTATATAATATTTTTATATGATCATATATTTATATCACTTGTAGATATCCTAATTTTATATCTATGATCACCCTTTCTTATGTTTCCTTTCCATGAGGTTATAAAGAATGCTTTTGTGTCGGGTATGTCATTGTAGGGTGAAAAATATGAATATATTTGAATGAAACATTTAATATATTCCTCCAACATCAAAGATTGTTTTCTATGTTTCCAAAGGAACAAAACTATTATAGTCCAAAGACATGTGTTTTAATAATGTAATGAATATTAATCAATACTGATTTAATATAATAGTATGACAGTCATGAGTATCCGTAAGGTTTTATTTCTAGGGGTGATAAAAGGAATCCATGGTGAGCCGCATCGCATTTCGGTAAAGGCACAAAAATACTCCCTTGGAACAAAATATGGTGTTGCTCATCCTTAGACTACCAATTTTGGGCATCACCAAAGACAACGTGGTCTATCCAAACCTCTACATCATAATCCCCCATCAGGTACTCCTTCAAATGGATAATGAAAGGTTGTTTAATGCTATTATGAGAAGATAACCACTTTCATCATATTATCTAATATCAATACACATATATAAATTTTCATCCTTTACTCTCTAGGAATCTCCAGAATCATTCATAATACCATAGTGTGACATTATTTACATATAAATATCTACAATATTCCATTTTAAATGTTTATATTAAATATCAATGTTTTATTCATTAAATATTTCCTTCCATTGTCACTATCACATGTAAAATTCATATTGGGAGATGACATACCTCAGATTTTATAATCGATAAAATCAACACAGTGATCTACAATATGGTAATGTCACTAAAAAATCAAGGAAAATATAATTGTGATAACTTGATATCATGGGTGGAATATTTACACATATAATGACATAAAATTAGATAAAAATGTGAAAATATTAATCTATGATTCATCAAAACACAACCCAAAATAAGATGAAGAGAATTATAGAGAACCAATAACTAAACTCCCCTATTGATTAACAACAGAATTGACTGTTGACTAACTTCTCTTTAATTAACCCAAAGGAACCTGACAAAAATGCGTCCATAATAAATCAAAATCCATCATACTCAAGATTGTCCAAGTAGTATCAAACAATGTTTAATCATCCATAAACCTCATGTAATAGAATAGATGATCTTATAAAATCCATACTTCTACAATAGTCCTGGCTAATCCCCTGATAAAAATTGTCTGAATCTTCTAAAGAATCACAACTACTCTATATGGAGATATGACATGCCCAATGAAACATGAATCATGATCCAAGAACTCAAAAATGTAAAATATAATGAAATACTATTGTTGATGAATAAATCCAAAAATAATATTCATATTCTCTGAATTATCTTCCATCAACATATATTACACAAGGATTTCATTCTAGAAAATCACCCTTAACAGGTCTAAAATGTATTTAAAAAAAATTCAAACCCAAGAACTCAGCTGTATAATTCATTATAATAAATGAAATTACATCAAACATGTAATTCACATCACATCAGTATACAATAGTCTTTGAAATATCCCCATCCTTCACTCACAACAGATGATATCTTCTCAACAGATTGATCCATAAGAACCAACTATTTGTTTTCTAAAAATAAAATAAATTATCAATCCATGGGTATAGATAGAGGCAGTACATTGTCACATGTTTTGAGGGATGATCATATATTTAGAGACACAAACTATAATCAAACATATTCATTAAAAAAAATTAATCACCCAACGGTTTCACAATAGAAAAAAATCCTCGATGTAATAGATCATCGTGTTATACTCACAGCTCCCACATGTTTAAGGGAATGATACTATACAAAGACATCGAGTTCAGAGAGAAGGATATAGCTCTATTGAAATATTTTTCAGTAATTTGATAGGAAATTCTACAACCTCTTCACAAAAACATTCACTGGAGTCTTCCAAAAATCAAGGAAATACCATAGTTTGGACCTCCAATGAACTCAATATCATCTTGATCATCATGGAATACAATGAAGGAACACTTCTCAAACACATACGAGGGTCTTTGTCACCAAATAATCCATAATAATCTCTATATAATCATTGAACACAATATATATCCTTGTGAAATAAAAAATTTTCTAAAATGAATATAATAATTTTATTCCATGGATTGTGTCATTTGGATGTATATATACATATACATATATATATATATAAGAATTATCCCTATGAGTGGTGTTTCCCAGTACTAGCTTATAGTATCTATGAAAATAACATATGCATGCTCAACCTTCACCTATAATATTCAATGATAAGGGCTTGGTAAACATCCCTATGACATATCCCTATGAATGGACTAGGACAAGTGATATGAAGGATTGTGTCACATTGGAATCAAAAAAGGAATGCACATTGGTAGAAAAATAACAAATGGTGACTCAAATAACATCTATCCACCTTGGAATGGGAAAATTTATAACATTAATCTGTCCATTTCTTGGTCGATGACCTCTCCAGTCCTCTTAATGAAAACCTCTATGAATTCCCTCTTCTCTTTTTGATTTAAGGCATCATTAGGTTTTCCTCTTCCTTCCATGCCTCTTAACTACTAATCCTAATGTGGATCATCATGTTACATATTCCTCTACTGATATTTCTATAATTGATGGCCCTAAGGAGGAGCACCCAATGCACTGTACCTTTATAGAATGTCTTGTCACTCTTTACATAGATCACCTCATCATATAACTAAAACAAAACTTATAATCCATTGGAACAGTCCCTACTAACTCCACCCCCTGATAAATTATATTATGAGTGTTGGCACCTACATATATCTATTTGAAAGAATTTCTATCCAAACTATTGGAAACCCTAGACCACAACCCCACTTCATGGAGAATCCTGAAAACTGCCCTCTCATGATAACCTACTTCGGTCTTGCATCGCATCAAAAACCTATTCTCCCACCATTACCTTGATATAAATCTAATTTATAAAAGGGGATAACATAAAAATAATTTATGGATGAAAGATACCCTATCAATTCATTTCACTTTCCTCCACATATAGAAATATTTTCAATGAATACATGATAATTTTTAGGAATATGATCTTGAGGTCCCACATGTTAGAACCCCCCCCCATGGAAGTATATGGATTTTCCAAAAAAAATGGCATCCATTATGGTCAAACAATGAAACAATCCTCAAAAATCATACTTGTATATATATGATGTGACATCTTACTAATCATAATCCTTGAGGACCAAGATCCAACAGTACTTCACTACTCTACATAGCATCTTCACCACCATGGTAACCCATTTCTCCATCTGGGCACTGATGTAACTATGAGGGAGCATAAGTCACTCAAACTAGACTTCTTTCACCAAGTATAAAATAGATAAAGCGCACATATTTTTTCTATATAATTGAAACACTCATAGTTTCTTCCTTTAACTAATGTTATCATCAACATCTACTCTAAAATGATCTACTAGCAAATTCAAATGACCATATTTGGTGTGAACCTTACATTGGTATTGATATAGATCGAAATATATAAAAGAGAAATCTATTTGGGACACATAAACCCAAAATAAAAAAATATTTAAGATTAATTAATTATTTTATTCATGGTTTACCGTAATCCCAAGGACTCCCCATTTCAAACACATGTAGAAAAAAGAATGATGAATGATCATTTCCAAGGTCACTACCATAAAATATGTATCAGTAACTATGAGTAATAATGAAATCAATGGAACATTCATCATATCAAAATGTTCCCTAAATACATATGTATCATACATTTCCCATGTTCACAACACTTAATATCTTAAAAAAATACCTTTTACAGACAAACCCATGTAATCCCACTTGCTCTTATTTCCAAAATACATTTTATCCCTAAGCGTAAATAATTTATTTAGGGATTTCATGACCCCCTCCACCAAATTTAAACAATAATAGTACATCAAATAGAGATGGTAGATGGTGATCATAGATTTCTACATATTGTATTCCAATGGTTGGATATAAGCGCTATCTGTTTATAATTCAGAAAAATGGAAATAATTCCCCTCTAAATAACATAGGTAAAATAATGATAATAATTATACATTAATAAAATAAATATCATTATGATAAAATAATTACCAAGTTAACACTTGTATTATTATAGAAAAAAGAAACTACAATTACTAAAATATAAACATGAAAAATAGAAAACTACAAAATAATGTTGGAACAACCACAAGCTAGTAAAATTCTACATGAACTCTTACCAACTTCGGCTGACCGAAAATATATATATCAATATATGTGTTTGGGTGATGAGAATAATTGGTATATATAGTAGGATCCCCTTAGAGACACTCAATCAAAAGATAAATTAATAATACTAATACTCGGTAAAATTATAGTGAAACTAACGTGTCTCCTAAATAGGTATACTAAATTCCAATTCGATCCAAGGATATATATCACCATGTAATGTATAAAGTAGAAAAACATTTAGTATTCGTAAACATGGTTACAATTATAACACTTTACGACTTGTTTGATTCCTTTCCACAGTTTTTTATATTATATTCCCCCACGCTTCAAAAGAATCCTTCACGAAGACTCCTAGGCTAATGTTCACAACCTGAACCTCTAGCATCGCATAATCTCACCATCCCATGGAAAATCTACATATAGTAAAATAGTAGTTTCTAACATCCACCACAACATGTATAACATGGATCATAAATCATCCATTATACCTCAGGAAATCATATCAAAAACACTAAGTATTGTACCTCAAACCATCATAGCCTTTATGTGTTATACCTAATTTAATCATTCTAATAATATATCTAGAGATAAATGATTTTAAATAAACATAATACAACATCTAACTCTACACACAAATAACTGGAAAACAAACCACAATTTATAACATCAAAAAACAAAAAAAAATCAAGGAGGGATTTAGTAGATATTATACCTTCCATTCCTCCTTAATAGTGCTATTAGAGAAAATAACCTCCTATGTCCACAAGGTATTTGTCACCCAACCAATATGGGTGGGGTAGTGAATGAAATAAAAAAAATAAAAGACATGGGTTTTCGCCCAACAACACTCATGGAATGACCTAGTCTGAGGATCAACTACATTCATCTTCACTCGGGCACTCAGATGCTACTATTATAGACTATATATCCTATAAGAACACAAGAATTTTATATGGATAACATTAAGATTCATGTTTCCTTATTAATAATATATCATTATGTATTTAACTTCATAATACATTAATTAATATTCAACATTATTCTTTTTTACATTTCATCATCCAATAAAGGTATATTCATTCCCTCTAAGCAGAACACAACTAAGACCATGGTATATCAATATTAACAGAAAAAATATCATTTTAGTAAAAATTAACACTATCAATTCAAAAATGTAGTAATATCATATTGTTACATTATTTTTAGGTACTATAGAAAGCATTATAAGAACTCATTAATAGATGCATTAATGGTCACATCCAGTATACTAGAGATGTGAGAAATAGAATGTAGAGAAACAAGTAACTTAATAAATAGTTCTTATAAAAAACAATAATAAGAAAAAATCCCAACATAATCACAATAATGGGTAATCCCAGCTTCAATCAATTATATCATCTTATTTATTTCTCTTACACAAAAATTAATATAACCTTGAATCTCATTGTTACAAGAATAAACTATTTCCCTGACCTTGGGCTTCCATCACATATCTCATCATCCATCATGGGATCACATCACGCCACATAGAGAGACTCATATCTAGAGGAAAATAATGGATGTAAGAAAATGACATAGCAAATAGGGAATCATGGCCCTAAAAACAATACATTTGTCCCTTACATCCAAAGAATTTCACTAGACCCCGAACATAAGAATTTCATCCTTCATAATAAAATGAGAAATCATTCCCCGAATCGATTATTATTATCAAAAAACCAGTTTTATATCATAATATATTAATTTATTTATTTATTAAAGATTAAAACTATGGGTATACTATCCCATCATCTATATTAAGAAATTAAATTATTTAAAAAATATATATATCTTATGCTTATAATTTCAACAAACCTAATTAGGAACAAAACACATTATACATACCATTAATTTGTAGGGACATAATATTTAGCTTCTCATATTTTATGTAATTCCATTAATCCATGGAACAACGTATTTAATAAAATTAGAATTAAGAATAATTTTTGATTCCATAAAATTATATAAAACAATTTTTTCATTAAATATGAATCTAAAGTTCTTTATCCATAAAAAAAAATTGACCTATTTAAATTTTTTATCGATTTCATACAATTAAAATCATAAAGAAAACATATAAAATGTTCTTTACAAATCATAAAAAATATATCAAAGTATCTCAAAAATCTTGAGGAAACCTGTTATTAGAGCGAAAATCATGGGACCAATTTATAATAATAATGATTATTCGCTACCATTTTTAATTTATTAGGTTTCATTCCACCAATACATAATGAATCGTTTACATTGCAACATACAATAAACTTTAATATAAAAGTATAATTAATAAATCCCATATGTCGTGGAATCAATGTTATTTAAATGTTAAATGAACAATGACATAGATATTTTATCACTTATATCATAAGGAAATTACATCACATTAAGAAATCCATGACACAAAAACACTAAAAATAGTATGAGAAACTAAATTAGAATGAAATTGATCAGCCAACATATAATGGAAAGAAGAATATGAGGAAATCTTGAAAAAATAGAGATTAAAAAATTAAAAAATTGGTAGAACATACCATGACATAGCATTGAATAATATTTGGAAGATAAGGATTAGTATCAATCAAGAGTGGGTTCAAATTATTAAATAATCACTCCGTGGTGCTTAGGGTTTTAGGGGAAAACCAGAAGTGAAAGTGGGTCAGAATGGGGATTGGTTATTGAAAGACAACATAGAGTTCTATGATCCTAAATTATCCTTATAGACCACATCATAGAATGAGATAAAATATTATATACTATAACTTTGCATTAGTGACCAAACCATAACCTTCCTTATCGATGGTGTGTCTATGGAACATGATATATAATATAATATAAATAAAATATTTTAGGAAGCATATTATCCCCCAGAATGGGAAATCATGTATTAGTCAGGACACTTCCATTGTAGAAGATGTGATGTGACTTACCATCATTATAGTGGAGGAACTGGATTTTGATGAACCACCCAAAGTCACCCCTGGAATATTATTTCATAGTTTGCCACTCAGCACTATATCCACTCAATAGAAAGGAAATGCCTTAAGCCCTAGCATTCCATCGCACTGCAGATATTCCTCCTATAGCAGTAGCTCTAAATTTACTACATCCAATACCCTATACCACAGTCATGATCTCTATAATAGAGAATACCACTAACCATGTTTATGCCTATAAAACAAACTTTATCCACACCCAAGCAACCGGGGTTGAGGAATATCCTATATTTGTAAAGAAAAATAATCATAATCTTCCAACCCAACTACCCTATCTTCAATCTCATATGAACAATCTAAACTTTGTGGATGCTTCTTAAGGTTTCTACAAACACCAAAACTTACTAACGAAAGGGCTTCTAGGATCTAGTCAATCAAAATCCCTTTAGTGGGGTGCTTATGTTATACTGTGGATGTCTTCCAAAATGTGGAGTCTATGACATATATATTAAAATTGAGTGATGGTCCACTCCATGTTTTTATAGATCTTAGATTTGATCAAGTACTAAATTTTAGACTAAGGTTTTGATTATTCTCATTTTGGTGTGCTAATAAAAATTGTAATGTCTATTTTAGGAATACTCAACCATTACATTGGGGTCATGACCAATAAACCATTCTCGACTATTTTTATAGAATAAGTATAAATTATGGATACATCATAAATTCTATTCTATTTACTCTACTTCCCAGAACTCATGGATGACTCTTGATTATTTGTTTTATCAATTTCCACCCCTCTATCATGGAATTTATTATCTTCATCAAGATATTGACAATTAGGGATCCAAGGTGACTCATTCCACCAAAAATATTTGACTTATTTTTATATATCATCATCTGAATAAGGTTGGGGATCTAGGAAGTGGTTTCATATGTATTTTTTATGAATGTGGTTGATGGTTTATATTTTTCTCTGGGTTTTAGATGGATTCCATGTTTTTATCTGAATCATAGGAAAATATCTTATATTTTTTTTAGTTTTATCCTAATTGTCAATAATCTAGATGTGGAAGAATATTTGAGAACCCTCTTATATTTAGGGTTAATGGTTCGATAACCAAGATCATATCTTCTTTGGGTGAAGATTTTGGTTTTCATAAATAATGATAATGAACCGAACATAATGAAACACACACAAATAGTGTGTTTTGTATATGATTACCAACTCCTGCAATTTTTATCATATATTTGATAATTTATACAGATATTTATTAAAATAATTGATGCTGTTGATATTCATTTCTGTTAATTTATTAAATTATGTTTTTTCATTACTATATAATAAAATATAACATTTATGAATTCATTGTACCTTTTTATGTTTGGTATCTTATAATCTCGATATATAATACATTATGTATATGAAGTGAAACTAAAAATAAATGTTATTTAATGAACTTGAATGTCCAATTTACTATTCCATCATAGTTCACCACACTAAAACATATTTCATTTGGAAATAACTTAATATAAAATGGTGATTATAAATCCTAAAAAGTGATAAAAAAAAGTAAATGAAATAATAGTGATCATCGATAACAAAATTTAATGCATAACATGAGAGAATAAAAAATATTTATATGATATGTAACACAGATGTAATAACCATATACAACCTTTATTATTTGTCCTCAATAACTATAAGGCCCCAGCCTTAAACCTTACTTAATCTTGAGTTATTACAAGATCACACATTGAGGATCTTTTCAGGTTTAGAGTTTTAGAGATTTAGATTCATGAAACTTGCATTACATTCCACATTTAAACAAAGTGGTTACATAAAAGACAATATTAATTCTTCCCATCAATGGAAACCTATTTAAAATAAAATATGGATTCTTTCTTGACACATCCTTGACACTATCGTCACATCATGTACCTTTCCCTAGACCTGTGAAAAGCATTTCAAAAACTTGTGATGAGCGTAAAAAGCTCAGTAAGGGTTATAAAAATATGGAAAGGAAACATGAGTTCATATATACATAAGAATGAAATCATACTTTACCCATAAAACATAGGCATATAAAATCATGAATAAATCATAGAAGACATAAGACATAAAGGTAACTTGAGGAATTCATAACATTCTTATGTAGGGAGTAACCCTCTTGGTTACGTTTGGAAAACCCATCACAGTATATTCCCTAAATCTCTTCAGATAAACCTTAACGTTTCACTCCTTCGCGTTACCCAATGCATTGGAGAGCTATATCGGGCTCACCCGCCCTTAGTTTATCACGAAACCACCAGTTCTTCATAACAATGCCCAAGAACCATAACATACTCGTATCACATAAAACATGAATAAAGTAAACATAACATTTCCACATTTCAATCACAATATAACATTTTAGGATATTGGAATAATGATTCCATTCAAAAAGAAACCATTTCCAAAACCATTTAAAACATTTAATAAAGAGATTTTTGAATCAAAGTGTCCCATACCACCATGAAGCTTTTAACACTTTAAACCATTAATATCCATATAAATAAATCCTTAAAACCATTTTGAAAACATGGACATTAATAAGAACAAATAATTAAAACATTTAAAACGATATTTTGGTTAGAGGGGTTTTACCAAAATTAGAGACACTTGAATACAATAATCGAGGAATAACATTTAGTCAGAACTTTATAATATCATGAGAATAAAAGGATTCATGATATAATACTCCAAAAGACAGTATATACACCATATAAGAGTGAATTGGTTCATAACAACAATGAACCCTCAATAGAAATGTCAAATGCGATGAAATCCCTTATAAAGAATGTATCCTTAAATTAAGGACAAATAAATCTCGAAAATATGTGTGACAAATATATATACACCCAATATAAGTGGATATTATGTGTAAAACAATGAAAGGTAAATCACACATGTTCAATGGATGACATATTCAATGACTACAAGTTGAACCCAAAGAAATCGAAATTGGGTTAAAAAGTACCTTTGACAGCCTAACGACATCACATCAAAATGAGTTGACGAGAGATAAAAAGTGTATCTCATCACTTGGACATAAAATTTACATCAATAAGGATGTATGAGAACATATCCCAACATATAAATATGTAAATTAAAAGACCCAATAAAAGAAGTCTTTTAAAAAAAGAGGAGGGTGAAAGGTTCCCTTACCGACTTGGGTATCTTTCAAAACATACACCCCATGAAAGAAAAACAATAGGTCATTGATGTAAATACTCATGAACAAAAGTATATTACACAAATAGTAGAATAATGGGCAGTACATACACCACTCAATGGAATTTGTGGCGAATGTAGCATAAATCTCACGGGAATAAAAGTGAGATGAAAAATCCCTTACGAAAACTCGGCAGCCTAACGACGCCACATAAAACTTCCGAATATGGATTGATGAGATAAAATAGAGTATCCCATCATATTAAAATATAATTTATAGCATGTGTAATTTAAAAGAAAATCCCCCAACATTGCAAGGAGGAGTTTAAAAGAAGTGACATAAAGGAGAGTACTTGAAAAGAAAGAGAGAGGTTAGATCTCTTACGAAAGCTCGGCTGCCTAACTGCGCCACTCAAAACTTCCAAAATGGATTGATGAGAGAGAATAGGGTCTCTCATCACATGAACATAAAAATTACAGTAAATTTAATGTAAAAGAACTTCCCAATCATAAGAAAGATGAGCTTAAAATAAATGACATAAAAGAGTGTACTTAAAAAGAAAGAGAGTTGTAGGATCCCTTACCTCGGGTCCGACTTGACTCGATCATTCTTTAATCTCCTGAATAATAAACTTGAGTTAATTTATAATTCCTTAAGAACCTTTTTCACGTTCATTATTACCTTTATACCACTTATTACCATGTCATAAACATTATGTAATCATTTAAGTTAATAATATTTGTTTTGCCGATATTTGGTTCTTAAGTCGAAAGTGGACTTCTTACAATTACATGTTGTTCGTGTGGCCAAATTTTTATTATATCCAGAATTGTATTAATTATGTAGATATCATATATTTCATATATATCCAGTACATGCATGCATTTATAACATTACATAATCATTTAGAGGTAAGAAATGAAATGCACCGTTCATGGAGACGGTAAGCCGTACGTACGCATGAACGCTACTTTCATTTCTATTTCGTATTTTATAGAATGGAATAATAATGATATAAAGGTATATTATAATTCCAGTATAATATCATATATAATATCATATTTCCATCCTTTATACATCCCACATATGGTATTTAACGAATCAAATCCCTTTGAGGGGGCGGTAGTCCACACTTCCTTAAATGAAGATATCGCGTATACCCATATTGGAAGCCATAAAGGTAAGTCAAAAATGAAAAATACATAAGCATAAATAAAACATAAACATATTATATATCATATATAAAAATAGTGACATCATAATGGCCACCTTTTAAGGTGTTAAATGAGTATTGAACAATCATCATTTTGGGAGGCAGAATTTCACCATCCACAGAAACCGTATGTTCTTTAACCATTTGATGTAGTTGTGTGAGAGTGTAGCTCGAATAAATCTTAAAACAACATCCTAGTATATTTCAGATACTGGTGTTGTTACAAAATAAGTAAATAAAAAGAGTTTAGGGGGTTGGAGAAGCAAAATAAAACAAATGAACATGAGAGAATGAATTACCTTTAAAAGTGTAACTCCTTTTGATTTGAGCCTAAAGGCTTCCTTTGAAAGGATTCTGCCCAAAGGGAATCCTCTAGGATGTGGAGAGGGATGTGGAGAGAGTAAATGGGCAGGTTTTGGCCAAGCCAAAGGCTTGAGGAGTGTGTTAAATGAGGTAGAGGTGGGGGCCTTTTATAAGAGGAGAGGAGGGGCACTTTTGGAAAGTAAAGAAATATTACTTTATTTGAAAATGTGTTTCGGTTTCAAAAGGTCCCACATTGATATAATTCGTGGAAAAGGTGATACAGATTCGAAATCCACTCATCCAATAAGTTTTGGACATGTGTAGTTCATAGATTTTACATTATCTTTCCATTTTATTTAAATCGTCAAATAATGATGTCATCGCTGCATCATTATTATGTCATAAATAATTTAATTTATTTAATGTCTAAAAATTATAAACAAAATACTATGATGTAGGAAATCTTTTTAGCTTTCCAATGAATATTTATAATAAAATATATGACTTGTATAACCCCACTTAAAAATTGTTTTAGTAAAACATATCATGTTTGTGTCAATTTAACTTTTACATTAAATAAAATGTTATTTATGTCATTTCCCAACCAAAGTGGATCCATGGGGTCCCCAAGTTGACCCATGGCTTGTCTTGGTCGGCCATTATACAACCAATGAGAGTAAGACATGTGTCAAGCTACTCTCATTTTATTAAAGCATTATTTTTACCTTAAACTACACTAATTACCACTAATCGCGATTAAAAACTTAATAAGTTACTATTCACCAAAAAATTATTTAAATCTCATTGAACCACATTTTACTTCTTAATGACAACCATGTATGTCGGATTTTTGAAAATCAAAACACAATGATGGAAAAATTTCATTTAAACGGAAAATCAGTTTTTATAAGTACCACTTAGTGGTTTCACTATTCATCAAAAATTGATGTTTTTCAGAAAAATCCCAAAAATTCACCCTAAGCTATATTTGATATTCTGAATTCAAAAATGAAGTCTGTTTTACAAAATTCAAAACATATAAGTCACATTAATTAATTTAATAATTAATTCCCGCTGTCATGACAAATAGCGTGTTTTATGAAACAATAAGTATCAAAAGATTGACACTAGTTTAAGTCTGATTTCAATGTGAAATTGATTCCAACGACCACTATTGGATTTAATGGTAAAAATATTTTATAATTTCACCTTAAAACCAATTCAAAATATAATCTAATCATATAAATAAATTAGATTAAAAAGTGGGTTTGAATTAAAATACAACATTTTACACTATTCATTAAAAAAATGAACTTTATCGGAAAGATACCAAAAATTTACACAAAGTAAATTTTGATGTCCCGATTCTTAATAAGAGTTTTATTTGATCCAAAAGAAAGTTTAATAGTGAACAAAACTATATTTAATGATGGTTCTCCATCAAAAGGTGCTAAGTGAACCTTTAGTGAAAACTAGGGCATATACGCCTAAAATTGAATTCTTTCCGTATTTTAAGCCTTTATGTTTTATTGTATAAATGTAAAAATATATAATCATATTTTAGTTATTTCTATCCATTCCCGCCATTACAACGGCTACATGTTAACTACAATTTAAAATAATATTATTTTATTATTAGAGTGCAACGTAAGATTCCCAGGAAACTCGTTGTTGCTTGTTGGGTACGCTATCGAGCATAGCTTCCCCTTTAAAGTCATATTAATATTTTATTCAAAAATATGGATAAATATGAAAATTTCATATTCCTTATTTACCTGGGGTGTTACATCCTTCCCCCCTTTTGGGAATTGCGTCCTCGCAATTTTAAAATTGCGCTTGGAAATATCCTTGAACGTCCCACATCGGAACAATAGTCGGTAAAACAATCACTTTAAAATAAAGAAAGAAAAGCACAGAGGTCACCCGAGTTAACCCATACTAGGATTCTAAGTATAAAAATATGGACATGGAGGAGAAAACATAGGGTCATGTTCTGATGGAGAGTGATAGAAAACATGTTTAAGAGAAAGTTAACAATAAGAAAATCACAAACTTGTGATGGGTTAAACGGTGTTGGGTTCCCCAGTAGGAAAAGTTAATAGACAACATTTTTGTTTTATGTTACTTTTTATTGAGGAATTTATTCATAAGGAAGCGTAATCACTTATCACATTGACTTTCATCTTTTACTAGATTCGTTAGTCAAACTCATATTTTTTCCAAAAAACGAGTATTTAGGAAGACTTGTTCACATTAAGAGTACTATAATCAACTTCTAGAGAATCACCTAATCCAAAAAATAGAACTATATACTTCCCATGTCTTTATAATTTAACCAAAACCAAAACCAAAAAGTCTAGTACAAGATCAGATAATCTAGAAAAGGATAACCCTTTATAAAAAGAAAATCTATTCTTAATCTCCAAAATTTGTCCAACAAAACCCAAAGTTCAACGAGGACCATTCTATAATCAATTTTTCCATAAAATTATTCAATGTAAACCAATATCAGATTGAAACCCAAATATTTTAAGGATTTAGTCGCATAGTCTTCCAAGATAAATCGTAACATTTATCTCCAAACAACATCAGTTGCTCCTAAAGTCTCACATTGAAAAGTAATTATCCTAATCACATATCCTCCAAAATAAACATACTCTTAATTCATAAAATCATATAACTAAAAATAATCAGTCAAACTAACCAGGGACTTCACGTAGTCCAGTGGTAGGCGATAAATACCAGTCGCACTTTGGTTGTGGGTTCGATTCCCACAGCATTGTCCGACGCGACGGGTTGTCACACGGTCTGCGTGTTGTCCTTTTTCCAAAACTATATAATTCTCAAATCATTACCCAAAAAGGGATAAAATCATCAAAAATAACCATAACATAATTTAACCTCATGTTTATCTCATTCCTTTCATTTTCCATCATATCATAGAGTAACCCATAATTACCTAAAAAGTAAGGATCATATAAACCCTAATGGTTACCTTAATAATTATTACCTGAATTTCCACATCGAGTTGGCCATCTCGTGCATGATGCATTAGGGAACTCACCAAGTTTTAAGTGGTTGATCATGACTCCTTGATAGTTGGTTTGGAATGACTATGAGATTCCTCATTGAATCCGCCATTTTATCTAGTATCTTAATTAGAGAACCACCACAGTTTCCTTCAAACCTGTTGCCTCTTTGGTGCCTGCTAGATCCATCCATTAACTAAAAATAGAAATGTCAGAGTGAGTATATCAAAAAAACCATCATTTACTAATTAGGAAGGTAAACACTAAGATACACTTACTAATTCACTTTATCTAAAACTAGGACCCTTTCTGAAATCCTAACCTCTAAAGTTATCTAAACCGACCATTGATACCAACTATAAGGCCCCAGCCTTAAACCTTACTTAATCTTGAGTTATTACAAGATTACACATTGAGGATCTTTTCAGGTTTAGAGTTTTAGAGATTTAGATTCATGAAACTTGCATTACATTCCACATTTAAACAAAGTGGTTACATAAAAGACAATATTCATTCTTCCCATCAATGGAAACCTATTTAAAATAAAATAGGGATTCTTTCTTGACACATCCTTAACACTATCGTCACATCATGTACCTTTCCCTTGACCTGTGAAAAGCATTTCAAAAACATGGGAAGAGCGTAAAAAGCTCAGTAAGGGTTATAAAAATATGGAAAGGAAACATGAGTTCATGTATATATAAGAATGAAATCATACTTTACCCATAAAACATAGGCATATCAAATCATGAATAAATCATAGAAGACATAAGACATAAAGGTAAATTGAGGCATTCATAACATTCTTACGTCGGGAGTAACCCTCTTGGTTACGTTTGGGATACCCATCACAGTATATTCCCTAAATCTCTTCAGAGAAACCTTAACGTTTCACTCCTTCGCGTTACCCAATGCATTGGAGAGCTATATCGGTCTCACCCGCCCTTAGTTTATCACGGAACCACCCGTTCTTCATAACAATGCCCAAGAACCATAACATAATCGTATCACATAAATCATGAATAAAGGAAACATAACATTTCCACATTTCAATCACAATATAACATTTTAGGATATTGAAATAATGAATCCATTCAAAAAGAAACCATTTCCAAAACCATTTAAAACATTTAATAAAGTGATTTTTGAATCAAAGTGTCCCATACCACCTTGAAGCTTTTAACACTTTAAACCATTAATATCCATATAAATAAATTTTTAAAACCATTTTGAAAACATGGATATTAATAAGAACAAATAATTAAAACATTTAAAACGATATTTTGGTTAGAGGGGTTTTACCAAAATTAGAGACACTTGAATACAATAATCGAGGAAGAACATTTAGTCAGAACATTATAATATCATGAGAATAAAAGGATTCATGATATAATACTCCAAAGGATAGTATATACACCATATAAGAGTGAATTGGTTCATAACAACAATGAACCCTCAATAGAAATGTCAAATGTGATGAAATCCCTTATAAAGAAGGTATCCTTAAATTAAGGACAAATAAATCTCAAAAATATGTGTGACAAATATATATACACCCAATATAAGTGGATATTAAGTGTAAAACAATAAAAGGTCAATCACACATATTCAATGGATTACATATTCAATGACTACAAGTTGAACCCAATGAAATCGAAATTGGGTTAAAAAGTTCCTTTGACAGCCTAACGGCATCACATCAAAATGAGTTGATGAGAGATAAAAAGTGTATCTAATCACTTGGACATAAAATTTACATCAATAAGGATGTATGAGAACATATCCCAACATAAAAATATGTAAATTAAAAGACCCAATAAAATAAGTCTTCTAAAAAAAGAGGAGGGTGAAAGGTTCCCTTACCGACTTGGGTATCTTTCAAAACATACACCCCATGAAAGAAAGACAATAGGTCATTGATGTAAATACTCATGAACGAAAGTATATTACACAAATAGTAGAATAATGGGCAGTACATACACCACTCAATGGAATTTTTGGCGAATGTAGCATAAATCTCACGGGAATAAAAGTGAGATGAAAAATCCCTTACGAAAACTCGGCAGCCTAACGGCGCCACATAAAACTTCCGAATATGGATTGATGAGATAAAATAGAGTATCCCATCATATTACAATAGAATTTACAGAAAGTGGAATATAAAATAAAATCCCCCAACATTTCAAGGAGGAGTTTAAAAGAAGTGACATAAAGGAGAGTACTTAAAAAGAAAGAGAGAGGTTAGATCTCTTACGAAAGTTCGGCAGCCTAACGGCGCCACTCAAAACTTCCAAAATGGATTGATGAGAGAGAATAGGGTCTCTCATCACATGAACATAAAAATTACAGTAAAGTTAATGTAAAAGAACTTCCCAATCATAAGAAAGATGAGCTTAAAATAAATGACATAAAAGAGTGTACTTAAAAAGAAAGAGAGTTGTAGGATCACGTACCTCGGGTCCGACTTGACTCGATCGTTCCTTAATCTCCTGAATAATAAACTTGAGTTAATTTATAATTCCTTAAAAACCTTTTTCAAGTTCATTATTACTTTTATACCACTTATTATCATTTCATAAACATTATGTAATCATTTAAGTTAATAATATTTGTTTTGCCGATATTTGGTTCTTAAGTCGAAGGTGGACTTCTTACAATTACATGTTGTTCATGTGGCCAAATGTTTATTATATCCAGAATTGTATTCTTTATGTAGATATCATATATGTCATATATATCCAGTACATTCATGAATTTATAACATTACATAATCATTTATAGGTAAGAAATAAAATGCACCGTTCATGGAGACGGTAAGCCGTGCGTACGCATGAACGCTACTTTCATTTCTATTTCGTATTTTATAGAATGGAATAATAATGATATAAAGGTATATTATAATTCCAGTATAATATCATATATAATATCATATTTCCATCCTTTATACATCCCACATATGGTATTTAATGAATCAAATCACTTTGAGGGGGCGGTAGTCCGCACTTCCTTAAATGAAGATATCGCGTATACCCATAATGGAAGCCATAAAGGTAAGACAAAAATGAAAAATACAGCAGCATAAATAAAACATAAACATATTATATATCATATATAAAAATAGTGAAATCATAATGGCCACCTTTGAAGGTGTTAAATGAGTATTGAACAATCATCATTTCGGGAGGCAGAATTTCACCATCCACGGAAACCGTATGTTCTTTAACCATTTGATGTAGTTGTGTGAGAGTGTAGCTCGAATAAATCTTATAACAACATCCTAGGATATTGAAGATACTGGTTTTGTTACAAAAAAATTAAATAAAAAGAGTTTAGGGGGTTGGAGAAACAAAATAAAACAAATGAACATGAGAGAATGAATTACCTTTAAAAGTGTAACTCCTTTCGATTTAAGCCTAAAAGCTTCCTTTGAAAGGATTATGCCCAAAGGGAATCCTCTAGGATGAGGAGAGGGATGTGGAGAGAGTAAATGGGCAGGGGTTGGCCGAGCCAAAGGCTTGAGGAGTGTGTTAAATGAGGTAGAGTTGGGGGCCTTTTATAAGAGGAGAGGAGGGGCACTTTTGGAAAGTAAAGAAATATTACATTATTTGAAAATGTGTTTCGGTTTAGAAATGTCCCACATTGATATAATTCGTGGATAAGGTGATAAGGCTTCGAAATCCACTCATCCAATAAGTTTTGGACATGTGTAGTTTATAGATTTTACATTATCTTTCCATTTTATTTAAATCGTCAAATAATGATGTCATCGCTGCATCATTATTATGTCATAAATAATTTAATTTATATATTGTCTAAAAATTAAAAAAAAAATTTATGATGTATGTAATCGTTTTATCTTTCCAATGAATATTTATAATTAAAAATATGACTTGTATAACCCCACGTAAAAATTGTTTTAGTAAAACATATCATGTTTGTGTCAATTTTACTTTTACATTAAATAAAATGTTATTTATGTCATTTCCCAACCAAAGTGGATCCATGGGGTCCGCAAGTTGACCCATGGCTTTTATTGGTCGGCCATGAAACAACCAATGAGAGTAAGACATGTGTCAAGCTCATCTCATTTTATTAAAGCATTATTTTTACCTTAAACTACACTAATTACCACTAATCGCGATTAAAAACTTAATAGGTTACTATTCCCCAAAAAATTATTTTAATCTCATTGAACCACAGTTTACTTCTCAATGACAACCATGTATGTCGGATTTTTGAAAATCAAAACACAATGATGGAAAAATTTCATTTAAATGGAAAATCATTTTTTATAAGTACCACTTAGTGGTTTCAATATTCATCAAAAATTGAAGTTTTTCAGAAAAATCCCAAAAATTCACCCTAAGCTATATTTTATATTCTGAATTAAAAAATGAAGTATATTTTATAAAATTCAAAACATATAAGTCACATTAATTAATTTAAAAATTAATTCCCGCTGTCATGACATATAGCGTGTTTTATGAAACAATAAGTATCAAAAGATTGACACTAGTTTAAGTCTGATTTCAAAGTGAAATTGATTCCAACGACCACTATTGGATTTAATGGTAAAAATATTTTCTAATTTCACTTTCAAACCAATTCAAAATATAATCTAATCATATAAATAAATTAGATTAAAAAGTGGATTTGAATTAAAATACAACATTTTACACTATTGATTAAAAAAATGAACTTTATCGGAAAGATACCAAAAATTTACACAAAGTAAATTTTGATGTCCCGATTCTTAATAAGAGTTTTATTTGGTCCAGAAGAAAGTTTAATAGTGAACAAAACTATATTTAATGACAGTTCTCCATCAAAAGGTGATAAGTGAACCTTTAGTGAAAACTAGGGCATATACGCCTAAAATTGAATTCTTTCCGTATTTTAAGCCTTTATCTTTTATTGTATAAATGTAAAAATATATAATCATATTTTAGTTATTTCTATCCATTCCCGCCATTACAACGGCTACATGTTAACTACCATTTAAAATAATATTATTTTATTATTAGAGTGCAACATAAGATTCCCAAGAAACTCGTTGTTGCGTGTTGGGTACGCCATCGAGCATAGCGTCCCCTTTAAAGTCATATTAATATTTTATTCAAAAATATGGATAAATATGAAAATGTCATATTCCTTATTTACCTGGGGTGTTACAATAACTTTTATGTTGAGTATATTATGTTATATTAAATAAAATATACTAAAAATTCTAAAACATAAGTAAAATTATATTATTAAAGAGAATAATTTTAACCTATAAACTTCCAGGAATAGATTGTAATATATAACTATAAAATTAATATATTTATATTAAATTTTTAATTTTACATTGTCTAAATTAATGTAGTTTTTTATTTTATATATATATATATATATATTCTAATGGTTATGTTTCAAGCCTTTTTGGAAATCATCGATTTTCAAGTGAATTATAAAAATACAAAATTTTCGTAAACTATCACATTTATTATTTGAATGGGAATGATATTTTTTAAAACCATTTATAATATAAAATAATTATTGAAAATTCTTAATTAATTATTTTGTAATACTTCGTTTTTTTATAAATCCAATTCTATATTTTTTTAAAAACTTATGTAAAATAATAAAAAAGAAGTTTTTCATTTGTGTCATTCAATATTATTTTCATATGGTTGAATTATATTTTTGAGTAAATTAATTTTTAAATTAATATTAATTGGATAATAAGTGGAATTTTAATTATAATATAACTAGTATAATGTCTAATTTTTTCTTAACCATAAAATATGATTTTAAATATACAATTTTTCTAAAACAATTATGTCTAATTATTAAAAGCACTAATGTTTAAATTCATTTGTATTATAGAGATATTATTTGATAAATTGAATTTCATATTTAGAATCAATGTTTTCAAAATATATAATTATATTTCATTAATTTTTAGTCCATAAAAAAAATTATAATGGTTTTAAGGGGATTTCATCAATATACATTGCTTTTTCTCATATAAAGAAAAATAAATCAATTAAAAATTATTGATTAATGTAAAATTACAACAATGTCATTAATAATGATGAATAGAATTGGACAAGAGATTATTAAGTCATGTGAGATCCATGTTGATTCCTTTTTAGATGATTTCATCCACCACATAATTAATCTCCTTGTAAACATGTTTGATAATGTAACGGGTACTAGATGGATATCTAATACATTCAATCCATCAAAAAGTGAAACTCCCTGAGAGATGAAATGTACCATTTTTAATGGCATTAACAATAGTGGTGAAATCCCAATCAAACAACAAATTGATCCAAATGATGAACAAAAACAAGAGACCATTTTGGCGAATCGAGTCATCTAATTCTCAAGTAATTATGTCAATCAACATGTACCACAGTGTCAACCAAGAACATTCTTGTTGGGGTCCGAAAAATACAACATTGTATCCTATGGGACCTGGGTTTTCTTTAAAAGCACCATATGAGTTTTTTTAATCAAATTATAGATAGGTGTTTCCAAATAAAATCAGGTGTTCTAGAGAATGGTTTTTTTATAATAATTCCAAATCTTCAAAACATAGTTAAATCATTAATATTTATTTTAAAAAATTAGAGAAAAATAAATTACTTAAGTAAAAACTTATTACTTTGTTTAAAAAAATTGAGTAATGTGTTATTGAATTTTTCATGATCCTAACAATACCCCTACTATAATATTAGACACATTGGATTCGCATTCCATAAGAAATTTTTGATCTCTATTTTTGGAATAGTTTTATGTACCAAAAATGGTCTTCCCATTAATTTTAAAATTTACCACCAACCCAACACCTATATACATATCCAAATAACATTATTATAATCAAATATGATGAACCATTCTCTATAAAACCCTCTCCTAACATATTATATGCTTTATTATTTCTGAAATATGAAGCTAAGGTGAAATAATTTGGTGACCAAACAGAACATCCTAAGTGTGAGGTCATATTTTCCACCATACCTTCTTAATTATTCAACAATTTTACCGACCAAAAACTATCATATATATAAATTTTTTAAAAACCCATAAATTTTAATATTTTTAATAGATATTAATCTGGTACAATATACATTTAAAATCTTACTCAAAATACATTTAGAAAGAAACATAATATTATTGTTTATAGAATAACTCCTCCATGAATGACCTGTAAAATTTCCCATCAATAACTTTCATGGATGGTTGAAAACTAGTATTTAATAATTTGGTATGTTATTTATAAAATTTTAATTATTATTATGTGATACGATGTATTATTTTCTACATTCTATTATATAATAATTAAAGCTTTATTTGTGTGTACATACAGACTACCCCCTCCATGAGATGATGTGTCTCATTCATTTTCCATTAAAAAACATGTTTGAAAGCATATATGTTTGTAAAATCCGGAAAATTAATTTAATAAACAATAATAATTATAGAATAATAATATAAAATATTACATAACTGATATTAAAAATAAATGATTATATTAAATTTAACTAATCATAAGGACTTGTAAGGGAACCTTTCCAAATATGATTCCATTAATGGAAATCTAATTTACCACTATAAATTATATTATATTGAAATATTATTGGAAATAATAATCTACAAAAATTTATAACATAAAAATATTTTATACCACCTTCACATTTTTTAAAATTAAATAATGGTTTCTGATAAATTGGAAGAGAAACTTCAAGTAAATAACATGAGTAGAAAGAATGTAACAAATTAGTGAAATGAGATAAATATTCCATATAAAAATAAATATATATCAATAAAGGTCATATAATTTTTTAAAAAATATTTAATTTTATTATTAATGAAGTATATTTCAATTATAGATCTCTTTTGGAAATGAGTTAATGGACCTCTCGTACCACCCTTTACACCTTCCAATTATATGTTCTAATTCATTTTCACTATTTATATGAAATACTATTATCATAAGAGTATTATATTTTTTATACATTTCCCTGGCGTGTATACCTTATAACATATTGATTTCATTTATGTAGTCATAAATGTGTTTAGTTCTATTTAAAATTCCCAGTTTTATGTAAATAATATTTAAGGGAACGTTCCTATTTCTCATCTCAGGACATACATCACTCCATAAAAATTTTTCAAGAGATGATTAAATTTTAGAAACCATAATTATTTTATAAATAAACATACTATTTATAATTTCTTTTATGAAAAAACAACAATTTTTTATTTTAAAATCATCATTACTTAATTAACAAAAAAACACCTAGTTCTTTCACTTTTATTCATTCTTCTCCAATATATATATTTTTTAAAAAACTATGCATTGGAACTACATATTAAATACCTATTTTAAATTTTCAATAATTACTATTATAATTATTTATTTAATTATTTTCTTGGTAATTCTTATCATTTATCCTTTATTAATGCCCTAACTCAGAATTATGAAACCCACATTTTTATCATGGGTTCGATTATTATTATGATTCATTTAGGGAATATTTTCTTAATGTCATAAACATAAGTATTATTTTCATTATGTGTTGAGTTGGATTCAAATTATAAATACCTCTACTGCATACGGTAATTATTTATGTCTCATGATATGTTGTTTATGGTATTAGGAATATATCCTAATTTACCTTGGGATATTTTCCTCCATGTTTATGGGAATGGGGAGTGATCCAAAATCCAATATGGGACTATGTCCAAATTAAAACAATGGTATTATAAGAATCCTTTTACATATGTTTATGATATCATGTTTTATTTTTTGTCCACATATTTATGATTTTAGGATATAACATACTTTAAAATATGTATACATGCATGTGATTATTCACTTTATTATATTATGTTATGCCTCTTGACCATCATGTTATACATTATTACCATTTTTTCGCATTACTGTGTCTTTGAGAACACATTTTCCGTTATTTATTTTCGATACGATATCAAATGAAATATTTGAAATTTAATGGTATTTTGGAGAGGAATGAGGAATTTTAAAAAATGTGATTTTTTGGATTAGTTGGATGTAATTTTATGTTTAATATTTTAATGAAATTATAGCTAAAGATCATCATATTGTTTTTGTTGGAAAAGTATGTTACAAATTATTAACTAATGAGTGTATAAGGATTGGGTGTCTATAGATTATATCAAAGGAATGTCAAGTTATTTTTGTGATATTAGGATGAGATAACCATATTGAAAATCATAGGTAAGAGTACAAGGGATAACCCCATGCATTGGATAAAAATCATACATATTTGGTAAAGTAATGATTTTGTCTTCATGCTTACAATTACATTCATGTTTGGATATGGAATATGGATGTAGTCCCATGAATAATTTTACCAAGGAGTAATAACCATAATGTTGGGATATTTGGAATTAAGTCAACCATAACCTACTAAATAAAAAATAATCCTTGATTTACATGTAACTAAATAGACCCATGTGATATGATTTGGTCAGATTAACATCTTTTTGGAAACCAATATAATGGATGTGAAAATATTTTTTTATGACACTTAATTAAGTTAGATAAAATAATACACAAATAAACAAATATAGTATATATTTTAATATAATGATTCTTATGTTATGATATTCACTTCATGTATGAGTTCCTTATTCTATTATTATGGATTAACATTCGTATATTTATTAATTAGATTACCATATTCTTGAACTATCCTTTATTTTAGAAAATGGATGGATGTAGGAGGAAACATAATAACTACATGTGGAGTGATCAATGTTATTATTTTCTTAATTATGTGCCTCACATGCTGGGGGATAGAGATAATAACCTAATTGATAAACTCAAAAAATGAATGAAGGTATCTATAAGAACATGAAGCACATAGAAGGACCACTAAGAGAAAATGTTGAAGTAGAGTCATTTATCTGGTAGGGACCTCAAGATTTTAGTGGATGTTCTAAACCCATAATCACTCAATAATGTATTTTATTAATTGAGAAGTTTTTATATATCCTTCAATGATTTGTTAAGGAGAAATTTATAATGATTTTTTAATATATTTAGGGAGAATATAATCTCTAGTTGACACTAATAATTCATATATATCCCAAGTAATAAATAAGATAAATGGTTTGATACGAATTCAAGATTTCATTAGTCAAAAAATATAACTCACATACTCACAATCATAAAATAGAGATGTATCTCCTCATTTTCAATAATAAATAAGAAACATCTATTAAAAATAATAAGGTGAACTCAAAAAGGCTTCCATGATATTTCTATAGTAATATAATTAACACCAAAAGTAAAATTGACCACATACTTTATGGGAGAAATGTGAGCCTATGAAGAGTTTTTCCAATTAATGAATTTGACAACAATGAATATGTTTCCTGATGTGTTATCAAATTTGATATGGAAATGATTGATTCTTAGTAGTCTTAGGATACTAGAGATAATAATCAGATATTTTATTTTAACTCTACTAAATTATAGTATAAAACTGTTGGAATCAACAGAATCTGTCATGTTACATGTACAATTTGTGAAAAAAATCTTCCTTTACACTATCTCAAATGGAAAAAAATATTTAATGTTTGGAATAGAGTTACATAAATAAAAAAAATGTAGAAGTGAGATACAGTAGGTGACAACTATATATGAATAAAGTAAATTATAAATCAATATTAATCCTACTATCTAATGTTTCATATTCAATTATTGGGGACACTATGAATCCCACTTCACTAATCCAAGTGTTTTTTTAGATAACCAATGGTAATAACCCCCAAGGACATGAAAGTGATAAAAGACGTACATTATTACTACTATAGGGGGGATAATTTTAATTTTTTGTGGATGGGTATGCTATCAATTTATTCTTGAATGTCTAACATAAAATTTTATTTTTATACAATACTTAATATAATACACGGTCAATATATCTATTCAAACACTACCCAACATGTAGTTGTGAGGTTATAAATGAAAATTTAAAATTAAGATACTATTTTGTTTCAATTATGTAATTATTTTCTTGTTGAATTCTATGGTAAAAATCTATCAGCAAACCATATTATAATATATTTATAAGAATATTAATTTATTCTTTATCTGGACTTGTTGTCTCTAAATAGATCCCAAAAAACAACCTATATAAGTAAACAATATTCTCTATACAGAACAATCCTATGATTCTATACAAATGTATAGAGGATGAACTATTTCAATTAAAATATTCTTTAGAATCCTGGATACTGTGACCTTATGAATAATAATATATAGCTCAAATGATTCAATCATATGAAAGGTCCACACTTGAGGACAATACCACAGTAATTGATTATACTAAAGTATTCCCCTAATGGGTTTCTAGGTGTTACTCCTAATGTGGTCATTATATGAGCCCTAGTGTGTGAGTATTCACAGTGGGGTGCCTCGTTCCCCTATGTCAATAAGAAGAACGAGTCAATGTGTCTCTCTATCATCTATCTTGAACAAAATCCGGTGATAATAAATAATATGTATCCTCTTAAAGAAATTAATTGATTTTTAAAATCAATTATGTGTATATAAACGTTTCTTTAATGTTGAAATTTGGTATGAATATAATATGTTAAAGTTGAATAAATAGGAAATTCCCAAGATCTCCATTAGTGCCAAGTACATATAATATTAGATCACAGTCATAAAAGTTTTTAATCATTAATTCTACATAGATCTCTTTAGACTTGTTAAATACAGTCCATATAGTTTACCATGAAAAATATCTATTGGTTTTTAAAAATGATAGGCATATAGACTCCAAATTAATGGAGAAACATGATGTCTATTTTAAAACTATGCTAAACACATTGAGGGAGGAAATTTATATTAAAATTATCCAAAATTATGGTTTTTTATGTCGAATGTAGATTTATTGGGGAATATTATCATATATAATTGGATATATAAATATATATATCCCCTTAAAATACATAGGTTCTTGGGGATTGTAAATGACCATCATCTAATATGGAGAAACTTAGTAAAATCCTATTAGATAGGTATTTTTAGTGATTATTTTAAAACAAGTAATAATTTCACAACCCATTCACAAAGAATAATCAAAAGTAAATGAATTTTGTCTAAAAATATTATTTTTAATAGAGTATCAATGTGTAAATAAAAGCATGGCCATAATAAGAATATTTAATATACACACAAGTGTGGATTTATTTGTGATCAATAGTGATGAAACAAAATACGGTATTCAGTTGTGTACTCATTAAAAATGATAAAGTGATTTCATAATCCTCAAGATAGTCGAAGTCTCAGGAAAAAATATATTTGACATATCATCATGAATTTGTTGCATTATTTTTTCCATTGAGAATGATGAGGCATTATAGTTGTAGAGTTATGTGTGATTTATATGCAAACTAAAAAAATGAAATACATATTCACAAGGTAGTATCTCAACATGATCCAAAAAATATGGCCATATTTACTGAACGATTGTGACTAAAAATAAAAAATCATATGGGGAAGGAAAATTAATTGTATATTTACTATGTTTAAAAGATCCTTTAACCTTATAGATGATGGGTATTGAGAACGATGTGGTCTTCATCAATATATAAAGTATGGACATTGTGATCCTAAAGAAACACACATCTTCACACCATTCTCAACAAAAATTTCATCCATATCTACTTTGGATGATTAAGAATATATAAGGTACTATGTAGAAATATATTTTAAGGTGGTTACCCAAAGGGAGGGAAAAATATTTGAGTAGATGTTTGATGATAAAGTTGTTGTTAGATTTGTTGATAAATAATGAACCATAGAATTATTCACGTAGCTCAACTTTCTTTATCCATCCAATAAAAATTAGAATATATAGAGATATATGATAACACTATTGGTGTGATAATACGAAGAATGAATGTTTGGAATAAAACAAAAATTTTGTGTTTTTTTAGTGGGTGAATGATTGGAGGAAAAATTATATGGGATGATTAAAAAATTTACATTCAATAGTTGAAATGGGGAAACATAAATAATGAATTTTTAATTTGTATTCCAATGTAATCAAGATGGAAAAATGTACTATTTTGGACGACCTTATAAAAAAACTACTCATGTTATTTTTATTAAATATGATACCTCACTCAATAACCATGAAATAATATACATCACAAAAGTGGTGATTCTGAATTGAAAACCCATATGAATTTTATTTGATTAAGATCTAGGTTTAACCTAAAATATCATGATTATTCATTAAAATTTTATACAAATGAGTTTAAACTTTAGTATTTCCTATCATCATAGGACAAAAGGAAAATATGAGTGAACTATTAATAAAAATGAGTATATGTTTAGATACTACTCAATGTAAATAAAGGGAGGATAATAGAAATATTATCCTATGGAAATGTTCCCTTTCAGCCACTATTTATACTCCGGAAACCAACTCTACCAATATAAATACATCTATGGGAAGTGATTTAGAATACTATCATTTTGGGATCATGTAGTTGAATAAAATTTTCTAGTACATGAGATAGTATAATAAATTGTATAAAATGTCATGAAAATTCAATAACCCATCATGGTGAAAATTTTGAAGATTAATATTCTTTATTTCCATCAAGGATACCAATCTTTTAATGTTAGTGATAAAGGTTTCATTTATACATATCAATGGATGATAGGCTTGTGATTTGGGAAAATGGGGAAACTATGTCCATGATATACATTCCCATCTAAATTTTTTCATCACATTAGGTCTATGGTTTATAGACTATTTATTCCACAAAACCAATCGAAATTACATGATGTACTCCATGTATCCGACTTGATGCACTAAACAACAAATACATCACATCCATTTAATTCAAAAGTGGTATAGATAGATAATGATATCACTTATGAGGATCAGTCGGTGATGATCTTTGACCACATAGTCAAATTTCTTCACAACAAGACAACTCACCTGTTCAATGAACTTACGAGAAACCATATTTATAAGGATTAGATATTGGAATTGGAAGAGATCACAACAAAAGTACAGTTATATGTTTTCACCCAATTATATGAGAAAATATTTGATGGTTAATTTTTCTTATGGGTCATGAATATAAAGAACTAGGATACTAGTAATCATTTCCCAACATAAATGTTGGGTTGTTTATATTTTGATACAAGAAATACCAGTGTAAACCTAATACCTTGAAACATTAAAAGAAATAAATTATTCAAGATGACTATTATAATTGACAAACTAGAGAGAATAGATAATGATAATAAAAAATAATTTCTTGTATTAACAATAATTATTGAATTTGAGATTCACAAAATTAAAATCGAATTTTTATATGAATATTTTCTTCAGGTTAGCATTCTATTATTTTCTAAAATAATCATATTTCACTTGAATAATACAAATATTAGTTTTTATAAAAAAACAATCTCATTTATTATAGAATAATTCCATAAATTTCTTGAAACTCATTTTAGTAAATAAAATATATTTTATAAAATTAAATTTTTTATTTTTAAATAATAAAATAATATAAAAAACCATTCTTAATATTTTCGAAATCATAGGTATTGTTTTATTGACTGGTAGTTTCCATTTTATTCATTTAGTAATATTTTCATATTGTATAAATAAAATTTTAAATAATATTAATTTAAATTAAATTTTAGTTGAAAAATAAAAAACTATTTACTCTGAATATAATTAATAAACCATTTATTTTTATTCTACAAATAATATTTATTATTAAAAATATAATTTCTCTAAAAATGGATATCTATGCATTACATGTGTTAATGTTAATATTAATTTGTATTCTGAAAGGAAATTTTTATTTTCTAAATTTTATTTCATATTTATAATCATTTGGATAAAATAATATAATTAGTCTGAAATTCTATTTAGTCATTAAAAATAAATTACTTATGAAAAATTTAGCATCAATGATAAAAAAAAAATTGTAAAATTTTATATAAATATATGAGAGTAACGAAACTAAAACCATGTTTAAAACATATATGGAAACTTTTGGGTGATTTGTTATATAGATTACCACTTCTAAAACAATGTTATTTTCACCATTGGATTCAAATTCCATATGAAACATGTTCTATCTTTTTATTAGAGTTATATGTGCCAAAAGTCATATCAATGAAATTATAAAATGTACCACCACTGATCTTCCTATCCATACCTACACATCCCCTTGCGATAATACAATAATCTACGAATAGTGTCTCATGAACCATCAACAAATTTACTATATTAGTTTTCTATTCCAAATTTCTTAGCTAAGGTTCCGAAGGTGGTGATCAAAAGAGAATATCCAAAGAAAGTGGTAAAAATTTCTACTTTACCTTTTAAATTTTATTGTACTTATACATCACAAAATACATTATATCCATGAATTTATCTTAAAAAAGAATTTTTTTTAATATGATTAAATGTTATTATACTAATTTAATAGATATTTTATACCTTCATCCAAAATCAACGATAGAAAAGTGAAATGATATCATGTGTTTGTTCGGACTATAACATATATAAATGACGTATTCAATTTTTCATCATCACCATTCATGGATGGTTAATGATCTTTTACTGAAATAGTAATATATTTATAAAATATTAATTATTAAAAAATTATTAATTATTTTTTATAAACCTTCCTTCTACTCATTAAAAACTGAGTATTCCTTTGGGGTTCACGTGAAGACCCCCCCCCCCCTCATGATGATGTTTCTATTTTATTTTCCATATCGAATAACAAGAGTGGAATAAAATATGAATTTAATGTATAGAAATATTATTACAAAATCCATTAAAATTATTGAATAATAAATTAAAATTTTAATAAGTGATATTTGTAAAAAATATTAGTAGTAAATTTAACTACTATAAATGACACACAAACTTTACTTTTAATGATATATTCCATTAATGTAATATCCATTTCAATATATTAATTATGATAATTTTTTAATAATGATTATAATAATAATGAATTCTTGATATTTTGATACTAAATTACCCTAAATTGACCTTGGTCACCAAACCATTATTGTTTTAGAGAAATTAGTCGATGAACATCAAGTGGAAAATGTTAACAGAACCCGTGAAACAATTTGACGATAAAAGATAAATATTCCTTATAAAAATAAATATACAGGGATAATGATGTTTTTATTTTGTTAATAAAACTATTATTTCATTTAAAAATATTTGTATATGTGACAATTTCTTCCATCCATGATGTAAGGGATCGTCCATACCACATTTTTTAAATTTTAGTTACACTTTCACCATTATTTTCTACCTTTTTATTCAATGAAATTGTTTTGAACTTATTTGGTATTTTCATATATTTCTATTAGATATATTCCTAGTTATATATATTTTCCATTTCTTCAGTATTTTATGTTTTTACATCTATTTTAAATTCCAACTGTAAATTAATTTTGATTTAATTGAACATTCAAATTTCTTGCATCATGTCAAGCATCACCCCCATCAAATGTTTTCAAACAAATAATAGATTTTAACATCCCTAACTATTTAATGGAGAAAAAAATTGTTTGAATACTTGTATTATATTAAAAACAATCACATTTCTTGGTTAATAATGTCATTTACTACTTTCCCAAAGCATCACCCTAGTTGTTCATTATTAATATTTCTTCTCCAAGTTCATTCTCATGAATTTTCTATGTTTCAACTCCATTTTAAATAACTATTTTTAATTTTCAATAATGAATGTTATAAATGATTTAATTCATTTTTATGTTTTATATTATAATGATTTATACTTTTTTATAACTTAAATCATAATTATGATGCACACTTAATTATCATGGGATTGATCATGATTATGATATCAGTATGTTTTATTATAAATATATTGTACTAGTGTATATAATTTATTTATGTGATGGGTGGGCAAAAAATAATATAGCCCTAAAATACATTGTTTAAAGAGTCATATCACAAGAGTTATTTTTTTAAGTATTAGGGAGTCTACCTGATACAATTTATAAGTTTTTAAACTATGTATATGAGAATAGGGAGTGAACCCCAATAAACCATGGGGATTAACTAAATTATAATGACGATATTTGGAGTGAACCATGAAATGTGTTTTTCTTATAATGTTTTATATTATTGAAATATGTTTATGAGATTATGATATCATTTCCTCATTTTATGTCTCCATGATTATGATCAATATCTCAATTATATAACTTTATATCTCTAAAACATTCATGTCTTAACTTATTTCCCCTTTCATACCCTTACTGATATTTCTATCTCTCCATTTTATTTATGAATTTTCCAAAATATAACAAATGATTTTTTAGATTGCCTCCGAGAGTTAGGAGAACATTGTGTAGAATTTAACAAATATGTTATTTTAATATTAAATTTCAAGTCTTTGTAGGTATAATAATATAAATAAACTAGACCTCTAGACCCTCGGCCTATTTTTATTGGATAAGAACATTAATTATTACAAAATAAAGTGTGTTTAATTGTTGGGATGCTATAATGAAAATTTCTCTACAATATAAAAATAATATATTCCAAATAATATCTCTAGAGTTCTACAACAAGGTTCAAAATAACTATAAAAAAGATCATTCACCTAGGTATTGTAAAATATATCTTCTCTAGATATTAATTCATTACCCATTTTTTCAGAACACTATCAACACACACCCATTGTATGTATTAATTAATGATTTCCCAATAAATTATATTAAATAATTAAATCAATAAACACTGGAGAATATAAACTGAGTTCTATAGAGAATCAATGAGTACATTGGTATTTATAAAGTTGAACATTTAATTATTTTTAACACATAAGAAGAGAATGTGGGTTTCACATATGTAAATCATTAATAAATGATGATTAATTAAAAATATATAAATTAAATTGAAACCATATAGGGTTGGGTATTTATAACCGGAAAGTAGATGCATTGAAATTCAATGGATGGATTCAGTTACAGAATAGATTTTCAATTTCTTTTATTGAATGGGATTAATCAGTTACAAATAGAATCTATTATTTGTAGAAAAAAATAAAATAGAAATCTATTGTTTATAAGTTAATATGGTCAAAACTCTTTTTAAATTTTTTTAATGAAAACCAATTATGCAATTATATAAAAACTGAGAGGAATAAAATTCATAATCGTGAGAGACATCTTCATAAAGCATGAGGTGAGTTACATAGAACATTAGAAACTACCTATATGGATATAGAGAGGTAAAATAAGGGGTAAATTCCTAATGTATTTGAAGTGAAGGAAATGAATTAGAGAGTTGGTTATTTTTTAAAAATTTGGGAGTATTTGGAATTTATTTCTAAACAGTGGCCTTGGAGAAATAGGTTTGGAAAATGGAATCCAATTGTCTTGCCCAAAGTTTGGGGTTTTGTATAATGAAATTAAGAAAATGATTTTAGTACTATTTAAATTTCATTACTGAAATTCAATATTAATTTTTATTTTTTCTTGGGAAGACAACATTTCAACAAATAAATTTTTTAAAATCAATACTTTCAATTTTAGAAATTATAAAGTTATTTACAATTTTAGGTTTCCATTTTAATTCATTAAAATAGAATTAATTAATAAAATAGACTATTTTTTTCTTTAATTACGTTTTATTAATTATTACCTCACCATATAATATTTATGAAGTCATAAAACATAATACAAACAAGATAAAAATTTTTGACGATTCAAATAAATATAAAATATTTTAGAAAATTATTAAAATCAAAAACTAAAATAATTTTTAGATTCTTATTTATAATAAATTGTCTTTCAATAAAAATATTATCCATTATTTGATTATTTTTTCTTTTACATAAAAATAAATTTTTATTGAAAATATTTTTTACGACATAGTCAGAATTCTTACCCATATAAAAATTACCTATGATATATAAAATAATATTTCACTAAATAGTATATTATTACCCTAATTTGGGAAAATATTTTTTATTTTCATATACATGAATTTTATTCAAAAATTAAATTAATAATATATTAAACCAAAATAAAATTTTGATTTCATTATACCGAAAATATATTTATCCTATTCACAAAAAAAATATGAAATTAGAATGGGTGAAACAAACAAATTAATTATTGATTTAAAATTACATTTTTGTAATACTATGGTAAAGATACATAATTCTTTATTACACCAGCATGATCCCCAAGTGTAAGGTTATTAATGGTCCTACTTTCATCGTGTGGTTCAGCTAATATTGACATACAAGAAAATTTAAAATCCCATTGTTATTTTTTTGGGTGATGCAAGATCCCTAATATTAAACTCTGAGACCTTCTTTTTATTTACTGTGTAGCTGATTTTTCACCTCTATGAATGGTCAATAGGTTTTTCTGTTAATTATACCTTCATTTGTGTGATATTCAAAATGTATTCTCCTAAATGTTTTATTTTTTAAACTACTTCCAAACATGTTGTTGATAAATAGATCATCCTATAATTTTCTTCATATGGATCCATTTTAATACTCAAGTGAAAAAAAATTATTGTTGAATTCAACAAGTTAAAGATGTTGATCCCACTCCCATAAAAATTTACTGAACTAGCTAAGAATAGGACTTCCAATATCTGAATGGACCTCTTAGACTACCCATAATATTGATGATGATAAGCACTATAATGGTTTGCATCGATATTAATTTTCTTTTCAAGGATCCCCTATAACCTAGAATAAAATTACAGATCCTGATCTGAAATAAGTCATAGTGGTTAATGTAATTTCTAGATATGTTAAAAGAACATTATGTTTAAGGGAATATATCGCATGAAGCAGTATGAAATTGGGATGACTTTTTTTGAAATAAAAGAGATAGTATTCAAAATTGATACGATAAATTATTCATATTAGAGGGAATCTATGTATACATAAATGAATTCAAAAATAGACCATGGAAAAACTTGATTCAAAAAATGGAGAACATCACGTGGTTTGATAAAATATAAATAAATATCGATAAAAAGTACAATGGCCCCCAAATTTGATGTTAAACATTCCACATACATATATGATACTATTAAGAAGAATATTTATCCATATTTAGATTTATAGAGGGGTAAAGTGTTGATCCAATATGTGGGGCAGTCTTGGAAGGAAAAAGTCCACCACATTGAGATATAAATACATCCTCGTCTTCTACTTACAAGGGGATAGAATTTATAATTGAGGGATATACAATTTCACAAACTTAACCTTTGAAAATGCCTAGGAAGTCCTTCTAAACTCAAGTTTTAACCCGATAGACCTTTCCTATTCTGCTTGATTTCGGGTTCTTTTGCATTCCTCTTCCTTTTTAATCATGTTTGTTTGTTTTCAATTAACTTGAATGTTAAATCATGTTTCTTCTTTATCATGTATTATTATTTTCCAACATTTTTTTTAAAAATGTTAATGGTTATAAAATAGTTTTAATTAATCAAAATAAACCATTTCTTATTTTCTTTTCTCGTTCTATCTATTGTTTGTATTTAACTCTCTTCATCATTCATGTGTGTGTTTGCCACATAACTCTTTTTTTATACAATTATTTACATTCTATTTATAATTAATCGCTATAAAATATATTAATTTTTAAAGAAACATATCAAGGTATGAGTAAATATGCTATTAGGGTGATTCATAATCTTGGAATATTTTGTGATTTTGAGATTTTTCAAGATTAATATTCATTAACATGATATTGTGGGTGATGAACATAAAATTCCATGGATTAATGAAATTTTTTGTTTAAAATGTGTATTAAATAGTTTATTATTACCAAAATTATATATGGGCTCATAAAAATTGAACCTTACATATACATGAATTTATTGAGATCAGTACTATAGTTGACGTTTGGATTAAATATAAATCATTAGGGAGTTATAATAAAAAATCATCCTATAAAGTTGAAGTTAATTTAATGAAATGTAAATAGAAAATCAATGATATAAAAATAATATATACAAAATGATGAAATAAACCGAATCATTATTAATATTCTAATAAAAATCCATATGTCATTCATTTCACATAAGGTTTACAAACAACCCCACTGAAAATTAATAACAAAAACCACTGACCCCATGATATTTACCATTACTCAGGATTTGAGCAGTGTGATGATATGTAATGGCCTGGAAATTATGTAGAATTTTTTTTTAAATCAATGGGATTTTTACTAGTCTGTGAAAACTGACGGCCCATAATTCTGAGGCTCAGTGTTCCTGGATTCAATTTTTGATGTTCTCTTCGGGTATGCTCACTAAAAGTATGAGCGTGTTTTTTTAACTTTTGAACCGGTGCTCAAAATTGAAATTTTAGGGCACCGTTGACCATGCAGCACCAGTATTAGATTATGAATACTTTCACTTTGACGACAGTGGGACGATATTAAAATATAGTTTTTGGGTTTTCATGGAATGGTATAAAATAAAGTGAGCTTCAATTTATTTTATATGAGCCACCATGTGGGTGTTTGGTGGTTAAAACCTCTTAATGGATATTGAAGGTGGAACCACCACACCATAACCTCCCATGAAAGGTTATGGTGGTGGGCCCCACCCAAACCTAACCTCCTACGAGAGGTTATGACGTGGGGACCACACGGGGCTAAAACCCATATTGATGGAGGAGAATAAAACTTTTCATCTCTCCCTCACTAATGCGGGAGAGCCTCTTGACATAATCTTTAATTAATTGGTGTCATCTCCACTAATTAATTTGTGCCAACACTCATGAATTAATTAGATGATCCAAGTTATTAATTCACCAATTTGAATATTTTTTCTGCAACTAAATAATAGACCAACTCATTCTGTTATTATTTTTATTGGTATTTCTCATTTGGTGGAGCTTGGGAAAAGAAGAGCTTGGGATAAATGTTCTTCTGATGATGATTGCTCCACAGACGAAGAACGCCGACCTTCTTCGACTTCCTCCCTCGGATCATACTGACGTGAGGTGTCTTCAACAATCCTATCCTCTGCATCATCACCAACTAAGGGACACAGCTCGGGATTGGGAGTGTGTGGTGGACGTGATGAACGACGAACTCCTTCATCTTCTTCCCACGAATTTAATGTCGACGACCGACAATCAAAGGTAAGGGGATTATTTTGTGTTTGTGTATGTTTCCTTTTCTATTTCTCTTCTTCGGATTGGAAAGGAATCATTGTGTGGTTATACAACATTTGTTTTTAATCATTCATAACAATTGGTGAGCCAAGTGTTACCACACTAAACACAGAGGGTCCAGGCCAAACCATCATGGCCCAAACCCTCCATCGTTCTTGTTTGTGATGTTTCTAGGAATGGCGACGAAGCAGCGTTGAAGGCGAAAAAGGCACAGGAAAACGTTGTGCTTCCTGTGGCCTCCGCGAACCGCGCCGCCCCCTCGGCGTTCCGGTGCCCTGACCAAGCTGGATCTATAGGACAAACCACTTCCGACCTCTTGTGCGCTCGGCCGCACCGCCGCTGGCCTCCCACATGCCCTAGATGAACCCCGTCGGCCCATGCCAGCACACGCCACGCTGAAACGCGCTGTCCTGAACCACCTCGGCCCGGCCTCCTAACCTCTCGGCCGTCCGCCGGCCCACCTGAGGCCCTGCCCGGCCACCCACCGGCCCGCCTGGCGCCCTGCTCGGCCGCCCCTAGCCTTTCTGTGTCGTTCCCGGCCATGCGCCATCATGCTTGGCGCCCTGCCCGGCCGTGCGGCGGCGCCCTGCCTGGCCGCCCCCCGGCCTTGTCGCGCCCTGCCCGGCTGCCCGCCGGCTTTCCTGGAACCCTGCCCGGCCGCGTGGCAGCGCCCTCCCTAGAAGCTTAGCATATTTAACTGGCACGTTCCCCCTCGGGGCACCCTAGAAAAACTATACCGGTCACGCTCTCCCGGCAGAGCTGAGCCGGGTCGCGCCCTCGTGACCCTCCGGGCCGAACCGGCACCGAGCCCGGGCCGAACCTCCCTCGCGGCCAGCTAGGCTGGGCCAAGCATGCCGAGACGAACCTAACAGGCTGGCCCACCCAATGGGCCATGCCAGAAAAAATAGGTCTGACCGGGTTGACCCAGACCGGGTCAGCCCAGACTGAGTTGGGCCCAGTTGGTCTGACCGGGTCGGACCGGACACGGGCCCACTACTGCCCCTTCCCTTTCATTGGCCATATCTTTGGCACCGGATGACCGTTTTAAGAATCGTCAGTGCAGCTGGTTTTCTTGGAGCACTAGGGTCCCTGTGAGTATACCCCACTAGAGTTCGGGGTAAAGATCATATACATTAAGGTTGGATCGTACACGAATCCAACTAGGCCCCTGGGACTAAGAGTCTAATAACTCACAGACTGGGCGTCCGATTGATGCACCGTCAATTGTGTTGAGACCTCTATGATGAGGCGAAACATTGAGATACTTTATAATGGGACTTCATGGAAGTTGGAGCATCAACCAGTAGCCTGTAGAGTAGATCTACCGGTGATGAGTGAGCTTTTGTGCTGGAACATAGCAGCTGGTTGATACCAGACGACTGCTGACCATTTGACACAGAGTGACTCTACTATCCCAGGGGGGAGAAACTTGGTGTTGTGAAAAACCGACAGTGGGGAGCGCCTTGGTGATGCAACAGACCCACGGTACTCTAGAGGACGAGTACCTCAGCAGAGTATGAGGGGGAGCGCCTCTGTTTGATGCAGAAGACCCACGATGGGGAGTGCCTCTTTGTGACACAGTAGAGCCACAATACTCAATTGGAGGAGAACCTCAGCAGTCCAAGGTTAGTGGGAAGCGCATCTGTGTGATGTGGCAGGCCCACTGTACTCAATAGAGGTGGAGTTCTCAACCATCCGAATGTTCAAATTGATACTACCACTAGAATAAAAGCTGGGTTGAGCTGAGTCGGTAACTTTATGTTTAACTCATGATTGAGATGGATTAATTGATAACATAAATATATGTATGGGAATATACCTAAGTTGGGTTATCTGCTTTTTTATTCTTTTTTATTTATCCAAGTTATATTTTTTGAGACCTTGAGGGTCTCACGGTCCCTACTGAGCATCGTTATACACACCCCTACACTGGCTATGTATGCACCTCATTGTGTTGGATGTAGACGATAGACAGTGCTGACTGAGGCCTAGAGTTCCAGGACTAGACAGTACCCGATGGAGAACAACACGACGTGATGGTACAATGAGGACACAGACAGACGTGGAGTGCTGCGGAGGCTATCTGTACCAACCCTTCAGGTAGGACTTCTCGGTGCACGATCCAATAGCTGTTTACCTTTCTTCAGTTGTATTTATTTTTCAGTTGTACTTGTACATTCCGGTTGGGCTTTTATTTTGACCCCTTTACTTTTCAGCATGATTTTGTATATGATTTTACTTATGTTTTTCTTTCTTATCATACTCTATTATGTTCATTTTCAAGTTATAAATGAAATGCCTTCCCATTTTAGGGATTTACACCTACGGTGCGAGTCGCCGGCCCCTGGCGAATGGATGGCGGGTTTGTGGAAGTCATGGAACGGGACCTGCGGGATGGGTTGTGACACATTAGTATTAGAGTAGTTAGTTCTATTACAGAACATAGGACGTTAATCATTCTTTTCTTTGAAGAAATAGTGTTAAGGGTACTGAGTGTGGTTTTCAGTTCAGGGATTCCTGTGTTGGTGTGGCGGCTGATGTATCCATACACCAGGACCATGACTACTGACTTCTGACTCAGTGCATGAAAACTCTGATTGCGTGTGTGTTTTAAAATGTTTTCTTTATGTCATGACAACTAGGTCAGCTCACCAGGTATAATCTTTTCACCGTGTCACATCTGTTTCCTTAAGGGTGCCTCCTTGTGGATGACCAGTGGGAGTCATGAATGTTTTACGCATAGATAGACCACCGAGTGAAGAGGCCTCAGTGCAGGGCCATTTTCTAGGTGAGGAACGAGTGGTACCAATCTCTGTTGGGCCATCGATTCCATGATCCCCTGCAGCAGAAAATGCATGCCTCTTGAGTGTGTTGCATGAGTTCTAGTGCTAGAGGCCATCAATGATCAGGGGATAGATGGACCCACATGCGGTTGAGGATTGGATGGAGGCTATGGTGAGAGTCTTCTAACTAGTTGGGAAATTGTTACACTGCATAATGATTATTTCTACCATCCTTCAAAAGGCAGCAATCGGCAGATGGTGGAGAATGATGCTCCAAGTTCATGATGAGATGATGCTACTTTAGGTAGTATTCAAGAGCCTAATTCGTGCAGAGTTTTTCCTAGACACTCTCTGCGCAGTGCGCATACAGGAGCTACTTCATCTGCAGCAGGGTAGTATGACTGTGGAACAGTACTCAGCAAGGTTCACCAACCTCTCGTGCTACACCACAAATATGGTGTGGGACAAATTATCCACGGCTCGGACCATCGATGAGGGGCTCACGTGAGAGATCAGGGCTATGATGATATCTCTAAGAATCCCGACTTAGGTAGGGGTGTTGGAGAGAGACCTCTTTGTAGGGAGTTCCCTTGGTGAGTAGTCTACAGCAGCGAGACCCACCACTAGTCGACATGCAGCAGAGTCTTCTATAGCTAGCAGTAGACAGATTTCCCAGAGGTCCAAGAAGACCAAACTCATGGGTGGACAATCGTATGACTCAAGATCGGTTGTACGGGGCACCTGGGGCAGATACACGCATTCCAAGAGTGTACTTTGTTACTCATTTCGCAGGAATGGTCAAATGTCTTGTGACTGTCCGAGCCGACATTCAGATGATCAGAAAATGGCCGAAGGACCACCTAGTCAGAGACATATATTCGATCGAGGTGGTCTGTAGGGAGTAGGTGGACGTGGCAGAGGATCTGGTCGAGCAGCTGGCGGTGGGCGACATTTTGAGGTGTTACCACCACTACCACCAGGAGGTCCACCCCGACCACATAGATTAGGTGGACAGGCGAGAGCTCAGCTTCAGGAAGCTAAAGCATACGACCGTGGCGCTCCGGAGATTATTCGAGGTACGATATTTGTCTACCCCACCTTAGTTGTAGTACTTATAGACATAGGTTCTAGTCACTCTTTCATTTCCACTACCATCGTTCGGAGCTCGAAGAATCTGACAGAGGAGTTGGCTCTATCCTTACAGCTATAGACTCCTACGAGAGTAGATTCGTTGATTTCACACTGGTTTCGGTAGTACGACCTTACTCTAGGAGGAAAGAGCTTCGGTTGGGATCTCCTCGTAGTGGCATCGAGGCCTTAAGATGACATCTTGGGTATGGACCAGTTATCTACATTCAATGCTCAGATAGACTGTATTATTCACGAAGTGTGGTTTGTCTGCACGGATGGGAAGAGGTTAACCTTCCTTGGTGAGAAGGGATCCTTTGTAGCATAGGATGGACTTTCCTAGAAGAGAGTGCAGCGGATCACTCATCAGTTCAATTTCCTTACCCTCATAGTAGTAGATGTGGAGAGTCCGAGCTATCCTGTAGTGGTGGACTAGTATACATATGTTTTCCCTGATGATGTCCTAGGTCGACCTCCTCGTAGAGAGGTGGACTTCTATATTGACATGTACCACAGGACGACACTGATATCTACACCAGTGTATCGGATGGCTCATGTGGAGCCTGGAATGTTGTGAGTATAGCTAGAGGACTTTCAGAAGATGAGATTCATCTGACACAATGTTTCTCCCCTGGCAACCTTCATTATATTCCCCATGAAGGCGGATGGGAGCTTCAGGATTTTTGTCGACTACGGACACCTAAATCAGGTGACCCTGAAGAACAAGTACACACTCCTGATGAGTAACGGCCACATTTCTCAGCTGAAGGGAGCATTGTGGTTCTTGAAGATATACCTCAGATAAGGAAATCACTTGCTCGGAGTTCGAGATGAGGAAGTGAAGAATACAACCTTCAGATGTCGGTATGGACACTACATGTTCGTAGTTATACCTTTCAGCATAACCAATGTCCAGTAGTGTTCATGGTACTCATGAAAAGGATCTTCTAGCCATACCTCGATCGCTTTCTCGTAGACCTCATCGACGACATTCTGATCAACTCGACTACTGAGGAGGAGCATGCCTACCATTTTCAAGTAGTACTGGATACACTCCGAGAGCACCATATTTATGGAAAGCTCTCAAAGTGATAGTTTTGGATCTGTGAGGTTTACTTTTTGTGACACGTCATCTTGGAGGCTAGAGTCGTAGTGGATCCAGTGAAGGTTGAGGCAGTACTTGCTTGGGGGCCACCTATGATTGTGACAGAGGTACAAAGTTTCATGGGATTGGCTGGTTACTACCGAAGGTTCGTACCAGAATTTTCTAGTGTTACATCACCACTATTTGCCTTGACGAAGAAGGGGAAACCCTTCATGTGGAAAATGAGATGACAACAGAGATTTCAGGAGCTAAGGCATAGGCTAACTAGTGCACCCATGTTGAGGCTTCCAGAGGAAGGTGTAGGGTACGTAGTCTACTGCGATGCATCAGGGACCAGACTCAGGTGTTTCCTGACGCCGGAGCAAGCAGTGATCACTTATGGTTCGTGGAAGCTAAGACAGCATGAGAAAAACAATTCTACCCATGACCTGGAGTTAGCAACAGTGGTCTTCCCCTTGAATATGTGGCAACACTATCTGATGGGCAATCGTTTTACTGTTTACTCTAATCACAAGAGTCTCAAGTATATCTTCTCTCATAAGGACCTAAACCTGAGATAGTAGTGATGGATTGAGTTCCTTCAGGACTATGACTTCAAGATAGTCTATACTAATTGAAAGGGGAATGTTCTAGATGATTCACTCATCAGGATATCTGGTATACAGCTGTTTGGAGAGGCGACAGAGCAGCTGGCTGCCTTATAGATATCATTTGTGGATAGAGATGGAACATCTTTTCTACAGTCCCATACAGTTACTCCCCCACTTCTTCAGCGAGTCAAGGAGGTGCAACATGGGGACACTAACTACGAGACACGACCTTCTCAGATATCCAGAGGGCAGGCACCGGATGGATTTTATGAATGTGGGGAGCACGTAATCCTCTTCCGAGGAAGTACCATGGTACCAATGTCTCTTTGGGAGGAATTGTTGATGGAGTTCCACACATCCCCTCTAGCGGTACAACCAATAGTGGAAAAGATGTACTTGGACATTCCACAATAGCACTTGGGGATATATATGAAGAAGGAAGTAGCAAAGTTTGTCTCTCGATGCCTCACTTGTTAGTAAGTAAAGTCGGAGCATCAGGTACCAGCAGGTTTGGTATATCCTTTAGAGGTCCCAGAGTGGAAGTTGGATGTTATATCCATCGCCTTTGTGATTGGAAATCCACGTACATCCAGGGGTCATGACTCGATTATGGTGATTTTCAACCGACTCACCATGTCGGCCACTTCCTACCGATTAGAGAGCAGGGATCAGTAGAGATATCGGGATGCCTCTTTGTGTATGATATTGTGTGGATAGATGGAGTACCTTCTTCTATTGTCTCTGATTTTGACACATGGTTTACTTGCCGGGTATGGAAGGGGTTTCTGGAGGCTTTAAGGAAGTAGCTTTGTCTAAAAACCACCTTCCATCCACAGACGGATGGTCTGACTGAGCAGACCATATAGACCCTCGTGGACATGCTACTTTCTTATGTCCTCAACTTTGGTCACCGCTGGGGGGGATCACATACCTTTTTCGGAGTTTTCCTACAACAACATCTATCACTCCAACATCGATATGGCACCGTTCGAGGCATTATATGGGCAACCTTGCAGATCACCCTTGTGCTGGACTGACCCTGGGGAGTTAGCACTAGTGGAACTAGAGATGGTATGAGCTACCATAGAGAAGGTGCAGATCATTCAGGAGCAGATGAAGACTACACAGAGCAAGGAGAAGTTGTATACTGATATGAGATGGTGACCTCTGGAGTTCGAGGATGGAGACCACATCTTCCTACGGGTCGTACCTCAATGAGGTCTATGGAAATTTGGAAGAGGCGGAATGCTAACGCTGAGTCTAATCAGACCATTCTAAGTCCTCAGTAGGATTGACAAGGTGGCATACCGCTAAGCTCTTCCACCTCAGTTGCACTGGGTGCATGACGTCTTCCATGTATCCCAGCCGAGGAGATATGTGCACGGCCCTTGTCAAATCATTGACCATGATGATATGGACATCGATGATTGGGTGACTTTTATGTAGGTTATGGTGGAGATTGAGGATCGACAGGAGCGGGTCCTACATGGACTGTTGATACCTCTGGTGCGCATTCGCTGGTAGTACGGGAACCTCCAGGAGAGCACTTGGGAGAGGGAGGCTCAGATTCATGCTCAGTACCCCCACATGATTCTATAGTTCGAGTTGTAGCTTATGGGGGCGTAAAACCTAGAGGTGGGGAGAATGTAAAGACCCAAAAATTCTGTGGAATTTTTTTCTCAAATACATGGGAATTTTATGAGTCTGTGAAAACTGACGGAGTGTGATTCTGAGGCCCAGTGTGCTCGTAATCATTTTCTGAAATTTTGTTAAGGTATGTTCAGTAACCATACGAGTGGGTTTTTATAACATTTAAACCAGTGCTCGGAATTGAAATATGAGGGCACCGTTGAACTCGCAACGCCGGTATTCGCTTAAAAAAACATTCACTTCAACTGTAGTGGGTCATGTTTAAAAAATCATTTTTCGGTTTTCGTGAAAAGTAATATAAATAAAGTGACCTTCGCTTTATTTTATTTGATCTTCCATGTGGGTGTTTGGTGGTTAAAACCTCCTAATGGATGTTTGAAGCGGGCCACCACACAGTAACCTCCCATGAGAGATTGTGGTGGTGGGGCCCACCCGAACCTAACCTCCCGCAAGAGGTTACAACGTGGGGACCACACAGGGCTAAAATCCCTATTTTTGTAGGATATTAAAACCTATCAACTCTACCTCATTAATTAGGGAGATCCTCTTTGCATCCCCTTCAATTAATAGGTTCTAACTCCCCTAATTAATTTATGCCAACACTGATGAATTAATTAGGGGAGCCAAGTTATTAATTCACCAATTTGAATATTCTGTCAGCAAGTAAATAATAGACAAACTAATTATATTATTATTTTTCTTGGCATTTCTCATTTAGTAGAGCTTGGGAAGATAAGATCTTGGGAGAATATTTTTCCCGACGAAGAACGCTCCAACGACGAGGAATGCCAACTTTCTTCGAATTCCTCCCTCAGATCCTACGAACGTGGGGCCTCATCAACCGACCAACCCTCCGCATCATCGTCAATGAGCCGATGTAGCTCGAGATTGGGAGTGCATGGAGGAAACGATGAACGATGAACTCCTTCATCTTCATCCCCCTGAGTTCATTGTTGATCACCGACAATCAAAGGTAGGGTATTTATTTTATGATTGCGTAACATTCCTTTTCTTTTTATCTTCTTTGGATTCGAAAGGAATCGTTGCTTGGTTGTAGAACATTTGTTGTTCATCATTTATACTCTTTGATAAGCCAAGTGTTACCACCCTAATCGTGGAGGGTGCGGGCCAAACCAACATGGCCCGACCCCTCCGTCGTTCTTGTTTGTGTTGTTTCTCGGCATGGCGATGAAGCAACGTTGAAGGCGATGAAGGCACTGACAAAGGTCAAACATCACACGGCTTCCACGAACTGTGCTGCCCCCTTGGCATTCTGGTACCCCGAACATGCAAGCTCCATGGGCTGAACAAGCGGAGGACTCCCGCGCGACCGGCCGCACCGCCGCCGGCCCACCTCGTGCCCCGGATGAACCCCGCCGGCCAGCGCTGGCCAGAGCTGCGTTGAACCGCAATGGCCCGAATTGTGTCGGCCCGACCCCCCAGCCTCTCGGCCACCAGCCGGCCTGGCCGCTCCCTCCCCAGCCACCCGTCGGCCCGCCTAGCACCCTGTCCAGCTGCCTCCCAGCCGGGGCGCTCCCTGCTCGGCCGCCCGCCGGCCTGCCTGGCGCCCTACCCGGCCGCTTGCCCGCGTGCCCGCCCGACTACATCTCACCCCCTCGGCCTCCTGAACTGGCACGCGACACCCTCCCGGCGCCCTCGCCAAACCGGCTGATTTGCGCACTTCGGGCCAAGCCGAGCCACGTCGTGCCCTCACAACACTATGGGTCGAACCGCACTCGGGGCCTGCTGGGCTAGGGCCCACCAGGCCGAGCCGAACCTAACATGATGGCTCTCCAAGTGGGCTAGGCCAGACCTAATAGGTCTGACTCGGTCGACCCAGACCAGGTCGGCCTAGACTGGGTTGGGCCAAGTCGGTCCGACCGGGTCAGTCTTGACTCGGGCCCACTATTACCCCTTTACATTCTTTGGCCATATCGTTGGCATCAGACGACTATTTGACGAACCTTCAGCGACACTGATTTTCATGGAGTGTGAAGGTCCCTTTGAGTATATCCTAGTGGAGTTTGGGGTAAAGTTGAGATACGGTCAGGTTGGATCGCACACGAATCTAACCAGGCCCCCGAGACTAATAGGCTAATAACTCACAGACCGGGCATCCCATTGACGCATCGTCTAGTGTGTTGAGACCTCTATGATGTGGCAGACCTTTTAGATACTTCTTCATGGGACTTCGTAGCAGTTGGAGCATTTACCACTAGCTTGTGTAGCAGATCTAACAGAGACTAGTGAGATTTTGTGCATGAACCTAATAGCTAGATGAGATCTGACAACTACTGTCCATTTGACTCAGACTTACTCTACTAGCCCCGTGGGGAGTGCCTTGGTGTTGCGGTAGACCCACAATGAGGAGCGCGTTGGTGACATAGAAGACCCAAGATACTTGATAGGAGGAGTACCTCAGCATGCTATCAGGGGGAGAGCCTCTGTGTGACACAGAAGACGCATAGTAGGGAGCGCCTCTATGTGACGCGCGGACCCACAGTACTTGACGGGAGAAGTACCTCAGCAGTCCTAGGTTAGTAGGAAGAACCTTTATGTGACCCGGTAGGCCCACAGTACTCAATAGAGGAGGATTTCTCCATTACATATGGGTTCAGATTGATAATTCCCCTAAAATAAAATCTTGGTTTAGCTGAGTCGGTAACTTTTGTGATTACATTATGATTGAGATGGATTTCTTGATAATGTAGGTATATGTATGGGAATATACCTATGTGGGGTTATCTGTTTATTTAATACTTTTTGATTTATATTTCTTGAATTTTTTGAGAACTAGAGGTTCTTGGGGTCTCTACTAAGTATCGTTATACTCACCCCTACACGGGATATGCCCGCACCTCATTGTGTTGAATGCAAACGATAGACAACACTGACTAAGGCTGAGTGTTCCAAGACTGGAGGATACCCAGAGGAGAACCACACGGTGTGACGGTAAACGGAGGAGATGGACGGACATGGAGTGCTGTGGAGGGTATTTGTACCTACCCTTCAGGTAGGACTTCCTGATGGACGGTCCAGTAGCTGTTTACCTTTCTTTAGTTGTACTTGTTTTTCAGTTGTACTTGTACTTTCTTATTGGGCTTGTATTTCGTCCCCTTTACTTTTCAAAACTCTTTTTTATACAGTTTTACATAGTTTTTTTCTTCTATATCATATTCTTTTGTGTGAATTTTATTATTATAAAGGAAATGCATTCCCAGTTTAGGGATTTATGCCTTTGGTTCTAGTCGCTGGCCCCTGGACTATGGAAGGCGCGCTTGGGGTAGTCACAGTACGGGCCCCGAGGGATGGGTCATGACATGATATAAAAATTATAGATGTTTATAGAACCTTAGAATAGATTATTGGTGAAAATTATTCATTCTTTGTATTGTTTCATTTGAGGGGATGGTCAATGTAGTGTTCTGTAGATTTTTATTATAAAAGAATAAAATCAATATATATAAAAAATAAACCTGAACATTATTTTCTGAAAAAACAAAAATAAAAAACCCACCTTCCATAAAAATAAAGAATATTAAAGCATAAATAAAACACAACCTTTCTAATCCTTTCTAATTTTTCAGAAATACCTCTATCCTCCCAAACAATAAATCTGATTGATTGAACCCCACATCGAGTGAACTCTTTGCTGACTTAAGAGGAAAATTAGGGATAAAAATTTCACTCTGTACCATTCATTGTACATACAATTTATGTAGAAATGTACAGTGCTATGGAAACCCTCTTAAAGAAATCACTACCCCTGATACGAATTTCCATTCCATTTGAAATCAGACATCTAATCATTGTGGCTAATTTCAAATTCAAATTAGGATTAATTCATCTTCTACCTCATTTACAAAGTCTAATTGGATAGGGTCCACATATTTTCCTCAAAGCATTCAAGGTGGAATGCTCTTCAATGATGCCTCAATGGGTTATGTGAGGAAAAAAACATGAAAATTTTAATTTCTCCCTATATTACACAGCCTTGCCTAGGCACTATTACCACCATCCTAGTTTGAAAACTACTTTAAATGATATTTAGTGAATCTACATAGATAAATTCATCCCTAATTCTATAAACTGCATCTATCCAAAAGAAAATGAGTGGTATCCACAAGTTCCTCAATGAATCACTCCATGTGTAGTGGTAAAATTAAAAAAGGCATGTAGAAACATTCCCACACCATCAAGTACCAGACCAACTATTGATTCGATGCATCTATGAGGGTACATAAGAAATTGAGGGAACTATCATTGATTCTAAAAATGTTGATTCTATTGTTGAAAAAATTCATACATGTACTTAAGATATCATATGGAATGTGGATAAAACAAAATTCAATAACCGAGCATATAATCAAGTTTAATAAGTCCTAGAGAATCATTCCATAATTCCTAATAAGATGAATGTGTGGATGAGTGAACTTATAGGTCTTCTGTGACACCTAGTGGTGGCTTCCAAACCCCAAACCTCATCATCCCCACAATCTTTATTCCATTAACCTATCAAACTATTCAAAATCTTCTTCTCACCATCTCATTAAATAGACACACATTCAGAACGTCAAATTGATAAAAAAGATTCATCTTTAGGTATGGTAACCCCTTAAACCATATCCCTCATTCCCCGCCTCAAAATTCAAAACAATTCTAATATGGTCAAGGTGGTGGAAACTTCCAACAACCTCATGATTTTGTTCCTCAACATCAATGGATAAATCCTCTTTATGGTCCTCCTATATTCCATTATACTAGTGAGACATCCCAATTTCCATCCTAATACAAATAATTTCCCATGAACCAAAATTAAGGAAAACCCAATTCAGTAAAATCCACTACGTCAGAAAATCACTCTGAAATTAATGTGGTAGTCTTCATTACCTGTTCTATCCAAAAAAACTTTTAAAACTAATTTTATCATCTTAAATCCCACCAAATTCCAAAAAAAAACAATAATTCTTAACTCTCACCTCAAATATTTCACAACCACATGGGAAATGTATATGAAATTTCACTATGATCTGGGACGAAAATTAATACACTTCATGATTAATCCTCTAACTATATATTAAATGTTGTACAAGAAGAATAAACTAAAAAATAGAAAAAGTTCTAAAATACACTCCCCCACAACATTCCATTTCTCAACAGAGCCCAATTCATTTTCCTCAAGTTTTCTATAATCCTATAAAACCCATTGAGCCTAATTCAGAAATACAGGAAATCTGTAGGGGTGTTAAGGTAAACATTCGCCAAACATATTTCACAGAGAAATACCATGTTATGAAATCTTTCCAAATTAATTTTTCACCAATAAAAGTAAACATAAGATCATTGAAAATCATTCAAACCATCATTATATTCCAGTGAAGTTCAATAATCCAAGGACATTTACTATTACATGAAAAATAGGTTCCTCCAGCATTCATGACGCACTCATAGACCATTGATCCTCAATAACATTCGTACTCAAATCCATCTTCTCAATCCTTGGTATAGGTCCCTTGTGCCCAATGAGTGTTTTCATGTAGTTATTTAAATGATGGAATTCCAGTCCTAAGGGAATAATCAAGGATGTCCTTGTGTGGGTCAATGGTATTGTCTTCACTTTTGATTTTTATATCTTTGACATAGAAGTTTAAACTAATTCTTCACGATTTCCACTAATTCTAGGAATACATTTCCTACTAAAAGAAATAAATGAGATTCTTGTTCATGTAGTTTTCTTATAAATGGAATTATTTTTTTATCCAGTCACGTTAAACATTTTTTAGGCCATGTGATGCCCATAAGTGGGTCACTTTTCCTTATCAATCCATTATTATGACGAAACTTCTAATAGTTAATTTAAATCCATTACATCATGGTCATTACATTCTTATAAATGAATCATTATTTAAATATAAAACATGATTAACCAAATCATAAATGGGGAAGTTGATTTTGACCAATCATTCATATGTTCCATTAATCTAATGTATCATGATAACTCCCTAGAATACCATATCAATTCGGATATCTATAGATCCTCCTTGGATTGTATTTAAAAAGTGAATAAAAAACAATTGAAATACCTTCTCTGATTCTAAATTTATCTAGGAAAAAATGAATGGTGATTCTAATCTAAATCATCTTCTTAGGCACCCAAAATAAACATTCCCTTTCTATGATCAATCATATGACATCATTGCCTCTACTATACATACACTATTTGAGCTGTCCATACATGATCAAGTGTTTAAGGAAAATAAAAATTCCTTCGGATGGATCATATATGACATTCAATGAATCATTAATTCCCTTTTCATGCATCACATCCATCATTAATAATCATCCAAACCAATTAGTCACCCAAATAGATGACTCAATCCACTCATACATGACCTAGTTTGGAAAGGGATAACCAATTTTATTCAATATGGAATTATCTACCTAATGAAAAGTTGTGAATAGTTTAGTCTAACAGATATAGTACCTATGAATGATGAGTTAACTATTTTCACAAATTAACATAGAGAGTATGTCTCAACTTAGGTGAAAAAAATGGAATGTGTGCATCAATTATTGGTAATTGAATTTCAAAACCATAAAAATACCATTACCCATAATTTTCAATGATTAAATGAATGAATGTATAGCTATAAAATTTCATTATTTCTTTCTTGATGAATGAATATTTTACTTTCAATTCCCAATTGCACTCCAGGACCAAGAAAAGGAAACTTTTACATACCCCTTTGAATATATTCATATAGGAGAATTCCTTCTAGATATTGTATTTCAATTGAAGTATTCTCGAGGGGTATGATAAGTATTTTTTTGGAATTCAATGAGATTATTTTTCATGACCCTTCCTTGATGGTCCCATTCTGTGACTACCCTAATCCCACCTTTGATAGGCTAGAATATGGGGACTAGCACCGAGTTGGAATATCCCACAAATGTGAGGAATTTTCTTAAGTACCTAGACACACACACACACCTCAAAGACAAAAATTAATAAATGTAAAAACACTAAGTAAATAGTTCATGCATACACAAAGATACCAATCATAGAGTATGATGGTAGGAAAATAAGAAAGTAAATGAGTATATAATATAATACCACAAAAAGAAAAGTTTCCAAAGTGAATGCACAAATTCCATAAATTTATCTGTAGAAATCCCTACCAGAAATGTAGGTGTAGTAATGTTTTCTGAAGCCGTAGGATCACACCTTGACTGTTTGGTCACTCTTGGAAACACCTGGCCCTTATCCACCTATGACTCCATCAATACATCGATCATCATCACAAGACACAACACTTGAAAGAAAATCCCAGGCCGGGGTGAGTAAAAAAAACTCAGCAGGACAGCCCAAATCCATAAATGTAATATCACTATGATAATGCATTATGTATACCACAAAGGAAACCCAAGATGTAAAGCACAAAATCAAAATCATAAAGTACGCCAAATAGGATACACACTAAGTGTAGTCAATTTGGTCACCTCACATAGGTATATGTCTAATAAACAATGATAAGAATTTCTAGTTATTGTCCATAGATCTCACAAACTCTATGTCAGTATAAGTATCAATGTAAAATGGATTTTTTATGGTTTATGGATCATAGATGGATTTGTGAGCATCTATTGCACACAAAACGTCAATGGTGCATGGAGCATCGATGGCTCCCAGAGGGGTGATGGCGCCCAGGGCATTGATGGATCACATAGTGAGGATAGTGCACATGGCATCGATGTGTCACAAAGATTGTTGATGGGTCACAAATTGTTGATGGTTTATGCATCCCATATGTGACATCAACACCATGACTATATAGACATAGCCAGCCACATGATTCCTCTCTTAGCACGCTTGTTCTGGGAGAACCTACTCCCCAATCCACTAGGTCTTCAACAAAAATAAAAAAACTCACTTATAGTATCTGAAAATTATTTTCTTGTCTCAAGGGTCCCAACATTGTAAAAAACATGTCAAACATACACTAGATATGAATTTTTTGAATCTTTTTTATGAAAAGGTTCGACCCAGGTTTGGTACGGGTCCGATCTGACCCACCAGACCTGATCAGACCTGTTGTACGACCTGATCCGACATGGTTCGACAGACCTGATCTGGCCTAACTCATTTCGTCCTAGAAAGTCCTGATTCACTCCATCCAAATCTCTTTTGTCATGCTAGGCTCAATCCGTTGGCAGTTCATCCCCAACCTACTATGTCCATCCCGATGGGCCTGCCCTGCTGGGTCTAAGCAACTAGAGGAGGAAATCTTATGTGGTTCGGCCCACATTAGGGCTGGTTTACTCTACTAGATGATCCCCACCCTGGAAGTGCCCCCTCATCAATGGGGATCTCCCTAAGAGTGTGGCTACCATGTTTCACCCCACAGCCGCACAACCCCCCCCCCCACGTGATTGTGGCATAAGCTCCATACAGTTCTGAGCCACATCACGTTGCCACCCTAGATTTTTCCTGTTGCAGCCTCTAGTTGCTAGTAGTTTCCACCACAATCATGGGCTCCCTCTTGGAGTACGTCCCACTACCCCCACCAGTGGTCCAACCAATAGCGCTCTATCTGGACTAACCTCCATTGATAGGCCGGTGAAACCTCCACTATTGGACACCCCACCAGTTCCCTTTCCCCACTATTTTCCATCTGAACCGGCTATATCCCCCACCACCACCTTTCACCACTACAACCTTACAATGTTTTTCTACCAACAACGTTCTGTCTTGGAATCAATCCTTGATTTTGATTTCTCACATAGGATTTCAAAGCAACATGGATAATAAAATGAACACATAAAGACCACAAGAGTTTAACCAGAGATAGAAGGCACAAAGAACGCCCGATGAGTGGATCATGTCATTTTTTGGGCCTAGATCAGTTCATGTTAAATGGTTTGACTGAGAATAAGAGTAGATAATCACAAAGATCTATCTTCCTTTTTAAACCTCACAACAATTTATCCATCACAAAAAAATATATGAACCATGTATCAACCTATTCATTCATTGGTCCATGTTCTCGTTTAAATTTATGAATGTAATGAAAAGTCATGAAGATATTAAACACCCATCCATGTGGTTGGTTCAATCATTAATGAATACTGGAGGTCTGTGTCGTCATCAATCCTTGATCTGTCAGCATTCATCATCAAGAGAGTTTCCATCCACACCTAAAATGAACTCCAAGGTTATAGAGATAGCCCTGAATTATAGAAAAATATTTCATTAAAAGGAAAAACATTGATGGATACAAAAAAATATTTTTATTGAAATATTTTAATGAGGGATCATTCCAATTATTACCTTTGAAAATCAAACCACGTCATTCAATCTTAGTCCCCAACTAAGTTAATGTTTCTACTCTGAATGCAATGGTACATTCAGATTTCTTATCTGGGTACCCTTTTACAATTCATTATCAATTATATAAGAAAGTTCGTGCACACAATACAAAAAACATAAAAAAATTCACCATATAATTTTAGCCACACTGAGCCTTGAAATCTCACTCTGACTCAGTGCCTACACATTGAATCTTCCCAATTCATTTATAAAAAAAATAGAGAATATCCATTCCATTACATTCTCTCCACCTTGTGCATTATATCCTCAAATGGAAAAAACAAGGGCTACTCCACAAAAAATTATGGTACTGATCACGAATATGAGCCTCTCGCTCCCAAGTGCTCTCTTAGAGATTCTTATGCTACCACCGAATGCACACCAGAGGAATCAACCACCCATGAAGGGTCTACTCTAGCTAATGCATGATCTCCAATGTGTACTTTTCAAAAGTCACCCCATCGTAAATTCCCAACTCTCCCCAATAGATGTTGTGTGATGGATCATGGGTGCACCTGCCCAGCTGTGACATGTGGAAGATATCATGCACCCAGTGCAATAAAGGGGGTAGAGCTACATGGTATGCCACCTTTCCAAATCTACCCAAAATCTGAAATTGTCTGATGTAACTTGGAGATAACTTATTTCACCCAAAAAATTTCTATAATCCCTATCATGTTGAGACCTAAAGGAACACAAGTTCTCACTCCCCAAACTCCACATGCATTCTTCTCATGTCACCATATGACATATTCTAGATCTTTAACATCCTTATCCATTAATGTATGATCTTCACCATCTTAGTGATAGCCCATAAAAACTTTAGACCCAAGAGTGGGGACTCCCCACGGTCTGTCCAACATAGTGGTGACCTGCACAATCGCTCATACAAGGCCTCGGGCAGTTTCAAACCAATGGTGGAGTGATAGTTGTTGTTTTATGGAAAATCCACTAGTGTACGGTGATCCTACCGACTGGTTCCAATGTTTAGGATGAAATCTCATAGCATTTCCTCCAAAAACATGATGGTCCTCTCCGTATGGATTCCGTCTAGGTATAAAATTCCTTGATCAATACCAAATGAGTCTAACTATCTCCTTCAGTTCATTCCACAACCAGGATGTGAAATTATCATCATGATCTAACATAATCCTGTATTAATCTCCACGATATTGATCTATCATTTTCAAGTAGAGGAATCCAAATCTTTCAACCAAACTATTCTCAATGATGTATAAGAAGTTGTATAACTTGGTGATTTGTTCTACGATCACCCAGATGGTACTGTTCCGACTATATTGGGGTGTTAAAATTTTCAGATTGTCTATCGATATCCCATCCAACGTCCACTATGAAACCTCAAGTGGTTGGTTTAAGGTCTCTGGAACATGGTTCACAACTATCACTTTATAGCATGTCAAGAATCGAGAAACGACCTCTACCATCGCCTTCTACATCCCCGACCACCAGAACTAATTTCATAGGTATTCATACATCTTTTCCTCTCCTGTATGTGTCGCTAAATGGGAAGTGTGAAACTCCCTCATAACCTCCTCATGAAACATCATTTGTACTATTGTGCACCTGTTGAAAAGAATGACGTTCTCCCTGCCAATCGAATATCTATCAGGGGAATGCATCATTGACTACTGAATACATTAGTTCTCCTAGTTGATATCCCAAAGATATTACTCCCTGAAAATCTGTAAGAGTGGATGGCGTGAAAACCATCGAATAGAGGTAAGACTCTCCATATCCACCCACAAAGGATCTTTACAACATGGGGAAATTATCTGATGGCTCACTCAGCAACTGAATGACGGATCTCTTGCTGATGGTGTTTTCCAATACATTCCACTTTCTAGGAGTATAGAAATTCTCAATCTCATTGTCCTAGATATCTCTCATTTTTATCTCAAGATCAAATCCTTCTGAGATAAGATATAATTAATACTCATGTGGTCAGAGTAGATAGTGAACCACTCTCCCATCAGCTTGTGTCACCACATATTTAATGCGAAGACTACAACTGATATCTCGTGATTGTGGGTAGTGTAGTTATTCTAATGCTGACAGAACTTGTGAAAACCATATGCAATCACTGATTTACTCTACATTAGGACACAACCAAGCATGTTCCATAATTCATCAAAGAACACCATATACTTGGCACCATCCTCTAGTAATCTCAATATAGTGTCTCTTTTCAATATCTGCATCAACTTATAAAAGCATTGTTTGAACATCTCTATCCACCTAAAATTCTTCCCCTTCCATTTCAAAGTTGTAAAAGCTTATAGTACTCTATAAAATTTATGTACTAACCTCCGATAGTACCAGGCCAACCCCAAATAACATAGCACCTTGGTAACACTCTTAGGTGGCTCCCATGAAAGCACCACCTCAATCCTCTATGGATCTAATACTTCATCAACCTCTAAAATGATGTGTCTCAAATAGTGGACCTCTAGAATCTAGAAATAAAATTTCGAGAGATTCCCATATAGTGTGTTCTCTTGGAGTGTGTCCAAGACCATATTTAATTGAATCGTGTGCTACTCCTTGGATGACGAGTACACCGGGATATCATTAATGAAGACCAAAGTGATCTAGTCTATGTAAGGCTATAAGATCCTATTCACGAGTCACCTGAAAACTCAAGGGGTGTTCATCATTCCAAAAAGCATCACTAATTACTCATAGTGTCATTAAATATATTTGATTATTTACTTCGATATATACTCATCACATACACGAAGCTAATGATAACCAATTCAAAGGGCTGTCTTTGGTAACCAACTCACTCCATTCAGCTGACTGAAGCATTATTAAATACCTGGTAGTGGATAATTAATCTTCATGGTCACCTGGTTTATGTGCCAGAATTCAACACATAATCTCTCACTCTTGTCTTCCTTCTTCAAAAAAAATTAGGGCTACCAAGGTGAAACACTAGGTCTCACAAAACCTTTTCTCTATAAGTCCTCCAACTATACCCTTAACTCACGAAGTGTTATGGAACCCATCTAATAAGTAGGTGTAGAAATCAGTGTTGTCCTAGGGTATAGATCAAATCAGAATACTATCTCCATGCGGGGAGGTAATCTAGGGAAATCCTCAAGAAATATGTCCACATACTCTGCCACCAATGTTGTAAACTGAGGACTCGTCTCATATGTTGTGTCAAGGGTCAGGCTATCCAATTGATGTGTAATCAGCTTTACCCTCCTATGCATAAGTATATCATGTGTTTCATGTGATTCCATTTCTCTAAAAATGTAAACCCCAATCCCATCACTGTGATCACACTACACTCTACACCTAAAATTGTAATTATAGATATGTAATTTGGATAATTAGTCCAGAAAAAGAATTGTGTTGTAAGGCCTCAACACTACCCACAAGATATCCAAACAGTGACTCTGTATCCCTAGAGTAGGGGTAGTATATAGGACCCAATATGTGATCATTCAATCTTCCCCCATATAAGTCTATAATGATAGGTATCAGGTTAACGGTTCCCTTGGAATCTCTGAGTCACGAACAAGGGTCGTGGTGAGAAAACATTGACTAGCACCTATGTCAATAAAAACCACATATAGGGTGGACATACAGAGATTGTAGCTCAAATAATATATACATCACAAGGGAAGTATGCTTCCATCACCTATAGTTCTTTTTTCCCCTTCCTAATAGCTCCCTGAGCCTGTTGTAGACCACATGGGGTGGTGGTAGTAGTACATTGAACCTTCACCCACTGCATGTTGCTCTACATGTTCCTCTTCCATGCCCACCTCCAAATGGACCACCCTACTTCTCTCTCTACCTAATCCTCGATGTTTCCTCAACCATCTTCTGATCATCTTCATGGTGGGTCCGGAAATCTCGACCAATGTGTCCCAAACCTCCGCACATGTAACACAACACATCCTCCGACTCACTCACTTTACCTATGAGACTTGTACCACTAATCTCATGTCATAGGGTTAAAAAAGAGTGATTGTCTGTAACGACCCAATTTTTCTTTAATATAAATACCACTTGTTCTAAATAAATGTCTCTATATGGAAATTTTTTATATAAAATGTTAGCCTCTTTGGTTTTATGTTAATAATTTTTACTATTTCTAATATAGTCATTGAACAGTGATCACAAGATTAGTATAAATATAGGGCTTTAACAAATCCAATTTACTCAGAAAAAAAGCGATGGCCTCATCCAGTAGAATTGCTCCATATGAAGCCCATTTTTCAGATCTCAAAAAAGAGGTGGTGTCCTTGGGCTTCGCTCTTGACCAAGCCCAAGATTAGCTTCATCATGTCATGCTCGAATGGGACAATCTACGAGAAAAGTGGAAGTTGATAGAGATTACCACTAGATCAATGTTATCCGAGCCACCCCAAGAGTCTATCACCATCGTACACCTTACCCTTAGGTCTTATGCGGCTGTTTGAAGGGGTTACGTAACGAATCAATAGTACTATGTTCATGTACATTATATCTTGTATATAATAATGTATATACATTCTTGTCATTATTGATACATTGAAAATAGTTTTTAAAGTAAAATTAGTGTTTTTAATTATTATTTAATTAAGAAATCTATTGTATTAAATTAATGGATTTTTGAATTAAATAATATTTTAATAAAATATTATTATTTTTATTAAATTAATTTTTATTAAATATAAATGATCTTATAATTTTATTAATGAAATTATAATTTTTATTATGTTTTGAAAGCCATTTCTATCAAAACCCGTGAATTTTCGATAAATATTGGTTTTTATTTTAAAAGTGAAAATTAACATATTTAAAAAATTATTTAGATAAAATAAAGTTTATTTCTGGAATCAGGATGCCGAAATTATCCAACGGTGAATTTTTCATAATTTTCTGAGACAGTCAATTTTTTGGGTAAAAATTAAATACCGTTTAAATATATAATGTGTTTTATGACATCATAATGACCAAATAGTGTTGTAATAAAATACAATAAGCTTTTTGTTCAGCCAATATATATTTTAACATAAAAATAATATTATTTTGGGTTTGTTTGACTTATTTTCAAAGCATTAATGGACCCCTCAAGACTTATTAAACACCTTGTCTTTTTAAATTAATTTCCATGGGAGTGTGACTCATCTCCACATAAGAAACCCTATTATATTAAGATGTTCGGACTTCGGCCTTATAAAATATTTTTTTCCTCTTCCATTTTCCAAAATCCTTGGGAAAATACCATGGGAAGGATTGTGGTTTGGATTAATTTAATATAAGGGGTCCCAAACCTAAATAATAAAGAATTCCCTCAATTTTTCTATAGAAACCAACCCAAGCTCCCACTTCCTCCTCACTCAAAGCCTTTGGAGTTAGTCCAAACTCTGACCTACTCTCTATATAATCCTCCAAAGGTTCCCCAAGCTCCCAATAAGCCTCTCACAAGCCTCTCTCTAGCCTTTGGAAGCACACTTCCAAGTAAGGGTTTTTTTCTTCCTTTCTCATTTTCCCCAATTTTCTTTAAGTTGTTTTGCCATTTAATTTCAATTATAAATGTTGGGGTATAGTTTCGAACCTCCCTCGTACTTCCCTCTTTATGTTTTAATAATGGGAGACCCCTTTATCTCTCGTTAAATTCCTCCCACGTACACCTGTTACTATGCCGAAATTCTGAAAGGAAATTCTCTCTCCTCCTTTACATTCAAGAAATACTTTTGTATAATTAATATAAATTCCATTGCAATTGTTGGGACACGTATCTTTATAACCTATTTACAATCCATTACATGTAAATATGATGATCAAACCCTTTCTCTCTCATCAACCATTTTTATGAATTCTTATGTCACGCTGTTACGCTGCCGAAATCGCACCGATTTTCTAAGCCAATATCATTGTGTAGTGAATACCATGCCCATTTGTCAATCAATGGTATTCAACTTTATGCACATTTACTTATTGATTATAATGTTTCTTGTATGAATTCCACATTCCTTTATCGTGGAATAAATTATTATGTTTTAGGAATCCATGTTTTATGATCCATGTGGCACACTAATGCATGAAATGAAATGATTAAGAAGGGTGCACCCTTATAGCGCTCCAATGCATTGGGTAAAGTATGGTATCATGTTACGTCATGTACAATGAGTGTTGACTCATTCTAATTCAAGTTCAACGATTTTTTACTCGTGATTTATGTGCAATGAGGATTTACTCATGCTCCATGTGCAATGAGCCTTAGCTCATGCTAATTCTATGTTATGTGTTGTTTCCACATTTCCATGTTATGATTATCTTGCTTTATTAGGACTTTATGTTCACGTTTCTCTTATGCTATATTAATATTCCTATTGTCTAACATTTATTGTACTCCTCATGTTATTCCATGTGTACTCCCTTAGTGGGATTTATTGCTCACCCTTTTCTTATGCATGTCCTCAGGTTATCCCATGCAATGCTAAGTACGAGGGAATGTAGTGGTCATGTAAAGGAGGTTTTAAATTAAGATGTTGTATTTCATGTTTCAAGTTTTTATGTAATGATCCTAATCCCCAAAGACAATAACCCTCTCAATATTCTTTGATTAATCAGGTGAAGTTTTAGGTAATAAATCATGTTTATGTTTTTATTAAAAAGAAGGGTTGTCATAGTTGGTATCAAAGGATATGTTTAGTTATTTTTGGGATTAGGATTAGAAAACACTAGTAAAACCTTAGACACAAGACTAAGTATAATAAAAACATCCCTATGTTTTGGTAAGTATTGAGTAAGTGGTTTATCAAGAAAATATATCCCTGTCTAGATACGAGCAGGTAGAGGCGGCTCTGGCACATATGTATCCTAGGGGTAAAACCTGAAAACACCGCATTGAGCTAGACTCGAACGGGAATTGGTGCACAACAATGGGCCTTGCTGCACTCTTGGTTACAACACACCTGGGGGATATGCTTGGGTAAATTCATAATTTTAGTATGAACCCTTATTAAGGGAATAAAAAAACCCCTAAAAATATATGTTAGAGAGTAGATCATGAAAAGCCCAGATTGAAGCCTATAGACTCGTGAGTTAAGGAAATAAAAGTTTATTTATACGCCATAAACTTTTGTCTATGGATTAGCCTTTATGTGTTACCCCTAACTTTCCTTTTATTCCAACCAATGGCCAGTAATAGGAGGCCTCGGGCTACCAACCGATGTGAATATTAGTGTGATGACTATACTAATGAGATACCCAATCTAATAGGAGCGGGAATCACAAACTTTACCACGCTTCTTTCTCAGCTAACTGAAGCTTTGAATAGAAACACGGGTCAAGAGGAATGTTCAACCCCCCTCCCCAAGAAAGAACAAGTCGCTATCGAGTGCTTCATGAGACAAAGGCCACCTACTTTTAGTGGATCATCTGATCCAACAATCGCTGAACAATAGATCAACTCCATTGAAAAGATCTTCTCCATCATTCAATGTTGTGAATAAGAGAAGCTTCTCATGGCTGCTTATCATATGGAGGTTGAAGCTAATCAGTGGTGGAAGTTGAGAAAAAATACAAAACCTGAGGAGGAGATCGAGGAGTTGGAATGGAAGGATTTCCAGAAGATGTTTTTGGATATATAATTTCCGCACACCCACCATCTTAATATGGAAATGGAATTCCTTTCCCTCAAGAAAAAAAGCCGAGGAATCTATTGGAGCGTACAAGGAAAACATCACAAGGCTTACACGATATGCTTCCGGCCTTGTCATTACCCCCGAATGCAAAGTTGGCCGCTTCTTTGGTGGGTTGAATCCTAGACTACGGAAAGCATTAGCGATCTGTGACTTCGACAGCTATGCGTAAATTGTCCGATGTTCCCTCACGGTCGAAATGGAGATCGGGGAATCACAGGGGTATCATGGGGACAAGAAGTGTAAGGTGGAATTCAATGCTGGTGGACCGATGGATAAATCCCACGGTGCTAAGAAGATACAGAACCCCACTTGCCCATAGTGCAGAAATAAGTACCCTGGAAATTTCCTTAAGGAGACGAGGAAATGCTTCAGGTGTGGAAGAGAAGGGAACCTAGATGTTAACTATCAAAAATAAAGACCCACGGCTGCGACAGAGAAGATGAATGCTCCGTTCGAACCTCCACACGTTTTTCATGCTACAAATGCATAGAACCAGGTAATTTTTTCAATCAGTTCCCTAATACAAGGGTTTTCGATGGCAACCAACAACATCCAAAGTAGCAAGGAAGAGATTTTTCCATCACTTCTTCCGAAGTGAACCCCGACAACGAAGTGGTGACAGGTACGCTAGTTATTCATTCAAGAATAGCGAACATACTTTTTGATTCAGGTTCTATACATTATTTTATATCTCAAAAGTTTAGTAGAACAATCCCAGCACCACCAAAAATCATGGATGTGAAGATGTCGTTGAGTATAGAAAATTGGGTAATCATTGCATCCCATGATTATAAGTCCTCCTCTGTTATAATCTGTGGATTGAATTTCCTGGTGAACCTCCTCATACTCCCTCTAGTGGAATTTCATGCAATTCATGGCATGGATTGGCTTTCCTTATATATTGCCAACATAAATTGTCGGGAGAGGGAAATCACACTCCATATAGAGAATCGACCCCGATTCATTAAAAGTGTAAGGAGGAAGATGAATCTACATTAGTTCCATCATCTCAAGCATGGAGATTACATCCCTATGAGCGCACGTCTCTGGCTCAGATTATTGAGTCCAAGGAAGAAACCATACTTGAGGAAATGCCTATTGTGAGGGAATTCGCAGAAGTGTTTCTCAAGGAACTGCCTGGTATTCCTCCTAGAAGAGATGTTGAATTCTCAATTGAACTTATACCTGGGGTTTTACCAATATCCAAGACTCCATATATAATTGATGTTGTAGAGCTTAATGTTCTGAAGAAATAACTACAGGAGAATCTGGATAAAGGGTTTATACGCCCAAGTGCTTCACCATGGGGTGCACCAGTCCTCTTCATTAAGAAGAAGGATGGGTCAATGTGGATTTACATCGATTATCATGAACTTACCAAAATCACGATAAAGAACAAGTATCCTCTCCCGTGAATTGATGACTTGTTCGATCAGCTGTGTGGAGCACAATATTTCTCCATGGTGGACTTGTGGTCTGGATATTATCATGTATGGGTGAAGACGGAAGATATCCCCAAGACTACTTTTCACACAAGATACGGGCACTATGAATTCATAGTAATGCCGTTTGGACTCACCAATGCCCTAGTAATCTTCATGGACTTGATGAATAGAGTCTTTAGATAATACCTTGACAAATTTGTCATAGTCTTTATAGATGATATTCTAATATACTCCAAAACCAAGGAGAATGATTAGGAGCGTTTAATAACTGTACTAGAGACCAAGCGCAAGGAGAAGCTCTATGCAATGTATAGAAAGTGTGAGTTATGGTTGAAGGAGGTCTCATTCATGGGCCATATCATTACAAGAAATGGGATATCCGTTCACCCCTCCAAAATAAATGCAATTGAGGGATGGTCGAGGCCAACATCGGTAACAGATATACATAGCTTCTTGGGGTTAGCTGGATATTATCAACGATTTATGAGAAATTTCTCACGATTGTCCAACCCTCTTACCAAGCTAACTCGAAAGGGAGTAAAGTTTTCTTGGAGTGATGAATGCGAAGAAAGATTCAAGGAGTTGAAAAAGAGGCTTATCACTGTGCATGAGATCACTTTACCCACAAGTGGGGAACTTTTGTGGTATTCAGTGATGCTTCAAAGAGGGGATTAGGCTGTATACTGATGCAGAATGATAAAGTGATATCCTATGCCTCAAGGCAGTTGAAAATCCATGAGAAAAACTATCCAACACATGATCTAGAGTTGGCGGCTTTGATCATTGCCTTGAAAATCTGGCGGCATTATCTCTATGGAGAGAAATGTGAGATATATACTGACCACAAGAGTATTAAATATATATTCACACAGAAATAGCTTAATATGCGCCAGAGAAGATGGATAGAGCTTATCAAAGATTATGACTGTTCAATACATTACCACCCTGGGAAAGCGAACACGGTGGCAGATTCCCTAAGTAGAAAGGACCCTGCAATTCTATCAATGATGAGAATTGTGAAGGATCCAATCTTCTTAGACTTGATGAAGATGGACATGGGAATCATAAAGAAGGGAACATCATCAATCCTTTCTCAAATTATTGCTCAACCATTTCTTTTGGAAAGGTTAAAGGATGCTTAAAAGGATGATGTGGGAATTCAGGAAAAGGTGGAAGCTATCGAAAATGGGAAATACTTGGAGTTTAATGTTAATGAAGAAAGAATTGTGCAGTTTGGGAGAAGAATATGTGTTCCATAATGTCCGGAGATGAGGAAGGAACTTTTGGATGACTCACATAGTTCGAATTTCTCTATTCACCCAGGGAGCACAAAGATGTATCGAGATCTCTGAGAAAACATTTGGTGGGATAATATGAAGAAGGAGATCGCTGAATATACATCAAAGTGCCTAGTGTGTCAGTAAGTGAAGGTAGAGAGGCAGAAGTCTAAGGGGATGATTCATCCATTGCCCATACCAGAATGGAAATGGGAGAACATAACCATGGACTTTGTCAATGGACTTCCAAGGACATCCAAAGGAAATAATGCAATCTGGGTTGTTGTGGATCGTCTTATAAAGACTACACACTTCATTTCTATTCAGGAGGATTTATCATTGGATCAACTGGCATGGATATATATCAGGGAATTGGTAAGGTTGCATGGAGTACAACTATCTACTGTGTCTGATCGAGATCCAAGATTCACCTCTATGTTTTGGAAGAGTCTTCAACATGCTCTGAATACTGAACTAAACTTCAGTTCGGCCTATCATCCTCAAACTGATGGCCAATCCGAGCGGACTATCCAAATACTTGAGGACATGTTGAGAGAATTCTCAAAGGACATTAATGGAGGATGGGATCAACATCTTCCTCTGGTTGAGTTCTATTATAAAAATAGTTTCCACTCGAGCATCCAAATGTCACCATATGAAGACCTTTATGGGAAAAGTTGCAGAACACCAGCGTGTTTGGATGAGGTCAGTGAACGTAAGATTCTTGGACCAGAAATGGTTGAAGAAATAGTGGAGAATGTGAAAACCATTCAACAATATATCAAGGTAGCCCAACGTCGACAGAAAAGTTATGCAGATAACCATCGACGAGACCTTGAGTTTAAAGTTGGAGACATGGTTTTTCTACGCATATCACCATGGAATAAGGTCATGATGTTTGGAAAGAATGGTATGTTTTTTCCAAGGTACATCGGCCCCTTCGAGATTCTTGATCGTGTTGGGGCAGTGGCATATCGACTAGCACTTCCACCTACCATGTCCAAAGTGCATGATGTCTTTCATGTATCCCTCTTAAGGAAGTACATACCTGAACCTTCACATGTACTTTCTTATGAGGTGGTTCATTGGAATATGTTCTTTCTTATGAGGAGGAACCAGTGAAGATCTTATATTATAGAGAAAAAGTTCTATGAAATAAGACAATGCCCCTGGTCAAGGTGTTCTGGAGAAACCACAAGTTTGAAGAAGCGACTTGGGAATTGGAGGAAATGATGAAGCTGAGTTACCCACATCAGTTTTAGTGTGGGAAAAGGAAAATTTAGAGGGTGAAATTTCTTAATGGGGGAATATTGTAACGACCTAGAGTCTCATTAATTGAAATCCCACATGATCTAATTAAATTTCTCCTTATATAAAAATATTATATAAAATTTCAACTTCTTTTCTGTTATGTTAAGAATTTTGACCGTTGCTAATATATCCATTGAACAGTGATCACAATATTGGTATAAATATAGGGCTTTAAAAAATCCAATTTACTCAGAAAAAAGAATCGATGGCCTCATCTAGTAGAATTTCTCCATATGAAGCCCATTTGTCGGAGCTCGGAAAAGAGGTGGCATCCTTGGGATTCACTCTTGGCCATGCCCAAGTTGAGATTCATCGTTACAAGCTCGAATGGGACCGTAAATATGAAAAGTGGAAGTTGAAAGAGATTACCACTCGAGCAATGTTATCCGAGCCACCCCAAGAGTCTGTCACCATCGCACACCTTACCCTTAGGTCCTATGCGGATATTTTAAGGGGTTATGTAACGAATCGATAGTAATATGTTCATGTAAATTATTTTTTGTATATAATAATGTATAGACTTTCTTGTCATTATTGATATATAGTAAATATTTTTTAAGGTACATATATTGTTTTTAATTATTATTTAATTAAGAAATAAATTTTATCAAATTAATGGATTTTTGAATTAAATATTATTTTAATAAAATATTATTTTTTATTATTAAATTAATTTTTATTAAAAATAATTGATCTTATAACTTTGTGAATGCAATTATAATTTTTATTAAGGTTTGAAAGCCATTTCTGTCAAAACCCGTGAATTTTCGATAAATGTCAGTTTTTATATTAAAATTGCAAATTAAAATATTTAGAAAATTATTTAGATAAAATAAATTTTATTTCTGGAATCAGGACGTCGAAATTATCCAACGGTAAATTTTTCATAATTTTTTGAGATAGTCAAATTTTTTGGTAAAAATTAAATACCGTTTAAATATGTATTGTGTTTTATAACAACATAATGACCCAATAGTGATGTAATAAAATACTATAAGCTTTATGTTCGGCCAATATATGTTTTAACTTTAAAATAATATTATTTTGGGTTTGTTTGACTTACTTTTCAAAGCATTAATGGACCCCTCAAGACTTATTAATCACATTGTCTTTTTAAATTAATTTTTATTGGAGTGTGACTCACCTCCGCATAAGCAACCCTATTATTTAAAGATGTTCGGACTTTGTACTTATAAAATATTGTTTTCCTCTTTTGTTTTCCAAAAACCATGGGCAAAAACCATGGGATGGTTTGTGGTTTGGATTAATTTAATATAAGGGAACACAAACCTAATTAATAACGAATTCCCTCACCTTTCCTATATAAACACACCCAAGATCCCACTTCCTCCTCACTCAAAGCTTTTGGAGTTCGTCCAAGCTATTCCCTACTTTCTCTAGAATCCTCACAAGGAGCCCCAAGCTCCCATGAAGCCTCTCACAAGCATCTCTCTAGCCTTTGGAAGCACACTTCTAAGTAAGGGTTTTTTTCTTCCTTTCTCATTTTTGTCCAATTTTATTAAAGTTGTTCTGCCTTTTAATTTCAATTATGAATGTTGGGGTATAGTTTCACAACTCCCTCATACACCGCCCTTTATGTTTGAATGATGGGAGACCCCTTTCTCTCTCATTAAATGCCTCCCATGTACACCCGTTACTATGCCGAAATTCTGAAAGAAACTTCTCTCTCCTCTTTTACATTCAAGAAATACTTTTGTATCATGAATCTAAATTCCATTACAATTGTTGAGACATGTATCTATATAACCTCCTTACTGTCCATTACATGTAAATATGATGAGAAACCCCTTTCTCTCTCTTCAACAATTTTTATGAATTCTTATGTCACGCCATTACGCTGCCGAAATCACACGGATTTTCTAAGCCAATGTCATTATATAGTGAATATCATGCCCAATTGTCAATCATTGGTATTCACCTTTATGCACATTTACATATTGATTATAAATTTTCATGTATGAATTCCACATTCCTTTATCGTGGAATAAATTATTATGTATTTTGAATCCATGTTTTATGATCCATGTGGCACACTTATGCATGAAATGAAATGTTTAAGAAGGGTTTGCCCTTATAGCGCTCCAATGCATTGGGTGAAGTAAAGTATCACGATATGTCATGTGAAATGAGTGTTGAATCATTCTAATTCAAGTGCAATGAGGGTTTACTCATTATTTATGTGCAATGAGGATTTACTCATGCTCTATGTATAATGAGCCTTGGCTCATGCTAATTCCATGTTAAGTGTTTTTGCCACATTTCCATGTTATGATTATCATGATTTATCATGCCTTTATTTTCATGTTTCTCTTATTCTCTATTAATATGCCTATTGACTAACATGTATTGTACTCCTCATGTTATTCCATGTGAACTCCCTTACTGTGCTTTATAGCTGACCCTTTTCTTATGCATGTCCTCAGGTTATCCCATGCAATGCTAAGTACGAGGGAATTTAGTGGTCATGTAAAGGATGTTTTCAAGAAAGATGTTGTATTTCATGTTTCATGTTTCTATGTAATGATCCTAATCCCCAAATACACTAAGCCTCTCGATCTTCTTTGTTGTATCAACTGAAGTTTTATGTAATAAATCTTGTTTAAGTTTGTATTAAAAAGCTGGGTTGTCATATTGTCCTAATTGGGACCCTTTATATACTTTTTTCTAACCAACACTGAAGTCTCAGCTACCTGGTGCCTTCAAGTAGATCCCATTGAGGGATTTTGCACCTCTAAAAATCTCTCCACTAGTATGGCTCACTCTAGTAGCCCATCACCCATAGGGGTGCTAAGGGATATCATGCATTCCCTGATCTCATGGCGTTTCCCCAGCTTGAAGGTATGGACCATGAATAGCGGGATACAAACCATATTCATGGAGTAGTGAGAACATTCTGTAAATCCCACTGTGTAGTCTGCTACTGTCTGAATACCCTACTGCAGATGTAAGACCTCTTATATGCGCCCTGGGTGTAATGTCATTAAAATTAACTCCTCCCAAAAGTGGTGATCAAAGTATTACCAATAGAGAGTAATCTCTTCATGTGTATGGAATACTAAGATCCATAATTTCCCCACTACTCCCTCATAAACCACATATCTAGAACTACAATCTCATCCAACGGTGTCCTCACAGGGAATAAGGCACGAGTACCTACCTATAGCTAGTCTGAAGCTATCTGGGGATCAAACTAATCCATAAACCTGCTAGGTAACTTCCTCTCAAATTCATCAAACACACTCAGCCTGCATGCATCCTCCACTAGTAGAGATGATAATATATTCTACTCTCATGGTGGGGGTATCACTGCTACACCACTAGGGGCGCTATCTCTAGTATTGTGTCCTATACAGTTGCCTCATTTCTATTAGGTTCATCCTTATGATCATGCATCGGGATCCTGACTAGCTCTCTACGTGGAGGCATCCTAAGATAGACATATATATATACAGCATTTAATAATGTATACCTTGTGATCTGACTCAACAAGGAAATGAAAACACTCTAAAAATCCAATATGGTGAATTTACCATTTATTTTGACAAAAATTAATGATTTCATGTACCATGTCTAAAATTAGATTTCAGAGTCTTGGTGTTTGGATACATCAACCTTTGTACCAACACAGGAGTCCCTAGTCTGAATTATGAACTCGAAACACTGAACATGGTTTCCCTAAATCAATCTAATATACTATTAGTTTGTTAGGTAGAACTAGGATTTTCTTTTATAGCACTCGGTCATGATCCATCCCAGAGGGGCTCATGCTATGACTACCCCAATCCTTCCACTAATAGGCCAGAGGATGATGACTAGAACCGAGAAGAAATATCCAGCAAATGGGTGGCATTTTTCTATGTTCCTGTTGAAACAGACACACCTCCAAGAACAAATAGATGAAAAAAACACTAAGTAAAACATTCATGTATAGAATATGATACCAAATATAGATTATAGTAGTTTAAAAACAAGAAAGTAAACTAATCCAAAATACAATCACACCAAAAAAAATGTCTTCTATATTAAATCCACAAGTTCTTGATGTTCATCCATAGAAAACCTGAAAAAAAAGGTAGGTGTAGGATAGGATTATAGAGCCATAGTAGCACACATTTCATGTCATATCACTCTATGAACCTCCTCATAAAGGTCCCCTAAGGACTCCATCAAAGTGATGATCATATTCACAACACACAACATGAGTGATAAAAGCCTGTGTAGGTGTGAGGAAACCAATACTCGATAGGGAACCTAGAAACCAAAATGGTAATGCCACTAAGAAAATAAATGAAGTATACCACAAGGGAAACAAAATAAGTACACCAAAAAGGATACACAATGAAGTACCCCACAAAGGAAACACATGAAGTATAGTCAATAAGGTCATCTCACACTAGTATAATATAATGAATGAAGAGAGGGATTTTCAATTTTAGTCCATAGATCTCTAAGTATGTATGACACTAGAAGTCTCAATGGTTCCTGGAGCATTGATGGATCACGGAGCGTCGATGGAGCATGAAGAGTTGATGATATACGGAGTGTCAATGGTGCACCTGGGATCGATGGTGCATGGTGTGTTTATGGAACATTGAGCATCTATGTCACACAATAAGTCGATGGAACCCGGTGCGTTAATGCTGCACCGAGTGTCGATGGAGAATAGATCCTCGATGGTGCAGATAGAGAACGAAGCATCAATGGGTCATGCATCCCCCAAGTCATGTTCCCATCAAGGTCATATAGTCATCGCCAACAATAATATTTCACTCATATTGCACATGCTTTGAGAGAACCGACACATCAAAAAATTTGGTCATAAACCCATGTTCAAAATACTCATTAAAAGTATTTCAAATAACCATATTGTTGTTGGTGTCCCAATACCACAAACATCTCATCGAATAGACAAATGGTTGGAATGATACAATTTTTTTAAGAAGAGATGACCCTAGGTCATGTCTGGATCCGATCCGGCTTGTTGGACATGAACGAACATGTTTCAACCAACCCAACCCATCAGAACAAATTAATCCTGGCCTAATGAATCTTGGCCTGTTGGGCCGACATGATAGGTCCAGCCCATGTGACCATGGGAGTGGCCTATCTTATCTTGTCCAGCCTGTACTATGGACCGATTTACTCAAACGGACGTGGCCTACCCGGGCTGCTCCCCTAGTCCATGTGCTCCTCCATGACCATGGGAATTCTATGTCACACCCCTCTAGCCTGTGTCCCCCCATGCACTCACCATCTCTGTTCCATGATACTCTGAGCCACATCCTGCTTCCACAACCTCCCATGCCACCTTAAACTATCATTGCACAACTATGGTGTCATAATAGAATCATTCCTCCATTCAAAATTCTCGCATATGGTTTCAAAGGTACATGGAGAAGGAGAATAAGAAGATAAGAGTGCTCTAAGAATGTGAGAGGTTGAGGGGAGAGAGAAGGAAGAATGAATGACCAGAGAACATATCTTGACCTTGTTCGTGTCAACCTTGATCCATTCATGTTAGGATGTTTAACAAATAACAAGAATATAATATCACAAATATCTCATCCCTTTTTAATCCCCACTATTATTTTTCCATCCCATAGAAGTGGAAGTACTGCTGATCAACCCGATAATGGGTCATTCCACATTCATCTGTTGAATCTATGAATGAGGAAAATAATAACGAAGTTATTAAATACCAAACATCATGGATGGAATATTCCTTGATGTAGAACAAGTGTCCATGTCATTTTCTATCCTCAATCTATCATTGTTCACAATTAAGAGTGTTTCCTTCCACACCTGAGAGGAATTATTGGGTCATGGTAATAAACCTAAATTCCTGTAAAAGTTTTCATTACAATGAAAAACTCCACAACTTACAATAAAATATTTTTATTTAAATATTTTAATGATGGCTACATCAAATTTCTAACTTTCATAGTCAACATTTTTAGGTCGATGTTAGGCCTACATTCGGAAATTTCGAAATATGAATGCAATGATGCCCTCGGATTTCTGATCGGGGATATTATTTAGATGTTATTTCCATTTCAATAAGAAATGTACTGCATGATTTATTAAAAAGATTTCAATTTTAAATATATAATTATGGGCACACTGATCCCTAGAATCTCACTCGCTCCCAGTGCCTTATATCATATTTTTACCAATTAATTTATAAAATTAAAACTGGAGATAATTAGTGTAATTAAAATTTCATGGAGGAATTCAAGGATGTATTTATAATTAATGGAGATTCATTTGAATCATGGATAATTTCACTCCCTCTAGTCTTTAAAAAAATCAAATGTAACCCTATTCTAAAATTTTAAAAATTTCAAAACACTGTTCATAATTTTTTTTTCAAGGGAACATAATTTCAAAAGAGGGTATTCATGTAGATCCAGTGAAAAATGATGCTATCCAGTAACTTCAACAACCCACTTCAATTCGATACATCCATCCATTCCTACTTTATGGAAGTTTCTAACTAAAATTCCAACGTTAAATTAGTAAGATTTTCCTACCACTCAATCGGTTACTCAGAAAAAGATGTTACATTGTATTTAGATGAGGCTTTAAAAAGACCCTTCATTGAAAACAGTGTTTTCCATAATTCTACCTTGATAATCAAACCCTAGACTGGTCTTTACCCTTTGAATTGAGGTGTGATGCTTCTAATAGTTCCATTTGATCTGTCTATGGTGAAAGAAGAGGAAAAATTCCTCAGGTCATATATTATTCCTAAAACATTGTATAAAACTCAATATCACTAATCTATTAATGAAAAGGAAAATTTATAAATGGTTTTTCCCTTGGATAAATTCTGGCTTTATATCTAACGTTCAAAAAAATGAATCATTTTTACAGACCATTCAGCTTTATTGTTTTTACATGAGAAAATTGATTCCAAACTGAGTCTAATAATAAGGATCATAATTCTCCATGATTTTGGCCTTTAGATCAGTTATAAACATTGAAAAAATACACAATGGCTGATAACTTGAGTAGAATTTATTATCCATCTCTTTCTGAGATCATTGATCCCAAATTTCACACTGAACACCTCTAACCTCTCACTCCCAAGTCACTATGGTATTCCATAATTGAAAATTCAATTTTTGTATGTGTTTTTACTAATACTTTTTCAAAAGAAATAAAAATGAAGATAAAAAGACATTCAAAATTTTATATTTTTTAAGATAATAGAGTTTTGATAATTAGAGTTGATATAGTAATAAGAAGATATATTGATGAAAATAAAAATTCCTCCATATTAAAATTCGGACAATCATTTCCCCTATGGGTTTATATTGGACCACAATGGACCTCCAAAAAGGTTGCGAACATTTCATTATGTTGGTAAACACTCTTCATGGACTCACAAGTGATATGTCAATCATCACCACCTTTCCAAAAGTTGGGCACAATTTCCAAAAGATTGAAATTCCCCAAAATAATTTAATCTTTGATGTGACCATTGATCTTTGGGGAATCAATTCCATGTTAACCTTTCCCCCTTAAAATGGATTCTCATATTTTTTTAACCGTTTTTTACTATGTTTATATGTGGGTTGAGGCCGAACCCACTATGAATGATGATGTTCAGGCTGTTAGTGAGTTCCTCAGAAAGTAAATTTCCATCGATTTGGAAGTCCATGTTCCTTGGTAAACAACTTAGGAATCCATTTTTACATTCAGATAATTTTATATATTTTAAAAAAGAATGGGGTTGAACATAAAACATCAACAACATATCTCCTCCTAACAAATGGAATGTGTGAACATTTTAACAAAAAAATGAAAAGCATACCTATAGGAATTGTTAATACCACAATAAAAATGGTCTAAAAGACATGGGGACGTGCTTTCGGGTTATCAAAATGCCTATACAACATCCATTGGGATGTTTCATTTTTTGCATAGTTTGTTTAGTCATGTCATTTTACAATTTTAATCCAATATAATTCATTTTGGTCTATCAAAACATGTAATATTTATTGTAAATTGTTTTTGTTAAGACAGATTGGTGTAGTTGAATGAACAAGAGAGCTTCGATATGATTATTATGAGAATTACAATTTCTCAAAGGAAAAGGACTATGTTACTCCATGGGAAACACATCCGGTAAAATGGATTCCAAGATGGGGAAACTGTAATTCTCTTCAAATCATGATTTCATATTCATACAGGTGTAGTGAATTCTTTGTTGGGATGGTCATTTTATTTTAACGATGATTGCCCATTTTTTGTTTTTAAGGATCGAGATCCCACGTCCAAAGGTGCATTTATGATCATTAAACATAATTTATAGCATCCCATTATTTTAAAAACATCACAATATCCACATTGACAACAATCATATCCTTAACTAGAATGGTATACCCACCACTAGATTAAAACGGTGACCCTCCATATCAAAAGAAGGGGTACCTCCTTCCCAATAACTCTTTATCACTCTATGAATCATCATTCCCCTCTCTCTCTCTAACTATCCCTATATTTATTCTTTTTTCTCTCTCATTCTTTTATTTAAACCACTTTCTTCATAAAAACACAATTTTTTCACATTCTCATTCTTGTGGGTCTATATTTTAATAAAAAAACGAAAAAACCAAAAAAAGAAAGAAACAAAGAATATTCATAATGAATAATTTTCAAATTTTCAAATTTTTTCAAACCATTATGGGTATTCTGATTCATTTTTTTATCTCAAACTTTTATTATTTTAATTATATGTTTCGTTGAATAATTTTTTGGTAGGACAAATATATTTTTAATTGTAATTTTTTTATGTTGAAATTTATTCTTCTCCATTCGTGATAAATAAAGATAGTATTCATTCCAAGGTCACATATATCTATCTTTCAATTTTGTGTTTTTTCACCATCCTATTGTGATTCATTATTTTGTGGGCATTTGAGGTTTCGTTCCAACTATGGTGTGCATTAATATGATAGGGGACATTTGTAAAACACATGATAATCTAAACATCAAAATATCCACCCTTAGCCTTATATTAGTCCACCTTTTGAAAGTCTATTAATGCCTATGAAAACGATTTTTACTGCCATATTACCAGCCAAAACCCTTTTCCAACCCAACATCGATAAATATTTTAATTTCATGATTTATATGAATTAAAATGTGGTGGGAATGGATTTCCTTTTGGGTAAAATTTAGTGGATTATCAACATGTCCACTTATGCTTGAGGGAAGGCATCTATTTCATTATGGGAGAGTTAATTCCATTTGGGGATTTGTGGGAATGGATTAACATTCATGCACTTTTGTAGTAGATTTGGAAAAGTGTTCAAAAAATGAAAAATGAAAAATGGGTTCTATTTTAGGCAGGTCAAAAAAAACTATTCTTCAATCTTTGACCCGATTAAAACTATTTTAGTAACTGGCATGAGGAGTTCAAACAAGGATTTGAAGAAGTTCATGATATTTTTTCGAAGATTAAATTCCCAAATAATAAAAAAGTAACAAAATATAACACATAAATGATCTTTTATTGTGACATTTGAGGATGTTGTGTTTTTTTACATATTTCATTTTTCTATCATCTCCATCCAATTTTTATAGTCTTTTCTGTCTTCCTTCAAAAAAACATTCCCTTTTAAATTTGTGCTTTCATTTCCTTCCATTTCTAAGTTCAAAACAATTGTGTATTTCTTTTAAAATGTTTGTATTTTACCCATCTTCCAATGATTTTGGAAATTATATTCCTACTATTCCATAGCCACTGAAAGCCCCCTAAAATACAACTTTATTCTTGTGAAATTTTTAATTGGGAATGGAAGCAGGTAGATCTTAAAACTCTAATATTCTCATTTTGAGGTGTGAATAACTAAACCTCCATAAAATAAATTTTATCATCTTCAGAGAGTGAGTTCTGACTGCCCTCAATTTTGAATTAAAATTTTGAACATATAACTGAATCATTACCAATAAAATATTTTTGTAAAAAATTGTTTTATAATTATTTATTGAAAAATGATATATTCTAAACCCCACCCCCTGATTAGTGAAAACATAATATTAAAATTTTTGGGTTGTGAAAATGGTTTTGTTACATTGTACAAGAGGAAATACAACATCCTATGTATGGGGGAGTTAATTTTCAATTTTTATCATAAATATTTTTCCAATATTTTTTTTTATTTTCATGTAAATATTGATATTTATTGTGAAATTTCTAATAATTAATAGCAGATAAAATTTTGGAACATTATTTTAATTAATCTATATTTGAGTTTGTATACAATTTAAATTTTAAATATCACCATAATAACCAAAAATTAGTGATTATTGTTTTATAGGTTTCAAAATTTAATTTCCTACAAATAAAAAATTGGATATTGGGCCAATTTATCCCTATAAAGGGTCATACAGACCACACAAGAAGGCTTACCAAATCTGTGATGCAAACTAGAACATCAATACATATAGAATTTTATTAAATCAATATCCAAGCACATATTTTATGAAACCCCACAGCATATTCTTGAATATTCATAAACAACTTGTATAAAAATATTATGTCCAATATCTAAAAAATGGTCCCAAATGATTCTTTGAACTCCATTCCACATTTCTATCCATGAAATAATAGTAACCCTACATTATTAACTTCTCTCCAAATCCAATTGAGAGGATGAGATGGAATTTTTAATTGTGAGATCAATAAGGAAGATTTATACCTTTTGGAATAAATAATTTGTTATTTTAGGGAATATTAATAGACATAAATTCATTCTGATTTTGATAATGGAAAAATATGACACAAAAATGGACAACGACACTTAGTTTAGTTAAGTATCCATAACTTTGGGTAAAAAATTCCAATGGATGCCAAATTTATAAGGATAATTTCTACTCATATATATATTTATATATATATATATATATAATAATATTAAACCAAATTTGGGTTTATAACGTGTAAAATATTTGAGCCAACATCAAGGCCTGTTTTGGAATGTAAATAGTCTATCACCATGGGATGAAAAAATTTCCCCCTTCTTATTCTTGATTGGGGGTGGAATTATAGAATATAGTATGACATATATGGATGAAAAAAATAAATTATTATGTTCTATGAGGACCTTACAAACTCATCTTTTAACTTGAGATAGCTTTCCTCTTATCCTTTTTCAATGTTATTTTTTGCACTTATTAATTTTTAATCATGTTTGGTTTTTTAATTCAATTGATGGTGAATTCATGTTTCTTCTTCACAATATTTTATTATCATCCAAATTATGTTAAATACTATAAATTTTATTAAAAAAAGCAATTAACTAAAAAAAAACCTTTCCAATTTTATGTTCTAGTTCAATCCAATGTTCATATTTAACTATCTTCAATGTTTGTGTGTGTGTTAGATGCACAAATCTATTCTTATACCATTATTTTCATTATATTTATATGTCATCAACATATTCATATTAAACTAAATTAATAAAAAAATAAATGGATGACCGAATCTACTATTTTGGTGAGTCATAATTTTTCTATGTTAAGTGATTGAAATCTTTTTTTAGATTAATATTATTAAAATTGATATTGTGTATGTTGAACATATAATTTCATATAATAATAACATTTTTTTGTATGAAATTTAGATTAAATGGATAATTGGAACAAAAAGTGCACTTGGGATCGTGAAATAATTAATATGTTGGACTCACCTGTTTTGATAATCCCAAGTCATGTTTAAATATTGATCGTGATATATTAAGTCAGTTATAAATCATTTTAATCTAAATTTACATTGTTTATCCTGGAAAATTTATATTCTTAGTCTCATGACTTTGTTTTCATCAGCTTACAGTTTACATTTCTCTAAGTATAAGTTCACTGTTAAATGCTACTGGTAAGAGTCTCCTGTTCAAAGTCACCGTTATAGATCACTGTCTCTCTAAGTCACTGATGCTAGAATATCACTGTGGAAGATCTACAGTCACTGTTGGAAGCTACAAGTACGTGGTCACTATCATAATTCTACTGTTGACCTGCTTATCAATGTTCACAGACAAAGTGTCACCATCACAAGGTTCTGTTATAAGTTCATTTTCAGACACTTTCTCAAGTATTCTGTTGAGAGCATCACTGTTCAAGTCTGCAGTTGGAAATTTCTATACTTAGTAGAAGGCTACCACTAGAAAACACCTACTATTGATATAGTCGACTTTTGTTCAAAGTATATTGATGGACATACTCCACCGTTAAGTAAATTACCTGTTGATATAGTCTACAGTTGGAAAGGTTACTATTGCAGTAGTCTGATGTTACAGAACTACCGATTATAAACATACTGATTGAAATTTACCGCTGGAAAAGCCTACTAACTGAAGTTCACTGATAAGAAGCTGCTATTACATAGAGTAACATCTACCATTACCAGCCTATAGATAGAGATCCTACCGATGAAGCTCACAGTTGAATAGCCTTCCGACGAAGTCCACAGTTGGAAAGACTACCATTGATGTCTAACGTGTGTCATTCATGTTCTACCAATATGATGATATTTTATTATTCATTTAACCAATTTTCTTTATACTATCATAACAGTCATTTCGTGACAAACTAATGCACCTAACATTATTTAATGTTATTTATAGGCATATCAGGAAACAATACAATGTACGAGGAAGACCACACGTGGTGGAAACATTTTTCCTGTCGGCCCTTGCTAAACCAAATGAGAAAAAGCACAGTTAGAAAAATGTACATATATATACGTGTAGAGACAGATAACAAAAATTTTTTGGACATATTGAATATACAATGAACACACATAATATATAAACATACAAAATCTGAAGAAGAACACATGAGCACGTATTCTAAAGAAAAGAGAGCTTCACGAAGATCTATTGAAAGAACCGTTTTCAAGCTGTAGTGGTGTTCTATAAAGAGAATTAAACCCAAGAAGCTGATCATCTCCACATCTGGAAGTCAAAACCTAGATTTTTCAACACTCTGTTTTGGAGTCAACTTACAGAGAAGGACAAAAATTTCATTTCCTTCATTCCAACGAGTCCAGAGCTGATCTGCCAACACAACAGAGCATTCTAAACATATTCCTACTATCTTTAGCTCTACTGTGTTTAAATATTTGAAATTTGTTAGCAGTGTGTATGTGTTAAACACACTGACTCTTGTACATGAATTGATGGATACAAGAAATACCCATACCAAACTCTCATTAAATTTGTTTCCCATGTATAACTGTGGAAGGAGCCTAGTGTGGCTTGGTAGTTTATTTTCCCTTGTAGAACTGAGGTAGAGGTTGAAAAACCTGGACGGTTTGTGAAAACTATTGTAAAGCCTGAAACATGTTATGTATCACTTTTTTATATAATTTCTTGGTGGTAGGCGATCACCAAGTGAGGAGTACTAGGTCTTGACTTAGGACTGAACCTCTTGTTTAAATTGTTGTGTTCATCTTTCATTTACTCTGTTTTACATTTATCCGCTGCTTGTATTTGCAAAGACAGAAATCTATTTTTACATTCACTCTGATAGATAGTTCTGGTTAGTGTATATATCTGATTTGTTTAGTAAACTTGTATCAAACGTTGAATTAGTTATCATACTGATTCAGCTGAGGAGTAATCAATCTTTGAGAAACATGTCGAACAATAAGTCACTTATATCTCTACTTCCATAATTTACTGGGCTGTTTTAATTTGGGGGATTTTAATAGTAAATTTTTTTAACAGAAATTTTAATTGGAACTCAATTTACCCCTTCTTGAGTATCCAATCCGGACAAAATTTAGTATCAGAGGTTAAGTTGTTATTTATAAAAAGTTTTCAAACCCTCTATTTTCAAACTGTGATTTTAGTTTGATCTTAAAGATCATAAATATCTATTCATTATAAGTTTTATCTCTTTAATATATTTTATAAAATATAATTATGGAAAATAGTCAAGAAGGTTCTACTTCTAACAGGACACCTTTCTTTAATGGTGTGAATTATGCTCAATGGAAAATTAAAATGAAAATTCATTTGAAATGTATTGGTTTTGATATTTGGTCTGCAATAGAATCAGAATATGAGTTCCCCAAAACTGCTAGATCTACCTAGAATGATGATAAAATGTTAGAGTATTAAATAATTATAAAGCTATGAATGGACTTTACTGGTCTTTAGGAGATGTGGAATTTAACATAATTTTTTCCTGTAAAATGGCTCAAGAAATCAGGGACACCTTGGTTGTTTCTCATGAAGGAACAACCAACGTGAAGGAAAAGAGATTAAATACTTATACTATTAAATATGATAATTTTAAGATGAGACCTGATGAACCCATTTCTTACATGTGCCTTAGGTTTAATGAGATTGTCAACACCATTATTTCACTGGGAAAATCTGTTCCAGAGAAGGAGCAGATCATGAGAATATTGAGATGTTTTCTAGACAGATGGAGAGGCACTTCTGTGTTTATCTGAGAGTCATGTGACATCAAAAAGCTACATGTTATGTATTTGATTGGTAAACTAATGATGTATGAAGAAGAACTAAAGGTGAAAAAATAAGAAGATGAAGAACCCAAGTGAAAATCCATGGAATTCAAGTCTACTGCTTCAATGAGCAAAGACAATGAGAAAATACATATACCAACTGAAAGTTCAACTAGTGAAGATTTAGATTCAGACAGTTATGAAGAAATGGCTCAAATATCCAAGAGATTTATGAAGTTATATAGGGGAAGTTGTTTTTCATAAAACCAAACTACAAGGGTAAGTATGATCAACAAGGTAAGTGGTAGAAGAATTGGATGAAATCTGATAAGGAAGATGATATAGTCTACAATGAATGCAATAGAAAAGGACACATCAAGGCTGACTATATGAAGTTAAAATTCAAAAATAAATATTATTATAAGGGAAAAAGTTATAAAAATGATATGAAATAATCCTACAGTGCTTCAGAAGACAACACAAGTGAATCAAAAGCTACTTATTCTGAAAAGAGTCATGCCAACATGTGCTTCATGACTAACATATCTCAGGTACCTACTTCTCCTGTTCAAAATTATTATTATTCTAGAAATAAAAGTGATTCATATAATGATGAAAATATGTCTAAGGATGAACTATTTGAATATTTCTATATGCTGGAAGATACCTGTAATAAACTAAAAGATAAATATAAATCATTGAAGAAACAACATGCCTTGACTAGTAATGTTATAACAGATCTAAGCGTAGAAAAAGAAAATAATGCTCAACTATTGAAAGATAAAACTCAACTCAAATTATCTAATGAACAATTATGAAAGGATATTGAGAAGTTCACTGCTGGTAGGGATACCTTGACACAGTTTCTAGGAAGACATATTGGTCCAAAATATACAACTGGTCTAGGATATCAGCATGGAAAGAGACAAATTAGCAAAACCAAATTTGTTCCAAAATTTGGACAGTTCACTGCTAGTTCTAGACCATCATTTGAGAAACAATTTTCTAAAGTACCTAACAATGTATTTATGTCTCAAAATAAAATTTTTTATTATAGAAAACCTATAGGGCAAATATGGGTTCCCAACTTTTTATTGGCTAACCATTCTGGACCCAAGAAAATCTGGGTACCAAAATTACCCCATGTTTAATCTGTTTTGCAGGGAAGTTGTTTAAAGAGTTCCTGTAATACTCTATGGTACTTGGAAAGTGGATGTTTAAGACATATGACAAGATACTATTCTTGTTTCAAGAGTCTAATTAAAGTTGATGGTGGGCATGCCACCTTTGGTGACAATGCAAAAGGAAAAATCATTGGATTAGGCCAGATTGGTAACCCTGATACAATATTAATTTCTAAAGTACTTTTTGTTGATGGATTAAAGTATAATTTACATATAATATCTCAGTTATGTGATGATGGCCTTAATGTTAAATTTGACGCTTATTCATTTAATGTTTTTAATTCAAAAAATTATTTAGTTTTCACTGCATGTAGAAATGAAAATGTATATGCTATTGATTTAAATTCCTTAGCCAAAAAAATTGTTTCTTGCTTAAATGCTTTTCATAATGAGTCTTGGTTGTGGCATAAGAGATTAGGACACTGTAATTTCCACTCACATATGATGCTTTCTAAGATATTTTTAGTTAGAGACTTACCTAAACTAGAATTCCCAATTGATAAAGTGTGTAATCCCTGTCAAAAGGGAAAACAACACAATGTTTCATTCAAACCAAATAAAGAAGTCTCAACTTCTTACCCACTTGAGTTGGTTCACATGGATTGGTTCAGACCATCAATATTTTCACGTCTTAATGCGAATCACTATGATTATGTTATTGTAGATGAATTTTCTAGGTATACATGGCTATACTTTCTAACTCACAAAAGTGTAGCTTGTTCCTATTTTTTAAAATTTCCCAAGCCTGTAGAAAACATTAGCGGACTTAAGATTAAGACCTAGAGAAGTGATCATGGTTGATAGTTTGAGAATAATGAGTTTGAATCTTAATGCTCACACAATGGCTATAGTAACAATTTTTCTTCCCCCAGGACACCTCAACGAAATAGAGTTGTAGAAAGGATAAAAATGACCCATAAAGAAATTGCAAGGACTATGCTTAATGAGTATGTCTTACCTGTTTATTTTTGGGCTAAAGCTGTAAATACAACTTGCTACATTATCAATAGAGTTTTAATTAGACCTATTCTATAAAGGAACCCTTATGAACTTTGAAATAATAGGAAGCCTAAGGTTAATGACTTTAGAGTGTTTGGTTGCAATGTATTTATTCTTAATACTAAACATAATCTTGACAAATTTTCTCCCAAAAGTGATGAAGGAATTTTCCTGGGTTATTATATTTCAAGTAAATCCTATAGTGTGTTCAATAAGAAAACCATATGTGTGGAAGAATCAGTTCATGTAAAATTCGATGAGACTGATCCACATGAGCCAAAAACCTCTCTTGAACATCTTGTGGATGATTTTTCAAATCTGAACATTAATGGTAAGAATAGTGAATCCCCTGTGAAAGAATCCAGTTCTGTAAATTTTCGAGAATCTGGACCTGCTGATTCTGAACCAGCAGACAACAATGAAGAATCTAGTTCATCCCTTCCTAGAGGTATTAGGACTCTCAAGAATCATCCTCTAGATGATGTTATAGTTGATTTAAATAGAATAACACAAACTAGAGCTTCTCTAAGAAACCAGGATGAACATCAAGTTTTTATTTCACAACTTGAATCCAAAAATATTAATGATGCTATCAATGATGAATTTTGGGTAATGTCTATGAAAAAAGAACTAAATCAGTTCTAAAGAAACAAAGTTTGAGAATTAGTGGAAAGACCTAAGGACAGTTTGACCATAGGCACTAAATGGGTGTTTAGGAACAAAGTAGATGAGTCTGGGAATATAGTTAGAAACAAAGCTAGGAAATTTTCACAAGGATATAGTCAATAGGAAGGAATAGACTATGAGGAGACCTTTGCACCTATAGCTAGATTAGAAGACATTAGGGTACTACTTGCCTATGCAGCTTATCTGAATTTCAAACATTATCAAATGGATGTTAAAATTTATTTTTTAAATGGGTATATAGTTGAGTTTGTATTTGATGAACAACCTCTTGGTTTCACATATCTCCATTTTTTGAATCATGTTTTTAAATTATCTATAGCTTTATAAGGATTAAAACAAGCTCCAAGAGCGTGGTATAATAGGCTCAGCTCTTTTCTTATTTCAAAATGTTTTACCAAAGGGATAGATTATCCTACTCTTTTCATTAAATGGATTTCTAAGGATGTTTGATAGTACAAATTTATGTGGATGATATTATTTTGGGATCTTCTGAAAATTCATTATGTGTTGTTTTTTAAAAAATGATGCCAAATGAGTTTTAAATGAGTTTAATGGGAGATCTAAAAATTTTCCTTGGATTTCAGATCATTCAAAATAAAAATGGTATTGTTTTGAATCAAAGTAAATATATTAAGGATCTTTTAAAAGGTTTTTCTTTGGATGGTAGTAAAGGTAGTTACACACATATGAGTACAACTTGTAAGTTGGATACTGATGAAGCTGGATAACTAGTGGATCAAACCAACTACGGAGGTATGATAGGGAGTCTACTCTATCTTACAGCTAGCAGACCTGACATCATGTTTAGTGTGTGCATGTGTGCTCTCTTTCAATCCAATCTAAAAGTGTCTCATTTAACTGATGTTAAAAGGATTTTTAAATATCTTAAACATACTCCCAACATAGAATTATTTTATCCAAAAGGAAAATCGTTTGATTTGTTGAGATATTCTGATATTGATTTTTCCGGTTGAAAGTTAGATAGAAAAAACACCTCTGGGATATGTCACATTTTAGGCAAGTCACTAGTATCAAGGTGCAGTAAGAAGCAGAACTCTGTTGCATTATCTACTACATAAGCTGAGTACATAGCTGCTGGTAGTTATTGTGCTCAAATTATTTGGATGAAACACACTTTACTGGACTATGGATATCAATTCAAACATGTCTTTATAAAGTGTGACAATACAAGTGCTATTATCATTCCCAAAATCCAGTATCTCATGATATGACAAAGCATATTTATGTGAGACATCACTTTTTGAGGGATCATTATCAAAAGGGTTATATCACTCTAGAATTCATTGGAAATGAACATCAATTGGTTGATATATTCAAAAAACCATTGAATTATGAGAGGTTGAATTACATCAAACATGAGTTAGGAATGATTAATTTCAGAATAGGAAACCTCATAGTCGGACCTCACTGAAAACCTCACAGTCGGACCTCACTGTTAAACCTCACAGTTGGACCTCACTATTAAACCTCATAGTCGTACCTCACTATTAAACCTCACAGTTTGTCTTCACTGATAAACCTCACTGGTGTACCTCACTAGTAAATCTCACTATTGGATACTTTCCTCTTTGTCATTATTTTTTTGGGAATTTGAACCATTTTTATTCTTATTTCTATTTTATTTTGTTTTAATCCATAATTGATAAAACCAAAGGTAATGAACATATCTCAATCGACCTTCCTCTCTCAATCTCTAACATTTCTCTCAAAATTCCTAAACCCTAACTTTTCATTCGAGCCCTCGAGTGTCTTTCAATCTTCATGGCTAGAGCCAAGCGACCCCTGATTGTCAATGAGGATGCGCCAAGACCAAAGACGACTCGATCCGAATCCAGTGGCACCAGTAATACCCCGATGGGACCTGTTTGTAACATCCTATATAAATAATGAATAAGTCTCTTTTCATATTTATTAATATTTGTGTATTAAATATTAATTTTACTTTAAAGGGGTTGCTATTTTCGAGAGCGTACCCAATACGCAACAACAGGTTCTTTTGAAATCTTACATTGCACAATAATAATATAATATTATTATTTTATGTGGTAGTTAACTCCTAGGCATTTTATTGGTGGGAATCAAAAAAACTAACTACAATATGATTATACATGTTTTCCAAATATATTTACATTTATACAACAAATGTTAGAGGCCTAAACTGTGAATAAATCTAATTTTAAGCATATTTTACATTAAAAGGTCGATTTAATTTTTTTTCAAACACTTTTAAGGGGATAGTGAGAACCCTCTCAAAAAGTTCAAACAACAAATGAAAATACTGACTTATTAAACCAATGCTTAAGGCGATTAGAATCTCCTTCCCTCAATAGTTTCCAAGGGAGGGAACTTACATGACAGTCTAGATCCTTCTCTTTGTTGTCTTCATAATTCCTTGAAATGTATTCCCATGATCTCATATATTCTGCTTTAGTGATCTTCTCCGTATTGAATCCTCTAATCAATATACGATCTTTCTTGTCAATCCATTCAGCTTTCTCCCTGGAAACTTCAACTTGAATCAATCTTTCCATCATTTGGTCGATGTCTTCCCTCTCTGCGTTGATCACTAGGATATCCTCTTTCATTTTTCCGCTATAATGCATGATCAGTATCATCTGAGTTTCTATATCCTCGTCCTTCAAGAACTGAAAGCCGTCTGGAGAACCTTCCTCATATTGTTGTCCAGGGGAAATAGAATCCCCCTTTACCAGCCTCGTATCCTCAAAATGAAAATGCGCCTCCACTTGTTGGTAATATGCCATTGAGGCTCCTTTCATCTATAATTGAGGCTCTACGGCGTCAACCTGTTGAGCCTCTTTTCTAGCCTCTAACTGGATCTCATGCACCATTATTTTACCCTCTTTTTTGGTCGACCGTGTGTCCATCGGTTTAGGAAGATATGAGTAATCCTTACAACCCTATTTAAATAATTTTTTTGTCAGAATAATACATTATAATTAACCAAATAAAATCCTTCTTTAAAATGGGGACATAAAAATTTACTTAGTGTAATTTTTTGGTATTTTTCTGATAAAGTTCATTTTTAATGAATAGTGAAAAATATTGTATTTTTTTTCAAAAGGGCCTTTTAATCTAATTGATTCATATGGTTAGATTATATTTTTAATTGGTTTTAATGTGAAATTGAAATATATTTTTACCATTTAATCAAATTTTTTTGATTGGAATTATTTTCACTTTGAAATTGGACATAAATGAGTATCAATCTTTTGATAATTATTGTTTCTTAAAAACACGCTATTTGTTTTGATAACGGGAATTAATTTTAAAATTAATTAATTCCACTTCTATGTTGTGAATTTGAAAAAATGGACATCATTTTTTGAATTCAGAATATCAAATATAGCTTAGGCTGAATTTTTGGTATTTTTCTGATAAACATCAATTTTTTATGAATAGTGAAACCACTTAATGGTAATTAAAAAAACTGACTTTTTCATTTAAATGAAATTTTACAACTTATGTGAATTGAATTTCAAAAATCCGACATACATGGTTGTTATTAAGAAGTAAAATGTGGTTCATTAAGATGAAAATAATTTTTGATGAATAGTAACTTTTGACTTTTATTTACCGTGGTTAAAGGTAAATAAGGTAATTTAACGTAAACATAATATTATAATAATTCCAAATTACCTTAAACCTTTCCCAAACCTTATTTTATGTGACATTAACGACCATGGGAATCTTTGGGTTGATTTTGGGACACCGTTGATCCACATGGGAGTGAAAATGACAATTTAGATTAATTAATTTAATGTAAAGAGAAAATTGTCATTAACAAAATTCTTTTAGTAATTAATTTTTATATGGTGTTTTACAAGTCCTATTTTCAACTATAAATATTCATTGGAAAGCTAAAACGATTTTATACATGATAGTGTTTTTTTATAATTTTTAGACATCATATAAATTATATTATTTATGACACAATAATGATGCATTATTTACCTCATTAATAAATGATTTAAATAAATAAGATTATAATGATTAAAATATTATTCAAAACATGTCCAATTCTTACTGGATTATTTTATTTCGAATATGATTCCTCTTATTTTTGAACTTAATGAATTTTGAACCATTAAAAAAACCGAATATCATTATATTATAAAATAATATTTTCACACTTTCCTAAAGATCCCCTCCTCTCCCTTATATAATGAGACCACTTTTAACGAATTCCTCACACCTCTCAAGCCATTTGGTTCGACCTAACTCTGCCCAATTACACTCCCTACATCCCTCTACTCATCCTAGAGGCCTTAACTTTGGCAGAAGGCACTTCAAGAAGTCATTTTGTTCAAACCAAAGGGAGTTACCCAAATTAAAGGTAACAATTTCTCTTAAATTGTTTTCTTTTATTTTACTTCACCAGCCCCTAAACTCTTTTTATTTCCTTTCTTTTGTAATAACACAAGTATCCTAAATATACTAGGATGTTGTTATGAGAAGGATTTGAGCTACATGTACACACACCTCCATGTAATGGATGAAGAACATAATGTTTCTGTGGATGGAAAACTAACACATCATGAAACGATGATTGCTCGATTATCTCCTACTGCCTCTCATGGTGGCCATTATGATGGATCTTTATTTATATATGATATTTATTATGTTTATTATTTCATTATACTTCTGTAATTCCCACTTATATCAAGCCTTTATGGTTTCCATAGTGTGGAAATATGATAATATCATTAGAGGAAGTGCGGACTACCGCCCCCTAAAAGTGATGTGATTCGTTAATGCCTTATGTGGGATGTTAAAAGGATAGAGAAAATGATATTATATATGATATAATACCGGAATTATAATACTACTATTTATCATTATGTTTTAATTCCATTAAATATGAAATAGAAATGGAAGTAGCGTTCATGCGTACATACGACTCACCATCTCCATGAACAGTACATTTCATTTCTTACCTCTTGATGTTTTGTACTATTATAAATACATGTGTATGCAGGATATATATGATATATATGATATCTGAATCACGAATATCCTTCTGTATATAATTAACCTTTAACCACATGAACAACGTGTATTTATAAGAAGTCCATTTTTGAATCAAGTACCAAATATCGACAAAACAAACATTATTAACTTAACTGATTACATAATGTTTATAACAAGGTAATAAGTGATATAAAAGGAATAATAAACATGATAAAGGTTCTTAAAAAAGTAAAAATTAACTTCAGTTTATTATTCAGGAGATTAAATAACGATCGAGTCATGTCGGACACGAGGTAATGGATCCTACCTCTCTCTTTCTTTTTAAGTACTCTCTTTTATGTAACTTCTTCTATGCTCATCTTAATTATGTTAGGGGATTTTATTTTATATTAATAATACTGTAATTTTTATTTCCATATGATTAGAGACACCATTTGATCTCATCGATCCATTTTTGGAAGTTTTAAGTGGCGTCGTTAGGCTGCCGAATTTTCGTAAGGGGATTTCTTATCTCACTTTTAATTCAGTGAGATTTCCACTGTCCGCCACTTATTTATTTCATGTGGTGTATTTTGTACTGAATTTTGATTTATATTATCATGATTATAATTATATTCATTGTATTATGTGATTCATTTAGTGGTTATTAACTTTGGGTCATACGACTCGATTAATTACAACGCGGTAAGGGATTTTCTTATCTCACTTTTAATTCTGTGTGATTTCCATTGTTCGCCACTTATTTATTGAATGTGGTGTATTGTGTAATGACTTTTGATATATATTATCATGATTATAATTATATTCATGGTATTCTGTGATTCATTTTGTGGTTATTAACTTTGCGTCATACGACTCGATCGATTACAACGTGGTAATGGGTTTTCATCTCACTTTTATCCCTGTAAGATTAATGCTATATTTTCCACCACATCATTTTGTGTGGTGTATGTACTACCCATGATTGTATTATTTGTGTAATATACTTTAATTTATGGGTATTTACATCACCATTTAATGATTCTTTTTTCATGTGGCATATGTTTTGTAAGTTACCAAATCGTTTAGGGAACCTTTCACCCTCATCTTTTTAAAAGGCTTATTTTTGTTATGTTATATAATTTACATATTATTATGTTGGGATATGTTCTTATATGTACTTATTGATGTAAAATTTATCTCCAAGTAATGAGATACCCTTTTTGTCTCATCAACTCATTTTCTAAATTTTAATGTGACGCCATTAGGTTGTCGAATTTTTACAAGTGAACGTCTTAACACAATTTCGATTTCGTTCGGTTCAACTTGTACTTCTTGAACATGTCATCCTATGAATATGGGTGAATGACCTATGATTGTTTCACAAATAATACCCACTTATATTTTATGTATTTATAATTCTCACACATAATTATGTGATTGATTTATCCATAATTTAAGGATACCATCTTTATAATGGATTTCATCTCAATTTACATTTCCATTGAGACTTAATTGTTGTTACGCACCAATTCACTCTTACATGGTGTATATACCATCCTTTGAAATATTATATCAAGAATCCCTTTATTCTCGTGTTATTATAATGTTCTGATTAAATGTTATTCCGCAATTATTTGTATTCAAGAGTCTCTCATTTTGTTAAAAACTCTGTAACCAAAATATCGTTTTAAATGTTGTAAAGTTTTATTATTCTAAAAATTAATATTAAATGTCCATGTTTTCATAATGGGTTTCATTATTTATTTATATGGACATTAATGTTTTAAAATTATAATTCCATTAAAATCTTCAATGTGGTATGGGACACAATGATTCAAAAATCACTTTTAAATGGTTTTGGAAAATGGATTGATTATTTCAATATCTTGAAATTACATATTGTGATTGACAATTAAATTTTGTTATTGAAATGTTAATATTTGAAATATTTTATGCGTAATGATGGTACTTGGACATTTGAAGGGTGGTTAAGTGATAAACCATATGACGGGTGGTGCTGTGAATACCAGGACAAGTGGTTACGTTATAACCTACAATGCATTGGGTATAGAAGGCAGTCGTATGGCTATTCTATTTAGTGATGTGTGTGGAAGTCGACCATATGGTTATTCCATTTAAGTATTTTATGTCCCAAGTTACATTTATATGTTATGTGTTCTTTATATGGGTTTTATGGTAATCTTTTGGTTACAAAGGGTAAGTAATTTCTTTTATTCCGTGAATAGTATTTAGTACTTCATAAAGGTGAAAAGTTTTACTTACGATAATTTATTCATGGTTTACCTGTTGTTTTGAAAAAATAACAGTTTTCCTTCTTTGTGTATCCCATACTGGGATTTATATGCTCATCCCATGTTTTTTTGAAAATTTTTTCACAGGACATAATGTGGAATATGGTCAAGGGTGGGATCAAGGAAAAGTCATGCTGTCTAAAATATGGAATTAGACATGTTTATTTTTACGATTTTTTTTTATTTTATGAAAAAAATGGATACTGAGTAGTAGTGTCTACTTGTAATATTCAAGTTGTTATGTAATAGTTATGGCCTAATTCTCTAAAACTCTAAACCTGAAAAGATCCTCAATGTGAATTATTCATTTAATTCAATATTATGTAATGTATAAGGCTAAGACCTTATAGTTGGTATTAGAGGTCGGTTTAGATAACTTTAGAGGTTAGGTTATTTGTTAAGAATAAGCGACATTACCATAATGGTTAGGATTTCAGAAAGAGTCATAGTTTTTTTTAGAAAATGTGAATGAGTTTAAGATAACATAAATAAGTGTATCTTAGTGTTTACCTATCACATGAGATATTATATGATGATTTTACTGATATAATCACACTGGCCTTTTTGGTTTTATTCAATGGTTGGATCTAGCAGGCATCAAAGTAACGATGGATGTGAAGAAAACTATGACGATTTTCAGAATGAGCAATTGAATGAAATGGGAGCTGCAATGAGAACTCTTGTGGTTATTCTCAACCAACTATCTGGAGTCATGATTGACAATCTTAACCTTGGTGATTTTTATAAGGCGTCATATATGCGAGAAACAAATCCCTATGGATGTTCATGTAATAATCATAAATGTAAGTATGTTCAAAAACATATGTGTCAAAGATGTGGAATTAAACACATAGGAAAATGTTTCAAAGGGAAAAAAGATGCTATATATGTGGAAATGAAGGTCATAAAGCAGGAACCTGCCATAGAAAAAGGAAGCATCTAGTTGACTCTAGGAAAGGGAAAGAAGTTATTTATGAAAGATAAATTGAATTTTTTATATGTGGTGAGCATGGTCATTATGCAAACACATGTCCTATGAAGATGTTTTGGGAATGGGATCACCAGGATCGTACAAATATTTTTTAACCAATACCTAATGCCATTCTGATTGAGGATGAAGAAACTGACAATGACCAATGAATGGTATAGATTATTTCTTAACATATGTTTTTATTTTTATTGAAATCTTAGGATATGATACATGATTTTGTTTATAGGAATGAATTATTTTAGAATAAGTTGGAAAGGAATGGTTAATGGATCATGAATAATGTTTAATGAGTAAGAAGTCAATATATAAGGGATTCAAGAGTTATGGTAGAATTTAGGATGGTAAAATGCTTAAAAGTATTAAGGTTCTTCTGATGATAGGATTACATTAAAATAATTTTTAAAGTATGTGTAACCCTGATGTTTGATATAAGAAAATTTTTATTCAAGGAAAAATTATCTTCTCCTTTGTAGATATAGTTATAAATAACCATTTGGGTTTTTATGATCCTTGAATTTGATACAATTACCAATTAATACATTTTGGGATGCAAAATGAAAGTTATTAGATAACCTTTGTGGTTAAAATATTTTATGGTTATTTTTGAGGAATTTATCTCATTTTGGGAATGTAATAAAATTATGTAGTTTTTAAAAAGGGACAACACGCAAACCTTGTGCCAACCCGTCGGGTAGGATGAAGCTGTGGGAATCGAACCCACAACCAAAGTTTGACTAGTATTTATCACCTACCACTGGACTAGGTGAAGTCCCTGGTTATTATGACTAATTGTTTTTAGTTATATGATCTTATAAATCAGGAATAATTTGATTTTGGGATATCTATGGAAATGATTAACCTATCATGGTGGATATGTGATTAGGTTAATTAATTTTCAGAATGAGACTTTAAGAGTAACTGATGTCATTTTGAGATAAATGTAAAGATTTGCCTTGGATGTCTATTTGATTAAATCCTTAATATATTTGGATTTCAATATTAATTTGGATTATATTGAAGAGTTTTAATGATAACTGTTTATTTAATGGTGTTTCTTCAACCGTGGGTTCTTTTTGTTAAATTTTGGAGATTAAGAGTAATATTTATTTTTATAAAGGATTATCCTTTTGGGGATTATCTGATCTTGTACTAACAATTTTGGTTTTGGTTAATGTCTAAAGACAAGGGAAATTTATAGTTCATCTTTTGTGGATTATTTAATTCTCTAGACATTTATTATAGTGCTTTTAATGTGAACAATTCATCTTTAATATTCATCAATTGGAGAAAAGATGAGTTTGTGGTATAATTTAATTAAAGGATGAAACAATACATGCAAGTAAGTATATTTACATACAATCTTACACTAGTTATTAATGAAATTGTTCAACTCTATGAAATAGATCATGAAGAAAAAAATGTTATGACCTCTCGTTTATCATCAGACTTTTACGCAACCACAAATTCATGGTACTATGGCTGTTAACTTTCTGTGATCAATTTCTCTATCACTCTCTATTAATCTATGAGAGTTATTTTTTCGTCCATATCCATGTTTTCCTAAATGGAATCCTAGTATGGGCCGTCTGAAGTGACCTTTATATATATCTTTCTTTATATTAATGTGATAGTTTTATTGACTCTTTTTCCGATGTGGGACATTCAATGATGTTTCCGAGCCCAATTTTAAAATTGAGAGGAAGAAATTCCCAAAAGGGGGGAAGGATATAACATCTCGGATAAATAAAGAATAAGACACATTTCATATTTATTAATATTTGTGAATTAAATATTAATTTCACTTTAAAGGGGTTTCTATGTTCGATAGCATACCTGATACACAACTACATGTTCCTTTAAAATCTTTCATTGCACACTAATAATATAATATTATTATTTTAGATGGTAGTTAACTACTAGATATTTTATGGGTGGGAATGAAAAAAACTAACTAAAATATTATTATACATGTTTCTCAAATATATTTACATTTATAGAATAATTCTTAGTGGCTTAAAATGAGAATAAATCGAATTTTAAGCATAATTTACATTAAAAGGTCGATTTACCGCCTTTTAATGATGAAACCTCTTTAAACATAGTTTTGGTCACTTTAATAAATTCCAATTGACAAAATAAAATCCTTCATTTAGGATGGGTGCATCAAAATTTACTTTGGGAAATTTTTTGGTATTTTTCTGATAAAGATCATTTTTAATGAATAGTGAAAAATATTGTATTTTAATCATAAGTGCATTTTAATATAATTTTTTATATAGATAGAATATTATTTAATTGGTTTTAAAGTGAAATTTAAATATATTTCTACCATTTAATCCAATGTTGTTCATTGGAATTAATTTGACTTTGAAATTGGACATAAACGAGTATCAATCTTTTGATAGTTATTGTTTCATAAAATCACGTTATTTATTTTGATAACAGGAATTAATTTTAAAATTAATTAATGACACTTATATGATTCTAAATTGTATAAATGGATATCATTTTTGAATTTGGAATATCAAAAATATCTTAGGCTGAATTTTGGGTATTTTTCTAAAAAACGTCAATTTTTTATGAATAGTGAAACCACTTAGTGGTAGTTAAAAAAACCGACTTTTTCATTTAAATGAAATTTTACCACTTTTTTTAATTGAATTTCAGAAATTTGAAATACTTAGTTGTTATAAATAAGTAATATTTGGTTCAGTGAGATGAAAATAATTTATGGAGAATAGTAACTTTTGACTTTTATTTACCGTCGTTAAAGGTAAATAAGGTAATTTAAGGTAAAAAAGAATATTATAATAATTAAAAATTACCTTAACACCTATCCGAACCTTATTGGTTGAGTCTATTACGACCATGGGAATCTTTGGGACGATTTTGGGACCCCATTGTTCCACTAGGGAGTGAAAATGACAATTCTGATTAATTAATTTAATCTAAAGAAAAAATTGACATTAACAAACCTCTTTTAGTAATTAATTTTTATATGGTGTTATATAAGTCCTATTTTAAACTATAATTATTAATTGGAAAGATAAAAAGATTTCCTACATGATAGTATTTGGATTATAATTTTTAGACATAATATAAATTAAATTATTATTACACAAAAATGATGTAGTATTTACCTCATTAATATATAATTTAAATAAATAAGATTATAATTATTAAAATATAATTCAAAACATTTCCAATTATGATTGTTTGATTTTATTTCGAATATGAGTCATCCTATATTCGACCTTAATTATTTTTGGGCCATTACAAACCGAATATCATTATATTATAAATTAATATTATCAAACTTTCCTAAAGAGCCCCTCCTCTCCCTTATAAAATGAGACCACTTCTAACCAATTACTCACACCTATCAGGCCATTTTTTTCATCCCAAATCTGCCCAATTACACTCCCTACATCCCTATACTCCTCCTATAAGCCTTAACCTTGGGAGAAGGAACTTTAATAAGTCCTTCGGTTCAAACCAAAGGGAGTTACCCAAATTAAAGGTAACGATTTCTCTTAAATTGTTTTCTTTTATTTTACTTCTCCAACCCCTAAAATCTTTTTATTTCCTTTCTTTTGTAAAAACACCAGTATCCTAAATATACTAGGATGTTGTTATAAGAATTATTATAGCTACACTTACACACACCTCTATCTAATGGATGAAGAACATAATGTTTCTGTGGATGGAAAACTAACACCTCAAAAACGATGATTGTTCGTTTATCTCCTACCACCTCTCATGGTGGCCATTATTATGGAACTATATTTATATATTATATATATTATTTTTATTATTTCATTATTCTTTTTTAATTCACAAATATATCAAGCCTTTATGGTTTCCATTGAGGGTAAATACGATAATCTCATTAGAGGAAGTGCAGACTACTGCCCCCTCAAAGTTATATGATTCGTTAATGTCATATGTAGCATGTATAAAGGATAGAGTAAATGATATTATATATGATATAATACTGTAATTATAATACTACTATGTATCATTATGTTTTAATTCCATTAAAATTAAAATAGAAATGGAAGTTTCGTTCATGCGTACATACGACTTACCGTCTCCATGAACGATACATTTCATTTATTACCTCTAAATGTTATGTACTATTATAAATACATGTATATTTTGGATATATATGATATATATGATATCGAAATAATGAATTTAATTTTGTATATAATTAACCTTTAACCGCATGAACAACTTGTAGTTATAAGAAGTCCATTTTTGACTCAAGTATAAAATATCAACAAAAAGAACACTATTAACATAACTGATTACATAATGTTTATAACATAATAGTACGTTATATAAAAGGAATAATAAACTTTAAAAAGTTTCTTAATAATTTATAAATCAACTTCAGTTTATTATTCTAGAGATTAAAGAATTATCGAGTCAAGTCAGACATGAGGTAAGGGATCCTACCTCTTTCTTTCTTTTAAAGTACTCTCTTTTAGGTCACTTTTTCTTAGATTCTCTTTAGTATGTTCGGGGATGTTTTTTTATATTAATCATACTGTAATTTTTATGTTCATATTATGAGAGACCCTATTTGATCTCATCAATCAATTTTTTTAATTTTTAAGTGGCGTCGTTAGGCTGCCGAATTTTCGTAAGGGGATTTCTTATCTCACTTTTAATTCCGTGAGAATTCCATTGTTCACCACTTATTTATTTCATGTGGTATATTGTGTACTACCTTTTTATTTATATTATAATTATTATAATTATATTCATGGTATTATGTGATTCATTTTTTGGTTATTAACTTTGGGTCATACGACTCGATTGATTACAACGTGGTAAGGTATTTTCTTATCTCACTTTTAATTCTGTGAGATTTCCATTGTTTTCCACTTATTTTTTGAATGTGGTGTATTCTGTACTGAATTTTGATATATATTATAATTATTATCATTATATTCATGGTATTTTGTGATTTATTTGGTGGTTATTATCTTTTTTCCATACGACTCGATTGATTACAACGTGGTAATGGGTTTTCATCTCATTTTTATCCCCTTGAGATTCATGCTATATTTGCCACCACTTCCTTTTGTGTGGTGTATTTACTTCCCATGATTTTATTCTTTATGTAATATACTTTAATTTATTGGTATTTACATATTCATTTAATGATTTTTCTTTCATGTGGCATATGTTTTGTAAGTTACCAAATCGTTAAGGGAACCATTCACCCCCCTCTTTTTAAAATATTTATTTTTGTTATGTCTTTTAATTTACATCTTATTATGTTGGGATATGTTCTAATATATCCTTATTTATGTAAAAATATTCCAAGTGACGATATAACCTTTTTTTCTCATCAAATCAGTTTCAAAATTTTAAAGTGACAGCGTTAGGCTGTCAAATTTTTACAAGGGAACGTCTTAACCCAATTTCAATTTCTTATAGTTCAACTTGTACTTCTTAAACATGTCATCCTATGAATATATGTGAATGACCTCTTATTGTTTCACAATTAATATCCACTTATATTGTGTGTATTTATATTTCTCCCACATTATTATGTTATTGATTTATCCCTAATTTAAGGATACCAACTTTATAATGGATTTCATCTCAATTTACATTTCCATTGAGACTTCATTGTTGTTATGAACCAATTCACTCTTATATGGTGTATATACTGTTCTTTGACATATTATATCATTAATCCCTTTATTCTCATGATATTATAAAGTTCTGATTAAATTTTATTCCACAATTATTTGTATTCAATAGTCTCTCATTTTGTTAAAAACTCTTTAACAAAAATATCATTTTAAAGGTTTTAATGATTTATTATTATAAATCTTTATCTGTAATATACATGTATTAAAAACGGTTTTCAGTATTTATTTATATGGACACTAATATTTTAAAATTATAATTCCATTAAAATATTCAATGTGGTATGGTACACTTTGATTCAAAAATCAAATTTAAATAGTTTTTGAAAATGGATTGATTATTTCAATATCATGAAATTACTTATTGTGATTGAAAATGAAATGTTTTTATTGAAATGTTTATATGTGCAATATTTTATGTGTAATGATGGTACTTAGACATTTGACGGGTGGTTACGTGATAAACCATATGACGTGTGGTGTCTTGAATACTAGGATGGGTGGTTACGTTATATCCTCCAATGCATTCCGTATGGAAGTCGGCCGTATGGATATTCCATTCAGTGATATGTATGGAAGTTGACCATATGGTCATTCCATTTAAGTATTTTTATGTCCCAAGTTACCTTTATATTTTATGTGTTCTCTATATTTTTTATAGTAATCTTTTGGTTACAAAAGAGTAAGTAATGATCTTTTATTCAGTGAAGAGTATTTACTACTTCATAAAGGTGAAAAGATTTACTTATGATAATGTATTAATGGTTTACCTGTTGTTTTGAAAAACTAACAGTTTTCCTTCTTTTTGTATCCCTTACTGTGCTTTTTATGCTCATCCCATGTTTTTTTTAAATGTTTTTCACAGGAAATAATGTGGAATAGGGTCAAGGATGGGATCAAGGAAAAGTCATGTTGTCTAAAATATATAACTAGACATGTTTCTTTTTAAGATTTTTTTTATTTTATTAGAAAAAATGGATACTGAGTAGTAGTGTATACTTGTAATATTCAAGTTGTTATGTAATAGTTATGGACTAATTCTCTAAAACTGTAATCCTTAAAATATCATCAATGTAATTTATTCATTTAATTCAATATTATGTAATGTATAAGGTCGGGTCCTTATAATGTCAACTTGTATCTGACCAAAAGAGAAATCTATGCTGAGAATTAGTTAAGTAAAGAATGGATGTTTCCGATAAAGTCATTAGTGATGGAAGCACTAGATACCCATGTATAGACCGAATGTTTTTCCAATAACAATGTACCATACTACCTGAATCTTTTCAAAGAATTATATGTATATCTGAAGTTCGAAGAGGAAGATGATGTGCATAAGCTAATATCCAGAGTCAATGGCAATGAAGTCAGTTTCTCGTCTACTGAGTGGGATCCCTGTTTGAGAGTTACTCGTGATGGAGTATATGCTTACTACTCTGGAGTAGATCCTCCAGACAGTGATGTTTTTTAGTATGAAAAAGATTTGGAAGAACTGACAGTAAATGTAAAATCAAGGTAGATCATTGCAGCTAAGATGAATGGAGAATACATGATTTTGTTCAAATTTATTCAGCATGTAATTAGTCCCATGAGTGGCTATTTTGTAGTACTGATGTATCAAGACATATTCCTGATGTACTTACTGAAACATGGAAATAAGATTAACCTATGTCGGTTACTAATGGCACAATTGGAGGATATGACTAAGGCAACCTCAAAGTCCAATTCCCTATTCCATGCCTAGCTTATTTCTGTAATGCTAAATATAAAGGGTTTGGCTGCAAATCCAGAAGAGATGATTGTGGCAATAAATAGTGTTTGTATATCCAAGAATATTTTAAAATTCATGAAAATTAGCAGGAATCCCTGGAAGAAGGCATGGGTGAATGATGAAGGAAAGGTATATGAAGAGTTTGACCATACCACTCACCCATCTATGCCAAAAGATAAGAGAGATCCAGGCCGGAAGCCTGATGAGCCGGAACCGGATTATTCAGATGAGGAAGAGGAAGCTGAAGGAGTTGTGGACCTTGAAAGAGAGAACACCCCCATTGATGATGGGAGTGATCCTGATTTTCCTAATAGTCTTATAAGGACAGTTGCTTTCAGAGAAGCTATCCCTCCAAAAGAACGGCCAAGAAGAGAGACTGTCCTAAAAGACAGTGATATTGAGACCATTGAAAAAGAATAAGCATATCAGAATATTGGCAAGGACACCTTTGAAGAGGATGAGACTACCCAGTTATATCATTCTGCTCATGAGGAAAAGGAGGCTTGTGATAAGGATGAGGGTAAGGAGGCTGTTGCTAAAGCTGATGATGAGGACAATGAAGAAGAAGAGCTCAGTTTGATCCCTCTGATAGATAATACAGACAAGATATTGTCTGGTTAGGAAGTAGGAATGGCATATAAATCCATTGATATGGATGTCATTGATGACTTAGTGAAGGCTGTGACTCACCCCACTAGTGAACTAACAGAGAAAACTATTTTTGAATCTGCTTGAGTTGCAGAGGAGGCTGTGGAGTTACCTAGAGCAGAACAAGTAGAGGATAATACTCGTGAGAGATCTCTAAGTGAGGGGGAGAATCATGGTTTAGTTTCTGTGATTTATCACATAGAAGGTTGGTCATCAGATCTAGGGTGCATGGTACTTGGACTCAACTCTGATGATTCTGATATGGAAGAGCAGCCTCAAAGGGACTCTGTTATCCTACCTGAATGTATTCCAGTAGTTATGCCAGACAATTTGGCAACCAAGGAGGACCATTAGTCCTTAAAAGATGAAATAAAAGAGGCAGTGAGAGAATCAGTGGAAGATTTGAAGAATAGCCTTGTTGAAGAGCTGAGGAATTTGGAGCAATCCTTGGAGCTATCTCTAGGATGTGTTGTGTCTAGTATAGTGAAAGAAATGCTGAATGAGGTTAAAGTGTACAATACACAAATTGAAATCTGGACCGGAGATGTGGTTTCTCTGAGACAATTGGTTGCTTCATTGACTGCCATGAGCAGTTCTCAAAACCAAGTGAATTCTGAGATTTGATACATCAAAGAGGTAATCAAGCAGTTTGTGGAAGTTTTTTAGGTTTTTAAGACATCACTCAAAGAACACATGCACAGTCCGGATGCACTTGTTCAGAAGGTAATTGGTAATTTGACTCAGTCTTTCAAAGAAACGGTAGCTTTCTCTGTCAAACCCCCTGCATCATCTAGCACCTCTGTGAACGTTGACAAGATCAAAAATGTGATCCAGAAAGATCTTGCTAAGGCCAGCACCAGTGGAACCTATGATTCTCATGTACTTTCTACCACTAGGGAAGTCAATAGTTATGTCCGTGAACACTTGGAAGCAGCTACTGCGACTCAGGAACCCATTAAGAATAATGTAGATTCTGACTTTGAAAAGATCTATACGAAGCACAAAATTAACAACCACATCAAGATTTTGATCGAGAATATGAAGCTGCCTCCACTGAATCAGGCATTCAGGGACCAGGTCAGCAAACTGAGAGAATTGAACCCTGCTTTGGATAAATTTTTGGCGAATAAAGATGATTTCTTATCTACTATAGAAAGATGAGGAAGCATTATTATGAACTTTAGAATCTTCTTCTACCCTTTCTTCGTTTGGATTGTACCCCTATCATCATCCCTCATGGCTTACCTGTGTCTCAACCCAGTGGTTCTTCCATGATATCTCCTTCTAAAGCTATCAAAAGCCTTACTCCACTGATTCCTCAGCAAGATACCCACTACCGACCCACAGGAGCTTCTGTTGCTGCCCCTCCAGTCATTCCTACAGCAATTCCTAAACCTACTGATCCACCTGGTCATACTCCATCTTCTTCTTCCAGAGGGAAAGACAACATACCTACAGATGATATGGATTGAGTTTATTTATGTCTTTTGATAGGGACTATTTATTCTTTTTGTGTCATGTAATGTTCTTTTTATTAATGCATGCATTCTCTATTCTCTCTATTTGTATTTATTTTTTCTAAACACAAAGGAGGAGAAACACTATTCTAATTCTATACTAATCATGTGATTTGGGAGAACTGTGCTAATATGATCCTATGTTGAATGTTTTCTACCTTTCTCTCTAATACTATGTACTAATGTTTTCTGGTTTTACACTCTTATTAATATCTGATACTTGAGACATTTTTTATCATAGTTTAATAACATTATTATATATGACATATTTTTTTAGTATATACTGACATAATTTTTGATTATCAAAAAGGGGGAGATTGTTGGACTCACCTGTTTTGATAATCCCAAATCATGTTTAAATATTGATCATGATATATTAAGTCAGTTATTAATCATTTTAATGTACATTTATATGGTTTCTCCTGCACAATTTATATTCTTAGTCTCATCACTTTGTTTGCATCATCTTATAGTTTACATTTCTATAAGTATAGGTTCACTGTTAAAGGCTACTGGTAAGAGTCTTCTGTCCAAGGTCACCATTATAGATCACTGTCACTCTAAGTCACTAATGCTAGAAGATCACTATTGAAGATCTACAGTCACTGTTGGAAGCTACCAGTACAAGATCACTATCATAATTCTACCGTTGATCATCTAATAAAATCTCACAGACAAAGAGTCTCCCTCACAATGTTCTGTTAGATGTTCAATGTCAGACTATTTCTCAAGTCTTCTATTGAGAGAATCACTATTAAAGTCTATAGTTGGACATGTATACCTTTAGTAGAAGGTTACCACTAGACAACTCCTACTGTCGAGATAGTCGAATGTTTTTCAAAGTCTACGGATGGACATACTCCCACATTAATGAAATTACCTGTTGTGATAGCCTACAGTTGGAAAGGTCACTATTGCAGAAGTCTGATGTTACAGAACTACCAATTAGAAACTTACTGATTGAATTATACTACTGAACAAGATTACTAACTGGATTTCACTGATATGGAGCTACAATTACATAGAGTAACAGCTACAGTTACAAGCCTACAGACAGAGAGCCTACAGATGAAGCTCACAGTTTAATAGCCTACAAATGAAGTCCACATTTGGAAAGACTACCATTGAAGTCTACCGTGTGACATGCATTTGATACCAATCTGATGATATTTTATTATTCATTTTACCAATTTTCATTATACTATAATAAAGGTCATGTCTGGACAAATTAATGCACCTAACATTATTTATTGTTATTTACAGGCATATCAGGAAACAATACAATGTATGAGGAAGACCACACATGGTTCAAACATTTTTCATCTCGGCCCCTACTGAACCAAATGAAAAAAAGATTATCTGGAAAAATGTACATATATATATATATATGTGTAGAGACAGACAAAAAAAAGTGTGGACATATTGAATATACACAAATCACTCATGAGAGAGTAACATACACAATCTGAAGAAGAACAATTAAGCACATATTCTGAAGAAAAGAGAGCTTCATGAAGATCTATTGAAAGAACATTTTTCAGGCTGTGGTGGTGTTCTACAAAGAGCTTTAATACCAAGAATCTAATCATCTCTACATCAGGAAGTCATAACCTAGAAGTTGTGACACTCTATTTTGGAGTCAACTTGGAGAGAAGGACTAAAACGTCATTTCCTTCATTCCAAAGAGTCCAGAGCTAATATGCCAACACAACAGAGCATTCTAAACTTATTACTACTATCTTTAGCTCTACTGTGTTTAAATATTTTACATTTTTAAGCAGTGTGAGTGTGATACAAACACTGACTCTTGTGCTTGAACTGAGGGATACTAAAAATCCACATACCAAACTCTCTTTACATTTGTTTCCCACGTATAACTTTGGAATAATCATAATGTGGAAGGGTAGTTTATTTTCCCAAATATAACTGTGGTAGAGGTTGAAAAACCAGGACGGTTTGTGAAAACTGTTGTAAAGCCTGATACTGGCGGTGTATCACTTTTTGATATAGTTTCTTGGTGGCCAGTGATCAACAAGTGGTGAGGACTAGTTCTTGACTTACGATTGAACCTCTTGTTTAAATTGATGTGTTCATATTTCATTTACTCTGTTTTACATTTATCCGTTACTTGTATTTTCCAAGACCGAAATCTATTTTTACATTCACTATGATAGTTAGTTCTGGTTATTTAGTATATCTGATTTGTTTAGTAAACTTATTTCAAAAGACTAGTTAGTTCTCATACTGATTCAACATAGGAGTAATCAACCTTTGAGAAACCTGTTGAACAATAAGTCACTTAAATCTCTACTGCCTTAATTTACTGGGCTATTTTAATTTAGGGTATTTTAATCATAATAGTTTTTAACATAAATTTTAATTGGAACTCAATTCACCCCCATCTTGAGTATCCACTCCGACCAACAGAATCTTCTATCAATATAAATTTATTGAGATCAATACCCTTGTTGAAGCATGAATTAAAGCCAAAAACATTTAGTACATACGATAAAAACAACCATAATGTACATTAGGTTTTAATATAATTAAATATATATAACAAGTGAAGGATATAACAAGATAATCATTCTAATGATGATCTAACACCAATAATTATTTAATTATTAAAACATCAATAAATCATTCATTTCATATAAACTCTATAAATAGACCATCCCCCATAAAACACAAAACAAAAAAAAAATTATCTCTAAAATTTGTACTATCACTGAGGATTCAAAATAAGTGCCTCTATACATATTATATAATATAATCGAACCGTTTAACAATCAATAGTTTACAATTTTCCATGCTTTTACCAACCATTCCAATACCTCATAATATCTTATACCATCCCTCCTACCAATCATTTAAGGGTAGCCTCAACACTTTCAAAAAAATTCTTATCCTAATAAGAATCACACTAACCCACCCGTGTCTACTACATCATCAAACACTAAAAAATACATCACCGACAACCCATGTGATAAATACAATATAATCCTAACAAAGATAATTTAATTACAACATCACAAGAAGAATACACCATGAAATTTCATCAATAATCACAATTGGAATCCCCATTAATTTTAAGAAAAATTATCTCATAATCATATTCCATGGAACCAGTCCAATATCCATTTTTTAGGATTAACCTATTTTTAAAGGTGTATCAATTATGTAGACAAATAATAGTTCCATAAATAACAGCTATAATAAAAAACTCAGAAAAAATAATTAATTTGAATAACAATAATGAGTGATCAATAAGAACCTAAGAAATATCCTATAAATAAAAAAACACATGTGAAAACCACCATTTTCAATAAATTTCATTATTTCTAATTCATTATCTATGTTTGGTCAATACATACTAGAAAAATAATGATGGAAAATAATGCATGTTTCATATTATACCAAAAAATTTACAATGTTATTGAATCACCTACCCTAACTAAAACATGTTAATCCATTACACAATAGGAAATATGGTGGAAATTCTATAACAACATATGATAATTATTAATAAAACAAAACAAGACTAATTATCAAAAAAACATCACCCCTTACCTCTAGATTGAACAACCACCACAACCATGGACCCCCTAGGGATGAATGTGAAAAACTCATTTGGTAAATATATGAAACCCACCATAGTTTGTTAAAATTCAATAACCTTAGATAATGATAAATGTAGAACATAAGGGCTTAGAATGGCCTCAAAAAAAATTCACTTGATCTTCTAGAGTGTTTCGATAAATAGAATAAAATGAGATGAAGTCATAGGTGCTTCCCAATTTACATAATATATGGAAAAGATAAGAGTTCATTAAATGATGAAATTTCATAAATCAATTGTCTAGAAATACTAAAAAATAAAATGAAACCAAATTGGATACACCATAATGACCCATTTTGAAGAAGATATATGCAATTTATGCCACATATCAGCCACCATTGATCTTGATTAACCATTTGATATGAATATACTTGGAATGGAAAATAGAGGGATACTAGATATGTATTTTATGTTCACATAACAAGAATATAATAAAATGAAATTAAGGGACATAAGTTTGAGAACATATTACATTTAGTTTAGGGTCATGTATTAAATACATAAATCAAACATGATTCTTTTGTTATAATCTTTTTAATTAAACATTTACTTATTACAGGTGTAATAAAATCTCCATATCAGGAAATTATTGAGTATATTCTTTTATATTTGGACATGTATATGTTTTCAGGAACCTCCCATTTCATCTATAATTAATGGAATTTTTTTCAACAATCAATGGAATCATTAAATATATAACCAATTCGACTTTAATAAATTAATATTGCGTTACATTTGATATGAATTTTAAATCCACATGATACTAATAAACATCTTATTATGTAACAATATAAATATTCTCTTATCATGATTCTTATCTCAGGTAATCAAATTTTATATTATTCAGCTTCATTCACCAAATTAGAATTTTTTATTTTTAGGATTGTTGAACTTTATCAAAAAATTCACCTTCATTAAAATTACTATAAAATTCTCAGTTTCTTAAGTATATTTATGTGTATTGGGTTGGTAATCCTAACAAATATTTAATTTTTTTTATCAACAAAGGACATTTTTTATTCAACCACTCTTTTTAGGGGTGTATTGGATAATTCTTATCGAATCCATTATTCATGACTAATGCCTAAAACAGTTTTTCATGCTGTTTTCATTATAATTTTTAACATTGGAAATTTTGTTACATATTTTTATAATATGTATCATAAATATTATGTTTAATATTTTCAAAAAAGAAAATTCCTATGTTATCCATGGATTATTATAAAAACCACAATAATATCTCCTCAAAAATTTATTATATGGTTAGTTTTTTAAAAATTCTTTTTTATAACTATGGTAAAATCTATTGGTTATTGAAATTATAGTAATAAATATTCTAAAAAGTGAAAAATTTTAAAAAAAATCTAGTCTTTCTAGAATGTAACATATTAAAAAATTAGAAAAAATTGAAACCAACACTGGATAGTAGAATGAGAAATTTATATAAAATGTATTAACATTAAAACAATGTTCAAATTAAAAAATATTATACTTGGAAATTTAAATTAAAATGTCTCTATTAGAATATATGAAAAAATATTGATTCAAACATGAAAAATAATCTACCAATGGGCCCCAATATGATCGTTTTCATATACATTTTAAGTGAGAGTGACATGAAAAAGCACCAATGAAAATTAAATCTATCATTATGTATTATCAATGAAATTATAACATAGATAAAATTAATAATTTAAAAAAAACCCATTAGAAATTTTTAATTGTTTTAGTTGTCATTATTTCATATTTAATTCTCATAACATATTATCTATATATGAAAAATCACTATTAATGGTGTATTTTTGTTTCAAAATAATTAATCAAATTTAAGAACTATTTTTTACCAATAAAATTACAGTTCTTATAAATGAGGTAACTATTACACAATAATATTTGATCTTTTTTGTCATATTTCATATTTTCTAGTTATATTCCATTAATGAAAATTTGAAAATGATAAGTTTGAAACAAACCATTTGAAGAAATATATACTAATGTAAACAAACTTTTTTCTGTAATATTTAATAAAATGGTTTCTCTCATTTCATGATGTATGGAGAATAGGCAGTAAGATATCATTTATATTTGACAAAAAACACAACATCAATTGTAAAAAATTATAAAAAATGTGCGATGATATTTAGTTAAGATAAATTACACATCATGAAATATCTATTTCATACGAACCAATATAATGAAACAACTGTCATTGAATTGTGTCAGTCTGAATTAATTCCTTAATATATATATTACATTCATCTTCTATCATTTTCATCATTATTCGGGAATAAAATTTGTGGTTCAGTGAATACATAAAAATAGGTCTTATCGTATTAAATATGAATTATATAAATATACCAAAAACATATAGAGGTATTAATATATGTAAATTTGATATAATAAAATATAATATAATACTTGACTAATATTGAAAAATTATTCCCCATTATGAAGCCCAAAATTTCTAATGATTGAAAATCTAGGATAAATCTCTTAAAAATCATAAAATCATTATTAAACTCTTCAATTTATACACTCATTGGTAGACCGTAATCAATTAGAAACATAAATTCATAAATGATAATTTTAAAAGTCATTCATAAGAAGTAGTACGTGAAGTCAAAGGGGACACAATAATTTTATACATTCTATAAAGAATTTATTTAACATTGCTTTATAATAATTAATTATACATGGTAAAATAAATTTAAAAAAATAACACCAATAAGAAATAAAGGATATAATTACCAAATAACTTAATGTCAACATATCATTAATGTGTAGATGGACATAATAAAAAATATTTCACACCATTTCAAATAGTAAAAACCTAATCATTAACTTATGGTACTGTAGAATAAGTATCTCTAATATACTTTATTATTACCCTATGTTGATCCATCTCCAATAATTGATGAAGTATATGATCCATAAAATAATATATAATGATATTTTATAATATGTTATACTAGGGACCCTAACCATAACTCTTATTAAATTAGAATCATCGTAGAATGAGGTGTATTAGTGGGATATTTAGGAAGAGGGTTTGGATTAATATATAGATAGAGGGGGAGGAGAGTATAAGGTGATCTAAAATTGACCATGTATGTCTGAAAAACAACAAATTCACTAATTATCTAATCCCTTGTAAAAATTTCTCACCGATTTATAAAATATTATATTCTAAATAATCTATTATTTAATTACATACATTGTCTTGTGTAGAAGTTCAAAAATGGACAAATAGATTTCTAATTGATACAACATCAATATATCATCTAACACAACCTATTTGTTTGAGGTTTCATAATTAAATAACTAAAATATGCTTATTACCATCATGTATTAAGGTCCTCTTAGTTATCAACAACTCTAGCTTTTCCTTTTTAGAATATTTGAAAAGTTAATTAGTGAATTAAAAAATATAAAACATTTATAATTACATATATGACATAAATATCTTCTTAATTTCATATCAGCTTCAATATTTTATTATTTAACAATATATATTCCCATTTGTTTTAGCTAATACATTTTCTAGTTTTCATGTCAATATGAGGGGAGATAGGGAATATCTTTAAAGCCTAAAGACTTGACAATATATTTGTTAAATTTTCTTACTATCTTTTTCCTTGAAATAAATGATACCCTCTATGATTAAATTCTAGGGGAAATTAATATTTATATTTTATATGTTAATGTGATTTATTCATCTTGTAATAATTAATGAAAATATAAATCCTCAATTTGGTAACTCTTAGTGATTATAGAAAAAAACCTATAATAAAATGAAATTATATGTACCAAAAATGTTATTTTTCCAATAGTTTAAATTGAAATTATCTATATATCACCTTCCAATAATGAATATTTATCCAAGGGATTTTCATTTTACCTTATACATAAAATGAAATATAGTATTATGTTTTACTTAAAATCTATTTATCTCCTAGTCCCAATAGATATAAATTTCCACAAAATATCATTATTTTCATGTAAATAATAAATCATTTGATGAGATAAAAAATTACCTATATTAGTAATAACAATTCATGAAAAATAAAATAATAATAAATGATATAAAATTAATAGTCTATAATATCTTAACTATAAATTTCATATCCACACCTATCCAAATAAAAAACAAATTGCATATATATTTCGGTTGTTTAATTAAAATAAATATCCCGAATTATTTCAAATCTGGAATTTTAGGATTACTTTTACCATCCAACATGATAGATATATTTTATTCCTATAAAAGAGAAATGGATTAATTATTATCATGCTCGGTTCCACGTTTTCCAACACTAGAACCCTTCTCTTTCCAATTCGATATTGAAGGAAATGTATTGAGGACTGATGAGTCTCATTAGATGATACGTAAATAGGATCATTTCATGAAGAATGATGTAACTTGAGTTTCTAATCTGACATTATCCAATAAATAAAATTAAAAATAAATTATTTAAGTGATTATAGATGTAATTTTTATAAATATAATTACATTTATAGTGAAAAATGATCCAAAAAAATAAAAATTTTAAAAAAATTATATACAGTAATCTAGTAAAATAAAATAAAAAAATGTTAAAAAAAATTATACAACATTAAATTATATATAAAAAATAAATCAAATGAGTAATAGATTATAAAAAACCCAACCATGAAATATAAAATTCATTAATAATTGAAAAGTGATACAAAAAAACTAAAAAACACATTATGATATATATTAGAGTTGTTAAAAATGCTTAAAATATATTTGGATAATTTATAGGAAATGAAATTATATATATATTTAATAAATAAAAAAAATTAAATTTTTTTAAAAACTCTATTGTTACATATAAAATAGAATGAAATTTGGAAAATAATACAATAAACAAAAAAATGAAACTCTTTATTATATTTGTTAGTGTACTTAGAAAAACTTCTAAGCAAACACAGTCAAATATTATGAGACTTGAACTGAAATAATTAGTAAAAGATAATGACTAAGAATTCTATATTCTAATTTAGTATTCATATATATAATAAAATATTTGTAATATGATACAAAGTAAAATAAATAAATAATTATCATTTTTTTAATTATGTCTCTAAATAATTAAAATAAAAATATTTTCTCTAAAATATTAATTAATTTAGAATGAATTGAAACAAATAATATATGTTAATAGTAATAATAGATGAATTATAATGGTTTTTATTCCTATATGCCTTATTCATTATAATTTTATCAGGAAAAACCAATGTATATGAGGTGGTAATAAATATCCATTCATTGTATTTAAAATAATTCCTGGATCTAACCAAATTTCATCCCTGCCATCACTTTTTTCTAAGCAAAATACTTTTTTCTTGAAAAATGCTCTAAAAATATAAATTATAAGTTCATGAAAATAAGAAAAAAACCTACGTTTATCAGATAAAAAATCCTAATGATCCGGAACCGAGTATCCTAGAGAAAATGCCTTATTGTATTACATTGGAATAAGAAACATGAGATTGCATCCAAAAGGACAGAATAGTTTAGCTGCCTTGGTAATCATGATACATATTTGAAATTCACATTACATATTAAACAAAAAATTCAAAAAGAATTTTCTTTGAAGACACCATTATTCTCCAAGATTAACCCTGTATATCAGTTGTTGTAGACTTCTTGGAATCCTGGGGGAAAATAAAACATAAGAAAATGGTGAGCTAAAATTCTAATAAATGGTAAATCACGGATTAAGATAACAAGAATTAATAATGAATAAAAATTACAGGGAAAAATTTTATTAAATAATTCCATATAAATAATCACATGAGATTAAAAAATGACCATATATTTTTAAATAATAACATGGAATAATAATAAAAATACTAAAAGAATGCATAATTTTTGTTGTATCCACTCTTGAGATCTATCCTAAATTCAGTATATGTGTCTGGGTTGAAAACTATATAATTTGTTTCAATATTTATCCTACTAATATTTTATAACATTGTAGAAATAAACTCAATGGGTTCATAAAAAACTGATTTCATCTAAAAAGACTATTGATGCATCAGTTGGATTTTCCCTATATGGTCCCTTTCAATTCAACCAATGCCACGATGAAAATTGAATAACATATAAATATGAAATGTAAATAATTTTCATAACCAGTAAACATAACCGTAAACATATCTAAGTAATATAATCAATTGTTACCAAATATCACTTCCAAAGTCAAACTGATCATAAAAATCCTAATAAAATGTGGTAGATAATATCAAAATATATCAATCTCAATGAATCATAATATTAAACAAATTATTTTGACAATGACAAAAATACCTTAAATGAGATCATTGAAAAATTATTTTGCATAATCTCATATGAACCCCATATCAAAAATAATTTCATATAAAAATCCCTATACATTAGAAATAAATTATTTTCAATACAAAATATATATAAATTAATAGAATAGGGTTTTTTCATTTAATAGAATTTGTAATCAAAAAAAGGAACCAATAAATTAAGTAATAGTCATGGTGGTGGAGATGTTTTTGTAGTCGAATTTGTTATGTATAGAACATTCAATTTGAGATATTTGAAAATGTTCAACATAAAATACTTAAAATTGTTCTTTTTGGAATAAAATAATTAAATTATAAATAGATATAAAATTTTCTTTATAATAATTTTATATAAATATAAATATGATTAGAAAATAATATCTAGAATATTGACAGGATGAAATAAATTTGATAATTAAATCTTTACACATTCATGGTGTCCAGAAGCAAATTGATCAATGAATGAATAATATTTAATAAGATATTAAATTAGATGATAATAAACAGAATTAATTGATTGATAGTTAAAAGGTAATTTATATGAATATTATAATATAATATCGGTGTATAACATTAATCTATTCCTCAATGAATGGAGATTGAGACGAAGTCCCATACCTTGTGCTTCCTTTAGTTAAACATGGTGTGACTTCTTGTATAATAGATTTTTGAATTTAATTAACATATATCACAAAATTATTAATATTTATTATGATATATATGATCTTCTTATATTATTTTATCAAATGTTTAATTATAATTTTTCATTATTCCTCTTGTTTTGAGTGTTAACTACTTCACATTCCTATGCAAGGTTTATCATGTATGTCATGGATCTTTTATGTAAGATATAGTTAAAGGGTATCCGTATTTATAATAATGTCATATATATAATATTTATTATTTATTTATATTATTATAATCAATCATTTATGGTGAACATTGAAGATGAATAGTGTCATGTAGTGTAGAACGAACGCCATTCGGACACATGAATGAAAGTATCACTCCCTTAATGGTGAAAATTTATTGAAGTGTGTGGTATATTAATTTCAAAAAATAACATATTAATTTAATAATTATATTATATATCAATTATTTCCATAATTATAACCATCCATGTAAAGTGGTGATGAAAAAAAGATTGCACCACGACATGGAGATGAATAGTATTAGGTACGCTTGTGTGAAATTTTCTTTTTTAATAGGATTGATAAAAAGAGGAATATTTTTATCCCATAATAAAAATAACATATTAGAATATAAATAATACTGTATTAATTACTTTATCTTGACAAAATCACATTTAGAGGAAGTATGATGAAATAAACATGAATGAGTCAATAATGAATATTACCTCTTCTTCAGTAGACTTTCTTCAATCCGTTCTAAAGTGATTTTGTGTATATATATTGGATGTAATAGAATATATAGAAATTAACAAGGGGTTTTTATAAGATAATGTTTCTATTTTGGTCAATCTACATGTTTAGTGGTTTTGTGAATATGTGACGGAGGATGTGCCCCTTTATAATTGAGCTTAGGGGAACATTTTAAACATATCCAACTATTAAATTGACAAAAAATGATTTTCAATTAAAAATGTATCGAAAGTGTGTTATTAAAAATATAAGATTATTATTTGTGGAGTTACTCTCAATCATTAATTTTTAGACAACTCTAGGTCACATTCTCAACCTTATCTTTTAGTTTTAAGAATTGTTTAAACCCTTTAACTCTTACTACGAGAACATGTGTTTTTCCTCATTAATGGTTAATGTAGTTACTATTAATTTCCAAAATAACCATAAATGATACATGGATGAAATTTTAAGCCTTATCCAAATTATTTGGCTGATTTTTTAATTTTTTATAAATTTTTTATCATTTAATAAAAAAATATTTATTTAAAAATATTATTAATGTCAAATTGAACAACATTCATTACTTTGATATTTATAAAATATAAATACAAATGATAACATAGAACCAAAAAAATTAATAAATCCATAATATTTCTAGGTCATCAAAAAATAACATATATGAAATTAATAGCCTAAAATTATATGTACTGTAAAAAATTTAATATCATTTAATTGATATTTCAAAATATTTTAATAATTATTGCATAATTATTATGTTAGCAATTAAGGAATTATTTATTTTGAAATTTTTAAAAATAAATCACCATGATGAAGATAAACGTTAGATATTTGAAATTACTATTTATATTTGAATATCAATTCTGAAAAAAACATATTAAAAATATAATACTTATTAAAAATATGTGTATGAATATTTCACTTTCCCTAGAATAAATTACTAAATATTTCTTAAAGTCATCAAATTGGATAAAAGTGGTCATTAAATTTTAAAAAAAATCGGTATATAATTACTCAACCAACTAAATATAGACAAGATTAATGATTAGATTGTAATATTTATATTATTATTTTTACTCTTAATTACATGGTTTACTTTAATCCATGATAATAAGAAAAATAACTAAAGTAACAATTCATATTATCCAAAAATAAGAGGTCCCAATTTAATTAATATGGAAATTATAATTAAAATTTAGAAACCATTTTAAAAAATTCAAAATAATTATTTCCATAAAATTAATTTAAAATTAATCTCAATGATGGAATGAGAAAATTCAGTTTTAATGTGATAACATGCAAAAAAATTGAATTATTTTTATCTCAAAATTCAATGTGACATTTATTCAAATTACCTACATTTGATTAACCAGATAAATATATATCTAATTATACTATAAAACAATTTAAAAATATAATATAATGCTATAAAATATTTTGAAAAAAATGTTCTTCATTTAAAATGAAATATTTCGTCACTGTTCTTCAAAACATGAATCTTATCACAAAGATACAAAAAATTTACCCAAAAAAATTTAGTATAATTTCAAATAAAAAGATTATTTTTTAAAATATTATTGAAAAAACTGTCAAAAACTATATTCAAAACAAATACACCATCAAAATGACATAAATTGTCTTGAAATATGTAGGTTTTCATCTATAAACGTGGATTTAAATTTATATCATTTCTACAAAATAAATTGGATGATTTTAAAAAACAAATTACAGAAAATATAAAATATAAATTTCATTATGTGGGTAATACATTTTATTCCCACCAATTTAACAGTTAAGTGTTAATAATACAAGATGTTTTGTTTATGCTGGGTGTTTTGTGTAATGTAAGACTTTGAAAACATTTAATTTGAAGAGATACATACCATAAAATATCGGATCATTAAAATAACCATATATTTACACAAATATATTTTTATTTACAACCATAATACTTAATTCATTATATTTAACATTATTAATTTTAAAAACTAATTTGTATTTGAACATATGATGTATAAATTTTTTGTAATAATACTCCCATATTTCATAATTATTATTGTAGTATGAACTTGTTTAAGTCATTGTGTTTTTTCTATTTCACATGATAAATTAATTACTTCAACGATAATAAATACAATATTATTCTCAACTACACTATAGTTTTTCTTATCAATGGTAAAACAATTATGACATTATTTTTCTACGTTGACAATGGTAATACATTAGAAAATGGGATGAAAATTAATCATAGCATTGTTTCTCACACATCAGATCTGCAGGACTATGTCTCTTTAAAACATGAAATATAATTTCAATATTTCCATCCTAATCCAACATATAATTATTCTTTTGGATATAGTTGATTTCGAATAATAAAATGAGATTTTAGATATTGCTAAAAAAATTCTATGTGATTCATGATATATAATTGTTCCTTATTTATTTTTACCCAATATAAGATTTTATTTTAAATCCATTTATCCCTTTTCCCCTAAAAAATAATCATTCATGGTGACATATTTGAATACCATAATTATATTCTATATAAATATAATCCTAACAAAATTATTTCACAGCCAAAAATATATATTTCTAAATAATGTAAACTTATTATCGTATTTATTCACATAGTACCCCTTCAATACTATCATATGACATTAAGAATGAGACATCAAAATGTTGACATTGGGGATATCAATTCATTATTTCAAGAAATAAATAAAACATTAATTGTACCTTGATTTCATAAAATATGGGGTAATATACATTACAAGGTGAAAATGTTTATAGACTTCATCATTATCAAATTATTTCAATCAACTCAGATACATCAAATTTTTTATAAATAACATTGAAAAAAACACAATTTATGATATACTATAAAAACGGATATTATTCCATATTTTTAACTTAAGTGGATTTTTCACTACATAAAATGATATTCAGGAGATTCCTACCATTTTTCTAAATATCATCAAGTGAAAATAAAAAAACTTTTGAGGAATAACCCAAAATATGATTGAATCTGTGGGTGTAATGAATGGAATGTATTTTCTTTGTTTTGGATAATGTGGGACTTGCTTGAGGTTTTTATGTTTTTTTATTAGGAGTGGCTGCAAAAAAAATTATTCTCATTGAAGGAAATTCAAATCAATGATTTTAATCATCCATAATATTTCCCCGTACTTACACTTCCAAATAATTATGTAAATATACATACTTTTAATATTTCACATCAAACACAACCAACAACCATGATAAAATGTTTTTTGTCATTAGGAACTATTTACATATCCATATAAACTCATTGAGCAATATAACTTTCTTCTAAAATGGTTCTCTACACATAAAAGTATTATATGTTTATCTCTTAATTTACACTATGATAAAAAGGAGAAACGTAATAAATTTTTGAGCTCAAACTCCATTTGAATATAGAAAGTATACAATGGTATCCAAAATGGAATTTCAATATACAAAATGTGATTTATAGCAGGTCATTAATAAAATGGAAGTGGTGGATCATTCATCACAAAGATATATCATTTCAACCAAGCCATATTTATATAGGAACATGCATGTGAAATAGAATAATTAATTAAAGAAAATAATTTATAATTTAGAAAAACATAAATATAAGATACCAAATGGGTGAGAAAGAACCCCTTTCAAAAAAACAATATTTTAAGAAAATAACCATTAATCTATGATAGGATACTGTCAATTAATTAGAAATAAATGTACGAAAATGAGAATAACACTCGTGTGAAACATTACATAAATTCAATAGTTTTTAAAAGAATGTGAACACCTAAAATAATATATATTAAAACTCTTCATTTCTGTTCAAAATGTGGTAGTTAATCATTCAAATGATATCAGATGGAAGTTTCCATCTTGGATTGAAGCTAGGATTCCTTGTTATCAATGTAGAAAATGAAAATTTCATACCAAAAAATAAATAAATTTTATGGTTATTATGAATAGGTGTTACAATGATATATCTTATATGTAATTTTTCTATCCATATGAAGAAGTCTTTTCTAAGAAACCATAACCACTTTATTCACTATATTGTTTGGAAGTTTCATGGCTATGGGGATGTTTGATAATTATAACAGCTTATGAATATTGTATATGATCATAGAATGGTGATCTATATGACACCAATTGGTTCACTATTAAGTTTTTCAATTTTTCAATTTATGTTTTCTCCTTTAGTTTATTGGTTTGAGAAGGATTTGGAGTGTTTTGGGTGTTTTGGGGGAAAAGAATTTTTTCCCATGGTCACCATGATGTATCCTAATGGGATAATCCTTTATGGGTGAATAGAGGGAGGTTTTCTAGTTCAGTATTAGGTGTTATTTTTTGGATTTAATAAGGGTGTTGGGGACCCTTTCTCTACAACAAGGGGTTTACCCACCATACAACACCATGGTTACGCCATGGTGGAATTGGCTCCAAATCCTTATAATGTATCCCATGGTGGTACTCTATGAAACAATAACTAATCTCACTCCAGGAGGGGCTTATAAATGAATCTCCAAAAAATAATATATATGTTTGACTATAAGGTATTATCGATTTAACTAATGTGAAATAAGGAACAGTTGCCCTAATTTTATTAAACCATGCTATCCCATCTTTTCTCCTGACTTGGAAACAATATGAGATCAAGTAAAGTATTTTATCCTCCCCCTTCCCAATTTAATGATTATTTATGAAATATACCAAAATTATATTAGTATATCATGATTATTTTGGATTTATACTTTATTTCACTTCTTCCAAGTTCATCCATTTCTTCCTTATCCGTATATCTCGAATGATCTTGTAGGTTCTAACATGGGGTTTAGTTTGGGGTTTTAGGATTTTCTATATATTTTGTTTAGTGGGGATCCCTCATCATTACTCCATGAAATATGTTTTGATAGAAACAACATTTTATCAATTTTGACATAGATTTCACCATATAACAAGACTTTTCCTTTAGAATTCCTTTGTTTAATAGTTGTCATGGGTTTAATTAATCTCTTATGACTGTATAAATTTTTTAAGGTCAGATAAATTGTTATTATTATTGTGTACTTGTGTGGATTGGATTAATATATATTTATTTTGGTTCCCTCATCAGAAATGAACATTATTCCTATACTGTGATTGATAAAATGTATCAACAAAATCCTTTTATTGATTGATATTTTATGGATAATTAAAATAAGATATTTTTGGAAACCTAATGTCTTATCTAGGGGATTTTTTATGTAATAGATGTTATCATGGGTAAACATTGGTGACCATAGTTGTTTGGTTTTGGAAGGGTGTTTCCCTATCATTAAAAATAGTACTAGTTACTAGATGTTTATAGTTACTCACTAATAGTATCATTTCATAATACATGTTTAGGTTTATATACACCAGTCCGTGTTCTATGAAAATGTCTTAGACACCTATATAACTTAGGTCTTAGATAACCCTTACTTCACATTTTCATTAAACTTGTTATGACATGACTTCAAATCATTATGATGATTTTTTTGATTCTGATAATTTTGATATACCTCACTAAACTATGTTGTAACAACGGACAGTAGTATCTAGGGAACTCATCTGTTTTATAAAATAAACTATTTATATAATTGTTACCAAATAAATTATTATAAAATAATATTTTTAAAATAGAATAGATTATTTTCCTTTTGAAATGTCATATACATATTCATGGTGCTATTAAACTAGGATTTTACTCACACAAATTGCATTCCATTAGTCATATAGAAACATTTATTTGTCAGATAAATGGAAACGCAAAGGTGATGCATCTCATAGTTTGGAATTATTCTGATTTTTCACCTTCCATGGAATCATTTAGGTTGGGGAAATGGTTTGTATGGAGAGAAATAGAATTGGAGTTAAGGGATCCTCTTTATTTTTGTATTTTGTGAATTTTAGATATATATTGGACAATTTTTCACAATATATATTTTAACTCTCATTTTTACTCTGGTGAAATTGTGGGTTTCCTTATTTAGTTTCATTTTAACATTATTTATTGTTTATTATTTTGATTCTTCTTCAAATAAACTATTTGTATTTTATTATTTCATGATGACTACTAACACAATATTTCATACACCAATATGTAAGATAGTTCAAGTCATATTTCCAAGAGAAATCATTATTATGTTTTATTGCATACTAGTGTTAAATTCTACAAAAATATTTTGAGTATATTCCATGAAACTAGTAGTTGTCCTAGGAAAATACATAATGAACCTAGAGCCTTACCGTGTAATGAATTTTGTTATAATTCAGGTTAAACTAGGTTTGGAACATACATAATTGTATTTGTTCCCCAATTTTTATTTTGGGTAGTAAAGTAATGCCGAGTAGGACCATTGGTAATTGGGTGTGGGATACAGAGAATTCTTAGACATATTTTCTTCATTTTATACCTCGAGCAATAGGACTCGTTGATATTTTGTATGGGATGACTTTTTTTGATTAATATTTTGTATTGGAGACACTCAATTACTATTTCGTGTTTTGGAATGATTCACATATATATTTTTGTTATTTTTATTTAAATGAATTTTTTATTGATTTTTTTTGTTTTGTGATTCTATATCATTAATCCTAGAAGGTTCTCTAAAAATTGGAGACATGAAGCAGTACTGAACACTCCACTAAAAATCATTCTTTAGGCCCCATCTCATAGAATCAATGATATGAACAACTCATTCCCTCAAATAGTGTATGAAGCTATGGAATATATGGTCAATAGATCATTCCCATGATTTAAGAAAGAATAACCCACAAATATTCTAGGGTGACCACATGATGTAAGAACTGACATAATATATGGAATATATTGAGTGGTTATTAAGATTTCTTTATAACACTATGATATAAAATGAGGTATTTTTTTAATTTTATTCTTGAAAGATGGTGAAGAATTTTATGAGACTCAATCATTATTTCCACATTACAATATATAATGAGAGTACTTATATTTTTAGAAAAACTATTAGGGGAAACATAGTAACTGTAAAAGGCCAAACAAGTTGTTGCAGTGGAGAAGGGTCACCGGTCAGTCCCATAGTATTCAACAAAGTTTGCTGACAAATTACATATTTTTGTTTTCTATGTTGTTCGGATGTATATGTTTTCAATTAGTGTTTCCATGTATCAAATTAATAGAATTGATGTGTCTGGTGATGGATTGATGATCCACCCTATTAATAAAAAAGAGTTGTTACCCATAAACATTAGGTAACATATAATAATTATTTGAAAACCCAAGAGTTCATTTCATTATAGATTATAGAGAATAGGTAAAAATACCAAAATATAGATGAATTTTATTTCAAGGATGAAACATAATATTTATGGATAGAATTTTTTCAATCATTATGTACTTTAGCCTCCCAAGACAAAATATTTATGGGTGTTGAATATATTATTGGAAGGATTTTAAGGCTATGGAAAAATTATATTAATCTTATTTAGTGCTTCGATAAGTGCTAGCTAAAATAAGATACCCATCTGTGGAGTACAAGAAATGATGGATGTAATAACCCACATTTTCCTATGAGGTATGAATCTTTTCAATTTTAGTTTGAATATTTTTTTATCTAATTAAATATATTTATGATTTTAAAAATGATTTAAGAGAATAAGTGGCTCATTTGGTTTCCATAGATCTGGTTTTTTGAAAGATAGTAAATATTGCATGATTGGTCAATGGATTGTAGTAATCATGTGGCACAACTATTTAGATTATTGGAGGTGGAGGATAGTTGGGTGAATCATGTAAGTTAGGTTGTATAACCATGTGAATAGTTATAAGGAAATTTCATGTCATGTCATAATAACTACCCCTAACGTCCAATGAATTCTTCTTCCTCCCTGATATTATTTGGGAAAAGATTTTCATACAACCTCTATTTCAAGTTCCATTTCTTATGTTGGATATGCATCAATATGTGCGTTAATATTCTAGAATCAATTCATTTATTATTTTTGGTATGGAATGATATTTTCTTATTACATGATATGAAATATTATTTTTTTTATTCAAATTTTAATTTTATTTATTATATTCTAGATTATATTAAAGTAAAACAATGGATGGGGAACCAACTAACCATCTAAGGTAGGTGGTATATAGTGTTTCCCTTAAATTATAAGCATTCTATAATTGTTGTCATTGCACCACCTATAGAACATTCTTTGAGATGATATTTTAATTAACAAAATCATAAGTTGATTGTTAAATCATTGATGTGGCCATTTTATAACACCCATCTGCGAAGTTTCAAATTTTCAACCTCACCCTGAAAACCCATGATGTTAGTTTCCCTGTCATCTATCATAATGTGACATGTGGGGTGAGGTAATCTCTTTAGTTATAAATGGGATCCCTATATATCAATTAAACGAGTTTATTAATGTCATGGAAAATAACATGGACCATATTTATATAACATAATAGTGAATTGAATTATGAAATTTTCATTATAAAAATAAGTAAGTTAGAGACATGAAAGAAACCATAGACACCTAAAGGTATATATAAATAGAATTGATTAGGGATGATATTGTAGGGAAATGATGTTGGATTTCACATTATAGCAATGATTATCCATTTCATATTTCATATTGGATTACACAGACTGTAACCTGGGATCTAGCTTTCATATACCATAATAGAAGTTCTACTTGGCCTCTACTCAAGACATTTTCAATTGATCTTTGGATGAGCTTTGAGGACTTGGTGGGGAAACCACATCAATGGGATAATGGTTTATATCTCATATAAGTATAAATTATACTTAGTGACCTTGGAATAGTTTTTTTGAGTTGAAAAGGTTATCTTAACCATTTATGTGTGTCATGTACCTCGTAGTTATAAAAATTGATACATTGGGGTATATCGTAGATTTTTTATTCTTGAATTATAAGTGTGGATGTATCTAATGGTTACATTTTCTAATAGCATTTCATTATTTATAGGAATCCGGTTTAGAGAATGGTATTTTTGATTTGGTTTTTATCATTTATTCAGTTTTAGTCATTATTCTTGTTATACATGTACATTATCTCAACCTATATTCGAGGAATAAAATTTTTATAGTCACCATTGGTGGTGTTCTACTATCTCACACACTATGCAATTAAATATTTAGTACCCGAGAAGAAAATTTGGATGTGGGTAGGGATGGGGGAAATCTCCAATCCCTGGAATATTGATATTTTATAACTGGATGGATTATTAGAGCAATGGTATGCACCTATATTTTAGATTCTAGGCATGATATCTTGGATTTAGTTTTTCATTTTATTAAATAATTTAGTATATTAATTCCCATGTGTTTAATAATTTTTATATCATGAAATGATCTTAATTTTATATTTCATATTATGTATGTATTTTACATGAAATTACATGATTGGTTGATTTACACATCTGTAGTTGGTTATTTGTTACAATTCATGTGTTTTTTTATATATAATTACACTATTGTTTTACAATATGATCATGATTGTATATTATCTCCAATGTTCCACTTTAGACCCTTGATTCTAGTTTGTATCCTCTGGAATATGAGGTGCTTCGCATTAGGATAGGTAACCCACTAGTCAAGATATTTTTATTGGGTGAGCCTTGCCAAGTTGTTGTAAATGGTATCAAAGCATTCTCTATTTTGACGTATTGTTATGGGAAGGTATAAAGGAGTCTTGTACATGTGGTTATTTTTAATGAGATGGTGTTGGGGAGTAGCTAACCCACATATATTGAAAATACAAATTATTTTTAATGGGACTTGTTATTCTAGATGATGATTATTGTAGCTTCCCCAGTTTCAAAATTGAGTTATTAACATGATTTGTTATGTTTGTTATAATAGATTTTGTGGATTCTATCTTACCCTTGGCCAAGTACATTAAGGATGAATCAATCTCCTACATCAGTATATGTATTTCAGAGTAATTTGATATGAATATGTCATTCCATGATTATATTATTATGGGTATTTTAATTCATATTATTTATTTCATGATTTCATTACTTTTGTAATTGTACAAACTTTTCATAATGGTAATTAATAAATAATTGTATATTAAATTTTTGGACTTATCCAGGAATTTTTTTCCCCTATAGCATGACGGTATAACTTTACCTAAATAATCATTACATGTTTTAGCTTTGTATATATGGTTGAAATGGTATAATAATTTGACATCTATGATTAAATGGATGTTAATTTCAATTTATTAAACTTATACCTCCATAAATTGGGAATGTTTAATGTAAGATTCTAGTTGTAGTTATGTGATTAACATTTTCAATATATTATATAATTAATCTACACATTTGGAATGGTAACTTATATAAATGTAAAATTATATACATAAAATCCTATGAGTTACTTATAATTATATAAATGAATGACTCTGGTTAAAAATGGATTCCAATTGAAACATAAAAGGGTTTTCCCTTAATATAATACAATTAAAACTCTCTATATATAAACCCATAATTTTTAGTAGATAACTCGATGTAGGCCTAAACTCTAAAGTGGGAAGTGCTTAATGTCTCTTACAACATTTTTATTTTTTCTTCACTTAGAACTCCCTTTGGCTGTAGGAATTGGAGCTTGAGTTATATATAGTAAGCCCTCTACATGTCCTATTCAAATATTTGTGACTCCTATTATTATAAATCTTTTTTGAGGCATTTAAATTAATTTTATTTAGTTATGTCATCATAGTGGCCTCAATTCATACACCGTGACGGTGGAGACGAGCATTCTGCATATGGACTGGGCCCTGAGCCACCATTTTGAACCACTTGTAGTTCCACTAGTTGAACCTCCTTTTATAATTGATCTAGGTAATGTATCAAAGATTTGAGTTGGGTTCTTATACATCATGTATACCATTCATGTATCCTCATTACGTTTTTCAAGTATGGTAGAGTTAACATAATAATTTAAGAAAAAACATCCTCCCATGTTTTCATGGAATTGTGAGCCATAGGTAGTGGTGTAATAGTTGATGTCAATGCAATCAATTTTAAAGAATATAGAGACACCTTCTACGAAGAGGGATGAGATCTCAGCTCATATGTTAAATCATTCAGCCAATGTTGTGTGGGATATGATAACCCTATATGATCAGTATCGTGTTATCTTTTGGGTGTATTTCTAGATAGACTTCTTGAATTACTTATTTCCAATGTCATTGAGGGATAGTTGAACCTGAGAGTATATCCATATTAAGTACTGTGCTATATATTTCATGGAATATTTAGCTATTTATATGTATATTTTACATTTTTTCATGATATCCTTGGTGATGATTTTTCCTGCGAATAATATTCTGAGGACGAGCTAATATATTTTCTATGATCTTAGGTGAATGATTTTTTTCGAATAATTTCAATGAGATAATGAAATAAGCCCTAATTGTTGAGAATATCCTCAGATAAGATTGTGGATTGGTTCATAGTGGTTTAGTCCTTATAGAGGATTGTAGTTCATCTAGAAGTAGGAATAATCACTTTAATCTTTCTTCCAAAGGTGGAAGTACATAGATGAAACACCAGTGAATCTGTACCATCTGTCATCAGTGTGTAAAGTAGGTCCATATTATGTATCAATGTGATAGGGACCTAGTTGAGTGAAGACCCTATGGAATGACTTTCCATCTGAAGATGTTTTGTTAGAACCTTCCACCTATGTCTAGTGGAAGTGGATCTACTCCAGCACCATCTTTAAGATAAGGATCAATAGTCATTTGTCTGAAAGGTAACTAGAGTACTACCGTCCTTTCCTCCTGAGGATGAAAACGTGGTTAAGGGATCTAGAAATAGTATTTTCCAGGTAAATAGTATGAACCCAGTTGGGATTTTGAAGATATATCTCATGCCCTGGAATCAAATTTGATATATTTACTGAATCTGACACTAGAGGGGAAGAGTGTTGGTCCTTCTACATATTGAGATATAATTATGGTAACCTCCACACTATTCTCTATAATATTTGACATAGAGTTTCCATATACATCATATTTATTATTGTGATGGAAAGCATTGGAATAAAAAACAATAGTTTTTTTCAATATGACACTCGATAATCCATTGGTAATTTTATTAAAGTGTGTATTCCTATGCAAGACATTCCGCTATTGTTGGTTTGTTATCATTTTGAGTGTGAAATCTTTTTCCTTTAGATCATTGGTTTTAACATCAAACTTTGTTGGACTAGTTTTCTCCTTGTCATTCTAATTTTTATTATAATCATGAGTGATTTTTTTAATCACCATAGGGAGGTATCTCTATTAATAAGGGTAAATGTGATATAAAGGTTGGATGGTCTGGAAAAAACATCATGGGAATGGTGAAGCAATATACTAGATTATTATCCATTGTGTGGATAATTATAGAAGGCATAATAAATATTTCCTTCCAGAAGTAGATCTATTCATAAATGTTTTCCCATATTGATTTTATGAACTACCTCTTAATAAATAGGTAGAGTTAACTATCAATAATTTTCCATGACTTGCACTAGTATCCATTCTTCCATACAAGATTTCAACTATGGAGTTAGTGGATATCAAGAGGAAGATAGTGGACATGGAATATAATGGGTAGAAATGACCAAGTACTTCACAATGGGGTTCTCCCGTTCTTTTCTCTAAATAGGATGGGACCATGAATATTTGCATATATTATCATGTATTAAACAAGATTAAGGATATTAACCAATATACAATTCCTCATGTAGATTATCTCTTTGACTTCATCAGAGTGGTGGTGGTTTTAATTAAGATTAATTTTGGGATTGGCTACCATTAATTAAGAGTTAAAACATTTGATATACTATTCATGGAATTCCATAGTAGATATCTCTTGTACGGGTGGTTGGTTATGTTGTTTGGTCTCATGAACACACTATCGTTTTTAATGTCTTTAATGAATTTGGTTTTTCACCTATATTGTGATTCATTTATGGTAGTATTCATATCTAACATCTTGGTGTACTCAGATAATCAACAAATCCATTGACAACATCATGATATCTTTTTATGTACACTGAGAGAGAACAATTTGTATACATCGATCACAATGTGAGTAATTTAGGCTGAAAACATTAACACATTTAGTGAAATTATCTCTTATGAAAGACTATTCATTGACCCTTAGGAGGTGAGACTTTCTTTTCCATTTAGAATCACAAAAACATCTTTGATATAAAGAGTTTATTGGTGATAGATGGTTATTTAAAGAATTAATTTAGGATTTATCAATCCATTCATATCCTCTTAGAGAGTGAAAAATTGGTGTGTGAAATTATTGTGGAATGTTGCTTTTGAATAATCATTTTTGGAGTTAAAAGGATGATTGAATTTATCACTTATCCTGATCTTATTGGAACATGGGAGAGGCTATATGGTTTATTCTGGTTTATTTATCATTGGGTTGGTATCTGTTGTGATGATGGATGAGAAATTCATAGATCACGTGTCCCATTATTTAATACTTTATGAGTATAATTTCATTATGCATGACCTTAATCTAGATTTTGTGGTTCATTCATTGGAATTTTTATGCAATATTTACTAGGAGGTCATTTTTTGGAGTACACGGACCACAAAAGCTTAAATTTTATATTTCCCCATTATGAATTGAATATTATAAAAATTAAAATGGGTCAAATACCTAAGGTAAATTGAAATAGAGTTTACAAATTTTCCTAGAAAATTTAATGCAGGGGAATATTATATGAGGAGAAATAATCAAAAACAGGATGTTCAATAGGCTAATAGTGACTTCTAGTTGATGAACCTCTTTCTTTATATGCATATGGAGGTGAAGGACCATCATGGAAAACCTTCACTCAAATCCCAATCAGTGAAAAATTCACTTGTGAATTAAGTGAATATGATAACAATTACCAATTAGGAGGTCTTGGTCCTACGAGAGTGATTTTTATGGTATGATCCTTCAAAAGATTGGATCACTGATGGAGATGTCATATTGTGTGTTCCTGGAAATTTATTAGTGTCATTATACATGTATGTGGGATTTATGAGATAATTTTATTGCAATATATGTTCCCTGGATCCTAACATATAATGATGTACCTGTAATACCCTAAGCTTCCATGGTACGCTTCTCCTTGAATAATAGAGCAGCGTGGGTTGTACGCAACCTCGAGTTATAATACACCGCGACCAATCAAAGTAGCCATTATGAATAGTAATACCCACTTTTTGAAATTATATAAATTTTATATTTCAAAATTGACTTTATTTTTGGATTTTGAATATCGAAATTATCCTATGTTGAATTTTTGGTATTTTTCTGAGAACTTACAATTTTCAATAAATAGTGAAAAATACTTAAAAACAACATTTTTAATCAAAATAATTTATAGTGATAAATTATACTATTGAGTGGTTTTAATGTATAATTAAAATTTAATTTCACCATTTTATCAAATGGTGTTCATTAAAATTAATTTCACTTTGAAATTGGACATAAACAATTGTCAATCTTTTGATTGATATTGTTTCTTAAAAATAAGCTATTTGTTTTGACAATGGGAATTAATTATAAAATTAATTAATTAAACTTCTATTTTTGAAATTTTTTAAAATATACATCATTTTTGAATTCAGAATATCAATTATAGCTTAGGGTGAATTTTTGGTATTTTTCTGAAAAACATCAATTTTTGATGAATAGTGAAACCACTAAGTGGTAGTTTAAAAACTAATTTTTCGTGTTAATGAAACAATACCACTTCTGTTTATTGAATTTAAAAAATCCTACATACATGGTTGTCATTAGGAATAATGATTTGGTTCAATGAGATGCAAATAATTTTTGGTGAATAGTAAATTTTAAATTTTATTAATCGCGATTTAAGGTAATTAGTGTAATTTAAGGTAAAAATAATGTTTTAATAATATAAAATTACCTTTACACTTGTCCTAAACATATTGGATGAGCCATGGCCGACCCATAAAATCCATGGGTCACCTTGGGGGCCCCATGGAGCCACTTGGGTAAGAAAATGACATTAATAACCTTTTATTTAAATTAAAAAAACAATTGTCACAAACATGGGTTATTTTACTAAAACAATTATTACATGGGGTCATATAAGTTAAATTTTCAACTATAAATATTCATTGGAAGGATAAAAATATTTCCAACATCATTATATTTGTTTTGTAATTTCTAGACATTATATAAATTAATTTTTTTATGACACCATGATGATGCAGCGATTACATAATTAATTAACGAATTAAATAAAATGAAACGATAATGTATAATCTTAGACATAGGCTTGTCAAAAACCTGTTGGATTAGTATATATCAAACCCTTATCAGGTTTTCCTCTAAATATATAATTTTTTGACCTTTGAAATCCGAAAATCACTTCATAATAATGCAACATTTCATGACATTCCAAGAGTGACCTCTTCTCCTCTTATAAAAGGCCCCCACATCTACCACCTTATTCACACAATCAAAGACATTTGGCTCGGCCAACCTCTGCCCAAATACTCTCTCAACTTCCCTCTCTTACTCATAGAAGCCTCACTTTGGGCAGAAGTCTTCCCAATGAAGCCTTTGGATGAAATCAAAAAAAGTTTCCTGATTTTAAGGTAATGTCTTCTCTTATGTTATTTTGTTTTATTTTGCTTCTCCAACCCCTTAAATTATTTTTATTCCTTCATTTTCTAAAAACACCAGTATCTTCAATATACTAGGATGTTGTTATGATAGGTATTTTATTTACAATTACACATACCTTTGTCTAATGGTTAAAGAACATACTGTTTTTGTGGGTGGTGAATTAATGTCTCATGAAACGATGATTGTTCAATATACTTTAAACACCTCTCATAGTGGCCATTAAGATGTCAATATATTTATATATGATATATATTATGTTTATTGTTTCCTTATTCTTCTGTATTTTTCATTTATGGAATACCTTTGTGATTTCCATTATGGGTAAATGTGATAATTTCATTTTAGGAAGTGCGGACTACCGCCCCCTCAAAGTGATTTGGACCGTTAATTCTATATGTGGGATGTAGAAATGATGGATTAAATGATATTATATATGATATTAAAATGGAATTATAATATACCTTTATATCATTATGATTTCATTACATTAAATATGAAATAGAAATGAAAGTAGCGTTCGTGCATACGTACGGCTTAACGTCTCCATGAACGATGCATTTTAAATTATTAAATAATGTTCATGACATGGTAATAAGTGATATAAAAGTAATAATGAACTTTAAAAAGTTTCTTAAGAAAGTATAAATTAACTCTAGTTTATTATTCCGGATGTTAAAGAATGATCGAGTCAAGTCGGACACAAGGTAAGGGACTTCATCTCAATCTCCATTCATTGAGGTATATTTTGTTTTATACACAACTTTCTTTTATACGGTGTATAAACCCCTTTGACGTTTACGTTTATTAAAAATGAATATTTTTTATATGAATCATTTTACTAAATGAAAAAACGGAATTTTTTTTCGTACGTATGTGGCGACAGTGACTTCTCCGCCGCTGTGACCATTATTTGAGTTTCAGCTTCCTCTACATGACATAACATTTTGTAAATGAAAAAAATATCAAGTTTTAAATTGCTTTTATTTTTGTATTTAATGTGGTTTTGATAATTTTATTATTAAATCAATCTGTTGTATTGATATCTTGTGATTGAAATTAGGAAATTTTATGTTTCCTTTATGCATGTTTTATAAGTTACGATTACGTTACAGTTTATGATATGTTTAAACTTGTTCATATGAGGAATGAATTGGACTTAATATTTGATGGGTGGAGACCACTATAGCACCTCAATGCATTGGTAGGTTTCATGAGACAAACTAGTGTCTTGGCATGAGGCCTTGACAAATTTTTATTTGTAGTCTTGGCACGAGGCCTTGGCTATGTGGATATAATAGTCTGGCATTATGCATTCCATAATTATGAAAGTGGTTATTGATATTGCATGTGATTATTCGACTAGTAGAATATCCATGTGAACAAGTAAATGGCATTATTTCATATTATTTTTGCCATATTATACTTAAGTTCATGTTTAAAAGGCTTTTGTTTTATGTATACATTTCCTTAAATGCTTAAGTATATTTATAAAAGTTTCCGCTATATTGTTATCCTTCCAGAGAATCTGAGTTCACCCCTTTCTATGTTTTAATTTTACTAAGATGTGAAGAAATATTTTATGACTGACCTGTAGGGGTCGTCTGAAGGGGATATGGTGTGGCATATGGAGACTATGTTGTTGTATTTTTTCACTTTATGATGTAATGTAACAGTTATGAATGTATCTAGTGTTTCCCAGGCTACTAAACTAATCGGCCTTTCGAGACTTGATCTTTTGAAATCATGCCAATGTTACATAATAATGCACAGACTCTGGGTAACTAGGGTCGGGGCATTATAGTTGTTATTAGAGGCAGTTTAGTACAAACTTTGGAATCTATATTTAGATAAAATCTGATTATAGCACATAGACCTAAGATAGACTTTGAGGATTAGTATAGAATAACTTCCTAGAAATTTGGTATTATAGATATTTTTGTTAGTTTTCTGAGCAATACATCCCTTTCTAGATACGAGCAGGTAGAGGCAGCTCTGGCACAGATTTACCTAGGGGTAAAACCCAAAAACACCGCTTTGAGCTAGACTTGAATGGGAACATGTGCACAACAGGAGACCTTGTTGCACTCTTGGTTACGACACTCCCAGGGGATATGCTTAGGATAATTCTCATTTTCTTTACAAACCATTATGAAATCATTATGAGTATATAATTCCTCAAGGAAAACATTTTTATGATTATGGATTATATCCATAAATAGTTTAATTTATGTTAATTGTTTTTCATATTTGTTAATATGTATTTCGATTCATAAACTAATCTAGTTTATGACCTTGTTTAGAAATGGTGCCTAGTGGAAGGAATAGAAACTGTATCAATGCATGCACTCCATGTAGGGATTGCCCTTCTGCTCAAGATAATTATAGTGGAGCTGGTGATACAACTGGTGTTGATCAGATTATCATCATTCTGGGACAACTCACTTAGGTTTTGAATAACAACCTTACTCGTATGGAGCACCCTAATCCGCAACGTGGAGGATCAATGTTAGATCGTTTCATGAGACAACAACCGCCAACATTTAATGGGGGCACAAATCCATTAGTAGCTGAGAAATTGATAAACTCCTTAGAGAAAATATTCCACACCTTGTAGAGTAGCGAAAGGGAGAAAGTTGTCATGGCAGTTTACCGCCTCACTGCAGATGCCGATCAAAGGTGGTCGCTGATCCAAAACACAAAGGAAGATGAAAAAGTATCATGTATTGAAAGGAGAGAGTTTAAGGAAATTTTCATAGAAAAATACATTCCACATGACCATCAAGCAGATATGGAAGGCAATTTCTGAGTCTGAGGCAGAAGGAGGATGATATTGTCACAAATTATGAGGCCAATTTTACATGGTTAGTGAGGTATTCTACAGATCATATACGTAACCCAAGAAGTAAGATTGATCATTTCTTTGATGGTTTCAAACCATTTCTCTGTAGAGATTTAGTATCACAATCTTTCTCAACGTATGAAGATATAGTCGCGCGTGCTATCAAGACAAAAAAGGAATTCTCTGAATCTTATGACAATAAAGAAAAGCAAGAGAAGAATAGAACGGTGGAACAAGAGACAGATAAAGGGGCAAATGGAAAAACATATTTTCCATTATATGATAATTTTTGGAAGAATAACCCCGGTATTTGCCTAAAAGGAATGGGAGTTTGTTATAAATATGGATAAAAAGGTCACCAGGCTCGTGATTTCAAGGAAAAGAAAGCGGCTATCAATGTTGAATTCTACAATTGTAGGGAAATGGGGCATTATACAAATGAATTCCCTAAGCGTCAGGGAAACCTACCTCAGAAAAGGCCAAGGGATCAAGGCCAATCTTATGTTGTTGCTATAGTGGAAGTGGAATAATTAATGTATTGGTTCTTTTGGACACAAGGATTATATTATGGTTATAAGAATAATGTGATATATATAAGGATTGTACTGAAACACTTTTTGTTTTCATTAAGTTTTTAATACGATGAAGGTAATACTATTTTTAGTATGTGATAATAAGTGAAACATTACTTTGTTTGGGGAATCTGATATTACAATTGATTTTGGAATTTAGAGACCTTTTAGAGAAAGTCTCTACAAGAGGTATTTTGGATAACTAAAAAGGTTGGAATGGATTAAGTTGAACATTGGATAGTATTTTTTAAGGTTAAAACATTTATGAGTATTATTTTTGGAATATTATAATACTATAGTTTTAGGAAAATGACAACCTGCAGGTTGGGGGATAACCCGTCGCGTCGGAAAAAGCTGCAGGAATCGAACCCACAACCGTAGTACGAGATGCCTTTATTACCTACCACTAGCCTACATGGTGTCCCTGGTTATTACAAAATATTTTCCCGAATATAAATGGTATGTTTTGATATTTGGAACCTTGTACGATTATGATAAATAAAACATTTTTGATTTCTATTATATTTTGAGGGAAAGATGATTTTTTGGTTGAAATTAGTTGAAGGTTGAAACTCTACTTGTCAAGTATATATATATATATACCTATCTCTTATTCTATGAATAAATTAATTCTTTAACTTTAGGAAAGGGATATTAAAAAAATGTGTTATCCTAATACCTTATGTTTTGTTTAACTGATGATATTCTCATCATAGATTGATGGCTTTGTGGCCCTCAATTTTACACTTGTTTTTGATTGATGACCTCAATCAATCCATAAAAATATATTCGTTTTCACTCTAATTATGTGTCTATAATTTCCACCAATGTTCCCCTATTTAAAACCCTAATTTTGTGGTGACTTTCTCATTTCCATTTCCCTCTTATTAAGACTAAATTTTATTAACCCCATTTCTGATATGGGTTTTCCACTAAGGTATTTTCTATTTTCAACATTTTATTTTCGAAGAACAATTTCAAATTGCGAGGACACAATTTATTGAAGGAGGGGATAATGTAACACCCCGAGAATCCATGGTACGCTTCTTGAATAATAGAGCAGCGTGTGTTGTACGCAACCTCGAGATCTAACACACCGCGACCAATCAATGTAGGTGTTATGAATAGTAATACCCACCTTTTGAAATTATATTAATTTTATATTTCAAAATGGACTTAATTTTTGGATTCATAATATCAAAATTATCCTATGTTGAATTTTTGGTATTTTTCTAAGAACTTCCAATTTTCAATGAATAGTTATAAATACTTAAAAACAACATTTTTAATCAAAATAATTTATAGTCATAAATTATACTATTTAGTAGTTTTAAATTATAATTAGAATATAATTTTACCATTTTATCCAATGTTGGTCATTATAATTAATTTAACTTTGAAATTGGACAAAAACAATTGTCAATATTTTGATTGATATTGTTTCTTAAAAACACGCTATTTGTTTTGACTACGGGAATTATTTATAAAATTAATTTATTCAACTTATATTTTTGGAATTTTTTAAAATATACATCATTTTTTAATTCAGAATATCAATTATATCTTAGGGAGAATTTTTGGTATTTTTCTGAAAAACATCAATTTTTGATGAATAGTGAAACCACTAAGTGGTAGTTTAAAAACTAATAATTCATGTAAATGAAACATTACCACTTATGTGTATTTATTTTAAAAAATCCGACATACATGGTTGACTTTAGGAAAAAAATGTGGTTCAATGAGATGAAAATAATTTTTGGTGAATAGTAACTTTTAAGTTTTATTAATCACGATTAAAGGTAATTAGTTTAATTTAAGGTAAAAATAATGTTATAATAATATGAAATTACCATTACACTAGTACAAAAATTATTGGATGAGTCATGGAAGACCAAGAGAATCCATGGGTCAAGTTGGGGGGCCCATGGAGCCACTTGGGTAAGAAAATGACATTAATAACTTTTTATTTAAAGTAAAAATAAACTTGTCACAAATGGGTGTTGTTTTATGAAAACAATTATTTCATGGGGTTATATAAGTTAAAATTTAGACTATAAATATTAACTGGAAAGAAAAAAATATTTCCTACATCATTATATTTTTTATATAATTTTTATACATTAAATAAATTAAATTGTTTATGACACCATGAGGATTCAGCGATTACCTCATTAATTAACGAATTAAATAAAATGAAAAGATAATGTAAAATCTAAGTCATAAATTTTTAAAAAACCTATTTTATGAGTATATTTGGAACCCTTATCACCTTATCCTTGAAATATATAATTTTGGGACCTTTGAAATCTGAAAACCACTTCATAATAATGGAACATTTCATGACATTCCAAGAGTGACCTCCTCTCCTTTTATAAAAGGCCCCCACCTCTACAACCTTATTCACACCATAAAAGCCATTTGTCTCGGCCAAACTCTGCCCAAATACTCTCTAAAATTCCCTCTCTTACTCCTAGAAGTCTCACATTGGTCAGAAGTCTTCCCAAAGGAGCCATTCTCTCAAATCAAAAGGAGTTACCCGATTTTAAGGTAATGTCTTCTCTTATGTTCTTTTGTTTTATTTTGTTTCTCCAACCCCTTAAATTATTTTAATTCTTTTATTTTGTAAAAACACCATTATATTAAATATAATAGGATGTTTGTATGAGAAGTATTTGATTTAAACTTACACATACCTTCATCTAATGGTTAAAGAACATACTGTTTCTGTGGGTGGTGAATTAATGCCTCACGAAACGATGATTTTTCAATTTTCTTTTAACACCTCTCATGGTGGCCATTAAGATGTCACTATATTTATATATGATATATATTATGTTTATTTTTTCCTTATTCTTCTGTATTTTTCATTTATGGAATACCTTTATGATTTCCATTATTGGTAAATGTGATAATTTCATTTTAGGATGTGCGGACTACTGCTCTCTGAATGTGATTTGAATTGTTAATGCCATATGTGGGATGTATAAAGGATGGATTAAATGATATTATATATGATATTATACTAGAATTATAATATACCTTTATATCATTATGAATTAATTACATTAAATATGAAGCAGAATTGAAAGTAGCGTTCATGCGTACGTACGGCTTACCGTCTCTGTGAACGGTGCATTTTAAATAATTAAATAATGTTCATGAAATTGTAATGAGTGATATAAAAGGAATAATTAACTATAAAAAGGTTCTTAAGCAAGAAGAAATTAACTATATTTTATTATTCAGGATGTTAAATAATGATCGAGTCAAGTCGGACACGAGATAAGGGACTTCATCTCAATCTCCTTTCATTGAGGCATATTTTGTTTTATACACCACTTTCTTTAATATAGTGTATAAACCCCTTTGATAGTTATGTTTATTCAAAATGAGTCTTTTTTATATGAATCATTTTACTAAATGACAAAAGGGAATGTCTTTTTTTTTTGTCGTACGTATGCGGCGACAACAACTTCTCCACCGTCGTGACCATTATTTGTGTTTTAGCTTCCTCTACATTCCATAACTTTTTTCTAAATGAAAACAATACAAAGTTTTAATTTTCTTTTAGTTTGGTATTGAAAGTGGTTTTGATAATTTTTTTATTAAATAAATGTTTTGTATTGATATCTTGTTATTAAAATGTGGAAATTTTATGTTTCCTTTATGCAAGTTTTATGTGATACGATTATGTTATGGTTTATGATATATTTAAACTTGTTCATATGAGAAATGCATTGGACTTAATAAGTGATGGGTGGAGCCAGCTATATCTTCTCGATGCATCGGTAGGTCTCATGAGGCAAACTAGTGTCTTGGCATGAGGCCTTGACAAAATCTTATTTCTACTCTTGGAACGAGGACTTGGCTATGTGGTTATGATAATCTGGAATTATGCATTCCATCAATATAAAAGTGGTTATTGATATTTAATGTGATTATTCAACTAATAGAACATCCATGTGAATAATTAACTGGAATTATTTCAATTTATTTCTTACATATTATGCTCAAGTTCATGTTTAAAAGGCTTTTGTTTTAGTTATACATTGCCTTAAATGCTTATTTTTATTTATGAAAGTTTCCGCTATATTGTTATCCATACTGAGCATCTGAGCTCACCCCTTTCTATGTTTTATTTTTCCGAGGATGTGAAGATATATTTTATGACTGACTTGCAGGTATAGTCTGAAGGGGATATGGGTGTGGACTATGGAGACTATGTTGTTGTAGTTTTTCACTTTATGATGTAATGTAACAGTTATGAATGTATCTTGTGTTTCCTAGGCTAATAAAGTAATCTGTTGTTCGAGACATTTTCTTTTGTGATCATGACAGTGTTACGTAATAATGCACCGACTCTGGGTAATAGGGGTCGGGGTGTTACATTACCACTATATGCACTTCCAGTATTGGTGGCCTTGTATTAAATGAGAGATAGCTTCATTTATAACAGAGTGTTCCACATATCTATAGGTGAAGGAAAACATCAGTGACCAATAAGAATTTTATTTTCATTACACATTATTGTTAATAAATGGGATTATGTCAGAGTTGATTTTATGACAAGAATGCTACTGAACCCTAAATATTTTTATATAGTGTGGGAGATCATAAAAATTATGAAATAGGTTACTCACATCATAATTATAAGTGAAACCTTTTTAATGGACAATATCATGAGGGTTTATATTTTTCAGATTATACACCTCTATGTGGTTACATTCACTATTTTAATAGATAGATAGTATATCGTTGCAGTGTAGCTCTTGAATGGGCTGTAGAGGTAATTGGGATCACATGTATTGTTGAATATATTCTATCACCAAAATACTAATAGTCAGTCTGAGCATATGAGTCAGGTGTTAAAGGACAAGGATAAAGCTTGTGTCAATGATTGTGGTGGTGCCTGGGAGAAACACATACCTCTTTTTTAGTTTTCTTATAATAAAATCTTTCATAGTACAATATAGATGTGTCATTATGCTGAATTATATGGTCTTTCATTTCATTCACCCATGTTCTAGATAGAGGTGGGAGAGATATTTATACTTGGACCTTGTCTCATTCCGGATATGTCAATGAATGTATATATTATCAATATGTGTATGGATATTTCATAGTATTCAAAGAAGTATATTGCTAGTCATCATCATTGAAAACTTGATTTCATGGTGGGTGATAGAGTTTTCTTACATGTTTCATCTATACTGAAGCATAGATGGATTCAAATACAAGGTGTGGTTTTCCTCACTATGTAATGAATTTCAAGATGTGGGAGAGAGTCTGGTCGATTTCCAATATATTGTAGTTAGCTTATAGGTATCTATATTTTCATGACATCTTCCATATATATCATATTTTTTGATATATTTCATAACCATTTGAAATCCATCATCATGATGATGTTTATTTATAGGTATATGCATCCAATTTGAGGAATCCAACTTGTATCTTAGAACAATGAATGATTTATTTTTTAGATAGGATGGTTCCTATAGTGGGGGTGTTATGAATGAATGGACTCATACTTGACGATACCTAAGAGTGTGAGGCTATCATCAGAACTCAATGGCTGATGTTTTTCTCATATGATCATTTATCACCCATGCAAGGATATCTCGAGGATAAGTTGTTTTATATTAGGGATATTATAACAACTAGTTATTTACAACAAGGTATAAATCATTTAAATTTTAGTTTAAACAACCCTATATATATAATTAAATATGTTTAAGAGTTTAAGGAAAGGGTTTTCAATTATATGTGACTTGTTTAGTTCTTGGATATTTTATTTTTTGAAAGATATACAGGAGTTCCTAATTGATGTACAGTTAATAGTAACCATGTGAATCAACTATGTAGACCGATAAGTAGAAGATCACAATAGGGTAATCCTTGTGGTGTAGGCCCCATGGCCATGTGAAGTGCTTCAAATAAATTTTATAGGTCAAATCCAAGGGTTTCAAATGATATGGAAAACTATACGCCTAGCCCACAACCTTAGTGTGACATAATAAGATAGCCTAAATTGTTCGATTCATTATTTTTCAAATTGTGTGACTAACTATGTGATGGGGGATACGCCTTGCATAAATTTGGTGCACATTGGTCTCATTTTTTCGAAAAATAAGTGAACAAAATCTGTGTCACTTTAGATAGAGATAAATTTACAAATTATGTCATTGGTTTTAAAACCTAAAACCCCACATTTCTCTCCTCCAACACATAGAAAGCCCTCTCCTAGGTGGGATTATTCTCCCAATAAGCTAGGGATTGGGATAAATCTATTATCCAAACAAACTTTCAAGACTTTTTGGAAACATTGTACACATATTAGTAAGAGAATCAATCCACTTGAATAATTTATTTTATTGTATCTCTTTATGGGATTTTATTTTAATGCGAGATGATATTCCTTATTTTTATGTTATCCATCTATTTCATTTCTATAATTTATTCTAGAATGAATTAGTGTCCTATAATAAATTTGAAACCAACTACATATCTATGGTAAGATTTATTTACCTTTTCAACTATGTTTTGGGTGTTTTTTAACTTCTCATACTATGTTGCACATCGTACATTTTGATCATTTCTACTTTAGTAAATAAAATCATATATTGATCATTAAATTATTGATTCATATATTTTATAACACATATATGTTTTACTGGAGGTTTTTATCCTCATCCCAAACCACCCATGAGGCTGGTTCATTATATTGACTATCATTATTCCACTTGATGGACTAGTTTAGATCACCCATTGTTATTGGGAGTTGTCACGACCCGTCCTCGGGACCCGTGTTGTGACTACCCCAAGCCCGCCTCCCATAGGCCAGGGGCTGGTGACTAGCACCAAGGCATAAATCCCAACAAAAGGGGAAGGTATTGCCTTTATAAAGTAAACAAACACCATAGAGTAAGCAAGTAGAAGTAAACACTAAGTAAAACTGGGTACAAAAGTAGTGCAGAAAAGTAAGTTGGCAAGAATACAAACCCAAACTGAAGGTAAGGTACAACTGAAAAAAAGTAAAACAACTGAAAGTAAAGCATCAACGTCGAGGCATCCACTGGAAGTCCCACCTGAAGGGTGTGTACAGATAGCCTCCTCAACTCCTCGGGTCCAGCCGTCCACTCCGTGTACATCCCGCCCAGTGGTCCACCTCCAGGTACCGACTTGCTCCACAAGCCTCAACCACGATCAGTGATGTCTGCCGTCTGCATCCAACATAATGTAGTGCGGGCATAGCCCGTGCATGGGTGAGTATACGCTACACAGTAGAGACCCCGAGACCCCCGAAGGTCTCCCTTAATCCACAAAGGATAATCCACAAAGGAAAGATACAATCACCAAGTAACATCCAACACTAATTAGGTATATTCCCATACATATACCAAAGTCGTCAATTCCAGTTCGGCTCCAACATCTGAGCCAAAATTCTATCACATACACACAGGATAGTACAACCCAATCCACACAAAATAACAAAACCCAATCCACATAGGAAAAAAAGTCAATCATATCGAAGATATTGATTGAATTTCAAGACTCAGCTCAGACAAGTATACTTCTTCGATGATAGAGATGATCAGATATAGCTGCTGATTCATCTAAGCTAGGATAGATGTAGGATACTAAACCAGCCAAACTGCCGAACCCACATAGGATTTCACTGCAGTATTCATTGACATCGAACCCACGGAAGATTTCAGTATGGTCTTCATCGCTGCCGATCCCACATAGGACTTCAATGCAGTCTTCATCACCATTGAACCCACATAGGATTTCAGTACGGTCTTCATCGCTACCGAACCCACATAGGATTTCAGTGCAGTCTTCATCGCCGTCGAACCCACATAGGATTTCAGTACGGTCTTCAATGCTGCCGAACCCACATAGAATTTCAGTATAGTCTTCATCATCGTCGAACCCATATATGATTTTAGTACGGTCTTCATCACTTCCGAACCCACATAGGATTTCAGTGCAGTCTTCATCGCCGTCGAACCCACATAGGATTTCAGTACGGTCTTCATCGTTGCAGTCGCAGCCAGCTGTAGGGTTTTCGTAGACAACATGCTCGTTTCTGGGAGGGTCCACTCCATGAGACAAGGGGTCGATACATCAACTGACACGTATTCCGGAGTTGATGTATCCCAATGTTCGGTCTCAACAAATGGAACTCAATGTGACAGAAGGCACGTCAATCGGACGCTCGGTCTGAGAGTTATTCGCTTTTTTCGTTGGAGCGGCCCGGTTGGTTTTTAATTCAAAAACAACCCGACCGCACACAATCTATGTCCAAACCTTGAGAGTAGTAAGCCAAAAGGTCCATCTCACTAAGAGGAATCCAACAATGTCGGCGGCACGTCAATCAGATGTTCGGAGCTCAGGTTATAAGCGTTTCCACTCCGAGGGCCTAGTTGGTTTCGTGTTTGAACCAACCATGCCATACCCAAAGTTCTCCAAAACCTTGAGTTTAATATACCAAAAATACCATCTCAATTGAAAGATCTCATAAAAACTGACGGTGCATCGATCGGGGCTCCGTAGCCCATGTTACAGGTGTTTGAACAAACCTGTCCGAGAATATGGGGTTTTGGACCCGGACCGACCCAGCCCAAGACCCCCTGGGTCGGCCCGAACTCGGTCGACCCAAACCAGGTCCAGGTCTATCCCATTAGGGCGTGGCCTAGCCCGGTGGGCGCGGCCAAGACCGGCCTAGGCGGCCGGTGGCCTAGCGCGCTCGCGTGGCCCGCGTGGCTAGCTCGGCCATCGCCGAGCTGAGCGGAACAGTGGGGTTCGATGCCCCCTGATTGAGAAACCATGGCCCCCACATGGGGGGCCACTCCTTCCTCCAGCCGGGGGTTATGAACCCCAGTTTCTTGGATGCCGGGCGGCCAAGTCCGGCAGGCCGTTGGTGATGTCACGGGACCGCTGGGGTCCCGCCGCTCAGAGTTCCAGCGGCCGGCGGTTCCGGCCGCCCCGCCATGCACCGTCGCGGCATCGAGCCATGGCCTTGACCTACCGGCGCCGTGCGACGGCTCCACGCCCGTCCGTCATGGCCTCGCTTTGGCCACGGTGTCTTCGTGGTTCTCCGGCGCGCCGCAACGGTGCCGCACCCCTTCGCTGCGGCCCGACTCCAGTCGTGGGTTCATTTGGCCTCAACGGCACAGCGCGACGGCGTCGCGCATCTTCGCCACATTTCCCCATGTTTTCACGCATTGTCGTTGCACCGCGTCTCATTCTTTAGAACTGCAACAAAAACAATCATCAAAGGGGGAGGAGGGTCGGTTGTGTTCCTACGGTCCGACCACCTCCCGTTATTATGATAACAGGCGGCCCTAATAGAAGTCGATGAATGAAAAAGGAAAAATTCATGGGCAAAAAAAATTAACCCCTACATCATGAATTGTTGATCAAGGGTTCTTCAGGGGGAAGGGATGTCATATAAGACGGCGTCGAGGAAGGAGGATCGTCGTCGTCGCGGTACACAGCGTCGCGTCGTCGATCTCCGGGGAAGTAGCATTCTTCATCATCTTCCGTCGGAGGCCGGCGTTCTTCATCATTCTTCGTGTTCTCCAATGAAGAAGATGAAGAATCAAAGTCTTTGATTAAATCCTCTTTTAATCCCTCTCGCACAACGAAAAAACAATAATAAAATAAGGCGTTGCCTTATTTTATTACTCATACCATCTATTTTTGAAATTTAAAATTAAATCACGATTCAATTTTCGAGCTTTGACCATTTAATGAGGTGTTTAATAATCCTATTAAATGCAAGATTTGATTTGGCATTTAAGAGGGGGTGTGGGTGAGTTACCAAATTAAATGCACGTGGGAGTTAAAAAGGAAATAAAGGGGAGTGGGGCTCATGTGGTCCCCACCTCACTAATATCCTACCTAGGAGTTAGGATATCAGTGGGTCCCACTAGAACCACCATGCCTAGGTAAACACTACTTAGAATTAAAACAAAATCTTTTTCATAATATTTTATTTTATTCTTTAGTTAACCCAATTAATTAATAACCCCACCAAAGAAAACAGAACTCCAGAAAAGGTGTTCATAAGAAATTACCGGCACTACGATTCCATCGGTGCCCTTGGAATTCGATTCCGAGCACCGGTTCAAAATTTAGGAAAACCCACTCGTTTTTTCACTGAACATACCCGAGCTAAACTTTGGAAAATGATTCCGGACACACCGGGCCTCGGAATCAGGTGGCGTTAGAAACTGCATTCTTGTGAAATCCCCAAGAAAATTAAGAAAAAATATTTCCTTGAATTTTATAAGACTTTACATTACTCCCACCTTAGGTCTTCATGTCCCCATAAAGATACATCATAATCTAGTGGAACAAATGTGGGTACTGTGCCCGCATCTGAGCCTCCCACTCCCAAGTGCTCTCCTCGAGGTTCCCCTGATGCCATCTGATGTGCACTAGAGGTATCGACTATCCCTGTAGGACCCGCTCCTATCGATCCTCGATCTCCACCAGGACTTCCGCAAAATTCGCCCCATCGTCATTGTCCATCTCCCCATGGTCTATGATATGCGTCGGGTCGTGAACGTATCTCCTCAGCTGAGATACGTGGAATACATCGTGCACCTGGTGCAACTGAGGTGGTAGAGCCAGGCGATAAGCCACCTCGCCTATCCTACTGAGGACCTGGAATGGTCTGATGAAGCGCGGACATAACTTGCCACCTCGGCCAAATATTCGTAATCTATGTCGAGGTGAGACCCTCAAGAAGACGTGGTCGCCATCCTCAAACTCCAGTGGCCTCCGCCTCCTGTCAGCATAAGACTTCTGTCGGCTCTGAGTTCTCCTCATCCGCTCTTAGATGACCTGGACCTTCTCTATCATGTCCTGGACTATCTCTAGTCCCACAAGTGCTGACTCCCCAGGGTCTGTCCAGCACAGAGGTTATCTACAAGGTCGGTCGTACAATGCCTCGTATAGTGTCATCCTGATGGTGGAGTGGTAGCTGTTGTTGTACGCGAACTCCACCAAGGGTAGGTGGTCCTCCCAGATGTGACCAATGTCTAGGACACATGCGCGGAGCATGTCATCGAGATTCTAAATGGTCCTCTCTGTCTGACCATCCACCTGAGGGTGAAAGGCGGTGCTCAGACGTAGCTGCATCCCAAATGCCTCCTGCAACCCCTTCAAAATCTAGGATGTAAAGCGATCATCTCGATTGGAGATGATAGATAATGGCACACCATGAAGACGTACAATCTCCAGATCGTAGAGATGTCCCAAGATCTCTATTGATCCCTGGTCTGTAGTGGGTAAGAAATGAGCCAACTTGGTGAGTCGGTCGACAATCACCCAAATGGAGTTGTGACCTCTGGAAGTACGTGTAATTACAGTCGCGAAATCCATAGATATCCCATCCCACTTATACTTCGGGACCTCCAAGGGCTGTACCAAGCCTGCTAGTACCTGGTTCTTTGCCTTCACCTGCTGGCAGGTGAGGCATCGAGAAACGAACTCTGCCATAGCCTTCTCCATACCCAGCCACTAGTGCTGTCATCTGAGATCCTGGTACATCTTACCCACTCCGTGATGTACCGCAAAAGGGGAAGTGTGAAACTCTCTTAGCACCTTCTCATGTAAAGAAACTTGTACCATGGTACTTCCTCTGAAAAGGACATCGTTCTCTCCTCCTATAGAAAATCCATCAGGTGCCTGTCCTGAGGATATCTGCGCACGTTGCGTCTCACAGTCAGTGTCCCCACGATGTGCCTCTATGACCCGCTACAGTAATGGAGGAGTGACTGAAGAAAAGCTGCTCCATCTCTATCCATGAAGGATATCTGCAAAGCGGCTAGCTGCTCTGTCGCCTCCCCGAGTATCTGAATGCCCATCCTCCTGCTGAGAGCATCAGATACAATGTTCTGCTTTCTAGGAGTATAGACTATCTCAATGTCATTGTCCTGGAGGAACTCTAGCCATTTCGGTTGTCTCAGATTCAGGTCCTTCTGCGAGAAAATGTACCTGAGACTCTGGTGGTCAGAGTAGACTGAAAAGCGCCCGCCCATCAGATAGTGTCTCCACATCTTCAGAGAGAAGTCTACTACTGCTAACTCTATGTCATGGGTAGCGTAGATCTACTCCTGCTGCCTCAACTGACGTGATCCATAGGCGATCACTGTCCGCTCCTGCATTAGGACACATCTGAGTCATGTCCCTGATGCATCATAGTAGACTATGTACCCTACTCCCTTCTCTGGTAGCCTCAATATAGGTGCGCTGGTAAATCTCTGTCTCAACTCCTGGAAGCTCTACTGACATCTTTCTGACCACCTGAAGGGTTTCCCCTACTTCGTCAAAGCTGAGAGTGGTGCCGCAACTCTGGAAAAGTCTGGCACAAATCTTCGGTAGTACCCAGCTAGACCCAAGAAACATTGCACCTCTGTCACGCTCCTGGGTGGCTCCCAAGCTAGCACTGCCTCGATCTTCACAAGATCCACCACAACTCCTACCTCAGAGATGACATGTCCCAAGAAGTGGACATCGTGTATCTATAACTGACACTTCGAGAGCTTACCATAAAGCCGGTGCTCTCAGAGTGTGTCTAGTACAACCCGCAAGTGGTAGGCGTGCTCATCCTCGGTGGTCAAGTATATCAATATGTCATCGATGAAGACCACGAAAAATCGATTGAGGCATAGATGAAAGATCATTTTCATGAGACCCATGAACTCTACTGGAGCGTTGGTTATTCCGAAAGGCATAACCAAGAACTCATAGTGGCCATACCGACATATGAAGGTCGTCTTCTCCACGTCCTTGTCTCGAAATCTTAGCTGATGATAGCCTAACCTGAGGTCTATCGTTGAGAACCACCATGCTACCTTGAGCTAATCGAAGAGGTCATCAATCCTTGGTAGTGGATACTTGTTCCTCACAGGCACCTGGTTCAAGCGACGATAGTCAACACAAAGTCGCAAGCTCTCGTCCGCCTTCTTGGCGAACAATATTGGGGAAGCCCAGGCTAAAACACTGGGTCATATGAATCCCTTTCCCTACAAGTCCTCCAAATGTACACGTAGCTCTCGAAGCTCATTGGGGGCCATCCGATATGCTGGAGTGGATATCGGGGCTGTCCCGGGGTATAGGTCAATATAAAATTCAACCTCTCTGTGAGGAGGTAGTCCTGGAACGTCGTCAGGGAAAACGTCTGCATACTGATCCACCACTGCAAGAAAACTAGGACTCCGCACGTCAACTATTCCTAGGATGAGGCTAGCCAAATGATGAGTGATGGGATGTCCTATCCTATGCGTGAGTCCATCCTGTGCTGCAAAGGATCCCTTCTCGTCGTTGAAGGTGAACCTGCTCCCATCGGTGCAAACACACCGCACCTTGCACTTAAAACAGTCGATCTGAGCATGGACTGTAGATAACCAATCCATGCCCAAGATGACGTCGTATGGCCTCAATGCCGCTACAAGAAGATCCCAGCAGAAGCTCTCGCCTCCTAGAGTAAGATCACACTACTGGAACCAGTGCGTAATCGTTTAGTATGCTCCCGTAGGAGTCTCTAGCCGTAAGGATTGAGCCAACGGCTCTGTCGGAATCTCCGAGCTCCGAACAAGGGCAGCGGAAATAAAGGAATGACTCGCTCCTATGTCTATAAGAACTGAAGCAAGGGTGAAGTAGACACAGATAGTACCTCAAATCATCTATGGAACACCATGGTCGTAGGCCTCTGCTGCCTAAAGCTGAGCCTGTCTCTGCCCACCAGCTCCCTGTGGTCGGGGTGGACCTATTGGTGGTGGTGGTGGTAAAGCCTCAAAGTGTCTCCCACCACCTGCTGCTCAGCCAAGTCCCCTACCTCGTCTGCCTGCTCTCGGTGGACCGCCACGGTCGACCCTCTGCCTCTGCCTAGTTGTCCCCTCATCCCTCTGCTGCTCCTCTGCACGGCCGGTCGGGCAGTCACGAGCCATGTGGCCCTGCCCGCCGCATGCGTAGCACTACCTGCTCCTTGGAAGGCTGGCTCTGTTCCCTGTGCCCCGCACCTCTGAGAAAGTGACATGAGGTCATCTGCCTGATGGTCTGGTCTACCAGGACCCCTGTGACATCCGTCGACTGCCAGCTACAGACGACTCTGCTGCGTGCCGCCCTACGGTAGGTCTCACTGCTGGCATCAGCTCAGCAAGAAAGCTCTCTATGAGAAGAGCTCGCTCCAGTACTCCTGCCTGTGTCGGAATGCTGAGGGAGATCATCGATGACCGGATCTCATGCCTCAGTACTTGCTCGATGGTCCGAGCCTGGAAGAATGGATCTCGTACCATGTTCGTCGAATAACAAGAGAGGTCGGTAAATCTCACCGAGTACTGGGCAACCGTCATGCTGCCCTGCTGCAGCTGTAGAGGCTCCTGGATACGCACCGCACGGAGGGTGGCTGGGATGAACTTCGAGCGGAAGAGGCTCTCAAAGTCCGTCCAGAGGAGTGACGCCTCTTCGTGCACCTGGAGCATCAAGCTCCACCATCTGTCTGATGCCGCCTGCAGGAGGCTCGTTGCGAGAATCACCATGTGGTCAGCTGGTGTCCCCACTAACCTGAAAACTCGCACAACCGCCTCCAGCCAGTCCTCGGCTGCCTGAGGGTCTGTCTCCCTGCATATCCTGGGCGGTCTCTGATGCTGAAACTCGTGCAGTGCACTAAGGCGATGTGCACTATCAGCGGCTAGGGCTGGTAGAATCTGTGGATCTGTAGGTAGAGGTACCGTCGGTGCCTCCGCTGTCAAAGGGTCCTGCACTGAGACCTCATCGCTCGGTGGGTTGTCGTCTCGCTCAAAGCTCGTAACCCAAGCTGGCTATCGTCGTGGGGCCATCCTGAAAAGAAACAGGTGTGCCACGGTCAAACACTATACCTGGTGAGATGACCCAAAGTAATCACAAAGAAAACATTTAAAACACACATGCAATCAATGTTTTCGTGCATTGAGTCGTAAATCAGAAGTCAGGGTCCTGGTGTACGGATATGTCGGTCACTGCACCAACACTGGACTCCCTGGACTGATAACCATACTCAATACGCTTAACACTATTGTTTCACATTGAAGAAAGATTAGAGTCCTGAGTTCTGCGGTAGAACTGAACTCCTATGATATCAATTTGTCACGACCCATCCTCGGGACCCATTCCGTGACTACCCCAATCCCGCCTCCCATAGGCCAGGGACTCATGACTAGCACCAAGGCGTAAATCCCGACAAAAGGGGAAGGCATTGCCTTTATAAAGTAAACAAACACCACAGAGTAAGCATGTAGAATTAAACACTAAGTAAAACTAGGTACAAAATTAGTGTGGAAAAGTAAGTGGGCCAAAATAAAAACCAAAATGGAAAGTATGGTACAACTGAAAAGCAGTACCGCAACTGAAAGTAAAGCAGAAACTTCGAGCCGTCCACTGGAAGTCCCACCTGAAGGGTGGGTACATATAGCCTCCTCAGCTCCTCGGGTCCAGCCGTCCGCTCCGTGTACATCCCGCCCAGTGGTCCACCTCCAGGTACCGACTTGCTCCACATGTCTCAACCACGATCAGCGCTGTCCGTCGTCTGCATCCAACACAAAATAGTGCGGGCATAGCCCGTGCGGGGGTGAGTATACGCTACTCAGTAGGGACCCCGAGACCCCCAAAGGTCTCCCAGAATCCACAAAGGATAATCCATAAAGGAAATATACAATCACGAAGTAACATCCAACACTACTTAGGTATATGCCCAAACATATACCTAAGTCATCAATTCCAGTTCGGCCCCAACATCCGAGACCAAATTCAATCACGTCCACACAGGATAGTACAACCCAATCTGCACAGAATAACACAACCCAATCCACATAGGAATGTAAGTAAATCATATCAAAGATAATGATTGAATTTAAAGGCTCAGATCACACAGGTATACTTCTTAGGTGATAGATATGATCAGATATAGCCGCTGATTCATATAATCTAGGACCCACGTAGGATACTAAACCATCCAAGCTGCCGAACCCACATAGGATTTCAGTGCAGTCTTCATTAATGTCGAACCCACGGAGGATTTCAGTAGTTCTTCATCACTGCCGAACCCACATAGGATTTCAGTGCAGTCATCATTTCTATCGAACCCACATAGGATTTTAGTACGGTATTCATCGCTGCCGAACCCACATAGGATTTCAGTGCAGTCTTCATCGCCATCGAACACACATAGGGTTTCAGTATGGTCTTCATCACTGCCGAACCGACATAGGATTTCAGTGTAGTCTTCATCACCATCGAACCCACATAGGATTTTAGTACGTTCTTCGTCGCTGCCGAACCCACATAGGATTTCAGTGCAGTCTTTATCGTCATCGAACCCACATAGGATTTCAGTAAGGTCTTCATCGTTGCAGTCACAGTTGCAGCCATCTCTAGTGTTTCCGCACACAGCATGCTCATTTCCGGGAGGGTTCGCTCCACGAGCCAAGGGGTCAATACATCAACTGACATGTAGTCCGGAGTTGATGTATCCGAAAGTTCCGTCTCAATAAAAGGAACTCAACATGACAGACGGCGCTTCAATCGGACCCACGGTCTGAGAGTTATTGGCTTTTTCGTTCTAGGGGCCCAGTTGGTTTTTAAGTCAAAAACAACCCGACCACACTCCATCTGCATCCAATCCTCGAGTGAAGTAAGCCAAAAGGTCCATCTCACTAAGATGAATCCAAAAAAATTGTCGACACTTCAATCGGACGTTCGGAGTTCATGTTATAAGCGTTTCTGCACCAAGGGCCCGGTTGGTTTCGTGTTTGAACCAACCTGGCCATACCCAATGTTCTCCAAAACCTTGAGTGTAGTATACCGAAAAGACTGTATCGATCCAAGGATCGCATCTCAACTGACGGTGCATCGATTGGGGGTTCTTAGCCCAAGTTACGGGCATTTGAACAAACATGTCCGAGAATAGGGGGTTTTGGGCCCGGACCGACCCGGCCCAAGACCCCCTGCTTTTGCCCAAACTGGGTTGACCCGAACCGGGTCCGGCCCATTAGGGTGCGACCCGGCCCAGTGGGCGTGGCCTGGCCCTGCCTGGGAGGCCGGTGGCCTGGCGCGCTCAGGCGGCCCGCGAGGCCAGCTCGGCCATCGCCGAGCTGAGCGGAACAGGGGGGCGCACTGCCCCCCTGATTGAGAAACCGAGGCCGCCACGTGGGGGCCGCTCCATTGGCCAGCCGGGGGTTACGACCCCCGGTTTCTTGGAAGTCGGCCGGCACGGTCCAGCTGGCCAGTGCTACTGCGGCGGGACCGCCGGGTTCCTGCCCCTCCGAGGTGCCGACGGCCGGCGGTTCCAGCCGCCCTGCCTTGCACCGCCGCGGCTTAGAGCCGCCGCCTTGTCCGACCAGCGTAGCACGATGGTGCAGCGCCCCTCCACCATGGCACTGCTCCGGATGCGGTGTCTTCGTGGTTCTCCGGCGTGGCGCGACGGCTTCGCGCCCCTTCGCTAAGGCCCGACTCCAGCCGCAAGTTCGTTTGGCCTCAACGGCGCTGCGCGATGGCGCCGCACATCTTCAGCACATTTCCCAATGTTTCTGCATGGTTCTTTTGGACCGCGCCACCATCTTTAAAACTGAAACAAACAAAATCATCAAAGGGGGAGGAGGGTCGGCCATGTTCGTGTAGTTCAACCTCTTCCCATTATTACGATAATAGGCGGCCCAAATAGAAGTCGATGAACGACAAAGAAAAAATTCACGGGCCAAAACAATTAACCCCTACCTCAAGCGTTGTTGAACGAAGGTTTGTCCGAGGGAAGGGATGTCGTGGAAGACAGCGTCACCGAAGGGGGATCTTTGGTGCTGTAGTACACAGCGTCACGTCGTTTATCTATTGGGAACTAGTGTTCTTTGTCGTATTCTGTCCGAGGCCGGAGTTCTTCGTCGTTCTTCGCATTCTCCATCGATGAAGATGAAGATTCAAAGGCTTTGAGTAAATCATCTCTCAATCCAACCCGCACAACGAAACAACAATAATAAAATAAGTCGTTGGATTATTTTATTACTCATGCCATCTGTTTTTGAAATTTCAAATTAAATCACGATTTAATTATCGAGCGTTGACCAATTAATGAGGCGTTTAATAATAATATTAAACGCGAGAGTTTACTTGAACTTTAAGAGGGGGTGCGGGTGAGTTACCAAATTAAATGCACGTGGGAGGTAAAAAGGAAATAAAGGGGGGTGGGGATTGTGTGGGCCCTACCTCACTAATATCCTACCTAGGAGTTAGGATATCAGTGGGTCCCACTCCAACCACCATCCCTGGGTTAACACTACTTAGAAAAAAATAAAATCTGTTTTACAATATTTTATTTTATTCTTTAGTTAACCAAATTAATTAATAACCACACACGAGAAAATGAAACTCTGGAAAAGGTGTTCTTAAGAAATAAATGGCGCTTTGATTCCATTGGTGGCCTCAGAATTCGATTCCGAGCACCGGTTCAAATGTTAGGAAAACCCCCTCATTCGTTCACTGAACGTACCCGAGCTAAACTTTGGAAAATGATTCCGAGCACACCGGGCCTTGGAATCAGGTGTCGTTAGAAACTGCGTTCTTGTAAAATCTCTAAGAAATTTAAGAAATAAAATATCCCTTGAATTTTACGGGTCTTTACAGGAGTGGTATATATAATATAAAATAAATGATTAATGGTATAAAAACTGACATGTACCTCACTTATATCACTTGTGAGTGAATTAATTTATAAAATTTTCATGATAAACATATATTTTTTAATAGCATGGAAACTGAAATCACCCCTTGAACATTTATATAAATTTCATTAATTATCCGTGATTCGATATGGAACCGATGTGGGAATTCATGGAATATAGATAATGAACAATTTCATATTTCATATTCGATTCCTTGGACTATTTCCTTGGATTTGGCTTTCTTGGACTTCATTGGGAATATTTCTTGTGTTCCACACAAATATTTACCGTGTTTTTTATGGATTAGATCTATGGAATTGAGGAGGATTCCTTAGCCAAAGGCCCCATGTTCTTGGACCACATAGTTATACATTTTACAGTGTTAATTTAGATGAGTTTCTTAGACTATAAGTTGACACCTTAGAGTATTTCTTGGGTCATAACCCTTATATGTCTGATAATTTATTATTCGGCATATGTGGTTGCAACCTGATATATGATATATCAATATACGCTAAAACAAATTATTACACTTGTATACAGTTAGTTCAATATTACAGACTACTTATTTACTACATGGGATAACATATGTAGTAGATATCACCCTTTTCACTTATAGTCTATATTCCATTTATACCTGTAAGTAACCTTAGTTTCTATGAAAAGACTCAATTTTTTTAGAGACCATTGTTTTTTTCCTACGATGTATACATTATACACTTTCTGATCTTTCATTTGGTACCTGGGCCGAATTTATGAATTAATTTAGGGAAAGGCGATATATACCATCCATGGATCCTTTATCTTTTGTAATTGGATTTATTATCAGAGTAAATGACCAGTCCTTTTCATGAGATACAAGTAAATATATCTTTTGTATTTTGATCATTTTTTATATAGCATGATATATATTCCTATTTCTATATTCCCATGAGTTACTGTTTTTTATAATATGACATGATCATCATATTGTAAATGATATTGGTTAAGGAATATACCATATGATTGTTTGATTTACTTGTCAACAGTTGTTTGTTTATCATACTTCAATTAGTTGTCAATTAATCATCACACTATTGTGTTACACTCTGATCATGAGGGTATAGTCCCCGTATTGTTCCTCTTTTGATCCTCACTACAATTCAGTAGCCTATGGAGTATATGGAGGCACTCTTAAGTCTTGGGGTCCCACTATTTAGGACAATTTTATTGTGTGAACTAAATTGATATTTATATTATGAAATTCAATAAATGATTATCATTGCTTAAAAATCATTAATATCATTTGATGTAAATTTGGATGACTCGAGAATGATTGAAGAAGATTCACACCAGATCTAGTTTAGGTATCTAAATAAATACTCGAAAATGGGTATTTCAAATGACACAACCAACAAAATTGTATTCAAAATAGTTTATATTATTTTCATGATTACAACAATCATTTATGATGTTACGAGTAGATTTATTTGTTTTTATTAGTGGATAGTTTCTTCTTGATTTAAAGTGGACGATTCCAACATAAAAATGGATAGATATATCAAAAAGAAGTTATTTTTAGATTACATGTTTGAGAATTATAGTATAGTTGAATTCCTTCATAGACAAATCCATAAAGGTGAAGTCTCATGCATACAAAAAAAAGTGATGTTTCACTAAACCAATGAAATGATAAAGTTGAATGAATCACCAATGAAAATTTGTATAACTAGAATATATTTCATGACTGAATTCAAGAACCAAATATATTATTGAGTCTCAAGATAACTACATTGTTCATTGGAACTGAATTCCCTAATTAAGGGATATATGGTAAATAACAAAAATATTTATATCCAATGTCTAATGTGAATCTAAAAAAAGAAACTTGCATTCAAATAAAGACTCATGTAGTAGAATTTGAAATTTATAACTGTTTATCCAAACTGAAATATGAAAACCACTATAAAATATAATTAATTTTATAGCAAAATATGTGTTCGAAGAATTTAAAATCATGTATCTTGATTTCCCTTATATACTGAGAGAAAATTATAGAATTCTATATTTAGATAATCAAAAGAAGAAATATTTTAGGATAATGATAGAGCTATTCATTCGTGGTTTAATAATTAAAAAATAATGATTGTGTGATCCATGCTTGAGATGTCAGAGGTGATAATATCTTTCCTTTTTAATAAGAATACCCAAACATGATGAAAAGTGGTGTTTCCAAAATTATTTGATTCTAATTAAATATAAATTAATAGATGTTGATTATATTCTTTCAACCTCTAATTATAATTAAATATTAAGATTACATGACATGAACTAATTGTAAGGAAGACCTAATGAGGTGAACTACTAAATGCCTTTCTTGAAGAAAATTTTGATGTAATTTAATTCTAAAAATAATTATTATAATGTTCAATTGAACCTTATTCTATTTTTCATAATATCCTTAATCATCTTGATATTAAGATATTTTAGTGATCTAGATGAAAAGAAATGGAATGCTAGGAATCCACTCAAGACTAAGATGAGTACCACGACACATATTTTTTGTGTTTATTTTATAAAAGACTTTAAATTTGAGGACAAATTTTCTTAGGAGGTTATTTTAGAAGAGGAAGTATAGCCTACTATAAGATATATTGTCAATATCTTTAGATACAAGTAAAAAATGAGAATAATTACTTGAGTGTATTTTTTTAATACTTTTTTAGTTGAAAAATTAGGTCAAAAGAATAAATGTAAGCCCAAAATTAGTTTTCATCAAATTTTATTGTATATTGGTTGATACGTTTCCCCATAATTTTCCATTTTTTAGGATTTCTAATTAAATGAAAATATAAAAAAACAACCCATGAACATGATAATGTGTAAAAATCAAGGTGTATTATGTTGATAATTTATATGTAGGTACATTGTGCCAGTGTTATTATTTTTTTAGAACTAATATATTTGTTGTCGGGAGACAAAAAAAGATTTAAATTTGAATAAAAATTGAAGAATACATAGAATGTGGTAGTTAAGAAGAATAGGATGAAATAATCTATCTGGGAGAAGTTTTATAGTTCTAATGTTTATGATAAGAGAAGAAGGCAAGTGAGTAGGACTCTTGAAGAGATATTATGAAGATTTGTAATCTATATCCTTGTTACATAAAGTCATGATGATTATTTTCAGGAACTCAAATATCCTAGGTTGAATTGATTAATATCAATTTTGTGGAGTCATCGGCATACCTTTATTTACACTAGAAATACTTTTAAAGGAGAATGGGAAAGAAACTCTTGTGTACACATCATGTGAAACCTTAAAATCTATGAAAATCAAGGTATGTAAAATTATTATTTTTTACTTTAGTTACTATAATGTTAACATTCTATGAAATTATAATGATACAATGTAATAGAGGATTCTATCACATGGGCTGAGAGAATATCTATGACACTATGATATGATTATTGAGTGTGAGTCACCACCAATATGTAATTGAATTATATTATTTGTAATAACAATCAGTGATTAGGGTGAATAACCAATCAAGGAATAGATTATTTATTTGTACCTAACAATTTAAAATTCATTATTTTTTTCACGATTTACTAGATTATATGGGCATGATTTTGAGAAACAATAATGGGTGATTCAAGAATGAATATTCCTAAGAGGTTTTATTAAAGGTAATAATTCAAAAATGTTTTATGTGACCCATAATTCACCCCTCCCACTCAGTGGTTCATCAGTCCTAGATGAATTTGATGTGGTATCACTCGTGGGTTCCCAATAAAAGATATAGATGATGTTTGGATTTTTGATTCGTAAATAAGAGCATAAAATCATAATTTTTTCCACTAAATCCATCAAACGATTTATGGAATTATCAAACAACACTCTGAAAATTGTGATAAATAAATAGGCATGAAAATTAGAGAGATATCCCAAAGACAAAAGGGGAAATACCATTACCTAAAGGTAATTATAATGGAAAGGATATCATTTTCATACATATTAGTTTTTATACCATTATTGATTCATGTTTGGGTCATGAAGAATATTAGAAAAATGGATATACTTGAATAATTGAAGATTTGTAATAAAATGATGGAAAGTATCCAAAGAATGTTCATATTGAATTTTTTATCTATATGATGAATTACATTATGGTAATATTTGATGTTAACCAATAATTGTATGAAGATTTAAATTCACTAGGATGTGAATTTTCCAAATAAGTTGGAAGATTAAACACACACACACAAACTCTCTCTCTCACTCTTTCTCTCAAAGATGGTAAAATTCAACAAATAATCTTTAGCACATTTCAATGAAAGCGACTTGTGCAGGAAGTCATGTTAAAAACGTATTTATAGGAACTCCTTTCATAAAATAACCTATTCATAAATCAAAATATCCATTGAGAATGTGAAGTGCATCCTCAACATGATATTATTTAATCAGAAATTTATGCTGATGAACATTGATAAAGAAAAACTAGATCTTCCCAATGAGATGAGAAAATATGTGATGTTATGAAAACATTGGATGTGAATAATTTTTTCAAGGGAGGATCATAATGATTTAACTGATATTGTGAGATTATGTGGGGAAGCATCAACCTATATCTCCTAGAAAGTGGTATAAAATAGTATAGAAAAAGTTTATATCACTAAATATAGAATTTTTGAGATGTATAGATATAAATTTAAATCTATAAAAATATAGAAGGATAAAAAAATTTGTTTTTACATTAACATGTAAAGGGAGTTAGTGGATGACACTAACCTAATTTGTTCCCCAAAAAAGAGTTAAAAGTAATTTAATTCCTGATAGAAAACAAGAATCATTTCATTCTAGACATCCTACATCTATAGTGAATGAAACATAACTTATCAAAATGTGTATGTTTTTTCGGGATTCATACATAGAGATATTAATATCTTGGATAATATTTAATTATGTGGAAAATATATAATCTCTAAATAAAGGGGGAAGAATATATAATCAATATAACTTTATTATTCAATTAATCAAACCTTATAGAAATGGAATAATCTTATTTTAAACATCATATTCAGAATCATTAATATAACTTCTATTTTCTACAAGACTAGTGGCCAAAACAATGATGTATACATTTAAATTATATCAATGTACCATATATTAATTGAATATAATAGATAACATCCACATGATATGAATAATAATAATAATATAATTAAATCATCCTGGAGGGGAAATTTCGTGAATATAAAATTTGAATCTTTTACTACCAATAAGAAATAAAATATATATAAGATATAGTACAATGAAATTTGAGTTTGATGCTTCATCTATTGATATATGGTATAAATAATATAAAAATATAAAATGGATATGAATGACAAAAAAATTGGTGAAATATTTTCCAAAGAAAGGACTACATCCATGTGAGGGATTCTAGGATTGGATTTATGTTTGACAATAATAATGAATAGGTAGAGAAGATTCATGTGAAGTGAAATGGAAAAAATGATGAATTTATGTGTAAAATATGCAATATGGTAGACCAAATTTGTGACATATGTATTACCCAAATACAGAAAATGTTATTTTATTGAAGAAAAAGTGAAAAAATACATATGGCCCCATGTAAGAAAGTTTTCGATAAATTTTAATAATTATACACAGAAGAAGTAACTAAACTCCATGTTGGCAAAAGTTGAATGATACAGTAAATATACTGGATCATTCCTGAATAAAGATGAGACATAATTTCATGGGGTGGGAAATGTGCTTAAAGCCTCTTTATCTTGTGGAGGATATATTGGGAAATCCATCATGCCCTCATATTTTTTCCAAAATTCTAAAATTATTTTATGGAAGGTGATGAATGGAAGAAAATATTCCCATCTAGGGATCTCAAATATATTATAGATTTTACCAAATATATATATTACTATGAATCAGTAAATTTGGAATTCTACACAAAAACTTTAGGGTGTGTAATTATTTCAATCTCCCACATTTATTTTTAAAATGAATTTTTTTTATAATGGGTTGTTTATCTAATAAGTGGGGATGAATGAGAACATGAAATCTCTTGGTATATTTGTTCCTATTATATAATGTTCTTGAATTTATCTGATAAATTAGAATGTGACACTTCAAAAAATGGAGAAATAAAAAATTGATATCAGATGTGAAAATATGGTAATATTTTTCATCTCCAATTTCCTATCATTTAAAAAAGGTTAATCCTATACAGGCATATAATTGATTTCATAATGGCATGATAAAAATTGAAATGTGATACCATGTTCTAATCCATGTAATTCATTTCTAATTTTTGTTCCTATAATAAATTTCCCTGGAAATTAGTTTTTCTTTCTAAATTCATTCCATCAAGGAATAGATGGTTATTTTATTAAGGTGATGGGAGTTATCTAAAGAGAAATATCATGTTTCATCAAAATTTTCAATGCAAATAAATTTTATATTGAATTTTTCCTCCCAAATGACAATAATTATATTGTAGTATAAATTTGGGAAGAGCCTCCCCATGAGTTACTACAAGTCTTATTATTATTCATCGTAATTTTTATTTTAAATAACATAATATTTCAATTGGTATCATATTGTATGTTGTCTAATAATTATTTATCATAATAATTTTAAATTTATCCAATCCTCCTATATATCTATATTAATAATTAAGTGTAGTGGAAAGTTACCCAAATATTAATCAAAAGAATACTTTTTTCCATTTCTATTTATTATCAATTAAGTTGAGAGAAATTAAATTAACTGGTGGAGATTAATTTGGATTGGGGGGAATTAAAAATAGATACAATGGAGGGTATTGAAGTTCTCAAAAGTATTTGGTTGTATTTTATATAAATTATAATATTATTGTAAAAAAGATAAGAATAGAGTTTTTAGGTGATAGATTGAGGATCGACCCATTAGGTAATGACCCAAACATTTATGAATAAAATTACCTCACTTTTAAATGTCTTATAGATATAGAAAATACTAGAAATAATTTTGTTTATTATATCCAATTGTATCTAAATAACCATTGTGTATCCATAACCTTTATAATATAGACATTGAAAATTGATCACATGGATGATATAAATATATGTTTTTAACAAATAATTTTGGCACATACAAAGGATGTAATGATCTAAACTAGTAGGATCGTGCCTGATGAATCACAATTGTTGAAAATTTTGAGGGAGGAAAAATTTCTTAGCTTTGACCTAGACTTAGCCCAAGTCAATATCCAACAACTTAAGCATGTGTGAAACCATTTACGGGAGAATTTCAAAACTATTGAGATCACAACCCAATCCATGTTCACTGAACGTCCCGAAGAATGCCTCGCCATCACACACCTTAATCATAGGGTGTATTCTACTATAATAAAGTGATATGTATCATGAATCATGATTTATTATTATTATTTATAGAAAATTTAATATACATTTGTTCTATTATTGTTATTTTGTAAATAATTTTCTAAACCACAATTAATATTTTCTGTTAATATTTTAATTCAATTAGGGTATCTATTTTGATGAATTAATGTATTTTTTAAATAAATAAAAATTTAATTAATAATATTATTAAATTACATTTTTTAAATCTTAAAGATTATATACTTTTTGTCAAGTCCTAAGTGACTTTTACTATGGATTGAAAACTAGTTTTTCTAAAACATGCCAATTTTGAATAAATGACATTGTTTAAACTGAAAATCCATCTATTGAGAACATTATTTAGGTAAAATTAATATTAATTTTTCAATCAAGATGTCCAAATTATACAACAATTAATTTTTCATAATTTATTGAGACAGTATAATTTTTGGGTAAAATTTGAATACCATTTAAAAATATAATGTGTTTTATAACATCATAAACACCCAATGCTGTTGTAATAAAATACTAAAAAAGGTATCATCAGCCAAATTTATGTTTCTGATTTAATGATTTTATTTTTAGGTTTATTCTATTTATTTGATAAAGCCTCTGTGAATCCTCGAAGACATATAAAATATTTTACGATTTTAAAATTATTTCTTTGAAAGTGTGAGTCACCTCCACATAAGAAATGGAAATATTTTAACATATTTTTTCTTCATACTAATAAAATAATGTATACCACTCCCCTTTTCCATAAAATGTGGTAAAAATCCATTTTATGGTTTTTGGTTTTTAATATTTTTTCATATAGTATCCAAAACCACAATAATAAAGAATTCTGCCACCTTTCCTAAATAAAAACACTCAATCACCAATTCCTCATCAATAAAACTCTTTTAAGATCATCCAAACCATTATCTTTACTCCCATGAGTCCTTCCATGGACCCTCAATCCCCATTAAACCCCTCCCTTGACTTTGGTATCACACATCCTTATAAGGGATCATCTCCATCATCTCTTTCTTTCTATTCATGATCCTTGTTGGAAATTAGTCTTTTTAATTTCAATTAGTTATCTTTTAATAATTTTAAAAAATTCCCTACTATCCATTTGATGTTATTTCTAAGCTGTATCATTTATCCTCCCCCGTTTTCTCCCTTTCCTAAGCTGTTACTATACCAAAATTCCGTAATTGATTTCTTTCTTCTCTTTTCCATTCATGCACTGTGTTTATATTATGATTGTTAAATTCCTTGTTTATATATTGGTTAATTATTTTACTTGACCCCCTGCTTTCCATTTTATTTATAATTGATTGTATATTCCTTTCACTCTCATTAATCCCAATATTATAATTTAAGTACACACGTTACTGTGATGAAACTCCATAAGGGTTCTTTCCTTTCTCATTTTTTGTCCACATCTCCAAATATTGTTAAATTATGTTTATTTTAAATTAAAAATAATGTGGAACGTTTTCTAACCTCAAAAATACTGCCCTTATTATATTTGAATGATGAGATACCCCTTTCTATCTCACTAATCCCTCCCTCGTAAACCCGTTACCAATACAAAACTCTGTAAGGGATATCAATCCTATCATTTCCATTCAAAAATTTCATCTTTATTATCCATATAAATTCCATTTCATATGTTGGGATATTATATTACACCGATCCACTTATTGTTCATTTCATTTTTAAATTATGATAGACCCCTTTCTCTCACATCAACCCATTTTAGGAATTTTTATTTGACATCGTTATGCTACTCAAATTGCACCATGATTTTATATGCCAGAATCATCATATAATAAATACCATAACCATTTCCCTATAAAGTGTATTCACCTTTATATTCTGAAATTATTGCATTGGGACATACAAGTATTTATTCTAAATTCCTTGAACATTGAATAACTCTTGATGTTGAATGAATATGTGTTATATGATTGATGGGGTATTCTTAAATGTGAGATTTAAATCATTATGAAGGGTGCACTCTGATAGCACTACAATGCATTGGGTAATGCATAGTATCGTGACACTCCAGGTTCATTGAGGGTTTACTCATTCTGATTTAGGCGCAATGAGGGTTTACTCATGCTAATTCAAGTTAAATGAGGGTGTACTCATTCTAATACTGTTGAAATGAGCATTGGATAATGCTATATGGTGTTGTTTTTTGTTGACACATTTCCATGTTATGAATATCATTCTATATCACGACTTTATTTTCATGTAATTTTTGGTGCTCCATTGATATTCCTATTGAATATCATGTATTTTCCTCCTCATGGTATTCCTTGATTATTCCCATATTGGGATTTATATCTGACCATTTTCTTACTTATGTCTTCTAGTAATCCCATAAAATTCTAAGTACGAAGGAATTTTGTGGTGAAGTAAATTTTGTTTTCAATAAAGATGTGTATTTCATGTTTTAAGTTGTTACTTGATGTTCATAATCCGCAAAGACACTAGAAATCATGAACTTATGAGTTTTATTAAGTGAATTTTTTTGTAATAAATTATGATTAAATATGAAATAAAAAGTAATTGTTGTTAAATATTGTAATAGATGATAGGTTTTAGTAATGTTTTGGATTTGGGATAGAAATCTCTACTGAAAGCCTTGGGTAATATACTGGGTATTAAAGAATGAATTTGTAAATTTTGGTGAGTATTGATTAAGTGGGGTTTTCAAAAAAAATTCATCCTTGTACGGATATGAACAAGTAGTTGTGGATATGGATTATACGTATCTAGGGGTAAAACAGAAAAACACCAATTTGAGCATGATTCGAATGGGAACTTGTGCATGAAAATGGGACTTTCTTTACTCTTGGTTATACACTCCAAGGGGATATTCTTTTGTAAATTCATAAACATAGTATGAACCATTGTTAATGGAATAAAAAATCAACAATAATATATGTTAGAATGTAGATCTTGGCTAACATAGATCGAAAACTATAAATTCATAAGTTAAGAAGATAAATATATTTTATAAGTTGTCCATTTTTTCATTGTATTCCCCTTTATGTGTTTAATTGTTTATAATACATACACCCAATTTTCCATGTATTATAGGAAATGCAAAGTAATATGATGAATCAGGCTAACAACTGATGTGAAGATCAATCTGATGACTCCACTAATGACATGCCTAAGTTGAAAGGAGTGGGAATCGAAAACATTGTCACGATACACCCTCATTTAATCATGTTTTTAATAGAAACCTAAATCAATAGAAATATCTACCCCCACCCAAGAAAGAACAAGTCTCAATCATGATTCCTATAAGAACAAGGCCTCCTACATTCAATGCATAATACAATCGTTCAACTGCCGAAAAATGGATCAACTCCATTGAGAAGCTATTCTCCATCAATAAATTATCTGAATAAGATATGGTTCTTCTGTATTCATATCATATGTAGGGTAAATAAGATGAATGGTGGACATTGACTAAAAAAATATGAAGGCTAACGAATTGATCTATGTGATAAAATAGATGGATTTCATGAAACAAATTTGATAAATATTTTCCTCGCACCCTTTGAATTAATATGCAGAGAGACACACTTTTACTCAATCCATAAGATGATAATTTCAACATAGTATATAAGGAAAACTTCACAATTCTTGCATGATACACCTCACGATTTGTCGTTAACCTTGAATTCAAGGTTGATGGTTTCATTGGTGGTCTTAGACCTAGCCTATGAAATGCCATGTCAATCCATGACTTTGATAACTATGAATAAATTATCTGATGCGCCCTCAATGTTGAGATAGTGATGGGAAAAAATTAGGGGTATCAGGAAGATAATAAGTGAAATTTAGACTTTATTTCAACCAATGAAAAAGATAAATCCAACAGTTCTAAGAAATTCCAACACCCCACTTGTCAAAATTTCTGAAGGAAGCACCGCAAAAATTTCCTATGTGATCAAGTAAATTCTATAGGTGTGGAAGAGAATGGAAACATGAAAATAATTGATAATAGGAGTTACCACTCAATGTGATAGAGGAAATGAATTCTCTAATTAACCCTCAATGCATTGTTTGTTACTTCAACATCAAGGAACAAGGTAATTTTGCAAACCAGTTCCATATACTAAGGGATATTGGAGCTAACCAAGAACCTCTAAGGTAGCAAGGGCAAGCTTTTTCCATCACTACCACTAAAGTGAATCCTGATAATGATGTGGTGAAAGGTATTCTCATTATTCATTCAAGAATATAGGCTATATTTTTTATTCTATTTAAACACGTTCCTTATATCTCAAAATATTGGTAGAACAATATAAAACCAACACAAATCATGGAATTAGAGATGTCAGTGAAAAAAATTAAATGGGGAAATTTTTGTATCCTATGTATATAACTCCTCCATTATCACAATTTTTGGATTAAAATTCCCATTGAACCTCAGCATGCTCCTCATGCTTTAATTTGATGCAATTATTGGCATGGAATCTCTTTTCCTATATAGATCCAACATAAAGTTTCGCAAGTGGTAAATTACTCTCCATATAGTGAATCAACCACAAATTCTATACATGTTAAAGGAGGAGAATGAATCTTTTTTAGAACCCTAATATCAAGAATGGATATTAATACCCTATTAGAATACATATATTTCATAGATGTTTGGGTCTAAGGAAATAACCATATGTGAATACATGACTATTGTGTTTGAATTCACTAATTTTTTTCCTGAGGAATTGATGGGTCTTCCTCCTATAAGAGATATAGAATTCTCAATTAATATTATATCTGGGGAATTTCCAATATCCAAGACTCTATATAGAATGGATGTTGCAGAGCATGAGGATCAAAAGAATCAAATATAAGATAATCTAGATAAATGGATTATATGGCCAAGTGATATACCATGGGGTGCACCAGTCCTCTTCATCAAGATGAATGATGGGTAAACGCATCAATTCATTGATTGTCGCGAGATTTGCCAAATCAACCCTAAAAAGAAGTATTGTTTTCAATGAATTAGTGATTTTTCGACCAACTACATGGGGCACAATACTTCTCTGAGGTGGATTTATGGTTGAGATATTACCATGTAAGGGTGTACAAGAAGGATATCCCCAAGTCTTATTTTTATATGAGGTACGTGAATTATGAGTTCATAGTGATTCCATTTGGACTCACGAATGCTACAGGAATTGTAATGGACATTATGGTTATAGTCTTTTGATATTACATCAACATATTTTTGGTAGTATTAATAGATAATATGCTAATATAATCCAACACCACGGAGTACCATGATGAGCATATGAGCACTATGGTAGAGTCCTTAAAAAAGGATAATCTTTATTAAAAGTATAGAAATTTTGATATTTGGTAGCAGGAAGTCTCATTCATGGATCAAATCAGGGAAATAAATGGGGTATTTATTTATATTTCCATGAAAAATGAAATTGGGGAATGGATGATGCTAACATATGTGGCTGATATTTGTAGCTTCCAGGGTTTAGCTAGTTATTATCACCGATATTTGAGAAATTTCTCATGACTTTAAAACCCTCCAACCAAGCTAAATCAGAAAGGATTCATGTTTTCATGGAATTATGAATGTAAATAAAGCTTTATGAAGTTGAATAAGAGTATTTTCACAACCCTTGTGCTCCCACTACCTACAAGTGGGGAGATTTTTTAAATTTTCAACAATGCTTCAATGAAGGACTTGTGCTATGTGTTGATGATAAATGAAATATTCATTGAAAATGCCTCAAGGAAGTTGAAAATAAATGAGAAAAACAATCCCACACATGATTTGAGTTAGCACTATGATATTTACATAAAAAATATTGTATCATCATCTCATTCAGTAGAAGTGTGAAATATATAAGGATCATAAAAGTATCAAATATATAGTCACATAGATAGAGATGAATATATTCCAATGAAGATTGTTAGATATCATCAAGGATTGTGATTTCATAATATATTACCACCCATGCAAATCAAACAAGGTGGAAGATGGTCTATGTAGAAAGGACCCAGTAATTCTATCATTAATGACAATTTAAAAGGATGATATCCTCTTATAATTGACTAAGATGGACATCATAATCATAAATAAGGGAACATAATCAATCCTTTCACAAATTATTGATCAATCATCACTTTTTAAAATGTTAAAGTATTCTCGAAAAGATGATATAGGAATTTAAAGGAACGTGGAAACTATCAGATTAGTGAATTCCTCAGATTCAGATTCTAATAAAGAATTAATTGTGATGTTTTGGTCAAGACTATGTGTTCATTCCAATATAGAGTTAAATAATGTACATCTAGATGATGCATATATTACTAATTTCTCCATTCACATAGGAAAGAAGAATATATATAGATATCTTTGGGAGATCTATATTTGGGATAACATGATAAAGGATATCTCTAAATATGCATCAAAATGCCTTGTTTTTCATCAAGTGGTGGTTGAGAGGTTGAAGTATATAGGCATGAAGAAAAAATTACCCATACCAGAACGGAAATAGGAAGACATCATATGGACCATTTCACTTTAATTATGAATAAATCCAATGGAAACAATGCTATAAAGGTTGTTTTGGTTTGTCTAACAAAGGCTACAAACATCATTACAATCCGAGAGGATTTTTTACTAGATCAACTATCATGGATATAAATCAGAGAAGGGATAATGATTCATAGAGAACCACTATCAATTATGTCTGATCGAGAACTATGATTCATTTCTTTGTTTTTGAAAAGTTTATAGCATGATCTAAATATTGTTCTGAACTTCAGTACGACTTATCACCCTCAAACTAATGGCCAATATGAGAGGACTATTCAAACACCTTATTAAATGTTTATAGCATTATAATTGTACTTCAAAGGAGGATGGGACCAATGTATTCCTTTGGTGGAGTTTTCACTAAACCACAACATCAATTCAAACATCCAAATGGATCTCTATGATGCCCTTTAAGGGAACAGGTGCAGAACACCGACATGTTGGGATGAATTTGGGGAACAAAAACATCTTGGAGTGGAAATAGTCTAAGAAATTATGGAGAAGGTTAACACCATCCAACAACACATCAAAGATGCCCAGATTTGATGAAAGACCAATCCGAATAATAATCTACAAGACCTAGAGTTTGATATTATAGACATGGTAATTGTATGCACATCTTCATGGAAGAGGTTTATGAGATTTGGGAAGAAGTTAAAGCTTATTCAATGACACATCATCCCTTTTGGGATCCTTGAACGCATTAGAGTGGTGTTCTATCGAATATAACTCTCACTGAACCTGTATCAAGTACATGATTTATTATATGTATCAATCTTGAGGATGTACATACCTAACCCATCACATGTAATCAATCCAGATGTGGTGCCTTTTGAGTATGACTACTCCTATTAGGAGAAGCTGTTGAGATTCATAGATAATAGAGAAACTTTTCTAAAAAATAATATGATGCCCCTTATCAAGGTGTTGTGGTGAAGCCACATGTTTGAAGAATATATATGGGAACCATAGTAGGTGATGAAGTAGAGTTACCCCATATTTCTTAGTGTTGGAAAAGAAAATTATTAGGGAGATATTTCATAAGGGGGGAAGGTTGGGACGACCAAACCATTTATAAATAAAATTATCATTCTTTTAAATGTCTTATAAATATAGAAAATATATTATATAATTTTGTTTTATTATATAAAATTGGATTTATATGACCATTATGTATCATTACATTTGATAATATCGTCATTAAACTGTGATCACATAACTAGTATAGAAATAGAGTTTCAAAAAATCCGTTGGGCACAGAAAATGGAAGTGATGGCCCAAAAATATAGGCTCATACAATATGAAGACAATTTATCAGAGCTTTTGAGGGGGATATCATATATTTCCATTCACCTACTCTAATCCCATTCCAAGATCCAATAACATAAGCATGATAGAAATGGTTTGCATGAGAATTTCAAGATCAATGAGATCACGACCCAAACCATGTTCACCAAACAACCCCAAGAAATAACAACCATCACACACCACACTCTTAGGGAGTATGATATTGTAAAAAAGAAACATGTATCAATACCCTAGAATTATGATTATTTTTTATAGAATAATGAACTTACATTTATTTAATTATTTTTATTTCTTAAATGATTTTATAAATCACCAGTAGTATTATTTTATATTCAAATTAAATTAATGACTCTACCTTCAGGAATTATTTTATTTTTTAGATAAGTAATAAATTAATAAAATACTATTATTGAATTAAATTTATTAAATTTAAATGAAAATATAATTTTAATGAAGTCAAAAGTAATTTTTATTAGTGTTGGAAAACTATTTTTTTCCAAAACCCGCCAATTTTCACTAAATATTTGTTTTTGTATTAAAAATAAAAATTAAAATATTTATAAACTTATTTAGATAAAATTTATATTATATTTTGAATAAGGACATCAAAATTATCTAATGGTGAATGTTTCATAATTTTCTAAGATAGTCAAATTTTCGGGTAAAAATTAAATACCATATAAATATATAATGTGTTTATGAAATCATAATGACCCAATAGTGATGTAAAAAAATACAATAAAATTTATCTTCAGAAAGATATATATTTTTCCTTTAAAATATTGTAATTTTAGGTTTATGGGGTTTATTTTATGAAACCTTAGATAATCCTCCAAACATTTAAAATATTTTATGTTTTTAAATCATTTCCATGAATAGTTGACTCACCTCCACATACTCATGGAATGTATTTTAATATATCTGGCCCTTATCAGTATAAGAAAATTTATACCACTCCCCTTTTCCATAAATCTTGTTCAAAACCATTGGATGGTTTTTGGTTTTAAATTTTTTTAGTGTAGTGTCCAGAACAAAAATAATAAATATTTCACCCACCATTCATATATAAACCCACACAATCACCTATTCCACTTCACTAAAACTCCTTTAATATCATACACACACTTCGTTATACTCTATAGAGTCATAAAAATTATCACCAACCCCCATTAATCCTCTTCCAAGCCATTGAGATCACACATCCTAGTAAGGGATCATCACCTTCCAATATTTCTCTTAGTTGGAGAAACATGTTTTAAACTAGTGTTTTTAATTTCAATTGGTTATATTTTCATACATTAATAATAAATTCCATACTATATATTTGATTTTATTTTAGTGATCTATCATTTATCCTCCCTTATTTGGACTCTTTCATAAGCTGTTACTATGCCGAAAATCCATAACGGATATCTCTCTTCTCTTTTCCTTTCAAGGAAATTTTTATAGTATGCTTCATAAATTACATTTTTATATGTTGTTTTATGATATTATATGATATAATATATTAAATTTTATTTATAAATGATGATATATTCCATTCACTCTCATTAAACCTGCAATGATCTTTTAATTTCATCTGTCACTGTGGTGAAATTCCGGAAGGGTTCCCTCAATTATTAACTTTTTTCCATGTTTATTTATATTATTAAATCATTTATTTCTATTAAAAATGATGGGGGTATGTGTTTACACCTTCCCCATACTTCCCTTATTATTTTTTAATGATTATACACCCCTTTCTCTCTCGATAATTTCTGACATGTACACCTTTTACCATACCGAAATTCTGTAAGGTATTTCTCTCTTCTCATTTCCATCAAATTAATTATTTTATATTATAAATATAAATTAAATTTCATATATTGGGATATTATTTTTCATGATCCTATTACTATCAATTTATTTTATATATGATGAGATACCCCTTTCTCTCTCCTCAAACCATTATACAAATATCTATTTGACGTCATTATGCTGCCGAAATTAAACCACAATTTTCCATGCCAAAACCATCATGTACTGAATACCAAACCCATTTATCTATCCAGGGTATTCATTTTTATTAACATGAACTTATTGATTGGGAAATAACATATACATATTCCACATTCATTAGTCATGGAATAATATATTATTTTTAATTAATCCTTGTTATATGATTTATGTGGCATACTTAAACATGAGATTGAAATCCTTATGATTAGTGTGCCCTGATTGTGCATTGATGCATTGGGTAAAGATTTGTATCACGCTACTCTATGTGAAATGAGTGTTTAGTCATGTTAATTCATTTTAAATAGGGGTTTAATCATGCAAATTCATGTGAAATGTAGGTTTACTCATGCTAATTCTTGTGCAATGAGGGTTTAATCATGCTAATCCTTGTGCAAAAAACCATGGAATATGTTGATATTTAGTTGTATGTTTTTGAACAATTTCCATGTTATGAATATTTTTATATATCATGCCTTTTTGTTCATGTTTTTTTCACTCTATTGATATGCCTATTGACTAACATGTATTGTCTTCCTCATGTTATTCTACATTTATTCCCTAATAATGCTATATTGCTCACCTTTTTCTTATGTATGTCCACCAGTTATCTAGTTCAATGCTAAGTACAAAGGAATTTTGTATTAATATAATTTATGTTTTCAATAAATATTTGTATTTCATGTTTCATGTTGTCATGTAATGTTATCTATCCCTAAAGACACTGGACCTCTCACTATTATAAGTAGTTTTAAGTGAAATTTCATGTAATAAATCATATTTAAATAAAAAATAAAGAGTCAGTTTGTTATACAATTAATATAGAGGTGTTGTTTCCCCTACACTATGGGTAAATAAGAATAAATAAATGGATATAATTAAGAACCTCGATAGATAGATTCATGTGGTTGGATGATAATATCATATAATTTTTTTGGTGAACATTCAAGTTGAATTATGACAAATGCTATTTTGATGATTCTTACCTTATCTATGTTAGATTGAAATATTAGATATAATTTTCTATTGAAACATTGGATGAAAATTTTGTATGGAAGTAGAGAACATGTTTAGATGAGGTCTAAATATTATAAAAGAGCTGTATAAAATAAGAGACCCATATAAAAATTACACAGGTTGTTGTATTATTTAATCAATGATAATCATTGTTTATACATATTTGGACACTGGATGAAAAAATATAAGTGTTTTAGGATTTACTAAATAATATTTTCACATGATATGCTACTGGTATTCATGAAAATACACTATCATGAGTTTCATGTATGCTAAAACTCCTCAAAATTACAATAGAGGGAGTTTTGAATTATTCAAACTATTCTTATAATAATTTGAAGATGTTATTAGATGATTTGATGGTGTCTATGAGTGGATAACTTCATATGGAGTTGATTTTTTGGTCGTTTATTCCAAATTTATAGATATCTATATAAATGGATAATTATAGATTCCATGTATACAAGTCCCATCATAAGAAAATTCCTATATATCTGAACCCATGCACCTAAATTATCGTGTATTAAAACTACACATATATGATAAGTCATGTACATAACTGTAGTAATATATAAAAGTGATTATTTTATGAAAAATATGTGTAGATAGAATCTCTTGGGTAAAATAATTCATGAATCATGGGTGTGAATGATGCCCCATGAAGCTTAATGAAGTGATGTAGATGAATTCATCATTTAATGGATTTCCATATAATATTTAAAATTAATGTCACCAAATAATATGGTATATATAAAATCATATACACATATGTAAATGTGTAAAAACATAAGAAAATTTGAACAAAAAAAATGAATCCAAATTAAAATGCAACAATCATTTTGTAATGGGGTTGTTCACATATCTGGATGTTTTTATGAATAATTGAAATTAAAATTGATTAATTTGCCTTATTTACTTTGTGAAAATTACAGAACAACAGTTTATGTTACCAACCATAAAGATTTCATAATCTTGAGTTTTAAGTCAATAATTCATTCCTGTGAATTTTTCGATCATTTAAATTTTATATTTTCTTAGGAATTAGACCATTACGCATATATAACATAGATATATAATACAATGTGGATTCTTCTGAACAATATCTTTTTTATCAAATCATGAAATGTTTAAAATAAATCATGATTTGTTTTCATGTACAATGACAAGTAAGTCATTGATGACATTTCAATGTTAAATTTTTAATATTCTACATACTATTGTATAGTGGTGTGTAGGGTCGAACCCATAGGGAAGTTCATTGAAAAAAAAATTCAAAACAACCCAACTATTTTCAACTATGGGTAAACAATATTTTCATTATATATATATATATATATTGATATAGTAGTAATGAAACACAATGTTTTACCTATATTTTTTTCAAAAGAAATAATGAAAAAGGTGAAAATGTGGTAAATAATAAATAATAGAGAATAAGATGATCAATCAGGAAGATTTACTCAGGAACAAATATTTCAAATTGGTTTAAAGGGAATTAATTTTCATAAAACATTGAAGGAAAATGTTACTATTAGAATTGAATGATATCTCTTCCTCACCAAGAGATTAATCACACAGATAGAATAATCTTGTAGTTAACCACTACTAGAATGATACATCTATAAATTAAATTTGATAAGAACAAAATAAATATCTCACAATCTGTTATGATTTTTTCGTTTTGGAATGGAAACTACTGAAAAAAATGCATCCACGTTCAAACTCACTGAATGATCATGGAATTGAAATTAGAATGGAAGTGGTATGAAGTAATCCAATGATTTTAGAATTGATCTTACCGATCAATTCTGAAGAAATTAAAATGAAAAAATGAAAATAGGAATTAATGATAACTGGTAGAAAAGGAAATTCCCTAAATTATAAATTTAGTCCCAAATCATGTTCATGTTGATATTTGAAAACATTCTATTACATATTTTAGAAAATTTATAACAAAAAGGAATAAAGAACACCCTTTCTAATACTGATCTCGTGCTTATGATCTATTCCTTCGCCTGAGGTCTGATGATCTTCTTCTCTATGGAATCTCCAGGAAGTGTCTCTACTCTCTGGTTGTCGAAAGAATGAGTATTGTTGAATTAATGAATATATAGAATTTATCCCCTTCACTACTGTTCTTTTTTAGATTTGTTATCATCTCCTTATTCCCCCCCCCCAATTTCCACCGACATAAGATGGTCCTCCTCTTTTTCACCTCACACATGTGCTTTTCCTCTATATCCCATTTCAAATTAGTTTATCCCTTTTAATGGTCTCCAACATGGTGGTTCAGTTGAATCTGGACGCAGACCCAGGTCAAGTTATTTCTGCAAATTAAAACACACAGAGGAAAATTAAAACCACACTTTTTAATATAATATTTTATTAATAATTATTATTTATTTATTAAAACCGTTAATATTTTTATAAATTTAAAAAATTTAATTATTTTTGTTATTTTTATTACTAAAGGATTAAATATAATTAAGTTGAATAATTTATAATATATTTATTATAAATTATTAACTATAATTAAGTAATTAATCTAAATTGATTATGATATTAGAAAAATTCTTTTATTTAACAATATTATATTGTATATTAGTTAAATGCATTCATTTTCCTAATATAATTATTTATTTTATTTCTATTATTTATTATTACTATTATTATTATAATTTATTTATATTTTTTAATTAATTTTTTACTCCCCCTATCCCTTATCCATGCAGAAAACGAAGATAGGATTTTTTGGATTCGTGTGGAAGAAGACCCTGTGAGGCCTAGCCCTCCTCACAATGGTAGTGGTGACGACAGATCCTCCATATAGAGCCTCTTACCAGCTCTGTCCAGATGTGGCACTGCTCAAAGTTTCCATCCCTAGTGCAACACGGTGGTGGAACTTCCTGATTCAATGGTCCCATCCTTTATCACGGGGTCGGGATCCATTATAACTGCAATAGTTTCCTCTAATAGTGTTAAACCAACATCGGTAGGCACATAGGTGGTCCTTCAGCCATGGAATATAGTGAGTCTGCAGCGACTAGCTACTCTAGTAGAGGTGGCTCCATCAGTAGATGACAGGAAGTATCTCATATAATCCCTTACTCTCAATGTAGAGTTAGAAAAAAAATGGCAGTGGAAAACAAGCTTGGGTTTCAGATCGTCGGTGTTAGGTTGAAATCTGAAAATTTGAAGCTGCTCGTGATGTGAGTTTCTAATTTGATTCAGTAATGAAAATTAGAGAATTTTTTGTTTCTTGTTTTAGAGTAAACAAAGTTTCAACATTGGGGAGAGGTCTATGGGAGGCAATGGTGAGTTATGGGGAATTGGTATAGTAGTGAGACATTGGTATAGAATGGTGGCACGTGATGTTGGTATGAGGGATGGTGCCTATGAATAGAAATTGTGCGACAAAATCAACAGCCAGACAGAGAAGCGTTGGGAAGTAGAAACAGTGACTCAAGGACCCAATAAAGGAGGATTGAATCGAGGAAGGAGTTTCTGTTGTGAGTTGATGATTTTCTGTAGGGGGTAATGGTTTATTGTTGAGGAACCATTGGATGTACAATAGCAGAGTGATAGTTTATTTTTAGGTGTAGTGGTGGGATAGTGTATAAGGACACACTATCATGATCTCCAATGGTGAGGAGGAAAAATGGAAAAGGGGGTGGCAGTATGAATGGAAATGGTGAGTGGGGCACACCATTATGGTATTTTTCTAATGTATAAGTCATCGCTGTAATGCCCAACAGTGAGTAGTAAAAAAATTGGCAAAGTGAAATTTTTTTATGACTTCTCAATGATACAACAAACATAAAAAAATGAACAATTAACACATAAAAATAAAATTCTAACAATTAATGGGTCAATAAATTAATAATTCAAATTGAATTCAAATTTCTTTATTAAATAATGAAAAAACTAAAAATTAAATTAATAAATATTACATCAATTAAATAATTAAAAAATAAAAAAATAAAAACGAAAATTAAATTAAAAACTAACTTAAAATATTAAGTAGATAAAAACATAAATTCTATGAAAGAACAAAAATTGAATGATCATGTTAAATTTAAAATATTTAAATTAAAATTTGTCTCCTAATTAAATAATAAAGTTGATGATTGTTAAATAATAAAAATATAATAATGTGGGAGGACTAAAAATCAAATAAATTTTTAAGATAATTTAATGTAAATCAGTAGATTAATTAATTAATTAAAGAGTTTCCTAAAACAATTATGTCATATAAAAAGTAAACATAAAGAATTAAAATAAAGAACCAAAATGAGTATGTAAAATAAAACTAATAATTTAAGATAAAAAAATAAATATTCTATGTATTTTTTTTAAATAATAATATATTCATTGAAATTAGAAAAGATAAATTAATAATAAAAACATATATTATTTAAATAAATGACCTAAAATACCAATTAAATATGTGGAAAATATTTTAATTTACAGCCACATAAAATTTACCCACACATAAACATTGATTCTCCTCAATCAATACCACATTTTATTGTTATTTTAAATTATAAAATGTAAAATTAAATCATTCCAAATACAAAATTAATATCGATAACCAAAGGAAGCAAAGAGTTATATACCATTTTAGATTTAATCCATTATATATGAATCTTCATATTGAATTACATAAAATCAAATATATGTCCAAAATATAAGAGTCGTTATTGGTTAAAAATAAGTGGAGTTAAGAAAATAACCAAAGGAACCTTGTACATTGACTCTTCTCTAGGTTCTAGATGTAAATAATAGGTTAATGTTTTTAGAATAACATTATTTTTAAAATTTAAATGATCTCACCAAAATAAAATGTCCCCTTCTACATTTTGTGTTCATTATTCCCCTCACCTTGATGAACTCATTTTTAAAATTTGGATTGTCACTTTATTTTACCAGGCATATTTCTTGTGAAAATCACTATGCATATCACTTTTTTATATTGAAAATTGACTTCCTTAATAGAAATGAACCCAATTCCTAGAGTCTCAGATATTCACCATGGGTTCCTAAATGTCCATTTTAATCGAGCTTCAGAAACAATTATATGAAAACCATTTAAATTAAATCAGTAATGTGACTACACATTCCATAATTAAAATGAAGTCCAGTCCCCTGGGAGCAATTTCACTCTTCTAGTTTCCTAAGGTTATGATATCAACTCTACAACAATGTATCCAATCTCACTATAGAATGTAGTTTTTAAAATGTATATCCCTAAAATATATAATCAAAATCACTCATAAATAATTCAAAATCCCACATCTCAGATTCAAGGAAACACATAATTACCAGTAATGTAATTTTCCGTAGGAAAGATAGTTTTAAAGTGATGGAAAAACACTAGAAAATTAATATTGTCAATGAATACAGAACATTTTTACTATTATTAACAAAAAATTTAAAGGGTAGAATATTATAATGGGATACCTTAAAAAAAATTATTTGAAAAAATTTAGTCAGTCCCCACCTCTACAATTAAAACAAAATTTTATCCCAAAATTTGAATTTAATATTGAAGAGAAATAATTTTTACTTTTAAAGATAAAAAATTAATTTCATTAAAGAAGATTAATGACAAGTAGAGGTCTCTTAAATAAATTAAAAAATTACCAAAAAATTATTCTATAGCCGGTTTACATGCATTTTCATGAAAATATAGTGAAAACAATCTATCAAACTAAAATAATAACATGTAAACATTGAAGTACATAGTGAAAATATTAAGGGACCTAGTATAAAAATACAACAACCAGTGTGAATTTAAACCCCCAAACATAATTTAACATAGTGATGTTATTTTAATATCATTAAAACATAGTTTTCAGAAAATAAACACATGTTGGAGAGTTTTATACATTCCAGCACAGACAATAATAATTTCCATCAACACTCCAATAAATTTGTAAAAATTCTAGAATTGTTACACAAGATTCAATCATTTCATGAAGAGGTATATGGAGAATTTTTTTTCTTTTTTTAAAAACACCACTCACGGACTCACTAACACTAAAACACTAATGAATCACCATAGAGGTGACTCGCCACTAGCAGTATAATGGTGACTCAAGTGCAACAGTGAGTCAATGACTCACTTTTTTACAAAGGCATAATGATATAGTAGTGAATTTTTTTTAAAAGTAACATCATAGAAGAAATATGAAAATATAAATAAAAATTAAAGATCATATGTGATTCAATGAATCTTTCACATCTTGATTGTTGTGATTTGAGAAATGATGGAGTTATTCTCATCTATTGACATAACTTCGTCCTTCTTATTCTAAAAATAAGAATCAAGAAGACCAATAAGACAAATCCAGAAGAAGTAGAATACAAAGACAATAGAAAGCAACACTTTATTTACAACAAATCTTGATAAAAAATAATGAATAAAGACGATGAATTGACTATGGATTGACTCCCATGAATAACTGAATTTTAAATAGTTAGTTATATTTATGCAGAATCAATTTTCATGAAATGTGAGGGAAGAAAATCACTTCCGTTATCCTTCAAAATAAATCTTGAATATTTGATAATTACCAAGAATGGTATTATTCTTCTCCCCAATAGTGTCAACAACACCATTCTTCAAAACACTATCAATTGAAAAAGGAACAAAAAATGTGGATTTGTGTTTTATTATAAAGAGATTAATCCTCGATTTAAAGAATAATTTCCACACTGGTTTTAAATCTCTATTTTGAATGATCTGATCATGAAACATTATATACATATCTAGGTATATCCAATTATTCTCATAACAATCACTTTTTATATCATCATACTCACTCATCTCTATAAATATCCTCTCTCCAGCACTAATAAAATCAAAATTTAAGACCTTAATTGCCCAATAATATTTATGGTGCAACTAAACAGGAAATTGATAAAATTTCCTGAAGAAAATACTACATTGATACATACCTAATGGGGTCTTGAATGATGTTATATTGGCCCATAAAGCATGATCTAACATAACAGACCAATCCTTCCTACAGTGTGAGACAATTTTCTCTATGATATGTTTCAGGTCCCTATTTCTAATTTCACAATATCTACTTGATAGTGGACAGTAAGTTGTAATTTTTTTTGATTCATCCATACATTTCCTATAAAGACTTTATCTTCTATTTTTAACGTGTTTTCCATTATCCGTTATAATGGATTTTGGGATATCAAATCTAGAAAAAATGTACTTTTTCACAAACTTTATAGCACTGTTAGCCTAATTGTTAGGAAGAGATATTGCCCCACCCCACTTAGACACATAATCTAAAACCTCTAGAATTTACTCATTCCCGTGAGATGATAGAGATGTACCCAGGATATCTAAAACACAAACATCAGAAATCCTAACTACTATAATACCTTTTTGAGTTAACTCTTCCTTCCTCCCAACATTGCATATCCTCTGGCATCTAGAATATCCTAGAACAAAGCTCATAGAATCCTTCAACATTGTGGGCTAATAAAGAGATTCTTGATGGAATTTATGAGTTTTTCTATTAACTCCATGATGTCCTTCCTATGGTGAGGAATGAAAACATTCCAGAATTGGAAGCATCACATTCTCTAGACTACACCTTCTAAGAATTCTATCATCACATCTCCAAAAAATAAAATGATCATCTCAAATGTAATACTTGTGTTCTGAAATGAATTTATTCCTTTGGTTATCAGACACATATTTTTGAAAGACATTAAATTCCCTGAAATTGACATAGTTTCCAAACCATGTAGACTGCCTTATTAAAATAGTGAATAAGATTTTCATCATTAAAGTAAGAGTTAATATCCCATGGGTCTTCCCAATGTTTTTTAGAAAACCTAGAAAGATGTTCGTCAACTAATTTTTATGCACCATACTTATCTATAATTTCCAATTCAAAATCATTAATTAGAATGATCCATCTAACAAGCCTTGGTTTTACTTTTTTCTTATAGAACATTAACATTAAGGAAGAATGGTCATGGAATTTGATGCTTTTGGACATAAAGGATACTACCTAATTTTTTCAACAGCAGAGACAAAAGTAAGAAATTTCTTTTTAATGATGTTATAATTTCTTTAATCCTTGTCTAAAAACGTTCTAGCACAATAAACCACATGAAACTTCTTTTCCCACTTATATCCTAATAAAATCCCAACATCCATATTATTAGCATCGCACATTAACTCAAAATGATGTTTACAATTAGGTGCAGTGATGATAGGTGATGTAGTGAGTTTTTCCTTAAGAATATTGATTAAATTAAGATAGTTTTCATCAAAGATGAATGGGGCGTCCTTGAAATAAATAGAACACAAGGAAATTGTTATTTTAAAAAAATATATTATATACATTCAGTAAAAACCATTATTCCCTGAAAAAATTATTGCACCATTAATATTTTTAGGAGGTTGTAGTTTTTGAATAACTTCTATATTGGTAGTGTCTAATTCTGATCCCCTCTTAGAAACATTATACCTTAGTAATATCCCATGATTGACTATAACATAACATTTTTTCAGTTATGAACTAGATTGATCTCTAACAACCTCTCTAATAATAACTCAGGATTTCTTAAACATGCATTGAATGTGATACCAACTATGGAGATATCAACCATGAAAACCACTACCATCCTATCAATAGTATCATAAAATATTACTATCACGTACCATAATAAGTTAGATGGGGATCCCTAGAACCTATAAGACATCCTCTGGATATAAAATGTCCCAATAGTGCATGTTAAGGTATTTTTCAACTAATCTCATGAAGCTATTGGAATTTAGTTTTGACTAGAATACCCATCTAGAATATATGAGAATTATTTTCAAGAAATCCTCTAAAGTATTTAATCCCGGAAGGGAATTAGAAAATGGTCCTTAAAAGTGGCATAATTTATCCTCCAATAGTTTATAAAGACTCTCTATTTGGTGGCCTTTCCAACATAAATATCCTCATTTTTCTTAATAGTCACAATAATGATACATACTTTCTTAAAGACTACATAGACCATACTGACCCTAGTACTATCAGAGATATGATAGATGACACAAGTGTCCAATAGTTTGAATACATCCTCTTTAATAACTTATTTCATATTGGAATTTAATATTCATGAACATTACACTCCAGGATTATTGTCTGGATCCATATAGATTTTATGCATGAATAAATAAGGAATAATTCCATTAAAATCAGATATGGTCTATCCTATGGATGATTTGAATTCCTTCATAAAATTTAACCATCATTCCTCTTGGTTATCATTTACCTTAGCAGAGATGATAACAGAGTGTGTCGAATTATCTCCAAAAAATGAGTATTTCAAATCAGTATAATGTGATTTTAGCTCAAGTGTGGGTGGTTAAACATTCAAAGGAATCCTCTTGGGTGACTATGGTCTTCTACATAACTCTTTTAGAGAGTTTGTAATGATTAAATAATTTAGATTTCTTGACCATTTTTAGAACTCTCAGCATGGATGCCCAAATATTTTAACTCCCTATCAAGAGTTTCCAGATTTTAGTTTAAATAATTTTTCAAAGCATGAACATAAATTTGTCTAATAATATCCACTATATTTAATTAAAAATCACTGTTGTGTTTGTATCCATAGAATCAACCTCTGGTTCCCTCAAAAAGTTCATATATTCGGAAACAGATGCCATATTTCTAGTTAAATTACAAACTGGATAGTTTTCCATATCTGTAAAATTATACAAGATTGTTAGTTTGACTATGTCCTGAAATATTTGAAATAAAAAAATAATTATTTTCAATTTTCTAATTAATTTCTTCAATATAGGATTGTTTTTGATATTCTTCTAAATCTTCAGGTGGATTTTCAACTTCTAAGGACTCTTCCATTGGATAATTTTCATAGAATGTTGGTCCCTTGGAATTTTAAAATACATTAAACTACTCTTGTTTTTCTCCAATATTAAAAATCAGTTTACCCTTTGACACATTAATGACTACTACACTAGTGGACAAGAAGGTCCAAGATAGAATGAAGAGCACCTCTTGGTTACACTCCATATCATGCACTATAATGTTAAAAGGCAGTAACAGTTTCCCAACACCTACTAGTAAATCCTCTACCCTTACTACAGGACATGTGAATGAATGATCATCCAACTATAGGATGACTTTGGTGTGATGAAGATTACTCAATCTCAACTTTTAGAACAGTGAGTATGGGAGCTGTTTGATACTAGCACTTAAGTCAGATAGGCATCTGATATGACTATAATTACCTAAGGTATAGGGAATGATAAAAATAAAAGGTTATTGAGTTTGGATGTGATTTTACATTGGATTATAGTGCTACACACTTCAGTGAGTCTATAGGTAGAAATTTATTCAATATTCTTTTTGTTCGAAATGATACTTTTAAGATATATCATGTAAGATGGAATTTGTATCTGGTCTTGAATGAAAGGTATGTTCACAAAGAGTTTGTTCAAAATCACATGGAATAAAAGAACGTTATACTTAATATTGGTTTTTGGTTTTTATATTTTAGGGAAAGGGATGGGTGGGGAAAATATATGAAGAACCACTAGAATATCCCATAATTCATCAAAAGTTTTATCTATTCCATTATTATCCTTATTTTATTAAAAATAATTATAGATTTAATTTATGGTGAAAGATTATGATGTTCTTGATTTTCAGTAACATTTTCGTGATTTCCATATTTGGAAGAAAGAATATTTTTATTTTCAGATTCCTTGAATTTTCTAGTTTGGTCATTTTAAGAGTGTTTTTCAGCTTCATTTTTAGTATTAATCCCACTTCTAGTGACAATATCAATGAAATTATCTATAGGGTTGATTTTAGTTGTGCTAGGTAGTCTAGCCTTACCCTTATAAGTCATGTCTCCTACTTGTTTTCTCAGTTGTGTTTATATTTTTTTAATTATAGCATCATTTTGTTATTTATAACAGTTGTATGGGGATTTTTGTGTATTCAATTGATTCTGGAATAATTAATTATTACAGTCTATTTTATATAATACATTATCTAGATTTGAAAACATTTTATCCTTATAATTTCATTGAGAATTAGATGTTTCTGACATTTTTTTATTTTGAATATTTATTATTTAATGATTTCGGTAATCCATGGAAATAGTTTGCTTAATTATTTTTTGTTCCTTCCATGATAAGATGGGATGGTTCCAATAGCCATGATTTTTTTTTAATAGGGGTTTTATTTTTTATGATCATAGGTCCATAGTTGAAAATGATTGAATTTTCATGTCATTGGGATGACATGTCAATGTTGGGATAAAAATTCATTGTGACCGAACGTCCCATAATTAGATCATTATTCACTAAGTGATTAGTAAGAGTTTTTATAGACTAATTATTTCAAAAATATTATTATTATTTTTCATTAAGGATTGATGTTTATTAGTGATTTTAGAATGTTGGTCTTGTGTTTCATTTCATGTTTCAATACCAGTATTTGGAATTCTATTTACTATTTTTCTTCTTTAATTTTTATGTTCATAGTTGAAAAAAGGAAATTGAAAAATATAAAAAAATCTTCATCAAATTTATCATTTTAGTTACCCATGGTAGATTGGTCAACAATTTTTTGACTAGAGGAGGACATCACTACATAGAAGGAGTCCATGAGAACATGTGATGGGTGTTATGATGGGGAAATTTTTTAAGAGCTTTCTGGAATCTATATCATTACTCGTGAAAGGATTCTCTAACCATGGGATTAAAAATTATTATTTTTCTTCAAGATTGATTATATATTTGTGGATAAACTTTTATAATGAATTAGTTATACAAAGGATCCTATTTTTCAAAAATATTCTCATCTAATATCAAGAACTAATTTCAATCATTTTATATACATAAAAAGGGAATAAATCACACTTGACGTTCATTCTTAGTTATTCCTAACAATAGAATTTGTTTCTCTGTATTATTGAAATCCCCAACGAAAGCTAGAGATTCCTCATTATAGGGCCCATTGAAGGATAGAAATTGTAAAAGGTGTGATTCTTTCAACATGTAATTTCCAAAACTAGGAGACAATCTAATGGAAGATGGATTACAGGACATTATATAGAGTTTGAATTCCATCATCATGAGCCACACATTACCATATAACAGATCTGGGTGATATATTGGTCGGTTATTTGGTAAATGAACAATATTTTCAAAAATTTCCATTTCATATTTATTTTTATTTTTATGAGAAGTAAGATGTTTATTAGTTTCAATGCTAAAGGGATATAATCTATCTGTTGTTGATCCAATGAAAATTTTGTATATAAAATAGAATAATTTTAGGATAAAAAAGTTCTAGAAGTACACTACAATACAATAACAGTAAAAGTACATATAGTTGGTAAAACAGTTGACAAGAATAATAATTTACTTGAAGTTTTTTAAAAAAATCATTATGTGAATTTTTTTTAGAAGTCTTTTTTATTCAAATAGTGGTCGTTCATTTCCTTCCTCAATAATAAAACCAAAAATATAAAACATATTTAATTGAATACATATCAATGATTAAAATTTTTATTTTCCTACTTACTATTGTATAGCAGTTTTTAGGGTAAAACCCAAAGAGAATGTATGTGACCAAATTATTTAGAACATCCCCATGGTTTTCAGATGTGGGTAAAATTTATTTTATATTTTTACTTTTCTATTTATATTTTGATATTATAGTATTGGAAATTGTGATATATTAGTATTTTTTCAAGAAAAATGATGTGAAAGGGGAAAATATAGTTATCAATTAATAACTGAGAGTAAGATGAACAATCAAGAAGATATGCCCAGGGAAAAATATTTCCTAATTATAAAATAATGGCTATAAATATAACCACTAAAAGCGAATGATTTATCTTTCTCACCAAGTGATTAATAACATTTTTCAAATAATCTTGGAGTTCATTACTCTAAGAAGGATTCTTTTGAAAATTAAATTTGATACATACATCAAAAAAATCATCACTTGATCTGATGTTTTCTTTCTAAAATGGAAGCTTTAGAAAGAATACACCCAATAGAAAACTCATGAATGATCGTGGAATTGAAATTTGAATTCGAGTTGTATGAAGACAATGAATGACTTTAGAATTGACCACGTCGATCATTTCTCAAAACATTGAAATGAAAAAATGAAATGGGAAATTAATGATAACCAGTAGAAAAATAAATTCTTAGAACTGTAACTTTATCCAAAAATAATATTAATATTGAGAAATGAAAATATTCGAGTAGATATTTCAGGAAATTGGAAACAAAGAGAACTACATAACTCCACATCTACTACTTCTCTCATGTTGATGCTTTCTTTCCTATTATGTGAGGTCTTCATATTTTGGTCTCTATAGAATATCCTGGATGTGTCTCAGGTCTCCGTGTGTCGAAATAATGAGATGTGTCAAATATAGGAATGTATTGTTTTTTCCCATCTATTAATGATTTATTTTTTATATCCACCTCAATCTGATACATTTTCAACACTAATTTCTGCTGACAAATGTTGGTCGTACTCTTATTTAGCACACAAGTGAGTTTTTATTCTACATACCATGTCACTTTTTATTATACCTTGTAACGAACTACAACATGGTCGTTGAGATAAATCTGGATGTGAACCTCGCTCCAGCTGTATATAAAACTGAAAACAGATTGAGAACAATTAAAAGAGAATTATTTAACGAAATATTTTATTAATTGTTATTATTTATTTATTATTACTATTAATGTTATTTTAATTTTATATAATGATAATAATAATACTATTATTATTATTAAAGGATTAAATTTTATTACGTAAATTATTTTGTAATAAGTTTCTTAAATATTAATAATTGTAATTACATAATTAAGTTAAATTATTTACGATATAAGGTTTTTTTATTTAAAAATTTTATACAGTATACTAATATAATTAATTAATGTTATTAATATATGTTTTTTTTTTAATTATAATTGTTATTATATTTTAATTGTATTTTTTAAATTAAATATTTTCTCCCCAATATCCATTATCCATGTTCCAAATTGAGAGGGGTTTTGTGGCTTCCTAAGGAACCATCTCTGGTAAGGTCGATCCCTCCTCACAACATTAGTGGTGGTGAAAGATTATCCACATTGATCCTCTTCATACATCCCTTAAGATGAACCTTTTTTTGGAATCTCCATATATGGAACATTACTACAACGACACAACCTTCTCTAGTGGCTTCATCCTTCTTCGTGAGTTATGGATCCATCGCATCAACTGTGGTGTCCTCATCTCCTTTCAACTCAATGATGGAAGGCCCTTCGGTGGTCCTTCACAAGCGGTGTACATAGGGTGTGCACCGATCTGCTACTCCAATGGTAGTGGCTTCTTCGGTTGATGATCGGTGGTAACTCGTAGAATCCCCTTCTAATAATGATGTTTTGGATACATAATTGGATGGTAGAAGAAAACCTGTTTGGGTTTCAGATATATGGTGGTCGGTTGTGATAAGGAAGTGCAAATATGATAGTGGTGTGAGTTTCCAATCTACTAGTCGTATGAAAATTGGACTGGTGTTGGAGTCTCACAAGAGATGGAACAGTTGGTTGATGTATGGTAGTGGCCTATGGGAGATGATGGTGAGTTTTGGGGAAGTGTCACAATAGGGATACATAGGTTTAGAATGGTGGTATAGGATTTTGGTATGAGGGATTATGTGTGGGAACAAAAATATTTAGATAAAATTATTTATTTGATGGATATGTAGTAGAAAGGATTAACAGTGACTCGAGTCGCCATAGAATAAGGATTGCAACGGTGGAAGGAGTCGTTATTGGGAGTGAGGGACTTGTTGTAGGTGGTTTCGGTGGGTTGTCAAGGAACCGTTGGAGGCACCATTATTGAGAAATTGTGAGTTAGTAGGGGTAGTGATGTGATAGTGGATAATGAATCACCATTTTGATTTCTAATTGTGTGTTAGGAAATGGGAAAGTGGATAGTAATATGATAGGTAATAGTGAGTGTGACTCACTGTTGTGGTATTTTGGTAATGTATGTGTCACCGTTCGGAAAACCAATGTTGAGTAGTAAAGAATAGGAAAATTACAATGTTTTTAGGGACTACTTAATTATATTGAAAACTAAAAAACTGAACAATTGAAATATAAAAATTAAATTATAATAAATTAAGATTAATGATATTAATAATTAAATTCATATTCAAAATTATTTATCATATAAATCTAAAACTAACAATTTAATTAATAAATGTTAAATCAACAAAATAATTAATAAATTCAAAAAGAACAACTAAAAATAAATCTAAAAAAACATTAAATATAATGCATATAAAAAAATAAATGAGGCTAAAAAATTTCAATTGATTTTTTATATTAAAATTAAAAGATTTAAATTTAAATTCAAGATGTAATTAAATAATAAAATTGATTAAGGATTAATTATAAAAAATATAACAATGCTAAAAGATTAAAAATATAATTGTAATTTATGAGATTTAAATATAAATCAGTTGATTAATTAATTAATTAATTATTTACTTATAACAATTGTGACATGATGATAGAAAACATAATGAATAAATATAAATAACAAAAATAAGTAAGCAAAAAAAACTAATAATTTAAGACATAAAAATAGAAAATTAATTATTAAAAGTTTTTAAATTGAAACCTAATATATGAAATTATAAATGATAAATTAATTATCAAAAACCCAAAAATTAATATAATAAATGTTTGAAAATACTAATAAAATATGTAAAAAATAGGTGAATTTAATTCCACTTCATAAAATCATCATGAATTTCAAATTGACTCATTTCAATACATTATAAGCGCATAAAACATTTAAAATTCATTTGAAATGTTTCGTATGAGTAGAAAAATATCAGTAAGAGATATAAAAAGACTGAAAATAATTAGCCCTATGAAAACTAGAAAACCTTTAAAATGTTTATCTTTATATGAATGTTAAATGATAAAAATAAATATATAATTTTCCAATGGATAACACATACACTTTTTTCATAAATAAAATCATTAAATCCCATATAAAAAATAGATAAAAAATTATGTTTCTTGGGACATCATTATCCATATAACACTTCCAAAATGGAATGACTACATAGTCTACATCCATACCCAATTCATTTGATATCTTTCGTGTACCAACTCATCAATGGTTTATAATATAACCACCTATCTGATGTCCATAAGATATCCACTCAAGAATTTTTTATTACGGAATGAACAATTAAAAAAATAGTTTTCATTAATCATAACATAATCAAAACATATAATACCATTCAATTTTCAATATTGCACTCATAAAATACTCACTTCACCCATGAGAAAACTTTTTCAGATATTAAAATATAAATATCTTTAAAACCCACATTTTTAATCCACAAATAAAAAAATGGAAATATTGTTTTCTTTTATGAAAACATGAGATTTTATAAAGTAATCGAAATATAAAATAATTGTTATAGTTGATGAAAAATCATTTTCATAATATATGTTAAAATAGAAGACTCCTTTTTTCATTTATAAATAATGTCAAATATTGGATAAAATGATTACTTATTCTAATAAACATTTCCTATAAGGAATACATTATTTATAAAATTATCATGTGTATAACAAATTCATTTAAAAAACAAATACATAGAAGAAAATTAGAGTTATATGGAAAATTTTGAAAGATGATTTTTTAGGAACTACAACATACCACATTGGACACATTTTGAATCATAATCCATGTTATAAAATATCAAAAAAATATTAAAATGAATAAATTCATGATATATCATTCAAAATGGGTTTTATATAAACATAATAAGATAAGTTATGCCCATACCGTCAAAATTTACCCCAATGAATGGAGTGTGAGGTGAGGACCCTTGCCCATATTTTGAATCATCAAGTTTGTTCATTATCTTCCTCTAAAATAATATAAATTAATAACTAGTATCAAACCTTATTCAATTTTACATTTTCATTGATTTCAATTATTAACATGTTATATATTATTACCTAAGCAATTATGTATACATCAGGTTTATTGACTATATTCAGATTATGTGAAAACTACTTGTTTGTAAGTATTACTATGGTCCAAGAGTTCATTATTTACATATATAAATAATAATAATAATAATAATATAATTAACACTTTAATACATAAATTATACATTTAAAAATAATAAATATTGATTTTTATGAATAATAAAAAATTAATGAATCCATGAGATGGTAGGACTTCTGTATGCATAAGCAATGTTTCCATTTTTTAGTGATCATTATTGAAAGTACGTATATATTATCATATCATTCTAAAATAGTTATTATATCATAACATCCATGTTTTTTAATTTACAATAGATATATATGTAATCTATTTTGTGTGGTGATTAAAATACATTCACATCGTTTTTGGAAGCTGGTTTCCCACAAATTAAATGAATTATGTTATCATTTTTATTAAGTGAAAATATAATAAATAAAATGGCATTTTATATTTTAAAAATGATAAATATTAAATTAATATATTAATTATTTAATATATAACAAATATATACATTAAATTTATCAATATTAACTTCCATGTAATGTGTTAGAGAAAATGAATCTTCTCGCTTCTCAAGCCGATAATCTGCTGTACATATGAGTGATGTTATCGTATCCCCTATAAAATGGAATGTAACAAAGTAATATCTCATATATTATATATAGTGTTATAATTATGTTATAATTATGTTATAAATATTATATATATATATATATACATTATATCCATCGTTATACCCAACCTAGAGAGGTGTTGGTGGAATATATGTCAAATTGGTTCGTGTGGCGGTTGTACTCCACAAACATGAGCGACATTGTAATTTCCCATTTAAGGAAAGTGGTGTGGGATATAGATCTTTATCATCACGTAGAAACATTTATTTATATATAATATAGTTATTTTATAATATTATCAAGTTTTAATATTAATTTATGTTAGTGGAGGAAAAAATTAAATAAAAATGCTCATTAAAGAACGTTGTCACTCTTTTGTGTAACCTCTTTATGTTTTAACGAAAAGGAATCTTGGGTTGGATTTATGATTAAACTAATGGATTTAGGTAATTGATAGCTAAGAAAGAAATATATTTTTCTAGGTGTTGGATGAGATAAATGAATTTTAAGATTTGAATAGGGGATAATAGATTTCCGTTTATATTTGTGGAAAGGTACCCAATTGGAAACTACTTGGAAATTTCTCAAAAGGCTCCAAAATTATAAGGTACTTACCTCAAAAAAAACATTCCAAATGACTATATATTCTAGATTAGGAATGATTTGACATAAATTTTCTAAAAAATGATTTTTAAAAGTATTGTGTAATTTTTATCAATAATATTTTTAGTTAAACCCCTTTGTAAAAATGTTTTACCTTAACCGTGGTAGTTAATTTTTACATTTTCACTATTTATTATGTTATAAAATTATGTTGAAATTATTAGATTAAAAAATCATGATGATTAAAAATATATAACACATTTAAAAAATCCACTCATTGAAATTGGATAATTTAAATTTAAAACAAAACCCACATATATGATGAAAAAGAGGGGTTTCAATAAGTGTATTGTTGAACAAAAATTGATTTTTATATTAACCATTTTACTAATAAAAATATATGTATGAGTATAAAATAATATTTATTGATATATAATACATAAATTTATTTAATAACATTCTTCATTATATATTATTTTCTTTAATTGAAATGTATTAATATTATGAGCTTTAAAATGGTTTTTAGAAAACACTATTTTTGAAACCCATAAATAAAATTATAAAAAATTAAAATGTAATTTTGATTCAAAAATAATTATTTTTTTTACATGTTACTTAATAATTACTTATTTACATAAAAAATAAGATCATAATAATACTTCTTTATTACAGAACATAGTGAATTAGAATGACATTTTTTACAAAAAATATGAATTATTCTCTATTTATAAAGAAATAAATATTATCCTAAAAAATTCAAAAAATATTACACTAATTTAATTTTAATGTAATTAAATTAAAAAAATTATTACATTCATTTTCTAAAATTTTTATAAAGAAATTATAATATTTATTTAGAGAAATAATAAAAATAATTTTGATAAGAAAACATATTTTTAATGAATAAAAGTTCATTAATAAAAAATTACTTAATATTTATTATGAATTTTTTTCAATCCATTTATGTTTAGTTGGAAATTTATATATATTATTCATTAAGAAGAATATACTTTTCAAAAACACCAATATAATAGCTTGTTCATAATTCTAATATATTTTAGGGGTTATTTAAGCATGATGTTGTGTCTCATATATGAAACCAAACATAAAATAATTTTTCATAATAAAATTGCTCAATATTTTTATAATAAAAACTAAATTATAATCTAGAAATATTAATAAAAAATATAGTCATTTAAAATATTATTACATGGGTTTTTTCTTTTTCACCCTTCAAAAAATTGAATCCGAATAATTTTGTTTACTTATTAAAAAAGAGGGGATATATTTCCATCATAGCGTCTTTAGATTCAAATAATTCCTCTTCAACCATATCAGTTTTCCATGAAACCTTAACATGATGAACAAACATATTAAGAAATACCATCTCTTTATAGTTAAGAATATAACATGGTTGTTCCTCATAGAAAAGGTTCTCTTCCAATTGAAATACTTCATGGACCAAAACATGAGATGAATCCATAATATATTTCCTTAATATTTAAACATAAAATATGTTGTATAATTGAGATAAACTTGGTTGTAATATCATAACATAGTAAAGTTATTAGACATTATTTATGAATTCAAATGGTCTAATGAACTACAGACATAAATTACCCTCCATACTAACATACATAACACATTTCCATATAGAAAAATTGAGAAACACATTACCACCTTCCTCAAAATAAATATATTTTCTCTACTTATCTACATAACATTAATGTCTTATCCTAGATTTCCTCATATTTTACGAAATCAAATTCACCTTCTCATCCATTTCCTCAACCAACTCACCTCCCATCAATATATTTTCTATAATATCATCCCCAAAAGGTAGATTTGGACACCCCTTTCTGTATAATTCCTTAAATGGTTCCATCAGTATACAGTAATGAAAAAATATGTCATAAGAAAACTCAAAAAAAATATTGATCGCAAAATCCCTGGTAATAAATTAGAAAAGGATAAAACATATCATCCAATTTCTGAATTGTTAACTCTGATAGTCCAATGTATTGATGATGAAAAGGCATACTATAATTATATTTATTACCCAAACATTTCTCAAGTCCATTCAAAAATTTATATATGAACATGGTGTTATGGTATGATAAAATAAATAGTGGAACTCAATGTGAATTGACTATATTCTTTAGATTTAGTCAATAATGAATATCTGAAGGCAATGTTTCTAGAATATGTATAAAATGTATATATTTATTCAATTGATCAACTATAAACCCAATTAAACCGTTATCTTGATATTTGTTTCGGTAATCCCACCATGACATCCATTAATGTATTATCCCATTTACAATCATGCACTTGAGAATTATGAAGCATTTACATCAGTAGTTTTCATTTTTCATTAATGTAATAATGATTCAAATGTTTCATGGTAAAATCGGTTATATCTCTTTTTATTCCATCCCACCATTAAAAATCCTAAATGTATTTGCACATATTAGTACTTCAACGAGGAATAAAAAATTCAGAACTATGAGATTTAATCAAAAATTAACTCTTCACCTGGGAATCAAAAGGCACCCATTATATTTGTACAAATATAGTAAAACCTTATTAATCAATACTAATTTCATGTAACATTCCTTTCTTATCAGAATATACCTTTTGATATAATGAATGATCTTCCTTCAGATATTGAATAATTATTTCTAAAAGGGGGCCTTTATTAAGTCCTAAAACAAAACTAGGAATGATATTGAATCCATAACTTCTATTCCAAAAATTTATTGAATAATTTTCCAAGGGGTAATGCTCTAATTGTAACAAGGATAATGTAGTGTTTTTTTACTCAAGGCATCCACCCCTATGCTTTCCTTCCCTTGATGATAATGAATCATTCAACCATAATACATGATCATTGGCATGTATATTCAATTTCTCATGTTTAATTATTTCAAAGTGAATATATACATTGAACATTTGTTGTCCATAAATATTTCACACATTAATCCATACAAATGATGCATCAAAAGTTTTAATGAAAAAATATAGAAGGTAATTCTAGATGATGTGTACGTAATTTACATCATAGGGATTCAACTTACATTAAGAATAAGGAATTACCTAATAATTCTTCATCAAGAAACAACTAAGACCTTTTAATTAATCATTATTATAGATAAAAAATTTATCATTTCTTGAGAGCAGAACTAAAAATGGGAAATTCACCTATCTCCTTTTGTATTACTTGAAACAAACGTCACATTATTATATCCATATGAATGTTTCACACTTCATATCATTATTAGTGGGTTGAATAACATTGATACATATTCAATAAACCATTGTTAATAACCTAATAATTAAGAAATTTAAAATCTCTATGATATTTTTATTTCTTGAACATTATTTGACAACTTTTATTATAGAAGGGTAAATAGTTATTTTACATTTATAAACAATATGTTTAGGAAAGAAAGATTTTTTAACCAGAATTGAAACATACTTAATTTATCATACTTATTATTTTCATTTAAGTATAGAAAAAAATCCTGAGGTTCCTTTCATATTCCTCTTGACATTTAGAATATAGACAATATCATCTATAAAATTAACCACAATCTTATCCAAATATTCATTGAAGACCCTTTTAATAAAATCAATAAATTCACCTAGTGTGTTAACTAAAAAATGGGATAAATAAAAACTCATAATGCCTGATTCTAATCCAAAACACTATTATTTGGATTCAATCATCTTTTAACATTAGCTAAGGGAACATGAAACACAAGAGATCCATCGAAAAATACTGAATTACCTAGATATGATCAAAAAAGTCATAGATGTGATGAAAAATATATTTATTATTAATATTAATAGTATTCAAGGATCAATAATGGATGAAATGCCTTATTGAACTATATTTATTTTCAAAAATTAAAATACAACTAGTCCATTTTGATGTACTAGTTTGAATGAAACATTTATATTAAAATTCTTACATATTCATTTTAAATTACACATGTTTTATTTCACCCATATGATAATGAGGTTTAGAAATAGGATTTTCATTTGGAAATTAGTGAATATTAAAATAAACTTCCTAATCAACAATAAAATAATGAAGTTAATCAACAAAAACTTCTTTATATTCATACACAACTCATATTTCACTAATCTGGACATTTTATTTCTTTTCATAAGTATGGTCTAGGTAATATACATTACCTTCCCTATTCAATTTTCAGCTTCTTAGTAGGTTATTAATATTCTGAAATCAATTAACAAAACATTCTTATAACTGTAACATTTATTATCATAATAAACAAGAATCCGAACCATACCAATAATAACATATAAATTTACCATCCATTGTTTAACTATATTTTCAAGATTGAATATCAAACTAATAAAAAAAGGAAATACCTTTTAAATCCTTATTTTATTAAAATTTACACCTTTACTTTTCAGCATAATAATTATTATCCTTTCATGAGATGATATGTCCATTTTACTAGAAAATATTTAAGGAATAAAGAATGAAAATATCTAAAGATAAACATGTTATTGGAATAACTCGAATAAACTAGTAACATACCTCTAACCACTTAATTTTATGTCCCAAAATTAATGGTATTTATAGAAAAATAATAATACACACCTTTTTTATTGGATAATGGTGATATCAACCCTGAGTTCCCAACCTGGGACACACGTTGGCATAAATTTCTAACCTATTTCAATTAAATTATGTTACAATTGACTTTTGATCACTTCTCTAATCATTTTTCTTATAGTAATGAATCATATGACCAATTTTAGCACATGAGAAGCACATCTAATTTTTCATGACGAAATTTAAATAATTGTTTTTATGAAAATCCATAAACTGTGGGAACTTTTTTTCTTACCATCATATATATTTCATAGATGATTTTTAGTTTTGTAACAATTATTCCCGTTTAACGTATTGATTTACTAGAATATATGATTGTCTAAAATCATGAATTCTACCTCCATAGAATTTAAAACATGTTTCTCATTTCTTTCGAATTAATGATAAGATAATACCCTTCGTTAAATTAACTTCAATGCTACAATGAAATGATTATAATTGACCTCAATATCCTAGAAAAAATATTATATGTGCATTGCTAATTGGGTGAATTTTTCTTTATATAAATCCATCATATCTGACTAATTTTTTCTTAATTCAAAGAGATGTTTTTACATCCTAATTTAAATAGACAATGAAAAATAGTTCCCAAGGAAAATATTCATACATTATTCCTATTCTAAGCTATCTATATAATCCCTTTCATCGATATTCTTAATCATTGTCCCCCACTGGTCTGTTTCAACTTCAAAATTGTAAATAGAAAGACATAAATTTGGATGATCGAAACATCCCATGATATTGAATATCATTTCAACATATTAAATATGTCCTACATTTATCACATGGTCTAATTATTTACTGAATAATGGGGTATTTTGAATCAAAAAAAATTCATTATAATAGATATGTTTCACCATGGTAGATCTAGATTCGGCCTAGCATGGATTCCCCAAACCAGTAATAGCTTATATCAACTAATCCATAAATAATAAAAACTAAAATTATCCAACTCAAACCATCCCAAGAAGTTTATTTGGAAGGATATTATAACACTCCAAGATTTCATAGTATGTTATTTTCTTTAGAGTAATTCAGAAGCATGTGCTACACGCAACATCGAGTTTGAGTGAAATACGACTTATCAAACTAGTCATTCAAAAAGATGTTATGAATAGTATTAACTTCATTTTGAATTTTACATACTACATATAATATTATCATCTATATTATGTGTTTATCCTGACCTAATATAAGAACAAATTAATTTTTCACATAAAAGAAATATTTTTGAAAAAATGAAATTTTACCGCATTTTAATGGAGAACCCTTTCTAAATCCTATATATGAAACTCTTATATATTAAATTTGACAAATAAATCATATTCCATAGAACAGAGACATAAAATTTTATTTTGGATACATTTTTGATGATTTTCTGATAACTTTCATATTTTGATGAATACTGAAAAATACTAAATTTTAATTGAAAATAAATTTTTTAAATCAAAATAATTTCTCATGTTCAATTATATGTTTGAATGGTTTTGAAGTATAATAATATTATATTATTATCATTTAATCCAATGTTGGTCATTGGATGTAATTTTACATTTAAATTGGACATAAACACATATCAATCTTTTAATAGTTTTTTACTTCTCAAAAACCCCGCTTTCGGCTTTTGACACCTGGAATATTTTTTTTAAATTAATAAATAAAACATCTATGTTTTTAATTTGGTAAAATATACATAATTCTTTAATTTGGAATAACCAAATAATCTTTTGGTTAATTTTTGGTATTTTTTTAAAAACATTCAATTTTTGATAAATAGTGAAAAACACTCTGTTATTGTTTAAAGCTGACATTTTCTTTTAAAAAATATTTTTAATTTATATTTATTTTAAAGTAAAAAGAGATACATAATAACTATATTAGTACAATTTAATGCATAAACATTATTTTAATATAATATTAGATATATGAAATTTTATTTTACTTTTTACCGTCTTTTACCCACCTACTAGGTACATTTTCCAATTCACATAAAACATAATTTTACCACCTCTGTGAATTAAATTTTAAAAAATCTAGGAGACATGGTTGACATTAGTAAGAAAAATTTGGTTCAATGGGATGACAATAAATTTTTGTGAATAGTTACTTTTGAATTTTACTGACCACTATTAAATGTAAATAGGGTAATTAAAGGTAAAAATTATGTTATAATTACCCTAACACATGTCCTAATTATATTGGATATGGTTATTTAGACCAAAATCAACCTTAGGGGGAAAAATTTGATCCTTTTTTATCTAAAATGATTAGATAAGGACATTTATTATATTTTATTTAAAGTATAGTTAAAAGTGTTAGATTCATTGTTTAATAACTAAAACTTTTTAAAGACTGGGTTACACATAAGATGAATTCGAATATAAATATTCATTAGAAATCAGAAATGATTTAATACATAATGGTACTTTATTTTTAATTTTTAGACATTAAATAATATAATTTAATTATGACACAATGATGATGCAGTAATTACCTTATTAATGAAACAAAAAATTAATTGATGTTAAAAATATTTAAAAAAGGTAAATTGAAACTTTTTATGCATTAAAATAATTTATTAGGTTAATATGAAATTATACAGATAATTTAATGTATTTTTTTCAAATTAATATTTTATTCCTTCAAAAAAACTAAATATTAAATAGTTCCAACATTGAAATTAATCAGTTTTTTAAAAAAATAATATATTATTAAACGATATAATATTCCTAAAAATATATGGTCTGTCAAAAGTAAATATATAATTATATGTATGTCATTAATTTACCACATTATGTTTTATTGTAATTTTAATGTATCTTTGTTAACCATGTAATATTAAAAAAACAAGAAGACATAGTAAAAGTAAGAGTATTTAACTAAGAATTAAATCCAAATGATAAGGTTAATATGGTGAGATAAACTTATCTAAAACTAGTTCGTTGACAATATTTCGACTCATCCCCACCTTATCATCAAAATAAATCCATTTGGAGCCATTATAAACGAAAAATGTGTTTATAATAATATAATATTTCCATGTTTTATTAAAGTGACCCTCGCCTCTCTTAAAAATGGGTACTTCACCTTTTCTAAATTTCATACATCCAAATTCATTTTTATGGGCCAAACCCTTCTCAAATATAATCCCAACTACCCTCAATTATACCTAGAGTCCTAACATTGATCATAAATCAAACCTAAGTTGCCTTTTTGATCCAATCAAAAAGAAGCACACAATGAAGAGTTAATAATTTCACCACCTCTTTCAATGTTCTTTTCTTTTCCACTTTCTCTTTAATTGTTGTTTCCATACCAAATTAATTACTCCAGTAACTTATAAATATTTTGATGTTATTATAAATATGGTATAACCATAATAATTTTCTATCCATCCTGTGAATGACAATGTCACCATACTTGTGTACGTACGGCTTACCGTCTCCACGTCATGGTGTGGTTTGTTATTCAACACTCCATTATTTGTATGTGTATAATAATGAGTATAATTGATTTAAATAATAAATATAACATGTTAATTATTCTCTTTATATGATATAGCATCCAATTAAATAAGATTTCATGATCAATAGAATGATATTTTGGCTCATGCATACGTACAGACTATCGTCTCCACGAACGCGATGAGATTCATTTCTACTGTAACAATTTAAAAATAATTTTTATTTAATAATTTAAAATAAGGTTTAATGACTTAATATAATTATGGATATGAATAGAATACATCTGATCCATAACAAAAATGACTTACGTTACAAAAAAATTAAGGAAAACTAATCAGTTAACACCTGAAACAAAGATACTACTGAAATATTATTAACAAATCAATATTGGAAGATAATATATGATATTATATTCATGTATGTGGTAATTTTATAATTTAATAACAATTATTTAATGATTATACAGAAGTTTAACGTACACTTGATGAAGTAAATGTACAAGTTAAGGTGTTTTCATCTCACTTTTTATTCTCATTATATTCATGCTATATTGCCATTATTTCTTATTGTGTGTTGTATGTAATTCCCATTATTGTATTATTTTTCTAATATAAATTAATTTATGGGTATTTAAATAATCATTTTATTTTCTTTCTTTCATGGGGTGTATGTTTCATATGTTACAAAATTAGTAAGGGAATTTCAAATTTCAATTTCAACTCATTGGGTTTTATGCAAATATCTTTAATTATTTTCCACCAATATTGTGTGTGAAATCAGTATTTATTTATTTATGTAGTAATTCCCACTCCACATTGTGTGGATATAATTTTTATACACAGAATCACTCCATTTATAAATTCTCAACTCGTCGATATGAACATGATTTGAGTAATGTTAACTCAACTTCCAATCATTTAGTTAAACATCCAAGTCATTAGTGCTTTTTTACAAAAATATCTGTGAATGTGCTCTGATTGATTTACTGTGAATATCTAATCATATTTTTTGTATTTATTTTTATCACACATAATTATGTCATTGATTTATCCTTAACCTAAGGATACAGTCTTTATAAGGGATTTTATCTCAATTTACATTCCATTGAGTCTTCTTTGTTTTTATGCGCCAATTCACTTTTATATTGTTTATATATTATAATTTAAAATTGTATATCATGAATCCCTTTTTTCAAAATATATTATTATTATTTTATTACCTCAATTTTTTTTATTCAAGCGTCTCTCATTAAGTAAGGAACTCTAACTAAAATATCAATTTAAATGTTTTAAATACTTATTATTCTAAATCATTCTCATTAATGTCCATGTTTTAAAAATAGTGTTACTGATTTATATATATGGAAATGATTTTTTTATAATTAAAATTAATTTTAAATGTTTCATATTGGTATGGGACACTTGGATTCAAATATCTCTATTAAATGATTTCTTTGATAAATTGTGAGACTTTTAAATGTTTTCGAGAAAAGGGGATATTTCTCTCAAAATGATTAACTGATAATTTTCATCTATGTGAATATCCTTCATTTTATTTTATTCTTGATTGAGGTTTATTAATTATAAAACAATATTTTATATTTTATTGAATATGTTATGTTTGACTGTGGAAGTGCTATTTCTATACAATTCGTTGCTCGTTGTTAAAGTATTGACATTTCATATACTTGTTTTAATATGGATGTTTAGATTTTGTTTCAAACATTTCATATGAGGAATGAATTGGACTTTTTATGCGATGGGTGGATCTTTCTATAGCTCCTCGATTCATCGGTAGGCCTCATGAGAGAAACTTCTATCTTGGCATAAGGCCTCGGAAAAAATCTTATTTGTAGTCTTGGAACGAGTCCATGACTATGTGGTTATGAATTCTAGAATTATTCATTCCATCATTATGAAATTATCTATTTATATTACATGTGATTATTTTAGTAGAAGAATATCCATGTGAATTAGTAAATTTCATTATTTGATTTATAATTTCCATGTTATATTGATGTTTAATTTTAAAAACCATGTGTTTTAGCATTATACATTGCCTTAAACGTTTTTGTTTATTTATGAATGTTTCCACTACATTGTTATCCTTACTGAGAATTTGAGCTCACCCCTTTCTAATTTTTCTTTTTCCCATGATGTGATTATGTATATAATGATTGATCATCAGGGATATGTTATTTTATATGAATGTGTTCAAAGGGGACACAATGTTGTTGTTTTTTTATTTCATAATATAATGAAACAATTATGTATGTATATAATACATCCAAGGAAACAACACTAATCGATCTTTTGAGACGTGATCTCTTGTGATGATGTCAATGTTATGTAATAATGCACTGCCTCTTGAAAAATAATAAAAAATACTGTTTGAATGAAAATTTAGTATGAGTAAGTTTTTTCGAAATGCCCTATACTACTTTGGAAACCTTTGAATCATAATCCTCGAGAAATAATATTAATAACAAAAACTTTATATATCATTAGAATGAATAAATTCATGGTATATCATTTCGAATTACTGGTGTATACACCACATAAAATATTAAATGTTCAAACAATCAAAATATTCCTCAGTGAAAGGAGATTGAGATGAAGTCCCATACAATGTGTCTCAATCATCACATGAATTATTTTTCATCGTTAATAATAAACATATGTTAATTATTTACATTCATATTAACTTTTTTTAGGTTTATAAATCATTTTATTTCAATTATTATGGTTATTTATATGAGAAGTTATTCAATTATGAGTATGTTAAATGTTTTGACAACATTCATCTTTTGTGTTGCAAATTATGTTGTATGTTTAACTATGCTCAAAGTGGTCAGTATTATATTATATCATGAATATTAATAATGATAAAATTATAAATTTAATAAAACAATTATACTTTCCAAATAAATCAGGAATTAATTGTATAAATAATGAACTTAGACGGTATGCCATATCACTAGCAGATTATATTTTATTTGTGGCAGGGAAACTGTGACAAGAAATTTTCCCTTCAAAAATACTTTCTAATGGAAACATATCATTGATGTTTTTTCTTCCATCAAAAATAATTTTTTTTAAATAGAATAACTAATCCATCTCAAATACTTGTGTTGGTATATCTCGCCCCCTTTTGTGAAAAGTTGAAGCGATAAGCATTTGTGATGGATTGATATGTCTGTCCCAAATGGTCCTCGGCAACAATATATTTGTCACATGATTAATATTGTCACAAATTTCACATTCCAATTAACATTAAATTGAAACTACCATTACCCCATACTCATCTTCCTCTCTTTCTCTTCATATCCTTCTCCTGAATGGCCATGTGCACCACCTCCTCCAACCACACTTAGACCTACCCCCACTGAAAACGATTTTTAAAAGATCCACCATCTAATTTGCTTCCTATATATTCCTCTTATCTTATTTTTCCTATCATTGTGTTTTATTTATTTACTAAATTATATAGTTTTTCTATTCCCTAAGATTAAAAATTAATCAGATATTGATTTAGTATTTGATATTTAGGATTGGTACAAATTTATTGGTCTCTATTTTCATATTAATCAGCTCCACATTATCAATTTCAATAGATTTTTTAGTATTTTTCTCATTTTTTTCATTTGGATATATGTATTTCTATATCAAATTTTGATATTGAATTTTTAATTTTTGATTTTGGAAAATTCATTAGTCCATATCGGCTTATTAATCGAGTCATTATGACTTATTTCTATTGATTTTTTTCAATTTATGTGTGTATATTATTTGAATATATATTTATAAATATAAATATATTATTTTATACATATATATATTTGGAAAAACATATTTATATATAATTATAGAAATATGTGTTCATGAAGATATATATTAAAAGAATAAATTTATAATTATATATATATATTAATATATTAAATATATATGTAATAATATATTTTTATAGATATATCTTATTTTGAATACTTATATTTTGGGAATGTATTGTCTCAAAAATACTCTATAAATCATATTTTGTTTTAATGGTCAAAAATACCGTTGTTATTTTATGCCTAAAATTAGTTTAATTGAATTTCATGAAATTAATATTTTTAATAGATTAATTCCAGAATTATATTCAAGTCATTGATCCGCATGAAATATTTTGTTATAGTATTCGAGACATGTTTTAACTTATTATAGAAACACTATTTATAACCTATATTGATAAGTGTAATATAAGAATAAAACCCAACATTTAAATTGCATGGATGGATCATATACCCAACATTGGGAGAAAAGAATAGAATATCAACCATACATTTGGATTGATCATTCCATTTGATACTATGGAATGTTTGGATAAGAAACCCTTCGGTTGCATGGAACCCTATATTAAAGGAAAAAAATGTTCAGCATATCAACCCTATAATAATAATAAATCGTATATTGTCAACCCAATGTTTGGATTTTTTTCCTGATGTGAACAAACCATACATTTGTCTATTTGAAAAATAATATTTAGATCATCAATATAAACTATTATTTATGAAATGGTTTTAATAAATGTAAATATATGTTCAATGGAACATTATGATTGATTCATAATTATGTATTTAACGGAGTAAATCACTCCCATTTTAAGGGAATATATGACTCCCTTGAATGATTTAGATTTGAATAATTACGATATGTCAGATGACATTCCTGGATCATTTCAACTGAATAAATGTTATGTGTTCTACATATACAGCCATAATATTATCACTTTCTTTACAAATAATATACAACTACATATTTTTTAATATATTTTTAATACATAACTTGATCAAAGTTTAAGTGACTCTGTTATATTTTTAACAAACATCATTTTAAAGATATACATATTTCTACATCGTACTATGGTGTAACTTCTACAGTTTTTTGTTTCTATTATTATTGAAGAACATTTTCAACCAAAATCTATTCAAATATATTCTTATTTTAAGACATCTGTATTTGAATATACAATTAATATATTATTTATGTTTTTGCTGTAAAAGTGAACTAGAAGCTTTCCACCCAATCAAATCAAACTCTTTATATTTATTGTACTGTCGACTACTCAAACATAGTTGTGTAATTTTATCGACTTCTAAGAATAATGTAGACATAAATTTGTAACAAATAAAATAACCAAAATGCTTTGTTTAGCCTTTTTATAAAGGTTCCAACTTCATACACTCAATCTTGAAGTTATTATGACAATAGGAAATTTTCTATTAAAAATTGAAAATCTCACAGATAATATTTAAGTGGAGTGTACTATGGGATAATTGTGCCCCAAAACACTATAACAGTTGATGTGATCTTCATTACTATTTATCTATTACCCGAATTAAATACTAAAGAAAACATTGCATATCTTAATAAATCAAAAAGAGAGTTAAAAGCCAGAATCCTTCAAGACTACCTAAAAGACACAATTCAACACCACATAGTGCATCTTTGTATTTCTCTAACCTACTAATTGGTATCTAAGGAGTTCTCATTGACAAAACTAAGTAAAATACATAATTCTTAAAATTAAAGGATATATACAAAGACGATGAAAATAGTTGATCCTATATATGGTATTTTTATGATTTGGGATCTATATTTTAATGCTCAGAACTAGTGATGCTAGAAATCACGTATGATCAATTATCTAATGAATCATGGAATTAAATTGTATATGTTGTCCGTTACTCCTTATAAAATTCCTGTGAAACCAGAAACATGTGATTCTTATAAAGAACATTGAGTATGATATATATTGAAATATAATGAATGCGATCATTTGTGGACTCAGAGTTGATTAATTCAAGATAATACCACAATTCCCTACTTCTTATGAAATGTGGTAAAAATTATTGTAGCATATGATGGAATATATAATATCATAAAAATGAGCCATGCTACTAAAAAGATAATGTTTGACACCATTTAGATATATAATAATGAAATAATAACCAAAATGAATGGAAAATTGATTAATGTAATCAACAATTTTACTACATTGGGAGATCAAATTAGTCAATCATATCAAGTGATAAAATTAAAAGGAGTACTACCCACAAAATGGAGTGGGATATCTAAAACTATTTGAAAATCATCATCGTCCCAAAAAATGACTATGAAGGAAATGATTGGATCACTGATTATGTATGAAAAAAATGAAATATGAAGCCTGAGATCATAACATACCTAAAAGGGAAAATAATTCACTTAAGGCCACAACTCATAATCATAATAAAAAATAAAAAGTAGATTACAATGCCTCAAAGTATTTAGACTTCTTTGATTCTATCATAGAACTGGGTGAGTTAGCTAGAAATATTAGCAAAATCTACAAGGATAAGTGAGGGTTAAAAAAGTCCATTAGAAAAGATGAAAAAGGATCAAAATAATTAACATTAAATTAATTCAATAAGATGAGTCATATTTGACAGGATTTACCCTTATATTAGATAAAATAATAAATATGAAAAATCTAAATAAAAAATAGTATTAGTATAAATGGAAAAGAGCTATTAAACCTACATGGAGAGTGTCTCAAGACTCCAAAGACCCCCCCCTCCAATATGATTTAGAAAAATAGACCTAAAATATGAATTCAAATATGTTCTTTATGAATGTTGAATAAAAAGAGGTACAATCTAATTACTATTCTTCTTCTAACTCTGATAGTTGTTCAAATTGAATATTTGATATGTACTTCTCAATAATTTAAGAATAAAAAACCCATCTACATGAAATTCTTGGATTTTTGTTAAAATGTGTAAAATGTTGAATAGTAATCATGAAAGAAAACACAACATTATACAAAAATTATTTAGTCCCTAGTTCTTAAAAAACTACATGCTTCTATTTTGATATTAAAGAAAATCACAGTAACAACTGTTATTTAAGAAATCCTAAAATAAGTGATATTAAAAAATATTTTATTCCAAAGTTTTTAATTGAAACAAATAATTTAAATAATTGTAACATAAATAAGATCTATATTCCTATATCTTTTCTTACCGACATAGCTGCACCCAAGAAAATATGGGTACCAAAACAAAAAAAAAATTAATTAATTTTTCAGTAAAAATACTAAATGAACAAAAATACTATATGGTATATGGAACGTGGTTTCTCTAGACACATGAGTGCATAATCTTACAATGAAAAAAAATATTGTTTAGTGAATGAACAAAAATTTTGAGGAATATGGTTTCTCTAGACACATGAGTGCAAAAATATTGTATACTGAATGAACAAAAAAAAATTAATTAATTTTTAATTAATTTTTTTTATTAATTTTGTTTAATTAATTTTTCAACTGTTATCAATGAATGATTTATTATATGTACAAGGGATTAAAAAACCAGATAACTATTTTTAATCATTTTGATAATGTTTTTTATAATTATTTATCTAAAAATTCATTCCATGTTTTAACATATAAACTGCTCAAATCAATATCACCTAGAACTAAAAGTATCTATACTTTGTATCTCAAGTTCTTTTGAAAGAAAAATTAAAATGTATTTCTTCTTAGAAAATATGGTCATCGATCTGGAATAAGAGAAATAGGCACTACAATATATATTCATTATATAAATTTTACATGAAACACATATTTTATAATTTTCATAGCATTATGTTTACAAATGATAGATTTAGAGATGCATTCCATGATTGAAAAACCACAAATCCTCTCTGAAATAAATTAACAAAATTTCTACATCTAAAATAATAGAACACAACCTTATGGATTTTTTGGACCATCTAGGGTAGGATGTCTAGATGAAAACGTATATGTTTATAATGTAGTTTATTATTTTCGAAATTTTCTATGGTTTATTTTCTGAAACTTATAAGTAAATTATTTACTAATTTTGAATGAATTTTCAAAATTGTTAAAAAAAGAATCTATATAATTTCATTAAGAATTGTTCTTGGTGGATAATCTGAGAATCAATAAATTAATTTATTTTTATAAAAAAAAGGTCTTATTAATACCTTATCTCCACCAATAGAACCTTAATAAAATCGAATTATTGTAAGAAGAAATACAACTCTTCAAGAAATTGAAAGAACTATATTCAATAAATATAGCCTTCAAACATATTTCAAGGAAGAATCTTTATGCACAAATTATTATATGCTGAATAGATTTTTTATAAAACCCCATATATAAAAGAAATAATTTTATATTTTTAATAATTGAAAACCTAAAGTAAAGTACTTTAATGTATTTTCATACATGGTGTATAATTTTAATTTTAAGAAAATCCTTTGTAAATATGATCCAATGGTGGATAAATGAATCATTATAGAATATTCTATTACTTCTATAACCTATATATTGTTTGATAAAAATGATGTTTTATCAAAGCATTAGTTTATGTGAAGTGTGATATATGTGACCCTTTGGGAAAATGAAATATCCAACATATCAAATTATTGACTATTTAGAAAAAAATAGGCTTAAAATACTATAATAGATCATAGAAAAAATGTTCTTTACTATAAACTCTTGAAACCATAAATTATCACCCCTATATACTATAATATTAAATCATGAAACATAAGTAGGGAATATAAGAACTATTGGAAATTAACCTGAATTTTTTTATTTCTATCACAACTATAACCAATGACTATTAAAGAATATTTAACTAATGAATGTTGGTTATTATCCAGGAAATAAAAATATTACCAATTTAGAAGTAATAATGTTTGGAAATTAGTGGAAGGACTATCCAATTATCTAGTAATAGGTACCTAATGGGTTTTAGAAATAAATAGGATGATCAAGGGACAATTACAGGAAATAATGGTAGATTAGTAGAAAATGTATACAACTATGAAGAATGGATTTACTATGATGAAACTGTAACACCTATTACTATATTAGAGAAAATAAAAATCATGCAGGCCTATGCATCTCATTTGAATATTTAATTATAACAGATGGATGTAACATTTTTATATCTAAGTGGATATTTCATGTAAGAGTTTTATATTAAACAACCATTGGGTTTCAAAAACCCTCATCTATTAGATTCGGTTTTTAAACATAACTAAACACTTTATGGACTTAAATGGGCACATTGGGTTGGATTTTAATTAGTATGCACATTTTTATTGAAAAATATATTTTCTATTGGATTAAAAAACCCAACTCCTTTTAGTAAAAATGTTTTCTCCAACACATTATTTTTGAAACATTATGTTTATGATGTTATCTTCACATCAAAAAACAAAAACCATTGTAATGATTTTTTTATTCTTTTGAAAAAAAATTCAAATGAGTATGATAGGAAAATTTAATTTCTTATTTTGATTTAAAACATAATAATAAGATTAAATAAAATGCATTAATATAAATAAAATTAATCAATGATTTGATAAATAAGTTCAGAAGAGAAAATAGTGATACATATACAAATATTGTGTGTACTAATGTAAAACATTATTTAGATGAAGTTGGAAAACCAGATGACAACTGGATATGTAGTTGTATGATTCGATGTTTACAATATCTTAATGCTAGATAACCAGAAATAATATTTTTTTAATGCTTGTGTTCTATATATCAGTCAAACCCTAAAAATATAATCTTATTAATGTTAAGAGACTTCTTAGATATTTAAAAGGTTATATTTTTAATAAATACAAAAAAACCTGTGATTTTAATTTAATTTCATATTTAGATGCTGATTTTGTAGGATGTAGATGAGATATAAAAATAACATTAGGAATGTGTCACTTTTTTGGAAAATATTTTCTATCATGGTCTTGTAAGAAACTATATTCTATGGTACAGTCAATATCTGAGGCATAATATATATCTACTTGAAGTATTTGTTTGAAATTTTTTTGCATTAAACACAACTTATTATAATTTGGAATCCTTTTTAAAAATATGCATATTTTATGTTACAATTCCAATGAAAATAATATTTCCAAAAATCCCATAAATCATTCATAGACCACATATGTTGATATAGGGAATGATTTTCTAACATATCATCTCATTCTAAAATAAGATATATTTATAATTTCTAAATATCAAAAATCAGCATGTTGATATTTTTACTAATTTAATACCCACTATAAATTTTGATTTTATTATGGGGAATTTAGGAATATTTAATTTCAAATTAATATAATTTAAATAATTTTGTTAATTAAATTGTTAATTATTTAATTTTAAACCATTTTTATTCATTTGATTATTATTTAAATTAGAAATACAATAATATATTTTGATTTCTGAAAAAATGTTTTTTTCAAAATAAAGGATTAATGATTACATTACATAATAGACTCGAGACTGCATCACCAATACCCATCATAAAACCCTTCCCTTATCTATCTTATTCTTACCCAATTATTTTTAAACCATTAATCTTCCAAAGATCTCATCATCTTTTGAAACACTAGAATCTAAACACTTTAACTCTCAGATTCTCAAAAATATCCACGAAATAAGTAATATAATAAAGCACGATGAAGAAATGTGTTCCCTATAGAAATATTCTTCAGGGAAAGGTAATATATTACCAATGGATAAACAAAATAAATTCTTGTAAAGATTAATGTATACTTTAATGGTCTAGAAACTCTGTTGTTAAAAGAAAAACGATGATTATTTTTTATGTATAAATAAATGAGTTCTATAGAATTTCTAATTATAGTTTTGGTTATATAAAGGATTTCATTATTTTTATGATTTATTATAGAAAATTTACAATTTCTATAGAGGTAATGACCAATTTTTTTAAGTGTCCCCATGAAGGGGTTTTTAATTGTTTTTGATCAATAAAAAAACATGAAGATAAATTAAAAGGTATTACATATTTAATATTATATATACCCAAATAATAAAAATGTATCCAAGGATAGAGATTCTAATTACAAGTTCCAGACCAAGTTTGTTAAATCATCTATAATTTGAAAGAATACTGAACATGGTAAGGGTCATTATATAGACATGATAATATTTTTTTTGATGATGAGTTATGTCAGGTTTATTTTTTCATGGTAGATGTTAAGTTACATGCACCACTTCTTACAAGAAAATTTAAATATGGATTTTTTCCCTTATGTAAGGATAATATCAATGTTGCTACATCAAAATGGTAATAATTGATATGTAATGATAAATTCCAAATATCATCGTAGAAAAATTCTCAATGCTGGGTCTCTAAGGAAGATATGTTAATTTTATAGTGTAGAATAAGGAGAACTGTTACCTATTGGTTTATAAGATCAACAATGAAATGGACCTATATCTCAGTGGGGGATAAAATTATTTTTGGATCAACAAACACAATAATAATTCATGAAGAAGAAGATTTTGGATAAAGAAGATATGATTAGGATTAACATATGATGTGATGTATAAGATACAATGGCTTCGACCAAGAAGATAAAAATAGATTACCCTTTGTAACATAATGAAACGTTAGAAGAACCAATCACTAGTATCTTGTCATTTTTCCAATTAACAGGGATGAAACTGCAGTTATAGAAACTGAAATTTAAAAGTTAGGATTAGAAACTATTGAAGGTAGGGTAGTTTCCGTAGTAGAAAATAAACCAGTGAACACAAATGATAAAGATGCTCAAAAAAATGAAAATAAGATTCAATAAACTCCTGAAAAATTAAATTACAGTAAAACTCACAAGTAAAAAATGAATTTCAATAAGAGAAACCAAAAACTATACTTACAACCCATAATCCATCAATTCTTGTCATAAATGATTCAATGGAAAATAAACCTATTATACTTGTTGATGATACAATTGTTCTAGATGTTTAATTTCGTTACTATAGTGAGACCAGTTAGGAAAAATCATTACTCTTGGTTGATAGCATCTAACCATCTCATGTTCATGGTGTATAATCATATAATTATTTAAATAATAAAATTGAAGGATTTTTTTATCGATGAAAAAATAGTGACAATAATATTAAAGTTTAAAAAATGAATTGATGATTGCAAGGAGATATTTTGAGGACTTAAGAAGTATAAATATTCCCAGAGAAGAGTTTGAATCTGTTCAGACTCATTTATATTTTCTCAGATAAAGTTAAGTTATAAGAAGATATTTTAACTATTTTCAATGATATGTGGAATATCATTTTCGGAATCCTTAATCAGAATATATTTCGGAAAAAATATATTGGTGATATAAAAATGTTTTTGGGGACAAAATTTGAATATTTAAGAAGTAGTGAATTCATTCCAATGCTTCTACATCTTCCCCATACAAACTCCCCAGATATAGTCATAGGGTTTAATGATATTATATCCATCGTGTATAGATTCGTGGTCATATTGCATACTCTTCATTGCGACCGTGTACCACATAATTTTTTTAGACAATAGATGATATCTTATTGAGAATATGACATCAGAGGATTCTACTATAAAGAATCATCTAAATCATTTAGGATCAATTCCTTCACAGTTATTACATACATAAGAGAAAGTTCATGTATTTTAAATGAAAATTTTATGGAATTTGTACGTATTGGGAATGATTTTAAGATTTTGATGAGCTGGAAAGATGAAAATATTACTGAATTCTTATTACCATATATGGTCGAATTGAAATTATTTTTTTCATGTTGTTCTTGTATTTCCAGAACCCTCAACCTCTTCTAAACCAACACATTCACCTTAATCCATCCATTATATTTACTCATTTCTCATCAACCATTATTCATGTAATCATAATTTTATTTAATTGATTTTATTTATTATCTTTATGATTATATTATTTATTCTCATCTCTACACCCTAAATACATATATTTTATATATTATAGTTAATTTAAATTTCATTTATAATTATTTGATACATTTAATTTTTTAATCAGTTTCATCTAATTTATTAACGATATCACAAAAAAAGAGGAGAAAATTTGGTAAACACATTATTATTACATTCTTAGACTACACATTTATATTAAAAATCCAAAAAAATAATATTGGGAAAATTAAATTTTCAACATAAATTTAATATCTATATCCTTTTAGTATATTAATTCTGTTTACAATTCCTATATTTGACTAATTAACGACGAAGATATTAATCGGTGATATAATTTGATATTTATATAATTTTTTCATGGATGTAATGATAATTTTGAATAAAAATTATAATTGATTAAATATATCATATTATGTGGAGTAAATAACTCTAATTTCTGAGGGAAGCTACGTCCCCTTTAATGATTTAAATTTGAATAATTTTGATTTATCACGCGAAAAAATAGAACATCTCAATCAAAATAGAACCAAGGGTTCCTTATATGTGACTAGAATATTTTTTATTTCAATACACACAACATAGAACTAAATATTCTCTAATATATTTTAAATATATTTTTTCATTCAATGATCAAGTGACTCTATTATTTTCTAAAGATGATACATTTTGAAGATATACATATTTCAACCTCACACATCTGTGTGAATGCAACTATTTATTAGTTTCTATTCCCATTGAAGATCATTTTCAACCATTATCTCTTCAACGATATTCATACAAAAAGGAATTCTCATTGAATAAAAAATACTAGTATTTTTTCAATTTTGGTTTCATTTGTGTTCTAGAACATGTTCATTTAATAAAATAAAACTCTATTGCTTTATTGGAATGTTGACTACATGACCTTTGTTGTGGAAGAGTAACAACGTATTAGACTAATATATGGAGAATTTGAATCCCTATAAGAGAACCTAAAAAATCTATGTTTAGGATTTTTGTAAATGTGTCAACTTCCAGAACTTAGTTGTGAAGGTCTAGTGATTAGAGGACCTTGTTTAGTAAAAATCATCGTGCTTGTAGAGCGAGTGTTGATGGAGTGGACAAGGGTATATTTGTGCCCTGAACCACTATAATAATTTTTTTGTTCATATTTACCATTTATTCGCTACTGAAATTATTTAAGAAAGATCACAATATATATCTACATAAACAAGATGTTGTTAAAAGGAAAAATCTATTATGATTATCTAAAAGATACAATCCACCCCTATTGTGTAATATTTTATTATTTTGACCAAAAAATATATATATATATTTCAATAAATAATTATATAATTATAAAAATATATTTTTAATTATATTTTTATAATTATATTTATAAATTAAATTGGGAATTATTAACTGATTAGTAATCAAGTTCAGTTTTCCTAGTATTTCTAAAAAATATATTTCTGTAATACTCTATTTTTTTTAAGATAAAAAAAATAATTTTATATTGTATCATTTATTTTAAAATCATGTTAATAATATAGAAATTTAATTTTAAATATTTAATTAGCAATGATATTTTTTTACATCATGTCAATTATATAAACAATAATTTTGATTTTAATCAATTGATATCTTTCATGCCACCAAAATTAGGTAAACATAACTAATTAAAAATAATTACTCATTAAAAATTATTAATTCTAAATAAATATTAATTCAAAATAATAAAAAATGATAAATTATTAAGTGATTTTTTTATAAATTATAAATCCAAGATAACAAAAAAAATCAAAGTTAAATATATTTATCATTGTTTATAATATATTTATATATATTAACAACAGAATATTTGTAAATAAATGTTTAAATATTGTAATGTTTATTACATAGGTGTGTGTGTGTGTGTGTTTTTATAAATTTTATATATGTATATTTTTTAAGAAAAAGATAAAATATATTTGTTGTATTTATGTTAATTTAGAAATCATGATAAATATATTGTAACTATTAAAAGTGTTAAAATCATTTAAATAAATAATAACTAATTATTCAATATTATAACTAAATAGTAACTAATACTGATAGATTGAAAGTATTATTAATACTTTTTAAATTTTAGAATGTTATTAAAATTTGTAAAAAATTATAAATGAAAAAAATATGAAATACTAGTAATTTTAAAAAATTATTATTATTTACTATAAATTTAGTTGTAAATAAATAATTAATGTTAACTAGAAATTAATTTTATCAACATATAAAAATGAAAAATAAAATTAATAATTACTAACGATGTTATCAAACCATACCAAAAAATTATAAATATTTACAATTAGCAATTCACAATAATTGATTTAAATGTTGTATGATTTAAAATTATTCGTATTAATAATTTTTATAAAAGTTTTAATATATATAGTTATATATATATATATATATAATATCAATAAAATATTAAAAATGATACTCTTATTTGTGAGGTTACAAAACACTTGATCCTCATAAATGTTATGTCATACCTAGGGTAAACCCAACATCCCCGATCTAATGATGGCCTTGTATTTATTATGTGATGCAGAATTATGATGTAAATTCAATTTTATGTAACAATTTATAATAAAAATACTAAAAGGGAGTATTCTTGTGTATGATGTTTCCAAACACTTGAAATAGAAAAATGTTAGGTCATGTCTAGGGTAAACCCAACATCACTTACATAATTGTGGTCTCTAATTTTTCATATGTTACACAGTTTAAAAGATAGATTCAATTTTTATAAGAAAATATAATAATCTTATTTAAAAAATTATCCTCACGTTCGATGTAACCAATCACCCAATTCAAAAAAATGTGATGTCTTGTATTTGTTAAAACCCCCATCATAGACATAACAGTGGTCTCTGATTTTCATTTGATAAATAGTTGGGGATATTGTTAAATTTTTTATAAAAAAATAATAATCAAAACATTAACATATTATGGTCATGTTCCTTGTAACGAAACAATGAATGAATAAAATTGTTATGTCACATCCATGGTAGAACTAGTATCCCAGATCTAACAGTGGTCTCATATATAAGATACAATACACCATAACAGAGATACATAAATTATATATATATATATATAAGATTATATAAAATTATCATCATGAATGATATTTCTTAATTCTTAATGTGAACAAATTTTATGTTCCAAAAAGGGTAAACCTCAACATCATTGATCTAATAGTGGTCTAAAATTTATCAAATTTGATAATGTTCAAGGGATATTCTAATATCTTCAAATTAATAGCATGTGACTCATATAATAAATTTAAAAAATTTATTCTGCCTACTTCGACCCTCTGTAGGCCTTGAAATCTAGTGAAAACATAGTTCCCCACTTTGATCATATTCCATAGAATATTTCATGTTGTTATAATTTAATAATCATTTTCATTTATTCAAAATGATTAGTAAGAATTATTCTTATTTCTATTGTTTTTTATTTAACTATGGACTCATGAAGTAAACACCAGTTTCTATTAGATGGTCCTGATTGAATTAATCATCACAAAAATATTAAATGATCATGTATAAATACTACCTACAATAAATGTATTAAAACATCTATATTATATTCATCATCAAATTAAGATTTTGTTTTTGAGGTAATAATTAAAAGTCCATGTGATAAATATCATCATAAAAGATTTTAAATATTTCAAAATGTTTGACTTCACCTATTACACTTGTTTTTTGAGAGGATTAAATTATGGTATCAACATGGTGAACAATATTATGTAGAAAATACAAATGTTTTAGATTAATATCCATCATTTTAGAATTTATTACATGGGTTTTCTTTCCATCTATTCAGGAATCAAAACTCAAAATGTTATTCGAAATCCTGACTCAAAACCTTAAAATTTTTTAAATTTTCTTAAATATACTCAGAAGGATTTATATTCAGGACTCCAAAGGAGAAAACACGAATCTAGTAACAATTTTAGGGCTCATAAATCAGATTCTGTAATTCCAAACAATTGTTTAATTACAAATTATCCCTGGTTAAATAATTATTTCTGGATATCAATACATTACCTTTAGGTTTTGATGAATGTATGATATTAGTCCCTAATTTGGGTCTTATTTATCAAAAGATTCATGTTCATTCAAATGAGTTCATATTATATTTTGGTGATTATGAATCCTAGTTAAATTTTCCCACATTATAATAATCACTGAATAAAGTGGCATAACATGGAATGTCCAAATTTCCTATGAAGTAGTTGAGTTTTTTTCAATTACACCACATTTACAATATTTTTTTATATCTCAAAACACATATACATTTATGTCATTAAATAAATAAATTGTTTTTCAAAAGTAATGGGCTAAATATTTCTTTTTATTTTTGTTCATAGAAACACATTGACAATATGAAACCTTCTTTTTTTCTTCAGAAACTCATATCATATGGTTGGGTCTTTTTATAGATGGTTTTTGTCAATGTATCACTTACTATTGTCAATATTCTTATTGGCCTATTTTCATTTCTCCATAAAACATACCTCATTATTTTCTATGGAAGGAACCATTTATATATTTTCTGCTCTTAATTATTAAAATCTAAGTAAGAATATTTATTTTTCTTTCAAGCCACAAATTTAGGGTTTAATTTTATTATTGAACAATGGTGTTTCAGTATTTGATATAGTTGTTTATCATAATTTTATACAGTGGGGTACATTAATATGGATGATCAGTGAATTTTAGGTTTATGGTATGTTATCAAGATGGAGCACACATGGAATAAATTCATGTCTATATTGAATGGTTGTAAGAAATGTATTTACAATTGGTATTGGGAAAAATATTATTTATTTGGGATGTAATTTAAAATTTATTCCTATAGACCACTCTTTTCAAACTAACAAATTTAATTTTATAAATTTACAAACTGAAAGAGAAAAACCTCCTATAGATATTTCAGGTATTTAAGTAAAATTTATCACCTCTATATTACCACGGATAACATCTAGACCAACCATAAATAAATAAAAAGTAAATTATTTTGGAATGATCACAATTGGATAAGGAGAAGTATTTTTTGGGACCATCCAAATTCTTATAAATTTTTGGTTCGTCACATATTATATGTAATGTATAATGAGATTTATTTTTTATAATATATTTTATACCATATTCGACACACCCATCATGAATAGATCTAAGGGATATGCATGGTTAGATCATTCCCATATTTTCAGATGTTCATAAATGGAATTATTTGAAGATGATTTATCACACAATTTAATGAATACAAAAAAGCTTACACACTTAATAAGTAATGTTTTCTATTATTTTTTAAATTGATTTCGAGATTTGAGATTAACATATTTTTATGCTTCTAATCTGTCTTTTTGCATCAGAAATAGGAATGTTACCAGTTTAAAAATTCATGACTATAATTTCATAGTGGAATTATTGTATCCTTTTAGTCTGAAAAGGTTGTTGAATTCTTCAATTTAGGATGTGTGGACCAAAGTGTCATATTTCTTCCAAGAAATTGGTGATGAATAATAGTATTATGATTCATTATATACGGTGAAAATGGATTATGTTTTAATTTAATATAAATTGGAGAAAATATTTCCTCTATGATTCATTATCTAAATTGAACATTATATATTTAATTTTCCATATAATGATAATTGTAGATAACATTAAATTTCTTATATATGTACCCAATTTATATAGGTATGAAAATGTTTAAAAGAATGTATATAACAAATCATCATTTGAAGGTTCAATTGTAGAGGCGTACTTCCAGGTGAAATTTTAATTTTTTTATCATATTACTTTTCATCAAAATATCCTTCAAAACGTAATTGGATTGTTTAAAATGATACAAATTTTTATGATGCCGCAAAACATAAAATTTTCATAATAAATCATCCCAATAATGGTTTGGTGGTTATTAAGAATGATGGATTTCAGATGAAGAAATTTAAAGAGAACATAGGTATGTTCTTTTAAATTGTGGTGAAATAACACAATTTGTATCAAATATACAATTTTTAATTATTTTATAATTTTCTTTAAATTATACCTTTATTTACATTAACTTTTTTATAGACTATATGATGACCATAACAAAAAATAGTTAATGCAAATTACATCACCCATAATTTAAGAACATCACCCAAAAAATTACATATTTGTTTCAAATACTTGTAAGTAAAATTTCATTTGATTGAAAAATAATTCAATCATTCAATGATATATAATATTAATAATTAATATTACCTGCAGGTAATGCAACATGACGATAAAATTGATAGCTAATTATTTGTACTAATAAAACATCCATCAAAATTAGTGAAATTTTATAATGGGTATGTGGTTAATGGATTTTAATTCCATACATGCATAGATGGTGACTCAATGAAATAAATTTATTTGGCTATTTTTCTAAAAGGATATCATCATAAAACAAGTGAATTTGACTTTGGTGTGATTTATAAAATAATAGATATATGTTATCACAGACCAAATAATGATTTAATTTTTAATATTCATTTGTTTGATTCTGATAAAGGGTTGTGAGTTTATCCATAACATGGAGTCATGGACATTAAATATAACTATCTTCTTTCATTAAATGAACAATTTATTTTGGAACATTAGGCATATCATGTTTTTTATTCAAATTGTTGTGTTGTTTTGAGATATTTTAATGATTTCACTATTGTGATAAAAGAGAAATCACGTGGAAGTTTTTTTATTAAAAATGAAAATCATATTGAAATTTTTCAATAAATATTCCAAAATATATCTCTTACCCAATGAGATATAAATATCGATGTTGAACCCCCCCCCCATTTTTAATTTATAATGATATAGATAATGTTGATAACATAATAAGGGATGATGATACTTAAATATCAATGGAATTTGATTATGATAAGGATGAGGATAAAGGCATTGTTCTCAAGGAAATTTATGAAGATGATGATGATTTATGTATTATATTCCAATATTGATCAGTTTTTTTTATTTTATATTTGTGTCAACAATTATTTATAGGTAACATTGTTTGTTTAAGATGGATTAACCCAGAAATATATTTTCATCAATAATTTATTCCAATAATTACTATTTTATATATGATATTTTAATAAACATTTATTGATAGTTGTGAATATTATATTCTTCATTTTATTAATTATTTTTACATATATATAATATATATTTACAAATATTTATTCAATAAATTATTATGATACAATATTTATTTACAGGAAATTATTATATTTAGATATATTTGTTTACAACTGATATTTTTATTAATAATTTGTTACTAAAAATATTATTATATTCTATAATTTATTATTTTTTTTATTTTTTATTGAATTACCTATTTAATACGTGTAGGTATATCTTTTTCAGATAGATTTAGATGCTCCAACCAATCAATTTCATTTTATCACTCATGTTAGCCTTCCAGCTGATGAGCATGATTCATTTAATATGTAGGATTATTTTCCTATTATAAGGGGGTGTTGTTTTTCTCGATTAATGATTCTGGATCCTGTTCTAGAGAGATGACAATTTTTTATTTTCCTCCTCATTTGTTGAAGTATTATTAATTGTCTATGATATTAATTTTATACTAACTTTTTTATATTAAATTGTATATTAATTTCCTAATTATTGGTTTTTATTTTCACTGTTTTCACATTTAGAGGTTGTGTAGGCTAGTGTGATCCTGATAAATTATTTTTCAGAGCCATGTATGTCAAGGGACCTAGTTCCCATCGCTAATGCATCACTAGAGGTTTGAACACAAGATTGTATTTTATTTTAAATGATATATAATTTTTAAATGTTATTCAATTAGTAACATATTTTTTTAGTTTATTAAAATCAATTATTCTCTATTATTCCTGATAACCTAACAGATATTATCTGAGAGGAATTTGATAGTATTTTAGTGTGTTCTTTCATCGGTTTCTACACAATATTAAAAAGTAGGATATGGATAAAGGCTGTGATATTGATTTCAATGGGTTTGGCATCTCCTATCAACTTGACTATATCTCAACACAGATATGGGATGGATTATTCTGCAACAATTGAGAAGAGAGTTTTAGGATGAGGTCATCATCTAGACATTAGAGTTAGGGGAGGCAAGAGGCCACACATTGGGTGGGATATCAAACATTTAACATGCATATACTACCTATAGTAGGTGATATTATTTACTAATGTATACATAATTTAACAATGACATTTATATATATATAATAATGTCTAATAGTATATAATTTTTTTGGGATTTTTTATCTTTATAAGAATATGTATACTTATCCCCATAAAATAGTTTTCATAGGAAACTGTGATCCCCAAATTGTTGTAAGTAATAAATATTTAAATTTCATGAATATTTATTTTGTTATTATTCTAATTATAATTATATTTGAAGGACACCTATTAGGTTGTGACTTTTCAACCAAGGGAGAGTCAAGATGAGAGTAAAAAATATTCTACTGGTGATTTGGTTCTTGATGAGGGGGCATCGAAGTGTGCATCTTTTTATAGTGTTGAGAATGGTTGAGTTTTTGGTATACGATCCTGACTGACACATATGAGTTGTTATGGTACTTCTGTGATGTCATTTATAAGCGTAAAGGGTGATTGTGGAGAGTCTTCATTGATGTCGTTGTCTGAAACACAAAATGAGGTGAGGTTGAGATCTAGGGATGATATGATTCAGTTGATGAAAAATAAGATGGAGGAGGAGCATGACAAGCAACGTCCGAGAGATGTTCCTATGTTTTAGTATATGCAGCGGCTTACGTGGGGAGTTTGTATGGTGTTTTATTTTATTATGTTTAAATAAATTGTTTTTATAACCAATTAACTATCCATCACACATATTATCAATAGAGAATGGCCATCACTATTTATTTTTAAAAAACAAATAAAACATTATTTCCAATGGGCGCCTTACACGTATCAATTAAATTTTTTTTGGGATGGACCATCGAAAATACCTTCATTTGCGAGGTAGTTTTTTGAAATGAATCATTACAGAAAGACTGCAATCGCAAATGATCATTTATTATAGGATACAGTCGCAACTATGTCATTTTAAATACCAAAATATCTAGTAGTATATGTAAACATGATTAATGATTACATTTTTCAATAATAATTATTGAAACTATGTATGTATTATCACATCATTTTAGAAGGTTCATTATATCATAAATACAATATAATTTCTATAAATATAATTATATATATCATCCATTTGATGTGGTGTTAAATATAGAGTCACATCACTTTGTGAAGGTGGTAATCCACACATATCATGAAAGATGTTATAATTTTTAATTGAGTGAAATGGTAAGAAATAAAATTATATATTATCCTTTCAGAATGAAAAATGTGAAATTATTATCATAGTTATTTAATATATATGGAATATATTCATTAAAATTATCCTTATTACATACCATGTATCATGTCAGTTAAAACTAATCAGATCATTTCACGAGGAGGTAGTCTACCTTTCACGCGAGCGACGTTGTCGTATCCCCAGAAGAATGTAATGTACAAAATTATATATAATATAATTAATCCAATAGTATAACAATGTTATGAATATCATATATATATATATATATATATATATGAATATACTTTAGATCCATCATCATTCACAAATGTGTGAGGTCTTGGCAGAAAACATGTCACATTAGATCATGAGGATAGAGTATGTCGTACAAAGAAGTCACATTATCTTTTCCCATCTAATCTAAGAAAAGATAGATGTTGGTCATTACCTTCACATAAAAACAACTCAATACGTGGGAGATAATTAGGTTATTATATAATCATGTTTGGAAATTATTTATAGTGGGTGGATAGAGGAAAAATATATAAGTAGTCATTTAAGGACGTTAACTCTTATTTGAGTAAAATCTTAAGGTATGCGCCCAAAGGCTTCATGGGATGGATTTATGATGAAAATAATATATCTTTGTAATTCTTAAAGAAGAGAGAACCATATTTGGGAATGTCTCGACTGATCAAATGATCTATGATGGTGTAACTTGGGGAGAGAGTGGGGTTCCTTTTACATGTTGGAAAAAGAACCCACTTATAAACTACTAGGAAATTTCTTAAAAGACTCAGAAATGATAGAGTAATTTTCAAGGAAAAAATGTCCCAAAATACCATATAATTGAAATTGAGAAGCATAAGGATGATATACGGCCATCTAATAAAATTTATTAAAAGTATTAAGATACTTCCAACACTTATTTTTTTATATTAACCTCCCCAGTAAACTCATTTTCACCTTAACCAAAGTAATTAATTTTTACTGTTTTGTCTATTAGTTATGGTAAAAATTAAGTTGATCATATTTGAAAAAATAATTTATTATGATCCTAAAAATTGAATACATTTCAACAAATTCAACTCATAGAAGTGTAAAAACTAAATTTCAAACAAACCACATAATAAAATATAAAAATAAGGTTTTCGAGAAGTGTATTTTTTATGAAAATTATTATTTTATACTAACTCTATGAAAAATAACGACCATTAATTAAATAAAAATTAATATTTACTAATATATAATATAGACATATCATTCATATAATTCCTAAATAGTAATTATTTGAAATAATTAATTTATAGAAAATTTATAAACATCCAAAAAAATTTAGAGAAAACAATTTTTTTCAAAAAAATAATCTAATACAAAAATCTGATATAACAATGATTAAAAAGTAATTTAGTTGTTAAAATATTAAAAAGAAATAACGTTTTACATGAAATAAATTTTTATTAATAATGATAAATTTAATATTACTAAATTAATGAAATGATATGACATTTTAAAAAATTTGGTATTTTTTATTATTCACTGAAAAATAAATATTGTCTTATAATTCACAAAATTTCATAGTAGGTTAATTTTTAGATAATTATTTAAAAGATTAATTTTGTTTTATTAAAATAATTTTCTCTAAATCATATAAATTAGTTATAATATCATGACATAAAAAATAAATAAATATCATTTTTTGATGGAATGTATTTTAAAAGAATATTGTGTCATTACCAATTTCATGGTGAAAATTTAATAATAATTTCTAAATAAATTTATTGTGAGTAGAAAATTAAATATATATTTCATAATTTTGATAAAATTATTAATACTATATAATGAAATGGATAAATTATAATTTTCATATACTTTTGGGGAAATTTAAGTTCGATGGTGCGCGGTGTACACACTACTAAACAGATCTTCCATTTTACTATAAAAATTACTCCATATTTTGAAATGAATATCAATATATAATAAATAAATATTTAAAAACATGATTTTTTTTTCTAACAATACATAGGATTTTGCAAATATATATATAGAATCTTTAGAATAAATTATTAAGGATGATGTAATATATTTTTATTCATGGTTTAAAAATAACCAACATCATGAATGGATTTCGATCCAAGCATAAGACGATAGATTATCCAATATACATCAATTTAAAATAAATTATTGAGGCTTAATGAAAATAATAATTTCTATAATTAATTAATTTTGATAAAATATAAATCATTTATATATGAGTCATTTATTTTGAATTATAATTATCATAATGATTTGAGAGTCCTTCATCAGGGAATTCTTTGAGAAACACATGGTGAGGTGAACCACTATATAAATTTCGTGAATGAAAATTGATGTTATTAGGTTTTACAGAATAATATTGATGATATTACAACTAATATAGTTATTTTTTTTATTATATATTATATCATTTTGATCTAATATAATTCGAATGTTTGAGAATAATTTAGAACGAAGGATGAGAATCCACCCAATCGTGAGATGTGTTCCATGTCTCAATTTGTTTTGTGTTTTTTATATATTTATTGAAATTTTATTTGCATAATTTTAGTGGATACATTTTTATAAGAGGAATGTATTCCAACTATTATATATATTTGGAAGAACATTTTGGGTTGGGTTTAAAAAATTAAATGCATACAATGGAGTAAGACATGCAAAATAGGGGTATTCTTATAATACCTTTTGAGTTGAAAATTTGTGCATGAGAATACATGGAGGCTTAAAAAGGTATCCTATAATATTTCATTTATTTTATCCCACTTTTTCTCTAAAACATACCACATATTGGGGATTTAAAATAAATATGATAATTTATTATATCCATGAATTCATGTGAGAATGTGTGAAAATAGAGGAGAATAAAATAGGAAAAGGAGAGAAATATATGCTCTGTAAATATGATATGATTTATAGAATTGATAGTTTTATTGCTAGGTGACATTTGATGATCTATTTGTGGGGAAATATGGAGGAATATTTTTCACATAGTATCTGGGGAGGGGATCAGATCATTAATTTGAGAGAAGTATAAGAGTATTGAAATTGATGAGAATGGGGGAAGCTAGGAGAGTAGGTATCATGAAAAATGGTAAATCTATTCTATGAATTAGAACTGAGTCTCATTAATTTGTTCTAAATACATTGATGAAATCAATGATCCAATAACCCTTTGAAAGTTTTTGATTCTGAGTATTCACGAATACCAACTAGTGAATCAGTGACTATAGCTTAAAGATGATAAATAATTCTTCTCATATATTGGAAAATTTATTGTTGTGACTCTAGACAAGAGATGATCGTGGAGACTCGGATCTGGTTATGGTGTGTGGAAAACAATCTTAATTTAATTGAATGACATTGATTATAATGGATAATCCTTGATTAGGGAGATAACTACTCCATACAAGAAATGGTTATTAGCACCAAGAATTGTTGAAAACCTTGTGATCATTTTCTGTGATTTATTTCAATACATTGGTGAGGCTGTTAGAAATAATAAGGATTAGATCAACACTGAATAAGTCTATGAGGTTAAATTAATGGAAAAAATCACAAAATGTATAAGTGACCTATAATTAACCCCTATTAAATCTGTGGAGAATATTTCACCGTTAAAATTGAATATTTCACTAGAGATCCATGATAATTATTTCTTAAGGGAATGTAATATCATTATGAGATAGAATCTGAAAATATAGACCATGATTATAATTATGTGTTTTAGAATCTATTCTGTAGTGGTTTGAAAAGAGGCTAGGGATGAGTATGTTATTACTGGGTGGAACATTTGTACCATTCTCCTTTTATATCAAGTGTTGGATGAATTTCTTCTTCAATGTAAAAATAGAAATATTCAGGATACAAAATGGTGTAGTATCAGTATTGCACAACATCCCTCTGACCTTGTACCAAAGGCTTCCCATGGTTGAATGTTTACGTTCTTTTATTAGTGTGATAAGGTCATAAATACTAGGTAGAATTAATCAGATTCTTTGAGTATCGTCCATGACTCTAAAAGAAATGGAAATATTAAATAATAAACTATTCAATCTTCCGATGGGTTATAAGATTGTTTCCACTAATATTATGTGTTTCCAGGTGCAGTCAGGTACGTCATTGTTTTTGTGACCTCATTCACAAGTTAATGTGTACATTCATTAAATTATAAATCCTTGGAAGGTTTTTGAATCATTGTTCATATTTTCATCTGATCATGATCCAAAGATATTATTTATTGGGTGAGAGAACCTTAGAGTTATTGTTTTTATTACTCTATCTATTTCCTTGGCATTATTTGGAAGAGTCACATCCTACTCATTTTTCTTGTATATAATGATTGATTCCTTGGAACTATAATTCAAGTTGATTAATTGTGTCATGGATCACACCACACGATTATTTAATAGGAAAGATTGGTGTTTTAAATATTCTATGAAAAATGTGATCCTTACTATTATAGAGTTTTCTGGGTTTTTTTGTTCTAGGTCAAGACATATTTGATATTTTCTATAAAATAGACTAGATGGTGGGTTTCAAGGATAAAATTTACTAATATAACTAGTATTATTTTCTCTCATTCCTATACAGAACACTCATATTCCTTATAGTATGTGAGAATCAGGGTCTAGTTGGGTGGGGCTAGTCATTCCATTGGTGGGATCTCTTTCTTGTTACTTCAGTAATCTATTTCCCGATTTTGTTGAATGGGTATAGTTAACTAGATTCCACTAGTGGTGTATTAGTGCCCTAATGTATTACCAAATGATTTGTGTTAGTTTAAACCTCAACAAGAGGTATATTTCACAATTGATCTACTACCCGATAAAACATCAATATTCATTACATCATATAAAAGTTCATCACCAGAATTGACAGAGTTAAAGGTTCAGTTGCAGGACCCATTGAGAAAGTGGTTCATTTTATTGAGAATGTGTCCATTGTAATTTTCATTTCCCATATAAAAAATTAGAATAAAAGAGTTTGTTTTTTCATTTACTACAAGGATATTAATGACGTTCTAATTGTGTATGATTGTTTATAATAATCGATAATGGATATATTTTAACATCTCCGGGGATCCCATTACTTTTCATATAATTACCTATGATCAGTGTTTAACCAGTTGAGTTTCACAGGGATAGACATTCCCAAGACCACCTTATAAGTCTATTATAGGAACATTCCCTACATAATTATTCCATTTTAACTCACTAATAATCTTTTGGAATTTATGTACATGAGGAAAATGATTTTTCATCACTATCCTGACTCTACTATGGTAGGATTTCTTGATAATAGCATGGTTAACATATTGAAGAAGAAAGTAAATTAATATTATTTTTTATGTATTTTGATACATATTCTTAAATATGGGAATATAACCAAATTACATTTCTATATGAAGGAGGTTAAATTCGGGGTTTATGTGTCATATGAAAGATTCATTTTGTAAGAACCAATGAATTAATATGCTCTAATATATAAAGGGAGACATAAGAACATATTCTTGATCCAAATTTTCTATAGAAAAGAGGGTTATTAGAGATATTTGAATTTTTAATTTATCTTGAGTATAGTCTCCTTATATTTTTATAAGTTTGAAGGGTGTGAAATTAAAATAGAGTGGGAAATACTATAAATCCTTTTTGAATTGAATGGTGATATTTCCTTATGCAGCTTTTTTACCTCCCAATATCAAGCATATGATATGTTGTGTATTTTGATTCCCTGGGCATGGGAATGGTGTGTTTGTGTGTGTTAATGTACTTCATAGGTAGTAAAATATTTATAAGATTAATGGGGGATGATGAGTTTATTTATTGATCTTTATTTGAATATTTATGTGGGGATGAATGGGTGCCTTTGACTAGTGTTTAGATCACCTCCCTATAGATGACTAGATTCACCTTAGGTAAGAAATAGACGTAAGATTCTTCAAGAATAATGGAATCATTAATAATGTGGATGCATCAAGTAATATGACTCTCTCACATGTTGAATTTTTCTACTTTTGTAAGTGATTGAAAGTCAAATTATCTTTACATAAGTAAATGATGACTATTTGGGACCAACACATCTATGAATTTCATTTCGGGGATATGAAAATATCATATTATTTTATGAAATTATATTATTAGTATAGATTAAATAATTTTTTAATGATTTGGTTTATTGGTGTCATTCTTGTAAGATAATCATTGTTCTGAACCAGATATTGTCCTAGATATTACATCCTCTCCCAATATAGGATTTAAAATTGAATGAAATTATACCTTATTTTTTAATGTATTTGATTCTTCACCTAATAAAAATATTCTTATATGGTATATTATTTTTCAATTCATGAAATCATTACATTAAATTCCAAATTAGGTGTCAAATTATGTGGTGGATCTTATTTGAATATGTGTCCAAGATGTTCTTCATATTAATGGTGTCACAATAAATCTCATTCAGTATTAGGAATCACACATCACATCCAACTTTTAGAAGGGACACAGTGAGGGTTTTCTATCTAAGATAAAAATTGAAATGTCATGCCACCCGAAAATAGAGGAAAAATATATTAGGATATCCCAATTGTTGTTAATATGATCCAATATTTATTTCTTACCTTTCATGACTCTTGGGAGATGAAAATCATGTTATCTTGGTTTTTCAATAATAATATCCACCCTTTAGAGATAACCATGGGACCATTTGATGCTATGTATGAATGGTTTAATAAGACTTCTATGTATTGGTATGAGATATAGGATTATTCTCTATTGGGACCATGTGTTCTAGTTAAATGAAAAAAAGAATAAAAATCACATAAAAAAGATATTCAATGGATTATAGTGTCAATAAATTATTTAATAACTTTTATCAATATCATTAGGAGTTCAATTTTGGGGATTATATGTTTTTTGGAGTCATTGTTCGGCTAAGACACAATATTTTAGGGAAACGAGTTATGCAGATTCCATAATATATAATAACATTCGATATTATAGTGTGTCTTAGGAGGGTAATACATTGGTAATCCATACCATCACAAATGACCTTGATTCATGACATATACAATTTCCCCCAATTATACAATTTCTATACATATCAATATTATGTAATGGAATGGGAGAGTTTTTTCCTAGAACCTCAAACCAATGGGCTGGAGTAGACGATTCAAATTCTATATCCCTAGCTCAATATGTTGAAGGTGAATCTCTTCCTTTAATATATCTATTCTGAAAGAATATTTGGTAGATCCATGATACATTTTAGATGGAGGTATTGGTTATATTTAATTATCATACTCATTTATTTTAAAATGAGTGTTGAGGATATTCTAGTGAATCATTGGCATGGTAGGGAGTGTTTCTAGAGCCTCCAGATCACTGGTATATTTTTATAATTATTTATTTTTGTAAATTCGATTAATTCTTTTCTTTTGGAAGCCTTTAGATTGTAATTGTTGTTTTTGGAAGAGATCATTATTAATTATATGTCACCATGATATAACCCTATGAGATATATCATGGTGATTATTTGAGGGTAGGTGTTATGATGTTTTTCTATGGTATTAATACATAGTGTTCTTAGATGTTCAAGAACTCGGGGTCAGCTCCTTTGGGTATCCCCACAGCGCAAAACCAAAAATACACCATGGAAGCCTTGGATCCAATACCTTATGCATTTCCCAGTGGTGGTGCTCTATTTTACCAAAACTAGTCCATACTATATATTACCATATTGAGGAAACTCAATGATACAATTCAATGGTTTTATCGTGAGTCTATGTCACCTAGAAAATGGGGGTATTTAAAGTAACTCCACATTCCATATTTAAACGCACTATTGCCTCTATTTTCTTGTAGTAGGTTATTTAAATGTGGATTCCATCTTAATACATTATATATTGAGTATTATTATTCAATTAAATTAAAAATATAACTTACTCCCATTTTTTAGGGATTTCATCCTTCTTACTTTCTATTCTTAAATTTTCTTCCACCTATTTCTCATCCTTTTAACCCTAAAGACCATGGTGGTCTGATCCTCGGGTTTAATTTACTATTTTGAATAATTTCAATGATATTTAGGATGGTCAGGATATGTTGAATCCCATTTATATTTTTGATGGAAAAGGTTTTCATTTTTTTCAACAAAGTGTCACTATAAACCCATAAATTTCCTTTGACATATCATTTTTTGAGTTTTATGTGGTTTTATTTATTTTATATGGTTTGTTAAATTTTTTGGGAATGGTATACATTATTTTAATATTTTTCTTTTCATTACTTAAAAATGTTTCTATTTAATTTGGTTTCCTATTTAAAATTAATATTTATTTAAACAAAATATTTTCTAATATTTATTCCTTAAATCTATTAATTTTTAAGAAAATTTCAATTTGATGTAAAAAGTGGAAATTTTTTGAAAAATCATATAATATTGATTTATTTTTTTTCCGTTAAGGATGGGATTATAGGTTCCAATGGGAGACTATGTTTGTGTGGTTTTAGGATGGGTGCTGCCATATATGTTGTAGTAATTCCAGTTATGTGTCACAGACAGTAATACATTGATAAGTACATGTATTTCTACTTGTTTTAATAACAATGATAACCATTTTTTCAAAATTAAATCCTAGATATACAAATACCGTACTTTAGAGATCACCCATATTTCATGTATTATTTTATATTATTTTTAAACGACTTTATTTGATTTTAAGGTATTTTTTATTGAGATTACATGGTTATATATTATTTCCCTAAATATTACCTTCAAATTGTATTTTTGAATAAACATATCTTCATTGAATGTTTTACGAATACCAAGGTATATATAAAATGGTTCCCAATGAACTGATTTTCAATAATTAATTTCAAACTAAAATCGTTGGTTTGAATTTTTAAAGCTGATATGTACATTAATTATTGTATCGTACTAGGATCTCCCTCACACCTTGAATATGAAGTAGGAAAATTAAAAAATTGGTTCTATCTGATACATGGAAATTAAAATCATTTTCATATTACATAAGGTTTTTGTGATTTTTTCACCTTTAATGTAAAGAGACCAAGGGTTGTAAGGGGCTACATAGAGAGACATTGACCATGAATTTTGGTATACTTTGAATTTTGGTGTTTTTTTATACGATTAATGTATTTTATAATTCACCTCATGATAGTTTTTTTACTCTCATGGTTATTTTTTTGACATTTGGTAAATCTTTATTTAGTTAAATTTTGACATATGGTTATTGTATACTTTTAGGGTGTTGGTACATATAGTCTTTTTGGTAAATTTTTGTTACATGATTGTTGATTACTTATTAGTTTTAATGTCGTACCTCTAGAAATGTCATGACATACTTCATTGGGAGATAATTTTACTTTTTTATAGTTTTTTGATGATAAAGCATTCCCAATGAGTTAATGCTGATTCACATATACTATTCTCTAGCTCAGGGTAATTGGAAATGTTCCTTTCGACTTATGGAGAGATGATTAGAGTAAAAATGTTGATTTAACTAGGTTTAACTATTATAATTTATACTTAAAAATATAATATAAATTTTATAACAATGAATCATTATAAAATTTCTTATTAAAAATACAATTTATTGGAAGGATTGTAAAAATAACAGAATAAAATGGGTTTAAAATCTTTACAGATTTAGTAACATTTTGAAAGATAAACCTCTTTCAAGATAAAGAATTAATTTATTAATAATATAGAAATCATGAAAAAATATATCGACGGTATTTTATATATATCATATTTAGGAATACATGTTAATTCTATAAACTATGTCTCAAAGTTGGAAAATTGAAATTATAAACCCATAAAAATATTTTAAATATTGAATCTACAACCACATAATGAAATATTTTGAAATGGTTTTCAAAATACTATGAATTATATGATATAATATTTTAAAATACATATATGAGTAATTAAAAACAACATATAACATAAATCACGATTCAAAATATTAATCTTGTGTCATGGAATAGCAATTAGGACAAAAAAGCATTACCTCAAATCACGACTGACCTTCTATGCTGGAAATCATCATTGATAACAAAAAAATAAACTATTTACATTATTTTAAAAAAATTATTACTTATTTGATTATTAGTTTTATTTTTCACACATTTATTATAATTTTAAATTCATTAAAAAATTGGTATAGTTTGTATCGATCGTTTCAAGGTTTCATGGTTTATAGTCTCCAAAAAGTTGGTTTGTATATAATGGTAAAATGTCATATTAGAATGGTGACATAAACACAATAAGTGGAATGTTATATGTTTCAAGATAGTACAAACATTATTCTTATCAATATGTTATTATATGTTTACCTATCATAGAATCATCTCTAATATGTGTGTTTTTTATTGTAAAAAAATATATAGTTACTTACAATTAATTTCAATAATATTATTAATACATTCCAATTATATATCCATAAACCTGAATTGTCCAGTATTTTAATAATATATAAAATTATTTTAATAAAATTTCAATTACATAATTGTAGAACATAATATTAATAAAAAATTATTATCAACATAGGTAGAATAAAACTAACAAAATGAGCAATGTTTTTCAGAATATTTTAAAAGAAGGTAAAACCAAATATTTATTTATGTTCTATAAAATTATTTATATAATAATAGGGATAATGTTTGTAAACCCCAGGTAAATAAAGAGTATGAAATTTTCACATTTATCCATATTTGGGAATAAAATATTAATATAACTTTAAAGGGGATTCTATGCTCGATGGCGTACCCAACACGCAACAACAAGTTTCTTGGAAATCTTACGTTGCACTCTAATAATAAAATAATATTATTTTAAATGGTAGTTAACACAAAGCCGTTGTATTGGCGCGAATGAATAGAAATAACTAAAATAAGATTATATATGTTTGTTAAATGTTTTTACTTTTATCCAATAAATTTTGGAGGCTTAAAATACAAATGAATCCAATCTTAAGCATTGAATACATTGGTATTTTTAAAAGATTGTTTTACTACCTTTTGATGGCAAACCATTTTTAAATCAAAATTTTGAAAATTTTATAAGCTATATTTTTTAAAATAAATATATTATTTATTATTTGGACATTTAAATTTACCTTGGGTTAATTTTTGGTATTTTTCTGACAATGTTCATTTTTCAATGAATAGTGAAAAATACTGCATTTTACATCAAAACTACTTTTTAATATAATTTCATTATATGGTTATATTATCATTTTAATTTGTTTTGAAGTTTAATTTTAATATATTTTTACCATTTAATACAATTACGGTCATTGGGATTAATTTCAATTTGTAATTGGGCATAAACAAGTGCCAAACTTTTCATGAATATTGTTTAAAAAAACCTGCTATTTGTTTTGACAACGGGAATTATTTTTAAATTAATTATTGCAATTTATGTGTTTGGAATTCAGTAAAATGGATTACATATTTGGAATCAGATTGTCCAAATTATGTAATTAAGACTCTTTTATTTTTTAACATTATGAATAGTAACGACGGTAATTATCTTTAATTATCTTGATTAATGAGTAATCAGGTAGTTAAAGATAATAAAATAATGTCATAATAATAAAAAATGACCACAAAATGTGTCCTAGGGCTACTATTTGTCTCATATCCGACCATGGGATGCCTTGTGACAAATTTGGGTGCCCCATGGAATCACTTTTGTGAGAAAGTGACTTTTTATCTTTTTATTTTTTTAAGAATGTTAAATGTAACAAAGAATGTATCACCTGAGTAAAATATTTTTAATTTTGTATACATAAATTATAATTTGGACTATAAATAGTAATTGAAAAGATAAAAAGTTTTTCTACATCATAGTATTTTTTTTAATTTTTAGACATTAAATAAATTAAATTATTTATGACATCATAATGATGTAGTGGGGACCTCATTATTTAACTATTTAAATAAAATGAAAAGATAATTTAAAATATAAGACCTACACATGTCCAAAACCTATTTTATGGGTGGATTTGGAACCCTTATCACCTTATCCTCGAAACACATCAATGTGGGACCATTAAAATCCGAAACTCATTATAATATAAAGTAACATTTCTTTACATTCCAAGAGTGCCCCTCCTTCCTCTTATAAAAGGCCCCCACCTCTACCACCTTACCCATACTTCCAAAGTCTTTGGCTCGGCCAACCCCTGCCTGTTTTTCCTCTCCATATCCCTCTATAACTCCTTGAAGCCTCACATTGGGCATAAGTCTTCCCAAGGAAGCCTTTCAGCTCAAATCAAAAGGAGTTACCCAATTTAAAGGTAGTGTCTTATCTTGTGTTCTTATGTTTTATTTTGCTTCTCCAACCCCCTAAACTCTTTTTATTCATTTATTTTGTAACAAATACAGTATTTTAAAAATACTAGGATGTTTTTATAAGAATTATTCGAACTAATCATACACACACCTACATCTAATGGTTAAAGAACATACTATTTCTGTGGATGGCGAATTTCTGCCTCACGAAACGATGATTGTTCAACATTCTTCTAACACTTTAAAAGGTGGCCATTAATATGAAACTATATTTATATATGATATATAATATCTTTATTTTTTAATTAATCTTCTCTATTTTTCATTTATGGCATACCTTTATGGTTTCAATTATGGGTAAACGTGATATCTTCATTTAAGGAAGTTCGGACTACCGCCCCCTCAAAGTGATTTGATTCGTTAATACCATATGTGGTACATATAAGGGATATATTTAAAGATATTATATATGATACCATACTTTAATTAAAATACTATTATGTATCATTATGTTTTAATTGAATTAAATATGAAATAGAAATGGAAGTTGCGTTCATGCGTACGTACGGCTTACCGTCTCCATGAATGGTACATTTCATTTATTATCTCAAAATGTTATGTACTATTATAATTACATATATATAATGGATATATAATTAATATATTACATATAAATGATGGATATCATTCTGGAATTATAACATATATATATATCTTTCATTTTGTTTTAATTCCATTAATATGACAAAAAAATTAAAGTAGCGTTCATGCGTACGTACGGCCTACCGTCTCCATGAACGGTGCTTTTAATTTTTATCTCCAAATGCTACGGAATAGTATAAAATGGATTTATACTGGATATATATGATATTTAAAACATCAATACTATTCTATATATGATGTACCTATAACTACATTGAAAATTATTTTCCAACAAGTTCAATTTTTGACTCATGTACCAAACATCGACAAAAATGTCTGATATGAACTCATATTATATTACCAATTATTATAACATTAAAATATGTGATATTAACTGAATAATAATATTTATAGTATTTGCTTAAGCAATTATAAATTGACCAAAGTTTATTATTCAGGAACATAGAGAAACGAACAAGACAAGTTGGACTTGAGGTAAGGGATCCTACTCCTCTCTTTCTTTTTAAGTACACCCTTTTATGTCATTAATTTTAAGCTCATCTTTATTTTTATTGGGATGTTATTTTATATTACTCCTAATGTACTTATTATTTTCCTATGATGAGAGACCCTATTTACTCTCATCAATCCATTTTGGAAGTTTTCAGTGGCGCTGTTAGGCTGCCGAATTTTCGTAAGAGATCTAACCTCTCTCCTTTTTTTAAGTACTGTCTTTTATGTAATTTCTTTTAAGCTCATATTTATTATGTTTGGGGATGTTCTTTTACATTCCTCATACTGTAATTTTTATGTTAATATTATGAGAGACCCTATTTGATCTCATAAATCCATTTTTGGAAGTTTTAGGTGGCTTCGTTAGCCTGCCGAGTTTTCGTAAGGGATTTTTCATCTCACTTTATTCTCGTGACATTTATGCTAAGTTTGCCACTATTTCCTTTGATTGGTGTATGTACTGACCATTATTATAACTTTTTTTAGTATAATTTCATTTATTGGTATTCACATATTCATTGTATGACCCTTCTTCCATGGGGTGTACGTTTCGAAAGTTATCCAACTCGGTAAGGGGGCCTTTCACCCTCCTCTTTTTAAAAGACTTCTTTTGTTATGTCTTTTAATTCACATACTATTATGTTGGGATAGGTTCTTTTATATCCTTTTTGATGTAAATTTTATGTCCAAGTGATGAGATACCCTTTTTATCTCTCATCAACTCATTTTCTGAATTTTGAAGTGATGTCGTTAGGCTATTGAATTTTACCAAGGGAACTTTTTAACCCAATTTCGGTTTCTTTGGGTTCAACATGTAGTTATTGAATATGTCATCCTTTGAATATGTTTGAATGACCTTTTATTTTTTTACACTTAATATCCACTTATATTGCATGTATTTATATCTTTCACACATAATTTTGAGATTGCTTTATCCTTAATTTATGGATACCTTCTTTATAAGGGATTTCATCACATTTTACATTTCTATTGAGACTTAATTGTTGTTATGCACCAATTCACTCTTATATGGTGTATATACTATCCTTTGTAATATTATATCAGGAATCCATTTATTCTCATGATATTATAAAGTTCTGATTAGATATTATTCCTCAATTATTGTATTCAAGTGTCTATAATTTTGGTAAAAATCCTTTAACCAAAATATCGCATTAAATGTTTTAATGATTTGTTCTTATTAATATCCATGTTTTCAAAATGTTTTTAAGGATTTATTTATATGGATATTAATGGTTTAATTTTTTTTAAAGCTTCAAGGTGGTATGGGACACTTTGATTCAAAAATCTCTTTATTAAATGTTTTAAATGGTTTTGGAAATGGTTTCTTTATGAATGGATTCATTATTTCAATATCCTAAAATGTTATATTCTGATTGAAATGTGGAAATGTTATGTTTCCTTTATGCATGTTCTATGTGATAAGTTTATGTTATGGTTCTTGGGCATTGTTATGAAAACGGGTAGTTCTATGATAAACTAAGGGCGAGTGAGCCCGATATAGCTCTCCAAAGCATTGGGTAACGTGAAGGAGTGAAACGTTAAGGTTTTTTCGAAGAGATTTTGGGAATATACTATGGTGGGTATTCCCAACGTAACCAAGAGGGTTACTCCCTACGTAAGAATGTTATGAATGCCTCAAGTTACCTTTTATGTCTTATGATTTATATGATTTATTCATGATTTGAAGAGGTATGTTAAAGTGCCTATGTTTTATGGGTAAAGTATGATTTCATTTTTATGTATATATGAACTCATGTTTCTTTTCCATATTTTTATAACCCTTACTGAGATTTTTATGCTCATCCAATGTTTTTGAAATGATTTACACAGGTTAAGGGAAGGGTACATGATATGATGATAGTGTCAAGGAAGTGTCAAGAAAGAATCCATGTTTTATTTTAAATATGTTTCTGTTGATGCGAAAAAAGAATACTATCTTTTATGTAACCAATTTTTTTATATGTGGAATCTAATGCATGTTTTATGATCTAATTCTCTAAAACTCTAAACCTGAAAAGACCCTCAATGTGTAATCTTGTAATAACTCAAGATTAATTAAGGTTTAAGGCTGGGGCTTTATAGTTGGTATCAAAGGTCGGTTTTGATAACTTTAGAGGTTAGGGTATTCTTTAAGCATTAGTGACATTACCAAAACGGTTAGGATTTCAGAAAGAGTCATAGTTTTTAGATAAAGTGAATGAGTATGTATATATTTCTCATTAGTACATGATGGTTTTGTTGATATACTCACACTGGCCTTTTTGGTTTTTGTAAATGGCTGGATCTAGCAGGCACCAAAGTGACAATAGGTTTGATGAAACTGTGGTGGTTCTCTGATTAAGAGACTAGATGAAATGGGGGATTCAATGAAGAAACTCATGGTTGTTCTAAACCAACTATCCAGGAGTCATGATCAACCACTTGTACCTTGGTATTTTTTTGTAATGCATCAGGTACGAGATGACCAATCGATGTGGAATTTCATGTAATAATTATAAAGGTAACCATTAGGGTTTATATGATCCTTACTTTTGAGGTAATTATGGGTTATTATATGTTATGATGGAAAATAAAAGGCATGAGATAAACATGAGGTTAAAATATATTATGATTATTTTTAAATATTTTATCTCATTTTGGGGAATGTTTTAAGAATTATATAATTTGGTAAAAAGGACAGCACGCAGACCGTGTGACAACCCGTCGCGCCAGAAAAATCTGTGGGAATCGAACCCACAACCAAATTGCAACTGGTATTTATCACCTACCACTGGACTACATGAAGTCCCTGGTTAGTATGACTTATTCTTTTTAGTTAGGTGACTTTATGAATTGATATTAAGTTGATTTTGGGTTATTTATGAAAATTATTAACCTATCATGGAGGATATGTGATTAGTTTAATTACTTTTCAATACGAGACTTTAGGAGAAACTGATGTTTTTTGGAGATAAATGTTAAGATTTAACTTGGAAGAATATGTGACTAAATCCTTCAAATATTTGGGTTTCAATATATGTTTGGTTTACTTTGAAGAATTTTATGGTCAAATTGTTTATCGAATGGTCGTCGTTAAACTCTGGGTTTTGTTGGACAAGTTTTGGAGATTAAGAATAGATTTTCTTTTTATAAAGGGTTATCCTTTTCTGGATTATCTGATCTTGTACTAACCTTTTTGGTTTTGGTTTTGGTTAAGGTATAAAGATATGGGAATTATATAGTTCTCTTTTGTGGATTAGGTGATTCTCTAGAAGTTGATTATAGTACTCTTAATGTGAACAAGTCTTCCTAAATACTCATCTTTTGGAGAAAATATGAGTTTGATTAAGGAATATAGTAAAAGTTGAAAGTCTACATGACAAGTAATTATGTTTAATTATGATTTAGTTAAGCCCAAAAGAAAATTCCTCAATGAAAAGTAACTTAAAACAAAAATTTTGTCTGTTAAATTTTCCTACTGGGGAATCGAATACCGTTTAACCCATCACAATTTTGTGATTTTCTTATGGTTAACTTTCTCCTAGACATGTTTACTATCACTCTCCATCAGAACATGACCCTTTGTTTTTTACTCCATGTCCATATTTTCATACTTGGAATCCTATTATGGGTTAACTCGGGTGACATCTGTACTTATCTTTCTTTATTTTAAATTGATTGTTTTACTGACTCTTGTTCTGATGTGGGATTTTCAATGAAGTTTCCAAGGCCAGTTTTAAAATTGCGAGGATGCAATTCCCAAAATGGGGGAAGGATGTAACACCCCAGGTAAATATAGAGTATGACATTTTCACATTTATCCATATGTGTGAATAAAATAATAATATAACTTTAAATGGGACGCTATGCATGATGGTGTACCCAACACGCAACAACAAGTTCCTTGGAAATCTTACATTGCACTCTAATAATAAAATAATATTATTTTAAATGGTAGTTAGAAAAAAGCCATTGTATTGGTGGTAATGAATAGAAATAACTAAAATACGATTATATATGTTCTTTAAATGTTTTTACTTTTATCCTATAAATTTTAGAGGCTTAAAATACAAATGAATCCAATCTTAAGCATTGAATACACTAGTATTTTTAAAAGATTGTTTTACTATGTTTTGATGGCAAACCATTTTTAAATCAAAAATTTGAAAATTTTATAAGCTCTATTTTTCAACATAAACATATTATTTATGATTGGGACATTTAAAGTTACCTTGGGTTAATTTTTTATATTTTTCTGACAATGTTCATTTTTCAATGAATAGTGGAAAATACTGCATTTTACATCAAAACATCTTTTTCATATAATTTAATTATATAGTTATATTGTCTTTTTAATTTGTTTTAAAGTGTAATTATAATATATTTTTACCATGTAATACAATTATGGTAATTGGAATTAATTTCACTTTGGAATTGGGCATAAACAAGTGCCAAACTTTTCCTGAATATTGTTTCAAAAAAAACCGCTATTTGTTTTGACAACAGGAATTATTTTTAAATTATTTATTGAAATTTATGTGTTTGGAATTTGGTAAAATGGATTACATATTTGGAATCATAAGGTCCAAATTATGTAATTAACACTCTTTTAGTTTTTAACATTATGAATAGTAACGATGGTAATTATCTTTAATTATCTTGATAAATTAGTAATCAGGTAGTTAAAGACAATAAAATAATATCATAATAATAAAAAATTACCACAAAATGTGTCCTAAGGCTACTGGTTGTCTCATGGCCGACCATGGGATGCCTTGTACCAAACATGGGGTCCCCATGGAATCAATTTTGTGAGAAAGTGACTTTTTCTCTTTTTATTTTTTAAAGAATGTTAAATGTAACAAAGAATGTATCACCTGAGTAAATTATTTTTAATTTTGTCTACATAAATTATCATTTGGACTATAAATAGTAATTGGAAAGATAAAAAGTGTTTCTACATCATAGTATTTTTTTTATAATTTTTATACATTAAATAAATTAAATTATTTAAGACATCATGATGATGCAGCGATGACCTCATTATTTAACGATTTAAATAAAATTGAACGATAATGTAACATCTAAGACCTAAACATGTCCAAAACCTATTGGATAGTTTTATTTATAACCCTTATCACCTTATCCTCTAAACACATCAATTTGGGACCATTAAAATCCGAAACTCATTCTAATATAAAGTAACATTTCTTTACTTTCCAAGAGTGCCCCTCCTCTCCTCTTATAAAAGGCCCCCACATCTACCACCATACCCACACTTCCAAAGCCTTTGGCTCGGCCAAACCCTGCCCATTTTTCCTCTCCACATCCCTCTCTAACTCATTGAAGCATCACTTTGGGAAGAAGTTTTCACAAGTAAGCCTTTGAGCTCAAATAAAAAGGAGTTACCCAATTTAAAGATAGTGTCTTCTCTTGTGTTCTTATGTTTTATTTTGCTTCTCCAACCCCTAAACTCTTTTTATTCATTTATTTTGTAACAATTACAGTATCTTAAATATACTAGGATATTGTTATATGAATTATTCTAGCTACACTTACACACACCTACATCTAATGGTTAAAGAACATACTGTTTCTGTGGATGGTGAATTTCTTCCTCACGAAACGATGATTGTTCAACATTCTTCTAACACCTTCAAATGTGTCCATTAAGATGAAAATATATTTATATATGAAATATAATATTTTTATGTTTTACATAAGATTATTTTTTTCATTTATGGCATACCTTTATGGTTTCCATTATGGGTAAAGGTGATATCTTCATTTAAGGAAGTGCGGACTACCGCCCCCTCAAAGTGATTTGATTCGTTAATACCATATGTGGTACGTATAAAGGATATATTTAATGATACTATATATGATACCATACTGGAATTAAAATACTATTATGTATCATTATGTTTTAATTCCACTAAATATGAAATAGAAATTGGAGTAGCGTTCATGCGTACGTACGGCTTACCGTCTCCATGAACAGTACATTTCATTTCTTATCTCAAAATGTTATGTACTATTATAAGTACATATATATAATGTATATATATGTAATATATTACATCTAAATGATGGATATAATTCTGGAATTATAACTTATATATACCTTTCATTTTGTTTTAATTCCATTAATATGACAAAAAAATTAAAGTAGCGTTCATGCGTACGTACGGCCTACCGTCTCCATGAACGATGCTTTTAATTTTTATCTCCAAATGCAATGGAATAGTATAAAATGGATATATAATGAATATATATGATATTTAAAACATCAATGCTATTCTAGATATGATGTACCTAAATCGACATGGAAAATTATTTTCCAACAAGTTCAATTTCTGACTCATGTATCAAACATCGACAAAAACCTCTTATATGAACTCATATTATTAACCAATTACTATAACATTAAAATATGTTATATGAACTGAATAATAATCTTTATAGGAGGTCCTTAATCAATTATAAATTGACCAAAGTTTATTATTCAGGAATATAAAGAAACGAAAAAGACAAGTTGGACTTGAGGTAAGGGATCCTACTCCTCTCTTACTTTTTAAGTACACTGTTTTATGTCATTCCTTTTAAGATCATCTTTCTTATGATTGGGATGTTATGTTATATTACTCCTAATTTACTTCTTATGTTCATATGATGAGAGACCCTATTTCTTCTCATCAATACATTTTGGAAGTTTTGAGTGGCGCCGTTAGGCTGCCGAATTTTCATAAGAGATCTAACCTCTCTCTTTCTTTTTAAGTACTCTCTTTTATGTCATTTCTTTTAAGCTAATATTTCTCATGTTTGGGGATGTTATTTTATATTCATCATACTTTAATTTTTATGGTCATATTATGAGAGACCCTATTTGATCTCATATATCCATTTTTGGATGTTTGAAGTGGCGCTGTTAGCCTGCCGAGTTTTCGTAAGGGATTTTTCATCTCACTTTTATTCTCGTGACATTTATGCTACGTTTGCCACTATTTCCTTTTAGTGGTGTATGTACTGACCATTATTATAAACTTTTTGTAGTATAATTTCGTTTATGAGTATTCACATCTTCATTGTATGACCCTTCTTCCATGGGGTGTACGTTTCGAAAGTTACCCAACTCAGTAAGGGGACCTTTCACCCTCCTCTTTTTAAAAGACTTATTTTGTTATGTCTTTTAATTCACATACTATTATGTTGGGATAGGTTATTTTATATACTTATTGATGTAAATTTTATGTCCAAGTGATGAGATACCCTTTTTATCTCTCCTCAACTGATTTTTTGAATTTTTAAGTGATGTCGTTAGGTTGTCGAATTTTACCAAGGGAACTTTTTAACCCAATTTCAATTTCTTTGGGTTCAACATGTAGTTATTGAATATATCATCCTTTGAATATGTTTGAATGACCTTTTATTGGTTTACACTTAATATCCAATTATATTGGGTGTATTTATATTTGTCACACATAATTTTGAGATTGATTTATCCTTAATTTAAGGATACCTTCTTTATAAGGGATTTCATCACATTTTACATTTCTATTGAGACTTAATTGTTGTTATGCACAAATTAACTGTTATATGGTGTATATATTTCCCTTTGTAATATTATATCATGAATCCATTTAATCTCATGATATTATAATGTTCTGATTAAATGTTATTCCTCAATTATTGTATTCAAGTGTCTATAATTTTGGTAAAAACCCTTTAACCAAAATATCGCTTTAAATGTTTTAATGATTTGTTCTTATTAATATCCATGTTTTCAAAATGGTTTTAAGGATTTATTTATATGGATATTAATTTTTTAAAAAAATTTAAAGCTTAAAGGTGGTATGGGACACTTTGTTTCAAAAATATCTTTATTAAATTTTTTAAATGGTTTTGGAAATGGTTTCTTTATGAATGGATTCATTATTTCAATATCCTAAAATGTTATATTCTGATTGAAATGCAGAAATGTTATGTTTTCTTTTATGCATGTTTTATGTGATACATTTATGTTATGGTTCTTGGGAATTGTTATGAAAATGGGTGGTTCCGTGAAAAACTAAGGACGGGGGAGCCTGATATAGCTCTCCAATGCATTGGGTAATGAGAAGGAGTGAAACGTTAAGGTTTCTCCAAATAGATTTTGGGAATATATTGTGGTGGGTATTCCAAATGTAACCAAGAGGGTTACTCCCTACGTAAGAATGTTATGAATGCCTCAAGTTACCTTTTATGTCTTATTATTTCTATGATTTATTCATGATTTGAAGAGGTATGTTAAAGTGCCTATGTTTTATGGGTAAAGTATGATTTCATTCTTATGTATATATGAACTCATGATTCTTTTCCATATTTTTATAACCCTTAATGAGCTTTTTATGCTCATCCAAAGTTTTTGAAATGTTTTTCATAGGTCAAGGGAAGGGTACATGATATGATGATAGTGTCAAGGAAGTGTCAAGAAAGAATCCATGTTTTATTTTAAATATGTTTCTGTTGATGGGAAAAATGAATACTATCTTTTATGTAACCACTTTGTTTAAATGGGGAATGTAATGCATGTTTTATGATCTAATTCTCTAAAACTCTAAACCCGAAAAGATCCTCAATGTGTAATATTTTAATAACTCAAGATTAAGTAAGGTTTAAGGCTGGGTCTTTATAGTGTCATTAGGTCACATCAAAACAACACAATTTTTACTGAAAAAAATTATAGAAGAACTAGAACTAATAGTCCCAATTTTTTAAAATCCTCCATTTTGATGTAATAAAATCATATGGAATGGGTTTCATGGGAGTAAACTATTAATAATATATAAATAATAGTATAAATCAATTATAATAAAATTTAAAAAATCTTTTTTTAATTAATTTTTGACTGATTTTTAAAAAAATCACATATGAAATGAAAATTTATAATTTTATAAATAGTTATTTTGATATTGTAATGAGTTGTTCAAGGGTTTTTTGTGTGGGAAATATAAGAATTTAAAAAAAAAAGTATCAAATAAATTAAAAATAAATTTAAAAATAAATTTGGAAGGATATCGTTTTTTTGTAAAATATAATGATAAATGAATCTCAAAATAAAGAAGAAGATCTAGGTATAATAACCTCTACCTTTCCCATCATTCACCTCCTTTCCATTGATCTTGAGGCCATCTATAAATCGGTTTTTTCAAGTCCATATTAATATGAATGTTGGTAAGGATGTTTATAGGGGTATTTAAAAAAAATTTGGAAATAAAATTTATTTGTGAGGTGTTAGGAATGTGTGGGGAGATTGGTATATATATGGTTCAGATAAGAATTTTTTTAATATAATATTCATTACTTTATTATTTTTTCTCAATACCACTAATATTGATTATTCTTGTGACTATATTCTGTAATTAGTGAATGAGATCATTAAATAATGGATTCCTATATAACCACGTATGTATCTAATAATTTGTTCAACATATAAAATATGATACCACATTTTGATGTTTTTTATTCTTCCTCAAAAAAATCAATATTATTTGAAAAATATCAAATATTAATCTAAAAACACTTTTTATTTTATGATTCTAAAATTGAATTCCATTTTTCTAAATTCAAATTTCTAACATTAGAAATTTTAAATTTAAATAAAAATTCATAAAAATATAAAAATATATATATTTAAAATAAAAACTATTTATTTTTTATTATATTTACATCTATTATTATTTCTATGTTTTTTTATGTTTTGTAAATTATTATTCACACAAGAAAAAAATAGAAACCCTTTTTAAAACATTTAAGTGAAATTTCTCAATTAATTAAATATTAATTATTATTTATTTTACTATTTGGAATGCTATACATTTTAGTAACAATGTGGCGTTAATAACCAAATAACATTTATATTGATTACAATACCTAAATATGAATATTATATAATTCCAATGAATCATTTATCTTTTTAAATAAGTGTAATAAATAATTCATAGAATTATTTTATTTTTGGTCATGGATTCAAAAATTCTAATGGTAAAAAACTACTCGTTCAAAATATGAAATAAAAATCAATCAATCGTTAAATTAATTGTTATATACATTATTGATTCCATACAAAATATTAGTTTAGTATAAAACTAATCAATAATAAATTAAAATATTTTTTATATAACCATGTTAATAATTATTTATTATTACTAAAATATAATAAACATTTTGATAAATAACATAAATTCAATAAAGGAAGCAACATTAATGATAAATGTGATTATAAATGTAAGGATAATATAATTAAATATAAAAGAAATGTTAAAATAATTTATATTAACAAAAAGAACCCATCATAAAAAAATTCCTAGAATTAATCATATATTGTCAACCTGGATATACTGACGCTAATGAAATATATCTAATAGACCTCTTACAAAGTATATATAACATAATATTTAAAATATAAATTCCCAAATATAACCAAACTCTTATCATATAAAAAATAAGATTCCCCTATACCAAAAAATATATATTTTCATCTAGCGATATATAAATATAACACATAAATTAAAAACAACACTTAATATAAAATTTGGCTTTCATTTATAATTTTTTACATATCCATCTAAACACATGGTATAAAAAAATTCTTCCTCCAAATTTATCTACACATAAAACACACCTCTATGTAGTAATTAAATTAATTTATGAGGTAAAAGGGAGAATATAATAAAAGGATTATATAAAACTCTCTATAAGGGTTAAAATAATTACAATGAGACATATATCACAATACAAATCATCTTGATTGAAACAGCATAATTAAATAATGAATTTGAACATATTTATCAATGGTTGTAACATGATATGATAAAAGTTAAGGATTATAATTAATTACAATGAATAATTTAATAAATAATATGATAACATATGATCATAGAATTATATGAATTTTTAAACAAAATAAAATAAGGCATCATAAGTTTAATTCAATTCTCACTACCAATACTACATAACATAGTGAAAAAAGTCATGTAGAGTATTGGGATTACTCAGTATTCCCATATATATGATATCATAAGATGTAAATTATTACCCAATAAATTGGAGAGATATATAATACCAATACCATGTTTCATATCTAACTATGTACATGCATATGAAATCCAAATATGAAAAATATATGTAAATCCATCATTAATCATACCCTAATAAACCCATGGAAATAAAATTTGTATAATATATAATTTAATAACATTATTTGTAAATTCCATTTTATTATGAAATTATAATATTAGGTGTTTTTATATTATAATTAAATGGGTATATGATTCAAAAATTAAGTCCCATGTACAATCGTTGTAGGGGTATCTCAGTGAACAACCATTACATAGTGTAAGTATAAATTAGTATCAATAAATGAAATGAATTAGAAGAAGTGTTACACATTGAAAATTAAAAGAAAATAGTAGTAATATATAATTACTCACATAAATATTTCTTTCCCATAAAATCACAATTATATAATATCCAAAAAATGAGAAAAATGAATTCAATAAAAAGACGAGGATTGACAATTAACCTAGTCACATGATATTGGATGAGTGGGAATAAACATCAAACGAATAAATTATAGTGTGGATAATAAATATTTAAAGGAGGAATTTAGACCATAAATTAGTTATAAATAATGGTAACACAATAAGATATAAATTCATACTATATGTTTATTTAATTAAATAGTTTTTATTGGTATGTGAAATAAATAAAAATATTATATTCAACCTATTACATAATTTTCATAATGAAATATTTAATCATCTAAATAATATCCCATGTAAGTGTCAAACTATATTTGAGTTTGCTATAACTTATCATGAACCCGAATAATAATAATTTAATACACAACTAACATTTTTTAGTGATAATAACTACATGTGAATCATCACCAAATCCTACATCCACAAATTTATTTCCAGGCATGATGTCATTGTATGGACACCAATCCCACTATACATGACCAACATTTAATATTATTTTATGGATATTTTGGTGTTTAAGAATAATAATGGATTATATATTTAACATAATGAAATTAAATGTATATATCACTGAAATTACAATACGTAATTTTTATTAATTAATCGTTATACCTATTCAAATTTAAAAGTGATGAAAATCAAAATGATAGAAAAAATGAAGATAAAGAATGGGTTAGAAACCCTTATAGATAAATTAATTTATTAAATTAAAAAATTCATTTTATGTAGTGAAAAAGAAACAATTAGTATATTTGGAGTCATTATATAATATGTTAATTAGATATTATTTACACCATATACAATAATAGAATTTCACAATTTAAAATATGTATCAATAAAGGAAATTTGAGATGAAGATTCATAACAGCATTAGAAATGTTTGAATCAAGATCTATTGGAAGAAATAATATGATATGGTAATTTAAATACCATGATTTAAATTAGATTATATTTCACTATAAATTCATGAGAAATTATGTAAACCATATGAATAAAATCATTATGCTTGGAAAGAAACATGTCTCGAGGTATTGAAATTAATGGAAGTAACCAAATCCTTTTTCCCACCTCGCTTATTTTTTTCTCTAACATCCTTGATAAAAAAACTATATTAATTATCTAATTTAATAAGATAATTTTTAATATTCACTTGAGTATCTAAATTTTAATTATTCATTTAATATCATGTTAAATTCATTTAACAAATTGGTGTAGATCGTGTTGATTATTTTAAGGTTACTCAGATCATACTTTCAAAAATCATTATTGTGTATTAGTTTTGGTTAAAATTCATATACCTGTGGTTCTTAAATACGAGAACTGTCATGGTATACATTAAAAATATAATTTATTGATTTCAATAGAATTTAAAATTTTAACATTCAAGGAATCTTCCTTGATATTCTTTCTTTTTATGGTTGACAAAAAAATTTCTTTGTTTAATTACATTTTGATTAAAAGATATGATAGCTAGTTTTCAATTATAAAATAATAAACTTCATATTAAATTTATATTAATATTATATTCAATCATAATATAAATGTTTAATAATATCCATGGATAAACCTTTTTAATTAAATGCCATTATTAACATAGGATGTACACAACTACCACATTGAATGATGATTCCAAAAATAGATTAATTCTATTGAAATCCATAAAATTAGATTTTTATAAACATATTAATATTATAATCAATCTATATTTTGGTTCAATTTAATAATTACCCATGTTCTTGAATATTGTTAAATAAAAATTGAAATAAAATACCCTTGTTTTTTAAATACCCATCATTCAATGTAATTAAGACTTATAAAATGGGTTTCGTGAGATGAAATTGGTAACATATTATCAATAGTAGTTAAATTTAATGATAATAAATTTAAAATAAAATCATTTAATTGTATTAATTTTACGTTTCATGGATTTTATATTAAAATAATATCATGAATAATATGAAAATATAGAATTATTAAAATCATTATTTTGGTATAGTAACGGGTTATAAAAAGGTGGAAGGATTGGAATTAGTATAATGTCCTAAATTATGAATCAAATGGATGATAATAAAATTTATATATTTCGATGGAATAATATGATTTTTAAAAAATAGATCATGTCAAATAAGTTTCAAATAAAGGTATCAGTTCCTAGAACATGAACCTTTACCTTTCCCATAAGTCTCCTCCTTTAGATTCCACTTAATGCCTTCGACATAGGGATTCTTTTAAAAATGATAAGGATGACAGATATAATGTAAAGAGAAGAATTTCTTATTATTTTACGAAAATGAAAAATCTTGAGAGTTATGTGGAAAGGGTGGAGGATGGAAGTGTTTATAAGTGGAGGAGATCAGTGTTTTTTGTTATTTTATACATTTTTCATAAACATTATCATGAGTGATGATTCTTGTGACTATATATAGTATTTATTTAATGTGATGAAACTAGTATGGTTTTTACATTTTCTCATAGTTTATAATTTAGTAATTAACTCATAATTAATGTTATAATATTATATACTATTTTATTATTCTCCAAAAATTCAACACTTTTTGAATACTACCTAACATTAACCCTAATAAAAATGGCATTCTGTTCCATAAAAATTAATTCCATTTTCAGACAGTATAAATAATAATATTGGATCTATAAAATTTGAATATCATTATATATTACTTATAAAACATTTTATTTATAACAAAAATAATTTTTATTATTGTTAAGGATTACATTTATACTTTTTATTATTTCATCATTATTATATGTTGTATAATGAATTATTTATACATGTGATGAAGATAATCAATGTTATAAAATAAAATTTCAATTTATGCGAAAATATTCATTTTATTAGATATATAATTAATCATATATATTTTAATGGTAATATCTTAATATTTTAAAATAAATAATATGTTCAGTATCATACATGAAACGAAACATCAAATATAAAAAACCATGACATATTATTCTTTAAATATGACAGTTATAGCCTAATTGCTATATTTTTGTGTATTAATACGATTAAATAACTTATAAAATAAATATAATATCTATAATCTATATATGTTTATTGATAAAATATTAGGATGTATGAAATCAATTTTTTAGTAAACATTAATTTAGCTTTGAAAATAAGAATTCTTTCAAAAAAAAATTTATTGATTTTTATTAGAAAATATGATAATTATTTTTTGCAATATTTAGAAATTTTATCTGATAAATGATTGTTATATTTTATATCATCATTTAAAAATTATATTAGAGTGATGTTTTTGGATTTTTATAAAATTACTTCTTTTCCTAGAATGATGAAAAATACATATTTTCATTGAATATTCTATATTTATTTCAAACAATCATAATGTTAATATTTTTTAAATGATATAAACGTAAAATTAGTTATAAAATAATATAAATAAGTTTTTTTTCAATGAAATACTTTTATTTATTTAATTAGCTACAAATACTTTTTAAACATAAAATGAATATTTTATGATTTTTTTCTTTTTGTGTATTAATCTTAAACTAATTTATTCCACTTCATAAAAATTATTTTAAAATTTATTCCATATTTTAAATCATTATGTACTAATTTTTTGAATCACCCACTATTAGTTGTATTCATTTATTAATTGTAACAATAATAATAAATTTCCACTATGGTAAGGGTAAATTGGATAATAATTGTTTAAAATAATATGATAAGGACTATGAAATGACCCTAAAACCCAACTTAATTTATATTTTATAAGTCTAATTAATACAAAATCATATAATATTTGGATATATGACTTTTTTCGAATTTGGAGGTTAATTGGACCATTATATTTTTTATATAGAGAAATGTTAAAACTATCCTTCTCTGATTTTTCTTATCTATAAATTCTTGAAGTATGGATAAAAATAATGTTTATTCAGTTATAAATGGGTCTATGAATAATAAACTATTTATCTATATCGTCATTATTTATTTCTAATTTTTAATCTTAAAATAATTAAATTAAATTATAATGCAACAGCCATATAGTATTTATTTATTTAGATAGAAAATTTAAAAGATCAAAAGAATATAAAAATTGAAATAAATTGAAATAATTGATTAATGACTCATTATTTTATAAAAATATATTATGTTAGTGATTTTTTAAATTAATATTTTCAAATTCATTTATTATTCTGTTTTTTTTCAAAGTCATATTAAATGAATAGTTCCAAAATTGACATTAATGGTATTTCATAATAAATAATTAATTATAAGTCATTTAAAATTGAAACAAAAAATACACTCCTAATATAATTGATAGGAATAATGTATAAAATACCAGCCATATTCTATTTATGAGAAAATTATAAATTTATAGTTTCTATATGGACACTTAAATTGTTCAGAAATTATCGTGGTAATTGTCAAACAAAATTAATGCAGGTTCAAACAAAAAGATTATGGTAAAATCGTAATCTAAAATTTTAAAAAGATATTAAATGGTATTATTTAGACACAAAATCTTCAAATATTATAATTATACCAGTTTTTATCCATTTGGTGATGTAAATTCATTTATATTAATTTAATATTTTATAAAATTCCATGAATGCATCTCCCATCATTATAAAAGGACACTCACTATACTCTTTTTTTAACACTTCATCAACCATTTGTTTCATCTAATAAAAACCCAAATAACTTCATAACATTCAGACACACATTCTATAGGACTATTTTGGGGTTTAATACCAACCTTATAGAGCCTAAGGTGTAATGAAAATGAGGTTATTGGAAGAACATGTATTATTTTCATCTAAGCATTTTTGTTTTATTTCCTAATGTACAACCTTCAAATATTATTCAAAAATTCCTAAATAATATCACCATTATCTTCTATATAATATTTTTATTATTTTAATAAAATAAATTATATCCAACTCTGCTTTCACCATATGGTAAATGAAACCATCGTTCATGTGTATTCCAGACTATCGCCACATGAAATGATATAATTTTTTTTCCATCATCGTATCTCATAGATGGTTATAATAATGGAATTAATATTTTAAAATTATATTAAATAAATATTTTTCACTCAAAAAATTAAATTTATCATCTATAGTTTTACCTTTTTAACCGGTTAAAAATTATAATATTGTTTGTGTGTACGTGTACACTATCACCTCCATAAAGAGATGTGATTCTTTTCATCATCAAATCACATTTATGATATAAAAAATATTATTTTATGAAATAATTTCTTATATATGACATAATTATAATTATTATAGGATAAAATTAAACATACCATCTTTCCATAATGATAATTAAGAAATGAAAACATTACTCATGTGTGTGTACGACCTACTGTCTAAAAAACATTAATATAGTTAATATTTAAAAATAATAAGTAATAGTGGATTTTACATTAATAATTAATATATAAAAATTTTATTTATCTTATGATTATTAATCTCTATTTGGTTTAATAATTATGTATTTGGTAATAGTCATTTAACTAGAGTTATTATGGAAATATTAGCCAAATATCATCAAAATGGCCAATAAGAACATAAATGATTAATAAGTTGAATGAAACAAAGTAATAAATAATATAAAAATTAATAATAAACATTATTAAGATTTTATAAAATTAAATAATTATATTAGTTTTTTATTTGGTAATATAAACAATTTATGAGATCTGTCACACTAGACATAAGGGATTTCATCTCAATTTCTCTTCATTAAGGCATATTTTAATATTATGAACCTAAATTATTATATATGCTGTAAATGTAATAAATTTATACATGTTATATCATGAATAATTTACACTTCATTGTATTTTAAGATGAAATTCAAATTATTTTATCATAGTGGTTTTTACCGAATGTTACCAAATTGTTTGGGGAATTTAACTCGATTTCCTTTCATTGGATTATAACTCATCTTTATTTACATTGTTAGTCCTTGATATTGGGTGAATTCATATATATATTATTTCATTATTAATTTACTCTTGTTTTATGATGATTTAATTTTTTTCACATATTCGCATCATTGATTAATCATCACATCAAAATTTATACACTTTTCAAGTGATTTAATTGTGTCAATTTCATTTTCTGGAGACATAGATCGTGTTGTGCACCAAGGTTTCCTTGAATGATGTACATAAAGACTCATGAATAATTTATAAAATATTAAGTTAATAAATTAATGTGATTTATTGTAATATATAATAATTTTTCATTCAATTAATTTTTATTCAAAAGTTATAAAATTGGTAAATGATTTACGGTACAATCTTTTTTAATTTTGACATTTTCCATGTTCATGTCTGTTTTGACGGACATAATATGCTATTACATTCTAGAAACCAATAAATTTAATTCACCTCTAGTTATAAATAGGATTTCCTTTGTCAATATGAATTTCTTCCTATTTTATTAAAAAAACATGAAGAATGTTTTTTAAAGTGATATGAATCATGTATCTAAATTATGATCAGAAATATTTCTCATCCATATCTATGTTTTATAAAAAATTTATATTGTTCTTTATAAATGTAATTATTTCATAATTTTATTTTAAAATATCTTTTTTCTTATTTGAAATGTTTTTAAAAATTAACCAATTAAATCTTTCAGGAATAAGTTATTTTGTAGCATTTTACATCTTTGTGAAGGAATATTTTTTTAAATGTATACAATAAGAACATATTTATATACCATTATGGACATTAATCTTATTAAAGAAACCATTATAGGTTTCCAATATTTATTTCAGAATAAACGATTTTTTAGAATATTTTTTTGGTTTTTTATTTTTTGAAAATATATATTCAAATTGAAAGAGGTTTGTTCCTCAAGACTGTTTTTAATGATCTGTTAAACCATTTATATTAATAAAATACAGCAACACTTGATGTTTCTTTTGATCCAATAGGGATTTATTGTGATGAAATGATGATTATTATTTCTATATGTGGATTATGACTCATCAAAATATATATTCATCGAACCTATTTCTTCTCCATAGGTTAATCATATTATTAATAGAGAAATGGATTTTTAACTGTTTTTTATGAGATGAAATATTAATATAATTTAATTATGTTAAGTTTCGTGTACATTATTAATGAAGATGGTGGTTCTGTAATAATCTATGTAAGGGTGGTTATTTTATAAACCAAGGACTTTTGGTTATGTTATAAACCAAGAATGGGAAGGTATATTAAAACCCTATAATTCCATTGGTAATTATTATAATGGAAGTCAGTTTTATATTTAATTGTATTATAAGGGTTCATGTAATGTTTTTATAAATTTAATGTTCCAAGAATCTAAAATACTTTATTTATTCCAACTATAAGTTTTAAAATGGATTCCTTGGTCATGATTGAAATCACATTGCTCATGATTATTTATTATTATGACTATCATCTTATGATAAATATTTATTACATGATTAGTGATTGATGAATTAGGTATTTATGGGTATAATTCATTAACTTTTTATGGCCATCCTTTATGATTAAGTAAACATACTCTTATTCTCTCCATAAACTCACCAACCAAATTCAATCATTAACATTTATGTTTAACCATACTAATCATTTGAGAAAACCCTTTTTATGTTTCATTTTACACAGGATTTGAATACTGGTGTTAAATTAATTATGTCCATAATAGATTTAGGTGTGAATGATGTAATAGAAGATAATTAATAATTATTATAGAATAATAAAATTTGGGTATGGTGGAAGAAATACTCATTTAAAAATATGGGTATTTTATATCAGAGTTTTTCAAAATCCTCTAAATATCTAAATCTATATGTTCCTCAGATATATAAGTTATTGAATATTTCATATTGATGTTGTATGTTGTTTGTGGTTTATATCGTGTCATGTTTATTAGTTCCAAAACCAGAAATGTAATGTGTATTGTTTTAGCATTACATCTAGGAGTGTGGGTTCAGGGCTCTTAAAGATGCTATCAAAGGAATATTTTAGATAACATTTGATATTATAATGAATTCATAGTCTTATGTTTGATCATATTTTATATTTCACAGAAAAAAATTAATTTTTATGTGATTATATTTTTAGCTGATTTCAGATATTTTGGTTAACAATTTATTAAGTTAGGGTATAGGTATCATTTATGTTTAATGTAAATATTTTTTTTTGTAATAATCTCATTAAATTTTAGATATAAAAACTAAATGTTATGTGATAAGCACTGAGGAAAAAATTTTCTTTAATATTGAGGTTATTGAGGTTATTTGGCATGTATTTTTATTAATTTATTTAATGATTTATCTTGAACATTTTGTGTTTGGGTAGAATTTTGGACATTAGGTATTATTCATTCATATGAGGTTTTATAAATGTAATGTATTATCTTGAATTATTCTAAACATTTTGATTTTGGTTATGGTATAATATTAATAGGAAACTCATGTAATCCTTTTATGGATTATGTGATCCCTTAGATATTCATTTTTGTGATCCATGTTTGAATAATTCTTCTGTAATACTCATAAATTGGATTAATAGATAATATCAACTTGTAAATTTATTGAATGATCACGTCCTTTTACGTGTCTCACCTCGACGAGGTTTACGGAGATGTGGCCAAGGTGGAAAGTTATCTCCGAGGTTCATTGGACCTTCTTAGGTCCTCAGCTGGAAAAATGATCATGAAAAATATATCATATTACCTTCATTTTTTATGAATCTATTGTCTCTTTAACATCTCTTTGGTCTATAATTTGGTGGTCATTAAATTTCACGAGATCATAGACTTTATTATGATGAATGATTTATTCCACTCCCAATCATCATTTATAAATTATTTTCCTCTTTCATGTACATATGTATACTTTTCACTAATTTTATCTTATATTAAAAATTATTTTAGTGTTATTCAAGATGAACTTCATAGTCTTCATTCACACTTTTCAAGAGAATTTTTTATTAACTGGTTTTATAATGTTTTGTTTTAACGAATGTATTTTTAAATTACAATCCCATTATAACAAAAACTATGTTAATTTTTTTAGGATGAAATTTACTAAATGTAGGGATATAATATCCTTATATTATACAATAAAGACTATGTTCAAAATCATTCAATACATATAACTACGAGGTTAATTGATCCAGGAAATTTTTTTATTTCAATTTGACTATTATAACATAGCCAATAAATTTTTTTGTATGAATAAGATTACTAAATTATTAAATTCATATAATACAAAAAATATAAAAAAATATATTGATTAATACGTAAAATATGATAGTAATTTTTTATTAAACATTTTTTATGCTTCAAAAATTAGTTTTATTTAAAAATGTTGTTCATTTTTTTTGTAATAAAATAATCTAATTAATTCTATAAATTTTTGAAATTTAAATGGATAAGATTATATATTTTTAATCATAATTTCAATTTTTTCATTGTGTGAATTTTTTGATAAAATTACTATTTTTCAAGTGAATAGGGCAAGATAATGATTTTCACTAAAAAAATATTTTTATTTCATGAATTCATAAATATTCCATTTATTTTTAAAATAGTTTAAAAGAAAAATATGTTCTGTTATATTATCAGTAATTAATATATGTTCATTGGTATCAATTCTATGGTTGGTGTTGGTATAAAAACATTTATACACATGAAAGAGAATTGTTTTTAAAACTACATTGATTGTGTTTTTCATTTTAATTATAAATTAATTTTCATCCACATCACAAAAGCAAAGGAATTAAAAAAGTGACATTAGTGATGAAATAACAACCTTAAATTATGAAAAAATTGCAACACATTATTAGTTTAATTAAAAGTAAAATATAAAATGAACTTTAAAATAATAAAATAATATACATTTGAAAAATTACCATGTTAAAGTTGTTTTGAAGAGAGATATATCATTCATGGGAATTTATAATGTATTATTTTTTAATTACATTTCTTTTATAATTTTTTAAAATTCAAATTAAACGAATAGTTCAAAAATTACCATTAATAATATTTTTTAATAAATAAAATTTTATAATTGATTAAAAATTATAAACACAATCATATCTTAATCCTAGTTATTAAGATATTATTTTATGTATAATCCATGGTATATTTATTGACCTACTTTTCATTTATAGTAACAATATTGACCCCTAAAGAGTAAAAATCATTATCATTGTAATTGTTGAAAAAGGTTAACTTGGCATAAAACAAAGACATAAGGGAACAAACCCTAATATAAACTTGTAATAATTTTATTATATGGTATGTTTTAAACCCATACTCATAATATATTAAAATTTTATCATTTTTGAGTAATTTTTGAATGAAAATTAATTTATATCAATTTAATATTTTATGAAATTTCAAGGATGCTTCCCCCTCGTTATAAAAGAACACACACTCTTTTATTTTCCCCACACGTTAAGATCTATTTGGATCAACCAATACCAACGCAAATAAATTTTTAACATCTCAATCTATATTATATATGACTCTTTTTTTACAAAATAACAGCATTTGATGCCTTATGGTTTAAAAAAAGAATGTTTTTTGAAGAAGTTGTATGATACATAATATAGTGTTTTTATTTTATTTCTTATTCAACATTATTCAAATATTATTCATCCTGGTAAAAATAATAACACCAGTATAATGAATATAATGAGTTATTATTATGTTAAAAAAAATTTTAGAGAAGGTGTCGCTTTGGTCAAAAGACCAAAGCAAATTTATTAGCAAAAAAGAAAGATTACAAGAGTCTAAAAGACGGGATCAAATTGCAATCTTTGACTTGCAACGGAATCAGGTTTTCTGGGAGCTCCTCCATCCAAGTTATTGGAGGGATTGGAGGCAGTTCATCCAGCGTGTAGTAATCGGCCAAGCAAGATGAAAATCTCCCTTCCAAATGGCTTGAACAATAGTAGTAGAGTCGCTCTCAATCCATAAGTTGTTCCACCCATGACGAAGAGCAAAATCAGTGGCATGAATAACACTTAGCATCTCAGCTTCTAGTGAGGATGCAGTACCACAGACTCCAAAAAAGCATCCCACAATGTGACCATGATGATTTCTGTAGACAGCTCCACATCCCGCAGGACCTGGATTTCCCTTAGATGCTCCATCCACATTGATTTTAATCCAACCTGGAAATGGAGGTCTCTAGAAAATCTCAAGGGTGCGCAATGGTTTCATGAAAATAGCCTCAACTTGAAGACGGCGAAGGATCATAAAGTCCGCCACCGAATTGTTGCTGGACCATTCTGGATCGAAGCGGCTTCCCGAATAGCGATGAGAATTCTCATTTTACCTGTATTAGTGTTGTGAGAGCAATTATTATGAAGAATAGAGTTTCTATCATACCAGATTACATGAATCAGCTCAGCAACCCCAGCTAGGAACAAGTTTCTAATTTGGTGAGAGGAGTCCATAGCAACGCAACGTTTAATCTGTTCATCAATAGAGTTATAAACCGGCCATCTGCAATCAAAAGTGTCAAAAATATATTTCCAAAGAGCAGTGGTTGTAGCACAAGATAGAAATAGGTGGTTAGTATCTTCTCTATGCTGATTTCAAAAATGACATTTTGAACAAAGTTGAATACCAAAACTTTGAAGACAAGCATCAGTGGGGACCCTATTGTAGGCAAGACGCCAAATGAGAGTGAGTCTGGAAGGTTTAATCCAGGGCTTGTCAAAAAATTTTATCCAGTTCAAATCATTATCAGCGTTGTGTAAGGAATTATTATAAAACTTTTTGGAGTTAAGAATCCCATTGTGAGAAGGATCCCAAATCAAGAAGTAACACGAGGCAGAAAAGTGGTAAGAATCAATAATTTGAACAATGTTTTCAGGAAGATTATCAATGTGAGAATCAAGCACATTACAAATAGATGAGTTGATGTCATCAGGGATATCATCAAGGGGGGTCAAAGATATAAGAGGAGTGCCAGTCCAGTTGTCCAACCAGAATCTCATGGAAGAGTTTCTCGAGACCATCCAACTAGCGTTGTGCATAATAGTGTCAAACGTGTCTCTAACAGAGGGCCAAATGGAGGAGGTCATGAAACTACTATTAGATCTTTTCAATCTATCAATGAACCTATTTTTGATGAAAGCAAGGGGTGGGTGTTATTGTGTATCAGGTTCCACGTTAATCTGTCTTGAAGAGCTTCATTGAAGTATTTAATGTTTTTAATGCCAAGACCACCATTTTTTAGAGGTTTGCAGCATTTAGCCCAAGGGATAGTCATAAGTTTCCTGTCCTAGGTGCTTCCAGTCCAGAAAAAGTTTTTTATGTGAACATTTATTTTTTTTTTATGAGACTAATGGGCCATTTATAGACCATCATCAAATAAACAAGTTTGGAAACAATAACAGACTTGACAAAGCAGATTCTCCCCGCCATGGAGAGAGATTTTCCTTTCCAGGAGGAAATCTAATTATGAACCTGGTCAAAAATTTTAGAAAAGTATCAAGCTTTAGGTCTACCCCAGAAAATGGGAACGCCAAGGTATTTGAAGGGGAAAGAACCTTCTTTGATGTTAAGATCATTGATGATATTATTTTTCCTAGAAGGAGGGATTTTTTTCCCAAAGTAAATGAAAGATTTATTCCATCCAATGACTTGACCCGAGACCTCCTCGAAATGCTTGAGAGCAGATTTAAGAGTTCTAATGTTTTTTATGTCACCCTTTAAAAAGAGAATGATGTCATCAGCATAAAGGAGGTGGGTGGGGGCATTCATGTTTCTATAAGCATGATTTGGTTTGATCTTGTTTTGCTCAACCAGCTGGGTGAGCATACGGCTAAAATAGTCTTATTCAATGGAAAAAATAATTGCAGAAAGGGGGTCACCTTGTCTTACCCCTTTAGAGCATTTGAAAAATCCTCTAGGAGATCCATTAACCAGGATGGAAACATGATCTGAATGGAAGAGGGTTTTAATTCTAGAAATGAAAATATCATTGAATCCAAAACCATGACGAAATTTGAAAATGATGTTCCAATCCATAGTGTCAAAAGCTTTGCAAATGTCTAGTTGAATGGCAATGTTTCCGCCTCTATTCTTATTATTTAACATTTTAGTGCATTCCGAAGCAAGACAGATACAGTCTTGCATAGATCTCCCCTTGATAAAGCCAAATTCATTACAGGAGATAATTTTATTAGTGATAGTGTTAAGTCTGTTAGCAATTAGCTTGGTGATAATTTTATAAAGGGAGTTGATCAGAGCAATAGGGCGAAAGAGGTGGATTTCAGAGGAATTATCAACTTTGGGAATAAAAGCAAGGAATTGGGCATTTAGACCATGAGGTAAGAAGTCATTAGCAAAGAAGGCTTTGACAAGCTTACAAACATCAGAATGAATGATGTCCCAATAATTTTGATAGAAACCATTATTGAATCCATCGGGCCCAAGGGCACTGTTAGGATTCAAACCAATAATAGTGTCTCTAATTTCATGATCAAGGGGAACACTCAAGAGAAAACTGTTATCAACATCCGTAACAATTGTAGGGATGATGTCATTAATGAGGTCTTTATTCATACAAGGCCCATTGAATAACGATTCAAAGTAAGACACAACATGATTAGCAATATCTTCTTCATTATCCAAAAGGTTGTCTCCATTTTTTAGGGAGGCAAGGGGTCTACTAGCTTTATATATTATAATAATTTAATTTTTTACAATCATAAATTGTAATATGTTATCTACCATTATAAATTTCAATTCATTTAATAAAAATAATTTCATTTATGTGTATGTGTGGACAACCACCTCCATGAAGCGATCTGATTCATTTTTCATCACACTATCACATGGATAACATAGATAAGTATCATAAAATAATGGAATTACAATGTAATATCAATGGATATTGTTATGTGTCTTCTCCAGATTGTGAGATTCCAAGATTCTCTCTTGGTGATTGTTGACTCCATGAAAATTTGTTACATTTCCAAGTCCTTTCAAATAATTGCATGGTAGAATGTTTTGAGTTTTTTAACATTAAGAAGATCATAAACAATTATGTGGTAACCAAAATGATCATCTCTAACCATGATTTTTGATTCATGTCGTGGTTTTGTAGAGGTTTTTAATAATATTTCAAAACCCTATTATAGTTTATCATGGAATTTAGTCCTTATAAGGATTGAAATAAATATCAAAAAATCCAGGTTTTGCTAGATATGTTGAGATTCTTCATGTTTTACTTCATCCATAGTTGGGAATATCACATACCAATGTTGGAGTTTATTTACAAAATTTTTTATCCCTCGACTACTAGAAAGGAACCATTCTAGTAACTATATTGGAGATATTTCAGGAAAACCATGTGTTGAGAAGTGATATTATATTCATATTTATTTGGTCAAAAGAAGGTATAGGTGACCATAGATAAGGTAAATGAGATCCATGATCATATGTGGATATCTCTGAGTTGAGAAAAAATTTATATAGACTAGTTTCATCCGCCATTAGAGTTTGAATAGGGTGAATATATTTTCATGAGAGTCTCTCAATGGTTAGAATTGATAGAGATTTGATAGGGGTATCAAGCTATATCCATGGTTTATCGGGCCATTGTAAATGTTATTGGGATTTGTGAGGTTATTAAAATTTGGTATCACCCCCATTATTGGATTGGGTGCATGTTTCCATCCATTTATCCCATCATAGGACACACATGTCTGAACCATCACACATTATTGACTAGGGAGTGATATAATTTGGCGATATATCCAACAGCACATAGTACTAAATAGTGATCAAGGATTGATTTAAGATGATACTATGTGAAATAAAAATTTATATCATCTAAGTGCAATGGAAGAATGGGAACATACAGAATATCTCTCGAGAGAATGAGACTAAAATTATGGCTCAGTACCCCCACCATTTGGTATGGATTTGAATTTCTAGGGAGAAAATCCCTCTGGTTATGGAGAATGTAAAAACTCCAATTTTCACTATTTGATAATTTTAATACTTCCTCATGTAAATCTATATTTTTCTATTGAGTTGGTGATGTGCTCTGGGTGTCACAGGAAAAATATATTAATATATCAAATATATTAAATATATTAAATTTTTAACCCCTTTATTTTTGGAATAAATTATTTTCAAATTGATCAAAACCTTCTACAGGAAATCAGAGACTAAATTTTTTTCTCAATCATGGGGTTTTCCCGATAAACAACATATTTTTGGTCAATATCAGATTTTATATTAAAGTAAGATATTGGATATTTCATTAAATAATGTAAATGAATAATTTTTTAAATTATTTAAATTAAAATACATTTATTTCCATACATTATGTAAACACCAATGGATAAAATCTAGGGATAACCACATTAACATGGGAGACTGAGAGAAAGAGGATGAGGTCCACCTTTTACATTGAAAAGATTTGGAATATATATTGTTGAATTACGATAGAGGTGATTTGTAGGAATAATAATGAACTTATCAAATTATGAATCTTCAATGTTAGAAAATATATTATTTACCTATGGTTAATCTATTCTTGATGTAGGTATTTTTTTTGGATATTCACACTTTTGATTTAACTATAAGAATATATTATTTAGCTACATTATCGTGGTTGATTATAGTTATTTAATTGTTCCTATTTTTAATTAGCATTTGAGATTCCAATTATTTTGTTACTTATTTTACACATGCCTTCCACAATTTATGATGTCCACATTTTCAGTCGTTGATTAGGGATACATTTTCTAATGATAATATCTTGTTGTTATTGTGCCACTTACACCTCCATTATTATACTTCTTTATTATTGGATAAGGGGAAAATATTTTACATTAATATACTGTTTGGAGCATTATCGTTCCAACATAATCATATTATATTCCCGAATTACAATGGGATCAATGTTATTTTTATAAATAAGGGTGGATTTTCTCAATGTGGGTGATGTTTTTGTAGATCTTAGACCTGAATGGTGATAAGAGGCTTGTTGTATTTTTATCTACAGATTGGATTTTTGATATTTGGCTACATGATGCTTGGAATCGATAAAGAGAAGCCTTGTTATAAGATATTGGTGGATTTGGTAGATTTAAAATTGATTTATGGTATTATATTCACCAGATTAGGTTAAACATATAAAGAATGAACCTTTTGTTAAAATAATGCGTACATATTATGTAATTGTGATGAAAACAAATTATGTTTAACTTATTCTCATGGTATATAGTTTTCCTACCCCAGATAAATATCACACGTCATGTAGACAGGCACAAACACTATATGATACTACCCAGGTGTCTACATTTTGATCAGAAGCACACTACCTAGGCCTCAAGTGGCTAGACACACTATTTTCCATTAGGTACACATCATATAGAGGCACATGGATTGGCAGTATATGTCTAAGGACAAACACACCAAGGTCCTTGGGTATTTTGACAAATCATTAGGTTCCAATTCAAAATATTTTTACTTTTCCGTCAACATATTCCCAAGTGTATCTTCATCGTAGTGACCTGAATTTCTTCCCATGAGTAGGACATCAAAAATTAACTTCTATTTAGGTCATGATAGTTTGTTTAATTTTTTATTTTGAGTTATGATGTGACATGGCATGAGTTGGATTCTTCCCCCAATGATTCTTACTCAATTATAGTGATCAAGTATGATCATCAAAGAGATTTCAAGGATTGTACTCCACTAAATCACCAGGATGTGGCGACCATTATATCCAAAATACAAGTAGACTCAGCACTAATCTACTCAATAGTGGGTGATTTTCCCTTACCTATGTAGTGGTACTCCCACTTCATCAAATTTGGTGCGGGGGTAGGTCTTTCACTAGAGATGAAACCCCATTGACTATTGAGCATAGTAGTAAGGAATAGTTCTTTCACATGCGTCTTGTATTATGAAAATAATAAAGAGATAAATAGTGACCTCATTGGAGAGATTATTGACGGATCATAGTGGTACAAGGAGGCTAGTTCTATGTTAGGTTGTCATTATCAGAGAATATGAGTTGAGATCTCATAACAATTCTATTTCTTGGTTTTTTCATGTGGGGACATTATTTATTGATGGGTGTGTATTTTTCCCCATTGTTCTTTTGAATTACCTTGATACACTTTGTCTTTTTTTCTAGAGGATTCTAAAAGAATTGATTACTATCAATTTTATTCAACTATTTTATATCATTAAAATACTTCACATTTTTAGGTTTTTTTGTTTCTATATAGGTACATTAGGTTAAGGCCACCAATTTTCTATGATATTCTTACCAAGGTTTTTACCAAATCACATGACCTATTATTGGTGGGATTGAGGGGTCACTCATCCCTTGCTACTAGAAAAGTTGGGGAATTGATGGGCCAAGTCATGACAAGACTGAAAAATGTAGTTTATCTACGATTGATAAGTATATATAGAATACATTAGTCAAAAGGACTCAATGTATATCAATATACACATTAAGGTTCACTAAAAGTAGTTGCATTTTCATCATGGTGGGGCATCATGATTAGGCAATTACTGAATCATCTATCCATGAATGAAATTTAATAAAATGGGTTTCAATGTTAATTTATATTTTTGAGTAAAATAATAATGTCTTCTTTTGGGTAATGAATGATAATATAATCAAGGTCTATAGAAACTATTATTTTATCATTATAATTCCAACAAGTTGAATACTGTCAAACCATTTATTGTATTTCACCTCTCTGATAAAACTATCCTTGATTATATTTTCCACTATAGGTTCTACAATGGAACTATATAATGCATCATAAATATTTTTTTCATCAATATAGGTGAGTTCTTATACCCATATGTTGAGTTCGTATATGAGGATCTAATCAAAGAATTTCTATGTAACACAAATTGAAGGAATACAAATGATTATTATATAATGTAATGTACTACATGTAATAATTAGTACTAATATTTATAATAATTTTCATTGGTTATAGGACATCATTTGTTTTAATATTTACCAATTTAATCTCATTTATAGTGGTGGAGTCTCCTTATTTAAATAAACAAAATGGATCTATCTGATTATCTTAATCATCATCCAAATTAATAAACAAGTTATTATTTTGAGACATGGATATTATCATGAAAAATTAATTATCCATATTAGTATAATTCTCTCAATAGGTGGATGGTTATTATTTATTACATTATGATTATAGGATAATTTAAATAATATTTCTTAACAAGTATATCCATTATTATCTACCTATCCTTATCTTATTAAAAAACTAATTATGTCAGATGAGTTCATGTTAGAAATATGTTTTGATAAATATACTCAAATATAAGGTCAATGTTTATGTGTCCAAAATATGAATTTTACATCCTTTGGTAGATAGTGATAATATTAAAAATATAACTATGTATCAATTATCAAGGAATATTTTTATCTTGGAATGTTTTATTTTAGCCACGATAATTATTTTATTTCTCCAATCACTATTTTTTGATTCCATAAAATAAATATAGAGTAAGAAAATATCCATCGAACAACTAAATTAGATAATATGAGAAACTATTGATCCATTAAAGGAGGAAACCTTTCTTGTAACATATATCTTCAGTTGTTCCCTTTTCTTATAACAGTTTTATATATCATCGTATCATTTTGATCAAGTTTCAAAATTGAAATTATCACTAAAATAAAATCAAATTTATCAACCAATAAAATTATTCATGTATTAATGACTAAAAGAAGGGATGGTGTATATAGTTGAATCCATAACCATACTAGAAGGGAATTGAAATTAGTTTCTTAATAAATGATCATGAACGCATATCCCATATGTAGTTACATAAATTTTGTTTTTGGTTTTATCATTACTAATTTTTTATTTTCATTCCCATCATCACCCTGCATCATTCGTCATCATTATGCTAGAACGATGTAAATCAGCCGCCCTATATCTAATGTTCTAGAGGGTTTGTTCTTGGAGGAGGTTAATTCCAAAACCATTATACTTTAGGTCTGAAATTATATGAACATAATTCATTTATCCAAATGTATATATGGGGAAAATTTTTTAAGAGCACATAAATTATTTTTATTAATAAAATAACTCATGTTTGACAGTGAATAAATTTTTTTTCAGTAAAAGCACATAAAAATATATTATATTTCATAGTAAAATTTCATATAATGGAATAATATTTTCTATACAAGATATTAATGATACATATATATATACATGAAATAAAAATCAAAACACTAAATAAAGCTCCATAGGCCCAAAATATCCCATAATGATCACTTGTGCCATAAAGTCATTAAAAATAAAGAAAATATTTAATAAAATAATATAAATATTCTATAGAAGTGTATAACCTTTTTTATATAAGTAATAAATTGTGAGTAATTAGAATATTTATGTACATATATTGTATAAAGGGAAATGTGACCATAATGATCTAATTTTTATAATACCGTTACATGAAAGTTAAAATGCCACAATTATAAGACTATTTCATTTGTTAAAAACCATAATATAATAGTAAACTAAATGTTTAAAATTAAATTATAAATTATTTTATAAAATAATTTAATTCAAAATATTTTGTCTATAAATCAATTTCAAGAAATTATAAAAAAAAGAATACATTAAAATGACTAAATAATGTTTTTTCCTTTTAAATTTTTTATTTTTTAGAAAATATTTTGTTTCATTTGGAATGAATATTTCTAATTCATAAGAATTTATTTTGAAAAATTTAATTATTTATTTGAATCCTACCTGTCGAAATTTTGTCAGTGTAAAATTCAAATAATTTTGAAAAATAATTTAATAGTCCTTGAATGAAAAATAAATATTTTTCTCTCTTTCCAGAATATTTTTTGAATTCAAAATTATTTAATAAGGATTTTATAATTAATATAAGTGTATCTATGAGGGAAAATATGTTATATTATTAATATTAGATATTTTAATGAACTAAATGATTTTCCAAACTGATAAATATCATTCAGATGTCTAAAATGGAAGTTATGAATTTTAAAAACCATATTTTATAGAATAGCTTTTACCACTATCAAATTAATATTTAAAATTTTATTTTGCTAAGTATAATCATACACTATGGGTAGTCTAAATGTCTTTCATTTTTCCCTAAAATGAATTACAAGTCCAATATTTAAACATTAGTAAACAATTATCCTCATTTTAATATAAATTAGCACCTATCAAGAGCATTTCCTTTTCTCCCAAACACATTACAAGGTCCCACCCACTAATTTTCACTCATTTAGACCATAGGGGAAGCCTCATGTTCTAAAGGAATCTACCTTCAATGATTATGAAGTAATATTTATGGTACTGGGTTTTCTACCTCCTTTTTCATCTAATTCATTCCTTTATAATAAGCATATTAACTCCCAATTAAATTTTTCTTGTATTTTGGAACATTTCATTATAGTCCAAATTGTTCTTGAATAATTACAGACTACTTTCCTCTCTCGTTAAAACCTTCTATGAAAATTAAAGCACTATCAATATGCTGTCAAAATTATATGATGACATTAAATTCTATATTTTTTTGTTTTGAATAAACAACCTATTTTCATTCATGGGAATTCACCTAGATATATATATCCTTCAATAACTGGGGAGACGCATTTATAAAAACCACTTATCTTAATCATTATATTTAAATATTCAAATATGATCTTTTTTTATATCATTGAAGTCATCCTTTTAATCCGAGACATATTAAGAGTGTTTCCTATTTGTGTATAAAGGCATCAGTTAATGTTTTCATCAAATGATATACCATGTACATTGCATGAGTGATTATAATAATCACACATTATTATGATGTCTTGGTGGTTGTCCTTAATATATTCTGATGATATGTTATTTTTCAATGTTTCTACATTCCAATTATTCTTTAATCATGTGATATCATCCCCCTATATCAGAATTCAATGTTTATATATATCATTCCCAACTTTTATGTTATCATTCCAAGCCTCCTGGCTCCCATGTATTAGTTTTCAACGCTCAGTCCTTCATAACTTCCTTACAATACGTTGTAGATAACAGATTTTCCTATGTATTTACTTGGGTTATCCTATGAATTATTATGAGTTCAAAGAAAGATATGGTAAAATTATGGTGATTTTAATTATTATGGTCACTTTTATTAGTAGTTAATTCTTTTATGTATCCAATATCCCAATGAAAATAAACATTGAGTTTTTTTATATTTTATGGATTATAATTTAATAAAATATTTGATTGAATTTTCATTGTTGTAGTATGTATTAATGAATTGTCGATATATTTTTATGGTTTAGTATTCAAAAAATCACTTGTGAAACCCCTATAGAAAATTCTAAATATAATAAAATCTCTTAAATTTTGGTTATGTAGTGAGTGAGTATTTTTTAAATTGAATCCCTCTATGGATACTGGAAATAGGATATTGTAGTGGAGCATATTATACTTGGGTTAATCACACAAAATGTGTCTATTTTATTATAACCTCTAATTTCACTTACTGCACAATGAGTGGTTCTAAAACTGCACACATTTCTAGACACTCCTTGGTGATATACTTTGGATTACTCATATTTTCACTAGAACCCATTATAAATGATTTGAATATAATGATAGGATATAGACCATTATCAGAAATCGACTGTGGATAATATGAATTATAACATAGGGATTCAAACATAATTTTATATATTTTATTCTCTATAGGTTCTACAATTTCCTTATTATATGGTTACATAATCATGTATCTTTATCCCAACCATTATGTTATTTTTGTAAATATATGGAAATAAAAATATTCATTTCAACGTCATATATATTGGGGTATGTGATGATTTCTTTAATTAAATACATTATTTAAATTTAAAAGGTGTCATGAACATCATGTTAATATCAGCCTAATAGATTTATGTTATGATTAAAAATTGGAACCACATTGAACTCCCTATTTCTCCAAAGAGATGATAATTTGTGGTTTTTTCTTTTATGTTAAAAAATATTCTTCTATAGGTTGTTCTTAAAATCCCCAAATTATAATGAAATAGATTAAATCAATTGAAAAATATTCTATAACCTTGAATTCTCTAATTAGTAGAACGTCACTATAGTTGTGTACCAACTAGAGGGGAAGATGATCTCTAGAACACACTGGTCTAGAAAACAATGTTTGATGAAGACATTAAATCCATGGAATGGAAAGGATTCAAGAATATGTTTTCCACGAATATTTTCCACTCACTATTTATATTAAAATGGAGAGACAATTCATTAGAATCTAAAAAATTTAGGACACATTTATTGTGAATTATAAAGAAATAATCATGGGAATTGGCATATATGCCTCCTTTTTTTGTCATAGATGTTAAAATTATGGATTACCAATTATCTAGTTGATTCAATCTGAGTATTAAAAAATCCTTAGTGACTCTAGAATTTGAAAAATATGAAGAATTTCATTCCCTTAAAGTTGATATAGGGATTGGTGATTTTAGTTGTCCAAGAGTAGAATTGATAACAAGAGTAAAATAGAGATTCCCTCTTGAGGAAATCATATATTCTTCATGGTGGAAAGAGAATCTATATACTGATATGATCTATTTGTAAGAAGAAGAATCTTTGGACCTATATAAATGGGATAATGAAGTGTTTCATGTGTGGATAGAGAGGAAATGAATCTACTGAATACAAAATAAATCTCAAAAATATAACGAAGGAAAAAAAATGTTTTGAAAAAACCTCAATGAATAATCCAAAGATTCAAAATCAAAGAATATGGTAACATTGAAATACATCACCCAAATCTAATGGATATTTGAGATAACTGATGGGAACGACCTCTATGTTCACTTGATAAATGAGGAGGATATTCCACCACTACTGCCATAGTAGATCCTGGTAATGAATAGGTGATATGTGTACTAATTATTTATTCCTGAATCGATAAAAAACTGTATTTTTTGGGTTATACATAGAATTAATATAATTAACTAATATTATAACTATTCAAACACTGCAAAAATAAATGGAGGTTGAGTTACTAGTGAAAATAGAAAATGGGGGAATTATTTCATCTCATGTATATAATTCATTCCCCTTCTGTATTTATTTGATGAATCTCCTAGAAATAAATTTCCTAGTCACATTAGTGTTATTTCATTATATTCATGGAATATATTAGATTTCTTTATGTAGTTCACATATCACCATTCCAAAAAATGAAATCACATTCCATTTTCTATGTCATCCACATATTCTGTGAAACTATATAGAGGAGTTTGAATCTCCTTTAAAAATGTGTTCTCATAAATAGATACTATTAACTTATATGATATTATATCATTAATAAGTAATTCATATAATGGATATAATCAATATTAAATACATGCTTGTTATATTAGAATATAGTAATTTATTACCGGAATAGCTACCTGGCCATCCTTCTAATCATGTGGTTGTGTTTCCAATTTCACTCATATAAATAGCTATGCGAATTTACAATAATCTCTGTACAATATAAAATATGGTACTAGAAGAACATAATATGAAACCATAAGATAATTTGTAAAAGGTTTTCATAAATCTGAGTGATTCACCATGGTGTGAACTGGATCTCTTTTTTAAGAAGTGGGATGGTGTAATGTGTATCTACATTGACTATAATAAACTAAATAAGATCCAGTTAAAGAAAAAAAGTCCACAATAACAGATTGAAGACAGGTTAAATCAGATATGTAGAGACCAATAATTCTCTAGTTTTTTTCATTAATTATGTAATATTTATATAAAGGTTAATAGTGAGGATACACCCAATGATACCTTTCATAAAAGTTACAGACACAAATATTTTTTAATAATTCTCTTTGTACTAACTACTGCCCTAAAATTATCTTTTAGAAGATTAATAGAGTATTTTAAAATTATATTTATAAATATATAGTATAGTTTATATATATTATTCTAATATAGTCAAAAATAAATGAGTAATTGGATGATTATTTGAGTACTGTGCAGAATAAATTTAGAAAGGATAAAATTTCTTCCATGTTTAGTAAGTGTGAGTTTTGGAAAAAATTTGTATCTCCTTTTAGTTATTTAATGACAAGTGAACCTATATCATTTTATCCAATAAAAATATTTTTAATTTAAGAATATACTAGGATAAATTTATTACAGAGATATGTAATTTTATCTAATTATCTGATCAGTATCAATTAGTTGTGATTATCATTTATCAGTTTCTGATCCCTCTAACCCATCTAACTTAGATGGCTTTTCATATTTCTGAATGTGAAGAGAGATTAGATTGGTTTAATTATAGGATAAAAATACATATATATTTATGTCACCCATCTCTAGGGAAGTATTTTTTATCAATAGTAATGAGTCAATGATGATCTTATATTATTTACATATGTTTTATGGTATTCTGATAGACTATGCCTTTCTATAGTTGAATGTTTTTGAGAATAACATTCTAATGTATGATATAAAGTTAGTTTTAATAATTTTTTTACTATTTATTTTAAGAAATTATCTATATAGATATTATATATATATATATATATATATGTATCATAGAGGTCTTAAGTATATATTCACACCAGATGTGTTCAATACATTCCATTTAAGATTGTACAACTAATGATGGAGCTACTGAATAAGGATCACGACACAACATTATCCATATTCCTAAGGATCACAATAATGTTTAGATATTTTAAAAAGAATAGTTTTTGGGGAAAAATATTATAATTTAAAATACATATTATACATCATATCCATTTCTATGTAAATAATATTATGTGGAATGGAAAAATCCCATAAGGGTGATACAACAATTACCCAAACAATTATGGAAATGCTAAAACAATATCATGGATTTAGAAATGGGTCTATTGGATGTAAATAAATGTGACAATTCCATATGTGGTATGGTATACTATCTTATAAGGATATCTCATTTATTTTACATTCAAATGGACTTAACACCTTGTCTACATTATTGAATATTCATTAGAGATGTTTTTAGGTTGAAAGGAACACCACAATTGATTTTATTTGATAAATATTTTTACATTGGCTCAACATTGTGGAAAAGTATCCTACCTTATTTTAACATAATGTAGAACATTAAAACATCCTATCACCCTAATAAATATGGAAAATAGGAGAAAATATCCCAAAAAAACTGAGGATATGTTGATAGAATACTAAGAAAACCTCATAGGAGGCTATGATCAATGTCTTCCTTTGGTAGACTAATCCTAGAACAAAATCATTCACATGTAAAGTTATATGGTTCCTTAAGAATTTATCCTTGGAATGGAATTAAATACTTTAATATTTTTCAATGAATTTAGGGAAAACAATATATATTATGACCCTGATTTGTGGATAAAATGACTCCGAAGGTGAAAACTATTTAACAACACTTCTAATCTTCCCAAATTCAATTGAATTTCTATGAGAATAACCCTATATAAAACATTATGTTTGAGGTTGGAAATAAATATATTTTTTATATATCTCCATGTAAGAGATTATGGATGTCTTGATTTGGTGTACTTTTATATCCCAGTAAAATTGGACCCCTTGAGATTCATGATGGCATCAGAGTTGTTTCTTGTCGACTTAAACTCCCCCCAATTATGTCTCAACTTAATGAAGTTTTAAACATATTCCTCTTAAATAATTATATGAAAAATACCTCAATTGTACTAAATTATGATATGGTATAATTTTTAAATGATCTTGCTTATAACGATATAAGAGTGAATATATTGGATTGTAGAGAAACATTTCAATGAAAAAGACAACTCATCTACTCAATGTCCTTCAAAGTTACCGCATTCAAGAGGATGAAACAAAGGAACTATAAGAATTGATTAATCCAATTTACCACTGCCTTTTCACCATAATTTATTTAATGATATTTTTTGGGTTAAATTTTCTATGGATTGAAGAAAATAATAGTCTAAAAATTATTATTATTAATAAAATAGATCATGTTTTGAAATATTTATTTTATATTATAATAGATGAACATAAGGCAAACTTTAAATTTCATATTAAAATTATAGAATATTAAAAACTATTTTTTAATAAAATAAAATTATAAATGGAGATAAACATTAATAAATAGTTTAAACACAAAATAAATCATTATAGGCCTGAACAAAGCCCAGATGTTAATTACTACCATAAAGATAACAAAAGGAAATGGAATTCTTAGGAACATATAGATAATATCTGAGGAAGTGTGTAACCATTTTACAGGATGTAGTGAGTAATTATGAATGTGAATGGTTGATTATATAAAAGGTTTAAAGTGCAAAGGGACTATTAAGAACTGTATGTAATGTGATAGTTACCTGACTATTATATAACCATTGAAATTGTAATAATTCCAAATAAATGATAAAATACTTGTTTAAATTTAAATACAAATGCCTTATATAAAAAATTTAAATTTTAAATATGATATTTATGAATCTAAAAAATGATTCTAAAAATAATAGAATTAATCTATGTGAAGAAAACATTTTTTACTTTCATGCTTTTGTTTTAGAGTCAATATAATTGTATTTAGATTAATTTTTCCTCATACTTAATTATTTATTTTGATAAAATAAATAATATATTTAAAACCATAAAGTTGAATTTTATTTTAATTTTTTTAGAAATTTTATAAATTGATATCTTTTTTATGGAATATTAAAATACACCATTTTTTGTCCATTTTATTACACCATTAATTTGGAATAAACCTTTTTAATTAATATTGTGTAACTCAACATAAATAATAAGTAATTTTATTAATATAATTTATTTCAATGAATTAAAATGTTTCTTAATACGTCAAAATAACTTTTCAATTACTAAAATTAAAATTGATGATACTAAAAACTATATTAAGTGAAATAATTAAATTCACTTGTACAAAGTAATAACTAAAATTGTATTCTATTTTGATGAAGCATAAATTTTAAAATATGTTTCCTAGTTCTATAAAACTACTCTCTAAAACCCTGGACAATCCAATGGTTTTTCATATTCCACATTCTAGATTACCAAGACAAACATTTAAAAATTAATAAAAATGATCATTACATTTTTCTATAAATACCCATCTCTACACCTAATATCATTCTCACACAAGCTCATTAGCACATCTCACATTATCTTTTTTCCATTTGAAATATCATTCATGAATCCCCCAACCTCTTAGGAAATATTCACACTATACTCAGAATGAAATAATTAAGGTATGGTGATCTCAAATTCCTATTTTCCATCAAACTAATTCTGTTGAAATTTTTTTTTTATTCTTAATTGATTATGAATTTTTACTTATTAACACTTTTTCTATAAAACTTATACCCAAATAAGTATATCTTACTTCCCGCTCATATTAAACCCTTCAGTATTATTTTATGAAAACCAATTATGATATTTAAATTGTGCCATTATTTTCTATGCCATATTTAAAATTAAAAATATCTAATTATATTATCATACTAGTATAATAACATATTTGTAATCATTCATCATTGATTTGTTAAATTCATGTATCAAAACAACACTCAATTATCATGGGATTAAAATTATAAAATAATTTTTTATTATATACCATCAATGTGGAAAACATATTTGTTAGACCATGGAAGAATTCACCCTATTATCAATCCAATGTATTATGTAAAATTATCATCTCATGAGATTCAATGCATAGTGTATATTAATTTATCTAATGAAAACTATATTATGATTTCATTGAAACTATCAATATATATGCTTATTATGTATCTTTTTTTGTTGTTTCAAAATTCCTATAATTCCTTATTATCTAGATATTATCCTCCCTTATAATATTAAAATGTTTTTGTACAGTATTATCACAATGTTATATTATAATTATAGTTAACAAGATTTAAAAATATTAATTTTATTCATTCAAATCCTATTTATTCTATTACTATTATTTCTATCACATGCCTTCACAAATATATGACAACATTTTATCTTATGTAATATTATAAGTTCATTTGAAACACAGAGCATGTTATGATGATTCAAAATAATGTTTTCATTGTTCTTTTATCTTATCTGTTTATTTATCCAATATTCCAAAGATTCTAGGCCACTAAACTTCTTAGTATTATTAATGTTTTATCATGTAAAAAATGTGTAATGAAATTTATGTTTTTTTAAATATTCCATAGTAATACTACTCCCTAATAATATTCTAGAAATTTAATGTGTCAATAAAATGTAGTGGGTCCACGCCTAACAAGATATTTCGTAGGATTTTAAACAATAGGCTCCCATATGAAAGGGGTTGAAAAAATGAAATAAAGGCATTTATATTCATTATATATAAAAAGTACATATAATATTGTTATATATAATAGAATAATGGTTCTAAACATTAGAAGTTATACATATAATTCAAGGGACTATTATATATAGTGAATATTCTATTGAAGTTTAAAAATAAAAGGTCAATTTTATTATGAATATCTCATTCTTAAATATGCATTTGTGGAATTTTTTATTATTATATCCCAAAATGACCATATTTCACAAACATATATGTGTTTATATGTGAATATATACAAAAAAATCAGTCAAAATGTGATATGATTATGGTGAACATTAGAGGATTTGAGATAAAATAATAACTCATCGTGATATATTTGAATTTCCATTATTCAATTTTTAGTATAATATATTTTATTATTCTGGATGACCCCTTTACTTTTAGATTCTCCTTCAGTGTATATTACTCTACCATGTATACATTATTTATATTTTCTAGGATATCATATCAAATAAGATTATTATTTCCCAATTCATCATAGAAACTATCAAATGTCATTAAAAGTGGTTAACTAGAATTACTAATTATAATATTTTTTAATTTCGGTTTCACCTTTCCACCCAGTGATAGTTGAATGAAGTCCATTTCTATTTTTACTAGTTTAGAGACACTTAGAGTTTCCCCTTCCAATTGTTTTATTTTGATAACAATTACATAAGATCTTAAGAGGCTGAGAAGAAAATGATATTGATTCTATATATTTCTAAGTGAATTTTGATTGTTATTTGTTGATGAATTCAATCATCGATGATTTCGTGGACATGATTTATTGATTTCTAGCTAACAATATAATAATATTTCTATTCATTTATAATTAACACTCTCTTATAAATTTCTCTTTAATTTAGAATAGTTTTTCACTGAACATATCAACCTTAAAACTATCCTTCAATATATGACATTAAACTATCATATTTTTTAGCAATATCTTAATGATTAATCAATCATAAATTATGTAACAGAGAATCTGATTCTAATGAAATAAATTAAGGATATTATTCATCAAAACTCCATCATTTTTAATGTTTTATTTTTTATGTAATAATATTTATTTAGTATTCAATTTAAATTTCTAGAACATGATCACTATAATATATATAGACTTATTGATTCTTGTTCCATATATTATAAAATCACTTATCAATATTTTTATCTTCTATGATCATGTGATTTTATTCGTGTTTTTGTTGTATTGTGAAGGAATATATATATTAAACATTGATTTATGAAAAAGAATTAAATGCTTTTTCATTTAGATATATATAATGTAGATATTCTTTTCTAGATTAATTTTTTCTTTAATAGAGGTGAAATCTATATTTTTATGATCATTAGGTTGATATAATACATTGGGTATTACATTATTATAGTTGAATCATTCAATCTAATAGGATATTTATGTGGGGTTATCGTAGATTCTCTATTATCTTAATTTATTTTCATAAAATTTCGATTATATACACCAAGGAAACTATATCATTATATTATATATCATTATATTTCACATAAAAATTAAATAAAATACTATTATTATATCATATTATAATTATGGAGTTGTTTTAATAACTACCTTCAAAAATAAATAACCAAATTCATAATGGAATTTTCAAAATGGATCTACCCAAAAAAATAAATAGATCCATCTATAAGATTTATAAACTACATAAGTATTGGATCATCATATATATTTATGATATATATGATAATAACTACTTCTTATTATTTTGTGGATCATAACATTATGACACAAAAATATAAAAAATTATTCATATCTTACCCCAAACCTATAATTCCATTAAATAATAAAATTTATATTATCAATGATGTTACATGGATGGGTCATCTACACCCACTAAAATTTGGGATTATTTTCTAGTTTCATGTGTGAACATATGGAATTCGTTCCCCTAATTGAGTAGTAATGTACTTAACTGCCATTTTAATATAATTTCATTGATTGTAATGATGTTGTTTTTAAGAAATCATAATCTAAATATTAATAATATAAAATTAGAAAGAAATTACATATATAAAATTCGTGTATCCATTATCTAGATATCCAATTGTAATCTCACCTTAGTATAATGTGTATATTATTCTTTTATGGGTATTTTGATCTACTTTAATTGGAATGGATTGACTAATTCAAGTGTGTATTTATCCTTTAATTTATGATTCAATGTTAAATATCACATAAAAAATAATATTTTCCATAGTAGTGATAGGCATATAATTTTCATTTAGATATTTTGGTGTGGATTTGGTTATTCATTTTACATTATTCTTATTACTATCTATTCGATTAGATTTAATTAAAAAATATGTGATACCATATCATTTGATTTAAACAAGGTTCTATAAAATATCGCTTCATAGAATATATCAGTGTAAGTGATATTATCTATAAATCGGTCCTATTTTTTCAATTTATTATTAACATCCTGAGTTATAACATTTGTAGGTTTAATAATGACAATGATGTGAATCCATCAATGGTAACAATGACATTATCTTGAACTAATTTGTATGGGACATCATCAACTACCAAGTAATTATTTATGGTATATTTGTTATCATCGCACTACATTGACTTGTTATTGATAATTTTTTCGTTACATACCACCTTGTAATATTCATTAACCTCTTGATATCCTTATTAGGATCAAAGAGGAATGTACTTTTGAAATGTTATTCAAAGGTAATTTATTCAAACCAATGCTAAATTTGATCAACATTGGTGGGTTTTATGTGGAAATATTTTTTACAAAACCGCCAACATTTGAACATTATAGTTTTTTAGAAGATAAAACAATAACCCAAGTGTCACATTTATTAATTGATGATTTTGTGGTGACATTGGGGGTAAAAATGAAGCTAGAAACATGTTATAGTGTTTCATCCATTGTATTGTTGTTTTATATGGTGTTATCCTATAATAATATTATTTATATTTTATTAATGAATGATACGATGCATCCATTTTCAATTTGGTCCAAGAAGTGATCATATTGAATGATGTTAAATATTTTATATATAAATGAGATATGGAGATATAATTCTTAATTTATCAACATTGGATACATATAAAGGATAAGGATAATAATTTAATCCATAAAAGTAAGCCTTACATATGTATTGCATAAAGTATGGCCTTTTCAGAATGAACTACTAGTATTTATGAATTTCAATTAAAATGAAAAGATTTTAGGGGATCCAATTAAAAAATTCCATTTGAGGATGGCAATTTTGATGGAAGAGTAGAGAATAATGAAACAATATAAATTGAATTAATCTCTAAAATACACATGGATAAGGGATTCATAATGATTATATAATATGAATTTTTATTATTTAGGGAATATTATTAAAAAACATTATTTAATAGTTTTTGGGTACTAGGCTTGTGGAGGAATAATGAAGTACTCTTGGTATAATTATAGACCTTATACCTTATGAATGAAGAAATACCCATTATATGGATACCTTTTATATCTTAATAAGTTATGTATTTCCCATTGATTAAAGAGGATTCATAGTATAAACTCTTCTACAATGTAAAAAGAATAACATATTTGGTGGAAATGAGGGGAAAACCTTATTATTATTCTCTCCATAACTTATTATACTATATTTTGTTATAATATATTATATCATTTATAGATATATATTCGAGAATCTATATCCATTAGTGTTTTTTAAAAATATTTATCCTGAAATAGAAGGTTATTTTCAGAAAACAGCAATCATAACATGTTGAAATAGATTAATGGAGGCAAAAATAAAAAAAAATTTCTCATCATTTCTACTAAACGAAATGACAAAACCACTAAATATTGATGTATCATATATTTTTTAATAATATTTTTTCATAATTAATTTATTTATATGTACTTATTTTTTATGTTATTATAGCATGAATTGGATCTCAATGTTTTATTGATATGTTATACCAAAAAATACCTTCATGATAAGATTCTTGGGGAGAATAACAATGGTTAGTACATTCCAATTAAATGAAATTGTAAGAAAATCTATATCAACCAGATGTTTCCACATGGATTTAAACTACCTAGTGAGTACAAAAGGAAGTGTCGTTATCATTATAAAATTCAGTATATTCATGATAAATAAATCTATGGTTTATTAATTCTTCATCATCATAGCATGGGCATAAAGGAAAATATTTTTTAGACATGAGGAGACCTCTATAAAAGGAACCACAGGGATTCCCCCTGGTCCTATTTTATTATTACTCCCAATGTGAAGGATCTTTATAATAAATTAGTTTAACAACACGGTGACACCGTATATGATGGGTTCAAGATTAATATCCTCCATTAATGATAGTTTATTTATCTCTATAAGGCAAGGAATAAATAATAAATTTTTATTTCCTCATAGGGAGGACCTATATGTTGGATTCTCGTAGTTTTGGTAGTCTTATTGGGATGTAAACAACATGTAATTTGGTTACATGACCGGTAATCTTATCTTGGAATATGTCATGAAATGGGTATATCGAGTAAAAGGTTTTATAGTATGTATATCTTTCCTAATGTGTAATGTTCATGATTGGTAATTTTAATTTTGGTGATTGAAATATTTTCTTTTCAGTCAATTTTTTTCCCTCCCTCTCTAGAGATATAGGCATTTCTCAGAGATTTTGGTGATCTCCAATCATTACAGTTCATCCTTTGGGTGATTGATCATTTTGTTGGTTTTGGTGAAAATCTATGGGTATGTGATCTACAAATATTTTCCATTGAATATTTTCACTCCTTGGAGTTTGATAGATCATATTTGGGATTGATGGATCTAAATTTTATATTGCTGATACATGATAAAATATTGTGTTCCAAAGTATTCGTCACCTTCATATATCATTGTACAATCCTTTTGTGGGTGTTTTTATTTAAGGGAAATTGTAGGTGGGTCTATTTTAGAATATATAATTGATTAAACATTATATTTGATTTATTATAATTTTCAGTTAAAATTTAAAACCCCAATTTTATGAAAATTTTGATTTTAAATTTATTTGGTATAGTATTTTGTAAATTAAGCCACAATTTCAATGGAATTGGATATTTTTGTATGATTTGAAATTAATGGAAATTTTGAATTTACTTTTGAGATAAAGGGATAAAATTGAGATGATTAAAAACCAATGAATGGTTTTGGTTTGAAAAGGCATGATATAATTGAAAGCCTATGATTTTGTTTTGAAATGAGATTGGCATATGGAAATAGAAAATTGTGTAATTGTGTTTTAAAATGATTTGAATTAATTTTACCATTATTGAATAATTTATTTAGTACATGATATCCTAACTATTAAGCAAGTTATATTGAATAAGCATACTAATTTGGTTAATGCCTACCAATGAATTGACGATGAAAACACTAAAAAAACTACTTCGGTTGATATTATCTGTGATGGGATTGTGATGAGTCCCATTGGGAATGATCTTGTTGGAATTTTGTCTACAAATAAAATATGATAACAGATATGAGATGTGTTAGGATCCCATAACTTTAAATTATTATACCATATGGCATATGACCAAAGTTCTTATTATCATTACATTGATATATATTTCATTGATTGTGAAATTGATTATATTATTTATAGTAAATTATAAAGAATTTTCTACATAATGTATCTATTTGATCCATATTTTAAATGTTATCCATCATTCTAAAATGCATCATAATTTTTTTAATATGATAATGTATTGGCATACTGGTTTTGATAAAAAATGAAATCCTATTTTTGTTCATTAATTTGGAATAATATTTTTGAACACTTGGTTAGACCCTACATGGATATTTAGCTCAAACCCTACCCTTTCCTTTATGGATTTTTAAATTTACTTCTTACAGGTCTGAGGAAAGGGAATGAACCCTTTAGAGGAGGTGGATGTTCTTATCCCCTTATCTATTAGAGTGATATTTCCATTGGGACATTGGGCACATCTTATCAAACTGTTAGTGCTTTAATGATGGACTATTTATGTTATTTTTACATCACTCTTTATTTTTTTGGTAATTTATTCTTTTGTATTTTCTGATCATACTAATATATATCGATATGTTCTACTATTCATATGGGAAACTTTTCCCCTCCATTATCTTGTGTGATGCCAATTTCTAGTTACCAACCCATTGATATTGAGAATGGCCTTCAGGATATGAGGATATTGGTTGGTTTATGAGGGTACTAGGTAATGTAGTCTTGTTTGTGATAGGGTGGTATCAAAGGGATGTTGAGAATTTTTTCCTTGAGGTTACTGAACATTTAGAATATATGTTCCTGCCATAGGAGGTAGTTGTGAGTTAGTGTCTCTCCATCTCTCATCGTAATGATCTTTAAGTAACCATGGGTGGTTTGTAAATATTATTTGTTATTGTAATTTACAATAATTATATTAGGATTTTTAGAAATAAAAATATTGTTTACTTATCTCAGTGGATTAATTTTCTATATTTCCCATAAAAAATTATTGATCTGAGTGCTTTTATGATGTCTTCAATGGTGTTTTTTTGAAGTTTGTAGAATCATTCCTCTGAAATTATGTGTTAATAAGATCCAAGAAGAATAAAATATTGAACCAAGACCAAAAAATCCTCAGGTGTACCAATATCTGGTTGAGTTTTTTGTACACGTTGTCAATGTTCTACGATAGGCTCTTACTCCATTCTCCATTCAGGCTCAGTAGTAGAACCACAGAGGGATGAATTCTAAATTAATGCATTCGTGTTCCTTCTCTATAAGCCACCAGTGTTCTAAGGAACTAATTATACTCAAGATTTTGTGAATTGGTTGATCGATAATGATATTTAATTTGAGTTCTTGAAAACACATTATGAGATTAAGGGTTAATGTGCCAACATCAAGCTATGGGGATCTTGTAAGAGATGGTTGGACTCAAGGACGATAGAAAAAAAAAACATGAGGGATTTCAATGGAAGGACATTGTTGTTCATTCCACATATTGTGTTTTTTCCATATTCTATGGTGTCTGATAATGAAATGATGCTTTTCTAACCCGATACGGATGACCAGACTGTGAGAGAGTATGAAAACGAATTCTCTAAGCTTCTGTATTTTTCACAAAATATGGTGTCAAATAAAATGTTTTAGACTTTACAGTTAGATATAGGAAATAAATATGAAATTTTTTATCATGTTAACTTGTATAATATCACTTATTATATAGATTTGATGGGTAGGGAATTGATCGTTGTTCTAGACCAAGCTGGTATGTCAGGGTTAAAGGGAGTTATGTTTTCCCCAAGTGAAAGCTCTGTGAGTTCCTTTAAATGGAAGAGAACCATTGACGAGACTCAAGGTAAATATCAATATTTTGGTACTTATATACCTCTAGTAGTTTCTAGTTTATTTCATTTGACTTTTTTTCAATGTGATAGGTTTTGGCATTCAAAATGAGTTTTCACGGCAGTGGCTATGATATGTGGTTATGGTGGTCAATCAAGACACTTGTAGAAGTTATGATATATCTATTCTTCTCCATGCAGTGGAATAGGCTCATCAGCACCCAAAATTAATGTGGTTTAATCATATTCTTAAATATTTAATAGGTTAACACCATAGACATTTGGAATGAAGCATCATCGCGTATTGGAAGAGTATTTGTATGAAGTCGATATGGGTCTAGCGACTATGATTATTACCATAAACATTTCATTATATTTAGTGAATTCATTATTTTATACTAGTGAATCTCAATAATTCATCTCAAATCATATTCTGAACCAAAAAAAATTCCTCTGATGATTTTATCATATGTGATGGATATCGCAACACCACACTGAATGATGAAATAACAGAGTCTTCATTGTCTTACTTGTATCTTTTCTTTTTTATATTCTAAGAATTCATGGGATTTTATAGTTCTTTGAATGAATCCACTATACAATTTTTGGGATGGAATGATTCATTTATAATAAATCACAAAGAAATTTTTATCTTTGATGGTTCTCCTCTATATTGGTTGATGGGGTATGTCATCTATTTCATGGATAGTGAGACCTGAGGTTGAGTAGAGACATACTGTCATATCATGAAGTGGGGAAATTTATATCAGTGTATGCATTTGATCTGGAGTGGGAATCTATGAATTATAATCTAACTTTAGTTTTCATCATGTTTCCGAACATTTTTCCTTCTGAATTGTTTACTGTTCAATGGTAATAGAGGTATAGTATTTTATTGATTTGGTTCTTGGTACACAACCAGTATCTAAACCTTCTTAATATATGAATGAACCAAAAATTAATGATTTGAAAACTCAGTTGGATGACCTATTAGGGATCAACTTTTTGCGCTCAAGAGAGTCTCCTTGGACGGTGCCAATTCTATTAGGTATGAAAGATCATGGAACACTTCACCTTTTTCTTTATTAATAAAAATTTAGTCTAGTAATAGTAAATAACAAGTATTCCTTTTTCAAAGATAGATGATAATTTAAAGGGGAAATGTTGTTCTTGATGAATGATCATCAATATAGTTATCCCCAATTAAGAATAAAAGAATCTATCATTTATAATATTAACTTTTACAGCACATGAGGAAATTATGAGTATATTTTCAAGCCTTTTGGTAAAATAGTTCTTATATAATATATATAGATTTTATGAATAGGATATTCCATGATTATGTTGATTATTTATGGGTTATATTTGTCGATGAAATCCTTATTTACTCTATATCTGTGTAGGATTACGTGTGACAACTACGACTATTTCTAGAATTTTCTGGAAATCAATGAAATTATGTGAATATATTAAAATGTGATTTATAGATATAGGAAGATAATTCCATGGGACCTGTGGTTTTATATATTGAAATATTAGTTGATCACGAGAAGGAGAAAGCTCTTATGACATGGGAAGAGACATGAAATGATTTCCAAATTCATATATTTTTAGGATTTTCTCAATATTTATGTATGTATGTAAAATATTTATCAGGGGTGGAATCACCTATAAATTCCCTAACTCATATGTGGGAAAGGTTATTTTAGAATGAGATATTTCAATGTTAGTTTTTTAAGCTGAAATGTATTTTGACTTTTTTTACGATGTTGACTCTTCCAGAGTCCATGTTGGTTTATGTGGTCTTTTGTGACACATCGGGTTTGTTTTTGGGAAATGTTTTAATGCAGGGTGATCATGTTGTTTCCTATAGCTATCATCATCTTAGGCCACAAGAGATGATCAATATGAACCATGATCATTAAATCAGAAGATTGATGCATGCATATAAAAATATAAAGGCATTACTATTGTGAAGAAATTTTACCAAGTATTCCATCCACAAGTGGTTGATTTATATATTATCTTATAATGATTTCAATAATGTTTAGAGGCATTAAGAGGAGTACCTTAAATCAATTTATTTCCACATTTCCAATACCACAGAGAAAGGGATTGTTGTTATAGATGCTTTGTGTAGGAATATTCTGACATAATCCAAAAAGGAGTCATCGAAAGAGTGGAACTTGGTGTCTGTTTTTCCATAGTTTACTGATCGAGTCTTGGAAATAGAATAATAGATTTTCTTGGATGATTTTCAATTAACCTCGTCTCATTTCAAGATTATTCTTTTAGAAACAACTATAGTGATAATAAATTCGATTGAATAATATATTCTCATTATGGTGGTAAGAAAATTACTATGTGTTTATTCTCCATGGATCATGTTCTATATTTTAGGAAACAGTTTATTGTGTCATTTTATATATAGAATGTTTTGATGGGGTTCGTAATAATTACCAATGGTTTGTAAACCTAGGACAACAAGGATCTTATAGGACATACAGAAATGATTTTAGTGGCTAATTCTGAGATAGGGAAGTGATAATTTTATGTCTCATTATTAAAATTTAAAACAGATCAATGAAGATCACCAGAGGCAGTCAGATTTTCTTAATCCACATCCATTTCTGACATGGAAGTGGGATGATATATCAATGGGATTTGTGTTCAGGTTTCCACATACCTCAAAAATGACGAATGTGATGTCGTTTTTGATTGATAGGTAGACCAAACTGGCTCACATTATACAAAATCATGATAAAAAATGCAGCGGATATGAGAAATATCTATGTGAAAGATATTGTTCTTTTTCAAGAAGTTCCATATATCATTGTCTCTAATAAGTATCCTTGTTTCTCTTCTCAATTTTGGAGAGGCCTTCAGGTTGCACTGGGATATCAGGTTCATTTGAGTATAGCAGGCCATCTAAAGGATGATGAGTATATTGATAGGGATACACAGATTCTTTAGGATATTCATTATGCATATGTCCCGAATTTTGGTGAATCATGAGATGACCATTTGGAACTCATTGTGTTTACCCATAACAATAGTCAACATTCCTTGATCAGAATGACCTTTATTGAATCCTTGTGTGATTGGCGTAGTAAATAACCCTTGTGTTGTTCAGAGAATAGTGAAATTCCCTCATATAGATAAGGAATGATTAAATATATTACATCAAAGATTCAATTGATTCATCAAAAAAAAATTAATGAAATAGATTTAGTATAAAAAATATTTTGACCCTCATTGTAGACCCTTGTATTTTTCAGTTAGGTACCAATTTTATTGAAATTTTCCCCACATTTGGGTCGTCAACTTCAAGGGAGGAAAGTTAAGATTTATCCATGTTTTGTGTGACCTTTTGAGGTTGTTGAGTAGGTTGGTTAAGTATCTTAACAATTAACACTTCTTCATTTTCTAATATTGATATGTGAGGTGTTCCATGAGTCTCAGCTATTGAAATATTATTCTGATACATCTCATGTTTTGTGTTTCAGGGATCTTAATGGTGATCCTGATTTATCTGTGATTGGTAATTCAAGTAGGATAGTTGATTCTGAGACTAATGTACTTCATGGGAGGATGATGGCTTTGGTCCCTGGACTACGCATCATGGTTCTGTTTTTCAAAAGACATGGGAGAGGGAGTCATTTATTAGAGAGTAGAGAACTCAACTTTTTTATATGGATGAATCTTGGAAGTATTTATGGAGACAAAATGTTTTTTTGCAGGGGAAGTTCTAACACTCAATTACCTTCCTATCATGTGCATTTTTACCTTTTTTGGGTTCTTTATTTCATCTATAGAGTAGTAAAAAAGTATTAATTGATGGGACACCTATAATGATGATGTCATAGACTTTTTTGGAATTTTCATAATTAAACTAGTGGTTTTTATAGTATACTAGGAATTTACACATCATATAATGGGGTTACACAATAATTGATCATCGCATAGAAGATACTATATAATGGGAACCTATAATGAAAGTTCACATTCCATGTATATCTTACATGACCTTTAAATATTAAAATTTAAATTCATAATAAATTATCATGGTTTTTTTGGGTATATAGAATTTGGGAAATTACACATCTTGAATCGGTATTACAGACAATGTAATGATCATGAAATAAATTTTTAATTAGGCTACATAGATGTTTTTTTTCACTCGATTTTCATCCCTTCCACTCTTGATATAGATCCATTCCTAGGAATGTTTGGAGATATCATATCCCTATGGTTTATTGGTTTAGTTATTGATAATTGTGTTCGTTGGAATGTGTCTCTATAGTTAATTGGTCTTTATATCAATTACATTCTCTCTTTTTCCTCATCATGGTTCAAGATATCTTCCTGGGTATTTATGGATATAAAATTCTTGTTTTTGAAACATGATTCTAGTTTTGGTTCCATGATCTTCTCTTCCCTTGTCCTACATTTGAATGTCCAATTGTGGGCATTGTGATTTGGTGAAAATGGTAGTTGGTTCGGTGTAAGATCATCCAATATATTAAAACGTGAATTTTTTTTATTAAATTGAACTAAAATGTGGAAACAAAATTTGATTCAAATTGGAATTCGGAACTGATAGGGTATGGGATTCTAAAAATAAATTCCCAATTCAAATGGAATTAGGGATTGGAGTGTAATTTAAAATTGATGGAATTTTTGAATTTCTTTTTGGGAAAAATGGATTACATTAGAATGATTAAAAACCTATTATTTTTTCTGGTTGTTAAGGCATGAAACGATGAAAAACATATGTTTTGGTTTTCAAATGATATTGGAATATATAAACTAAAAATGAGGAAAATGTTATTTTCAACTGATTTGAAATAATTTCCCCATTATTGATTGATTAAATGAGAACATGTGTTCTAGGTTAGTAAGTGGGTTATTTGGAATAGGTACTCTAGGATGATTATTCCATGGAAATGGATTGAAGATGATTAAACTAACAAAAACCAGTCATGGAAGATCTTGTCATCAATCGGTTTTTTATGATTTCTATACAACATGATCCTATGGGACATGTGTACAAATATTTTAAAAGATCACTAATATGTGGTGTGTGTGGATCCTATAATAAGAGACAATCGTACCTCATGGCAGATAAACAAGGTTTTTATTGTGATTTGTTTGATATATATGCCACTGATTTTTAAATTCCTTTATTTAAGACTAGTGATATATATATATATATAATGTTTATTTAAACCTTGATTGAAATGTATTCCATCATTATAAAATTGATTATGTTTTTTTTCAAATATAAAAATGTACTACCAAACTGGTTTTGGTAAACAAAATGATAGCATTTTTTACTAATATGGCATCTAATTATAGAACACATGGTGAGACCCTACTGGGATATTTATCTCAAACCCTACATTTCCCTTCACATTATTTTAGACATTCTTCTTCCATGTTTGAGAAAATGGAATGTACCTCTTGAATGAGGTGGATGTTATATATACCTTGTGGCTTGGAGTGACATGTCCTTTGGGACATTATGATCATCATGTCATAATTTTAGTAATCTAATGATGTAGTGTTTTGGTTTTCTTAGTTATACGTGATTGGTTTCTAGTATTATCTTCTTTTTGAGTATTTTAGGATGTTGATATGCATCTTTATATTTCATTGTTCAAAAGAAAAATGTTTTCCTCCATTATCATGTGAGATTAAAAGTTCTAGTAGGATACCTGTGGGGATCAATAATCCCCTTGGGTCTTGGTTGGTGTAAGATTGGTTATCAGGGTACCATGGTATCCAAGATGGTTTGTGATATTTTTTATCTTTTAGAATAAGAATGTTCAGTCAACTTCTCCTCCATACAATATTCACTATCGTATATTACTCCCTTAATATTTTTTTGTCATTCAAAATTCCCATTGATCATATGAAGATTTTAATAACCTCAATATAAACGTTTCCAAAAAATTTGGAAAACATACTTAGATTATTTTGTCTTATTAGATATGTCATGTATCTCTCCATCCAATAAATTCATCTAATATGACTATGTCTACTGAATCTGTCAGATAATTCTCTATTATATGATCCAAAATTCACGAAACATTAATTTTGCATGATATTTTCATTACTCTTATTTCATATTTTCAATGTACAATTTATCTATTTCTAAAAATGAATGATCAGTTTGATTAAACTTATCTAAACAAGTCATAAAATTGAGCACCAACTTAGACATTGTTTTAAATTTATATGATGAATCTTAATCTAATGAAACTTCTTCTTAATCAAACGAAACTTAGTCCAATTTAACTATTCATTAATTTATTATGAATTCATTCAGAAAATCAAACTATGATTCTTATTAGATCGATGAGACTTCATTTAATGAACCTTATTCCATCAAGTAACATATTTATTGGAAACTTACATGGCTTAGAAAACATTAGTTATTACACTCCTTCACATATCTGAACAATGTTTTAAATTTCATTGGGATTTATTTCTCACATTATATAGGCATTAATCCGTAGTAAAGTACGAGAATTCATATATATATTCCCCTAGCTCAAAATTGAATTTTTAATTTCATGATAATTTCAAAATCATTGAAGTTCTTCTAAAAGATTATGGAATATCTATGATGTCTAATGAAATTAGAACCTTTCATCACCTAATGAAATTTGTTTGGTTCCCCTCTATTTTTGATCCTTTATATGAAAATATAATTATATAAGGGTCCAAGTAAATATCAAATCTACATCTAATGGATCGCTATATTTATTTTAAATCCATTCAAATGAATTACAATTCAATTATTTTATTGGAATTATATTTCATTTGTTGGCATAAAAAATCAAAATCCATTTGGTATTTTAACTATATTTCTGGTGGAATTTTTATCATTGAATCTTCAAAGACATGTCCATCTTGTGATCTACACATGTATCCTCTAATAGATGGAATTCACAATATTTCCTCTGATGATATCTATTTGATTACTCGACATGTCTATATTTGAGGTGTCTTTATAGTATCATGATGATGGAACTCCAACCATTTAAAATTAATAGTCATCTCCATCAAGTATAATTTGGGGTTTCCAATTTCTCATGGAATTGAAACTTCATCCTCTGTCCAATTACATTATAAAGGTATGACTTTATAGATCCCTCTCTATATATCCACTACTAAACCCTTGATGCTCAAACCTACATTAATTAAGAACTTCTCTGACAGCTCTATCTATTTATTTTATATCCTGTATCTCAAATATAATCCTTTGTACAATCATTATAGCTCATAGGGTATGGTTAATTTTCTATGTCACTATACATATTTAATAATTTATTATACTCATAAAACCTAACTAAAAATGTAGTATTTATTAGGGCCATGTTTCAGACCCATAGGGATGATTCATATATTCTATAATTAATTAATAAAATTGGAAGAGCAATTTTTTATTATTTATAAAAAGTGAAATAATTCAATAAACAATGTGTTCCAATAATAAGATATATGGAATGACAGGGTGAGTGATTTTCAGTTTTTTGTGTATGGTATTCGATTGATTATGTGAATGTTCATGTTTGGGGTTGGAATTGGGTCAAAAGGGATCCTTAATCAGGATACATTGCACAATTAATGTGATTTCACCATGTAAATGGTCATCTACTTGTTTATTCCCAAGAACTAAGTGACAGAAGACCCCTATTTAATCAAAACTATCATATAGTTCATAATTTTCATACACAAAATAGGAAAATTAATTGATGAAATAAAATACTACTCATCAAATCACTATCATTGGTCATGAAACTGAAAAAAAAAATGGAATTGAAAAAATGAGTTATAGTATTCCAAAACATGAATAAATGATAGGAATAATCCCAACACAACACTTCCACCAAAAATTAGTCATCTGAAGAGAAAAATACTGTTCGATCATATTTTTCATGATGGGAATAAGAAACATTGATACCCAAAAAGGATTTGATGTTAATAAAGGTGTCGAAGCAGTGCTCCATGGTGGTTAAAATTAGCAGGAATTCATTTGGGAATATCTCACTCAATCATAACTCCTTTTTTACAGTTGAGGAATGGTTTTGTAAGGTATTTTTAAAACCCTCACCATCCATCATCTTTATTTGTCAGTTTCACAGTATTTTAACTTTGTGTATATTTTACACATTGTGTAATCAACGTCAGGAGTTCCTTTTCAATATTTTCCTTTTTCCTAAACATTCATGTCATGTAAATTATACATTATTTGTAGTAGATTTTCACAGTTTGTAAATAATTCATGACTTGTCATGAGTTCTAACATATTCTCCAGATAAACTAACATAATTAATTGATAAAAATAGCCTAAAAATAAACTGTTCCATGTTTTCTGGTTCCCTCTACCATCATGAATTTTTATTTTGACTTAAGAATCATGTTTCACACTATGAGTGATGTGAAGAAGCATGAACTGTCTTCGTGCTCCTATTTTCATCCATTTTTTTCTCTTACTACAAATATTTTTTGTTCCTTCCACAAATCACAAAACAGTTCATATTTTAAAAAAATTGGATTGAATATTCAATAAAATGAAGAAATAAATGTATTAAAACACAATAAAATACATGCCTAGAATAGACATTCCATGTCCTATAATAAAACAATGTAACAAAGACTATATACATCTTCATCCAAATATAATCCATCTGATAGAACATTATACTACTCCTCAAACATAATATTTTCTAACATTTAATTTCTCCCAATATTTATGTCATTTAATTTTCTCAGAAGAATAAGAACTCATAATTGTAGAATTCCATCAATTCATCATCTGATCAATCTGCTTCTTAACATTCTAGTAATATTTTAATATATATATATAAATTCATTTCTCTAACATTAATATTTTCCATTTTTTATATTTTTTATAAAATCATCTTTGATCATGGGAATCTTCATGATGTTAGGAACATAGAATAATGATATATAATCATATAACATAGTAAGGAATGATTCAAAATACAGTTATCAAAAAATTCATACAAATATTTATGAATGATTCATATCCCTAATAGGGAAACTTATTTAACCACTATAATTTGTGGATCCTACACAACACTAGCAACATCACCTTTAAAAATTTTCTATAAACACTTGTTGACATATTATAAAAATATGCAAACAACACAATTTGAAATTGAAATCTCCCTTTTTATTTTCTTATCTATAGCCTCATCAAACATCAAATATATTCGAAATCAATATGTGTGATCTATGATTTATATATGATTTAGGTTTTAATTTTTCTTGCTCGCCCATGATATACCCACCGTTTTATGGGAAATCAAATACAAGGGTGAGATAAGGGCAATCCCTTCTCATATTCATTCTCCATAGAAATTTTAAAGCATTAATTAAAAGGCATAATTTATCATATGAGTTTCATAAAAAAAATATTCTTTAACGAAATAACACTAAGTAAAAGTGCTAGTAATCAGTGCAGAAAATAATACTTTATAATTATTGTGATTGATTTTGTCCAAAACATGTTATTCATGATTCAATTTCCACCATATTCCTCCAATGTCATCATATCAGGGGAAATATTAGTAAGTAAATTAATGATAAACCCTCACCCCTCTTAATAAACATATCAAAATAGTTCATGTGTATGAACACAACTTCCCTGACATCACTTTTTTCTCAACATAATTACATCCTTTTAAAGGAAATTTTGATATTCACACATCATCCTCATATTTTTTCACCTTAATTTTTTCACTCCATTCATCATCATGGTGATAAAAATATTACATGATTGACAACTAATCTTAATGTATAAACTGTTACAACACATGGACATCTTCCTTACTTCTTCTCTTTCATATCCATATATTTTAAGAAAAATGAGAAATTATATTTGGAATCATGAGGAAACTAGATGTTATTTAAATGTAAAGATAGGACTAATAGTCATCTCATTGTAAAAAATCTTGTTTCTACATCATAAATTTTGAATTGGATGTCCATTATTACTTAGGATTATCCAAAATTTCTTCTTTGATGGATTTCTTCTCATCTGTACGATATTAAAATGAAGCTATCACATTTTATTCAAATTTGGATAATTATTTGTTACCATACATTTATTACATATTTTCTATTACATACCATTTGGTTTTTAAGGTATTCATACATCTTTTAGAAATATTCCCATATTTCTCACACCTATTTCATTTCTTATAAATATTTAACATTCTATCATTTGATAATTTTTAATACACTTTGTTCTCATATTTAAAGCATGTTTCTTTAATTTTTCATCACCATACAATTGTGCTTCATCCATATTTTTATCAATTACCATTTTATCTATAAAAATAATTGGTTCTATTTGATTCCATTCTCAAACGTAAAAAATCTACTCATATTTTATTAACAAACATTATTGCACAAATTTCATACCCATTACATGTGTCTCACTTGATTTTTTTGAATACACCATATTTCGAACATTATAACATTATCAATATTTATTTATTATAATTTTTATTATTATTTTGGAATTATATCTCCCCCTTGATTCACATATCTATCTTTTCAAAGACAGGTCAAACCAACATGAGTTTTCATTTCTCCCCAAAACTCAACAACAGCACCGTTGACCACTAAATAATTCTTTTTCAAACTAATTGTTGTAATTCTATGAACTTTGTTGTTGTTGATCACTTATAAAATTTGGGTAACATAATTTACGGAGATTCCTTCTTAATGAATTCTACAGTTTATTAGTGGGTATTGATTTCATATATATATTACGACATGGAAATGAATTTATATTTGAGGGAGATGTAAATTGTAATTTTTTAAATAAAGACAAAATTCTTGTGATTATCCATCATTTCACCATCTAGGGAAGATTCAACTATTTCGTTAAATTATATAGTGAATTCTTCTATCATCTATATTAACTATCTCTCAGTTATAAAAAATTTATTTTCTTTCCGATAACTCTTTTTCTTTCTAATCCAAACTATATTTAAAAATACATAAAATCTTTTGAAATTCAAATAAATTCATCCTATTATACTTAAATTCCTCAATAAGTGTTTTTTCTATCATGTCTTTATTCTACCATTCAAATTATGTTTCTTAAAAAATATTAATTTTTTTTCTATCATAGAAACATTCACATTATAAGATCAAATCTCAATATGGTTTAACTTCTCTCTTTATTTTCTTACCATTATAAAATTGTATCAACTCATTATATTTTTTCATTTATTCATTTCTATCTAGATCTATGAAAGTTTCATAATATAATATTATATTTATTTATAACCCACTATGTTTATGATCTCTACTCTCCATCATCATTTTTCTATGATGAATCACATCCTCTTATAACATAACATAAGAATTTTTCATGAAATCATCTTAATAAAAGGATGTAGAATCATCCTTCACTCTTCCTCTCATAAACAATTTCCATACCTTTCTACAAACCATTTTCTTATGACTCTTACTCTTATTTTTTTGATATATTATATCATCTTCTTCTGATTATGATTCTTCATACTTCTTCATAGGATAATTTCGTAAAAATGCCTTTATAATTAGAGTTTTAATTTCAAAGATAATTTTTCTCTTTTCCTTTAAAATTTATCCTTTTGTATCTATTTAAAATATGATCAATGATTTTTTTGATGTTGTATTCATTTTAATCAGGACATGAATCACATGATTATTATTCGACATCATTATCTTTATATATAACATTTATCATATATTAAAATGAAATGTATTCTTTATCATTATCATTAAAAACTAGTGTTTTAAAATTTTCATGTGCCAAAAAAATATTCTAAAATTCATCCAAAGATAAATTTTCTCAACATTCTAGAGCAGACACAAAGGCATCAAATATATCTTGAAATTTTGCCGTCAGTTTCTTAATGAGAGTATAATCATACAGCTTCTCACTGAAACTTCTGGTATTCCAAAAAATATAATTTATTATTGTATATTATCCATGAATAAATTCTGGGTCAACCATCATAATATCTTTAATAATAGTCTTCTAGGTTTTTATCAGAACTACCATAATGTTTTAATTTCCTTGATACCAAATTATAAACTAATAAAATATTTTTTAATCATTGAAAACACCATAATTTTATAAAAAACTAAATCATAAGATCCATCAACATGAAATTATAATATTTCCCATCAACCTTGATATTTATTATATCATAGACTATCATAGATACCTTTTCTGTTGGAGAAAATCACATGGTTACAACATCTCCAACATTGATGCTCATAGATAAAATATATGTTGACATCATATTTTTCCAATATTGATAGTTAATTTAATCAATAAAAAACAATTTTTTGTTAATTCAATTTATAATTTAAATCCCCAATAGATATTTTTTCCTTTCAGTTGTAACCTCTTCCAAAACCAATTATCATTCCCTAGTTATTTCAGGTCACTAAGGTGGGGAGGGTGTGATTCAGTTGTCACAATTATTTTAAATGAAATGTTTCTTATCATTTAAAGGAAAATTTTATGAACCTATCAAACCCATTAGAGTTACAATCCACTCGAATATAAATCCTAACCTCCCATTTTGATTGAAAAAAAATATAGCTAGACATGAGAACATAAAATTTATATGTCTTGTCAAAATGACCAAATTATTTCCATGTTTATTATACACCTCAACAAAGATTCTTCTGATAACTTATTTCAGGAATAAAAAGGTATAGGTGGCCACTGGTCCTACCCTCTAATAATCCCTCTTACAATTACCCCTTCTTCTACCCCCCCCCCCAACATCATATTTTATTCCATATTAGGTTATACTCCCCCATGACTTGTCTATATCTACTTTCTTCACCGATAGTTATACCCCCTAGACATAGGAATTTCAAATAACTTGTTATTACAACAGGATACAATCTCCTTCCTTCATATTTTGGAATCTAATACAGAAATATCTTTTATTATCTATGAATAGTTTGGATCAAATTTTCTTTGTAAAATAAAAAAGATCCTTCACAACTCTGGGAATATTTTTTCCCCTGAATCATCCCCTAAATATAAGAAGTCCTTTATATGACCAATCTCATCTTTTCAAGAACACATCCAAAAACATCAATAATATCACATATCTGATGGAATATTTCTTTTATGTTTATATCTGATGACTCCATATGGTATGTCTCTATTAATTCTCCCCAACACATTACACTTTAGTTCAACCAGATTTGTTAAATGAACCTACATCTAGAATTCATCGTGCTATGATTCTCGGTTCGATGAAGTAACATTGTTTTAATGAACCTTCTTCATATAGCTAAAAAATATGACCGGAAAACACACACTAAATCCTCTATATCTAATTATTCTCAGTCTAATATAACTTGTTCTCTATTCTCTAAAACACATTCTTATAGAAATATTGATTAAATGAGTTTGACTCTAATAGTATAACTCTCTATGATTCTTCTATGATCAATAAAAATCACTCTAATACACTATTTTCTATCAAGTAGGATCTTGATCAATAACTCACTCTAGTAAAAAAAAATGGTGATTTTTTTCACCATATGTACGAGTAGTGTAGTACATTCATATGGTTTAAAACCCCCCTTATATTGGTGTGATTTCATGTGAATTTATAAGAACTCAAAAATATTTTCTTGCCTATCTCAAACATGAATTTAAAACATACCAATAATTTTGATTTCTTAATAAGGATTATCATTCATAATGAAGTATTCTATATTTCAAAAAACATAGTTGAACTTCATAATATTCCTTGACTAAAAAACAATTAATTTTCAACTTTGTATAATCATTGTTAGGGAATGTAGAAACTTGTTATTAATATAATTTTATCTCTTTTTTAATGAAAAAAGTCCATTTTATTTTATATGATGGACTTAAAACATTTAATCCATTGATAATCCTTTATTTGGTTTCCCTATGATGGGAAAAATCATTATATTTGCTCAGTATATCTTTTTCCAAGGGCATCTCACACTTTTTTCTTATGGATCATCACACTTCTCTCTAACTACTAAAACATAACTACATTTTGATCTTTGAAACACCAACATATTTATTAAACTACTGATATCTTAATTATCCATCTCTTGGATATTTTAACTATTTCATGAATGAAATTTCAAACATTGAATCTTTAGAGAAATCTATATTTAGTTTGATGAGAATGTATCCTATGATTGATTGACTTAACATTAGTATTTTCCATGGGATATATCATATTACTTGATATGTCTCAATATAAATGATCTTGGTAGTCTCAATATTAAGGTACTTCAACAACTAAAACATCTTATACATCTCCATTCGATACTCTATAAGGGTTTACTCTATCCAATAAAATTGACTAGTTATCCTCTCTCAGATGAATCTGTATAGCCATAACATCGTCGATCATTCTCTAAACAGCTATAAATTGACCCATTTAACTTGATGCTTCTTATGATAATAACTTCATAGACTCCTCTATTTATTAATATTACATTTCTTCTTATGAAAATCAACCTTTGTGTGGTCTTAATATATATCTTTATAACAAGGAATACATATATATCTATCACATGATCGTCCATTTGGTAGAATGTTCTACTTCTACTCAAACATTGGATTTTCATGCAATATATTTCACCCCATTTGATCTTATTTTACATTGTTCCAAAGCACGAAATCCCAGTATTGTTTACTTCTTTCATCTCTCTATCTGATCATTTTGCATCTGGTTGATCTTATAAAACTATAAAATATTCATAAAAACTAATATTCAACTCTATCTTCTTCCATTTTGGTCATTTATACAAACTTGTCTTAGAACATAATAATATTCTTGTTGTTATGTAAATTGATGAATGGAATAGTATCATTTGAATAAGGAAATAAATTTTCCTGGTATTGATATGTAAACATTATTACACTCTATAAGGAATGCTCCGTATACTTCATAAGAAATCATCCTTAACCTCCAAAAAGAATTACTTATACCCAACTCTAGAAACACCTTCTATTAATATTCTCCCGGAATATGTTTTGACATATTTAACACAAATTAAATGAAACCCAGTTTGGAACAATAGTAAATAAACGTATAATAATAATGAAACATCTGAAAATAATATTTTAATTATGAACTTCTTTCCAATGAATGATTAATGTTATCCCCATTATAAAAATTGATGGAAATGATCAAAAGTAGTAAAATAAGATGATGAAAATAAAAAACATTCTAGTATATGCGTAATAAATTTCTATAATTTAATAGTTTAAAGTAAATATATATGAATGAGGTTCTAAAATAACGTATTAGGAAGGTTATTTTAATTAAAATAGAGGTGTATGATGATTTTTTATTCTTAGGAGTAGATGTAAGGGTTAAACATCTTAATTTTTTTCAATGAAATATGATCTATATTCACCACATATCATCATTTTTGTGTATATAATTTAATATCCATGTTTTTATTTTCTTTTATTATTCTATACTTTCATTGTATTTACCATTTATGATCCCCCGATGTTTTTATTGAAAATGGAAATTTTGGGATTGGTAGTAGGGGAAAGATCATGTGCTCTTGACCAAGCAACCATACCGAAAATGGACTTTTTGTATAGTGCAAAACACACGATTGTCACGCTATTTGGGAGATTGGGATAATTGTGTGTCTTTTTCCTCTTGGATAGTGTGGGAAACACGGTTATCGCATGGTTTTGAAAACCATTTGGGAATTTTGTGATACTTATCTAGGTCATTAAATAGTGGTAAATTACAAATCTACCCTATTCATATTTAGTCAAAAAAACACCTCCCATCAGACCTATTTGGGATTTGAATCCATGAGAGCTTTTCTATGAATTCATGGACCTCCTAAGACACAATCCTTGGGTTGTTTTGACCCTATTTCTCCAATAAATAATCGAGTTACCCATTTTCCTCTACATTTATCCTTATTATTATAGTTTCTCTTCTCTATTTCTTGAATTCTTATTTTAAAGTGGGTTTTTTGACCTAATGAGGATTTTATCTTGAGTTTTCGGGTCAAATCATGATGATTCTTTTTATCGTTCTTTTATTGGGTTTTTTTATTGGTGCAATAGTGGTTTTAGACTGATTTTAATATGTTTCTATGTGTGTGGTAGGTGGTAACATACATTTACATTATTAGATGGTATTAAAATTCTTTCTTGGTCATTTAAAAGTGTTATATATATTATTTTTTTGTTTTGAATCATGTTTTGAAAAATGGTTTGTATGTATATGCGATGGTAGTTGGTTTTTGAAAAGAAATATATTATATTTCTTATTTACGTTCGTGTATTATTTCATGAAAATGTATTATGCCTTGTTTGGATGGTGTGAGAAGATTTTTCTAAGAGTATATATGTTGATAATGTGTTGAAAGTGAATTTTTAAAGATAAATGAGTTTCTTTGTATATTGTATTGCTTTTTGTGATCCTTAAATGTGTCATTTAATTTTTAATGTAATATTAATCATGTTATATAATTGTTTTTTTGTGAGTATGAATTTGAATGGAGATTATCCCATAGAAATCGTTGGACTATATAAGTTATCTTCTTATTGTGTTTCCAAAGGGGGTTCATAAAATGGGAAAGTGGCTTGAAATGTATTACCAAATTTTTTTAGTGTGAGTCTAGAATAGAAAGTTGTTTTTTATGGAAAATGGATGTTTCCATGTGATTTTTGATCATTAGATGACTATATAAATGTGAATGTGGTGATTCTATTATGTTCTTATGATTCCTGGAATGTTCATCTAAAAGTGATTATTTTTGTGATATGTGGAATTGAATTTGAGCACAAAGTGAATCTCAAGTATCTTGTTGGTTGGTCTAGAACTAGTATTCTAGTTGACTTAGCAGCGTCATGGCACCAATTCATCTAGGATGATTTATGTTATAGCACAAAATAAACAACTGATATAATGAGAGACCACAATTCTTTGGGATGTGTTCCCCACTACTAGTTCATGCAAAGGAATGTTGTAGGTTTCGGGTTAGGATATGAAGACCATTAGACCTAGGGATGGGATCCCCTCAAGTGGATCTTGCACTGGAATTCTAAAGGTAGTGATGTTGGAGTATTTGGATCACCAATGTATGAGGTTCATTGGGCCTCACTTTTTCTAGTTACCTATAGGTATTTTCCAAAGGTTCTCACTTATGACATAATTATTATATGATGTGTTCCAAGACATTGGTATATGGTAGACCTGGTGTACATTTTATTTCACAAAATTATACTTGTTAATATGGTTTTTCATAAAATATATTTCTTTTAAATGTTAGTATAAAGCATTTCATGGAAATGTTTCAAATATTCTCATTAAAATGTGCATGTTTATTTTTCTTCTATTGTTATGGTGCGAAATCATTAGTTTTGTGTGGAATCCTACTGGGCATTGGATAAAACCCTATACACACATTTTGGTGGATGTAGAATTTGTTATGTAAGACCAAGGTAATGGAAAGACGTATCATGGTGGTTATAGTGGATTTGATTTCTAGTGTTCAAATTCTTGAAGGTTTTTGTGGTGGTGTCTTGAGGGTGACGCCCCTTTTATTAGATGGATTTATTTTTGGATGATTGTATCATCTACATCTATTGTGATATTTTTGTTTTGTATTCAATGTTGTAAAACATGAATCTGATGAGTTTTTCACCTTACTAAGTTATGATTGTTAGTTGTTGTGTTACATATAATTGTAGATTTTCTATGATTATATAAATAAGTTAAATAATTCAAAATATATATTTCTGATACCAGGGTTCTATTTTCCTGTATGTAGGGATCCAAGAAACCCTTTAGGATATGCAACTAATTGGGTCAGATGTAAGACTTCATGGAATATGGGATTGGGTCGGGAAAAAATGGCATCACGATATGTCTAACTATTTTGGTTCAAGTAATTTGGGAAATAATCTAAATAGTTCAATGCTAGGATTTTCAGGGAATGAGGTTTTGGTTGTGAGTGGGGTTTTTTCCCAAAAATCGCATGATAGATCTTGAATAACCATGGGATGAAGTGATTTGGGTTTACATCTTCTACAAGTGATATGTACAGGATAAAGATTTGATAAATAATCTTTGTGGGGTTGGAGTGGTTATTTTACCCTGGAATTATTTGGTTGTTTTTTGATTTATTATTTTTTTTTTGGGAAATTTTTGGATTGGTTGTATTGATATTTTTTCATTGTGCTTGTTTCTTGTTTTAGTAAAATACATCTTAGGAAAATTCTTTTGCAGCCACAGGTAGTGCATGGAGAGAGTTATACCACCCCAATCAATCAAAGGATAGTGAAAGCATTGGTTTGGGTTATCCAAGCATTAGTAAAAGGAGCCAGCTCTGGTCCACATTAGGTTAGAGAATCCAAACCAGGTCACGGAAAGGATATGGCTCTCAAGTTCCTCGTAAACTAGCCTCATTCACTCTGAGGTAGCACAGAACCTCATGAATCATACAAATGGGTTAAAAATATTGATAGGATGTTTGTGTATCTTGAAACCTCTATGGTTGTTAGTGGGATATCTAAATCATTTATGTTGGAAGGTCCCAATCAGAAGTGGTGGAACTTAGTGGTGCAGGATGGGAAGCATGTGAAGATAGCGTGGGAATACATCGAGTTCATTTTTACCAATATTTTGGCTTTCACCGGGTCCGTGAAGTTATTAAAGCATTCTTAGGGAGGTCAGTCTGTGATGGAGTATGCTAACCACTTTGCAGATTTTGTTTCGTACACACTTGAGATCATTCCCAATGAGCAATTTAAGGCTCAAAATTTTGATATGAGGTTTTGACTAGAAATTGAATCTCCAATTTTATTTTTCATGATGAAAAATTAGGCTGAGGTGGTCAATCATTCCATAATGGTAAAATTTTATTGTGAAAGTACGTCTACTTTCACTAGAGTAGTGTTAGCAGTGGGCAGTGTTAGTTCATTGGAGCCGAAGAGGAAGAGAGACACACAACAAACTAGGGAGGTGGTAGTTCAGGCTATCCTTCCGGCTATCTTCATCTGTGGTTTTTTAATCATGGTTAGTATTGTTCCATAACTATGATAAATTATGGAACATGTGACCTATGTGTTCATATCTTCCCAGAACATATCATTAGTTTCAAGCAATAGGGAACTTGCAATGATTTTTCATTGTGGAACATTAATATCAGAGTGTTGTAGGATCTGTATCATTTAATGGGGTTCCAACCCAATCAGAACAATCTAGGATCGAGGTTTCATAGATTGTAGATCATGGTGGAAGGCTTATTACATCCTCTGGAAAGATTCAGATTAGGGAAGTGTCATTGGCCAGTGGTCATTCTCACATTCATGTTGAGTTGAGGAAACATCATGTCATGCAATGAGTTCTAGTTCAATGGGATGTAGGGCCTATTACAGATTTAGTTACAATATTATTGCAACATCAATAGTTTTTTATCTACTTAGAATTAATTCTTCATTTTCTTTTATTTCATCCGATATTTATGATTTGTTAAAGTCTCCTACTAAGCATATGTCATATGTGATAAAGTTTGTGACACTTCATGGAAGGAGGTGACAGTTGGGTTTTATGTGTCCTTATAATGCACACAGAGTGTTAAGGGTAGAGTTAAAGTCATATTTCCTTATTTTAGAGATAGTCATATTTTATGTGACCCTTCATATGGATGGGATGGTTCATTTTCCAAATCAAATTAACTAATATAGGAGTTGAGGGAGTTTTGTGGCACCTTATTGAAGTACTAGGGTTTTCAATGGTGAGTGTGATCCTTGGTTGGGATGTGATGGAACTCCACTTGAGAAATTGGAAAATCATGTTTATCGTATATCCTCACTCATGTTGGTGGATGATGATGGTTCTCTTGAACATGGATTACCTCCTATAGTGTATGTGTTCCTAAATTTATTTCTATAGTATTTATTTGGTTTTCCACTGGAAAATTATGTGGACATCCCTATTGATTTATTACTAGGAACCCAACTAATATATAACCCCTCAAAGCATATATCCCCCATATTGTTGAGGATAATAAAGGTAAAAATATACTATTTTGAATGTAAAAGACTAATTCAACAGAGAATCCCACCTTGGGATTCCCTAGTTCTATTTGTGCAAAGGCCGATGGTTCTCTCTAGTTGTGCATTAATAATCGAAAGATGAATATGGTAAAAATCAAGAAGAAGTCTAATTTTCCATATATTAATGTTATTAATGGTCATATTATTTGGGAATGGTTGTTTTCAAATTTTTACTTTTGTTTCAGGTATCACCAATTAAGAGTAAGAGAGCCCTACGTTCTGAAAACCACCTTCTCAAGTAGGTGCGACCATTTTGAGTACATGTTCATGCCTTTTGGGTTGGAAAATACTCTAGTGGTTTTTTGGTTCTTATGAAAATAATTCTCCACTAGTACATTGAATCTTTTTGGGGGTATTAAATAATGAAATTGTTGTCTACTTCAAGACTAATGGGGAGAATTTTTGAAATTTGATAATTGTGTTAGGCACTCTTTAGGATCAATGCCTCTATGACATGATTTCTAAATTAACCTTCTCATAAAGGGAGGGAACTTTTCTTGGTTATGTTATCTTGGAAAGGGGGTTTTAGTAGACCAATATAAGATTAGTGAAGTCATTTATTGGGAGTAGTCGCAATAATATTTTGAAATCCGAATATTTTTACGCAAGGATAGGTATTACAAGTGGTTTATACAAGATTTCAATTGATTTTCTCATCCCTGATGGTGATTTCCTGGAAAGAGTTGAAGTTTGAATAGATCCCAGAGTGTGAATTTCCCTTTTAGGATCATATGTGGTGGCTGACCATAGCCCCTATCTTGATCTTTTCAAAATATGGATAGGAGGTATCTGGTCTATTTTGATGGTTCATATATGGGTAATGGGTGTGTACTGATACAGGATTACCATGTGGTGGCGTATGGTTCATCCCAACTTCAACCACATAAAAAAGAATTACTTAACCCACAAGTTAGAGTTACCAATAGGGATTCATTCCTTAATTACAGGCACTATTATCATTTTGTTGAATATTTGGTATTTTTTTCTAATCATATGTTCTTAGCCATTTTTTAGAAATATTTGAATTTGATGAACCATCATTGGGTTGACTACCTTCAAGGGATTTATTTGGAAATTATTCAATACACTAGGATAAGGTAATATTGTAGAAGATTCCTTTAGGAATAATTTTCCATTGAAAGCATTGAATTATTCCAATGATAAGTTGTATTCTATGGGGATCTTTTCTCAGATTCACATGGAGACCAAAAAGAAAGGTGGAGGTGTGATCTTGGCTGGTGTTCGACTGAAAACCTCTCATCTCCAACTGATTAAGTAAGAAAATAGGGGTGATGAATTGTTTAGTTGCATATATAGTTTATAAATGATGGGAAGACTCCTAGAGATTGTTTGATACCTCTTGAGGGATTTTTGTGCTGTGAGGTCTGTTTTGTTGTGATGTTGACTATGAGGATTGTATTAATGCAGAATAACCACCGGTATTAGTGGACCATTCATAATGGGGATATAAAGATGTTCTATAGTGTTCATAGGTAGTTCTAGTGGCTTGGAATGAGGTGGGGTATAACTTAATTTGAATCACAATGTTTTATATGACATCATGTTAAAGAAGAGCGCACAAGGCCCTCTATTTTCCTTCATCCACTACCTATTCCTACTTTGATGTAGAACGAGAACTCTATTGTCTTTACAGTAATGTGTCCTCATACACCCTAGTGGTAGGAATTCCTTTTTGGTAGTGATTGATCATCAAACCTGATAACCCCATTTCATTCCAATCAAGGACTCATCTAAAGTGGACACGTTGGGTGGGGTGTATGTTCATGAGATTGTGAGGCTTCATGGTTTTTCATTGGAAACTATTTCTGAAAAGTACTCCTATTTTACCTTGAATTATTTGGAAGTCCTTTATAATAAGATGGGGACGTAAGTCAAGTTGAGTACAACATACCGACTTTAAATTGATGGTTATGAGGACCAGGAAATTTAGATTTCAAAATACATGCTTTGGGTAGGTCTGTTTGATTTCAAAGGATCTTGAAATATCCAATTGGGATTGGTTGATTTCTCATATGAGAAAATTTTCTATTCCTTATTTCAAATAGTTTATTTTTAGGAACATTATAGTGAAACGGGTTTGTCCTCTTTGTGTTGGGTAGATGTGGGTAAGACCACATTATTGGGACCAAGCATTTTATAGAATGTATTATAATGTTAAATTGATTAGGCAACATTTTTTCATGGAGTAGAGTCACTACATGTACAATAAAAATTAGAGGTTCCATGTTTTGGAGTTTTTGTCAGTGAATGGGTGTTCATAAAAGTGGAACATTTCTTAGTTCATCGTCATTTTGGTATGAAAGGGAAGCTAATTCTAAGATATGTCAAACCTTTTGTTGTTACTAAGTGGGATAGTAAGGTGGGATACATCTTAGCTTTTCCTTATCAGTTGACATCTTTTGGTCAGAGTAGTTAACTCAAGAGGGGAGGGATTAATTGAGTAACTATAAAAAATTTTGTTTAAAATATATTAGTTTTACAAATAATGATTTCCCCAAAAATAGATACAGCCCAGTTAATCACGGTTATACTATTATAAGAGATTGACTATTTAATCAAATTCTCAAAAGATTTATTAATTCTCAAAAATCTAAATTGGTATTATTAAAATTAAATTTGAAGTTATCCTACTAAGACAAATCAGATATAACTTCTTTCTAAGACTATCTATCGATGTGAATTTAGTTTTTTTCTAGATTGTGCAGTAAAGCAGTAAAACATATTAGACAAAATTTAAATGGAACAGCGGATATAAAACAAGTTGTTCAGTCTCAAGAGGATACCTAATCCACTCCACATGGTGATCACCTGCCACCAAGCAGTTCATATAAATAAACTCTGATCCACACATTGGATCGGGGTTAACAACAGTACATGGACTATCCAGACCACACATGAACCTCTTACATAGTTTTCTTGGGTAAACAAAATAATGACCAGGCCACATGAGGAACTCTTCCATAGTTGTTGTGGGTAAACAATAGTAAAGAATTTGGTGTGAGAATTTTGAAATCCCTGAGTTCAGCGCAGGAGAAAGTGTGTGTGTAAAATATACAGAGTACACACACTACTTGAAAGTAAATAAAAGAATCACTAAGAGAGATTTTATATGAGTTTATAATGCTCTAGTGATTAGCAGTGCAGCTTTGGACTCCTTGGATAAGACATAAATGCTTCTGAGTCCTTCTCTAGTTTTTGTGTTGAAAGAAAAAGTGTCATGGTTCAGCTTGTGTTGTTCACATGTGAAGATGTTCTCTTGATCCCAGTACTTCATGTGTTTTTTAGTAGAGACGAATTTTATGCATGAGGCAATTTCTTCCTTGAAGATCTTGAAATTTGTTATTCGTGGTCATGCTCACTGGACTGTTTTCTTGTTTAGTATCATGCTCTGTAGTGTGTATGTTCTTCCTCTTTGTCACACTTCTCTTTATCTTCAAAAATGTATTTGATTTAGCCGATAGGTTCCATATGTGTGGTACCTCGTACCTCGTACTATGTCTACAAAGAAACATTAAATATGTCAGTGCATTAAAGGCATCAAATAAGACCGTTAAAAATTTAAATAGAAAAAAGACAAAAGTGTTTAGGAAACATTGTCACAGAAGATATGTAAATGGTGTCTCCTTCATGTTATATTCTTCATGGTGTCCCTTCATGGTTTCTCCTTCACAGTGTCTCCTTCACAGTGTCTCCTTGTCATAGTGTCTTGCTTACGGTTTCTGGATTCATGGTGCATTGATGACTGTGTCTTACTAACTATGTCTGACACTTATGAAAACAGAGTGTCTGGCTTACAGTGTCTGTTCTCAGTGTCTTGCTTCATGGTGTTAGGCTTACTGTGTCACACTATCTCATGGTCACGGTGTCTCGTGGTCACGGTCTATCATTGGTCACGGTGCCTCATTGTTCACAGTGCCTATGTCTTGCTCACAATGTCTGACTTATTGTTTCAATCTTCACGGTGTCTTGTACATAAGAAAATAACTATATTCAGTCATAAATAGTAAAAATCATAAAATTAATTGAACATAACCATTATCAAGTATGAGATAACTTGAGACATAAATACACATGATTAATTAGATTTGTGATATTTGTTATTATTAATAATATTTCTAATTATTATTGAGATTTGTGATCCTTAAAACATGATTAATACATGAGGAGTCCAACAATATCCCCCTTTTTGATGATCAAAAATCAAGTATAGATAAAGTGTAAATTGAATGCAGTTACAGAGAAAATAGCATATAGAATAACAGATAACTTTTCACTTTTTCTCCCCCTTTTGGGATTGTCAAAAAGTATAAATAATATAGGGAAAACAATGCATATGTCATTAATAGGGTCCAGAATACAAAAGACATTAGAAATATAAAAAATCAAAGCCATCCCCACCAAAAAAAATAGCATTCAATGGTCCTCTTTAAGGATTGGGCTTCTCTTTTCCTTTATCAGTAGAATAAGAGGAGGACATAGGGGCAGTTGCTGATGTAGAAGAAGGCACAGAAGTGGTAGATAGAGAAGGTAAATGGAGACCTTCGAAAACTGAGGGAGCCAAAGTTGAAGCTGTAGAAGATCTAGGCAGTTGCTAGTCAAGGACGCCAAGCCTGATCTGACTAAGAGCCTGGCCAACAGACATAGTTGTGGAAGCTAATGTAGAAGTGAAAGTAGGGAAATCAGGTCTAAGAGGAGCAGCTGTTGGAGCTACAATTAATGTGCTTTGAACATGGAGATATGGCCTCAGAATCATGTTGAAGTCTTTGATTACCTCCCCTCCATACTGTATAGCATTTTTAAAATCATATTTATTTTCCATGAACTTGTAATACAATCTAGTAAACTCAGTTAGCTTCTGGACTTGGTTTTTGAAGGCTTGGGTTACAGGAGGGATTCTCTGATTCTCCTCAAGGTATTTGAAGTGAATGTTCATATCAGTCTTGGAGAAAATACTATTGAAATAGAAGTCCACATTCTAATAGATCTCCTACAGAGCATCATTGGAAATCTTTGAGTGAATTTGAACAAAGTCTAGCACTCTATCACTCTTCTTAACAACGACAGATAAATGGGCCATATCAAAACCATTGAAAGCATTATGAATCTCTTCCTTGACTATATATCTAAGCAGGTAACTATCTAAAGAAGGAGAAGAGGTTTGACCAGAGGATGTATAATCTTTGACTAATGTGGTTAGAGACTTGATCAGATTCAGAACCATTTGAAGACAACCAATATATTCATCTATGAGTTGGTTCAGGTTTTCTACAAAATCTCTCATGCGGTGCAACATATGATTGTGCTATTTGGAAATCTTTTCATCAAAGGATAGAAGATATGGGTGAATCTGGGACACAATATCTTGAGAAATGTTTGAAACAGAAGGTTCCAGAGAAGGAGTAGGAGAAGGCTCTGATCTGGAATGTAGTTGTTTCTACATGTCTTCCACCATGCTTTTTAGATTTCCAACTTCAGTACTGAGCATCTTGTTTTTAACCCTTACTTCATGAATTTCATGAATCATCTTGGGTGGAATATGCCAGATAATTTTTTCTAAACGTAGTGAGGCATCTTCTTGACACATTTGGGTCACAAGATGAGGTTGAGAGGAAAAGAGTTTCTCCACTCCAGCTAAGATAGTGTCTCCAAAGACAATGAGATCATCTTTACTGACAAGGGATTGTTGATAAGGTAAAGGTGTAGGTGTAGGAAGTGGTACAGGTGTATGCTCAGATTGATGTTCAGGTTCAGGTTCAGGTTCAGGTTGAGGTTCAGGTTCAAAGAATGTGATAGATTTCAGTTGAAACAAAGAAGAAAGATCAATCATTCTGGCAGTAACATGTTGAGTTTCACACATATCATAAAAGCTAGGGAATTTATACTGAGTGTCCATCGAATATGAATTATTAGGTTAAGATGCTTCATCATACTCAGCCTCATTAGCCTCAGCTTCATTAGTCTCAAGATTATAAGGATCCTCCCCCTCAACATGTGCTTCCATTTTAGGACCTTTAGGCTCAGGTACTTGGTTTAAATCCACTGGTCCATCTCTAATTTCCTCAGCCATTTATTGCCAATCCAACTGAAAGTCTATCTTCATCCTCTCTTCAGTAGAGGGTATTATCTCAGGAACCAACTATTCTACAGGAAGGTCTTCTAGATTAGCTTCTTCCATAACAGGGATTTCCTTTTGATTTGTTTCTTTCACAGTAGGGAGTTCCCTTACTACAACCTCTTCCATGACAGGGACTTATTCCAGATTTTTTTCTTCTATCACATGCTGCTCAGGTTCTGGGATAACTAAATCTCTTGCAACCTCATGTTGGGTTTCCATATTTACATCATCTCTAGGTACATGATTTTCTTATTCAAGAAAAATAGGAGGACTAATATACCTTCCTTCCTCAACAACAACTTCTTCCCTTTAAGGTACTTCAACTGCCTCTTCATCTTCTTCTTTATCTTCTGGATACTCAGAAACTTCATATGGTTCCAAACCAGGATTAGAAATGTATGTTGGCATTGTTGGATAGTCTATAGGATTGAAAATCTCATAGAGCTTATAATTATCTTCAACCCACTCATTCTTCCAGGGGTTCTAGTTTATTTTCATCCCCCTACTGGTAGTTTTAGATAAACAAAATTCATAGTCCATAAGTGATTCTTCATTCGGTCCAACTACCTCTTTTGCAACAAGCATTGCTGAAATCAGCCTAGAGTTAAACAGATATGTGGATTTGGATGTGACCTTGATCAATTCACACATATGGTGAATGATATATTTGAACAAATTTATCTTATGGCCATTATTCATAAGATGAATCATAAATAATCCTGATGCTTTAAGATAGAAAAGTCACCATTCCTTAGGCTAATCATATTTTGAACTAATTTGAACAACAACCTTGTCTCCCCATCAAGTACAGCAGCTATGGAACTTCGCTTGTTCCATTTCCACAGAGAATTTTTAGTGCATTTTCTAGGTCCAAGAATTCAGTTTTAGGTGGCGGTTCTCTCTGATAATCATAATAGATCCCTTCGTGAGGTATCCTAAGGCATGCATCCCATAACATCGATGAGAAGGAGCATCTTTGTCCATTGATCCAGCTCCTCATGACATAGTTTCCACCATCATCAAAAGAAAACTGAGCATACTGATAAAACTGACCTACCAACCTTGGGTAAATAGGTCTATCCTTCTTAGAGAACCATTCGAGAAATCCTTGTTCTCTTAATACTTTCAAGACTAGAGACTTTCTAGACAGTAGCCACTTTGGGAAAATTTCCTTTTTAGGTAAAACACTACTGTTTACCAGGATTGGATTCAAGGGTCCTTCCGGTGCCAGCTTTGGTGATCTCTTCTATTTCTTTGAGCGGCACTTCTCAGATGAGGATGAATAAGGACGCTTCATCCTTGGCATCCACTGACGGTCGAGAGAGAGAGAGAGAGAGTTTCTAGGTTCAAAGGGTTCAGATGGTGTGAGTGGGAGAGTGTTCGGGAGAAGAATCAAGTGAAAACCCTGTGGTTTTATCATTTGGGAATATCAAACATAACAAAAGTAAAAACGTGGGAAAGTAAAAAGTAGTGAAATAAAAATTACCATGATACGGGTTAAAAGAAAAGAAAAAATAATTTTCATGGTGAGACCATGATTGGTCATTGCGGTGCAATGGTATATGGTTGTCACAGGGAGACAGTCAATAGTCATCACGGTTAGAGAGTGAATGGTCTATTCTGTCACAGTGAGACAGTTAATGGTCTGTTCTGTCAAGGTGAGACAGTGAGAAAACTGTTCGGTCATGGTGAGATAGTAAGTGACGGACCGTGAACACAAGGTGCTAACGGTGATACCATAAACATGAGACAATAACTGAGAAACCGTTAACATGAAACAGTAAAGTGAAATATAGTAAAGTATTAAACAGTAAGACCAGTAAGATATCTTTTTGCATTTGATCATGCCAAGATCATGTATGATATAATCTACTCACTCCAAATTTAATGGTTTAGTGAATATATCAGCAATTTGATACTCAATTCCAATGAATTCAAAGGTGATATCACCTTTTTGATAATGATCTCTCTAAAAGTGATGTTTTACATCTATTTGTTTTTTCCTAGAATATGAAATAGTATTTTTTTGAAATGTTGATAGCACTTGTGTTGTCACAATTTCTTGGTACATGTTTGAATTGATATCCATAGTCTAGTAATGTTTGTTTCATCCACAAAATGTGTGCACAACAACTGTCAGAAGCTATGTATTCAGCTTCTACAGTAGATAATGCAACAATATTTTTTTTCTTACTACACCATGATACTAGTGACTTTCTTTAAAGGTGACATGTTCCAGAGATTATCTTTCTATCTAACTTACATCCACTGATGTCAGCATCATAATAACTAACTAGTTCAAATGATTTTCTTTTAGGAAAGAATGGTCCTAAATTGGATTTATTATTGAGGTATTTGAAAATTCACTTTACAATATTTAAATGAGATTCTTTTGGGTTTTCTTGAAAACGAGCACACATACACACACTAAACATAATATCAAGAAGTCTAGTAGTTAACTAGAGTAGACTTCCAATCATTCCCCTATAAGTGGTTTGATCAACAGATTTTCCATCTTCATCAAGATCCAACTAACAGGTGGAACTCATGGGGGTGTCACTACTTTTGGTTTTATCCCGTACAAAACATTTTAAATGATCTCGAGTTTATTTGCATTGATTTAAAATAATTCCATAATTATTGTGAAAGATTTGAAATCCAAGAAAGAATATTAGTTCACCCGTCAAACTCATTTCAAATTTCGTTTTTCATCATTTTAGAAAAATCAATACATAATGAATTTTTTGAAGATACAAAAATAATATCATCTAAAAAGATTTGAACAAATAAAACATCACAAGATATCTTTTTATAAAAAGAGTAGGATTATCTATTCCTTTTGTAAAACATTTTTAAATTAGAAAAGTACTTAATCTATCTTACCAAGCTCTTGTAGCTTGTTTTAATCAATATAAAGTTTTTGATAATTTAAAAATATGATTTGGATAATGAGGGTTTTAAAATCCAGGGGTTGTTCAATAAAAACATCCTCAACAATATACCCAATTAATAATGAACTCTTAAGATCTATTTGATATAGTTTGAAATTCAGATGTACAGTATATGAAAGAAGAATTCTAATGGCTTCAAGTCTGGATACTGGAGAAAATGTCTCCTCATAGTCAATTACTTGTTCTTGAATATGGCCTTGTGTCACTAATCTATCCTTATTCATAACTATATTTCCAAATTCATCTACCTTATTTCTAAACACCCATTTAGTGCCTATGAAAAAAGTGTCATTGGGTCTTTCAACAAGTTTCCAAACATTATTTCTTTCAAACTGACTAAGTTCTTCTTGAATAGAATTTACCCAAAATTCATCATTGATAGCATCATCAATGTTTTTAGGTTCAATCTGTGACAAGAAGCCTTGATGATAAACTTGATTTCTAAGAGAAGCTCTAGTTTGTGTTCCTTTATCTAAGTCTCCTACAACAACATCTAAGGGATGGTTTTTAAGAGTTCTAACCTTGCTAGAAAAAGAGGGACTAGTGAATTTAGGTTCTTCAACAGATTCAGGATCATTATGGATGGATTGCATAAAATTTCCAGAATTGGAAGATTTCATAGATTCTTTTATAGAGTTATTTGAGGATTTTGAGTTGATGTTCATAATTGATACATCATTTTCTAGATTTTATAGGATGGTTCTAGGATCATGTGGATCTGTTTCATCAAACATGTTATGGACAGATTCTTCCACACATTTAGTTCTCTTATTGAATACTCTATAAGATTTTCTTGAAATTGAATAACCTAGTAAAATTGATTCATCACTTTTGGATGAAAATTTTTCATGATTATCCTTTGTGTTGAGAATAAAGACTTTACAACCAAAAAATATAATGTAATTAACCTTCGTCTTCCTATTATTCTAGAGCTCATATGGTGTCTTTCAGAGAATTTTTCTAATCAATACTCTATTGATTATGTAACATGTTGTGTTAATAGCTTCAACCCAAAAGTAAATAGGTAGGTAATATTCACTAAGCATTTTTCTTGCAATTTCTTGCAAGGTTCTAATTTTTATTTCTATAACACTGTTCTGCTGAGGTGTTCTAGGGGCAGATAAATGGTGATTATAACCATTTTGTGAGAAATAGGATTCAAACTCTTGATTTTCAAACTCACATCCATGATCACATCTTAAATATTTAATTTGAAGTCCACTAATAATTTCTACAGATTTGGAATACTAATTAAAAAAAGTGAAATCTTCACTTTTGTGAGCCATGAAGAAGGTCCAGGTATATCTAGAAAAATAGTCTACTAGAACATAAATATAGTGCTTCCCATTTAAACAAGAAACTCTAGATGGTCCTAACAAAATCCATGTGAACCAATTCGAGAGGTTGAGAAGTGGAAACTTATTTCCTTGGTGTGAAATAGATTTTGTGTTGTTTTCCCTTTTGATAGGGATTACACACTTTTTCATTTGGAAACTCATGTTCGGGTAAGTCTCTAACTAAGTTATTCCTAGTCAATTTTCTAAGTGAATGTATATTGCAGTGTCCTAGTCTCCTATGCCAGATCCTAGAATCTTTGTGAAAAACTCTTAAGCATGAAACATGTTGAGAAGATAAAGAATCTAAATTAACAGAATAGACATTCTCATTCCTTGATGAAGAAAATACTAATTTATCTTTAGAATCAAATACATTTCAAGGATAATTTTCAAATTTAACATAATATCCATCATCACACAATTGTGATATAATAAGAAAATTATATTTTAAACCATTAACAAACAGTACATTAGAAATTAGAATCGAATCAGAGTTACCAATCTGGCCTAAGCCAATGATCTTCCCCTTTGCATTGTCACCAAATGTGACATGTCCTCCATCTACTTTTACCAGGTTCGTGAAGCATGAGTAGTCTCCTGTCACGTGCCTTGAACACCCATTGTCGAAGTACCACATATTTTTGTAGGAGCTCTTCAAGGATATTTCCTACAGCATGTTCAAGAAAAGATATATTTTGGTCCCCATACTTGTTTGGGTCCTGTAACATTAGTGATAAGTTCTTTAGGAACCCATATTGTTTCACAGTTTTCCTATAAGCATTACGTAGTGTATTTGAAAAATGGACTCTATTTGGTCCACAAAAACATGAAATAATAGAATATGCATCATGACTCGAGCTAGCTGAGCTATTTCCAGAACTGGGAACAAAATTATATTTCCAAGACATTGAAACAAAAAAATTTCAACCAAGGTTTCTTTTACTAGGATGGTGACCAATTCCAGTATTATATTTAGGAGAAATTAGTTATCCTAGAATTTTTGTAAGGGTATTTTTACCATTAATAAACCATTATAAGTAGCTTTTTTATTGCTCATTAGACATTTTTAGTTCATTGTTTCCTTTGTGTAGTTGAGAATTTTTCTCTTTTTCAGTAGTAAGTTCATATTTAATAGTTACAGTGAGAGAATGATGTTTCTCCAATGATTTATATTTTTCCTTTAATTCATTTCATGTCTTTTCAATCATGTTGCAATATTCACACATTTCGTCATTGGTCTTATTACCAGAGTCACTTTAATCTTTAAAATATTATGAATTATGCATTGAAGAGTTCATTGTTACCTCAGATGTGTTTTTCATAAAACACAGATTGGATTTGTTACCCTATTCATCATGTGATGTGTCTGAGTCACTTGAACTATCCTTAGAGGCACTCCATGTTTACTTCATGGAATTTTTTTACTTTTTGTCCTTTTCATCATATTTCTTCTTATATTTGATCATTGGACAATCAGAATTTATATGTCCTTTGCACATACATTCATAACATACAATCTCATCGGTTTTTTCATTTCTCTTCCAGTCCTTTTTCCAGTGTCCTTTTGGATCATACATGCCTTTGAAGTTCATCTTTCTGAAAAAAGTATTTCATCCTATAAAATCATTTGAATCTTCTGGCTAGTTGAGCCATCTCTTCATCACTATCTTGTGATGATTGTTCAGTAGTGGAACGATCTATTGAAGCTTCCAGTTTTCCTTTGTCTTTTTGATTTGAGAGGGAGGTCTTCAATGCAACATATTTACTCTTTGGTTCATCCTCCTCTTCTTTATTAACTTTCAGCTCATCCTCATACATCATTTGTTTTCCAAAGAGTTCCTTTACAGTTAGCATGCAGATGTCTCATGACTCTCTAATTGAGACAGAGGTTCCCCTCCATCTTTCAGGTAAACAACTAAGGATCCTCATGATCTGTTCTTTGGCAGTGACTTCTCTTCCAAGAGAAATAATTTTGTTGACAATCTGATTGAACCTAAGATACATATCAGAAATAAGATCATCATGATTCAATTTTAAATTATCATATTTTATAGTATATGTACTAATTCTCATTTCCTTTACACTAGATGTGCCTTCATGTGAGATAGACAAGGTATCCCAAATTTCATGGGTAGTTTTACAAGCAGAAATCCTATTAAATTCTTCATCTCTTAAGGAACAGAATAAAGCATTCATATATTTGTAATTGTTATTGTAAGCAAGTTTGGTAGGTTCATCCCATGTAATTCTATCATTCACAGGAAGTTTGTATTCATCTATAATGGATGACCAGATTTCAAAACTCATACTCACTAGATGCATTTTCGTTTTAATTTTTCATTGAGCATAGTTGGTTCCATTAAAGAATGGTGGTCTGTTAGTTACAACACCTTTCAATCTATTGTCCATACTAAAAAGTTAAATTAAAAGAGCTAGATATTTAGAATTAACATAAATTTTCAAATCGTTAAAGTACAACTCTAATCACAGTTGAATAAGATTACACAAATTCCTGATAAAGAAATCATTTGAAACCTAATGTTGGTCGGAGTAGTTAACTCAAGAGGGGAGGGGTGAATTGAGTAACTATAAAATTTTATTTGTAAAATATATTAGTTTTAAAAATAATGATCTCCCCAAAAATAGATACAACCCAGTTAATCAAGGTTATACTTTTATAAGATTTTGACTGTTTAAACAACTTCCCAGATGATTGATTAATTCTCAGTAATCTTAATTGGTATTATTAAAATTACTTTTGAAGTTATCCTACTAAGACAAATCAGATATAACTTCTTTCCAAGACTTACTATCAATGTGAATTTAGTGTTTTTCTAGACTGTGCAGTAAATAGTAAAACAGAGTAGACTAAATTTGAATGGAATAGAAGATATAAAACAAGTGGTTCAGTCTCAAGATGAGACCTAATCCACTCCACTTGGTGATCACCTGCCACCAAGAAGATTATATAAATAAACTCTGATCTACACCTTGGATCGGGGTTAACAACAGTACATGGACTGTCCAGACCACACAAGGACCTATTCCACAGTTTTTGTGGGTAAAACAAATAATGACAAGGCCACATAAGGACCACTTCAACATTTTTCATTGGTAAACAAGAGTGAATAATTTGGTGTGAGGATTTTGAAATCCTCTAGTTCATTGCAAGAGAAAATGTGTGTGTAAAATATACAGAGTACACACACTGCTCAAAAGTAAATAAATGAATCACTAAGAGAGAGTAGATATGAGTTTAGAATGCTCTAGTGATTAGCAGTGCAACTCTAGACTCCTTGGATAAGACAGAAATGATTCTGTGTCCTTCTTTGGTTTTTGTGTTGAAAAACAGAGTGTCCTGGTTCATCTAGAGTTCTTCTTGAGTGAATATGTTCTCTTGATCCTAGTACTTTGTGTGTTTTTCAGTAGAGTCTAATTTTATGCATGAGACAATTGATTCCTTGAAGATCTTGAAATGTGTTATTCGTGATCATGCTCACTAGCATGTTTTCTTGTTTAGTATCATGCTCTGTAGTGTGTATGTTATTCCTCTTTAGAACACTTCCCTTTATCTTTAAAAATGTATAAGATTTATCCGACAGGTTCCATATGTGTCGTACCTCGTACCTCGTACTATGTCTACAAAGAAACATTAAATATTTTAGTGCATCAAAGGTGTCTAAAATGACCGTTATAATTTTAAATAGAAAAAAGACAAAAGAGTTTAGGAAACGTTGTCACAGTTGATATGAAAATGGTGTCTCCTTCACAATATCTTCTTCACAGTGTCTTCTTCATGTTGTCTCCTTCACGGTGTCTCCTTGTCACGGTGTCTTGATTACAGTTTCTGAATTCATGGTGCCTTGCTAACTGTGTCTTGCTAACTGTGTCTGACCCTTAGGAAAACAGAGTGTCTGGCTTACGGCATCTGTTCTTAGTATCTTGCTTCACAGTGTCAGGCCTATTGTGTCACGATGTCTCTTGGTCATGGTGTCTCGTGGTCACGGTGTCTCATTGGTCATGGTGCCTCATTGGTCACAGTTTCAGTGTCTTGCTCACATTGTTTGACTAACTATGTGAAGCTTCATGGTGTATTGGACTTAGGCAAATAACTGTATTTAGACATAAACAGTATTATGCATAAAATTAATTGAGCTTAACCATTATCAAGTATGATATAACATGAGATATAAATACACTTGATTAATAATATTTTTGAGATTTGTGATTATTAATAATATTTGTAATTATTAATGACATTTGTGATCATTAAAACATGATTAATACCCGATGAGTCCAAAAACATCAATCCATGATGTATTTAATGTATTCTAGATGGAAAAGTATAATACAAATCCCACCCATGGTATTAATTTTGAAGAGTTAGATTTTGAGCCTGATTTACCTACTTATAATTGGCCAATGTGGATTTTGGATTTTCAGAAGAATGTTCTTCCTAGGACTTCTATTTCAATGGAATGAGTTTGTTGACATCATGGTACTGATGATAGTGATACTAGGGATAAAAATATTTTAGTTGAGTAGAATTATCCATTTTTGTTCTCATATTAGTCTTTGGAGTAATTTTCTGGGGACAGAATGTTTTTCCAGGTGGGGATAATTATCACATTCCTGATTTCATTTTGAAGTATTATTCTAGTTCTTTATAGACTTTTATTTATACCTTTATATTCATATTATTTTTAGATAAAAATGTATAATTTTGTCTTTTTGGAATGTGACACGTGGTTGGAAAACTGTTAGGGGAAACCATGCACCCTTACTAAGGAAACTATGTGGAAAATGGAAATTTTTTATAGTAGAGATTGCATGATTGTTTTATAGTTTTGAAGACCATGTGGGATAATCATTAATCTTGTTCCTCTTGTACAATTATGAATGAATAGTTACCATACGGTTTGGAAAACCATGCAGGAAAATAATGTGACTTGTCCTTGTCATTAAAAAGTGGAAAATTACTTATCTACCCTCTTCTATTGTAGCCCTAAAAAATATACCATCGTTCCCATTCTGGATTTTCATCCATGGGATCTTCCACCATGATTTATTGGACCACATGATACTAAATAAATGGGTGGTTTTTTACACTAATTCTTCAAAAAATCATCATATAACACCTTTTTTCCTTTATTTCTCCCCCATACGTGATCATCATGAAAATATTTTATTCCCAGAGAAGAAATGGGACACTCAATGGGGTGAAAAGGTATGTTGAGGGAAACAAGAATATGGGGTGTCTAAAATGGTGTAGGCTAAAGGAATCCCCTATATGAAGATTGATCCCTATGGGATTCAGACTTTGAGGTGTGTGAATGTTAGGAACCTATAGTCCAGAACTATCATGTGAGGCTAGGTAATCTATAGTTTTATTAACCTCACTTCGGGTTTGGGAAACATTGGTGTTTATTCTAAGGATACCATGTAAATTTTGAATGATATACTCGATAAACCAAGGAAAATTTTCAAGGCCCATATGTGTATTAGAAATGAGAATGGAATTAGTTTCCACCTCTACAGGTTCCACTCCCCTTAGGCTGCACACATGGAGACTAGCTAGTGTGGTCGTCACCTCTACGAGAAGTGATGTATCATGATCCAATCAGATATTAAAGGCTATAATTACCAATCCATTACTATCACAAATGAGATCCCCACCTCACATGGTCCCTACAACATAAGAGTCATCGGTGTTGAGCTTGAAGTCATCATGTGGGGTTCCATAGAACCAAATTAACAATGGAAGAACTATGGGAAGGAGGGGAATTATGTATGATAGGAAGAAGTCATTGAAGGTTAGGAGCCTCCCTCTAGGCACTGAGAACACGAACCATAACAAGTTGAAATATTTTAGTGATAAATCTTATCGCTTGTACATATGAGGACAACCCTTCTTGCAGATACTCATTATGTGCATGCCATATGCACCGGCACCCTACATGAAACACCAAAGAGTGTTCTCTTCTCTCTGGGACCTTAGTGTCTGATAAATGGAGCTAGTAGTTATAGAAGGATTTCTCCGACACGGATGAAATAGAAAAGCTAGTGAAATCACCAAAAAACATCCAAACCTATTTCTCCCAATCGCCCTCAAAGAACATATTATCTGAGGATTCCTCCTAGTTCCTCCTATAAAAACGAATTTGGAGGCCGTGTTCACATCATACCACTTGACGTTCTCATTTTTAGGAATTTCCCATTGATAAATTCTCCATGTGAGGAAGTTTAACCTTTTGGGGATGGCCCTATCCAACAGAACTTCACTCCAAACATCACCAGATGCTTGCATGACGATCACAGGATGGTAATCTTTGGATGTGACGAAGCTTGAATAATACGGGGTGAACACACACTGATTAGGAGCCGTAGTCAGCTTGATGAGGTGGAAAATGTCCTCTTAGTTCCTATCAATAACACCACTGATGAATGGTGGATAATTTTGGGCCTCCTTAAAAGAAATATTGGAGACAGGGAAACCCAAGTAACCAATGTCCTCCCCACACCAGTTGTCAGGGAAAAAAGATGCATCCCCTATTCCGATGATCCAGCAAGTGTGAGGCCAGAGCCAGTTCACCAGAGAACAAATATCACGTCAAAGGGGGGAAGCCTACCCATCCCTAACACCACCATTTCCAATGCAACATGAATTCATGGAAATTCCCCATAATGTCTGCTTATCCAACACTTCCTAAGACATTTTTCACATTCATGTAGGTAAGGTCATCACTATGGTTGAGGATTTTGATACCACTTTCATTAACATGCCTTGTCGTATTAGTCTATGAAATCTTGTCCCTTCTTCCCTCATTCACGGGTTCCCAAATGAAACCTTCAATGATCTTTTCCAAGATGCGAATAACCCCCTTAAGTACCATAATTGTATAGAGAGTGTGAATCGGGGTAGCCATAAGAATGCTCTTCACCAAGGTGATCCAGCCCTAATAGGACAAGTAATGACTCTTCCAGTTAATAACCCTCTTAATGCTTCTACAAACTTGTTGACGATCCTTCCTTCACAGAGTATAAAGTTTGGAAAAGGGAAATCAATTAGCATAAATTGATGCATTCTTTCAAGAAAACATCCAAAATATAGAAAGGGATGAACAAGGAGAACATTTCACATGTGTCGTGCAAGTTCTACAACTGTCGCACAAGTCCACTTGTGCGACGTCTAATGGTTGCGCAAGTGACTTGCGCTACCTAAGTGATAACTGCCCGGGGTCTTCTTCTGCCTATAAATAAACCTTGTGGGCCGCCCAATTGAAGAGTATTTTTAACATAAACTCAGATTTAAGCTCCTGGTTCCCTAGTCTCTTCTCAATGCTTAGGAAACACTTCTAAGGTAATTTCTTACCTAGAACGGAAGATCTAAAGAGGAGGAGGAAGGCCTCAGTGTTGAAACTCATCAACACTTGCGCGCCTGAGTGGCCAGCCCTTAAGGTAAATGGACACACATGTACTACGCCTTACTCCTTCAATAGAACTTATGTGCCCCTCTTCTGGAAGAACCTCAGGATGATTCTAATGGCTTTAAACAAGAGCCGCTCAAGTATTACCCTTCCGGTTAACCATCGTGCAAGTACCCATGTGTCGCGCAGGTATACCTGCGCGACCATGACTTGCGCGCCCATGTAGTACCTATGCTCCTGCCAGGACATGCACGCCCCTGCCTTTTTGGGTGCCCTTCTTTCCCATTTCACCCCTTTTAAGCCATTCCACCTCTCCTATTCAAGATTCAGTCTTCAAGACACTCTTCAAATCCATTTATGGCATGATTTCTTGATTTGAATTCCTTATCTGAAATGAATTCTGTGGAATATCTCTCAAAACCTAGTGATTTACACATCATTATGTCAATAAATATTGAGATTTCATTCATTAAACCTCATCCTTTATGATGAGAGAACTCATTAATCTGGGCCTCCTTTTCAGGAGTAATCCCCAGTCCCCTAATTTGAGCATCCTCTTTAGGAGTAAGCCCCAACCATAATTCTCTTAACCTGGGCCTCCTTTTGAAGAATAAGCCCCAGTCCCCTAATTTGGGCATCCTCATCAGGAGTAATCCCCATGTCCCCTAATTTTTCATGTCTCTTAATTGGGGCCTCCTTTTCAGGAATAAGCCCCAGTCTTAATTCCTCTTAACCAGTCCTAATTTACCTTTGATTTGGGATTCCTTCTCAGGAGTAAAAACCCAATCATAAGTCCTCTTCTAATTTGGGCCTCCTTTTCAGGAGTAAGCCCCAAGTTACAGTATTCAAATCTCTATGAAGCACATATACCTTTATAGACCTTGTTCCTGGATTTCTTCCCGGAAGTAAATCCAAATCTTCATTTATCTGGGCAGTCATATATACATAAGTCCTAAATTATTTCTTATGATTGCATATTTCATTGCACAATTGTCTGATTTTTACCAATACCTCTTGTTTCTTACACCGAGTATGACTCACGTGAGCGTAGAGTGTAAAACTAATTATGACATCCTTCTTTGACCCATTAATCATAGTCATTATACTCCCTTACTCGAACTACGTGGGTTCTGATTCCTTTTCTAAAAAAAGAATACATAGGTATCCCATATGCGGGTTCGATCCCAACTCTGAAATAATCAATGTCCTTCTAAAAGACAATAAACATCAAGTGCCCCATTGAGTGGCTTTAAAACCGGCATGGTCATCATAATGACTAAGAGACTCTTACGTATCAAAAGATACCATTGATTTAGAATCTTTAACAAGTACATATGATCCTCTACCAATGAAGAACCTAGAATACATATAAAAGATTCTCTAAATTTCCTACATATCGTTCATTGATTGTCAGATCTAAAGGAAAGCTCATTTTATACTTGGTAATGTAATATGGATTAACGAACATAACTTAAATCTATAAAGAGAGTCCCGGAGTAGACAATAATTCCTCTAAAAAAGTTGTGATGAGTCCGACCTCCTATCCTCTCGAACAATGAAAATTACTAAGCCTCAATATTCCACAAACTAATGAGCGTGTACCTTTGGAAAGTAGGTCCAAATTGATGTGGAATCATTGGATGTTTTCGGTTCTATGAACAAACCCGTTAGAAACTGATTGGAATGTTTGAACCTTCAATCAAGGTGGTCATCCCTGAATTCCGAGGGAAATAAAAATGGTGAACCCGACGTGAATCCTTAACCAAGTTAATATGATGTTTTACATATTTGTTAAGCCCCTATTAAAAACTCAATGAGAGGGCCAACAAAAAAATTTATTGACATATGTGCTCATCCAAAAGATGTAGTGGCTGAATTTATCTTGATTATGTCTATTATATCAAACAGACACTCTATTCAAATATTTTCTGCATTTCTAGAATGGCTACTCTCATGTTCACACCTGTGAATACTGCTGCTTCAAATGTCACTGCTACTAATCTCATTGGATCTTCGTCCACTCCGAGTATGACATCACCTACTCAGCGTCTTCAACACTGGGTATCAAATACGCTGTTTAAGGAGTACCATCAACATGGTACCATCCCATCTCTGGAGGCTGCCCGAAAATCCCTCCAAGTGAACAACTCACACCGATCGTCCGAACAATGACGACCAGTGATCAAGAAGCAGGCGGTGCTAACCACCATCTCCAACCGTTTCGGGTCGTTATCCCCGGAATGCAATCACCATTCCCTCCCATATTCTAGGGAGGTGAATGAGCAGGTCCCTCAGGGCCTTAATTCAAAGAATCAGGAGTCCTTCCTAAGGGATCCTATCAACAATAGTCGCCAGAACCATGTGGCATTATGCCCTCAATATGATGAGGGTCCCAACTCCAGGCGTTCAGCTCAGGTTCCTCGAACCAGAGCAGGAAAGACGAACCGCCAGAGGCGGAATCCGGTCAACAGTGAGCAGGTTCTCATCTCTGCCATCTCCGGAGAAGTCCACCAACCTTACATGGTGGCAAGTAACGAGCGGGCACACACACCTTCCTGTTTTAATTCCCATGTCCAGCAGACTCATCTGGCAGTATCATGCCAATCCCGCCAGGCAATTCCGTCAGAGTACTATAGGCATGAACATACACCTGTTTATACATCCTTATCTAGTCAGCAGGCTCGTCTGACTACATATGATGGATCTCGTCAACCACGTTTGGCGAAGTGAAATAAGTAGGAACATACACCTTCTAGTATTAATCAATCCTACCGACAGTCTCGCTTGGTAGAATTCGGAGAAGTTAGTCAGAATGCTCCGGCGACAAATAGGAGGAAGACTCAACTCTCTGCCCCCACACTTGAGTACTGTCAGGATTCACTGATAGGAAAAGGAGGACAAGAGCAGGCACATACAGCTACTCCAAGCCCGGAATGGACGTATTTCCCCGTTACGATAGCTGAAGTCACCAAGCATATTCTATCAATGGTGAAAGAGCAGAAGAAAATCCCTGCTCATATTCAGGATGCCTTCCAAGATATTATAACAGCTTCAGCGGCATCTCAGGGAAAGACACACAAATCTATCCCTACCAGTGGAGTGACACATCAACAATTCACTCCGGAACAGACACACACATTTATTCCAGTCCAAGAAGGTTGTGGGGAATACTCCCCCATATCATACGGACAACCAAGTTAGGCACATACACCTGATTTGAGTAGAGATCGTCAGCCTAACCTGGCCATCTTTCCTGATCAGGCACATACGCCTGCTCAGAGCAGCCACTTTCGTCAATAAGTTATTTCCAAGTCGAGTAAGAAGGCGTCTAAGAAAATGACCCTCCCAGCACAGTCAAGAGATCAAGAGCCAATATGTAACAAGGCCTTTATCGATGTTGGAGTTCTTGAAGCCCTCAGACAGTTATCTGTTGGAATTGAAGATTCTACTCCCTCGTTTCCCAATAGTGGGAACATTAATTCTGAAAGTCTTCAACAGACACTTCCTCATGAAGTCTTTCTTCATGAAAATTTGGTTGATCTCGAAGTTTCATCTTCAGATGAGTGCCACAGGAACCCTCTATGTGGTAAGAAGACCACGGAGTAGGAGATCTCATCTTTTGTTGTAACCCATTATGGTGTTCCTCCCCATGATGATGAATTTCGCTGCGAAATTCCTCTCCGTAGTAGTGAAGCACATTGCCCAGAAAATGCTCCAGTGGACAATGTAGTGCCGAGAAATCCCTCTAATCTTGAGGCACTTGCTAATGTGAAACCATTCATTTCTGATGCTTCATCTCTACCAAGTGAAATACTTTCTCAATAAGAAGATAGCCCAGGGTGTAGGTCATTCTCCGAACCACCCCTAAGTCATGCATCTTCTAGTTTGATCAATGATTTCTCTACAAATCTTGTTGAATCCGATGAAGTAACAAGGAAACCCCAACTCTGGTCAAATCAGGTAAAAGAATCTTCATCAAATGATAAAGTGGAAATGTTGAACATGAGAAAAAAAGTAGAGAAATGTGAAGTGCCATTCATGTTTTTGCCTCTGGTTGACTCTCAGTATGACATTCCAGAAATGTTGATGGAAGATGAAATTCATGATATTCATATCAACATATCGAATACTCTTTGTTAGTTGAAAAATAAAGTATTATCTCATGATGAATATCAAAATCACCTTATGATAATAGAAGGGTTACAATATCAGATTGATTTGGCATCTTTATCAGTCTCTCGATATCCGAAGGCTGAAAAGCAGCAGAGAGCCCTTAAACGTTCATTCCTTGGCGCGCTAACAAGATTGTGTTAGTTAATTGCCAATGCCCCATCTAGTATTCGTGTCAGAGGATGGGGTGTTCATGGAGGACAGCATTTCATGGTGATTTCCAGTCATCAAAGCCCATCGAAAATGGGATCATGCAATGTTATTTCCCATGGCCGGCCACAGTCAATGGGCTTTGTTTGCAATCAAAATTTTTCCCAAGAAGAGGCCTCGAATAGTTCCTCTCAAAATCAAGAATACAGATAACAAGTTGTTGAATTACTCCTGCATCAAGCAAGAGAGAATATTGAATAAGCCTCTTGTATGGAGCAAGCACATCATCAATTGACAGAAGTGTCAGAAATCATCCAGTGGTCTTTTGAACCAGGTGATAAAAGTAGATACAGGTTAATGCATCCAGCTAATTTCCGGACTGAGGTTCTCAAGATCAGGAGAGCTTTCAAAAAAGTCCCAGACATAGAATGTCAAGAGACACCCCAGCTCGCGAGACCGGGGACTCTTTTAAACCAACCCTCAGAATCAAAAAATAGGATTCGAGGAGTTGAGCGGGAACAGTAGGAACAGCCCCAGTCCACCGGACTGGGGACTTTTTCAAATCATCAATCCCCTCCTCAGATAAAGTCAGTCTTTTCTCGATTGGGGAATAAGACCCAAAAGGAATGAAGATCCAAATTATAAGGAGATTCCCTCTAAATTGTGGTTCATCAAGAAATTCCTAAGGGATCAAATCAACAAAAGGCAATGTCTCAACAAAGACATGGAAAAAAGAAAATATCACAGAAATGCTGATAGAAGGGATGTGATGCGTTATGCATCAATCAATGTCATCAATGTCATTGTTGCTGATCCACCAGATGAGGCTCACTCAGGGGAGACAGATGAAGAGGTTGCTGCTCAAGAAGATGTATGCACCGACACAAATGAAGAAGGTGTGCATACACGAAATCATAGGGTTACTCAGAACCTAGGTAAACCTTCTAGTAACCCACTTCCCCCTCTCCGAAAAGGATCCTACAAAGGGAGGGGAAAGAATCAGGATACATATCCTTCCTCTTGAGAAGGCCAATTGCTTTTACTAGACCACAGCTTTGCACAAAAGGAGGAAGAAATGAAGGAATTAAGAAGGTTGAATGCAGAACTACTTCAGAGTAGTCTTTTTCTTAATTGTGCTGGAGTCAGTCAGCCAAAGGAATTTGTTACAGCTACTGAGATGGATCAAGAATATCCTCCTCTATCAGTACACCCTCACAGGTCTAATCCTACGGGTCAAGTGGAACAACAGTTGGCAGTGCTACCATCAGTTGCAGCACCAACCACCACATCTATCCAAGCTCCAGTCATTGCACCTATCCAAGTCCATGTTCAACCGGATGTTTCTCAAAAGTTAATAACTACTATTGAGTCATTAATAGATCGGTTAGAAACTATGGAATGCAAAAGTGCACAGGTTCAACCAGAAAATAAAGTTTACCCTGAATGGGTAGATTCAATCTCTCCTCCATCCAGTTTTGGAAACCCTGTATTCCCTATTTTCAATGGATCAGGCGACCCTGAACAGCATTTGATGCATTACGTGTCTTGTTTTGATCCTATGATGGGAACTCCGGAGTAGCAAGAAGCAGTAAAACTCAGATGCTTCGTACGGACCTTGCAAGGACTAGCCTTTTTCTTGTATACATGCTTGGAATCCTGGTCAATTACTGGATGAGAAGATCTCTGTCAACAATTCCTTCTTCAGTTCAGCTCAAATTTGCCAAAGACAACAGTTTTTGATCTTACAAACTGTAAGCAAAGGGAGAATGAAAGGGTCTCATATTTTATTTCTCGCTGGAAGGGATTAACATATTCCCTAAGATTAGCACTCCCTCAAAAAGAATTGTTGTCAATCTGTGTGGAAAATTTGCGTGATGACTTATGCATGTCGTTGATCCCTATGAAATACACAGGAGGGTTTCGAGACCTTATTTCAATCGCTCAGCAGATTGAAGACCCCCTTATATAGGATAAATCTAAATCTCGTGTAATTCCATCAGCTCCAGGAAAGAGAATGAGTAAAGCATAAACTGCTACAGTTATGATTAAACAAACACCTGTACCTGTTTCTACATAAAAATCTTCATCTACTCGAAGGGCTCCACCTCCTGAGTGCCAACAACAAAGGATGTTTCATACAGATGATCAAATAGATCAAAGATGAAAATAATTTGAGTATTTGAAGAGAAAAACATACTCTTTCCGAAATTAACAAGTTCCTGGTTACTTCATTTCGGCTCTGGAAAATAATTTGGTTCAATTGCCAATGCCCAAGAGGCCAAATAATAAAGGAGATGAAGACCGTCCCAATTATTTCCCCTTTCACCAAATGTTAGGGCATCCCATCCAGGATTGTTTTGTCTTCAAAGACCTCTTGCAAAAGATGGTCGACTTCAGACAAGTCAAACTGAAAGGTTCTTCAGCTCAGGTAGCATGTGTTACTACTACAGTTCCAGAGGAGGAAGGCGGATGGCAAGAAGTCATAAGAAAAAATGCACAGAAGTATGATGTTTGGATGGTCAGAAAGACAATCAACCGAACTCATGCTACTTTGCGAACAAAATGAAAGAAACTGATTGTGTCTTCTACCATGAATTTTGCGGCAAACCCTCTTCGTCAAAGGGAAAGTCCTCAAAGAAACGGCATGATTCAAAGAAAGAAAAAGAATCAGAAGAAGATGAGTATGTGTCAAATCCTAAATTGTCTTTGACTCTAGTAGACTTCATTCCATCTACTTCAAATCCACGGGCACCGCCCTGCAAAACGGAACAGCCTAAATAGGCTAATTAGGCAGAGTCTTCCTCAGGTGAAGAGTTAATCATCGGTTCTTTTAATATGATTCAATTAACAGATCAATATGCCAGTCGCAGTTTCAATTTCGATGAGCCTGAATTCCCTATACCAAATAATGGAATCAGATGAAGTTCTAGAGGCTAAGGATACAGGGGAAGACATGGATCTTTCAGAAGACCCTACTCCAATTCTACCCATGCTAGAACTGTATACGCAGTAGAAACTCGTGGTAGAGCCCTTCAGCGAGCTCAGCAAGAACAAGCAAGTTCTTCTACCAATAGAAAATTCAGTCCTGGAACAGTTATTTTGGAAGACCGGTTGAAAGTTCCATCTTCATCCTCTCAGAAAGTAAATGGATCTAATAGGTCTAATCTTCCAAAACCAGAAATATTGCCAACTCCTATCCCGATACAAGATGCATCAACTTCCAAAACATCTTCTTCCAAGGTACCTGCTAAACCACATATTCTTGTTGGGAAACGCAGACCTCTGGATCAAAAGTACGATATATTGAAACACGTGGCCCATGTACCAGCCAAGTTATCAATTCTGGATGCTCTGAATCTGTCAAAATATTTTTGGGAAGCACTCATTGAGGCTTTGTCGAGTCCTCAGGAGTTTGAAACTGAAATTGATGTAGCTGAAGTCTATCACATAGAGAATATTCTTGCAGAATGCCATGAAATAATATCTTTTACAGATGAATATGAAGATGATGTTTTTAATGGACATATTAGACCTTTGTACTTATCTGGCAAGGTCAATGGTGTAGACGTCCGAAGAGCTTTCATTGACAATGGTTCAGGAGTCAACCTCATGCCCATCCGTAAACTTCATCGATTGGGCCTCACAGAATCTAATTTATCTCCTTCTACCATGATGTTACAAGGATATAATAAAAATGAACAAGAACCACTGGGCGAAGTTACACTCAGAACTCAGTTTGGAGATCTTGTATCCAATTCAGATTTCATGGTTGTTGATCAAGACTCAGCCTTCAACATCTTGCTTGGAAGACCCTGGCTACATCAACATGCAGCTATCCCTTCATCCTACCATCAATGTCTCAAATATTGTTTTGATGGTCAAGTTGGGACATTGTATGGTGATAAGGACCCGTTCAAGACATGTGAGTCTCAATACATTGAGGCGGAATTCCATCACATGAAGGGAAGGGAGAAATACACAACAAAGGAGATTACCAAAGTTAATGCTCCATATGGTTTGAAGAAAATTCCAGTAAATCCATTTACACATGTGAGTACAGATTATGTGTTACCTATCGGTCAAATTGACAAGATAGACCCAAATCAAAATACTCTTATAGAACGATCCATAATTTCAATTACGGGAATCGAGCCAGACTACATGGGATAAATTGGTAATCTACCAAGCAGGGATGAAAGCACAAATGGTGATGTATTCATTTCATCTACTGAAATCCATCAAGTCTATGCTTCTCCAATTAGGCCAGAAGAAGTTATAGAACCATCGGAGGTGAAAAATGATGTCGATTCTCAATCCATCATCTCCTCTTTATTACCGAAAGAAGTCTATTCATCATCAATCGGGTTGGAAATGGAAGCTTCTTCTTCAAGATATGAAAATTTTGACGTCTCTTCTGATCATGAAAATTCTACCTTATCATCTACTATGAAAGTAGAAATGGAAGAAATAACACATGAAGAAGAAGAAGAGGAAGATCTCAGAGATGCTCCTCTAGCATTTGAAGAGGGTATCTCTACCACTGTGGATGAACTCAGAGAAAATAAATCTGGGTACAAAAGAAGATCCACGCCCCACTTTAATTAGTACGGCCATGACTCTTGAAGAGAAAGAGATGTATATTTCATTTCTAAATAAAAATAGAGATATATTTTCCTGGAACTATACATAAATTTCCAGGCATGATCCTGATGTCGCTACTCATCATTTGGGTTTACCAGAAGAACATCGGGGATTTAAGCAAGCCGCGAGAAGAACACACCCATCTTCTGCTTCCAAATTTGAAACTGAAGTGGATAAGATTATCAAAGCTTACTTTGTCAAAGAAGTTCAATATCCCAAGTGGTTGGCTAATATTTTCCCTAAAAAGAAGAAGAACGGACAAATTAGAGTTCGCATCGATTTCAGAGATCTTAATCGGCAATGTCCTAAGGATGATTTCCCAGTTCTTATTACAAAGCATTTAATTGATGCAACAGCTAGATATGAAGCACTTTCCTCCATGGATGGATATTCCGGATATAATCAGTTCTGAATGGCCCTAGAAGACGATGAATCTACAACCTTCAGAGCCCCTCAGGGTGTGTTTTGATACAGGGTAATGCCCTTTGGCTTAAAGAATGCAGGTGCAACATATCAGTGTGCCATGCATCATATCATCAAACCCTTCTTAGGGAAGTTTGTTGAATGCTATGTAGATGATTTGGTGATTAAATTCAAACAACTTTCTAATCACTTGGCTGATTTTGAAGTCATATTCCACAAGCTGCGAAAACATAATTTGAAGATGAACCCCGTAAAATGTGCTTTTGGGGTAACCTCAGGAAACTTTCTCGGCTTTTTTGTACACCATCATGGTATTGAAGTCGATCTTGAGAAGACCCAGTCAATCCTTGGTATGTCACCTCCCCAAAATTTGAATTAATTAAGAGGACTTCAAGGACACTTAGCCTATATTCTGCATTTCATCGCCAATTTAACAGGAAAAATTTTACCCTTCACCAAATTTATGAAGAAGGGAGTCATTTACCAGTGGACTGAAGAATGTCAAGAAGCATTCGATATTCTAAAGAAATACCTCTTGAGTCCACCGGTACGCATGACACCTGTTGAATTAAGACCACTTATCCTCTACGTGACAACTCTAGAGCAATCATTGGGTGCCTTTCTTTCTCAAAAGAATGATGATGGGAATGAAAACATCCTCTACTATCTCATTTGAACTATGCTTGAAGCTGAAACCCAGTATTCATGTATTGAGAAGTGCTTCTTGGCATTAATATTTGGAGTTCAGACGTTGAGACACTACCTGCAACATCACGAGGTCCAATTGGTATCTCATAATAACCCACTCAAATTCATCCTTAGTCGTCCAATGCTTACAGGATGTCTGGAAAGGTGGGCAGTTATTTTGCAGCAATTCGACATTTAGTATGTGTCTCAAAAGGCGATAAAGGGCCAAGATCTGGCTGATTTCCTGGCTGAACACCCTTCAGTGGAAGACACATCTTCAGATATTGAACTCCCTGATGAGGATGTCTTCTCTATTCAAGAAAGTCCTCAGGCATGGGAAATGTATTTTGATGGTGCTTCCAGTAGTCCAACAGGGTGGAAAATGGAAAATCCTAAATTCAACAAAGTTGGCTTAGGAATTGTCCTCATTTATCCAGAAAAGGCCGTGTTACCTTATTCCTTCTTATTGTGGGATGGTGGTACCAATAATGAAGCAGAATACCAAGCTCTCATCATAGGCTGGGAATTAGCACTTCAAGCACAAGTGAATCACTTAAAGGTGAAAGGGGATTCAGATCTGGTAATCAAACAAGTCAATGGGGATTATGCTATTAGAAATGAGGAACTAATCCCTTTGTATGATTATTTTAGAGAGTTAACGGCGGAATTACCTTTGGAACTGATATTTTCTTATGTCCCAAGATCACAAAATTCTCAAGCTGATGCACTGGATAATATAGCCACAGCTCTAGAAAATCCAAATCGGGACGAGACAACCATCAGTATTTCCCACTGTCGTGCAATTTCACCTTATGTTCAAATCAGAACAGAGGAAATTAATGAAATTAGTCCCATTCGTGAACTGTATGGTCATACTATAGTATGGATGTCACCTATCAGGGAATACCTTAAAAATGGAATACTTCCACCTGATAGAGCTAATAAAGAACAAATCTGGAAACGTGTGGTCAATTTTACTCTTTATGATAGCCCAGATCACCTAGAGAAAATTCTCTACAAACGTGGTTTTGATGGAGTTATCTTCAGATGCATTGATGGTGAAGAGAAAATGGCTGTCATGAAAGAAGTTCATGCAGGAGTCTGTGGTGCCCACCAGTCTGGACATAGACTGTCTGATCAGATTCGAAGGCTTGGATACTTTTGGGCTTTAATGATTCAAGATTGTGTTGATTTCACAAAGAAGTGTCATTCATGCCAATTACATGAAAAATTCATTCATCAACCTCTAGAGTTGCTTCATACAGCTAAATACTCATGGCCATTTGCCACATGGGGAATGGATGTGGTGGGACCTTACCATTCGGCTACGGCCAAGCAGTTTAAGTACATTCTTACTGCAATTTACTTATTTTCCAAATGGGCAGAGGCAATACCTCTCAAGAAATTCAGCTCTAAATGTGTTGTTTGCTTCATCAATTCTAACATCATTACCAGATTTGGTGTCCCTCATACCATATTGACGTACAATGGCACCAACTTCTGTTCATCCGAGGTGAAGAAGTTGTATCAAGAATACAACATCAAATCCAACCATTCATCTCAGTATCATGCAGCGGCCAACGGCCAGATAGAAGCCTTTAACAAGACTCTTTCAAATATACTGCAAAAGATGGTGGATAAAGATAAGAGGTCACATCCTGATAAACTCTTTCATGCTTTATGGACTTATCGGACTACCACCCGCACTGCAACTCGGTCTACTCCATATAAACTGGTATATGGAACGGAAGTCGTCTTGCCCATTGAAATTCAATTGCCTTCACTCGGAGTTTCCATTTGTGATCAGTCATCTACAGATGAACAATCTCAAAAGCGATTGAATGAATTGATGTTAGATGATAAAAGATTGTGCACTTTGCACCACTTAGAAGTCTATCAGAATCGAATAACACGAGATTTTAACAAAAAAGTTCGCCTTCGTTCATTCACTCAGGGAGAATCAATATTAGTTCTCAGATCTCCAATGATATCAGGAAATAAACCTCCCAAGCTTGATCAAAAATGGGAAGGAACTTATTCAATACATAGGGTCTACTTCAATGGAGATCATTCATTAATCTCGATGGATGGAGAACACATCACTTCTCCAACCAATGCCAGATTTTTGAAGAAGTATTTTGTATAAACACAAAACCTTCATCGTCCTTCCTATATGATGTTAAACTATACAGAAATGGTCCATACATATGACCATAAACTATTTTTACTTTCATACCACATGACGTTAAACTGTGAAAAAGTTCCCTAAATGGTCCAGTATGACCTTAAACTGCACCATGGTCCTGTATGACCTTAAACTGCAACTAGGTCATGTATGACCTTAAAATGAATCATCAACGGTTCATGCTTATGGCCCAAAACTATTTGCAAGTCCCTTACGTCCAGCAAGACATTAAACAGTGACATCCTAAATACATGACGTTAAACTGTATAAAAGTCCCTTACGTTCGGAAAGACCTTAAACTACATAATCATCAAAGTTCATGTATGACCTTAAACTACACCACCGTCCAGTAAGACGTTAAACTTCCTTGTCAAGGGTCCATGCATATGAACTTAAACTATTCACACTTTCATCCAACATGACGCTAAACTGTGAAAAAGTCCCTAATACGTCCAACATGACATTATATGGTTACTCTTTTGTCCTCACTGCATGACATTAAACTACACAACCCCCATTTGGTCTAACATGACGTTAAACTATATTGTCCCCATCGACCTAACTACATGACGTTAAACTATACAGAAATCCCGTGATACGTCCTACATGACATTAAACCGTACTTTGTCTCTACTACATGACACTAAATATTGTGCAGAACCAATATTCCTAACTGCAAGACTTTAAACTACATATTCCCTTGATATGACATTCATGACATTAAACTGTGCATCGTTAAGGTTGTTGTTACCTCTTGTTTCTCACACCGAGTATGACTCACGTGAGCTTAGAGCAAACCTCAACCATACCACTCTCTTTGGGCTGCTAACCATGTGTAAGTCCCAACAACATCATTTTTTAGGTCGTTGTCCCCAAGAACAACTTGATCATTAATTCATTCTTTAATTGAACTACGCGGACATTGATCCTTGCCTTCTCGGCTGGGTACGTAGGCAACCTCCCAAAGTTCAAGCCCAAAACCAATCTCTTCACATCGGTTCATCTCCATCTCATACGATGTTTATTTGTGAAACCACCACTAGAATCAATATCTTTACATTGGTTCACTTTTCTCATTTATATATGACGTTAAACTATACAACACTTTTGTCCAGTATGACAATATAATACAATATCCTTTGATACCCTCACCTGAGAGGGAACCATTATTTACATTGATTTTTAAATCATGTTTCATTTCAAAGATTGCGTGCATACATGGCAACCCCCAAAAATTTTATATTGGGTTAAACCATCATTGTACTAAAATTCCCTTTCACCCTTCACATGTACGAACCAAATTTGTACAGATGGTATTTCTAGAACTACATGGGCTTGATTCCCGTCCTTATGGGATACGTAGAAACGTTCGAGTGTCCCTCGAATCGAGCCCCAAGTCTTTGGGCCTAACCCCAAATTCCACTTTCAGTTCCCTAGCTGAAAAGTCCCTATGAAAACAAACACTTTGTATTTCTTACAATGGTCCAAGCTCTATGACCCTAAACTAAGATCTCTAATCCTTTTGTCCCACATGACGTTAAACTGTAGTTCATGAACTACGTATGGCTTGATTCACATCCTTATGGGATACGTAGTAAAGTCCAACATTTCAATTCAGGACCCAACCACAACATGATTATGGTTAGCATTGATATGTGTATCGTTGTATACATTGGAAAATACCCATATTTATGAGTCATAATCCTAGCCTTAAATATTTTCAGATCTTCATAATCCTTTTCTTGACTTCTAATCACAAAAATGTCAAACTTCTAAGAGTTCTTTTGCCTGACTATGCAGTACGTGCCCTTAGGGGGCCATGCATAAACTGTCTCCATAACAGATTTGTTAGCCAAAAGATATTATTATATGACTATGCAACCAATGCCCTTAGGTGGCCCTGCATAATTCAACCCCCTAACAGGTTTTTTAAATACTGGTAACTTCATTCTTGGGATGAAAGACTCTTTTGTCTTTGTTGGTCTTATATGACAGTATGTAGGGATCTACCAAAGTAGCCATCCTTAATATATTTGTCTCATATCCTTTTTCATGATCTGAAAGTATTCAAGTCTATGGTTTATATTCTCCTTCCCTAAGTTTGGTTCAAACCTTCGTAGGAATAATATCCATCCATTTCTTCGATAATCTTGTTTGTAAATATCTTCTCCATATTCAAGTAACTCTTTCCATACAGCAAACTCTATATTTGGAAAATTTGAATCTCCATAAACTGTCACTAGCTTTTAGCACTATGAATGTAAATTTCTGAGAGTTCTTTTGCCTGACTATGCGGCACGTGCCCATAGGAGGCCTTGTATAAATAGTCTACATAAAAGACTTGTTAGCCAAAAGATACTATTTATTTGACTATGCAGCCAATGCCCTTAGGTGGACCTGCATAATTCAACCCCCTAACGGGTTTGATAAATAATGGTAACTTCATTCTTGAGAACTACTTCTTCTAATGCCTTTTATCTCTTTTTCATATCATTCCTCGGATTCAAATATTCTTAAGTCATAGTGTAAATATTTTTTCCCTCATGCTTGAGTATGGTAATATGATTTCAGATAAATTGTCAAAAAAATTGAGTCAATTCTAATTCATTCAGTCAAATAAATTCTGGCCTTAAACATTAGCCTCCTTATGTCCAGCATGCATGACTTTAAACTGCCAGATTTCTTGTTTTTCTTTTCACCTCAGAGTCAAATCCTCTTTTCTCTCTAGATCCAACTCTGAGGGGGGAATTTTGTTGATGCTCCTTCCATCACAGAGTCTAAAGATTGGAGAGTGGAAATGACTTAGCATAAATTGATGCATACTTTGAAGAAAACATCCAAAATCGAAAAATGAATGAATAAGGAGATCATTTCACATGTGTCGCGCAAGTTCTATCACTCTCGTGCAAGTCCACTTGCACGACATCTAATGGTCGCGCAAGTGACTTGCACGACCTAAGTGATAACCACCCGGGGTCTTCTCATGCCTATAAATAGACCCTGTGGGGCCCCCATTTGAGGAGGATTTTTTTCCAGAAACTCAGATTTAATCTCCCGGCACCCTAGTCTCTTCTCAAATCTTTGGAAACACTTATAAGGTAATTTCTTACCTAGAACGGAAGATCTAAAGAGGAGGAGGAAGGCCTATGTGTTGAAACTCATCAAAACTTGCGCGCCTGAGTGGACATCCCTTAAGGGAAATGGCCAAACTTGCGCGCCGCCTTACTCCTTCAATAGAACTTACGCGCCCCTCTTCTGGAAGAACCTCAAGATGATTATAAAGGCTTTAAACAAGAGTTTCTCAAGTATTACCCTGCTGGTTAACCATCATGAAAGTACCCATGTGTCGCGTAGGTATACCTACGCGACCATGACTTGCGTGCCCACACAGTACCAGCGCGCCTTCCAGGACTTGCACGCCCCGACCTTTTTGGGTGCCCTTCTTTCCCATTTCACCCCTCTTAATCCATTCCACCTCTCCTATTCAAGATTCAGTCTTCAAGACACTCTTTAAACCCATTTATGGCCTGATTTCTTGATATGAGTTCTTTATCTGAAAGGAATTCTATGGAATATCTCACAATACCTAGTGATTTACACATATTTATGTCACTAAATATTGACATTTCATGTATTCAACCTCATCCTTTACGATGAGAGAACTCATTAATCTGGGCCTCCTTTTCAGGAGTAAGCCCCAGTCCCCTAATTTGAGCATCCCCTTTAGGAGTAAGCCCCAAAAAAAATTCTCTTAACCTGGGCCTCCTTTTCAAGAATAATCCCCAGTCCCCTAATTTGGGCATCCTCCTCAGGAGTAAGCCCCAAGTCCCTTAATTTTTCAAGTCTCTTAACCTGGGCCTCATTTTTAGGAGTAAGCCCCAGTCTTAATTCCTCTTAACCAGCCCTAATTTACCTTTGATCTGGGATTCCTTCTCAGGAGTAAAAACCCAATCATAAGTCCTATCTTAATTTGGGACTCCTTTTCAGGAGTAAGCCCCAAGTTAGAGTATTCAAATCTCTGTGAAGAACATATACTTTTATGAACCCTTTTCCGAGATTTCTCCCCTAAAGTAAATCCAAATCTTCATTTCTCTGGGCAGTCATACATACATAATTCCCACCTTATTTCTTATGATTTCATCTTTCATGGCACAATTGACTTATTTTTACCAATACCTCTTTTTTCTCACAACGATCATGACTCATGTGAGCTTAGAGTGTAGAAGTAATTATGACATCCTTCTTTGAGCCATCAATAATAAACATCATACTCCCTTACTCGAACTATGTGGGTTCTGATTCCTTTTCTAAACAAATGATACGTAGGTAGCCCATCTGCGGGTCTGATCCCAACTCTGAAATAATCCATGTCCTTCTGAAAGACAATAAACATCAAGTGCCCCACTGAGTGGCTTTAAAACCAGAATGGTCATCATAATGACCAAGAGACTTTTACATATCAAAGGATACCATTGATTAATAATCTCTAACAAGTACAGACGAATCTCTATCAATTAAGAACCTCGAATACATATAAAAGATTCTAAAAATTTCCTATATATTGATCATTGATTGTCAGATATAAAGGAAAGCTCATTTTATACTTGTTAATGTAATAAGGATTCACGAACATAACTTAAATCTATATAGAGATTCCCGGAGTAGACAATAATTCCCCTCAAAAAGGTGTGATGAGTCCGACCTCCCATCCTATCGACCAATGAAAATTCCTAAGCCTCATCAGTCCACAAACTAATGATCGCCTACCTTTTGAAAGTAGGTCCAAATGGAGGTGTAATCATTGGATGTTTCTGGTTCTATGAACAAACCCGTTAGAAGATGATTGAAATGTTTGAACCTTCAATCAAGGAGATCATCCCTAAATTCTGAGGGAAACAAAACTATAGAGTGAAAATCGCAAATACATAAAGTCCTCAGGGAGATAGGGTATCCAAGATATAGTATGAGAATATTACCTTTGTGCATGCCCAGAATACTACTCACATTTAGGATATGCCTATCAGAGCATGTGTTAGGGATATAGAAATTCTGCTTAATCTTGTTGATGATCTGACTACTCCAAAGACAATACACCTCCAACGCTCTATTTTACCTAATGATGTTTTGATCATGAGATGTTGGGTGAAATCATAGTTATTATTATTTTAACATCCCATTATAGGGTCTTTTGATGGTGTGGTTGTGGTTTCGCACCAATTTCCAGTAGATTCCATGTGTGAGGTACGTGGTTCCATGATTTTAAATTATTATAGGATTGTAATAACATTTCTTCGTTATTTAAATGTGTCCTATTAATTATTTTTTTGGTGAAAATAATATTTCGAAAATATTCTGGAATGTATATGGGATAGATTTTGTTTTTTGAAAATAAATTGGTAATATTTCTTATCTTCTTCATTTTTGTGTTTCTTGAAAATGTAATATGACTAGTGAGGAACATCTGAAATGTGTTTTAAAAGATATTTAAATGTGAGAATTTGTTAAAAGTTTATATAACAAGTGAAATGGTTTTTTTTAATTGTATTCATTTTTTTGGACTGTAAATGTGTCTTTCAATTTTAAAAGTGATGTAAAGAATGATATAAAATTTATTTTAAGTGATTATGAATTTGGAAGGGGATTTTCCAATGGAAATGATTTGATTCCATATCGGTTCTTATTGTTTTCATTCCAAATGGGTTTAATAAATTTTTCTTGTTGTGAAATTTGTATTTACAATTGGTTTTGGGGTGCATGTGGCATGTAAAGTAGTTTTTAATGGAAAATGGTGGTTTCTATGGGGGTTTTGATTGTTGTACAAATGTGTAAAAGTGAATGTGGTGATTTCTTTCTTTTCTGGTGGGGATTGGAATTTGTAGGTGAAAGTGATGATTTATGAAATATGTGAAATGGAATTTGAGAAAAAAATGTAATCCCAGATATCTAGCTGGATAAACTATAACATGTATTCTTTTTGAATTAGCAGTTTCATAGCTCAAATTCATATAGAAAGACTTACTCTAAAACACTAACTGAACATGCGATATGATTGGAGAGCACTAAAACTATGGATTCATTCCACTATAGTGGATCATGAATGAGAATGATTTTGGTTTTGGATTATGATATGGAGACCAATAAACCTTAGTATGAGATACCCTCAAAAGGATCATGCATGGTAAAATTTTTGGTAGTTGAGTTGGAGGATTTTGATGAATGAGGTATGAGGTTCATAGGGGCCAGAATTAGGCGAGTTACCTAGAGGGATATTCCCATAGTCCTCTCATTTCACATGATTCATATGTGATGTGGTTATATTCATCATTATACGATAGACCCACTATACTTTCTATTTTTTGAAATATTATTTACAAAAATGGTTTTTCAAAAAAAAAATTCTTCAGATCGTTTTTCTAAAAAAAACATTCTTGGAAGTGTTCCAAATATTTTTATATAAATGTTTATGGTGATTTTTCTTCAAATGTTGTGGTTTGGAATCATTCTTTTTTTTGGAAGGATATGGGGCTCTAGCTCACGCCCTACATACACCTTATGGTGTTTATAGACTACATAATGTATAACCCATATAATAGAAAAACATATTTTGGTGGAGATGGTGGACCTGATATCTAGGTTTCTCCTTCTTGTGGGTGTTGGTGGTGGTGCCTTGAGGGTGATTCCCCTCTATTTTCATGGTGGTTTTTGGGATGGTTTTCTCATCTCCATACCTTTCCCTATTTTCAATTTGTTATTAATGTTTTAAAACGTGAATATGACGATTGTTACACCTTGTTTGGTTATGATTATCAATTTTTTTTATTTTTATCTTTGTGGGTTCTTTAGGACTATATAAATGGGTGAAATCATTCCCAAAGTATATTATTGATACTGAGGAACTGCTTTCCAGAATATGGGGACCTGGAACACCCTTCGGGATATACCATTGATCAGGTTGGATGTTAGGTTATATGGAACTCAAGATTGGTTCATGAAATATATACATTTAATGTAACTTTCTTATCATAATTTTCATAAAATTATGGTGATTTAGAATTCTACGTCATGTTTTTTCGTTGTATTTTTATTCAAAGGTAGCTAATGTTCCAAATGGTTTCTTTCCAATATCACTTTGAATTTATGATTTTTTTAACAAAATATTATTCTATGGAAATTGTATAATATTTCCCTATAAACAAATGATAAGGTATTTTGTAAATTAAATAATTATATTTTTGGGTCATAAGTCATATTTGAAAATTACTCTCACGTAGAAAATTTTTTATGTTATATGGTCATGTTTGTAATTCATATCATCAGTTACATTGATTATGTCAAATGTTCTATGATATATGGTCCATGATTTATATCAAAAACCATTTTTATGGGAAATTAACCATTAATATGTGTTTTAAATATAATCTATACATATTTAGTGGTACCTAAATGATATTAAATATTAAAATATTTCCATTGGTATATTATAGATTGGAGATAAGCCATGGTATATTATTTACAATGATTATATTTATTCATTATTTGGTAACATATTATTTTTGACCATATTCATATTTTATAGTTATTTCATGACACTAAAAATAATTTATTTAATTATAATAATCAACTCAATTCCATTCTCCCTTAAATCCATTTCATGGGCTTAAACATAATAATTCCATGTTTCCTATAAAAATATTTAATTTTAAAATTTTTAGAATAAAATTTTATATCGTTAAAGTTAGATATTTTATTGGGAAATAGTTAAATAAATTAATAGGCATTTTATCTATTAAATTTTTATTTACATCCTAATTAAACAAGATTTATGATTATTATAATCCAATAAAAATATCGCTGTAAAATATTTATAATTTAATGTATGAATGTATATAAATTGATGTGGAAGTATGGGTCTAATCTATTTTAATAATTATGATAAATGTTTCATGAATCATTAACAATTATGACATACTAATGAGTATGAGATATTAAGGTAATGAAATAGGGGAAAAACTCTAATTTGGGAGTATTTGTGGATACATGTTGGGGTCCTATTTGAATGTCCATATTTTATAGAAGGTGAAATATGATGTTATAAATTACATGATGTATTTTTATTCATTGAATGATGGTTTTCTAATTATGGTTATTCTAAAAATATAAAAACTTATTATAATTTTAAGAATAAGATTTTTTGAATCATAGATTCATGATTTTTGGGATTAATAATTTTCATAATAGTAATGATTATATATTGTTGGATGTTTAGAAATATGTATTCAATTTTTAATAATAACATCTTTGGGGTGATCACATAAAAAATCATATAATTATATTAATATTCGTCTAAAAATGTTAATTTTTTTATGGGTGTATATGTATTACATTATATATTTTTAATGGAAGATAAATTTAGGCTTCATTAAACAAAAATTTAGATGAAATTTTACATTTTTATTTGATATTTTTTTAGTCCTTCCTATAATCAAAATCATTTTTAATTGATTAGGATAATTGTGTTTAATATTAACATAATTTTCATGGGATATTACATTATTAATCATAGTGTGGGTTCAACTATACAGATACTTATACTTTTCATTCATATATTTATAAATATATGATTTTAATTATAAAACAATGGGTTGTTAATTTTATAAAATATAGAAAATATTTAACTAATGAAGTTATGATATAATTAGATTCATAAGTATTTGATAATTTAATAAGAAAATAATATTTAATGTAAATCTGTAAATGATATTGATAAAAAATATTAGTGAATTTATATTTTATTAGTTCCTTGTTTCGTTTCCAATAATATTTATTGATATATATTTAAATAATGAATTTCGAATATATATTTCATTTTAAAAAATGACTAAAATAATGACTTTGACGTGATTCATTTTATATATGTGCATCGGTGTTTCTAATATCACCACATTGTATTATTCAGATGATAGTTGGTTATACCTAGTTTACAAAACAAATAATCATATTTATTTTATTGAAAATATTGATAAGATATATATTTTATGGAATCATAAAAACAAGGAACTTGTTTAAATGTGGGCATGAATAATAGTCAGTAGGGATACTGGATCAACTCAATATTGATTAAGAAATATATATATTTAATAATAGAATTAATCCATGAATATTTTTTATTTAATATATATTATATTAAATAAGGACATATAAAAATGATAACATATTGGAATAAACATTTTAATTTAAGATAATTTAGTTTAAATACAAAAAAATTAAAATAAAGGAATTGAAAAAGATTTAAAAAATATTATAAATATCCTATCAATAAATAACTTACAAAAAAACTATAATATACCAAATAAAACCATGATTATGAAAAATTTAAAAACATCAACTAGACAAAAAAATTATTCAACGATCCAAAATGAATAGAAATATAAGAATAATTTAAACCAAGTTTATGATACTGTTATTGAATATAAGGTAAAATCTATATGAATACCTAAGACCATACATTTACAGAAAAATTTTAGAAAACATCATGATATAAATTAAATAAAAAATTTGATATAAAAAGATAAATATATTTAGTTAGTATTCATTTGTGTTTTTTTCAAATATAAAATATGTTTTAAAAATATAAAACCTAATTTTCATTTTATATTTATTAACACTATCCTTTTTTGGATAAAACAATTATGGTATTTCAATTAATAAACTAAATCTATTCATGAACATAGACATATAGTAACAACAAAAATTTAATTTATAACACATGATTCAAAGTAATTAATTTCATTTAGTATAACCTTGGTCTTTTAATTAACAGGTTTTTTATTATGGATAATAAATTTCATCTAATATTAGCCATAAATTAACCAACAATCATACTCAAACAATCCTTATATGGATGATTTTCATCTCCTAATTATGTGTACATATCTCTTTTGGGTTTCACTCCCTACTCTATGGATAATTTGTATTAGATATTTCTAGCTTTTAAATTAAGTAATTTAAAATTAAAAAAATATTATATTTATAACAAATCATAGTAAATCCCCATATGAAAGTTTCAATCTTGCTAAATTTTATGACTTTTATGGGTAACGTTATTTCTAGAGATCCACTAAAAATATAAAAACACCAAACTAATTATAACATCATAGAGTTAAAATAATTTTATTTCTGGTGGCCTTACGGTGTGGCCAAAACCCCATTATATAGTGCCTACACCCTACTCCAGCACGGCCAAGACTCCCCATCCTATAAGCTCTCTCTTCTTTCATTATGATTGTATTTCATTCCTTATTTTTTGTTCTTTTATTAAATTTATTCAAAACATAATGCCTCAGGTTGTGATTTGTACATTTTTCATGTTTATTTGGATGTGTGGTTGGTCCGGGCGATTATCTTGTTGATAGATTCGACAAAAAAATATTCTTTAAGATGTTTCTCAATTTACACTCATCAATGTGCCAATCCAATTTGGTTTTAATAAATGTATTTACCATGAAATTGTATTGTTGCATGTTTTAGTGGGATTTTCTTTAGAAACATTTTAGGGAACTTATTTTCCTCGCATTGGATGGTTTTATGGAACATGGTGTTTTTTATAAAATTGTTCATCTTATTAGTGGAAGGTGTGTTGGTGGTTTCTTCAAAAATGGTTTGGAAAAGGCCCCTTGTTCCAAGCCATTGGATGTGGGAACATCCATGAATTCATGGAGTTCAAGCATGTATGGTCCTTCTAATGATTATTAAATTTGGAATGGTTCTATTCTTGAACTTTGTATTTCTAAAATGAAATCTTATCACATTCCTTCCTATCAATAGTTAAATTTTTACATGGCTTCCAAAATGATTTAAGGTGGTTTCAATGTTTTGCCAAAGGTTATGACTAGTTTGGTGTTGATATAAAGAGGATTTTTTCTTGAAGTGATTGAAATACCATTTAAATCTTTTTAGTATGTTGTTTATGTTTTCAAATCATTTTGATAGTAAAAGTGGATTTGAAAGAATGGCATGTTTGGAAACTATGATATGATTGGGTGTGTGTCTAAAACGTAAAGGCCAATTGGCAAGGGAATAGTGGAAATGGGATTTCCTGTGATTGGAAATGGGTTTTTAGGTGATCTCATTTTGATAAATATACCCTATAATGGTAGAACTAATGCCCCATTTGGAATTTTGAAATGACTTTTAAATAACCCTTCTTGGGTAAGGTTCATTGCTTGCTTGGTAAGACGTGAGATTGGATGGTCCTCGATATGGGATGTTCCTTATGTAATGAAGGATTGATGGCAAGGGACCAACTATGTGGAGGCACAGGTGGTGCCAGATTGTGCGGTGAGTTTTGTTATAGATATGTATCTTATTGTTTGAATTGTAAGGCATGACCCCTTGAGAAACGTACATGTGAACCAAGCATAGAAAAGAGGTTTAGTGAGAACAATTTCTTCACTAGTCTATGCTATTTTACTAGATATTGACCCATTTCAGATGGATACTTTGGTTTATTGCAATGTGAACAGGCCCCTTGACTAGGTCATGTATGGAGACGGTTGGTTGTTAGGGTGTTGTTACATGATTGGGTAGGACATGCCTTCGGGATGAGTCACATGTATTGTATGTTTTGTTTCTCCTTTGAGTTCCTAGGGTTTCATGTGTTTTCCAAGTTACAAGTACTACTAGATCCGGTGCCCCCACTATATAGAATCTTATTTTTATGTTTATTTTTTTATTTATTTAGAAAACCATGAATTCATGGTTCGTTTGAAATTGATTTCTAAGTAGATATTTTGATAGAAGAATCAACACTTCCCCTTTTTCCCTTCTTATTCCATTTTGTTAAAAAAAATACCTAGTCAATGAATTCTGTTGATTATTTTAAAAGGTAATGTGTGTATGTAAATATATATCTCTAATTGTATTTCTAAAAAGTATTAATGGAATATTTTTTTAAAAGGAATGGCATGGATCCATTGGTGGTTTCCCACTGATCTGTTAGCTCAAAGCCAACCTATACCACTAAGTGTCTGTAGACCTGAGAAATTTTGAAGGTTCAGAGTTTTTTCAGGTTTCCTAGAATAGGTACTCATTATTGGAGCTTGGATGGCCTTGTGGATGGAGGGGACCAATAGGTCACATAGATATAAAATGGTGGTGGTTTAGTTTCATCACTTTAGTTTCAGTTCTGTATTTTAGTTTTCAGTTTTCTAAGATGTATCATGTAACAATCTGTGTTTATATTATTGTCTAAGATTCATTTTTGGCTATCTAAATGTTCAGTTTTATTTTTATGATTCCACTTTTCCTTTGTAATAAAATATTTCCCATCTCTATTATATTTTATTCCCATAACTAGTTTTCAGCCAATATGTCTGTAGAATTCCATTTCAGCCATGTCCTGACCTCACATTGAGTAGCAACCCCTGTGGGGTCCGAGTACATGGTTTCAATTCCTTATATATTGGGATGCTTACTTGGGGCATGGCTCACTACCATGTCATCTGGTTAAGAATAGCTACTCATTCCTCATTCAAGTAGTTCATTTTAGGTTGGGTTCCATTTGGTTCTAGTTTTTGTAAGTGTTCTACTGAAAATTAAAGTGGACTTTGAAATGAAAATGATTTCTCTAAAATCCATTTAAACTGTTCAAGTGAGTTCTAAAATTAGAGGCATTTTTTATAGTAATGTTCTTAAATTATAGGGTTTTTATGAGGAAATAATGTTTTAGACCATTGGTATTTCTTATAGAGGATCACAGGTGTGTGGGTATGATGAAAACATGTATGGGAATCTTTTTAGTTCAATTGTTTGTGGAATATGTGTGTTTAATTGTATGGACACACATGTGATGATTCATAAGATTCCATGGGTGAGTTTTGAAACATAAAGTGTTCAATAACTGGTTTTTCTTTATAGAGTGTATTTTTTGATATCAAAAAGTGGATAATGTATTTCTAAAAAGGACATGGGATATGGGAATTTTGAAACATTAAATAAAAATAGTGATTTAAAATAAAAAGTGGATTTTGGATATGTTTGTATTTATTGGTCTTCCTGGAAAGATGTCATAGTATATGGACCTTTTTCAATTGTGTTTTCTCATGATTCTAGTTTCGGTTATGTATTCCTCATGTTATTTGGAGTAGGCTTCCCAGAAGGGTCCCTAAGGTTACTGATGAGTCGTGTCGGGTTTTTGGTTCTTTTTTGGGTGTTACTGTCCCTTGGAGGTGCTAGTGGTTTGTTAGAGGTAGTGATATAGTTTGAAAGAAGCATAGCTTATTTTCGGTTTGTTGGGAACTCCTGGGGTTGTTAAAGGTTGTGCGTACATGGGTCCGTTTGAAGTTCCGGCCTTGGAAGAATAACAATTTTTCACCCCCGCCCCCATCATTGTAATTCGAGATGACATGGGAGGCCCTCAAATTTGTCTTCATCCAATTTTTGGTACCTGAAGATTTGAAGATGATGAAAAGGTAAAAGATCATGTGTATTAAACAAGGCCAAAAAATGGTGAATTCATATATTGGCCATTTTAAAGAACTAGTTTCATTTACTCTTGAGGTAGTATATAAGAATTTGAAGAAGGATTCTCCATTCATCGAGGGAATTTATCCAAATATCATAGCCCAGGGCATCCCTTCTAGGTGTCATCATTTCGAGAAGCCAGTATATGAAGTGTTTCTAGTTGAGCTAGTCTCTAGAGCATAGATGGTTGGAAATATAGTTTACACAGTTTCTCATGATGGTTCCCCATCTGGTGGGTAGGTTGTTCTATGGGGACCTATATTTAGAAAACCTCATTTATCAATTATGCCTACCAGTCCATCAGATCATCCTCGTCTGTTCCGCCAGTGTGTCTTGTTCATTGACTCGAATCCATGATTACGTACCCCTCCAAATATGCGTCATCGTTGCCGTTTTTTGGGTCATTTGGATAAGTTTTCTAGGAAGTGTCGCTTGAAAAATATTTCAGGATCAGAGGATTCTAATTCCAGAATTTGTGGATGGAAATGCTTCAACCAATAGAACCCCAACCACAGGTCTCAGGGGGAAGCTTGCCCGAGTCATGAGTCTCTATTGGTGTGATTATTTGATCCAGGATTAGTATTCCATGATGGGAATGGGAAATTTAATGCCTTTCATTATTTTATTTCTATTGTTGAAGTTCTACTATCATTCTAAGATCATAGTGTCAATGTAAATGTTTGATGGACTTGTTTAGTTGTAATCCTACCAGTTGTGCCCTTTTAAGAGTGGCCCTTTTTTAAATCATTCATATTCCTTGAGTTTTTAAGATGTCCACGTTTGGAGATAATTAATATTTTTTGAAATGATTAATAATGTACAGGTTCTTCGTTTTTTTTAGTTTCTATTTAGGAATTAAACCTGTTTTTGGGGATTTTTGGTTGGTGTTGAAATTTTCTAGTCCAATAACCATGTTTTTTGTTATGTGCTCATAAAATTGAGCATGTCCGGGTTGATATTTCACATGTTCCAGGTTGTGCGAAGGACTTTTTTAGATAGTGTAGAGAGATTGAGTTTGTTCTTGAGGTCCCGGTTTTACAGGAATCTTTTGTATAGGGTTTCCCATTTACATCCAGGTGCTTTTGGTTGGGATTTTATGTTTTTGTATTTTCTGAGTTTTGGGGTGTGGAGACCCCCCCCCTTTTGTTTTACACTTTTTTTGGTTGTGGTTTCATCTAGATCAATCGTGTGTGACTTGGGGAATTGAAAATCACCCAATAATTCCTTGTTTCTTCAGATTATATGCAGACATGAACTCAATTCCTGACTAACATTCATCTTGGTAACATTATGGGGGTAGAATATTTTGTGGTGGGTAGAATCATCAAAACCCTACCTCTAAAATTATTAGGTTTTATTATTTCTAGGATTTTATTATCCTCATTATGGTTTGGGTAGAGTTCTTGTTTATATTTTCTATTATTTAATAAATTTGATGGATTTTGGACTGCGTACGAGCACTGTACAATTGGCGGTAACCGTACAGTCGGCCAATATTCATGTGCAGTTCCCTAGTGTTTAAAATAAATAAATTTCTTTGAATATAAAAATTAGTAAATTTTTAGAACATAATAGTAATAATATAATTTAAATATATATTATTATTATTAAAAATTCTATTTATATTTTTATTATTAAATTGCTATTAAAAGCACTCTTAATATTTTTATGACCAAATTATTATTTATGTTGTTATTATTATGATTTTTATTATTATTATTATTATTATTATTATTAGTATTAGCATTAGTATTATAATAAAAAAAATAAAAACACTAGGAGAGTCACCCCCCCCCCATTCTCCTCTATGTGAGCTGTAATAACCCTCAGGTCCTCCCTTGTACATGCACGAACCAGAATCCTGGATCCACCATCCCTTTCATTGATGACCAACTCCCCACCTGATGATCCCATTACCCATAAACCCTCTCTACTCAGGAACTAGACGTAACTAACAACCCAGCCTCCTTAAAATGAACCCTATCTCACGACCCTCTCTTGTCTAGCCGCCTTTAGGCCTGGCCTGAAACCCCCCTGCAGAGCACCTCCACCCTACTCTGGTGTGATCATGATTCCCCTCATCGTATCCCTATCCTCATTCAGTATGATTTTATTTCATTCCCTAATGGGTGTTTTTTTCTTCAACTTACCCAAGCCCCAATACCGTGGGCTGTTATTTGTGCATGTTTCTCATTGATTAGGTTGTCCAGTTGGTATGTGGTGTATTGTTCTTCCTTCTGTTGAGGTTCAGTCACATTGGAACATGTCGACGTAGGTGTTTCCATGCCCTTTCTACCAATTTTAATACATTTTATGCATTGGTTTTTATGATTAATTCGTAAAACATGTTTCACAACATTATTATATTCATATTTAATCCTTGGTGATGTTTTCTTGTTGACATAATTAACCAAAATTAGGTTTTAAGATGTTTCTCTATTTAAGCCCAGGAATATGCCAATCAAATGTGGTTTGAATAAATGTCTTTATCCGTATATGGTACTGTTATATCTTTTTAGTGGTGTTTTCATGTGGAAAAATTTTATGTAACTTTTTATCCTTACATTGGTTAGATTTTTGGAACATGGTTTTTGGATGAAATGGTTCATTGTATTAGTGGAAGGTGTGTGTGTGGTTTCTTAAAAATGGGTGGGAAAATTCCACTTGTGTCAGGGCATTGGATGTGGTCACATCCATGGATTCATGGAGTGAACCCATAGATGGGCCTTAAAACTATTATGACATTTGGAGTGGAACTTTACTTGGGCCATCATTTTCTAAATTGAACTCGTTTCTCACCTCTCCCTCTCTTTTGGTAAATACTTACATGTCTTCCAAAATGATTTAAGGTGGTTTTAAAGTTGTGTGGTTTTTTTTGACTTTTTTGGTGTTGTTAAAATTGAAAAAATATATTTAAATGATTAAAATCCTATTTTGAACCTTTTAGTACATTGTTCATGATTTCTACTTATATTGATATTATAATTAGATATGAAATACAGGAATGTTTTAAAATTTTGATGTGCTTTGGTGTGTGTTTGAAACATAACAGATGATTGAAAAGGGCTTAGAGGAAATGAAATTTCTTGTTATTGGAAATGGGTTTCGAGGTGCTCCATTTTTGATAAATGTACCCTTGGTGGGATGAAATAAAGGCTCATTTGGAATTATAAAATTGCTTTTGAAAAAAATATCTTTTGTAAGGTTCCTTGCCTGTTTGGTAAGTCGTGATATGGGAGGGTCCTCGCAATGGGACCTCACTTGTGTAATGAATTTTTGATGGTAAGGGATTACCCATGAGGTGTAGGGGTGGTTTCAGATTGTGTGGTTAGTTTGGATATATATGTGTGTCTTATTGTCTGAATTGTATGGAACACCCCCTTGGGAAGCATACATGGGAACACAGCCTATAAAACCGATTTATTGATAATGGTTGTTTCACTAGTCTAGGTTATTTTACTAGATAGTGGACTAAAACCGGTAAATACTTCGGTTTATATCTATGGGAACAGTCCCCTCGACCAGGCCAGGTAGTGATTTGGTTATGTGTCGGGGCATTGTGACATCATTGAATAGGGCATGCCTTCTGGATGAGTCACACTTATAGTATGTTCTAGTTCTCCTCTGAGATCCTATAATTTCATGTGTTTTACCAGTTACGAGTACTACTAGAACCATTTCCCTCATTACGTAGAATCTTATTCTTTTTTTCTAGTTTGGTATTTATTTGGAAAACTATTAATGTGTGGTTGGTTAGAAAAGGATTTCTAAGTATAAGAATTGATAGAAAAATCCCAACACTTCATTTTATATCTTATTCCATTTCTTAAAAAAATATATTAGAGGAATAGATTATGATGTTTGTTTTAAAATGAAAAGTGTGTATAAAAATATTTTTTTATAAGTTTATTTCAAATTTTTGTTAATTGAATGTTTTTGGGAAAGGGAATTCATGGATTATTTGGTGGTCTCTTTCTGGGTCGTCATGTCACACCCTACCTATACCACTAAGTGTCGGTAGAGACGAACTATTTTGTAGGTTTAGAATTTGTACAAGTTTCTTAAATCAGTTCCTAATTATTGGTTCATGGATTGATATATGGTTGGAGTTGACCATGAGGGAACATGCAGATCATGTGGTGGTGGTCAATTTCATTCCCTATAGATTCGGTTCGGTATTTGTTTTCCTCATGCTGAGTTGTATCTTGTAACTATGTCTATTTATATTTTTGTTTGAGATTTATTATTGTCTATCTATGTGTTTCATTATATTTGTTTGATTCTTATTTTCATTTGTGCTGAAATCATTCCCAACTATGCTGTATTTGATGTCTGACACAAGTTTTCAGACGAAGGGGACTAGGAATATTGTTCAGGTCATGTCATAGACCGGGTCGAGTGTCGGGTCAAATGGAAACCCTACTTTTTTCATGATATACTGGTAGATAATATCTACTGTAGCATATTTGATTTATATTATCAGAGGTATTTTATGGTCTATCCTTGTTCATTTTTGTGATAAAAGATTTTTTGTTGTAAAGGATTGAATCTATAATTGATGTATCATGGGGAATAGGAAGCTCTATGGACATGGTGAATGGACTTCAGGAGTTCTTGTTGGCACTGGGATTTTTATTAGTGAGTATATTTCTAGTTCATTAAATGATTTAATATCAAACATTTTTTGAGTTTTTTATAGATCCATGTTGTTATCATCCCCAATATTATACAACTTGGGGACCTGGAGGTTTAATATAGTGGTTCTCTTTTCATAAGCGAAGTATAGTGGAACATGGATCATGAAGTATATCCTGAGATTATGGTTTCTATATTATTTGAATCAAGTGGTATTTTTTAAGGATTATTTTTACACAGCAAAAACATTGTATTATTATATAATATTTTTAATCTTGAGCAATGTTAATATGAGAAATACATGTAGGTTCCTAGGGAAACTTTCAATGGTTCGGTCAAATTATCCCATCAAAGTGTGATAGGGGAATTTCTCTCTCTGTCTCCATATTTTTCCACCCAAATATAAATTCATAATTCTACAAAAATTATTCTATTATCCCTTCATTTCTCATATCTATGGGAAACCATATGTGTTTCCCTAAATACCCTTTAATACCAATATATTTGTATTGTATCTTCAATTTAAAAAAATTACCTATATAGATTAAAGGTGATTTTCCTATTTATTCCTCTATAATGTTTCCCCTATTTTTATCATGTGAAGTTTTTTACAAAAAATTTGTTGTTGGTTTTATGGGTTTTAGTTTTTTCTTGATGGGTATTTTGGTGTTTTTGATTTTATAGAGGTTCTAGATATGATTCAATCTATGTAATCATCTCTTCCTCACATTATCCTTTTGTATAAAATTGAGAATCATTGACTGTGCTAGGGAATTTGAGAACTATCTATACCTATGTTTGAATTATTAAGCTTCATGATCATAATTTCTTTTGGTTTTTAGATTATATTATACATGTAAAGATAACAAAATGAATTAATATAAATTGATAAGAATGTGTTATTCCCATGTGGTTATTGTTTTTATAGTATTCACTTTTATTATTGTTGATTATAAATGTAGTTTCTAAAAATCATTTATTTATGATATTTCCATTTTGTTATTTATGTGATTAAATGATGAAATCATCCATTTATAAGATGATATAAACATAATGATTGTAATAATTTTTTTTTCTGAAATAGAAATTTGTGTCATGTTTTATTTGTAAAAGGTATTGAATTATTGATGAAGGATACATTAAAATAGAAATAATAATAGTTGTTTATGAAAAAAATATATTAAATGATCATATAAATTTTTTAGTAACATTTTGTATTGTATATCAATGGTGGTGGGATAAGATTGGTAATTTTTATATCATGGTTTGGGTTTGTGGAATATGGTTTGATTGAATGGGTATAGATGGTTATTGTAGTTTGATTGGTTGGCATGGTTTGCTAAATTTTGTCATGGTATATATGAGTGTTGGTGTAGTGGCTACTTTTGTGAATGGGGATGGTATTATTGTTTCCCAGTGGCTACAGAATAAGAAGGGTAATTGAAAACTGTTTATATATATCTGTTAGAACATAATAATAAGAGGATATAAATGTAATTTACTATACATTAAGTGAAAGGGTAAAGACTAGAGTACATAATTTTAGTTTTTTATTAAAGGTAAATATAGAATTGGATGATTTAATGACTAAATATTGGAAATTTGATTACATTTTCTTGTTGTTTAGTGTGGAAAAAATAGTTAGTTGAAGGTGTATAGTTTGTAATTGATTATGGTGAATGGTCTAAGATGTGTGGTGATGTTAATGCATTTTTATTAGTCTATTTGGCATTGAAAAATTATTTTAGGCACGTGTGTGGACTTTTTATACGCGTATTTTGTTCAAATTTCAAATGTATCCTACCTAATTCAGATAACATTACCATCACCCATTTTTTGGTCAAGGTTCTTTTCCCTAAATATTTAGGTTGGCAAGGGAATGAATGTATAACTACTCTTTCCCATCTGTATGTTATGTATGAGTTAATACTATGATGTGGGAAGACGTTTTGGACTTTCATGGTTGTATGAGGTTATTAGTCAGATATATTTTAGGTTTATGATGCCATGATGTAATGTATATATCTATGTGTTTGTGGTTTTTGAAATTTCCTCATGAATATATTAGACCATGCATTTTTTGTGGTATTTGGGACCACAGTTTTAACCATATTAGAGGAGAAAAAAGTTTCATAAAATATGTCAATTAGTAAATGGGACCTTTAATGGGTTTGTTTAGGTAGAGTTATAGCCCAATCCACATCAGAAGTATCATTATGGTCATATTGTGTGGATATAATTATGATGGTATTGAAGATATCGAATTTCCATGATGTTTTTCGTTAGGATGAAAGATCTAAAAACCATAGTCGAATATTTTTAGTGTATAATTTGATTAAATTATTCAATAATACTTTATTATATAGGGATGATATATATGTAGATGGATCCTTGGTGAGTCTTGGTGATTGTGGACCTATTATGTCCCTACGAGTTTTATTAATAATTCATTAAATCATTACAATGATTCTTCTAAAATTTGTATGAGTTTGTGCAAGGATGATCCATAGGATTATACTTATATTTTCAACCATATATGTAATTATTTTTCATGATCTGTTGGATTTTTAAGATAACATGTTTTTCAGTACTAACATTAATCTAGGAGTTCTTGTAGAAAATGGTACAAAATAATTTATTTTAATATTTTTTATAGAGAAATTTTATTTATATAAATTTACATAAATTTGGTTTATTTTGGAATAGATTTTTTTACTTATATAATTGTGTTTATTGGTTGAGTTATTATTGTATTCTAAGGTTATATGGGGAACATTTCTCACATTTAAATGTTTTATACCATCAGTGGTAGTCCCAAACCATTTACCAATTAGTGAATCCACTTGAAGGTTTGTCATTGTTTAACTATAGTGACATGATGTTATCCCGGTTGGGGTAATTAACGGTAATATTTTATTAAAACATTGTAAGAGAGTAAATATGGACATTGGAATTGGGAACTGGTGAGTTTTTCATGTGTTTAGCAGGGAAAAATGCTAGAAAAACATATTTTGTAATGTAGTAAATAAGACTAGTTAGGACACAAGTGATAATATTCCCCTTTTATGTGACATTAGGACCATAATCTTATTAAACACCTTATACTTCATAGTAATATTTTCTAGGTAAATACTTATGAGTGGTGAATTAATCATGTCTAGATGATATTGTGATTGAATTGGGGTGGTTTGAGGAATTAAGGAAAGAAATTAATTGACCCTTAAAAAAACTCCATGTTATGTGGATAAATATTTTTTTTCATGTATATATATATATATTAATTATGGTCATTATCCATGTGTTGTTGAGGATTTCAATGTTCTGTTAGATGATCTAGTTGAATATAAGAGGATTAATCAAGATAAGGATGATGAGACTTGGTGTTATATTTTTGTGAGTTCCATAATCAGGGGATAGTGAATTATTAAGGGAGATACATTGGTCTAGATTCATATTTATTTCTAATAGATACTTATATCTCTATTAGTTAATAATATCCTTGTTAAAGAACCATCTTCTATTTTTGGTTATTCAGATACATTGGGCTATTCATTAGTGATGGATTCTATTTCTAGTGGAATATAAGGACATAGATGTTACATTTGATAATTTATAGAGGTATATTAATATGTAATTTAGGTCATAAATAATCAAGGAATAGAAGAGGCATGACTTTTTAACCTTTCAGCAAGAGATCATGCGCATGTGGGAGCTCTGGATCCAATTTAATGACCTTCTTTATTTCACACCTTACTATATTCTATATGAGTATTCAATAAAATAAAATCAAGAAGAGGGACTTCAATTGGTTAATCTATATTCTAACATTATTTGTTTTTTACTAAAATATTCTTAGGTGTGCAAGAAGGTTATGGTTGTTCTGTGGATTCGTGTAAATGTGGGGTATTCTAAAGGGAGGACTTATCTAATGTCCATGAGGAGTAGGGTTGTATGTAGAGGATCTCAAGTGCTTAGTTCCTCAAGGATTCCAATTTTGGGAAGTTTTCATACTTAATTTCATTTATATTTACCTTGGTAAATTAGTTCCCATGCATCAATAATATAAACCTAGTCCTAACATACATGGATATTACATCATTTTAGATGAATATTTACTAAATTTAAAAAATAAATTCCGTAGAACCAAAATAGTTTAGTGTTCTTGGAACTCAAAAAATAAATCTTATATCCTTGTGAAAGATCTTCAATATATTCCCATAAGTATCTCCACCATTAGTACATCTACATAAAACCATTATTTGTAACCTAGAGAACGAAACAAAAGAAATGGGTTATCTCAAATGCTCAATAAGGGTAAAACAAGGGATACATTTAAGCATAAACAAGATCATAAGTGGTATGAGAACATGACTGATATGATATAATATCAAACCTCACATATCAAAGGTCATAAAAATTACTTATGGGATAAATCATGTAAGTTCATAAGATAGGAATCATAATGAAATAAATACATTAGTCATGAAATCATAACATTGGAATAAAACATGGGACATGTGACATGAATATTTGTTTATAACATTGTGAACTGATATAAGTATAAATAGTTTCACTCATTAAGTTAAAGACACAAAATCAGGCATGATAAACAAATAATGGACATGAAAGCAGGTCCATACATAACATTATGAAAATGTAATCAGGATCACGTATAACCTTATAGATGTGAAACCAGGTCCATGAATAAAATTAATAACATGTAATCATGTTCACACATATCATTATTAACATGTAATCAGGTTCATGCATAAAAATATGGAACTAAAATGTAGTCTATGCATAACATTGTGAACATGTAATTAAGTTCAAATATAATATTGTGAACATGTAATTGGGTTCACAAATATACTTTTGGACATGAAACCAAGTCCATGCATAAAACTGTGAACATTTAATCTGGTTTACACATTACCTTGTGAAGATATAAATAGGTTCACTAATAATCTTATGGATGTGAATCCAAGTCCATGAGTAACATTGTGAACTTCTAATCAGGTTCACAAATGACATTACGAACATGTAATCAGGTTCACCCATAAACTTATTGACATGTAATCAGGCCCATGCATAACATTTTGAACATGTAATCAATTTCACAGATAATATTTATACTCTTGAGTCATCTATTATTTCCAAATGAATTGGAGGGAGATATAGGTCCCACCCATCTCATAGTAAAACCATTCAAACATGTTCCACAAGATAATAAAACATTAATAAGATCATTCCCCACAAAAAATATATAGGTGTTATAAACATAAATTTGTGTCCCATAAAATTATATGGGTTTCATTAAAATTTAATCACAACACAACCCATGGAAAATATCAAGGTTTCATAACCATTTCATTGACGTTTGACCTATGAATGTGAAATAATTTTCAAAAACATATAACCCATGAAAGAGAAATAAGTTTCATAAAGACCATGAAATTAAGTGTGACCCAATAACAGAAAGGATATGAATAGAACCTTTAGATAATTTCCAAAAATAATATGAGTAAAATCCATTTATTTCATCTTAAAAGAAAAATATTATTGAAATATATTTCAAATACGTTTCCTGAGGAAAATATCATTTCTTTTTTGAAAAATTCTTTTTCATACATAAAACCATACAAAAATAATTTTCATAGAAAATACAATGAAGACATATAAATAATAGATTAAAGCATTCTAAAAAAAATTCGTGAAAATTATATTTAAAATAATTTCATAAATATAATCCTCTTAAAAACGAAAAATGTATATTCAAATGAATGAAGGTGGGTCAATCTTTATATGTTTTACGAAGTGAAAAGGAACACTCCTTTTGAGTGGTAAGAAGGATACGAAAAGTACCTTGTTCGGATAGAGATAAGAAGATTACCTTGAAGATATTTTTTAAATAAAAAAATGTAAAAAACTACTTTAAATGTTTCTAGAATAATGGTATAATATTCTGAGAAATTAGTTTTAAAAAACAAAGAGTTTTTATAGAAGATAGGGTAAAGTTAGGATTTCCTAAAAACACTATTTGAACTATATTATGATCTAAAGGGTAGAAAATGGTAGAAATAAAACATTATATCATGAGAAAATATATAATATGGAAACTCTATAATTTTATTGAGATATGGATCATAATATTTTATCAAAGGAAGCATAAACATAGAAAATATCAAAAAGCAAAGAGATTGTCTCAAAAAACTATTATAACATGGTATATTGGGATCATGCACTTTATATAAGGAAATAAAATTAAATGAAGCATAGAATATCATGAGACAATTAAGATTTATCATATGTCATGTAAAATTTAATTATGTACTCCTTGAAAAATAGTTTAGGTGTATAAGGAAACATAAGTCTCAGAAATGAAAATTGTGACAAAACTTATTTACCGATTTGGTATCTTTTGAAACATAAGATTCATGAAAGAAGGATCATAAATTTTCCATGGTAATACCCATAAATTTAACTAAAATATACATATAATGATATCCTTCTTATTACATGCACCAAACAAAAAACTAATTCTGGACATAACATTTATCTCATGAAAATTAAAAGTGAGAGAAATCCATTTACCTTGTGTATTGACACTCTCCATACTCGTACTTGCTTCATATTTAATAAAAATAACTTTATTATGGATATTATATATAATAATTTTATTAAATATATTACTATATATGGTTATATTATGTAACGCCCCGACCCTAGATACCCAGAGTCGGTGCATTATAACATAACATTGGCATGATCACAAGGGATCAAGTCCTGAAAAAACCGATTAGTTTAGTAGTCTTCGAAACACTAGATATATTCATAAGTCTTACATTACATCACAAGGTAAAAAAACTACAACAACATCTTGTCTTCATATCCCCTCATACTATCCCTGCAGGTCACTCATAAATACTTCTTCATAATCCTGTGAAAAATAAAACATTGGAAGGGGTGAGCTCAGATGCTCAGTAAGGATATCATTATAGAAGAAGCTTTCATAGATAAGCATAAACACTTAAGGCAGTTTATAAATAAAACAAAATCCTTTTAAACTTGAACTTCAGCATAAAATGGAAAAGATTAAATAAAATAAATCCATTTACTTACTCACATGGATATTTTACTAGTCGAATGATCACATGCAATATCAATAACCACTTTCATAATGATGGAATGCATAATGCCAGAGTATCATAACCACAAAGCCAAGGCCTCGTGCCAAGACTACAAATAATATTTTTCCAAGGCCTTGTTCCAAGACACTATTTTGTCTCATGAGACCTACCGATGCATCAAGGAGCTATAGAGGGCTCCACCTGTCACTTACTAAGTCCAATGTATTCCTCATATGAAAAGTTTTAAACATAACATAAACATTTGTATTAAAACTAGCATACTAAATGTCAATACTTTGTCCACAAAACATGAATGGTATAAAAATAGCACATCCACAGTCAAACATAACTCATTTGATACAATATGGAATATTTTATTGTATCATATTAACCTCAATCGATATTAATGAAGGATATTGACATAGATGAAAATAATCATCAAAACTATTTGAGAGAAATATCCCCCTTTTTCTTGAAATTATATAAAAGTCACACTATTTGTCAAGAATCAATTTAAAAATAGATTTTTGAATAAAAGTGTCCCATACCACTTTGAAACTTTTAAAATAAGTTTAAATTTTAAAACTTTAATGTCCATATAAATAAATCCTTAAAACCATTTTTAAAACATGGACATTAATGAGCAAGATTTAGAAGAATAAGTCTTTAAAACATTTAAAAATGGTATTGTAGTTAAAGTTTCTAACCAAAAGAGAGACACTTGAATACAAATAATTGATGTAATCAAAACATTGTAATATCATGAGAATAAAGGAATTCATGATATACTATGTCAAAGTACATTATATACACCACATAAAAGTGATTTGGTGTATAACAACAAAGAAGTCTCAATGGAATGTAAATTGAGATGAAATCTCTCATAAAGGACGTATCCTTAGGTTAAAGATAAATCAACGACATAATTATGTGTGACAAATATAAATACACTAAATATGATTGGATATTCAGTGTAATTCAATCAAAGGACATTCACACATATTCTTGTAAAAACAACACCAACAAATTGGATGTTTAACTCAACAAATGGATAATGAGTTAAAATTACTCTTATCAAATTCATATCAATGACTTGAGAAATTTTAAATGGAGTGATTATGTGTATCAAAAGTATATCCACAGGAAGAGGAGTGGAAATTATGACATAATCAAATGAATAGTGATTCCACACATAATCTTGGGGTAATATAATCAATGAAATATGCGTAAAGCCAAATGAGTGGAACTTGAAATTTCAAATTCCCTTATCGATTAGGTAACTTACGAAACATACACCCATGAAATAAGGATTATACCATGATGATGTAAATACCCATAAATTAAAGTATATTATGCAATGAATACAATCAAGGGCAGTACACATACACCACATGCAATAATTAAGTGGGGAACAATGGAATTCTCACGAAATTAAGAGTGAGTTAAGAAACCCCTTACCTTGTGATTTTCCGTGGTTGGGGGTAGGTTAACCTCCTGTATAATGTTGAAATAATTGTTATTAAATTATTCATTAATCATATACATTAATATGATATCATATATGATCTTTTAACATTTCTTTGTTAATAATATCTTATAATTATCGTCGTTTCGGGTGTTAACTTACTCATTTTCTTTTATATGTTTTGTTACGTTGGCCATGTTTGTCATGGATAGGTTTTATATTATTCATATCCAGAATGATATAATGTTCTTAAACATTATTTTTAAATCATAAAATGATAATTATACTTGAATGGATATGATGGAGAATGAATCTCATCACATTCGTGGAGATGGTAGTCCGTACGTACACACGAGCGATAATATCATTCTTTTCATATTAAAATAATATATAATTGGATGGTATATCATATATAAATAATCATTATCATGTTATATTTATTATTTAAATGAGTTACACATCATTATTATACCCACCCAAATAATATTATATTGAATAACAATTACACCACGACATGGATAGGGTAAGCCGTACGTACGCACGTATGCTGACATGTTATTCCAAGGGTGGATAGAATAATGAATATGGTTGTACCATATTTATAATAACATCATAGTATATATAAGATACTGGAGTTATTATTTTATAATTGTAATAACAAATAAAGAATAAGTGGAAGAAGAAAGGAACTTGAAAAGGGGTGGTGAAAACATTACCTCTTCTTCGGGTTCTTCTTTTGATTTGATCAAAAGAGATCCTTAGGTTGGCTTTCTGATCAAAATAAGGACTCTAGGTTGTAGTGAGAGATGTTGAGAGAGTATTTGGGCAAGGTTTGGCCGATCTAAAAGGCTTTCAATGTGTGAAAAAATGAGGAGTAGTGCCCTTTTATAAGAGGGGTGAGGGGAACATTTGGAAAAGCTAAAAATATTAATTTATAATAAATTCATATTCGGTTTCTAATGGCTCAAAAGTTGATTATTAAAAGGTTAAGGTGGGGATAGGTCGAAAACCATTCAACCAATATAATTTAGTCAGGTTTGAGTCACTATATTAACCTTATCGTTTAGTTTAAACTCTTCGTTAATTAGTTTGACATTTACCATGTCACTTTGTATTTTTATATTATATAGTTAATAAACTTACTATATACATCCAAAAGACCCCCAAGTGGTCCATTAATGATATACCTATCATTAAATAAGTCCTTGAGGAGAACCTTAGTTTTTTATGAATTTAATATCAATTAATAATATAATATTTGTTTTAAAAATTCTTTTATGTCAATTTTGACACTATTCAATAGTTGATTTTTGTGAAACTCATAAAAGAATTATAACTTCGAAAAAATTCAATTAAAGAAATCATAATATGTCATATTATCCTATAAAATTAGTTTAATTCATTAAAAGTCGTAAATTATATTTATTTGGGTATTTATAATATCAATTATTTTAATTTTTCACTATTATGGTAGTTACTTAATCATCATTGTGTCATAAATATATTAAATTATTTAATGTCTAAAAATTATAAATAAAATACCATTATGTAGGAAATTTTATTATCTTTCTAATTAATATTTACAATCGAATTTATCTTATGTATAACCCTATATTAAAAATGTTTTAGTAAATAAGCATTGATTTTAACTCTTTTAACTCTTCTTTGAATTAAATAATAATAAATGTCCTAATCTAATCCAAGTGGACCTAAATGATAATATTTTATTCCTAAGATTGTTTTTGGTCGATATACACATGTCAAATAGTATTAGGAAATGTGTTACGGTAATATTAATATCATTTTTACCCTTAATTACCCTATTTACTTTTAACCGTGGTAAATAAAAGTAAAAAGTTACTATTCACCAAAAATTATTTTCATCTCATTGAACCACATTTTACTCATTGATATTAATCGTGTCTCTCGGATTTTCGAAATTCCAATCACAGAAGTGGTAAAATTAAGTTTTATGAAAAATTTAGTTTTTTAACTACCACTTAGTAGTTTCATTATTCATCAAAAATTGATGTTTTTTAGAACAATGCCAAAATTTTACCCTAGGCTATAATTGATATTCCGAATTCAAAAATGATGTCTATTTTACAAAATTCCAAACATAAAAGTTTCATCAATTAATTTTATAATTAATTTCTGTTGTCACAACAAATAGCGTGTTTTTAAGAAACAATATATATCAAAAGATTGACAATTGCTTATGTCCAATTTCAAAGTGAAATTATTTCAAATGAACACCATTGGATAAAAAGGTAAAAATATATTATAATTATACTTTAAAACCAATCAAATTCTTAATTTATCACTATGAATAATTTTGATTAAAAAAGATGTTTTTAATTAAAATTTAGTAATTTTCACTATTCATCAAAATATTAATGTTATCCGAAAAGTACCAAAATTTCACCTTAGGCTAAATTAGACACTCCAAATCCAAAAATGAAGTCCATTTTTAGAGATAAAATTTATAAAATTTTAAAAATTAGGTATTACTATTCATAACGGCTAGTTTGATTGGTTGTGGTGTGTCAGAATCTTGAAGTTGCGTGCAATGCACGCCATTGCATTATTCGATGGGAAACGTACCGTGGAAGATTGGGGTGTTACATTCTCCCCTCCTTCAATAAATTGCATCCTCGAAATTTTTGAAATTTGTGCTTGGGAATATAATGGAAAGTCTCACATCGGAAAAAGTGTCAATAAAACTATCACTTTTAAAGAAAGAAAGAGAGGTATAGAGATCAACCAAGATAACCCATACTCAGATTCCATGTAGGAAAACATGGATATGGATGATAAACTAAGTGTCAAGTTCTGACAGAGAGGGATAGAAATCATGATTAGGAGAAAGTTAACAATAAGAAAACCACAAACTTGTGTTGGGACAAATGGCCATTAGTCTCCTAGTAGGAAAGTAAACGGACAACATTTTTTTGTTTTAAGTTACATTACATAAGGATGATGAATTAATTTATGATATTGACAAAGAATATAAAGATATATACTTACAGTTTAAGTAGAGTTTCATTCTTTAATAAATTTCCACCACTAACTCATTTTTTTTAAATGATGAGTATTCATAAAGACTTGGTCACACTAGAAGAGCTAGAATAAACTTCTATAGAATCACATGATCCATGCAGGATGAACTATATATTTACATTGTCTTTAGAGATTAATCAAAACCAAAATGGTTAGTACAAGATCTAATGATCCCCCAAAAGGATATTCCTTGAGAGAAATAAACACTAATCTTAATTTCCAAAATTAAACCAACAATACCCCAAAGTTAAATAAATACCATTCATTAATCAATTGTCCTTAAAATCCTTCAATATAATCAAAACTAATATTGAAAACCAAAACTTATTAAAAATGTAGTCTTCCACGTTAAATTTTATCTCCAAATGACATTAATTACTCTTAAAGTCACATACTTAAAAGTAATTAACCTAATCATTTCCATAAATAACCCAAATCATTATAAATCCACAATAAAAACATGGATAAAAATCCACCATTACTCGTCAAATAAAATCCCATAAAATTCTATTTTCCTTGGGCATATAATGTTCACACCAAAGCGAACAACTTCCAAAATAACATATATCACTTAATCACCAAATCATTTTCCAATACTATGGGTATTCATTTGATAAGACATAAGATCCCAAATCAAATTATTATTGATGAGTAAAATCATTTAACTAAAAATAATAGTCACACTAACCAGGGACTTCACATAGTCAAGTGGTAGGCAATAAATCCTAATCACACTTTGGTTGTGGGTTCGATTCCCACGGCTTTGTCTGATGCGACGGGTTGTCACACGGTCTACGTGTTGTCCTTTTTCAAAAACTATATTTTATAACATTACCAAAATGAGATAAATTCCTCAAAATAACCATAACATAGTTTAACCACAAATGTTATCTCAAACCCTACATTTTCATCCCAAATTATAATAATTTGTAATTGCCTCAAACCCAATGATCATATAAAACCAAATGGTTATTTATAACTATATCCACAAGAGAAAAGATAATTCTTACATAAATTTCATTCTCACATGGAAAATGTTAGGGTTACAAATACAAGAAAAAATTATTCCAAAGTAAACCCTTCAACAAGTATCACTAATAATTTTTAAACATTTATCCAACTATTTATTTCCACATAGCTTCTTCTATGACCAAGAAAATATCTTATAGAATAGGACATTCACTTAGGTAATGGCCAGGTCCCCTACATTTACGGAAAATGACTGTAAATGGATTCTTGGGACCATTTTTATCTTCTTCCATAGTACTCTTCATTTTTCTTCATCAATTCGTCACTTTATGTCCTTCCTTCCCGCAGGTGAAGCATTTCTTTGTCCCATTGAGACACTTTCCTGGGTGTCTCCTTCCACATTTCCTACATGATGGAAATTGAGGATTTGTTTCTCCATGGTCTCTACTACTAGAGCTCTTATCTTTCATTACCTTTCTCTTCTTTGTTGAGTCCGGTAATTGGTTAATATATATATTTTTGATCATATTTTTGGAAAATTGATTTGGCATAAAGACGATATCTTTTATGCCTATCAACAATCTGTTTTTTTCTCATTTCCACCACCGTTCCCACCTTGTACATCATTCTCAAAGTCACTATGACTTCCTTGGAATCCATCCATTGACTAAAACCAGAAAGCATTGTGTGAGTAATAGTAGTCATACAATCATTTAGAGACTAACATGTCACCATATTCTCAATTTGAAACACATTAGGATCAACCAAGGTCATTTACTCTCATCTTATATATATAATACTTTAAATTGTTTTGTAAAGAAAAGGTAAATTATCCTAAGCATATCCCCCAGGAATGTCGTAACCAAGAGTGAAGCAAGGCCCGTTGTCGTGCACCAGTTCCCATTCGAGTCTAGCTCAAAGCGGTGATTTCGGGTTTTACCCCTAGGTACATCTGTGCCAGAGCCGCCTCTACCTACTTGTATCCAGACAGGGATGTATTGCTCGGAAAACTCACAAAATCTCTACAATACCAAAATTCTAGGAAGTTCTTCTATACTAATACTCAAAGTTCATCTTAGGTCTACATGCTCTAATCAGAGTTTATCTAAATCTAGCTTCAAAGGTTTGTACTAAACTTCCTCTGACACCAACTGTAACGCCCCGACCCTAGATACCCAGAGTCGGTGCATTATTACATAACATTGGCATGGTCACAAGGGATCAAATCCCGAAAGACTGATTAGTTTAGTAGTCTTGGAAACACTAGATATATTAATAAGTCTTACATTACATCATAAGGTAAAAAAACTACAACAACATCTTGTCTTTATATCCCCTCATACTATCCCTGCAGGTCACTCATAAATTACTTCTTCATAATCCTGCGAAAAATAAAACATTGGAAGGGGTGAGCTCAGATTCTCAGTAAGGATATCATTATAGGAGAAGCTTTCATAGATAAGCATAAACACTTAAGGCAGTTTATAACAAAAACAAAAGCCTTTTAAACTTGAACATCAGCATAAAATGGCAAAGATTAAATAAAATAAATCCATTTACTTATTCACATTGATATTCTACTAGTCGAATGATCACATGCAATATCAATAACCACTTTCATAATGATGGAATGCATAATTCCAAACTATCATAACCACATTGCCAAGGCCTCGTGCCAAGACTACAAATAAATTTTTGCCAAGGCCTTATGCCAAGACACTAGTTTGTCTCATGAGACCTACCGATGCATCGATGAGCTATAGTGGGCTCCACCCATCAATTACTAAGTCCAATTCATTCCTCATATGAAAAGTTTTAAACATAACATAAACATTCGTATTAAAACTAGCATACGAAATGTCAATACTTTATCCACAAACCATGAATGGTATAAAAATAGCACATCCAAAGTCAAACATAACTCATTCGATACAGTATGGAAGATTTTATTGTATCATATTAACCTCAATCGAGAATAATGAAGGATATTGACATAGATGAAAATAATCATCAAAACTATTTGAGAGAAATATCTCCCTTTTCTTGAAATCATTTAAAAGTCACACTATTTGTCAAGAAGTCATTTAAAAGTAGATTTTTGAATCAAAGTGTCCCATACCACTTTGATACTTTTAAAATAAGTTTAAATTTTATAACATTAATTTCCAAATAAATAAATCCTTAAAACCATTTTTAAAACATGGACATTAATGAGCAAAATTTAGAATAATAAGTATTTAAAACATTTACAAATGGTATTTTGGTTAGAGTTTCTAACCAAAAGACAGAAACTTGAATACAAATAATTGAGGTAATCAAAACATTGTAATATCATGAGAATAAAGGAATTCATGATATACTATGTCAAAGTACATTATATACACCACATAAAAGTGATTTGGTGTATAACAACAAAGAAGTCTCAATGGAATGTAAATTGAGATGAAATCTCTCATAAAGGACTTATCCTTAGGTTAAGGATAAATCAACGACATAATTATGTGTGAAAAATATAAATACACTAAATATGATTGGATATTTAGTGTAAGACAATCAAAGTACATTCACACATATTCTTGGAAAAACAACACCAACGAATTGGATGTTTAACTCAACAAATGGAGAATGAGTTAAAATTACTCTTATAAAATTCATATCAATGACTTGAGAAATTATCAATGGAGTGATTATGTGTATAAAAAGTATATCCACAGGAAGAAGAGTGGAAATTATGACATAATCAAATGAATAGTGATTCCACACATAATCATGGGGTAATATAATCAATGAAATATGTCTAAACCAAATGAGTGGAAATTGAAATTTCAAATTCCCTTATCGATTAGGTAACTTACGAAACATACACCCATGAAAGAATGATCATACCATGATGATGTAAATAACCATAAATTAAATTATATTACACAATTAATTCAATCATGGGTAGTACACATACACCACATGCAATAATTAAGTGGTGAACAATGGAATTCTCACGAAATTAAGAGTGAGTTAAGAAACCCCTTACCTTGTCCTTTTCCTTGGTTGGGGGTAGGTTAACCTCATGTATAATGTTGAAATAATTGTTATTAAATTACTCATGAATCATATACATTAATATGATATCATATATGATCTTTTAACATTGATTTGTTAATAATATCTTAGAATTATCGTCGTTTCGGGTGTTAACTTACTCGTTTTCTTTTATATGTTTTGTTACGTAGGCCATGTTTTTCCTGGATAGGTTGTATCTTATTCATATCCAGAATGATATAATGTTCTTAAACATTATTTTTAAATCATAAAATGATAATTATACTTTAATGGATATGATGGAGAATGAATCTCATCGCGTTCGTGGAGACGGTAGTCCGTACGTACGCACGAGCGAAAATATCATTCTTTTCATATTAAAATAATATATAATTGGATGGTATATCATATATAAAGAATCATTATCATGTTATATTGATTATTTAAATGAGTTACACATCATTATTATACCCACCCAAATAATAATATATTGAATAACGGTTACACCATGACGTTGTGACGGTAAGCCGTACGTACGCACGTATGGTGACATGTTATTCAAAGGGTGGATAGAATATTGAATATGGTTGTACCATATTTATAATAACATCACATTATATATAATATACTATAGTTATTATTTTATAATGTTAATAACAAAGAAAGAAGATGTGGAAGAAGAAAGGAACTTGAAAAGGGGTGGTGAAAACATTACCTCTTCTTCGGGTTCTTCCTTTTGATTTGATCAAAAGGGATCCATAGGTTGGCTTTCTGATCAAACTAAGGACTCTAGGTTGTATTGATAGATGTTTATAGAGTATTTGGGCAGGTTTTGGCCGAACTAAAAGGCTTTGATGGTGTGAAGAAATGAGAAGGATGAGTGCCCTTTTATTAGAGGGGTGAGGGGCACCTTTGGAAAAGCTAAAAATATTAATTTATAATAAATTCATATTCGGTTTATAAGGGCTCCAAAGTTGATTATTAAAATGTTAAGGTGGGTATAGGTCAAAAACCATTCAACCAATAGAATTTAGATAGGTTTGGGTCACTATATTAACCTTATCTTTTAGTTTTAACTCTTAGTTAATTAGTTTGACATTTACCATGTCACTTTCTATTTTTATATTATATAGTTAATAAACTTACTATATACATCCAAGAGACCCCCACGTGTTCCATTAATGATATACCTATCATTATATAAGTTTCTTGGCCTAACCTCAAATTTTTAGGAATTTAATATCAATTAATAATATAATATTTGTTTTAAAAACTCTTTTATGTCAATTTTGACACTATTCAATAGTTGATTTTTTTGAAACTCATAACAGAATGAATACTTCGAAAAAAGTCATTTGAATCAATAATAATAGGTCATATTATCCTATAAAATTAGTTTAATTCATTAAAAGTCTTAAATAATATTTATTTGGGTATTTATAATATCAATTATTTTAATTTTTCACTATTATGGTAATTACTTCATCAACATTGTGTCATAAATATATTAAATTATTTAATGTATAAAAATTATAAATAAAATATAATTATGTAGGAAATTTTATTATATTTTTAATGAATATTTACAATCGAATTTATCTTATGTATAACCCTATATTAAAAATTTTGTAGTAAATAAACTTTGATTTTAACTCTCTTAACTCTTCTTTGAATTAAATAATAAGAAATGTCCTAATCTAATCCAAGTGGACATAAATGATAATATTTTATTCCTAAGGCTGTTTTTGGTCGATATACACTTGTCAAATAGAATTAGGACATGTTTTAGGGTAATATTAATATCATTTTTACCCTTAATTACCCTATTTACTTTTAAACGTGGTAAATAAAAGTAAAAAGTTATTATTCACCAAAAATTATTTTCATCTCATTGAACCACATTTTACTCATTGATATTAATCGTGTCTCATGGATATTTGAAATACCAATCATAGAAGCGGTAATATTAAGTTTTATGAAAAATTCAGTTTTTTAACTACCACTTAGTAGTTTCACTATTCATCAAAAATTGATGTTTTTCAGAACAATGCCAAAATTTTACCCTAGGCTATAATTGATATTTATAATTCAAAAATGATGTCTATTTTACAAAATTCCAAACATAAAAGTTGCATTAATTAATTTTATAATTAATTCCTACTGTCACAACAAATAGTGTGTTTTTAAGAAACAATATATATCAAAAGATTGAAAATTGTTTATGTCCAATTTCAAAGTGAAATTAATTCTAATAAACACCATTGGATAAAAAGGTAAAACTATATTCTAATTATACTTTAAAACAACTCAAATTCATAATTTATCACTATTAATTATTTTGATTAAAAAAGTTGTTTTTAATTAAAATTTAGTAATTTTCACTATTCATCAAGATATTAAAGTTATCTGAAAAGTACCAAAATTTCACCTTAGGCTAAATTAGACACTCCAAATCCAAAAATGAAGTCCATTTTGGGTGATAAAATTTCTAAAATTTTAAAAAGTAGGTATTGCTATTCATAACGGCTAGTTTGATTGGTTGTGGTGTGTTAGAATCTCGAAATTGCATACAATTCACGCCATTGCATTATTCGAAGGGAAACGTACCGTAAAAGATTTGGGTGTTACATATTATAACCTTATATTACCCTTTTTTTAAAGATCTTATGTTAAGGTTTCACTTTGGGTAATATTCACTTTGTTCTTTGCATGTATCTTAATTTGTTACGTCTTTTGTCCTTATACTTATATAATGATTCCATAATATAAGCCATGATATGAATAAAATTAATATATATTATATGTGTATTATCGAAATCAATACAATATATGATTATTAAATGGAATACATCGTTCATTGTTATGGTTAGACGTATGTACGCATGAACGTAGTTTTCATATTTATTATAGTATGGAAAGAATGTGTGTAAATGAAATATGCTTATATATGAAACTATATATATATATATATAATTTTTATAGTATCATAAATATAACTTATATATCATATAATTTCATTAATGTGTCCTTAATACATTCCATGTGGTTTGTGAATGAATCACGTCGCTTTGCGGGGCGTTAGTCCATACTTCCTCAATCAAGATTATTGTATTAACACCGATTAGAAATTAACATTATGTGTATTATAAAAGTAATACATGAGTTTAAATACATATTAAATATAACATAAGAAATATATAATCATTATTTCCATAATAATGGCTACCATGATTGGTGGTTGAGGAGAAATGAACAATCATCGTTTTGTGACGCAACAATTCTCCATACACAGAAATAGTATGTGTAATATCCATTAGATGAAGTTGAGTGTAATTTTAGGTCACAAACATTTCTTAAAAACATCCTACAATATGTTGGATATGGGTTTTTAAACATAATAAGGTAATAAATATATTGTAGTCAGTGGAGAAGGATAATAAAGTAAAGAAGCATGAAAGAAGATGTTACCTCTTAATCAGGTAACTTCTTTTGGTTTATGAAAAAAGTCTTCCTTGAGAGGGATTCATCCCAAAGGAAGACTTGAAGGTTGAAGGAATTATTATTTATAGTCTAATTGTGAAGATATTTGGAGAATATTAATGTTTTTAGAGGTCTGAGGAATGTATAGAGTGGGTGGCATTTTATAGGGAAGGAAATGAGCTTATATTGGATTTTTAGAAATAAATTAGGTGGGCACATGTTCTTACCTAAATAGAGTCTTTCATAACAAACCAAACTCAAGAATAGAAGGTATTATAGACTAAATATGTAAATAAAATGGGTTTTGTACATGTTTCTTGGTCATTTGGGCCCTTAATTTTAATGTTTTGTCTCTAATTAAGATTGATTTTCCTTAACCGCTATGATTATTTTTAATAACTTTCACTAATAATGTTGGTAATAAATTAATATGGTTTTATTAGACTCTAAAAATTAGACTTAATATAATATTTTATGTCAGATTTCTTAAATTCCAATCACAGAAGTGGAAAAATTATGATTAGTTCCATTCCCATATAGGGTATAAAATAACGGGGTTTTGATGTAGAAAAAAGTTCAAAATATTGTTAACATTTTATATTGAGTTTCAAAGTGAAATTTCATATAATGAATTAAATTATTTTAATATATGTATTATTAATCTAATTTAACTTTAAAAATAATTACAACATCATTTATCATTAATATATAATTTGACAAAAGGGATGTTTTTAAATTAAAAGCAGTAATTTTTTCAATCATCAAAAAAATAGATTCTCATAAAAATAGAAAAAATTAACCCGATGATAATTTCAACATTTAGAATAGAAAATTGAATCTTATTTTATTCATTTAAATTTTTAAATTTGTAAAAATTTACTCATATTATTAAAATTGTTTCATTCAAGAAAGCAATATTTTTAACAAAATAGGACTTTACCAAAAATATTATCTTTCATTCTCAATATGTTTTATTTATATAAAAACAAAATGTATTTAAATTAGATATTCCTAAGTTGAATAGATATTTTAAAATTATATTACATAAATAATTAAAACAATAAAAATATTTGTTTCATAGAAGCAGAGTGTTGCGTGCATCGCCTGCCAATTTGTTGTTGCATGTAGCACAAGCCATGTTGGTATTTAGTGTAGCACAAGCCATGTTTGTATTGCATGTGAGAGGAATTTTTGACATAGTAAGATAATGTATATATATATATAAAGAAGTATTTCTAGTGTCATGTGATACTAAAAATATTGAAATGTTAAATTAATTTGTAGAAAAATAATTCCAAAAATTTCTGGGTGTTACATTCTACACCCCTTTAAATGAATTTCCCCATCAGAATTCATCTAGGTAATCAATGGATTAATACTTGAATGTTTTATTCATAAGAACCCACATTGTAAAAATGGATAATATAAATTACCTTGAAAATAGAAATTAAGAACCATAACAGTTATCCAAAGTAAAATATAAATATGATTCCAAATAGGAGAACATATGTTGGGAGTGATGATTGGCCAAGGAGGTAAAATGTAAATATTTAAAGGGAATGACTGAGTACATCAATCATAAACAAGTGAATGATAGAGGTTATGTTTAGGGCCTAAAAATCATCAATCTGTGACAATTTAAGAAGCCACCAGTTCAATTGTTTTAAGGTATAAAGGCAATATATTTTTTGTATGACTTTCAGAATGTTGAGTCATTCTAGATAAAATTGTAAAACCAAAATTTCATTCTTGGTTTTTGCTTTGAATAATTTCAAATACATATATTACCTCATTAAATGAATGAAAATAAATTAACTTTTATGAATAAAGCACCAAAATATTCTTTTAATGGATCTTAATGCCCACAAATGAATAAAAAGTCAAACTATTTGTCTCAAAAAAAAATAGCATGCGTTAAAAATAAAAATTAATGACACTTGTTTAAAATAAATATTTATTTATCGAAATAATTATACATTAACTAGAACATCATGTAGGCTAGTTGTAGATATGAAACCCTTATCATTATGTGGTCATGGGTTCATGACCGATAACCTTTCCGCACTTGATTGATTATCACCCACCATACGTGATATCCTTTTCAGAAAAAATAAAATAAAAGATAGACATCCTTGAAATAAGGTTAATCAGTTATTAGACTTTTAACCAAATTTTTCAACACAATCACAATGTAAAAATACATCCTTCAATGTTTAACTTAAACTTTTCATGAACGTATAACCTTATAACCCATCTGAAGGTGAAAATCCACCACTTTAGAAAGATAGTCATGAAATAATCTTAACATTTATTCCTTTGTATATCACAAAGTATCTCTTGGTTTTCAGATTTCAAACAAGTGAATAACACCATCATTTATTCTCGAGAATCATGGTAATAACTTGAATTACCATACATCCTTTTAGAAAACATTCATGCTTTCTTATTCCAATGATTACAGGATATATCCCATAAATCAAATAAGTTGTAAAAATCATCCTTAATGACATAAAACATCTTTCATATAATCATTAACAATGAAATTGATACAATACAATTTAATTATTCATTTTTATTATTTCCTTATCCTAACATCATTCTCTTGGGTTTAGGTTTTAATTATGTTTTACCTCCCCTTAATCAAAATACCACCTTTCCATGAAATCACTTTTCTAGTCCATCGTGACCATTCAACATATTCCAGTAAATCCTTAGCAAAAACATAAAATGAATAACCCATAAATAATTTAATATTATTAATTATGGAATCCAAATACATAAATACTTCAATCCATCAACTTCAATGTTTTAAATTGAAGAGGTCCCTAATTTTTATAAAAGTAAATCCTTATATTGGGGAATTTTGTAGGGTAATTTGTATCTTCTCCACAGATAAGACATTGAACTCCATTACTACTAGTCACTCTATGAACATTTTTCTCTGACAAATAATATTTTACCATCCATTTCAGGTTTTAATCAATATTTTCCATCACTTCATCATGACATGTAAGAAGATGAATCTTTTTTCCTCTACGTTCCTTTCCAAAAAAGTACGCCATTATCTTATTAAACCTATTACAAATATCCCCAATGATAACATTTTTAAAAATATACCGTGATAGCTGATTCAACATAGTCACAATATCATTTTCTCTAGTGATCATCCCATTTGACTGCTCATAAGAAAATCTTCCATCCCATTCATCATTAATCAAATTCCATCTGGTTCTGACTATTGAATAAAAACAAAAGAATAGTGTGAGAAATACTTATCATAGATAAAAACTAAATTTTCAGGAAAATATTACATAATGGATGTCTAAATCATGAAAACACTTATAATCAATGACACCTTAGGTTTCTCCTAGGTTATTCTAAGCTAACTTATATGAAAATAATTCTTGATGGTTTGTTTTTTTAAAGGTTGGGGCCGAAGCCTCATTTATTATTAAATCAAAGCAAAGAACTCTTTAACTGGGTAGAGGTAGACCCATTACATAGCCTAAAGGCCCAGTGCGAATTTATCCAATTACATGGGCCGTAGGCCAATTTTATTGGCCCAAAGCCCATTCTGTGAATAGTACAACTATAGTCCATGCGCTGCTACAGTTCTGCACAGTACCCGCCGCTGCTACAGTACTCTGCCGCCACTATAGTGCCCTCCCGCTGCTACAATACGCTACAGTGCTTCTATAGTACCTGCACCCAATGGGTTTTGAACCCCCATTTTTCATATAGAATTTTGGTGTTCTTACCACTAATCTAAACCCCAACTACATGATGGTTTGTGAATATTTTGTTAATTTCCAAATCGTATCCCATAAGAGCGTCAAACCAGGTGTGCAGTAAGGCTTGTTGTTTTGTACTAGATTACCCCACAACAAGCCCGAAGTATCAGGTCAGAGTTGTTACCCCTATGTACATATGTTCCAGTACCACGTCTACTTATAGTATCCATATAAATATGTATTTCAGGGAAACCACTCACTCTGTCCTTTGACAACATTCATGGACATTTTATTAAACATTAATTCATCTTTATACTTTTCCTTAGAGGAATCACTAGAAATATCCTTAAAAAAATCCTATGGATGAAAAAAATGGGTTCCCAACCTAGTTTCCAAAGGTAGACCAAACCTTTCCTTTGATACCAACTATAGAGACCTAGACTTAACAATCATGGATATTACATCATTTTAGATAAATATTACATACCTTACAAAACTAAAATCCTTTGGATTGTAACTGTTTCGTATCTTTCGAAACATGGAAACAAAATATTCTATCCTAGTTATAGTTGTTCAACATCTCTTATAATTATATCCACCTTTAGTAATTCAACCTAAAACCTTTCTTCATTACCTGGAAAAAGGAAACATTAGAAATGTGTGAGCTCAAATTCATAGTATGGGTAAATAAGGAAGACATGTATACATAAACACGATCAAATGGGTATGAGAACATGATCATGAAGATAGATTATCACACCATTAATATCAAAGGTCATAAACAAGTGTTATAGGATAAATCTTGGTAGTTAATAAGACATTAATAATAAATAACTAAATTCAGGATTCATGGAAGCATAAAATAGGAATAAATCATGAAATTTTTGGCATGCAAGTTGGTTTTTAATGTTGTGAACATGTATAACTAGAAACAAGTTCACTCATTTAGTTAAGGACATGAAATGGGGCCCCATCATCAACTTGTGTACATGCAACCGGGCCCATGCATTAAGATCACACGAAACCTTAAGGACATGAAACCAAGTCCATGCATAACATTTTGAACATGTTATCAGGTTCCCACATAACATTGTGAACATATAATTAGGTTCATGTATAAACTTATTAATGTGAAACCATGTCCTTGCATAACATTTTTAACATGTAATTAGGGTCACAAAAAACAATGTGAACATGTAATTAGGTTAATGAATAAACGTGTAGACATGAAACCAAGTCCATGAATAACATTGTGAACATGTAATCAGGTTCACACATAACATTGTGAACATGTAATTAGGTTTACACATAAACTTTTGGATGTGAACCCAATTCCATTCATAACATTCTGAACATGTATTTAGGTTCACACATAACACTGTTAACATGTCATTAGGTTCACGCATAAACTTTTGGACATGAAATAAGGTCCATGAAAAATATTTTCCACATGTAATCAGGTTCACACATAAGATATATACTCATTATTATTCAATAATTACCCAATTCATTGGAGGGAGATATAGGAACCACTAATCTCATAGTGAAATAATTCACAAATGTGACCCCAGATAATAAAACATTCACCATATAATGATCCATAAAAAGATATAGGTATTATAAACATCAAATCAGGACCCATAAAATGAAATGTGTATCATTAACAATTTGTCAGATCCTATCCTATGTAAAATAGATAGGTTTCATAAAAATTTCATCAAATAATAACCCATGAAAGAGAAATGTATTTCATAAACATATAACCCATAAAAGAGATTCAGTTTTCATGAACAGTATGACATTAAGCGTGACTCGTTCATAGAAAGGAAAGGAAGGGAACCATTAGAACATTTCAAAAAATGGAATGAGTAAACATAATGGATGGCGTGTTAGATAGAAAATATTTTTTAAATATATTTCAAAAAAGTTTCATAAGGAACATATCCTTCCTTCTTTGAAAATGGATTTTTAATACATAAAATAATTTAAAAATCATTTTTGTAGAAAATACATGGAAGAAATATAAATAATAATTAAATCCATTTTGAAGATATTTTTCCGTGAAATTTACTTATAAAAAAATTTCTTAAATATTAATATTTTAAAAAATAAAATGAATCTTCAATGGAATGACGGTGGATAAATTTGAACATGTCATATGAAGTATAAAGAGACATTCATTTTTCATGGTAAAAAGGCTAGATGGAATGCCTTGTCTAGAAATAGATGAGAAGATTACATTTAAGAGATTGGTAAAAGAATTAGAAGGTAAAATGTATTCAATATCTTATAGTATAATGATGTAATATTCTGGGGAACTCTTTTTAGAAAACACAGATTTCCGACCGATGAGAGTTTAAAGTTGGGCTTTCCTAAAAACACATTCTTAAATATATTATTTTCCAAAGAGTAGAAAATTGTACAAAGTCATGATTATATCATGATATAACTGGGGAAATGGAAAATGATTATTTTTCTCAAGATATGGATCATAATATTTCAATAAAGTAAGCATAAACATAAAACAATCTCAAAATGTAATGAGATCTTCTCAATAAACACTTATAACTTTCAATCTTGGGTTGATTCCCTCTATGTAATGAACTGAAATTAAATTTATCAAATAATATCATTAAATTATTGAGATTAATGACATGAAAAGTACAATTTATTTATTTACACCTCGAAAAAGAGTTTATGTGTATACCAAAACATAAGTCTCAAAGAAGGAAAATTGATACAAAACATTTTTATAAATTTTGTAACTTTTGAAACAAAAACCTTATGAATGAAGGATCAAAAAATGGCATGTGGATACCCATAAATTTATTTAAAGGGTACATGGAATATAATTTTGGGTATTACATACACCACACAAAATTAAAATGTGGTGAACATAATATTTATCTCATAAAAATTGAAAGTGATATGAAATCCCCTTACCCTATGTCTTGAAACTCTATGTACTCATAAAAGAATCCTATATAAACAATACAAATTTATTATAAATATTTTACAAAAGAATATTCTTATATCAATTATCATATATGGTTTTATTGTATCCTTATATTACCCACTTGTTAACGATCTTATGTTAAGGTTTCACTTCAGGTTATATTCACTTTGTTCATTGCATGTTTCTTAATTTGTTATATCTTTGATCCTTATACATATATCATGATTACAGAATGTAAAACATGATATAAATAGCAGGTATATACAGTATCTGTGTATTATAATAATATATATAATAAAGTAATATTAAATTTAATACATCATTAATGGATATGATATGCCATATGTATGCTTGAACATTGTTTTCATTGTTTTTGTCGTATTGAATGAAAGAGTGTAAATGAAATATGTATAAATATATGAATATATATATATATATAATTAATATAGTATAATTAATATAGCATATATATCATATAATTTCATTAAACCAATCCTTAATGCATTCCACTTGGTTTGTGAATGAATCGCGTGGCTTTGTGGGGGCAGTAGTCCGCACTTCTTCAAAAGAGATTATCGTATTAAAAACCAATTGGCATGTAAATAGATGTGTTTTTAAGAGGAATATACAATCTTAATTACATATTATATATATATATATATATGACATATATAAATAGTTTTCCATCATAATGGCCATAATAATTTGTGGTAAATGAGAAATGAACAATCATCATTTTGTGCGGCAGTAGTGCGACGTACATAGAAATAGTATATTCAACTTTCATTAGATGGAGGTGTATGTAAGTGTAGGTAAAATACTATAAAGAATAAAATCATACTATATAGAGGATACTATTTTTTACACAATAATGTAAAAAATATAATGGAGAGGCGGAGGAGGAAAATAAAGGAATGGTGCTTAAGAGAAGATGTTACCTCTTAATCTGGTAAATCCTTTTGAATTGGGCCAAAAGGATTCCTTGATAGGGTTTCTGACCAAATGAAGGATTCATGTTATAAGTGAGGATTTATTGGAGGTTAATTGGGAATATATTGGATGAACTAAGAAGGTTTGAGAGGTGTGAGTAATGGGTAGAAGTGGAGTCCTATTACAAGTAAGGAAAATGACTAACATGGGGTTTTTATAAAAAAAAAGGTGTACACATGTTATTACATAAAAAAAGACAAAAAACAAAAAACACAATAATGCAACGTTTTGGGATGAACTATGTAAAAAAATTGTCTTTGGACTAGTTTCTAGGTCTTTTGGGCCAATAATTTTACGGTTTAGTCCCAAATTAAGCTTTATTTGGCCATAACCACTTTGATTAATTTTAATCACTTTTACTAATCATTTTTGTCCGAAATTAACATGGCCATATTATACTCTAAAAATTATATGTAATAAAATGGTGGCTATCATATTATTGAAATTTTAATCACAGAAGCAGTAAAATTAAGATTAGTGAAAATCATATAGATGTGACGAAATAATAGCATTTTTAATTAAGAAAACGTTCAAAACATTGTTAGTTTCAAAGTGGATTATATTAAAATGAATTAAATTGTATTAATATATATAATATTAATATAATTTGACCTTATAATAAATTTATTATATATTTCAGCATTAATATTTATTTAAAAAAATTTCAGTTCCTAACTAGAAAATAGTATTTTTACTATTCAACAAAAAATTGACGTTTCTCAATAAAATCCCAAAAATTAACCCGAGGATTACTTAGATATTATTTATTCAATAAATGGAGTTTATTTTATCCAATTAAAATTCAAAATTATTCTTAAATTACTTTTATTTCAAAAATTGATTCATTCAAGAAAACAATATTTTTAACATAATGGGACGTTACCAAAAATATATCTTTCATTATCAATATGTTTTAATTATAAAAAAATATTTGAATATTATTTTTTACTATGATTAATGGATAGGGTGAAATTTTATTGTTTTTATAATTAAAAAAATAAAAATATATGTTTTGTAGAAACTCAGTTTTGTGTGCATCGTATGCCAACTCGGTGTTGTTTGTAGTGCATGCTAGGTTGTTATTGCTTGTAGCACAAGACAATTTAGTATTGCGTGGGAAAAAAATGTTTGACGTAATATTTTAATATATATATTTATATTTATATATTGAACTATTTCTAGTGTTTTGTGAAATTCAAAATATTGCAAAATATAAATTTATTCGAAGTAAAATAATTCTCAAAATCTCTGGGTGCTACATTCTACAACCCTTAAAATGAATTTCTCCCTAAAAATTCTACTGGGTTATCAATGGTTTAATACATGATTGTTTAATTCATTTAAATCTATATTGTAGAAATGGATACTACCAATTCCCTTAAAAAGGGAAATTTTGAATGATAACGGTTACTCAAAGTAACATATAAATATGTTTCAACATAGGAGAACATAGTATGGGAGTGAAGATTGGACATAGATGGAAAATTTAAATAATTATTGGGAGTGATTGAGGTCGTCAGTCACAAATAAGTTAATGATAAAATAAAATTTTATGGCCTCAAATATATAAATCTATGATGTTCCCATAATCCATTGGTTCAACATAATTTATGGTTTTAGGAGAACATTTTTTTGGTATCACTTTCAGAATGTTGAGTAATTCATGATCAATTTATATAATCAAAATTTTATTATTGGGTGTTCTTTGAAAAAATTCTAATACATCTATTACCTCTAGAACAAATGTCTAGAAATTAAATTTTATGAATAAATCACAAAATTGAGCTTTTAATGGATCTTATGGCCCATAAAATAATAAAAAGTCTAATAATATATCTCTTAAAAAATAATCCCACCTTAAACAAATTAAAAATTAAAACTACTAGTACGTTATAATTATATTATTCATCAAAATAATTATATATTAACCAGATCATTGTGTTGGCAACTAGTAGGTATGAAACCCCTATCGTCCTCAGGTCACGGGTTCAAGACTCACAACATTACTGGACTTGAATTGTTGTCACCCAAAAAAATTATGTCCTTTTCACAAAAAATATAATATATAGACATCATTGAAAAAATATTAATCAATAATTTTCCATTTAATAAGGGTTTGCAACAAAAAAATATTTCAAAAATTCTTCCTCTGAAGCTTAACTAAACATTTCAAGAATGGCTAACCTTATAACCCTTATCAAAGGTGAAAATCCTAAAATTTAGAAATATAGTCAGGAAACCAACTTTACATTATTTTCCTTGTGTATAAAAATGTTTATCATTGTTTCCACATTCCAAACATCTAAATAACCATATCATTAATTCTCTTGAAACTTGGTAATAACCTGAATTACCAGAAATCCTTTTATAAAACTAGCATGTTTCCATATTCCAATGATTGATGGATACATCCCATAAATCCAATAAGATGTAAACTTCATCCTTATAGACATAAAACATTTTTTTCCATAATTAGTTCCTATGAAATATGTAACATATAATTTACTTATTTTTATCTAGTAAATCTTTACCCAAACATCGTTATCATGGTGATGGTCATTAATTATGGATTACCTTACCTTAATGAAAATATCAACTTTCCAAGAAATAACATTTATAGTTCATGAAGATTCAAAATATTATTTTAAATAATTATCAAAAAATAAACATAGCAATCCATACATAGTTCACCATTCTTAATTTCAGAATACAAATACGTAATACTTCAATCCATCATCTTTAATTTTTGGAGTTTAAGAGGTACTTACTTGGTTTAGAAGTAAATCCTTAGGTCGGGGCATTGAGTTTGGTAATCCCAATGTTCTCTATCAATAACACATCAGACTGCATGACTTCTGGTCACTCTATGATAATTTATTCCCCACAAATAACATCTTACCATCCATTTAAGGTTTTCCAGAAGGGTATTTATCCATTCTTCTTGACATGCAAGAAGATTAATCTTCATTCCACTATGTTCCTTGCCCGAAAGTACATCTTTATCTTATTTGAACTGTAATAAATATCCCCAAATATGCCATGGTTAATCATATACCATTGTTACTTACTTTTCTTAATCACAATATATTTTCCCCCACTGATCTTCCCATTTGACTTCTCATCAAAATAATACTCCATCACTTTTAACATTAATCGAGTTTTTTCGGGTTCATTCCATGGACTAAAACTAGAATAATAGTGTGATAATACTTATACTAGCATAAAACCACATTATCATGAAAATAATTACTTTCAAGATATCTAAATCATGACCCCTTCCATAATATATGACATATTTGGTTTATCCTACGTTATTCATAGATAAATTCTATCCAAATCCTTCATGATGGTTTGCAAAGAGTTTGTGAATTCCCAATGCGCATTCCCATAGAGTGTCAAAATAAGTGTGTAGAAAGGCTCATTTTTGTGTACCAGATTACCCCAAGTCAAGACCAGAGCATCCTTTTTTAATTTTCTCCCCTAGGTACATATGTGCCAAAGCAACATCAACTTGTAGTATCCAGACATGGATGTATTTTCTGGAAACCTCTCACTCTATCCTTTACCAAAATTCCAAGACATTTTTTGAAATGTTAACTGATACTTATACCTATCCTTATAGACATTCCTAGAACTATATTTCGAAATAAACCTGGTGATTTTACTAAGGTTTTCTGATCCTATTTTCCAAAAGATGACAAAACATTTCAATTTATACCAACTATAGTGACCCGGGATTTGTATATATGGATATTAGAACATTTTAGATGAATATTCAGTACATAATAAAAATAAATTCCAAGGGACCATAATAGTTTAGTGTCATTGGAGACTCAAAAACAAAATATTCAATCCTGGAGAAAGATCTTCAACATCTCCCATAAATATCTCCACCTTTGTTAATTCTACCTAAAATATTTCTTCATAACCTGGAGAAAGGAAACATAAGAAAGGGTGAGCTCAAATAACCAATAAGGGTAAACAAGTGAGACATGTAATCATATACATTATCATAAGGGGTATCAAAACATGATCATGAAGATAGAAAATCATACCCTATATATCAATGGTCATAAACATGAGTTATGGAATAAATCATGGAAGATCATAAGATACGAATCATAAAGAAATAAATGCATAAGTCGTGAAACCATAAAATAGGAATAAAACAAAGAATATGTGGCATGAACAATTTTTTAAAAAGTTTTTAACATGTATAAGTAGAAACAGGTTCACTCATTAAGTTAAGGACATGAAATCAGGCCCCATAATCATTTTGGGGACATGAAACCAGGTCCACTCTTTACATTATGAACACATAATCTGGTTCACACATAACCTTAGGGATATGAAACCATGTCCATGAATAATATTTTTAACATGTAATCAGGTTCACACATAACATTTTGAACATGTAATCAGGTTCACGCATAACATAAGTATGTTAAACTGGGTCCATGCATAACAGTGTTAACAAGTAATCAAGTTCAAAAAAAAATTGCGAACATGTATTTAGGTTCACATATAATCTTATGGACGTGAAAAAAAGTCAATGAACAACATTGTGAAGATTTAATCAGGTTCACACATAACATTGTGAACATTTAATCGGGTTCATTCACAAACATATGTACATGAAACCAAGTCCATTTATAAAATTGTGAACATGTACTCAAGTCCACACAAAACATTGTGTACATGTAATCAGGTTCATGCATAAAATTATTGACATGAAATCATGTCGATGCCTAATATTGTGAACATGTAATCATTTTCACACAAAAAAATTATAATCATGAGTCATCCTTTGTTACCCAATGACTTAGATGGAGATATAATTCCCTTCCATATCATAGTAAAATCAATCCCACATGTTCCTCAAGATAATAAAACATTCATCATATCATGACCCATATAATGATATAGGTCTTATAAACATAAATTCATGACCCATAAAATGAAATGGGTATCATTAACATTTGATCACATCACAACCTATGTAAAATACTTATGTTTCATAACAATTTCATTAAAGCATACCCCGTAGAAGAGAAATGGATTTTATAATCATATAACCCATGAAAGAGAAACAGGTTTCATAAAGAACATGAAATTACGTGTGGCCCATTCATAGAAAGAGTATGAATTAATACTTTTTGGAATTTACAAAATTGGAAAGAGAAACATAAATGGATGTCATCTTAGATGGACATGTTTTTTTAATACATTTTAAAAATGTTTCTTGATGAAAATATCCTTTCTTCTTAGAAAAATTCTTGTTAATATATAAAAACAATTAAAAATAATATTCTTGGAAAATACCTTGAAAACATATATAGAATACTTGAAACCATTTTCAAAATAAATTACCTTAAAATTACATTTAAAACAATTTCTTAAAGATTAACATTTTGAAAATAAAAATGAATTCTCAAAGGAATGATGGGGTGTAAATCTGAGCATGTCATATAAAGTAATAAGTAACAATCCTTTTGCACATTAATAAGTTTAGAAGGAATATATTGTTCATATAAAGACTAGAATATTTAATTACAGAAATTTTTAAAATACAAAAAAGTAAACTTTTTTTTAAACTATTATAGTATAATTGTATAATATTCAAAGAAACTCTTTAGAAAATATATATTTCTAACTGAAGAGGGGGTAAAGTTTGGCTTCCCTAAAAATAATTTATTTACTATATTATTTCTTAAAGAGTATAAAATTGATCCAATACATGACTATATCATGAGATAACAAACTAGAAGTAAACTCATGAATTTTTTTGAGAGATGGATCATAATATTTCCTCAAAGGAAGTAAAAACAAAAACAATCTCAAGAAGCAATCACATTGTCCTAATAATCTCTTATAACTTTGTATCTTGGGATCTTGCACTACATATAAGGAAATTAAATTTCATGAAGCATAGAGTGTCAAGAAAGTATTGAGATTCATGTTATTATCGGTAAAATGGATGTATGTACACCTTGAAAAGCATTTAGGTGTATAACAAAACATAAGTCTCCAAGAAGGAAAATTGAAACAAAACATTTTTACCGATTTGTTAATTTTTGAAACGTAAGAATTAGGAAATAAGGATCATAAAATGGGAATTTGAGTACACATTAATCTATTTAAAATATACATAGAATAAATTCATAGGTAGTACATACACCACAAAAAAGTAAATAGTGGTTAACATAATATTTATCTTATGAAAATTAAATGTGAGATGAGATCCCCTTACCTTGTGGTTTGTCCCTCTCAATACTTATACAAGTTTCCTATATAAAAAATATAAGTTTATTATAAATTTTTTATAGAAGAATATTCTTTTATCTGTTACCATATATTTTTTGATTGCAACCTTATATTACCCACTTTTTAATGATCTTATGTTATGTTTTCACTTCGGGTAATTTTCACCTGTTCATTCCGTTATCTTAATTTGTTACATCACTATTCATTGTACATTTATCCTGATTATAGAATATAAACCTGGATATAAATATCAATTGTATATATTATATTTTTATTATAATAATTTATTAGATATATGAGTATGAAATAGAATACATCATTCTTGGAAATGGTAAACTGTACATTCACGTGAATGTTATTTCCGTGTTTATTGTCGTAATGAGAGAAAGTATTTAAATGAAATATATATATATATATATATGATTATATATATATATCATTATCCTAGTAAAATTAATGTATCATATATATCATATAATTTCAATAAATTTATCCTTAATAAATTCCATGTGGTGTGTGAACGAATCACATCAATTTTAGGGGTGGTAGTCTGCCTATCCTCAAACGATATTATTGTATTCACATCAAATGGAAAGTAAATATATGTGTTTTATAAAGGGAATAAAAATAATTAAATAAATATTTAATATAATATATAAAATATATAAATATATTTTCCATCATAATAGCCACCATGATTTCCAGTAAAAGAAAAATAAACAATCATCGTTTTGTGAGGTTGTAGTTCTACGTACACAGAAAGAGTATGTTCAACATCCATTATATTGAGGTGTGTGTATGTGTAAGTCAGAATATTTTTATAAAAAAATATTATATGGATGATATTGTTTCACATAATTGGGAAATAAATAGAGTGGTGGGATGAATTATGAAATTAATGGAAATGAGATTGAGAGAAGATGTTGCCTCTTAATGAGGTAACTCCTTTTGGTTTGTGCCAAAAGGCTTCCATGAGAGTATTTTAGTCCAAAAAAAGACATAAAGGTTGAATGGTGAATTTTTGGGAGGCTAAATGGTTATATATTTTGTTTAATTAAAAGGATTAAGAGGGGTTAGTAATGGGTAGAGGTGGTGGCCTTTTATTGGAATGGAAAAGGACTCACATGGAAGTTTAAGAAACAAATTAGGTGGGTATATGTTATTACATATTGTTTATTTAAAAACCCAATAAACTCAATACTTATTGTTTTGATACCAAAATATTGAAATATAATGTGTTTTGGACAAGTTTCAAGGTCATCTCGGACCTTAATTATAAGGTTTAGTCCCTAATTAAGCTTAATTTTTCCTTAATCAATGTGATTAATTATAATGACTTTTACTAATATTTTTTTATCAAAATTAACTTGGTATTAATAGACTCTAAACATTAGACTGAATATAATGTTTTATGTTGTATTTTTGAAATTCCAATCACATAAGCAAGAAAAATTGATATTACTGTTAATCTCGCAGACAGAACGAAATAACGAGGTTTTAAAGTAGGAAAAATGTCAAATGTATGTTAAGATTTTTTACTCAGTTTCAATGTGAAATTTATTCTAATTAATTAAACTGTACTAATATATGTAATAATCATCCAATATTACCTTAAAATTGTTTATAATATCATTTAGTATTAATAACTAATTAGACAAAATCAGTTTTTAAATAAAAAAGAAGTTTTCTTTCTATTCATCAAAAATGATGTTTCTCAGAAAAATCCCACCAATTCTCCTGAGGGTAATTTCAATTTTATGAATTAAAAATAAAAAATTTTCTCATCCAATTAAATTTATAAATTTTTCTAAAATTCCTTTTATTTTTAAAATTTATTTATTTAAGAAAACTGTATTTTTAACATAAAAAGACTTTACCAAAAAATATTATCTTTCATTATCAATTTATTTTATTTATATAAATAACAATAATTGAAAGGTAGTTATTACTATGTTTAATTTATATTTTATAATTATATTATTTAAATAATTAAAACCATAAAAAAGTGGTGTTTCATTGAAACTCAGGGTTGTGTGCATTGTACACAAAGTCTGTGTTGCTTGTAGTGCAGGCAATGTTGGTATTGCTTGTAACACAAGACCAGTTGGTACTGCATGTGAATGGAATGTCTGACTTAGTGTTTTAATGAATATATATTTATATATATAACTATTTCTATTTTCATTTGAAGAAAAATATTGAAATGTTGAATTAATTCGAAAAAATAATTATCAAAATCATAGGTTGATACATTAAATTTTATATATATAATTAATTTGCATAGTTTTTAAAAGTATTATGTTTTAGTTCCAACCCATTCATTCTAATCAGAATAGTATAGGCGATCATCATCCATTCTAAACTCAAAAGTAATAGTAGCCTTAGAGTCTATATTTATAGTATTGATAATAGGCTTTGAACCATATAGAGGGGATGGAGTAGGTCTCAGTCAGTCCCATTATATTCTGTACTCATAGGAACATCAGGAGGAGTGTGGATATAGAGGTTTCCATTAGTAATGAGGTTGAGATTATGGACATGGGTACCTATATTCTATTTGTATATTTTCTTCATATGGGACCCATGTTGGTAAATATAATATCTTTTTGTCATTAACCAGTGATTATTTTCTATTTGATACATTAAAATTGGACTCTATTATTTAATACACCTCATTTTGTACATTTGGGATCAATATGGGTATGCTTCTTGTCCCCTAGTGTTGACTATTCTCGTTAAAAATAAAATTATCTTTCATTTTGTCAATTTTCGTTTGTGCTTACTGTAGGGAAAAATTATTCATTTGGGGATTTTTCATGCTTCACATAAAACTATATTACATCATTATTTTCATTAACTCGATTAATTCTATGTGTACGACCATCAATTGTTTTTATAGGACAATTTTATTATGTAATGAGGTATTCCATCATGAGGTATTCATTGGTGAGTGGGATTATCATATGGGTGGCATGCTTTTTGATCCAGTATTTTCTGAGTTTGCTACACTATCGTTAGATTAAGTATCGGTTCAGGAGGTAATGATTATAGAGTCATGGAAAAGTTTTTATATGTGTTACCAATATATTTTTCTACACTTCACTCTAAATACGATGTTGAGATTGGGATAGTGATTCTTCATATTGTCTATATGATTTTGATGGATCTCTATTAGGTAAAAACTTTGGAGTTGGGTGTGTTTTGTAAAAATATTGTTGATTTGATTGAAAATGGATTTAGTTGATTGAGTGCACTGACGTGGGTTGTTTTCATATTAGTCTCTATGAAATAAGTTGGTGTCATGAAGATATGTTTATGTTATCTAATTCTAAACTAGGTGATGATCAAGAAATATTCCCCAATTTTAGGAATTAGATATTTTTTTAAGAGATAAAGGGACCCATCTTATTTTCAAAGATGAATATGTTTCCTATATATCACTAAAGGGTAAAGGAGGAGGATATTATGTGGATATGTTTCAAATGATTCAATGGGAGACTCGAGTACTTCGATGTGTGGTTTGGTGTCAAAATTTCCTTATATATTGTCATGGGACTCCAGAACTCCATATACCATGTGTTCCTTGAAAATAAAATTGAAGCACACTTTGATGACATCTTAGTATACTCAAGGTTGATTCCTAAGAATATCATGTATCTAAGGATTTTTAACAAACCCTTCATCGTAAAAAAATATTTATTTAATTTTATCCAATAACATATTTTTTAGGCACAAGTCTTATTTCCATTGTAATGTGGTGTATTACCATGGATTACTAGTCAAATCATCGATGATCGAGGGGGTAATTTCTTTATTAATTCCATGGAATTTCATAAAGTTTTATAGCATCCTTTTAATCATATGCCATTATCGAAGTTTCATGTTTTATTTTAGTCAATTATAAATTCTATTTATGACCATGACTATGAAAGAAAAGGATTATATATAGACTCATTACTGTTAGGAATATTTCGACTGCCAAAAAGTGAAGTTGGAAAATTCCCACAACTCATACTTACCAAAATATATGGTGATAATTATGGTTTTTTATAATGCTTTTAATCTCAAGAAGTGATGTACCATGATGTTGAAAATGGAAGTGGTCTCTTATGAGTCCAAAACATTATGTCCCCATGAGTGTAATTATTCCATCCATAATCCTTGGTTAGTAAAATTGGTATTTTATCTTATGATTTGATCTTATTACATGCAGAGTGAGTGCTTTATAGTCATCATAGATCGTAATAGCATTAGGTATGTTTTACCATTGTGGGACTTAAATATGTAACAATGGTTATGAGTAGAATTCTTGTATGACAAGGACATGAATATATCCTACACCACGGGGAAAGAGGTTATATATTCTATGGTATTGATATGAATTTTTTGGTTATATCACATTTAATATTTATGAGATTCATATAGGGTGATGTAGGATATTTCCATGATTAATATTGATATGGTGTTAGTGGTTTTTTATTCTATATAATCATTCACTCATATTTAATATTGATATAAGAGGATTCTTAGTTTGGAGACATAGAGGTAGAGTTGGAACATTATCATTACATTAATATTAGAGCTTATGATAGATAGATAAATGATTATCTATATTAGAATTTGTTTTAGGGGAGATGATTTGTTTCATCAATAATGCATGAGGTTATTCTCTATGATTTTTATATTTTTCATTTAGTAGTTCATATAGGAGTATTCATTATTTGTGTTTTCTTAAGGATTCATCATTTTTCATCTGGGATGATGCAGTTAAATGTAGAGTTCTTGTCAGATTAATTTATCTTCTAGTAGTTAAAGGTAGATCATTTTGTTCCTAGTGAATTTCAATAGTCGCATGCTATATCTTCCCAGATGTGGAAGGAAATATCATTGGATTTCATCACTCATATATGAGAAAATCTCAAGTAGGATAAGATATTATATTGGGTGATTATGGATGTAGAGATGATGTCAACACACTTCCCAGTTATTTGGGATTCTGATGTTGAAGATGTTTTGACGAGGTGCTATATAAATGATGTCATCAATCCTTAATGTGTATTGAGATCCATTATCTTTGATCTATATCCTTGATCTATATCTTGATTTTAGGGAGGTCATGGTCTTGATTCTGGATCCTATATATGCCTTGAAACTACATTTTTCACACACAAAGAGATAATTATATGAAATATAACATCCAAAAATCAGATGATATATTTTGATCAGGTTCCCGATATTTTAGAAGATTATGGATGACACACTTATATTTACATTATTTTTCATACAAAAATATATATCACTCTAACATTGAAAAGGATATTTTCCCATATATTTATGGAAATAATTATTTATCTCCATTATGTTGGAATAAAAATAGGTAATATGTGGTTCTTGGAGTTGATATGGTGAAAATCAAAATATAGATGGTTTATGTGATTCCGATGTAGATGAATATAAAACATGACCTTCATAATTATTATAATCACTATAGGTGAAGTAATATATAGATTGAGTTCATCCATTATATATTCTTGAGTAATTCTACTCATCATGGGTACTTTAGTTTTAAAAGAATGAGAATATTTCACAAAATCCTATCGAAAATTTTTATTATTAGGGTATAATGGTGCGGTGGGATATCATATATTTCTTCCCAAATAGCTAAATAGGATCCAAAATGCCTTCTATATGTGACAAAATCATCAATTTCATCATGATGATCAACATATGATTTGATTGGTTGATTTAGATGTGGAGGATATTTAGATATTCATGGAGGGGTTTTTTGAGATCTTAGATCGATGGTAGATGGTTATTTCTTGATGATATATCCGTTTTTCAAAAAAAATTATTCCTAGTGTCCTCACATTGATCATGTGGGAATATAAATGATTGCTCAGTATCCCTTAAGGATTTGATATTTTTTTAACTATATTGTTTCACATAATTGTTTATAATTATTTATTAAATTTATTTATTCTATTTTGATTCTTGTTATGTTGTTGATGTCATTAATATTATTAGGGGTATTTCATTGGTAGATATGAGCTTATAGGATAAAGTTTTACCATTTGTGGGGTGGATTTTATTTTCAAATATTGAAAAAAAATTATTGGATTGTAATGTAATGACCACATACACTCATGGATATTCTATTATGTGGTTTAATTGTTGGGGATTTCATGAGGAGTTTGGATTTGCAGAGGTGTTATAATATATGAGAGTTATTCTTGGAGAGAAAGGTAAAAAAATGACCTTATCTGTTGTAGTAATAAAGTTTTTCTATATTAGAGAGGTGGTTCTGTTGTTGATGTGTCATGTCCTTGATGTTTAATAGCCTTGGTAGATCAGACATGAGTGTTATTTCAAGCCTTGGGAGTTTGTTACAAATGTATAAATCTATTACACACATTAATGGAATCTTTGAAGATTTTGCGAGTTCTATTTTGGTTATTTTCACAACACATACCTATATAATGTGACGTCAAGACACGGTGGAAATATTCAATGGTTCTATTTCTTATAGAAACATTCTGTTTAACCAAGATATTGGAACCGAGAATGGAAGGATGGTTTATGAAATATCTTTACTGATTTTCATTATTCGGTGAATATTTTATCTTGGTGACAACCTTCATTAATTATATCATATATGGATAGTTTAATGGATTTAATAGGGGATTGATATGGGATATTCTATATGATATTTATAATGGTTCGTTCAAATTATACCATCACAGTTTGATAGTGGCATGTCACAAAATGATTTATCAATTGACAGTATTAAAATAATTTCAAAATTATTTCAAAATTCATTTATTTTCCCTTGATTTATGTAAATACTATGAGAGTAATGTTGTTGTGATGACCAGTGTCATTACAGAATGTCAAATTTATAGGAAATATGAAATTTATACACATAAAAGAGATTGTTTTTAGAATTGAGAGTCATATTTTTATTTAAATAATTATAAAATCTCAATGCGATTTTTTGAATAATAGAAAATTATTTAATGTTTTTTCAAAGTATTAGGTGATAACTGTGTAATTGTTGGTGTATCCCAGTAGTAGAAAATTAATTTATAAGTAGTCACAATGTTGAAAAAGGTTATTTCATAATAGTCTCACTTCAAAATCACTCTGTATACTAGTTTTGAAGTTATCTACACTTGTGGTATTCTGGTGAATTAAAACTTTCTATAGCCTAGTGGATACATCATAGAGGGATTCCTTGATGTGGATTCCCTTTAACAAAACCATTAAATGTCACACCATAGTCAGAGGCCTTCGGGGATTGGTGGATTTCTCCTTTAGATATGGTTTCACTAAAACACGAGAGTTATACCAAAATCTATCTCTGATCAAGGAATCCAAGGACAAACCACATTTGGATACATCATTTAGGGGGATTTTGAGATCTCCACTACCTTTTTGGGACCGAATGCTCCACAAACAAGAACGTAATGCTACACATGTCTTGGATATAAGTACTTTTCAAAATCCCTAGTGGGACCAATCTACACGAATTCCCCTATGTAGTTTCTTTTTCATTTTTATAATTTTTATAAAGTAGTCATCCACTTAATTGTTTGTGGCATGGGGTTGATCTGAGAGGAAATGTGCGTAGTGAAAGTAAGTTAAATATATCTAATTTGAGTAGTACATTATGATAAAAAAATCATTTATACAGGGATTTACTAATGATTCTTTCTAATAATAATATTTTTAATGTAACAACCAAAGACATTAAAACATATATCTTTTTGAATACACATAATTTGATTAATAACTTTTGATGCATGCAACACCAAGTTTTAACAAAATGAAAAGGTTTGTAAAAAATTATTTTAACATAACCCTGTTATCCAAGCCATTAAATTTGAGGTTATGAATAGTAAGGACATAAATTTTGAAAATAAAGTTATATATTATTTATAAATAAAATAATATTCATTTAAAATAAAAAAACAATTTCTTAAAAATGGTTCTTTTTAAAAAAGACATTTCAGTCATGCATTGAGCATGTAATTCAAAAACATTTCTTCAAAATTTACAGAATTTATTTGAAAAAAAATTCCATTTCTGAATTTAGAATATCAATATTATGATATAGTTAAGTTTTCCTATTTTAATGAAATGTTTCATTTTTTGATAAATAGTATTAATAATGAAAGTTAATTAACAAATGCCTTTTTTGTTTTAATTATTTACAATGTTAAACTATATTTTGATTTTTTTTTCAAGAAAAATTAGTTCAATTATATAAATATAAATCCAATTTAGGTCATTGTATTTATTTTCATTTTTAATGTTAAAATAAAAACATTGTAAACTTTTGAACATTTTGACTTTGAAAACATGATTTCTCATTACATCTAAGAGATTAATTTTAAATTAAAATTTTCCACTTATATAAATTTAGCTTATAAAAATTGATTTTATATTTAGATTCATCATAATTTAAATTTTATAATATTTTCAACAAAATTATTTACCAAAATTAATGGTGACAACAGTAAAATATAATATTGAGATTAGCAAAAAATTGATTTACCGAGTGTTAGAATAAATAGATAATCATTATAATGATCTAAAAACATGAATAAATATATTGAATGGAAATATTAAAAACCTATAATTTATAATTCTATATAATAATAAATTTTTACCCTTGTATTGTTTTAGAAACACGGGTACATATTTTTCATTCTAAAAGTTACAAGTGTGCCACCCACATAAAATTTAAAAGGCTACACACTCTTCACTAATATTGAAAAATTAAAAACATTTTTTCCGTCAATAAATAACCAAATAATCTCCCAAATTCCATCCCCTAATCCTATAGTAATTCATTTGGATATATATTAAACCTTGTAAGGCTTTAGTGTAAACCTAAAGTGTTTACCGACAGAGGAATTAGGGTTCTTCGATGAGCATTTTTATTTTTTTCATCCTCCTCCTTAAATTATAATTAAACAACAATTATATAATTACCTCTGTATATTATATATATATTTACATGTTTCTATAATAACTTAATTACCAATATCCATCCCCACTTCTATTAAATTGATTGTGAAATCATCATTCGTGTGTACGGCAGACTACAACCTCATGAAACAATGTCATTCGTTTTTTCTATTAAGAACTATCATAGTTTAGTGTGTTGATGATATTAATAATATATATATATATATATGATAGTTAAACCATATTTATACATATTAATTCATTTTATACTAGATATTCCTATTTCCCTTTCTATTCTATAGGAAATACGATAACATCACTATTGTATGCAATGGACTACTACCTCGCTAATCGTTGTGATATGTTTCTCACTAAGACATTAAATGGAATGTTATAAAGATACATTTAATAAATATATGTGATGTAAATGAAATAATTATGATAATATTAAAATATTTATCATTCTTAAAGTGAAATATTTATTTTCCTTTTTTATATTTAAAAGGATAATATTGTCCATGTATGGGTGGACTACCACCATCACGAAGCAATTCAACTCTCTTTCATCACAAAAACACAGAGATTATATATATATAATGAAATAATATATTATATATGATATTGTGATCATTTTGGAAGAAAAAAATCTTACTTAACTTCTATCTATAATTTCCATTGAAAAATTGAGACGGTACTCATGCACACATACGACATAACCCTTCGTGGTTGTAACGTGAACCATTATTCATAATCTTATTTCCTAATTAGTTTTAAAATTATAATTAATGTATAAATATGATAATTATTAAATTATAATTATTCCAGGTATCATTTACCTTTATAATATGTTAAACCACTAGATCTTTCCCAAAAACCACGCATGAGAAAAAAGACAATTGACACCAGAAATAGTGATAATAATGAACGATTATAAACCAAAGGCTTATATGATATTATAAAAATATGATATATGATATTTTAAAAATTAATCTGGTTTTGGAATAAGTTAATAACATGTTTCAGACCACTATATGAAAGGATAAATTGTGTTCAATCAAAATGAAGTTTGAGGTAATGGTTTATCATCTCACTTTTACTTCTGTGAGATATATGTCATATTCATCACTTATTTATTTTATATAGTGTATTTAATACCACATTTTTAAATTATTCCATGATTTAAATTATATTCATGTTATTTAATGCGTTGTTGAAATTATTTCTTTAATGAGGATTATGATTCAAATGTTACCAAAGTTTTAAGAGTTTATTTTTATTATGACTACCATGGGGGAATTACATGACATTTCTATTTTAAAATCTATCTACTTTCTTATAATATGGTTATTCATGAATATTTTAAAGTAATAAAACTATTATTCCTCCATTTTTTAATTAATGTGTTTAAGAAAATCTTTTTAAGATAATCTAACAAAATAGTTCCCTCTTCGATCGAAAAAAATATTCTTCTAAAACCATGTTTCATAAAAAGAATTATACTTTTTTTAATTAAATAATTTTTTTATTATATATATTTTTTCCTAAATATTTGTTTAAAAAAACTTTTTTAAAGAGTTATTATAGTTTTTTTTCTAAATAATGTGCATTTATAACTATTTTATAGTGAATACATGAATGTTCTATTAAACATAAACTCTTTGTACAGAATAACTTATCTTCAGGACATTAATTTAATTGAATACTCTTTTTAAATTTTAGAAGGATCAATTTAAAAAAAAATTATACAGTACAATATTTAACATATTCTAATTTTTTAATTTTTTTTGAGAAAAATGAATGTTAACAATATTTTTTGAATTTTATGGTTTTAAAATTAAAAGGGTTATTTTCAAATAAAATTTATTTTCCCCAATAAATGTTCTAAATAATAATTCAAACCAAATTTCCATCTACAAATATATTCTTTTAGGTTACTAATTAATTACGGTGGATATACTCTAATGAAATTATACAAGAAATTTCTCTAAAAGATTTATTACTAGTTTGAATGGGTACGAACTATATTGATACCATTAATTTTTCTTTAGATTGTTTATGATTGTACTTATTGACCAGGGAGAGGATTTAAATTTTATATTCTATTTTATATGTGAATGTTAATGTTGATTATGTTTCAACCCATTAATATAATAAATGCATTGGTTAGTATAAGTGATGATTGGGGGCCACGTTAGACCCTCGATGTATCGATATGTGTCAGAAAACAAACTAAATATGGTTTTGGTTAAATCAATACCCATTTATGTATATTTTTAGAAAAAGGAATCAATGGAGTGAGATATGTTGTAATAGGCCTTGATTGTAATAAATGTCCTGGAACAATTCATAACTGCATGTTTTAAACTTCTAGTATTATACATTACATATTTACGAATTCCATTATTGATATTCCTTGTTAATTTTTTATTAGTTATAATATCCATGAAAAATATTCAAGATCAAGTGACTATTTTTACGGAATTACTTGGTAATCATTTATCCTTCCATATTATGATCACATTTTTTGATTAAATGGAATTTTTTTAGTTATTTACCATGCCCTATTGGTTATTTCACATTTGTTCATATCATATGTTATATTTTTACCTTTTCGTAAGCATATGAGATCACCCATTTCATATGTTTCATTTTTCATAGGACTCAACAATTGTTTTCTGATTGATATAATGGGATAGGCTAAGGGGAATAAAGAATTCTAAAATAATATTATTTTATTATGTCTTGATTTAGAATGTAATTTCAATTTTAGGTATGCATCTAGTTTACCAGTATGATTAACTATTTTGTCTTTTCGGATGAGATTCCTTGTATATTATTCTTATGTAATAATGAAAACACTATATCTAGGCTACTTTGGTTAGTTCTCTAATATTGGTATCAAAGTAATTTTATTAGATACATTGGGAAATATATTTGGGAAAACATGGATTAGGGAATAAAACCCTAAGATATATATTGAGGGTAAAAAAACACCATGCATAAGATTATGAGATATTCTATGTTCAGTGTTTCATTAATTTTTGGATGATAAATTATGTTTCATAATTTTTGATCTAATCAAGTATATTCCATTTTTTAAAAATGGTTCTCAATATTAGGAATACTATATATATCAATACACATACACCATGAATGGATTTTTGAGTCAAAAGTTTCCTTATAACTTTTCTAATTTATTATTTTTTAGAAATCAATATCTCATTTCCTTTAATATTTTCTTATATTCTATAAGTATTTGTAAAGACTCAGATTCTTCCTTGTAATTTTTTTAAATTTAGGTGAATATTATGAGTCCGCGAAAATTGATGGCACGTAATTCCAACGATCAGTGTGCCCTGAATAAATTTTTGAACATTTTTTAAGTACATTCAGTAAACGTGCAAGTGGGTTTTTATGACATTTAAACCAGTGCTCATAATTGAAAACTGAGGAGACCGTTGAACTCGCAGTGCTGATATTTTTTTAATTAGACCTTCACCTCGACCGCAGTCGGTCGAAGGAGGAAGTTACTTTTTCTATTTTACGTGGAAGATGAAAAATAAAATATTTGACATTTTATTTTCATTTTTTGAAACCTCTCTTTTTGAGTTATGGAGGTGGGGACCATCCGATCTAGAAAACACCCCAATTTTAATTCTTAGTGTTGGGGACCACCTGAACCCCTCTTAATAGGGGAAAACCATTAAAAACTCCAATTAAATAATTGTGCTAATTAAATGTGCCATTTAATTATGCTAATGTGACTTAATTTGACAAACCTATTTTACTTTTTTGGTCCTCATTTCATTGGGGAAATAATTGGAAATGGGAGGATTTGGGAGAACTTTGGAGAAACTCTCCCTCCAACGAATAATTCCCTCTCCAACAATGAACTTGCTCCCATGAAGAACGAGTAACTGACCTCTAGCCAGGATCAGAAGCGACTTGTGGAAACAATGAACACAGACTTCCTTCAACAGCTTCATCTTCTACCTCTCGACACCTCCAATGACGACAAGGTAGGGGTGTGTTTTTTTAATCTTCATTAATTTCATTTAAGTTGAATCTCTCCCCATGAGCTGCTTGCTACCAGTCTAACATGAAGGGTGCGGACCAAACGAACATGGCCTGACCAGTCAGCAACCTTTGTGGTTTTTGATGCATTCTTCGCGATATAGGAGGACAATGACCGGTACTAGCGACTGGAACCATTAGGACTTAAAAGTGGCAGGTGGCACTCCGGCCGGCTGCGAAGATGGCAGCGGCGCAACTGCGCCCCCGTTGGAGGGACGCGACAAAGTAGAGGTGGTGACCGGCGCACGGCCGGCCGCACAAAGTCGAGACGGAGACTTGCTTCCATGCTGTCGGCATGCAAGGACTATGGCCCATGGCCGTAGTGACGAAGTAGGGTGTCCAGCACACTGTCGGCCACTGGTGGTTGCGCGACGTGAAAATGAGCCACAGAGGAGGGCTCTCCGTATGGCCAGCCATGTGTCGGGCCAGGTTTGACTTAGTGGTTTGGGTCGGATCCCTCATCTCGGTCTGGACCCAGGGTCAGACCCGGGTTGGGCTGGGTTAACCCGAACTGTGTCGGGTTAGCCCAGACCTGGTCGGACCAGACCCAAACTAGCTTTGACCCCTTTTCGCTCTTTTTTCCATAACATGTGCTAAGGGGGTCCATTTGATGAACGTTCTGCCACGCTAGAAACCTTTTATTGAGACGATCCTTTTGGTATACACCACTTGAGTTTTGGATAATTTTGGTGTGTGGTCGGGATGGATCGAACATGAATCCAACCAGGCCCTCAGGACTTGAAGGAAAATAACATATAGACCGGGAATCAAATTTACACACCCTCTGTTACGTTGAGACCCCTTTATCATGGAGGTCCCTTGGGATACTTCTTCGTGGGACTTTGTGATAGTTGGATTTTCGACCTGTGGCTTGAGGAGCGGACCCTCCCAGAAATTAGCGAGCTTAGTGCGGGAACCCTGTGGCTGGCTGTTACATGAGAAAGGGATCCTAGGTGGCTCTGTCCTATGGGATCATATGTAGGTCTATGATTTTGGATCCTATGTGGGTATGTGTTCGAGAGTCCCACTTGGATCCGCTCTAGGAAATCCACGAGAGACTACTCTAGGATCCTACGTGGGTCGGTTGTACTAGGATACTACATGGGTCTGATGATTTAGGACCCTACATGGGTCTACCTATTAACAGTGTATGATGATTCATTAGTTACATATAAACATCTTTTCTACCTTATCTATGTTATACCTGGTGTGAGCTGATTATTTACCGTTGTGGTAATATTTTGTGTTATGTACCTTTGTGGTGATACCTTTGTGATATTCTTCTATGTGGCGTACCTTTGTGGTACTTACCTTCTTGGTAATAACCTTTTGGTATTCTTCTGTGTGGCCTTACCTTTGTGGTACTTACCTTTGTGGTGTTACCTTCATGGTATTATTTCCTTCATGGAATAGTTATACTTTGTCTATGGATTTGGGCCTTTCCTTTCCTCATGAATGAGATGGGTAATACCAGATGACTTAGTTATATGTATGGGAATATGCCTAAGTAGGGTTTTCAGGTAATTCCATGCTTTGTGGTTTTTCCTTGGTGGATTGTTTCAAACCTTTGAGGGTCTCAGATCCCTAATGAGTATCATTATACTCATCCCTGCATAGGAAACAAATGCACCTTGTTATGTTTGGTGTATATGATGGACAGTGATGATTGAGGACGATAATACCTGGACGAGTGGTAGCACAGAGGTGGAAATAAGACTATGCGTACCACAGAGACGACCGTTCGAGAGTTTTACCTACCATTCAGGTAGGATCCTTGGCGGGAGTTCACATGTGCTGTTTCAGTTTACTTTTATTGTCTAGTTGGTCTTGTATTCTTGCCCCTTTTTCTTACTATACAAACTCTTTTTACTATATAGTTTTACTTTGTGCTTGTCTCTTGTTTTGTGATTAGTTGTGCGAGTTTATAGGGTATAAAGGTAATACCTTCCCAGTTTTTGGCAATATGCTTTTTGGTGCTAGTCGCCAGCCCCTGGCCTATGGAAGGTGGGCTTGGGGTAGTCATGGAATGGGTCCTGGGGGACCGGTCATGACAAATTGGTATCAGGGGAGTCGGTTTTACCATATAACATTAGACTCTGATCTTCTAACCCAATAGTGTTTAGTGTAATGAGTTTGGATATCAGTTTAACAAAACCAGTGTGGGTGCGGTGGCCAACGTATCCATACACTAGGACCTTGACTTCTGATTTCTGACTCAGTGTGTGAAAAAAACTAATTGCGTGTGTGTATTGAAATGTTTTCTTTGTGATCCCTTTGAGTCATCTCACCAAGTTTAGCTTATTTATTATGGATCACCTGTTTATTTTTAGGATGCCTCCACGCATACAGCCACCTAGGGTTCCAGGTAGAGTACATGATTATTGCCCACTAAGCGACGAGGCCTCGGTGCAGGGCCCTTTATCAGTAGGGGCACCAGTGGTACCATTACCTATTGGTCCATTGATGCCACCAGACCCAACAGAAGATGGTGCATGCCACTTGAGCACGTTTCCCATGTTCTAGCGCCCGAGGCCACCCAGGATCAGGGGTGAGATGGACCCACAGGAAGCTAAGGATTGGATGGAGGCTGTGGTGAGAGTCTTCCGACTAGTAGGGACAACAATTGATCTCATGGTGATCCTTTCCCCCAATACTCTATATGCATCACTAAGAAAATTGTGGAGCTTGATGATCCTGGTTCGCAACGAGGTGACACTTCTCTCGGCAGAATTTGAGAGCCTGTTTTGTGCAGAGTTTTTCCCTACGACCCTTCACACAGTGCGTATATATGAGCTTCTTTATCTGCTGTAGGGTAGCATGGTTGTGGCTTAGTACTCAGTGAGGTTCACCGACCTCTCAAGCTACTCCAATGATATGGTGTGGGACCAATTCTTTGGGGGACATACCATCGAGTAGGGACTCAGGCGGGAGATAAGGGCATCGATGATTTCCCTCACCATCCCTACGCAGGAAGAGGTGTTTGATCGATCCCTCTTAGTGGATAGTTTTCTTGCTGAGCAGCCACCATTAGAGAGACCCACCACCTAGAATAATGTATTAGAGTCTTCTGTAGCTAGCAGCATAATGATTTCACACTGGTCCAAGAGGACTGGACGTACAGGCGGACGACCGCAGGATTTATGGTTATTTGTGTGGGGCACTCAAGATAGATCCAGTCATGCGAGGAGCAGACAGTGTTACGCATTCGGTAGGCAGGGTCACTTGGCACATAACTGCTCGACCTGGTGTACACATGATCGGATAATGGTCAAAGGACATCCTAGGTAGATACATAGGATAGACCGAGGAGGTCCGCGGGGATTAGTCAAGCGTGGTGGAGGAGCTAGTCATGCAGCTGGCAGTGGGCGACGATTCGAGGTGTTACCGCCATCAACAAAAGGTGGACCACCCCAACCACAGAGAGAAGGTGGACAGGGGCGACCTCAGCATTAGGCAGCTGAGGCCTATGACCCCAATGCTCCCGAGATGATATGAGGTATGATCTGTGTCTACTCCACCTTATCTTCAGTACTTATAGACACAGGTGCCAGTCATTATTTTATTATCACTGCCCTCATTCAGATCTCGATGATTCTAGTGGAGATGTTGGCTCGATCCTTACATCTTGAGACTCCTACGGGAGAGGATTCGACAATTACACACTGGTGTCGGCAGTGTGAGGTTACACTAGGTGGTGAGAGATTCAGATGGGATCTTCTAGTTGTGGCGTCAAGGCCTTACGACTTCATCTTGGGTATGAATAGGTTATCTACAGTCCATGCTCAGATTGACTGTATTAGGTGCAAAGTGCGATGTGTCCACATTGATGGGACTATGTTTACCTTCACCAAAAAATAAGGGAGCCTTTGCAGCACAACATGGTCCTACCTGGAGGGGAGTGCAGTCGATTACTAATTAGTTGGGAAGCCTTACCCTAAGAACAGTTGATGTGGAGTGATCGGGCTATCCTGTAGTGGTGGACCAGTACACGGATGTCTTCCCTAATGATTTTCTGATACTACCTCCACATAGATAGTTGGACTTATACATTGATTTTTAACCTGTGATGGCACCAATATCTACACCAATGTATTGGATGGCTCCGACAGAGCTTCGTGAGTTGTGAGTACCGCTGGAGGACTTACATGGGAGTGGGTTTATTTTGCCTAGCGTTTCTCCTTGGGCAGCCCTAATTTGTTTTTCCAATAAGGAGGATGGGAGCTTAAGACTTTGTGTTGACTATCAGTGCCTAAAAAAGCAGACCATGAAGAAAAATTACCCACTCCCAAGGATTGATTATTGCTTTGATCAGCTAAAGGGAGCTCGGTGGTTCTCGACGATAGACCTCAGATCAGGTTATCACTAGCTCAAGGTACGAGACGAGGATGTAAAGAAGACAGCATAAAGATGTCAATTCAACCATTATGAGTTTTTTTGTCATTCTTTTGGCAGGACCAATGCTCCATCAGTGTTTATGGGACTCATGAACAGGATATTCCATCCATAACATGATCTATTTGTAGTAGTCTTCATCAAAGACATACTGATCTACTCGGCTTCTATAAGGCCCCAGCCTTAAACCTTACTTAATCTTGAGTTATTACAAGATTACACATTGAGGATCTTTTCAGGTTTAGAGTTTTAGAGAATTAGATCATGAAACTTGCATTACATTCCACATTTAAACAAAGTGGTTACATAAAAGACCGTATTCATTCTTCCCATCAATGGGAACATATTTAAAATATAACACGGATTCTTTCTTGACACATCCTTGACACTATCATCACATCATGTACCTTTCCCTTGACCTGTGAAAAACATTTCAAAAACTTGGGATGAGCATAAAAAGCTCAGTAAGATTTATAAAAATATGGAAAGGAAACATGAGTTCATATATACATAAGAATGAAATCATACTTTACCCATAAAACAAAGGCACTTTAACATACCTCATCAAACCATGAATAAATCATAGAAATCATATGACATAAAGGTAACTTCAGGCATTCATAACATTCTTACGTAGGGAGTAACCCTCTTGGTTACGTTTGGAATACCCATCACAGTATATTCCCTAAATCTCTTCGGAGAAACCTTAACGTTTCAGTCCTTCGCGTTACCCAATGCATTGGAGAGCTATATCGGGCTCACCCGCCCTTAGTTTATCACGGAACCACCCTTTCTTCATAACAATGCCCATGAACCATAACATAATCGTATCACATAAACATTAATAAAGGAAACATAACATTTTTCACATTTCAATCACAATATAACATTTTAGGATATTGAAATAATGAATCCATTCAAAAAGAAACCATTTCCAAAACCATTTAAAACATTTAATAAAGAGATTTTTGAATCAAAGTGTCCCATACCACCTTGAAGCTTTTAACATTTTAAACCATTAATATCCTTATAAATAAATCCTTAAAACCATTTTGAAAACATGGATATTAATAAAAACAAATAATTAAAACATTTAAAACGATATTCTGGTAAAAGGGGTTTTACCAAAATTAGAGACACTTGAATACAATAATTGAGGAAAACATTTAGTCAGAACTTTATAATATCATGAGAATAAAAGGATTCATGATATAATACTCCAAAGGATAGTATATACACCATATAAGAGTGAATTCGTGCATAACAACAATGAACCCTCAATAGAAATGTCAAATGTGATGAAATCCCTTATAAAGACGGTATCCTTAAATTAAGGACAAATCAATCTCAAAATATGTGTGACAAATATAAATACACCCAATATAAGTGGATATTAAGTGTAAAACAATAAAAGTTCATTCACACATATTCAATGGATGACATATTCAATGACTACATGTTGAACCCAAAGAAATCGAAATTGGGTTAAAAAGTTCCCTTGACAGCCTAATGGCATCACATCAAAATGAGTTGATGAGAGATAAAAAGTGTATCTCATCACTTGGACATCAAATTTACATCAATAAGGATATATGAGAACATATCCCAACATAACAATATGTAAATTAAAAGACCCAACAAAAGAAGTCTTTTAAAAAAGAGGAGGGTGAAAGGTTCCCTTACCGACTTGGGTATCTTTCAAAACATACACCCCATGAAAGAAGGACAATAGATCATTGATGTAAATACTCATAAATGAATGAATATTACACAAAGAGTAGAATAATGGGCAGTACATACACCACTCAATGGAATTTGTGGCAAATGTAGCATAAATCTCACGAGAATAAAAGTGAGATGAAAAATCCCTTACGAAAACTCAGCAGCCTAACGGCGCCACTTAAAACTTCCAAAATGGATTGATGAGATCAAATAGAGTATCCCATCATATTATAATAGAATTTACAGCAAGAGTAATATAAAATAAAATCCCCCAACATAACAAATAGGAGCTTAGAAGAAGCGACACAAAGGAGAGTACTTAAAAAGAAAGAGAGAGGTTAGATCTCTTACGAATGTTCGGCAGCCTAACGGCGCCACTCAAAACTCCCAAAATGGATTGATGAGAGAGAATAGGGTCTCTCATCACATGAACATAAAAATTACAGTAAATTTAATATAAAAGATCATCCCAATAACAAGAAAGATGAGCTTTAAAAGGAATGACATAAAAGTGTATACTTAAAAAGAAAGAGAGGAGTAGGATCCCTTACCTCGGGTCCGACTTGACTCGATCGTTCTTTAATCTCCTGAATAATAGACTTCAGTTAATTTATAATTCCTTAAGAACCCTTTTTCAAGTTCATTATTACTTTTATACCACTTATTACCATGTCACAAACATTATGTAATCATTTAAGTTAATAATATTTGTTTTGCCGATATTTGGTTCTTAAGTCGAAAGTGGTCTTCTTACAATTACATGTTGTTCGTGTGGCCAAATGTTTATTATATACAGAATTGTATTCATTATGTAGATATCATATATTTCATATATATCCAGTACATTCATGCATTTATAACATTACATAATCATTTAGAGGTAAGAAATGAAATGCACCGTTCATGGAGACGGTAAGCCGTACGTACGCATGAACGCTACTTTCATTTCTATTTCGTATTTTATAGAATGGAATAATAATGATATAAAGGTATATTATAATTCCAGTATAATATCATATATAATACCATATTTCCATCCTTTATACATCCCACATATGGTATTTAACGAATCAAATCACTTTGAGGGGGCGGTAGTCCGCACTTCCTTAAATGAAGATATCGCGTATACCCATAATGGAAGCCATAAAGGTAAGACAAAAATGAAAAATAAAGAAGCATAAATAAAACATAAACATATTATATATCATATATAAAAATAGTGACATCATAATGGCCACCTTTGAAGGTGTTAAATGAGTATTGAACAATCATCGTTTCGGGAGGCAGAATTTCACCATCCACGGAAACCGTATGTTCTTTAACCATTTGATGTAGTTGTGTGAGAGTTTAGCTCGAATAAATCTTATAACAACATCCTAGTATATTGAGGATACTGTTGTTGTTACAAAAGATGTAAATAAAAAGAGTTTAGGGGGTTGGAGAAGCAAAATAAAACAAATGAACATGAGAGAATGAATTACCTTTAAAAGTGTAACTCCTTTTGATTTAAGCCTAAAGGCTTCCTTTGAAAGGATTATTCCCAAATGGAGTCCTCTAGGATTAGGAGAGGGATGTGGAGAGATTAAGTGGTCAGGGGTTGGCCGAGCCAAAGGCTTGAGTAGTTTGTTAAATGAGGTAGAGGTGGGGGCCTTTTATAAGAGGAGAGGAGGGGTACTTTTGGAAAGTAAAGAAATATTACTTTATTTGAAAATGTGTTTCGGTTTTAAAAGGTCCCACATTGATAGAATTCGTGGATAAGGTGATAAGGATTCGAAATCCACTCATCCAATAAGTTTTGTACATGTGTTGTTCATAGATTTTACATTATCTTTCCATTTTATTTAAATCGTCAAATAATGATATCATCGCTGCATCATTATTATGTCATAAATAATTTAATTTATTTAATGTCTAAAAATTATAAAAAAAAATACTATTATGTAGGAAATCTTTTTATATTTCCAATGAATATTTATAATCAAAATGATTACTTGTATAACCCCACTTAAACATTGTTTTAGTAAAACATATCATGTTTGTGTCAGTTTTACTTTTACATTAAATAAAATGTTATTTATGTCATTTCCCAACCAAAGTGGATCCATGGGGTCCCCAAGTTGACCCATGGCTTGTCTGGGTCTTCCATGACACAACCAATAAGGTTGGGACATGTGTCTAGGTCATTTCATATCATTAAAGCATTATTTATACCTTAAACTACACTAATTACCACTAATCGCGATTAAAAACATAATAAGATACTATTCACCAAAAAATTATTTTAATCTCATTGAACCACATTTTACTTCTTAATGACAACCATTATGTCGGATTTTCAAAATTCAATACACATTAGTGGTAAACTTTCATTTAACTGAAAAATCAGTTTGCTTGATTACCACTTAGTGGTTTCACTGTTCATCAAAAATTGATGTTTTTCAGAAAATTACCAAAAATTCACCCTAAGCTATATTTGATATTCTGAATTCAAAAATGAAGTCCTTTTTACAAAATTCAAAACATATAAATCACATTAATTAATTTAATAATTAATTCCCATTGTCATGACAAATAACGTGTTTTATGAAACAATAAGTATCAAAAGATTGACACTAGTTTAAGTCTGATTTCAAAGTGTAATTGATTCCAACGACCACTATTGGATTTAATGGTAAAAATATTTTCTAATTTCACTTTAAAACCAATTCAAAATATAATATAATCATATAAATAAATTAGATTAAAAAGTGGTTTTGAATTAAAATACAACATTTTACACTATTCATTAAAAAAATGAACTTTATCAGAAAGATACCAAAAATTTACACAAAGTAAATTTTGATCTCCCGATTCTTAATAAGAGTTTTATTTGGTCCAAAAGAATTTTTAAGAGTGAACAAAACTATATTTAATGACGGTTCTCCATCAAAAGGTGATAAGTGAACCTTTAGTGAAAACTAGGGCATATACGCCAAAAATTGAATTCTTTCCGTATTTTAAGCCTTTATCTTTTATTGTAAAAATGTAAAACTATTTAAGAACATATATAATCATATTTTAGTTATTTCTATCCATTCCCGCCAATACAAAGGCTACATATTAACTACCATTATTTTATTGTTAGAGTGCAACGTAAGATTCCCAAGAAGCTCGTTGTTGCGTGTTGGGTACGCCATCGAGCATAGCTTCCCCTTTAAAGTCATTCAATATTTTATTCACAAATATAGATAAATATGAAATGTCATATTCTTTATTTACCTGGGGTGTTACATCCTTCCCCCCTTTTGGGAATTGCGTCCTCGCAATTTTAAAATTGCGCTTGGAAACATCCTTGAAAGTTCCACATCGGAACAAAAGTCGGTAAAACAAACACTTTAAAATAAAGAAATATAAGTACAAAGGTCACCCGAGTTAACCCATACTAGGATTCCAAGTATGAAAATATTGACATGGAGGAAAAAACAAAGGGTCATGTTCTGATGGAGAGTGATAGAAAACATGTTTAGGATAAAGTTAACCACGAGAAAATCACAAACTTGTGATGGGTTAAACGGTCTTCGATTCCCCAGTAGGAAAAGTTAATAGACAACATTTTTGTTTTAAGTTACTTTTTATTGAGGAATTTATTCATAAGGAAACATAATCACTTATCATATTTACTTTCAACCTTTATTAGATTCCTTACACAAACTCATATTTTCACCAAAAGACGAGTATTTAGGAAGACTTGTTCACATTAAGAGTACTATAATAAACTTCTAGAGAATCACCTAATCCAAAAAATAGAACTATATACTTCCCATGTCTTTAGACTTTAACCAAATCCAAAACCAAAAAGGCTAGTACAAGATCAGATAATCCAGAAAAGGATAACCCTTTATAAAAAGAAAATCTATTCTTAATCTCCAAAATTTGTCCAACAAAACCCAAAGTTCAACGAGGACCATTCTATAATCAATTTGTCCATAAAATTATTGAAAGTAAACCAATATAAGATTGAAACCCAAATATATGAAGGATTTAGTCGCATAGTCTTCCAAGATAAATCGTAACATTTATCTCCAAACATAATCAGTTGCTCCTAAAGTCTCGTTTTGAAAAGTAATTAACCTAATCACATATCCTCCATGATAGGTTAATAATTTTCAAAAATAACCCAAAATCAACTTACTATTAATTCATAAAATCATATAACTAGAATGAATCAGTCAAACTAACCAGGGACTTCACGTAGTCCTGTGGTAGGCGATAAATACCAGTCGCACATTGGTTGTGGGTTCGATTCCCGCATCTTTGTCCGACGCGACGGGATGTCACACGGTCTGCGTGTTGTCCTTTTTCCAAAACTATATAATTCTTAAAACATTCCCCAAAATGAGATAAAATCTTCAAGAATAATCATAACATATTTTAACCTCAAGTTTATCTCATTCCTTTCATTTTCCATCATATCATAGAGTAACCCATAATTACCTAAAAATTAAGTATCATATAAACCCTAATGGTTACTTTAATAATTATTACCTGAATTTCCACATCGAATTGGCCATCTCGTACCTGATGCATTAGAGAACTCACCAAGGTTGAAGTGGTTGATCATGACTCCTAGATATTTGGTTTAGAACAACCACGAGTTTCCTCATTGAATCCTTCATTTTATCTAGTATCTTAATCAGAGAACCACCACAGTTTCCTTCAAACCTGTTGTCTCTTTGGTGCCTACTAGATCCATCCATTCACTAAAAATAGAAATGTCAGTGTGAGTATATCAACAAAACCATCATGTACTAATGAGTAAGATAGACAATAAGATATACTTACTCATTCACTTTATCTAAAACTAAGACTCTTTCTGAAATCCTAACAATTATGGTAATTGTCAATTATGCTTAAAGAATACCCTAACCTCTAAAGTTATCTAAACCGACCTTTGATACCAACTATAAGGCCCCAGCCTTAAACCTTACTTAATCTTGAGTTATTACAAGATTACACATTGAGGATCTTTTCAAGTTTAGAGTTTTAGAGAATTAGATCATGAAACTTGCATTACATTCCACATTTAAACAAAGTGGTTACATAAAAGACAGTATTCATTCTTCCCATCAACGGGAACATATTTAAAATATAACACGGATTCTTTCTTGACACATCCTTGACACTATCATCACATCATGTACCTTTCCCTTGACCTGTGAAAAACATTTCAAAAACATGGGATGAGCATAAAAAGCTCAGTAAGAGTTATAAAAATATGGAAAGTAAACATGAGTTCATATATACAAAAGAATGAAATCATACTTTACCCATAAAACAAAGGCACTTTAACATACCTCATCAAACCATGAATAAATCATAGAAATCATAAGACATAAAGGTAACTTCAGGCATTCATAACATTCTTACGTAGGGAGTAACCCTCTTGGTTACGTTTGGAATACCCATCACAGTATATTCCCTAAATCTCTTCGGAGAAACCTTAACGTTTCACTCCTTCGCGTTACCCAATGCATTGGAGAGCTATATCGGGCTCACCTGCCCTTAGTTTATCACGGAACCACCCGTTCTTCATAACAATTCCCAAGAACCATAACATAATAGTATCACATAAACATGAATAAAGGAAACATAACATTTTTCACATTTCAATCACAATATAACATTTTAGGATATTGAAATAATGAATCCATTCAAAAAGAAACCATTTCCAAAACCATTTAAAAATTTTAATAAAGAGATTTTTGAATCAAAGTGTCCCATACCACCTTGAAGCTTTTAACATTTTAAAACATTAATATCCATATAAATAAATCCTTAAAACCATTTTGAAAACATGGATATTAATAAGAACAAATAATTAAAACATTTAAAACGATATTCTGGTAAAAGGGGTTTTACCAAAATTAGAGACACTTGAATACAATAATTGAGGAATAACATTTAGTCAGAACTTTATAATATCATGAGAATAAAAGGATTCATGAAATAATACTCCAAAGGACAGTATATACACCATATAAGAGTGAATTGGTTCATAACAACAATGAACCCTCAATAGAAATGTCAAATGTGATGAAATCCCTTATAAAGAAGGTATCCTTAAATTAAGGACAAATCAATCTCAAAATATGTGTGAAAAATATAAATACACCCAATATAAGTGGATATTAAGTGTAAAACAATAAAAGGTCATTCACACATATTCAATGGATGACATATTCAATGACTACATGTTGAACCCAAAGAAATCGAAATTGGGTTAAAAAGTTCCCCTGACAGCCTAACGACATCACATCAAAATGAGGTGATGAGAGACAAAAAGTGTATCTCATCACTTGGACATAAAATTTACATCAATAAGGATATATGAGAACATATCCCAACATAACAATATGTAAATTAAAAGACCCAACAAAATAAGTCTTTTAAAAAAGAGGAGGGTGAAAGGTTCCCTTACCGACTTGGGTATCTTTCAAAACATACACCCCATGAAAGAAAGACAATAGATAATTGATGTAAATACTCATAAATGAATTAATATTACACAAAGAGTAGAATAATGGGCAGTAAATACACCACTCAATGGAATTTGTGGCAAATGTAGCATAAATCTCACGAGAATAAAAGTGAGATGAAAAATCCCTTACGAAAACTCAGCAGCCTAACAGCGCCACTTAAAACATCCAAAATGGATTGATGAGATCAAATAGAGTATCCCATCATATTACAATAGAATTTACAGCAAGAGTAATATAAAATAAAATCCCCCAACATAACAAATAGGAGCTTAGAAGAAGTGACACAAAGAGAGTACTTAAAAAGAAAGAGAGAGGTTAGATCTCTTACGAATGTTCGGCAGCCTAACGGCGCCACTCAAAACTCCCAAAATGGATTGATGAGAGAGAATAGGGTCTCTCATCACATGAACATAAAAATTAAATTAAATGTAATATAAAATATCATCCTAATAACATGAAATATGAGCTTTAAAAGGAATGACATAAAAGTGTATACTTAAAAAGAAAGAGAGGAGTAGGATCCCTTACCTCGGGTCCGACTTGACTTGATCGTTCTTTAATCTCCTGAATAATAAACTTCAGTTAATTTATAATTCCTTAAGAAACCTTTTTCAAGTTCATTATTACTTTTATACCCCTTATTACCATGTCACAAACATTATGTAATCATTTAAGTTAATAATATTTTTTTTGAAGATATTTGGTTCTTAAGTCGAAAGTGGTCTTCTTACAATTACATGTTGTTCGTGTGGCCAAATGTTTATTATATACAGAATTGTATTCATTATGTATATATCATATATGTCATATATATCCAGTACATGCATGCATTTATAACATTACATAATCATTTAGAGGTAAGAAATGAAATGCACCGTTCATGGAGACGGTAAGCCGTATGTACGCATGAACGCTACTTTCATTTCTATTTCGTATTTTATAGAATGGAATAATAATGATATAAAGGTATATTATAATTCCAGTATAATATCATATATAATACCATATTTCCATTCTTTATACATCCCACATATGTTATTTAACGAATCAAATCACTTTGAGGGGGCGGTAGTCCGCAATTCCTTAAATGAAGATATCGCGTATACCCATAATGGAAGCCATAAAGGTAAGACAAAAATGAAAAATACAGAAGCATAAATAAAACATAAACATATTATATATCATATATAAAAATAGTGACATCATAATGGCCACCTTTGAAGGTGTTAAATGAGTATTGAACAATCATCGTTTCGGGAGGCAGAATTTCACCATCCACAGAAACCGTATGTTCTTTAACCATTTGATGTAGTTGTGTGAGAGTGTAGCTCGAATAAATCTTATAACAACATCCTAGTATATTTAGGATACTGTTTTTGTTACAAAATATGTAAATAAAAAGAGTTTAGGGGGTTGGATAAGCAAAATAAAACAAATGAACATGAGAGAATGAATTACCTTTAAAAGTGTAACTCCTTTTGATTTAAGCCTAAAGGCTTCCTTTGAAAGGATTCTTCCCAAAGGGAGTCATCTAGGATGAGGAGAGGGATGTGGAGAGAGTAAATGGGCAGGGGTTGGCCGAGACAAAGGCTTGAGGAGTGTGTTAAATGAGGTAGAGGTGGGGGCCTTTTATAAGAGGAGAGGAGGGGTACTTTTGAAAAGTAAAGAAATATTACTTTATTTGAAAATGTGTATCGGTTTTAAAAGGTCCCACATTGATAGAATTCGTGGATAAGGTGATAAGGCTTCTAAATCCACTCATCCAATAAGTTTTGTACATGTGTAGTTCATATATTTTACATTATCTTTCCATTTTATTTAAATCGTCAAATAATGATATCATCGCTGCATCATTATTATGTCATAAATAATTTAATTTATTTAATGTATAAAAATTATAAAACAAATACTATTATGTAGGAAATATTTTTATCTTTCCAATGAATATTTATAATCCAAAAGATTACTTGTATAACCCCACTTAAAAATTGTTTTAGTAAAACATATCATGTTTGTGTCAATTTTACTTTTACATTAAATAAAATGTTATTTATGTCATTTACCAACCAAAGTGGATCCATCGGGTCCCCAAGTTGACCCATGGCTTGTCTTGGTCGGCCATGACACAACCAATAAGGTTGGGACATGTGTCTAGGTCATTTCATATCATTAAATCATTATTTATACCTTAAACTACACTAATTACCACTAATCGCGATTAAAAACTTAATAAGATACTATTCACCAAAAAAATATTTTAATCTCATTGAACCACATTTTACTTCTTAATGACAACCATGTATGTCGGATTTTCAAAATTCAATACACATTAGTGGTAAACTTTCATTTAACTGAAAAATCAGTTTGCTTGATTACCACTTAGTGGTTTCACTATTCATCAAAAATTGATGTTTTTCAGAAAATTACCAAAAATTCACCCTAAGATATATTTGATATTCTGAATTCAAAAATGAATTCCTTTTTACAAAGTTCAAAACATATAAGTCACATTAATTAATTTGATAATTAATTCCCGCTGTCATGACAAATAGCGTGTTTTAAGAAACAATAAGTATCAAAAGATTTACACTAGTTTATGTCTGATTTCAAAGTGAAATTGATTCCAACGACCACTATTGGATTTAATGGTAAAAATATTTTCTAATTTCACTTTAAAACCAATTCAAAATATAATCTAATCATATAAATAAATTATATTAAAAAGTGGTTTTGAATTAAAATACAACATTTTACACTATTCATTAAAAAAATGAACTTGATCAGAAAGATACCAAAAATTTACACAAAGTAAATTTTGATGTCCCGATTCTTAATAAGAGTTTTATTTGGTCCAAAAGAATGTTTAAGAGTGAACAAAACTATATTTAATGATGGTTCTCCATCAAAAGGTGATAAGTGAACCTTTAGTGAAAACTAGGGCATATACGCCAAAAATTGAATTCTTTCCGTATTTTAAGACTTTATCTTTTATTGTAAAAATGTAAAAATATTTAAGAACATATATAATCATATTTTAGTTATTTATATCCATTCCCTCCAATACAACGGCTACATATTAACTACCATTATTTTATTGTTAGAGTGCAACGTAAGATTCCCAAGAAGCTCGTTGTTGCGTGTTGGGTACGCCATCGAGCATAGATTCCCCTTTAAAGTCATTTCAATATTTTATTCACAAATATAGATAAATATGAAATTTCATATTCTTTATTTACCTGGGGTGTTACAGCTTCTGAGGAGGAGCATTCCTATCATTTACAGATAGTTCTGGAAACACTCTGAGAGAACCAACATTATAATAATCTCTCAAAGTTCCAGTTCTGGATCTGAGAGGTTTACTATATAGGACATGTCATCTTGGAGGCTTGGGTTGCAGTTGGATTGAGAAAATATTTAGGTTGTACATGCTTGGGAGCCACCCTGGTTTGTGACAGAGGTATGGAGTTTCCTGGGTTCTGCTAGATACTAACGGAGGTTTGTGCTAGATTTCTCCAAAGTTGCATCACCTTTATCTTCATTGACAAATAAGGGGAAACACTTCGTGTGTTTGGAGAGATGCCACTGGAGTTTTCTTGAGCTCAGGTAGAGACTGACTAGTGCCCCTATCTTGAGGCTTCCGGAGGAGGGCGTTGGGTACATAGTCTGATGCGACGCATCAGGGACTGGGCTTAGATGTGTCCAGAAGTAGGAGTGAGTAGTGATCGTGTAAGGTTCTTGAAAACTAAGAAAAAATGAGTAGAACTACACTGCCCATGACCTGGAGTTAGCAGTAGTGGTCTTCACTTTGATGATGTGGTGACATTACTTGATGGGAGAACATTTTACAATCTACTCTGATCACAAGAGTCTCAGGTATATCTTCTCTCAGAAGGACCTGAAACAAAGACAACAATGTTGGCTTGAGTTCCTCTACAACAATGAATTTGAGATAGTCTATACTCCTGGGAAGGGGAATATTGTAGTAGATGAACTCAGGAGGAGATCTGGTATACAGTTGGTTGGGGATACCAAGGCTTCTAAGTAGATCTAAGAAACTGATCAAGAATGATGAAAAACGATCACATACCTCAAGAATCCATCTTCGATTTGCCAAGAGAAGCCATCGGATCACCTCCAGAATGATGGTAGAACCTTCTCTGACCTTAGGAGAATCAAAATACCAAGTTATGGCCGCTCAAGAGGGAAAACAAGCAACTTAGAGGAAAAAAATATTGAGATCCACCTTTATAGGATCTCATTTAAGTGGTCACACGTTTAGACAAAACGTGCGCTAACCGTGCGCTAGACACTTCCTCAACAGACACACCATGCACAATTTGGCCGCACAGTTAGAAAAACTGTGCACCACCTGTGTGGCAGTTACTGCCTCAAGGGCCAACTATGCACAGTTTGGCCACACGGTTTAGACAACCCATGCGCCACCCGGTCGACTTCTCCTTTTCCTCAAACATCATTTTAATTTCTCCCAACTCTCCCATTAGTCACCCTTAACTTTAAAACCATTAATATCATCAATAAAGGGTTACATACCAGAAGAGGGGGTACTACATTCTCCCCCCCCCCCCCCCCGCCCATTGTTCTTTCTATCCTCGGAAAGTAGAACACCTTCACCCAACTGAAAGAGTTCCGGCCACTGCTCTTTCATTTCCGTTTCACGTTCTCAAGTCTCTTCCGGAATCTGACCGTACTGCAATAAAACCCGCACTAGACTGATGATTTTTTCATGCAAGACTTTATCTTACCTATCCAAAATTCGTACCGGGATATGTATCAATGAAGCATCCGACTCTAGGTCAATGTGATCCCATCTAATCACATGGTCAAGATCAAGCTGATACTTTTTCAACTGAGAAACATGGAGCACATTATGTACCAAACTGAACTGTGTGGGTAATTCCAACCGATATTCCACCTCTGCAACCCATTCTAGTATCTCAAAAGGGCCACTGTATCTAGAAGACATCTTTCCCTACTTCTCGAAACGACGATGTCCAATCCTTGGAGAGATCCTCAAGAAGACATCATCACCCACTATGAATGACAATTGTCTTCGACGGTGATATGCATAAGATTTATGACGACTCCGAGCCATCTTTATCCTCTTTCAAATCAATTGGGTTTTCTCGGTTTTTTCTTGGAGAATTCTTGGCCCAACTAGTGGAGTTTCACCCGTTTCCACCCAGCATAGTGGAGAATGACAAGGATGCCCATACAATGCTTCAAACAGAGCCATGCGTATTGAGGCTTGATAGGTTTTATTGTCTGAGAACTATAGTAAGGATATATGTTCCTCCAAAGAGCCACCAAAATCCATTACACAAGCCTGAATCATATCTTCCAATGTTTGTATCGTCCACTCAGATTTCCCATCCGTCTGAGGGTGATATGTCGTGCTCATATTCAATTGAGTTCCAAGGGCCTGCTATAATGATTTCCAGAAACAAGATGTGAATCTGGGATATCTATCTGAGACTATAGACACTAGTAAACCATGCCTCTTGACCACCTCTCAGATATAGATTTTTGAAATATCATCTACCGAATGAGTTTCATGAATAAGGATGAAATTAGCCGACTTGGTTAGATGATCCACTATCACACAAATGGCATCATGTTTCGGAACTGTTCGTGGAAGAACTATAAAAAAATACATTTCTAATTGATCCCATTTCCCCCAATGGGATGGGAAATGATTGTAACATACCAGCTAGTCTCTAATTCTCTTCTTTAGCCTGCTGACAAGTTAGGCACCGTCAGATGAACTCGGCCACCTTCCTTTTCATGCCGCTCCACCAAAACTACACTTTCAATGCCTTATACATATTTTGTGTACCTGGGTGTACATCCCATCTTGAATGGTGGTAAGCATGATATAGTTGTTCATGAAAAACCATAGGTACAACCATCTGATCTCTGAAAGACAAAACCGAAACCCCATCATGCTTCCAGCCATCAATGGTCTCCCTACCATTGAGTTTTGAACTTACTACGAGGCATTCTGCATCAGATGTTTGAGATTGTTTTGACTTCTTTACTAAATCAGGTACAGGTGTAGATGAAAATAAAACAGCAACATCACCTTAGTCTTCACATTCCACATACATGTCGTCTAAGGACGGCATCAACTACCATTCATCTAAAGCTTCTTTCTCTAACTGAGCATATGACTTTCTACTCAATGCATCTGCCACCGAATTTCCATTATCGGGTGTGTACATCAAGTCAAATTAAAACATTTGGACGTACTCCATCCACCTCCATTTCCTTAGGTTCAAATATCACTATGAGAAAATCTGTTTCAAGCTTTCGTGATCTGTAAACACAGTGAATTTCTCACCAAAGAGATAATGTCTCCATGTTTTCAATACATGAACGACTGCAGCTAACTCCAAATCATGTGTTGGGTAATTTTTCTCATGCACCCTCAACTACCTTGATCCTTAAGCAACCACATGATCTCTTTGCATGAGAACAAAACCCAAACTTGATCTGAAAGCATCACAATACACCACATACCCCTATCCGGATTCTGGAATAATCAAGATATTTTCGAATGTAATCCGAAATATTAGTTCCTAGAAATCCTTATAAAATTATTTTGTCCATTGGAATGGAGCATGAATCTTTTTCAGAACTATCATTGGGGAAGCTAGTTGTGAGAAATCACACACAGAGCATCGGTAGTAACCAGCTAGACCAATAAAACTTCGTTTCTCGAAGACATTTTTCGGTGGTTTCCACGAGATAACGGCTTCTATCTTTTCAAAATAAAAAAAATTCCATACTCAGAAATGACATGTCCAAAGAAACGTACTTCCAATATCCAAAAATCACACTTTGATTATTTTGATTAATAAAAACGATGATCTCTCATGATATGTAACACCTTTTCCAGGTGTACCTCATTCTCAACCCTTCTCTTTGAATACACCAAGATATCGTTGACAAATACCAAAACAAAAGAATCCAGATATCATTGAAATATTGGATTCATCAAAGCCCTGAAGACCAAGGGTGCATTTGTTAGACCGAAAGTCATGACTACATATTCGTAGTGGCCATATCTGCTTCTAAAAGCAGTCTTTGAAATATCCACCTTCCGAACTCACAATTGGTGATCGCCTGATCACAAGTCAATCTTGGAGAACCACTAAGCTCCCCTTAATTGATAGAATAGATCACCAATATGTGGAAGTGGATATCTATTTTTTATCATAACTTTCATAACCTTACGATAATCAACACACAGCTGAAGAGTTCCATCTACCTTCTTCACAAACAACACTGGTGCTGCCCATGGAGAAGTACTTGTTTGAATGAAACCCTTGCTTTCGAGCTCCTCTAACTGCACTTTCAATTCCCATAACTCTGTTGGTGTCATCCTATAAGAAGTAAGGGAAATAAGACTGGTCCCTGGAAGGAGATCTATCATAAACTCCACTTCCCTTAGAGGTGGTAACCCTGAAAGTTCTTGGGAAAGACATCTATAAATTGATCCACAATAGCTGGAAAACTATTTTCCTCATTCTCTTCCATTGATTCCTAAGTCAACACTTCCAATTGGTAAGATATTTTTCCCACCATTGGTTCCAACAAGATCTTTTCACCTTTCTTTATCATCCTCTCTCCTCTAAAGAGATGGTCGATGTCGTCCTCAATCGTGAAACTAACCGTTCTCCTATAATAGTCGATGTTATCCTTAAACATTGTCAACCAATCCATACCCAGTATTACGTCATAGACATACATTTCCGACATCAAGAAGTCCCATTTTAACTCAGCTCCATCAATATTTATATCACATTCTGTACACACAAAGTATTGACATTCTCTTTCACCATGAGGAGTTTTCTGTTTCAAAATAGAAGGCATCATTTCTAGTTCTAAACATTGAAAGTAAACATCATGAGACCCAATTAAGTAATGTGATGCACTAGTATCAAAAAACACTTTCACAAAGGTAGAATTCAAAATAATATTACGTCTTACTGTTGATGGTCCAGCCTAATCATCGAGAATCATCGGCTTAGATCCATACAATTTCATCATTGCTGCACTGTTCTCCTTGTTTCCTTGTCTATATTTCCCTAGTTGAGGGTTTATGGTATTTCGAGAATCACCAGGGCTAGCTCAATTATGCTGACGAGACTAATTATACCATCCACATCCTGTCGAAGCATATGATGCTTGCGACGCCTGAGGAGTGTCACGCGCACCCGCCCTCAGTGCATTCCTACAATAGCATTGTTGATGCCCCATCCTATTGTAATTGTGACATGCTCTAGGATGTGTCATAAACTCTCGACTTTTGTGGTCAAGTGAACCACATTAAAAAAACCTACTTTGCACTGGGGTCATGGAGGAAGGTTCACTGATCCCGCTTTCTAGTACTGATTTTTGCTTGCACCATGGAAATAGGTGTCCCTTTTTCTATTGTTCCCAGAGTTTGAGTTCCCACCATTTCCCATAGGTATCATCATACCTCCTCCTATAGATCCAATGATATAACGTTCACCAACAATCGCCCTGTTAAGCACCTCTGTATAATCCGTAATACAAAGCAGCGCAATCTTCGATCTAATCTCTTGCCTTATCCATGATTCAAAGATGCGTTCCTTCAGAGGCACACTTTCCGCAACCTCTGGTGCAAAACAGAGTAAGTTCATGAACTCAGCCACATACTCTGTGAGAGAGAGGATATCCTACTTCAAGCTGAAGAAGTTCGTTGTTTTCTAGATCATGAACGTGTGAGGGTATAATTGTATGTTGAACAATTCTTCAAAATCTTCCATGTAAGGGATTAATCCAATTTAGCATGCATGGCTAAATCCCACCATTGACATGCAAGATCCTAGATCATATACGTCATAAACTTGACCTTGAGCTCTGATGGTGTTCCGATGAAATCAAAGATATGATTCATTCTACTTAGCCACACCTCAGCATTTTTGGGTTTAGCATCACCACGAAAGATTGGTGGATTCTGCTTCATGAACTGGATGGTATGATCCACATGTCTTGGTTCATTCCTCCAGTTCCCCATATCCACAGCTTGAAAAGTTGGACAACACTCTGAACGAGCTCTTGGTTCACCCGTGGTTCAGGTGAAACCACAATTGTCGTAGCTTCTTCGGGTTGCTTTCGATGACGCCTACCAGGTTCCATTTTCTAAAGCAACAACAACCTTTTCCAATCTCACTCTCTAGAAACTGATGGTTTGGAATTTCAAATTATCTCACATCATCTATCACAAAATTGTTTTCAAAATGAATTTTTTCCCATGTTCAAACATTTATGAAAACAATCCTCATGCCCTTTGAAAATAAACCCATTTTCAAAATACACCAAATATCTTGTTTTCAAAATCTTTCAATGAAAACAATTTCTGAATTTTTTTTTTGAAAATTTTCACCATACACAAAAATCACAAATCATTCCTCACAATGAGATATGAAATCCTAGTGGGAATTTATTAATCTACAATTCATGTCATGCTCATGTCAGTGTCTAAACCCATGACAATGAGATTTCCCAACATTCTAGAAGTGCATCCAAGACACTTATGTACCCAACACCCTGGTAACTTGATGTTCGGCATAAACTGGTTACCTATGTCCTTTTATACTATATATTTCAGGTTCCAACAATCCTACTATGGTCTAAGATTTGGACCCAAGGAATAGACAAGAATGAATTTCAACTCCAAAACAGTGAAATTTGATGACCACTTGTTAGGAAATGATCGAACAAGATGATACCATTTGTAATGACTGACCAATTCTCATTGTCTTTAGAGTACAACGAGTCATTACTTGGCCATAAAAGACATCCCCAAATCACCAAAGGATGTCAATAAATGCTGAAGGATTCAAAATAAAAGCTGGGGGACGATTTACCCTTAAATAAATAACCAATAAACCAACCATGCATAACAAAAAATTCATTATATGATGCATGAACAAATGAATGACCACTAAAAAAATTCATTTATGTCAAACCACATCATGTACACAACAATGGAAGACCAAACTAAGCATCATGCTACACAACAGATGAACAACTCAAGACTCTCAAAAGAATCCACGACTCCATGCTCCACAAGCGCCAATCTCCACAACATCTCCAAAGCATTACCACATGCCACTAGCAATAAGATGATTTACCTTACTTGTGTCCCGGAATACAATATCTAAAAAAGCACCAAAGTGACAAAGCAGGGGTGAGTATAAAACTCAGTAGGTTTCCCCAATGACTTCCCTACTCACGCCACTAGGACAGAAGGGTTGGCAACATTTATGTAAAAACAGTTTATATAAAACATTTTCTCAAAAGTAGATTATAAGTAAATATAAACAAGTTTCCCAAACCCATTCATAACCAAAGGCATTCCAAGATCAATTTAAACCAATTTTCAAGATAGTTATTTTCCAAAAAAATAACCAAATAATATTAAGAACCATTTCACAAGATCCGTTTTGGCATACCCAACCATTCCACAAACCCATGGAACCAACAATGCATCCTACCTAGATGACGGGAAAAACCCTAACCCTTATCCGTCCATACACTAATGGGGGAGACCCCAAACCCTTGTCCGTCTCGAATGAAATATGAATGTTTGAAGGGGGAGATCCATAACAATTGTCAGTACCAACACCAATGGGGGAGACCCCTAACCATTATTTGTCCCACATGCCCGCCAACACACACAAACATCATGTTAGAAACCAAGTGTGATTGACCAATTCAAACCATTTCAATTCCAAACCATTTCAATAAAACTCCCTTTTTATTGAAAACCAATTCCATCAAAGTCATTTCAATATGAAACCATTTCAATAAAATTCTCTTTTTATTGAAAAACAATTTTTCATCAAACCATTTATAATTTCATAAAATTCATATATTAAAATCAGCATTTTAAATTCAAGAAGCCAAATCACTTTGCACAACAATTCAACAAGATTTATCAATTTCACTAAAACCATAAATTATTAATAAAGAATATGTATTATATTCTTTTCACAATCAATTTCATCCAAATAACCCAATTTAAAACTATTCCAACCAATATTAACTAGAGGAGTTGAGTGTGAAGCCGCCTACCTTTAGGGTTTTGACTAAAACCACCATGAACGGAGAACACACCAGAAAACCAGGTTACATCTTCAAAACCCTGCCTTAGATCTCTTCTCCTAGAAAGTTCAAGACCAAATTTTAACACATTTGTCATCCACATACCTATATCTACCAATAACAGGTGTAGATACAAGAAACCGAGAGAAGAGGTGAAGTAGATCTAAGTATATCTAAGACACCAATCCAGAATGATGAAGAACGATCACATACCTCAAGAATCCGGCTTTGATTCGCCAAGAGAAGAATTTGGATCACCTCTGGATAGATGGGAGAACCTTCTCTGACCTTAGAAGAAGAAAAATCATGAGTTTGGGCCACTCAAGAGGAAAAAATAGAAACATGGAGGCAAAAATTTGGGAGATCAACATTTATAGAATCTCATTTAAGTGGCCGCAGGGTTTGCTCACATGGTCAGACAAATCGTACGGTATCTTTGTGTTAGCCACTACCTCAGATGACACTCCATGAATGGTTTGACCACATGTTTAGAAAAATTGTGCGTCTCTCGTGTGGAAGCTACTACCTTAAGGGCCAACTATGCATGGTTTGGCTGCACATTTTAGACAACCCGTGCGTCGCCCTGCGACTTCCCCTTTGCCTCAAACATCATTTAAAGTTCTCCCAAGTCTCACATTCATCACCCTTAACTTTAAAACCATTAAACGCATTAATAAAGGGTTACATACCAGAATTCGGGGGTACGAAATCTCACCTCGATGAGTTTTTCGGAGATTTGGTCGGCGAGGAAAGTTATCTCAAAGGTTCATCGGACCCTTTCAGGTCCTTAGCAGAGTTGGTGATATGTCTTACCGCTTAGCTCTTCCACCTCAGATACACCTGGTGCACAACATCTTCGATGTATCCTTGCTAAGGAGATACATGCATGACCCTTCTCACGTCGTTGACTAGGGAGAGCTGGATATTGATGATGGGGAGACGTTTACGGAGGTTCCAGTGGAGATTTAGGATCGAAGGGGGAGAGTACTTCATGGGTGATCGATACCTTTGGTATGTTTACTTTGGCAGCACGACAACCTCTAGGTTATCATATGGGAGTGGGAGGCCCAAATTCATGCTCAATACCACTACTTGTTTTCATCATTTTTGTGATGTGGATTTCGGGGACGCAAAGCCCTGAGGTGGGGAGAATTTAATGACCCAAATTTTCCATGTAATTTTTTTTAAATTATACGGGAATATTACGAGTCTGCGAGAATTCACGGCACATGAATCTATGGCCTGGTTTACCCGAAATGAATTTCTAAAATTTTTTTATGTACTTTCAGTAAACCTGCTAGTGGGTTTCTATAACTTTTGAAACGATGCTCAGAATTGAAAACTGAGGACACTGTTGAACTCAAAGTGTCGATATTCGCTTAATAAAGCCTTCACCTCAACGGTAGTAGGTAGAAGGAGGATGTTATTTTTTCAGTATTATGTGGACGAAGGAAAATAAAATATTTGACTTTTTCTTTAAAACCTCTATTTTGTGTTATAGAGTAGGGGACCACCCGGGCTAGAAAACCCCCCAATTTGAATTCTTGGTGGTGGGGACCACCCAAACCTCACTAAATGGGGGAAAACCTGTCAACTCTCTAATTAATTAATTTTTAAAAATTAAATGTGCCATTTAATTGTGCCAACTATAATTGTTCCAACATAAATTAATTTGATAAACATATTTTAATTTGATGGCTCCTCATTTCCTTGGGGAAATAGTTGGAAAATGGAGGATTGGGGATATATTTTGAGAAACTCTTCCTCCAATGAACAATGCCCTCTCCAACGAAGAACATGCTCCAACAAAGAATGAGGAACTAACCTCGAGCCTGAATCGTAAGAACCTTGCGGAAGCAACGAACGCTGACGTCCTTCAACGACTTTATCCTCTACCTCTTGACACCTCCAATGAACAACAAGGTAGGGGTGTGTTTTTTATTAATCTTTGTTAATTTATTTTAGACTGAAACTCTCCCCATGAACCTCAGTCTACTGCTCTAAAGTGGAGGGTGCAGGACTAACAAACATGGCCCGACTACTCCACAACCGTTGTGGTTTTTATTCATTCTTTGCGATGGAGGAGGACCGCGACTGGTGCGGGAGACTGGAGCCGGTAGGACCTGGGAGAGGTGGTTGGCACTCCAATAGGCCGCGAAGATGGTGCCGGCGCAACCGCGCAACCGGGGGAGGGCTGCGGCCTGTCATCCATGGCATAGTAGAGGCGAAGACTGGGGCACGACTTACCGCATGAAGGGGAGGTGGCGATGTGCATCCACACCACAGGTGTGCAGGGACCAGGACATGAGGAAACAACGGCGTAGGAGGGCGGCTAGATCAATGCGGGTCGCCGGTGGGGGCACAGCGCCTGACCGCACTGCAGTGGACGGCTGTTCATCCGACCAACCGAGGGTCAGCAGGCCGCCCAGCATGGGCTGCATCGCGGGCTGCATCATGTGCCTCCCAAATTTCCGCCTACCGGGTTTCCATCGCGGGACACCTAGTGGGTCGTGCCGGACCCAGTGGGCTGGGTCAGATCCAGCCGACCGAGTCAGATCCCGCGGGCCGGGTCGGATCACGTGGGTTGGGTCAGGTCGGGTCGCCCCGGACCATCTTCGACCCCTTTTGGCTCCATCGGCCATAACATGAGCTAAGGGAATCCATTTGACAAATCGTCTATAGCAACAGAAACATCATATCGAGATAGTCCTTTTGGTATACCCCACTTGAGTTTTGGATAACGTTGGTGTACGACCGGGTTGATTGAACACGAATGCAACCGATCCCTCAGGACTAAAAGTTCAATAACTTACAGACCAAGTGTCTGATTGACGTACAGTATCTTGCGTTGAGACCCCTTTTTCAAGGTGATCCCTTGGGATACTTCTTTGAGGTACTTCATGGAAGTTGGAGTATTGACCAGTGTCTTGAGTAGTGGACCATCCCAGAAACAAGCGAGCTTAGTGTGAGAACCCTGTTACTGGATGTAACCTGAGAAAGGGATACTATGTGGGTCTTTTCTTTGGTATCCTATGTGGGTATGTGTTAGAGAGTCCCACTTGGATCCACTCTAGGAAATCCACATGGGAATACTCTAGGATCCTATGTGGGCCTGTTGTACTAGGATTCGACATGGGTCTGATGATTTAGGATCCTTCTTGGGTCTACATCTTCACTGTGTAAGATGATTCAGTAGTTAGATCTAAACATCTTTGTGACCATACCTATGTTATACCTAGTGTGAGTTGAGTCTTTTCCATTGTGGTAATCTTCTGTGTGATTTACCTTTGTGGTATTTACCTTTGTGGTGATACCTTAGTGGTATTCTTCTGTGTGGTATACCTTTGTGGTAATTACCGTCATGATGATACCTTTGTGGTATTCTTCTGCGTGGAGTTACCTATGTGGTACTTACCTTTGTGGTGTTACCTTTTTGGTATTCTTTCCATCATGGAACTGTTTTACTTTGGCTAAGTATTTGGGCCTTGTGGTTCCTCAAGAATGAGATGTGTAATACTTGATAACTTAGGTATATGTATCGGCATATACCTAATTAGGGTTGTCAGTTGATTCCATGATTTGTGGATTATCCTTTGTGTATTTTTTGAGACCTTTGAGGGTCTCGAATTCCCTACTGAGTATCGTTATACTCACTCGATCCCAGGCTACACCCGCACCTTGTTGTGTTTGGTACAATTGACGGACAATGCTGACTGAGGATGAGAGTACCAGGATTAGAGGTAGCTCAGAGGTGGACAGTAGAGAAGGCGTAACACAATGACGGCCAATCTTGATTTGTACTTACCCTTGATGTAGGATCCTTGGAGGGAGTTTATAGGAGATGTTTTAGTTTACTTGTACTTTCCAATTTGGATTGTATTCTGGCCCATTTAGCTCAATTTACACACTCTTTTTACTATATAGTTTTATTTTGTGCTTATGTCCTGTTATGTGCATAGTGGTGTGAGTTTATAGGTTATAATGGCAATGCCTTCCTAGTTTTTGGGAATCCACCTTTCAGTGCTAGTCGCCAGCCCCTAGCCTATGGAAGGCGGGCTTGGGGTAGTCACTACACGGGCCCCAGGGGACGGGTCATGACAAATTGGTATCAGAGGAGTTGGTGCATATTTAGAACATTGGACTATTAGCTTCTAACAGAAATAGTGTTAAGTGATATGAGTGTGTTTATCAGTTTAGGGAATCCAGTGTTGGGGCGGCAGCTGACGTATCCATACACCAGGACCCTGACTTCTAATTTCTGACTCAGTGCATCAAAACATTGATTACATGTGTGTTTTGAAAAGGTTTCTTGTGACCTATTTATTTCAGCTCACCAGGTATAAATTATTGACTGTGGAACACCTGTTTATTTTTAGGATGCTTCCACGCAGACAGCCAACTAGGGTTTCGGGTCGAGTACACGATGATAGCCCACATAGAGATGAGGCCTCGGTGTAGGGCCCCTTATTAGTAGGGGCACCAGCAGAACCATTTCCCATTAGGTCACTGATGCCATTAGCCCCAGCAGTAGAGGGTGCACACCGGTTGAGGGTGTTGCATGGGTTCCAGTGCCAGAGGCCAACTAGGTTCACAGGTGAGACGGACACACAGGTGGCTGAGGATTGGCTGGAGGTCGTGGTGAGAGTCTTCTGAATGGTAGGGACACCAGCTGATCTCATGTTGATCCTTACCGCCAGTCTTCTATAAGTAGCATCAGGAAGATGGAAGAGCATGTTTCTTTAGGTTCACGACTAGATGACACATCCCTTGGAAGACTTTGAGAGCCAGTTTCGGACAGATTTTGTCCTAGAGACCCTTCGAACAGTGCGAATACAAGAGTTTCTTCATCTGCAGTAGGGTTTCATGACTGTGGCTCAGTACTCAGTGAGGTTCACCATCCTCTCATGCTACTCCACTAATATGGTGTGGGACCCATTCTTCAGGACCTGGACCTTCATGCATGGACTCAAGAAGGAGATCAGGGCTTTGATGATTTCTCTCAACATCCCTATGCAGGAAGGGGTGTTAGAGTGATCCCTCTTAGTAGAGAGTTATCTAATAGACCAGTCTCCAGCAGCGAGACCCACCACCGGGCATCATGTGGCAGAGTATTCTATAGCTGGCAGCATAAATATTTCACAATGGTCCAAGAGGACCATACCTATAGGTGGACGACCACCGGATTCAGGGTAGGTTGTGCGGGGCACCCCCAACAGAGCTAGTCATGCGAGGGGCAAGCAGTGTTACACATGCGGTGGTCAGGGTCACATGGATCATGACTGCTCTACTTGTCATATGGATGATCAGCAGATGGTCGAAGGACCTCCTAGGCATAGACAGAGGTTCAACCGAGGAGGTCCGCATGGAGAAAGCAGGCGTGGCAGAGGAGTTGGTCGGGCTGCTGGCGGTGGGCGACGATTCGAGGTGTTACCATCACCACCATCAGGTGGACCACCATGACCATAGGGAGCAGGTGTACAGTGGCGAGCTCAGCTTCAGGAATCTGAGACATACGACCATGAAACTCCAGAGATGATACGAGGTATGATATTTGTCTACTCCACCTTAGCTGAAGTACTTATAGACACAGGTGCAAGTCATTCATTTATTTCCACTTCCCTTGATCGAAGCTCGGAGATTCTGGTGGAGTTGTTGGCTCGATCATTATGGCTAGATACTTCTAAGAGAGAGTATTTAATGATTACACATTTGTGCCGACAGTTTGAGCTAACTCTAGGAGGTGAGGGCTTTGGCTGAGATCTCCTAGTAGCAGCGTCAAGGCCTTACGGCGTTATCTTGGGTCTGGACTGGTTATCTACAGTCCATGCTCAGATTGATTATTTTTGGCGCTATGTGTGGTGTGTTTGCACTGATGGGACTAGTTTTACCTTCACCGGCAAGAAGGTAGCCTTTGAATAACACGATGGGCTTACCCAAAATAGAGTGCAGCCGATCACCCATCAGTAGGCAGGCCTAACCCTCGGAATGGTTGATTTGTAGAGTCCGAGCTATCCTGTAGTGGTGGACTAGTACACAGATGTATTACCTGCTGATGTTTTGGGTGTACCTCCATGCAGAGAGGTAGACTTTTACATTGATTTGTAACCAGAAACGGCACTGATATCTACACCATCGTATCTGATGGCTCCCAAGGAGCTTCATGAGCAGCAGTACAACTGGAGGACTCATAGGGGAAGGGCTTCATCCAACCCAGTGTTTCTCCTTGGGTAGCCCCGATTTCGTTCACCAAGAAGGTGCATAGGAGCTTGAGACTTTGTGTTGACAATCAGTGCCTGAACCAAGTGACCTTGAAGAATAAACACCCACTCTCGAGGATTGAAGACCTCTTTGATCAGTTGAAGAGAGCACAGTGGTTCTTAAAGATAGACCTCAGATCAGGCTATCACCAACTCAGGGTACGAGACGAGGATGTGTAGAAGACGACTTTTAAATTTCGGTACAACGATTATGAGTTTTTTGGTTAGGACATTTGGAATTAATAATTCTCCAGCAGTGTTCATGGGGCTCATGAATATGCTCATCCAGCCATACCCTTAACGTATAATAGTAGTCTTCATCAACGACATTCTGATCTACTGGGTTACGGAGGATGAGCATGCCTATCTTTTGTAGATAGTTCTGGACACACTCTGAGAGAACCAAATTTATGGTAAGCTCTTGAAGTTCCAGTTCTGGATTCGATAGGTTCACATTATGGGACATGTCATCTCGGAGGCTGGAGTTGCAGTGGATCAAGTGAATATTGAGGCAGTGCCTTCTTGGGAGCCACCCAACAGTGTGACGGAGGTATGGAACTTCTAGGGTTTGGTCGTATACTACCGAAGGCTTGTTCCAAATTTCTCTAGAGTTTCAGCACTGTTAAAATCATTGATGAAGAAGGGGGAACCCTTCGTGTGGTTTGAGAGATGCTAATTGAGTTTTTAGGAGCTCATTCAGAGACTGATAGTAGCTGTAGCAGTTACTGTTCGGTATTGTTGCAGTCACCACTATTCATCTGATTTGGGACTTTGGACCAGTGGTTTGGAAGAATGAGAGGGTATGGAAGCCACCATCGGGACAAGGAACCGTGCATATTTGTATGGGGAAATTCTATCCGATCAGCAATGCAGGGTGGGGATCTAGGTGATCAATGACGTAGAAGATGTGGTGGGTTAGTTTAAGTGGCTCGGGCATATGGGTCATTTATTGGGCATGGTATGCCTCTGGGCCTTTGGTTCATGTGTTGCAGGTCAATCGGGCCTTTTTTCATAGACCTACGGGTCCTATACGGGTTCCCCTTCAACCCTTAAAAGGGTGATTACCCACAATAAAAATAAAAATAGAAGGCCTTCAGGCCATTTGAGCGAGAAAAGGGGCCAAGGACAAGCATATGCAATGACGATAGATGAAGTGGAATGATTAATGTTCTTGTGTATTTGAATCCAATAAATATGTTTTATAATTACATTATTAAAGAAATTAATGAAATTTATAATCATTATAATTTAATAATTTTTTGTTAATGATCTGAAATCATATATTGAACGGCATTGACAACAAATAGAAAAGATTGAGAGGCAATATGAACATTATGGAAAACATAATATTAAGGGGAACATAACACTTAATATGTTCTTAATGTTGGGATAATGATGTTTGGAAAAATAGATGATTGATATTGACAAAGTAAATTTAAAAATGCTAACTTCTTTCGAGATGATTAGTGATATGTTCATTTTAGACCTTTGCTGACCTTCATTCTAAAGTTACAGATCTTAATATTCTTTTTTTTGTATATATTGTTAACAATTTATTAAATATTTTTTATTGACCTTTTCAGTAGGTTTTAGAGATTAATGTATTACTTCACCATATTTGGATTCATGCATATTAACAATTTTCTCATAATAATATGTATATATAAAAAGAATGACATTATTATGATCCATTAAAATTTAATTATATCACCTTATGAATAAAACATTTATTTTGGGATATTCATATGTTTGAGAAATTAATGAATTTTAAATTGATTATATCACAAAAAAAAAGATGAAATTATACCTTTGAAATAGAAATATATCAATAAATTATATTTAATTATATTCGTTAAAATTGAAATAATACATAAAATCCATGAAATGTTTTTGGAATAAATTTTTTTCCATATTATTCTAATTTTTGGAAATATTGATTACCTTACTCACAACTATGGATTATGGATTTGTATTCATTAACATAGTCTTAATCATGTTCTATATCACTCTGCAATAGTAATAGGGTGTTGGTTTTCTCACTTATGTCCATTATTTCAATTCCATCATATTTTATCCCACTTGTAAACCAAGTAATGTTATTATTCTAGATGACCTTTGTAATTACCATTCTCTCTAACTATGAAGACATTTTGTTGACTCATAATAAGATCTGGGGTTTTAATAAAAGAATTTCCAATTCCCAATAACTTGATTAATAAGAAAAATTTTATGTTGTGGGGAATGAATTGATTTATGGTGGGAAGAATCTAACACCCCCAGAATATACAATATATTTATTTTAGAATAAATTTAATTTCGTCGATAAATTATGATGCACACAAAATGAATTTTAAACAAAATGTGATACTCTGTTAAAATATTAGTCAAACATGATCATTTTTCACTAAAAATTAAAATATTTGTTAATAATAGTACTAAAAAATATTAAATTTATGTCTATATATATTTTTCAAATAAAATAATAATCATTTAATAGAAAAAGATATGTTTTCTGAAAAAACTATATTTTTTCTAAATGATTCTTTAGTCGTGCTTTTTGCACATAATTTAAATTATTTTTTACCAAACTTATAAAATTTAATTGGAAAAAAATATATTTTATTAAATCATAAAATAAAAATTATCTTTAATTTATTTTTCATATTTTTTTTAAATCGTTCATTTTTCAATGAATCGTGAAAAATTATGAATTTTCATTGAAAAATGACTTTTAATTTAAAATATTTACAAGTTAAATTTTTTAATCGATTTAAAGTAGTACTAGTTGAATTATATATCAATTAATAATATTTTGGTAATTTTAGTCATTTTCTTATTGGTTTTTTATATATAAACTTTTTAAACTTTTGAACATTTTCTCTTCAAAAAGTCCCTTTCTCATCACGTCTTTGGGATTAATTTCAAATTAAAATTTTTAACATATTTGAATGGAATTTAGAAAAATAAATTAATTATTTTTAATGAAAATAAAATATTTTTTCTAATATGTTCACCAAAAATTTCGACAATAATGAATAATGAAAACAAAAAAAATCAATTACCATGGTTAAGGTAAAATTAGATTTTGCGGGGTACAAACTAAAACTGATAGGGGTTAAATTGATCTAAAATATTTTCTAAAATATATTTTATGGAAATATTTTGATCCTATAATGTATAACTCTCTATAATAATTCATTTTGGACACCTTTGGCATGTAAAAAATTTGTGTACACCTTTTTCTTTCAAAAATAACAAGTGTGCGACCAACTTCACTTATAAAAGGGTACCCCTCTCCACTCTTATTCACAACTTCAAAACATGTTTCTTCTAATAAATACCTAAATATTTTCCCAAATTCCATTCCTTAATCCTATAATTCTTATTTGTTTTATAAATTCAACTTTTTATGGATTTGGTGCGAACCTAAAGAGGTTACCTGAAAAAGAAGAAATGTCCATCAATGAGTGTTTGTCTTTATTTCTTCATACACATATTTAAATACTTATGAAACCATGATTATATAATAAATTACTTATATGAAACACACATAAATTGTTTAATAATAATTTTAGGAACTCAAACCATCCTCACTTCCATCAAAGTTTTTATGAAATCATCATTCATGTGTATGGAGAACTATAACCTCGGGAACCAATGTAATTTGTTTTACCATTACCATATATCATGGTTGGGTATATTGATTTATCAAGATTGTATATATGATATTTATAATATAATTATACCACTGGATTAGTTATTTCATATGCACATTTTTACATTCCTTTCTATCAAGGATACGATAACGTCACTCGTGTTTATGGCGAACTAACACAACGTGAAGCAATGTGACTTGTTTTCCATAATGATTTGTTTGAAATTTAAAAATTATAATTTTAATGAATATATACTATATAAATGGAAAAATTATTTATATAGGGACATATTTTTCCTTCTAAAAATATAATATAACATTTTATTTATACACTGAAATAGGTTAGCATCGTTCATGTACTTTTGTACTACCTGCTTCAGGAAGAGATGTGACTCTCTTTTTTCACCACATCACATGGATAATATATATACATATATATAATAATTTATGTCTAAAATTACCGTCATTATACAATTATAAAATCATATTTATGTTATTTCTATAATGATAATTGAAAAATTAAAACGTTACTCATGAATATATATGGCTTACTATGTCCATCATAGTAAGGTAGTTCATTTTTCATCACCATATTTCATGATTATTTTTAAAATTATAATTGATGTCTAAATATTATAATCATGTCAATATAATTTTATTTGATATCATATAACTATATAATATGTTCAAAAACCAGATCCTTCATTATAAAACACTCATGAAAAAAATACAACAACTAAAACAATGACAATTATGATTGAATATTAACGAATGGATGATAAGATGTAATAAAGGGATCATGTATGATATTATAAATATTACTATGGTTCATTAATGAGTTAATAAAATATTTATAACCAATTTACATAAGTTAAATGTAATTTCAAGCAACCGTTATCTTGGTTTAATGGGTTCACATCACACTTTTACTTCTATGAAACATACACTATATTCAACACTAATTTCTTTTGGTTGGTGTATATCATGCCACTTTTTTATATTATTTCAAGGATTAGTTTATCTTTATTTTATTGAAACATTCATTGAAATAATTTCTTCCATGGTGATTATAATTCAAACTTTATGATAGTGGTATGGTTTTAATTAACAATCTCAACATGATTTAGGATTTCTTTTGTTAAAGTACCCCTTGGGTGAATTAAAAGATATTTATATTTTAAAATCAATATGTATTTTTATCCTTTTATTAGTGATTAAATGTTTCATGTAATAGTACAATTTTCCCTCTACTTGGTAGTTAAAATGATTTCAACTTTTTTACGATTTTATGAATTTATTTCACTCATTGATCGATAATCTTTTTTACATGGAAAATCATGTTTTCAAAAAATTATTTCAACATTTTTTTATCATTCACCAAATGAATAATTAAATAAATTTTTAGCCATTTTTTAATTTAAAAAATGGTTTTGAAAGTAATATTAATTATATTTTTGGAACTAGGGACTTTTATAATTGTTTTACAGTACAATGGGAATGTTATTTTTAACTAATAAGGAAATAGTAGAATTACCAACCATAATTAAAGTCATTTATTGAACCATAAATTGAATGTATAGAAGGATAATTTTAAATAATATACTTTTCATAATATTATTTAAATTTTTACTCTTAAAATTTGATTTTCAATGAAAATTACTTTAATAATATTTTTAGAATTTTCTAATTTTAAAATAATCGAATGATTTTCAAATAACGGTTACATTACTCATGAAATTTTGAAAGTTATATTTCAAAATAATTTTAATTATATGATGAAATTATTTGTTGTTAATTATGATATAATAGGGATATAAAACAATGATACCATCCATTTTATTTATAAAAATTGTTTATGAATAGTTTCACCGGGGACATATTATATTGGTGCCATTCATTTTACATTAGATATTTTAGGATTATAATTTTTTATAAGGGAGTTTTTTTAAATTTATAATTCTTGTATAAATATGAATGTATACATTGACTATGTTTCTCCCCTTTCATATTAATAATTTATTGGACATTCTAATTAATGGTTGGTCTTGATATTTCCCCTTGATGCATTAGTAAGTCATGAAATAAACTTGATATCATTTTTGTTGAGGGATTATCCATTTATATAGATTGATCTAATCAAGGATTTAGTGGTATTAGATGTCTTGTAAAAAGTTTCTATGGTATTATATGTCTTGGAACAAGCCTCTATGACAAGTTTTTTATTTCTAGCATATTTCATTCCATAATTATGAATTCAGTTATTAATATTCCATGTGATTATTTGATTTATTAGAATATCCATGGTCATGTTCCATGCTAATGTGATTATTTATATTGAATTATTTGATAATATTTTATTATTTCCATATTATTCACAATTTATATAATTAATTGAAGGTGTTTCAATTATTAACCTTTAAATATTGATTACAACTCATTTATTCATATATTTCACTATATGTTTACCCTTACTGAGCATATATGTTAACCCTTTTCTTATGTTTCATTTTCCTCAGGACACCATGAATAGTTTTATGACTTATGTATGGGGGTGTGATTAGTTGAATAGTTGAATTATTAAATAAAATTTCGGGTATTTTATGTTTTCAAACGTACTATGAATTTCAATTTATTATATAATTTTCCAGGACAAATACAATTGTTCAGTCCTTCAGGATGTGATTCCTTGTATATTATTAAAATAAAATAATGAATACATTGGTTTTGGGATAGTAGGGCTATGTTAGTATAGTAAATCCTTAGGTGTACATAAATACATGTTATTTTCCATTGGTTATTTTCCATATCAAAATGTTATAACTGTTTTATGATATAATAATAACCCTATGATAATATGAAATTAATAGTAATCATATGTCATGAACTCTTGATAAATTATAATAACTGGACATAGATAATTTCAAACTATCAATACCTAGGGATCATAATAATTAAATATTCTTCTCATAATGTTAACACTTCATTGTATGTGGTAGATAATATAATGATAACTAGTTAAATAATATGATCATTGTATGTTTCAGATGTTATTTGTTATTCATGTCAAAAATAAATTGTATTTGTCTCACCTATTGATATCATTATATATGTCTACCATTATTTCATATAAACTAATAAAATATGAAAATTGGTACATTTATACCATGGTGATTTATGCCGTGTTTGGGGAATAATTGATGGTATGATTGTGATTGAATTATCTATAAGGGATTTGTCTCTTCTAAAAGGAAGTGATATCCCATAGACACTTACTAAGGATGGTAATGGGATAAAAAATCAATAAAAATTTATAATAAGTTACCAAATTCCATTATGGACACAATAATATAAAGTAATAAAGAGTGATGACACAAATTGTGCATCCTATATTATGAGATATCAGGGGACCAAGAAATTATAATACATAATGCAAATTCGTAGGAGGTTATTGTTTCTATGAATACACATTATAATATTTGGGGGCGTGATGTGCTTTCTGATATCACTCTTGGTTTTTTAGTATTACATAGAACTGTCAAAATATTTTTGTCCATGGTTATACACAAAAAGTATCCAAATGTTTGTCAAATTCTATAGAATGGGTATATTGGACATTGTGGGCTCCAAAGTAGGAGTTGGGTTATTTCTGAGATTAAAAAATCAAATAAATAAATAAATAAATTATTATTTTAGTTTGTAATAATTATAGAAAATTTTATTTTTTTAGTGTATCAGTGAGTAATTAAGAGAAACTAATGTCTATATTTTGTAATGGAGTATTTAATTTAAAGGTTCCTGAATGATTTTTGGGTGAAACGAGTAGATTGAATAAAACAAATATTATAATAAAAAGTATTTTAATGCTTAATGTATGTTATTGGGTTATTTTTAACTGTGTCACATGTTTACTGGGTCGTACTATTAATTTATAAATCATTTTGATGGTTAAACTCATGAATGTGGAAAAAACAATTATATTAGTTTAAACCCACCTTTACCTACCAGGGATAGAGTTAAATTTGATGTAATAATCATACAATTAATTTGAGTGATCATCTATCATATCTCAGGTAACCTAGATTGAGTGAGATACTATTAGAGAAACACAAACCATGTTCTGTTTCCTATATTGAAAAAACCCTATTATGGTTACCAAATGTATATCCAATTCATCATCAAATCCATATTCTTAAAAGCATAAAGTAAAATTTAAAAAATCAACAATGCTTTGGAGGATGTATGGGTGATCTAGAGGGTTCTTAATTTAATTCCTTTAATCAGTGATCATAAAAATTCGTGGAACACATTTTGGATAAAAATACAATGATGTTGAGTTTTAATTATAATTTTCATGTTTTATTCATTCACATGAGATGCTACGGTTGATAACCAATATTCACTTTCCCAATGATAGTATTACATAGTCAATACAATTTGAATATTTTAATTACCAATGTTTTTTCACTTCCACTACATACCATGTAAAAAAATAATTTATTATAGAAATATTTCGGTTCCATAGGTTGAAATTAAAATTAAAAATGCATTATTTATATAAATACACTACCAATGGAAACTCAAATGTGCCTGAAACCTTAAGTTACTTTGACCATAGTCATGGATCCACATATTATAGAGCCTAAAAACTAGTATCTTGGCTCTAGGGAGTTAACAAGGGTGACTATACCACTATATAAAACTATGAAATTAGAGTGTAAATTACCAAATGATATCAAAAATGAATAAATAATTTTTTTATGAAACATACATATCATTCATTAGTAAATTAATGCTTAAGAAATATTCCTTATAAAATTTTATTAATTATATAATACAATTATTGACCATCCACTAGCTCAATGAAAATAAAATAAATAGAATAATAAAATGAAACATTGGCTCTACTATCGTATCTAAACCTTAAATTACTCCAATATAAAATCACATTATATGTTCCCAACATAATGAAAATACAGTGAGACCTTTTCCCTCTGGAACCTAACAAATGTTAATATATTCTATGGTATCCAAGTGATATGATCACTAAAGAAGAGTGTTCATACAATAAATGAAGAGAATAACGGATGTGGCTTATTACAAATCCAAAAAATGTTGGGTGTAAGATCTATTTGATATTATAAAGTATAAATAAATAACTATAGAAGAATAAATAAAATTTTCTTTATCCGTGATCTGGTTCTAATGTGATTCCTAGGATTGACCCAAACATGAATCAGTTATTGTTGGAGTTTCTTTGAGATCATTAAAAAATTATTCCAAAAATTATAATGAGAAAACACTAAATCATAAGAAGTTGTGCAAGGTGGAAAATATCCACCATAAAATGAACCTAAAACTATGGTTTAATACAATGCGATGAAGAATTAAACAAGTATATATCTAACCACTAGGATACAATCCAATATGATCAATAAATAGAAAACATCACCACCAACTCATAGGGTAACACTAGGAAAAAACATTCATTAGGAATTATTCCTAGCACTATGTAGGTGGCCCTATAAATCTTTTCCATCATGTTTAATAATTATATCCTAGAAAATTACCCTAGGTAGTAAATTACTTATCATGTCATCAATGAAAACTAAGAGCCAATCATAGGAGACCAATCATCTCATACATAACTACCAACTCCTAAGCGATGACCATATAATGCCAATATAACTCCAAGTGTATAAAAAGGATCAGATACACAGTAGAAACCTCATACATAAAAGTAAAATCTTATGAGAATTAAGTTCCTATCTCAGTATCCCATATTGAACATTTTGTAATGGATAACAACCCTCCAAAAGCCATCTCACTTTTCTGAGGTAAAACTCTCAAATGCATAACCAATGTTGTCACTAAGGCCATATAATGATCAATTTTTTTTATTATGATTTAAAGGAATCAGTTCCCATTACCCATATACACCATCTCAAGTGTTTTTATATCATTCGTTGAGAAATCATAGTCCCCAAGGTCATACTAGAATTTATACCCCACATAATGGCTCCTAATTCTCAGGCTCATCTATTCACTCAACACCCATCACAATGAGGTCATGACATACCAAAAAACATCATAATAATATAATATCTTATATTTATTCATATTTCAATACATTATTAGAATGGTCTCAAGAGATTTCATATAGTTTATATCACATCCAATTTTATCACTGTGTCGGCCCATAAAACCATGATATCCACAAATATCTACAAATTCTACCAACCTAGACAACCATATCTTAAATTGGGAGGATCACATGGTCTATGTTTAACTTAGCTATCCAAACACTCTATGGAAACATTTTTCTTCATACATGGCCTTCATTTGTTATCACTCTTATTCTAACTCTCAACTCTATTAAAAGGAATTGATTGAACCTATGTTATGTTACACTTCATATTCCACATTTAGTTCCATTTAATTTACACCAATTAGGGTCCATCAATTGAAAATCATATAAAACACAAGGACATGACCATGCATGGTCAGGGCATTATTCTATTTCACATGGTTCCCTCACATCCTTTCAAAAAAAAGATCACGTGTTTCATTTAAATAAAATAATTTTTTTGTAACATAACAATTATTAATATAATTTACTAAAATATAATAAAAATTATAATAAATTAAAATTATTTATTAAAATCACTATTAAAATTTATTAACTAATTAAAACATTTAATTCAATTTTTTATAATGCCTAAAATCTCAATAGATACCATCGCCACATTAAAACCATGACCAACCATTATCATAAAGACTACAACATCCACCTGACACTATCCTAGGAAAATTATACATCAATAAACCCAAAAAATAAGCATTATTATAAAATTTAATAAAAAATGGAGATAAAATCACATGGTGGTAAACCCTTATTGAAAAAGAATATGAAAAAATTCTTATACCATCTCGAGATATCTACTACACAAGCCATTCCAGTGAAGCATCATCTTTGGATGATCCCGCCATGCCCTAGTGGAGTCATCCATTTGACATTAAACAATATCTCTCAAATTATAGAGAATCCCAAGGTGATTGACCAATATGAATAAAATAGATATATATCAACATAATTACTCCTAATGAACACTATGAAAAAAACTCTAAATCAAGGAGAATAGAGTAAATGAAAGGGGAGTGGACTCCCCATGTTTTATTATGTGTGAGTGTGTTGTGAAATGGTTCAGGGGTTAAATAACCATAGAGGGAATTGTTAAAAACATTTTTCAATGAAATATTTTTGGGAACATGGTTTCCCCACAAGGTTTAAAAGCCCATGAACCAGTTGTGATGCCTTCACTATCTAAAATGAGACTTATTTAATGATCGGTCTATATTAATTTCTAACCCAATATCCAACTATATAGAGAGCCTTCCAAATATTACTTCAGGACAATTATAGTTTATAAGACGCTATGTGAGGACCATGTGCCTCACCCTCAATCACAGACATGTAACAGTTTTTTCACTGAGTTTTGTATGATTAACCTTTAATAAAGTGTTAAAATTCACAAAAACCACGCAACACACAAAATTAAATTAAGACCTCCTCCTTCCCAGGATGATGGATTGTTTCACACAAGTCATGAAAACAAAATATTGCATTATGGGTAGAAATCCTATAAAACATCAAAAATATATCTTGATGTTGTTGTTACTCACTCGAGAATCCAAGGAACATATCTGACCTCAAATATAACAAAACATCAAGTTAAGACTATCCAACTTTAATATTCTCAATCTATATCTCATTTCAAAGAATGAACCGCGTTCCAATATTATAAAAAATTCACATTTTGGAAAAATTTAAAAATGATAATCGAAGAAGGTTTTATAACCTCCTTAAAATAATACTTATCATTCCCAAGAAGTTTTAGTTTTATTCCAAAAAAAATACCATCCTATCTCACCTTTTAATTATCACATGATTCTTCACATTATTTATTAGAACACCAAAGGTGATTCAACTACACAACTCAAAGAAAAAGGTATATCATTCCTCAAAACCACACTACCCATCATCACCATCACCAAAACACTACTAAGATTCATATCAAACCCCATTTATCCAATGATACCATGATATCAATAATTTATTTATTTCTAATCTTGTATCACTACATACTATAAAACTCATATCATACATGATGATTCTATTCCATAATACTCCCCACAATCTGGATCACCACATAAAAATATACATCCATCAGTCTAATTATTTTCTCATTGTGGTTATCATCTCACTACACTCGAACACACACACACACAAATTGTTTCTAACCTATTATTACAGCTCATATCTACTTCGAATAATAATCTAGTGTGTAATCAACATCAATACAAAAGGACTGAATAATCCAGTTTTTTCCCAACAAACCTCATTCAGTCATAAAAAAAACCATCATATGCCAAATAAAATCCTAGGAATGGTTTCAATCCATACTCATCCATCAAAATGGGGAAAACATTTTTTGGAACTCCTTTAGTTGAATATTATAGAAAAATATTCTATACATTAGCTGACACCCAACCACATCTCCCTATCATAATGCACTAATACCAAAGGGGAATTATGAGATCATCCCAACATTCCACACTAGTGCCTAAACCCAAACTTTAGTGTAATTATGTGATTGTCTCTCCAAAAATTTATACCATTCATCACACACTCACATGATTAAAAAAAACCTACAATCTAACTCATGATCAGATCACATAAAAATGCACCCGAGATTGATGTTTATGAATGTTATATATATGATTCCATGTCAAAATATAAAATATTATATTCTCCATGTAACTATATATAATATATTTTATCTGTAGACATACATCCTAGTGCCATGTCAACCATCTAATGAATAGACTCATCAAAATGAAGACCCTATCAACATGGATGTTATACATCCATGAAAAATAATTCATCTACTATGATACATCATTACTAAAAGTGGAAATTTCCCTCATTAATGAGTTCCAATGTGAAATGTCATACAATACCCCTTATAATCAAATGTGGTCATGAAAATTGTAAATTATTTAAATAAATCTACAATGACGATTATAGCATTAAATATCCAATAGTGCGATCCCCACCATATGGGTTCCCTTATAAATATCTTCAATCATAACCCCAACATATTGTATCATCATATCGGTTTCTCTCGTTCTTATCCACACTCACCTTATCATCTAACCATTGAAACAATTCTTTTTACAATTTCATTATCATCAAGGAGGAATCACCTTCGTCTAAAAAATTTTAGTCTTTTGTTCTGATATGTACTCTATAAATGCCATCACTATTCACCCCATACAATATAAATCATTGATTTATAACAAAAAAATCATGAATTTCCCATGAAAGCTTTCCCACACTCTTCCAAATCTAATAGGTTAACACTTCAGTACCACCATAGTTTAGAACTCAACCCATCATCTATTTAGCCACAAATCAACAAACATCAGATCATTCACTTAATCAATAACCATTATACTCATGCATGTTAGTCTCAACTATCCATAACAACCCCTGATAATCCTATTAAAAATTCAGAATTTCACCATTACCATTGTCAAACGCATGTAAACCCATTATACAGACACTATACCTAAATCCAAAGAATCCCCCCATAATCACACAGTACTCCCAAAATCTTGTCTAGAATAAACAGGGTCTAGAACATGATAAGCAGTTCCCTATAAAACCTATGTTTTTATAATCTCACCTCAAATGATTTCCCCTTTATTTCCCAAGGCATCATCATAACTATACCATAAACATAATATCACCTTACTTGTACCAATCTCATAACCCAAAGTATCACCCCATATTCCCATCTCAATGTTCATAAAATCATAGTATAAACCCTCTATCAGGTAATCCTCATATCTCATAACTTTTATCAATCATTATACCAATCTCACTAATATCCCAGGAAATATACCAAAGGTACTAGTCTCATACAAATACCACATACAACACTTCTGACATAGGTAACAACTCATGAGGTACATCTTTTCTCTTATCTCATATAACAATGAACAACTCAGATTCCCAAATATGCACTCAATGGATTCATATATATATATATATATATATATATATATATATCAGTCGTCAAATTCAATTCCATAATCCTACTAAGTAATTTATTTTCACCATTAATATTCACATAGGACTATCCCCCTCAAGTGTTATGACCTCAAGATAATCCCTTTCCGACCTCTAAGTTAAGGAGACACCCCCTCAAGGATCAAATTCAAACATATGTAGATAAATATATATATGAAGGTATTATTTTAGGAAGATCAATTTTGAGTCATCCATGATATTATATTTCAGTTAAATATAATTATAATTATAATATATATATTTTAAAATAGAATTTTGGTTTTTCTTGAAACTTCATGAAAAAAACCCATTTTATTTCATGACCAATATCATGTTCACACACTTTGGGTCCACCTATAAAACATATAATGTCTATACTGACCTGTTATAGGTAACTAAACATCATATACAAGATAGAATGTATATTTTTCATCCAAAGTCATATGACCATAATAATTACATGATTGGGGATTTACGTTAATATGCATTGTGGTTTAGATGAGTAAATTTTCACCACCATGTAATTTTGGAAAATAACGTATAATTTTTTTAACACATTAAAAAATCAAAAAATCATTAGTGATATAAATCTATCAAATGAATGCATATTTCATATGAATCCTGTATTTTAAATTTTATTCATGTGCACTTCCTCCATCAACCATTCCATTAGGAAAAGGCCAAATAAATTTTAATCACAAATCCATGAAACAAATTTTTCCACACTAGTATAAATAAAAAAAAAGTAAAAATGGAATCCAAGAACATCATTACCCAACACATATCCATGAAAATGTGTTGTATTGGTAAATCTACTATGACCATAGGTTCCCTTAACTATTTAATAATGTTTTCAAAGTATTTGTGGGGTCTACAGTGTTTCCATAGAGACATTGTACCCCCATATTAGTGTGCACAATAACATCATTAATATATAAATAACACCAACAAAAATAAATAATCAGAGTTCCCATAAGTAAAAAAGAATTAATATAAATAATAATTGAATATGGAAGAAATAATTCATAATGTATCATACTCAAAACATCATATAATGACAAGAAACCCCCTAGGTTGGTCATTATAAATTTAATAAATGAATAAAACTACTTTGAATATCTACCACCATCCCATAGCCTCACCTCATCCCAATATTTTATACAGTATGAGTTATCCATTTGGATCATGTCACGACCCGACCCTACCCGGGCTCAAGACGCAACTACCCCAGGCCCGCCTCTATAGGCCAGGGGCTGGCGACCAGCGCCGAAGGCACAATAACTCGGGGAGGCCTTTGCCTAAGCACATGTACACACACACGCAGCACACTCAATGCAAAAGTGCAGAGTAAAGAAAGAACAAGCAGAGTAAAAAGAACAAATGCTATAAATATAAACCACAGATGTGCATTGACCTCTAAACAGTACAAAGTACAAGCTGAAGAGAAAATGGGCAAAACACGCGCCCAACCAAAAGTTCCACAACCCAGCAACAGATAAACAAAAGAAACAACTGACGGGTCTCCCACCTGGAACCCGGTCACGACCACCGCACGTGGTCCAAGCTCCTACGCTCCACTGAATTCACGCTCCACCTATCCATCGTCTGTAAGGGCACACCAAGTGCGGGCAAAGCCCAAGCAGGGGTGAGTATACAAATACTCAGTAGGATACCCTGAAGGCTCGAGGGAGCAACAAAAGGAGGTACCGAAGGGTGAGCAGTAGAGAGAACAAGGAATAGAAAGGAGTACAACCAAGGGTGCAGTAAAGAGTAACAGCTCAACCCATCAAGAGAAATATATAAGACTCATCCTACCACGAGAAGCTAGACGCGGAAAGCACGTGGCATACCCCGCACGTCTTCGCCTCTCCTGAAGGAGAGTAGCCAAAACCCAAGGAGTGGGTACCAGAAACAAGGTATATACATATCCTTATGCTCTGCCAAGAAGCCCGAACAAACTCGTAAGGGGATCTCCGTCCCGTAGCTCAGCCCAAGAAAATAAGTAGCCAACAGTCCCAGACATAACCATCGATGCCCAGTATCCCACACGTCTGCCCTGAACCGCAAGCCAAGGGGATCAGTCACCGCACCTTGATACTATCCGCTTTGGGAAGCACTGACTCTCCCGCACGGTTTTAGATTGCGTCACAAGAACGCGTCTCGGTGGGGAAAGTGCCCCTAAAACTTGAAGGTTCTAGGGAAATTCAAACCACACCTCGTCACTACCCCGCAGTTGGGAGGTCTCCTCAATGTCAAGCCGATCCATCACCGACCCGTACAACTAAGGGTCCCGCACCAGTGGTCATAGAGGAAAGCCACAGACTAGCCTAGTTGAGAGGACTGAGTCTAGAATGCTAACAAGTGTCTCACTGCCCAGCCCTGCTGGAGGGTAATTCATAACCAAATATCAGGTGACCCACTACCCAGCCCTGCAGGAGGGTAAACCATAAGACATCATCCGGTGACCCACTGCCCAGCCCCGCTGGAGGGTAGACCTTAACACATCATCAGGAAACCCACTGCCCAGCCCCGTTGGAGGGTAGACCTGGAATAAGTCGATAGGCGACCCACTGCCCAGCTGTGCTAGAGGGTAGACCTGGAACTAGACAACGGGCGACCCACTTCCCAGCCCCGTTGGAGGGTAGACCCCAAGAGGTCTTCGGGTGACCCACTGCCCAGTCTCTGCTAGAGGGTAGACCCTAAGTGCATCGGGTGACCCACTGCCCAGTCTCTGCTGGAGGGTAAACCCTAGAAGTCAGTGAGCAACCCAATTCCTAGCCCTGCTAGAGGGTAAGCCCAAGGAAGCCGATGAGTAACCCACTGCCCAGTCTCGCTGGAGGGTAAAACTCAGAACCCCTCTGCCATCTCTACAGGAGGGTACAACACTGGCTGACTGAACACGGAGTGGGTGTCGCGCAACCACCCAACTCCAGAACAGCTCTCCCAAAAGAGGTGCAGCGTCTGCCCCAGCACTGGGTGTCACTAGCACCGCTACCGGCCAATCCATCGAGAACGGAACCAGGGGAGACCACTCAACCCTGCTGGTCAACAAACGAGCACCGAGTCAGGGGAAAAACTCCACCCTGCTGGTCAAACAAACACACAGAGGGACCCTCCACGTCGCGAGAGGTCCAAGTATGTAAGGCAGAACACGACACGCACATGGGGCCCACATGACGTATGGCCCCAAGTCAACCCCAACCAAGTGCACGAACGTCTCAGGTACAAACCACACGTACATCCAAGCGTTCTCGTATACTCCCAGAGTATACCTCATCTCCAGTCCAAGGGCTATCGTGCACACGGCACCCAATGTCAACGCGAAGGCGTGGCGTATCAATTCCACCTCAAAGGCCCAGGCACGGCCAACCACATCACTTCAAGCATTTACATCACTCACACGGGAGTGCACGCGATCACTCGCCAAAAGTCCGCTACAAGAAATGTAGGGCGAACCACCACTGGAGTACCTTCCGTGCTTTCCACATTTATCAAGATCGCGCAAGAGGCTCCGTAAAACCAAACAGATCATTCCGTTGTAATCCTTTGAAAAAACACGAGAGATCGACTACTTACTCGCCTACAACGGATATCCGATGAAAAAGTCACCAACACCGCCTCACGCCCGAACGGCGTCCCGTGATCCCGAGCCTCGGCCCCGAAAATATCCGGGTGCATCGCACCATTACGATCCCCTCGTAATAACTCGTCAAAATCACTACTCACTTGAGTGCAACGGATATCCGGAGAAAAAGATGTCTCCCGGCGCACAGCACATGAGCGGTGCCACATGGGACCTGCATCCCGATACCGAAACTCAGCGAATGGATCGCACTGTTGCAATCCTCTCAAAAAAGCACCCAGGATGGACTACTCACTTGTCCAAAACGGTCGCCCGGTGATAACGATGGAAAATCACCGCCGATGCCCAAACAGCCCTCGTGGGCCCCGCCCCATCGTGCCGAATTACAGCGGGCAGACTACGCCAACGCGATGCCCTCGGAAAAACACCCATCATCGACTGCTCGCAAGCCCCGAACGGACGTCCGGTGAAAAAGGCGTGAAACGCCGCACTCATCTCAAGAGTCGGCCCGTGGGGCCCGCACCTCAAATCCAGCCTCAACGCCTGGAACCGCACTGGAAACCTCCGTCTCAGTGCCAGGGTCACAACGCCGTTGACGGTGCTCAAAACGGATGTCGGACGCGTCCGCGCCGTCCAAAACAAGAATCCCGGAAAAACGCTCGTCCACTTAAGGACGTGTCGCGCCTCAGCGGCCCCACGTTTCGGGAATTAAAAATTCCTGAAACTAGATGAAAAACTCCGTTTGACGGAAGCTCTGCGCTTCCGTAGACAGCGCGCAAAACGGACGCCCGTAGCCCGAAATACGGGCGTCCGAAGTCTGAGGGGCAAAGCCCCTTGGGCCGGACCGGCCCGGCCCTGCCGGGCCGCCCTGCTTGGGCCGACCCACGCCGGACGGCCTGCTGGACCGTGGCCCAGCCGCTGGGACCAATCCAGCCGAGCCACGGGCCGCCTCTCCACGGCCCGCTCCCCTTCACACCCATGCGCCCGCCGCGTGGGATTTTCCACCGACCGGCCACGAGGGTCGGTCGCACACCCCACACAATGACCCGCAAAGCGCGGGTCGGTGTCGCGCCGCACGGGGCCGCCGCCTCGCGGCCCCTCTCTCGCTCTCCGGCGCCCGCGGCCGGCTTCCGACATCCGCCTCCGCCTCGAAGCCCTGGCCGACCGCCCTGCTCTGCCCCGCGCCGCCGCCGTCTACCGCCTTCGACCCTCGCCGGAAACCGGGCATGGTCGGAAAATTTCCAAGGACCACCGGGAACGATCCGGTGGTCGAAATTTCGATCCGGATAGCTTTCCGGAGAGCTCGAGACGGGATCTACGCAACCACGGGATTTTTTCGAGGATCCAATGGCACGATTGAGCATAAAAGAGGATTAAAACGTGGAAGGGGAGGAAAACTCAAATTCGCCTACCTCGTTGGGCTTCGCCCGGCGCTTCCCGTGTGATCCGCCCCGCGCCGTTGCCTCGCCTGAGTTCACTCGCCGGAGCTCTCCTCACCGGAGCTTGCCGGAACTCACTGAAAAGGAGGAAGGGAGGGGAGGGGTTGTGAGGAAGAAGAAGAAGAGGAAGGAGGGGGGTGCGTGTTTAAATAAAAACACTTAAACACCCCGCCCGGCACGCCCCCGACTCCGCTCCCGAAGCAGACAAAAAGGAGGGTGCCCCTGGGGTAAACATGACCTCCCGAGCACCACAGTGGTCTTGTAATTTTAATCTGAGACCTCGTTCAAAAGTTATTAAACTTAGCGCCCGAGGCCGCCAAATTACAAAAATACCCCTAGGGCCATTTTTCACAAACGGCCCGCGCCCGCGAAACATACACCCCTCCTAGGGTAAAAGGCATGATACGAACTCAATGGTGCCCTCGGTTTTCCAATCCGAGTCACCGTTTATGAGATAACAGCATTTCGCCCTTAAACGAATTAATTAATTAATTAATTAATCCGTTTAACGCTCTAGAAGCGGGCGAGGGGTCCAAACGTCACGCGCCGACAAGTTTTATGTCGTTCCTAGGGTAAAAACCACATTCTGGACCCATCCGTACACTCGGATCCCTGATCCGGATCACCATTTAGGAGTTATCTCATTTATCTGGCATTTCCAGTGTGAACGCACTGAAAATTTAATTCCGGCCACTCCAGGGCTTGGAATCGCTCGCCGTCTGAAGGCACTTCTCTGGAATATTATCAAGAATATTCCAAAGTCGTTATCAGCAAAAACTGGGTTCTTACATCATTCCATCCTTCATGCTTTTCTTTTGCGAAAAGAAAAACTAGGGAGCAACACAGGGTACTAAGCCCACACCTGGCTTTCCCATACCCAGAAGAACCCACACACAACTCTGGTTCACCGCACACAGAGAAAAATGATTGATCTGTTCTTCCGAGGTCGGCCCTTGCCGATGTCGTGCACCCACTCAAGACTTTGGGGTTAGGGCAAGGTGGTAGGGAACCTCGCCATCCCTTTGCACGATCTCAAATGGCCCGAAGGCCCTCGGGGGTAGCTCACCTCCCCGGTCAAACCTCTACGTCGCCCGCCGTGACTGGAATCACCTCCCGCACCTAAAACAAGGCCCGGTGATTCCCTCCTTCAGAATATCCATATGGTGAAACACCCAAGGATATCTAGTCACGCAAGATTCCTCGGTCGATGCTCTCTTACACGCTCAACAGGCGAAGGAGTCAACACCATCGACTAAAGGAAAAGGTCTCACGCCTTTTTCCCTTACCAACACAGGGTTACACCCGACACCCTGCATCACCCTGGTAACACCTCAAACAAGGATCCGGGTGAAATCCCTTCACACGCAGAGCCTAAAAATTCTACTGCAAAAATTAGAGGAGTCGCAAGGGGGTACCTCTCACCATCCCGTACTCTGCGGGATCGTAGACATCAAAAGCTCACGGCTGTCCGTGGTCCCAACCGTCAGCTCCCAGAGCCTGACGTGGACTGCCGAGAAATGATTGGGAGATCTCGTAACGTCGTCCCCCACCTCCATCTCCTCCCGCTCCTCTTTTAGCACCACATCTCTAGCCACTAATCCGATCACGGCGCTGCCTCTGTCATGGTGGTGCGCCTGCTGCCTGCCCGAAGCTCTCAGAAACTCGGGTCGGGCAGTCTTGTGCCAAGTGACCTCGCCCGTCACAAGCATAGCATTGGCGCTCTCTAGGCTGCCCCGGTGCCCTCCGGTGACACTGTGGTGTACGACCACGGCCCGGGATCCACTCACGGAAGGGAATCCTCGGATGAGGCCCTGCGCCTATTTGCCACAGTGGAATACGACAACGTCTCCGAAACCGGTAGTGGGAAGGCCACCTGCATCGAGGTCCTGTCCTCCGGCGCCTACTAGCTACGGCAGACGTCCCGGCTCTGTCGCGCCCACTGCCACTACCAACCGCAAAACATGATAGGAATCCCTCTGTCATCAGCGCCTACTCTAGTACCCCAGCATATGTGGAAATGCCCAAGGGTACTCTGACAACATGAATCTCTCGGCAGAGACCCTGCCCAAACATCCGCGCTCCGATGTTGTCGTCATGGACCAAGTCCGGGTAAAAGCGTGCATAGTCCGCAAAACTAGCCGTGTACTCGGCCACCGTCATCCCTCCCTGCTGAAACTGCAGGAGCTCCTGAATCCGAACGGAGCGCAAGCAGGAGGGGTAAAACTCCTCATGGAGCAACAACTGAAAGTCACCCCAACGAAAGCGACGACTCGTCAAGAAACCGAGTCACCAGACTCCACCAATGCCACGCTGATCCAAGAAAAAGGCTGGCTTCTAAAGCCACTCTCTGATCTATCGGCGTCCGCACAAGCCTGAAAAGGCAAACCACTACCTCGAGCTAAACCTCTGCTACCCGAGGGTCCGTCTCACCACTGAACCTCAGCGGTCCCTACCGCTGGAACTCACAGAGCACGCTCAAACTGCGCTCAAACTCAGCCTACTCTGCTGAAACTGCCTGCTACTCAACAGGTGGGGGTGCTGCCACCGGCCCACCCGGAGAAAGGGCTCGCATGATGGGTTCTGGACTGAGGCCTCGTAGCTCACAGGGTCGTCGTCACGTACCCAAAACTGGTATCCTGGCTGGCTGTCCTCGCAGAGACATCCTGAATATTATCAAGGAGTGTCGCGGTCAGATGAGCATATATGTATATACCACAAAAACAACGATGGGGATAAGACTCAAGAAGGACAGTCAAAGACTCGGTCCTATGTGATTCACAAACAAATTTCCCCGCAACAAGTGTCGCAGCATGCCGAGTCGACAAGCGGGTTATTAGGGTCCTGGTGAATGGATACGTCGGTCGCCGCACCATCACTGGACTCCTTGGCCTGAGAGCCGCTCTCGAGACACGTTAACACTGTTGCCCTATATCCCAACCAATTCCTCTTTTAGGGATGTCCGCACAACGCCCCAAGGAACGAACCACCTCTGATACCACTTTGTCACGACGCGACCCTACCCGGGCTCGAGCTGCAACTACCCCAGGCCTGCCTCCATAGGCCAGGGGCTGGCGACCAGCGCCGAAGGCACAATAACTCGGGGAGGCCTTTCCCTAAGCACCTGTACACACACACGCAGCACACTCAATGCAAAAGTGCAGAGTAAAGAAAGAACAAGCAGAGTAAAAAAGAACAACTGCTGTAAATATAAACCAGAGATGTGCATCGACCTCTAAACAGTACAAAGTACAAGCTGAAGAGAAAAGGGGAAAAACATGCGCCCAACCAAAAGTGCCACAACCCAGCAACAGGTAAACAAAAGAAACAATTGACTGGTCTCCCACCTGGAACCTGGTCACGACCACCATATGCAGTCTAAGCACCCAAGCTCCTACGCTCCACTGAAGTCACGCTCCACCTGTCCGTCATCTGCAAGGGCACACCAAGTGCGGGAAAAGACCAAGGAAGGGTGAGTATAAAAATACTCAGTAGGATACCCCTAAGGCTCGAGGGAGCAACAAAATGAGGTACCGAAGGGTGACTAGTAGAGCGAACAAGGAATAGAAAGGAGTACAACCAAGGGTGCAGTAAAGAGTAACAGCTCAACCCATCAAGAGAGAGATAGAAGAATCATCCTACCACGAGAAGCTGGACGCAGAAAGCACGTGGTATACCCCGCGCGTCTTCGCCTCTCCTAAAGGAGAGTGGCCAAAACCCAAGGAGTGGGTACCAGAAACAAGGTATATACATATCCTTATGCTCTGCCAAGAAGCCCGAACAAACTCATAAGGGGATCTTCGTCCCGTATCTCAGCCCAAGAAAACAAGTAGCCAATAGTCCCAGACATAACCATCGATGCCCAACATCCCGCACGTCTGCCCTGAACCGTAAGCCAATGGGCTCAGTCACCGCACCTTGATACTATCCACTTTGGGCGACACTGACTCGCCGCATGATTTTAGATTGCGTCACAAGAATGCGTCTCGGTGGGGAAAGTGCCCCTCGAACTTGTGGGTTCTAGGGAAAGTCAAACCACACCTCATCACTGCCCCGCAGTCGGGAGGTCTCCTCAAAGTCAAGCCGATCCATCACCGACCCGTACAACTAAGGGTCCCGCTCTGGTGGTCATAGAGGAAAGCCACAGACTAGCCTAATCGAGAGGACTGAGTCTGGAATGCTAACAAGTGTCCCACTGCCCGACCCTGCTGGAGGGTAATTCATAACCAAATATCAGGTGACCCACTACCCAGCCCTGCTGGAGGGTAAACCACAAGACATCATCCGGCGACCCACTACCAGCCCCGCTGGAGGGTAGACCTTAATACATCATCAGGCAACCCACTGCCCAGCCCCACTGGAGGGTAGACCTGGAATAAGTTGAGAGGCGACCCACTGCCCAGCCGTGCTGGAGGGTAGACCTGGAACTAGACGATGGGTGACCCAATGCCCAGCCCCGCTGGAGGGTAGTCCCCAAGAGGTCGTCGGGTGACCCACTGCCCAGTCTCTGCTGAAGGGTAGACCCTAAGTGCATCGGGTGACCCACTGCCCAGTCTCTGCTAGAGGGTAAACCCTAGAAGTCAGTGATCAACCCACTGCCCAGCCCTGCTGGAGGGTAAGCCCAAGGAAACTGACGAGTAACCCACTGCCCAGTCTCACCGGAGGGTAAAACTCAAAACCGCTCTTCCATCTCTACAGGAGGGTAAAACACTGGCCGAACGATCAAAAAGTGGGTGTCGTGCAACCACCCAACTCCTGAACAGCTCTCCCAAAAGAGGTGCAGTGTCTGCCCCAGCACTGGGTGTCACTAGCACCGCTACCGGCTAATCCATCGAGAACGGAACTAGGGAGAGACCACTCAACCCTGCTGGTCAAAAAACGAGCACCGAGTCAGGGGAAAAACTACACCCTGCTGGTCAAACAAACACACAGAGGGACCCTCCACGCCGTGAGAGGTCCAAGTACGTAAGGCAGAACACAGCACGCACATGGGTCCCACAGGACGTGTGGCCCCAATTCAACCCCAACCAAGCGCACGAACGTCTCAGGTACAAACCACACTTACCTCCAAGTGTTCTCGTGTACTCCCAGAGTATACCTCATCTCCAGCCCAAGGGATATCGTGCACACGGCACCCAATGTCAACGCGAATGCGTGACGTATCAATTCCACCTCAAGGGCCCAGGCACGGCCAACCACATCACTTCAAGCATTTACATCACTCACATGGGAGTGCAGGCGATCACTCGCCAAAGGTCCGATACAAGAAAAGTAGGGCGAACCACCACTGGAATACCTTCCGTGCTTTCCACATTTCTCAAGATCGTGCAAGAAGCTCCGTACAGCCAAACAGATCACACTGTTGTAATCCTCGCGGAAAAACACGCGAGATTGGCTACTTACTCGCCTCCAACAGATATCTGACGAAAAAGTAACCAACACCGCCTCACGCCCGAACGGCGTCCTGTGATCCTGAGCCTCGGCCCCAAAAACAGCCGGGCGCATCGCACCATTGCGATCCCCTCGGAATAACACATCAAAATCACTACTCACTTGAGTGCAATGGATATCCAGAGAAAAAGATGTCTCCCCGCGCACCGCACACGAGCGGTGCCACTTGGGACCCGCATCCTGGTCCTGAAACTCAGCGAACGGATCGTACTGTTGTGATCCTCTCGAAAAAGCACATAGGATGGACTACTCACTTGTCCAAAACGGTCGCCTGGTGATAAAGATGGAAAATCACCGTCGACGCCCAAACAGCCCTCGTGGGCCCCGCACCATCGTGCCGAATTACAGCAGGCAGACTTCGCCAATGCGACGCCCTCGGAAAAACACCCAGCATCAACTGCTCGCACGCCCCGAACGGACGCCCGGTGAAAAAGGCGTGAAACGCCGCACTCAACTCAAGAGTCGGAACGTGGGGCTCGCGCCTCAAATCCAGCCTCAACACCTGGAACCGCACTGGAAACCTCCGCCGCAGTGCCAGGGTCACAACGCCGCTGACGGCGCTCAAAACGGATGTCGGACGCGTCCGTGCCATCCAAAACAAGAATCCCGGAAAAACGCTCGTCCACTTAAGGACGCGTCGCGCCTCAGCGGCCCCTCGTTTCGGGAATTAAAAATTCCCGAAACCAGCTCAAAAACTCCGTCTTGACGCAACTCAGCACTTCCGTAGACGACGCGCAAAACGGACGCCCGTAGCCCGAAATATGGGCGTCCGAAGTCCAATGGGCAAAGCCCCTTGGGCCGAACCGGCCCAGCCGCTGGGCTCGGTCCAGCCGAGCCGCGGGCCGCCGCTCCGTGGCCCGCTCCCCTTCACACCCGCGTGCCCGCCGACTGGGATTTTCCACCGACCGACCATGAGGGCTGGTCGCACACCCCACACAACGACCCGCAAAGCGCGGGTCGTTGTCATGCCGCACGGGGCCGCCGCCTCGCGGCCCCTCTCCCGCTCGCCGGCGCCTGCGGCCGGCTTCTGACAGCCGCCACCGAAGGTCGCCGCTGAAGGCCGCCGCCGCCTCAAAGCCCCGGCCGACCGCCCTGCTCCACCCCGCGGCGCCCTGTGCCGGCCTGCGCCGCCGCCGTCTGCCGCCTTCGACCCTCGCCGGAAACCAGCCGTGGCCGGAAAATTTCCAAGGACCACCGGGAACGATCCGGTGGTCGAAATTTCGATCTGGGTATCTTTCCGGAGAGCTCGCGACGGGATCTACGCAACCACAGGATTTGTTCGAGGATCCAATGGCAGGATTGAGAATAAAAGAGGATTAAAATGGGGAAGGGGAGGAAAACTCAAATTCGCCTACCTCGTTGGGCTTCGCCCGGCGCTTCCCGCGTGATCCGCCCCGCGCCGTTGCCTCTCCGGAGTTGGCTCGCCGGATCTCACCTTGCCAGAACTCACCGGAAAGAATTAAGGGAGGGGAGGGGTTGTGAGGAAGAAGAAGAAGAGGAAGGAGGGGGTGCGTGTTTAAATAAAAACACTTAAACACCTCGCCCGGCACGCCCCCGACTCCGCTCCCGAAGTAGACAAAAAATAGGGTTCCCCTGGGGTAAACATGACCTCCTGAGCACAAAGGTGGTCTATGAATTTTAATCCGAGACCTCGTTCAAAAGTTATTAAACTTAGCGCTCGAGGCCGCCAAATTTCAAAAACGCCCCTGGGGCCATTTTTCACAAACGGCCCGCGCCCGCGAAACTTACACCCCTCTTAGGGTAAACGGCACGCTCCAAACTCAACGGTGCCCTCAGTTTTCCAATCCAAGTCACCGTTTAAGAGATACCAGCGTTTTGCCCTTAAACAAATTAATTAATTAATTAATTAATCTGTTTAACGATCCAGAAGCGGGCGAGGGGTCCAAACGTCCCGCGCCGACAAGTTTTATGTCGTTACTAGGGTAAACACCTCATTCTGGACCCATCCGTACACTCGGATCCCTGATCTGGATCACCGTTTAGGAGTTATCTCATTTATCTGGCATTTCCAGTGTGAACGCACTGAAAATTTAATTTCGGCCACTCCAGGGACCCGAATCGCTCGTTGTCTGAAGGCACTGCTCTGGAATATTATCAAGAATATTCCAAAGTCGTTCTCAGAAAAAACTGGGTTCTTACAGATCTTACCAAAATATTCGTCCACACATCTATATTACACAATAATTGAATATCTCTTCATGTGCCCTAGTGTTATGGATTTCTATGTAGTGGTTTGGTACTACTTAGTGGGGACACACCAATTCAGATCCATCCATTAAAAAATTATATAGGTTGAACATCCTATGTTGTATGGAATGAAATAAATAAATAACATTGGATTCATAAATATAATATATATAATCAATCCTTTAGTTCTTACATGACACCCAGGGTCAACCAAAACATATTTTGGCTAGTGTAATGGTGTCTCTAGAATATCAAATAATTTTTACAACAAATAAAACATTAAAATTACAATCTTTAAGAGGTTATATCCTTTTAAATAGTAATCATATAAACATTAAACCTCAATGAATAAGTACTATGTGATATAGTATTCCAGATACATAGATCCAACACATATGAGGTGATTTTTTGCAATAAACAAATATTAGGTGTCATCACTAAATCCTAGTTGATTATTGAATGAATTAATAGTCATAAATCATCATAAATGACTCCAATGTTATGATCCAATTAAATAATTAACATCACACATCATTGAAAACTTTGAGGTCTAGACCTAGGAAATTATTCTAATCATACATCATCGTTGACTCATATGAAGTTATCCTACGGGATCAATCATAATATCCATAACTCGAGATTCTTATTAGGAATCCCTATGTTATCCCTATAACTCTATATTCACATGAAATATCTTAATAATCCTATCCATATCATTCATAATAATAAACCCCAACTGATAGTCTATTTCACCCCCAATATCTTATTTATCGGATCACATTAGTGCTCTCAAACCACTAAAACTCATATAACAAATTTCAGGTTTTCATCTCATGTTTGTGACATGAAACTTTTACTAAGTCCATATAAGAATCATGTTGTCAATTTTTATTTAATGGTCACACCAAAAATCATCATTACACACATTTAATAATAACCCTCTTATGAGCCCTCTTATCACTTGGGCACCCATCGAGTTCTGTTTGGTCAAAAAATAATTCTTACTATTAAACGGATCTATTCAGTTTCATTCTCATACATTAGGTCAGCGCAAATAACCCAGAGATTATAACATCCATTGGATTATCATAATCTTATAACAACATCAATATAATCATAATATATGTCCTTATATCATCATTCTCATGAAGTGGCACAATGATGAACTCACATCCCAAATAAAAAATAGTTTGGTCTTCACTACTAACTTATTAATAAAGACCGGCCATTTTCCTCCCACCTAGAAAACCACATCTTAGAGGGGTCGTATAACTCACTAAAACAACATATTAGATAGCTCAATGCTCTAAAGAATCTCATGGTTACCATGAATCCTATATTTGAATACACAATTAGATTAATAGATTTATATACTACGAGGCATTAGGAGAACCATTTAAAAGGGATAGTATTACCCATTAATTTCGTTATATATTATTTACACCCCTATGATTTTATAAAATAAAATGAATTAAATTTTAAAACCCTCATCCATTAATAGCTAAGGCATCAGTAGAGTGCACATCAGTCCCTCATGGCACATTTCACTTTATTCATTCAATAATTTTTTATTTTTAAAAACTAGTATTTCACTGAAAATTGGTAGATTTTCCTTCTAAAAATACTTCACATCTGATGTCATATAAACATAATTCATAATACCATTTGGTATGTATGAGGGACCACATACCTCAATTTCAAAGTTATTCACGTTAAAAGTACATCTCGACAAACGTCACATCATCTCACCCTTGTCCAATGAACATTATTTGAACACCCATTACCCTAACTCCAATAAAAAAATCCAATAATTAATTTAAAACCAATATAATTAATTATTAAAATCTCTATTAAAAATTATAAATAATTATACAATTTAATACTATTACGTGTAATTCCTAAAATCTCACCGGGCCCTCATGTTTTACTAAAACCACCTCCAACCATTCATGGAAGGTTAGTGTCATTCTAATCAAACTATAATGGGAAAAATACTCACTAACCCACACTATATTAAAAGGTAATTTCACTTAAATTTAGGATCAAACCCTAAATAAAATCACAAAATGACATACCTTAACTAAAATGATCAATGATGGTGTATGTGTATAATCTCCGGGAATCCTCCAGACAAGGACTTACAAAGCCTCATAGTCTAAGAAAAATACAAACATTCTACATTTTCAACATTCTTGAAAGAGAAAACTATGTCTCTTAAATTATAGGAAATATGAAAAGGATTATATGAGTGGATAAAAATTTGGGTATTTCACATTCAAAATTAAATTAAATTTCATGAAACCATTCTAATTTCAAGGGGAATAAAAGTAAAAATAGGGGTATCGACTCCCCTAGTTTTTTCACGCATGAGAGAGAATAGAGGAGAGTGATGGGTTAGATGAATAAAGGGGAACGTGGTAAATTCCAATTTTTTAGGAAATTTAATTGGTCGAATGGTTTGGTTGGGTGGTTCTGAAAACCATGTTCCAATCATGCAAATTTCATTTTCCAAGACCACACACCTCACATGATTTCCCGACATATTTTTCCAAACCATCTGACTACCAAGTAGAATTCCATAGAATAATATTTTTAACCTCATAGGATTTATATTCAAATTTGTGGTGACCATTCACCACACCAAAAACTAAAAAGTATCATCATGGTTTACAATGTTTCTTATTGGTTTTTCATTAATACTGTTTCTATTTTAGAAAATGTCCATGCAATATAAAAATTGAATTGAAATCCACCACATGATATGGGAAGTGTACAATGTCTCTTAAATCATGAAAATGAAAAAATCACTGAGGGAATAAATCATTTATATTTTGTAAAATTTTACCAAAATCTCTCAAGACATGCCATATTACATGTTTTACATTTCATTACTAAAACCAAATTTACTAATAACAACCTGATACCCAAAACTATTGAATTCTTGATCTACATCTCATTTATTAAAACTCTCCCCATATGAGAATTCCAAAAAATTAAATTCATTTCAATTTTAATAACTTATAAAGCAGAGAAATTTTATTGAATGCATGAAGAGGGTATTGTAGTGTCCTCAACGCCAATAATGTCCTATAAACTATGGTCAGATAGTGGATATCCATCAATTGGGAGATTCACATATTTTAGGAAACAAATTACTATATATATATATATATCATTGTTGGTGGGGAAAATAGTCACTAATGCCATCCTTAGAGGGTGATAAATAGTAACTCAGGGGGAAGACATCATTTCAATACTAAAGAAAACAATGAAATCCTAAAATCAACAAACAACACAAGTAGGAGAAAAAAATTTAAATCTTATAAATAATTATAACATGGTTTGAGTACAAAATTTTTTCCCCAAAACCACTAAATTTATTTGGTGTGGGGAACCCACAGATACAAGTAATGGTATTTAGAAAAATATATTTATTTTGTATGGAAACTCACAGATACAAATAAAGATTTGTATTAAAATGTCATATTCACCACCTCTAGAATAATACCCAAAATAAATGTTTTCCTGACTCGATCCTTGCCATGTCTATCCTTCCCAACCCACTTTTTCTTCATTAGGACAAGTAATGGCCCATAAACCATGTGGGGGTATTCGATATGATCCGGAAATTCCAAACCCTAAATAATGGAAGATGTTTAAAATAATTATGACATATATTGTGAAAGTATTTATTGGGCCAGAAAAATATTATTCTATGAATTAAAATTAGTTTTTTTATTTTAATATATAATAAATTTAAGTTAGTATAATTCATTGAATATTTATTTTATTTATGATATTTCAGTGCATGTAAACCAATTGAAATCATATAACATCCAATGGTTGGGTTGTATTTTATTTATTTATTTATTTATTTACTAGAGGTTTATTTTTTGTAATAATTATTTAATAAATTAATATTAATGTGTCATACCAATTTTAATTATATGTATATTGTACTAAACTTCCTCAAATGATATCATAAAAGTCGTATATATAAGGAGATCATTAATCTCAAGACTTAGCAAAACATCGTATAAGGGTTCAATACATTATATGAGGTGAGAAATAAATATTATGTGAAACACTTATATAGAAGTGAATTCTTGTATATTTTTTGATCCATTATCCACTTGGTGGATCAACCATTAATGAATGATATGGATCAAGTCATTATTATTTTTATCATAAGATATGATAATTATTTTTTTGTCTGTGTATGTATTAGGGATCACATAAAATAAAAAATGATCATGTATATATAACATTAAAATATTTGGTAAATGTTTATATTTAAATAATGGTTATGTTATGAATGTGATCAAATAGAAAACCCATGTTTAGTCGAAAAATGATTTCATCTATCAGGTAAAACATTAAAAAAAGCTTCAATATATATATCCAGATGAAAACTCCTTCTAAAAATTTAATTTGAAAAAACACATAGTATGAGGTTCCCAAAACCTATACATGATAGAGAACCTTTTATTAAGGAGTTATTACAAGAGTTATTGGTTGAATCAACTAATATTGGAATCAATGTTATAGTCATATCTAGAATTGTAAAATTTTAAAGGAAACTATTGAGTCATTATATTATAAAATTTGAAGAAGTTTTTACATCACTCAACTAACCAGGGATCCTCAAATTAATGTGGATCTCTAAGAAAAATTCAAACATTAAAATCAATAATTATTGGTGTTGAAAGTTTATATACTATGATTATATATTTTAAGGATCATTTTCACTAGAATTCATAAAAGGATTTGCAATTTAAGACTAGTTCTTGAGTGGGGGAAATAATTAAAAAATAGATAGAGATATTTATTATTTATATACCAAATATATTAAATATTTTATAATCTTGATAAAAAATACTCTACTAATGGTTTAATATATAAAAAATGGTATGTAACACTACATAAATAGAATGATATGTATTGGACAACATGTAAGATCAATGTATCACTAAATTATAAGAATAGTACAGGCATTTTTTTCATAGAAAATTGATACGAAATGAAATTGTATGTGTTCCAGTGCACAATACTTAATGATCCACCTAATGAATTAATTGAGGGTAACCGTGAAGACCACCTAATACACATTCTTCCAATTAAATATTTTTTTATATAAAATATTATTTTATGGGAATACTATGAACTATCCAAAAAATCACCCAAACAATAAATGATAATTATTTACACTAGAGAAAATGACACCATTATAAAAAACAATATTTAAGCCATGAAGCCCATATATCATCCTTTCTACATATATTTTTATTTTATCTATATCATAATACATGTGGTCTTCAAAAAAGGCCATACTTTCTTATGTATTGATAAATTATTAAAATAAGATTCCCCATTATTGAATCTAAAAATATAAAGGAGATCATATTTATTTATTGATGCCTCTTGTTCGACATTTAAATCATCTTATAACTCACTTTCATATATTATATTAAAATTTTCCATTGTATAATTGGTACTCAAATCCTCTAGTGCCTCTTAAATGGAATGAATTATTATAAACAATTTATTTATTGACTTACCTCCATCATCTAGTATGAGTCGGTCTATAATGAACTAGGATTCAATAGAAAGACTAGGCATGTCTTTCTCCTCTATATCTCGTTTTTTTCTCCCCCATACTTCCAAAGGAATTATCAAAAGTGTCCTAATACTTATTTAATGTCAAAATTAATCTCCCATTTATGGAATATTTATCGTATGACATTGATCATTTAACTTTTTTTACCAAACTGGGGATAATTTGTTTGGAAAAGTGGGAATAGACCTTCCTCCTTATATTTTAATTTATTTTCTTAATCGGGTAAGTGGAGAACTCAAATCAACCTTTTTAAATTTTCATTTTACCTAAAAATAGTTTTATAGGATAAAAATGTCTTTTAAAATCAATGGAAGATTGTGGTGTGTCACATATAACACCCTAACATAGACTACAATAAATTTTCATGTGTGGGGAATTTATGTGACATTACGAATCCCTATATGTGTGCTAGAAGATTATGACCAGTGGTGGGGCCTAAAAATAATATTGACACCTTAACATGAAAAAAGGGCCTCGTGGTTAGTGAAGGGAAACAGAGATATACTCACAGTTAGCTAAACCCTCAATCTTATCTAATGGGATTAAATTGTGGATTTTACCCTCCCATAATAAAAACTGTATCCACAAAATTTATTCTTCGTTCTCTATCACATAACCATATATGTATATCTCCATATTTATCCATTAATAATTTTCATTATTTCTTCATTTTAGCTTTGATTCAACCTATGATCATATAACAGGATAGCTACCAGTTAGGCTACAAGTCCCCGTACTTCATTACATATTTTCACTTGATGTGTGGAATCATGTTTAGATTTGATCTCGTACCCAATTTCAAAGTTACTTTGAAAGTTACTCATTTTATTCATTTATTTCTTGAAATAGTGGTTGGTTTTTGTTGTCTGAAAACCAAAAAGTATAAGGTAGGTGGAACCTATTTTTCTTCTCTTTTATTTGAGTGGTGTAAGATGTGTAATTAAATATTCATGGGTGGGGTGGTCTGGGTGTGATCATTAATTTAATTTCTTCATCTTTATATTATTATTTTAGGTTTTTCATATGAAATTTTATATATGTCCAAGTATAGTTGATCCATGTGTGGCATAGACGGTGTTTAATGATGTTTCAAAGTTTTTATAGAAGGATTTTTCATATTGTTTAAATTTATTTAAATTAATTAAATTTTTATTTTTCTAATACTGGTTCCAAAGGAAGGAATTAGGATTGGCCGATGATATTTTTGGTCAGGTTGATCACTAGATTTGAGGTAGTTGTAATTATATTATACAATTGGTGGGTGATAAGGTTTGATTGTTTTGATAAAAATTATCTGAAGGTGTGTCTTAGATATGTTGCTGAATTTTTCACCTTCCATTGTTATCCAAAAATTTCACTGTAGTAATTTTCACATAATATAATAAATTCTTTAGGATATTTTAACTATTCAATGAAATTTTAATCCTTCTTAGAATGAGAATTTTATGTTTTGTTCATGACCATAAGTTATGGAAGAGGTTCTCACTATAAAATGAAATGGTTGGTGGTGTGTGACACCATCGAATGGGGGATGAGGATTTTCATGTGGTAAAGTCCAATGATCCATGATTATGGAAGGATGGGTATGTCTATGACTAGTGATGTATGGATCTGGAGATGATGACATTTTAATGAGTGGATGCCTGATGGATTTGTTGTTTGACTGTGGGAAGGCAGATGTGATGTCATTTTGATATGGAATGCTCTAGTATGAGAAATTGTTTTTATGATTTGTCAAGTGGTATGTAAGTGGATGGGAGTCCAATTATTCCATTAGTACTAGATAATATTTCTCAAATCCTTTGTAATAGGATTATCAATATTATCACACCAAGAAGTTATTATTTTATGTCTGTGGTTATCTGACAAAAGATATCTATATTTTCATGATGGAATATAGATCTACCTATGAAATAAATTCCCCTATTGGAAATAAACCTGAAAGATATATTTTAGTATTAACTCAACCGATACCTCATGTTAGAAAAAAAGACCTAATATTAAACTCCTAGAAAAAACATATAGGGGATATTCATTGGTTAATTCCAATATTTTTATGAACCATTTAGGCTATAAAATTAAATATTCTGAAAGAAATTTTGGATAACATAAATCAAGGCCTAGAAATTCATATGATTGTGTATACATGTTATTTTAGAGATAACCATTCTATTTATAGTGTTTCACATTTATATGATTTAATTATTATAAACCCGGATTTTATTTTCAATATATTTAATGACTAGACTAGAGTCAAATTGAGAAAGAATCAATCATTTTCCATTCATGAACTTCTAATTTTATTTATGATTATAGTTATATGAATTATTTTATATCATGTAATTTTATTATAATTCTTAAAACAAAACATAAAAACACATAGGATAAGATATCTGTAGAGACCCGAAGCTTGACGTACAAGGACATTACATTACTTTTGTGGAATACTTATTACATAACGAAAACACACACACAAGGACCATAATAATTTAGTGTCTTTGGAAATTCGGAACGGAATCTTCTAATCATGGTGAAAGATCTTCAACATCTCCCATCAAGAAATTCCCTTTTTTTTCTTACCTAAAACCTTTCTTTATATCCTGGGGAAAAGAAAACATAAAATGGGTCAGCTCAAATGCTCAGTAAGGGTAAACAAAAGAAAAATCAATCACATCATTTTCATAAGAACATAACATTTAGGAAATCTTAACCTGCAAAAGAGATCATAATATCATAACATGGGATAAATAATAGTAGTGAAATGTAATCCCAATAATCATAACATAAAACATGAAACTTTGTGACATACACACATAATCATAGAGAATCATTTCTTATTAGTCAAGACTCATTTCCAAGACTATCTTAGTGGACAAAGTCCATTTCTGAACCGAGTTCACTCCTCGTTTCAGTCCTGTTTCACTAAACCGGTATAACATACCATTCCAGCCATGTCTATCTCATGAGATATAAAATCTTTACCCAATGAATTGGAGGGATATATAGGTCCCACCCATCTCATAAGGAAATCATTCTTACTTGTGCCACAAAATAAACATACATCATTCATAAAAACCCAATAAATAAAATGGGTTTCATAAACATCATCACATCATCACATAATCCATATAAAAGAAATGGATATCATTTCATAATAAGATAATTGAAACAATGTAAATCATAGAGACATTGTACTTGAAACATACACATATGAAATAATTTTATCTTAGATGAAAAATGGTTTTTGATAAAACACTTGAAATGAATTATTGAGGAAAATATCCTTTCTTCTTCAAAATCATTTTCTTTTCACAAAATGCCATATAATTTTAAAATAATAGGATTTTGATTAAAATAGTCATGAAATATTTTGGAGGAATCATCATGAAAATAAGGCTTTATTAAACCGTAAAAATCTGTTCGTGCCGCATAAGTTAAAAAAACATTCTTTTCGTACTTTTGCCGGAAAAGTCAAAAAGTACCTCGTAACGTAAACAAAAGAAAGATTCCTTACATACCATCAAGTAAAAGTAAAATAAATGGGTAAAAAGGAATTTAAACATACATGAAAAAACATTTATAAAACATGGACTTGGATGATAGAAATAACCCCAGTAAATACTTACGAATAAGCAATCTCGGATAAAAGTGAGATTTGCAAAATTATCCCTTACCTTAGGTCCGATTTGATTCGTAAGGGTCCGAACCTCATGTATAATGATTTAAATAATGTTATTGACTTATTACAGAATCATATTAATTTTTATGATATCATATATTGTTCACTTATGACTTTATATTACCCGTTCTTTTGTAAATTTCATGTTAAAGAGCGTTTTGGGTAAAATCGTTTCATTTGTCGTTCGTGTTTTCACTTTTAATTATTCATATGATTACTTAGATCATGATTACTTACATCTAGAATTTAAAACATGATTTATATATAATATATATTCAGAATATACATATATATAATATATTTATAAATGGAAATAAATACACCATTCATGGAGACGGTAGGCCGTACGTACGCATGAACGTTGTTTTCGTTTCCTCATTGAATTGAATGGAATTAATTGGATGACATACATATATATATATACATAGATCCAGTATCATTATTATGTCATATATTTCATGATTACTTATTATATATACTTTATAATCAATCATTAATGGTTAAAGTGGAGAATGAATCTCATCACGTCGTGGAGACGGTAGTCCGTACGTACGCACGAGCGATGATATCGTTCTCATGATCGTGGGACTATATTTGAGTGTATGTATACTATTTCAAAATAAATATTAATTTAAAATAATCATATATAGTTATTATTTACAACATTATACCCATCCAAGTAAGGTGGTGGTGGAAAATAGATTACACCACGGCGTGGAGAAGGTATTCCGTACGTACGCATGCGCGGTGATTTCATTTTCCGTGGGAGGGATAGATGGTGAAATAGGGTTGTTTCATACTTATAATAACATATCAGTATATGAGTGATACTGATGTTATTACTTCATGATGAAAAAACTAAATAAGAAGAAGTGGAAGAAGAAATAAAGATGAAAGAATCGGTAACGGGCATTACCTCTTCTTGGAAGCGCTTCTTTGAGACCTCCTTTTAGGGCACTAAAATTGGTCTTTGAAAAAGACCAGGACCTCTAGGATGTCTCTAGGGAAGTGGAGAGAAGAAATTGGCAAGGGTTGGCCGAGATTTAAGGCTCAAAGTGGTGTGAGGAAGAGAGGGAGGAGGTTCCCTTTTATAAGGGAGGAGAGGGGCACCTTTGGAATAACAAAAAATATTATTTTATTATAAAGCCAAATTCGGTTTTAAATAGCTCCAAATTGATTTATTTCGAAGATAAGGTGGGGATGGGTCGAAATAATCTCATCGAATAGAATTTATACAAGTTTAGGTTCCTATTTTAACCTTATCATTTAGATTTAACATTAAGGTAAATAATTTTACTTTTACCGTGTCTTCTTGTGTTCTTACACTATAAGGTTAATAAACTTACTATAACAAGCCAAACGAACCCCAAGTTGTTTATTATTAATATATATAACCTTATATAAGTCATTTGGCCGAACCTTAGTTTTTTAGGAATAAAATAACAATTAATAATATAATATTTCTTTTAAAAACTATTTTATGTCAGTTTTGACACTATTTAGTAATTGATTTTTGTGACAATCATAACAGAATTATAATTCGAAAAAAGTTAATTAAATCTATAATAACATGTCATATTAACCTAGAAAATTAGTTTAATTCATAAAAAGTCTCAAATTACATATATTTGGGTATTTATAACATCAATTATGTCAATATTTCATTAATAAGATAATTACTGCATCATCTTTCTGTCATAAATAAATTAAATTATTTAATGTCTAAAAATTAAAAATAATATACCATTATGTAGGAAATATTTTTATCTTTCTAATTACAATTTATATTCGAATTTATCTTATGTATAACCCTATATTAAAAATGATTTACTTATTAAACATTGATTTTAACTATTTTAACCCTTCTTTATATAAATTAATAATAAATGTCCTAATCTAATCCAAGTGGGCCTAAATGATCATATTTTATTCCTAAGGTTGTTTTTGGTCGAATTAAACTTATCCAATAGAATTAGTACATGTGTTAGGGTAATAATAATAACATTTTTACCCTTAATTACCCTATTTACTTTTAACCGTGGTAAAAAAAAGTAAAAAGTTACTATTCACCAAAAATTATTTTCATCTCATTGAACCAAATTTTACTTACTAACATCAACCGTGTCTCTAAAATTTATGAAATTCCACTCACAGAAGCGGTAAAATTACGTTTTATGAAAAATTCATTTTTTTAACTACCACTTAGTGGTTTCACTATTCATCAAAAAATGAAAGTTTCCAGAAAAAATACCAAAAATTAGGCCTAAGCTATATTTGATATTATGAACTCAAAAATGATGTCTATTTTACCAAATTAAAAACATATCAGTTTCATTAATTAATTTTAAAAATTAATTCCCGTCGTCAAAACAAATAGCATGTTCTTTAGAGATAATAACTATCAAAAGATTGACACTTGTTTATGTCTGGTTTAAATGTAGAATTACATCCAATGACCAACATTGTATTAAATTGTAAAAATATATTCTAAATATACTTTAAAACCACTCAAATTAATAAATTATCACTGTTAATTATTTCGATTAAAAAAGTTGTTTTTAATTAAAATTTAGTAATTTTCACTATTCATCAGAATATGAAAGTTATCCGAAAAGTACCAAAATTTCACCTTATGCTAAATTCGATACTCCGAATCCAAAAATGAAGTCCATTTTGAGAGATAAAATTTCTAAAATTTAAAAAGGTGGTTATTACTATTCATTACGGCTAGTTTTAATAATATTTTAATAGCATATCGTTGTTTAGTGAAACTCGGTATTGCGTACTACACACGCTATTGAGGAAGGTCGCGATTGTGTGTAATGGAAGGCAAGTCAAGGATGTGTGTTGTGAAAGCTCATTTTGGTGTAGTGTACAACACAAGAAATTAATGAAATTAAAAAGAATATTTTTCATAAAATCTCGGGGTGTTACATTCTACCCCCCTTAAAATGAATTTCGCCCTCGAAATTTGTCGGGGTTATAAATCATTTACTATTCATAGAAACCCACATCGCGAAAAGGAATACTAAAACATAATTTTAAAAACAAAAGTATGAAACGTAATGATTACCCAATGTAACTCATCACTGGGTTTCTACGTAGGAAAATATAGGTGAAAATATGGATATGGAAGAAAAATCTAACCATCAAGTTACGATGGAGAGTGGTAGAGAACATGGCTATGAAAAAGACATCAATCACAAAACCATAGATTTGTGATGATCTAAGGTACCATCTGATTTATCGGATATAAGGGCACTAGGACAACATTTTTAGTTTTCAAGATCATTTCCCTAAAGTTGATGAAATTAGAATTAGAAGAAATACATTCGTGATTTTGGTACAGTCTCACCGTTGGTCGTTCTTTGGACAATTTCTACTTCATCTCTTAAAGAAATGAAGTTGAATTTGTCATTCTTGATGTGTTATAAAATCATGTGATAGAATGAGGGGTCCTTCCATTTGTCTCAAACAAAAGGTTAGAAAAGTTATCAAAAAAATATGTAAGTCCATCTATAGTGAGATTAATCATATATGGTTTCTAAAATGGACTTATACTTCATATATCATACTGAATAATATAATAAAACTAGTTTCTACTAAACAGGGACTTCATGTAGGCCAGTGGTAGGCGATAAGGCCAGTCGTACTTCGGTTGTGGGTTCGATTCCCACAGCCTTGTCCGACGCGATGGGTTGTCGCCCGTCCTGCAGGTTGTCCTTTTTTTCTATAACTACATTACTATAACATCCCATAAATAATATCGAAAAAAAACTTCTATCCTTAAACAATACTAACTTATTTCCAACATAATCCATTCCAATCTTTAGGCTTATCCAAAATACTGCAGTCCACTCTCATAATATAGTGAAAACGATTACCATAGATTTTATATAACAAGCATGTTAATACCATCGTTGATCCCCATATATCATAAGATATGTCTTGTTGGTCACATTCCAAATATTCTAAGGTCTTAATCATGTATTCTCTTGAAAAATGAATACCCATTGAATCTTAGTAAAAACATGACTTCTGTCAAAAGTTAACTCATTCCACATACCAAAAACCCCAAAATCTATATACTCAAACTATGATATAACTATTTTCTTATATCAGTCATGAGCTCATGAATACTATCAAATATTTAACTTTCTCCGTATCCCTTCATTATGTGCATATCATCTATATTCCAAAAATATCTGAATAACCTTTAATGGATACTGGTACCATAAATCATACACTTTCAAAACTCAAGGAAATAAAACAGTGCAATAATACTTAGATGTTTCTTTATTCCATAGTACCATGAGATTACTTATACAACATTACACTTGATAAACATGTAATCATTCAACTAACTTCTTAAACCATTGACCGAGCTTCAACAATTCTTTCAACTCACATATCATTTGTAGTCTCTTCATCATCATCAACATAAATACTACTCATACGGCCGTACTGATTCTCTTCATGAGACTTTCCCTTAGGGAATTGGATTGCATAATTCCCGCACATTCCACATTTAAAACATTTAACCATTGTTGATGTCGTAGAAATACCATTATCCTCATCCATGGTGTTAATTGAACCTTTTCCTTTGCACTTACTGGCTTTGTGTCCTTCTTTTCCACACCCAAAGCATCTTCCAGTTCCCTTGAAACATTCTCCTCGATGCCTCTTCCCACATGATTTACATAGGGGAAATTGAACTTTCTTTCCTCTATGATCATCATGAAACTCCATCTCTCTCTTATTAGCCGAGTCAGGAAACTTACCAAATTTGAGTTTATTGATCATATTATGAGATTGCTGATTCGGCATAATAATGATGGTTGGACTTCCAAATCCCATTTCATTTGGTTTCTCATGAAGAATATCATTCCATTGGCCATAATATCCTCCATTATCGTGAATCATCTTGTTTCCAGCCATTTTCTAAAACCCAAAAAGAATTGTGTTAGAGGAAAAAATCATAATAAAGGAGGAGTAACTTCAATATCTAACATCTTAGGTTAAATTCTAAGATCGTTACCATAGTTCGAGGACTATATGCTATACGTATACTTATCCTTAGGGACATCCCTAGACATACCATAGAAATATCTCTAGGGATCTCACTAACATTTTCGCATCCTAGTTTCCAAAGGTTGACTAAACCTTTACTATGATACCAACTGTAGAGACCCGAAGCTTGACGTACAAGGACATTACATTACTTTTTTGGAATACTTATTACATAACAAAAACACACACATACGGACCGTAATAGTTTAGTGTCTTTGGAATCTCGGAACGTAATCTTCTAATCATAGTGAAAGATCATCAACATCTCCAATAAATATCTTCTCTTTTTTTCTTACCTAAAACCTTTCTTTATATCCTGAGGAAAAGAAAACATAAAAGGGTGAGCTCAAATGCTCAGTAAGGGTAAACCAAAGAAAAATCAATCACATCATTTTCATAAGAACATAACATTTTGGAAATCTTAACCTGCAAAAGAGATCATAATATCATTACATGGGATAAATCAAAGTAGTGAAATGTAATCCCAATAATCATAACATAAAACATGAAACTTTGTGGAATACACACATAATCATAGAGAATCATTTCTTATTAGTCAAGACTCACTGCCAAGACTATCTTAGTGGACAAAGTCCATTTCTGAACCGAGTTCACTCCTCGTTTCAGTCCTGTTTCACTGAACCGGTATAACCTACCATTCCAGCCATGTCTATATCGTGAGATATAAAATCTTTACCCAATGCATTGGAGGGATATATAGGTCCCACCCTTCTCATAAGGAAATCATTCTTACTTGTGCCACAAAATAAACATACATCATTCATAAAAACCCAATAAATAAAATGGGTTTCATAAACATCATCACATCATCACATAATCCATATAAAAGAAATGGATATCATTTCATAATAAGATAAGTGAAACCATGTAATTCATAGATACATTGTACTTGAAACATACACATATGAAATAATGTTATCTTAGATGAAAAATGGTTTTTGATAAAACACATGAAATGAATTATTGAGGAAAATATCCTTTCTTCTTCAAAATCATTTTCTTTTCACAACATGCGATGAAATTTTAAAAGAATAGGATTTTGTTTAAAATAGTTATGAAATCTTTTGGAGGAAGCATCATAAAAATAAGGCTTTATAAAACCGTAAAAATCTGTTCGTGCCGTATAAGTTAAAAAAAATTCTTTTCGTACTTTTGCCGGAAAAGTCAAAAAGTACCTCGTAATGTAAAAAGAGAAAGATTCCTTACATACCATGTAGTAAAAGAAAAAAATGGGTAAAAAGGACTTTAAACATACATGAAAACACTTTTATAAAACATGGACATGGATGATAGAAATAACCCCAGTAAATACTTACGAATAAGCAATCTCAGATAAAAATGAGATTTGCAAAATTATCCCTTACCTTAGGTCTGATTTGATTCGTAAGGGTCTGAACCTCCTGTATAATGATTTAAATAATGTTATTGACTTATTACAGAATCATATTAATTTTTATGATATCATATATGGTTCACTTATGACTCTATATTACCCGTTCTTTTGTAAATTTCATGTTAAAGAGCGTTTTGGGTAAAATCGTTTCAGTTGTCGTTCGTGTTTTGACTTGTAATTATTCATATGATTACTTAGATCATGATTACTTACATCCAGAATCTAAAACATGATTTATATATAATATATATTCATAATATACATATATATAATAGATTGATAAATGTAAATAAATACACCGTTCATGGAGACGGTAGGTCGTACGTACGCATGAACGTTGTTTTCGTTTCCTCATTGAATTGAATGGAATTAATTGGATGACATACATATATATATATATATACATAGATCCAGTATCATTATTATGTCATATATTTCATGATTACTTATTATATATACTTTATAATCATTCATGAATGGTTAAAGTGGAGAATGAATCTCATCGCGTCGTGGAGACAGTAGTTCGTACGTAAGCACGAGCGATGATATCGTTCTCGTGATCGTGGGACTGTATTGGAGTGTATGTATACTATTTAAGAATCAATATTACTTTAAAATAATAATATATAGCTATTATTTACACCATTATACCCATCCAAGTAAGGTGGTGTTGGAAAATAGATTACACCACGGCGTGGAGACGGTATTCCGTACGTACGCACACACGATGATTTCGTTTTCCATAGGATGGATAGATGGTGAAATAGAGTTGTTTAATACTTATAATAACATATCAGTATATGAGTGATACTGATGTTATTACTTCATGATGAAACAACTAAAGAAGAATAAGTGGGAGAAGAAATAAAGATGAAAGAATCGGTAACGGGCATTACCTCTTCTTTGAAGCGCTTCTTTGAGACCTCCTTTTAGGGCACTAAAATTGGTCTTTGAAGAAGACCAGGACCTCTAGGATGTCACTAGGGAAGTGGAGAGAAGCAATTGGCAGGGTTTGGCCGAGCTTGAAGGCTCAAAGTGGTGTGAGGAAGAGAGGGAGGATGTGCCCTTTTATAAGGGAGGAGAGGGGCACCTTTGGAATAACTAAAAATATTATTTTATTATAAAGCCAAATTCGGTTTTAAATAGATCCAAATTGATTTATTTAGAAGATAAGGTGGGTATGGGTCGAAATACTCTCATCAAATAGAATTTATTCAAGTTTAGGTTCCTATTTTAACCTTATAATTTAGATTTAACATTAAGCTAAATAATTTTACTTTTACCGTGTCTTCTTGTGTTCTTAGACTATAAGGTTAATAAACTTACTATAACAAGCCAAACGAACCCCAAGTTGTTTATTATTAATATATATGACCTTATATAAGTCATTTGGCCGAACCTTAGATTTTTAGGAATAAAATAACAATTAATAATATAATATTTGTTTTAAAACCTATTTTATGTCAATTTTGACACTATTTAGTAATTGATTTTTGTGACAATCATAACAGAATTATTAGTTCGAAAAAAAAGTTAATTAAATCAATACTAACATGTCATATTAACCTAAATTTTTTTTGGAATTCATAAAAAGTCTCAAATTGCATTTATTTGGGTATTTATAACATCAATTATGTCAATATTTCATTAATAAGATAATTACTGCATCATCTTTGTGTCATAAATAAATTAAATTATTTAATGTCTAAAAATTACAAATAAAATACCATTATGTAGGAAATATTTTTATCTTTCTAATGACTATTTATAGTCGAATTTATCTTATGTATAACCCTATATTAAAAATGATTTACTTATTAAACATTGATTTTAACTATTTTAACCCTTCTTTAAATAAATTAATAATAAATGTCCTAATCTAATCCAAGTGGGCCTAAATGATCATATTTTATTCATAAGGTTGTTTTTGTTCGAATTACACTTATCCAATAGAATTAGGACATGTCTTAAGGTAATAATAATAACATATTTACCCTTAATTACCCTATTTACTTTTAACCGTGGTAAAAAAAGTAAAAAGTTACTATTCACCAAAAATTATTTTCATCTCATTGAACCAAATTTTACTTACTAACATCAACCGTGTCTCTTGGATTTTTGAAATTCCACTCACAGAAGCGGTAAAATTAAGTTTTATGAAAAATTCATTTTTTTAACTACCACTTAGTGGTTTCACTATTCATCAAAAAATGAAAGTTTGCAGAAAAATACCAAAAATTAGACCTAAGCTATATTTGATATTATGAACTCAAAAATGATGTCTATTTTACCAAATTCAAAACATATCAGTTGCATTAATTAATTTTAAAAATTAATTCCCGTCGTCAAAACAAATAGCGTGTTCTTAAGAGATAATAACTATCAAAAGATTGACACTTGTTTATGTCTGGTTTAAATGTAGAATTACATCCAATGACCAAAATTGTATTAAATTGTAAAAATTTATTCTAAATATACTTTAAAACCACTCAAATTAATAATTTATCACTATTAATTATTTCTATTAAAAAATTTGTTTTTAATTAAAATTTAGTAATTTTCACTATTCATCAGAATATGAAAGTTATCCGAAAAGTACCAAAATTTCACCTTAGGCTAAATTCGACACTCCGAATCCAAAAATGAAGTCCATTTTGAGAGATAAAGTTTCTAAAATTTTAAAAGGTGGTTATTACTATTCATAACGGGTAGTTTTAATAATATTTTAATAGCATATCGTTGTTTAGTGAAACTCGGCATTGCGTACTACACATGCTATCGAGGAAGGTCGTGATTGTGTGTAATGCATGGCAAGTCAAGGATGCGTTTTGTACAAGCTCCTTTTGGTGTAGCGTACAACACAAGAAATTAATGAAATTAAAAAGAATATTTTTCATAAAATCTCAGGGTGTTACAATATCAATGAAAACCATTAATTGTATGATTTTTGCATCTCAATTATCTCGAATTACACTATGATTCTATAAAAGTACGAGGAGGAATGACCTCTATTGGAAATATCATCAAAATAATGGATTTTTATGATTATTAGAAATCAAATATAGATCAAATGATTAAAAAAATTAGAATAACACTTTATAATTCATACCTATTTTATGTGACTGTAGTGATGTATTTATCAAATAATTTTGTCATCTTCTTCCTCACGAAGTGTTTTGTTTCTCAATTGGACATACAATTATATCTCTAATAAAATCCATGACGCTCTATAGAATGTACCCAATAGAACAAGTTTATTTAAATAATAAATTAAAATAAAATTTTTACATGGGTTCCATGCACCTAAGTGCTTCATTAAGGGGTGAACATGTTCACTTTGTATGAATAAGTGTGGTTACCCTAGCTTCTTATACAAATAAATTAAAACATAATATATGAATATTAATTATATTACACAATTAAATTCCAAATTATAAAATTATATTATTGTCTTAAAAAACATGGATACATTAACAAATAGATCATAAGTTAACTATATCATCTCCTACTACGATCTTACAAACTAAAATCGTTCTTAGACATATCATACATAATATTATTATTTATAACCCTATGAAATGATATATTAGATATAGTGATATTATATGCTCTATATGGGTAATAAAAAGAGATAGAAATGATGAAATATTCATAACATGTTAATAATGGTATGATAACATGATAGAAACATTGGAAAAATAATACCATGTATGAAAATGATCATAATCTACCGACATTCCATAACGATTAGAAGTTCATAAAACCAAAATAATAAAAAAATCAAAGAAAATATCCAGAATACTAAAACATTATCATTAGAAATAGAATTTTAGAATACACATAAGCATTTAAATTCATTTTCATATTAGTCATGTTTAATTTTAAAGGATATCAAGGTGGAATAGTTTCAGTCCCCAAGCCATCATAGTAGTCAAGGTTCACTCCCAAGACCATCATAATAGACAATGTCCCTTAATAAACTGTTTCCCTCCCACATTTAACTATTTTTTATCCCATGATATATAAATATTTACAAAATTAATTTGTTTTCTATGTAGGTTCCAGCCACCACATAATTAAAATAGTACATTCTTAATTTATAATAACATAAAAAATTCGTCATATCATAACCCACGAAAGGAAATGGGTTTCATAACCATCATTTCATCGTAAAAATCAACCATTAAAATAAATATTTTGAATGGTATCCTGTAATAAAATCCCTATAAAATAATAGGTAACTTAAATGCGTGTGTTATTATATAAAAAATCATTTTGAAATATAATTTTAAATATTTCTTTAGGAAAACGGGCTTTCTATGGTAAAGGGAACTTTTGGAAACAAAAAAACAATGATTTTATTTGAAAATATACTTCGTATATTATAATGTAATACTCAATTTAAATGATTTTTCAAGATGTAATATAATTATTCTCATTTCCTACATGTTAAATAAAATTTTCCCTTCAAATTTATAGTAAAAAAAATTAAAACATCCTTTTTCATGAAATGAAAAGAAGTTCCATATAATTTTTTTTAAAATAAAACATGGGTAAATATTAAATTTAAAAATATTGAGATAATGGAAACAAAATTGAGAAAATTTTCAGAATCATGGATATGGAAGATATAATCATTATTGGACAATGAGAGAAGAAATATTTTTTTCCATTAAAACATTATTTTGGTTCATGGGTACTTAAATAAATAAAATTTTAAAGAAAATTTATATTATAATTGATTTAATAGAGGAGAATGAAATTAATGAGAATTATTTAGATGTAGGTAATAATATTTCAACATTTTAAAATCAACCATAATCCCTCTTCAAAAATGATAATATTGTAAAATAAAACCCTTACCACATTGGGTATCTTATGAATTATATTAATCAAAAATTAAAGAAAAACATAAAATTAATATTTTAAAAATCATAGACATAACTGTATTCATTATATAATATTTAAAATGAGAATTAGAAAAACCTCAATAAAGAATTTTGGCTTTTAAAATAACTTAGGTCCCAAAAAAGGTAATTTGAGACAAAAAATATCGTACCTTAAGTTTCAACTGCCTTCAAACATGTCCGATCCTCCTATATACTAAATATAAGTTCATTTTGAGTCTATTAAAAAACTATAATAATATGTATCATAACATTTATGATTTACATATCCACTTTTTCCCCAATTATTTATAAAATATTTTTTAAGAAAAATATTTTGTGTAAAAATAAAATCATTTTTCATGCATGTTACCACTCGGTGACTTTGGTCCTTACACTATGATCTTGGTTAAATAATATCAACAATGATAAAAAAGTTTATATATAATTTATATTTATGATATATATATATATATATAATCATACCTAATATAAGATATTGAAAAATGGATTACTTTATTCACATATAATATTGGTTGAACATATGCATGAATGTTATTTACATTTTTGAATAAATGAAATGAAAGAATAGTAAATGATAATTCCACATAAAATAAAGATTATTTTTTCAGATATATATTAAATATATTCGTGAAACTTATCCTTATTACCTTATATATAAATCATATGTGAAAATCATGGACATCACTTTGTGAGGTGAGAGTTCACTGTACACACGAACGACATTTACGTATCTCCCTGAAATAGAATTTAAAAAAAGTAATATTTGAAACTATATTAAAAAAATGATAGTAAAATTATTTATTTTATTTATATGACTTATATCCATAATCATACCCAATTGTGATAATATTTTATTGAAAATGATCCCCATCACTTTGTGAGGCTGTTGTCTATCGTTCACATGGTCGACATTATCGTTTCCCATTTGAGGGAAGTGGAGATGGATATATGTCATACCCTTAATTTAAGAACATATAATTATGTTGAATGTATTGAGGTTATAATATTATTATGATATAACAATATTTTAATAATTATGGGGGAGAAATGAAATAATATCATTCATTAAAGAACATTACTTATTATTCGTATCACCTCCTTAGGTTTACCGTAAACTCATTCCTAGTTTGGATTAATAATAAAACTAAAAGTTCTTGTGTGAATTTGGAATAAATAATTTTATATTTATTGTAATTGGCCTAAACAAGAGGTTTTGAAATTTTAAATTGGAGAGGAGACATGTGTCCCATTATAAGTGGGGGAGATGACAGACTTAGAATTTTTTAAAACAAATAATTCCACCCACATTTTTCTAATTCCAAAAAGGCACCGAAATGAACCCATTTAGAACCATAGAATAAATAAGATCCATAAATTAATTTAAAATTTTAAATATACATTTTGGGTCTTTTTTAACCATTATATTTTTAGTTGAACCACTGGTAAACCTGTTTTTACCATAACAACCGCAACTAATTCATTTTGTTTTCACTATTCATTATGATAAAAATTATGTTGAACTTATTAGAAAATATAAATTATTATGATTAAAAATATTGAATCCATTTTTTCTAATTAAAATATTTTAAATGTTATATTTTAATTAGAAATTAATCTAAAAGGTGTGTTGAAAAATTTGTTTTCAAAAAGAGAATCTTTTAAAAGTAGACAATTATAAAAAAAATTAAATATGAAAATTATTCAAATGAACTAATTTGAACTAATTAATATATAATATAATTATTATTTACATTAAAAAAATATTATAATAAAATTTGGTTTTTAATTTCATAAAGGAAAATGAAATTTTTAACAAAAATTAGAAATTTTCACTATTCATTAAAAAACGTAAATTTTCAAAAAAATCCCAAAAATTCACCATAAGATAATTTTTATATTATTATTTCAGAAATAAAATTATTTTGTTAAAAATAAATTTTCATAAAATCTCTCAAATGACTTCTTATTTGGTCACAAAAATTAGTAAAATTTGGTTTCAAAAAAATATAATTTTAGATACATATTAATATTTTTTCTATATATAAAACTATTATTATTAATATTAAAAAATTGTTTTTTCTATTCCTAAAAGTATGTTTATTATCTGGATTATAATTTTCCCATTGAATTAATAATACTAATAATTTATCATGTTTTATTAAAAGTTGGTGTTGTGTTTAGTGTAAGCTAAACTCAATGATGCATATAATGAATACTATTAAAGAAACTCATTGTTTCATGAAACATATGATATTGAATAAATTTACATTTTTTGAAAGATAATAACTCATAAAAACTAGGGTTGTTAAATTATGTCTCTATTAAAATGAATTTACACATAAAAATGTGTCACTCTGATACAAATAAGGGAGGATACTTTTTCCTCATCACTTCCCCATTTTATCACATAGATTCTTCAAAATGGTGGTTTCACCTAAACACAATGATCAGATGAGGGGTCTTGTTTGGTTGAAATTTCTCTCAATGATCCAAAATCTCCATTATCTTCTCCTCATATGATAGTTCTTTCCCAAGTGGTAAGACCACTAAGATTAGTATATGTGATGGAACATGTATGTACTTACTCAAGAGATACACATATAACACATTATGGATATGATAGAGTTTTTTTGTAAGTTCCAAAATGTAAGCTACTATCCTGAAAAAATCATGAATTTTGAAATGGCCAATATATTTAAGGCCCAGATTCCCATTAGTTCCTTATCACATAAACTAATTCCATAAATAAATCTATAGAAACACTTTCTCAACAACAAAAAAATCTAAATCTTGTCAAAAATTATTAACATAAATTTTATGTCAACATTGTGTTTCCCTTCTATGTTGTTGAATATTTATAATATTATCAACCATTTATTCATCCTATTAGAGTCACAATAGATATTTTTCTCTAACTTCATCCCATCATTTCAAAGTTATACACTAATTTACTTAGAGGGATTAATAAGGATCCATTTGAATACTTGAATTGATTTTGTTATTATAAGGGGAATCAACTAACGGAAGGTGTTGATACCAAACACTTTTTAAATCTAAGGAATAAAATATCAACATATCCTTGAGGGTTTGTATTTTTCACTCAGATATAACATTTTCAAGAGGGTGATATTTTGTGTTAGAGATTAATTCTATATCCAAATCATAATTAAGAATTTTTTAGAAAATCAAGGTAAGCCTCATATCCCAATTAGATACAAAATAATGTGGTAATATTTGTAATCATACCACTTTATTAATGTAAAATCTGGAAATATGATTAATATATAAGTATTCTATCATAGCTATGAAATGTGCGGACTTTCTATAAGTATTGAAAACATCCAATTTATCATTATTTCCTTTAGATATTTTGGGGAGTCCTATGTTAAAATCCATGGTGATATTTTCCCATTTCCATTATGGTAAGGTTAATGGTTGTAAAATCTACTTGGACATTTTTTCTCTCAATGATAACTTGCTACCATACCAAACACCATGATAAAAACCCAACCATGTCTCTATTCATTCCACCACACCCAAAATAGTATATTAAATCTCAATACATCAATATACATCTAGGAAGAATAGAGACATAATAATTGTGATCTTATTATAAAAGCTCCTTCCTAAAATCAAGTATTGATGCAACAAATACATGTTTCCTGAAACTAATTATTCCATGATGATCATTTTTAATCTAAATAACATTTCTTAACCTCCATTAAATCTCTAGAGAATCCTTATATCTATCTTTTCTCCTCCCATTGATATATTTGAAAATGATTTGATTTATCTACTTCCATTATGATTTCATGATCTGCCCAATGAAAATACATAAATATTGCTTCTTTTGTAATCTATATCATACATAAGTTAGTACAATCCTTTCAATAAAAATCATTAGCCACATTTTTCAATTTCCCCAGGTGGTAATGTATTGAGCAGTCAAAATCATTTATCAGCACTATCCATATTCTACAGAAAACGTTAAAATCATTTTGTGTAAATATATATATTAACTTTTTTTAATTGTTATATATTTCACACTTTTCTCAAATAATATAATACCTTCATATCTTTAATTTAAATAGTACCACAAGTTAATCCAAATCAGGATTTGTGGGAGCTTTCTCATATACCATCAATTATAATGACGTGTACGATATTACAATGTAATTTTGAATTATAATGAACACAAATTTATTATTGGATGCATAGCTAATGATTACAAACCATCCTCAACTACCTAGAAAGGGAAGCACATGTTTACTGAATATTCTCTTCTTTACTTCCTTGAATTATTCCTCACATTAAACATTACAAAGTAAGATGGATCCCTTCTAAGATAAATTAGTGAGTGGATTATATAGTCGTGATAAAATTACCAAAACCCATCAATAATATACTTCAAAACCAAGAAAACATCAGATCTTAGTCACAATGGTTTGTCTGGGTCAAATTTTAATAGCCTCCATCTTTGATGGATCCATATATATATGCCTAATTGAGATTATATGAGCCAAAAAAGAAACGTTTTTAATTAAAAATGAACATTTTGTAAATTTTCATTCAACTTCTCTTATCTTGGGGACTTTGGTATAATCATCATGTGATAATCATGATCCTCATTTATCTTTGAATATATAATAAAATTTTCTATAAATAGTATCGAAAACTGATCAAGGTAATCTACAAAGACACTATTCATTAAATCTAAAAATATAGTCGTGGAATTAGTAAGTCTGAAAGGAATCACATTATATTCATTATTCTTATACCTTGTATATAATAATATTTTTTTTTGGAATTTCCCCCTTCATAGCCCCAAATTGATTATATCCAAAAAAATTAAAATCATGAATTTTTTTTAGATTCCTATAATTGATCAAAAAATTCCTTTATATGGGGGAAGGGAAAATTTTTCTTGATAGTGGTCTTGTTAAATTATCTATAATCCTTGTAGTGTCTCATCAATCCATCTTAATTCATAAAAAATGATAGGTTCAACCCAAGGTGACATATTTGGTTGATTTAATCCTTTTTCCACATTTTACTATAGTTTATTTTTCAATTATTTTAACTAGATCTTCTCCATTCTATAGTGATTATTAGAATTATGTGAGGCATCATCTATGAGTTTAATTGGGAACTCAATTTCATGATTCAGTGGAAGATTAAGAAATTAATCCATAAAGGCATAAAACTCCTTACTAATTGGCATATAATTGTTGACTATTTTCCCCCAACCTAATGACACCCACACCCCATTTTTATATGATTCAAGACCAATAAAATTGATGTTATTTCCATAAAAATTACACATTTATCATCATTAATTAGATGATCAAAGGTTTCATTGGAATAAATAATGTCAGTTCCATTCCCCTAAAATTGATGTGGTATTTATGTAGTGAAAAAAATTAAATATCTAAGATAAAATAAAATTCAACTGTAGATAGAATATCACGATTAATAGGAAGCACATTCCCAAAAACATGAAAATTAAAAGTTTCATAAACTTTAGATATAATCATCATATAATTTGTTATTTTTTACCTCTAATTGATTATCTAATCATAGAGGTTGAATTTTTTATACCCTTATAAAATTATTCATATATAAAATAATTGGATTATACATTGTCAAATATGATATTAGTAGTTCCATGATGGATAGTAAGTGTACCTTTCACCGCATCATTTTAATACCCACCATCAAAAATAGTGATCACAAGAAATTTTCCTTCGTATCATGGGTAAGGAGGATATTAACACTGCTCAGTTTTTCTATAACCTAGATTTGGGAATAGTTTTTTATGATTTTTAATTACACTATTCATAAAACATATAATTATTGGGGGAAATTATATAGATATTTTTCTCTATTCACATCATTTCCTAACTTTTTCCCATCACTTTGGTGTATGATTTTTTATGACCATCATCCCCACCCTGGAATTATTTATTGTTCCCCTTATGGAAATTTCATTCTTGTTTCTACCCACACATTGTGCATAAATGTAGTCTTATACTCTTCTCTCTATGATATTTGTATTTTCCTTTTAATTCCATCTTTCTCTTCTAATCGAAAACAATAAATCGCTACATAACTAAAACCTACATTTCCATCTATATATAACATAGAAAAATCTATTCATAAATATTGAAACCTTTTATCTCTAATTCACTTTGTAGGATTGGTTTAAATCTATTTATGAATCCATAAACCTTATATTTAAGTTTGATAACAATACTAAAAGCATTCCTCAAAACTATTGTCATATTTTCAAAATAGGTACCAAAAATTTAATGATCCATTTAATTTAGCTCTAGGAACACATTATCTATCTTTATTCAAAGAACACGAGGAATTCACTTATTTAAAAATAACTTCTTGGACTCATCACAATCCATTGTGTCAATTTCATCACGTTTTCTTATATTATTCACAATATTCCACTATTAATTTTATTAAATATAAAAATTTTAGATAGATTAAATGAATTTTTAATAATCTGACACTGAAGGATGGAAAATATATATTCATTGGTGGAGATCAATTTTTTAGATACTTGTGGATCAGATGAACCCCTGAAATAAGGTGCATGTAACATCATGATGGACTAAATAAAATGTTGATCTCTCCTTTTCTAATTTGGATGTCTATCTTGATTAATATCTTTTCAAGATTATGTAAGCATAGCAATAATATTTTTCATTCCCACTCCTACAACATTCAATTTGATAGGAGGAAAAGCATTTCAAGGTTCAATGCATTTTGAATTAACATTATTTCTTTTTCTTCCATACATTGACTTTAACCAAAAATCATAGTGTCAGAAACACTTATCATAGTAGAATACCAAATAGTCATGAAAAAAAATTAGGATATATGAATTAGGACAATTTATTTTAAATCTATTACACCTTGGGTTTAAACTAGGTCAACCATGATCATCATCTATTCAAGGCCTTCATGATGGTATCTACAGAAATTTTATAATATAAGTAATACTCTTAGATGTTTCAAACCATACATGCAATAAAACTCATTGTCTTATACCAAGTAACACACAATTAAAACATGAAATTACTTATTTAGATTTATTACCCCTACGTAACATTATTATGGAACCATGTTCACTTATTATGTCCAAATATGGATGTATTTCTTGGGAAATCACATTCTATTCCTTAATATAATGTAGGAAGTTTTCTTATAAACACTATTATCCTAAGGGATCTCACTAAAAAATTTTCATCCATATTTCCAGGTTTTTAACTAATAATTTCCTCTTATACTAATGTTGGTGACCCTGGAATCTTAAACATCAGAATTAAATCTTAATAGATGAATATTCATTAAATTACACAATTATACACAAAAGGATCATAATAGTTAAGTTTCTTAAAAAAAATGGTTACATAAACAATTGGTTCATATGGGAACTATATCAACTCCAACAATGTACTTTGTAAGCAGACCCATTTTTAGAAAATTCATACATAATATACTTATTCATGGCCTGGAGAAATGAAACATAAGAAAGGGTGGGATCATATGCTCAGAAAGGGTAAGAAAGATACATATCAAAGATCACATAAGCATAACATGGGAATAAGGGTGTCATAACTTCTGTACTATAATGTAAAAATCATACCCTATAAATGAAAGATCATAATATTGAGTTATAAAGTTACTATTACTGGTTCATAATACATAAATCATAAAGGAATCAAAGAACATGAAGCATGGGGGCATAACATTATCCTAAGACATGGAATTTTTCTTATACATAACCAATTAAAATCATTTAAATGTTATTCAAGGATCATTTCTAAGGCTATGATAGTTGAATGTGTTCACTCCCCAAACCTTTGTAGTATTCTAGGATCACTCTCAAGACCATCAAAGTAGTCAAAGTAACTTACTAAACTGGGTTAACTCCCTATTCGGGAGTTGTTTATCTCATGAGGTATAAATCATTACCCAAGGAATTCTATGGAGATATAGGTCCCACCAGTAACAGAATGAAAATCATACATGTGTGTGCCACAAGATAACAAAAACATTAATGATTTCATAACACATGAATAGAACTAGGTATCATAAACCTATTTTCATATTAAATATAAACCATTAAATTAACTATTAAGAATTGTTTCCTTGTATCATATCAAAAGAAAAATAATAGTTAACATCAAAGTATGTCATAACGAATGTAAACTGATTTTGAAATATCATTTCAAATATTTATTGAGTAAAACAACATTTTTAGATTGAAAATAACTTTTTAAAACATAAAATATTTTCAAAATAGTTATTTTAAAAAAATATTCTATTATTATAATGGAATATTCAATGATATTAATTCTTATAATGGAGGAGATCTCTATTCTTGTTTCACTAGTTAAAACAAATATTTTTTCACAATTTTAGTAAAACGGTCAAAATATCTCTATTTATAAAAAGAAAATAATATTACATTACACCATTTTAAAAAAATTAAAACTTGGGTAAATATTAATTTATATTATATTTACATAATTTTAAAAATATATTCGAGAACATTTTTAAAAACATGGATTTGTATGAGAAATGAACATCTTACAGAAGGCCGAAGTAAAGGTAGTTTTTTATTAAATGTGTTATTTTTTTATTGAGTATGTAAAGGAATAAAAATGATTGAAAATATTTTATTATAAATAAATCCCATTATAAAATAGAATTAATAAATATTAATGAGAGTTAGGTCGTAATATTTCAACATTAAAATCTCAATTATATACAATCCCGATAAATAATGAGACTATAACATAAAAATCTTACCACTTTTTGTATATTTTAAATCAGAAGAACCCTATAATAATGATTTGGATAAAATGAAACATTTAAATATCATGAATATAATTGGATTTATGATATTACATTTCAAATGATTATTATATACACATCGTAAAATAAGATAGGTGCATGCGATAACTTATATCACAAAAAATGCAATTTGAGATAAAAATATCATTTACCTTAATTATAGAATTCCCTTAAAAGATTATGAACATCATATATAATAAATATATGTCAAATTTATAGATATTAAAAAACAATAATCATATGTATCATAATATAAATTATTTACATAAACACATTTTTCACATCTTTTTCGATAATTATTTGTTAAAATCTATCTTTTTGTTAATAATTACTTCATTTTTCATGTATGTTACCATTTAGGGATTTTGGTCCCTGTAGTTTGATCATGGTTACATAATCTATATAATTTTAACCATGATATAAATATAATATATATTTATTATCTATATATTTCCAGAAAAGTAGAGATAGAAATATGGATTACACCATTCATGCAGATGGAAGGTCGTACATATGAATAAATGTTGCTTCCATGTTTTTATGGGTGGAATGAAAGAAAGGTAAACAATAATTAAATTTTTACTAATAATTATTATAAACTATTTATCAATTATATCCATTAATCATATCCTTATTACCATCCAAATAAATCGTAAGTGACAAATGAATCGCATCATTTCACGAGGGGGTAGTCCTCCGTATGAAATTACGATGTTACAATATCTACCTAGAATGGAATTTAAAATTTAATATGTACAATTATATTAAAAAAATATTATAATTACATTAAAAATATAATTTAAATTTATATATTATCCATAATCAGACCCAACTGTGTGAGGTGTTGATTGGAAATGAGTCACATCAGTTCATGAGGAGGCAGTCTGTCAAACGCATGATCGATTTTATCACTTCCCATTTAAGGAAAGAGAATATGTATATAGTTAATAAAATTATTATACAAATATAGCTTTATATTTAAGATACTATGGTCATTATATCTTTATTTAATAATATTATATGAATGAGTTGGATGAAGAAATGAAAAAAATGCTCGGTGAAGAACGTTACATCTTATAAGGACTCGACCTTATACAATACATAATATTGAATTAAATTAATACTTCACATTGAGGATATTTTCAGGTTTAGAGTTTTAGAGAGTTAGGACATAAATATTACATAACAACTTGAATATTACAAGTAGACACTACTACTCAGTATCCATTTTTTAATAAAATAAAAGAACTCTTAAAAAAACATGTCTAGTTCCATATTTTAGACAGTATGACTTTTCCTTGATCCCATCCTTGACCCTATATTAAATTATTTCATGTGAAAAACATTTCAAAAAAACTTGGGATGAGCATAAAAATCCCTATAAGGGATACAAAAAGAAGGAAAACTGTTAGTTTTTCAATGCAACTGGTAAACCATGAATACATTATCATAAGTAAAAAAATTTCACCTTTATGAAGTAGTAAATACTCTTCACTGAATAAAAGATCATTACATACCCTTTTGTAACCAAAATATTCCCATAAAACCCATATAAAGAACACATAACATATAAAGGTAACTTGGGACATAAACATACTTAAATGGAATAACCATACGGTTGATTTCCACACATATCACTAAATGAAATAGTCATACGACCGACTTCCATAAATATCACTAAATGGAATATCCATACGGCTGACTTTCATACCCAATGCATTAGAGGGTATAAAGTAACCACTCGTCCTGGTATTCATGACACCACCCATCAAATGGTTTATCACGTAAGCACCCATCAAATGTCTAGGTACCATCATAACACATAAAATATTGAAAATATAAACATTTCACTAATAACATTTCATTTTCATTCACAAGAAGAAATTTCAAGATATTGAAATAATTAATCCATTTTCAAAAACCATTTAAAAAAAGATTTTTGAATCAATGTGTCCCGTGAAACTTTGAAGCTTTTAATGGAATTATTATTTTAAAACATTAATGTCCATATAAATAAATACTGAAATCCATTTTGAAAACATGGACATTGAAGATAAATATTTAGAATAATAAATCTTTAAAACATTTAAAATGATATTTTTGTTAAAGAGTTTTTAACAAAATGAGAGACTCTTGAATACAAATAATTGTGGAATAAAATTTAATAAAAACTTTATAATATCATGAGAATAAAGGTATTCATGGTATAATATGTCAAAGGACAGTATATACACCACATAAGAGGGAATTGGTGCATAACAAGAATGAGGTCTCAATGGAAATGGAAATTGAGATGAAATCACTTATAAAGATGGTATCCTTAAATTAAGGAAAAATATATCTCATAATTATGTGTGACAAATATAAATACACCCAATATAAGTGGAGATTAAGTGTAAAACAATCAGAGTTCATTCACACATATTCATGTGATGACATATATAAAAAAGGGAATATCATCATAAAGAATCAGAATTGGGTTAAGGAGTTCCCTTACCAATTTGGTAACTTACAAAACATATGCCACATAAAATAAAGATCATCAAATGAAGATGTAAATACTAATATATGAGATTATATTAGAAAAAGAGTACAATCATGGGCAGTACATAAACCACACAAAAGGAAATAGTGGCAAGTATAGCATGAATCTCACGGGAATAAAAAGTGAGATGAAACCCTTTACCACATTGTAATCAACTGAGTCGTATGACAAAAAGTTAATAACCACCAAATGAATCACAGAATACCTTGAAAATAATGAGAATCAAGATAATATATATCAAATGGCAGTAATAAATACACCACAATCAATGAATAAGTGGCTAACAATGGAAATCTCAAGGAATTAAAAGTGAGATAGGAAAATCCATTACAAAAATTCGGCAGCCTAACGGCGCCACCTTAAAATTCATAAAATGAATTGGTGAGATTAATAGAGGGTATCTCATCATATTAAAATACAAATTACATTATGGTGAATATAAAATAACATCCTCCAACATAAGAGCATGGAGCATAATTGAAATGACATAAAAGAGAGTACTTGAAAATAAAGAGAGAGGTCGAATCCCTTACCTCGTGTCCGACATGACTCGATCATTCTTTAATATCCTGAATAGTAAACTGAAGATAATTTATACTTGATTAAGAACCTTTTTGAAGTTTATTATTCCTTTTATATCACTTATTACCATGTTATAAACATTATGTAATCAGTTAAGTTAATAATGTTTGTTTTGTCGATATTTGGTACTTGAATCAAAAATGGACTTCTTATAATTACAAGTCGTTCATGTGGTTAAAAATTAATTATATCCAGAATGATATTCATGATTTTTATATCATATATATCATATATATCCAGCATATACATGTATTTATAATAGTACATAACATTTAGAGGTAAGAAATGAAATGTACTGTTCATGATGACGGTAAGTCGTCCGTACGCATGAACACTACTTCCATTTCTATTTCATATTTAATGGAATTGAAAAATAATGATACATAGTAGTATTATAATTACAGTATTATATCATATATAATATCATTTACTCTATACCTGATACATCCTACATAAGGCATTAATGAATCACATCACTTTGAGGGGGCGGTAGTCCGTACTTCCTCTAATGAGATTATCGTATTTACCCACTATGGAAACCATAAAGGCTTGAAATAATTTGGAAGTACAGAAGAATAATTAAATCATAAAAATAATATATATTATATATAAAAACAGTTCCATCATAATGGCCACCATTAGATTCGGTAGGAGATAATCGAACAATCATCATTTTGTGAGGCGTTAGTTTTCCATCCACAAAAACATTATATTCTTCATCCATTAGATGGAGGTGTGTGTGAGTATAGCTCTAATACTTCTCATAAATACATCCTAGTATATTTATTATACTGGTTTTGTTACAAAAGAAAGGAAATAAAAATATTTTAGGGGTTGGAGAAGTAAAATAAAAGAAAGCAATTTAAGAGAAACCGTTACCTTTAATTTGGGTAACTTTCTTTGGTTTGACCAAAGGACTTCTTGAAGTGCCTTCTGCCTAAATTAAGGCTTCTAGGAGGAGGATAGTGATGTAGGGAGTGTAATTGGGTAGAGTTTTGACGAGACAAATTACTTGAGAGGTGTTACTAATTGGATAGAAGTGGTCTCCTTTTATAAGGGAGAGGAGGGTCTCTTTTGGAAAGTGTGAAAATATAATGAAATTCGGTATCTAATAGTCCAACAATCATTAAGGTAGAAGATAAGATGACTCATATTCTAAATAAAATCATCCAATCACAATTGGACATGTTTTGAATAATATTTTAATTATTATAATCTTTTTTTTAAATCATTTATTAATGAGGTAAATACTACATCATTATTGTGTCATAAATAATTTAATTTATATGTTTTCTAAAAATTATAAATAAACTATTATCATGTAGGAAATCTTCTTATATTTCCAATGAATATTTATAGTTAAAAATATCACTTATATAAAACCATATAAAAATTAATTACTAAAAGAGTTTTGTTAATGTCAATTTTGCCTTTATATTAAATTAATTAATCTAAATTGTCATTTTCACTCCCATGTGGATCAGTGGGGTCCCAAAATCAACCCAAGTATTCCCATGGTCGTTAATGACTCAACCAATAAGGTTTGGAAAAGTTTTAAGATAATTGTGAATTATTATAATATTCGTTTTACCTTGATTTACCTTATTTACCTTTAACCGCGGTAAATTAAAGTCAAAAGTTACTATTCACCAAAAATTATTTTCTTCTTAATGAACCAAATTTTACTTCTTGATAAAAACCATGTATGTCAGATTTTTAAAATTCAATTCACAGAAGTGGTATAATTTCATTTAAATGAAAAAATCAGTTTTTTTAACTACCACTAAGTGGTTTCACTATTCATCAAAAATTGATGTTTTTCAGAAAAATACCAAAAATTAAGCCTAAGAAATATTTGATATTCTGAATTCAAAAATGATGCCCATTTTTTCAAATTCAAAACATAGAAGTGGAATTAATTAATTTTAAAATTAATTCCCGTTATCAAAACAAATAGCGTGTTTTTAAGAAACAATAACTATCTAATGATTGATACTCGTTTATGTCCAATTTCAAAGTAATATTAATTTCAATGACCAAAATTGGACTAAATGGAAAAAATATATTTCAATTTAACTTTTTAACCAATTAAAAAGATAATATAACCATAAAAATAAATTAGATTGAAAGGCACTTTTGAATTAAAATTCAATATTTTTTACTATTCATTAAAAAAATGAACTTTATCAGAAAAATACCAAAAAATTACCCAATATGAATTTTGATGTCCCCATTCTAAAGACGGATTTTATTTGGTCAATTAGAATTTATTAAAGTGACAAAAACTATATTTAAAGAGGGTTCGCCAATAAAAGGCGATAAATCGACCTTTTAATGTAAATTATGCATAAAATTAGATTTATTCACATTTTAAACCTCTAACATTTATTGTATAAATGTAAATATATTTGAAAAACATGTATAATTATATTGTAGTTAGTTCTGTTCATTCTAACCAATAAAATGGCTAAGAGTTAACTACCATATAAAATAATAATATTATATTATTAGTGTGCAATGTAATATTTCAAAAGGAACCTGTTGTTGCGTATTGGGTACTCTATCAAACAAAGAAACACCTTTAAAATAAAATTAATATTTAATTCACAAATATTAATAAATATGAAAAGTTCCTTATTCCTTATTTATCTGGGATGCTACATCCTTCCCCCCTTTTGGGAATTTCGTCCTCGCAATTTTAAAATTGGGCTCGGAAACATGATTGAAAGTCCCACATCAGAAAAAGAGTCAATAAAACTATCACTTTATAATAAAGAAAGATATATATAAAGGTCACTCGAGACAACCCATACTAGTATTCCATATAGGAAAACATGGATATGGAGTAAAAACTAACTCTCATGGACTAATAGAGAGTGATAAAGAAATTGATCACAAAAAGTTAACCGCCACAATACCATTAATTTGTGGTTGGGTAAAAGATTGATGATAAATGAGAGGTTATAACATTTTTTTCTTCAAGGTCCTTTTCATAGAGTTGATGAATTTTATTAATAACTAGACTTATATTGTAAGGAAATATAATTACTTGTCATGTATAGTTTCATCCTGTAATAAAATTATACCACAAACTCATCTTTTCTCCAATCGATGAATATTCAAGATGACTTGTTCACATTAAAAGCGTTATAATAAATGTCTTGAAAATTACATAATCCACAAAAGATGAACTATATATTTTCCTTTTCTTTAGACATTAACCAAAACCAAAATTATTAGTACAAGATCAGATAATCCCCAAAAGGATAATCCTTTATAAAAATAAATATTACTCTTAATCTCCAAAATTCAACAAAAAGAACCCAAGGTTCAAGAAACACAATTAAATAAACAGTTATCCTTAAAACTCTTCTAAGTAATCCAAACTAAGATTTAAACCCAAATATCTGAAGGATTTAATCACATATTCTTCCAAGGTAAATCTTAACATTTATCTCCAAATAACATCAGTTACTCTTAAAGTCTCATACTGAAAAGTAATTAACCTAATCACATATCCTCCATGATAGGTTAATCATTTCCATAGATAACCCAAAATAAAGTTATTCATCATTCATATGATCGTCTAAATAAAAACAATTATTCATAATATCAAGGGACTTCACGTAGTCCAGTGGTAGGAGATAAATACCAGTCGCACTTTGGTTGGGGGTTCGATTCCCACAACTTCGTCCGACACGACGGGTTGTCACACAGTTTGCGTGTAGTCCCTTTTCAAAAACTACATAATTTTATAACATTCCCAAAACGAGATAAATTCAGCAAAAATAACCATAAAATATTTTAACCTCAAATTTAATCTAATAACTTTCGTTTTTCATCCCAAAATGTATTAATTAGTAATTGCCTCAAATTCAAGGATCATATAAACCCAAATGGTTCTTTATAACTATTTCCAAAAAAGAGAAGATAATTATTCCTTGAAAAAAAAAATTCATATATCAAACATCAGGGTAACACATACTATAAAAATTATTCTAATGTAATCCCATCATCATAAGAGCCTTAATAATTTTAAGCATTTCACCATCCTAAATTCTACTATAACTCTTGAATCCCTTATATGCTGACTTCTTACTCATTCAGTATTCTTCATGATCCATTAACCATTCCTTTCCAACTTATTCTGAAATACATCTTTCCTACAAACAAAATCATGATTCATATCCTAATATTTCAATAATAGGAAAACATATGTTAAGAAATAATCCATACCTTTCATTAGTCATTGTCAGTTTCTTCATCCTCAATCAGAATGGCATTAGGTATTGTTAAACGAATATTTGTACGATCCTAGTGATCCCATTCCCAAAACTTCTTCATAGGACATGTTTTCGCATAATGACCATGCTCACCACATTTAAAAGATTCAATTGATCCTTCATAAAGAAATTATTTCCCTTTCCGAGAGTCAACTAGATTCTCCCTTTTTCCATGGCAGGTTCTTACTTTAGAACCTTCATTTCCACATCTATAGCATCTTTTTGTCCCTGTGAAACATTTTCCTATGTGTTTCTTTCCACATATTTGAAACATAGCTTTTTGAACATACTAACCTTTATGATTATTACCTGAAATTCCGTAGGGATTTGTTTCTCACATATATGATACCTTATAAAAATCACCAAGGTTATGGTTGTCAATCATGACTCCAGATAGTTGGTTGAGAATAACCACAAGAGTTCTCATTGCATCTCCCATTTCATTTAATTTCTCGTTCAGAAAATCGTCATAGTGTTCTTCACATCCATTGATACTTTGATGCATGCTAGATCCATCCATTGACTAAAACCAAAAAGCTCAGTGTGATTATATCAGTAAAATCATCAAATAATATCCTATGTGGAGGGTAAGCACTAAGATATACTTATTCATATTATCTTAAACTCATTCACTTTTTCTAAAAAGTACTATGACTCCTTCTGAAATCCTAACCATTATGGTAATTTCACTTATTCTTAAATAATACCCTAACCTCTAAAGTTATCTTAACCGACCATTGATACAAACTATAAGGACCCGACCTTATACATTACATAATATTGAACTAAATGAATAATTCACACTGAGGATCTTTTTAGGTTTAGAGTTTTAGAGAATTAGTCCATAACTATTACATAAAAACTTGAATATTAATAGTAGAATCTAATAATCAATATCCATTTTTTCATAAAATAAAAAAAACTCTTAAAAAGAAACATGTCTAGTTCCACATTTTAGATAGCATGAATTTTCCTTGATCCCATCCTTGACCATATTCCACATTATATCCTGTAAAAAACATTTAAAAAAAACTTTGGATGAGCATAAGAAGCACAGTAAGGTATAAAAAAAGAAGGGAAACTGTTAGTTTCTTAAAACAAGAGGTAAACCACGAATACATTATCATAAGTAAAACTTTTCACCTTTATGAAGTAGTAAATACTCTTCATTGAATAAAAGATCATTACTTACCCTTTTGTAACCAAAATATTTCCATAAACCCCATATAAAGAACACATAACATATAAAGGTAACTTGGGACATAAACATACTTAAATGGAATAACCATACAGTCGACTTCCACACATATCACTAAATAGAATAGTCATACGGCCGACTTCCATACATATCACTAAATGGAATTTTCATACGTCCAACTTCTATACCCAATGCATTGGAGGTTATAATGTAACCACTCGTCCTGGTATTCACGGCACAACCTGTTATATGGTTTATCACATAACCACCCATAAAATGTCCTAGTACCATCATAACACATAAAATATTTCAAATATAAACCTTTCACTAATAAAATTTCATTTTCATTCACAAGAAGCAATTTCAAGATATTGAAATAATCAATCCATTTTCAAAAACCATTTAAAAAAAATATTTTTGAATCAAATATTCACATACCATTTTGTAGTTGTTAATGGAATTATTATTTTTATACATTAATGTGAATATAATTAAATACTGAAATCCATTTTTAAAACATGGACATTAAAAATAAATATTTAGAATAATAAATCTTTAAAACATTTAAAATAATATTTTTTTAAAGAGTTTTTAACAAAATGAGAGACTGTTGAATACAAATAATTGCGGAATAAAATTTAATCATAACTTTAAAAAATCATGGGAATAAAGGGATTCATGATATAATATGTCAAAGGACAATACATACACCATATAAGAGGGAATTGGTTCATATTAAAAATTAAGTCTCAATGGAAATGTAAATTGAGATGAAATCACTTATAAAGATGGTATTCTTAAATTAAGGATAAATAAATCAAATAATTATGTGTGAAAAATATAAATACACCCAATATAAGTAGATATTAATTGTAAAACAATCAGAGGTCATTCAAACATATTCATAGGATGGCATAAATAAAAAAGAGAATATCAACCCAAAGAATGGGAATTGGGTAAAGGAGTTCCCTTACCGATTTGGTAAATTACAAAACATATGCCACATGAAAGAAGGATCATAAAATGAAGATTTAAATACTCATAAATGAGATTATATTAGTCAATATGTACAATCATGGGAAGTACATACACCATACAAAAAAATAGTGGCAAGTATAGCATGAATCTCACGAGAACAAAAAGTGAGACGAAACCCTTTACCACATTGTAATCAACTGAGTCGTATGACGATAAGTTAATAACCACCAAATTAACCACAGAATACCATGAATATAATGAGATTCATGATAACATATATCAAATGGCAGTACAAAATACACCACATTTAATGAATAAGTGGTGAACAATGGAAATCTCAAGTAATTAAAAGTGAGATAATAAAATCACTTACAAAAATTCGGCAGCCTAACGACGCCTCTTAAAAATTAATAAAATTAATTTATGAGATTAAGATAGGGTCTCTCATAATATGAAAATACAAAATAAAGTATTTTTAATATAAAATAACATCTTTAACATAAGAACATGGTGCATAAATGAAATGACAAAAAAGAGAGTACTTGAAAAGAAAGAGAGAGGTCGAATCCCTTACCTCGTGTCCGACTTGACTCGATCGTTCTTTAATCTCCTGAATAATAAAATGAAGGTAATTTCTACTTGCTTAAGACCCTTTTCATTTTTTTATTCCTTTTATATCACTTATTACCATGTTATAAACATTATGTAATCGGTTATGTTAATAATGTTCGTTTTGTCGATATTTGGTACTTGAGTCAAAAATGGACTTCTTATAATTACAAGTAGTTCATGTGGTTAAAGGGTTATTATATCCAGAATGATATTCATGATTTGGATATCATATATGTAATATATATCCAGCATATACATGTATTTATAATGGTACATAACATTTAGATGTAGGAAATGAAATGTACCATTCATGGAGATGGTAAGCCGTACGTACGCATGAACGCTACTTCCATTTATATTTAATATTTAATGTATTTAAACATAATGATACATATTAGTATTATAATTTCAGTATTATATCACATATAATATCATTTACTCTATCCTTTATACATCCCACATAATTCATTAATGAATCACATCACATTGAGGGGGCAGTAGTCCGCACTTCCTCTAATCAGAATATCGTATTTACCCACTATGGAAACCATAAAGGCTTGTTATAATTGGGAAATATAGAAGCCTAATGAAATCATAAATATAATATATATCATATATAAATACAGTTCCACCATAACGGCCACCCTGAGAGGCGGTAGGAGATAATCGAACAATCATCGATTCGTGAGGCGTTAGTTTCCCATCCACAGAAACATTATGTTCTTCATCCATTAGATGGATGTGTGTGTAAGTGTAGCTCGAATCCTTCTCATAAAAACATCATAGTATATTGAGGATACTTTTTTTGTTACAAAAGAAAGGAAATAAAATTATTTTAGGGGTTGGAGATGTAAAATAAAAGAAAATAATTTAAGAAAAATCGTTACCTTCAATTTGGGTAACTCCCTTTGGTTTGAACCAAAGGACTTCTTGAAGTGCCTTCTGCCTAAGGTAAGGCTTTAGGATGAGTAGAGGGATGTAGGTAGTGTAATTGGGAAGATTTTTGATGGGCCAAATGGCTTGATATGTGTGAGGAATTGGTTATAAGTGGTCTCCTTTTATAAGGGAGAGGAAGGGCTCTTTAAGAATGTGTGAAAATATTATTTTTTAATATAATTATAATCTGTTTCTAAAGGTCCAAAAGTCATTACGGTAGAAGATAAGATGACTCATATTCGAAATAAAATCATCCAATCCGAATTGGACATTTTTGGAATAATATTTTAATCATTATAATCTTATTTATTTAAATCATTTATTAATGATGTAAATACTATATCATTATTGTGTCATAAATAATTTAATTTATATGATGTCTAAAAATTATAAAAAAATACTATCATTTAATAAATCTTTGTAGCTTTAAAATAAATATTTATAGTTGAAAATAGGACTTATATGAGACCATATAAAAATTAATTACTAAAAGAGTTTTGTTAATGTCAATTTTGTCTTTACATTAAATTAATTAATATAAATTGTCATTTTCACTCCCAAGTGAATCAATGGGGTCATGAAATAGACCCAAAGATGCCCATGGTCGTTAAGGACTCAACCAATAAGGTTATGAAAAGTTTAAAGGCAATTTTTATTTATTATAATATTCTTTTTACCTTGAATTGCCTTATTTACCTTTAACTACAGTAAATAAAAGTCAAAAGATACTATTCACCAAAAAAAAATCATCTTAATGAACCACATTTTACTTCTTGATAACAACCATGTAGGTCAGATTTTTGAAATTAAATTCATAGAAGTGGTAAAATTTCATTTAAATGAAAAAGTCAGTTTCTTTAACTACCACTAAGTGGTTTCACTATTTATCAAAAGTTGATGTTTTTCAGAAAAATACCAAAAATTCAGCCTAAGATATATTTGATATTCCAAATTAAAAAATTATGACCATTTTTTCAAATTCAAAACATGGAAGTGGCATTAATTAATTTTAAAATTAATTCATGTTGTCAAAACAAATAGCGTGTTTTTACGAAACAATAACAATCAAAAGATTGATTTTGTTTTTGTCCAATTTCAAAGTAAAATTAATTCCAATGACCACCATTGGATTAAAGGGTAAAATTATATTTCAATTTCACTTTAAAACCAATTTAATAGATAATCTAACCATATAAAATAATTAGATTAAAATGCACTTTTGAATTAAAATACAATATTTTTCACTATTCATTAAAAAATGATCCTTATCATAAAAATACCAAAAAATTACCCAAAGTAAATTTTGATGTCCCCATTCTAAATAAGGATTTTATTTGGTCAATTAGAATGTATTAAAGTGACCAAAAATATATTTAAAGAGGTTTCACCATTAAAAGGTGGTAAATCGACCTTTTAATGTAAATTATGCTTAAAATTAGATTTATTCACATTTTAAGCCTCTAACATTTATTGTATAAATGTAAATATATTTGACAAACATGTATAATCATATTATATTTAGTTTTATCATTCCCACCAATACAATGGCTAGGAGTTAACTACCATATAAAATAATAAAATTATATTATTAGTGTGCAATGTAAGATTTCAAAGGAACTAGATGTTGCGTATCGGGTACGCTATCGAACATATAAAAACCTTTAAAGTATAATTAATATTTAATTCAAAAATATTAATAAATACGAAAAGTCTCTTATTCCTTATTTATCTAGGCTGTTACATCCTTCCCCCCTTTTGGGAATTGCGTCCTCACAATTTTAAAATTGGGCTCGGAAACATCATTGAAAGTCCTACATCAGAAAAAGAGTCAATAAAAATATCACTTTAAAATAAAGAAAGATATATATAAAGGTCACTCGAGACAACCCATACTAGGATTTCATGTAGGAAAAAATGTATTTGGAAGAAAACCTAACTCTCATAGATTAATAGAGAGTGATAAATAAATTGATCATAGAAAGTTAACCGCCACAATACCATGAATTTGTGGTTGGGTAAAGTATGATGATAAAGGAAAGGTTATAACATTTCTTTTCTTCAAGATCCTTTTCATAGAGTTGAATAATTTTAATAATAACTAGACTAAGATTTTAAGGAAATATACTTACTTGTCATGTATAGTTTCATCCTTTAATAAAATTATACCACAAACTCATCTTTTCTTCAATCGATGAATATTCAAGATGACTTGATCACATTAAAAGCGCTATAATAAATGTCTAGAGAATTACATAATCCACAAAAGATGAACTATAAATTTCTCTTGTCTTTAGAAATTAACCAAAACCAAAATTGTAATTACATGATCAGATAATCCCCAAAAGGATAATCCTTTATAAAATGAAATATTACTCTTAATCTTCAAAATTCAAAAAAAAACCCCAAGGTTCAAGGAACACCATTAAATAAACAGTTTTCCTTAAAACTCTCTTAAGTAATCGAAAATAAGATTGAAACCCAAATATCTGAAGGATTTAATCACATAGTATTCCAAGGTAAATCTTAACATTTATCTCCAAATAAGATCAGTTACACTTAATGTCTCATACTGAAACATAATTAACCTAATCACATATCCTATATGATAGGTTTATCATCTCAAAAGATAACCCAAAATCAAATTATTCATGATTCATAAGATCGTCTATGTAAGAACTCGGATCGTCTTTTCGGGTATGTTTTCCCTTTTCTAGAGTTTTTGAGAAAAATGAATTGTTCTGGAAATTTTCGAAGTACACGCCGTGTACTTTCTGAGTACACGCCGTGTACTTTTTCCCGGCTCCAAGCCATGTGCTAGCCGTGCCGGGCCACACACACGGTGTGTAAGGCAGAGGAGGAGGCCGGTTAATTCAGAGTATGGAAAATTGAAGTACACGCTGTGTACTCAAGAAGTACACGCCGTGTAAATTATTATTTTTCATTAAATGGACCGGGGTTGCGCCTAACCCCTAAAATCATCTTCTTCTCCAGATTTCTTCCACCCGAGAGCGACCGTGAGGCCAAATCTTCTCCGAGTTCCCGCCTCTCCGTCTGTTCTCCGATTTGAGAACGGTCGATTGCGTTGGAATCACAACGGGGAGTTCTTCCTTCTGCATTAGCCTTGTTTCTTGATTACTCCTCGTTTCCAAGTTATTTGGGGATGAATGTTTTGTTCTTTTTCTCATATCTATGATTTTCTAAGAGAAATCTGTCGTCGTGGTTCACATATATCAATCTCCTAGCATCAAGGTTGGTGGTTTGTGCCTTTCTGTAGAAAGTTGATGAATATTATGTGCAAATTCCACCAATACCATTTAACGAGGTATTGCGTGTTTCCTGTTTTTTCCCTGATGTTTGCCTGCTTTTGTTTGTTTTCTTTAGTAGAGGTTATTTCTTGTGAGTAGCGTAATTTATTTTGTGCTCAGGTTACTTTTCCATGCTTGTTTTTTCGGTTGGGTATTTCTCCAGTTGACATGCCTAGTTGTAGGATAGTGGAACTATTGTTTTATTATTGTTGTTGAGCCATAGAATGATTTCCAATTAGTTCTTGAGGGTTACTTGGATGATACACGCACGCTGAAAATGTTTAGTTTCACTCAGGAATGTGAGAACCTAGAGTAGTATACTAAAGGGAGAATTGACGGAAGGGCTTCTCCAGAGTGTCTTTTAATTACGATGCGAGACTATAGGGGGAATTGACATTGAGTGCTTCCTCAGAGAGTCTGTAGTTCCACGACGCGGGCCACAGGGGGAATTGATGTTGAGTGCTTCCCCAGAGAGCCTTTAGCACGATATGAGACTATAGGGGGAATTGATGGTGAGTGCTTCTCCAAAGAGTCTTCTTAGTTACATAGCTGAACCAGAGGGGTGAGACTGTGTGTGCCTCCCAGAGGGTTGCTAGTACTATAGGATAAACCATAGGGGTTATGATGTGAGAGATACCCAAAGGGTTACCTGTTTTCTTCTTGTTGATGGCTGCTTACTTGTGTACTTTACTTGTTAGAACGGTGGATTGTAGCTGCTTTTGCTTTCCAGTTTACAGATTCTTGTTTATTTACTACCATGTATTCATTGATTGTAAGGCACAAATCTTTGGGTGATTCCTACTGGGATTGTATCTCACACCCTGTTTGGGCAATTCTTTTGGTCCCAAGAAGACTATGCTGCTACAGTTATAGATAAGGGCAAGCGCCCTTCTACTTCAGGTTCTTGATTGCGCTGGAGCTGGAGAGCATGGGACCGAGCCGTGACTCATGATGTTGAGGAGTTTATTTTGTTTTCCTTTGCACTCTGCTTTAATTTGTATTCCAGCATGTTGTTGTGTTTGCTTCTTTCCATAGATACTTGTACCTACATCATTATTGTCATCATTGTTATATATCTACATTGCTTCCGCTGTTTGGTTTCTGTTGTTATGCATGTTGTTACTGCTTCCGCTATTGACTGTTTCTTTTTCCATTGTATACCTTACTGAATGAGTGCATAGTTTCCCCACCGACTCACCAAGGCCCTCACTGCTAGTCGGCAGCCTCTGGCATTCAGGGAAACACGCTTGAGGGCATGTAGAGAACCTGGTATGGGGCACCAGTGGAGGGGATCCAGACTTAGGTTGTTACAAAGAGGTATTAGGGGAGTTCTTTTCTCTTTCTTTACTGTTTTGAGACCTTATCCAGGGATAGGACGGATTCGGTACTTGGCATTAAGCTATGCTCTGGAGTAAATAACCCATGTAGAGGGAAAATCCATACTACATCGTTAATTACAGTTGCTGGTTTTGAGATTTTATAGTTGATCTGATTTCACTGAGAGTGGTTCACATGGCTTGTGCTATTACTGTTTTGATATTGCGGTTCTATTTCTGTCATAACCCTATGAGATGAGGGTATGTCGTCTCATGCATCATATAGACACTTTTAGGAATCACATTCCATGCATTCTTTCCATACCATCTAGGGTGCATTAGTGAATGCATGCTGTTGTGATAGGCTTAGTTTGATTATGCATGCTATTGTGATAGTTTCTTGATACATTCTCTACTGTTATGTTAGAAAAATTTTGTTTTTTTAAAAATTTAACACCAAATTTTGGTTCTTGATGTTTTATGGGCCCTCACAGATCAGAATTTGGAACTTTTTCGCCTTATTTTTAGTGTTTCTAGAATTCTGTGCAGTTTCAAAGCTACTGCCCAGAAAAACCCAAAATACACAGCATTTACTTTTTGGGAACATGCCGTGTAGTTTTCAGGCCGTTTCACCGACCGTGTGAGTAGAACACAATTTCATGGAAGTAACTTCAGAAACACGCCATGTACGGTAGCTACACGCCGTGTAAGCTCGGAGCTGTGTACCCGGTCGTGTCACTAAAAACACGGGTCAGGGAAGCAGGGGTAGAACATGCTGTGTCCATAGGGAACATGCCATGTAGTCCTGTCCAGGTACCCGGTCGTGTCACGAATAACACGGGCAGCATTACCTTACTTTCCACACGCTGTGTTTGTTCGGAACACGCCGTGTAGTCCTGCCCAGGTACCCGGCCGTGTCACTAACAACACGGGACGGTGTCGCCTTCACTTATACACGTCATGTTTTCTCGGAGTACACCATGTAAGGTCCAGCCATGTAGACGGTCGTGTAATCAACAACACGGACTATCGAAGCCTTTTTTAGTGCACGTCGTGTTTGTTTTGAACACGCCGTGTAGTCTCGGGTTAAGTCGGACCGTGTGTGTTATCCATGTAAGGAAATCGGGGAGGGTAATAGTTACAAGTACAAGTCGTGTGTTGGGGTCAACATGCCGTGTAGTTTTAAGTGTACATGACTTGTAGGACAGTAGTACACACCCATGTCAGTGGCTTAAAAAGACACGCCGTATAGTTTTTATACACGCCATGTAGTCGTGTTTTGCAATCTTTTATGTTTTTCTTCCCCTATTTCTGTTTTGTACCTTTGTGATCTCTTTCCTTGTTTTCCTGATCTACGGTGTGCTTTTAATATTTCATAGCCATGCCTAAGAGACGTCCTCCGGTTGTAAATTTGTCATCAGGCAGTGATCAGATGCCAGATATGGCTGATCAGGGACTTCCTTTCGATCCCCCAGCCGAGCCATCCTTGGCACCGGTTGGTGTACCAGTTGCGGGCGTTGATGCGCAGTTCATGGAAGGTTTCATGAGTATGATGCAGGCCTTCCATGGAGCACCGCCTCCTGCCTCGTCTATGGAAGACTTGACGCGGGTCTTTCAGCAGCAGCATCCTCCCACGTTCTTGGGGGAGGGAGGACCTCAGGCTGCAGAGTCATGGCTGGAATCCATGCTGACTATATTCGAGCATCTGGAGAAGCCTCCAGAGAGGCGGGTCAAGATCTCCACCTATGTGTTCTGAGACACCTCCAAGAGGTGGTGGTATGTGGTCTCACAGGCGGGTTAATAGTAGGCTATGACTTGTGAGGAGTTCCAGCGTGTGTTCTACGACTACTTCTTCCCGGAGGCCCTGAGGTCCGATCGAGCCCGGGAGTTAATGAGCTTATAGAAGGTTACTCTATCGGTCATAGAGTATTCCTCTCGTTTCACTGAGCTGCAGCGTTTTACACCCCTTCGGGATGGGAGTGGGGTGTTCTTGGTGAGGATGTTTGAGGATGGACTTAGGTGGGAGATCTCCTTGCAGGTGAACATCTTCCATCTGACTTCCATTACATCCATCATCAACCAGGCACTGATTGTGGAGCTCATTCTGAGAGACTCTAGGGCTTCCAGTTAGGGAGGTTCTGCTTCTAGAGCTAGCTTTCCTCCAGATAACAGCAAGAAGCACCGTAGAGAGCCTACATGCGGTGATTCGAGGAAGCGAGACGCATCATCAGGCAGTCAGGTGACGTGCTACCAGTGTGGCTGGACAGGGCACATGAGTCCGCAGTGCCAGAGAGACCCCATGGAGTGCCGATCTTGTGGAAAGATGGGTCACCTTCAGTATTTCTATTAGGTTTTCTCACCAGCACCGAGTGATCGGGGTTCTTCCATGACTCCTTGTTCAGGAGCATCCCCACCAATTTCTCACCAGTCGAGAAACTGGAGTTCTTCCGGCTGTTCAGGCAGAGGTGGAGGTCGAGGACATGGTAGTCAGCCACCAGTTCCTCAGCACCAGCTGAGAGGTTCACTGCATAGTGGTCAGCCAGGGGCACAGGGCTGCGGCACGGGCCGGTCTTTCATCGTGGAGCAGATTTATCATGAGCAGGATCCCGACCCTTCTACTATTCAAGGTATGATTTTAGTATCCTCGGTTTTATCTTCAGCCCTTTTCAATATTGGTGCTACACATAGCTTCATCTCTTTTTCTTTTGTGGAGAGCCTTGGACTCTGCATCTTTTCTTCTGCCGACTCGTTGGCACTAGACACACCTTTGGGAATGAGGACATCTAGTGTATGATAGTGTAGAGAGTGCCCTCTCGAAGTGGAAGGGCATCACTTATTATGGGATATTTATGTCCTAGAGATGTCAGTCTATGATGTCATTCTCAACATAGACTGGTTTATTCCCTTCCAGGAAGAAGTTGGCTTTTATCGCCGCAAAGTCAGTTTCATCTCACAAGTGGGTGAATCTTTTCTTCATAGAGGCGAATGGTACGTTCGGGCGAGTCAGGCGAGACTCAAGCGTCTTGGGCTAGGAGGGGTGACAACCCAGATTTCTAGTCTTTATCTAGATGATCAGGGGACTTCATAGTTGGACTTTCCTCCAGTGATGGATCGCTTCAGGGATGTATTTCTAGAAGACATTTCGGTTTTTCCTCTAGAGCGTGAGGTAGAATTATCTATTGAGCTCGTGCCCGGAGAGGCACCAGTGTCCATTCCTCCCTATAGGATGGCATCACCTGAGTTGTAGGAGCTCAAGAAGCAGTTGGAGGAGCTACAGGCTAAGGGTTTCATCTGACCCAGTACTTCTCCTTGGGGTTCACCTGTTCTGTTTGAGAAGAAGGTAGAAAGTACCCTTCGGCTTAGTGTTGATTATCGAAAGCTCAACCAGTTGACGGTCAAGAACTGATATCCCTTGTCGCGGATTGATGACCTTTTCGATCATCTTTGAGGAGCCCGGGTGTTCTTGAAGATCAACTTGAGGTCTGGTTATCATCAGTTGCACGTTAAACCATCAGATATACCTCTGACATCCTTCAAGAGCAGGTACGGTCATTACGAGTATACAGTCATGCCTTTTGGACTCATGAACGCACCTGCAGTTTTCATGGCACTGATGAACCGAGTGTTCCATCCATAATTGGATTCCTTCATCGTGGTCTTCGTGGATGATATCTTGGTGTACTCTCAAACTCGACACGACCATGACACCCATCTTGAGATTTTTCTAAGTACACTAAGAGATCATCAGCATTATGCTAAACTCTCGAAGTGCCACTTCTGGATGGATCAGATTCACTTCATGGGTCACGTCATCTCAGAGGAAGGAGTATCTGTGGACCCAGAGAAAGTGAGAGCTGTAGTTTCCTAGGAGAATCCGAAGAATGTCTTTGAGGTACGAAGTTTCCTAGGGCTGGTTGAATACTACATACGCTTCATTCGGGACTTTTCTCGTCTAGCATCACACTTGACAGGTCTGACCAAGAAGGGGGAGAAGTTCTTATGGTCAGATTCTTGTGAGTCAGCCTTTTAGGAGCAGAATAGGAGGTTGAAGTCAGCACTGATACTAGTCTTTCCAAATCCAGGCAAGAGTTACACTGTTTATTGTGATTCTTCAGGTGTCGGGCTAGGAGCTGTGATTTTGAAGGGAGATGGAGTCATTGCGTATGGGTCTCGGCAGTTGAGGCCACATGAGAGGAACTAACCTACACACGATCTGGATTTGGAAGTTGTTGTTCATGCCTTGCGTTGTAGTAGACACTATCTTCTGGGAGAGCACTTTGTGGTCTTCACTGACCACAAGAGTATCAAGTATATCTTCCCTCAGCGTGATCTGAATCTGAGGCAACACAGGTCGGTTGAGTATCTATAGTCTTTTGACTTCAAGTTTGTCTATACGCCGGGAAAGGGAAACGTCGTGGAAGATGCATTGACCAGAAGAACTTAGATTCATGCAGTTCAGGAGGCCAGTAGTGAGTGGCAGATAATTCCTCTATTCTCTGAGATGCATCTGGAGGTGCACGACAGATAGGTACAGACCTTCCTATCTTCTGTATTTGTTACCTCAACACTACTTGATCGGGTACGGATGAGGAAACTATCAGACTCAAAAGGTTTAGTCCTGTGGGAGAGTGTGTCAGGAGAGGACCCTATTCCTAGATGGACAGTGGGTGAGGATGAGATCTTGCGTTTCCAAGGATGCGTATGGGTGCCAGAAGACATACGCGAGGAGCAGATGCGGGATTTCCATTCCTCTTTTTGGGCAGTGCATCATGGCGTCACAAAGATGTATCGGGACCTACATCGCCAGTAGTGGTGGTCGGGTATGGAAAAGGATAGTGCTAGATTTGTCATGAGATGTTCTACTTGTCAGCTAGTGAAAGCAGAGAATCAGCGACTAGCGGGGATTTTACAGCAGTTACCCATTCCAGAGTGGAATTGGAATGTTGTTGCGATGGACATCGTGATCGGTTTGCCGAGATCGCCTCAGGGAAACGATGTTGTTTGTGTTGTCATCGACAGGCTTACAAAGGTTGCTCACTTATTGCTGATCAAGGAGACCTTCAGTGTTGATGATCTAGGACAAATTTACATCAAAGAGATAGTTCGTCTTCATGGAGTTCCGTGCTCAATTGTTTCAGAAAGAGATGCGCGCTTTACCTCTCGGTTCTGGCAAGGACTTCACAAGGCCTTGGGTATACCGGTACTTTTGAGTACAACATACCATCCCCAGACTGATTGTCAGTCTGAGCTCACGATCCAGGTGTTTGAGGATATGTTCCGAGCTAGAATTATAGACATTGGCGGTTCTTGGGAGAAGCATATTCCTCTAGTGGAGTTCACCTACAACAACAGATTTTAGGTGACCAATCAAGTGTCACCATACGAGGATTTGTACGGTTGGCCATGCCGATCACCGTTATGCTAGCTAAAGGCAGGAGAGGCAGCTTTGTTGGGACCTCGTCTTGTTCAGGAGACATCAGAGCATATAGAGCTTATTTGAAAGAGGATGGCTACAGCGCAGTATCGATAGAAGCCTTATACTGATTAGTTGAGAAGACCTCTAGAGATCGAGGTCGGAGATCAGGTTTTCCTACGTGTCACACCGAGGTTGGGACACAAAAGAATTTGGAGACAGGGTAAGCTTTCTCTGCAGTACGTCGGGCCGTTTGAGGTATTGGAGAGAGTGGGGCCGGTCACCTATCGGTTGCATCTACCTCAGAGGTATCGGGCCATGCACAACATCTTCCACGACTCTCAGTTTCGACGCTACTTTTCAGACCCGTCTCATGTCTTTCAGCCTGAGGAAGTTGAGCTTGAAGTGGATGCGTTGTTCAAGGATCATCCTTTCCAGATTGTTGATCGCAGTATGAAGGTTCTCCGTGGCCGATCTGTTCCTCTGGTACGAGTGTTATGGCAGCATGGGCGAGTACATGACGAGACCTGGGAGAGGGAGACCGATGTACGATCACAGTGACCAGAGCTGTTCGGTGTTTCTCCATCTCTTCCTCGTTAGGGAAATTCAAGGAAAAATTTATTTAAGGGGGGGTGTTTGTAAGAAAACATATGTTCAGAAATAATACATACCTTTCATTAGTCATTTTCAGTTTCTTCATCCTCAATCGGAATGGCATTTGGTATTGGTAAACGAATATTTGTACGATCAGGGGGATCCGATTCCCAAAACTTATTCATAGGACATGTGTTTTTGTAATGACAATGCTCACCACATTTAAAACATTCAATTGATCCTTCATAAATAACTTCTTTCCCGTTCCTAGATTCAACTAGATGCTTCCTTTTTCCATGGCAGGTTTCTACTTTATGACCTTCATTTCCACATCTATAGCATCTTTTTGTCCCTTTGAAACATTTTCCTATGTGTTTCTTTCCATATCTTTGACACAATGGTTTTTGAACATACTTACCATTATGATTATTACCTGAAATTACTTAGGGATTTGTTTCTCACATATACGACACCTTATAAAAATCCCCAAGGTTAAGGTTTTCAATCATGAATCTAGATAGTTTGTTGAGAATAACCACAAGAGTTATCATTGCAGCTCCCATTTCATTCAATTTCTCATTCAGAAAATCATCATAGTTTTCTTCACATCCATTGTTACTTTGATTCCTGCTAGATCCAGCCATTGACTAAAACCAAAAAGTTTAGTGTGAGTATATCAGTAAAATCATCATATAATATCTCATGTGGAGGGTAAACACTAAGATACAATTATTCATGTTATCTTAAACGCATTCACTTTTTCTAAAAATACTATGACTCCTTCTAAAATCCTAACCATTATGTTAATGTCACTTATGCTTAAAGAATACCCAAATATCTAAAGTTATCTAAACCGACCTATGATACCAACTATAAGGACCCGGCCTTATACATTACATAATATTGAATTAAATGAATAATTCACATTAAGGATCTTTTCAGGTTTAGAGTTTTAGAAAATTAGGCCATAACTATTACATAACAACGTGAATATTACAAGTAGACACTACTACACAGTATCCATTTTTTCGTAAAATAAAAAAACTCTTAAAAAGAAACATGTCTAGTTCCATATTTTAGACAACATGACTTTTCATTGATCCCATCCTTGACCCTATTCCACATTATGTCCTGTGAAAAACATTTCAAAAAAACATGGGATGAGCATAAAAATACTAGTAAGGGATACACAAAGAAAAAACTGTTAGTTTTTCAAAACAACTGGTAAACCATGAATACATTATCATAAGTAAAACTTTTCACCTTTATTAAGTAGTAAATACTCTTCACTGAATAAAATATCATTACTTACACTTTTGTAAACAAAAGATTAAAATAAAACCCATATAAAGAACACATAACATATAAAGGTAACTTGGGACATAAACATACTTAAATGGAATAAACATACGGTTGACTTCCACACATATCACTAAATAGAATAGCCACATGGCCGACTTCCATACATATCACCAAATGGAATAGCCATATGGCCAAATTCTATAACCAATGCATTGGAGGTTATAATGTTACCAGTCGTCCTAGTTTTCACGACACAACCCGTTATATAGTTTATCACGTAACCACCCGTCAAATGTCCAAGCACCATCATAACACATAAAATATTGCAAATATAAACATTTCACTAATAACATTTCATTTTCATCCACAAGAAGAAATTTCAAGATATTGAAATAATCAATCCATTTTCAAAAACCATTTAAAAAAAGATTTTTGAATCAAAGTGTTCCATACAACTCTGAATATTTTAATAGAATTATAATTTTAAAACATTAATGTCCATATAAATAAATACTGAAATCTATTTTGTAAACATGGACGTTAAAGATAAATATTTATAATAATAAATCATTAAAACATTTAAACCGATATTTTTGTTAAAGAGTTTTTAACAAAATGAGAGACTCATGAATACAAATAATTTTTGAATAACATTTAATCAGAACTTTATAATATAATGAGAATAAAGATATTCATGATATAATATGTCAAAGGATAGTATATACCCCATATAAGATGGAATTGGTGCATAACAAAAATGAAGCCTCAATGGAAATGTAAATTGAGATGAAATCACTTATAAAGATGGTATCCTTAAATTAAGGATAAATCAATATCATAATTATGTGTGACAAACATAAATGCACCCAATATAAGTGGATATTATGTTTAAAACAACCAAAGGTCATTCACACATATTCATAGGATGACATAAATAAGAAAGTGAATATCAACCCAAATAATGGGAATTGGGTTAAGGAGTTCCCTTACCGATTTGGTAACTTACAAAACATATACCACATGAAAGAAGGATCATCAAATGAAGATTTAAATTCTCATAAATGAGATTATATTACACAAAGAGTATAATCATGTTCAGTACATACACCACACAAAAGGAAATATTGGCAAGTGTAGCATGAATCTCATGGGAATTAAAAGTGAGATGAAATCCTTTACCACGTTGTAATCCACTGAGTCATATGACCAAAAGTTAATAACCACCAAATGAATCACATAATACCATGAATATAATGAGAATCATGATAATATATATCAAATTTCACTACACAATACACCACATTAAATGAATAAGTGGCGAACAATGGAAATCTCACGGAATTTAAAGTGAGATAAGAAAATCCCTTACCAAAATTCGGCAGCCTAACGGCGCCACTTAAAAATTCATAAAATGAATTGATGAGTGTAAGAGAGGGTTTATAATCATACGAAAATACAAATTACATTATTGTGAATATAAAATAACATCCTCCAACATAATAACATGGAGCATAAATTAAATGACATAAAATATAGTACTTGAAATGAAAGAGAGTGGTCGAATCCCTTAACCCGTGTCCGACTTGACTCGGTCATTATTTAATCTCCTTAAAAATAAACTGAAGTTAATTTATACTTGCTTAAGAACCCTTTTCATGTTTATTATTCCTTTTATATCACTTATTACAATGTTATAAATATTATGTAATCATTTATGTTAATAATGCTCGTTTTGTCGATATTTGGTACTGGAGTAAAAAATGGACTTCTTATAATTACAAGTGCTTCATGTGGTTAAATTTTATTTATATCCAGAATGATACTCATGATTTGGAAATAATTTATATCATATATATCCAGCATATACACGTATTTATAGTATTACATAACATTCAGAGGTAAGAAATGAAATGTACCGTTCATGGAGACGGTAAGTCGTACGTACGCATGAACGCTACTTCCATTTCTATTTCATATTTAATGGAATTAAAACATAATGATACATAGTAGTATTATAATTCCCGTATTATATCATATATAATATCATTTACTCTATCCTTTATACATCCCACATAAGGAATTAATGATTCACATCACTTTGAGGGGGCAGTAGTCTGCACATCCTCTAATGAGATTATCGTATTTACCCACTATGGAAACCATAAATTCTTGATATAATTGGGAAGTACAGAAGCATAATGAAATCATAAACATAATATATATCATATATAAATACAATTCCATCATAATGGCCACCATGAAAGGCAGTAGGAGATAATCGAACAATCATCGTTTTGTGAGGCGTTAGTTTGTCATCCACAGAAACATTTGTTCTTCATCCATTAGATGGAGGTGTGTGTACGTTTAGCTCGAATAATTCTCATAAAAACATACTAGTATATTGAGGATACTGTTGTTGTTACAAAATAAAGGAAATATAAAGATTTTAGGGGTTGGAGATGTAAAATAAAAGAAAACAATTTAACAGAAATTGTTTCCTTCAATTTGGGTAACTCCCTTTGGTTTGAACCAAAGGACTTCTTGAAGTTCCTTAAGCCTGTGTTAAGGCTTCTAGGAGGAGTATAGGGATGTAGGAAGTGTAATTGGGCATATTTTGGACGAGAAAAATGGCTTGAGAGGTGTGAGGAATTCGTTAGAAGTGGTCTCCTTTTATAAGGGAGAGGAGGGGCTCTTTAAGAATGTGTGAAAATAATATTTTATAATATAATGATATTCGATTTCTAATGGTCCAAAAATCCTTAAGGTATAAGATAAGATGACTAATATTTGAAATAAAATCATCCAATCAGAATTGGACATGTTTTGTATAATATTTTAATCATTATAATCTTATTTATTTAAATCATTTATTAATGAGGTAAATACTCCATCATTATTGTGTCAGAAATAATTTAATTTATATGATGTCTAAAAATTATAAAAAAAATAATATCATGTAGGAAATATTTTTATATTTCCAATGAATATTTATAGTTTAAAATAGGACTTTTATAACACCATATAAAAATTAATTACTAAAATAGTTTTATTAATGTCAATTTGGTCGTTACATTAAATTAATCATTCTAATTTGTCATTTTCACTCCCAAGTGGATCAATCGGGTCCCAAAATCGACCCAAAGATGTAAATGGTCGTTAATGACTCAACCAATATGGTTTTGACAAGTGTTACATTAATTTTGAATTATTATAATATTCTTTTTACCTTGAATTACCTTATTTACCTTTAACCACGGTAAATAAAAGTCAAAAGTTACTATTCCCCAAAAATTATTTTTATCTTAATGAACCACATTTTATTTATTGATAACAACCATGTATGTTCGATTTTTGAAATTCAATTCACAGAAGTGGTGAACTTTCGTTTAAATGAAAAAGTATGTTTTTTAAACTACCATGAAGTGGTTTCACTATTCATCAAAAATTGATGTTTTTCAGAAAAACACCATAAATTCTACCAAATATATATTTGATATTCCAAATTAAAAAATGATGTCCATTTTTTCAAATTATTAACATATAAGTGGCATTAATTAATTTTAAAATTAATTCCTGTTCTCAAAACAAATTGCGTGTTTTTATTAATCAATAACTATCAAAAGATTAATACTCGTTTATGTCCAGTTTCAAAGTGAAATTATTTCCAACGGAAAAAATTGGATTAAATGGTAAAAATATATTAACATTTCACTTTAAAACCAATTAAAAAGATAATCTAACCATATAAATAAATTATATTAAAAGGAACTTTTGAATTAAAATACAATGTTTTTCACTAAATATGAACTATAAATTTCCCTTTTCTTTAGACATTAACAAAAAAAATTAGTACATGATCAGATAATCCCTAAAAGGATAATCCTTTATAAAAAATAAATATTACTCTTAATCTCCAAAATTCAACAAAAAAACCCAAGGTTCAAGAAACACAATTAAATAAATAGTTATCCTTAAAACTCTTCTATGTAATCCAAACTAAGATTGAAACCCAAATATCTAAAGGATTTAATCACATAGTCTTCCAAGGTAATTCTTAAGATTTATCTCCAAATAACATCAGTTACTCTTAAAGTCTCATACTGTAATGTAAGTAACCTAATCACATATCTTCCATGATAGGTTAATCATTTCCATAGATAACCCAAAATCAAATTATTCATGATTCATAATATCATTTAACTAAAAACAATTAGTCATACTATCCAAGGACTTCATGTAGTCTAGTGGTAGGCAATAAATACCAGTCGCACTTTGGTTGTGGGTTCAATTCCCACATCTTCGTCCGATGCGATGGGTTGTCACACGTTTTTCATGTAGTCCCTTTTCAAAAACTACATAATTTTATAACATTCCCAAAAAGAGATAAATTCATCAAAAATAACCATAAACTATTTTAACCAAAAAGGTAATCTGATAACTTTAGTTTTTCATCCCAAAATGTATTAATCGATAATTGCCTCAAATTCAAGGATCATATAGACCCAAACGGTTCTTTATAACTATTTCCAAAAAAGCGAAGATAATTATTCCATCAAGAAAAATTTTCGTATATCAAACATCAGGGTAACACATAGTATAAAAATTATTCTAATGTAATCTCATCATCAGAAGAACCTTAATACTTTTAAGCATTTAACCATCCTAAATTATACTATAACTCTTGAATCCCTTATATGCTGACTTCTTACTCATTCAACATTATTCATGATCCATTAACCATTCCTTTCCAACTTATTCTGAAATACTTCTTTCCTAAAAACAAAATCATGAATCATATACTAATATTTCAATAATAGGAAAACATATGTTAAGAAATAATCCATACCTTTCATTGGCCATTTTCATTTTCTTCATCCTCAATCAGAATGGAATTAGGTATTATTAAACAAATATGTGTACGATCCTGGTGATCTCATTCCCAAAACTTCTTCATAGGACATGTGTTTGCATAATGACCATGCTCACCACATTTAAAAGATTCAATTTATCCTTCATAAATAACTTCTTTCCCTTTCCTAGATTCAACTATATGATTCCTTTTTCCATAGTAGGTTCTTTCTTTAGGACCTTCATTTCCACATCTATAGGATCTTTTTGTCTCTTTGAAACATTTTCCTATGTGTTTCTTTCCACATCTTTGACACATAGGTTTTTGAACATACTTAACTTTGTGATCATTACCTGAACTTCCGTAGTGATTTGTTTCTCGCATATACGATGCATTATAAAAATCACCAAGGTTAAGGTTGTCAATCATGACTCCAGATAGTTGGTTGAGAATAACCACAAGAGTTCTTATTACAGCTCCAATTTCATTCCATTTCTCATTCAGAAAATCGTCATAGTTTTCTTCACATACAATGATACTTTGATGCCTACTAGATCCAGCCATTGACTAAAACCAAAAAGTTCACTGTGATTATATAAGTAAAATCATTGCATAATATCTTATATGGAGGGTAAATAATAAGATATACTTATTCATATTATCTTAAACTCATTCAATTTTTCTAAAAAACTATGACTCCTTCTAAAATACTAACCATTATGGTAATATAACTTATGCTTAAAGAATACCATAACCTCTAATGTTATCTAAACCGACCTTTGATACCAACTATAAGGACCTGACCTTATACATTACATAATATTGAACAAAATGAATAATTCACATTGAGGATCTTTTCCGGTTTATAGTTTTAGAGAATTAGGCCATTACTATTACAAAACAACTTGAATATTACATGTAGACACTAATGCTCAGTATCCATTTTTTCATAAAATAAAAAAAACTATTAAAAAGAAACATGTCTAGTTCCAAATTTTAGACAGTATGACTTTTCCTTGATCCCATCCTTGACCCTATACAACATTATGTCCTGTAAAAAACATTTAAAAAACATTGGATGTGAATAAAAATCCCAGTAAGGGATACAAAAAGAAGGAAAACTTTTATATTTTCAAAACAATATGTAAACCATGAATACATTATCATAAGTAAAACTTTTCACCTTTATGAAGTAGTAAATACTCTTCATTGAATAAAAGATCACTACTTACCCTTTTGTAACCAAAATATTACCATAAAACCCATATAAAGAACACATAACATATAAAGGTAACTTGGGACATAATGATACTTAAATGGAATAACCATACAGTCAGCTTCCACACATATCAATAAATGGAATATCCATACGGCCGACTTCCATACATATCACTAAATGGAATAGCCATACGGCCGACATCCATACCCAATGCTTTGGAGGTTATAATGTAACCACTCGTCCGGGTATTCACGGCACCACCTGTTATATGGTTTATCACGTAACCACCCATCAAATGTCCAAGTACCATCATAACACATAAATTATATCAAATATGAACATTTCACTAATAACATTTCATTTTCATGCACAAGAAGTAATTTCAAGATATTGAAATAATCAATCCATTTTCAAAAACCATTTAAAAAAAGATCTTTAAATCAATGTGTCCCATACCACTTTGAATATTTTAATGGAATTATAATTTTAAAACATTAATGTCCATATAAATAAATACTTAAATACATTTTGAAAGCAAGGACATTAAAGATAAATATTTAGAATAATATATCTTTAAAACATGTAAAACGATATTTTTGTTAAAGAGTTTTTAACAAAATGAGAGACTATTGAATACAAATAATTTCAGAATAAAATTTAATCATAACTTTATAATATCATGAGAATAACGGGATTCATGATATAATATGTCAAAGGACAGTATATACACCATATAAGAGGGGATTGGTGCATTACAAAAATGATGTCTCAATGGAAATGTAAATTGAGATGAAATCACTTATAATGATGGTATCCTTAAATTAAGGATAAATCAATCACATAATTATGTGTGAAAATATATAAATACACCCAATATAAGTGGATATTATGTGTAAAACAATCATAGGACATTCACACATATTCATAGGATGACATAAATAAAAAAGAGAATATCAACCCAAAGAATGGGAATTTGGTTAAGGAGTTCCCTTACCGATTTGGTAACATACAAAACATATGCCACATGAAATAATGATCATCAAATGAAGATGAAAATACTCATAAATGAGTGTATATTAGACAAATATTACAATCATGGTCATTACATACACCACACAAAACAAAATAGTGGCAAGTATAGCATGAATCTCACGAGAACAAAAAGTGAGACGAAACCCTTTACCATGTTGTAATCAACTGAGTCGTATGCCGAAAAGTTAATAACCACCAAATGATTCATAGAATACCATGAATATAATGATAATCATGATAATATATATCAAATTTCAGTACACAATACACCACATTCAATGAATAAGTGGCGAACAATGGAAATCTCAAGGAATTAAAAGTGAGATAAGAAAATCCGTTCCAAAAATTCGGCAGCCTAACGACGCCACTTAAAAATTCATAAAATGAATTTATGAGATTAAGATAGGGTCTCTCATCGCATGAAAATAAGAAATACAATATGGTGAATATAAAAGAACATCCTTCAACATAATAATATGTATCATAAATGAAATGACATAAAAGAGAGTACTTGAAAAGAAAGAGAGAGGTCGAATCCCTTACCTCATGTCCGACTTGACTCGATCATTCATTAATCTACAGAATAATAAACTGAAATTAATTTCTACTTGCTTAAGAACATTTTTCAAGTTTTTTATTCCATTTATATCACTTATTACCATGTTATAAACCTTATGTAATCAGTTAAGTTAATAATGTTCGTTTTGTCGATATTTGGTACTTGTGTCAAAAATGGACTTCTTATATTTACAAGTTGTTCATTTGGTTAAAGGTAAATTATATCCAGAATTATATTCATGATTTGGATATCCTATATATCATATATATATATCATATACATGTATTTATAATGGTATATAACATTTATAGGTAAGAAATGAAATGTATCGTTCATGGAGACGGTAAGCCGTACATACGCATGAACACTACTTCAATTTATATTTCATATTTATTTAATTAAACATAATGATACATATTAGTATTATAATTCCAGTATTATATCATATATAATATCATTTACTCTATCCTTTATACATCCCACATAAGGCATTAACTAATCACATCACTTTGAGGGGGCGGTAGTCCGCACTTCCTCTAATGAGATTATCGTATATACCCACTATGGAATCCCTAAAGGCTTGATATAATTGGGAAATACAAGATCCTAATGAAATAATAAACATAATATATATCATATATAAATACAGTTCCATCATAATGGCCACCACGAGAGGTGGTAGGAGATAATCGAACAATCATCGTTTCGTGAGGCGTTAGTTTTCCATCCACAGAAATATTATGTTCTTCATCCATTAGATGGAGGTGTGTGTATGTGTAGCTCGAATCCTTCTCATAACAACATAATAGTATATTTTGGATACTGTTGTTGTTTCAAAAGAAAGTAAATAAAAATATTTTAGGGGTTGGAGAAGTAAAATAAAAGAAAACAGTTTAAGAGAAATTGTTACCTTCAATTTGGGTAACTCCCTTTGGTTTGAACCAAAGGACTTCTTGAAGTGCCTTCTACCTAAGGTAATTCTTATAGGAGGATTATAGGTATGTAGGGAGTGTAATTGGGAAGATTTTGGAAGACCCAAATGGCTTGATATGTTTGAGGAATTTCTTATGAGTTGTCTCCATTTATAAGGGAGAGGAGGGGCTCTTTAAGAAATGTGAAAATATTATTTTTTAATATAATTATATTCAGTTTATAATAGTCAAAAAATCATTAAGGTAGAAGATAATATGACTCATATTAGAAATAAAATCATCCAATCAGAATTGGACATGTTTGGAATAATATTTTAATCATTATAATCTTATTTATTTAAATCATTTATTAATGAGGTAAATACTGTATCATTATTGTGTCATTAAAAATTTAATTTATATGATGTCTAAAAATTATAAAAAAAATACTATCATGTAGTAAATAATTTTAGATTTCCAATCAATATTTATAGTTGAAAATAGGACTTATATAACACAATATAAAAATTAATTACTAAAATAGTTCTGTTAATGTCAATTTTGTCTTTACATTAAATTAATTAATCCAAATTGTTAATTTCACTCCCAAGTGGATCAATGGGGTTTAAAAATCGACCCAAAGATTCCCATGGTCATTAATGACTCCAAAAATAAGTTTTGGACATGTGTTAAAGGTAATATTTATTTCTTATAATATTCTTTTTACCTTGAATTACCTTATTTACCTTTAACTATGGTAAATAAAAGTCAAAAGTTACTATTCACCAAAAAATTATTTTCATCTTAATGAACCACATTTTACATCTTGATAACAACCATGTATGTCGTATGTTTAAAATTAAATTCATAGAAGTGGAAAAATTTTATTTAAATGAAAAATTCTATTTTTTTAACTACCACTAAGTGGTTTCACTATTCATAAAAAATTGATGTTTTTAAGAAAAATACCAAAAATTCAGCCTAAGATATATTTGATATTCCAAATTAAAAAATGATTTCCATTTTTCCAAATTCAAAATATATAAGTAGCATTGATTAATTTTAAAATTAATTTTCGTTGTCAAAACGAATAGCGTGTTTTTAAGAAATAATAACTATCAAAAGATTGATACTCGTTTATGTCCAATTTCAAAGTAAAATTAATTCCAATGACCAAAATTGGATAAATGGTAAAAATATATTTAAATTTCACTTTAAAACCAATTAAAAAGATAATCTAACCATATAAATAAATTAGATTAAAAGGCGCTTTTGAATTAAAATACAATATTTTTCACTATTCATTAAAAAATGAACTTTATCAGGAAAATAACAAAAAATTACCCAAAGTAAATTTTGATGTCCCCATTCTAAAGAAGGATTTTATTCGGTCAATTAGAATGTATTAAAGTGACCAAAACTATATTTAAAGAGGGTTTGCCATTAAAAGGCGGTAAATCGACCTTTTAATCTAAATTATGATTAAAATTAGATTTATTCACATTTTAAGCCTCTAACATTTATTGTATAAATGTAAATATATTTTACAAACATGTATAATCATATTTCAGTTTTTTTTCATTCCCCCCAATACAATGGCTAGGACTTATCTACCATATAAAATAATAATATTATATTATTAGTGTGCGATGTAAGATTTCAAACGAACCTGTTGTTGTGTATCCGGTACGCTATTGAACATAGATACACCTTTAAAGTAAAATTAATATTTAATTCACAAATTTTAATAAATATGGAAAGTGTCTTATTCCTTATTTATCTGGGATATTACACATCTTCTTCAGATAACCTCCGTAGTATTAAACTAAAATCCTTCCTAGGATATATTTATGATTAAACAAAGGATTATAAGAATATTTTAAGGAATAAATGAAGTAATTTTCTATTTTATAGGTATAAAAAATGTGTTTTTGAAGTGTAAATTTGAAATTAGAGGGGTTGGCCTTCTATATGTGTGGGGGATGACACACATGGAAGTTCTGAAAAGAAACAATTAAAACCATGTTTTTATCATTTTAAAAGGATCCAAAAAGGTCACTTTGAGACCCTTAGAATATAAAAGTAATAAATATGACAATAATAGAGGAATTATGTATGTTTGGGGTCCCTTTTAACCCTTATCATTTTATTTTAACCCCTAGTAAACTTGTCTTTAACTTGACTATGGTAAATAATTTTTATTATTGTCACTATTCATTACTGTAAAAACAAATTGACCCCAGTAGATAATATAAATAGATATTATTCTAAATATAGAATCCATTTTTACAAATTCAAATAAAAAATGGGATGGATATAATATAATATTAAACTTGTAGTCATGTTGAAAAAGCGGTTTTCCAAAATAAAAACATCCACAAGTAGAAATTTTTTATTAAAACTTCAAAACGAAATTGATAAAAATGAATTAATTTGTGTTAATTAATATATGATGGAACTATTATTACTTTTAAAAACAAATTAAAATTAAATTGGCCTTTTAAATTCTTAAATGAAATGTTTATTTCCCATAAAAATAAAAATAAATTCATTATTCGTCAAAAAAATGAACCATTTTCAAAAAAATAGCTAAATTTTACCCAAAGATAATTTAGAAATTATGATTTAAAAAATTAATTTAATTTTGAAAAATAAATTTTCAAATATTAAAAAAAATTATTTTTTCACAAAAAATATATATATTTTTAATTGTATTTTCAAATCAAATAAATATATTTCTAATAAATAAGTAAATTTTTATCAATATGATTTCACCATATAAAATCGTTATAATTAATATTTAAAACTTATCTATTTATACTTCTATCTTTATTTTCTGGGTTGTAACATTTTCTTTTAATTTTTTATTTCAATAATAAAACTCAGTTTTTTAAAACTTAGTGTCTCATGTAACACAAGCTCAACATAGTATTTCATATATCACAAGGTATCTATGAAACTATTTTTGTGTGTCAGAAAATCTATCAAATAAATTTAATTTATTCAAAAAAATAAGAATTCATAAAAACTTGGTGTTTTTTAGAATGAAGGGAAGATGTGTGTATGTACTTATTATCATGAACTCCACATGATCATGATAAAATATATGTATCCATTTCCAATAATTTATGATTGGTAATTTTGATCACATTACTCTTTTAATGTGAACCTTAGGTCTAGAAATTATTTATTCAAGGTGAATATATTGTATATTCCTTATATATCATTTCATATAATTTAGGAGAACTATTTATACATTTTCATTCAATTTCGACTCACAAATGATATATGGTCTTCATGGACATAATGAATTGATACTTTAGAGAATACCTCAACAAATATTTTGTTATATTTATAGATGATATTCATATGAAATTAAAAATTAAAAATGAACATGATGTGATTTTTTGTAATATGGTTAATACATTGAGGAAGGAGAGGTTATATTAATAATATAGTACATGTGAGTTCTGGATAGATTAATTATCATTTTTAAGAGTTGTTATCAAGTGAAAGGTGCTTATATGGATCCTCCTAAGACTAAATATATTAAGTATTTTCCAAGACCAAAATATATAATGGGAGACTGTAGTTTCCTCAGATTAGGGGGGTACACTCAGTGATGTGTGAAAAACATTTCAAGATTGTCAAACCTGATATCCATGCTGACCTGAAAGTGAATGAGGAATATTTGGATCGATGGGTTTGAGGGGAGCTTCAATTATATAAAGAATAGATAACTAAGAACACAAGTACTCATCCTACCCAATAGAGGGAAACTATTTCTTATCTATAGAGAAACCTCAAAATAATGATTCAGTTGTGTACTCGTGCATAATTTAAATGTGATATGATTTTCTTTGATACATTTGAAATTACAAGAATACAACTATCTAACACATGACCTTTAGAAGTCTATATAAATATTTTCATTTTAATATTTGGATGGATTATCCCTATTTTGATAAGTGTTTCATATATATATAATATTAGAGCCTAAAATATATATTCATATAAAAGGAGATCAATATGAACCAACAGAGATGGGGATTTATAATCAATGATTATGACTACCCAATCCACTAATATATTATGAATGTTAAAAAATGGAAGATTTTCTTAGTATAAAATTTCACAGAATCCTTTATATAAATAAGATTTATATGGATCCAATCATCGTGTACATGAAAATGATTGACATAAAATCCACAATGAAGGGAACACTATCCTGCGTTTCTCAAAAAATTTCTCAACCATCCATTTAGAATAAAATTTATAACGTTCCAAGAAGGGATTTTGATATACAAGGTAAAGTAAATACTATATTTAATGTATGATCATTATTGTTCAAAATTAATGTTGATAGAGCTTTGTGATATGTTAAATAAAATTTCATTCTATTAGAGAAAAAGAAAAAAAAGGTAGTTACTCAATTATATTCAATGCATGAAATAATACTTCCACAAGAAATCACAATTATGCAAATAGATCTATGAGAAAACTATTATTTAGAAAATATGAAGACATAGATTTCAAAATATACATAAAAGATTCTAGTGTTATGTTAGGTTAAGTCTGAAATAAACAAATTAAAATAGGTAATATAGGCATTCCTATTACCTATATAAATATGGGAAAACAACACTAAGTATTTTTTCGAGCCTTATATGTATTTCCAAATAAAATAATGCTATATGGGATTTTTTGGTCTATAAAAAAATATTAGTAACTTTATTTCAATATAGATTAATACATCAGTAATTACCTTGAAAATTTATACATCAGAGAACCGTTGTGTATTTTTTTACCCCCACTAATATTTATATCTGGTTAAGATTTTATGTTAACATCAAAGTTAAATAATTGTACTTAGAATACACTAAACACAAAGATTAACTTTGGTATGACCTATCATCCTTAGACTTATAGACAAAATAAATGAACTATCCATACACTTAAGGATATATAGAGATATTTATTTATATACCTAAAGAGATGATGGGACTAACATTATCCATTGGATGGGTTCTCAAAAAAAATAAATTTCTTCTAAAGAATTAAAATGTCCCTCTATTAATCCCTCTATGGGAATTGGTGTAAAACACATATGTTTAGAGATGAAGTTATTCAGTGAAAGTTTCTATAACCTAAGATATTAAACGAAATGGTAGAAATGGTCATTACTATTCAATATCACATCTATACAACTCAAATTTTGGATAATAGTTATGTTAATAAGTTTCAATGAGACTGGGAGTTTAATGTTAGTAAAAAATTGTTCCTCTGTACATTTGTCTTGAAGAGAGTCATGAGTTTTGAAAAGAAGCTTATGTTTATTCCTAGATACATTGAAACCATAAATATTATTGATCACATCAGAGGAGTTTCATATCATACAGATACTTCAATATACCTATCTGGTGTACATGAAGTGTTCCACATATCACACTTTAATAATTACATAATAGATTCTTCAAATGTGATGAATCCTTAGGTGGTATATTTGGTGCATGATCTCTCATATGAGGAGAACTCGATAAAGATCAATGACTACAAAGACAATGTTCTATGGAACAATACAATTACCCTATTCAATGGTCTTTAGAAAAATCATAAGTATAAATAGTTAACAAGGGAACATTAATATGTAATTAAATATAAGTACCCACATTTATTATCACTCGAGTTTATGGGATGAAATTTCAATATTGAAATTTGTTAATGGGGGAATAATGTAATGATCCTTTATTTATATATATATAAATTTAACTTATTAATATATATATATACATATGTGTGTTTCATATATTGAAATAGATATGATAATAACTAATTTTACATTATCATTAATTCAGAAAGTAATATTTATATAGATATATTTCATGCTTTAAATGTCAATTATGAAAATTCATTTCATTTTAAGAACCAATATATAAAAAAACCTTTTATCATTTATATAAGTTTAATTTTTTAAAATAAAATCTAATTCTGGAATCAACATGTGAAAATTATATTAGGAATTATTTTTTGTGTTTTCCAAAAAAATCTAAATTTTACGGTGAAGGGAGAACAAACTGTTTTTAAAAAAAATGAATGTTTTTTATAAGATAAGATTGAGATGGAAATTTTTAAACATTGAAGATTTATTTAAATGATAAAATTTATTTATTATAAAATATTATGTTGAATATAGGAATAAAAGTTTTATAAGATTTAGAAATAAGTAATTATTTGTCCTAATAAAAAAACTAGTTTGGTAATCACATTAAATTAAATATTATTTTTATAAAAAAATTATGTTTTCATGAAAGAAAAATATAATTTTTTTTTAAAAATGAAAAATTACTCCTTAAATGAAAAATATAATTCTAATAATATCACAAACATAATATTTTATAATAAAATGAAGTTTTTCTAAGAAACGGTTTTAACACGTAATGTGTTATAACACTAAATTTAATTTCTATAAGTTATAGAAATTTTATTTCATAAAATTATTTCAATATTTTAATTTAGAATGTTAAAATTAGTATGTTATTTCAATTTCAATTTTGTATGTTTAAATTTTTTCCATGGGAAAAAGTGCAATTATCACAGTAAGGGTAAATTAGAGTAACATCAATTTAACATAGATTATAATGTTAGTAAATTTTTAAATAAGTATCCTAATGGATTATTTAGGGGGGAATGAACTAATATCATTCCCTAAACAATTATTTTTCATTTTATTGGGATCATATCCTTGAATAATGGAATCAAAATTTTTATAAGTAAACATATTTTACAAAACGGTGACTCTCTTCACATATAAAAAAATCTCATATCCTCCCCATTTATACTGAGTTACCTGATGAATAACATCTAAGAGATTGGTAATTCATTGAACCAAAATTTTCTATTTCTTTTCTTCTTCCACATCCCTAAAGTCGCCTATATCTAGGTAGGTATCATAACAGATAAAATTTAATAATTAATAAGTTTTATTATAAAAATTTAATATTCATAATGGTATGAAAACACAAACATGTTAACTATGTAAATTATCGTCATGCGTATGTGTTGGCTATAGACCCAATGAACAGTGTGTTCAAATCTTCATCACCACCATAAATGGAAGGTTCAAAAAGGTAACTTAATAAAATTTTATGTTATTTATATAATTTTTATAATTCGTAAATGATAATTTTTTCATTTCTCATCCCCTCTAATTGCCTAGAAAATTAATGTATCTTTCATGCATAATTACGGTCTACCACCACCCTAAAACAACATCTTTTATTTTCCATGAACACCTAAAATTACTGACTATAAAAGTGTGTATAGTATATAAAAATTATATTTTTAAAACTGTTAATATTATGTAAGTATATTATTGTTCTTTATATATATGTTATTAATAAGAAATGGTCATAGAAACTGCAACCAACATAAATGGAATTATCAAGGTACCATTATATGTTTGGTATATTTTGGAATAACATTTGAAATGGTATACATATTGTTCTAATGGAATAATAAATGAGATAAAACAAAAAAATAATGCACACCATGAAGATATTTTATAACACCTTTCACAACCAACGTTATACTGAAACTGTTATGAATAAATTAACCAACAAAACTAGGGTCACCAATGAAAGAAGAAACAATTTAATAAATAAGTAACAAAATATAATAAATGAAAATTATAAAAATAAATTGAGATAAATAATGTTCTTGGTTACATATTTATTTAATGTATTTTATATATTTAGGATGTAATGAAAAAAGTTAATAGAAAATTATTATATGAGGTGAAGAATATTTACAACCACCTTCATAACTTTTCAATTACACATTCTCTTTATTTTTCTCCCATTCACACGATATTATTCCGTTTGAATTATTATCTTTTTTTACTTATATAACATATATATATTCCAAGTGAAATATAATTTTCATTGTTGGGGTCATACATTTTTTTATACCCTTTATAAATTCCCACATTATAGTAACCCGATTTAAGTACAATTTCTTATTTTCTATATCACATCGAGAATCACCCACATAATTTTTTTAAAATAATGAATAGATTTTTAAAAATCTTATTAATTTGAGGAGAAATATCTCGGTTCAATTATGTTTTTCTAAAAAAATATAAGGTCATTTATTCTTTGAAAGATTTCTTATCAATTTCATAAATCTCTTCCAAAGTAGTTTATTATTATTATTTAGTATCAAGATATTTACCATGAATTTAATAAAATAGATTTCCACAATAGAGTAATAAATCAATTTTTCAATTAAAAAATTCAAAAACAACAGAATTATTTCTTCTTTTTTATATTCCTTTTGATTAATCCCCCATTCTTTCATCAAATCCGAATTATGAAACCCACTTCCTTTCCATGGGTTTGATCATGATTATGACATATGCATGGTAACATTTATTTATAGGGAATGTATATATATATTTTAATTATGTGATGTTTGGTATAAATATTTTATATCCCTAAAATGTATTGGGTAAAACATTGCATCTCATAAGATTACATGTAAGGGATTTTGGAGTGAACTTAAACCACCGTGCAACCTTTTATACATTTTCATGATGATATTGAGAGTAACCTATGGCTTATTCTTAAGAAGTCATGTATTATGTTGTTTCCACATATTCCATCTTCTAAGAATCATATGATTTAAATTCATTATTTTAGGTTTTCAGCCTTATGATCATTCTCTTTATTACACTATGTTATTCCTCTTGAATCTCATCTTATGCTTTATTACCATGTTTATTCCCTTAATATGATTTTTATGTAACCCTTATCGTAATGTATTTTACCCAAGGCGTCATTTATAGTTTTACAAGATCTATAGGTGCTAGTATCACTATGTTTATTTTTAAATATGATGGTGTTTTTACATTTTATATTTTGTATTTATGTTTCAAATGTTTCAAATACACTAGACCTTTTGAGCATAGATTTTTTTTTCCTGGAAATCTATGTGAATTTTTTTAAATAATGTTGGATTAAGGATTGGGACACTATAATGTACTAGACAATATTCCATTTATATATATATATGGGATTCATGTCTTATTTTTATATTCTAACATTGCTCAGTTATTTATGATTCATCAATAATAAAGATTTTAACTACTTATTGGAGGGAAAAATCTCCACATGACTATGTTTGGCCCTCACCACTTGTCGTTGAGACTAAAATCACATAGTATCCCATCTCAGTTACTATTAGAGCATCCATGGACAAGTCATTAAACCATATTTCTCTCAAAACCATAAAAACCCAATCCATTTCAAAATGTCTGTCTCTATAAGGAATATCATGTAAAATAGACATTAATAACCATTTTATACACATATCATGCTAAAAATAATGTTTTATTTTCAAATCCATGCGTCTATCAAGAACCAGCTATCATAAAAAAATCACTATGGTGGCCAACAAGAACAGTTGTAATCAACAATAAAACCCCATGAAATAAATAATAATAAAATTACACATTTATTTATATTTAATAAAATGATGATGGCATTATATTTTTCATAAATTAATAATGTAATAAAAGAATATGTCAAACAAAAATTCAAAAAGGAATTTCTATAAGGCCTTAAAAATTCCACTATCATGATTCATAAACTACTCATTAGCACCTAGTCGATCCTAATGACTCATCATATGTCTCATACATCCCTCCGTGGTATTATCAATCTAGAAAAACACATCACACATCCTAGAGTGCCTAGTCTCAAAAATAGTACATCCCTTTGATACATGGTTTTCATCATATGTCAATATTGAAATAAATGTACTAGGTCTACCACCAAAATACCCACAACATAACTAAAAAATTATTTACCCTTCCCCTTATAAATTTTTTTAATGATTAGGCATTGTAACACACCGGATTGGAACGCCCAAATGAAACTAGTGTGGTGACTCTTCATGACATCGGGGGGGATCCACATATGAAAAAGGATATCAACTTTTAATGAGAACATAAAATAGTGAATGGGTGACTATGAGCACTAAAATAGATCCTATTGGAAATTTACTGAATCTACCAAATATTTTGAATTACTCGTCCACATAATTTACATCCTAAAAAACATTAGACATACAAATGGGATCCAAGAGGGACCTCGTACTTTAGAATAGAAATAATTATGACTATATACAAGATAAAAAAACTAATAATAGAGTAAAAATAGATAAACGTAATATAACATGATTCATAAATATTCAAATGGAACACTATATATTGTATAATAAAAAATTATAAAAAAATAAAAAACCAACATCATTCCCAATATACAGAATCACCCTTCCAAATAATTATCTTATATAACCTGATAATTGTACCATATTTCCAACAACATGATGTACAACTTACTTGTGAGAAAAATCCCTCAATTATAATGTAAATAGAAACTCATTTCTTCTATGAATTTATAGGGTGATTCCAATGAACATGTTCGAATCCTCAATTCTAGAAAAACACTTAGTGTTCCTCTGATCAAGTGGATGTGTATGTAACAATAAAGAATCATGTTGGTCCATTTGGAGTTATCTAAATCCCCTTCATGAACAACCATGCTTGTTTCATCCTATGCTATAGTTTCTATAAATCATGTTATAGAAACCACTATGGAAAACTCAGTCTAACCATGACTCTATTATTTGAATATCATAGTTTCAACAACTAGTTAAAATTTTTATCGAGCAAGAGTTACCACCCAGGGTAAATATACCCACCTAAAGACAATAGATAACACCTAAATGAGATATACCAATCTCTAGAACCATCATATACCTGGGGTCATAGCTCAACCTTTACCATCAAAAACCCTACTAGAATCCCACTATAGAACCTGTAAATATATTCATAGTGGATCAATTTTATTCATTAAATAAATGAGAAATATCATACACCCAGGGGGTCACATCCCCTACCCAAAACTAGGTATCCAGCATCCATTAATCAGGTATCATATCTAACCCATGGTTACTGAACAATTATTCACAATTATACATTAATATAAAGAAAACAAAAATACGTAACGGGAAAATGTTCACCCTGAAACCATGTAATTCATTCACCCAAGGAATACAACCAAGTAAACATACTTATATCTTATATATATATATATATATATATATATATCATAACTAGGGTACACTCTATTCAAAACAATTATATAGAATGTACGCAGTGTATTCCACCCTAGACAATTTGACACATCGCACACATACCACATGTGTTTCAATACACTCAAACCTATCTTACCAAATCATGTCCATTCATTAATGTGAACCACCTATCATTGTCCCTATATTTATATAATGATCAGAAAATTAATTAGGGATTGAATATGACACATTATATCTTCACTATATATACCTGACACCCACCATCTCTAGGTTAACAGTATTCAAGGGAAACCATCGGAGTCCCCTATGTCACCTCATATCATGGACACACTATCTGATTTCTTTGATCACACTACCATATATCAGACACATCATATCATAATGGTTATAACTTTCCTTAATATCCCTTGGTTTCCTTCAAACCCATCTCTACTCTTTAAGGTGGACTATTTCATCTATTTGGAATAATCGGCTACTTTGACAACAAAATAAAAAAATCACTAGGAAACACCCATTTCACTCATCATCATTCACGAATAATAAAATAAATAAATTAAGTAAAGGGGGAACAAAAAATACTCATTCTTTAGAAATCCTATAATTTTTCACATGAGGTCATTGTACCAAAACAAACTCAATCAAACACCTCTAGCAATTTTTTTAGGAAGGAATTAAAAATAGACATTAAATTCATTTACAAATAGAATAACATGCCTTCATACTCACATTATGAACTAGGCCCAATATCTATCAAATTTTGGTTATGAAATCTAGTTAATATTTTGAAAACCCATTTCAAATCGAACCCACACAATAATGAAAACCGAAAATAGGGACACGATCACTTGTTCCACATATGTATCATTATTGATCCATTTAGCATAAATATATGTAATTATGAAAAGTAGGCCATTGTGAGACCATATCAAATTATATATGATATCAAATAAGTAAACGAGTATAATGAAAAATATAATAGTAATGGATAACAAAAAAATAACTAGAAAAATAAGAGAATAAAATAAACTCAAGGCCACCTATCAGATATAATGTAATTTCAATAGAAACAATGCTTGAACATCACTAACTAAGATCATACCAAAACCACCCCAACTCATAAGAACATATATCAACCATGAAATTCAATTATTTATTATAAATAATTTATAATTAATAGTTTATTTCATTTAGAACAGTTAATAAAAAGTTTAGTTTTAAAAAAAACTAATCCTAAAAGGAAAACACTATTGAAATCTCACCAAGTCATCATACCACCATGAAATTATGCCCAATTACACATAGAAGGTCTGTGGAACAATCTCAAATATATTATAGGAATGTCTCTATGAAGAGACATTGTTTTTGTATAAAATTTAATTAAATTATTTAAAAACACTAAATAAATTTTCAATGAATCATAACTCATGAAACATAGTGAATAATGGATTGATTTTTCCCTTATATGACCTCATCTATTTGAAGTACATGAAATCCCCATAATTTAAGATAATTTACTAGCGATTTGATGAAATAAATTCCAAATAACCAGGCCATGTGATTCCAAAATCAACAAAAACATTGAGAAAATAAGGGAGAGAAAGATAGGAATTTTACAAATTATCAGTTTGATTAAACCCCCTCAAAAAATTCAGATTGGATGGGAAACAATGGAAGGAGTGGAAGGGGTCTCGGCCACCCATTACAATAACATTTATTATAAGAGAAAATCATAAGTTTTTTTTTAAACCCCATAGAGGACCACTATGAATTTTTAAAATCTATATAATAGATGGGTGGTTACATAACCTGGATGGTTTTGGTGTAACCATTTTCTAGATAGAGTGTGAACCCCTTAAACTAACATCATCATGGAAGGACCCCTATAGGTCATATATAGATGTATTATAAATGGAACCAACCATGAGTCCCTAACCCATCATAGAGAAACCTCCTGTAAATCATGTTGAAATAGACAATGATACATTTGAATGGTTCCCTAACCTGGGTGTTCTGAAAAGAAACCAACTATATCAACTGAAATTTAGTTGTTGGGACAACCCTAAATGCCCAATGAAGATTCACTAAGAACATAAACTATAAAATAACCTCAATACATTCCCAAATCATCACTTTGATACATTACATAGCTTGTATTCCTGATATAAATCCCAATTTAATGATCTTACCCTACTTAGGGAATAAAAATTCAAATTCCCTTTGAATTTCTCAACTCAAAACCACACGGGTAATTCCATAATTTTTCTATACAATTTATTCATCTTCTTCAGAATATCCCTATGAGTGGAACTATTTATTTTTCTTCGCTTAAATATATATAGCCAAGGTATTCTGTTTAATACACTCTGATTATGGGACTTCCAAAATGTTAGAGAATTAATTGACTATTGATAATGCATTGAAATGTTATCTCATCATGCTATCATAAATGTCAAATGTTTTTTAAAAGAAACACAAGGATGTGGACGGTTATACCTTGTTTTCTCCTCCATGATGTGTTTATGAGGAAAAATTGAAATAATAAATTATTGTGGCAATGATTACATAACACATGTAAATTAAAATATAAATCAAGATATTTCAGTAAATATCATCCATCAATCCTTATAACCCAATTACTCTAGTTTTACATAGGAATATAAAATGTTAATTAGGATGAAACCACTTCAATATTGTTTTAGTGGGTTTTACCAAGTTCGTAAGAATATATTGAAATTAAAATTTTTAGTTCTTCTATTAAAAAATAAGAATAAAATGATTGAGAATATTATTACTATTTATAGATAAATAAATAATTAAAAAAATTAAAATACTCAAAATGTAAAGAGGAATCACACCAAACATGAGACTATTCTAATTTTATGTGGTAAATAAGTTCATTGGATTATAAATCTAAATGAATTGAAATAGAAACAAGTAGAGGATTAAATATTATGTATATTCGTCAATGAATATGATATTTAAATATTATATAAAATTTTTAAGATACAACATGGGTTTATTGCATATTTTAATAAATATTGTAACCATGTTTCATTAGAGTCATTATAAGAAATATGGTTCGTTCTCTTATTATATGAGAAAGAGGGATTCCAATTTCAGAAATGAGAGTAACACAAATTTCCTTCATATGTGTTGATTCATTATAGTGAAATATTTATTTTATATTTTATATTACCAAAAAATTTATCCCATGTGTTAATTTAACATGACATGAAGTGATTTATTTTATAAATTAAGGTTTTTTTATATTTAATTCTAAACTAATGGTTCAATAATACTTGAATCATTTAAAATAAATGATAGATATAAAATATAAGTCTTAATAATTTCTTGTTGTGGTATGTTGATTCTAGGTCAAGTAAATTTAAAATAATATTTAATGATAATACCATGAATGGTGTTTAGACACTTTATGAGATAAAATAGTTAGGTATTTGACATGATTTTTTATTAAGTTAAAAATTGACTAGTTTACTTTTTTAAATGAATGTTGATAAAATCGTGATACTAATGTAAATAGTTAAATTTTAATTATGTAAACTATTTAATGTAAAATATAACGGTATATTAATGTTCATTTTTGATTCCAACTATAAATTGATGGAATGTAAATGTCAATAAAATATTATTATTGGTAAGAAGAGAAGATTTGTTCTAGGTAGGTGATCTAAACAATATCTTATTCGAGAATTCATCGATAATGAAAATGGTGAAAAAATTTCTTCCTAAACAAAAAATTCATTATAAAATATAGACCCTTGATGTTAATGAAGGAAGGATCATTTATAATTCAAAAATTTATTTTTTGGTTTATAATATATGCTAGTAGATTTATTCCAAAATTCTCATTTTCTTATACACATAATTGCCATGATATATGTACACAAGAATGAATGATGATATATATAATTCATGCATAGTACTATATTATCCATTTAATAAATAATTAACAAGTAGTGGAATAAACACATAACAATGTTGTAAATCCCATATATTTTTTTATTTATTATTTTTTACAAATTTATTTAATCTTTTTGATATTTTTTATTTCACATAACACTGAAAATATTTTTTTATATAGAAGAACTATATTTTGATTGAATTATAAGTAAAAAAAGTTAGTAATGTTTGAAATGCAACAAAAAAATATCTTTGTCTGTAAGAAACACCTTGGATAGCTTATGTTACATGATGACTGACTTTCCATGATAGATTGTGTAACACACAAGTCATAGTTTTACTGAACAATAATACATTGTCAATAATATTATTATTTAATATAAAAAAGATATAAACTATCTGTTAGGTTGTTTTTATAAATATTATTAACTATCAAATGAAAATCATGGTATGATTCATCAGTTATAAATTAATGATAAATTAATATAAGAAAAATTCAATATAATGGGAATGTTTTTATAAAAACTTTTTTTCACCATGGAATTTTACCCTACTAAATTAAATTAATTACTATTAGTTAATGATATTAATTAAATTTATATTTTATATGTTCAATATAATATTTATCACATTCATATAAGATATTTCATAGGCATATGATTTTAATAACCCCAATATTACACATAAAAACCTATATTTTTATAAAATAATTGTTTTAATATTTTAATGGTGAACATATTTCAAATATAAATTTTAGAGCATTTATAAATTATATAGGTAAATATAAACTTAATTTTAGAAAAATATAAATAAAAAATTATGTTTGTGTGAATTATTTGCACTTTTCTATGAAGTTTCATTGTTTGATGAATAGTGAAATATATGGAATTTTAATTAAAAATTATTTTTGATTATATTTTATATATAATAATAAATTATATTGATATTTGTTTTTATGTATAGTTATATAAATTATAAATATAATAATCCAATTTAGTTCATCAAGATCAATTTTACTTCGAAATTAGATATAGGAACAAATGAATCCCTTAAACATTTTTACATTAAAAAACTACATTATCATCTCGTCTGTGGGTTTAATTTTAAATTAATTACTTACTCATCCATGATTTGAATTTTTAAAAATATATTAAATATTTAGAATCAGAATAATTAATAATTGGTAATAATGTTAACATTGTTTTCGAAAAAAAATCATTGAATGTAATTAAAAATAATTACATGAATAAGTGAAAAAATAGCTTAACATGAGACTCAACCTTATAATTATGGGAAAAAATAACCTATAAACTAGTTGAAAAGTAATTTTATGGCCATATTTAGAATATTTACTCCTTCATATTAAATTTAGTTCATTATATGTTGCTCTTTACATGGGAAAAATATTGGTGGAATTTCCTTTTCAAAAATTTACAATTATATATCTCCTCCTCTTCTATAAAAATTCAATGACCCACCCCCTTACTCACACCTATAAAGACATTTCGAACACCTAAATCTAACAAATATTCCCCAAAAATCAATCCCATAATCAATGAAGGATCCATTTGGTGGTAAATCCATCCAAGGAAGACCATTGGTGCAAACTAAAAGGAGGTACCCAAAGAAGAGGTAACATCCTTTTTCAAGATCTTTTATTTATTTCAATCCCCCAACCCAAATATTATTATTACATGAATATAGAATAAAATTATTGTCCTCAACATACTGTGTATTATTTATTCTAATTGATATATCTAAAATTGCACACACTTCCATCTAATGGGTATAAAATCTACAATTCTTTTGTAGAGTGATCTACCGCCTCATGAAATAACATTGTTTCTTTTTCCATTAACATATATCATGGTTAGGAATTATGATTGTAATATTGTTCTTATATGAAAAATATGATTATATGATTTATATAGTCTTATGAAATTATTATATAACACATACCTTAATGGTTTTCATTTTTTATAAATATGATAACTTTGTTTTTGGATATATGGACTATCGCCTCCTCAAGGTGATGTGATTCATTTACACTCTACATAGAATGTATTAAGGAAGTGATTCGTAAAATTAAATGATATGTTTGACATAAAAAATCAACTATATTACGTATATATATAGATTTATAAATATATTTTTTTCATATTCAATGGAAATTATAAATAAACGGATATAGTGGTTGTGTAAACATACGACATACTGTCTACATGAATAGAATATTAAATATCATATTTAAATATTTAACTATAAAATATAATTATTTATATAAAAAATAAATACGATATACAATTAATTTTTTCGATTTTTTTATTAATTTAAACATTATCTATTTAAGAGGATCAAGAATATCAAGTTAACCCCAATATGATAAACCAAATGGTTTTTACCTAAAACATTACATTAGCATGGAATTGAAAAACAATGGGTAATATAAAGTAACTAGTGAATAATATATGGTATTATATAAAATAATATGGTTATGTCATAGATTTTTAATAAATATGTATTTTTTATATAAGAGGTTTGAATGTGTATAAAGAAACTAAATACCTAAAGTAAGGGAATTTCTTATCACTTTTTTTCTGTGACAAACATTCCATATTCACCACCCGCTTCTTTTTTCTGGTGTATATTCATCCCTATGACATGTTATATAATTAATTTAGTTTATTTAATGATATTAATATAATTATGTGATGTTAGTATCTCATGGGTATGAGGCTTCTAAAGTTAATCAATTAATACGGGTTTTTGTCATCCAACTTTTATTTCTATGAGACATATGACTAATTCACCACTCATTTATTTTATTGTTTGGTATATAATACCCATAATTTTTTTATTTTATTCCTATGAATAAATTTATTGGTATGTATATTTTCATATTTTGAGCATTCTTTCATGGGGTTTATGGGTAAAATGTTTCCAAATCACTAATCTAATTTTGTCTATATTTTCCTTCTTTGAGATTCATTCCATGTTATACACCTATATTGTTATATAGGGTGAATAAACTACCCAACGACATATTATATCATTAAGATTCTTATTTTAATGGTATATTAATCATAATTCAAGTTGTATTCTCCTATTGGGATTATGATTCTATTTTACAAATGTGGTGACATTTTATTGCTACCATTTCATCATTTATTGGGGTTTTTAGGACTATGAATCCATTGAGAAAATATAATAATAGATATCTCAATATAACAAATGAATGTTATTCTACTCTATTTTACTATGTTGTATCCATGTACTAGTTCCATTTTTCCACACATTGGTGCATAAGACAATTAAAAATGTTTTTATTCAGAAAATCTGAATTTATTTCTCCTTTCGGTTAGAAATCTATGTTTTATAAAAACCATGTTTTATAAAAATATTACCAAAATATTTTACTACTATCCTATTATGTTTAAATTAAATTAGTACCCATGTTTTATCTTTTCAAAAAATGGTTTTGAAATTAATCTTCTTGTCATTTTTCTATCGAGGCGGATTTTTAAATGTCCAAGAAAAAAAGGAAGGTTCGACAGGTACGATCTTACACATAGTCAAGACCATAATTTCTTTATATAACCTATTATAAATACTAATGTTTGTTTATAGTTAAATTATTTTATAATAGTTCGTGAAATTTTTTAATTTAATGTTTTTTTCAATCAAAAAAAGTTTAAGAAACTTTTTATATTTAAAAAGTGTCTTAAATGATTATTCAATGCATCCTTTATATGTTTTCAAAATGTTATTTTCAAAGAAAATAATTTCAATGATTTCATGATACATTACTAATTTTTCAAATCTATTTTCTATAAATGGGTTTTCCAAATGATTTCGAACCTTCTATTTTAGTTTTTAAATCATTCTCAAAGAGAATGGTTTATAAAACATTTTCAAGAATCCTTTTAAGTTTTTTAAACTACTAAAAATGAAAAGGTATATCAAAATTATTTATGTTTGAAAAAAAGTTTCTGATACAAGAAATGAAATATTCCTATAGAAATTTATTAAATTAAATTGTAAAGCATTGTTAATAAGAAAATTATTGTAAAATGGTTTTTTAAATTGGATTTTTAGAGAATGGATATTTTATATAAGAAATAATTCATGTGATCTTTAAAAATCCTTCTCTATATAAGATGAAAAACTTTGTTATGTTTTACTCCATACTAGATATATGATCCAGTGACACTATAAATATTCTTTCTCAAATGATTTTTGTTTTGGTAGAATGATTTTTATGAAATATGTTTCACTTCCAAGGGTAATATTCCCTTGAAACCTAATTCTTCTCATAGGTTTTTCATTAAGGAAATGAATGTGAGACCTCCATATTTTCAATAGGTATTGATAAGATGAAATGTTTATGATTCCCATTTTATTTCATGGGTTATGATATTATGTTTATGAAAACCATCTATTTTTATGGGTAATGATATGATACAATTTTTATTATCTTGTGGAACGTGTATGGATTATTTTATTATGTGATGGGTGGGACCATTATCTCCCTCCATTTAATTTCATAATGTTATGTGGTATATGATATCAAAGTTTTCATGGGTTGTATCCCAATCCCAAAAGTAAAATGGTACAAATGTTTTAGGCAATGCCTAAAAATAAAAAGGAACATGGGTTATAGGCCATTCAGAAAATAATTAGGTACATGGGTTTTACACCAAGTATGAATGTAAAGGGGTACGTGGGTTGTAATTCACGCCAAAAAATAAGAGGGTACATGGGTTTTATGCCAATCCCAAATCAATTCCATAGGTAGTTAGCCCATTCTGGAAAATAAGAAGCCACATGGGTTGTAGTCCAAGCCTAAAAATATGTAAGAACAAGGGGTGTAGAGTAAGAAATGAATGTAAGAGGGTACATGGGTTATATCCCAAGCCCAAAAAAATAGGGTAAGTAGGTTATTATCCAAATCCCAATACAGGACCAGGGGTGATTAGCACAATCCTGACATGCTTTAAAGGTATCAGTAGGTATCCTTCACATAATATTGTCTATAATTATGTTTATTCTTCAAATTCCTTCTATTATTCCATTTTTATTATGTAAGGGTTTAATATCTTGATTTATTTATGATTAATGTTTTATGAAATGTAAATATTTTTTCCATGATTCATTTATATGATCTTTATTATGTGGGTTATGATATTATAATGTCATTATCATGTTCTCATATTATTATACTAATATTTATGATTACATATATCCTTGGTATTCCATTTATAAGAATTTAAGTTCACCCTTTTTTATGTTTCCTTTCCCCGGGTTATTAATAAAAGTTTTATGTAGTATTACTAAAGGGAATTATCTTATTAAAAATGTTGAATATATTTCACCAAGTCAAAATATTTTGTTCTATGTTTCTAAAGACACTAAAATATTATTATCCTAGGTCATCTACCTTTTTTATGTAATTAATATTCATATGAATTTATTTAATATCCCAGTATGTTAATTTTGGGACATTATAGATGGTATTAGTGGAATGGTTTTGTGAAACCTTTGAAACTAGGATGAGAAATGATTGTCCAGATTGGTAAGGATATTTTATGTATTTGTCTAGTGGTTTCTTTAAGGATAAGTCTAAGAATGCATTAATTTTTAGGAAAATGTCAATGAATTTTGGTAAAGGATATAGTGATTGGTTTACTAGCAATACTATAACGTCCCCCAATCTAGAACTCTCTCATGTGGCCAGATAGTGTGGTCCAAGAGGCCTCAAGTGTGCCTCCTTGTATGCTAGAGGCCACTAACTAGAAGCAGGTGTGTAAAATTTATAGTGGAAGACTATACCCCCTAGTATGAAGTGTCATAGATGTAATAGAAAATAAAAAATAAATAGAAATGATAAAATAAAAACCTAGCATAAAAATGGAAATAAAATCGAATTGAATAATCCAAAAAATAATAAATGAATAATGTGACGAGGTGTTGTAACGTAAACAAAGGTCATTCTAGAATAATATACGAATGGACTAGAAGGCTCAAATAAAATACCTAAAGTACCATGCCTTAAATCCCACGACAGCCCCATCTCCAAACTTCATCTAATATACAAACAAACAATCAATAGAAAGGACTTTTCCTTTTTTAAAACCAATATCCAAAAAATCATCTCATGTACCAAATGCTAGCCTAAATAGGGTGTGATTATAACTCATTCGGTCGACACCACCATATCCAACAAAATATTCTTGGTAATGAGTATATGCAGTAATGTGACAAATATGTATATAAATTAATGTTGAAATTAATAAAATAAATAAAAACCTACTTTAGATCTATGATGGAATATCTCTCAGCATGTCTTTCAACCATGCCAACCAATACCATATAACCAAAGTAAAAAAACTACTTCGTAACTATTCCATAATTTATTGGATCAAGTCTTATGACTGCACCAACCACAACCATATAACCACAGTATAATCACAATAATCAATGTGGTTTAATGGCCTATAATCTTTACATCATTCTAGGTCAAATCCATATAATCATTATTACATGGGATTGTGAGTGACCTTCTCTCTATGAAAATTAAAAAATAGAAAGGGTTGAGCCTTCTCAATATCAACAATACATCATATAAGTGTGAAAGTGCCAGGGCCCAGACCAATATATATAAATTAAAGTATGAAACAAAATTTAAATCATATAGCCTGTATATCACAATATCACAAAAAATTTATCAAGGGTTAATTATGAAAATTACCATTCCTCATTAATATTCCACATGAAATTTATTCAAAAAATTGTTTAACAAATATATCAATATGATATAATCCAAAGTATAGGGATTCTATAATAATAAATGACCTTAGCTCACATGTCATGCTCAACATACTTCAAGACATTTTCAAATTAAAATATAATCATTGTTCAATCAACCCATGGGTACCCACAATCCAATTAAAATTACGTTTGAAACCAAAGGACATTAAGGAATAATTTTATTCATTTATTTAATTAATTTGGGTGTATACAATGATGGTGAAATCACATAGTTTCATACACATGGATATTATCAAAAAATTGGGTTAAGATTTAGACCCCCTACCTTTTACTGATGATCAAACAATGATTCATATGACCAACACCATGAGGAAGAAGGCGTGGATGATTGAAATGAGGATAGTAGATCAAAATTGATCAAGATCAAAACCAAAAATGAAATTGGTTGAAGATTTCACTGAAACTGTTTGATAAGAATAAAGAGAAGTAAGGAACCTAACCCAAAATGAAATACCAATGATTTCTCATAGAACTGGGAAATCCAAAAAGTGAATTTGGCACACAAAGATTACCTTGAAAATTGCTAGGGTCAATAGGAGAGAAACTATACCAAATTACAATGAAAATCAACCACACAACATTTTAAAAAAAGGGTCATCCATTTACATAGAATTTAATGTAGTTACATGTCATGAAAATGTTGGTAATATAATTCTCCAAAAATATCCTCACCGTGGATTTATTTTAATAAATTCCTCAAACAATTAAATGATGTGTAATCCATTTACACAATGTGTAAATTTTTTAAAGGTGAGTTTTCATCACATTATTCTTTTAAACAAACTGAACAGCTTTTAAATTTTATCAACTCACAAAAAATCTGTGAAATGCTTTACCCATTTATACATGGACTCCATGAACTCAAGACAAACATACATCCTTAAATGCATTAAGATATTTTCCCAAAAAAAACTCACCACATTGATACTCTCTGGTATTTATCAAGTTTGTTTATAATCCATGACTATATTTATTCAATGATATACTTTTACAATGAAAACACAACTAAATGAAAAGATTAATAAAAAACTCATAGAGAGATGAACCTTGAAAAACATGGGATTTTGCAACCTCCCCACATTATCACATAACATCTCTATGATGATCCCATAATTACTATGAGGTCATAGTGAACGAGTCTAGACACCATATCTTTATATCATAATCCCTCTTCTATGTCTCTTCCTAAACCTACACATGCCACCATTACACTAGAAATAATGGTATAGTCATACCCCAATGATATTTCTCACTACGATACAAAACCTGTGATGGATGATCCTCAAAGGATGCATCCGCATAAAGCTCAATGTATAGTATCTATATCACATGTGAATTTTCAGTATGATATCTTCATATTTGTGACACATGGAATGTTTTATTCATGGAACAATAACACAATTTTAGGGCTAAACGGCAGGCCATGAGACCGGTCCCTGCTGCTATTTCCAATGGCCCAAAAAACATGGGTGCAAGATTTCCCAATATCCTAACATGGTGTTGCCCCAAACTAAGTGAAAATTGAATGAAAACATGATTACGAACTTCGAATTCCATAGATCTTCTATGGTGATCAACATATGAGTTATCATTTCTATGCATGGTCGCCAACAACTTTCTGATCAAATGAGCCTGTCTAGATGTCTCCGGTAAGAGACTAAGCCTAACAAGTGCTGACTCACCAGCCTTAAGTCAACTAAGAGGTGAAAGGGGTGTAATTACAAAAAATCCTCCCAATGCATCATTAATATTGATTTATGGGAGCGATTATTATTTACAAACACCATGAGTTCCATATGTTTTTCCCATAAACCACCAACGTCCAAAGCATAGGCTCATAAAATATCCTCAAGAACCCAAAGAATACACATAAATTAGACATCATTCTATGGATGATAGGTTTTTCATAATACAACTTGGTATATTGGGGATTTTTGAAGACATTTACAGAAATATTATGTGAAATGAGGATCCCAATATGAAATAATTCTACTTATAACAACATGCAACCAAACCATCTCACCACTGTAAAAGTTTACCAAATCCTCTACTGTGAAGGTATCCTTAATAGATAAGTAATTGGATACAATTGTCATTCGATCATAAAAGAACCCATACATCATCATTCTTCCCTTTCATCTTAGGTAAAACTATCAAAAAATCCATTATGAGATCATCTCATTTCATGTCAAGAATGGGTAAATGCTACAGAAGCCCAATTGGCCACTGATGCTCGGTATTTACCTCCTGAAAAGTGAATCATCCGACCATGAATATTTCCACATTTTTCTTCATTACTATACACTAGTACTGTCTACCAAGATCAAAATACATCATCTTTAAACAATTTTTCACTGAACTTCTAGAATAATTAAAATCCCTCATTAGCTCGTGACATAATCTCATTGGAAGCCACAATCGAACACAAAATAGAAGGTAATTTCCACTAACTAGAGACCATCCTAATGGTATCTACCGACCATATAATTTTTCTCTTGGAATAGATTCATAAATATTACACAACGTCTTAGTCTTAATATGGCCTAAAAGTACTAATAAAACATATATTGATGTCAAATTCATTCTCCCATTATACTCTAGAACATAAAGATGCTTGTATACAAAGAAGTCCATTATCCACTACTTTTCACTGGACTCCCATATTGCCTCATTCTAGGTATTTTAGATAAAATTGTCAAAAAAATATTGTCCATCCTTGGTGTACAATACAATTCAAATTTGAAAGATTGTAGATACTCGAACCACCTCCTATGTTGATGGTTCATGTCCTACTGAGAAAATATGTTCCTGAGGCTCTTGTGATCTGTGTATACCCCAAACCTCTCACCCATGAGATAGTGCCACAAAAACCTTAGGAATGTACCAATTTCATTAACTCCAGATCAATAATAGGGTAAATCCAATCATGTGGTCTAATTATGCTATAGTTGTAAGCAAACAATTGATCCTCCTGTATTAAAACTACTCTGAGTCCAAATATGAATGCATCAATGTATATTGTATATGCACTACCTAGAACTTTTGATGTTAGAATAGGTTCTTAGGTAACCCTACTATTAAGATTTTTAAAATCTATCTCAAAAGCATCTTACCAAAAAATCTTCACCCCATTCCTCATTATCCCAGACATTGGTGATGCCAAATGGGAGAAATGTTGTATAAATCAGTGATAATGATGTGATAAACCATGAAAGAACCAATTTTCAATGATGTTATTTGGTATTTTCCAAGATAGCACAGAAATAAATTTTTCTGGGTCCATCGAAACTCCATCCTCTATGATGACTTAGCCGAAGAAGTGCACATTATTTATCCAAAAACTGCATTTGGTTTTCTTGGTGAAAATCATATTCTCTATTAATGTACTCATGATGATGTCACTATGTTTGCAATGATTGTATGATAATTGTTAGGACAATAAGATGTCATCAATGAAAACCACAAAAGATTAATTTAGAAAAGGTTGAAATATCTTATTCATTGAGTCCATGAATAATGTATGCACTATAGCCATCCCAAATGACATCACTACAAACTCATAAAAGCCATACCTGATCCAAAACGTTGTGTGAGGTATGTATGATAGTATCACTTTTAACTGATGATAAATTAATGATAATTCAATCATGATCATATCCTCTCACCTCTAAATTAATATAAAAGATCATAAATTCATGGAAGAGCATGTTGGTTCTCTACTATCATCCAATTGAACCTCTGATAACCAACACATAAAAAGAAAGATCTATCAGCCATTTGGAAAAGAGAACTAGGGAACCCCAAAAATATGTAATCAGTCTTATAAAGGCATTAGATTCTAGATTTCTGAATATAACCTTCAAACCCAGAATCTCTTCTTGTGGGGAGTGGTAAGGCTGGATAGAAACTGTCTCTACACCCTACACCAACTTGATCGTGAACTTGATCTCTTGATCGAGTGTTAAGCCATAGAAATCATCAGATAAAAAATCCTGAATGTGGTCTAAAACCATATAAAATGATCCATAATATATTCTAAAATTATATAGGGAAAGACCCACTAACAGAGCTATCAGACAATACAATTTGCAGAGAATTGGTCCCACATGACTAGCCTAAAGATCTTACTCACCCTAGTGAGATTGGATGCTTCATTCTGAATATAATAAAGTTATTATACTCCTGTAAAAATCAATATGACCCTGTAACCAAACTAAACAATCCCTACCTAGAATCAAGTGAAATCCTGCATTTTTATCATGAACGATTACCAATATAAGTATTAACCACAACTCTCCAGAGATCATGCCTTGCAACATTTGATATTCTCTTACTGCAATCTTAATTGTGTTTAAATGATTAAAACACCATCTAATATTTCCACATCTGAGCCTAAACCATTTTCAAAAAGGGAATATAGAAAATAATGTGATTCCACTATAACAAAAAAAACATAAGAAAAGTTATATGATAGAAGAATTGTACATATGATGAAATATGGTTCTGTATCCACATTAGCTGGAGTAGAAGACATATAATTCAACTAACTTGTCCCTCAGCCATGGGATTTAGTTTTACTATTATATGATATATAATTCTCTTCATATCTTTTCTCATGCACTAGTGTACTATGTCCCATACCTCAAACTGAAAATCATGTACAGCACCAGCTACCAGCTTTCTAAGGGTAGCTACCCCCCCCCACACACACACACACTCTGGTGCCATTCTGGGTCCTCTTCCACCAGTCTACTATGGAAAGATTACACTGAACCTCCAATGATGACCCATTCATCCATTGATATGACACAAACTACAGGGTAAGGATAATATTGAAACTTGTGAACAAACCTTACACACATGTTGCACTCTAACGATAAATGATCTTGAGATAGTTTTCCACTACCCTAAATACTCTATCCACTACTAATTTTGTAGAAACTATCACAGCAACACATCATATGACATAAAGAGGAACTCCCAGATTTCCCAAATGAAATAGCCTAGCCACTCTTGGGGATTCTCTCATATTCCCTTCTATTATTTGTTCCATATTCATCACATATTCGAAGCCTCTTAAATGGAAAAAAATTTCCCATCAATTGATCTCATAGATAATTCCTCCGTGGAAATGTCTAACGCTATAGATCTCATGATCTACTAAAGATGGTGAAAAGTGTTTATGTTAGTAAAACATCTAGTATAGTCCAGCACTAACAACACCTCCTACATAAGATTCATAAACCCATGAGATTTTCCATCCCTTAAGGTATTAGGATATAAATGGATCTAAAACTTTATCTCAAAGACCTTATTAGATAATGCATCCAACTGGCTAGCATCCTCCAGAATATCAAGCCAATGTTTGAAAGGACCACGGGAAATATACAAAGAAAGCTTCACCCTCCAATCTATAGATGTCTCGAGATACTTAAATATGTTCTATATTAACTCAATCTAGAACTTGGATTCACGTGGTCCCCCTTCCCTATTAAATATTAGCAGATTTTGTAGATGAAAATCTCTTTTTATCTTGCACATAGAAGGAAATATACGAACAATCTACTTTTTTATGGATCACATGACCCTCGTTAAGTTGTCACAAAGCAGAACATCAATATGGTCCTATGGAAATATAAAAAGATATGGTTCACATTTATTAGGAGGGTGTTTTTTTCACTCTCCTTACTCTAATATCAAATATGATGTGGATTAATTTGTTCTATAAGACAAACACCCACCTTGGAGTACTGGCTAGAAACAAGGTCAACCCAACCGTTGAACGAAACAGAGAACCACTAACTATTGGTCTCTGTAGAAATGGATTACAAGTATTTTAGTATGAAATGGAAACTCAATTCAGTTATCTAGGGAAACATATATATCTCACATTACAGTTCTAAAAGAAATTATATATTATATGCCTAAAATAAATATTCCTCAATCATGAACAATTCTTGATAGTATATCCCTATATTCCTATTATGATTCATGTATTATTATCTCGTTACATATAGATTCATGATTACACGAATCAAGAAATAGTAACATGATAAAACAATAAAATAACACGTCATGTGAATCAACCAAGATGAAATTACATCAACTTTAACAAGTACACAACACAACCAGCTATCGCATCCCAAAGTACATAGCTTTTACCACATACATGGTTTGTTACTCACTTTCATAAGATCATTACCATGTTCTGAGACATCCTATCCTCAATTATATCTTTCCCCTAATATTATAATAGAAGAAAATAGAACCTTCTAATTTGATACCACATTGTAACATTCCCCAATCTTGCACTCTCTCATATGGCTAAATAGGGTTAGTCATAAGACTGCCAGTGCATCTCCCTATATTCCAAAGGCTTCTGACTAGAAAAGGGTGTAACGCCCCAACCCCAGTTACCTAGAGTCAGTGCATTATTACATAACATTGGCATGATCACAAAAGATCATGTCTGGAAATACTGATTAGTTTACTAGTCTTGGAAATACTAGATATATTCAGAAGTCTTATAGTACATCATAAAGTAAAAAAAACTACAAAAACATCATGTCTTCATATCCCCTCATACTATCCCTGCAGGTCATTCATAAATTAATTCTTCACATCCTGGGAAAAATAAAACATTGAAAAGGGTGAGCTCAGATGCTTAGTAAGGATAATAATATAGCGGAAACTTTCACAGATAAGCATAAACATTTAAGGAAATTTATGAAAAAACAAAAGCATTTTAAACTTAAACATCATCATAATATGGAAAAGATAAAATGAAATAATTTCATTTACGTATTCACATGGATATTATACTAGTCGAATAACCACATGCAATATCAATAACCACTTTCATAATGGTGTAATGCATAATTCCAGACTATCATAACCACATAGTCAAGGCCTTGTGCCAAGACTACAAATAATATTTTGTCAATTCCTTATGCCAAGAAACTATATTGTCTCATGATACCTACCGATGCATCGAGGAGCTATAGAGGGCTCCACCCGTCACTTATTATGTCTAATTCATTCCTCATATGAAAAGTTTGAAACATAACATAAACATTCTTATTCAAACTGACATATGAAATGTCAATACTTTATCCACAACCCATGAATGGTATAAAAATAGCACATCCACGGTCAAACATAACAGATCCAATAAAATATGAAAGATTTTATAGTAACAGATTGACCTCAATCGAGAATAATGAAGGATATCGGCATAGATTATAATAATCATCAAAACTATTTGTGATAAATATCCACCTTTTTCTTGAAATCATTTAAAAGTCACACTATTTGTCAAGAAGACATTTAAAAACATATTTTTTAATCAAAGTGTCCCATACCACATTGAAACATTTAAAAGTAATTTTAATTTTAAAACATTAATTTCCATATAAATAAAACCTTAAAAGCATTTTTAAAACATGGACATTAATGATAAATATTTAGAAGAATAAATCATTAAAACATTTAAATATGATATTTTAGTTAGAGTTTATAAGCAAAAGAGAGACACTTGAATAAAAATAATTGAGGTAATGAAAACTTTGAAATATAATGGGAATAAATGGATTCATGATATACCATGTCAAAGTACATTATATACACCATATAAAATAGAATTGCGGTATGAAAACAATGAAGTCTCAATGGGATGTAAAATGAGATTAAGTCTCTTATAAAGACCGTATCCTTAGGTTAAGGATAAATCCATGACATGATCATGTATGAAAAATATAAATACACTCAATATGATTATATTTTCAGTGTAAATCAATCAAACGACATTCACACATATTCTTGTAAATACAACACCGATGAATTGGATATTTTACTCAACAAATGGAGAATGAGTTCAAAATTACTCTTATCAAATTCAGATAGATGACTTGAGATATTTTCAATGGAGTGATTATGTGTATCAATAGAATATCCATAGAAAGGGGAGTGGAAATTATGAAATAATAAAATGAATAGTGATTCCACACATAATCTTGGAGTAAAATAATCAATTATGTTTTCGTAAAGTCGAATGAATGGAAATTGAAATTTCAAATTAGCTTATTGATTTGGTAACTTATGAAACATACACCAATGAAAGAAGGATAATACAATGATGATGTAAATATCCATAAATTAATGTATATTACACAATAAATACAATCATGTGCAGTACACACACCACATCCAATAAATAAGTGGTGAACACTGGAAATATCACGAAATTAAAAGTGAGATAAGAAACCCCTTACTTTGTACTTTTTTATTGGTTGAGGGTAGGTTAGCCTCCTATATAATGGTGAAATAACTGAAATTTAATTATACAAGGTTTATATACATTAATATGATATGATGTATGATTTTTAACATTGTTTTGTTAATAATGTCTTAGTATTATCGTCGTTTCAGGTGTTAACTTACTCGTTTTATTTTATATGTTTTGTTACATAAGTCGTGTTTGTTATGGGTATGTTTTATCTTATTCATATACAGAATGACATCAAGTCCTTAAACATTATTCTTAATCATCAAATGAGAATTAGACTTGAATGGATATGATGGGGAATGAATCTCATCGCGTTCGTGGAGACGGTAGTCCGTACGTACGCACGAGCGACAATATCATTATTTTGATATTAAAATAATATATAATTGGATGGTATATAATATATACAGAATAATAATCATGTTATATTTATTATTTACATGAATTACACATCATTATTATACCCATCCAAATAATAATGTATTGAATTACAATTACACCACGACGTGGAGACGGTAGGCCGTATGTACGCACGTATGGTGACATGTCATTGAAAGGATGGATAGAATACTGAATATGGTTGTAACATATTTTTCATAACATCACAGAATATAGAAGATACTGTAGAAATTATTTTAGAATGTAATAACAAAGAAAGAAGACGTTGAAGAAGAAAGGAACTTGAAAAAGGGTGGTGAAAACATTACCTCTTCTTCGAGTTCTTCCTTTTGATTTGTTCAAAAGGGATCCTTAGGTAGGATTTATGACTAAAGGAAGTCCACTAAGATTAATGGAGAATAGTTTAGAAGGTATTTGGGAAGATGTTGGCCGAATCAAATGGCTTTGAAGGTGTGAATAATTGGTTAGAATTGGTGTCCTTTTATAAGCGGGAGGAGGGGCTCTTCAGGAAAAACTTAAAGTATTAATTTATAATAAATTAATATTCGGTTTCTAATGGCTCCAAAGGGTATTATTAAAAGTATAAGGTGGTAATGAGTCTAAATCCTTTCATCAAATAGATTTTAGACAGTTTTGGGTCACAATATTATCCTTATCAATTATATTTAACTCTTATTTAATTAGTTTGACACTTACCATGTCTCTTTGTATTTTTATATTATATAGTTAATAAACTTAATATATACTTCCAAGATACCCTCAAGTGGTCCCTCAATGATACACCTATCATTATATAAGTACTTTGGCCAAACCATAGAATTTTAGGAATAGAATATGAATTAATAATATAATATTTGTTTTAAAAACTCATTTATGTCAATTTTGACACTATTTAATAATTGATTTTTCTTAAAGTCATAACAACATTAATAATTCGAATAAAAGTCATTTAATTAATCCTAATATGTAATATTTACCAATAAGATTCGTTTAATTCATCAGAACTTTCAAATTATATTTATTTTTACATTTATAATACTAATTATTTGACTCTTTCATTAATAAGGAAAATGCTGCATCATTATTGTGTCATAAATAAATTTAATTATTAAATGTATAAAAATTACAAATAAAATACGATTATGTAGGAAATATTTTTATCTTTGTAATTAATATTTATATTCGAAAATATAACATATATAACCCTATGTAAATGTTTTTTCTAAAATATATATGCTTTTGTCATTTTTGAATTTACTTTAACTTAATTAATATAAACTGTCCCTATCACTTAAAAGTGGCTTCATGGGGTCCCAAAATAAACCAAAAATATGACCATGGTCAGAAATGTATCAACCAATAGGGTTATTACATGTTTTAGCGTAAATTAATATTAGTATAATATTATTATTTTTACCCTTATTTACCAGATTCACCCTTTAATCATGGTAAATAAAATATTTACCGAAAAAAATATTCAAAATGTCTGAAAATAAGAGTTACCTATTTAAACAGTATGGACATACTGATTCTAAATATGGAATAAAGTTTTCTAAATTCAAAACACAGAATTTTCAGAAATTAATTTAAAATTAATTCCCGCTGTCAAAACAAAAAACATGTTTTTAAGAAATAATAACTATCAAGAGATTGACACTTGTTTATGTTCGGTTTAAATGTGAAATTACGTCCAATGACAAAAATTATATTAAATGGTAAAAATATATTCTAAATATACTTTAAAACTACTCATATAATAATTTATCACTACTAATTATTTCTTTTAAAAGAGTCGTTTTTAAATAAAATTTAGTAATTTTCACTATTCATCAAAATATGAACGTTATCCGAAAAGTACCAAAATATCACCCTAAGATAATTTTTATATTATGAATGCAAAAATGAAGTCCATTTTGAATGATAAAATTTATAAAATTTCAAAATGTGGGTATTACTATTCATAACGGCTAGTTTGATTGGTTGGTGTGTGTTAGAACTCAAAGTTGCGAACAACAAATGCTATTGTATTATTCAAAGAGAAGCGTATCGTGGAAGCTTGTGGTGTTAAATTCTCCCATACTTCAATAAATTGCATCCTCTCACTTTTTAAAATTGGTCTTGTGAATATAATGGAAAGTCCCACATCGTAAAAACAGCCAATAAAATTATCACTTTAAAAGAAATAAAGATAAGTTCAAAGGTCACTCGAGATAACCTATAATATGATTCTATGTAGAAAAACATGGATATGGATGATAATATTAGTGTCAAGTTCTGATGGAGAAAGATAGAAAACATGATCAGGAGAAAGTTAACAACAAGAAAACCATGAACGTGTGATGGGACAAACGGTCATTAGTTTCCCATTAGGAAAAGTAAATGGACAAAAAAAATTAAGTAACATTACATAAAGATCAGGAATTCATTTATAAGATTGACTAAGAACGTAAAGAGATATGCTTACTTTTTAAGTAGAGTTTCATTCTTTAATAAATTTCTATTACTATCTAATTCTTTTTAAACGATGAGTATTCAAGAAGACTTGGTCACACTGGAAGAGCTAGAATAAAATTCTATAGAATCACATGATTCACGAAGGATAAGCTATATATTTACCTTTTCTTTAGAGATTAATCAAAACCAAGATGGTTAGTACTAGATCTGATGATCCCCCAAAAGGATATTCCATTATAGAAAGAAACAATAATCATAATTTCTAAAATTAAACCTACAATACCCCAATGATAAATAAATACCATTCAACAAACAATTGTCCTTAAAATCCTTTAATATAATCCAAACTAATATTGAAACCCAAAACATAGACGAATTTGGTTATGTAGTCTTCCATGTTAAATTGCATCTCCAAATGACATCAACTACTCTTAAAGTCACAAACTTAAAAGTAATTAAACTAATCACATATTCTCTATTATAGGTTGTTCATTTCCATAAATAACCCAAATCACTATAAATCCACAATAACAATGTAGATCAAAATCCACCATTACTCCTCAAATGAAACCCCGTAGTATTCTATTTTCCTTGGGCATATAGTGTTCCCAACAAAGCGAACATATTCCAAAATAACATTTATCACTTAATCACCAAATCATTTTCTTATACTAAGGTTATTCATTTGATAAGACATATGAATCCAAATCAACTTATTATTGATCAATAAAATCATTTAACAAAAAATAATTAGTCATACAAACCAAGGACTTCACGTAGTCCACTGGTAGTCGATAAATCCCAATCTCACTTTGGTTGTGGGTTCGATTCCCATAGCTTTGTCCGACACGACGGGTTGTCACACGGTCTGCGTGTTGTCCTTTCTCAAAATCTATATTTTCTAACATTACCAAAATGATATAAATTCCTCAAAATAACCATAACATAATTTTAACCAGAAATGTTATCTCATACCTTGAATTTTCATTCTAAAATATAAAAACATATAATTGCCTCAAACCCAATGATCATATAAATCTAAATGGTTATTTATAACTATATCCCCAAGGGAAAAGATATGACTTCCTCAAATATCATTCTCACATTGAAAACTATGGGGTTACAAATACAAGAGAAAATTATTCTAATGTAATCCCATCAACAAGGAGCACTAATACTTTTAAACATTTCTCCAACCATTTATTTTAACATAGGTTCTTCTTTGACCAAGAAAATATCCTATAGAATTGGGAATTCACTCGGGTAATGGCAAGGTCCCCTACATTTACAACAAATGACTATAAATGGATTTTTGGTACCATTTTTATTTTCTTCAATAGTACTCTTCTTTTTTCCTTAGCAATTCATCACATTATGTCCTTATTTCCCACACCTAAATTATTTGTTTGTTCTGTTGATACACTTTCCTAGGTGTCTCCTTCCTCATTTCCTACATGATGGAAATTTAAAATTATTTTCTCCATGGTCTCCAATGCTGGAGCTATTATCATTCATCACCTTTCTCTTCATTGTTGAGTCTGGGAGTTGGTTAATATATATGCTGTTGATCATATTTTTTGAAAACTAATTTTTCATGAACACGATATCTTTTACGCCTATCAACATTCCATTTTGTTGCTCATTTCCATCACCATTCCCACCTTGTACATCATTCTCAAAGTTACTATGACTTCCTTGGACTCTAGAGATTGTCTAAAACCACAAAGCATTATGTGAGTAATAGTAGTCATAAAATCATTTAGAGAATATCATGACACAATATTTCAATTTGAAACACCTTAGGATTAACCAAGGTCATTTATTCTCATTTTATATTAAAATACTTCAAATTGTTTTGTAATGAAAATGTAAATTATCCTAATCATATCCCCCAGGAGTGTCGTAACCAACAGTGCAGCAAGGCCCGTTGTCGTGCACCAGTTCCTGTTCGAGTCTAGATCAAAGCGGTCTTTTTGGGTTTTACCCCTAGGTACATCTGTGCTAGAGCCACCTCTACCTACTCATATCCAGACAGGGATGTATTTCATGGAAAACTCACAAAATCTATACAATACCAAAATTCTAAGAAGTTCTTCTATACTAAACCTCAAAGTCTATCAGAGGTCTGTGTGCTCTAATCAGAGTTTATATTAATCTAGTTTTCAAGGTTTGTACTAAACTTCTTTTGTTACCAACGGTAACGCCCCGACCCTAGTTACCCAGAGTCGGTGCATTATTACATAACATTGGCATGATCACAATAGATCATGTCTCAAATGACCAATTAGTTTAGTAGTCTTGGAAGTACTAGATATATTCATAAGTCTTACATTACATCATAAAGTAAGAAAAACTACAACAACATCTTGTCTTCATATCCCCTCATATTATCCTTGCAGGTCATTCATAAATTACTTCTTCACATCCTGGGAAAACTAAAACACTGAAAGGGGTGAGCTCAGATGATCAGTTAGGATAACACTATAGCAGAAACTTTCATAGATAAGAATAAACATTTAAGGCAATTTATAACTAAAACAAAAGCCTTTTAAACTTAAACATCAGCATAATATGGAAAAGATAAAATGAAATAATGTCATTTACTTATTCACATGGATATTCTACTAGTTTAATAACCACATGGAATATCAATAACCACTTTCATAATGATGTCATGCATACTGCCAGACTATGATAACCACATAGTCAAGGCCCTATGCCAAGACTACAAATAATATTTTTTCAAGGCCTTGGGCCAAGACACTAGATTGTCTCATGAGAACTACTGATGCATCTCAGAGCTATAGCGGGATCCACCTGTCACTTACAAATTCCAATTCATTCCTCATATGAAAAGTTTGAAACATAACATACACACTCGTATGAAAACTGGCATAAAAAATGTCAATACTTTATCCATGACCCATGAATGGTATTAAAATAGAACATCCACATTCAAACATAACACGTTGAATAAAATATGAAATATTTTATTGTAACAGATTAACCTCAATCGAGAATAATGAAGGATATCAATGTAGATCAAAATAATCATCAAAACTATTTGAGAGAAATATCCCACTTTTTCTTGAATCATTTAAAAGTCACACTATTTGTCAAGAAGACATTTAAAAAAATATTTTTAAATAAATGTGTCCCATACCACTTTGAAACATTTAAAAGTAATTTTAATTTTAAAACATTAATGTCGATATAAATAAATCCATAAAACAATTTTTAAAACATGGACATTAATGAGAAATATTGAGAAGAATAAATCTTGAAAACATTTAAAAAAGAAATTTTAGTTAGAGTTTCTAACCGAAAGAGAGACACTTGATTAAAAACAATTAAGGTAATCAAAAATTAGTAATATCATGAGAATAAATGGATTCATGATATACCATGTCAATGTACATTATATACACAATATAAAAGAGAATTGGTGTATGACAATAATGGGGTCTCAATGGGATGAAAATTGAGATTAAGTCTCTTATAAAGACCATATCCTTAGGTTAAGGATAAATCAATGAAATAATTATGTTTGAAAAATATAAATACACTCAATATGATTATATGTTCAGTGTAAATCAATCAGAGGACATTCACACATATTCTTGAAAAGACAACACCAAGGAATTGAATATTTAACTCAACAAAAGGAGAATGAGTTAAAAATTATTCTTATCAAATTCAAATAGATGACTTTAGAAATTATCAATGGAGTGATTATGTGTATCAAAAGAATATACACAGAAAGGAGAGTGGAAATTCTGACATAATAAAATGAATAGTGATTCCACACATAATCCTGGAGTTAAATAATCAATAAAGTATGCGTAAAGTCAAATGAATGGAAATTGAAATTTCGAATTAGCTTATTGATTTGGTAACTTATGAAACATACACCCATGAAAGAAGGATAATACAATGATGATGTAAATATCCATAAATTAAAGTATATTACACAATAAATACAATCATGTACAGTACACACACCACATGAAATAAATAAGTGGTGAACATTGGAAATCTCACGAAATTAAAAGTGTGATAAGAAACCACTTACTTTGTAATTTTTCCTTGGATGAGGGTAGGTTAGCCTCCCATATAATGGTGAAATAATTTTTATTTAATTAGTCAAGGATCATATACATTAATATGATATCATGTATGATATTTTAACATTGTTTTGTTAATAATATCTCAGTATTATCGTCATTTCGGGTGTTAACTTACTCGTTTTATTTTATATGTTTTGTTACATAAGTTGTGTTTGTTATGTGTCGGTTATATATTATTCATATACATAATGATATCAAGTCCTTAAACATTTTTTTTAATCATCAAATTAGAATTATACTTGAATGGATATGATGGGGAATGAATCTCATCGCGTTCATGGAGACGGTAGTCCGTACGTACGCACGAGCAAAAATATCATTCTTTTGATATTAAAATAATATATAATTGGATGGTATATCATATATACAGAATCATTATAATGTTTTATATTTTATTTACATGAATTACAGATCATTATTATACCCATTTAAATAATAATGTATTGAATGACAATTACACCACGACGTGGAGACGGTTGGTCGGACGTACGCACGTATGGAGACATGTCATTCAAAGGATGGATAGAATACTGAATATGGTTGTAACATATTTATAATAAAATCACATTATATATAAGATACTGGATTTATTATTTTATAATGGAATAACAATGAAAGAAGAAGTTGAAGAAGAAAGGAACTTGAAAAAGGGTGGCGAAAACATTACCTATTCTTCGGGTTCTTCCTTTTGATTTGATCAAAAGGTATCCTTAGGTTGGCTTTTGGACTAAAGGAAGGACTCTAGGATTAAGGGAGGATAGTTTATAGGGTATTTGGGTAGAGTTTGTCTGAACCAAAATGCTTTTAAGGTGTGAAAAATTGGTTATAAGATGTGTCCTTTTATAAGGTTGAGGAGGGGCTCTTTAGGAAAAACTTAATTTATTAATTTATTATAAATTCATATTCGGTTTTAAATGGCTCCAAAGTAGATTATTAAAAGACTAAGGTGGGGATGGGTTGTAAACCTTTCATCCAATATATTTTAGACAGGTTTGGGTCACTATATTAAACTAATCATTTATATTTAACTCTTAGTTAATTAGTTTGACACTTACCATGTATCTTTCTATTTTTATATTATATAGTTAATAAACAAACTATATACTTCCAAGATACACCTAAGTGGTCCATTAATGATAAAACTATCATTATATAAGAAATTTGGCCGAACCTTATATTTTTATGAATAGAATATGAATTAATAATATTATATTTGTTTTAAAACCCCATTTAAGTCAATTTTGAAACTATTTAATAATTGATTTTTGTTAAAGTAATAAAAACGTTATTAATTCCAATAAAAGTAATTTAAGAAATCCTAATATGTAATATTAACCAATAAAATTTGTGTATGTCATCAAAAATTCAAATTATATTTATTTTAACATTTATAATACTAATTATTTGATTCACTCATTAATAAGGAAAATACTGCATCATTATTGTGTAATAAATCAATTTAATTATTCAATGTCTATAAATAATAAATATAATACCATTATGTAGGAAATATTTTTAGCTTTTTAATTAATATTTATAGTTGAAAATATAACATATATAACCCTATGTAAAAAAAATTCTAAAAGATATATGTTTATGTCATTTTTGTATTTACTTTTACTTAATTAATATAGTGTCCCTATCACTTACAAGTGGCTCCATGGGGTCCCAAAATTAACCTAAAGATTCCCATGGTCAGAAATATATCATTCAATAGGGTTAGGACACAATTTAGGGTAAATTAATATTGTTATAATATTATTTGTTTACCCTTATTTACCAGATTTACCCTTTAACCATGGTAAAAAAAATATTTACCGAAAGAATTATTCAAAATGTATGAAAATAAGAGTTACCTATTTAGAAAATTTGGACCTAATGATTCTAAATATGGAATCCATTTTTCTAAATTCAAAAAACGTAAGTGGAGTAAATTAATTTAAAATTAATTCTCGTTGTCAAAGAAAAAAAGTGTGTTTTTATGAAATAATAACTATCATAATATTTACAATTGTTTATGTCCGGTTTAAATTTGAAATTACTTCCAATATCCAAAATTGAATTAAATGGTAAAAATATATTATAAATATAATTTAAAACCACTCATATTAATTATTTATCACTATTAATTATTTCTTTTAAAAATGTTGTTTTTAATTAAAATTTAGTAATTTTCACAATTCATCAAAATATGAATGTTATCCGAAATGTACCCAAATTTTACCCTAAGATAATTTTGATATTAAAAAGCCAAAAATGAAGTCCATTTTCAAAGATAAAATTTATAAAATTTGAAAAAGTGGGTATTACTATTCATAACGGCTAGTTTGATTGGTTGTGGGGTGTTAGAACACAGAGTTGCGTACAACAAACGCTACTATATTATTCAAAGAGAAGTATACCGTGGAAGCTTCAGGTGTTACAATGGGGTTTTGAAATTTATAGTGGGGATACTATACCCACAAAATACTAAAAAATAGGACTTTAATAGCACTAAAAATGGCCCTTACCGGGGATTGAGATGTGTCTACTAGTGGAGCAAGATTAAATGCACGATTCTTTTATCAGTTCACAAAACGCACAGATAAAGGGTTCCTTTATCAGTTCTTATAGAAGGGAATATAAATATATATAATAACATTGATTATACAATTAATTATAAAATACCACTTTATCAGTACTTATAAAGGGGAATACTGTGGTGTGCTTCTAGAGCATAATGTAGTGTGTTGCTAGAGTGTACTGTGGGGTGCTGCTAGAGCACACTACCCCTCCAATGTAGTGGGATATAACAAGACACCGCATCACCAAAAACCCCAAAAGTTCTCTAGATAAAGTATGAACCTTTAATTTAAAATAATATAAAACAATCTGGATTGTTTTCTCTGTTTTTTCAATGTGATGTGCGTTTTAAAATTAAATGAGAGTAATATATTTAAAAAATTCACTTAGAGTCATACTAGTCACACCGTGTGTTAAATTGAGTTTTGAATGACTCTTACACGTCTCAAATTAATTATGGACCATTTCTCTAAAGTATCATAACAATATGAATGTGTTTACTTTTTTTTGGGGACATCTCTTGTCTTTTTTTATTAAAATTTTATTTTAAACTGAAAACATGCACTATGACTCATACTTATAATATCATGTGTATGTTTGACAAAATTTTTGTTTAAAAACATTACAAATAACTTATAAATAATTTTCCTACATTATAAAAGCAATCTGAGTGTGTTTTTTGGTTTTTAGTGAGTGAAACTTTATGAACAAAAATGTTGATTTTAAACTGATATTAGATAAATTTAGTGATACCGGACACATAATGTATCAGATTGAGGTGTGAATGATACCTAAACATCACAAATTACTTATGAATCATTTTCTTAAAGTATGAAACCAATCCAAATGTGAATTCTTGGGTTTGATTAGGTGAGTTTTCCTTTTTACTAAAATTAATGTCATGTTTAATTAGAAAGACGCACTTTGAGTCATCTCAGTCCAACCATGTTTCAGATTAAGGTTCATCTAGTTTATTATTTTCATAAATTTTTGTGGGTCATTGTTATAAACTATCAAAAAATATGAATTGATTTACTCAATTTTGAGTATGTTAATTGTCTTTTTTCCTAAAATTCCATTTTAAACATGAAAAATGCACTCTGAATCATACTAAACACATCACGTATCAGCATGATGTGAGTTTGATTACTAAAAATAAAAATTCAATTATGAATCAATTTCCTAAATTATTAATAAAATTTGAGTGCATTTCTCAGATTTTAGTTAGGGACATTTTTTGAACTAAAATATCGATTTCAAATAGATAAGGGAGATATTGAATCATACCGAGCACACTATACGTCAGATTGAGGAGAGACTAGTCCTTACATATCACAAATGGATTATGAATCATTTCACTAATGTATGAAAATAATCTGAAGGTTTTTTCTCTATTTCAAGTAGGTCAACTACAATTTTTTTTAAAAAAAAAATTTCATTTTTAAATAATAAATATTTGAATCATACCGGTTACACCAAGCATTGGGTTTAGGTATAATTGATTCGTAAACATCTCAAATAAATTATGGACTTCTCTCATAAAGTATCAAATATATCCAAAGTGTTTTCTCAGTTTGGAGTATGACAATTGTTTTTTTCTAATATGTAATTTTAAACAGGAAACAAGCACTTTGACCCCCACCGATCACATCGAGTATCAGTTTTATGAGTGACTAATTTCTAGACATCACAAAGGACTTATTATTCAACATCCTAAATTATCAATAAAACACATGCGTGTTTAGTTTTTTTTCAGTCAGTGACATTTTTTGAACTAAACTGTCTATTATAAACTGATAACAGACACATTGACTCATAGAGGTCCCACCATTCATCGAATTGAGGTGTGGATCATTCCTACATGTCTCAAATGAATTATGTATTGTTTCTATAATGTATCAAAACAATAATTATATGTTTTATAGGTTTTCAAAATGTTATTTTTCTTTTTACTAAAATTAATATCCATTTTAAATACGAAGAAGTACTTAGAGTCATACTGGTCACAACCTGTGTAGGATTAAGGTATAGCTGATTCTTACACATCAAAAACAGTCAAAAAAATACTAAATTACCATGTTACCATTATTCAATTTTCTTTATATATATATATAAATTCCCTCACTGTATATTGAATGGATGTTCTTAGTAGAAAATCCTTTCTCGTGGTTGAAATTATGAAGAGCGGATGATTTCAACAACGAGAAATGATTTTCTTCTAAGAACATTAACTCAATATGTATTGTTAGAAGTTTTATAAAAAATATAAATGAAAATATAAAGTGTCACAACATTGACAGAGAGAATCATTTTATCTCTTTAGTGGCTAGTTACAGATTGTTGAATGAAAATTATGACTTCCCAAAAGATATGTGAATACAAAAATAAATAATTATGAGATAAAAATGATAATGATATTAACTTACCAGTAGTTGACAAAATGATGTCAAAATCAATTAAATAGTAGTGTGAATTCACCTTTACTTGATGTTTTTATGCATTCTTGATGCATTTTCAGGTCGTCATTATCACAGTTGTTGGATCGACTAAAAGAACCCACTTGTAAAAGAAAAAAATTATAATATAAGTAATAATAAAATTAAATAAATTAAATATAAATATGAAACAATACAATATTTTGATAGATAATTATTTTACTATGAAATTTTTTAACCACATGGATATGGTGGTGGTAAATCCAAAATGATGATAAAAAAAATGTAAATTGATTTCACCAAACAATCAATCAATGAGTGATGTGGAATAAGATAATTTCTCATCTATTCTCACTATTATCCTCTGAAATGATTAAAATGTGAAATTGATAGGCAACTATCATCCTCATAAACTCATCTCCCAATCATTTATCAGTACATTGTGTTGTTTCACACACATAATCCATCTCTTAGGGACATGCATCCTTGTTGCTTGAAATACACTAATAAGTAGTCATCCATTATATGAATAATGCACAGAGTAGTACAAGAAACATAAAAGAGATGAGGGATGCGCCTCAAGGAAACAAAATGAAATAATAACTTTTTGGGAGATGAAGTTGATATGGAAGAAAATAGTACTTCATTGTGTTCTCTAAAAGAAGAAATGCCTCACATTTGTGATAATAACACTGTTAGAACTAGTAATTAACTTGAAATATCTATTTTCACTAACTCCTTCCTGTAAAGAGCTATAAAGAACTATTGAAACGATGGAATGAAGGGTTGGAAAGGAATGGAGAAAGTAGCGATGAAAGAATTAGAATATGAAACTACAGTGTTGTGTAGCTTGGGGGTTTTGGGTTTCTATAGTGTAATTTCTATCGATGATTATATGTTACTGAAATAAATTTATTTAATTTCATGTGGAGGAAGAGTTAATGATAAATTATTTTCTTTTTTCCCTCAAATATATCCATAAGGATCCTAATAAACCCTTAATAAAATAATTGGTTGCTGTTTTTTATAATGTTTTTTTGATAAAACATTATTTTTTTAACAGGTTTTATTTTATTAAAAAGTGATAGGGATTTATATGAATGGGAAATTTTTTCCAATGGAGGTGTGTACTTCATTCACACTTACCTCGATAGACATTAAACTTGAATGGGTTTCACACCTTCCACTGTCAAAAACTATAAAATGTAGGTCACTCCTCATTTGATACAAAGATAAATAATGTGAATCTATCTAAATATTTTATATATATGTTAGATAGATATATATATATATTATTAATAACTTTATTTGAATATAATTATATATGTATATGTATATTTTTTATCATATTTAAATTTAATTAAATATACAATATATTATTTGATATATATATATATATATATAATTTCGAATAAAAATAAAAATTACTATTAATAATATTTCTTAAATTATATTAATTATAAATTATTCTTATTCTAGGTAATTTTTTTAAAATATAATCATTTAAAATTTGGAATCATTAATTATTTGAAAAAATGTATATAGAGTAACATATTTTATTATTTTGAAAGTAACATGAGTTTACAATATTTTATTGCTTATTTAATTATAAATTATATTACTCTTAAATAAATATATATATATATACCTAAAATGAATATATAGTCCTTAAATGATGAGTACCTAAAAATAATTTATAATATATTGACGTTGATAACTTCCAATCAATTTTTTTGGATCAAATGATGTAGAAACCTATGGATTCTAGGGATTCCATCTAATATTAATTGACCCATCCGTGAGAATTTAAGGAGGTCCATAAAGAAGTTTTCATAAAGTAATACAACAACACAATTCTGATCAATATACGTAACACATATATTATAATATCACAACATAGTAAAATAAATACAACCCCATAATATTTTTTAAAAAATATATCCATTGAAAATAAATAAATATGGTATCACACTTACTAAGATTTATTATAATATTAAACCACACAATTCTATAAAAATAAATTTTCAAGGAAAGCCCCATGTAGCATAATATTAAAACATAATTTAAATAAATAAGTTTACTTACATGAATTGCATAAAATAATATTTTATTTATTCTTTTCACCATCATCAGACTTATAATTGATTTTCTAATCCAATTTTTTCATTCATTTAAGGTTTCATTATCCAAAACCATGACTGTTTATATATAAGTATAAATATTAATGTAATTGGTTTATCTATAGACTAGATGTGAATCTCTAAGACTTGAGAATAGAGAAAAAATTAATCATGTAGAGTATGTAGGGGTATATATGTAGGCAGTGGAGAAAATTGTTTTAAAACAAAAATTTAATAAGGTCAAAATAGGCTATCCAAAACAGTAGTAAACAAAACAACAAATCTCAAACAAAATAAAAACAAAATACAGTAATCAGAGTATATATATAGAAAGAAAATAAGAACCTACAAAGGGAAATTAGAAACTGTTAGACCTAGATCATGAGATGCTAAATATAAAAACAAAATCAGAACATACAATGAAAAATATGGCCCTACATCTCTAGTTTGAAGAAAATATGATACACTAGGATCTAGATCTCGATGTTTTCTTTAGAAACCCTTACTGTAACCTAACAATGTATTTTGAATGATGATAAAGAAAATATAAGTAGGGGTTTGTGTGATTTGAGAGTGTTTTTGTGATTATTGATTTGATTCACTAAAGAGAAGCACCAGAAATTATTGGATTCTGCAGAAAGATTCTAATATCATGACGTGTTTGCAACAAGTTGGGTTTTGTTAATTTGATCAGGACACATTTATCTGTGCCTAAAAAATGCTCATAAATATTCCTTTTATTTGTGATTATTATTTAAGCACTGATGAATGGAATATATATCAGCACGTTTTTAGCACTGATAAAGGTAGGTCATTATTAGTGTTGAAAAGGTGTGGATAATGAACTCCTTTATGAGCCCTAAAAATAATGTTCTGATAAAGGGTTCAATTTATTTGCGCTCTCTTTAGAAGTGATAAAGATTTCATTTATTAGTTTTTTTTCTAGCAATGATAAATACCAAAATTCTTGACAACTGATTTTTTAGTATTTCTAGTATAATGTGTCATAGTAGAAGTAAACAATCATAAATAAATGTAAATTTTCAATGTAAATACATAGGTGAAGACTATAATAAAAGATAACTAAATAATCCAGTAAATAATAAAATAATAATGTAATGATGTGATGGAATGTAAATAAATTTCAAGATAAAAAATACATGAAAAGACTAGAACACATAAATAAAATACTCAAAGTCCCATGTCTTGAAACCTACATCAGTACTATCTCTGAACTCTATCACATTAACTCAAAAAAAATAAAAAAAACAGGGTCCTTTTCCTCGTGTCCAAACTTGCATCCTTATAATCATCATAGGTACCAAACAGTTTCTTGAATAGGGTGTTAGAATAACTCTATGGTTCGACATCACCATTTCCAAAGAAAACCAGTATGATAAGAAGTGTATGAAATGTTGTGATAAATAGGTGGGTTACATAATTCAATATTTAATAACCTACAACAAAATCTTTAATTAGATCTCTCATAGAATATATCTATGCATATCTTACGACCATACTAACCACAAAAATATAACCAAGGTCAATAACCAGGTTCATCAACATTTTGGAATATCTCTTATCATATCTTATGTGAACTCCAGCCACAACAATATAACAATGGTATAATCACAAAAATCAATTCGGGTAAAATCCATATATGCATTATAGTAATCCAGGTCATATACTTATAACCATTACATCATGGGAATGGGAATATCCTACTCCCTATAAGAATTACATCATAGACATGTCCAAGCCCACTCAAAATTGTCATTACAACATATAAGTGTGCAAGTTCCCTGGCCAATTCTAATATATATTCATTACAGCCTGGAAGAAAATTTGTTTCATACATCAAGGATATCATGATATCACATCACTATTCATGATGTTTAATTATGTGAATTACCATTTTTCTAACATATATCACACTCAATTTAATCCACAATTGATAAAAAAATTATTAATATGCAATAATCCATAGTTTAGAAATTCTATAAAAATAAATCACCCTAGGTCACATGTCATTCTAAACATGATTTTATCCTTTTTCCAATTAAAATATAATCATGGTTTTCCCACCACATTGGTAACCATAATCCTATTAAAAATACATTTGAAACCAAAGGACATCAAGGAATAATTCCATTCATTTATTCAATAAATTTGGGAACCCAAATGATGGTGCATTCACAATATTTCATAAATTTGGATATTATCAAACAATAAGGTTATGATTTTTTCCCAATATATTTAAATGGTGATCCCACAACAATTCTAATAGCCAGCACCAAAAAGGAAGAATGTGAAGATGATTTCAATGATGTTCCCCAATCAAAACTAGTCAATATCAAAACCAACAATGCAATTTGTCAAAGAATTTCACCACAATGGTTGGAGAAGATGAAATGTATGGAATATACATATCCAAAAAGACTTACCTGATATTTCTCGCACAACTAAGACATCTAAAACGAAATTTGTAATCCCAAAATATCCTGGATAAATACCTAAGGTTGAGATGAATGAAACTATAGTGGATTATATTGTAAATAATATACATGAAATGATAAAAATAGAAGGTTGGGTTTTTACAGAAAGTTTAATGTAGTTACACTACGTGTAAATGTTTTAAATGAATTATATAAAAACCCTATCACCTTAGATTTGTTTTAATAAAACCTTAGAACTATTACATGACGTGTAATTCCATTAAACAACATTAAATGTTTTTTCAATTTATTTCCCATCCCATCGACCATTTAAAAAAACTGAACCTCTTTAAAAGTTTCTCAAATCACTAAGAACCTTTGAAACGCTTATCACATTTTCACACGGACCACATTTACTCAAAGAAGTATACATCCCTAAATATAATAAGTCATTTTATCCAAAAAAAAACTATCCTCATGGACACTCCTAGGTATTTGTCATGTTTCCATGAAACTCATGAATTCATTTTTTCAAATGATATAATTTCACGATGAAAAAAAAACAGAAACCAAAATATCTGTAGAAAACTCAAAAACAGACATACATGGAAAAAGGGGGGATCTTACAAATAAATATCTTTTTGGATAATACTATAGACATATATTTTGAATACATATACCTATGATTAATGACTCTGAAATGTTTTTTCATGCCTAAATTTAGCATATCCTTGTACATCATGACATTCCCTACTATGCACCTAGTCTGACACTCCAAGGTGATATGCTTTTAGAATTCACAGACTATTTAAAAATCGTCATGATGGATTTAAATAGATTTTGACTATGAATAACCTAGGATATACCAAAGGTGTCATATATTAAATATTTAGGTTTCATGATTTAGACATCCTATATGTAATGTCTTTCAAGATTATTTGGGTTTCTACTATGATAAGTGATACTCACACTATGTTTTACTGTTTTAGTCAATGGAGGGAACTATATGAAACTAGATTAATGATGAATGTGAGGTAAACTTTTCTTATGAGTATTCAAACGGGGTGGCCAAAATGGTGGAGGCTGTTCTTATCAAACCAAACACGTTTTCATGGAACATGATTAATAATGCAAACCTTAACCAGCTCTCGGAATCACAAAGAAAGATAAGGAAGGGGTTCGCTGAGTGTTAAGGTAATGAATTCCATGGAGGAAATTAGATTTATTTTCCTACATGTCTAGAATGTTTAAAGAAATAACCAAGAAAATTTCTTAGAGGAATTGAAATATGTTTTTAATGGTGAAATGATATACAAAAAGAAATTAACTTTAACTAGAAAATGAAATGTTTTGTTAATTCAATGGATGTAAATATTGGTCTCCCTAAAGTATTATCAAAAGTTTAATTTTTTATGGTTTGAATGAAGGTTCATAATATTAACTAATGTCATGAGAGGAAATATCTCAAAGGGAGTCGTCACGGTGGTTCAAGTAATGGTTTTTATCTTTTATAATGATTATAAGTTTTACCATTTATAGAATAGTTTTTGATAATATTTAGATGATGTTTTACAGATTAAATTATTATCTATCCATATATATATATATATGAATACTGTATAACTTGTGATAAACCTTTTTTTGACATATCTATTGAACTATCCATTTATTTATATATATCATCATCCTCTAATGCTTCTAGAATAAAAAAATTGCCTCTATTAATTTAAATATGAGTTGAAGTCTAAATTGATCTTGAAAAAATAAAGGGTGAGGTTTCCATGAAATCATTCAACTATATATTTTTCATGAAAATTCTTCAATCATAATAAAATGATCTTGAAATAAAAATATTATCCTAATAAATTATTTTTTCTGAAATGATGACCTCTAAAATCATCACAGATTTATGACAATGAGGCCCTCAAATTTCAATTGGTCATTCAATTTTTTTTGAGTGATGACCTAAATAAATCCATATAAAAATTTATTCATTTTATCCAAGTCCATATATTCCCTTTCCACATATGATCACATTTTTAGAAAACTAGTTATGTTTTACTCTAGGTATCCATTTTGTTTCCAACAATTATTTTTAAAAGTATGACTTAGTATTCATTTTTATGATGTGGGATTGAATAAATTGAACATAGAAGTGTTAAACCATTGATAACCTATTTGAATATCTATGGTGAATTTCATTTTAATGGAGGTAGAATATAACACCGTGAGATTTTTTTAATTTTATTTTCTTAGTTGATTTAATATTTTTGAAATTTTCTCAATTCACACAACACAGAAAATAGTTTGGTATATCAAATCACTATGTTTGAATTGAATTATATGTAACACCAAGTTAATCATGTGGTACATGTTACCTAGATTCTACCTTGTTCTATAGGGAAAATCAGGGATAGATTATGTTACACACTTGATTGACTTTCCTCGATGGCTTGTGTAACATGCAAGACAGAGTTTTATTGTAAAAAAATATATTAATAAAAATTATTATTAAATATAAAAAGATATAAACTAGATATTATATTGGATGTTATAAATAGGATTAAATAACTTAATAAAATAAATGGTTTAATTCATTGGTTAAAAAATATTTAGAAATGAATATATGAACCAATTTAATATAAAGGGAATGTTTTTTATAAAAACAAATTTTACGATTATAATGTAATTTTATCCTAACAACTAAAATTAAATACAATTGTTGAATGATATTAATGAAAAATATATTTTATGTATTGAAAAAAATATTATGTATATTCATTGAATATATTTTATTTCCATGAGATATGAATGAATCAAATATTATACATAAAAACCTATATTTTTATAAAATCCATTTTACTTCCATTTAATGGAGAACCTATTTTAAATATAAATTTATAAAATCTAATAAATTTTATATTTAAAAATAAAATTATTTTTGGAAATCTAAACAAGTAATTATTTTAATGATATTTATTGGTATTTTTTAGTGATGTTTTGTTAGTTGATGAATAGTGAAAAATATAGAAATTTAATTCAAAAGGACTTTTTTGTGTAATTTATTAAAAAGATTAAATTATATTTATAATTGGTTATATAGTCTATGTATATCAATTTTACATATATTAAACCAAATTAGGTTATTGGGTGCAATTTCACATTCAAATTAGATAAAAAAACATTGTAATCTTTTGATCATTTTTTTATAAACCTTTATTGTCATCGCACTTCTTTGATAAAATTTTAATTTATTTATACAAATTATATGATTATAATTTAGAAAATAGTTTCTATATTTCGAATCAAAATATTATAATTTATAATATTTTTAAATTTTTTTCCCAATAGTATTAGTGAATGTAATTAAAATTAATTACAATGATAAAGAGAGAAATCAGCTTAACAAAGCACTAAACGAAAAACATAAGGAAAAAATGAACTATAAAAGGATATTAACCCCAACCCCTGATTAAAACCTATAAAGACCTTTATATCAAACAAAATACACTAAAATTACCACCCAAAATTGCTTAATTCTTCTTATAAGACTCCCTTTTTCATTTATCCATCCATGGAATCTATTTGTTTCAAACCAAAAGGAGTTACCCAAAGAAGTGGGGACATCCTTCTTCAAGATCTTTCATTTTATTTCTGTTATCCACCCAAAAAAATATACTAATTCAATTATTATATAAGATCCTATGTATCCTAAATATACTTATATGTTTTTATTTTAATGTTTCATCCTACACTTTCAAAAACATCAACCTAATGGGTAATGAAATTACCGTTCTTGTGTATGGTGAACCACCGCCTCTGATGGTGTTGTTAATTTTTCATTTACAAACTCTCATGGTTGGATATTAATGTGAACACTATTTTTTTATATTATATATATAATATTTATGATATATATATATATATATTATTATAAAATTATTATGTTGCACATACATTCGTGCTTTCCATTTTCTGTAAATAATATAACTTTTTTGTGGATTAGTGGACTACTACTTCCTTAAAGCAATCTGATTTGTTCAAAATATACATGGAATTTATTATGAATTTTTGAATTAAAAATATGTTATATATAGGAAATCAAAATTATACTTTAATTATTATATATAAACTTATATAATTAAATTTAATTTACATTATTTAAAAATGATAAATAAATGGAAATAGTGTTCAAACGTACACACGGTCTACCGTCTCCATGAACGGTGTATTCCATTTCATATTTATAAATTTGATATATTAGTATATGTATTTATATATAGAATATATATTATATATTGATAATTATTTACATTCTATTAATTATTAATTCACTATCTAAGTATAAGGATCAAGAATAACATTCATAATAGTTACGATAAACCAAATAGTTATTACCCAAATCATTAATTAAGAAAGGAATAGTTAATATATGGGTGATATAATGTCATAATTGAATCATATATGGTATTAGATATAATAATATGGTTTTTTTGTATATTTATAATAAACAAGTATTTTTATAGAGGAGGTTTTAATGAGTATAAATAATGTAAATACATAAGGAAAGATAATTTCATCTCACTTTTTATTTTCATGAGATATATATCATATTCACCACTCAATTATTTTGTGTGGTTTATATACATACTTATGATATTTTATATAAATAATATTCGTTATTTAATGATACTTAAAGCTTAAATTATGTTATTATGTCCTGGGTATTGTGATTCTAATGTTACTCATGTAGTAAGGGTTTTCAAATCTCATTTATATTTCTATTAGACATATCCCTTATTCACCACTAATTTAGTTTTTGTGGTTTATATACTGAAAATAAATGTATTATATGATTATAATACTTACATTTATGGGTATTTACTTATCCAATTCATGATATTTATTTCATTGGGTTTATGGTTCAAATGATACAAAATCATTGATGTAATTTTGTCTCTATTTTCTTTTTCTCTGAGATACATTCAATGATATTAAACAATATTTTTATATGGGTTTTATATATTCTCCATTGAAATGTTATGTAATTATTATACTTATTTTCAGGATTTTTTAAGCTTCATTAATTTCATTCTTTCATTGAACTTCTGATTCAATGTTACCAAAATGGTAACATTTTACGGCTACAATCTCATCGCTGATCGTGATTTTTTATGGTTTTGCTTACATTGATAAAATCTTATGATTAATATCTCAAAAAAACTCAAGAAACTTATTATAATACTTTTATACATGATATATTGATTTATTATTACCATTTACACTATTTCTTACAAAATAAAATTAATAAAATATTTTTATAAAAATATGACTTTATTTATCATTTCGTTTGAAAATCTATGTTCTTTCAAAACTGTGTTTTCTAAAAAAAATTACCAAATTTTATAATAGTATCATATGATATTTAAAGGAAACGTTTACCCATGTATTTAAATTTTACTTATTGTTTTAAAAAGTAATTTTCATTTCATTTTCTAGTCAAGGAACTATTCTAAACTTTTATGGTGAAAGAAGAAAGTTTAGCATGTTTGGACATACCCAATGTCATGACTACAATTTAATTAATTCTTACAATATATTTTAATTTATTTATATTGAAAAAAAATATTTTCCTGAAATTATAGAAAGATTTTTAATTTAATGGTGTTTTTGAAAAATGGTTTCAAACTACTTTCAAAAACAATTTCTCTAATTGGTTTTTAAAGGCCATTTAAAGACTTATATTTATATTTTCAAAGTATTTTCCATGAAAAATGATTTCAAACTATTGTAAAGATTAATTTATTAGTATTCAAATCTATTCAAAATGAACATTTTTTAAAAAAGATTTATGTTTTAAACATAATATTTCAAAGTGAAAAAATATTTTCCTCAATAAATTTTTATGTGAAATTTTAAAGATTTTTCTTTATGAAAAGGATTTTGAAATTGTATTTTAAAAAGGATTTTTTGAGAAAGGAAATTTTTTTTAGAAATATTTCTTATGAACTTTAAATATATTTCTCTATCTATGATTATGTATTTTGTTATATTTTATTATTTATGGGGGATGTGATCCAACAACACCATTAAAATATTTCATGGATGGCTTATGTTTTTATGGAATGACTTTTAGGACACTAGTTTCTCTTCCATGGGTTACATGTATTGGAATCTGGCATGCAGTGGAAGCCAAAAATAGGTGGGTTTTTAAAACATTTCCATCGACGATTGACTTAAACTTGTCGACGTCGGTGAACAACATCTCGTTATTAGCCGAGGACCACACATGGTGCATTATAAGCACAAAATAAACTATAAAATTCCCGGTTAGGATCTGAAGCCTCCCAAGACTTATTCTGGTTGTTGGTGAATGCTTATCGATGAATCCGAAATCGAATTTATCTATATCTTCCACACATGCTTCAAGGAATCCATAGTAGCGATGATCGTCGTAATCTGGGTGCTAGTGCGGAATTGCGACGACACCTTCAACACTCCAATGACCACCACATCGCTTCACTTGTAATAACTGAGAGAGAGCTCAATCTGAGCTTCTTGTATCAAGATCCTCTCACTATAGATTATGGGAGATAAGAGAAGAGAGAGAAGCACCATGAATAGTACTTTTCAAAAGCCCCTCCATTTCTATTTATAGTGGTTAATTAAAATACCTGGTATCACCTCACCAGCCCCAAATAATTAACGCACTATCAATGAAATTTTAGGACTGCTAAACTGAGCCTGAAATATTATTATCATTTACTAGTAATATATTAAAATATATTAAATGATATTAATTAAGTCATTATTATGACTCTTCATTCCCATAAATATTTATTGTACCTTGAAAATTTAATATCTGTCATATAATATTTAATAGGTATTTACTAAAACTCATAAATACATTTAGTAAATAAATTCAATACTGTTTATTATAAATTCAAATAATTTGAATTTTCTTCATTGATGATCATTTAACTCTGGAAAAATATCAGGGCAATGTGGTGGGACCCACTATGTTCAAAACTCTTGTTCAACTGAATAGGGCATATACTTGAATATGTTATTGTGTCTGACCCTTTAGACCCTTATCTCGACAAAAGTGAATAGTATTCACACACCTAGTGTGGGATCTAGCAACCCATCATGGCCCCTATAGAGATAAGGATTGTCACAGCAATGACAACTAACCTACGAAAACGTACTGTGTAATGTAATCTCTTTGTAAGTAATGTCTCAAAAATCAAGACGCACTCTTGTGTCATCACCTTTTTCTAGCATTATTGTTTTTTGATGTAACTAGATGGATTTTCCCTCAATTGTCATAGCCATTATCTTATAAAGGTACGACCATCCATATCAACATGGCCTGAGATTTATTACTTATGTAGCCCAGAAGTGACAAATCATTTCTTGGCCATTCAACTGATGGCATGCCACCAACGATGCACCCAACACAAACTACCTTGCCACGACTTCATCCCCATGGTTTTCATATTGAATCAAAGTACAAAATCAATTGACATACATTTTTAATGATCTCAAGTCAGGAGACCATTACACATGATCATAGATAGGAACATCCAATGACACCTGAAACATGCGGTGTTCCTATTAGAGGGTCAGTCCTCATGATCTCACTACTAGAGATCCCCAAGTGTGATCTTCCTATAAAGAAGTCTCAATGATTATGGTCCCCCAGAACCTGATAGTCAAACATATAATATGTCCAATTAGTAAGTTGTATCATGACTATAGAACATATATTTTAAAATTAATTTCATAGTATTTAGAGGTTCTCATTATAGACTTGGAACTTCTACAACCTTTTGATATGACAATTAATCTTTGGAAATTACCATTTCAATAGTGGACACAGAAAATTCTACACTATAATGGTAAGAAGACATCATGTACAGCTAACTGTATACACTATATGGTAATCAAAAGCACTAAATAGTTGGGTCTAGGGAACCCACTATTTCAACACTCCAACATGCACTAGAGCCAACTTTCTAACCAAACTTTTTAAATACTCACATGATGATCATCATGTTTCTACTGAGTAACTGCATTAGCTACTGGGTACATCATGGTTCTGCCGCGTGGATATTCTGTTATAGCGACCCCATCTCCTTGAGTAAAACATCACAAGAGATGGTATCCTGAGTATATTCCTTTTTTTCCATAGTCATAGCTTTAAATCTTGACTAGAAATTATATCATAATTTACATTATGATAATAATTTTCCCACCTGGTGTGATTCCATTAACTATAACAAATCGTTGCATTCAATAACTACTTCTTATCTGCCTCAGAAGCTAAAACATACTCGGTCTTTGTAGGTATGGCTACCACTAGCTTATATGATCTTGACTCACTCATAACCATTAGCCTAACTGCAATAATAGATCTCTTCATATATGGAAGACTAGTTTATGTACCCTTAAAACTCGTTATCTTATTCTCCACTTACCAGGTACGTATCTTTTGTACTTCCGAAGTACAATTAGATAGTTTTGATTGCATCCCTTACAATGCTCCAAGATATAATTGATATATTTCCAATATACATTGGAAATATCAGTTCTTGTACGTATCATGGCATGTGTGATTGATCCATCACTAGGACGTATGGATTTCAACTCAATACATTTATCTATTCCCATGTCATGGACCAACCAACATGGAGAGATTATTCCCTATGACATAGGCAACAATTCATCTCTTGAATTGTTCCAACATGTATTTTTCAATATAATGTCACTATATGTACGATTGACTAGGACCAAGCAACCAATAGATCTACCACAATATGTCATATTACCTAGAACACAAGTTTCTACTTTAAGTCAATCTCTGGAGAATAAATTTTATTTTTGTCTTAACTAACTATGAGACCAATGTATGTTTTCCATATGTTGTTGAACATATTTTTTTATTGGAAAACATTTTCCCCCCACTAACCTCTGGTAAAAACATGGAAAACATTTGTTTTAAATTTATATTCTATGACCAGGTTGCTAACATTAATCCTAAAAATTATTTCAGTAGCTTGAAACCATTATTAGCATTATGTGACGTGACCATCCCTTTCTGTTTGCGTCGTATAGACACCATCCATGATTAGTGGACAAGACATCCAATTCTAAATAATTTTATCATAAATATTATCTATGATAAGTAAAATTCTAACGGATTTAGTCATAAAAACATGGTGAAACCAATCGAACGTTTTTGGTGTTACACTTGTACCGTCCATGAATCAACTCACTTAAATACCCACCACAATATTCAAACAAATACCCATTTTCACTTTGATACCTAGAATCCATTAATTGAATTTTAGTTGGTCTTATCAATTTTAGCCAATTCCATATACTGCTTACTTGTAGGAAATATTATTCCAATTGAATAATATATCACCAACTGTGGTGAATATAAAAACCATCAACATGATTTTATCCTTCCTATGTAGTTTGTGTCTCTGGAACATATTGTGTTCCACATACGCTTGTGGAACTAGTTCCTATGCCAACTATTTGTGCACTTTGAGCATTGACTAAACACTTTCCAATAAAGCTCCCACTATCTCTAATAGGGATCTGTACCCTCTTATTGAAATACAATCTATAACTTGACTATATCTTTTCTACGATAGGGATTTTTGTATTTTCCTAAGAAACCGTTAGGAAAAGTAACATAGATGCATAATGTGTTACTCTTGATGCATGTTATTTTGTGTCCAAACAAATTATTTTCATCCAAACACATACCCTTATGAAAAAATGGGTTTATCAACATATTATAACTCATATTATATCCATTTGTCATTATAGTTGTCATATGGTTATGGGATATTAACTTTATTTGCAAAGCATTTCATAAAATATAATGGAGGTTTCTCCAAGTCGTAAAATAGATCACAATTTTGATGTATGACATATGTGTTTAGGAATTTCTCCGCACTACATGTTTGTTGATAAATGTTGATATGTAAGACATTATAATCAATCCTCTTCATTAACATCAATGTCATGATGTCGATAAGGTAATGTGCATTTAGGAATTACTCTGTGCTACATTATCATGATTGATGAATGCTTAGTTGAGATATTCATCGGTATCCCATCCCGAAGCAAATCATATCTCATGACCTTGAAAATACTTCACATTATTATTCTTTAATTTCTTATAGTAATCTTATGAAGCATATATACCACTATCTTATGCTTGGGATAGTTTATGATAACTTGTTGAACTATTTCCAAAATCATTCTGACAAACCATTATTTCTAAATGTTCCTTTGTCAATAGTAAAGACGTCAACAATACCAAAAGTCTTTAGTTGTGCCAAGCCTAAATACCATACTTAGTATATTGAAGAAGTTCACTTTTATTATTAATTAATAATGAATTATATTATCACAATTGGGTATAATTAATACATTTATATTAATCACTAATTGTGTATGATTCATGTATTACTAAACTAGTGATCGAGTTTACCAAAAACTACATTCATTCTAGAACCTAAAAGAATGTTTCCTTGCATCCAAGGACACATGATATTACTGTTTGTGGTGATACTCAATAATAGTTCAATATGAATCATTAACATGGCAATTAAAAATTCAAGTAATTTTCAATAATAGCATAGGTATCACCATTTTGCTGCAACTAGCAGAATACACATGTCTTCTAGTATTTTTTCTATACTAACATGGTTATTATATTAAAATACACATATGTAACCAACATATTGTTTTTTATACCAATTAGTAAAACTAAAACATTACATTGATGAATATCCCTGATGTAGAAGTGGAAACTTGCTCTTTTAAATCAGTTTATTTCTTTTAAACATCCATTGTATTATTTTATAATATGCAATGAAAAAACCATGGTTAATACCTCATTAATTGAAGAACATCATGACTATTCCATTTCCATTAAATTCCTTTGAACGTTTCACATTTTCATTCAATTCATTCAATATAATAATTAAAAATTAACTGTCCTTTATTTTTATTCACTTGGTGAACCTCGCCTTAATTGGTAATGTAGCGTTTACTCATTACTTGTTCATTTTATAACTGAAAACAAAACGTAGGTAAATTTGTGGAATTTATATTCTGAGATCAAGATCAATCATTCAATTTACACATGCTAGTGTAAACATCGTCTTATTCATATCATTGCTTTGCTTTCTCCTTGCAAACATCTCAGAGATGAGACTTTATGTGATATCATATATGTCCTCATGTAGCGACCGCAACTGACACATGATATTAATGAAACCATAATGAAATAACTGTCATATACTTCATCCATTAGTCTCTTATATGTAGTTTCACCCTCGCTTCTTGAGAATGTTTAACAGTGTTGGTGACACCGACACCATGAGTTTACTATATCATAGTACTACATGCGCCTGTAATATTCATGGATACTCATGTTAGTCTGAACATTTAATTTGTCCAATACAGTATCGCAGTTTTTAAACTTGTGGTATAACCATCCACTTTTTCTACAAAAATTAATGTTAAAATATGAGTTCCTTTTTCTGATGACCGGTTTAGACATTTTGATTAATTACATAAATCGTGTAATGTCTCCCATGATTTTATCGAATTCTAGGAACCCTCTATGCTTGAATTGAAATAAACTATCTCTTGAGTATTCTATTAGCAAGGACCCTGGAACCACCCCTCATAGTCTACTAGATATGGATACTCCACTACTCGGAGGGTTCTAAGTGGACTTTTGGCTGACCGACCACTTTATCCTTTGTTCCATGATCTGTTGAGTGAAGTCCGAACATCTTAAAATCAGAACTTGATTTACTCAGCGCTTGATACTAAAATTAAAAAAATCTAGCTATGGATATTTCTTTGCAGCAATTTTAGTTAAGTCAACCCATCATTCTTATAAGGACTTCCCCCTAGTAAGAGGCACCAACAGCTGTGGCATGACAAACTCCCCAAATAGCTGGTTTTTTCCAAACATGAATGACGGAAGGTAGTTATGACTTAATTTATTTTTTATGGTTTTATTATTTTTAATGTGACGAATGAAATCATTTTATATTTTTATAATCATGTACTATGTGATCGCACTCACAACTGACCATGCAATAAATAGAAATTTCATCGCATCACAAGTTTATTTTATTTTTCATTCATTATTATTATTATACTAAGTGATTGTGAAATAAATTTCACATGCACAAAAATAATAAACCATGCAAAAATAAAATTAACACCTGATCATTAGCCGGTATTATTGGTTGATACGTTGAATGAATAATGGACCAACTGAAACACTAGGGGGTAAGTACATTTTAGTTCAGTGTCTATCAACATCAATAGAAATGTCTGATCATCCAATGCAACTCTAATCTAGTGAGTCACCATCACTTGGCACGAAGTGCGTCACGCCTCGTCTTATCATTGTACAACTGTACTCCCATGTAGAAAAGGGGTTATCTAGGTGTAAAAGGTACAACTCAGAGAATTGAACACGTATTTCCTTATACGTATAATGACACTGAGACAATACGCAGATCGCCTTTAAATAAATTAAACTAATTCTTACAATACCATGAAATAATTAATTAAATAAATTAAATAAAGAAAGAAACACCAGACATGCATTGGTAGGTCTACGTCTCATCACCCGCATATATGCATTAAACTCATGTATATTAAATAAATGTAGAATAAAAATTAAACATGCATTAAAATAAATTCTTAGAGAATTATTAATTGAATTAAAATTTTACATTGATTTTAATTCAACAAATATCGTTGTTCGGTCCCACTTAATTAATGTAATTTCAAAAAACTAAAAAAAATAATTATTTAATTTAATTAATCTCCCCATTAAATTAATTATGCCTCATCTAAAGATTAATAACCAAAAACTACAATTAAAATAATTTAATTATCAATTATAATTAATTTAATTTTTGATTAAATTAAACCTTCAGGGCCCTTAAAAATTTGGGCTAGGCCAGTGTGGGTCGGGGTGAACTAGTGTAGGCCCAGTCAGGGCAGTACTGACCCCGTACAAGGGAGTGGATTTGCCACGGTCGGTCGATGACTTCGCTGGGTGCACTTCAGCGCGATGAGGAGAAGGAGGTGGCTAGCCGCTGGTGCGACGACCTGGTGTGTTGCGCCCACCATAAGACGGTTGGTCATGACAACTCCCCTACTGGAAGTCCAATGGGAGGTGGAAGCTCATGTGGTACGGGTACAGGGGTGCCTATTTCAGGAAAAAGGGAGGCCAGGGTGCAGGGCAGCGCCTTTGCTGCGTGGTAGAGGAAGAAGAATCGGGGTGCCATGATGGCCTGTGGGGTGCGGCGCCTGCGCGTGGCTGCTACAGGCTTTGTGGGGAAGGACCTCAGATTGGGGGCCTGCTGTTGCTGTTGCGGGGTAGGAGACCAGTGGACCAGGGAGCCTGGGTGGAGGCTAGGGTGAGTCCTACGCCACTGCCTCATACTGCTAGTGGCTCCTGCAGAACAACAAGCGTAGGTAGGGGTGAGGTGTGCGCCGCTGGCTGGTGCTGGTGCTGGATCCTGCGGAATAGAAATCGGAGGTAGGGAGATGGGTTCTCCGCTAACAAAGGGAGGGAGAGGCAGTTGCTGGGGCTGTTGCACGGTGAATAAGGGGTGCTGATCACCTCTCCACCCTTACTCCTTTTTTTGCTTCACTTGCAAAAGAAGATCTTCTTCCCTTATTTTAATTTTCTTTATAAACGTGACCCACATGGGTAAAGATCCCCCCCCCCTTTCTAAAGCCTATCTACTAGGATTGAGAAATTTTTATTATTATTTTTATTATTATATTATCATTATGATAGGTAAAATAATATTATTATAAGAAGATAACACAATTATAATTATTATTATAATAATATTTTATTATAATAACATAATAATAACAACAATAATAATTAATTTTTTTAAGAATCAGGTAGTGAAAAACAATATTCCAAAAATCGGAATTCCATTAGGGTGATGGAGCTCTTCCGATTTAAAACTTCGGATGGTCGCAGATTGGCCGTCCAATATCGGATTTAGATGTGGTCTACATAATTGGAACCGGAATGACACCCTCTTCATTAATTGATGAAAATTTAATTTATTTGGCATTAAAAGACATGTGTCCCTTTGATACAACATGTTGGACCTTGGAGTGCAGCGGAAGCCCCAAACAAGTGGGTTTTTAAAAAATCCCCATCGACGATCGACGTATACTTGTCGACATCGGTGAACAGTAGCCTGATATTAGATGAGGACCATTCATGGAGGATTTTAAGCACAAAATAAACGGTAAAATACTAGGTTTAGATCTGAATCCATGCATGATGTCTGCTCATCATTGGCGATCGCTGCTTGAAGAATCTAAAGTAGAATTCCTCTAGATCGTCCACACATGCTTCAAGGAATTCGCGGGAGCACCTTTTGTCATAATCTGGGTGCTATAATAGAATTGGGATGACACCTTCGACGCTCCAATGACAACTGCGTCGCTTAGCTAGTGATGCATGAGATAGAGCTCAATTCGAGCTCCTTGGATCTAGAGCCTCTCTCTCTAGATTAAAGGAGATAAGAGAAGAGAGAGAATCACCATGAATAGTACTTGTTAAAATCCCCTCCTCTTCTATTTATAGTTGTTAATTAAAATACCCATTATCACCTCGCCGACCCCGAATAATTAACGCACTATCAACAATATTTAATGACTACTAAACTAGGCCATATATATTATTATCATTTACTTGTATTATATTAAAATATATTACATGATAATAATTAATTTATTATCTTGAGTCGTCATTCCCATAAATATTAACTATACCTTGAATATTTAATATCTTTCGATTAATATTTTTCATGTATTTACTAAAACTCTTAAATATATTTAATAAATCAATTCAATACTCATTATTCTAAACTCGAATAATTTGAATTTATTTATTGCATTGGTGACCGTTTAACTCTGGAAAAATCTCGGACCCCCGTGGTAGGGCCAAATATGTCCAAAACTCATATTCTACTGAATAGGGCAGATTTTTTAATATGCTATTGTGTGTGACCCTCTAGGCCCTTATCTTGACAATAGTGAATAGTATTCATAGACCAATATTGGGATCTAGAAACCCATCCAGTCCTTTGAAGAGATAAGGATTGTCATAACCGTGACAACCAACCTCTGGACCCGCACTATGTAATATAATCACTTTGTCAATAATATCTCATAAAGAAGGATGAAATCTCATGTCAATTCCCCTTTATTACTTTATTGTTTGTTGATGTAGCTGGATGGATTTACCCTCGACTACTATGGACATGGTCTTATAATGGTACTGCCATCAATATCAACATGGTCTGAGATATATTACTTCCATAACCCGGAAGCGACAAATCCTTTCTTGACAATTCAACCAATGTCATGCCACCAATGAAGCACCCAACACAAACTACATTGCCATGACTTCCTCGCCATGGTTTCATCTTGCATCAAAGTACTTAATAATGTGACATAAATTGGTAATGATATCATGTCAGTATACCATTACACAAGATCATAGATAAAAACATCAATTGACACCTGAAACATGTGGTGTTCCTATTGGCGGGTTAGTCCTCATGATCTCACTATTATAGATCTCCATGTGCGAACTTCATGAGAAGAAGTATCAATGATTATGCGCCCCCGGCACCAGATAGTCAAATATCTTATGTGTCCAGTTGGTAAGATGTATCTAGACCATAGAACATATATTTTAAGATTAATGTCATAGTATCGAGAGGTTCTCATTATAGCCTGGGAACTGCTATAACCTTTTTATAAGACAATTAATATTTGTACATTACCATTTCAGTGGTGGACATAGAATTTTCTACACTATAATGGTAAGAATTCATCATTTATGGCTAACTATATAAATTATATGTTAATCAAAAGCACTGAGTAGTTGGGTCTAGGGAACTCACTATTTCAACAACATGATCTTGAAACCTACTTCTTTTCGTGGGTTACACTTTGATTAAATGATTTTTACTCATACCTCTTTTCTATAGGAAATGATATGAAGAAAATTTTATATTACCCATTTCATTTCAGGTGTTATGATATGATTTTTATAAAACCCAACCCTTTTAATTGGTAATGATTGTAGGCATGTTTATTATCTTGTGGCGCATGTATGGATGATTTTATTATGTGATGGGTGGGACCTATATCTCCAAACAATGCTTTAGGTAGTGATATAATTTATATTATATAAATGGAACATAGTTTTTAGTCCATGCTTGAAAACAAGAAGTTACACCGGTTGTAGCCCAATCCTGACAACAAGGTGGATCTTAGGTTGAATTACAAGCCAAAAAATAAGTGGGTATATGGGTTGTAGCCCAAGCCTAAAAGTAAGAGGGTACATGTGATGTATCACATGCCATGATATATGAGGGGACACGGGTTGATATTCCAGTCCTGAAGCATGTCTATGGGTTATTATCCCATGTCAAACTTGATTTGAAGGAATCGTATGGTATCCTTGACATAGGATTTCCTATGCTATGTGTATGCCAAAAATTCCATATCTTATTACTATGTTATGATTTCAGGGCTTATGCTCTAGATTCCCTTATGATTAATGTATTATGTATATCCAATATTTATGCCATGGTTGATTTTTATGATCATTGTTATGAATATTATGATCATCTAATTTCAGGATAATGTTATCATACCCTTATGATTTTGTTTATACATACATATCTTCTTTGTTTACCCATACTAATCATCTGATCTCACCCATTTTTTTCATTCCTTTCCCCTGGTCTTGACGAAATATTTTATGTAGATGTCATAAATGGGTGATAATTAAGGTAAACATGGATGATCTTTAACCAAGTTTGAAGATTTTGTTACATGTTTCCAAATATACTAAACTATTCCGGTCCTCGGGCATGTGCTTTTGAATTTTGTAGAATAGTCCTCAAAATTGATGTAATATTCATGTAAGTTAAGCCTAGGTAACTCTATATATGCCAACTATAATGAAAAATATATATCAAATGAGTGATAGAATTAAATAATTCCATTATTTCACAAGAAAAACTATTTGGATTAAAAGATCTTATTAATCTTAATTCAATAAAAATATCACCTTGAAAAACACAAAGCATATCTCTATAATTATTTTAATACATAGACATGATATTATAATATTTCTAAAGATATAAAATATGTAGCTAATTAATTTCATTTAATTATATGTTGGTGTGAACCTTTCTATTTTAGATAGTTGGGGATTTGATGATTAAGGAAACTTTGTGGCACAAAATACACACATAGTTGGAAAAGTAAATAGTTCATTAAGATATCATCAAAAATAATTTTCAAAAGAAATATACTATGAATAATTAATATAACCAATTTTTTTATATTCACTAAGAAATTTTATATTTTATTCATTAGGAATAATATATCGTACAAGAATGTACTTTAAGGAATCATGATATAAATGAAATGTTATTAAGAATTCCAAAATATAGATCCCATGTAGACAAATTTAGCTTTATGTTTTGGAAGTTTTTCCAATTGATTAAAATTCATTGGTGGATATTCAACAGAATCTAAACATGGGTTATATAATCATGGTAATAATAAGGATTTAATGTTCATACTAAATTTTCATTCTAAAATTTTTTATAATTCCACTTATTATATAAATTATCTATGAACAATAATTTGGATATTGTATGCCAATATTACCATTCATGGATGGTGTCTATAAGATGTAACTAGAAACTGTTCAAGACACCCTATAATGTTAATAAGTAACGATTGAATCATTATAATGTAACAAGGTATGGAATGAAGAGTTTTCATGTGTCAACAATTGGATAGTCTGACCACTGTCGTTTTCCATGTATAATATGTTTATCACATATATAAACTAGTTTTAGTCTTATAGTATGTTAATAATTTCCCAGATGTAGCTCTTTGATGTGTGACATATCATAACATCCAATGCTCTGGGAGGCACAATCAACTGGGTTAAATATGTGTGTTTCATAAACCATGTGAAGCTATATAAATGGAAAAGGTATTAAAAAATACCATGTTTGAATAATTTTAGAGAATGTTTTTCCAATATCACATACAATAATAATCTCTATAGATACATAAATAAAACATAGGATTAGATAATAATAGTTAGTAGAACTCTATATACTTATTTTATGGATCATTCACATATTTGATGTTATATTTTTCTAGCTAAAATGTCTGATAAATCTAGGAGAACTACAAGATAATAATTCAATGCTATCGATCAGAACTAGAGAGAGGAAAAAATATTTAACTAATACTTATAAAGGAATAAACAAAATTATCCATGGGATACAAACTACTCTTCTAATGAGTCAATTCATCTAACATTATTAGAAAGATACTATATTGAGAAGGAGAAGGTAATTGAATATAATTTTTGTGGTATCTACAAATACAAAGAATGTTTTGGATTCAATGGTAACAAAAGAGGTAGATAAGAATACACAATGAATTTTTCCATTTCATTGAATCATTAATAGAATTTAATTTATTATCACAATTTAAATTTTGATAAGGTTATCACAATTTTACTAGCTTGTATTTCAATATTTTTTCTGAGAAAAAAAAGATATACTTAAGTATATCATACCTTAAGGTTTTTTAAACAAGTAGGTAATGTAAATTAAAGAAGTGTATTCCAATGGGACAATGTTTTAGGAAGAATCACTAAATTAGTAAAATAGTAGAATCATAATAATATTATCTGATAGCTAATAGGATGATCATTAAAATGTTCAATCTAGTGCATGTGGTAGTTTAGTAAAAGCGGGTTCCCCACACCAAACATAAGTTTTACTTTTCGATTATAATATATATTATAAAGACTTACGATTGATTTTATCTTAATATAACAGTGTTAACACTTCTTTATATACTATTTGAATGTTAATTTCCTTAGATCATTTTCCATATCAATATGATATAAATGTTTCCTTCCATAATGGGACTCTTAAGATGTTGTGACAATAATCTTAATCGTATTTCATTTACTCTATATATATCCTAATAAATAGATGTGGATGATTTATATCTACTGTGATTCTAGGTATCATAAGAATTGATTAATAATATTAATAATTTCATACATGGTGATCTCAAGAATAGGATATCATGATGGAAGACCTACCAATTGCAACACCGCATGATTATGCTTTCACTAATTTATCCTATATGTTAGCATATGTATTGTTTTCTTGACTTGAGATAATTATAAATGTCTACCATTTTATTACATGTTTTGGTTAAAGGAATATATCCTAAATTTTATTCCGTTGTGAGGTTGATTTTCATTTGGTGTGTGACTTCCGGTATGACTTTGATTGAATGACAACACAATATTTATCATTTTTTTTTATGGAAGAGATTGCTCAAGACTAATTGAATGTGATGGTAGAAACATTTATAAATAAATTTCCATTATACAATAATGAAATCCCATTAAATATAGTCATGAAATTATAAACCAAGAAAGATGATGAGACAATATTTGTATCCAATACTTTGAGATTCCCTGAGAAAAAGATATTATATTACATTGTGTGTGTTCAAAGAAGTTTACCATTACTATAAATAATCCTTCTCATAATAAGCGCCATGATGTGTTTCTAGATTCTACAATTGGGCTATAATTATTTCTCATATTTGTCGAGAAAATGTTTTAAATGGTCATACATAATGTATATTCAAAAGTAATGTTTATTCAAGAACATATAAATTTTTTACATGGTGGGTCCTGTGGTTCGAGTGTAGTTATATTAATGTTAAAATGATCAAAAGAAATAAAACTTTCTACATTATTAATTTTTAAAAAATGATTGTTATTTTTATTTACTCATTGTTTTCATGAGTTAGTTTGTAAATTAAAATTAAAATTTTAATGGATGAATATTTAATATCAAATGTACATTAGTTTTTTTGGGAGAAATGAGTTGATTTAGTGAATTTTATTTTTTCACATAACATTTTATTAGTATTAAAATTATGGTGTACTATAATTATTACCTATGTGAAACATTTACTGGGCATTATATGTAACCTATGACATATTTTTAGTGTGAAAATCATTATAGGGATAGTGTTGTTTTAATGAGTTCAAACCAACATATAAATGTTGGAGAGTGGTCCAAATTCAAGGGAATATTTATTAAAAAAATTTAAGGTAAAATTTCTCAGGTCTACCACATTCCAAGATAGAAAATAAGTCTTCTGGAGAATCCAGGTTAGTGTTATTTATCATAAATCAAAAAAATGGAATTGTGTTAATCAATTCTACATCGAATTCCACACAGATTATACATGCTCACACCCAAAACATAATGATTGATAACTCATTTGGCATTTAGAGACCATGTGTATGGTCTTGATTGTAAAACTATGAGATATTAAAAAAAAATCCTTCAAATAAGCCTATATCATTAATAGCTTTCACCACATGCATCACTAATGTTAAAAGAAACTGTGATATATTTATATATATTTAAGAATAACTATTAAGGAACTGGAATTTAACCTAGTGAGAATGAATATGGGAAAATTAATTGTGAAATATTTTTGTAAATAAATTATATAATAATTTTAATATGAATTTAATTTAACTAGATTACCTAAATTAACTAATAATAGAATTAATTGTTTAGAAAATTATTTTTTATAGAATTTTCTTTTTATGTGATTTGATTTTATCATTTCATGAAATTTATTATTAATGATTATAAATTATATTTCATAATATTTTCTTATTAACAAAAATATAGTTTTTAAATGATATGAAATTAGAATTAAAAAGTTACTTTTTTAAAATTTCATTTTTTTAAAAAAAATATTTATTCTATATTTTCTAGTTTTATTCAAAAATTTATTTATAAATTTTAGAATTTCATCTTCAAAAAATGAAAATCATTTTTTATTTTTAGTTGAATAAATAATGATTAATTTTTTAATTTTTGTGAAAATAATTATTGTTTGTCTGAATAGTGAAAAAATAATGATTCAGTTAAAAAATAACTTTTATGAAATTATCATAATACAATATATTAAATAATTTTATTGAAACAATATATATATGTATTAATGAAGATTTTTTAAAACGACAATATATTTAAATTATTTAATACATATTTAATGTGTTGGAAACATAAGTAATATTTTCCCCTAAAAACAGCATTTCACTAAAATTAAAAAATAAATTCAATCACTCGTATGAATTTAATATATCAAAATTGAATTTATATTCTATATTTAATTTTTCACGTTATTTAAAAATTTCCTCTTAAATTATTGAATAAAAATATGACTACTGAGAACAAATTTTATGGTCCTAAAAATAGTAAAATAGTCATTTTGAACAAAAAAATTTATTCATATTGATTAAATTTTAATCATTCAATTAAAATAACATATTTTAAATAATGAATATATTCCTTTTTCTAAACACCTAAAATTTATGTTTTCTTTCATTTACTTTTTAACTCACCCAATATAATATTAAAAACACATACGATCTAAAACACTATTTTCATATAAAAACTTTTGTAAAATATAAAATGTTTAAATTAAAAAATAATTTTATATTATTTATATACATAATTAGATTAAATAATGATTAAATTTATCTTTATCGCACACAAATTTTATAATAGTTTTAAATCTATATATTTACTAAAACATGAATTACATATTTAAAAACTAGTTACCAAGGTAAAAACAAAAAACATAAATGTAAAACCTAAGACCAAATTATTTCCCAAATATATCAAACAGGTATCAAAATACTTGGTAAAGGATTTTTAGACCCAATTTCTCTGCACTATCCAGTTTTTATAACCTTTTATTTCTTCAAACCTAAAATAGTTTAATTATATCATTGAATTTAAAGTGATGTTCGCAAAAGTTCCCTTTTCTTTTTAAACAACAGTGGAAAATTTGTCAGAACCAAGATCTTAATTTCAGGTATGTTTTTATTTTCTAGTTGTTTTGAGAAAAAAAATAAGTTTCATCAAATTTCAGGTGTACACACCGTGTACTTTTAGTACACAGCGTGTACCCATTTTCAATGGGTGATATTGTACTAGTCGTGTAACAGTTGAGTACATGGCCATGTGTGGTGACCTAGAGACCGCCTAATGTGGAGGATAGAAAAGGAAAGTAATTGTCTTTTACTTTTATAGAACACTCCATGTACTTTCCATTTTCTATTAAATGGACTGGGGTCGCGTCTGATGGACAGAACCATCATCTGCTCAACCTATCCCATTCGGGAGCGAATGAGACCACCGAATCATCGTAGAGCCCCTGAATCTCTATCCTTTCTCTGATTCAAACTATTTCCATTATGTTGGAATCACATCAGTGAGTTCTCCTTTCTTCATGAACTTTATCTCGTGTTTTCTCATCTTTCACAAGATATCCTCACTTGAACATTTTTAACATTTTTTGTAGATCTACAAAATTTTAGGGAAATTCAAGTCATTTGGATCCCGTATATCGATCTCACGACATTGGGGTAGGTGGTTTGTGCCTTTTTTTAGATAGCCTTTGAATTGTATGGGAAAAAGTGCTCAATACCCTCATTAAGGGTGTCACATGTTTCTTGTTTTTAGCTTTATTATTGCCTGCTATACCTTTTATGTTGGGATAGAGATTAATTATTTGTGAGTAGGGTTATCTTTTCCATGTTATGGATGTTTTCCAATGATTTAATGTTTTAACCGGTTGGTCCAGATTTCCAGCTAGGATGCTTTCTTTCCAAGCAATGTATTATTAGAATGGGGGTATTATTATCTGACATGCTTTGATATGTTTTAGATCGTTTAGCGAAGTAGTTCTTGTGGTTTAATTTGTCTTTCATGTTTTTTTGTGCATGATTGATATACACAGGGCGTTTGGAACCTGGTTTAGTAGAACATGTGGGGAATGAATGCCAAGGGCTTTCCCAGTTTGTATGTTTACGGTTACATTGTGAGACCATAGGGGGGATAGAAATTGTGCTCCCTAAGAGTGTCTGTAGTTTCCTCGATTTATTAAATAGGGGGAATTGTATGTTGAGTTCTTCCTCATTGATCCTGTTAGATACTGATACCATACCACAAGGGGGAATTGACAGTGAGTGATTCCATGTAGAGTCATTTCTAAAGCTGAACTAGAAGGTTTAAACTATGTGTACTTCCATGAGGGTTCCTTCTGTTGTTTGGTTGAAACAAATGGGATTGGATGTGAGTACTTCCAAGAGGGTTACCTGTTTGTGATTAGTTACTTGACAAATATTTAAAATTGAATGCAATTGAACTGTAGGATTGTTTACTTTTTAGTACTTCCATGTTTACTAATTATTTTTGCTTATTGTCTGCCATATAAATTCACAGACTGTTTGTCACAGATCTTTGGGTGGTTTCTTGCTATTATTAGTCTCACACCATATTTGGGACATGCTTTTGGGTCCAAATAGATTATATTTCTGCAGGTATATATAAGGGAAAGTTCCCTTTTCCTTTAGAAACTTGATTGTTGTGGTGCTGGGGAGCATGGGACCAGGCTGAGGCTTGAGATGTTGTGAAGCTGTTTAATTTATTTTCTTTGTTATATTGGTTTTGTACTGTATTCCATAATCATGATTTGTTTGTATGCTTTCTTAGAAATATGAATCATTCATCATTTATATATGTGTGCTCGAGTTATTTGTTACTTCCGCTGCTTACTTATTTCATACTTACTTCTTCTGCTATTACTATCTATTTCTACTTATATTGTGTTACTCTTCCAGTGAGGGAATAGTATCCTTACAATCACCCCTATGGACCTCACTGTTAGTCGGCAGCCTTTGGGGTTTGGGGAAATGCGATTGAGGCTCTCTGACCAACCGGGTACGGGGCACCTCTGGGAGGCACCCAGAACGAAGTCGTTACAAAGTGGTATCAGAGGAATTATTTTATTCTTAACTTACTTTTTGGATCCTATATCTAGGGATAGGAAGGAATAGGTAGTTGGTAATATGATGTGATTGGGAGTAGCTAACCCGTGTATAGGGGAAATCCAATTTACCTCGGTTGTTGAAACTTTTGGGTTTTTCAATTTTACATTTGATTTGATTTCACTATTGGGTAATTCACAAGCATTGTTTGATTATTGTTGATAAATATTGAGGTTCTATTTCTATTTCAACCCAATGAAATGAGGGTATTCCATCTCATGAATCATACAGGCGCTTGATAGAGATCAAATGTCATGCATTCTTGTCATGCCATTTAGGGTGCATTAGTGAATGCATGTTGTTATGATAGATTTTGTGCTAGATAGGAATGATGTCGTGATATAAGCCTTGATAAAATACCTACCGTTTTATAGGGAATTTTTTTTGTAAGGTTTTGTTTGAATAAACTCTAAACATTGGTTCTTGAGGTGTTATGGGCCCTCATGGATTGGAATTTGGTGGATAAATAAATTGTTATTTGTGTATATGACATGTATAAGAATCCATGCATTGATTCAAGAGGAGTATGGGCCCTCACTTATAGTAATTTGGAACCTTAATGTACGTTTTAGTGTTCCAGAGTAGTTTCTGATGCTTACTATCTAGAAAAACCCAGAAAACACGGCGTGTAATGATGAATACATGTCTTTGGGAGAAGGAACTATTTTTCTAAAGTACACATTGTTTACTATATGTACAAGCCGTGTAGCCTCTAGATGTGTCACTGGCTGTGTGGGAAGAGACACGGGGTTGGTAAATCATTGGTGGGACACACCGTGTACCAGATGTACACATTGTGTTGTGTAGACAATGTGTTCCGTCGTGTGACTAATGACTCGGATGGATAAAACATAGGTTGTACAGACCATGTAAAGAATGAACATGCCTTGTAGTGTAACACATTAATCAAGATATGTAACGAAAAACATGATTCAGTGAATTCCTTCATGTACACATCGTGTCTATCTAGAACATGCCGTGTACAGTGAGTCATGTAACCGGCTGTGTAACTGACTATAACACCCCAAACATTTTATGGCATGATTATATTATATACATTCTTTTTATAGCCTAAATTTCATAAAGAACAATGTTCTGTTGAAAAAACACTTGGTTATTAATGAGATAGTCAAAACCAATCCATTAAACATAAATTTTCCACTTCTATGTTTTGAAATTTCAAAAAATGGTCATCTAGAGTTGTGACCAGAAAGTCATTTGGAGTCTGATAGAACCAACTAGATTTTCAAATGAATAGTAACATACCCTTATGAATAGTAATATTTATAGTAATATGACCCTTATAAATTGTAAATAATGATAAAATTTTAGTTTCTTAGGTTAATAATATAATGAGATCATAATTAATTTTTCAATGAGATATAGAACTAATTATACCTTTAAAATTGTTATTTTTTGAATAAACTATGGTTTTAATTAAAAATTAAATTAAACGTACCTAGAAAATTATTTTTAATAAATGGAGTTCTTTTTTGAATTCTACACGTTGAAAAATGGTTATGGTGAATTTTTGGGTTTTTATCTAAAATACATAAATTGTTTATGAATAGTAAAAATACAGTTTTGAGTTTTCAGTAGTTTAATGACATCGTAATGATATAATAATTAAATATAAAAGAATGGTGGACTAGTGTACAATACCTTATGACACAAGGTGTCCCAAGTGGATAAAACCATGGGCAAATACCATGGGCAAGCCCATGGTTTTGCAAAAAAAAACCACTAATGAGGTGTCCGTTTTAATTAATAAAAAACTCTCTCTTAATTACTATTAATACCCACCCACCCCCTTCGTTTTCATTCATTAAAAACTAAATATTCACCAATATATGGTGTTATTACATATCTAGGAGTCATCCCAATGTGTCCTCAAACCACCAATTCCCCATCCTTCATGATCTAGGAGTTACTCTACAAAGTAAGTGAATCCTTCATTCTCTTCTTTTAGTCGACACTTCATTTATGTTATCTATTTGATTTTACATTCTCATATGTCGGGTTTTTATTTTATTGTTCTTCTTAATTTCATTTTTATTTCAATATTATTAGATACCCTTTTTCCCTCACCATTTCATTTTATGAAATTTTAAGCGATGATGTTAGGCTACCGAATTTTCATAAGGGATCTCTTACCTTTTATTTTATTTTCAAGTTCATCTCTTTTATTTTTCTCTCCTAAACTCCTCTACCTAAATTACCATGATAAACTCTAGTATCATCTATATAATGTAATTATATCATGTGAATGGAATAACCATTTTCAATATTCTTACTCCCTCCCTTTTAATTCTATAAACGATATCAACATCCATGAGGTTCCAATTTATAACCTTTGTGGACGACAGAGTTTCGTTCTTCACTTTCTCCTTCATTACTGTTCATGAAACAATTTTAATGGTTCAATTAGAAAATAATATATTTATTTCATCCAATTAACGTTATAAAATCATTATACACTCATAATATAAAAAAAATAATAGAAAACAAGTTCATTATGAACAAAACAGCCAAGTTAATCCAAATATTTGTAATAAACTTTTAACTAATGAATCATCATCATGGTATATAACCCAAAATAATTATAAGATCATTTATATATACTCAATGTAATTCATAATATATATTAACAATTATGTATGGTTAACCACATTTCAAATGAACATCCATTCATGAAAACAAGTAAACGAATCATGAAAACCAAAGAAGAAAATGCTTCCAAAATAAGAAAATTGAACCTCTTAAACCCATTAAAAGGGACATGAATGAACATAACAAGCTTAAACTGAACCAATTAAATTTATATGTGGTTATGGAATTATTATTTGATGAATCTAAATTTCATTATTCAGGTAATTAAAACAAATGAAGAACACACTCGAGCATAATGTAAGGGGATTCTGATCTCACATTCATCTCTGTGAGATTTTCATTGTTCACCGCTTATTTCTTCTATGTGGTATATGTGTACTACCATTTGATATATAATAACCTTATTCTCTTTATATTATTGTTATTAAATGATTAATTTGAGGGTTATTGTGTTTTGGTCATAGGATTCGACTGATTACACCGTGGTAAGAGACTTTGTCTCAACTACTATTTTGTTGTGACAAACTTTGCATGGTGCACCTAATAATCATTATCTAGTGTACCTACTACCCATTTGAGATCTCTTTTCATTTGAAATTATATTTATATTAAATATCCTTAATCTAATATCCTGGATATTTTTTTTTTCTAATCTGTATGTCATTTTACATACGGTGTTTATTTGAAATGTTATTTTAATTATGGTAATATTGATGAATCTGTATACTCTACTCTATACGAATATTGAAACGGAATATTTATATTGTATTTAATCAATGTATATAGAATAACTTGGACATGAAATGTTGGTTGGGGCCCACTATAGATTGTTGATGCATTAGTAGGTCTCATTAGACAAATCAGTTGGCGATAAACCCCCTGAGTTTGTTTTCAAAAATCAGACAAGTTTCTACCCACAGAACTAAACTATTTTTAAGGTATTATGGGATCATGTTCTAGATTAATGATGTCGAATTAATAATCATTATCTTTATTCATTATCATTTATTACTATCCATGAGTATTTCATTAAGAAAAATCTATGGATGTAGTTTCATTCTTAGTTTATTAATGGCGTGAGTTTTTTATTTATTCACCATGACATATTGATTATGTCAAATAGTTTACAATTCAGCTCTTATATTTTCATGATTCTGTCATTTGTAACTCTTAATGAGCATTTGAGCTCACCCCTTTCATTGTTTACTTTCAACAGGTAACAAATATGAGATCATTTATTGTGTTCTTGTGGATGCAGAATTTAGTTTTCTTTATGTATTGTATTTTTAAACTTTTCCAATGTAATTTGAGTACCATATATGTATCTAGTTTCTTCAAGAATACTAAACTAATTATTGTTCATGATTTTCATTCCATCTAACCATGCCAATATAACAAGTAATGCACTGTCTTTGGTATAGAGGGGTTGGGGTGTTACAATTCGTATTAGAGGAAGTTTAGAAGAAAACATGGAAACTAGAGTAGGAAATTTATGGTTGGGAATAAATCCCTAAGGTAGTATTTGAGGATAAAAGTACAAGAATATCTTGGTATTTTGGTAAGGAATATATTAGGTGAATCCTTCTAGAAAATACATCCCTGTCCAGATACGACCAGGTAGAGGTGGATATATCACATAGGTACCTAGGAGTGAAAGCTCAGACAAAGAGTTTCAGGCATTACACGGGGTATCATTGTAAACGAAAATGGGCTTTGCTGCACTCTTGGTTACGACACTCCTAGGGGATATGATTACGATAATTCATATTTATTTACAAGCCATTATGAAAGACTAAAATGTAAATTATTCCTCAAAGAAACCATTTTTCTTATTTTGGGATTAGCCATGTGTAGGATATCAATTTATTCTAAGTATTTTGTTACATTAAGATTATACATTATGATCATACCCTAATCTAGTGTGTGCCATTATTTAGAAATGGCACCTAATGGAAGAAGGAGAATCAATACTCGTGGGAAACGTATGGATCTCCCCACTGTGCAAGTCAACATCGTCAATGTTAGAGCAGATCAGATCATGACTACATTGGGACAACTTACACAGGTTGTAATGTATAACCATTAAGCACTTCTGTTGGATCATTTCATGCGGAAGAACCCCGCATCTTTCAGTGGGACTACTAATCCAGTGATTTCTGAGCAATGGATCTAGTCACTTGAAACGATATTCATGGAATTAATATTCAATGAAAATTAAAAGGTATTACTGGAAGTATATTGTCTCAAAGGTGACATTGATCAATGTTGGTCCTTGATTCAGAATACCACAGAGGAAGAAGAAATAGAATATATGGAATGGAATACTTTTAAGGAAATATTGTTTAAAGAATATTTCCCACATGAGAAATGACCTGAAATGAAGAGGAAATTCCATGGCTTCAAGCAAAGGGAATAAGACAGTGTTACAAAGTATGAGGCTACCTTTACAAGGCTATCCAGGTATGTCGTAGATTACGTACGTGACTCGGCAGACAAGATTGATCATTTCTATGAAGGTCTTAATCCATGTACTCAAAGGACAGTTGCTTCTTAAACATTTACATCATATGATGAAATTGTATCAAGTTCCATCAAAACAGAGACGGAATTTTCTACATCAATGTTTTTCAAGGGAAACCAAGAAAATAAGAGTTACTGTGATTACCAAGGGAAAGGTGATGTGCCAAATAAGAACAACATAATGAAGAAATTTCCATTATGTGAAAACTGTGGAAGGATTCATCTCAGTAAATGTTTTAAAGGAAAGGAAATATGCTATAACTATTGAGAAAATGGTCATTTATCTCATGAATGCAAGGGGAAGAAAAAATTTGATGATGTTCATTGCTATAATTGAAGAGAGATGGGATATTATGAAAATGAGTATCCTAATTTCCAAGGAAACTTTCCTCAGAAAAACCCAAGAGAGTAAGGGAGAGATTATGTGCTTGTAACTGCGGAAGTTGAAGTTCCTAATGGTGTGGTGGAAGGTACTTTAATTGTTTCCTCAAACATAGACATAACATTATTTTATTTTGGATCATTGCATTCATTTATATCTTGTTAGTTTTCCAAAAAAAATTGACATGTCCAATTTGGTTTAATAAAGGATTGATCAAGTCAAAACTCTTTGGGAATGCATCGTTGCAACATAGGCATGTCGACTAGTCCCCCTTGTGACACATAAAAGTGCTTTTGTTGCTAACCTTTTCATCATACAAATGATTGAATTTTATATAATTCTCAGTATGTATTGGCTGTCAAATTATGATGCGAGGATTTATTGCAAAGAAAGGGATGTTACAATTTTTTAAAATGATGTAGAATCTCTTATCTTTAGAGAGGAGACCTTTCCATTTGATTCATATCAAGAACCACCCCCAGTATCTCTATTGAATGAAATTCATGGATATTAATAGAACCCAATATCTATCAGCGAGGAAAGAAATAGTCAATTTGAATAAGTACTTATAGTGCAAGAGTATGTAGATGTGTTTCCAGAGGATTTACTGGGACATCCCCCAGATCGGGAAATTGAGTTTTTCGTTAACTTAATTCCTGGTGCAAGACCAATATCAAAGGCTCCCTATAGAATGGTCACTGTGGAGTAAGTGAAGCTAAAGAAACAAATAGATGAGTTTAGTGACAGAGGATTTATTCGACCTAGGGTTTCTCTATGGGGAGCCCCAGTCTTATTTGTCAAAAATAAAGATGGTTCCCTGAGTCTATGCATTTATTATAGGGAAATCAATTCCATTACAATAAAAAATAAGTATCTAGTTCCCCGGATTGATGATTTATTTGATCAAATTCATGGATCTCAATAATTTTCAAAGATTGACCTTAGATATAGATATCATCAACTACATGTGAGGAAGTAATATATTCCAAAGATAACATTTCGAACCAGGTATGGGCATTACGAGTTTACAGTGATGCCCTTTGGACTGACGAATGCACCATCTATTTTCATAGATTTAATGAATAGAGTTTTAAAGGAATATCTTGATAAATGTTTTGTGGTATTCATCAATGATATCATGGTATACTCAAAAATCCATTAAGACCATGAGGATATCTTGAGGATTATTCTAAAAACTCTTAGAAGAAATTATTTATATGGGAAGTTTACCATGTGAAAATTCTTGCTCTAATCAGTTTCTTTTATAGGTCATATGGTCTCTAAGGATGGAATCCTAGTTGATCCTGCAAAGTCAAAGGGAATAAAGATTGGCCCACGCCAACAAAAATAATGGAGGTACATAGTTTTATTGGCTTAGTTGGTTACTATTGGAATTTCATTCAGAATTTTTCTCGACTGGCTAACCTACTAACTAAGATCACACATAAAGGATTTAAGTTTGAGTGGAAAAAAGAGTGTACAAAATACTTCAAAAATTGAAAGGAAGATTGGTCATTGCTCCTATTTTGACTCTTCCATCTAGAAGTGATGGATTTTTGATATACAGTGATGCATCAAAGAATGGTTTGGGTTGCGTCCTTATGAAAAATGATAATGTTTTTTCTTATGCATCAAGACAGTTGAAGACCCATGAAAAAATTGTCCAACTCATGATATTGAGTAATCAGCGGTAATCTTTGCTCTAAAAATATGGAGACATTATCTTTATGGTGAAAATGGGAGATATACACGGATCACAATAGTTTGAAATACATTTTCCAAAAAAAGAACTCATCATGAGGCAAAGAAGATGGCTCGAGTTACTCAAAGATTACGAGTGTTCAATACACTACCACCCAGGAAAGGAGAATAAGGTGGAAGACGCATTAAGTAGGAACGATCATGGACTTCTAAATCAAATGAGCATTGAGAGAGATCCTATATTTTTGGATATACCAATGATGGATATGGTAATTGTAAAGGAGGGGAAAAATCTTTTCTATTTCAAATGATTGCTAAACCATCTTTACTGGAGAACATAAAAAGCTCAAAATCTAATGATGAGAATCTACACAAGAAAATTAATGTTGTTAAGGATTAGAGACTGGATGACTTCGTGTATGAAGAAGGAGTTCTAAAATTTGGGATGAGGTTATGTGTTCCCTCAGTACCTGAGCTAAAAAGTTAACTATTAGATGATTCCAATAGCTCAAATTTCACTATACATCAGGGTAGCACCATGATTTATAGAGATTTGAAGGAATATTTTTGGTGGGATAATATGAAGTGGGAAATTGCTGACTATGTGTCACGGTGTCTAGCTTTTCAACAAGTGAAGATAGAGAGGAAACCTCCTAGAGGATTGATGCAACCAATATGAATTCATGTGTGTAATTGGATAACATTATGATGGATTTTATCACCGGACTACCGAGGACACATAGAAGGACCGGTGAAATTTGCGTAATTGTTGATCGTCTCCCAAAATCAGCACATTTCTTTCCTATAAGATAGGTTTTACCACTTGAGCACCTGGAAAGGCTGTATATTGATGAATTTGTAAGACTTCATGGTGCACCTAAATCAATTGTATCCGATCAAGATTGTAACGCCCCGACCCCAGCTACCCAGAGTCGGTGCATTACTTTGTAACATTGGCATGATCACAAGAAAGATCAAATCCCGAAAGACCGATTAATTTAGTAGCCTTGGAAACACTAGATATAATCATAAAGTTTTACATTACATTTCAAAGTGAAAAACTACTACAACAACAAAGTCTTCATATCCACACTATTAACCCCTCATAATATCCCTGCAAGTCATTCATAATTTACTTCTTCACTACCTGGGAAAAATAAAACATAGAAAAGGGGTGAGCTCAAATGCCCAGTAAGGATAACAATATAGCGGAACATTCAAAATAAGCATAAACATTTAAGGCAATGAATTACTAAAACAAAAGCCTTTTAAAATTGAACTTCAACATAGTATGTCAAAAGTAAAATAAAATAATACCATTTACTTGTTCACATGGATATTCTACTAATCGAATAATCACATGAAATATCAATAACCACTTTCATAATGCTGGAATGCATAATGTCAAACGTTAATTTCATTGTCTAGGCCTCATCCCAAGACCTAGGGGTTACTTCTAACCGGAACCCAACCCGGAGTGCCTCTAATAACCGGACACCAACCCGGAGTGCCTCTAATAACCGGACACCAACCCGGAGGGCATACTTTTACCAGTCCCTAACCTGGAGGGCTTACTTTAACTAGTCCCCAACCTGGAGGGCTTACTTTTACCGGTCCCCAACCCGGAACATACTTGTTTAGCACATTCATCTGAAAAAAAGTTTGAAATATAACATAAACATTCAGATTAAAACTAGCATATGAAATGTCAATAGTTTCACCATAAACTATGAATGGTATAAAATAGCACATCCACATTCAAACATATCACAAAACCTTCAATACAATATAGAAGTTTTGTATTATAATAAATCAACTTCAAATAATTTTAAAATCCATCAAAAGATGTTTACATAGATGAAATCAAAATTCTTTTAAAAGAAATATCTCCTTTTATTTTGAAATCATTTAAGATCCATATAAAATAAAACATTTTCTTTGAAAATATTCTTATAAGCTTGTAAGAGAAGCTTTGAAGATTTTATAACGGCGTAAAATAACCGCACCCGCCATATAAGTTAAAAAAAACATTCTTACCTCAATTCTGTCGAAAAGGTTAAAAAGGACCTTGTTTTGAAAACGACGGAAAGATTCCTTTATAAACCTCTTATAAAAAGTCAAAAAAAGGTATAAATGACTTTAACCCATATTCTTGTAAATAGTAAAAATGTTTTGAAATACATTTTTAAGAAACATGGATGTGGATGATAAAGATATCCCAGTAGATTATTACGTATAAACAACCTCGGATAATGAAGAGATTGTGAGATAACCCTTACCTTGTACTTTTCCTTGGTTGGGGTAGGTTAACCTCCTGTATAATTGTGAAATAGTTGTTATTAAATTATACAAGAATCATATATATTAATATGATATCATATATGATCTTTTAACATTGATTTGTTAATAATATCTTAGAATTATCGTCGTTTCGGGAGTTAACTTACTCATTTTCTTTTATATGTTTTCTTACATAAGACATGTTTGTTGTATCTTATTCATTTCCAGAATGATATACAGTCCTTAAACATCATTTTTAAATCATCAAATGATAATTATACTTGAATGGATACGATGGAGAATGAATCTCATCGCGTTCGTGGAAACGGTAGTCCGTACGTACGCACGAGCGACAATATCATTCTTTTGATATTAAAATAATATATAAATGGATGGTATATCATATATACAGAATCATTAACATGTTATATTTATTATTTACATGAGTTACACATCATTATTATACCCATCCAAATAATAATATATTGAATAACAATTACACCACGACGTGGAGACGGTAAGCCGTACGTACGCACGTATGGTGACATGTTATTCAAAGGGTGGATAGAATACTGAATATGGTTGTACCATATTTATAATAACATAATAGTATATGTAAGATACTGGAGTTATTATTTTAGAATGGTAAGAACAAAGAAAGAGGAAGTGGAAGAAGAAATGAACTTGGAGAAGGGTGGTGAAATCATTACCTCTTCTTCGGGTTCTTCCTTTTGATTTGATCAAAAGGGCTCCTTAGGTTGGCTTTCTGATCACACTAAGGCCTCTAGGTTGTATTGAGGGATGTTGGTAGAGTATTTGGGCAGAGTTTGGCCGAACCAAAAGGCTTTTAAGGTGTGAAGAAATGAGAAGGAGGAGTGCCCTTTTATAAGAGGGGTGAGGGGCACCTTTGGAAAAGCTAGAGATATTAGTTTATAATAAATTCATATTCGGTTTACAATGGCTCCAAAGTTGACTATTCAACGGTTAAGGTGGTGATGGGTCGAAAACAACTCAACCAATAGAATTTAGACTGGTTTGGGTACTTATATTAACCTTATCTTTATGTATTAACTCTAAGTTAATTAGTTTCACTTTTACAATGTCTCTTTGTATTTTTATATTATATGGTTAATAAACTTACCATATACATCCAAGCGACCCCCAAGTGGTCCATTAATGATTAACCTATCATGATATAAGTCTCTTGGCCGAACCTTAGATTTTTAGGAATTTAATATCAATTAATAATATAATATTTGTTTTAAGAACTCTTTTATGTCAATTTTGACACTATTCATTAGTTGATTTTTGTGAAACTCATAACAGATTGATTACTTCGAAAAAAGTCAATTAAATCAATCCTAATATATCATAGTATCCTATAAAATTAGTTTAATTCATTAAAAGTTTCATATTATATTTATTTGGGTATTTATAATATCACTTATTTTAATTTTTCACTATTATAGTAATTACTGCATCATCATTGTGTCATAAATAAAATAAATTATTTAATGTCTAAAAATTATAAATAAAATATCATTATGTAGGAAATCTTTTTAGATTTCTAATGAATATTTATAATCAAAAATACAACATGTATAACCTTATGTAAAAATTCTTCTTCTAAAAGATGTAAGCTTATGCCATTTTTGTATTCATTTTAACTTAATTAAAATAAAGTGTCATTATCACTCACAAGTGGATCCATGGGGTCCCAAAATAGACCCAAAGATGCCCATGGTCGACCATGTATCAACCAATAGGGTTAAGACACGTTTTAGGGTAATTTAGTATTATTATAATATTATTTTTTACCCTTATTTACCGGATTTACCCTTAACCATGGTAAATAAAATATTTACCGCAGTAATTATTCAAAATGTCTAAAAATAAAAGTTACCTATTTTCATAATTTGAACATCCTGATTCCAAATATGGAATCCATTTTTCTAAATTCAAAACACAGAAGTGGCAGAAATTAATTTAAAATTAATTCCCGCTGTCAAAACAAAAAGCGTGTTTTTAAGAGATAATAACTATCAAAAGATTGACACTTGTTTATGTTCGGTTTAATTGTAAAATTATGTCCAATGACCAACATTATATTAAGTGGTAAAAATATATTATAAATATACTTTAAAACCACTCAAATTAATAATTTATCACTATTAATTATTTTGATTAAAAAAGTTGTTTTTAATTAAAATTTAGTAATTTTCACTATTCATCAAAATATTAAAGTTATCCGAAAAGTACCAAAATTTCACCTTAGGCTAAATTTGATATTCCGAATCCAAAAATGAAGTCCATTTTTAAAAATAAAATATATATAATTTCAAAAATTAGGTATTACTATTCATAACGGCTAGTTTGATCGGTTGTGGTACATGTTAAAACACGAAGTTGCGTACAACACACGCTACTGTTTTATTCAAAGGAAAGAGTACCGTGTAAGCTTGGGATGTTTCATTTTAATTTTTTTTTTGATGTCCCCATTTAGTCAAAAAGTATAAAATATTGTATTTAAAAAGGTTTCACTATTAAAAGTTGATAAAAGTGTAATACTGAAAATGAATCTGTTCTTGCATTATGACTAAGAAACTCATAATATGGATTCTAAAATTATAAGGATTATATAAAGTTTAAAATGTAGTTAATGCTATTCATGACCTCTTTTAATGGCTTTTTATTCTTTGTAAGTCATGGTGTGATTGAACTCGGTATTGCGTGTAGTGCAAGTTATTGAATTATTTTGAAGAAATAACACACTATGAAATCTTGGGGTGTTACATTCTCCCCTCCTTCAATAAATTGCGTCCTCGCAATTTGAAATTGTTCTTCGAAAATAAAAGGTTGAAAATAGAAAATATATTTGTGGGAAAACCCACATCGGAAATTGGGTTACTAAAATTTAGTTTTAATATGAGGAAAAGAGAAATGAAAGTGTCACCACCAAATTATGATCTCGATTAGGAGAACATTGGTGGCAATTAGAGACATATAATTGGAGGAAAAACGTAAATATTTATAGGTAGTGATTGAGGTCATCAATCACAAACAAGTGTAAAATTGAGGTCCTTAAATTCATCAATCTATGATGATTTGAAATACCATCAGTTCAACAAAACAAAGGATATTAGGATAACACATTTTTGACGTTTCAAAATATCATAGTTGAAATCCCACATCGAAAAATGAATTAACGAGGCCTCTATTTAAAATAAAGAGTGGAAAGTATGAAGATTACCGAAAATAACACATACTAGGGTTCCATGTAGGAAAATATGGATATGGAAGAGAAATATAACCATCAATTATCTGATGGAGAGTGGTAGAGAACATGGCTATGAAAAGGACAACAATCCCAAAGCCATGAATTAGTGATGATTTAAGGTACCATCTAGGACAAAATTTTTGTTCTAAGTTCCTTTTATTAATGTTGAGGAATATATTTATGAGATTGGATAAGATCATAAGGAGATATACTTACTTTATAATTAGAGTTTTATCCATTAATAAATTTCTACCACAAACTCATCTTTCACTCTAAAAGATAATAGAATGTAATTTTTTTATTTATACTATTCGTACAGGGTTCCAAAATAAATGAATTTATAATTCATCTACCAGATCTTTGAAAAAACAACATTATTTAATCCAGGACATCTCGTGGGCCAGTGGTAGGTGTTACACCCTGGTCGCCCTCTGGTTGTGGGTTCAAGTCTCGCAGCCTTGCCGGATGCGACGAGTTGTCGCCCGACCTCCGGGTTGTCCTTTTATGGCATTCCAAAATAATCCAAACTAGGACTATCCAAAATACTTCTGTCCAAACTCACAGTCTAACATTTATAAGGAAGGTAAACATAATATAGATCCTTTTTACCCCGTAATAGCATATGAATACCTTCATCATGTATTACCATATTCCTTATTGATTACATTCATGCTACCTTATTCCATATAGAATGCTGGATATACTTCATTAATCCAAAAATGTTTTAAACCCCAACAATGATGGAGTATACAAATCATTAATCAGTTCCAAGGTAGTCAAGAATATCCAATATAATTTATCCAAAACAATCATGTATTATTCCAAAATCACTACCTCGGTATCAGAACTATATTATGGTTTATCATTCTCTCAACCATATATTTTCTAAAAATTTATCCTGCTATTGAGTCACTTTTCTTTGTTCCACACAATCTCAAGTCCTTAATGAAATAGTACTGCAGTACAATCCTTATATACTCCATAATTATTATAACAAGTACATTGGTTATACAACACTCAATTGACATAATCAACATAAGAACTCTAATCATTCCTCTTCATCTGTGGTAGTATCATAACTTGATTATTATCCAAGAACATCATTTGTGGCATAGTCTGATGACTGGGACATAGGTTCGCGTATTGTCCAAACTCCTTGCAAATGAAGCATTGTACATTTGAAACCATTTTCTTACCCTTACAGTCACGTACTTTGTGCCCTTTTCCTCCACACTTATAACAAACTCCCATTCCTTTCAGGCAAGTTCCATGGTGTTTCTTTCCAAAGTTACCACATATGGGAAAATTCTTCTTTTCCATCTTCCCTTTATCCATCTTTCTCTCTTCCATCCTTTTCATCTCTTGCTTCCCTTCAAAGCCATAGGACTCAGTAAACTCTTTACTTATCTTATCAACACATGATATTATTTCTTCATATGATGATAATACATGGGAGACTGTTTCTATTATAAATTCTAGCTTAAGACCATGAAAGATATGATCCTTCCTTCTATTTAGATCATGTGCATTTCTGGAGTTCTCATTCCTTCTACTGGGCGCCATTTCTAAACAATGGCATACACTAGATCAGTTTATGAATCAAAATACATAATCCCATAATTATAAAATACTTAACATATATTGAACTATTTATGCATATAATCTATAATCATAAAAATGTTTTCTTTGAGGAAGTATATACTCATAAACCCTTCATAATGATTTTTAAAGAAAGTGAGAGTTATCCTAAGCATATCCCCCGGGAGTGTCGTAACCAAGAGTGCAGCAAGGCCCGTTGTCGTGCACCAGTTCCCGTTCGAGTCTAGCTCAAGGAGGTGTTTTCGGGTTTTACCCCTAGGTACATATGTGCCAGAGCCGCCTCTACCTGCTCGTATCCAGACAGGGATGTATTGCTCGGAAAACTCACAAAATCTCTACAATACCAAAATTCTAGGAAGTTCTTCTATACTAATCCTCAAAGTTCATCTTAGGTCTACGTGCTCTAATCAGAGTTTATCTAAATCTAGCTTCCAAGGTTTGTACTAAACTTCCTCTGATACCAACTGTAACGCCTCGACCCCAGCTACCCAGAGTCGGTGCATTACTTTGTAACATTGGCATGATCACAAGAAAGATCAAATCCCAAAAGACCGATTAATTTAGTAGCCTTGGAAACACTAGATATAATCATAAAGTTTTACATTACATTTCAAAGTGAAAAACTACTACAACAACAAAGTCTTCATATCCACACTATTAACCCCTCATAATATCCCTGCAAGTCATTCATAATTTACTTCTTCACTACCTGGGAAAAATAAAACATAGAAAAGGGGTGAGCTCAAATGCCCAGTAAGGATAACAATATAGCGGAACATTCAAAATAAGCATAAACATTTAAGGCAATGAATTACTAAAACAAAAGCCTTTTAAAATTGAACTTCAACATAGTATGTCAAAAGTAAAATAAAATAATACCATTTACTTGTTCACATGGATATTCTACTAATCGAATAATCACATGCAATATCAATAACCACTTTCATAATGCTGGAATGCATAATTTCAAACGTTAATTTCATTGTCTAGGCCTCATCCCAAGACCTAGGGGTTACTTCTAACCGGAACCCAACCCGGAGTGCCTCTAATAACCGGACACCAACCCGGAGTGCCTCTAATAACCGGACACCAACCCGGAGGGCATACTTTTACCAGTCCCTAACCTGGAGGGCTTACTTTAACCAGTCCCCAACCTGGAGGGCTTACTTTTACCGGTCCCCAACCCGGAACATACTTGTTTAGCACATTCATCTGAAAAAAAGTTTGAAATATAACATAAACATTCAGATTAAAACTAGCATACGAAATGTCAATAGTTTCACCATAAACTATGAATGGTATAAAATATCACATCCACAGTCAAACATATCACAAAACCTTCAATACAATATAGAAGTTTTGTATTATAATAAATCAACTTCAAATAATTTTAAAATCCATCAAAAGATGTTTACATAGATGAAATCAAAATTCTTTTAAAAGAAATATCTCCTTTTATTTTGAAATCATTTAAGATCCATATAAAATAAAACATTTTCTTTGAAAATATTCTTAATAGCTTGTAAGGGAAGCTTTGAAAATTTTATAACGGTGTAAAATAACCGCACCCGCCGTATAAGTTAAAAAAAACATTCTTACCTCAATTCTGTCGAAAAGGTTAAAAAGGACCTTGTTTTGAAAACGACGGAAAGATTCCTTTATAAACCTCTTATAAAAAGTCAAAAAAAGGTATAAATGACTTTAACCCATATTCTTGTAAATAGTAAAAATGTCTTGAAATACATTTTTAAGAAACATGGATGTGGATGATAAAGATATCCCAGTAGATTATTACGTATAAACAACCTCGGATAATGAAGAGATTGTGAGATAACCCTTACCTTGTACTTTTCCTTGGTTGGGGTTGGTTAACCTCTTGTATAATGGTGAAATAGTTGTTATTAAATTATACAAGAATCATATATATTAATATGATATCATATATGATCTTTTAACATTGATTTGTTAATAATATCTTAGAATTATCGTCGTTTCGGGAGTTAACTTACTCATTTTCTTTTATATGTTTTCTTACATAAGACATGGTTGTTGTATCTTATTCATATCCAGAATGATATACAGTCCTAAAACATCATTTTTAAATCATCAAATGATAATTATACTTGAATGGATACGATGGAGAATGAATCTCATCGCGTTCGTGGAGACGGTAGTCCGTACGTACGCACGAGCGACAATATCATTCTTTTGATATTAAAATAATATATAAATGGATGGTATATCATATATACAGAATCATTAACATGTTATATTTATTATTTACATGAGTTACACATCATTATTATACCCATCCAAATAATAATATATTGAATAACAATTACACCACGACGTGGAGACGGTAAGCCGTACGTACGCACGTATGGTGACATGTTATTCAAAGGGTGGATAGAATACTGAATATGGTTGTACCATATTTATAATAACATCATAGTATATGTAAGATACTGGAGTTATTATTTTAGAATGGTAAGAACAAAGAAAGAGGAAGTGGAAGAAGAAATGAACTTGGAGAAGGGTGGTGAAATCATTACCTCTTCTTCGGGTTCTTCCTTTTGATTTGATCAAAAGGGCTCCTTAGGTTGGCTTTCTGATGACACTAAGGCCTCTAGGTTGTATTGAGGGATGTTGGGAGAGTATTTGGGCAGAGTTTGGCCGAACCAAAAGGCTTTTAAGGTGTGAAGAAATGAGAAGGAGGAGTGCCCTTTTATAAGAGGGGTGAGGGGCACCTTTGGAAAAGCTAGAGATATTAGTTTATAATAAATTCATATTCGGTTTACAATGGCTCCAAAGTTGACTATTCAAAGGTTAAGGTGGTGATGGGTCGAAAACAACTCAACCAATAGAATTTAGACAGGTTTGGGTACTTATATTAACCTTATCTTTAAGTATTAACTCTAAGTTAATTAGTTTCACTTTTACAATGTCTCTTTGTATTTTTATATTATATGGTTAATAAACTTACCATATACATCCAAGCGACCCCCAAGTGGTCCATTAATGATTAACCTATCATGATATAAGTCTCTTGGCCGAACCTTAGATTTTTAGGAATTTAATATAAATTAATAATATAATATTTGTTTTAAGAACTCTTTTATGTCAATTTTGACACTATTCATTAGTTGATTTTTTTGAAACTCATAACAGATTGATTACTTAGAACAAAGTCAATTAAATCAATCCTAATATATCATAGTATCCTATAAAATTAGTTTAATTCATTAAAAGTTTCATATTATATTTATTTGGGTATTTATAATATCACTTATTTTAATTTTTCACTATTATAGTAATTACTGCATCATCATTGTGTCATAAATAAAATAAATTATTTAATGTCTAAAAATTATAAATAAAATATCATTATGTAGGAAATCTTTTTAGCTTTCTAATGAATATTTATAATCAAAAATACAACATGTATAACCTTATGTAAAAAGTCTTCTTCTAAAAGATGTAAGCTTATGCCATTTTTGTATTCATTTTAACTTAATTAAAATAAAGTGTCATTATCACTCACAAGTGGATCCATGGGGTCCCAAAATAGACCCAAAGATGCCCATGGTCGACCATGTATCAACCAATAGGGTTAAGAAACGTTTTAGGGTAATTTAGTATTATTATAATATTATTTGTTTACCCTTATTTACCGGATTTACCCTTAACCATGGTAAATAAAATATTTACCGCAGTAATTATTCAAAATGTCTAAAAATAAAAGTTACCTATTTTCACAATTTGAACATCCTGATTCCAAATATGGAATCCATTTTTCTAAATTCAAAACACAGAAGTGGCAGAAATTAATTTAAAATTAATTCCCGCTGTCAAAACAAAAAGTGTGTTTTTAAGAGATAATAACTATCAAAAGATTGACACTTGTTTATGTTCGGTTTAATTGTAAAATTATGTCCAATGACCAACATTATATTAAGTGGCAAAAATATATTATAAATATACTTTAAAACCACTCAAATTAATAATTTATCACTATTAATTATTTTGATTAAAAAAGTTGTTTTTAATTAAAATTTATTAATTTTCACTATTCATCAAAATATTAAAGTTATCCGAAAAGTTCCAAAATTTCACCTTAGGCTAAATTTGATATTCCGAATCCAAAAATGAAGTCCATTTTTAAAAATAAAATATATATAATTTCAAAAATTAGGTATTACTATTCATAACGGCTAGTTTGATCGGTTGTGGTACGTGTTAAAACACGAAGTTGCGTACAACACACGCTACTGTTTTATTCAAAGGAAAGCGTACCGTGTAAGCTTGGGATGTTTCATTTTAATTTTTTTTTTTGATGTCCCCATTTAGTCAAAAAGTATAAAATATTGTATTTAAAAAGGTTTCACTATTAAAAGTTGATAAAAGTGTAATACTGAAAATGAATCTGTTCTTGCATTATGACTAAGAAACTCATAATATGGATTCTAAAATTATAAGGATTATATAAAGTTTAAAATGTAGTTAATGCTATTCATGACCTCTTTTAATGGCTTTTTTTTTCTTTGTAAGTCATGGTGTGATTGAACTCGGTGTTGCGTGTAGTGCAAGTTATTGAATTATTTTGAAGAAATAACACACTATGAAATCTTGGGGTGTTACAAAGATCCCCAATTTATATCGAAATTCTGGAAAAGTCTCGAGAAGGCATTGAATACTGAGCTTCGAAGGAGTAATTATTTTCACCCACAAACTGATGGATAGTGTGAGAGGAACATTAATACTCTAGATGATATGTTGATGTCATTATCTCTTAACTTAAAAGGTATATGGGATCAATACTTTCCATTCATGGAATCTTCATACAACAATAGTTTCCATTCTAGTATTCAAATGGATCCATATAAAGCATTATATTGAAAGAGATGTCGAACACCAACTTGTTGGGATGAAGTTGGTGAGAGGAAACATATAGGCCCATAACTTATTGAAGCGACCACGACAAAGGTAAAGACAATCCAATCCCATATTAAAGCCTCCCAACGTAGGAAGAAGAGTTTTGCTAACAATCGGAGAAAGGATTTGGAATTCTAGGTGGGAGATCATGTATTTTTGAAAGTATCTCCATAGAGGGGTGTCTTAAGGTTTGGTGAGAAAGGGAAACTAAGACCTAGGTATATTGGGAAATTTTAAATTCTAGAAAGAATCAGAGTAGTATCTTACCATTTAGAAATGCCTCGAAATCTCTCCAAATTCCATGATGTGTTCCATGTTTCATTGTTGAAGATATACATGCCAGACATAACTCATGTACTCACCTTTAATGAAATTGAACTGGAACCTGATCTTTCATACTGTGAAAAGCCTATTAGGATTCTGGACACAAGGGAGAAGGTATTGATAAATCGTACAACTTTCCTAGTAAAGGTTCTTTGTAGAAACTCGAATATGGAGGAAGCAACATGGGAACTGGAGGATTTCATGAAGAATAACCACCCACATATTTTTTGTGGGATTTATACATAAAATTTCTAGGTTGAAATTTCCGATGGAGGGAATAATACAACACCCCAAAACATTTTATGGTATGATTCTATTAAATACATTCTTTTTAAAGCCTATATTTTATAAAGAATTCACTTCCTTTGAAATGAAACTTGGATATTTAGGATATAGTCAAAACCAAACCATTAAACAAAAATTTTCCACTTCTATGTTTTGGAATTTTAAAATCGGTCATCTAGAGTTCTTGCCAGTAAGTCATTTGGAGTCTGATAGAACCAACTTGATTTTTTTGAATAGTAACATACCTTTATGAATAGTAACATGAATAGTAATATGACCCTTATAAATAGTAAATAATGATAAAATTTTAATTTTTTAAGGTAATAAGATAATGATATCTTAATTAATTTTTCAATGTTATATATGTAAACCCTCGGAAATTTCTAGGAAATTTATTTTCTTAAGTGCCTTGGAATTTTACGAGTACGCAGTTTCTGACGGCACCTGATTCTGAGGCCCGGTGTGCCCGGAATCAATTTCCGATGTTTAGCTCGGGTATGTTCAGTGAATGAACGAGCAGGTTTTTCTATCTTTTGAACCGGTTCATGGAATTAAAATATGAGGGCATAAATGAACTCGCAACGCCGGTAATTGCTTAAGGGGACCATTACCGTAGTTGCGTTTGCACAGGATGAGAAGTTAAAATTTGTGGATTAAATAAGAATTGAATAAAATTGTGGAACAATTTTGTTCTATATCTAAGGTGGTTATATCCAACATGGGGGAGTTGGGGTGGGACCCACTAGCATCTAACTTCCAATGTGATTATATATGTGAGGTTATATGTGAGGTGGGGCCCACACGAGCCTGAACCATTCACATTCCCTAAACTCCTTAAACTCCCCCTCTTTAATTTTTCAAACTCCTCTTCAATTAAGCAAACTCTTCCTCTCCCTCTCTCACTCCTTTAAATCTTGCTAACCTACCTCTTAATTAATTAAACAACACTACATTTAATTAATTAAGGGATTTGATTATTGAATTTTGAAATGATTGACAAGACTAATTAAAATAAGGGGTGGCTTTATTTTAATTGGGTTATCTTTTTGTGTGGGGATTGGGAGAGAACTCTTGTGAAGAAGAAGAGGATTCCTCCTTTGTTGATGTTCATCATCTTAAAATGGAGAACGGATCTTCTCCAATGAAGAACGTCAACCCTTCAACGTAGAATGTCTTGGTGACCACGGTTCTCCATTCTCTTATTCCTCTGCTACAAGGGAGGAGACACCGATGTGGGGAACTCGCCAATGATGACGCGCCTTATTTTCTCTTCTCTGCAACAAGAGAGGAGACACCGCTTCCTCCTCAGTGCACTCCTACGACGACAGAAGCAACACCGACATCCACGCTGCCCAGCTACCACAGATCTTTCTTGAGGTAGGAGAATTTTGTTTATTTCTCATTTGAGTGGTTTTATCTCACAAACATGAGCACTTATTTATATGATGTTAGTATAATTTATTCGTGAATAAATTATAACCTTGTCAATGTTGAAAGCTAGTGTTTGATTATTGCCAATTGATAATGCCTAACGTGGAGGTCGCGGGCCAAACAAACACGGCTAGACGACCATCTGTTGTTTTTTCTTTTGTGTGTGGGATGACAGGCGATGATGAAACGGGACCGCAACGACATTTGGAAGCCGTCACAGTGAAGAGAGGATCCTAGGAGAGTCGTAGGCGCAAGCGGTGGGCGAATCAGACCCCCGGAGTGCATCCAGTGGTCCGTGGAAGGGGCGACCGGCGCGCCACGCCGGAACGGCAGCTCCGGCGACCGGAGGTGGTGGCCGGAGCCGTCCGGCCACCTTGAGGCGGCGACGCCCTAGTGCACCGCCTGAGAAGATCGGTTGTGGCGGCGACTCGGTGGATCCCGTTGCCGCGCGGAATTCGGGACGACGGCGGGGCGGCACCAGCGGGCGCTACTGGTGTCACTCAAAGGGGGGCCGCACCCCCCCCCCCCCCCCCCCCCCCGCTGGTGCAACGCGCTTGGCCAACTGGTCGAACCAGCTCCCCCAGTCGTGCCGGGGCGGGCCCCGCGGGCCGGGATGCCCTGGTCGGGCCGGACCTTGCTGGCCGAGCTGGGCTGCGTCGGCTAGGCCGGGCCATGCCAGCCGGGTCGGGCCATTCCCAACAGGGCCGGACCCTGACCCGAGTTGGTTCAAACCGATTTGGGCCGACCCGGGGGGTTTGGGCCGGGTCGGACCGGGCCTAGACCCCCTATTTTTCAGATCGTTTCTGTTAAACTGACATATCTTGAACTAAGGACCTTTGATCGATGCACCGTCTATTGTGTATGATTCCTTCGACCGTGATGGTCATTTCGGTATATAACACTCAAGGTTTTGGCAAAGTTTGAGTATGGCCGTGTTGGTTTCAACCCGAAACCAACCGAGCCCTCAGAGCGGAAACGCTTATAACTAGAGCTCCGGACGTCCGATTGACGTGCCGTCGACTTTGTTGGATTCCTCTTGATGAGACAGTTCTTTTGGAATACTTCACCTGTGGTTTGGACATAGTTGGAGTATAGCCAGGTTGGATTATACCTGAAATCTAAATGGTCCCCAAGAATGGAAAAGCCAATAACTCTCAGAACAGACGTCTGTTTGACGGATCATCAGTGGCGTTGGTGATCTCATTGAGAAACAGTTCTTTTTTTTATACCCCATGCGAATTCGGGGTACAGTTCAGATACAGATAGGTTGGTTTGTACACAAATTCAACCGGGCCCCTGGGACTAAAAGGCTAATAACTCACAGACCGGACATCCGATTGACGCGTCGTCTATTTCCTTGATACCCCTATGACAAGACGGCCCTCTGAGATACTTCCAGGTGAGATTACGTGACACATGGAATTATCGACCAGTAGCTCATGGAACAGATCCTGCCATAGATGAGCATACAGAGTACGGAGACCTTATAGCTGGCTGAGACCTGATGATTGGTTGTCCTATTAGAGTCGGAGTGACTTGACTAGCCCATTGGGGAGAACTATTGTGTTTGGTTGTCAGACCCACGGTGGGGAGCACTACTGTGTTTGGGTGGCAGACTCGTGGTACTCGACAGAAGGAGTACCTCTGTAGGCTATTAGGGGGAGCACTACTGTGTTGGGGTGGCAGACCCATGGCAGGCAGCACTACTCTGTTTGGGTGGCAGACCCACGGTACCCGACAGGAGGAGTACCTCAGCAGTCTAAGGTTAGTGAGAAGAGCCTCAGAGTTGTGACAGGATCACTGTACTCGACAGAGGTGGAGCACTTCAGTAGTTGTGGTTTTGCTATCTTTAATGAAAATCCTTGTTTGAGCTGAGTCAATGACCTTTGTGTTTACCTCATGACTGAGATGGGTCACTTGATAACTTAGGTATATGTATGGGAATATACCTAAGTAGTGGTTATCTGTTTATTTCATAACCTTTGTGTTTCCTCATGATTGAGCTGGGTTACATGATAACTTAGGTATAAGTATGGGCTTATACCTAAGTAAGGGTTATCTGTTGAGATCCTTCTTTGTGGTTATCCTTGTTGTATTTAGTGGCACCATGATGGTCTCGAGGTCCCTACTAAGTATCTTTATACTCACCCCTGCACGGGCTATGCCCACACCAAGTTGTGTTGGATGCAGATGACGAACAGTGATGACATTGACTGAGTGTATGAGGACTGGATGGTACCCAGAGGTGGACCTCATGACGAGTCAGTACCCAGAGGTGGACCTCACGAAGAGTTAGTACCCGGAGGTGTAATTCACGACGATACGGTACTTGAAGGAGGTTAGTGGGCGAGAGCATCGAGGAGGTTATCTGTACCTACCTTTCAGGTAGGATCTGAGGTGGATGACCCATGAGATGCTTCTATCTTCCAACTGTTTGTCTTTTCTGTTGTACTTTCGTTCAGTTGTAGTTGTACTTTTCAGTTGGGTTTGTATTCTGGCCCATTTACTTTTCAGCACTTTCTTCTGTACTTAGTGTATTACTTCCTCTTGTACTCTGGTTGGATGTGTTTATGTTTTATAAAGGAAATTCCTTCCTAGTTATTGGGATTTACGCCTTTGGTGCTAGTCGCCAACCCATGGCCTATGGAAGGCAGGCTTGGGGTAGTCACGGTATGGGCCCCGAGGACAGGTCGTGACAAATTGGTATCAGAGGATTCGGTTCTACCACAGAACATATGACTCTGATATTTCTTTTCTTTGAAGCAATAGTGTTAAGTGTATCAAGTGTGGTTTTCAGTTCAAGGAGTCCAGTGTTGGTGCGGCGGCCGATGTATCCATACAGCAGGACCCTGATTTCTAATTTCCGACTTAGTGCACGAAAACACTGATTGTGTGTGTGTTTTCAAAAGTTTTCTTAAAGTCATCTCAACAAGGTCAGCTAACAAAGTTTAAATTGTTTGACCGTGTCACATCTATTCAGGGTGTCTCCACACAGGCAGTCAATTGGAGTACCAAGAGAGTAATCGATGACGACCCACTGAGCTATGAGACTCCGGTGCAGGGCCCTCTTTCTATGTTGGAACCTTCGAGTGGTGTACCACCAGCACCACCACCCGTTAGGTAGAAGATACCACCAGTCGTACTAGTGGATGGTGCACGCTGATAGAGCACGTTGCACGAGTTCTAGCAGTAGAGGCCTCCGATGTTACGAGATGAGGTAGATTCCCAAGAAGTATTGGACTGGATGGAGGCGATTGCATGAGTTCTACACCTATTTTAGACACTAGTTGAGAATATGGTGATCTTAGCTACAAGTGTTTCCCAGTGAGTGACCATGAGGTTGGTCTGCATAGTGATGAGGCTTTGGTACGTGGACCGATCCTTGAGATAGTACCTTCGGGTAGTGTGCAAGCTATATCACTACTTGTTGGTCAGCAGTTTAAACCAGTGGTACTGGTATATGACACATTTAGGCTTAGTTCCTTACATGTGTTTCAGTGTCAGATACCCCTCAGGTTCTGAGGCGAGCCCGACTCATAGGTGGTAGAGGACTGGCTTGAGGTGGTGGCTAAGAGTTTTCTAGATCTTATACAGCTTCGCCAGGATGACATGTCGGTAGATGAGTATTCATCGGGGTATACCAACCATTCCTGGTACTCGATGAATACGATACGCTCAATGCTTTAGAGCTCGGGCCTCAGAGCGAGATGTTTTTAAAGGAAATTTGAGCAAGCACAATTCCTCTTCACATTTAAACATATATTAGGATGCTAGAGAGAACCTTTGTGGTTGAATGATCTTTGGCTGAGCGGATACAGCCAGTGAATGTTAGCAGTAGGAAAGCAGGAATCATGCACCAGTCTCAGAGACTTGGGCATGTAAAATGTTTCAAGAAGATGAAGTGTTAAGGATAAATGAATCTATAGAGTAGTAGTCGTGGAAGCGGAGCTGGGAGAGCAGCATGTGGTGGTGTACATTTTGACATGTTACAACCACCCACCATTGTATTTCCCGATAGGCTCAGGGAGAAGGAGGGAAAGGGAAGAGCGTAGCTGCATTCAGTCAAGGAGTGTGACCCAAGGGCTCTAGGAATGATTTGAAGTATGGTCTCTATCTACTACTTGTTTCCGTAACAGTAGACATTGATACGAATCAATCCTTTCTTCCACGAATCTTATCCCAGAACTAGAGTTTCCAGTTAAGCCGTTGACTTGACCCTCATGTCTGGAAATACCTTTGGGAGGAGACTCGATAATCATGCTTACACCGATGGTGTGATATGAGCCTTGAGGTGAGATTTTTGGTTGGAACCTCTTGGTGGCAGCGTCGAGGCCTTACGATGTTAGTTTGGGTATGGACTGGGCAACTACAGTTCATAAACAGATTGACTGTCTTAGGAAAAAAGGTTGTGGTTCACCTACAATGTTGGGATGGGTTTTCCTTGGTCGGCGAGAAGGAAACCCCATGAATTATAGGATAGAATCATGCATAAGTGGGTGCAGTCGCTCACTCATGAGTCATCCAGACTTAGATTTGAGCCAGACCTTTCTAGAGTTGTTGCACTACTTTTAGCATTGACGAAGGAGGGGAAAACCCTTCGTGTGATCAGGGGTATGCCAGAAGAGATATTCAGAAGATGAGGCGGATGTTTACCAGTGCACCCATTTTGAGGCTACCTGTCACGACCCGCCCTCGGGGTCCGTGTCGTGACTACCCCAAGCCCGCCTTCCATAGGCTAGGGGCTGGCGACTAGCACCAAGGCGTAAATCCCGGTAAAAAGGGAAGGCATTGCCTTTGTAAAGTAAACAAACACTACAGAGTAAACAAGCGGAAAGTAAACACTAACAAAAGCAGAGTACAACTGAAAGTGCGGAAAAGTAAAATGGGCCAGAATACAAACCCAAACTGAAAGTAAAGTACAACTCGAAAGGGGAAACAACAACTGAAATGTAAAAGCCGCTACTCCGAGCTGTCCACTGGAAATCCCACCTGAAGGGTGGGTACAGATAGCTCCTCTGCTCCATGGGTCCCGCCGTCTGCTCCAAGCACGTTCCGCCCAGTGGTCCACCTCCGGGTACCGTCCCGCTCTGCAAGCCTCAGCTAAGGTCAACGCTGTCCGTCGTCTACAACCAACACAACGTAGTGCGGGCAAAGCCCGTGCAGGGGTGAGTATAACGATACTCAGTAGGGACCCCGAGACCCTCAAGGTCTCACTAAACCAACAAGGATAACCACATAGAAGATCTCAACAGATAACCTCTACTTAGGTATATGCCAATACATATACCTAAGTTATCAAGTAACCCATCTCAATCATGAGGAAACACAAGGATTGTGAAAACAACGGAAAACCACTACCCGGGTATATGCCCATACATATACCAAAGTTAGCAAGTGACCCATCTCAATCATGAGGTAAACACAAGGTCAAAAGTTTCAGCTCAAACCAGGATTTTTATTATCGAAATCGTAACTGCTGAAGAGCTCCGTCTCTAGAGTGTACAGTGGTCCTGTCACGACTCCGAGGTACTGCTCACTAACCTAAGACTGCTGAGGTACTCCTCCTGTCGAGTACTGCGGGTTTGCGGCCAACTACCTGGCGCTCCGTCCGCTGAGGGTCTGTCGCCAAATACCGGGCGCTCGCCCAAATAGCCTACTGAGGTACTCCTCCTGTCGAGTACCGCGGGTTTGCTGCCAACTACCAGGCGCTCCGTCCGCCGTGGGTCTGCCGCCAAATACCGGGCGCTCCGTCCACTGGGCTAGTCGACTCACTCCAAGTCGAGTCGGTCAAGCAGTCGTCAGGTCTCAGCCGGCTACACGGTCTCCGTACTCTACATGCTCGTCTCCGGGAGGGTCCGCTCCATGAGCTACTGGTCGACACTCCAAGTATCACAAAGTCAAGCAAAGAAGTATCTCAAAAGACCGTCTCATCACAGGGGTCTCAACGCAACAGACGGTGCGTCGATCGGACACCCGGTCTGTGAGTTATTAGCCTTTTCGTCCCAGGGGCCCGGTTGGTTTCGTGCCCGAACCAATCCTGGCCGTATCACAACTGTACCCTGAACTCCCATAGGGTATATTCAAAGGAACCGTTACTCAACGTAATCACCAACGCCGCTGACGGTTCGTCAAACGGACGTCCTGTCTGAAAGATATCAGCTTTCCCGTTCCAGGGGCCCGGTTGGATTTCGGGTGCGATCCAACCCGGCCACTACTAACTGTATCCAAAACTCGGGCGAAGGATGCCAAAAGTTCTGTATCGTAAACAGGAACTCAACGCAACAGACGGCGCGTCGATCGGACGCCCGGTCTGAGAGTTATTGGCATTTTCGTCCCCGGGGCCCGGTTGGTTTTTAAGGTAAAACCAACCCGACCGTACTCCATCTACGTCCAAACCTCGGGCGAAGTATTCCAAAAGATCTGTCTCACTAAGAGGAACACAACAAAACTGACGGCACGTCAATCGGACGTCCGTAGCTCAAGATATGAGCGTTTCCGCTCCGAAGGCCCGGTTGGTTTCGTGAACGAACCAACCCGGCCGAACTCAAAGTAATCCGAAATCTTGAGTGCGATATACCGAAACGACCGTCTCGATCCAACGATCGCGTTGCCGCAGACGATTCGTCAATCGGAGGTCCGAGGCTCAAGTTATGGCCAAAAGACCGAAACTGGTTCGAAACGGGGCGGTCCGGGTCCGGCCCGACCCGGCCCGACCCCCCCCCCCCCCCCCTGGGTCGGCCCGGGCGGCCGGCGGCGCGGCGGCGCAGCGGCGCGGGGGCCGCAGCGGCTTGTCGCCGCAGGTGGCTGCACGCGGGGGGAATTCAATTCCCCCGCTGATTGGAAGGGCGGCGGCGGCTGTAAGCCGCTGCCCCGTTATTTTTTTTAAACCCCCCCCCCCCCTCACGTGGGGGGGCCTGTTTGTGCGGAACCGGGGGGCCGGCTGCCCCCCTCCCTTCAAAGAACCGCCCCCTCATAAAGAGGGGGGTTTTTGCGCTGGCCGGGGGATTAATTCCCCCAGTTAAACATCATCCGGCCGGCCAGCTGGCCGGCCGGTTTTTCTCCAATGGGACCGGAAATTCCGGTCCCCTCTTCGGCTTCCGACGCCGGCGGCCCGGCCGCCGGTCTTCTCATCCCGCCGCGGCCCGGAACCGGCCGCGGTCTCCTCGTCCCGCCGCGGCCCGGAACCGGCCTCGGTGTTCGTCGTCCGGCGCGGTGCGACGGCACCGCGTCCCTTCGTCGTGCCTTGATTCCTTTCAACGTGGCGCGACGGCGTCGCGTTCTTGAAGATTCTTCCTCGGCGTGGCGCGACGGCGCCGCGTAAAATAATTGCACGATTATCCGCGTGGTGCGACGGCACCACGCCACTTTGCTTTCACCCGCAAGAATAAACAACAAGAACGATGGAGGGGGGTTCGGCCGTGTTCGTGCGGTCTGGCCCCCTCACGTTAAAATAATAACTCAATTTAAAATATTCAAATTCCTCACGTTAGTCATGCGAACCATGAGCAAGAATAGAATAAATTAACAATGAAAACAACCCCTACCTTGGGTATAAGTTCGAGGATTTGCCAACGTCCGCGGAAGTCGACGTCGCGGAGATCGGGCGTCGCGGTCGTCGTTCGTCAATTCCGTTGACAAAGAGATGCGTCCGATGCGATATGTCGTTGGCGAAACCTCATATGTCGATGAAGGGAATCCGAGGAGGAAGCGGTGTTCTCTCTCGTTGACACGGAAGACGAAGAAGAGCGGAGCGACGTTCTTCGTCGGAACTCGATAGTCGCACGTTGACGTAGTCGTGGAATATCGGTGTCGATTCCTTTGACGTCGGAGGAAGAGTCGTTGTCAATGGCGTTCGTCGCGGAAAACCGTCGCGGAAGAGATGACGCGGAAGAAGTACGTCGCGTCGCGGATTCGGCGTCGCGGATGGACCGTGTTCTTCGGCGGAGAAGTTCTTCGTTGAAGAACGGCGTTCTTCGCGTTCTTCGTTGAGTTTGAGGAAAATGAAGAAGACTTCCCTACTCTCTCAAGGAGATAAAATTCTAACAAAATAAAATAAGACTCTTTCTTATTTTATTCACACAACCCAACCTCTTTGAATTTCAAAGGTTTGAAATTCAATAACCACACACAACTCACCTCATTAACTCATTACATTTAAGTCGTAGGTTTATAACTTAAGTTAACATAATTTAAGTGGGAGTTGAGGGGGTTTTAGAGGATATGAAGGGGTGGGGTTCGTGTGGGCCCCACCACCCTCATAACCTCCCATGGGAGGTTGGGTGGTTACCCAACTTCCAACAAGAGATATCACTTAGAGTAAAATAATAAAAATTGTAGTGTAATTACAAAGTAAACATCCACAATTTTTATTATCAACACTCGCATGAACGCAACTCCAGAACAGGAGTTCCTAAGCGTATACCGGCGCTACGGTTCCATCGGTGCCCTCGGATTTCAATTCCGAGCACCGGATCAAAAGTTAGAAAATCCCGCTCGTTCGTTCACGGAACGTACCCGAGCCAAACTTCGAAAATTGATTCCGGGCACACCGGGCCTCGGAATCAGGTGCCGTCAAAAACTGCGCTCTTGTAAAATTCTAAACAAAATTAAGAAAAAATTTCCCTTTAATTTTACAGGTCTTTACATTACTCCCACCTCAGGGCTTTACATCCACGTGAAGATACATCATAAACTAGGGAAACAAATGAGGGTACTGAGCACGCATCTGAGCCTCCCGCTCCCATGTGCTCTCCTGGAGATTCCCATGCTGCCATCTGATGCGCACAAGAGGAATCGATCGCCCACGCAAGACTCGCTCCTGTCGATCCTCTATCTCCACCGGGACCTCCGTAAAAGTCGCCCCATCGTCAACGTCAAGCTCCCCATGGTCAAGATGTGCGTCGGGTCGTGCACGTATCTCCTCAGCTGAGACACGTGGAAGACGTCGTGCACCCAGTGCAACTGAGGTGGTAGAGCCAGGCGATAAGCCACCTCACCTACCCTGCTGAGGACCTGGAAGGGTCCGATGAAGCGCGGAGATAACTTGCCGCCTCGGCCAAATCTCCGAATACCACGTCGAGGTGAGACCCGCAAGAAGACGTGGTCACCATCCTCGAACTCTAGTGGCCTCCGCCTCCTGTCAGCGTATGACTTCTGCCGGCTCTATGCTGTCCTCATCCGCTCCTGGATGACCTGAACCTTCTCTGTCATGGCCTAGACCACCTCCGGTCCCACAAAAAAAACTGCAAGATTTCTTCTTTGCTGACAAGAGAAATCTGGTCTCATCCCCAGGATGAACCACATTATTTGCCTAAAACAGTCAATCCTAACATGGATGATACTAATCCATACCAAGGATGACGTCGTAAGGCCTCGACGCTACTACTAAGAGATCCAACCGTTACTCTCGCCTCCAAGGGTTGAGTCACACTGTCGGCATCAGTGTGTGGTAACTGGTCTCCTCCAGTAGATGTCTCACAAGTGAGGGTCAAGTCAACAGCCAAAACTGGAACCTCTTAGTAACAACACGAAAGAGGACAGGAACGAAAACATCACAAAGTAAGCATCTTTTATTATTGCTGCTCATAATACAAAGATGCTACACAAAATCAACATCAACATGGAACTAGAAGTACAAGAGACGTATCCACTAGTTCCGCTCCTGTCCATCTTCTTTACTGTTGCTCAAGCATTTGTCGCTGCCTCAACCTCAGTGGCTCCCCCAAAGCCTGCGGATCGAGGAGTCGGACAGTCACGTGCCAGGTGACCCTTTCCGCAGCATGAGTAACACAACCTGCTCCTTGCATGGCTGGCTCGATTCCCACTCCGGGTGCCCCGCACCACCGGTCCTAAAACCCGAGATCGCCCAACTGCTGGTCTGGTCCTCCTGGACCTCTGCATCATCTGTCTACTTCCCACAGATGACTCAGCTTCTGATCGAGAAACACGCGGCAAAGGCAGCAGCTCCTGAACACGCTCGGGGTGTAGAGCTACTGGCACAAACTCCACCCTGAAGAAGGTCTCAAAGTCTTCCCATGTGAAAGCCATCCCATCGCAAAACTGGAACAAGTGGCTCCACCACCTGCCTGCTGCTGCCTGAAGAAGGCTGGCAGCAAAGGTCACCATGAAGTCTGATGGCGTCCCCACTAGCCTGAAGACTCCCACCACAGCCTCCAGCCAATCCTCAGCCGCCTGCGGTTTCGTCTCTCCCCTGAACCTGGGTGGCCTCTGGCGCTGGAACTCATGCAGTGCACTCAAGCGTCGTGCATCGTCTACTGCTGGGGCTGGTGGCATCGGTGGCCCAACGTATGGTAGTATCGCTGGTCCCTCCGCTGGTGCCTCAACTGCAAGAGGGCCCTGTACCGAAGCCTCGTCACTCGACAGACTATCAGTACACACATCCATCCGGGCTCTAGCTGGTCGTCCGAGAAAAGGCATCCTGAAAGAAACAACGTAACACGATCAAACGGTTATACCTGGTGAGATGACCTGGTTTGAGCTGTTGTAAGGGGGGAAACCATTGAAAACACACACACAATCAGTGTTTTTGTGCACAAAGTCGGAAATCAGTTGTCAGGGTCCTGGTGTATGGATACGTCGGCTGCCCGCACCAACACTGGACTCCCTGAACTGAAAACCACACTCGGTACTCTCAACACTATTGCTTCACAGAAAGAAACATCAGAGTTATAAGTTCTTCGGTAGAACAGAACTCCTCTGATACCAATTTGTCACGACCCGCCCTCAGGGTCCGTGCCGTGACTACCCCAAGCCCGCCTTCCATAGGCTAGGGGCTGGCGACTAGCACCAAGGCGTAAATCCCGGTAAAAAGGGAAGGCATTGCCTTTGTAAAGTAAACAAACACTACAGAGTAAACAAGCGGAAAGTAAACACTAACAAAAGCAGAGTACAACTGAAAGTGCGGAAAAATAAAATGGGCCAGAATACAAACCCAAACTGAAAGTAAAGTACAACTCGAAAGGGGAAACAGCAACTGAAAAGTAAAAGCCGCTACTCCGACCTGTCCACTGGAAATCCCACCTGAAGGGTGGGTACAGATAGCTCCTCTGCTCCACGGGTCCTGCCGTCCGCTCCGAGCACGTTCCGCCCAGTGGTCCACCTCCGGGTACCGTCCCGCTCTGCAAGCCTCAGCTAAGGTCAACGCTGTCCGTCGTCTGCAACCAACAAAACGTAGTGCGGGCAAAGCCCGTGCAGGGGTGAGTATAACGATACTCAGTAGGGACCCCGAGACCCTCAAGGTCTCACTAAACCAACAAGGATAACCACATAAAAGATCTCAACAGATAACCTCTACTTAGGTATATGCCCATACATATACCTAAGTTATCAAGTAACCCATCTCAATCATGAGGAAACACAAGGATTGTGAAAACAACGGATAACCACTACCCGGGTATATGCCCATACATATACCAAAGTTAGCAAGTGACCCATCTCAATCATGAGGTAAACACAAGGTCAAAAGTTTCAGCTCAAACCAGGATTTTTATTATCGAAACTGTAACTGCTGAAGAGCTCCGTCTCTAGAGTGTACAGTGGTCCTGTCACGACTCCGAGGTACTGCTCACTAACCTAAGACTGCTGAGGTACTCCTCCTGTCGAGTACTGCGGGTTTGCGGCCAACTACCTGGCGCTCCGTCCGCTGAGGGTATGTCGCCAAATACCGAGCGCTCGCCCAAATAGCCTACTGAGGTACTCCTCCTGTCGAGTACCGCGGGTTTTCTGCCAACTACCAGGCGCTCCGTCCGCCGTGGGTCTGCCGCCAAATACCGGGCGCTCCGTCCACTGGGCTAGTCGACTCACTCCATGTCGAGTCGGTCAAGCAGTCGTCAGGTCTCAGCCGGCTACACGGTCTCCGTACTCTGCACGCTCGTCTCCGGGAGGGTCCGCTCCACGAGCTACTGGTCGACACTCCATGTATCACAAAGTCCCGCAAAGAAGTATCTCAAAAGGCCGTCTCGTCACAGGGGTCTCAACGCAACAGACGGCGCGTCGATCGGACACCCGGTCTGTGAGTTATTAGCCTTTTCGTCCCAGGGGCCCGGTTGGTTTCGTGCCCGAACCAATCCCGGCCGTATCGCAACTGTACCCTGAACTCCCATAGGGTATATTCAAAGGGACCGTTACTCAACGTAATCACCAACGCCGATGACGGTTCGTCAAACGGACGTCCTGTCTGAAAGATATCAGCTTTCCCGTTCCAGGGGCCCGGTTGGATTTCGGGTGCGATCCAACCCGGCCACTACTAACTGTATCCAAAACTCGGGTGAAGGATTCCAAAAGTTCCGTATCGTAAACAGGAACTCAACGCAACAGACGGCGCGTCGATCGGACGCCCGGTCTGAGAGTTATTGGCATTTTCGTCCCCGGGTCCCTGTTGGTTTTTAAGGTAAAACCAACCCGACCGTACTCCATCTGCGTCCAAACCTCGGACGAAGTATTCCAAAAGATCCGTCTCACTAAGAGGAACACAACAAAACTGACGGCACGTCAATCGGACGTCCGTAGCTCAAGATATGAGCGTTTCCGCTCCGAAGGCCCGGTTGGTTTCGTGAACGAACCAACCCGGCCGAACTCAAAGTAATCCGAAATGTTGAGTGCGATATACCGAAACGACCGTCTCGATCCATGGATCGCGTTGCCGCAGACGGTTCGTCAATCGGAGGTCCGAGGCTCAAGTTATGGCCAAAAGACCGAAACTGGTTCGAAACGGGGAGGTTCGGGTCCGAGCCGACCCGGCCCGACCCCCCCCCCCCCCCCCCCCCCCGGGTCGGCCCGGCCGGCCGGCAGCGCGGCGGCGGCGCGGCGGCGCAGGGGCCGCGGCGGCGCGCCGCCGCATGTGGCTGCACGTGGGGGGAATTCAATTCCCCCGCTGATTGGAAGGGCGGCGGCGGCTGTAAGCCGCTGCCCCTTTATTTTTTTAAACCGACCCCCCCCCCCCCTCACGTGGGGGGGGGGCCTGTTTGTGCGGAACCGGGGGGCCGGCTGCCCCCCTCCCTTCAAAGAACCGCCCCCCTCATAAAGAGGGGGGTTTTTGCGCTGGCCGGCCGGTTTTTCTCCAACGGGACCGGAAATTCCGGTCCCCTCTTCGGCTTCCGACGCCGGCGGCCCGGCCGCCGGTCTTCTCATCCCGCCGCGGCCCGGAACCGGCCGCGGTCTCCTCGTCCCGCCGCGGCCCGGAACCGGCCGCGGTGTTCGTCGTCCGGCGCGGTGCGACGGCACCGCGTCCCTTCGCCGTGCCTTGATTCCTTTCAACGCGGCGCGACGGCGTCGCGTTCTTGAAGATTCTTCCTCAGCGTGGCGCGACGGCGCCGCGTAAAATAATTGCACGATTATCCGCGTGGTGCGACGGTACCACGCCACTTTGCTTTAACCCGCAAGAATAAACAACAAGAACGATGGAGGGGGGTTCGGCCGTGTTCGTGCGGTCCGGCCCCCTCACGTTAAAATAATAACTCAATTTAAAATATTCAAATTCCTCACGTTAGTCATGCGAACCATGAGCAAGAATAGAATAATTTAACAATGAAAACAACCCCTACCTTGGGTATAAGTTCGAGGATTTGCCAACGTCCGCGGAAGTCGACGTCGCGGAGATCGGGCGTCGCGGTCGTTGTTCGTCAATTCCGTTGACAAAGAGATGCGTCCGATGCGATATGTCGTTGGCGAAACCTCATATGTCGACGAAGGGAATCAGAGGAGGAAACGGTGTTCTCTCTCGTTGACACGGAAGACGAAGACGAGCGGAGCGACGTTCTTCGTCGGAACTCGATAGTCGCACGTTGACATAGTCGTGGAATATCGGTGTCGATTCCTTTGACGTCGGAGGAAGAGTCGTTGTCGATGGCGTTCGTCGCGGAAAACCGTCGCGGAAGAGATGACGCGGAAGAAGTACGTCGCGTCGCGGATTCGGCGTCGCGGATGAACCATGTTCTTCGGCGGAGAAGTTCTTCGTTGAAGAACGGCGTTCTTCGCGTTCTTCGTTGAGTTTGAGGAAGATGAAGAAGACTTCCCTACTCTCTCAAGGAGATAAAATTCTAACAAAATAAAATAAGACTCTTTCTTATTTTGTTCACAAAACCCAACCTCTTTGAATTTCAAAGGTTTGAAATTCAATAACCACACACAACTCACCTCATTAACTCATTACATTTAAGTCATAGGTTTATAACTTAAGTTAACATAATTTAAGTGGGAGTTGAGGGGGTTTTAGAGGATATGAAGGGGTGGGGTTCGTGTGGGCCCCACCACCCTCATAACCTCCCATGGGAGGTTGGGTGGTTACCCAACTTCCAACAAGATATATCACTTAGAGTAAAATAATAAAAATTGTAGTGTAATTACAAAGTAAACATCCACAATTTTTATTATCAACACTCGTATGAACGCAACTCCAGAACAGGAGTTCCTAAGCATATACCGGCGCTACGGTTCCATCGGTGCCCTCAGATTTCAATTCCGAGCACCGGATCAAAAGTTAGAAAATCCCGCTCGTTCGTTCACTGAACGTACCCGAGCCAAACTTCAGAAATTGATTCCGGGCACACCGGGCCTCAGAATCAGGTGCCGTCAGAAACCGCGCTCTTGTAAAATTCTAAAGAAAATTAAGAAAAACTTTCCCTTGAATTTTACGGGTCTTTACACTACCGGAGAAGGTACAAATCATCCAGGAGCGGATGAAGACTGCCCAGAGCAGGCAGAAATCCGATGTTGAAAGGAGACAGGACCACTGGAGTCTGAGGATGGTGACCACGTTTTTATATAGGTCTCACCTCTATGAGGTCTACGAAGATGTGGCCGAGGCGGAAAGTTATATCCTAAGTTCATCGGACCCTTCTAGGTCCTCATCAGGGTAGGCGAGGTGGCTTACCGCTTGAAATTTCCACCACAGTTGCATTAGGTGCACGAAGTCTTCCACATAACTTAGGTGAGGAGATACGTGCATGACCCTTCACACATCATCGACCATAGGGAGCTACACATCGATGACAGGGTGACATTCATGGAGGTTCCAGTGGAGTTTTATGATCAGAAGGATCGAGAACTAAAAGGACAGTCGATTCCTCTGGTGCGCATTCTCTAGCAGTAGGGGAACCTCCAAAAGAGCATGTGGGAGCGGAAGGCTCAGATGCGTGCTCAGTAACTCTTTTGTTTTCCCTACCATGTGTTAAATCTTTACAGGGACGTAAATCTCTGAGGTGGGAGTAATGTAATGACCCGGAAATTTGAAGGAAATTTCTTTTCTTAAATACCTTGGAGTTTTACGAGTACGCAGTTTTTGACGGCACGTGATTCTGAGTCACGGTGTTCCTGGAATCAATTTCTGATGTTTAGCTCAGGTACGTGTAGTGAACAAACGAGCGGGTTTTTCTATCTTTTGAACTGGTGCTCAGAATTAAAATATGAGGGCACAGATGAACTCGCAACGCCGGTAATTGCTTAATGGGACCTTTACCGCAGTTGTTTTTACACTGGAGGAGAAGTTAAAATTTGTAGATTAAATAAGAAGTGAATAAAATTTTGGAACAATATTATTCTATATCTAAGGTGGTTATATCCTACATGGGGGAGTTGGGTTGGGACCCACAAGCATCTAACTACCCATGTGAGGATATATGTGGGGTTATTTGTGAGTTGGGGCCCACATGAGCCCCAACAATTCACATTCCCTAAACTCTTTAAACTCCCCCTCTTTAATTTTTCTAACTCCTCTTTAATTAAGAAAACTCTTCCTCTCCCTCTCTCACTCCTTTAAATATTGCCAACCAACCTCTTAATTAATTAAACAAATCTACATGTAATTAATTAAGGGATTTTATTATTGAATTTTGAGATTCATGACAAGATTAATTAAAATAAGGGGTGGCCATATTTTAATTGGGTTGGCTTGTTGTGTGGGGATTGGGAGAGAACACTTGTGAAGAAGAAGAGGATTCCTCCTTTGTTAAAGTTCATCATCTTAAAATGAAGAACATATCTTCTCCAATGAAGAATGTTGACCCTTAAACATAGAACTACTTGGCGACCATGGTTCTCCATTATCTTCTTCCTCCGCGACAAGGGAGGAGACACTGACGTGGGGAACACGCCAATGACGACGCGCCTTATTTTCTCTTCTCCGCGATAAGAGAGGAGACGTCGCTTCCTCCTCGGTGCAATCCTATGATGACAGAAGCGACACAGTCATCCACGATTCTCGGCTACCACATTTCTTTCTTGAGGTAGGGGAATTTTGTTTATTTTTCATTTGATTGGTTTTATCTCACAAGCATGAGCGTTTATTTATATGATGTTAGTATAATTTATTCTTGAATAAATTATACCCTTTTCAATGTTGAAATCTTGTGTTTGATTATTTAAAATTGATAATGCCTAACGCGGGGGACGCAATCCAAACAAACACGGCTCGACAACCCTCTATTGGTTGTTCGTTTGTGCGCGGGATGACGAGAGACGATGAAACGGGACTGAAATGGTGTTTGGAAGCTGTCGAAGTGAAGAGCGGATCCCGGGAGAGCTGCTTGCGTAAGCGGTGGGAGAATCAGACCACCGGAGCACATCCGGTGGTCCGTGGAAGGGGTTGTCGGCATGCCACACCGGAACGGTAGTGTCGGAGATCGGAGGCGGCAGCCGGAGCCGTTCGGCCTCCTGGAGGCGGTGGCGCCCCAGCGTACCACCGGAGAGGATCAGCTGTGGAAACAGCCACGGCGGTGACGCTGTGGATCCCGTGGCTACGCGAGATCTGGTGTGATGGTGGGGCAGAACCAACAGGCACTGCCAGTGTCAATCAATGGGGGTCCCCCCCTGCTCGGCGCAACGTGCTCGGCCAACTGGCCGAGCCAGCTCCCTCGGTCGGGCCGGGGAGGGCCACGTGGGTCGGGTCGTGCCACGCCAGCTAGTCCAGGCCACGCCTAACTGGGCCAGACCCAGACCCAAGTCGGTTCGACCCAGTTTAGTCCGACCCTGCGGTAGTTGGGCCGGGTCGGACCGGGCCCAGACCCCCTATTTTTCAGACCTTTTCAGTCAAATGGACTTATCTTGAGCTATGGACCTCCGATCGACAGACCGTCAGTTTCTTAGGATTCTTGGATCGAGACAGTCATTTCGGTATATTACAATCAAGGTTTCGGCGAAGTTTGAGTATGGCCGGGTTGGTTCGAACCCGAAACCAACTGGGCCCTCTGAGCGAAAACGCTTATAACTTGAGCTTCATACGTCCGATTAACGTGTCGTCAACTTTGTTGGATTCATTTTGATGAGTTGGTTCTTTTGAAATACATCACCTGAGGTTTGGACGTAGTTGGAGTATGTCAGAGTTGGATTGTACCCGAAATCTAACCGGGCCCCTCGAACGAAAAAACCAATAACTCTCAGACTGGACGTCCATTTGACGGATCGTCAGAGGAATTGGTGATATCATTGAGAGATGGTTCCTTTTTGTATACCCCATGGGAATTAGGGTTACAATTGAGATATGTCTGGGTTGGTTCATAAATTAAATCAACCGGGCCCCCGGGACTAAAAGGCTAATAACTCAGAGATCGGGCGTCTGATTGACGCGACGTCTGTTGCGTTGAAACCCCTATGATGAGGCGGTCCTCTGAGATACTTCCAAGTGAGATTACCTGACACATGTAAGTATTTACTGTTAGCTCTAGGAGAGGATCCTCCCAAAGATGAGCGTACGGAGTACAAAGACCATGTAGCTGGCTGAGACCGGATGACTGCTTGTCTGATTCGAGTCTGAGTGACTTGACTTGCCCTATGGAGAGCACTACTGTTTTTGGGTGGCAGACCCATGGAGGGAAGCACTACTGTGTTTGGGTGGTAGACCCGCGGTACTCGATAGAAGGAGTACCTCTATAGGCTATTAGGGGAGCACTACTATGTTGTGGTGGGAGACCCATGGCAGGGAGCACTACTGTGTTTGGGTGGAAGACCCGTGGTACTCGACAGGAGGAGTATCTCAGCAATCTAAGGTTAGTGAGCAGTGCCTCAGAGTTGTGACAGGATCACTGTACTCGACAAAGGAGGATCTCTTCAGTAGTTGTGGTTTCGATATCTTTAATGAAAAACCTGGTTTGAGCTGAGTCAATGACCTTTGTGTTTACCTCATGATTGATATGGGTCACTTGATAACTTAGGTATATGTATGGGAATATACATATGTAATGGTTATCCGTTGATTTCATAACCTTGGTGTTTCCTCATGATTGAGTTGGGTTACTTGATAACTTAGGTATAAGTATGGGATTATAACTAAGTAAGGGTTGTCTGTTGAGATCCTTCGTTGTGGTTATCCTTATTGGATTTAGTGAGACATTGAGGGTCTCTCGGTCCCTGCTGAGTATCATTATACTCACCCCTGCACGGGTTATTCCCTCACCTCGATGTGTTGCATGCAGATGACGAAAAGCACTGAAAAATACCGAGTGTATGAGGACTGGACGGTACATGGAGGTGGACCTCATGATGAGTCAGTACCCAGAAGTGGACCTCACGACGAGTCAATACTCGGAGGTGGAAATCACGATGAGACGGTACTCAGAAGAGGTTGGCGGGAGAAAGCGTCGAGGAGGCTAACTGTACCTACACTTCAGGTAGGATCCCAGGTGGATGACCCAAGAGTTGCTTCTATCTTCCAGTTGTTTGTCCTTTTTGTTGTAAATTCGTTCAGTTGTAGCTATACTTTTCAGTTGGGTTTGTATTCTGACCCATTTACTTTTCATCACTTTCTTTTGTACTTAGTTTATTACTTTCACTTGAAATCTGGTTGGATGTGTTTATGTTTTATAAAGTAAATGTCTTCCCAGTTATTGGTATTTACACCTTTGGTGATAGTCGCCAGCCCCCGGCCTATGGAAGGCAGGCTTGGGGTAGTCACAGCACGGGCCACGAGGATGGGTCATGACAATATAGAACAAATTATACATTTAAAATTGTTATTTTTCTATTTATCTTTAATTTTATTTAAAAATTAAATTAAAAATACTTTGAAAATTATTTTCAAAAAATGTAGTTAATTTTCGAATTCTACATGTCAAAAAATGGTTTGGCTGCATTTTTGGGTTTTTTCTAAAATACTTGAATTTGGATTGAGTAGTAAAAATACAGTTTTTGAGTTTTCGGTAGTTCAATAACCTCATAATGATGTAATAATTAAATATAAAAGTATGGTCGACTTGTGTACCATATCTTATTAAATGATTTCTCCAAAGTGGCTAAAACCATGGGAAAAT